>JAZHRO010000024.1:79252500-84252500 GCA_037157565.1 Thalassia testudinum
ATTCTCTTACTTTGCATCCTATTTTTGATCACGCATTGCATTTGGGATTTAATGCAAAGACCACCTAATCTGTACTGAATAAATCTAACAAGTGGTCACATTTTTTTTAGAAAAAGGACTAATTAAAGGAAAGGACATTTTAAAAACCAAGGATTTCATTTTCAAACTTGGCGTGCGATTCAAAGTTTAAAATCTTTTACGGTGTATGCACACTTATTTCACTTGCACCACGACACGCTTCTAGACACTCCTTAGGTTTGGAAATACTAGGACAAGAGCCCTCCTTTCGTTGGATTCTGAAGTGTTCGGAACTTGAGATCAAAGGTTTTGTAAATCCAAAGAAGGGGATACCCTGTCACGGATTTTTGGGGGTAGTTGAGGAGCACCGCGAAAGCACAGCTTCAAAGGAAGGCTTAGGCCTACTTGCATCCCTCGATCTTCCGTCTTTGGATTTACTTGACCATTTGAGATTTAGGGAAGATTACCTAAGTTCCAACTAGGTCTTTTTAGGCGAGCCGTAGGTTGACAATAGGCGCGTAATTGATTGGGTAACTTGTTTTGTCACCTACAATTTGAATTAAATTCAAAAGCCTAAATCTGTAAAGACCAAACAAGTCCGTTTGAATTGTGTTTGTAGTGCATGCTTGGTAGACGTTCTCTTAGGAGACAACTTGTATTTGATCCTGAACCAGAAAGAATCCTAAGAAAAGACCTCCCAAGGGTAGAAATGGCCGGTCAAAGGAGCCTTAAGGAATATTTCATCCCAACCAACCAAGCTGGCCCAGCACTACGTAGACCTGGAGGGGATAATCCATATGAGATCAAAAGTAGTACCATATCCTTGCTACCCTCCTTTTATGGTACTACTAGGGAAGATCCTTACAGGCATATTGAGGAATTCACCGAGGTCTGTTCCACGGTGAAGCTGCAGGGCGTTACTGATGACGCTCAAATGCGGACCCTTTTTCCCTTCTCCCTAAAGGACAAAGCCAAGTATTGGTATCACACCCTTGATAATTTAAATACTTGGGATGCCCTTAAAAAGGAGTTTTTGAAGAAGTACTTCCCCATGAGCAAAACAAATCACTTTAGGAGGGAAATCATGAGTTTTGCTCAAAAGGATGGGGAAGCTTTCCATGATGCGTGGGAGCGCTTTAACGATTTGCTGAGACTTTGCCCACATCACCAGGTGCCTAAATGGCAACTGGTTGAAAGGTTCTACACCGGACTTAATGATTCTCATAGGCAAACTGTGGATGGTGCCTGTGCAGGAACCTTTCTATCTAAGACTGAGGATGAAGCTTGGAACTTATTTGATACTTTGAGTGAGAATTCTATTCACTTGAATTCTGCCTACATGGATAGAAAGCCCACTCTCATGCAAAGAAAGTTGGAGGCGAATGAAGCAAGGGAAACCCAGAATTTAGCTTATCAAATTCAATTACTGAATCAAAACATGGAAAGGCTTATGTCGAACCCGAGTTCATTCACACCTAACACCTCCACATCCCAAGCTTCCGAATGTGTAATTTGTCAAGGCAATACACACGCCACTGTGGATTGCCACTTAGCCTCCCAATTCCCTGAGCTTGTACAAGCAGATTTGAATGCCGCTCAAGGGTTCCGTCCAAGACCTCGTAATGATCCTTTCTCCAACACTTATAATGAGGGATGGAGGAACCACCCAAACTTTTCATGGAGACAAGGAAATGTCTCAAATTCAGGGAATTACAAACCGCAATCCTTTCAAAACCATCAAATGAACCAACCTCAGACCTTTGCCCAACCTAAAACCTTTGAGATGGATGAATTGAAGGCGATATTGAAAACTATGCAAGAAAGTCAAAGTGCCATCATCCAATCTCATGACAAGGCTATACATGAGATGAAATCACAAATTGGACACCTTGTTGAGGCCGTTAGACAGAGGGAGACTGGGAAGTTTCCAAGTGCTGCTGAGGAAAATCCTAAAGGAAAAGGGATTGTCTTTAGGGAGCATGCTCAGGCGGTGACTATTCTGAGGAGTGGGAAAGAAATTTCCAAACCCGATGCTCCTATAGTCTCACCCCCTAAAAAAACATCCACCCCGACTTTCACCCCCACCGAAGAAGATTTGCCCAAATCTCCTCCGCTTGAAATCACCTCACCGGAAGAAGTTGCCCCCGTTCCACCCCTTACTCGACATGACAACCCTTCCACCCAGAGATCGAGAGTGCCATTTCCAGAGCGCTTATCCACCTCTGGGCAGACTTCTGCTGGCTCATCTGGAGCCAAAGATAAGACGGATGAGATTATGGAAACTTTCAAGCAAGTGCAGATTAACCTGCCTTTGCTTGAAGCTATCAGGCAGATTCCGTCTTATGCCCGCTTCTTAAAGGACTTGTGCACGAAAAAGCGGCAATCTAGAAAACAGGTCCAGTCTAAAGTTGTCCTGCCTGATTCTGTTAGCTCAATTGTTCAACATGGCACACCTCCGAAACTTAAGGACCCAGGGGCCCCATATATCTCTGTAGTTATTGGTGACTTACAAATTGATGAGGCTCTGCTTGATCTGGGTGCGGGGGTGAACATCCTTCCGAGCTATGTATATGAACAACTTGGGGGAGGCAATCTGAAGCCTAGCCCTGTAGTCCTTCAAGTTGCTGATCGATCACTTAAGACACCACGGGGAATTTTGGAAGATGTCCTCGTAAGAGTGGAGGATTTCTTTTTTCCCGTTGACTTCTTAGTTTTGGACACTGACCCTACCAACAAGCCAACCAAACCCTCCATCATTTTGGGCCGCCCCTTCCTTGCAACTTCCCATGCTTCAATTAATTGCAATACTGGGGCATTGAAAATGGGCTTTGGGAATAGGAAAATCCGGCTTAATGTGTTTGATGCTTACAAACAAGCTGGACTTGAGGATTGTTCTCAAGTTGAGGTGATAGATGACCTGATTGAAGAGGCAACTCCTGCAATGTTATGTGATGACCCCCTTCAGCATGTCATGCTAACTGAGCATTCCCATCTCTTGGAGGAATGTGAAGGGGATATACTAGAACTAGAGGAATTGCTAGGAGTTTCTGCTGAGTCTCTTCCCCCATCATTTCCGCCGAAGGCAGATTTGCTACCTGAGATGGGGACATCTATTATGAAACCCTCAACCATACAAGCCCCCAACCTTGAGTTGAAACCCCTCCCTGACACTCTCAAGTATGTTTTCCTAGGTGCCAATGATACGCTCCCAGTTATCATTTCGGCTGTGCTGTCTGACGCACAGGAGGGAGCCTTGATTGAATGCCTGTCTAGGCATAAGGAAGCTATTGCTTGGAGCATTGCTGACATTAAGGGTATAGACTCTACACTCTGCATGCACCACATTTATACTGATGATTCCATCAAGCCTTTTAGGGACATGCAGAGACGTCTGAACCCTAATATGAGGGAGGTTGTAAAAAAGGAAATCCTGAAGTGGTTGGACGCTGGGATCATATATCCCATTGCTGATAGTAAATGGGTCAGTCCCATTCATGTGGTGCCAAAGAAGGCAGGCTTTACTGTGGAACTCAACGACCAAGGTGAACAAGTTGTCACTAGACCCTCAACTGGATGGAGGGTCTATATTGATTACCGCAAGCTGAACACCGCTACCCAGAAGGATCACTTTCCTTTGCCTTTTATTGATCAAATTCTCGAAAAATTGGCAGGGAATAAGTATTATTGCTTTCTCGATGGATATTCTGGGTACAATCAGGTGGCAGTCTTTCCTGATGACCAGGAAAAGACGACATTCACGAGTCCTTACGGTACTTTTGCATTCAGGCGTATGCCGTTTGGATTATGTAATGCCCCTGCAACTTTCCAGCGGTGTATGATGTCTATCTTTTCGGACATGATTGACGAGTGTGTCGAAGTATTTATGGATGACTTCTCTATTTATGGCTCGTCTTTCGACCAGTGTCTCATGCACCTGGAGAATGTGTTGAAACGATGTAAGGAGACTGGTTTAGTCCTCAGCTGGGAGAAAAGTCACTTCATGGTACAGAAAGGAATTGTACTTGGGCATGTTGTATCTGAGCAAGGTTTGGAAGTAGATAAAGCCAAGATTGATTCTATTTCCAAACTTCCATTGCCTACGAATGTCAAACAGATTAGATCCTTTCTGGGCCATGCCGGCTTTTACAGGCGCTTTATTAAAAATTTTAGTAAGATTTCTAGGCCACTTTGTGACTTATTGGCGAAGGAATCTTCCTTCAGTTTTGATTCAAAGTGTGCCGAGGCCTTTCAAACTCTAAAGGAGGCCTTGATCTCTGCGCCTGTTCTCCAAGCTCCTGATTGGGCACTCCCCTTTGAGCTTATGTGTGATGCTTCGGATTATGCAGTGGGAGCAGTCCTTGGACAAAGGGTTGAGGGAAGACCTCATGTGCTGCATTATGCAAGCAAGACTTTAACTGAACCTCAGCAAAACTACACCGTCACTGAAAAAGAATTACTTGCTGTAGTTTTTGCTTTGGAGAAGTTTAGGTCTTATTTACTTGGGTCTAAGGTGGTTATTTTTACTGATCATGCAGCAGTGAAACATCTCATTGCTAAGAAAGATTCTAAGCCACGTCTAATTAGGTGGATCTTACTCCTTCAAGAATTTGACTTGGAAATACGTGAAAAGAAAGGAGTAGAAAATGTTGTGGCTGACCACCTGTCTCGTCTTCCTCTTAACGACTCTATTTCTGAAGACATTCGCGAGACATTCCCCGATGAAACTCTAATGGCGGTAACACCAACTTTACCTTGGTATGCAGACATTGTAAATTACTTGGTCACTGGACAAACTCCTGGCTCTTGGGATAAGCAGAAAAGAAAGAGATTCATTTCTCAAGCAAGATATTTTCATTGGGAAGAGCCAGAATTATTTAGAATTGGACAAGACCAAGTTTTGAGACGTTGTGTGCCTGAAGAGGAACAACAAAGTGTGCTGACATTTTGCCATGCACTTCATTGTGGAGGACACTTTGGTGCTAAGAAAACTGCTTTTAAGGTTCTCCAGTCTGGTTTTTGGTGGCCTTCCTTATTTAAGGATTCTCATAATTTTGTTAAGGCCTGTATTAGATGTCAACGGACTGGAACGATTGGGAAGAAGAATGAAATGCCTCAACATCATATTCAATCTGTTGAAATTTTTGATGTGTGGGGAATTGACTTTATGGGCCCCTTCCCGTCGTCCCATGGTTTTGAATATATCTTGGTGGCAGTTGATTATGTCTCTAAATGGATAGAGGCCATTCCGACGCGCACAAATGACCACTCTGTGGTTTTGAAATTTGTGAAGGCCAATATCATATCCCGTTTCGGCTGCCCCAAGACTATTATAAGTGATGGGGGACCTCATTTCCGAAACCACCACTTCAATCGGTTAATTAAGAGTTTGGGAGTGACTCACAAGGTTGCTACCCCTTACCACCCTCAGACAAGTGGTCAGGTTGAAGTATCAAATAGGGAGATAAAAAATATTTTGGAAAAGACCGTTAGACCTGATAGGAAAGATTGGTCCCAAAAGCTCGATGATGCTTTGTGGGCTTATCGAACGGCCTATAAGACCCCTTTGGGTACTTCTCCCTTTCGGATTGTGTATGGAAAAGCGTGCCATTTACCTGTTGAGTTGGAACATAAAGCACTTTGGGCTATTCGAAGTGTTAACATGGATTTAGAGAAGGCAGGTAAGGCACGATTTCTAGAATTAAGTGAGCTTGAGGAGCTGAGGAATGATGCTTATGACACCTCTCAAGCTTATAAAGAAAGAACTAAGGTCTTGCATGACAAGTTTATTCTTCGAAAGACCTTTGAACCCAACCAACAAGTTTGGCTTTTCAATTCCAGACTTAAGCTTTTTCCTGGGAAATTAAAATCTCGTTGGGATGGGCCTTACATAATCACCAAAGTATTCCCCCATGGAGCTGTGGAGATCAAAAATCCTTCCTCTTCAGCAACTCCCTTTATCGTCAACGGTCAACGGTTAAAACCGTACATAACTTTAGATGGCCATCTAGTTGACGAAGTCACTCTTGAGGAGCCTTAGCTCCTACCATTCTCCGCCTCAGGTAATATCTTCCTTTAGCTATTTTTGATTTTCAATGAGGACATTGTTTGAACCAGGCATGGGGGAGAGGACCTGAGGCATTTTGTTTATAGCATGCATTTATAAAAAAAAAAAAAAAAAAGAGGTTTTGAGCTTAACTGGCTAGATCTTGCCGTCTTAAGCAAATCAGAACTCTAGGGTAGACTAAGTTAATTCTAGGGTCAAACTTTAGAAGCTAAATAAGCTACTAGCTTTAGACCTTTAGGGTCCTTTGTGGACTTAAAAACTTAAGTAGGAGTTAAGTTGCGGACCATTCTTCAAGAGGTTGAGGAAGGGAAGCTAGGGTTTGAGTTAAAAGGTGGGGTAGTACCTGGAGTCTTATTCTAAATTTTGGTTTACAGGTCCTTGTAACCCAAGCATCCAAATTGTTCACACTTGGTCTGGTAATTAACTTAATTTCTGAAAAGAGATTTGGTTCTCTTAGTTTTGACTTAAGAAAGGCTTGAAAACATATTTTGATTGGAAGAGTTCCCGCCGCAGGAGAGGTCGAGTATATACTCACCTTGAGGATGCGATGGTAACATATTACCTCCTCGGCGCTTGTCTCTTAGGATATCCATCCTACTGGGGGCATGTAAGCGCATTGCGCGGTTCAGGTACCATGGGCGGCCCTATCTCGAAGTGCCGATTGCCATAGGCCTGAATTCACTTAAGAAATCCATGGGCGATACTATCTCGAAGTGTCGATTGCCAGGAGTTCTTGGGGTCGTTATGGGCGGTGCTATCTCGAAGCATCGAAAGCCAGGCACCCTTCGAGGTATGGTAATGGGGACAATGAATCCGACACAGGCTGTGTTGATAGCTGATCTGAGGTTAGACTTAGAAGAATCAAACAAAAAAAAAAAAATATATATATATATATATATATATATATATATATATATTAAAAAAAAAAAAAAATTCCTTTAACTCAAATAACTCGGACCAATGCACAAGCACGGATGCTTTAATCTCAGGGATCAATAAACTTTAGGGTAGAGTCAGAAATCAGGGAAACTTGTGCTGGCAACTCGTCTTTAGCCGACCTAGTCTGTAACTTAACAACTACTTAGGAACCTTGGGTTTAGAACCTGAACTTAATATGCTTCTGAAGGAAGACTAAGTGAGTTGACTAGTCTACTTAGAGTGCTAGGTTTCGCTTAATTTTGCTAGGGACTAGCAAAAACTAGGCATGGGGGTATTTGATTAGCCCATAGTTGTGGGTTATTTAAGTACTTAAGTGCCTACACATTAGGTTAATTCTAACATTTATTTAGTATAAATTAGGATGTAAATAGATTAATTCATAGTTTTAATCTAATTACATAATCCATACATTGCATTCATATCTTAAGTGCATTTAGAATTAGCTTAGAATAGCATTCATCTAATTAGATAACCAATTAGGTATATTGTTTTTATTAACATAGAAGTTGAGGGTCTATACATAAATAACCCTAATATTTTAATAATATTTGCTTTATTCGTCTTCTTTCAGAACGGCTGGCTGCCGCTCCAACGCCCGGCTGCTGCAGTGATGAAGCCATTCAAGGGGGAGCGGATGTGGTGGATCTGGTCGGCGGCTGATTTCAAAATTGTTCAAGACACTATAAAAGGAGCACGGAAGCTGCCGGCTGCAGCAGGCCTCCGCCACCGACTCACCACTGTGCAGAGAGATCCTCTCTCTTCCATCCACACTGCCGGCCTCTACCGTGGCGGCGAGTCTCCACCACCGTGGGCGTGTGGTGTGACAGGCCACACCGCCATCCGGAGCTCGCCCGCATTACCGTGAGCACATCAGCGTGCATCTTCCTCGCCGTCGTCACAGACCACCACGCAAGCTACTGATCAGCCACCCTCTCAGTAACTTAAGACGTCTGGGAAATTTCCCAGACGTCTGAAGTTACCCGCTCACCTCCAATTCCTCAGCCTGCACTCTCCAACCGGCCACCAAGCCGCCTGCGCCCTCCATCGCTCACCGGCTGCTGACCTGCGCACGCCTGCATATCAGCCCGCGCTCTCCTCCAACGCCTGCAGATCAGCCTGCAGCATCCTCCAACAGCCGCCTGCAGCTTCCACCGCGCAAGCGCCCCCTCTGCAGCTACCACCGCCACGCCTCCGCGCGCCAGCGCCCTCCGCAGACCCTCCGCGCGCCCACGCACAGCCACCTGCAGAACTGCCAGCAACCGACCTCTGCAGCTACCACCGCAGCCACGCCTCCGCGCGCCAGCGCCCGCCTGCAGACCACCGCAGCCACGCCTCCGCGCGCCAGCGCCTTCCGCAGACCCTCCGCGCGCCCACGCACAACCGCCTGCAGCACCTCCGCCGGAGCTCGTCCGGCCACCTCCGGCCGCCGCGCGACTCGCCGTCACCACCAATTCAAAGCCCTTGATCCAAGGGACCTCCGCCGAGCTTCCCGCACCCAGCCATCGGCTCCTCGTCGCGCAAGACAACGGGGAAAAATTCCCCTGTTTTGCTACAGTAAAGCATTGATTAAAATTTACATTTTCTGCCATTGCCAGATTTTATTCATATTCTATTCAGTCTGCATTGCGGAAAATATCCTGTAGTTTATCATAATTGCCATTTCAGCATTATTTCTTGCTTAAACCTTAATCTAAAGGCAATCTTGGCTTGGTTCTTGTCCAAATTGACTCCGAACAAACATTTTTAAGTGGCGCGAATTTTAATACGTTATTGCCTCCCTGTGGAAACGACCCGCTCCTCTGCGAGTGGTTATTTCTTATTAAAAATTGATTAGTCGATTTTTCCACCACATTAAACTACAAACGACTTAAAAGCGAAAGATCGACACGATCAGCGGGTGCACGGGCGCGTACTCGCGCAAAGGAGATGAGGAGTCCGCGTCGACCTGCTGCGAGTGCGGAGGCTCACGACAGTGCGTGCGGGGCTCTGTGGGTGCTGGCAGGGAGGCGGGAAGAGGGCCCGGCCGGCTGCGACAGTGCGCGCAGCGGCCGGTTGCGGGCGCAAGGGCGGGCGAACAGAGGCGGGGAAGGCCTGCAGGCACGTGCGGAGGTGCTGGGGCGCCTGCAGTTGCTCGCGGAGGCTGAGGGGGCCACTGCTGTTGTTGCTGCTGCTGCTGCTTCAAGCTTCAGACCTTGAAGCGGCAGTAATGGCGGGAAGTGCGGGAATGGAAAGAAAATGAAAATAGAGAGCCACCACGCCCACTGGCTCTTTGAAGAGCTGGGCGGTGGTGGTCTCACTGTGGTGGTGTGCACCACAGTGAGCTCCTACCCACCAGGTTTCTCCTCGGAGGAGGACCGGCGTATGGAGGGGAGAGGGAGGAGAGGAAGGTGGTGGCCTGCTGGTGGTGTTTCTTTCTTGTTGCAGCCAGCCCCTTTGAAGAGAAGAAGACGTGGCCTTATATAGAAGAAGTCATGGCCTTGCATACGGCTGCAGGGAATGGCAGGGAATGGCAGGTGCAGGGAGAGGGCGCTGCAGGGACGGGCTGCTGCAGCAGCGGAAGGCATGGCGCGAGGAGGAAAAAGAATACAACCGTAGGAAAATTAGAAATCAAGTGGAATAAAAATAGAGGTGGTGGATTTTTGCAAAGAGGCACTTGAGGAAAAAAGGTAAAATGTAAGTCACTTATTTCATTCTGCTCTCCTCTCAATTAAATGCATGAATGCATGTATTTTTACAAATGCAACTACCGAATCCAAATATGCATAGTTAATGCCAGAAAATAGCACAAGAAGGCATTATTGCAGGCGTATTTTGAGGTGCAATCACAGCCGCTGAAGGCACTGCTGCAACTCCTGCGGGCGCGCTCGCGAGGGAGGCAGCTCGCGAGAGAAGTTCTGCATACTGGATAGTTTCCAGTATCAAACATCTGGATCATCTCCCAGATGTCTAGATTAGCAGAAGGACATCCGGAGCAAAAGCCAGACATCTGCAAGAACGGGGATGTTGGTGCTAGAGCACCACGATCATTTGTTTTGATGATAACAAAACACGTGTCATTTAACATTTGCACTTGGAGTCTTAGATTTCAGGACAATTGCAAATGGAGACGTGATTAGACGAAGTTCGAGCTCGCATCTAGGATGGATTGGAGGAGCTTGATGGAGAACAGAGGAGATTCGCGAGGAGCGATAGCTTGAAGAAGGAAGGAGATGAAGAATAGGATAGATTTCCTTCTCTTGTACTCCTTGTATTTTTCGTTTCTTTTGTTGCTCTTTATTTTGTTACTTAGATTCATGTTAAAGAGCCTCAAAGTACCCTAACAGTAGTCCAAGGAACACCAGCACAACCCTAGGATACTTAGGTTTTCTGTAGAGAACTTATAAAACCAATATAAGGTTCAAACAGCATTTCCATACGACTAATTCCAAGATCAGACGTCTGATAATGTGTTTTAAAACGTCTGACTGTTGATTCAGACGTCTGATAACATTTAGGCTGGACATAGTTAGCTCTGTCTGATGAAATCAGACGTCCAGACCTTAGACCAGACGTCTGATGACTTTGCCAGACGACAAATTAGTGGACCTTTGGCTGGCTCAACAAACACTCAAGGATATGACTATTAGAGCCTTATCAGACGTCCTTAGGCCTTTCCAGACGTCAGATAGATGACCGTTTTGCCTCAGCTGACCCAAAATCTCTTCTCAAAGATTTTCTAGTCGTTGCACTCTATTGGAAATCCATTCCCACGAAAAAGTAGGTTTCCAGATGTCTAGACATAATGCCAGACGTCCTGTATGTCGTCTGATGGACTTGCACTAGAACCCTGTTTAGATCTGATCCAGTCAGGAAGAAACCTGCTTAAAATCAGACGTCTGATGTTGTTCCCAAACGTCTTAAAGTGATCTTCCAGACGTCTGATGCCAGGATCAGACGTCTGATAACCCTGTCAGTGCAATCATTGTTCCTGATTTCGGCCTGATTCTCTTAGGCTTTACTCCCAACGGCTATGGAAGCTTTCCAAACCCTTCCAAAGCTTTCCTAAGGTCTCTATAAATAGAGAGGAACCTCTTGCACACAAACTCACACCTAGAGACACCTAGACACACCAAGAACAAGCATTTCCATTCTTTTGTGTCCAAAAAGAAGCTCTTGCTCTCCAAGCTCAAGCTCTACATCTAGCCTTCGCTCACCCGCTCTCCCGCCGTAGTTCACGAGAGCGACGTTGTACCGTCGCGTGGCTCACGCACCCGCATCATTGATCCGACGCACTCCTTGCAAAGGGGAGTTTCCTAATTCCTATAGAAGCTTAGGTTAAAAATTACTTTGTTGGCTCTATAGGATTATTTGTTATACCTTTGTTAGTTGGTTGGGTATTCGCTTTGCGAATTCCCGTCTCCTTCGAGGGATAAAATCCTTCTCGTGAAGAGAAGGGGTTGAGGAACGCTACCCTTGCACTTGTAGCATGGTTGTAATTGAGGTTGAATCACCCTCGTTTAAAGTGATTCGTTTAGTGGATTTGATCAACTTGGTTGATCGGAAAATCCTAACTCGAGAGGGTTAGGTGGTGGTTTTCACCCAGTTTGAGTTTCCACCTAAAAATTATTGTGTACATTGTGTGTTTGTCTATTTTGTGAGATTGGTATTTTTTAAATTCCGCATTTTTTACGTCACACTGATCTCACCCCTCCGAGTAGGGAATTACAATTGGTATCAGACCAGGTTCTTGCTGTTTCGGCGTAACAACCCGGCAAGAAGATCATGGAGGGGAGCAGTTCCGCAATCCGAATCTCCAAGGGGTAGTCCACGTCTCGTCCATCATTCTTCGACGGGAGCAACTACCCTTACTAGAAGCTGCCGATGAAGACTTGGCTTCAAGCCAATGACTTCACGATTTGGGCCAGGTGCGAGACGCCATTTGAGATCCCAGAGAAACCCGCGGGAGGCTACTCGCAACAACAAATTCATGAACTCTCTTTGAACGCAAAGACCATGAACGCCCTCTACTGCGCGCTCAGCCTGGAGGAGTTCAACAGAATGTCGTAATGCGCCACCGCATACGAGATTTGGCACACACTTGAGGTAACTCATGAAGGTACCTCTAAGGTAAAAACTTCTAAAATAAATTTACTTTCTCAAGAATTTGAATCTTTTTCTATGAAACCTAACGAATCTTTAAGTGAGATGAACACTAAGTTCACTCTCATTGTAAATAACTTGAAAGCTTTAGGGAAGACTTTCATCAAGGGGGAGCTTCAAGGGAAGCTTCTTCGTTCCCTTGGACCGGAGTGGGAACAGAAAGTCACCGCCATCGAGGAGGCGAATGAAGTGGAGGAGCTCAACATGAAAGATCTCCTAGGCAATCTAATGGCCTACGAGACTAAGTTGAAGCAGAAGAAGAAGGATACA
This sequence comes from Thalassia testudinum, assembly GCA_037157565.1. Lineage (NCBI taxonomy): Eukaryota > Viridiplantae > Streptophyta > Magnoliopsida > Alismatales > Hydrocharitaceae > Thalassia > Thalassia testudinum. Next base: position 79,264,931 of record JAZHRO010000024.1, read on the forward strand.
CCGGAGCCTAAACCAAAGAAGACTCTTGCCTTCAAAGCTGCGTCGGATAGCGAGGTAAGTTCCGACGACGAAAACTTTAAATTTTTACTTAAAAAGTTTTCCAAGTTGTGTAGGGAATTAAAGAAGGAGAAGAAGGAGAGCCCTAGACGTTGCTACCACTGCAACGAGAAAGGGCACCTGCGACCAGAGTGCCCTCTTCTCAAAAAGGAGAAGAAGAAGGAAAAGGAGAAGAAATCTAAGAAGAAGGCGTTCCAAGCCACTTGGGACGATTCGAGCTCGGAGGAAGAAGAAGAAGAAAAAGAAGAAACCACTTGCTTTGGTTTCATGGCCAGAGGAAGCAATAGCGACAGCGAAAGCGGAAGCGACTCCGACAACGAGGTAAATTTCGATTTACAAGAAGCTTTTAATGAACTATTTGATGTTAGTAAATCATTAAGAATAGAAAACAAAAGTATTAAAAAGAACCTTAGTTTTCTTAAAAATGAAAATGATAGGTCAGAAAAATAACTTAAGGACATAAAAGCTAGTCCTAAAATTGATAACCTATTATTAGAAAATCATAACCTCATCAATGAAAATAATAAATTGATTGAGGAAAATGATAGTTTAAAATTAGAAATCTGTGATTTAAAAACTAAGATGCATACTATAGAAAAAGAAATTGCATGTCTTAGGGAAAACTCTAACAAATTAATCAACAAAGTAGATAATTTATATAGCCCTAAGATTGAGAAAGGATCTCCATCAAGGAGACCCGCTAACAGATCCGGATCCAAGCCCACTTGGATACCGAAAAAAGAATTGGAATCTTGTTTTGTAGGTTTCAGGGATAACTACAACACAAAGGACTGGACCTACAAACTCAAGGCTGGTCAACTCGAGTTGGGAGAACCAAGGAGTAGACCAAGGAGGAGAACGAGAAGACCGACGAGGCGGCGAACAAACGATGGACCCGCCGCACGTCGACCACCAGACTGGAGACCGGCGCCAATGCCCGGGCCTCCAAGCTACGGATGGGAGCCCCATCCGATGTGGCATCCACCACCACCATTTGGGCCATTTTATTGGCCATGGTAGGTGAGGTAAAAATTCTCTACCCTATCTTTTTATCATTAGCATTTAGATAGGGGGAGTTAAAAAGATTTATGAGCTAATTGTCAATTTTTAAGGGGGAGATGCAAGTTAGCGAAATTTCCTTTAGTAAGGGGGAGAAAATAATAGCTATCTTGTTGTTACAGAAAAGGGGAGAACATTACCTTTGAAATTCATAGAAGAGCATGTTTTAAGGGGGAGTTATAGGAAATATCAATTAAACCTTTTTGATAATGTCAAAAAGGGGGAGGATTTTTTGCATTATTATTTATGGTTTTGTCATCATCAAAAAGGGGGAGATTATTGGTGCTAGAGCACCACGATCATTTGTTTTGATGATAACAAAACGCGTGTCATTTAACATTTGCACTTGGAGTCTTAGATTTCAGGACAATTGCAAATGGAGACGTGATTAGACGAAGTTCGAGCTCGCATCCAGGACGGATTGGAGGAGCTTGATGGAAAACAGAGGAGATTCGCGAGGAGCGATAGCTTGAAGAAGGAAGGAGATGAAGAATTGGATAGATTTCCTTCTCTTGTACTCCTTGTATTTTTCGTTTCTTTTGTTGCTCTTTATTTTGTTACTTAGATTCATGTTAAAGAGCCTCAAAGTACCCTAACAATAGTCCAAGGAACACCAGCACAACCCTAGGATACTTAGGTTTTCTGTAGAGAACTTAGAAAACCAATATAGGGTTCAAACATCACTTCCAGACGTCTAATTCCAAGATCAGACGTCTGATAATGTGTTTTAAGAAGTCTGACTGTTGATTCAAACGTCTGATAACATTTAGGCTGGACATAGTTAGTTCTGTCTGATGAAATCAGACGTCCAGACCTTAGACCAGATGTCTTAGAAGACGTCTGATGACTTTGCCAGACGTCCAATTAGTGGACCGTTGGCTGGCTCAACAAACACTCAAGGATATGACCATTAGAGCCTTATCAAACGTCCTTAGGCCTTTCCAGACGTCTGATAGATGACCGTTTTGCCTCAGCTGACCCAAAATCTCTTCTCAGAGATTTTCTAGCCGTTGCACTCTATTGGAAATCCATTCCCACGAAGAAGTAGGTTTCCAGATGTCTAGACATAGTGCCAGACGTCCTGTATGTCGTCTGATGGACTTACATTAGAACCCTGTTTAGATCTGATCCAAGTCAGGAAGAAACCCGCTAAAAATCAGACGTCTGTTGTGGTTCCCAGACGTCTTAAAGTGATCTTCCAGACGTCTGATGCCAGGATCAGACGTCTAATAACCCTGTCAGTGCAATCATTGTTCCTGATTTCGCCCTGATTCTCTTGGGCTTTTCTCCCAACGGCTATGGAAGCTTTCCAAAGCCTTCCAAAGCTTTCCTAAGGCCTCTATAAATAGAGAGGAACCTCTTGCACACAAACTCACACCTAGAGACACCTAGACACACCAAGAACAAGCATTTCCATTCTTTTGTGTCCAAAAAGAAGCTCTTGCTCTCCAAGCTCAAGCTTTACATCTTGAGAGCATCAAGCCTTCGCTCACCCGCTCTCCCGCCGTAGTTCACGAGAGCGACGTTGTGCCGTCGCGTGGCTCACGCACCCGCATCATCGATCCGACGCACTCCTTGCAAAGGGGAGTTTCCTAATTCCTATAGAAGCTTAGGTTAAAAATTACTTTGTTGGCTCTATAGGATTATTTGTTATATCTTTGTTAGTTGGTTGGGTATTCGCTTTGCGAATTCCCGTCTCCTTCGAGGGACAAAATCCTTCTCGTGAAGAGAAGGGGTTGAGGAACTCTACCCTCGCACTTGTAGCGTGGTTGTAATTGAGGTTGAATCACCCTCGTTTAAAGTGATTCGTTTAGTGGATTTGATCAACTTGGTTGATCGGAAAATCCTAACTCGAGAGGGTTAGGTGGTGGTTTTCACCCGATTTGGGTTTCCACCTAAAAATTATTGTGTACATTGTGTGTTTGTCTATTTTGTGAGATTGGTATTTTTTAAATTCTGCATTTTTTACGTCACGCTGATCTCACCCCCTCTGAGTAGGGAATTACAGGGGAGTGCTAAGGTACGTGCTTTTGTGCAGTTACAGCCATGCAGGCCTCAACGCAGAATTTGTCCGACCTTTTCTGATCGTCTGCACGAACGTACGAAGGGGCAGGCCATTGAAAAGGTGCGATATGCACCCTTCAAGTTGCTTTTGGATGTCTGGACACTTCGCCAGATGTCTGACCGTACCTCCAAACGATCGGAAGAAGAGTCCGATGCCTGGAACTCACCTCAGACGATCGTAGAGGGGTCCGGACGTCTGAGGTAGCTGTAAGAAATCTAGGGTAAGTGTTGACGTCTTTTAAGACGTCTGGGATTAGACCCAAACGTCTAATGTTGGACAGTGTGAATGTTTTTGGCCCGTCTGGGATTAGACCCAGACGCCTGATGTTGGACAGTGTGAGTATTTTTTGCCCGTTTAGGGCCCAAACGGAATCGAAATTCCGCAAACGAAGTACCGTTGTTTTTCGATTGAGTTTCACTACGAGTTAGTGTCACTTGTATACAGTTTTGGACTCGTTTGATGTGGTTGGTCAATTGTATAGGTCTCCTGCCAGTCGAGTACGCAGGAGCTATGGAGGCGACAGGATCTGCGATCCGAGCCTCCATTCCTCCCGTATTTGCCAATAGAGTGGTTTACATTAATATTATGATTTAAATAAATGAATTGCATGTTTAAAATAACTTAAATGAATCCTAGGATGAGAATGAACCCTAGGATAGAAATAGATGGTTGAGCTATACTATATACTTGAGAAACATGTAGAACCCTAGGATGAGAATGAACCCTAGGGTAGAAACAGATGGTTGAGCTATACTGCTTACTGAAATTCCCTACTTGGAGGGGGTGAGATCAGTGTGACGTAATAAAATGCGGAATTGAAATATAAATAATCTCACAAATAAGCAATCACACAAGTACACAAGTATTTTTAGGTGGAAACCCAAACCGGGTGAAAACCACCACCTAACCCTCTCGAGTTAGGATTTTCCGATCAACCAAGTTGATCAAAATCCACTAAACTGAATCACTTTAAACGAGGGTGATTCAACCTCAATACAACCACGCTACTTAGACGAGGGTAGCGTACCTCAACCCCTTCTCTCCACGAGAAGGATTTTGTCTCGCGAAGGAGACGGGAATTCGCAAAGCGAATACCCGTCCAAATAACAAAAATAAAATAAACAAGTAATCCTATACAGCCAATAAAGTAATTTTAAACCTAGCTTCTATAGGAATTAGGAAACTCCCCTTTGCAAGGAGTGCGTCGAGTTGATGACGCGGTGCGTGAGCCACGCGACGGCGCAACTTCGCTCTCGTGAACTTCGGAAGGAGAGCGGGTGCGCGAAGCTTGATGCTCTCAAGATGAATGGAGCTTGAGCTTGGAGAGCAAGAGCTAGCTAGGACACAAGAGAGTGGAAAGTGTATTACAAAGTGTTTCTTGTGTATCTTGGTGTTTCTAAGTGTGTGTTTCTGTTGCAAAGGTTCCCCTCTATTTATAGAGGCCTTAGGAAGGCCTTGGAAGGCTTGGAAAAGTTCTATAGCCGTTGGGAACAAAGCCCAAGAGAATCAGCCCGAAATCAGGAATAATCATTGCTCTGACAGGCTTATCAGACGTCTAATTATGGCATCAGACGTCTGGAAGTTCACTTTAAGATGTCTGATTCCAAGGTCAGACGTCTGATTTTGGGCAGGTCTCTTCCTGACTTGGATCAGATCTAAACAGGGTTTTTGTGCAAGTCCATCAGACGACATACAGGACGTCTGGCACTATGTCTAGACGTCTGGAAACCTACTTTTTCTGTGGGAATGGATTTCCAAAAGTTGCAACGGCTAGAAAATCTCTGAGAAGATATTTTGGGTCAGCCGAGGCAAAACGGTCAATTATCAGACGTCTGGAAAGTCCTATGGACGTCTGATAAGACTCTAACGGTCATATCCTTGTGTGTTTGCTAAGCTAGCCAACGGTCCACTAATTGGACGTCTGGCAAATCCATCAGACGTCTCCTAAGACGTCTGGTCTAAGGTCTGGACGTCTGATTTCATCAGACAGAACTAACTATGTCCAGCCTAATAGTTATCAGACGTCTGAAACAACAGTCAGACGTCTTAAAATACTTTATCAGACGTCTGATTTTGGAATTAGACATCTGGAAACTCTGTTTGAACCCTATATTGGTTTTCTAAGTATTCTACAGAAAACCTAAGTATCCTAGGGTTGTGCCGGTGTTCCTAGGACTACTGTTAGGGTACTTTGAGGCTCTTTAATAGAAATCTAAGTAACAAAAATAAAGTGCAACAGAAGAAACGAAAAAATACAAGGAGTACAAGAGAAGGAAATCTACCCTATTCTTCATCTCCTTCCTTCTTCAATATATCGCTCCTCGAGAATCTCCTCTATTTTCCATCGAGCTCCTCCAATCCGTCCTGGATGCAAGCTCGAACTCCGTCTAATCACGTATCCATTTGCGATTGACCTGAAATCTAGGACTCAAAGTGCAAATGTTAAATGACACGTGTTTTGTTATCATCAAAACAAATGATCGTGGTGCTCTAGCACCAACACTTACTTGAAATGCTTGTAAAAACTTTAAATGCTAGCAAATGTACTGGTTATTTATGTGATGCCTTGTCAGTTGGAAAATCACGAGCTGCCTGTTTTAAGAATGGAACCAGAAACGTGAATAGAGAAATCTGAAAGTTTGGATTATGAAACAAAAGAAATGTCAGCATGAACCCTACGGGGAATTAGGAGGAGGACTCCTGTAGACGGGAAGTGAGCTGGCCCTTGTGTGCGCGGTACCAAGGAGAGCCACTGTCCCTTTAGTGTAGAGGGGTACTAACCTCCCGTTGGGATGCGCACCGAGGTCAGGCCTAGACACTCTACACCGACTCAGTTTGGCCCTCATGTACGTGGTACCGAGGTGAGTTACTTAGTGTAGGGAGGGAGCCAGTTGCCCCATGGGGCCCGAGATTAGGACTAGCCGCCGTACACCGACTCTTGTTAGGCCCACTGGGCAAACCGGGTTAGTCAGACGAGGGTACGCAGACTGTAGAGGGGCGAGACCTCTGTTCTATTTTGAGAGGGCAAGGCCCTGTACTGTTCTGTGTTGTACCTTTAGGCGTACCCACTAGCAGAAATGACTAACTGCGTGCCAATTCGGGATAGCTACCCGTGCATTTATCACGCGTGCCGTAGTCACTGCTACGTCACGACCATGACCTCGGGGTGGTTGACTGAGTGTAGGATTACCTTGGGGGAATCTCCCGGCCAGGAGAGCACCACGTGTACCTCCTACATCATGGAAAAGACTGCAATCAAGATCGTCCCCGTGAGGAACAGGCCAGATCCAGAAATATTTAAGTAAATAAAGGAACAACAAATTAGTTGTACTTGGTTGAACTAAATGAAAATGGATAGTTCTTTAATTGCTTAAATTAATTGTTTGCCTTAATTCCATGTAAATGGCTAAATTACCACTCTACTCAACGTTCGCTGACTCCGAAAATTTTATAACCTTGTTCAGGTCAGGGAGTTGAACAGCCAGCACCACCAGCTGTAGAAGGAGCTAGGCCCAGTCGAGCCTAGCCTTAGCTGCGTTCTTACTATTTTTCCTTAGCTCCTGTAGTGAGTATTTTTGTTCTGTGTAATACTATTTCAATACTTTCAGCTGTACTTTTCTCTGTCGTAGTTGTGATGGCCAGTAACTTTGACAAACCATTTCGCTCTATTTCTTTTACTGTCTCTTATTTATTTATGCTTAGTTACATTGCATGTGTGGTTGTGATTTATTTCCTACTTTTGGTTATTTCTCATTGGATGACTAGGTCATGGGATTAGTCAAGACGGGTCGGTCTCGAATCCTGTAGGATCTAGGATCGGGTCGTAACAGGGGAAGGGGAGGGGCTTTTATGGAGTAAGGAGGCGTAGGCAAGGGATCGCCAGCAGCATGGAGGAGGGTAAGGGTACCGTAGGAGAGGGACAGTGTGGTGAGGGAGGTGAGGTGAGGGTGTCGTGGAAGAGGGATGGTGGGGTGAGGAAAATTACTGGAATACCCCTGCAATTATCCTCTCTTCCTCCCAAGTCTCAAGACAAAACCCAAGGGTGTTTAAAATTGCAGGAAAACCCCTACGGATTCCGAAAATGCCAAACAATCCCAGGAAAGGGTCATTTCATGTGTTGGGGGAGGGGGTGGGGGTGTGTAGCGGGCGGCAGCATATGGGTTTAGGTTTTTGAGGAAAAAGAAAAATCAAGAGAGGGAGGAGGAGGGGAATAAATGAAAAGAAAAAAAAGGTAAAATAGTGACATTTAATGTTGACCAACAGGGATATATTTGAAATGTTGTTATATATCACCTGTTACTGTAGGTCACTTTTTTTGAAGTGATAAATCCCATTAGAGCTCTACCACGTGAATAATACGATGCAGGAAAAAATCTCAACCCAAATGTTGAATCTAAATCATATCAGCAAAACCCACAAAGTGAAGAAGTTGCCCCCGGTGCAACTAGCATTAATATATAAGGTAATTTGCCAAAGTATTAATCTGTAACCTACAAATCAAAATAATTTAACAAATTTTTAGTTGTTTGTTTTGTTTAAATTTCCTTTAAATTGTTTCATCTTTTTTCAAAGCTTATGTTCATTTATTTTTCGAAACTGAAATTTATTTTATTACCTTCTCATATAGGTTCTTCACATTCTTACACTACTTCTGCACCGTTTCTGGACCATTCCGTCACTATAGTGAGCTTCTTCTACCACTCTCCTTTTTAAAATGCTTTTTGTTAAATGTGAGGTGTGCCCACTTAAGTTTATTTTATGTGTGGGGTGTGCCCACTTACATTTGATATGCATATTGAATGTTTTGTGTTAAATGTGGAGAAAAGGAAGGGGAAAGGGAAATAGAGGAGGTAAGGGAATGTGTAAACAAAGGGAAAGGGGGAGGGAAATGGAGGGAGGAATGAGAAGGAAAAAGAAGAGGAAGGGAATGGAGTGTGGAATAATAATGTGAAGAAGATGAAGCGAAATGGGAAGGAAAATGGAGGGGGGAATGCATGGGAAGGAAGGGAAATGAAGGGAAGGGGAACGTGAAAAGGAGGGACGAGGGAAAGGAGAATGGATGGGTGAAGGGAAATGTGGAGAAGAGAGAAGGGAAGGGGAAAGGGAAATGGAGGGGGAAAAGAGAAGGAAAAAGAAGAGGAAGGGAAATGGGGGAAGGGGATGTGAAGGAAAAAGTAGAGGAAATGTAGGGGGAAGGTGTTTTTTTCTACACTGCTTTTATTTTCATTTATTTCTATATTTGTTTCATACAAGATTTTCAAAAAATCAAAATATATAGGAGAAATGCTGCCGATTTTTTTTTAAAATATCTTATTATTTGTTTTATTTTTACGCAAGTTCTATTCAAGAAGAAGGCTAATAAGAGTGGCAGGGATGATGCCACCTCCCAGCAGCTTGAGGCCCCCCTCTAAGAGCCTCAGTCTCACACTCCCTACAGACAGCACCTGGCTTAGCCCCCACGTGAGGAGCCCTAGTGTTACGACCCGGTTCCCGAATCCCTACAGGACACGAGACCGAACCAACTCGACTGATCCCAAGACCCAGTCGTCCAACGAGAAAGTAACCAAAAGCAGGAAAGTAAACCACATTCACTATGCTAAACAATTAACAGTAACAAAAGTACAGCAATAAAGAAGTAAAACTACTACAGTACACACCACCACAACAATAGAAAAGTAACCAGGTACAGGAATATAAAGTACAGAATATAAGGGTACAGAGGTGCAGGAAACTACTCACTACAATAGAAAAGGAGTACAACAAGAAGCTACAACTACTGGGCTCTACTGGGTCCAGCACCCTCTGCAGCCGTAGGCTCTAACTACTCAACACCTGGACCTAAAAAAGGGTTATGAGTACAAAATGTCAGCAAACGCTGAGTAGAGTGGCAACCAACTAACTAAAGCAGTAAAGGTGGATAGGAAGCTGTTGTTTTTCAATTACTTTCTTTAACTACTTATTCTTTTTCACCACTTGGTTTATTTACCAGGTCTCTTTTTTGATCTCGAATGTTCCTCGTGAGAACAATCTTGATTGCAGTCTTTTCCGAAGAGTAGAAGTCGCACGTGGTGCTCTCCTGGCCGGGAGAGTCCCCCGTGGTGGTCCTACACCCAGTCAACCACCCCAAGGTCACGGACAGATGTAACGGTGACTACGGAACGCACGATAAGCTCACGAGTAGCTACCCTGCACTGGCACGCAGTCAGTCGTTTCCGTTGGCCGGTGCGCCTAAAGCACAACATGAAACCAGTATCAGTAACAGGGGTCTAGCCCCTAAGAACCAAACAGGGGTCTCGCCCCTCCACAGTCTGCGCACCCTCGCCTGACTACCCTAGTTTGCCCAGTGGGACTAACAAGTCGGTGTAGGGTGGCTAGCTGAACCCCGGGCCCCGTGGGGTGGCTAGCTCTCTCCCCACACTAGTAGCTTTCCCCGGTACTGTGTACGCGAGGGCCAAGAAGTCTGTATAGAGTGGCCAATCCTAATCCCGGGTCCCAACCCAAGGGCGGCTAGCTCCGCTCTGCACTAAACAGGGGGACAGTTGCTCTCCTTGGTACTCCGTACTCAAGGGCCAACTCACTTCCCCACTCACATTCCCAGTTCCATTCCATTTATTTCCAGGAGCTCTACTCCTAATTTCCCGTAGGGTTCATGCTCATATTCCTCATGCCATTCCATACCAGGTTTCATCAATTCTATTTCCATTCTCAGGTTATACATATGCAACTTGTAATTCTATCATTCACATTTTCATATTTAGGTTATGCACAAGTAGCTCGTGTTTCCAACATTCACCTTTCCATTTCCAACTTATATACATGCAACTCATATAATGTCATTTCACATGTACGATAGGAAAGTTATATACAACAGTTAACTAGCACAAGTACTACATATTTCTCAAGCAATTGTCATTCATTTACAGGCAATTATTATCATTCTATCTACTCATTCAAGACTGCAATCTATTCATTCAATACAGACATTCCAGTATTTCTAGCCCTAAGATTCATGCCATACCCTAGGTTCTAATCATTCATTCCACACATGCATTCAGATTTGTATTTAAATTAGGGAAAGCCACTCTACCAGTAAACCTAGGAGTAGTGAGGGCTTGAACGGCAGGCTCACGTGCCTCAGCAAGCCCTGAACCCGCAATGAAATGAAGTCCTATCACAAGGATCAATCACAAGAGAATACTCAGAATAGTATAGGAAATCTTCTAACAAGTAGAGGAATTCATACGAAAAACATCGGTATCTTATTTGCGGAAAATGGACATCAAATGGATCCTAAACAGGTCAAAAACGGTGTTTCTGACTCAAATCAAACGTCTGGAACAACTTCCAGACATCTTAAAAGTGTCCAATGCCAAACCTCAAGTCCTATGCCAATCCTCAGACGTCCAGGAACTCCTCTGGACTGTCTAGACCTAGTTCTAGACGTCTGACCACCTCTCCAGAAGTCTGGGAGTGCTTTCCATCGTTTGGTATGTTGCCCAGACGTCTAAAATGCATGGGAGGGTGTGTCCCACGCCTTCCCAAAGAGAATCCTGCATGAAATCTACCAAATCTCCTCAAAAAGGCACGCAACAGTGTCTCGGTGGAGCAGCCTGCATGGCCGTATCCGCAAAGAAGATGTACCTTCGCGAGAACTCCTCCTCAAACGTATGGAACCTCCTCCAGACGTCGGCTACGTCGTCTGGACGTCACTCCAGACATCTGATTCTGCGAAAAACCCAGAACCAGAACTTGCTTCCGCCCTCTCGTGCCGCACGTGGCCGTGCTGCGCCCTCTCTCCTACAGCTTCGGCTACAGCAATGTCAGGGAGGACCTCCCTGACGCACTCCTCCACCTCACGTGCGTGCCGCTCTGGCCGTGCGCTCACCGGCGAGCTCCCACGCGAGCTCGCAGCTCAACTCCTCCTCTCCTCTCACGCTGGTCCTCCTCTCCTTCTCACGCCACTCCCGCACTCTCGCTTGCTCTGCCACTCTCGCTGGAGGGAAGGAGGAAGGTGGCTGGGAAGTGGGGGAAACGAAGGTGGAGGAGGGGTATATAAGGGTGAGGGTTTAGGGTTTTGCTAGGGGCAGAAAGAGAGAGAAGAAGAAGGAAAACGAGGGGGGTACTGTCTACGCACAACACGCATGCAAACGCGAGTTCGTACCCAAGATTTTTGATTTTCAGACATCTGGGAATGAGTCCAGACGTCTTAAAGGACTTAAACAGCACGGGTCTTAACACCTAGGCACCCCGCCAGCAGTTTCTGAGGCCTGGAGATGTGGCTCGATATCTCCAGAGTCAGGGGAGGGGGTAGGAGGAAGGGGAAGAGTTCAATGCCTCCTCTGCTGGATTTTGAGGTAAAGGATCCTGACTACGAGGAGGAGGACGCACCTGCCGATGAGGAGGAGGATGAGGATAGTGCTTCATTTGATGAGGACTTTGGGTTGGATGATCAACCAGAGCAGTCGACTGACCCAAATCCTTCCCAGCCGGGAAGTTCTCCACCATGCCCTCACCGTACTGGTATGAAAGTTTAATTAATGTTACGATTTATTTATTTCGTTGTCATTTTATTTTATGTTATAATTTTGTCTTCTAGGTGCACGTAGGGGAAGAGGTTCCAAGTGGAATAGGAACCTAGAGAAAATTCCACATGGGGTCCACATTTCAGTCGGGATCACACCAACGGGGGAAATAGTGGAGTATCCTCCATTCGTTGGCAGACTGGGTACGCTGACGAAAGCAATCATGCCACTCTCCTACTTTGATTGGAGGAAGGTGCCAAAGGAGCTAAAGAGGCAACTCATTCGAGAGTTAGAGGTAATTGGTAAAAATTAATAACTTATTTACAATGCTTTATATAACTTTAAATTACGTAGCAATTTCTATTCTCCTACTAATGCAAGCAATCTTCGATTGGGGTGACGATCCAAACGTCCCTAAATATATCCTCAAGCATGTGGCCATGATTCACAAAGATTGGAGATTGGAGAAGAAGGGTAAGGTAAAAGATAAATTTTAACTGTATTTGTTTATTTCTTTTACCATAATTCTAATATTATTTCTAACATTACAAATATATATTTTAGTATTAAAAGAATAAGAATCATGATCAAGCATTGCATAACGGGCCTCTTCTATTGCAGCCACACACTTGGAAGGAAGCGTGAAAGAATTGGCATGATCCAGCGATACAAGTAAAAGTATTGCATATATTATCATTTAACTAATTTTGAAGTTAATAAATTATACCTTTATTGCAAGAGCAGGCCAAGAAGAATAAGGAAAATAGGGCTAAAGCTCCATTGAAGATCCATGTCTTGCGTAGGAGTATCGGTGGGATGAAATCCCTATACATAAGTATTTTTAATTATTATTTTCTTTTAAACGTTACAATATTTCTAATTTGTTTCAATTAACTCTTTCAAAATATTGCAGTCCGCCATGCATGAAGGTGCCTAGCTTGATCGAGTGGAGTATACGAGGCCATTCATAGCAAGCTGAGTAATGAGGGAAATAGAGAATGGTTTCATGACACATACCAATAGAGACACGTAAGTTAAAATACACAATATTTTTATTTCATTTCGTAACTATAATTAAATGAAATTACTTAACATAATTCAATTTCTTTCAAGATAATATGGTCAACTTAATGAATCCTCCTGAAGACACCAACTCTGGTACAGTTCAGCAGCCACTAACAGTAGAGGAGGCGTTTCGGACCGTCATGCCACCTGAGCATGGCGGGTACGTCTGTAGCGTAGGGAGGAGCGAGATCGTCTCCACCTGATATAGGAGAAAGGGGGCATCGTCCTCTTCAGCTGAGGTACAAGAGATGAGGAAGGAGATTGCGGCATTACACTGTCAAGACGAGGAGAAGAAGCAGCGGATCGATGAGCTGACCATGCAGATCAGGGACACCACGACATAGGTCAAGGAGTCGACAGAGCAGTTGACTCAGACTATCAAGGAGCTCCTGCAGGTACTTCAGCAGGGAGGTATCAATCACCCATTGTTTTATCTATATAGAGATCGTCATGATGACGACGATTTAGGTGGTGGTGCTGGAGGCATTGGTACCACAACCTGATTTTTGTATTTTCATATACACTACCGTTTGTACATGTAGTTTGTATACATTATTACATATATGAAATTTTTATACTCATTTCTAGTGTTTTAAATGAATGCAAATGTTATAGGTTGTGTGATTATATTTTTACAAGATTTCTAGTTTTCTACAGGTCTTCCACATAGTTAAACCCTTTAGTAAAAAACAAATTGCAACTATTTTCAGTTGTTTGACAACAGAAGAGAATAGTCTGCCTCCGAAATTGCAATGCATTATCAATTGTTTAATAATGGACGATAATAGTCGCATTCTCGACCGTTATAAATAAACAGTCGATAATTTCACTATTCTCAATCGTTGTAAAACAAACGAGAATAGTAATATTCTCATCCGTTTTTACCTACCGATCGAGAATACGACCTTACTCGACCGTCTAAATAACGATCGACGTAGATGTTTATGTCGACACTGTATTTAGAATGGTCGAGAAAAACTTTCTTGACTATTGAAAACAGACGACAGAAACAACAACACGTCGAATGAAGATTCACCTTTTTCCTATCAGTAACGTTTTAGAACGGTCAAGAAAATGCAATAGTGACAGTCCACTCCTCAACCCTTTTTCTTGATCTTTTTTTCACATTGCCAACCATGTTTAACAGTCGACAATAGTGAATATTCTTGTAGTGCATGGGTACTATAAATGTCTGAATGATATGTTTAAATAAAATAATGACTTATACATTGAAAATATTGATAATCTAAAGTTCATGTTCTATTTATAGAATTGAGATTGATTTATAAAAATTGGATAATTAAATTGGGAATGTGATGAGAGAAATAAATGTGTAAATTTTGATGAATCGAAGAGATATGTATAAATATTACCTTTTTTGTTGGATTAAAGAAATAATATGATAACCCCTTTATCACACCAAAAGATAAATTGTGAAATCGATTTATACATGAAAATGTTAATTGACAACTATCCTAGTGACAAATGAACATGTGGATGTGGTGGAATTGATAATTGAATATAGACAACTGAATGAGATAGTTTGGCTATAAGTTGGTTGGGGGATAAGAGACTGAGCTAGCCTCCCTGCGATTCTATGATAAGCCCATTGGCCAATCGAGTAGCGAGGTAGGGGAACGCAAGTATACACATATATGACAATTGGTTGGATATGTGCCCAAGTCGTGGAGAGGGCTATTTATGAGTCAGCATAGGTTGCATCTACGTGTATAGCTTGTGCTATGCAGCCACCACACTGCCTACGCTAAGACCCCGGGGTGATGGAATGAGACGTAAGATGAGTGCGGAGTTTCCTTCCAGCCAAGGGGACACACTGTTAATTTAAATAATGAAAAACTAAGAAGTAAATGGATAAGGCATAAGAAAAGTAACAAATTAGTAACCCCCTTTTCTACATATTTATTTTGTTCTATCACTTTACTTGCACAACTCTACTCAACATTTGCTGACGACTACTATGGGCTCTGTACTCAAGCACCATGGAGTAGTTGGGAGCAGTTGTGCACAGAGTGACCGGTACGAGACCCAGTTCAGTTCTCGCAGATGGTCTGTGACGTTCGGAGTTCTTTGTCAACAATTTTCAATACTTTCCCTTTCTGCTTTTAGATTACTATGGATAGCCTTTTTTTACTTTATTTTACTTATTGCAATGAAATATGATTAGTTTGTCTAGCTATTTTTATATTTTATAATTATGTGTTAGGTGACTGCGATCCTGTTTTGATGATTCTCTCACTCAGTGACCCATGTTTCACCGATGTGATTCACATGGTGGGGTTCGGGTCGTCACAAATGATATTAGAGCAAGGTCACCGCACTAATCATAAAATAACTTGGAAGGGTCATATAGACATTCACATTATATCGCGAATGGGATACACAGCCGCATAGTGACGCAATAACCTTAGTCCTTATTTTCCATAATATTCTAACTTAATTCTCTTATTGATTCAAGGTCCTTTCTCCATCTCGTTTAGTCTCCTTTGCCTCCCTGTCAATTCTTGTGATCAAGGTCATTCCTTGAGGCCTCAGGCCAAGCACATTAGAGGTCTTGTTAGGGCATTGCTTGACTTGAATGTCATCTCAAGAAGCAATTGAGTAACTTCCTGGTTCGTCCAACAATTCTGTGATCGTATAGTTTTCTAGGGCTTTGCTTGTGACTTTGTTTAGTACTAAATTTAATTAATTACCAAGCCAACGAACATGTCAATTCATAACACTACTTAGTACTGAATATGTTGGTTGTGTACTTGTGATGCTTAAATTATGTATATATCCATGCAGTACTTATCGCTTTCGTAGAACCACCCAACCATTGTTTGTATAAATATACATGTAGATCATAGATATTTTCATGGCATATACAAATGTTTATGGAATGATCTATAGTAGTGCATTTCTATTAATATTGGGTTATCACATGAAAAGGGTAGATTATTCTCTACCAAGCACATAGCCCCTGGAAAGTAATTACTCCTTATGGACAACAATGGTCTCAACCATTTGTTTGGAATACAATTTGTAAATAAAAAAAAGCAAATTATCAGACCCTCTGGCCCATTTTATTTCTTTTCTTGCTGGGGCAAGTGCCAATATTTAGTCAGTATTTGTTTAGTCTGTTCTATCTGACAAATCACATGCATGGTTACTTGTCTTGGTATTCAGCTAGTTCTTGCATGACGTGTTTTTTGTCTTTATAAGTGTGAAATATATATATAACATTTTTTCTTCTTTACAATGAATTTAACTTGTAAAATACCTTAGCATATCAATATATATATATTGAAAGCATGTGAGGGATTGAGTCGAGGATCTACTGTTCACCGCACTATTAACTTATTCTCTTGAATGGTCAAATATTATTTTAATAACTATTGAAGGAAGATGATTGTCTTGATTTCTAGCGCAATTGGTAATTGATGTTAGCTGTGAGGCTTACTATTGCAGGGATATGCGCTCGAATGTTCTAGAGACAAATTTTGTGAAGCATCTTATTTGGATTGGAATGGAATCAAGTTTATTACTTATTTGGATTGAAATGGAATTAAACAATTACTCATTTGGATTAGCATAGAATTAATCGATTACTGCTCATGCACTATTAGCTTACTATTATTTTAATAACTATTGAATGAATATGACTATCTTGATTTCTAGCACAATTGATTATACTTATTATAAATAATTATAAAAGTATAAATAATACTATTATCCCTCCTGTATATTATAATGTAAAGGAGATTTATTATATCATCAAGCATGTTTATATACATAGTTTATAAGGATAAGATAAATATATCCCACTACTTATATTGCTCTAATTCTTAATCTTTAATGTATTCCTACCATGTCATTTATGTTAGACTTGCATCTGAAATATATATATGTATTGGTATATTGTTACTATTTTCATTTTCAAAAGTATTATAAAGAATATACCTCCACATCCAATTGTCTTTATTAGACACTTCAAATGCCCTCATGTTGTTTGCGTAAATATATATACATAAACATAAGGTTTATTTTTGGGGGCATTAAGACTTTAATTAGCCTAGAAATTGATACTCCTTTTATTTTCTTAAAATTTGAAGCATATCATTGCTTAGAGTACAAAGCTTACATTTTACTCGTTAATTACAAGAAGTTTTATTAATTACTTTGGAAACCTGAGTTTTACCTTTGAAAGTGTTTAAAACTTGAAATTTTTACTTTCCTGGTGCTCTATGTCTTCAAGTTCACAGTTTAGGATCATTTCATTTGCATGGATCTAAAACTTTAAGAGACTGTGTTTTGCACCTTGAAATTTGTGTGTGGATTTGAATGTTTTCCAGTGTTATTAAGTAATACCCATGAATTGTGAATTATTCATGAATTATGTATCGTATGTAAGTGATTTTGCGTTAACAACGTTTATAAATTGTTACTTGCAAAAACAATATGCTAATTTTGGTACACAAATCAAGTCTTTAAAATTTCAATCGAAGATTCTATACTTTTATTTAACGAGTTCAACTGTCTAACCTACATCTATGAGAGTGTCAAGAAATTGCCACTATCATTATTAACTTGATAATTAGATCTATAGGCATACTGATTCAGATCTATTCAGATGTTGACACCATAGATTGTAGGATATTAACTACTTACACAATTCTAATTAGGTTGTGCTTTATTTAGATAATTTGATAATTGGAAGCTTGGAAGTCAAACATGAGAAAGTTAACTGAGAATCTTCCCGTTTACTGGCTTGAGTTAGCCTTGGGCATCTTTAGGGGTCCGTTGACCACATAAGAGATCACAAATTCTTCTTTGATTTGCTCCTTTAATTGTTACAAATTGATGAAGTTTGACAATAATGGGTAATGAATCCTCTATTTAGTTCTCTCTTGTTTGTATAGACATGCAATCCATTTTACACAGTAGTTCTTTGACAGCTCACTGACTTCTCGCAAGATTGCTGATTTACTGCTTGCATGTTTAGTGTAGACTTAGAGGGATTTCTAGACAAACATTGCAATCCTTATGATTTTGGGACCAGCACATTACAAAAGATAGCAATGTTTGTTGAATTCTAATAAAGATATTGAGATCTCGAATGAGGAGATTGATAACTTATGCCTACTCTTATATCATCATTTAACATCTGAATAACATGAACATATTAATGAAAAATGGTTTCAAATGACTCAATGTATCGTCACTAGACGGACCATTCATTTTGTAGTCTTGTTGTTGCTCTATGGAGGATAAATGACATAATATCTATCTAGAATCACCTATTTATGGTGAATCATTAGCATTAAAGGATTCATGCAACCTATCATTCATGGTATTATTGTAAAGTGTGTGTTGTTGATTGTTTTATGAAATTTTGTTCTTGAATTAAATGTAACTTAAATCGATGTGCCTTTTGGACATTTCCTTTGTGGGGCTACAGCTCAGTTTATTCGTCAGGGAAAACCATACATGCAATTAAGTTGTGATAGATACACATAAAATTGACAAGCTAATTCAGGATTTTCTGAATCCAAGGTAGGTTGTGATAAATCATAATGTATATTTGTCACATCAGAAGTAAACAAGTAAATTCTCTACAGAAAAAAGATCTGTCTACTTTGTAGTGTATGATGCTATTATTGTTTGCATTTTTCTCCTCTAATTAAAGAAAGGGTTTCTTAACATCTATTTTGCATATCATATGATATGGTTATATTTCCTGTATTTCCATATGATTGACAAGTTTTATGTTTTGTTCAATTCAAAGTCCTCAAGTCTGCATTTAGTTTCTTTATTTTCTATTCTGGGTAGTTTGAAAAATGTCTTGGTTTGGTGATGAGATAGGAAGTGATTAGGTGGGATAGGAAAGCTAATGTATTGTAAGTATGGGGTTAATAATTATGGTTTAATCATTTTATATTTGTTGTTAAGTTTACTTTAATATTTTTGTTTAGTAGCTAGCTAGACTAGTGAATTGCATGACACTAGCAAATTTTATTTGTCAAAGTTAGAAAATGAAAGTTTCTTGTTGTTTGTTTGACACTGGTTGATTGTTGCGAGTTCTTATGAACTGTATACCTCACACCTCATCCACTACTTAATCCCTTCATTTTAGTTCATGTGCCCTGTAGTTACATTACAACCAAATGCATTCTGAATCATTTTCTATATTTTTCTTTTATCCTTTTTAGTTTATTATCAAGGAAATAAAGTTTCTTGTCTAGTTTAGATGTAGGAGAGGTATCCCAAATACTTTACCAATGAGTCCATAACACCCTAGTTTGTTCTATTTAAGGTTATTATTGTCTCTTTAAAATTGTTATGGATTACTTGCTTTCACGTCTCTCTTCATATCTAACTTGCTTAAGTTTCGAAAGTAAAACTTTCTTTAAAGTTGTTATAATATTAAAGACCCGAACCTACCTTATGACGTTCTTTTAGGATTAAGCGCAATGAGATGAACTTGTTGACGCTTTCAAAGTGCAAATCAGGTCTATGTACTTTGAAAATGAAAAAATTATACTTTTTGGTCAAACTTAATCAATTCTCAAAAAACATACCTGAATTATGTCAAAATTAATAATGTTGAATTCTTTTCATTACAAGTTTTCTGATGTCATTTATTTCATATAATTCGGGATATTATAACAAAAATTACGTGTAAAATATGAAACTAGGTGCAGGGAAATTTTACACGTAAAATAATAATAATATTATTATTATTAATATTAATATTAATAAATAAGGGGATATTGGTTTGTTTTTTTTTAACAACAAATCAGGCTATAAATAAAGGGGAAGGGGAGTTGCCATCCGATCAAGAGAGGAAAAACAAACGAGATGCAGAGAGGGAGAAGATCGAGAGAGGGAGAGGGAAATCGGAAAGAGAGAGAAGAAATTGAGAGAGAAAGAGTGGAAAAGCCACGGAAAGATAGAAAGAGGGGATCCAAACAGAACGGAGTGATCAGAATTCGAGAGAGAGACGTGCGTCAAGGGGAGAGAAGGGTGCGCATCGGTGGGCGCGCTCTGATGCGTAGACCGAGGATGGCAGTGCCGAGGTCATGGCGTGGATCTCGAGACACATAGGCAAATGAGCTTGGGGATCCAATTTTGCGTTTCGTCCTCATTTCAATCCATTAGAAGGTCAAACAATATTTATCTTTTACGTTTCAAGATTTGTTAGAATATCTCTCCACGAATTACATATTGATAAATCTTAAATTTAATTTTATAATCTTTTATTGTAAGAAAATTTTCATAAAATCTTTGATATTTTATATTAATTTTTTTCGCATTTTGACGTTAATCTAGTCGCAAAATATGTACAAAATATATAAACCCTTAAAATAATAAAAGGTAAATAATAGATGTACATTACATAATCACAGTAACCATCCAATGACATTACATACGGTAATCTAACATATTTTCGTTAGAAGTTATTCTTTCGTCCCTCTTTATTATATTTATTAATTTATATGTATATGTCTTTTTGTTAAAGCATTAAAGTTTATAAAATATTATGATATTTGATTATCTTTTCGTCGTTACTATAAATATTTGAACGATATATTTAAATAAAATAATAACATACAATCTAATAATTCATGTTCTTAAAGATTGATTTACAAACATTGAATAATTAGATTTCGAATCAATCGGAGAGATACATGTAAATATTACCTCTTTTGTTAGATTAAATAAATAATATGATAACTTCTTTTATCACATCAAAAGATAAACTGTGAGATCCATTTATACATGAAAATGTTAATTGACAATTATCTTAGTGATAAATGGATATGTAGATATGATGAATTGATAATTGAACATAGACAACTGAATGAGATGATTTAGTTATAAGTTGGTTGGAGATCAGGGAATGGATTAGCCCTCCTACAACTCTGTAATAGGGCCATTGGTCAACTAGGTAGCAAGGTAGGGATATGCAGGTATACACATATATGATAATTGGTTGGATATGTACCCAAGTCGTGGAGAGGGCTATCTACGAGCCAACGTAGGTCGCGTCTACACATATAGCTCATGGTATGCATCCACTACACTGCCTATGCTAGGACCCTACCCAAGGTGATGGAATGAGTCGTAAGGCAAGTGCGGAGTTTCCTCCCGACCAAGGGGACACTACGTACACGTCATACCTCTCGGGAAATCACAGTGAGATCTCGTGCCTTCCAAGGAATTGATATGGAATAATTATGACTATAATATCAAAGGCTACACACTGTTAAATTAAATAATGAAAAACTGAGAAGTAAATAGATAAGGAACAAGAAAAGTAACAAATCAGTACCCCCCTTTTCTGCATATTTATTTTGCTCCGTCACTTTCTTTTATTTGCACTAATCTACTCAGCATTTGCTGACAACTACTTTGGGCTCCGTACTTAAGCACCTGTTTACTGCGAAATCATCGTTGTTTAAGATATACATCGTAGTATAGTTGACAAAATTATGTAAAACACTTAAATTTATAAAGCTCAGAATCAAAAATGAGTCCGAGGTTGTTCGCAGGGAGCAATTGTGTAATTTAATTCACCAATCACAATTTATCAAGAAAATATGCAATTGAAATCAATAAGATGCTCAAAATGATATTTCAATAAGAACTAGAAGAATAGAGCAAAAAAATCGGGTTAAAATGGTGATTTGAATCACCAATTTATCCCTCAATGTTAAGCTCACAATCTACTTAAATATTTCAACGATAATCTTCAACTAATAATCCACGTCAGGCACTTAATTGTTTCAACAGTAACCAGCAGAATGCCTCAGACGATAGAACAAGGCATCAGACGCCTTATCAGAAGAGGCACAGCACCATAGAAAAAGCACAAGGGCTTCTTTTC
The DNA here is from genome assembly GCA_037157565.1 of Thalassia testudinum. NCBI lineage: Eukaryota > Viridiplantae > Streptophyta > Magnoliopsida > Alismatales > Hydrocharitaceae > Thalassia > Thalassia testudinum. The sequence goes on from JAZHRO010000024.1 coordinate 79,286,586, forward strand.
TTCAAGCCTTAGAAGATGTAAAGACCCGATTCCCAAGTCCCTACGAGACACGAGAACCGGATCGACTCAACTAATCCCAAGACCTAGTCGTCCAACGAGGAAGTAACTAAAAGAGCAGCAAAATAAACCACATTCAGCATGAATATAACTAACAGTAAGGAAATACGGCAGTAAAGAAAGAAGCCACTACAGTATATACCCCACAACAGTAGAACAACATTCATAACATAATATGAACTGCGGGTAAAGAAAAGTACAGCGGAAACAAGAACTACTCACTACAGTGGAACCAAAAAAAAAGAAAAAGTGGTACAAGAGAACAGTGGTAACTCTACTAGACCCTACTCGGCCCAGCGTCCTCTGCAGCCGCTGACCCTGGCTGCTCAACACCTGGTCCTGAAAAGTAATGAGTGTAACACGTCAGCAAAACGCTGAGTAGAGCGGCAGCTAAACTAAAGAAATAGTAAAGTGTACAGTAGCTATTTTAATTTTCTTTCTTCCTTTATTTACGTCTTTCTATTGTCTCAAAATTTATTTATTTCTCAGATCCTTCACTTGATCTCGAATGTTCCTCGTGGGAACGATCTTGATTGCAGTTTTTCCGAACAGTAGAAGCAGCACGTGGTGCTCTCCTGGCCGGGAGAGTCCCCCGTGATGATCCTACTCTCAGTCAACCACCCCAAGGTCACAGACAGGCGTAACGGTGACTACGGCACGCGCGATAAATGCACAGGTAACTAACCCGCACTGGCACGCGGTCAGTCGTTTCCGTTAACGGGTGCGCCCAAAGCACAGCACGGAACCAGTACAGGGCAAAGCCCTCTCAGTAACAGGGGTCCAACCCCTCCACAGTAACCAAACAGGGGCCTTGCCCCTCCACAGTCTACGCACCCTTGCCTGACTACCCTGATTTGCCCAGTGGGCCTAACAAGTCGGTGTAGGAGGCTAGCAGAACCCCGGGGCCGTGGGGTAGCTAGTACCTCCCTACACTAGTAGCTCTCCTCGGTACTACGTACACGAGGGCCAGCAAGTCGGTACAAAGTGGCCAATCCTATCCCCGGGTCCCTGGGGCGGCTGGCTCCGCTCTGCACTAAACAGCTACAGGTACTTCCCTTGGTACTACGTACCCAAGAGACAGCACACTACCATGTCTTTCTTACTCAGTTCCATTCCTTTTTCTTTCCAGGAGTTCCACTCCTAATTCCCCGTAGGGTTCCAATTCTTTTAACTCAGCACATTCAGGTTTCACCTTCCCAGTTTCACATTCATACATCCCATATTCCCAGACATGCTCATTTATTCATAACAGGCAGCTGTTAATTCAATTCACAGGCAGCTATTATTTCCTTTCCACATTTTCCAAGACTGCAGTATTCATACATTCCACTAGTTTTCCCATCCTAGGATTCATGCCATATCCTAGGATCTATCTACAATCTAGTTTTCCAACCCTAGGATTCATGCAACACCCTAAGATCTACCATTCAATCTATTTCTTATTCCTAGGATTCATGCAATGTCCTAGGTTTATTTATGGTTCCATAATTTAACAAATTATACTAATAAACTTAAAAGCCACTCTACCGGTTACAACAGGAGTACTGGGGGCATCGTCGGGAATCCCGCGTGCCTCCGCAACCCCCGAGACTGCAACGGAACAGGGTCCTATCACAAGGATCAAACACAAGGAGTTTCTCAAAACAGTATACAACTACTGTAGACGGGTAGAGGATGTAATTCCGAAAAGAACGCAACTCGAAACGCAGAAAACGGAACCCGAACAGGCCCTAAACGGGTCGAAAACGACGAAACAGTGCAAAATCAGACGTATGGAACCTCTTCCAGACGTCTTAAAAAGTGGATCAGAGGTTGCCTTTGCTCTGCGTGGTCTCTCAGACGTCCAGAAGCCTGCGGGGGCGTCTGGCCTAGTTCCCAGACGTCCGATGGTCACCCCGGACGTCTGGAAGTCGTTCCCATCGTCTGGCACTACAGCCAGACGTCTGATTCACGTTGGATGCGAATCTCACAACCTGCGCGTACCCATTTCCTCTCTCTCTCAGTACGGTCAGTCGAAGAAAAGGAAGGAAGACGGAAATAACTCACCTTTCAGACGTCTGTACAGTCCTCCAGACGTCGTCCCCGTCGTCTGGCTGGAAGCCCAGACGTCTGATTCTGGAAAAATTTCCAGAATCAGAGCGCGTCTCGCCCTGCGCCCGCAACGCACGGCTGCGCCGCGCCTCGTCCGCCTGCTGCTCGAGCTGCAACAGGCCTCCCGCGTCACCCCACGTCTGCTGCTTCCCCCGCCGGCCAGCCCTAGCAGTCCCGGCGAGCTCGCCCTCACGGCCAAGCGCCTCTTCCCACGCACAGCACCTCCTCCCACGCTTACCGCAGCTATCGCTGCCGCCGCTCACTCGCGCTCACTCTCGCGCACCAGCTAGAAGGAGAAGAGGAAAGGGGGCGGAGGTGACGGGAGTGAGGGGGAGGGCGTGGCCTTTTAAGGCCGCGCGAGGAGGAGAGAGAGAGAGCGGGATAGAGGGCACAGGAGGGAGAGGGAAAAAGAGAGAGAGACGCTCGCAGGTCTGCGCGCTCAGGCACGCAGACGAAACATGCGTGCCGAAAATAACCGAATCCCAAACGTCCGGAAGGGGTTCCAGACGTCTTAAAAACGTCTGAAGCCGCGCGTTCGTAACAATATAACAAACTTAAAGGAAGTTTCGTCCCCGAAACTTGCACTAACTAGGGTGCGGGAAAGACGTCAAAACAACCATAACAAACTCAAAGAGGACTGAAGCTGGTCCGAAAAGACGTACCCGCGAAGAGCTCCGGGTAATGCTCCCGCATTGCCGCCTCAGGCTCCCAGGTAGCCTTTTCGTACCGCTGGCTCCTCCACAAAACCTTTACCAGGGGTACTTGCTTTCGTCTCAAACTACGGACGGCTCGATCTAGAATCTACACTGGCAGGTATCGTCCAACTGATTCGAGAGGTGGTTCGAGAAGAATTTTAGCTTCCACCTATCTCGCCACCCCCTCCTCCCCCTTCCGAGCATACGACAGGGGAGTTGGTGGTGGAACGAGATTTCCGCCGTCACACTAGGCGTGTTAGGAGAACTCAAAAGAGACACGTGGTGTCCACAGGAGAGCCGTCACGTTTTACAGGGCCATCAGTGGCCTTTGGGGGCCCTCGACAGGGGCCAGTCGCCAGCACCGGACCCCCGCCCAGCCGACAGCAGGGACCCACTGAGGGTGGGAGTCGGGTTCCCCGTTGTTACCAGTGTGGCCAGACGGGCCACATCAGGAGGGACTGCCCGTCTAGGGCAGGAGGTCAGCAGATACTCCCCGCGCAGAGCACTGGAGGGCGCACAGGAGGTCGCGATTCCCAGGCTCGAGGAGGAGGACAACAGTCACGAGGAGGGTACCGGTCAGCACCTACCCATCCGACGTAGAGTGTGGCTGCTTCGTCCGCACCTAGAGCTGAGGGGCGTATCAACGCCCTGACACACAGGGATAACAGAGCTTCGGGCTCGGTAGTGGCAGGTATGGTTTCAGTTTCCGGCAGACTCGTTTACACACTTTTCGATTCCGGCACTACGCACTCGTTTGTCGCAGCCAGTTTCGCAGTTAGTTTGGGCCAAGATTATATGCTGTTAGAGAATCCGTTCGTAATTAGAGGTCCGAGTGGTCAGCTGTTTGTAGCTGAGGAGGTGTACACGGATTGCGAGGTCACCGTCGGGGGACATAGCCTGCTAGCTGACCTGATTATGATACAAATGGAGGACTTTGGAGTGATTCTGGGGATAGACTGGCTGTCCGCTTACCATGCCTTGGTGGACTGTTTTGAGAGGAAGATTGTCTTCTCCATGCCGGAGTTGCCTTCTTTCGAGTTTCACGGACAGCCAGTGGACGGAGGCCTCAGGTGCATTTCGGCACTTCGGGCGGCGAGACTTTTGAGCCAGGGGTGTGAGGGCTTCCTAGCTTGTGTGGTGGCAGAGCCCGGCCCTGTGGCAGACTTCCAGAGTATCCCGGTGGTCAGAGAGTACCCTGACGTGTTCCCAGACGAGTTACCAGGACTACCGCCCGAGCGTGAGATCGAGTTTGAGAACTCGCTAGTACCAGGGACCAGCCCCATCTCCACCGCGCCAAACAGGATGGCACCGCTTGAGCTGCGAGAGCTCAAGTCCCAGTTGCAAGAATTTTTGGAGAAGGGTTTCGTGAGGCCCAGTGCGTCTCCCTGGGGAGCCCCGGTACTGTTTGTGAAGAAGAAGGATGGTACCCTACGCCTTTATGTGGACTACCGACAGCTGAATAGGGTCACCATCAAGAACAGATATCCGCTGCCAAGGATCGACGACTTGTTTGACCAGTTGCGGGGTGCCACGGTGTTCTCCAAGATCGACTTGAGGTCTGGATACCACCAGTTGAGGATCAGGGAGACCGACGTCTCCAAGACAGCTTTCCGCACCCGGTACGGACACTACGAGTTTTTGATCATGCCATTTGGGCTGACCAATGCCCCCGCTGCTTTCATGGACCTGATGAACCGGGTGTTTAGACCGTACTTGGACAAGTTCGTGGTGGTATTCATAGATGATGTACTCATCTATTCTCGAGATCGGACGCAGCACGGACAGCACTTGCGGATGGTTCTGGACACTCTGAAACGACGTAGGCTGTACGCCAAATACAGCAAGTGCGAGTTCTGGTTGAGGGAGGTGACCTTCTTAGGTCATGTGATCTCTGGAGACGGCTTGGCGGTGGACCCAGCCAAGGTTGAGGCAGTACTCAGGTGGGAGAGACCGCGTTCAGTCACTGAGATTCGCAGTTTCCTGGGACTGGCAGGCTACTACAGATGAATCATCAGAGGTTTTTCACAGATTACGCGTCCTATGACACAGTTGACGTGGAAGGACGTGCCCTTCACTTGGACAGACGCCTATGAGGCGTGTTTTCTGGAGCTGAAGGAGAGGTTGACCTCGGCTCCCGTGCTCACCATCCCTGACAGTAGTGGCAGGTTCGTTGTGTACACGGACGCCTCCTTGCAGGGGTTAGGATGTGTGCTCATGCAGAAGGGTCACGTTGTCGCTTACGCTTCGCGGCAACTGAAGCCCCATGAGCATACCTACCCTACCCACGACCTAGAGTTGGCAGCTGTTGTCTTCGCGCTGAAGACCTGGAGGCACTACTTCTACGGTGAGACCTTCAAAATTTTCACAGATCACAAGAGCCTTAGATATCTTTTTGATCAGAAGGAGCTCAACATGAGACCGAGACGTTGGTTGGAGCTCCTGAAGGACTACGACTGCAGCACCTCCTACCACCCGGGAAAGGCCAATGTGGTGGCTGACGCCTTGAGCCGTAAGGCGCCCGCACACTTGGCCAGTTTACAGTTACAGAGTTGGGGCCTTTTGGAGGAGGTGGGCAGTTGGCGACCCCTGGAGTTACGGGGGCACTGCGGGGCAGTGACGGTGACGCGACAGACTAGGTCAGAGCTGATAGGCCGCATCATCACAGGACAGATGGCCGATCCGTACTTGCAGTCCTTGCGTGACAGAGTACTGTCAGGAGACCCAGGGGACTTCTCTTTTGCAGACTAGGTGTTGCGCCTGAGGGGACAGTTGTGCGTTCCCAGGGACGAGGAGCTGTTGAGAGAGCTCCTGACTGAGGCACACGGTTCCAGATTCACCATACATCCCGGAAACACGAAGATGTACCACGACTTGAGACGCGAGTTTTGGTGGAGGGGGATGAAGCGGGATGTGGGTGAATTCATGCAGCAGTGCTTAGTGTGCCAACAAGTGAAAGCCAAGCATCAGAGGCCTGCAGGGCCGCTGCAGCCGCTTCCAGTGCCAGAGTGGAAGTGGGAGAGCATCACCATGGACTTGGTGGTGGGCTTACCTGTTACCCAGCGAGGACACGACGCAGTCTGGGTAATTGTGGATAGACTGACGAAGACGGCGCGATCCTTGCCAATCCGAGTCACTTTGGGACCAGCACAGTTGGTGGAGAGGTATATCCGCGATGTGGTACGACTGCACGGAGTTCCGCGGGAGATCGTATCCGACCGGGATACCCGCTTTACGTCCCAGTTTTGGGCTGAGTTTCAGCAGGCCCTGGGGACGCAGTTGAGGTTTAGTATGGCTTACCACCCCCATACGGACGGACAGTCTGAGCGCACGATACAGACACTTGAGGACCTTTTGCGTGCCTGTGTACTGGACTGGAGGGAATCTTAGGAGGAGCACCTGCCCCTAGTGGAGTTTGCATACAACAACAGTTATCACTCGAGCATCGACATGGCTCCCAACGAGGCTCTGTACGGACGGAGGTGTACGGCACCCTTGAGTTGGGTTGAGGTGGGGACCAAGTGGGAGGTTGGTTCCAGGTTGATCCGGTAGAGTTAGGAGGTAGTCGAGCAGATCCACAGGCGACTCCGCACTGTCAGGAGTAGACAGAAGAGCTACACGGATCGGAGACGCCGAGAGGTGCAGTTTGAGGTTGGGGACCACGTCTTCCTTCGTGTTTCGCCCATGAAGGGCCTACAGCGGTTTGGGGTGAGAGGGAAGCTCGCGCCGAGGTTCGTGGGGCCCTTTGAGGTCCTGGAGCGGGTTGGACCCGTTGCTTACATACTTGCCCTCCCCCCGCAGTTTTCTGGTGTGCACGACGTGTTCCACGTGTCCAACCTCAGGAAGTACGTAGCCGATCCCAGTCACGTACTAAGTCACGAGAGCCTTGAGGAGGGCGACGACCTGACCTACCCCGAGCGGCCAGCGCAGATTCTAGACCGAGCCGTCCGCAGTTTGAGACGAAAGCAAGTACCCCTGGTAAAGGTTTTGTGGAGGAGCCAGCGGTACGAAGAGGCTACCTGGGAGCCTGAGGCGGCAATGCGGGAGCGGTGCCCAGAGCTCTTCGCGAGTACGTCTTTTCAGACCGGCTTCGGTCCTCTTTGTGTTTGTTATGGTTGTTTTGACATCTTTCCCGCACCCTAGTTAGCGCAAGTTTCGGGGATCACACTTCCTTTGAGTTTGTTATATTGTTACTAACGCGCGGCTTCAGACGTTTTTAAGACGTCTGGGAGGTGTCCCAGACGTCTGGAACCCCTTCCAGATGTTTGGGATTCGGTTATTTTCGGCACGCATGTTTCGTCTGCACGCCTGAGTGCAGACCTGCGAGCGTCTCTCTCTCTCTCTTTTTCCCTCTCCCTCCTGTGCCCTCTGTCCCGCTCTCTCTCTCCTCCTCGCGTGGCCTTAAAAGGCCACGCCCTCCCCCTCACTCCCGTCACCTCCGCCCCCTTTCCTCTTCTCCTTCTAGCCGGTGTGCGAGAGCGAGCGCGACTGAGCGGCGGCAGCGACAGCTGCGGTGAGCGTGGGAGGAGGTGCTGCGCGTGGGAAGAGGTGCTGCACGTGGGAAGAGGCGCTCAGCCGTGAGGGCGAGCTCGCCGGGACTACTAGGGCCGGCCAGCGGGGGAAGAAGCAGACGTGGGGTGACGCGAGAGGCCTGTTGCAGCTCGAGCAGCAGGTGGACGAGGCGCGGCGCGACCGTGCGTCACGGGCGGAGGGCGAGACGCGCTCTGATTCTGAAAATTTTTCCAGAATCAGACGTCTAGGCTTCCAGCCAGACGACGGGGACGACATCTGGAGGACTGTACAGATGTCTGAAAGGTGAGTTATTTCCGTCTTCCTTCCTTTTCTTCGACTGACCGTACTGAGAGAGAGAGGAAATGGGTACGGGCAGGTTGTGAGATTCACATCCAACGCGAATCAGACGTCTGGCTGTAGTGCCAGACGACGGGAACAACTTCCAGACGTCCGGGGTGACCATCGGACGTCTGGGAACTAGGCCAGACGCCCCCGCAAGCTTCTGGATGTCTGAGAGACCACGCAGAGCAAAGGTAACCTCTGATCCACTTTTTAAGACGTCTGGAGGAGGTTCCAGACGTCTGATTTTGCACTGTTTCGTCGTTTTCGACCCGTTTAGGGCCCGTTCGGGTTCCGTTTTTTGCGTTTCGAGTTGCGTTCTTTTCAGAATTACATCCTCTACCCGTCTACAGTAGTTGTATACTGTTTTGAGAAACTCCTTGTGTTTGATCCTTGTGATAGGACCCCGTTCCGTTGCAGTCTCGGGGGTTGCGGAGGCACGCGGGATTCCCGACCATGCCCCCAGTACTCCTGTTGTAACCGATAGAGTGGCTTTTAAGTTTATTAGTATAATCTGTTAAATTATGGAACCATAAATAAACCTAGGGCATTGCATGAATCCTAGGAATAAGAAATAGATTGAATGGTAGATCCTAGGGTGTTGCATGAATCCTAGGGTTGGAAAACTAGATTGTAGATAGATCCTAGGATATGGCATGAATCCTAGGATGGGAAAACTAGTGGAATGTATGAATACTGCAGTCTTGGAAAATGTGGAAAGGAAATAATAGCTGCCTGTGAATTGAATTAACAGCTGCCTGTTATGAATAAATGAGCATGTCTGGGAATATGGGATGTATGAATGTGAAACTGGGAAGGTGAAACCTGAATGTGCTGAGTTAAAAGAACTGGAACCCTACGGGGAATTAGGAGTGGAACTCCTGGAAAGAGAAAGGAATGGAACTGAGTAAGAAAGACGTGGTAGTGTGCTGTCTCTTGGGTACGTAGTACCAAGGGAAGTACCTGTACCTGTTTAGTGCAGAGCGGAGCCAGCCGCCCCAGGGACCCAGGGATAGGATTGGCCACTTTGTACCGACTTGCTGGCCCTCGTGTACGTAGTACCGAGGAGAGCTACTAGTGTAGGGAGGTACTAGCTACCCCACGGGCCCCGGGGTTCTGCTAGCCTCCTACACCGACTTGTTAGGCCCACTGGGCAAACCAGGGTAGTCAGGCGAGGGTGAGTGGACTGTGGAGGGGTTGGACCCCTGTTACTGAGAGGGCTCCGCCCTATACTGGTTCTGTGCTGTGCTTTAGGCGCACCCATTAACGGAAACGACTGACCGCGTGCCGGTGCGGGTTAGCTACCTGTGCGTTTATCGTGCATGTCGTAGTCACCGTTACGCCTGTCCGTGACCTTAGGGTGGTTGACTGAGAGTAGGATCACCACGGGGGACTCTCCCGGCCAGGAGAACACCACGTGCTACTTCTACTGTTCGGAAAAGACTGTAATCAAGATCGTTCCCACGAGGAACATTCGATATCAAGTGAAGGATCTGAGAAATAGATAAATTTTGAGACAATAGAAAGACGTAAATAAAGGAAGAAAGAAAATTAAAACAGCTACTGTACACTTTACTGTTTCTTTAGTTTAGCTGCCACTCTACTCAGCGTTTTGCTGACATGTTACACTCATTACTTTTCAGGACCAGGTGTTGAGCAGCCAGGGTCAGCGGCTGCAGAGGATGCTGGGCCGAGTAGGGTCCAGTAGAGTTACCACTGTTCTCTTGTACCACTTTTTTTTTTTTGGTTCCACTGTAGTGAGTAGTTCTTGTTTCCGATGTACTTTTCTTTGCCCGCAGTTCTTATTATGTTATGAATGTTGTTCTACTGTTGTGGTGGTATATACTGTAGTGGCTTCTTTCTTTACTGTCGTATTTCCTTACTATTAGTTATATTCATGCTGAATGTGGTTTATTTTGCTGCTCTTTTGGTTACTTCCTCGTTGGACGACTAGGTCTTGGGATTAGTCGAGTCGGTCCGATTCTCGTGTCTCGTAGGGACTCGGGAATCGGGTCGTTACAGAAGAGGCACAGCAGCAACCACGAAGGCTCAAGGGCCGCTTCAGAGTTTCACTAAGTGTCGAGAGAGGAGAGGGCTCAAATCCCAAGGTAGCAAAAACTCGCCCCCTTCTCTCTTTGATTTTCTTTCTCTTCAGCTCAATTTGAACCCGGGTAATCTGATCCAAAGCCCAGACCCGCGAGGCATGAGCGCAAGCGAGGACATGGACAAGCGTGTAAGTGCGTGCATTCGGGCATGTGTGGGGGACCTCACCCCCCGTGTGTTTGAGGTGATAAGGCACCGTGCCTTTTTCCTTTTATGCACTGCTGAAGGCTTCTATGTTCACGATGTGGGACTAACCCACTCTTATTTACTTCACGAAGCTACGTACGAATGCAGTGGGATTGAGCACCAAATCAAGGTATCTAGAGCTCGTCTTGCCTCGAGTATCACCTGGACTTGTGTCAGGACCTGGAGTGGCACACGCAGATGGCAATGGCAATACGTAGGAAGGCCGGAGAAGCGTTGTTGTGCTCGGAGAAGACGAAGGCGGTGGTGGTTGTCCGGTGTGTACCTGAAATAGAAAATATGGCCTCTCGGCCTTATCGAATAAGCTCAAAAGGATCGTCATGCGAAGGCGAGTTCGTTGGTGGTGGTTTCCAAGCATAGCGAGCTCAATGAAGCTCCGTCGAGATCAGCGAAGGTGCGTAGGAGTGCATGTGTTCGGTGAGGGTTTGGAGTGGATGAATCCCTCAATTTCTTGAGGGGTTTTAATGGAAGAGGTGTGGTGGATGTTTTGGAAGTAGTATCAGGCAATTTGGTGGTCTGTGGCACCAGCATGAGCTCGCCGGAGCTCGTGCCGGACGTGGAGAAGACAGTGTGGTTGAGGGTAGTGGTGTGGGTGAACCTAAGGTCTAAGTTATTATAGGAGATCAGGAAGGAGAGGAGAAGATAAAGGGTGACTTAGAGATGGAGAGAGTGGACGAAGGCGGCCAACGCCGGAGAAGGAAGAGTTGACGGCGAGCAAACGACAGAGAAAGGAGAGGCGAAGACGACCGGTCTTTGGTCGGACACGGTCGCGACAAAGAGCTGAAGAAGGAGAGCTGATCAATTTAGCTGTTGATTGGCTCGATGAGATAGGAAGAGGAGCTCGCCGGAGCCAAGGTTGTGGGTGACCAAAGAAGAGAGAAGAGGGGATTTCTTGGTCAAGAACTCGCTAAAGAGCAAGGCCTTGTGAGGGGGGACCTTTTAAAGGTCTCAAGGCATGCTCCAAGCATGCAAAGAAGCTCATCGAGCTCAAAGTCTTAGGGAACAAAATCCCTGAAATTTCGAGCATTCGCATGGTCTTCTCGATGCAAATCAAGGTCTAATATGTGGTTTAAATGATTGGAGATCGTCTTAGGATTCTTCCTTTCAAATTTAGAGGGATTTGGCCGAGTATCGAGCAAAAAAACCTCCCTTGAATCTCGGTGGAAGAGCTTCATTCACACTAGTGCTAGTAGGGACCTTTTTGCAAAAATGATGATAAAGTTAAGGACCTGATGCAAATATTTCGAAAGTTAGGGGCTTAATTGAGGGAAATAGAATTTAAAAGGACTAAAATGCAAACTAGGTCAAAATGGACTCTGATTGGGCCCAAATTTTGGTAACAACCTGGTTTGGTCCCAAGGAATCTAATGGCAAAGTTGTATTTCAATTTGACCAAGTTTGACTAAGCAATTTGCGTAGAAACCCAATTAGGATAGAATTTCGTTTGCGAATCTGTTCAAGATTAAAATGGGTTCAAATGGTTAAACAAAAGATACCAAACCCTTCATAATATTTTAATATGAATTTTAAGAGGTTTAGATGATTTTTATCCTAACCTAAACCACTTCAATTTAAGCAAGTCTAAAAATAGGGTTTTATGTGCTGTTGTGGTTCTCGAAATACGTGAAATCTTGTTTCTGCTTGCATGAATCCCCTTATTAGACTTTAGTAATCATTTGACCTTAGATTTAACCCCTGGGAAATCCTATGGTTATTCTGTGTTCTTAATATGCTGTTAAAATTACATAATTAACCCTAGTTTCCTATTCTCTTCTTAAAATAGAATGATGTGGAGTTATAACCCTCAAATGGTTATGTAGGAGCATTTATCTTTCAATCCTAACGAAAAGTGGCTAACAAGGGCCTATGATGGTGTTCCCATCAGCACCGTTGAGTAGTAGGGAGCAGTTTTGCACGGAGCGACTGGTACAGGACCCAGTTCAGTTCACATAGACGGTTTATGACATTTGGAGTTCTTTGTTAATAGTTTTTAGTGCTTCTCCTTTCTACTTTTAGATTACTGTGGATTGCCTTTTTTTGTACGTTATTTTATTTATCACAATGCAATATGATTAGTTTTTCTGGCTATGTTTATATTTTATGATTATGTGTTATGTGATTGCGATCCTGTTTTAGTGATGCTCGCACTCGGCGACCCATATTCCACCAATGTGATTCGCATGGTTGGGTTCAGGTCATAACATAAAGACATGCACTTCTATGCTAATTTAAAACTAATCCCTGATTAAGGGTAATCTCCCCCTTTCTGATAAAAATTATAGCACAATAAAATTCTTAAAATCTCCCCCTATCTTGATACTATATTTAACATATAATTCATCAAAATCAAGAGTTTTACCTCCAATGGTATGGGTTCCAACCTCCATACCCATTTAGCTCACTAAGTACCTTGATTCTTCCTTGATGTAGATCATGTAAGTAGTTCCTTGGATCCATTTGACAGCCAACAAAACAGGATTGGACCAAGTGTCTAGGTACCTACATTTTCTTGGATCCTTTACATTTATACTTTCTTGACCAAGGTTGGGGTCCACTTGGATTCCAGCCATTAGGCCTTTGTGTATAAAACTTCTTAATGTGCCCATTTCTTGATTTATTGTTACAAATTTTAGTTTCTCCTTTAGTTATTCTAGGTAATTCACTCAACAATTTTTTTGAATCTTCCTTAAGACATAAAAGATCATTTTCAATCACACTAACTTTGCCTTTTAAAATAGAAATTTTATATTTTAACAAGCTGTTCTCTTCAATCAAGTTTCTATTCTCTACAATAAGAACATCTTTTTTAGAAATAGTATAACTGAAAGAAATTTTTAGATTTCCATTTTCAACAACCAAGTTGTCTTTTTCAGATTTAAGGGCACAACACTTAGTTTTCAAATTTTTGATTTCTAATTTCTAAGATTTACTAAACTCATAAAGTTCTTCAAATGCATCTTGAAACTCTTCTATAGTGAAAGAGTTTACCTCCTCCTTTTGGTTGTCGTTGTCGTGGTCTTCCTTCTCACTTTCATTTGTAATTGCCATAAAATCGAGACAATTTTGTTTTTCATTTCCTTCATTTCTTCTTCTTCCTCCTTCGAATTTGTTTCATCCCAAGTGGCTTGAAAGGCCTTCTTCTTGTGCTTCTTCTCCTTCTTTAAGAGAGGACATTCCGGTTGAAGGTGCCTCCTCTTATTGCAATGATAGCAACAAATCGATTCTTCTTTCTTCTTTTTCTCCTTCAATTCCCTTTCTTAAGAAACTTGAAAATTTTGTTAGTTAGAAAATGAAGTTCTTCATCGACAAAACTCACCTCACTATCGGAATGAACCTTGAGTGCAAGCATCTTCATCAGCTCCAATGTGCTTTGTTTCTTCTTGTGCTCCTTCTTATTCTCATAGGCCATGAGATTTTTGAGAAAATCCTCCATTCTAAGCTCCTCAATTTGGTAAGATTCCTCGATCACGATTACTTTGTGTTTCCACTCAAGTCCGAGGGAACAAAGCGACTTTGATTAAAGCTCACCTCTTATGAAGGTCTTCCCAAGAGACTTTAAGCTATTCACATTGAGTGTGAACCGTGTATACATCTCACTTAATTTTTCATTATCTTTCATATCAAAAGATTTAAATTCTTGATAAAGAAAATTTATTTCAGAAGTTTTTACCTTGAACGTATCTTCATGCGTTACCTCAGGTGTTTTCCAAATCTCGTAGGCGGTAGTGCAATGCAAGATGTAGTTGAACTACTCTAGCTCAAGGCACAATACAATGCGTTCATCGTCTTTGCATTCAGAGATAGCTTTTGATTTGATCTTGAGTGTATCCTCTCATAGGCTTCATCGAAATGACAAACTTCATCGCACATCGCTCCCAAATTGAGTAATCATTGGCCTACAACCACATACGCATTTGAGGTTTCCAATAGGAATAATTTTTACCTTTAAAATAGGGTGGTTGGATGATGGATTGTCCCTCATTATGTCTCATCACAAAGATATTCCCCTCTATGATCCTGTTGATTTGTTATGTCGATGTGCAAGTCCGGGATCTGATACCAACTGTAGGTTTGCACTAGAGAGGGGGCTAAATAATGTGATAATAAAAAATAATAGTGAAATATAAAATTCAAGCACACAAGCATTCACCACACAAGATAATAGATTTTTAAATGGAAACCCAACTCGGGTAAAGACCATCACCTAAGCCTCTTGACTTAGGATTTCCCGATCTACCAAGTAGGTTAAATCCACTAACACACTACTTGAACAAGAGTAGTGTAACCTTAATTACAACCACACTACTTTGAATAAGGGTAGTGTACCTCAAAACCACTCTTCTCCATGGAGAGCATTTTTGTGTCTAATGGAGAATGGAATTTGCCACAAGAAAAATGAAAATACAAAAAAAACCTATAGAGCCCAAAAGTGAAGTTAAAACTAAGCTCCTATAGGTGAGGATTACTTCCTTGAGATGGAAGTGTAATGGAATGGAAGAACAGCGAAACAGAGCTCTTGAGTATTGCTTAGGTTGCTAGGAAAGCTACAACAGTATTTCTTTTCTTTGATCTCTAATCACAACGTATGTATTGGGATGTAGTGGCTCACAAGTGTATTTTTCTTCTTTTATCTTATGCCTAAGCTTAAGAGTGTTCTCTTTTATTTATAGAGCCATTTAGAACACTCTAGATAGGCTTAGGATCAAGTTATAACTGTTGGAACAATTGATGTTCAGAGTTGATAGAACATATTTCTGGAAAAGCCAACAGATCCAATAGATATTACAAGCTAATCAGTGCCTAGTCACCTGGATAGTATAGGGCCGATAGACCAACCCAAAAGATAAGTCGACGCCCTACAATGGGTTAAAGTAGCCAAAGAAGAACCATAAAAGCCAGTCGACTAGTGGTCAGCTAATCCTATAATGGTAGGTCAACTGATGATCGGTTGGCTACTAAAGTATTCTAGGTACTAAATTCCTAGACTTGGGAATCTTGGTAGCTGGTTGATACCTGCTACAGTATCTGTCGACTCCCTACTAAAGTTGGGAAAATGACCAAATCTATAAAGAATTTAATCTATGTAAGACCCAAGTTATTTGAATGTTAGAATAGCCAGCATTCAACTAAGTGGTCAGCGGCTAGCCATTGCCCTATATAGGAGCCGATCAATGATCTGGATAGTGAATCAACTAGCTATTGAAGAGCTAGTTGCTGCATGAGAATTCTAGTCAGCACCCTACAACTAACTATTGTTGTTTTGGGTGTTCTAAGGAATAGGTTTGGCTCTCTAGGTACCCTAACAATTCACTAAGGGTATTAACTCTATTTTAGGCTTTTCTACAAGATTCTATGGAAATAAAATAACAACAATCAAATACATTGATTACAACACAATATTCTATGTCCTATTCTTCTTGACTTCAAGCTTTATAACTCCAAAGCTCCATGCTCCTTAATGCTTTTGTCCCCTTCAAGCTCCTCCATTCTTCCATGGATCAAGAGCTTGAGCTTCTTCCAAGATCCTTAACTAATTGCATTAAACCTATACTCTAAATAATTAAATGCAATTGTTAAATATGAAATGTTTTATTATCATCAAAATCAAGGACGATGTAGATACATCTATTTCACATAAACTATCTATTTATGCATTCTCCTAGGCTCATAATTGCATTTAGCATTATAAATATTGCATAGCATACATCATTCTGCATTTTGAATAGATTGTACAAATTATAGCTTAATTCTCTCTTTTTATGGTCAGGGGATAAGGCGATATATTTTGGGGCTTCAAATTGAAGATCCAACGATACGGATCTTATCAAGGCGATCATCAGAGTTCAACGCCTCTGCGATCGCTCCTATCAAACCTCTATAGCATTAGATCCAATCTAACGAAGATCAAAGTTCAAGGGACAAGGTGGTGAAAATTCAAACTTCTAATGACAAATCCAACTACACGGATGGATTCAAATCAACAACCGCAGCACAACGATGTGAAAATTGGTTCAATCCGACATCTGTGGCACCACCTACGAACAAAAGAAGACAAACGGTCCAATCGTTTTGCAGCCCCAGGCCACCACTCAGTCTCCAAAAGTGCCACCAGCGAGCATTGTGGATCTTCATCCAACGGTCGTCTGCGTACCATGCCACTCTCGCCCGCACGATCAAGCCCAACAGTTGGATCCCCATCCAACGGTTATGAGTGCTCGAGCCCTAATTCCTAAGTGTGACACACTTGAAGTGTTACGAACGCGGCTTCAAGACGTCTTTTAAGACATCTAGGAGGTGGCCCAGACGTCTGACCAGACGTCTAGAATTTTGATTTCTGCTGCACGCGCGATTTCGTCTGCGCGCCTGCGAGCGCAGACCTGCGACGCCTCATTTCCCCTCTCTCCTCCGCAGGCGCAGCGCTGCCCCCCCACTCTCTCTCTCTCCCCGCGCAGCTTTAAAAGGGCCCTCGCCCTCTCCCGCACTCTCACCTCCTCCACTCCCTTCTTCTTCTTCTTCCAGCCGGAGTGCGAGTGCGAGCACGAGCGAGCGGCGGCAGCGGAAGCCGCAGCAAGTTGCGGGAGGAGGTGTCGAGTGAAGGAGGAGACACTCGACCGTGAGGGCTCGAGCTTGCCGGGGCAGCTGGAGCCGACAGGCGGGGGAGCAGCGGGCGCGGAGTGACGCGGAAGGGCTGCTGCAGCTCGAGCAGCAGGCGGACGAGGCGCGGCGCGGCCTTGCGTCGAGGGCGGAGAGCGCGTCGAGCTCTGATTCTGAAAGTTTTTCCAGAATCAGACGTCTAGGCTTCCAACCAGACGACGGTAAAAACGTCTGGAGGACTGTCCAGACATCTGGCAAGTAAGATATTTTTTCGTCCTTCGTCCTTTTCTGCGACCGTTGTACCGTGAACGATGAGTGGGTACATGCAGGCTCTAAGATTCGCATCCAACGTGAATCAGACGTCTGGCCGCAATGCCAGATGACTGGAAGGACTTCCAGACGTCCGGGGTGACCATCGGACGTCTAGGAACTAGGCCAGACGCCCCCGCAGGCTTCTGGACGTCTGAGAGACTACGCAGAGCAAAGGTACCATCTAACCCACATTTTAAGACATCTAGAAGAGGTTCCAGACGTCTGATTTTGGACTGTTTCGTCGTTTTCGACCCGTTTAGGGCCCGTTCGGAGTCCGTTTTCCGCGTTTTGAGTTGCATTCTCTTCAGAATAAAATCCTCTACCTGTTTACAGTAATTATATGCTGTTCTGAGAAACTCCTTGTGTTTGATCCTTGTGTTAGGACCCCGTTCCATTGCAGTCTCGGGGGTTGCGGAGGCGCGCGGGATTTCCGACCACGCCCCCAGTACTTCCGTTGTAGCTGGTAGAGTGGCTTTAGAAATTATTAACATAATTTGTTACAATTATGGAACAATTAATAGAACCTAGGGCATTGCATGAATCCTAGGAATGAGAAACCAGATTGAATGATAGATCCTAGGGTATTGCATGAATCCTAGGGCTGGAAAGCTAGATTGAATGATAGATCCTAGGGTACAGCATAAATCCTAGGACTGGAAAACTAGCGAAATGAATATACATACTGCAGTCTTGAAAAATGTGGAAAGGAAATAATAGCTGCCTGTAAATTGGTTTAACAGCTGCCTGTTATGAATAAATGAACATGATTGAGAATATGGGTTGTATGAACGTGAAACTGGAAAGGTGAAACCTGAATGTGCTGAGTTAAAAGAGCTGGAACCCTATGGGGAATTAGCAGTAGAACTCCTGGAAAGAGAATGAAATGGAACGGAGAAAGAAAGATGTGGAGGTGCGTTGTCTCTTGGGTACGTAGTGCCAGGGGAAGCACCTGTTACCTGCTTAGTGCACAGTGGAGCCAGCCGCCCCAGGGACCCGGGGTTAGGTCTGGCCACTTTGTACCGACTTGTTGGCCCTCGTGTACACAGTACGGAGGAGAGCTACTAGTGTAGGGCGAGTACTAGCTACCCCACGGGCCCCGGGGTTCGCGGACTGTGGAGGGGCAAGGCCCCTGTTTGGTTACTGTGGAGGGGTTGGACCCCTGAGAGGGCTCTGCCATATACTGGTTCCATGCTGTGCTTCGGGTGTACCCGTTAACGGAAACGACTGACCGCGTGCCAGTGCGGGGTAGCTACCCGTACGTTTACCACACGTGCCGTAGTCACCGTTACGTCTGTTAATGACCTTGGGGTGGTTGACTGAGAGTAGGATCACAACGAGGGACTCTCCCGGCCAGGAGAGCACCACGTGTTACTTCTAATATTCGGAAAAGACTGCAATCAAGATCGTTCCCACGAGGAACATTCGAGATCAAGTGAAGGATCTGAGAATAGATAAATTGTGAAACAATAGAAAGACGTAAATAAAGGAAGAAAGAAAATAAAATAGCTACTGTACACTTTACTACTTCTTTAGTTTAGCTGCCACTCTACTCAGCGTTTCGCTGACGTGTTACACTCGTTACTTTTCAGGACCAGGTGTTGAGCAGCCAAGGTCAGCGGCTGCAGAGGACGCTGGGCCGAGTAGGGTCCAGTAGAGTTACCACTGTTCTTTTGTGCCCTTTTTGTTCCACTGTAGTGAGTAGTTCTTGTTACTCTCTGTACTTTTCTTTGCTCGTAGTTCTTGTTATATTATAAATGTTGTTCTACTGTTGTGGTGGTACATGCTGTAGTAATTCTTTTTCTTACTGCTGTATTTTGTTACTGCTAGTTATATTTCATGTTGAATGTGGTTTATTTTACTGCTCTTTTGGTTACTTCCTCGTTGGACGACTAGGTCTTGGGATTAGTCGAGTCGGTCCGGTTCTCATGTCTCGTAGGGACTCGAGAATCGAATCGTTACAAGATGGTATCAGAGCAAGGTCATCCCGAGAAGTGAATCAACTAACTGGAAAATAACCAATTCACATGTCTATAACTAGAGTAGCCACCACAACATATCTTTTGACATGAGCTCTTAGACGTTTCCATTAGGTATCGTTCCATATTGACGTGTTCCATTTTGTTTCGCGTCTCCTTGCACGAGATGCCTCGCCGCGGGACTGGTGAGGCGGGCCGCAGGTGCGGCCGAGGACGAGGTCGGCGAGGTGGGCGTGCCGTTGCCTCAGTGGACCAACCACTACTCCTGGGCATCCAGGCTCAGGACCTCTCCCAGCTGATATGGGATATTGTGCGAGAGGAGCTCCACCCACCGCCCCGAGCGCCTCCCCCTGGGGCTGCGGAGGGGGAGTCCTCTGTGGGACCACCCGACGAACGCGGTGTTGGACACGGGGGAGGGGATGGGCCGCCGCCACCCCCACCTTCCTCCGACACTTCTGTGCACGAGGCACCTTTTCCTGGAGGTGCACCAGCATCTCCACTGCAGCACCACTCCGAGCTCTTCGAACAGTTCCAGAAGCTGAAGCCCCCCTCCTTCAAGGGGGATGAGGATTCGACCGAGGCAGAGGACTGGCTCGAGTAGCTGGAGAAGATTTTCAACACCCTTCGCCCCCCAGTGGAGTGTCGCGTGGCCTTTGCCACGTACCAGCTGGAGAGTGCAACACACAGGTGGTGGAGGGCGATCCGGGGACAGGAGAGGGACGAGCCGACCTGGGATCGGTTCGTCGCCCTCTTCTGCGAGCAGTACTTTCCCCAGACGTGGCAGGACCAGAGGAAGCGGGAGTTCCACACTCTCCGCCAAGGGAAGATGACCGTGAGCGCGTACCACACGCGTTTCCTGGAGCTGTCTCGCTTTGCAGCGACAGCGGTAGCTACTGAGGAGGAGCGCCTTTGGAGGTTCACCGAGGGGCTCCGGCCTGCGATTCGGGGGTATGTCAAACCCCTGAAGCTACCTACGTTTTCGAGGGTGGTGGAGGCAGCCATGACTTATGAGGAGACCAACCCGTCCGCGCGAGACACTGACGGCGGGCAGAAGAGGCCCTTTCAGCCAGACTTTTCACAGGGCCGGCGAGAGAGGAGACACGTGGCGTCCGCAGGAGAGCCATCACGTTTTACAGGGCCATCCGTGGCCTTTGGGGGCCCTCGACAGAGGCCAGTCGCCAGCACCGGACCCCCGCCCAGCCGACAGCAGGGACCCACTGAGGGCGGGAGTCGGGTTCCCCTCTGTTACCAATGTGGCCAGCCGGGCCACATCAGGAGGGACTGCTCGTCTAGGGCAGGAGGTCAGCAGATACTTCCCGCGCAAAGCACTGGAGGGCGCGTAGGAGGCCGCGATTCCCAGGCGCGAGGAGGAGGACAGCAGTCACGAGGAGAGTACCAGCCAGCACCTGCCCGTCCGATGTAGAGTGTGGCTGCTTCATCCGCACCTAGAGCTGAGGGGCGTATCAACGCCCTGACACACAGGGATGCCAGAGCTTCGGGCTCGGTGGTGGCAGGTATGGTTTCAGTTTCCGGCAGACTCGTTTACACACTTTTCGATTCCGGCGCTACGCACTCGTTTGTCGCAGCCAGTTTCGCAGTTAGTTTGGGCCAGGATTATATGCTGTTAGAGAATCCGTTCGTAATCAGAGGTCTGAGTGGTCAGCTGTTTGTAGCTGAGGAGGTGTACACGGATTGCGAGGTCAGCGTCGGGGGACATAGCCTGCCAGCTGACCTGATTATGATACAGATGGAGGACTTTGGCGTAATTCTGGGGATGGACTGGCTGTCCGCTTACCATGCCTTGGTAGACTGTTTTGAGAGGAAGATTGTCTTCTCCATGCCGGAGTTGCCTTCTTTCGAGTTTCACGGACAGCCAGTGGACGGAGGCTTCAGGTGCATTTCGGCACTTCGGGCGGTGAGACTTTTGAGCCAGGGGTGCGAGGGCTTCCTAGCTTGTGTGGTGGCAGAGCCCAGCCTTGTGGCAAACTTCCAGAGCATCCCGGTGGTCAGAGAGTACCCTGACGTGTTTCCAGACGAGTTGCCAGGACTACCGCCTGAGCGTGAGATCGATTTTGAGATCTCACTAGTACCAGGGACCAGTCCCATCTCCACCGCGCCATACAGGATGGCACCGCTTGAGCTACGAGAGCTCAAGTCTCAGTTGCAGGACCTTTTGGAGAAGGGTTTCGTGAGGCCCAGTGCGTCTCCCTGGGGAGCCCCGGTACTGTTTGTGAAGAAGAAGGATGGTACCCTACGCCGTTGTGTGGACTACCGATAGCTGAACAGGGTCACCATCAAGAATAGATATCCGCTGCCGAGGATCGACGACTTGTTTGACCAATTGCGAGGTGCCACGGTGTTCTCCAAGATCGACTTGAGGTCTGGATACCACCAGTTGAGGATCAGGGAGGCAGACATCTCCAAGACAGCTTTCCGCACCCGGTACAGACACTACGAGTCTTTGGTCATGCCGTTTGGGTTGACCAATGCCCCCGCTGCTTTCATGGACCTGATGAACCGAGTGTTTAGACCGTACTTGGACTAGTTTGTGGTGGTATTCATTGATGACGTACTCATCTATTCTCGAGATCGGACGCAACACGGACAGCACTTGCGGATGGTTCTGGACACTCTGAGATGACTAGGCTGTACGCCAAATACAGCAAGTGCGAGTTCTGGTTGAGGGAGGTGACCTTCTTAGGTCATGTGATCTCTGAAGACGGCTTGGCGGTGGACCCAGCCAAGGTCGAGGCAGTGCTCAAGTAGGAGAGACCGCGTTCAGTCACTAAGATTCGCAGTTTCCTGGGACTGGCAGGCTACTACAGACGATTCATTAGAGGTTTTTCACAGATTGCGCGTCCCATGACACAGTTGACCCAGAAGGACGTGCCCTTCAATTGGACAGATGCCCGTGAGGCGTGTTTTTAGGAGCTGAAGGAGAGGTTGACTTCGGCTCCCATGCTCACCATCCCTGACAGTAGTGGCGGGTTCGTTGTGTACACAGATGCCTCCTTGCAGGGGTTAGGAGGTGTGCTCATGCAGAGGGGTCACGTTGTCGCTTACGCTTCACGGCAACTGAAGCCCCATGAGCATACCTATCCTACCCACGACCTGGAGTTGGCAGCTGTCGTCTTCGGGCTGAAGACCTGGAGGCACTACTTGTACGGTGAGACCTTCGAGATTTTCACAGATCACAAGAGCCTCAGATACCTTTTTGATCAGAAGGAGCTCAACATGAGACAGAGACGTTGGTTAGAGCTCCTGAAGGACTACGACTGCAGCATTTCCTATCACCCGGGCAAGGCCAATGTGGTGGCTGACGCCTTGAGCCGGAAGGCGCCCGCACATTTGGCCAGTTTACAGTTACAGAGTTGGAGCCTCTTGGAGGACGTGGGTAGTTGACGACCCCTGGAGTTACAGGGGCACTGTCGGGCAGTGACTGTGACACGACAGACTGGGCCAGAGCTGATAGACCGCATCATCACAGGACAGATGGCCGATCCGTACTTGCAGTCCTTGCACGACAAAGTACTGTCAAGATACCCAGGGGACTTCTCTTTCACAGACCAGGTGCTACGCCGAAGGGGACGGTTGTGCGTTCCCAGGGACGAGGAGCTGTTGAGAGAGCTCCTGACTAAGGCACACAGTTCCAGATTCACCATACATCCCGGAAACAAGAAGATGTACCACGACTTGAGACGCGAGTTTTGGTGGAGGGGAATGAAGCGGGATGTGGGTGAATTCGTGCAGCAGTACTTAGTGTGTCAGTAGGTGAAAGCCGAGCATCAGAGGCCTGCAGGGCCGCTGCAGCCGCTTCCAGTGCCAGAGTGGAAGTGGGAGAGCATCACCATGGACTTGGTGGTGGGTTTACCTGTTACCCAGTGAGGACACGACGCATTCTGGGTAATTGTGGATAGACTGACGAAGACGGCATGATTTTTGCCTATCCGAGTCACTTTGGGACCAGCACAGTTGGTAGAGAGGTATATCCGCGACGTGGTACGACTACACGGAGTTCCGCGAGAAATCATATCCGACCGGGATACCCGCTTTACGTCCCAGTTTTGGGCTGAGTTTCAGCAGGCCTTGGGGACGCGGTTGAGGTTTAGTACAGCTTATCACCCCCAGACGGACAGACAATCTGAGCGCACGATACAGACACTTGAGGACCTTTTGCGTGCCTGTGTACTGGACTGGAGGGGCTCTTGGGAGGAGCACCTGCCCCTGGCGGAGTTTGCATACAACAACAGTTATCACTCGAGAATCGGCATGGCTCCCAACGAGGCTCTGTACGGACGGAGGTGTACGACACCCTTGAGTTGGGATGAGGTGGGGACCAAGTGGGAGGTTGGCCCCAGGTTGATCCAGTAGAGTCAGGAGGTAGCCGAGCAGATCCACGGGCGACTCCCCACTGTCAGGAGCAGACAGAAGAGCTACGCGGATCGGAGACGTAGAGAGGTGCAGTTTGAGGTTGGGGACCACGTCTTTCTTCGTGTTTCGCCCATGAAGGGCCTGCAGCAGTTTGGGGTGAGAGGGAAGCTCGCGCTGAGGTTTGTGGGGCCCTTTGAGGTCCTGGAGCGGGTTGGACCCATTGCTTACATGCTTGCCCTCCCTCCCCAGCTTTCTAGTGTGCACGACGTGTTCCACGTGTCCAACCTCAGGAAGTACGTAGCCGATCCCAGTCACGTACTGAGTCACGAGAGCGTCGAGGTGGGCGACGACCTGACCTACCCCGAGCGGCTACTGTTGATTCTTGACCGAGCCGTCCTCAGCTTGAGACGAAAGCAAGTACCCCTGGTGAAGGTTCTGTGGAGGAGCCAGCGATATGAGGAGGCTACCTGGGAGCCTGAGGCGGAAATGCGAGAGTGGTACCCGGAGCTCTTCGCGGGTACGTCTTTCAGACCGGCTTCGGTCCTCTTTGAGTTTGTTATGTTTTTATATATGACGTTTTTCCCGCACCCTAGTTAGCACAAGTTTCGGGGATGAAACTTCCTTTGAGTTTGTTATATTGTTACGAACGCGACTTCAAGACGTCTTTTAAGACGTCTGGGAGGTGGCCCAGACGTCTGACCAGACGTCTGGAACCCCTTCCAAACGTCTGGGATTTTGATTTCTGTGGCACGCGTGATTTCGTCTGCGCGTGCAGACCTGCGACGCCTCTTTTGCCCTCTCTCCTCCGCAGGCGCAGCGCTACCCCCCTCTCTCTCTCCCCGCGCGGCTTTAAAAGGGCCCTCGCCCTCTCCCTCACTCTCATCTCCTCCGCTCCCTTCTTCTTCTTCTTCTAGCCGGAGTGCAAGTGTGAGCGCGAGCAAGCGACGGCAGCGGCAGCCACGGCGAGTTGCGGGAGGAGGTGTCGAGCGAGGGAGGAGACGCTCGACCGTGAGGGCTCGAGCTTGCCGGGGCAGCTGGAGCCGACCGGCGGGGGAACAGCGGGCGCGGAGTGACGCGGGAGGGCTGCTGCAGCTCGAGCAGCAGGCGGACGAGGCGCGGGCGGAGAGCACATCGAGCTCTGATTCTGGAAGTTTTTCCAGAATCAGACGTCTGGGCCTCCAACCAGACGACGGTAAAGACGTCTAGAGGACTGTCCAGACGTCTGGCAAGTTATTTTTTCATCCTTCGTCCTTTTCTGCGACCGTTGTACTGTGAACGATGAGTGGGTACGTCAGGCTCTGAGATTCACATCCAACGCGAATCAGACGTCTGGCCGCAGTGCCAGACGACTGGAAGGACTTCCAGACGTCCGGGGTGACCATCGGACGTCTAGGAACTAGGCCAGATGCCCCCGCAGGCTTCTGGACATCTGAGAGACTACGCAGAGCATAGGTACCGTCTGACCCACATTTTTAGACGTCTAGAAGAGGTTCCAGACGTCTGATTTTGGACTGTTTCGTCGTTTTCGACCCGTTTAGGGCCCGCTCGGAGTCAGACGTCTAGAACTTCTTCCAGACGTCCTAAAAATGGGGATCAGATGGTACCTTCTCCTGCGTGGTCTCTCAGACGTCCAAAAGCCTGCGGGGGTGTTTGGCCTAGTTCCCAGACGTCTGACGGTCACCCCGGACGTATGGAAGTCCCTCCAGTCGTCTGGCACCGCTGCCAGACGTCTGATTCGCGTTGGATGGAGAATCCAGAACCTGCGCTTACCCATTTCTCTCTCTCAGTACGGACGGTCGAAGAAAAGGAAGAAGGACAAAAATAACTCTCCTTTCAGACATCTGAACAGTCCTCCAGACGTCCTCCCCGTCGTCTGGTTGGAAGCCCAGACGTCTGATTCTGGAAAAAATTCCAGAATCAGGGCGCGGCTCGCCCTCCGCTCGCGACGCACGGCCGCGCCACGTCTCGTCCGCCTGCTGCTCGAGCTGCAGCAAACCTCCCGCGTCACCCCACGTCTGCTGCTCCCCCCTCCCGCCGGCCATAGCAGCCCCGGCAAGCACGCCCTCACGGCCGAGCGCCTCCTCCCTCGCGCAGCACCTCCTCCCACGCTCACCGCGGCTGTCACTGCCGCCGCTCACTCGCGCTCGCACTCGCGCACTGGCTGGAAGGAGAAGAAGGAGCGGAGGTAAAGAGAGTGAGGGAGAGGGCGAGGCTTTTTAAAGCCGCGCGGGGAGAGGAAGAGAGAGAGAACGCAGACTGCGGTCGTAGGAGGAGAGAGGAAGGCGATTGCGGGTCTGCGCGCGCCTACACGCAGACGCAGTCCCACGTGCCACCGAAAATAGATCCCAGACGTCTTAAAAAAAAATGTCTTAGAGTGCGTTCGTAACAGTTTCAGATTTCCCAAGGAAAATTTTTCGAGCATGATGGTCGGTATAAGATTTATGGAAGATCCTAGATCAAGCAGGGCACGGTTAAAATTGCAGCCTTGGATGCTACAGGAAATAAGCGGTGTGCCCGAATCTTTCTGTTTCGGTGGTAGGTTTGATAGTATAGCACAACTCGCATGAGGCGAGAAAACCACCGGATTCTTGGTTTTCTTTAACTGTCACCTGGGTGTTGTGTAGTCTTTGAAAAATCAGGCAACAGTAGGTATGTGGTCAATAGCCTCGAGCAGGGGTACCTTGATTTCTACATCCCTGAAAAAATTACGCAGGTTATCAAAGGCCTGCGTGTCTTTCTTCTTGCCTTTTGGCTCCCTCAGTAGAGCCTCAGGGAATGGGATTGATTCTGGCACCAATTTGGGTGTATCGTCCTCTCGCGAATGTGGAGTGCATCGCAGATGAGGTGGCGATGAAGAAGAAGACGGACCAGGATCAGGTCGAGGCAGATCGACGGTCTGCTCACCACTCCTCGTAGTGATAGCATTGGACGATGCGGGTCCAGTGGGATCATACGGCGGAGGAGGGTTCGCAATAGGGACATAAGAGTGCGGTGCTGCAGCGGGATTAGCCTGAAATCCCGGTGGAATGCTCGGAGCTTGCAGAATTTGATTAACCTGCCCCTGAGAAGGTCGTACCTGTGGTTGAGGACCACGGGGTACGAAGTTTCACGGGTTTGGAACAGGTTGGGCGGGAAGAGTGCCCTGAGATCGAGTCGCCATGCGTAGTTGACTGATCTCAGCATTTTGCTGCGCCAATTGGTGCTGAAGAGAGGTTATGTTCTCTTTATGGCGCTTTGACATTTCTGTCATCATTCGCATCAATTTATTAAGAGGACTTGATGTGTGTTTTGTTTACGGTACACAAGGGCCTGATGGCAGATTCGCCATAGGATTAGACTGGGCCCTTGGGATGACGGGTGTGGACGGTCACATTGGTCCACTCGCGGGGTTTTGGCACTGCAGGTTGTTGGACCATGCAAAATTTGGATGATTTCTCCACCCTGGGTTATACGTGGCAGAGAACAGGTTGTTCCCAGGGTGCAAGCGTCTTCTATGCCAGAAGACGTGTCCGCATGTAAATACGCTTCCGAGCACACGGAGGCTTGGTCCTCCGTGTCGAAATACTTGCTTGCAGAAGCCAGTTCCACATGACTTACCGAGTCGCTTGGCGCGACCTCGGTTAGGAAGGTCTAACGGGGTTTCTCGGGATAAGCCTGGTGTTGGAAGAATTTGGATTGTGACGAAGTGGTGAAGTAGGGGTGTTTGCCATGTTTGTGGAGGAGGAGGACGATTGGGCTCCTTTTCTAAATTTATAAGGCAATTCAAACAGTTCAGGGTTTTGTGACCTCCTCCCAAACATGCACTACCACAGGAAGAGTTGGGGAGATGAGAAGGGAAAAGTGATGAGAGAAACGACGCCGCAAAAGTACACTTGATGACAAATCAATACAATCAAATTCCTAACCTCTACAGTGTGCCCTTAGACCTAAAGATCTAAGTTACCTGCTATCACGGACTACGGAACCAAATGCGAGCACCGCGAAACCACCGAGCCAGATTGAAAGGCCGTTTGCCCCAGTCTTAGACACCCGATAGCATGCGGGAACTCTCACCAGCACGTAACCACTACACACAGGTAGTTAGACCTCCAATCCTTAATAAGGGTCAAGTTACTACCAATTTTAATTAGAGGCTTAGGGTCAAGTGCTTTTGGAATGTGAAGGGCGTTGTTTACAGGTAATGCCCAAGTGATTGATTTTCAAAGTGTGTAATCCAAGCATGCAACGAGGAAATCTCCCCGAATTGAAGTTCTTAATTGGTGAATGGTTTTTAGAGTTCAGCCTTAAGTAGTATGGATTTTAGGATTTCGCTGAAATACCAATTCAACCAATCTCCGGGTTTGCGAGAATACAGGTTTTCTTCTAAGCCCAACAAACCCTTCTTCAATATCAGTTGGTTAATGCATGCTAAAATGCAATGGGCTACCCTAAAGGGAGATTTCTATGTGTAGATGCACGAATCAGTTTTATATTAGTGTGAAAGGGAGCCAAAGCACTTCAATTCAAGTGCTCCCAATCACCAGAAAGATTTCCACACACAAGGCTCAACCAGAAGAAAATCAAATTGTTGGGGGTTGAGGTATTCGGGATCGAATCTTAGGCAAGTTGAAAAGTCGTGGTGGGGTTAGAATCAACTTAATTCCAAGTCTCCCCACCAAAAATGTGATCCCAAATTTGCAGATAAGTGAGGTAAAGAGGGGTGCAATCAATCTTTTGATGTTTGCCTCAAAGAATACTTCACATGGCAAAAAATTCAAGAATCAAGATTCTTGTATTTTCGCTATGCGAAGTAAGGCGGGAAATCCCGGGGCGGTGGGAGTGAAGACAATCAATCAAACAAGTGAATTTTAATCCACTTGCCCCAAGAGATCCCAAGAAGTTTTTCTAGCTTTTTAGTTTTTAGTTTTTTTTTTAATTTATTAAGGTTACAAGTTAACCCTAGTTGCTAAGAAAAGAAGACCTACTTGTTCGGCAATGTGTGCGAAGCTGCAATGCGGTGTTAGCGTCTTCACGCTCTTGTTCCCACCTTGGATCTACTCACATCTCCGACTTCGTCTGCCTGCTTTCTCCTTGCAATAGGTTCACCTGCACACCAAAAACAGAGACACCCGTGAAGAGAAGGGTGTGAGAAGAGAAAAATTACAGGAATAGGGTAAAAACTTACTTGAAGGCACACTTCCCCGGCAACGACGCCAGAAAAGGTGTGGTGTCGGACCCGAATAGGTTATTAATATGATGATTTTATCGTTGAAGTGTGTATAGTGGTTAACCTAAATCGGACCTAACCATCTCTTTACAAAATTTTTAACCTGGCCTACTTGATTTTATCTTGGTCACTTTAAGCCCAGGGTCGAACTCAGGGAAGTGGGGTACAAGTCAAGTTTCTACGCCTTTCTTACAACGAATCTCTTCCGTTCATTTATTATGTTTTTGGTGTTTTCTTCTATTTAGATTTTTTCTGGTAATCTTTGTCCTTAAGGCACACCCTCAAAATTGGGTTCTTGGCTTTGAGCCAAAACAGGGTTCCAAAACGGGTCTTGCTATTCGCAAGATGGAGTACCTGCAAGTCAAGGATTATCTTTTCTCTTTTATATTTTTTTATCTTTGTATGGGCATACAAGAGAAATAAGTACAGTAACTATATATACATATATATATATAAAGGGGTGGGGGTGGAGATGGAGATGGAGTGTAGCACGGTGTCGAGTCGGTCGTCCTCTAGAAAGACACAACCAACAGGACAAAGTGCCACGTATAAGGTGTAGGATGGATGGTGGAAGATGAATGCGAACACGCTTTTTGTACGCTTGTATCGGGGAATATCAGCAACTGGTATAGATATTCCAGCGATACCACGTATGGTAAATAATGTGAAAATATAAATATATATGTATGTAAATATATCTATATATATATATATGGTTATAAATATATAGGTATACATATATGTAGTTATATATATATGTATATGTATATATATATGTATATGTATATATATAGGTATGTGTATGTATATATAACTATATAGAGGTATATATATATGTATGTATAAGTATATAGTAATATATGTATATATAGATATATGTAGCTATGTATAGTTATATATATATATATGTATATATGTATGTATATATAAGTAGGTGTGTATATATGTGTGTGTGTGTGTGTATATATATATATATATTTGTTTCTATACTTAGTTATATAGGTAATAGTATATATATAGATATATGTATATTTATATATATATATATATATATATATATATATATATATATATATATATATATATATATATATATATATATATATATATATATATATATAGTATATAGATATATATATATATATGTATATGTATTTATATAGACTAGTACATAGTTATATAAGTACTAATATATGTATAGATATATGTATAAATATATATATATATATAAGTATATAGATATATGTATGTATATGTATATGTATATATATAAGTGTGTGTGTGTGTCTATATATATATATATGTATGTATGTATGTATGTATGTATGTATGTATATGTATATGTATGTATACTAATACATAAGTATATAGGTACTACTATATTTATAAATAC
The DNA here is from genome assembly GCA_037157565.1 of Thalassia testudinum. Taxonomy (NCBI): domain Eukaryota; kingdom Viridiplantae; phylum Streptophyta; class Magnoliopsida; order Alismatales; family Hydrocharitaceae; genus Thalassia; species Thalassia testudinum. The sequence goes on from JAZHRO010000024.1 coordinate 79,316,436, forward strand.
AAGTATATATATATGTATATATATATATGTATACGTATATATAGATATGTATATAATAGTGTATAGGTATGTGTGTGTGTGTGGAAGTGTGAGTGTATGTGTGTGTGAGCATCGGTAAAGAGAGTGTTGTGAGAGAGAGTGAGAGAGAGAGAGCGAGAGAGAGAGGGCAGGAGAGATGGCACTGCTGGAGTTAAGGCGTCTGGAGCTTCCACACAACGTCTGATGGCTTCCCTCGAGTGCAGGCGCGTATGCGCGTAGAGAGGCGTGCGCTCGAGGGAGTGGCCACACGCAGAGGATGTCGCAGTGCACCAGCTGCGTGGAGAGCAGGCGCTGGCGCTCGCAGGTGCACACTGTGAAGGAAGCAGGCAAAGGCAGGCGCTGGGAGAGGGCTAGCGCACACAGACATACGCGGGCGGGTGCGAGCGACGCTGGCGAAGACGCGCAGGCGGGCGCACGCACAGGCGAACGGCGGTAGCGGCGCGCCAGGTGACCGGATAAGTAAGAAGCTTACCGGTCACCCCACTGTAGCCACAGTGTCGCGCAGACTGGCGTGAACAGTGGCTACAGTGGTCGAGCGAGCCGCGCGACCGGGAGCTGCAGGTGCTGTGAGTGTGGCCGGCTCGGTGCGTGCGGCGGAGTGGCCTCGGCTGGTGGCTTACGGGCGGAAGGTTGCGACAGAGCACGCGGAGAAGGCTGCTGGCGTGCGCGGTGGAGGGCGAGGGCGACCTGCTGCTTGCGCGGAGGCTTACGAGAGTTGGCAGGGGTGCGCGAAGAGGCTTGGCCGGTCGCTGCAATGGCGTGCGGTGGCCGGCTGCGGGCGGGAAGGCGAATGCAGTGCGAATGAGCAGGAGGCGAGCGCACCTGCAGGCGTGCGTGGAAAGGCGAGGGCGGCCTGCTGTCGCCTTGCTGCTGTTGCTGTGGAGCTTGGCCGGCTGCTGCAGGGTGTGCGGTGGCCGGTTGAGCTTCACAGCTTGAAGCTTGCGGTAATGGCTGAAATGGCGTGAAGGTGAAAAAAGGGAAGAAGGCCACCATGCCCACCGGCTCTTTGAAGAGCTGGGCAGCGGTGGTTTCACGGTGGTGGGTGCTCACCACAGTGAAGACTCCTGTCCGCCGAGTGTCTCCGAGGAGGACCGGCGTGTGGAGGGAGAGGGAGGAGAGGACGGTGGCCTGGAAGGAGAAGTGCTGGTGTGGGTTTTCTCTGTGGGGGACCAGGCTACTTTTTAGAAGAAGAAGACGCCCTCCTTTTATAGAAGAAGAAAGCCATGCACAGCCATGCCCTGGCTGTGCATGGCTCATGGCAGGGAGAGGGATGGAGAGCAGGGAATGGCGCGAGGAGAAGAAGTTGCTCCATGCAGCTGCGGGAAGAAAAAGTCAAAAATCAAAAACCAAAAAGAAATAAAAAATGAAGATGGAAATTTGTGAGGCAGCACTTGAGGAAAAAAGTAATCGTGAGGCCATTTTATTTCACTCTCCTCCCCTCTTAATTAAATGCATGCATGCATGTATTTTTACAAATGCGACTATGGAACCCTACTATGCACCGGTAATGCTAGGAAATAGCACAAGACGGCACAATTGCAGGTGTATTTTTGCGGTCCAATCATTGAGGTTTATGAGGAATTTTTTCTGGTCCAACCAAGGATCGAATGGGCCTGGTGCCAGGTTGGTGGTGTGGGAGGAGGTTTGCAAGCCAGTGGATGAGGGGGGGCTTAGGGTGAGGGAGTTGGGGAGATCTAATGATAGCCTGCTAGCGAAATGGGTTGGGGACCTGTTGGAGAACATGGAAGATTTGGTGGGGATGGTTTTCAGGTCCACTTATGGTGGCCCTCTGCGTTGGGACCTTCTCCTATCCCCGCCAAGGGAGGCTTCTCATTTCCTGAAAGGTCTATCGGCGGTGGCTCATAAAGTGCAAAACTATTTTGTACGGGTGGTGGGGACGGGGGAGGTTTTCAGGTTCTGGCAGGATGATTGGACAGGTAAAGGCACACTTTTAGAAGATTTTCGAGACTTTTCGCTCTTTCCTCGAGAAGGGAGGCGTCTGTGGTAGAAGTTTGGGAGGTGGGTGGTGCCCGTCTTTTGCAGGGAATCTTTCAGATGCGAAAATCCAAGACTTCCAGAGGTTGCTTGAAGAGTTGAAAGGCCTCCATCCGACGTCGGGAAATGATATGTTTAGTTGGGATAAAGGAGATTTCTCCGTGAGGGCTGCTTATATGAGATTGTCCGGTGGGGACCCACTGGTGATCTAGACCTGGTGAGAGACTGCAGACAGGTTTGGAAGGTGACTTGCCCTTTGAAGGTCAAGATTTTTGTTTGGCTGCTTAGGAAGCGAAGGCTCATGATAAGGGTATGGAGGGCGAGATGGGCTCCGGGGGAGATTAACGTTTGCCCTTTGTGTGGAGAAGATGATGAGGATGTCGACCAGCTCTTCTCTTGCCCGTTTGTATCACAGATTTGGAGCCATGTGGGAGCGAGATGGTGGAATTGTCAGTCTTTTGATGAGTTTTGGAGCGGATATAGAGGTGGAGGCGACAACGCTGAGCAGAATGTCTTCCAAACAAAGGAGAGGGCTAGGCCGCTGGCGGTTCTCTTGGGTGTCTGGTTAGGAAGAAATGGGGTTGTCTTAAGGGGGCAGAGGCCTTATATGGAAAATTTCGTGGAATTTATTTTTGCTTTGATTAGGCTTTGGAGTGAGTCTATGTGAATGAGAGGTCTTTGTGGCTATTCTTTGGATATGATGTAGGCTAAAAGGGTTTTTCTTTTAATACATTTGGGTAGTTATCAGTTTGGATAATTACCCTTTCCTTCTTCAAAAAAAAGATCGCTTTTCTTTTATTTATTTATTTTTTGTGCTACCATAGGAGAAGAAGATGAACTTTTTTCAACAATTTGTTGGATTTTCTAATCTTTTTTAGGTGAATAATGAAGTGAGTATTTTATACTTTTATATGTAACGAATTATTTTTTATCAAGTGATTTTCTTGTTAATGATCGTAATTTGTTTTATAGGTTCTCAATTTGTCAAAGAAGCCATCAACTAGCGGCACAAAAAAGCCACTAGTGGGTTCTGGTCAAAAATAATTTTGTTGGAGTATTTTGAATGGTAAGCTTTTACCGGAATTACTATACTTAGATTGTTGGGTGTTTTTGGTAGGTTACAACTATGGTACTAGTCATATAATATTTAACTAGAATTCAAATCATAGTCTCTTGTCCTTGTGGAAATGACAAATTTCTTATCTAAACTGTAGGTGATGGGAGGGAGAGTGATGATATTTTTTGTTTCATAGACAAGAAGCCAAAATAACATTTTTTTAGGGGGGTAAATATGTTGGTTAGGAGATGGAAATGCATGGTTATTTGCAAGTTACGTTGACATGGAAATTGTCTCTTAATCATAATACGAACTTTTAATTCTACTGTCATTGCAAGTTCCATTGTCATTGTTGTTAATGGGCTTGCCTCATCTCTGTGCTTCACTTTTGTTCCGATTTGTGCTTGGGCACAAGCGATTGCTCTGCAATTGTTATGTGCATTAAGTGATTGCTGCAAAATCAATGTGCTTCTTTGCCTTGGTTCACATGAAGGCAAAAAGAGTTGCAAGTGGTTTGTAAAGTTCCAAGATAGAATGACACCAAGTTCGAGCTTAGAGTGTGTATTCTTTAGTGTGCTTTGACTGTTTTGGGGTGGATTTAGGGTCTTGCTTGCTTGATTTCTTGTTCTGAAATTAGTTCTTGGAGCATGAGATGATGGCAACCTGTTTGCGGTTTGTAATTGCTTCAATTTGTTGTTGTGAAAGTTGTGTTTTGAAGTGGACTTAGAGCTTTGTCATGGTTTTTGTCATGGAATTTAGGGTTCTTCATGGAGGAGGGACATCATGCTATGTCTCATGTTGAAGGAGGAAGCTCGTTTGTTTGGTGGTAGGTTGCAAACTAAATGGAGTTGGGCTGTGCGGTGCAGTCTGATTGGAGGTGCTTCAATTTGGATGTATGGTTATGAACTTCCAGTCCCATGAATTACAAATATGGTATGGTTTTAAAAATCCACAAGTCATTATACATAATTTGGATGTATGTGCATGCAATTATTTCCTATGATTGATCCATGATAACGATTTACACATTAGCCGGCATCGAGGATCCACATTTTTCATATTAAATGCATTTAAATATCTTCTTATATTGATGACACATCTGCAGCATAGTAAGATCCATATCTACTGTGTGTTTAAAGATAGGGTGATCCCCTCTTCACATAGATATCTAATGCAACTTTATCTGAAATTTAGAGCAAATATACATACACTCCATTTGCACTCCCTATGCTACATATATGAAAAACTAGTTTGGGAGAACAGTAATTGCATTTACAGAACAAATCATTGCTCCACAACATCCACTTACCCAATATAAAATTTATAGCAACAAGATTGACTTCTTAGACAGTAGGAAAACAACAAGCAGACTAGGGTTTTTTTTTCCACATTTGATTTAAGCTATGGATTCAAATTTGGGTTTTGTTGAGTGGGCAATTGAATGGAGGTCACATCTTTACGTCATATCTTTATCAAAACTTAAGAAAAAAAGAAACACATTGTAGCCAGTTCTATTATTACTGTGCAATGACTTTTAATTAGTAGGAGATTTTTTGATGTTGATAGAATATATTGTACTTTTATTCATGCAATTCATGCATCTCACTTTAATACACATTTTAGTGATGCAACCTTTACCTATTTATTTTATTTGCAGGATCATGGATATCATGTTAGGTTAGCAACACATGCAAATTTCAAAGAGTTTGTGTTGTTTGCTAGCTAGGATTCTTTCCCTTTGGCAGTAATAGTTCTTGCTGAATGTATAAGCAAGAAGGTTTCTAGATTTATAGATACATAAATGATAGAGTGGTTCATCTTTCAAGGAGAAGATTTGATCCAATTTTTTAAAATATTGTTCAAAATAAAGTTTCTTACCATGGAAATAAAGTAAACTTCTAACAAATTTTAGGTTGTTTAATTGTTTTTAGTTCCTTTGTCATTGAAATAAAGAAAATTTTTTGGTTCTTTCAAATATATGTTGCAATGAAATCTGTCTAGAATTTTTTAGGTATATTTTCTATAAAGTTTTCATAGGATATTTTTCATTTTTGAGGAATATTTTGGTAGATATTCTAAAATAATTTTTTTTTTTGTAGGTAATCAAAATATATTATAATTATGATAAATTATTACTATTTTAAAGGATGATTAATAATTTTTTTTATCCTTCATACATTGTAACGAATCGTTGGCATATTCTTCACAAGGTGACAAAAACATTGTTAAAAGAAAGTAAAGACAACGAAACTTTTCATTACTAAATTTAAAATATGTGATAATTTTAGTGATGATTTTATTCGTTGTTTAAATTTACCAACTAATATATTATTTGTTGTAGATTTAACGACTCGTATAGCAACGAATATGGCAATGAATAAATTATTCGTTGACAGATCATATAACGACGATTTATTCGTCATCTTCATAAAATATTAGTTGCCTTTGACCTTTTTTGTTGTAGTAGAAGTGTAGAAGTGCCAAGAACCACCAAGAGGCTGCAAAAGTGTTAAATCACCATGAAGCCATGAAAGGAGGTTGTAAAGGTAGTGAGGGATAGAGGGGCGTGCTTGGTGTGTAGAGAGAGGAAGGAGAGAGAGGGCGTAAGGAAAGAAGAGGAGAAGGTGTGGTGAGCATGTTGAGGATGATAAGAGGGTGGAGAATGGTGGTGTCACAAAGAGTAAAGGGACAGAGGATGACGAGGGCTAGTTGCACAACTATAGGCTCACATAGCAGAGGGGAGCAAGGAGGGGCGCTTGGCATAGAGGTAAAGCCATGGAGGTGGAGAGAGGTGGCGCTTGGCAATGGGAGGTGACGTCAGAAAATGCATTAAGTTAATTTGTACGTTGTAGCGTGCGATTATGACATCAATTTTAAAATACTAAGATGGTGAGTCTAAGTGTCAAACATAGAGGTGAGAAATCAAATCTTTTTGCTGCTTAGTTTATTGTCGCACAGTGTTTTATTTCATTTGCTCGCATGACTATAGAAGAGCATGAGAGAGAGAGAGAGAGTTGGAAATCCAAGGTATAGTATGGTAGCTAACTATACATCCTAAAAGTAGCAAGTAGAAATGTAAATAGGCATGAATATAACACAAAGATAATAGCAAAGGCTACTTCTATAAATCATCAAAATCATCTTGCAAACATGAGCACAAAAGCTAGAAGAATGCTTGAATAAAATATGAAATACAAAGTAAAGCAGAACTAGAAATTATCTCTAAGAGGAGCAAGTTGAGGTAGGCACAATGGTGGAGGAAGCTCCATCGGCGGCTCGGCGGGCCCGTGGGCCAGCTTTAAAGATCTAAAAGGTGGTAGAATGCATGGAGAAGGGATGCTTTGCAATGGGGGATCATAAGACCCTTTCATAGGCAAAGGAGGGCCTTGAACCAGCCTAAACTAGCCTTAGATCACGCCTAGACCGCTGCTGGGCCGATCCAAGTGCCTAAATCGGTGCCCTTGCGCTCGCTCCAGCTCACACATGCGCAGGCTCGTGCACGCTGGTGTGGCCCATTCTCGTTTGCCCATCACCACATCCAATAGTCACGACGGCTTCTCAATCGCGCCTCAAACCACGCTTGCGATCGTGCGCTTGAGATCATGTGCATCCAAGTTTGCAACGTGGCACACTCCGCTCTCGAAGATCATGCGCACAAATGACCGCTCGAGATCACACAATCGCGCGCAGGTGACATGTGCGCATCATAGTCATTCACGCGTCATCTAACGGTCGAATGTCGCACACTTTCGCGAGCAAAGGGGTGCGGATCGCGACTCGTTCCCACATCCCTCGCACTTGATAGCTGGCGCTTACCTGCTGTGCTATGGCTTGGAATGGGAAGATATTCGCTACTGGTGCTTGATCGTGTAATCGAGGTGAAGGGGTGGCGTGGCATCGCACGGAGCATTGGATCAAGATCGGATGCCTACAAGCGTGTGTGCTCGCGCGATGAAGAGGAGGCACGGGTGTTGCTAGTGCATGATGGAGGACAGAGTAGGCACCATGTGGCGCATTGTGGATCGTTGATCATCAGATCAACAGTCATAACTTGTCCAGCTCATTGTGAGGGCTATGGAGGTCGAATTTGGGCAATTTCGGAGCCGTTGGACTCCTATTTTCATCCCAAATCTATCAGTGTGACTTGATTGCTCATCTAAGACCTGTTTCAATATACACTTGTATAACCTGGCCATTAAATATTAATTTCAAGCAATCTTAATATAAAGATTATACTACATGCATGCCTGCCCTCGAACCCACTATATTATCATATTTACATACATAAGCCCTCGAAATTGACTCTAACTGATATAATTAACGTAAATAACTATAGAGTCATCAGGAGGGCACTCCGTGATTGGGAATTGGGAACAGTAAGAGAGGGACCACAAGTTACTTGACTCAAAAAAATAAATAAAAAAAAAGACCAGAGGGGCGTATTTTGGGAGAGGGTAACCAGTGGGACATTGGCAATGGAGGGAGTTTTTTGGGACTTTTGCTATATATGTCCTTGCGTATAAGAATTTATTTCTTTTTCTAATTATATGTAATATATATACATACATATAAATGCATAAATATCTGTGTGTATGTACAAATGTTAATTTGTTTACAAATTACAAAGTAGATTGGATTAGATTACATATATAATAAATGTTACAGATTACATATCGGATGGAATTGGTAAAGATCTCAATCTAAATCCAATCCAATTAAAACAAATTAAAATGTTCTAATCCAAACCAATATGGTAAAAAATCCAATCAAATTGAAACATAATGAATTATGGATTAAGCCAATTTGTGTATACCCCTGTAAAAATGTTGAAGCCACAAAGACTCCCCATAACTCTTGCATGCAAATAGGCTTGCCAGGGAACTTAAAATCAGTGGGTAATCATGACAACATTTGATTGAAAGTAGTCCACAAGAGTTCACAAAATATCTTTTGTTATTTTGTAGTTTTTTTACATAAATATTCCTATATTCTATTAATTTTACAATAATACCCCTACCTTCTTGATATTTACATAGATACCCTTAGAAACACTAAATACTTTGCACATGTACTGTTATGAAGAATGGATACTAAAAATTTAAAGAAGTTTTGAAAAGAAATATCATTAAGGTTTGCTTATTTTCATTTTTCTACCCTCCTCTTCCCTCAGTTGACGAAAATGCCATCCATCTCACTATCCCAATAAGGATGCCCCTACACTATGCCACGTGCCCGACACTCACCATGCTTGAGGTGACACACTTTGTCTTCGAGCCACATGCCTTTTCTATAATAGTGTATGGTGACTATATAAGTGAGCTCCCCCACAAGGTCTACCTCACTCTCTCCCTCCTATGATATCATCATCTATGAAGCAATGTGCCATCACCTCAATCCTCCCCCCCTAAAGGGTTCCACCTCTTAACTCACTTTCCCTAGTTAGTGTCAAGACCCAAACACACTTACCATACGAGTACTTAGTGGTCCCAACATTTAATCCTCATCAAGCAATCATAGTTGGTTAACCTTTTATCTAATCCAAACCAACATCTAATAGATCAAATAACACAAATCTAGACCTAAGTAGGGTATATAGATTCATTTATGAGATCTCAAATCACTTTCATATTCAAGATGCCTTATTTTAGGCATTTGATTTGAGAATTTGGATGCTCAAGTCAAATTGGATCTTAGGCTTGGATTCACTTTATTTTAAACAACTAAAGCATAGATTTAGACACCCAAACCTGCAAGTAAATGGACTAAGCATCTGCCAAATTTAAACAACCAAGCAAATATTTGGTCATTTAAATGTGAAGCTACAAAGCACAAATAGACTATGTTCATGTGATCTTAACCTAGATTTGATTCAAGAGGATCTTCACGATATTTCATTCCTGCTCCTTTCCACTAACAAATGTCTGGTTCTACTAGGTTCTCGGAGCTTGAATATTCCTTAGAACCTTGGAAATTGGAGACTTTTTGTTCAAAACTTAGGTTACAAGATTTCACAAAAACATTGTTCCCTAGAGAGGGTTTGTTTCCATCTAATAAGAGGGCAAGCATAGTGCCAAGTGGCCCCATTCCAGATGTCGAAAACACCTTTCCAAGGTTCCAAAACATGCACTATTCTCTCCTATTTTGGGAATACTTTGATTCCTCCTTACCTAGCTTAATCGCTAGTAATAGAAGATTACCATGTCATAGACCATCAAGCAAGCTTTCTAATGCTACCAAGCTTGTGGAGTCCATTGCCAGAATTCATCAGAGTTCTAGTAATGAGTCCCTCCATCTCCTCTTCTTGCATGGAGGAATGTGGGATTTGGATGTGTAATCGATTAAGGGAACTTAAGACCTTCATATAAAGCCATGAGCTCAACCCCATTTAAGCATCCAAGAGTAAATGATAGATGCCCAATAAACAAGAATCATTGGACTTAGTGGTTGAAGGCATTGGCCCTATAGAACACACTCTACAAGAGGGTTTCACACAAATCTAAGGCTAAAGGCTAACTCAAATTTATAACCTTAATATCGACCAATAAGGGTTGTGGAAGGAGTATGGCACAGATTATGGATGGCTGGTCAAGTGAAAAGTAGTCTAGGTGGTGTAGATTTCAAGAAGAACTGCAATGTTTACTTACGATGTGCCAATTTTAGGTGACCTAATGGTTAGCTAGTTTAGATGCCTAAACTAGGTTGTGTGGCCTAGCTAGAAGAAAGGTGCTATACCTACCACTACCTCTCCAAGTCTAGACATCTAGACTTGAAATTTTAGGTGCCTTAAATACACTTTGGTGCAATTTTGAGATCCTTTTCTCACACTTGAATGTTCATTGGGTTATACTCAAACCTCTTAATAAATTACTAACTATTTTAAGGCTTATAGTTTAAGGGTAGAGGAATGGGGGATCCGCACCCAAACCCATGTACACTAGGGATGAGCATTGGGCTAGATCTTTGTGTGTTGGGCTCGACCCGACCCAAGCTCATTCAATAAATTGGTTGAAAAAATAGCTCAAGGCTCGATCCAAACTAAATTTTTTTGACCGAAGCTTGGCCGACCCAAAAAAAAAGGGCTCAAGTTGGGCTGGGTTGGCCTGTTTAATTATTCATGGTCTCATTATTTATTTCATCAATGCATGTAAAATAATATATAAATAAAAGATTCACTTAATAATTATTTTAAAAGTACAGGTAGCAAGATGATTTGGTACAAATAAAAAAAGGACTTATAAAGGATAATTACCATTTGCAGTTATGTAAATGACAAGGTTATTATATTTGACTTTTGTGTAGATTAAAAGATCTTTAAGTCTTCATGGTTACATGTGCAACCCAAATGACTTAGCTACTTGCATTGTAAATATTTAGATTGAATATTTTATATATATATATTATATGCCCTACACAACTACATGTAATCAAGTAGGACAAAATTACAATAAAAAATAAAAGTGATCATTTTATGTGTTCGTATTTAGTTTGAACTTAGATGTCCATATATAATTCTCTATGGTAAGAAGTCAATGATTCATATCTAGTTCGAATGGGATCGTAGGATTGCACAACTTACAATTGCAGGGAGCAAGATAGTTTTAAGGTTTTGTTGGTAAAAAATAATAAGAGAAATCCACGTTTATTTAATGTTTAATGTATCATACATATGTGATATATATATTTTGATATATAGTATGAATATTTATACGTATATGATATATATTGATGTAATTTGGCTAATAGGCTAAGCTGACCTCATAAATGGGCCATATGGGTCAGGTTGGGTTTAGGCCACCTCAACTCAAGGCCCAGCCCATTTAATAAATAAGTCATATTACCCAACCCAAGTTAATTTCAAGCTTGAGCTTAGACTTGGACTTGGGTCAACCCAATCAGTTTGGCCCTCAAGCTGGGTCAAACCGATTCGATCTAATGCTCATCCCTAATGCACACCCATCTCTGTCGTTGCCTTTCCCATCTCAGGAACCACTTTAATGAGGGGATATGTGCCCCCATTTTTTAAGGGGGCCTAGGTTTGAGTGTGAGGGGTGTGTGGGTCTACCATTTTCCTTAAGGCTGCATTTTGCAACGAGTTATGGGGTGGAATAAGGGCTTGCAAGTGGGATAGGAATAGGTTAACGACTTCTCCAAGAGGGTTTTACAATTCTCCACCCACATCACATCAACACCATTTCCTATACCACATCAACACCAATACCCACTCACACATAATATAACCACTCACATCAACTTTAATATATATTAAAATATACTCATTCCAATATAATACATCCACTCAAACCATATTATAACATTAAAATATCACCCATTAACATAATACTACCATGCAATCATTATAAGCCCCAAATCTTTATAATCTCTCCAACCAAACACCTCAACTTATTTCACTCCAATTCTGTCTCAGGATAGCCTAAACCTCCTACCAAACACAATCTAAGGGAATTACGTTATACTTCAAGAAGCATAAGGACGGTCAACTCTCCCGCCTAAACCTGCGCTTTGTTGAGTGCCTTGGTGTACCATCTGGATCGTTAGTTAATTAGGGTTAATTATCATGTTGTAGTAGTGCTGTAATCCAAATAGATGTCATTTTATTTATATACAATTTTTACTGATTTTATTACATGTCGTTCACTAGGAAGTAGTTATTAATATACATCACTCTCTATTATCTAAAAATCATCTTTTATTCCAAAAATGTTAGATTTTATTTACAAATGAATGAATCAAAAAATGAATTAATCTAAGTCAATTATGTACAAAGGAAACTAATTAATCAATGTTAATACAAATACCTTACAAATATACACAAAATTAAGGTATCAAAAACCATTCTAAACTAACTATGTTAATTATGTACGTAAGAATCGAAGTGTTTACGACTAATCATATACAAAATTAATTAATGCCTTAAAATATGTACAATCTAGGCACAAAAATAACTATATATAACCTTAATACATTATATATAACAATTATATATCTAATATATATATATACAATAATACTAGGTTAATATCTAATTTATACTACTAACATACATAATATACAACATTTATACAATATATATATATACATACTAACTAACACAGATATGTATATACATATAACATATATGCAATACTAACTATAAATACACATACTACTAATATATACATTACCACTTATATATATATAAGCATACAAAACCTTAAAAGCATATATACAAGAATAAGGTAAAAATAAGATTTTAGTTACACTACACATATATATAATATTTAACATATGTACAACATATATATATATATATATATATATATATATATACACTAACACGCACACACTATACACAATACTTGACACTACACAACACTTGGACACAAACCAAGTAAACACACACACACTAAGTTTTTATTTTAAGTTAGCAAAAAGATTAGTTTTTCATGCAACGTAATGGCCCGGTGGGCTGGAGCAGACACTACTCAACCCACCCTATACGGTAAAGCATATGCCACATTCAAGTTTCACTTCAGCCCCATCCAAGCCCACAAGCATACATACCCCAACCCCCGCACCCCCTCTGCTCCTTAGCATGTTCAGGTCAATTCCGACAAGGGTAGTCGACCACCATACGGGCCAATGAGTCTACGGGTGGCCAGTCCTTAAATACCACACAAAACATTCGTTCGCTACCGATATGGGACTCTCCCTACGCTAATTAGCGTGTGCCAACATGGATTATTAGAGAGATTAGGTGGTTAATTAGGTACTAAATAGGGATATATTTTATAATTAAAATACATAGGTGTGCAACCAATACATAGGGCTATTAATTGGTATAATTATTTTACCTTAATTAAATATATAATTATATTTAAAAATTAGTTAAAGTTCCTGAAAAATACACATTGGATTTAATATTTATTTCTTAATTAAAGCTTAATTTAGTGAATTGATGGTACAATTGAGACTTAATTTAGTTAGTTTACATTATTACATGATTAAAAAAAAAATTAATTGATTTTAATTGATTTATTTATATATTTACTCATTTAAATACATGATTTTATTAAGACATACATAATTATACAATATACATAGTGGTTTACAATATAAATAGGGTCATAACTATACTGAAAATAATTTGAATTATAATATGTAATAATACAATATAATTTACTTCATTAGCTAATTAATTTACTAACCTGCATTAGTTTAACTTAATAATATACTTAGTTAATTTATATAAATATAAATATATATACTACCTATATACATAATTAATATACATGTACTATTATACATAATAATTGCTGTAAATGGAATATTAGGTTACAAATCTTATTAGTGTGTGTGTGTGTGTATATAGTATAAATAATTATACAATATACATATATAAATAATAATACACCCTATAACTTAACAAAAATACTTACCTACATAAATAATATAGATATATAAATTATATCCATACTGTATGTACATTTAAATTACTATATACAAGTAAGTTATGAATATATATACAAGTATATACACTATATACACTAGGTATTTTTGTAGGATTTTGGAGTTTTTCGTATTTTTATGTTATTTTTGAGTTTGATGAGGAAAGAGGAGGAGAGAAAGTTAGGAAGAGGAGAAAGAAGACACTTTTTTGAGTTCTCTTTTGACTTTCTTTATTTACAAAATCTGAGAGAAGTATAAACTTATGTAGGTATGTTCTCCTAACTAGAGAACTCAAATCCTAAATCTAGTAACTCAAACATCTAGTACTAATTGTAATCTAACTCAAGACACTTTTTAATTATTTATTTACAATTATTTTGTATTTTTCATGTTATTTTCTGACATAAAGCTGAAAAAATGGTTGCTAAAGATCTAAAATTCAAATCATGCCTTAAAAATCATGTAAAAATGCTAGAAATGAAGATATAACCATGATGAACTTCAGACATTCATTGAAATCAAAATCAAGGATATAAACATGGTTTACTCATTGATTTTCATCAAAACAGTGAATTTAACGATTTGTAAAAGCCATTTTGCTGACAAAGACTTACATGCTAATTTATAATTCACATTTAAAACCTCAACAATACATGAATGCTTGTTACAAGTAGATCTAACACATAAACTATCCTATCAACTCACTAGAACTCCATTTAAACACAAAAACTCTCTTAACTCTTCTGATTAATGCATCAAATAGTAGGGACAGTGCTTCAATTGCTGCTACTGTACAAGAAGGGATTAGATTGATTTAAAGCCTGGTCAATGTATTCTAAAGTTGTTTCAAATACCTGAGATATAGAACTCTGTGAAATCCACTTTGAGAAATCCATTACAAGCATGAAACCATTCAAAATCCATCTAAATTCCTTGATCAAAACCAATTTAAAACTTATTCAAAACATTCTGTTGAAGTTATTATACTAACAAAACACTCAGATCTATTTTTGAAGCTTAGTTCAAAAGTCAAAACATCAATGATTCATTCAAATGTGTTCTATTGACGTCAAAAACCATTCTAAAATCTTGCTTAGGTGTTTAGAATATGAATTGAATCATCAAGCATTAAAATCAATGTTAGACCTGGGCGTTGACATCCAACTCTCCAGGCTCAATCCAAATCAATTAAAAATCACACTAAAGCATCGCAAACACTCCTTAACTGGTGTGGAACTCATCGCAACTTATGTCAAACATTAAAGAACCCATAAAACCCTAATTTGATCTTCCTATCTCGCCATGGACAACGCGGATAGGATAGAACACATCAGGCATTCAAAACAAATGGGATCAAGTCCTAGGCCTTTGTCAACTCATCTTAAACCTCATTCTAATCTCACGCAGCAAATTAAAACAAAATTTAGCACGAAAACATTTTCACCTACCTGGGTGCTTAATTTGGCTTCGCTAAGATGATTTGATCATCCAATACCTCTGCACACTATTGGCTAGTGTTCAGTAGGTCTAGGCGATGCTTAGAAATTAATTAGGTCATCGTGATAACCTCAAATCCGTGCATTGGATTTTCATAGGCTTTACTACCCAGGCAGAGAGGAAAGCCAGTATCAAAAGTGGAAATTGGGTGCGGATTAAATGCTTGATCAAATTCAAATCAAATGTGATTAGATTACTAGCATTCAACTCAGTTAGACATGTATAAACTCAATTCAATCAAATCAATCCATTGATCAAATCACATTTGAATTTGACATTTTATGATCATCCTATAAACTCAATCGCACTCAATTTGACCATCTTGGTGCTCAGTGGAGGGTCTTTGTGACCCGTGGAATGAGTGAAAAGACCCTCTGATGGAATTTGAGTGCGATTTAAATCTGGAAGCTGGAGAACTTCATATCCAAATCGACTCTGATGGAGGGGGTGATTAGTGAATTCAAACATTGAGGAGAATAGTAGAATTCGATCGTGAGGTGAGGGGGAAGGTCTATGGAATAAAATGATTGAGTGGACTTCCTCTCTAATTAGAATTGATCAGAGAGGGTGAATTGGCAGAGCTCTACAATTACTCTAATCTAAACTAAATCTAAACTAAATCGATGATCAAAATCTACTCTGAACAATCTACTATAATCTAAATTACACTATAAAGCAATAAATCCTACTCTATGTGGACGAACAGAACCTTGAGGGTCAGCAGCAGGTAGTTGCGACAACGAATGGAGGAAGAAGAACTCCAGCGAAGAAGAGCTCTCTAGTGGAGCTCCTGATTGCCTTTAGGTGTTCTACGATCCCTAATGGCAAGGACGAGGATGGGGGAGGGTGTGTGTGCTTCTGTCACAAGCAGCAGCAAATGAATGGGAAGTAGAAGGGGCTAGAATAGACGAACAACCAACTCGAGAGGAGTAGGGTGGGGCTGGTAGCTCACGCGAGGCACCTATGGGTATCCTTATATAGGCACTAGGAGCTGGGATCACCAGCAATCAAAGGTTTGAGGCCATTTGTGTTCTATGGCTGGGGAGAGACCTAAGGTGCGCGGGAAAAATTGGGAATGAAAGAGTAGTGGGATGTCATCTGGGGAGTGGCGCAAGGCTGTGTGCACCGGTGATAGGCAGGAGGAGAAGATCAACCATTAGATCCATGGAACAATGGATGGACGACCATGATGTGTTGTGTTCTTCATGGGAAGAACAAGAGCTGAGGAAGTCACATGTAGGTCTTTTGGTGCTTTTGCACCAGAGGCCCTCAGGTGAACTAGTGGAAAATTGTGCAAGAACCCATAAGTGATGGGCTTTATGGCCGAAAGGTCCCTGACAGCTCTCAAAAAGGTCCTTGATGAATTTAAATGAATATAATGTGAAGGACTTTTTAAATAAAAAGGACCTAGATGTAATTTATCAATTTCAAGGTTCTTATGATGTCCAAATGTAATGAAACTTTTATAGCAAGTAGTTTGAACATATTAAAAAATATTCCAATAATTGAATTGTGAAATTGAGTTCATTTTGGTGTTCAATTGACACTCAGATCATCCATTTACATACTTAGGTACAGAATCTCTCAAAATTGGCCTAGTTATGCTTTTTTAACACAGAATTGATGTTTTAGGTCATTTTCATTAATTTTCACACTTAACATATTTCCTGTGTTAATTTGATAGTGTTTAACCTAGTTTCTAACTTAACTTGAGCATTTTAGCTATGTTGAGCCACGCCTCATCATGCCTCCTCCACTTCGATGCTCGTCTTTTGTGAATGCATGTCCAGCTATGCAAGAACGCAAACTTGACAATAAACCATTAGATCACCCTAGCAACACCCATTTCCATACGCACGATCTCCCTCCACCCCAGGCATGGACACCCCCGCGCTTGATGCTTGCTACACGTTGGGTTGTACACGAGTCAGGTTCAACCCGAACCCAACCCAATTGGGTTGGGTTGGGTTGGGTTGGGTTGAGTTGTGAGTTAGATTGGGTTGGGTCGGATTTCAGGTCTAATAAACCCAACCCAACCCGCAACCCGATTTTTACTTATATATATATGAGATTATCTATTCAAACTTCAAAGGAAAGAAAAAGGCCACCCTGTTCAAAATTGAAAGGGTACAAAAAAAAACCCACACAAATGCATGTTGCACCCTCAATTTTTCCTCTCCCTATGCACTCTCCATGGCACACACATAGGAGCATCTTTATGTTCTCTCTTTTTAGTTTCCCTCTCTCGTTGCCAGCCTCCCCATTGCAGACTTGCATCGTTTTCATCGTTGCCACTCAAGGTCAACATTTTCCTCCCTCCTCTCTTCCTCCTCTACATCAGCGACAGCTACCACCTCCCTTGACCTTGAGCACAACCTCACCTAGCCATCCTCCTTTGATGGCCACCATCCTTCACCAGAGTTGCTGCCACCACCACCACCACACAACCCACCACCCCCTTACTGGCTATCCACCTCTATCTCTATCTTCCCTTTCGCCCAACCTGAGCCTATCACCAGAGTCGCTATCACTACCACACAGCCTACCACCTCTTCACCGACCATCCTTCTTCAAGTTTAATATTATCAAGTATACCGTTAGTTTTTCTTATTACTGATATCCAACTATTAAGTTTTTTTTATTATTTTTACTTATGTTATTTACTTTTTTAGAAGATATAAGTTATTTATGAGTTTAAAATACTTTATTATTAAGTATAAAAGACATAGAAAATATATAACAGATAAATATAAGTTTTAAGTCTTTTGACTAGTCAATAATCCACTCAACCCGACCCAACCTGACCCAATTTTTATGGGTTGGATTAGGCTGGGTTCATTAGTGCAACAGGTTGGGTTGGATTGGAAAAATTTCAACCCAAAAATTGTGGGTTGATTTTGTGTTGAGCCCCAACCCAACCCATTTACACCTCTAGCTACACATCCATGTGCTCAAAGTTGTTCTCTTTGTGCTTGAGGCAACGCATGCATTCCACACGATGCTGCACTTGATCTCACTCTTCGCTACACGATCCTATGCTCGAAGCTATTCTCTCCACACTTAAAACATTACAAGTGAAAGTGCTTGACGTTGCAATTAAACCATGCATGCTCCAATAATGTCTCACTCGAAGACACATGCATGGCAAGGTGGTCTTCGGATTTGGTCACCCATGCATGGGTAGAGGGGTTCCAAAGGGCGAGGGTGTCTGTCATCAAAGCACTTGTGGCACGGATGAGGCCATTATAGAGGAGCGGCAGCATGCAGTTGGAGGGTACCTTAGGAGAGGAACTCGACGGTGGCATATTTGTAGAGGAGAGGGTGAGAATCTTGAGAGGGGAGAAGTGGTGACCGAGGTTGAAGACAACCTCAACGGCTACCTAAGGTGGGGGTTGGAGGAGGATTCTTCCGCAAATCCTCCAACGAGGAGGGAGGATTCCACGAAGAAGAACTTGTGGCATAGGGAGAGCCAGAGAGAGTCTGAGATGTTGTGGTGGGTGTCCACGGTGATGGAGGAGTAGGTGCAGTTCGCAAGTAAGGAGGGTCATGGAGACGAAGGGGGAGGATGGAGTCGGAAAATAAAAATTAAGAAATAAAAAAATACAGGATTCTTTTTATAAAACTTCTTTTATATATATATATATATATAAACTTGAATAATTGTATTAGAAGCACCTTGCAAGCTTACCTTAGTTAATGAATTTCCTAAAAAAAAAATTGTTCATCGTATATCGTCTTGGGTCCAACATTAACAATTTTTACAAAATAAAATTAGGGGAAAACAGCATTTGGGAGTGGGTTGCATGCTAAGTCGATCATGCATCGTGAGCTCCATTCCTATGCACGTGCGCTACTTGATTCTGTCCTAACGACCCAGCGCACGCTCGCTCGCCCAACGGCAAGCAGCTTACCCTAACTCGAATAAATTGTTCCCATCCATAATGCGACCCGTGGTATATGGGCGGACGACAGTTTTCTTTTTTTCTTTTCTTTTCTTTTCTTTGTTTTGTCTTTTTTTAACTTTTTTGATGAGAGGAAGAAACACGCATTCTGGTTGCTGTCAAGCGTCTACTGGTGCCGACACTTAATCGAGAGTCACTGTACTTTTGGGCCTGTTTTGAGGTGGTGTTTGTGGGGGAGATGTTTTCATTGAATTTTTATTTTTAATATTAAATAAATATTCATTAATATCTTTTATTTTTATTTTTAATATTAAACATCACAGTAATACATCGATTATTTTATTTTATCACTTAATATCTTACTTATTCTATTACTCAAATAAATATTTCTTTTTACTTATCATATCCATATAATATTTTATCATACGTTTAACTGGACCTTTGGTATTTATTGACGTTTGTTGGGTGCTTCGTAGGTGTACTCCCGTCGATTCGGAAATTTCCAACGAGCGTGTCTGCAATTTCTCTACTTGCGTGAGTCCTGTGCGGAAGCGATCGATGGGAAAGAATATGGTCCGAGGCACAGGTCAATTGTCATTTAGGAGAGTATAAATTTACAAGATATGCTTTATATGATTGCGATTATCCATTGTTGCACGATCCACGTCAAATGCATATACATGGATCTTCTACGTGCAGTGAAACAAGTGCGCCACTACAGTTCTAGCACTATGCAAAAGTTTTAAACTCTTTGGGACAAAAATATCGCAAATCACAGAACACTGGCCGTTTACATTTATATTTTATGTTATCTCATTTGTCACTTTATTCTCCAATGATACTCTGAAAAAACGCTAAGTAACAAGTTTTTTTTAATAATAACTTTATCAAAGAGAACGAGAGGGCCACAATGGAATACGGCCATGGGAGCAAGGAAGAGAGAGATAACTGATATTCCTCTCACAAGACGGGGGAAAGATGGTCGCTGTAATCGGGAGAACTTTCAAATGGAGAAATACCAAAACTAAAATAAAAAAATAAAAAAAAAAAAGAAAAAGCATCCATGTAACTTGAACTTAGAGTAATACGAAGCAGATGATCTACGCCAATAGATGATGAGAATGCCACAAAAGAGGATCCTTGGGAATGTGTGTGATCCCAATGAGTGTAGAAGCTGCAGGGCGGAGAATAGAACCTGCGTGCACAATTAAGCACAACCAAACAATCGTTCAACATAGAGATGTAGACGATACGTTATGTAACAAGTTTTGGATAATAAAATATGGGTTTATACATAAATTTTCCTTTGTTATTTTAAGGATAATGATACTAAGTTATCACTTTAGAATATAGAATTTAACATCTACTTATGAAAAATATGACACCGTTCCAACACATAATCGCTCTTTTTAATAAGGGAAAAGTCATGTGTATACAGTTCTACCTATACTTTAGTGTATACAAAGCATTTTACCTGTTTTAAACTTATTGAACATTGATATAGGAATACCAATATCATTGTGTACACAAATTTATATACAATGGCCTAGGTGAAATATGACATGACATGGAATATGTTATGGCATGTTTATGTGGTGCACATGTAGCACATGACGTGATGTGACTGACATATCTCATTACCATAGGAGGGCATGGAACATGATGTGTCATATAATGTGGTAGACACATCGTGTAACATGACACTTACCAATATCCATGTATAAACTTGTGTACATTTTAATGGGTACTTATTCAGGTAATATATATATATATATACACCTTCTTGATATTTAAGAAATTTTATAAAAAGAATCCTATATTTTTTTATTTCTTAATTTTTATTCTCCGACTCCATCCTCCCCCTTCGTCTCCATGACCCTCCTTACTTGCGAACTGCACCTACTCCTCCATCACCGTGGACACCCACCACAACATCTCAGACTCTCTCCGGCTCTCCCTATGCCACAAGTTCTTCTCCGTGGAATCCTCCTCCAACCCCCACCTTAGGTAACTGCTGAGGTCGTCTTCAACCTCGGTCACCACTTCTCCCCTCTCAAGATTCTCACCCTCTCCTCTACAAATATGCCACCGTCGAGTTCCTCTCCTAAGGTACCCTCCAACTGCATGCTGCCGCTCCTCTATAATGGCCTCATCCGTGCCACAAGTGCTTCGATGACAGACACCCTCGCCCTTTGGAACCCCTCTACCCATGCATGGGTGACCAAATCCGAAGACCACCTTGCCATGCATGTGTCTTCGAGTGAGACATTATTGGAGCATGCATGGTTTAATTACAACGTCAAGCACTTTCACTTGTAATGTTTTAAGTGTGGAGAGAATAGCTTCGAGCATAGGATCGTGTAGCGAAGAGTGAAATCAAGTGCAGCATCGTGTGGAATGCATGCGTTGCCTCAAGCACAAAGAGAACAACTTTGAGCACATGGGTGTGTAGTTAGAGGTGTACACGGGTCGGGTTGGGGTTCAACACAAAATCAACCCACAATTTCTAGGTTGAAATTTTTCCAATCCAACCTAACCTGTTGCACTAACGAACTCAACCTAATCCAACCCATAAAAATTGGGTCTGGTTGAAGTGGATTATTGACTAGTCAAAAGAATTAAGACTTATTTATCTCTTATATATTTTCTATGTCTTTCATACTTAATAATAAAGTATTTTAAACTCATAAATAGCTTATATCTTCTAGAAAAGCAAATAACATAAGTAAAAATAATAAAAAAAACTTAATAGTTGGATATCATTAATAAGAAAAACTAACAGTATACTTGATAATATTAAACTTGAAGAAGGATGGTCGGTGAGGAGGTGGTAGGCTGTGTGGTAATGATAGCAACTCTGGTGATAGGCTCAGGTTGGGTAAAAGGGAAGATAGAGATAGAGGTGGATAGCCAATAAGGGGGTGGTGGGTTGTGTGGTGGTGGTGGTGGTGGTGGTAGCAACTCTGGTGAAGGATGGTGGCCATCAAAGGAGGATGGCTAGGTGAGGTTGTGGTCAAGGTCAAGGGAGGTGGTAGCTGTCGCTGATGTAGAGAAGGAAGAGAGGAGGGAGGAAAATGCTAACCTTGAGTGGCGACGATGAAAAAGATGCAAGTCTGCAATGGGGAGGCTAGCAACGAGAGGGGGAAACTAAAAAGAGAGAACATAAAGATGCTCCTATGTGTGTGCCATGGAGAGTGCATAGGGAGAGGAAAAATTGAGGGTGCAACATGCATTTGTGTGGGTTTTTTTTTGTACCCTTTCAATTTTGAACAGGGTGGCCTTTTTCTTTCCTTTGAAGTTTGAATAGATAATCTCATATATATATAAGTAAAAATCGGGTTGCAGGTTGGGTTGGGTTTATTAGACCTGAAATCCGACCCAACCCAATCTAACTCACAACTCAACCCAACCCAACCCAACCCAATTGGGTTGAGTTCGGGTTGAACCTGACTCGTGTACAACCCTACGTGTAGCAAGCATCAAGCACGGGAGCATCCATGCCTGGGGTGGAGGGAGATCGCACGTATCAAAATGGGTGTTGCTAGGGTGATCTGATGGTTTATTGTCAAGTTTGAATTCTTGCAAATAAATAAATCTTTAAAATAAATAAATTACCCTCACGTTCCTAATATTATTTTAAATATCATTCAAATAATTATATCATTTTCATAATTAATGCTATGTTAAATAATGTTGTTAAGTTTAACGACGATGTACCAAAAAGTAAAATAAAAAAATTACTCTTTTAAGTTTTCCCTTTCTCTAGATCTCCTCCAGCGCCTCATCCTTCCTGACCTTACGTTAAGGACCTCCTCCCCTCCTCCACCTCCTCCCTCCGTTGAGCCTCACCACATCATCGACCTCAACTATTGTAAAGCCATCACATCTTTCCATTCCTCCTCCCTCTCCATCACTATCTCATTCCATTCTTCTTGTTAAGATGTCTGTGTGCTAGGTTGAAAATGCCGATGGAGATCTATGATAGTCGGGAGATTGCCCACATGTTGAAGTACCACAACTTCCTCCGGTACTACTTTTGGGGCCTTCTCCTTAATCCTTACCTAGATGACCTCTCCTTTGATGGCAAGAACGTGGAGCACAAGCCTTGCGACATAGAGATGGAGATCCTAAAATTCCTCTCCCACAATAAGCTCCTTCACCCCTTCATTCAAGACCTCCTCAAGGTCTCCCTGTAAGTCCTCACTCACGACAACGAAGACAACACCCTCGTCGCCATCCACATCATAATTGACCTCCACAATTTTTGTCCCATCATCAAATAGGAGGTCCAACACTCCCTCGACTTCGTTTGCCACATCTTTTTCAACTTCCTCCCCACGTCGACTACTTCTCCAACCCCTTCTATCCTCTACAATCATCAATAAAACCACCCCCACCCTTACAGGATTTGAATATATGCTTGTCACAAGGATGGGGAAGGTTCGGCAAGGCAAGGTCAAGAGAAGTGGGAAGGTAGAGAGCGGAGGAGGGAAGAGGAGGTGGGAAAGGAGAGAGGAGGGGGAAGAGGAAAAGGGTGAAGGATAACCAAAAAAAAAAGTTTCAAAGGTAAAAATAAATATTTTTTTTTATTTTTTTATCCATCATCATTAAACGTAATGACAGTATTTAATAAAGTAATAATTATGAAACTGGTGTGACTATGTAAATAGTATTTAAAGCAATAATAAAAAATATAACAATAATTGATTAATTTTAAAAATTTACAATGACATCCACATAACAATTTCTTCTCTACTAACTAAATATCAAAAAAGTTACCTATCAGCATTGAAAGTTTAAAAGTTCAAAGAATATGATTGCAGTGACCCTCATAGAATTTTCTACACAGACATTAACTTTCAGTGGTCGTCCATATATTCCGAGGAACACTTGAAGGTAATGAAATTGGATTATCTACAATATCCTTAATCACGATAATAGTAGCACCTGGGAAGGACAAAATTGAAGCTTCTTTATCCGTAATCCTAACCTCTACTAATTCCACAAGGTTCTTTTTCCGACACCTTCTGTATGACCAGGGCCTTTGTGGCAAAATAAGAAGCTAACTAAAAATAATGGGTTAGTACTACCGTTGAACCAACCCACGAGACCATAATAGATATTCCATCAAAAATCTTGTAATTGTAAACAGAATTCAACCTTTGAATATTATAAACATTGTCACCCAGCAATAAAACATCTGATGAGCTTATAAGAGAAGTGTTCACGGAACAGAAGTGGTATAATTTCTTGGCATGAATGATAATTGAGGAAATCATAAATTTTCTACGTTTAAAATTTTTTCTTACGTCCGGCTTCTTTGATAGCATAACGAACACATGCCATTCGATTGATCGTCATGTTCAACGAATATTTCTAAACAATCATGTCTAAAAATTTGATTAAAATGATCTCCTAACATCCAACCAAGGATAACCAAATTGCTCTAAAGAAGCAATGATAGTAACACTGATGAGAAATAATTCCAATGTCAGGTTCATAAAATGCACAAAAGTAAACGTGAGCATTATGAAATTAAGAAATTAACTCACAAGAGGGAAGGGATCTTTAGACCAATTTCCATAAGAGATAACTTAGAAGTGGGGAGGAATCTTAGAATTCCAAAGCTTTTTGACAGTAATAAAAGATAATTCATGAGTATCAATTTAAAATAAAATTATAGGTTGATCAAAAGAAAATAGGCCTCTTTTAGTAGTTTCCTAATAAGTTCATTGTTAATAACATGACCTGGGGTAGCTAAAAATTCATAATGATAGTAGAAAATCATCAAGAAATAAGGCATTAATAATAGTCAAAAAAAGCAAAGAAATACATATCATGTGTTTTAAAACGCATGTCTCTTATTTAACAAAATACATTGGTTGATGAGGGGTAAAAAATATCATCGAATTTAAAATTTCGTACGAAGATCAAAAAGGATCTGACTATTCGGATACCTGACAGATAAGCGGATCCGGGTGAGCCTGACTCGTCGAAGAACCCAGTTGACTGGAGTTGAAGAGGCAGCAACAACATCCACATCGGCAGTAACAGTGGTGTTTCCAATGTAATTTATAGCCAAGTAATGGACGTACCAAGGCATCTGTGAGGTCCATTATAAAGATTAAATGTTATTAAATATTTCATGTACTATAAATACGGAAGAGAGGCCTGCAAGGGCTCTCTTCACGCAACCTTAGAAAGAACGAGAGACCTGGTATTACCCACAATCATAGTGAAAATTTGGGAGCATCGCCTCCCCCCAAACATTCACCCCTTTGGGTGGAATTGGGTCACCATTTCTTGTGCCTTTTCTCTATGTGATTGTCGTTAATTCGAGTCCCCTTTCATTGAGAGCCTCGATCAATTAGCACCATCTGTAGGAAGCAACTATGATTCGATACCATTTCCTTACTTCAAATCCCAACAATGGCCCCGACGACTCGCAATTCCTCTCGTGGTAATCCCAAGAAAGCAGCAACACCGACGGAATCAAGCGTCTCAGTGTCCAAGGGATGCCCCCAGCACATCGAGCCCAGCAAGGAGAAGTCAACCCAGCCTAACCGACAACCCAAGGTATCATGTCCTGTGGATCCTCAGCGGGACCCTCTCCTCGAGATGCAGGTAAGAGAGGAGTGTGAGGCTAGGTTGGCGACTCTGAAGGCCGAGCAACAATCGATCGCGGATAAACTCCTTGAGATCAAGCAAATCGAGGACCGCAAGATCTAGTTGGAGGAGCCCTAGAGCTCAAGTCCTGAAGAGGACCAAATGAAATGGCGTCGTGTGGTAAAAGAGGAGAACGACCATCTGCACGAACAGCTTGAGAAGTTAAAACACGAGCTTAATAGCCAAAAAGAGGAAGTTCCTCCCAACCCGCTTAAAGCTCCTCGCCTACCTTCGTCGAGGGAGCAGTTCGAGGCTCACCCCATGACGACCAAAGGAGGAGGCTCGATACCCAAGATCGTCCACCAGGTCACCTAAGCGATGAGGGGCATACGCCCATGTGCTTATGTAACTACCTACCCCTTTACGAAGGAGGTAATGACGACACCCCTACCAGAGAAGTTTAACCAGTCCATCATGGCCCAATATGACGGGACAACGGATCCCAACAACTTTATGGGGAGCTACCACCAAATGATGCTTCTTCATGGCTGCTCTGATGGGGTACTCTATCACGTATTCCCGTTATATCTATCTGGCATGGCCCACGAGTGACTCAATGAGTTGTTAGTTGGGCAAATCACTTGCTTTCAAGAACTAGCCGATAAATTCTATCAATACTTCGCAAGGCAGCAGAGGGTTAGAGATAACCCAGAGAGGCTACCAGAAGTCCGACAACAGAAAAATGAGTCCTTCCGGTCATACCTAAACCGATTCAAGGCTCAATACTTCAAATGTAAGAGGCCCCATGACGGCATAGCCATCCAGTACTTCAAGTTAGGCCTCCTGACCCAAAAATTTTGGTATGACATCGACGACTTTCCGCCTAGAGATATGGCAGAATTGTGGGACTGGGCTACGAGGTTTGCATAGAAAGACGACTCGTTCCGCTCCTGTAGCCAGCTGGCAGATGGGTACGGAGACTACCTTGGCCCCATGGAGGAGAAAAGAATCTTGGGAGAACCAACTCCCGTATCCATCCGCAAAGGAAGTCGGTTCAACAAGCGGAAGACCAACTTCCAAGATTAGAGGAGGAACAGGCCCAGTAAGGGCCAAAATAACGGACCCTGCCAATCCAGGTAAGAGTTCTTTAAAGAATACACTCCCCTGGCCATGAACCAGGTAGATATGTTGGTGAAGGTGTGCTCCACCAACAAAGACCTCCTACCCCCACCAAAGCCTCTCAAGAAGAAGGCTTATTCCAGGCCCTAGTGCAAGCATCACAGGGCTCGAGGACACACCACTGAAGACTATTGGGATTTGCACAACCAAATTGAGTCCCAGATCTGGCATGGAAACTTGGCCCATTTTGTCAAGCGGAACGAAGGCCAAGACAAAGGCAAGAGACCCATGGAAAGCACAGAGGACTACCACAAGGAGAAGCTCTAGCAACTTCGAGGGGTTAACATGGTCTTTTTGGCAAACTAGGAACCAGACGAGTCTAAAGCCCATCAGATTGAGCAAGCGATCTCCCTGGCTCCCCCTAAAGAGTGCCACTGTCAAGTCATGGCGGTAAAGCCAATGTTACCCCAGAACGCTCACCTCTCGCCACCTGAACCCACAAGTGCAGAGGTTGAGGTCATCTTTGAGGTCAATGCTGCCCCAAACCAGCAAGCCACTCCTCCCAAGTGGAGGCCCCATAGTGCGTTTCTCACCCTTCAGTGGGGCGAGAGAGGTACCAACAAACAGGCGACCTCCAAGCTATTTGTCGCCTTGCCTAACCCAACAAAACACACGAATCCACTCCTAGTGACTCTTCTGTTGGCGGGGCAACTCCAACCTAGTTTCCTGGTGGATTAAGGTAGTGCAATGGATGTTCTATTCTGGAAGACACTGCTCAAGTTGAGATTCAAAGAAGAACACCTCTCCCCATCAACTTACCTGGTCATAGGGTTCAATAATCACAAGGTGATGCCAAAAGGGTAGATCAGCTTGCCCTTATACATCTGCAATGGGGACAGGCACCAAAACATAGTGACCACATTCATCGTGGTCAGGTTGACGGCAGCGCTTGACGGCATCATCAGCCGCCCAACAACCCATACCTTCCGTCTGATCCCCTCCTCTTATTTCCAGTTCATGATCTTCCAAACTCCTCAAGGAGTGGGGATAGTGCATGGGGATCAAACGGTCGAGCATGAACTCCTACAGATCAAGTTGGAGCGGTCCATGCAGCCAAGGCCCTCCAAGCCACAGAAGTGGGGGAAGAAGAGAAGCCAAGTCCAGGCGATTCAGCAGGAAACAAATCTAGCTAATCTGCCAGCTTCAAAGCTTTAGCCAGGCTCTGTAGCCATGGCCATACAGCTATACCCTAACGATGTGACTAAGCTCGTCAAGGTCGGGGTGGACCTTGATCCCTCCGAAGTCCAGGAGTTGCTACTTCTGCTAAGGGCCAACATGGACGTATTCGCGTGGTCCACCAATGAAATGACCCTTAACAGGGGTCCCCACAAGTTTCTCAGACTTTCGGGGTGTTTTCTAAAATTCTAACGCCTCTAGATTTGTTCTATGGACCCCATGTGGAAGAATAAATTTTGTGGGGGTCAAATCCACAATCTTCCCCACCTAAAACCCTACCCAACACCACCATAAAACCCTCTCATAAACGCCACTCCCCCCCATACTCTCACCTTGGGCAACGTGCCCTATTAGTCTTCTTCCACTTCCAGCGAGAGAGAGAGGTGAGCAGGAGAGGAGCTACATGAGGAGAAGGGAGCTTGCGGCCACTCTGGCGATGCACGGGCACCGGGCCAAAGCTACAGCGCAAGGCAGCGCAGCAGCTACACAAGGCGACGCTACGGGGTGCTGTTGCATGAGGTTGGAGCGAGCAGTAGCTCACCAAGCACGAGCATTGAGCAGCTGCTCGTCGCAAAGACAGTGAGGCAAGGCGGAGCTCGGTCGCGTGTGGGCTCTAAAGGCGTTACACGAGGCCTAGGTCACGCAACGCCAAGTCGAGGTCGCGTTGCAGACAACTCTATTTAGGGTCCGCCAATGAAATGACCCTTAACAGGGGTCCCCACAAGTTTCTCAGACTTTCGGGGTGTTTTCTAAAATTCTAACGCCCCTAGATTTATTCTATAGACCCCATGTGGAAGAATAAATTTTGTGGGGGTCAAATCCACAATCTTCCCCACCTAAAACCCTACCCAACACCACCATAAAACCCTCTCATAAACCCCACTCCCCCCCCACACTCTCACCTTGGGCGACGTGCCCTATTAGTCTTCTTCCACTTCCAGCGAGAGAGAGAGGTGAACAGGAGAGGAGCTGCATGAGGAGAAGGGAGCTTGCAGCCACTCTGGCGATGCACGGGCACCGAGCCAAAGCTACAGCACAAGGCGGCACGACAGCTACACAAGGAGACGTTACGGGGTGCTGTTGCATGAGGTTGGAGTGAGCAGTAGCTCACCAAGCACGAGCATTGAGCAGCTACTCGCCGCAAAGCCAGTGAGGCAAGGCGGAGCTCCGGTTGCGTGTGGGCTCTAAGGGCGCTACACGAGGCCTAGGTCGCGCAACACCAAGTCGAGGTCGCGCTGTAGACGACTCTACTTAGGGGACGAGCAAGTCTGCCGCGCGAGAACGAGGAAGACACTCATTTCAGACGACCGAGTGGGGTGTCGGACATCCAGAGTGGGTCTAGGACAACCAGGACATCCGCTAGATGTCTAAGGAGGAGAGTTGGAGTCTCGCACTGTTTAAGAAGTCTGAGGAGTGTCTCAGACGTCTGATACAAGCATCAGGCACTTCCTAAAGCAGGTGGGCGATCGGTTCGGTCTGATTGAACCGACCTAGCCTGGTTCAAGCGAACCAGGAAGGATTTTTAGGCCGATTCAGGGCCCACACGAGGTCGAAATCGTGCAAACAAGGTATCGTTGAAAAGCTCTTGGAATTTCCTACATTTTGGAATCATTTCTACATTGTTTTGAACTATTTTAGCATACTGAAATGTCAGTCAACATATTTAATGCTTTGTTTGACCAATTGAATTGGTGTAGGTCCTGAGTCCGTGGTACGTGCAGGACTTACGAAGGTGTCATGATTAGTCGCTCATGCCCCCATAACTCCCGTACCCCTAGGTAGAGTGGTCCCCCCATTCCGGTGTGTTTAGTTTTCATTAAATGAGTGCTGAAGTAATGAATAAATCAAGTACTTAGATTTTTGTCAATGTGCCTAAGGAATGAAACAGATGTTTGCTTAGACCTACAAGAGTATTCACATACATGCATGCCCTAAGTTTGAAAAGGATAAATTCTGCACTTGAGTTACATGCGTGCTTAATTAATGTTTGACGTAAAGAAATGACTACCCTAATGGTTGGGAATAAGGTTTTGTGATGATGCAACATATTGTTTATTCCATGCTAAATGCTAATTATGACTTGTGATGCATGAAGTCTTAGATGCTTGAACAGAATTTAAGGGATTTTGTATACTCTTAGTGACAACTAGAGAATAACTTATCTATCGTGGTATGAAACTCTAATAGTAATGGATTGTTTTCGCTTAATGTAAGGCACAACTGTTGTTTTAGGCTCTAGTATGGGGGCAAGCTGGCCCTCATGTACGCACGTACTGAGGAGAGCTATTCACCCCTTATGCAGGAAGAGAGCTAGCCTTCCCTTGAGTTGGGACCCAGAGAGAAATGGCCTCCCTATACAAACTCCTATTAGGCCCACGAAGCCAACCAGGATAGTCAGGTGACGATACGCAGACTGGTAAGGGGCGTGGCCCCTATTTTGTTATGTGTTGTATGACTTAGAGCGAAACCGTTAGCGAAAAAGACTGACCGCGTGCCAGTGCAGGATAACTTCCTATGCATTTATCGTGTGTGCCGTAGTCACCGCTACATTGCGATGATGACCCATGGGTGGCAGACCAGGTGTAGGACAAACACAGGGTGTTCTCTTGACCAGGAGAGTACTACGTGCACGTTCTGCATCGCAGGGAAAACTGCAGCAAGATTGTTTCGTTAGAAACATGTGAACCAAGAGATAATGAGAACCCTTGTTAGAATATTCAAAATACTAAACAACTAGTACCTAGAAATAGAAACAAAATATAGAAATGTGTGAAACGATTACAATTGCATGAACTGTTTACTGCTTTTAAATTAAATTGCATTAGTTGATTTTAATGCTTGCCACTCTACTCAGCTTTTTGCTAACAACTACCACTTGTGAGCAACCAATACCTCGGCTGCAGAGGGAGCTAGGCGTAGTCGAGCCCAACCTTAGTGGATTTTCCTTTTTGTTCTGCTGTAGCATGACTTATTTCCTTCGGTTGTCGTGAGTATCCATGCCTAAGACTAGTAGTTCTGTTTCTGTCTTTTCATTGTGGTTGTGATGGCTATGTTGAGAACTTTGCTACTCTCCTGTGATGCTGTTATGTTTACAGTCTACCGTTGAGCTTTTTGTCTTTTAATTAATGTTCTAACTATGTTGCATGCGTGGAATGATTTACTTTTTTGTATATTTCTCGATGGACAATTGGGTCATGGGTTAGTCGAGGCAATCCGACCTGGGTCCCACGTGGAGTCGGGTTCGAGTCGTAACAGCTAATGACCTACCGGGAATGGACCTGTCCCTGATTCAGCACCACATCAATATTCAAACAGGTGCCTGGGCCATGAAACAGGCGCGCAGGCACAAGTCAGCCGAACAATGACAAGTAGCTAAAGCAGAAGTCCAGAATCTTCTGGAAGCCAGCTTCATCGAAGAAACCTTGTACCTAGCACGACTGTCCAACGTGGTTATGGTGAAAAAGGTAAACGACAAGTGGCAGATGTGCATAGACTTCACCAACCTGAATGAAGCCTACCCAAAGGATGAGTTCCCCTTACCAAGGGTCAATGCTCTGGTGGATTCCTGTAGCGGTCAATCCCACATGTCTTTCCTAGACGTTTACAGCAAGCACCATCAAATAAGCTTTGCTCCAGCAGATAGACCTCATACCTCCATAATAGATAAGAGTCTGTTTCAGTATAGAGTCATGGCCTTTGGCTTAAAAAATTATGGAGCAACTTACTAACGCCTTGTGAATATGATATTTTCCCATTTAATAGGGAAATCATTTGAGGTGTATATTGATGACATGTTGGTGAAGGGATTAAACTTCCCATAGCACTTAGAATATTTAACAAAGTTGTTTCACGTCTTAAGGAACACCTGCCTTTGCCCGAGCCTCGAGAAGTGTGTTTCTGGCATTTCAGCGAGGAAATTCTTGGGTTTCTTGGTTTCTAATAGAGGAATAAAAGCCAACACCAAAAAGATTCAGGCGATCATGACCTTGAAACCACCAAGTACTCTAAAAGGGATACAGTCATTAGTCGGCAAAATCACCTCTTTAGGTCGATTCTTGTCTCGATCTTCTGACAAATGTATCCCCTTCTTTGAATGTATAAGAAAAGGCAAAGGATATACCGCCACCCGTTAGCCTCCTCACTACCAGAAGGCTTTAGAGGAAGTAAAGGAAGCCCTCAAAAGTCCCCCCATCTTGACAACTCCTAAGGCAGGGGAATCTCTATTCCTATACCTGACAATGTCCATGTCCGTCGTTAACTCCATCTTAGTCGACAAATGAGAAGGGGGCAACCACCATTATACTTCATTAGCAAAACCTATCAAAGCGCAGAAGCTAAGTATACTGTTATTGAGAAACTTGGGCTAGCATTGGTGACTGCCACCAAAAAGCTACGCCCATACTTCCAAGCCCATGTAATAGTAGTCTTGTCCGACTACCCTCTGCGTCAAATGTTGCATAAACCCACAGGGTCTGCACGGCAGATAAAATGAGCTATGGAGTTAGCGGAGTTCGACATCCAATACCAGCCAAGGAAGTCAAACAAAGGGCAAGTCCTGGCGAACTTTGTAGCGGAGTTCACAGACCCGGATGCCTCCCTCGCTCTGCCTTGGAGGCTATATGTAGACTGCTTGGCCATGACAGCCAGGTCTAGGGTCAGCATAGCCTTGGCTGCCCTAAACGGCGTTACTCATAAGTACACCATCAAACTCATCTTCCCAGCATCCAACAATGTGGCAGAGTACGAGGCCATGTTAGTCTACTTTCAGGTGGCAAAGTCAAGGGATGCCTCCTCGTTGGAGATTTACACGGATTCCCAGTTGGTTGCCAATCAAGTCAATGGCAAGTACCAAGCTAGGGATCCAAATATGATCGTGTACACCGACAAGGTCAAGGAGGAGTTGTCGAACATCAAGATCATCTTGGTCAGTCGACTACCCCGATCCGACAAACCCCTGGAGGATGCTTTAACCCGCCTAGCCTTGGCAATCCCACTCGAGCAAGAACATATATGTCTAACCATACTTGCTCCCAAGATGTTCATGATAGAACAATCCACATCATGAATGACACCTATCATCACCTATTTGAACACTAGTGAGCTACCTTCGAGGGAACCACGGCCAAGGCATTCCTCATAAAGGCCTCTAAGTACACCCTAATTGAGGGGCAACTATACAAGTGGGGGTATTTCACCCCCTTGTTGCACTGCCTTACAAAAGAGGAGGCATCGCAGGCCCTCCAAGAAGCCCACGAAGGCATATGTGGGAACCACGAAGGATACAAGGCACTCCTAGCCCAACTATTTCAAGCAAGGTACTTCTGGCCCCAGATGAAACAGCACTACAAGGAATTCATGCACAAGCGTGATAAGTGCCAAGGACTTGCCACCCTACACCACTTGCCGCCTGGAAAGTTAATGCCTATTATGTCACCCATCCCCTTTGTAAAATGGGACATGGATTTCATTGGCCCTTTTTCCACCAGCACCGGCTCAGAAGCGTTTTATACTAGTGGCGGTGGATTACTTCTCCAAGTGAGCAGAAGTTGAGACCATGGCTAACCCAACAGTCGACAGGGTCGTGTCGTTCGTCCGAAAGAATATTATAGCCCAGTACAGAATACCTCAGTATATTGTTATAGACAATGGCACCCAGTTCTCTTGCAGAAAGTTTCACAAATTTTGCACAAGTTGGGACATCCACCTATGCTTCACATCCGTGGGACACCCTCAAGCAAACAAACTGGCGGAGGTACTGATGGGAACACCATCATGAGCCCTAATTAACCCAATTTGGTCTAATAAAGTTAATAAAAGCTCCCACATAAGCATCAGAGGGTCCTATGTGCATACTATTCTGTTTTAAGAAAAAAAGAAGAACACAGGGTTATTTCTACAATTTTAACTGCATTTCACAAGTACAGAATAACCACGAGGAATTCAAGGGGTCAATTAAAGGTCAAATGGTCATTAATGTCTAATAAGAGGGTCCATGCAGACAAACAAGTTTCCGTGCATATCAAGAATTAATGGACATCCGAAACCCTAATTTCAGACCCGTTTAATTAACTGAGGTTCTGGTTAGGATAAGATTCACCTAAATCTTCTAAAAATCATAGAAAATATTATATAAGGTTTGATATCCTTAATTTCACCATCTGAACCCATTTTAACCTAAAACAGAATCTCAGATAAGAAGTTACCCTAATTTGAGTCTCTACATAAATTACCAATCAAACTTAGTCAAAACCAATATCCGACTTCACCACCAGATTCCTTGAATCCAAATTAGGTTCGTACCAAAATTTAGGCTCAATAAAAGATCATTTCAACCTAGTTTGCATTTTGGTCCAATCTGACTCTTTCTCTCTCATTCATTCCCCCAACTTTCAAAATCCTTACAAAAAGGCCCCTAACTTCTCTTCATTTTCTTCAAATGGGTCCCTGACGCCATGGCAGGTGTGAACCCAAAGGTGCCGAGCTTCAATCAAGGATACCTCCCTGATTTCTCGATCAATCCCTTCCAAAATTAGAAGGGATGATCCTAAGGTCATCCCTAAACAACTAAACCTAAATTTAAATACCAAATCCGCCCAGGAAGCCCATGCGAACTCCTTGAAAGCAAGAATCCCAATCCCTGATTTCTTGAGCTTTTAAGCTTGTTTCCAAGCTTGGATGCTCGTCCAATGGCCTATATAAGAACCTGCTCGCCTGCCTTACCTCCTTAGCAAGTTTTTGGGCCACAAATATCTTCCTTTCTCCCTCTCCGGCCTGCCCTAAGTCAACTCCGGTGACCGTCCTTCCCCGTTCATTTCGCCGGCTGCCACATACTATAGGCAGTCGGTTCCAACTCTCCTCTTCATTCCACGTCCCATAATACCAGCAAGGAGCTCTCCGACTCCCTCTTCGTCGCCATTCTCCCTCCCGAAGCATTCATCTTCTCCGTCACGGGGTCATCACGGCCGACGCCTCCTCCGCTTCCTCCTCATCCGCTAGCTACTCTCTTCGATGCCTCAGCATCCACTCATCATCACAACAACTTCAGACCATCGCTTCGACCACCGCCGCTCCCACTCCAACTCCGTCTTCCACCTCTCCTGCATACCTCCAGTGAGGCATTTCCATCGCCACACTACACCAATCCACCTCCCACCAATCCAGAAACCTCTGCCATACTTCACCGACCAAAACCCCTAAAGTATTTGAGGGGATTGGCCGCTCATTCGCTCCACCCAACTCACCCCCCTCCGCACTGACGTCTCGAGGTTGTCAAACCTTTCCACACCACAACCACAACCGCACTCGTCATGCTCTGGCGATCCTTCTGAGCGTGTTTGACTTGGTCGTAAGGCTGTGTTCGTGCTTTCAGGTATTAAACCGGACCTCTGTCATCGCCTCAATTCCTCCAACTTCATACACAATGCTCCGACCATGAAATCTTTAGGAGACACCCCCAGGCACTACGATTCTCCTCTAGGTGCATCTCCAAGTTCCTAATTGATGCCTACAACAACAACTGCTGCATCAATTGGACCCTCTGCCATCAGCTGCTCGCACGCAAAGAACAGCCACACCTTTAGTCCCACATCATGGGATTGGGAGCTCGCAACGCAACATAAGTTGATTTTCTACATTGGACCCCTCGCCCAATACACGAGGGGTCGAGTCCCTCATCATGACCTCTTCACACCTCAACTACCACTCACACCCGGTAGCCCTGGTCCCCCTACCAGATCCATATACCCACCTATATACCCGATAAGCGACCTGATTACACTGGCCTGAGAGAGAACAGAAGAAAGGAGAGAGGGGGGGTTTTTTCCCTTGCTCCCTATCTCTCTACACTTAGCTGCTGAGAGGCCTTTGCCTCTGTGGTGTTGTGCTCTACCTCTTTGCTAAGGCTCGAGAAGGAAGAAGGAACGAGGCCCTTGAGCCTCTTGTAGGCACTGTAGCAGGCTTCACTTAAGCCACCTGAAGCTTATCTCTGTCGTCTGATATCTGCTGGTTCTAAGCTTCTGTGGCTATATTGGTTACTTAAGTAACATGGAGCATCTGATTGAGTTTACTGTTCATTTATTTGATATTATTGTGAGCTTAATTTCAGGGGTTATTTGGTGATTTAAATCACCATTTTATCCCATTCTTTTTGCACTTTGATATTGACTCTCATATATATATCATTTTTGAATGAAATTTTGGTTATAGTTGCTTATATATGTGCTTGTAATTGTGATCTTTGGAATTGAATTATCATTAATTGTTCCCTGTGTTCCGACCTCGAATATTCTTTTTGAAATTCGAGTTACAAATTTAAGTGTTTCGAGCGATTTCAACTTGCTACAACAAAACAACCTTAAAACATCGATTTCACCCGTTAGCAGGTACCAACCATACTATCATATCAGCACAAAAGCGCTGGCTAGATTCCACCAAGGGAAGATGGCCAGATGAGTTACCGGACGTATTGTGGGGCTAGAAGACTTGCCAAAGGACTTCCACATGCCACACATCCTTCAATATAGTATACAGCATGGAAGCCCAATTGCCTATAGAAACAGTCCTTCCCACGTACCGAATGCAACTATATGACCCCACCACTAATGATGACCAAGTCCACCTGGCCCTGGACCTCGTGGATGAGAGAAGGGAAAGAGCATCAGAAGCGGCGCTAAAGTACAAAGAGGTGACCGCGGCCACCTATAATAGGTGGGTCCACAAGCGAAACTTCTCTGAAGGAGATCTCGTCCTGCGGAAGAGTGAAGTCTCCATGCCAACGAACTCGAGCAGAAAATTAGATGCCCAGTGGGAGGGGCTTACAAAATTCGCAAAGACAATCCAAATGACTTCTATGAGTTGCAGCCCCTAAGCGGCAAGCCAATCCCTCGAACTTGGCATACGAGCAATTTACGATTATATCATGTATAAAAAAAGAGAGAGAGAAAGAAAGAGAGAAGAAAAAATAAAGATTAAAACTTTTTCTTTCATTTCTTTATAATGTTGTTTGTTACATCTCCCAAAGGTCATTCCCATCAAATGGCCCATAAAAAAAAAGGAAAATATAAAAAAGGGAAAAACAACAACACTTCAAAAAGGCAGGCAACTTCACTCGAAGTCCTCGGGGAGGTCAACCCGAGGAGTTCGAGGGGGCGTAGAGGCTACGTAGGATGGGCTGACTGAGTGTGTCGACTGCTCCGCAGCTCCTGATAGACCCAGCTTGTCCGCCTCCTCATCAGGAGCCAGGCTTCCCGACTGATCCTCAAGCGGCAATATGGGAGCCTTGTCTACAATAAGACCCCTAGCTTTCTGATGGTCTAACTCAGACAAGAACTGATCCATAGACCAATTGCACAACTCCTCCATGGTGGTATGTTTCCCCTCCAACAGAGACTGCACAGCTGCTAGGGTGTACTTGCCAACCTCCTTTGAGACCAGGTCCCGGCTCTCTTCTATAGATGGGTCGAAGGCAAAGAACGCCATCACCAACTCAAGATCGAGCTCCTGCAGGGCAATACTCTCTAGCTCTAGCACCTTCTTACCCCTGTCCTCTGTGATCTGCTAGGCCTTGGCGAGGTAGCCTCTCAGGCTTTCCACAGCCGCCTCTGCCTTCTCGTGACATGCCTTCAGATTGGCAAGTTCATCAATAGTAGTGCCCAGGCAGAGGCGCTCCTCGTCAAGGGTCGCCTCGTACCCCTCCACGGCCGAGGAATGGGCAACTCGAAGCACCTGCACTTCCTCTTTCAGCCAGAGTATGTTGTTGCAGGAGGTCTGCAGGCACTCGGACAAATCTTGTAACTTCACAAGATCCCTCTTGTGAATATTGATGAGAGTCTGCTCAAGCTTCTCGCCTAGGTACCCAGGTCTCCTCAAGCCCAAGCGGGCCTCCTTCAGCTCCTGTTGTAGCCAAGACACCTGGCTGACCGCCTATTGCTGCGAGAGAAGCTTCTTAGTAGCCTCCTCAATAGCTTTCTCCGCCTTCCCACGGGCGGTTGTAGCCTCTTTGAGCAGACGAGCATAGTTTCTCTGCTCCGCCTTCGCAATCACAGCCCATTTTACAGCCTTATCGACCGCCTTGATGGGGAAGTGGGGTTCAGCGATGTCAAACGGTACACCGCCAACAGGGACAAAAAAAGGTCTCATGTTACAACCCAAACCCGACCCTTCATGAAACCCGAGGACGGCTCGCCTTGACTAATCCCAAGACCCAATCGTCTATCGAGATATAAACCAAATGCGAGAAATCATACAACAATCCACACGTGCAATGTAGCTAAGCATTAGAATAAAAGGCAGCAACAGAAACATAACAGTACTTTGAAAGATAGCACACCACAGGCGGAAAAGAAGGTTTGCTAGCTAGCCATCACAACTATAAGAAGACATAAAGTAACGACATAAGTTCCAAAATACCAAAAGTACTCACTACAACGAAGGTATCTCAAAAATGGAACGAGAAGGAAACAGGCTACTGCCAGGGTCGATTAGGCCCAGCACCCTCTGTAGCCGGAAGTACTGGCTGCTCAGCTCCTTGACCTGAACATATACAGCTACTGTCAGCTAAACGTTGAGTAGAGTGGTCACATAAGAACATCTAACACAATAAATAAAAGGAAAGCAGTAAACCATTCATACATTTTTCATCTGGTTCCATTCATAGTCATCACGTGTTAAGATTCGGTTATTCTAGTAAGGGTCCATATCATCACTTAATCCACATGTTCCCTAAGGGAACGATCTTGATGCAGTTTTCCCATGATGCAGGATGCGTACATGGCACTCTCCTGGCTGGGAGAGTACCCCGTGGTAGTCCTACACCCGGTTTACCACCCCGAAGTCATGGTCGTGACGTAACTGTGACTACTGCATGCGCGATAAGCACACAGGTAACTACCCCGTACTAGCACGCGGTCAGTCCTTTCCGCTAGCAGGTACACTCTAATGTACAACACATGACAGAACAGGGGCCACACCCCTCAACAGTCTGCGTACCCTCGCTTGACTATCTCGGTTTGCCCAGTGGGCTCCACAAGAGTCGGTGTAGGGAGGTCATTCCTAACCCCGGGTCCCAACCCAAAGAGTAGCTAGCTCTCCACCTACACAAAAGTGATAGTAGCTCTCCTCGATACCCCGTACACGAGGTCGAACTCACTTTCTGTACCCAAGTCCAAACTACCAACCAACGTGCCTGTATAGGCAAGGTATTCCATCATACATCAAGTATCTATGTCACTGTACTTTCATTACTTTCCTAATTCCCTATAGGGTTCTTGCATAGTACTCATTTCATTCCAATACGTGGCATGTATCTCTATTCACATTCAGGTTTCTTAGTCTTACAATAGGCAGCTCATGATTCAACAAAAAAAGCATTCAATTATATCAATTTAGTTGCCAATTACTCACAATATGGAATCCATCAGCATGTATACTTAAATTGTAAGAAACAAGGTTCAAGTGCTTAAATGTAAACATGCACCATTCTCAACCTAAGGTTCATTTCATGTCCTAAGTTCCAAGCAGAGATCTCTAATTTGGCATGCACTTAACAATTTAATTTAACAAGAGTAGAGAGGACCACTCTACCAAAAGGTACAGGTGATATGGGGGCACAAACTGCAAATCCCAATGTCTTCGCAGGTCCCGTGCTCACTACGGACTGGAGACCTATTCCAAAGAGTTGGTCAAACCAAACATTAATATCATTGACCAATATTTAAGTATGTCAATTAGGCTAAAAATAGCGTGGAAACACTTCTAACATGTAGGAAATTCAGAATGGAAACCAATGATACTTTAATTACGCAAATCCGACATCATTTGGGCCCAAACACTCCTCCCAGTTCACCTGAACTGGACCAAGCAGGCTGGTCTGGCTGGACCAGCTGCCTGGTGGCCACAGTAGGGCATCTAGACCGCTATCAAACGTCTAGGGTGAGTCCCAGACATCTTAAACGTGCGTAGAATCTCACCTTATGTTCCTACTTCTGTTCCAGTCGTCTACTACCCCTCATAGTCGTCTGAGGGTGTTACCAGACATCTGACACTACGCCCAATCGTCTGGGAGGGTAGTCGAACGTCTAACACCACATCCAGACGTCCGAAAGCACCTCAAATGTCGCACCAATGCACCTTTCGAACGCCTCTCGCACCTGCACAAATGTACACACCTAAGACCATGCTTAACGACTACTAGGACAGCGAAAACTTGGTTTCCGCACCTACACACACCATGAGCAGAGATTACCTCGATACCCTGCGTGCTTCCAAACATCCGAAGCTCTCACTGGATGTCCGACAATCCCTCCAACTGTCTGCCAAATGTTGCAGACATCTGATAACCACGGAAATCGCGACCAAACTCCGTTGCAGGACCTTCCTCGCAGCGACTCTCCTTCTCCCATGCTCTCTCTCTCTTTCTCCCGAGCTCCTCCTACTGCTCCCCTCCCTTCCTCTAGCAAACACTCCTCTCCCCTCACGCTCTCCCTCTTCCTGCAGCTCTCACTCCCTCCCTCGCTGGCAAGGGAGCAAGGGGAAAAATGGGGAGAAAGGGGTGCATCGGTAGAGGAGTGGGGGAAGATGGGTGCAGGTGTGGAATCGAGGAGGGGTGGGGGGGTTTAAGGGTTTTATAGAGGTGTTAAAATAGGGTTTGGGGGATGGGCTTGCGTGGGGGTGTTGTGTGGGATATGGTGGGGTCAGGAAAATTGCACCCAACCCTGCAGAACAATTTCTAGGGTGTTGGAATTTCGCAAGACCCCTCCCAAAAGCCAAAAACTCCGCACAGGGTCCTTTCGGTGTGCAAAATTTACGAGAAGGCCCCTAAATTTTTGAAAAAGCCCAAAAGACCCTTAGGAAGGCTCATTTCATCTCAAAAGCCTCAACCTGTCAAAAAGCAGCGATTGAGATGTGAGACTCAATATCTTACACAAATGGGAGTCAGAGATATGACGAGGAAAAAACTTACCACACGTAAACAATAAAAGAAGACATGGTTGAAGTTCATCCTTCCCTAATGGGAGATAGCCCAAAATAGGGCATCCTACAGATACCGAATAACCTACCTTTCCACATTTGGGGTGCTGCTGGAAGAGCCTGCTTGAGCCGACGCCACCCAACCGAGTATGGGACCTTCGTGGACCCCCTCTAGTACAAATCCTCTCACAAACCTGACAGTTTGCCTTATCATCTTGGGCCCCCCCCCGACCAGAGGAGTCCACCAGCACTCATGCCCTGGTCGAGCTCTGCCTGCAATATGGCTACTCAAAAATGCTGCCACCCAAAAAGCCTCCGATGGTCGTCGCCTCCTGCGCCCACTTCGCAAAGGGGCTCGTGGAACCGCTGGGAGAGATAGGAAAACAGGTACTCCCCTTCTCAACCACATCAACAGGGGCCTCAAGAGGGGAGTCACCCAAAACAATCGCCTCAAGTGGCCTAGACGGACGAGGCAAATCCACTGGGGCATCCACCGTCTCAACCCTACCAGGTCTCAAAGGAACAGGCGCTACCAACTCTCCCGTGGGAGGAGTCGTAGCAAACTACTTCCTTAGGCGCTTAAGAGGGACCTCCGCCTCTTCACTGACAGTCACCTCCTTCCTCTTCCCCTCCTTAGGGTAGGAGGATCCACTCCCTTCACCCCGCTCCAAGGGCTTGTCCTCCCCACATCGGGACCCACCATGTGTTGAGCTACTGGGTCGCCTCCTGGGGTTGTCAAGACAGATGAACAGCCCAAAGGATGGAACAAAAACAAATAGAAGTCACAGGGCGAAGGAAATAAGATATCTAAAGCTGTTACCCCCAACTTACATGGCATGGGATAGGAATCTGCAACTCACGACAACATTGCTAAAACATCTTTCCGCCTCAGTTCTGAGCGAGCAATCGACCCAAATTTCATTACCTGGTCTACGTCCACCTGCGCAGATGGGTCAAGTTCCTTGGCTCTAGGCAGCAAATCTTTATCAAGCAAGCCTTGTTGTGTAGAAAGAACTACTAGGTCCTCAATATTATGGATGAAGAAAAAATCACGATCTTGCCCCTTCAAGCTATCAAGGAGATTGACTATCTAGTATTTAGTATGCTGGTTGTACAGGGTATAGATACTAGGAGACCCTTTTCACCTTAGGGGGCATGAGCCCAAAAATCAAGTGAAATACACCCAATCGAGGAGAAATCCTCGGATAGAAACAAATAATGGTGAAGGCGTTAAAAATAGGTCAATAATTTAGGCTAAGCTGAGAGGGGGCAAGATGATAGTAGGAAATGAAGGAAACCAAAAAGGGGTTTAAAGGCACCTGCAAGCCATGCTCTATGACGTATCTACATATTATAAACATCTTCATCCCATCGGAGCACGTGCAGGTCATAGACCCACAGGCATGAAACTAGACTCCATCGAGTCCATACGTAATGCAAAATTTGGCGTGATTTATAAAAGCAGGTTTTTAAGTCATTGTAACAAGCCAAATCGCAAACGCTTTTAAAATTTATAACCTAGATAGTGGGGTATCTAGGGTCGTCCAAGGAGGCAATATGTTTGCAAAATTTAGGACTCTTGCTTGGAAATAGAAATCACCTTTCTTTTTTATCTTTTCAACTATATCATTTTTTTTTAGGGTTTTGAAATAACGAGCATTCGCAAAGTTGTTGACAAAGAAAAAGGCGATCTAAACCTAATCCACTAAACTATTGCTAGAGTGACAAGAAAGACCTCTCCCTAAGCTCACTTTAGGCACGTGGGGGCCTGGAGTAATTAGGGAGAGAGAGTGAAAAAGTGCTAGATCAAGATAAAAAAAAAAAAAAACAAATGCGACAAGAAATTAAAAGAAGGCAACTTGAATTGAATTGAACTTGTTCTACACAAAACACATAGAGGAAAGCTTCTAATCTACTTAAAATGCAAGAAGATAAAAACACAAATCCTCTAAATGAAATGGTGAAGAAGATGATGGCTTCTTGCTCCAAGCTTGGTAGCTCCCAAGCTTGAAAAGAGTCCTCCAACTCCTTCCTTGCTATGCTCCTCCAAGATGGTGTCCTCCAAGGTAGAAGCTTCCACCTTAACGTTAATCCTCCAAGGGTGGGCGTGCACCACCCTTGCTCCTCCTTGCCTGGCCATCCTCCTATTGGGGGAGTGCTCCTCCTCCTTGGCATGGCACAAGGGAGAAGAAAAAGGGGAAGAAGGCACCAAGGGGGCGGGTAGGATGCCCCCTTAATCTTCTTTTCTTCTTCTTCTTCCTTAGCCTTGAATTATGGTGGGTCTAAGGTGGAATAAAACACTAATGGAGGATGGGAATTATGTGGTGGTAGGGTAAGGTATTTATAGAATGGGAAGGGGGTGGTTATTGTGTTTTTTTCGAGGGAAATGAAGGGGTGCTTGGATATTTTTGGAGGGAAAAATGAGAGGGAAATGAAGAGGTGCCTTGGTTTTCCCTCCAAAAATACCTTCTAGAAGGTATTGATTTTGGAGGGAAAAAATAGAGAGTGGAGATGGGTTTTGATGGTGGATGTAGGGTGGTGATGGAAGGGATAGTTGGCACCAAAATAAAGTAAGAGTAGGTGGTCTTTTTGCTGGAGCCTAGGTAGTAGGGTAGTAGGTTTTGGTGCCATGGAGGTGGACTAGCTAAGCTAAGCAGCTTAGCTAGTAGGGAGTAGAGTTGGAGGCATTAGGAGCTAGGATTTTCAGGGAGAAGAGCTGAAGGTAGTTGGTGCGAACCTATTTCTTGCTCTTGATGGTGTTATAATGATTAATTCGTTATAGTATATTACAAAAAATGATCACCAGTTTACAATTTATTACTCAGAATTAAAACTTTCCCGAGGTCGAACTCAGGGAGCACACATCATTCTAGTAACATAAAGGTTCACAATTCTTGTTACAAAAAGAATAAGAGAGAGAGTGAGTGAGCAAAAGTTCTCTTTTTCCTTTTTTGGCTTCTTCTTCTCTCTTCTCTTTCAGCCGGTTCTTCTCTTCTTCAGTCTGCCTTCTTCTTTCTTCTTCTTTTCTTTGCTGCGGCTCTTCTTCTTTCTTTCTTTCTTCAGCTGCTGCCTCTTTCTTCTTTCTTCTACGTCTTCTTTTCTTCAGCAGCTCCATCCTTCTTCTTCTTTCCTTTTCTTCTTTTCTTCTTTCTCTTTTCTTCCTTGATCCAGACATCTAATTCTTCACATCGGACGCCTTATCGGCGCTGTTGCTATAGTGCCTCCTTCAGTCTGCTATCTTCTTCAGCTTCTTCCTCTTCTTCTCTTCGCTGCGGCTTCTCCTTCACCTTCTTTCTTCTCTGCTGCGGGAGCTCTACAGCTAAGTCTTCGCCGCCCGCTCTTCCTCTTCTTCTTCCTCACCTGTTCCCTGCACACACGCGATGCAAAACCTACCCGTACCCTTTCCCGCGCCTCTCTCTCTCTGAATCTCTCTTG
Source organism: Thalassia testudinum (assembly GCA_037157565.1). NCBI lineage: Eukaryota > Viridiplantae > Streptophyta > Magnoliopsida > Alismatales > Hydrocharitaceae > Thalassia > Thalassia testudinum. The sequence continues at coordinate 79,360,734 of JAZHRO010000024.1, forward strand.
TGTACGCTCTCCCAGAGCCGGGTAATCGGGTCGGGTCGCATGCCCGGGTCCAGGCGCACCAACGTGGGTGTGGTGCGCGAGGAGTGCTCAGGAGTGGGGTAATCGGGTCGCGGGCCAGATCCGCGTGGGCAATGTCGCGGACGAGACCCGGTGAATAGGTGAGGGACCTCACCCCAGTGTTATCGGAGGCAACCAGCCTATAGCACTTTTTCCTCTTATGTGTGGGCAGATGCCCACACACTTCCGAGGTGGGACTAAAGTCCCACCTGCTGCTTCGCGCACCTGTAAGCAGGAGGGTTCGAGTGATTGGGGCAGCAGCCGAGGCTTACAACCCCAATTGAAGACCTAGGCACACTCGCAGAAGTATTCCGCGTCGCCTGGGGCTTACGCCTGGAGCTGGAGAGGCTTGGAGCTGCTTGCGAGCTTGCTCCAAGCTTGTCGTCAATGGCGACGAGGGGGCGCGACCTGAAAACACTAAAACGACCTCGTGACCACGTCAAAAAGCTCAGGGAACTTCGCCAGAGCACGGCGAAGGCGGTGCATGGGTCGGCGTGGCGTGGGGAGGCCGGAGTGTGCGTGCCGAGGGCACACTGTGTGCGTAAGAGTGGGTGTGTTCGGGGGGTGTTCTGGGTGTATGGAGTGGTGGTGTGAGTGGGGGGAAATGTTGAGTGGAGTGAGGGGATGCTTATGAGCTTGTCGGCGAGGGTGGGATGGCTTGTGGAGGTGGAGCGGCCTCGCCGGAGTTGGTGGTCGAAGGTGGAATTGATGGTGGTGGTAGTGGCAGTCGAGGGGTTAAAAGTGACAGTTGAAGAGGGGGAAATTAAGAGGAGAGTAAGGGAAAGATTTTGACTTATTTAACTGACGAAAAGGGGGAAGGAGGCACTCGACGCGTGCCTGCCGACGCCGGAGACGAAGATGCCCAGAAGAGGGGTAACGACGACAAGGAGGGGATCTGGAAGGCGCCAGCTGGTGCAGCCTGGCGTGGGAGGACGAGGCGGAGTAAACTCTGCTGCAGGTGTGGTAGCAGAGCGACAAGGAGGAGGAAGGGTCGCCGGAGCCTATGGGCGCTTGACCGGAGGAGGAGGAGACGAAGATTAGGGGTTTCCTTCGACCAAAACAGGCTTAACCCAATCAGCAACCCCAGCCGCTTCTTATAAAGGTGCTGGCGAGGAGAGGATCTCGAAGGGGCGACATGGGGAGCTCGCCGGAGAATGGCCGGACAGCAGACCCATTCCTTTCGTGCGTTCGTACGAGAGGCATGGGCAACTGCAGGGCAATGGAGAGGGTCCCTGCGAAAGAGGACGATGCAGGGAACCCCCCTTTCGTTCCTAAGAGCGGCTCCCATACCCTGCGCGACGCCATCCTCCGCGCATGGTCGCCGGAGGTATGGGCGCCTGCGTGGGGTGGCAGAGGGGCCATTCTGCAAAGAACGAAAGAGAAGATGGGGGGCTAAATGCAAGGGTTCAAAAAGATAAGGGTCAAAACGTAATTCAAGAGGACCAATTTGTAAAGTAGGTCAAAATAGCCTTCCCTTAGGTCCAAATTTTGGTATAAACCTAATTTGGACCTAAAGAATTTAACGGTGAAGTTTGATTTTAGGTTTGACCACGTTGGACCGGTCAATTTGCACAAAAACCCAAATTAGGTCAAAAATTGGGTATGATTCTCAATTTAGGTCAAGACAGGTTCTACTGGCCAAATTGAAGGTTCTAAACCCTAAAGGATGTTTTTCCATGAATTTTAGAAGGTTTATTTGACTTTTATCTTGCCAGGAACTTTGTGAATTGAAGCGAGTTTGTTTTTAGGGTTACAGAATGTCATTTAATTCCTAGAAGTTGCTATAACCCTTTTCAGATCAGGTCATCCCACTTTCTTTCTTATTAAACCCATTTGACCTATGTTAAGACCCTTAGACACCTCGTTTGTGTACTTCATTGGTAAAATTACAGTTTTACCCCTTGTGAATTATTTTATTCTTAAATTTGGAATTCTCTGAGTTAGACTTTTCCTTAGATTTTGTAGGAGCTTTTGCACACTTATTTAGATCAAATTATGCTAGTTAGGGTTCATGATGAAGCTCTCATCAGTAGTCATCTTGAGCTGCACTAGAGCTGGTGGCTACTGAAGAGAGCTGCAAGGAGCTACCTTAGCTGGCTTAGCTTGCTAGTTCTTTGCTAGCTACTAAACCAAGCTAAAGCAAGCTGGCTTCTGCTGAAAGGAGCTGAGGTAAGCTAGGTCTAATGCTCTCGGGGAGGACCTAGCTAGTTGAGGTAGCTAAAGTAGCTTAAGTCAACTAAGTTGAGCTAAGCTGAGTCCCCGGGAGCTAGACTTGAGCTTCCTGAGCTAAGATGAAGTCATCTTCAACTGGCCGAAGTTGAGTGGAGCTAGATGTAGCTGGTCCTGAGCTGAGGCGAACTCCAGTCAACTCAGTTGAGCTAGCTAGAGCTCCCTGTGAACTAATGGGAGCTAAGATGAGTTAGATTCAACTAAGTTGAGCTGGATCTGAGCTGACTTGAGATAGGGTAAGCTAAGATGAGCTCTCTTAAGCTGTCATTCAGTTGAGATGAGATGAATGGAGCTAAGATGAGCTAACCCTAGTTCAAGTGAGCTGGATCAAGCTGAGTTCCAGCTAGTCTGAGCTTCTTCTTCACCAGTTGCCTTCCCGGGTGCTAGGGTTTTGGAGTTCTGACAATCTGTATATCCCTAACACTCACAAAAACACATTAAAAAGATAATAAAAAGTGCAATGCATGCCTAACCTAATTGATGCCTAAATGCAACCCAGAAACCCGTTTGCAGAGCAAAATCCTAAGAGCTAGGTTTGTTTTAATGCATAAAAATGATGATAAATTGGCATTTATCAATACTCTACCAGGAATTCCTTAATGGCAGACCGACTACGAAAGTTAGAAGAGAAGCTATGCATTTCCTTCGTCTCAGGTGAGATGTCAAATGAGGAAGAGGCGGACTTGCCCTTGCCCGCAAGCCCAGACATGTTTAAGCCTCTGCTACTCTTTTGAACGCGGCGTTTCTGACGTATGGAAGCTCTCACAGCTCACCGGAGAAGAAGCGGAGGCAATCTCGCAAGATGGGATTGAAGCAATAAAAGCAATTAGGTGGGGTACTAACTCTGACCCACCCCTCTATTTATAACCCCCAGGAGGAATCCTCCCCCTGAGGAGCGCAGACTTCGAAAAATGAAATCCCGCAATGTGCGATGCAGATTTCATAAGATCTCGCCAAATCCAAAATGACCTTGGTCATCATTATGGACATTAAATGCCCCTACGCACGTATCATTTTGCCACAGTCATAGCGATCACATCACTAACAATTACAACATTTAAGGCAAATGTGCCTCATAATGACGGCAATTAATAGCAGTCCTGTCACATGGAAGAACAAAAACCAATCCCTGCAATGATTGGCCACCACTCGCGAAAGGTGACACTTACGTCACATTTTTACCCTAGATATTGGCCTCTTAAAGTCAACAGGGACCCAAGTGGTAACCTATGATCCCTTCATTAAGCATTAGCCTCTAAAGGCCTCAGGCATACATGCCCACATTCTCCTCAATAAAACGTTGACCTCTTAAGGCCAACAGAAACTCAAGCAAACACGCCCATGTTTCCCTCATCAAAATGTTGACCTCTTAAGGCCAATAAGAACTCAGGAAGACACGCTTGCGTTCGTTTCATTAAATGTTGACCTCTTAAGGCCAACAAGAACTCAGGCAGGACACGCCAACGTTCCCTACAAATCTTAATGGTCATGCACCACCTGAATAAAGGCATCCTGACCGCCTGAAATTAAAACATGCACCTCACGACAAATGCTCACCTCACTTGAAAGACAGCTGGGATATCATTTGGGGGCATCATCCATATGCGAAGTTTTAATACCGAAGCTACTCTCTTAGCAGCATCTGCTAGCTAAAGAGTGGGGGCATATGATGAGGGGCAAAAAGCGTCCTTCAACTTAAAACTTCACACAAAGCCCAAAAAGGATCTGACTACCCTAATACTTGACAAACAGGCAGATCCAAGTCTACCCAACCCTCCTATATCCAGACGAACGTGGGCTCACCAACATCCAGATGGATCCGAGCAAGCCCAACTCGCCAGAGAACCCGATTGACTAGAGTTGAAGAGGCAGCAACAACATCCACGTCGGTGCTAACGGTGGTGTTTCCATCACTAATTATAACCAAGTAACGGATGTACCAACGAATCCGTGAGGCACATTATAGGGATTAAATGTTGTTAAATATTTCCTATACTATAAATAGGGAAGATAAGCCCTCAGGAGCTCTCTTCACGCAACCTTAGAGAGAAAATGAGAGACTTGGTATTACCCACAATCATAGTGAAAATTTGGGAGCATCACCCTTCCCCTAAACATACACCACTTTGAGTGGAACTAAGTCACCAATTTCTTATGCTTGTATGTAATTGTTGTTGATCCAGGACCCCTGTCGCTAAGGGCCTCGATCACTGGTGTATTTTGATTTTTAACTAATGTACTTTGATTTTCAACTGGTGTATATTTTATCTGTGTTTTAATTTTCCACTAGAACACAACGATTGAAAATAAAAGTACATTAGTTGAAAATAAAACACATCGATGTATTTTAACTTTCAATCAGTGAAAAATGAATTTTCACTTAAAAAGTGAAAAGTAGTTTTCACCTATGGGTTTTGAGTTTAGGATTTAGGATTTAGATTTGAGATTTAAGGTTTAGGTTTGTAATTTAGGGCTTAAGGTTTATGGAAAGTGGTTTTACCTATGAAAAGTGATTTTTTACTTAGAAAGTAGATTTTCACCTTTGGGTTTAGGGTTTAGTCTTTACTGTTTATGATTTAGGTTACCTAAAGCCTAAACCTAAATCCTGAACCTTAAACCCAAAAGTAAAAAATAACTATCCAAGTGAAAAATCACTTTTCGTAGGTGAAGAACAACTTTCACTAAGTAAAAACAAGTGAAAAATACACCAATGTATTTTCATTTTCAACTGATTTTTTTTATTTTCAACTAGTGGAAAGCTAAAACACACTGGTTGAATATCAAAATACACCAATATATTTGTTGAGTAGGGGATGTGCGTTGCAAAGCGCATTGCAACATGCGTTTCCCTACTTGCGCTCTTAACAATATTAGCTTTCCTTGACTTGGTATTGTTATCAAATCTCCTAGAGGATTTGAAAATATCGAGAGTGATAGTTTGACCCGCGCAAGTGATATCCATTTTGCCTGTATGGCAATTTATATTTGCCTTCACGGTGGCCAAAAAGGGTTGCCCAAGAATTATAGGGGCATTAATCAGAGATTCAGGTACCTCAATGTCAAGGACCAGAAAGTCTACAAGGAAGACACAGTTCTGAACTTTGACAAGAACATCCTCAACAATCCCCTCAGATTTGATTGCAGATCGGTCAACTAATTGCAAGGTAACCTCTACAAGTTTGAAATCACCAATCTTAAATTCTTCAAATAAAATCGTGAGATGATATTGACTAAGGCACCGAGATTGAGAAGGGCGTGATTGAAAGTGGTATCATCAATAATTACTGAAATCAAAGGCACACTTAGGTCTTTCGTCTTAGGAGGCAACTTACTCTGTACGACAGAGCTTACTATCTCCGAAAGATGCACATGTCCTAGGTTTTTAGTCTGCCTTCTCAAAGTGCAAATATCTTTCAAAAACTTGGCATAAGCAGGTATGTATTTAATTGCGCCTAGGAGAGGGATGTAGATCCGAACTAGTCCAAATAAATCTATGAGTTCTTCAGTCGTCGGCTCAGATTTCTTCTTTTTGTTGGTGTTAAAGTGGAGAGCTTTGGGAAACGGGACAGGAGTCATGTCAAGCTATTTTTCTTCCTGATTGGGGGGAGTCAACTTGGTTTGGGGATGGGTGGTGATGAGAACCTCATCATGAACCCTAACTAGGACATTTTGACCTAAATAAGTGTACAAAAGCTCCTACAAAATCGAAGGGAAAGCCTGAATCAGGGAATTACAAATTTGAGTACAAAACAATTCATAAGGGGTAAAACTGTAATTTTACCAATGCAGTACATAAACAGGATTTCTAAGGGTCTAAACACAGGTCAAATGGGCTTAATAAGAGAAAAAGTGGGATAATTTGGTCTGAAAAGGGTTATAGTGACATCTAGGAATTAAATGACATTCTACAATCCTAAAGCAAACCCACTTTAATTTACGAAATTCCAGGGAAGGTAAAAATCAATTAAACTCTCTAAAATTCATAAAAAATATCCCCTAGGGTTTAGAACCTTCAATTTGGTCCTTGGAACCGGTTTTGACCTAGATTGAGGTCCATACCCAATTTATGACCTAACTTGGGTTTTTGTGCAAAATACCTGGTCAAACGTGGTCAAACCTAAAATCTAACTTCACCATTGGGTTCCTTAGGTCCAAATTAGGTTGATACCAAAATTTGGACCTAAGGGAAGGTCGTCTTGACCCACTATACAAATTGGTCATCAATAATTACTTTCTGACCCTTAACTTTTTGAACTCTTGCATTTACCCCCTCAACTTTCTCGTCGTTTTCTTCAGACCGGTCCCTCTACCACCCGCAGCAGCAGGCCATAACTCTGGCGACTCTGCGCCGAGGATGGCGCCACGCAAGGCATGTGAGCCGGCCCCTGATTTGAAAGGGAGACTCTCTGCGGAGTCCCCAACCGCATGGACCATCTCCCATGCCCTGCCGACAGCCATACCTCTCGTGCGAATGCGCGAGAGGTATGGATCTCCAACTGCCCACGTCTCCGGCAAGGTTTTTGCCCCCACTCTCGCGCACCTGCTGGCCTGCCCTCTCCTATTTAAGAAGCAGCACACTCTGCCGCTTCTCCCAAGCTTGATTTGGCCACAGACACCCCCCAGAATTCATCTCCCCTCTCTCCGGCCAAGTAGCCCGCAAGCTCCGACGATTTTTCCTCCTCCCACTCGTCGCTCTGCTGCCATACCACCGACAGGGTTCACTTTGCCTCGTTCTCCCACATTACGCCGCACCAGCGCATGCCTTCCTGTCCTCCTCGTCGCCGTTATCTCCCCCTCAGGGCCGTCTTCTCCGACGACGGCACAAATGCACCGTTCGTCTCCTCTGCCTCCCCTTCACTCCAAGTATTTCAGATAAGCTCCTCTTCTCCTACTTTCTATTTCCCCTCTGTCAATTTAATCTTTCGACTCCCCGACTCCACTGTCCACCATCGCCATCTTCACCTCCAGCCAGACCTCCGGCGAGGCGTCCCCGCCGCTCCACACCTCCATCTGCCTCGCCAACCGATCCTTAAGCATCACCACCACCCATTAATCAACTTACGACCCTCCACTGACCGCGCCAACCCCTATCGCCTTCCCCCGACCTAACCCATCTTCACGGCCACAGAGCAACCTAAGCACGCACGCCTAGGCCGCCCCGCGGCCAGCCACCCACCTAGGCATCTTCGCCGTGCTCTAGTGAAGCTCGCCGAGCGTTCTGACAAGGCCGCGAGGCCGTATTCGTGGTTTCAAGTCTCGTGCCTCCGCTGCCATTGACGCCGAGCTTGGAGCAAGATCGCAAGCAGCTCCAAGCCTTTCCAGCTCCAGGCCAGCAACCCAGGTTGCGCGGAACACTTCCACACACAGCTCCAGGTCTTCAATTGGTGGCAGAGGCCTTTGCTGAAGCAGTGATTACGTGCGTTTGCTGCTGCCAGGCGCACGACAAGCGAGTGGGAATTTTAGTCCCACCTCGGAAGTATGTGGGCGGGCACCCGCAAATAAATTGATTTTGTGTTTCAGGCTTATGGCCTCAAAACACACTGGGGTGAGGTCCCGCGCACCCCTGCCACGCCTCGTCCGTGACACTATCCCTACGGACCTGGCACCCAGATTCAATTAGTCCCTACCGGTGCACACCTCGCGCACCACCCACGCCGGTGCGCCTGGTCCCGGGCGCGTCACCCGACCCGCTTACCTAGTTAAGGCTCTGGGAGAGCGAACCCTGGAGTGCATTTGAGAGAGAGAGAGACGTAGGGAGGGTAGGGGTTAGGTTTTTCCTAACCTTACACTGTGCAGGGAAGTAGGAGAAGAAGAAGAAAAAGAAAGGAGGAGCAGCTGAGGACATAGCCACACAGAGGAACAGAAGCTGAAGAAGAAGGAGGAGGGAGTGTAGCAGAGAGAAGAAGAAGAGACACGGTTGAAGAAAAGAAAGAAGAAGAAGAAGCCAAGGAGGAGTTGCAGCAGAAGAGGAAGCTGGAGCAGAGAGAGGCCAAGGAAGAAGAAGCTGAAGACGCAGCTGAAGCCTAAGGCAAAGAAGAAGACAGAGAAGGCCTTGCACAGAAGAAGAGAAAGAGAAGCAGCAGAGAAGAAGAAAAGAAGAAGAAGCCAAGAACCAGCAGAAGAAGCACTGTAGCAAGTGGAGTTTAAGTCATCTAACCCTGGAGTCAGACATCTGAAGAGAGAAAGAAAGAAGAAGAAGAAAGAGAGAAGAAAAAGAACAAATTTTCCTTTCTTTTATTTTTTTTTGTAAAACAGTATATATCCATATTGTAAATTGTGATTTTGTACGCTTCTAGAATCAAGTGTTGCTCCCTGAGTTCGACCTCGAAAATTTTCTATTTTCGAGTAATAAAAACAAATATACATACTGGTAGCGAACCAGCATTTTGGTGTCATTGCAGGGGAGCAACGGGCATTCTAGAAGCTATTAAATCACAATTTCTAATTGACTACTAACTTAATCTCTCTTTTGTTGTGCAGGCACAGGAAGGCAAGAAGGAACAAGCAGCCGCACAACAACCACACCAAGGGACAGGTAATCTTCTGTCCTCTCTCTTAAGCTCCTTGAATTCCAAAGAGGAAAAAGAAAAAAGAAAATCAATCTAGGGTTACCTGTCTTCTATACATAGTAAATCACATAGTTGCCTGCTTTTAATTTTCAACACATTTTATCTGCATATCTACTAAAGGAAATTAAGGCTAAAATCTTCTTGCTTAAGCCCTAGATACCTAATCCTGAGGCAACTAACTGGACCAATTAAAGCTAACCTAGGATTCTACCCTACGGTTTTAGAGACACCTTCTAATCAAGAATTGAAAATTCCCAAAAGAAGTGTGCCTAAGCCATTGCTTGAAAAGACCTAATAAAGAGAAACACTAAGAAATCCAGCTCTTAAGTCACTTGAACTATAAAAGAAAGGACCTAATAAGCTCTCACAGGAACTAATAGGTGAAGTTGATCCCTTGGATCAACCAACCTTTAAATTAGGTCAATTTTTGCACACAAAAGGTTAAAGTTCAAGTGAAACCCTAAGCACCTTGATCCTAATTAAAAGTGGTAGATTTAAAAGATCAAGGTCTCCATTCTGGTCTACCTGGAATCTCAATGACAAGAGAGGTCGGGTGGGGGAAACCCTGTAACCCGTGGGGGCTCTCTACCGTGTAGGGGTCTTCGTGGGACTCACCCTCTCTGGCTGCCCAGGTAATTCTCAGGTGAATGACCTTCTGATTAGGGGGTATCCTCCGCCCCAAACCTCTATAGTCACCCAACATTTTGGGTGTCTCGATTGGGTCCAGCACCTTCTGACCTCGTCCAATCCATCAGTACATGTTCGGTAGGAGGTCCTTGAAACCTCCTCTAGAAATTCACTCTTCCCGAGGCCAAGCCTCGGTACCCTTGTTTGTGTGACAACCACTTCACATAAACCTCTCTTCTGATTCTGAACCTAATTCCCCTTCTTCTTCCACAATGGCTCAACCCATTGAAGAAGAGAATAATCTTGAGCACCAACTCCAGTGACTCAATTATCTCTTCCAAACTTCATGAACCCACCGCAGCGCCCCATGATGTGAGATCACTATAATCCCGACTATAGGACCTGATTCCGAATTGAAGCCCAACATGATCCATGCCATACCTAAATTCTATGAGCTTAACTCTGAAGACCCCTTCCAGCATATCAAATAGCTTAAGCATCTGGCCCAGACTTTAAGGTCAGATGCACAGAATCGGGATATCTTACTCATGAAGATGTTCTCTTTCTCCCTTATGGACAAGGCAGCTCATTGGTATCAGACACAGACCCACCCGATCAACACTTGGGAAGAACTTCAGTCCGAATTTTTGAAGAAGTTCTTCCCTGTTGGTCGGACAAACGCCTTGCACCATCAGATTACTCACTTCACGCAGCAGACAAGAGAACCTTTTCATGAGGCATGGGATCGTTTCCAGGATCTCATGAGAAAGTGCCCCCATCATAGAGTTCCTAAATGGGAACAAGTCCAGTCTTTTTAGCAGGGACTCCATGAAGATATTAGACTGTTCGTCAATGCAACTTGCGGAGGAAATATCATTAATCAACATGAGGACACCGTGTGGGAGATTCTTGAGAATATGTGCGAGAACTCCATCAACAATGACTCCATGGGACTATTCGACCGGACGAATACCCGCGCAACGACGAACCTTAGGGGAGCATATGAAAAGCACGACCTGTCCACATCAGTCGACCTGGAATTAATGGATAGTCGATTGGACAATGTCTCAATCATTGAGAAGAAGGTGGATGAGCTGACTCAGCACTTGCAGCGAGCCACCTCTACGTAGAACTCCTTCACACAACCCCCTCCCGCATGGGAAACTGTGCAAAACATTTTCCACCGACCTTCTCCTGAGATGGACTCGTATCCACCCCCATCTGACTCCAGGACCGAAGGGACCTCCGATCCTTTCTATCCATGCCGGGGAAGCTCTACTTCCCCCATTCTCCGACTTTTCTGAGGCTCCTCAGACCTACAAGGACCTCAACGCCATCCAGAATGACCCATTTTCCAACACCTACAATCCTGGATGGCGAAACCATCCTAATTTCCAGTGGATGGGAAATTCTTATAATCCAAGACCACCCTTTCAGCCCCTCGTCCTTATCAGCCGCCTCAGCCTCGGCCCAGCCCCACTTATCCATCCAGGCCCAACCAAGATCCAGTGTCCGACAGATTTTTGGAAATGGAGCCGTCGAGATCAGTCCACTCAGCCACGATTCCGACCCTTTCGTCGTGAACGGTCAGAGACTCAAACCGTTCATTGACATAACCATTACAGATTTGGCCGAGTCATCATTTATCCTCCATTCTCCCTGAGCTTATTACGCCCAGCCGATGGCTTAAAACTCAACCCTTAACGGGAGGTAGCCCGTCATTCTTTTTGAAAAACCAAAACCCATTCTGACATTTCTTTGCACTTTAGCTTCATTCCTTAGGACAGCCAACTTCACCTTAGGTACTCGTACCTGAGATTAGAAATCGTCCGCAACAGTCACCTCGACCCATCCACTCACCCAAATTTCTGTCCTAATGCTTGAACCTGACCAAATAAAAACTCACCTAATGAACAATGAGGACATTACAAGCCTTAAGCATGGGGGGGTATGAAAGTACAATGAAATGACATAACAAGAAAAGGTTTCAACAAAAAAATCCACATATATGAAAAAAAAAAAAACATTGGAGGAAGAAAGTACTGGTAAATTTCATAGGAGGAGAGAAAAAGAGCAGAATGCTAAAAAGAAGTACAAAATGAAAGAAAAAAGGGATAGTCATTAGTAAGAAATTAAGGAATTAATCAAAGTTCTAGACCACATTAAGGAAAAGTAAAGCGAAAGTGCACAACAAGATTAGTAAGAACGCAAACTTTGGGCATTCTTAGCTAGACTCTTAGTACCCATTAAGATCTAGATATTCCTCAAGAGGTTGAGAAAAATGAAAAGCTTAAGTATTAAGTCTAAGGCTTAGGGAGTATTCGGCCTCGTTAACTGACCTTCGGTTTACGGGACTCAGTAACCTAAGCACCCAAATTCACGCACACAGTCTGGTTCAGCGAGCATAAATATCAAAATCATGCAGAAGCGTTTCAAATATTCTGAAAATGTCACTTAGATTAGGAGCGGCCTATCAACACAAGTTGATTTGAACGAGTTCCCGACGTAGAGAGGTGGGAAATTCCCCTCGAAGATACGTAACATATCGTCTCCTCGATGCTTGTCTCTTAGGATATTTACATATCCTACCGGAGGCATGTAAGCACTCTGCTGGTTCAGATTCCAATGATGGCATTATCACGAAGTGTCAATTGCTAGGTCTAAATTCGACCACGGAACACCATGGACGGGATAATCTCGAAATCTTAAAAGCTTGGGTTCTGGGGGTTACCATGGGCGATGCTATCTCAAAGCATTGATTGCTAGGGACCTTTGAGAATTGATGATGGGACGAGGAATCCGATACAAACCGGGTTGTGAAACCAATCCTAAGCTAAAATTAAAAAGAAAAGAGAAACAAAACTCTCCAAACAAATAAACCTTCTATCTCTCTCTTACAAAACGCATTGCAAACTGAACCAAGGTTAAAAATATATCAAGCACAGGTGCTTTAACCACAGAGTCCAATAAACTTTAAGTTAGTTCCTGTAGGCCTTAAAAACCTTTGCTAAAGACTGAGGCTAAAGCTACACAGATCTGGATCTTGGTTAGTACTAGAGTAACTTTTAGGCCTATGGTCAACATTCTGACCTAATCAAAGAGACAAGCAGAAGGAAAAGCACTTATCAAAATTGATGAAAGAAATTCATGGTCTAGAATAGAGGTTAAAACCTTAAAATTTTGGTAAGGGACTAGCAAAAGCTAAGCATGGGGATATGATGAGAACCTCATCATGAACCCTAACTAGTACATTTTGACCTAAATAAGTGTACAAAAGCTCCTACAAAACCTAAGGGAAAGCCTGAATCAGGGAATTACAAATTTGAGTATAAAACAATTCACAAGGGGTAAAACTGTAATTTTACCAATGTAGTACATAAATGGGATTTCTAAGGGTCTAGACACAGGTCAAATGGGCTTAATAAGAGAGAAAGTGGGATGATTTGATCTGAAAAGGGTTATAGCGACAGCTAGGAATTAAATGACATTCTGCAACCCAAAAATAAATCCACTTTAATTCACGAAGTTTCAAGTAAGATAAAAATCAACTAAACCTCTAAAATTCATAAAAAAATATCCCCTAGGGTTTAGAACCTTCAATTTGGTCCTTGGAATCGATTTTGACCTAGATTGCGGTCTATACCCAATTTCTGACCTAATTTGGGTTTTCATGCAAAATATCTGGTCAAACGTGGTCAAACCTAAAATCCAACTTCACCATTGGGTTCCTTAGATCCAAATTAGGTTGATACCAAAATTTGGACCTAAGAGAATGTCGTCTTGACCCACTTTACAAATTGGTCCTCAATAATTACTTTCTGACCCTTGACTTTTTGAACTCTTGCATTTAACCCCTCAACTTTCCCGTCGTTTTCTTCAGACTGATCCCTCTGCCACCCACAACAGCAGGCCATACCTCCGACAACTCCGCGCGAAGGATGGAGCCACGCAGGGCATGGGAGCCAACCCCTGATTTGAAAGGGAGACTCTCTGCGGAGTCCCCTACCGCATGGACCACCACCCATGCCCTGCCGGCCACCATACCTCTCATGCGAATGCGCAAGAGGTATGGGTCTCCAGCTGCCCACGTCTCCGGCAGGGTTTTCCCCCCACTCTCGCGCGCCTGCCGACCTGCCCTCGCTTATTTAAGAAGCAGCACGCTCTGCCCTTCTCCCAAGCTTGATTTGGCCGCAGACTCCCCCCAGAATTCATCTCCCCTCTCTCCGGCCAAGTAGCCCGCAAGCTCCGACGATTTTTCCTCCTCCCTCTCGTCGCTTTGCTGCCATACCACCGACAGGGTTCACTTCCCTTCGTTCTTCCGCATTGCGCCGCACCAGCGCACGCCTTCCTGTTCTCCTCGTCGCCGTTATCTCCCCCTCAGGGCCGTCTTCTCCGACGACGGCACAAATGCACCGTTCGTCTCCTCCGTCGCCCCTTCGCTCCAAGTGCCCCAGATAAGCTCCTCTTCTCCTACTTTCTATTTCCCCTCTGTCAATTTAATCTTTCGACTCCCCAACTCCACTATCCACCATCGCCATCTTCACCTCCGACCAGACCTCCGTGGAGGCATCCGCGCCACTCCACACCTCCATCCGCCTCGCCAACCGATCCCTGAGCATCACCACCACCCACTGATCACCCTACAACCCTCCACTGACCACACCAACCCCTGTCGCCTTCCCCCGACCTAACCCATCTTCACGACCACAGAGCAACCTAGGCACGCACGCCTAGGCCGCCCAGCGGCCAGCCACCCACCTAGGCATCTTCATCGTGCTCTAGCGAAGCTCACCGAGCATTCTGACAAGGCCGCGAGGCCGTATTCGTGGTTTCAGGTCCCATGCCTCCTCCACCATTGACGCCGAGCTTGGAGCAAGCTCGCAAGCAGCTCCAAGCCTTTCCAGCTCCAGGCTGATTGCACCGCAAAAATACACCTGCAATTGCGCCGTCTTGTGCTATTTTCTAGCATTACCAGTGCATATTAGGTTTCCATAGTCGCATTTGTAAAAATACACGCATGCATACATTTAATTGAGAGGGGAGGAGAGTAAATAAATTGGCCTCGCAATTCACGTTTTCCACAAGTGCAGCTTCGCAAAATTTCCATCTTCATTTTTTATTTCTCTTTTATTTTTGACTTTCTTCCCGCGGCTGCAATGCATGGCAACCTCTTCTTCCTCGCGCCATGTCCTACTCAGCCTCTCCTTGCTAACCCTAAAGCCGCATGCAACCACTCCCTGCCAAGCCATGCACAGCTAGGGCATGGCTATGCATGCTTTCCTCCTCTTTAAAAAGAACACGACTCCTTCTTTGCAAGGAGCATGGTCCCCACAGAGAAAACCCAACGCAGCACCACCTTCTTCTCCAGGCCACCGTCCCCTCACCTCTCCCTCCATACGCAGGCCCTCCCCCTCTGAGGAGACACCCTGCGGACAAGAGCACCTCACGGTGGTGCACAACCACCACCGCGAGTCCACCACCGCCCAGCTTATTAAAGAGCTGGTGGGCGTGGTGGCTCTTTCCTTGTTTCTTCGTTTGAAGCACCTTCAACCATTACCGCAAAGCTTCAAAGGTTTGAAGCTCAACCGGCCACCGCACGCCCTACAGCAGCCGGCCGAGATCCACAGCAGCAGCAGCAAGGCAGTAGCAGCGCACGCAGGCCACCGCGCGCGCATGCAGGCGCCCTTGCCTCCCTCTCCGCGTGCCCTGTCACGCTCTCTCTTCCGCCCGCAACCAACCGACTCATTCCTCTTCCACGCACGCGCCAACCGCAAGCCACCCACACTCACAACACCTGCAGCAAGCAGTCGCGCTGCTCGACCATACACTGTAGCCACTGTTCACGCCAGTCTGCGGAACACTGTGGCTACAGTGGGGTGATCGGTAAGTTTCTCACTTATCCGGTCACCGGGCACGCCGCAACCGGCCAGCGCCCGCGCCGGCGTCCCGCACTGAGTCCGCTCCAGCACCCGCCTGCGCGTCTGCGTGCGATCCTCTGCCAGCGCCCGCTCCCTTCGCCCACGTGCCTCTACGTGCGCCCACTCCAGCCCTTCACGCAATGCGGTGCGCTGCGGGTCCTCTCCGCACCCATCGCCCTCCAGCGCGCGCCTCTTTGCGCGCATACGCACCTGCGCGTGCACGTGAAGCCACCAGATGTCGACCCTGAGCACGCGGACGACTTAAACCCTCCAGCCTCTTCGCTCCAGCAGCCCCTCTCTCTCTCTCTCTCTCTCAGCACACACACACTCTCACTTATATATTATTATATACTTATATATATATATACATATACATATATATATTTATATCTATATATATTTATATACATATATATATTTAGATATATACATATATATATAGAGATATATATATGTATATATATATATATACATATGTATACATATGTATATATATGTATATATATATATATATATATCTATATATCCATATGTATACATATGTATAGATATGCATATGTATACATATGTATATATATGCATATGTATACATATGTATATATATGCATATGTATACATATGTATATATATGCATATGTATACATATGTATATATATGCATATGTATACATATGTATATATATGCATATGTATACATATGTATATATATGCATATGTATATGTATACATCTATATACATACATACATACATACATACATATATATATATATATATATATATATATATATATATATATATATATATATATATTTTCACATTACTTACCATACGTGGTATCGCAGTAATATCAACACCAGTTGCTGATATTCCTCGATACACGCGTATAAAAAGCGTGGTCACACACATCTTCCACCATCCATCCTACACTCCACGCGGCACCTCGTCCTGTTGGTTGCGTCTTTCTAGATGACGACCAACTCGACACCGTACTACACTCCATCTCCGCCTCCACCCCCACCCCTTTATATATATAATATATACCTATATATATATACTATATTTACTTTATTTCTGTTTCGCTTTCCTGTTAGTAAAAAGATAAAAAAAAATATAAAAGAGAAAAGATAATCTTTGACTTGCAGGTACTCTGTCTTGCGAATAGCAAGACCCGTGTTGGAACCCTGATTTGGCTCAAAGCCAAGAACCTAATTTTGAGGGTGTGCCTCAAGGACAAAGATTATCAGAAAAAAATCTAAATAGAAAAACACCAAAAACACGATAAACGAACGAAAGAGATTCATTGTAGGAAAGGCGTAGAAACTAGACTTCTAACCCCACTTCCCTGAGTTCGACCCTAGACCTAAAAGTGACCAAGATAAAATCAAGTAAGCCAGGTTAAAAATTTTTGTAAAGAGATGGTTAGGTCCGATTTAGGTTAACCACTATACACACTTCAACGATAAAATCATCATATTAACACACCTATCCGGGCCCGACCAACACAGGCCAGCAGCCCAGGTCGCGCGAAACACTTCCGTGCACAACTCCAGGTCTTCAATTGGTGGCAGAGGCCTTTGCTGAAGCAGTGATTACGCGCGTTTGCTGCTGCCAGGCGCACGACAAGTGGGTGGGACTTTTAGTCCCACCTCGGAAGTGTGTGGGCAAGTGCCCGCACATAAATTGATTTTGTGTTTCAGGCTTATCGCCTCGAAACACATTGGGGTGAGGTTCCGCACACCCCTGCCACGCCTCGTCCGCGACACTATCCCCGCGAACCTAGCACCCGGATCCAATTAGTCCCTGTCAGTGCACACCTCGCGCACCACCCACGCCGGTGTGCCTGGTCCCGGGTGCGTCACCCGACCCACTTACCCGATTAAGGCTCTGGAAGAGCGAACCCTAGAGTGCATTTGAGAGAGAGAGAGACGTGGGGAGGGTAGGGGTTAGGTTTTGCCTAACCTTACACTGTGCAGGGAAGTAGGAGAAAAAGAAGAAGAAGAAAGGAGGAGGAGCGACTGAGGACTTAGCCGCACAGAGGAGCAGAAGCTGAAGAAGAAGGAGGAGGGAGTGTAGCAAAGAGAAGAAGAGACGCGGCTCTAGAAAAGAAAGAAGAAGAAGAAGCCAAGGAGGAGTTGCAGCAGAAGAGGAAGCTGGAGCAGAGAGAGGCCAAGGAAGAAACAGCTGAAAACGCAGCTAAAGCCTAAGGCAAAGAAGAAGACAGAGAAGGCCTTGCACATAACAAGAAGAGAAAGAGAAGCAGCAGAGAGAAGAAAAGAAGAAGAAGCCAAGAATCAGCAGAAGAAGCACTGTAGCAAGTGGAGTTTAAGTCGTATGACCCTGGAGTCAGACGTCTGAAGAGAGAAAGAAATAAGAAGAAGAAGAAAGAGAGAAGAAAAGAACAAATTTTCCTTTCTTTTATTTTTTTTTGTAAAATAGTAAATATCTATATTGTAAATTATGATTTTGTACGCTTCTAGAATCAAGTGTTGCTCCCTAAGTTCGACCTCAAAAATTTTCTATTTTCAAATAATAAAAACAAATATACATACTGGTAGCGAACCAGCAGGTGGATTTCATCATTTTGGTGTGAAAGCCCTAGATCAGTGGTAGTTTTCCCACTCCTCAATGTAACTGCATTCGCAATTTGGTTATTCCTGAGAGGAGGTTGGGAGACCTGTTGTTGATAGAAATAAGGTGGATGCTATGGTGCTGAGCGGATGGGAGGCTGATTTGTATGGTTTTGATTTCAATTTCCACCCTGATATTGGTTCCTTTGATTGACAGGGTTGGGTATGGGTTAGGATGGTGTTGAACGCTACGAACCTACGCTAACGTGTTCGGTTTCGGAAAACATGTCGTTGTAGTTCGAAAGCGAATAATTCGTGTTCAACAAATAAAATTTATACCGAAATTAAAATTCCAGGTCGAACACAAGAAGGCGTACGTTTGATTTAAAAACTACGCGTTTCTTTTTATTTGTTACAGAATAATTCAATTTAGTACTATCTAATTATTTACAATAAATAGAAGAGAGAGAGAGAGAGTAAGAGAGAAAGAGAATATTACACAGAGAAATCAAAATGAGATGTAGAATAAACAAGGAATTTTTGCATTGAAGAAATTGTTCATTACAACTGGAAAGCATAAAATAATTAATCTAGAAAGCGATAAATTTACTCTAGAAAGCATTAAAAGAATGGAGGGAGAAATGTCCTCTTCGACGATCGCTTGGAGGATGAGTAGATTAATCTAGAAAGCAGTAAATCTATACTAGAAAGCAGTAAAAAGAATAGGGAGAGAGAAATCCTCCTCGACGGTTGCTTGGAGACGAGCCGGACGGGACGACGCCAGCACGAAGGAGAACGAAGCGGGACGAAGGAGGACGAATCAGAAGAACGGGAACGAAGCAGCACGCTGTCGTCGTCGCGGGATCCACTTCCGAAGGGGAACGAAAATTGGACTTTATCTCGCGAGAAGCATCCCGGGTGTGGGACAAGCTTCTCTTGAGCTTTGGAGGGGTAGAGAAGAGAAAGAAGGGATGAGAATTTCGTATGGAGGGGGTCTCCTTTTATAGTTGCAAGGAGTGGGGGCAAAATGGACATTACATCTTCAAAATAATAAATAAGGGGTCATTAGTGACGGATAAATCCGTCACTAAAGCCCCGACGTGGCAGTCGCCGCCGCGCCCACGCGCGCCTCCTCGGCTACCCGCTCCTCAACGCTCGCGCACGTCCAGCGCTTTTCGCGAGATCGGACGGCTTAAATCGCATCCATGCCCGCTGCAACCCGCCCGCCAGCACATGCGATAGCGTGTTACGCGGGGCGTCCAATCGCACGTCGGCGATATCGAGTGCCCGCGACCGCACGATCTCCATCCGACGCTCCACGCGCCTCAATTACCCGCGCCTCCAATCCCCTCACCGCAGCTCGAACCCGCGCCCCGCGCTCGCGTAAGCGCGCTCGACCGCTGCGCTGCGGGGCGCAGATGGTCAAGCGCACGTTTTAAGCGCCGGGCGGCCACAGCTGTTGGATCTCCATCTGACGGTGGAGAGCGATCGGGCGGGGGCCTTCACAAAATGCCAGCGGCCGTTTGGGAGGCTGAGATGGCACCACGTGGCGCCATCTTGGCCGTCCATCTTCTGGAAGTTGTAGATGGTGCCATGGATGTCGGATTGACTTGATTTTTGTGTCGTTGGGCTGCGATCGTCGATCCGAATTCATCCGTGTGATCGGATTTGTCATCTGAAGTGCGGATTTACACCATCTTGGCCCTTGATCTTCTAGGGTTCCCCGGTCTCTATCTAATGCTACGGATGCCTGATTAGGGCGATCTTGGAGTTGTTGAACTCCAATCGTCGCCCTGATCATATCCATACGGTTGGATCTTTGATCCGAGGCCCCGATAAAATGTTTGCCCTGTCCAAGCACATAAAAGGAGACAATTAACCTCCATTTTATTCAAACTACTCTAAATGCGAGATTATGCATGTTATGCAATATTTATATCATGAAATGCAATCCTATGCTTAAGAACATGCATAAATAGACATTTTAAGTAGTGTAAATGTGTTTACATCATACCCCCATGACTATCTTTTGCTAATCCCTAGCAAAAACTATATGCTATTTATAAAAGAATTAGGTTAGATTATTTGGACCTGAGTTATTTTCAATCATTAAGAAATTGTCTACTTAGGAACTGAACTTTCAAAGACACAACAGTGCCCGGGTATCAGCCAAAATGCAGACCGCCTCAAGTCCTCGCCTTATTCAAAGAAAAATTTCTTTTTCTCTTTTTACTCTTTTCTAATTTTTTTGGATTTTCAAATTTTAGGGTTTAAGAGTGGCTTTCTACGGCCATTCAACTCACCCAAGATTTGATGAGAACCCTAAGCTTTAAGCATTTTATTTTATTGTGATAAACTCATTGACCGGCAATTAGAACAGACTTCAAATTTCTACGCCTCTAGGTGACCTCAAAAAGAATTCTGCCTAAAGGTGTATCTTTACAACCGATAGCTTTCTCCCTACTTTTATTTTTTAACAGGGTCAACACAAGGGTGAATCCAGTGTATATCTCCCCGGTTTATTCTACTTCTCCGCTTCTTCCTAAGTGTTTTGGAAATTTTTAGTGCATTTTCTGAGCTGGGTTCTGGACAACCGGTCGATGAGCTGTTCCACCGACAACTTGCCAGCCATACTCATGCGGCGAAGTGTGGTTTATTTCTTTTTGTTCTTTTCTCTTTTTTGATTTTTTTTTTCTTTTTTTAAGTAGGTGGCTTCCCTGGTCTAAGATTTACCTAAAGGCAGCAAAAAGAGAAAGGTCCAGTGACTGGGCTCTGGACAACCTACTTATGGGCTGTTACCCACGATAACTTGCCAGCCATATCACCCTAGAAGGTTCATTAGCTACCCAATTTCCATTAAAATCGCCGAACAACGAGTCAGTGCAAAGAAAGTGTGTAGATGCTTAAGACTCAAAATTCCCTCACATCAGAGGACGAGTTGATAAGTCCTGTACTTATCACCCAAACTTATTTACTCCTATTAAAATAAAATTCAAGTTGGCGACAATTCGAAAAACAAATCCACATTTTAGTGAATACACGGGCTGATTAAGTTCAAAGACCTGAAGGGTCTTTGTGTTCAGATCTTAATGTAGTATTTCTTAAGATTGAAAATTTTCTTAAACCCAAATTCTCTTTCCTAATTCTGATTTTTTTTTATATATAAAAGAAAATAAAACAAATCTACGGAGCTAACAAATGAATTCAGAGATAAATATCCACCCCCCCATGCCTATCTAATGCAATGTCCTCATTGTATTAAAAAGATATAAAACAGAGTGGAAAAGCATAGAAAGCACCTGAATTGCGTGAATGTCATGTCCGCTCCGAGATGAAAACGAAAAAGAACTGTATATGTGCTGAGATTAGTGCCTTCAGCTAGGCACACTATACAAAGAAAAGAAATGAAGAATTCACAAGTGCAGGTCAAAATTAATATAAACAGAAGAATCCTCTGACCTATCAACAGCGGTCCACAAATGTGGACCAGATTGTGGTGCAGACCCATCCCCCACAATCGAGAATATCTTAGGTTCTGGATAAAAATTACCCAAAACCTAAAATCAGAAGGCAAACGGGATCGGGCCTACGATTTATGAGGATGCAGCCCAAAGCCAAAATGTCGGGTTACAGAGAATTGAAGCTCAAAAGGATAATCGTTGAATGTGTGCTTGAGGTGAACATCCTCGAAACAAATGTCGTAAGGGTTCTAATTTGATGGTTTCAGCTTAAAAGGAACCCTTCAACTCAATCTTCCATTTCCTCCAAAACTAACTTCCCAAATCAGAACTTCCCCGCTCCTATCCTCCTCATTAAGTGTATCAAATTCCAAGACCTCTTGTATATTCATCACCCCGTCTGAAATCTCCAAGTCTAAATGATGTGGCAGAATCAAAATTGACTTGGGTCTAATTGTCTCAGAATTAGAATCATCAATAAGCTCAACAGGGTGTAACTGATAATCAGGGCATTGAATTGATTCCTCCAGAAAATGCGATTCTGGATCCGTATCGTGTGCCCTAATAAGATCAGTTTCCTCAATTATTGGGCTATCAAATGATCTATCAGATTCCTCAGGCCTAATCGTCTCACAAAAATCGTAATCTGAAAACTCGTGTGAGACTTCGCAACTTGAATCTTCACCATCAAAGAAATCAGGATCCGTATCAATGTATGTCCCAAAATCAGTTGTCGCTTTGTGTTCCCAGGAGACATACGTTTTCTCGTAACCCGGCTCAAGGATCTCAGGTGAAGAAATCAGGTCATCCTTAATTGGTTGCTTTAATTCAATCTGGTCAGCCTCGTAACAAGTGTCCCCCCCAACAGGTGCCTGAGCGGGTTCTGTCATTGGCTTTCCTGAAGAGGGTTCATCCTGGGAATCATCCCAAGATTGAATCAAAGCAACCATGAATCTCATCCTCAATTTCACTAATTTCCCAAGTAGAAACTCACCCGGGTTCTTATCCTTAACGTCCTAAAGCCAATCCAACAAAGACTTGTTTAAATCATCAATCATCTGAATCAGGGGCTCTAATCTCTCAACGCAAGGTGTTGGCTGAACTTCTAAAGATTGAATGATATTTCTCAAGTTAGCCAGAACCTTATCTTGAACCTGGTTAACCTAAACCAAATGAGTTGGTTCAGGATTGGACGGGTTTGACATCAATGCAGAGGAATTAACGAATTGAGATTCGTTATACCCATCCTGATAATAGGTCATTTCAGATTGTTCAAAAGATGGTGATGACCTAAAGGCAGTGAAATCAGAGGATGGGTAAGGATCAGTAAATCCTTCTTGATTGTAGATCGTATTAGGTTGTTCATGAAAGGAGAACGATCTATAATCGATGTAGCTCTGAGAAGGATAAAAATCAGAATCAAAGTGTTCAGGGTTAGACCCTAAACACGGGGGTCTGAAATTGTATCCCCAATCCGAATTATCCCAACTAACTGATGTTTGATTACAATACAAGTTGGGATAATCGTCATGTTGAGGATAATTTACAACAGGAGGGAAAGAGCGGGAATGCGTGAAATATGTGGAAGGATTCATGATACACGGGAGGAAGAAATGTGCCCTACAATACAAACAATCAAACCTGTCCTTAAATGGGTTAGCCTACAGACCTACAGACTCTCAAAACCCGTCTTGAGATAAAGGAACGATTTGATCTAATTCCGTCTGTTCAATCCAACCAGTTAGAAGGAGAGACTGGGGAGAAGGTTCTTTCTTCGGCTTGCACCTCCGGTTCCTAGTGTACCCCCCAGCCGCGATCGTTTGACTCTGCTCCCCTAGCTAGACATCAGATTGAACAGTAGAAACAGACTAATCGAAAATAATCTCGTTCTGAGTTCTGAAGAGCGAGTCCAATCCTTAAGGCCAACGTCTACTCTGTTTTATTTAAGGCTAGGTTTGAATGTGCATTGGAATGTGATGGGCCCTTTAAATGGGTTGTGCCCTTAATGATTGATTTCTTTGTGTGTGCGTGCACAACCAATTGTTTTCAAGTAAGATTATTTTTTTGATGTGGTGAATTTTCAGATTCAAATCTTGCTTAGTAGCTTTTAGGATTCAACTTTAGGTGTTTTCAATCAAGTTTCATTGGCACACCAGGTTTTACAAGCACAGGTGAAGATGTTTTCCTTTAAAGATTAAAAAGAATGTGGAGTGCCTGGTAAATCCCTAAGAGTTGAACCTAATTAGCAACTACTTGATGAGTTTATTTTATTTGAAGTGGTGCGGCCCAATCAACTCAAACAATTGGCCACAAATGCACCACTTAATTAAGCACACAAATGATTACCTAATCTGATTTCTACTCGATTATGTGTTTGGATGTGTGTACCGACTCCTAAGATCGGTTTACCGGTTAAGTTAGAAAATCAGATGAGGTTGTGTACCTCTGTGAGATTTTTTTATTTTTTTCTTTTTTTAATGTGGGGGTTGGAGTGAGTATGGATGTCAAACAACAAACAATCTGACCTTAGAGTTTATAAGAACACCTAGGTTGATTGATGTTTGAATTATTATGTTATGAAATGAAATCTAATGGGTGGGAGGTGGGGGATAACTTACAAAACCTTCCACAGCACTTTACTCCGATCTACCGCTTTTGCCTGTCTCGAAAGAGTACCTGCAATTACAATAAGAAAGGAGAAAAGTGAGGTAAATGATTTATAAGTTACAAAACGCGAAGAGAAATCAAAGAGCGTTGCCTCCCCGGCAACGGCGCCAAAATGTTGAACGCTACGAACCTACGCTAACGTGTTCGATTTTGGAAAACCTGTCGTTGTAGTTCGAAAGCGAAGAATTGGTGTTCAACAAATAAAATTTATACCAAAATTAAAATTCCGGATCGAACACAGGGAGGCGGACGTTTGATTTAAAACTACGCGTTTCTTTTTATTTGTTACAGAATAATTCAATTTAGTACTATCTAATTATTTACAATAAATAGAAGAGAGAGAGAGAGTAAGGGAGAAAGAGAATATTACACAGAGAAATCAAAATGAGATGTAGAATAAACAAGGAATTTTTGCGTTGAAGAGATTGTTCATTACAACTGGAAAGTATGAAATAATTAATCTAGAAAGCATTAAAAGAATGGAGGGAGAAATGTCCTCCTCGACGGATGCCTGGACGAAGGAGAACGAAGCGGGACGAAGGAGGACGAATCAGAAGAACGGGAACGAAGCAGCACGCCGTCGTCGTCGCAGGATCCACTTCCGAAGGGGAACGAAAATTGGACTTTATCTCGCGAGAAGCATCCAAGGTGTGGGAGAAGCTTCTCTTGAGCTTTGGAGGGGTAGAGAAGAGAAAGAAGGGATGAGAATTTCGTATGGAGGGAGTCTCCTTTTATAGTTGCAAGGAGTGGGGGCAAAATGGACATTACATCTTCGAAATAATAAATAAGGGATCTTTAGTGACGGATAAATCCGTCACTAAAGCCCCGACGTGGCCGTCGCCGCCGCGCCCACGCGCGCCTCCTCGACTGCCCGCTCCTCAACGCTCGTGCACGTCCAGCGCTTTTCAGCCGTCCGATCGCGAGATCGGACGGCTTAAATCGCGTCCGCACCCGCTGCAACCCGCCCGCCTGCGTGTGCGATCGCGCGTTACGCGGGGCGTCCAATCGCGCGTCGACGCTATCGGGCGCCCGCGACCGCAAGATCTCCATCCGACGCTCCACGCGCCTCAATTACCCGCGCCTCCAATCCCCTCACCGCGGCTCGAACCCGCGCCCCGCACTCGCGTAAGCACGCTCGACCGCTGCACTGCGGGGTGCGGATGGTCGAGCGCACGTTTTAAGCCCCGGGCGGCCACAACCATTGGATCTCCATCTGACGGTGGAGAGCGATCGGGCGGGGGCCTTCATAAAAAGCCAGCGGTCGTTTGGGCTGCTGAGATGGCGCCACGTGGTGCCATCTTGGCCGTCCATCTTCTGGAAGTTGTAGATGGTGCCATGGATGTCGGATTGACTCGATTTTGTGTCGTTGGGCTGCGATCGTCGATCCGAATTCATCCGTGCGGTCGGATTTGTCATCTGAAGTGCGGATTTACACCATCCTGGCCCTTGATCTTCTAGGGTTCCCCAGTCTCTATCTGATGCTACGGATGCCTAATTAGGGCGATCTTGGAGTCGTTGAACTCCAATCGTCGCCCTGATCATATCCATACGGTTGGATCTTTGATCCGAGGCCCCGATAAAATGTTTGCCCTGTCCAAGCACATAAAAGGAGACAATTAACCTCCATTTTATTCAAACTACTCTAAATGCGAGATGATGCATGTTATGCAATATTTATATCATGAAATGCAATCCTATGCTTAAGAACATGCATAAATAGACATTTTAAGTAGTGTAAATGTGTTTACATCATATGGTAAATGTCCTGCAGGTCTCTAGGTCGGAGTAACCCCAATCTAATTATGCAGATTTATAACAACATGAGTTACTTCTAACATTTGGCTTTGCATTCCCTGAAGGCTTTTCATAACATGGGCATTGAAGTCTTCTTGAGATGGCCCAGGTTGATACAAAGTTTGATTTGACCCATATCCTCCAACTTGATTTTGCTTTTGGAAAGGAGCTGGATTGGTCCAGGAGTGAGTCGGGTGATTCCTTCAATTTGAGTTGGAGAAATTTTTAAATTGCTCCTGGAGGGTGAAGATATTTTCAGTGGGGTTGGGATTTGGATATGTGTACGTCCCCGAAGAACCATAGAAAGCCTCGAGAAATTGCTTATTCTCAGTAGGGACAATGTTAAGATTATGCAAATTATCTCTCCTTAAGAAGTTAGGCGAGTTTGGATGAGGAGCCTGAGTGGGTGTGATAAGTCTTTCCTCCATTTTCTTCTGGTTTAATTGCATCTGGTCGAGTCGGTGGGCAATCATTTGGAGATCATCTTGGGCAATGGGGATTGATTGAGTGCCTATTTCATAAACACTGAACTGCGGGTTTACAGTTCTGCCAAAGGTGTTCATGGATGCATGATTAAAGAAGTTTTCACTCATTTCCTCGAATAATTCGTAGGCACTTTCGGCATCCTTATTTAAGAAGTTGCTGCCACATGAGGCGTCAACGAAACATCGAAGTTGATCTTCTAATCCATGGTAGAAAATCTGCATGAGCTGCCATAAGGGAACCTTGTGGTGTGGGCAACTTCTTAAAAGATCTTGAAACTATCCCCAAGCATCATGTAGAATCTCGCCAGATTTTTGTTGGAAGGTCGTATTAGATCTTCGCAGGGAATTAGTACAACCTATGGGGAAGAATTTTTTCAGGAAAGTGCTTTTAAGTTGAGGCTATTTGTAATGGGTCTGCCAATGGTTCTAAACCAATAAGCGACTTTATCCTTGAGAGATAATGGGAATAGCCACATCAGCCATAGATCTTCTCACATATTGCAGGGATGAGTTGCTTGTGCGAGGAGAGTGAGCTCCTCAAGGTGGCTGAACGGATCTTCCCTAGAAAGGCCATGAAAGTGCTTAATCAAGTTTAAAACGACCAGTTTGATTTCAAAGTCTCCATTTGGAATGACCACCCCTGGTCCATAGATTGAAATATCGCGATATATTGACGATATATCGGTATCCTCAAGGTTGGGCATATTGATACCATTGATAGTATCTTTTTAGCATGATATCAACGATATATCACTCATATATCCCCAACATCGCCGATATATCGGCAATATCAGCGATATATCCCCGATATTAACAATATATCCTTGATATATCCCTTTTTTGACTTGTCGATACGATATCAATATTTAAAACCTTGATGATGATGCAGTGATGGTTGAAGAGCCACAAGAAGAAAATAGTGGTGGAGGAGATGAGGGATATCATCATCAAGGTCCTAGTAGAGAGGATATCCAACATGAATACACAAAAAAATATACAAAATATACATGGAGATTCCGTACCAAGTCCACCTTGCAACTATGACGCAGGGACAAGCCCGACAGGGTATGGGTATGCTTCAGGCCATTCTATGATGTCCATCGATAATTTAAGTTCATTTGTGAGATCTCTTAATCTGACGTCGGAATCATTCTTTGGAAGTAGCCCAAGATCATCATCATCAAGTTACTATGGTGGCTACAAATCTCATTACAGCAGCCCTCAATACCAACCCCAAGATGAGGTGCAAAGTTCATCTAGTTACTTCCCCAGCTACACCAGCCCTCCATCTTATTATGATTCCTTATATGGCTAAGGGCATGATAGTCGCCACCAAAGTAATAGTACCCAAAGTGATCCTACATCTGCAAATTATGGCTATGAGGTTTTCCCTGAGTATTTTGCATCTCATGATCCTCAACAATTTTCTTATCAACCTTCTTACTCTGCTGCACCACTTCCTCCTCAACCACCACGAAGTTCATCAATGAGACAATGTGAACCTTGTGAATCATCAGGTTCTACACTGAAACGAGGTAGGTCTACCGCATCCACAGATTCAAGAGGACATCAAGATGAGTCTATTCAGAATCAAGGTAGATCTAGAACTAGAAGAAGGGGTAACTCGTCCGACAGTCACAGTCGATATCCACTTCTTGGAATGCTTTTCTATTGCAGTGATGAAGACTATCAACGATACATCAATGAATACAATACTCGATATAGCTACATGACGTAGGAGTCATACTGTGAATATGTTAGAGTACTACAAATTGAGGAAAATAATCGAAGGAGAGGTATCGAACCAGGTCAAAGCTCAACCTGGTATTGATTTGGTGGCATTGGCCAATGCTTCCGTACTTGGCGTAGTCAATTGATACTCTGACACTATTTATATTTCTTTTTTTTTTGTGAGTAACATTACTATGAACATTTTTCAATTATTATCTTATTCTATACACCTTTTTAATATATGATTTTGTCGATATGCGATTAGTACATTTCTATTATGTTTTCATTCAAAATTTATTATTTTCGTTTTCTAGGCATTTCTTCATGATGTATTAGTTATTAGAATATTAATTTTCATGAAATTTATGACATTTGGAACCTTTCTAACCAATTTCCCCAAAATTGACCGATATCAGCGATATATCCCTTTTTTGACTTGTCGACACGATATTGATATCGATATTTAAAACCTTGCCCTGGTCTTTAAGAGGAACGACAGGCTGCTGACGAGATAGTGGGTTTTGCTCTTGGTGGGCTAGGTTCGTTATAGTCCTAACTAACCGTTGCTGATTTGCTTGTAGTTGAGCTAGCTACTCAACCACCATAGAGAAGGGATTAGGATTGGCTGTCCGCTTACCACGCCTTGGTAGACTGCTTTGAGAGGAAGATTGTCTTCTCCATTCCGGAGTTGCCTTCCTTCGAGTTTCACGGGCAGCCAGTGGACGGAGGTTTCAGGTGCATTTCGGCACTTCGGGCGGCGAGACTTTTGAGCCAGGGGTGTGAGGGCTTCTTAGCTTGTGTGGTGGCAGAGCACAGCCCCGTGGCAGACTTCCAGAGCATCCCGGTGGTCAGAGAGTACCCCGACGTGTTTCCAGACGAATTACCAGGACTACCGCCCGAGCGTGAGATCGAGTTTGAGATCTCACTAGTACCAGGGACCAGCCCCATCTCCACCGCGCCATACAGGATGGCACCGCTTGAGCTGCGAGAGCTCAAGTCTCAGTTGCAGGACCTTTTGGAGAAAGGTTTCGTGAGGCCCAGTGCGTCTCCCTGGGGAGCCCCGGTACTGTTTGTGAAGAAGAAGGATGGGACCCTACGCCTTTGTGTGGACTACCGACAGCTGAATAGGGTCACCATCAAGAACAGATATCCGCTGCCGAGGATTGACGATTTGTTTGACCAGTTGCGGGGTGCCACGGTGTTTTCCAAGATCGACTTGAGGTCTGGATACCACCAGTTGAGGATCAGGGAGACCGACGTCTCCAAGACAGCTTTCCGCACCCGCTACGGACACTACGAGTTTTTGGTCATGCCGTTTGGGCTGACCAATGCCCCCGCTGCTTTCATGGACCTGATGAACCGGGCGTTCAGACCATACTTGGACCAGTTTGTGGTGGTTTTCATAGATGATGTACTCATCTATTCTAGAGATCGGACGCAGCACGGACAGCACTTGCAGATGGTTCTGGACACTCTGAGATGACGCAGGCTGTACGCCAAATACAGCAAGTGCGAGTTCTGGTTGAGGGAGGTGACCTTTTTGGGTCATGTGATCTCTGGAGACGGCCTGGCGGTGGATCCCGCCAAGGTCGAGGCAGTGCTCAGGTGGGAGAGACCGCGTTCAGTCACTGAGATTCGCAGTTTCCTGGGACTGGCAGGTTACTACAGACGGTTCATCAGAGGATTTTCGCAGATTGCACGTCCTATGACACAGTTGACTCGGAAGGATGTGCCTTTCGCTTGGACAGACGCCTGTGAGGCGTGTTTTCTGGAGCTGAAGGAGTGGTTGACCTCGGCTCCCGTGCTCACCATCCCTGACAGTAGTGGCGGGTTCGTTGTGTACACGGACGCTTCCTTGCAGGGGTTAGGAGGTGTGCTCATGCAGAGGGGTCACGTGGTCGCTTACGCTTCGCGGCAACTGAAGCCCCATGAGCATACCTACCCTACCCACGACCTAGAGTTGGCAGCTGTTGTCTTCGCGCTGAAGACATGGAGGCACTACTTGTACGGTGAGACCTTCGAGATTTTACAGATCACAAGAGCCTTAGATATCTTCTTGACCAGAAGGAGCTCAACATGAGACAGAGACGTTGGTTGGAGCTCCTGAAGGACTACGACTGCAGCATCTCCTACCACCCGGGAAAGGCCAATGTGGTGGCTGACGCCTTGAGCCGTAAGGCGCCCGCACGCTTGGCCAGTCTACAGTTACAAAGTTGGAGCCTTTTGGAGGAGGTGGGCAGTTGGCGACCTCTAGAGTTACGAGGGTACTGTGGGGCAGTGACGGTGACACGGCAGACCAGACCAGAGTTGATAGATCGCATCATCACGGGACAGATGGCCGATCCGTACTTGCAGTCTTTGCGCGACAGAGTACTGTCAGGGGACCCAGGGGACTTCTCTTTCACAGACCAGGTGTTACGCTTGAGGGGACGGCTGTGCGTCCCCAGAGACGAGGAGCTGTTGAGAGAGCTCCTGACTGAGGCACACGGTTCCAGATTCACCATACATCCCGGAAACACGAAAATGTACCATGACTTGAGACGCGAGTTCTGGTGGGGAGGGATGAAGCGGGATGTGGGTGAGTTCGTGCAGCAGTGCTTAGTGTGCCAGCAGGTGAAAGCCGAGCATCAGAGGCCTGCAGGGCCGCTTCAGCCGCTTCCAGTGCCAGAGTGGAAGTGGGAGAGCATCACCATGGACTTGGTGGTGGGCTTACCTGTTACCCAGCGAGGACACGACGCAGTCTGGGTAATAGTGGATAGATTGACGAAGACGGCACGATTCTTGCCGATCCGAGTCACTTTGGGACCAGCACAGTTGGCAGAGAGGTATATCCGTGATGTGGTGCGACTACACGGAGTTCCGCGGGAGATCGTATCCGACCGGGATACCCGCTTTACGTCCCAGTTTTGGGCTGAGTTTCAGCAGGCTTTGGGGACGAGGTTGAGGTTTAGCACGGCTTACCACCCAGACAGACGGACAGTCGGAACGCACGATACAGACACTCGAGGATCTTTTGCGTGCCTGTGTACTAGACTGGAGGGGCTCTTGGGAGGAGCACCTGCCCCTGGCAGAGTTTGCATACAACAACAGTTATCAATCGAGCATCGGCATGGCTCCCTACGAGGCTCTGTACGGACGGAAATGCACGGCACCCTTGAGTTGGGTTGAGGTGGGGACCAAGTGGGAGGTTGGCCCCAGGTTGATCCGGCAGAGTCAGGAGGTAGTTGAGCAGATCCATAGACGACTCCGCACTGTCAGGAGCAGACAGAAGAGCTACGCAGATCGCAGACGCAGAGAGGTGCAGTTCGAGGTTGGGGACCACGTCTTTCTTCGTGTTTCGCCCATGAAGGGCTTACAGCGGTTTGGGGTGAGAGGGAAGCTCGCGCCGAGGTTCGTGGGGCCCTTCGAGGTCCTGGAGCGGGTTGGACCCGTTGCTTACAGACTTGCCCTTCCCCCGCAGCTTTCTGGTGTGCACGACGTGTTCCACGTGTCCAACCTCAGGAAGTACGTAGCCGATCCCAGCCACGTACTGAGTCACGAGAGCGTCGAGGTGAGCGACGACCTGACCTACCCCGAGCGGCCAGTGCAGATCCTAGACCGAGCCGTCCGCAGGTTGAGACGAAAGCAAGTACCCCTGGTAAAGGTTTTGTGGAGGAGCCAGCGGTACGAGGAGGCTACCTGGGAGCCTGAGGCGGCAATGCGGGAGCGGTACCCGGAGCTTTTCGCGGGTACGTCTTTTCGGACCGGCTTCGGTCCTCTTTGAGTTTGTTATGTTTATTTGGACACCTTCTTCCCACACCCTAGTTGGCGCAAGTTTCGGGGACGAAACTTCCTTTGAGTTTGTTATATTGTAACGAGCGCGTGCCCCAGACGTCTTTTAAGACGTCTGGGAGGTGGCCCAGACGTCTGTAAAGACGTCTGGGATCACATCCAGACGTCTGACCAGACGTCCGGGATAGTTTACAGACGTCTGGCGAACAGTTATGCTCGCACGGGATATTCGTCTGCGCGCCTGTGCGCGCAGACCTGCGATTCTGCCTCTTTCTCTGCGGCTGCAGGCGGCTGCGACCGCCTTCTCTCTCCTCTCCGCGCGGCGTTAAAAGGGGGGCGCGCCTCCCCTCCCGTCTCCACCATCTTCCTCATTCTTCTCCTGCCTGTGCGCGAGAGCGAGCAGACGCGAGGGCGCAGCGGCAGCGGCAGCCGCAGTGAGCGCGGAGGAGCTGCGGCGTGCGAGGGCGGGGCTCTGCCGTGAGGGCGAGCTCGCCAGGAGCGGCTTGGCCGGCCGGCGGAGGGCGCAGGGGGCGCAGACCGTCGCGGAGAGGGACCTGCTGCGGGCGGAGCAGCGTACGCGCGAGGTGCGACGCGGGCGGCGTCGCGAGCGGAGGCCGAGCAGGGCTCTGATTCTGGAAAAATTTCCAGAATCAGACGTCTGGAGTGATATCCAGACGGCAAGGTCGACGTCTGTGAGATCATACAGACGTCTGAAAGGTGAGTTTCCGCTTTCTCCTCCCTTTTTGTCGACTGACCGTACTGAGGGAGGGGGGGTTGGCTGTGCGCAGGTGTTCTGATTCGTCATCCTTTGCGAATCAGACGTCTGGAAGTTGTACCAGACGGCGGGAGTGACCTCCAGACGTCCAAAGTGACCATCGGACGTCTGGGATCTAGGAAAGACGTCCCTGCAGACTTCTGGACGTCTGGGAAACCACGCTGAACAGGTAATTCTCTGATCCACCGTTTAAGACGTCTGGAGGGAGTTCCAGACGTCTGATTTTGCACAGTATTGTCTTTCTCGACCCGTTTAGGGCCCGTTTGGGCTCCGTTTTCCGCGATTCGAGTTGCGTTCGTTTCAGAAATTATTCCTCTACCCGCCTACAGTAGCTATACACTGTTTTGAGACACTCCTTGTGTTTGATCCTTGTGATAGGACCTCGTTCGGTTGCAGTCTTGAGAGTCGCGGAGGCGCGCGGGATTCCCGATCACGCCCCCATTACTCCCGTTGTACCTGGTAGAGTGGCTTTAAGTATTAATAAAATCTGTTAAAGTATGGAACCATAACTAGAACCTAGGGCATTGCATGAATCCTAGGAATGAGAAATATATGGAATGATAGCTCCTAGGTGTTGCATGAATCCTAGGGCCGGAAAACTAGATTGTATGATAGATCCTAGGATATGGTATGAATCCTAGGATGGAAAAACTAGTGGAATGTATATTACTGCAGTCTTGGAAAAATGGAAAGGAATATATAAAGCTGCCTGTAAATTTAATTAACAGCTGCCTGTTATGAATAAAGAAACATGTTTGAGATCATGGATTTTGAGAACGTGAATCTGGAAAGTGAAACATATGATGTTCTGAGATAAAGAGCTGGAACCCTACGGGGAATTAGGAGTGGAACTCCTGGAAAGGAAAAGGGAATGGAACTGAGATGTAGTTGTACTGTCTCTTGGGTACGCAGTACCAAGGGAAGTACCTGTACCTGTTTAGTCCAGAGTGGGGCCAGCCGCCCCAGGGACCCGGGGTTAGGCTTGGCCGCTCCGTACCGACTTGTTGGCCCTCGTGTACGTAGTACCGAGGAGAGCTAGTAGTGTTAGGAGAGTACTAGCTACCCCACGGGCCCCGGGGTTCTGCTAGCCTCCTTCACCGACTTGTTAGGCCCACTAGGGCAAACCAGGGTAGTCAGGCGAGGGTGCGCGGACTGTGGAGGGGCAAGGCCCCGGTTTGGTTACTGTGGAGGGGTTGGACCCCTGTTACTGAGAGGGCTCTGCCCTGGTTCCGTGCTGTGCTTTGGGCGCACCCGTTAACGGAAACGACTGACCGCGTGCCAGTGCGGGCTAGCTACCTGTGCGTTTATCGCGCGTGCCGTAGTCACCGTTACGTCTGTCAGTGACCTTGGGGTGGTTGACTGAGGGTAGGATCACCACGGGGGACTCTCCCAGCCAGGAGAGCACCACGTGCTACTTCTACTTTTGGAAAAAACTGCAATCAAGATCGTCCCACGAGGACATCCGAGATCAAGTAAAAGATCTGAGAAGTAAATGAAATAGTGAGAAAAAATTGAAAGATGTAAATAAAGGAAGTAATAGAACATAACAGCTACTGTACACTCTACTGTTGCCTTTAGTAAGTTTGCCACTCTACTCAGCGTTTTGCTGACGTGTTACACTCGTTACCTTTTTCAGGACCAGGTGTTGAGCAGCCAGGGTCGGCGGCTGCAGAGGACGCTGGGCCGAGTAGGGTCCAGTAGAGTTACCACAGCTTTGTACCCCTTTTTGTTTCTGTTCTAGTGAGTAGTTTTTGTTTCCGCTGTACCTTCTTTACCTGCAGTTTTTGTTATATGATAAATGTTGTTTTACTGTTGTGGTGGTGCCTACTGTAGTAGTTTCTTTCCTTACTGCTGTACTTTCTTACTGTTAGTTATATTCATGCTGAATGTGGTTTATTTTACTGTCTTTTGGTTACTTCCTCGTTGGACGACTGGGTCTTGGGATTAGTCGAGTCGGTCCGGTTCTCGTGTCTCGTAGGGACTCGGGAATCGGGTCGTTACAAAGATGGAGTGATTAACTTGTGGATTTTGGGTGGAAGGGTCAGAGGTGAGATTAGGTGTGGATGTGGATGGGTTGAAGGATCTCTTTTGTTGGATTTCCATTTTTTTATGCAAATGAGAGGAAGGATGAGAAAAAAGAGATCTTTTCGTGCGGAGGATAAAATCAAGTGATCCCTCCAAGTGTGAAGTTTAAGACCACCACTCGTGCATACAATGGAAGAAACGAGGAAGAGATGAGAAGTGTGCAATCAAGAAACAAAATTCCAAGCCTAATTACGGTTGACTTGTTAAAACCTAAGACTTGGGAACTTGGAAAAGTAAAAAAACCACTAATTGAACCCTCTTCCCAAAATCAACTTAGCTAGACTAGAGAGTCGGCTTGGGCCCAAGTATGTCCTAAGAAAATCACTAGGGGCTTGTGTAAACCCGTACCCGTCGTTTGACTTCCCTCCTAGTCTGACACCACATTTAATTAATGGGATTGAGACAATTAGAGGTAACTTAAATTTCAAATATCAAGCCTACGATGCAATGAAATCCTTAGAGATCAAATGACTACCAATTTTAATTTAGGCATATGAACTTAAGTGCACAAGAAATGTTATGAGCTTTAATTAGGGTAATACCCAATTATTTCCTTTTTTGGTGTGTGCAAATTGGGTAGGAAGTGATGCCTAAGCCAAATCAAAATAAGTTTGGAAAATAAGGATTTTTTTTTGTTGAAAGATTTTAGGGTTTGATCAAGATGATATAGATTTTAAGATTTTCTCTTTTCAAATGTTCAAACAGGTTTGAAGGTGATCACACAATAAGACAATCAAGTTGTAAATTGGTGAGAATCAATTCCTTTGATTGTATGTGTGGCTAAGAGAGAATAAAATCAAAAACCCTAGAGTTGAAAATCCTAGTTATGCAACTCATAAATGAATCTCTTTTTATGAAATCTTTAAAAGTGATGATCCAAATAAGAAAACAACACCTCCACTCGATATGAAATAAAACAAGGAATCCAAAAATGATTTTTTTGATATTTTACAAAATTGTTTAATATTTTTTAAAAAAATTTTTTCTTACTGATGTCAAGAGTCAAAATTGATAGATTCGAGAAATTGATTCTGCAAAAACCTCAAATGACCTCAAAAGCTTTTGAGAATTTTATATGCTGTAGAAAATTTCTCAGGATTTCCAGAAATATAAAGTTTACCCAAATTTGATGAGTAAAAAAATTAATAAATTCACGGACAGTAAGAAAATAGTAAGGAAATAAGATTCGACCCCTGTTCAGTCCTTGAATTTTTTAATTTTTTCTATTCAACCAAATTGTTTGAAAATTGGACTCAAGGTTCCTAACTCAAAGGGGCTTCGTTGAGTGAAATTTGGTGATTTTAAGAAGCTCTTAAGTACTCGAACATTATTTTCCAAAAATCAAGACAAAAGTCTGGATTTTCAAAAATCAAACACAAACATGACCAAGGTGGTGGAAAAATGAAGCAAACAAGCAACAAAGTGATTTTTAGGGTTCCACCACCCTCAATTATTCTTATTTTTTATTTTTTTGATAATTTAAATATTTTTTAAGAGATTTTTGTGATAATG
Organism: Thalassia testudinum; assembly: GCA_037157565.1. Classification (NCBI taxonomy): domain Eukaryota; kingdom Viridiplantae; phylum Streptophyta; class Magnoliopsida; order Alismatales; family Hydrocharitaceae; genus Thalassia; species Thalassia testudinum. Next base: position 79,396,979 of record JAZHRO010000024.1, read on the forward strand.
AAAGAGATGGCCAAGGGTACTAACTTAAAGTACGCGGGAAGACAAGTTCACTTGAAGTTTTCCACTCCAAGAGAATCCAAATCCCGCTCCCACTTCGCACCAAAACAAAATAAAATAAAATTCGTGAAAACCTAATAAAAGCAAGAGAGAGATAAACAATGAGACTAAGCCATGCCTCCCCAACAACGACGCCAAAAGGTGATGCGAAGAAATACGCATTTTATTAAATATGCAAAATAGTGTCATTGTACATGTAAATCCGCAATCAACTCTTAAATTTGTAAATTTAGATAATGGAGTATCTAAGGTCATCCAAAGAAGCCAATTGTTAGTCAACAAATATAATTCTCTCTCTCACCTCTCAAATCCGCACTTGTATTGTTGTATTTTCAATTTTATTATCTTTAGGGTTTTCAAAATAACAGGCACATGAATGCCAAGATAAGAATTACACTAATGAAAACTATGCCCTAAGTGATAAGAAGAAATCCCCTCTTCTAAGCTCACCCTAGGCAAGTGTACCTAAAGTAATTAGAAGAGAAGAGTGTGTGCATTAAGAGAAAAAGGGCAAAGATTTGAAGCTAATCAACACAAGAAATGGAAAACAGGAAATTGAAAGGAAATTAAAATCTTTGTATTACTAGCGAAGTAAAAGACAAGTAGCTGAATTCTTCTTACAAGAAAAATGTGAAAAACACTAGCTAATACAGAGAGTGATAAAGGAGAAGAAATAGCCCTCCAAGTAGGGAAGCACTCTCACTTCAAGTGCGGTTACTCTGGCACCATGAAGAGAACTCTTTAAGCTCTTGGTATCCTCCTCTATTCCTCCTCCAAGGGTGGACGTTCACCACCCTTATACTCCTGCCTACCCGTCCCCTTTAGAGTCCTCCTTAGCGTGGCACTGGGAAGAAGAGAGAAGAGGAAGAAGGCACCAAGAGGGCGGGTAGGATGCCCCCCTAATCTTCTTCTCCTTCCTTGGCCGTGGGTATGGTGGATATAGGTAGAGAAATATGGCAACCAAGGATGGGAATTATGTGGTGGTAGGGTAGGGTATTTATAGGATGGGAAGGGGGTGGTTATGGTATTTTTTGGAGGGAAATGAAGGGGTGCTTGGATACTTTTGGAGGGAAATGAAAAGGTGCCTTGGTTTTCCCTCCAAAAATATCTTTTAGAAGGGGTTGATTTTGAAGGGAAAAAATGGAAGGTGGAGATGTGTTTTGATGGTAGATATAGGGTGGTGATGGAAGGGATAGCCGTCACCAAAATGAAGTAGGAATAAGTGGTCTTTTTGGTGGAGCTTAGGTAGTAGGATAATAGGCCATGAAGTGAAGCTAGGTTGAGCTAAGCTAAGATAACTTAGCTAGTAGAGTAGTGGAGGAGTAGCTAGGGTTTGGATGAGGAGCTGAAGTTGGAGCTGCATGATCTTCCTGGAGCTTATAGTAGCTGAAGAAGAGGTGCCTAAGAACTCAGAAGTTAGCTTAGCTAACTAGTTCTTTGCTAGTAGCTAATCTAAGCTAGCTTTTTCTAATCTGGAGCTTAGGTGAGCTAGAGCTAGTCCTAAAAACTACCCAGCTAGCTGAGATAGCTAGCTTAGGTCAAGTAGCTCAGCTTAACTAAGTTAAGCTAAGCTGAGTCTTCAGGAATTAGAGTTTAGCTGACCCGAGCTGGTTGAGAACTTCTTCAGCCGACTAAGCTAAGCTAATTGATTGCAGTAGCTAATCCTAATCAGACAATACATCCAGGAGATGGATGGAGTTGAGAGCTGAGATGAGCTAACCACAACTAGGTTGAGCTGAAATTGAGCTGAAGTCTACTGAGTTGAGCTAGCTTAAGCTACCATCCAGCTGAAGGAAGCTAGTGTCAACTAAGTGGAGCTGGAATCCAATTGTGATGAGCTGGATTCAACTAGGATCCAACTGAATTTAGGCTTCATTTTCATCTTTTGCCTTCCAAAGTGTCAGGGTTTGTGAGATCGGACTCATTGCTTATCCCTGACACTCAAATAAACATATTAAAAACACAAAAGAATGTAATACATGACTAACCTACTAGAATGTCTAAATGCAGCCCAAAAATCTGATTGCGTAGTTAAAACCTTAAGAACTAAGTATGTTCTAGGGTATAAGAATGATGATAAACTGACATTTATCACAATTAATCAGTGTAAACAATCATAGTCAATTTAACCTAAGCAATAGTATTAATCTTCTTAGTCTTTGGAGTCTAATCATATGATTCGCAAAAGGAAGAGAAGAGGTGTTTTACACGAAAATATGATTGTTTATCAAAAATTCAAACTCTCAAAAAGAAAAATGTTAAGTATAGCGAGAGTCCAAGTCATCCTCAAGGAGGTAAATTCGTCTAAACTATTAATTAATGATCTTTTTTTAATTTTTGGGGAATTTTTCATTTTTTTTTGGAATTTTTCAAAGAATACTAGAAGCTAAATCTAAAAATTAGGAGGCAAAATGCAAATTAATGGTTGAAAAGCAAAAACACCATGAAATAATTTCACACAAATCTAAATTTAAAAAAAAAAATTAAGGGGAACAACCTAACTAAGAACCTTACCAAAAAACACTATAGTGAGTGCAATAAAATTCTAAATAATTGAGACTATATTGTAACAATCTAAGGACCAAAACAAAAATGAATCTTATCTTTTTTTCTATGGCGAAGCTAGGTACAAAATTTGACAAAAAACTAAATCTATCATGTAAAACCTAACATAAAAAGTTTTAGAAATTTGGCACACACAAATTTCAAGGAATAAAATTCAAAATAAAATTTTATTAATAAAATAATATAATGATTATAACTAGAGAGTGAAAGAAAGAGAGATTGAGCAAGGAGAACATCTCAGCGTTGTGGTGTTGATGTGACATGGCATAGACATCGACGAAGAGGTAGGAGTTTGCTAGAGATTCCCCATGCTCAGGAGATGTAGAGAGAGAGAAGGAAGATGAATGAGATGTGTTGAATAATCCAAGGAGTCAAGGGGGCTATTTATAAGCCTCAAATAATCCTAAAATCATTAAGATTAAGCTAATTTCATGGTTCACAATCGTGGTAATTCTTGGGGGCTAAGCAATGTCAAATCTCATTAAAAATGGGATTTTCCCACAATTTTCTTGCATATGAATCTCATTGAGCCTTTCCTTTTTTTTCTTTTTCTTCGAGCCTACTCCAACCTAAAAGGCCCACTTCCCACTTTGCGTCACTACTAGTGGGAGGTGCGCATTGGGTGCGCAATTAGAGCGAGATTCGCATGCTAGAAGCGCATGGCGCATGCTAGCATGGACTATTGATGTGCAAAAGGTAGGGCACCAATGCTATCTGCTGAGGCAAGGCAGGAGTTGGAGGGGGGAACTCACATGAGGGACACGTGCACCAAGGGTGAAGCACTGAAGTTGGGGACACATGGGGGATGCTCCTTGCTAACATCAGCAACCTTTTTTATTTTCTTCATTTTGTCATTTTAGCTTGCATAGTTATCATTTTTAAAATCTGTCTTCACCACTGAATTTCTAATCTTGTACTCTTTCATATGAAATTCATTTTAATAAAATTTTCTCCCCTCATATTAAAAAATAAATAACTCAAATTATTTACAAATGCAAAATTAAAATAAAATAAAAATTCTAAAAATAGGTAGAAAAATTATACAAAATTGTGATGCAATCACACTCCCATACCTACATTTTGCTAGTTGTCAAGCAAAAATGGAACAAAATAAAAACAAATCCTAACTCACTTTTGCAGAAATCACTGTATTTATCTTATGCAATAAGGCTTTAAACTCCTAAGCTGTCAGAGTGGAGTTAATAGTCTCCTAAAGGTTTACAATTGATATACCCACAATGTTGAAAACAAAAATTGATAACAAACAAGTTTAAGTTTTATAAGTTAAAAAGTTTTAATCAACACTAACAATAGAAAATATATGCAAAATCTAAACACAAATGCTAAACAGTACTAAAGTACTAATTAAAATACAAACCGACTTGTCTCATCAAATTCTAATCAACCTTTGGCTTAGGTCTCAAGTATAGGCTTCTATAGCTCAAAAATCCACCAAAAGATTTGAATAAGATCGGAATGACTAAGCATCTGTGTATGTGATAATTGGCGAGACAAGTGGGTAACAAAATCTAGAAAATCAAGTTTTCATTAAGACACAAGACTACCCATCACTTCTCACAGACCCTACCTTTGAAATTGCCTTACTATAAACTGGTAGCTCAAGCATGACGATCATCTCTCCACGAACCATATAAAAGGTATAAGTCTCTAACCTCCACCGATCAACAAGTATTGTAATCAAGTGTTAATTCAATGATATAAATCCCAATTGCAAAACTCCTTAAAAGCCAACTTGCTCAACAAGCTCGACAACATGTGGATCAAGTAGGTCAGCTCGAATGATGGCATCGCAAAATCAACATCTCAACTACGAGTGAACTTGTTGACATCAAATGAAATAAAAGTTATGATCCTATCCCAATTTATAAATGAATGCAAATCAAATTATAAACCAACTTATGAATCCTTATATCAACCATTCCAAACATTTTGTGAAACGTGTCCATCTATACAAAAGCATCATGTGGCCCTAGCTCCATCTACATTTTTAAACAATATTAGTCATCTGTTATCATTGCATGTAGGAAAAAAACATATATAGCATCATAAGCATTTAAAAGCAAACTCAACAATTAATGAAAAATGCATATAGGGAAAAATAATAAAACTAATAATGAAAACCATACCTTTGTTTCAGCAATTTTTTTATTATGCTTCATATTTCGACACAAGCTGCATTTATTAATGTTTTTGTGGTACCAACATATATTCAGACGAGGTAATTGTTGTTACTGTTGGGATGACAATCTAGCACTATATGCATGTGGACAATGTTTTCTTATATGACCTTCTTATACACACTCAACAGTTATTAATTTGGTGTCTCTCTTTAATGTTCATCTCATTATGAAGACAAGATGATTTATGTTATCCTCCCTCGTGCTTCTTTTCCCACCATTGAATACGCTTCTAAAATGAATATGGCTCTCATGCATGACTACACCAATTTTTAAACACTTTAATAGATGCTCCATATGCTCAAAATGCTTTCATGAAGACAACTTTGCCAATGTTGTCTATACTTTCTAAATCTATACATGTCCTGAGGTTAGAATCTTTGATGTCATTAAGCAAACATGATAACTCTTCATATGGCTTATCCCACTCACCAAATACCAATTCAATGACCTTTCTCTTCGCACCCACATCCGTCCCCTTGTGATTATATGCTTGAATCCATCCTCAATTACCTCTCACAGGAAATTCACCTTAACGTTAGGTGACTATTTCACATAATTAGTCATGTAATGTGCCATGAAAGCCATAAATTACAATCAAGATATATGGGTAATCTTCGTTGTCTTGAACATAGGTACATGTGTGTTGTCCAAACAAAATGCTCGATACCCATTGCTAATTAAAATTTCTCCAATGCCCATGCAATCGTCAAGTGCATCCTTCAAAAGCACGTGGGTAAATCACATATCACAAATATCTATCAGATTCTCAAACTTTGACATTGACATGGTTGTAATCATGGAATTTCTTGGCAACAAAATGTGTAAGGTGGGGATCTGTTGTTACAAAGTGTGAGGTAACTATACGGGTGATTGTTGAGGTTATTGTTGAGTAGGGAGATGCTCTTATAGGGGTGAGTTCTTTGTTGAGGTGCTTGTAATGGACGAGGATTGTGAAAATTCATGCCACCAACCTCTTCATCAATCTCAATGTAAAGTTCCGGATAAATTTCTTGTCCCCAAGCAACTTTTCCCCAATCCATTAGAGTTTCAACATCATCATCGTCAACAGCGAATGTCAAACAATAATAAGCCCCTCTTAAACATGGAGCAATGAAAGATCTTGATACATTGAGTTGCAAGATCAAATCGTAAACCTATGTACAACCTATCCAATAACTGTTTAAAGTTCCAATTTGTTTACATCCTGATCCTCTTCACTAGATCCTTTTGTAATGAACTCCATTATCATTTCGTATAACATGACCACTAAAATACAACAAAACAATAGACAAATGCACCCATTTTGATCAACCTAAATGAATCATAAAATCAATCACGTTAAATGAAAACAACTTATCTATCCAAACAATTAAGATTCTTAAATCTTCTATCCAATTTCAAAATCTCACAAACCCTCAATGAATATTCTATTGTCGAATACAATTAAAGTTCTTTCCATAATCACAAAAGGATTCTCATAGTTCTTTCTCTCTTCTTTCTAACTTGTACAAAAAAACTCTAATGTAGCTTAAAAAAATCTTCATTCTATAATACTTTTATTGGATTAAATATCATTTTTATTACATAAGTTCTTATCATTCATGTGTATAAGTCGGTACATGTAGGTGTTATTTGCATAAGAAATCTAAAATATGGATTGCTTTATAGGTTGTCTAACGATTCCTATCCCTAGATTCAAAATTAAAGCCACAGAAAAGTCCAACATACTTCACAATGGAATTTTACAAAAAAGAATTAAATGTTCACCAAATTAAGTTTTGATAAAAAAACTAGTTGAGACATAACATTAAAAGTATAAATGATTGCAATCTTATTGTTTGATACTATTAAGTCAAATGTCTCTACCTTTCTATCATAGCAGCACCCTAGCCAACATGGTTCCAAAGCAAGAATCTCATCCATCTGTTCATCAACTTGACACACTCTATTACATAAAGTAGACACTTACCTTAAGTCAAAGAATGGGTGCCTTTTTCTATAGATAACTCCAAGAGATCTTTCAAATTTTAGCTCAATTAATTAGCTTTTTGTTCACACTCACATCATAACTTTGTTATCATAAATTCAAGATGCAAAGGTGGATCATTGAATTAATGCTTACACCACATGAAGGTCCTTACCATAGGACATCAGCAACCTTTCTCAACTTGGGAACTCTAATCAACTAAGAGAATTCGTCACGGCAATCATTTCTCATTTTATAAACATGATCCAACCATCATCTTGTTATTTGATCTAGTTAGGGTACATGATCCTATTTAAAATAGTTGCACGGATATGCATAAATTAATTCTCCAACACCACAAAACTAAAGTACGCCTTGTCTTGAATTAACTTGTGTATTGTACAAAGATTGTTTGCCTCCATCCATGCCCACATTGGATCAAGATTTAGACCAAAATTAGCAATATCATGCAATGTGGTTTCCTTTCAATAATGATTCCATATTTCTTGCTATAAGCATCCTCTGCACATGACTACAACTAACAGTCCAATATTTAGATCTACATGGTATGGCAGATTGTAGTGCTACTCTCTATATTTTTGGACTTGAAATTGCTCTATGATATTTGCACATAAACAACTAAAGATCCTTTGTACTTCAACCAACTTTCGTCAATTTTATGTATGAGACCTCTATCAACTCCATCTTGTTGAAAACTTGACTCCAGATATTCTAAAACATTTTCTTCAAGATTGAATGATGCAGCATTCTTCACCCTTGACCCGTCTATGTGTCCTACGAGTCTATGACACTTACACTTGATTTTCATATATTCAGTATATATTCTAATTAGTCTAGAGCTTCTAAATTTAAGAGCCTCCATCCAATGCTCAAGTCTACTAATAGATTTATATGCATCACTTACAGGGTGGCCATGCATATTCAAGAATAGCCTGTTATCCCTCTTTGAGGGATTTATTTCTTCTTACCAAGAGATAACTACTCTTCACTACAATGAGTGCTATCTGGAAAATTAACCAATGAAATGCATTTACTAGAGTGTTTACTACAATGCATTAGGAAAACTCTATTTATTTATCAAAAGAACATCCGTCACGCCCCAATTATTCTCCTATTGGATTGGGAATGACTCACCGGGTGTGCAAGCGCTAGGATCCCAGTTACCAAGTGGCTTAGGTTATAATTCATAGTCTAATCAATAAGGTACGTCATAGGAAAGTTGATTTAAAATTTATCGTAGGGTGGTAACCTACCGAAAATCCGACAAAATTTTCCCTATTTATTCGATATTTTCCAAAAATCCGTAGCTGCAACTTGCACTTGTACAAGCATACCACAAATTATATAGGTGGATACTCCCCACCAGTACACCACAAAGGTAGAACAACGACAAACACAAGCGGGCACACCCTACAACCAAAAGTGGTAGAAACACAAGAAAACAACGAGAAACAAAGTCAAGTTATTGCTAGCACATTACCACAAGCACCCCCAATTAACCACAAGGCTCCCATACAGTCCACTATTTAAGACATAACACATACAACCATCCATGGGTTATGTTTACAAGCATTTATGCAATGGAAATTACCTTGCTACACTAAACAACAGAAAACCCAACTATGTAAATTACATTACTCACCAAGGCCCACCCAAAAGAAAAACAACGCCAATACTCCCATTATCCACCCAAGTCCACCTAGGCCTAAATCAAGCATGACATGTCGCCTGCATCATGGCAACAGCACCTGAAAATGGTCACAAATGCAGGGATGAACCAAGTGGCTCAGTAGGGATAAAGCCACGTCTAGTATTGAAGCAGGAAGGAATAGTGTACTGGTTCCTACCCCCTTTTCCCCATTTGCTAGGGTTTATTCCCAAGGCTATTCAAATGTTTATTATCACATGATTTACTCTCTCACTCACCTCAGAAGTCAGATTCTAAAAATCATCCCTCTCTATAAGAGGAGATTGTGATGTATCCTTCCCTAGGACCCCAACCTGATAGTCTCCCTGACTAGGGGAGGGGCTAGCAAAGCTGATAATCCTCGTGAAAGGTGTATCCATTCTTGATGTATCGAGAACGTTGCTAACCTCGGTCAAAAAAGCTGAGCCTCTTAGGAGCTACCCAAGTCAATGCCTTACGACAGCGAAGAGAAAGCTCAATTCTTTCCCCGCAAGGTTCGGTCACAGATCATTCCAAATCAAAAGTCCCAGGGTTGGTCAGAATTGTCGGGTCACGCCAATGCTCCCGCTAAGAGCATAGTCTCCACATGTACCCTCTCAATCTGTCTTGGATGAGATCTCAACCAAACCACTGATGGTAAGACAACGTCTTCTGCTCACGCAGGCACCTAACAAACCTCTAGTTGTGAGTACCAAGTACCCCAACGTCTTTCGCTACACATGCAGGCACCTGCTCAGCCTAGAGCTACGAGTACCTCTGCATCAAGCTGGATTCAGGTACTTCCAAGTACAATAACTCGACGATAGCCCGTAGCTTGTCGCCATACCCGGGAACCATCTGTGTTCTGAGGTAGATCTTAGGTAGCCTCTAGTCAAGACACTTCCTTGGGTCTCTAACCTGAACAGTGAACCCGTGGTTCACGAAGTCAGTGGGTGCAGCCCTACGAGCTCACATAGTAGACTTACTCATCTTTCAGTTCATTTAGAATTATGTACTAAGAACGAAATCCTAGAGACCTATTGGATCACCTAGGGTTTGTCCTTAGACCATAGGATCGAAGTTTCCTTTTTAGACTCGTAACAGAGTTGCCAAGATTTGATGCTCCGGGTCTCACTTGAGATTTAGCCAATTATACTTTGGGTTTTAATCTGCCTCCTTAAGGGCTTCCACACACATAACATGCTGGGCCGCCATTAACACAGGTGGTAAATACGTCTTTCAATTCTTAATAATTCTTAGCATATTAAATTTCTCTCTCTTGTCCCTTTCTCTTTGGTAAATTAGGGCAAGCTTCAGTAGTTGTATCATCAATTTCAAGGCATCAATACCAGTACTAGTGTTCAGTATTGATTCTGGGTGCCTACTGCCTACTGGCCACCAGGTAGTGCCAGTTCCAGTACTGATTCTCAGGACCGATGCTGGGCACTCCCAAATTTCCATTTATACACTAATCAAGCCAAGGAGAGATGACCAATACCGATACTAATCGATTAACGTCGGTATTGAGCATTCCTAGCCCCAACCACTCATGCACACTTTAACCCAGGGTTAGGAGCCTGTACCAGTACTAATCAATTAATATTGATGTTAAGCGACTCTAACACTCAGTTATAATACAAATATCTTCACGCAACCATTTCAAAATCCTTCCTTGTTCCCAAGGATTGGGTTCTCAATATTGCATAATACTTATAATTTATGGAGGAATTCAATTTAGTTACAAACTGCTAAGGGCATGCCTCCAAGCCAACCCCTCGGCATGCCTGAACCATCCACATTACACTCATTTGAGCCCTTCACTTTTCAACCCCGATCACATGGATCCATCCTCATATATTGACATCAAAAGGGCAGTCTGGGCCCAAAAATCACTAGTGAGGAGCTCATCTCACAATCAAAACACTAGCGTGCAAGGGTGACCCATCAACACTCGCGATTACACGATGCACACACAACCAACACACACGAGCCCCATTCTCATGAAAACCCATGGTTTTACAGTTCAAATCACTCTCTCTTCTTGCTTATTCACTTGGGAACTTACAAGAAGAATCATACAAGAGGAGAGGGATCCCTACCTGGCCTCGAGCATCTCGTCTTCCTCAACGCTATACAGCTGCCCTTCAAGATTATCTCACAATCAAACAATGCATAAAAACTCGCATCAATATATTTTATTTCCTTTAAAACAATTCCTAACACAACCATTGATGTGTATGCATCTAAATAGCCTAAAATGTCTATTTATGCATATTTTTAGTATCGTAAAAGCATCATGCATTGTAAATATTGCATAACATGCATCATCTTTCATTTAGGTCAAATTGTACAAATTGTATAGTAATTTACTCTTTTTAGTGGCCAGGGACAGGGCGATATTTAATAGAGGCCTCAGATTGAAGATCCAACCGTACGGATTTGATCAAGACGACGATTGAAATTCAACGACTCCAAGTTCACCTTAATCGAATTTTCGTAACATCAGATGCAGTCCGAGAAAGATCTAAGACCAAGGGGCCAAGTGGTGTAAATCCGAATCTCAAACGACAAATCCAACCGCACGGATGGGTTCAGATCGACGATGGCAACCCAACAACGCGAAAATCAATCCAATCCAACATCAGTGGAACCATCTACAACTTAGAGAAGATGGACAGCCAGGATGGCACCACGTGGCGCCATCCCAGCCACCCAACATCGGCCTAAGCCCCCGCACTAACTCTGAAGGAGTTATCAAGACGCGATATCAGCCCTTGGATTGAGATCCAACGACTGAGGGTGTGTATGCCTTAAAACGAAACCACTCCTCAAACGCAACTGTAGCGTGTTGGGCGAACGCCCTACGTAGAGCGTGAGGTGCGAGTTCAAGACCGCGCATGCCTCAAATCAAGGAGTGAGCAGGGCATGGTTAAATTTGACCATGCGATGAAGATCGTGAGAGCATGGGTGCGGAGACGTGGCAACGCTGAGTGCGAGAATTGTGGACACATGATCGAACGCGTGATCGCACGCGCATGCGTTAGGCGCACTAAAGAAGAAGCATGCGGATGCGTTTTAAGCCGTCTGATCTCACGATCAGATGGCTGAAAACGCTTGATCGTGGATGTGCATTGAAGCAGCCGAAGGCGAAGAGGCGGACATGCGCGCATACCTTCACCCATGTTTAAGCTACAGTGACGCTCATAAATGTCACTAAAGACACTAAAATTAATGTTTAATCATTAAAATGACCTATTTTCCCCTCTATTCTTCAACTATAAAAAGGCCCTACGACCCCTACATTTTTTTCATCCCTTCATCTCTCTCTTCCAAAGCTCTAAAAAAGCTTGTCCCAAACCCGAGATGCACCTCTAGAGTAAAAATCAAAATTTTGTCCACTTCTCACCCTGTTCGTGGAGCACCCCTGGTGTCATCTCCCCCCGTTCCGGAAGTAGATCTCACGACGACGACGCCCTACCTCACCCCCAGTTCTTCCCACTTCGTTCTCCATCCTCTATCTTTGCTCTTCTTCCAGGCATCGCCTGCCCGTCTCTTCCTCGAAGTAGCCGTCGAGGAGGATAATTTCTCACCTCTCTTCTCTTTATTGCTTTTTAGATTATATTTCCCGCTTTCTAGTGGTAATTGTATGACATTATCATTGATATAAAATTATTCTCTCTCTCAATGTTAATATTACAAATAAAATAGAATCATTGTGATTATTTCGTCTTTAAACAAAAATTGAAAAATATATACATAATTGCAAATTTTGAATCGACGTAATCTCCCTATGTTCGACCCAAAACTCCTTTTGAGTTTCGGTAAAAATTATTTGATTGTTCGGATTTTGTCGCAAATTACACTTCGACGATGGGTTTTCAAAACTTAAATCTTTTTACAACAAATGTTCGATACAACATTTTGGTGTCGTTGCCAGAGAGGTAACGGATCTCGATTTCTTTCCGCATTCCACGCACTTAATTGTTTTCTAACTCTCTTTTATTTTCTCTCTATTATCTTGCAGGTACCCAATCAGGATCTTCAAGATGTAGAAAGGAGTAAAGTGCAGTTGAAGACAACTGTAAGTGCTTCCCCATTCTTTCCCCCTCCAGAGACTTCATTCCATCACCCTAATTCAAACCCTAATTAACCTACGTGTTCTCATAAACCCTACGATTAGTTTGATTGCTTTGATTTCCACCTCTGCACACCTCACCCCCGCTTAAAAAAAATCTTTAAAAAAAATCCACAGAGGTACACAACCTCTTCTGATTCTTCATACTCAACCGGTAACCCGATCTTTGGAACCGATACACACAACTAAACACATAATTGAGTAGAAATCAGATTATGTAATTATTTGTGTGCCTAACTCAATGGTGCATTAAAGCCAATTGCTTGAGTTGTTTGGGCCGCACCACTTTATATAAAAACAACTCATCGAGTAGCTTGCTCATTAGGGTCAACAATTAAGGTCAATACTGCGTACTCCACTTTATTTTGATTTCAAAGGAAAATATCTTCACTCGTGTTTGCAAGTCTTGGTGTGCCTCCTCTATTTGATTCAAATCACCCTGATTCAAACCCTAAAAGCTACTTAAGCAATATTTGAATTCTAAAAGCCACTCATCCAAAAAATCTTGCTTGAAAACCCTAGTTATGCACGCACTCACATTTATTCAATCAATCATTAAGGGCACAACCCATTTTAAGAGCCCACCACATTCCAAAAGCACTACCATACCAGGCCTAATCCAAAATCAAGTAGACATTGGCCATAGGAGTCATCAATCCATTTCAGGGTATTTCTCATACTATGATGCGAATTTGTGACATCTGCTTTCTCCAGAAGGTGCTAAGTTGGGTGACCTGATTGTCAAACAACTTAAGCAAGCAAGGGTTTAGCATAATTAGTAGCCTTTGGGACACACTCCCCCTGTCTCGCCATCCCAACTTAACAGCTTTTGGATTAAGGACAACACAAAAATTCGTGTTATGGTTTGAGTCTATTTTGAAGCATAGGTCCTTAGGCTACCCAACTTAAGGACAGGCTTATTTGGTTGTGCTACATGGTTCTTATCCCCAGTCCTTCCGACCTCTTCCTAGCTTATGCTTGGAAGGTCATTGAATCCCTGCTTGGAAGGAGCATTAAACCATTAAAGGAGGCGTAGGTTGAATTTTAATCCAATTGATCCCATGGCTGATCAACCACCTCCATTGCCTTAGAATCCACAAGAGATGCTGCAAAGACAGCTTGAACAAATGCAAGAATGGTTCCAACGAATGCATGGTCAAGGTGCTCAGCCCTTAAAGAATTTTTATGATCCTTCAAACTACAGGGAACGTCCCGGTGTCTACATTCCAATCGGTGACGTAAAAATCAAGCCCTAGGTGTTAAGCCTAATCAAACATTTTCATGGACTTAGCTCTAAAGACCCATTTCAACATTTGGAGGACTTGACCACTTTGGTCCAGACAACCAAAGCATGAAATGTGGACAAGGAGCAAATGATCATGAGGCTTTTCCCCACTCTCTTAGGGATAAGGCTGCACATTGGTACCGAACAATTGGAAGGCCAATCACAACTTGGAATGGTCTTAAATCGGCTTTCCCAAAGAAATTCTTCCCAGTCAGGTGTCCCAATGCTTTGCGATGGGCGATTACTACTTTCGTTTAGCGACCGAGGGAACCGCTTCATGGTGCCTAGGAGAAATTCCAGGATCTATTGCGGAAGTGTCCACACCACGAGGTGTCGAAATGGCAACTCATGCAGATCTTTTATCACAGGTTGACTAAGCAACTCCGTAACCACGTGGACGCTTCTTGCAGAGGCAATTTCCTCAACAAGGATGCAGATAGTGTGCATGAATTGTTTGAGGAAATGAGTGAGAATTCCATCAATCATGCCTCCATGGATACTTTTAATCGATCCCAACAACCCAAATCGAATGTTAATGAGGTCCATCATTCTCATTCATTCAATATGGAACTGATTTGTAATAAACTAGATAAGGTGGACCTGGTTACCAAAAGAATAGAAGAGTAAATGGCTGGAAACTCTGCAAATACTTCTCGATCTACTCAATTCCAGAACTCGGGATTCCATTCATCACGAGCTCCTACTGGATGGGAGTTTATGAATCAATTGGAAGTGGCTCAACCTGTAAGCCAGCATTACTCAGAACCCCATGGGTTCCAAACTGGGGCATTTGATCCCAATTTCTCTGATCTCTCTCCTTTCCCGCCATCCTCGCCTTATGAGGATGTGTATGCTATTCAGAAGAACGTTAGGTCCAACCCATATTCTAACTCTTATAACCCGAGTTGGAGGAACCACCCTAACTTCTGGAAAATTCCGGGGCAGTAGACCCAAATCCGACCCAGCAACCATGCATTGCAAAGACCAATGGGTCAAGGTCATGTATACACTCAGTTGTCCCCTAATCAGGTCAATCAGCCAACCTGGAATCCCGTCAACCTGTAAGGTAGGCTAATTTGAACCAACAGATGGTAGAGATGCAAGGATCCATGCTCCAACTTATGCAACAAATGAAAACCTCGCTGGACAACTTACAATCCAAGCTTATTGCTAATTCTCATCAGCCTGGATCTCTGTCATCTCAACCCGTACCCAACCCTCGCAACATACAAAATCAAGGCAATCAAGCCCAGGGGTACAGGAATCAAAAGGACCCACGCGCACATGCTCAGGTGGTTGAGTAGGGTCCTTCTGCTTCTTCATCCAATCTGGGTTATTTGGCAAATCAAGCCCCTCTGATCTTTCCTAACCCTCCCCAAGACCCAAACTCGTATGCTTCTGCAAATTCTGTTACTTTGAGGAGTGGACGGCAAGCCCAGGACCCAAAATTACCCTCTTCTAGTCAATCACACCCTGGTGAGCCTGAGGAAGTTAAGGAGAACACTAAAGAAGAGATTAAGGCTCAAGAACCTGCTTCCAAAGATCTGACTCATGTTCCATTCCTTGAAGCCTTGATTAAACCCAAAAAGAAGAAGTATGTTGATAGCGACGAGGGGCTCTTGAATATATTCAAGAATGTTGAAATCAATATCCCGCTCCTCGATGCTATTAAACACATTTCGACTTATGCTATATTTTTAAAGGATTTATGCACTCAAAAGCATAACCCAAGGGAATCTGCCCTGAGGAATGTGATACTCTTCAAGCAGGCTAATTTTGTTATCCTGCATCACATTCGGAAGAAAAAGAGAGATCCAAGTGCCCCATTGATTTCATGTGTTATCAGGAATTACACTTTTGACAGGGCACTTTTAGATCTAGGTGCATCCATTAACCTAATTCCAACTTCTTTTTACGAAAAGTTCGGATTATGTGAACTAAGGCCGACCTTAGTAACGCTGTAGTTAGCGGACCGTTCTGTCACAAACCCGAAAGGTGTTATTGAGGATGTTATCGTCAAGGTTAAGGACTTCTACTTTCCTATAGATTTCCTTGTCCTTGACATGGATGTACCTGAAGATTTAAGGAACACGCCTATCATGCTAGGGCGGCCGTTCCTAGCTACCGCTAAGGCCAATATCAACTATGAAAGCAGTAGTATGGAAATCTCCTTTGAAGATAGAAAAATGAAACTTAATATTTTTAAAGCGATTAACAAATTTGAAGATTGTGGACATATTAAGGAACTTGAGGATGATGATTTAAATGTTGAAACTTGTATGGCTTTTACTGTCCTTGAGAATTCCTCCTGCACCAATGAACTCAACCCACAACCCTCCGTGGCAGACCCGCCACATTCCGAAGAGGTTGCTGATTTTGTTCACTTCCAACCTCTTTCTTTTATATCGTCCTAATGAATCTTCATCAGTATCCTCCTTACCCTCCATCCTAAACCCGCCCCAATTTGAATTGAAACCATTACCTAAGAGTCTGAAATATGAATTTTTAGGACATAAGAAAACACCTCCTCTGATTAAAGTGCAAAATGACTAAGGAGCAAGAGATGAGATTGATCAAGGTCCTAAAAGCATATAAGAAGGCAATTGGTTAGACCATCCATGACCTTAGGGGGATTGAGTCATTTATTGCAATCATAGAATTTTTATTGAAGATGGATCCCATCCTTCTCGCCAGATGCAGAGGAGATTGAACCCTAATATGCGAGAAGTGGTCAAGAAGGAAATCATTAAGTGGCTTGACATAAGAATCATTTATCCAATCTCGAATAGTCCTTAAGTTAGTCCCGTGCAAATTATTCCCAAGAAAGTCAAGATTAATGTTGTGACTAACGAGAAAGGAGAATATGTCAATACTCGTTCAGCTTCCTATTGGAGAGTTTGTATTGATTACAGGAAGCTGAATACAGCCATGAAAAAGGATCATTTCCCTCTACCTTTCATCGACCAAATCTTTGAAATGTTAGCCAGGTAAAAGTATTTTTGTTTCTTGGATGGTTACTCGAGATACAACCAAGTTCCTATCCATCCTGAGAACCAAGAAAAGACAACTTTCACCTGTCCCTACAAAACCTTTGCATTCCGTAGAATTCCTTTTGGGCTTTGTAATGCACCTGTGGCTTTTCAAAGGTGTATGCTAGCCATTTTCTCAGACATGGTGGGAGAGTTTATGGAAGTATTCATGGACGATTTCTCCATTTTCAGAGATTCATTTGATTCTTGTCTAGCTAACCTAGAATTGATCCTTAAAAGATGCATTAAAACACGGCTAGTCCTTAACTGATAAAGAGTCACTTCATGACAAAAGAAGGCATCATCTTAGGTCATGTAGTCTCTAAGCAAGGAATTGAGGTTGATAAAGCTAAGGTGGATGCTATCTCAAAACTTCCTCCTCCCGCACCTGTTAAGCAAATCCGATCATTTCTTGGTCACGTGGGACTTTATAGGAGGTTCATCACGGACTTCTCTAAGGTTGCTTGACCTTTAAGCAACCTTCTGGCCAAAGATACGCCATTCAATTTTGACGAATCATGCCACAAGGCATTTGATTTTCTTAAAACAATAGTCACTTGTGCTTCGGTGCTACAACCACCAGTCTAGACAGCCCCATTTTAGATCATGACCAACGCTTTTGATTACACAGTCGAGGCTGTTTGGGTCAGAAGATAGACAAGAAGCCCTCTATCATCTACTACACTAGCAAAACTCTAGACGAGGCCTAGAGAAACTACACTATTACCGAAAAGGAATTGCTAGCTGTAGTATTTGCGTTGAAAAAATTCAAGGCTTATCTCTTAGTATCTCATGTTGTAAGCTATACCGACCACTCAGTCCTGAGACATCTCTTGGCTAAAAAAAATGTCAATCCTCAGCTCATCCGATGGATTCTTTTACTTTAAGAATTCGATCTTGAAATCAAAGACAAATCCGATGAATTACTGATACTTTTTTGGACAAGGCTATTCTTGCAGTTTCAGGTGTTCAAATCCTTTGGTTTGCAAATATGATTAATTATTTGGCCGTTGGTCAAATCCCCCAGGATTGGACCAAGCAACAATGAGATAGACTTATATCTGAGGCTACATATTACTTTTAGGATGACCCTGAACTATACTGCATCGGCTCTGATCATATTATTCACTGATGTGTTCCAGAGAATGAGTTTCAAAGCATACTTGAGTTCTGTCATGCATCTGCGTGTGGTGGACATTTCTCCAAGACAAAGACGGCTGCAAAAATTTTGAAATCTAGATTTTATTGGTCGTCTTTATTCAAGGATGCCCAGGAATTCTCAAGGTCATATTCCCCATGCCAGGCACTCTGGAGCATAGCCAAGAGAGACATAATGCCTCTAAATCCGATTCTTCCCGTCAAAATCTTTGACGTTTGGAGCATCGATTTCATGAGACCCTTCCTTCATTTGGACGCCAGCACATTCTTGTAGCTATTGACTACGTGTCCAAGTAGATTAAGGTTATCCCTACCTGAACCAATGACCACAAGGTGATCATTGATTTTGTCAAGAAGAATATCATCAATTGGTTCAAAATTTCAAGGGCCATCATCAGCGATGGTGGTACTCACTTCACCAATGACTAGTTCTGTAATTTACTGGCAAAATAAGGGGTGAATCAGAGAATCTCCACACCTTACCACCCCCAGACAAATGGACAGGCCAAGATCTCCAATCGGAAGATCAAAAACATTCTACAAAAGATAGTTAGGCCTGATAGAAAAGACTGGACTCAAAAGCATGATGACGCTCTTTAGGCCTATCGTACGACGCACAAGACGCCTATCGGCATGTCACCATTTCATCTGGTGTATGTAAAAGCATGTCATTTACCCGTTGAGATTGAACATAGGGCATTCTAGGCAATCAAGAAATGCAACTTTGATTTAAGTTTCGTCGGAAATATCAGAAAAATCAACTATCTGAGTTGGAGGGGCTTAGAAATGACGCATACGAGAATGCCAAGATCAATAAGGCTAGGACCAAAGCTCTTCATGACCAGCTGGTTTCCCCCAAGAGCTTTGAGCCGAACCAGAAGGTCTGGCTCTTTGATTCTTGACTTAAGCTCTTTCCCGACAAGCTTAGGTTAAAGTGGAGTGACCCATTCATCATTGATCGGATATTCCCAAACGAACCCATTAAGATTTCTAACCAAAAGACAAGTAATTCTTTTAAGGTTAACGGATAACGTCTGAAACCTTTTATTGACCACGTTATTTCAAAACCCGTCTTAGACAATGTTACTTTAACCTTAATCTGACTTTCTTTGGTTGAATCCCACCTAGCTGATGGCACTAAACTCAGCACTTGTATAGTCTGACTCAGAGCTGACCAAAGTATAATGGAATACAGGTGATTTTTCTATTCTGCCCTTTTCTAATGCTTTTTATTTTCAATGAGAACATTAAATAAGCTAGGCATGGGGGATGAATTCATTTTTTAATCATATTGCCAGCTTTATGGATTTCTTGTAAATTTACTTTATTTTTCCTTTTTATTTAAAATAATTGAATTAGGAAAAGAAAACTTGGGCTTTAGAAATTTTCAATCTTAGAAAATAATAAAGTAGGACCTGAACACTTAGATCCTTCAAGTCTTTGGACTTAATCAGCTCGGGTGTCCACTAAAATGTGGACCTATTTCTCGAATCCTCACCATTTGAAATTTCATTTCAAATTAGTTAATAAAGTTGGGGAGATAAATACACGACTTATCAACCTACCCTCTGATTTGAGGGGACTTTAAGTCTAAGCATCTACACACTATTTGCACTGACTCATTTTTTGACAGTTTTTACGGAAATTGGGTAACTAATGAACCTTCTAAGGTAGTATGACTGGTAATTATCGTGGGTAACAACCCATTGATTGGTTGTCCAGAGCCCAATAACACAACCATTCTCTTCTTGTTGCCTTTAAGTCTTACATCAGAGAAACCACCTACTTAAAAAGAAAAAGAAAAGAAAAGTATCTAAAAATAGAAAAAGAAATAAAAGAAATAAAAAAGAAGAAAAGAAGAAAGAAATAAGCCACACCTCACTGCACGAGTATAGCTAGCAAGTTGCTGGTGGTAACAACTCATCGGTCGATTGTCTAGAACCCAGCTTACAAAAATGCACGTTTAATTCCAAACACCTAGAAAGAAGCGAGAAGTAGAATAAACCGGAGAGATATACACTGGGTTCGCTATTGTGTTAATCCCATAAAAATAAAAATAGGAAGAAAGCTACCGGTCGTATAGATACACCTTTAGGCAAAATTCCTTTTCAAGGTCACCTAGGGGAGTAGAAACTCGAAGTCCCTTATAATCGCCGATAAGTGACTCTATCACATTTCGCACATAAAGATGCTTAGTACTAAGAGTTCTCTTCAAGTCTTGGGAGGGTTGGATAGTCGTAAAAAGCTGCCTCTAAACCCTAAACTTAAAAATCCAAAAAAAAAAAATTAGAAAAGAAGAAAAAAAAAAAGATGCTTCTGCTTTTGTATAAGGCGAGGCCTTGGGCGATCTGCATTTTAGCAGACACCCAAGCATTGTTGTGTCTCTATAATTTGATCCTAGTGTTGAAAAATAACTTTTGCCCAAGTAATTTAATTCTAATTCTTTTACAAACAGCAAATAGTTTTTGCTAGGGACTAGCAAAAGATAAGCATGGGAGTGTGATGTGTATGCATCTAAGTAGCCTAAAATATCTATTTATGCATGTTCTTAGTGTCGTAAAAGCATCATGCATTGTAAATATTGCATAACATGTATCATCATGCATTTAGGTCAAATTGTATAATAATTTACTCTTTTTGATGGCCAAGAATAGGGTGATATTTAATTGGGGCCTCAGATTGAAAATTTAACCGTACAGATTTGATCAAGACGACGATCGGAGTTCAACAACTCCAAGATCGCCGCGATCGAATCTCCGTACCATCAGATGCAGTCCGAGAAAGATCTAAGACCAAGGGGTCAAGTGGTGTAAATCCGTACCTCAAACGACAAATCCAACCGTACGAATGGGTTTGGATCGACGATCGCAACCCAATAACGAGAAAATCAGTTCAATCCCACATCTGTGGCACCATCTACAACTTAGAGAAGATGAACAGCCAGGATGGCACCACATAGCGCAACCCCAACCGCCCTATGTCAGCCCAAGCCCCCACTCCAACTCTGAAGGCGCTATCAAGACACGATATCAGCTGTTGGATAGAGATCCAACGGTTGAAGGCGCATATGCCTTAAAACGAAACCACGCCTCAAATGCGAGCATAGCGCGTTGGGCAAACACCCTACACAGAGCGTGAGGCGCGGGTTCGAGACCGTGCACGCCTAAAATCAAGGAGCGAGGGGCACAGTCAAATTCGACTGTGCAATGAAGATCGTGAGAGCATGGGAGCGGAGACATGGCAACGCCGGGTGCGAGAATCGCGCACGTGCAATCAAATGCATGATCGAACGCGCGATTGCACGCACGAGTTAGGCACGCTGAAAAAGAAGCGTGCAGATGCGTTTTAAGCAATCCGATCTCTCGATCGGACGGCTAAGAACGCTTGATCGTGGATGCATGTTGAAGCAGCTAAAGGCGAGGAGGGGGTGTGCACGCGTACCTTCACCCACATTTGAATTACAGTAACGCTCATAAACGTCACTAAAGGCACTGAAATTAATGTTTAATCATTAAAATGACCTATTTACCCCTCTATTCTTCAACTATAAAAAGGCCCTATGACCCCCACATTCTTTTCATCCCTTCCTTCATCTCTCTTCCTCTCAAAAGCTCTAAACAAGCTTATCTCAAACTCAGAATGCTCCTCTAAAGTAAAAATCAAAATTTTGTCCACTTCTCACCCTGTTCGTGGAGCACCTGTGGTCATCTTCTCACCCCCATTCCGGAAGTGGATCCCACAATGACGATGCCCTGCCTCGCCCCTAGTTCTTCCCGCTTCGTTCTCCATCCTCAATCTTTGCTATTCTTCCAGGCGTCATCCATACAGTTCGTCCTCCAAGCAGCCGTCAAAGAGGATAATTTCTCACCTCGCTTTTATTTATCACTTTCTAGATTAGATTTCCCGCTTTCTAGTGGTAATTGTATGACATTTTCATTGATATAAATTTGTTCTCTCTCTCTCTAGTGTTAATATTGCAAGTACAATAGAATCATTGTGATTATTTCATCTTTAAACAAAAATTGAAAAAATATATATAATTGCGAATTTCGAATCAACATAACCTCCCTGTGTTCGACCCGAGACTCCTTTTGAGTTTCAATAAAAATTATTTGATTGCTCGAATTTTCTCGCAAATTACACTATAACGACAGGTTTTCAAAACTCAAATCTTTTTACAACGAATTTTCATTACAACAACCATAAACCCTTAAATCCCTAAAATCAAAATTACTTAGGGCTAAGGATTTAAATAAAGGAGAGGAAGGGAATGCACCAAGGGCCATTGTGGCCTTGATGAGGCAGCTTGCCGTCTCTAAGCCAGTGAGGAGCACCCAAAGTAGCCACCATGGCTATTGCCCTATCATGCAACAACCACGCCTCCCTCCTCCCACAGCAGTAGGGATCGCCACCCCCTCCTCAACCAACATAGCAGCAACGATAACAGGGCTGCTGCAGCCTCCAATCAATGACGCCGACCCTCCCTGCCACCTATTGCAGGTAATGAGAGGAGGGAGGAGGGTGAGCGTGCTGTGGAAGAAGGGCAAGGTGAGTCGATGGCAAAGAGTAGGAAGGGGCCTCTCATGTGAGAAATATGAAGGGAGGGGATCCTCAGGGTGGCATGCATCGCCCTTCCCATCTCTTCATCTTCTTCCCACAGCCAACAATAGTAGCGACAGCAGTCCTAACAGCAACTACTAATACAAATGAGAGGGAGGAAGACCAACAAGGCAAAGAGGAAGGAGAGGAGGGAAGGGTGTGGCCAACGATCTCAAATGGAGTCAAAAGGAAGTTTTTTGGCTTCTCTTGCAAGCCAAGTTCTTAACCGTGGGGTGAAAAAATTATCTAACAAGCCCTCCATCCAAAGCCACCACTCATTGAAAAGTCCTCCAATAAGATCCTCTCTCCAATTGCCTCTTACCCAAAAATGATAAGACCATCAAAGAGAATCAATTTCTAAGGGATCCAAAATTCCATAATCATAAATTCAATGAGGGTTGGATTATTTCCAAAAAGGGCTATTAGAAATCAAAACCCTAACAACATCACTTCATATATTTATGTTTACAAACCAAGATTACGACAATGCCTCCTATTACTCTTTCTCTCTCTTTAAAGTCACTTTTCACTCTATCTCAAATATTCCTCAAAACCTCTTTCACAATCTCTTCCCTTCTCAGATGCATTTGGCATTTCCAATTCATTTTCTTCTTTCTTCCTTTAGATTTATTTATGTTGCATGCAAAATGATATTGTGGATGTTTTTCTATAACATCAACTCTTTCATATTTATGTTATTGGATCTCAATATGCTCCTTTAGGTGCTACAAGAACCCAAGTATATGCTAAATTATGAATATACTTACATTCATGTTTAGTGCTTACCTAATATATATATGCAACTGCAAGTTTCAACAAACAATTTTTCTATACGTAGAAAGCATACAAAATTGTGTAACTACTTGAGCTACTTGTCTCATTTTTCTATGCTAATTTGATACTAAACTGAGGTACATTTTGAAATTCTAAATACATTGTTGCATTCCATTCTCACTCTCTTGAGAACTAATAGTTCCATTTGATCATTATATTGATATTTCTATTCAAACATGTCACTAGAAAAGGAAGCTTTTTGGTTTACTTTCTTTTTTGTCAAAACAAGAAGGGTGTTAGCATAAGCTTAGAATAGAACTATAACTCAAAATTGGTGTATATTTATATGTTGTAGCTCCTTATATGGGCCCTCAACTTTTGTATATAGAACTCTATAAATGAGATGTAATATTATGGAGAGACCCTTATACTTAGAAAATAGCTTACGTTATGATGCTTTGCTTTCCACTCTATTTTACTTTGTGGTGGGGTTGCCCACTTTGTGGATGTATATTTTTATGCTTCTAGTGGTGAATATGATTGTGGGGAGTACCCACTTTGTTATTATATTTATATCCTTGCACAAGTCTTCATTATAAGTATAGGATTTCGGGGAAAATGTGATGAAATAGAAAAACTATGTTAGATTTTTGATAGAATTTAACCCCTTAGTTAATAGATTTTTCCTTAAGCTTGTCATCACATAACTTTGTTAATGGCATAACAGATATCCTAGGAGGCAATAAGTAGTGGCGACGTTGCGACGCCAATCTCAAGGAATCGTCGTTGCAGAGCGTGACAATCAAGTCTGATCCAACTGATCTATTATAGACCTATGCTTAAACTCGTCAAATCAAGTTGTTCCTACTTACCAAATAGGTTCAAAACTGGCATACATGACCTTACCAGTTATAGTGCAAAAAAGACATGACTAATCCAATACCACATATGGGGTTCCATCCATATAGGTCTATGTACCTAGATCCAACAACTCCATATTCCAAATTTCCTAGTCATGACGTCACTTGCATACAAATGAGTCAAGTCGAACTTGTTTAAAAATTTCTAGTTGTAGCCACTTAATTGGGTCATGTTTATTTTGACAACCTTGAACTTTGGCAAACCAAACATTGGATTTTGTTTTAATCCATAGATGACCTTCTATAGCATGTATGCTTTAGATAGTTTCCTCTAAATAACAAAGGCAACAAGTTGTTCCATGTTTCTCTTTGGGTAAGTTATCATTTAGGAACACGTTTCTTTTCTTTTTAAAGGGAGGAACAAATTTTCTCAACAAATTGAAATACTTGTCGTCTACCGCTAGCAGTAATAGGTAACAATATATGAATAGAATTTAATCTTGCAAGTAGATATGTCTTAAAATAATCTATTCCATAATTTTGAATATAACTCTTTATCATAAAACGGGCCTTAAATTGCTTCATTCGACCAATAAATAAATATTCCCAAATTTTCATACAATAGGTTTTGTTTTTATTTACAACAACCGAGAACAACCAGAAAAACTCATAAAAGTTGGAAATGATCACATCAAAGAAAGAGAGATAACAATATAAACTTATAACAATTTAGTAAAAAGTCATTTCCTTTATTGTAATATATTTATTGTGATTTTATTTTGGTGGCTTGTTTTATTTTGGTGGCTTCATTAATCTTGTTATTTGGTTTTGATTTAAATTTTTCTAGGTGTTTGTGCTTTACATACTAATACTTTTCTTTCAATTTTGACTTAAATGTATCATTAACAATAAATATCCAATAATATATTTTCAAGATATTATATTCTTCTACTAAACAAAGTAAATAGATAAAAGTTGGATATATGAAGATAGGTCAAGTAGAAAATACCTAGTGGGCATTACAAATTTCATTGAGTTTGTATTTGATAAAGTGGCCAAGGAACCACTGCCTACCCTAGTCAAGATTGTACTAATGTTATTTGTGTCAGTCGACAAACAGTTGTTGAACATTTCTTATGTAGAAGGTTTTCCAAAGATTATATTCAGTGGGTTTTACATGAAAGAGTTTGAAAACATCCAAGAAGATGTCAATGAAAATCAAGAAGTTGGGGATGATATGCATGATTTGCTACATGAAGCTTTTGGATTTCAAGATATGGAAAGGATGCATCTTACATGGAATGCAATTTGACAAATAATCTTAATAAAAATGCAAATATATTTTTTTACTTATTGTAGGATGCCAAACAAGAGCTATATTTAGGATGTAAGAAGTTCACGAAGTTATCCTTTTGGGTCCAACTTTATCACATAAAGTGCCTCAGTGGATGGATAAACAAATCTGTTACCATGCTGCTTGAGCTTCTTAAATAAGCATTGCTAGAGGGAGAAACACTTCCTAATTCTTTTTATCAAACCAAGAAAGTAATAGGTGAACCTGGCCTTGCTTATGAAAAAATTAACATATGTTCGGAGAAATGTATGTTATATTGGAAAGAGCATGCAAATGATAATTCATACCAAATATGTGGTACTTCGAGATGGAGATAAAAAACATCACAATCTGAAGTTGATGAAACCCTTCAACTTGAATCAGATGAAAAAATTGTTGCTTAAGTTATGTTGTACTTTTCATTGAAATCAAGGCTACAATACAAAGACTATTCATGTCATCAAAGACATCTCACCTGTTGAGATGACATTTTGAAGGTCTATTAAAGGATAGAATACTTAGACATCCTATGGATTCCCCATAATGGAAGATATTTACCTTATTTTTCTTCAGAGCCTCGAAATATTCACCCCGGTTTAGTATTAATGGGTTCAATCCTTTTATGACAACAACACAACATAGTACTTGGCCTATTATCCTAATTCCTTATAGTTTACCTCCATGGTTATGCATGAAGCAATCAAATTTCATATTATCAATATTTCTGATCCCAATCCAAAGGCTCATATAGATGTCTTTCTACAACGATTAATTGAGGAATTGAAAGATTTATGGGAGATTGGCATTCCAACATATGATGTTGATTGCAAGGAAACATTTCAACTACTATTGCAATAATGTTGACCATCAATGACTTTTTGGCATATCCTGATATATCAGGATGACAAAAGGATATCTTGCATGCCCTTCTTATAATAAAGACAATGATTCACAATACTTGGAAAGTGGCCAATAGGTATGGTACATGGGTCATCATCGTTTTCTTCTAATGTATCATAGATTTAGAAGGCAATCAACACCCTTCAATGAAAAGCAAGATTTGAGGTGTACACCAAAATTATTATCAAACATGATGATGATGGCACAACTAGAAAGAGTTCCTAGTATTATTGGCACAGATCCCAAAAAGAGGTGTAAGTATTGGCCTAATTGGACAAAACTAAATATACTTTTTGAGTTGTCATATTGGAGAAAGAATGTTATTCATCATATTCTTGATATCATGCATATCGAGAAAAATGTATGTGACAATATAATGGGAACCCTATTACAATTGGAAAAGAAAAACAAAGATGGTAAAAAAAGTCATGTCAACTTACAAAAGTTGAGCATTGGACATACACTTCACCCCAAAGAGGTTGGCAATAAGACGACCTTACCTCCAACATGTTATAACTTAGATAAGAATGAGAAGTCCAACCTATGTGAGATCTTTAAAAGAGTCAAAGCTCCAGACAATTATGCATCCAATATATCAAGATGTGTAAGTCTACGTGATCGCAAGATTTGTGGCTTAAAAAGTTATAATTATCATATATTGATGTATCAACTACTTCCGATATCGTTACAGGTTATCATATCAAATGATGTCGTTCAATAAAATATTTCCACCATCGTCTTTTGATGTTATGATACATTTAAGAATACATTTGGCCACAAAAGTAAAGATAGTAAGATCAATTCAATATCGATAGATGGACCTCATAGAAATGTATACTCATATAGTGTTATAGATGTTTTTAACATATTCTTAACTCTAACATGGTTACTTAATAGGTATCTTCTTAAACCAAAAAGGTATGTC
The DNA here is from genome assembly GCA_037157565.1 of Thalassia testudinum. Taxonomy (NCBI): domain Eukaryota; kingdom Viridiplantae; phylum Streptophyta; class Magnoliopsida; order Alismatales; family Hydrocharitaceae; genus Thalassia; species Thalassia testudinum. The sequence goes on from JAZHRO010000024.1 coordinate 79,424,453, forward strand.
CGTAATAAGAATCATCCAAAAGGCTCTATTGCATAAGGGTATATAGCGGATGAATGTTTGACATTTTGTTCGAGATATTTACCACAAGTGGAAAAAGGGTTTACATCAAGAAACTTTCCAAATGAATTCTACGATGTGGATGAAGGATTCCCTATATTTTCACAATCTGATCATGCGATAAGAAAGACGACTCCCAAGAAATTAAATTCAATTACAATAAATAGGCACACGAATATATCTTATTCAGTTGTGACGTTATTCTTCAATTTAAAGTGTAAGCACCTAAAATTCATATCCTTTAGATTGTTCATATTACATGTTCTGTCATAACATTTTAATAATTCTTATAAATTTGCAGATAACATCATCATGTACTTAAAAACTCATATCGTCGATTATTACAGAAGGTATTCAGTAACAAACATAATAACACTTTTTGGGAGCGGTTCAAGAGATATGTATGTTTAATAGATGTTCACCAATCTGACAATTTCTTACTTTTTGTGATTCAAATTTAAGAAAAGGCAAAAAGATAATTCATACCAGAAGATCTTCGAGTGCTTACTCGAGGCCCTCATGAAATCGGGTTGTATTGTAATGGCTATATTATTAATGGTTTTAGATTTCACATGAAAAGAGAAGAATAGACAAACACAAAATAGTGGTGTTGTTAATGACTAAATCGAGAGCTTTTCAAAAGCATCAAATAAAAATCCTACAATTGGTGAAGTTGATTACCATGGAGTGATCACAACTATAATTGAGAGTATTATTCAAGTGCTACTGGATAAATACTAAGTCTAAAGATACAATTGAGAAAGCAAATAGACTAACATTAGTGAATTTATCATGTTTAAGACATGAAAATGATCCGTTTGTATTAGCAACTCAAGTACAATAGATATTTTATGTCCAATATCCAGTACGCAAGGATTGGTATTTTGTTGTGAGAACAAGACCTAGAGATTTATTTGCTATGGAAGAAAAAGTTGATGACTTAAGTGATAATGGCATGCTAGACAGGAACTCTTATGAGTTGAATGATAATGAGATAGATACAAATTGCAATGATGATGACATTGTGTTGAATGGTGATCGTCATAGTTTAGATAAATACATCATAGGATAGTGACGAGAATCAAATCGACATTTAAAATTTGTAATTGCTCGAAAAATCGTAAGTTTCAAAGTCATTCGCAGAGAGCAAATATTGCAATTCAATCAATTAATCAAATAAGATAACAATGAGCATAATATTAAATCAAAAATTCAATAAAATATATTCAATATATTCCAAGAGTATATCAGAGTCAATAAACAAAGAATAGAGAAAGATAGCAAAAATAATGATGGTTGAAATTAACCACCAATATAACTCAACACTCAGGCTATTCTCTCAAGCTCAAAGGGTATCAAACACCCTAATTAATCGATCAATTTAAGCCACACGGATGGCCTAATCAGTCAATTCCACAACCATGCCTCAGCAGAACCTTTCAAAATTCGCCTAAGTGTTAGGCACAGATCTAGAGGACAAAAACCCCCCTTCCTCAGAAAATCCCCCTTTCTCTCTCTTTGTAACCGGGTAATCAGATCCAGACCAGACCTGCCCCGACGGGCAAGGTGTGCACAGGGGTGTGAAGAGGGACCTCACCCCTATGTTCTAAGGCAAACAGCACACACACACAATTCAATAACTATCAGTTTTTATTTCAGCTCTTTCTGATGTGGGACAAAACGTCCAAGCCTTCTTCGCACCTTTTCAGCAGATGGAGCTCGTCGTCAATTGCTCCTGCTGATCTATCCTCATCTTCAATTGGAGTTGCAAATGTCCTCGTGGGTTGAATCCACATCAGCTGGAGGTCGAATCAAGGGTGGGGGTCGACGAATGGCAGTGCTCAATGACGAAGTTGATGTCGACGACGACAGACACCTATAGATCAGGATACGGGTTAAAAGCCCCAATTAAAAAGCTCGGGATGGTCGCTATGAAGAGTGGAGTGAGGTGGCGATGTTCATTTGATGCGTGAACATGTGTGGTGACCAGCTGAGGTCAAAGGGGACGACGGTGACGTGGGTTGGCCGGCCAAGGTTTCAAATGATCAAAACTCCAAATAGGAAGAGGGCTTTTACTCTAGGGAGTGCAGGGAAGGTAATAGTGGTGGTGTTGTGGCGTTTAGTGGATTAGGGCACCGGCGCAAGCTCACCAAAGCTCAAGCCGAAGGCGGAGAAGATGACGGTGGAATGGCGTGTGTGAAGGTCGATCCTAGAAGCTAAGGGTGTAGGAAGAAATAGGGGAGCAAGAGGAGAGAGAGAAACTTATCTAGACGATAGAGCGAGTGAATCACTCCGACATGACTTACTGGATGAAGAGGTTTAGCAGAAGTATCGACGAGGAAGAAGAGGTCGAAAACAGTCCTGCTTTAACTGGCTACAGCCACAAGGAGAGGAAGATGATGATGGTGCCTGTTGGTTGAGAGCACGCATGGAAGTAGGGGGGCAGAGGGCTTGCTGGAGCCGATGGTGGAATTGGCTGGAAAAGACGAATTAGAGGAAGTTCCAGGCCAAAAATCGACTAACTTGACCATGGAACTTTGAGGATCTTAAATAGAAGAGGTTCCTCTCCCAATTGAGCAAGTAAATGCACAATTGGAAGGTCCTCTAAGCTCGAGCTCCATGAGCCCACCGACGATGAATACGGTTGTGATTGGTCACTTCAAGATGATCAATGAATAGAGGACCTCAAGATCAATCTCACCGAGTTTGGTGAGATTTGATCTTGATTTGATCCCTCAGATTGAGAATCGAAAGCCGACAACTTTAGTTTCTTAATTCTATTCAGATGTTAATGGCAACAAGGACCTGTTCGCGAGAGAGACGAGAAGCTAAAGGTCTTTTGGTAAGGAAAGTTGAAACATAGGGGTCTAGATGTGAAAAACAGAAATTTTAAGGGCAAAAATGTAAAATAAGTCAAGATGAACTCTGATTGGACCCAAATTTTAGTGTTAACCTAATTTGGACCCAAGGAATCTAATGGTGAACTTGGATTTGGACTTTGACCTTGTTTGATTAAGTAATTTACGAAAAAGCCCAAAACAAAAGAAATTCTCGCTTGAATCTCTGTTGTTAGTTAAAATGGGTTCAAATGATCAAAGCGAATGTATCAAACCTCTTAGAATTTTTCTCAATGATTTTTAGGAGATTTAGATTAAATTTAACTCACCCAAAACCCTTTAAAGTTATATGAGGCTGATAATTAGTGTTTTTAGTAATATTTTAATCCCTAACATGCGTGAAATCCTGATTCAGTCAATGTGAACTCACTTTTTGGTCTTTTAAGTTCATTTGACCTTTTATTAACCACTGATCAACCCCTTAGTTAATCTACATTTGTGATGAGATGATAAAGCAGTAGCACTAACCTTGTTTTTCGTATCTTCTCAAATTAGTTCAGTACGAAATTGTGATCATCAGACGATTATTTAGGAACATTTATCACTAGATTTCAACTAATTCAAGTTAGTTATAACGAATGATGGTGTTACCATCACATTAGTATTGTGCTTTTTTTTTTTTGAAAGGGAAAAGGGTGGTGGTCTTAAAGGCCCCCCACTCGCTATATTATACGTACAAAAATTGATGGTGTTTCTTTTTCTAAGGAGAATTGAAAATAATATATTAACGATATGAATATAGTAGATAACAATGAAAGTGAGTCTGACAACTAAACCTATGTAAATTATTAATCATTATTACTTGGTTTAAAGATGATTTAGTAACAAATCATTTTTTTCTTTGTAATATGTTTGTTGTGATTTTATTTTGTTGATCACTTAACTTATTTCTTTTATTGTGTTTCATATAGGATGTCAAAGTGACTACAATTCAATTCTTGAGTTATTTCAATTATAGGAGAGCATCAGCCAAAAAAAAATTTGACAACTATGAACCAACATATTGTTCACACAACAATAATGTTAATGGAACTAGAGATTTAATTTCTGTATTAAAAAATAATCCACTGATACTGAATAAAGAATAAAAGGATAATCAAATCATAAGGAAAGACCACTCAATGCATAGAAAAATTAAAAAGGCAAAGCATGGTGTCATTGAAACATTTGAAGAAAAATATCAAGATAAGCCAACATGTAGCACACATTCAGCAGTTGGAAAAACTGATGAAATTGACCCCAATGACATTGGTAAGATATTTTATATGAAAACTAATTTCTATAATATATCTTTTACTATTATCTTACAAGTTAGTTTAAGAGATTTATATATTATACATAAATAAAATTTGAACTAATTTAATAGTATTTTTCAATCTTTATTAAAAATCTAGATTCTAATACTAAATGAAAGGGCAAGAGAGGACCTACCATGTGCCTCGAAATATGACATAATCAAAGAAGAAAGAAGATATTTGTTTAGATGAATTATTCATACCAACTAATTGGAGAAAGTCAAAAATCATTTGAAAAATTTTTGTGGAACTATCAAATGTAATTCAAATTTAGCTCCATTGGATTCTGATTATTGAAGGAAGATGCATCAAGAATATAGGAACAAAATGATAGAATTTATGGAATCAAACTCTTAACCATAATAATCTAGTTATTAATTATATTTGAGTTTCTATGATTCATGTTATTTATGATGTTATAGTGTAAATTTCAATATAATGAGAAGATACATATACATATCGAAGAAATGGAGAGAATTTAAATGTTACCTAAGGAGAAATATTATCAACCACAACTTTCCTTGGAAGAAAGATTAAAGTATCATGAATTACGTATAACTAGGGAACATTGGAAGTTTCTTAACAAGCACTAAGACTTAAATAGGTCAAAGTTAATTAAAATTGTGTTTTTTTCCATTACCTTAAATTAAAAAATAGTTCTTTAAAATTATGATTCATGTAGTTGTGTTGCGATAAAAATAAAGAATAGAGAAAACTTAATGTTTCATCACATCAAGTAATGACCCGTCACACTTTTAACCTTTTAAGATGTCTGGAGTCTCAGTCAGACGTCTATCCAGACATCTGAACCCATTCTTGGAAGTTGAAAATGAAATTTTTATACTGCACACTGTGCTCTGCACGCGGGCGACGTACAAAACCGTCCTCTTCTCTCTCCCTTCCTCATTCTTCCCCAAACCCTAAACCCCACACCTCCAATATTAACCCCCCTCCTATCTCCTCTCCACTCCACACACCAGCCACCACCACCTTCAGTGCTTGTGCGGGTGCGGCGAGAGGTGGCGAGCGAGGGAGAGCGAGAGGGAGGAAGGAGGAGAGCGCGGGAGGCGGAGGAGGCCAAGGTCGAAGGAGCTTCGGTGAAAGCTTGGTCGAGCTTGCACAGCCACCGACTAGCGCGTGCGGGAGGAGAGGGCTCGGGGAGGCGACCGCCCGGCCCTCTGCAGCGACTGGAGCTGTTGCAGCACGAGGCGGAGCGAGCGGAGAGAGCTGCGAGAAGTTCCTGGTACTGGAAGTTTTCCAGTATCAGACATCTAGAGTGGAGTCCCGACAACTGGCGAGATACCTGAACGTCTAGAGCTAAGGTCAGACATCTGAAAGCACATTTATCACAAGGTACGTATCTCCCTGCGCCATGCATATCGCAGCGCAGGGGTATTTGTCAGCTGACCGCGCCTGCGATTTCGTACGCAGGTGCAGCTTTGGGAAGGAGCGCAAAACGGTTTCCCACTCGCTTTTGGACGTCTAAACGCATCACCAGACGTCCAGAGGTGCGTCCAGACAACCGGAGGCATTATCCAACGTCTGGAACTGCCTTCAAACGATCGCAGACAAGGTCTAAATGTCTGAGGATATCACAGGGACTTAAGGTAAGATCTGACACCTTTTAAGACGTCTGGGAATAATCCCAGCCGTCTAATTTTGAACAGTAAGCACGTTTTTGACTTGTTAAAGTCCGATCGGGGTCCATTTTACGCAAACGAAATACATGTACTTTCCTCACGAGTTCCTCTACATACTAGAGTCTTTTATACACTGTTCTGAACTCTCCTTTTGTGATGTATTCCCTGGTATAGGGTTTCAGCCTGCTGCACGTTTAGGGCTCGCAAAGACGCCTGAGTCTGTGGTTCAAGCCCCCATTATTCCCGAGTTTCCTGGTAGAGTGGTTTAATTCCGTTAATAATATTTAAATAAGAATGTACTTGTGGAAATAGCCAAATGGAATCCTAAGATGTGACATGAACCCTAGGGTAGAAAAATGAATGAACCATTTGTGCTGTATGATATACTTGCATGCATGATTGAAATAAACTACTAGCAATTACCTGTATTATAATTGTAAGTTGCCTGTTAGAATATGAGCTGCCTTTATATGGATGAGAAATGAATTGTGAAAGGTGAAATCTGGATCGGAATAAATGAGGTGAACATGAACATGAACCCTACAGAGAGTTAGGAGTAGAACTCCTGTGGATAAACGGAAACCTAGAATGTAGATGGGAAGTGTGCTAGCCCTTGAGTACGTGGTACCAAAGAGAGCAATTGTCCCCTTTTTGTGTAGAGCGGAGCTAGCCTCCTTTGGGTTGAGACCCAAGGTTAGGATTTGCCACTCTACACCGACTCCTGTTGGCCCTCATGTACGTGATACCGAGGCGAGTTACTAGTGTAGGGAGGGAGCTAGTCACCCCACGGGGCTCGGGGTTCAGCTAGCCACTGATGAGCCCATTCTAATGGACTATTGTTACGCCTAAGTAATTCTCTTTTAACATTGTATGTTTGTTAATAACTACATTAAGTTGTAGAATACTTGTATGCATCATGATTTAAGTTTATAACATTCTATAACTTAATATGTAATGATTTTGTTGTTTTTATGTGCAAAAATGATATTTAGAAAGAACAAGGAGTTGGGAAGTAAATTTCCCCAACAAACAACCGGCAGCATTTTTCCCCATTCTCTGGCCACCCTCAACAGCCACCAACCTCAATAACACCTCCCCAATAGTCTCCTGCCAAAATTAGAAAAGGGATTTGAAAATCCCTTAATTGGCGCCGGGGAGGAGATAAAAAGAGAGGATCGTCGGTTCTTCGGAGGATCTTTATCTTCCCCCCCTGCGGGGAACTGCTCTATCTTCTCCATCGTGGAGAGGGCGAACCTTGTGAACCACCGCATGCACTGTGCACCCCATCCTGCCCTTCAGCCTGTGCCCGCACCTACAGTTGCTTCATCTTTCATCCCCCTTCCACTGCAGGCGCACACCGCCCACCCGTGCCCGCACCAAGCAGCACACTACCATTGCAGGAGTTTGCTTTCACCCGCAGGCCTGTTCAGGCGCAACACCAAGCACCTGCACCCGCAGGTGCTGCGTCTGCCCCTGCAAGCCACACCATCACCGCACCCCCTTCTAGCGCCATCCACCAACCCGCACCAAGCGCCTGCACCCTCACCAAGCGCCCTGCAGGTGCCCTTCTCCAGTGCCCGCAGGCGCTCGCTGCCACCTTGCGCACTCCTGCACCGCCCACCTTCACCCTCCAGCCACACCCACAAGCACTCCAGCGCTCACGCCACTCCACCTTGCACGCCCCTGCCAGGCCGCACCCACCTCCGCACGCCTCTCTCAAGCACCGTAGGCGCCAGCACCCGTCTCCTGCAGCGTGCCCTTCTCCAACGCCAGCAGCCGCTCTGCCTCACGCCCAACCCCTCCGCAGGCGCTCCCATCTGCAGACCTCCCTTGCCGCAGCACCTCCACCTTGCGCCCCGCTTGCCAGGCCCACACCCGCACAGCGCTTCCCTGCAAGAGTGCACAGGCGCGCAGCCAGCCGCGAGCTACAGCAATCTCCTTCTCCTCCAACAGGCCAACAGCCGCCGACCACCTCTCGCCGTTCTGTCACCGTCATCGTGATCCCCACGCGTCAGTCAACCTTCTCCCATAGCAACTCCGTCGCCGATGCTCCCTCTCTCTCTCGCGAGGAGAGAGTGTGAAAGCTCTATTTTCCCTTCAATTAAAAATTACATCTAATGCCATTGCCACCAGAAATTAATTTTCATTAATGATTATTTTATTGTGGCAAAATTGCAAATGCACACTCATGCTTTTTGATAATTACACGTTATCGATATTCACCTATTTCAATATTGATTTTGGGATTAACATGTGCACCAATTTTCTCTAGTATATGTCAATTGAAAATTACATAAAATCATCATATATTTATTGAAGATTTCAGTGAGGGAAAATTGCATATATACCCTTATATTTTTGAGTTATTGTGAATCTTCTTTCCATCGCATTTTATGTCGACTTTGACTAGGGATTTCGCACTTAACCAAAAAAATATGAAATAATCGAGAGTTTATTGCATAATTGCCTCTCTGTGGACACGACCCGCTCTTCCGTGAGTGGTTATTTTTATTATTGATTAGTCGATTTTTCCACCACTTAAATACTACAAGGCATAGCGAAAAAATGACTCGTCAGCCACCCTACACCGACTTGTTAGGCCCTCTGGGCAAACCAAGGTAGTCAGATGAGGGTACGCAGACTATGCAGGGGCGAGACCCCTACTTGGTTCTGAGGGGAGGGACCCCTATTCTGAGAAGGCAAGGCCTTATACTGTTCCGTGTTGTACTTTAGGCATACCGCTAGCAGAAACGACTGACCGCGTGTCAGTACGGGATAGCTACCCGTGTGCTTATCATGCGTGTCGTAGTCACCACTACGTCTTGATAGTGACCTCAGGGTGGTTGACTAGGTGTAGACTACCACGGGGGACTCTCCCGACCAGTAGAGCACCACGTGTACCTTCTACTCTACGGAAAACACTGCAATCAAGATCGTTCCCACAAGCAAGGTTCGAAATGCCGATTTCGACGCCGTGCCGATAAAATTGTACGTATGCATTTCGTGGGCATGCCGTGAAAATGCCCGTTTTTCAATGGCAGATTTCGATGATTTCGACGGCCCGAAAAAATGACATTTCGAGGCACGGCGAGGGCATGCTGGTGCATGCCGACAGAAATGATTAAGATTTGAAAGACAACTAAATCAAGATATTAGAAACGCTTTATAGGTTTTTTATAATAAAAACAGGTTATTTTAGCCTGAAAATCTATCTCTGTATGTGTGTGTGATCAAGATATTAGAAACATTTTTTTATAATAAAAACAGGTTATTTTAGCTGTGTGTGTGTGACCTTCCCTTCACTCCCAGACCGCCCCCACGCCCTTGACCTTCCCTTCCCTCCCAGACCCCCTCCGCACCCGCTCCCCGCCCCCATTTCCCACCCAAAAGCTTCCCGCCCACCCTTTTCAAGTATCCCGCCGCTCAACCACCATCGGCATGCCGACATTTCGTCGGTAACTGTCGGCATGCCGACGGTTTCCCTGCAAACCGACACTATATTTGTGTCGATATGCCCTCCCTCCAAAAAACCCCTTACCGACGGCATACCGATGGCATGCCGTCTGCATTTAAATCACAGACTACAGCAACAGAACGACAACCAGAAGGTTGCACTTTATCTCAGTGACAATCGACACTTAAGGACGTCTTTGAGAAGTCCAATACATGTTGCCCGATTAGTGCTTGTGACACATAAAAGGCGTATCACAAGGAAACTGCAGTTGTGAAGTTTCTGGTTGGTTTGGGGCCTCAGTATGCAGCTTCTTATTCTTAAATGCTTACATTAACAGAGCTTCCTAGTCTTGAGGAAGCATACAACATGCTGAGTAGGATCTTCATTTCTCTCACGATTAAGGAGTCCATAGGTCAGGCTTTTTCCTTGGTTGTTGCCCAAGGTCATGGACAAGGTATTCTCTCTACCGACGGGAGGCATGGTGCTAAGGGCAGAGGGTGCAAATCCTGCACATATTGCGGGAAGCTTGGTCATATTGAGAGCACTTGTTGAACCAAGCATGTATGACGACTATTTGCCAATCAGGTGCCTGCCACTGAAGAGCAGCCAAGAGACACTATATTAGTACCTTGGTTTGACTATGATAAGCCTCTTCAACAACTTTCTTAGCTCTCTCAAGATACTTCTTCTGCATCTGACACTACTATCCTGGTGACCTCTTCTACCTCTTTTGCCTACACTCTCTGTACAAAGTGATGATTTATGTGACACATATTGGCTAGTGGACTTAGGAGCATTACGTCACTTGAGTCGAGATCGGCGACGCTTCTGTCGTCTCCTCTTTTTTCCTCCTGGACATACAGTACAGGTGGTCAACGGGAGGCATTCTCCCATCACTGGTCAAGGGGAGGTTACTGGCATCCCCAACATGAGATTGACTGATATCCTTCTTGTTCTTGATTTTTCGATCAGTTTACTTTTAGTTAGCAGAATTACCAATGAATTGAATTGCCAAGCTATATTTGATGTAGTTGCTTGTACTTTTTAGAATATCCTGATGGGGAGAACGATTAGTGGTGGTTGTAAAGAAGGGGAAGTCTATCGCCTCTTCTAATCTCCTTTTATTGCGGTAAGTTTTGGTGGAGTCACCACTTCTATTGAGTTTCCTTTTCAGTGGCATCTCTATTTGGGTCATTTATCTCTGGATAATCATCATGTTATACCACAGGGATCTCCTACTGTTGTCATCTGTTGTAATGCTTGTCAGCTTGAAAAGCATCATTGGATTACTTTTAGATTGAGGCATGTGATTTTAGATATATGGCATGTTGTTGCCCATAGATCTATGGTGGGGTTGTTGTTGATAAGTGGCTTGGTGTTCTTCTGCTGCTGTCATCGACGTAAAGCACATGAGGAAGCAGGCCATGCTTGGCTGCCACTTTCCATCACCAGCTCGGCGGCTAAAACAACGACAGTGAGCTATGGATCATCTTTGCCTTCCAAGCTTTGCTGCCACTTCACGTTTGCAGAGATCAAGGCCGCAACAAATAATTTCGATGAGAAGCTTCTGCTTGGCGTTGGTGGTTTTGGGAAGGTCTACCGCGGCAGTATAGATGATGGGATGACCATGGTAGCAATCAAGCGTACTAACCCAATGTCCAAACAGGGCCTGCACAAGTTCCAGAATGAAATTGAGATGTTGTCCAAGCTCCGCCACCGTCATCTTGTCTCTCTAATCGGTTACTGTGAAGAGAATGGCGAGATGATATTGGTGTATGACTACATGGCTCACGGCACGCTCCGCGAGCACCTCTACAAGTCCAAGAACCAACCCTTGAGTTGGAAGCAAAGGCTTGAGATATGTATCGGGGCTGCTCGTGGCCTCCATTATCTACACACCGGTGCCAAGTACACCATCATCCACCGTGATGTGAAGAAAACCAACATCCTTTTGGATGACAATTTGGTCGCCAAGGTTTCTGATTTTGGTCTATCCAAGACAGGCCCTTCACTGGACAATACACACGTCAGCACAGTCGTGAAGGGATGCCGACGAAATCTCCTGCAGCGTCGATCGGCATGCCGGCGAAATCGTCGGCATGCCGCCGAAATTCATTGGCCTGCCGACGGCACACCTGTAAATCGACAACATATTCATGTCGGCATGACCCCCTTCCAGAAATGGCCTTGCCGTCAGCATTTAAATCAATGCCCACAAGGAACATACAAGATCAAGAAATATCTGAATACTTTGAGAAATGAGTGAAACGAAAATATATAAAATAGATAAATAGAAATGAGAATTAAACATGATGCTTTTACTGTTTGTACTTAGATAATATAGATACCACTCTACTCAGCGTCCGCTGACTCTGTCTTTTTATAACACTGTTCAGGACTAGGAGTTGAGCAACCCGAGCTTCCGACTGCGGAGGGTGCTAGACCCAGTCGAACCTAGTTGTAGTTGTCTTTGGCACTTCCTTTTCTTTTCTCTACTGTTGTAGTAAGTAATGAACTTTTACTTATTGTTTTGCTTCTACTATTTACTTTCGCTTTCCATTGTTATTGTTGTTGTGGTATGTACTGAAACAGTAGATTTATTTTCCTTTACTGCTTTGTACGTTTCTTACGTTTAGTTATACTGCATATGTGAATGTGGTTTACTTTTCTACTTTTGGTTATTTCTTGTTAGACGACTAAGTCTTTGGATTAGTCAAGGCAAGCCGGTCTCAGGTCTTGTAAGGATCCGAAAATCAGGTCGTAACAAGATGGTATCAGAGCAAAGTCGTCCCGAAAAATGAATCAATTGGCTTGAGAATAATCATTCACGTGCATATAACTAGAATAGTCACCACAACATATCGCCTTAATATTCATTCCAAGTCTTTTTTCGAAGTAATTCGATATCGTTGACTCTCTTGTTCTGTCTTTCGCGTTCCCTTGCAGGAGATGCCTTGTCGAGAAGTTCTCGAGGCAGGCCGTGGACGAGGTCGGAGGGGCGGACGTGCCGGGTCTGAGGTACCAGTTGACCGACCTCTTCTCCCGAGCGTTCAGACCTAGGATCTCGCCCAGTTGATCAGAGATATTCTGCGAGAGGAGCTCCACCAGCCTTCACGGGCACCTCTCCCTGAGGATGTAGAGGGGGAGACCTCGGTGGGACAGAGAGACCGTCGCAGCGTCGAACGAGCAGGAGGGGGAGGGGGTGGTCCTCCACCGCCCCCACCGCACTCTGAAACTTCCGAGCACGAGCCCTCCTTGCCTTAAGGCGTGCCCGTTCCCCCACTACAGCTGCACCACGAGCTTTTCGGATAGTTCCGGAAGCTGAAGCCCCCCTCCTTCAAGGGCGATAAGGACCCATCTGAGGTAAAGGACTGGCTAGAGCAGATAGAGAAGGTGTGCGACACCCTCCGCCCTCCCGCAGAGTGCCGCGTGGCCTTTGTCACGTACCAGCTAGAGAGTGCAGCACATAGGTGGTGGAGGGCAGTCAGAGGCCAGGAAGGGAGAGAGCCGACGTGGGACCAATTCGTGACTATCTTTTGCAAGCAATACTTTCCGCAGACCTAGCAGGACCAGAGGAGGCAAGAGTTTCACTCTCCGCAAAGGGACGATAACTGTTAATGCGTACCGCACGCGTTTTCTAGAGCTGTCACATTTTGCCTCGACAGCCATGTCTACGAAGGAGGAGCGCTTGTAAAGGTTTACCGAGGGGCTCCGACCTGCTATTCGGGAATATATCAAACCCCTGAAGCTGCCCACCTTCTCACGAGTGTTGAGGTAGCCATGACTTACGAGGAGACCAACCCAACCGCGTGAGACACGAACAACGGACAAAAGAGGCCCTATCAGCCAGAGTACTCTCAGGGCCATCGGGAGAGGAGGCACACGACACCTGCAAGAGAGTCGTCTCGTTTTGCGGGGCCATCAGTGGCCTTTGGGGGCCCCAAACAGGGGCCAGTTGCCAGCACCGAACCCCCACCCAGCCACTAGCAGTGACCTACTGAGGGAGGAGGTCATGTTCCCCTCTGCTACCAGTGTGACCAACCGGGCCACATCAGGAGGGATTGCCCATCTAGGGTCGAAACACAGCAGATGCTCCCCGCACCAAGCATTGGAGGTCGAGATGGTGGTCGTGGTCCCCAGGCGCGTGGGGGAGGGCAGCAGTCATGAGGAGGGTACCGGCCAGCAACTGCTCACCCAACCCAGAGTGTAGTTGCTTCGTCTGCACCGAGGACCGAGAGGCGTATCAACTCCCTGACACACAGAGACGCCAAGGCTTCTGGTTCAGTGGTAGTAGGTAGGGTTACCGTTTGGCATATTAGTGTACGTAGTTTTTGATTCCGACGCCATGCACTCTTTTGTTGCTACAAGTTTTGTCGTCAGTTTGGAGTAGGGCAGCGTACTATTAGAGGATCCATTTGTGATTAGAGGCCTACGTGGCCAGTTGTTTGTAGCTAAGGAGGTCTACACGGACTGCGAGGTTAGTATAGGGGGACACAGCCTCCCCGCTGACCTGATTGTGATACAAATGGAGGATTTTGGCGTGATCCTAGGGATGGACCAGTTGTTCGCCTATCACGCCCTGGTGGACTGTTTCGAGAGGAAGATCGTATTCTTCATACCAGAGTTGCCTCCCTTTGAGTTTCATGGATAGCTGGTGAACGGAGGTTTCAAATGCATCTCCGCACTTCGGACAACGAGGCTTTTAAACCAGGGGTGTGAGGGCTTTTTGGCCTACATAGTAGCAAAGTCTAGCCCCGTGGTTGACTTTCAGAGTATTCCGATAGTTTGCAAGTACCCTGACGTTTTTCCAAAGAAGCTGCCAGGACTACCGTCCGAGTGTGAGATTGAATATGAGATCTCACTGGTACCGAGAACCAGCCCCATTTCTATTGCACCATACCGGATGGCGCCACTTGAGCTGCAAGAGTTCAAGTCACAGCTACAGGACCTATTGGAGAAGGGCTGTGTGAAGCCCAGTGCGTCCCCGTAGGGAGCCCCTGTGCTATTTGTGAAAAAGAAAGACGGTACCTGCGACTTTATGTCAACTATCGACAGTTGAATAGAGTCATCATCAAGAACAAGTACCCGTTGCCGAGGATTGACGACCTCTTCGACCAGTTGCGAGACGCCACAGTGTTCTCAAAGATAAATCTGAGGTCGGGTTACCACCAGTTGAGGATCAGGGAGACCGACATCTCCAAGATAGCTTTCCGTACCCGATACGAGCACTACGAGTTCTTGGTCATGCCATTTGGGTTGACTAATGCCCCCGCTGCTTTTATGAATTTGATGAACCAAGTTTTCATACCGTACTTGGACTAATTTGTGGTGGTGTTCATCGACAATGTACTCGTTTACTCGCAGGATCAGGCTCAACACGGGCAACATTTACAGATGATCATGGACACTTTGAAGCGACGCAGGCTGTATGCCAAGTACAGCAAGTACGAGTTTTGGTTGAGGCAGGTGACTTTCTTGGGCCACGTGATCTGAGGGGATGGTTTGGCTGTGGATCCATCCAAGGTTGATGCTGTGCTCAGGTGGGAGAGGCTACGTACAGTGACAGAGATATGCAGCTTTTTGGAACTGGCAGGTTACTATCTGCGGTTTATCAGAAGATTCTCTCAGATTGCACGTCTTATAACCCAGCTGACTCGAAAGGACGTGCCCTTTGCCTGGACAGATGAGTGCGAGGCATGTTTTCAGGAGTTGAAGGAGAGACAGACTTCAGCTCCTATGCTTACCATCTCGGACAGCATTGGCGGTTTTGTGATTTACATGGATGCTTCGTTGCAGGGGTTAAGGGGTGTGCTCATGTAGCGGGGTCACGTTGTCGCTTATGCTTCACGACAACTGAAGCCCCATGAGCATAGCTACCCTACCCATGACTTAGAGCTAGCAGCCGTTATCTTCGCATTGAAGACATAGAGGCACTACCTTTACCATGAGAATTTCGAGATTTTCACGGATCATAAAAGCCTCAAGTACTTATTTGACCAGAAGAAGCTTAACATGAGACAGAGACATTGATTAGAGCTCTTGAAGGACTACGACTGTAGCATCTCCTACCATCTAGGGAAGGCCAATGTGGTGGCTGACGGCTTGAGCCGGAAGGTGCCCACCCACTTGGCCAATCTATAGGCACAGAGTTGGAGACTTATGGAGGAGTTGGGCAGTTGACGACCCCGGGAGTCACAGGGGTATTGTGAGACAGTGACAGTGATGCGGCAGACGCGACCAGAGCTGATAGATCGCATCATCGCAGGACAGATGACGGATCCGTATTTACAGACACTACAGGACAGGATGTTAACAGGAGACTCAGGAGACTTTTCCTTTACAGACGAGATACTGCGCATGAGGGGACGCTTATGCATTCCTAGGGACGAGGAGTTATTGAGAGAGCTCCTGGCTGAGGCACAGGTTCAAGTTCACCATACATCCCGGGAACACAAAGATGTATCATGATCTAAGATGTGAATTTTTGGTGGAGAGGGATGAAGCGAGATGTTGGTGAATTTGTGCAGCAGTGTTTGGTGTGCCAGCAAGTGAAGGCCGAGCATTAGAGGCCTGCAGGGCCATTGCAGCCACTTCCTGTGCCAGAGTGGAAGTGGGAGAGCATCACCATGTACTTGGTGGTGGGGCTACCGGTTACCCAGCGAGAACACGACGCAGTCTGGGTAATAGTAGACAGGTTGACGAAGACAACGCATTTCCTACTGATCCGAGTCACCTAGGGACTAACATAGTTGGCAGAGAGGTACATTCGTGATGTGGTACGCCTGTACGGAGTTTCGCGTGAGATTGTATCCGACAGGGATACCCATTTTACTTCCCAATTCTAGGCTGAGTTTCAACAGACTTTGGGGACACGTTTAAGGTTCAGAACCACTTACCACCCCCAGACAAACAGACAGTCGGAGCGCACAATACAGACACTTGAGGACCTTTTACGCACCTGTGGACTAGATTAGAGAGGCTCTTGGGAGGAGCATTTACCCCTAGCAGAGTTTGCATATAATAGCAGTTATCACTCAAGCATCGACATAGCACCTTACAAGGCTCTATACGGACAGAGGTGTACTACACCCTTGAGTTGGGTCGAGATGAGGGTCAAGTGGGAGGTTGTCCCCATGTTGACCCGACAGAGTCAGGAGGTGATAGAGCAGATTCACAAACGACTCCGCACTATCAGGAGAAGGCAGAAGAGTTACGCTAACCGGAAACACAAAGAGGTGCAGTTCGAGGTTGGGGATCACATCTTTCTCTGTGTTTCACTCATGAAGGGCCTGCAGCGTTTTGGCGAGAAAGGGAAGCTTGCACCGAGGTTTGTAGGGCCCTTTGAGGTCCTGAAGCGGGTGGGACCTGTTGCTTATCGGCTTGCCCTTCCCAACTTTCTGAAGTGCACATGTTCTACATGTCCAACCTCAGGAAGTACATCACTGATCCTAGTCACATTCTGAGCCATGAGAGTGTCGAGGTAGGTGACGACCTGACATACCCCAAGAGACCAATGCAGATACTAGACAGAGCCGTCCGAAATCTGATACGGAAGCAGGTACCACTGGTGAAGGTCCTATGGAGAAGCCAACGGTACGAGGAGGCGACCTAGGATCCTGAGGCGGCAATGCGAGAGCGATACCCAGAGCCTTTTGAAGATACATCTTTTCGGACCTACTTCGATCCTCTTTAAGTTTGTTATGCATTTTATGTTCCTTTTTCCGCACCCTCGCTAGCTCAAGTTTCGGAGACGAAACTTCCTTTAAGTTTGTTATGATGTAATAACCCGTCACACTTTTAGCCTTTTAAGACGTCTGGAATCTCAATCAAACATCTAGACCCGTTCTCGGACGTCTGAAAATGAAATTTGTATACTGCACACTTCGCTCTACGTGCAGGCAGCATGCAGAACCGTCCTCTTCTCTCTCCCTTCCTCATTCTTCCCCAAACCCTAAACCCCACACCTATATAAAACCCCCTCCTATCTCCTCTCCACTTCACACACCAGCCACCACCACCTTCAGTGCTTGTGCGGGAGCGACGAGAGGGGGCGAGTGAGGGAGAGCGAGAAAGAGGAAGGAGGAGAGCGCGGGAGGCGGAGGAGGCTAAGGTCGGAGGAGCTACATTGGAAGCTCGACGAAGCTCGCACGACCACCGGCGAGCGCATGCGGGAGGAGAGGGCTCGAGGAGGCGACCTCCCAACCCTCTACAGCGGCTGGAGCTGCTGCGACTGGAAGAGGAGTTCCTGGTACTAGAAGTTTTCCAGTATCAGACGTCTGAAGTGGAGTCCAGACGACTGGCGGGGTACCTAAATGTCTGAATCTAAGGCTAGACATCTAAAAGCACATTTATCGCAAGGTACGTATCCCCCTGCGCCATGCATATCACAGCGCAGGGGTATTTGTCGACTAGCCATGCCTGCGATTTCGTATGCAGCTGCAGCTTTGGGAAGGAGCGCGAAATACTTTCCCACGTACTTTTAGACATCTGAACACATCACCAGTCATCCAGAGGTGCGTCCAGATGACCAGAGGCATTGTCTGACGTCTGAAACTGCCTTCAGACGATCGTAGAGAAGGTCTGGACGTTTGAGGATACCACAGGGACTTAAGGTAAGATCTGACACCTTTTAAGACATCTGTGATTATTCCTAAACGTCTGATTTTGAATAGTAGGCACGTTTTTGACTTGTTAGATTCCGATCGGGATCCGTTTTACGCAAACGAAATACCTATACCTTCCTCGCAAGTTCCTCTACGTAATAGTCTTTTGTACACTGTTCTGAACTCTCCTTTTGTAATGTATTCCCTAGTATAAGGTTTCAGCCTGCTATGCGTTTGGGACTCGTAGAGACATCTGAGTCTATGATTCAAGCCCCCATTACTCCCGAATTTTCTGGTAGAGTGGTTTAATTCCGTTAATAATATTTAAATAAGAATGTGCTTGTAGAAATAGCCAAATAGAACCCTAAGATGTGACATGAACCTTAAGATAGAGAAATGAATGAACCATTTGTGCTGTATGATATACTTGCATACATGATTGAGATAAACTACTAGCAATTACCTGTATTATACTTGTAAGTTGCCTAGTAGAATATGAGCTACCTATATATGGATGAGAAATGAATTATGAAAGGTGAAATTTGGATCGGAATAAATGAGGTGAACATGAGCATGAACCCTACGAGGAGTTAGGAATAGAACTCCTGTAGATAGATGGAAACCTAGAATGTAGACGAGAAGTGTGCTGGCCCTTGAGTACGTGATACCAAGGAAAGCAACTGTCCCCTTTTTGTGTATAGCAGAGCTAACTTCCCTTGGGTTGAGACTCGAGGTTAAGATTGGTCACTTTACACCGACTCCTGTTGGCCCTCGTGTACGTGGTACCAAGGCGAGCTATTAGTGTAGGAAGGGAGTTAGCCACCTCACGGGACCCGAAGTTCAGCTAGCCACCCTACACCGACTTGTCAGGCCCTATGGGCAAACCAGGGTAATCAGATGAGGGTGCACGGACTGTGGAGGGACAAGACCCTTATTTGGTTCTGATGGGCGAGACCCCTATTCTGAGAAGGCAAGGCCTTATACAGTTCCGTGCTGTACTTTAGGCGTACCCACTAACGGAAACGACTGACCGCGTGTCAATGTAAGGTAGCTACCCGTGCACTTATCACGTATGCTGTAGTCGAGGCGACGACTAGGTATTGAGATTAATCGAGACGAGCCGATCTCAGATTCTGTAGGGATCCTGAAATCGAGTCGTAACACATCACGAGGGCAAAAAGCTATGCATGCATAAGGGATAGGTATATTCTTTATTCTCAAATTTTTCCATTTTTAAACTAATGTTTTAAATGCTATAATTTATATTACTTTTAGATGGAGAAAGAAATGGTAAGAAAAGTAAGCAAGATTGATTTATTTCTAAATGTTCATTAAAAAAAGGTGGTAAACTAGTGTATGAAAGGATAATTTCTATGATTTTAAATTAAGCATATTATATAATTTATTTTAGATGTATAATTTACCTTTTGATCATTATTTTTATCCATCATTTATAGTATCAGCCTTATCATACAGTTAAGAGGACAAATACCTATTTGTTATATGTATGATACTCGAAACATTAAATATAGGTAAAATTAGGATTCTTTTAGAAAAATGATAATTTTGTTCAATTTAATGTATACAAATGAAAGAATAAAATTTTTAATATCATAACAAGAGTTTTAATACATAAATAAAGTAGGTAGTGCATGTTATAATATTTGTTATTATTTTAATTTAGCCCTCTCTTATATGCCATTTTAGTTGAAATTTTTATCAACTTCAATTTCTTTATAACTATTTTAATAATGTAAAAGATTAAAGAATGATAAGTTTTCCTTATAAGCATAATTTAACAAGGCAACTAAGAAGATTGATGATTCAAAAGATACTTCATTTGTCGATGAAATTTATGTAAAACTTGTTGGAAAAGACAAATGTTGTCATAAGGGACATGGATTATTATCACCACAATTTGATTTGTGGAGACAAGGAAATCAATGAATAAAGGAAAGAGTGAGAAACACAAATTGAGATGCAATTTATGAAAGAGAACTTTTGAAAGAAAATCAAGCAAACTTTCAAGAAATAATACCCTAATCTTTAAGAAGAGTAGAATTGAGGATTTCTCCATCACTAGAGAGGTTAGGTATTATGACATTTAGTTAAATAATTAAGTATATTTAGGTTAAGAAATTAATCATATCTACAACCGAGGTACTCAAGATATGGTAAGGTAACAAAGCAACATTTGTACAAATTTAAACACAAAAAATCAACGTAAGGATGGGACTCACTCAATCTATCCCAATGAAGGTCAAGTAAACTTTTATGTAAAAGTACATTAAATTTTAAATTCAAATATTAAACTTTCCATAAAATCTAAAACTACGTTAACCTTAATACTGTCATCTTACTTGCACACTATTTCACATGTAAGATGTATATCCACTAAGGATGGCAGAAATGAAAAGGAAGGTTGCGCTTGGACGATTGCATACTACTAATCCCAATGTAATTAGTCGACGAGCTGCCATTAGTTCCACTTATGTAGGAGTTTATGTTGAAGTTGCCCTCAACGAAGAAAAGATGTTAATCTAGCCATATGAAAAATATGAAGTGTTAAGTGATACAATTGTAGCTATCATTGCTTGGCCTAAGATGCTTATTGTTTGATAGGAATTGTGACAAAATCATTTTGAACCATGGTATATAAATGTAATTTTTCTTTATATAATATATCTTAGAATCATTTTCTTATGTAATTTTCCTTTTTTTCATGATCTCTTCAAGTTGCTAACAGAAAATGCATTCCAGTTATCGACGTAAATTTTTTTCGGTACTTTTAATTTAGTCAAAATATTTTTTTCAAACTTTTTTTATTTTAGGTTGAACATGTATCTTATTTAATTATGATATTCTATAACTTTAACTTATTTATAAAAATTTTTCTTTCTAATAAAAAATCATCAATTGATGAATGAATATTGTTATGATTAACATATCATTTTAGATGTTTGTTCTTCCTTATTACCATTAAATTATTGTAAAAACATACAGATAATTTAGATCCACTATCACTTTTTAGTTATTTCATTTTAAAATTAAAATACTTATTTTTATTACGATAAATCTTTGGATCAATTTATTGTTTAAATATTTATTCATTCCAACTTAGAAGTCAACATATACTTTATAATCAAATTTGATGTAGAAGTGTAATAGCGGTCCCTAAAAATAACCTTAGGTAGTAGTGAAAGTTGAGTAACGAGCTATATCTATAAATTGATTCAATTGGAAATAAAACTACACCATTAAATATAAGGTTTACAAGCTAAAATTAATGACTGATTTTTTATCCTCAAATAATCTCCATTAGCAACATCAAACTTTATTATAACAAGATTTAAAAGATTTATGAGATTAATTAGCGACAAAAAATTTGATTACCATAAAGGCAATCACTTTTCGTCATTAACTTCACAATTCTTTTAATTCTTGTTATAACAAAACAAGATATCACTAATACAGATTATTTAACGGTAATAAAATCCATTGTTAATTTTAGTTGACAAACCCCTTTATTTGATACCATAATTTTATTGCCAATAGAATCATTGTTTTATATAGTTAGTTAATTAATGTTATATTTTATGAATCATTATTATATTTTTACATTAACTTTGATTATGAACTATATATTGACATTTAGATAACTTGTAAATTAAAATGACTAAATATTTAAATAATGAATCATCCAAAAATCTATTGCAATAAAAATAAGTATTTTAATTTTAAATTAAAATAACTAAAATGTGATAACGGATCTAAACCAACTACATCTTTTTACAACAAATCAACGGTAAAGGATGAGCAAGCATCTAAAATGATACATGTCAATCATAATAATATCCATTCATCAACTAATGTCCTTTTATTAGAAAGAAGAAATATCATAAAGAATAGTTTGATCACTATTGCATGTTTCAAGTATCTTATATATGGTAAATAGGTAGTTATACTCCTAGCTTGATGATAGGATTGGTAATATGAATGGAAATAAAGATCAAACGGTAAATTACGCATAAAATAAATCATATAATATATGTTTAACTTACAATAATAGAAGTTGCTCTCTCATCCACCGATTTCTCATCTTACTTTTTGTGAACATTCACAAATAACTCAATCTTATTTAATTTGCTTCCCATTTGTTTCTCTATATGAAAGTAATAGAAAATGACACCACTTAAATCATTAGCTTCAAAATTTAAAAATTTCAGAATAAATAATTACCTCATTTCATATGCATGCATAACTTTTCATCCCCACGGTATGATGAAGCATTAGATTTCCTCTATTTTCTTTACTTTTAGAAGAATGCAACAAGATATCATAATTTTAAAGAACTATTTTTTTAAATTAAGATAAATTAAAAGAACAATTTTCATTACCTTCAACTTCTCTGAGTTCCCATGCTCATTAAGAAATTTTCAATGTTCTCTAGCTACCCATGAGTTACAATATTCTAATCATTTTTCAATGGATAGCTACGATTGGTAATATTTCTCCTTAAGGTAACATTTAAACTCTATTCATTTCTTGGCTATGCGCAAAAGCAACCATGGCCACATATTTTAATTGTATTTAAGTTTACACTACAATATCATAAATAATGTGAATCATCAAAATTCAAATATAATTATCAACAAGATTAATGCAATTAGGAATTTATCTCACAAACTATTATCTTATTCTTATATTCTCGAGGCATCTTCCTCTGATCATCATAATTCAATGAAGCCAAATCTAAATTACGTGCAATAGTTCTACAAAAAAATTTTCAAATGATTTTTTCTTCAACTAGCTAATATGAATCATTCATCTTGACAAATATTTTCTTTCTATCTTGATTGATCCATATTTTGAGACACGCAATACATCCTCGTTTCCCCTTTGCCTTTGAATTAGAATCTAAATTTTTAACAAGGTCACATGACCCATTAAATGAATTTAAATTAAATCTTTTTAAGACATGTAAATTTCTTAAAATAAATTACAAGAAAATATTAAAAGATATATTATAGAAATAAGTTGCATATAAAATATCTTACCAATATCCTCAATGTCGATTTCATTAGTTTTTCCAACTGCAAAATATGTGCTACTTGCTAAATTATCTTAATATTCTTCTTCAAATGTTTCAATGGTAGGATGCTTTACTTTTCTAATTTTCCTATATGTTAGGGGATCTTCGCTTGTGATTTGATTATCCTTCGATTGTCTCTTCAGCAAAACTAGATTATTCTCTAATACAGAAATTAGAGCACTAATTTCACAAGCATTATGTGATGGCTCCACATTTTATTGGTTCATGGATATTGAAATTTCCTTTGACTAATATCCTCCTGCAATCGAAATAACTCAAAATTAAATTGAGATCACTTTAACATCTTATGTGAAACAAAATAAAAAAAAGCTAACAAGATAAATCCAAAATAACCATATTACAATAAAGAAAATTACTTATTACTACAATACATTTTCACCAAATAACAATGAATAACTTACATTAATTTTATTGTCATCATCAGAATCTATTATTTACTGTGTTAATATCATTAGTATGTTGTTCCCAATTCTCTTTAGAAAAAGCAACACCAGCAATGTCTGTAGATACAACACTAATGTCATCAACATCACCATTGGCATTCATCTCATTATCATTCATATCAAAAGCGTAGCAGTCTAAAGTGTCATCACATAACTCAGCAAATTTTTCTTTCCCAGCAAATAAATTTCTAGGTTTTGTCCTTACAAGAAAATAGCAATCCTTACATTCTAGATATTGAATATAAAATACTTATTGTACTTCAGTTGTTAATACAAATATATCATTTTCATATCCTAAACAAGGTAAATTCACCAATGTTAGCCCATTTGCTTTCTCAATTGCATTTTTAGCTTTAGCATTTACCTACTGGCACTTAAATAATACTATTATGAACGTTTCATAGTAATTTAACTCAATTATAACTATGACCACTCTGTAGTAATCAACTTCACCAATTGAAGGATTTTTATCTGATGCTTCTGGAAAGCTCTTAATTTGAGCTTTAACAACAACACCGCTATTTTGTATTTGTCTATTCTTCTCTCTACTTTTTGTGTGAAATGTAAAATGATTAGCAATATAGCCATTATAATGCATCTCCACTTCATGAGAACCTCAAGCAAGTACTTGAAGATCTTCTAGTACGAATTCCCTTTTTGCCTTTTCTTTGAGCTGAATCACAAAACATAAGAGTGTCTTAAGTTATTAAAACTACTTGATTGGTCAAGTTAATGAAACATACACATCTCTTGAACCAATTGCAAAAAGTGTTATTATATTTATTACTAAGTTCCTTATGTGACAATCAACAATATGAGTTTTTAAGTATCTATCAGGTTCTTTACATAACTTACAAAAGTTATTAAAATGTTATGGGAGAGCATGCAATGTAAACAATCTAAAGGGTTTCATGTACTTACACTTTAAATGGAAGGATAGCATCACAATTGGATAAGATATATCCATTTTCCTATTTTAACACAATTGAATTCAATTTCATGAGAGTCTTCTTTCTTATTGCATGACCAAATTATGAAAATATATAGAATCCTTCATCCATGTTGTGGAACTCGTCTACATAGTTTCTTGATGTAAACCTTGTCTCCACACCCAATAAATATCTTAAGCAAAAACTAAAACATTCATCTGCTATATACACTTCTACAATAAAGCATTTCAAATGATCTTTATTATAGACAAGCCTTCTTATTTTAAGAAGATAATTATTAAGCAATCATGTTGGAGTTAGAAATCATCTATATTGATTTTTAGAACACTATGAAAGCATACCTTTCCATAGGGTACATTCATTTATATTGAACCAATCCTTTTATCTTTGCCTCCATGACCAAATGTATCATGACATCAAAAAAGGATGGTGCCGGTTAGCAAATCAATGAGTCAAGATATTCTAGATCAAGATCTTTTGAACATATATCTCGAAAAAAGTTACAAAAACCTATTAGTATTGATCAAACAGTATAATTTGATATGACAACTTGTAATTATATGGGAAGCAATTGACGCATTAGTTATGACAATCATGACTTTTCAAGCCAAAAATCTTGTGATCATGTAGATTCACACTTCTTGATATATTACATGCATAACCATCCGAAGCTTCGACTCTTTTGAAAATCTCACAGAAATTATACTTCTCATTCTTGTCTAATAACATGTTGAACGCAAGATAGTCTTATTGTCAACATCTTTGGGATGAAGTGCATGTCATATGTTCAAGTTTTGTAAGTCAATACAACTCTTTATGTCATCTTTGTTTTTCTTTTTCAATTCTAATAAGGTTTCTAGTATATTGTTACATACATTTTTCTTAATATGCATCATGTCAAGATTATGACGAATAGCATTCTCTCTCCAATATGACAACTCAAAAAGTATACTTCACTTTGTCCAATTAAGCCAATGTTTACACCTCTTTTTAGGAACTATCCCAATAATACTAGGAACATTTTCTAATTGTGCCATTATTGTCTTGTTTGATAATATTTTTGGTATACAGCTCAAATCTTGTTTTCTGTTAAAGGGTGTTGATTGACTTCTAAATCTATAATTCATAAGAAGAAAATGACGATGACCCATGTATCATACTTTTTTACTACCTTCCAAGTATTAAGAATTATTGTCCTTATTACAAAAAGGGCATGCAAGATATCCTTTTGTAGTCCATCCTAAAATATTAGCATATGTTAGAAAGTCATTAATAGTCCACATTATTTTAGCATATACTTGAAACATATCCTTATAGTTAACATCATATGTTGGAATACCAATCTCCCATAAATCTTTTAATTCCTCTATCAGTGGTTGCAAAAAGACATCTTTATGAGCTTTTGAACTAGGACTTGAAATTAACGTCGACAATATAAAATTAGATTGATTCATGCATAACCAAAGAGGCAAATTACAAGGAATCTCAATAACAAGCAAGTACCATGTTGTGTACTCATCATCCTAAAAGGGTTCAATCCATCAATAACTAAGCCAAGGCAAATATTCTAAGGATTTGAACCAAAATGAGGATATGTACTATCAAATGTCTTCCATGCTAAGGAATCAGCAGAATGTCTAAGTACCATATCCTTTGATTGACCTTCAGAATGCCATCTCATCAAGTGAGATGTCTTTAATGACATAACCAACCTTTACAGCCTGGACTTCAATGGAAAATACCACATAACTTGAGAAGCAATTCTTTTATCTAGTTCGAGTCGAAGGGTTTCATCATCATTAGACTATAATGTTCTTTGTCTCCATCTCGAAGTGCTATATATATGACATGAACTACCATTTACAGGCTCTTTCTAATAAGCATACATTTCGCTAGACATATGTCCATCTTTTAGTAAGCAAGGACAAGTCTAGCTATAATTTCCTTTGTTTAGTAGAAACAAGTAAGAAGTGTTTCTTCATCTTGCAATGCTTCTTTAAGATACTCAAGCAACATAGTAAAAGATTTATTTGTTCATCCATTAAGGCACTTTATGTGATAAAGTTGGACCAAAAAAGATAGCTTACTAAACTTCTTGCACCCTGGATATAGTTCCTGTTTGGCATCCTCCAATAACTTAAAATATATATTTGCATCTTCGTCAGGATTATTTGTCGAATTGCATTCCATATAAGATGCATCCTTGTCCATATCTTGAAATCCAAAAGCTTCATGTAGCAAATCGTGCATACCATCCCCAACTTCTTGATTATCATTGTCATCTTCTTCATGGATGTTTTCAAGCTTTCACCATGTAAAATCCATTGAATATAACCTTTAGAAAAACCTCTCCATAACAAATGTTCAACTGTTTGTCGATCAACGTGAATAACGTTAGCACAATCTCGACAAGGGTAAACAATAGTTCCTTCCTTGGCTACTTTATTAACTGCAAACTCAACAAAATTCGCAGCACCCACTAGGTATTTATTACTTGACCTATATTCATACATCCAACTTCTATCCATTTACAATATTTGGGAGAAGGATATAGCATCGTGAAAATATATTGAATATTAGAGAGCAAACAAATAATACATACCAAATAACTATTAAAGATATAACAAATAAGTTTGTGCACTATTGTTTTTAAAAGTGAAAACTATATGAGATTTTAATCTACCCAAACAAAGATTGTTCCCAAGCATGATGATGTCGCTCATCAATAATATGTAGTACAACTGACATCATCTTCGATGTAGCTCGATCCATTACCTTCATTCTGAACAATTTTAATAGGAAAATCATATGTAACATTATATTGACTCTTAGGTAGAGAGAATTTTGCACTTCTTGCAAGGCATTGTAAAACTAATTGCCACTGAAGTTTATGTCCTCTTCATTCAATGAACTTATGGGAGGAGGTCTAATGTTATCAAATATATTCATTAATTGATCATTCTTTTCAAAACATGATCTTCAAACTTAATTATATGATCACCATATTGAGATTAATTATGCCTTGGAGGTTGTCCTACTACCTCTCCACATGTTCAAACTATACAAGTCAACCACCAAACATTGCATATGCAATGCTCAAGAACAACTTCATGATCATACACCCATCCATCATTACACTTTTAGCAAGGAAAAAATATTTTTGTCACTTCCAACCCTACATGATTTCTGATATCAAGCAAAGCCAAATCGAAAAACCTAGTCACTCCTTTCTTGTAATTTTTATTGTCAATTAAACGCATGTCTATCCATGACCTATTCACTGATACCTACACATTAGGATCACCCAAATGTTGGGTCAACATATTTGAGTAACGAATTAACTACATGTAAATTTAATGAATTTAAATAATAAAAACAAAAGTTTCAAAAGCAACTTGAAACATGTAGTAATCTATTTGGATTGCCTTGATGAACTCCAAGTACCCTTTGGAAGAGATCTATATATTGTCATTGTTTGACTGTTACAACTACTTATCAATTCAGGCTAAATTTTTGGGTGTTGAAATTATTTTAAGAGTTAAACTCATCAAATGCTATAGGAATTAGTCATTATAGGAGATAACATGCAAATCCATATAGGTAGCTCTCAATCTTGTTTTTTACCTAGTTAAGTTCTTGTAAGAGAGCCTTCATGTGGCAACAAAATAAGTTTACAAAGGTCCATATAGGCATTGTTTATTCTTCAAAAGTCCCAAGGATTAAAATATAATAAATTCAAAGCATCAATATGTATCATTTCAGATGTTTTAGGAAGCAGAAATTCTTTGCCTCACCAAAGGAAGGTTAGATCTTTAAAAGTAGATGAACAATAAAAATCTAAACTTAAGAAAATGCATCCATTTGAAATGTTGATGCTTGATCTTCCAACAAAAAGCAAACCTCCTGTAGGAGACTTACTAGAACTGAAATTTTATTATTATGAATCTCAAGAAGAAAACAAATAGTTTGGTCCATTTAATTATATAGAGAGGGTACCAATACAAAAAAGGAAGAAAACTCAATCTAAACAAATCCCTCAAAATTCCATCATATCTCTAATGACTTACTAAAAACTAAAAATAGAAAACACAAACTAGGAAACACTAAAAGTAGGAAAGACATAAGATGGAACTTTTCAATTCCAACGTGGAGACTATCCACATCCCAACGTGAATTTTTCTCCAACACTCTACCCCAGGTTGGATGTACATGTTCCAACTTGAAGGAGTACATGGTAGACACTCCGCCCTTCTAATGTAGTCAAGGCTGGATCACACATGTAGGAGTCTCCACGTACAAGCTTTAACTTCAACGGGAATCAATTCCAAGCACGAACTTGAACTGAATTGGATACTAAAACTAGGGCACATTTCCAAGCACTGTGGTGACTTCCGCAACAATTGCCACGGTGGTAGTTGATGTAGAGTAGCATGAGGACCATAGCAAAAGTAGCGGTTGCACATATAATGGTCATAGCAATAGTATCAACCATACATGGGAAACATTCCCAAGTAATAGTAGAGGAGGCCTCGCTCCTCAATAGAATTTTTTTTCAATTTTCAATGGATCAACGATAGTATGGGAACTTCAAAAACTTGAGTCACCGTGGAAGAGTCTCCTTCAACCACACCACCATCCACGTATGCCCTCCACACATACGAAGCTCAACCGGTTGGACTAAACTGAGAAACCAGCAGAAAATCAATCTATGATCTAGTTTAGGTACTTGGCATGGGATCACGAATCCATGTAGCGAAGTTGGCTACAAGTTGGGAAGTCCACGCATCGAAGAAGAAGGCCCACATAGCCTCCTAAGATGTATGATGGAGAGGAGAATGGGCCAAGGTACACGCCTTGGCACTTCTGGTGGATACTTGAAGACACATGTTATTAACAATACAAGCCGTGGGATCACACACACTTCTCAAGGCATAGAAGGGGGGGTCAACAACATCCCCTTGGGTACGGTGGAGAGCATGAGGATCCTAAGAAGGTCTCGCTCTAATACCATGTGGGAGATTTACTATAACTAGAACTTTATTATTATGAATCTCAAGAAAAAAACAAGTGCTTTGGTCCCTTTATATAAGGAGGGTACCAATACAAGAAAGGAAACAAATTTGATTTAATCAAATCTAAGCAAATCCCTTAAAATCTTATCATACCTCTAATAACCTACTAAAAATTAAAAATAGAAAACAAAAATTAGAAACACTAAAAATATGGAAGACACAAGATGTAACTTTCCACTTCCAACGTGGAGACCGTCCACATCCTAACGTTGATTTTTCACCAACACCTCCTAATAGTAAGGATGTAAAGGACATCTTGCTCTCAATGTTGCATGATGGATTTTACTTTGATAAGGAACAGATCTAGGATGTCCTATGTTCTTGTGGATATGCTGTGAGGAAGATTTCATGAACTTTTTGAAACAGCTTAATGCTCTTTCACTTTTTTTAAAGATGAATAAATTTGTTATCAATGTATACTTATAGACAAAATATACAAAAACTGGGAGGAAACCATATACCTAGCATATCTCTTACAAAAGAAACATAAGCATACAAAACCAACAATACCATGCATACAACTTGGGGGGCCATGTTCCATACAAAAAATGGGTAAGGCACCATGTCAGGCAGCAATCACGATTCTAATTATGGTAGACGTATGATTTAGGAGGCCTAAGTTTCATGATATTCAATAAATTATGTTAAACGTATATCCATGCATGCCCACACAGCATGATGCCCACTCACTCGAAAAGTCACTACTCCCACATAGAGATATTTAATTACACCATTTTTCAATTTAAGTTGGGAGCTTTATTCTTTTCAAAAAGGTTGGGAGTTTTATTTTGATTAGTAACTCTTTACTAAACCTAGACTTGTACAATATCTATGGAGAATATTAAGTAGATGTACAAAAATATCAGTATATATCAGTTTTCCACGATTCCAGCTGTACAAATTGTTAGTAGCTTTTCTTGTGGATGATAAAAAATACACACATTTTTTAACCAAAGTCGTCATACGATCCATCTGCCTCCTTCTAAGACATCCACCGAGAAGAAGAAAAAATGTCTATGGATTCAAGATATTGTCATCATGTTTGCATGGAGTGGAGGCTTCTCTTGCTTGTAGTTGTGTGTCTTAATATTTGAATGTGATACAATATGGTCAAGCTCCTATTTTGAGAGATTTCTTTTAACATACATCTCTTTTATATGAATTAAAAAAAGATATAGATGCTTGAGATTCTTTCATGTATGATTTGTTTTGATCCCCCCTCACCACACCCAAAATGGAAAAAAAAAAAATCTAAGCATTGTTCAATACATGAACTTCTGGCACAGGATATGCTCTGTATCTTCATTTAAAATTAAAAAAAAAAAAAATCTCCTTGTTGGACGACTGACAGGTAATAGAAAATCCAATTAGCTAACCTCTAGGAATGATCTCTAGAATCCTTTATATCTCCTAGAACAACAATAGATGACAGGAACAATCAAAGGTTAGGTGATATGATCGAGACAACAAAGAAAAATCTAGGTTAAAAAAACAGTAAAAGGTATGAATGATGGCACGCAGTGAAAAAAAAAAAGGTAGTAATCTAATGAAGACAAGAAGTTAATAAAAATATGTTATTTCAATAACAATAAAAAGAAAAAAGAAAAACTTCACTGGAAGAACAAGCACGGTTGACTGGGACGGTACCTTACTGGCAGCCGCAGGGTGGAGAGCGGTTGTTGGTGTCATGGAATGCGGCTGAGTGCTGCTGCAGTTACTGGTGGCGGAGGGCCGACGCTGGGAGGCGGTGGATGAGTTTGGGCACTGCAGTGGAAGGGAATATTAGATGGGGATTTGGGCGGCGGGAGAGGTTTGGTGGGGAGGGAGGGGAGGGACATCTTTTTCCTTTTCCTTTCTTTTTTAAATTTAAGGAGGGATATCAGAATTCATCCGAAATAAAATTAGGGAGAATTTAAGGAAGAAACGAGATTTTTTTTACGTTTTGGAGGGATTTGGGGATTTTCAAGAGGTGGTAGGACAGATGGAAACATCTACACGTTGTTGTCATCCTTTTCTAATCACGATGTTCCTAACTCTGGACCGGACTTGCAGAGTAATGGTCTTGGGGGGAATTGGAGGGAGTAGGTTGGATGCTATAATCAAGCTCTTAATTTCTTGACCCAAATTTGGAAACATTTGCCAAATATCTTTGGAGACCACCTCCATAAATCAATATGACCATCCATAATTGTGTACAATTGCCACGTAGAAATGATCGTGGCAATCACGATCTCCATGGATCGACCTAAGGGGTCAATTTAATAATACTATGTCATCTCTAATGCCACCTTTATTTTAGAGATATTTATAAAACTAACGATGAATAAAATTTGATGTTAAAAGTATTTATTAATCAACATAGCTATATAGTGGCAAATAGTATGACTATGTTGGTAATATATGATTTTATGGATATGTAAATTAATTTGTCGCTAAATAAAATGTTAGCTAAAATTTTCACTTAGCGAGACATGTCGCTAAATACCACTATTAGCCACACATCCTTTATTTTCCATGAGATGAAATGTTGTTAAATCCCATTTTTGTTGCATCAATCTAGGTGCATATTTCAAGTTCAAGAATCCAAGAGGCCTAAACTTAAAAATTTCCTACCCTAGTTTCATTTCATAAACATTAATCTAATATCTCATTCATATGCACATTGCTCTCCATATTACAAAATCATCCATCATGTGAGTTGAATTCACACATGAGGCTATAAAAAATTGCACATTTTTCCTCCTCTTGCAATCAATCTAAATAGCTGTTAACCTTTAAAGCAAAGGAAGATTTTGATCCAACCTAAAAAGAACCAAAACATGACATACACCCTAAACCCAAAGTGACATACAGGACTCACAAAATCCATTCAAAATAGAAAAAAAATCACCAAACAACCCATGAAGCTTGATGTAGACACATTTACTTAGCATAAAATTCCTATTTATATGTGTTCCTAGGCATGTAAATGCATTTAGCATTGTAAATAGTTCATAATAGTCATCATCCTGCATTTAGAATAACTTAAATAAATTGTATAATAATTCATGTATTTTAATGGCTAAGGGATAAGGTGACTTACATACGGGCTTCAAATAGAAAATCCGACCGTACAAATGGACTTAGAGCAACAATCGCAGCCATGAATGCAAAAATTACCTCGATCGAAGCTCTGTAGCATCTGCTATGAAGATGGACGGCCTAGATGGCGCCACGTGGCACCATCCAAGTCGCCCACAGCCCATCGTTCAGTGCTAATGCGCCCAACCCTTTGATCCTAGCCGTTAGATCAAGATCCAACAATTGAGATTAAGCCTCACCACACCTCTACAAACTAAAAGAAAGCCATGATTAAACCGCAACCATTGGATGAAAATCCAATGACCACGATCGCTGGCCACTAGCTGCAGATGATCAATCAGCTCAACACAAAGGCACCCTTGGTGCAACAGTAGAAGGTGTTCCCAAGCCATGGGCACAGGTTGATTCCCCTCCATGTGATTCCATTCCCAATCGCGAGCTCCAATCAATTGGGGTTCCTTGATCGACATTGAGTGGGTGCCACGACACCACGTGGTGCGAGGAGATGCGAGCACATGAGACAGAAAAGATTAGATGCATGTTTAAGCACTGATCTAAGCCCTCAAATCCTCATCTGACGGTCCAGCAACCTCCTCGCTACGCCAGCAAGCTCATGCGCGTGATCGATCACGAGTGTGTGCTGAGTGTTGTCTCCTTGATCATCTGATCTCCATCAGATGGTCCAAACGCCTCCAATGGTGCACAGCTGCAAGGCTTCATTGCGTGCCAACAGATGCGCATGGAACATGCACCCATGTCCCATGCACGTCCATAACTCCTGTTAAGACCCGTGCTCTTAAAGCCCTCTAAGACGTCTGGGATTTGGGTCAAACGTCTGGAAACCAAATTTTTCGTGTACATCCTCGCGTCTGCGCGCATGCTGCGTGCAGATAGTACGCAGCCGCATTTCCTTCTCTCTCCTCTTGCCGATGAAACCCTAACCCACACCTACTTAAACCCCCCCTCCTCTCCCTCGTTCACCACCCCACTTCCATCCACCTTCTCCTTCCTCCAGCGAGTGTAGCCGAGCGAAGCGGCGGGGAGGAGCAACGTGAGAAGGAGAGGAGAGGAGGTTTGCGAGCTCGCGTGGAGCTCGCCGGAGAGCTCACAGCCGGTTGGTGCATGCGCGAGACGGAGAGGTGTGTTAGGGAGGTCCTCCCCGACACTGCTGCAATCAGAGCAGCAGGCAAGCAAGCGCGGCGCGGCCACACGCGACACGAGAAGGCGAAGGCAGGTTCTAGTTCTAGGATTTTCCCAGAATCAGACGTCTGGACCGACGTCCAAACGACGTAGACAACGTCTGGAGGAGGTTCCAGACGGCTGAGAGGTAAGTTCCGCGTCGCACACCTTCTTTGCGGACACAGCCATGCAGGCTGTTCCGCCGAGGCACTGCTCCATGCCATTTTAAGAAGATTTTGTGTCTATGCGTGCAGGATTCATTTCGGGAAGGCGCGGGACATGCCCTCCCACGCAGTTCAGACGTCTGGGGGAGGCACCAGACGGCGGGAAGCGTCTCCAAACGTCCAGAGAGGTGGTCGGACGTCTGGAACTAGGTCCATACGATTCAGCAGAGTCCTTGGACGTCTCAGGAGTAGCGCAGAGTTGAGGTATGGTTCTAGACTTCTTTTAAGACGTCTGGAAGGTGTTCCAGACGTCTAATATGAGTCAGAATTGCTGTTTTTGACCCATTTAGGGTCCGTTTGAGGTCCGATTTCTGCAATTAAGATTTTATTCTTCTTCGCATAAGTTCCTCTACTTGTTGGAATACTTTTATCATGTTTTGAGTGGTCTCTTGTGGTTGATCCTTGTGATAGGACCTCGTTTCGTTGCGGATTTGGGGTTTGTGGAGGCACGTAAACCTGCCGATCAAGCCCCCACTCTCCTGGTTTTACTGGTAGAGTGGTTTCCCCTAGTTTAAATACAAACACGAATGCATATCTGGAATGAATGTTAGATCCTAGGGTATGACATGAATCTTAGGACTAGAAACACTAGAATGGTTGTATAGAATGTATGAATTGCAGTCTTGGATGAGTAAATAGAATAATAACAATTGCCTGTAAATGGATAACAGCTGCCTGTGAAATGTAAAGTACTGTTGTTAGCAACTGTTGCATGTAAATTCCTATTGTTTACAATTAAATACGAGCTGCCTGTATATGAATTGGAAATGAAAGGTTGAATGTTGAAAACACGAGCTACCTGCGAATAAACATGGAATGTGAATAGTAAAGTTACATGCTACATGTGTAGAACCTAAGAAATGGAAATAAAAATGATGAAACCTAGTGTGGCTTGGCCCGAGAAACATAAGCATGAACCTCACGGGGAATTAGAAGTAGAGCTCTTGGAAATAAATGGAATGGAACTGGAAATGTGAATGGGGAAGTGAGCTGGCCCTTGAGTACGGAGTACCAAGGAGAGCGACTATCCCCCCTGTTTAGTGCAGAGTGGAGCTAGCCGCCTTAGGGTTGGGACCCAGGGTTAGGATTGGCCACTTTATACCGAATTTTTGGCCCTCGCGTACACAGTACCGGGGAAAGCTACTAGTGTAGGGAGAGAGCTAGCCACCCCACGGGGCCCGGGGTTCAGCTAGTCGCCTTACACCGACTTGTTAGGCCCATTGGGCAAACCAGGGTAGTCAGGCGAGGGTGCGCGGACTGTAGAGGGGCGAGACCCCTATTTGGTTCTTAGGGGTTAGACCCCTATTACTGAGAGGGCTATGCCCTATACTGGTTCCATGCTATGCTTTGGGCGCACCCATTAACGGAAACGACTGACCGCGTGCCAATGCGGGGTAGCTACCCGTACGTTTATCGTGCGTGTCGTAGTCACCGTTACGTCTGTCAATGACCTTGGGGTGGTTGACTGAGTGTAGGACCACCATGGGAGACTCTCTCGGCCAGGGGAGCACCACGTGCTACTTCTACTCTTCGGAAAAGACTGCAATCAAGATCGTTCCCACGAGAAACATTCGAGATCAAGAAAGAGACCTGATAAATAAACCAAGTGATAAAAGAAATAATAATTGGTTAAATAAAGAAAGAAATTGAAAACAACAGCTACCTGTCCACCTTTACTGTTTTAGTTAGCTGGTTGCCACTCTACTCAGCGTTCGCTGACATGCTATACTCAACCTTTTTCAGGTCCAGGTGTTGAGCAGCCAGAGCCTACGGCTGCAGAGGGTGCTGGGTCCAGTAGAACCCAGTAGTTGTACCTTTTTGTTGTACTCCGTTTCCGTTGCAGTGAGTAGTTGTTACACTTTTGTACTCGTTTATTGTAAACTTTATATTCCTGTACCTGTTTAAAATTTTCTATTGTTATGGTGGTGTGTACTGTAGTAGTTTACTTTTTTACTGCTATACTTTTTTTACTGTTAGTTGCTTGCATGGTGAATGTGGTTTATTTTACTGCTTTTTGGTTACTTCCTCGTTGGACGACTGGATCTTGGGATCAGTCGAATCGGTTCGGTCTCGTGTCCTGTAGAGATTCAGGAATCGGGTCGTAACAACTCCCCACGGCCGAATTTCACCTCCTCCTAACACTATAAAAACCCCCCTACACCTCCCATTCTTCTTCACCCCTTCCTAGTTCTTTCTCACCCTCTCTAGAACGCAAGAACCCTCTTGAGCTTGTGTCCCAAGCCCCAGAATGCTCAACTAAAGAAAATAAAAATAATTTTTCACCTTCTCACCCCTGTTCGTAGAGCACATGTGATCGTCCTCTCACCTCCGTTCCAAAAGTGGATCCCATGACAGCGACACCCTACCTCGTCCTCCCTTCGTCCTCCTTCCTCCATCTCCATTCTCTCTCTTCCATGTGTTGTCCGACCGACTTATCCCCAAAGTAGCCATCAAGGGTGATTTCTCGCTCTCTTTCTACCTTTTACTGTTTTCTAATGTAGTTTTATTTTTCGTAATTAATTGTAATAAACATTAAAGCATTTATCTAGAAGTGATTCTCTTTCTCTCTCTCCTATATTTTGCAAGTAGAATAAAATAGTTAGATATTTTTCCGACCTGATTTCCTGTTATATAAAATTTCAAAAAAATTAGAAAAATAAAAACTCTTCAAAAATAAATAAAAGCAAACACGATTTTTCTTAATCAAACGATGTCTCCTTGTGTTTGACCGAGATTCACCATCTTAATTTTAAATATTATCCAATAGTCAGATTTTTCACAACTAGAATGACAGATTTTTCAAACTCAGACATTGCTCCCAAATTTTCCAACTCATCAAAGCTGCTGGGTAGCCATCAATTGGCAGTCGATGGTTAGCAACGTCAAAGCTAAGTGGGTCTTGTAGTGGGGGCTAGAGTGTGCACAAGAGAGAAAGGGTGGAGAGGAGGATGGAAAGGGTAGGGAGTTGGGAAATCAGTCACATGTAGTTGGCGTGAGGTGAGCGATTCGACGACGATAGGTTGGAGGGCACAATTAGGCTATGTTTGGTGTGAGTTATAAGAAAATGGGGAATTGCACTTGGAATTGTTGGTTGGAGGAATAACACACAGAATAACCCTCTTTTCATGTTGGGCTTGGAAGTTGGTCATGAGGTAGAATAGACAGTTTATTCCTCTTTTGTTGGAATGATAATGATTTGCCAAGAATTAGAGAAATATAATATGAAAAAAAGGGTACCATTGATACGCAACCATTGTTCTTGTGGTGTCATGCCAAGTTAATCTGAATAATTTTTTTATATATAATATTGTAGCATCCTTTGTTAAATTAATTTGAAGGTGAGAAGTAAACCATCAATTATGCACGTATAATTCATAAGTAGACATGGAACAGCTGAATTTAGTGATGTAATGACGTTTCATTTGTACATATCATTGAGATTTGATACAGACCGATGCTTGAGGAACAAAAAAAGTTGTACATTGTTGCATTCATATGTACATATTACAAATTATAGACATCAAATATGACTTGAAATGGTATATAGATACATGTAGCTATCATGCCTGTAGGAAAATATGACTTCAATATACTACAACCTTTGAATCTTGAATCCTCAATCCAAATTCAATAACTTCAGCAGCCACCAATATTCTAACATGCAAGTGCAATAGGTTTGTTATTGACAGTTGAAAGGCCCACGCATAAAACAAGCAATTATTTAGAAGTTAAATGACATACTTACCTGAAGGCAAGGAGAAGAGGTGATGTGCAGATCTTTCTCTAACTAAATTTGTGGTTGTCTTGGTAGTTTAAATGTTGGCTCGAGATTTGGACACTAATCACTGAAGTGGAGTCAAGGACTGGCCATGCATATAAGAGTAACCCATAGTGGGATGACATAGGAGTAGTAGAGATAAAATTAACTTTCAAATATGTAAAAAAATCAATGCAGTAAACAAATGCGAGAGACAAGGTAAGGATACTTTAAATCGAACACATTAAATAGTCATATGTATCAGGAAAAAGAAAATTACCCATAAATAAAGCACCAAAGAGCCATTATATATAGCTACAATAAAGTATAGCAGCAAATTTACAACAGTGAAGTAACAAAGGTAAACAATAAAGAATGAAATTGAATAAAATTAAAAGCAATATGAAATCAACAGCAAACAACAACCATGCATAAACATATAGCAATAGACGTCCATTGAAATCAATAGCAATCACAACCTCTTTACAACAAATAACACCAAAGACATCCACTGATATCAGCAGCAACACAGGAAAAACAACAATCAATGAGTTAAACGAATGTGAGAAAAGAGGGGACCATCTTTCCAAATGAACACATCAAGCAGCTATATGTAGCAGAAACACGTAAAATAGCAAACGTAAAGCACTAAAGAGCCATTACATATAGCTACAATAAAGTATGGCAGGATTGAAACGATAGTGAAGTAGCTAAGGTTACATGGGAAGGAGATGACACAAACGACTTGTTAGAAAATTACAAGCAATCTGAAATCAACATCAACCAACGACCACAAGGTTTTCCCCCCGCAAACATCAAATTTAAAACATCTATCATTACCCATAGGATTTAAAAAAGGGACAACCAAGTTAAACAACAGAATTGCGATATGAAATAACATTGGAGAGGTCCACAAAAATAAGTAGCAATATCTAAAATGACAATTATAGCAGCACTTACACAAGCAATGCACCATAAAATTATCTGACATAAACCAAACTAGCTATATCAAATGAAGTAAGCAAGGGCAAAACAAAATAGCAAGAACAATTGAAAACCACAAAACAAAAGACCAAAACAGCCACTAAGGAAAAATTGCAAAAATTAAAGATGATAAATCGTAGCTATGAATTAAAACAACAAAACAAGATAGCAAAATAACAGGCAAGGAAGGCAAACAAGAGCCAATGCCAAAAGGGGTAATTATCACCATCTATAGCCATCCATGTTAATCCCCCAAATGATCAAATAAGAGATCGCAATTGCCATTTAAGACCATCCATGCAAATCACTCAAATGATCAATTAAGGGGTTGCAGTTGCCAAAGATGGACATCCATGTCAATCCCACATCTAATGGTTATGTGACCTGTATATCGCTTGCTTATCACAGGACTCCATTCTTTATTCATGCCCTCCGTTAGAAATGTGTCAAATTCTCATCATTGTCAAAACATATATATCTAAAAACAATATGCAAATAAAAAATAAGCAAGTAACGTGAAGCAAGCAGTAATATAGAAAATTAGTTACTAAGTTCTGTTGTAAAACAGTTCTACCATAGATTAAGCTAACATAATTTTCCTACATGGACATCTAAGATAGAGGTGTCCAAATGGAAATCTAAAATGAAAACATCACCAACATAGCAAAGTAAATGGACATAGGAAAATCTAAGAAAGACGCATTCGTTGAATGTTTCTTGCCAAGGTTTCCTCCCGCACGAATAAGTCAACTTCAAGTTGCTCCCCTAGTTGTGCAACCTTGTGTTATAGGAAATGAACTTCATCTTGCGTTGAGAGAAGCTCCGCTTTCAAGGCATTGTATTCCACCGTAATATCGTTGAGTGTAGAACCCATTTCTGCATGTTCTTCTTAAAGATGCCTATAATGTAGTCTTCCCTAGATTTCTCTACCTGTGCAAACTCCTTTTCAAATTTATCATATAAAATGACCAGGAAATGGAACTCAACTTTCAAGGACTGAAATGGGTAGAAATGTGCCATAGCCAAGTTCTTGTAGCCACACCCCCACAAACAAATTCCAAGAAGGGTTAGAGCATGAATGCTACTCTATGATCAACACTATATAAGATTCTGATTTGTTTTTCCTTGCACTTACTACTAGAAAAATGAGTTATGCCATCGGTTACTTATTGTCGGTTCAACAAGCAACGGCGAAGGGGCAATGTAAATATGCCCCCTATCGCTGACAAAGAAGAGAAGTGGTGAATTTAATATGTATATTTGCCATCGTTTGGTTAATAAAGCGGTGGCGAATGTCCTTTGGTAAAAAAGCAACGCATTTAGGCGAGCGACAATTTTTTGAGGCGACATTTGCGGTCACTTGTTAATTAAATTGACGACAAAGGTCAGTTCATCTACGTGCAAGCATAGCCTAATCCCCCCATACTGTTCATCTTCCTCCTCACGTCTACCCCCCTACTCGCGAGCGACTACCCCTCCACCTCCTCCTCTCAACCTCTCCTCGCCGTCTTAGGTGAGACCCTCCTTTGTTCCTCCTCCCCACCCCCTTCGCCTATCCTCCTCCTCGTCCTCCTCCTATGGCCACCGCCTCTCCTCCTCCTCCCCAATTCCTCCCCCTCCTCCTCATTTGCCAACACCCCCTCCTCCTCCCCACCCCCTCTGCCTCTCCTCCTCCTCATCCTACTCCTACAGCCGTCGTCGCCACCGCCGCCTCTCCTCCTCCTCCTGCGATCCACCCCCTCCCACTCGTCCTCCCCAATTCCTCTCCCTCCTCCTCATCCGCCAGTGCCCCCTTCCTCCTCGTCCTCCTCTCGGAGCCGCCATCGCCTCTCCTCCTCCTACGATCCACCACCCACCCCCAGTCCTCCTTGACTCCTCCCCCTCCTCCTCGCCTCCTCCTCCTCCCTGTCACTCCTCTTGCGAGTCCTCCTCCCCTCCCCCCCTCTTCCCTTCCTCCCTGCCTCCTCCTCTTCCTTCGCACCTCCTCCTCCCTTTCTCCCTACCTCCTGCTCCATGTCCTCCTCCCTACCTCTTGCTCCGCCTCCGCCTCCTCCTCCGACAATTTGCCCCCTCTTCCCTTCCTCCTCTTCCTTGTTTGTTCCCTCTCATCCTCCTCTTCCCAATTACCACCCTCCCCATCATCCCCTCCCTAATCCCTCTCCTCTTCCCAAATGCCACCCTCCCCATCATCCCCTCCCTCCTGCCATCTCCATCTCCTCTTCTTTAATTTCCTTCATATAAATTTTAAATTAAGTACTTAAGTTATTAAAACTATAATAAGAAGGTATTTAATTAATTTTTTGTTATTGAAATTACAAGTAGTTGACGATGATCACTCTTGGATGCTTCAGAGACATATTTTCAAATTTTTAAAGTTATTTTCGTAATATTTTAGGATGTTAGATGTGAGGTGTGCCCACATATTATCTTTTATATGTTTTTGTTAAATTGATGTGAGGTGTGCCAACTTTTATTTGTGTTTTGAATGGCAATTTAAGATTTTAATAAATATGAGATGTGCCCACATATTGCCTTTTATGTGTTTTTATATCCATTTATGCATTTTATTTGTTACACTTTTATAGTGGGGTGTGCCCACTTTTATTAGGTGGTGTGATGTTTCGAAATACACTTTTATGTGAGAAATGAAATATTTAAGGAGAAACTATGTCAAAAAAATTTTAAATTCATTAATATTTAATATGATGAATATCAGTATGGATAACTGATCGCTAAAAAGTGTGATTTGTAAAAATCACGAATTAGGTCATTGTAACACGCAATTTAGATCGTTTTTAAATTTATAAACTTCGAGTACTTGGGAAAGTATTCGGGTCGTCCCAAGAGAGGTAGGGTTGCTTTAAACCAAATCTCTCACTTGAATTTTGGAAAACTTATTTTTTGGGGTTTTGAAATATGTAATTTTTTTAGGATTTTTGAATACGGGCGAAATAATACGGAGAGAGACGGAAATTGAAACTACAGAAATGCAAAGCAACAAGTGCATTGCTTCTCCAACTCACCCTAAGCACGAAAGGCCTAGTGTAATGAAGAAGCAAGTCACAACACAATCATAAGCTATCAAAAAAAAAAAAGAGGAATGCTTTTGTTGATTTGAAAAATTATTTTACAATAGGTTAGAAAACTCACAAGTGAGAGGGATTCTCACTTGTAATCTCCAACAAAAACACTACACTACTATGCAACTGAAATAACAAGAGTATAGAAGAAAGCTTAGGAAGATAATGTTGATGATGATGCTGCTGCCTAGAATTCCTGCTCCAGTTCTGGTTGCCTTAGGACCAAAATGAAATCTTCTCTCCTGAATGTCGTCCTTCTGTCAAACCCTAGGTGGGTTGTTAAGACCCGAGACATCAAACATACTTTAAGACGTCTAGGAATTGGTCCAGACGTCTGGATGCCTTCCCAGACGTTTGAAAATAAATTTTGACGTGCGTACGATCGCGAGTCTGCGCGCGTCCATGCACAGACTGCAAACCGCCGCCCTCTTCTTTCTCTCACTTCCCTCGCTGACCTGCAGACACCTCCCCCACGCCTTCAAATACCTCTCCCCTCTCCCTCGTTCACCACCCCACCATATCCTCCTTCCTCTAGCGTGAGCGCGAGAGAGAGAGAGAGAGGGCAACAGCTGCTGCCGGGTGAGGTGCGGAGAGGAGAGGTGCAGCGAGAGGGAAGAAGAGGGAGAGCGCGCGAGGAAGAGAGAGAGCCCGCCGGAGCAGCTCGAGGTCGGTCGACATGCGCGCAGAGGGGCATAGTGCTGAGGAGATCTCCCCTGGTGCTGCTGCAGCTCGAGCAGCGGACGAGCAGCTGCGTGGCGAGCTTGCACGCAGCGGGAAGAAGACGAGGAGGTTCTGATTATGGGAAATTTTCCCATAATCAGACGTCTGGACCTACGTCCAGATGATGCGAGAGACGTCTGGAGGGAGCTCCAGATGACTAAGAGGTACGAAATTTCTCCTCACCTCCTTTTGCGAATACGGCCATGCAGGCCGTTCCACCGAAGTGCTGAGACGTGTCGTGTTGAGGAGGCTTTCGTCGCGCGTGTAGGTTTTGTTTCGGGAAGGCGCGAGGACATGCCCTCCAACGCAATTCAAACGTCTGGGCACAGAACTAGACGGCGGAGAGCATCTCCAAACGTCCAGAGAGGTGGTCGGACGTCTAGAACTGGGTCCAGATGATTCAACAGGATCCTTGGACATCTGAAGAGCATCGCAGAGTGAGGTATGACCTGGGCCACTTTTTAAGACGTCTAGAAGGAGTTCCAGACATCTAATTTGAGTCAGAATTGTCATTTTTGACCTGTTTAGGGTCCGTTCGAGGTTCGATTTCCGCATTTAAGATTCCGTTCTTCTCAGAATTTGTTCCTCTACTTGTTTGAAATACTTGTATCATGTTCTGAGTGGTTCCTTGTGATTGATCCTTGTGTTAGGATCTCGTTCTGTTGCGGCTTTGGGGGTTGCGAAGGCACGTGGACCTACCGATCACGCCCCCATTACTCCTGATTTTGCGGGTAGAGTGGCTCCCCTTAGTTAATTACAAATATTAATACATCTCTAAAATCAATGATAGATCCTAGGGTATGGCATGAATCCTAGGACCTGAAAACTAGATTAAATGATAGATCCTAGGGTGTGGCATGAATCCTAGGACCTGAAAACTAGATTGAATGATAGATCCTAGGGTGTGGCATGAATCCTAGGAACAGAAATACTGAAACGAATGTCTTGAATACCTGAATTGCAACCTTGGATAAGTAGATAAAATAATGATAATTGCCTGTAATTGGATAACAGCTGCCTGTAAAACATAGACTACTGTTACTAGTAACTGCTACATGTAATTCCTGTTGTTGGAAACTAAATTTGAACTGCTTGATATTAAATGTTGGAAACACGTGCTATATGAGAATGAAACTGAAATGATGAAACCTAGAATGGCTTGGCCAGAGAAATATAAGTATGAACTCTACGGGGAATTAGGAGTAGAGCTCCTGAAAAATAAATAGAATGGAACTGGGAAAGTGGATGGGGAAGTGAGCTGGCGCTTGAGTACGGAGTACCAAGGAGAGCGATTGTCCCCCTGTTTAGTGCAGAGCGGAGCTAGCCACTCCAGGGACTTGGGGTTAGGTTTGGTCACTTTGTACCGACTTCTGGCCGTCGCATACACAGTACCGAGGAGAGCTACTAGTGTAGGGAGAGTGCTGGCCACCCCACGGGTCCCGGGGTTCAGCTAGCCATCCTACACTGACTTGTTAGGCCCACTAGGTAAACCAGGGTAGTCAGGCGAGGGTGTGCGGACTGTGGAGGGGCAAGACCCCTGTTTGGTTACTGTGGAGGGGCTGGACCCCTATTACTGAGAGGGCTATGCCCTATACTGGTTTTGTGCTGTGCTTTGGGCGCACCCGTTAACGGAAACAACTGGCCGTGTGCCAGTGCGGGGTAGCTACTCGTGCGTCTATCACGCGTGCTGTAGTCACCGTTACGCCTGTCAGCGACCTTGGGGTGGTTGATTGAGGGTAGGACCACCACGGGGGACTCTCCTGGCCAGGAGAGCACCACGTGCTACTTCTACTTTTTGTAAAAGACTACAATCAAGATCATTCCCACGAGGAACATTTGAGATCAAGAGAAAGATCTGAGAAATAATTCAAGAAAGGGTAAATAGAGAAATAAAGAAATAAATTAAAAACAACAGCTACTTATCCACCTTTACTGTTCTTCTTAGCTAGCTGGTTGCCACTCTACTCAGCGTTTCGCTGACATGTCATATTTGTCACCTTTTTCAGGACCAAGTGTTGAGCAGCCAGAGCCTACGGCTGCGGAGGGTGCTGAGCCTAGTAGAGCCCAGTAGTTGTACTTTTGTGTACCCATTTTCTGTAGTAGTGAGTATTTCTGTTTCACCTAATACTCTTTTATTGTA
Source organism: Thalassia testudinum (assembly GCA_037157565.1). Lineage (NCBI taxonomy): Eukaryota > Viridiplantae > Streptophyta > Magnoliopsida > Alismatales > Hydrocharitaceae > Thalassia > Thalassia testudinum. Next base: position 79,469,142 of record JAZHRO010000024.1, read on the forward strand.
AACTTCATATTTCTGTACCTGTTTTTAAATTCTCTACTGTTGTGGTGGTATGTACTGTAATAGTTCTTTTCTTTACTGCTGTACTTTTGTTACTGTTAATTACTTGCATGGTGAATATGATTTATTTTACTACTTTTTGGTTACTTTTTTGTTGGACGACTGGGTCTTGGGATCAATCGAGTCGGTCCGATTCTCGTGTCCTGTAGGGATTCGGGAACCAGGTCGTAACAGCATGCCTCCTCCTCCTTGGTGTGGAAGATCACCACTCCAAGAACTTCTCCCTAAGGTGGCGTGGACCACCTTCAATATCTCCTCCTCTGGATGTCCACCTCGCCTTGCCTTCCTCCTTGGTTTGATGGCGACACAAGGACGAAGAAGAAGAAGTTGAAGCCACCAAGGAGACAGGGTGTCTCCTTGATCTTCTTCCTCCTCTTCTTCTCTCCTTGGATGTTTGATATGGGTGGAATAAGGGTAGAAAAATGTAACCAAGGATGGCTTTCAAGTGGTGGTTACATGGGGTTTTTATAGATTTAGTGGTGGTTGGTTGGCCTTAACCATGGTAGGTCATTAGGTTAGGTGGCGTGTAGGGTGGTGGAAGGCTAGGATTGGATCTTAGGAAGGTCTTTGATGGATGGATGGCTTGGATGTGTTGGCGCCAAGTGTAGGGATGTGTAGGGAGAGTTGGTGCCAACTATTTGGTGTGGTTGGGGCTTAAGGTGGTGTGGAGTGCAGGTGTAGGGTTAGGATGAAGGTTTAGGATGGTAGTTAATGGATGGATGGTTAGATTAGGTTGGCACCACATGTAGGGGTGTGTAGAGTGGTGGTTATGGTAGGGTTGGCACCATTTTTTGGTGAGGTTAAGGGTTAAGGGTTGGTGCCACTTTTGAAGGGTGACGATGGGTTGGATGATGGTTGTAGGGGTGATGTGTATGGTGGAGATATAAGGTGGAGTTGGCACCAAAATGGAAGGGTGTGGTTAGATTATTTTGGTGCCAACTCAAGGGGGTAGTTAAGTGGTGGTTACTCCCTTTTGGTGCCTCCTGTGTTAGCGCCAAAAGGGATTCTAGAAGGGGGTGTAGTTGGCACCATATATGGAGGGTGGAGTTGGCACATGTGGTGGGATGTAGGGCTAGGATGGGGGCTATGTTGAACACTACGAGTTGCTACGCGAACGTGTTTGGTTTTAAAAACTTGTCATTGTAGTTTGAAAGCGAAGAACTCGTATTCAACAAATATAATTTATACTGGAATAGAAATCCCGGGTCGAACTCAGGGAGGCGGGCGTTTGATTTAGAAATACACATTTGTTTTATTTGTCACGAAGTAGAATAATTGATTAGAAACTATCTATCTATTTACAATAAATAGAAGAGAGAGAGAGAGAATGAGAGAGAGAATATTACAAACAAAAACCAAAAAGAGATATAGAATGAACATGGAATTCATTATCAGAAGGATTGTTCGTTACACTAAACATTACGACTAGAAAGCTGAAAAATGATTACACTAGAAAGCAGTAAATCTATTCTAGAAAGCAGCAAAAAGAATGGGGAGAGAGATATCCTCCTCGACGATCGCTTGGAGGACGAGTCGGATGGGACGACGCTTGGATGATGGGGAACAGAGCAGGACGAAGGAGGATGAAGCAGGAAGAACGGGAACAGGGCAGCACATCGTCGTCGTCACGGGATCTGCTTCCAAAAGGGGGACGAAAATTTGACTTTATCTCGCGAGAAGCATCCTAGGTGTGGGACAAGCTTCTCTTGAGCTTTGGAGAGGGAGAGAAGAGAAGGAAGGGATGAGAATTTCGTGTGGAGGGGGTCTCCTTTTATAGTTGCAAGGAGTGAGGGCAATTTGGTCATGTTAATTTGAAAAACATTAAATCAGGGGTCTTTAGTGATGAATAAAACCGTTGCTAAAGCCCCATCATGGGCGTAGTGGGGCGGAGTGCGTGCGCTCCACGATTTGCGAATCTCACGATCAGACGGCTTAACTTGCCTCCCCGCCCGCTCCTTAGCGTGCTCGTGCGTGTCATGGCGCATTACGCACAGGCGTGCGATACGGTGTGAACATTATTGCGCGCGCGCGACCGCTCGATCGCGATCGAGCAGTCAATCAATCCCACTCACCGCACCTCAGCAGCTGCTCGCGAGGAGTCGAACGCGCGCCCCGCCTTCTCGCGAGTGCATTCGACCAACGCGCTATCAACGCGTTTGTGTCGCGCTTTGAGTTTTGTGTGCGCATGCTTACAGCCGTTGGATGTGCATCCAACGGCTGAGAATCGTCAAAGAAGAAAGGGCGCGGTGGGTGTAGCGGCCAATTGGGTGGCTGAGATGGCGCCACATGGCGCCATCTTGGCCATCCATCTTCTAAATGATGTAGATGGTGCCATGGTTGTCGAATTGAGTCGATTTTCACGTCGTTAGGCTGCGATCGTCGATCCAAATCCATCCATGCGATCAGATTTGTCGTTTGAAGTGCGGATTCACACCATCTTGGCCCTTGATCTTCTAAGGTTCCTCGATCTCTATCTGATGCTACAGATGTCTGATTAGGGCGATCTTGGAGTCGTTGAACTCCAATCGTCGCCCTGATCACATATGTACGGTTGGATCATCGATCTGAGGCCCTGATAAAAATTTTGCCCTGTCCATGAACATAAAAGGAGACAATTAACCTCCATTTTATTCAAACTAATCTAAATGCAAGATGATGCATGCTATGCAATATTTATAGTATGTAATGCAATTCTATGCTTAAGAACATGCATAAATAGACATCTTAAGCAATGTAAACATGTTTACATCAGGTTAGTTATGGCATCAACAAAAGGGTAGTTATTAGGTGGTTTTGGAGGGAAAACTAGGTGGCTTTTGGAGGTGGTGGTGTAAAGGGACATGAGGGTTGGTGGCGCCAACTAAGAGTGGAGTAGGTAGCTTTCTTAGGTGGTAGACTTTGGAGTGGAGTTAGGTTAGGGTTTAGGACAGCCATGGAGGTGGAGCTGGTTTTGAGCTTAGCTAAGCTAGCTTAACTAGTAGAATAGTAGTGGAGGAGTTAGGATTTTTGATAAGAGGAGCTAAGGAAGAGCTGATTGGAGCTGCACTGGAGCTAACTCTGCTGAAGAGGTATTCATGAGGAGCTCAACTACTTAGCTTAGCTAGCTAGTTCTTATGCTAGTAGCTAGGCTTAAGTAGTTGAGCTAAGTTGAGCATGTTTCAACCTAGCTAAAGCTAGGTTGAGCTGGAATTGCCTTTGATGAGAACTCCCAAGCTAGCCTAGCTACTAAGTAGGCAAGTAATAGCTAAGTTGGAGGGAGTTCAGCTGTTGTGAGCTAAGTGGAGCTGGGTAGAGCTGGACTTGGAATGAGCTGGAGTTGGAATGAACTCCCGATAACTAAGCTGAGCTAGCTAGAGCTTCTAGTGAACTGACTGGAGCTAGGATGAGCTAGACTCAACTAAGTTGAGCTGGATCTGAGCTGAGCTGAGGTGGGTTGAGCTAAGATGAGCTACCCTGAGCTACCCTCCAGCTAAGATGAGTTGAATGGAGCTGGAAGGAGCTAAACTTAACCAGTGTGAGCTAATATCCAGCTGAGATGAGCTAGATCCAGCTAGGGTTCAGTTGATCTGGACTTCTTCTTCACTTTCTTCCTTCTTGAGTGCTAGAGTTTTAATGGTTTGAACATCTACTTAACCTTAGCAATCAAGTAAAGATGTTAAAAATATAACAAGAATGCAATGCATGCCTAATCATAGGTTATGCCTAAATGCAACCCAAAAAACCATTTGCGGAGTTAAAAACCTAAGAGCTAGATATGTTTTAGGCCATAAGAATGATGATAAAATGGTGTTTATCAATAACACGATTCTCTAGGGAGGCAAATCGTAGGGTAATGATTCGCCCATAGGGGCATTAACTACCTGAATGATGGTAGGAATTGAAAAGTTCCCATTCCGAGCCGAATGCCCCCACACCCCCATAATTAAAACTTGAGTGATCTTTCGAGAAATCAACCTCAGAGGAGAAACTCATCGAAGAAGAAGAAGCCATTGCTCATCTTTCTCATTGAAAAGATGTTAGGGATTGCAGGAAAACGTCAATTCGCCTCTTCCTCATCTAAGCTATCGGGTGAGACATTAGTGTTATACACTTTTAGTTAGACTTTCTTAGCAAGCCCGTGATACAAGAGTTTTTAAGGGAACACGAACTTGGTAAAGTCTAATTTCATGATCCTAGTCAGATTACTCATCTTTGTTCCCTGGGTGGGGAAGACTATTTTATTATTTGTAAATATGCCATGGAACACGGCCTAAGAGTGCCATTAAACCCTCTCATCACCTTTTTCCTTTCTTACTATAAGCTTTCCTCCTCTCAATTAATCCTTAACTATTGGTCAGTATTAAATGCTTTCACCATCATTTGTTTCCATCTGGGAATTCGGCTCAGGATGGGACTATTCCACCTCCTTTTTTGTCTTGATGCCCCTGAAAGTAAAGAAGGGGAGACCGTTGTCTAGAACCTACACTCTTTATAGCTAGAGGACAAAATATAAAATTACGGACCTACCGGGCAGCATAAAGGGACAAGACCACCACTTCTTGTTCATTCATAATGGGGAGAAGTTAGAGGTTCCCAGTAGCTGGTAGAATCCACCAGAGAAAGACTTGCTACCAACCTTAGACAAGCTTGATGTAGATGCTTAGGCGAATGCCAAAAAAATAGTAGAATTTGAGTTGATAGCTCGTGTTGAATTAAGGCAGCTAGACGTCTGGAAGGCGCTCATGTGGGTAGCTAATTCATACCCCACACCCAGTAAGTTAGGGGCATTAATATTTCTATATATATATTCTGGAGGAATGGTTAAATAACTCATGTTTTTGATGGCAGCATTCAAGAAGTTGGCTCAGTCGAAAACTCCAAAGAAATGAAGCTAAGGGGTTGGGAGTTCCTCTCGTGGGGTGTTCCGCCAGAGTGAGGTGGAAGAGAAATTATAGGCAGAGCAACGAGAGAGAGAGAGAGAGGCTCAACCCCGCACCCCTATGAGCATAAAAGAAGGGAGACGGGAGAGGGGTCAAGCGTCCAGGAGGAGGTCCCTTTGAAAAGACTGAATAGAGGGGCCACTTCTGAAAGGAAATCCCCACACTTGTCCGGGTCGGGCTCAACTGAGAGTGTCGAAGTTGAGGAAAGTGCTCCGCCAGCCACTGAAAGTCAATCACAAGAGACTATGCAGTCGGTCAGAAGATCTCCCGATGCCGACAGTGCTGCTCTTGGTGAGAAGAGGATGTTTGATCAACCACCCATCCACCCTAGAGCTGAAAAGCACATTTGCACAAATCACACGGGGTGTAGTAGTGGTGGGTAGGCCATTCGGGCACTCCCTCTTCCAGGAAGCATATATCAGGCGAAGCACCACTAGACAATGGGTGCTAACTGACCCCACCAGCTGAGGGGTTTTTGGATGTATCGGATGGACCTTTGGGAGTGTGGAAGGCTCCATCCTAGAAGGACTAGACACAGAGGTGGAGGAAGAGCCAAGGCTCATCAAGACATGATAATTTCATATTTATGTTAATTAATGCCTAACTAATGTTAGTATGAGGGTAATTTGGGTTAAATTGCATCCATGTAGGTTAGATTATTCATTTTAGAGTATTATGTAAATAATGCATAATTTTTCCCTTAGTTATATATGATACCTGGATATGTCTGTTCATATGTGTGAAGGTACTAGATTTCAGGTTGATTGGAGCATGGTTGAAGGGACTTCTGGATCTAAGCTCACTTAGTAGAAGGCTAGATCTAGTTTGATGGACTTATTTGGTAACCTAATTAACCTAAAGCCCTAGTCAATTTAGGGGCCTAATTATCCTAGATGCACACCCAACCAATTGACCTAATTAGCTAGCCTCAATGGCCGACCATGAGCCTTGATTTCCAATCTATTATGGCCGGCCAACCTATTCCTAAACAACTTATTCTTTTTCCTAATTCACTTGCTCCTAAAAACCTAAAACCTAATCCTATTCTCCAACTTACCCTTTCTACTTTCTTAGCCACCAAGGAAGACCTCTTGGCCAGCCACAACTAATCCTAATATTTCTTTAGTGGTTGTCCCCTCTATTCCTAAAACCCAAGACCAAATCCCTTACCTATTCCTAAAACCTATCCTCCCTTAACCACCTCTTCTAGCCACCACCCCTCCCCCCCTTTATCCCTTCTTCTTTAGCAACCCAAAGACCAAAACAAATCCCCACCTTCCATCTTTTATCCCATGGCTACCAAGCCACCTAGAGAACCTAACCCTATCCTTACCAACAAAACCCCCATGGCCAGCTATTAGGGACCCCTTAATCTTAACCCTCCACTTTAGATCCTATGGCCCTTCTTCTCCCATATCTTAGCTGTCCCCTTAGGATAAATCTTAACCCTACACCTCACCAATCCTAGGCTCTAGAAACCAACCTATAGGAAGCCTTCCTAATCCCTATTTATACCGCTAAGCACGCCCCCTTAGACCTCAATTCCTACTTAGTATTTCCTACTTCCAAACAAGTTCACCAACTAGAACTAGTCCTTCTCCACTTCTTCTTCCTCCCCTTGGAGTTCTTGGATGCGCCTTCACATCTGCTTTTACATCATTGCTCTTTGCCTTTGAAATCTTTATTTTCTAGCATTGTTACTTTAGTTCTAGTTGTATTCAATTTTATTTCTAAGCATTCTTCTACTTGTGTTCTTTAGCTATACTTATGCCAAACTCTTATTATTGCAATAAAAGTTCTAGTAGATTTTCCTCAACTCACCTTCGAGTTATTTGTCTACCTCTTATTCTAGGACTATAGTTAGTAATTGCATGCTATTAGTTCTAGTAGATTCTACTTTAGTTCTAGTAGTACTCTCCCTACTTGCTAATCTATTTACTTAGTTCATAGGCATTAGTAAAGCAAATTAGTCTAGTAGCCTCTATTAGAATGACTAGACTACATTTTTGAACTTCGATTTCTTTACTCACAAGTTTGATCTGAATATAAATTTAAGAGTTTCTATGAGCTTATACTACGACGAAAGCGTATTTTTCACAATCATATCCGCACTAAGAACAGGGTGCCTTGCAGGCAGAGTCTTGCGATTTTGGATAGCTCACCAGAACAGACAGGCAGCATTCCCGGGAGCGAGGCCAAAGCGTCTGAGGCCCAAGGGAGGAAAGAAGCAACTACCAGGAGTGCTCCACCAGCAAATATAGAAGTGCAGGTGCTAAGGCACTTGAAGACAACTATTAACTAGGATGTACCTCCTCAAGGGAGGACCAACCTGAAAAACATTTATTTTTACTGCCTCCATCTAGTAAGAAGCACTTTTGCTTGTGTCTGCGCTCTTCCTTTTCCTTTATTGAAAGTGATTGAATCACTTTAATCTTGTACAGGTGGAAGCGATTGGGACACATTTTGTTCCTAGTGTCCCGCCAACAAATTTGAGAGAGGGGTCAATTCTTTAGTCACTGGGTGGGCGATTGATAAGGTGGCCGAATGGGCGGTTATTGCTCTAGTGGAGAGGAGATCTTTTAACCGCCAAGTTGAAGAAGCGAAATCCATGAAGCAAAAAGTGGAAAAGGAGGCGGAAGAAGCCAAGAAACAACTCTCCCAAACTAAGAAATTGTCGTGGAAATTGGAAAATGCCCAGAAAGGGGAGAAAGAGGCTCGCCTTCTTTGAAAGCTGCAGGGAGATCGATCGCTGAGATCGATCAATCTTTAACTAAAGTTTGCCTAATACAACTTGAAAAACTTGGTGAATCGAATAACAAAATGAAATCCGCCTGCATCGACGTCTCAAATTTAAAAGATGTGCAGGTGTTCAAGATGGTTCATTCCTCTGTCGTGGAGGAATGCGAGGAGCCCTAGTGGAAGAATGCCTCCGCCTCAGCAATACCATTGACGAGCTCGCCAAATCCAAGGCAACGCGAGAGGAGGTGAAGGGCTTAAAGAAGCAACTTATGGCAACCAAGAAGCTTGCAAAGGAAGGAGCTAGAAAAGTCCACGAGCTGGAAAATACACCTCGGTTGGAGATGGACTTTGATTTTGTTATGGAGTTCTTTTCCATGGATCCATCTATAGAACGCAACTGCAATCTCGTGCTGAGCGAGGTGGGGAAGTTTACTTTGGCGATCGTGCAATCAATGCTAGAGGGCGGGCATACCTTTGTGGAGGAACTCTACAATTAGTCAATCAACAAATTTAATGTCGAACATGACTGCCAAGAGAGGGAGGACCTCATCAAGGACAAGGCCCCAATCTCTCCCATGCCCAAGGACCAGTATGCCAGTCCCCCCCCCCCCCCCCCCCCCCCCCCCCCCACACACAGAGGACTAGGTGGCACAAGTAGGTCCTTCAAATGCCCCACCTGACACAGAGATTGTTGGAGACTCCGCATGCGGTAATAGCCCAATGGCTGAAGAAGCTAAAATGTCGCCAACTCCAAAAGCGGATCTACCAGATGATGAATGACAATGGGAAAAATGGAAGTTGTTGTGCATCTTTTTGTTGTTGTGGTTTTCTTTTTTGGAACCACTTGTGTAGAAAAACTAAGGAATACACGCACAACATGATTGCAATAGAATTGTTGCCCCATATATGCTCATTCATCGTGCAGTTTTAAGTTGTCGACATGCCATGTGAGATGGATTGGCTTGTCGCCTAATGTTTGCAATTTGTAGAAATCACCTTCACTAGCTTTACAAACTTTATAACGGCCTTCCCAAGTGGCGGCAAGTTTTCTGCCTGACTCTTGTGGATTCGAGGTGTTAGCTCTCCTCATAACTAATTCTCCTGTAATGAACTTCCTCTTGAAAACCTGCTTATTGTTGGCAACGGTGACCTTTTCTTTGTAATGGAAGGTGGAAGCTGATGCCTCTTCCCTTGGTTCGTAATGAGATCAAGGGCGAGGTGGACCTGATCATCATTAATCTATGGATTGAACCATTGTGATCAATGTGCTGGGAGAATGGTTTCCATAGGAAGTCGAGTCTCCATCCCATATACCAGACTAAAAGGAATGTGACCGATAGAAGTCTTCTAACTTGTTCGATACCTCCAGAAGACATCCAGAAGTTCCTCAACCCATTGGCCCTTACAAGAATCCAGGCAGTGTTTCAAGGTGAAAATGATTGTCCGATTTGTTACCTTTGCTTGATCGTTTGCTTGAGGGTGGGCGATAAAGGTGAAATGCAAGTGGATCCCCCAACTGGTGCAAAATTCCTTAAATTTTTTTGAAGCAAATTGAGTGCCATTATCCATGACAATGGCTTCGGGGATCCCATAGTGGACGATAATGCTCTTTTTCACAAAAGTAACCACCTTATCAGTTGTTAGACTTGTCATAGCTTCAACCTCAACCCATTTAGATAAATAATCAATGGCCACTAAAATGAAGCATTTTTTAGCAGGGGTTGGCGAAAAAAGGCCGACAAAATCCATTCCCCATCTGGCAAAGGGGATTGAAGAAAAGATGTGTACCATTTTTCCTAGAGGGAGATGTGGGATGGTTGATAATTTCTGGCAGTTGTTGCATTTTTGAATGAAGGCCTTGCAATGCCACCTCATTGGGGGCCATAGGTAACCCGATTGCAACAAGCGGGCAGTGAGGGCTTTAAACCCCTCATGATTGCCGCAAATGCTACTATGAGCCCCTTGGAGAGCTTGTGAAGTTTCTTCCGAGGCTAAACAACATAGTAGCAATGTTGAGTAACCATGTTTATATAGCTGCTTGTCGAGCAACATATACCGCAAGGCTTTCAATCAGAAAGCCTTGGGATCGGTTTCGCTTGAGGGTACATTGCTAGTACTCAAATACTGCATGATAGGCGTTATCCAAGAATTAGTTTATTGCAGAACCAACGCCTGAGGAGGTAATACAGTGGATCTCGTCAGCGTTTGAAGGCATATATTGTCTTTCTCGCCTGGAGGAATTGCTGAAGCCAACCTGGCTAATGCATCTGCCAAAGGGTTATCAAAACGAGGCACCCACCTGACTACAACAGACTTAAAGTCCATTCATTCTTCGCAAACCCTATCAACATACATGCTTGTATTGATGTCTTTAGTTTTAAATTCTCTATTTATTTGGTTTGCAACCAACTGCAAGTTTGTGAAATTTTCTAATGCTGGGGCCCCATGGACTTGGCAACTCAAACCCTTGCTAAAAGGGTCTCGTACTCTACTATATTATTGGAAACTGGGAAAGCCAATTTGACAACGTACTTATGAGTATTTCTGCCTGGTGCTTTTAAAGCTATCCCCGCTCATGCACTATTAGACATTGATGAACCATCGACATACAATTGCCATGGATGGTCAGTCAGAATGTCCGGCTTGGTGAACTCGGCAATAAAATCTGCCAGAATTTGACCTTTAATGGCCTGATGAGGATGATATTTAATATCAAACTCAGCCAACTCCAAGGCCCATTTCATTTGTTAAATCAACCCCGTAGGCTTATGTAACATTCTTCGCAAGGGGGGGTGGAACATAACATGAATGGTATAGGATTGAAAAAAGGTCATAATTTTCTGGTGGCAGTAACCAAGGCCAAGCTGAGTTGTTGAATCATAGAATATTTAGCTTTTGCCCCTTCATAGGTCTTACTAACAAAATAGATGGGTCGTTGGGTCCCACCAAGCTTGTAAACGAGGGTTGCACTGACAGCAGAGGCAGATGCCTCCAGATAAAGGGTCAAAGATTCACCAAGGGCATGAGTTGTCAAATTAGGGGGTTGTTGAAGAGTTTCCTTAACTAAGTCAAGGGCATTTTGGCATTGGGGAGTCAAATGAACCAAATTATAATCTTTTCCCTTTTTGATACACTTAAAGAAGGGAAGGCATTTGTCAGAAGATCGAGACAAGAAGTGGCCTAAGGTAGCGATCTTGCTGATTAATGACTGTATTCCCTTTAATGTAGATGGAGGCGTAAGTGCCATGATTGCCTTGATTTTATTGAGGTTAGCCTCTATCCCTCGGTGCGAGATCATGAAACCCAAAAATTTACCTTAAGAAATGCACATTTTTCTGGATTAAGGCGCAATCAGGTGCCTCTTAAAACTTGAAACACCCTGCTAGGTTCGCCAAATGCTCTAAAAATACAAGCCCTTCATCAACATATCATCAATATACTCTTCAAAAGACTTTCCAATTAACTTGGAAAAGATCATATTTACAAGGCACTGGTAGGTTGCCCCAGCATTTTTTAATTCAAAAGGCATGAATCTATACTGGAAAAGACTTGGATCTATTATAAACGAGGTGTGAGGTCTATCTGCTGGCTCCAGGTTTATCTAATGATAGCCGCCATAGGCATCCAAAAATGACATATGGGGTTACCCACTATAGCAATCAACAAGTGTGTCAATCTTAGGCAGGGGGAACTCGTCTTTGGGGTAGTCTTCACTCAAACTGGTGAAGTCAACACACATTTGCCACTTCTCGTTTGCCTTCTTAACCATGACTATATTAGATAACCAGGTGGGATACAGTGTCATTTCAATGAAACCTGCCTCCAGTAACTTATCAATTTCCAATGCTGCTACCTACCATTGCTCTACAGATTTATGCATACATGCCTTCTTGACAAATCAAGCACCCGACTAAATATTTAGTCGGTGTTTGATCAGTTACGGGGAGACTCTTGGCAAATCATTGGCGGGCGAAGCAAATATATCAGTGTTGGCCCTTAGAAGTAGTAGCATGTCACGAACTTCTGAAGGGCTAAGATCTGCCCCTATCTGGACGAGCATGTCAACCACGTCAGGATATAGCCGGATTGCCATAGTAGATGAACCAAGGGCTATTTCTATTGCATCCTTTATGATAGGTGGGTCTTCTTCGTAGGCCAATTGCCATTGATTCCACTTCTTTCCCCAATTTGTGGTTTGGGAGGTCTTCTCTCCATCGATCATTCAAGCTCGTTATGCAAGAGTTCATGCCCAACTAATTGATCCCCATGAACAATTCCAATCCCATGTAGAGTTTGGAAAAGTATGAATTGAAAATAAGACGAGGGGGTTACTCTGAATGCATGAGTTGTTGAACGACCAATGATGCCATCAAATGTGGCCGCTAAACTAGTGACGATGAAAATAGTCGTCCGGTTAAGGTGCTTATCTTCACCAAATATAGAGACCGATAGCTGCTCGTGGCATAAATCACGTAAAGAAGATGAATACGCCTAGTATAGCACGAAATATGTCTTGGCAAATAAAATTTAACGGAACAGGTGAGTCCCGATTGAACTCAAGGAGGGAGAAAGCGTTTTTGACTTCAAAACTGAATTAGAAAGCTAACTTAGAGAATATGCTACTAATTACAAACTTATATATATATATCACAATATGTATATCATGCAGATAGTCTGATCATAAATTGCAAAAATATAATTATGACTAGAACAAGTTCTTACTATCTATCTAACTATAGCATAAATGAAAACTACTATGTAGCAGAATAACAGCACCATGGGTGGTTCGTGGTGAAGCTCTAGAGAGGTTGGGGAGAGCAACGGCAGTCCACCAAGGTAGCTTGGTGGGCACTTCAGAGGAAGAGAGCCAGAGATAGAGAGAGCCGGAGAAGAAGGTCTGAAGAGTTGGAGAGGATTTGGAGGAGTTATGGTGGAAGATGTCCTTCTGGGGGGGGCCTCGACCTTCTTTTATAGCTTTTAGGAGGGGCAAGATGGGCATTTAAGCCCCCAAAATCGTGTAACAACCTTCTGGTGATCAGATCCGTCGATCGGGAGATTAACGGATAAGATCGCACCTCAATAGGCCTTCATTTGCACCTTCTACGCTCGAATTGAATGTGGTTGCGCCACGTGGCGCGCTTTGGAGCCTTGGATCGCAATCTGACGACTTAGCGCTTGCCGCACGCACGCCCAACGTCTGCTCTTGATTTCTCTCTCCATGCACGCGCCCTCACAATTTAAATCGCGCACCTTGATCTCGACCATCCAATCTCGCGATCGGACAGCTTAAAACAAGCCGTAGCACCGCCTTTGAATTCCTACTTTGCCCGCACGCACATTTGCTCATGCGTTATCATGCGTGTCTTCTTTCAACGCCTGCCAGCGCTCCACGCGGTCGTGCCTTAGCCGCTCGATGTCGATAGGATGCTTGAGATTCACCTGCGCGCACTATCGCCTTGATCTCCTGCGGATCGCGGTTTGATCCCACATCATGCGCCACTGTTCAAGGGCGCTCTCCTCTACGCTACGCGCATGGATTGTCGCAGTTGCCGCTTTGCGTCCATCTATCCGCAACCGTTGGATGGACATCCAAGGGCTGAGGCTTGATTGTCTTTGATAGAGCGTAAGGGAGTGGGGGACATGGGCGACTCATGGCCGTTGGATGGCGATCCAACGACCCAAGACCTGTGGGGAGACTCCATGAGTTAGGCCAGGTGTGAGGGGCAGCTACGATGGCACCACATGGCGCCATCGTGCCCGTCCATCTTCTTTCTTTTGTAAATGTTGATGTAGGCCTTCGATTGAGATGATTCTTGCGCCGTCGGACTGCGATTGCTGATTCAGATCCATCTGTGTGGTTGGGTTTTTCATCTGAGGCCTGGATTTTCTCCTATTTGCCTCTTGGCTCTTGTTCTTCTCCGAATTCCATAGGATGCTACGGGAGTCTGATTGATGTGATCTTGGAAGCATTATACTCCTGTTGTTACGACTCGGTTCCCACAGGACATGAGACTGGACCGACTCGACTGATCCCAAGATCCAGTCGTCAAACGAGAAAGTAACCAAAAAGTAGGAAAGTAAATCACATTCACTATGTTAAGCAACTAACAGTAACAAAAGTACAGCAATAAAGAAGTAAAACTACTACAGTACACACCACCACAACAATAGAAAAGTAAACGGGTACAGGAATATAATGTTCAAAATGAAAGAGTACAGAAGTGCAATAAACTACTCACTATAACTTGAAAAGGAGCACAACAGAAAGCTACAACTACTGGTCTCTACTGGGCCCAACACCCTCCGCAGCCGTAAGCTCTGGCTGCTCAACACCTGGACCTGAAAAGGGTTATGAGTACACGAAATCAGCGAACGCTGAGTAGAGTGGCAACCAACTAACTAAAGTAGTAAAGGTGGACAGATAGCTGTTGTTTTTCAATTTCTTTCTTTCTCTAACTAATTATTCTTTCTTTCACCACTTGGTTTATTTATCAGGTCTCTCTCTTGATCTCGAATGTTCCTCGTGAGAACGATCTTGATTGTAGTCTTTTCTGAAGAGTAGAAGTCGCATGTGGTTGTCTCCTGGCCGGGAAAGTCCCCCGTGGTGGTCCTACACCCAGTCAACCACCCCAAGGTCACGTACAGACGTAACAGTGACTACGGTACGCGCGATAAGCGCACGGGTAACTACCCCTCATTGGCACACGGTAAATCATTTTCGTTAGTGGGTGCGCCCAAAGTACAGCACGGAACCAGTATAGGGCATAACCCTCTCAGTAACAGGGGTCTAGCTCCTAAGAATCAAACAGGGGTCTCGCCCCTCCACAATCTGCGCACCTTCGCCTGACTACCCTGGTTTGCCAAGTGGGCCTAACAAATCGATGTAGGGCGGCTAGCTGAACCCCGGGCCCCGTGGAGTGGCTAGTTCTCTCCCTACACTAGTAACTCTCCCTGGTAAAGTGTACACGAGGGTCACATAGCCGGTGCAAAGTAGCCAATCCTAACCCCGGGTCCCAACCCAAGGGCGGCTAGCTCCCCTCTACACTAAGAGGTACAAGCGCTCCCCTTGGTACCATGTACTCAAGGGCCAGCACACTTCTTAGCACATTCCCAGATCCATTCCATTTAATTCCAAGAGCTCATCTCCTAATTCCCCGTAGGGTTCATGCTCATATTCCTCAGGCCATTCCATACCAGGTTTCATCATTTCTATTTCCATTCTCAGGTTATACACATGCAAATTGTAATTCTATTGTTCACTTTCCTATATTCAGGTTATTCACAGGTAGCTCGTGTTTCCAACATTCACCTTTTCATTTCCAATTCATATACATGCAGCTCATATTATGTCATTTCACGATACGACAGGAAAGTTACATTCAGCAGTTAACTAACATAAACATTACATATTTTGCAGGCAACTGTTATTCATTTACAGGTAATTGTTTTCATTCAAGACTGCAATTCATTCATTCAATACAGACATTCCAGTATTTCTAGTCCTAGGATGCATGCCATGTCCTAGGTTATAATCATTCATTACACACATGCATTTAAATTGTAATTAATTTAAGGGGAAGCCACTCTACCAGTAAACCCAGGAGTAGTGGGGGCTTGAACGGCAGGCTCACGTGCCTCAGCAAGCCCCGAACCCGCAACGGAAACAAGTCCTATTACAAGGATCAATCACAAGAGAATACTCAAAATAGTATAGAAGGTATTCCAACAAGTAGGGGAAAACATACGGGAAACATCGATATCTTAATTGTGGAAATCGGATCCTAAACGGGTCAAAAACAGTGATCCTGACTCAAATCAGACTTCTGGAACACCTTCCAGATGCCTTAAAAGAGTCCAGAGCCATACCTCAAGTCCTGTGCCACTCCTCAGATGTCCAGGAACTCCGCTGGACCGTTTGGACCTAGTTCTAGACGTCCGACCACCTCTCTGGACGTCTGGAAACGCTTCCCGTCGTCTAGTGCCTCGCCCAGACGTCCGAACTGCGTGGGAGGGCGTGTCCCACGCCTTCCCGAAGCAACACCTACGTGACTCAACCGAAATCTTCTCAAAAAGGCAAGGAACAGTGTCTAGGCGGAGCGGCCTGCATGGCCGTATCCGTAAAGAAGACGTACCTTCGTGAAGCCTACTTCTCAATCATCTGGAACCTCCTCCAAACGTCGGCTACGTCCTTTGAACGTCGGCTACGTCGTTTGGACGTCGCTCCAGACGTCTGATTATGGGAAAAACCCAGAACCAGAACCTTCTTCCGCCCTCTCGCGCCGCACGTGGCCACGCAGCGCCCTCTCACCTATTGCTCCGGCTGCAGCAGTGTCGGGGAGGACCTCCTCGACGCACTCCTCTGCCTTGCGCACGCGCCGACCGGCCGTGAGATCACCGACAAGCTCCCACGCGAGCTTACAAGCTTGCTTCTCTCCCTCTCACGCTGCTCCTCCTCTCCTTCTCGCACCACGCCCGCGCTCTCTCTCTGGTCTGCTGCGCCCGCTGGAGAGAAGGGGGGAGGTGGCTGGAAGTAGGGTGGTGTGAGGGAGAGGAGGGGGCTTATATAATGGTATGGGGTTAGGGTTTTAGTCAGGCGAAAGGAGAGAGAAGAAGAAAACGAGGGAAGTATACTGTCTATGCGCAGCAGGCGCGCAGACGCGAGCTCGTACTCAAAAATTTTGATTTCCATACGTCTGGGAAGGTGTCCATATGTCTGGCCCAAATTTCAGACATCTTAAAAGGCTCAGACAGCACAGGTCTTAACACCTGTCATCGTTCTGAGCAGATCTGTATGGTTGGATTGGTCATCTGCAGCCCCGAATTATCTGCGATTGTTAATGCCTCTCAATTAGCGCTTAACATGACATTATTATTCACAAATCTAATAAATTAACTATGATGCAAAGTACTATGCGAATGCATGTAGAATGCATAAGTAAAGCTATGTTCTAACTTAATTTAGGTGGATTAGGGCCTATGATTGCTGCGCAATCAACAGCTCGATCTCTCCCTTGGGCATCACCTTGTGATTCCCAAACTCGACCACCGGGTATGCCGAGGGGGATAGGCCTTTTTCCTTGAACCCCAGTTGGATAAAGGTCTTAAGGAAGAGAACATTCACCATGCTTCATTCATCAACAAGAAGTCTTGGTTGGGTTTGACCTGCGAGCAATAGGGTTACCAAAAGTAGATCTATGTGGTCACCCAAGTCCAAGAGAGACAAATAATACAGAGGTCACTTGGTGGACTGCGCCTCCCTTAGTCGGAATAGCCCACTAACAGGTGGGATACACTTTCGAGGAGGTCCAATATCATAGCAAGTCGACTAATTACGAGGATTGGCATTGACACTAAAAATGACGCCCACTTGGTCCTCCGTTGACGGATCTGCCTGAGGTATAGTTTGGTGGGAGGAAGATATTCGCTCGGCCTCAATAAGCTATTGCCTGGCCATTGATAGTGAAAGGACTCGATGATGGTATTTGAGAGGCAGAAGCTCAAGTGGTATCCCTTTCTTCGCCAAGGTAGCTGTGGGGTCCTCCTGAGGCTCTCCTTTAAGGAGAACCATATTCACCCCTCAAAGTTGTTGCAACTACTCCTGGTGGTACTCTTTTGGTCCCATCATAGGTCTCTTTCCTTTGTCCTAGCCTTCATTGCTCTTAACAAAATGGGCTAGGCTGCCATGTCGAATCTGGAATTTGATCTGGTCTTGCAGGTCACGGCAATCCTCTATGGCGTGCCCTTGGGCCAGATGGTATTTACAATAAGGTACGGAGTCCAATTTCATTTTCAGGGGTGGAGGAGGTGGAAGGAGTTACTTATTCATCGACTAGACTTTAGACAGGATATCCACCTGGTTCATAGGCAAGGGGTTATACTCTTCATAGAAGTCCTGCCAAGGTTGCCGAGGGCCATTACTGTGACCTCGATTCTGTCGGTCCCCCTTCTAGTCTCAAAAGTTCCCCTTTCGTTTGGTAAAGTGGCTACCATCGCAAATAAATGGTAGTCTCCACAATTTCCTTTTTCTTATCTAGGGAGTAATGGTGGTCATCCCCGTTGCTACCTGGTAGACGCTCAAGAGAGTGGAAGGAATCATCTTATTCTGCAAATCTCATGGCTCTGTCCCATAATTCTGCCATATCCCTAGGTGGGAAATCATCGATATCATACTAGAACCTATGAGTCAAGAGGCCTGACTTAAAGTATTGGATGGCGATAACATCTTGAGGCCTCTTGTACTTGAAGTACTGGGTCATAAATTGATCGAGGTAGGAATGGAAAGACTCATGTCTTCACTGCTAGACCTTAGATAATCTCTCTGGGTTATCTCTAACTCGTCGTTGACTAGCAAAATACTAACAAAACTTATTAGCCAGCTCTTGAAAGCAACCGATCCACCCAATCAGCAATGCATCAAACCACTCATAAGCCATGCCGA
Source organism: Thalassia testudinum (assembly GCA_037157565.1). NCBI lineage: Eukaryota > Viridiplantae > Streptophyta > Magnoliopsida > Alismatales > Hydrocharitaceae > Thalassia > Thalassia testudinum. Next base: position 79,487,295 of record JAZHRO010000024.1, read on the forward strand.
AAAGATATGATGGGAATACCCAGCAGAGTACTCGGTCTGGACACCCGTGAACTAGCATCATCTGCTGGTAGCTTCCAACAAAGTTGTTGGGGTCAGAAGTACCATCTTATTGAGGCAAAATGGGGTGTTTAAACTTCTCCTAGAAAGAGGTGGTCATCACCTCCTATGTAAAGGCGTATGTGGTCACGTACGGCTGGGGGCTTATGCCCCTCATTGCCTAAGTGACATGGAGGACAATCTCAAGGATGGAGCCTCCTCTACTAGTCACTATGGGCATGGCTCCCAATTGCTCCTCTAACTCCTGCAATGGTGAGGGAGGGGCCTTTGGTGGGATGAGGGGCACTTTACCCTTTTGGCTACTAAGCTCACATTTTAGCTTCTCGAGTTGTTCGCACAAGTGGGCGTTCTCCTCCTCAACAAGACAGCACCACTTCAACCGGTCGTCAGTGGGGTTGGAGTTCTGAGGCTCTTTTGGCTGAGATTTTGCCTTCTCTTTCAACTGCTGGACTTTTTCAAGCAGGTTTGCAACCAATTCTTGCTCCACCCTTAAAGTGGCAAGCTTGGCTTCATACTCCTCCCTCGCTTGCATTCCAGAAGTGGATCATCGTGAAGGTTCTCTTGATGAGAAGTCTTGGGTTGTTGGTTGGCTTGCACTTCATTTGCCTTATTTAGTCCTCCAACCTGAGGGCGTTTCCTCGAAATAGAAATGCTAGACTAGAGTGGAGCTTGCTTCTTAGGATTTGCTTGAGAAGAATGACAAGTGGAATGACCAATTGAAGGCTATCGAAAATGGAGGATGTGAGAAAATTAAACGACTTCCCATAAATGATGCCAATTGATTGAGCCCTCTTAGAATAGAGTGCTCAATTTAAATGAAATTACATAGAAGACAAAGGAAGTTTGTAACCCAATTTCACCTTGAATGGTGTACGTCTGGGGAGAGTATTAAGCTCTCGAAATTCACTATTGAGTTTGGTGTTTACATATCACAAAAGAACTCTATCTCTTTATGATTACATAACCCTTCCACCATTAGTGACTTTGGTTTATATAGGTTGCGAGATCCTTGATCATGGGGATCGTGGGTCCTCAAACTATGATCTCACAATCTAATCAATGATGAGAACGCGGGTTGTAACTGTTACGTCCGTCCATCTACTGATAGATGAAACGAGCCGATCTACTGTTTCGTTGTTGGAGGTCCACCTCCAGACAAAATAGGTCTAGCCAACCTACCGGGTAGGTAGGTGAAGACCCGCTTGCGAAGTAGGTGAATACTCGCTTGCGAACACCCGGATCTGACTATACCACCCGATAGCCAGTTTATCACATTTGATCCATCAGCTTACTTCCTTTATGGGCCCTTAATAGCAAGGCCTATTAGGAAAAAATTTTCTTCCCTCATTAGTATTCAATCCTGCATCAATGCTAAAAGGCCCACAAACCTAAGTAGGGCATTACAAAGTCATACCTCAATTTGGACTTGAGAAGTGCCTTTCTTCCCATATCTTGGTCGACCAAACTTAGCTTTGGTCAACCAAGAGGCTTGAAGCACACCAATCTCCGATTTGAATTTTATTCACATCAAGTAAAGTTGAGATGTTATATTGAATCTTAGGATAGGTGGAAAAGAAAACTAACCTACAACTAAGTGGACCTATGAGGAAGAGATGTTAGTAGTGGAATTAAAGTTTAAGAGGGAGGATTGATGCCTATTTATAAAGTTTATGGGCTAAGAAATTAAGGAATGATATCGATTGATAAAAAGAACCTACAGAGAATAAAATAATATAGTTTCAACGTGTTTAGATGATTTTAAATGTGTGATAAGATAATAAGTGAATAAATGAGGGGATCTGAAGTGTAAATTTATGAATAATTTTTGGGTAAATTAAATGGGATGGTAAGTGTGTGAATATATGAGGTGAAAGATAGATGAGTAGAGGGTGAGTTTTAGTAAGAGATAACCTTTCATATTTTTCTTCTCCTTCAATGAAATTTTAATATATAAACACCTTTACGTTAAATTGGCACATTGGGGTTCAACTTGCCTTTGCTTTTTGAAAATGACTTGGTACTTGAATTTTCAACAACTATACTTTCATCATATATGGGATCTTTAATTGAATATATTTTTTCATAAAGTGAGCTCTAATTGACATTGATCGTCTCTCAAAGTGTAGCAATTAGGCATGACCTATCCTAACTTTTTGAATTTAGCTAGGTCGCTCTCCATTCTTGAATTTGACCCAATTCTTCTTAATTTAGCTTGAATTCTTCCAAAAGTCATTTTCAACTCATTCTTCCTAGTATTCCTTCATTCTGGTTGTTGATTTCTTCTAAATCATGAAATAAACACATGCTTTAGATTATATTATATGATTAGAAGTACCTCCATGTAATTTTTCAATTAAGGTTTTTCATCACAACGGACATTTAATTAAATTTTTTCAACCTAGGTGAATCACAAATTAGGATTAATTTATTGTATTAGTAGTCTAGTTATGTATCTCAATTAATTAAATTAGTTGGTAACCTACTGTTACGACCTGATTCTCGAATCCCTATAGGACACGAGATCGGATCGACTCGACTAATCCTAAGACCCAGTCGTCTAACGAGAAAGTAACCAAAAAGCAGTAAAATAAACCACATTCACCATGCTAGTAACTAATAGTAACAAAAGTACAGCAGTAAAGAAGTAAACTACTACAGTACACACCACCACAACAGTAGGAAAGTAAACGGATATAGGAATATAATGTGCAGAACGAAGGAGTACAAAATATAAAAGTACAAGAAGTTACTCACTACGACAAACGAGTACAAAAGAACTACAACTACTGGGCTCTACTGGGCCCAACACCCTCTGCAGCCGTATGCTCAGGCTGCTCAACACCTGGACCTGAAAAATGTTATGAGTACAAAACGTCAGCGAACGCTGAGTAGAGTGGCAACCAACTACTAAAGTAGTAAAGGTGGATAGATACCTGCTGTTTTTCAATTTCTTTTTTTTTTAAACTAATTATTCTTTCTTTCATCACTTGATTTAATTATCAGGTCTCTTTCTTGATCTCGAATGTTCCTCGTGAGAACGATCTTGATTGCAATCTTTTCTGAATAGTAGAAGTAGCACGTGGTGCTCTCCTGCCCGGGAGAGTCCCCCGTGGTGGTCCTACACTTAGTCAACCACCCCAAGGTCACGAACATACGTAACGGTGACTACAGCACGCGCGATAAACGCACGGGTAGCTACCCCGCACTGGCACGCGATCAGTCGTTTCCGTTAGCGGGTGCGCCCAAAACAACACGGAACCAATATAGGGCATAGCCCTCTCAGTAACATGGGTCTAGCCCCTAAGAACCAAACAGGGGTCTCGTCCTTCTACAGTCTGCGCACCTTCGCCTGACTACCTTGGTTTGCCTAGTGGGCCTAACAAGTCGATGTAAGGTGGCTAATTGAACCCCGAGCCCTGTGGGGTGGCTAGCGCTCTCCCTACACTAATAGCTCTCCCTGGTATTGTGTACGTGAGAGCCAAGAAGTCGGTACAGGGTGGCCAATCCTAATCCCGGGTCCCAACCCAAGGGTGGCTAGCTCCACTATGCACTAAATAAGGGGACAATCGCTCTCCTTGGTACTACGTACTCAAGGGCCAGCTCACTTTTCCACTCACATTCTTAGTTTCATTCCAATTATTTCCAGGAGCTCTACTCCTAATTCCTTATAGGGTTCATGTTCATATTTCTCAGGCCAATCTATACCAGGTTTCATCATTTTTATTTCCATTCTCAGGTTATACACATGCAATTTGTACTCTATTTCATATTCAGTTTAATCACAGATAGCTCGTTTTCCAACATTCACATTTCCATTTCCAAATTATATACATGCAGGTCATATTACGTCATTTCACGGGTATGACAGAAATGTTACATTCAACAGTTAACTAACACAAATACTATATATTTTGCAGGCAACTGTTATTCACTTACAGGCAATTATTATCATTCTATCTACTCATTCAAGACTGCAACTCATCCATTCAATATAGACAATTCAATATTTCTAGCCCTAGGATTCATGCCATATCCTAGGTTCTAATCATTCATTCCACACATGCAATTAGGTTGTAATTAAATTAAGGGGAAGCCACTCTACAGTAAACTCAGGAGTAATGGGGGCTTGAATGGCAGGCTCACATGCCTCAGCAAGCCCCGAACCTGCAACGGAACAAGGTCCTATCACAAGGATCAATCACAAGAGAATACTCGGAACAGTATGGAAAGTATTCCAACAAGTAGAGGAAATCATACGGGAAACATCGGTATCTTAATTGCAGAAATCGGACCTCAAATGGACCCTAAACGGGTCTAAACAGGGATTCTGACTAAAATCAGACGTCTGGAACACCTTCCAGACGTCTTAAAAGAGTCCAGAGCCATACCTCAGTTCTGCGCTACTCCTCAGACATCCAGGAACTCCTCTGGACCGTCTGGACCCAGTTCCAGACGTCCGACCACCTCTCTGGACATCTGGAAACGCTTCCCATCGTCTGGTGCCTCGCCCAGACGTGTGAAGTACGTGGGAGGGCGTGTCCCGCGCCTTCCCGAATCAACACCTGCGTGTATCAACTGAAATCTTCTCAAAAAGGTAAGGAACAGTGTCTCAGCGGAGTGGCCTGCATGGCCGTATTCGTAAAGGAGACGTACTTTCGCGAAGCCTCCTTCTCAGACATCTGGCACCACCTCCGAGCGTCCTCACCGTCGTCTGGCGGTCACCCCAGACGTATGATTCTGGGAAAATCCCAGAACCAGAACCTGCCTTCACCTTCTCGTGCCGCGCGTGACAGCGCCGCGCCTGCTCACCTGCTGCTCCGGCTGTAGCAGTGTCGGGGAGGACCTCCCCGACGCACTCTGCCTTGCGCACACGTCGACCGGGCGTAAGCTCACCGGTGAGCTCCCACACGAGCTTGCAAGCCTTCTCTCCTCTCCTTCTCACGCTGCTCCTCCTCTCCTCTCACGATTCTCCTCTCCGCTACTCTTGCTCGGCTGCACTCACTGGGGGGTAGAGGAAGGAAGTGGCTGGAAGTGGGGGTGGTGTGAGGGAGAGGAAGGGGGTTTATATAAGGTGTGGGGTTAGGGTTTTCATCGGGCGGAAGGAGAGAGAAGAAGGAGAAACGAGGGACGTGTACTGTCTGCATGCAGCACGCGCGTAGACGCGAGCTTGTACACGAAAATTTCGATTTTCAGACGTCTGGAAATGAGTCCAGACGTCTTGTAAGACGTCTGACCCTCAGTCCAGACTTCTTACCAGACGTCTGACCTAAAGTACGGACATCTTAAAAAGACTTAATAACACGGGTCTTAACACCTGCGCTTTGTTGCGAGGTCTTTCAACACGTATTTTGGTAGTCCTTAATGTCCACCATCTCTTTTGGCATAATCAAGTTAAAGAAAAAGAAAAAAAAAGATCAATAATTCCCGACAATCAACTCTATGGAACTCCCTTAAATTTCCCTAGAGAACTCCACCCCAACAAAAAAAAGAAAAATAAAAAAAGAGAAAGAAAAGAAAAGGATGCAATATCAAGTTCCTCTTCAAACTCATAATCTCTATTTTATTTACAAAATGGTAAATGTCATGCTCATCAGGCCATGCTCATCATGCATGTTACTATAGAAAAATAATTTAAAATCAAAGCAAGTCTAACATAAATACCATACTCATCATACATGTTACTCTAGAAAAATAGATTTCTTTTAACGTAAAAGTTACCCATAGTATCTTTTGTATTATAAAAATATTTCAAGTTTATTATATTGCAAAGTTATAATGAACATGTTAATACCCTGCAGTTTTTTTAACGTAAAATTTAATGTTATCACAAACAATATCCTTTTTACTTTTGTATGCAACATTTTTTCATATTACAAAATACGAAATATTGTATTACAAAAGTATTTGTAGTATTATTGTATCACAAAGTCAACTCTTTGGCATATCCAAGCATTTGTATATGCAACATTTGTTTTGTATTACAAAACGTGGAATGTTATATTACAAGGTTATCTCTTGTACTTTCATATTATTAAAACCCTTAAAAATGTTTGTATTACAAAATCTTACTATACATATCAAAACTTATCAAGAATGTTTGTATTACAAAATCGTAGTACGAATATCAATAGCTTAAAGATTTTTTTGTATTATAAAATATGAAATGTTCTAATACAAAATCGTATTGTACATATCAATAGCACATGTTGATAGTACTTGCATTACAAAATTATAGTACAGATATCAATAGCCTAACATTTTACGTTTTGAACATTTTACGATTTTTTTGTATTACAAAACGTAAAATGTTGTATTACAAAATCATATTGTACATATCAATACCACATGTTTGATAGTATTTGTATTACAAAATTGTAGTACAGATATCAATAGGATAACTTTTTTTTTGTATCACAAAACACAGAATGCTGTATTACAAATTATATTGTACCTATCAATAGCACATGTTTGACCATACGATTTTGTAATACAATATAACTGACAAATTTACTAATATATATATATAAAGAGGGAGAGAGTGTGTGTGCCAGAGAGGGACAGAAAGTGAGAATGGAATCATAGTGTGAATATAAAGTTGACTGATGAATAAGACCTGATCTTTGCAATATTCACAGGAGATGTCATTGTAAATAATGGCTGAGAAGAAGCAAGAAACGGAAAAATAAGTGGACATAAGCTGCTATAGTGTATATCCTACGTTGGTTCATTTATATCAAGGTTTCTATCAACCTAAGTGAATTACAAATTAGGATTACTTTATTGTAATAGTAGTTTGATTATGTATCTCAAATTTTTAGTTTATTAATTTAATTATTTTTCATTGTTACATTGTACATCCTAAGTTGCATTACGGGCAACAATTTAGGTTTCTTACACTTCTCAATAATGTTGGGGATAAACGATGAAGCTGTGTATAAATTGAGATCCTAAAATGTGAAACAACTTAATGGGATTTTATTTGGAGATTAACCCATATCTAGATGACTATTTCATTATAATGACGTATTTGAAAAAGAAAAAAAAAAGAAACAAAAATCTTAATCCTTAAGTACCTGTTTCGTGCAGAGGAGATGGGATATGGTCTATTTGGTGAACTTTATCTCAGGATAAATTAATCCAAAAAAAAAGAAGGATATCTTAAAAATAATATATCTTGAGATAGAAGATAAGATAAATTTATCCTACCTTATTATAAAATAAATTTCTCACTTATCCCGTAAACATAATACATAATTTAACTCATACTTCTTTTAAATATAAAAATTTATTTATCCTCCACGCATCCACCTATCCCATCACTTACAAAAATTTATTTTTCTAAATTAATCCCGCACAACAAACGTTCCGCAAGGTGTTAGGCCATGCAATGATAAGCTCCATCTACCCACAAACGGTGACACCGCAATCGGGAATCGGAAGAGAGAGAGACAGAGACCTCAAAATCCTCCGCCCCTCTTCCCCGTCTGCTTCCTTCCCACTCCACCGGCGGGGCGATGGTTGCCGTGGCCTCAGTAGCGGCGGCTGCCACAACCACCACCACCACCACCACCACCTCCTCCTCCTATGGTTGTTACAACAACATCACTCCTCCTCGCTGGAAGAGTGGGAATGGGAACTACTGCTCCTCTTCTCCCATCTCGGTGGTTTCCATGACCAAAACTCCGAAACTCCTCCTCCATGCCTCTTCCTCCTCCTTCAATAATCCACTCCTCCTTTGCCGATACGGCGCTCTCCCCTCCACCTTCGTCGGCTTCAAGCACTTGGGGATCTCAGTTCAATTCAGGAGTGGTCGTGGAGGTAACTCCAAACGCCAATCTCGTGGATTTCTATCGATGATGACGGTGTTTGATCTTAGGGTCGTTTGGTTGGTTAGGGGAAGTTCAAGAAAAAAAAAAAAAAGGAATTGCACAAGGAATTATGGCTTCGTGGAATAAATGGAGGAATTAGGCGATTTTTGTGTTTGGGCTTAAAATAGGTGTATGAGAAAAAAAGGTCTCACACATGGAATTTCTAGAGATAAAAAAGAAAGAAATAAACAATTCCACCTTGGAGGTAGAATTGTATTATTCAAGACTAAAAGATCTAATTCTGGCATTATTTACTTTTGAAATTTCCGTACCCAAACAAGAAATGGTCAGGCAATTTATGTAACCAAATGGTCCGTGAGAGCTGCCTATTGCATTGTTTGCAGCAGCATGTAGGGGCGTCAGATGCAAGAGGGGAAGGACCATTCAGGCATCGCTCTTTGGGGTGGGGGCGCCGGAGGCTCTCGTCATCGGCGTGGTGGCTCTGCTGGTCTTCGGACCTAAAGGTCTTGCCGAGGTATTACTACTACCACTACTTATTATTGTTATTAATCGTGCAGTGGGGTGGGTTTGAGTGAAAGAATCCTCCCTTTTTGCTCCGTGAATCGATCTCTGTGCTTGTGGCGAGGAATTGGATATATATGGGAACCATGGTGAAATTAGGTATTATCTGAATGGTGCTATTTGACTCGTTGCTAGTCATCCCATCCCACAAAAATGTGGGGTAGACTTTTTAAGAGATATTCTAGATATGAGTGTGCTTCTAAAAACCTCTTGAAAAAACAATACCCTTTGCAATTCATTAAGTTTGGACCCAGGTGACTGATTGACTACCTAGAAAGCTTGAACCCAAGCTTCCAAGTAGCAATTGTCAACAGCTATAACCCACTTCACACTTTCTTGAGCTTAATATGTGAGGTTCTTTTTTGAGGTGTTACAGTTCAACTCATTAACAACGGAAGCTTGTTAGATATTGTGGGTTTAATTATGCCTCACCAAGCAATGAGAAATGGCCAGGTCATACAACTTGCAGTCCTGGATGTGGTGATTGGCAACTTGATTTTCTGTGTTTTGAATCGTTCCCTTGGTTCCTTGAAGATATAGACTTGGTGAGTTGTTAAAGGGCGTGCTTTGCCTTGACTGGACTCAACGTTGGATTACACTGAATCCTCACGAATGGTTTCAAAGCTACCATTTTGTTGATCAAGTGGAAATTTAGCAGTCAAACTACACTGCCTGATAAGTAATTATATGGTATGCTATTGATGATGGTGTCGGGAATTTTAGCAGTGGATATTGTAAGACTTTAGAGTTACTTCCAACTCACTTTGACTAAGCTTATAAAGACATTAGTTTAAGTGGCCTAATTTTCATTGATTGGACTTGGATTCACATTACAAGTTTGTTGGGATTTGGAAAATATCTCACGTGGCACATGCCACATGGCAGCCATCTAAAGACCAAACAACCGGTGGTGTATGGTCCTTTGGACCAATTTTGGGTGCACCAAAAATAGTTATTTCCTGTTTTGATTATTTCTTATTCCTAGTTGGTTATTTTCTATTCATAGTTGTTTCCTACTTTTAGCAAGTTAGTTTAGAAAACTAGTTGTGGGATTTGTTAAAGAGATTAGATCTTTCCAAATGAGAGAAGATCTAAATCTCTAATAGGAATAGAGTCTTTACTATTTTTAGTGGGTATGTTCTCTCTATAAATAGAGAGCCTCCCCAACTATTTTCATTTGAGCAATTGAGCAATAGAACAAATATTTTCAAAACATCAAAGCTCCTCTCCTCTCTCTACTTCTCTCTCTCTTTGCTGTGAATCACCAAGGCCAAATCAGGCCTCCAACCGGTCAACAAGGAGCCCTTGCTCCTTCATCTAGCCGCTGCCTCTTCTTTAGACTCGTTGATCACCCAGATCAGACGTCTAGTAGATGTTCTAGACGTCTTATACGTACATTCCAGTACTATGTGTGAGATTTCTGGATCTCTCTACGCACAGGAACCTCCAAGCTCCATCTGCGCCCACCTTAGAAATCTCTACAAAGTCCATTGGCACACTCTAGACACTTCTATTCCACTTATACCACTCTGTTAATGTGAAATCCCTTTTTACGAAGAGAATTGTATGGTGGTGACCACTCTACTTTCCATCCTATTGGTTACGATGATTAATTTCATGGCTGATGTCGTTTCCATTAAGTGGAGATTTAGTGCTTTTATGATAGGCCTTAAGGAAACCATTACGTCATAGAGGGATTGCACACATAGGCTCTTTAAATTGGCGAGATAATCATGTGAGTTTTCTCAAGAAAAAAAAATCTGAGTTTGGAATCACATCTTCATATGCAAAAGTCTCAAAATTTCAATTACCTAACTCGATAAAAATATGAAATTTTAAAATGTACAATGAAGAGTTCGAGTCGAACCACAGAGAGGCTAAATGTTATTTGCACTTTAGTACTATTTTTATGGATTTATTTTTCTTCTTTTTTGATTCATTTAATTTTTTCTTTGAAAGAACAACTCTACCCTGAGAATAATTGGTCAATGTCTATTTTAATTAACCTAAAACCTACTATATCTACAACAAACAACAAAACAAAGCTTTTTCTTGCACTAATTATGGTCGGCAATATGGATTCTTTGTCTCCATCGAGGTGCACTTGGGTCATTTTTAGGATTAAATCAAAGTAATCAAGATCATTCTTGATGGTTTTCTTACAACACTTCTTTGCTTTCTATGCTCCCTATAGGAGGTTCAACATTCAACTTCTTACATCTCTTGAATGAGGCATTAATTGGTTTTCTCTGTGAATGTTGAAACCACCTTAAATGTATCTCTCTCATTTTATCCTTAATCGGTGCCATCCCCAATTACTTCAATTTAAGCCTAAAAATAACTCAAAACAGATCCAAGTGGAGGCAAAGAATCCATGTAGCCGACCCCACTTGGTGTGGGAGAAAGCTTGGTTGTTGTGGTGCCATCCTAATTTTTCCCCCAATAATCTTATTGCAAATATGATTCTTCCATATATGGCCACACATTCATCTTAATATTTTCATTTTACTATATTTATTTCTAAAAATTCTAATAATTTTACTAATTAACTTGCCAACATTAGTCATTAAGTATAACAAATTTCATGTAAAAACGATATATACATGATTTTGTAAAATTCCTAAGATGAGTCAGACATGGGGCAGATTACATTGTCAAGAGGGAGAGAGTTTTTTCCAAAAAATTTGGGGGGCTGGGGGGGAGAGCTAATGTAAAGATCTCCATATTAATTGTGAACACATATTTACGTTTTAGATGCTATTATGTTATTTTTATTTCCAATTGGATGCAGCTGTAATTTACCCAAGTCTCTCCTATATAAAAGAGACTAGGGTTTCTTATTCAAAGATACATTAAACATTTTCCATCCGCATTAATGAATTTGTGGGATTAAAATCTCTTGTTAACCCGTCTTTCCACTTTCCAAAAAGAAATCACAAAAAGGTATATATTTGCAACCCTAATTGATAGTGTTATTACAGCAGAGATTAGTCTAATTGCTACACCTTTAGAAATTAAACTATATTTCTAGTTAGATGCTATGAATTTCATGTGAGTATTCTAAGAGATTAATTCCACAAAAAATCAAGCATTATAGAGATGCTAACCTAACCTAATATAAATGACAATAACATTCTGTACGTAACTTGTTTTCCTAAGACATCAGAAGGGTAACTAAACTAGCAAATACAGAATTGACATTTTAAGTTTCATAATTTTGGGTTGTAATGGAAGGGGAGGTGGTGAGATGGTGCTAAGCGGAGGGGGATAGTTCCCGGGGGTGGGGAGGGAGAGGGTCTGGGGGAGGATGGGTGGTCGATGGTTGTGAAGCGAAGGAGAAGATCTCAGAGAGAAGATGGCGTGCTTTGTTTCAGGTGCCATGGCAGGGGCCATTGGGCAAGGGAGTGCAGAGATTCGGTGTGTTGTTTGGCTTGGGACATCATCGTTTGAATTGCTAGAAGAGACGCATTGTGATGGCGAGAGCCTTGCCGCCTCCACCGCCACTTGGAGCTCTAATCTCGAGGTGGATGTGCTAAAGGAGTTCGATGGGAGTCTCAAATCCTCGCTGTGGGGGTGGTGTTGGAGGGCATTGTGATGTTGGAAGAGGTGAAGAGTCTCACTAACGCAGCCACTCAAGGTGGTGTTTTTAGAGTGAAGAAGGTGTTGGTGGTCGGCTTGAAGTTGGAACTTAGGAGTATGATCTGCTTCAAGGAGATGAAGGTGGGGTCCGCTAAGATTCTTTGGCATCTCCCTTGTGACCATGACGATGCGCAAGAGGAGTGTGTGTTGAAAAATCCCATTGTGTCCCTTAAGCTTATAGGGATCTCACTGCACCTGAGATCATAGGAGGTTGTGGAGTTTGTGGTCGCACCCTTTGTGAGGTTGAGGGCGTACAGGGCTTTTGACATCAAAGAAGGCAATATCTCGACAGTGGAGGTGCTTGTGGAGTTGAAGGTGGGCTGCGTCGTGTCTGAGAAGTTAGCCCTGCACTTATGCAGTGGGGCGTGGCTCATCTCCTATGTTGGCGGTGGAGAGTGGAAGGTTGGGGCATTGAGGTCGTATGCTCAAGCCTTGGTGGAGGGAGTGCGCCATTGATCGGCGGTAGGTGTTGCTCAGTTGGCCTAACACAGTGGTTTTGGAGGCCCAAGATTTGCGACGGAAATGGCACTGGTCGGCTGACATGGTGACAAAATTGGAAGGTGTAGCTGTTGGTGCCATTGAAGGCATGGAGGAGGCATTATAGAAAGGGAAGGCGACTGTGATTGCTGGTGATGGTGGCATTGATGCTTGCACGAGTGAGATTCCTTCCTTTTATGAAGGTGTCGAAATTGGAAAAGTGACGCATTTTGATGTTGGGGACTTGGGGCATCGTAGCATATTTGGGTCATGATTCGATTTTGACGGTCCGATTTCGTTGTTGTGCTAAAAGTATGTGCGAAGTGTGGAGATGGGTTTTGATGCCTCTGTAAAGTTCATGGGTTTTCTTCACAATTCAGTGTTGAGGGGCACTTAGTTCGATGATGAAAGGGTGAATGTGGCTCATTTCGTTGATGACAGTATGGTGAGATTACGGGGAGATGATCCTTCACAAGAGGAGGGGGCTTCTAAAGTGGTGAGAAGGAGGCTGCACTTCTCCAGAGAGGTCATGGCATCGTTTGAGGTCACTACGCGACGGTGGGGGGGGTGGTGCTTGATGAAGTTGTGATGGCAATGGTTGAAGACCCATTGGTCCTCTCCAATGGCTTGGCAGGATCTTCCTCAGTTGTGACGGAGGAGGGATGGTGGCAGGAAGATGGATCGTGCTATGCAAGTGGGAAGGTTGGTGGCGGATGAGTAGGAGGGTTTTGGAAATGGTGGTGTCGTTGGGGAAGAGGTGGATAGTGAAGTGGAGTTAGTTGTGGAAAGTGCAAGATTCTAGCAGTTTGGGGGAGGTGGTTCGACTAATTCTCCATGATTGGAGTTGTATCTTGGAATTGGAGGGGTCTAAATGACCCAACCAGGAGGCCGACACTCAGGGGTTACCTTGAAAATTGGAGGCTAGAGGTGGTTTTAGTTCAAGAGACCAAGCTAGAATCATGTGATGAGAGGCTCTAGCGGGAGGTAGGAGACAGTTTTATGGAGAGGTTCCTTGCACTTGTTTGATGCCGAGGGTCGCTCAAGGGGAATTTTGATTGGTTGGAGGGATGATGTGTTCGATTTGGAAGATTCTCTGTCAGGCTTAAATGTCCTCTCAGTGAAGCTAACTAGGAAGATGGATGGTTTCAAGTTGGTTATTTTTGCGGTCTATGGACTTGTGGATGATGCAACACGCCCACAGTTGTCGGAAGACCTGTCTTACGTGGTTGATAGATTCCACAATGTCCCTTGGCTGGTTGGAGGCAACTTCAACGTCACTCTACAAGTTGATGACAAGCTTAGTGATAGGTGAAGGCAAGATTGAGGATTAGATGAGTTTGTGGAGCTTGTAGTTTTGCATGGTCTCATTGATATGGTTCCAACGTCCTGCAGATACACATGGAAGAGCTCATCTAGCCTCAAATTTAGGCTAGATAGGTTCCTTTACAGTATTAAGTTGGTGGAGAGTTTTCCTTTGCCTAGTGTCACTTCTTTGGATAGGTTGTGTTTGGACCACACTTTAAGCATCGGATGACTAGGAACTATTTTAAATTTGATAGATCCTGGTTGTTGGAGGATGGTTTTAGAGAGGCCATGGAAGAGAAGTGGTTGTCAATCTAGGTGGAGGGGTTGGTGGAGGCAAGGTTGGAATCCAAGTTGAGAGAGTTGAGGATGTTTCTAAAGGCTTATAGAAGGGAAGTTAGAGAAGAGAGGAACAAAAGGAAGTTTGAGGCACTTTTGGAGATTGCAAGATTGGGTGGAATGGAGGATGAGGGCGACCTTACTGTTGAGGAGTTGCAGAGGAGGGCTGCGCATGTCTGTGGTTCTGGAAGGAGATAAGAAGGCTGAGGTAGACTAGAAGGTAAGGTGTAGGCAGCGATGGCTAAAAGTGGGGGACTCCACCACTTGTTATTTTCACCTCATGGCTTCCAATAGGAGGAACTAGGTTGATAAGCTAGTGGTAGATGGAGCATCTTTCTCTTGAAGAGAGGGTGTAGGTAAAGTGGCAACTGATTACTACAGGAGGTTCACAAGGAGGAGACGATGGGAAGGTGGAGCAGGAATGGAGGGGATGCATAGTGCATCTCAGACATGCAAGGTGGTATGCTTACGGAGCCTTTTTTAGAGGATGAGGTGAGACATGCGTTGTGAGTGTTGAATGCTGATGGCTATCCAGGACCAGATGGTTTCCCTATTTTCTTCTTTAAGGAATTTTGGACGATGGTTAAGGAGGATGTTATGCATGTGATGGTAGAATTTATGGTGGGAAACAAAGGGTTCAATAGGCTGAATAAATTTTATATGTTTCTACTGCCTAAGATGGTGCAAAAGTCATTGAAGACTTTAAACCAATAGTCCTTTCCAATGTAGCGTATCTTATTGTGGTCAAGACTTTAGCTGATAGGCTCCGTGGAGTGTTACAGGATGTAATTTCACCGGTACAGACAACTTTTGTCCCAGGCAGGAGTATCCTTGATAGTTTTATTATGGCTTCTGAGATGCTAGCTTGGTGGGCATGTCATAAGAAGAAGGCATTTTTGTGGAAGGTGGCATTAGCAAATCATATGACTCGATACAATTGTCTTTCCTTTAGGTTTCTTTACTGAAGAGAAGATTCCCTCGGGTCTGGATTGACTGGATGAAGCGGTGTCACTGCCACTTCATTCTCTATTTTGGTCATTGACATTCCTGTTGGTGGTTGGGTGCAGTCAAGGAGTGGGGTTAGGTAGGGTTGCCCATTGGTGCCTATGTCTTTTCTTTTAGTAACTGATGTGTTGGCACGAGCCACATTTAGAGCTTATTCGGGGGCTATCTTTAGTGGATTTACAACGGTGGCACACTCATATTCTGGTCTTGTAGTATTCAAATGATACATTATTTTTTTATGGAGGGATCCACGATTTAGGTGAGGAGATTGCGCATCTTGCTGGAGATGTTTGGGGAGGCTTCAAGGCTGCAGATTAATTATACTAAGTCCACCTTTGTTCATATGTAGATGTCTAGTGAGGAGGCATAGGATTGTGGTATAACTTTATGCACTACAGTTGGTTCTTTACTAGTCTCTTACTTAGGGCTCCCGTTGTTGCATAGATGCTGATGGTATTATTATTGTGTGCGAAAGGGTGCATGTGTTATTTTTTGAAAGTTTGGGGGCTGGTCATGTAATTTACCCTAAGGCTTTCTCTCTCTATATAAAGAGCCCTAGGGTTTTGAGTCTAATAGAATTTCTTCTTCTCTTCTCCCTCAGGCCTCAACATGGTATTAGAGTAAGGTGGGTTCTAGATCCTTCGTGTTTCGGTACCTTTTCCACCAAATAAATCTTCTTTTTTGATCCCTTCTCCTTTTTGATCCGGATCTCAACGACTAGTAGCCTTGGTAGCGCTGCCAGGAACCACCCAACAGCGTTGCCAGGAACCAACCAACATCACCACAAGGGGTGCCACCAATAACCCAGCAGTACTGCCATGCACCATTTGCAGCCAGTAGCGCCGTTAGCGTTCCATCAGCGTTGTTGGGCATTGTCTGTGGCCCTTGCAGTGTCGTCAGTACCATTTGGGAGTCGGTCTGCTCCCTGTGGTGAGTCTGGTGACGTCTTGAGGGTGTCCTACCCTCTTGTAAGGGTGTTGGTCGCCACTGATCTGAAAATCATGATTTAGATGACTTTATGATCTAGGTGACTTCCAAAGGTGGCTTTAATTATTCTTGGTCATCTTAGGTTATGGTTGGTGCTTCCCATAACCTCTAGAGCGAGTTTTGCTATTCTCTCCCTTAGATCTGAGATCTGGTACATGATTTGATCTAGTGTGTCATATATCAGATCTGATTCAGTGCTTTCTTGCATCTGTTTGGTTGCAATCATGGCTTCTGCATTGATTAAATTTGCTGAAGTCAAGCCAATGACTACCTCAGCTTTCCTGATGGTCCAAGAGACTACAATTAAGTTGAACGGATCTATGAATTATCTATTATGGGCGTAAGCGTTTAAAATATTTGTGGGTGGCCATAAGAAGCTTTCGATTCTTACTAGTAATTCTCTTGAGTTAACTCATAAGGATTTCAAAAAATGGGAGTAGGGAACTGGATAATGAATAGTGTGGAGTGTCAAATAGCCTACCTATTGTATAAGAAGGTGACAAAGGCTACATGGGAGAGCTTGTTCAAGAAATATTCTTAGAAATCCAACCATGCTCGTCTCTCAGATATATTTCGCCGTATATGGTCCACGTCTCAAGGAGAAAGGATGCTAATCGATTATTATATTGAGATGGAAGGGCTCTTTGAAGAGCTCAATGTGTATCTGCCTTCTTGTTGTGATACTTAGACCAGCTAGAGATAGAAATGATAAGTCTACAGATTTTTGGATGGGCTGAATCCTAAGTTCACATCTGCTCGTGAGAACATTCTGCCTTTTGAGAATATGCCTAATTTGGAGACTGGATATGGATGCCTACAGAAGATATTCATGGATACTAGTCATCCTTTGGTTGTCTCTACGACATCGAACACTGAGGCATTTGCCTTTGCTGTGTTTGGAGGTAGAGGCAGATCTGGAGGGGGTTGCGACTATGGAGGTGGTCAAGGATGTGGACGAGGTCATGTCTATGAACCATGTGTCCGTTGCCAAAGGACTAATCACCCCTTATCTGGCTATCCAAGCAATCTCTTTGTTATTGTTACGATGGTTTAGGGGGAGCTGTCTTCCTCTACCGACTCTACTGCTCTTATTTCATTTCTTGCTCCTACACTGACGATGGATGACTATATCGGTCTTATGGCTCTTCTACGTCAGCCTGTTGCCTCAGACACTACTGCTTCTCTGGCTGCTACTACTAGCTCTATGAATCTTGCCACGTCTTCTTCGTCTTCTTCCTGGATTGTTGACTTAGGTGCTTCGAGTCATCTTATTGGTAAGGAAGATATTATTGTTTCTATGCATAAGGCACATGATATTACTTCTGTTTGCCTGGCTAATGGCACATACTCTTGTGCCACTGGAGTTGGAGAGGTTCATTTTTCAAATAAGCTGAGTAGACACTTTTTACTGTGCTCCAAAATTTCCACTAAGCTTACTATCCATTTATAGATTGTGTGAGGAGCTTAAATGTCGTATTATATTTGATGAGCACTTTGTTTATTTTTAGGACATCCAGATGGAGACGATGATTGGTGGAGGGATTGAATGTGATGGACTTTATTATATTAATGCTTCCACTTTATTTGCTGGTGTTGTTTTTATTTCTATGGATCTAGATCTTTGGCATTGTCAATTGAATCATCCTTTTGTTTCACGTCTACGAAAGATGTTTTCAAAGTCTGATATACCAAATAATTTGGAGTGTGAAGCTTGTTATCTTGGCAAGCATCATCGGGTTTCTTTTCCGTATAAACAAAATAAAAGGTGCTCAGTACCTTTTGAGTTAGTTCATTGTGATGTCTAGGGTCCGTGTCTAATAACTCATCGGAATGTTTACTGGTATATTGTAGTTTTTGTTGATGACTTCAGTCGTCTTTTTTGAACTTTTTTGATGCGTGACAGGTTTGAAATTGTTTCTATTATTCCAAATTTTTCAATGAAGTTCAAAATTTTTATTCTATTCGCATCAAAATTTTTCGTAGTGTAATGCTTTGGAGTTTATGCAAAAGGATGGAAATAATGGTAGCCTTCATCAAACTTTCTGTGCCCATACTTCACAACAAAATGAGGTTGCAGAATGGAAATTACACCATTTACTTAATGTTGCTAGAACCATGATGCTTGCCATGAATGTACCTAAGAATTTTTGTGGGATGCCAGCCTAACGTCCACTTATTTGATAAATAGACTCCCTTCTCTTGTGCTTAACAGAGCCACACCATTAGTATTGTTACAGCCAAACACCATACCTTTTGCATTGTCACTATGGATTTTTGGGTGTACGCGTTTTGTTTGGTGAGCTATGAGTTATGTTTTTTGTTGTAAGAGGTGTTTTGTTATTTTATTTTAGTAGTGAGTTTATGATGTAACTTTTCCCTCACCTATATAGAGGTGTAGGGAATACTTGGTAAAGTATGTTCATTTTATTCAACTTGGTATCAGAGCACCAGGTTGGGGATATCACCAAATAAACCCTAACGCTACCTCAAGCCAAATGTCCACCAGATGCCACCACCATCACCGGTTGCAGTGCTAGCGCCCTACCGCCGTCGCAGTAGCAGCAGCCTCGTCCATCACTACCTTCTGCTGCAGCCCATCGCTGCGGCGTTCTCTTGCGCTACTGTTTGCTGTTGTTGATGCGTTGCAATAGCCTCGCCTAGGGCTACGGTATCCATCGCCGTGGTAGCAGCAGCGCTAGCAGCCATTGCCTGAGGGTTGTGCGAATCTTCGCAGCATTGCCTTGACTTCAGCAGCGTCACCTCGCCACCTTCAGGCCTTAGGCGCCGCCTCTACAGGCCCGCAATGCCAGCAGACATCGCTTGAGGGTTGTGCGAACCCTTGCAGCGTCGCCTCGATTCCAGCAATGCCGCCTCACCACCTTCATGCCCTACGCACCGCCTCGCCACCTAGTGCGGCTGTGACTGTCGCCTGAGCACTGCCTAGCATGGTTGAGACCGCCTTCAGTTGTTGTAGGGAGGTTCTTGAGTGTTGTGGAGATGGAGATGTGAAGTAAGAACCTCCTTACGGTTGGTATGACCTCCTTGATTTCTTGATTTGATTTGGGGTGTGTGTTCCCCTTTAATGCATGTTTTTGGGGTGTATATTCCCCATGAGTATTGACTGCGTGTGAGTGGATATTTTTGGGGTGTGTATTCCCCGGTTGGTATATTTTTTGGGGTGTGTATTTTCCGTTTTCTATCAATTTTCAGATATGAAGTGAAGAAATTCAGGGGTGCGTACCCTTTTCTATGGTACATTGAGCTTAGTTTGTGGCAGTGTGTTTCAGTCAGAGATTGCGCTAGGAACCGTCGTGGGTGATACTCCAACTACTGGTGTGACGTGGTTGATTGACTTGGGTGCTTCCAATCATTTATTCGGGAATTTACAGTGTTTTGGACAGATTCAACCTGTCTCTCGAGGTCATATAGTATAGGTGGCTGATGGGCGACTTGCTCCTATTAGTGGTCAGGGGGAAATTAATGTTACCCCTTTTATGCAGCTTAATCATGTCCAGTGAGATCATTAAGCAGATGAATTGCCGTGTCATCTTTGATGAGTGTGGATGTATTTTCCATGATAGAATGATAGGGAAGACTATTGGTAATGGATATGAAGGAGCAATTTATTGACTTCAACAGGGTCCTATGGCTGTAGCATGTTGGGTTAGTACCACATCTGGGAGTGCTTTACAGTGGCATAGACGGTTGAGTCATCCTTCTTTGGAAAAATTACGCAGGCTTATTCCGTATGTATCCCCAATGACACAACTTTCCTGTGATGCATATCAACTTGGGAAGCACCATAGATCTTCCTTTCCAGCTGCTACAGGATTACGTTCGACTTCGTGTTTTTAGTTAGTGCATCTTGATGTTTGAGGTCCCAATAGGACTCCTGATAGAGCAGGACATCGGTACTATTTGATTGTGGTTGATGATTTTTCCAGATTGTCCTGGCTATTTCTCATAAAGAATAAGTCTGAAGTGGCTTCACTGATTGAGAAGGTTGTGTTGATGGTAAAGAGTCAGTTTGATGTTCGCATCGAGACTTTCAGATCTGATAATGCATTGGAGTTTTGTACTCGTCGGCTGGCAGAATTCTATAGCTTATATGGCATAATTCATCTGACCTCATGTCCTTACACCTCTTAGCAAAATGGAGCTGCAGAGAGGAAGCATAGACATATCCTTGATATGGCCAGAGCTCTTCTTATTCATAACAGTGTGCCACAGAACTATTGGGGAGATGCAGTTCTTATAGCTTGCTGCCTTATTAATAGATTGCCTTCTTCAGTGATTCACAAGTAGATACCATAGCAAGTGCTTTATTCAAATGATGAGCTGTTTGATCTTCCACCCAAGATATTTGGGTGTATGACGTTTGTACATCTCCTTGAACCTAAGCGCGATAAATTAGCACATAGAGCAGTCTAGTGTGTTTTTCTTGGCTACTCTCGTACTCAAAAGGGGTATTGGTGTTTTGATCCCTTACACCAGAGACATTATATCGGTGTAGATGTCACATTTCATGAAGCTGTATCTTATTTTTCTGTTGCTGCCAGGCAGGTGTAGAGTGTGCTGGAGTGTGTGCCTGTACTAGTTGCTCCTATGCCATTTGGTATATTCACAGATACTAGTAACCCTTCTCAGGCTACTGAGCCACCTACCAGCACATTCAGGCCAGTACCAGCGGATGAAGGGACTTCAAGGGTCACACCTATCAGTTGCCAGTTGTGTATAGGGTAAAGCCCCCTTTATCTATTTCACAGACTCCTCAGATTAGTGTTGATAACCTAGAGGCGGTTTCTACTCAGGAGGCTTCTACAGATACAGTGTTAGTAGATGTAGGTTACCTGTGGATGGTTCTTCAGGTCTTGATTCCATGAGTACTGATGAGGATATTCCTATTGCTATCAGGAAGGCTCCACGATCTTGTGCCCAATATCGTGTTGCTGGGAGTGTTGTTTCTGCTGATTCTCTAAGTTCGAAGTTTCATGCATTCATAGCTGCTGTATCCAATGTTGAGTTACCTACCTCATATTAGCTGGCTCTACTACATCCACACTGGAAGGCTGCTATGGAAGAGGAGATATCTACACTTACTATTAGAGGTACCTGGGAGTTGTCATCTTTACCGTTTGGCATGCACGTTGTTGGAGCCAGATGGGTCTTTGTCTTGAAATACAACCTAGATGGATCTATTTCAAGGTATAAGGCCTGCCTAGTGGCCAAAGGATTCACCTTGACCTATGAGGTGGATTTCTTTAACACATTCTCCCATGTTGCATGACTCTCGACTGTTCACAATCTTATCTCTGTAGCAGCTCATTATAAATGACAGTTACATCAGCTGGATGTCAAAAATGCATTTTTGTACGTAGACTTGGAGGAAGAGATATATATGTGGGGGAGGTTATGTATATTTGTACGGAACCTCAAAGCTAAAAGACAAGAAGGCATATCGACAGCTGGTGGGGAAGTAGTTATATCTGACTATCACTAGGCCATATATTAGCTTTGCCGTGGGTAAGCTGAGCCAGTTCATAGATAAGGCCACTGAGGTTCATTGGCAGGCTGTAATGCAGGTGTTGAGGTATATTAAAGGATGTCCAGGTAGAGGCATTATTTTTCAGAAAAAGGCACCTATGCCTGTTGGTGTATACTTAGATGTGGATTATGCAGACGATGTTGGTGACAGGTGGTCTACTACTGGTTTTTGTACCTTTCTAGCTGGGAACTTGGTAATTTGGAGGAGCAAGAAACAAAGTGTTGTTTCACGCTCTAGTGTTGAGTTTAAGTACACGGCCATGGCACATATTGCAACTGAGATGATATGGATCAAGTCTCTGTTACAAGATCTTTATGTTAATGCTCGGGAACCTATGGAGATGCATTGTGGCAATCGAGCTGCAACTTATATTGCAAACAATCCTATGTTCCATGAGAGAACAAAACATGTGGAAGTGGGTTGTCATTACACCAGGAATTTGATTCAAGGGGATTTGCTTCGTACTACTTGTCTTGCCTCCTCAGATCAGACTGCTGACATGTTTACCAAACCGTTGTCTCGCCCCCAGTTTAAGAAGTATAGAAACAAGCTAAGCATAACGGATATATATGCTCCAACTTGAGGGGGAGTGTTGAGTTATGAATTATTTTGTACTGTAAGGGGTGGTTTGTTATTTTATTTTAGTTGTGGATTTATGATGTAACTTTTCCCTCACCTATATAGAGGTGTAGGGACTACTTGGTAAAGTAAGTAGGTTCATTTTCTTCAACTTTGTTCACCTCTTTGGAATCCCTGACAAATTGTCTCGGTTTTTAAGTGTGTGTTCTTGGGTTATTCCAGAACCCAGAAAGGATATCGATGTTTTGATCCCATTGGGGGAAAATACTGAGTTTATAGATGTCTCCTTTATTAAGAAGACTCATTTCTCTTATGAGGGTTATAGCCTTGATTGGTTTTCGCAGACATATGAGCATCATCATAGTTCTATTCCTATCTCATTACTTGTCATGCAAATGGAAGATCAAGAGGAGCCTCACGTCCCCTCACCATCATCAGATCTAGATGGTCCATTAAAACAAGATGAGCTTCCTATTGCTCTAAGAAAGTCAGTGAGATCTTGTACCTTACACCCTATGGCACACTATACTGCTACTGATCACCTCAGTCTAGACTTGTAGAGTTTTACTACAGCACTTGTGGCTAGGTTAGTTCCTAGACACCATGATGAGGCCCTTTGAGATCCTGGCTGGCGACATGCTATGTAGGATGAGATGGATGCACTCGTGTCCCGTGGCACATGGGACTTGACACATTTTCGACTAGGAGCTAAGGTTGTGGATTATAGATGGGTCTTTACTGTGAAGTATCATCTGAATGGCACTGTTGAGAGGCTGAAAGCCAAACTTGTGGTAAAGGGTTATACCCAAACTTATGGGGTAGACTACTTCGATACATTCTCCCCAGTGGCACATCTAAGCTCCGTTAGGGTCATTCTCTCCCTTGCGGTAAACAAGAATTGGCAAGTGTATCAATTGGATGTGAAAAATACTTTCTTATATGGTGATCTATAGGAGGAAGTTTATATGTCCCAACCACCAGATTTCGTGATTGAAGGGGGGCAGGTATGTAGGTTAAGGAAGGCTATCTATGGCATAAAGTAGAGCCCCCCGAGTCTGGTTTGAGAGGCTCAGTGTGGCAATACAAGAGATTGGTTTCTGCATGTTTACATCTGATCATTCTATTTTTATTAGACGAAAGGACCTTGGGATTACTTTTCTTGCTGTATATATTGATGATATGCTGCTCATTGGGGATGATAGCTAAGGGATTCAAAAAATAAAGGCATACTTACAGAGCATTTTTGTAACTAAAGATCTAGGAAAACTGCATTATTTCTTGGGTATTGTGGTTGCTAGAAACTCTAAAGGAATGCCTCTTTTCCATAGAAAGTATATGCTTGAACTTCTTGGTGAAACTGAACTACTCGGTGCATGACCATGTATGGTACCTGTAGAGCCGTTGTGTCGATTGCCAGCGGAGGATGATGCATTATTTAAGGATAAAGGCAGGTACAAGAGCATTATTGGGAAACTTTTGTATGTTATTGTGACTAAACCTGATATTAGTTAAGCAGTTAACAGGGTCAGCCAACCTATGGAGAACCTTAGGTGTAGTCACTGGAATGTTGTATGTCTTATTCTTAGATATCTCAAAGGAAGTCCAAGAAAAAGACTTTAGATGAAGAACAATGGTCACTTAGATGTACGTGCTTATTCTGATGCTTATTATGTAGGGAGTCAAAAGGATAAAACCACTGGCTATGCTACCTTTCTTGGGGGGAATTTGGCAACGTGGAACAGTAAAAAGCAAGCATTGGTGTCTATATCTAGCGTTGAGGCAGAGTATTGGGCAATAACACATGCTAGTTGTGAGATTATGTGACTTTTTAACTTCTTGGGGGATTTGGGAGTTGAAGTTTGGAGGCTTGTCCCAATGTTCTGTGACAACAGATTAGCTATGTTTATTGCCTCTAATTCGGTGTTTTATGAATGTACTAAACATATTGAGGTAGACTCTCATTTTATACGGGATATGGTGACCTATGGTCAGATATGTATCCCTACTACTACATTAGAGCAGCAAGTGGCGGATATTTTCATTGAGGCATTACCTCGGAAGCATCATGAATTACTTTGTTCCAAGCTGGGTATGGTGGATATATATGCTCCAACTTGAGGGAAAGTGTTGGAATTATTATTATATGTGCGTAAGGGTGCATGTGTTATTTTCTGAAAGTCTAAGGGTTGCTTATGTAATTTATCCTAAGGCTCTCTCTATATAAAGAGACCTATGATTTTGAATCTAATAGAATTTCTTCTTTTGTTAACATATGCATTTTTGTTCGAGATTGGTGTCCTCTGGTGGAGAGGATGGAGAGAAGGCTTAGTGGATGGGCATCCAAACTGCTATCCAGAAGAGGCAAATTGGTCATAAGCAAATCTGTTCTCTCTTCGATCCTGGCTTACTTGTATGTTTTTAAGCTCCCTTGGAAGATAGAAAGATGACTTGCAGGTTTAATGTGAGACTTCTTTTAGACTAACTTTGACACAATGGGGAGGGGTGCCAAGTTGGTAGCTTGGGAGGAGGTTTGTGGGCCTTTGAAGGAGGGTAGCTTGGGGATTCGAGACATTGAGACTTTCAATGATAGCTTCCTTTTGAAGTGGATCAACAGAATTATGCAGCGTAGATAGGACCTCTTTGGAAGGGTGTTTGAAGCATGCTATGGACCTTTACTAGACTAGGAGATTTTCAACTCACCTACGAGGGGTGTCTTACTTTTACATGGGCCTAGCAGTGGTGGCATCAAAGGTAAAGCGTTTCTTCTCCCCCTTGGTGGGTATAGGTGATGTATTTCGTTTTTGGAGAGATGATTGACGGGGGATGGTCTACTTTGTGAGAGGTTCCCTAGACTCTTTGCATTGACCACAGGAGAGGAGATTACAATTGGTGGTTGTTAGGATGGCTCTTGGTGCCTGACTTTTGTGGGGAATCTTTCTCAGTAGCGGTTGGGGGACTTTAGTTCTTATTGCAGTTGCTCAATGGTTATGCACTAGAAGGAAGGGTGGATGCATGGCATTGGGATGGAGGGGAGTTTTTGGTTAGAGAGGCCTATTCTAGATTGTAGAATATTAAGTATAGCAAATATTGACTTAGAAATTGCAAACTCATTTGGTTAGGAGATTGTCCACTAAATATTTAAATTTTTGCTTGGTTGACATGGAAAGGGTGACTTATGACAAGAGCTTGGAGAGCTATATGGATGTTGGAGGCTGACAAGACTTGCCCCATTGTGTAAAATTGGGGATGAGGACATTGATCATCTGAACTTTGGATGCCCATTCTGATATCAAATTTGGATGAAGATTGGTCTCAATTGGATTGATCATGCAAGTCAAATTCAATTTTGGAATTCTTTTAGGCATGGGAGGTTGGATGTGAGTTATAATATCTTCATCTTGAAGAAGGAGAATGCCAAGGTGTTAGAAGTGTTTTGGGGAAGTTGGTTGGGAAGGAATGTCACCATTTTCAAGGGACACATTCCTTACATCAAAAATTTTGTTCTTAGTATTTCAACACTTAATCAGTTTTGGGAGATAGCCTTGTAACAATTTTGTAATTGCTGCCACTCTTGGTTATTAATGGATTAGCTTTTAGGTGATTATCACATGGATAATCGCCCTTACTCTTTTTAAAAAAAATCATATTTTTTGTACTACTGTACATAGAAATGAAATTTTTATGACGCTCATGCCAATAAAAAACTCCGAGTAAATAATCAAACATAATATCTTTATTATCCATGGGAAGGGAACATAATACACAAGATCAATGCATTATAAAACTTAAAAAAAACCTAATCTAATATCTGAATACACTAATTTTTAACCTGCATGTTGTCATGGAAGTATAATTTATATATCAAAACCCTCTTACACCACAACAGAGCACAAAAGGAGATGCTAACCGGACACTATGTATATAAAGAATTTTCAATGTACTTCTTAGGAAAGTTCACATTTATACAACTTTTAACTCTGATAGGTTAGAGAAATCTATTTGCTTATAGAAGGCCTCTAGTATCAATTTTGACTTATTGATTACTCGGCCATTTACTTGATTTTGTTTTTATTACATGAAGATTTGTCATTTTCTATATGAAAGTATAATTTTTCTTTAATTTCATGAAGTGGGTGATTATATCCCCTATTACCCTTGAACTCCTCAACTAAATATCGATTTCTGATTTTTAAAACCTCGAAAATCCATATGCGAAATAATTACATCAAGGTAAAAAAAAAAGGCTAAATGATACTTGGAAAATTTTATTATGAATTCAAAGAAAAATACACACAAAAGAAAAAGAAACATGAGGAACCAAGCAACTGGAATGGCAAAAAAGGGGCCACGGATCTGGTTATGCCTTGGTGACATCCTTAACGATGTTCAGAGTGGTGATCTCTCCCATCTCCTTGTAAATATCTCTATTAAATGCATAAAAAAACCCTTCTTTAAAATAATCAAAATAAGAAAAAATGGCAAATAACACCGATCCGCTCATACCTCGGTGACATCTCTGGCGATGTTCGTAGCCGATAGCTCCCTCTATCCTTTCTTAAATATCTCTATCAAATGCACCAAAAAAAATATCCTTCTTCAAAATCACCAACAAAGGGAAAATGACAAATACCTCTTCAATGCATGATATGATTATAGTAGTATCCACTAAAACTTGCTAAAACTCCATCATTGCGTACC
The DNA here is from genome assembly GCA_037157565.1 of Thalassia testudinum. NCBI lineage: Eukaryota > Viridiplantae > Streptophyta > Magnoliopsida > Alismatales > Hydrocharitaceae > Thalassia > Thalassia testudinum. The sequence continues at coordinate 79,514,313 of JAZHRO010000024.1, forward strand.
AAGAACATGGTGTGCTTCGACATAGTCGCTCGTCAGAGCCGTGAAGAGAGCGCTCTCCATATGCGAAACAATTACATCAAGAAGAGGTGAAAAAATGGGCTAAAAAATAGCAAAAAATTCTTTATCATGAATTCAAAGAAAAATATACACAAAAAAAGGAAACATGAGGTACCAATAAATTGGAATGGTAAAAAAGGGGCCATAGATCTGCTCATACCTCGGTGAAATCCTTGGCGATGTTCGAAGCTAAGATCTCTCCCATCCTCTCATATCAAATGCACCCAAAAAAGAACTTTAAAATCACCAAAAGTAGAAATGAAACTACAACTTGAATGCCTTCTCTAGGATGCTTCTTTCCTATTGATGCCTTCTCGACAATTTTCTACAATTGCACGTATGTTGGATTAAGTTTATAGCTTAAATAGTCATTTGCATATTTTTTCACCTTTATTAGCCAGTGTAAACTGCTTCTAAACTTTTGCTAAACTGTATGATCGCAATGCGGATGTTTAAAAGACAACACAAACATGAAAAATAACCAGTTGGTTCTCCTGAAACCTGCAAATTCTTAGATGTGCAACCATACTGCAAAAATCCAAGTAAAGGGATGACCAAAAAAACAGAGCAAATAGGGGTCAGGGGTAGCATAGTTGGTGCGCCCACTCCCTATAAGGTGCTCACTGTGTGGGGTACGCGGGTTCGATCCCCCACGGTATGCCCAATTACGCATAGTGTCCTCATGGGGGGACGCATCGCTGATGTTGTCCCCGCCTCGACTCGACGCAGGAGAGTGGCCGTGGCTAAGATCACGGAGGAGCTCCATGGCAAGCGAGAAATTCGGGGACCCTGGGGGATCATGATTCAAAAAAAAAAAAACAGAGCAAATCATTTTCAAAATATCAAATGCACCCAAAAAAAACCTTCTTTAAAATTACCAAAAGAAGAAAAAAATGGCAAAGAGTGGAAAAAAGGGCCACCAATCTGCTTTTACCTTAGTGACATCGTTGGCAATGTTCGGAGTCGATAGCTCTCCCATTCTTTCCTAAATATCTCTATCATTTAAATGCACAAAAAAAAAATCCTTCTTCAAAATCACCAAAAAAAGGAGAAAATGGCAAATAGCTTTTCAATGCATCGCGTATTAAGAATAGGGTGTGCTTCGACACAGCTAATCGTTGGAGCCACAACAGAGAGCTCTCCAATCATGACACATGCACATCATCGGCAAGCTCGTTCCATTGTTCTCCTCCTTGAGGTCCCATGGTCCATACGATGAAGGTTGGTGCTCAGGGGGGTGACGTCAAAGGCCTTAAGGAGGTGGAGGGAGCTTGGAAGGTGTGAAAGGAGAGACCCGAAAGTGCAACACTCGAGAGCAGGTGAGGGGGATGGTGGGGTGTGGATGAGTAGTGCTGGAGGTGATCGGAATGAACAGAGAGAGAATTGGGGGGGGGGGAGGGACGGCACATGAAATGGGGTGCTCAAGGGGGAGAGGGTATGAGTGATTGCCACCACCAGATGCTTCACTGCAGAGAGAGAGAGAGAGATCAGGGAACACCAATCGACAACGTTGGACCTAGCAGGTAGCGATCGTGGTGGGAGGAAGAGACTGGTGGTGGGAAGAGGAGAATGGTTGTAAGGGCTCGGAGAAGGGAGGCTCCGAGAATGGCAGTGAGGAAGAAGGAATCTTGCTTGGAGAGGGAGGGGGATCTTTGTGATATTCACATTCAATGCCATTGGAAAGCTTTAACAATGTAGTGAATAGTAGTGCTGTGAGAAACAAAAATATACATAAAAATGTATGTAAACTGACAAGATGAAAGTACGTTGAACATGTCCTACAATGAAGGAATGAAAGCTACCATGCAATATGCAAGTCAAAATAGAAGGCAAACAAATATATATCTAATCTACTGGCTATAACAGAGGATAAGGATGTTCATTTGCATCATTGCTACTGGAGAAGAGCTACGATAGAGAAAATCACAGTCAAGAAGGGTAGACACAGAGTTCCTCGCTAGCGTAAGCTTGCGATGTATCGTAATGTACCTCGGTAAAACATTGCACTGGTGTGCGTGTTGTTGCATTGCTTCTTGCCAAGAGAGGTCATATAAGAAAAGGGGCAAGGGACATAGAGATGGATTTGAAGGGGATGGTGGAAGTGAGGTAAAGGAAGAAGGGGAGGATGATGAGAGTGGTTGTAAGGTGGAGGTGGTCAAATTGAAGGGGAAAAAGAGAGGATGGATGGCCTCCTTGGTAAGAAGATGTCGGAAGGATTTTTTGTTAAGGAGGGAGGTAGGCAGTGACGGTGAAGGAATAAAGTTGCAATCATGGGTTTTTAAAATGGGAAGAAACTAGTGCAATGGGGATTGGACAAGGTTATGGTGACCATTAGTTGCATTTGGGGGGTAAAGAGGAAAACACATATTGGCTTAATTAAGACATGCAACTCTTCGATGGATAGCCTCCACCAGGATTTTTCTTCAACTAAGGATCCTGTCAACAACCTTGAGATGAACATTGGTAGGAGGTGAACTTGATCCCTTGAGGTGATGAGGGAAATATGGTAGAAATGGGAGGTCCAGAGAGGGTCTCTATTGGGGATTGCGTGCCTCCCCTTGAAAGTGACGCCCACATGATTTTGGAGTCTTATGTTTCAAGTGTAGGGCGAGAGGACACTATGCAAGAGATTGCAAAGATCTTGTTGTGTGTTCTTTGTAAGGGATGTGGCCATTGTCAATGGTCTTGCCCACATAGAGTCTCGGTAGTCAAGAAGGTTCTTCCCCCTCTGCCTTCCGAACCTCTGTTAATGGAGCTTGATGCACTTTGGTTGAGTGCGATGTCCTCTATTAAGGAAGCTCTAAATGCTTCACTCGTAGGGGATTTCATTATGGTGACGGTGCCTCTTTTGGTGGTTAGGATGGAGGTAGAGAGCTGAGGGCTCCACTCTCGAGATTGGAAGATTGCGTCTTTCTCGCCCACCAAGGTTGTGTTGTTTGGTTTGGATGTTCGTGACATTAAATCCCTGTGTTTCAAGGAGTTTGTTTTGGGGAGGCGGTTCTTCAATGGAGGTCTCCATCACTGCATGATGGAGCCTTGATGAAAGACCTCCATCGGGACCTTTTTTCATGGCTTGCATTCGAGGTATTCCGTTGAAGCTGCATTTTGCTGAGGTAGTAGTGGCTATTTGTGCCCCATTTGCGAGGATCAAGAGGTGTCATGGCCTTCCTTTCCAAGGTAAGGATCTATCAGTTGTGGTGGTGGAAGGTGAGCTACTCTTTGGTCGAGTAAGTCCCTTCTAAGTTGGTTCTTTAGCATGGTGGTTCCTCTTGGATCATCATGTCGGAGGAGATGTCGTCAACAAGCGGGAACCAATAGTCATATGCAGTGATAGTGATCAGAGGACCACCGTGTGTGGCCTTGTATGTTAAGAAGTTTTTCTTCCTGGATGGATAGCTTTTTGTGCCACGAGAATGCAGTCGAATTAATAGGGTTTTCTTGAGGTGGTTGTATGGACATTTTTTGGAATTGAATTTTATGTGCTTTGTCATGCATGAGGGGTGAATTATTTGTGGGAGGGTGGGAGATTTTTTGATGTAAGAGTACTAAAGGTGCACATAGTGGGGCAACTAATGTGTTCAATTGCTAATCTTTGGTGTGGGATTGGGTGAGTCTTGAAGGGTGTGATTTTTATCACGTCATTTGATTTTTTGTGTTTATTGTTATTATTTTTTTAATGAATTTTGGATGGCTATTGAATGCCAATAGTTGTCTTGATTTCACTCAAAATTAAATAAATAAGTTGCATTGAGGAGAGAGTGGTTGGCCAAGTAAGGGGAGGAGAAGGGGGAGAGACTGAAACAACAAGAGGATGAAAAATAAAAAGAAGTGGATGATAAAAGAAGGTAAGAAATTAATGTGAAAGGGAGAACGGATAAAGCGAAAGTAAAAAATGAAATAGCATAAGTTACATAACCATCATATGTGGTGGCATGTGAGACAACGAGGGAATGCATGTGTCCTTACGAGAATAATAGAGAATTGATTGAGTTTAATTAGAATCAAGATGGCTTAACTAGTCCATTCACAAATCAAGAGATTGACTAGACCAACCATGATATTAAATTTGAGGTTCCTAGGCTTATTCGGACTTTTGACATAATCAAGAAGAGAAAGTAGAAGAATCCCTCTGAGGATTTATTGCAACAAATAAGCTTTGAAGCCCGACCAGAATTTCATTGATCTCCTTATGCATCTCTTGAAGTCTTGAGATAGAGAAGACATTATGTAATACCATATAAGAGAGTGTGAAATGTGATTAATTAGCTTCTCGTAATGTAGAATGTTAGTTATGCACTTAAGCTTCATTATGTGCATGAAAATGCAAATTAAGCCCGTTAACTAAGTTAAAATGATGTAGTTAATGCATATAATTTAGTTTTCATCATGCACTTCCCTTCTATTTGCTCCTTGGAATATCTATGTGATCATCTTTAACATGTAGTTCATTTTCAATGACTTTTGATTGGACATGTAGCATATAGTTATGTAGTGGTTGAGATACATTGCGATTGCCAAACTAGAAGTATGACTTATGGCAATCTTCTTATTACCTATATATTCTTCATTTTATCTAGAAATATTCAAATGTTACTGTCAAGGTTTTAAAAAACGTGAGGCGGTATTGAAGCGGTTTGCCTTCATCGAGGTGAGGCGTAAGCCTCAGGATTTGCATAAAAAATACAGAAAAATGAAATGATATATACTTAACAAGGTTTTCATAACATGTTTATAATGAAATATGTACCTATTGAAATAATGCCTCAATTGTAAAATGATATATACTCCTATAAAATGCCTCAACTGTAAATAATGCCTCAACAGGTTTTATGACCACCCTATTATTTCAACTGGAAAATGATATATACTCCTATAAAATCACTAATGATATATGACCACCCTACTGAATACCACGTACCAAATTTTGCGAGATTGATGTCTCCAAAAAAGACACCAAGCTATAGATGAATTCATACCAAGCACATACCAGATGAATTCTCCAAAAAAAGACACCAATTTTTGCTAAGGCTACGAGCATACACCTCAGACAAGATGAATTCATACCAAGCTCCAACGTTGCTGCGCGATGCTACTCCTCGAGCTCTGATGCTGCTGCGGCGACGCTCCTCGAGCTCCGACACTACTGCGCGATGCTACTCCTCGAGCTCTGACATTACTGCGGCGATGCTCTTCCTCGAGCTCCGACGATGCTGCAGCAGCAACACCAACTCTTGAAGACCTAACCTAAGCCTCCTTTCGCATGCAGCTGATGCTGTCCTTTCGTTGATGCTCTCCTTTTGTAGCAGCAACTGAGACCTAACCTAAGACCTCCTAGGCAGTTGAGGCGGCGCCTCAAGTGTGCCTCACCGCCTCGAGCGCCTCAGATCGCCTAGGCTCCGGCGAGGCGCATGCCTCTTGAGTGCACCTCGAGGCTATTTAGGGCTGCCTCGCCTCGAGGTGTACGCCTCTATGGCCTCGAGGCGCTATTTTTAAAACAATACTGTGAAGGAGTAATGCCACATGGATTGCTATGTGGTACAGTTGCCACATGGATAGGGCCACGTGGTAGTGAGTCTACGGTCCAAGGTCGTGTGGCCTGTTTAGGGTTTTAGACTCCCCTTGTGCTGACTCTCTCTCTGTTCTCGTGCAACCTCCACGCATGGGACCTCCACGTGCCAACTCCACCTCGCTTTCGTTGCAAATCCTCATATGTATCAGAGTGTGTTTCTCTCAGGATCTAGGCGCACACACGAAAGAGAGGAGAGAAGAGGAGTTCATGTACAAGAGAGATGCACAAGAGAATCTCTCTTGTGCATGAACCCTTCACGCGTCACCTTAGGCCACGTGATTTGTGGCTTCTTCATCGAGCATGGGATTCTCTTAAAGAACTCCTTGGAAGACCTTGGCACCTTACTAAGGCTCAAGGCATCAAGGAGGGGGTTATCGGTGAATCTTCTTGCTACGACATTTGACGCCTTATGCGGAGCACAAAAGTAAGGGGAGGTTCATTGTTCGGAGAAAAAGATGGTGGAGAACGAGGCCTAAGTATTGACTAGAGAGGGCAAAGTGATCGTCCAGGGGACGACATCAAATTTCAGGGCGCTTTCAATTATGCCCCATGGGTTAAGGCATTGAAGATATTTATAGGTGGACGTGAGAAGCTTCACGTGTTACTTGAAGATGCCCCTTAGATCAAGGACTTGGCGAAAAAGAAGCTTGAGAAAGCTAATTATCTCGTGATGAATTGGCTGATGAACTGAGTTGATCCATCCATTGCCTCCAATATGCTATACAAGAAGTCGGTATTCAAAATGTGGGATTCCTTGGAGAAGAGGTACTCCAAGAAGTTTAGCAATGCCTACATCACCGACCTTTATGCTTATATCTGGACAACAAATTAAGGGGATCTTCTGTTTCATAAATATTACTCGAAGATGGAGGCTCTATTTGAGGAGCTCAAGATTTTTAAGTCTGCCTGTTGTGACAAGCAAACCACCACGCATGAGAGGTGACAAGCAGCGAAGTTCTTATTAGGGTTATATCCTCGATATCAGTTGGCGTGTGATCAAATTCTCGCCTTAAATAAAAAGATGGATCTCGAGATAATATATAGTTGTCTAGAGAAGCCTAGAGAACCTAAGGTGGAGACAACTACGGTGTCGAGAACATTGCATTAGCCACTACTAATGGTGGCGCAGGACACGAGAAAGTACGAGGTTGAGGCTCAGGTCGAGTCTTCCCACCTTGTCAGCATTGTGGGTGCACGAGTCATCCACATGACAAGTGTTGGGATAAGTTCGGAAGGCCTCCATGTGGCACATCTACTTCCCAATGTGAGTTTTCTCTCTCGTAGATCTAGAGAAGATTCGAGTGATGCTTCAAGAGGATAAGAAGACCATGGCGACGTCTATTGCGATGACTATTGAGGTTGCCCATGAGGCAACGACTTCGGAGGTTGCACAAGGACTTTTTGTGGCTTCCCAAGGACTTAAAAGCTTGGGCATAGAGGACAATGAAGAATGGTTGGGGCTCTAGCCTCATTACAAGTGCACAAGTCTACGGCGTACTCTGGCCTCGACTTGAGGGAGAGTGTGAAGGAATAATGCGCATGGACTGTCACGTGGTAGTGAGTCTGCTATCCAAGGTCGTGTGGCCTATTCAGGGTTTTAGGTTGGTGGCTTGCATGTCAAGTTTTGTGTCATATGTGACAAGTTCTTTTAATTAATTAGAGTCCAATTTAGGATTGAGTTAAAACATGAATAGGTTGATTGATTGAGTTTGTTTAGGATGATTTGTTTTGATTGAGATTTGATTTAGGTTTAGGTTTGGATCTCTTTAAACGAGACATACATTTATTTGTTTTCTTTGAGTTGCAATAATAAAATTCCATTTTCATCAACTCCCCTTGCATTGACTCTCTCTCTCTCTCTCTCTCATGCAACCTCCCATGCGCCAACTCTGCCTCGCTTCCATTACAAATCCTTACAGTTACAAAGCCATTTTGTTGCTTGGATTTTTGGAAACTACATGCTAAAAAGGGATCTTCTTACAAATACTTTATAGAGATCCTTTTCGAAGAAAATACCTTATGTATATGGATTGAGAATTTGTGTAAGCTCTGGTTTCCCAATTAGGCTCCAACCAAAAAGATGCCTTGGATCTTCTATGATGATTACTAATGTCATAACGTTCTCCATGTTTGTGGGGATGTTTCCTGGCTACCAAACAAAAATGGTGCTGGACAGCACTGCACGCCAATTTCCGAGATCAACTAGGCAGTTTACAGTAGTATTGCCTTTTATATTTTTCTCTTCCTTCACGAGCTTATTTCTTAAGAATTGGCAAATTAGAGTAACCATTTACTAGAATAGATGTCTATATGGTTCTTGAGTGTGTCACTAAGCAACAACCTTTTTTAATATCCCTTTCAAAAATCTTTATTTCATGTCATTAGATTATTTTTAGGATTGGATATGCTATTTTGCAGTTCAAAACAAAAACCAATCTCTTTTCTTCACTAAATTGGGTATATTTAACTTATGTGATTATGTTTTCAATGGATTATATACTTAGGTAGGGTTCTTTAGCTTTCTTATTTTGTTTTTAGAAAAATGTCAGCTTTTTACTTTGTGTCCCGTGATTTCATATCTTTATATTTACATGGAAACATTCCAATCTTTTCCCAATTTAGCAATTTTATTTGAGGATTTTCTATTGCATACAAACTTTAACAAGAAAAATGCTAAAGAGATCTTGTTGTGGCAGATCTTAGATTTTATATATCAGTACTGTCTTTAGTAAATCTCACTAATTCTGTGACTAATTTGATTCATGCCTGACATATTAACCAGACTATGGAACAATATTTACTGGATCATGGAAACCACATTAATGCTTGAGGTTTATCGTGATGAGAGATGAGCAAGAAAGTCAGGGAGATGGTGGAGGGATGAATGTGAAGATAGTTGGATGATGGTGTGTGGACGTCAACCATGGTGTGGCTGTGCATCCTCATCATGGATGAAAGGAGGTTCTCTTTGCTTTAGATTTCTAATTATGGGGCATTTGGCAAGGGACTGTTGGGACTTGTCGAGATGCTTGCAATGTAGTGGGATCAGCCACCATCAGTGCCTTTGTTCTTGTGTGCCTTAATGTTGCTATCCATACATGCAGTGCCATGAAGTTGGTAAGGAGAAGGAGGGGTTGGTCTCTCTTGAAGTGGTTGATGGTGGAAAGATACTTGCGCTTGATGCTTCTTGGGCGAAGGTGATAGATTTAAACATGGATTCCTTAAACTTGTGGTTGATGGGGGAGATCATTCTTGAGGTTGTGCCATTTCAGGCAGTTTAAAAGTCTCAGTGGATGTTGTAACCAGTGCAATTATATCTACTTTATCACCTATTATACTGTGTAGGTTCTTGCTACACTTGCCTTTTGGTGATCTGAAGGGTAAGTGATTGTTTTAAAAATTCCCATTGGAGGAGGTTCTGTTAGGTGGCCAAAGTGGATAGTTTCCAATTGGATTTTGAATGCAGTGCCATGAAGTTGGTAAGGAGAAGAAGGGGTTGGTCTCTCTTGAAGTGGTTGATGGTGGAAAGATACTTGCGCTTGATGCTTCTTGGGCGAAGGTGATAGATTTAAACATGGATTCCTTAAACTTGTGGTTGATGGGGGAGATCATTCTTGAGGTTGTGCCATTTCAGGCAGTTTAAAAGTCTCAGTGGATGTTGTAACCAGTGCAATTATATCTACTTTATCACCTATTATACTGTGTAGGTTCTTGCTACACTTGCCTTTTGGTGATCTGAAGGGTAAGTGATTGTTTTAAAAATTCCCATTGGAGGAGGTTCTGTTAGGTGGCCAAAGTGGATAGTTTCCAATTGGATTTTGAAGGTGCCCATAACTTTGAAATTTTGTGATGGGGTTGGAAGGGATTCCACTGATCTTGAGTTGCTTGGAGGTAGTGTATTCTATTACTTCTTCCTTCAGCTGGTTGAGATGATGTGATGGAGTGAATAGTTGCCATGAGAAATTGATGTCTATTTTTTCGTGGGTGTTGATCTTTGCACACGGGCTATTCTTTCATGGGGATGTTTGTTTGTGATGCAGACTGGGAAGGTGCCAAGTAGTTTGAGCACTATGCTTCAATGGTTAGGGGTGATGGATTTTGTGGCTTACACTCCAATGTTGTTGTGTTTGGAGAAGGAAAGGGAGAGTCATTTATGGTAATTTTATTTTAAGGGATTTGAATCAGAGAGGACTTTGGGATTGTTTCCTTTTCCTTTATGCCTAGTAATCATGGCTGTTGCCTTGTTGGTGGTTGTTTATAAGATCAGGGGCAGTCATGGTAAGAATGTGGATCCTTCAATGATTGTGAGAAGATCAACAAATGCACGGTCCTTGTTTGGCCTCTTCGATGTGTTCATTGTGCTGAAGAGGCTGTGGTCTTTATTTGGTCCACATTGTGAAGGGATCCCTGACTTTTGGTTTTTGTACAACTGCATTGACAGAAAAGCTAAAGAGGTTTAGATTCTTTCTTTAGGAATATAGACATTATCCCCTTGAAAAAAAAAGGAACCATTATACCCTTAAAAAAAGTGGCATTTATAAAAGAGGGTGAAGGCTTTTAAGGGTTTCATTAAGCTTGATAGGGTGGTGGATGGCCAACTGTTGACTAAGGGGAGCTGGTGGAGTAAGCAATCTTTTAGTGTGGTGATACTAAAAGAGGATCTAAGGGTGGAGGTTGAATGGAGGGAGAGGTGCAAGAAGACTTGGTTGAAGGACGATGATGCTAGTGAGGTTTTTCACTTGGTCATGAATGGTTGGTGCAGGATGAATTTTATAGATAGGCAATAGATCTAGAGAAGGAGATCAATGGGAGGGAGGATATAAGGGCCCCTCTTGCTAATCTACCAGGAAGTGGTGGGTGGTGATGATGGTGGTTAAGGAGGGTGAGTAGCATATCTGTCAAGCAGGTTAGTTGGTCGATTAGATCTTTCTTGTGGGAGGAAATAAAGGAGGTTTTGAAAGGTCTTGATGCTAAAGGGTCACCAAGTTTGAATGGATTGCTAGTGTAAGGATTTCTCCTCAGTTCTTGGCTCAGATGTTGTGGGACCATTGCAGTGTCAGCTTGGAATAGGTGTATCGAGAAGCTTAATCATTTCCTTCTGCTTAAGAAGGTCTCAAGAAAGAATATTTGATTTTAGGAATTGATTGCTCAAAGGGGTTGAATTCTTTTTTTTCGAAAATAGAAGGGGTGAATTCTTAAGTCTTGGGTCCATGAATTAAGCTTTATGGAAACAATAAGTTGCTAGGTAGATGGGTGGTGATAGACATGCTTGTTATAGGAGATAATTGAGTTGGGAACACTGATCCATGTTTCAGTGGCATGCCATTGACATGCCAGCAAAACAGGGGGTTTTACAATGGGGGTCATTTTTGACACACTAATAATTTTGAAATTCAGGTGTTTTATTGGTGTTTCGTCAAAGTTCCATTGCCATGCCGCTAATATTAAGAAAATAGGGGATTTTGGTGCAAATGTTGCATTGTTTTTGCAAAAGAAAGGCAGCATGGGCAGCACAATGCCACATTCCACTCAATTTGTGTTTGGAGTTCCCCGCTGCTAGTTATATTTTTTGATCGATTTGCTACTGATTTGAGGTCTTTCTTGTCCTCTTATCTTTGATTTAAGCTATAATGTTTCAGTCCATGGATTCTATTATGGACTTAAAATTATGCTTGTTTAGAGGGAATTGTGATTGTAGCATAATATGTAGTCTGAAAGAGGGACCACAGGGAATGAGTGATGATAGAGAGAGAGAGAGAGAGGGGTTGGGGGGGCAACGTCTTCCCCATCGTTCTTGTGGTCTCATCTGTTACAAGTGCTGTGTGAGGGGTCACCTAGCTAGGGACTGTCATGATCCAGTGATCTCTCTTCTTTGCAAGGGCTGTGGACATTGCAGGAACACGTGTTCGAGGGGGAGTGCGATGGGGAGTTGACCCCTACCTCCTTCTAGTCCTTCTTCCATGGAGTTGGAGACGCCGTGGTTGCTGATGGTGAAGTCTACTGATTCCATTTTGCACTCCTCTCTAGTGGGGGAATTCATTCGAGGGGTGGCTATGGTGATGGAGGTATGTTATGAACTATCTAAGCTGGGTCTTTCTTTGTCTGGATGGAAGATTGCTATGTTCTCGCCAACACAGCTATTAGTTTTTGGTCTTTTGAAATATGATATTGACTGCTTGAGATTTGGGGAGACGCATATTGGAGATGCTTGTGTCAGATGAAGGCCCCGAGTATTCATGATGGTGCACTTAATGAGAGGCCTCTGATGAGGCCTTCTTTCAAGGTTCATATTCTTGGTGTTCCATTGCGATTACATACAGTGGAGGTGATCACGGCGATTTGTGCTCCATTCACTCGGATCAGAAGCTGTGCTGGTGTTGGCCTTGTCGAGGGCGATATTTCCTCGGTTGTGGCTGAAGGGGAGTTGATTGTGGGTTGATCGGTGCTAGAGAAGGTGCTGTTAAGGCATGGCAGATTCTCATCGGTCATCTCTTTCCAAGAGATTTCTCATGTAGGAAATGACCATCTGTTGTATGTGGCGGTGGTTGTTGGAGCTTCCCGTCCGCATGCTTTGTCGGTGAGGGGGACGACACACCAAATTTGGAGGCTGGTAGCTGGCAGGAGTGAGGATCGTGGAGAGAATTTCAAAATGGGCGTAGTTGTCCAGCCAACTGGGGTACCTACTTTGGCTCCTATTCTGGTGCCAAACAGCCCTCCTTTTTTGGAGGCCAACAAATCACCTATTTTGGCGGGAGTGATTCCACTGAATGAGAGTTTTTCAAACTGTTGTTTACAAGTGGCTTCCTGATTCGTGACCGAATCTGAATTTGGTGAGTCCAGACCCGACTTGATTTCGGTTCAAGTTTCTACTCAACCCAATTGCCTGGGTCCTTTTTTATCCTATAGACTTGCTGCTTCTGTTGCCTCTCGTTCTTTGCAGGGTGGGTTACCTGGACCCATTTTCTTTGGGTTGATTTTCTGTACATCGGGCAGATGTAAGCAGAACCTTCCACACTTGTCTCATCTTGATGTGCTAGAACTGGAGGGTGTTGGGAAGGTGCTGCAGCGATGTGGGCAATGCTGCTCCTGGCGAAGTTGGCAATACTGGTTTTGACATGGCAGTGGCTGATGCTGCTGCATCAAGGATGGTTGGAGGTGTTCCTTCAGCTATAGGCAATGACATTGGTGGTGATGCAGCATCCATTGAGGTCATACAGGGTGCAAGTAGTTGTCATCAAAGACGTAGGAGGGCCGATACTTGCATTCTCAAATGAACTTCTTCGAGTCAGGCCTCTAGGTAGACTAAGTTGATGTTGCCAAGGCACAAATTATTGTTCAACTCTTGTTACAAGACGAAGTTGATTAGAAAGAAGAAAAGTGTGAAGCAAGATGCGTTAAAAGAGGGCTACGACTCTGATGAGGTTGACCAGCAAGTGGCTGAGGGGTAGTTTACAGTAGGGGTTAACCCCTCTTTTTACCCCTGTTTACCATAGGGGTTAACTTAACCTCTCTTGGGGTCCTTATCCTGGGTTATCCTAACATCGGATGGAAGGGGGTTGCCTTAACCTACCTCATAACCCTTGTTTTCTCTCTCCTTTCGCCTGCCCTTCACGCGATCTAATTTCCTAATGGTGCCCCTCTTCCCTTTTATCTCTTTTGAATACTCCCAGCCAAACTTCCAAGAAGGTCTTGGTTTTATTACAATGATTAGAAGGTAATTTTATTCTCTTATTCATTAATGGTGAACGAGAGGAACGAGGGCTAAATTTAGGTTTTGAACTTTATTTTTTTTTTAGGGAAAAAGAGGAAGATTATCTGAGCATGGTAATAATCCTAATTGCATTAATATGTAACAGGAACAGACTTACAGGTTAAGTCAAAATTTGGAAAGACATTTTGCTTCTCTTGATACATTGTTAACCCAACACCTCTCATTCCTAAACACCTTGCCATTCCTATGAAGCCAGATACTCCAAATGACAGCGATTGCTTGACACTAGCCTGCCCCATCCAACCCGAGGTGATCTCTAAAACTCCTCTAGAAGGCTTCAAAATCAGATTTGTCCACCGTAGGCAACTGAAAGTGATCACAGACATCTTTAGAGAAATCACGGTCAAAGAAAAGATGTTGCACATCCTCCTCTACTTGCTGGCATAATGGACACAAGGTATCCCCATCCGTCGTCCATTTAGATCTGTATACTTCAGCAACTAGCCGCCTCCTCCTCAGAAACCATAAGAGCTTAATCTTAAGTGGTACCTTGTAGGACCAAATGAGTTTTGAATCTCCAGTTACTGCCAAATCTGAATTTGGGCCATTTACAGTTAGAAGATTATATGCTTTGCTTACTGTAAACTGCCCATACCTCCAAAAAAATGAATCTTCTTTTGTTGAATCCAGAGAGAAGTCCTTGAGAATGTTTGTCGAAATTCCTCAAACATTGCATCAAATAAGCCTTCAGTCAATCTGAAATCCCATGCTCTTTGTATTGCATCCCACACCTCACCAACCAACACCTCCTTATTCGTTGTTTAATGGAAGAGGCTCTGGAACAGATCTGAAAAGCATCCAAATTCAGACCAGTTATGCATCCAGAATTTAACAGCTGTCCCATTACCCAGATTTGGCGAAAACTGATCTGCATATTCATTCACCAGGTGCCCCACCGAACACCAGAATGCTGAAACACCTATCGTATGCACCCCTGACCCCTGCATCCCCAGCATCAATTCCACCATACTACCATAGGAGTCCTTCACAACTGAAGTGACTAGAGATTTTTCCTCCGACATCAGTCTCACCACCCATTTTAGAAGAAGAGCCTTGTTAAGTTCTTTCAACTTACGAATGCCAAGCCCACCATCTTTCCTAGGCTTACATATCTCATCCCATGGTACGAGTTGTACAAATCTTCCCGTGAAATTAGGTCCTTTCCAGAAGAACTTCTTCCTAATCATATCCATTTGCTTGATAATCTTCTTGGGAGGTGAGCACACAGAAAGAACGAACACCGGCAAAGAGGATAGGACTGATTTCAACAGGATTAGCCTTCCCCCACGGGATAGAAGTCTTCCACTCCATGAAGATAAGCGACTTGAAAATCGCTCAAGCAGGTGCTTCCAATCCGAAACACCCAATCTCTTACCCTTTAAAGGAAGGCCAAGATAACCAATTGGGAGGCACACCACAGGGGATTTCAGAATACCCGAAATGTTGTTCACCAACTCCCTCCCCAATGCAAACGTAACCAAACTCGATTTATTTCTATTGACCTTTAAGCCAGAAATTTTTGAAAAAATTCTCACCGACGAGGAGACGTGTCTAATCTCCACTTTATCCCCTTCAATAAAAAATGTTGTGTCGTTCACATACTGCAAAATAGGTGTAAGTAGATGCCTCTCCCTACTGGTGGTAAATCCTGAAAATAGATCACCATTACATGCCTTAAATACCATCCCAGCCAATGTATCTACAACGATAATAAACAACATAGGTGTTAGTGGACATCTCTGATGCACCCCCCTTTGTGGTTGAATCCATCCTCTATTAGCCCTCCCATTGACAAGAACAGAAAAAGAGGATGTTGTAACACATCTCTTTACTAGTTGTATCCAAATTTCTGGAAAACCTCTCCTCTTCAAAATATCCTAAAGATAATTCCAAGATATGGAATCATATGCCTTGGAGAAATCCACTTTCCACAGGAAAGATGGACATTCTCTCCTTTTCCAAGCCGAAAGGAATTCCTCCACCAACACGTATGAGTCTTGCAAGGATCTCCCCTAGATAAATGCAGATTGCACTGGTGAAATAATGTCTGGTAATATTTATGTTGCCTATTTGCAAGAATTTTTGCTACCAGCAAATACATATAATTAGATAGGGCAATGGGTCTAAACTCCATCTTTTTTGTTCGAGGCTTCTTAGGAAGTAAAAATAGATAGAACTTATTAAGTCTCAAATCCTTTAGTAGCCTTAAAAAATTCTTTAACCATGGCCACCACATCAAGCCCAACCACATCTCACAGCTTCTTGAAAAAAATAATCTGCAGCCCATCTGGACCAGGTGACCCTTCAGCCTTCATTCCACGTAGGGCATGTAGTATCTCCTCTTCCTTCACCTCCTTAGTAAGTGCCACCTTCGCCTCCTCCAGCACCTGCTCCAACTCTAGACTTGCCAGGTGCCAGTCCCCACATGGCGGTCTTCTCATAAAATCTTCGAAATAATTTTTAAAAGCATTGCAAATCTAATTTCTCTTATTTAAAACCTCCTCCCCTACCTTCAAATTAGTAATCATAGTTTTCCTTCTTCTTGCACTTGCTGCCAAATGAAAAAATCTAGTATTTGCATCCCCTTCCTTAAGCCATAACTGGCATGATTTCTGCCTCTAATTCATTTCCTTTTTAAAATCTTCCTCAGAAACTGTCATTTGGTTATCTCACCGCTCTTGGCACTCCACGCTAGACAATTGAGTACTTTCTTGTCCAAATTAGCAATCTTCACAAGGGCCTCTTTCCTCCTTTTCTCCCTGCATTCTTTGAGCTCACGTTTAAACTCAATCATTGCTTGTCTTATGGCCTTTATCTTGTAGGCTAAAGTACGTGTAACTGATGTAGCTAGGGTGGTGGCTGTCCATCTTTCTCTAATCAAATCTTTGAACTCGTCCTTCATCCATGACTTGTGGAACTTGAAATATGTGGACATCTTTGCCTCCTCATTACTACGCCACATAGTGTGATCAGAGAACAGTCTATCACATGCGACCACATCAACCAACTGAAAGGATTCCGCTAGAGCAACATTATATGTAAATCTATCAATACATGAGGCCGCACCACTCCCACTCCAAGTAAAACGAATACCTGCTGTTGGCAGGTCAATGAGCTCAAGGTCCTGAATGATCTGCTGAAATTGCATAGTAGAGATGTCAATTTGACCATCCGATCTATCATCAGCCCTGAGCGTCACGTTAAAATCACCTCCTATCAACCATCGCGTTAAAATCACCTCCTATCAACAAAAGACGAGTCATGTTCAAATTCCTCCCAAAAGGAAAGCTTGGAAGCATCATCACAAGGCCCATACATTGTAGATATAGCAAAGGAAAATCCATCAGTTCTTGTGAAAGTAGTTGTCAACATTCTACCAACAATCCTAAAGGAGCGAAGTTCTAACACATCGTCATGCCACATCAACAACAAACCTCCAGATCTTCCATCAGCCTCCATTTCTATATAATTTGTGAAAACATTTCCACACAATTGCATCTTTAAACGAGAAGACAAGCTCTCTAAATGCATCTCTTGCAAACAAACAACATCAACCATCCATTCAGTCAAATAATTATTCAGAATCGACCGCCTCCTATCATCTTGGAGCCCCTACACATTCCAAGATAAGACGTTCACCATTTATTTCTTCTTCCGATCCCCCTTATGTACCTTTTTGGCACCCACCACCTTCGCCACATATTCCTCCACATTCTTAGGACATTTTCTTTCTGGCATTTTCTTCAATATCCGCTTACGTTTGTAACAGGCATTTAGGATAAGCTTGTGTTTTTGTGGCATAATGTTATGGCCCGAAGATTTGTTGGGTGTAGCCTGATGATGACTTGCTTTCATCTTCTTAGAGCCGACCCTGTTTGTCGTACCCCCGCAATTCGAAGTCGCATCATCTGCATGAAGCTCCTCCCCCTCAACCTCTTGCCCATCAACTCATCTTCACTAATATTGATTGCATCCCAAGCTGCCTCTCTCATGTTGGCCCCAAAAATAATGCCAAAAGCTTTGGGGTCACACCCTTCCTATAATAGCAAAGCAGAAGAAGCAGCCAGGGGGGAGATAGGTACAGCCTCCAGCAACCTGGGAGAATCATGCACAAGACAGTTAAACTCACCACGCTTGGACCTAAGGCTCGGTCCGATCACCACCTATGGAGTGCATTGACAACACCTCTTATGCGCTACGTCCAGGTCCATGCACCCCTCGATCCACGCGTATGAGTTAGCATCAAGTGCCGCATGCTCCTTGCCTTGCACCATCGCACCATTACTCCCTGATCTCAGACCCTACACATTACAAGACCGCACAGTAGGAGGCCCAGCATCAATCTCTTGATACATAGGGATAAATGGGTTATCGGGTTAAGAAATGAACTCACCACATCCGGATCCATTTATAGATCTGGATAACACCTGTTTATTGCTGGAGATATTTATCGCCAGCTCAGCATCTACTATTAGATCAAAATCCAAAACAGGGAGCCCAACTGTCATGGAGGCCACGTCCATCGCCCACTCGGGGGAATGATGTGACCCAATCCCCTTCGCAAGATCAAGGTTTTAAATATTAATATCGATATCGTATCGACAAGTCAAAAAGTGGATATATCGGGGATATATTGCTGATATATCGCTGATATCGGTGAATTTTTGGGAAATTACTCAGAAAGTAATAAAATATAAAAATGTCAAATTAACATTTTTATGACTAATATATCTAAAAGGAATGGCTAAAAAATGTGTGTGCGTGCGTGCACATGCGTGTGTGTGCGTGTGGGTTTCGAATAGCGCCAGTCCAGTCCTGTCTGTGTCTGTATCTGTGTTTGTCTACTCATTTTCAATCTTACGCCTCCCACCGAGTCTTGCCCTACCGTTTTCAACCTACTGCCCAACCGTTCCATTTCAACAGCGTCATAACACCATTTTTTCCACCTAACCGGTGATATATCGGTGATATATCGCTAATATCCGGGGAAAATACACTTTGGATGGTATCGATACCACCCAACCCGTCGATATGCAATATATCAGTGATATATCGCCGATATATCACGATATGTCAAACCTTGGCAAGTATTTAGATAAGTCATGTTGAAACAAGTGAGCCTGTCAACCCTAAGTTGTTGTGGGGGAAAGAAAGAACCATCATGGATGACATTTTTTAATTAATTGAAGATGACAAAATATCCCTTTCAATACCCCTATGGATTATCAAAGTTCTTAGTTTTATGCATCTTTTTATAGAGGTTTGAAGATGCTAATGTATTTCTCACCGACATTTTAGAATCTTCTTCCAATTTTTCAATAAGTAAAATCAAGTGCAATGACTGAATTGTCAACAGAGAATGTACAGCTCTAAAGTTAACATATTTGATGGACTACAAGGAAACAAGAACCCCAGCATGTACAGCTCTAAAG
Source organism: Thalassia testudinum (assembly GCA_037157565.1). Taxonomy (NCBI): domain Eukaryota; kingdom Viridiplantae; phylum Streptophyta; class Magnoliopsida; order Alismatales; family Hydrocharitaceae; genus Thalassia; species Thalassia testudinum. The sequence goes on from JAZHRO010000024.1 coordinate 79,533,142, forward strand.
TTCAATAAAAGTCAATTATATCGGTGATATATCGGCGATATAATGGAAAAAAGATATTAAAGCTGATATCGATATGTGCTAACCCGGCGATATCGATATATCGGCGATATATCGTCGATATATCAATCCTTGCGCAGGATCAACCATGTTTCGAATTGGCGCCACACCCATCTTTCCCGACGATTGATCGGCCATCAATTATGGCCGCACCACTGGACTTCACGTCCACCGTCGGTGCAACATCGCCCATCGCTGGTGAAGCCACCACTGTAGGATCTCGTCTCTGGTCCGATCTCGCTGCTGATTGGCCAACATTCCTTGCAGCCTCCGCAGAAGTCCCAACAACAAGAGCTTGTGCATATGAGAGCTTCTTACCACACTCCCAATCCACCTCAAACTTGACCAGGCACGCAGATCCAGCAAAACACACTACTTCCTTCACAGGGATTGATCGACTGACCAACAACTCCCCTTCCATGGTCACCGCCAAAGCTTCGCCCTCTTGTAAACAAAGTCAAAAAATTCTCCTAGCACGAGTAAAGCCAGAACAAATGGCCACCACGATCTCTGTAGTTCGTAGCCGCAACGGTATTCCCAAAGGGCGGAATCGAACAGTAGGTCTTATGGTGATCCTTTCCTCCATGGCTACCTCGTAAACACTCGGTGTCACCCAATGAATAATCGCATCCCCAATCTCAGACTCCGCAAATTTATATTGTCCCACATCCACCGCCATCAACCCATAAACCATGACCTTCTCCGATAGCATGGACACCTTCCAAGTGGAAGATATTAATCCACTACGTAGCAAAAAGGATCGAACCTAATCCACACACACCTCCCCGCGTTGAATTATCCCTATCAATATATTCTCAAGCAGCAAGTCCGGCGCCTTCATCTCCTCAGACCACGGAGCATCAATCCTAATGATCGGTAGATCAACCATCGGTGGAGGAGGAAGGTGCGATGTACTTCTTCTAGAGCCAACCCCAAAGAATCTCCTTGGACACATCCTCCGATGGCCACAACCACGGCAAAACAGATAGACCATAGGATCATGATACGCTTGTGCCCAATGGCCCCTTCCATGGCATTTGAAACATACGATATCACCTCTCCTACTCTCCCCACGAGGAGATCAACCCCCTCTTCCACGAGCCCCCTCCCCTCTCCCTCTCTCCCATGCATGCCCATCACCAGTTGCACTCATCGCGCCACCCACATCCCATTTTTGAACTTTATGATATTGAACTATAATATAAATGTGCACATGAACGACCTGGCTATGAGATTAACTTTACAAGTATGATTCTACTAAAAAGGATAGGAAAATGAGTCTGCCTAACTGAAATTGTCCAGGAGAGCTGCTAGTATAGTCCAGACGGTACATGTCCCTTGGTGCAAGGTGTAAGATGTTGCAATGAGGGATGTCTCCAAATGAAATGGGCTTTTGATTCTGGGAGGAAAGAGACTGGGCGTAGGTGGTAGTCTAACATATAAGATGGAGTTGGGTTACTGCTTGGTAGTTGAATGGTAAGTGCTGCTCTAGTTGGATTACTGATGCTATTTGTATCTTGTTTTGATGTCCGTAACAAACTTTAGTCCCGTGGATATATTTTACAAATTGAAAATTGAAAAATTAGTAATTTGTAAGCAAACAATTTATTAAAAATAGGGTTAAGGTGGCACCGATAGAGGATAAAATGAGAGAGGCTCGTCTAAGATGGTTTGGACATTTACAAAGAAGGCCACTAGATGCTCCAGTTAGGAGATGCGAGAAGTTGGAGGTTGAACCCGCTAAGAGGGGACGAGGAAGACCAAACAAGTGTTGGAAGGAAACTATTAAGTATGACCTCAATTACTTTAATTTAAGTCCTAAAATGGCTGAAAATCGATCTGTATGGAGGCAAAGAATCCATATAGCCGACCCCACTTAGTGTGGGAAAAGGTTTGGTTGTTGTTGTTGTTGTAGTAATTTGTAAGCAAACAGTTTTTTCATCTAAATTGAAAAATAAATGTGTTGATGGCAAGTTAGAATCAAGTTTGATTTCAGATTGTTTTATATACTTGCTATTGATTTTGAGGTGTTGCTAATTAATATAAACTTAAGAAAAAATAATCCCAACTAATTTACCTACCATCCTAAGGGCAAAAAGTCTTTTGTCAACTCATCCCCCATCCTAACCTCCAAACCCAAGTAAACACCCACCTTTCACATCACAGGCTAAGCCCCATTCCTATCCCTCATTCAGTAAACACAAACAGGGTTAACCCTTGTTTGAAAGTAAACAAAAATTGGGGTTAACCCCTGTTGTAACTTAGTTAACTCGGCTTAGCTAACTCATGCCGTAAACTAGCCTTAAGGTGATAAATGTCAAGAGACTAATTGGGGGCTTCGTGACGAGTCACGAAGGTCTATTTTGAGGAGGTACCTAATAGAGTGCAAGGTGGGTTGTGTTCTTTTACAGGAGATACACCTGGAGGTTGTGGAGCTATAGCTAAAGAAGAGCCTCTATGGGAACTGATTTACGGACATGTTGGAGGTTGAGGCCATTGGGAGATTGGGGGTCTTCTAATGATATGGAACAATGACTTGGTGTTAAATTCATCTTTGATTGCCTCTCGTGTGGTCATTGGCTCATTCATTAGAAGGTTGGATTTCTTGTCATGGTCAATCTCGTGTCTACAACCCCTGTGACGATGCAACGAGGCCTTTGTTGTGGGAAGAGATGGAACACACAGCTACTATGGTAGATGGAAGTTCGTGGTTGATTGGATGCTATGGTAGATGGAAGTTTGTGGTTGATTGGTGGGGATTTTAATGCCACTTTATCTTTCGGAGATAAGCCTGATGGGAGATGTGACAAAGCAACAAGTTTTCAAAGGGTTGTTGACAATTTGGAGCTACTTGATCAGCTTATTTCTGTAGTCAATTTCACTTGGAGGAATGGATTCAGTTCGGCATCCAAAATTGGCAGGTTCCTTTGTAATGTGGCCATGGTTGAGGCTTGTCAGGCGGCTGATGTTATGGTAAAGCAAAGGCCCTTCTCAGATCACACCCTACTTATGTGTAGTAATGAAGCAATGATCTACTCAACTTATTTCTAGTTTCACAAGTCATGGTTGAAAGAACTAGGATTCCAGGAGTTCATTCAGGTAAAATGGTTGGGGGTCCCCGCCTTCACTTTGGCTACTCGTACTTTGGCGACCAAGATTGAGACTATTAGAGCAACTTTGATTGATTACAGAAGGAGCTTGATGGCACAAAGAGAGGACAAGGTTGGAGGCTCTAGATGCCATTTTTGCTTTGGACAAAAAGGAGGTGGCACCTCTATGCGCGAAGGACAAACAAGAGAAGCGAAGGTTGCAAGGTCAAGTTCAGGAGTATATGAAGCGAGAGATGGATTGGAGGCAAAAGTCAAGACAACTGTGGCTTAAAGAGGGAGATTCAAACTCGCAATTCTCCCACCTATGAGCGAGTGCCAGAAGGAGAACCAATATGATCATCTTTTTGTGAGTTGGTGATTCTGTTCTCGATCAGTGATCACAAATTTGTGAGGTGGTACGTAGCCATTGTCATGGCTTCACCAGGCGACAACCGATTGGGGGGGGGGGGGGGTGAGTAGGTTCGTCTGATATGTCTTTGGTAGAAAATCAGTGGAAAATTGAGTTGATAAGAGATGTTTTGAAGGAGGAGGTTCTGGTGGCATTGCGTGGTTTGAAGGCAAAGGGAGATCCTAGTCCTGATGGATTGCAGGTACTATTTTATAGGGAGCTTTAGGAGATAGTCGGGGCTGATTTCATGGCTATGATTCGGGAATTTTTTTAGGGGAACTGTGGTTTTGAGCAGTTGATTAGGTTCTATTTATTCCCGCTATCGAAGCGACCTAGTTCTCAGACTATTGACGAATATAGGCCGATTGCTCTCTTTAATGTTGTCTACCTTGTTGCTGTAAAAGTACTGGCTAACATGCTACGAGTGGTGTTGCCGAAGTTAGCCAATCCGGTTCAGTCTGCCTTTATGATGGGTAGGTCTCTACGAGTGTCCATGTTGGCAAAGGAAATGATAGCCTCGTGGAGGAGGGGGGTTGGAGCTTTCACGTGGAAAGTAGATTTCTCAAAGTCCTACGACTTGGTGGCATGCGTGTACCTATGGGAGATCCTTAAAAGGAGGGGATTCTCAGAGATGTGAGTGCAGTTGATAAAGAGATACATCACTACGTCCTCTTTCTCAGTTTTGGTAAATGGTCGATTGTGTGGTTTTTAGATGTAGCCACAACATGGGGTGTGATAGCGATGACCATTAGCATTGCTTCTCTTCAATATTTTTTTTGAGAGAAAAAAGGAAGTTTACGGGAGATCGGTAATCATCATGTAAATTGTATTAAGAAAAGAAGGAAACCTCCCTCATAACATTTTTTACCCAAGCTCGCTCCTTTCTAAAGATTACATCATTTCTTTGTAACCAAATCCACCATAAGACAACAAAACCTTTGAGCCAACCACACGTATTGGCATCCACTGTCCTCCTGAAGGAGTTCCAAAAATATCCATAGCAGAGCAGTCATCACCTATAATCTGAACCTCCCTCCAAAGCACCTCTGAGAAATGACAGGTGAAAAACAAATGGTCCAGATCTTCTGCTCTCGTGTAGAAACAACACATTGTATCCGAATCCTGCACCCATCTTGCTCTGAATATATTTTGGTGACCACCGTCTCCCTTCTTAAGAGCCAGGCAAAGATTTTCACTTTCAACGGTATAGGCAACTTCCAAATGGTGGAGCAGTCCATCCAAAGATCTGAATGGGACCTACCCACATTAGCCAAAAATTTTTTTGGAGGCCTTCCACACTGAGAAAACTCCTTCCTTTCAATGAACTCTGTCTTGCAACTCTGACATTGGTTGTACTCCTTCCAAAAGGCCCATCATGTGCTGGAACTCTACCAAAGGGGCCTCAGAGAAACCCAACTGTTGAATAGGAGACCACTCACTAGAGGTGTTGTCGCAGACATCAGAGACTAGAGCATCCTTGTCCCCTGCCAAGCCAAAGACCCACAGAAACAATCCAAATAAAGCACCCTCCCCCCAATCCAGTCATCTCTCTAAAAATAGAAAGATCTGCTGTGTCCCAACTCTGGACCAGAGACGATGAAACAGCTTGTTGAATGACAAGTGCAACAGAAGTCCAAAAAGCAGAACATCATCCAAATTTTGAGCTCCCAAAAGCCAACTTAACTGTCCAGCCATAGGAATCCCACAACATCTCCACCAGACCATCAGCATTACTAAGGAAACCCACCACCCACTTCTTACACAAAGCTGCATTGCTCTCATCCAATGACCGAATACGCAATCCGCCTTTCTTCTTTGGTCTGCAGACCTCTTTTCAGGGTACAAGCTGCAAACAGCACCCTTCCTGATTTGAGCCCTTCCAAAAAACTCTTTTTCGAGCCACATTTAGCTTCAACAGGACCTTCTTAGGCGGTCTAAACATGGACAGATAGAAGGCCAGGATAGCTGACTGAACCGCCTTCACAAGAATAAGCCTCCCTCCTTTTGACAAAAGTCTACCACTCCATTTGGTCAATCTCCTTTGCACCTTCTCCACAACAGGGTTCCAATCTGCAGCCATCAATTGCTTTCCTTTCAAAGGGAGGCCCAAGTAAACAATCGACGAGCAGATCACCACTGTTAAGAGAGAGGGAAATTACCTCGTCCACATCTCCCTCCATGAAATGGCACAAGAGCAGATTTCCTTTCACTTCTCTTCAATATTGTAGTGGATACCTTGGCAAGCCTAGCTTTTTAAGGCGTGCAGAGGGGGTCTGGCATCTAGTTATAGGATGCAGGGTGATGGTTCCCCTTTATGCCCTTGTTGCAGTATGCTGATGACACCACTTTCTTTATTGAGGGTGGGGTCACTAATGCTGAACACATTGCTTCTGTCGTGAGAATATTTGCAGAGATTTGAAGCCTGATTAATGGGAGGAAATTGGCCTGCATACCTTTAAATGTGGAGGTGTAGGTTGTAGAGGATATTTCAAATGCTCTTGATTCCCCTATTGTGCACCTGTCGTTAACATTTTTGGGTCTCCCTCTTAGAGGCTAGTGTTGCTTAGCTGCAGATTGGAATGTTTTAGTGGAACGGGTTGCTAATAGATTGAATTCTTTGACTGGTAAACTGCTATCAAGGGGTGCATGCTTGGTGCTCCTCAAATAAGTGTTGTTAACCATACCCATCTTTAATTTGTCTATTTTCAAACTGCCAAAGAAGATTTACACTAAGCTGGAGATTATTCGCAAACGTTTCTTTCAGAAGGGGCTAGATCATGAAGGGAGGTTTCTACAGTTGGTGCCATGGAAGGAGTTGTGTCAACCCAAGAGGATTGGGGGTCTGGGGATACACCTGTTCAAAGATTTCAATGACGCTTTGCTACTCAAGTGGGTGGTTAAGTTGTTTGGTGATGGTGATGGTGATGGTATGTGTGTCAAGTTGTGCTTGAATATGGCAGAGATGGCCGTGGTGTAGCGTGGTGATTCAGCTTTTTGGGGATCCTTGGTACTGGTTTTGCAAGAATATGCGGCTCTCTTATCCCCCGTCTTGAGCATGGGTGACAAATTTAGATTTTGGAGGGATGACTGGTCAAGACTTGGAGTTCTGCCCAGCATCTATCTGCATTTATTTCAGCTGGTGATTGCTAAAGATGATGTGGTTGTGGAGGTATAGGATAATTTTTTTTACTCTTGGTCTTTGATTCTACCTCCGGGCCTATCAAATGCTACACTTGCAGAAGTTCAGAACCTGATGGTGCAGTTATCAGATTTGCAACCTAATGTTCTCACGCCTGACATGATGATTTGGAGAGAGGTGTTTTTCAGTTGCTAAGGCTTATAAATCAATTGCTGAGAATGTGTCTATTCGTAATGATGTACTGGGACTGCACTTTATTTTGGAGATTGAAAATCCCCCTGAAAATCAAGATTTTTTTTGTGGTTGTTAAGAAGAGGCAAGGTAAGTCTTTTAGGAGTTTGTGGAGTGATGATCTGGGTACCATGTGTCCTCTGTGTCATACTGATGGGGACGGTATTTCACATTTATTTTGCATGTGCGGTTTTTCCAATGAGTTTTGCAGCTCTCTCGGCCTGCAGAATGTTGATGTATCTTCTTGTGACCATTTCTGGGGATCATTTAGAAGAAATGTGCTTGCCGACACAGTTGAGTGGGTCAAGTATATCTATACTGTGATGTTCATGGCTTCAACGAAATGTTGTCTTTCTGAGGGAATGGGCTTGGGTGGAGAATGTTGTAAGTAAAGCGAGTTATTTGTCTTGAGTTTTGGCTAAACAACCTATAAATCTGTTGCTTTTGTTTTAATACAATCCTTTGGATGCTTACTGGTCTCCCATAACCATCATTTTCTCTCTAAAAAAAAAGTGCTTGCTTAAGTGTTTATCAAGCTTTAGTAGAATAACTATATGATATTTGTGAGAAGCTTGGAAGAATCAACCACATAGCAGTGCTATGTGGCAGTCTATGTATGCGTCCATGTGTGTGCATGTTTGCATGTATGTGTGCATGTGGTTGGCGTGAGTTGTGTTAGAGTTTGGTGCCTTGTGTGGCAACTTTGTTATTTTGAAATACCTAGTTATCAAATTAAATCCTTTAGGAAAGTTTGTTTAGGATTTGATTGTTTCTTAATTAGCAAGTTACTTGGTTTGTTATGGTGATTGCCTCTCTATAAAAAGGAGGGCAATACACCAAGTTATTTTTTGAGTTCAATCAATATTATTTTTCATCATCCAAAGGAACTCCTCTCCTCTCTCCCTCTCCATGCGCCACACTCTCTCTATCTCACCAACTTTCTCTCTCCTCACGCACGGCTCTACCCACCTCGAGTTATGCATGTTGGCTCTTCCCAAGTGGAAGAGGACTCCATCCCTTTTTTTCCTCACATGGTATCAGAGCGAGTGATTCTGTGCAACACCAAGTTTTAGGATCTACGTAAAGATCCTAGTTTGTGGATGTTAGCGTGAATAAAGAGGGTCACGTGGCACTACCGTGGGCCCATGTAGTCGGCCATGGTCACCTTATGGCTTTTGGCTTGCATACGAAGTTAGTTTTGTTCCATGTGTGGCAATTTTTGTTAGAGATATTTAGAGATAAGTTGACTTTCCTGTTTTAGTTAAGGATTTGATTTCATGTTTTCCAAATTTAGAAATACGATTGCTTTACTTTAAAAAGTAAGCAATACCTAGTTATTATTTGAGTTCCAATAACAATTCTTCCTATTCAAAGAACTCTCCTCTCTCCCCAACTATTCTTCTCTCTCTTACTCTCACTGTCGACTCCTCTCTCCCTCTTACACTGTCGACTCCTCTCTCTTCTCAACACACGTCAACCAAGGAAGAAGAAGAGGCCCCACGCATCTCAATTCTCAACATGATATCAGAGCAGGTCATCTAGGCCCCTTGACCCCACGCGTGGAAGGAGAGAAGAGATCCACGTAAGATCACATGGAGTTACCTCTGTGTGCATAGAACGTGTGGAATTGCCTTGGAGACGAAGCACCATGTCAACTCTACTACGATAGGGTGACCTTATACGCATCTAGAGACATAAGCGACTCGGTGGGCTCTTAGGGCGTAGGAGCAACAACACCAAGGGGATTAATGGGGCACGTGGAACCTTGTAGCACACTGGAGGATGCCAAGATCTAGTGCTTGGCTCTCAAGTATAGAAGAAGAGGCATAAAGACCTTCAACCACTATGTTAAAGATATGGCCGATGTAGAGACTTAAATCACCACGTTGAAGAGGTTTTTTTTTAATGCAAGCCTTCACCCTCGTTGGCTTCGACTTAAGGGGGCATGTTAGCGTAAATAAAGAGGGTCACGTGACACCGTTGGCCCATGTAGTCAGCTATGGTGGTCTTAGGGTTTTTGGCTTGCATGCCAAGTTAATTTTGTGTCACATGTGACAATTTTTGTTAGAGATATTTAGAGATAAGTTGGCTTTCTTGTTTTAGTTAATTAAGGATTTGATTTTCTGTTTTCCATATTTAGAAATAGGATTGCTTCTCTTTAAAAGGAGAGCGATACCTAGTTGTTATTTGAGTTTCAATAACAATTCTTCCTATTCAAAGAACTCTTCTCTCTCCCCAACTATTCTGTTCTCTTTCTCCCACCGTCAACTCCTCTCCCTCCTCTACATGCATCGACCAAGGAAGGAGAAGAAGGCCCCACACATCTCAATTCTCAATGGTGGAAAAGACATACCGATGGCCCAAGTTTGAGAGCGGTCCACGTCCTTTCTGCTCGGTTTCGCATGGGAAGGATCGGGGTGTTCACTCGACTTTGAGAAGAAGTTTGTTTTAAGCACAAGTTGTGTGTAGGCCATAATGGATGCAAAGTCTTCAATCATTGTAAAGGCAAAGATCTTTGTTCAAGGAATCACCATCAAGTTGGAGGCCTTAAACTACATTTTGTGGGAATGTGCCTTTAAAATTTGTGGGCGGACAGGAGAAGCTCCACGTGCTTATTGGTAGGGCTCCTAAGGCTTGTGAGGGAGCAAAGGTAAAGAAGTAGGAGAATTATTTGGTAATGAATTGTCTTATGAATTCCATTGCTCCTTCTATTATAGCCAATATGTTATACAAGAACACTGCTAAGGACATATGGGACGCTCTTGAGAAAAGGTTCTCCAAGAAGACTAGTAGTGCCAAGTTAGTACATTTATTGGCATGTCAGAACATAAATCAAGGGGATATCCCCTTTGATAAGTATTCTCAAAGATTAAGGGCCTCTTTGAAGAGCTTGGCATCTACGAGCCAACTTGTTGTGACAAGCAATCTAAATCCTGCACGAGATGGCAGGCGTGCAGCTTTCTAGGGGGCTTAAACCCTCTATATGAATTTGCACGAGATCAGATTCTTTCTTCAGATGAACTTGACCTTAAGACCATCTATTGCCGCCTCGAGAGGATCGAGATGGATGAGTCCAACATCTCTACTCTAGCTACCTCAAAGTCTTCATCACTAACCACCATAGGAGGTGGTGCAGGACGTAGACATGGGAGAGGTCGTGGTTGTAGTCAAGTTTTCCCTCCATGTTTGCACTGGAACCAAACCAATCACAAGTTAGATGGATGCTGGGACGAGCATGGGCGACCTTTCTGGCCAACATGTCATCATCAACTTCTGAGGAGTCTCCACTCACCTATGCCACGTTGGAGCATCTTTGATTTCTCCTTTGGAGTGAGGACAAGTCGACTGTGGTTGCTATAGCAACCACTGCAGAGGTTGCTAAGGGTCTTTTAGTGATTTGTGTAGCCTCTCTACAGAAGATTCTGGTAGATTTTTCGATGTGGTAGACGAAGACCAGTGGTGGGGCAATTAGCCTTACAATTTCTATTCGACAAGTTTTTCCTCCTCTCCGAGAGTGACTTCGGAGTGTGAGAAGCTTTAAAGAATCAACCACGTGGCAGTTTGTGTACGTGTCCATCATCCAAAGGAATTCTCCTCTCTCCCCCTCCACACGCCACTCTCTCTCTCTCTCTCTCTTTCTCTCTCCAACTTTCTCTCTCCTCATGTGTGGCTCTCTCCACCTCAAGTTGTGCAAGTAGATTCTTCCCAAGTGGAAGAGAACTCCATCCCATTTTTTCCTCACAATATTAATAAAATCATAATTGTTTTCATCAAATTTCAGGATTTTCTCGGCAAATGCATCAAAGTTGTTGAAATTTGGTGTTGGAGATTCTGGTGTTTTCTCAACTGCATCTCTTGTGCCTCAAAATGCCCAATTCCAAAATCATTAAAATCAGCAGTTAAAACCTTGGTTGGGAGAAGTGTTTGAGGTTGGTGAAGGTACCTAGGGCTTTCCAGAGGAGTTTGTGTCAAGACATACCTCTTATGATGGTTTTTTTTCCCAATGCATTCTTGATGGGGCCAATTTCAGATGTTAACTCAATGATTTGACTGCAGGAGCTTCTTGGAAAATTTTCCTAGGGTATTTTCTTTGATGATGAACCCAAGGCTTTAGTTGCTTCTAGATGGGCCTTTTTAATGAGGTCGGCATACAGACTTGTCCATCATTATTCAGCTGATGACGCAAATGAAAGGTTGATGGAGGATAGCAAGACAACTTGCAAGGTGAAGATTCTACTAAAGTTTAGATTTTTCCTTGGTTGGTTAAGAGGAGGATAATAACTAACCTGTATGGACAGAAGATTGTCCCTTCTTCCATTCCCACCCATACTAGTGTCTCAAGGCTGGAGGCTTGTTCTTACCTTCTCTTCATCTGGCCCTTTCTGAAAAATTGGAGCATGGTGGGCTCCAAGTGGGGATAAGGCTTTGGATGTGGCTTTTTGGAGGAGTTTCACAATTGGAACAGCTGATCAGGGACCTAGGTTGTGATTTCTTTTTTTTAAAACAAATTGGAGATCGGTAACCATCCACTCCATTAAACCAAAAAGGTCAGAATTTGCATAGCTTAGCTCAAAAAATTAAACAAACACAAACTTTCCCCAACAATATTTTCCATCCAAGGCCTCTTGAATCTACAAGCCACCTGATTTTGCTGCAATCATGGAAGCCATGGCCCTGCATATCTACGCATTTACTTAATGCAATAAAAAATCATGCTGCAATAAAAATCGTAAACCACGGGCCTAGGTGCTACAAATCAAGAGTGTGGTGTGCTTTACTTTTGGTGGTCATTTGGGCAATTTGGTTGCAGCAACATGGCAGTATTTTCTGAGGGGACAAAGACCTTAGTTGCATTCTCTTTTTTGGAATTTGTGGAGGCTTGTTTCTAGCAGGCCATAATGCATCTTCATGCAATTGTTTGAGCAATGAAATTATTTTGGACATCACTAACCTCTAGTGATCATCAGTTTCTTTTTTCTTAAAAAATTACTCGCCCATACTTTCTGTCCTACATTACTTTTTATCCTGTATAGCTTCATTTGCAAAATTTACATGTGATGCTTATGAACTGGAGTAATTAGAGAGCATGTTAAACAGATAAAGAACATTGGACATGGTTTATGGTATGCAAGCTCCTAGTCTCATTTTTACAGGTTTTGTCAATTTGTTGCAAATTTCAGCATCTTGGTAGTTTTCATATTGGCATTTCCAACTTTGGTTCATGTTCTCTATTTAAATGTAGGTGGCACGAAATTTGGGCAAAACTTTGCGTGCTTTTCAACCAACAATCAGAGAACTTCAGGTAAATGCATTTCAGATTTTGTCTGGCATGTCAAAATTGAGAGATAGATTAAATGTCCCATCTGCTGCACCTGACAGCACCTGGAACTTCAATACTTCCTCAAGACTTCTTGTAATGGATGGAATTTCTGAATGCAGGAAGTTTCAAGAGATTTCAAATCCACTCTTGAACGTGAAATTGGACTGGATGAGGTTCAGTCTTCCTTGCAAAGTACATATAGGCCACCAAACACTTCAGTGAATGAAAAACCATTATCTGCAATAGATCAAAGTAAGTGCATCTAACCTTACCAATGCCTTGTCCCCACTTACAGATTTTTTCAGTAGTCAGTATTTCCGATTTTTAACATCAAATGCTCATACATGATCGAAGATAGTTTACCAGTCAAGCTAGTTTAAGAATCCTTTGGTTGTGTTTGCCTCAAGAACTTAAAGACAGCCATGCCACGAGGAACTGTTTTCTTGTAAACAGATACCTTTTGGTATCTGACAACCTTTTTCTTGTAAACAGATACCTTTTGGTATCTGACTACCTTGTTTATATTAGATGGATCCATACAAATCTTTGGATTTGTCAAAAATCCTATTTGTTGAACCATGATTTTTACTTCATCGTATCAGCAAAGACATGCCATCTCAGAAGGTGCACTGTATAATTAATTATTATCCTGTCCACAAGGTGCTTCAAGGGCCTACCTGTGTTTCAGTGATAAAAACAGTGTAGTGCTATTTATGGACTTGTGAGCAAAACCTACTTTACAAGCAAATATGTGTACTTGCCATATAATTTTCATATTCCAACCTATTGATAGGAGTAATATCTCTGTCCGAGAAATCATTTCAACTAAAGTAACTTCACAAGAATGATATCATATTAATTGATTAAATATTTAACTTCTAAGCTACTTGATATAATTTTTGCAATACTTTTTCTCCCATGCACTCATGGATTCTGGGAATGATTACATTGTTTAGGGAGATATTCCACATATTTACGTGTATGATATGCAAGAATTTTATTTCCTCTTGGAACAAAGTTTTTCATTTCTCAAACTTTAGTAATTTAGTTCTCTCGAATGACTTTGCAAAGAAGATGGAAAACCAAAATCTTATTCAGTCAATAATTATTAAATGAACTCCTGTTCCCTTAATCAGACGTAAACCCTATAGGTCTTTTGGATCTCACATGCACTAAAACCAACAAGCAATCATTCGATCTAATTACTCTGTGCAGACGGTGCTCAACCCTACAAGGCCCCATATTCCAGTGAGGATCTCTTAAAGGTCACTGAACAACAGTTAGCAACTTCATCTGCAACACAGGCACAAGGAACAAATTCTGAAGAGAAGCCTCAAGGTCTGCAGCAATTGATCTGCTCTGCTACTCGTATTCTATCTTTTACCTGTCCATAACTTTGAGACAGTGCTCATATTCATCATTGTTCCCACAGCTGTTGAGACAACTGCGACTGAAAATTCGGCTTCCAATGCTGTCCCAGAATCATCGCAAACCAGTTCCATCCCCCCTAGTTTGGAAGCTGTCCCTCCAGCAGCTGCTCCAGCGACAGACTCTTTGACTTCAACTACACAATCACCATCTTCAGTGGAGAAGTCGCAAAATGAACAATAGTCCCTGATAGGTTTTCCGGAAAGTTTCTGTAGAATGTAAGTTTTGGCCTTTTGGTTGTCTGGGCAGTTTGATTCTGTCCTATGTGGATGAATTGTGTTCCTTATTTTTCTTCAGATGTCTGATCTGTTGTACGGAAAAATTGTAAGATAAAGAGTGATCAATCATTAGTGCTAGTACTCTATTATGAAGCAAGAACGTGAGAGATTAGCTTACCGGTTCCCATTTAATTATACAAGGAAATTTAGCAAATACACTTGAAGGAGTCCCTATAGAAAAGATGTGCATAAAAAAGCACCAAACCAGGAAATTCAGGCATTATACAGCAGTAAATCTACCAAAGACTCTGAGTCAAATCCTCATCGCAGCACCTTCTTTTCCCCCTTTGTGGAGATTGAACAAGTTGCAAGCTTGAAAGAGGTGGCAAGATAGCATGTTCAAGAGTTGCTGCACTTGAGAGACGGCGATGCATAATCTGACTCAAAACAAAATGGTTTGCGACCAGACAGTGTAATCCAACTCCACAAACAAGAAACAGTTTGCTACCGGACAGTCATAGCATATCATACCTTTCCATGAAGCCATTTTTACTGGTCTAGAAGATCAATGAAGACATAAAATGGAGCCTTAGGGGTTAATAGACTAAACTTGGTTTAATTAGATCTTGATTAAAACAAATTGGAGCTGACATTTCATAGGATGTCACAAGAGGGTGCCATGATATCATAGTGTGACCCACAAGAAGATGCCTGATATGGGGGTGGATGTACAAACAAGATGCGGTAGTGGAGAGGGGAGCAGGACACTAATATAAGAAAGTGCCAGTTTTGGTCATTTTTCTTTCCCTGGAGGGAGGACAAAGAATATTGCGTTTTCTAATTTCACTGATACTGGTTATGAAATAGAGTGAAAAGATTTATAGGACAGATGTCATAGCATCAATGTTAAGCCCATGGCACAAATGCTAAATGCTGCTGCTAAGCGGAAATTCTCCTGTAGCAGTACTTTAGCACGAAGTTACCTAACATCAATACTATCGTCGGTGCTGATAGGAAAATGAGGTACACATATATCCTGTGTACACGTATGGATGAGCTTATTTTTCCCTTTTACGTGTTTGACATATCATTTTGAGATTAACCTTCCATGGCCCATAGCTCGGTAGTCATCTTGGCTGCCCAAAATTTCTCCGGCAATTACACGTGAGGAAACAAGGGGAAAGACCCTTGGAATTACCATACCCAATTAACCACAGTTTAACGGGTGTCCTAAGTGGTTGGTTGAGTGCTCCCGCATCTTTCATCTTGTTTCTGAAACGGATGACACAGTTGCAAATGTAATTGAGAAAAGTAGGAAATAGGTACCACTTTGAGACCCCGCATGGAATCCTAAGGTGCACTTAAATGAGTGAAATGTCCTCGATATATGGTACGTTTTACATAAAATAAGTTTGCTTTGGATAATTTTACACTTATGTAAACTAATTTATATCTTATGGTAAAATATGTCAATTTTTATATTTTTAAGAAAATATATAAAAATATATCCTACATTGTATTTTAAAATAATTTTATACCGATACAAATTAATTTATAATATTTTTATATTGATACAAAATAATAAAATAATTTTCCATCAATAAAAAAAATTATATACTAACACAAAATGACTTGCACCATTACAAAATGCATCGACTTATGATTCTTATACCCGCACCTAATAATTTACTACCTTACCAAATGTGAATCTGTATGTTCTTGCAAATGTAGATAATACAAGTGGATAAAGGATCATACCATATTTTTAATCATTGAATTGTTGACACGGAAATAGGATACGAGATCTGCCGCTTCCTCTTGCAAGGAATAGTCGGTGGAACATATCGGCGTCTGTTTGCGACATGACATGACCCCCAACTATTTCACCTTCAGAAACATTTCACACGAGAGAACATAGCCAAAATCACGTGGAATTGAAATGAGTAACAAGGGAACTCTTCTGAATAAATATCGCTGGAATTTGATTATTCATTTCCATGTTCCTCTCAATGTACACTTCCTTGCCTATCTTCAAAAGTGCTACTGAGCTCCCCTTAGGGTCTTCTACTAATGGGTCGTCGAGTTCCATTTACAAGCAGTAATGATACATGAGGATCCAAAATTGAGGATAGATCCCTCCTACCACCTGTTATGGAAAAATATTCACAAGGAAATCAAATTACGCAAAAAGAGCTTGCTACCTCATCAAAATGGAGGAGAGAAAAAATTGGCGTTACAACTTTGTACATTTCAGGCACTCAAGCCACGATACGATTTTACATCATATTGACAGCCCGATGAGGTTCGAACTCGATGCGGTCACCGCTAGTCTGCCTGTGCAAAGGGTTGTACATGTACCCATCAAAAAACTTGTCCTCGGGACCTGCATTGCCAACTTCCATGCCCTTAAAGCCACCCATTGGCGAGGAAGCCCATGGAACAAGAGGACTTGTACCTGAAACCTCTTGGCCAGGGGCAAGCCCAGGTGGTGCCGGTGGGTTCTGTGGGGAGTTTCCCGCTTGCCTTTTAGTGGAATTGGCTGTGGCTGAGATAGAGGGAGGTTGTGACTGCTGGTTCTTCTGCGGTGGTGATTTTGGCCGCAGGCTCTCTATTTCAGGGGTAGTCTGAACGAGATGTGGGGCGTCTGGAGGGGGATTACGGCCACCACCACCTTGCCAGACCTTGCCATCTTTGTCAGCGAAATTTCTGCAATATACCTGAGTGGGGACCAATAGTTGGGTGAGACAGGAAAAATTCTAAAACAATGATGGAAGTTTTCTACGTTACTACATTGTGTAGATTTTTTGTTTAAGATAAACTCTGTAGATTATGGTTAAATGAATTATTGGTGAGAAGAATAAAAAGGTTGTAAATGATTTACCTCAGCATTAAAATTGGATGAAGATAACCCCTTGCCAACAGTTAACCATCCAGATCGAATGTTATGGTCCTCACCAAACAGTTCGATGCGCCTCCGGCCAAGAGAGAAATGCTCAATAATTCTGTATATATCTTCTGGCTTTTTTGTAGAACCTACGTTGTAAATACACATGACTAATGGTCTTGCAAATGCACAAGGAGACAAAACTAACCAGCATGCGAAAGGAAATGCAGTTTATTGCTTCCACAATAATCAACCACCACAACCTCTTTTTTCCAACCGAAAAATTGAGATACCAAATCAAACATATTTACTGTATATATGCAAGACACATGAGGTTCCATAGAACATTCCAACCGTATGGGACCCCCATTCACACATACGGGTGATTTGGGATTTTAACAAAGGCCCAGGCAGGGCATTTCAAATTTTCTCAGTTAAGGACCATCAACTTTCTGATGGAGGAGCTTCATAATCAACCACCAGAACCTTTATTTTTTCCAAACCAAAAAACTGTGATAATCTAATATATTTGCTCCGTATATGCAAGAAAAGTTGATGTTTAAGATATTCCAACAGGCAAATCTCCACCTGAGTTTCATTAGTGATAATCTATGTTCTCTCATAGATGTTTTTAAATTTGACCATAAAACATGAAGGAGGATTTTATACACAAAGAATGCACTCACACAAAAATGCAAAAATACACGCATGTACGAAAACACTATATGTAAATACATACATACAGGGCTTAAAAAAATGTGGAGCAAAAGGCCATTTTGTGTTATGCGGTAGGGCATAAACCACAAGGCAGTTGAAATGCAAACCTCAATTTTGGTGTGATTTAAAGCTAGACCTGTGCATGTGTTTCAAAGATGCTACAAATGTGAAATCAATAGAAAAGATTTTCCATGCCTACTTGTTCAACCAACTTAGAAGAAACTGTCGATCAATTTTAACTTTAAGTTGGACAATTTAGTCTTTTCTCAGAAAATAAAAAATTATTAGGATGCCAAAGCAGAAAGTGCAATATTAAAAAGTGGAAGGAAAAGATGAAAATATTAGTTGAGTATGAAACTTCTAAGTTCTTTTTCAATGAAGCACTAAAAACAATATAACTTCAACATGAGAAAGGTGAATTTTTCAGTGCAGGATAACTACTAAATCGTTGTTTGCTAGAGTTTATCCTTTTATGATACATAAAAGATATGTAGTCTTCTGATATATCATTCTCTGATGAGGGGTGGTGGTGGTGTGGGGGGTTTCCATGGTTAAACTTGTAGGCCAAAAATTGCTACGTAGACTAGTTAGTTTCTTATTTTCATTCTAGGTAATCTTCAACAGGATTGCTAGTTAGTTTTCTTGAAAGTTTAGATCGTAAATAACTTATTGCATTGCATGTGTAGGGTAAGACTATAATTACTATGGTGTCCTAAATTAGGGCTAAGCATCAGGCCAAGTTGTCCTAGCCTAGGCTTGGGCCCAACCAACTAGGCCTAGCTCAGGCCCAAACCCATAAATATTTGGACCGGGCCTGGACCAAGAAGTTAGCCCATTTAGGCCTAAGTCATCCCAAGCCCAACCCAACCTATTTGAAGGCCCATTTGAAACCTGTATAATATATAAAGGCATAAAGGAATAATGTATGTATAGATAGCAAATAAAAGATAGTTTGCCTGCATGCCTAGAAACCTAAATCCCGCGGACATATTTGTAAAAAAGGACTGCTAACTTCTTGATATAGACTCTACAAATATTTCAAGCTTCTTCATTATATTGCTAAAGCTACAGTAAGTGTTATTAGCGTCATGAAAATTGACCATAAATGGCATCAAATATGCAGACAATAGTCTGCCAATAAAATTGGGAAATAAAGTACTATAGGTTCTCATCTACAAGGAAAACTATTCCCCCAAACCATGTACTCTGTTAAATATTATGACAAAGGAGACTGTGTCTGAGGAGGTTGGAAGTTTTGAATGAGTTACATCCACCTTCCAATCCTCCATCACTGGGACAGGTGCATTGGTCTCCTATGGTGGGACTCATCGATTCCCTATTGCAATTCTCGGTGGTTGGTGACATCATGGTTGGCATGGCTAATGCACAAGCGAGATGTGATGGGCTTTCTGTGTTTGGTTTAGTTTCAAGCCATTGGAAAATCTCTGTTTTGTCACCATCGAGAATTTTGGTTTTCGATTTAACAAAGTTTGATCATTTGAGTTTTGCCTTTCTGGGACATTTGCATTAAATGGAGGTTTCCTTATCATGGTAAGGATGCGCTTGTTGAGAGGGTGCTGATGTGACCTCCAATCAAGTTTCTCATTCTTGGTGTGCCTCTAAGGCTTCAGCTTCAAACAGTACAGGTGGGAGAAGCTTTGTGTACATCTTTTGTTTGAATCAAGTGTTGTGATGGTGTTGGAATTGTAGGAGATGCTTTGTCCATTATTGCTGAAGGGGTTCTGCTCGTGGGTCGAAATATCCCAGACAAGGTTGTGTTGAGGCTTGGGGGATCTTTGTGGATTGTTACGTTTGAAGAGTTGCTTATCAGAGTTGTTCCTTGGCCATCCGTTGCGGTGGTGGTGGACGCCACAGGGCCACCACGGCCAGCGGAGATGATTTGGCGTCCTATAATTAAGGGAGGTGATCAAGATTCAAATTTCAAATTCAAAACCACAAAGATGCCAACTAGACCTTCCAAAACTTCTGATCTAGGGGCTGATTGTTCTCCTATTTTGGGAAATAACGGTCCCCAAAAAGGTGCACCTTCCTTGGCGTTGCAAGCTGTATACGAGGGAATTTTTAATGGCTCTATACAGGTGGCATCCGAATCCGTTTTCAGATTCAGGTCCGGTGAGTTCGAGCCCAAACACACTACTCATTTTGGTATGGTCGGGCCTAGCTCTTTTTTGTCAAGCTCAGCTGCTGTGGGTGTTTGTTTAGATCAATTTCAGGTGCCTTCCAAAACTTCTGCTCCTGATTTGGGGGCTGATTGTTCTGTTTTGGGAAATAACGGTCCCCAAAAAGGTATGCCTTCTTTGGCACCACCAGCTGTGTACAAAGGAACTTCTGATGGCTCTATACAGGTGGCATCCGGAACCGGGCCCAGTGAGGTCAAACCCAAACACACCACTCATTTTGGTCAGGTTGGGCCTAGCCCTTTTTAGTCAAGCATAGATGCTGTGGGTGTTCGTTTTGGTCAATTTCAAGTGTCTGCTGTGGAGCCTCATGCTTTTAGGGTGGTCTTTGAGAATGTGTAAAGAAGTGCACAACCAGCAGAGCAGTGTGCACCACTGGAATTGCTGGAGCTGCATGGTGATCTGTCTGAAGGTGCATCAGCAAAGCTGCAGTTTCAACATGGAGAGGCTGGTGACGCTCCCAAGGATGTTGGGTCTGTGGAGGCTATTTTGGGGTCCGATGGGGCCTCTCTGGTGGATGTGGCAGTTTCAAATGGTCTCAGACAGTAGAAGGAGAAGCAGCCGGTTCGTATATGCAGTGCCAAAGATATTCTTCATCATCATTCTCAATGAGAAGATCATCTAGGTCTGCTATGGTGGTGCAGCCTAGACATAGGTTACTTTTCAACTCTGATTATAAGAGAAAATTGGTGCAGAAGAAGTCGAGTCCGGTGCAAGTGACCTCCAAGGGTGGAAGAACATCAGATGAGATTGATTGTCGCGTGGCAAGGATTTTAGATGTGAAGAGGACCAAGCCAGAGGGGGAGAATTCGGTGTCAAATGGTTAAGGTACCATCTTGGAATGTCAGTGGTCTTAGGGATGAGGTACGAAGATTTATTTTGAGGAGATACCTAGCTGATTGACATGTGAATTATACCCTTTTACAGGAAACACATATTGAGAATATAGACCCACAAATCAAAAAGGGGCAACTGTGGTGATCAATTTCAAACATGTTCAATATGAGGGCAACTGGGCATTCAGTTGGCTTTCTTATGGTTTGGATTCTTTGGAATAGTGACTGCATGGTGCTTAACTCCTTACTTGGCACTCAAATGATGATGGGTTCTTTTACCAGAAAGTCTGATAGTAAGGTTGTGTCTATTTCCTATGTCTATGGGTCATGTGACGAGGCATTTATGCGCCAATTGTGGGATGAGCTTCAACAGTTGGCTGACATGGTTGATGGCAACCTGTGGCCGATTGTGGAGATTTTAACGTCACCCTTTCATTGCATGACAGGCCCAGATAGGAGAGGGGATCAGGTTTGTGTTGATTTCCAAAGGGTGGTTGAAGACTTGGAGTTGATTGATTTGTCTATATCAAGGGCACAGTACACTTGGAGGAACGATGCGAGGATGGCATCTAAGATTGACAGATTCCTTTGTGTCAAGATTTGTGCAATGTAGAGCATGGAGGCTCAACAGCATGGGAAAAACAGTCCAAGTGGGACTCTTCCACATTGGAACAGGGAGAGGAAGAGCAGCAGCCACTGGCTGTTGTGGCTGGTGGCCGATGATGATGAGGCCAATGGTGATGGTGGCCGGTGATGTTGAGAGAAAGAGAGAGAGGTGAGGAGTTTGAGAAATGTGGAAAATATTATTGCTAACTCAAAAGCAATTACAATAGGAAGGTTTTCTTTTATAGAAGAGAGAACATATCTTCTAAAATAAGAAACTAATCTTATCTCCTAAATAAGGAAGTACAAATCTCAAATAAAACAAACAAAATCCTCTAAACAACTTAACAAATATGCAAACTTGCAAACTAAGCAAAAGACCAAACCCTACAAAAGACCAAACCCTAGGACTCTAGGACTCAAAATCAGTGGCCTTAGTCTCCTGATCAACTGTCACATCGCCTGGCTGGCTGCCACATGGCACTGTCATGTGGTCTCTCTTATTCCCAACACTCTCCCTTAAGTCGAGGCATAGAGGACGATGACTTAATCTTCAAACTTGTGAGGTTAGATACTCTACCACTCTTCTTCAAGAGTTGTGCCCTCGACCTTGTCTTTGAAAGAAGTGATGGAATAGCATTTTGCGACCTCTGAAGTCGCATTTGTGGCAACCTCAATAGTCGTCGCAACAACCTCCGTTGTCTTCTCTTCTTTTTGTATCTTCTCAAGATTGACAGATGTAAGTAAATCCTTGCGTGAGATGCTAGTAGCCCTATATGAAACCTTTGCATCTTACATGGATCTTTAGGAAAGGAACTTCTTGGATCAACCGTTAGTCTTTTCACAACCTGAGAAGTCGTTGCTTCTTTTGGCAACCTCGAAAGTTGTGTGGATTGCGATGTCCTCTTCTTGGGGTAATAAACTGATGTGCAACCCCATATATAATATTTGACATCTTTTCTCCAGGAAAATATGCTCTTTCGAAGTAAAGTAAAAAACTAGATATAAAGAGTCTATATAAAGTTCACAAACGATATAACTTGATAGATATCCTCTTCTCTTTTTTGGGCTTTGAGCTTCATCTTCGTTGACAACGTTCAGTGGCCATAGCAGTGGCATCTGTCATCTTTTACGATCCTCCACTTAAGGCGCTGAATTTGTCGGAGATCGGAACCACATGTGTGTGACCAAGAGAACACGCACGTCGACGAGCTTAGATCGTAAGCTCGGATACCATGTCAAGATTTGCACAACGTAGAGCATGGAGGCTCCTAGGCATGGAAAAAACAGTCCACGTTGGAACAGGGAGAGGAAGAGGAGTAGCCACCAGCTGTTGTGGTTAGTGGCTAACGAAGATGAGGCCAGGGGTGATGGTGGCCGATGATGTTGAGAGAGAGAGAGAGAGAGAGAGAGAGAAAGAGAGAGGAGTTTGAGAAATGTGAAAAATATTATTGCTAACTCAAAAGCAATTACAATATGAAGGCTTTCTTTTATGGAAGAGAACATATGCTCTATAATAAGAAACCAATCTTATCTCCTAAATAAGGAAGAACAAATCTCAAATAAACAAACAAAATCCTCTAAACAATTTAACAAATAAGCAAACTTGCAAACTAAGGAAAAGACCAAACCCTAAGACTCTAGGACTAAAAAATCGATAGCCTTAGTGGCCTCCTGATCAACTGCCACGTGGCCTCTCTTATTCCCAACACTTTGTAATGTTGCACTTGTTGAAGCTTTCCCTGGAGCAAATGTTAGTGCAAAGGATAGACCTTTTTCATATCATACCCCAATCCCGTGGTACAATAATGAGGGGATGGTTCAGTCCACTTATTTCAAAATTCAAATTTATAAGTCTTGGTTGAAAGAGCCAAGATTCCATGACTTTATATGGGAGAAATGGAATGGGATTCCTGCTTCTACCTCAGTTACCCGTACTTTGGCCCTTAAAATTCAAAGCATTAGGGTAGCTCTAATGGACTTCAAGAAGGAACTGTTGACGGGTAGAGAGAAAAGTTTAGATGCTTTAACGGCAATCATGTGCTTAGATAGAAAAGAAGAGGTGTAGGCCTTGTCTGAGGAAGAGGGCCAAGAACGTTGATGGATACAGTCCATTGTTTATGAGGAGGGCCTTAAGTGAGAGATAGAATGGAGACAAAAGTCAAGAGAATTATGGCTCAAGACAAAGATTCAAACCTGAGATTTTTTCACCTGTCAGCAAGTGCAAGAAGAAGATCAAATCTCCTAACTAGGTTGAGGTCCGAGATGTCAATTTTTACTCAGAGGGTAGCTATCTTTGAGGCATTTTGCACCCACTACCATGGGCTTACCAGAAGGCAACCGGTTGGTGGTTGGCATTTAGGGAGCTTGAACAGGTCTTTGGCGGACAATGACATGAAGAAAGACCTAGTTCAGGAAGTAATGGAGGAGGAGGTTCTTACTACGATTAGTGCTTCGAAGGCAAAGGGGGCTCTACATCCATATGGTTTGCAGGATTTATTTTACAAAGGGCTGTGGGGAATTGTTGGGGCAGATTTTATGGCTATGGTTCGGGAATTCTTTAGTGAAAATGGAGGATTTGAAAGGTTGAACAGATTCTACCTCTTTTTGTCACCAAAGCAACCAAGACCTTAAATTGTTGATGATTACCAACCAATCACACTATTAAATTCAGCTTATTTGGTGGTTGCTAAGGTTTTAGCTAATAGGTTGAGATTGGTGTTGCTCTCAAGGGGAGGTCCCTTCATCCTCTTGAAGCCTTTCTTAGCATCAATACTGGTCTTCTATTTCTCTATGTTAAGCTGCCAAAAAAGTTCTAGACAAGTTGAAGGTTTTATGAAAAAGATTCTTCTGGAAGGGATCAAGAGGTTCTTGCATTTGGTGGCATGGAATACATTGTATCAACCCAAGAAAAAGGGAGGTTTAGGTATTCGTCATTTGGATGACTTTAATAAGGATTATTGCTTAAGAAGGTAAACAAGTTATTGGAGGGTGAAGATTCCATGTGGATCAAGTTGATGAAAAACTCCTATGGTGTTGGTTTGAATTTGCGAGAAATGGCAATGGCTAGGCGTGGTGATTTTGCCTTTTGGAGGTCTTTGGTTCCCATTTTGCGAGAATGTGCAAATACTTTTTGCTCTAGTCCTAGGCTGAGGTGATTGTTTTAAGTTTTGGAAGGATGATTAGACTAGTGGCAGTTTAGCAAGCCTTTTCCATGCTTCTACCAGCTGGCTGGAAGCAAGATAGGGTGATAGATGTATGGGATGATCTTTCTAGCAGCTGGAATTTGGTCCTCCCCTTAGACCTTTCAAAGGCCACTTTTGCTGAGTTCCAAGGGTTACTACAGCAAATTTCATATCTGAAACCAAGTGGAACTGAACCTGATAGGTTGGGATGGAAAAATGGTACTTTCACAATGACAAAGGCCTATAAAAAGATCACGACAAGCGAGGAACAAGAATCTGATGTTGGCAATGACTGCGCTTTTTTGGAAGTTAATGGTCCTGCTGAAGATTAAAATATTATTGTGGCTTCTATGAAGAGGCAAGCTGGTCACAAAAACCATGAGAAGTGGATGGTCAGAGGATCTTGATGTTCAATGCCCCTTCTGTCATGATGATGAAGATATCTCCCATCTTTTCTTCATGTTTAATTTTCCTAAGGAGGTCAGGTAGTCAATTAGCCTATGCACAGTGGATGTGTCTTCTCTTGACAATTTTTGGAGGTCTTTCAGAAATAATCTGCATGTGGATACCACTGGGTGGATCAAGGCATCAGGTATTCTGTGGTGCCTATGGCTGCAACGGAACAGGTATCATTTTCAGGAGTGACAGAGCTTGGGTGGAGAATGTGTCGAGAGAGGCCTCTTTTCTTTCTAAATTTTGGCTAAATCACTTGTAAGTTCATTCCATTTTTTAGTGAAAATCATTAGGATGATTACCGAACTCCGTAATAATCCTATACTCTTAAAAAAAATTCATGCATTATTATACTAGGTTTAGAGGTTAGATCCATCTCAAAACAGCAACTTGAACCTCCTATATGTGTTTTTTTTTTTTTGAGAAGTATAAACCTCATAAATGATGTTCTTATATTTTCCTGAAAGTCCATGCCTCTGATCTCCTTCCTACACCAAAAAAATTGTCAATGAATTCCAATTAACATCATCTGATGAACAACTCAGATGAAGGGACACTATCAATTCACCGTTCAAGGCTCTTTAAAATGGCCTTTGATCCAAAGGTCATGGCATCCATTTGATCTTCTTGCACAAAGTTCTTGGGGTCCTCTCTTCCTGTTCCTTTGATGAGATCCCTCAAATTGCAAAGCATGTCTTAACATTGACAGTTGCAACATATTTGACCATTCGAGTAATACTTTAAAACTAAAACAATCGCTAACAGCCTCTGCCACCCTTTCATCAGCCTTTGAGCACAATGAAGAAAAAGAAGATGCAGTGAAAAAAATCCTCATTAGAAACCCCAAACCATACTTCTAGCAGTCCATGATAATCATGGGGCCAAGAAGACGTGAAACTGCAAAATGATTGAGCCAACGTATATCTCATGGATGGTACAGGTAGATGCCTCTTGATGGGTATTGGTTCATATCGAGGTCCATTGCATCAACATATTTGTTTGACATAGGATGGAGACAAGAAACACATCAATTTGCAAGCAAACACAGAAACACAGTACTTACAAGATTCATGCTATGAAGAAACATCCTTGGAGGGACATACCTCCAACACAATATAAATATGCGATAGAGGATATAAAGTGGTAGATTACATAAGTTGTTGAGAGAATTGTGTAGTGGTTATTTAGTCCCATATAGTGGAGTGGAAATTTTTTGTGTAGTGGCCTATAAATAGGCATGTACCCTCCACTTATTCTTTTATGAAGAAATAACAAAGAAACCCGCCCATGGGACGCTTCTTATGTGATTTTCTCACCACTAGTGAGTATGGTTTCCATGTAAACCCAAGTGTCATTGTTTATGCTTGATATCATTTTTCTTATGCTTGATTTATTTTATTCAACTTGGTATCAAAATAGTTCAATCCTGGATTTTGTTCTTAAGTTCTATTTCATTATTTCATTATTTGTGTCTCCATATTGCCTTCAATTTTGAGAGAGGAGAAACCCTAATCTCTCCATGTAAGGAGGAGATCTGGTTGCCACAACAGTGCTGCTTATGCAGATGACGTGATCCACCTGCTAAAGTTCACTTGAGGATCTCTATGACGAGACGTTGAAGAAGCTTTCGCACTCAACAGTGGCACGAGCCCTCTGTATTAGTCCACGAGATCACTGTGCGACGCCTGTAGGAGCGCCGAACCAACTGGGCCCACTCAAGTCCCGTCATCGCCCTCAACATCATGTGGAACTTTGGCTTTGTGGTGGCCTCCGCCGTGGTGCTCTCTTCCATTGACATGTCCAGCAACGAGGACGCATTGAGGAAGAAGATGGCCTCGTGGAGGAGGCTGATGAGGTGGAGCAGCCGCCGACCATAGTCCTGTTCTTGAGGTTGTTCGCATATGCGAACGCATTTGACTAGGCACTGATGGTTGTAGGGACGGCGATGACCTCTACGTTCCCGTAAATGCATAGCCTTGCACCATCCACCCTCGCATAGGGTTTCCCACAAATGGCGGAGGGATCGAAGGACATTCACCTCCGTGTGGAGGCCATCGGCAGCGAAGGGGCGGCCAACGAGGTTGTCGACGTCGACCTAGTTCCAGGCGACGCTGCTTAGGGGCATTCATCGTCAAGGTGCGGTGGGTCGCAGGGAGGAAGCCGAGGTCAAGGGAGTAGTACAACCCAAGCATTCTCTTAAACCCTAGTCGTAAGTTCTTTTTTGAGCTATGTTGTTTCCTCTTAGCATAATCGTGAGAAAGAAGAAAAACAAGATGACAGCCGTTTACAAAAAGAGGTTTATTAAAAAAAAAGGAAAAAAGAGAAAAAAAAGGAAAAAAGAGAAAAAAAAGGCAAAAAAAAAAAAGAAAGAGAAAAAAATGGAAGAAAACAAAAAATAAGATAAGGAAAAAAAAGAGGAAAATGAAAAAAATCAAAACAAAAAGAAAATGATGATGACTATGTTTATGCGAAGAGGGGGAGGGGTTCTTCTCTATTCTCTTCTCTAGTTTTTACTGTTTCTTTTCGGTGTTATTTTTTCTCCCATACGAATATGAAAGAAAGAGGGAGTGTTGGGCCTATTATAGTCACCTCCATTAGGGAGTCTCTTTTGTTCCTGGACTACATATGAGAAACCATAATTTTGGAAGGCCTAGAGTTTCGAGTTCTTCAGAGAGGGAGATCCAGTTTCGAGGTCCTTAGAGGAAGGGCTTATTTTAGATTTCTATGTGGGAGATCTAGTTTTATGGACTCTAGAGAGGGAGATTCATTCGAGGTCTTCATACAAAGACCTCATTTCAGAGATACTGAATAGAAAGCCACCAGCACCAAGTTTCCATAGGAGAGGCCTTTATTAAAGCCAACTACAACAGTTTGTCTAGTAGCTCCAGATCTTGCAGATGCGTTGTTATCAACACACCTACCTACAAGCAAGAACTAGTCCAGAGAGTTGTGTTCTTGTGTAAAGTGGGTTTTTTTGTGTTACAAGTTGAGCATTTCATGCTCCAACTTGAAAGGGAGTGTTGAGAGAATTGTTTAGTGGTTATTGAGTCCCATATAGTGGAGTGAGACTTTGTTATGAGCCTATAAATAGGCATGTATCCCCCACTTATTCTTTTGAGAAGAAATAAAAGAGAAACACGCCCATAAGGTGCTTCTCCCATAGCCTTCTCCCCACTCGTGAGGGAGGCTTCTACATAAATCCAAGTGTTATTGTTTATGCTTGATATTATTTTGCTTCCACTTGATTTATTTTATTCAACTTAAGTAGAGAGAAAGTTCCTCTTCCCGCGAGAGGAGAGGAGAATTGCTTTTATCCTTGCAAAAGTGGGAAAAGGGTGGTCTTTTATTTTCCTGGTATAATGGTTCATTATCTTGATAACTACTTACTCCAATTAAAGTGGTTCCTGGATTCCCATTAATGGACACATTCATCTCCAAAAATTGTATCTCAGCCCTTCAATTTTGAATTCTCATGCTTCCATTGACGTCCAATGTAGAGATTTCAAGTCACATGGGAAATTTTGCCTCATGATATTGCCAGCTTGAGATAATCTACTTGAACTGAATCATTACCAACATTGACATTGAGTTCCCAAGCACATACCTTTTAGCATTCCATATGTTGCCCCTATAATGAGACACTTCCTTGTAATAAAAAATTCAAGCACTCATGCACTTGCTCTTCTACATAATAATACATAGATATTTTACAAGCATTCCCCATGCATATCAGATATTACACAACTACCATCGCAAATTTGATTGTTTTTTTTGAAGGAAACAAATTAAATATTTGTACATGTATACCCCAAAATCTTGCACCATTTACATCATAAAATCCTACATTAACTTCCAATCCATCAACTTGAACGGCTTTAGCCCGAAGGATTCATTTTTTTCCCAATCAGACCCTTCTAAAAGTCTTTCCCAGACCTCTCTGCCCAGCTCCAAGTGTGTACTTTTCTCCTGACTCCTAAATCACCTTTTTCAGTACCAGGGAATTTTTTATTTTGAAAAGGGTTTTGAGAGGGTTAATAGAAGGGAATTGATTTTGGGCAACATGCCCTTCATTTATAATCTGCTAATTTCCTCACACATCATATTGATAAGACCAGCACACAAAATGCTCAAAAAGTCGCTCCATGGGATGTTGTGCACATGGGCCATCCACCATCGGTGACATTGAAAATATCATCTCTACCATTCATCATTTTCCTGTCTCCATCTCATGTCTTCCATAACAAACCATTGGGAAATCTTCCACTAGCCCTCCATTTCCCTTGCACAATATAACAACCACTAATATCTGTCTATGTGTGTCTATATGTATATATCTGTGCGCGTGCACATGTGTTCCTCTATAACCAACATGTCTAATTATTCTTTTCATTAGCATTGTACCGGCAACATTCAACCAATGTCCTTGAAAGCCAAAGTCACCTCTGAAGCTCAATCTGAATAGAAAAGATCAGCCTCATTTGAAGTCAATCACCATTGGCACAGTAAGGTACATAATCTTATTCACCCAAAATATTGTAATCTACACACTGAGAAGAACCACACATTTGATTCAATTCAAACCCATATCATATATCACTGCATTCAAACTTTGTCACCAACCACCCAACAAACCAAAACCCCCTTGTGGCCAAAGACCAGATATTCCAAAATAAGAGCCAACTCAACAACATTAGCCAAAGCCACTCAATCCCTTCAGCAACCTATTTTGCAAGAACCCAACTGCTCGTCATATATAAATGCAAAGCACTTCCCCTCAGTACCCTGGTGGATGAACATCAACAAGGCACTGGATATGAAGTGCTGAAATTTTAAAAGATCGACAAAGCAGAGAGAGGAAAGAGGGAAGGGGATTGCATCATATATACTATGATGCAAAATCCCCTTTCTTCCATTCCATGCCACTGTACTTGGCAAATTATCTAAAGGATTTTAACAAACACAAACCCAGAGGATGAGGCTCAACGTCTGTGAGGATCTATACAAGGGGCTTCAACATGACATCTCATGTCTCCAGTGTTACAGGCCTGAATCCTTAACAAATATGACCAAGGCTCAAGGATTTTTTTTTTTTTTGAAAAGAAAAAAATCAGTAATCGATATTCAATCCACAATGCAGAAAGAAGTAATCAGGTAGCAATTTGGAGTTAATTAGTTTTGAACATTTTTCTTATTCAAGTAATTAATTGAAAATTTACACACATAAAGATGAACTAAAATTACCTTCTTACAAAATGCATACATTTTACTAAACAGGAAGGAAACATGGTCATTAAAGACTTTCTAGTCAACTATGCTAAATGTTGCAAGCTAATGTAAGATGTTTGAAATTGCCTATATGATTTTTTTTGGAAAAGGAATTGTCTACATAACACCATTATTTGATCGAATTTTCTTTCAAAATTCATATGCATGCAAATAACATAATTGGAAAAGTAGATGTGGTCCATTGAGGACAGGGGTAGTCAACCAATTACCCCTTTTCTAGTACCAAATAGTTGGTTTATATATTCAGGCCACCCCACCATGCCCCCAAGTAATGATTCTCAGTTCAGTGAGCTGACCAACTGCGATTGATAGCCCAGATAATTGGTTGAATCAACAGATTTTAAAAGAAAGTTGCGCATATGTGCATAGATATGAATGCCATAGATGCCCTAAAAATATCTTTTTAGGAAGGTGCTTACTTGAGATCTCTTCAGAGCCACATGTCCAGATCCCTAATAGATATGTCCTATAAAACTGTTAAGGACATTGTCAAACTGCAAACCTCATAGTATTCAATTCTTTCAACCGTATAAATGCTCAATTTGACACATGCACCTGCAAAATCTCTTGACATTTAACAATATCTGATATTCCAAGGCCTTGACATCTAAAGTAATCTTGTACACATTTTGTTATGTAATTTCCTATCTATAAATGTGCATGATATTATTGCACTTTAGCGTGCACAATATTTCTGTTATGCCCCAATAAGGAAAAATTAAAGAATAAATTTTGCATTTACACTGCAACAAAGACCTGCCAATAAATAGAATCAATGGGATCCTGCAGTTGGGTCCTAATATGCATTCTCAACGGTTAAAAGGCTTATGTCAACGTGAAATTTCCATAGATCAGAACTATCAAGCATGCATGAAATCCTAATTACTTTGGTTTACAATACCTACCTAAATACACTATATGAGTAAATTTTTCAGGCAAAAGCACTCAGAAACTTGAAACACCAATTAAAATCAAGTCCAAATCATGCAAAGATTTCAGTGTGAATCAATGTCAACAATTTCTCGTCAAACAAAGATATGGAACTTAATAACAGTGAACTTTGGGTGTCAACTCCTGGACATGCCCTATTTAACCCTGTTTTTCAATCCACACACTGAATTTTTTTGAGTATTCACAGAAGTAATGTCAATACTCCAAGTCATCCTCCGAAATGATAACATGCCAAGAATATCAATTAAATAAATCCCTAGCACCACAGAAAAGGCAGAACAAGAGCACTCCACAAAACAATTCAAAAGACTTCAAAAATCCAATAGGCAAGACCAATACAATTCTTGCTGCAAATGAATCTGCATGGACTTGCAGAAGAACATAGAGATGGAAGGTAGGTATTTCTTATATGTTTTCTCCAGAGATGAGAGACATTTAAGGCAGTGATTTAAATACTGACGGCATGCTGCCGATAACGCTATTTTGGGGAGGGGGTCATGCCGACACGGTTAAACAGTTGATTTACAGGGATGTCAGCGTCATGGCGATGATTTCAACGGCATGCTGCCGGATGCCGATGGTGGTGGCAACTTCGCTGTTGCTGGGTGAAGGCAGTGCTGGCACAGGTTGATTTTGGGAATCTTAAGGGCATAGAAGGTTGATCTTAGGGAATTCTACGGGTTCAAGGAACGAACACACATACACATGATTTTGGGCTCGGATATGTGCTTTTTTGAGTCGACGTCAAAACCTTGGGTACGGTCACAATGAAAACCTTTATTGTTACACAATCATTATTTTTTGAAATTGATATTATTTTGAGTATTTATATGATTTTTTGTCGGCCTCGGCATTTTTACGGCATGCCGTCCACATGCCCATCAACATTGCCATCAAAAAATAGGCATTTTCATGGTATGCTCTCAGCATGCCCACGAAATGCACACTTAGAATTTCATCGGCATGACGTCGAAATTGACATTTCGAACCTTGATTTAAGGTGGTGGCAAAAAATGGCCATTGATGCAATAGAAGTTAGTTGTTGAGCCTCCCAAGAAATGCTGGGAAAGACAGAAGAAAGTGATATCGGAAACCATTGATCATGATGTTAATTACTTGGGTCTAAGACTGGAAATGCTTGACGATGTACTCAAGTGTTTTTTTTTTTTTGAAGTAGAGGATGTACATCCTCAGTTGTTGCAGCTGAGGATGTACCTAAGTTGCAGCAAAGAATTCATGTAACTAACCTCAATATGGGAAAACGCTTAATTGTTGTTTGCTATTTCTATATATGAAAATTTAGCATATTTTGTCCATGCAACAATTTAAGAGTTCCTAATATGCTTATATTGCTCACACAAATATATTTCCTTTCTGAAAGAGTTGCCCCGCAAAAACATTAGGTATATTACATTGCAACACAGGCTCAAATGATCAATAAACAAGCCATAGCCTATAAATCAAAATGATTAGGATAAAGTGTGCTTACCATAAGGGGGTTCTTCGGCTATAATAATATCCGTATCAATATTTGCATGGATTATGTGACCATCAGAACTACGACGAACTGTTCCTTTTATGCCCATCAGACAGTGCTCCTGCTTCAGAGAGGTGTGATAAATAAGCCTCCAAAAAACACAAGATAATATGAAATGGTAAAGCTAAAGATATCCCAAAAGAGACCAACAAGAAGCCAGTTGATGTAGAATGAACATTGATTGTACAGATGAATGGCTGATTTTCATCATAGATGGGGTTCATGAAAAGAAAGAGCCTCAACTTAAGCAGATATCTTAAAAGCCTTTTTCCCTGTGTTAATTTCATCTGTACCTCAATTTCAAACAACAAAGCACACACAAAAAAAAAAGCACAAGTAGACTATTAAATACATGTTTCACTGACCTTTGAATGCTGAAATAGTGTATGAGAATCATGCCTTAGGCTTGGTGCGGCATTTGTTTTATTTGTCTTTACCCAGCAAATATCTTCACACCTTCGGAAACCCCACTGAAATGAAAACTCTAATGATGAAATCATGTGCTAACACTAGATATCGAACTTTACAAACAATCAATTATGAACATTGGAGGTCAGTTTAAGATTTGCAAGGTGTTAGCGACCTACCTTTTTCAAGCATTGCCTACCCTGCTCAAGGCCCACACCATCACCAACCCAGAGGAAGATAAATGATGGAGTATCAGCAATCGCCTGAAGAAAAGCAAATGCATTATGACATCTACGTCAACAATTGCAGGCTACTAATCAAGGAAAAATAAATAGGTATACCTCAATCCTAAGATTTAATATTTCTTCAAATGTCCAGTACTCCATATGATCCGCAACACCGGGAGCTCGATGGACATATTCTTCCCAGGGTGGATCCACAAGGATCACATCAAACTTCGCCCCGAAGAACTCAGATGAAAGAATATGCTCGCGCAGATCACACTTGAAATACATGGGTGGTGATGCAGATTTAGCAACAATCTCATCTTTTTTCTGAATAAGTTCCCTCAGCTTGGGGTA
The DNA here is from genome assembly GCA_037157565.1 of Thalassia testudinum. Classification (NCBI taxonomy): domain Eukaryota; kingdom Viridiplantae; phylum Streptophyta; class Magnoliopsida; order Alismatales; family Hydrocharitaceae; genus Thalassia; species Thalassia testudinum. The sequence goes on from JAZHRO010000024.1 coordinate 79,566,672, forward strand.
ATCCTCCACAGTGCTAGTAAGTTCCAACTCTCTGATAAAATTCTGAGGTCTCATACCTGTGTCGACAAAATTCTGAGAGTAGTCGTTCTGCTCTCCTCTAGAAGGTGCTTTGCCAGCAGGTCCACTACTTCTATTAGGCGTCCAACCTCCAGGTGCTTTATCATGAGATGCACCACGACCGACTGATCCTACCTGATTAAAACCAGGGCCAGGTATATGGGGGGGTGCTCCTCTTCCAGGGCCTGGCTGATTGAAATACATCCCATGGTTAGGACCAGTGGGCATGTTAGGAGGAAACCGAGGTCCTATTGGCCCAGGAGGAATAGGAGAAAGGGCAGGTGGGACAGCCAAGACATTCATATCCATGCCTCGAGCTCCTTGCCAAACAAGAGGTCCTGGGAAAGGTGGCATAAACACATTAGGCCCAATAGGTGGACCTGGAGAAGGTGACATATTTGGCCCCAAGGGTTGCAAGGGTCCAGGTGGCATGCCAAGATGACCAAAGGGAGGAGGCCCCATCACTGGAAGAGGAAGTCCAACACGTTGCACGTCCCTCCCATTCAACCTCCCTCTTCCACCTCTTGTATGTCTTGGTCCCTTTGCACCTTGTTGAGCTGGCCGATTGTTTAAGTTTGGCCCTTGGTTGCTCCCGTAGACAGAAGTTGCGCCTTCTCCAGGTCCAGCTGAACCAGGATTCAAGGGTGCCTTCTGACCACTTCCTTTGCCACCACGAGCATCAAGGAAATTCCTTCTAGAACTCGGATCCATTGGTGAGCCATCATCTGCATACCTTTCCCGTACATCATCACCATAACCATGTGTCAGCTTTCTCTTTTCCTCAGCCGGGTAACGCCACTCCTCATCATTCCCCATGGAAGGAACATCTTGGTGTGCACCAGCCTCAGCTCTCCTGCCTGGGTACATTTGAAGCGACTCCTCTTTCCCAAAATCCAAAGTTTTATTTGGTCTAATCTCTATGGAATCAGAATGCTCGTGTGCATTCCCGAAATTGGATGACGGCCTCATGCCATCATGTCTATTTCTATTATCCCTCCTATAAGAAGGGCGACCATGCAGTTTATCACCATCCCCCCACTCCTGATCACGTCTCTTTGTATCCCATTCTTTGTCAAACTCATAATCTACATCCCCATCTCTGTGATCTCGGTCTTGCCTGCTTGCAAGGCTTCTTTTCCAGTAGTCCTTTGGAGGCTCCCTCTCCCTACTCCGGTCAGTCCAACCACTTTCCTTGACCTTTGATGATGACCTATCATCTCTATAACTATCCTTTTCCCTTTCTTTGCTTCTTGGGGCACCACCTCTTTCATTATCAGATTCCGAATAGCCACGATCAAGCTCATCGTACTCTTTAAAATGCCTCTTCTCTGGAGTTCGAGATCTTCTGCCAGGCCTGATTTCCCTTCCACTTCTATCCCTCATCCTCCCATGCCCATCTTCATCGAGCCTGCTGGATCTTTCTCGAAGGTCAGCATCATCTCGTAACCCATGGATCGACTCCCTCTGTTGCTTCTGCTTTTCTCCCTTCTCCATGTGTGATCTAGAGCTACTCCGATGTGCACTAGACTCCAGATCATCCACCATTTTCTCATATTCTCTCCTCTGCCTATCATCTCGAAAGCCATCCTGCCTACTTTCACGACCAGCAGCAACCTGCCTTGGGTCCTCATCCTGCATCTCCGATCTCATCCTGCCCTTACTCCTCTCCCCGTCAACCCTCTTCTCATCTCTACCACCCGATCTACTACTGCTCTTCACAGCACTCCCATCCACAACCTTGTTTTTCCCCTCACTCAATTCATTCCTGACATCTACTATCCTATCTTTCGAAGAACCGTGCTTTGCATGCTCGGAAGGCTTCCCAACCCTGGGATCCGATCTCTCGCCATGACTACTCTCCTCCACCTTCCTGCTGGCATTCGGATCACCCTCATCCCACCTCCTACGGGGCAAGTTCCTTTCCTGCTCGCGTGATCCATACCCTTTCTCCCTGCTCCCATCCTTCCTGTCCAAATACCGAGAATCCTTCTCTATCCCCTTCTCATAATCCACCTCATGCGAACCCCTCTCCAGCCTACTACTCCTGCTCCGACCTTGCGAATCACCTTCATAACCCGAACTCCTTGCACCGGCCTTCTTATCGGATTCCCTCTCCATCTCGTCACCACGGCTCTTCCGGCCGCTCGATTCCCGCTCCCGCTCAACCTCACGGTACCAGTCGCTGGACCTCCTCTCGCCGGCCCGGTCGTCCGAACTCCTCTTCGGCAGCTTCGACCACAACTCCCTCCGCACGTCATAATCGTCCTCCTCTCCGCCACTGTCCGCCCTGTCGGAGCCCCCACCGGACGACCTCTTCCTGTCACCACCAGAGTACCTCCTCTTCGCGGCTTCGAGCTGCTCGTCGGGATCCTCCACCGCGTCAAGGTGCCTCCTTTGCTTGCCGGACCGGTCCTTCCTCCTGTCCGACCCCCCTCCTTCCCAGTCGTCGTCGTCCTCCAGACCTCTACCCCCATCCTCGTGATCCCTCTTCGATCTGCTGCGACTGGACTCCGGTGCCTCCATCTCCTGTGACCTGATGATCAGTTCAACGGGCAGTGGCCTTGGGGAAGGAACGGAAGAACACAGTTTTCAACCGGTCGGATTGGCACGAATGCCGATTGTAACGGGTGGAACGTTTTGCAAATATCGAATCTTTTCGCATTTGCGTGGTGACGGTTGGTGATGATGGAGGGATAGAGGGGTCTTACCTTCGGATTTTGGGGAGGTTTTGGAGGAGGCCGGGACTTAGGGTTCCGTCGGAAAACCCTAATCGGAAACGACGTGCTGGAGAGCGGCAAGCAGAGACAGGAGAAAGGCGCCCTTTCGGGTTTTGTTTCTGAATTCTGATAGATTCGTCCGAGACCAATTCGGGGCAAAAAGACCTTGTTTGATCTCAGTTCCACCGCTACCCTCTCTCGTTGGATCGGTGGCTTCCAAGATTCATGATTCAAGATTTGATTCCTAATGCCAACCAGAGGCCATCGCCGTGGTGGGGTACCCAATAACAACCTCGAGTTATAAGATCAAATCCCAAATTCAAGATATTTACCCTCTCAATAAAAAAAAAGAAAAAAAGATTTCAGGTGCACTTACTTCCATCCATGCTCCATCTAATGACTCTTATAAAGGGAAGAATATCAATGAATTCAAAATTATAGCCGTAGGTTCCTACTTTGTTTACAATAAATATATTCTGTACGCTGTAATGAAATTAACTAATAAAGTCAAAGTTAAAAAGGAAAAAATACAAATTAAATGAAATTTCATAAAAAATTAAATAGACAAAATAACATCCCTACTAATAAAATCAAAGTTAGAAAAAAAAAAAAAGAATGAGATTCCTTAAATAAATAAATAAACAAAATAATAAGTCTTTTTGTTTAGGTGTGCAAAAGTTGGCTTTATAAAAAGAATCATTACATTTATACGCATATCTATGATCATTTTGAAACAGATTCGATAATCATTGTCTACGGGAAAATATATATTTATTAATTTGATAACATGCACGATTAAACTAAGTATTGTATCAATCTTTCTATTCTATTGATTTTCTATTATGTTTTAGAAGGAAATCGAATGCTTAAAGGATTTTTATATTATCTTTGTAATTATTTAAAATTACATTTATACTCCTGTATTTTCCAAATGTTTACATAGGTACCCCTTAAAAGCCTTGGGTAATTTACATGTCATATCCCTCATCTGTTGGTGCTAGAGCACCACGATCATTTATTTTGATGATAATAAAACACGTATTATTTAACATTTGCACTTGGAGTCTTAGATTTCAGGTCAATTGCAAATGTAGACATATTTAGACGGAATTCGAGCTCGCATCCAGGACGAATTGGAGGAGCTTGATGGAGAACAGAGGGGATTCGCGAGGAGCGATAGATTGAAGATGGAAGGACAAGAAGAATATGATAGAATTTCATTTTATTCCTTTCATGTACTTTTGTCTTTATTTTCTTGCTCTTTATTTCCTTAGAAAATTATTTTAAAGAGCCTCAAAGTACCCTAACAGTAGTCCTAAGAACACCAGCGCAACCCTAGGATACTTAGGTTTTCTGTATAAAACTTAGAAAACCAATATAGGGTTCAAACAGCATTTCCAGACGTCTAATTCCAAATTCAGACGTCTGATAATGTGTTTTAAGATGTCTGACTGTTGATTCAGACGTCTGATAACATTTAGGCTGGACACAGTTAGTTCTGTCTGATGAAATCAGACGTCTAGACCTTAGACCAGATGTCTTAAGAGACGTCTGATAACTTTGCCAGACGTCCAATTAGTGGACCGTTGGCTCCCTTAGCATACACTCAAGGATATGACCGTTAGAGCCTTATCAGACGTCCTTAAGCCCTTCCAGACGTCTGATAATTGACCGTTTTGCTTCGACTGACTCGAAAATCTCTTTTCAGAGATTTTCTAGTCGTTGCAAATCCATTCCCACGAAAAAGTAGGTTTCCAGACGTCCAGACATAGTGCCAGACGTCCTGTATGTTGAAGGTTCCCTACTAGGAGGGGGTGACGAAAAAATATGCGGAAATAAAAATAAAGCAATCTCACAAAAATCAATCGCACAATGTACACAGGTATTTTTAGGTGGAAACCCAAACCGGGTGAAAACCACCACCTAACCCTCTCGAGTTAGGATTTTCCGATCAACCAAGTTGATCAAATCCACTAACCGAATTACTTAAAACGAGGGTGATTCAACCTCAGTACAACCACGCTACAAGTACGAGGGTAGCGTTCCTCAACCCCTTCTCTTCACGAGAAGGATTTTGTCCCACGAAGGAGACGGGAATTCGCAAAGCGAATACCCAACCAAAATACAAAGATAAAATAAAACAACAGTCCTATAGAGCCAACAAAATTAAACCTAGCTTCTATAGGAAATAGGAAACTCCCCTTTGCAAGGAGTGCGTCGACGATGACGCGGTGCGTGAGCCACGCAACGGCGCAACTTTGCTCTCGTAGACAACGGCGGAAGAGCGGGTGCGCAACGGTTGAATGCTCTCAAGAAAATGGAGCTTGAGCTTGGAGAGCAAGAGAGTCTTTTCTTTGGACACAAAAGGTTTGAAAGTGTATTGCAAGGTGTGTGTCTTAGTGTGTATATCTTTCTCTAGGTGTGTTTCTTATGTCTTTTGGTGTGTAAAGGCTCCCCTCTATTTATAGAGGCCTTAGCAAGGCTTTGGAAGGCTTGGAAAGGCTTCCATAGCCGTTGGGTGCAAAGCCCAAGTGAATCAGCCCGAAATCAGGAACAATCATTGTTTTGACAGGCTTATCAGACGTCTAATTCTAGAATCAGACGTCTGGAAGTTCACTTTAAGACGTCTGATTAAACGGTCAGACGTCTGATTCTATGCGGGTTTCTCCCTGACTTGAATCAGTTCTAAACAGGGTTTTTGTGCAAGTCCATCAGACGACATACAGGACGTCTGGCACTAAGTCTGGACGTCTGGAAACCTACTTTTACTGTGGGAATTGATTTCCAAACGTTGCAACGGCTAGAAAATCTCTGAGAAGAGATTTTGGGTCAGCCGAGGCAAAACGGTCATTTATCAGACGTCTGGAAAGTCCTATGGACGTCTGATAAGGCTCTAACGGTCATAATCTTGAGTGTCTTCTAAGCCAGCCAACGGTCCACTAACTGGACGTCTGGCAAAGTCATCAGATGTCTCCTAAGACGTCTGGTCTAAGGTCTGGACTGTTGGTGCTAGAGCACCACGATCATTTGTTTTGATGATAACAAAACACGTGTTATTTAACATTTGCAATTTGAGTCCTAGATTTCAGGTCAATTGCAAATGTGGACGTGTTTAGACGGAGTTCAAGCTCGCATCCAGGACGGATTGGAGGAGCTTGACGGAAAACACAGGAGGTTCGCGTGGAGCGAAAGATTGGAGATGGAAGACAAGAAGAATAGGATAGATTCTTTTTTATCCTTTCATGTATCTCTTGTATTTATTTTCTTGCTCTTTTTGATTCCTTAGAACATTATGTTAAAGAGCCTCAAAGTACCCTAACAGTAGTCCTAGGAACACCGGCACAACCCTAGGATACTTAGGTTTTCTGTAGAACACTTAGAAAACCAATATAGGGTTAAAACAGACTTTCCAGACGTCTAATTCACAAATCAGACGTCTGATAAAGTATTTTAAGACGTCTGACTGTTGTTTCAGACGTCTGATAACTGTTAGGCTGGACATAGTTAGTTCTGTCTGATGAAATCAGACGTCCAGACCTTAGACCAGACGTCTTATGAGACGTCTGATGACTTTGCCAGACGTCCAATTAGTGGACCGTTGGCTGGTTTAGAAAACACTCAAGATTATGACCGTTAGAGCCTTATCAGACGTCCATAGGACTTACCAGACGTCTGATAAATGACCGTTTTGCCTCGGCTGACCCAAAATCTCTTCTCAGAGATTTTCTAGCCGTTGCAACGTTTGGAAATCAATTCCCACAGTAAAAGTAGGTTTCCAGACGTCCATACTTAGTGCCAGACGTCCTGTATGTCGTCTGATGGACTTGCACAAAAACCCTGTTTAGATCTGATTCAAGTCAGGGAGAAACCCGCATAGAATCAGACGTCTGACCTTGAAATCAGACGTCTTAAAGTGGCCTTCCAGACGTCTGATGCCAGAGTTAGACGTCTGATGACCCTGTCAAATGCAATCATTGTCCTGATTTCGGCCTGATTCTCTTGGGCTTTGCACCCAACGGCTATAGAACCTTTCCTAAGCCTTCTAATGCCTTCCTAAGGCCTCTATAAATAGAGGGGAACCTTTGCAACACAAAAACACACAAGATATACACTTAGAAAAACACAAGACACACCTAAGCAACATACTTTCCACTCTTTTGTGTCTCTCTTGCTCTCCAAGCTCAAGCTCCATCATCTTGAGAGCTAAATTCAGTTTGCGCGCCCGCTCTCCCGCTGTTGTTCACGAGAGCGACGTAGCGCCATCGCGTGGCACACGCACCGCGTCATCGTCGACGCACTCCTTGCAAAGGGGAGTTTCCTAAATCCTATAGAAGCTTAGGTTTAAATTACTTTGTTGGCTCTATAGGTTTGTTGTTTTATTTTACTTTTGTAATTTGGTTGGGTATTCGCTTTGCGAATTCCCGTCTCCTTCGTGGGACAAAATCCTTCTCGTGGAGAGAAGGGGTTGAGGAACGCTACCCTCGTACTTGTAGCGTGGTTGTACTGAGGTTGAATCACCCTCGTTTAAAGTGATTCGTTTAGTGGATTTTGATCAACTTGGTTGATCGGAAAAATCCTAACTCGAGAGGGTTAGGTGGTGGTTTTCACCCGGTTTGGGTTTCCACCTAAAAATACCTGTGTACATTGTGCGATTGATTTTTGTGAGATTGCTTTATATTTTATTTCCGCATATTATTACGTCACCCCTCCTAGTAGGGAAACCTTCATGGACGTCTGATTTCATCAGACAGAACTAACTATGTCCAGCCTAACAGTTATCAGACGTCTGAACCAACAGTCAGACGTCTTAAAATTCTTTATCAGACGTCTGATTTGGGAATTAGACGTCTGGAAGTGCTGTTTGAACCCTATATTGGTTTTCTAAGTATTCTACAGAAAACCTAAGTATCCTAGGGTTGTGCAGGTGTTCCTAGGACTACTTTTAGGGTACTTTGAGGCTCTTTAACATAATGTTCTAAGGAATTAAAAAGAGCAAGAAAATAAATACAAGAGATACATGAAAGGATAAAAAAGAATCTATCCTATTCTTCTTGTCTTCCATCTCCAATTTTTCGCTCCACGCGAACCTCCTTTGTTTTCCGTCAAGCTCCTCCTATCCGTCCTGGATGCGAGCTCGAATTCCGTCTAAACACGTCCTCATTTGCAATTGACCTGAAATCTAGGATTCAAATTGCAAATGTTAAATAACACGTGTTTTGTTATCATCAAAACAAATGATCGTGGTGCTCTAGCACCAACATATGTTGTCTGATGGACTTGCACAAGAACCTTATTTAGATCTGATTCAAGTCAGGAAGGAACCCACACGAAATCAGACGTCTGACCTTGAAATCAGACGTCTTAAAGTGGTCTTCCAGACGTCTGATGCTAGAATCAGACGTCTGTTAACCCTGTCAGTGCAATGATTGTTCCTGATTTCGGGTTTATTCACTTGGGCTTTGCACCCAACGGCTATGGAACCTTTCCTAAGCCTTCCAAAGCCTTCCTATGGCCTCTATAAATAGAGGGGAACCTCTTGCACACTAAGACACACCAAGAAACACAAGACACACCTAGCCACACACTTTCACACTCTTTTGTGTCAAAAAAGACTCTTTTGCTCTCCAAGCTCTAGTTCTACATCTTGAGAGCATCAAGCTTTGCGCACCTGCTCTCCCGCCGTAGTTCACAAGAGCGACGTAGCGCCGTCGTGTTGTTCACGCATCCGCGTCGCCGACGCACTCCTTTCAAAGGGGAGTTTCCTAATTCCTATAGTAGCTATGTTTAAAATTACTTTGTTGGCTCTATAGGATTATTGTTCTTTTATCTTTGTTATTTGGTTGGGTATTCGCTTTGCGAATTCTCGTCTCCTTCGAGGGACAAAATCCTTCTCGTGAAGAGAAGGGGTTGAGGAACGCTACCCTCGCACTTGTAGCGTGGTTGTATTTGAGGTTGAATCACCCTCGTTTAAAGTGATTCGTTTAGTGGATTTTGATCAACTTGGTTGATCGGAAAATCCTAACTCGAGAGGGTTAGGTGGTGGTTTTCACCCGATTTGGGTTTCCACCTAAAAAATACTTGCGTACTTGTGTGATTGTCTATTTTGTGAGATTGTTTATATTTATTTTCACAATTATTACGTCATCTTCTCCTAGTGGGGAATTTCAATTGGTATCAGAGCAGGTTCTTGCTATTCGGAATAACACCTAGCAAGAAGATCTATGGAGGGAAGCAGTTCCACGGGTAGGATTTCCGAGGGCCAGTCTACGACTCGTCCGCCGTTCTTCGACAGGAGCAACTACCCTTGCTGGAAGCTGCGGATGAAGACGTGGCTTCAAGCCACCGATTTCATGGTCTGGGCCAGGTGCGAGACCCCCTTTAACATTCCAGAAAAACCCGCCGGAGGATACTCGCAGCAGCAGATTCGTGAACTCTAGCTCAACTCGAAAACAATGAACGTGTTGTATTGCGCGCTCAGCTCGGAGGAGTTCAACAGAATCTCGCAATGCGCCACCGCATACGAGATTTGGCACACACTTGAGGTAACTCATGAAGGTACTTCTAAGGTAAAAACCTCTAAAATTAATTTACTTTCTCAAGAATTTGAATCTTTTTCTATGAAGCCTAACGAATCTTTAAGTGAGATGAACACTAGGTTCACTCTCATTGTAAATAATTTGAAAGCATTAGGGAAGACTTTCATCAAGGGGGAGCTTCAAGGGAAGTTTCTTCGTTCCCTCGGACCGGAGTGGGAACAGAAAGTCATTGCCATCGAGGAGGCGAACAAGGTGGAGGAGCTAAACATGGAAGATCTCCTAGGCAATCTAATGGCCTACGAGACTAAGTTGAAGCAGAAGAAGAAGGATACACTGGAGCCTAAACCGAAGAAGACTCTCGCTTTCAGAGCCGCGTCAGATAGCGAGGTAAGTTCCGACGAGAAGACTTTAGAATTTTACTTAAAAAATTTTCCAAGTTTTGTAGGGAATTAAAGAAAGAGAAAAAGGAGAAGAAGGAAAGCCCGAGACGTTGCTACTACTGCAACGAGAAAGGGCACCTACGACCAGAGTGCCCTCTTCTCAAAAAGGAGAAGAAGGAAAAGGAAAAGAGATCTAAGAAGAAGGCGTTCCAAGCCACTTGGGACGATTCCAGCTTGGAGGAAGAAGAAGAAGAAAAGTTTGTAGAAGAAGAAACCGCTTGCTTCGGTTTCATGGCCAGAGGAAGCGACTCAGACAATGAGGTAAGTTACGACTTACAAGAAGCTTTTAATGAACATTTTGAAGTTAGTAAAGCACTTAAGATAGAAAATAAAAGCATGAAAAAGAATCTTAGCTTTCTTAAATCTGAAAATGATAAGTTAGAAATAAAACTTAAGGATTTAGAAGCTTGTTCTAAAAATGATAACCTATTATTAGAAAATCATAACCTCATCAATGAAAATAATAAATTGATTGAGGAAAATGTTATTTTAAAAATAGAAATTTCTGATTTAAAGACTAAGATGGATATTATAGAAAAAGAAATCGCATGTCTTAGGGAAAACTCCAACAAATTAATCAATAAAGTAGATAATTTTTATAGCCCTAAGGTTGAGAAAGGATCTCCGTCAAGGAGACCTGCTAATAGATCCGGATCCAAGCTCACTTGGATACCGAAGAAAAATTTGGAATCTTGTTTTGTAGGTTTCAGGGATGACTACAACACAAAGGACTGGACCTACAAGCTCAAAGCTGGTCAACTCAAGTTGGGAGAACCAAGGAGTAGACCAAGGAGGAGAACAAGAAGACCGACGAGATGGCAAACAAACGATGGACCCGCCGCACGTCGACCGCCAGACTGGAGACCGGCGCCAATGCCCGGGCCTCCAAGCTACGGATAGGAGCCCCATCCGATGTGGCATCCACCACCACCATTCGGGCCATTTTATTGGCCATGGTAGGTGAGGTAAAACCCTTTACCCTATCCTTTTATCTTAAGCATTTAAATAGGGGGAGCAAAAAAAATTATAAGCTAATTGTCAACTTTTAAGGGGGAGATATAAGGTAGCTAAATTTCCTTTAGAAAGGGGGAGAAAAATAATAGCTATCTTGTTGTTATAAAAAGGGGGGAGGACATTACCTTTGTTAAAATAAATTTATAGAAAAGCATGTTTTAAGGGGGAGTTATAGGAAATCAATTAAACCTTTTTGATAATGTCAAAAAGGGGGAGGATTTTTTGCATTTTTATTTATGATTTTGTCATCATAAAAAATGGGGAGATTGTTGGTGCTAGAGTACCACGATCATTTGTTTTGATGATAACAAAACACGTGTTATTTAACATTTGCACTTGGAGTCTTAGATTTCATGTCAATTGCAAATGTAGACATGTTTAGACGGAATTCGAGCTCGCATCCAAGACGGATTGGAGGAGCTTGATGGAGAACAGAGGGGATTCGCGAGGAGCGATAGATTGAAGATGGAAGGACAAGAAGAATATGATAGAATTCCATTTTATTCCTTTCATGTACTTTTGTCTTTATTTTCTTGCTCTTTATTTCCTTAGAAAATTATGTTAAAGAGCCTCAAAGTACCTTAACAGTAGTCCTAGGAACACCAGCACAACCCTAGGATACTTAGGTTTTCTGTATAAAACTTAGAAAACCAATATAGGGTTCAAACAGCATTTCCAGACGTCTAATTCCAAATTCAGACGTCTGATAATGTGTTTTAAGACGTCTGACTGTTGATTCAGACGTCTGATAACATTTAGGCTGGACATAGTTAGTTCTGTCTGATGAAATCAGACGTCCAGACCTTAGACCAGATGTCTTAAGAGACGTCTGATAACTTTGCCAGACGTCCAATTAGTGGACCGTTGGCTCCCTTAGCATACACTCAAGGATATGACCGTTAGAGCTTTATCAGACGTCCTTAAGCCCTTCCAGATGTCTGATAATTGACCGTTTTGCCTCGACTGACCCGAAAATCTCTTCTTAGAGATTTTCTAGCCGTTGCAAATCCATTCCCACGAAAAAGTAGATTTCCAGACATCCAGACATAGTGCCAGACGTCCTGTATGTCGTCTGATGGACTTGCACAAGAACCCTGTTTAGATCTGATTCAAGTCAGGAAGGAACCCGCACGAAATCAGATGTCTGACCTTGAAATCAGACGTCTTAAAGTGGTCTTCCAGACGTCTGATGCCAGAATCAGACGTCTGTTAACCCTGTCAGTGCAATGATTGTTCCTGATTTCGGGTTTATTCACTTGGGCTTTGCACCCAACGGCTATGGAACATTTCCTAAGCCTTCTAAAGCCTTCCTAAGGCCTCTATAAATAGAGGGGAACCTCTTGCACACTAAGACACACCAAGAAACACAAGACACACCTAGCCACACACTTTCACACTCTTTTGTGTCCAAAAAGACTCTTTTGCTCTCCAAGCTCTAGTTCTACATCTTGAGAGCATCAAGCTTTGTGCACCCGCTCTCCCGCCGTAGTTCACGAGAGCGACGTAGCGCCGTCGTATTGTTCACGCATCCGCGTCGCCGACGCACTCCTTTCAAAGGGGAGTTTCCTAATTCCTATAGAAGCTATGTTTAAAATTACTTTGTTGGCTCTATAGGATTATTGTTCTTTTATCTTTGTTATTTGGTTGGGTATTCGCTTTGCGAATTCTCGTCTCCTTCGAGGGACAAAATCCTTCTCGTGAAGAGAAGGGGTTGAGGAACGCTACCCTCGCACTTGTAGCGTGGTTGTATTTGAGGTTGAATTACCCTCGTTTAAGGTGATTCGTTTAGTGGATTTTGATCAACTTGGTTGATCGGAAAATCCTAACTCGAGAGGGTTAGGTGGTGGTTTTCACCCGATTTGGGTTTCCACCTAAAAGATACTTGTGTACTTGTGTGATTATCTATTTTGTGAGATTGTTTATATTTATTTCCGTAATTATTACGTCACCCCTCCTAGTGGGGAATTTCACATTCAACCTATCATTTAGATTAAAATATGTATATTTTTTTATCAAAAGAACCTTGCAATTTTTTATTTACTTTTTTAATTCTTGTCGTCTTTTTTCCTTTCCTCCTCCTCCTCTAACCCACTTCTTTCCTTCTTTTCTCCTCCCCTCCCTCTTTAACCTTCTTCCCCTTCTTACATCCACATTCTCCATGCCATGAAGAGGATGTCCGTGTAGGCATCGAATGCAAACTTTCTCCTTCCTCCTTAATCTCCGTCTCCTCCTTCCCTCCTTGATCTCCTCCTCCTCTGTACATACGATGTAAATGTAGAGTGGCATTGACGTGGAAAAATCCAAAATCATACTACCAATGAGGCTTTCCACTATCATTAAGACGATGCCATCACAAGAAATTAAGCGTGGCAGAGTACCAGGTGACATGCTTTTAGACTCTCTAGAGGATGATAGCATCCATGGTGATAAGAGTGACAATGTGGATATGCTCGACCCCACTAAGCAAAATGGAGTTGATGCAACCAAGGGATCTGTCCCCCTAAGCATTGGGTCAACAAGTTTGGTGGTGCAACAGCCCAATTCCAAGGGATCAAGTCGACACGTTCCAAATTAGCTTGGATCGTCATATCGTTGCCCAACCAAAGTGTATGCATGAAAAATCAAGCAATAATAATGCAACAAAAGGAAATAACTATAATTGCGATAATTTCTAATCATCAACTAGGGCACGAAACAGAATTCTAAGTTAAAGAAAAAAATTAAAGTAAAGTATAGTACAAGTTTGAATGATGCCTATTAGAAATGGAAACACATCACGTGACAGAAAGTAAAAAAAGGTTCAAAAAGACGAGAGAATTGCAAAGTAACCTACCTCTAACTAAAACTATGGCAATTACTGGCACAAACCTACAGACCTGCCAACCCCTTGTAGGAAGTCAACAAGAAAAAAAAAGTGTGAGCTAAAAAGCTCATTAAAGTGCAAGGAACAATGACAAGGTAGAAGTGCAATGTAGTATAAGAAAAAGGCAACCCTATAGTTATTTATTAAGAAGGTCCATTCCCATTTCCTTTTACTTACCTTGTTTTCTTGAATTATATTTTACTTCCTAAAAATTTTCTCTTAACCTTGATCATTAGGACTTGGGATAGGATTCGATGCGGTACACCAGGTGACCAACTTGAAATGCCCCGTTGTTTTTCATCTTAGACATGTCGCAACAATGTAGCTACCTACAAAAGAGAGTTTATACTTAGGAACGATCTCCGTACCTACGGAGTTGGATCATCCACAATCGCTAATCTACTATCATCTCAAATATTTTCAACCATGCACTAGCCCTACTTAATCACAGGGCACTACATATCTTGACCGAGATAACAATGAGGCATGTAACCCTTCAACTTAATATATTTTATTTTTTTAAAAATTCGGACACCTCTTTTTATTTTCCCAATTTCTTTGTCCTTCCAAGACATCATACATCGTTTCTTAATTCATAGTAGCATGTTGTTTTCTGGCAATTCCAGTAAATCTCTAATTTTCTACTAATCAAAGGGTTGCTACTATAAATTTATTAATTTACATGTTAAAAGTAAATAGCTCATTTTTCAAGCATTTCATCTACCCATAAGTAGGCAATTCCCTTTACAATTATCAAAATAAATAGTGGCTCTCAATTTATTTATTTACATTTCATAGGGTTTTTTACCAAATACGAGGTGTGTGGGGGTGTTCAGGTTTACTTCCACACCAGCAATAGAGGGAATAAAATAAACAACATTGCATGCAAAACGAATGGAATGACACTTTACCTGAAGTTGTATGTAAACTGGGGCCTGCTTACATGAGCGACCGACTCCTAATCTAAATCTCTGAGAAAATACGACAATTGAGTTAATGAAAGTGTCTACAAAAGAAAACGCAACGGAGACCATGGAAAAAGGGACCCTCATACTACGTGGGTCGCAAGGAACAGGCTTGAGTGTGTGTTCTCATGATACGAGGGCATGTAATGCTTCGTCATCTATTTAGTAAAAAAACCTGCGGCATCACCATATAAGCTTCATTGAATTTTATGCATATACATAATATCTCATGCATTCACGCAAATCAACGGCACCCATACGTTTCCAAATGTGTAATCACACACACACACACACACCCACGTACGTACGTATGTATACTTTTACCATACTCGGATATTTGTCCTAGGTGTCCATCCACTGTACTTGGTTTAGATCTACGTGCATACATATCTTCGTAGTATTGTTTATTAATTACAAAATGTACACATGCCTGTCGCCGGTTCATACAAATGTTTTATGTGCCCATTTAATCCATACTAAAAGTGTATTTATTTATCATGTAGCAATTATTTATCTACTCGCACATAATTCACATTCCTATACTTTTATTTATTCCAAGTACCTAATCATGTAATTAACGTGACGTATACTTTTGTAGGTGACCGCTTTCATAGGGTTATCGTACTTGCATGACGTGTAAAACGATTACATATGCATGCATAAATATGTACGTACATGCCATATATAAGTATTTATATATCAATCATTTTAACCACTAATTCAACACTTATTTATATCAGACACGTATCCATATACATGTATCATACATGTGCCTTATATCGTCATTATATTTTAAATGCACCATTGCCAATATGCTCGTGCATGTAAATGTACATATTTATGTATGTATATATCTTACTCGTATATATCGATCAATTTGTGACAACAATCCCACGTACATCTATTTTTATATAGATATAGTGTGTAAGATAAAGAAAATAAAAGTATGTACTCTCATAAAAAATCAACATCTCCCTGTACGAATAGGTAAAGTTATACCATCTGTGTGTAGAAATTCAATATTGCATATATTATGTTCTCTTAATATACAAGTATATACACATCAGGCATATATATACCTATATATGTTCAAATATATACTCATAAAATAATAATATATCCTTACACATCATTCCTATACACACGTGTGCCACTAATATATAAAATAAAAAATAAAAGGGACTCTTCTCTTTTCTCCCACATTATACACAAATTTCTCAACTCTCTCTCTCTCTTTCCCTTCACTCCACACGCATTACAGCAAAGGACAGTCATAGGTTGGGATTTCACCCAAGATCCCACCTTGGGTGCCCCTCACCATCCGATAATGATGAATTGGCATTAGGGGATCCGCACACTTCCGCTCTCTCTATCTCGCTCTCGCATTCTCGTAAGCCCACATGAATGCACAAACACAACTACAAACGTGGCAACATATCCTCACATGACTCACCTCTACCACAGAGATCATGGCCACATGGACTGCCACCACACCTCCAACGAATTTGCACGCACGCATCTCACACACATCTGTATGCTCACTCACAACCATCTTCTCTTGTTCACTCCTTTTCTCTCGCACCTACACACACTCCAACCCACTCATGGATGCACACCACTTGCACACAACTCACACACACACCCACCACCACCTTCATCATCATCACCATCCACCACCCCTACGCTAGCACCAGCACCCTTCATCACGCCACCATCATAACCACATAGCCATTCCGTAGCCATGCACCATATCCACCACCACCGTGACCACCATGACAACCCACTGCACCTCACAAACCACATGACCCCCTCCCCTCCTTTCCATGCACATCTCTCTCTCTCTCAACAATGCATGCGCACAACAATAGACGAAAACGAGAGAGGGGAGAAAGAGTGTACAACTCACCAAAGGCCGACGACAGTGGAGAGGCTGGCTGGATGTGCCACAATGGGAGAGGAGAGTGGAGGGGTGAGGGACAACATGGGAAAAGAGTGGGACCGTGGGAGCTTGGGGTTGGAGGGGGAAGGGGGTGTCGGCACCTGCTTAGAATGAGGGAAAGGGGTTTTTTTTATGAGGGTGCGTAAGTTTTAGGTGGGTAAATATTTCAGGAGCTCTCACCCGTTTTGTTTTTTATAAATCCAACGAATTCAACCGCAAAATCTTGTTTTTAGATCTCAAAAGTTCTGACTTCCGTGAGACGAACACATCGAGAGCAACATTGTGGTGGTCTTAAATTTTCAAATCAAATCTTGATCTATTTGTGAAATTATTATTCTAAAATGTGATTTAAAAATTTGATAAATTGTTATGAATCGCGAAATACTCGTAACTCTGAAAAAGGATCTAACGACTTTCAATTTGCACAAAACTGATGTTTTCAAATTTTTACAAGGACTTTGAAAATATTTTCATTTGATCCAATTTCAAAATATGAGGATTTTCTTTTAAAATTCCTGCAAAGTGGGCTATGCTGCTCCGATTTGTGTGAAACAAAGGGTGTTGGATTCTTT
Organism: Thalassia testudinum; assembly: GCA_037157565.1. Lineage (NCBI taxonomy): Eukaryota > Viridiplantae > Streptophyta > Magnoliopsida > Alismatales > Hydrocharitaceae > Thalassia > Thalassia testudinum. The sequence goes on from JAZHRO010000024.1 coordinate 79,583,775, forward strand.
ATGAGATCAAAAGTTCACTCGGGTGTGAAAATTCAACTTTGAGGTATCACAGGTGGTGTTGGGTTCATTAAAACGTGAAAAACACAAGAATAAGCATTTTAAAATTTTTGCAAATAAGATCGAAGTGATACCAGAAATCGATCAACTAAAATGAAAACAAAACACTTAAGATCGGAACCACCTGGGAGAAATTAGTTTTCTCTCGTTGTAAGATCCCATGAGTGAAGGGCTTATACTTTCGAGGCAACATGATGCAGTACCTCACATGGTGATGCCTACTCAAATAAGTCTCGGGAGAACTCTCTTACTCCTCCTCGACAGGCAAATGAAGCCCTCTTGTAGTGGAAAACGAATTCCATTGGATATCTGCGAACTCCTTAGTGAATCGAGGTGATGATCGCCTCAAAATCAAAAATGGATCTCAAGAGCTCCTTCAGGAAATACTATAGTAGCTGCTATCGTAGTAGCCAAGCGGCACCCAGAAGAGCTGATCGGCCAACTACAAGGGAAAGCGGGAAGGGGCATAATAAGAGGAGGGTTGCAATATTAGCCCTTAGTAGTCGGTCAACTGGCTCATTAACTGGTTGACTAACTATTAATACTGACACCAACCAAAAAGATTATTGGTCAGGCGACTAGTACTGGCGGCAGGAGTGCCACCCTTCTCCTTCCTGTTTATGTCAGCTACTACTATTGGTGGATTTGTGGTGGAGAGATTTCAATCAACTCTTTGATTGAATGATTGTTGCAATTAGTGTGAGTGAGAGCAGAGCCTAAAGGATTAAGTATACACTAAAGGGGGGATGAATAGTATATTTATTTAAAAATTGGAACTTAAAACATTCACCACAGATAAAAAGCGTCGTTTGCGAGTGAAATCAAGGTTTTAAAAACTGCGTTGTAGTATAGCCGAAACAGCTTTGAAAATAAATACTATTTATTACTCGAATTTTAAGTCCGAGATCGAACACAGGAAGCTATATGAATTCACATACTAATCTCAATAATGCAAATGAGCACAAGAATTTAAACCAAATAAACTACTCAAAAATGATAATCAGTGTAGAACATGAGTATAACAAGAATTCAACATGATAAAAAGAAATCTATAACAAAATAATGGTGATTTAGATTACCAATTATTTAGTATAGTTATATGTAAACTAAGGTAATCAATTATGCCATAGTAATCAGGACCAAATTAGCCAGATATCCACACAGTAGCTTGAATGCTACAGTAATAAGACGTCTCATTTGGAGATCAGACGCCTTAAATGGCCTTCTTCTTTGTTTCTCCTTCTTTCTCTTCTCTCACTTTTTCCTTCTCCTTCTTCTGCTTCTGCTTTCTTCTTCTTTCCTTCTTCTCTTCTTTCTTTCTGTTCTTCTACTCTGTTCCTTCTTTTTCTCTTCCTGTGCGACTCCTCTTCCTTCACCTTTCCTTCTTCTAGCTCAGGTCTTCTCCTCTTCTTCTTACCTTCCTGCCTTTCTTCTCAGTTCTCCTTCTTCACGTAGAGGGGGAAGGTTCTTCAAAAGGTTAAGTGTCAGCCGTTACTCTCTATAGCAAAACCCCCCTGCCCCGCGTGCTCTCTCTCCTTCTCTCTCTGGGTTACACTCTCCTAGAGCCTTCCACGGTATCGGGTTATCAGGTTTCGAACCTAGAGCTCACCTGGGTCCAGGGTTGCGGGCGTGATCACAGCCGAGGAGTGTATACAGGTTAGGCGGGTTGGGTCTACGCCAGGCCCGCGAGGGACGGGTCACGGGCGAGGCGCAGGTGAGCGGAACCTTACCCCTTGTGTTTGAGGTGATAAACCCTGGACACAAATTCAATTTATGCCACAGTTGCCGCTCGTAAACTTCCGATGTAGGACTATCCATCCCCCCTTTGCTCGCGCACGCTGCTATTGCTGCCTTCACCCAATTTGTGCGTAAGGAGCGGTCAATGGCTCCAATTGACTGCACGAGTATGTTCTTGGACCAACTTCGCTTTGTTTGGAGTCGAGGACCTGGAGCTGTAGGTCTGGATAGAGCAAGCTCGATGCTTGCTGCATCAATGGCGGAGGGGACGAGTACCTGAAATCAACAATAAGGCCTTTTGGCTGCATCAAAAAGCTCAGGAAGTATCGTCGGACCACGGCGAGTGCAACAGTGGTGGTTGTGTGGCGTGGCATGGTTTGTGTGTGTGGGGCAAAGTCGGACTGTGCGTGTGAAGGTGGGTGTGTTCGGGGGTGTGCTAGATTGATCAATAGCCCTAACTAAATTAGGGCTTTTGATCTATGGTGAATGGTGAAGGTGTGGAGTGCGAGAGCGGTGGCATAGGTGGATTGTGGTGGCCGCTAGAGCTCATCGGAGGTCTGCTGGCGAGATGGAAAACGGAGTTGCGGAGGCGTTGGCGGGGTCGAATCGGAGTGTTGAAGTTGCTGTTGTGATGAGGGGAAGCTGAGCAGTCGTCTGAGAGAGGTAGCGGACGACGGGGAACAGAGATGGTGCTGGTTATCGTATGACCGACGCTGGAGACGAAGCTGGCTCCGATAAGGGTTGGACGGCAAGGATGAAGGGGATAGGGACGTCGGCTGGTGCTTCTCGACACGGAAGAAGGCAAGGAAGGAGGATCTGCCGCTGGTATTGTGGTCAAACGATGAGGAGAGGCAAGGAGGGTCGTCGGAACTCGAAGAGCACTTCGGTCGAAGGAGGAGAGAAGAATTTGGGGGGTTACTCCGGTCGAATTCGAGCTTCCGAGGAACGGTTTGATTTAAGGGTCTTTTTATAGACCTTTAGAGGAGGTTTTGGGCTTGGGAAGCAAGCTTCCCAAGCTTGGAAAGTTTCGTCGAAGGAGGAAAATTTCTGATACCTAAATCTCTCATGCGTTTGCATGAGAGATTGGGAAGGTTTTGGGGCATGGGATTTGGCTCAAAAGGAAGGGAATTCCTTGACGAACTTCCCTTTCAAATTTAAAAGGGATTTGTCAAGGAATCAAGTAGTTCTTGCCAATTTTAGGTCGTCGATGCTTGTAGGAATAGGATTAATGGTGGTAGGGACCTATTTGTGAAAATGATGACAAAGTTAGGGGTCTATTTGTAAAGATTTTGAAAGTTAAAAGCATAAGTGTAATCAGATATGACCAAGTTGCAAACTAGGTCAAGACAATTTCAGCTTGGGCCTAAATTTAGGTACAAACTTAATTTGGACCCAAGGAATCCAATAATGAAGTTAGATTTAAGTTTTGACCAAGTTTGATCAGGTAATTTATGCAAAAATCCAAATTAGGGTAAATGTCTGTCTGAGACTCTATTTTTGGCTACAACGGGTTCTGATGATCAATTTGAAGGTACCAAACCCTAGATAATATTTTTCTATGAATTTTAGACGATTTAGATGAATTTTATCCTGACCAGAACCTCAGTTAATTAAGCGGGTCTATTTTTAGGGTTTCAAAAGTCATTTAATTCTCAAAACACGTGCAAACCCTTTTCTATCTATTCTAACCCACTTGTATTCTTTTAAGACCATTTGACCCTCAATTAACCCCTGAGAAAACCTGGTTGTACTGTATTCAAGTTATGATGGTAAAATTACAGTTTTAACCCTGGTTTCTTGTCTCTCCTTTAGAATGGATTTGCAGTGAATTATAGCTCTCTGTAGTCATGTAGGAGCATTTACTGACTTAATTAGATCAAAATGTGTAAAGACCCATTTCGTCTTGAGCCTTTTAAGACGTCTGGACTGTCGATTAGACGTCTGGACCCCTTCCCAAACGTTTGAAAATCGAAATTTTTGGTACGAGCTTCGCGTCTGCGCGCAGGCTGCGCGTAGATAGTATCCTCCTCTCTCTTTCCCTCTTCCCTCCTCCACCGAACCCTAAGGCACATCTATAAAAACCCTTCTCCCCCTCTTCTCTCTTCCTCACTCCACCACAGCCACCTTCTTCCCTTCCTCTCCACCACAGTGAGAGGAGCGAGCGCGAGAGAGAGCGCGAGAGAGGCAACGTGAGGAGAGGAGGAGGAGCTTGAAATTGCGAGCTCGTGTGGGAGCTTGCCGGAGGGCGCACGATTGGAGCGGCACGTGCGGGAGGAGGAGAGCATCGGGGGAGTCGTCCCCGACACTGCTACAGCTGGAGTTGCAGGCGAGGAGGCAAGGCCGCGGTTGCGCGCGAAGAGGGAGAGTAGGAATTTGTTTTGGTTCTGGGATTTTCCCAGAATCATATGTCTGGCATGAAGTCCTGTTATGAACGTGGGCAACAGACGTAGTTTAAGACGTTTGGGAAGTGGCCCAGACGTCTGGCCAGACGTTTGGAACCCTTCCCAGACGTCTAGTACTAAATTTTTTTTGGCGTACGGGTTCGCGTTTGCGCGCGCAGACTGAACCCGCCGCCTTCGTCTTCGCTTTCTCTCCCTACAGGCGCCGCATTTCCCTCTCTCTCTCCTCGCGGCTACATTATAAAATGCTCCCCTCTCCCTCACCCTCACTCCATCCGCCTTCATCTTCTCCTTCTTGCGAGCAAGCGAGAGCGTGAGCGAGCGACTGCGGCAGTTGCGGCCGCGACGAGCGTGCGGGAAGGAGTGCTGCGAGAGGAAGGAAGAAGCTCGACCGCGAGGGTGCGAGCTTGCTGGGGCAGCTAGAGCCGTTCGGCGGGGGAGTTGCGGGCGTGGGGGTTGCGGAGGCATGCGGGATTGCCGATTTCACCTCCAGTAATCCCGGTTCTGCGGGTAGAGTGGCCCTTTAATTTATTTATCAAAATTTGTACAATTATGAAACAATCAATAGAGTCTAGGGCATTGCGTGAACCTTAGGACAGAGGAATTAGATTGAATGATAGATCCTAGGGTATTGCATGAATCCTAGGACTGGAAAACTAGACTGAATGATAAATCCTAGGGTACAGCATGAATCTTAGGACTGGAAAACTAGTTGAATATATAAACATTGCAGTCTTGGAAAAGTGGAAGGAAAATGATAACTGCCTGTAAATTGGTTAACAACTGCCTGTTATAAATGGATAATTAAGGATGAGAACATGAATTGTATGGACATAAAGCTGGAATGGTAAAACCTGAATTGACTGAGTTAAAAGAGCTTGAACTCTACGGGGAATTAAGAGTAGAACTCCTGGAAAGTGAATGGAATAGATTGGGGAAGTGAGTTGGCCCTTGAGTACAGAGTACCAAGGAGAGCGACTGTCCCCCTGTTTAGTGCAGAGTGAAGCTAGCCGCCCTAGGGACCCGGGGTTAGGACTGGCCACTTTGTACTGACTTTTGGCCCTCGTGTACACAGTACCGAGGAGAGCTACTAGTGTAAGGAAAGCACTAGCTACCCCACGGGCCCCGGGGTTCTGCTAGCTCTCCTACACCGACTTGTTAGGCTCACTGGGCAAACCAGGGTAGTCAGGCGAGGGTGCGCGGACTGTGGAGGGGCGAGACCCCTGTTTGGTTACTGTGGAGGGGCTGGATCCTTGTTACTGAGAGGGCTCTACCCTATACTGGTTCCGTGCTGTGCTTTGGGCGCACCCATTAACGGAAACAACTGACCGCGTGCCAGTGAGGGGTAGCTACCCGTGCGTTTATCGCGCGTGCCGTAGTCACCGTTACGTTTGTCAGCGACCTTGGGGTGGTTGACTAAGGGTAGGACCACCACGGGGGGACTCTACCGGCCAGGAGAGCTCCACGTGTTACTTCTACTTTTCGGTAAAGACTATAATCAAGATCGTTCCCACGAGGAATATTCAAGAGCAAGAGAAGGATCTGAGAAATAAATCAATGGTGAATAAATGGAAAAGTATAAAGGAAGAAAGTAAAAATATAACAGCTACTGTCCACTCTACTGCTTCTTCTAGCTTTTAGTTGCCACTCTACTCAGCGTTTCGCTGACGTGTCACCCTTGTTACCTTTTCAGGACCAGGTGTTGAGCAGCCAGGGTCAGCGGCTGCGGAGGGCGTTGGGCTTAGCAGAGCCCAGTAGGGTTACCTGTAGTACTTTCTGTACTTTCTTTCCGCTGTAGTGAGTAGTTTTCTGTTACTCCCTGTACTCTCTTTATTGTAAACTTCATGTTTATGTATATGTTTATTTCTCTACTGTTGTGGTGGTGTATACTGTAGTGTTTCCTTCCTTTACTGCTGTATTTTGTTACTGCTAGTTATATACATGGTGAATGTGGTTTATTTTACTGCTCTTTTGGTTATTTTCTCGTTGGACGACTGGGTCTTGGGATTAGTCAAGTCGGTCCGATTCTCGTGTCTCGTAGGGATTCGGGAATCGGGTCATTACACGTCTAGACGGTGAGGCGGACGTCTGGTGACTACACCGGACGTCTGAAAGTAGATCTTTGTGAAGGTACATTTCCTTTTGCAAATACGGCCATGCAAGCCGCTCCGCAGCTACGTTTTGCGTGGCTTATTGTGGGAGATTTTGCTGTTGCGTGCAGGGATTGCTTCGGGAAGGTGCGGGATACTCCCTCTCACGCGTTTCAGATGTCTGGACAGCTTACCAGACGACTGGAAGCACTCCCAGACATCCGGAGAGGAGGTCGGACGTCTGGAGCAGGGTCCAAACGGTCAGGAAGAGGTTCTGGACGTTTGAGGTTGACACAGAACCTGAGGTGCATTTCTGGTCACTTTTAAGACGTTTGGACATTGTGCCAGACGTCTGATTTGGGTCTGTAGCTATGTTTTTGACCCGTTTAGGGTCCATTTAAGGTTCATTTTATGCAAACAAGTTATCGGTGGTTTCCTTGAGAGTTCCTTTACATGTTAGAAGGCCTTTTATACTATTCTGAATGTTCCATTGTGATTGTTCCTTGTTATAGGACTTCGTTCAATTGCATGTTCGGGGCTTGCTGACACACGTGAGACTGCCGTTCGAGCCCCCAATACTCCTGGGTTGTTTGGTAGAGTGGCTTTCCCTAATTTAATTATAAACCTGAAGGCATGTGTGGATTGAATAACTAGGACCTAGGATATGGCATGAATCCTAGGACGAGAAGTACTTGAAATGTTTGTATGCATATTTGAATTGCAGTCTTGAATGAGTAAATAGAAATGTTAACAATTGCCTGTTAATGAACATGAGCTGCCTGTGAAATATGAATTGCCTGTGCTAGTTAAAATAGTTACATGTGACCTTACTTGTTGTATACGTTAAACGATAGAATACAAGCTGCATGTGTATAACCTAAGAATGGAATGTGAATGATAGAAATACGAGCTGCATGTGTATAACTTGAGAATGGAAATGTGAATAATGAAACCTAGTATGGAATGACATGAGAAATATGAGCATGAACCCTATGGGGAATTAGGAGTAGAGCTCCTAGAAATAAATGGAATGGATCTGGAAATGTGAGTGGGGAAGGTTACTGGCCCTTGAGTACGTGGTACCAAGGATAGCGAATGTCCCCTGTTTAGTGTAGAGCGGAGCTAGTAGCCCTTGGCTTAGGACCTGGGGTTAGGATTGGCCACTTTGCATCGACTTCTTGGCCCTCGTGTACACTGTACCGGGGAGAGCTACTAGTGTAGGGAGAGAGCTAGCCACCCCACGGGACCCAGGGTTCAGCTAGCCACCCTACACCTACTTGTTAGGCCCACTTGGCAAACCAGGGTAGTCAGACGAGGGTGCGCAGACTGTGGAGAGGTGAGACCCCTGTTTGATTCTGAGGGGCTAGGCCATATACTGTTTTGTGCTGTACTTTAGGCATACCCATTAGCGGAAACGACTGACTGCGTGCCAGTGTGGGGTAGCTACCCGTGCGTTTATCGTGCGTGCCGTAGTCACCGTTATGTCTGTTCGTGACCTTGGGGTGGTTGACTGAGTGTAGGATCACCACGGGAGACTCTCCTGGCCAAGAGAGCACCACGTGTGACTTCTACTCTTCGGAAAAGACTGTAATCAAGATCATTCCCACGAAGAACACTCGAGATCAAGAAAGAGACCTGGAAATATAAACCAATGGATGAAAAGGAATAGCTTGTAAATAAAATAATTGGCATAGATAATTTACCTGTTATCTTTTACTGCTTTAGTAGTTGGTTGCCACTCTACTTAGTGTTCGCTTTGTTTACTCATAACCCTTTTCAGGTCCAGGTGTTGAGCAGCCCGAGTCTCCTGCTGCAGAGGGTGCTGGGCCTAGTAGAGCCCAGTAGTAGTAGCCTTCTTTTTGTAGTACTGTCTATTGTAGTGAGTTCAGACTCTTGTTACCTTTACGTTTCTGTACCTTGTTTCCATTTTACTATTGTGGTGGTGATATGTACTGTTAGTAGCTTTTCTTTCCTTACTGCTTGTACTCTTTTTACTGTTAGTTATATAGCATAGTGAATGTGGTTTGCTTTCTTGCTTTTTGGTTATTTCTTGTTGGACTACTGGGTCTTGGGATTAGTCGAGTTGAGCTAGTCTCGGGTCCTGTAGGGATTCGGGAATCGGGTCATAACAAAATGAGCTAGTTATGGCTCATGATGGTGTTCCCATCATACCCCCATGTCTAACTTTTGCTAGTCCCTTAGCAAAATTTCATGGAATTAACTTTAATTCTAGGCTATATGCCTTTTTAAGCTCAAAACTCTGATGTGTGCTTTCTTTTTTAGATTAGGTCAGAATGCCGATAGTAGGCCTAGAGGTACTCAAGTATCAACCAAGATCAGGACCTGACTAGCTCTAGCCTCAATCCGCCGTGAAGGTTTCTAAGGCCCACAGGAACTAACTTAAGGTTTGTTGAACTCCGCGGTTAAAGTACCCGTGCTTGTAACATGTTTTAGCCCAGGTTCAGTTTACAGTGCATTCTTGTAAGAGAGAGACAAAAGAATTCTTCTTTGTTTTTGGAGAGTTTTCTCTCTCTTTTCTCTTTATTTCTAGCCTCGAATTAGCTTTACAACACGGTTTATATCGGATTCCTAGTTCCCACCATCAATCCTTGCAGGATCCCTGGCAATCGATGCTTCGGGATAGCACCGCCCATGGCAATCCCTAGAACCCTGGCTTTCGAGATTTCGAGATAATCCTACCCATGGCGTTCTATAGCTAAATCTAAACCCTGGCAATTGACATTTCGTGATAATGCCGTCCATGGCATCTGAACCAGCACAAGGTGTTTACATGCCCCCGATAGGATATTTAGATATCCTAAGAGACAAGCACCGAGGAGACGATATGTTATTGCGCATCTTCGAGGGGAATTTTCCACCTCTCCGCGTCGGGAACTCGTCCAAATCAACTTGTGTTGATCAGCCACTCCTAATCTAGGTGACTTTTTCAGAACAGATTTAATGTATTTGCGTGATTTTGATACTTAAGCACATTGAACCAGACTGTGTGTGGATTGGGGTGCTTAGGTTACCGAGTCCTGCAAACCAGAGGTCAGTTAACGAGGCTGAATAATCCCTAAGCCTTAGACCTAATACTTAAGCTTCGCATTTTCCCCAACCTCTTGAGGACTATCCAGATCTTAGCGGATACTTGAATTTTTAAGCCTAGGATTGCAACCCAAGAGGCCTAAGATTAGCATTCATACTAATCTCTTTTGTCTCTTAGCACTTTTTGTCTTTCATTTTCTTTCTTTTGATTTGGTCTAGAATTGAGCCAATTCCTTAATCTTTTTCTAATGACTATCTCTTTTTTCTTTTTAAATTGTGCTCCTTTTTGACTTTTTTATCTCTACTTTTCTTCTAAAAAATGATATGCAATCAATTTAGAATTTCCTCCCTTCTTCTATTTATGTTTTTTTTCAAATTTTTTATTTTTTTAGTTTTTTTGGAATATATGATTTTTTTGATGAAACCCTTTCTTGTGAAGTGATTTTCACAATGTTTTGTACTTTAATACCCCCCCATGCCTACGATTTGCAATGCCCTCATTGTAAATTAGGTGGGTTCGAATTCAGCTTAGATCATTCATTAGAACTGGTCTTGGGTGGGTGGATGGGTCGAGGTGACTGTTGCAGATGATTTCAAGATCGGGTATGGGTACCAGAGGTTGAGTCGGCTGTTTTAATGGATGAACCCTAAAGTGCATATGAGTTCAGCATACGATGTGTCAAGAAGGGTTTCGGGCTTTTTCATAAAGATGACAGGTTGCCTCCCATTAGGCGCTGAGTTTAACGCCATCAGCTGGGCGCAATAAGCTCAGGGAGAATGGATATCAAAAGATACCTCAGCCCTGTTCGCATCAGTGAGTTCAATGAACGGCTTAAGTCGCTGACTGTTCACGACAAAGGGTTCTGAATCAAGGCTGAGTTGGCTGATTTCTACGGCTCCATTCCCAAAGATTCGTCTGATAAGATATAGTCCAATCTACTTTGATCTGAGTTTTCCTGGGAACAATTTGAGTTTGGCATCAAAGAGGACTTTTTGACTAGGGTGAAAGATCTTTCTAGATATGTGCTTGTCGTGAAAGGCCTTAACTCACTCTTTGTAAATTCGCGAGTTCTCATACGCATCATTGCATAATTCATCGATCTCGCTTATTTGAAGCTTTCTGTGGGTTTCTGCCATAGGAAGTTCTAGAGTACACTTCCATATGGCCCAATAGGCTTTGTGCTCCAATTCGACGGGGAGGTGACAAACCTTCCCGTACACCAATCTGAAAGGAGACATGCCCAATTGGGTTTCGTGGGCAGTCCTATAGGCCCACAAAGCTTCCGAAAGTCGGGACGACCAATCCTTCCTGTCAGGTCAGATAGTGACCTGAAGGATTTTCTTGATCTCTCGATTCGATAGCTCAGCTAGACCGTTGGTTTGGGTGTGATAAGGAGTAGAGATTTGGTGCGACACCCTGTATTTGGTCATTAGTGATCTGAACTGAGCATTTGTGAAATGGGTCCCTCCATCAAAGATAAAGGCACGTGGAATCCCGAACCGAGAAAAGATGTCCTGATGAATGAATTTGATTACCACCTTATGATTGTTGGTTCGGATTGGAATGGCTTCGATCCATTTGGACATGTAGTCAACAATGAGAAGAATGTATTCGAAGTTGTCTGAAATAGGGAAGGGTCCCATGAAATAAATCCCTCAGATGTCGAAGATTTCGCATACGAGAATCGGTTGTAAAGGCATCATATCGCAGTGGCTCATGTTGCCCAAGGTCTGGCAACGAGTGCTTGCCTTACAGTGATTGTACACGCCTTTGAAAATCGTGGGCCAATAGAAGCCACACTGGAGGACTTTTGCGACGATTTTATGTCCGGAAAAGTGTCCGCTGTAGGCCTGGTCATTGCAGAAGGACAAAATGTCCTGAATTTCTGCTTTCGGGACACACTGTCTAATGATCTGATCAACACCAATGAGGAGGAGGTACGGATCTTCCCACATGTAGTAGTTGGCATCGGAAAGCAATTTATCTTTCTTGGCCTTCGACCAATTTGATGGTGTTACGACCCGATTCGTGAATCCCTACAGGGCACAAGAATCGGATCGACTCGACTGATCCCAAGACCCAGTCGTCCAACGAGAAAGTAATCAAAAAGCAGTAAAATAAACCACATTCACTATGCAAGTAACTAACAGTAACAAAAGTACAGCACTAAAAAAAAGAACTACTACAGTACACACCACCACAACAGTAGAGAATTGAAAACAGGTACAGAAATATGAAGTTTACAATAAAAGAGTACAAAGGTGTAACAGAATACTCATTACTATAGAAAAACGGGTACAACAAAAGTACAACTACTGGGCTCTACTAGGCCCAGCACCCTCCGCAGCCGTAGGCTCTGGCTGCTCAACACCTGGACCTGAAAAGGTGGTAAGTACGACACGTCAGTGAAACGCTGAGTAGAGTGGCAACCAGCTAGCTAAGAAAACAGTAAAGGTAAACAAGTAGCTGTTGTTTTAATTTCTTTCTTTATTTTACTCTTTCTTGGTTTATTTCTCAGGTCATTCTCTTGATCTCCAATGTTCCTCGTGGGAACGATCTTGATTGCAGTCTTTTCCGAAAAGTAGAAGTAGCACGTGGTGCTCTCCTGGTCGGGAGAGTCCCCCGTGGTGGTCCTACCCTCAGTCCACCACCCCAAGGTCACTGACAGGCGTAACGGTGACTACGGCACGTGCGATAAACGCACGGGTAGCTACCTCGCACTGGTACGCGGACAGTCATTTCCGTTAACAGGTGCGCCCAAAGCACAGCACGGAACCAGTATAGGGCAGAGCCCTCTTAGCAATAGGGGTCTAGCCCCTCCACAGTAACTAAACAGGGGTCTCGCCCCTCCACAGTTCTCACACTCTCGCCTAACTACCTTGGTTTGCCCAGTGGGCCTAACAAGTCGGTGTAGGATGGTTAGCTGAACCCCGGGCCCCGTGGGGTGGCTAGCTCTCTCCCTACACTAGTAGCTCTCCCCGGTACTGTGTACGCGAGGGCCACAGAGTCGGTACAAAGTGGCCAGTCCTAACCCCGGGTCCCAAACCTAGGGTGGCTAGCTCCGCTTTGCACTAAACAGGGGGACAGTCGCTCTCCTTGGTACTCCGTACTCAAGGGTTAGCTCACTTCCCCATTCACATTTCCATTTCCATTCTTTGTATTTCTAGGAGCTCTACTCCTAACTCCCCGTAGGGTTCATGCTTATGTTTCTCAGGACAAGCCATACTATGTTTCATCATTTCAGGTTTATTCGCAGATAGCACGTGTTTCCAACATCCAATTTTTCTTTTCCAATTTATATACAGGCAGCTAGTATTTATTTGCAAACAACAAGAATCACATGTAACAGTACTCTACATTTCACAGGCAGCTATTATCCAATTATAGGCAATTATTATTTTTCTATCTACTCATCCAAGACTGCAATTCAGGCATTTAATACAATCGTTCCAGATTTTCTAGTCCTAGGATTCATGCCATGCCCTAGGATCTATCATTCAATCTAGTTTTCAGGTCCTAGGATTCATGCCATACCCTAGGATCTATCATTCAATCTAGTTTTGACGTCCTAGGATTCATGCCATACCCTAGGATCTATCATTCAATCTAGTTTTCAGGTCCTAGGATTCATGCCATATCCTAGGATCTATCATTTATTTTAGATATGCATTAATGTTTGTAATTAACTAAGAGAAGCCACTCTATCCGCAAAATCGGGAGTAATGGGGGCGTGATCGGCAGGTCCACGTGCCTCCGCAACCCCTAAGTTTGCAACAGAATGAGGTCCTAACACAAGGATCAATCACAAGGATCCACTCAGAACAGGATAAAAGTATTCCAAACAAGTAGAGGAACTTATTCTAAGAAGAATGGAATTTTAAATGCGGAAATCGGACTTCGAACGGACCCTAAATGGGTCAAAAATGACAACTTTGACTCAAATCTGACGTCTGGAACACCTTCCAGACGTCTTAAATGGGGTCCAGATCCATACCTCACTCTACGCTACTCCTCAGACGTCCAGAGATCTTGCTAAACCGTCTGGACCCAGTTCCAGACGTCCGACCACCTCTCTGGACGTCTGGAGACGCTCTCCGCCGTCTGGTGACTCGCCCAGACGTCTGAACCGCGTGGGAGGGCATTTCCCGTGCCTTCCCGAAGATAAACTTGCACGCGCATGCAAGAAAACCCCTCAGCAAGGCACGCGACAGAGCTTCAGTGGAATGGCCGGCATGGCTGTATCCGCAGAAGGAAACATAGGAGGAAATATGTACCTTTCAGTCGTCTGGAGCTCCCTCCAGAAATCGTCCATGTCGTCTGGATGTAGCTCCAGACGTCTGAATCTGGGAAAAATCCCAGAATCAGAAGCTCCTTCGTCTTCTTCCCGCTACGCGCGGCCGCGTCGCGCTCGTCCGCCCGCTGCTCTAGCTGCAGCAACATCGGGGAGGACTTCCTCAACACAACACTCCGCCCCGCGCACGCCGGCCGACCTCGAACTGCTTTGGCGAGGTCTCTCTCTCACGGTTTGCACGCTCTCTCCTCTTCCCTCTCGCTGCACCTCTCCTCTCCGCCACTGCACCCGGCAGCAGCTGCTGCCCTCGCTCTTGCTCTCGCGCTGGGGAAGGAGGAGACAGATGGATGTGGGTGGCGTGAGGGAGAGGAGGAGGGTATTTGTAGGCACGGGGGGGTGGTTTCTACAGGTCGGCGAGGGGAGAGAAAAAGAAGAGGGCGGCGGGTTTCAGTCTGCGTGCGGCACGCACGTAGACTCGCGATCGTACACACGCAAAAATTAATTTCCATACATTTGGGAAGGCATCCAGACATCTGACCAGATGTCTGGACCAACTCCCAGACGTCTTAAATTATTTTGATGCCTCGGGTCTTAACAACATTACAAACTCAAAGGAAGTTTCGTCCCCGAAACTTACGCTAACTAGGGTGGGGAAAAAAAAGAACATTATACGCATAACAAGCTCAAAGAGGACCGAAGCCGATCCGAAAAATCGTACCCTCAAAATGTTCCAGGCACCGCTCCCGCATCGCTGTTTCAGGCTCTTAGGTAGCCTCTTCGTACCGCTGGCTCCTCCACAAGACCTTCACCTGGGGTACTTGCTTCCGTCTCAAACTCCGGACGGCTCTGTCGAGAATCTGTACTGGCCACTCAGGGTAGGTCAGGCCATCACCCACCTCAACGCTCTCGTGGCTCAGAACGTGACTGGGATCGGCGACGTACTTCCTGAGGTTGGACACGTGGAACACATCGTGCACACCAGAAAGCTGGGAAGGGAGGGCAAGCCTATAAGCAACGAGTCCAACCCACTCCAGGACCTCAAAGGGTCCCACGAACCTCGACGTGAGCTTCCCTCTCACCCCAAACCGCTGCAGGCCCTTCATGGGCGAAACGCGAAGGAAGACGTGGTCCCCAACCTTAAACTGCACCTCTCTGCGTTTCCAATCTGCATAGCTCTTCTGTCTGCTCCTGACAGTGCGGAGTCGCCTGTGAATCTGCTCGATCACCTCCTGACTTTGCCAGGTCAGCCTGGGGCCAACCTCCCACTTGGTCCCCACCTCAACCCAACTTAAGGGTGCCGTACACCTCCGTCTGTACAGAGCCTCGTAAGGTGCCATGCGGATGCTCGAGTGATAACTGTTATTATATGCAAACTCTGCCAGGGGAAAGTGCTCCTCCTAAGAGCCCCTCCAGTCCAGTACAAAAGCATGCAAAAGGTCCTCAAGTGTCTGTATCGTGCGCTCACACTATCCGTCCATCTGGGGGTGGTATGCCGTACTAAACCTCAGTCATGTCCCCAAGGCCTGCTGGAACTCAGCCAAAAACTGGGACGTAAAACGGGTATCCCGGTCGGACACGATCTCCCATGGAACTCCGTGTAGACGTACCACATCGCGGATATAACTCTCTGCCAACTGTGCTGGTCCCAAGGTGACTCGGATCAGTAAGAAACATGCCATCTACGTCAATCTATCCACGATCACCCAGATTGCGTCATGTCCTCACTGGATAACGGGCAAGCCCACTGCCAAGTCCATGGTGATGCTCTCCTACTTCCACTCTGGCACTGGAAGTGGCTGCAACGGCCCTGCAGGCCTCTGATGCTCGGCCTTCACCTGCTAGCACACTAAACACTACTGTACGAATTCACCTACATCCCGCTTCATTCCCCTCCACCAAAAGTCACGCCTCAAATCATGGTACATCTTTGTATTTTCGGGATGTATGGTGAACCTGGAATTGTGTGCCTCAGTCAGGAGCTCTCTCAACAGCTCCTCGTCCCTGGGAACACATAAACATCCCCTCATGCGCAGTACCTGGTCTGTAAAAGAGAATTCCCCAGGGTCTCCTGACAGTACCCTGTCACGCAATGACTGCAAGTACGGGTCGGCCATCTTCCAGTGATGATGCGGTCTATTAGCTCTGGCCTCGTCTGTCGTGTCACGGTCACTGCCCTATAGTGCCTCAGTAACTCCAAGGGTCGCCAACTGCCCATCTCCTCCAAGAGGCTCTAACTCTGCGCCTGCAAACTAGCCAAGTGTGCAGGCGCCTTTCGGCTCAAGGCATCAGCTACCATGTTGGCCTTTCCCGGGTGGTAGGAAATGCTGCAGTCATAGTCCTTCAGGAGCTCCAACCAACGTCTCTGTCTCATGTTGAGCTCCTTCTAATCAAACAAGTATCTGAGGCTCTTATGATCTGTGAAAATCTCAAAGGTCTCACCATACAAGTAGTGTGATGAGAACCTCATCATAAACCCTAACTAGCACAATCTAACCCTGATATGTGAGAAAAAGCTCCTACATGACCCAAAGAAAGGCTTAACTCAGAGAATTCTGAGTTTAAGAATAAAACAAATCATAAGGGGTAAAACTGCAATTTCACCAACGTAGTTTGCAAACAGGGTAATTAAGGGTCCAAACATAGGTCAAACAAGCTTAATAAGAAAGAAAGTGGGATGATCTGATCTAAATAAGGGTTATTGCAACTTTTAGGAATTAAATGACATTCGGTAACTCTAAAACAAACCCACTTCAATTCACGAGATTCGAGGCAAGATAAAAATCAACTAAATTCTTTAAAATTCATAGAAAAATATTCTCTAGGGTTTAAAACCTTCAATTTGGCCTTAGAAACCTATTTTGACCTAAAATGAGAACCATGCCCAATTAATAACTTAATTTGGGTTTTTGTGCAAATTGATCGGTCAAACATGGTCCAACCTATAATTAAATTTACCATTAAAATCGTTAGGTTCAAATTGGTCTTGTATAAAAACTTGAGTCTAGGAAGAGACCTCCTTGACCGACTTTACAATTTGGTCCTCTTCATTTACTTTTTAACCCTTATCTTTTGAAACCCTTGCATTTAAGCCCCCAAATTTTTATCATTCTTTGCAGAACGGTCCTCCCTGCAAACTCTGCGCAGCACCATACTTCGGCGACTTTGCGCGGAGCATGGCACCGCGCAGAGAAGGGTTACCGCCCTGCAAAGCAGAAGCGAGGTTCCCTGCGATGTCCTCTATCGCAGGAACCCGCCCATGCCCTATGCCGACCACCATACCTTCCGTGCGAACGCGCGGAAGGTATGGGTGTCATCTCCGGCCTCACTCCGGCGAGGTTGGCATGTCGCCAGCCCGCTTCTCCCTCTGCTCCAACCCCTTTATAAGGACCGGCACCCCCTGCCGGCTCCTTCAAGCTTTTCTTTGATGGAGAACTCCCACCCCTTCATCCCTTCCTCCTCCGTCAGAAGGCCCGAAGCTTCCACCAACTTCCTCCTCTTCCTTCTCGTTGCTCTGCTGCCCTACCTACAGCAGGGTTTGCCTTGCTCCCTCGTCCGCGCCGGGATGTACCCGTCGGCGCCCTCCGCCTGCTTCCTCGTCGCCGCACTCCTCCTCCAGGGCTCCTTCTTCCCCAGCTCCGGCAGATACGAGCCAGCTGCTCCGCCCTCCCCCTTCGTCTAATACTTAGGTAAATAGCTTCCTCTCCCCCTTCCTTACATTTTCTCTCTCTTGATTTTCCTTTTTACTCCACCGCACGCGACTTCCACCTCCACCTACTCCGCCTTCGACCACCTTCTCCGACGAGTCCATCCCACCTCCACAGACCTCACCCCTCGCCGACTACCCCAGAAGCTTCCCCTCACTCCACTCAACTGATCCCCCCTCCCCATTCACTGCCAACCACCGCCCGACCACCCCCCGAACAAACCCATCTTCTCGCACACAGTCCGACCTAGGGCTACCTCTACACGCGCCCTCGTGCCTTGCCAACACCCGCATTGCATTCGCCGCACTCCGGCGAAGCTCCCTGCGTATTCTCACTGGGCCAAGAGGCCGTATTTCTACTTTCAGGTCAGAGCCCCTTCGCCGCCATTACTTAGCTGTTGCAGCTCCTTCACCTGCGGCTACAGGCGCTTTCCAGCCCAGGTGCACACCCCAGGTCACGCGGTCTACCTCTGCGAAGGCACCCAGGCCTGCAGTTGGGGTGAAGGCGTCGCGAGCTGCTGCAATTGCCTGCGGTCTCCTCAGCTGCAGGCGCTAATTTGGGAGGTGGGACTTTAGTCCCACCTCGGAAGTGCGTGGCCAAGCGCCTGCACTTAAATTGGAAAAGTGTCTAAGGCTATTCGCCTTCGAACACAGGGGTCAGGTCCCTCTCCCGCACGCTACGCGCCACGCGCTCGCTCGTCCTCGCCCGCGCTCACGCCCCGCGGGTCTAGGCAGGATCCTATTACCCAAACCGCGCACTCCTCGCCCACCACCTCACGCCGGTGGGCCTGGTCCCGGGCGCGATACCCGCACCCGATTACCTGGCTCTGGGAGAGTGGTCCTAAGAGAGAAATCTGAGAAAGAGAGAGATGCGAGGAAGGGTAGGGGTAGGTTTTTGCTCTAACTCTTGTGTGAGCGTGCAAGAACAGAAGGAAAAGAAGTAGAAAAGAAAAAGAAGGGAAGCAGCCAAAGCCTTAGCCGCTCAGGGCAGCTGAAGAAGAAGTGAAGGAGAGAAACAGAAGAAGAAGTGAAGGAAGGCACTATAGCAAACCCACAGTTAAGTCGTCTGACCACTGCATCAGACGACGGAAGGGCAGCGGCCAGAACAAAAAGAAGAGAAAAGAAGAGGAGCTGTAAGGGAAGAAAAGAAAGAAGGAAGCAGAAAAGAAAGAAGCAGAGAAGAAAAAGAAGAGAAGAGAAAGAAGAAATAAGACTGAAGCTGCAAGCAAGGAAAGAAAGAAAGAGAAGAACATAAGAAAAGAAGCAGAAAGAAGAAGGCTGAAGAAGAAAAGAAGTCAGAGAAGAAGAAAAAGATTACCACAGCCGCAGAAGAAGAAAAGAAAAGAAGAAGAAAGGAAGACTCTGCAGGAAAAAGAAGAGAAGGAGATTAGCTGGAAGAAAAAGAAGGATAGAAAGAAAAGGAAGAGAGAAGAAGAAGAAGCCAAGAGAACTCTAGCTCCCTCTCTCTCTCTTATCTCTCTCTCTCTTATTTTTGTAACCTAATTGAGAACTCTTATATTTCTAGAATTCTAGTTGCTCCTTGAGTTCGACCTCGGGAAAATTTGTTCCGAGTAAAAATTTGTAGTAATCTGGTAGCTGATTTGTACTGCAACGATTGTAAACCATAATAAACCCAACCGCTGCCGGATAGACTACTATTCTTGGCGCCGTTGCCGGGGAGCAACAGCTATTCTAGAAGCTATAAAATCTCTATTTGTGAGTTTCTAATAATCTCTTCTCTCTTTTATGTGCAGGTACAGGAAAATCAAGAAGCAGTCACACAAGAACCACTTTAAGGACAGGTAATTTCCATCCTCTCTCTATTAACCCCTAAATTCTAAAGAGGAAGAAAAATAAAAGAATAAACAATATAGGTATTACTTGTCTTTCATACCTAGTAACGGCTGCATGTTTTCAAAACATTATTCCTGCACACACTATTAAGGGTAGTTAAGGGCTAACACCTTCTTACCTGAGCCCTAATTGCCCAACAAGGAGTTAACTGGACCAAGTAGAGCCAACATAGGACTCAACATTAGGGTTTTAGAGACACACTCCTTAATCAAGAATTGAGAAAATCCAAAACAAGTGTGCCTAAGCCATTGATTGAAAATACCTATTCAGAAAAACCCTAAGCAATTGGCTCTCTAAAAACACTTGAACCCTAAAAGACAAGACCTAATAAGCTCTCAACAGAACTAGCAGGTAAAGTTGACCTCTTGGGTCAACCAACCTTCAACTTAGGTCACTCTTTGCACTTAAAAAGCCTAAAGTTCAAGTGAAAATCTAAGCACCTTGATCTTAAACTAAAAGTGGTAGACTAAGAGGTCAAGATCCCCATTCTGGTCTACCTGGAATCTCAGTGACAAGAGAGGTCAGGTGGGGGAAACCCTGTAACCCATGGGGACGCTCTACCATGTAGGGGTATTCGCGGGACTCACCCTCTCTGGCTGCCCAGGTAATTCTCAGGTGGATAATCTTTCGACTAAGGGGTCCATCTGCCTCGAACCTCTATAGTCACCCAACATTCTGAGTGTCTTGATTGGGTCCAGCACCTGTTAAACTTACCCTCTCCATCAGTGTATGTTTGGTAGGAGGTCCTTCAAACCTCCTCTAGTAATCTACTCTCCCCGAGGCCAAGCCTCAGCTACCTTATTTGTACTATAACCCCTCCACTCCTGATTCAGAACCTAGTTCTCTCTCTTCTTCCATCATGACACAACTTGACTATACATCCAACTTCTGATTCTACATCTTGATTCCACCACCTGATCCAAAAGTGCAGCCTAGTTACTTAGCATCACCCTTCAAGAAACCTGAATCTCAAAGATCCATGGGAGATAAGATGATTGACGATGCCCTTGAGTTCTATGAAATCAAAGGTAAAACCTCAACACCAATAGAAAGCATTCAGGTTGATGTCCCAACAACCACAGCCTTCATCATAAACTGTGCCCAAATTCTATTGACAGAAGCCATAAAAGGATCAACCCGAGAAATGCTCCTAATAGGATACATTGAGATAGAAAAATTACACAAATATGAATACCTTCAATGCATAACAAATCCTGTACTTTGGAAACAACAACAAGATGCTCTTGAAAAACGGTTAGAGATGATGAGATTACTAGAACAAACTATCGACCAGAAATACCTGTACATACCACAAACTGAGGATGAACCATCTTGGAACAGTATTAAGGATCAATCCGGTTTCCCATACCTTGGGACTGAGGCACAAGGTGGTTGTGGATTCCCAACCCAGACAGAAGACAACATTAAATTAGGTTGGGAAGTTGCAGGAGAACACAATGCTGAGCCAACCCTAGACCATGAATCACCAAGCTTAGAATTCCAAGACTCCTGCAATAATGAGATCAGAACTGAACCTCTTGAGGGTATAAATTCCGCCCCTTATTTTGATAAGGTAACCCTCGAAGGTTATTCGGACTTAGATTCTAGTAATTCTACCCACATCCTAAACCTAGAATCTAGATCCGAAACTTGTTGGGAAGATTATGAGGCCCCATATGATAAAGATCAAATTTTTAAAGAATATGATTCCGGGCCTTTATTTGATGAATATCCCTCTCCAACATCCTCAGAAAACCTGATCGATTTTCCAGAAGATATGCCAATTTACGATACAGAAATTGAGGAGTTGGATGAATGGGGTTTCAATTGGGTCTATCCTACTAGCTTGGAACTTGAGCCTAGATAGAACACCTTTTTAAACCCATAATTGACATATAGGCTAGACCCCAGTCAGGCTGCTGATTCCACATCAATAGATTTATGCTTTGGTGGAATTCATGATCATGAATCTCATTTAGAACTGGATCTTCGCAAACTCTCCGACGACTTCGGATCTGATTATAATTTTGAAGAAACTCTTCTTCCTAAACACACCAAGCCAGTCTACGACCTCAACCCACATGACTCATTCTCTGACTCTGACTCTGAGGTCCCACTTCCTGGGATCATTGAAGAAACTTCAAGTTCCAGTGACATGGAAGAAATTCTTTTTGATCCTTGGAAACCAAAACCATAAAATGCCAAGAGTGATTGCAACCCTGAAGTTGAATCTTTTCTCAATTTAGATTTTCCGCATCCTATAGACACTCTTCAGGCATTTGATAGTTACCCAGAGGACTCTCTACAGGAGACCACCTGTCATTCGTGTCTAGAAGAGCCCTCATACATAGTTCTCATTCAAGCCACCTCTTCCACACCCACAGAACTGATCAAAACCTCTTCTCAACCCTGACCCGCAACCAGACTCAATTTCTATTCAGATTCACCTCTTATTGAGCCGATTGAAATTGCACATCTATATCGGGTTGCGAACACTGATCAGACAAAAACCATGCTCCATCATTCTCTGATCACCCCTACAGGGTTTCTGCGTCATTCACTAATTATGTTACGGGTCCCTACTTTGACCAGGCTGACTTGACTCAGCCAAACCCCGCGTTCACATTTCCACATCCATCTGAGCTTCATAGAATTTGGTGGGTTCTACACCTCTTGATCTACATCTTTCAACCCTCCAGATTGATTGGGTTTGGGCTACATCATCAGCCTGTTGATCTGAACAAGCATCTGGTTGGACTAACCAGGTTCTTGATCAAGGTGCTTGTTATACAAAACTCTATTGATTTGACTATTCCCTCTCCATCCCATTTCCCGCTTGGCTGAAGGCATCAAATTTAGCGCTTAACGGGAGGCAGCTCGTCATTCTCTTTGAAAACCTGAAACCTTTTCTGACAACTTTGTGCACTTAAGGTTCACCCTTTAGGACAGCCGATTCCACCTCAGGTGTTTGCAGCTGAGATTAGAAATCATCCGCAACAGCCACCCAGACCCATTCACTCATCAAAACATCTATCCTAATGTATGAACTAAGTTGAATAAAAAACCCCCTAAGTTACAATGAGGACATTGCAAATCTTAGGCATGGGGGGTATGAAAGTGTAACTTGTAAGAAAAGGTTTTAAACAAAAAAAATCACATATGCCAAAAACACCATAAAAATTAAAAAAAAATTTGAAAAAGAATAATAAAATGAGAGGAGGAAAGAAAATTTTGAGGACTCTACAAAGGAGGAGGAGAAGAAGAAGAAACAAAATGAAAAGAAGGAGCACAAAATGAAAGAAAAGTAATAGTCATTAGTAAGAAATTAAGGAATTAACCTAAGTTCTAGACCGCATTCAGGAAAAGAAATGGAAAGTGCACAGTGAGATTAGTAAGAACATGAACTTTAGGCATTCTTGGATAGACTCTTAGTACCCATTAAGATCTAGACATTCCTCAAGAGGTTGAGGAAAATGAAAGGCTTAAGTATTAGGTCTAAGACTTAGGGAGTATTTGGCCTCGTTGACTAACTTTTGATTTACGAGACTCAGTAACCTAAGCACCCTAACTTCACACACAGCCTGGTTCAGTAAGCATAAAAATCGAAATCATGCAGAAGCGTTGCAAAAAGAAAAAAAAATCTGTAAATGACACCTAGAATAGGAGCGGTCGATCAACACAGGTTGATTTGGACGAGTTCCCAGCGCAGAGAGGTGGGAAATTCCCCTCGGAGAAGCGTAACAAAATATCATCTCTTCGATACTTATCTCTTAGGATATTTACATATCCTACTGGAGGCATGTAAGCACTCTGCTGGTTTAGATTCCATGGATGGCATTATTACGAAATGTCAATTGCCAGGGTCTGAATTTGGCCACGGAACGCCATGGATGGGATTATCTCGAAATCTCAACAGCCAGGGTTCTGGGGGATACCATGGGTGGTGCTATCTCGAAGCATCGACTGCCAGGAACCCTTGAGGATTGATGATAGGGACAAGGAATCTGATACAGACCGTGTTGAAAATCCAATCCTAAGCTAGAATTAAAAAGAAAAAGAGGGAGAAAACTCTCCAAACATTTAAATCTTCTACCTCTCTTTCTTACAAAATGCACTGCGAACTGAGCCAGGGCTAAAATTATCTCAAGCACGGGTGCTTTAACCACAAAGTCCAATAAACCTTAGGTTAGTTCGTGTAGGCCTTAAAAACCTTTGTTAAGGACTGAGGCTGAGGCTAGACAGATCTGGATCTTGGTTGGTACTAGAGTACCTTTTAGGTCTATGGTTGGCATTCTGACCTAATCTAGTTTGCAAAAGAAAAAGCACTTATCTGAAATCATTAAGAACTTCATGGTCTGGAACAAGGGTTGAAACCTTAGTATTTTGCTAAGGGATTAGCAAAAGCAAGGCATGGGGGTAAGATGAGAACCTCATCATAAACCCTAACTAGCACAATCTAACCCTGATATGTGAGAAAAAGCTCCTACATGACCCAAAGAAAGGCTTAACTCAAAGAATTCTGAGTTTAAGAATAAAACAAATCATAAGGGGTAAAACTGCAATTTCACCAACGCAGTTTTCAAACACGGTAATTAAGGGTCCAAACACAGGTCAAACAAGCTTAACAAGAAAGAAAGTGGGATGATCTGATCTAAATAAGGGTTATTGCAACTTTTAGGAATTAAATGACATTCGGTAACCCTGAAACAAATCCACTTCAATTCATGAGGTTCGAGGCAGGATAAAAATCAACTAAATTCTTTAAAATTCATAGAAAAATATTTTCTAGGGTTTAGAACCTTCAATTTGGCCTTAGAAACCTATTTTCACCTAAAAAGAGAACCATGCCCAATTAATAACTTAATTTGGGTTTTTGCGCAAATTGATCGATCAAACATGGTCCAACCTAGAATTAAATTCACCATTAAAATCCTTAGGTTCAAATTGGTCTTGTATAAAAACTTGAGCCTAAGAAGAGATCTCCTTGACCGACTTTACAATTTGGTCCTCTTCATTTACTTTTTAACCCTTATCTTTTGAAACCATTGCATTTAGGCCCCTAAATTTTTATCATTCTTTGCAGAACGGTCCTCCCTGCAAACTCTGTGCAGCACCATGCTCCGGCGACCTTGCGCGGAGCATGGCACCGCGTAGAGAAGGGTTACCGCCCTGCAAAGCAGAAGCGAGGTTCCCTGCGATGTCCTCTGTCGCAGGAACCCACCCATGCCCTCTGCCGACCACCATACCTTTCGTGCGAACGCGTGGATGGTATGGGTGTCATCTCCGGCCTCACTCCGGCGAGGTTGGCACGTCGCCAGCCCGCTTCTCCCTCTGCGCCAACCCCTTTATAAGTACCGACACCCCCTACCGGCTCCTTCAAGCTTTTCTTTGACGGAGAACTCCCACCCCTTCATCCTTTCCTCCTCCGTCAGAAGGCCCGAAGCTTCTGGCAACTTCCTCCTCTTCCTTCTTGTTGCTCTGCTGCCCTACCTGCAACAGGGTTTGCCTTGCTCCCTCGTTCGCGCCGGGCTGTACCCGCCGGCGCCCTCCGCCTACTTCCTCGTCGCCGCACTCCTCCTCCAGGGCTCCTTCTTCCCCAGCTCCGGTAGATACGAGCCGGCTGCTCCACCCTCCCCCTTCGTCTAATACTTAGGTAAATAGCTTCCTCTCCCCCTTCCTTACATTTTCTCTCTCTTGATTTACCTTTTTACTCCACCGCACGCGACTTCCACCTCCACCTGCTCTGTCTCCGACCACCTTCTCCGGCAAGTCCATCCCACCTCCACAGACCTCCTCACCCCTCGCTGGCTACCCCAGAAGCTTCCCCTCACTCCACTCAACCGATCCCCCCTCCCCATTCACTGCCAACCACCGCCCGACCACCCCCCGAACAAACCCATCTTCTCGCACACAGTCCGACCTAGGGCTACCTCCACACGGGCCCTCGCGCCTCGCCAACACCCGCACTGCATTTGCCACACTCCGACGAAGCTCCCTGCGTATTCTGACTGGGCCAAGAGGCCGTATTTCTGCTTTCAGGTTGGAGCCCCTTCGCAGCCATTACTGAGCTGCTGCAGCTCCTTCACCTGCGGCTGCAGGCGCTTTCCAGCCCAGGTGCACACCCCAGGTCGCGCGGTCTACCTCTACGAAGGCACCCAGGCCTACAGTTGGGGCGAAGGCGTCGCGAGCTGCTGCAATTGCCTACGGTCTCCTCAGCTGCAGGCGCTAATTTGGGAGGTGGGACTTTAGTCCCACCTCGGAAGTGCGTGGCCAAGCGCCCGCACTTAAATTGGAAAAGTGTCTAAGGCTATTCTCCTTCGAACACAGGGGTCAGGTCCTCGCCCACCACCGCACTCCTCGCCCACCACCGCGCACTCCTCGCCCACCACCGCGCGCCGGTGGGCCTGGTCCCGGGCGCGATACCTGCACCGGATTACTTGGCTCTGGGAGAGCGGTCCTAAGAGAGAAATCTGAGAAAGAGAGAGATGCGAGGAAGGGTAGGGGTAGGTTTTTGCTCTAACTCTTGTGTGAGCGTGCAAGAACAGAAGGAAAAGAAGTAGAAAAGAAAAAGAAGAAGGGAAGCGGCCGAAGCCTTAGTCGCTCAGGGCAGCTGAAGAAGAAGTGAAGGAGAGAAACAGAAGAAGAAGTGAAGGAAGGCACTGTAGCAAACCCACAGTTAAGTCGTCTGACCACTGCATCAGACGACGGAAGAGCAACGGCCAGAACAGAAAGAAGAGAAAAGAAGAGGAACTGTAAGGGAAGAAAAGAAAGAAGGAAGCAGAAAAGAAAGAAGCAGAGAAGAAAAAGAAGAAGAGAAGAGAAAGAAGAAGAGAAAGAAGAAAGAAGACTGAAGCCGCAAGCAACGAAAGAAAGAAAGAGAAGAACATAAGTAAAGAAGCAGGAAGAAGAAGGCTGAAGAAGAAAAGAAGTCAGAGAAGAAGAAAAAGATTACCACAGCCGCAGAAGAAGAAAAGAAAATAATGAAGAAAGGAAGACTTTGCAGGAAAAAGAAGAGAAGGAGATTAGCTGGAAGAAAAAGAAGGATAGAAAGAAAAGGAAGAGAGAAGAAGAAGAAGCCAAGAGAACTCTAGCTCCCTCTCTCTCTCTCTTATCTCTCTGTCTCTCTTATTTTTGTAACCTAATTGAGAACTCTTATATTTCTAGAATTCTAGTTGCTCCCTGAGTTCGACCTCGGGAAAATTTGTTCCGAGTGAAAATTTGTAGTAATCTGGTAGCGGATTTGTACTGCAACGATTATAAACCATAATAAACCCAACCGCTACCAAATAGACTACTATAGTGCCTCCAAGTCTTCAACGCGAAGACGACTGTTGCCAGCTCCAGGTCGTGGGTAGGGTAGCTATGCTGATGGGGCTTCAGTTGCCACGAAGCGTAAGCGACAACGTGACCCCTCTGCATGAGCACACCCCCTAACCCCTGCAAAGTGGCATCCGTGTACACAATGAACCCACCACTACTGTTTGGGATGGTGAGCATGGGAGCCGAAGTCAGCCTCTCCTTCAGCTCTTGAAAACACGCCTTACAAGCATTTGTCTAAGAAAAGGGCACATCCTTCCAGGTCAGCTGTGTCATAGGACGTGCAATCTGTGAGAAGCTCCTGATAAACTGCCTGTAGTAGCCTGCTAGTCCCAAGAAACTTTGGATCTCAGTAACAGTACGCGATCTCTCCCTCCTGAGCACTGCCTCAACCTTGGCTGGGTCCACCGCCAAGCCATCCTCGGAGATCACATGGCCCAAGAAGGTCACCTCCCTCAACCAGAACTCGCACTTACTGTATTTGGCGTACATCCCATGTCGTCTCAGTGTGTCCAAAACCATCTGCAAGTGCTGTCCGTGCTGCGTCTGATCTTGAGAATAGATGAGCACATCATCAACGAATACCACCACGAACTGGTCCAAGTATGGTTTGAACACCTGGTTCATCAAGTCCATGAAGGCAGCGGGGGCATTGGTCAGCCCAAATGGCATGACCAAAAACTCGTAGTGTTCATACCGGGTGCGGAAAGCTGTCTTGGAGACGTCTGCCTCCTTGATCCTCAACTGGTGGTATCCAGACCTCACGTCTATCTTGGAGAATACCGTGGCACCTCGCAGCTGGTCAAACAAGTCATCAATCCTCGACAGCGGATACCTGTTCTTGATGGTAACCCTATTCAGCTGTCTGTAGTTCACACAAAGGCGTAGGGTACCATCTTTCTTCTTTACGAACAATACTGGGGCTCCCCACGGAGATGCACTGGGCCTCACAAAGCCCTTCTCCAGAAGGTCCTGCAACTGAGACTTGAGCTCTCACAGCTCAAGTGGTGCCATCCTGTACGGTGCTGTAGAAATGGGGCCGGTCCCCGGTATCAGTGAGATCTCAAACTCGATCTCACGCTCAGGCGGTAGTCCTAGCAACTCATCTGGGAACATGTTGGGGTACTCTCTGACCACCGGGATACTTTGAAAGTCTGCCACAGGGCTAGGCTCCGCCACCACACAAGCTAGGAAGCCCTCACACCCCTGGCCCAAAAGTCTCGCCGTCCGAAGTGAAGAAATGCACCTGAAGCCTCCGTCCACTGGCTGGCTGTGGAACTCGAAAGAAGGCAACTCCGGTATGGAGAAGACTATCTTCCTCTCAAAGCAGTCCACCAAGGTGTGGTAAGTGGACAGCCAGTCCATTCCCAGAATCACGCCAAAGTCCTCCATCTGTATCACGATCAGGTCAGCGGGAAGGTTGTGTCTCCCAATACTGACCTCACAACCTGTGCACACCTCCTCAGCTACAAATAGCTGACCACCCGGACCTCTGATCATGAACGGATCCTCTAACAACACACAGTCCTGCCCTAGACTAACCTCAAAACTGGCAGCGATAAACGAATGCGTAGCGCCGGAATCGAAAAGCGTGTAAACAAGTCTGCCAAAAACTGAAACCATACCTGCCACCACTGATCCTAAAGCTCTGGCATCCCTGTGTGTCAGGGCGTTGATACGCCCCTTAGCCTTAGGTGCGGACGAAGCAGCCACACTCTGAGTCGGACGGGTAGCCGCCGACCGGTACCCTCCCCACGACTACTGTCCTCCTCCTCGTGCCTGGAAACTGTGGCCTCCTGCTCGCCCTCCAGTGCATGGCGCGGGGAGCATCTGCTGACCTCCAGCCCTAGATGGGCGGTCCCTTCTGATGTGGCCTGGCTGGCCACACTGGTAGCAAAGGGGGACTCGACTCCCGCCCTCAGTGGGTCCCTGCTGACGGCTGGGCGGGGGTCTGGTGCTGGCAGTTAGCCCCTGTCGGGGGCCCCCAAAGGCCACTAATGGCCCCGCAAAGTGTGACGGCTCTCCTGTGGGCGCCACATGCCTCCTCTCTCATCGGCCCTGTGAGTAGTCTGGCTGATAGGGTTTTTTCTTCCCGCTGTCAGTGTCGCGTGCAGACGGGTTGGTCTCTTCATACGTCATAGCTGCCTCCACCACCCTCGAGAACGTATGCAGCTTCAGGGGTTTGACATACCCCCGAATAGCAGGCCGGAGTCCCTCGGTGAACCTCCAAAGGCACTCCTACTCAGTCGGGTCCTCATCCCCCTTGAAAGAGGGGGGCTTCCGCTTCCGGAACTGTCCGAAAAGCTCGTAGTGGCGCTAAAGGGGAGACACTGGTACACCTTCCGGTAAAGGGGCCTCGTGCTCAGAAGTGCCGGAGGAAGGTGGGGGCGGTGGAGGCCCACCCCCTCCCCCGTGTCCAGTGCCATGTCCATCTTGCTGTCCCACAGGGGACTCCCCCTCTGCAGCCCCAGGGAGAGGCACTTGTGGCGGCGGGTGGAGCTCCTCTCGCACGATATCCTGTTTCAGTTGGGTGAGGTCCTGGGCCTGAATGCCTGGGAGTAGTGGCTGGTCCACTAAGGCGTTGGGCTCAGCGCGCCCACCCCTCCGACCTCGTCCTCGGCCGCTTCCGCGGCTTGCCTCGCTACCTCCTCGTCGAGGCATCTCCTGCAAGGAGACACGAACACGGAACAGAAAAGGCATCAATACTAATCGATCTTCAACGAAGGTACCTTAAAACATATGTCAAAAGGTACGTTGTGGTGGCTACTCTAGTTAAAAGCATGTGGATTGGTTATTTTCCCAGCCAGTTGGTTCACTTCTCGGGACGACCTTGTTCTGATACCATCTTGTTACAATCTGATTCTTGAATCCCTACAGGACACGAGAATCAGACCGACTCGATTGATCCCAAGACCTAGTCGTCCAATGAGAAAGTAACCAAAAAGTAGTAAAATAAACCACATTCACCATGCTAGTAACTAACAGTAACAAAAGTACAGCAGTAAAGAAAAGAACTACTATAGTACACACCACCACAACAGTAGAGAATTGAAAACAGGTACAGAAATATGAAGTTTACAATAAAAGAGTATGATGAGAACCTCATCATGAGCCATAACTAGCTCATTTTGACCTAATACAAAGGATAAAAGCTCCTACATAACTCAAGGAAAGGCTTAACTCAGAGAATTCTGAGTTTAAGGAGAAAACAAGTCATAAGGGGTAAAAATACAATTTTACCAGTATAATCTGCATACAGGGTAATTCAGGGCCCAAACATAGGTCAAAGCAACTTAATAAGAATAAAAGTGGGATGAGATGATCTAGCAAGGGCTACAGCAATTCCAAGAAACTAAATGATAATCTGTAACCCTAAAACAATCCACTTCAATTCACGAGGTTCGAGGCAAAGTAAAAATAGAATAAACCCTCTAAAATTCATAGAAAAATAATTTCTAAGGTTTAGAACCTTCAATTTGGCCTTCAGAACCCATTTTGACCTACATTGAGAACCATGCCCAATTAATAACTTAATTTGGGTTTTCGCATAAATTGACCAGTCAAACAAGGTTTAATATAGAAATGAAATTCTCCATCAGATTCCTTAGGTCCTAATTAGTCATGTATAAAAACTTGAGCCTAAGAAGAAACCTCCTTGACCAACTTTACACTTTGGTCCTCATATATTTACTTTTTGGCCCTCAACTTTTGAACCCCCGCATTTTGGCCCCTAACTCTCCTTCGTTCTTTGCGTTCAGGTCCCCCCTGCAAAACCTGCCAGCACCATGCTCCGGCGACCTTGCGCGGAGTATGGCGCCGCGCAGGGTGAGGGGGAGAGCCTGGCAAGTAAACCGGGGGTGCCCTGCGTCGTCAGCCGTTGCAGGGACACCCCCCTGGTCGCTGTAACCCACCATACCGGCCGTGCGAACGCACGGACGGTATGGGTTTCCATCTCCGGCGTCCTCCGGCGAGGGAGACACGTCGTCTCCCTCCGCCTTCCTCCCTGTTTTGATCCCTATAAATACCCCCGTCGCTCCACCGACCTCAGCAGCTCGGATCTGACGGAGAAAACCCCCAACTTTCCTCTCCTCTCACTCCGGCAGACGCCCACCAGCTCCGGCGGTTCTTCCTCCTCCTCCTCTTCGCTCTGCCGCAATACCAGTAGCAGAGACTTCCTCCCTTGCTCTTCCCGCGCCACGCCGTACCCAGCTGGCGCCTCTCCGGCTCTCTGCTCGCCGCCGCCCCTTCCCCTGGGCATCTTCTTCTCCGGCGACAGTCGATACGACTGTCGCCCTGCCCCGGCCCCTTTCGTCTCCGTAGCTAGGTCAGAACTCCTCCCCATCTCCCCCTCTTTCTTTTCCTCACTGTCTTTTATTTGATTAAACCCTCGACCGCTCCTGTCCACCATCACCCCCTTCGTCTCCGGCCAAACTCCGGCGAGACCCCCCCATCACCCCAGCAACCCACACGGCTCGCCGACCACCGCAGAACCTCCGCCTCCTCACCCTGATCAACCCCCGCCCTTCCACTTCCCCCACATCACCCTCTGCAACCCCACCGAACAAACCCATCCTCCGACCCACAGTCCGACCTAGGGCAGCCCTTGCACGCCGCCCCACGCCTCGCCACCACCCACACGAGCTTCGCCGCACCCTGGCGAAGCTCCCGGCACCTTCTGATTAGGCCGAGAGGCCGTTTTGCTGTGAACAGGCCACCCGACCTCCGCCGCCATTGCCGTGCAGAAGGAGCTGCTTCCGCCTGCAGTTGCAGGCGTGCCACGCCCAGATTTGACTCCCAGACCTTGCGAGGCGTTTTGATAAAGCATCAGGCTCGCAGCTGGGGCGAAAGCCTCGCGTGAAGCCGCGATCGCCCGCTGCTTTCTCCGCTGCGGGCGCTCAATTAGGGTGGGACATTTAGTCCCACCTCGGAAAAGTCTGAAGAGGCGCAGCGGTATAAGGCGCAAAAGTGCTGGAGGCTTACTGCCTCAGCACACGGGGTGAGGTCCCCTACACCCGCCCGGTTACCCGGTCTCGTCCGCGCTCACGCCCCGCGAACCTGGCCCGACCCGACTTAGACTGACCTGCACTCCTCGCCCACCACACACGCCGGTGGGCCTGGACCCGGGCGCGACCCGTACCCGACTACCCGGTAGCTCTGGGAGAGCTTTCCCAAGAGCGGATTCTGAGAGAGAGAGACGCGGGGGGGGGGGGGGGGGGGGGGAGGGTAGAGTAGGTTTTGTCCTCTGACATAAACTCTGAAGTGTGCAGGCACAGGTGAAGAAGAAGGACCGCGGAAGAAGAAGGAAGCTGAGGGAGACACTGTAGCAACAAGCGGTTTAAGTCATCTGATTGGAAAATCAAACGACGTCCTGAAGGGAAAAGAAGAAAGAAGAAGAGACGACGTCCTGATAGGAAAAAGAAAGAAGAAAGAAGGAGATCTGAAGAACAACAGAAGAAGGCGAGGCAGAGGAGAACACAAAAGAACAAGGGAAGAACTGAAAGAAGAGAAGCACGAGAAGAAGATCTGAAGAAAGGAAAAGAAGAAAGAAAGGAAAAGAAGAAGAACAGGACCGCTCTGCAGAAGAAAGAGGAAGAGCAGGAACAGCTGAAAGAAAGAAGAAGAACATCACCACTGCAGATAAAGAAGAAGAAGATAACAGAAGATCTGAGACGAGGAGAAGCAAAGAGAAAAGAAGAAAAGACAACAAATTCTTTCTCTCTCTCTTTCTTTATTTTTGTAAAAGAAACTTGTACCCCTAGAATACAACTTGCTCCCTGAGTTCGACCTCGGGAACTCTTTTATTTTCCGAGTAAAAAAATTATATATTTGAAATGATGGCAATAACTGGCTATACTACAACGCTATAACAATAAAACCCGGTTATATCTGTCTCTCAGAGTACAAAGGTGCAACAGAATACTCACTACTACAGAAAAACGGGTACAACAAAAGTACAACTACTGGGCTCTACTAGGCCCAGCACTTTCTGCAGCCGTAGCCTCTGCTGCTCAACACCTGGACCTGAAAAAGGTGGTAAGTACGACACGTCAGCGAAACGCTGAGTAGAGTGGAAACCAGCTAGCTAAGAAAACAGTAAAGGTAAACAAGTAGCTGTTGTTTTAAGTTCTTTCTTTATTTTACTCTTTCTTGGTTTATTTCTTCGGTCTTTCTCTTGATCTCGAATGTTTCTCGTGGGAACGATCTTGATTGCAGTCTTTTCCGAAAAATAGAAGTAGCACGTGGTGCTCTCCTGACCGGGAGAGTCCCCTGTGGTGGTCCTACCCTCATTCAACCACCCTAAGGTCGCTGACAGGCGTAACGGTGACTACGGCACGCGCGATAAACGCACGGATAGCTACCCCGCACTGGCATGCGGTCAGTCGTTTCCGTTAACGGGTGTGCCCAAAGCATAGCACGGAACCAGTATAGGGTAGAGTCCTCTCAGTAACATGGGTCTAGCCCCTCCACAGTAACCAAACAAGGGTCTCGTCCCTCCACAGTTCGCGCACTCTCGCTTGACTACCCTGGTTTACCCAGTGGGCCTAACAAGTCAGTGTAGGACGGCTAGTTGAACCCCGGGCCCCGTGGGGTGGCTAGCTCTCTCCCTACACTAGTAGCTCTTCCCGGTACTGTGTACGCGAGGGCCATAGAGTCAGTACAAAGTGGCCAGTCCTAACCCTGGGTCCCAAACCTAGGACGGCTAGCTCCGCTCTGCACTAAACAGGGGGATAGTCGCTCTCCTTGGTACTCCGTACTCAAGGACCAGCTCACTTCCCAATTCACATTTCCAGTTCCATTCTTTGTATTTCCAGGAGCTCTACTCCTAACTCCCGTAGGGTTCATGCTTATGTTTCTCAGGCCAAGCCATACTATGTTTCATCATTTCAGGTTTATTCGCAGATAGCACGTGTTTCCAACATCCAATCTTTCTTTTCCAATTTATATACAGGCAGCTAGTATTTATTTTCAAACAACAAGAATCACATGTAACAGTACTCTACATTTCACAGGCAGCTATTATCCAATTACAGGCAATTATTATTATTCTATCTACTCATCCAAGACTGCAATTCAGGCATTTAATACAATCGTTCCAGATTTTCTAGTCCTAGGATTCATGCCATGCCCTAGGATCTATCATTTGTTGGTGCTAGAGCACCACGATCATTTGTTTTGATGATAACAAAACACGTGTTATTTAACATTTGCAATTTGAGTCCTAGATTTCAGGTCAATTGCAAATGAGGACGTGTTTAGACGGAGTTCAAGCTCGCATCCAGGACGGATTGGAGGAGCTTGACGGAAAACACAGGAGGTTCGCGTGGAGCGAAAGATTGGAGATGGAAGACAAGAAGAATAGGATAGATTCTTTTTTATCCTTTCATGTATCTCTTGTATTTATTTTCTTGCTCTTTTTGATTCCTTAGAACATTATGTTAAAGAGCCTCAAAGTACCCTAAAAGTAGTCCTAGGAACACCTGCACAACCCTAGGATACTTAGGTTTTCTGTAGAATACTTAGAAAACCAATATAGGGCTCAAATAGCATTTCCAGACGTCTAATTCACGAATCAGACGTCTGATAAAGGTTTTTAAGACGTCTGACTGTTGTTTCAGACGTCTGATAACTGTTAGGCTGGACTTAGTTTTCTGTCTGATGAAATCAGACGTCCAGACCTTAGACCAGACGTCTTAGAAGACGTCTGATGGATTTTCCAGACGTCCAGATAGTGGACCGTTGGCTAACTTAGCAAACACGGCAGTATATGACCGTTAGAGCCTTATCAGACGTCCATAGGTCTTCCCAGACGTCTGATAAATGACCGTTTTGCCTCGGCTGACCCAAAATCTCTTCTCAGAGATTTTCTAGCCGTTGCAACGTTTGGAAATCAATTCCCACGGTAAAAGTAGGTTTCCAGACGTCCAGACTTAGTACCAGACGTCCTCTATGTCGTCTGATGGACTTGTACAAAAACCCTGTTTAGATCTGATTCAAGCCAGGGAGAAACCCGCATAGAATCAGACGTCTGACCTTGGAATCAGACGTCTTAAAGTGGCCTTCCAGACGTCTGATGCCAGAGTTAGACGTCTGATAACCCTGTGAAGTGTAATCATTGTCCTGATTTCGGCCTGATTCTCTTGGGCTTTGCACCCAACGGCTATGGAAGCTTTTCCAAGCCTTCCAAAGCCTTCCTAAGGCCTCTATAAATAGAGGGGAGTCTTTGCAACTCAAAAACACACAAGATACACACTAAGAGAAACAAGAGACACACCTAAGCAACTTAGTTCCACTCTTTTGTGTCCAATTGAGGCCCTTGCTCTCTAAGCTCAAGCTCCATCATCTTGAGAGCATCAAGCCTTCACGCGCCCGCTCTCCCGCTGTTGATAACGAGAGCAACGTAGCGCCATCGCGTGGCACACGCACCGCGTCATCGTCGACGCACTCCTTGCAAAGGGGAGTTTCCTATTTCCTATAGAAGCTAGGTTTAATTTTGTTGGCTCTATAGGACTGTTATTTTATTTTATCTTTGTATTTTGGTTGGGTATTCGCTTTGCGAATTCCCGTCTCCTTCGTGGGACAAAATCCTTCTCGTGGAGAGAAGGGGTTGAGGAACGCTACCCTCGTACTTGTAGCGTGGTTGTATTGAGGTTGAATCACCCTCGTTCAAAGTGATTCGGTTAGTGGATTTGATCAACTTGGTTGATCGGAAAATCCTAACTCGAGAGGGTTAGGTGGTGGTTTTCACCCGGTTTGGGTTTCCACCTAAAAATACCTGTGTACATTTTGTGATTGCTTATTTTTTGTGAGATTGCTTTTTATATTTTTATTTCCGCAATTTTATTACGTCACCCCTCCTGGTAGGGACGAACCTTCAATTGGTATCAGAGCAGGTCTCGCATTTTCGGCGTTACAAACCGGCGAGGATCTAAATATGGAGGGAAAAGCATTCGTGTGCACCGAAGGACACGACACCTCGCGACCACCATACTTTGCAGGTATAGATTTCATTTATTGGAAAAATCGTATGACTATGTGGTTGCAGGCCAACGACTTCCGGGTGTGGGAAAAATGTGAATCCGCATTTGTGATTCCCAAGAAACCCGCAAGAGGTTACTCAGAAGATCAGGTTCGAAATCTCAACCTCAACGCAAAGGCAATGAATGCCTTGTATTGTGCGTTGAGTCCGAAAGAATTCGAACGAATCCAAGAGTGCACCACCGCTCACGAGATATGGAGGAGGTTGGAAGGCACTCATGAGGAGACGAGTTCGGAAGAAGATCTCGGAGAGAAGGAAACCACGTGCCTTGGTTTCATGGCAATCGGAGAAAGCGACATCGACAGCGAAAGCGACTCCGACAATGAGGTAAACCTGGATTTACAAGATGCTTTTAATGAGCTTTTTGAAGTTAGTAAATCACTTAGAATCGAAAACAAAAGCATTAAAAAGAATCTTAGTTTTCTTAGAAATGAAAATGATAGGTTAGAAATAAAACTTAAGGATCTAGAAGCTAGTCCTAAAAATGATAACCTATTATTAGAAAATCAAAACCTCATCAATGAAAATAATAAATTGATTGAGGAAAATAATAGTCTAAAGTTAGAAATTTTTGATTTAAAGACTAAGATGCAAATTATAGAAAGAGAAATTGCATGTCTTAGGGAAAACTCCAACAAACTAATCAACAAAGTAGATGATTTATATAGCCCTAAGATTGAGAAAGGATCTCCATCAAGGAGACCCGCTAACAGATCCGGATCCAAGCTCACTTGGATACCGAAGAAAAAATTAGAATCTTGTTTTGTAGGGTTCAGGGATGACTACAACATAAAGGACTGGACCTACAAACTCAAGGTTGGTCAACTCAAGTTGGGAGAACCAAGGAGTAGACCAAGGAGGAGAACAAGAAGACCGACGAGACGGCGAACAAACGACGGACCCGCCGCACGTCGACCACCAGATTGGAGACCGGCGCCGATGCCCGGGCCTCCAAGCTACGGATGGGAGCCCCATCCGATGTGGCATCCACCACCACCATTCGGGCCATTTTATTGGCCATGGTAGGTGAGGTAAAAATTCTTAACCCTATCTTATTATCATAAGCATTTAGATAGGGGGAGTTAAAAAATGATGAGCAAATTGTCAATTTTTAAGGGGGAGAAATAAGGTAGCTAAATTTCCTTTAGTAAGGGGGAGAAAAATAATAGCTATCTTGTTGTTACAAAAAGGGGAGAATATTACCTTTGTTAAAATAAACTCATAGAAGAGCATGTTTTAAGGGGGAGTTATAGGAAATATAAAATCAATTAAACCTTTTTGATAATGTCAAAAAGGGGGAGGATTCTTATGCATTATTTACGGTTTTGTCATCATCAAAAAGGGGGAGATTGTTGGTGCTAGAGCACCACGATCATTTGTTTTGATGATAACAAAACACGTGTTATTTAACATTTGCAATTTGAGTCCTAGATTTCAGGTCAATTGCAAATGAGGACGTGTTTAGACGGAGTTCAAGCTCGCATCCAGGACGGATTGGAGGAGCTTGACGGAAAACACAGGAGGTTCGCGTGGAGCGAAAGATTGGAGATGGAAGACAAGAAGAATAGGATAGATTCTTTTTTATCCTTTCATGTATCTCTTGTATTTATTTTCTTGCTCTTTTTGATTCCTTAGAACATTATGTTAAAGAGCCTCAAAGTACCCTAAAAGTAGTCCTAGGAACACCTGCACAACCCTAGGATACTTAGGTTTTCTGTAGAATACTTAGAAAACCAATATAGGGCTCAAATAGCATTTCCAGACGTCTAATTCACGAATCAGACGTCTGATAAAGGTTTTTAAGACGTCTGACTGTTGTTTCAGACGTCTGATAACTGTTAGGCTGGACTTAGTTTTCTGTCTGATGAAATCAGACGTCCAGACCTTAGACCAGACGTCTTAGAAGACGTCTGATGGATTTTCCAGACGTCCAGATAGTGGACCGTTGGCTAACTTAGCAAACACGGCAGTATATGACCGTTAGAGCCTTATCAGACGTCCATAGGTCTTCCCAGACGTCTGATAAATGACCGTTTTGCCTCGGCTGACCCAAAATCTCTTCTCAGAGATTTTCTAGCCGTTGCAACGTTTGGAAATCAATTCCCACGGTAAAAGTAGGTTTCCAGACGTCCAGACTTAGTACCAGACGTCCTCTATGTCGTCTGATGGACTTGTACAAAAACCCTGTTTAGATCTGATTCAAGCCAGGGAGAAACCCGCATAGAATCAGACGTCTGACCTTGGAATCAGACGTCTTAAAGTGGCCTTCCAGACGTCTGATGCCAGAGTTAGACGTCTGATAACCCTGTGAAGTGTAATCATTGTCCTGATTTCGGCCTGATTCTCTTGGGCTTTGCACCCAACGGCTATGGAAGCTTTTCCAAGCCTTCCAAAGCCTTCCTAAGGCCTCTATAAATAGAGGGGAGTCTTTGCAACTCAAAAACACACAAGATACACACTAAGAGAAACAAGAGACACACCTAAGCAACTTAGTTCCACTCTTTTGTGTCCAATTGAGGCCCTTGCTCTCTAAGCTCAAGCTCCATCATCTTGAGAGCATCAAGCCTTCACGCGCCCGCTCTCCCGCTGTTGATAACGAGAGCAACGTAGCGCCATCGCGTGGCACACGCACCGCGTCATCGTCGACGCACTCCTTGCAAAGGGGAGTTTCCTATTTCCTATAGAAGCTAGGTTTAATTTTGTTGGCTCTATAGGACTGTTATTTTATTTTATCTTTGTATTTTGGTTGGGTATTCGCTTTGCGAATTCCCGTCTCCTTCGTGGGACAAAATCCTTCTCGTGGAGAGAAGGGGTTGAGGAACGCTACCCTCGTACTTGTAGCGTGGTTGTATTGAGGTTGAATCACCCTCGTTCAAAGTGATTCGGTTAGTGGATTTGATCAACTTGGTTGATCGGAAAATCCTAACTCGAGAGGGTTAGGTGGTGGTTTTCACCCGGTTTGGGTTTCCACCTAAAAATACCTGTGTACATTTTGTGATTGCTTATTTTTTGTGAGATTGCTTTTTATATTTTTATTTCCGCAATTTTATTACGTCACCCCTCCTGGTAGGGACGAACCTTCATCATTCAATCTAGTTTTCAGGTCCTAGGATTCATGCCATACCCTAGGATCTATCATTCAATCTAGTTTTCACGTCCTAGGATTCATGCCATACCCTAGGATCTATCATTCAATCTAGTTTTCAGGTCCTAGGATTCATGCCATATCCTAGGATCTATCATTTATTTCAGATATGCATTAATGTTTGTAATTAACTAAGGGAAGCCACTCTACCTGCAAAATTGGGAGTAATGGGGTGGTGATCGGTAGGTCCACGTGCCTCCGCGTCCCCCAAGTCTGCAACAAAATGAGGTCCTAACACAAGGATCAATCACAAGGAACCACTCAAAATAGGATAAAAGTATTCCAAACAAGTATAAGAACTTATTTTGAGAAGAACGAAATTTTAAACACTGAAATCAGACCTCGAATGGACCCTAAACGGGTCAAAAATGATAACTCTGACTCAAATCAAACGTCTCGAACACCTTCCAGATGTCTTAAAAGGGGTCCAGATCCATACCTCACTCTACGCTGCTCCTTAGACGTCCAGAGATCCTGCTGAACCGTTTAGACCCAGTTCCAGACGTCCGACCACCTCTTCGGACGTCTGGAGACGCTCTCTGCCATCTGGTGACTTGTCCAGATGTCTGAACCGCGTGGGAGGGCGTGTTTTGCACCTTCTCGAAGCTAAACCTGCACGCGCATGAAAAAAAATCCCTCAGCAAGGCACGCGACAGAGCTTCAGCGGAACGATCGGCATGGCCGTATCCGCAGAAGGAAACATAGGAGGAAATATGTACCTTTCAGTCATCTGGAGCTCCCTCCAGACGTCGTCCACGTCGTCTGGATGTAGCTCCAGACATCTGATTCTGGGAAAAATCCCATAATCAGAAGCTCCTTCGTCTTCTTCCCGCTGCGTGCGACCGCGTCGCGCTTGTCCGCCCGCTGCTCTAGCTACAGCAGCGTCGGGGAGGACTTCCCCGACACAACACTCCACCCCGCGCACGCCGGCCGACCTCGAACTGCTCCGGCGAGGTCTCTCTCTCACGGTTCGCGCGCTCTCTCCTCTTCCCTCTCACTGCACCTCTCCTCTCCGCCACTGCACCCGGCAGCAGCTGCTGCCCTCGCTCTCGCTCTCGCACTAGGGAAGGAGGAGACAGATGGATGTGGGTGGCATGAGGGAGAGGAGGAGGGTACTTGTAGGCACGGGGGGGGCAGTTTCTGCAGGTCGGTGAGGGGAGAGAAAAAGAAGAGGGCGGCGGGTTTCAGTCTGCGCGCATCGTGCGTGCAGACTCGCGATCGTACGCACGCAAAAATTAATTTCCAGACGTCTGGGAAGGCGTCTAGACGTTTGACCAGACGTCTGGACAACTCCCAGACGTCTTAAAGTGTTTTGATGCCTCGAGTCTTAACAGACGGGATCTGATGTGATGCCAAGTAGTTTACTAAATCAGCAAACCAAGGAAGTTCCGTACTAATAGTCAGGAGGTGCTCATCGGGAAAATGTTCTGTGATGGGTTCGGAAGGGTCGATACTGTCAGATTGAAGGCAGGATAAGTGTTGGCTACCACGTTCTGCTTTCCTGCTTTATTGCGAATCTTGAGATTAAACTCTTGTAACAGCAAGATCCAGCAGATTAGTCGAGGTTTCACATCCTTCTTCGCAAGGAGGTGCCTCACTACAGTGTGATCTAAGTATATGATAACACGGGAACCCAAAAGATATGATCTGAATTTTTCCAGGGCAAATGCTACGGCTAGCAACTCTTTCTCAGTAACTGTATAATTACGCTGAGCCTCGTTATGTGTCTTGCTAGCGTAGTAGATGACCACGGGTTTCCCGTCTATTTTTTGCCGAAGTATCGCTCCTACAGCATAGTCAGATGCATCGCACATGATCTTAAAGGGTTGAGACCAATCAGGAGGCTGCAGGATAGGTGCTTCGGCAACTCGATCACGTAGGATTTCAAATGCCTGAGTGCACTCCTTGGAGATTTCAAAAGGGACATCCTTATATAGAAGACTTGTGAGGGAGAGTGCGATTTTCGAAAAATCGGGAATGAATCGACGGTAAAAACCGACATGCCCTAGAAAGGATCAAATGTCTTTGACTGAGCTAGGCATAAGGAGTTTAGAAATCAGATTCACCTTGGCTCGATCAACCTGGATGCCTTTTTCAGAGATGAGATGTCTCAGGATAATTCCCTCAGGTATCATGAAGTAGCTTTGTTCCCAGGAAAGAACCAAGTTCACCTCAATGCACCGCCTGAGGATTTGGACCAAGTGCAGGAGGCAATCATCAAATGATTCACCAAATATCGAGAAGTCATCCATGAAGACTTCAAGGTATTCACCTACCATATTTGAGAATATGGCAAGCATGCACCACTGAAAAGTATCGAGTGAATTACAGAGACCGAACGACATCCTTTGGATTGCGTATGTTTCGAAGGGGCAGGTGAAGGTGGTCTTTTCTTGGTCCTCGGGATGGATTGCAACCTGATTGTAACCGGAGTACCCATCCACAAAGCAGAAGAATCGATTTCCTGCTAGTTTCTCGAGAATCTGATCAATGAACGGTAGTGGAAAATGATCCTTCTTTGTGGAGGAGTTGAGTCTTCTGTAATCAATGCAGACTCTCCACAAGTTTGCTATATAGGTTGGTATGGTTTCTCCGATTTCAGTCATGATGACGGTGAGCCCTGCCTTCTTAGGTACAACTTGGATTGGGCTCACCCACCGACTGATCAGGTAGATGATTCCTGCATCTAATCATTTGATGATCTCCTTTTTCACGACATCCTGCATATTTGAATTTAGGCGTCTTTGCATTTCATGGGATGGTCGTGAGCCCTCTTCAATGTAGATGTGATGTGTGTAGTATGAAGGGCTGATATCAGTTAGATCATTGAGAGT
Source organism: Thalassia testudinum (assembly GCA_037157565.1). NCBI lineage: Eukaryota > Viridiplantae > Streptophyta > Magnoliopsida > Alismatales > Hydrocharitaceae > Thalassia > Thalassia testudinum. Next base: position 79,625,288 of record JAZHRO010000024.1, read on the forward strand.
CCATCCAATGGCTCTCCGATGCTACTGGAGAACAGAAACTAGGCGTGTTTCCTGATCAGGTGTGACTCGGGAGTTGATAATCACAGGAAACATCTGATTAGAACCTTGAAAGACGTACTTGAGATGATCGGGAAGAGGCTTTAATTTCATAACTGGGTTGTCAGCAGCAGTGGGTGGTTCAGGATGAGTGTCGGGAGTTGTTACGACCCGATTCCCGAATCCCTACGAGACACGAGAATCGGGCCGACTCGACTAATCCCAGGACCCAGTCGTTCAACGAGAAAGTAACCAAAAGAGCAGTAAAATAAACCACATTCACCATGTATATAACTAGCAGTAACAAAATACAGCAGTAAAGAAAAGAACTACTACAGTATACACTACCACAACAGTAAAGAAATAAACATGTACATAAACATGATGCTTACAATAAAAGAGTACAGGGTAACAGAAACTACCCACTACAACAGTGGGTACTACACAAGTAACACTACTGGGCTCTACTAGGCCCAGCACCCTCTGCAGCCGCCGACTCTGGCTACTCAACACCTGGTCCTGAAAGGTAACAAAGGTGACACGTTAGCGAAACGCTGAGTAGAGTGGCAACCAAAAGCTAAGAAAAACAGTAAGGTGGACAGTAGCTGTTATATTTTTAATTTCTTTCTTTAATTTTTCCATTTATTCACTATTGAATTATTTCTCAGATCTTTCTCTTGATCTTGAATGTTCCTTGTGGGAACGATCTTGATTGCAGTCTTTTCCGAAAAGTAGAAGTAACATGTGGTTCTCTCCTGGCTGGGAGAGTCCCCCATGGTGGTCCTATCCTCAATCTACCACCCCAAGGTCGCTGACAGACGTAACGGTGACTACGGCACGCGCGATAAACGCACGGGTAGCTACCCCGCACTGGCACGCGATTAGTCGTTTCCGTTAACGGGTGCGCCCAAAGCACAACACGGAACCAGTATAGGGCAGAGCCCTCTCAGTAACAAGGGTCCAGCCCCTCCACAGTAACCAAACAGGGGTCTTGCCCCTTCCAGTCCACACACCCTCGCCTGACTACCCTGGTTTGCCCAGTGGGCCTAATAAGTCGGTGTAGGAGGGCTAGCAGAACCCCGGGGCCCGTGGGGTAGCTAGTGCTCTCCCTACACTAGTAGCTCTCCTCGGTACTATGTATACGAGGGCCAAAAGTCGGTACAAAGTGGCCAGACCTAACCCATCTGGACTTAGTTTGCAGACGTCCAACTGTCACTCCGGACGTCTGGAGACCCTCCCCGTCGTCTGGTGCTGTGCCCAGACGTCCGATCTGTGTGGGATGGCATGCCCTTGCCCCTTCTCGAGCAAGTCCTGCATATATACGCGGCCGTCCTCAACACGAAGCGATGCAGAAACCTTCGGCGGAACGGCTGCATGGCCGTACACGCGAAAGAAGAAGAAAGGTAAAATATCGTACCTTTCAAACGTCTGGACCTTCCTCCAGATGTCTCCTGCGTCGTCTGGATGTATGTCCAGACGTCTGATTCTGGGAAATTTTCCCAGAATTAGGACCTCCTCGCCCTCCGCTCGCAACACACGGCCGTACCGCGCCGTGCTCGCCTGCTGCCTGAGCTGCAGCAGCTCCTCCCCAGCACCACACGCTTGCTGCGCACCCGCCGGTTGGCTCTGGCTACTCCGGCGAGCTCGCACCCTCGCGGTCAAGCTCTCTCTTCCTCTCGCAGCGGCCCCTCCTTCCCACACACTCACAGCAGTCGTTGCTACCGCCCTCGCCTGCTCACTCTCTTGCTGACAGGAAGAAGAAGAAGAAGGCGGTGGAGTGAGGGTGAGGGAGAGAGAGGGGTGTATTTGAAGGCAGCTGCGGGGAGAGAGAAAGAGAAAAGGGTTGCGTTTGCAGGGAGGGAGGAAAGAGAAGAAGGAGGGCGGCAGTGCAGTCTGCATGCGCATGCGCGCAGAGGCGAACCCGTACGCCGAAAAAATTAAATTCCAGACATCTGGGAAGGCTTCCAGATGTCTGACCAGACGTCTGGACCACTTCTCAGACGTCTTAAACGACGTTTGATGCCCTGGTTATAACAGGAGCAAAGGAAGGAGCTATGGGTATGTCTAGGTTGAGTTCAGACTCCTCTAATTACTAGTTTTGATCATCTTGTGGTTGATAAGAAATAGTAGGGTTTTCCTCGATAAAGTCGTCAACCATAGCTTCGATATCGCAAATCTGTTCTATGACTCTGCAATTGATTACTTGTTGGTCCTTAAAGATGTTGATCTTTAGTGTCTTGCTCCCAAATTTTAATTCAATTTGGCCCTCACAATTGATATTGGCCCTAGCAGTGGCCAGAAAGGGTCTCCCTAGTATGATCATTGTATTCTTCACATTCTCAGGAGCATCCATGTCTAAGACAATGAAATCCACTGGAAAATAGAAATCATGTACCCTAACTATGACATCCTCAAGAATTTCTTTTGGTGACTTAATTGATCGGTCGGCTAGTTGTAAAGTCATTTCTGTCAGTTTAAGCTCGGATTCCTCGAAGTAGTCTAGTAGGGATGTAGGTATCAAATTTATGGAGGCTCCTAAGTCTAATAAAGCTCGGTCGAATTGTATATCATCGATTTCACAGGATATCAGAGGAGTGCCTGGGTCTTTTGCATTAGGCAGGAGTTTGCTCAAAATGACGGAGCTGGCTTGCTCCGACAGTATGATCGGGTTCCTGTCTTTGGTTCGCGGCTCACGCTTAGGCGTACACACGTTTTTCAGAAATCATGTGTAAATCGATACGTGGCGTATCGCATCCATTAAGGGGGTGTTTATATGGATTTTGTTGTAATTTATGTGATGGAAAATCTCTCAATCAAAAATTAAAACGGATATCAAATTAAACCACAATAAATATGTCACATCCACAAGGAGGTACGAACCAAATAAACTCACAAATGTTTCCACATTAGTCTTGATTTCATAGAAAAATGCTTAGCAAGATTATACTTTAAATGTCTCTTGTTCCCATCAACACTTTTCGTTAGATGAAACAATAGAGGATGAGAGAGTTAAAGGATATTGCATGCAATTGCCACTTCAAAAATTAAGGTAAACACCCTGTGCTTTTCACCTAATAAATATTCCCTTGCTTCATAAGCATCTTAGTCATGAGAGGTAGAGAGAGCTTGCCGCAGAATAGAGGGAACGAGAGGGGCTAGAGATCAAATTCAGCAACATAAATATATAAAAATAAAAATCCACAGCCTCAATCACCTCCTCAACATTTCATTGCATCTAATACCACATCCACTATTGAAGAACAGGGGAGGGGTGTTGGCGTGGTTGGCTGCATCGTGGAGGCAATGGCTGGGGGTGTGGCTGCTGGCGGTGGTGGACCGAAGGTGGAGCTTCGCTGTGGCGATGATGATGCAGGTTGAGATGGTCTGCGATAGCCGAGCGGTGTGACCTTGAGTCCGCCGGTGTGTGGGTGGCGTACAACGGTATAGTCTCTACCGCTTCCTCGTGAATGTCGATGAGTTGTGCTCGAGGGTGGCGGTCCTCTTGGTGGTGTTGGCGGTGAGAGGAGCAGTCGGAAGTGGTTGGTGGCGCGCGGGGACGATCGGCGGCTGCTTTGGGTCCTTTTGTGAGTTGCAAGTGGTGAATAAGAAGAAGACGTAGGGGAGTAGGCAGGGGAGAAGATGGTGTGTTTGGGTTATTCTGCTGCATGGAGGGGATGAACAGAGACCAAGGCAGTGAGGAAGAGGAAGTTGGGTGCACGGCTGGCGGTGGTGGTGCTCTTTGTCACTGAGCACCACTGCATCAAGGCGAGTGGAGGATAGGCGAGGAGAGCGTCAGCCCACGGTGTAAGCAGCTTCCACAGTGTTCGTTGGGTGCACGGTAGAGGTTTTGCTTCCCCCCTCGAGAGGATGATGATGCCTGGGAGAAGATACTCTATTTTAGAAAAAAAACATCATGCTGTTGAGAGAAAAGGGGAGGAGGTTAAGGAGGTTGTTTCAACTGAGCACCGTAAATTTCATGATAAAATCAAATTACATAAAATAAATATATATAAGTAATATATCAATAAATGATCCATGGAACATATATATCGAGTTAAAAACAACAATGTTGAAACTCCAGTTTAATTAATATCCCAGTATAATGCGTGCTCGAAATATAGTTCAATTCCCAACTTAAGTGTTCTTAGGCGTAATACAAGTCCGATAAATTAGACTCATCAATGCCTTCATTAGGTGATTTCATTTTTCTCTCCCTTTGTCTTAATTTTACAATGTGGACATTATAGGATTTAGGCATGGGGGGGTATAACTTAAGGCTATTTTATAGGATTTATAGTTGCATGCATGTAGGTTAGGTGCATTAGTTCTTCAAAAAAAAAAAATCATTTGTTTGCTTGAGCTAAATTGGTTAGTCTCTAGCAGAAGATTTTTATCAAGGAGGTGTCATTAAAGATTTTCTTCTTAAATTATTTCTTAATTTAGAATCTAGTACATTTACTTCACTTGCACGTAGACTTGGTAATTGATCTTTTAAGAAAACCAATATACATTTTTAGTTTATCGAAGAGAAGCATTGCTTCTTTTCCTAAACCCTTGGACAGTTAGTTAAGGAGTCAGGAAAACTATCTTCTATTAAGATCCACCTAATATTTTCGAGGTAAAAGTAGAGTGTCTATTGGTGCACTAAGCCTAGTGCAAGGACTCCTAAGTTCTAGATAATTGGATGATGATACCTCAGAGTTAAGCATAGTTTTCGCTCTTTGTTTCTGTGTGTGAACGTTGTGTGTGAATTCTTGAGAGCCACCAAATAAAATAGTTATGCAGAGAGCGAGTTCTGACAAAACTATGACTAAGGTGGATGGTCTCGACCGCCTTTTATGGAATCATCGGCTGAAGGAGAGTAGTAGTATCAAAGGTCAGAAATACACTTGTCCTATCCATCCATTCCCGATGTCAAGAGTAGACACTTTCACCAAATAAGCCACTCAATATCCTTTTGAATATCATTATCCCTAATAATGCCTCATGAATAAAAGTTTGCGTTGTGTTGTGTTGGTAGTTTAAAAAAAAAAAGGAGAAAGAAAAAAAAAGAGAGAAAAAAATATACCTAAAAAAAATGTTCGAGTTTGTAGCTATATCTTGATGTAGATTTTATCATGTGACGATATCATTGAGGCAACAAAAACACCAATTGTGATTCATCAAATATAACCCATACATACTTTTTAGTATTTCTGATCGTTCGAATACTAGATGAGAAATTCTAACTTAGTTATAGAGTTATTAGGGCTCTGATTAAAGTGTGAATCCATGTGAAGCCACCAAACATTGAGTACATTTTCAGAATCTGGTAAGATTTGTGATTTCAGAAAGGAAAGAAGGAAAAAAGAGTGAGCGCAAAGGAATGCAAAGAGAGCATAGTTTTTAGCCTCTCTCTAGGTTGACTTATTTGATAGTTTAGAGATCTAAAGTCTATAGTACTAGATTACATGTAATACCAGATGAGTGTGAGCTACTAAATATGAATCCATTTGACTCAAACATTTTCTACCTAAGCTAAAAAGCTGGGGTCAAATCATAAATTATTTTCTACTTTATCCTTGAGGGAATAAGTTGCCTATCCTAATAGAATTTTACGAAGGGTAAAGCATGAACTTTAAATGTAGGTTGGCTTTTCACTTGGATCCATTGCCTAGGCTATTATCACTTCATTTTCACATTTGTCTAGATCTTTAAATTTTTGGAATAAGAAAAGTAGAAATCGTTGGTTACTTCCATCATTTTTCACTTTTGCTTGGGACTAGCAAAACTTAGGCATGGGGGCATTTGATAAGTCCACTTTAGTGGACCATTATTTGGCTTAGGTACTCTTTAATTGTATGTGCCTAGTTTCTAATTGCTTAAGAATTAAATGGTAATTTATTTTAGTTTGCATATAATTTTATGCGCCATTTTCACATTTAGTAGCATATGGTTATGATAACCTATTTGGTGGAGGCAAGCTAGATGCAAGGGTTATTGGAATATGGAGGACATCATTTGCAAATTGGACTTGCACACACCAACTCCATGATTCAGTCGGCCTTTCAGTTGTAGAGAGAGCTATAGATGTCCAAGTTCATTCTATAAGATGTCTATAGCTCAATTTGAACGTCTGATGAGCATCAATCATGGTGCTGCCAGTTGCACTTTTTAAGACATCCAGAACTTAATCTGGACGTCTAATGAACTTATCGCCTCTCAACCGCCAAGCCAAGTCGACCAAACCTCCACGCATCCAACCACTCGCTATATTCATCGAGTTGTTGGAGACAATCTTGGCGGAAGAAACAACAGCAAATGTTTTAAAAGGAGAGGTGCAGTGACCGTGCAAGGGATCCCCATCCTCTTCCCTGGCAGGGAATCACCTTCTCCCTCACCACCATCGACACCATGGTCGAAGCGGAAATTGTGGCTTGAAGCATACTCCAATCTCACCGCACCTTCGTCGACTCCATGACATGCATGGTGGCAGCGTACACGCCCCATCGCTCACTGCACCTAACCCCTATCACCTTCCTCAGTTCCCTCTTTAAGATCCACGCACACCGCACCCAAAGAACCACCACCTCCAGCAGACCTCTCCCACACCAACACCAGCACTCTCCCTCTCTACCTTCCTCAAAGCACCCACCGTTGCCCCCTCGTTTTCTTCTCCTTTGTTGTCTTCTTCATCCTCCACTCTTCTCCCCTGTTCTTCCCTTCCACCCATAAGAAGAACCTAACACCACCCCATCGTCACTTCACCCACCATAGGCACCAACACCACAACCACCTTCCCATCACCAACCCCCATCATCTTCCTCTTCGATTTCTTCTCCATCAACCCATCCTCTGTCCACACCAACAAATGAACCCAACAACCGCTATCCATCTCCACGCAGTTGTCTCCACAGGCCATGATTCCCCACGTCGTTGACTCTCCTGCACTCAGCTAACCTCCACAAGCACCGTCGCGCCCTTGCGCACCTCTGCCCATGCATGGAGTTGCTCCACAACACAGCAAGCCACCGCTACCCACCGGCCTTTCCTCCTCCAACCGGCCACCGGCGGCCATCTCGACTCGCACCGAGATCATCAATGCGAAGCCCTGGTTGAGACGTACCTTTAGCCACAACCTCGCCATTGGCCATCCCTCTTGTCGTGTTCATAGCCAAGGGGAAGCAAATCCTCTGTTTTGGGTAGAATTAGAAATTATGATGATTGCCATTGTGAGAATTCCTATTCTTTTATTTAACGAATTAATTTATTGAAAGGAATTTGCATGGATATCCCTCTTTTCTATTGGAATTACTTATAGTACAATTCTACTCATGAATGATTTCGAGCATGACATATTGGTTATAGTGAACAAGCTTTATTTTGTTGGAGGTTAATATTTACGGTGATTGCCATTGCCAAGATCAGGTGCCTCATCGGACGGCCGCTGTCACCATCGTCTTCTCCGATGTGTTCTTCCACCTCCAGGCTTCAAATCATTCCGTTTCAGCTTTTGATCAAAGTGGCCCCAGGTCCTTTAGCGTTTCAGGTGCTCAATTGAAGATCGCGACCGCATCTACTGCTCCAATTGAAAGAGGTCGTTCTGCTGCCTTCGTGCAAAGAACGTAGGGACTTGATAGCCCCACATCGGTGGGAGAGAAACCAACGCGCATGCATATATTGATTTTATCATTTGGGCTTATCGCCTCCGAGAGCATCGGGGTGAGGTCCCGCTTGCACGCTCCAACGCATGTGCCCTCGCTTGTGCTCACACCACGCAGGTCTGCATGTGGGTTCGATTACCCAGATCCGTTCGGGTTTCTGATAGAGAGGAGAAGAAAGAGAGAGAGGGGGGTTTTGCCCTTAGTTGTACCCTCTCTACACTTAGTCTTTGGGAGGCCCTTTGTGCCTCTGTTGATGCTGTACTGTGCCTTGCCTCTCTTGAGGTTTGAAGGAAAGAGAAGGAGGCTTCATGCCTTTGCCTCCTTAGGTGTTGTGCTTGTTGAGGCAACCTAAGGCATCTGAAGGCCTTGTGCATTCGTCTGATATCTGCTGGTGCCTTGGTTCTGTTGGGTTATTTCATCTGGTTGACGTACAATATTGGTTGATAATTACCGTTGATAAATTCGATATATTTGAAGCTTAACATTAAAATGGTTAATTAGTGATTCAAATTACTATTTTAACCCAATCTTTTTGCACATTGCTACTTGGTTTTATCTATATATCATTTTGAGTTGTTATGAATGAAGTTTTGATTATAATTGCTTACATTTCTGATTAAATTGTGATTGGTGAGATTATATTGCAATTGATTGCTCCCTGTGTTCGACCTCGCACTTTAAATTCGAGTATAAACTATATTTGTTTTCGCGTGATTTTGACCTATACTATGACCAAGTATTTTAAAACATTAATTTCAAGCATTAACATTTTGGCGCTATTACCGGGGAGCAATGCTCAATTTGATCTCTCTGAATACAATTCCTGGCATGATACTAACTTGCTTTATCTCTTTGGTTGTGATTTGTGTAGGGATTCAGTTGAGGATAAAGATCAACAGCATGACAGCCACTCCAGGGGTAGGTAATCTTGTTTTCCATCTTCATTAAGCCCTTGATTATGAAAAAGCTAAAAAAGGGAAAGAAATCAATTAGGACCAACTTGCATTCTATATTTAGACTTGATCATCACAAGTTGCCTGATTTGGTTCATTTCTAGAAACATCCTGAACCTAATTTTTGCACCTATTTGGGGATTTAAGACACTTAGGGCTACACACCTTCTTAATTGAGCCCTAGGTGCCATGTTTGGAAGAAATTAATTGGACCAAGTAGAGCCACATTAGGGTTTCCATTTTAGGATTTTAGAGACACACTTGCTTAAACAAGAATATATTCTCCCAAATTATGTGTTTCCTAAGCCTTGATTGAATTTACCTAATCAAGCAAATCCTAAAATCAGGCTCTAAACATCACTTGAATCCTAAAATTGGGACCTAATAATCAAGGACAAATTAGGTGAAGTTGATCTACCTTGTGAGGTCAACCAATTTTCAAATTAGGTCACCACTCACAGAAACATCTTAAAGTTCAAGTGAAATCATAAGCACCCTCTCTCTAAAGTTAAAATTGGTAGACTTAAGAGGTCAAGTTATCCATTCTGGTCTACCTGGATTCGCGATGACAAAGAAGGTCAGGTGGGGGAAACCCTGTAACCCGTGGGGGTGCTCTACTGTGTAGGGGTCTTCTCGGGATTCTCCCTTCCTGGCTGCCTAGGTATTTCTCAGGTGGACTACTTTGTGTTCTAGAGGTATCATTCGCCTCGAACCTCTATAGTCACCCAAAAATCTTTTGGTGTCTTGATTAGGTCCATCACACCTTCTATCCCTCGTCTTCTCCATTAGTGCATGTTTGGGAGGAGGGCCTTAAGGCCACCCTTGAGGCCTCTATTAGCTATTAACTCTCATCGAGGCCAAGCCTTGACCTTCCTATTTGTTCAACAACTCGACCATATCGATATCTCTTCTGTTTCATCTGAGCCTAGATCTCCTTCATCCATAATCATGGAACACCCAGCAGAAGAGGAAAATAATCTCCAGAATCAGCTTCAGTGCCTCAACAATCTATTCCAGGCCTTTATGAATCCACTGCAGTGTCCTATGATGCGAGATCATTACAATCCTACTGCGGTAGCAATCGAGCCTAGAGTTCAAATCCTGGCTGGAGGGCCCGATACAGAACTCAATCCCAGCATGATTCATGCTATCCCTAAATTCATTGGCTTAATTCCGAAGATCCCTTTTAGCATATCAAGTAACTCAAACATCTGGCCCAGACCTTCGGGTCAAAAGCTCAAAATCGGGATATCTTGCTCATGAAAATGTTCTCCTTCTCTCTCATGGACAAGGCTGCTCAATGGCACCGAACCTTAACTTGTCCGATCCACACATGGGTGAACTGCAATATGAGTTTCTGAAAAAGTTCTTTCCCTTCGGTCGGACAAATGATTTGAGGCACCAGATCATGCATTTCACGCAAAATGCAGGAGAATTGCTTCATGAGGCATGGGATTGCTTTCTGGATCTCATGCTAAAGTGCCCCCATTACGGAGTTCCTAAATGGGAACAAGTCCAATCTTTTTACCAGGGACTCCGTGAGGACATCATATTATTCGTCAATGCGACCTGTGGAGGAAACATCATGGGTCAACACGAAGACACCATGTGGGAGATTCTCGAGAATATGTACGAGAACTCCATCAATAATGAGTCCATGGGCATGTTTGACCGGACGACTGCTCTTGCATTGATGAATACACGGGGAGCACACAAGACGCAGGGCCTGTCCTCATATGTTGATCTGGAATTAATGGCTAGTCACCTAGACAAGGTCTTGATCATCGAAAAGAAGGTGGACGAACTGACTCGACATCTGCAGCGAGCGTTGGTTCAAAGTCGTGTCAGACTACCAGCATGTATATTTTATTTTTATTACTCAAAAAATAGAAACCTTCTGGGGTCGAACTCAGGGAGCAACACGTGATTTTAGAAGCGTACAAAATCATAGTTTACAATCTGGATATATAATGTTTTACAAAAAAGAATTAGAGAAAGGGAATAAAATTTCTCCTCTTCTTTTCTTCTCTCTTTCTTCTTCCTTTGTCTTTCTCTCACCAGACGTCTGACTCCAATGTCAGATGACTTAAACGGCCATTTGTTACAGTGCTTCTGCTGGTTCTTCTTTTGTTCTTTGTTGTTGCGCCTTGTCTTCTTCTTCATCTTATCTTCTCTGTTGCGCCGCCTCCTCTTCTTCCTTATTTCCTTCCTCTGCCTTCTTCTTTCCTTCTTCTGTTGCAGCTCTTGGCTGCTTCTCCTTCTCTTCTCTTCAGCTGTTCTTCTTTGTTTTCCCTTGTCTTCTTCTTCTTCTGTTCTTCTCTGCTGCGCCTCTCTTCTTCAGCAGCACCTTCTTCTCCCTTAGCTGCTCTTGCCTCCTTCCTTCCCTGCATAGAGCGACGCAAAACCTACCCCTACCCTTCCCGCGTCTCTCTCTTTCTCTTTCACTCTTAGGACACAGCTCTCCCTGAGCCGGGTAATCTGGTCAGGTCGCGTGCCCGGGTCCAGGCGCACCAGCGTGGGTGTGGTGCGCGAGGAGTGCTCAGGAGGATAGTTGGGTCGGGTTACCAGGTCCGCGGGATGAAATCACGGACGAGGCGTGTATAGGTGAGGGACCTCACCCCATGTGTGTCCCGAGGCAAAGGGCTAAGAACACAAAATTAACTTATTGAGCGCACCTCACTCAGACGTTTACTAGGTGGGACTAATGTCCCGCCCACTGTTGCTTGCATGCCCGCAGGAGATCTTCCTTCCAGTTGCAGCAGCTGCAGGCCTCGCAGCACCAATTGTTGGGACAGCTGACTACGTGAGACTTCTCCGAACCTGCTGGACCTGGGACCCTGAAGCGCTTCAGCCTGGAGAAGCCTTAGACCTCCTCGAGCCGTCGCTAATGGCGACTGGTGTTCAGATCCTGCATGACACAAAAGGGGCCTTGCGGCTCTATCAAACCATAGGAGGACCTTCGTCGTGTCACGGCAAAGGTGAGGCGGTAGGTGGCAGGCCACGGGGCAGCCTAGGCGTGCGTGCCTAGGTAGCTCTGTGGCAGGAGTTATGGGTTAGGTCGAGGGGCGTTTGTGGTGGTGTAGGCGGTGTGTGAGTGGGTGGATGATGTTCAGTGGAGTGTGGCGGAGGTTGTGAGGTGGGTGGCGAGACGTGTGGGGTTGTGGAGTGACGGATGCGTCTAGCCGGAGGGTGGCTGGAGATGGGGAAGATGGCGGTGGACCATGGTTGTCGAAGGATGTTTTGTGAAATAGGTTGAGGGGAATTGAAGAGGGGAAAGAGATGAGTAGTTATAACCTAATTGAGTGGACGAAAGGGGAGAGAGGGAGGCTGGAAGTACCTGCTGTCGCCGGAGAAGAAGGCGTCCAGTGGAGGAAGACGGCGGCGACGACGGGGCTAGGGCTGCTTGCGCGGGTGCTGTGCGAAGCGGAGGAAGGTGGTGAGGACAGCTCTGCCACTGGTATTGTGACAGAGCGACGAAAAGGAGGATAGAGGCTCGCTGGAGCTCGCTGGACTACTTGTCCAGAGGAGAAGAGGATGAAATTGGGGTCGATCTCCGGCCAAATTGAGCTTGCCGGAAACGGCAGCCCCTGCCGCTTCTTAAATAGGTGTTGGCGAGGAGGGAAACACAAGGAGGAGGCATGGGCAGGCCACCAGAGATATGGCTGGAAAAGAGACCCATGCCTCTTGCGCGTTCGCAGGAGAGGTATGGGTGTCGGCAGGGCATGGGAGAGGGTCCATGCGGAAGATGACAACGCAGGGGACTCTCCTCTCGTTTCTAGAGCCGGTCCCTATATCCTGCGCGGCGCCATCCTCCGCGCAAAGTTGCCGGAGGTATGGGTTGCTGCTGCGGGTGGCAGAGGGACTGGTTTGAAAAGAACAAAGGGAAAGTTGAGGGGTTAATTGTAAGGGTTCAAAAAGTTAAGGGTCAAAAAGAAATTCTTGAGGACCAATTTGTAAAGTAGGGCAAGGCAAACTTTTCTTAGATCCGAATTTTGGTATGACCCTAATGTGGACCTAAGGAATCCAATGGTGATGTTGGATTTTTTGTTTGACCTTGTTTGATTGGATATTTTGCATAAAAACCCAAATTAGGTCAAAACTTGGGTATGGTTCTCAATCTAGGTCAAGATAGGTTCCAATGGCCAAATTGAAGGTTCTAAACCCTAGGGGATATTTTTTCATGAATTTTGGAGGGTTTAATTGATTTTTATCTTGCCTAAAACTTCGTGAATTAAAGCGGGTTTGTTTTAGGGTTATGGAATGTCATTTAATTCCTAGAAGCCGCTATAACCTTTTTCAGATCAAATCATCCCACTTTCTCTATTATTAAGCCCATTTGACCTGTGTTTAGACCATTAGAAATCCCGTTTGTGTACTGCATTAGTAAAATTACAGTTTTACCTCTTGTGAATTGCTTTATACTCAAATTTATAGTTCTCTGATTTAGGCTTTCCCTTAGATTTTGTAGGAGCTTTTGTATACTTATTTAGGTCAAAATGTGCTAGTTAGGGTCCATGATGAGGTTCTCATCAGCGAGCCACTTCTGCACAAAACTCGTTTGTACAACTGTCCTTTGGGAGGGAGGCTGTGCATAACATCTATCACCTATCTTCTCAGGGGATGGATTCGTATCCACCCCCGTATGATCTAGGGTTCAGAGGAAACACCAGATCTGCCTACTCTAGTTGGGGGAACTTAGAACCCTCGTCTGATTTCTCTGAGGTTCCTCAGACCTACGAGGACCTCAACGCCATCCAGAATAATCCTTTCTTAAACACTTATAATCTTGGATGACATAATCATCCTAACTTCACGTGGTTAGGGAACAATCAAAATCAGAGACCTCAATATTAGCCCCGACCACAAGCTTTTCGTCCATATCAGCCACCTCAGCCTTGGCCCAACTTGAATTATCAATCCGGACCAACTCGGGAAGACCAAGTTCTCTAATCCTTCAAACCCTGGCTGACATTCAAAAGACAAATGGGGCTATGCAAAAATAGTACAAGGAAAAAATCACAGAGGTCTTGACATGCGTGTGACGCGTGTGTTTTGAAAAGTCGTTATAGCTTGCGCTTGCGACGTCAGTTTTAAAATAAAGAAACCGATGTGAGTTCGAGTGTCGGTCTCAGGGAGGCGTGAAATCGGATTCTTCTTGTCACTTATTGTCACGAAAATCATGGGGTTTTGCTTGTGAAAAGGCGTGGGTGAAAAGCGAGAGAGAGAGATTAGGGTTAGAATTATTTCATTCGCAACATGCAACTTGAATAGAAAATAGAGCAAGCAATTGAATAGAAAATAACTTCATTTAACATGCAACTTTTGTTCATAATTACAACACTAGATACATGCTTGAACATAAGTAAAGTAAAGCTTAAAAGAAGGAAAGAGAGAGAGAGGGGACAGCGAGGCAGCCACGGTGGTGGAGAGGGCTCCGTCGGTGGCTCGTCGTCTCCGGCGATTACAAAAGGCTTAAAGGTAGCTAGGATGGAGATAGAACACTTGCAAGTGGAGTGAATGCCTTGAATGGGTGGTTGGATGGGGTTTAAATAGGAAGAAGGGCTTTCTAAATGAAGGGATTTTAGTGACGTCCGGGACATCGCTAAAAGCCTTCCTAAAACGTCAGTGAAGGCCCCTGCCCGCCGGTTGCTCGCTCGCGGCTGTGCTTCTTCGCGCCTGATCTGAGTGCACGCGTCGTAAGTCGTCTGATCGAAGATCGGACGGTTGAGATTCTGCGCGGGGCACGCTCGTGGATAGCTGCTAAGGCGCGCGTGTCTCCGCGTTATTGCGCGCATCTGTTGCGCAGCGCAGCTACATCTGCGCCGTTCGCTGCCGATCGGGCGGTCGATTTCACGCGTGCCTCAAATCATGTAGCAATTAGGGAGCGGCGAGCGTTTCGAACCCGCGCCCCTCTTTACGTGGTTGAAGCGCCGACTGTTGCACTTGCTACTTTGTCGTGGCAAGGGTGGGCGCGCAGGCGGCTCTCAGTCGTTCGATCGAAGATTGATGGCTGAGATTCATCCTCCTGGTGAAGGTGGAAGCGAGCGACGGTCTGGATGCACCGAGCGGACGCCACGTGGCACGCTGTGGGCCGTTGATTATCAGATCAATGGTCAGAACTTCTTGGGTCCATTGCGGGAGCTCCGGATGTCGGATTTGGCCGATTTCGAGTCCGTTGGACTCCGTTCGTCGTTTTGAATCCATCCGTGTGGTCCGATTGCTCATCTGAGGCCCACTTTGACAAGTACTTATACAAATGGCCATTAATACTATTTTATAAGCAATCTTGATGTATGATGCATGTAATGCTCCCATTCTATTTATGATGTGTTATCTGTGCATTTTGTTCTTAAGATGGACCTCAATTAACAGCATTATCACCCCAAGATGCAGTGTTATCATACCCCCATGCTTACTCCTTGCTAGTCCCTAGCAAGGTTTATTCTAGCCTTTATTTCCAGTCAGAATTTAAGAAGTAACTACTTAGACATTTCGACACTTGTCAATAAGAAGAAATATACTAAGATCTTAATCTACAATGACTAAGCAGCGCCCGGGTATCTGCCAAAATACGAATCTCCTGAATCCTTGCTTTAATGTATGTAAATATATATATTTTTCTTATTTTTAGATTTTTTTGGAATTAAGAGTGGGTTGGTAACTTTTTACGGCTACCCAACCCACCCAAAACTCAGACAAAACTCTAAGTGCTAAGTATCTTGGTGTGAAGATCGTGATAGACTCACTCAACGGTAATTTAGACAGACTCTGGGTTTCTACGCCCTTAGGTGACCGAAAGAGGAAGTGTTTTGCCTGAAGGTGTATTTGTTCAATCGGTAGCTTTCTCCCTACGTTTATTTTAATTGGGGTCAACACAAGGATTTTTCCAGTGTATATCTCCCCGGCTTGTACTACTTCCCCACTTCTTCCTTAAGTGTTTTGGTTCTTTTTTGTGTAATTACTGAGTTGGGCTCTGGACAACCGACCAATGGGCTGTTACCCACGATCACTTGCCAACCATACTCGTGCGGTGAAGTGTGGTTTATTTTGTTTTCTTTTTTTCTCCCTTTTTTTTTTATTTAGTAGGTGGCTTCCCTGATCTCAAATTTACCTAGAGGCAATGAAGAAGTGGTCCCGTGGCTGGGCTCTGGACAACCTGCCAATGGGCTGTTACCCACAACAACTTGCCAGCCATACCACCCTAGGGAGTTCATTGGCTTCCTAATTTCTGTCAGAATCTCCAAGGAGTGAGTCTGTGCAAAAATGTGTGCAGATGCTTAGACTCAAAGTCTTTTTGAGTTAGAGGGTGAGTTGATAAGTCGTATACTTATCACCTTATTTAGTTGGTGGATTAGAGTAGCTTAAGGTTGCAAGGATTTGAAGCTAAATCCATATTTTAACGAACACCAAGGCTGATTAAGCCTGAAGGCCTGAAAAGTCTATGTGTTCAAGTTCTTTTTGTATTATTTTCCACTATTGACAAATTTCTAATACCTAAGTTTCTTCCTAAATTCAATTTTTTTTTTAATTTTATTCTATTCAGACTGATTAAATGAGCTCAGGGTCATGCAATTTACCACCCTCCCCCATGCTTAAGGTGGACAATGTTCTCATTGGCAAATACATGGATGCAATAGGGGTTCAAAAGGATATTACCTGAGTGACGTAGAATACCTGATCAGTCTGAATCCTCTTGGTTGCCTCCCGGGAAGCGTTGAGTTTAACGCCTCCAGCTGGGTGGTGCTTCGTGTCATCCCTCAATGAGGGTGATACTCTCCTTTGGGGGAACTTGGGCTAGGAACTATTTCAATCTTTGGCCATTAACTTTAAAAGTATGCCCAGAGTTCGGGTCAGCAATTTCAACCGCCCCATTGGAGTGGGGCTTGACCACCCTAAATGGTCCTGTCCACTTGGACCTGAGCTTCCCTGGAAAGAGTTTTAGGCGGGCATTGAAAAGCCAGACTTGCTGGTTAGGCTCAAAGGTCTTTCTATGAATGAGTCGGTCGTGGACGGTTTTCATTTTCTCCTTACATAATCGACTATTTTCAAAGGCGTCCCGACGAATTTCTTCGAGCTCAGAGAGTTGGAGCATCCTCTGTGCACCGGCTAACTGGGAATATATGTTACACTGCTTGACAGCCCAGTAAGCTCGGTGTTCCAATTCGACAGGAAGGTGGTAGGCTTTACCAAAGACCAGGCGATAAGGCGACATGCCTATCGGGGTCTTGAAAGCAGTCCTGTATGCCCACAGGGCATCATCCAGTCGTGTGGATTAGTCCTTCCTATCAGGTCTCACAGTTTTCTGTAGAATGTTCTTGATTTGTCTATTTGAGACCTTAATTTGCCCATTTGTTTGTGGATGATATGGGGTAGCGATGCGGTGGTTAACCCCGTATTTTCTAAGTAGGGCACGGAATTGGGAGTGAATAAAATGACTTTGACCATCACTGATCATGGCCTTTGGTATTCCAAATTGGGAAAAGATGTTCTGCTTAACAAAGTCCATGACAGTCTTGTGATCACATCGGCGGGTGGCGACGGCTTCAATCCATTTAGAAACATAGTCTACTGAGACTAGGATGTACTCAAAGCCATTGGATGGTGGAAAGGGGCCCATGAAATCAATACCCCAAACATCGAAGATTTCGACAATCAAAATGGGCTGGAGGGGCATCATATCTTTTCTGGTCATGGTCCCCAGTGTTTGGCAGCACGAGCAAGTCTTAGTAAAGTTGTGTGCATCCTTAAATAGGGAAGGCCAGTAAAATCCGGACTGTAGAACCTTCACAGCCGTTTTCTTTCCTGAGAAGTGGCCACCACAAGCTTGGTCATGACAAAAAGATAGCACACTTTGAACTTCGTTCTTGGGGATACACCTCCTAATGATCTGGTCAGCACAGAGGCGGAACAGTGTGGGATCATCCTAGAAATAGTGCTTGGCCTCGGCCAAGAACCTGTCTCGTTGCTGTCTGGACCAGCTATGCGAGGTCTGCCCTACAACCAGGTCGTTGACATAGTCAGCATACCAAGGCAGTTTCTTGTCCTGCACAGCCAGAATGTGTTCATCGGGGAAGGTGTCGGATAAAGGCAGGAAGGGTCCAATGTGGTCTGGGTGAAGTCTAGACAAGTGGTCAGCCACCACATTCTTTGATCCAGCTTTGTTGCGGATTTCCAGGTCAAATTCCTGCAAGAGCAGGATCCATCTGATGAGCTTGGGCTTCGTGTCCTTTTTAGCCAACAGGTGCTGGATGGCTGAATGGTCAGTATAGATGGTCACGTGGGATCCCAGCAGGTAAGGTCGGAACTTCTCAAGTCCGAAAACTACAATGAGCAATTCTTTTTCTATGACTGTATAATTTCGTTGGGCCTCGTCCAATGTCTTGCTCGCGTAGTAGATCACCACGGGTTTCTTGTCTTGTCTTTGTCCCAGGACAATGCCTATGGAAAAATCTGATGCATCACACATAATCTCAAAGTCCTGGGACCAATTCGAGGGCTGAAGTACAGGTGCAGTGGAAACTAAGTCCTGGAGGGTGTGATAAGCCTGGATGCAATCAAAGGTCATGTGGAATATGGCGTCGTTGGCTAGAAGGTCGGTTAAGGGTTTGGAAAGCTTGGAGAAGTTTTTGATGAACCTTCGGTAGAAGCCAACATGTCCCAGGAATGAGCAGATCTGCCGGACCGAGCTAGGTGGAGGAAGTTTGGAAATTAAAACCTTAGCCCGATCCACCTTAATGCCCCTATAAGATACAATGTGACCAAGGACGATTCCTTCTTGAACCATAAAATGACTCTTTTCCCAACTTAACACCAAATTAACCTCGATACATCATTTCAGGATTTTCTCCAAGTTGCTCAAACAATGGTCGAATGAATTCCCAAATACAGAGAAATTATCCATAAAGACCTCCAAGTATTCATCCACCATTTCTGAAAAAATGGCTAGCATGCAATGCTGAAAGGTAGCAAGTGCGTTGCATAACCCAAATGGCATTCGACGGAATACAAACGTGCCGTATGAGCAAGTGAATGTGGTCTTCTTTTGATCTTCGGGAGCAATTGCGACTTGGTTATATCCTGAATATCCATCCAGGAAGCAAAAATACTTTTGCCCTGCCAATCTTTCAAGGATCTGGTCAATGAATGGCAAGGGGAAATGATCCTTCTTGGTTGCTCCATTGAGCTTCCTGTAATCAATACACACCTGCATGCGGTGGTGGTGTGGGTGGGGATGGATTCGCCATGCTCATTGGTAACAACGGTGAGCCCGGCTTTCTTTAAAACCACTTGAGTGTAGCTCACCCAGGGGCTATCAGAGATGGGATAGATGATGTCGGTGTCAAGCCACTTGATAATTTCTTTCTTAACGACCTCCCACATATTTGGGTTTAACTGTCTCTACATCTGGCGGGCGGGTTGTGCCTCGTCTTCCAGGTAAATCTTATGAGTGCAATAGGCGGGGCTAATTCCTCTCAAGTCTGAAATGGTCCATCCAATGGTAGCTCGATGTTCTGAAAGGGTCGTGGTCAACCTGAGTTCCTGATCCTTGGTTAGATGAGAGTTAATAATCACAGGGAAAGTCTGGTTAGGTCCCAGGAAGACATACTTGAAATTCTCAGGTAGTGGCTTTAGTTCGGGTGCGGGTGGAACAACAGTCTATGGGAAAGGGAAAGGCGGGAGTTGATCAACATCAATCTCCTCAAATGGTGTTGTTTGATGGAAATCAGCCCTACAGAGGTCCATGGGCAGCGATGGTGAAGGGTCAGAACAGTCGTTACAGGCTTGGTGGTCTGAGACAGAGCTAAGGGTGAGGCATTCCTTTACTAAAGGTTCCACGGGATCATGTTCCTCAACACAATCGCAATCAAAAGACTTGGTCGCCCGGAAGATATCCAACTGCATTTTCTTGTCTCTGAAGGCGATTTCCATACATCCTGTGTCACAATTGATGTTCGCCTTAGCTGTAGCTAAGAAAGGTCTGCCTAAGATTGTGGGTGCATTCTGTAGTTTTTTAGGGACTTTCATGTCGAGCACCAAGAAGTCGATCAGGAAATAGAAGTCCTTGACCCGCACAATCACGTCCTCAATAACCCCCTTTGGGGTATTCACAGATCTATTAGCTAGTTGGATGGTGACAGGCGTGGGCGTCAACTCTCCGAAACTAAATTGGTGGTACAGGGTTGTTGGAATCAGATTGATAGAAGCACTTAAGTCCAGGAGCGCTCTATCAAATGTCATGTCCCTGATATTACAGGATATCAAGGGTGCTCCTGGGTTAGTTCACTTGAGTGGAAGGTTGCTTGATATTGTTGGTGCTAGAGCACCACGATCATTTGTTTTGATGATAACAAAACACGTGTTATTTAACATTTGCACTTGAAGTCTTAGATTTCAGGTCAATTGCAAATGTAGACGTGTTTAGACGGAATTCGAGCTCGCATCTAAGACGGATTGGAGGAGCTTGATGGAGAATAGAAGAGATTCGCGAGAAGCGATATATTGAAGAAGGAAGGAGATGAAGAATAGGATAGATTTCCTTCTCTTATACTCATTGTATTTTTCGTTTCTTTTGTTGCTCTTTATTTTTGTTACTTAGATTCATGTTAAAGAGCCTCAAAGTACCCTAACAGTAGTCGTAGGAACACCGGCACAACCCTAGGATACTTAGGTTTTCTGTAGAGAACTTAGAAAACCAATATAGGGTTTAAATAGCACTTCCAGATGTCTAATTCCTAAATCAGACGTCTGATGAAGTGTTTTAAGACGTCTGACTGTTGATTCAGACGTCTGATAACATTTAGGCTGGACAAGATAGTTCTGTCTGATGAAATCAGACGTCCAGACCTTAGACTAGATGTCTTAGGAGACGTCTGATGACTTTGCCAGACGTCCAATTAGTGGATCGTTAGCTGGCTTAACAAACACTCAAGGATATGACTGTTAGAGCCTTATCAGACGTCCTTAGGCCTTTCCAGACGTCTGATAATTGACCGTTTTTGCCTCGACTGACCCGAAAATCTCTTCTTAGAGATTTTGTAGCCATTGCAAATCCATTCCCACGAAAAAGTAGGTTTCCAGATGTCCAGACATAGTGCCAGACGTCTTGTATGTCGTCTGATGGACTTGCGCTAGAACCCTGTTTAGATCTGATCCAAGTCAGGAAGAGACTCGCCCAAAATCAGACGTCTGACCTTGAAATCAGACGTCTTAAAGTGATCTTCCAGACGTTTGATGCTATAATTAGACGTCTGATAAGCCTGTCAAAATAATGATTGTTCCTGATTTCGGGCTGATTCACTTGGGCTTTGCACCCAACGGCTATGGAAGCTTTTCTAAGCCTTCCAAAGCCTTCCTAAGGGCTCTATAAATAGAGGGGAGCCTTTGACACACTAATACACATCTAAGAAACACAAGACATACCTTGCAATATACTTTCAAACCATTTTGTGTCTCTCTTGCTCTCTAAGCTCTAATTCTTCATCCTGAGAGCATCAAGTTATTGCGCACCCGCTCTCCCGCTGTTGTTCACGAGAGCGACGTCGCGCCGTCGTGGCACACGCATCCGCATCGTCGACGCACTCCTTTCAAAGGGAAGCATCCTATTTCCTATAGAAGCTTAGGTTCAAAATTACTTTGTTGGCTCTATAGGATTATTTGTTATTTTATCTTTGTTATTTGGTTGGGTATTCGCTTTTCGAATTCCCGTCTCCTTCACGAGACAAAATCCTTCTCGTGAAGAGAAGGGGTTGAGGTACGCTACCCTCGTCTAAGTAGCGTGGTTATAACTGAGGTTGAATCACCCTCGTTTTAAAGTGATTCGGTTTAGTGGATTTGATCAACTTAGTTGATCGGAAAATCCTAACTCGAGAGGGTTAGGTGGTGGTTTTCACCCTGTTTGGGTTTCCACCTAAAAATTATTGTGTACTTTGTGCGATTGTTTTTTTTGTGAGATTGTTTATTATTTCAATTCCGCATTTTTTACGTCGAGCTGATCTCACCCCCTCCGAGTAGTAAATTACAGTTGGTATCAGAGCAGGTTCTTACAAGATCGGAGTAACACCCGGCAAGAAGATCATGGAGGGAAGCATAGCCACAATCAGAATCTCCGAAGGGCAGTCCACCATCCGACCACCCTATTTCGACGGGAGGGACTTCGGATATTGGAAGTTGAGGATGAAGACGTGGCTCCAAGCCACTGAGTTCGAGATATGGGGATGTTGTGAAACCCCATACGAGATCCCGAAGCGACCCCAAGGAGGCTACTCGCAACTGCAGATTCGAGAGCTTTCACTCAATGCAAAGGCAATGAATGCCTTGTATTGCTCGTTGAGTCCGAAGGAATTCGAACAAATCCAAGAGTGCACCACCGCCCACGAGATATGGAGGAGGTTGGAAGGCACTCATGAGGAGACGAGCTCGGAAGAAGATCTCGGGGAGAAGGAAACCACGTGCCTTGGTTTCATGGCAATCGGAGAAAGTGACAACGACAACGACGACAGCGATAATGAGGTAAACTCGGATTTACAAGATGCTTTTAATGAGTTGTATGAGCTTAGTAAATCACTAAAAATAGAAAACAAAAGCATGAAAAAGAATCTTAGTTTTCTTAAATCTGAAAATGATAGGTTAGAAATAAAACTTAAGGATCTAGAAGCTAGTCCTAAAAATGATAACCTATTATTAGAAAATCAAAACCTCATCAATGAAAATAATAAATTGATTGAGGAAAATGTTAATCTAAAAATAGAAATTTCTGATTTAAAGACTAAGATGAATATTATAGAAAATGAACTTGCATGTCTTAGGGAGAAATCAAATAAATTGATAAATAGGGTAGATAATTTATATAGCCCTAAAATTGAGAAAGGATCTCCGTCAAGGAGACCCAATAATAGATCCGGATCCAAGCTCACTTGGATACCGAAGAAAAATTTGGAATCTTGTTTTGTAGGGTTCAGGGATAATTACGACACAAAGGATTGGACCTACAAACTAAAGGCTGGTCAACTCGAGTTGGGAGAACCAAGGAGTAGACCAAGGAGGAGAACAAGAAGACCGACGAGACGGCGAACAAGCGACGGAGCCGCCGCACGTTGACCGCCAAACTGGAGACCGACGCCGATGCCCGGGCCTCCAAGCTACGGATGGGAGCCCCATCCGATGTGGCATCCATTACAGTTCGGGCTATCCGGTCAAGATCCTCTAGGTGCTGGAAGGGGTCCTCATTTGAGCTTCCATGAACGTGGCTCTGAATCAGACTCAAAACATTTGGTTTTAGCTCAAAATCATCTCCCCCTTCGGGGATCTTATGGTGTGGCTCAACTCGAATAGCGGAAGGGTTATAGAAGTCACAGAGGGGCCTAGGTTGGTCCTGGAATGGTGGTAGATCAGGTGGCGGTTGCCCTTGTGGGCCTTGGAAAGGTGGTGGTGGTTGCCCTTGTGGGTTCTGCAATTGGTGTATGGCTTGCATGATGGTGTGGATCTGTTGCTGATGAAGCCGATGGTTTGCGTTAATCTGGGCTTGGATGATGGCCATTGTGTCTGGTGGGGGTTGATCCTCAACCTCATCTACCCTAGGTTCAACCATGTTTCTAACAAAATCAAGTCGCTTGGATTCCCGTCCCAAAACAAACAACTCGGGATGCAGTGAGCGTCTCCTGTGCATACATTAGAGAAGAACAGGAGGGGAAGCGGAGAGCGACAGATGCGAGAAGTGTGTGTTCAATCAAGCAAACAAGCCTAGTCCTTATGGTGTATTCTTTAGGAGGCCTAGAAATCTCAAAAGGGTGATTAAGTCCGTAAGCACTGGACTCCCCTTCCTAAAGCCAATCTGGCCAGGTTGATTACGAGTTGATTGCAGGGAAGGTTCTTCCTTTGGCTTGCGTCGCCGGTTCCATAGGCCCCACAACCACGATCGTTTGACACTGCCCCGTAGCCTAGTCACCAGATTCTACTAAGGAAATGAAAGCCAAGTGCCTAGTGAACAAAATCTCGCCTCTCGAGACTTAACTCAATCCTGCCTAGGGCACGTCTACTCTGTTTTAAAGGGGTAGGATAGTGCTTGTGCTAGGGTTGTGTGATGAGGCGTTGATTGGGGTAGTGCCTCTTAGTTTTCCATTTTCAGTGTGTGTGCTTCTATCAAAACATGATTTTCAAGCAAGGATTTTTTTTTTAGATGTGGTGTCTTTTAATGTTTTATCCTTACTTTAGTGTCTTTTAGGATTGACGTGTCTTAATACTTTCAGACAAGTTTCAGTGGGCACGTCAAGTTTTGCACACAATTTGGTGAAAGTAGATTTCCTTTTATCGTGTAGAGGCTCTAAAACCCTAATGTACTCATCCTAATGATCATGCAGCTTCTATTAGATGAGTCTTTTTTTTAGGGGTGAGTGGTGCGGCCCAAATCAATCCAAGGTGGCTTCGCAAACACCACTCAAAATGAAAAAAGAACACTCCAAGAATTTATTCAGAATGTTAGAGTATATTTTTTTGTTGGGTGATGTGTTAAGGATGTGGGTCAGGAAATCGTACACCACGCCAATTTTGTTTCGATTTTACAATTTTTTTAAGATTTTTTTTAAGCAAGCAAAACAACCATGGGTGAAGAAATACTCACAACCGGTCCTTGTTGCGCCTTTTTCCTTGTTACCGTCATGAGTTGCGCTGCTTCGTCGTCCAAGCGTCGAATTCCTGCAACTATCAAGTAGAAGGAGACAAGGCGTTAGACAATGCGAGCATGGATGTAAAATGGAAGTGACAAAACAAATTTGTTGCCTCCCCAACAACAGTGCCAAAAACTGACGTGCGTGTGACGCGTGTGTTTTGAAAAGTCGTTATAGCTTGCGCTTGCGATGTTGGTTTTAAAATAAAGAAACAGATGTGAGTCCGAGTGTCGGTCTTAGGGAGGCATGAAAATCGGATTCTTCTTGTCACTTATTGTCACGAAAATCGCAGGGTTTTGCTTGCAAAAAGGCGTAGGTGAAAAGCGAGAGAGAGAGATTAGGGTTAGAATTGTTTCATTCGCAACATGCAACTTGAATAGAAAATAACTTCATTTAACATGCAACTTTAGTTCATAATTACAACACTAGATACATGCTTGAACATAAGTAAAGTAAAGCTTAAAAGAAGGAAAGAGAGAGAGGGACGGCGAGGCAGCCACGGTGGTGGAGAGGGCTCTGTCGGTGGCTCGTCGTCTCCCATGATTACAAAAGGGCTTAAAGGTAGCTAGGATGGAGATAGAACACTTGCAAGTGGAGTGAATGCCTTGAATGGGTGGTTGGATGGGGTTTAAATAGGAAGAAGGGCTTTCCACCCTTCCCAAAACGTTGGTGAAGGCCCCTGCCCACTGCTCGCTCGCTCGCGGCTGTGCTTCTTCGCGCCTGATTCGAGTGCGCGCGTCGTAAGCCATCCGATCGAAGATCGGACGGTTGAGATTCTACGCGGGGCCTGCTCGCGGATCGCTGCTAAGGAGCGTGCGTCTCCGCGTTATTGCGCGCGTGAGCTTTCGCGTGCATTTGTTGCGCCTCGCAGCTCCATCTGCGCCGTTCGCTGCCAATTGGGCGATCGATTTCGCGTGCGCCTTAAATCGCGCAGCAATTAGGGAGTGGCAGGCGTTTCGAACCTGCGCCCCTCTCTACGTGGTTGAAGCGCTGACCGCTGCGCTGTGCTTGCTGCTTTGTCGTGGCGAGAGCGGGCGCGTGGGCGGCTCTCAGTCGTTCGATCGAAGATCGACGACTGAGATTCATCCTCTAGGTGAAGGTGGAAGTGAGCGGCGGTCTGGATGCAACAAGCGGGCACACGTGGCGCGCCGTGGGCCGTTGATCATCAGATCGACGGTCAGAACTTCTTGGGTCCATTGTGAGAGCTCCGGATGTCCGATTTGGCCGATTTTGAGTCTGTTGGACTCCGTTTGTCGCTCTGAATCTATCATGCGGTCCGATTGCTCATCTGAGGCTTGCTTTGACAAGTACTTATAAAAATGGCCATTAATACTATTTTATGTGCAATCTTGATGTATGATGTATGTAATGCTCCCATTCTATTTATGATGTGTTATCTGTGCATTTTGTTCTTAAGATGGACCCCAATTAACAGCATTATCACCCCAAGATGCAGTGTTTTCAGGTCTGTAATCAGCTTGCACAGTTGGTGAATTCTCGTCAACCTGGTGCACTCCCTTCACAACCTCTGCTTAATCCAAATAACGTGCCAAACTAGAGGCGTGTTATGAACCCGACTCAGGGCCAGGCTCACTATGTCTATCAGGCCTCTTATGCTCCATCACCTGACAGGATGGAGTCTTCGACATTGTATTTGGGTTATCAGTAGCAACCACCTCTTTTGCCAACCTCGACCCAGAACTAGGTAGGATTGAATTGCATGACTACCCGTAGTGGCAAAACAACTTAGGACCCACCTTATCCAAGCCACTCTCAGCCTGGTAGTTCAAACCCAAACCCTAGGTTGGTCATCCATGATACCCCTGCCCTAGATCAAGAACCTGGACCAATTCTAGAAGAACATGCAGAGGTTCCCTTTCTAGAGGCCTTGACCAAAGGAAAGAGGAAACCCAAACTCGTGGCTCTTGAGGAAGACTTGGTCAAGCTCTTTGAGTAGGTCTAAATAAACATCCCGTTGAAGGATGTGATTCGGGATGTTTATTTAGTATGGATGAGAGATTTCTGAAGGACGTATGTACACCTAAGCGTAAGCCGCGAACCAAAGATGGGAATCCAATCATATTGTCGGAGTAAGCCAGATCCATCATCTTGAGAAAACTCCTGCCTAAGGCAAAGGACCCTAGTACCCCTCTAATCTCTTGCAGAATCGGTGATTTGGAATTCAACAGAGCACTCTTAGACTTAGGAGCTTCCATCAATTTGATCCCTATGTCCCTACTAGATCATTTTGAGGAAACTGTGCCAAAATCAACTGAGGTGACCTTGTAGTTAGCTGACCATTCAATCAAGTCACCTGGAGGAGTTCTCGAGGATGTTCTGGTTCGGACCCGCGACTCCTACTTTCCTGTGGACTTCACTGTTTTGGATATGAAGACTCCTGAGAATCTAAAGAATACATCGATTATACTAGGAAGACCATCCTTAGTGACAGCTAGGGCGAACATTAACTACGAAGAGGGCCAGATTGAGTTGAAGTTCTGGAATAAGACTCTGAAAATCGATATCTTTAAGGCCTAGAAAGAAATTAGTTGCGGGGCAGTAGAACAAGTGCGCTACATTAATGCTATTGTTGAGGACTTGTTTCTCGAGGATGACCTGAATACCCCTGATCCTCAACCCCAAGCAGATCATACCCTGCAGAAAAAGGAGCCTAGCACCGATCTAGACCCACCCATAGCTCCCACCTTTTCTTTTGAGGCCCATCCCGAACCACCTTCTGCTGTTGATAATCCCGTCATGGAACTAAAACCTCTTCCCGATCATTTGAAGTACGTCTTTTTGGGTTCCAATCAGACGTTTCTTGTGATTATCAATTCCTGACTCACATCTAATCAGGAGAAGCTGATTTCTGTCCTCTAGCAACATCGAAGAGCCATTGGATGGATTCTCGATGATTGATGAGAACCTCATCATGAGCCATAACTAGCTCATTTTGACCTAATAAGAGGATAAAAGCTCCTACATAACTCAAAGAATGGCTTAACTCAGAGAATTCTGAGTTTAAGAAGAAAACAAGTCATAAGGGGTAAAAATGCAATTTTACCATCACAATCTGCAAACAGGATAACTCAGGGTCCAAACATAGGTCAAACTAACCTAATAAGAAGGAAAGTGGGATGATCTGATCTGATAAAGGCTACAGCAACTCTAAGGAATTAAAAGACAATCTGTAACCCTAAAACAAAACCCACTTCAATTCACGAGGTTCGAGGCAAAGTAAAAATCTACTAAACCCTCTAAAATTCATATAAAAATAATCTCTAGGGTTTAGAACCTTCAATTTGACCTTAGGAACCCATTTTGACCTACAATGAGAACCATGCCCAATTAATGATTTAATTTGGGTTTTTACGTAAATTGGCCGATCAAATAAGGTCTGACCTAGAAATAAAATTCACCATTATAATCCTTAGGTCCCATTTAGTCATGCATAAAAACTTGAGCCTAGGAAGAGACCTTCTTGACCGACTTTGCATTTTAGTCCTCATCCATTACTTTTTGACCCTCAACTTTTGAAACCCTTGCATTTTGGCCCCTAAGTCTTCATCGTTTTTGCATTTGGGTCCTCCCTGCAAAACCCTGAGCAGCGCCATGCTCCGGCGAGGCATGGCGCCACGCAGGGTGAGGGCGACCCCCTGCCAAGACAACGGGGTGTTCCCTGCGACGTCTGCTGTCGCAGGGACACCTCCACGATCTCTGCCATCACCCACACCTTCCGTGCGAACGCGCGGAAGGTATGGGTTGCAATCCGGCCATCCTCCGGCGAGGGAGGCACGTCGCCTCCCTCCGCCCTCCTCTCTGATTTCGCCTCTATAAAAGCCGCCACCGTCTGCTGCATTCAGCAGCTCGGTTCTGATGGAGAAACACCCCCCTCCTTCCTCTCTTCCCACTCCGGCAGAAGCCCTCCAGCTCCGGCGGTTCTTCCTCCTCCTCCTCGTCGCTCTGCCGCAATACGAGCAGCAGAGTCACCCTCACCGGCTCTTCCCGCGTCGCGCCGTACCCAGCGCGGGCTCTCCCGCTCTCTCCTCGCCGCCGCCCCCTCTCTCTGGGCACCTTCTTCTCCGGCGACAGTCGATACGACTGTCGCCCTACTCCAGCCCCCTTCGACTCTACAACTAGGTCAGAACTTCTTCCTTCCTTCCCTCTTTCTTTTCCCCAACTTAATTTGCTTAACTACCCCTCGACTGTGCCTGACCGCCCTCACCTTCTCCATCTCCAGCCACTCTCCGGCGAGTTGCCCCTGTCAATCCACCACTCCACACAACTCGCCACCTACCCCAAAAGCTCCGCCTCACCTCACCCGACACCCCCCGCCCCTTTGCTGCCACTCCTCACCTCCACAACACTCCCCTGAACAAACCCACTTTTCCGGTCGCAGTTCGACCTAGGGCCACCGCTAGACACTGCCCTACAACCTGCTACCCCTCGCATTACCTTCGCCGTGCCACGGCGAAGGTCACCCTATAGTCTGATTAGGCCGAGAGGCCCTGTTTGTGTTTGGCAGGTCTGCAGCCTCGGCCGCCATTGGTGACAAGGCGAGGAGCTTCCAAGCAAGCTCTAGGCCCTGCAGCAACAGGATCCCAGCTGAGGCGAAGCGGAGGGACTTGAGCGATGGCAAGGAGCAGATCTGCGAAGAGAAACGAGCGCGTTGTTGCTGAAGCTAGGCCGCGCCTTCCTGCGGGCGCACGCAAGCGAGGGACAAAGTTTAGTCCCACATCGTGGGATTTCGAAGCACCGCACCGGTTTAAATTATTTTTGTGAAATAAGCTTATCGCCTCCGAACGCACTGAGGTGAGGTCCCGCGCCCATCACACCCGCCCGATCCGCGAGTTCACCACGCGGATCCGGCGGATCCGACCCGAAGCCATCCTGAGCACACCTCGCGCATCACCCACCTGCCGGTGCGCCTGGTCACGGGTACGAAGCCCGACCTGATTACCTGGCGGCTCTGGGAGAGCTATCCTACGAGCGAAGTCTGAGAAAGAGAGAGATGTGCGGGTAGAGGGAAAGGGGGTAGGTTTTACGTTGGCTGTGGTGTGTGCAGGAACAGGCCGAGGCAGAGAAGAAGAAGAAGAGAGCAGGGCACAGAGAAGAAGAAGGCCGTCGAAGAAGACTGAAGGAAGAAGAAGGAGGAGCACCAAGCACTGTAGCAGCGGTGACTTAAGTCGTTTGATTGGAAAATCAGACGACGCTCTGCAGAGGAAGAGAAGAAAAAGAAGAGTAGGCATTGCAAAGAAGAAAGAAAGAAAAAGAAAGAAAGAAGAAGAAGGAGCTCTGCAGCTGAGGCAGAAAGAAGGAAGAAAAGAGAAGCGCAAGGAAGACAGAGCTGAAAGAAGAGAAGAAAAGAGAAGATAAAGAGAAGATAAAGAGAAGAAGACGAGAAGCTCTGAAGAAGAAAAGAAATAGAAGAAAAACAAGAAGAGGAATTGAAGGCAGAAGATCAAGGAAGAAGATTCGAGAAAAGAAGAAGATGAGCTAAGAGAGAGAAGAGAAGCTACAAGACTCAGATTCATTTCTCCCTCTCTCGCTCTTATTTTTGTAATAGAAACATTGTACTTCTAGAATACAGTTTTGTCCCTGAGTTCGACCTCAGGAACTCTTTTATTTCCGAGTAACAAATTGTATTGAACTGGTAACCACTTCTCTATGCTATACTACAACGAAATAATAGAACTATAGACGAGAGTGCCTCACCAGTTTTTGGTGCCGTTGCCCGTTGCTGGGGAGCAACGGCTATTCTAGAAGCTTTAAATTTCTTTCAAGAGATTGCTAATCTTTTTCTCTCTCTTATGTGCAGGTAAAAATTGGAAGAGCAGCTCACAACAAACACTCCAACAAACAGGTAATCTTCATTAGCCCTCTCTTAAACTCCCTTAAAATCTAAAAAGGAACAAAAAGAAAAATCAACTTAGGGCTACCTGCATCATACATAGTAATTCCTCAAAGTTGCCTAAATTTTTCATTTCAACACATTTTAACTGTCCATCTAGCTAAGGTAACTAGGGCTAAAACCTTCTTGATTGAGCCCTAGATACTACATTTTTGAGGCAACTAAAATGGACCAACTAGAGCCAACTCAGGAATTGAAAAGCTAGGGTTTTTAGAGACACACCTTCTATTAACAAAGAAAAGATCTTCCCAAAAAGGGGTGTACCTAAACCTTGTTTGAAAAGATCTATACAAGAGGAACCCTAAGCAAATCAGGCTCTTAAATCCATTTGAACCTTAAAAGAAAGGACCCAAAAGCTCTCAAAGGAACAAGAGGTGAAGTTGACCCCTTGGGTCAACCAACCTTAAAATTAGGTCACTTCTTCACTTAAAATACCTAAAAGTTCAAGTGGAACCTTAAGCACCTTGATCTTAAAGTAAAAAAGGTAGACTTAAGAGGTCAAGGTCCCCATTCTGGTCTACCTGGAACCGCAGTGACAAGAGAGGTCGGGTGGGGGATACCCTGTAACCCGTGGGGACGCTTTATCGTGTAGGGGTCTTTGTGGGACTCACCCTCTCTGGCTGCCCAGGTAATTCTCAGGTGGACGATCTTTTTGATCAAACGGTCCATCTGCCCCGCACCTCTATAGTCACCCAACAATTTTTGGGTGTCTCGATTGGGTCCAACACCTTCTAAACTCATCTATTCTAACAGTGCATGTACTGTAGGAGGTCCTTAAGACCACCCTTAAGACCTCCTTTAGAAATTCACTCTCGTCAATGCCAAGCCTCGACGCCCGTGTTTGTGCAGCAACCCCACCACACTATTCTCTCATCTGATTCAGAACCAAGCTCTTCTTCTTCCCCCATCATGGCTCAGCCAGTTGAGGAAGAAAATAATCTGGAGCACCAGCTCCAGCGACTCAATGACCTCTTCCAAAACTTTGTGCACCCACCGCAGCGTCTTATGATGCGGGACCATTATAATCCTGCTGCGGTGGCCATCGAGCCTCGAGTCAGAATCCTGACTGGAGGACCTGATTCCGAATTAAAGCCCAACATGATTCATGCTATACCTAAATTCCATGGGCTTAATTCCGAAGATCCCTTCCAGTACATCAAACAGCTAAAGCATCTAGTCCAAACTTTTGGGTCAGATGCGCAAAATCGGGATATTCTTCTCATGAAGATGTTCTCCTTTTCTCTTATGGACAAGGTCGCTCATTGGTATCAAATTCAGACCCGGCCGATCAACACTTGGGAAGAACTTCAGTCCGAGTTTTTGAAAAAGTTCTTTCCCGTTGGTCGGACCAACGCCTTGCGCCATCAGATTACTCACTTCACTCAACAATCAGGGGAACCTCTCCATGAGGCACGGGATCGTTTTCAGGATCTCATGAGAAAGTGCCCCCATCACGGAGTTCCTAAATGGGAACAGGTCCAATCTTTTTACCAGGGACTCCGTGAGGACATCCGTCTTTTCGTCAATGCAACTTGAGGAGGAAATATCATAAGTCAACATGAAGACACCGTGTGGGAGATTCTCGAAAACATGTGCGAGAACTCCATCAACAATGACTCCATGGGATTATTCGACAGGACGAATACCCGCGCATCGACGAATCTTAGGGGAGCATATGAGACGCAGGGCCTGTCCGCATCAGTCGACCTGGAGTTAATGACCAGTCGATTGGACAAGGTCTCAATCATTGAGAAGAAGGTGGATGAGCTGACTCAGCACTTGCAGCGAGCCACCTCTGCGCGTAACTCCTTTGCACAACCTCCTTCCACACAGGAGACTATGCAAAACATTCTCCACCGATCTTCCCTTAGGATGGATCCATATCCATCCCCATCTGATTCTCGGATCGGAGGATCATCCGATCCTTTCTACACCAGCCCGGGGAATTCCATTCCCCCTTTCTCTGATTCTCTAGAGGTTCCTCAGACCTGAGAGGACCTCAATGCCATCCAGAACGACCCATTCTCCAACACCTATAACCCTGGATGGCGAAACCATCCCAATTTTCAGTGGGTGGGAAATTCTCAAACCCAAAGACCACCCTTTCAGTCCCACCCACAGCCCCCTCGTCATTACCAGCCGCCTCAGCCTCGGCCCAACCCTACTTATCCATCAGGGCCAAATCAGGATCAAATGTCCCTTATCCTTCAGACTTTGGTTGACATTCAAAGAACGAATGCGGCTATCCAAAAACAACACAAGGACGAACTTACAGAGGTTAGAACTCAACTGGCCTAGTTGGCAAATTCTCGCCAGCCAGGCACACTTCCTTCCCAACCTCTTCCTAACCCGAACAACGTGCCGACCCAGAAGCGCGTTATGAATCCAAATTTAGGCTACGCACAATGGATTTATCAGGCCCCTACTGCTCCATCGCCAGACGGGATGGAAGCTTCAACATCTTATGCGGGATTTCAGCTGCAGCCACCCCTCTTACCAAACCCAAATCAAAATCAGGCTGGATTAAATTCTGTAACAACATGTAGTGGTAAAACAACTCAAGACCCGCATTATCCAAACCACTCCAAGCCTGATAACCAAGACCCTAGGATAGTTATCCAAGATACCACTGTCCCAGATCAAGAACCCGGACCTATCCTAGAAGAACCAACCAAGGTCCCATTTCCCGAAGCCTTAACCAAAGGAAAAAGAATAACCAAGCCCGTGGCACCTGAAGAGGACCTGGTCAAGCTCTTTGAGCAGGTCCACATAAACATCCCTTTGATGGATGCAATCCGCCACGTACCGGCTTACGCACGATTCTTAAAGAATGTGTATACACCCCAGCGTAAGCCGCGAACCAAGAGTGGGAGTCCAATTGTTCTGTCAGAGCAAGCCAGCTCTGTAATCTTAAGCAGACTCCCACCCAAGGCTAAAGATCCTGGTACTCCCCTGATTTCCTGCAAGATAGGTGATACACAATTTGATAGAGCATTGCTAGACTTGGGTGCTTCCATAAATCTGATACCCACATCCTTAACCATCTAGAAGAATCTGAGCTGAAACCAACTGAGGTGACATTACAATTAGCAGATCGATCTATAAAGTCACCAAAAGGGATTCTTGAGGATGTTATTGTGAGAGTGCGGGATTTCTACTTTCCTGTAGACTTTATAGTCTTAGACATGGACGCACCTGAGAACCGTAGGGATACACCAATCATTTTAGGGAGACCTTTCTTGGCTACTGCTAGAGCCAACATTAGCTGTGAGGAGGGCTAAATAGAGCTCAAATTTGGGAATCAAACCCTGAAAATTGATATATTTAAGGCCCAACAAGGAATCAATTGCGGTGTCATCGAACAGATTTGTGACGTTAGGGCTTTGGTTGATGAAACACACTTCCAGAATGACCTGATTATACCTCATCAACCACAGAAAGATCTTGACCCGCAAACTGAGGAGTCGAATCTAGATACGAACAACCCAGTAACTCCTACCCTTGAACCTCACATCTATACTGAACCACCCGCTGCTGCTGATAACCCCATCCTCGAACTGAAGCCCCTTCCTGCTCACTTGAAATACATCTTTTTGGGTTCTAATTAGACTCTTCCTGTGATTATCAATTCCAACCTCAATCTTGAACAGGAATCCCGTCTGATTACTGTCCTCCAGCAACATCGCAGAGCCATTGGGTGGACTCTCGATGATTTGACTGGAATAAGTCCCTCTTATTGTACTCATCATATCTATTCAGAAGAGGGCGCACGACCTTCTCGTGAAATGCAGAGACGCTTGAACCCCAATCTGCAGGAGGTAGTGAAAAAGGAGATCATCAAGTGGTTAGATGCCGGGATCATCTACCCGATCTCCGATAGTCGTTGGGTGAGCCCAATTCAGGTCATGCCCAAGAAGGCAGGACTCACCACTATAACGACTGAGACCGGAGAAATCATTCCTACCCGATTAGCCAACTCGTGGAGAGTCTGTATAGATTACCGCCGACTCAATTCTTCCACGAAGAAGGATCATTTCCCACTGCCTTTCATTGATCAGATTCTCGAGAAACTAGCGGGAAATAGGTTCTTCTACTTTCTTGACGGGTACTCCGGTTACAACCAGGTGGCAATCCATCCCGAGGACCAAGAAAAGATCACGTTCACCTGCCCCTTCGGAACATACGATTTCCGAAGGATGCCTTTCGATCTTTGCAATGCACCCGCTACTTTTCAACGGTGCATGCTTGCCATATTCTCAGATATAGTAGGTGATTATTTGGAAGTCTTCATGGATGACTTTTCAGTTTTTGGAGCATCATTCGACGATTGCCTCCAACACTTGGTCCAGATACTTAGGCGGTGCATCGATGTGAATTTGGTTCTTTCCTGGGAAAAGAGCCATTTCATGGTGCCTGAGGGAATTGTCCTGGGACATTTAATTTCGTAAAAAGGCATCCAAGTTGATCGAGCTAAGGTTGATCTGATCTCTCGCCTTCCTATGCCTAGCTCGATCAATGACATCCGATCTTTTTTGGGGCACGTCGGTTTTTACCGTCGATTTATCCCTGATTTTTCAAAAATCGCGCGCCCCCTGACCACTCTTCTCTCCAAGGATGTACCTTTCGAAATTTCCAAGGAATGCACTCAAGCATTTGAGATCCTACGTGACCGAGTTACCCAAGCCCTGATCCTACAGTCCCCTGATTGGTCTCAACCCTTTGAGATCATGTGCGATGCATCTGACTTCGCTGTAGGAGCGGTTTTGGGGCAGAAAATTAACGGGAAACCTGTGGTCATTTACTACGCTAGCAAAACACTGGATGAGGCTCAGCGTAACTATACGGTTACTGAAAAAGAGCTGCTATCTGTAGTATTTGCCCTAGAAAAATTTAGATCATACCTTCTGGGTTCCCGTGTCATCATATACTCGGATCACACAGCGGACGCGAAACCTCGATTAATCCGATGGATCTTGCTGTTGCAAGAATTTGACCTTGAGATTCGCGACAAAGCGAGAAAGCAAAATATGGTAGCTGATCACTTATCCCGTCTTCCTTTTGAAATAATTGACCCTTCCGGACCCATCACAGAGCATTTTCCCGATGAGCACCTGCTGACTATTGGTACTAGCCTTCCATGGTTTGCTAATATAGTAAATTACTTGGCATCTCATCAGATCCCGTTTGATTGGCCGAAGGCCAAGAAAGACAAATTGCGCTCTGATGCCAAGTATTACATTTGGGAAGACCCGTACCTCTTCCGCATAGGTGCTGAACAAATCATCCGGAGATGTGTCTCGGAAGAGGAATTCAACAATATCCTCTCTTTCTGCCATGACCAGGCATGCGGTGGCCATTTCTCTGGGCATAAAATCGCATCAAAAGTCCTCTAGTGTGGCTTTTATTGGCCCACACTGTTCAATGACACATACAATCACTGCAAGGCATGTAGTCATTGCCAAACTTTGGGCAACATGAGCCATTGCGACATGATGCCTATGCAATCGATTCTCGTATAAGAAATCTTTGATGTTTGGGGGATTGATTTTATGGGCCCCTTTCCTATTTCGGATGGTTTCGAATACATTCTGCTGGCTGTGGACTACGTGTCCAAATGGATCGAAGCCATACCGACCCGAACCTGTGATCACAAAATCGTTCTCAAATTCATTCATCAAAACATTTTCTCAAGGTTCCGGATTCCTCGTGCTATAATCTCTAATGGGGGGACCCATTTCACAAACGCTCAGTTTAGGTCACTGATGACCAAATACGGGGTGTCTCACCGAATCTCTACTCCTTACCACCCCCAAACTAATGGTCTAGCTGAGCTGTCAAATCGGGAGATCAAGAAAATCCTGCAAGTCACTGTTCGGCCTGACAAGGAGGACTGGTCGTCCCGACTTCCGGAAGCATTGTGGGCCTATAGGACCGCCCACAAAACCCAATTAGGAATGTCTCCCTTTAGACTGGTGTACAAGAAGGCGTGTCACCTTCCCGTAGAATTGGAGCATAAAGCTTATTGGGCAGTATGGACTGTAATCTAGATTTTTCGAAGGCTGGAACCCACAGAAAACTTCAAATCAGCGAGATCGATGAATTACGCCTAGACGCGTATGAGAACTCGTGAATCTACAAGGAGCGGGTTAAAGCCTTCCATGATAAGCATATCTCAAGAAAAATCTTTCATCCTGGTCAGAAGGTCCTACTCTTTGATGCCCGACTCAGACTTTTCCCGGGAAAGCTGCGATCCAAGTGGGTCGGACCATATTTAGTCCGACAGGTTTTTGGAAATGGAGCTATCGAAATCAGTCCGCTCAGCCACGATTCCGAACCTTTCATCGTGAACGGTCAGAGACTCAAGCCGTTCATTGATGTGACTTCTACTGATTTGGCTGAATCATCTTATATCCTCCATTCCCCTTAAGCTTATTGCGCCCAGCCGATGGCGTAAAACTCAGCGCTTAACGGGAGGCAACCAGTCATTTTCCTAAAGATCCAAAACCTTTTTCACAGTTTTGTGCACTTAACGTTCACCCTTGTAGACAGCCGACCCCACCTCAGATGCTTGCATCTGGGATTAGAAATCGTCCGCAAAATTCATCCCGACTCATTCACTCATCCAAATTTCTGTCTTAAGGAATGAACTAAGTAAATAAAAAACCCCCTAAGTCACAATGAGGACATTGCAAACCTTAGGCATGGGGGGTATAAAAGTGCAAAACTTGTAAGAAAAGGTTTTAAACAAAAAAATTCACATATGCCAAAAACACCATAAAAATAAAAAAATTTTTTCGAAAAAAGAAAAAGAGAATAAGAGGAGAAGGAAATTTTGTGGGAGAAGGAAAAGAAACAAAATGAAAAAGGAGCACAAAATTATGAGAAAAAAGTAGTCATTAGTAAGAAACTAAGGAATTAACCTAAGTTCTAGACCTCATTCAAGAAAAGAACTGAAAAGTGCACAATGAGATTAGTAAGAACGCAAACCTTAGGCTTTCTTGGATAGACTCTTAGTACCCATTAAGATCTGGACACTCCTCAAGAGGTTGAGAAAAATGAAAAGCTAAAGTATTAGGTCTAAGGCTTAGGGAGTATTTAACCTCATTAACTAACTTTTGGTCTACGGGACTCAGTAACCTAAGCACCCTAACCTCACACACAGCCTGGTTCAGTAAGCGTAAAAATCAAAATCATGCAAAAGCGTCACAAAATTCTGAAAAGTACACCTAGAGTAGGAGCGGCCAATCAATACAAGTTGATTTAGACGAGTTCCCAGTGCGGAGAGGCGGGAAATCCCCTCGAAGATGCGTAACAAAATATCATCTCCTCAGTGCTTGTCTCTTAGGATATTTACACATCCTACTGGGGGCATGTAAGCACTCTGCTGGTTTAGATTCCATGGATGGCATTATCACGAAGTGTCAATTGCCAGGGTTTGGATTCAGCCACGGAACACCATGGATGGGATTATCTCGAAATCTCAATAGCCAGGGTTCCGGGGGTTTCCATGGGCGGTGCTATCTCGAAGCATCGATTGCCAGGAACCCTTGAGGATTGATGATGGGAGCAAGGAATCTGATACAGACCGTGTTGAAAAGCCAATCCTAAGCTAGAATTAAAAAGAAAAAGAGAGAAAACTCTCCAAACAGAAAAATTTTCTATCTCTCTCTCTCTTACAAAACGCACTGCGAACTGAGCCAGGGCTAAAAGCATTTCAAGCACGGGTGCTTTAACCACAAAGTCCAATAGACCTTAGGTTAGTTCTTGTAGGCCTTAAAAACCTTTGCTAAGGACTGAGGCTGAGGCTAGACAGATCTGGATCTTGATTGGTACTAGAGTACCTTTTAGGCCTATGGTCAGCATTCTAACCTAATCTAAGCTCAAATGAAAAAGCACTTATCTGAAGCTATTAAGAACTTCATGGTCTAGAATAAAGGTTGAAACCTTAAGTTGTTGCTAAGGGACTAGCAAAATCTAGGCATGGGGGTATGATGTGAACCTCATCATGAGCCATAACTAGCTCATTTTGACCTAATACAGAGGATAAAAACTCCTACATAACTCAAAGAAAGGCTTAACTCAGAGAATTCTGAGTTTAAGAAGAAAACAAGTCATAAGGGGTAAAAATGCAATTTTACCAGCACAATCTACAAACAGGGTAACTCAGGATCCAAACATAGGTCAAACTAACCTAATAAGAAGGAAAGTGGGATGATCTGATCTGATAAAGGCTACAGCAACTCCAAGGAATTAAAAGACAATCTGTAACCCTAAAACAAAACCCACTTCAATTCACGAGGTTCGAGGCAAAGTAAAAATCTACTAAACCCTCTAAAATTCATAGAAAAATAATCTCTAGGATTTAGAACCTTCAATTTGGCCTTAGGAACCCATTTTGACCTACATTGAGAACCATGCCCAATTAATGATTTAATTTGGATTTTTACGTAAATTGGCCTGTCAAACAAGGTCTGACCTAGAAATAAAATTCACCATTAGAATCCTTAGGTCCCATTTAGTCATGCATAAAAACTTGAGCCTAAGAAGAGACCTTCTTGACCGACTTTGCATTTTGGTCCTCATCCATTACTTTTTGACCCTCAACTTTTGAAACCCTTGCATTTTGGCCCCTAAGTCTTCATCTTTTTTGCATTTGGGTCCTCCCTGCAAAACCCTGAGCAGTGCCATGCTCCGGCGAGGCATGGCGCCGCGCAGGGTGAGGGCGACCCCCTGCCAAGACAACGGGGTGTTCCCTGCGATGTCTGCTATCGCAGGGACACCTCCACGATCTCTGCCATCACCCACACCTTTCGTGCGAACGCGCGGAAGGTATGGGTTGCAATTCGGCCATCCTCCGGCGAGGGAGGCACGTCGCCTCCCTCCGCCCTCCTCTATGATTTCGCCTCTATAAAAGCCGCCACCGTCTACCGCATTCAGCAGCTCGGTTCTGACGGAGAAACACCCCCCTCCTTCCTCTCTTCCCACTCCGGCAGAAGCCCTCCAGCTCCGGCGGTTCTTCCTCCTCCTCCTTGTCGCTCTACCGCAATACGAGCAGCAGAGCCACCCTCGCTCGCTCTTCCCGCGTCGCGCCGTACCCAGCGCGCGCTCTCCCGCTCTCTCTTCGCCGCCGCCCCCCTCTCTCTGGGTACCTTCTTCTCCGGCGACAGTCGATACGACTGCCGCCCTACTTCGGCCCCTTCGACTCTACAACTAGGTCAGAACTTCTTCCTTCCTTCCCTCTTTCTTTTCCCCAACTTAATTTGCTTAACTACCCCTCGACCGCGCCTGACCGCCCTCACCTTCTCCATCTCCGGTGACTCTCCGGCGAGTTGCCCCCGTCAATCCACCACTCCACACAACTCGCCACCTACCCCAAAAGCTCCACCTCACCTCACCCGACACCCCCCGCCCCTTCGCTGCCACTCCTCACCTCCACAACACTCCCCCGAACAAACCCACTTTTCCGGTCGCAGTCCGACCTAGGGCCGCTGCTAGACACCGCCCCACAACCTGCTACCCCCCGCATTACCTTCGTCGTGCCACGGCGAAGGTCACCCTGTAGTCTGATTAGGCCGAGAGGCCCTGTTTGTGTTTGGCAGGTCTGCAGCCCCGGCCGCCATTGGCGACAAGGTGAGGAGCTTCCAAGCAAGCTCCAGGCTCTGCAGCAACAGGATCCCAGCTGAGGTGAAGCGGAAGGACTTGAGCGAAGGCAAGGAGCAGATCTGCAAAGAGAAATGAGCGCGTTGCTGCTGAAGCCAGGCCGCGCCTTCCTGCGGGCGCGCGCAAGCGAGGGACAAAGTTTAGTCCCACATCGTGGGATTTTGAAGCTCCGCACCGGTTTAAATTATTTTTGTGAAATAAGCTTATCGCCTCCAAACGCACCGGGGTGAGGTCCCGCGCTCATCACACTCGCCCGATCCGCGAGCTCACCACGCAGATCTGGCGGATCCGACCCGAAGCCATCCTGAGCACACCTCGTGCGTCACTCACCTGCCGGTGCGCCTGGTCATGGGTACGAAGCCCGACCTGATTACCCGGCGGCTCTGGGAGAGCTATCCTACGAGCGAAGTCTGAGAAAGAGAGAGACGTGCGGGTAGAGGGAAAGGGGGTAGGTTTTGCGTTGGCTGTGGTGTGTGCAGGAACAGGCCGAGGCAGAGAAGAAGAAGAAGAGAGCAGGGCGCAGAGAAGAAGAAGGCCGACGAAGAAGACTGAAGGAAGAAGGAGGAGGAGCACCAAGCAGCACTGTAACAGTGGCGACTTAAGTCGTCTGATTGGAAAATCAGACGACGCTCTGCAGAGGAAGAGAAGAAAAAGAAGAGTAGGCACCGCAAAGAAGAAAGAAAGAAAAAGAAAGAAAGAAGAAGAAGGAGCTCTGCAGCTGAGGCAGAAAGAAGAAGGAAGAAAAGAGAAGCGCAAGGAAGACAGAGCTGAAAGAAGAGAAGATAAAGAGAAGAAGACGAGAAGCTCTGAAGAAGAAAAGAAATAGAAGAAAAACAAGAAGAGGAACTGAAGGCAGAAGATCAAGGAAGAAGATCCGAGAAAAGAAGAAGAAGTTGAGCTAAGAGAGAGAAGAGAAGCTACAAGACTCAGATTCATTTCTCCCTTTCTCTCTCTTATTTTTGTAATAGAAACATTATACTTCTAGAATACAGTTTGCTCCATGAGTTCGACCTCGGGAACTCTTTTATTTCCGAGTAACAAATTGTATTAAACTGGTAACCGCTTCTCTATGCTATACTACAACGAAATAATAGAACTATAGACAAGAGTGCCTCACCAATGATCTAACTGGTATTTGCCCTTCGTATTGCACGCACTGCATCTACACGAAAGAGGGCTCACGACCATCCCGTGAAATGCAGAGATGTATGAATCGAAACCTGCAGGATGTCATGAAAAAGGAGATCATTAAGTGGTTAGATGTTGGGATCATCTACCCGATCTCCAACAGTCGTTGGGTGAGTCTGATCTAGGTTGTGCCTAAGAAGGCAGGACTCATCGTAATTACGATTGAAATCAGAGAGATCATACCGACCTGTATAGCAAACTCGTGGAGAGTCTGCATTGATTACAGAAGATTGAATGCCTTCATGAAGAAGGATCATTTCCCACTATCGTTCATTGATCAGATACTTGAGAAACTAGCAGGAAATTGATTCTTCTACTTTTTGGACGGGTACTCCGGTTATAATCAGGTGGCAATCCATCCTGAGGACCAAGAGAAAATCACCTTCACCTGCCCCTACGGGATGTACACGTTCCGCAGGATGCTGTTTGGGCTCTGCAATGCACTCGCCACCTTTTAGCAGTGCATGCTCGCCATATTCTCTAATATGGTGGGTGAGTACCTTGAAGTCTTTATGGAGGACTTCTCGGTATTTGGTGTGTCTTTCGATGATTGCCTCCTGCATTTGGTCCAAATCCTTAGGCGTTGCATCAACGTGAATCTGGTTCTTTCTTGGAAAAAGAGCCACTTCATGGTTCCTGAGGGTATTGCCTTGGGACACCTCATCTCTGAAAAATGCATCCAGGTTGATCGGGCTAAGGTAAATATGATTTCTAAACTACCTGTACCTAGCTCGGTCAAGGACATTAGATCTTTTCTAGGGCACGTCGATTTTTACCATCAATTCATTCCTGATTTCTCGAAAATCGCACGCCCCCTGACTAATCTCCTATCAAAAGATGTCCCGTTTGAGATCATGAATGAGTGCATTCATGCATTTGAAAGCCTGCGTGACTGAGTTACCCAAGCACCGATCCTGCAATCCCCTGACTGGTTTCTACCCTTTGAGATCATGTGCAATGCGTCTGACTACATAGTGGGTGCAGTGCTTGGGTAGAAAATTGACGGAAAACCTGTGGTTATCTACTACGCCAGCAAGACACTTGACGAGGCTCAACGTAACTACACAGTTACTGAGAAAGAGCTACTGGTTGTAGTATTTGGCCTAGAAAAATTCAGGTCATACCTTTTGGATTCCCGTGTCATCATCTACTCAAATCACACTGCAGTGAGGCACTTACTCACGAAGGACGTGAAACCTTAACTAATTCGCTGGATCTTGCTGTTGCAAGAATTCGACCTCGATATTTGCGATAAGGCTGAGAAACAAAATGTGGTAGCCGATCACTTATCTCACCTTCCTTCTTCTGTCATTGACCCATCCGGTCCAATCACAAAGCATTTTCTGGATGAGCATCTATTGGCTATTCACGGGCTCCCCTGGTTTGCTAATATGGTAAACTACTTGGTTACGGGGAAAGTCCTACCAGATTGGGCGACTTTCAGGCGAGACAAGCTGATTTCCGAGGCCAAGTACTATATTTGGGAGGAACCATATCTCTTCCACATTGGCAATGATCAAGTAATCCGGAGATGCATTCCTGACAACGAGGTCAATGACGTGATCTCATTCTGCCATGACCAGGCTTGCGATGGCCATTTCTCTGGGCGAAAAATCGCAGCAAAAATCCTCTAGTGTGGGTTCTTCTGGTCCACGATGTTCAAAGACACATAAACGTATTGTAGGGCATGTGCTCGTTATCAGACCCTTGGTAACATGGGCCCACAAGATATGATGCCCTTGAACCCGATCATTGTGTGCGAAATCTTTGACATATGGGGAATTGATTTCATGGGACCCTTTCTAGGATCTAACAGCTTTGAATACATCTTACTCACTGTTGATTACGTCTCAAAATGGATCGAAGCCATCCTCACCAGAACTAGTGATCACAAAGTTGTTCTCCGATTCATTCCAGAGAACATCTTTTCCAGATTTGGGGTTCCTAAGGCCATCATTAGTGATGGTGGGTCTCATTTCAACAATGTGCACTTCCAGTCCCTGATGA
The DNA here is from genome assembly GCA_037157565.1 of Thalassia testudinum. NCBI lineage: Eukaryota > Viridiplantae > Streptophyta > Magnoliopsida > Alismatales > Hydrocharitaceae > Thalassia > Thalassia testudinum. Next base: position 79,668,348 of record JAZHRO010000024.1, read on the forward strand.
AAGAGTATGGGGTGACGCATCATATCTCGACTCCGTACCACCCCCAGACTAATGGACTGGCTGAACTGTCAAATCGAGAGATCAAGAAGATCCTTCAGGTCGCTGTTTGCCCTGACAGAAAAGATTGGTCTATTCACCTTCCGAAAGCCTTGTGGGCCTATAGGATCGCCCACAAAACTCAATTAGGCATGTCTCCCTTCAGACTTGTGTACGGCAAGGCATGTCACCTTCCCATAGAGATGGAGCACAAGGCCTACTGGGCTGTACGGAAGTGCAATCTGGATCTTATGAAGGCTAGATTACATCACCGGTTGCAAATGAGCGAGATTGAGGAACTACGCAATGATGCGTATGAGAACTTGTGAATCTACAAAGAGCAGGTCAAAGCCTTCCATGACAGGTGCATTATACGAAAATCTTTTCATCCTGGTCAAAAAGTCCTACTCTTTGATGCCAAACTCAAACTCTTTCCAGGCAAACTCAGATCTAAATGGATTAGACCATTCTTGGTGAGACTAGTATTTAAAAATGGAGCTGTTGAAATTAGTGAACTCAGCCATGATTTTGAACCTTCTATTGTGAACGGTCAGAGACTTAAACCGTTCATCGAACTCACTGACTCGAACTTGGCTGTTGTCTCTTTTGATCTCCATTCTCCCTGAGCTTATTGCGCCCAGCTGATGGAGTTAAACTTAGTGCTTAACGAGAGGCAACCCGTCATCTTTTGAAAAAAACACGAAACTCTTTTGACATATCTCTTTGTTGAAATCATATTGCACTTTAGGGATCGTTCATTAGAACAACCGACTCCACCTTTGGTACTTGTATCAAAGCTTGAAATCGTCCGCAATAGTCACCCTGACCCATCCACCCATCCTTTGACGTTATTCTAATGTACGATCTATGCTGAACTCGAACTTACCTAATTTATAATGAGGGCATTGCAAATCATAGGTATGGGGGGTATTAAAATGCAAAATGCCTTGAAAATCAAATCACAAAAGGACTTCCTATAAAAAAATAGAGGTTGAGGAAAAATAAGGTCCATTTGAGAGAAAAATGAGAAAAAGGAGGGAGGAAAATTGAAAAGAAAAGAAAGAAGCAAAAAGATAGAGAAAAAATAGGAGTCCCTTCAAAATAATATGGAACTTACCTAACTTCTAGGTTGGATCAAATGATGAATTAAGACCTAGAAGGCTAAAACTTAAGAGATTAGTGGCAAATACTGACCTCAGGCCTCTTGAATCTGTTCTGAGATTTAAAAACTCACGTACTTGTCAAGATCCGGATTAATCCTCAAGAGGTTGAGGAAAATGCAAAGCTTATGTATTAGGTCTAAGGCTTAGGTAGTATTCGGCTCCATTAACTGACCTCTGGTTTGCAGGACTCGGTAACTTAAGCACTCTAAATCACACACAACCTAGTTCAGTGCGCTTAAATATGAAATCATGCCAAAAAGCATTTATACTGTTCTGAAAATGGTCCTAAGATCTAGATTAGGAGTGGCTTGAAAATATAAGTTGATTTGGACGAATTCCCAGTGCGGAGAGGTGGAAAATTCCCTTCAAAGATGTCCAATAACATATCGTCTCCTCGGTGCTTATCTCGTAGGATATCTAAATATCTTACCGGGGCACGTAAGCACCTTGTGTTGGTTTAGATACCATGGGCGACATTATCACGAAATGTCGATTGCCAAGGTCTGGATTTAGCTACAAAAAGCCATGGGCGACACTATCTTGAAGTGTCGAAAGCTAGGGTTCTAGGGGTTGCCATGGGCGGTGCTATCTCAAAGCATTTATTACTAGGGACCCTGCGAGGATTGATGGTAGGAGCAAGGAATCCGATACAGAACGTGTTTAGGGCTAATCCGAGGTTGGATCTAAGGAAAAATATAATGAAAAGAAAAAGAGAGCGAAAGCTCTCCACAATTGAAAATCTTCTTCTATCCTCTTACAAAAATGCACTGGCAAACTGAACCTAGGCTAACCATATTACAAGCACGGGTGTTTTAACCGCTGCATCCAACAAACCTTAGGATAGTTCCTGCGGGCCTTAGAAAGCTTTGCGATAGACTGAGGCGAGAGCTAGTCAGGTCTGGATCTGGACTGGTACTTGAGTACCTCTGGGCCTATTGTTGGAATTAGATCTGATTCCTAGAGATGTGGCTTAGTAGGCTATCCTGACAGTTACATCTGACCTAGATAACTGGTTTGATCCGTAAGGTTTTGATTAGGGACTAGCAAAAGTTAGGCATGAGGGTATGATGATAATGTCATCATCAGCCATATCTAGCTTTAATTAGTCATAATCAACAGATAAATGCTCCTACATAACTGCCAGAAGACTGTAATTCACTGCATATCCATTCTGAGAGATAAATAGTAAAATAGGGGTAAAAATATAGTTTTAACAGAATATCCTAAATACATAACAATCATGGGGCTTCCCAGGGGTTTATTGAAGGTCAAATGGTCATAACTATCTAATAAGTGGGTTTATGCAGACAAAAATGGGTTTTCATACGTTTTGAGAATTAAATGACATCTGAAATCCTAAAAATAGACCTGCTTAATTCACTGAGGTTTTGGTCAGGATGAAATTCATTTAAACCTTCTAAAAATCATAGAAAAATATTCTCTAAGGTTTGGTATGCTTGACCTGACCATTGGAACCCAATTTGACCTAAAACAGAGTCTCAGACAGACAGTTGCCCTAATTTGGGTTTCTACGTAATTTACCAATTCAAACTTGGTCAAAACCTAAATTCGACTTCACCATCAGATTCCTTGGATCTAAATTAGGTTTGTATCAAAATTTGGGCCCAATAAGAGATCATCTTGACAAGTTTGCATTTTGGTCAAGTCTGACCCTTTTCCTTACACACATGCCCCTAACTTTCGAATTCTTTGCAGAGAACCCCCCAACTTCTTCATCTTCTTCGTGAAAAAGCCCCTGTTGCCATTGAGGTCAACCTTGACCTCCAAGCAACATTGACTGACCCAAATCCTACTCTAATGGCAATCAAATCCCACCAAAATTGGTGGGATTGATGTTCACACCTAGGCGAACAATCTGGGATCAATTTGGAGTCCCAAGTCTCCATGGATTGCCCATGTGAATGCATGAGAACCATAGGTTTCTTTCCTTCAAGCCCAAGCCATGGAATCCGTCTTTCCTGATCCAAAGCTTCCCCTGAAGCTCTATAAAGAGCCGACGTGCACAACCTTCTCCCTAGCAAGTTTTAGCGAGCCAAATACCCCTATTTCTCTTCCTTCGGCCATCGAAACCTCTGCTTTGGTGATCGCCCTCGATCCTCCTCTTCCGACTGCGCAACCATCAAATTGGATGGTCGATCCTATTCCCCTCGTCCTTGCGATCCTCCCTGGCCAAAGGGAGGTCGTTCCTCTGTCTACATCGCCATCACCATCCTCCTGCTCAGTCATCTTCTCCGACTCCGGTCCACCGCAACTGGAGCCTCTCGGCCTCAACTCTCTCTCCTAAAACCCCCTTTCTCTTCCTTTCTCCCTCTACATCATTTCCCTCTCACATACACTCCCAATCGACCACGCAACACACCCCGACGCCCTCACCTTCTTATCTCTCCGATGAAGCTCCGGCAATGCCTCCAGCTTGCTCCACCACACAAAACTCACCGCCACCAACTCCATTAGCTCCACCTCGACCTCCACAACAAAAGGCCTCTATCAATTAGGGCGTTCACTCTCTCCATCACTCCACCAGCCAACCCAGCTCCGTAGCTCCTTCTTCGTCACCGATAGGCATCCACTGGCCACCATACACCCTCCACCTGCCACCACTGAGTTCACCTTCCTACAACGAAGCTATGAGCATTCTAATTGGGGCTTAGCGCCCGTATCTTGTGTTTTAGGTGCCTTACCGGATGGCTGTTGTCGCCACCGTCTTCTCTGACGTGTTCTTCCACCTCCAGGCTTCAAATCATTTCATTGCGGCTTTTGATCGAAGTGGCCCCAGGTCATTTAGCGTTTCAGGTGCTTAATTGAAGGCTGCGACCGCATCTGTTGCTCTAATTGAAGGAGGTCATCCTGCTGCCTTCGTGCAAAGAACGAAGGGACTAGATAGTCCCACATCGGTGGGAGAGAAACCAACGGGCACGCATATATTGATTTTATCACTTGGGCTTATTGCCTTCGAGAGCATCGGGGTGAGGTCCCGCTGGCACGCTCCAACGCACGTGCCCTCGCTTGCGCTCACACCATGCGGGTTTGGGCGTGGGTCCGATTACCTGGATCCATTCGGGTTTCTGATAGAGAGGAGAAGAAAGAGAGAGAGGGGGGTTTTGCCCTCAGTTGTACCCTCTCTACACTTAGTCATTGGGAGGCCCTTCGTGCCTCTGTTGGTGCTGTATTGTGCCTTGCCTCTCTTGAGGTTTTAAAGAAAGAGAAGGAGGCTTCATGCCTTTGCCTCCTTAGGTGCTGTGCTTACTGAGGCAACTAAAGGTGTTTGAAGGCCTTGTGCATTCGTCTGATATCTGTTGGTGCCTTGGTTCTGTTGGGTTATTTCATCTGGTTGACGTAGAAATTGGTTGATAATTACCGTTGATAAATTCGATATATTTGAAGCTTAACATTAAAATGGTTAATTAGTGATTCAAATAACTATTTTAACCCAATCTTTTTGCACATTGCTACTTGGTTTTATCTATATATCATTTTGAGTTATTATGAATGAAGTTTTGATTATAATTGCTTACATTTCTGATTAAATTGTGATTGATGAGATTAAATTGCAATTGATTTCTCTCTGTGTTTGACCTCAGACTTTAAATTCGAGTATAAATTGTATTTGTTTTCGCACAATTTTGACCTATACTAGGACGAAGTATTTTAAAACATCAATTTCCCACATTAATAAACACTGATTTGCTGTTTTAGGTCATTTTTGTTATTTCTTACACTTAACCCATTTCTTGTGTTAATTATGTAGTGTTTAACCTAGTTTCTAGCTTAACTAGGGCATTTTTGCTATGATGAGCCACACCTTATCAATAGTGCAACAGCAGTAGATCTGTCTGGAATTGTCCAAAGGAATTTTCTGGGGTGATTTGAAGGTTTAAATGAGCTGACATTGTGGTCTATTGATATAACATTATTGTAAGCTTTCATGTACATTAATTTGACCTTGAATTTGATGTTGATAACTTGTAAATCGTGTTAGAAAGTCACTATTAGCACTATGTAAAGTGATTAACTGTCAAAATTATAAATTTTGCTGAATTCAATGTTAAAATCATTTTTAATGATTTAAATATATTTCATGTGATGTGTTGAGTATGTTTGGATGGTTACATGCAGTTCCAGCTAGTAGATAATGAGTTGGAGGCCTTAAGTTCACTTTCAATACCCCTTTTAAGGCCTTCTTTGGGTGAACTTGTAAATAAATAAAAAATATAAAAAATCATAACAAAATAAAATAAAGGTGTCTTGAGTAGGATTATGTATTTCTTTATACATATGCCAAGTTGCAAAGTATTCCAAATCCACGACTTGGTAGAATATACCAGCCGATGGTTCAGTTTATTTTGAAACTTAATCAAAGAATCAAAATCAAAAATCACAAAAAGAATTCTTCTCTCTCTCATCTCACCCTTTCTCTCTCTTCTCCTACCTCTATAGAATATATAAATACCATAAAAATCCAAAAATACTCCAAAATACCTAAAAATACCTTGATATTGTATTTATACTTGTAAATATAACTTAAGACTAATATATATGTAAATATTGTAATATAGGTAAATAATATACATAAGTAAATTATGATTTTATTATATATATTTAACTAATTATTTAGGATGATTTATTGTATATATAGCTCATTATATAATTGTATATTAATTTATATTAGCATAAACATATATATACTAAGTAATTATAAATAACAATGTACGTACCTATAACCATATCTATTACTGTACATACATATTTAAGTATTTATTATATACCTATATGATACCTATATATGTATTTAATTATGTATTTATTGTAGGTAATTAAGTTATTAAGTTAATTAGCTAAATTATTAAGTTAAAATAAAATAAATTAGTAAATTAAGTTATTACTGAAGTAATTTATATTGTACATGTATATATATTAATTTTAAATATTTCCAACCTATTTATAACATATTTATGTTGTATTACAGTATTTATAACTTAAATCATGTATATATCTATTTATAATGTGTATTTAAATGTATATAAATTAAAATAAATGTTCTAAAATAAAATAAAAATGTGTGATAAATACATTATTATATAAATTAAATAATTATAAAGTCAATTGCATCATTAATTTATCAATTTGTACATTAATTAAGAAATTAAACCTTAATTTAGCATGTATAAACCCCTAACTTTAGCTAATTTTTGTATATAATTAAGTAACTTGTAATACTAAATTAATTATACAATTAAGTAATCCTAAATAAGGGCTTTCTAAATATGTAATTTAATTAGAAAATGGAATTTAATTAGGCTCTCAAATCGAGGCCTTAAGCTGTGCAAGCAGGATATAATACAATACTGCAGCACTCTATTCGGTCACTTAACTTTTGTCCTACATCGTTAATTTGTGAAGCGCTGCAGCCATATAAAAGGAATTTGCTTCATAGCCACTTCAGTCGACAGCGCCGGACACACCTTACCATATACCCCTCTCCCCTCTCTCTCGAGCATATATATGAGCATTATTTGGAATGGCATGTAGGCTAGGAGCCTCCATGCACAGTGCTGGGCCTATTGGACCTGTAGTGGGCCCAATTTGGGCTTGATGAGAAAATGAATTAAAATGCACATTAATGAAATTAGGATCGGCTTAGTAGTGGTCTGGTCTCACCTTATTGGGGTGTTGTGTATCCCATGAAAGGCTGGTTTGCCCACTAAAAAAACCAATTTTTGTGTAAGTGAACAGTAAAAGGTGCTTGTGCAAGATTAAAAAATCGACTACGTGTGAATCACAGTAACATGAGTGCTTTGTGTGAGAGAGGAAAGTGTGAAAATTCTAAGTGTTTGAGTTGAGAGAGCTAAGTGTGGAAGTTTGAGCAGTTGTGCTTGTGTGTATGTATAATATATGTGTGCTTGTGTGTGTGTGTGTGTGTGTATAAAGTAGTGTATACTGTTTGAGCCTTATGTTATATATATAGTTTTTTGTTAAGGCTTTAGTGACATTTGTATACGTCACTGTAGATATGTATATATGTTAGTAAACATAGTCTTTTGCCGTATGCTTTTTTATTAAGACTATAATAACACTTATATTTGTTACTATATATGTAATATATTTTATTAGAGTTAATAGTATAGTAGATATTAGTAGTTATTTTTGTACCTATACTTGGGTGTTATTTAAGATAGTTGTATATAACTAACATAGAGTAGTCATACTTCATTTTTGATGCATATTTAGTTGTAAATATGTTTGAGACATTGTAGTGATTATTAATTGATTCTTTTGTACATAATTAACTAACTCTTTCATTCTTTGATTCATTGATTCATTTTGTAATTATAATTGATATTTTTTGGAATAAAAGAACATTTTTGGAACATAGAGAGTAATGTATATTAATAATTACCTTCCAGTAAATGACCTGGAATAAACCAGTAAAAATTATGTAAATGAATAAAATGATTTGACTTCTGTTAGCATTGTGACAACTATACTACGATAACGAAAATATTAAAACACGATTTTTATTGCAACATGATGTTGTCGACGATCATAAGTCATCAACTAAGACGAGACAGTGTTTGCACTCATTTAAACTTTCATACTTAGTTGGTCCGAAAAGATCTAAGTGGATCAACTCAAGTGGCTTGGAAGTATTGACCATTTTTTTGGTTTAAAAGAAGTTTTATGCAGTTTTCCTAGTTCACAGAATGAACAAAGATTCTTCTTTCTAAAGGAAATCTTAGGCAATCTTTGTACTAAGTTGTGTTTCACAAGCTTATTTTTATTTCGCATGTGAACATGACCAAGTGACGATGCCACAATTTTGACTCGTCATTTGATGCAACCAAGCAATTGACATCATTGAATTTATCAAAGTTAATAGTGTAGATGTGTTTTGATTTGTCTCCGATCAAAAGGATTTCCTTGAAATTTTTATCCTTAATTTTAAAACCTTTTGAAGTGAAAGTAACTTTATAACCTTTATCACATATCTGACTTACACTAAGTAAGTTATGTTTTAGGCCACTAACAAGATGAACATTATCAAAAGAAGTTTTAGAATTACCAATTTGGCCAATACCAATAATATGGCCCTTATGGTTGTTGCCAAAGGTGACTGAGTCATCTTCCTTGCAGTTGAGGTTGATGAACAGGTCTTCTTCTCTTGTCATGTGCTTCAAACATTCGCTATCCATAACCCATCTTCCTTTTCCTTGAACTTGTCATTGGTTTTCGTCTGTGAGGTCCAATGTGTTTCCTTACTGCTAAAAGGTGTCCATCTTTTTGATGGTAGATCTAGTCGGAGTACTTTACTAATCCTTGAGAGTTTCCTACAAAATAAGATTGCAAATCTCTTTTTGGTACCCATTTTTTTTTGGGTCTAGTTTTGTTAGTGGGTGCTTATTTAGGTGTGGACCTATTCTTGGCCTTAGGACTAAAGAGAATTTGTGTGTTGGTTTGAGAAGTGCATTCTTCATGGTCATTACTAGGAATATATCTTAACCTAAATTTTGTGGTGGTTTGGGTTTGTGTGCCTAATAGCTTTTCTAGGTTTGCTCTTCCTTTGGTGAACTTAGCCAGGTCATTTACAAGAGAAATAGATTTTTGTTTTAACTTTCCTAATTCTATTTGAGTTTTAAGTGTGGTGATTTCTTGTGACAGTTGTTGATTTAGAGATTCAACATTACTTCTTAAATCAATTTCTTCATCTAGATCTTTTGTCATTTTCTTGTTAGCCATTCTAAGTACTTTAGCTAAATCATGCAGCTCATAAAATGCTTCTAATAATTTGTCAAAAGTAAAAAATGATACCTTATCTTTTATCTCCATGAGATTGCAAAGTGCTTCTTTGCTTGAAGTGTCTTCACTTTCTTCTTCTGAGCTTGTGTCGCTATCATCCCATGTGACTTCCAAATCCTTCTTTGCTTCACATTTAGGAAATCTCGGAGTCTTCTTTTTGTCATTCTCCTTCTTGAGTTGAGGGCATTCCTTTCTCATGTGCCCTTTCTTCTTGCAGTTGTAGCAGATGGCTGAATTTTCTTGAGGCTCTTCTTTCTTCTTCTAGCTCTTTTTGTTCTTTAGGAATGTCTTGAACTTTTTGGAGAGAAGAGCTATATCTTCTTCGTCTTCCATTTTTAACTCTTCAGTGTCGGTGTCTGCTTTGAGAGCTAGATCTCTCTTTTTCTTTCCTTCATCTTTGTGCTCCTTCATGTGATTGAGTTGAACTTCATAGGCCATTAGACTACCTATGAGATCATTCAACTGAAGCACTGAGAGATCCTTCGACTCCTGAATCACTATTGTCTTTATTTCCTAGTCACTTGTGAGGGATTTGAGTATCTTCCGAACCAACGCCTCATTCGTGACTATCTGATCCAGGTTCCTTAGAGAGTTGATAATGTCAGTGAATCTTGTGTACATCTGCTTGATGGTCTCCCCCTTTTTCATACGGAAAACCTCATATTTCTGAGTAAGGAGATTGACTCGAGTCTCCTTCACTATTGAAGTCCCTTCGTGAGTGACTTCAAGAATGGTCCAGATCTTGTATGTGATTTTGCAGGCAGAGACTCTGTTGAGTTCCTCCTTGGATAGCCACAAAAGATAGCATTCATGGCCTTGGCGTTGTGTGTGGCCATCTTCTTTTGATCTGCAGTGAAGGCTACTCCTTCCTTCTTTTCTAGTTTGGTGTATTTGGATGCTACCACATCCCAAGCTTCATAATCCATTGACTCCAAGAATATTTGCATTCTGGCCTTCCATTAACCATAATTGGTGCCATCGTATAGGGGTGGTCTGACCATAGATTGACCCTCGGTATATACTTCAGAGGACTTTGACATCTTGACTGGAGTAAAACTCAGCTCTAATACCAGATGTTAGTGCGAGCGGAGCCTAAAGGATCAAGTATACATTATAGGGGGGTGAATAGCATAATATCTATTTAAAAATTGAAACTTTAAAATATTTACCACAGATAAAAAATGTATAATCACAAACCATAAAAATAACACATGATTTTAGAGTGGAACCCTTCTAGGTGAAAATCACTACCTAAGCTTCTTAGCTTAGGATTTTCCTGACTAGGCAATGCTAGTCAATCTACTAAAGCGTACCACTTTAAACGAAGGTGACACAACCTCTTACAAAGTGTCTTCTCTTACACCTGACAAAGAGAAGAAGAATAGGACTTCCAATACAACTTGGATTCCCCGATCAAGAACAACAGAATAAAAGAATATAACAATATTCTTATGGAACCTTAGAAATATTTAAAACAAATCGAGCTTTTGTGAATCGCAAAAGAGTGTGGTTTGAATCGCAATAGTTGTAGGCATAGAGATGCGAAAGTAAGAGAGAGAGAGAGTGTAGGCATTATTCTCTTGGAAAGCTCTTGAGGTGTGTTTTTGAGAGGTTGGTTGTCGATCTTATTTATAAGCACTTTTCAACATTTCTGGAAGTACGAGTTTGGTTGATCAAAATTGTATTTGGTCAATTAAATAAAATTATCGGTCGATTCAATGTTGATCGATTTAAGAGATAATTTGATCGACTCTGAGATTTCAAAAGAAATTCGATCATTGGAATAGATTTGATCGATTAAATAAAATGGGTTGATCGATCAAAAAGGAATATGACCATTAGAGGTATTTGATCGATTATAATTATTAATCAGTCGATCAAGACTTAGTTGATCAAAAGTATATGTTGGTCGATCAATAATAGGGAAAATGATTTTTGCGAAAGCGAAAAGCTTACGTTTGTTTTTTTTATTGAGGTTATGTACATAATTCTATACTCAATAAAATTTAAAAAGGTCTTCAAGTCCTTTTCTTCCTTGATGTAATTGAAAAATGCTAATGAAGATGCATCCATGCTACAATTTTGACTTAACCTCTAATGGTTAGTCCACAATAAAAACATAATTTTGTTATATCTAAATAAGGGTATTAACAATTAGGGTTTCTTCCTTTGGGAGATATTTATAGGGGTTCTTTTCCAATCCTTAATCAATGGGATCCATTGGATCTCCATCTAATGGATGGGATCAAATCCTAATCGATAATTGCATCTTTGGCCCAAAATAAATTTTGGGAAGTTTAGATCAAGTATTCAAACTTAAATTAATTATAGTTTAACACTTGAATTTTATACATAATCAAATTAGGTGCAATTAATTACTAAATCAAATGTAATTTAACTCCTTAAATTATAATTGATTTATTATTCAATTAGGAACCCGCTAATATCATTATTGGCTCTATCACTCCAACAATGACCCATAGGATAGGTGGAATTTTGGACTATCCAACACTGCTTTCATTGCCTACCTCTACGGGGCTCTCTATGGACTGCCTCTGAACAAGACTTCATATCCATGTGGCCTAATGATACATTTTGAACACCCTATTGCTGAAAATTAAAAAAAAATTGGAACTAAGAATCGTGCTCCTTCCCTTCCCTTTATTTGACTGAATGCCTTGCCTCAGTTTTACCTTCACCTAAAGAAAAGAGTTTTTTGCTGGTGTAAGGCGACTACGTCTACTGCTACTCTTAACTGCTTGGGATCGTCTCTTGCTCTACTGATTGTTTGCTACTTCTAACTAAAGGTCTCTTGATCAAATTTTTTTCTAACTCCAAGCGAGTTGGGTATTCCACTGATGAGAGACAACTACCTGCCTACCTGATGGATTGCCTGCCTGACTACCTACTTGTTTGCTCGGTTGCCTGTCTGCCTACCTACTCCAACCCAAGGATTACCTCTAAAGGGGGGAGTTTTACTACTGTTCTACTCCTACAATTTGGGTGTTGTATGCTTCAACTTAGAGAGGAGTGCTAGAGAATATTCCAAAATTAGGAATTGGGAAATAAGGATTTTGATTTATCTCTTTCTATATTTAGAGATATGATTTGATTTGTTTTGTTAGGATTTGATTTGAGTTGTTTCCTTGTTAGGATCAAGATTAAGATTCTATTATTGTAATCCCCCTCTCTATATAAAGAGAGATAATCTTTTTCTTTTCATTCAATGAAATCAAATTATGAAAACTTTCATGGATAGAAATTGTTTCCAATGTTTCATTCTAATTCAATCAATTTTGAGATTATGCTTTTCCTATTTTTGAAAAGTTTTAATCAATCTCCTATGCTTCCATGATGCACTACTTCCTTTAGCATGTTTATATCAAAAGGTTACAAGTAAAAGTACTTATAGGTCTCTCACTTCCTATGGGTTCATAAGACTCAACCCTCAAAAGGTGCTAACAAAAGAGGACCCAGATTGAAATAGGTATCTAAATCAGACATTATTACCTGTCATGCAAGAAACCAAGGACTAATGAATAGTAGACAATGGGTGTTGGTGCTACATGATAGGACACATAGACCTCTTTATAGGATGGACTTTGATACAAAACAAAGTACATATTAAGTTGGTCAACAACAAATGTTGCTGCATCATCTGTAAAGAAACAATCGACAACTCCACCAAGTAGGTATATAACTTAATCCTAGTAGAGAACTTAAGATATAATCTGCTTAGTGTATCTCAAGTTTGTAATAATGGACATGATGTTTTATTAACTAAAGAAGGGTTTAAAATTCTTAAGGAACACACATAGTCAGTGACATTTATGCCATATGACGTGCTTTCGTGTGTGTGTGTTTAGAAGTGTCGTTATAGTTCACACTTGCGATGTCGATTTTAAAATAAAGAAACGGACGTGAGTCTGAGTGTCAGTCTCAGGGAGGTGTGAAATCGAATTTTTCTTATCACTTATTGTCACGAAAATCGTGGAGTTTTGCTTGCGAAAAGGCGTAGGTGAAAAGCGAGAGAGAGAGAGAGAGATTAGGTTTAGAATCATTTCATTCTTAACATGAAACTTGAATAGGAAATAGATCAAGCAACTGAATAGAAAACAACTTCATTAATCATGCAGCTTTAGTTCATAAATTACAACATTAGATACATGCTTAAACATAAATAAAGTAAAGCTTAAAAGAAGGGAAGAAAGAGAGAGAGAGAGGGAGGGCGGCGTGGCAGCCACGGTGGTGGAGAAGGCTCCGTCGATGGCTCGTCGTCTCCGGCAATTACAAGAGGGCTTAAAGGTAGCTAGGAGGGGGGTAGAGTAGTTGCAAGTAGAGTGAATGCCTTGAATGGGTGGTTGGAAGGGGTTTAAATAGGGAGAAGGGCTTTCCAAATGAAGAAGGGGTTTTAGCGACGTCCGGGACGTCGCTAAAACCCGGACGTCGCTAAAACCTTTCCTAAAATGTCGGTGAAGCCCCCTGCTCGCCGGTCGCTCGCTCGCAGCTGTTCTTCCTCGCGCCCAATTCGCGTGCGCGCGCTACGAGCCATCGGATAGAAGATCGGACGGCTGGGATCTCGCGCGAGGCGCTCGTCTGGATCGCGCCCTCGTGCCCACGTCATCGCACACGTCTGTCCAGGGCACATCTGCGGGTGCCACGTTGCGCTATCTCGGCCGTCTGCTGCTAATCGGGTGGCTCAATTTTGCCTGCGTGCGTTGTCATCTTCGAATTTCAGCACCGCGCGGCTCGAACCTGCGTCGCGTGACCGCGGGCGTGCGCTCCAATTGTTGCGCTATGCCTACTGCTTTGTCGCGGCGACCGCGGGTGTGCGCGTGGTTCTCAGCCGTTCGATCGGAGATCGACAGCTGAGATTTGCTCTCCGGAGGAAGGAGGAAGCGGGCACGCGGTGAGCGGGCACCACGTGGCGCACCGTGGGCCGTTGATCATCAGATCAATGGTCATAACTTCTTGGGCCCATTGTGGGAGCTACGGATGTTGGATTTGACCGATTTTAAGTCCGTTGGACTCCATTCGTCGTTCTGAATCCATCCGTGCAGTCCGATTGCTCATCTGAGGCCTACTTTGACAAGTGCTCATACAAATGGCCATTAATATTATTTTATAAGCGATCTTGACATATGATGCATGCAATGCTCCCATTCTACTTATGTTGTGTTATCTGTGCCTTTTATTCTTAAGATGGGCCCTATTTAACATAATTATTACCCCCAGATGCAGTGTTATCACCATACAGTTCTCAAATGGATTGTCTACTAGCTGTTGCATCGAAAATCGTTGTAAAAAGATTGAGTTGCAGTATAATGACGAAAATAAATACAACATTCAAATTTGTAAGCTCGAGAAACAGAAATGAGTTTGAGGTCATTCGCATGGAGCAATTATAGTAAATCAATCACTAATCATAGTATTAAGAATAATATGCAAGTGAAATCAAAATGATAATCAGTATATATATTAGAAAAGTATCTCAGAATGTCAGGTATCAGAGTGCAAAAAGAATGGGTAAAATTGATGATTTGAACCACCAAATTAACCCTACAATTTAAGTTCTAATCAATATCTAAAATAATCTAGCAGTAACCATAATCGAATATCTCAACAAATAGCAAGACCAAGGCAAAGCACCAAGTCAGACATCATGATTAAGGTCTAGACACCTTATCTCCAAAGGGCCTTAGAAGAATCAAGGCTTAGCACAGCATAAGAGGTAGAGAACTCAGCACGTTAAGTGTGGAGTGAGGAGAGGTGGGCACGAATCTCGAGGCTATAGTGCAAAAATCCCCTCCTTCCTCCGCAAATTTCCTTCTCTCTCAAGCTCAAGCCTAAGTGAATAGTATTTGAGTAAACGGATCCAGCCTAGACATACATGCGCGTGGGTGTAGGCAAGGGCATGCATAGGGGCTTGTATGGGGACCTCACCCTTGGTGCGTGCTGAGGCGAATAGCTGGGAGCATGTTTTGCTTTTATGCACTGCGTGAGCGTTGTCCCCTACGTGTGGGACTAAAGGGAGGTGACTTCTCTTCGCAGCTAGCAAGATCTCCCTCGAGCAATTGCAGTTGTGGTTGATGGTGCACAACTTGATCAAAGGACCATGAGCCTTCATGGAAGTTTTCCGTAGCTACTGGGAGTGGATTCGTGGCTAGAGGTGCTCAGAGTGTAGCGGAAGGAGCTGAGGATGATGACAGCAACGTCAGCCGTCCTGCGAAGACTGAAGAACAAAATATGGACTTGCGGCCCAATTAAACACATTCAAAAGCTTCGTTGGAGCTTGGCGAAGGTGCTCGTGGTCATTTAGTGGCGGTTGGCGATTTGTGGTGGCCTTTCGTTGACAGAGAAGGAGAGAAGGGTGTGTGGTGTTCTGTGGAGTGAGAGTGGTCAAAGCCCCAAATTTCCTTGGGGCTTTTGATTAGTGAGGAGTGGCAATGCTTTTGGAGGTGGTTGTGGTCGATTTTGTGGTCTATGGTGGCATGGCGAGCTCGCATCGGAGCTTCGTCGACCATGGGGAAGATGGAGGTGGTGAGGGTGATTTGTGGTTGATTCTAGAATCTAAGGGTGTAGAATTGAAGTAGAGAGGGAGAGGAAGAGAGACTTAGGGGGAGAGAGTGGGTGGAGTCGTCTAGCGTTGATGGACTGGAGTCAGAGAAGATGGGGTTGACGCCGAGGGGGAATGGTGACGACAAGGAGGGAGAAGGCTGCTATTGTGGTTGGCGAGGAGCAGAAGATTGAGAGGAAGTTGGAGATCCTCCCAATTTGATCGTTGAAAGCTTATACGAAGGAGATGGAGGAGGTTTCCAGAGAATAAGTATGGTTGGACAGAGGAGGAAGAAGAGGGATTCCGGTTTGTTCTTGGCTGAGGAGGATGGCTTTGACCCATGGGGTTTAAATAGGACCTTGCCTGCCCCTCAAGAGCCATTTCGAGCAAGCTCTAAGTCAGTTCTTGAGCTTGACAAATTTGGGTTCGTCGGCAGAGAAATTGGCCGAGATTGGCCTCAAGATCAAGCCTAATCTGTAGAGAATCATCTTAGGAATAATCTCTCCAAATTTTGAGAGATTTGGGCAAGAATTGAGCGAGAAATCTTCGCTCGAAAGTCAACGGTGGAGCTCTATTCACACCAATGGTAGCAGGGACCCATTTTTAGAAAATGATGAGAAAGTTAGGGACAAAATCGTAATAAAATTGAAACTTGGGGGGCTGAATGTAAGAAATAGAGTTTTTAAGGGCTAAAATGTAAACTGGGTCAATATGGACTCTAATTGGGCTTAAATTTTGGTGCTAACCTAATTTGGACCCAAGGAATCTAATGATGAACTTGTATTTGAGTTTTGACCATATTTGACTGGGCAATTTGCACAGAGCCCAAATCTGGGCAAATTTCCATCTGAAAATCTGTTCTAGGTAAAAATAGGTTCAAATGGTAAAACTAAGCTGATGAGAACCTTATCATGAACCCTAACTAGCACATTTTGACCTAAATAAGTATACAAAAGCTCCTACAAGACCTAAGGGAAAGCCTAAATCAAAGAACTATAAATTTGAGTATAAAGCAACTCACAAGGGGTAAAATTGTACTTTTTCCAATGCAGTACACAAATGGGATGTCTAAGGGTCTAAACATAGGTTAAATGGGCATAATAAGAGAGAAAGTGGGATGATTTGATCTGAAAAGGGTTATAGCACCTTCTAGGAATTAAATGACATTCTTTGTAACACTAAAACAAGCTTGCTTTAATTCATGAAGTTTCAGGTAAGATAAAAATCAATGAAACCTTCTAAATTTCATGAAAAAACATCCCCTAGGGTTTAGAACCTTCAATTTGGCCATTGGAACCTATCTTGACCTAGATTGAGAACCATACCCAATTTTTAACCTAATTTGGGTTTTTGTGCAAATTGATCGATCAAACATGGTCAAACTTAAAATCAAACTTCACCATTGGATTCCTTAGGTCAAAATTAGGTTTTTACCAAAATTTGGACCTAAGGAAAGGCCATTTTGACCTACTTTACAAATTGGTCCTCAAGAATTAATTTTTGACCCTTAACTTTTTGAACCCTTGCACTTAGCCCCTCAACTTTCCCTTCATTCTTTGCAAACCGGTCCCTCTGCCACCTGCAGCAGCTGCCCATGACTCCGGCGACTTTGCACGGAGGATGGCGCCGCGCAGGGTATGGGGACTGGCCCCAGAAATGAGGGGGGGTCCCCTGCGTTGTCTTCTTCCGCATGGACCCCCTCACATGCCCTGCCGACGCCCATACCTCTCGTGTGAATGCGCGAGAAGCATGGGTCTCTTTTCCAGCCATTCTCTAGTGGCCTGCCCATGCTTCCTCCTCGAGTTCTCCTCCTCGCCAGCACCTATTTAAGGAGCGGCAGGGGCTGTCGTTTGGGACAAGCTCGATTTGGCCAGAGAACTCCCCCAAATTCGTCCCCTCCTCACTCCAGCCAATAGCCCGACGCTTCCGGCGACTCTTCCTCCCTCTTCTCGTCGCTCTGCCTCCATACCAGTGGCAGAGCCAGCTCCGCCATTCTCCTCTGCGCCAGGCTGTACTAGCTGGCACTCTCCGACCCCTTCTCTTCATCGCCGCCCCCTCCTTTGGCACCTTTGTCTATGGCGATGGCAAAGACGCGTCGATCGCCATCTCCTCCCTTTCGTCCGCTTAGCTAGGTGAAAACTCTTCCCCTTACTCTCTCTTTTATTTCCCCTCTGTTAATTTGTTGTTTCTACCCCTCGACATCCACTCTCCATCGCCACCTTCTCCACCTCCGACCAGACCTCCGGCGAGGTGCTTCCGTCATTCCACTCACCCATTCACCTCACCAAACACCTCAGAAGCTTCACCACTTCCCACTGACCACCTCTCGCCCTTTCGTCGACCATGCCACCCACTGAAACTACCCCCTGAACAAACCCATCCTCTCGGCCACAAAGCGACCTAGGCACGCATGCCTAGGCCGCGATCAGAGGCCAGCCAACATCCACTTCACCTTCGCCGTGATACGGTGAAGGTTTTCCTTTGATCTGACAGGGATGCAAGGTCGAATTTTCATATTTCAGGTTTCGACCCTCTTTTGCCATTGACGCGAGTGCGAAGAAGCTTTCTCGCGAGCCTTAGGTCGTGCGCTCCAGGCAGCAGAGTCCCAGGAGGTGCGGAGTGGCATCGTGAACTCGCACAGCCAAGTAATTGGCTCAGCAGGAGATCGAGGCTGTGGCAATTGGGGTATGTCTCTTGCGAACGCGAGCGCAGAAGTAGATGGGACTTTTAGTCCCACCTCGTAAACGGCTGGGCGCGACGCTCTGAATAAATTGAAAAAGTGTATTAGGCTTATCGCCTTCGATACACAGGGGTCAGGTCCCTCACCCACTGATGAGAACCTCATCATGAGCCATAACTAGCTCATTTTGACCTAATACAAAGGATAAAAGCTCCTACATATCTCAAGGAAAGGCTTAACTCAGAGAATTCTGAGTTTGAGAAGAAAACAAGTCATAGGGGGTAAAAGTGCAATTTTACCAGTATAATCTGCATACAGGGTAATTCAGGGCCCAAACATAGGTCAAAGCAGCTTAATAAGAATAAAAGTGGGATGAGATGATCTAGCAAGGGCTACAGCACTTCCAAGAAACCAAATGATAATCTGTAACCCTAAAACAACCCACTTCAATTCACAAGGTTCGAGGCAAAGTAAAAATAGAATAAACCCTCTAAAATTCATAGAAAAATAATCTCTAGGGTTTAGAACCTTCAATTTGGCCTTTAGAACCCATTTTGACCTACATTGAGAACCATGCCCAATTAATAACTTAATTTGGGTTTTTGCGCAAATTGACCGGTCAAACAAGGTTTAATATGAAAATGAAATTCACCATCAGATTCCTTAGGTCCTAATTAGTCATGTATAAAAACTTGAGCCTAAGAAGAAACCTCCTTGACTGACTTTACACTTTGGTCCTCATATATTTATTCTTTGGCCCTCAACTTTTGAACCCTCGCATTTTGGCCCCTAACTCTCCTTCGTTCTTTGCAATCAGGTCCCTCCTGCAAAACCTACCAGCACCATGCTCCGGCGACCTTGCGCGGAGCATGGCGCCGCGTAGGGTGAGGTGGGGGACCTGGCAAGTAAACCGGGGGTGCCCTGCGTCGTCAGCCGTCGCAGGGACACCCCCCTGGTCATTGTAACCCACCATACCGGCCGTGCGAACGCACGGACGGTATGGGTTCTTGTTTCCGACCATCCTCCGGCGAGGGAGACACGTCGTCTCCCTCCGCCTTCCTCCCTGTTTGATCCCTATAAATACCCCCCGTTGCTCCACCGACCAGGGCAGCCTGGATCTGACGGAGAAAACCCCCAACTTTCCTCTCTTCTCACTCCGGCAGACGCCCACCAGCTCCGGCGGTTCTTCCTCCTCCTCCTCTTCGCTCTGCCGCAATACCAGCAGCAGAGACGTCTTCCCCTGCTCTTCCCGCGTCGCGCAATACCGGCGCGCGCTGCCTCTGCCCCGTCGTTACCGCCGTCCTCCCCCACTGGGCATCTTCTTCTCCGGCGACAGTCGATACGACTGTCGCCCTGCCCCGGCCCCTTTCGTCTCCGTAGCTAGGTCAGAACTCCTCCCCATCTCCCCCTCTTTCTTTCCCCGCTTTCAATTTATTCAATTAAGCCCTCTACCGACCCTGACCACCTTCACCCCCTTCGCCTCCGACCACCCTCCGGCGAGCCGCTCCCATCACCTCAGCAACCCACACGGCTCGCCGACCCTCACCGAACCTCCGCCTCATAACACTGAGCACCCCCCACCCCTCCACTGCCGCTCCACACCTCCGTAACACTCCCCCGAACGAACCCATTCCTCCGGTTGCAGTCCGACCCAGGGCTGCCGCCAGACACCACCTTGCGGCCTGCCGCGCAGCTCCTCACCTTCGCCGTGCCACGGCGAAGGTTCCCCAGTGGTTTGATCAGGCCGCGAGGCCATATTCGTGTCCGACAGGTTTTGAGGTTCGACCGCCATTAACGCACATTGAAGCAGCTTCTCCCGCGCTCCAGGCTTGAGGACTCCAGGTCTCCAGCTGCTGCGGAGTACGGGGAGTCTTGCGAAGGCAGCCAGCCAGCAACCTATGCAAATCGAAGCCGCAGCTGCAGAAGCCAGGCCGCGGTCTCCCAGCAGGCGCACGCGAGGAAAGGTCTGCGTTTAGTCCCACATCGGTAAGCCTCACACCCGTTCCACTGTTTAAATTGATTTTGTGCAGTAGCCTTACTGCCTCAGTACACGGGGTGAGGTCCCCTTACACCCACCCGGTTACCCGGTCTCGTCCGCGCTCACGCCCCGTGGACCTGACCCGACCCGACTTAGACTGACCTGCACTCCTCGCCCACCACGCACGCCGGTGGGCCTGGACCCGGGCGTGACCCGAACCCGATTACCCGGTAGCTCTGGGAGAGCTTTCCCAAGAGTGGTTTCAGAGAGAAAGAGAGTCGCGGGGGGGGGAGGGTAGAGTAGGTTTTGCCTCTGACGAAAAACTCTGAAGTGTGCAGGCACAGGCGAAGAAGAAGACCCGCGGAAGAAGAAGGAGCTGCACTGTAGCAAATGCATAGTTAAGTCGTCTAAGCACCGGGTCAGACGACGGAAGGTCAGCAGCCAGAGCAGGAAAGAAGGCAGGCTGAAGAAGAAAGAAGAGGAAGGGCCAAAGCAAAGAAAAAAAGAGAAGGAGACAGGAAGGAGAAAGAAAGAAAAGAAGAGCAACGGCCAAAGCAGAGGAAGAAGAAAGGAAGACTTAGTAGCTGAAGGCAGAAGCTCTGCAGCCATAAAGAAGAAAAGGGAAAAGAGAAAGGGTCACCACAATTGCAGAAAAAGAAGAGAGGCCAAGACAGAAACCAAGGAAGAAGAAGAAAGAGATCTGAAGAGGAGCATCACCTCTGCAGAACGAAGAAGAAGAAGAAAGAGATCTGAAGAGGAGCATCACCTCTGCAGAACGAAGAAGAAGAAGAAGGAGCTCTGAAGAAAGAAAGAAAGAAGAACATCACGAGGAGAAAACGAAGAGAACAACAAATTCTTTCCCTCTCTCTTTCTTTATTTTGTAAAAGAAACATGTATATCTCTATAATACAACTTGCTCCCTGAGTTCGACCTCGGGAACTCTTTTATTTTTCGAGTAAAAAAATTTATATTTGAAATGTTGGTAATAACCGGCTTTACTACAACGTTATAACAAACTAAAACCCGGTTGTCGCATTTCATTTTGGCGCCGCTGCCGGGGAGCAACGGCTATTCTAGAGGTAAACATTCCTGTTTCTTTTAATTTCTGATAATCTCCTCTCTTTTGTGCAGCTACAGGAACTCAAGAAGACAAGCAACCACACGACAACCACTCCGAAGACAGGTAAATCTTTCCTCTCACTATTAACCCCTAAACTCTAAAGAGGAAGAAAAGAAAAGAACAAGCAATATAGGGCTAACCTGTCTTCCATACTTAGTAACCATAAAGAGTTGCATGTTTTCAACTCATCACTCCTGCACACTATTAAGGGTATTTAAGGGCTAACACATTCTTACTTGAGCCCTAATTGCCCAACAAAGAGTTAAATGGACCAAGTAGAGCCAACATAAGGTCAAACATTAGGATTTCAGTAGAGACACACCCCTTAATCAAGAATTGAGGAAATCCAAAAGAGGTGTGCCCAAGCCATTGATTGAAAATAATTAACAAGAAAAATCCTAAACAATTGGCTCTCTCTAAACACTTGAACCCTAAAAGACAAGACCTGAAAGCTCTCAAAGAAAACAAGAGGTAAAGTTGACCCCTTTGGGTCAACCAACCTTAAATTAGGTCACTCTTTGCACTTAAAAAGACTAAAGTTCAAGTGAAACCTTAAGCACCCTGATCTTAAAATTGGTAGACTTAAGAGGTCAAGATCCCCATTCTGGTCTACCTGGAACCGCAGTGACAAGAGAGGTCGGGTGGGGGAAACCCTGTAACCCGTGGGGACGCTCTACCGTGTAGGGGTCTTCGCGGGACTCTCCCTCTCTGGCTGCCCAGGTAATTCTCAGGTGGACGATCTTTCTGATCAAGGGGTCCATCTGCCCCGCACCTCTGTAGTCACCCAACCCATTTTTTTTGGGTGTCTTGATTGGGTCCAGCACCTTTTAATCTCATCACATCCTTCAGTATATGCTTGGAAGGAGGTCCTTGAATCCTCCTTTAGGAATTCACTTGCCCTGAGGTTAGGCCTCAGTTCCCTTGTTTATGCAGCACCACCACATTAATCTTTCCTCTGATACTCCCTTCTTCCATCTTGGCACAACATGAGTCTACATCGAAGCCTTTGATTCCACATCTTGATTCCACCACCTAATCCAAATATGCAGCCAAACCACCTAAGACTACCATTCAAGAAACCTGAATATCGGAGATCTATGAAAGATAAAATGATCGAGGATGCCATAAAATTCTATGAAAAAGAAGAAAAAACCTCAACACCAATAGGAGATATTCAGGTTGATGTCCCAACAACCACAGCCTTCATCATAAACTGTGCCCAAATTCTATTGACTGAAATTTCAAAAGGATCAACCCGAGATATGCTCATGACAGGATACATTGAGATGGAAAAATTACACCAATCTGAATACCTTCAATGCTTGACAAATCCTGTACTTTGGGAACAACACCAAGATGCCCTTATAAAACGGGTAGAAATGATGAAATCTGTAAGACAAATTATCAACCAGAAATACCCGTATATACCAGAAACAGAGGATGAACCATCTTGGAACAGTATTAAGGAACAATTCAGTTTCCCAGATCTCGGGATTGAGGCACAAAGTGGTTGTAAAATCCCAACCCAGATAGAAGACAATGTTGACTTAGGTTGGGATATTGCAGGAGAACACAATGCTGAGCCAACCCTAGGCCATGAATCACCAAGCTTAGAACTCCAAGACTCCTGCAATAACAAGATTAGAATTGAACCTCTGGAGGGTATAAATTCCACCCCTTGTTTTGATAAGGTGACCCTCGAAGGTTATTCGGACTTAGGTTCTAATAATTCTACCCACATCCTAAGCCTAGAACCTAGATCTGAAACTTATTGGGAAGATTATGAGGCCCTTTATGAGAAAGATCAAATTTTTACAGAATATGATTCCGGGCCTCTATTTAATGAATATCCCTCTCCAACATCCTCAGGAAATCTGATCGATTTTTCAGAAAACATGCCAATTTATGATACAGAAACTGAGGAATTGGATGAGCAAGGTTTTAATGGGGTCTATCCTACCAGCTTCGAGCTTGAACAGAACACCTTTTTGAGCCCAGAATTGACATATAGGCTAGAACCCAGTCAGGCTGCTGATTCCACATCTGATGATTTCTGCTGTGGTGGAATTCATGATCATTTTCGCCAACTCTCCGACAATTTCAGATCTGACTATAATTGCGGAGAGATTCCCCTTCCTGAACACGCCAGGCCTATCTACGACCTCAGTTCACATGACTCTGACTCTGACTCTGAGGTCCTGATTCCCGAGATCACTGATAACACAGAATCATTCCTTTTCGATCCTCAGGAACCAAAAATAGAAAATGCCAAGAGTGATTACAACCAAGAATCCAAATTTTTTCTTGAATCCAATTCCTTTCATCCTACAGACACTCTTCCGGCATTTGATAGTTACCCAGAGGACTCTCTACAGAAAACCACCTATCATCTGTTTCTAGAAGAGCCCTCGTACACAATGGCTACCTCTTCCGCACACATAGAACGAATCAAAACCTCTCCCAAACCCCGACCCGCAACCGGACTCAATTTCTATGCAGATTCAC
Organism: Thalassia testudinum; assembly: GCA_037157565.1. Taxonomy (NCBI): domain Eukaryota; kingdom Viridiplantae; phylum Streptophyta; class Magnoliopsida; order Alismatales; family Hydrocharitaceae; genus Thalassia; species Thalassia testudinum. The sequence continues at coordinate 79,692,201 of JAZHRO010000024.1, forward strand.
CTCTCACCGAGCCGATTGCATTTCCACATCGGGTTTCGAACATTGATCAGACTACATACCATGCTCTATCATTCTCTGATCACCCCTGTAGGGTTCCTGCATCAACCACTAATTATCCTACGGGTCCCTACTCTGACCAGGCTGATTCGGCTCAGCCAAACCCTGCGTTTACACTTCCACATCCATCTGAGCTTCATAGTTTATGGTGGGCACCACACCTTTTTATCCACATCTATCAACCCACCAGATTGATTGGGTTTGGGCTGCATCATCAGCCTGTTGATCTGAACAAGCACCTGGTTGGACCAACCAGGCTCTTAATCAAGGTGCTTGTCGTACAAAACTCCGCTGATTTGACCATCCCCTCTCCATCGCATTTCCCGCTTGGCTGAAGGCATCAAATTTAGCGCTCAACGGGAGGCAGCCCGTCATTCTCTTTGAAAACCTGAAACTTGTTCTGACACCTTTCAGCACTCGAAGTTCACCCTTATAGACAGCCGACCCCAACTCAGATGTTCGCATCTGAGATTTGAAATCGTCCGCAAAAATTCAACCCGACCCATCCACTCACCCAAATTTCTGTCTTAAGGAATGAACTAAGACCCCCTAGGTTACAATGAGGACATTGCAAATCTTAGGCATGGGGGGGTATGAAAGTACAAAAACTTGTAAGAAAAGGTTTCAAACAAAAAAATTCACATATGCCAAAAACACCATAAAAATTAAAAAATTTTCGAAAAAGAACAAGAGGAAAAGAGGAGAAGGAAATTTTGCGAAGGAGAAAAGAAACAAAAGGAAAAAGGAGCACAAAATTATGAGAAAAAGTGATAGTCATTAGTAAGGAACTAAGGAATTAACCTAAGTTCTAGACCTCATTCAAGAAAAGTGCACAATAAGATTAGTAAAGAATGCAAACCTTAGGCATTCTTGAATAGACTCTTAGTACCCATTAAGATCTGGACACTCCTCAAGAGGTTGAGGAAAATGAAAAGCTGAAGTATTAGGTCTAAGGCTTAGGGAGTATTCGGCCTCGTTAACTAATTTTTGGTTTACGGGACTTAGTAACCTAAGCACCCTAATCTCACACACAGCCTGGTTCAGTAAGCGTAAAAATCAGAATCACGCAGAAGCGTCGCAAAAATCTGAAAAGAATACCTAGAATAGGAGCGGCCGATCAACACAAGTTGACTTGGACGAGTTCCCAGCGCAGAGAGGCGGGGAAATCCCCTCGAAGATGCGTAACAAAATATCATCTCCTCGGTGCTTGTCTCTTAGGATATTTACATATCCTACTGGGGGCATGTAAGCACTCTGCTGGTTCAGATTCCATGGATGGCATTATCTCGAAGTGTCAATTGCCAGGGTCTGGATTCGGCCACGGAATACCATGGATGGGATTATCTCGAAATCTCAATAGCCAGGGTTCCGGGGGTTGCCATGGGCGGTGCTATCTCGAAGCATCGATCGCCAGGAACCCTTGAGGATTGATGATGGGAGCAAGGAATCTGATACAGACCGTGTTGAAAAGCCAATCCTAGGCTAGAACTAAAAAGAAAAAGAGAGAGAAAACTCTCCAAACAGAAAAACTTTCTATCTCTCTCTTACAAAACGCACTGCGAACTGAGCCAGGGCTAAAATCATTTCAAGCACGGGTGCTTTAACCACGAAGTCCAATAAACCTTAGGTTAGTTCTTGTGGGCCTTAAAAACCTTTGCTAAAAGACTGAGGCTAAGGCTAGACAGATTTGGATCTTGATTGGTACTAGAGTACCTTTTAGGCCTATGGTCAGCATTCTAACCTAATCTATGCTCAAATAAAAAAGGCACTTATCTAAAACTATTAAAAACTTCATGGTCTAGAACAAGGGTTGAAACCTTAAGTTTTTGCTAAGGGACTAGCAAAAGCTAGGCATGGGGGTATGATGAGAACCTCATCATGAGCCATAACTAGCTCATTTTGACCTAATACAAAGGATAAAAGCTCCTACATATCTCAAGGAAAGGCTTAACTCAGAGAATTCTGAGTTTGAGAAGAAAATAAGTCATAGGGGGTAAAAGTGCAATTTTACCAGTATAATCTGCATACAGGGTAATTCAGGGCCCAAACATAGGTCAAAGTAGCTTAATAAGAATAAAAGTGGGATGAGATGATCTAGCAAGGGCTACAGCACTTCCAAGAAACCAAATGATAATCTGTAACCCTAAAACAACCCACTTCAATTCACAAGGTTCGAGGCAAAGTAAAAATAGAATAAATCCTCTAAAATTCATAGAAAAATAATCTCTAGGGTTTAGAACCTTCAATTTGGCCTTTAGAACCCATTTTGACCTACATTGAGAACCATGCCCAATTAATAACTTAATTTGGGTTTTTGCGCAAATTGACCGGTCAAACAAGGTTTAATATGAAAATGAAATTCACCATCAGATTCCTTAGGTCCTAATTAGTCATGTATAAAAACTTGAGCCTAAGAAGAAACCTCCTTGACCGACTTTACACTTTGGTCCTCATATATTTATTCTTTGGCCCTCAACTTTTGAACCCTCGCATTTTGGCCCCTAACTCTCCTTCGTTCTTTGCAATCAGGTCCCTCCTGCAAAACCTGCCAGCATCATGCTCCGGCGACCTTGCGCGGAGCATGGCGCCGCGCAGGGTGAGGAGGGGGACCTGGCAAGTAAACCGGGGGTGCCCTGCGTCGTCAGCCGTCGCAGGGACACCCCCCTGGTCATTGTAACCCACCATACCGGCCGTGCGAATGCACGGACGGTATGAGTTCTTGTTTCCGACCATCCTCCGGCGAGGGAGACACGTCGTCTCCCTCCGCCTTCCTCCCTGTTTGATCCCTATAAATACCCCCCGTTGCTCCACCGACCAGGGCAGCCTGGATCTGACGGAGAAAATCCCCAACTTTCCTCTCTTCTCACTCCGGCAGACGCCCACCAGCTCCGGCGGTTCTTCCTCCTCCTCCTCTTCGCTCTGCCGCAATACCAGCAGCAGAGACGTCTTCCCCTGCTCTTCCCGCGTCGCGCAATACCGGCGCGCGCTGCCTCTGCCCCGTCGTCACCGCCGTCCTCCCCCACTGGGCATCTTCTTCTCCGGCGACAGTCGATACGACTGTCGCCCTGCCCCGGCCCCTTTCGTCTCCGTAGCTAGGTCAGAACTCCTCCCCATCTCCCCCTCTTTCTTTCCCCGCTTTCAATTTATTCAATTAAGCCCTCTACCGACCCTGACAACCTTCACCCCCTTCGCCTCCGACCACCCTCCGGCGAGCCGCTCCCATCACCTCAGCAACCCACACGGCTCGCTGACCCTCACCGAACCTCCGCCTCATAACACTGAGCACCCCCCACCCCTCCACTGCCGCTCCACACCTCCGTAACACTCCCCCGAACGAACCCATTCCTCCGGTTGCAGTCCGACCCAGGGCTGCCGCCAGACACCACCTTGCGGCCTGCCGCGCAGCTCCTCACCTTCGCCGTGCCACGGCGAAGGTTCCCCAGTGGTTTGATCAGGCCGCGAGGCCATATTCGTGTCCGACAGGTTTTGAGGTTCGACCGCCATTAACGCACATTGAAGCAGCTTCTCCCGCGCTCCAGGCTTGAGGACTCCAGGTCTCCAGCTGCTGCGGAGTACGGGGAGTCTTGCGAAGGCAGCCAGCCAGCAACCTATGCAAATCGAAGCCGCAGCTGCAGAAGCCAGGCCGCGGTCTCCCAGCAGGCGCACGCGAGGAAAGGTCTGCGTTTAGTCCCACATCGGTAAGCCTCACACCCGTTCCACTGTTTAAATTGATTTTGTGCAGTAGCCTTACTGCCTCAGTACACGGGGTGAGGTCCCCTTACACCCGCCCGGTTACCCGGTCTCGTCCGCGCTCACGCCCCGCGGACCTGACCCGACCCGACTTAGACTGACCTGCACTCCTCGCCCACCACGCACGCCAGTGGGCCTGGACCCGGGCGTGACCCGAACCCGATTACCCGGTAGCTCTGGGAGAGCTTTCCCAAGAGTGGTTTCAGAGAGAAAGAGAGTCGCGGGGGGGGGAGGGTAGAGTAGGTTTTGCCTCTGACGAAAAACTCTGAAGTGTGCAGGCACAGGCGAAGAAGAAGACCCGCGGAAGAAGAAGGAGCTGCACTGTAGCAAATGCATAGTTAAGTCGTCTAAGCACCGGGTCAGACGACGGAAGGTCAGCAGCCAGAGCAGGAAAGAAGGCAGGCTGAAGAAGAAAGAAGAGGAAGGGCCAAAGCAAAGAAAAAAAGAGAAGGAGACAGGAAGGAGAAAGAAAGAAAAGAAGAGCAACGGCCAAAGCAGAGGAAGAAGAAAGGAAGACTTAGTAGCTGAAGGCAGAAGCTCTGCAGCCATAAAGAAGAAAAGGGAAAAGAGAAAGGGTCACCACAATTGCAGAAAAAGAAGAAGAGAGGCCAAGACAGAAACCAAGGAAGAAGAAGAAAGAGATCTGAAGAGGAGCATCACCTCTGCAGAACGAAGAAGAAGAAGAAAGAGATCTGAAGAGGAGCATCACCTCTGCAGAACGAAGAAGAAGAAGAAGGAGCTCTGAAGAAAGAAAGAAAGAAGAACATCACGAGGAGAAAACGAAGAGAACAACAAATTCTTTCCCTCTCTCTTTCTTTATTTTGTAAAAGAAACATGTATATCTCTAGAATACAACTTGCTCCCTGAGTTCGACCTCGGGAACTCTTTTATTTTCCGAGTAAAAAAATTTATATTTGAAATGTTGGTAATAACCGGCTTTACTACAACGTTATAACAAACTAAAACCCGGTTGTCGCATTTCACCCACGCACACAGTGCGCCACGTGCTTGCACCCGCCCTTGCCCGTGCTCACACCCCGTGGGCCTGGGTCCGAACCTGATTACCCGACGAAGCACTCCTCGCCTACCACCGCACACCGGTGGGCCTGGTCTCGGGCGCGTTACCCAACCCAAATACCCGTGAATGCTCTGGGAGCGAACCTTTGAGAAAGAAATAGTAGAGAGAGAGACGCGGGGTGGGTTGGGGTTAGGTTTTGCCTAACTGTGTAATGTGCAGGGAAGCAAGAATGGAAGAAAGGAGGAGGAGCGAAGCAGAAGAGAAGAAGAACAGTTGTAGCTGCTAAAGAAAGAAGAAGGAAGAACTCAAGGCAGAGGAGCGGCTGAGGACACTTAGCCGCACAGAGTAGTTGAAGAAAAGAGGAAGAAGACAGGAAGGAAGAAGCTGCAGAGAGGAGAAGAAGAAGAAACCAAGAGAAGAAGAGCCTGCAAGGCACTGTAGCAAAGGGGCAAATAAGGTGTCTGATTCATAGAATCAGACGTCTGAGAAAGGAAAGGCAGAGAAAGAAGAGAAGGAAGAGAGAAGAAGAAAGAAAGAAAGAAAAGAAAAAAGAGAAAAGGATCTTTGTTTACTCTCTCTCTCTCTTTAATTTTTGTAAAAGTAGTATATTGAATTATGGATTTGTATGCTTCTAGAATTAAAGTTTACTCCTTGAGTTCGACCTCGGAATATTCTAAATATCGAGTTATAAATTTTTATTTGTTTTCGTAGAGAGTTCATCTATATTACAATGAGATATCTGTTAAAACATGATCTAGCCACCTAAACATAAGCATAACAGACTTCTTAGAATATTTTTCTATGAATTTTAGGAGGTTTAAATTAATTTGATCCTGATCAAAACCTTTTTAATTTAAGTGGGTTGAATTACGATTTTTGGTGCTGTTTTCACCCTCAAAATGCGTGAAACTCGTTTCTATCAGTGTTGACCCACTTTTTAGACTTTTGTGATAATTTGACTTACAATTTACCCTTAAATGACCCCGTGGTTAAACTGTGTTTGTGATGTGCTGTTAAAATTACAAAATTAACCCTGATTCCCTATTCTCTTCTCAAATCAGAATGATGTAGAGTTGTGACCCTCAGATGATTAGGTAGGAGCTTTTAACATTCAAACCTGACTAAATGTGGCTAGTTAGGACTCATGATGGTGTTACCATCACTAGCTACTTCAAACAAAGTACTCTGTTAGCACTATAGGTTAGGCCACATTTACCTAAAACAACTAGAGAATTTCTCCTCGCATGCCCAAGAATGCACTAGGAGGAACACTGACATTATCAGCATATGGTGGGTTCTTTAAGAAATGAAGAAATTCTATCAATCCTTGGACTAGAAAAGCAGAACGGGCACAAACATATCATATCATGTTGTTGCAATGTCCAGTGACATGTCCCCTTTCACCAACATAGTTTAGAAAAGGTCTGCGTTTATGATTTGTCCAATCTAAAAGAATTGCTCCTCAAACTCCAACTTCTATACTTGAAAAAAAATTACCAACCTGTATCTTCAACATATGCACCATAGCTCCTTGTGTGAGCCTAATATGAATGTTGGCCCTTTATAGTACCTCCTCCAAAATAATCAAATGGGCAAATCAACCTTTGGCTTTTAAATGACAATCACAATGAGGCCACTGCCAACACCAGCAGTCGTATGTATTACTACAAGATCTAAAGTTTAATAAGTTTCCATTAATTTAGTAACCAAAAGAATGGACTACTTACAACCCTAACCACTCTAATGCTTAGGACCTTTGTGCGTTACACTTGTTGACCTAGTTTCCAATTGGTCATAATGTTGTAGAGCATAACACTTGTTGCTTTGGTAATCGACCCTCTAGCTTTAGTGGTGAACTGTTGCTTTGGGGAAAGTTAGTTGCCTGCTTTATCAAGTTCTCTTTATGATGCTAAGATCGAAAATTTGACCCTCTTGCTATAGATACTCCATGATTTTCAACCTAAGAATGAATGGCTTGATCTAGAGATTAATGTTTTTTCGATCACGAAAGTAGGTCTTCTATAAATGGCTAGTTTATTTTAGGTGGACCAAGGATTATGAGTGGAGTATAAAATCCTCTAGAAGATGAAATTCTTTTTGTGACTCCTGAGGAAAGGGAGATTGGTCACTTAAGATTATGGGAGGTGGTGGGCACCGAGGGTGGACGACACCTACCCTCTGTGTGGTAATGGGGTGAAAGACATAAACCACCTCTTTCTCGACTACTCCTTTGAGTGTTCTTGTTGGGTGGGCGACTGGGCATTGGTGATTGATCTATCAACTATACATCTGCGTTTGTGATTTCTGGTCAACCTTGCATGGTACCCTTACTATTGGAAACACCATTAGGCAAGCTTTCATTCTTTTTTGGTGTATTTGGTTAGAGAGAGATGGCATTTATCTTTATAAGGGAAAGGATGTTGATTGATGGGGTTCTACACTAGCACAACTACTTTGTAATTGCTAATTTTCCTACTCTCCCTGCTATTAATTGAATTTGGTAAGGTTAACAATGCTTGTTAACTCCCTTTTTTGTTTCTAAAAAAAACCCTATCTACTAGTGTGTATTAGGGTCCATGATCCCATGATTCATCCCTCTTATTATGGAGGCGTTTCCATATAATTCTTATTCTTGTTATTTTTCTCTTGTGTTTGCATGATCATTCTTACAATAAGTAGTTTTTACACTTGTTACATTGTACTACTTAATACTTGCCTTTATCTTGGCTAGTGTACATTACTGTCATACCATGTATTTGTACTTGTCTATGTCATGCAAAGATGAGTACAAGTATGTTCAACCAATACAATGCCAAAACAGGAATAACCAATGTTAGGCAGATTAAGAGATTTAATATGCGTTCGTTGTAGTACACTCCTAAATCGCATGATAAAACATTTAAATTTATGAACTCAGAATCTAAAGGGAGTCCGAGGTCGTTCGTAGGGAGAAAATGTGGAATTCATGCATTAATCATCATTCAGAATAAGTGAGCACAATAAATTGATCACAATAACAGATATGCAATAAATGGATTGCTCAGACTGATATTCAAATATAAATCAAAGGATTATAAGACAAAAAAGAATAGAAATACAAAATAATGGTGATTTGAATCACCAATTATTCATCTTAATTAAGCATATATCTCATACTCAAATTACTTAAATAATTCAATAGTATTCTCAATCAACTCAACTTGGATACTTAAATAATCCAACAGTACCAGCATCAACCTCAATCAAACTATAAGAATAAGGCATCAAACGCCTTAATAGATCAACAGAGCACAAGCACAAGGCTCTTGAGAGAGCCTTCTCTTCTAAGACTTCTTTTCTCAAGCCTTCAAGTACTGGTTTTTCTCACTTCAGAGGCTAAGTATAGAGCCTCTCTTCCTCAACACGGGGCCAAGCACTTCAGAGTAAAACCCAACCCCTCCTCTCACAGATCTCTTCTCTCCTCTTCTCTCTCAAACCTGGGGTTAATCGGGTTCAATGTCAGGTTATCGGATTCGAGCAGGGGACTAGGATCACCAGGCATGAGGGTGAGCGAGGTGTGTGTGAGTGGGGACTGTTGATTGGGATTTTCAGGAGTTTAAATATCTCGTTGCAGTAAAGTCTCCTAAATAGCTCTTCAACAAATACAATTTATAACTCCAAATCAAGAGATGAGTTCGAAGTCGAACACAGCGAGCAAATAGGAATTCACACGCTAATCTCAATTAAAATATAAATGAGCACAATAAACGAAGCACTATAAAAATATTTCAATGAATATTAATCTGTTACATTAAATATTCAATAAAGCTCAATGTATCTTGGGATAAAAAGAATAGGAAAGCCAAAAGTGGTGATTTAAATCACCAACTAAGCCCTTTAGATATGCATCACAAATATCTCAAATAAACCAAATCATCCAACAGTAATCAGACATCTAATTTTTAAATCAGATGACTTAAATGAAGCTTTGCTATAGTGCTTCATTCGAAACTTTCTCCTGTTCTTCTCTTCTTCTTCTTCTTCTTCTTTCTTTGGCTCTTCTTTTCCTTTCTCCTTCTAACACTGCTTCCTTTCTTCTTCTTCTTCTCCTGCCTTTGCTTCTTTTCTCCTCTTCTTCTTCTAAGCCTTCACAAAGCCTAAGGGTTAGGCTCTTTAGCACAAAGCATGCACCTGGAGAAGATCCTCAGAGAGCAAAATCCTCCCCTCCCTCGCTCTCTCTCTTTCTTTCCTTTCCTTCTCTTCTTTCTCAGATAACCAGGTAGTCAATTGGGTAATCGAGGATCTGGATGACTAGGGCTATTGGGTGTGGAGGTAGTCGAGGTGTACGGGGATAGTGAGGAGGGACCCGACCCCTCAAGTGTCTTAGGAGAACAGATGAAAGCACAAAAATATTATATGTGCTGCTTCCTCTTCGTCAGCTTACGATGTGGGACTAATCCCACATCCTTCTTTCACACGTAATCAGCAACTGGAGGTTCTCTTGATTGGTGCTCGTGTGGTGTAGCTCTGCTCAATTGATGGTCGGGAATTGATCGTGAGATTGTTCTGTGTCGATTGAGGGCGAGGGCGAGACTAGAGGTGGACGAATGTTGTCTGCCAGAGACGAAGAGGATGATTGAAGACGGCGGAGTGCCTGTGACAAAAGATATGGCCCTAGAGCCTGAATTAAGCACATGAGAAGGTCCAGCGCTACTTGCCAAACAAAAGCCCTAGAGAAATTAGGTGTGCGGGTGGTCGAATGCGTGTGGTAGAGAAGCTTTGGTGAGCTTTGGTCGTTGGTGATGGAGTGATGATAACATCATCATCAGCCATATCTAGCTTTATTTAGTTATATTCCATCATTAAATGCTCCTATATAACAACTAGAATACCATAATTCATTGCATAATCATTCTGAGAGAAAGATAGTAAAGAAGGGGTAAAAATGCAGTTTTAACAATATATCTCAATTGCAGAACAATCATGGGGTTTCTTAGGGGTTAATCAAAGGTCAAATGGTCATAATTGTCTAATAAGTAGGTCTGTGTAGACAGAAACGAGTTTTCATGCGTTTCGAGAATTAAATGACATTTGAAACCCTAAAAACAGACTCGCTTTATCTATTGAGGTTCTGGTTAGGATAAAATTCACCCAAACCCTCTAAAATTCATATAAAAATATTCTTTAGGGTTTGATACCTTTAATTTGACCATCAGAACCCATTTTGACCTAAAACTGAGTCTTAGACAGATAGTTGCCCTAATTTGGGTAACTACGCAATTTACCCAGTCAAACTTGGTCAAAACCTAAATCTGACTTTACCATCAAATTCCCTAGGTCCAAATTAGGTTTTTACTATAGTTTGGGCTCAATCAGAGATCATGTTGACCTAGTTTGCATTTTGGTTCAGTCTAAATCTTTTCTCTCACACACATGCCCCTAACTTTCGAATTCGTTACAAATAGCCCCCCAGCTTTATCATCTTCTTCACCAACATGTCCCCGTCTCCTGCAAATCCTAAACCTACTTCGCCGGCGACCTTTGACTGAAAAAATCTCCTTGATTGATTGACAAAACTCTCCGAAAATAGATAGGAGGATTCTTGATGAAATTACCTTCCATTTGAACTGCATCTTGGGCTCTACTTCTTTCCCAAGAGGTCATGCGAACATTTCAAAGGTTCAGGTTTCCTTTTTGCGGGAACCTCCCAAGCTTGGAAGCTTCTTTCCAAGCTTGGGAAGACCTCCTATGGCCTATATAAGGTCCCACGATGCCTAGCCGAACTCCCTAGCTAAGTTTTGGCCAAAATACCCTCTTCAAACTCTTTCCTGGACATCTTCGACTTAGCTCTGGCGAGCTCCTCCCTCCATCGCTCTTTGGCCTCCCAACGGCCAAATTGGGAGTGCCATCATCTTCGTCTCCTTCGTCCGTGCCTGGTGTGCCAAAGCCAGGGCCGTCCTCTCCCTGTCTTTGCCGCCATCCTTCTTCGGAGAAGTTCTCTTCCACGGCGTTGGCCAATCAAAGCCGGCATCTTCCTACACCTTTCGTCCGTAATTCTAGGGTTAGTTAGGTCCCTCTCCCTCTCTACTTCATTTCTATCTTCCTTCCTATCCCTTTTGACTGCCGACTACGCCGTTCACCCTCATCTCCTCCATCTCCGGCGACCACTCTGGTGAGGTGTTTCCACCACTATGCACCTCCATCCACCTCACCAACAAGTCCAAAACCTCCGCCTCGACTCCACGAACCAAACCCCTCTCCTATTCCATCCTATCGACCTTCCAAACCACCACCCGAACACACCTATCACCGGCTTCCGTCCCAGTCACCGTCCGGCCACCACACACCTCCACACACCACGAAACCACCGCCATCTCACTCCACATCCTTCGGCGAAGCTATTAAACAATTTTAATGTGGTCGAGAGGCTGTATTCCTTTATTTCAGGTCTGACCAGAGTTCTGCCGTCGCCCTAGAGTTCTCCAACACGTATCGCATTCTCCAGGTCTCGTTCATCCCAGGATTCGACCTCAGGTCATGCGTAAGGGCTCCAAGTTGCGAGACAAGGCTTCAATTGGAAGCCTTCTCACTAGCTGCTCCGATTGAAGGAGATTACATTCGTCATATGTATGTAAACAAGAAGTCCCACCTTGAAAATCACTGAAGTGTGGGAGCTGAATAAATTGAAAATGTGATTAGGCCTTAGTGCCTCAAGTAACAAAGGGGGTGAGGTCCCCGCGCACCCCTCATGCCTCGCCCGTGACACCTCCACATAGGCTTGGCTCCGAACCCAACCTGCCTAACCCGCCTTCACTCCTCGGTTGCGATCACGCTCGTAGCCCTGGACCCAGGCATGCGCTTGACCTGAATACCCAATCCGATTACCTAGAAGAGTAGAGGAGGAAGAGAGAAAGAAAGAGAGAGTAGGGAAAAGGGGGGCTTTGCTCTTCAGGGCAACCTTCCAACACTTAGTTGCTAGGAAGGTTTGAGAAGGAGGAGGAAACCCTTGGTCGTGCTTGCGAAGAAGAGAAGCAGAAGAGGAGAAATTAAGAAGAGAAAGAAAAAGAAAAAGCAGAGAAGTGAAGAAGTAGGATCAAAGAACAGAAGAAGAAGCCTCTTTGAGGCAATGTAGCAGGGCTAACTTAAGTCGTCTGATGATAAATGCCTGGCGTCTGACTTGGTTGAAAACATTGTGACATTATTTGAGGCACTATGCAAATATTTAGATCATTAAGGAATTATTAAATATGTATCTAAACTAATAATTGGTAATTCAAATCATCATTATTTTGTCTTAGATGTCTTTTTGCCTTATTAAACTCCTAATGTACTCTTGTTTAATATTAAATATAATTTGAGTAGTTATTCTTCACTGAATATTTAATGTGACAGGTTATTATTAATTGAAAATCTATACTTTGCTCAATTTCTTATGCTCATTTATATAATATGTTGAGATTAGCGCGTGAATGCAATACTTGCTCCATGTATTCAACCTCGGATACTTTTTTAAATTTGAGTAATAAATTGTATTTGCTAACAAGTGATTGAGGTATTACTACGATGAACACATATTTAAATCTCCTCATCATAGTGCTTCATCAACATTTTTGCGCCATTACCGGGGAGCAACATGCAATTAACCGCTATTCTCTTGCTATATTTAGATTATACTTGAGCACTAGCCTTGTTTGATTTCTTGCGATTTTGTGAGGTACTTCACAAGGAGATCTTCCACGTAAATCAACCACTCCAAGGCAGGTAACTTTTCTATTCTTCCCTAATCAACCACTTAATCTTGGGAAGACAAAAAAAAGGAAACAATCAATTAGGAATCACCTGCCTTATTTTTATAGAATCATCATTTAAAAAGGCAAGTTTTCTGATTTGCGAGTAAAATTCATATTTGATTAAAGCTTAAGGCGATTCTATTTAGAATTCCCTACTCAAATTTCCTGTACCTATCAGGGACTGCGCGTAATTTCTAATCTTCTTAGACTATGCACTTCTTGTTTGAAGTCCAAGGAGAACATTTTAAAGATCAAATTGGATGCAGAATAGAGCTAATTAGGGTTTCAATTTTAGGGTTTTGGAGTGCTAGTTCACACTTTCTTGCATAAAAAGAAATAACCCTCCCTCATTTGTGTGCTACCCAAGCCCTTGGTTGAAAAGATCTATCAAGCTCTAATTTCACTTGAATCCTAAAATCTTGGACCTAATAATTTGAGAGTCAATTCAGGGTGATTTCTAGGTCTTGACCTAGATTTCATTCTGCCATCTTTAGGGCAAGTCAGGTGAAGTTGGTCTACCTAGTAGGCCAACCAACCTCCAAATTAGGTTACAAGTCAAATTAACTTCTAATCAAGTAAATTGGTAGACTTAAGAGGTCAAGTTATCCATTTTGGTCTACCTGGACCCTCAGTGACAAGGAAGGTCGGGTGGAGGAAACCCTGTAACCCGTGGGGATGCTCTACCGTGTAGGGGTCTTTGCGGGACTCTCCCTTCCTAGCTGCCCAGGTAATTCTCAGGTGGATGACTTTCTGATCAAGGGGTATCATCTGCCCCGAACCTTTATAGTCATCCAAAAATCTTTAAGTGTCTTGATTGGGTCCAAACAACATTCAGTCCTTCATCTTTTCTCTAGTACACACGTAGATCATCCTAGGGATTTCTATCTAGTCAAATCAACTGCAATCTAATCTTGAGTTTGATTCTACATCTTGATTCCACCACTTGATTCAAAAATGCAACCTGGCAATCTAATAAGACCATTTAAGAAACCTGGATCTCGAATGTCTATGAGAGATAGAATGATTGAGGATGCCCTTAGATTTTTTGAGATTGATGACAAAACCTCAAATCCAGTTGATGACATTTAGGTTAATGTGCCAGTAACAACAACCTTCCTCGTAAACTATGCTCAATTAATATTGACACAAGTAACAAAAGGATCATCCCGAGATATTCTCATGATAGGATACATTGAGTTAGAGAAATTACATAACTTTGAATATCTCCAATGCTTGACAAATCCTGTACTTTGGGAAAGACACCAAGATGTTCTTGAGAAACTGGAAGAGATGATAAAATTATTGAAACAGATTATCGATCAAAAATACCCGTACATTCCCCAAGCATTTAGTGAAACATCTTGGAACAATACTGAGGATCAATCTGATTTCCCAAATCCCGGGTTCAAGAATCAAGGTTGTTGTGGATCCCCAACCCAGATGGAAAATGATCCAAATTTTGTACAGATTGATACGCCTGATCTTGAGTTGCGTTGGGACGATCCAATTGCAGGTGCTCTTGATTTCGAGCCAGCCCTAGAGATATGAGAACCTGGTTCTCCTAGCTTTGAATTCCTAGACACCTGTAATGATCCTGTTAAGGTAATTTTTGAGGAAGATTTTGACAGTTCAATAGAGCTCAGCCTAGATTCTAGTGATCCAAACCCTACCTTAAACCTAGAATCTAGATTCGAGCCTATTTGGGATAATTATGAGGCCCCATGTGATGAGACTCAGATTTTTGAGTTGAAATATGATTCTAGGCCTATGTTTGATGATTACACCTCTCTAGACTCCTCCGAGATACAGATTGATTTTTCAGAAATCATGCTAATGTGTGACACAAAAATTGAGGAGCTGAAAGGGTTAGGATTTGATTGGATCTCTCCTAGAAACCAAGAACCCAATCCCATGCTCAATAGTGACATTTTCTTGAGTTCGGATTCTGAGTTTAGGTCAGATCCAAGTCAGGTTGCTGCTTCTCCACATCTTGATTTACTCAGTGGTAGAACCCCTGATCCCGAATCAGATTCAGAACTTGATTCTCACAAGTTCTCCGAATGATTTCGAATCTTACCCTGATTTCGGAGAACTATTGTTTCCTAACAAATCCAAACCAATTTACGACCTCAGCGACTACAACCCGTCCTTTGACTCTAACACTGAGGTCAATGATTTGAAAGAAACCACCTCTTCTACACATACAGAGCCTTCCAAAACCCATTCTCAACCCCGACCAGCAACCAGACTCAATTTCTGCTCTGATTCTCCTCTCGATGAGCTGATTACATATGATCTCCTCCACATTTCAATCGGGTTTCGGACTTCGATCAGACTGATAATCACGCTCCATCCTTCTCTGATCACTCCCGTAGGGTTTCTACATCCTCCACCTACCCTTTTTCATTTGGGGATCCTTAATCTGACCAAGCTGATCCGATTTAGCCAAACCCTAGCTTTTCACTTCCACATCTACTTGAGCTCCACAACATATGGTGGGTTTCGTATCTACTGATTCACATCTATCAACCCACCAGATTGATTGAGTTTGGGCTGCATCATCAGCCTGTTGACTTGAACAAGCACTTGGTTGGATCAACTAGGCTATTGATTAAGGTGCTTGTTCTACAAAATTCGTTTGATTTGACCAGTCCTGATCAGAACTTCAGTGAATTAAGCAGGTCTGTTTTTAGGGTTTCAAATGTCCATTAATTCTCAAAACACGTGAACACCCATTTTGTTCTGCATGAACTCACTTATTAGGCATTTATGACCATTTGACCTTTAATTAACTCTTGAGAAACCCTGTGATTGCTCTGTAATTAAGATATTATGTTAAAATTATAATTTTATCCCTGTTTTAATACATTTCTCTTAGAACAGATGTGTAATGAATTACGGCTCTTTAGCGGTTACGTAGGAGCATTTATTTGTTGATTATGACTAAATAAAGTTAGTTATGGATGATGATGACGTTATCATCAGGGACTCGACCCCTGGTGACTTGGGTGAAGAGGCTTAAGCACGAAATCGACTTATACGTCTGCAGCTGCTTCTCATCTATCGATGTGAGACTAAATCCCACTCTTCTCTTCATGTGAGTGCAGCTGATGGAGCATCGCTCGATTGCAACAACTGGTAGGCTTTACGTCTCAGTTCAAGGAATGGGAACTTGCAAATTTTGCAGTCGCGCTGATTGTGCGCTTCAATTGGTCATCTAGCAGTCGGAGACAAGTCGACGTGGTCGAGGAAGACGAAGGTGACGACGGCGTTCGGCAAGACCTGAAATAGAGAACACGAGCTCAAAAGCCGTAATTAGAAGGTCCAGGAGTTTCGCCGGAGGATGGCAAATGTTTTGGCAGTGGTTGCGTGGTGTTTGAGTGCGTGTGGTGGCCGGAGGGCGAAGGGATAATCGGTGGATTGATGGGTTCTTCGGCCAGGGGTATGTGTGAGTGAAACCCTCAATTTCTTGAGGGGTTTCTCTCGCATGGTTGTGGGCGAGCTTATGGACCAGGTGGAGTGAGGTTTCGTGGCGTGGATCGCCAGCATGAGCTCACTGGAGTTCTCGTTGGACTTGGGGAAGACAGTGAGGAAGGGAGGTGGTTGTCGGTCGAATTAAGAGGTAGAGGGGTTGATGAGGATCTACAGAGGTAGAGGAAGAGATTGAACCTATTTAGGGACAAAGAAAGAGAGAATTACGATGGCTGTGATCGGCCGGTCACGGAGGGGATGAAGACCTCCGGTAGGGGGAACGGCGAGACAAAAGGGGGTGGAAGCCCTAGCTTTGGCCCACTAGGGGCGGACGAGTGTGAGGAAGAGTTTGGCACTCCCAATTTTATGGTTGGGAGGCCATAGGAAGATGAGGGAGAGGGTCGCTGGAGTCGAGGTTGGAGGTGGACGGAGTTGAAGGAGAAGACTTGGTTTTGGCCTGAACCTGATTAGTTCTAGATGGTGGAAGATACTATAGCTTATGTAGAGCTCCTGGGAAAGATCTAGGCAAGGAAACAAGATCCCTGATCTTGAGGAGTTCGCACGAGATCTGTGGATCAAATCGGGGTCCCAAATGTGATTTAAGTGATTGGGGACTTTCTCAAGATCATCCCTTCCAATTTCGGAAGGGATTGGTCGAGAAATCAGGGAGGTATCCTTGATTGAAGGTTGGCTCTTTTGGGTTCACACCTACCATGGCAGCAGGGACCCTTTTGTGAACAAGACAACAAATTTGGGGGGCTATTTGTAATTAATTGAAAGCTAAGGGCCTGGATGTGAGGAACGGAGTTTAAAAGGACTAGATTGCAGACTAGGTCAAGATGAACTTTAATTGGACTCAAATTTTGGTACAAACCTAATTTGGACCTAAGGAATCTGATAGTGAAGTTATATTTCAATTTTGACCAAGTTTGACTGGGTAATTTGCACATAAACCCAAATTAAGGCAGAATTCTGTTTGAAACTCTGTGTAAGGTCAAAATAAGTTCCAAAGGTCAAATCAAGGATACCAAACCTCACAGAATATTTTTATATGAATTTTATAAGATTTAGATGAATTTTATCCTGACCAGAACCTCTGTTATTTAAGCGAGTTTGAAATTATGGTTTTGGGTGCTGAATTGGTTTTCGAAATGCGTGAAACCTGATTTCTGTCTGTGTGGACCCTCTTATTCGACTTTAGTGCTCATTAGACCTTAGATTAACCCCTGGAAATGCCTGTGGTTACTATGGTTTCATAATGTGATATTAAAATTATAGAATTAACCCTATTTTAGTATTCTCTCAAAAAAGATATGCAAGGAATTATGACACTCAAGTGACTATGTAGGAGCATTTGTCAATTGATTACGACTAATTAAAGCCAGTTATGGCTTATGATGATGTTATCATCAACCAATACAAAGCCAAAATGGGAATAGACAATATAATTGACACAATAAAATGTAGTGATTATGACACTATACATGTTGGTCACAATTCTAATATCTTTTGAAACTATTTATACCATAAACAATGTGTGCAAGTGATTTTACTTAACATTAACACCATTTTTTTTTACTTTTTAAGTTATTTGTGGTATGCTCTTATGTAACTACCCGATTCTCGAGTCCCTACGAGACACGAGAACCGGACCGACTCGACTAATCCCAAGACCTAGTCGTCCAACGAGGAAGTAACCAAAAGAGCAGTAAAATAAACCACATTCAGCATGAATATAACTAGCAGTAAGAAAAGGAACTACTACAGTATGTACCACCACAACAGTAGAACAACATTTATAACATAACATGAACTACAAGTAAAGAAAAGTACAGAGAGTAACAAGAACTACTCACTACAGTGGAACGAAAGGGGTACAAAAAGAACTGCGGTAACTCTACTGGACCCTACTCAGCCCAGCGTCCTCTGCAGCCGCTGACCCTGGCTTCTCAACACCTGGTCCTGAAAAGTAACGAGTGTAACACGTCAGCGAAACGCTGAGTAGAGTGGAAACTAAACTAAAGAAGCAGTAAAGTATACAGTAGTTGTTTTATTTTCTTTCTTTATTTACGTCTTTCTATTGTTTCACAATTTATCTATTTCTCAGATCCTTCACTTGATCTCGAATGTTCCTCGTGGGAACGATCTTGATTGCAGTCTTTTCCGAAAAGTAGAAGTAACACATGGTGCTCTCCTGGCCGGGAGAGTCCCCTGTGGTGATCCTACTCTCAGTCAACCACCCCAAGGTCGCTGACAGACGTAACGGTGACTACGGCATGCGCGATAAACACATGGGTAGCTACCCCGCACTGGCACGCAGTCAGTCGTTTCCGTTAACGGGTGCGCCCAAAGCACAGCACGGAACCAGTATAGGGCAGAGCCCTCTCAGTAACAGGGGTCCCACCCCTCCACAGTAACCAAACAGGGGCCTTGTCCCTCCACAGTCCACGCACCCTCGCCTGACTACCCTGGTTTGCCCAGTGGGCCTAACAAGTCCGTGTAGGAGGGCCAGCAGAACTCCGGGGCCCGTGGGGTAGCTAGTACTCTCCCTACACTAGTAGCTCTCCTCGGTACTGTGTACACGAGGGCCAAAAGTCAGTACAGAGTGGCCAGACCTAACCCCGGGTCCCTGGGGCGGCTGGCTCCGCTCTGCACTAAACAGGTAACAGGTGCTTCCCCTGGCACTACGTACCCAAGAGACAACACACTTCCACATCTTTCCTTCTCAGTTCCATTTCATTCTCTTTCCAGGAGTTCTACTCCTAATTCCCCGTAGGGTTCCAGCTCTTTTAACTCAGCACATTCAGGTTTCACCATTCCAGTTTCACATTCATACAACCCATGTTCTCAATCATGTTCATTTAGTCATAACAGGCAGTTGTTAAATCAATTTACAGGCAGCTATTATTTCCTTTACACATTTTCCAAGATTGCAATATTATATACATATCACTAGTTTTCCAGTCCTAGGATTCATGCCGTACCCTAGGATCTATCATTCAATCTAGTTTCCAGTCCTAGGTTTCATGCAATACCCTAGGATCTATCAATTATTCCACAATTGTAACAAATTTGATTAAGTAAATTAAAAGCCACTCTACCAGCTACAACGGGAGTACTGGGGGTGTGGTCGAAAATCCCGTGCGCCTCCGCAGCCCCCGAGACTGCAATGGAATGGGGTCCTAACGTAAGGATCAAACACAAGGAGTTTCTCAGAACCGTATATAATTACTGTAAACGGGTAGAGGATTTTATTCCGAGAAGAACGCAACTCGAAACGTGGAAAACGGACTCCGAATGGGCCCTAAACGGGTCGAAAATGATGAAACAGTCCAAGATCAGACGTCTGGAACCTCTTCCAGACGTCTTAAAAGGTGGTTTAGAGGATACCTTCACTCTGTGTAGTCCCTCAGACGTCCAGAAGCCTGCGGGAGCATCTGACTTAGTTTCCAGACATCCGATGGTCAACCAGGATGTCTAGAAGTCCTCTCCGTCGTCTGGCACTGCAGCCAGACGTCCGATTCGCATTGGATGGCGAGTCTCGCGCCCTCCCGAGCATAACCTGCACGTATCCACTCCTTACTCTCAGTACGACAGGTTGCAGATGAAAGCGCGGCGGACGGCTCCATGGCCGTACGCGCGAAAATGGAAGAAGGACGAAATAACTTACTTGCCAGACGTCTGGACAGTTCTCCAGACTTCTTCACCGTCGTTTCGTTGGAATCCCAGACGTTTGATTCTGGAAATACTTCCAGAATCAGAGCTCGACTCGCTCTCCGCCCGCGACGCACGGCCGCATCGCGCCCCGTCTGCCTGCTGCTCGAGCTGCAGCAGCCCTCCCGCGACACTCCACGCCCGCTGCTCCGAAAAGCTCGAGCCCTCACGGTCGAGCGTCTCCTCCCTCGCGCAACACCTCCTCCCGCACACTCACCGCGGCTGCCGCTGCCGCCGCCCGCTCGCTCGCGCTCTCGCACCGGCTGGGAGAAGAAGAAGTGGGAAGTGGAGGAGATGAGAGTGAGGGAGAGGGCGAGGGCCTTATAAGGCCACGCGGGGAGAGAGAGGGAGCTCAGTACTGCACCCTGTAGGAGGAGAGAGGGAAAAAAAGGAAAGAAGGTGGCGGTTGCAGGTCTGCACGCGCATGCGCGCAGACACAACCCCGTACGCCACAGAATTTAAATCCCAGACGTCTGGAAGGGGTTCCAGACGTCTGGTCAGATGTCTGGGCCACCTCCCAGACATCTTAAAAAAAAATGTCTTGAAGCCTCGTTCGTAACAATATAACAAACTCAAAGGAAGTTTCGTCCCCGAAACTTGCGCTAATTAGGGTGCGGGAAAAACGTCATATAAAAACATAATAAACTCAAAGAGGACCGAAGTCGGTCCGAAAATACGTACCCGCGAAGAGCTCCGGGTACCGCTCCCGCATTGCCGCCTCAGGCTCCCAGGTAGCCTCCTCATACCGCTGGCTCCTCCACAAAACCTTCACCAGGGGTACTTGCTTTTGTCTCAAACTACGGACGGCTCGGTCAAGAATCTGCGTTGGCCGCCCGGGGTAGGTCAGGTCGTCGCCCACCTCGACGCTCTCGTGACTCAGTACATGACTGGGATCGGCTACGTACTTCCTGAGGTTGGACACGTGGAACACGTCGTGCACACCAGAAAGCTGAGGACAGAGGGCAAGTCTGTAAGCAACGGGTCCAACCCGCTCCAGGACCTCAAAGGGCCCTACGAACCTTAGCGCGAGCTTCCCTCTCACCCCAAACCGCTGCAAGCCCTTCATGGGCGAAACACGAAGAAAGACGTGGTCCCCAACCTCGAACTGCACCTCTCTGCGTCTCCGATCCGCGTAGCTCTTCTGTCTGCTCCTGACAGTGCGGAGTCGCCTGTGGATCTGCTCGACTACCTCCTGACTCTGCAGGATCAAACTGGGGCCAACCTCCCACTTGGTCCCCACCTCAACCCAACTCAAGGGTGCCGTACACCTCCGTCCGTACAGAGCCTCGTAGGGAGCCATGCCGATGCTCAAGTGATAGCTGTTGTTGTATGCAAACTCCGCCAGGGGCAGGTGCTCCTCCCAAGAGCCCCTCCAGTCCAGTACACAGGCACACAAAAGGTCCTCAAGTGTCTGTATCGTGCGCTCAGACTGTTCGTCCGTCTAGGGGTGGTAAGCTGTAGTAAACCTCAACCACGTCCCCAGGGCCTGCTGAAACTCAGCCCAAAACTGGGACGTAAAGCGGGTATCCCAGTCGGATACGATCTCCCGCGGAACTCCGTGTAGTCGTACCACGTCGCGGATATACCTCTCTGCCAACTGTGCTGGTCCCAAAGTGACTCGGATCGGCAAGAATCGTGCCGTCTTCGTCAGTCTATCCACAATTACCCAGACTGCGTTGTGTCCTCGCTGGGTAACAGGTAAGCGCACCACCAAGTCCATGGTGATGCTCTCCCACTTCCACTCTGGCACTGTAAGCGGCTGTAGCGGCCCTGCAGGCCTCTGATGCTCGGCTTTCACCTGCTGGCACACTAAGCACTGCTGCACGAATTCACCCACATCCCGCTTCATCCCCCTCCACCAAAACTCGTGTCTCAAGTCGTGGTACATCTTCGTGTTTCCGGGATGTATGGTGAATCTGGAATCGTGTGCCTTAGTCAGGAGCTCTCTCAACAGCTCCTCGTCCCTAGGAACGCACAACCGTCCCCTCAGGTGCAGCACCTGGTCTGTGAAAGAGAAGTCCCCTGGGTCTCCTGACAGTACTCTGTCGCGCAAGGATTGCAAGTACGGATCGGCCATCTGTCCTGTGATGATGCGGTCTATCAGCTCTGGCCTAGTTTGTCGTGTCACGGTCACTGCCCCACAGTGCCCCCGTAACTCTAGGGGTCGCCAACTGCCCACCTCCTCCAAAAGGCTCTGACTCTGTAACTGTAAACTAGCCAAGTGTGCGGGCGCCTTCCGGCTCAAGGCGTCAGCCACCACGTTGGCCTTTCCCGGGTGGTAGGAAATGCTGCAGTCGTAGTCCTTCAGGAGCTCCAACCAACGTCTCTGTCTCATGTTGAGCTCCTTCTGATCAAAAAGGTATCTGAGGCTCTTATGATCTGTGAAAATCTTGAAGGTCTCACTGTACAAGTAGTGCCTGCAGGTCTTCAGCGCGAAGACGACAGCTGCCAACTCCAGGTCGTGGGTAGGGTAGGTATGCTCATGGGGCTTCAGTTGCCGCGAAGCGTAAGCGACAACGTGACCCCTCTGCATGAGCACACCTCCTAACAAGTAGGAGTTCGTGTACACAACAAACCCGCCACTACTGTCAGGGATGGTGAGCCCGAGAGCCGAGGTCAACCTCTCCTTCAGCTCCTGAAAACATGCCTCACAGGCGTCTGTCCAAGTGAGGGGCACGTCCTTCCGGGTCAACTGTGTCATGGGACGCGCAATCTGTGAAAAACCTCTGATGAATCATCTGTAGTAGCCTGCCAGTCCTAGGAAACTGCAAATCTCAGTGATTGAACGCGGTCTCTCCCACCTGAGCACTGCCTCGACCTTGGCTGGGTCCATCGCCAAGCCGTCTCCAGAGATCACATGACCTAAGAAGGTCACCTCCCCCAACCAGAACTCGCACTTGTATTTGGCATACAGCCTACGTCGTCTCAGTGTGTCCAGAACCATCCGCAAGTGCTGTCCGTGCTGCGTCCGATCTCGAGAATAGATGAGTACGTCATCAATGAATACCACCACGAACTGGTCCAAGTATGGTCTAAACACCTGGTTCATTAGGTCCATGAAAGCAGCGGGGGCATTGGTCAGCCCAAACGACATGACCAAAAACTCGTAGTGTCCGTACCGGGTGCGGAAAGCTGTCTTGGAGACGTCTGCCTCCCTGATCCTCAACTGGTGGTATCCAGACCTCAAGTCGATCTTGGAGAACACCGTGGCACCTCGCAACTGATCAAACAAGTCGTCGATCCTCGGCAGCGGATATCTATTCTTGATGGTGACCCTATTCAGCTATCGGTAGTCCACACAATGGCGTAGGGTACTGTTGTCAACGTTTTGTGCGGATTTAAAGGCGTATTACGTTGCAGTAGAACCGACAAAAAGTTTAAACAAATATAAATAATTTTATTACTCGAACAACTAGAGTATCCGAGGTCGAACACAGGGAGCAAACTCAGTACTTTGTAAAACCCAAGAATACAACTGTTAAATGCAAATATAATTGATTCAAAGAGTTTTAAAAAAGATGTAAAAAAATAGAATTAGACGTCTGATTTATGTATCAGACGTCTTAAATGTGATCTTTCTTTCTCTCGTCCTTCTTCTGCTTTGCCTTTCTGATCTCTTTGCAATCTTCCCTTGTCCTTCTTCTTCTTCTCTGCGAAGACTTCTAATCTTTCTGCTTTCCTTCTTCTCTCCTGCGAAGACTTCTTTCTTTCTTCTTCTTCTGTCTTGCTCCTGTTGCCTTCTTCTTCTTCTTTGGCTTGCTTTTCCGTCTTCTGCAGCGGCCAAGTCCTTCTCCTGCGATCAGCCTGCCTGCACAGGAGCAAAACCAAACCCTTCTCCCTCTACCCGCGCGTCTCTCTCTCTCTCTCAAGCAATTCACTCAAACCGCTCTACCAGAGCCACGGTCTCAATCGGGTCGGATCGTACCCGGGACCAGGCGCACCTGCAGGTGTGTGGTGCGCGAGGAGTGCGTAGGTCTAGGTCGGGTTGGATCCGCCAGGTCCGCGTGGTCAGGCCGCGGACGAGGCGGGTGGGGTCAGTGAGGGACCTCACCCCTGTGCTTACTGAGGCGATAAGAGTAAAACACAAAAACAACTTATATGGTACCTGAGGGTTGCAATCCCACGATGTGGGACTATCTGGTCTCGCCTTCACGCGCGCCTGCAGAAGCCTCGTCGTGCGATTGCCCCGCAGCTGCTGGCTCTGCTAGCGCTCCTTGGCTGGACTCGTTCACCTCGCGACACTCGCGCTAGTATGCAGCACCTGTAGCCTGGAAGACCGGGTGCCTGGAGCTTCGTGGGAGCTTCATCAGAGGTCGTCCATGGCGGCAGCAGCTCAAACCCTGTCCTACACAAAACGCGCCTCTCGGCCAAATCAGAATAGCTAGAGACCTTCGCCGTGGCACGGCGAAGGCGGTGGGCAGTGCTGCAGGCCGCAGGTCGGCCTAGGCGTGCGTGCCTAGGTCAACCTGTGGCCGGAGATGGTGGGTTGGTCGGGGGGTGATTGTGGAGGGCTGGAGTGGCAGTGGTAGGGTGGAGTGTGTTCCTGGAGGTGAGGCGGAGCTTTCGAGGTGGTTGGCGAGCCGTGTGGAGGGCTGGAGTGGTGTGGGCGGCTCGCCGGAGTGTGGTCGGAGGCGAAAATGATGGAGGTGGTTAGCGTCTGTCGAAGGTCGATCAAGGGAGATAACAGGGGGAAAAGAGAGAGGAGAGGGTGGAGAACGTATATGGGGTTGTCTGGAGGGAATGGAGGCGGCGGAGAGGACGGCTCGTGACTGCCGTCGTCGGGGAAGAAAGACCCTGGGGGAGGAAGTGGCGACGAAGATGAGGTCAGGGGCTTGCACGCAGGGTACAGCGCGCCGCGGGAGGAAGAGGCGGAGAGGACTCTGCTGCTGGTATGGCAGCAGAGTGACGAGAAGGAGGGAAGGCGGTCGCCGGAGCTTGTGGGTCGTTTGGCCGGAGATGGGAGAGAAGAAATTTGGAGGGGATCTCCGTCAAAATCAAGCTTAAGATGAGCGGCCGGGTCCGGGGGGTGTTTTATAGGTGCTGGCCGCTCCTATCAGTGCGTGAAAAACGCGCAATTAGGTCAGCCGGCTCGCCGGAGTTGGAAGGAAGAAAGATACCCAAATCTCTCGTGCGTTCACACGAGAGATTGGGTTCACGCCAGCGAACTTGATTGGCTTTAGAAGGAAGGGAATTCCTCAGAGAATCTCCCTTCCATTTCAGGGAGAGAATCTCTGAGGAATTAGAGAGCAATCTCTCTCGAAACTTCGTCGGAGCTCGGTTCTGCCCTAGCAATGGCGGCAGGACCGGTTTGCAAAGAAGGCGAAGAACCTAGGGGGCTCTCTGCAAGGATATTCAAAAGATAGGGACCTATTTGTGATTTGGGTGTACTAAATTGCAAAGTAGGTCAAGATGACCTCCCCTTAGGTCCAAATTTTGGTACAAACCTAATTTGGACCTAAAGAATCTAATGGTGAAGTTGGATTTTAGGTTTGACCTCGTTTGACTGGACATTTTGCGTAAAAACCCAAATTAGGTTAATTGAAGAGCAAGACCCTAATCTAGGTCAAACTAGGTTCCAAAGGCCAAATTAAGTGTTCTAAACCCTAGAGGATGTTTTTCTATGATTTTTAGAAGGTTTGATTGATTTTTATTCTGATCGGAACCTTGTTAATTTAAGCGGGTCTGTTTTAGGGTTACCAAGTGTCATTTAATTCTTAGATTGCACATAAACCCATTTCTGATTAATTCAACCCACTTTTTATCTTATTTGGACCATTTGACCTATGCTTTGCTTCTGAGAAATCCCGTTTATGTACTGCAATGGTAAAATTACAGTTTTAACCTTTATTTCATGTTTTCTTCTCAGAGCACTTGTTCCTTCAGTTAAGCCTTCTTCTAGGTTAGGTAGGAGCTTTTATCTTCTTTATTGGGTCAAAATGAGCTAGTTATGGCTCATGATGAGGCTCTCATCATACCCCCATGCCTAGCTTTTGCTAGTCCCTTAGCAAAATTTCAAAGTTTTAACTTCCGTTCTAGACCCTGAATGTCTGTCAACAATGATAAGTGCTTCTCCTTTTCTTTTGTGATTAGGTGGGAATGCCGATAATAGGCATAGAGGTACTCAAGTACCAACCAAAATCCGGACCTGTTCCGCTTTAGCCTCAGTCTTCTGCAAAGGTTTCTACGGCCCACAGAACCTAACCTAGGGTTTGTTGGACTCCGCGGTTAAAGCACCCGTGCTTGAGATATTTTTAGCCTAAGTTCAGTTTGCAGTGCATTTTTTGTAAGAGAGAGATAGAAGATTTATTTGTTTGGAGAGCTTTTCTCTCTTTTTTTTTTTTTATTTCTAGCTTCGGATTAGCTTCTCAACACGGTTTGTATCGGATTCCTCGTCCCCATCATCAATCCTCAAAGGTCCCTGGCTTTCGAGATTTCGAGATAATCCCGCCCATGGCAACCCCCGGAACCCTGGCTTTCGAGATTTTGAGATAATCCCGCCCATGGCGTTCCGTGGCCGAATTCAGACCCTGGCGATCGACATTTCGTGATAATGCCACCCATGGTATCTGAACCAGCAGAGTGCTTACATGCCCCCAGTAGGATATTTAAATATCCTAAGAGACAAGCACCGAGGAGACGATATGTTGTTACGCATCTTCGAGGGGAATTTCCCACCTCTCCGCGCTGGGAACTTGTCCAAATCAACTTGTGTTGATTGGCCGCTCCTAATCTAGGTGACTTTTTCAGAACATTAAACGCTCTTGCGTGTTTTGAATATTTATGCGCACTGAACCAGACTGTGTGTGAATTTGGGTGCTTAGGTTACCGAATCCCGCAAACTGGAGGTCAGTTAACGAGGCCGAATACTTCCTAAGCCTTAGACCTAATACTTAAGCTTCGCATTTTCCTCAACCTCTTGAGGATTATCCAGATTTTAACGGATACGTGAATTTTTAAGCTAAAAAATCTAGCCCAAGAGGCCTAAGACCAGCGTTCCCGCTAATCTCTTGTTATGTCTCCATAGCACTTTTCTGTTCCCATTTTTTTTTTTTTTTCTAGAACTTCAGTTAACCCCTTAACCTTTTACTAATGACTATTTCTTTTCATTTTCATTTTGCTCCTTTTTGTCATTTTTCTTTCTTTTCATCCTCTCATTTGTATGACCCTGAATTGTTCCTCCCCTCTATCAAGTCTTCTTTTTTTTTTTTTTACGTGAAACCCTTTCTTGATATGAATTTTCTGACATTTTGCACTTTCATACCCCCCCATGCCTAAGATTTGCAATGCCCCCATTGTAAATTAGGTGGGTTCGAATTCAGCTTAGTTCATGTATTAGGACAGGTGTGTGGTGAGTGAATGGGTCGGAGTGACTTATTGCGAACGATTTCTAAACTTGGGTAGGTATACCTGAGGTGAAGTCGGCTGTTCTAATGGATGAACCCTAAAGTGCAATATGAGTTCCGCATAGCGATGTCAGAAACGGTTTCAGGTTTTTCAAAGAATGACGGGTTGCCTCCCGTTAAGCGTTGAGTTTTACGCCATCGGCTGGGCGCAATGAGCTCAAGAGGAAAGGAGGGTGAAGGATGACTCAGTCAAATCTATATCGGTCATGTCAATGAACGGCTTGAGTCTCTGCCCGTTCACGACAAAGGGTTCAGAATCGTGGCTGAGTGGGCTGATTTCAATAGCTCCATTTCCGAAGATTTGGCGGACTAGGTAGGGTCCGACCCACTTGGATCTTAGCTTTCCTGGGAATAGTTTGAGTCGAGCATCAAAGAGTAAAACTTTTTGATTAGGATGAAAGACCTTTCTAGAAATGTGTTTGTCGTGAAAAGCTTTAACCCGTTCTTTGTAAATTCGCAAGTTCTCATACGCGTCGTGGCGTAATTCATCGATCTCGCTCATTTGAAATCTTCTGTGGGTTCCAGCCTTAGAAAGGTCGAGATTACAGGTCCGTACTGCCCAATAGGCTTTATGCTCCAATTCGACGGGGAGGTGACATGCCTTCCCGTACACTAGTCTGAAGGGAGACATTCCTAATTGGGTCTTGTGGGCGGTCCTATAGGCCCACAATGCTTCCGGAAGCCGAGAAGACCAATCTTTTCTATCAGGTCGAACAGTAACCTGAAGGATCTTCTTGATCTCTCGGTTAGATAGCTCAGCTAGACCATTAGTTTGGGGGTGGTAAGGAGTAGAGATTCGGTGTGACACCCCGTATTTGATCATCAGTGACCTGAACTGAGCGTTCGTAAAATGGGTCCCTCCGTCGGAAATTATAGCACGCGGAATCCCGAACCTTGAGAAAATGTTTTGATGAAGGAATTTTATAACGACTTTACGATTGTTGGTTCGGGTCGGAATGGCTTCTATCCACTTGGAAACATAATCAACTGCGAGTAAAATGTATTCGAAGCCATCCGAGGTAGGAAAGGGTCCCATGAAATCAATCCCCCAAATATCAAAAATTTCGCATACCAAGATCGGCTGTAGAGGCATCATGTCTCTATGGCTCATGTTGCCCAGAGTCTGGCAACGGGAACATGCCTTACAGTGATCGTATGCATCTTTGAAAATTGTGGGCCAGTAGAAACCACACTGGAGGACTTTCGATGCGGTTTTATGTCCCGAAAAATGTCCACCGCATGCCTGGTCATGGCAGAATGAGAGTATGTCTTTGATTTCCACTTCCGTGACGCATCGTCGGATTATCTGATCAGCACCAATGCGGAAGAGATACGGGTCTTCCCATAGGTAATACTTGGCATCGGAACGCAATTTGTCCTTTTTGGCCTTCGACCAATCGGGCGGAATCTGATGTGATGCCAGGTAATTAACAATATCGGCGAACCATGGAAGACTTGTACTGATAATCAGGAGGTGCTCATCAGGGAAATGTTCTGTAATAGGTCCGGAAGGATCAATAATTTCAGAAGGAAGGCGGGATAAGTGATCAGCTACCACATTGTGCTTTCCCGCCTTGTCGCGAATCTCGAGGTCAAATTCTTGCAACAGCAAGATCCAGCGGATTAATCGAGGTTTCGCGTCCTTCTTGGCCAGGAGATGCCTCACAGCTGTGTGATCTGAGTATATGATAACACGGGAACCCAGAAGGTATGATCTGAATTTTTCCAGGGCAAATACTACGGCCAGCAGCTCTTTCTCAGTAACCGTATAGTTACGCTGAGCCTCATCCAGTGTTTTGCTGGCGTAGTAAATGACCACAGGTTTCCCGTCAATTTTCTGCCCCAAAACCGCTCCTACAGCGAAGTCAGATGCATCGCACATGATCTCAAAGGGTTGAGACCAATCCGGGGACTGTAGGATTGGGGCTTGGGTGACTCGGTCACGTAGGATCTCAAATGCTTGAGTGCATTCCTTGGAAATTTCGAAAGGTACATCCTTGGAGAGAAGATTGGTCAGGGGGCGCGCGATCTTGGAGAAATCAGGGATGAATCGACGGTAGAAACCGACGTGCCCCAAAAAAGACCGGATGTCCTTAATCGAGCTAGGCATAGGGAGCTTGGAAATCAGGTTAACCTTAGCTCGATCCACTTGGATGCCTTTCTCTGAGATTAAATGTCCCAGGACAATTCCCTCAGGCACCATGAAATGGCTCTTTTCCCAGGAAAGAACCAAATTCACCTTGATGCACCGCCTGAGTATATGGACCAAGTGTTGGAGGCAATCGTCAAATGATTGTCCAAAAACTGAAAAGTCATCCATGAAGACTTCCAGATAATCACCTACCATATCTGAGAATATGGCAAGCATGCACCGCTGAAAAGTTGCAGGTGCATTGCAGAGACCGAACGGCATCCTTCGAAATGCGTACGTCCCGAAGGGGCAGGTGAATGTGGTCTTTTCTTGGTCCTCTGGATGGATTGCCACCTGATTGTAACCGGAGTACCCGTCAAGAAAGCAGAAGAATTTATTTCCCGCTAGTTTCTCGAGGATCTGATCAATAAATGGTAGTGGGAAATGATCCTTCTTCGTGGAGGAATTTAGTCTTCTGTAATCAATGCAGACTCTCCACGAATTAGCTATTCGGGTAGGAATGACTTCCCCGGTTTCAGTCGTGATGATGGTAAGTCATGCCTTCTTAGGTACCACTTGTGTTGGACTCACCCAACGACTGTCGGAGATCGGGTAGATGATCCCTGCATCTAACCACTTAATGATCTCCTTTTTCACGACCTCTTGTAGGTTAGGGTTTAGGCGCCTTTGCATTTCTCTTGAAGGTCGTGAGCCTTCTTCTGTGTAGATTCGATGCGTGCAGTATGAAGGGCTTATACCAGTCAAATCATCTAGAGTCCATCCAATGGCTCTACGATGTTGCTGGAGAACAGAAATCAAACGGAGTTCCTGGTCAGGTGTGAGTCGAGAATTGATAATCACAGGAAACGTTTGATTTGAATCCAAAAAGACATATTTTAGATGTTCGGGAAGGGGCTTGAGTTCCATGACAGGATTGTCAGCAGCAGCGGGTGGCTCAGGGTTTGTATCGGGAGCAATGGTAGGAGTCATAGGTGTGTCTAGATCGTGTTCGCACTCCTCTGTTAGTGGTTTTTGATTTTCTAGTGGTTGATCAGGAATAATCAGGTTGTCCTCTATATGCAGTTCATCAACCACGGTTTTGACATCACAAATTTCCTCTATAACCCCGCAATTAATCCCTTGTTGGGCCTTGAAAATGTCAATCTTCAGATTTTGATTCCCAAATTTTAATTCTATCTGGCCCTCTTCGCAGTTTATATTGGCCCTAGCAGTGGCCAAAAAGGGTCTCCCTAATATGATTGGTGTGTCCCTTGGGTTCTTAGGTGCATCCATGTCCAGTACTATGAAGTCCACTGGGAAATAAAAATCTCGTACCCTAACAATGACATCCTCGAGTATTCCTTTGGGTGACTTGATGGATCGATCGGCTAACTGCAATGTCACCTCAGTGGGTTTAAGTTCAGATTCTTCAAGGTGGTCAAGGAGGGATGTAGGTATTAAATTTATGGAGGCACCTAGGTCTAGTAGGGCTCTATCAAGTTGGGTTTCACCAATTTTACAAGAAATCAAGGGGGTTCCTGGGTCTTTAGCCTTGGGTGGGAGTTTGCTCAGGATGACAGAGCCGGCTTGCTCTGACAGTACGATCGGATTCCCATCCTTGGTTCGCGGCTTACGTTTAGGTGTACATATGTCTTTCAAGAATCTTGCGTAAGCCGGTATGTGGCGGATTGCATCCATCAACGGGATGTTTATCTGGACCTGTTCAAAGAGCTTGACCAGATCCTCCTCAGGAGCCACAGGTTTGGTTGTCCTTTTTCCTTTGGTCAAGGCCTCAGGAAATGGGATCCTAGCTGGTTCCTCTAGGATAGGTCCAGGTTCTTGATCTGGGACAGTAGTATCTTGGATGACTACCCTAGGGTCTTGGCGATTATCAGGCATGGAGTGGTTCATATAATGTGGGTCTTGTGTTGTTTTACCACTACGTGTTGTTACAGAGTTTAATCCAGCCTGACTTTGGTTTGGGTTAGGTAGGAGAGGTGGCTGCTGCTGAAATTCTGCATAAGATGTAGAAGCCTCCATCCCGTCTGGTGATGGAGTAGCAGGGGCCTGATAAATCAAATGTGCGTGGCCTGGATTTGGATTCATAATGCGCCTCTGGGTCGGCACGTTATTTGGGTTGGGCAGAGGTTGCGAAGGAAGGGTGCCAGGTTGGCGGGAATTTGCCATCTGGGCCAGTTGGTTGCGAACCTCTGTGATCTCGTCCTTGTGCTGTTTTTGCATTGCCGCATTCGTCTTTTGAATGTCAGCCAGCGTTTGAAGGATAAGAGTCAGTTGATCCTGATTTTGCCCGGATTGGTAGGTGGGATTGGGCCGAGGCTGAGGCGGCTGATATGGACGAGGAGCTTGTGGGCGGGGTTGATATGGTGGTTTTTGAGAATTTCCCGCCCACTGAAAGTTAGGATGATTTCGCCATCCAGGGTTGTAGGTATTGGAGTATGGGTCATTCTGGATGGCGTTGAGGTCCTCGCAGTTCTGAGGAACCTCAGGAAAGTCAGAATACGAGGGTTCAGAGTTCCCCCAACTCGAGTAGAAGGGATCGGAGGTCACTCCGGTCTAGGAGGTAGACGGGGGTGGATAGGGGCCCATCCCCTTGGCAGGTTGGTGATAGATGTTTTGCACAGTTTCCCTTGCCAGAGGAGGTCGTGCAAAAGAGTTTTGTGCAGAGGTGGCTTGCTGCAAATGTCGAGTTAGCTCGTCCACCTTTTTTTCTATGATAGAGACCTTGTCCAACCGACTGGCCATCAATTCCAGGTCAACAGAAGTGGACAGGTCATGCATCTCATGTGTCCCTCTTAGATTCGTCGATGCGCGGGCATTCGTCCTGTCGAATAAGCCCAAGGAGTCATTGTTTATGGAGTTCTCGCACATGTTTTCGAGAATCTCCCATACCGTGTCCTCATGTTGGCCCATGATGTTTCCTCCACATGTTGCATTGACGATTAGACGAACATCCTCACGGAGTCCCTGGTAAAAAGACTGGACTTGTTCCCACTTAGGAACTCCGTGATGGGGACACTTTCGCATGAGATCTAGGAATCGATCCCAAGCTTCGTGAAGAGGTTCTCCCTGTTGTTGAGTGAAATGAGTGATCTGGTGGCGCAAGGCATTCGTCCGGCCAACAGGGAAGAATTTTTTCAAAAATTCGGACTGTAATTCCTCCCAAGTGTTGATTGGGCGGGTCTGAGTCTGATACCAGTGCGCGGCCTTGTCCAAGAGGGAGAACGAAAACATTTTCATGAGTAGGATATCCCGGTTTTGTACATCTGACTCGAAGGTCTGGGCCAGATGCTTGAGTTGTTTAATGTGTTGGAATGGATCCTCAGAGTTAAGCCCATGGAACTTTGGTATGGCATGAATCATATTGGGCTTCAGATCAGAATCGGGTCCTCCAATTGGGATTCGTACTCAGGGTTCGATTGCCACCGCAGCGGGATTATAGTGATCTCGCATCATAGGTCGCTGTGGTGGGTTTACAAAGTTCTGAAAGAGATCGTTCAAGCGTTGAAGTTGGTGTTCAAGGTTATTCTCCTCTTCAATGGGTTGTGCCATGATGGGAGAAGAAGGAGAATCAAGGTCTGAATCAGATGAAAGATTTATGTGGTGGGGTTGCTGCACAAACAAGGGCGTCGAGGCTTGGCCTCGACGAGAATGAATTTCTAAGGGAGGTCTTAAAGGTGGTCTTAAGGACCTCCTACCGAACATGCACCGAAAAATGTGATGAGATTAGAAGGTGCTGGACCCAATCAAGACACCCAAGAATTGTTGGGTGACTATAGAGGTTCGGGGCAGATGGACCCCTGGATCAGAAGATCGTCCACCTGAGAGATACCTGGGTAGCCAGAGAGGGAGAGTCCCGCAAAGACCCCTACACGGTAGAGCGTCCCCACGGGTTACAGGGTTTCCCCCACCCGACCTCTCTTGTCACTGCGGTTCCAGGTAGATCAGAATGGGGATCTTGACCTCTTAAGTCTACCTTTTTTATTTTAAGATCAAGGTGCTTAATGTTCCACTTGAACTTTTAAGTATTTTGAGTGCAAAAAGTGACCTAATATTAAGGTTGGTTGACTCGAGGGATCAACTTCACCTCTTGTTCCTTTGAGAGCTTTTAGGTCCTTCCTTTTATGGTTCAAATGGATTATCAGCCTGATTTGCTTAGGGTTCCTCTTGTATAAATCTTTTCAAACACGGTTTAGGCACACTTCTTTTTGGAAAGTTTGTTTCTTTGTTTTAGAGAAGATGTGTCTCTAAAAACCCTAGCTTTGCAATCCTAACTTGGCTCTAATGGGTCCAATTTAGTTGCCTTAGAAATTAGCACCTAGGGCTCAATCAAGAAAGTTTTAGCCCTAGTTGCCTTAGTTGGATGACAGACAAAAATATGTTGAAATGAAAATCAGGCAACTCGATGAGTTACTAAATATAAGACAGGTAGCCCTAAGTTGATTTCTCTCTTTTTTTTTTTCTTTTTTTTTTTTTAGATTGTGAGAGGGTTAAGGGAGAGGGCTTATGGAGATTACCTGTTCCTGTCTGTTGTGCAGTTGCTATTCTTTCCTTTTTGTTTTGCTTTCCCTGATTGAACACAACAAAAGAGAAGTTAAGTCAGATATTAGATAGAAAAGTTGTACTCAAAAGCTTTAAAAGTGCCCGTTGCTCCCCGGCAACGGCGCCAAAATGTTGTCAACGTTTTGTGCGGATTTAAAGGCGTATTACGTTGCAGTAGAACCGACAAAACGTTTAAACAAATATAAATAATTTTATTACTCGAACAACTAGAGTATCTGAGGTCGAACACAGGGAGCAAACTCAGTACTTTGTAAAACCCAAGAATACAACTGTTAAATGCAAATATAATTGATTCAAAGAGTTTTAAAAAAGATGTAAAAAAATAGAATTAGACGTCTGATTTATGTATCAGACGTCTTAAATGTGATCTTTCTTTCTCTCGTCCTTCTTCTGCTTTGCCTTTCTGATCTCTTTGCAATCTTCCCTTGTCCTTCTTCTTCTTCTCTGCGAAGACTTCTAATCTTTCTGCTTTCCTTCTTCTCTCCTGCGAAGACTTCTTTCTTTCTTCTTCTTCTGTCTTGCTCCTGTTGCCTTCTTCTTCTTCTTTGGCTTGCTTTTCCGTCTTCTGCAGCGGCCAAGTCCTTCTCCTGCGATCAGCCTGCCTGCACAGGAGCAAAACCAAACCCTTCTCCCTCTACCCGCGCGTCTCTCTCTCTCTCTCAAGCAATTCACTCAAACCGCTCTACCAGAGCCACGGTCTCAATCGGGTCGGATCGTACCCGGGACCAGGCGCACCTGCAGGTGTGTGGTGCGCGAGGAGTGCGTAGGTCTAGGTCGGGTTGGATCCGCCAGGTCCGCGTGGTCAGGCCGCGGACGAGGCGGGTGGGGTCAGTGAGGGACCTCACCCCTGTGCTTACTGAGGCGATAAGAGTAAAACACAAAAACAACTTATATGGTACCTGAGGGTTGCAATCCCACGATGTGGGACTATCTGGTCTCGCCTTCACGCACGCCTGCAGAAGCCTCGTCGTGCGATTGCCCCGCAGCTGCTGGCTCTGCTAGCGCTCCTTGGCTGGACTCGTTCACCTCGCGACACTCGCGCTAGTATGCAGCACCTGTAGCTTGGAAGACCGGGTGCCTGGAGCTTCGTGGGAGCTTCATCAGAGGTCGTCCATGGCGGCAGCAGCTCAAACCCTGTCCTACACAAAACGCGCCTCTCGGCCAAATCAGAATAGCTAGAGACCTTCGCCGTGGCACGGCGAAGGCGGTGGGCAGTGCTGCAGGCCACAGGTCGGCCTAGGCGTGCGTGCCTAGGTCAACCTGTGGCCGGAGATGGTGGGTTGGTCGGGGGGTGATTGTGGAGGGCTGGAGTGGCAGTGGTAGGGTGGAGTGTGTTCCTGGAGGTGAGGCGGAGCTTTCGAGGTGGTTGGCGGGCCGTGTGGAGGGCTGGAGTGGTGTGGGCGGCTCGCCGGAGTGTGGTCGGAGGCGAAGATGATGGAGGTGGTTAGCGTCTGTCGAAGGTCGATCAAGGGAGATAACAGGGGGAAAAGAGAGAGGAGAGGGTGGAGAACGTATCTGGGGTTGTCTGGAGGGAATGGAGGCGGCGGAGAGGGCGGCTCGTGACTGCCGTCGTCGGGGAAGAAAGACCCTGGGGGAGGAAGCGGCGACGAAGATGAGGTCAGGGGCTTGCGCGCAGGGTACAACGCGCCGCGGGAGGAAGAGGCGGAGAGGACTCTGCTGCTGGTATGGCAGCAGAGTGACGAGAAGGAGGGAAGGCGGTCGCCGGAGCTTGTGGGTCGTTTGGCCGGAGATGGGAGAGAAGAAATTTGGAGGGGATCTCCGTCAAAATCAAGCTTAAGATGAGCGGCCGGGTCCGGGGGGTGTTTTATAGGTGCTGGCCGCTCCTATCAGTGCGTGAAAAACGCGCAATTAGGTCAGCCGGCTCGCCGGAGTTGGAAGGAAGAAAGATACCCAAATCTCTCGTGCGTTCGCACGAGAGATTGGGTTCACGCCAGCGAACTTGATTGGCTTTAGAAGGAAGGGAATTCCTCAGAGAATCTCCCTTCCATTTCAGGGAGAGAATCTCTGAGGAATTAGAGAGCAATCTCTCTCGAAACTTCGTCGGAGCTTGGTTCTGCCCTAGCAATGGCGGCAGGACCGGTTTGCAAAGAAGGCGAAGAACCTAGGGGGCTCTCTGCAAGGATATTCAAAAGATAGGGACCTATTTGTGATTTGGGTGTACTAAATTGCAAAGTAGGTCAAGATGACCTCCCCTTAGGTCCAAATTTTGGTACAAACCTAATTTGGACCTAAAGAATCCAATGGTGAAGTTAGATTTTAGGTTTGACCTCGTTTGACTGGACATTTTGCGTAAAAACCCAAATTAGGTTAATTGAAGAGCTAAGACCCTAATCTAGGTCAAACTAGGTTCCAAAGGCCAAATTAAGTGTTCTAAACCCTAGAGGATGTTTTTATATGATTTTTAGAGGGTTTGATTGATTTTTATTCTGATCGGAACCTTGTTAATTTAAGCGGGTCTGTTTTAGGGTTACCAAGTGTCATTTAATTCTTAGATTGCACATAAACCCATTTCTGATTAATTCAACCCACTTTTTATCTTATTTGGACCATTTGACCTATGATTTGCTTCTGAGAAATCCCGTTTATGTACTGCAATGGTAAAATTGCAGTTTTAACCTTTATTTCATGTTTTCTTCTTAGAGCACTTGTTCCTTCAGTTAAGCCTTCTTCTAGGTTATGTAGGAGCTTTTATCTTCTTTATTGGGTCAAAATGAGCTAGTTATGGCTCATGATGAGGCTCTCATCAGGTACCATCCTTCTTCACAAACAGTACCGGGGCTCCCCAGGGAGACGCACTGGGCCTCACGAAACCCTTCTCCAAAAGGTCCTGCAACTAAGACTTGAGCTCTCGTAGCTCAAGCGGTGCCATCCTGTATGGCGTGGTGGAGATGGGGCTGGTCCTTGGTATTAATGAGATCTCAAACTCGATCTCGCGCTTGGGCGGCAGTCCTGGTAACTCGTCTGGGAACACGTCAGGGTACTCTCTGACCATCGGGATGCTC
Organism: Thalassia testudinum; assembly: GCA_037157565.1. Classification (NCBI taxonomy): domain Eukaryota; kingdom Viridiplantae; phylum Streptophyta; class Magnoliopsida; order Alismatales; family Hydrocharitaceae; genus Thalassia; species Thalassia testudinum. Next base: position 79,729,118 of record JAZHRO010000024.1, read on the forward strand.
TGGAAGTTTGCCACAGGGCTGGGCTCTGCCACCACACAAGCTAGGAAGCCCTCACACCCCTGGCTCAAAAGTCTCGCCGCCCGAAGTGCCGAAATGCACCTGAAGCCTCTGTCCACTGGCTGTCCATGAAACTCGAAAGAAGGCAACTCCAGCATGGAGAAGGCAATCTTCCTCTCAAAACAGTCCACCAAGGCGTGGTAAGCGGACAACCAGTCCATCCCCAGAATTACGCCAAAGTCCTCCATCTGTATCAAAATCAGGTCAGCTGGCAGGCTATGTCCCCCGATGTTGACCTCGCAATCCATGTACACCTCCTCAGCTACAAACAGCTGACCACTCGACCTCTGATTACGAACGGATTCTCTAACAGCTATAGTCCTGGCCCAAACGAACTGCGAAACTGGCTGCGACAAACGAGTGCGTAGCGTCGGAATCGAAAAGTGTGTAAACGAGTCTGCCGAAAACTGAAACCATACCTGCCACCACCGATCTGGAAGCTCTAGCATCCCTGTGTGTCAGGGCGTTGATACACCCCTCAGCTCTAGGTGCGAACGAAGCAGCCACATTCTGCGTCGGACAGGTAGGTGCTGGCCGGTACCCTCCTCGTGACTGCTGTCCTCCTCCTCGCACCAAGGAACCGCGGCCTCCTACGCACCCTCCAGTGCTCTGCGCAGGAAGTGTCTGCTGACCTCCTGCCCTAGATGGGCAGTCCCTCCTGATGTGGCCCGGCTGGCCACACTGGTAACAGAGGGGAACCCGACTCTCGCCCTCGGTGGGTCCCTGCTGTCGGCTGGGCGGGGGTCCGGTGCTGGCGACTGGCCCCTGTCGAGGGCCCCCAAAGGCCACTGATGGCCCTGCAAAACGTGACGGCTCTCCTGCAGATGCCACATGTCTCCTCTCTCGCCGGCCCTGTGAAAAGTCTGGCTGAAAGGGCCTCTTCCGCCCGCCGTCAGTGTCTCGCGCGGACGGGTTGGTCTCCTCGTAAGTCATGGCTACCTCCATCACCCTCGAAAACGTAGGCAGCTTCAGGGGTCTGACATACCCCCGAGTCACAGGCCAGAGCCCCTCGGTGAACCTCCAAAGGCGCTCCTCCTCAGTGGCTACCGTTGTCGCTGCAAAGCGGGACAGCTCCAGGAAACGTGTGCGGTACGCGCTCACGGTCATCGTCCCTTGGCGGAGAGTGTGGAACTCCCGCCTCCTCTGGTCCTACCACGTCTGGGGAAAGTATCGCTCGCAGAAGAAGGTGACGAACCGGTCCCAGGTCGGCTCGTCCCTCTCCTGTCCCCGAACCGCCCTCCACCACCTGTGTGCCATACTCTCCAGCTGGTACGTGGCAAAGGCCACGCGGCACTCCACCGGGGGCGAAGGGTGTCGAAGATCTTCTCCAGCTGCTCGAGCCAGTCCTATGCCTCGGTCGGGTCCTCATCCCCCTTGAAGGAGGGGGGCTTCAGCTTCCGGAACTGCCCGAAGAGCTCGAAGTGGCGCTGCAGTGGAGATGTTGGTGCACCTCCAGGCAAAGGTGCCTCGTGCACAGAAGTGTCAGAGGAAGGTGGGGGCGGCGGTGGCCCATCCCCTCCCCCGTGTCCAGCGCCGCGTCCGTCGTGTGGTCCCACAGAGGACTCCCCCTTCGCAGCCCCAGGGTGAGGCGCTCGGGGCGGTGGGTGGATCTCCTCTCGCATAATGTCCCGTATCAGCTGGGCGAGGTCCTCGGCCTGGATGCCCGGGAGTAGCAACTGGCCCACTGAGGCGTCGGCAGCGGCATATCCACCTCGCCGACCTCGTCCTCGGCCGCGCCCGCGGCCCGCCTCACCAGTCCCGCGACGAGGCATCTCCTGCAAGGAGACACGAAACAAAACGAAACTCGTTAATATAGAATGATACATAACGAAAACATGTAAGAACTCATGTCAAAAGATATGTTGTGGTGGCTACTCTAGTTATAGACATGTGAATTGGGTATTTTCCAGTCAGTTGATTCACTTCTCGGGACGACCTTTCTCTGATACCTTCTTGTAACGACCTGATTCCTGAGTCCCTACGAGACACGAGAACCGGACTGACTCGATTAATCCCAAGACCTAGTCGTCCAACGAGGAAGTAACCAAAAGAGTAGTAAAATAAACCACATTCAACATGAATATAACTAGCAGTAACAAAATACAGCAGTGAGAAAAGGAACTACTACAGTATGTACCACCACAACAGTAGAACAACATTTATAACATAACATGAACTACAAGTAAAGAAAAGTACAGAGAGTAACAAGAACTACTCACTACAGTGGAACGAAAGTGGTACAAAAAGAACTGCTGTAACTCTACTGGACCCTACTCGGCCTAGCGTCCTCTGCAGCCACTGACCCTGGCTGCTCAACACCTGGTCCTGAAAAGTAACGAGTGTAACACGACAGCGAAACGCTGAGTAGAGTGGAAACTAAACTAAAGAAGCAGCAAAGTGTACAGTAGCTGTTTTATTTTCTTTCTTTCTTTATTTACGTCTTTCTATTATTTCACAATTTATCTATTTCTCAGATCCTTCACTTGATCTCGAATGTTCCTCGTGGGAACGATCTTGATTGCAGTCTTTTCCGAAAAGTAGAAGTAACACGTGGTGCTCTCCTGGCCGGGAGAGTCCCCCGTGGTGATCCTACTCTCAGTCAACCACCCCAAGGTCGCTGACAGATGTAACGGTGACTACGGCACGCGCGATAAACACATGGGTAGCTATCCCGCACTGGAACGTGGTCAGTCGTTTCCGTTAACGGGTGTGCCCAAAGCACAGCACGGAACCAGTATAGGGCAGAGCCCTCTCAGTAACAGGGGTCCGACCCCTCCACAGTAACCAAACAGGGGCCTTGCCCCTCCACAGTCCGTGCACCCTCGCCTGACTACCCTTGTTTGCCCAGTGGGCCTAACAAGTCAGTGTAGGAGGGCCAGCAGAACCCTGGGGCCCGTGGGGTAGTTAGTACTCTCCCTACACTAGTAGCTCTCCTCGGTACTGTGTACACGAGGGCCAAAAGTCGGTACAGAGTGGCCAGACCTAACCCCGGGTCCCTGGGGCAGCTGGCTCTGCTCTGCACTAAATAGGTAACAGGTGCTTCCCCTGGCACTACGTACCCAAGAGACAACACACTTCTACATCTTTCCTACTTAGTTCCATTTCATTCTCTTTCCAGGAGTTCTACTCCTAATTCCCCGTAGGGTTCCAGCTCTTTTAACTCAGCACATTCAGGTTTCACCATTTCAGTTTCACGTTCATACAACCCATGTTCTCAATCATGTTCATTTATTCATAACAGGCAGTTGTTAAATCAATTTACAGGCAGCTATTATTTCCTTTCCACATTTTCCAAGATTGTAATATTATATACATATCACTAGTTTTCCAGTCCTAGGATTCATGCCGTACCCTAGGATCTATCATTCAATCTAGTTTCTAGTCCTAGGTTTCATGCAATACCCTAGGATCTATCAATTATTCCACAATTGTAACAAATTTGATTAAGTAAATTAAAAGCCACTCTACCAGCTACAACGGGAGTACTGGGGGTGTGGTCGGAAATCCTACGCGCCTCCACAACCCCCGAGACTGCAATGGAATGGGGTTCTAACGCAAGGATCAAACAGAAGGAGTTTCTCAGAACCATATATAATTACTGTAAACGGGTAGAGGATTTTATTCCGAGAAGAACGCAACTAAAAACGCGGAAAACGGACTTCGAACGGGCCCTAAACGGGTCGAAAACGACGAAATAGTCCAAAATCAGTTGTCTGGAACCTCTTCCAGACGTCTTAAAAGGTGGTTCAGAGGATACCTTCGCTCTGTGTAGTCCCTCAGACGTCCAGAAGCCTGCGGGGGAGTCTGGCCTAGTTTCCAGACATCCGATGGTCATCCAGGACGTCTGGAAGTCCTCTCCGTCGTCTGGCACTGCGGCCAGACGTTCGATTCGCGTTGGATGGCGAGTCTCGCGCCCTCCCGAGCATAACCTGCACGTATCCACTCCTTGCTCTCAGTACGACGGGTTGTAGACGAAAGCGCGGCGAACGGCTGCATGGCCGTACCGCGAAAAAGGAAGAAGGACGAAATAACTTACTTGCCAGACGTCTGGACAGTCTTCCAGACGTCTTCACCGTCGTCTGGTTGGAATCCCAGACGTCTGATTCTGGAAAAACTTCCAGAATCAGAGCTCGACTCGCTCTCCGCCCGTGACGCACGGCCGCGCCGCGCCCCGTCTGCCTGTTGCTCGAGCTGCAGCAGCCCTCCCGCGACACTCCACACCCGCTGCTCCGGCAAGCTCGAGCCCTCACGGTCGAGCGTCTCCTCCCTCGCGCAACACCTCCTCTCGCACACTCACCGCGGCTGCCGTTGCTGTCGCCCGCACGCTCGCGCTCTCACACCGGCTGGGAGAAGAAGAAGAGGGAAGCGGAGGAGATGAGAGTGAGGGAGAGGGCGAGGGCCTTATAAGGCCGCACGAGGAGAGAGAGAGAGGGAGCGCAGCACTGCGCCCTGCAGGAGGAGAGAGGGAAAAAGAGAAAAGAAGGTGGCGGTTGCAGGTCTGTGCGCGCATGCGCGCAGACGCAACCCCGTACGCCGCAGAATTTAAATCCCAGACGTCTGGAAGGGGTTCCAGACGTCTGGTCAGACGTCTGGGCCACCTCCTAGACGTCTTAAAAAAAACGTCTTGAAGTCGTGTTCGTAACATCTTATATACTATATTACAAGCCAATTTTAATTAGATCTGTATTGACTTGAGTATCTCCAAACCAATAGGAATGTATATTTTTTTGTATGAGGTATTGGAACCATAATTCTATAGATGTTATCAATTGTTCCAAAATTTCCTCGACATACCTCTAACATGCCTTTTGAAATGCCTATTTCTAAAGGTATTAAGATCTTCGAATTCAACATCTTTTTCTTTTTATGAAAATATTGTAATTCAACATCTAAATTCCAAAATTTCTTCAACATGACTGTAATATGAAATTATTAAAAGGACATTGAAATAAGTACTTACACCTTTAAAGGTGCAAGGGAGGTTTAGATAGTTGCTTTCAAAATGCACGATTATAGAATTGTTGTAAGGACAGTGAAATCAGTGCTAAAAACCTTTGAAATTGATATGGAGGTCAAAATAATAAAGTCCATCATTCTAATGGCCAAAATCAATCTCCTACATTTTCCAAATAGTGATCATCAAGTCTCATCCAAGATTTTAGAGCTTTCCATATCTTCCTACTGATAAATTGTCTAAACGAGAAACTGATGCTATATGAACACTTATGAGTAAAAATAAAAGTAATAGGGATAACACTGATGATAATCACCAAAGAATATGTACCATCAGCTAGTTTCATGGAAGTAATACAAGTGTTGACTCAGGATATAAGTCTTTCTTTTTCATTGGTTATGTGATTTGTGGTAGTAGAATCAAATGCACTAAGAAGGAATTAGGAACCAAGTGTGCACTAGTACTTCCAATGCAGGAAGTGACAGCAAACATGAAAAGAACTGGTTGGTTGTCAAACTCAGCTACTGGCCTACCTCAAGTGTAAAACATCGAAGACACTTAGAAAAAGATTAAGCAAAATGATTCCTAATGCTAATTCTCTAAACTCCTTCCAACATTTCTCATATAAGTGATTGGTTAGTTGCAAAGGATGCAAGATAAGCACTGAGACTGCAAACACCATCGTGAAAAGGACCACAACCATCGCCACCACCATCCTTGCCAATTCTGATTCTCAGATGCAAGAAGACCATTTTCTCTTCATGGTCATGCTCCTAAACACCAGTTCTCTCAGCAATCTCAATTTGGAACACACATGTTGTATTGAAAAAAATCACCTCCATTTAAGGCATGGTGTCATTGAATAGAAACCAGATCCACATTGCATAAAATTCATACATTTGGAGAACACATATACATGCCGTTTGTCCACGGCTTAGCATTGCAACAAGACGGCCGTCGAGGAGCTGGCTTCTTATAAATGACTCCATGTGAATATAATAATGACCATCAAAGAATCACCCTGAAAAGTACTCCAGATATGTCAAAGAGACCATGGTAGATAGATAGTTGGCACTAGTCAACTTCACATATGTGCCTTGAACCATAACAATAGTAGAGGTCGAACTCTGATTCTTTGACTTAGAAGAAGCCTCCATGAGGTAAATGGATGACAAAAGATATGATTGGCAGCACTACATGACAAGCATCAACTAAATAGTTGAGCAAATAGATAACAAAACCAAGTTAAGAATTCAAATATCCACATAAGCCCATGAATATGTAAGTCATTTGAACTTGTAGTGATATCCAATCAATCAAAACTCAGCTAATGAATCTTCAAAGTGCATATAATGAATGTAACAATTCCATAGTCAAGTGAATTTGACAAGACAGAATAACCAAGGCTCGAATGTACCTACTCAGTCATTGAGAAGATCAATAGGTGGTAAAAAGGACATACTCAAAAGGTATTTGTGCTAAACATAATCAAGATCTTGAGTTGCGAGGAACTTAGGCTAAGAAGAGCATGATCAAAAGAGCTCTAAGATGTACGTAGAAGCCCTACTCACATTCGATTAAAGGAAAAGCCCAATTCTCGCAATATTTGTGATGAGAGCATGGATCCCCAATATCTATTAATGGCATAAGGCCACAAGTGGAACCAAAACTCAAATTGCAAGGTCAAATGAGAGTATCCAAGATGGAAAGCAAATCACATGAGAGAGACAACAAAAACAAGGTTAGATGAGAAGGGTGCGACAGTGAAATGATGGTAGGGCAACAGTAGCAAGGTCAAATGAGGGAGGGAATAATGATGATCTAATGTAGGGGAACAATTAGCTGACAATGCAAATGTGGTGAGGTGGTTAATTGTAGGGCACAAGTGGAAAGGATGGTTGAGATACAGATGATGTAAAATGTAAAAGTTAAATGTGGTGGATATGGAACAAAACTGTAATGAAAAAGCTTTGATACCATGCTTATTTTTGGGAGAAAAGATGACACTTGTATTTTAGGAAATTTTTTGGAAAGTATTAGATTACAAAGTTATGGACAACAACCCAAGAAAATGAAAATGTTGTAAAATATGAACCAAAGGAAATGTACTTCGACAATTTTAATTATTATCTGTATCAGATTTAAAAAAAATTTAAAAAAATAAAAAGGATTTAACTCACGGTAACAGATCAAATACAAACAAATAAGAATCTAGCTAATAATATCAATGCTTTACATCTAAAGTTTTGTGTCATACCCGATGCGTTAATTTCATTTAACGTCATCCACCCTTCAGCTAGTCCGGATAGTGAACAACCACACCATATCATCTTCATTAGCTAGATGGAGGAGTTGGATGAAGTTAATGAGTAGGTCTTGTCACAAAAATTGTAGAGGATTAGCTCTGATACCATGCTATGTTAGAAGAAAGAAATACTTGTATTAGGATCACTACTTCATTCTCTTAAAAATGGAGATAAGATCAGAAAATTACAAACAACTATCCAGGAACAAGAAAAACAGTGAAACTCGAACACGATAGACATGTAATTTAACACTATTAATTAGTTATTCCTAACAAATACATGGATAAATGAGAATTCCAACTCGTTGGATTTTGTAAGGAAATGACAAATGATCTAATCTTCATATGCTTTGCCTCTATGGCGGAACAAGACCAGACAACCACTAATGCAGGAGGAAGGGGTGAGGCCCACGGAGACGAAAGGGAACACGACAAGGATAACCTGTAGCAATGGCAGTAAGATGATGAGGATTTTGAACTTGATGGGATGATAGGGCCAATCTTCCCTAAACAAGGGAACATTCAGGAAGAAGAAGTTTTCTTAGGAGGAGGAACTTGAACTTTGAGAAATTTCTTGCCAAGTTATCAGACTTTCCAAGACAACAAGTTTCTTTTGATAATGAAATGGTATGGTCCATCAGGAAACCTAATTCAATGAGTTAAAAGTTAACAGGTGATTTTCGCTCAAAAACCTCAACAGGTGACCCAACCAACTAACCCAACATCAGAAGAAAGAATAGATATACATCTCCATTTCAAGTCAAGTGAGTGGTATGGTGTGGTGTGGTTACCGGAAGACTTCACCAAGTTGTTGATTATGCAACGATCGTAAGTCCTAATCAGCCTAAATAATGTTTGAACCTAGCTTAATTTGTGAATATTGCACTCATATCATCCATATCATGCATTTCATCATTTTATATAGAATAAGATGAGATATCTTGCTATTTAATGTTTTTGTTGCTATTTGCAGGTAATAAAGTGATCCAAGATGCGAGATGGAGTGGAATAAAGCAATAAAGAAAGAAGAAGACTGATCCAGACAAGAGGAGTGAGGATGATAGCCTTATCCCTACCCTTAGAAATCCTAGGACAGCCTTTCCAAACCCAAAACCACTTCCATTAGGACATCTTAGCCTTATAACCCAAACATGGATAGCACTATCCATGTTCTTATCCATCTTATCCCTCTCCCAAACACTTAAGAACCAAAACCTACCTTAGAAAACCCAGAACCCACTCTCCAGCACCTTTTAGGACGTCCAAACATTAGGCTGGACGTCTAATTTCTGTAGAAAGTCAATCCAGGAAGCCAAAACTCACACTGAAAAAAAATTAGACGTCTAACCTAACTTCCAGACATCTAATTTTGGAGTATAAGATGTCTGATCATTTGTCTGGACATCTGGAAGTCATCTTTGGTTCCTGTTTTTGGTGCTAGAAGCCCTAGCTTGCCCCTTTTGACCTAGAAACCCCACTAATCACCTTAGGAAACCTAATTAGAGACCTCCTAAGCCTATCCCACTATCCATACCCTCACTTATCCTATCCTTAACTCAATTGAGTGAGCCCATACCTAATTGGATGCATCTACAGTTGATTGGGTGCACTTAAACCTAATTGGATCCACCTAGGATCTAATTGACTCATACCTATTAGGATGACCTTAGTCAAACCACACACACACATCCAATTAGACTTGACCAAGACCCAATTAGGTTCACTCCTCTCCAATTAGACTCTCCTAAGCCTAATTAGGTCCACACCCACCTAATCTAGATTGACCTAACCTATTTAGCACCTAATCCTACCAACACCCACAACATAGCTCTACAAAATTCAAACCACACACACACCTTCCAAAACCAACCTTCCTAATCTACCCTCCCTATTTTTGGTCGTCAACACTAAGGCCATCAAAGGTGGTGACTTCTATCTTGGGAGCCACCAAAAGTGGCGACCAAAGGAGGCCTTCCCATAAAAGCCAAGAGAAAGGTGTTGCACAAGGGGAATTCTCTTCTCTCCATTTTGAACTTGCGACCACAAAACCCTCCCTTCCACCCTCCAAAGGCCATCCACTCTCCTCCATTCCAAGGTGCTCCTCCATGGATGACCAAGTGAAGCTCCAAGGTGTTCTCCTCCAAGGCTTCAAGGGCAGCTAGAAGAGAAATGGTCCACCACCCTCTTCTCCTCTTCTTCTTCATGGGCGTGCCCTCTTCCCTTTCCTTGAAAGATGAGTCCACGCCCCATCTTCTTTTTCTCTTAGATGGCCATAGAGGAGACCATCTTCAAGGTCTTCTCAAGGATGGCCATTGGTAGAGAAAGGGTGCAACACCCTCCTCTCTGCTTGGGTGCACACGCCCCCCTCTCTTTCTTCTTAGTGGACGGTCAAGAAGACTCTCCATAGCCTCACTTGGTTGATCCCATGCTTTAGTTTCTTAGATCTCTTTTCATGTGTCGGGATTTTATAGCTACTTAATATTTGATGCATGATATTCTGTTATCAAGTGGTTTTATGTGCGTGCTTGATGTAGACACATCTATTTAGGTTAAAATGCCTATTCATGCATGTTCCTAGGCATAGATTTGCATTTCATGTTATAAATATCGCATAGCATGTATCATTCTGCATTTAGAGTAGTTGTATATATTTTAGGTTAATCAGGTGTTTTTTATGGTCAGGAGAGAAGAAGACTTATTTCAGGGCCTTGGATGGACGATCGGACCATACGGATCTGGTCAGGACTACTATCGGAGTCTGGCAACACAGGAATCATCTTGATCTGAGCACTATGGCACCCTCTGCAACAGAAAGAAGAATGGATGGCCCAGATGGCATGGCGCCACGTGGAGCCATCTAGGCTGCCCAACATCGGCTAGCAACGCCCACCCCCACCTCTCCATCATCCGCGACCTTCATTCCCAGTCGTTGGATCTTGCTCCAACGGCTGAGAAGCTCTCCTCCACTGCAAGCGTTAGGTCGTCCGCTTGACACAGCAGACATCTTAGTGTGTTGGTTGGGGCACTGGACTCCAAGGGGAGGGGTGCGGGTTCGAATCCCCGCAGCCCCCCCCACCCCCCCAATTAGCAATTGAGCGCACATGAGGCATTGCAATGCACCACGCACAGCTGCAACCGCACGTAGCAGCAGCGTAGCGCATGCCAACGCGAGGGCGACACGGTGTGAGAAGCACGGGCGCGTGAAGCATGCAATGCCAGCGAAGCGTGTGCCTGCAGGGATATGGGTGGGTCTTCAGTGACAGTTGCGTGGGCCTTTAGTGACGGTTGCAGTTGACATTAATGGCCTGTGCGCACCAGCAAAGGAATTGAAGGTGCAGATCTTCAGCGACAGAAAGGGCGGATCTGTAGCGACGTTTACGGACGTCAGTAATGACCTAGATGCAAATTTATTCTTCCTCCTTCACTATAAAAGGACCTACCCACAACCATTCCAAACCATCTCTTCCTTTCTTCCTCTCACCACCTCCAAGGCTCTAGAGAGAGCTTGTCCCAAGCTTGGGATGCTCCTCTAGAGTAGAAAACCAAATATTTTTCCCTCCCCTCATCCCCATTTGTGGAGCATCCTGTGGCCATCTTCTCACCTTTGAGAAGTAGATCCTCACCATGACGACGTCCCGTCCTCCTTCCTCCGCCGTCATTCTCCTTTGTCCCGCTCCTTACCATTTTCATCCGGGCGCCGTCAGAGCGAGTTGTCCTCCAAGAGACCATCGAGGGGGATTCTTCTCACCTTCATCTATCTTTACTGCTTTCTAGTGTAGTTTTTCCCGCTTTCATAGTTGTAGAAACACTTGTTGAGATATATGTGATTGTTTCTCTCTCTCTCTCTCTTATATTTTGCAAGCAGATTAGTTAGATAAGAATTCGTCGACCAAATCTCTTGCTTGCTAAAAATACCAAAAAAATTAGAAAAGACAAAAATGATAAAAACAAATAAAAGCGAAACACGGATTTTCAAAATCAAATGTTCGCCTCCCTATGTTCGACTCGGGACTCACTTTTCAAGTTTTGGTTATAAATTTTATCTGATAGACGTGTTTTATGAGCTACGACGACAGGTCCTTCGAGCCCTAATTTTAATTCGCGAAACACGCCTCATCAGTGCTATTATTTTCACGACTTACAACTTTGATGCATGCCTATTAGTATACTTAGGAACGTCCCCTTTAGGTTTGTCACACTATGCACGACCACCATGGCCTTAGATGCACGTAGTCAGTTAAAGTTGCAGATGCCTAGTTAGATCTAAGTGGTGTCATATTAGGTTTCATTTCATTTTTCAAAATAAAAATCAAAAACATAAAAAAATCGTAAAATACAAAAAGACAAAAAATATTAAGTTAGATGATATTTGGGTTAGAAAAAGTGAATCAAATCTTAACTCGTTTTCACGCCTCCTATAGACGAACGACCGGGATTCAAAAAAAATAAAATCAATCGAGTTTCGTTATTATAAATATTTTTGTCAAAAGGATTTCGCGACTATACTACAATATTTTCCTAAAACTCGTGATTTCCACGCTTGTGAGGGGTGTAGGTAGGGAGGGGGTTGTCGATGATGACTTGAGCCAATGGGAGCGTGGAGAGGGCAGTAATGGTAGTAGGTGTAGGGTTAAACGCTGGCTGGATTATGGTCAACATTTGACGAGGCAAACGAGATGGAACATCACCACCACCACCATGATGATGGGGATGAACGATCAAGGTAGCGCTTGATGCAATAGAACCTATAAAAGTGAGGCAACGAGGGATTGCAAGGGAGAAAACAAAAAGAGAGAGAGGCCAAAAGAGAGAGAAGAAAGAAAAAGTAAGAGCGGTCTAAAGAGAGAGGGAGGGAAGAGATCGGTTAGTACTTAGTAGTAATAAAAAGACGAAGAAGAGAAGGCATAGCAATGAAAGATGAAAAAAATAACAAACAAGAGGTGTAATAGTAAGAGAAACAACGGAGGAAGGCGACGGGTGGTGATAGGAAGGACAAACAAAAAAATAAAAGGGAGAAGAGGATGGTGGGTTTAGATATGAGATATTTACATAGTTGTCATCAAAAATTATTTTCTTATCGTGTACTTTTTAATATTATTTTAAATATAGTCAGGGACATCATTTTTATAATTGTGACTTTATTAATTAAAATTGTTAAAATTAATGGCTATAAATTTAAAAATAATAAAAATTTATATTTTTTACTCCTAAAACTCTCCCTCCCCCTCCTCTCCCATCCTTTTCCCTCCTTAGTTATCCTGCACCATGACATCATCTTCCTCCTCCTCCTCCTCCTCCTCCTCCCTATTCCACCTTCCTTCTCATTTCTTCCACCACAAACAATGATGCTGTAATAGATATGGTGGACGTAGACGTAAAGGTTGAGAAGGGTGGTGATGATGTGCTGGGAGGAGGGTGACGGTGGTGGGTGGTGATGGTGTTGATGACAAAAAAATAAAAAAAATAATAAATTTTTGTGATAAAATAATAAACTTTTATTACTTTTAGATCTATTATTATTAAAATTAACAATGCTATCTAATATAATGATACGAAAGTGTCATGACTTTTTTAAAAACATTTTAAGTAATATTAAAAATTGCGTGACAAAAGAATAATTTTGATATTTTCGACGATATTTATATAAAAATCTCTTTTAACCAATAAGGAGAAATTTCTCCTTCTCTTTAATGGGGAGTTTCGATTTTGATTTTTTATATATCACTCATGTTCTCCTTTTTCTTGGTAAAATGAATCACATCCTCTTTCCTTGAATCATATGGATCGTCTCGAGCAAGCTATGGAACTTGCATTTTCTACAAACAATCAACTCTCCCTGTCCGCAACCTATTTAACGAAGTTAGATGTTCTTTTTCACGTGCTAATTATTTTTATTTTTCCTTAAATGGGTAATTTATCTGCCCCTTCAAGTAGCTTTAGCAGTACTTTTTCTTGATTCAAATGTATGTTGTCTTTTCCTCAGATAAATCTAGTTATGTAGATAAAATTATATTCGATAAGATAGAGGCTTAATTAGATAAATTGAATATGTTAAAGTACATCTTTGATAGTGGTTTATATTTCGAAGTTAGACATACTAAAGGTCTGATATAGATCTTGAAGTGCTATGAAGTAATGCTTTCGCTGGAAATAACATATTTAAGATCGAACGCTCGCATGTCAACAACCTTGAACTTAATTTGGTATTTGATCTACACCTGGGATCTGGTAATAAAACTACATATAATGGGTGTTAATCTTGAAAGTTGCTCACTTTGGATACCAAGGCTTAATAATTGGTGACATGTTATTTTACCAAATTAACAGACCATAAAGGGTTTCAGGAAGAGCGGTAGAGGTATCCTAATTAGGTTCCTTCGTCACCGTAAGTCCTCTATGAGTGAGGTGACGCGAGTTCGAGTCTACGTCTGAGTGGGTCCCTTTACCCATATGCTCATAGGATTAGGGGTGGTGTTGTTTATTGGGGTATCCCATCGGACGTCTGAGACTTGGATTGACCCTCTCCAATTTACCTCTGCAGCTATGCAGGATTCTGGGTTACCAAAAAAAAAAATAAAGGGCTTCTGGAAAGAAAATTTTGAAAATCAATCAAATTACCAATTTTGACTCCGGTTTAAAAGTTGCTTTATTTTACAACGTCTAAAATAAAAAAATTAGCCATGACCTAATATCTATATACTTAGAACTAAAAGGGATTTGCTTCAGTAAATTGTCGAATCCCTGTATTTCCAACTCGAGTACAGTTAAAAAAGAGTTTGGTTAAACCAACTAGGACGATATCTATCTATTTCCCGAATTTCTCAATAAGATTTTCTCTTTCACGTCGCTTCCTCACGTCCTTGCCGGGTGCCGATTTGCACCACCGTAACTAGGTTTTTTAATGCACTTGTTGCCTATGTATATTGAGAGATCATGCTCTTTCTTAGAGATGTAAATGGATCATATTTGTATTGATCTTGGCTAAATTTATATTCACACTTATTTATAAAATTTATATTTGTATCTTGTTTATTTATCTATTAGATATAAAAATTTAAATTTATATTCGTATCTTTCTATCCATCAAGTATTTATTTATCTGTTGGATATCTATAAATCGTGTCTAAATTAGAGTTAAAGAAGAAAAATATGTAACACATTTGATTAATTATATATAATTTTAACAAGTTCAAAACATAAGGGGTTTGGATTACTCTAATTTTAAAGATCCTCATCTTCGAAATAAATGTTCAGTGGAAGTTTCATAAATACTCTAATATTTAAAATCATAAAGAGAATCATAAGGTAGATTAGGATTGGGAGAATGAGAGATTTAAGATAAGACTTATATATCTCAGGTAAATAAGGATTTTATTTAAGTATTTAGATCGGATAATCAGATAGAGATTCATACCCATGCAAACTCGATCGGATTTTTTTAGATAAAATTCATACCTAAATCTAGTTGAAATTAGGTTAAATCTTATCCATTCTTTTCGAATCACATTCAGATAAAATTTACCAAAACTTACATCCTACTCTCTCTGTCAATGTGATTTCCATTCTATCATACTCTTTGGCTATTGTCATTAGTGCTTCCACTTGCACGTCCTCTGTTACGACGAGTATTGAGTTGCTATAAGAGGTCAACATTTTGAAATTGGTATTACCAAGGGTCCAAACTGACAATATTACTGATCGACATGTTCCAATTACTCATGTTGTGAATGACACTGGCACAAAATTTCACATTTCAACGATGTCATCTTCCACAACAATTCTAATTCCTCCAGATTTTCACTTCTACCTTCACTTGCATGTTTAGAAATGCAATCTCTAGTCACGAAGCAAATTATAACTATCCCTATCTTCCTTTCATCATTATTTGTATAATAAATTATTTTATAATATCTTTATCAATTTTATGTGACCATCATCTAAGATAATTATCTTTGATTCTTTTTCTTCCAAATGTGAATATGAGTTGCACATTGGCTTCGCATAATAATCTAAACTACTTTTATCTAACTACTAGGTGCACGCACATTTGTATGTTGGTGGCATTTTACTTGGTTTCATCTCTCATTGCATTTCGATGATCCTTGCAAAATCTATCCCAAGGTTTCTAGATTTTGCAAAAGCACAAAATTCTAATTGGTTGTAAAGTCTTGGTGTCATTGCTGAGTGTCGATTGCCAGTGCTTTGACCATAAAGTTGCAATATATGAGAACTGACATATCTTTGACTCTTGAAAATGTTTTTTTATTTTATTCGCACATTTCTCCTTCATCAAAAGCTCAAGACCACGTGTAATGCATTTGTTGAAGCTTCTTGCCTCATGGGCTTTAGCCACGCGCACGACCGAGCTAGGTCACCAACTTGTACAATAAACTATGCTACAGTATCTTTATTAGGTTTTCTCGTTTAATCAAAAAATGTAGAAATATAGGTTCTCATGTAAAAAGTTAAGCAGATATTATTTTCATATTTTATATAATATTAAAAATGTTGATTTACTTGATAAGTAATATTTAATGTAAAAAAATAAAAGAACGTAAGGTTTATTACGTGATAGTTTCCATCACAGTTAAAAAATTATTACATCACTTTAACTTAAAATATACAGGTGATAAAAAATTTTACACCGGTGTAATCTCATCTTACATCGGTGCAAAATTATTCATCTGTCCAAAGTGATTTTACATCTATGTAAAGTGATTTTGACTTATGAGTTTAGGGTTTAGGATTTACATTTATTGAAAGTGATTTCACGTATTAGAAGTGATTTTTCACTTTAGGGTTTAAGGTTTAGTCTTTAGTATTTAGAGTTTAGCGAATAAATCCTAAACACTAAGGTGAAAAATCACCTTTCAAGTGTAAAATCACGTGTCATATGTGAAAAAATACTTGGAATTTAATTTTGCACCTATGCAAAATAAGATTGCACTCGTGCAAAGTAGTTTTGCATCAGTGAAAAATGATTCCAAAGGTAATTTGAGTGATTTATATCCATACAAAAATGATTTGTTGTTGATTTCAACAGTGATGTATTCAATCACATGTCAGTATTTTTTTAATATAAAAAAGAAGATATAAATTAAAATCATATTTACAGTTATGTAACAATTTTTAAGTTTTCCAACTCATATCCTTTTATTTATATCTATAACTTCTTTCTTCCAAATGTGCATGTGAGCTCCACATGGCTTCATATAATTATCTAAATTACTTTATCTAACTACTATCTCCGTAGGTCATAAATTGATTGATAAGTTATTTCCAGTGACTTTGCACTTCTTGATTTATCCTCTCATAATTAAGTTTTGATAATTCCTACATAGTCCATCTTAAGGTTCCTAGAGTATGCAAATGCACAAATTCTTAATTGGCTATGGAACCGCTCATTCCCCTCCCAAATTTTGTAATGATGAATTACAACGGGTGTTGGGATGCTACAAATATCCTTGCTCATTAGCTTTTGTTCTATTTCATTTAAATTATTGAAATTTTTGAGCATCTTTTACCGATAAAAAAAAAAGGCTACAAATTCTATGTAATGACCCGATTTCCGAGTCCCTACAAGACACGAGAATCGGACCGACTCGACTAAACCCAAGACCTGGTCGTCCGACGAGGAAGTAACCAAAAGAGCAGTAAAATAACTACATTCAACATGAATATAACTAACAGTAAGAAAATACAGCAGTAAAAAAAGAAACCACTACAGTATATACCACCACAACAGTAAAACAACATTCATAACATAATATGAACTGCAAGTAAAGAAAAGTACAGCGGAAACAAGAACTACTCACTACAGTGGAACCAAAAAGAGGTACAAGAGAACAATGGTAACTCCACTGGACCCTACTCGGCCCAGCGTCCTTTGCAGCCGCTGACCCTGGCTGCTCAACACCTGGTCCTGAAAGGTAACGAGTGTAACACGTTAGCAAAACGCTGAGTAGAGTGGCAGCTAAACTAAAGAAACAGTGAAGTGTACAGTAGCTGTTATGTTCTGTTACTTTCTTTAATTACGTCTTTCTATTGTCTCACAATTTAACTTTTTCTCAGATCCTTCACTTGATCTCGAATGTTCCTCGTGGGAACGATCTTGATTGCAGTCTTTTCCGAACAGTAGAAGTAGCACGTGGTGTTCTCCTGGCCGGGAGAGTCCCCCGTGGTGATCCTACTCTCAGTTAACCACCCCAAGGTCACGGACAGGCGTAACGGTGACTACGGCACGCGTGATAAACGCACAGGTAGCTAACCCGCACTGGCACGCGGTCAGTCGTTTCCGTTAACGGGTGAGCCCAAGCACAGCACGGAACCAGTACAGGGTAGAGCCCTCTCAGTAACAGGGGTCCAACCCCTCCACAGTAACCAAAAAGGAGCCTTGCCTCTCCACAGTCCGCGCACCCTCGCCTAACTACCCTGGTTTGCCCAGTGGGCCTAACAAGTCGGTGTAGGAGGCTAGCAGAACCCCGGGGTCCGTGGGGTAGCTAGTGCCCTCCCTACACTAGTAGCTCTCCTCGGTACTACGTACGCGAGGGCCAGCAAGTCGGTACAAAGTGGCCAGTCCTAACCCTGGGTCCCTGGGGCGGCTGGCTCCGCTCTGCACTAAACAGGTACAGGTACTTCCCTTGGTACTACGTACCCAAGAGACAGCACACTACCACGTCTTTCTTTCTCAGTTCCATTCCTTTCTCTTTCCAGGAGTTCCACTCCTAATTCCCCGTAGGGTTCCAGCTCTTTTAACTCAGAACACCCAGGTTTCACTTTCCAGTTCCACGTTTTTACAATCCATGTTCTCAATCACGTTTATTTATTCATAACAGGTAGCTGTTAATTCAATTCACAGGTAGCTATTATTTCCTTTCCACATTTTCCAAGACTGCAGTATTCATATATTCCACTAGTTCTACCCATCCTAGGATTCATGCCATACCCTAGGATCTATCATACAATCTAGTTTTCCAGCCCTAAGATTCATGCAACACCCTAGGATCTACCATTCATTCTAGTTTCTCATTCCTAGGATTCATGCAATGTCCTAGGTGCTATTTATGGTTCCATAATTTAACAGATTATACCAATAAACTTAAAAGCCACTCTACCGGTTACAACAGGAGTACTGGGGACGTGGTCGGGAATCTCGCGTGCCTCCGCAACCCCCGAGACTGCAACGGAACGGGGTCCTATCACAAGGATCAAACACAAGGAGTTCCTCAAAATAGTATATAGCACCTGTAGACGGGTAGAGGATTTAATTCCGAAAAGCACGCAACTCGAAACGCGGAAAACAGACTCCGAATGGGCCCTAAACAGGTCGAAAACGACGAAACAGTGCAAAATCAGACGTCTGGAACTTATTCCAGACGTCTTAAAAAGTGGATCAGGGATTACCTTGCTCTGCGTGGTCTCTCAGACGTCCAGAAGCCTGCGGGGGCGACTGGCCTAGTTCCCAGACGTCCGATGGTTACCCCAGACGTCTGGAAGTCGCTCCCGTCGTCTGGCACTACAGCTAGACGTCTGATTCGCGCTAGATGGCGAATCCGAACCTGCGCATACCCATTTCCTCTCTCTCTTAGTACGGTTAGTCGAAGAAGAGGAAGAAAGACGGAAATAACTCACCTTTTAGACGTCTGGACAGTCCTCCAGACATCCTATCAGCCGTCTGGTTGGAAGTCCAGATGTCTGATTCTGGAGAAAATTCCAGAATCAGGGCGCCACTCGCCCTCCGCTCGCGATGCTCGGTCGCGCCACGACTCGTCCGCCTGCTGCTCGAGCTGCGGCAGGCCTCCCGCGTCACCCCGCGTCTGCTGCTCCCCCTCGCCGGCCGGCCCTAGCAGCCCCGGCAAGCTCGCCATCACGGCCGAGCGCCTCTTCCCATGCGTAGCACCTCCTCCCACTCTCACCGCGACTGTCGCTGCCGCCGCTCACTCGCGCTTGCTCTCGCGCACCGGCTGGAAGGAGGAGAGGAAAGGGGGCGGAGGTGAGGGGGAGGGCATGGCCTTTTAAGGCCGTGCGAGGAGGAGAGAGGAGCGGGACAGAGGGCGCAGGAGGGAGAGGGAAAAAGAGAGAGAGAGAGACGCTCGCAGGTCTGCGCGCTCAGACGTGCAGACGAAACACGCGTGCCGAAAATAACCGAATCCCATACGTCTGGAAGGGGTTCCAGACGTCTGGTTAGACGTCTGGGACACCTCCCAGACGTCTTAAAAATGTCTGAAGCCGCGCGTTCGTAACAATATAACAAACTCAAAGGAAGTTTCGTCCCCGAAACTTGCGCTAACTAGGGTACGGGAAAAACGTCATAGTAACCATAACAAACTCGAAGAGGACCGAAGCCGGTCCGAAAAGACGTACCCGAGAAGAGCTCTGGGTACCGCTCCCGCATTGCCGCCTCAGGCTCCCAGGTAGCCTCCTCGTACCGCTGGCTCCTCCACAAAACCTTTACCAGGGGTACTTGCTTTCGTCTCAAACTGCGGACGGCTCGGTCTAGAATCTGCACTGGCCGCTCGGGGTAGGTCAGGTTGTTGCCCACCTCGACGCTCTCGTGACTCAGTACGTGACTGAGATCGGCTACGTACTTCCTGAGGTTGGACACGTGAAACACGTCGTGCACACTAGAAAGCTGGAGAGGGAGGGCAAGCCTGTAAGCAACAGGTCCAACCAGCTCCAGGACCTCAAAGGGCCCCACAAACCTCGGCGCGAGCTTCCCTCTCACTCCAAACCGCTGCAGGCCCTTCATGGGCGAAACACGGAGAAAGACGTGGTCCCCAACCTCAAACTGCACCTCTCTGCGTCTCCGATCCGCGTAGCTCTTCTGCCTGCTCCTGATAGTACGGAGTCGCCTGTGGATCTGCTCGACTACCTCCTGACTCTGCCGGATCAACCTGGGGCCAACCTCCCACTTGGTGCCCACCTCAACCCAACTCAAGGGTGCCGTACACCTCCGTCCGTACAGAGCCTCGTAGGGAGCCATGCCGATGCTCGAGTGATAGCTGTTGTTGTATGCAAACTCCGCCTGGGGCAGGTGTTCCTCCCAAGAGCCCCTCCAGTCCAGTACACAGGCACGCAAAAGGTCCTCAAGTGTTTGTATCGTACGCTCGGACTGTCCGTCCGTCTGGGGGTGGTAAGCTGTACTAAACCTCAACCACGTCCCCAGGGCCTACTGAAGCTCAGCCCAAAACTGGGACATAAAGCGGGTATCCCGGTCGGATACGATCTCCCGCGGAACTCCGTGTAGTCATACCACGTCGCGGATATACCTCTCTGCCAACTGTGCTGGTCCCAAAGTGACTCGGATTGGTAGGAATCGTGCCGTCTTCGTCAGTCTATCCACAATTACCCAGACAGCGTCGTGTCCTCGCTGGGTAACAGGTAAGCCCACCACCAAGTCCATGGTGATGCTCTCCCACTTCCACTCTAGCACTGGAAGCGGCTGTAGCGGCCCTGCAGGCCTCTGATGCTCGGCATTCACCTGCTGGCACACTAAGCACTGCTGCACGAATTCACCCACATCCCGCTTCATCCCCCTCCACCAAAACTCACGTCTCAAGTCGTGGTACATCTTCGTGTTTCCGGGATGTATGGTGAATCTGGAACCGTGTGCCTCAGTCAGGAGCTCTCTCAATAGCTCCTTGTCCCTGGGAACGCACAACCGTCCCCTCAGGCGCAACACCTGGTCTGCGAAAGAGAAGTCCCTTGGGTCTCCTGACAGTACTCTGTCGCGCAAGGACTACAAGTACGGATCAGCCATCTGTCCTGTGATGATGCGGTCTATCAGCTCTGGCCTGGTCTGTCGTGTCACCGTCACTACCCCACAGTGCCCCCGTAACTCCAGGGGTCTCCAACTGCCCACCTCCTCTAAAAGGCTCCAACTATGTAATTGTAAACTGGCCAAGTGTGCGGGCGCCTTACGGCTCAAGGCATCAGCCACCACATTGGCCTTTCCCGGGTGGTAGGAGATGCTGCAGTCGTAGTCCTTCAGGAGCTCCAACCAACGTCTCTGTCTCATGTTGAGCTCCTTCTGATCAAAAAGGTAGCTGAGGCTCTTGTGATCTGTGAAAATTTTGAAGGTCTTACCGTACAAGTAGTGCCTCCAAGTCTTCAGCGCGAAGACAACAGCTGCCAACTCTAGGTAGTGGGTAGGGTAGGTATGCTCATGGGGCTTCAGTTGCCGCGATGCGTAAGCGACGACGTGACCCCTTTGCAAGAGCACACCTCCTAACCCCTGCAAGGAGGCGTCCGTGTACACAACGAACCCGCCACTACTGTCAGGGATGGTGAGCACGGGAGCCGAAGTCAACCAATCCTTCAGCTCCTGAAAACACGCCTCATAGGCGTCTGTCCAAGTGAAGGGCACGTCCTTCCGGGTCAACTGTGTCATAGGACGCGCGATCTGTGAAAACCCTCTGATAAATCGTTTGTAGTAGCCTGCCAGTCCCAGGAAACTGCGAATCTCAGTGACTGAACGCGGTCTCTCCCACCTGAGCACTGCCTCGACCTTGGCTGGGTCCACCGCCAAGCCGTCTCCAGAGATCACATGACCTAAGAAGGTCACCTCCCTCAACCAGAACTCGCACTTGCTGTATTTGGCATACAACCTACGTCGTCTCAGAGTGTCCAGAACCATCCACAAGTGCTGTCCGTGCTGCGTCTGATCTCTAGAATAGATGAGTACATCATTTATGAAAACCACCACGAACTGGTTCAAGTATGGTCTAAACACCCAGCTCATTAGGTCCATGAAAGCAGCGGGGGCATTGGTCAGCCCAAACGGCATGACCAAAAACTCCTAGTGTCCGTACCGGGTGCGGAAAGCTGTCTTGGAGACGTCTGCCTCCCTGATCCTCAACTGGTGGTATCCAGACCTCAAGTCGATCTTGGAGAACACCGTGGCACCTCGAAACTGATCAAACAAGTCGTCGATCCTCGGCAGCTGATATCTGTTCTTGATGGTGACCCTATTCAGCTATCGGTAGTCCACACAAAGGCGTAGGGTACCATCCTTCTTTTTCACAAACAGTACCGGGGCTACCCAGGGAGACGCACTGGGTCTCACGAAACCCTTCTTCAAAAGGTCCTGCAACTGAGACTTAAGCTCTCGTAGCTCAAGCGGTGCCATCCTGTATGGCGCGGTGGAGATGGGACTGGTCCCTGGTATTAGCGAGATCTCAAACTCGATCTCGCGCTTGGGCGGTAGTCCTGGTAACTCGTCTGGAAACACGTCAGGGTACTCTTTGACCACCGGGATGCTCTCGAAGTCTGCCACAGGGCTGGGCTCTGCCACCACACAAGCTAGGAAGCCCTCACACCCCTGGCTCAAAAGTCTCACCGCCCGAAGTGCCGAAATGCACCTGAAGCCTCCGTCCACTGGCTATCCGTGAAACTCGAAAGAAGGCAACTCCGGCATGGAGAAGACAATCTTCCTCTCAAAACAGTCTACCAAGGCATGGTAGGCGGACAGCCAGTCCATCCCCAGAATCACTCCAAAGTCCTCCATCTGTATCATAATCAGGTCAGCTGGCAAGCTATGTCCCCAGACGCTGACCTCGCAATCCGTGTACACCTCTTCAGCTACAAACAGCTGACCACTCGGACCTCTGATTACTAACGGATTTTCTAACAGTGTATAATCCTGGTCCAAACTAATTGCGAAACTGGCTGCGACAAACGAGTGCGTAGCGCCGGAATCGAAAAGTGTGTAAACGAGTCTGTCGGAAACTGAAACCATACCTGCCACTACCGAGCCCGAAGCTCTGGCATCCCTATGTGTCAGGGCGTTGATACGCCCCTCAGCTCTAGGTGCGGACGAAGCAGCCACACTTTGCGTCGGACGGGCATGTGCTGGCCAATACCCTCCTCGTGACTGCTTTCCTCCTCCTCGCGCCTGGTAACCACGACCTCCTACGCGCCCTCCAGTGCTCTGCGCGGGAAGTATCTGCTGACCTCCTGCCTTAGACGGGCAGCCCCTCCTGATGTGGCCCCATTGTTACCAATGCGCGGCTTCAGGCGTTTTTAAGACGTCTGGAACCCCTTCCAGACGTCTGGGATTCGGTTTTTTTCGTTACGCGTGTTTAGTCTGCGCGTCTGAGCGTGCAGACCAGCGAGCGTCTCTCTCTCTCTCTCTTTCCCTCTCCCTCTCTCTTTCCCTCTCCCTCCTGTGCCCTCTGTCCCGCTCTCTCTCTCCTCCTTGCGCGGCCTTAAAAGGCCACGCCCTCCCCCTCACTCCCGTCACCTCCGCCCCCTTTCCTCTCCTCTTTCCAGTCGGTGCGCGAGAGCGAGCGCGAGTGAGCGGCGGCAGCGACAGCCGCTGCGAGCGTGGGAGGAGGTGCTGTGCGTGGGAAGAGGCGCTCGGCCATGAGGGCGAGCTTGCCGGGGCTGCTAGGGCCGGCCGGCGAGGGGGAGCAGCAGACGCGGGGTGATGCGGGAGGCCTGCCGCAGCTCGAGCGTTGCGAGCGGAGGGTGAGTGGCGCCCTGATTATGGAATTTTCTCCAGAATTAGACGTTTGGACTTCCAACCAAACGGCTGGTGGGACGTCTGGAGGACTGTCCAGACGTCTGAAAGGTGAGTTATTTCCATCTTTCTTCCTCTTCTTCTACTGACCGTACTAAGAGAGAGAGGAAATCTGTACGCGCAGGTTCGGATTCGCCATCCAGCGCGAATCAGACGTCTGGTTGTAGTGCCAGACGGCGGGAGCGACTTCCAAACGTCTGGGGTGACCATCAGACGTCTGGGAACTAGGCCAGACACCCCCGCAGGCTTCTGGACGTCTGAGAGACCACGCAGAGCAAGGTAACCCCTGATCCACTTTTTAAGACGTCTGGAATAAGTTCCAGACGTCTGATTTTGCACTGTTTCGTCGTTTTCGATCCGTTTAGGGCCCGTTCGGAGTCAGTTTTCCACATTTCGAGTTGCGTGCTTTTCAGAATTAAATCCTCTACCCGTCTACAGTAGCTATATACTATTTTGAGGAACTCCTTGTGTTTGATCCTTGTGATAGGACCCCGTTCCGTTGCAGTCTCGGGGGTTTCGGAGGCACGCGGGATTCCCGACCACGCCCCCAGTACTCGTGTTGTAACCGGTAGAGTGGCTTTTAAGTTTATTGATATAATCTGTTAAATTATGGAACCATAAATAGCACCTAGGACATTGCATGAATCCTAGGAATGAGAAACTAGAATGAATGGTAGATCCTAGGGTGTTGCATGAATCTTAGGGCTGGAAAACTAGATTGTATGATAGATCTTAGGGTATGGCATGAATCCTAGGATGGGAAGAACTAGTGGAATATATGAATACTGCAGTCTTGGAAAATGTGGAAAGGAAATACTAGCTGCCTGTGAATTGAATTAACAGCTGCCTGCTATGAATAAATAAACGTGATTGAGAACATGGATTGTAAGAACGTGGAACTGGAAAGTGAAACCTGGGTGTTCTGAGTTAAAAGAGCTGGAACCCTACGGGGAATTAGGAGTGGAACTCCTGGAAAGAGAAAGGAATGGAACTGAGAAAGAAAGACGTGGTAGTGTGCTGTCTCTTGGGTACATAGTACCAAGGGAAGTATCTGTACCTGTTTAGTGCAGAGCGGAGCCAGCCGCCCCAGGGACCTGAGGTTAGGACTGGCCACTTTGTACCGACTAGCTGGCCATCGCGTACATAGTACCGAGGAGAGCTACTAGTGTAGGGAGGGCACTAGCTACCCCACGGACCCCGGGGTTCTGCTAGCCTCCTACACCGACTTGTTAGGCCCACTGGGCAAAGAAAGGTAGTCAGGCGAGGGTGCGCGGACTGTGGAGGGGCAAGGCCCCTGTTTGGTTACTGTGGAGGGGTTGGACCCCTATTACTGAGAGGGCTCTGCCCTGTGCTGGTTCCGTGCTGTTCTTGGGCGCACCCGTTAACGGAAACGACTGACCGCGTGCCAGTGCGGGTTAGCTACCTGTGCGTTTATCGCGCGTGCCGTAGTCACCGTTACGCATGTCCGTGACCTTGGGGTGGTTGACTGAGAGTAGGATCACCACGGGGGACTCTCCCGGCCAGGAGAGCACCACGTGCTACTTCTACTGTTCGGAAAAGACTGCAATCAAGATCGTTCCCATGAGGAACATTCAAGATCAAGTGAAGGATCTGAGAAATAGATAAATTGTGAGACAATAGAAAGACGTAATTAAAGAAAGTAAAAAAACATAACAGCTACTGTACACTTCACTGTTTCTTTAGTTTAGCTGCTACTCTACTCAGCGTTTTGCTGACGTGTTACACTCGTTACCTTTCAGGACCAGGGTCAGCGGCTGCAGAGGACGCTGGGTCGAGTAGGGTCCAGTAGAGTTACCACTGTTCTCTTGTACCTCTTTTTGGTTCCACTGTAGTGAGTAGTTCTTGTTTCCGCTGTACTTTTCTTTACCTGCAGTTCATATTATGTTATGAATGTTGTTCTACTGTTGTGGTGGTATATACTGTAGTGGTTTCTTTTCTTACTGCTGTATTTTCTTACTGTTAGTTATATTCATGCTGAATGTGGTTTATTTTACTGCTCTTTTGGTTACTTCCTCGTTTGACGACCAGGTCTTGGGTTTAGTCGAGTCGGTTCGATTCTTGTGTCTCGTAGGGACTCGAGAATTGGGTCGTTACATTCTAGGTGTCAATTGACAAGTATTGATTGTTAGCACTCCAACCATCAAGTTGCAACATATGATGAACCCATATTAGCTCCTTGAAATATTCATTTTTTTTATTTATTCCACTATCAATAATTGCCCATTTATCCATTACATATCATGTGTGAAAGCATTTGTTGAAGCTTCTTGCCTCAAAGAGAAAGATACCTAATATAAGAGCTTCTTCGAGGTCATCAATTAAGGACCTTTAGTGGGTACGTAAGAGTGAGATGTGTATGCAAAAGGGATTTTTTGCTTGAGGTAGTGGCTTTGTTTTTGATCTTCTGGAAAGTTGATTGGTAATACTTTTTGATTTTGGGAAGTTATTTAGTTATCCTTAAGTACTTATCCAATATTTATGCTTATGCTTAGATTTTGATTAATAAAAGCATGGGGGGGGGGGGGGGGGTGGTGGGGTGGGGGGGTTGGTCATGTATAATGCTAAAGGTTGATTAAAAAAAATGATTAAGATAATAAACACAATTTATAAAAAGCTAGAGCAAAAATTAAATGCAAATAGATATCACAAGACATCCACAAGATAAAATATATAGTAGAAAATCCTTTCAAACAAGTCACTACCCAAGTCTTCCAACATAGGATTTTGGCCCGAGTCGACTTAAAATCATTAACTCGAAACTTATAAGATACCAAATCCTTGTTACAACCCGCTTTTGATACCCAAACAAGAACTAAGCCCTCACCTTTGTGAGATTAGGAACCTACACCTTGGGCCCTTGGATTACAACAAGTTTAGGTGTAGAAGAAATTGAATTAAGAACCCAAATCCATAAACCAAAGTCCTATGGATAGCCTCTAATACTAAACATCAAAGTGAAATGAAAAGACTATCTAGAGCTTAATTTAATACTCCCTCTGTGAATGAGTGATTATGGATAGGAGGGAGAGGAGTGTGTATTGGAGCCTCAAGAGTTGAAGAATGATGGAGGACTTAGCTAGCAACAAGAGAGGTTGAGAGATTGTGTCAAGTGAATAGGAGAACTCTTTCTAGCCTTGAAGTGCTCAAGAATGTGGATTTAATGTCTATGAGAGCTCAAGAACCAACATTCAAAATTGCCTCACATGTGTGTAACTAATAGGCAAAAATACTCTTTTGAAAAGCACCTTTTTAGCTTACATTGTTTGCAATCTCCTAAAGATGTAGTTTGAACTATTGCACTGATGATATCTATAGCTAAAGCTAGTAGCTAAGTTGATTAGGCATGATTAACCCTAATTTGACAATAGTGACCTAATTAGAGTGCTTAATGTTGGTGATAAACACAATAATCATTAATTTTGATGATAAAAAAATAGGTTATGTTTAACATTGTATTTGGAGATCAATATTTCAAGTTTAATAGATTAATGAAGCCTGATGGAATCTCAAGCTCAAGCTATATGAAAGGATGGAGTTGTGAAGAAAACATGTCAAGGAGGAAAGATTAAAGATTTGAAGAAGATAGAGCTTAGATATATTTTTAATGTATCTTTTATTTTTCTTGATAGAATGAAAAAGAGCCCTTCTCTCTCTTGAAAATATCCATAGGGTATATTTTAGAACCTACCTAATCTTTCTATATACTTAAAACCTTTACAAATCAATCTGTCATGTTTTTCTATTCTTGTTTTAAGACATTTGAAACCTTTCATTTAGATGTCTATTCTTTAATCTGATTTCATTTTTTTGTTGACTCTCTTCAGTTTTTTAGACGTCTTATGATTGCCTCAGACATCTACATATCTCATTTCAGATGTCTATTTTTAGCCCAAAGACATCCACTTTTGTTCCAAACATCTTATTTGCAAAGGCATCATTTGTTAAGACCCGTGCTGTTTGAGCCTTTTAAGACGTCTGGAACTTGGGTCAGATGTTTGGACACCTTCCCAGACGTCTAGAAATCGAAAAAAATTTGAGTATCAACTTGCATCTGCGTGCGTGCTACGTGCAGACAGTACCCCCTTCGTTTTTCTTCTTCTTCTCTCTCCTTCTGCCCCCAACGAAACCCTAACCCCACGCCCTTATATATGCCCCCTCCTCTCCCTCACACCACCCCCACTTCCAGCCACTTCCTCTACCAGCTAGCAAGTGCAGCCGAGCGAGAGTGGTGGAGAGAAGGAGCGTCGTGAGAAGAGAGGAGGAGCAGTGTGAGAAGGAGAGGAGAGAAAGATTGCGAGCTCGCTGGTGAGCTCATGGCTGGTCGGCGCGTGCGCAAGGCGGAGGAGTGAGTCGGGGAGGTCCTCCCCGACACTGTTGCAACCGGAGCAGCAAGCGAGCAGGTGTGGCGTGGCCACGCGCGGCGCGAGAAGGCGAAGGCAGGTTTTGGTTCTGGGATTTTCCCAGAATCAGATGTCTGGAGCGATGCCCAGACGACGTAGCTGACGTCTGGAAGAGGTTCCAGACGACTGAGAGGTAAGCTTCGCGAATGTACGTCTCCTTTGCAGATACAGCCATGGAGGCCGTTCTGCCGAGGAGCTGTTTCGTGCCTTATTGAGAAGATTTCGCTTGATTTGCATAGAGGTTGCTTCGGGAAGGCGCGGGACACGCTCTCCAATGCAGTTCGGACGTCTGGCCGAGGCACCAGATGACAGGAAGCATTTCCAGACATCTAGAGAGGTGGTCGGATGTCTGGAACTGGGTCCAGATGGTCTAGCGAAGTTCCTGGACGTCTGAGGAATGGTGCAAGACTTGAGGTTTGGCTCTGGACTCTTTTAAGACGTCTGAAAAGTGTTCCAGACGTCTGATTTGAGTCACAATCACTGTTTTTGACCCGTTTAGGGTTCGTTTGAGGTTCGATTTCCGCAATTAAGATACCAATGTTTCCCGTATATTTTCCCTACTAGTTGGAATACCTTCTATACGGTTTTGAGTATTCTCTTGTGATTGATCATTGTGATAGGACTTGTTTCTATTGCGAGTTTGGGGCTTGCTAAGGCACGTGAGCCTACCGTTCAATCCCCCACTACTCTTTGGTTTACTGGTAGAGTGACTTCCCCTTAAATTAATTACAATTTAAATGCATGTGTGTAATGAATGATTAGAACCTAGGATATGGCATGAATCCTAGGACTAGAAATACTGGAATGTTTGTATTGAATGAATGAATTGCAGTCTTGAATGAGTAGATAGAATGAAAACAATTGCCTGTAAGTGAATAATAGTTGCCTGCGAACTATGTAATATTTGTGTTATTTAACTGCTGAATGTAACTTTCTTGTCGTACCATGAAATGACATAATATGAGTTGTATGTATATGAATTGGAAATGGAAAGGTGAATGTTGGAAACACGAGCTACCTGTGAATAACCTGAATATAGGAATGTGAACAATAGAATTACAATTTGCATGTGTATAACATGAGAATGGAAATAGAAATGATGAAACCTGGTATGGAATGGCCTGAGGAATATGAGCATGAACCCTACGGGGAATTAGGAGATGAGCTCCTAGAAATAAATGGAATGGGTCTGGGAATGTGCTGGGAAGTGTGCTGGCCCTTAAGTACGTGGTACCAAGGGGAGCACATGTTACCTCTTAGTATAGAGGGGAGCTTGCCACCTTCGGGTCGAGACTCGGGGTGGGTTTGGCCACTTTGCACCTACTCTGTGGCCCTCGTTTGCACTGTACCGGGGAGAGCTATTAGTGTAGGGAGAGAGCTAGCCACCCCACGGGGCCCGGGGTTCAGCTAGCCGCCCTACACCGACTTATTAGGCCCACTAGGTAAACCAGGGTAGTCAGGCGAGGGTGCGCGGACTGTGGAGGGGCGAGACCCCTGTTACTGAGAGGGATATGCCCTATACTGGTTTCGTACTGTGCTTTGGATGCGCCCGCTAACGGAAATGACTGACCGCGTGCCAATGCGGGGAAGCTACCTGTGCGCTTATCGCGTGTGCCGTAGTCACCGTTACGTATGTCCGTGACCTTGGGGTGGTTGACTGGGTGTAGGACCACCATGGGAGACTCTCCCGGCCAGGAGAGCACCACGTGCGACTTCTACTCTTTGGAAAAGACTGCAATCAAGATCGTTCCCACGAGGAACATTCGAGATCAAGAAAGAGACCTGATAAATAAACCAAGTGGTGAAGGAAATAATAATTAGTTAAAGAAAGAAAGAAATTGAAAAACAACAGCTACCTATCCACCTTTACTGCTTTAGTTAGTTGGTTGCCACTCTACTCAGCGTTCACTGATTTCGTGTACTTATAACCCTTTTCAGGTCCAGGTGTTGAGCAGCTAGAGCCTATAGCTGCAGAGGGTGCTGGACCCAGTAGAACTCAGTAGTTGTAGCTTTCTGTTGTACTTCTTTTCCAGTTGTAGTGAGTAGTTTATTGTATTTCTGTAACCTTTCATTTTGAACATTTTATTCCTGTACCCGTTTACTTTTCTACTGTTGTGGTGGTGTGTATTGTAGTAGTTTTACTTCTTTACTGCTGTACTTTTGTTACTGTTAGTTGCTTAGCATAGCGAATGTGGTTTACTTTCCTGCTTTTTGGTTACTTTCTCGTTGGACGACTGGGTCATGGGGTCAGTCGAGTCGGTCCGGTCTCGTGTCCTGTAGGGATTCGGGAATCGGGTCGTAACATTATGTAATGCTATAAATCCAACGACGTGTGGCCAAATACACCAAGTTCAGGGATTCAAGATAAAAAAATGCTTTAGTATCTAGTTGATCGGTTGTCAACAAGCCAAGATGGCATTAGTCATCTGATGTCCATCCAACAAGTAAAGACTTATCTTGGGCCTCAACCTCTATTATTGGGTGTTGACCAAAATAATTTTTTGGTTGACCAACTCCTCTCTAAGGTGTTGACTGAGCGTCGTCTGACTTATATTGTTTGATTGCATATTTTGATTTGTTCATGTTTTTCATACATTTGCTTAATTCTTCAGACGTCTCATTTGTACTTCAAGCTTCTATTTAAGTTTGTAAAACACATCAACAATCATATTTTTCAAACTTCAACGTTCATAACTTTGATTAATGATTAGTTACTTTTGTTTGACTAAACGTTTCAATCTTTCTTGTTCACCATTTTCAAATATCTAACTTTTTCTTCAGATGTTTGGTTCTTAATTTCAGATGTCTAATCATGTATTTGAGACATTTGATCTAATCAAACTTTGATTAAATGCTTTATAGCCATTATATCTTAATTTATTCCATTCAAACGACACCTAAGGCTTAAACCTAATTACCTTCTACACCTATAAATATCGATCTAAGGTTGCCTTAAGCCAACACATCATGTATAGAAACATTTTAGTGTAAAATTCTTCTAAATCTCTCTTTCTAGCTCTTTAGTACTCTTGTGCTCCATTGTGCTCTTTGCAACGTCTTGAGAGCATTCCCTACTCCCTACTCTAATTCACTACATCTCATAAGTTTTCAAAGAAAGTTTTCTTAGCCTACTATTTACTCTATATCTTTCAAGGCTCTTAGGATCTTTTTCATTATATTATTTTTTATGGTTTATTTGGGTATCTGCTGTATGGGTTTTTTGTTTCCTCTTAGAAGGGAGGTAAAACTCTCCTTAAGGATTGTCTAGGAGAGGGGAATTGTATTTTGAGGAACACCACCCTCGGATTAATGGTGTAGCTTAGTAATTCCTACTTGGAGTAGGGACAAAATCCTAGATTGGGAGATACAGGTAGAGGTTTTCTTGCAGGGGTTTCCTCTATAAATCCTTGCCTTATTTTGTGTGATTGTTTTAGATTACTTTCTTTAAATTTTTATTGCAAATTCAATCTCCCTTCTTGTAACGCTTACACTTAAAGTAACACTTAAGGAGTTGATTATGCATGAGTCACCTATAGCATGCCTAAATTGACTAGCATGGTGGTTTTCCTTATGATGTCTATAAAAATAAATGAAAATTACAATTCGTGAGCCCTATATTACATTTGACTCCAAGACTCAATATACTCCCATGAACTTGATGAATCTTTTTATCCTTCATCTCCAATTTCTTTGCTATAACACATTCATAGCACTTCAATGAGGCTTGCATCACCAATGCCTCCTCTAAGCCTTTTTTAAGCCTTTATCTTACATGTTAGTCCTCACAAAAATTATGATATATATCCATGAGATATTTGAATATTAATTACAAGCTCAATGAATATGAGTTGCTCGTTTTGATCAGAACCACAATCAAGAAATGGTGCCTAAAGACTTATTCACAGACATTTTCCTCTTCTTTTATAATGGTAAACACTCTATGTAAAGGAATTTTTAAAACTCTCCCTCACTCTATGCTCCCCTTTATTCGATATATGATTAAATTAATTTCACATGACATACCCTCCCCCTTTTGGCATATCGAAAAGATTGACAAATATATAGTGCACATTGTGACAACTTGAACCCCGCCACTAAAATCGAACGGTGGAATATGGGTCGTCAAGTATGAGAATCACCAAAACAGGACCGTAGTCACCCAGCACATATCATAAAATATAAATATAGCCAAACAAATTAACATATTGCATTGCGATAAGAAAATAAAGCATGAAATGCTATCTAGAGTAATCTAAAAGCCAAAAGGAAAAGTACTGAAAAAAATTGTATGAAATAGATAGCTAAAGGGACTATCGAAGTTATATGTCGTCTGTGAGTTCTAGACTAGGTCTCGCACTAGCCGCTTCATACACAGTAGCTCCCAATTGCTCAATTCTACCAGAGTACAAGCCCAAAAGTAGTCGTATGTGTGTTAGAAGGAGGAGGGCGGACCGAGGTAGTTTCAGACGTCCGCGAGCACCCCTAGACGTCTGACGGAACCCTTGGACGTTGGCACTGAGTTCTAGACGTCTGATAGAGGAACACCGAGAGAGGTATCCCTGAGAATTGTTTTAAGACGTCTGGGACCTTTCCTAGATGTCTGATTTCTATCTGACCACATGTTTTGGGCCCTTGCAAGGCCCTAATGTTATTAGTTCTCCGCAAACAAAATGTCTCTGTTTTTCATACGAGTTTCTCTATGAAATGATACCTTGTTTGTATCATCTTGAAACTTAGGTCTCCAGTCCGTCGGGTGTACGGGACCTGTGGAGACATCGGGAGCTACTGTACGAGCCCCCATTCCACCTGATTACCCAGGTAGAGTGGTTATAATCATAAATATCTAAATTAATACATGCAAGTAAGTAATCCTAGGACTTGAGATGAACCCTAGGAAGAAGTAAAACTCTAAAATATATTCTTGAACCCTAGGTCATGGCATGAGCACTAGGGCTAGAGGAAAATACACGTGAATGATTGAGTAATCAAAAGCTGCCTGTATTATCTAAAATGGACCCATATTGTGATATGAATGGAAACTGAATTGCTTGTTCTGTACATTCCAACCCGGATGTGGAAAAAAAAACTTATGTACGAACCCTACGGGGAATGTAGACAAGAATACTGTAATATGGAGAATCGGATGGTTCTGGAATATGCTGCCCCTGGGCAGCTGTTAAGGGAAGTAAGCAGACCTTCGTGTATAGGGTACCGAAGAGAGCAACTATCCCTTGTAGTGTAGAGGGGAGCTTGCTGCTCTTGGGTTGAGACCCGAGGTGGGTTTGGCTACTCTATTCGACTCTTACTGGCCCTCGTGTACGTGGTACCAAGGTGACCTACTTAGTGTAGGGGGGAGCTAGCCGCCCCAGGGGGCCCGGGGCTAGGTATGGCCACCCTACACCGACTCTTGTTAGCCCGTTGGGCAAATCGGGATAGTCCGACGAGGGTACACGGACTGAGGAGGGGCGAGACCCCTATTCTGTTTTAAGAGGGCAAGGCCCTATATTGTTTCGCACTGTATGTTGAGGCGTATCCGCTAGTGAAAATGACTGACCGTGTGCCAGTGTGGGGTAGCTACCCGCACGCTTATCACGTGTGCCGCAGTCACTACTATGTCACTACCGTGACCTCGGGGTGGTAGACCGAGTGTAGGACTACCACGGAGGGACTCCCTCGGCCAGGAGAGTGCCACGTGGGCATCCTACATCATGGGAAGCTGCAAGCAAAATCGTTCCTGTAGGGAATAAGAAGATTAATTAATGAGATAAATCCTGATTAGAGATCTCTACGCACCCATATGTATAATATAATTGGAAACGGAAAATGTTATGTTAACTACTTGTTTAATGCATGTTACTTCTTAGCTACCACTCTACTCAGTGTTAGCTTACTGCAGTTAAATAAATTTTTGTACAGGTCAGGGATTTGAGCAGCCCGAGCTACCGGCTGCTGAGGACACTGGGCCTAGTTGAGCCTAGCTTTAGTTCTATTGTTTGGTAGTGAGTTTCTATAGCCTTGTCTTCTGCTATATGTACTTGTTTCTGTTGTGATGGCTGTATTATGACATATAATATTACTGTTCCTTTCCCCCAGTTGTTGTCAATTTCTTTCTGCTTAGCTACTGTACTTGTGTGATTGTGGTTTGTTGAATGTTATTTAGTTATTTCTTATTGAACGACTGGGTCTTGGGATTAATCGAAGCGAGCCGGTTTCAGGTCCTATAGGGATCTGGGATCGAGTCGTGACAAGATGGTATCAGAGCAAGGTCATCTCGAGAAATGAACCAAATAGTTCGAAAACACCACACTTGTACATGTAACTGAGATAGCCATCACAATGTTTTATCTTGATTATTGTTTTCGAGTCTCACGTCTTCTCTTTAGACAAACAGTCATCGATAATCTCGTTCCTCCTCGATCTCTGTGTAGGGATGCCTTGCCAGGGAGCTCTTGAGGCGGGCCACAGGCGTGGTCGCGGCCGAGGGTGTGGTCGCAGGGGAGGGCGAGCGATGGCTGAGGATGGAATCGCTCCACCTCTCCTTCCGGGCATTCAAGCCCCATACCTAGCCCAGCTGATTCAGGATCTCATACGGGAGAAGCTCCCAGCCTCCTCCTCAGCTTCCTCTTCCTGGGGATGCGGAGGGTGAATCCTCTGTGGGGCAGGTGAGCCGCCACGGTGCTAGACAAGCTGGAGGGGGAGGGGGTGATCCTCTACCACCCCCACCTCCTTCAGACACTTCGAGGCACGAGTCCTCCTTGCCTGGAGGTGCACCCCTTCCTCCGTTGCGGCTGCACCATGAGGTCTTTAGCCAATTCAGGAAGCTGAAGCCCCCCTCTTTCAATGGGGAGGAAAGCCCGTTTGATACGCCAGAGTTAGGAGGTGATCGAGCAGATCCATCGATGACTGCGTACTGTCCAGAGCAGGCAAAAGAGCTACGCTGATCTGAAGCGTAGGGAGGTACAATTTGAGGTTGGTGATCACGTTTTCCTCCGTGTTTCGCCTATGAAGGGCCTGCAGCGATTTGGGGTGAAAAGGAAGCTTGCGCCGAGATTTGTGGGACTCTTCGAGGTCTTAGAACGGGTAGGACCCGTCGCTTACCGGCTTGCCCTTCCTCCCCAGCTCTCTGGAATGCACGATGTATTTCACGTTTCCAACGTCAGGAGATATATCGCCGATCCTAGCTGGCTGAGCTAGGGTTTCGTCGTGTTATTTTAAAGTCTTAGGCGTTGTAGTATATCACGAAAAGCTATCACCAGTTTACAATTTATTACTCGGAATTAAAAGCTTTCAGAGGTCGAACTCAAGGAGTAAACTATGATTCCAGAAGCATATGAATTCACAATATATATTATTTTACAAAAATTAAAACAAAGGAGAGAGAGAGAGAGCAAAAATTGCTTCTTTTCTTTTTTTTTCTTTTCCTTCTCTTCTCCTTTCTCCTTTCTTCTTCTTCTTCTTCTTCTTTGCTGCAAAGGCTCCCTCCTTCTCTTTTCTCTTTCTTTTTCTCTGGCCTGTCCTCCTCTCTTCTCTTCTGCTCTACTCCTTCCTTTCCTTCCGATGTCTGATTCAGAAATCAGATGCCTTATCTGATCAGCCTTTCCTTCTTTTCTTTCCTCTTGGCTTCTCTAGCTTCTTCTGCTCCTCTCCTTCCTTCCTTCTCCTTTCTTCTTCTCTGCGGCTAAGTCCTAGCCGATGCTCTTCCTCTTCTTTTTTTCTTCCTTCCTTCTTCTCTTCAACAGCTCCTTGCTTCTTCCTTCCTCACTTGTTCCCTGAACACACACACAAGCTCAGCACAAAACACCTACCCTACCCCTTTCCCACGTCTCTCTCTCTCTGAATCTCTCTTTGGTATGCTCTCCGAGAGCTGGGTAATCGGGTCGGGTCGCGTGCTTGGGTCCAGGCGCACCGGCGTGGGTGGTGCGTGAGGAGTGCACAGGAGTGGGGGTAGTCTGGTTGGGTTAGGTCTGCGTGGGAAGAGTCGCAGACGAGACCCAGGTGATAGGTGAGGTGGGACCTCACCCCAGTGATTCGAGGCGAAATGCCTTTGTGACTTTTTCAATTTATATGTGGGCGTGCGCCCACACACTTCCGAGGTGGGACTAAAGTCCCACCTCCGCTCCGTGCGCCTGCAGGCAGGAAGCTGCAAGCAATTGGGGCAGCAGTGAAGGCGCGCAACCCCAATTGAAGACCTTGGCACACTCATAGAAGTCTTCCCCGCGTTGCCTGGGGCTTGCGCCTGGAGCTGCTTGCTAAGCAGCTCCTGCTGTTTGTCAATGGCGACGAGGGGGGCAAGACCTGAAAACACTAAAATGGCCTCACGGCCACGTTAGAAAGCTCAGGAAGCTTCGCCAGAGTACGACGAAGGTGGTGGGGGGGGTCAGCGTGGCGGGAAAGTGCCTGTGGTCGTGTGCCTAGGGCACACTGCAGAGGTGCGGGTGGGTGTGTTCGAGGGGTGGTATGGAGGTGCGGGGTGGTGAATGGAGGGTGAGTTTGGCATCAGCGAGGTGTCGTGGTGCTTTAGGGGTGATTGGCGAGGCAGATGGAGGCGTGGGGCAGCGGAAACGCCTCGCCAGAGGGTGGCTGGAGATGGAGAAGGTGGTGATGGACAGTGGTGGTCGGTGGGTGGAAATAGCAAATTGAGAAGGGGGAAATAACAGAGAGAGAAAGGGAAAGGTTTTTACCTACTTAATTGATGAAGAGGGAAAGAGGAGGCGCTCGACGTGTTCCTGCCGGCGCTGGGGACGAAGATGCCCAGAAGGGGGGTAATGGCGACGAGGAGGGGATCTGGAGGCGCCAGCTGGTGCGGCCTGGCATGGGAAGACGGGGACGAGTAGACTCTGCTGTGGGTGTGGCAGCAGAGCGACGAAGAGGAGGAGGAAAGATCGTCGGAAGCATTGGGCTGTCTGACCGGAGTGAGAGGAGACGAAGTATGGGGGTGTTCTTTTGCCAAAACGAGCTTATCCTCACCGGAGGACCTTGCCGCTCCTTTTATAGCAACTGGCGGGAGGAGATTCTCGAGGATCGATCGTGGAGAGTATGTCAGAGTTGGCCGAAGATGGAGACCCATTCCTCTCGTGCATTCACACGAGAGGCGTGGGCACTAGCAGGCCATGGTAGGGGGTTCCTGCGAAAGAGGACGACGCAGGGAACCCCCTTTCATTCCTGAGAGAGGCCCCCATACCCTGCACGGCGCCAACCTCCACGCAAGGTCGCCGGAGGTATGGGTGCCTGCGTGGGGTGGCAGAGGGACTGTTCTGCAAAGAACGAAAGAGAAGATAGGGGCTAAATGCAAGGGTTCAAAAAGATAAGGGTCAAAAAAGTAATTCAAGAGGACCAATTTGTAAAGTCGGTCAAAATGGTCTTCTCTTAGGCCCAAATTTTTGCACCAACCTAATTTTGACCTAAGAAATTGAATGGTGTAATTTGATTTTAGTTTTGACCACGTTTGACCGGTCAATTTGCATAAAAACCCAAGTAGGTCAAAATTTGGGCATGGTTCTCAATTTAGGTCAAGATAGGTTGCAAAGGCCAAATTGAAGGTTCTAAACCCTAGGGAATATTTTTCCATGAATTTTAGAGGATTTATTTGATTTTTATCCTTCCTAGAACCTCGTGACTTAAAGAGGATTTATTTTTAGGGTTACAGAATGTCATTTGATTCCTAGAAGTTGCTATAACCCTTTCGGCTCAGGCTATTCCCCTTTCTTTCTTATTAAGCCCAGTTGACCTATATTCAGACCCTTAGACACCCTGATTGTGTACTGCATTGGTAAAATTACAGTTTTACCCCTTATGACATGTTTTATTCTTCAATTTAGAATTCTCTGAGTTAGGCTTTTCATTAGGTTTTGTAGGAGCTTTTTTACACTTATTTAGATCAAATTGTGTTAGTTAGGGTTCATGACGAGGCTCTCATCATACCCCCATGCTTAGCTTTTGCTATTCCCTTAGCAAAATTTTAAGGTTTTAACCTTTGTTCTAGACCATGAATTTCTTATCAAGTTTAGATAAGTGCTTTTTCTCTTGTATCCTTGATTAGGTCAGAATGCCAATCATAGGCCTAAAAGGTACTCTAGTACCAACCAAGATCCAGATCTATCTAGCTTTAGCCTCAGTCATTAGCACAGGTTTTTATGGCCTACAGGAACTAACTTAAGGTTTATTGGACTTCGTGGTTAAAGCACCCGTGCTTGAGATATTTTTAGCCTTAGTTCAGCTTGCAGTGCGTTCTATAAGAGAGAGAGGTAGAATATTTATTTGTTTGGAGAGTTTTCACTCTCTTTTTCTTTTTAATTCTAGCTTAAGATTGGCTTCTCAACACGATCTGTATCGGATTCCTTGTCCCCATCATCAATCCTCAAGGGTCCCTGGCAGTTGATGCTTCGAGATAGCACCGCCCATGGTAACCCCCAGAACCCTGGCTTTCGAGATAATCCCGTCCATGGTGTTCCGTGGCCGAATTCAGACCCTGGCAGTTGACACTTCGTGATAATGCCATCCATGGAATCTGAACCAGCAGAGTGCTTACATGCCCCCAGTAGGATATATAAATATCCTAAGAGACAAGCACCGAGGAGATGATATTTTGTTACGCATCTTCGAGGGGAATTTCCCACCTCTCCGCACTGGGAACTCATCCAAATCAACTTGTGTTGATTGACCGCTCCTACTCTAGGTGACATTTTCAGAATTTTTGAAATGCTTCTGCGTGATTTTGATACTTATGCTTACTGAACCAGGCTGTGTGTGAAATTGGGTGCTTAGGTTACTGAGTCCCGTAAACCAAAAGTCAGTTACCGAGGCCAAATACTCCCTAAGCCTTGGACCTAATACTTAAGCTTTTCATTCTCCTCAACCTCTTGAGGAATATCTAGATCTTAATGGGTACTAAGAGTCTATCCAAGAATGCCTAAGGTTTGCGTTCTTACTGATCTTGTTGTGAACTTTCCCTTTTCTTTTCTTAATGTGGTCCAGAACTTAGGTTAATTCCTTAATTTCTTGCTAATGACTATCTCTTTGTTTCATTTTGTGCTCTTTTTTTTCATTTTGTTCTTTTTCTCCTCCTTTGTAAAGTCCACAAAAATTTCTTTCCTCCTTTCATTTTATTATTCTTTTTCAAAATTTTTTTTAATTTTTATGGTGTTTTTGGCATATGTGAATTTTTTTTGCTTAAAACCTTTTCTTAAGAGTTTTGCACTTTCATACCCCCCATGCTTAAGATTTACAATGTCCTCATTGTAACTTAGGATGATTTTTATTTAACTTAGTTCATACATTAGGACATGTATTTTGGTGAGTGGATGGGTCGGGGTGACTGTTGTGGGCGATTTCTAATCTCAGATGCAAGCACCTGAGGTGGAGTCGGCTGTCCTAAAGGATGAACCTTAAGTGCGAAGAGGTGTCAGAAAAGGTTTCAGGTTTTTTCAAAAAGAATGACGGGCTCCCTCCCGTTGAGCGCTGAGTTTTACGCTATCGGCTAGATGCAATATGCTCAGGGAGAATGGAGGATAAATGATGACTCAGCCAAATTTGTAGAGGTTACATAGATGAACGGTTTGAGTCTCTGACCGTTCACGATGAAAGGTTCGGAATCGTGGCTGAGCGAACTAATTTCGATGGCTCCATTTCCAAAAACCTGTCGGACAAGATATGGTACGACCCACTTGGATCGTAGTTTCCCAGGGAAGAGTTTGAGTCGGGCATCGAAGAGTAGGACCTTCTGACCAGGATGAAAGATCTTTCTAGATATGTGCTTGTCATGGAAGGCTTTAACCCGCTTTTTGTAGATTCGCGAGTTCTCGTACGCATCAAGGCGTAATTCATCGATCTCACTTATCTGAAGCTTTCTGTGGGTTCCAGCCTTATAAAGATCTAAATTACAGCTCCGTACTACCCAATAGGCTTTGTGCTCCAGTTCGACGAGAAGGTGACACGCCTTCCCGTACACTAGTCTAAAAGGAGACATGCCTAATGAGGTCTTGTGGGCAGTCCTATAAGCCCACAAAGCCTCCGGAAGTCGGGATGACCAGTCCTTCCTGTCAGGTCGAACAGTGACCTGCAGGATTTTCTTGATCTCCCGATTTGATAGCTCAACTAGACCATTAATCTGGGGGTGGTAAGGAGTAGAGATTCAGTGAGACACCCCGTATTTGGTCATTAGTGACCTGAACTGAGCATTGGTGAAATGGGTCCCTCCGTCAGAGATGATTGCACGAGGAATCCCGAACTATGAGAAGATATTCTGATGAATGAATTTGATAACGATTTTATGATCACAGGTTCGGGTTGGAATGGCTTGGATCCATTTGGACACGTAGTCCACAGCAAGCGGAATGTACTCGAAGCCGTCCGAAACAGGGAAGGGGCCCATAAAATCAATTCCCCAAATATCGAAGATTTCGCATACGAGAATCGACTGCAAAGGCATCATGTCGTGATGGCTCATGTTGCCCAAAGTTTCTCAACGACTCCATGCCTTGCAGCGACTGTATGCATCCTTGAATAAAGTGGGCCAATGAAAGCCACACTGGAGGATTTTTGATGCGATTTTGTGCCCAGAGAAGTGGCCACCGCATGCCTGGTCATGGCAGAAGGAGAAAATATCATTGATTTCGCCCTTCGGGACACATCTTCGGATAATTTGGTCAGCACCTATACTGAAAAGGTACGGGTCTTCCTGGATGTAGTACTTGGCATCATAGCGCAACTTGTCTTTCTTGGCCTTTGGCCAATCAGACGGAATCTGATGAGATGCTAAGTAGTTTACTATATCAGCAAACCATGGAAGCCCAGTACCAATAGTCAGTAGGTGCTCATCAGGAAAATGCTTCGTGATGGGTCCAGAAGGGTTGATGATCTTAGAAGGAAGGCGAGACAAGTGGTCAGCTACCACTTTCTGTCTTCCCGCCTTGTCGCGAATCTCGAGGTTGAATTCTTGCAACAACAAGATCCATCGGATTAATCGAGGTTTCGCATCCTTCTTGGCAAGGAGATGTCTCACAGCTGTGTGATCCGAGTAGATTATGACGTGGGAACCCAGGAGATAGGATCGAAATTTTTCGAGGGCAAATACTACAGCTAGTAGCTCTTTCTCCGTAACTGTAGAGTTACGTTGAGCCTCGTGAAGTGTTTTGCTAGCGTAGTAGATGACCACGGGTTTCCCGTCAACTTTCTGCCCCAGAACCGCTCCTACAGCGAAATCAGATGCATCGCACATGATCTCAAAGGGTTGAGACCAATCAATGGACTGTAGGATTGGGGCCTGGTTGACTCGGTCACGAAGGTTCTCAAAAGCTTGAGTGCATTCCTTGAAAATCTCAAAGGGTACATCCTTGGAGAGAAGAGTAGTCAGGGGACGTGCGATTTTTGAGAAATTAGGGATGAAACGATGGTAAAAACCAACGTGCCTTAGAAAAGAATGGATGTCCCTGATTGAGCTAGGCATAGGAAGTCTAGAGATCTGATCAACCTTGGCTCGATCCACTTGGATGCCTTTCTCAGAAATTAGATGTCCTAGGACGATCCCCTCAGGCACCATAAAGTGGCTCTTTTCCTAGGAAAGAACCAAATTTACATCGATGAAATGCCTGAGTATATGAACCAAGTGCTGGAGGCAATCATCAAATGATGCCCCGAAAACTGAGAAGTCATCCATGAAGACTTCCAGAAAATCACCTACCATATCAGAGAATATGGCAAGCATGCACAGCTGAAAAGTCACGGGTGCATTGCAGAGACCGAAAGGCATCCTTCGAAACGCGTACGTCCTGAAGGGGCAGGTGAACGTGATCTTCTCTTGGTCCTTAGGATGAATCGCCACTTGGTTATAACCGGAGTACCCGTCAAGAAAGCAGAAGAATCTATTTCCTGCTAACTTCTCGAGAATCTGATCAATGAATGGGAGTGGGAAATGATCCTTCTTTGTGGAGGAATTGAGTCTTCGGTAATCTATGCAGACTGTCCGCGAGTTAGCTATTCGGGTAGGGATGAGCTCTCCGGTTTCAGTCGTAATGGTGGCGAGCCCTGCCTTTTTAGGCACAACCTGGATTGGACTCACCCAACGACCGTCGGAGATCAGGTAGATGATCCCTGCATCTAACCACTTAATGATCTCCTTTTTCACGACCTCCTGCAGATTGGGATTCAAACGTCTCTGCGTCTCATGGGAAGGTCGTGCGCCCTCTTCAGAATAGATACGGTGGGTGAAATAAGAGGGACTTATTCCAGTCAAGTCATTGAGAGTCCAACCAATGGCTCTGCGATGTTGCTGAAGAACAGCAATCAGATAGGATTCCTGATCAAGAGTGAGCTTAGAATTTATAATCACAGAAAATGTCTGATTAGAAGCCAAAAAGATGTACTTTAAATGATCGGGAAGGGGTTTGAGTTCAAGGATGGGGTTATCAGCAATAGCGGGTGATTCAGAGTGATTGTGAGGTACAAGGGTAGGAATTATAGGTTTGTCTGAATCGGGATTTGACTCCTCTAATTGCGGTTCAAGATCTTCTTGTGGTTGATGAGGTATAATCAGGTTATTTTCAAATTGTGTTTTATCAACCAAAGCTCTGACATCATAGATTTGTTCAATGTCACCGCAATTAATCCCTTTTTGGGCCTTAAAGATATCAATTTTTAGGGTTTGATTTCCAAATTTTAGTTCTATTTGGCCCTCCTCACAACTAATGTTTGCCCTTGCAGTGGCCAGAAAAGGTCTCCCTAGTATGATCGGTGTATCCCTTATGTTTTCAGGTGCGTCCATGTCTAAGACTATGAAGTCTACAGGGAAATAGAAATTCCTCACCCTAACAATAACATCCTCAAGAATTCCTTTGGGTGACTTGATAGATCGGTCTGCTAACTACAATGTCACCTCAGTTGGTTTTAGCTCAGATTCTTCTAAGTGATTGAGAAGGGATGTGGGTATCAAGTTGATGGAGGCACCCAAGTCCAATAATACTCTATCAAACTGGGTTTCACCGATCCTACATGAAATCAGGGGAGTGCCTGGGTCTTTTTCCTTGGGTGGAAGTCTACTCAGGATTACAAAGCTGGCTTGCTCTGATAGTACAATTAGACTCTCACTCTTGGTTCGTGGCTTACGCCGAGGTGTACACACATTCTTTAGGAATCATGCGTAAGCCGGTACGTGGCGGATTGCATCCATCAAGGGGATGTTTATTTGGACCTGCTCAAAGAGCTTGACCAGGTCCTCCTCAGGAGCCACGGATTTTGTTGTCCTCTTTCCCTTGGTCAAGGCCTCGGGAAATGGAACCTTGGTTGGTTTCTCTAGGATAGGTCTAGGTCTTTGATCTGGAACAGGAATAGGAACATCCTGGATTACTATCCTAGGGTTTGGGTCACTACCAGGATTGGAGTGGTCTGGATAAGGTGGATCTTGGGTCTCCTTACCACTACGGGTGGTTACAGAATTCAGCCCTACCTGGTTCTGGTTAGGGGTTGGTAGGATGGGTTGCTGCTGTTGGTAACCAGCATAGGAAGTTGAAGCCTCCATCCTGTCAAGTGAAGGAATAGAGGGGGTCTAATAAACTATATGTGCTTGGCCTGGATTTGGGTTCATAACGCGCTGCTGGGTCGGCACGCTATTAGGGTTAGGAAGAGGTTGAGAAGGAAGTGTG
This sequence comes from Thalassia testudinum, assembly GCA_037157565.1. Taxonomy (NCBI): domain Eukaryota; kingdom Viridiplantae; phylum Streptophyta; class Magnoliopsida; order Alismatales; family Hydrocharitaceae; genus Thalassia; species Thalassia testudinum. Next base: position 79,773,009 of record JAZHRO010000024.1, read on the forward strand.
CCTGGTTGGCGAGAATTTGCCAACTGGGCAAGTTGATTTCGGACCTCTGTGATTCGCATTCGTTTTCTGAATGTCAGCCAAAGTCTGAAGGATGAGGGACATTTGATCTTGGTTTGGCCCAGATGAATAAAAGGGGTTGGGCCAAGGCTGAGGCGGCTGATAAGGACGAGGTGCTTGTGGACGGGGCTGAAAGGGTGGTCTTGGATTCTAGGAATTCCCTGCCCACTGAAAGTTGGGATGGTTTCGCCATCAAGGATTGTAGGTATTGGAAAATGGGTCATTCTGGATGGCGTTGAGGTCCTCGCAAGTCTGAGGAGCCTCAGAAAAGTCAGAGAATGGGGGAGTGGAATTCCCCCGGTTAGTATAGAAAGGGTCGGAGGTTCCTCCGATCCGAGAGTCAGATGGGGGTAAAAACGAGTCCACCCCAGGAGAAGGTCGGTGGAGAATGTTTTGCACAATCTCCAGTGCGGAAAGAGGCTATGCAAAGGAATTCTGAGCAGAGGTGGCTCGCTGCAAGTGTTGAGTCAACTCATCTACCTTCTTCTCAATAATAGAGATCTTGTTAAATCGACTGGCCATCAATTCCAGGTCGACTGATGCGGACAGGCCCTGCGTTTCATGTGCTCCCCTAAGGTTCGTCGATGCGCGAGTATTCGTCCTGTCGAATAGTCCCATGGAGTCATGATTGATGGAGTTCTCGCACATATTCTCGAGAATCTCTCACACAGTGTCTTCATGCTGACCCATGATATTCCCCCCGCAAGTTGCATTGACGAGCAATCTGATATCCTCATGGAGTCCCTGGTAAAAAGACTGGACTTGTTCCCATTTAGGAACTCCGTGATAGGGGCACTTTCTCATGAGATCCTGAAAATGATCCCATGTCTCATGAAGAGGTTCTCCTGTCTGTTGCGTGATGTGAGTAATCTGATGGCGCAAGGCGTTGGTCCGACCAACGGGGAAGAACTTCTTCAGGAACTGGAACTGAAGTTCCTCCCAAGTGTTGATTAGACGGGTCTGGGTCTGATACCAATGGGCTGCCTTGTCCATAAGGGAGAAAGAGAACATCTTCATAAGGAGAATATCCTGATTTTGCGCATTTGACCCGAAAGTCTAGGCCAGATGCTTTAGCTGTTTAATGTGTGTTACGAACATGGGCATCAGACGTAGTTTAAGATGTCTAGGAAGTGTCCCAGATGTCAAAAATTTAATACCAGACATCTGGCCAGATGTCTGGTATTAAATTTTTTCGACGTACGGGTTCGCGTCTGCTCGCTTGCGTGCGCAGACTGAACCCGCTGCCTTCGTTTCTCGCTCTCTCTCCCTGCAGGTGACGTTTTCCTCCTCTCTCTCCCTGCGGCTGCCTTATAAAAACGAGTCCCCTCTCCCTCACCCTCACTCCACAGCCTTCTCTTCTCCTTCTCCCTGCCAGCGAGAGAGTGAGCGAGCGAGTGCGGTAGCAGCGGCTGCAGTGGGTGTGTGGGAAGGAGGAGTGTTGTGAGAGGAAGAAGAAAGCTCAACCGTGAAGGTGCGAGCTTGCCAGGGCAGCTAGAGCCGGCCGGCGGGGGAGTAGCGGGCGTGGGGTGTCGTGGAGGGGCTGTTGCAGCTCGGGCAGCAGGCGAACGCAGCGTGGCGCAACCGTGCGTCGCGGGAGGAGAGCGAGTAGGGTTCTGATTCTGAGAAAATTTCCCAGAATCAGACGTCTGGACTTACGACCAGACGATGTGTAGGACGTCTGGAGGATGGTCCAGACGTCTGACAGGTACAATATTTTCCTACCTTCTTTTTACGCGTGTACGGCCATGCACCTGTCTGCCGCGTTCTTCTACGCCTCTTCGTGATGAGAGCGGGTGTGTGTGTGCGCAGGTTCTGTTCGGGTGGGCGCGAGGGCTCGCCATCCCACACGGATCAGATGTCTGGCCACAGTACCAGACGACGGAGAGGACCTCCAGACGTCCGAGGTGACAATCGGACGTCTGGAAACCAAGACCAGACGATCCAGCGGGCTTCTGGACGTATGAAGGACTGCGCAGACCGAGGTATCACATGATCGACCTTTTAAGACGTCTGGAAGAGGTTCCAGACGTCTAATTTTGGGCAGATTCCTCGTTTTTGACCCGTTTATGGTCCGTTTGGAGTCCGTTTCCGCGTTTCAAGTTGCGTTCGTTAGAGATTTATTTCCTCTACCTGTTTACAGTAATTGTATAATGTTCTGAGAAACTCCTTGTGTTGATCCTTGTGTTAGGACCCCGTTCCGTTGCGGCTCTAGGGGTCCAGAGGCGTGCGGGATTGCTGACCACGCTCCTAGTACTCTCAATTTCGCGGGTACAGTGGCCCTTTAATTTATTTAACAAAATTTGTACAATTATGAAACAATTAATAGAGTCTAGCGCATTGCATGAACCCTAGGACTGAGGAATTAGATTGAATGATAGATCTTAGGGTATTGCATGAATCCTAGGACTGGAAAACTAGATTGAATGATAGATCCTAGGGTACAGCATGAATCCTAGGACTGGAAAACTAGTTGAAAATATAAACATTGCAGTCTTGGAAAAGTGGAAAGGAAATGATAACTGCCTGTAAATTGGTTAACAGTTGACTGTTATGAATGAATAAATACGGTTGAGAACTTGGGTTATATGAATATAAAGCTGGAACGGTGAAACCTAAATTGGCTGAGTTAAAAGAGCATGAACCCTACGGGGAATTAGGAGTAGAACTCCTGGAAAGGGGATGGAGTAAAATTGGGGAAGTGAGCTGGCCCTTGAGTATGGAGTACCAAGGATAATAACTGTCCCCCTGTTTAGTGTAGAGCGGAGCTAGCCGCCCCAGGGACCCGGGGTTAGGTCTGGCCACTTTGTACCGACTTTGGGCCCTCGTGTACACAGTATCGAGGAGAGCTACTAGTGTAGGGAGAGCACTAGCTACCCCACGGGCCCCGGGGTTCTGCTAGCCCTCCTACACCAACTTACTAGTTCCACTGGGGAAACCAGGGTAGTCAGGCGAGGGTGCGCGGACTGTGGAGGGGCAAGACCCCAGTTTGGTTAGTGTGGAGGGGCTGGACCCTGTTACTGAGAGGGCTTTGCCCTATACTGGTTCCGTGTTGTGCTTTGGGCGCACCCATTAACGGAAACGACTGACCGCGTGCCGGTGTGGGGTAGCTACCCGTTCGTTTATCGCGCGTGCCGTAGTCACCGTTACGTCTGTCAGCGACCTTGGGGTGGTTGACTGAGGGTAGGACCACCACGGGGGACTCTCCTGGCCAGAAGAGCACCACGTGTTACTTCTACTTTTCGAAAAAGACTGCAATCAAGATCGTTCCCACGAGGAACATTCAAGATTAAGAGAAGGATCTAAGGAATAAATCAATAGTGAATAAATGGAGAAATATAAAGAAAGAAAGTAAAAATATAACAGCTGCTGCCCACTCTACTGCTTCTTCTAGCTTTTAGTTGCCACTCTACTCAGCGTTTCACTGACGTGTCACCCTTGTTACTTTTCAGGACCAGGTGTTGAGCAGCCAAAGCGGCGACTGCAGAGGGAGTTGGGCCTAGTAGAGCCTAGTAGAGTTACTGTAGTACCTTCTGTACTTTTCTTTCTGCTGTAGTGAGTAGTTTTCTGTTACTCCCTATACTCTCTTTATTGTAAGCTTCATGTTATGTACATGTTTGTTTCTCTTTTGTTGTGGTGGTGTATACTGTAGTATTTCCTTTCTTTACTGCTGTATTTTGTTACTGCTAGTTATATACATGGTGAATGTGGTTTATTTTACTACTCTTTTGGTTAGTTTCTCGTTGGACGACTGGGTCTTGGGATTAGTCGAGTCGGTCCGATTCTCGTGTCTCGTAGGGATTCGGGAATCGGGTCGTTACAAGATGGTATCAGAGCAAGGTCGTCCCGAGAAGTGAATCAACTGACTGGAAAATCACCAATTCACGTGTCTGTAACTAGAGTAGCCACCACAACGTTCTTTTGACATGAGCTCTTAGACTTCTTCGTTAGATATCATTCCATATTGACATGTTTCCATTCTGTTTCGCGTCTCCTTGTAGGAGATGCCTCTACGAGGGACTAGCGAGGCTGGTCGCGGGCGCGGCCGAGGACGAGGTCGATGAGGTGGGCGTGTTGCGGTCGACGTCTCAGTGGACCAGCCACTGCTCCCGGGCATTCAGGCCCAGGACCTCGCCCAGCTGATACGGGACATAGTGCGAGAGGAACTCCACCCACCGACCCGAGCGCCTCTCCCTGGGGCTGCGGAAGGGGAGTCCTCTATGGGACCACGCGACGGACGCGACGCTGGACGCGGGGGAGGGGATGGGCCGCCACCGCCCCCACCTTCCTCCGACGCTTCTGTGCACGAGGCTTCCTTACCTGGAGGTGCACCAGCATCCCCACTGCAGCGCCACTTCGAGCTTTTCGAGCAGTTCCGGAAGTTGAAGCCCCCCTCCTTCAAGGGGGATGAAGACCCGACCGAGGCGGAGGACTGGCTCGAGCAGATCGAGAAGGTTTTCGACACCCTTCGCCCCCCAGTGGAGTGCCACGTTTTTCTTTGCCACGTACCAGCTGGAGAGTGCGGCACACAGGTGGTGGAGGGCGGTCAGGGGAGAGGAGAGGGACGAGCCGACCTGGGACCAGTTCGTCACCCTCTTCTGCGAGCGGTACTTTCCCCAGACGTGGCAAGACCAGAGGAGGTGGGAGTTCCACACTCTCTGCCAGGGGACGATGACCGTGAGCGCGTACTGCACGCATTTTCTGGAGCTGTCAAGCTTCGCAGTGACAGCAGTAGCCACTGAGGAGGAGCGCCTTTGGAGGTTCACCGAGGGGCTCTGGCCTGCGATTCGAGGGTATGTCAAACCCTTGAAGCTGCCTACGTTCTCGAGGGTGGTGGAGGCAGCTATGACCTACGAGGAGGCCAACCCGTCTGCGCGAGATACTGACAGAGGGCGGAAGAGGCCCTACCAGCCAGACTTTTCACAGGGTCGGCGAGAGAGGAGACACGTGGCATCCGCAGGAGAGCCGTCACGTTTCGCAGGGCCATAAGTGGCCTTTGGGGGCCCTCGACAGGGGCCAGTTGCTAGCACCAGACCCCCGCCCAGCCGACAGTAGGGACCTACTGAGGACGGGAGTCGGGTTCCCCTCTGTTACCAATGTGGCCAGTCTTGCCACATCAGGAGGGACTGCCCGTCTAGGGCAGGAGGTCAGCAGATGCTTCCCGCGCCGAGCACTGGAGGGCGAGTAGGAGGCCGCGGTTTCCAGGCGCGAGGAGGAGGACAGTACTCACGAGGAGGGTACCGGCCAGCAGCTACCCGTCCAATGCAGAGTGTGGCTGCTTCGTCCTTACCTAGGGCTGAGGGGCGTATTAATGCCCTAATGCACAGGGATGCCAGAGCTTCGGGATCAGTGGTGGCAGGTATGGTTTCAGTTTCCGGCAGACTCATTTACACGCTTTACGATTCCGACGCTACGCACTCGTTTGTCGCAGCCAGTTTCGCAGTTAGTTTGGGGCAGGATTATATGCTGTTAGAGGATCCGTTTGTGATCAGAGGTCCGAGTGGTCAGCTATTTGTAGCTGAGGAGGTATACACGGGTTGCGAGGTCAATATTGGGGGTCATGGCCTTCCTGCTGACCCGATTATGATACAAATGGAGGACTTTGGCGTTATTCTGGGGATGGACTGGCTGTCCACTTACCACGCTTTACTGGACTGTTTTGAGAGGAAGATCGTCTTCTCCATACCGGAGTTGCCTTCTTCCGAGTTCCACGGTCAGCCAGTGGACGGAGGCTTTAGGTGCATTTCTGCACTTCGGGCGGCGAGACTTTTGAGCCAGGGGTGTGAGGGCTTCCTAGCTTGTGTAGTGACAGAGCCCAGCCCTGTGGTAGACTTCCAAAGTATTCCGGTGGTCAGAAAGTACCCTGTCGTGTTCCCAGACGAGTTGCCAGGACTATCGCCCGAGCATGAGATCGAGTTTGAGATCTCACTAGTACCAGGGACCAACCCCATCTCCACCGCACTATACAGGATGGCACTGCTTGAGCTTCGAGAGCTCAAGTCTCAGTTGCAGGATCTTTTGGAGAAGGGCTTTGTGAGGCCCAGTGCGTCTCCATGGGGAGCCCTGGTACTGTTTGTAAAGAAGAAGTATGGTACCCTACGCCTTTGTGTGGGCTACCGACAGCTGAATAGGGTCACCTTTTAAATATAGATATCCGTTGCCAAGGATCGACGACTTGTTTGACCAGCTACGAGGTGCCACGGTATTCTCCAAGATCGACTTGAGGTCTGGATACCACTAGTTGAGGATCAAGGAGGCAGACGTCTCCATGACAGCTTTCCGCACCTGGTATGGACACTACGAGTTTCTGATCATGCCGTTTGGGCCGACCAATGCCCCCGCAACCTTCATGGACCTGATGAACCAGGTGTTTAGACCGTACTGAGACCTATTTTTGGTGGTATTCATTGATGATGTGCTCATCTATTCTCGAGATTAGACGCAGCACGGACAGCACTTATGGATGGTTCTGGACACACTGAGACAATGTAGGCTGTACGCCAAATACAGCAAGTGCGAGTTCTGGTTGAGGGAGGTGACCTTCTTAGGTCATGTGATCTCTGGAGATGGCTTGGCGGTGAACCCAGCCAAGGTCGAGGCAGTGCTCAGGTGGGAGAGACCGCGTACAGTTACTGAGATTCGCAGTTTCTTGGGACAGGCAGGCTACTACAGGCGGTTTATCAGGGGCTTTTCACAGATTGCACATCCTATGACACAGTTGACCCAGAAGGATGTGCCCTTCACTTGGACAGATGCCTGTGAGGCGTGTTTTCAAGAGCTGAAGGAGAGGCTGACTTCGGCTCCCGTGCTCACCATCCCCGACAGTAGTGGCGGGTTCGTCGTGTACAAGGATGCCTCCTTGTAGGGGTTAGGGGGTGTGCTCATGCAGAGGGGTCATGTTGTTGCTTACGCTTCGCGGCAACTGAAGCCCCATGAGCATAGCTACCCTACCCACGACCTGGAGTTGGAAGCTGTTGTCTTCGCGCTGAAGACCTGGAGGCACTACTTGTACGGTGAGACCTTCGAGATTTTCACAGATCACAAGAGCCTCAGATACCTTTTTGATCAGAAGGAGCTCAACATGAGACAGAGACGTTGGTTGGAGCTCCTGAAGGACTATGACTGCAGCATTTCCTACCACCCGGGAAAGGCCAACGTGGTGGCTGACGCCTTGAGCCGGAAGGCGCCCGCACACTTGGCCAGCTTACAGGTGCAGAGTTGGAGCCTTTTGGAGGAGATGGGCAGTTGGCAACTCCTAAAGTTATGGGGGCAATGTGGGGCAGTGATTGTGACACGACAGACGAGGCCAGAGCTGATAGATCGCATCATCACAGGACAGATGGCTAACCCGTACTTGCAGTCTTTGCGCGACAGAGTACTGTCAGGAGACCCGAGGGACTTCTCTTCCATAGACCAGGTGCTGCGCCAGAGGGGACGTTTGTGCGTTCCCAGAGACGAGGAGCTATTGAGAGAGCTCCTGACTGAGGCACACGGTTCCAGGTTCACCATACATCCCGGAAACACGAAGACGTACCATGACTTGAGACGCGAATTTTGGTGGAGGGGGATGAAGCGGGATGTGGGTGAATTCGTGCAGCAGTGTTTAGTGTGAAATCCTAGCATCAAAGGCTTGCAGGGTCGCTACAGCCACTTCCAGTGCCAGAGTGGAAGTGAGAGAGCATCACCATGGACTTGGTGGTGGGCTTACCTGTTACCCAGCGAGGACACGATGCAGTCTGGGTAATTGTGGATAGACTGATGAAGACGGCACGATTCTTGCAAATCTGAGTCCCTTTGGGACCAGCACAGTTGGCAGAGAGGTATATCTGCGACGTGGTACGTCTACAAGGAGTTCTGCGGGAGATCGTATCCGATCAGGATACCCGCTTTACGTCCCAGTTTTGGGCTGAGTTTTAGCAGGCCCTGGGGACGCGGTTGAGATTCAGTACAGCTTACCACCCCCAGACGAACGGACAGTCTGAGCGCACGATACAGACACTTGAGGACCTTTTGCGTGCGTGTGTACTAGACTGGAGGGGCTCTTGGGAGGAGCACTTGCCCCTGGTGGAGTTTGCATATAATAACAGTTATCACTTGAGCATCGACATGGCACCCTACGAGGCTCTGTACAGACGGAGATGTATGGCACCCTTGAGTTGGGTTGAGGTGGGGACCAAGTGGGAGGTTGGCCCTAGGCTGATCCGGCAGAGTCAGGAGGTAGTCGAGCAGATTCACAGGCGACTCCGCACTGTCAGGAGCAAGCAGAAGAGCAACGCGGATCGGAAATGCAGAGAGGTGCAGTTCGAGGTTGGGGACCACGTCTTCCTTCGTGTTTCGCCCATGAAGGGCCTGCAGCAGTTTAGGGTGAGAGGGAAGCTCGCGACGAGGTTCGTGGGGCCCTTTGAGGTCCTGGAGCAGGTTGTACCCGTTGCTTACAGGCTTGCCCTCCCTCCTCAGCTTTCTGGTGTGCACGACGTGTTCCACGTGTCCAACCTTAGGAAGTATGTCGCCGATCCCAGTCACGTCCTGAGCCACGAGAGCGTCGAGGTGGGCGATGACCTGACCTACCCCGAGCGGCCAGTGCAGATTTTGGACAGAGCCGTCCGCAGTCTGAGACGAAAGCAAGTACCCCTGGTGAAGGTTTTGTGGGGGAGCCAGCGGTACAAGGAGGCTACCTGGGAGCCTGAGGTGGCAATGCGGGAGCGGTACCCGAAGCTTTTCGCGGGTATGTCATTTCGGACCGGCTTCAGTCCTCTTTGAGTTTGTTATATATATATTTTGTTCTTTCCCGCACCCTAGTTAGTGAAAGTTTCGGGGACGAAACTTCCTTTGAGTTTGTTATATTGTTATGAACATGGGCATCAGACGTAGTTTAAGACGTCTGGGAAGTGTCCCAGATGTTTGGTATTAAATTTTTTCGGCGTACGGGTTCGCGTCTGCACGCCTGCGCGCGCAGACTGAACCCGTCGCCTTCGTTTCTCGCTTTCTCTCCTTGTAGGCTCCATTTTCCTTCTTCTCTCTCTCTCCCTGCGGCTGCCTTATAAAAACGAGTCCCCTCTCCCTCACCCTCACTCCACAGCCTTCTCTTCTCCTTCTCCCTGCCAGCGAGAGCGCAAGCGAGAGTGAGCGAGTGTGGCAGCAGCGGCTGCAGTGGGTGTGTGGGAAGGAGTGTTGCGAGAGGAAGAAGAAAGCTCGACCGCAAAGGAGCGAGCTTGCCGGGGCAGCTAGAGCTGGTCGGCGGGGTAGCAGTAGGCGTGGGGTGTCGCAGAGGGGCTGATGCAGCTCGGGCAGCAGGCGAACGCGGCGCGGCACGGCCGTACGTCGTGGGCGGAGAGTGAGAAGGGTTCTAATTATGGGAAAATTTCCCAGAATCAAACTTCTGGACTTACGTTCAGACGACGCGTAAGACGTCTGGAGGAAGGTCCAGACGTCTGACAGGTACAATATTTTCCTACCTTCTTTTTACGCGTGTACGGCCATGCAGCCGTCCGCCACGTTCTTCTGCGCCTCTTCATGATGAGAGAGGGTGTGTGCGTGCGCAGGTTCTGTTTGGGAGGGCGCGAGGGCTCGCCATCCCACACGGATCAGACATCTGGCCACAGTACCAGACGACGGAGAGGACCTCCAGACGTCTAGGGTGATAATCGGATGTCTGGAAACCAAGACCAGACGATCCAGCAGGCTTCTGGACGTTTGAAGGACTGCGCAGACCGAGGTATGACACGGATCGACCTTTTAAGACGTCTGGAAGAGGTTCCAGACGTCTGATTTTGGGCAGATTCGTCGTTTTTGACCCGTTTAGGGTCCGTTTGGAGTCCGTTTTCCGCATTTCAAGTTGCGTTCGTTCCAGATTTATTTCCTCTACCTGTTTACAGTAATTGTATACTATTCTGAGAAACTCCTTGTGTTGATCCTTATGTTAGGACCCCGTTCCGTTGTGGCTCTTGGGGTTGCGGAGGCACGCGGGATTGCCAACCATGCCCCCAGCACTCCCGATTTCGCGGGTAGAGTGGCCCTTTAATTTATTTAACAAAATTTGTACAATTATGAAACAATTAATAGAGTCTAGGGCATTGCATGAACCCTAGGACTGAGGAATTAGATTGAATGATAGATCCTAAGGTATTGCATGAATCCTAGGACTGGAAAACTAGATTGAATGATAGATCCTAGGGTACGACATGAATCCTAGGACTGGAAAACTAGTTGAATATATAAACATTACAGTCTTGGAAAAGTGGAAAGGAAATGATAACTACCTGTAAATTGGTTAACAGTTGACTGTTATGAATGAATAAATACGGTTGAGAACATGGGTTATATGAATATAAAGCTAGAACGGTGAAACCTAAATTGGCTGAGTTAAAAGAGCATGAACCCTACGGGGAATTAGGAGTAGAACTCCTTGAAAGGGAATGCAATAGAACTGGGGAAGTGAGCTGGCCCTTGAGTTCGGAGTACCAAGGAGAGCAACTGTCCCCCTGTTTAGTGCAGAGCGGAGCTAGCCGCCCCAGGGACCCGAGGTTAGGTCTGGCCACTTTGTACCGACCTTTGGCCCTCGTGTACACCGTACCGAGGAGAGCTACTAGTGTAGGGAGAGCACTAGCTACCCCACGGGCCCCGGGGTTCTGCTAGCTCTCCTACACCGACTTGTTAGGCCCACTGGGCAAACTAGGGTAGTCAGGCGAGGGTGCGCGGGCTGTGGAGGGACAAGACCCCTGTTTGGTTACTGTGGAGGGGTTGGACCCCTGTTACTGAGAGGGCTTTGCCCTGTACTGGTTTCGTGCTGTGCTTTGGGCGCACCCGTTAATAGAAACGACTGACCGCGTGGCAGTGCGGGGTAGCTACCCGTGCGCTTATCGCGCGTGCCATAGTCACCGTTACGTCTGTCAGCGACCTTGGGGTGGTTGACTGAGGGTAGGACCACCACGGGGGACTCTCCCGGCTAGGAGAGCACCACGTGTTACTTCTACTTTTTGGAAAAGACTGCAATCAAGATCGTTCCCACGAGGAACATTCAAGATCAAGAGAAGGATCTGATAAATAAATCAACAGTGAAAAAATGAAAAATATAAATAAAGTAAAAATATAACAGCTACTGTACACTCTACTACTTCTTTTAGCTTTTAGTTGCCACTCTACTCAGCGTTTCGCTGACGTGTCACCCATGTTACCTTTTCAAGACCAGGTGTTGAGCAGCCAGAGTCAGCGGCTGCAGAGGGCGCTGGGCCTGGTAGAGCCCAGTAGAGTTACCTGTAGTACCTTCTGTACTTTTCTTTCCGTTGTAGTGAGTAGTTTTCTGTTACTCCCTGTACTCTCTTTATTGTAAGCTTCATGTTATGTACATGTTTATTTCTCTTCTGTTGTGGTGGTGTACACTATAGTATTTCCTTTCTTTACTGTTGTATTTTGTTACTGCTAGTTATATACATGGTGAATGTGGTTTATTTTACTGCTCTTTTGGTTACTTTCTCGTTGGACGATTGGGTCTTGGGATTAGTCGAGTTGGTCCGATTCTCGTGTCTTGTAGAGATTCGGGAATTGGGTCGTTACAATATGCTGGAAGGGGTCTTCAGAATTAAGCCCATGGAATTTAGGTATGGCATGAATCATGTTGGGCTTCAGTTCAGAATCAGGTCCTCCAGTCGGGATTCTGACTCGAGGCTCAATAGCCACCGCAGCGGGATTATAGTGATCTTGCATCATGGGACGCTGCAGTGGGTTCATGAAGTTCTGGAAAAGGTCATTGAGTCGCTGGAGCTGGTGCTCCAAATTGTTCTCTTCCTCAACTGGCTGAGCCATTGTGGAAGAAGAAGGTGAGTTGGGTTCGGAATCAAAGGAGAGGTCTATGTGAAGAGTTGGTTGCACAAACAAGGGCACCGAAGCTCGGCCTCGGGGAGAGTGGATTTCTAGAGGAGGTTTCAAGGACCTCCTACCAAACATGCACTGATGGATTAGACGAGTTTAACAGGTGCTAGACCCAATCAAGACACCCAAAATGTTGGGTGACTATAGAGGTTTGGGGCGGATGGACTCCTTGATCAGAAGGTCATCCACCTGAGAATTACCTGGGTAGCCAGAGAGGGTGAGTCCCGCGAAGACCCCTACACGATAGAGCGCTCCCACGAGTTACAGGGTTTCCCCCACCAGACCTCTCTTGTCACTGAGATTCCAGGTAAACCAGAATGGGGACCTTGACCTCTTAAGTCTACCACTATTAGTTAGGATCAAGGTGCTTAGGGTCTTACTTGAACTTTATCCTTTTGAGTGCAAAGAGTGACCTAAGTTATAGGTTGGTTGATCCAAGGGATCAACTTCACCTATTAGTTCCTTTTGAGAGCTTATTAGATCTTGTCTTTTAGGGTTCAAGTGACTTAAGAGCCGGATTATTTAGGGTTTCTCTTAATAGTTGTTTTCAAGCAATGGCTTGGGCACACTTCTTTTGGGAATTTTCCATTCTTGCTTAGAAAAGTATGTCTCTAAAACCCTACCTTTGAATCTTATATTGGCTCTAATTACTCCAGTTTGTTGCCTCTAGATTGGGTAATTAGGGCTCAAGCAAGAAGGTTTTAGCCTAAACTACCTTTAATGGATGTACAGATAAAGTATGTTGAAATTTGAAAATAGGAAACTTTGGTGTTTTACTACGTATGAAAGACAGGTTATTCCTGAATTGCTTTTTTTCTTTTTTCTTCCTCTTTAGAATTTAGGGGTTAAAACGAGATGATAGAAAATTACCTGTCCTTGGTGTGGTTGTTGTGCATTTGCTTGTTTTCCTCTTGATTTCCTATGCTTGCACAACAAAAGAGAAGAGATTAGTCAATAGGAAATCAAAAATTATGAATCAATAGCTTCTAGAATGGCCATTGCTCCCCGGCAACGGCGCCAAAAACTGGCTGAGCTAGGGTTTCGTCGTGTTATTTTAAAGTCTTAGGCGTTGTAGTATATCACGAAAAGCTATCACCAGTTTAGAATTTATTACTCGGAATTAAAATTTTCCCGAGGTCGAACTTAGGGAGCAAACTATGATTTCAGAAGCATATGAATTCACAATATATATTATTTTACAAAAAATAAAACAAAGGAGAGAGAGAGCAAAAATTGCTTCTTTTCTTTTTTTTTCTTCTTTTCCTTCTCTTCTCCTTTCTTCTTTCTTCTGCTTCTTCTTCTTTGCTGCAGAGGCTCCCTCCTTCTCTTTTCTCTTTCTTTTTCTCTGGCCCGTCCTCCCCTCTTCTCTTCTGCTCCGCTCCTTCCTTTCCTTCCGACGTCTGATTCAGAAATCAGATGCCTTATCTAATCAGTCTTTCCTTCTTCTTTTCTTTCCTCTTGGCTTCTCTGGCTTCTTCTGCTCCTCTCCTTCCTTCTCCTTTCTTCTTCTCTGCAGCTAAGTCCCAGTCGCTGCTCTTCCTCTTCTTTCTTTCTTCCTTCCTTCTTCTCTTCAACAGCTCCTTGCTTCTTCCTTCCTCACCTGTTCCCTGCACACACACACAAGCTCAGTGCAAAACACCTACCCTACCCCTTTCCCGCGTCTCTCTCTCTGAATCTCTCTTTGGTAAGCTCTCCCAAAGCCTGGTAATCGGGTCGGGTCGCGTGCCCGGGTCCAGGCGCATCGGCGTGGGTGGTGCGCGAGGAGTGCACAAGAGTGGGGGTAGTCTGGTCGGGTCAGGTCCGCGTGGGAAGAGCCGCGGACGAGACCCTGGTGATAGGTGAGGAGGGACCTCACCCCAGTGATTCGAGGCGAAATGCCTCTGCGACTTTTTCAATTTATGTGTGGGCGTGCGCCCACACACTCCTACCTCCGCTCCGTGCGCCTGCAGGCAGGAAGCTGCGAGCAATTGGGGCAGCAGCGAAGGCGTGCGACCCCAATTGAAGACCTGGGCACACTCGCGGAAGTCTTCCACGTTGCCTAGGGCTTGCGCCTGGAGCTGAAGTGGCCTGGAGCCGCTCGCTAAGCAGCTCCTGCTGTTCGTCAATGGTGACGAGGGGGGTGAGACTTGAAAACACTAAAACGGCCTCACGGCCACGTCAGAAAGCTCAGGGAGCTTCGCCAGAGTACGGCGAAGGCGGTGCGGGGGTCGACGTGACGGGAAAGTGCCTATGGCCTTGTGCCTAGGGCACACTACAGAGGTGCTGGTGGGTGTGTTCGAGGGGTGGTCTGGAGGTGCGGGGTGGTGAATGGAGGGCGGATTTGGTGTCAGCGAGGTTCGTGATGCTTTAGGGGTGATTGGTGAGGCGGATGGAGGCGTGGGGCGGTGGAAACGCCTCGCCGGAGGGCGGCCGAAGATGGAGAAGGTGGTGATGGACAGTGGTGGTCGATGGGTGGAAATAGCAAATTGAGAAGGGGGAAATAACAGAGAGAGAATGGGAAAGGTTTTTACCTACTTAATTGACGAAGAGGGAAAGAGGAGGCACCCGACGTGTGCCTGCCGGCGCTTGGGACGAAGATGCCCAGAAGGGGGGTAACGGTGACGAGGAGGGGATCTGGAGGCGCCAGCTGGTGCGGCCTGGCGTGGGAAGATGGGGACGAGTAGACTCTACTGCGGGTGTGGCAGCAGAGTGACGAAGAGGAGGAGGAAAGATCGCCGGAAGCGTTGGGCTGTTTGATCGGAATGAGAGGAGACGAAGTATGGGGGTGTTCTTCGGCCAAAATGAGCTTATCCTCGCCGGAGGACCCTGCCGCTCCTTTTATAGCAGCTGGCGGGAGGAGATTCTCGAGGATCGATCGTGGAGAGTATGCCGGAGTTGGCTGGAGATGGAGACCAATTCCTCTCGTGCGTTCGCACGAGAGGCGTGGGCACTAGCAGGCCATGGCAGGGGGTTCCTGCGAAAGAGGACGATGCAGGGAACCCCCTTTCGTTCCTGAGAGCGGCCCCCATACCCTGTGCGGCGCCATCCTCAGCTCAAGGTCACCGGAGGTATGGGCGCTTGCGTGGGGTGGCAGAGGGACCGTTATGCAAAGAACGAAAGAGAAGATAGGCGGCTAAATGCAAGAGTTCAAAAAGATAAGGGTCAAAAAAAGTAATTCAAGGGAACCAATTTGTAAAGTCGGTCAAAATGGTCTTCTCTTAGGCCCAAATTTTTGTACCAACCTAATTTGGACCTAAGGAATTGTATGGTGTAATTTGATTTTAGGTTTGACCACATTTGACTGGTCAATGGGCACAAAAACCCAAGTTAGGTCAAAATTTGGGCATGGTTCTCAATTTAGGTCAAGATAGGTTGCAAAGGACAAATTGAAAGTTCTAAACCCTAGGGAATATTTTTCCATGAATTTTAGAGGGTTTAGTTGATTTTTTTCTGCCTAGAACCTCGTGACTTATAGCGGGTTTGTTTTTAGGATTAGAGAATGTCATTTGATTCCTAGAAGTTGCTATAACCTTTTCGGCTTAGGCTATCCCACTTTCTTCCTTATTAAGCCCAGTTGACCTGTATTCAGACCCTTAGACACCCTGATTGTGTACTGCATTGGTAAAATTGTAGTTTTACCCCTTATGACTTATTTTATTCTTCAATTTAGAATTCTCTAAGTTAGGCTTTTCTTTAGGTTTTGTAAGAGCTTTTTCACACTTATTTAGATCAAATTGTGCTAGTTAGGGTTCATGATGAGGCTCTCATCACCAGCCATGTCCTTAGCCACGAGAGCATCGAGGTGGGAGATGACCTGACCTATCCTAAGAGACCAGTACAAGTACTAGACCGAGCCACTCGGAGGTTGAGGCGGAAGGAGGTACCCCTAGTGAAAGTTCTGTGGAGAAGCCAGCGATACAAGGAGGCGACTTGGGAGCCTAAGTCGGCAATGCGAGAGTAGTACCTGGAACTTTTCGAAGGTGCATCTCTTCGGACCTACTTTAGTCATCTTTAAGTTTGTTATACGCTGCTACGTTATTTTTCGCACCCTAGTTAGTTCAAGTTTCAGGGACGAAACTTCTTTTAAGTTATATTGAAACGACCTGTCACCCTTTGGTCATTTAAGACATCTGGGATGTTCACCAGATGTTTGTCCAGATGTCTGGACAGATCAATGGATGTCTGAAAATACTTTTTCTCTTCGACGCGTATCGTATGTACGCCATGCTTTCTCCCTCACCCGCACCTTCCCCTGAGATGCCACTCCACGCCACACCTCGCCATCTCGTCCCCCTCACCTCCTCTCCCTTTATAACCTCTCTTTGCTACCCACCCCGTAGCAAGACGAGAGAGCAGAGTGAGGGCAAGAGCGAGTGAGAGCAGGGAGCCAGAGCGAGTTTGAGCGGAAGAGCGGAAGGTGCTGCACCGTTCTGCTGCAGTGCCTGCTGGCATGGGAAGCCAGAGCGATTCCGCGGAATCAGACGACCGAAGCGACACCCAGATGTCTTACTGGACGTCCAAAGGTAGAGTGAGACGTCTGGTGGAGATCTAATTTTCATATTTCCTCTTTGTCAAAATCCTGATAGCGTACGTATGTGTGTCAGAAGGAGGAGGGCGGACCAAGGCAGTTTCAGACATTCGGGAGAACCCCCAGACATCTAACGGAACCCTTGGACGTCAGCACTGTGTTCCAGACGTCTGATAGAGGAACACCGAGAGAGTTATCCCTGAAAACTGTTTTAAGACGTCTAGGACCTTTCCCAGATGTCTGATTTCTGTCTGACCACATGTTTTGGGCCCGTGCAAGGCCCTAATGTTATGAGTTTTCCTCAAACAAAACATCTCTATTTTCCATACGAGTTTCTCTATGAAATGATACCTTGTTTGTATCATCCTGAACCTTTTTGGCCTATCAATCCATGTCTTAGGTCTCCAGTCCGTCGGGTGTAAGGGACCTGCGGAGACATCAGGAGCTACTGTACGAGCCCCCATTCCACTTGGTTACCCAGGTAGAGTGGTTATAATCATAAATCTATAAATTAATACATGCAAGTAAGTAATCCTAGGACTTGAGATGAACCCTAGGAAGAAGTAAAACTCTAGAATATATTCTTGAACCCTAGGCCATGGCATAAACACTAGGGCTAGAGGAAAATACACGTGAATGATTGAGTAATCAAAAGCTGCCTGTATTATCTAAAATGGACCCATACTGTGATATGAATGGAAACTGAATTGCTTGTTTCGTACATTCCAACCCGGATGTGGAAAAAAAACTTATGTACAAACCCTACGGGGAATGTAGACAAGAATACTGTAATACGGAGAACTAGATGGTTCTGGAATATGCTGCCGATGGGCAGCTGTTAAGGGAAGTAAGCTGACCTTCGTGTGTACAGGGTACCGAAGAGAACAACTATCCCTTGTAGTGTAGAGGGGAGCTTGCCGCCCTTGGGTTGAGACCCGTGGTGGGTTTGGCTACTCTAAGTCGACTCTTACTGGCCCCTCGTGTACGTGGTACCGAGGTGAGCTACTTAGTGTAGGGGGGAGCTAGCCGCCCCAGGGGGCCCGGGGCTAGGTATGGCCACCCTACACTGACTCTTGTTAGCCCGTTGGGCAAACTGGGATAGTCGGACGAGGGTACGTGGACTGAGGAGGGGCGAGACCCCTGTTTTATTTTGAGAGGGCAAGGCCCTATACTGTTTTGCATTGTACGTTGAGGCGTATCCGCTAGCTGAAACGACTGATCGCGTGCCAGTGTGAGGTAGTTACTCGCACGCTTATCACATGTGTCGCAGTCACCGCTACGTCACGATCGTGACCTTGGGATGGTAGGCCCAGTGTACCACCACGGAAGGACTGCCCTGGCCAGGAGAGTACCACGTGAGCATCCTGCATCACGGGAAGATGCAAGCAAAATCGTTCCTGTAGGGAACAAGAAGATTAATTAATGAGATAAATCCTGATTAGATATCTCTACGCACCCACATGTATAATATAATTGGAAACGAAAAATGTTATGTTAACTACTTGTTAAATGCATGTTACTTCTTAGCCACCACTCTACTTAATGTTAGCTGACTCCAGTTAAATAAATTTTTGTGCAGGTCAGGGATTTGAGCAGCCTGAGCTACCGGCTGCTGAGGACGCTGGGCTAGTCAAGCCTAGCTTTAGTTCTACTATTTGGTAGTGAGTTTCTATAGCTTTGTCTTCTACTATATGTATTCATTTCTATTGTGATGGCTGTATTATGACATAATATTACTGTTCCTTTCCTCCTGTTGTTGTCAATTTCTTTATCCTTAGCTATTGTACTTGTGTAATTGTAGTTTGTTGAATGTTACTTGGTTATTTCTTGTTGAATGACTGGATCTTGGGATTAATCGATGCAAGTCGATCTCAAATCCTGTAGGAATCTAAGATCAGGTTATGACAACACATTTATTTCCGTTATTTAAATCTTAATTTAATTATCCAACATTATAATTCAATGTTAATTCTATACGTAAAAATTTTTGGTTAATTCTTCCTATTTATGATATATCTAATAATTTATTTTAACACCTTATTTTAATAATTATAATACTCACAAGAGGAAATTAGTCATGATGATATCAGTGAACTTAAAGGTTCAACAATAGAAAGAAACACACATAATTAACATTTATATTAATGAAAAATAAAATAATGTCAACATCAGGAGAGAAATCTAATTATTTTACCTAACATCACAGGGAAGTTACGGTAACTTCAAAATATGTGCATGTGATCCCTCACCAGCACCATGGAGACTTGAGTATTTTGCCTGTATTGTGGGAACAATGTATAGTTCGTGGATAGACAATTTCAAATAATCTAGGAACAAGAAAAATGGGTATTCTTTGACCTAGAATGGATTAAAATGCGAATAGACGTGAAAATGGAAAACCCTGCAAGTCGGTGCGTGCCTCAAAATTCGCACCACCTCCGCAACGTCAACACTGATGCAACCGCTGACATCTGCGTGCTTCCCTCTCTCCTCTCTCTCTCTCTCTCTCTCTCTCTCTCTCTCTCTCTACGTATTTCCCTTTGAGTTTCTCTCTCTCTCTTCCGATTTTTTTCTTCTCTGTCTCGATCCCCTCTCTCAATTTCTTTTCTCTCTTTATTTCTTTTGATCTAATCCCTCTCTCTGCATTTGGTGGAGATAAATCAATGGCACGTGGACTCCCCCTCTTTCCTTCTCAATTCCGATCTCTCTCTGTTTATTTTCTTCTTTGATTCCGATCTCCGTCTCCGTCTCTCTCTCAATCTGGATCTCTCTCTCGTCCTCTTTTTCTGTCTAATCGATCTCTCTCTTTTCCATTGAAAAGATACCATGCCCTCTTCCCCCTCTATAACCTCCCCCATTAAATCAATTTGTTAAAACAAAACAATAAACTTATTATCCCCTTAAATATTGCGGACCAACTCATTTGGCTCCCTCTCCCCCAACCTTTTCTTGCGAAAAACCTCTACAGCTACAGTAGGATTCCGATCGGACATCCGAGGCCCATCGGAGCCCCCCATCTTGCTGGAAATGCCTCCTCTCTCCTCGGGATGTCTCTCCCTTCGTAGATTGAGGATCCATTTCAACATGCATCGCTTTCCGTAGTGCTTGGTGATTGGTCAAGTTTGTGGTTGTGGCCAACATGGCAGCTGGTGGGCGTGCTACAATTGCATAGCGAGCACTGCGGTTGAGCTAGTCGCGGTGGGTGTGGCGGTCGCGGCATGGTGGAGGTCACGTGGACTGCTGTGATTTTGACGATTGTGGCGGTAGTAGCGAGCCTCTTTTGCGGCGTGGTACCTGATGTGTTCACTAGCGCTTGGCCAGTTGGCCTTGTTGCGGGAGGAGGGGTTGTTACGATGGTTGTCCTCACTCGGTGGAGTTGTGTCATCTTTCTTTTTCTTTCTCTTTTTTAGTGTAGTTTTTTTTTTTTATGGGGGACCACATGTGATCCCGTACTTTTCAAGGTCGATATTCCTAACGTGAGTGAGAGGCCGATTCTATCAGTTTTTGGTCCGTTCTACGAGCATGGGTCGATCTCCTTCGGGAGATCGTCCGATTCTAGGTCTTGGGATGCTTCTTTTTCTTTTTTCTTTATTTTTTATCTTACTTTTTTGTGTTTAATGTTCCCTCGTTTCTACTGAACATATTTTCTACTCCTTTTGAGGGTAAGTTTCTCTTCTCTCCCTTCACTTTTGTGGGGTACATCTTTTGTATCGGGTTCCTCTCCTTTTTTTAATGGAATGTTCTTTCCCATGTGGGGGTAGAACTGTAAAAAAAAAATCCCCTCAAATGATATTATTATTATTAATATTATTATTATCTTACTTATAAAACATCCTTTACATAATTTCGTATTTTTCATGTAACTTTTGTCATAAAATTTGGATTTTCACAAAATGGATATCGCTAGAAAGTTTGTGACAAGGAGAATTTAATGGAACTAATTTCGATGTATTTTGGGCATATTTTCCAAAGATTGACCTGATTTGATCAAAAATATAATTTTTCAAAATTTTGAAGTATACAAACCCAATTCCTGTCTGACAAGTGCTAATGAGTTCATCTTAATGTACTTAGTCCAAAATAACCTCAGAAAATAGGTTTGGGTCTTCACAAACATAATAACCTTAAAGATAGTTTCTCCACTAAAACTATAACAAGTTAAGTACGAAGAGAGATGTACAAGTAAGTAGTTTGTAACAACTTTAAAAAGGCGATAACCTGAAAGATAATAAACTAGGGTATTATGGACATATCAAAAAATAGCTCGAGATACCTCTCCCACATCTCAACTAGATAAAAGACTCTATTTTCTTGATATGATATATATATATATATATATATATAGAAAACTATTCAAAAGATATTTGGTTGTAAGGTAACTACATGATACATGGACTAAAATAAAAGGGTTAAGTAGTGGATAAGATATGAGGTATGCGATGCATAAGGACCCGTAACAAAAATCAACTAGAGTTAAATAAACAACAAGAAACTCCCATTTTCCAACTTTAACAAACAAAATTGCTAATTTCATGAAATTCATTGAATCTATCCAACTACCAACTAAAAATGTCAAAGTAAATTCAACATCAACTATAATTAAATAAATCATAATTATTAACCCTATAATTACAATACATCAGTTTTTCTATCCCACCTAATCAAATTCTATCTCACCACCAAATCAAAAACCTTTTTTTTCAAACTACTCGAAATAAAAAATAGAGAAATTAAATGCGGACTCGGGGACTTGTAGCAGAATAAAAGCATAAAACTTGTCAATCGTCGAGAATACAAAAATTATAACCATATCATATGCTAAATAAAGGTTAAGGAATCCTTTCATCATAGGAAAAAATGCAAAAAATAATAGCAGGATACAACTGCAAATTAGATAGAGTCGCTTTCTTATTTTTAGTAGAGAATTTATTTGTTTACTTCCAATGTGACAAATTTACATTATGATTTATCACAACCTGACTTGGATTAAGAAAATCAATAATTAACGTATCAATTTTTATGTATGGATTATCACAACTTAATTGCATGTATTAACTTCCCCAAGAATAAATTAAGCTATAGCCCAACAAAGAAAATGTGTAAAAATGCACATCAATTTAAATTATGTTCTATTCAAGAATAAAGATTCATATACACTCTTTACAACACCAAGGACGATAGGCTGCACAAATTATTTGATGCTAATGATTGCATCATAGATTAGGTGATTCTAGATTGATATTATATCATTTATCATCCATAAAGTACTAGAAAAAGAATAAACAAAGAATGATGAATCTAGTGACGATACATTAAGCCAGAAAAAGTCATTTTTCATTAATACAATCATGTTATTTAGATGTTAGATGATGATAGAAGGGTCGGTGATGATAACATCATCATGAGTCATAATTAGCTTTAATTAATCAAAATCAATTGACAAAAACTCCTACATAATCGCTTGAGAGTCGTAATTCCTTGCATATCCTTTCTGAGAGGAATACACTAAAACATGGTTAATTCTGTAGTTTTAACATCATATCATGAAAGCAGTGTAACCACGGAGTATGCCAAGGGTTAATCTAGGTCTAATGAGCATTAAAGTCTAATGAGAGGGTCCACACAGATAGAAACAGGGTTTCCTGCACTTTGAGAACTGATTCAAAACCTAAAACCCTACTTTCAGACCCGCTTGAATTACTGAGGTTCTGATTAGGATAAAATTCATATAAATCTTCTAAAATTTATAGAAAAATATTCCACGAGGTTTGGTATCGTTGATTTGACTTTTGAAACTCATTTTAACCTTAAACAGTGTCACAGACACAATTCTACCATAATTTGGGTTTTTACGTAAATTGCCTAATCAAACTTGGTAAAAACTCAAATCCAGCTTTACCATCATATTCCTTAGGTCCAAATTAGGTTTGTACCAAAATTTGAGCTCAATCAGAGTTCATCTTGACCTAGTTTGCATTTTAATCTAGTCAAACTCTATTCTTCACATCAAAGCCCCTAACTTTCAAAAATCCTTGCAAACTGCCCCCCAACCTTGTCATCTTCTTCACCAACTGCCCCTTACAACCTGAATCCCACAACAGACTCCTAAACCCAAGAGCAGCCGGCTTTAAAGAAGGAATGCACCTGCAATTGGCAACCAAATCCCTCCAAATTTGGAGGGATCGGTCCTTGAAGGATCCTCTGACGATTGCACCTCAAATTTAGCTTAATTGGAGCCTGAAAAGCTCCACCGAGCTTGCATTTTAGAAAGAGGAAACTCCTTTGTTTCCTAGAGAAAAGCACACTCAATCTAGGAATTAAGAGCATTTTGGAGCTCTATAAAAGCTCCTCGAGCTCAAGCCTAGTTCCTTAGCTCAGTTCAGGCCACATTTCTTCACAAATTTTCCTCTCCAGCCGCCTCCGATCGTAGCTTCGGCGAGCTCCTCCAACCTCCGTCTTTGCCCTCTGCCACATACCATAGGCAGAGGGAAACATCTTCCCTCCTTTCTCTGCTTCTCGCAATACCAGTAGGAGCCACCCTACTTCATCCTCACCGTTCTCCCCTACCGGAGACTTTATCTTCTCCATGTCCGGCCATCACACCGGCGTGGAAATCTCCTGCCCCTTCATCCTATAGTTAGGTTTAGCATCTCCCTTTTCTTCTCCTAAATCTTCCTATCCCTTTCTTTCCTTATTTTGACCACTGACGTCGTCGTTCGCCCTCCGTCTTCTCCACGAGCAGCCGAGCTTTGGCAAGGCCAACCGCCCTCCACAAGCCACCGCACGCCACGCCACTGGTCCCAAAAGCTCTGCCGTGTTCTACTGACTAAAACCCCTTAAGAAATTGAGGGGATTGGATCACCAAACACCCCACCAAACTCGAGCTCCACCGCACCACTTGCCTGAGTTTGCCCGACCTCCATACGCACTCCCACGCCATGCAAACACGACCACCACCTTTGCCATCACTTGGCAATCCTCCTGAATGCTTTTGATGCATTTGCAAGGCCTTATTTCTTGTTTGAGGTAGTCACCAGACCTCCGTTGTCGCCTTCGCCATCTCCGACGTTGTCCGCCTCCCTCCTGCTGCCATACACCCTGCCACTTCTCCCAGGCACTGCGGAAGTAAATCATGAACCCAGCTGGAGCGTCAATTGAGACATAGCAGTAGCACCAACAGCCAATTGCGAGAAGAAGTGATCCTATTGCTGCATGAAGAAGGCTAAGACATTTAGTCTCACATCATCAGTTGCCAAACCCTCAATAGCACATATAAGGGTTTTGTGAAATGGCCTTATCGCCCAAGTCACCGGGGGTCGGGTCCCCGCTTCACCCAATTAAGCACACCTCGCTCGCGACCGCACACCCGCAAGCCTAGTCCCTATTCACAACCCGTTAACTCGATTAAATGCTCGATTACACCAGGTCTTTGAGAGAGAAGAGGGGGTGGGTTTTGCTGTGATATCCTTGTGCCCCTGTGCGACACTTAGCCTCTGAAGAAGAAAGGCCGTGCCTGTGCTTGAGGAAGGAAAGGCTTGAGAAAGCTTTGAAGAAAGAAGGGAAGGCTTTGAAGAAGAAAGAAGAGAAGGCTCTCTCTCTGAAGAGCCTTGTGCTTGTGCTCACTTAAGTCGTCAGATGCTATACTCTTATTGTCTAATTGAGAATTATTCTAAGCACTGTTGAATAATTTAAGTACTAAGTTATCATTTGAAGGTCTTGATTATTTGTAAAGACCTGTCCCGTTTTTAGCCTTTTAAGACGTCTGGAGGGTCAGTCAGACATCTGTCCGTCAGTCAGACGTCTATCCAGACGTATGGACCCTTTCCCAGACGTCTGAAAATTAAATTTTTTTATGCCTTCTACGTTTTGCGTGCGGGCGACGCGCAGAACTCTTCTCTCTCTCTCTTTCCTCCTCCCTCCCCTTGCAGAACCCTAACCATGACCTTATAAAAGGCCACCCCCCTTCCTCTCCTCTCCACTCCACCACTACCACCACACCCCACCTCCACTTCCGTGAGCAAGGGTGAGCGAGAGAGAGAGAGAGAGAGAGAGAGAGAGCATGAGAGTAAGGAGGAGGAGGGTGCGTGAGAAGGAGGAGGAGGCTGAGGTCGAGAGCTTCATGGAAGCTCGTCGGAGCTTACACGGTCACCGCGGGGCGTGTGGGAGGAGGGCGTTGGAGCGTCGTCCTCGACCACCTGCAGCAGTTGGAGCTGCGACGGAGCGAGGGGAGGCGTGGCGGAGCACGGTGAGAAGAGCTGGGAGCACGGTCTGATACTGGAATTTTTTCAGTATCAAACATCTGGATTGTCTTTCGAACGACTGGCTGGACGTCTGGCGTCAATACCAGACGTCTGAAAGCATCTATATCGCGAAGGTACGTTCTCTTCGTGGTTACGGCGATGCAGGTCACACCGCAGATGACTTGGTTTGGGCTAAAAAAGGGTGCTGCTCTGTCGTGCGCAAGAGCAGCCTTGGGAAAGTACACGGAACGCCTTTCCACTCACTTTCGGACGTTTGAACAGCTCATCAGACGACTAGAGGTATTTCCAGACAATTGGAGGACTGGTCAGACGTTTGAAACTATTTTCAGACGGTCGTGGGGGAGTCTTGGACGTCTGAGGTCACTGCAGGAGCTTGAGGTGAGTCTCTATGACTTTTAAGACATCTGGACTTGTTTCCGGACATCTAATTTTGGTCTGTGGACACGTTTTTAACCCGTTTGGGGTCCGATCGGAATACGTTTTACGCAAACGAAATATCTGTGGTTTCCTTGTGAGTTTCTCTACATATTAGAAACCTTTATACACTATTCTGAACCTTCTATTGTGATGTGTTCCTTGGTATAGGACTTTGACCTACTACGTGTCTGGGGCTCACAGAGACGCCTGGGTTAACAGTTCGAGCCCCCAGTACTCCTGAATTATCTGGTAGAATGGTCCACCCCTATTATTCTTATCAAATATGAATGCATCTATGAAAATTAGTTAACTGAAAACCTAGGATGTGGCATGAACCCTAGGATAGAGAAATGGTTGAACCAATTGTTCTACGTAATTGTAATTGTAATTGTATATGTATGAATAAGCTAAATGTTAGCCACTGCCTGTAAATAAATATGAGCTGCCTGAGATAATTAAACAGTTACCTATGATATCACTTATTGCATGTATTAAACTATGGAAATACAAGCTTCCTGTATATAAATGAAAACTGAATTGTGAATGATGAAACCTGGATTGGAATAATATGGTGAACATGAGGATGAACCCTACGGGGAGTTAGGAGTAGAGCTCCTGTGATTAGATGGAAAGGTCTGGAATGTGAACGGGAAGTGTGCTGGCCCTTCAATACATGGTACCAAGGAGAGCGACTGTCCCCTTTTAGTGTAGAGCGGAGCTAGCCGCCTTGGTTTGGGACCCAGGGTTAGGATTGGCTACTCTACATTGACTTCCGTTAGCCCTCGCGTACACGGTACTGAGATGAGCTACTAGTGTCAGGAGGGAGCTAGCCATCATACGAGACTTGGGGTTCAACTAGCCAACCTACACTAACTTGTTAGGTCCTCTGGGCAAACCGGGGTAATCAGACGAGGGTGCGCGGACTGTGGAGGGGCGAGACCCCTGTTTGGTTCTGAGGGGCTAGACCCCTGTTTCTGAGAGGGCTAGGCTTTATACTATTCCGTGTTGTACTTTGGGTGTACCCGTTAGCGGAAACGACTGAACGCATGTTAGTACGGGGTAGCTACCCGTGTGCTTATTATGCATACCGTAGTCACCGCTACGTTTGTCAGTGACCTCGGGGTGGTTGACTGGGTGTAGGACTACCACGGGAGACTCTCTCGGCTAGGAGAGCACCACGTGTACTTTCTACTCTTCAGAAAAGACTGCAATCAAGATCGTTCCTATGAGGAACATGCAAGATCAAGAGAAATCTGAAAGTTAACAAAATGGGGTGAAAGGGAATTACTTGTAAAGTAAAATAACTCGAAAAGATAAATATACCTGCTACTTTTAGTATGGTTACCACTCTACTCAGTGTTCGCTGACTTTGTCCTTTTCATAACACTGTTCAGGTCCAAGAGTTGAGCAGCCCGAGCTACCAGTTGCGGAGGGTGCTGGGCTCAGTCGAGTCCAGCCGTAGTTTTCGACACTTTCTTTTGTTGTATTCTCTTTACTTCTATAGTGAGTTTCAGACTTTTGCTACTGTTCCTGTTACTGTTGCTTTCGTTCCATTTTTTCTGTTGTTGTGGTGGTAAGTGCTGAAATAGCAGCTTTTACTTTCCTTTACTGCTTATACGTTTTTACTGCTTAATTACATTGCATATGTGAATGTGGTTTATTTTCCTGCTTTTTGATTATTTCTTGTTGGATGATTGGATCTTGGAATTAGTCGAGGCGAGCCGATCTCGATCCTGTAGAGATTCGGGAACCGGATTGTAACATTATTTGAATAACTTGAAAATGAAATGCATGCTTAATTAGAGGACCTAATTGGTGATTTCTAAATCACCACATTTACATCCTCTTTATTCTTTTTATTTCATCATCATTTAAATTACAATCTGACAAGTTATATTCATTAAATATCTATTTTAATGCTCAATCTATTACACTCAATGATTCTGAATGAAGATTTATGTGTGAGTTCCATATTTGCTCCCTGCGAATGACCTCAGACTCCTTTTAGATTCCAAGTTTATAAATTTAAATGTTTGTTGTAAGATTTTATCAATTATACTACGATGCATATATTTCTTAACACTTGATGAAATCCTAACAACAGTAGGCATGAGTTATCAATTTCCCCATTCAAGATCTCAATACCTTTATCATATTTCAGCTATCGAAAATAATCACCAACATGTTATTTTAAAATTTTCAAACAATTAAACATCGCTATTTTTCTTTTTTAATGTACTGATCCCAACACCACAAGGATTGCAAAGTTTGTCTGGAAATCCCTCTAAGTTTATACTAAACATGCAAACAGCGAATGGACAACCTTGCAAAAAATCAGTGAGTTGTCAAAAGAACTATTGTATAAAATTGATTGTAGATGTTTGTACAAACAAGCGAGATCTCAACAGGAGATTCATCATCCACTAACATCAAATTTCATCAATCTGTAACAATTAAAGGAACAAATCAAAAAGAGTTTGTGATCCCCTATGTGGCTAATAAACCCGTAATCAAAGAAGAATTTGTACCAATTAAAATTAATAACTTGAGATTGAGATTAATTGAATTAAATGAATGAATGATTAGGCTTGAGAGATTAGATTATATCGAGTAAAACTTTGATTTGATAATTAAGGATAAAATGATAATTAAACTTTTGATTTCTTGATTTGGATAGTGGGACATCAATTATAAGATTGATTGACTGACTAATTGATTTTCAATTCGAAAGCTATTACATGTTGGTTGGATTAAAAGAAATAACTTATAGTGGTAATACTAATTAAGTTATTTGGAAATTGGTTAATAAATTAGTAATGACGAATTGGTCGAGAATTACTTAGGATAGCTGGTTAGACCTACTACCTATTGGGATTTTGGCTGTAACTTTGGTCTGCTTCTAGACTAATTGGGTTGATTAGGGAATTGCTGGCCTCCTTGCAACATATGATTAGGCTTAACGGCCAACTAGAAAATTAGGATGCGTGGCTTGAGGGTTGAAGTTATTTTTACTATACTCAATCAGTGCGTGGATAAGAGGTTGTCTGAGTTTTGTGTGTGAAGCTAGCACATGTTTACGCCACACGATGTATTCACCACTCCTACTTGCAATAATCGTAAGCTGATGAATTGTAGTGTGGGATGGGTATAGGCCATTCTCCTGGCCAAGAGGGTGTCCTATTGTTACATCCTAACCCAACTCTACATGGGAATCGGGCTAAGTCGTGTCATTTATCCCAAGATCTAGTTGCCCAACGAGCAATAAACCAAAGCCATAACATTTTTCTACACATGCATCATAGCTAGAAAAGTAATTAAACAACAGAAAAGCGGTAAGGGAAACTGTGAACTGGAAACGGTACTAAAATAATATAGCAAAGTTTACACCATAGCCATCACAAAGGCGATAGGAAAGTGAACGCGTAAACTAACAGTTCTAAACATAGATACTCACAAAAATAGAAGGTAATGAAGTCTAGGCTAAACTATGGCCGGACGTGATTGGCCTAGCATTGTCACCTCTAGCAACCTGTGGTATTGGCTGCTAACCTCCCTGACCTGAGTATAAGTAGTAGGTGTCAGCAAAAAGTTGGGTAGAGTGGTAGGAGTACAGTAAACATGTAGAAAGCTGAAAATGATACAATAAGAATTATGCATGCATTTAATATATTTAACAGTTCGTTAAAACTTGTTATCTGATTTCCAATGCCTATTAGCATAAGGTCATACTTTCTCTTCATTTACATGTTCCCTATTAGGATGATATTGTAATGATATTCCCGTAATACAAGGCAGGCACGTGGCACTCTCCTGGCCGAGGGAGCACCTCATGTCTAGCCTACATCCAGTCTATCACCCTAGGGTCATGGTTGCGACGTAGCAGTGACTATGACGCACGTGATAAAGGCACGCGAGGTTACCTTGTACTGGCAAACGATCAATTGTTTCCACTAACAGGTACGCACTAAATAGTACAATAGAGAACCAACAAGGGTCGTACCCCTCACAAGCCTGCGTACCCTCGCATGACATCTTGGTTGGCCCCGTGGCCCTAATAGGAGTTGGTGTAGGAAGGCCATACCTCCACTGGGTCCCTACCCAAGGAGGCTAGCTCTCTCCCTACACAACAGAGGCAATCAACTCTCCTTGGTGCTGTGCACTCGAGGGCCAGCTCATCCCCACACTAGTACCAACACACTAGTACTCACTTAGCCAGTCGCAACCTCACATTCTCATTTTTGTTTCATTATCAAACCCAATACTCGATTCTACACTTAGATCATTTTCCGTTTTGCGTTAGGATGTAGATCCATTCTTAATTTGATCTCTAAAAGAGTTTGTGCACCAATAAGTAACCAAATCTTTCTTTTTACATGATTGTACACATGCTAGTTCTCACCCGAAAACTTAAATCTGGACAGTGACACCAATGTTCATCATTTTAGATACAACAATGCAACACTACAACAGAAACTCAAGTCATATCAGTTATTTTAAAGATACTAATTTTTATGAGCGGATTTCTCGTAACACCTACAAAACTTCCAACTGCATAACATGATTAGGAAAAGGTGAGTAAACATGATTTGCTCCGCAAGTCAAGCAACAATGGATGAAATATAACCAAATGCATTTATATGAAAAACTCAATTAGCAAAACAACCCAAAATTTATTGGTATTGGTTTCTAATCGAATTGGGCAATTTTCACCCCAAGCATTACATGAATCGACGAATTATCCTACCACATCTCAATAAAGCTGATTATTCATTTGTTGCCATCCACTCTTCCTTTCATAGGTCTCAAAATTAGTTCCTACTGCGGTTATCCATAGTTTTGAGCATTTCTAGCCTTGCAAGCAAAACATGCGACATCTAATTCCTATCCTTAGTTTTCAAGAGTACTCCTAGTTTTGTCTCTAACAAAAGTTGCCCAAGGGTCTCTAGGAGGGATCCTCTGTTTTTGACACAAGACATTTCATTATCTATCTTTTCTAGGTTTCACGAGTACCCCTAGTCTTGATTTCTCACATTGTGTTTCTAGGTTGTCTAACAAAAAAAAAAGGATCCATTATCCAAACACAAGGGTTGTTGCATGGGCATCTCATGCGGAACCCACCAAACCATAACTGCACCACCACGCGACTCCAACAAATCAAGGTTCATGGTTTTAAGGGATATAGCTGAAGAATACTAAGATACATATATATCACCACATTAGCATCTAGATACGTAGAGCAAAGATCACTCTATCTCGGTGTACCGGGAGATATGGGGGGATTTGCCTACACCTCTGCTGACTACTATGTACTCTCCTTCGGGGTCGTGTAGATTCCGAATGCAAGTCCTAACACATTAAAGGGTCTACGAAGGATCAAGTGGGGTCATTTTAGTTTTAAATAAAATCTTAGTGATTGAAACATACTTTAATAGTGTCTAAGTACGGTATTAAATCGTAGGAAATTCAAAGGGCCTTCATGATCACTCAACTTAATACAACATCAGCCATTTGTCATTAAACGAGATGTGAATGTGATCGATTTGATGCCACTCGAGCCGAAATCCTCATGCAACATTCGCCTTTGACATTTCCTCGAACACCTCACATGCAATCTGTATGTATCCATCAATTCATCCACTTTTCGTGCCCCACAAGAAACAAAACAACCACAGCATCATCCATTTCCACATCCCAACAACAAGACATATACTATACGTAGAACAGGAACTAAAAAGCCTACATTTTAACAGTGCACGTTGCACACGATCGCAACACAGATACGATTGTATCGATCTTAATGCGTTGTGAGTTATTTCTATACCTTTGAGCTGTGCGATGACTGCATTGTGGTAGTCGCGAGCCCTACCAGGCACCTCCTCGGTGGCAAACTTCGCCACGAGGAAGTCGTCGGGAAGGCAGAAGAGGGCACCGGAATGGACCCCCCTCCAAAAGGGGGAGACCCTTCAGCGTTGGCGAGGCAACGGCAGCCACAGCGTCAACGATCGCCGCGCCGGTGGTGGCTACGGCGGCGGCAATGGCGCGCTGTTGAGGGAGAGGTCCTTGAGGTGAGACACATCGAAGACCACGAAGATGAGGTCTTCCTCCATTTCCTCTCTCTCTCGAAGGGGACGGGAGGGGAAAGGCATGCATTGGGGGTGTTTGTCGACAGTGGGGTATTGGAGGTTGAAGCGTTGGAGGATGGGCTCGGCAGTTGGGTGGAAATTACGAGGGGTGCTGGGGGGTTGTGGTGGCGCGGGTGGTGTGTTGTGGGGGAATTTGGTGGGGTCAGGAAATTTGTAGGAAGTATCGTAGACTTTCGAGCTATTTATGTGAGGTCGCAAATGGGAAAACCTAGGGGTGTAATTTTACACAGAAAATGTAACATAAATTACTACGGCCGCTCGGTTGCTTTCTATAGTGTGAAAAAAAAAAGAAAAAAAAAATACGGGAACGACCCCAAAATTTGGGAAACTACTAAAGGGTCAATATGTGGGTCATTTCACCTATATTTGTCCGAATTGATTAACGAACAAGGTTAAATAAATGACTTAGAATTTGAAAAGTACCATTTTTTCTTTTGATATTATGTTGTTTAGCATTACTCTACACATTTTTTGCTAATGTATTTCCTTAGGTTTCATACTTAAGTGTAGATGAGAAGCAAGGGGTTGCAGCTATGGTTGGTCTTTCTGCTATAGGACCAACCACAGTGTCCGAAGATAGTCCGTGTGGATAGTAGTTCTTAATTGCATAGGTTTTCCTTTTATTCTTCTAGTGACTCTACTCTAATACTTCAATACTCTTTTTCCTTCACTATTTTCTAGTGGGAACTTTTATTACTTTTGTTATCACTCTTTTATTTGATGCATTAGGAATTTTTATTTGGTTATTGTTGTTTTACGATTATTTGTTGGGTGATTGCGATCTTGTACGTGTTGAATGTTATCCTGTACTTGATGACTCAGGTTTGATCAGATTTACTCGATTGGTGGAACTTGGATCGTCACATTTTTTAACCCTTGATCCTATATGTTAGTGTTAGTGTAACCTCCTATTATATATATTTTGATGATTTTACAAAATAACCTAATAAAAGAGAAAAGATATTAAAACAGATCATCGTGAGTGTTTTGTTAAAATCGACTAGAGTTGCAGAAGCATAAGTCAATTTCCAAGGTGCATCATGAAGATTGGAGTTCTCGTCTTAGGTCCTACGATTTCTTGTATCAAATTCAAAGTATTGTAAATTTATATTTATTGAGTCTAGATGAGTTGTATAAAGAACTCTAATAAGATCTAAGTAACTCACACACAACCTCTTAACACTTAGGCATACCCATTAGATCATGTTCCAAATTTGGTTCCAAAGCAAACTCTCTGATCATACATCTAGCATACGTACTAGTCATCTGACGTCTTATTTTAAAATGTCCAAAAAAACCATCGGACATTCAAAGTTCAAAATATTCTCTTTACGAATCCTACCATTTGCACATCAGCTATCCAACCCTTATCCTAGATGTCTATACCCTCCTACAAACATCTAAACATAATCTCAGATGTCCACTAATGGAATGCTAGGTTTAAATTAGTCCCAAATCTAAAGATGTTAGGCCCATCTCTCTCTCAATTTTTTAGAATTTATTTCCCAATAAAAGATTATTACTCTTAGACATCCAGGGTGATGTCCATACTTGTGTTTAGACATCCAAGACCTATCTTAGACATCCAATAAAGAGACGTTAAGGCTAATCTGATTCAAATCTTGATTTGTCAGACATAATCATATCACCTTCTCCAACTTTTCAGAAAATCACTTCTCAAGACAGTCATGATCATCAAACGTCCAATAGTCACACTAGACGTTCTATAGATGTCTGATACTTAGCTACCAGTATCTTGCAAAAGATCTAACACATCAAGAGGAATTCCAACAACCTTCCCCCTTATTTTTAAATGTCTCACTTTAGACTCAAACATCTGATAAACCATCTTTAGACATCTCACTTATAAAACCAAGTACTCTACACAAAGTCCAGACAAAGTCAGGAACTATATATTTTAGAATTAGATGTCCAAGCTTATAGCTAGATGTTACGACCCGATTCCCGAATCCCTACAGGATCCGAGATCGGCTCGATTCGACTAATCCCAAGACCCAGTCGTCCAACAAAAAATAACCAAAAAGCAGTAAAGTAAACAACATTCACTATGCAAAGTAACTAACAGTAAAAGAGTACAAGCAGTAAAGGAAGTAAAATCTGCTAACAGTAAATATCACCACCACAACATAAAGTAGAACAAAAGTACAGAACAGGAACAGTAACAACAGTCTAAAACTCACTAGCAAAAGAAGTACAACAACGGTAAGAACTACTACTGCACTCGACTGGGCCCAGTACCCTCTGCAGCCGTAACTCAGGCTGCTCAACTCCCGGACCTAAAAAGGATTAAGAGTAAACGGAGTCAGCAAACGCTGAGTAGAGTGGTAACCAACTAACTAAAGTAGTAAAGGCCAATAGGTAAATTTATCCTTTCCAATTCTTTTATTTTACATGTCATTTCTTTTCACCCATTGGTTTACTTTCAGATCTCTTTCTTGATCTCGCATGTTCCTTGTAGGAACGATCTTGATTGCAGTCTTTTCCGAAGGGTAGAAGGCACACGTGGTGCTTTCCTGGCCGGGAGAGTCCCCCATGGTACTCCTGCATCCATTCAACCACCCCGAGGTCACTTTCCAAACGTAGCGGTGACTACGGCACGCACAATAAGCGCACGGGTAGCTACCTTGCATTGGCATGCGGTCAGTCGTTTCCGCTAGCAGGTATGCCCAAAGTACAGCATGGCACAGTATAGGGCCTAGCCCTCTCAGCAACAGGGGTCTAGCCCCTCATAACCAAACAGGGGTTTCGCCCCTCCACAGTCCGCGCACCCTCGTCTTAGTACCCCGGTTTGCCCAGAGGGCCAAAGAAAAAGTCAGTGTAGGTTGGTAGCTTAACCCCGAGCCTCGTGGGGTGGCTAGCTCCCTCCCTACACTAATAGCTCTCCCTGGTACTATGTACACGAGGGCCAAAAGGAGTCGGTATAGAGTGGCCATTCCTAACCCCAGGTCCCAACCCAAGGGCGGATAGCTCCGCTCTACACTAAAAATTGGACAATTGCTCCCCCTTGGTACCAAGTACTCAAAGGCCAGCACACTTCCCACTCACAATTCCAGACCTTTCCATTCATCCACAGGAGCTCTACTCCTAACTCCCCGTAGGGTTCATGCTGATATTCACCCTACTATTCCATACCAGGTTTCATCATTCACGGTTCCATTCTTATATTATACACATGCAGCTCGTATTTCCACAATTTAACATATACAACAAGTAATGTCACAGGTAACTGTTTAACTAGCACAGGCATTTCATATTCCACAGGAGGCTCGTATTTATTAACAGGTAATTATTTACAATTCTATTCATTCATTTATGACTGCAATCTCAAACACACATACAAACAGTGCAAATACTTATTGTCCTAGGATTCATGCCACATCTTAAGTTTCTAGTTATCTAATTTCACATATACATTCATGTTTTATAATTGAAATAGGGGCAAACCACTCTACCAGACAATCCGGGAGTATTGGGGGCTCGAATGGCAGACTCACGTGCCTCTGTAAGCCCTGAACACGCAACAGATCGAAGTCCTATACCAAGGAACATACCACAACGAAACATTCAGAACAGTAAATAAGGCTTTCTAACATGTCGAGGAACTCACAAGGAAACCATAGATATCATGTTTGCGTAAAACGGACTCCAAACGGATCCTAAATGGGTCAAAAATCGGACTATAGAACCAAATCAGACATCTGGCATAAGGTCCAGACGTCTTAAAAGTCACCATGGTCTCACCTCAAGTTCCTATGTCGACCTCAGATGTCCAGGACCCTCACTTGACTGTCTGGACTCAGCTCCAGACATCCAACCTCTCCTCCAGTCGTCTGGGAGTGCTTCCGGTCGTCTGGTAAGATGTCCAGACGTCCGAAACGCATGGGAGGGCTTGCCCCGCGCCTTCCCAAAGCTATCCCTACGTGCAACAGACCAAATATTCCACTCTTAGCTGCACAAATCAACTTTGCGGTGCAGCCTGCATGACCGTAACCGCAAGAGGAACGTACCTTCGCGAAACCTTACTTTCAGACGTCCGGTGTCGTCACCAGACGTCCAACCCGTCGTCTGGACGACACTCCAGACGTCTGATTCTAGGAAAATCCCAGAACCAGGGCAAGCTCCTGCTCCTCTCGCTGTGCGTAGCCGCGGCTCCTCCCTCTCGTTGCAGCTTTGGTTGCAGTAGGAAGTCGGGGACGACTCCCCCGACGCACTCCTCCTCCCACACGCACCACTTCGGCTGTGCGTCCTCTGGCAAACTCCCATGAACTTGCGAGCTCAAGCTCCTCCTCCTCTCTTCACGTCACCTCTCCTCCTCGCTCCTCGCTATTGCACCCTCTCGCTCGTCCCTCTTGCTGCAATGGAGAGGAAGGAAGAAGGTGGTGGTGGTGGAGTGGAGAAGAGAGGAAGGGGGAGAGGGGTCTTATATAGGGAGTGGGGTTAGGGCTCGGGAAGGAGAAAAGAAGAGAGAGAAGAGAGGAAGGCTGTCTACGCGCAACTTGCATGCAGATCCGACCCTGCGTACAAATTTTTCAATTTCCAAACTTCTGGGAAGGGGTCCAGACGTTTGACCAGATGTCTTAAAAGGCTCAGAACAGAACGGGTCTTTACATTAGATGTCTTATATGTTTGCATTATACACCTGACACTTTAGGAAGATGTCCAGTTATGATGTCAGGCTTAATAATAGCCTTGTACTCAATGGGATTTTGTCTAAATCTTCTTGGATTTGATTCCACCAGTTAGGACACCTCTCCTAAGCCTTCTTGAAGCTTTCCTTGGACTTTATAAATATAGACGAGCCCCTCTTGGCCTAAGACAAACCATTGGAGATAAAAAACAAACATTCTAACCAAGCTTGCTCCAAGAGACTATAGCCCAATGCTCTACCCTATTCTACTCCCTTTGGGTGCTCTCCCTGCTGTTTTAACCTCACATTTTATTCAACGTTCAGGGAGTTCATTTTCCCTATAGTAGCTAGCTTACATTCTATCTTCGTGGGAGCTGATCTATAGGTTGTGCTTATTTTTCATTTCGTTAATAGGCAATTGTATTAGGGCGTCCAGCACGTTGGATCCTCTTCTCTTCCTAGTGGAAGGGTAAAATCTCCATTTAGGGATCGGAGGTGGGATTGTACTCGAGGAGCACCAATCTCATTCAAAGTGGTGTCGATAGTGTTTAGTTGTTTGCTTAGCAATCAGTAAATCCTAGGTTGGGTTGACTTAGGTGGTTGTTTTTACCTTGTTGGAGTTTCCACCAAAAAATTCATGCGTCCGTTGTGAGATTGCTATTGCAAGTCTTTATTTACTTTATTTTTTACAGTAATTACACTACTCACCACTCCTTTACTGTATTTTCAGATAGTCCTCACAAAATCCAAGATATATATCCATGAGATATTTAAATGTTAATTATATGTTTGGCAAGTATGAGTTGTTTGTTACTATCAAAACTACAGTTATGAGATGGTGCCTAATGACTCATGCACAAACAATCTTGATATTATAGATAAGACTAGGATAAGTTGAAATCATTTCTACTATCGTAAATTTTCTATTTTGCTACAGGCAGTTGATACTCCAATTGAGAGAGGACCATTCTCTTATAAATAGGTAGAATATATTGATGAGATCACATTTGTGGACTAATTAAACACTTAAATGCCTAGTTATTAGATTAATGCTTGCATGTACATAGCATACTTTAATATATAAGTAGATTAGTTTATAAAATTACTTGCATGCATATTTCATACATTGCATTCATATATAATTATAATGGAAGATATTATGCATGCATATATTACATTGTTTTGGATTTAAAAAAAAAAAAACTCAATTTTTCTTTTCCCTGCAGTACGCATATCTCGCCACTGACTCTCCACCATCGATCTGTTGGAGGAGCCAAGTCTTTGGGGGGAGAAGAAATAGTCAAGAGAGAGAGAGAGAGGTTCCCTTTTAAAAGGGAAGAACCAAGCTCCTTGAACTCATCTCTTCCCCTTCGGGGGCTTCATCCATCTTGTTACGACCTAGTTCCCGAATCCCTACAGGACCCGAGACCGGCTCGACTCGACTAATCCAAGACCCAGTCGTCTAACAAGAAATAACCAAAAAGCAGAAAAGTAAACCACATTCACTATACTAAGTAACTAATAGTATAGAGTACAACAATAAAAGAAGTAATAGCTGCTAACAATACATATCACCACCACAACAGTAAAATAGTAACAAGAGTTTGAAACTCACTAACGACAGAAAGTACTACAACAAGAAGACTACTGCTACTGGGCTCTACTAGATCTAGCACCCTCTGCAACCTGTGACTTGGGCTACTCAACGCCTGGACCTGAAAAGGGTTATGAGTAACAAAGTCAGCGAACGCTGAGTAAAGTGATAACCAACTAACTGAAGCAGTAAAAGCTAACAAGTAATTTATCTTTTCCAATTACTTTATTTTACAAGCTATTCATTTTCCACCCATTGGTTTATTTTTCATATCTCTTTCTTTATCTCGAATGTTCCTCATGGGAACTTTCTTGGTTGCAGTCTTTCCCGAAGAGTAGAAGGCACGCGTGGTGCTCTCCTGGCCGGGAGAGTCCCCCATGGTGATCCTACACCCAATCAACC
Organism: Thalassia testudinum; assembly: GCA_037157565.1. Classification (NCBI taxonomy): domain Eukaryota; kingdom Viridiplantae; phylum Streptophyta; class Magnoliopsida; order Alismatales; family Hydrocharitaceae; genus Thalassia; species Thalassia testudinum. The sequence goes on from JAZHRO010000024.1 coordinate 79,810,903, forward strand.
ACCCCAAGGTCATGGACAGATGTAGCGATGACTACGGCACGTGCGATAAGCGTACGGGTAGCTAACCTGTACTGGCACGTGGTCAGTCGTTTCCGCTAACGGGTATGCCCAAAGTACAGCACGGAACAGTAAAGGGCCTAGCCCTCTCAGTAACAGGGGTCTAGCCCCTAAGAACTAAACAGGGGTCTCGCCCCTCCACAGTCTGCGCACCCTCGTCTGACTACCTTGGTTTGCCCAGTGGGCCTAACAAGTCGGTGTAGGGTGGCTAGCTGAACCCTAAGTCCCGTGGGGTGGCTAGCTCTCTCCCTACACTAGTAGCTCTCTCCGGTACAGTGTACGCGAAGGCCAAGAAGTTGATATAGAGTGGCCAATCCTAACCACATGTCCCAACCCAAGGGCAGCTAGCTCCGCTCTACACTATACAGGGGACAGTCGCTCTCCTTGGTACCACGTACTTAAGGGCCAACACACTTCCTACTACATTTCCAGATCCATTTCATTTATTCATAGGAGCTCTACTCTTAACTCCTCGTAGGGTTCATACTTGTATTTCTCATGTCATTCCATATCAGGTTTCATCATTCACATTTCCATACTCAAATTATACACATGCAGTTCATATTTCCATCATTTAACATATGCAACAAGTAGTGTCACAGGTAACTGTCTAACTAATACAGGCACTTCATATTTCATAGGTAGCTCTTGTTTATTAACAGGCAGTTGTTCACATTTCTACTTATTCAGTTAAGACTGAAATCTCAAACACGCATACAAACAGTGCAAGTACTTCTTATCCTAAGATTCATGCCACATCCTAGGTTTTCTACTTATTCAATTTCACATCCGCAATCAGGTTTTGTAATTAAAAATAGGGGGAAGCCACTCTACCAGACAACCCAGGAGTATTCGGGGCTCAAACGGTAGGCTCACGTGCCTCTGCAAGCCCCGAAGCCGCAAAAGAACGAAGTCCTATACCAAGGAACAATCACAATGGAACATTCAGAATAGTATAGAAAGTCTTATAACAAGTAGAGGAACTCACAAGGAAAGCACCGATATTCTAGTTGCGTGAAACAGACCTCAAACGGACCCTAAACGGGTCAAAAACAGGGCTACAGACCCAAATCAGACATCTGGCACAAGGTCCAAACGTCTTAAAAGTAACCAGAAACGCACCTCAGGTTCTGCGTCGACCTCAGACGTCCAGGACCTCTTCTGGACCATCTGGACCCAGCTCCAGACATCCGACCTCCTCTCCGGACGTCTGGGAGTGCTTACAGCTGTCCAGATGTCTGAAACGCATGGGAAGGTGTGTCCCATGCCTTCCCGAAGCAATCCCTGCACGTGACAGTCAAATCGCCTAAAATTAGCACCGCAAAACGTAGCTGCGGAGCGGCCTGCATGGCCGTATCCGCAAAGGGAACGTACCTTCGCAGAGATCTGCTTTCAGATGTCTGGTGTCATCACTAGATGTCCACTCCATCGTCTGTATGTCACTCCAGACTTCTAATTCTGGGAAAATCCAAGAACCAGAACCTCCTCCTGTTTGCCCTCGCCGCGCACAGCCGCAGCCTCGCCTCCTCGCCTGCAGCTCCAGTTGCAGCAACTGTTGAGGATGGTTCCCCCGCCGTACTCCTCCTGTACGCGCCGCTCTGGCCGTGCACCCTCCGGCGAGCCCCCAGGAGCTCACGAGCTCAAGCTCTTCCTCCTCTCCTCACGCCGCCTCTCCTCCTTGTCACCGCTCTCGTGCTCTCTCTCGCGCTCACTCCTCTCACTGGGGTGGAGAGGAAGGGAAGGAGATGCTGTGGTCAAGTGGGAAGAAAGGGAGAGGGGAAGAGGGGCCTTTTATAAGAGGCGTTAGGGTTCGGTGGAGGAGGGAAGAGGGAAGAAAGAGAGAAAAGGAGGGTACTGTCTGTGCGTCACCCACGCGCAGACGCAAAGGCTCATACCAAAATTTCAATTTCCAGTCATCTGGGAAGGGGTCCAGACGTCTGATCAGACGTCTGACTGACAGTCTAGACGTCTTAAAGGGCTCAGAACAGAACGAGTCTTTACACATCTTCCCCACGGGCACAGTGGAGAGGGCGGACACTATGGATCTCACTTGCACCGTGGACCTTGCGTGTGCACTGTAGATTGAAGCCAACATCTCTGTCGCCCTTCCACTACTGTGGTGTGCGCGGTGACAGCACGCTCACCATCACCTTCACCACCACCCCCTGTGCACATCTAGATTCCTCTCCTTCTTCGTTTTTCCCTCTTCTTTCTCCCCTGTTTCACCCCTCAATGTGAACCCATCAACGTGAACCCATCACCGCCACCACTTCCATCACCTCCGACCACCCGCTCGTGATGTGGCTGCCATCAATGTCCTCTCCATGGTGCCACCGACGCCTACACCATCGCCATCACCGCCAGTTTCCCTCCATAGCCACCAGCTGCACCCACCATTGGCAGGTAGTTGGCTCCTTGTTGGCCCACCATCAGCCACCTCCCATCGTCTTGATGGACGTAGCAGCCACCAGTGCGATGCTTGCAACTGGATGCTCCTCCACCATACATCAGCCAACCATCGATGGCCTCCATCGCGTGCGCACACCTTCCCCTCTCCCATCCCTTGTTTTTGCACAGTACGTGCCCTATTAATTGAAATGAGAGGGGGAGGAGGTGATTGAAGAATTGAAGTTTTATTTACTCATTTAGATATTGTGGGGAATTTACTTTCTCCCTCTCGCTCTTTCTTCAATTTTCTCGCATGTCCTATTTCTCTTTCTATTATTTGTTGAATGATATAGTTTTCTAGCTACAAAACATGAAAGGTTATGGACTATTTATTAGGTGAAGGTTTTATTTTCAAGTAAGAGCACTGTTGAGATATTTGCTAAGTTACTTTGTTAGGTGCTAATTGCATGCAATATCCTTCACTTTTCTCTTCCATCATATAACGAAGGAGGAATTGAATTGAACAAGAGACTAATTTTACATTATTTTTCTTGAAACAAGATTTAGCGTGGAAACATTTGCAAGTATACTAGCTTAAACCTCCCTGTGAATACAACATTCGAAATTAATGTGATTTATTACATTAATTATTATTTTTAATTGAGAGATTTCCACTACATAAAATATAACGACAAATTATTTTTTTGCTATCTTCGTAATTAAGTAAAAATTTCTTTGTCACATACTTTTAGGAGAATGAAGAAGGAGTGGATGAGGAGATTGCCAATAGAAAAGTGCTATTGAGGAAGGGGGAGTGTAATGCACCAAAGAAGGTAAAGTGAGTAGTATTGGGGGAAATGGTCATTGGTAGCGACTTTGGGCTGGAGGGGATGATGGTGGTGATGGACCAAAGCATGATGGAGGGGGCTAACATGCGAGGGCATAGAGGTTGTAGGGAGTGATTAAATGCTAAGATAGGGCTAAGAGTAAAGGGGGATAAGATGGGAAGATGAAGGAAAAGGGAGGATGAAAAGAAGGGGGTCATGGGAGGGGGAGTGGATAGAGAAGGTGGCAGTAGTGGGAGAGGATGGTGAGGAGGGGAGGTGGTGATGATGGTGGATGCAGAGGTTATATGATACGGAAAGAGGATAGAGTAGAAAGAAGGCTCTTGGGGCAAGGTTGCAGTGGTGATGTGGAGGAGCTGGCAATAGTATGTAGAAGATAAGAATGAAGGGGAGGAGGCACTTGTGGAGGGAAATTGAAGCAAAATGTAGGCCTGGTTGATTTTGATACCTTCTATTTCTTTTATTTTTTGGTTTATCAAGGGATCAATAATGATAATTTAAAGGACAATGTCCCCACAATTTACCTTTCTTTTTGTTTCATAAGGGCATATCGATCTCGATCCATTGTTTCCTGGAAACCTTTGCCATCTTGCAATAGTTACAAACTATATATACCAATAGTTGATCTAATTGAAGTATTCGAAGTGTTAGCTGCGGATGATGCTTTTGTTTGCTATGACCAGCTTTGGTTGATTTACGCCAACAATCTTTTGAAGCTATCATTATGTAACTATTATTAGATGCTTATTTTTTTGCAGTGACGCAGACATTTTTAAAATATAATCCCCATCTAAGACAGCTTTGGTCCCATTCAACGTTAACAAGTCAGATGAAGTTTGGTTTTGAATCCAGGTTTAATCTTAAGCCCATGTCTGATAAAATAAGTCCATTGTTTAAGACAAGATCAGGTACCAAGTTTGGGACCTAAGGAAATGCTTTAGACAAGCACCCAACATTGTTTCTTTATCTAACTCCAAACAACCTTCATTCTGACTTCTATGCAAATTATCCCTTAGAAAATTTAAGACAAACATCTATTTGACCTCTCCCCTAATCACTTTGTTCGATTTAGTCAAGATGAGCATGCTCAACTCATCTTCCATCTAATGGGGGGTCAGTATTATATTAAAGTTATAGTATGATTAATTCTATAATGTGATCTTTCATGATCATTGCTCTCATAATTTCAAAATCCAAAAAAATTCACTCGATGATTGCATCTCCTTGAAGAAAGGCAAAGAGTACACGATCCCATTAAATACGTGCATTTATACCGTCTCTTTACAAAGGAAAATCAAATGCACTTTTTCAAATGTAAAAGAACAACAAATAAACATGATGATTGATTTAGTGGCTACATCAAATGATTGAAAGGTCGAACCTTCAATTCCTACGCTAAAATCTCCTTCGCGACCAAGCTCCTCACCCTATTGATGGTCATGAAGCACAAGAGTAGACGCTCCTCGAGCTCGATCGTCAAAGTTGCTCATCTAAGCACTTCTCATTCTTCTGCAAATGCCTCGGTAACTCACTTGCCAGTGGCGATCTCTCACACCCCTGTCGATCCAAGTAGAGCCTCACCACTGACGGTAGGTGCTCCACCTCGTCATGCCACCAATCTACAAGACATCAATGGTTTATCTCGTAGTACGATTGGTTGTTAAAAGTCTTTCCATTCATGTATCAAACTAAAAATAGTTTAATTAAGCACGGTACGTACATGTGTTTACTTTTGATCCTTTGAAGTTCTGAATTCCCATTCGAACATAATATTCATCCTTCTTGACCATAACATCAAATAATACTCCAGACCTCCACATATTAAAGTGATGGTAATATTCCTTCTATTGATAAAAGTTCAACAAACTTCTTCAAGATCCTATATTAGTTGAAACGTACACGAACCAAAGGGAGGTACGAGGGGAATCTGTAGGGTATGTGTCCTCTTATCATGATTCCTCTGTAGCCCAAATATGCTAAAACTTTCTGGGCTTTTCAACGATGAACTCACGAAGGCCCTTCTTCTAAACCATATATATCATGAACAAAACGTACCTCATGCATTGCTCAACTTATATTTAAGGGAAATATTCCATAACTGGATCTATCTTTTGATGTTTTTTCTTCTTTTGAATAAACGCAGTGCATTTTTCAACGGATGCCTCTCGTGTAATAAAATATATCATTATATTTTGTTTTTTAACTATTGTGTTTTATTTGTTCACCAAAATATATCTATTAAAAATCAAAATATATCGGTTAAAAATGAAAACATAAATTTAAAATTAGAACACGTCGATATATTTTCATTTTTAACAAGTTAAAAATAAGTTTTCACTTAAAAGGTGGAGAGTATGAATTTCACTGGTGAGTTTTAGGTTTAGGATTTAAGGTTTAAATTTAATATTTAGAATTTAAATTTATGAGAATTAATTTTTTAATCATGGAAGATAAGTTTTCAAGATTATTTTTTATTTAAAAAATAAATTTTCATCTATGAATCTAGGATTTTAGATCAGCGAATCCTAAAATTTAAAGTAAAAATTATTTTCCAAATAAAAATAATTATTTATAGATAAAAAAATCACTTAAAGTAAGTAAAAATAGGATGAATATCAAAATTTCTCGATATATTTTTATTTTCAATAAATATATTTTAATTTTTAATTAATAAAAAATTAAAATACACCGAATAAATGTTATTGCACGAAAATCGTACGTTACAAAATATACGAATCTCCCTACTCACATCCTTTCGAATAACCTGGAATTCTTGGGTCTTCAACTACTTTGTTACCCAGCGTGGACGGATCCGGTAGATTGCTATGTGGGCAAGTGTCCACGCACGCCCCCTCCCCACCGACAAGATTTTGAATTTACCTGTTTATATACAACGACATTTCTTAGATAGATAGGTTGCAACAGGTCTCTATTTCAGCCATCATATATAGAGGTAGATATCGGAAAGTAACTGTTATAAAAGTAGTGACGATTTCGTTTTCTTTTTTTTTTTATAACGATATAAAGCAAGGAAGAGCTTAATTCAACAAGTCATGATTTTCGATATGACATATGTAGAACCTATGTGCCGAAACACCAATTTAAATCCGTGTCCGTTGTTGGATATTGGTACGAAATGCATTATCCAACCAACACGATCAAGAATCAAAACCGAGTAAAGATCGTGTTTACGCAATCTGAACCACAATCTATCTATATTTTTCAACAAATCTTTTTTCAGTTCTCTTTAAAGTAAATAATTAGGAGCCACATAATTATATACATTCTTTGAAATTTGCAGTTAGATCTTATCATACCGTTACCCCCACTGCCAAAATGTCTTGAATCTGTTCCCTTTGTTACCAACGATGCTTAAATTTAAGGTTTATTTAGACATAGGGTTAGAGAAATTTTTTTTCCACCTGTAGTATTTATTAAGATTTTCTTTCTCTCATAACATAAATTTTTACGTAATTATTTTTAATTATTTTAATTAAATCATAATACCAGAGATGCTTAAATTTAAGATTTATTTAGACATAGGGTTAGAGAAATTTTTTTCTCACCTGAAATGTTTATTAAGATTTTCTTTGTCAACTAACATAAATTTCTACCTAATTATTTTGAATTATTTTAATTAAATCATAATAATAATTATTTTTATTTTTAATATTAAATAAATTTTTACTAAATCATCTCGTGTTACTTCTAATATTAATTAAATACCTACTCGCATTGATTTCACCTTCTGGATATACATCCAACTCCATTTATTCTATATTAATATATTTTTACAATATTTTATACCACAAATTATTTGACTGGTCCGAGACTAAAACCTATGAGCATGCAGTCAACAATTACGACTAAACCAATCATTTTCCTCGTATATTATAATATATAGATCACGATTTTTGGTAGTAAAAGAAAGTAACTAAATTAACCTGCTTATCGTATCGTGGTCCCTACTCAAGATGTAGACCGCCCTGGCGGCAGCGCCCATCCGAGCCGCCAATCTCCCGAGCCAGCGCTTCGACAACCCTGGAACCACCCGGCGGGCAACACCGCCGGAAGCACCACCACCGCCACCAACGCATGCATGCATCGCCACGTAAAACCCAACCACGGTCGACGCCGATGCCTTGAGGGCCACGAGGAACCGCGGCACCACCACCATCCTCAGTCGGCCAACGACCCGCAGCCTCGCTCGGGCCTTCCTCCGGCACGACTCGAGCCGACCCAGCAACGCCGCTGAGCGGACCGGGACCTCATGGAACTTGGCCTCCGTGGGGCCTCCCGACCCAAACAGGTTGCGCCCGCCCCCCACCTCCCTGTACATGCATGTGATTATCTGCTCGATGAACAGATCATGGCGAGCGTCCCCATGTTCGGTGGACTGTAGGATATCCATCTTGGTCTTTAGAGGACGGCAGAGGATGGAGGCAGCAGAAGCGGGAGGCGTTGGCCGTCTCAGCGAAGAAGGCCGCGAAGAGGACGAGGTGGTTGCTGGCCGTGTCGTTGGCGGCGCGGGCGACCGTCTCCTCATCTGGATCGAGGAGGCTTTCGTACAAGGGGACCGCGGCGGCGGCGGCGGTGGTGGTGGGCTTCTCGAGGGTGCCTTTGGTGGTGAAGGTGAGGTCCATGACTCTTTACGGAACGCCTTCGCGTACTCCTTGCACAGGTTGAAGCTGCGGAAGGAGATCGGAGCCACCACCTCAGATTCCCATGCTGATAATACGTAAATATACACGCATGCATGCATGCCCCGTGTAAGTATTTACAGTATAGAATAATATTATATAGCACATATAATAATGCTATGAATTTTACAGGATGTAAAATGTTTGGATCCGATCGGTGTTTTAAAAATCGTATTGAATTGATCAATTTAATTGGTTCAATTAGAAATTGATATTTCATTGATCGGATGATAAAGTTAAAATTGATGTAAATTGGTTAAAATGAAGTTGGATTGGTTAAATAGCTATCCGATTTGGTCATTCTTTTAAGAACACAAAGATTAAAATATATATATATATATATGACTTTAAAATTTAAAATAAAGATCAAAAAATTTATATTTTTCAAGGTTACACTCTCAATTGCTTTTACTCGTTTATTTTTGTTTAGTAATTGATAAAAATATGTTAATTTTAGTATAATTAAAGTTATAAAATAACTTTTCCTAGTATATATCTTCAATAATCTTTTATTGAACACTAGTTTAAGTCTAGTTGAATTTGGTTGAACTTAGGTGAATCAATATAAATTAATTTAAAGATTTTAGGGTTTGATTTTTTTTGATTTTTCACATGCTGACTTCATCATCGGTTCAATTGGTTAAATCACTAAAAAATTAAACTAGCACATGATCGATTCAATGATCAATTCGATTTTTAAAAGATTAGGTACAATATTTTCTGAAAAGAAGAAGGATAACCTCCTTCTTAAAATCGGGTCTTTTGCCAGCTTGTGTGTTATCCAATAGTTGAAGGAGACTGTTGAATTTTTTATACCTCTAACAATGCCTTGTGTGTGTTCATGTTGTTGAGTTTTCATATACATAAATATATGATATACCTCTAAGTGTCGAAAAGAAAATTGTTATTTATAATGAAAAAAGGTTGATGAATTGAAAGCTTTTTCTTTAGTTCATGTATCATACTAAAATTAAAGGTATTTTTGTCTTCAATTCCTCTAACTATGAAAATTTTAAGCTTTAAGCTGTTGCGATTTCTTGATTTAGCTTACAAGATTATCAACTTCCATTAATTTTTTAGTATGTTGATCAGGTTTTAGAGTCTAGAAAGACATCAAAAAATTCAACGAATTAACTCATACACGTACACTTAGTTCTGACTGTATACTTCAGAGGAGCATAAGTGTGAAATCAATTAGTCAACTCTATGGTAAACATCTTTTGCAAATACAATAAATGCAAGAACATTAGTATAGTAATGCACACATGTATAAACATCCATGCAAAAATTTCATAATGTTAACCGGGTACATGGCCTTTAAATTTATATATCACTATAAACTATCTGTATTACTTGCATACATGTTGCTCATTTTTTAATACTTTATTATACATATATCAACAAAAAAACGCTGTTACTGTTTACATAAATGCCCTAAAAATTAACTCCAACAAGAAATTTTGTACGTAGATGACAATTTCCAACAATATCACGATGACGACAATGTTTCCGTTCCTTTATATTTTTGTAATATTTTTTAAGTCCCAAAATCTTTAGATTGATAATAATATTCTAATTAACCTTAATTTTAGTGTAGGTTATGCAGATTGTTTGTTTGTTTTGATGGAGGGGCTTTACTGTGAAATTTAGTGACTTTATATAAGGATGATTCTGTCAATATATATGGTAAATCAAAAGATATCTACAATATGAGATGTTTACAGGGGCTTCTATGCGAAGGTTCCAATAATTAATGGCCTGCAAGGAAATGAAATGGCAGTTGTTTGTCCAGTTGAAGGAAGGAAAGCAATCAGAGGTATGGCTAGCTAGTCGCCCATTCACCCTAAAGAAGAAAATGGTAGTGGAAGATAGTAGAATGTATGTGTGTGGAAATATATCCAAAAGAGGTGATCATTCTTGTCTTATGTATAGCTAAATCATGCATGGTAAATTAATTTTGCCACTTGATATATATATATATATATATATATATATATATATATATATATATATGCATGGAAATGAAGAGGGTATCAGGTACGTACGCAGCTATATAAATAGAAAGTGGAATTCATGCTTGCTCATGAGAGATCTGCACCTTAATTGCATGCATGAGGTAAAGAACGTATATATAATTTGTACGTACCTTTTCGACCGGGATCGAGATTAATTTGCAGTTGTGGAAAAAACTGAGATTTATACGCATGCATTACTGTCCCCGTTGAGGATCCGCGATCGAATAGGAGCCCTGCAAGAGCCATGCGAGGATTCAAGTTAATTATGTAAAAAAATCTGAACCGTTCATCACCAATTCATTTATTAACGAATGTTAATTGCTACTTAATTAGCCATAAACTCTTGAAATGGTATGAACGTTAGCTACGGTCTTTCTCCCATGAGTAACGCAGGCGGGTCCATGTCAAAACCAGAACCAAAATAATCAAAATCTGTGATATATACACATTAATTTAGAACAAAAAAAAAAACCTATTTTAGAAAAAAATAACATTCTGTCTCGAAGAAGGGCATGATCCAATAAAAACAGAATAAAAAACAAAGGAAAAAGAACGTAGTGCTGAAAATTAATTTACGTGAACTTCAACCTGCATGAAAAATTTTCACCTGCGACGTGGTATCTGGTAAGTGGAATGGATGCACGAAATATATAGAGAAATAGTACAAAAGTGAAATGGGACGGTGAAATAAGTGAATTTTGATTAAATTTATTTCATAGGGAGGATGTAATACATTCGCATAAGTTAAATTCTTTAATTTGACCTGACGGAAATGAGTGACGGGCTAAATAGTCAATTAACCTGTCTATCTAACATGGCCCTACGGCCTAGGACTTTATGGTGGCATCCCAAGGATAAAGTTTAACGCGGATATTTTTGCTATTTCGAGAAACAAACTTTTTAAGTACGCTAGATGTCGTTCCTATTTTATAAAATTAATTAACGGAACTAATACTTACGATGTAAAAAGCTCGGCATTAATATAAATAATCCTAATGTATCTAACAATTATTTTATTTTTTTCTTTATCAAGATGAGGGATACTTTTATTTATCTCCGACTCTCCGGAGGTAACAAAAAGAGGTAGGAGGATTAGACTAAAATATCTTCATTACAAGCAAAAGCAAAATGGATCACGACTCGTGACCTTACAACAGAATCAAAAAGTCAGACAAGATTCTCTTAAATCACGACATAAGTAAACTACACCTTGTCCAAAAGGATAATGCCTCGAGTACGGTGAGAAAGATCATAACATTGATAAATGCTGCAAGAATTAGCATCCGTTTGCACCCCATGAAATGATAGCTTATTCACCTCAACGCATATGAAGTTGAGAGAATTAATTTGATGCCTAAATTGATGAAGCTTGAGATAATCCTTCCTTATGTTCCATGAAATAGGGATCTTCCCATTCCAGCTATTTTATAATAGAGAAGAATTTATATCAATATGAAGAGTGAAATCACTAGGCAGAAGACTGCTGGCATGGATGACAGCATTGGTAATAGCCTTTTCTTTAATATTCATGTCAATTCTACTAGATGCATCAGTAAAGAAATCTCCCTTTAAAAAAAAAAATCATAGGGATCGCAGCAACATTGATTTTAAATCCATCATTCGGGTGAACCCAAGTAACACCAAAAGCCTTCGGTTTAAACGTACGGAGCCAGTGTGCATAGAAAAATTCTTCCAATTGTGATCCAACACAATATCTAAGTTGTTCCAAGAGATATTATCATGTCTAAGCTTATTCCGGAACCACCAAACATTGAATCAAATAAACGTAATCAATCCTTTGTGACGACCATACTCAGTCTTGCAATTATAGGAATTTATAATATGAATAAAGGAGGTTGGATTAATAGGGTCAAGAAGACTTTTTGTAAACACCCTACTGGAGACCTATCTAACAAGATTGCTATTCGTCAAAACATGGACAATCGACTTTTCCGATAGAACAAACATTTGGAGACCAAAGGGATGCCAAGCTTACTAATATTATCATTGGTAGGAATCTTAGAATAAAGGATCCTCCATGCAAGGAGACCCAAACGAAGAGGAACCTTGAGTTTCCAAAGCCCCTTAGTAGCTCTATCAATAAGTAAAGACCTAAAGTGAGAAGCATAAGCCAGGGCAATGGTAAAACACTGCTCATCACAATTGATCGGGTTTTAAAAAGGTCGTGTTGTAGTACAACTGAAAAAGCGTTCAAAACAAATAATTTTATTACTCGAATTTTGAAGTCCGAAGTCGAACACAGTGAGAAAATGAAATTTATGCACTAATCTCAATAATAAATGTAATTTGAACACATAGTACTACTCAAAAGCTAATTAAAAATATAAAGCATAAGTATAAGAATAATTGTAGCTAAAAATAAATGGAAAGTTTATGAAGAATTGGACGTCTGATTACAAAATCAGACGTCTTAAAAATGATGTGCTACAGTGGCTCTCTTTCTCTGATTTCTTTCTTCTGCTTCTTCTCCTGTTCTTCTTTCTCTTTCTCTTTATCTTCCTTCTTCTCTGTTCTCTGATTTCTCTTGCAATCTCTCTTCTCTGGCCTCTCCTTCCTTTCCTTCTCTGTCGTTGGCTCCTTCTTTTCTTTGCCTTCTCTTTCCTTTGCCTTCTCTGTCTTCTTCCTTCTTCTCTTTCTCTTCCTTCAGCCTTTTCCTATTCAGCTTTTGCCTTGCGAACCTCAGCTTCTTCCTTCTTCTTTCTCTTCTCTGGTTTCTTCCTTCTTCTCTAGCTTCTTCTTTAACCTTCTTTTCCTTAGCTTCTTCCTCCTTCCTTCTTCCTTCCTTGGATTTGGCTAAGTGTGGAGCCAATCTTTCCACAACAAAACCCCCCTTCCCCTATGTAGTGTTCCTCTCTTTTCTCTTCTCTATTTCGGTTCGCTCTCCCAGAGCCACATCCGGATCGGGTAATCAGACCTAACGGAGACCCGAGTCCAAGCTCACCGACTTGGGTGGTGAGCGAGGAGTGAGTCGGTCGGGTAAACGGGTCGAGGCCAGGTCCGCGTGGGTAGTGCTGCGGACAAGGCCGTGAGAGGGGTAGAGAGGGACCTCACCCTGTGAGTAGGAGGCTACAAGGCTGATGCACAAAATCAATTTATGTGCATACGCCTTGTCATCCAGTTCCGAGGTGGGACTAAACGTCCTACCTCCCTTGCGTGCGCTGCAGCAGAGATGTATAGCTCAATTGGCGAGGTTGCGTGGACTGTTGACTTAAATTGGGAACCTGAGCGCGATCATGCCTCAAGTCCGCGTCGCTTGGGACTCACACCTGGAGCAACAGCAGCTGGAACACAGGAAGTGAGCTCCAAGCTTCTTCATCCATGGCGACCGGGGTGCCTGAACCTAAAATCATGAGCATGGCCTTGCGGCCACATCAAAATGTCCAGAGAGATTCGCCAAGGCATGGCGAATAGGTGGTGGTGGTCTGCATGGCGTGGGAACGGCTATGGTGGCGTGCCTAGGGTTCACTGTGGCCGTGTGAGTGGGTGTGTTCGAGGGCGCTTTTAGGTGGTCGACAGAGAGATTCAAGTAGTGGGAGATGATCAGTGGGGTGTTGCGGAGGTCTTAGGGTGGTTGGCAAGGCGGGTGGAGGTGCGGAGTGACGGGGGTGCCTTGCCGAAGGTATGGCCGGAGGTGGAGAAGGTGATGATGATCAGTGACGTCGAGAGGTGTTTTTTGAGAAATAAATAGGGGGAACAGGAGTAAAAGGGAGAGGGAAGCTAATAGACCTAAACTAAGGACGAAGGAGACAGGAGAGGCATCTGGGCTAGTACGGCCGATGCTGAAGACGAAGATCTCTGTAGATGAGGTTGCAGCGAAGACGAGGGCACAGGAAGAGTCAGGGCTAGCATGGCCAACGCGGATGAATGAGAGGAAGGCAACCCAACCACTGGTATTGTGGTTAGGCGACGAGAGAGAGAGGGAGGAGCAGCCGGAGCTTGCGGAGGTGTTGTGGCTACCGAGGAGAGAAGAGTGTGGGGTGGACCGACCCAATTCAAAGCTGAGGAGATGCGGCTGGATCAGGGGCTACTTAAATAGGTTTCTAGGGACGGATTTGTGCTTGGAAGCCAAGCTTCTAAGCAAGGTATGTCCGTCGGAGTAGAATTCTTCAAAAAGACCCAAATCTCTCATGCGTTCGCATGAGAGATTGGGTACAAATTAGGGCTCAGTGATGGGTTCATACTGGAGGAGATTACTCAAAGAATCTCCCTTCTAATTTTGGGAGGGATTCTCTGAGCAATCAAGGAGGAATCGCCTTCTAAAGTTTGCCGGAGTAGGATTCCCTCTGCTATAATGGTGGAGGAACCTACTTGTAAAGAATGATGAAGAAGCTAGGGGGTTTCTGTAGAGGTTTTTGAAAGGTAGGGGTACAAATGTAATTAGGTTGGACTTATTTGCAAAGTAGGTCAAGATGAATTCCCCTCAGGTCCAAATTTTGGTACAAACCTAGTTTGGACCTAAGGAATCTAATGGTGAAGTTAAATTTTGGGTTTGACCACGTTTGACTGAGTAGTTTACGTAAAAAACTCAATTTAGGGTAAATATCTAGCTGAGACCCCATTCTAGGTCAAAATGGGTTACAAAGGCCAATTTGAAAGTTTTAAACCCTAGAGGATATTTTTTTATAATTTTTAGAGGGCTTAGGTGAATTTTATCTTGGCCAGAACCTTATTTAATCAAGTGGATCTGTTTTAGGGTTACAAGAAGTCATTTAATTCCCAAAACTCACACGAACCCTTTTCTGTCTGAACCAACCCACTTTTTATCTTATTAAGACCTTTTGACCTTTGTTTAGTCCTTGAGAAAACCCGCCGTTGTACTGCAATGGTAAAATTGCAGTTTTACCCCTTGTTTCTTGCTTTTATCTCAGAATGGTTATTCAGTGAATTAGGACCTTCATTTGGTTATGTAGGAGCTTTTATCTCTTCATTGGGTTAAAATGAGCTAGTTATGGCTCATGATGGTGTTCCTATCAAACACCCTGTAGGAGTAAGAGTCCAAATAGGCAGATCGTTATCACCATCCAAGTGGGTTGAAAGGACTTGACTCTTCAAGTTCTGAGGAATATAAGATAGCCTAGGGTGATCTTGACCGTAAGAAAGGACATCCTTGACCTGAATAGGAGGGGGAGATATGGAATCAGGGAGATAAGCTCTCAAAGCTGTTTCTCCAATCCAAGTGTCAACCCAAACGTCTATAGCCCCTTCATGAATTTCCCAACAGGTAAAGTGCTTCATCGCCTCATATGACTCCCTCATCTTCTTAATCCTTGAAGGAATAGTAGCAAAATCGGAAAGGGAGTTGCCATAAAGACGTCTCGTAAGGCTAGAGCAAAGAGAGTCCTAAAAGCGAATATTCCATTTTCTTTACATCCTGAGGACCTCAACAAAGAGATCAAGCTTAAGAAACTCAAGGCCCCCATTGACCAACGGTTTGGAAATATTCTTCCAAGAGATCCAATGGTATTTCTTCTCCAAAGATGAGGATCCCCAGAAGAAATTAGCGAAGATGGATTCAAGTTTGTTGATAATTGCCATGGGAACCTCCATAATGGAAGAGTGTAGATGAGGATGGGGGAGAGGACATGCTTGATCAACAATAGGGGAGATGTTGAAGAAAGGAGGCTACCTTTCCACCCTGCTAATTTGGATTGAATCTTCTCAATGATAGGATAGAAATAGGACGTTTTCGTGCAGCTCGGAAAGATGGGACAACCCAGATATGTAAGCGGAAACAATCCTTGTTGGAAGCCCAAGAATTGGAGAATCCGGGACATCTTGTCAGGGGAAAAATATTTACCCATCTAGCAAAAGCTTTTAGTCAAATTAATACGCTGCCCAGTCAAGACCCGAAAGTCTCGAAGGAAATCAGCAAGGTTGGAAATGGTATGGAGACCCCCATTCAGAAACAACACCACATCATCCTCATAAAGAAGAGCAAGTGGAGCCTTAACACCACGCTTAATCGAGTAAGGAAGGATCTTTTCCTGATAGGCCAGCTCTTTAAGCTCGCGAATAAATGGCTCCATAAAGAGGTCAAATAAATACGGAGATAAAGGGTCACCTTGCTTAAGACCACGAGAAGGGTTGAAAAAGTTGGAGGAGATACAATCAATAAGAATGGAAGATCCTTGGTGCTCCACAAAGGTAGAGATTAAAGAGATCGCAGAGGAGGAAAATCCAAATTTGGACAGAATACTATACAAGATTTCCCACTCCACTCTATCATAGACCTTTTAGAGATCAATCTGAATGATCATGTTAGAGCCAAACACTTTATGGTCAATGCGCTGTGCAAGCTCAAACATAGTAGCCGCATGATCAATAATAGAATGACCTTTAACGAAGCCAGCCTACTCTTCAGAAATCAGCTTAGGCATAATTTTGGACAATCTATTCGTAAGAATGGTTGAGGCAATCTTATAGGAAACATTACAGAGACTTATCGGATGGTAATCCGTAAGATTCATAGCATCAGATTTCTTGGGAATCAAGGAGATAAATGTGTTGTTAAAAGATCGCGACCCTCTATGCGTGGTGAAGAAATAATCAATGGCAGAAGTGAGATCTCTTTTGATAAGATCCCAGAAGGTCATATAAAATTCAACATTGAAACCATTCAGCCCCGGAGTATGATTTTTGGGAATCTGAGAGAGGGTACTAAGAATCTCCTCCTGAGTAGGGGAAGCAAGCAGCATGGAAGAGGTTCCTTGGTTAAGGATGGACGGAATAGGCTCAAGAAAAGGGGAGAAGTTGCAGGGCGAATTAGAGGACAATAGGCTCTTATAAAAGTCAACCATGATATCCGCAACCTCCTTCCAAGACCCATTACCAACAACATCAGTAAGCTTGGCTCTATTAAGTTTAGTAAAACGTCTTTTAATGGCTGAGTGAAAAAATTTGGAATTAGATTCGCCATTATTAAGCCAGTCTATTTTAGCCTTTTGAAGGAGAAAATCATGATACTTAGCTCAGGCATCTTCCAACTGATTGTGCACATCCATGAGCTCAGCCGCAACATCGTCATCCAAATGGGATGCGAGTTTCCCATCGAGCTCATCATAGCAGGCCTCAAGGTTCCTCACAATATCCTGGATATTCCCGAAAGTCGTCTTATTCCACAATCTCAGAGTCCTCTTGAGAATAGCAAGTTTGGAATAAAAGGCAGTAATAGGGTCAAGGGAAGGATCATAGTACGCCTGAAGCCATGTAATCTCAAGAAGGTTACGAAAGGAGGCATCCCTTATCCACATGTTTTGAAATCGAAAAGGGCGAGGTTGGTAAGACCTACACTCATTCGAAATCAAGGTCATGGGCATATGGTCAGAGGAGCGTCTGGAAAGGTAGCAAGCGAATTCAAAATTAGCAAAGGCCGTAGGGTTCAACAGGATACGGTCCAATTTTTTATAGATGCACTGGTTCCCTCACCTTCCATTACACCAGGAAAGTTGAGAGCCCGAAAGAGATATTTCCATAAGACCTAAATTATGAATGATCATTCTAAAGGGAACATCCTAAGAGTCCACAAAAGGAACACCCCCAATTTTCTCGGAAGCACAAATGATGCAATTAAAGTCATCACCAATGATCGAGGGAGAGGGGGAAATATGAGAAACATTAGACAAATAATCCCAAAGATGTACTCTAACATCAGCATCAGTTGACACATACACCGCTGTCAACTTGAGAGTGTGACTAGCAAAAGAGTCGGCCACAGTGACTGCCTGGGGCATGGTCGACAAAGTCAAAATAGAAATAGGATCTTTCCAAAGGCACCAAATCTTGGGAGCGTTCGTGGAGGTGAAAGCATGAGAGAAAGCTATGGAATTCCTAACAGAATTGGCATCAAAAGGAGTAGCAAAAGGTTCCATTAGAAAAATAAGATTAATCCTATGATCTTGAATAATCATCTTAAGGCGATTCATAGTGGGGTCATTTAAGATTCCTGACAATTCCAAAATAAGCAATTCATAATGAGACGGTTTTACAAAAAGACTTGGCGTGACTTCGGGTTATCCTACTCGAGTCGTCCAATAAACGACCACCATGAGCTCCTCTAGCCATAAGAGGAGTGTGCCTCATATGCCGAATCCTGGAGGAGCAAGGGTTCCGCATCATAAAAGACAGGTTTGATTTAAATGATCGATCTAGATTACAAATTTGTAAAAGACAAGTTTCATTTAGATATTTCCATAAGGGAAACTTATCAAATGTTTGCAAGTCTTTGTGATTAATTAGGTGCATGGAAACCACAACACGTGCATTGTGCGGGTGCCTTGTCAGTGCATATATAGGTGCATGTATGGTGCATTAGTAAACTTGCTTTTGATGAATAACAAAACAAAGATTAACATTTTAGGATAAAATTTGTACAAGAGAGAGTGAAACAAAACAAGATGTAAGCAAGATGCGGAAGAAACAAAACAAGTGATCATGCTAAGAAAGAAGAATGTCAGAGAAGTAGCAGCTTACTTTTAAAGTAGAATTTGACTCAAAGATTTATAAGATGAAAAAGGAGATGATGAAGACCACATATATAGCATTGGGAAAGAAATTAGGATGGGCTAAGAAGTGGAGAGTTGAAGATGAATAAGTTACGTGCTAAAAGTACAAGAAGAAGAAAAATTTCGGAAAGAATAAATTCATCCCCAAAAAGAATAGAAAAAGCATAAGGAGAAAGAAAAGGACAACACATCCAAAGCAACTTGGGATATTTAAATTATAAAGAGCCTATGAGAGAACAAGTTCCATGCCTTTATCCCACAAACATTAAAGATGAGGTAAGTGATCTGAATTTTTATGTATGAACTTGTAGAAGTCTTCATAAATTTTACAATCTTTTTAAAAAGCTAAAATTTGAAAATAAAGAACTCACAAAATGAAATTATGCTCTCACCTTGGTAAAATTTGAAGGTACCGAGGAAAAGTAGTTTTTGAAGAAAGGGACTCTTTTACTTGAAAATAAGATTATTAGTCTTGAAAGTGAAGTAGGTGCTTTAAAACAAAAGAGTCATAAGTTAGTTGATGGTCGTGCCAAACTTATTAAAAGAGAAGCTAAATCAAGAAAAGGCCCAAAAACATACTATTTTATTTCTTTTATAAAAACCACATATACATAGGAACTTTATTTATACACAACGGCTAAGAAGAAAATATCCAAGAAGGTCATATACTTAGGTGAATTGTACCAACTCATGTGGACCCAAGTTGATGTGGGAATCGATCAACATTTTGAATTCTCTTGTTGGATATAAGGAAGAATAGTGGATCCTTTAAGATAGATCTTCAAATAATTTGTTGACTATATGTTTATAGAGGCTTGATATTTTGATGAGGATTGAAATTACCTCATTCCATAATAGTAATTGCTGATGATTTGATTATCTAAATGAATGAAGAGAATCTAAGAAAGTTTTGCAGGAAAGCAAAATTCCCCAAATATTGCCAAGGAAAAACTAACTTGAGTTGTAGGATATTGAGGGATTGCCAAAGATCTTTGAAAATATTTATTGCTCTATTCTCAAAAGGGTAGAAGGGTGATCTTTGATCTCTCCGAGGAATGCCTTTTCTTGGTAAAAGTATTTATACTCTCTAAGTAAAGTATTGTAAATTCTCAGCATGATCAAGGAGATTTTATTTTTTAGATGATTGGATTAGATTGCTTCTCAGTCAAGAAAAGGATTATTATATTTGCAAATGACTTTTTAGGCATAATGAAATATGGAAAATGGTTCTTTTGTCAAGCTTGAGAAAAGTGCCGAATATATTTGAAAAATGGTTTTTTAGCTAAGATCAATAAAAGATCTCTAACAATAGCCCTTCAACTGAGATCAAGAAAATATGAATAAATATTTTGGACATCCAAGTTACTCTTAGACTTGGAGGTTTCTTGAACATCTTTACTCGATAAAAAACAATAAGAAACTCATGCCATCTTGGTATATGAGTAAATTCTACTAAGTAACATCAGTCATCTTGAAGGCCTATCCTTCGATAACCTACTTGAGTATCCTCTTCTATGTAAAGGAGAAAGGTTAAACACATACAAAGCTCTATAGAGCTAGATAATATATACCATTCTAAGAAATCTATTTACTCTTGCTTATGAAGGGAGAACAACTTGAACATCCGTATACTTTTGATGTTATAAACATTGAATATTGGTTAAAGGAAATAAAATTATTTCTTTGAGTCAAGCAAATGATGTTGTTTGAATATTGTAAGAGAGAACTATAGGTGGAAGCTAATCGAGACTTCATGAAAGAAGAGGACAAAAGACTCAAGTCCACGAAGTCCTAAGGGACTTATTCAGTAGGATTTGGCAATGGAAGTGATCGCTGAAGGTGACCAGAACCTAATAAGGCGGTGACCACATCTTACTTGAAATCTATAAATAAGAGGCCTTACCTTCAAAGTGAGGACATTTTTTCACATTCTATTATTCTCATATTTTCTTATTTCTATTGTAAGCTCACTCATGAGCAGACACTCAACTCCCTTATCGCAATCAATATACTTCTTCTTTCTAAAATTACCTTTTGCCTTTTTGTGGTGTAATCAATCTTATGCATACTTGGGGAAAGATTTTCTTATCAATTCTCTTGAATCTATGCAAAACTCTTTTGTATCTTAAGAATTAGTTTGCTATTGGAAGCAATTATTTTGTAGGTATAACTAACCGTCCTTATGAATTAGATATAGTTTTTTATTTTTTCTATGAAAATATTTTGGCAACTCTTTTATTGTGATAATAGTCTTTTTGAAAAAAGGAAAAAGTTTCATGTTTTATTAAAAAAGTTCTTTCCAAAAATAAGTCTTAAAAATGCATTTTGTAACCTTTTTGAAATCGGCATGAATTTTCTATATAAAGGTTTGCATAAGATTGATTTTTTATTCATTAGTCCTATATATTTTTAGTATTTTCAAATTAATGAAGAGTAGATAAAAAATAATAATTTTTAAAATTTTTAACTAATGTTTTCATATATGTTTGTCATAACCAAAAAGGAGAAATCATAAATGCATAGGGGTGTATGATGCACTGCTGAACTTGATCTTGACAATAGAAAAATTATAAGATTATATAGTTGTTACACATACTATAGTCAAGCCTCTTTTTGCCGGGTAGTTTAATAATTATTTCTTATGAAAATTAAATTTCAAACTCAGGTACAATGGAGTAATTATTGATTCATAGATAAGTGAAAATTAAATTACAATGGAAGTAATTGGTATATGTGGTCATGTGATTTGTATTAAGTGACGTGGTAGTGGTGTGTTATCACTAAGGTTAGGTTGTTTGTTAACAAGTATTCGATGTGTTACTTGGCTAATTGGTTTGGTTTGAGCTTCCCATGAACAAGCTTGGGATTGATTGGCGCAGATAAATTGTTGTAACAATGGATTTGTAATTGAAGGTCATGGGAAATCTTAAGAAGGGACAACTTTAGGTAATGATTTTTCCTTGTAGGTATTTTCCACTCTAAAATCTTGGTATCACTTGTGGTTTGCTACTTTGTGAATATTGATATTGAGACCTAATATTGTGATTGAGAATTTGATATAGGATTTAAGTTGCTCTCGGAGGACTTAAAGTTTGGACATCTTTGAATTTGAATTTATTTTCATTCATTATTGAAATCCAATAGGGAGCACTATTCATACCTCCTCTAGTGTCATCCCACATCGTCAATAACTATACTTAAAACCCTTTATTTTTTCATTAGATATATTCAAGAAAAATTACCTGCATTGACATACTTTTAAAGATAAAAGAACTTTGGTTGATTTTGATGCTCACTCCTTTGTGTTGCCATGTCAAAAAAAGAGCCATATTTTTTAGAATAACGATATGACAAATATTTTCTTAAATAATTATAGGATTTTCATGGAAAAAAATTATTTTTAGAAAAAAATAATCAAGGGAAATGACTATCTTAATGAGGTGATGATAGGATAAATCCCCCCAAAACACAGAGAGAACAGAATTTGGAAATGGATGGAGAGTGGGTCGACGTAACTATTTGTCTTTAATATTCTCTTGTTTCTTCAGAATAAGTGAATGAAGTCAAATTAGTTGGAAGCATAGGACTTCATTGAAACTTCTAAGGGACCTCTAATCGTGACTATCATAGGTTAATTGTGATTAGTGAGTGTTAATTATGATTAAGGATAATTAATTAAGATTAGTGCTAATTAATAAGGATGGGCTATAATTAAGTGGGATTAGTGAAACTGTAGGTGTTAGATAAGCTTTGACAAAACCATAGGCATGGGTGTCTGTTGTTTTGAGCTGCCATGTCAATTGAGGTGGTGTTACGATCCAAATCCGGCTCCTCTGGGAACACGGGTACGGCGCGCTTTGACTTATCTCAAGACGTAGTCGTCCAACAAGAGATAATCCTAAACGTATGAAATAAACCACAAACCACGCATGCAAGTAGCTAAGCAATTTAAATAAAGCCAACAGCGGAAATTTAATTTAGATTCTAGAAGGATAACATGCTATAGGTAGAAAACATAATCACTAGCCATCATAACTAAGGCATAACGATAATAGTTCGCAACATAAAATAGAATTACTCACTAACAACGAAAATAGTGGAAACAGAAAGGAACAAGTAGGATTATGGCTAAGCTCGACTAGGCCCAACACTCTCTGCAGCCTGTAGTGCTGGCTACTCGACTCCTGACTTGTACACGATTATATATGACAGTGGTCAGCTAACGCTGAGTAGGGTGATATATTTAAAAGCAGTTATAGCATTTAAAAAAAAATAGTAAGAAAAAGTAGTTTTGTGCATGCATTTATCCAATTATCCAATCATACGATTAATTTACTACTAAGTGTTCATGAACCATTTCTCTAACAAAGGTTCATAGTGTCTCTTAATCTTCCTGTTCCCTAAGGGAACGATTTTGATTGTAGTTTTTCCTGTGATACAGGATGTACATATGGCACTCTCCTGGCTGGGAGAGCACTTCGTGGTAGTCCTCCACCCGGTCTACCACCCCAAGGTTACGGTCGCGACATAGCGGTGACTACGGCACGCGCAATAAGCACACGGGTAGCTACCCTGCACTGGCATGCGGTCAGTCATTTCCGCTAGCAGATATGTCCAAACGTATAGTATAGAACATAATAGGGGTCTCGCCCCTCAACAGTTTGCATACCTTCACTCGACTATCTAGGTTTGCCCAGTGGACCTCAACAGGAGTCGGTGTAGAGGGGCCAGTCCTAACCCCAGGCCCAATGGGCGGCTAACTCCCCCCTACACAAAAGGAACAGTAGCTCTTCTCGTAACGACGTACACGAGGGCCAGCTCACTTCCATACCAAGGGACAGTTGCTCTCCTCGATACCGTATACGCAAGGGCCAACTCACTTCCCTTACTAAGTTCGAACAACCACCCGTAGGCAACATGTTCCATCATTTCCCAAATTTTCCACATCACAGTTTCAGTTTTCTTTCAAATTCCTTGTAGGATTCATGCATAGCTTTCCTTATTTCCGTAGCATCCAAATTTCTCCATTCATGTCATGATTAATTAAACACATAGCAAGTAGCTCATGGTTTCACAATCCAACAATTATCTCGATAATCAATTATACAGGATACAACATGATTTTAGTTCAAGTCAGGGTTCAATAATTATAAATAGGCAACTCATGACTTATTCAGGAAACATCACAGTAGATTAAGCATTTAATAATGCATATTCCTCTATCTCTACCCTAGGGTTCATTTCACATCCTAAGGATTCTATCAATAATTCTAATTTAACATGCACTTCAAGTATGTAATCATAGGGCATAGCAAAACCACTCAATCAGGGTAACCAGGAGATGTGGGGGCATAAACGGCGGATCTCACAGCTTCCATAGGTTCCGTGCACACCACGAATGGATGACCTATTTAATACAAACGATCAAACTTCACATTACTAACATCCCACATGACAGAAAAGTACTCAAAACAATTAGAACCAAACTCCATCACATTGGAAAATCCAACAGGAAGCCAATGGTACTTTGTTTGCGAAAAACCGACTTTGTTTTGGCCCTGAACCGGCCCAAACACACCTCCTGGTTTACCTGAACCGGACCAGGCCGGCTGGACCAGTTGGACTAGCCACCTGATACTTGGAATATTCCAACCAGGCTGATATCAGACATTTGGAACAACTTCCATACATCTTAAACGACACCAGAATGCTCACCTTATGTTCTGCATTGAAAACGGACGTTTAGAACCCCTCACGGTCATCCAGGGGTCCTTCCAGACGTCCGGTAGTGCACTCGGACATCTAGAACGAGTATCAGTCGTCTGGAGAGATGTCCAGATGTCCTAAAGTGTCTAAGGAGCTACGCCTGTGCCTCTTCCCAATGGCCCTGCATGCGTACAGTGACATACAGTCACTCACAGACAACGCGTACCAAAAATACAGGCGGATAGGACCTTACCATTTGAATCTGCTTTATCGGGCGTCTGGTGCTACCTCTGGACGTCCGGTCAGACATCTGATCTGCAGAGAAAAATCTTCCCAGAGTCCTTCACGAGCCTTCCTCTCCTCGGGAAAAGCAACCTCGCCCTACGCAGCGCACACACCAAGGCACTCAGCCTTACGCCTACTGGGCAGAGGAGAGTATACTGAAAATTGCGCACAAGTCTCGAACAAAGCATTACCTCATATTCTGCGTGGTATCAGACGTCCGGTGACAGCTCTGGACGTCTAACTAGATGTCTGTTGAATTACCCAGACATATGATTTTGCAGAAAAATGATTCTGCAGAATCGTTCATGAGTGTTCTTCTCCTCGCGAAAACACCCTCCCCTACCCTGCACCAGGAGCTGCAGCAGTAATGGCCCTCCCTCAGCTTTGCACGGACGCCCTCCTCCAAGCTTTGTCGTAAGCTCGTTCCAAGCTCCTCCTTGCGCACTGAAACTCCCGCAGCGGGAGCTCCTTGTGCAACAGGGAGAACACGGAGAGGAAGGGGGGGGAAGAGCTGGTGTGTGCTGCTGGGAGCCAACGAGAGAGGGTGGGGAACTCAAAAATCGAGGTAAGGGGGTTTAAATAGAGTAGAGGGGTTTAGGATTTAGGGGTGCACGTGGGTGTGGGTGTGAGTGCGGCCGAGGCATTTTGCAAGATATTCCCTACAAGAGTCTCATTTATCTGCAAATCCCCAAAACAAGAAATCCAAGGGGTTACAAATTACAGCAACCTCCCTAAATTCCAGAAAATGACCCTACGATCCTTGGGAAGGGTCATTTCAGGTGGATACCATGTCATCAGAGTTGCATACTTAGCATGACAGAATTAGAAGACCATCATGACTTGGATGATGATTAGGGTCCCAATGTTTAGTACCACATTGGAATATTCTAGAATATTCCTAGGAGTTAGGGACTCTTATAAATACCCTACCCCCCTTAACCATCCATCCTATAATCCCAAGGCTGAGAGGAGAAAAAAATCCATTTGTTATAGTCCCTGTTAGCAAGACGGCTGGAATCATTTGCTTTGTCTTCCTTACCTATACCATTCATTTAATTTCTTTAGTAAACTATTTTCTAAAGATAACGAAAATCTCTTATTCTCTAATCTTTCTCATTGTATGAAGCGATCTTGTCGTGGGGAAGATATTGTTCTTTGATTTATTCTCGAGACCAACCAACTTGCCCACCGACCAGCACGGAAAACCCTGATTTGTGTTTTTTCCCAACCTTTGGCATGCTCGTTTTAAGAATAAATAAATGAACTGCCGAACGATATGCCACTTTAGAAAGATATTAAATTAACCATACATGCAAATCGGTGAAAAATATGTGTTGTATAATTTACCGAATAAAGAAGGTTCCAAGAGGGGATTAATTTACCGAAAAATATCTGTTGCATGCTCCAACTATGATATTTTCCAGTAACTACTTATAGCGAGTTTAGATTGTACAATTATGCAGTGTATTGTGCAAGATAAAACACCAAAATCCAATTGCATGGAATAAAGAGAACTTTAGCGTCAACTATGGATTCCAGTCATGTTTGCAGAGAAGCCACGATGTATTTCCCTCCAATTCCTTCCGGCCTTTGGATATTGGGGTAAGGATTTCTTACATTGTTATAACAATCAAGTCTTTTTTTCACACTAAATGAAGTCGATTATATAAATTTTTTACCTCTATATAGATCAATTTTAAACTATTTCAGAACTTAAATTAAATTAATTGAAGTCATACTTAATAATTTCCTTCCAATAGTTGTTTGATATTCCTCACTCCTTAATAGGTTCAACTTCCAACTTCTCGCATCTCCTGACTGAAACATCTAATGACCTTTGTAAATGTTCAAATCATCTTAGGTATATCTCTCTCATTTTATTGTCTATCGATGACATCCTAACATTTTCTCGAATAATCTTATTTAAATTACGATTCTTTCTTGTACCATACATTCATCTTAACATCTTTATTTCTACCATAAACATCTTCTATATATACCTATAGTTAATAGTCCAACATTCAAAACCATACAACATGATTGGATCTAACATTGTTAGCTAGAAAGTTTCAATTGATAGTTGAAGAATGGGTTTCCATAAATTGAGTCCACCAAATAGTTTCTTAGATACTTGGGTATTCTTAAAGAGCCAGATATTTCTATAACTATAGGTGGTTCCTTTTATTCGAAACTAAAATATTCAAATATCACAAATGTTATTTGTATTTCAAATATCACAAGTAATATATCATTGGTAATATTTGATTTAGAGTTAAAATATCACTCGCTCATACCTGAATATCATCGATATAATTTAGTTCAACAGGAGGTGCATGAACTTTTGCGTTAATAAGCATCCGTGCATTCCAAAATTTAGGTAAGGTATGAGAAGAGGCCCTAAGCAGTGCCACAAGCATGCATATGCCAAGTACGACATAAAATGCTTCTTGGTGTGGCTCAAGATAGCATAGAAGAATTGTTAAAGATGATAACCATTTGTATTTACCTCCCTATTTCCAAAGTTGCAATCAAGGGTACGGAGCTAGCCACAACTTTAGGTGATCATATTAACAAAAGGACAAGTAGACTGAATCTATAACTCATCTCTCAGGCGACTTGCTTCTCTTCTTTCTTCCTGCAGCTTCTCCACGACTTCATCCAATGAAGGATCACCAGGTCGTCGAAACAGCAACTCACCAATCTTCACTTCATATGCCTCTTGCTGGCTCAAGATGAAATCTTTCAACTAACATGAAAATCAGAGGAAAAAAGTGAAATCCAAGTGCTTACAATGGAAAATATGAAATTCATAGATTAAATCATGTAAAAAAACTTAGTCAGCCCATGTTGGATGATGCAACTCCTCTTCATGAGATCCTCATTGATTCAAGGAAAATGATCCAAAGAAATAGCAGCATGACAAAAAATTTAGCCAGGTAAAGTACCATTAACTTAATCAACATTGTTAAAGTTATAGGATTTAGTTAGTTATAGATTTGTTTTAATTAGAAATGAGAATATTGGTTATTTTTTTATACAAGAATAAAGGTGACATACAAGATTGTTCCAACTATAAAGGTATTAAGTTGATGAGTCATACGATAAAATTTTGGAAAAGAATAACTGAAAAAAGGGTGAAGCAAATCTCTATGGTAACTGAAAATCAGTTTGATTTTGTCAGGTAGGTCTACTATTGAGGTAATACATCTCTTGAGACGTATGATGAAGACATACAAAGTCAAGAAAAATGATTTACATATGATTTTTATTGATTTAGAGAAAACCTATGATTCTGTCCTAAGAGATATCTTGTGGAGAATTTTGGAGAAAAGAAAAGTGCCAGTTATATATATCAACCTCATAAAGGATATGTACTATGGAGCAGCACCTTGTGTAAAGACTAAGGATGATTTGACGGACTACTTTGATATCACCATTGGTCTGCATCAAGGTTTGACTTTAAGCTCTTATCTTTTTTCCTTGGTCATGGATGAGTTGACAAAGCATATCTAAGTTGAGGTGCCTTAGTGTATGCTTTTTGCTGATGACATTGTGTTGATTGATGAGACAAGAGATGGAGTGAACAGAAAACTTGAACTTTGAAGAGAAGTCATGGAAGATAAAGGATTACGCATAAGTATGACGAAGACTGAGTATATAGAATGCAAGTTTAGTAGAGGGAACAATGAAGGGATTGATGTAAAAATCAGAGAAGAGTACATTCCAATGAAAAATATTTTTAAGTACTTGGGATCCATTTTCCAACATGATGGTGGAATTGATGGAGATGTTACACATAGAATTAATGCAAGGTGGTTGAAATGGAGGGATGCATCTGGTATTCTCTGTGATAAGAGGGTTCATTTAAAAGTCAAAGGAAAATACTATCGAGCTGTGGTAAGACCAGCCATGTTGTACGGTTCTGAATGTTGAGCTATAAACTATAGTCATGTACAGAAGATGTCTGTGGTAGAAATGAAAATGTTAATATGGATGTGTGGTCATATAAGAAAGGATCGTATTTCAAATGAGATTATTAGAAATAAGGTTAGGGTGGCACCGATAGAGGATAAAATAAGAGGCACGTCTAAGGTGGTTTGGACATTTACAAAAAAGGTCACTAGATGCTCCAGTTAGGAGATGCGAGAAATTAGAGGCTGAACCCGCTAAGAGGGGGCAAGGGAGACCAAACAAGTGTTGGAAGGAAACTATTAAGTATAACCTCAATTACTTTAATTTAAATCTTAAAATAGCTAAGAATCAATCTGTGTGGAGGCAAAAAAATCCATATAACCGACCCCACTTAGTGTGAAAAAAAAACTTGGTTATTGTTATTGTTATATTTCTATTTCTTGTTGAATTTAGTATGCAATTCTTCCAACTTGATTCTCTATATAAAGAGGTTAGGAAATTTTATTTTCAATAAGATAATAGTTTATCTCTTCTACAAACATATATTAAAGAAGATGATTTTTTTCATAAATGTCATTAAAAACATTGAAAGATACTTTCCCGTCATCTACTTCCTAATATTACTTTTTATGCTATTAGAAAAGTCACATCACTTTCAGAGGATGAGGTGGAGGAGGGAGGAGGAGCAAGCTGAAGGATGAGATGGAGGGAGGGGACTGGGGACAGTGGAATGAAAAAGGTAAGAAAAGATGAGAAAAAAAATAAAAGCCTACCGTTAAGTTTAACGAAACCAACTAATGGAGTGGTAATTGCAAAAGTGAACTTTTATCGTGACAAAAAAAATTACTGAGAAGTAGATGGTAAGAAAGTAAAATTTGATATTTTCAATGACATCAATGTGAAAATTCCTAAAGAAAATGACCATTTGAATTAAGGAGTTTACAATTTTGATACTCTACTGTTCAAATAAAGTCATAATAGAATGTACAAGTCCAGAAAAAAAAAAACTGGACGGAAGTAAGATGACCGAATTTTTTTCTTTAAAGGAGGATTTCTTATTCCTTTCTATTTTACACTATATGCATTAAGATTTCATTGTCAGATTGAAATTGAACATGATTTGATTGGTAAAGTGCTACAATATGTAACCAACTTTAAGCACATTGCACCACGAGGAGATTGTGCATCACTGAAATATGTAAGATGTTTAGATGTCATTCCAATTTGAAGATGAGCTTGCCTGTTTTACAAGCTTTTTAAATGTACTGGTGTGACCATGGATTCTTTTGACACATTCTGTACAAACTAATAAAGTTCTCTAATAAACAAGCTTCAAAAGCACAAACCAAGCTTACAATCATGAGTGAAATTATGGAAAGAAGAAAACAATACTGAGGAATACATACCTCTACAACATCCTGTCCTGTTTGAATGGTAAACATAATTGTACTCAGATCTACCACCATGAATGTAACTTCAACAGAACCGGTTCGTAGAATCTTGGACCATCGAGTAGCAATCTCACTAACATCATCCTGGGAGAATACCATAATAAGTAAAATGTTATTTTCTGCAAAGTAAAGTTGCTAAATAAAATCTTCAAGATAAGCAATTTCTTTGATTATGTCTTCAGTGTTGGAGAGCTAAGTCAGAGCAGAATGGATAGGCTCACTGCCAATTTTAAGGAGCTTGCTGTTACGGAAAAAATAGCATCTATGTATGACAGTAAGCATATATGACAGACAGCACATACATTTAATAAAACAGACAGATGTATGACAATAAGCATATAATTGATAAAAATGGCAAGAAAACATAGAAGAAAAATCCAAAAACACCTACAATCAAGCATTTATGGAATATAAAAAAAATTAAGGCAGTGTTAGAGATATTACAATGGAAGCATTGCTTTTAAAGGAACTCTCCTTGGGCCTAATTTGGGATGAGGGATGGAATTATGTAGGATAAGAAATTTTAGAAGAGTATCCTACATTTCTATTTGGAAGTCAAATGTGTTATCTTGTTGGGTTAATCTATGACTATTTGTGGGATAACCATGGCTTACTTTATTTTTGGGAGATGAGGGATGGCAACTTATCTCGCATCAGGCCTAGAATAAGTTATCCCAGGTTAATCACTTGTAACCTAGGTTAACCCAACCTGGCAATCAAATTAAATTAATCCCATTTTGAAGAGATAACTCACCAAACAAATTAGATCGTAGAGAAATAGCACCCTCTCCCTATCACCTGTTACAATTGGGAGTAGTAAATTTTGGAATCCAATGGGTCAAACAATAAAGTCACAAGACCCACACTGACACCCTTCCCCCACCAAAAAAACAAAAAAAAACAAAAAACCAAAAGACAAAAATCATACACAAAATTTAAAGGTTCAAGTTTCAAGCTTTGAATTGATTCTTGGTCTAAGATTGTGCCCAAGCTAGAACCAAGGTGAGGTAGGTCAAGACAAGGTACACATGGCGTGACCTCAAACCTCTTCCCTTGCCCTTTGCTACTCAAGCCATGAAAAGCATAAACTTGTATAGCAACCTTGTGTTTTAAAAATTTACCATGTGAGACTAAACATCTCACACGTCTCTCTTTAATATTGACATGAATTTCTAATGCCACCTATCACTTTGCTTGAATTAACATATGAGACCTCCAAAATTCCACAATTCCACATGAACATCACTGAAGTTCGCTGTGAAAAAGACAAAATCTCTTAGTTACCATACTTTACTTTTAGCAAAGATGCCTCTTGATTTGAAATTTTACTTGGGCCATTCACTTTCACCACCATATGAAAAAAGTGAAACTAGTTTTAAACCTTACACCTTTATTGGCAGGTATATTGTGGTAAGTGGCAAACATGAGTGCATTTAGGGAAAAGATTGTTCCCCTACCAACAACTTGTAGAAATACTTGGATGGGAGGCATTTTTCAAGGATGACTAGTCACAGCTCACCATAAAAAGGTTCAAAGCCTTTTGGAGTTGAAACTCCTATAGTTGCAATTTCTCAACCACTTCGTCCTTTTCAAAGATTGGAAATAGATGTTGAACATCTATAAGTGCTAACTGGCTCCTTATAATACAACTTGTTATTAGCATTCAACCCAAATCATGAGATCTTCACTCAATTAGATCAGACACTGTAGGTAAACTCCAATAGCTTTTGATCATAGACCAAGTTAATGATCTATGAAGTCCTCTGGTCAGAAGATTTGTTGTGTTATCTTCTGGTCCAACAAACTCCACAGCAATGATTCCTTCAAACACTAGTTCCGTTGTAGACATAAGTTTAAATGTGTCTCCTAGACTTTCTATTTTCGTTATACTATCACAATGCAATAATATTTCAAGAATTAGCTTGTCCTCTATAAGCACCTTAGAAAGAAGCTCTTTCAGCCATTCATCCTCAATTATTATGGTGCTTAAAGTACAAAACTTAGCTTGAAAAGTGGAGGCCAACCAAGATGGTTTACTTTATAATCCTTTACGCAATAGTAGTGCCTTGCAAGGTAACAATAAATTCAATAACATCGAGGATGTAAAAATCAGTCTAGTCGGTTGATTAACTAGCGAAATCGTGGATCGAATCGAGTATCAATATTTGGTGCGATACTTGGAAAGGTTGATTAATCAAGCAAATTACCAATTAATCAACTAATTTTATGCCCAATTGGCCTCTTGAAGTTACAAAATCCGATAACCAAACCCAATAAGCCTCCATTTTATTTTTCCCTTCCCCATCAAAATCCTTAAGGCATACCCTTTGGCTTATCTCCAACTGCTGCAACCCCTTTAACATCCTAAACCATCATAGTTGGTCCATTATACAGTCATCATTGCCCTACCATATGGTTGCCAACTCCATGTAGAACTCTGTTGTTGTTGCCCCATCTCCCCCAACTCCCTCCATTCCAGCCAACTAGCCCACCCAACTCCCTCACCAATGCCCACCATCCCTAGCTTCCTTGTTCCCATCGACTCCATTATCACCCACCTCACTCTCTCTGCCAGCATAACCACCCAGCCAAGTCCCTGTTGTCACCAACCTCTCGCTTTGTGGAAGATGTATTTCTTTGTACTATTACTGCCTTTTTTATTTCCTTTCTTCTATAGAACTATTTCCTCTTTCATTTTATGTACTAGTTTGTTTAAATTCCTGTCCATTCATTTTGTTTTTTTTGCTTTTTTTGAAATGGAAAGGGACAGCTACTAGATTTCAGTAGTCATCACTTCCATTCATTTGGTTAATTTTTAATTTGTTGATGATGCTTTAATTATTGTTGATTTTGGAACAATCAACTTATGTGCCTTGTTTTATGTGATGTGATTGCTACTAAGAAATTGTACAAGTTATAAATATTACCAATACACATATTGTATAATTTTCAGCAAAAAGTACATACATCCTAGTATGCCTATAATTTTTTTTTTAAATATTTAAATATTAAAAAATACTTAACGAATTAATCTATGATTAATCTCTCTCCTGCATTCAAAATACTCCATAGTCAGTATCCTCCCTTATTGAATGGCATCTAATTGTTTCTATAACCTCAAACAACATTATCCCTGAAGCCCTCCATGACTTATCTAACTTGCATCACTAAACCCTTTGAAAAAATGAAGAATATCTAAAACAGCAAAATCCAAGCTATATAGATCCCTTAAGTTACTCAATTGTCCACTCCAAATTATTCCTATGAGTACAGTCAAAATAGCTGATGCATTTACATATCTTTGTGGCCACAAAAGAAATATCTAGTCTAATGCAATTTGCAAGATTCATCAAGCTTCTGATGATTTGTGAGTATATAAATTGTGTTACAACACTCCACTATTGTTCCCATAGAGTGGTTTTGAGAAATCACTGAGTGCACAACGCACATAAATTTACATTTCTGATAACCAATGCTCTTGAGAATTTTCTTAGCATATTATATCTAAGAAACAGTTATCCCTTTGTTTGATCTAGTCAACTTTAAGTCCTTAGATTGCATTAGTAACTCCCATATCTTTCATATCAAACCTACTATTTAAGAAAGCTTGTACTTCATAAATTATTCTCATAGTTGATCCAAACAATATATCATGCATGTATAGGTAGAAGAGAGTAGTACGTCGCCTTTAATAATAGAATTGACACATTTATCAGTAAAACAATCTTATCAAGCTTTTCATAGCATTATTTTGGACCTTGTTTCAATCCATTGCATGATTTCACAAGTTCCAAACTTTCTCTCATCACTAGGAGCTGCAAATCCCTCATGCTTATCCACAAAGATATCACCCTCGAGGTCATCCTGTGAGAAGGCAACCTTTACATCTATTTGATGACAATAAGATCATAAATGGAAGCTAGTGCTCTAAGCATTTGAATTATGCTCATCCAGGTAACAAGTAACAAGGTAACTGGTAACCTTCTTTTGCTTAAAATCTTTGGCTACAAGTACATTTCTCTATTTTTCAATGGATCCATCTAGCCTAGGTTTCCTCTAACACATTCATCTACACCAATTGTAGAACACCTTGAAGGCAAATCAAAATTGTTGAGATGCCAAGCTTACATGTTAAAACCCTAAAGACTAACTGGGTTCCAAATTGTCTTTGAAGACTTGAGGAGAGGATGGAGAGAGCTCGAGAGAGGGTAAGAGAGAGGGTGAGGTACAAGAGGGGAAAGAAGGGGGTGGTCGCCGTTCGGGTAGGAAGGGGTGGCGTGCAACTCCGAGTAGGCGCGGACGAGAGCGAGGTGCAGGGATGGTTAGTGGTGGCAAGGAAGAGAAGGCTGCATAGGTCTGTGGAGGCGACTGGATGGAGAGACGTCGCTGGAGGGGGAGGGAGATGCTTCAAGTGCTTGGGCAATGACCATTAGGCTCATGACTGTCGCGAGCCATGGAGGTGTTGGAGATGCGGTGGCCTCGGGCATAGGAGTGAGGGATGCCGCGTTGGTTGTGGTGGAGATGCTGTGGTGTTGCCACCTCTGCCTTCGAGGAGTGTGCCGCAGATGGAGGTTGCAGCTCCTTAGTCGGAGAAGTTGAGGGGGTTGCGAGAGGAGATCGAGGGTAGGCTTGTGGGAGATGTGGTGGAAGGTTGGGTCTCTCGATCGAAGGTGAAGGAGATGCTGGGTAGTGACGCCAAGCGTGAAGGGATGGAGATCCTCATCTTGGATGGTAGGAAGATCCTCGTCCTCGGTCTTCCTACTTCGAGGAAGGAGGTGCTTTGTTTCACTGAGGTCCAATCGAAGAAGGGGAGATGGAGATGGCGGCGAATTTGCCCTCACGATGGAGCATCGTCGGAGAGGCCGCCGGAGCAGTTGTTGGTTGAGGTGTCTGTGGAAGGTGTCCCATGGTGGCTGTGCTCGGTGGAGGTTGTGAAGGCAGTGGTTTCACCGTTTGTTTAGCTCGTGAAGTGTAGGTCGGTGGACCTCGCGGAAGGTCCACTGGTGGCAGTGATAGAGCTGAAGATCGGGGTAGAGGTGATCGACAAGATCGTGCTCCGCCTGGGGGGTTTGTCGTGGGTGGTGTCCTGCTCGCGTCGGGCAACGCAGTCGATGATCAATGCTGCTGCTCCGATGTGGAGAGGCGGTGCCTGACGAAGGTTTAGAGGAGGCAAGCGATTGCTGGCGTCACCTTGGTCCCCAACAGATCTCCACAGATCTCGCGTGAGGATCTGCCACGTCCCAAGATTGCAGTACACCCATTGAATGCGAAAGCGGAAGAGGCGGAGGAGGATTTCGCAGGATCACCCTTCCAACCCCAGCTGGAAGAGATCGCACTTGGAGGAGCCTCTTGCCAGCTAGAGTCGAACTTATGTGCGACGGGTCCGAAGGAGGCGGATCCGAACCTGGGTCTGAATAGACAACTGCGCCACCCCCTTGTTTCGGATCCGAAGACAATGGGTCCTGAAACACACGGGCCGGGGGGACCTTTTGTCGGGAAGGAGGCCTCGGGCATCCTCTCGACTTCGGGTGCAAGGCTGGCTGAGGTGGGTGTGCCGGAGGTAAACGATGGTGGAGGTGAAGCACCATCTTCGACTGTTGCGGGTGCGGAGCTCCTGCTGGAGCCCTCGATGGCTTCCCAGAGGGAAGCTGATCCTCAAGGGGCAGAGTTGGAGGTCGACGCACCTCGGTCGAGGCGAAAGGAGGATGCGAGCGCCTCTGTGGCGGATGGGGAGGAAGCTGAGGACGCTCGGTAGGCGGTGGGATCTCCAAACTGATGGAGGTTTGCTGCAACAGCAGACCAAAGACCTCTTTTTGGAGTCTGCTGGCCAACAGGGGGTTCCCTTGACTGAATGGAGGCCGATGCTAGTGAAAGAGGGCCCTGGTGGTGCTTTCCGGTATAGACGGAAATGGTGTTTTCATGGAAGTGGCCAAGGTTCTCGAGTGGTGGTGGATAGTCGTAGCAAATCACTTCAGCTCTCACAAGAGGTGGAGGTGCTGGACCAGAAAGATGAGGTGTGTCAGACTGCAGAGGCAGGTAGCTTATTACCGACAGGTAGGGAGGTTCCCATCAGTTCTAGATGAATGGTATCCTTACGTGGAATGTGAGGGGTCTCAATGACCCATCAAGGCGGGCATCCTTGGGGAGCTACATTCGTCAGTGGAGAGCGGATGTTTTTTTGTTGCAGGAGACGAAATTGTTTGACTATGATTGTAGAATATGGAGAGAGATTGGTGGCTCTTGGATGGAAGGGTTTCGGTCTATTGGAGCGGTTGGTCGTTCAGGAGGACAGCTTCTGGGATGGCAGGAGGAAGTTTTTTCCTTGGAGGATTGTTTCTGTGGAGAAACCGTCATCTCTGTCAGGCTGATGCGGAAGGTGGGTGGCGCCAAGATGACGATCATTGGGGTATATGGTCCTTCAGATTCCAGGCGAGAGATGTGATGTGGGAGCACTCGTTTGTGGCTATCGGGTGTTGCAGGAGGCCTTGGCTGATTGAAGGGGATTTTAACATCACCTTGCAGATGGATGACAAACCGAGCAGACGAGGGAGGCAAGATCCTGGGTCGGACCGTTTTGTAGAGTTTGTGGCCTTACATGGCCTTGTGGATTTGTGACCACACGCCGCTTATGTGGTGCCCCAATGAGGGGGTCTTCTTCGACACCTACTTCAAATTTGATAGATCATGGCTAATGGAGAATGGTTTCCGGAGTATAGTGGAGAAGTGGAGGTCTATAGAGGTGGAGGGATCAGGCACAGTTCGCCTGGCAACAAAACTACATATCTTGCGTGATCATTTGAAGGTCTACAAGAAGGATATTGAAGCAACCAAGATAGGAAAGCAGAGGTGGATTGGAAGACAAGATCTAGACAGAAGTGGTTGAGAGAAGGTGATTCCAATACCAAGTTCTTTCACTAAATAGCATCTTCTAAGAGGAAGAGGAATTGGATAGAGAAGATGGTGGTCCATGGGAAGACCTCCGGTAGAGAGGTGGGACGGGCTGTGGCGGATTACTTCAGAGTCTTCACAGGGAGGCGCAATAGGGGGTCCTAGAGATGGAGAGGAGAGGAGGTGCAAAGTATCGATGATGAGGCAGCAGGCCTTACGGCCAGGTTCTCAAAGGATGAGGTGCGGTAGGCGATTTGGGGGTTGAATGCGGACGAGTGCCCTGGGCTAGACGATTTTCCTGTCTTCTTCTTTAGGGAGTTTTGGTCCCTGGTTGGAGCAGATGCGATGCAGGTGATGGAAGAGTTCACAATTGGGAACAGAGGTTTCAACAGGATTAACAGATACTTTTTGTTTTTGCTACCTAAGGAAGGTGCGGAAGCGATACAGGACTTTCGTTCGATTGCATTGTCGAATGCTGTATACCTTATCGTTGCTAAGGCATTAACTAACAGGCTCAGGGGCCTCCTTGGAGGCTTGATATCCCACGTACATACAACTTTTGTCCTAGGCAGGGAAATTCTAGACGGTTTTGTCATTGCTATGGAGGCACTGGCTACTTGGAAGAGGGAGAAGAAGCAGGCCTTTCTGTGGAAGGTAGACTTCAGTAAGGCATATGACTCGGTACAGTGGGACTTCCTTTGGGCCTCTTTGTTGAGGAGGGGCTTCCCCACATTGTGGATAGATTGGATGAAGAGATGTGTGACGACGACATCCTTTGCGACCCTGGTTAATGGGAATCCAACAAAAGGTTGGGTGCAGCCTAGAAGAGGGGGTCAGATAGGGGTGCCCCTAGCACCTATGTTGTTCATTCTGGCGGCAAATGCATTGGCGAGGGCGACTCACAGGGCATGTGCTACAGGTCTGATTAGAGGCTTTCTGGCTGGAGAGGATAGAGAGATGACGATCCTTCAATACGCGGATGACACCCTACTCCTAGTTGAAGGAACAGGTCTGGAGGCTAGGAGAATGAGGATAGTTCTAGAGCTTTTTGGCGTCGCTTCAGGTTTGCAGATTAATTACCAGAAGTGGTCCTTTATCCCACTAAATATGGCAAATGAGAAGGTGGAGAGGGTAGGCGATGCTTTGGGGACAGAAGTTGGTTCTTTGCCACTGGTGTATCTGGGCCTCCCGCTGTCAAATCGACGTCTTTGATTGCAAGATTGGCTTCCTTTGCTAGAGAGGATGGAGGGGCGACTGGCAGGGTGGTCTTCTAAGTTGTTATCTAGAGGTAAGAGATTGACCTTGGTTACGATAGTTCTACCTTCCATACCAGCATATTTTCTTTCAGTCTTCAGGATTCCGCGGCAAGTTGAGAAGATCTCTGGTTTGATGAGGGACTTCTTCTGGGTGAATTGGGGGGGGGGGGGGGGGGGGGGGGGGGGGGGGGGGGGGGGGGGGGGGGTAACAGGAAGAGGGGCGACAATGGTGGCTTGGCAGGAGATCTGTAGACCGATACAGGAAGGAGGTTTGGGGGTTAAGGATGTGAATAAAATGAATATCAGTCTCCTTGTGAAGTGGGTAGCCAGACTGGTGGGATGAGAGCAAGGGTTGTTTGGTGATGTCATGCAGAGTTGTTACGGAACTTTTCTCTCCTCGGGGCCTTTGGAGTCTTCTCCTCCTGGGGCCTCCTTTTTTCTGAGGGGTCTGGCAGAAGTGGTAAGGAAGGTGCGAATATTCTTCTCTCCTACGCTAAGAGATACTTTCCGATTCTGACAGGATGACTGGCGAGGCGTTGGATCTACACTCGTTGACAGATTCCCACGTCTCTTTGGAGGAGTGGTGGATCCTTTGGCTACAATGAGGGACTATTAGACCAGGGCATTGTGTCGGATCTTCCGAGGACACCTTTCCAACCAGAGGTGTGGAGACTTCTAGCGGATGCTTCAGGAGTTGGAAGGATTGGAGCCGGAAGAAGAAGGTGGTGACGTGTATTCATAGGGGGAAGGAGAGTTCTCTGTGGCAAACGTCTTCCGTAGGTTGAATGTTGCTACAGTTACCCCAGAGGTCGACCTCTTGAGAGACCGCAGGCTGCTTTGGGCAACAGAGTGCCCATTGAAGGTGAAGATTTTTGCCTAGTTGCTAAGAAGGGGGAGGCTTATGACAAAGAGGTGGAGGGCAAGACGGGCCGAGATGGATGATGTGAGGTGTCATCTTTGTGAAGGAGCGGAGGAAGACATACATCTCTTCTTTCAATGTCCGCTTGTGGTGCAGGTGTGGCAAAGGGTGGGATTGGCTGGATTGCTCTTCAGGACACGAATACCTTCTGGTCTTCCTTTTGCAGAGGAAATGCTCTGGATGGAACTATCTCTTTTAGATCAAAAAGGGATAGAGCTAAGGTCTTGGCTGTGTTGTGGGGTGTTTGGTTGGGAAGAAATGGGATCACTCTTAGGGGGAGAGCCCCTATGTAGAGAATTTTGTTTCTTCCATATCTTCCCAGGTGGAGTTCTAAGGTTCCGCTTTGTAATTTTGATGTAATTATTTTTTATGGAATGAGATGATGGTGGGTGGTTATCGCTTGGATAACTACCCTTTGACTTTCAAAAAAAAAAAAAATTGTTGAGATGCCTCTTCTCGGTCCCAGTAAGCGCACAAAGGCAACACATTCAAACATCCGAGGGGGGTACCTAAGATAAATCTCTATCATGATACAAGACATGCCATGGAGTCTATTTATGTTACATAGAAGATGGCATTCTATTAATAAGATAACAAACCGTAAGTACATCACCCCAATATAAATGTGACACACAATGGCAAATCAAAAGAGTACAAGCCACATCTAATAAATGTCTATATTTTCTTTTTGCCATGCCATTTTGTCGTGAAGTGTGAGGGCAAGACGTCTGATGTATAATGCCATAAGACCTATAAAAGTTTGCTTATCTGGTAGTGCAAAGCTCCAAAGCATGATCAGATTGCATAATCTTAGCCATAACAAAAAGCTAATTCTTTATTTCTAATAAGAAGGTCTCAATCACATGCTCAACATCTGCCTTATTCTTTAACAAAAAAAACCACGACAATCATGAAAAATCATCTATAACAACCAAATAATATCTATGTCCCTGCCGGTCTAGAATCTGACTAGGGGCCTAGACGTCCATATACAGTAGCTAAAACATAACACTAGTCCTTGGTTCAGTGCTAGGAGGAAACAATGATCTATGGTGCTTTCCCAACTTACATGTGTCACAATGTATCTCAGTAGTAGTTGAAATGTGAGATGATGTGTTTGCGCCTATCTAGGGAAGGATGACCAAGGCGACAGTGTCACTGCAAGGCACTCCCAGCAGCGGAACTAGAATCACCCTGGCAAGCAACAAGTAGTGTCTAGACTAGGCGATACACACCTCCTCTTCATGTCCACTAATCGTCCTCCCTGTCAACTTTCCCTGAAAAATGCATCTCAGTTCATCAAATATAACACGACAAAGAAGCTGCTTCGTAATCTTACTAACAGATAACAAATTCAATGAAAAATTAGGAACAAAGAAGGCATTAGGCGATCTCATAGTGGGAGTCAATGCCACCTCTCCCTGACCACCAATCTGTGCATGTATGCCATCTGCAACCTGTATTATCATGCCATGGGGTATAGACTGTAGTATGCCAAAACACCCCTAATCTCCAGACAAATGGTCAGCAGCACCAAAATCCACCAACCATGTCATACGTGTAGAAGCCTGTGCACAAATATCTATACCTAATGAGGAGGCAAAAGCAACATCTCAATAGAAGATGTGGCTGGCTCCTGAATAAGTTGGGAAAGATGCTGAAGGCATCATAATCAGCCCTTGGAATAGGCACAACATCAGTAGCATCCTTGGTTGTCACGAAGGCTTAGTTAGCCATTGGAGGTCTTCCATGTTTAGCCCAGCTAGCCATTGGAGGTCTTCCATGTTTAGCCCAGCAGGAAGCTTCCACATGACTAATTTAGACACAGTAAGTGCATGAGATGTGAGATCTCCCAAAAGCACCACATCCTCTTCCACGTCCACGGGTGGAAGGTGCTCCCCTACCACTACATCTAGCAATAGCAGCAAAGGCGAACGCCTAGCTAGTCTCTCCTATCTGTGGTACTATCACATCAAGACAACTTAGGTGGTTGTAGACTTCCTCTAAGGTAGGAACTTCTGATAAGGTAAGAAACTATGTTTTGGCAGCAGTGCACTCTAGACCAAGGCTTAATAGGAACTGGTGAACAACAACCTCTCTGTGGTACTCTCTATGCAGCATACGTGCCAGTCACACATGCAGACTAGCCTACACGCATTGTGCTTCTCCTAAAGGCCCTTAGTAGTACTGGGAGAGATACCGTCCTTCTTGCTTCAACTGAGACAATTCATGACTAATCCAAAAAACCCCGGATAAGTTTTTTTCATGTGAATATGTGTCACAAAGACTATCCCACATAGCCTTGGCTGTCGGATAATACATGATCTCATCTCCTATCTGTGAAATAATGCAATTCATCAACTATGCCTTGACCATTGCGTTATCCTTCTTCCATTTGACGTATTTTTTGTCTTATCTATGTGGGCTTTGCCTCCATTAATATATGTTGCTTGTCATAACCTTCCACTGTCATCAAAAACATCTGAGAACACTTAGGGTAGTTCGTCTCATCTAACTTGATGATGGGTCTAAAAAATGGACTTTTGTAAATCCCAGATTCGGGAACAACTCCCGATGTCACATGCGAAGAACTAGAAGATGCCATCACATGCCCAAAAGACGAGAAAATATGCCAAGGTTAGATATGAAACTGATCTTCAAATAATAGAATCAACCACGAAGAACACTCGCGTGGAGAAATCAGACACGTTAAGGCATCAAAGGGTCCCTAACGACCCCTTTTCTCCACTGGCAGGCCCACCAGATGTGGGCGACGGTGCTACAAACAACCGACGACACTATAGGCTGCCAGTGACTGGTAGCACTGAAGGAGACTAGCAATGGTCTCCTGCTACCCCAGGAAGAGGTTGCGGCACCTGAGCACCACCAACAGCAGTCTCCTGCCTCAGGAGGAGGCGATGAGGCAATAGCAGTGCCTCAGGAGATGACAACGCAGAAGAGAGAGGAGAGAGGGAGACGGTGGGGGGTTAGGAGGTTAGGGTTTAGGTAGGATATCGGAGCCCCGATCTAGGATCATTGCTCTGATACCAAGTAGGCGAAAATGATTCGATTTATTTCTCAAAGAGACCTAACATCTCTTTATATAAAGAGAGATATTGGGTAAATAACAAGCATATCCAAAAGAAAATAGAAATAACAAAAAACAGTCAATAATAAAAGATAAGTGAAGTGCTCGAGGACCAGACAACCGATGTTTTCATGAAGCCTCTTCCACGTTCAACCTTTGATAATTGTTGTTCCAAGTTGATCATGATCGACATCTATGCTCCAACTTGAGGGGGAGTGTTGAGATACCTTTCCACTTATCT
This sequence comes from Thalassia testudinum, assembly GCA_037157565.1. Taxonomy (NCBI): domain Eukaryota; kingdom Viridiplantae; phylum Streptophyta; class Magnoliopsida; order Alismatales; family Hydrocharitaceae; genus Thalassia; species Thalassia testudinum. Next base: position 79,853,176 of record JAZHRO010000024.1, read on the forward strand.
TTTATTATTTTTTTGAAAAACACTTATATTTCATTATTGACTATTTTTTGTTATTCCTATTTTTTATTGGACATTCTTGTTATTTACCCAATACCTCTCTCTATATAAAGAAGCGTTGGGTCTCTTTGAGAAATAGATTGAATCATTTTCACCTATTAAAATGATTGACGTCATTTTAAATTTAGTAATGCAAGTAATTATCCAAAAACCAAATGAAGCTTAATTGCTTCCTTCCAATGCTTGGCTTCAAAATAAAGCCATTGCATGTCAAGTTGAATAGTTTCCTTCCAATGCTTGGATTCAAACAAAAGCCACTGCATCCCAATACTTGGGTGGATCACCCACAATCTAGCAAGCAAAAAAGTTATTTCCCAAAACTTTTTAATCAGCATCATACTTTGTATATGGATCAAATCCTCTGCAGGTTCATTAGGACTACAATAGGAACTAGCTTCCACATTTGAATCTTTTCCACTTGTTAAGAATAAAAAGCACATGTGGTGGTTGCACCATTTGTCAAACTTCGAGGAATAATAGTCTTCATAAGACATTTTAAAAGAAACTAGCATCATGGCACTGAAGTATGGTGTTAACATCTATACCAGGGATTTCATATTTAAACACCAAAACACTATAAGTGTAGTTTTTCTACTTTTCTCTGGAAACCACAAGAAGGCTGCATCAAATTTTTTTTTTTTTTTTGAAAAGTCAAAGGGTAATTATCCAAATGATAACCACCTAAATTCATTTCATTCCAAAAAAGTGGAACTAACAGTTACGCAAGGTTGCCTTACACTTTGAGATATTTCAAACTTAGCTTCCCATTTCACAATGATTCACATGAATTATTATCCTTATAGGCTCTTTGGCAAGTCGGATACAAAGCTTCCGCTAACATGTAAGTCAGAATCTCAAACCTGAAGGAAGGCATTGAGCATGTCTATCAGGTTGCGTGTGGCCATGGCATAAAGTTTATCCCAGGATAAACAGTGTAGGATAAGTGACAGTGAGTGCTTGTTTTGTGGTGGAATAAGTAGTATTTGTATGGTAGGAAAATATTTTTTAGTACAGAAATTTGGAAAAAACGTGGTGAAGGTTTTATGGGAAACTGTAAAGCCTATAGGATAATGCACTGTTCCTATTCCTCATCCCACTCGAGTGGGATATCCCTCTAAGATATTCCACAAGTAAACGCAGCTTTAAAGTCTTATTTTTCTAGACTGCCACCCTTTAAACTGTGAAGAATATAAACCAAGTTAATGAACTATGCTAAAGGACTTGCATTATTCAACAAATTGGTTAAATGTGTATCCGCTGCCTATTCCTACCTTAACATTCAAAAGAGTTTTAACTATCTGTGTTTCATCTTATTTTTTCACGTAAACAGCTTTCCCCAAACTTCATCCTTAATCATCTGAATGTAATAAAGTATCTCTTATTATCTCAAATCATTATATTACTAAATTCACAAAATTTCTATGTATACTAATCCTAGAACCTCAGTGTCCCTAGGCACAAATTGAAAGAATTTTCTGGATTGTTTTCTTACACACAAATTTCACATTTTTGCGATTTATCTAGTCTGATGATGTACCATACTTAATTTATAGAATTGAAATTCACTTGACCAAAATTGAATATTGGAAATAACACTAATAATGGCATGAGAACTAGGATAAACTAATAGTGTCTCATCTATTCTGAAAAAAAAAAAAATCATAATAAACCAAATACCCCTTACCATAGAAAATCTCACAACTCAACAGAACTACTTTATTATATCTAAAATTGAGTTTGAAATCCCTTCTAGTAGCAAACAAACTCATAAAGAACACGTTGTTGCAAAACAAACTCACACAGGAGTATTTTGAATCCTGATTACTTTATAAATTGATTGTTTAAAGAACTAGGTAGGCTTTCAAATCTAGATTTATATGTGGCACATTTTGTATTGCTTACAACCAATCATAAAATACTTCAACTTTTCTCTTGAAAAGAAAAGACTTTAACTTATCAAAAGAACTTTCAAGAACACTCCAATGAATTGAATTGCAGTGAGAGGAAGAAAAAATAACAATAAATCTCACTTAATTTAGATTCTGTGTTTCTAATCTCATTGAAATTATATTATAGATAAATATCATATGTGCATGTAATTAAACTTCAGGTCAGGTTTTTTGGCAGAAATTCCAAGCCCAAGTACGGATCTGGTTTTTGGGCACAGACTACAATTTGCCTGGGCACAGCCCAATAAACTCAAAGCTCAAGGTTTGGCTCAAACTGAAATGACCCTTCTCATGGGTCGATAGGCTTTTTCCAGAGACTATGGGAGTTTCGTTACAAATTTTAACCCCCTAAGTATTTGGTGGAAGGACTTGTGGGAGTTTGGGAATGTTGTGAGACATTCTGTGCAATTTTCCAGGCCCCACACTCACACCCACACCCCATGCACAGCACTCCCTCCCCCAAACCCTAACCCTAGGCTACCTTATAAAAACACCCCCACCCTTGGAGTTCGTGCCCTACTCCCTCCCACAACCTTCTTCCCTACGGCTGCACACACACACCCCGTCTCCTTCCTCCATCCTTTTTTTTCCTGTTCACGCTGCTGCTGAGGGAGCTCCTATGCGAGGAGTGTGAGAGCTCGGGGAGGAGGTGGAGCCATCGTGGGAGCTAGAGGGAGGAGTTCCGTGCAAGGCTGAGGCAGCACCGGAGCTATTGCAGCTCCTATGCGCAAAGGAGAGGACTTGGTTGCGGGGAAGAAGGCCTCGCAGCGGTTCTGCGAAAACATATTTCCGCAGAATCAGACATCTTCGAGGGCCCTCAAACGTCTGGTCGAACATCCGGAGTTGTATCCAAACGTCTGATACGACACAAAAACTCGAGGTAAGACCCTGTTCAAGGTCTATGCATTCGTATCGTTCCTACCATAGCCTGAGCCGTGTGTCGCAGAGCGAAGAGGAGAAGCCTCCGGAGAGGAGAAGAAGGCTCGCGAAGGCTTGTGTGAGGGCCTTTTTCCGCGGACTGGACGTCTGCACCTCTTGACAGACGTCTTACAGGACATCTGGAGGCAACATCAGACATCTGACTAGGCGATTTTCAAAGGTATGCGCTTTGGACGATCTCTATGTGATTTTTGTTCGAACTGCTCAAAGGCGATCTGACCGTATGACACCGTGTACGTTTGCAGAGCCGTTGGGAATGTACGCAGGCGCAACAACCCAGACACTTTAGGACGTCTGGACGTCTCTCCGAACGACTGATACTCGTCCCAGACGTCCGAGTGAACTATCAGACGTCTGGAAGGACCCCAAGACGACCATGAGGAGTTCCAGACGTCCGGTCTCCACACAGAATGCAAGGTGAGATCCCTGTTGTCATTTAAGACGTCTGGGCACTACTCCAAACATCTGATTTCGGTTTGGTTGGTCTGACCGTCCATGTTAATAGGATGCCCATTCGTGGTGTGCACGGGACCCACAGAGGTTACGAGGTTCGTCGTTCGTCCCCCCACATCTCCCGGATACTCTGGTAGAGTGGTCTTTACTATCCCTTGTGAATTAAATGATGAAAGTGCATGTTATTTAGAACTAATTGGTTGCACCCTAGGATGTATAATAAACCCTAGGGCTGAGATAGAAAAATGAATAATTATACATGTCGTGAATGTTAAATGGTGATAATGTCTCCTGAATATGCTAAATTACAAGCTGTCTATTTACATTTGTTGAATCATGACGTGAATTGAAATACATGTTGTATCCTGTATAGCTTGATTGCTAAGATAAGTGTCGAATTATGAAACCATGAACTGCCTATTATACCCTCAATTTATCATGATATGAATAGAGGCATGCGTACTGTACGGAAGTAAGAAATTCATATGCACAAACCTTACGGGGACCTAGAAGAGGAACTCACATGTACGGAATAAATATCAGATGTCGAAGGGAAGTGAGCTAGCCCTCGAGTACATGATGTCGAAGAGAGTGACTGTCCCTTTGGTATGGAAAGTAGCTGGCCCTCGCATACACGGTACCAAGGAGAGCTACTGTACTTAGTGTAGGGGGGAGCTAGCTGTCCCACGGGGCCCAGGGTTGGGACTGACCCCCCTACACCGACTCTTGTTGGGCCCACTGGGCAAACCGAGATAGTCGGATAAGGGTACCGGACTGTGGAGAGGCGAGACCCCTGTTCTGAGAGGGCAAGGTCATGTGTTGTTCCATGCTGTATTTTTTGCATACTCGCTAGCGGAAACGACTGACAGCGTGCCAGTGCAGGGTAGCTACCCATGCGCTTATCGCGTGTGCCGTAATCTCGCTACGTCACGATTGTGACCTCAGGATGGTAGACCAGGCGTAGGACTACCACGGGGTGCTCTCCCAGCCAGGAGAATGCCACGTGTACATCCTACATCGCAAGAAAACTGCAATCAAGATCGTTCCCTTAGGGAACAGGAAGATTGAGAGACATTGTGGATCTTTTGCTAGAAAATTGAGTCGTAAACACTAGTTAAATTAACTGTTGATTGGATAATTAGATACTTACATGTATATCTGTGGCTTTCTTTACTGCTTAATGATATAACTATTGTATATACCACTCTACTCAACGTAAGCTGACTCCCCCATTATATAACTGTATACAAGTCAGGGAGTTGAGCAGCCAGCCCCAGCAGTTGCACAAAGTGCTGGGCCTAGTCGAGCCTAGCCATAGTTATACTTATTTCCCGTTTTCTGTTGTTCTCTGTTGTTAGTGAGTACTTCTGTCTTATGTTGAGAAATATTGTCGTGATACCCTTTTTGCCTTAGTTGTGATGGCTAGTGAACTATGTTTTCCGTCTATACATGGTATCTTTATGGAATTTAGTTTATATTTTCATTGTTGGTCTTTCTTTTAAATTGCTTAGCTACTTGCATACGTGGTTTGTGGTTTGTTTCATGCGTTTGGGTTAGCCTCTTGTTGGACGACTGGGTCTTAAGGTTAGTCGAGGCGAGCCGTTCCCCAGTTCCCAGAGGGGCTGAGGTCGGGTCGTAACAAGATGGTATCAGAGCAAGGTCGTCTCAAGAGATAACCCAACGGATTAAAAGTAACCATACATGTGCGTGTAGCTATGATAACCATCACAACGTGCCTTCTTAAATTACGCATCTGATTCTTATTTCGAACTTGTATATTTGACAATCTCTGGTTCATCTTCCATCTCCGTGTAGGAGATGCCTCGTCACAGAGTTCGTGGAGCCAGCCATGGGTGTAGCCGTGGATGCGATCGCGGAGGCGGGCGTGCAGGGCCTGGGGCAGGGGCCGATCCACCCCTTCTTCCAGGCGTCTAGGCTCAGGACCTTGCTCAGCTGATTCACAACATCGTTCGGGAGGAGTTCCAGCAGCCTCCTCCTCAACCACCTCCTCCTAAGGATGGGGAGGGAGAGTCCTCTATGCGACAAGGGAGCCGCCGCAGCGCTTGATGAGCTGGAAGGGGTGATCCTTTACCACCCCCACCACCCTCAGACACTTCTGAGCACGAGTCATCCCTGCCAGGAGGCATACCTGTACTCGTTTTGTAGCTCCACCACGACTTATTCGCTCAGTTCTGGAAGCTGAAGGCCCCCTCCTTCAAGGGGGAGGAGAGCCCGTCTAAGGCCGAGGACTGATTGGAGTAGATGGAGAAGATATTCGACACAATCCAACCTCCTGCAGAGTGCCACGTAGCCTTTGCCACATATCAACTGAAGAGTGCAGCCCACAAGTGGTGGAGAGCGGTCAGAGGCCAGGAGGGAGGAGAGCCGACATGGGACCGATTTGTGGCGATCTGTGAGCAGTACTTTCCACAGACCTAGCAAAACCAGAGGAGGTGGGAGTTCCACACTCTCTACCAGGGGCGATGATAGTCAGCGCGTACCATACGCGTTTTCTAGAGTTGTTGCATTTCGCCCCATCAATAGCCGCTACAAAGGAGCGCCTGTGGAGGTTCACCGAGGGCCTCAGGCCTACTATTCGGGGGTGTATGAAGCCCCTGAAGCTGCCTACCTTCTCTCGTGTGGTCGAGGTGGCCATGACCTACGAGAAGACCAACTCGACTGTGCGAGACACTGACGAAGGATAGAAGAGGCCACCAATCGGAGCACTCTTAAGGCCGCCAGGAGAGGAGGCACATGATGCCTGCAAGGAGTCGACCCGCTCTGTGAGGCCACTAGTGGCCTTTAGGGGCCCCAAGCAGGGGCTAGCTGCCAACACCAAACCCCCACCCAGCTACCAGTAGGAACAGACCAAGGGAGGGGGTCGCGCCCCTCTCTGCTACCAATGTGGCTAACCAAGCCACATGAGGAGGGACTGCATGTCTAAGGCTGGAACATACCAAATGCTCCCCGCTTCGAGTAGTGGAGGCCGATCCGGCGGCCGTGGGTACCAGGCTCATGGGGGAGGACAGCAGCCACGGGGAGGATATCGGTCAGCTGCTACTCATCTAGTCCAGAGCATGGCGGCATCTTCCGCACCTAGAGCTGAGAGGCATGTTAACGCCTTGACTAACAGAGACACCAGAGCTTTAGGCTCCATGGTGACAGGTATGGTTCCAGTTTTCGGCAGACTTGTTTACGTACTTTTTGATTCTAGTGCCACACACTCTTTCGTCTCCACAAGCTTTGCTATTAGTTTGGGGATAGGTAGCACTTTGTTAGAGGATCCGTTCTTGATCAGAGGCCTAGGTAGGCAATTGTTCATGGCTGAGGAGGTTTACTCAGACTGTGAGTTCACCATAGGGGGACACAGCCTTCCCGTTGACTTGATTGTGATCCAGATGGAGGATTTCGACGTGATTATTGGGATGGACTGGTTGTTCGCCTATCACGCCCTGGTGGATTGCTTCGGGAGGAAGATTTTGTTCTCCATACCTGAGCTACCACCCTTTGAGTTCCACAGTCAGCCAGTGGATGAAGGGTTCAGGTGTATCTCCGCGCTTCAGGCAACGAAGCTACTGAGTCAGGAGTACGAGGGTTTCTTGGCTTGTGTTGTAGCAGAGCCCAGCCCGACTGATTTGCAGGGTGTTCCGGTGGTCTGCAAGTACCCCGACATTTTTTTCAGAGGAGTTACCAAGACTACCGCCAGAGCGTGAGATCGAGTTCGAGATCTCACTGATACCGGGGACCAGCCCCATCTCTACGGCACCGTACCGAATGGGCCCGCTTAAGCTGCAAGAGCTCAAGTCCCAATTGCAGGACCTGTTGGAGAAGGGCTTCGTGAGGCCCAGTGCATCCCCGTGGGGAGCCCCTGTGCTTTTTGTGAAGAACGGTACCCTTCGTCTTTGTGTCAACTACATACAGCTGAACCGGGTCACCGTCAAGAACAAGTACCCGCTACCTCGTATTGATGACCTCTTTGACCAGCTGAGGGTGCCACGGTGTTCTCCAAGGTAGACTTGAGGTCGGGTTACCATCAACAGAGGATCAGGGAGATGAATGTCTCCAAGACAGCTTTTCGTACGCGGTATGGTTACTACAGGTTCCTGGTTATGCCATTTGGGCTGACCAATGCCCCCGCTGCTTTTATGGACCTGATGAACCGCGTCTTCAGACTGTACGTGGATCAGTTTATGGTGATATTCATTGACGATGTACTCGCTTACTCTCGGGATCAGGCGCAGCATGAGCAACATTTACATATGGTTCTGGATATCTTGAGATGGCATAGGCCGTACGCTAAGTGCGAATTCTGGCTAAGACAGGACACTTTCTTGGGCCATGTGATCTCAGGAGACGGATTAGTTGTGGATCCAGTCAAGGTTGAGACAGTACTCAGGTAGGAGAGGCCACGTACCGTGACAGAGATACGCAGCTTTTTGGGATTGACAGGCTACTACAGGGATTCATCAGGGGATTCTCCCAGATCGTACGTCCTATGACCCAGTTGACCCAGAAGGACATGCCTTTCACCTGGACAGACAAGTGTAAGTTATGCTTTCAGGAGTTGAAGGAGAAGTTGACTTCAGCTCTTGTACTCACCATCCTAGACAGCAGTGGCAGATTTGTGGTTTACATCGACGCCTCGTTGCAGGGGTTTATGGTGTGCTCATGCAGCAAGGCTACGTTGTTGCTTCCGCTTCGCAGCAACTAAAGCCTCGTGAGCATAGCTACACCACCTATGACTTAGAGCTGGTAACAGTTGTCTTCGCGCTGAAGACATGAAGGCACTACTTGTACGGTAGGACTTCTAAGATCTTCACAGGCCATAAGAGTCTCAAGTATCTATTTAATCAGAAGGAGCTCAACATGAGATAGAGACGTTGGTTAGAGCTCCTGAAAGGACTACGACTGCAGCATCTCTTACTACCCAGGGAAGGCCAATGTGGTGGCTGATGCCTTGAGTCGGAAGGCGCCCGCCTACTTGGCTAGTTTGCAGGCACAAAGTTGGAGACTCATGAAGGAGTTAGGTAGTTGAAGACCCCTGGAGTCGTGAGAGTACTACAGGGCTGTGACAGTGTTGAGACAGACGCGACCAGAGCTATTGGACCGTATTATTGAGGGACAGATGACCGACCCGTACCTACAGGCACTACGGGATAGAGCGTTGACAGGGGACCTAGGAGGTTTTACTTTCATTGATGGAGTCCTATGTATGAGGGGACGTTTGTACGTTCCTAAAGATGAGCTGTTGAGAAAGCTCCTAACCGAGGCACACGGGTCCAAATTCACCATACATCCCAAGAACACGAAGATGTACCATGACCTGCGACGTGACTTCTGGTGGAAGGGGATGAAGCGGGATGTTGGTAGTTTTGTACAGCAGTGCTTGGTATGCCAGCAGGTGAAGACCGAGCACCAGAGGCCGCAGGGCCACTACAACCATTTCCCGTGCCGGAGTGGAAGTGAGAAAGTGTCACTATGGATCTGGTAGTGGGGTTGCCTGTTACACAGCGAGGACACGATGCAGTCTGGGTGATAGTGGACAGATTGACGAAGACGGCATGATTTCTGCCAATCCGAATCAATTTTGGACCAGCACAGTTGGTCGAGTAATACATCAGAGACGTAGTGCGCCTTCACGGAGTCCCTCATGAGATCATTTCAAACAGAAACACTCGTTTCACTTCCCATTTCTGGGCAGAGTTTCAGCGGGCTTTGGGGACTCGTTTGAGATTCAGTACCGCCTACCACCCCCAGATCGACGGACAGTCAGAGCGCACCATCCAGACACTGGAGGATCTTCTACGCACTTGCGTGTTGGACTGGAGAGGCTCTTGGGAGGAACATTTACCGCTGACAGAGTTTGCGTACAACAGCAGCTACCACTCGAGCATTGGCATGGCACCGTACGAGGCCTTGTATGGGAGGAGATGTACGGCACCCCTGAGTTGGGTTGAGGTGGGGACCAAATGGGACGTTGGTCTAAAGCTGATATACCAGAGTCAGGAGGTGATAGAACAGATCCACAGACGACTTCGCACAGTTAAGAGCAAACAGAAAAGCTACACTAACCTGAAGCGTGAAGAGGTACAGTTCGAGGTTGGAGATAACGTCTTTTTTCGTGTTTCGCCCATGAAGGGCCTACAGCGATTTAGGGTGAAAGGGAAGCTCGCGTTGAGATTTGTGGGGCCTTTTGAGGTCTTGGAGCAGGTTGGACCAATTGCTTACCGACTTGCCCTTCCTCCCCAGCTTTCTGGAGTAGACGACGTGTTCCATGTGTCCAACCTCAGGAAGTACGTTGCCGATCCCAGCAACGTCTTGAGCCGCGAAAACATTGAGGTGGGTGATGACTTGACCTATCCTAAGAGACCCGTACAGACAATAGATAGAACTGTCCGAAGTTTGAGATGGAAAGAGATGCCACTGGTGAAGGTCCTATGAAGAAACCAGCGGCACGAGGAGGCGACTTGGGAGCCTGAGGTGGCGATACGAAATCGGTACCTAAAGCTTTTTGAGGGTACATTATTTCTGACCTAGTTTGATCCTCTTTAAGTTTGTTATGCGCACTTTATCTATCTTTGCATCCCGTTATAGCCTAAGTTTCGAGTGCAAAACTTCCTTTTAGGTTTGTTATGTTGAAATGACCCTTCCCAAGAGTCGGTAGACTTTTTCCAAAGACTATGGGGGTTTCGTTGCAAACTTTAACCCCCTAAGTATTTGATGGAAGGACTTGTGGGAGTTTGGGAATGTTGTGGGGAATTCTATACAATTTTCCAGGCCCCACACCCCACGCACACCACTCCCTCCCCCAAACCCTAACCCTAGGCTACCCTATAAAAACCCCCCAGCCTTGGAGTTTGTGCCCTACTCCCTCTCCTACACCCCAATTTCCTGTGGCTGCACACACCCACCCAGTCTCCTTCCTCCATCCTTTTTTTTTTCCCTGTTCACGCTGCTAATGAGGGAGCTGCTACGCGAGGAGTGTGCGAGCTCGAGGAGGAGGCAGAGCCATCGTGGGAGCTAGAGGGAGGAGTTCCGTGCAAGGCTGAGGCAGCACTGGAGCTACTGCAGCTCCTGTACGCGAAGGAGAGGACTTGGTTGCGAGGAAGAAGGCCTCGTAGCAGTTTTGCGGAAACATATTTCCACAAAATCAGATGTCTGGGAGGACCCTCAGACGTTTGGTCAAACGTCTGGAGTTGTATCCAGACGTCTGATACGACACAAAAACTCAAGGTAAAACCCTGTTCAAGGTCTGTGCATTTGTACCGTCCCTATTATAGCCTGAGCCTTGAGCCGTGTGTCGCAGAGCGAAGAAGAGAAGCCTCCCGCGAGGAGAAGGCTCGCCAAGGCCTGTGTGAGGGCCTTTTTCCGCGGACTGGATGTCTGCACCTCTTGACAGACATCTTACAGGATATCTGGCAGTAGCATTAGACGTCTGACTAAGCGGTTTTCAAAGGTATGCGCTCTGGATGATCTCTACGTGATTTTTGTACGAATCGCTCAGAGGTGGTCTGACCGTACGGCACTGTGTACGTCTGCAGAGTCATTGGGAAGGTGCGCAGACACGACCTAGACACTTTAGGACGTCTGGACGTCTCCCTAGACGACTGATATCTGTCCCAGACGTCCGAGTGAACTGGCAGACATCTGGAAGGACCCCAGGACGACCGTGAGGAGTTCCAGAAGTCCGGTCTCCACACAGAACGCAAGGTGAGATCCCTGTTGTCATTTAAGATGTCTGGGCACTACTCCAGACGTCTGATTTCGATTTTGTTGGTCTAACCGTCCATGGTGTGCATGGGACCCACAGAGGTTACGAGGCCCACCGTTCATGCCCCCACATCTCCCAGATACTTTGGTAGAGTGATCTTTACTATCTCTTGTGAATTAAATGATGAAAGTGCATGTTATTTAGAACTAATTGGTTGAACCCTAAGATGTATAATGAACCCTAGGGCTGAGATAGAAAAATGAATAATTATACATGTCGTGAATGTTAAATGATAGCAATATTTCCTGAATATGCTAAATTACGAGTTGTCTGTTTACATTCGTTGAATCATGACGTGAATTGAAATACATGTATCATGTTTAGCTTGATTGATGAGATAAGTGTCGAATTGTGAAACCATGAGTTGCCTGTTATACTCTCAATTTATCATGATATGAATAAAGGCATGCATACTGCACGGAAGTAAGAAATTCCTATGCATGAATCCTACGGGGAACTAAAAGAGGAACTCACGTGTATGGAATAAATATCAGATGTCGAAGGGAAGTAAGCTGGCCCTCGAGTACACGATACCGAGAGCAACTGTCCTTTTGGTATGGAAAGTAGCTAGCCCTCGCATACACGGTACCGAGGAAAGGTACTGTACTTAGTGTAGGGAGGAGCTAGCCGTCCCACGGGACTCGAGGTTTGGACAGGCCCCCCTACATCGACTCTTGTTAGGCCCACTAGGCAAATCGGGATAATCAGATGAGGATACATGGATTGTGGAGGGGCCAGACCACTGTTCTAAGAGGGCAAGGCCCTGTACTGTTCCGTGTTGTATTTTTGGGCATACCCGCTAGCAGAAATGACTGACTGTATGCCAGTGCTTAGTAGCTACTTGTGCACTTATCGCACATGCCGTAGTCACTGCTACGTCACGATCGTGATCTCGGGGTGATAGACCGAGCGAAGGAGTATCACGGGGTGCTCTCCCGACCAGGAGAGTGCCACGTGTACATCCTACATTGCGGGAAAACTGCAATCAAGATCGTTCCCTTAGGGAACAGGAAGATTGAGAGACATTGTGGATCTTTTGCTAGAAAATCAACTCGTAAACACTAGTTGTTAAATTAACTGTTGATTGGATAATTAGATAATTACATGTATATCTGTGACTTTCTTTACTGCTTAATGATATAACTGTTGTATATACCACTCTACTCAGCATAAGCTGACCCCCCGTTATATATAATTGTATACAGGTCAGGGAGTTGAACAGCCAACACCACCAACTGCAGAGAGTGCTGGGCCCAGTCGAGCCCAACCATAGTTCTACTTGTTCTTTCTCGTTTTCTGTTGTTCTTTGTTGTTAATGAGTACTTTTGTCTTATGTTGAGAAATATTTTCATGATACCTTTTTTGCCTTAGTTGTGATGGCTAGTGAAATATGTTTTCCATCTATGCATGGTATCTTTCTGGAATCTAGTTTATATTTCCGCTGTTGGTCTTTCTTTTAAATTGCTTAGCTACTTGCATGCATGGTTTGTAGTTTGTTTCATACGTTTGGATTAGTCTCTTGTTGGATGACTGAGTCTTGGGGTTAGTTAAGGTGAGCTATTCCCGGATTCCCAGAGGGACCGGGGTAGGGACGTAACACAAACTAATTATGGGCTCAGGCTAGGTCAAACTATTAGGGTCAAAACTTGCCTCAAGTTGGCCTAGCCCAAGTAAAAGGTGCCAAGAGTTCTCATATGTGGGATTGAGGAAGCAGTGCTTCAACCTTCTTCCCATGAATAACTAGAACACACTAGTCTAACTCCTCCATACAAGTAAGGGGCTATCGTCTTCAACCAAATGAAGTAGGAAAATTCACAAGAAAAGCATTGGTAAAGATCTTCATCTACTTCCTACAGAGTGTGCTTCTAGCATCCATGCGTGGGTTCAACATGGGTACTTCCCATGCAGGTGCATAGCCTTGTCTTTCTCAACAACCACAAGAATGCACATTTTTTGAGGGCCACTTTCAAGTTCAAGAAGAACTCAATTTTTTCTTTCTTTCTTTTCTGAATTTGCATGATTTTCATGTTATAGATATCTCATATGCTTGTAAGACTTTGTTGAGTCTCATAGATGCAGCCATATTTATGGAGCCATTAGTTTTATAGCCTTCTTAGGTTCAGAGGAGGCTATAAGGCTCCTTCCACAATTTATGTTCCCTCAATCCACCTCCTTTGCCATCTAGTCCAAGGCAACAACATTGAAACAAGGTTGATACCAAGGCCAATTGAAGATCTAAGACAATTTGGGACTCTAGTAGCAAAACACATCATCATGCCTATCATCGTTCTAGAAGAGAAACACCCCGTAACAACCACCATATGGTGAAACAACTCCAAGTTCAACATGACCTACCCACCCTCCACCCCTAGAAAAAAAGAGAGAAGAAATACTCACCCACCTATCTTGTAGTATGGGTTTGCATGTATAGGTGCCCCATTCAAAGAGTATGAATGCTTTGGGCCTCCTACCATAAGAGGAAGCCATGAGCTTTGTCTATGAGTCCTTTTCTTCATGCACTTGGTAAGGAGGCTCTAGAGGCACTGATATCCAGGATGCCAAAACAACCATTATCAACTGGATATATTACACCCTCTCATCTTGCCACCGAAAATGTTCTTGAGGCCTTCCTAGAATCATTAAAAGAGAAATCCCTCTGACTAGTTACTGCTTTGTGGATCACGCTCTTCAAAGCTTGGAAGCGTGAAAATATTGCTAAACTAAATACCAAATTATACTAAAAGATTAAAAAAGTTACATACTGAATCCAATCAAACAGAGAAATATGGCTCTAAGAGCTTCCGGACATGAAATTGACATACTAGGAACAGTTTGCACACCTCTATAAATGATCAAAGCACTACAAAGGATCAAATTGTACTTGCCTAGCTTAGGTTGATTCTCATTCCAAGCTACATGAGAGAAACGAGGTGTTGATGGCATTCATTCCATTCTTCATTAGGAAGATTGGAAATTAGCATCCACATTGCAAGTAGTTTACCATTTGCTCCCCTCCAAACATCGAAAGGAGGATGCAGATGAAATATCATTCCCATTTAGCTTGGAATAGAAAGCATTCCGGCATACTTTAGCTAGTATTTTTATGCATTTATTATTTGGAAAATCAAAAGTTGCATTTTAACAAGATGTTTATGTGAATATAAAACACTGGTCATGGTGAGACTAAACTATCATTTTTACCCAATAGAGTGACTCCTTACTTTTAGAATATAAATAATGCAAAGCTAGTGTTTAGGACTCATGGTCATCCCTTATTCTCAGAATGACAGAAACGCTCTAACTAGATCATTCTTTAGTATTTATTACCATTCCGAAATGCCAAGATGAGGTTAAACTCTCAATTTCTTCTTTACTTAATCTTTTTGTATACCACAGGGTATTCAAATTAAAGGTGCTGTTTGTATGCATATCCATTCCACGCTTCAAGAATGAAACTGACATTCTTACCAGATATTATCCGATATCCTGCGTCAGAATTGTAAGAGTAGAATCGCCCACAATTCATTTTTGCTGAAATTCATCGGTTCTCTCTCTTTCTCGAAAAACAAACGACAAACCAAAGGTTGTCCCTTTCGATCGCATCCCATCTCCACAGATTGTCCATGAATGAAGAAAAGTAACATTTTAGCCAAACGACTTATTGGAACTCATTTACGGTAATGGCACACTCTTCAGCACTCACGGCAAAGATTTTTCTCGCTCTCAACCATTGAGTTCTCAGCAAATTTTATTTCTCCAAATGCGTCTCAGAAATTTTTATAACCTCGAATAATGCAATCCACCAAAATCCTCAGAACTGGGTTCCAATTTCCAAATAAGAGGTCGCTATCATTACCCCTTAATCTGCAGATAACTGCTTAGGCTTTGCTCTTTGTTCCCATTACCTTGCATAAATAGAAATTTCTTTCTAAAACACATTGTAAGGCATCTATTCTGTTGTTGTTGTTGTTGTTGTTGTTGTTGTTGTTGTTGTTTTTTTCTTTTTTTCACCCCCTCCAAAATGCAAAAAAAGCATCATATTTCTACCTTAGGATCCGGCAATGAGCATGAATCGGTACCGACGGAAGGCATCTATAAGAAGAAAAGGGTTCCCAAGCAAGAAGAGAGGTTCTTTAGCGTACGAGGGATCGACGGACGCCGAGACGGAGCTTAACGAAGCCGAGGGAGGGGCCGACGTGGCGCCTCATCATGTCCTCCTGGACCTCCGGGCGGAGCATCTCGTGGAGGTCGTAGGGAGGTGGGTCGAACTTCGTGGGGGGTGGAGGGCTCTTCTCCTTCTTCTTCTTCCCCCAATCCCTCCACGCCTCGTCCTCCTCGTCGTCCACCACGTCCCGGAGGTCGTCCGGTATGCTCACCTTCGCCACAGAGACCACGATGAAGGTGGAAACAACGACGAGGACGAGGGAGAAGAAGATGGTGAAGCGTTGCGGAAGCATCTGGTAGTAAGTGAGATCAAACGGAAGGGGCGTTTTGCTGCCCGTTGGTCTGTCGATCAACGAGGACAACAATTATGCCGTCAAAACCACCACCTTGGTTTTGGCATGCGGCGACTCGTCGCTGAGAGAAACGCGGCCCTAAGTCCAATGCAGGACCCGGAGGAAGTAAGATGATAATATATGGAGATAAATAAGAGTTAAATGACATTATTAAGTTTCGGAAGAGATGTGAATCTCTTAACTTAAGTAATTACGTCTAAAAGAAAGATCTTTAGGTCAGGTTCATATAAATTGAATACCTAGGATTAAGTTAAGTATGAGGAGTTAACACTTAAGGGAATAGTATCAAATGTAAATTAAATATCTCATTATTTCCCTCTCGGGAGCCCGATAGCTTTACATGTTCGGCAACCAATTGTCCAAAAGCAAAGGGTCGGCATGGGGGCGATGCCTAAGAGTTGTTGTAGTGGTTAAATGTTCGAGATGAAATTATCAGGCCAACAATTACAAGTGTTATTATAATTGTATCTTCTTAGATATCTTTGAGTTAACTAACATAATCCTCTTTGTCAAGAAGAAAGGGGGGCCTTGATATGATTGTGTCCCATTCATTATGTTGTCTACTAAGCTGGTGTTAGGATGGAACCCTTTGTATCGAACCTAATCTTGTTTAAACATGACGTTGCCTAGATATATTGCTAACTTAAACTAGGCATGTTCAAACCCATCTTTGTCTAAACCTGACGTCTTTTAGGGGGAGAGGTCTAGACCCTACACTCTTAGCAAGGATGGCATCCAAATCCTTTCTCGTGGTTTAAGAACGTCTAGTTTGGCTTTGAACCAACTACAAGGCTAGTTAAAGGGAGTAAGTTGAAGCCCGACCACTGTCACTTTGATTTTAAGAGTAGATCTTCTTTCTTTGTTTTCCTTTTCCGAGATTAGAATTTTGACAAAAAATGAAAGGTGTGTGATTTTGAAGTAGTCTCTGTATTGATGGGTATGACGGTGGTGTCGAATGTGGTGGTGTAGAGTTCTTAGTGGGTAAGATTAGGTTAAAGTGGACCTAATGGGTCTTTCTTGTTCCAAATGCTAATAAAACTCCAAAAGAGTTTGTATAATATCTATAAAAAATATCTTATTCTTTTTTCAAGCCCAAATAAAGGAGTATACAATTTTTTCTTAGGCTTGTAGGCTTTCATAAGTCTCATCTCTTCTATAAGAACACTAGGATGCAATTTTCCTATTTTATGCATCTTTAATCATCTTCTTTACATTTTGTGAATGTGAAGCCCTTTGTTTACAATGTGATTGTAGTTAAGGATTCTTTTTGCCTAAAATGCTCATCTTCTACTTGCAGTCTCATCATGCAACTCTTACTAGTTTCTAATGTCTTCATAATCTATGCAATGAAAATAGAAGATGACCAATGGGGTTAAGAAAAGCAAAAAAATAAAAAACATAAAATATGCATGGAATGATAATGCAATCACTGAATAGGGAGAGCTAGAGATTAGAGATGGTAGCCATTGATAAGGAAAAATCCCTAAGCATCATGGCACAAGCCACGTGTACATGATATGTTGTAATGAGTCTTTATGAATGGACTTGAAAAGGAACACTATGGATTGAATGATGGTGACTTTGCTAAAGAATATACAAGATATGGCCCCCTTTACAAGTGGGGCCACGGTCAGATTAGGCTGTAATGACCAACATACAACTAAAGTGAATGACATGTGAAAGTTCCCTACTAGGAGGGGTGACGTAATAATATGCGGAAATAAAATATAAAGCAATCTCACAAAAATCAATCGCACAATGTACACAGGTATTTTTAGGTGGAAACCCAAACCGGGTGAAAACCACCACCTAACCCTCTCGAGTTAGGATTTTCCGATCAACCAAGTTGATCAAAATCCACTAAACGAATCACTTTAAACGAGGGTGATTCAACCTCAGTACAACCACGCTACAAGTACGAGGGTAGCGTTCCTCAACCCCTTCTCTCCACGAGAAGGATTTTGTCCCACGAAGGAGACGGGAATTCGCAAAGCGAATACCCAACCAAAAGACAAAGATAAAAGAAACAATAGTCCTATAGAGCCAACAAAATAATTAAACCTAGCTTCTATAGGAAATAGGAAACTCCCCTTTGCAAGGAGTGCGTCGACGATGACGCGGTGCGTGTGCCACGCGATGGCGCTACGTCGCTCTCGTTAACAATGCCGGGAGAGCGGGTGCGCAACGGTTGAATGCTCTCAAGAAAATGAAGCTTGAGCTTGGAGAGCAAGAGAGTCTTTTCTTTGGATACAAAAGGTTTGAAAGTGTATTGCAAGGTGTGTGTCTTAGTGTGTATATGTGTTTCTAAGTGTATCCAAGTGTATATCTTGTGTGTTTTTGTGTTGCAAAGGCTCCCCTCTATTTATAGAGGCCTTAGGAAGGCTTTGGAAGGCTTAGGAAGGGTTCTATAGCCGTTGGGTGCAAAGCCCAAGAGAATCAGGCCGAAATCAGGACAATGATTACATTTGACAGGGTTATCAGACGTCTAACTCTGGCATCAGACGTCTGGAAGGCCACTTTAAGACGTCTGATTCCAAGGTCAGACGTCTGATTCTATGCGAGTTTCTCCCTGACTTGAATCAGATCTAAACAGGGTTTTTGTGCAAGTCCATCAGACGACATACAGGACGTCTGGCACTATGTCTGGACGTCTGGAAACCTACTTTTACTGTGGGAATTGATTTCCAAACGTTGCAACGGCTAGAAAATCTCTGAGAAGAGATTTTGGGTCAGCCGAGGCAAAACGGTCAATTATCAGACGTCTGGGAAGACCTATGGACGTCTGATAAGGCTCTAACGGTCATATACTGCCGTGCTTGCTAAGTTAGCCAACGGTCCACTATCTGGACGTCTGGCAAGTCCATCAGACGTCCTCTAAGACGTCTGGACTAAGGTCTGGACGTCTGATTTCATCAGACAGAAAACTAAGTCCAGCCTAAAAGGTTATCAGACGTCTGAAACAACAGTCAGACGTCTTAAAATACTTTATCAGACGTCTGATTTTGGGATTAGACGTCTGGAAATGCTGTTTAAGCCCTATATTGGTTTTCTAAGTATTCTACAGAAAACCTAAGTATCCTAGGGTTGTGCAGGTGTTCCTAGGACTACTTTTAGGGTACTTTGAGGCTCTTTAACATAATGTTCTAAGGAATAAAAAAGAGCAGGAAAATAAAGACAAGAGATACATGAAAGGATAAAAAAGAATCTATCCTATTCTTCTTGTCTTCCATCTCCAATCTTTCGCTCCACGCGAACCTCCTCTGTTTTCCGTCAAGCTCCTCCAATCCGTCCTGGATGCGAGCTCGAACTCCGTCTAAACACGTCCACATTTGCAATTGACCTGAAATCTAGGACTCAAATTGCAAATGTTAAATAATACGTGTTTTGTTATCATCAAAACAAATGATCGTGGTGCTCTAGCACCAACAACATGTACGTCGCCAAGCCGAATCATAGCATAACCCATCTATGGTAAGCTTAGAACCAAGCGTATAAGGGCAATAGCCACCTGTAAATGATAGGTAGAACATTTTCATTTGAATTATGTTTTTCCTTTTCTTGTTTTGATCTTTGTAACATATTAGGCTAAGATCTTTGCAACAACCAAGATCAGAAGGCAATGGCCATAAAAGGAAATTCTTCAAGAACCGCAACCTTCAAGAAATTCTAAAGGACGATCTTTCACATCATATTTTTACACGTACGTACATAATAGAATGCAAGATTGATTAGTTATAATATTATTGGTATTCCATTTTACCTTAGCCCTCTTGGATTGATAGATATAGATTACCTAATTGCATCCCAAACCTAGCATTGATTGCACTTGTTTTCCTTTGACTGCATTGGTACTCTCTTTCATTGAGATGTAGTGCAAACATTTGTGGGAAAGTGATTCAAGTGCAGCCACTTGGTGATTGCGATGGAGCTTCAGTTGGATGGTATAATTTGCTTTCATGTACTTATTACTGGAATTGGATGGTTTTGGGATTTATTAAAAGACCATGTTTACCATGATCAAGTCTCAATTTGGTTCCACCCTCTTTTGTGTAGTGCCTTGAGGTGGCTTTGAGCAACTTTGAAATGAATTCCCCACAATTTGATGAACAAAATCCTAATGAGTAGGATTGGGGAAGTCTATAAAAGAAAGCAAGAGAATATGGTAAGAGATCATTCAAGTGATTATGCTTCTTTGCTTTCCACTTTGAGCAAACCATTATATCGAGAGAATTCTCTCAAAAGCATTTCTTTTGTACTCAATCTCATAATAAAGTGAAATTTGAGGGTTAGATCTCCTTTGCAAACATACAATCGATGAGATAGAACTGAGTTACCATTCATTTGTGTGCTCTTGATTCTCTTGTAGCTATATTTTCATTTTGTTCTCTATTTTTGTGATCATGCCCTACCTCCACTCAAACCTAAGGGGCATCCATGGGTTTTGTTTGATTTGACATATTAGAAATGACTTTCTTCTAATCTTGTATGTGCAAAAGGGAACTAAGGGGTTTTCAACAAATGAGCTTTAAGAGAATGCTCTAAAGAGAAGTGCTTTTTGCGGATTGAAGTTCTGAGGTTGCAAAGAAATCATTTTACCCTCCTAAGCGAGTGACTTTCTTAATTCAAGTAACTATCTTGACATCTTGTTTATTTCATCTTGTTTATTTGCATTTCCTCCCTTTCACGGTAGAGATCAATCTCTTTTCCCAACTCTCTCTCTACATTACCCTCCCTATACACCCATCACCATAGTTGTTTGTTATGTAAGTATTTATCTCTTGATTATTGTTCCATATATAACGACTCTCTCTCTATATATCGAGTTTAGAAAATATTGATTGACGAGATTGCTTTTCATTTGAGCATAGGCTGTAGCTTCAATCTGGGTGTTCTAAAAAGCAGCTCACTCTTAGTCTTATCAGTCTAGCATCATAGGTACGAGATATCCTCTTTTACCGTTCTCTTTTACACCAAGGCCTATTGACACGGGTTAGGAGACAGGCGGTACTTCTATGTTATCATTTTCGCGTTGTATCCCTTACGGGCTTAAGCTACTCCTGCCAAATTGATGCCTTGTGACATGTTTATTTCAGATGCCAAAGATATTTAACAGCAGCAGCCATCTCAAGAAAGAAGATATCAAAGTTGACATTTGCATGCCTTCTCCAACAAAATCCTCGAATTTTCTCGAATAAGTACAATGCTTCGTTCTGCATGTCTTACCGTCTGTATCTGCTTAGGTGAACGTGGTTTTTCTATTTGTATCCTGACATCACATGGTAATCGGGAGAAATAAAGGGCCATCCTGTAAAACATTGACGTCAGATTGTAGAGATTTATTTTTTCAAATTTACAAATACTATATACATAACTTTTTTCCTTAAATTCAACTAAGAGTTGACATCAAGAATAAATACTCTCTCGCTCCTCGTAACCTAACATTCAAATTAATGTCACAACTTCAGGCTCCTTTAACATAGATATCTCGATAATGTGACTTATTCTTGATTTTTTTGCTTTGACGTTAAGCTTTATGTGCATACTCGTATAAATGCAGAGGCGTCCCCGTAAAATCAAGAAAATAGCAGAATTTACACAAACGTAACATACTTATATGCAAAAGTGTAATACTTAACATTATTAGGGGAAATTATATAATAATTCCAAAAAAAAGAAAAAAAAAACATCTTTGATCGTTCGTTTCCGCGAGATCAGAGGCAACTTTGAAAATATCCAATATGAAGCAATTTATCTGGCAAACTTAACCAACTAAATCCCAACATCGGATAATAAACTGAAGACTTGGCTAACGTGTCATTAAATTGCACAAAAATCATAGGGAAGTTCGATTTCTTTCACTCGAGTCCTGATAGCTCATTTGTCCAGGCTAAAATCAAACCATACTATAGTGCTACCGAAGTCTCCATGAAGATTTCCATTATTCAGAAAAACAAAATAAATGGAAGACAGGAGAGGCGATTTTGCTTCGATGGGTTGATAAATAAAAACTTAAGATTGTTTTGTCAAACAACTCCTCATTTTCTCAATCCAGAAAAGCTTATGTTTAACAGTCGGAGGAGAAACTAGAATACATATATAAGCCATGACTTCCTCCACATGCAGGCAGCTTATAAGATGTTTGAATGCACATGTAAACTGACACTCACAACCGGCGCAATATGCCACAGGGCTATTCACGGAAATTGTTCAATCCTGCCTGCACCTGGTTTAAGTAATAGCTGCGAAGAAATGGGCCTCCATCAGGATATTCAGGCAGCCAAACTCTTCGAAGCGATCTCATACACATTCTCTGAAAGTCCATTGACAGAAACAATCATCTCCAATTGTGCCTGCACGGAGAAATTCTATCAGCTGCAGGTGTCTCACTATTCAAATTTGGTTTAAATAAAATAGATTCACCAAAACTTATAAAATCACTAGATGCTAAGATAACCATATATAAGTGAGACAATTACCTTACCGTTATTTTGATGATGATGAGGATGAGGACGACTTCAATAATTCATATAAATTTGCAGACAGATGACAATAAAGTTGCCAAATTTAACCTTTGGCCAGTACGTGTTTAACTCAAATTAACACATCGCCACATGTAAGTTAAAATTTTGATATCTTCACATGAATCAGGTATCTTTCTGATTGATACACCACAGAAGGAAAAAGAATAGAGGCTGAACGGTACTTTCATAAGGAAATGATTGAGAAAACTTTAAATTGGATGGCAACATGGTCCGATTTCACAGTAGTTACCATTCCTACTGCAAAAGAAATCGAGTACTCTTTCACCACCATCTGCATTAATGCCCCATTTGGATGGACATAGAATCCATATCAATGTAATCAGATTGCCATGAAATTCAATTTTCAGACAAGTCAATCCACTTTTTCCTGAAGTATAAAAGTAATTGAAGCAAGTTCTAGTGTTGTAAACACAACATAGCCCAGCTAAAACCAATTTAGCCTAAAAAACCAAAACTGAGAATCCGATCACATGGATCCTATAACATTATGAAAATCCAAACAGAGCGCAAGAGAACACTTAAATAACACTACCTTTGCAAGTTCCTGCCGGATCTCATTGTAGCGCCTCCATCTTGAGAAGGCGGATACCATACGAGATGCCACCTAAAATAACGTTTTAAAAAGTAAGAAAACAATATTGATGATTTGACAGAGAACATTTATGTATTATTTAAGAATTAAAAAAAAAGGCTTACTTGAGGGTTAAACTTATCAAGCTGCAACACAATTTCCCCCAAGAATTTGTAACCTGAACCATCTTTTGCATGGAAATTCACAGGAGATCCACAGAATGCTCCAATGAGTGAGTACACCTGAACAGGAAAAAGCATTTTTAATAAGTGTGTTGTTCCCGAAATAACATGTCAGAGGAAGGGGGGTACCAATTATGCAGGACTATTCTCATTTAAAGGATGAAACATATGCAAGCATCGGAAAGACAATCTAACCTTGTTTGGATTTCTAATGTCAAAGGCAGGATGATCCAACAGCTTTCGAACATTAACAACATTATCAGGAATGTCCGAAATAGCTTGAAGAGCAAGCCATTTATTTACAACCTGCAATTAAGACAGGCAATATTTTTAGCATGTTCACCCCACATTTATGACAATGCTAGGGCAAATATGGCCATACTGGATTTTGTAAATGAGACTAACCAAGTAATCATGCTTCCATTTCTCATAGAAATCTGAGAGAACATGATCCCGATCTTTGCCAGGATTTTGGGCAATAGCTGCTAGAGCAGCAAACTCTTCAGTCATGTTTGTTGCAGATTTGTATTCAAGTAAAGCAAGTTCTGTCATCGCAGGTTCATTCAAGGAAGCAAGATAGGCTGTACAAAAGAAGAAAGAAGAATTAGATCCCTGCCAATAACAATCTGTAAAGATGCATCCAATGACGTGCCTAGAGCAGTATTCTTTAGTGCACGACGAGCCATGTCATGGTGGTTGAACACGTAGGCTTCTGCGCTCCTATTGTTCTTGACCTGAAAGGTTTGACATTGTCAGGGGTGAGGCCTTTTGAAGTCCTTACCTGTAGACATCTAGAGGGTTACATCCACTATCAGATGCTGATTAAGACAGAAAGTCCTATAGTAAGCTGGCTGCCTAAAAATATTTGTGCTTTTAAAATGACATATGCAAACAACAATGAGAATTAACCAAGACTTAATATAAAAATAGAAAATGTTTGCTTTACTCCAGCAATCATATGATTCGTTCAGTTAACTTTTAGAACCTCTTTCTTTTTTTAAGGATAAATTTTAGAATCTTTGGTGCTAACCAAAAATGAGTTTTCCCCTACTCCCAAAACCAAGTTAAGAATAAAGAATCTTTGACTTTACAAGGTGATATGAACTTCTAGACAAGTCTCATGCATGCCACTTCAAGTCAAAAGATGCACTTCATGTTGATATTTATGCAAGGTCAAATGGAGCTCACTAACTTCACTAATAAATATAAGAAGACTAACAGATAGGATGAACAGCACAAACATAATAAAGCAGAAACCATTGCTAAACAAAACGAGTAAAAAGGTGAGGGCATGCGAGAAGCCAATAAGTATGAAATAAACCAACGAAGGGAGTCTAAATCCAACTGAACTCAAGGTAGAAGATGGCCAGACTTTTTCTTCTTGAGGAAAAACGGATGATCACTTGGAATCTGTAGCAATCCAAATACACACACCCCCTCCCCCGGTGACCCCCACCCCCCGACCCCCCCAAGAGAAGGCAAAGAGAAGGTATGAATAGATTTGCACTCCTCTGGACCCATTCAAAAAAGGAAGAGAAAGGAGAGAGGGACTTGCACTCAAAAGTGATGGAGTCATCTCAAGAAGACATGATCCCCTTTAGCCTTTATCTAGATGATTGGAGAAAAGTACAACTAGACCCTTACATAGAATCAAACATGAAAAGAAATTATAACAAAAAAAAAACCTGCAATATCAACACTTCCTCAAGGTGGAACATAAATGTCAATCATGCTCAGCTTAGAACACCGTTAGTCAAAATACTTCTAAAAAGTGCCTTGGTACTATCTGGTCTTCCATCGAAACATAAGTTATTTGGTCGAAGCCCTTCTGGATTAAATCTCTATTTTAGTGGCAATCCAACACATGTTTGGTCCTCTCATGAAACACTAATGGCAACCTAATTATTATACCACACCCACAAGAATGAGACATGTATATGCCACTTGCCAAGGACAGACCACAACCACATCATCCCAAAAACTGTTGGGGCCCAATCAAAGTTCAGAAAGTCACCAAATAGACCACATGCTTGGCAACATCTTCATAGGCTGCATAATCATCTAAATACTCATCCAATTTTTCAGTAAAGTGAACTCAGATATTTATTAAATTTAATTTTGGGATACCTAAAAGCATAAAACCCCCACCATTCTCTATGTAATATGGGAAGATATCTCTACATGATATCTAAACCTTCAAACACCATATGCTTACGAAAATATGTTATTGAGAAGGAACATCTTTTTTGTTTCAAAATTAAGGAACATCTTAATAATGCTTTGTTTTAAGGCCCTATGTTTAGATTCTACTACTAATTTTTTCGAAAATACAGTTCCATTTCCTGTTAATTATCATTTTTTAGTATTCATATTTTGGTTTGATTAATAGATTTTTTTAAAGAATTAAAAAATTCAAAATTGTGTATTCACCTTCATACTCCCCTCCATTGCCAAATACTCCTGTCTACATAAATATTGCATACCATTTGAACCTTGCACCCAATACTCTAAACACTAGACCTTCAAACCACAGTTGCTTCTTCTCTAGGTCACAACTTTGGGCAACATAAGCACTAAAATCAATATTGAACTTAGTAACTTTAGGGCATTCCAAGTAGACAGCATTAATCTAAGCTACAATATGTGTTGGAGTATGCAGTTGGTTTAGTCCCACATATTAGAGTGACTTGTATGGTGTATGATGGCCTGTAAATAAGCATGTGTTCCTCACTTATTTCTTTGAGAAGAAGAACAGAGAAACACAAGCCCATAGGACGCTTCTCTTATGATTTTCTCCCTGCTCATATATAAATAAGCACGTACATATGTGTCTGGATGCACTTGAATCAACTAACCACTCCCACTGCTTGAGATTGACATGCAATTTCTGCCCAAGATGTATCATGCAGACGGAATCTTCAAAGCGGTATCTCTTACTCGCTCTTGGAAACAATCTCAATATCATGTGCCAATCCTAGTGTAGCAAAGGCACGATGCTCAAGAGCAGCAACACTCTTCTCATACAAATATGTATCTTTCAAGCTGTTTCACATCTCCTTAGCAGCCTTGTAGTACATGATCTCGTCCCCAATCCTTGGGATGGCAAAATTCATGATTCAAGCACGGATCATGGCACCGTCCTTCTTCCATGTGACATTCTTGCCTCTCTTCTCATTGAGTTTTGGTTTTATGAGAATATACTTTTTAGCATGACCCTCAACGGTCATGAGAAAAGTTTGACACCACTGTGGATAGTTGGTCTCGTCCAACTTGATTGTTGGACTAAAAAACTATTTCTTGTAGACCCCTGTCTCTATCATCATCGAAGGGACATCCGAAGATGCCATCTCTCACACGAACTAGAGCGCCAAGATGCGAGAAAAAACCTTCCGAATCGGCTTAGATCATGAAACCAAATCAAAACAAAAAACTGATTTCAAGTCAAAGCGAGGTGAATTGACAAGCCACCGATCAACTCGCAACACTCCGGTAGGTCACCAGAGTTCGGTGACCATCACCGACGTGGAGCAATGCCAAGCAATGCGTTCGATGAGGATCTTGGCCGATGATGGTCCCAGCAGCAGCCTCTAGGCGCTACTAAACTACAACTTACCATTAGTGGAGGCCAATGGTAGCAACAACCACCGATGCCGTGTGCGATGCCCCGACGACCCTGTCAAAGGTCAATGGCAGCGAGATTAGTAGGAATGGGTCTCTGATCAACGATTTCTTCCCTCAAAAGATTTTTCAAGGGAAAAAACTAGAGTTTTTATTTGAAGAAAAAGGAAGAGAGATCAAGGAGGGTACTAGATGTTGGCTAAGGACCGCCACTCTGCTAGCATGTTGAAAGAAATGAGCAACATATTCATTAGGAAACTCTACATCCTAACATATAGAGATGTGGGTAAAGTACAAAGAAAGTTGAAGGAAGTGTTTATTTCGTAAAGAAAACCCTACACCTCTTTTATGGAGAGAGGTCAGGGAAAAATATTACAGGATTCCAAATAGAAATAAAATGACAAGAACACCCTCATAACATAACGTAACACTCTCCCTCAAACTAGAGCATATATATCAACCATGCTTAACTTGTTTCTACACTTCTCAAACAAGGGGCAAGACATGGGCTTGGTGAACATGTCTACAGCTTGCTCTAACGAAGCAAATAAGAAGTGCGAAGTAGGCTTTGCAAAATCAGGCTTCTAGTATAGTAGCAATCTACCTCCACGTGCTTCGTCCGTTCATGAAACATAGGGTTATTAGCTATATAAGTGGCAGATTTGTTATCACAATACATCTCTAAAGGCTCCTCAATAGTATCATGAAGATCTTTCAATAATGATCGTATCCAAATCATCTTAGCAGCAGTATGTGCCATAGCACAATACTCTAACTCAACACTGGAACGTGACACCACACTCTGCTTCTTGCTACGTCATATCAACAAATTTCCTACAACAAAGGTACAGCAACCTGTGGTGAACCTCCTGTCCTCAATATCACCGGCATAGTAAGCATCAGAATACCCAACAGTCATAAGATCTCCTCTCTGGAAAAGAAATCCTCAGCCTAGAGCCTCCTTGATATACCTCAACACCTACATTACTGCCTGCAAATGCTCATCTGTAAGCCTGTCTAGAAACTGACTCAACTTGCCCACTGCAAGGCTGATATTTGGCCTAGTGATAGTCAGATAAAGCAATTTTCCTACAAGTTGCCTATATGCATTCTTATCCGTTAATCGAGCAGACTCATCAAATAGGTGAACCTTTGGATCCATAGGGATATTTGCTCCCTTAGACCCAAGCATGCCAGCCTCCTAAAAAATATCCAAAGCATACTTCCTCTGGGACATAGCAATACCCTGATTACTTGTGGCAATGTCAATACCAAGGAAGTACCTAAGTCTCCCAAGGTCCATCACAAACTGTTGTATCAAATACTCCTTGACCTGGGATATACCACCCATGTCATTACCTGTGAGAACAAGATCATCTGCATATACAAGTAAAACCACAACACCTCTACTAGTCTTTCTCACAAACAAATAATGGTCAGATGAAGACCTCTGTAATCTAATCACTGACAATGCTTCTGATAGTGGCTAAAACCATGCTCTGGGACTACTTAAGGCCATAGATTGTCCTACGTAGTCTGCACACGCACTCCCCCTGAACCTTGAATCTTGGAGGCTACTGCATGTATATCTCCTCCTGAAGATCTCCATAAAGAAAAGTATTTTTGATGTCTAGTTGATAAAGTGCCCAACCAGAGTGTGCAGCCACAGAAATAAGAATACGAACAGTAGAGAACCGAGCCACTGGCGAGAAGGTGTCAAAGAAATCCACTTTATAAGTTTGAGTGAATCCTTTGGCCATAAGACTGACCTTTTATTGAGAAATAGATTCATCGGGGTTGTATTTCAAGGCAAAAACTCACCTTGCTCCAACAAGATGTGTGCCAGATGGTAAAGAAGCAAGCTCTTAGGTGCCCCTGTCACGAAGGGTAGCCATCT
Organism: Thalassia testudinum; assembly: GCA_037157565.1. Lineage (NCBI taxonomy): Eukaryota > Viridiplantae > Streptophyta > Magnoliopsida > Alismatales > Hydrocharitaceae > Thalassia > Thalassia testudinum. The sequence continues at coordinate 79,881,672 of JAZHRO010000024.1, forward strand.
CCTCCTTGCAGCCTTCCAATGTGGACTCAAAAGTGCCTGCTAATAGGACATAAGTATCTCAGAACTAGATACAACAGCTGTAAATGCCTAAAACACGACACCTAGAGAATGAGTAGACACTACACTTCCAACCACAAGATAATGAGCTCATGATCGAGGAGCCTTCCAAATAGCAATAGGTATATCAAGTTGAAAAATATAGCAAGCGAAAGCATAAATCAAAGCAATAAACAATCATTCAATACTTGGGTTTCCGTGAAAACCCCACTCACGAGGAGTGGGGAGAAAACCACGGGAGAAGCACCATATGGGCGTGTTTTCTATGTATTTCTTTTCAAAGGAAAATGGGAGTATACGCATATTTATAGGCCATCACACACAACGGCAAGTCCACATCTTCCAATGTGGCACTAAACCAACACACAATCCTCTCAACACTCCCCCTCAAGCTGGAGCATGGAATGTTCAACTTGTAACACAAATCCACTCTACACAGCAGAACAAACAACACTCTGGACTGGTTCTTGCTTGTAGGCAAGAACATGAACTAGAGCTGCTGAATGAACTGTGGCTGGCTCTGAAGATCGAGTGCTGGTGGCTTCCCATTCAGTATCCCTGAAATTGGGTCTTTCTCTAAAGACCTCGAAGGTGAATCTCCCTCTCTAGACTCCACGAACCTGGATCTCCCACATAAAAACCTGAAATGAGTCATTCCTCTGAGGACCTCAAAACTCTGGACCTCCTAGAATTAGGCTTCTCATGTGTAGTCCAAGAAAAAACAAGGGACTCCCAAACGATGGTGACTACAGCAAGCTTCCACACTCCCCTTTTCTCTCATACTCGTATAAGAGAAAAAATAATAATGATGAGAAGAAAATAAACAATAAAAAAGGAAGGACTTCTCTCTCTCTCTTCTCTTAAACATAAATCTCATCATTAATTTTTTTCTCTCTACCTCCCTTTTTTCATACCTTTTTTTTCTTTCTTTTACTCTTTTTTTTTTCTCCTTTTTCTTTCTTCCTTTCTTTTTTTTTCCTTTTTTTTTCCTCTCTTTTTTCTTTTCTCCTTTTTTTTTTCATGTCATTTTCCTTTCCTTTTTTTTGCTTTTTATTTTAGCATAACCTAACAAACAAAGAGATTTTTTAAAAACCTAACAAACGATAATACTCAGACCTTCAAACGGCTACCCTTGTAAAAGACCTCGATCTTCACCATGGGGTTTGGAGGAACCCAACATCCTCCGCAGTGCTCTCAAGCTCCTTCCGTGCAGCCTCCGCACCACCTCGTCTACTCCGGCTGACAGCACCGCCTTGTCCACCTTCTCATCGCTAACACCACGATCTCAGAGGGGAGAAGACCAACGACAAGGAGAGATCGCAGCCACCACCGTTCGCCGGCGCCACCATTACAAGCTACCACCACCTCGAGGTGCTAAGGAGACAGTGGTGCGACCACCACCATGGATCTTCCTCTGTTGCTGTTGATCGCTTTGTCGCCGCTGCACGCACCTCACCGCACATCGCCACCGCCTGCACATGCCCTGTCGCACACGCGTCGCTACAGCCACGGCTCGCACTCTGTCACACAGATCCACCGCGATCGCGTGAGCCTCTCCATCGCCTTCATCTTCTAATTGCCAACGCCTCCAATCTCGAGCAGCAGCACTGTCGCTACGGCCTAACGACTGCCGCTCGTCCATCCATCGTCAGCAACTTGATTTTCTCCTTGCATGGAGTGATTGGGTTTCCCCTTCTCTCTCAAGATTGAAGACAATATGGAGACAGATCTCGAGAACGATAAATCTTAACTGATCTGATACCAAGTTGAAAAATATAGCAAGCGAAAGTATAAATCAAGGTAAGAAACAATCATGGAATGCTTGGGTTTACATGGAAACCCAACTCACGAGTAGCGGGGAAAAAACCATGAGAGAAGTGCCATATGGGCATGTTTTCTTTGTATTTCTTCTTAAAAGAAAATGGGTGGAGTACACACCTATTTATAGGCCATCACACAATAGCAAGTCCATATCTTCCAATGTGGCACTAAATCAACACACAATCCTCTCAACATATCATCATCAGTACCATGGAAACAAGACTTGGAGAAACATCTACAAGCGAAGCACTCTTAGTGGTCTCAACCTCTACACCTGTTGACACTATATCTAAAGGAGCCTCTTCTGTGCGAGTATTTGTACCTGTAGGAATCTCCTGAGTGAAAGTAGACTTCAAGTTATCAACATTAACAGAAGGAGACTATGAAATAGACGGAGGAGGCTTGGCCCTGTAAACAACTAGTAACTGATAAGTATGACCCTTGAAGGTTCTTTCATCTACTGGTATTGACCTGAATGTTGGCAGATGGCCCAGTAGTTGGAGAAATGCTACTAAGAATGCACCAAACGGTGTACAAGCAACTGGCATAGGAGCATACTTTGGCACACTCTGCACCAGTCTAACAGCAACAGAAAAATAAGCTACAACTTCATGAAAGGTGACATATGCACTAATGTAATGCTTCTGGTGTAGAGGATCAAAATACCGATACCCCTTCTGAGTACGAGAGTAGTCAAGAAACACATACTTGACCGCTCTAGGTGCTAATTTATCTCAGTCAGGTTCAAGAAGATGTACAAAAGTCATGCACCCAAATGTCTTGGGTGGAACATCAAACAGCTCTGCATCTGGATATAACACTTGCCATTGTACCTCCTCATGGATCACTAAGGAGGGCAATCTATTAATAAGATAGCAGGCTGTGAAAACTGCATCTCAGTAACTATGTGGCACACTATTATGAATAAAGAGAGTTTTGACCATATTTAGAATGTGTCTATGCTTCCTCTCTACAACCCTATTCTATTGAGAGGTGTGGAGACAGGTCTGATGAATAATACCATGCAAACCATAGAAATCTACCAGCCGACGAATACAAAACTCCAATGCATTATCAGATTTGACAGTCTTGATGCAGATATCAAACTGATTCTTTATCAACACTAACTTTTCAATAAGGAGACCTACTTCATATTTGTTCCTCATGAAAAATAACCAAGACAATTGGGAAAAATCATCAGCCACAATCAAATAATACTGATGTCCTTGTCTATTAGTTCTACTGGGACCCCAAACATCAACATGCACCAAATGAAAACATGAAGATGTACATGGTCCAGTAGCAACTGTAAAGGAAGATTTATGGTGCTTCCCAAGTTGGCATACATCACAAGAAAGTTGTGTAGTTGGGGACACATGTGGAATAAGTCTGCGTAATTTGTCCAACGAAGGATGGCCCAACCATTTATGCCACTGTAGAGCACTACCTGAAGTAGAAGTCATTTGACAAGCTATAGCCATGAGATCCTAGGCAAGTCGATAAACACCTCCCTCTTCATATCCATTACCAATAATCTTATATGTCATTCAATCTTGAAAAATGCATCCAAGCTCATCAAAGATAACATGACAATTCATTTGCTTGATAATTTCACTAATAAAGAACAAATTCATGGACATATTCATAACCAACAAGACACAGTTAAGCTACAAAAATGGGATAACATGAATTGCCCCCCTAACCAGCAATAGGAGCGTGTCGCTCATCAACCACATGTACAGTGTGACCTTGAGAAACAACTTGGATCTGCCTACAACACCGTGGATTACCAGATCGATGATTTGAGGCACCGAAGTCAATCAACCATGCTACACCAGTGGTTGGAGAAGAGTCAACCATGGCAGTTCCTAGCACAATCTCTGACTGAGAAGAAGCTTCCATGTCCACAAAATCACACTGCCCAAATATGATTTTTCCTTAAGGACCTGCATATCTGATTTTAATGCAACACAGGGAAATACACACCCCAGAACTTCAATAACACGCACAACACAAAGTAGATATCACAGAGGGGAATGCACACCTCAAAATTGAATTATAAGGGAAATACATGTCCTGTAATCCGCACACAAACGGTCCAAAAATTAGTTAACACTGCAAAGGGGTATACATACCCCACAAGGTCATCAACAAACAGGGAAATACACACCCCAATCTAATAGATAAGATATGAAAATACCATCAAATCACCTTCATAGAAAATCCTTGGCTTGAACACTCCATCAGCTGCAATCTAAAGATCTTCCAATCAGATAAAGAGCAAAGATGTACCCTCTCTTTGCTGCTAAGCACTAACAGTGAGAGAGAGAGAGAGCACAAGAAATCAACAGCTGGGGCCTATGCGGTGGTGGTGGAGGCCTGGGCGACAGCCTGCAGCAGTCGGTGGTAGGCTACCTACTGCTGCTACTACCGGTGGCACGAACCACCAACAACGACGGTGGCTAGTGCTACCGGCAATGACGCTGGTAACGAGGGGACTGACGACGAGGGTTAGGGATTTTTTGGTGGAGCCCTCAACTTAGCTCTGATACCAAGTTGAAGAAAATGAAGTGTCTTATTTCATAAAGAAAATCCTACACCTTGTTTACACCTCTTTTATAGGGAGAGACGAGGGGAAAATATTACAGGACTCTAAATAAAAATAAAAATGACACGAACATCCTCATAACATAACATAACAAAGTCTATAGAGAATAAAGAAACCATAAAATAAGACACTTATCACACAACCCTCATCTACGGATGCAAATGGGTTGAGTTCGGGTCGGATTCGACTAAACCCATACCCATACCTATTTACAAAATCCATACCCATATCCTACCTATTTACTCATCGGATACAAAAATTCAAACCCATACCCATACCAATACTTATACCCATCTACCTATCAGGTATCCATTTATAAATTGATCTTACAATCAAATCGTGCCAAAAATTAGAGTTAAAGAAGAAAAAAAATCTATAACACGATTAATCTTCTTTTTTTAACAAATCGAAAACAAATGGGCTTAGGATACTCCAATTTTAGTAATCTCCATTTAAATTATTACAAAAAGAAACTTCAAAAGGAACATATTAAAAATAAAAAATACAAAGAAAGACAAAATAGAAGTATATTTCAAATAAAAGATCCTCATACTCGAAATAAATGTTAAATGGAAGTTTTATAAGCACTCCCAACCTTCAAAATCATAGAGGGAATCATGGGGGAGATTAGAGTAAGGGAAATGAGGGACTTAGGATAGGACTTATATATATCGGATAAATGGGATTTTATTCAGGTAGTCAGGTCGGGTAATTAGCTATAGATCAATACCCATACCCATACCCAGGCGGGATTACTTATTCTCTTCGGGTCGGGTTTACTAAAATTTGCATCCATACCCTCAACAGTGTGTAGGGAACAACAAGGGGAAGTTAGGAAGAAAGCAAAAGCGACAATGTTGCAAGGGAGGAGATGGTGTAGCTATGGAGGTGGTGTGGTGAATAAAGAGGTGATGGGTGATTTGGTGTCTGAGGAGGGGAGAGGGAGAGATGAGTAACAAAAGGAGGAAGAGGAGAAAGGAGGTGAGTTGCAGGGTAGAGAGAGGAATGAAGAGTGTGTGACTAAATGGTAGACCTTGAAACTTTTTCAGGATTTCAACAAGGTAAATGACGGGGGCAACTGGGAGGTCTGGGAGGAGGCGATCCTCTCTAGAGAGGACTCACCATGCGGTGATGTGCTACAAGTGTAGGAGTTGGGGTTACGATGCAACGGAGTATCGTGATTCGATGGTGTGCAGCGGAGTGGGCCATCGTCAATGGAGGTGTCCAGAGAGGATGGGTCCTCTCCTTCCTCCGCTTCCTTCAGTTCTTGAGGTAGTCATCGATGATGTTCCTAAAGGTGGGTGTGTTGATCAGATTCTTCATGTAGCGGTTGTTGGTGTTGTGATTAAAGGCCATTTAAATTTGAAGGAGGCTAGAAGTTTCCTGGTGAACTTTGGGCTTGCTTCTAAAGGTTGAAAACTTTCTTTTTTTCTACTTTTCTAAGTTGCTTCTTTCCAGGCTTTTGGAGGAGGATGTTGAGTGTTTGCTTTTCAGGGGGATGAAGATTGGTGGAGATGTTGGTTGGCATTCTCCTTCATTGTATAATGGTGTTGTTGAAGATCGAGCCCCGATACGTCCTTTGACTCGGTTCTCAGTTGTTGGTGTGCCTTTGCATTTAAGTAGAGAGACTGTGGAGAAGGTGTGTGCTCCGATCGCTCGGGTAACGTGGTGTAAGGGAATGGGGCTTTGTGATGGTGATATGTCATGAATTTTTGTTGCTTCATGGTCATCCTTTGCCCACAAGTGTTGTTGTTAGGATTGATGGGTGTTTGTGGATTGTATTTTTCGAGATGAATGCATTGCGTTCCTTTCATATGATTCATCCTTTGTTGAGGTGGTGGCTCATGGCGGCAAGAGCGGAGCCAGAGATGGTGGTTGGCTGGGTGGTCAAAGGCTACAGTCTGCTCGCAAAATTTGGAAGCCAAACAATATCCAGAATATTCTGAAATTTGAATTCAGTAAGGCTAGACCTTCCAAAATTAGTTCCACCTTTTTTGGGAAGGAGAACAATCGCCAACTTGTTGCTGTTCACGCCAAAAATGATGTTGTGATTACTGTGTTGGGCGATGATGTTGCTGGCGTGGAAGGGGGTGAATGCAACACAAATTCTGCTGGCATGGATTCTGCTGCATGGAACTTTGCTGCTGCTAGCATGATGGGTTGTGATGCACATGTTCCTGATCCTACAGATTTGGAAGGAGTTTTGGGGGGCCTGTGTGGCAATTTTTTTGGCACTGAACAGGGTGCCTCTTAATCCAGAAACAAATCCGGAGTTGGTGAGTTTTCATTTAAACGTATTTCAAACCAAGTTCTTTTTAGGCATGATATCCTGGGTATTTTATTTTCTTCTTCCACTGCTGGGCCTGCTGTTTCTTTTAATCTATGTAGGTGTGGGGATGGGCCTGCCTTGAGCCATGTTAGTGATGCTACAGATGCGGAGGAGAGTCCTTGGGGCCCTTGTGATTTTTTCATTAGCGCTGAATAGGGTGCCTTTGGATCCAGAAAAGGATCTGAAGTTGGTGAATCTCCACTTGAATGTTGCTCCGACCAAGTTCTTTTTGGGCTCGATATCTTAGGTGTTTTCTTTTCTTCTCTTCCTGCTAGGCCTGCTTGCACCTCTAAATTGTGCAGGCGTGGTGATGAGGCTGCTTTGGGCCATGCTACTGATGGTGCTGACGTGGCAGATGGTCTTCAGGGCCCTTGTGGCATTTTATTTGGTGCTGAAACGAGTGCCTCCAGATCCGGAAATGGATCTGGACTTGGGTGAGTGTCCATGCAAGCATTTTTCAGACCTTCTCTTTGGTCTTGATAATCCAGATATATTTTTTTCTTCTCCTGCTGGGCCTACTTCTTCCCCTGATTTGTGTAGGCGTGAGGCGAGGTCAGATGGATGTGTGGACCTGATGTTGGTGGGCCTGCTTCTTTGGCCAGCAGTGCGGCATTCGATGGGAGGGATACATACCAGAACAGATTGGAGGCGCGGTGTGTTAATTTTGCTGCAGCTCATGCTACTGATTTTGGGATTTGTGCTGCTGTAGGGAATTCTGATCTGTAGACCAGGTTGGGTGTGCAGGGATCTGCTGCGATGTCTCAGCAGGATCAATCAAAGATGTCCACTGCCAAAAGGACTACTTCATCATCCATGTCTGGATCGGTGAAGGGTGGTACATGCAGATCTACTTCAATGCAAAGTGGTCTGAGGTATCGGTCTTGTTACAAGAGGAAGATTGTCAAGACCAAGTCTGTGGCAGGTGATAGTCAGAAGTCAAATCTAAAGCTTTGGGCTGCCAAGGTGCTTAATCTTAAGAGGGTGTTGCGTTTGTTTTTTGACAAGGCATCTGTTGATACCCATGGTTCAAGTTCTCTCATGGAATGTGAGGAGTCTTTGGGATCCAGCCCGGAGATCTACTTTGAGGAGGTATTTGGCGAAGTGGAGGGTGAATGTGGTTCTCTTGTGGGAGACACATTTGGAGGAACTTGATGCGGCTTGTGCAATGATGTTTTCTCTGATTTGTGGGTTGTTGGAGCTGTTGATAGGTCAGGTGGCCAGATCCTTATGTGGAAGGGTGATGTCTTTCGCTTCATGGATTCTACGATGGCTTCAAGAGAGATTACTAGTGTCTTCTCCTGTATTTCTAATGGTGTGACTTGGGCCTTTTCTACGATGTATAGACCTTCTGATGCATCTTCCAAGTCTGTTTTGTGGGAAGAGTTGAGACAGGCATTGATTTTCGTTAATGGATGCGCTTAGCTTGTGGAAGGTGATTTTAATATTACTTTACTATCAGATGATAGACCTGACAGTAGGATGGATGGTTCTTTTAATTTTCGCCAGACTGCTAATGAGCTCAAATTGCTCAATCTTCCAATCTGCAAAGCACAGCATACTTGGAGGAATGATTCTGGTCAAGCTTTTAGCATAGATAAATTCTTCTCTAGTCTATCCTTGGCAGAGGCTTGTCAAGGGGGTTGCAGTCTCGGCTTTGGTAAGACCATTTTTGGATCACACGCCTTTGGTTTGGGACAATAGTGAGGGAGGTTCTTTCTCGACTTATTTCAAGTCCTAGAAGTCGTGGTTATTGGTGCTAAGTTTTTGCAACTTTGTCAGAGAGAAGTGGCGTGAGGTCCTTGCCTCCATGTCGACTACGTGCACTCTAGTGGCCTGTATTTTAGCGATTAGACAGGCTTTCATTGGATTTAAAAGAGAGATTGCTTTGAAGCGTGATGACATCAAGAGGGATGCTTTAGAGTCTTTGGCAACTGGATGAGAAGGAAGGCTTGGGGTTGTTGGATCAAACTGACTAACAAGAGAGGATACATGTTTAGAAGGTTATTAGAGAAGAGGACCGAAAAAGGGAGATGGATTAGAGACAGAAGTCCAGACAGCTATGCCTTAGGGAGGGTGATTCTAATACAAGGTTCTTCCATATGTCAGCCAGCTATAGGCGGAGGACCAACATGAGTAGATGCCAGGCCATCATAAGTCACTTCCATGCTTTTACTAGGAGGAGAGCTCTTAGGGAGTGGAGGCTGGGATCTTTCGATATGGTGAGATTGGATGCTACTACAAGGTTGAATTGATCAAAAAGAGGTTTTAGAGGAGATTCTTGTTTCATTACATGTTCTTAAGGCAAAATGATCCCTTGGCACGAATGGCCTCCAGGTTTTATTTTATAAGTTCTAGGATGTTATTGGGCCGGATGAGGTGGCGATGATCCAAGAATATTTCCACGGTAATATAGGTTTTGAAAGGCTCAATCGCTTCTATCTTTTTCTTCTTCCGAAGGAGGGTGCCAATTCTTTGGATAGTGTTGACTTTTGTATGTCCAATTTATTTTTGGTGTTAGATTTTTTTTTGAAAGGATTTTTGGTGTTATATTTTGAAAGGGACATACTTGTAACTTTGCCCTTTGGGTGTCTCTCTATATAAAGGCCCCTAGCGTTTTCTAATAAACATGTGGCATTACAACCTAATATGATATCAGAGTAGCGATCCTAGATCGAGATTCTTGTATCTCACTAGAGATCAACCTCCCTCCCCCCTAACTCGTGGCCTCTCTTTCTTGGCTGCCGCCCCTACTAACCGGTGGCCATAAGGCCCCATGCTGTCGGTTAGGAGGGCATAGTACCTCCGCTGATGGCCTAAGGGTGCCCTCCTCGCCTACCACTGTCACCCCTCAAGCAGTCGTCGCCGACCTCCTTGAGTAGACACCGTTATGCACAACCTCCATGGCCCTATGCAAGGCAGTTGTAACTATCGTCACCTTCCCTAATCAGATCCCCTGAGGGGTCCGATCACCTAATTGCGCCGCCGTGCCTTGCTGAAGGCATCATTGCCGTCACTGTTCCCATCCTCCTGCTCGGCTGTTGCAGTCGTGCCTTGCTAAAGGTGCCACTGCCGCCACCACCCTAACTGTTGCAGCTGTTGTCAAATCCTCTAAGGAGTGAGGAGGACCTCCTCTTCACTTCGTCAAGTAGAGGTTCAACAGCAAGAACAACCAAGGTGGTTGTCATGATCTAGACGACTCTACCTTTAGATCTATGAGGGTGATTTCAGATCGATGTATTATCTAATTTTCTACTGCAAAAGCTTGTATTTTTAGTGTTTCCCACATGTCGGAAGATACGGAGACCAAGAAGGAGCTCTCTAGCGACTCGGCGAGGAGGATGTCTACCCTGAGTGCATCATCTTTTATAAGGGCACTTCTATCAAGTTGGATGGTACCAATTTTTTGTTATGGTCAACTTCTTTTTCCTATTTGTGGGATCGCACAGGAAGTACATTTTAACTCAGGAGGAACCCACTGTTAAATCTGTTGATTGGGAAGCAAATAGTGATTAGATGGCTACCTGCATGTTGAACAATATGAAAGAGGCGAATGCCGAGCAAGTTGTCTTATGCATTGACAAAGAGAATCTAGGAGGTTCTTCATGAGATACATTCTCATAAGAGCAACATAGGTTGACCCTACAGGGTGATTGAGGAGCTGCATTGTTTTCGGAAGGGACCATGTCCCTGGCCGAGTAATATGGTTCTAAGAAGAATCTCTAGGATGTGCAGGACACCTACCATCCTATGTCTATAGATGTCACTGTGATTGCCAAGCAACATGAAGCTTTCCTATCTGTTCAGTTGCTTGCTAGCCTTGTCCCTGAATACAAGTCTGTGAAGGATCAACTTATGACACTAGAGGAGATTCCTACACCAGCCGAGATTCATGCTCAACTCTCCTGAATTGAGAAATCTAACCCTATTCCCATTTCTGACTCCTTTGCCTTGGCAGCTACTGTTTGAGGTAGGGGAACTTCAGGGGGTAGGGGAAGAGCACGTGGAGCAAAAGCTGGTGGCTATGGCAGAGGACGTGGCTTGTTCTGTGACTGTAATCATTGTCACATGACAAACCACACGGCTGATAGATGCTGGATAAAGCATGGGTTCCCTTAGGGCCATCAAGCTAACCAGATTGCTTATGGTGGAGATGAGAGCCAGCTCTATCAGGAGGAAGATCATGCAAGTCATCAGGTTACTATTTCCAAAGAGTATGACCAACTTGTGTCTTCCCAGCCTACTTCCACTATAGGTGTCTATTGCCCAGAAGACAGGTACTGCTGCTAATGTTAGAGGTGCTTGTAAGCCGTCTTGGCTTGCAGACTCTGGTGCATCATCTCATATCACATGGGATGTTATCATTTTTTCAGCTCTTAATCCACTGACTACTCCAGTACATGTCACAGTAGCAGATGGTGCCTTATCCTCTGTTATAGGCTTGGGTGACATTTCTCTGTCCTCTACTTTACCTCTCTAATGTTATGCGTGCTCCTAAATTTGCCTTAAATTGAATGTCTATTAGACACACTACTAAGGCATTAAATTGCAAAGCTATGTTTCATGATCATTTCTTCTTCTTACAGGACCTCCAGACGATGAAGCAGATTGGTGGACTCAAGCAAGATGGCCTTTACTACCTTGACCTCCCACCAAAACAATATTTCGTGGTTGTTGCTTTTGCCACTTTTGCTTTATAGTGGCATCATAGATGGGGGCATCTTAGCATCTCTATTTTTTTTCGTCAGTTTCTTGATATGCAATTTCCAGAGTCTTTTACTTACAATCATCAGCTAAAACAGGAAAATACCGAAAACCCCCAAGACTCTTGAACCGGTGGTGCAGTAGCGTCGAAGGAGGAGCATCACCGGTGGTGCAGCAACATCGTCATCGTTGAAGGATCATCACCGGTGGTGCAGCAGCTTGTATGGTGGTCCAACAATGCCGCACTTTGGTCCATGTTGGTTTAAGATGGTAGTTGTGTCAATTTTTCTTCAGCTATTTAGGTCATAATAAAAACAAGGTTGACAACTATTTAGATCATAAGAAAGGTTTTGCTGTTGCCCACTTGCAACCTAAATTAGCCAACAATTTTGGCAGTTTTGTTGTTGCTTCATCTAATTTGCCAACAGCTTTGATAACGATTTGGATGATTCTACTTTGGCAAGGTTTAACTGCGGTAACAGTAGCATTTAAACCCATTGGCAACTTGCGAACAGCTTTGTCACTATGCCTTACGTAGAGGCTTCAAAATGGCCTATCTCAGTCATTTGAATTTGTTAGTTTTATTTATTATTCAGATTTTAAGTCATTTAGGTTTATTTGATTACTAATCTCTTTTTTATTACATTTCATTACATCATTTACACGTTTGTAATTATGTTACATTTTTTAATTGAATCTTGTGGTCCAATTATTATGCTTTTAGACATGGCGCCAAAGGCAATAAGAGGAAAAGAATCCACTGGCAGGTCTGATCCTAGATGGAAGTATTGCACAGAAATTCACCTCCAAGGATCTCAAAAGGAGAAATGATATAATTATGTGAAGTGCAACTTCTGTGGGAAAATTATCACTAGTGGCATTGCAAGACTAAAGGAGCACTTAGCGAAGACACAAAAATGTGGGAGCATGTGCAAAGGTGCCACCTGAAGTTAAAACTAAAATTAAGGCATTCTTAGCAAAGAAGGAAGTTGGTAGAACACTTGAAAAAATGGAAGAAATTAGTCGCATAGTTGCATATACAGTAGGTCCATCTGGCCATGATGAAAATGCACCTATAGCATCAAGTGGTGCGCAAGTAGTGAGGAGTCCTGTGGATTTATTTGTTGCAAGAGTTGGACAGAAAGTTAGGCTTAGAAGTGATGGTCCTGATAGTGCTTCTCAAGGTCCTCCAAAGCAGGTTACTTTGAATTTTTCTTGGAAGAAAGAACAAAGAATTAAAATGTGTCTTAGTATTGGTAGATTCTTCATTGAGAATGGATTGTCATTCAATTTGACCACTGGCAAATACTTCAAGATGTAAGTAATAATGGAAGGGGATTCAAAGGTCCTACAATGCATGAGTTACAAACTTAGATTTTGAAAGAAGTCAAGATAATAGCTACTATGATGGACTAAGCGAAAGCATCTTGGGAAGAAATTGGATGTAGCATGATGTCTGATGGTTGGACAAATACAAAAGGACGTACCTTGATCAATTTTTTGATTAACAATCCAAAAGGTACGTGGTTTCTGAAATTTGTTGATACCTCTGATGAGATCAAGAATGCTGATTATCTCTTCAAATTGATGGATGATGTTGTTGAAGAAGTGAGCGAAAGTAATGTTATCAAAGTGATAACAGATAATGCATCAGCTTATAAAAAAGTTAGAGAGATTGATGGAAAAAAGGAAACATTTGTATTGGACTCCATGCATTACTCATTGCATTGACCTTATGTTGGAGGATATCATGAAGTTACCTCTTCATGACTTTGTTTTCAAGAAGGACAAACAAATAATCAATTGCATATATGCACATGCTTGGGTGGTGGCCATGATAAGGAAACATGTAGGAGGAGACTTGCTGAGACCTGCCATCACTTGGTTTGCTATTGCTTTCCTTACCTTGCAGAGATTGCTAATAGCAAAAGATGCTCTTAAGTCTTTTTTCACCTCAAAAAGGTGGAAGTGCAACAACTATACATTGAAGGTTCAAGGGCAAGCTGTACAAAATATTATCCTTAAAAGTAGAACATTTTGACCTAGTGTAGCATATGTGATAAAGACAATCAAATAATTAGTGTTGATTTTAAGAATGGTGAATGGTGAATGGTGAATGGTGAATGGTGAATGGTGAATGGTGAATGTTGAACAATATCCACCCATGGGATTTATTTATGAGACTATGGATAGAGCCAAGGAAGATAGTGCCAAAAATTTAGGTAATGATGAAAAGAAGTACAAAACAATCTGGGACATTATTGACACAAGATGGGACAGGCAATTGCACACACACTTGCATGCTACTGCCTATTTTCTGAATCTCTAATGCTAGTGTAAACCAACTTTTTCAGTTAATTCAGATGTAAAGATGGACCTATACTCATGTTTCTAGAGGTTGATTCCTGACAAGGATGAGAGGTTGAATGTGGATCTCCAAAAAGATGCATTTGTTAATGAAAAGGATTATTTGGGTGGTCCAATACCATTGAGACTCGGAAGAACAGGAGTCCTCGTAAAGTCCTTTCAATAATTCCATCATTTAAATTAATAATTTTTTTGCATTTTGTCCTATATACTATAAACAAATTTTGACTTGCAGTGCATCCGCATGTGAACGAAATTGGAGTACTTTTAATCAGGTAAAAAGTTCATATTTGTGTTTTAAATCTAGAGTAATATATAATAATTAGGCTATGATTATAAATAATTAAATGGTGAACTTTTCATTGAGTAGATCCATACTAAGAGAAGGAACAAGCCGAGGTAAGATAAACTCAATGACTTGGTTTATTATATGTTCAATTTGAAATTGAAACACAAAGGAGGTGAAAAAGAAGACAATGGATGATCCTATATGCTTAAAGGAAGTGGACTCAGATAATAAGTGGATCGCTGGGCTACAACTTTCTGAAACAAAGATTGATGCTTATGAAGAACTTGATGCAACTGTAGCTCTAGAAGAGGATGCTATTGATCTTGAGCAGTTAGTAGGAGCAAAGGGAGGAATACAAGTAGGAGGAAGCAGAAGAAAGAGACAAAAGAGAAAGGACAAGGATAAAGGTAATATGTAATTTTATATTTTGTTGAACTATAATGTTTAAATTTACAAACTAAGGTTCTAGGAGATATTGTTTAAAATGACTTATCTTTTAAGCAAAGCTGTTATTGACGTTGAGGAGGAAGAGTATCAAGAGAGTGACGGAGATACCGAGGAAGATGTAAAGATGAGGCTAGAATGAAGTATATGGATGACTCTTGGGATAATGCAACCAACTCTAGTGATAGCATTAATGAGCTTGATGGTGTTCATGGAGGAGGAGACTAGAGTCTACAATGTGTTTTAGTTCTTTTGAGTTTTTGATGTGGATGTCTCATGTATCTTCATTTTAATGTGTGTTTTAACTCTTACGTCTCCCAATGGTTTAGGAAGTTGGTTTAGTTTGTGCTTTTGTTATGGTTTCTAGTCTTCTATATTATATAGGTATCTATCTTTTTATTTAAACGTCGTCACTTGTTTAGTTTCAGTTTTTCAATGTTGTGATAGAGAAAAAATCGTATGAAAGTGTGTTATCTGCATTATTATTTCCTTATTAGAACTTAACAAGCATATATCATATCATTTTTCTATGTTTTTTATGTAAATCCTGAGGCTTACTCCTCGACTGCCTCAAGGCTTACACCTCTCCTCAATGAAGGCAAACTACCTCGGTACCGCCTCGCGTTTTTTAAAACCTTGACCACAATGCACTTATGTAAAATATTTTGTTTCCAATTATATGTCACTAGATCGTTGATCTGGCACAGGGAGACTATTATTTCTTGCAGTTGACAGCCGACAAGTTCCCAGAAATAATATTAAGGCATCCCAGAATCCTTCCTGGACCTTGGCCATGGAGAAAGAGATGGTTGCTCTTCAGTTTAGGAGTACCTAGGAACTGGTTTACCTATCCCCTGGTGCTACTGTTGTGGGGTGTAGGTGGGTGTTCACCCTGAAGTGCCAATCAGATGGGACAATAGATAGGTTCAAAGCAAGGTTGGTTGCCAAATTATTTTAAGACATTCTCTCCAGTGGCCAAGCTCAATTACGTGAGGATGCTTCTCTCTGTAGCAGTCAACAGTGGTTGGTCTATCTCCCAACTTGATATTAAAAATGCATTTCTTTATGGTGTTTTAGAAGAAAAGGTATACATGCACCAACCACCTGGCTTTGTTATTGAGGGGGAGTGTTCGAAAGTCTGTAGGTTGAAGAAGGCGATTTATGGCCTCAAATAGAGTCCCAGGGCCTGGTTTGAGACATTCAGTAAAGTTGTGCAGAAGTTTGGCTTTACTCGATCTACTGCAGATCATTTTGTCTTCACTATGCAAAGGACTACCGGATCTATCACTATTATTATCTACGTAGATGATATACTGCTCACTGGAAGTGATGAAACAAGAATAAAAGCTACCAAAAGATTTTTACATTCTCAGTTTGTCACTAAGGATCTGCGAATGATAAATTATTTTCTTGAAATTGGAGTGCAAAATGTTGATGGGGGTTTAGTGTTGTCACAGAGAAAGTATGTGCTTGACATACTAAAAGAGACAGGGATGCTGGGCTACAAACCTGCCAACATTCCTATGGATCCCTCGTCTTTTGCATATTCAGAGAGTCCTTTACTTGAAGATGTCACCAGATATCGGGCTATGGTAGGGAAGCTACTATATTTGACTATCACAAGACTTGATATTTACTTTGCTGTTAGGAGACTAAGTCAGTTTATGTAGTCTCCTAGATAAGTTCACTAGGATGATGTTTGTCAGATGGTCATATATCTCATGCAAGCTCCAGGAAATGGGTTATCTTTTATGAAACATAGTCATCTTCATGTCTGGAGATACTCTGATGTAGACTATGCTGGGTCGCATGAAGATCGAAGATCTACTATTGATTACTGCACATATGTGAGTGGTAATCTTGTTGCATGGAGAAGCAAAAAGTAAAATATTGTCTCCAGATCCAGTGTAGCATCAGAGTATAAGGCTATGGCCCATACTACTTGTGAGCTTCTGTGGGTAAGAACCATCTTAGGTGACTTGGGAGTGGCAGTGTCTTGACCCACTCTTATGTATTGTGACAACAAGGTAGTTACCTTTATTGCTAATAATCCTGCCTTCCATAAGAGGATAAAACACATAGAGGTGCATTGTCCCTCTATCAGAGATGCTATCTCCACTGGTAAAAGCTCCAGGCCATATATTGTTACAGAAGATCAAATTGCAGATGCCTTTACCAAAGCATTTCCCAAGAAACGTCCTGAGTTTTTGTGTTCCAAACTGAGAATGCTTAAGATCTACGCTCTAGCTTGATGGGGAGTGTTGACTTTTGTATGTCCGATTTATTTTTGGTGTTACATTTTGTAAGGGACATATGTAACTTCGCCCTTCAGGTGCCTCTCTATATAAAAGCCACTAGGGTTTTCTAATAAACGCATGGCATTACAACCTAACATATAGTTTTAGGTTGATTGCTTTTTCGAACGCCATTTACTTAATTGCGGCAAAGGTTTTTGCTAACCAGTTATGCCTGGTTCTCCCTAGTTAGGTATCTCTGATGCAATTTGCTTTCATTTCTGGAAGATCTCGTTGTGATTCTTTTGTTCTTTCCGAAAAGATGGCTGTGGCTTGGAATAGAAGCTCCTCTCTTACTTTTATATGGAAGGTTGACTTCTCTAAGGCTTATGATTTAGTGGCCAGGACCTACTTGTAGGAGATTCTCAGGAGGAGGGGTTTTCCAAAGCCTTAAGTTTGAATAATGAAGAGATGTATCATGAGCAAAGTTTGAAATACCGATTTCGACGCCGTGCCGATGAAATTGTAGGTATGCATTTTGTGGAAATGCCCATTTTTTTATGGCATATTTCGACGATTTCGACGGCCCGAAAAAATGACATCTCGAGGCACGCCGATGTATGCCGACAGAAATGGCAGAAATGATTAAAATTTGAAGACAAGTTACCGTGTCCAGATTCACCCTCCCGCCACTCCAATTCCCAGCGTTGTGTGTGTTGACCAAATTCTTCCCTAAAAAGATTTCCCTCCAGATTCTTACCTTGAAAATTCCCTCCAATTCTTTCAACTTTCACCCTCCCCCCACTCCAATTCCCAGCGCTGTGTGTTGACCAAATTCTTCCCTAAAAATATTTCCCTCCAGATTCTTACCTTGAAAATTCCCTCAAATTCTCTTCAGTTTCACCCTCCCACCCCAATTCCCAGCGCAGCCTTTTTCCCGCCTAGCAGACGGTCGGCATGCCGATGGTTTCGTCGGCAACTGTCGGCATGCCGACGAAATCCTCAGCATGCCGACGATTTACCTGTAAACTGACACCATCTGTGTCAGCATGGCCCTACTCCAAAAACCCCCTTGCCGACGGCATACTGGCGGCATTTAAATCACTGATCATGAGGACCCCTTTCTCTATGTTGGTTAATGGGAACCCATGTGGAACTTGGATTTAGTCGCAAAGTGAAGCTAGACAGAGTTGCCTGCTGGGTCCTATGTTGTTCATCATTGCTATCGATACCTTAGTTTCTCTGGCTTTCAACGCATGTGCGGGTGGCCTCTTTTTCGAGTTTTCTTTGAGGTATGATGGTTCATTGCTTACCTTGTTGTTGTAGTATGCTGATGATATGATTTTTTTCATCCAAGGGGGCTTGAGTCAGGCCGAGCGCGTGGCACAAATGGTAAGGATGTTTGGTGATTTGTCAGGACTACTTGTGAATGGTAGAAAGTAAGTCATTCCTTTTCACATTAGTAGGGGGAGGTTGCTATTTCTGAGGCCCTTGATTCACTGGTTGGACTTTCAATTACCTATTTGGGGCTTCCATTGAAGGGAAAGCAGTTAGTGGTGGCTGACTAGAGGGTAGTGGAAGACAAGTTGAATAGGTTGGTTGATTGGAGAGGAAAGCTTCTTTTCCGTAGTAGGAGATTGGTCTTGATTAAATCAATTTTGTCCATTGTTCCAATCCTTTATCTTTCTATGTTCAAGCTGTTGAAGAAGATTTTGTCCAAGTTGGAGATTGCCAAGAAGAGATTTTTTTGAAAGGGGTTGGATCATGATGGTCGTTTTCTTCAGTTAGTTCCTTGGAGGAGATTTACAGGCTGAAGAGGAGAGGAGGGCTTGGCATTAGGAATTTGGAGAGGTTTAATGAGGCTCTATTAAGATTCCATAGTGGTGGACTTTTGGAGAGGATATTAAGGGACTCTTATGGAGATCCTATTGATGTCTTTTGTGGTCGATCCAAAAGGGTTAGGCCATCTACTTTCTGTAGCTCGATAGGGCCATCTGTGGTGAGGGTTGCTATTTTAAATGTATTTGTACCAAGGATCGGTAAGGGCTCCTCTTTTCGATTTTGGAAAGATGATTGGACAAGATGTGAGGTTTTCTTTGTTTTGTTCCCACGCTTGTTTGAGTTGACTACGGCCAAGGATACTATTGTTTCAGACGTTTGGGATTTAGCCCTAGGTGCTTGGTGTTTCGTGTTGGAGTCGGGTCTTTCAAAGCCCTCTATGCTCAAGTTGCAAAATTTGTTGGAGATACTACTAATATTTTGGTTAGTAAGGAGAATTTCGATGGATTCACTTGGAAGGAAAGGGAGATTCTCTATTTCAAAAGCTTTTAAGATGCTATTGTTAGATGAGGGACCTTCACTTTTGATGTGGGAGATTTGCTCATTGCTTTGGAAGATGCCTATGCCTTTAAAGACTAAGATATTCTTGTAGCTGTTTAGACGAGAGAAGTTGGTCACAAAGGTTCTACAAGTTAGATGGGCTTCAGAATCATATTTGCTTTGTCCTTCTATGGTCTTGCGGAGGAGACACTGGACCATCTCTTCTTCACTTTTTAGCTATCAATGGAGGTTTGGCAAAGTGTTAATGTCTGAATGGTGATTTTTACATCTTCAAATTCCTAGTGGGCATCCTTTACGTCCTTGGTTCATGCGGATACAACAGGTTGAGTTAATGCAATGCCCGCTTTGTGGTCTATTTGGTGTCATAGGAATGTTATCATTTTCATGAAGGAACGAGTGTTGATTGAGAATATTGTAAGGGAAGCGAATTGCCTATAAGTCCATTCCTTCTACTTTATTATTAATGATATTTGGATGATTACTGATCTTCGAAAATCTTCATTTTTCCTCTCAAAATTTAAAAAAAAACCTAACCATCCACAAATTCAGAGCAACCTTGTTTTTCAACCACATTTAATAAAAGGGATTTATGTGCAAAATGGAGCGGCTTTGTGAGATTATGTATGCCATTATGAATATTCCAGGGTTTCACAATGTAAATGTTTCCCAATGATCCAAATGTAAAAACCTAATTAACTATTGAACAAGAAGAAAAATCAAACTTGGTTTATAACACAAGAAGCCAGACATAGCAAGAAAGCTATCTTGTTACCTATGCCTACACCAGAGCATGAAAAATTACTTACAGTGTTCAGAAGCTCCGCCTTAAGATGAAAGGCAAGCTCCTTCCTTACAAAGCGACGAACAGCATGTACAGCATCAGGATCAGCAACTTCCATCAAATCCATGATTTCTCCTTCACCAGGCAACGTGATTGCCTTTGAAATGAATTCCTTAATAGCAATAATAATTAAACAGCATCTTAGATTCTTCTCAGAAAAAAGCATCATATCAGATTTATGTAAAGACTCAAACAGATATTTGAAAGGTATATAACATGCATTAACATACGCTTTACCTTGTCCAATTTTGGATCGCAAAGTATGCTTTTAAGGCCTTTTATAAATTGAGGATTTAGACCCAATGCCTTATTTTGCTGGAAGTCAGCCACAAGACCAAGCATCAATTTCCTTGCCAAAACCTGGCCTGCCTCCCAACTGAAATATAAAAGGGAAAGGAAAATTAATAACAATCAAGCCAAAAACTTAAAGAAGATAATTCTGATAAATAAAGAAAAAAATCAAAATGTACCGATTAAATTCATCTGTATCATTTGCAAGTAGGAAATACAAGTCATCTTCAGTAAGATCCGAATCTAGACGAACAGGTGCACTATAGCCACGCAGAAGAGATGGAATAGGCCTTTCAGGAATGTCTGAGAGCACAAACTCCTCCTCCTTCTGCTTGTTTCAAGCACACATGATGGTTAGCGAACACTACCTATGTTGCCACCTATGTTGCCATTCGTGACAGAGAAATGCTCAAGTAAATATGTAAAACTTGACAGGTTTTTAGACAATAATGATTGCATCTGTCCCTCTTGTAAGAAAAACAGATTGGAGATCTCAGGAAACTTCTATCTTTAACAGATAAAATGTTCAAATTAGGAAATGTAAATCAGCTCCAAACACAAGGCCCATCTTGTAGAATGTTCACCAAAATGCTAGTATAGAGAAAAAGGCTAAGCCTCTTTGTAACACATAAAAATGAAAATTTAGCAATATAGAGGTGACCATGTAGTATGTATGCAGAGAAGCTGACCTTTTTTATGTGGAGAACAGTGGTCGAGGACTGGCCATTGCAATTTACCATCTGTAGCAGTCCATCATGATCAATAGAAGTAATTGCCATCTCCTGTCCACTTGAATTGAGGAGCCCAACTGCGACAGGTATAAACATAGGTTCCTTGACAGGCTGCCCTGGGGTTGATGGCACATCTTGACTAAAAAACAATAAAAAATACAAAAAGCACACATCAAACTCATAAAAATCCAGTGCTAGTCTTTTATTATAAACAAATTAGTAAGACAATGAAAAAAGAAAACAAAAATTGGACACAAATAATAACATGCAAAATATTAACAAGAAGGCACTCAAAGTACATCGTCCAAGAAAACTTTAAGTCAGAATTAAAGAAAGGCATAGACCTATCCAAAATGTGAAAAGTAATCTCTCCAATACAGCTAAACAGGGCACAAGCTACTAAATTATTCAATTTGTGGAAGGGTAGATAGATCACAAAAGGAAAAGGTAGAACCTTTTGTTACAGCCTATGATAGCTAAATAGGGCATTCCTGTATGAAGGATTCAATTTGTTGAAAGATTAGATAACACCAGAAAAGGAAAACATAGAATGTTACAAACAGTATCATCATTTTCCTTATATTCACCTGAACTTCAATGAATAGGAGTGAGTTTCGGCGTTGTAGTGTGATGTAACTTTCAAGCGAGGAGTTCCAGCTTGAGAGTACCTAATTTTTATTCAATTACTCTTAATAAGTGCCCCAGCATAAGGAGAAAATTAGATAGAAGTTAAAAGGAGAGTAGAGATGAACCATAATAAGAAACCAGAGAGATCAGCAGTATTTGCATCATGCATTGCAGCAAAGAAATCTTCACACGCTACTGCCTGTCCATCATGCCTCTGGAAATAAAGGTCCATGCCCTGGAAGAAGTATGACATGAAAAGTCAATAGAAACCAAAAAATGACCATGACAAGTGATCCAAAGTAGAAAAAGCAAAAGTGCATGCATGATCATGAGATTGCATTAATTTAAGACTAGATTACTAGATAAAATACAAGCCATTGTTTCTCCAGCAAATTATATAACACATCTTCAAAAAAAAAAGCCCCGTCTTTTACTAAAGTGAATATGTTCAGAGAGAGAGACTATAACAAGTTTAACGTTCAGGCAGTACCTTCCTAAAGCCAGAACTTCCAAGAAGAGTTTTATACATTCTAACAACCTCAGCACCCTAACAATCAGAGATAAAATTACGTAAAATTACTGCTTTTTATACAAAAATGAGAAAGTTAACACTGCACATCAGAACACTAACCTTCTCATAAACCTATATTTCAGAAAATTCATTGCCACAAGTGATGCAGTCATCTCCAGAGCCCCATTAATAAGATAATAGAAAGAGAATGAATCTTTAGGCTAAACAAAATTGATAGAAGAGCAATATAAAAAAAAGACAAGAAACATACCGTTACTGAATGGAATATGCGATCCCACAAAACAAAAATATAATCAGTTTGCAAAACAAATCATAGTAAGAATTTTCTTTTACAATGTACAAACTAGGTGAAAAAGCATACCAGTGTAGAAGTTATCCATCTGTTTCAAAGGAAGAAATGAAGGCCAAGTATTAAAACATAATTGGATAGATGCATGATTTTAGTAATAATTTCATGTTCTACAGCCATTTGCCAACCTTAATATATGAATGAGGGCGAACAGGGTGAGCCATAGGTCCTGCATCCTGGAAACCAAAAACACCACAGTAATTAACTTTGAAGCAGAAAGCAGAATTATGTAAAAAAACACAAGACAGCAAAGCACAGAACTTCAAACAACTAAGGCAGTTCATAAGTTATGTCCTTTCTTCTGAAAAAGCAGACCTGATAACTTAGCCCACCACTTGGGAAAATCAGGTTCTAATTCTATAAAGCTGACATGGTAAAAGGATGAAAATTATCGGAAAAAAACATTATTATATGCTTCTGTGCTAGAAAAAAGAAAAGAAATTTTTATCAAAGCATCATCACAGTTCAAAAGCAGGCAGTTGAAATGAAAGATGAAGATCGAAAAAACAGGACACACCAGTAGTTGGATGGAATGCAGAAAACAGGTGGAAATTGAGGGACAGACTATGTAGCACTTCAATTGTCAACCTATGGGAAGCAGTCATCAAGAACAAGCAGCCCCTCTCAGTGCCTGTTCTAGGAAGAAATTTGATAGAAGATGTAAAAGATCAAAATCCTTATATACAAACCCTGGCAATAATTCTTAAATGGTCATCATCCCAAGCGACAATGACTTCAAAAATCAAATTACCCTACAAATGGTCAGCCCCAAGTCAGGGCCATTATCCACAATATCAGCCAGAAGGTAAACTAGGTAGGTAGTCTTGGCTGTGGACATTGTTGACTTTCAAATCTTGTATTGGGGACTTATTTGTTGGGTTCACACCTAGATTTGGTCAAAGAAATCCTGCCCCTCTTTTGCATAATGTAGATGATGCAGTTCTTTGTGGAGGGTTCTGTTAAGAGAGCAATGAAAGTGGCCACTTTAGTTCATGCTTTTGGAGAGGCTTCAAGCCAGCTTGTGAAGAGGGTAATATTTACCCCCATCCGATTTAGTATGGAGAACTTGATGTTTGCACCAGTATCTGCTAATTAATTGTCTTGGACGCCCTCTGACAGGTAATGTGGCAAAGTGAAAAGTCATGATTAGATTCTTTTCTAGAGGACACAGAATTCTAGGTTTCTCTTGAAGGATGGAAGATTAGTTCTTTTGAAGTTGGTTCTTTCCATCTAGATCTTCATTATGTTTGTCTTCAAAATGCCAGAAAGAATTGAGTGGAGCCTTGGTGCCATCAGGTGGATTTTCTCTGGGAAGGTGGTGCCAATGGCAGATTGGGAATTCCTCATCACTTTCTTTGTTTTGAAAGGTAAGTTCCACTTGTCACTTGGCATTCCATTTTTGGTCCTTTTGGAAACAGAAGACTGGATGCTTTGTATTTGAGGTAAATGACTAAGACTCGTAACCAAATAGGGTATTAAGATTACAGATGGCACACGGTACCTGTGGGAAAATATTTCTGTGTCATAACTTGTTATGGCTGGCATCCAATTTGGTAGCATCCTTTTATGAAAAGGCATAGCATTAGAGAAACCAAAATTTTCCCACCTCTCCAGACTGAGGTTGGGGAATGGTTAGTGCGTTTTTGGGAGATAATAGAGAGACAGGTGCTTGCCAAGAAACTTCCAAGGTTTTAAAAGTCATGGATCCCAACATCCAAAATGCTCCACCAGTCAACACTCGACAACTATCTTTGATGCTGAACCTATAGTGTGAGTTCAGGCTTTGATACAAACCCCATTGTGCCACTTATCAGTTTTAATACTAACCCCATTATGTGAGTTCTTGCTTTGATTCTTGGGAGTCTCATCCAGTTGATTCTCAATCCCAAGGACTTGCATGGAGGAAGCAGCTGTCAGGATACGAGTGTGTTTGAAAGATTGGATTTGTTTGGACCTGGGAGATCAAAGGCTCCCCTCGAGATCAAGGTTTTTTATGCCTATTACATAGAAAGTGTTTGGTCAAGAAGGGAGTCTAGACAATGGTGGGCACCTTAGGCTGATCATGATCCTTTTCATGGCCAACAACAGAAATTATCCTTTCCTTAGATGTCAGTTTCAGCAACAGTCTTAGAGGGTCAACTGGATTGATGCCTCATCCTTTGACTCTTTTAGAGGCATCGCCAGAGGCCTATATGAATCAAGAGTGGCAAGAGGTCATTCTAAACATCCTAACTAGTTGGTTTCACAGAAATGACACTGCATCTGCTGCAGTGCATTTTATGTTGGAGACTATCATCAGGAATACTTCCTAGCTGCCTCAAGCAGTCATCTTGTCACACAGACGCCCGCTCCCCCGTGAAAAAAAAAAAAGGAAAAAAAGAGAGAGAAGGATTACAGTCCTCACCGAAGCATGGCAAATGGCAATATGAGAAGACCATGTTGTGTCAATAAAAGAAGACTATGTTGACGAAAAGAAAAAAGTGGAGGGGAGTGTCAATAACATGGTTGTTCATGAGACTTCTCTTAAGTAACTAGTTTGTTATCTTTTTTTTTCTAAGTTTGTTATCTTATTATCTACTTACACATTACTTCTTGTAGTTGGGTAATTGGATGGTGGGAGGTCCAATTACATGTTAGTTTAGTCCCACATAGTGGAGTGCGGACTTGAGAGGTGTATGGTGGCCTATAAAAGGGCTTTTGTACCTCCATTTGTTCTTTGAGAAGAATACAGAGAAACACGCCCATAAGGCCACTTCTCTCGTGGTTTTATCCGCACTCTTCACGAGTGAGGTTTCAACGTAAACCCAAGCATTCATATTGTGATGCTCTTGATATTTATATTGTTTATTTTATTCCACTTATTTTATATTTCAACATGATATCAGAGCAAGTCGATTATTGGGAAATTACTTTTAAGCAATTTATCATTATCGTTTTGTCTTGTTTTTGGAGTTCATTGTGATGAGGCCTTTAGTGCAAAGTTGATGGTGATTTGGTCGGTGGACATCTCGTCATTGGGATCATGTACTCATGTTGTCTGTTTCATCAAACCCTATGAAAGCGAAGCTGGCAACTTGATTTCAATCGCAATTCATAGTAGCGCTCTCTCATTGGGTTCTTAGAACCTATCAAGAGATAGGAGGGGTCTGGAAGGTGTAATTGCAAGGATGGTGCCATGATCGTAAGACCAGTAGCAATAATAGAAGGCGAAGCCGACCCCACAATGGGGAAAGTGTGGCAATGATCTTGTGTGAAACCACAAGTGGTTCTCGAGTCGATGGAGATCGTGGTCGGTGCTAGAAACAGAAGAGGATTGGGTTATCAAAAGTCGAGGACTCCTCTAGTGTTAGGACGCCAGTTGCAGTAGTCACCGAGGAAGACCACAAGGGCACTGTGGAAGAACTTTGTGCGAAGACAAGGCTCACGAACTCCAAGGCAAAGGCTATGCAAGAGCACCGTAGTGTGGAGGAGTTGAAGCACCGCAAGCATGAGGCCCCTTGCTATCTACGCAAGGTGGAGGGCCCCAAGTCCCACACCTCTACAAGGCACAAGGAGACCACCGCTCACCACGTCGGGAACCACCACCTCGCTCAACAGGAAAAATTCGATCTCTATTGCACAAGGACAGGAAAGGTAGTAATGGAGAGTGCCACATCCATGAACACGAGGAACAATGCGGCCTCAACGTCCCAGTGCATGATCATCCACTGAAGGACAAAGGAGGTGTCGATGCCCATTATGAAAGGGAGATGCCCACCATCGTCTAGCAGAGCGGATGAGAAGTTGATGTCATTGGAAGGAGATTGATTGTGGTAAGGAGGTTGCACAATGATATCGCATGAGATCTCCAAGATAGAGTGCATTTTGTGGAGCCATGGTAGCAATTAGGATCTCTTTTCAAGATCCTCACTTTCAGACTTTGGGTTTATTTGGTTCTCAATCTTTATGTCGATACAAAAAAAGAGAAGAAAGGGGATATTATTAATTTATGTTGACTTTGAGTTATGTAAGTTATGTAAAAAAACAAAAAGAGGAAGAGGGAAAAAAATCCAAAATATATATATCGAAAAAAAACGATGATGATGAAAAAAGAGGATAAGCTCTTCTCTATTTGATTTTCTTCTCTATTTTGTTTCTTCTCCCATACGAGTATGGGAGAAGGGGGAGTGTAAGTGGGAGCCCATTGCCATCCCCATATGAGGTAGACTTTCTTTGAGGTCCCCACATGAGAAGAGCTCCTTTTCTTGGTCCCCATATAAGAGCACTTTCTTGGTCCCTATATGAAAGAAATCTACAAAGAGATTTCCATATAGGAGAAGCCAATCTTGAGGTCTCTGAGGGAGGAGCCTGCTATTGAGTTCCTATATAGGAAAGGCCTACTCTCGAGGTCTCCAAGGGAGAGACCTACTTTAAGCTTCCGTATAGGAGGCTCAACCTCAAGGTCTCCATGGAAGAGACCCATTTATGAGATCTTCAATAGGTAAGGCATCAGCACTAGTTCAGGTCTCTAAGAAAGGAAACCAATTGGAGACAGCTTCAGTAGTTCATCTACCAAACTCTGACCTATGCTAATGTGTCGTCATTAGCACACCCCGCCTACAAGGAAGAATGAGTATGCAACTGTCATCGTTCACCTAGAGGAGAGTCATGACCCCGGTTGCACCAGTTGAGTGTTGTGTTCTACTTGTAAGAGTGAGGATTTATGCTGTACAAGCTAAGCATTCCATGCACCAATTTAAGGGAGTGTTAAAAGATGAATGTTGTAATTGAGATCCAATTGCACGTTAGTTTAGTCACACAGTGGAGTGAGGACTTAAGAGTGAGGACTTAAGAGGTGTAGTGGCTTATAAAGGGGCCTTTGTACCCTCATTTGTTTTTCAAGAACCATACAGAGAAACACATCCAAAGGGAAACCTTTCCCGTGGTTTTCTTCCCGTTCTTCATGAGTGGGGTTTTCACATAAACCCAAGTATTCATATCATGATACTCTTGATATTTATGTTGTCAATTTTATTCCGCTTTTTTTTATATTTTAACAAGGCATGGAATGTTTACGGTTATAGGGTTTAATAACCACTAAATTTGGAATATGAGAAAAAATATGCTATTTATTCTCTTCCAAAAAAATTATTTTGTGCTTCACATTAGATAATAATTACCATGCATGACATTTTCATTACATTTCATATTGATAATAATTTGAAGTCAACATTACAGTACGCTTGGCTTATTAATTGTAATTGTCCTACAAAAAACATTGATTTTGGAAATTTTTAAATAAATTAATCATATGGAATACTTTTTTCTAAGAGAAAATGAGATGATCTTATTGAAATGGGAGAAGTAACAATCTTCTCCCAACAACTTAAATGCAAATGAAATTGCAACTACTTTTACATGCTTCACTTTTCACTGAAGAAAGGAATAGAAGCAATATAAGTGACAGTATGGTTGTCAATGTAAGCAGGCAATGGAAGTTTCACATCTATTTCCAAACCAGCGAGGAAAGCTAAGAAAGATACGATCCACATCAATTCATAAAGTGCATATGCCATGGCTCGATTTTTAGCTTCACTCAATCCAGAATCACTACCTACTTTTGCATTGTGTCAGTACATTCACATAAATCTGAATGGCCATATTTCTGAGCAAAACAAGGAAATATTATGTTCACAAGGAATCCGCTCAAACACTATTGATAACAGGACATGTTGCATAACAATAACTATAGCTAGGAAGAAATGGATTCGAGGCAGACATCCAGACAGCTGTAGCTTCGGAATGGGGTTCCAACACAAATTCTTTCATCTCTCCACTAGTACAAGAAGAGCCAATATGATTTTTTTCCATTCGGGTTGATGATCAGATTCTCTGGTAGAGGCAACAGATATGTGATGCTATTGGTAGACATTTTCAGGCCTTTATCATGAGGAGACTGGCAGTGAGGTGGAGGCTGGGGTCTTCTGACTTGGGGAGGTTGGATAACCATACGGGGGCCAATTTGGTTTGAGACATCTCTGGTGACGAGGTTTTGGTTGCTCTTCATGGTCTCAAGGCTGTCTCTGGAACCTGACGGACTCCAAGTTTTGTTCTGTAAGGAGTTTTGGGATCTTGTGGGGGGAGATATTTTGGTCATGATCTGTGAGTTCATGCAGGGTAACTTTGGTTTTGAACGATTAAATAGATTCTTCTTTTTCTTGCTCCCCAAGAATTAAGTTGCAAAAACGATTGATAACCAGTGTTGTCAAGGCGCTCACTTAGGCACGCCTAGGCGCCAGGTTGAGGCGAGGTGAGGCCCTAACGCCTAGACAAGGCTTGCCTCACCTGATTTGCCTGAGGCACTGCTTAGGCGAGCACCTAGGCCAAGGCGTTAGGTGCCTCGGGCGAACACCTAAACCAACTTTGTAAATACTTCTAAGGGTTTTAATTTCTTTTCACCTAACTATTGGATACTCTCTCTTAGTTATATATATATATATATATATATATATATATATATATATATATATATATATATATATATGTTTGTGTATGTATGTACGTACATGTCAACTTATACATAAAACTATATATATGTACATACACATGTGTGCATGTGCATAAGTATAGCATATAAATATAATTTGTACATTTATATATGTGTATATGTAAATGTACGAAATTGTATGCACACTTATGATATGTATCAATGTGCATATGTATGTGCATTGCACCTGTTTGTCTAATCACTAGTATATCTTGTATATTATATATATGTAATCATAACATACAATATTTTGGTTACTATGTATATATGTATGGTTGCATGTGTGTGTGTGTGTGTATTACTGCCTCATTTTTCTCGGGCGAGCGCCTAAGCAAGCGCTTAGTGCCTTGGGCGTTTTGGAACCCCCTCGCTTTTTAGCACCTCGCCTTTGACAACCTTGTTGATAACTACAAGCCCATTGGCCTCTCAAATGCTATTTACCTGATTGTAGCTAAGGAATTCGCTAATAGGGTTCGTGAAGTGCTCTCGCGATTGATTTCTCATGTTCAATCTGCTTTCATTTCTGGTAGGGCCCTTTGTGACTCCTATCTGTTGGCTAAGGAGATGGTGGCATCTTGGAGTACGTCACAGGCAGAGGTTTTTTTGTGGAAGGTGAATTTCTCCAAAACCTATGATTCTATCGCTTGGTCATATCTATGGAAAATTCTGATGAGGGGCTTTCCTAAGGCTTGGGTTAGGATCATTAAGAGGTGAATCACAACGTCCTTTTCTATTTTGGTTAATGGTATAGCCCTTCAGGGACGTGGATGCAGCCACAGAGAGGTGTTAGACAGAGTTGTCCACTCACACCGTTATTATTCTCCTTTTTTTTAAGGCAAAAAAAGGGAGAAGTACCTTAAAGGTACTCACTCATGCATATCCATTAGATTTAAGGAAAAAACTGTTGTTTTTTAATTTGGCAATGGATACACTTGCTTCCTAGCTTTTAGAGCTTTTGAGGGTGGACTTTATTCTGGCTTCACCTTAAGATCTGATGGGTCTGTTTACTCTGATTTTGCAATATGTTGATGACGCAATGTTCTTCATTCAGGGTAGGGTTCATCAGGTAGAGATGTGGTGCAATTGGTTGGCCTTTTTAGAGAGATATCGGGACTTCTAATCAACAACAAGTTTATGGTTATTCCTTTTCACTTCCAGTGAAGAGGCAATTGCGGAGATCTCGCACTCAATGATGAGAGTAGCTGACGATGGCATCGCAGCAAGGATCTTAGCAACATCGCGAGTCCAACGAAGGTCTCTGAGGAGATTTCTCGTGAGAGATAATGCAATGTGCGCCATCTTAGGCAAAGGTCATGGAAATGGTGATAACGTCGACTGTCGATGGAGGTGCGAGAGGAAGATGAGGAGAAGAGCGTTAGTGGCGCTCGAGAAGCCCAAGCAGTGATAAGGAAGACAACGAATTTTTTTTTTTTGAGAAAAAAGAGGAAGATTACTTGAGAGTGGTAATCATCCTATAAATGTATTAATTGAGAAGAGGAATAGACTTACAAGTTTTGTAGTCAAAATTCAGAAAAATATCTAGCGAATCTCACTACATTCTCCACCCAACATTGCTCATTCTTGAAGACCTTACCATTCCTCTGCAACCAGATAGACTAAAGAATACTAAAAGCTGCAACCAGTGATGAGGAAAACAACAATGGCAGTTGCAAAGCAAGTAGAAGAACGAGAAGGGCCAAAGGAGGATCGTAAGATCAACGAAGAAGAGGGCAATGTCTCAGCATCGGGCCAGGCGACGTGTGGGCGAGGATCTCCAGTGAAGAAGGCAACAGCAAGACCTTCACTGATGGCGATGATCGTGACCCTCACGAGATCACGATATCTTCGCATCCACAATGAAGATGCAGATGATAAAGGCGAGATCGATGTGATCTTGATAGCGACGACGATCGTAGAGAGATCACTCGCGTGACAAACGACAATGACGATGGAAGATTGATGAAGAGCTTCGCCAACTATGTTTTTTGGGGGTCTTAAATGGAAGGTCATCTTTTTAATTTTTTTTATTTACCTTATCTAACCCTTGTTTTTGGGTATCTTCCTATGTAATACAAAGGAAAAGGAGCAGGAATAAAAAAAAGAAAAAAAAGGAGGAAAGGAGAAAAATATTAAAAAAAAGAGGGGAGAATAGAAGAAAAAATATCAAAAAAAAAAAATAAAGATCAGAAAAAAAGGAAAAAAAAGGGTGAATTTTAAGAAAAGAGGGGGAGAAGCTCTTCTGATGTTAGTCTTTCTTCTCTATGATTGTTTCTTCTTCCATATGAGTATGGGAGAAAGGGAGAGTGTGAGAATCTATTGTTATGATCCCATATGAGAGTCTCATTGTTTAAGGTCTCCACATGAGAGAAACTCTTTCGTTGTTGTTGGTTTCTAAATGAGAGGACCACTATCTCAATCTACAAATGAGAGACCGACTTCGATTTTCCATGTGGGAAAGGCCCAATTCTGATGGCTCTAGAAGAGAGGCCCATGTCAGAGCTAGCTACAACAGTTCGTCCAATGGACTCCATCCCTCGCTGATGTGTCGTCATCAGCATATCGTCATTTGTAGCTAACATCATTTGTCAAGGAGAGCCATGACCCGGTTGCACTAGTTAAGAGTGTTGTGTTTTGCTGTAGGGTGGGGATTTCCGTGTACAAGTTCAACATTCCATACTCTAGATTGAGAAGAAGTGTTGAGAGAATGTGTAGTTAGGATTTAGTCCCACATCATGTAAGTAGAAGGAAATGAATCGTCCCATTTCATTGAAAAGAACCAAATACCTCTTTATAAAGAGATATGGGTAAATAACAGTACATATCCATAAAGAAATAACAAATAATAAAATGTTAGATAAATAGAAGTATCAACACTCCCCCTCAAGTTGGAGCATAGATGTCAATCATGCTCAGCTTGGAACAGCATGAATCAAATGCCAAGCAAGGTAGAGGCTTCATGAACATATCAGATGTCTGATCCTTAGATGTGACATAAGTAGTGCACAACAAACCATAGTCTGATATAGTGACAATCCACCCTAATGTGTTTGGTACGCTTGTGGAACATTGAGTTATTAGCTATGTAGGTAGCTGCCCGATTGTCACATCGCATCTCTATGGGCTCCTTAATCTGGACATGCAAATCATGCAAGAAAGACCGTATCCAGATCATCTCTGCAGTAGTCTGGGCCATTGCCCTATACTCTGACTCAACACTAGAGCAAGAAACTACCCCTTGTTTCTTACTCCTCCAAGTAAACATATTACCAGCTACGAAGGTACAGAAACCAGTGGTGAATTTCCAGTCAAGCACACATCCTGCATAATCTGCATTAGAATAACCTACCACTGTCATAGGAGAGCCTCTCTAGAAGAGAATACCACGACCTAGTGCTTTCTGCAAGTATTTTAGCACCTGCATAGCTGCCTGCCAGTGCAGTTTCATTGGCCTCTCCATAAACTGGGTAAGTTTGCCTAATGCCAAGGCAATATCTGGTCTAGTAATGGTCAGGTACAACAGCTTGCCCACAAACTGTCAGTATGCTCTACTATCAACTACCTCTGCCTCCTCATCATGTAGATGTGTCATGGGATCTATAGGAATATTGGCTGGCTTAGAACCCAGCATGCCTGTCTCCTGAAGGACGTC
This sequence comes from Thalassia testudinum, assembly GCA_037157565.1. Classification (NCBI taxonomy): domain Eukaryota; kingdom Viridiplantae; phylum Streptophyta; class Magnoliopsida; order Alismatales; family Hydrocharitaceae; genus Thalassia; species Thalassia testudinum. The sequence continues at coordinate 79,914,408 of JAZHRO010000024.1, forward strand.
CAACGCATACTTGCATTGAGAAAGATCCCATCTCTGCTCCTAGCGACCTCGAACCCCAGAAAGTATCTAAGCTGACCCAAATCCTTCATAACAAACTATTGTGCAAGAGACGCCTTAACCTGTCTTATCCCAGCCTCATCACTGTCAATGATAATCAAGTCATCTACATAAACCAATAGTGCTACAATGCTATTCTCCGTTCTCCTGACAAACAAAAAATGATCTAAAGAGGATCTCTACATCCCCATCCTCTGCAACACATCTGAGAGCTTCTGAAACCAAGCACTTGGGCTCTTCTTTAGGCCATAAAAGGCATTCCTAAGTCTGCACACACACTCCCCCTAAACTTCAAAACCTGGGACCTGCTGCATGTAAACCTTCTCCTGAAGATCGCCGTAAAGAAAAGCATTCTTCACATCAAACTGGTGTAACCGCGAATCTTTGTGGGCAACAATAGAGATGAGTACTCGAACAGTGGCAAGCCACGCAACAAGAGAGAGAGAGTATAAAAAAAGTCCACCCCATATGTCTGAGTGAACTCCTTTGCCGCCAACCTAGCCTTATACCTTGAAATAGACCTATAAGGGTTGTATTTCAAGGCAAAGACCTATTTGGAGCCAACCAGTCACGCGCCTGTAGGAAGCGAGGTGAGATCCCAAGTTTGTCTGCTCTGAAATGCTACCATCTCGTCCTCCATGGCTTGATGCCACTTCGGATCAAGCATGACCTGCTAGTAGGTAGACGGAATGGGTGAAGCTGTAAGTGCCTGGCATAAGGTGCTAAACTGGGAACCAAGACATCTGTGGCCAAACTTCCTGCAACCCGATATCTAGACTCACACGTGCAAAGCACCTTCTTAATAGCAATAAGATCAAACTTATCCAGTATCTCTAACTGAGTCTCTGTAGAGGATACCTCACTACTTTTGTGATCTACACTGTCAGGGGAATCAGGTCTAATAAGATGATCTCTGTCATCAGAGTCCATCTCAACTGCCTGTGGATCAGTCATTAGTGCGAGTAGAGGCCTCTGTAGTGTCGCATGAGGTCTACTATAGGTCTGCAGCGGACCATGCAATCTCTGGTAGTCATCGAGGAGGGTAGTAGACCCTGAAAAATTTGGCAGAGCTGTGGAGATTGGAATCGCCTCAAGTGGAACTAGAGGAATAGGCATAGGAGCAGCATCATCATGAACACTCATCTGTCAAACAGAAAAGTATGGTGTCTTATGAAAAGTCACATCAATGCTGACATAATACCTATGATAAATGGGATCATAACATCGGTATCCCTTCAGACTCCTGGAGTGCCCTAAGAATACATACATAACAGCATGAGGAGCAAGCTTGTCACAGCCTGGTGCTGGCACATGAACAAAAGCAATACATCCAAAGGTCCTAGAGAACACGTGAAAAAACTCGCCATCAGGATGTAACAGAAGAATCGGTATTTGCTTGTGAAGGATTGAACTTAGCATCCTGTTAATGAGGTAGCACGCTATCAAAACAGCATCCCCCCAGTATCTCTGTGGAACACTGTAGTGGATAAAATAGAGTGCGGGCAACCTCTATTAGATGTCTATGCTTCATCTCTGCAACCTCATTCCGCTGTGAAGTATAGGGACAAGTGGTCTAGTGAATAATCCCATGAGTCCTGTAAAACTCAATAAGTCTAGCAGTGCAAAACTTGAGAGCATTATCTGTCCGTAAAATCTTCACCGTGGCAAAATACTGAGTCCCGATCTCCAAGAGAAGAGTCTCTATGGTACGTCCAACATCTCCCTTGGTCTTTAGAAGGAACACCCAAGATACTCTGGTGAAATCATCAACTACTACGAGATAATACTGATGTCACATCCTGTATGGAACTCTACTTGGCCCCCAGACATCCATATGGAGTAGCTCAAAAGCAGCTACTGATCCAGGAGTACTGGTAGGAAAGGAGGACCGATGATTAATACCCAATTGGCAGGCATCACATCTGAAAATCATGGCAAGCGAAATATGTGGAATCACCTTCCTAAGGCGATCCAGAGGCAACTAACCTAGACGAATGTGCCATTGTAAGGCACTCCCACTATTATACCTGCTAGCTCCAGCGAAAGGCTCCTGGCCAAGGTGATAAAGATCATTCTCTTATGTACCTCTGAAAATGGTCTTCCCAGTAAACTTATCTTGGACAATGCATCCCATTTCATAAAAAATAACCATGCAATAAAGATCCTTTGTGATCCTACTCACAGACAACAAGCTCATGAGAAATTCCAGTACATGTAATGTTCCCGACAGCTGCAATGTAGGGGTCACAGAAATAGGCCTGATCTTCACAAAGATGCTGTAAAGCACTAGAATCAACCAACCATCATACACCACAGTGACTCCTATCATGCTTCTACAGCATCACACTCCATCCTCATCATGGTAGCGGTATCATGACGAACTAAAACTTGCCATCTCTAAGCCAAATAACATCAAAGCATGAATTCTAGATTCCAGAGACCTTAGAAGTCATCCCAAGGATCATAAGTACCCCTTAGATCAGGATCTAGCACATGTTAGGGTGCAAGGAAGGACCCTAACAGCGCTTCCAAGGGGTACTGCCCCTTGTGGATGGAATATTTTCCTTGGACAGACCCTCCCTATTAGAGGCAGCGTTGGCAACCTAAAGGAAGAAGCCCGCCAGCGGTGGTAGGTCTTGGAGGTGGCGGCGGGTCTGCCCTAGAGGAAGCTGCCGGTCTGCAGCAACAGCAGTAGCGCTGCTCTTAAGTGCTGCAGCGGCAGCAAGAAGAGGGGAGACCAACGGCGGTGGCCCTACCCGATAAGGGGATGACCAGCAACAGTAGTAGTGGCGCTGGGAGCCTGCCTACCCGATGAGGGTAGCCTGCCGTCACTAGCAGCTAGTCGACGGCGAGGCGACAGCCCACAGTTGGTGCCCCAGAGATTAGGGTTTTTGGTGGAGGTGTGCGGAGGCTGTATGGGTGGGATATCGAAACGCCAATTTAACATCGTCGCTCTGATAGCAAGTAGAAGGAAATGATTCGCCCCATTTTATTGAAAAGTACCCAATACCTCTTTATAGAGAGAGAGGTATGGTAAATAACAATACATATCCATAAAAAAATAATAAATAATTAAATGCTCGATAAATAGGAGTATCAACAGTGTAATATGAAGAGTTAAGTGTGTGGTAGCCTATAAATAAGCAGTGTACTCCCCCACTTATTTTTTAAGAAGAGTAATATAGATACTCGCCTTATAGGAGCCTTCTCCTGTGGTTTTCTCTCTACTCTTCATAAGTGAGGCTTTCACGTAAACCAAAGTGTTATTTTTGTCATGCTTTATGTTCTTCTGTTTATTTTCATTATTCAACTTTGCTATGCACAAATACATATTATATGTGCTTATGAATGAAGTAACTACTTCAGTCTCCAACCATGTGAATTGGTTAACTTATGCATGGATCACCAACCAGAAAAAACAAAAACAAAACAAAAGGAACAAACTACTACCACCTAGGAACTACATGCAGTTCACAATAACCGTATTTTCATGATTATAAGGTACCTTGGTTTCCAGTTAATGATTTTTTGACATATCCATATAACAGCAGCAGGAGAAGGCCCGAAGAAAAATATGACCAGAAACCAACTAGCAATAACAATAACAATAACAATAACAAAGTTTCCACACTACTGCAAAAACAACAAGATTAAATAACTAAACCTGTGGAAACTGGAAATTGCGGAGTCTTGAAACATCTGCTATACGTTTAACCGTACGGCTGCCCATGTCTGATGAAAACTCCTATTGGTTGTCAAAAAAGGAACATTATATTAGAACAACCATCATGTGGAATCATGTGGTACAGATATGATTTTAAATGTTGTCATTTCTCCATCAATGCATGTAGATGGGCTTGTCAGATATTCTTATATAGATTGAATCCTGTGTGCAAGCTCACGCAACAGTAAGAAAAGTGTGATCTTTCGTCCATATAAAATATGATAGATAAAAATATACAGGGAAATATGCTGAAATAGCCTGTTGTCATAGTAGGTATTGGCCAAGCCATTGAATATTAAATCAGCTCAATCACACTTCTGAATATATGGAGGAAATCTGCATGTGCTGTGAAAACCAGGAGTGGCTACATGGATTCTTTGCCATTCTGTTTGAGGCATAGCTGCACTTGGTTCCCATTAAGTAATTTCATGCTTAACAGTTGTTTCCATGACTTTGTTAGTTCTATGGTGCCAGGTCACGCTTAAGATTTCTTCCAAACCTTACTTCAGCAGTGATCCTAACCTCTCATGCAAGGCTAGCCATCCAAGTTTTCACAACTTTTCACCTGTGTATTTTGGCCTAACACGACAATAAATAGTTTTATGGAGCTAATTTTCCTGAGTAATTCTGAACATAACGTCTTTCTCCAACCGCCACTTCAAGATGAAGTAACTCATAGTCGTAGGAGGTTGCAAAACACAGACTCCTGACCTAGTGTATCTCCCAAGAAAGGGGCAGCTTCCTTCCCGAATACTCGCGTTAAAATTTGGGCGATAGATGGATGGAATACATTCACTAGGGTACCTCTCTCTTTATACAGGGGCTCCAAGGTGAAAACACATAGAAAAAGAACAAAATAAAGAAAAAACTAGCCAAAAAACCCTGATACTCTAGCACTCTCAGGCTCAAATTAGATGCAAATTTTAAGAAATTCTGAAACTGGGTAACACCTTAGTTAAGATATATGCAAAGTTTACCATCGGCATGCATATAGGGAATGCTAATTTAGCATCAGAGGAAATCACCAAGGACAAAATAGCTTGTATGCTTTATATGCTCATGAAAGGCAGGATTGTTTTCCAAAAAGATGCAGTCTTATCCTTGCAATATATGGTCATGGGCAGGCAAACAAAAATTTTGCCTAGACCATGAGAGAATACATCCAAAGAAGTCCACGTATAATATGTGTCATTGCTCCAAATTATGAATTCAACCTAGACCATGAAACCAAATTCTACTTCTGCATACGCCTAGTGACAAGGCTTCCACAACAAAAATGAAATAACCGGTAATCAGGCATCAATTCACATGAGACTCGATGTATCTTGCATTAGAAGAGCATTTCACTTTCATATGTCCATTGTTGATAAATGGTATGCCCTTCCATGAACAATAATGATAATCAAGTGCATAAGAACATGGATCACAGCATCCCATGTCATGAATAAGCTTATCCACAAATAGGCCAACCCATCCAACAACAAAGGAGATAGCAGGTTGAGTTACGATAAGATATAAGAGGGATAGCTTTCAGTATTGCTATTATAAAAACACAGTTTAGGTTTGCAATGTTCCAACCTGTTGCAGCGTACAACCCAATATTCCAGCCTCTTGCAGCATATCGATTAGATACTTTTTTTGAGATAAGAAATACCACCTATTACATGATAAATTTCGATCCCAACAAAATAAATCTTCCCACCCAGATCAAGACCTTACATGGAGGAGGGGCGAGTGAGGAAGAAGAGGGGTAGAGGGAAGTCCAAGAGGAGGTTGGTAATCAAGAGTCATTTTAGGGGACTCTACTGTAGAAATGCACATGAGAGGATCCTCTGTTTCCATTGCAAAGGATTTGGACACAAAGTGACAGACTGTAATGACCTTGTTAAATGTATCTCCTGTAGCAAAGTTGGACATCACCAGTGGTCTTGTCATGCTTGTAAAGGCAGACAACAAACGATGGTGTCTATGGGGAAATGAACGTCAGGGGATGATTCTTGTAGGGAGTCTCAGCTAGTTGTGGATGCGCCAGATGGTTTGCAAAAGTAAAGGAAATTCTCACTCATGGCCTGGTAGGCAAGACTGATGCAAACCCACAGCATGTTGGTCACAATCATCACTTCCAACACCAGTCTTCTCCATCCTGTGGGAACGGAAGCATTTTGGATCTGAAAGGAAAGGTTTGGTGATTTGCTGATGGGGCTTCCTAGGTTGCTGGTGGGTAGAAAGGTACTGACAGTGAAAAGGAAGTAACCTCAATGAGAGTCTAGATCTATCTTTATTAGGAATACCCCCGCATTTACAGTCGTTGGAAGCGGTAAGGGTGATCATCACTACTTTTGGAAGGTTGTGTACCGTAGATAACCTCGGTCTCACCTGTGATGATCTCTACCGTTTAGGTGAGTGGATTCTATCAAAGGGCAGCCACCAAAGAAGATTGTTCTCAATATGAAGGAGGATTCCTTCATTATCTTCAATGTGAGCCTCTTCGAACGACATAGTAGAAGGTAAGGTTTCAGATATCGATATCGATATCGATGTCATATCGACAACTCAAAAAGGGGATATATTAGGGATATATCACTGATGTGAAATTTCATAAAAAGTACTCAAAATGACTAAAAATGGATTAAAATGTCATAAATTTTATGAAAATATGATTTAAATTAATGCTACAAGCACGAAGAAATGTCTAAAAAGATGAAAATTATAAATTTTGAGGGAATACAATATAAATATGCAATAATTGGAGAACTCTATTAGAAGAACAAATGTTAAATAGAAGATCAATGCATTATTTGACTAATAGGATATATAAAGAACATTAATCTACCCGATACTTAAAGAAATCCCATTAATAAAATCCGTAACAAACAACAAATTTGATTTTAAGATGAGATTTAGAACAAAATCATGATGAAATTAAATATTATTTTGTTATTTGTCTCAGTAGAGAGAAAACGTTAATCTACTCAACAAATGAACTAATCAAACTTTGAACGAGCAGTAACACATGTTTTAAGCTTCAGATTAAGACTGAAAAAGCCAAAAAAAATCATAAAAGAAAAGTTTATATGAAGATCAAATAATTTAGAAACTCAAATTACAAATAAAATTATTCTTTCAATGAAAGATTTGAGTTAAAATGGGATATTTGAGCTTTGACTACAAGTAAAGAGGGCAACAGGACTAAGGAACACCAACAATGCCAATGCAAAGGCCTAAATTTGATAATAGTGGCATTTCCACATGTTATATCCATATATCAATGATACATCCACTGATTTATGAAATATTTGTACAACAACCATGTCAATATCTGCGATATCATCGGTATGCCCGATATATCACTAATATCTCAGTGATATCTTGGAATAATGGCATTCCATGGGTATTGATATGAGCCCTACCGACAATATGCAATATATCAATGATATGTCACGATATTTGATTCCAGGGTAGAAGGAGATTACAGTTGGCCACAAGGACCACTAGACACGACGTTAATGATGCAAAGACGAGCAGGGTAGCTAGTTACTACCTACTGACAGTTGGGCATCCATTTTGGTATGCTACAATCTTCTGAGGGAATGTATTGAAATGCTTACAAACTGACACAGCAACACTTGAGGGTGGTGTAGATCATGGTTGATCCTTGAATGGAAGTTGTAGAGGCACCTTAAAGGGGTATCCAAAAAGGTGTCCAAATCAAGGGACTCCTTCACCCAGCTGCGACAAGAATAGGCTTGACTCATGTATCAGGCCCGAACTTTTCAACTCTAATTCCAGAAAGGGGTCCTTAATACCATCTTGAGGTTCTTCCACAAATTTAGGGCAACGAGGATTATCTCTTGCAAATGCAAGAGGGTGATGGAGATGTAGGTCACGAAAACCAAGGCCTTTTAAAGGCTTCGACAAACAACTCTACTCCTATGGGCCATTTGGTGGCGAAAGATGAAGGTTCTATGATGTGCGATGATGCTCCTATTGAAGCGACAAACAGGGTCTCTGGGAAGAATTCTACAGCCATAGTTGCTATTCACAGAAAGAAGACATTGATTCGCTTTCCAAGGGAACACTTGTTTGCAATTGAAGGATGAGAACAGAGCTCTCATTTGACAATGGGCTTTCAACCTAACACTACTTGTAAGGCTTAAAGCAAAGGAGTGTGTTCTAATGCAACATGATGGCTTTTTCTAGGGAGAACATCGTATGGCCTGAGTGTTCCTATTTGTAGAAAGCCCCTACAAGTGTATTCACTTAAAAATTAAAAAAGGTACTTTTGTCAATCCAAATGAAGACAAGATTGACATATCCAATGTTCCATCTGGGAAGGGCCACATTGCAGAAGTTGTAAAAGTTCAGGAGCAGCATAGACAAATTAGAAGTTTACGGAATACATAAAGACCTAATTGATAGTGCAAGGTGCGGATATCCCTAAAATCTAGTGCAATACCAACAAAAAGTAATAAGATCCAGATCAAAAAAAAAGGAATAATAGGTTCAAATTTTTCTAAAAGTAAATCTACTTAAAATTTGAAACAATCAAAAAACTAGGTTAGTGGTCAAATTCATTAATCTTTAATGATGTATCAAACAACATAATATACAATCATTAATATGAATTCAGATATGGCTATTGACATTTTCTGGACACAAATAATTTAATATAAACAGAAATTCAAATATTCATTTCTATTTGCATCCCTGTAAAGAACATGGGTTGAAAAGTTAGAAGCAGAAAAAGATGATCCCCATACAACCTGATCCCTAAAGACAGTAAGTCCTTCCTTCAGACTCAGTTGAAACCAGTCACGACATGTCACTCTGCAAAAATAAGAATATTAATAAAATGTTCAATTTAACTGGTAATGGAGAAATATTATTCGAAAAATTTTAAAAATACAAAGGCAAATCCCCGTGAAAAAAGGTTTCAAGAGCAAACCTACAATGAGGAACATATGCGGATAAATAATCTATTTGCAAGGTGAAAATTCAAGATTTGTGTGCCAGGTAGAAAAAACAAAGCAGCCTTTCAATTTGTTGGAAAAAAAAAAAGCTAAACAACTGAAACTTAAGGTAACCAATGCAACGATGTAGCATTATTGCCATGAAGAACAACCAAAATGAACAGAATCATGGTATCTTACTGTAAAAAAGAGAAGGAAAAAGGATGGCCACCCAAGCTCAATAGCCATCCATCTATATCACGTAATATAAGTGGTTCCAACAATTGAAGACCCCATCCCTGACAATTCACTTTGGTCCCAAAGACAACGTCATTAACATACACTTTTCCAATCCAGAATTTCACATCTCCAGAAATGTCAAATTCATTGAATATCAAATAGCATCCACAGTCCAGAATTCACACTTCACAACGTGCAAAAACCTTGTCTGCAGTTGATGACCGTGTCAGCTGGTATACCGTCAGCAAACCAGGCAAGCAAAGATTTGAATCTTTAGAGAGAACTTTGACGGCCAAGACAGTCCAGAACTTTTTTTTTTTTGAATTAATCAAGGGCCAAAAACGTGGCTAAAAAATTACATACTAGAAATGAAATTCTCAAGATAGGGATGCTGCCCCCTAAAGATAGCCATGTTCCTTCCAAGTCAAATGCCCCAATGCACCACCAAAGCTTTGGCCTTCTTCTTAGACCAGAAAGTATTCAGTCCCACTTGCCGTCCTCCTTTCCTGAACAAGCCCAGTGTGAGATCCAACCGATATTAAATTAACTCCAAACTTGCGCTGAGAGTGAACAAGCAAAAAAGGATGGTTGATATCCTCATCCTCTCCTCCACAAAGCGAACATTGTCTCTCTGCTTCCGACACCCATCTTGCTTTCCACATCCTTGTCATGAGACGTCCCTTTCTAAGTAGCTACAAGAAAATCTTAATCTTCAAAGGACATGTTGTCATCCAAATCTACCTACAGTCTCTAATGAAATCAATGTCCACCATCGACCCCAAAACCCTCAGCCTCTTGTATGCCTCACACATTGAGAAGTCACCCTCATCCCAAACGAATGAATCCACACCCCCTCAATCTGATAACCCTCCAACTCCTGGAGCAAAAGCTATAAATCTAAAATCCTTTGATCTAGTAAGTTTCCTCTAAAAGTGAGGCACCATGACCCATCCCAGCAATCACCCACCGATACCTCCCTATCATCTGCCATCGCAAACAGTCTTGAAAACCTATTCTTTAGGCTTCCCTAACATGAAAGAGGAACACATTTCCTGTGCCAACATATGTTGAAAAGAAGCGTTGCAATTTTGGCACCACAAACTCTAGGCCTCTGATAAGGTGAGAGGTGTCACATGAAGGCCCCGCCAACAAATTCCAATTCAACCTTGGAACATAGGACACCTTCAAGACCTACCGTAAGAGATCCTGACTACGCTCAAGAAATCTATTTATCCACTTGACTAGAAATCTGTCATTCATGGCAACTAAATCTTTGACTCCCAAACCTCCTTTTCCAGTCTACAAACTTCATCCCAGGCCACTAACCCAGCTCCCCTCCCCAACGAGCCATAACTAGTCCAAAAAAAATCTTTCATCATCCCAGAGATTTTCTACTCAACCTTCTTCAGGATCTTAAAGATGGAAATGAAGTAAGAAGGTAAGGAGGCTAGCACAACCTTCAATAGCACCAATCTATCACCTTTGGATAACACCTTTGAAGCCCATCTAGCTAATCTCCCCTCCATCTTCTCAATGAGGGACAACTATTCTTGCACAGAAATCCACCTGTTAGACAACAGAAGGCCAAAGCAGGGTATGGGCAAAGATCCTTCTGCAATATGAAGCACGGCCCTACAACTAGCAATCTCCTCAATGGACGTGCATGGGGACAAAAGTGGATTTAGAAAAATTGATCCACAACCTCAACGCCTCACCAACAATATCAAGCAAAAGGCACAACCACCTCGCTTCCAATTTAGATCCCTCTACAAAGAAAAGGATATCATGTGCATATTATACTACCGAGATGGCCACCCAAATAATTGAGGTAAAACATACAAACAAAGTCCCTGTGCAAACCCTATAGCCTATAGGTAGACCTCACCAATGCATTAGCTGCAAGGACAAAGGGCATCGATGCCAACAGACACCCCTACCTCACCCCCAACAAGGTTTTCATTTTCCAGACTTGAGATTGATGCCATTGTTACACAATGTTTCATCCAATCTACCCAACAAGGAGGAAACCCCCTCTTCGCCAAGGAAGCCCATAAAAAGGACCATTGCACAGAGTCAACCTTTACTGAAGTCCACCTTCCAAAGGAACTCTCTCCTCCTCATCTTTTTTCCAAAAAGCCAAGATCTCAAAGGCAATAACATACCGATCCAAAATGTTCCTGCTCGGGCACAGGCGAGATGATATCCTACAACACTTCCTTCAACCTATTGGCAAGCACCTTGGCCAAGCACCTTCGCCACACTGAGACATTGTCAAAGTGGTATTTCTTCTTTGAGGGAAACTGAAGCATCAAATTTTTTGAATAACTATAGAAAGCAGGTTAGCAAATTGGACGAGAGTTATTATAATTGCTTCTTACCATTGCGGCATGCTTCTAGATTATAACCATCAGGCATGTAATTTTTCATGTAAAAACTATCAGCAAGCATGAAATCAACTGAGAAACAATTGCAAATTAGGAAACATGGGCATCAGGTAAAATCAAGCCATGTAACGGAAGTCTAACTCCAATTTAACAAATTTCAATATCAGTAAAATCCTATAGATCGTAATGGTTTTGGAATATGAGGAAATGAGATAAAGATGCATTAACGGGGGATAAATGCAACTTCCAATCAAATAATAGAATTACAAATAATCGAATAAAGATAAAGATCACATCACAGGAGGAAAACAAACCTGTTTCCAGTCCAGTTGTGAAAATACTGCAAGGACAATGTTCACTCATCAATAACTTTGATAATCTGCTCAGCTTCTGAAGATGAAAGGATAAAATCAAGCACTAAAACTGTACCTCATGACCAATTACTCCTAGTATTGCAGCATAATCTGCATCTGTGGCAGTTTCAGGTGAAGCAAGGACAAGCTTTGAGTTGAATATCTGCAATGGAAGAGATAGAATAAGGAACCCTTTTTCTTTGAAAAGAAAAAGAATAAGGAATCTTTTCATAGAAAAATTTTCAGAGAAACAAAACATCTATCAAGAAAAAGAAACAAAGGAAACCAGGAATACATTTAGGCTCTTATTTTCCATTGCTCCCCTGCAAAATAAACAAAAGAATAGTCATATTCTAACAGAGATATATAACATAAAGCTGAAAAAAGCATGCAAACATGTTGCTCAACCTCTTGGATACTAGAATAATTCTCAAATGTTAGGAACCTCAACTCTGCCTATGTTGAGGTTCGTGTGCCTTTTCATTGCCGGTCCCAAGCCCGGGTAAAGGAGGGTTGTGTTAGGTAGCCGACAGCCAGTGTAAAATTTGTTGGATCTTTAAACATGGATTCTACCAAACACTCTGATTTCGTTGGGGTGTTCCCTACTTGCGACGCGCTGCATCAACGCCCGAGTGTAGTGATAAATGAGCAAGGGTTCTCGCATGAGGAACGCATGCGAGTAAAGAAGTTAGTTCCGCTACATCGCCGCCTGGATGTAGTCCAAAATGAGCAAGGGTTCTTGCATGAGGAACGCATGCGAGTAAAGAAGTTAGTTCCGCTACATCGCCGCCCGGATGTAGTCCAAATTGAGCAAGGGTTCTCGCATGAGGAACGCATGCGAGTAAAGAAGCTAGTTCCACCACTTCGTCATCGAAGTGTGTCACAATGTATGCTGAGATTCGGTAGTTGGAATATTGGTACCTTGACCAGCAAGCTCGTGGAGATTGTGGATACAATGGTAAGGAGAAGGATTCAAATTCTTTACCTTCAAGAGACTAAGTGGGTTGGTGAAAAAGTAAAGGAAATCGAGAGAATAGGTTTCAAACTTTGGTATTCAGGAAAGGACAAAGGTAGAAACGGCGTGGGTATTATAATTCATAAGGATTTGAAGGAGAGCGTGGTTGAGCTTAAGAGATTGGATGATCGAATTATTTTGATAAAATTAATCTTAGAAGAAGAGATCTTGAATGTCATTTCAGTTTATGCACCTCAAGTTGGTCTAGAGGAAAGAATAAAGAATAAATTTTGGGGAGAGCTTGATATGATAATTCAAGGAATCCCACAGACAGAAATGATTTGCTTGGGTGGAGATTTAAATGGGCATGTGAGAAAAGATGCTTTAGAGTATGCAGGAGTGCATGGAAATCATGATTTTGGTGTTAGGAATGAAGAAGGGAAGACGTTCCTTGATTTTGCTATGACTTATGATCTTTTCATAGCAAATACTTCAAAAAACGGGAAGAGCATTTGATTACTTATAAAAGTGGCTTAACGAGAACGCAGATCGATTACTTTGCTTTGAGAAGAAGGGATCGTTTATCTTATAAGGATTGCAAGATTATTCCAGGGGAGAGTTTAACTGCCCAACATCGTCTTTTGGTGTTGGATGTTCATTTGAAGAAGGCAAAGAAGAGAAAATTAGTGTCTAAGAATTTGAGAATTAAATGGTGGAATCTTAAGAAAGAGCAAGTGAGATTTAAAGAGAAGATGATGCAACAAAAGGCTTGGGATCTTGATGGTAGTGCTGATGAAATGTGGTTAAATATGACAAATTGTATTAGGAAGGTGGCAAAGGAGGTGTTAGGCGTGTCTAAAGGAGGTGTTCCAGGACAAAAGGAGGCTTGGTGGTGGAGTGAGGAAGTGCAGGAGAAGCTTAAAATTAAAAGAGCCTGTTTTAAAGCCTTATATCGAGATAAGACTGATGAAAATATGGAAAACTACAAAAGAACAAAGAAAGATGCAAAGAAAATTGTTAGTGAAGCAAAAGCAAAAGCTTGGGAGCATTTTTATAAGAAACTTGATTCTAAAGAAGGTGAAAAAGATATTTCCAAGTTAGCTAAAGCAAGAGAGCGGAAAGCAAAGGACCTTATGCATGTAAGATGCATCAAGGATGAAGAAGGAAGGGTGCTTATAGCTAGTGAGGATATAAAGACAAGATGGAAAAGATATTTTCATAAGCTATTTAATGAAAAACAAAAGAATGATATCTTAGGGGAGTTAGTTAACTCTGAAGAGTATGTGAATCGATCATGTTATCGAAGGATACAAAAAAAAGAAGTAGAGGAGGCTCTGAAGATAATAAAAAGTGGGAGGGTTGTTGGGCCTGATGATATTCCTATAGACGTCTGGAGAATGACGGGAGAACGGGGTATAACTTGGCTCACAAATTTATTTAATACTGTATGGAGAGGCAAGAAGATGCCAGAGGAATGGAGGAAAAATTTTGTGGTACCTTTATACAAGAATAAAGGTTATATACAAGATTGTTCCAACTATAGAGGTATTAAGTTGATGAGTCATACGATGAAACTTTGGGAAAGAATAATTGAAAGAAGGGTGAGGCAAGTCTCTATGGTAACTGAAAATCAATTTGGCTTTATGTCAGGCAGGTCTACTATTGAGGCAATACACCTCTTGAGACGTATGATGGAGACATACAAAGTGAAGAAAAAGGATTTACATATGATTTTTATTGATTTGGAGAAGGCCTATGATGCTGTCCCAAGAGATATCTTGTGGAGAATTTTGGAGAAGAGACAAGTGCCAATTATATATATCAACCTCATTGAGGATATGTACTATGGAGCTATAGCTTGTGTAAAGACTAAGGATGATTTGACAGACTACTTTGATATCTCCATTGGTCTGCATCAAGGTTCGACTTTAAGCATTTATCTTTTTACCTTGGTTATGGATGAGTTGACGAAGCATATCCAAGTTGAGGTGCCTTGGTGTATGCTTTTTGCTGATGACATTGTGTTGGTTGATGAGACGAGATGGAGTGAACAGAAAACTTGAGCTTTGGAGAGAAGCCCTAGAAGATAAAGGATTACGCATAAGTAGGACGAAGACTGAGTATATGGAATGTAAGTTTAGTAGTAGAGGGAACAACGAAGGGATTGATATAAAAATTGGAGAAGAGTGCATTCCAATGAAAGATATTTTTAAGTACTTGGGATCCATTTTCCAACATGATGGTGGAATTGATGGAGATGTTACACATAGAATTAATGCAGGGTGGTTGAAATGGAGGGGTGCTTCTGGTGTTCTCTGTGATAAGAAGGTTCCTTTAAAAGTCAAAGAAAAATACTATCGAGTTGTGGTAAGACCAGCCATGTTATACGGTTCTGAATGCTGGGCTATAAACTATAGGCATGTACAGAAGATGTCTGTGGCAGAAATGATGATGTTAAGATGGATGTGTGGTCATACAAGAAAGGACCGTATTTCAAATGAATTTATTAGAAACAGGGTTAAGGTGGCACCGATAGAGGATAAAATGAGAGAGGCCCGTCTAAGATGGTTTGGACATTTACAAAGAAGGCCATTAGATGCTCCAGTTAGGAGATGTGAGAAGTTGAAGGTTGAACCCGCTTAGAGGGGGCGAGGAAGACCAAACAAGTGTTGGAAGGAAACTATTAAGTATGACCTCAATTACTTTAATTTAAGTCCTAAAATGGCTGAAAATCGATCTGTGTGGAGGCAAAGAATCCATATAGCCGACCCCACTTAATGTGGGAAAAGGCTTGGTTGTTGTTTGTTAGGGGACTATTTCTTGCAAATAGCAGTTAAACCAAAAACGGATACCAATAAAACAATTATATGGTAAGAACTAGAAAATGTGAAACAAGTCTTCAACGCCAGGGCTCGGATAGGCTTCAAGATAGAGAAATACAAGTTTATTCTTTCTGCTTCTATGAGATACTCTTCCAAGATGGTGCAAACCATGTAAATACCTTACTAACAAGAAATTCTTACTTCCACGAAAGTACAAACATGGCACTATTCACAAATATAATACAAAAGAGACACTTTCACTGAAAATTCCAAGTGAAGAGCATACCGTCAATGTCTTTCTCAAGCCAATTCCAATGTCACTATGGGATCTAAAAAAAAAAAATTTGAAAGTTGGGATCTAAAAATGATTGACATCTATGGTGAACATTAATGGAGTATAGAGATATTTATCTTTTTCTATTAGCATGATCAAGTATTTGCCCTGTGAGACTGTTTGATTTAGAAATTATATTATCTTTGGAATTCTTTCTCCTGTTCGGTTGCCAGAGAAGAATAATAGACCTTCTCCTGTGGTTTTCTCCCCACTCTTCATGAGTGGGGTTTCCACGTAAACCCAAGCGTTATGCGATTGTTTATTGATTTGATTACTGCTTCCGCATTATTTAGATTATTCAACTTACTATAAGAGCGATTTTTTATCTTGGGTTCTGTTTTATTATTATCTTGAGATTTGTTGTTTATGTCTTCATATTATCTTTGATCTCGAGAAAGGGGAGAAAACCCTAAATCTCTCCATACAATATTGAGATCCAGAAGAAGGTGATCGCAGTGTCATTCTAGCGGTGTAGTGTGGTGGTCGTTGCTGCTACATGCTTGAGAAGAAGAGTGAGAAGAAGGGCAACTCGAGGGCATAGAGGAGGTTGGCGGTGGCAAAGGCAGACTCGTGAGTGAGCACGGCAAGTAGGAGCACCGTGGAGGATGGCAAGCCCGAGGCTGAGGCGAAGGTCGAGGAGTTCCTGGATTACGGTGCCCTCGATGAGGAACTCCGAGTTGGAGAGGATCTAGTAGGTGATCCAATTGCTGTTGTGGGCAAGGATCTTCTCGACGACCTCCGCCATCTTCACAAGGACGGTGGACTTCTCGACCACGATCTTATCCGATCGCGAGACGTCGGCGATCATGCATGCCATGCTCTCCCAGTAGGTGAGGTCCACTGCCTTGTCTGCGCCGAGCCCGCAGGTCTTCGTGGGGGTGTTGACGGAGACAAAGATGATCTCTACCTCTACCACGTGCCTCTCCATGTCAGTGTTGGAGAGGTTTCAGCCATGGCACTGACGAATGACGTGCTCCAAGCTCAGCTCATAGATGGGTAGCTAGTTGTTCCAGGCGACGATCCAGCTAGTCGAGATGTCCACCACCACAACGTCCACGTGGGGGCACTTGAGGGCGATCACCATCGACGATGGCAGTGATGGGTCGTGATTTTCGATGAAGATGATGATGGGGGCAAACCCAAGCCCGACGAGGGAGGCGACAGTGTAGGGGAGATAGAGGGCAATGACGACCGCGTGGAGGAGCACAGCCTAACCCCACGCGAGCCCCCCCCCCCCCCCCCCCCCTTCCACCATCAGGAAACGAGGAGGATTCGATGGGTTCCTCTTGAACCCTATAGAAAAGAATAAGCGAGGGGGTACAAACCTATTTATAGGCTACCACACACACAAGTCCCACTACACTATATGGGACTAAATCACTACACATGTTTCTTCCAACACACCCAATCTTCCTCTTGGGACCATCAAGAAGTTGTCATTGCTAACGCATCTACGTAATGAGAGTTTAATTGTTAAAACAAATATTAAATCCCATTCACAGATTTAATCGTATATCCGGCCAGATGACATTAAATCAGACAATAGAGAAAAGTCCTTGGGCTTACATGTTAAAGTCTGGAACAGCCACAATATTGAATAAGTCTAGATCATATTCTAAGCCAAAGACCTGTTGCCAAGAGAAGAAAAATGATAAAACCAACTGATGAAGTAAATAGAATGGCAAAGAGACAATTTATTGTGTTTAAATCACCTCTTCATCCCATTTCATAGCAGCTTTAAGAGCATACATTGCATGGGCTGTTTTAGGTACATCTTGAGCTGGAGTCCATATCCGCAGCAAAACTTTTCTGCCTGAACGAGTAACAAATGTGTCATCTCTGCTCTCTAGCTTCCCAGCCACCAATGCAAACAAGTAAC
This sequence comes from Thalassia testudinum, assembly GCA_037157565.1. NCBI lineage: Eukaryota > Viridiplantae > Streptophyta > Magnoliopsida > Alismatales > Hydrocharitaceae > Thalassia > Thalassia testudinum. Next base: position 79,932,105 of record JAZHRO010000024.1, read on the forward strand.
AGGGCTTCTTAAACGGATCTTCCCATAGAGAAAAATGCTTTCCACCCTGGAAATGATTGGACATAGAAATGATTATGTCACTAGCCTCATCATAAATATACAACTTCAAAACATGGGAAGAGAAGCATATACCTCAAGATCCCCGTTCTGTATGAGATTTCCATTCGATAATAGCACAGGATAAAGGCGTTTATCAGCTACAATGCGACAAGTGTATCTTGCCATAATGTCCGGGCGATCCTAAACATGAAAAACAAAGTTCAAGTCAAAATTATATTTCACTGGAAAAAGGTCAAAAAGAGAGATACATGTATTTCCAGGCAGAAATGTAGGTAACATAGGTATGAAAAAAAACCTTATGAGAAATAAATGCTCCACTTAATTTACCATAAAAGGGCATCTCAATTGGTGTTTTTCTCTAAATAACCTGAATATATTCTTGTCAGAACTGAAAGCTAGAGGAATAATCCGGGTTAGATCAGTTTCAGGTTATCTGAGACTGTAAGATATCCCCACCTTGTCCTACCATTTCTTTTCAGAATCCAACAGTTTACAAACTTTTGATGCAGGATCAAAAATAAATATTTGTGTACCTATTGATGTTAATGTTTTAGATGTAAATAAAAGCCCCCCTACCCAATGGAGGTCGGCATCATGCCCACTGGACATTGAAAGGGCACAGCAATGTCAAGCCTCAATTTAGAACTTTCAAATCAGATAATGAAGCATCTCTACATGAAAATCAAAGATTATATGCTTTTGTCCAGTTTAAGATGCTTCTCGACCATCACAGCAATTCAAATATATTTGCCCAACTTGCAATTCCTTCTTAAAAGGAAAAAGAATGGTTACTCAAAATTGGTAATTAACCAAGTGTATTGATCAAAGAAGAATGTTACAAACACACCAATACAAGTATTATGCCACCCACAATGACCCAACCCTTGGAAAGCCCTGAAAACATTTTTTTTTGGTTTGAGAAGAAAAAGGATGATCACTTAAAGCTAGTGATGATGTGATGCATAGATTAAAGAAGCAATTACAGAAACAAGGGCAAAAAACAAAGGCCCGTCACAAAGACACCCATAGACCATTTAGGTAGATGGCCTCCCTACATACATGCCCTACATTGTAACTAAATGGCCCATGGAACAGCAAAAGGGGTCACCCCTCTGTCTTGGAGTGAAGCAGGCCCCTTCCATATCTCCTCCAGAGATCCAGAAGTAAAGACGGTTCTGTCCATTCCACTGCACTCTATTCCCAAATGGACGTTGCAATCTTCTAAGAGAAAAATAAATGCTCAAAATCCTTCAAAGCATCTCCATAAAAGACACAAGCCATATCCAAATCCGGCACAAGCTTCGAGCAGTAGATATTGGTTTTTGTCTTTATAGCAACCACCCTAATCACTGCTCTAAATAAGCATCATTTGTCTTCTAGATAATCTACAGTCCTCTAAAGATTGCCATCCCTATTTGACATATGCAGATCTCATGGAGAAAGACCTATCTTGACCAACCATCAACTGCTCCAATTTAAGGTTGTATTCCTAATAACTCTTCTAATAGTAAGAACTCAGTCTCTTATCACAAAGATGTCCGACCAAAATTGGGGTCCAGGACCCACACAATCCTGACTCTTGGGAGCCCATAGTCTGCCATCGAAGCTTCTAAATGCACTACTAAAGCAAAAGGCCTCAAGAATTGCTCCACCGAAACTCCTCTGGCCTACTAAACATCATGTCAAAAACTAAAGTTGGATCCATCTCCAAGTTGAGCATAAAAGAATTGCTAAGGCATGATCTATGACAATCCTTGCCAAAAAGTAGAAGCCTCAATCAAAGGCATTAACCTCATTGCCCTGTTAGAATTTTCGCTGTAACAGATGGAAAACACAGAGGATAACAAGTCATTCACTTTCCCTATCATTTTCACCGTCCACTTTGTAAGCAAAGCCTGGTTTACCACCCTTAAATTATGAACATCAAAATCAAGATGAACAAGAAAGCGAAGAATGCATGTCAAAGCTAGTCAAAAAAAAAAAAAAAGGTTCTGTAAGTGGCCCTCTTTTCAGATGACTTCTTCTTATTGATCTTGAACTCTGAAAAATCCCCAAATAAACTCAAAAGGATGGAAATATTCTCAACATTATCGATGGAACCCTCCATGAAGAAGTTGGTAGCATATGTATACTACAAAACCAGGACACTACCATGGTTTCAAAAATCATGCCTCGAGGTGAGGCGGAAGAACATTGCCCCGAGGCTATAGCCTCAAGGTTACATAGGCATGCACCTCAGATTGTCGAGGTGGAGCCGAGGCGTAGGTGAGGAGATAGCCTCAGTCGAAAGGCATTGTTAGCACATGACGATTTTTCCATCAAATAAAACACCTAAACCCAATCAAGCCCCCCCCCCCCCCCCCCCAACAACTCCACAACCCTAAAACCCCAATCAAAACCCTCCCCAAACCCCCGGATTGACCAAGCCCAAGCGAGTCATTGCCCTACCCAACGTCATCATCACCAGAGCACTAGGGAAATCGTCGAAGGTCATAGCCCTCTCTGCCAGAGGTCCCAACCCTCTCCCCTACCACCAACTTCATTGCATGGAGGTTATTTCTTCAAGCTTCATCGCCACCCACTTCCAAGTCTTCATCAACAGGTGCTTTATTAGGTTTATTTTCCTGTTAGTGTTATTGTTTAAGTTATATTTAGATTATTTATATTGTTATTTAGGTTATTCTTCGTTTATGTTGTTTTCTATTGTCCCTATGTAACACCACGGTTGATTTTCCAATTTGAGTCCCTATGATCATGTTTGTTGTTCATTTTTTAAGCCAATGAACATGATTAGTGTGTAGTTCTACCCTCCTATTGTTCACTCCAATAACTAGTTTAGTACCTTTCTCAAACCCTAAAATAAATGGTCTCTACATACGATTTGGTACATAATATGAACGAAACCCAATAATGGGTTATAATTGGTTCAAATTCTCAAATAGGTTGATAGTTGAAAACGTCATAGGTGGTGACAAGTACTTGCTCAAATGGGCTGGTGACAAGTGCATAAATGGGTTTGGGAACTTGGTTTAATTGTGGTAGTCCTCATGCTATGTATTTTTAATTCATTTTAGAATTTTGATGAACTTAATTTCAAATTTTATATATTATTTGTGTTAGGAATAAAGTGGCACGTGACACTATCAAGCCATGTGGCACTGTCACATGGCAGTCTAGGAAACACCTAAAGGGTTGCCGACCCTATGAGATTTTTACTATGTCTTGTGGTCCAAGTTTGGTGGTTCTTAATTTAGTAGATTTGATTTTTAGAAAGTTTGTTTTAGAAAATTTGCTCTTTCTAAAAATAGGGGATATAATTTGATTAGGATTTAATTTGTTACTTATTTTAGAAAATTGTGATATGTTCTCTCTCTATACAAGAGAGCCTTTGTAATACTTCTATTCTTGAGTTAATAAAATAATATTCCAACAAATATCAACTCCCTCTCTTTCTTCTTCTCAACCGACGGTTGCACCCTCTCTCACTTCCCTGTCGTGAGAACAAGGGCTGCTGGCAACACCTGTTGCTACCCATTATCCCCACATGAAAGAGCCTCCACGCTTCTGGATCGCGCCAAACTCAACAGTTTTATCTTTTTATCTAAAAGTCGTCTCTCATTTAATTTCGCTCTAATAGAGCAAAAATAGCATGAAAGCGTGTTCTTTACATTGTTTTTTCATTATTAGTACTTAACAAGTTATATTTATGTCATTTTTCCATACTTACCATCCAAAGCTTGAGGCTTACGCCTTGCCTCGATAAAGGCAAACCGCTTAAGCACTGCCTTGCATTTTTTAAACCCCAAGACACTACTGCTTCTTCCACCCGAACTAAAACTCCTTAAAACCTTCCTTCACAAGAACCAAAAGAACAAGTAACCAAAGCATGTAGGTCTATCACAAAAGGAAGAGGAATAAGAGGACACCTCTGCTTAACTTGCCATTGTGGTAGAAACCACAACATCAAGCTTCATGTTGACTAGCATAACAAAAGAACTATTTAGGGAGCAGTAGGGTTGTCACAGTTGGTGCACCCATGTCCCATAAGGCTCTCCTTGTGACGGGTGCAAGGGTTCGATCCCCCGCGACTTGCCTATACTCGCATAGAGCCCTGGGGGCAGTTGTGCCATTGTGGCAATCCATCCAATGCATTCGAAACACCTTGGGACGGGGGCGGGCTCCCCGAGTTTTACCTCCAATTGCACAGAGGGTTCCTCGTCATCAAAAAAAAAAGGAAAGAATTATTTATGATGGATCTCTTTATCAAATCAATCCAAAGTCCAAGAATTTGCAATTACATAAAAGAAACTCCACATAAATGGCCATTCCAGTAAATCATATGTCATCGTAAAGTCAACCTACAATGAGAAAGCCTTTATGAAAATCTTCCTTCCATAGCTTACTATCTTTGTGGCAATCTCAACTCTATCCAACAACTATCTCCCCTTAATAAAACTAGTTTACCCCAAACTAATGATGTCTTCAATTACATCCATCAATCTATTGGCGAGTACTTTTGGCCACCATGAAATACTCCACAATTGAAAAAGAAAAAGCTAAATAGTCTTCAATCATTTTAGTTGAATTCTTCTTTGTCAACAAAAAAAATTTATTCAACCTTGCCAAACAGCTGTCTTCTTCCCGAAATTCTCTCGACACCTGCATAAAATCTGGTTCTACAGCCACCCAATCTCCAAGGAACATCACTAGAAATCCATCCAAACCAAGGTCTCCACCTTCATTGAGGCTAAACAAGGCCTCTTGCACATGTGCCTCAGTAACAGGGCGCACAAGGAATTCTGTGTTACTTGTTAATAGACAAGGACCTCCTACTAGTCCATCACATCTCTCCTTTATCCCCCTTCTCATGAAGGCTCTAAAATTATTAGCTAAAGTGGCACCAATCACTTCCCTGCCAACTCTCTCCTTTCATGAATCACATTGTTCTCAATTGAGTTCCTCCTCCTTCCATTAGGTATCATGAGGAAGAAACATGTGTTAGCATCACCTTCCTTCAACCAGAGCTAACAAGACCCCTGTTTCCAGTCAATTCCTTCTTTTCTATCCTCCTAGGCCACCACCTATCACCTCCTTCTCCTGTGTTTCCATCTGTCCATCTGTCAAATGGCCTTGCCTACTTGATTCTATCAATCTTCTTAATCCTTGAAGGCTTAGTCTTCTTCCTCAATCACACCTCTTTCAACCTTGTATAACCATTGAGAAAACCACACAAACTTTGCAGTATTTTTGGCAAAGTGATTATCGCCAACTCAAAAGATGACCACCAAGAAACTCCCACCAACCTCCTGAAATTTGGCTCCAACTACCATGATCTCTCAAAATTGAAGTATGATGATGCAAATTCCAATTGATTTCTGTGTAAGCAACATTTGATCTAAAAACAGTCAGGAATCAGACTCCCTTAGAAAAAGCAAGAAAGCCTCACCAAGGTCAAAATAGCTTAGAAACCTATCAATCTTAGACTTTAAGGAGGCATAGTCATGCTCCTACACATACAGTGATAATTAGCCAAACTGACGTCCTACAAGATCAGCTTACCAAGTAACTCCCCCACACAAAACTCTGTTGACACAATACCATTTTCCCCACCACCATCAAGCCTACAACCATATATTCAACATCACATTAAATCCACCAACAAGAAAAAAGGTATGCTTGAGAATTTTTCTTTCATCATTCTAATATCAATCTAGACACACACTACCAATCGAAAACCATCTTCCCTTCTTTTCGGAGAAACCCCCCTCTCCCCCATTTGCCTTTGAGCAGGATCAATGGAGTTGCTCCTACCTCCAATTGTGCGACAATTGAATCATGCATAAACAATTTCCACTCCCTCAAGACGGGGGCAACCAATCCAACAACAGGCAATGAGCGACAGGTGAGCTCGATGAGGAGAGCAAGTCCAGGTGCAGGACTCCTCAACACTTGCCCTTGGGTCAATGGAGCCGGCAGATTGTCGAGCTAATTGGCAGGAGGACAGCGACTGTATGCAACCTCAAGCCAAGGACTCCCAACTGGTCATAGGGGAAGATGGTGGCACGAGCTCTACAGTCGGGTTTGAGACCCCGAGGTTGGACAATGGGCTTCGGTGGGTAGCTCATTGAACATGGAGTCCAAGGCCGGGGTGGCAGCGAGGAGTTCAGGGCGCTTAACTTCAGTGGGTAGCTCAATGCTCTCCCAAATTATGGGACACCGATAGCAGCATACGCATAAATGACGCAGGAGATCTTTACTGACTAACCCCTGCTTGGTTTACAAATGACGTCTGTCTATGAAGAATACAGTGAGCTGCAATCAGTTGATTAGGGTGAGCAGCCTGATCCTACTCTGACCAATCACGTCATTTGCCCCTATGGTTGGGGCCAGAAGGGTTGTGGCAATGAAGGGGGGGCTCCTGCAGTGAACAATGGCTAAGGTCTTGTACTAGAACTTCAGAGGTCTCAAGGATACCAATTGAAGGGGATGGTTTGCTTAGATTTGTGATGGAGTAGGGTGCAGATTTCATGCTGATCCAAGAGACGAAGCTTGAAGCTCTTGATTCCACTACAAAGAAGGAGGTGGGAGGGAATATTTTTGACTCCTGTCTGTCTCTGGATTCGGTGGTAGATTCGAAGGGATGTTGATGGCTTGAAAAGGTGCTTGATTTGAGTTAGTGTCACACCTGTCTAGACGTCGGTGTCCCTCAGCCTGCTTCAAGAAGGTTACCAATGGATCCAATTTGGTGCTCATGATAGTCTATGGCGATCTAACTAGAGCTATATAACATACCCTTATCTAGTGCTAGGTAACCTAAGGGAGTTCTATGGGATCCAAGTCGACCATTGACTATTTACTCGATTGAGCTTGCTGACAGGTTTCAGATGATGCAGACAGTGGCCAAACCATAACCATTTTCCAACCACACCTAACTTCTGTGGATGTCTAATGAGGGGTTGCGCACGACTTCCTATTCCAAGTTTGACAAGTCATGGATGTTGGAACCTGGGTTCAAAGATATGGTTTGTAATTCTTGGCTGGGTGTAACCCCTAGTCCTCTACGACTAGAACATTGGCAATACGTTGGGGAGGCCATTGTTCTGAATGCCCACAGTGTGCCCACAACATGCCCATGAAATGACCTTTTTCTAATATTGGGTGGTATCGGCACACATGTAATGTCAAAATGTGAGTGTCAGTAATATTTTGCCAAATATGGATAATATGTCGATAAGATTGGAGAAATGGGTGACATTAGGTACAATTCTTAAATCGTTACCATATTTTAAGGTCAATATAGGTGTCTCAATAACCAATTTTTACTCATTCCTATTTTTGTAAGTGATTTAAATTAACATGTTGTCGAAATGATTATTTTTGGGATTAGGCCGTATCGATGTCAATATAACGTCGAAACACAGGGACTGACGAAATGTCGTCAAAATTTTGTCAAAATGTCGGCAAGTGACGAATGCACTCAGCATTTCGACTTGCTATACTATTTCTCACTCTCAGTGCTTCCATTCTTTACTACTGCTGCAGTTGCTCACGCTGTTGTTGCTACTTTGTTCTTATCCAAATCAAATCTTCGCTGCTACTGCTTCCTCTTGTCTCACTGCTCCTCTCTTCCAAATCTCTTAAGGCTTGGTTCCACACCTATCCATAATTATAGAGTAGATTTACATACCACATTCTACATCTACATTATTACAAACATATAGGTCTAATCACAATTTAGAATTGAAAAAGCATTTGTTTAATCCAGAAAAATAAAATCTTAAGTTTAGGTTAGAATTAGAAAATAAAGAACTTGCATCCATCTATAAGGCTCCGTTTGGAAGGTGGACAGAATACTATAGGGATATATTAAAATGGAATAAGTGGGAATGGGTGTTTGTTTGAGTGGTAGAATAATGGGAGGGTTAAGTAGATTAAAATGATTGGTGTAATGATGTGATGTTAGTAGATATTTGTTTAATAGTATAAGTAGGGGTGGAGAACATTAGCAGGTGTTTGTTTAATATTAAAAGTGAGAGTGAAGGGTGTAGTGGGTATTTTTTAATAGTAAAAGTGAGTAAATGTGATTGTTATTTGATTGGAAGTAATTATGTAGAAGTTTGTGTTCAAATGATAGGAAAAACTCGAACAAAAACCGCGAGTTGGGAAAAAAACTCCCTTAACCCCATTGCCAAACGGACCCTAAGAGAATAAACCTAAAAATTTGAAGCACTAAGGGCCTGTTTACTTCATGAATTAAGTATCATTTACTTCAAGGATAACATTCAACCTAAAAACCCATGGTCCCATGTTTGAAGACAACCTATATTTTTCATGCATAAATATGATACAACTAGATCTAAACGTGACTCATAAGGGGTGGCATGAATAAAAATAGCTAACCCAACACAATAGTTATGTTAATTTAAGATCAATTGATTAGATATTTAAATTTTAGCTTTCATATTTTTACTTTAGTTTTCTGCAAACTATATATTTGAATGTTTTATTTTTGCATGACTTGATTCAATTCTCGCAGTAATTATTTGATATTTGATTCTTGAACTTGAACATGGTATAAAGACTGTGTTGTATACGAATGTTAGGACATAACATTATTATTCTTACATAAATATATTTAAGTTTGTGATTTCCCTAAAATTCTAATTGTCATTTTTACCGGTATACGTCAGCATGCCTTTGATATGCTCTCGACATGCCTCCGAAATGAACTATTTTTAAGGTATCGAAATCATCAAAATCTGACATTGGAATATGAGCATTTCCATGGCATGCCCTCGACGTACCTCCGAAATGCATACTTAAAAATTTATTGAAACGACGTCGAAATTGAAATTTCAAACCTTGGGAGAGGTTGTGGGCCAAGTTAGTTGAGTTCAGAAAAGAGACCAGGAAGAACAAAGAGGAGAAGCATGACGGAGCGTTGTAAGTGATTTCCCAACTTGACAAGGTCAAAAACACCAAGAGCCTTCTACCACATGAAGTAGAGGAGATGAGAAGGCTGCCAGGAGTGGTTTATAAGGAAGACCACAAGAAGGAGGTGGACTGCCGCCAAAGATCTAGGAAGTTATGGTTGAAAAGAGGACGTGAACATTAGATTCTTCCACTTGGCTAAGCATGCAAGGACAAATCAACTTTCTTACTTGAGTGTAGGTGAGGAGATTATTATTAATAGATATCAAATCACCCAAGTCCTGAACTCGCACTTTTACGACTTCACGAGGCGACGAAGGCCTAGCAGCTAGCAGAGGATGGATGCGAGCAACCCAACCCTTGGCGCTAACTACGCTACGATTTTGACTAGGCAGGTGTCTAAGCTAAAGGTTACAACAGCTATGTAAGGCTTAAAGGGTGAGGGCTCCCCAGGCCCTGATGGTTTCCTAGTGTTCTACAAGGAAATCTCAGAGGTTGTCAAGGTGAACTTCATGGCGATCGTTGCAAAATTCTTCATGGGAAACCACGATTTTGAGAGACTAAACGATCTTTTATGTTCCTTCTACCTAAGAAGGCAAGTGCTGAGGCGATCAAGAATTATCAACCTACTACTTTCTCCAACTCGACTTACCTCATAGTTGCTAATGTGTTGGCCTACAAACTACGTAAGGTTTTGCCAACTCTTATCAGCGCAATGCAGACGGCTTTATTAGCAAGGCAAATCTTTACAGTACTCTTTCATTCTAACAAAAGAGATGTTGGCTTCTTGGTGAAGGAGAACGAAAAGTTTCTTGTGAAAGGTAGATTTTTCCAAGGCCTATGACTCAGTCTCCTAATCATACACACGTCAGATCCTTAGAAGAAGGTGTTTCCATGTGGCATGGCTTGCTTGGATGAAGCATTGTATCGCTACCACCTCCTTGGTGTTGATCAATGGACGTCCCTCTAGCACTTAGATCTAGCCACAGAGAGAAGTGCACCAGGGTTGGCACTACTCTACCTCCTTACAGTCAACACACTTGCATCCATGGCATTTAAAGCTAATAAGGGGAAGCTACTCATGGATTACCATACTGAGCATGATGGGGCCTAGGTCACACCCATTCTGCAATACACGAATAACACTCTTCTCTCATAGAAGTGAGAAGGGTGGAGGCCGAGCACCTTAAGTCGTCAATTCATATTTTTGGAGAGATTTCTGGTCTCCCAGTGAATCTCAACAAGTCAGTCTCTACACCGATGAATCTAGTGCCTGACAAGTCGAAGGCTTCTGCCACCTGCCTACATGTCCAAATTACTAGTTTGCAAGTCACTATCTAGGGCTTTCATTAAAGGGGAAACAATTGTGGTAGGTAACTAACTCCCTTTTGTTCAGAAGATAGAGAAGAGGTTGACAGGATGGAGGAGGTGGGCCTTGTCGAGGGGAAGTTGGTGCTCTTGATATCAACACTCTCAACGATCCCAACATTTCACATGCCTGTGTGTTCAAGCTGCTAAAGAAAGTGCTTAAGATGATTGACCACATTAGGAGATTCTTTTGGAGGGGGGTAAAAGATGATGGTCGTTTCCTGACCTTGGGGTATTGAGGCTTTTCGATTTTGGCAACTCCTTACTATCCAAGTGGGTGGTTAAGCTGCTACGTAATAAGGATGATTTGTGGGACCTAGTGCTCAGGGATTGTTATGAGTGCTCCCTGCATCCTAAGGAGAGGTGATTGGGGCCACGAAGGGCACCGAGAATCTAGCATGGGCTATTGAAGGTCCTTAAGCGCATTATGTCCTTTTTGGAGCCCATGTTGGGGGAGGTGGTACCTTCAGTTTCAGGGAGGATGACTGAACTGAAGGTGGCAAGTTTTGCTCCAAATTTTGCAAAGTTTATGGCTTAACCTTAGGCAAGTTCTATCTTGTGAAGGAGGGTTGGGATGGGGACGCTTAGGTCCCGAGATTTAGAGGTGCTCTTTCTGACTTTGGAGCTGGTGAACTTCAAGAGCTTCTTTTGCTCAAAGATTTCCACCCACTTACGAATACACCAGACATGCTGAAATGGGGGCATGGTAGGTTCTCCACGAGGAAGGTCTACAAAATGCTATGGGAGCCTATGGCTAAGAGTGACACCTACTTGGGGGTTGATTACTCCATGTTTTGGAGGATGACAATCTCTTGAAGGTTAAAATCTTTCTTTGGCTACTCAAGAGGGGACGAGTGGCCACCAGAGATTGGGTCAACAAATGGATGCCTACGGAGGATGCTTCTTGCCCCTTTTATGGACAAGAGGCCGAGAGCGTGGAACATCTTTTGGTGAGATGCAGCCTAATTGGTGACATTTTCAGCTAAACGGACATGTTGAAGGTCCATGGGGAGCAATGGTGACAACTTTTAGGGGTCCATGAGGATAGGGCACCTTGCGAATTCTTCGATGTGTGTCAAGATGACTACTCTCCTGCAATCAGTGTGGCCACAGAGGAATAGAATTGTTTTCAAAGGGGAGAGTGTACATGAAGAATATTGTAAGGGAGGGTTGTTTCTCTAATTGAGGTTTTAAATACCGATTTCAACATTGTTTTGAGAAATTTTCAAGTGTGCATTTCAAAAGCATGTCGAGGGCATACCATGGAAACACTCGTGTTTCAATGTCAAATTTTGAAGATTTTAATGCCCTAAAAATTCTCCATTTCAAGGGCATGTCGGCGCATGTCAACAAAGATAATAGAATTCACTTAAAATTATTATAATTGCAAGTAAATCATAAAGTACTAACTTAAAGCTTTAAAAAATTATACAAGAACATACATGTGAAAACACAAGTGTTGAATCAATACAAAATTAAATAAAGCATATATATCTAAAGTCAAATTGAAGTACATTATATAACTCTCCAGTACAACTAAATTATAAATTTAAAGATAATAAAAATTTCAAGTACCTTATCGAATTGACAAGATTTTTAGAACTCAAGAAAACTAGGAATGTCATGCGAAATCCAACACATATAAGCATTCGTTATCTCTAAGGAGTGAAGACTATGATACTAATAATACTACGAACCACATTACACTCATTTTTAATCTACATGTAGTACACTAGTTTCATTTTACATATACATTGCAATGTATTTTTACCTGATCTTTAATCATCTAATTTAAATTCTAAACTATTCTTTTTTTTACAAAGAAAATCATTTTACTTGATAAACACATAACTATATATCAATTTCATTTTTAGCTTACATGTACCAAATTTCTAATTTCATTTACATGTGGTTAACTAAATTTTCATGTACTAAGTACTAACTATTGGTGCTAGAGCACCACGATCGTTTGTTTTGATGATAACAAAACATGTGTCATTTTACATTTGCACTTGGAGTCTTAAATTTCAGGCAAATTGCAAATAGAGACGTGATTAGACGGAGTTCGAGCTCGCATCCAGGACGGATTGGAGGAGCTTAATGGAGAACAGAGGAGATTCGCGAGAAGCGATAGATTGAAGATGGAAGGACAAGAAGAATAGGATAAAATTCTGTTTATTTCTTTCATGTACTTTTGTCTTTATTTCCTTGCTCTTTTTATTCCTTAGAACATCATGTTAAAGAGCCTCAAAGTACCCTAACAGTAGTCCTAGAAACACCTGCACAACTCTAAGACACTTAGGTTTTCTGTAGAGAACCTAGAAAATTAATATAGGGTTCAAACAGCCTTTTCAGACGTCTAATCCGAAAATCAAACGTCTGACAATGAGTTTTAAGACATCTGACTGTTGACTCAGACGTCCGATAACATTTAGGCTGAACTTATTTAGTTCTATCTAATGAAATCAGACGTCCAGACCTTAGACCAGACGTCTTAGAAGACGTCTGATTATTTTGCCAGACGTCCAATTAGTGGACTGTTGGCTCGCTCAACAAACACTGAGGAATATGACAGTTAAAGCCTTATCAGACGTTCGTAAGTGTTTCCAGACGTCTGATAAATGATCGTTTTGCCTCGACTGACCCAAAATCTCTTTTCAGAGATCTTATAGCCGTTGCAATCTCTTGGAAATCCATTCCGACAAAAAAAGTAGGTTTTCAGACGTCCAGACATAGTGCCAGGCGTCCTGTATGTCGTCTGATGAACTTGCACTAGAATTTTGTTTAGATCTGATTCAAGTCAGGAAGAAACCCACCTAAAATCAGACGTCTGACTTTGTTCGCAGACATCTTAAACTGATTTTCCAGACATCCGATGCCAGGATCAGACGTCTGATAACCTTGTCAGTGCAATGATTGTTCCTGATTTCGACCTGATTCTCTTGGGCTTTGCACCCAACGGCTATGGAAGCTTTCCAAAGCCTTCTTAAGGCCTTTATAAATAGAGAAGAACCTCTTACACACCAAGACACATAAAGAACAAACATTTCCACTCTTTTGTGTCCAAGAGAAGCCCCTTGCTCTCCAAGCTCAAGTTCTTCATCTAGAGAGCATCAAGCCTTTGCGCACCCGCTCTCTCGTCGTAGATCACGAGAGCGACGTTACACCGTTGCATGGATCACACACCCGCGTCATCGATTCGACGCACTTTCATCAAAGGGGAGTTTCCTAATTCCTATAGAAGCTAGGTTTAAATCTTTGTTGGCTCTATAGAATTGTTGTTATTTATCTTTGTTACTTTGGTTGGGTATTCGCTTTGCGAATTCCCGTCTCCTTCGTGAGACAAAATCCTTCTCGTGAAGAGAAGGGGTTCGAGGTACGCTACCCTCGTATAAAGTAGCGTGGTTGTAATTGAGGTTGAATCACCCTCGTTTAAATGATTCGTTTAGTGGATTTAATCAACTTGGTTGATCGGAAAATCATAACTCGAGAGGGTTAGGTGGTGGTTTTCACCCAATTTGGGTTTCCACCTAAAAATAATTGTGTACATTATGTGATTGAATTTTTTATGAAATTGTTTATATTCTATTCCGCAATTTATTACGTCACCCCCTCCTAGTAGGGAATCCACACTAACTACTAGATACTAAACTACTAATTTCATTTTCAACTTCAACTCCTCTAGATCTAGCTTCTTTAATGTACCTTTAACTTCATGTCCTAAACTACTAATTTCATTTACATCCTAAAACTACGCTTCTGAGTGTGCATCACTAACCAAGTCTCTGACCAAGCATAAGTGCAAAAAGTAATGGTACTCTAGAATCATAGTAGACCATGGGCTTCCACCTTGGGTAGTGAGAGGGAAATGAAATGTTATAACTTGAAAAGAACCCGTGGCCTCTCTTATATAAAGAGGTAGGATAGAAAAATTACAAGCAAGTCGACTAAGCACATAAAAAATTAGCAAAAGATAAAGACAAAATATATAACTCTAACACTCCCCCTCAAGATAGAGCATAGACATCCATCAAGCTCAACTCGTCGCACAAAAACAAGTCTCTCCTTCATGAATGCTTTTGTGAAGATGTTAGCAAGCTAGAGCTTTAGAGGAAACATGAGTGGTAATTTTCCCTTCCATCAGTACATTCCTTATGAAGTGATGTCCAGCTCAATATATTTCATCCTCTCGTGAAAGATAAGATTTAAGGCAATATAGGTGGCACACTTATTACCACAAAGCATAGGAACTGGAGTCTACACTTGCAAACCAAGATCTGCAAGAAAGGAGGTGATCTACATCACCTCACAGGCAATGTGAGACATCACTCTATACTCGGCCTCGGCATTAGAACAGGCAACATCAGCCTGTTTCTTGTTGTGCCAAAAAATAAGGTTGCCTCCCAAGAATATAGCATACCCCGTAGTAGACTCCATGTCTTTAACAAACCCGACATAGTTTACAACAAAGTAGGAACATATGTCAAGATGCCCATTATCTCTATAATGGAATACCTTACAAAGGGTCCCCTTCAAGTACTGTCAAAATGAGACGTTGTGCCAAATGACTGTAGTGTGGTCTATCCATGAACTAACTAGCTTTGCTAACCACAAAACTGATATTTGGCTGTGTAATAGTGAGATACAATAGCTTGCCAATTGTGCTCCTATTTGTGAAAGGATTGTTAGTCTCTTCACATCTCCTCTGCTCAATAGGTATGGTAGAAGGCTTGGAGCCTACAAATCCTACATCCTCGAGAATTTCTAATGCGTACTCCTCTAAGAAAGTGTAAGCCATACTTTGGTGACAAAAACCGTCTACAAGAAGGCCTTTGCCTTTTGAATACAAGCATTGTCATCTCTTGTTAGGATCATGTCATCAACGTGCACAACAAAGATGACAACCCCAATGGTAGCCTACCTGATGAAAATGCAATCGTCCGATTTAGATCTCTTAAAACCAATTTTCGTGACCTATGCACTCAACCTTTCAAACCAAGCCTAAAGGCACTACTTGAGCCTATATATAGACTTCCTCAACTTGCATACATGCTCCCCCTTAACCTCATAACTAGAAAGTTACCCTATATACACCACCTCAATCAGGTCTCCATTCAAGAAAGCATTCTTGATGTCCAATTATTGTTGACTGCAACAGATAAGATAATGCATATAGGCAAGGCTCATGCTGCAAGAGAGAATGTCTCAAAATAATCAATGTTATACGCTTGAGTGAATCCCTTTGCAACTAGCCTGACATTGCACTTATCGATAGTGCCATCTGCAAAATACTCGACAGTACACATCCATTTACAATCAACAAGCTTAGATACAAAGGGCTGGCATAAGCTCCCCAATGTGTCGAGTAGTTAAGGCTACCATCTCTACATCCATGGCAACCTTCTACTACGAATCCTGAGATGCCTCTGAGTAGTCACAAGGTATCACGATACTGCGCAAGGCCTAGGAGAATTGTTGTAAAGGACGGTATAGATGTGTAGTGGATGTATAGTGAGAAATAGAATGCAACATGCAAGATCGAACAGATTTCCTCAGAGCAATTGGTCTATCATCAGCATCAACATCATCGTAACATTGTTTTATGGTGACCTGGTAGAACAATCCTCTGATGGAGGAACAAGCATAGTAGGTGATGGAAGGAGAGATAGCTCCTAATCTCGTCTATGGTATATTTGCAACTGACAAGGTACTAGCTCGATACTGATCCCTTCTTTAGAGAAGAACAGGATCTTCTCTAAGAAGGTAGCATCTATTACAAGTCTGTAACGATGTATCAACAGTTGTTCAGATCGTAACACCAATTCCCCTTTCGAGTCAGTAAATAGCCAAAAAAGATGCATTTAATGACACGTTGAGAGAACTTACCTTATTGTCCAAAGGCATGGACAAAACAAGTGCATCCAAACACCCGTATTGGCAAGGTAAATGGACGATCAGAATCAAGATGCAAGAGCTACGAAGGGATCTTCCCATGTAGAACTAAAGAAGGGACCCGATTACTAAAATAAGTAGCAGTGAGTACCGCATCTCCTCAGAATTGCTGGGCACCATCACGAAGACTAGAAGTGTCCAGCAATGACCTATATGTGCCTTAGTTTCCTTTCAGTTATGCCATTCTGCTGAGAGGTACATGCACATGACGTCTGTTGCAAGGTGCCCTTGGTGATTAAGAAAGATTGTAACTCTTTCTACATGAACTTCATAGCATTATCGCAACAAAAGATCCAAATGGAATAGCGAACATTCTGCACCTCTACGAAAAAGTTCTCACTCTACAAGGATCTCTGACTAATCCTTCAGAAGGAGACTCACATAGATCAACTGTTGTGAAACCTCGAATATGAAATTCCATACTTGAACTAGATTTTCACTCCTCATAAGGAACCCACGCTTTTCGTTTCATATGAATCGGAGAATTGCAGCCCGCATTGCAATAATTTCATAAGAAAACTCCGGTGTTTTAAAACCATCACTCTTCCCCGGACAAGTCATTTTTTAACTTCTTACAAAAATCCGAAACCAGAGACACCAACTTCATGCAAATCGGAGGTCATTAGATCCCTTTTCAGAGTCCAAGAATGTTTCACGTTTCGCAGCATTTTAGCATGTTTTAAATCACGTTTTAACTCAAAATTTTCGAAACATAAATCAAGTCTCAAACTTAGAATCTAAGACCATCTCGGCATTTCTCTCAGCAAAATGAGTCCAGTGGACTTCATTGCACAAAAATCAGGATTTCCAGGACCTGAAAATGAGTTTTCGCAAGTAGGGTGGTAGGGGTGTCCCAGTTGGGTTTCCCCGTCACCGTAAAGCCCTCCCTGTGCGAGGTGCATGGGTTCAAAACTTGTGTCTTGCCCATACGCACATATGGCTCAGACGGCAGTGTTGCCCACTGGGGTTCTCGAGCGCGTCGACTGTGGCTTTGCGCGACTGGCCCCTGGAGTTTACCTCTAATTGCATAGAGGGTTCCTCAATATCAAAAAAATGAGACTTCACAAGTTTCTATTTGTTGCTTTCACACAAAAAAGAGAGCAGAACCGCTGAATATCTTAAAGCCCTAACCCTACCCTACCCACATATAAAATCCCCCCCCAACAACCGGTCGGTCCCCGTGCCCCCCACCCCACTATCACTCTCTCCCCTTCCCCAATCTCTCACTCCCTCCAACGCCACCACCTCCGTCAATCCTCACACCCCCCCAAACCCCTGGGCATCCTCTCCACTCCGCTAACCTCCTTCCCTCTCGTCGGTTGTTGAGCACCCCCCCCCCACTCCCGTGTTTCTCATTTTTTAGTCGTGCATGTAGTTGCAAGTGTGTGTTGTGTGTTACGTGAGAGAGAGAGTAGTAGGGGGAGGATGAAGACGAGGAGAATGTGGTACCGATGTTGTGCATTGTCAAAAGCAAGAGTATGAAGGTGATCGTGGAGGTCGCGTTAATGCTGGTATGCGTCGTGCACATGGATGTACAAGTCGGTGTGTCTATGAGAGAGCGAGGAGGAAATGGAGGTGAAACTGTTTGTGTTGAGGTGTGTAGCTACTGATGCAGGAACATGAGTGAGTGAGAAAAAGAATGAAAGAAAGGGATAGGACAGTGGTAGTGCTGATGTATTTGTCTTTGCAGCTCGTGTGTGTGATGTGTTGTGTGCGTGCACCAAGATTTGAAATGCCGATTTCGTCGTCATTTCAATAAATTTCTAAGTGTTTCAAAGACACACCGAGGACATGTCATGGAAACACCCATATTTTGATGTCAAATTTCGATGATTTCGATGCCCCAAAAATAATTAATTTAGAAGGCATGTCGAAGGCATGTTGTAGGCATACCGACGTAGATTGAGAAAAATGACAAAAGTAGTCAAAATAATTAGAATTTCAAGAAAATCATAAACTTAAACATATTTATGTAAGAATAATATTATTATATCCTAATATTTATATGCAACATATAATCTATTATACCATATTCAAGTTCAAGAATCAACATGACCTCAAGTACGTACAATTTCAAGTAAAGTGTCTTCCACTTTTAAATTCCTAAGAAAGATTGTTAGCATAATATTTCCACCCATTCTCTTGTTGGTTTGTCCCCCATAAATAAATAAATCTCAGTGGAACTAAATTAATAAAAATTGAAAACTAATTGATAGTTTAAGTGATTGTTAAATTAATTGTGGTCTTGAAACTAAATACTTCTATGGCCATCTGAATTGAAGGAAAACTAAGTTGTTTCTTGCCAAATCATTTTATGAAATAAAAATCTATTTTCTATGGAAAATTAAGCTGAATGAGGTGTAAGTTGCCTTTTTAATTTGAAATTTTAGAATTAATGCTCTGTAACCCTATGGACACATCGCAACTGGAAAACATATGGAAATTGGCTGGAAAACGAAAATACATGTTGTAACTCATTTCAACATTACATTCCTGCCCAGAATGAAATAAACATGGAAAATAAAATAGCATTGCCTAGAAAGTCTTAAATAAAACACGCTAAGTTAGGGAGTTGCAAGCCTCCTCGACACCTCGGTCAAGACATGCAACGCCTCATGGACTGCTAAGGATAATGAGTGGTATGGAAATAAATGATGTAATGGTGGATTAGCAAGTAAGGATGATCCAACTTCATGGATGCGAGAATCATTCCCGAGTACAAACTCCCTTCTGTAGGCAACTGCATATCACATCACAACTTAAACAAGAGATAGCGAGGCATATTGGGTTGGCCATCCAATATATCTCATCGAATCCTGCCCCAAAGCCCTAACAATCCAGGTTTAGAGAAAATCCCAGGAAACAAATATATTTCAAATTAAACAAGATAAAGGAGAGAAAGTAAAATTGAAGAATTAAATAAATACTTATGGGGTTGTCCATTTCCTTTACATCCAACTTAATTGATATACCATTCCTAGCTAGTTATTGATACTTTACTAACCTTTGGCCAACATTGTACCTTGTTAGCTTCCGACCAGGAGTTAACAGGTTTGCGCTACAATAGTTAGCTTGTTTTGAGGTAGGTTTCAGTAGTTTTTATTTGCTAGATTTCTCCTTGTCAGGTGACGTATTTCCATCTTACATGGGCATTATTCCAACTTGTACCATATCGTACCCTTTTAGTTATTTTTCCTGCATTATTGCTTCTTTTCGTGCTCTAAATTTTGAATGGAAATGCAGATGTTTTAGATATTTCCATAAATTTTGCACATTATTGCTTGGTTGATGTGCATCTGCTTTTTGTTGGGCAATGTCGTAGCAATCCAGGTTAATCCAAATCTCCTGACTCGATCTTGTAGGGCTGAGTCATTACAAATGTAATCATCCACAATCTAGTACTGCTAACACAAGAGGATCCTAAACATTGCAATATATTAAATGAAATGAAAATGTGCTTTATGGCTCGGTCCATCAAAAGAAAGTAGAGTGATGATACTTACCCAATTGACAAACTTCACAATTAAATCTAGCAAAGGTAGGTAACTTTGGGAACATCTAATGTATCTTCCCAAAGGAAGGAAGACTAAGACGGCAATGCCAAAGCAAAGGTCAATGGAGATAGATACAATTCTAGCAAAGTGGGATGGTATGTCAAGATAATAAAAACCATTCTTCCCGTATCCACCGCCAATAATCTAACTAGTCTTCTTATCCTAAATATAGCATTAATGCTCATCAAATACAACATGGCACCCCAAGTCCTTGCATAATCTGCTAACTAACAAAAGACTCATGGGGAGCTCTAGCGTATAGTGGACCTCTGATAGTTGCAATCGAAACGAGAACTAGATGTCACCAACTGTAATCACCAAAGAACTAGTATCATCAGCCACTCTTACCGAAGTGACTCATCTAGAAGGTTTAATTTGGCACAGGGAATCAACATCTCCGATGAGAAGGGTAGAAGCACCGAAGTCTATCACCCCTTGTCTAAGGATGGCAAACGTCAAATGCGCATGTACATCAAAAGAATCGACAATGCAGGCCATAGTAAGTGTACCCTCATCGGACTAAAGAGAAGGGATCCATCCAAGGTAGTAGCAAACAAAGAATCATTGTGAAAATAACCCCAGGAAGGTAGGTAGGCAGGCAGTGGGAAGCAATCCTAAGCAGTAGCAACATCAGTATAGGAGACAATCATCGAGACACAGAGATCAATACATGGGAAAGGCAACCAACATTGATAAGAATCACGCACGCATGAAAGCATTGTGCACGTGCAATTACCCATGTCCTAGGGTGTGCTCCATGACACTAGGGCCCACACGCTAAGGCCCACGCCACACCGGACCAGCCACAATAGACAGCCCAATCAAGCAGCACAACCAACAAGTGCTGCCACTACTGTGTCTGACCAGCAACACTACTAGTTGATGGCGATGCCGCATCTAACAACGATGCTGCCAACTGGTGGTGGTGCCACATTTGACGACACTACCAGTTGGTGGCGATGCTACATCTAACCGATGGCGCTATCGATAATGGTGATGTGAGGTGGTTGGTCGGGTGACGAGATGGTGTGGTGAAAGATCCTCTAAATCAAGGATCGAGAAAAAGAGTTGGAGGTATTTAGTGCAATATCAAAACGTCAATCTAGGATCGTTACTCTGATATCATGAGAGAGGGAAATGAAATGTCATACCTTGGAAAGAAATTCTAGCCACTCTAAAATAGAGAGATGGGACAAAAAAATTACAAGCAAGTCCACTAAGGACAAAAAAAAAGTAAAAGATGGACAAAATATATAACTCTACCAAGATATTACTTTCACCTTTGATACTCGATTGTTGATAACATATAAGTTGAGAAAAAGAGAACCAATAATGGTTAAGTACAACCCGTGAGCCTTAAAATCATGACAAACTCGAGTGACATGTCCCTTCCCCCTATAATGAAACAACTATGCTCTCACAAGACTATCCCTACCCCCTATAATAAACTAACTATGCCCTTAGGAGAATAGTGAACAATGGTCGAAAGATTGTGATGCTACGAGACACCCTACAGAGATTTACCACAAGACTCAATCCTTGCACAAAAAATTAAGAGTTTAAGAATCAACAGAGGGATTCTAGTAGAATATGCAAAGAGGAGGCCTTAGCTAGTGTTCCAAGCTTGATAGGCTAGAGGACTCTGATGATTTACTCCTAAAGGAAGCTTAAGAGTGAGAAGCTACAAAAAAAGGTACAAGAAGATAAGAAAGAAGCAATTGAGTTGAGACAGATGTCAAGACAACTATGGCTAAAAGGAGACTCAAATACAAGGTACTTCCACTCATTTGCCAATTGGAGGAGAAGAAACCAGATTGAGTTTGTCTCAAAACGATAGGTCGTACATATAGGGGGGAAAGAAGTTGGAAGGGCTTTCGCAGGCTTCTTGTCACCTTTTTTGCTATGAGCAAGAAAGGATGTGGCATCTGAAGGGTTACCATATGAGAAGGTTTGCTATTGATGAGCTAGAGTCCTTAGACCATTTACCAAAATGAAGGTTTGGCAAGTTGTTTGGTCTTTCAAGCAGGAAGTCCTACCCGGTCTCAATGGGTTCTCAATGATCTTTATCAAAGAATTCTGGACATTGGTGAAAGATGAAATCATTGCTATCTTCAAATCTCTAACGATGAATGCAAATCTCTGCAAGATTAATTGTTCTTGCTCTTTTTACAACCAAAAAGGGAGGTGACAAACCCTCTTGATGATTACAAGCTAAGAGATCTAACCAGTTCAATCTATATAGTGGTGGTCAAAAGCTTAGCTTCTCATCTTGGAGGTGTTCTTGACCATCTGATTAGACCAACAACACACTTTCATTAAATGGAGATCCATAGTAGAGAATAATGTTGTGGCCCCTGAAATCTTCTCTACATAGAAAAGGTATGGGACAATCGCATCTGGCTGGAAGGTTAATTTATCTAAGGCCTATGATACATTAGACTGGAAATTCCTGTGGTCTTCGCAGAGGGTCAAAGGCTGCCTGCAGCTCTGGATTCGGTGGATGGAGGCATATGTTACTTCACGATCCTACTCGGTCCTCGTGAATGGTTGGCCAAATGGAGGCCACATAAAGCCTAGGAGAGGATTAAGATGAGGATGCCCCCTTGCGCCTTTGCTCTTTGTGATAGCAATTAACTTTCTTGCCAATGCCTTGCATGCACTCTGTTATACTAGTCATATTGTCCGAGATTTTGGGTCCAACAAGGGCGAAACCATGGTTCCTTTGCTGCAATATGCAGACAACACCATTTTATTCATTAAGTGATCTAAGGCTGAGGCCAGGAAGGTTAGACTTTTGATGGAACTTTTTGGAGAAACTTCTAGGCTGCAGATGAACTTGCAGAAATCCAACTTCCTGCCGTTTAGAATGTTGCCAAATACCATGAAGTCTTGGGTTGCAGCAGTTACAATTGCCTTTTTGATATCTTGGTTTAACACTCACCCTAGTTGTATTTCCACTAGAGACTAGGCCCTAATCAAGAAAAGAATGGAGAAGCACCTTCAGGGATGCTCTCCTCGTCTTCAATCTAAAGGTGGTTGGTTGGTGTTGCTCTCTTCAATGTTATCTGCCCTTCCAATATATTATTTGTCTATCTTCAAGAAGCCAGTGACTGTGCTAAAGAGAGTGGGCTCCACCAGGAAAAGATTCCTTTGGTCTTCAGCTGGTGATAACAGGTCGCTCCCCCTTATGGCATGGGAGGAAGTCTGTAAGCCCAAGGATGCTAGAGCTCTGGGCATCCTTGACTTGTCTATTATGAATGACGCCCTACCAACCAACTAGATTTTACAGATTATGGGTCCTCATTTGCCCTTTTGGAAGGTCATGCGATGTGATTCTTATGGAGAATCCATTGATTGGGATGAGAGGAGAACCTTAGTGAGGGGTTCTTCACAGTTTTGGAAGGACTTGCAGCTGGTTTTCCAGAATGCTCAACCCCATCACTAAGTAGCTTGGGTAATGAACTAATTTCAAGTTCTAGATGCATGATTGATCCCCAACTGTTGTAATGGTCCATATATTCCCCAGGCTAGCGACCCTCACCACAAACCCCTTGGCTTCAGTGGTCAAATGCTTTAATCACAGCTACCACAATCTCTTTGTGAGACCAGGTTGGATGGTCTTACCCACTTACTGCAAACCTTACACGACATTAAATGTGGGGCTAGCATAGGCGAGATGGATCTGAAGGCACAGTGTTTTCTCCACTAAGAAGGCTTACCTCTATTGTGAAGATTTGGAAGGGTGGCGAGGAGCCCTTCTTCTTCTTCAATAATGGCGTGTGGAGAGAGAGAGAGAGAGAGAGAGAGAGAGAGAGAGGTCGACGGTGAAGAAGAATGGAGGGAATTTTGAAGTAGAAAATATTATAACTCAAAGAGCAAATGAAGGGATTTGGTCTCTATAAATAGAGAACCAATCTCAATCAAATCACTAACCCTATTTCCTAGAACAACCAAATCTCTAAATAAAGACCCAATAAATTAGCCACAAGTTGGCACAAAACATATCGGGAAAAACCAATCCTAAACCAACTTTCCTAAAACACATACCTACACATATCACGCACCCACAAGTGGGCCAACTAGACTCTTCCACGTGGCACTGCCACATGGCTGACATGCAACATGACACCTAATTATTATAAAATCTCCACATCTATTTTATGGGGAATCTTGCTTCCGCGGACCAATCTCTAACTTTGTATTGCAAGATGATTTGGAAAGCACACAATCCCCTCAAGGTGAAGATCTTCCTTTGGCTTTTGAAAAGAAAAAGAGTGCTCCCTTACAATTACCATGGATATTGGTTCCTGACACAACCTGCCCCCTTTGTGATGAATGGGTTGAGAATATTGAGCACTTCTTACTTATTCTTTTTCTTAAGAATGCAGGGAGAGGACTGCTCACTGGCACATCCTTTTCTCTTCTAAGGATGACTACTGGTCCAACCTTCATGGTATTCTTGTTGATACCACTACATCACCAAGGCTATCATCTTAATTTGGACCATCTAGTTAGAGCATGATGGCTTGGTTTTCAGAAGAGAGAACCTCTACGGATGGAATTCTTCAACACTTCAATTTGCATTGTAACCTTCAGTGTAATTAACTACGTTATGAATACAACTTAGGGATGCTTTCCTTGTTAACCCTTCTTTTCTTCCTCGAATAAAAAAAGCTCACAAGAGTCTAAAGGTGCACCTAAAGATGAGGAGAATCTCCATCAACCTCTATCCCACCCATGTGCTTCCTCCTCTTCACAATGGTTCAACCTTCTCCCCCAATTGGCTTCTCCATCCCCAACCCCAATGTAACCAATGACCTTGTAATCTTCAAACTCCCAAAGAAAATTGCATTTCGCTCCAACTGAAAACTCCACAAAAGCAGCTATCATTTCCTGTCCTTATCACAAGAAAAAGTTGATAATGTAAATCTCGCAACTGCCCCTTCCTAAAACTATACCAAAGGGAGTCAAATGAGTTGTCAATCCATTCTAAATCACAGCCTGCAAAGTTGACTAGAGAATACGCACAAAAAAAGATGATCAACATCCTCAAACAAATGAATAAGCCACATCTGCATGACTATACCATCTATTTTTAAAAAATATGGGAGGTGACGAGTAGACAATGGAGTCATAAAAAATTATGAACATTAACTGATGCTTTAATGTTCCAAATAGATTGGCAATCCCTTAGAAAATCAGCATTTATTACCCATCAACACCCCTCTCAACAGTCCATACGACTTTTAGACCAAAAATGCTCCATCTTATCAAACCCATGCATGCCTCACCAAGGGAAATGGACGTAGCCCCAAAAGATCTTGAAGATGGAAAGTTTTTTAGCCTTTGTCTAGTCACTACATCATGAAAAGTGGGTGCTCATAAACTCAATGAAGGATTAGGAAGGACAGACCAGTGTAAAGCGACACCTTCATCAACTACATAGAGAACACAAAAGTCCCAAGAAAGCATCAGCAAGAACTCCTTTCCCAGGCCAGCTGCCATTCCTTACAAGAATTGAAGAAATCCACCATCAAAGACAACAATTCTTTTTTTTTTTTGAAAAAGTCAAAGGAAACAAACTTAATAATGAGGAGTGGAGTGGCGGGACCTACTTCAAATTTAATAAGGCGTGGCTCTAGGAGGAGGGATTTAGGGTGTTGGTGGAAAAGAAGTGGGGCTCTTTTCACATTGAAGGTTTGGCAACAGCAAAACTAGAAGGCAAGTTACATGGGCTGAAGATGTTCCTGAAAACCTATAGAAAACAAATAAGAGAAGAAAGGAATAGGAAGAGGATTGAGGCTCTACTGGAGATATCTCGCCTAGATAGGGAAGATGATATGGGGGTTTTATCTGAGGACGAGCGACAAACCAGAGCGGCACATTTGCTTACAGTGCAGATGAAAGAGAGGAAGGTGGAGATTGAATGAAAGACCAAATCCAGGCAGAGGTTGCTGGAAGAGGACTCGAACACTAAGTTCTTCCATTTAATGGCCTCTACTAGGAGACGGAGAAATTGAATTGAAAAGATAAGAGTGAATGGTGTTGACTATTATGATGGAGGAGCAGTGGGGAAGGCAACTACCGATTATTTCAAAGAGTTTATAGGGAGAAGATTGAGAGTGCAGTGATCATTAGGGACGGATATTCCTACCATCTCTGGGATCAAGCAATGGACCTTATTTCACCTCATGGAGGAAGAGGTTAGGAAGGCAGTGTGGGGGCTAAACGTCGATGCATGTCATAGTCCCGATGGATTCCCTGTCCATTTCTATAAGGAGTTCTAGCATCTCATTAAGAATGATATTATGCAGGTGATTTATGAGTTTGCTAATGGAAACCGGGTGATTTAATAGTATGTTTCTTTTAACAAAGGAGGGCACAGAAGCTATTGAGGAGTTCAAGCCCATTGCTTTGTCAAATGCCATTTATCTTATTATGGCAAAGGTCCTTGTGAACAGATTGAGAGGTGTGTTGAGAGGGATTGTTGGAAGGAGTATTCTAAACAGCTATGTGGTTGCTTCGGAGATTTTGGCTTTCTAGAGAAGGACGAGGAGGAAGGCATTCCTATGGAAGGATGATTTCAATAAGGTCTATAATTCAATACAGTGCCCTTTCATCTAGGCTTCTCTCATTAGAAGAGGGTTCCCTGGTAGATGGGTTGATTGGATGAAGCATTGTGTGACAACAACTTCCTCTGTCCTTATTAATGGCAACCCGACAAGTGGATGAATTCAACCTAAAAGAGGAGTTAGACAAGGGTGTCCTCTAGCTCCAATATTTTTTGTTCTTGCGGAAGATGCTTTGGCAAGATCTGCAGCAAGAATGTGTGAGAGAAATCTATTTAAAGGCTTTTCGACAAGGAATGGGTGCAGATCCAAGTGCTTGAATATGCAGATGACACCCTCTTCTTTGTTGAAGGTTCGGAAGATGAAGCAAAGAGGGTTCAAACTCTCTTAGAGATTTTGGGAGAGGCATCGGGTTTGCAGATTGATCTTTCCAAAATCTATCTTTGTTCCGTTTCAAATGTCCATCCAAGAGGCTAATGGATGTAGTGTGGAGCTATACACTAAGGGATCAATACCCATCTCTTATCTTGGACTGTCGTCTAATAAACGGATATCTTGGCAAGAATGGAGGCCATTGATTGAAAGATTAAAGAGAAATCTAGCAGGTTGGGCCTCTAAGGTCCTATTTAGGCAAGAGTTGGAAAGGCACCATGCAGGGAATGGCATAGACATATTCGGCTGGGACTAGGGGGTGTTCACCGTTAGGAAGGCTTATGGAAGGCTAGGCAATGGAGGGACACACATGGATGTCGATTTTCTTAGGGATTGTAAACATATATGGTTGGCATCTTGCCCTTTAAAGATAAAAATCTTCATGTGGCTGCTTAAAAAGGGAAGACTGATGACTAAAGTTTGGAGAGCTAGATGGGCGACTGAGACCGACAAGGTGTGTCCACTTTACCAAGCAGCGAATGAAGAAAGCGCATGTTCTTTGGATGCACGTTCTCTACACAAGTCTGGAGGCATTTCTATGTTCCCTGGATAATGCACACAAGTCAGGTTAATTTCTAGAGATCTTTTAGAAGTAGCAACCATGCAAGAGGACCGAACACCTTCCGAACAAAAGAGAAGGCTTATGTCCTGGCCATGCTTTGAAGGAACGCAGCTATTCTTATAGGGTAGCATCCCTATCTTGAGAACTTTATCTCTTGTATTTCTACCTTAGCGAATTTCTGGGCCTCAACTATATAATCTTGACTGTTTTGCTTGGCCTTAATTAATATATCTCCACCCTTAATTTTTTTCAAAAAAATCAAAGGCAACAATTCTCCACTCGTCTCCCAATTTCCCAAGTAACGAATCTCCATGAATAACCAATTTTTTATTGCACAATTTAGGTCACTTGCCTAATAAGCCTCAAATGATGTTGACAACAAATCCTAGATTTCACCCATAATCCTCACAATTGTTTGGTTAGAAGTGCATTCTAAAATCTACTAAGCTATAGCACTCCCAAGACCCCTCCCAAATGAGGATGACGCACCATGGTCCATATCTGAATACATCTATTCACACAAGAAGCATCAGCAAATGAACTGCTTCACGATCTTATGATAGCACAAAATCCCCGTCAACCGTGATGTGCATTTAAAACCTATATAAAAAAGAATAAAAATTGGAATGATTTCAAGGAGAATCGATCTACTTCCGCTATACAACAATCTAGAATTCCATCCTTGTGCTCATCTCCAAGCTTCCTACTAGTAGAATTGAATCACAACATTCAATAGTCAAGTCAGAAAATGGGATTCTAATAGGTGATCAAAAAATATTTGCAAGCAATGTACAAGGACCCAAAGATACATTCTAAAATCCATTCATCACGGATCTACTTCCAGCAAGTCTTCGAGGCACCATAAAAGCACAAGTTTATTCTGAATGCCAGTTACAAATGTAAGAGGACATTGAAAAAAGTGTCGAAAAGAGAATGTGGTAAGGTAGATGAACATGTGGCGAAGGTGGTGAGTGCTAAAAAGGTACATTGGGGGGATGGGAAGAAGAAATAAATGGTGAACATTCTTTCTTGGAATGTTCGAGGTCTCCAGGATGATAGGAGACTATCTATTTTAAAAAATTATTTTGCTGAATGGAAGATTGATGTTGTCTATTTGCAAGAGACGCAATTGAAGGTGTAACTTTGTGGAAACATCTTCACAAATTATATAAAAGTGGGCGCTGAAGGAAGATTAGGGGGTTTGCTGATGATGTGACATGATGATTTGTTGGAACTTCGCTTCCCTAGGATGGCAAAGAGAATGATGACAGCAATTTTTTCAAGAAAAACGGATGGGTTCTCCTTTATTGTTTCTATGGTGTATGGGCCTTGTGTTGATACCTCCAGTATCTCCTTTTGGGAGGAATTTGAACATGCTTCTTTTGTAGCGGAGATGCCATGGTTGATAGGGGCAATTTTAATGCGACTCTCAAATCTGATGATAGACCTAATGGTAGAAGTGATGCCTCTACTATGCAATTTTAGCAGGTTATTCAGGATCTTGAGCTCATCGATCTGCCAACAACAGGTGTTCATTTCACTTGGAGAAATGGGAATGGTGCAGCTTCCTATATTGATAGATTTATATGTAATGTTTCTTTAGTAGAATCCTTTTAGTTGGAAGAGGTAGTCGCTTGTGATAGACCATTCTCCGACCACACTCCCATTCTTTGGCGTAGTAATGAAGAGGACAAGTTGTCAACATATTTCAAATTCCACAAATCTTGGCTCAAGGAGGAGGGTTTCAAAGATTTAATTAGAGAAAGATGAACGAACTACCACCACCCCATCTACCTCAGCTACACGTACTTTAGCCTACAAAATAAAGGTCGTAAGACAAGTTATGATTGAGTTCAAGTGTGATCTCAAAGCACATAGGGAGAAAAGAATGAAGCCCTTTTGAAGATATCTACTTTGGACAAAAAGTAAGAGATTGCATAGCTATCCAATGTAGAGTGCCAAGAACGGCAAGAAAACCAAATGGTTGTCTCTGAGGAAAATTTTAAAAAGGAAATGGACTGGAAGCAGAAATCATGCCAATTATGGCTTAAGGAAGGGGACGCAAATACTAGATTTTTTCATTTGGTTGCAAGCGCAAGAAGAAGGAAAAATATGATTACCAATTTGAAGGTGGGAGATGAGGTGTTGAAAAAGAGAAATCAGATTTTAATGCTTTCAAAAACTATTTCCAGGAATTTACGAGTGGAAAACCATGTGAGGACTAGTGTTTGGCAAATTTAGAATTGGAACAGGTGGGGGAGGAGGCGAAAGTGGCACTTACTAGGGACATCAATGAAGAGGAGATCCTAAATGCTTTGCACGGGTTGAAGTCTTAAGGGTCTCCTAGTCCGGATGGCTTACAGATTATTTTCTTTAAAGAGCTACGGGATGTGGTAGGGCCTAACATGGTGGCTAGGGTTAAAGAGTTCTTCAGTGCAAATGAAGGATTTGAGAGAATAAATAAGTTCTATCTATTTTTACTTCCTAAGAAATGATAGACGAATTTAGACCCATTGCCTTGTCTAATTCTATTTATTTGCTGGTTGCTAAGATTCTTGCAAACAGGCTTTGTAGTATATTACCGGTGATTATTTCACCAGTGCAATCTGCGTTTATCCGGGGGAGATCCTTGTAGGACTCTTATGTGTTGGCAGAGGAATTTCTAGCGGCCTGGAAAAGTAGAGTTTGTCCAGCTTTCCTTTGGAAAGTAGATTTTTCCAAGGCTTACAATTCCATCTCTTAGAATTATCTTTGGGATATTCTACTCAGAAGAGGTTTTCCAAATATTTGGATACAGTTGATAAAGAGATGTATTACAACACCCTCTTTCTCCATCCTTGTTAATGGGAGGGCTGATGGATATTGGATTCAACCACAGAGGGGTGTGCGTCAAAGATGTCTGTTAGCACCTATGTTATTTAATGTCACAGTGGATACTCTGGCTGGGATGGTGTTTAAGGCATGCAATGGAATGACACAACATTTTTAATTGAAGGGGATATAGAGTCAGCAAGACATGTCATCTTTGGTGAGGATTTTTGCTGAAATTTCTAGTTTAAAGGTCAATAGAAATAAATCGAGCCTAGTTACTTTTGCATTGGGGAGGGAAGTGGTGAATGAGGTTTCAACTATTCTGGAGACCCCAGTGGTGCATCTCCCAATTGCTTATCTTAGTCTTCCTTTGAAAGGTAAAAGGCTGGTTTGTTCGAATTGGAAGCCTTTGCTTGAGCAGTTTTCAAGTAGATTATCGTCGTGGAGTGGAAGACTTTTATCCCATGGGAGAAGGTTGATCCTGTTGAAATTAGTCTTATCCTCTTTACCGGTGCTTTTTTTTTCGGTGTGTGCACCTCCCAAGAAGATTCTCAAGCAAATGAATATGATCAGGAAAAAAATCTTTTGGAAAGGACCTGATTTCACTAGAAGATTTGCTCAACTTATATCTTAGGATAAGATTTGTAAGCCCAAGAAGGTTGGTGGTCTTGGTGTACGTAAGCTAAAACAGTTTAATAATGCTCTTCTTCTAAAGTGGGTGGTGAGACTGACGTCTGAAGAAAATTCCTTGGTTACTTACATTGTGAAGGATTCATATGGTAGTATGATGGATTTGTTACATGGGACGGGTGTGCATATGAGATGCGCTTCAGCCTTCTGGAATTCGGTGGGCCCTCTGGTGAATGAATATGCAGATCCTTTTTCACCAAACTTGGGCGATGGGTCATAGTTTAAATTCCGGATGCATAATCGGTCTGATTTTGGATGTTTTCAGACCTGTTCCAACAAGTTTTTCATCAAATTGTGAATAAGGAGGTTTTGGCTTGTGATATGTGGGATGAAGCACACAGAACGTGTGATTTCAGATTGTCTCATGCAACTTTTGATGAATTTCAGCAGCTAATGAAGATTCTCTCAATGACTTCTCTCCAACTTCAGCAAAGGCAGATTCCTTTTATTGGGAGGGATGGTGAATTCACAGTAAGCAAAGCATACAAATTCCTAACAGCTGATGGAACAAATCCAGATTTGGTGGTTGATGGAGACTCAAAACTTATTTGGTCTTGCAAGGCACTGCCAAAGATTAAGCTTTTTCTATGGTTTCTGAGGAGAAAACGTCTTGTCACTAAGGTATACAAATCTAAATGGTCGTCAGATGGTGATATGTTGTGCCCCCTATGTCAGCAAGCCGAGGAGGATGTACATCTTTTCTTTGATTGCAATTTCTCTAAAGATGTCAGTGATCAATTTCACTTGCCTACGATGGACAAAACAAATTTCAATGCCTTCTGGAGGAGCTTCAGAGATCATATGGGGCTGGATGGGACAGGTTGGTGTCAAGCAATAGCTATCATTTGGAGTATCTGACTTCAGAGGAATGGCAAGGTGTTTAAGAAGGAACGATGTTGGGTCAATCATGTATCAAGAGAAGCAAAATGTCTTTCTGATTTTTTGCTTTATAACTTGTAAGTCCGTTCTTTTACTTATTAATACAATTAGGATGATTGTCATCCTTAGGTAATCTTCCTCTTTTTCCCTCAAAAAAAAAAAAAAAGACCCAAAGATACAACTCCCGACTTTCTCAAAGTTGAGAAAGACGAACCTGACTTTTATCCTTTCTCCTAAGGTCCAAAAGCTGCCTTGAAAATCCATATAAGAGAGGGGACCCTATCTGACTCCTAAACAGAATTCTATACAAGGACAATTGTATTTTTTTTCTACATTTTGCAACTGAGGAACTAACTTTCTTTAGCCCATCCTTGGAGTAAATCCTCAAAACAAGCCCCCACCACAAACTCTAAAGGCAGCTGAGGCTAAAAGGTCCATGGATACGTCAAAGAGAAAAGACACCAGCATGAAACCTTGACAAACCCCTGTGAGGTTGTGACCAACCATCAGGAAGTCTAATTTTTACAAGAACAAAGGATGTCTTCATCATATATGGATCGTAAAATATATTGTGACAAAAGGTCATCATTGAAAAACCTCATGATGAACTTTGATCATTGAATAGTGCCATTAGGGGGCAAGGCACACCAACATTTAGAAGCAAGGCAGGGTATGATTTCAACATTACACCTGCCTCATACAGAACCTATAAGATACTTTTAACTCAATTCCTTTTCATGGGGACCCAATCTTCAACAAAAATATTATATACCCTGCTCATATATCTTTACTTATCACTTCCACCCATTAAACTTCAGGACTATTCCATTCCATTTTCCTCTTTCTTGAAGTTCATCACTCTGGCATTTTGTCTACTTCCAATACCAATCACGCTTCTCATTGCCTTCTCACTTAACTGTATGATCATTCTTATCATTGCTAACAGATCTTCTTAACATGTTCTCCCTAGGCCAAAAGACAGGTTTAACAGACGTTTTCTACATCAATCTATCACTTCATATCAATCTCTCATTTCAAGTGGAGCATCCAAAAGTCCACGTTGCATATGGCTAGACCATCTCAAATAAACACCCTGCACATTTTCATCGATCAGTGTTTGCCTACTTCCAATGCTCCTGCTTCCAATATGATCTCTATTTGCCTTCTCAATTATTCTACCTTTTTCTTAATGAATTATCTGCCTAATCACTCTTACCTTGCTATCTTGTCTTCTTAACACCTTCTTCCTAAGCTAAAAAACAGTAAAAAATACTTGAGGGTTCTCAAGATATGATGCTCTGAATGACAACCAGCATTTAAATGTTGTATGACAGGAAATTCAAGTATCAGCAAGCACCACTGTTGGATGATTCATTCGTAATTGATTGTAGATACAGTGAAATCATCACAAGTAGTTAGTGAAATATGCATAAGCTCCCATGTGGATTCACTACATTACCTGGTAGAAGGTGATCTTCCGAAAGCCTTCTGCTTCGCATTGCGTACAAAAATTACCGGAAGATTTGTAAAGCCCCTTGGCAATGGAACAGTGTCATGTTAACTGACAAATCAAACCATCATGTTCAATCCAAATAATGCACCAGAACATACCTCCAGTGATGTGTTATTTTGAGGATATATTTCTGTAACAATTTCCAGAATGAACTGTGTGCTGGGAGGGGATGGAAGTGTCAAATGGCGCGACTCTAAATGGTAATCTTCTTTCTGCATCACCATTGTT
Source organism: Thalassia testudinum (assembly GCA_037157565.1). Classification (NCBI taxonomy): domain Eukaryota; kingdom Viridiplantae; phylum Streptophyta; class Magnoliopsida; order Alismatales; family Hydrocharitaceae; genus Thalassia; species Thalassia testudinum. The sequence continues at coordinate 79,965,654 of JAZHRO010000024.1, forward strand.
TAGAAGCAATGAAATGTTAAAGAACTGAAGCAAATTAAAGATGATATCACGATCTGCTTGGCAGAATACATATGTTTCTACACTATTGATCACAGGTGCTTAAAGTAAACAGATCGGCTTTCAAACATGGGCCAGATATCATAACTTTCAAGCATGAACTTAGAGAAATTTCTAAAGCATTATGACAATTTCATCAAAAGGAAATTCAGATCATAAGAATTTGCACAGTTCATTTAAATATACATGGCTCCAGATGCCAGCATTCTCGTAAATCGCTCAACTTCAGATCTCAGAAACATACAACAGAAAATAAAATCTTCTAGAGAACTTCAGCCCAGTTGGCAACATCTGGACTTTAATTAAGGAGGCACAATTCAGGTGCTCTTGCTTTCAAAAAAAATAATAAGGTACTCTTTCCATTTCATATATACAGTATTGACAACTCTCATTATGGTTCTAACAGCAGAAATAGCAGCAGATAATTACAATTTTTTCCTTTATGTTTCCTTTCTCTTTTGAGTCATAACATAGTTGACCATGTGACTTGGAGGGAAATATTGGATCTTAGTCATACTTAAGCCCCTTGAGAGTCTCCAGAGATGCTATAAGTTTTGACATATTAATCAAATTAATGTTACGAAGGCCTTACAAACTAGCCTGGAAAGGAAAATAACCTTCAAAAAAGCAGGGCTCAGTCCAATCACAGAAATCCCAGGTTAACCAAGGTTATCTTATCCGGGGGAAGTGTGAACCTAACCTGAGTTTTGTCTGACTGGTGTCAAACCTTTGCAGGAAATGACATTTACAAATTTACCCACTAGCCTTGCAGGTTGTGCCTGCCTCATGTGTATCCCCATCAGCCTCAAGCAATAATGTACCTCTTCCCCATTTGCTTCCCTTGCAATGCCTCTTTCCCTCAAAAGTAAACAAAAAACAAAATAAGAGAACCCAGCAATAGCCCTCTTCCCCACCCCCACTACAAATCTTTTGATCCCTCTCCCTCCATAACTCCCTCTCTCTTCCCCCTTCTTGATATGATTTGCTCCTCTTGTCCATATTAGACAGTGTCGTTCTAAACTTCATTACCATATACTCCCCCCTTAACCAAGATTTTCTCATTATATATTTTTATACATTTTCCATGACATCAAAGATGTGAATAGATTTTTAATTAATTTGTATAATATCAATAATAAAACACTAGACTAGTTTTAATATAATTATATGATCAGGTAATGTCAACTAGCTAGTTGTTGAGAGTTATTTTTATTCTTTCTTTCTCAATTCTTGCATTTACATTATTCTATAAGGACTACATTATATTTTACCCAATGAGCCTCTCTATGCAAGAGTCCCTAGGGTTTGGAATAAGACATGCAACTCTCATTTCCCAACATGGTATCAAGCGCTAATCCTAAGCCAGTGCCCAGTATCCCACCAAACCCTAGGCCCTCCACACCCTCCACCACACCCCTTCCTCCTCCACCAACATCACCAGCACCAAATCTTCTCCACAGCGTAGTGGCAATGCTGCTGCCAACCACACCAGTGCCACCAACCTTGATATTACCGTTGGTGCTTGACCACACATGCAAGCAACGCCACCAACCTTACTGTTAGGACTTGTTCTTGCTCCAGCATTGCCACAACACCCGATCGTAGCTTCTCCAGCAACAACAGTGTTGCCTTCTTTATAATTCAACTAACAGTGGCACTGCCTGAGGTGGCTCTTCTTCCCTACCGTCGTCGCCGGGGTCCTTCTTGGCGTTAGTGTTGGGAGCATGCCCTAAGGGAAGGGGGTTGTGGTTGACATCTGTCTATCTATGATCTAAAATCAGAGGTTTTCAAATCTGTGCTAATGCCGCTTGGCAATTAGATGACTGCTTGTGGGCTTGCTTGAGAAGGGGATCATCGTCCCTATGAATCGTGCACCATAGGAGACCACAGCAACTTGGTAGGGAAACTATCTACCACAAGTGCCTCGCCTCACATACAAGGCACCACCATCAAATTGGATGGAATAAATTTTTTATTGTGGTCTATATCTTTGGCACAAATCGTAGGATCCCATAGAAAGAAGTATATTCTCTTGAAGGATGAACTTACAACCTCTGCAAAGACTAAAGATTAAGAGGCATATAATGATTGAGTTGCCACTTACATGCTAAATAACATGAAGGAGCGTATCGCCAAACAAGTCATGTCTTACTCCTCTACTAAGCGAATGTAGGATGTGCTACATGAGATTCACTCCCAGAAAAGTAGCATCGCCAAGTTATATCGTGTGATTGAGGATATTCATATGTTTACGAAAGGCATTACGCCTTTAGCTGAGTGCTATGGGACACTAAAGAATCTATGGGACGAGTAGGATACCTATCAGCTGCTAACCTCAGATGTCGTTGTCATGACCAAGCAAAGAGAGGCTATCAAATCAGTGCAATTCCTACCTACCTTGGCTCCTGAGTACAAGAAAGTCGAGAACCGATTGATGACTACTGAGGAGATTCCCACTCCAGCTCAGATTTATGCACGACTATGCAAATTGGAGATCTCAAAGCCTATCCCCAGTACAGATTGCCATGGCATCCCTTGGTTGTGGTCGTCGTCGTCGTCGTGGTGCACCCAACCTTTGGTGGTCATGGTACTCCCAGAGGTGGATGAGATCATGCAAAGGGAGCTTGTTATGTGACTACTACCATAGAGTTGGCCATACTATGGACAGATGTTGGGTTAAGCATGGCTACCCTTAGGATCAGGGTCCTCGTGCTAATTAGGTTGTCTTAAAGGAGGATACTACTCAGTATCGAGATGCCCATAGTCAGATTATTGTTTCCAGGGCAAAATATGACAGGTTGATGACTTCTCATACCACCACTATAGTTGGGACATCAGTTACAAATCCCATAAGTACCACTGCATTGTCTGTCCAATCCCATGCTCCAACTTGGATAGTAGATTCAGGTGCCTCTTCTCATATTACAGGTGATGCTACTCTTTTTTCATCTCTTCATTCTCTTGCCACACCCTTCCAGGTTAGGGTGGCAGGGAGTGGTTTGTCTCCCGTCACTGGTCATGAGGATGTATCCCTCTCTAACTCTCTTGCTTTGTCTAATGTAATGTATGCACCAAAATTTGCATTAAACTTAACATCTATTAGCCAGATTACTAAATCCTTGATATGCAGGGTAGTGTTTCATAACCCGTTTTTCTTCTTGTAAGACTTGCAAACGATGAGGCAGATTGGTGGACTTGAGCATAATGACCTCTACTATTCAATCTGCCACCTACATCTTCTACCTTTGTTGTCGCCTTTGCCACTACTGCCTTACAGTGGCACCTTTGCATAGGCCACTCGAGTATCCCCATTCTACATCATCAGTTTTCGGAGTTACAGTTTCCAAATTCCTTTCATTATAATGATTGTCAACTTGACAAACACCATTATTCTTCCTTTCCCAATCAGAATAAAAAGTCCAAGTCGCCTTTTAATCTCATGCATGTGGATTTATGGGGCCCATGTAGGGTCCATAATGCTAGGGGTTTCACTTTTATCCTTCTTTTGGTTAATGATTTTACCAGTATGTCTTGGGTTTTTATGATGAAGGACAACTTAGAAACTCCTAATACTTATTCAAAATTTTTTCAATGAAATATAAACTCAACTAAAGAAGGATTATAATTTGTTAATGCCAAGTTGACTCAGTTTTTCACCTCCATAGGTATTATTTATCAGACATCTTGTGTTCACACCTCCCAACAAAATTGGGTGGTTGAATGTAAATTACGGAACTTGTTAGATATGGCTCGGACAACGATGTTCCAAATGTGTGTATCATCCCAATTTTGAGTTGATGTAATTCTTACTGCTACTTTTCTAATAAATAGGGTGTCTTCTTTATTGAGGGGTAAGACACCTTATTTTGTTCTATTTCAATGACAGGATGCTTTTCCTCTTAGTCCCATTATGTCGGGTTATATTTGTTATGTTCATCTATTCAAGGTAAACAAATTATCTCAATTTGTGAAGTGCACTTTTCTAGGGCACTCATGAACTCAAAAGGGATATCATTGTTACAATCCAATAGCTTATAAAATTTATGTTTGCGTTGATGTTACCTTCTTTGAGGAGCTTCCTTCTAATTCCTAGAAAGGGATTTCCTCGCCTCAGTCAGTGTCACAAGATATCCCACTTCCTATGCCATCTACACCGCCTCCAAGATCCTCTGAGCCTTCCCATCCACCAAATATAGACCCACAGGATTCCAAGCCACTTTCTTACTATATGAGGACCTTCCATCGCAAAGAACCCCCTACACAGGTGGAGGAACCCCTTTTCACCATCCCCACACCTATTGATTCTACTAATTCATCTAGAGATCAGGTACCTCATACTACTGAGGGTGTTGACTTAGACCTTCCTATTGCACAGAGGAAGGCACCAAGATCATGTGCTCGCCATTCTTTGTCACATTATATGTCAATTGATCGGTTACCTGTAGTACTCTCTCTTGCAATTGATAGTCACCAAGTGCCATGCAGTCATACAAAGGTTTCAGGACCCTACCTAGACCCAGGTGATGCAGGAAGAGATGGCAGCTCTTACATCCCAAGGCACAATGGGAGCTCGTAGATCTACCCCCCTATGTGACTATTGTTGGGTGTAGATGGGTATTTGCTATTAAATATCTCCTAGGTGGCTCTATTCAATAGGACAAGATGAGGCCGGTTGACAAAGGCTACAATTAGACCTTCAGTGTGGACTATTTTGAGACATTTTCACCTATGGCACAACTGAATTTTGTCAAGATCCTCTTGTCCATGGCAGTAAATCAGGGGTGGCCTATGCACCAACTTGACATCAAAAATACCTTCTTGATTAGGAGGTGTACATACAGCAGCCTCCTGGGTTTGTTAGCCAAGGGAAATGTCACAAGGTTTGTAGGCTACCCAAGGCAATATATGGGCTAAAACAAAGCCCCTGGACATAGTTAGACAGATTCAACACTGCTATTCAAAGTTTTGGGTTCACATGATCTACATCTGACCATTCTGTATATACCAGGCACACACAGGTAGGCTCTGTTATTTTGATAGTATATCTTAATGATATCCTACTGATAAGATGTGACATGAAAGGCTCAGAGGAGATCAAGACCTTGTTGTATGCACAATTTGTAACTAAGGATTTAGGCCTGATTAGTTATTTTCTAGGCATTAAGATGCACCACATGGGTAGAGAAATGGTTCTAACTTCTATCACAGAGGAAGTATGTGTTGGACATGCTTCAAGAGGCAAGGATGTTAGACTGCATACCTGCTAGTGGTATAGTATACCACTAGATCCTGCCGTTCATTTTGCAAACACTGACAGTCCAATCTTAGAGGATGTTACCAGGTATAGAGCTATGGTTGGCAAGCTGTTATATCTCATAGTGACAAGGTCAGATTTATCATATGTTGTAGGAAGGCCAAGCCAATTTATGCAAAAGCCTAAGGAGACACTCGACAGGAGTCTATCAGGTACTGAGATATTTGAAGAGCTCTCTTGGAAAGGGATTATTTTTCCAAAGAGACATAGTCATCATGGTGTGTGTGGATACTCAGATGCAAATTTTGCAAGTGCCCCATGAGGACAAATGATCCACAACAGGATACTATAGTTGTTGGCAACTTGGTCACATGGAGAAGTAAGAAGTAGAATGTTCTCTCCAGATCCAATGCAAAGTTCAAGTACCAAGCTATGGCTCACACCACTTGTAAACTCTTTTAGATCAAGTCCATTCAACATGACTTTGGTGTAGAGCTCTTTGATCCTATACCTACATACTATGATAATAAGGCAACCACATTTCTTGCCAACAATCTAGCTTTTCATGAGAGGACAAAGTACATAGAGGTAGATTGTCACTTTGTACGAGATGTAGTGATGACTAGAAAGATCTCCACACCGTATATCTCCAGCGAGGACTAGATAGCTAATATGTTTACCAAGGCTTTAGCCAGAAAAATGATTAGAGTATTTAAAGCTAAGCATGTCTAATGTCTATGTTCCAACTTGAAGGAGAATGTTGAGAGTTATTTTTATTCTTTGTTTCTTATTTCTTGCATTTATGTTATTCTGTAAAGACTACTTTGTATTTTATCCATCAGGTCTCTCAATATCAGAACCCCTAGGGTTTGGAATAAGACATGTAACTCTCATTTCCCAACACTAGTTTTTGAATAGTTTAACCATTTAAGAGCATTTTACACTTCTATTTTACTACTTATCCCACATTTCTACCAAGCACCCATGCATCCCATCATAGGTCAAGCTGATGTAACATCAACGCATATCCCTCGAAACTTTGCAAACAGAAATGCAAGTTAACGCCCTTAAAAGTAAACACAAAAGATTTTACCCAAAGCCCAAACTAAGCCCAAGGATCTAATCATCATTTGATGATACATACTTAAGACCAAACTTGGAATAAACTATTACACTAATAGAAGTGATACTTTCCATTAAGAAAGATCCATATATTCCATCAAAAAAAAAAGATCCACACAAAATAAAGACTTAACACGACTCATCAATTTGAACCTTGATATATAAAAAAATAAATTAATGACCAGGTAGGGAGTTGTTGGGATATGAGATATGTTGATGATATGAGAGTTGAAATGACGTCTCTGAAAAAAGTACCTTCAATTCATTCCCATCGACTTTGATAGATAATAATTTAAGATGACTTCCATCAAGGATTAATGGATGAGACACTCCTGTGACAACGACCAATATCAGTAGAACAGCAGAGTCGATATATTCAGACAACAACAGCTGCAACTATCAATTAGAGGCATTCCTTTGGTACATTGTCTTCGTCACTTTTAAGCAGGGCCAATAAGCCAAACATAACTAGCAAGCAATAAATTCAGCATGACCAAGGCAAAAACCAAAAGAAAAAATGACAAGAAGCACTCTACCTTGAACCCTGGGGACAACAACAATTTTTGACGAGACAATTGTTTTTTCTTCCCCCAAGGAAAATTCTAGATCAACCTGAAAGATTTGCAAGATATTTAACAAACAGCATAGAAATATGTGCACGGCATCAAAAATAAGAATGGTTCCTTGGAACACAATATCCCTAGACATTAAGAGCATAACATGCTGACAAGAATAGAATATCACCTGAGAATGTAATTCCCCCATCAAAAAGTTCTCTGACCATATAAATTATCCTAAGCAACATTAACTTTTCCATTTAAACACAACACAGACCACACAAAAAACACAAAGCATGCTTACACATGCACACGTGCATGGACAACTACAAATAAGTCAATATGACAAAAGATGACATTCTGATACTTATTGTGCATACAACGATAATGTTACCCCAGTACACATAGCTGAATTATCAAGGTTCCTAATCCTGAGATTTATAGATTTATTTAATTTCATCCAAGGCACACCTAGTATCTTAAGCACCTTACTCTTAATAATGGCATTCAGATAATAGGCAATGTGCTAAGAAACTTGGCCCAACCACAGATTTCTCAAAAGGAATTCTCAATTTGGTAGTGGCTTGAGTGGTGGGTTATCCCCATCTCAGGCAGTGTTCATACCTACAGCATACCCGAGCTAAAATTAGGGAAGGAGTTGGTGGGCTGAAAGTACAACTTCCAATCAAGAATTCAATGGTATCAAGAATATAAAACAACTACAAGTTACACTTCCCTACTTACAACATGTGAACTCATCTTTCAAATCTAAATTCTAATCCACTATGTATCCCACTATCAACAGAAAGAATAACAAAACCAACCCAGGTTTAAATATGAAATAGCTAAACTAAAATACCCAATTCTTTTTTTTTTTTTGAGAAAGAGAAAAAAAGATTACCAGGTAATCATCCATAAATTGTTTTAATAAAAGAAATGGACTTACCGATTATATAACCAAAAATCAGATAAAAAATGAATCTCTCTCACAACATTTTCAATCCACCACCACTCATCTCGAAAAATCTTGTTCCATTGCAACCAAAGACACCACAAAGTAGCAAAAGCCTTTATCCAGCCAGCCACATCAAGGTCATAGTGGTCTCGGAAAGAGCTCCAAATATGGGACACACTAGAGGCATTCACCATGTGTAGCTGAAGGTGTTGCCATACGTCCTTGGAGAAGTCACATGTGAAAAATAGATGTTCCTTGGAGGTGGAGTGGAGAACAAGGTCGAGACAGAAGTGCTTGAGAGAGGGCGACTCCAACACTAAGTTCTTTCACCAAGTACCATTGGCCAAGAGGAGGAGGAACTGGATTGAGAAGTTGCTGGTGGATGGGACGACCTACTCTGGCAAGGAGGAGGTAAGAAGGGTAGCAGCAGATTATTTTTGGGAGTTCACGGGGAGACGTAGAAGGGGGAGTTGGAGGTTGAGGGGGGAGGATGCACAGAGCATTTCGGCGGACCATGCGTCGACCCTTACGACTGGCTTCACAGACGATGAGGAGAGGGAGACAGTATAGGGTCTCAACGCAGAGGGGTTCCTTGGCCCAGATGGATTTCTGATCATCTTTTTCAAGGAGTTCTGGACTATGGTTAAGGTTGAGGGGATGCAGATGATGGAGTTTGCGGTAAGGAACAAGGGCTTTAACAAGCTGAATAAGTTCTGCCTTTTCCTATTGCCTAAGAAGGAAGGCGCAGAGGCCATTGAGGACTTTAAACCGATTGCTCTATTGAATGTTATGTATCTTATTATCACAAAGGTCCTGGCTAACAGGCTTCATGGACTTCTTGGTGGCTTGATTTCGCCCGTACAGACGGCCTTCATTCCGAGGAGAGGTATCTAGATGGTTTCATTGTGGCTATGGAGGCTCTAGCTGCATGGAGGAGGGAGAAGAAAAAGGCTTTTCTTTGGAAGGTTGTATTTAGCAAGACCTACGATTTCGTACAGTGGGATTTTCTTTGGGCCTCCCTTGTCAGAAGGGGCTTCCCCCAGGCTTGGATTGATTGGATAAAAAGGTGTGTTACAACAACATCCTTCTCGATACTGATTAATGGGAACCCTGCAGGAGGTTGGGTGCAACCTAGGAGGGGGATCAAACAAGGTTACCCTCTCACCCCCATGTTTGTTCTGGCGGCAAATACCCTTGCAAGGGTGACTCACAGGTCTTAGGCTAGAGGTCTCGTCAGAGGTTTTTTGGTCAATGATGATTCGGAGATTCCAATACTACAATATGCAGGTGACACTTTGTTTCTGGTTGAGGGGTCCATTCTGGAGGCTAAGAGGATAAGAATTTTGCTAGAGCTTTTTGGTGAGGCCTCGAGGTTGCGAATCAACTACCAAAAGTTGAGCTTCGTTTCGATGAATATGTCAGCTAAGGAGGTGGAGGCAGCTGGAGATGCTCTCAGGACAAGTATAGGAGCGTTGTCGTTGTTGTACCTGGGGCTACCCTTGTCTGATCGTCGACTCAAGGTGCAGGATTGGATACTGTTGCTGGAGAGGATGGAAAGGAGGTTAACATGTTCGTCCTCCAAGTTGCTCTCCAGGGGAGGGAGGTTAACCCTGGAGAAGGTGATGATGTCCTCATTACCAACATACTTTCTTTCCGTCTTCAGGGTGCCACGTCAGATTGAGAAGAAGCTTACAGGGTTGATAATCGATTTCTTCTAGTCTAATGTGGGGATGGCAGGAAAGAGGACAAGGTTGGTAGCTTGGAAGGAGGTTTGTCAACTTCTGCAGGAAGGGGGGCTAAGGGTCAAAGGATGTGGAGAAGGTTAACTTGAGCCTTCCCTCGAAGTGGATCGCTAGGCTGGTAGGACGGGAGCAGGGCCTTCTTGGAGATGTCTCGCAGCATTGTTATGGTTCCTTTCATGGGGACCTTTGGAGACCCCGCCTCCTGGTGCTCTCATTTTCTTAGAAGCTTAGCAACGGTAACACCAAAGGTGCACTCCTCTCATCCAAGGGAAGGGGGACACATTTCAATTCTGGCTAGATGACTGGTAGGGTGTTGGTTGTGGCCTCTGCGATAGGTACCCCGCCTCTTTATGAGAGTTGTGGATCCAGTAGTAAAGGTAGGGAGTAGTTGGGACGGAGCATGGCGTTTGACCTTTCAGGGGGGCTTTCGGATTGGAAGTGTGTGAAGTTTCAGCAGTTGCTTTATGAATTGGAGGGATGGGCACCGGAGGATGAGAGAGATGCTTACGATTGGGAAGGAGAGTTTGTCATGGCGAAAGCATTCCGCAGGCTAGGTGAGTCACAAAATTTGGATATCGATTTCTTAAGGGACCATAGACTACTCTGGTTGGCGGAGTACCCGTCAAAGGTCAAGATCTTTGCTTGGCTCCTGAAAGGGGAAGAATCATGACGAAGGCGTGGAGGGCGAGGTGGGCTTAGACAGACGATAGTAGATGCCCTTTTAGTGAGGGGGCAAATGAGGATATTCAACACCTCTTCTTCCGGTGTCCCTTCATTGTGCAAGTTTAACGGAAAATGGGGATTGACTAGATCGATCCACATGACATGGACAGCTTTTGGTCTTCGTTCCAGAGAGGAAATGCTTTTGCTGGTGGCAACACTTTTAGATCTAAGAAGGATAGGGTCAGGGAGTTTAGCTGGGAAGGAATGGAGTGGTGTTTAAGGGCAAGAGGCCTTATGTGGAGAATATTGTCTGTTCCATTTCTTCCCAGGTGGTGTTTTGGGAGTCTGCCATGTAATTTATGTTGTAACCTCTTTAATGGTTTGAAGGAATGAATTTGGATGGCTATCACACAAATAACCACCCTTTTGCTTTTCAAAAAAAAAAAAAAAGAAGTTGCATGTCCTCTTCCGCTTGTTGACAAAAAACACAAGTCGTGTACATACCATCACACCACCTCTTCATGAGGCATTTGGTTACCAATCGCTCCCTCCAAAACGTCCCGAGGAAAATTGTTATTTTTTAAGGCAAGCTACACTTACAAAATTTCCTCGAATCCGTCCCAATCTTACCCATCTGCCCCTACCGCAAGCCATCTTAGTATAAGCCTTCCTAACCAAAAATGTTCCATCCTTCCAACAGAAATGATCAAGCTCATTTCCAGCCAATTCTCTACTTACATCCTGCCACATGGACCCACTATTTTATCCTACCACCATTCCAAACATTTTTTTTCCATTCAAGTGCTATAAAAGTTGGGTTGCAATCAGATGTAGCCTTGTCATTCAAAACACCCTTTCCTTGAAAATCTTCATAGCACCTCTTGGGTTATTGATTTATCTGTCTTTTTAGCTGTGCTCCTATCAGTATACTAATATGATTGTATGGGGGAACAACTCCACCTGTAAGGAGCATATGTTTATACCTCCCCAAACCCCTCTATTCCAGTAAAAGTTTATTCCACCATACAAGATGGAATAAGTTTATCCCACCCACTTGTGTTATGATATAATATCAAACCAAACATTTGTTCTCTGGCCTGACCTACTGTGTTTACCCACGTTCTTAACAAATTCTTTACACCCTCAAGCAAAAACTTGTCCACAACTTATTTTGATGCAAACCATGTTGCTAAATATGCCAAACTACACAACCAAACTTCATCTGAAACTCAGTCAAGAAAAAAGTCAGCTGCAACTATTCAGGAAAGGTGATACCGAGTATCCAGGAATTTTGTTTTGCAACAAGGTGATTGTTTAAGCAAATTTAAGTCGATTGACACAACTAGGGATTACCATCTGGATCAGTAACGATCTAAACGTCACATAATTGAAATTGACAACAATTAAAATGGAGTAACATTAGTGCAAGACAACATGGTGTGCAATCCTTTGGTTCCCAGACGGCCAAACTGGAGGTGTCGAGAATATCGTTAAAGGCAACAAGCTATGTACCTACGGATTACTACCACCACAGGGGGCCAACAAATCCAAACAGAGTTCAAATGCAACAGCCGAGTAAAAATGGGATAAATATGGCAAATTTAGTGCTCACACCAAGGAAGTACTGGAAGGTGTCGTGCTATGGCTCCAAAGCCACAAATGCTTGTGGGGAATGGATGCGATTGGGTCCAGTGAGGTAGTTGTGGTGGAGGCAGGAACTAAAGTTGGAGCGGTGGAGAAGTGAAGATGGGGATCATGGTGGCCGCTCGTCGAAAGGCAATGCAGGTAGAGTAGACAAGGACGTGTTGGTTGGTGGCATGATCAAAGGTGTTAGGAAAGATTAGCGAAAAGATGTAGCGGTGATTGGCCAAGGTAGAGGGTGCCAATAGCAACACTAGTAGTTGGCTGGCAATCAACGTAGCATGGGAGCTGCTACGGTTGGGCATCGAAGATGTTAGCAATCGAGGTTGCAGTGGAGATCGGAGACACGTGAAATGGCCAATAGTCGCGAGTCGAGAGGAGGCAATGTGGTGAGTCGGGGAAGAGTGGGTGGAAGGTGAGGGTGGGGTTTGTTTAAGGAGGAGGGGTGAGAAGAGACGGGAAAAGAGTGAGGAGGATAGAGAGAACGATGAAGGGGTGAGAAGGAAAGGTCAGAGGTGGAAAAGGTAAGGAGGAAAGAGATGAGTGTCTAAAGAGGGTGGTGAGACTTGCAAGGAGAAAGGATTCCCAATTCTATTCGTACTTGCCCAAAAACCAAACAATTGTTCTCCTTTTAAAGAGGTTACAACCTAAATAAACTAAAATATAAGAAAAAAAGACTTACAACTCTTCCTCACAACCGATGGCACAAGGCATCCCTTAGCGAAAGGATACAAGAAAAATAGCAAAAGTACCCTTAATAGAAGTAGGTAATGGGAAATTTACAGAGATGCACTCAAGCATTTCGTTAATCCTTTAAGTGGCTACATCAATTCCCCCTGTTAAGAAAAATCTCGCTCCAGTGAGATGGCATCAAAATAATTGCGTAGGAGATCCGATCACAACACTTGGAGTTCTGCCTCATTAATCTACGTGCTGTCATGAATATCACATCCTGTCCAATGTACAAGAAAGCATCGAGAGATGTCTTGTCGGGTGGCAACTTCACAAACGTCAAGGATGTCATCAATAGTTTCTGACGTTGAAGCTAGTAGAGGTTGGAAAGGAAGTTGGCTAAGATCGAGATCTACCAAAGTGCCAACTACATAAGGATCACCATGGTAAAGAAAAAGCTCAAAGATGCTAAAGACCAACAAGGTAGGAATATAAAGCAAAAGATCAAGCACGTATGCATTGTGCCCAACCTACCTAATCACCCTAAATGGACCAAACTTCTTTAGAAAAGGAAAAGGGCAGTTATCCAACTAATAACTACCCAGAATGTATTATAACAAAAGATATGGCTTTTCAGCCTACATCAAAGCCCACAAACAAAAGCAAAAAAACCACTCACGGTGACTCACTCCATATTCTAATCATAGCCGCAATGGAGTCCACAAAATTTTCTATGTAAGGTCTCTACCCCCTGAAGACCACCTCATGCCTCCCTAACCAAATGCCCCAGAGGACCGCTAGAGGCCTCGCTTTCTCATTCTTCGACCGGAAGACATTGTGGCCTGTGTTGATGCCTCCGCACCTAAATGAACTCTAGAACTCCTCAAAAGACAAGTGGTTCCACTGCCCAACTCCCATGCAGTTCCATACCTGTGTCACAAACGGACAAGAGAAAAAAAGATGGTCCACGTCCTCATCAGCACTTCAACACAAGGGGTACACCTTATCCTCCCCGAGGGCCCACCTCACCCTCCACATTCTCATCATGAGCCTACGCCTTCTAAGCAGCCAAATGAAGATCTTAACTTTCAATGGGCACGCCACCCTCCAAACCTAATTGCAATCTCTCACAAGATCCAAATCACCAATGGGTCCCCCACCAGATAGTCTCCTATAAGCAGCACTCACCGAGAAATCACCTTCATCCCAAGAGAGTATCATTCCCCATCTCTGGTTGGAAGCCTTCCAGCTCCCCAAGCAAAGTCTGGAACTCCTGAATCCTCACACCTGAGAGGTTCCCAGCAAAGGACGGGCACCACCCACCTTCCCAAAATTCCGCCACCGATGCATCCCTATTCGTAGACAACGCAAAAAAGTCTCAGGAATCTTCCACACAGTCTCCCCTGCCCCGTCCAATCATTCTGCCAAAATCTGAACACATCCCCCAACCCCCTCACCAGTACAAAGCAATCCTACACTTTATGAGCCACCAAAGAGAGACCTCTAAAGAAATGTGAGGCATCCCTCGGCGAGGACAGGAGGAGGCCCCACCGCATCGAGACACCATAAGAGGACTTAAAAACTCTCCCCACCAAGCCATCCCCATTCTCCAACAACCCTCCAATCCACTTCGTCAACATGTTGTCATTCATTCTCCCCAAGTCTCTCACACCAAGCCCTCCCTCCTCTACCAGCCTACAAACCTCCTCCCATGCCACCAACCTCGCACCTATAGCCCATTCGACCCATGATTCGACCAAAAAAATTCCCTATTAGGCCCACAATCTTTTTTATAACCTGCTGAGGCATCTTCAGGACAAAGATGAAATATGACGGCATCGTGGCCAGCACCGCCTTAAGTAAGACCAATCTCCCTCCCCTCGTCAACATCCTGGATGCCCAGCCTACCAATCTCCCTTCCGATCTTTGAATCAAAGAGGACCACTCCTACACCAAGATCTTCCTATCCATCAGGGGAAGGCCCAGATACGTAATAGGCAGCTTCTCCTGCTCCGTGCCAAGACTCAAACGGCACGCCCTCACCTCCTCCTCCATCATGTGGAACGGAACAAAGCTCAACTTGGAGAGGTTAATCTGTAACCCAAAAGCCTCCCCAAACAATTCAAGCAAGATCCACAGTCTTTTAGCTTCCACCTCTGCACCTTCTATAAAGAATAACGTATCATCAGCATCTTGAAGCACCAGAATCTTTGTCCCATCTTCCAAAGAGAAACCTCTAACCATATTTCTCTCACATGATCTACCTGTCGACCATGCTAACGCATCTGCCGCCAGAACAAAAAGCATCAGAGCCAAAGGGCACCCTTGTCTAACCCCTCTTCTCGGTTGGATCCAACCCCCCGTCGGATTGCCATTAACAAGGACCGAGAATGAGGTCGTGGTCATCCAGTCGACCCAGAGGGACGAGAAGCCCCTCTTTATCAAAGAGGCCCACACAAATGACCACTGCACTGAGTCATAAGCCTTGTTGAAATCAACCTTTCACATGAAAGCCTTCCTCTTTTTCCTCCTCCAACATGACAAAATCTCCGAGGCCACAATGTAACCCTCCAGAACGTTCTTGCCAGGGACAGAAGCCGTCTGCACCTGAGCTACAATCTTTGCCAGCACCCTCTTCAGCCTATTAGCCAAGATCTTTGCCATAATAAAGTAGATAGCATTGGAAAGAGCTATCGATCTATACTCCTCAATCGCCTCTACCCCATATAAAATTTATTCAACGTGTTGAAACCCAGATTTCCATCTCTGAACTCCTACCGCACCTGTAAAACATCCTCTTTGATCATCGACCAGAATTCCTTAATAGAAGAAAACAGGGAATCCATCAGGGCCCGGACAACCATCAGTATTCAGCCCCCAAACAGCCTTGTAGACCTCCTCCTCCTTAAACGAACCAACAATATTCCTCGCCTCTTCATCGCTAATCCACGATACCCTGGACCCCAGCCATCTCCATCTCTTCCCCACTGCCTCCTCCTCGTGAACTCCTTGTAGTATCTCGCAGCCGCCCCGCCGACCGCCTCCTTGCCTGTAAAAAACTCCCCGCCAACCTACAAACTATCAATCCAATTTTTCCTCCTTCCCGATGCCACCATATGAAAGAAACGAGTGTTAAGAGTCCCCCTCCCTGAGCCACTTCTATCTTAGACTTCACCTTCCACTCCACCTCCTCTTTCCGATCTTCTTCCTGCACCACCTGCAAATGCCTCGCTCTGCTCACCCTGTCATCCTCATATAGAAGACCAACGTCATCAATCCTATCCAGCCTCGTGATCTCAGCGAACGCTTCATCCCTCCTCCCATGTTCCCCTTTGACCTGCGTCCTGTACACCTTGAGAAAAGACTTCAACTCCCGAAGCTTAGTTTCCAGCCTTGTAGTTACCGAGCCCTCCGTAAGGATCAACCTCCATTTCTCTTCCACCAAACTCCTAAAACCCTCTTCTAGAGGCCAGGCTCTATCAAACTTAAAATATGTACCATATCTCCAGCCCTCATTCGATCCCCGAAACAAGGGAGTGCGATCCGAAAGAGACCGCTCCAGAGGCCTGACCTCCGCCATAGGGAAAACTTCAGCCCTCCACGTCAGCCGCAACCCCCACATTCATGGTCTAAGATTTCGAAAAATCCCCGACCCCAAATCTTGCCTCCTTATACACCAACTCTACCACCTCCTCTGCATGTTCACCCTCCACTAATTGCAACACGGGAACCGCAATGGACGCACAATCATCTCCGCCCCCCCCTCACCCTCCAAAAATTGCCCAAACCATCGCCCGACCTACGCTCCGCCCGCGAACCAGTTCACCGCCTCCCTTCACCTCCAGTCTACCAATCACTACCTCAGTGAATGACCGAGGTCTCCTCTTGTCCAGTGAGACCCGAACCATCCATGAGGACCTCCCCCATCTCAGCACCACCTTCTCTACGATTTGCACCCCCAACCTTCTCTCCACCCAAGCATGAACCTTGGATAAGTCCTCCGCCCTTAGACCAAGTCCACCACACCCCAAAAGCCATGCGAACGAAGACACCACCACCTCTACCACCTCCACCGTGCGGAGGAAGATGTAGACCCCTCAATTATCGCACAAATCGGTGGGTGCTCTGCCACCGCCCCATCTGACCTCACCGGCCAACGCCATCTCACCAACCCCTCCCTACAACCCACCTCCCAAAAAGCCAACCTCCTCAGTAGTGCTAGTTTAAGGTCGAGGAGCACGAACTTCCTAACCCCAATGGACACCACTCCAACATCGCCCCTCCTCAACCCTAGAAGCAGGGAGACCGACCCCCTCAAATCCTTCAACCCCACCCTTCCCTCCACCACCACCGCAATCAGGGTCGTTGCTAGCATCCTTTTGAGGACCCTGACCTCCTCCGACCACGGTACCTCAACCTTTACGACCAGTGCACCCTTCAGTGGCGGTGGCAGCGCCCCTCCACCACCAGCGGACGCCCTAAAGCCAAGCCCCCAACGTCCGCACACCGCCCTCCTGTGTCCAAAACCGTCACATCGCAAGCACTTCAACGGCTTCCTGCACTCCTTCGCGAGATGCCCTCTTCCCAGGCATTTAAAGCAAATGATCACCGACTCCTTTCCCCCCACGGCCTCCTTCTCACCGTTGTCCACCCCCTCTCCACCACACTCACCCTCACCTCCTCGATTTTCTTCTAAATGGACCAAATTTTCTAAGACAATTTTTGGTGGACACTTCTTGGGAAACTCTCCTTGTGGAAGTACACCATCACTAAATCTCCCTCATGGAACTCAAAACTCCCTCTTGTAGGAATTGGCTTAGGCAGTACTAGGCAATCATGGCTTGCAATTTGGTACAGACTAGGTGAATTAGGCAGATTTGTTCCACTAGTTCCTCCGCAGTCACACCCATCCTTCCAAGTGGGTCGATAGGAAGATGATCCAAAAATTGTCCAAGTGCCAGTACACATACTCAAAAAGCAATTTGTCGATTGATTGACTCAAAGAGCTATTGTATGCACACTTTGCATGCAAAATTACCAAGTCCCAATAGGTCAGTTTTTCTCATGCAAGGCATCAAAGCAAGTGGTCCAATTATCTATTTGCTACCTCTGTCTGGCCATCAATTTAGGGATGGTGCGCTCTGTTGAATTGTAATTTCATCCCCAATTTAGCACACAAGGTTCGCCTAAAATGACTCAAGAATCATCTTTATCAGATGTAAAAGATCGAGGAATATCATGCAAACGAACAACATTGTCAAAAAAACAAATGTGTGACATGTGATGCATTTAACGATTTCTTACCATGAATAAAATGAGCCATTTTAGAAAATCGATCAACAACCACCAATACAAAATCAACCTTACAAGCGGTCAACAATAAGCCTAAACCACAGTCCATGGAGATATGTTCCCTTGGTCTCATGGGAATCGGTAAGGCGATGTACAAGCCAGTGTTCTATGTATGGCCTTTAAAGTGCTAACAAGTTTGACACTGTTGCACTATTCTTATAACATCACACTTCATCCTAGGCCAAAAATACCACTCATTAACCATATGCAAGATCTTGTCACGACCAGAATGGCCACTTAGTCCTCCATGAACCTCTCGAGTCATTCTCGCGGAAAGAGTTGAGGACACAAATGTGTACCATGGAAGAAAGAACCATCCTGGATAAGATACTTAGATGGGGAGACAAAGGGTCCACTTAGACACTCAACATAAATAAACTACATCCTTGATAGACTCAAACAATGTAGCTTGCACAGGGATTGTAGCCAAGACATGAGTCCGAAGACCAAGTGCATTGGCAACTCTATTCAAGGTCCCAACCTTGTGCCTAAGGTGGAAGGTGTATTCTTGTACGAAACATGTTCATTTGACATGATTTTTACTCAATAACAACCAAGCCTTTTCTCACACTAAGTGGGGTCGACTATATGGATTCTTTACCTCCACTTAGATCTATTTTGAGCCATTTCTGGACTTAAATTGAAGTAATTGAAGTCATACTCAATAATTTCCTTCAAGCACTTTTTTGATCTTCCTCGCCCTCTCTTAGTGGGTTCAACCTCCAACTCCTCGCATCTCGTGACTGGGGCATTTAGTGACCTTCTTTGCAAATGTCCAAATCACCTTAGACGCATCTCTCTCATTTTATCTTCTATCGGTGCCACCCCAACATTTTCTCAAATAAACTCATTTGAAAGTTGGTCCTTTCTTATATGACCACACATCCATATTAACATCTTCATTTCTGCCACAAACATTTTGCATATTCCAATAGTTGACCGCCCAACATTCAGAACCATACAGCATGGCAGGGCTTACAACAATTCGATAGTACTTTCCTTTAACTTTTAAGGGAATCCTCTTATCACAAAGAACACCCAATGCTTCCCTACATTGCAACCACCATGCATTAATTCTATATGTAATATCTCCATTAATTTCACCATCTTGTTGACAAATGGATCCTAAGTGCTTAAAAATATCTTTTATTGGAATGAACTCTTCTCCAATTTTTATATCAATCCCTTCATTGTTCCCTCTACTATTAAACTTGCATTCCATACACTCGTAGGCCTGTAGCTTCTAGGACTTCTCTCCAAAGCTCAAATTTTTTGTTCACTCCATCTCTTATCCCATGAATCAGCATAATGTCAACAACAAAAAGCATACACCATGGCACCTCAGCTTGGATATGCTTCATCAACTTGTTCATGACCAAGGTAAAGAGGTAAAGGCATAATGCCGATCCTTGATGCAGACCAATGGTAATATCAAAGTAGTCTAACAATCTATCCTTAGTCCTTACATAAGATGCAACTCCATAGTACATATCCTTTATGAGGTTGATATATAAAATCGATACTTGTTTCTTCTCCAAAATTCTCCACAAGATCTCTTGGGACAGAGTCATAAGCTTTCTCCAAATCAATAAAAACATATGTAAATCCTTCTTCTTGACTCTATAGATCTCCATCATACATTTTAGGAGATGTATTGTCTCAATAGTAGACCGACCTGGCATAAAACCAAACTAATTTTCTATCTCAACCTTCTTTCAATTATTCTCTCCCAAAGCTTCATTGTATGATTCATCAATTTAATACCTCTATAGCTGGAACAATTTTGTACTTCTCCTTTGTTCTTATATAAAGGTATCACAAAACGTTTCCTCAATTCCTTTGACATCTTCTTTCCTCTCCAAATAGTATTAAATAATATTGTGAACCAAGTTATACCATCTCCCATCACTCTCCAAATGTCAATAGAAATATCATCAAGCCAAACCTTCCCAATTTTCATCATTTTCAAAGCATCTACTACTTTTGTATCCTCTGATAGCTTACCCGATTCACGTAATTTTCTGAATTGAC
Organism: Thalassia testudinum; assembly: GCA_037157565.1. Classification (NCBI taxonomy): domain Eukaryota; kingdom Viridiplantae; phylum Streptophyta; class Magnoliopsida; order Alismatales; family Hydrocharitaceae; genus Thalassia; species Thalassia testudinum. The sequence continues at coordinate 79,985,700 of JAZHRO010000024.1, forward strand.
TAACTCCCCTAAGATGATATCATTCTTTTATTTTCCATTAATAAGCTTGTGAAAATAACTTTTCCATCTTGTCTAACTAAAATTCAAAGAGTGTAAAGCCACATGATCGAGGTTAAGAATGAATTCGCGTTGGATAAAATAATGATGCCAGTGCTTCAATACCTGGACGACGGTATAAAACTCTACATCATGAGAATTAGACAGGCATCAATTAGCTTCTCATTAAAATAGGCAGCGGGGCAACCTTCTTGTCAAGTAACTCTTTCAGCATGACATCAACGAATTCATCTCATCTAATAAGGGTTGTACCTCACGAGGCATAATTATAGACTCCAGGTTGCTGACATCTCTTCCTATCAATTCAAACACCACGAGCGAGTCACATGATTGTTCAAGTAGTGCAACATCTATAAGCATAAGTGATTTAGAATTTAGTCTTTCATCATCAGTCGCTCCAATGAAGAATGGGAAGGAGTTGACGCACAAATAGGATGAGAGGAGGCAAAGGCACCTATCTGTCATGGAGTAAGGGCACCATGTTAAGGCCGTAAGATAATCTAAGTCCTACCCATAAAGAAGGTATAGGCATTCTTCCTAGCCTTATGATCTGTATCAAACGTATAGGTATTCTTCCTACCCTTGTGATCTATATCCCATTCGAACTGCCAGAAGGTTTGACATATCGACGATATATCGCTGATATATCAATATCGACGATATATTGATATCAACGGGTTGAAGCATATGAATATCATGTACCATATAGTTGATATCGAGGTCGGCGATGTATCACCAAAAATGAAGGACTACAGTTTAATTTTTCCCTTAAAGTGGTGATATGTGACCGATATGGGGGATATGTTGATCGCATATCTTTGTCTGCTTATGCAACTCACATGGACACGCATTCTTTTAATTTCTTTTCTTTTCCCCTACCATGTGCGACTCATATGGTTATATGATTTGCCAACAAACTAAATTATAAAAAATCACCTCGGTAGTAAAAAAAAATTGAAGTACCTTCAACTTGATTCACTAACATAGAATCACCTCGACAGAGACAAGTTGATGGATTTGGTATTCGTACATTACAACATCAGATTAAAGATGAAGCATATACGGGAATGAGAAAATAACGAAGAGTATATAGATCTAATAGATGCGGCTTATCTTTTTGGAGACACAGAAGACAAAGATGTTTTACAAGAATGGTTGAATAGCATTGGAGAACCATTACTCGACAAAAATGATGGTCTCGATCTAGAGATAGCAGATAAAACGGGGGTAAATGTATCTAAATTTAAGCGTAGTAGATCTGGCAAACGAGTAATCCATGGCCTTGAAATTGATGAGAGTGTAGAGGAAGATTCGCCACCTTCAAAAGGAATACAAAATGATGATGATGATGAAGGAGATGATGATGAAGTGATGGTTGATGTGCCACAGGCAAAAAGTAGTAGTGGAGATTAGAGATATCATCAAGGTCCTAGTAGAGAGGATGCCCAACATAAATATATGCAATCATATACAAACATACATGGAGATCCTGTGCCAAGTCCACCTTGTGAATATGACGCAAGGACAAGGTATGGGTATGCCTAAGGCCATTCTAAGATGTCGATCGACAATTTAAGTTCATCGGTGACATCCTTAATCTAGCGACGGAATCAATCTTTGGATGTAACCTAAAATCATCAAGTTACTATGGTAACTACGAATCTCATTACATCAACCTTCAGTACCAACCCCAAGATGAGGCGCAAAGTTCATCTAATTACTTCCCCAACTACACTAACCATCCATCTTATTATGATTCCTCATAAGTATGATAGTTGTCACCAAAGTGATAGTATCTAAAATAATCGTGCATTTGCAAGTTATGGCTATGAGATATTCCCTAAGTATTTTGCATCTTAAGGTTCTCAACCATTTTCTTATCAATCTTCCCACTATGTTGCACCACTTCCTGCCCGACCACCACAAAGTTCATCAATGAGACAACGTAAACCTTGTGAATCGTCAAGTTCTACACTGAAATGAGGTGGTTCTACCAAGTCTACAGATTCAAGAGGATGTCAAGATGAGTTTACTCTACGTAGATCTAGAACTAGAAGTAGGAGCAACTCGTCCTACAATCACAGTCGATTTCAGCGTCTTGGAATACTTCTATATTGCAGTGATGAAGACTATCAACGATACATCAATGAAAATAATACTCGATACAACTGCATGGTGTGGGAATCATACTGTAAATATGTTATAATGCTATGAATAAAGGAAGATAATTGAAGGAGAGCTATCGAGCCAGATCGAAGCTCAACCTGATATTGATTTGGTGACATTAGCTGGTGCTTCTATGCTTGGTGCGGTCTACTGATACTCCGACTATTGATATTTCATTTCTTCTGGTGAATAGCATTACTATGAACATTTTTCAATTATTATCATTTTATGTACACTTTCTTTTCAATATATGACTTTGTCGATATGCAACTAGCACATTTCTATTATATTTTCATTCAAAATTTATAATTTTCATCTTCTAGATATTTCTTCATGATGTACTAGTTATTAAAACGTTAATTTTCATCAAATATGTGACATATTCAGGCATTTTGGGCCTTTTTTAACGATTTTCCAAAAGTTCACCAACATCATCAATTATCCATTTTTCGATTTGTCGATACAACATCGATATCAATATTTAAAACCTTCGACATAATAGACGTCCATCACAACTATGTGGCACTAGACCTCATTCTTGTAGGTAGGTCCAATTGAAATTTTCACAAGGCATTAATGTTGAATGGGTATTAAGGTTCCTCAAACCATGCCACATTATAAGGCTAGCCCAAAGGTTGAGCCTGTAGACCTAACTTGTCTACCATCTCTTTGGACAAAATTTTCAACACTCCCACCATCAATGATAAGCAAGTAGCGGTGACCACCTAAGAAACATGTGGTATAAAAAATGTAGCGTTATAACCAAGAATCATCATCTTTCACTCAGGGAGTAAGCATTAACTGCTTGACAGTCTCCATCGGTCCACTATTTTTGCCAACAAATTCTTGGTGTTCAATTAATAAGAATGGACCGAAATACTCCCCTTCAACATCCATGCAATCATATCAATCATCAAGGTGCATGTACCCAGCCACCATTGTCGAACGTCCATTAGCATCAAGCAAGGAAGAATCAAAGGAATCAAGGGACTCATCATGTACAAAATGAGCATTAACTACCTGGGGATTAGGGCACTCTGTAGCTCAATGCCCTTCTAGTAGCAACAAAAACAAGTGTCGAGTCCCACATTGAGTCTAGACCTAATGAAAGTAGGATGTGAGGAGAGTTGTCCTGAAAGCGAACGAGAAGGAGCAAAGGTCTTAGGAGGTGGATGAGGAACGGTGCTAGCGTCCCTCGGGGGAAAAGTAGAGGTAGGTGCACTAAGGGGCACAAGGGTAATGGGATGTATGGTTTCACAGGTAGTAAGTCTAGCCAACTTGGACTCGACTCTAAAAGCTCGATCATATGTAGAATCCACAATCCTACCATCACACATATAAAGCTCATCTTGGATATTAGATCATAATCCATGGTTGTATCAAGAAACCAATTGTACATACTTTTCCCTAACATTGTTCCTAGCCACCAGAATCTATAATTCTTCGATGTAGTCTTGTAAACTATGAGTACCTTGGCGCAAATTTTGCAACTGGGTATACAAATTCTAACTATACTCCTAAGGAAGAAACTTTTCCTAAAGCTTTGTTATCTAGACCAGGGATAAATTCGACATTGACCCTTACGAGAATGCTCCTCCTGGAGGTGCTTCCACCAAAGTAAGGCATATAACTTAAGCTTGAGAGTTACGAATTACACCTTGCACTTACCGAAGAGGTCCTTCCAATAAAATAAGTGGCTAACGTAATCCATCTAGTTGAGGGATCGCAACGGCCATCAAAATCAGAGACATCAATGTAGATGCCACAATCCCATCCTTGGTCTTGCCTAGGGGCTTATGGAGGAGGTTCCAAGTTTTGGCGAAGGAGGGGATCTTAATTATCATTAACCCCAAAGGGGTTGTCATTCTCGGGATTACCAGTCGATTCATATTCCACATTACGAGGCCTATCATTTGACTCAAAGGACGAGTGTCATCCTCCTTATTGTTGTCAATCACTCTTATGGGAAGATCGACTTGACCCTCATTTGCGATAGTGTCTACACTCAAACATGTAAAGCATTAAGGTATTTATCTGTTCAATCATATTCTAGATAACTATGACCAAAGTTAGCCACGATATCTTCTAACCTAGCGATTCAATTCTCCATGTGTTGTGGTTGTTTGTCTTTTAGTTGCATGGCACAAATGCAAACAATGGAAAGAAATGCAAAGGTACCAAAAAAAAATTTAATGCAAGAAATCAACCAGACGAGTGGCTCTTATGGACTTATACCACTTGATGCAAACCATGTAGCTAAATATGCCAAGCTACACAACCAAACTTCGTCTGAAACTCAATCAAGATAAAGGTCAGCTGCAACTATTTAAGAAAGGTGAAACTAAGTATCCAATCCAAGAATTTCATTCAGAAACAAGAATGGTACTTGATTAAACAAATTTAAGTTAATTGCCACAACTAGGGATTAATGTCGGAAGTGGACTAGAGAGCATTAATTCGTCTCAACAACAACAAAGTCGATGAATAATGAGCAAGAAGGGGAAGGGTGTGGCAACGAGGGTCGAAAAAGGGTATTGAGTGGTGGTTTGATCTAGGAAGGCAAGGAGATCGATGTAGTGTTTCAAGTGGCTTGATCTAGGACACCGCATGGAGAGTTGTTGAGACCCGATGAGATGTTTCAAATGTGGTGGTGTTGGTCATCGCAGGACTTGCTCGACTGGGCAAGGCAAACAGGGGGAGGCTATGATTAAGAGACTGCCTCCTCCTCTAGTGGGGACCCCGATGGTTGAAGGGATGGTACCGTGATCGCCACAAGTTGAACCCATCAAGAAGGAATTTGCGAGGGCTCTACTGGGCGACGTTGTACAGGGGAACCTGGAGAGGGAGGCGTTGAAGAAGGGGTTGTTAGTCTTGGCTCAAGGGGAAGTCTTGGTTGCAATGTTGTCACTATTGAAGTTCTTGGTCTTTGGTTTGCGGCCAAAGGTGGCGCAGAGCCTTGGGGAAATAGAGGTGGCCATCAGTCCACGATGGAGCCATGGCAAAGAGGCCACCAAGGAAGGCCAAGGTTGCTGTGATGGTGGAAAGGGTCCCTCAATGGCTCTGCACGAGGGAGGGTGATCGAAGCGATCATAGGGACGTTTGCGAGGATCAAGTCCTGCTTTAGGCTTAGCCTCATCAATGTAAACATGACTGCCATCAAGGTTCTTGTTGAACTCACGTCAAGCAAGAAGGTCATCCCTACAGTTACATTGTGCTTTGGTAGGTCCTCCTGGGTGGTCGCGATCACATCATGTGAGGATGTTGGGAGATCATACTGGCAGGAAATTGTTGGAATCGACCAGAGGGTGGAGGTCGGAGATGCTTTAAGGGTGGCAGTGGAAACCAACACCACTTTGAAGCTGATGCTAAGGTTTTGGAAGGTAAAGGGCCTGTGCGATGACTATGGCGAGAGCACAAGATATGCGAGGTTTGCTGCCATCCCCAAAGATTGCTGCCCCATTAATAGAGGTTGTTCGACGATTGTGGCCATGGTTGGTGGGGAAGACAAGCAGGTGTCGCAAGATTGCAAGGCTAGAGAGCTCTCTCGAGAGGAGGTTTCGTAGCCACCTCTTATGGATGCTGATTTCAGATGCAGACTTGGATCCAAGAGGAAGGGGTGCTGCTCCGAACCATTGCCTATAGCGATGGAACCCAATGGTGTAGGCCCATACTTGGATCCATCTTCTTCAATCTTTCATGGACCTTGTGAAGTGTAGTTGCATGTGGAGCACTTTAACGCTTCAAACGATTCTAGGGTAGAGGTCGTAAAGCACTCTTTCGTGCCTTTCTCTATACCCAGCTAGGAGTGTAACAACGACGAATGGGGGCGATTGCCCGATACTGCAGCTAAGGTGATGGAGACCAACGATGCACCAAGAGCAGAGGATGTGGTTCTGACAGGATGGAGCTTTCGTGGGCGCTCAAGGGGGGGTCCACGGTGGCGAGTGGCACGGTGGCGTTGGGGAGGAGAGGTTGACAAGAAAGGTGGACAGGACCCCATGTCAAGAGCCCCAATTGGTGATGCGACAACGATTCTTGGCGAAGAAGGCAAACCAATGGAGCAAGTTACGCCTTACAAAGATGATGGTTCGGTAGAGGAAACTTTGAGGGTTGATCCAGGTGCTACAAGAGGTGGCAGCTAGCAGCACCATCCCACAATGAATGACAAAAGGGCAAAGCTAGAAGAGCAACAAATATTTGCAGATGTGGCAGGATTCAAACAAGCGTCCATGGGAGATAATTCTAGTGCTCTATGACGAAGGTACTTTTATGGAATGTAAGGGGATTAAATGACCCCACGACAACGGCAACGCTCAGAGAGTTTACATCTGCTCTTAAGGCCTTGATGTGGTGTTGTTGCAAGAGACTAAACTTGCCCATGGTGACCAACAAGTTTAGAGGGAGGTTGAGGGAAGCTGGGTGGAAAATTTTATTGAGTTGGATGCCATTGGGTGGTTTAGAGGTGTTACTATAGGCTGGAGAGACAACAAGTTTGCTATGGAAGACTCTTTTGGACTCTTTTGGTGTAACGGTGTGGTTAAAGAGATGTCGTGACAAATTTCGGATTACCATCTCGACAGTTTATGGGGCAAACGATGAGGGGACATGAACACAATTATGGATGGATCTGAATCAGGTGGCTAAAAGGGTCATTAGATGCCCATGGCTGGTTGGGGGGAACTTTAATGTTACATTACATCTAGATGATAGGCCTGATGGAAAGGGGCGAAGAGATTGAGACTCGGATGCATTTGCAAATTTTGGCTCTACACGTGACCTCCTTAATGTGCTTCCTAGTTCACGTGCCTTTACATAGAGGAGCAACACAAGTCAGATGTCCTAGATTGGTAGGTTTCTTTATAATGTGGAAGTAGCGGAGACTTTCCCATTAGCAAATATTCGATCCCTGGAGAGGCCCTTTTCAAATCATACCACCTAATGTGCCAGTCAAATGAGCAAAGACATTTCAGGATGTACTTCAAATTTAAAAAATCTTGACTTTTTGAGGAGGAATTCAGGAGGAAGGTGAAGGACCGATGGCTATCATTTTGGCCTGTAGGCTCAGCGGCAACAAGGATGAAACAAGTTGCAGGGCTTGCAAACATTATTGAAGACGTACAGGAAGCAGATTAAAAAGGAGCAGAATAGGAGGAAGAATGAAGCATTGTCGGAGATTGCGAGGCTGGATAAGGAGAAGGATGTAGGAAACCTCTCTATGGCAAATTGAGAGACTAGATCCATGCATCTATGCACGATTCAGATGGAGATTCATAAAGTAGAGGTGGATTGGATTCTAGAAGACCAGGTCCAGGCAGAAGTGGTGGAGAAAGGAAGACTAACACCAGGTACTTCCATATAGCAACTTTAGGGAGACAAAGGAAGAATTGGATAGAAAAGTTACAGGTGAATGGCATTGAGTTCCTCAACAGGGAAGCTGCAGGTACTGTAGTTGTGAATTATTACAAGGAATTCATGGGCAAAAGCACAAGTGGAGATGGAGGTGGTTAGGGAGTGAAGCATAGAGTACATTTATGGACCAGGCTAATGGTCTCATTTTGTCGTTCAGTGAGGATGAGATCCAAAAGGTAGTTTGGGGGTTGAATACACATGGGTGTCAAAGCCTAGATGGGTTCCCGATACTCTTTTAGAAGGAGTTATGGTCTTTAGTTAAGGAAGATGTCATGCAAGTTGTTTCTAAGTTTACGAATGACAATCACGGTTTTAACAGACCTAACAAGTTTTTTATGTTCCTTCTTCCAAAGAAGGAGGGGGCGGTGGCTATCGAAGAGTTCAAACCCATTGCATTATCCAACGCTATCTTATAATTGCTAAGGTTCTTGTTAACATGCTGAGGGGGTTCTTGGATGGCATTGTGTCACCGATGCAGACGACTTTTATCTAGGGCTACAATATCCTGAATGGGTTCATTATTGGTTCAGAGGTTCTAGCTTTCTGGAAGAGGGAGAAGACTAGGGCATACTTATGGAAAGTGGATTTTAGCAAGGCCTGTGATTCTGTTTAGTGATCCTTTCTCTAGGCATCACTAGTAAAGAAGGGTTTTCCTGCTCGGTTGGTGGATTGGATGAAGAGTTGTGTAACAACGATGTCCTTTTCCATTTTTATCAATGGAAACCTAATAGGTCGATGGATATAATTAAGAAAAGGGTTAGGCAAGATGCCCTCTAGCACCTATGCTTTTTGTTATGGCAGTAGATGCACAAGTGAGATATGCCAATAGGATCTGTGAGAGGAATCTGATTAAGGGCTTCTTGATGGGAGAGGGAGTGCGGATACGAGTGCTTCAATACATAGATGATACTATTTTCCTTGTGAAAGGATCGGATGTTGAAACACAAAAAGTGCAAATCCTTCTGAAGCTTTTGGTGAGGCTTTTGAATTGCAAATTAATTTTTGTTAGTCTACTTTCATCCCCTTCCAAATGTTGCCTAAGGCCTACAAGTGTGGCATGGAGCTGAGTACGACTAAGGATGGCTTGCCCATTTCCTACCTTGGGCTCCCCTTGCCTAATCGAAGAATCCTGGTGCAAGAGTGGGTCCCTTTGATTGATAGATTAGAGAGGAGATTGACAAGATGGGCCTCCAAGGTCCTGTCCAGGGGAGGAAGGCCAATGCTTCTAAAGGTAATCCTGGCTTCTATGCCATCCTACTTTATGTCGATTTTGAAGATGCCACGGAAGGTTGAAAGGAAGATCTACGGCTTAATGAGAAATTTATTCTGGACAAACTTTAGTTCGAATGGAAAGGAAGCGAGGATGATGGCTTAGGAGGTCAGTAGACCAGCGAGGGAAAGAGATTTATGGGTGAGTGAGTTGGGAAGAATGAATGACAATCACTTGTCTAAGCAGATTAGCAAATTCTTTGAGCGTAAGGGAGACTTTCCAAGAAGATTCACGGAGGCTTGTTAAGGACATGCCTTGGTTTGGGATGTTTTGATGCCTCCTTAAAGTGGCTATTCTCATTTCTGCAAGGGTTTATCGTTGGTGCTATCAAAGGTGCAATCTTTCTTTATCCTATTTATCGGGGTAGGTGATACATTTCATTTCTGGCTAGATGATTGGATGGGTCAAGGTAGGCTGAAAGACCGCTTCCCGAGATTGTTCGCATTGGCTACCTATAAAAAGGTCAAAGTGATTAAAGGATTGATAAGTTAAAATATTGTTGCAAGAGTTGGAGGGATTCAGACTTAAAGATGATAATGATGCTTTTACATGGGAGGAAGGCGAGATCTCTATGAGGCCAACAGAAAGTTGGGTGATGGCAACCCAATCACAAACTTGGATCTCATCAAGAATTGCAAGCAAATCTGGTCAACTTCTTGTCTATTGAAGGTCATCTTTGCTTGAATGCTCAGGAGAGATAGACTCAAGACGAGAGTTTGGAGGGTTAAATGGGTCCTAGATGTTGAAAAGCCTACCCACTCTGCCTCACAGCAAATGAAGATGTCGACAATTTGCTTTTTTAATGCTCCTCTACCACGCAAGTATGGAATCAATTTGGGTGGCCGTCTCATGCTAATTTTACTGATTTCTAAAGGTCATTCAGATATGGGAATCAAAGTGGTGGCGGAATGTGTTTAGGCCAAAGAAGGAGAAGGCAAAGGGTTGTAGCTTGGGGCATCTGGCTTGGGAGGAACGCAACTATCTTCAAGAGTCAAACTCCTTATGTTGAGAATTTTGTGGCTTTTATTTCTTCTTTGGTTGTTTTATGGGCTTCCAACTTGTAATCTGGCTATTTTTGGTTGTTATATAATATAATTCTTGGGTGGTTATCAACGGGATAACCACCCTTTCCCTTTTCAAAAAAAAACTAAGCTAACATTTTAAATGTCACGTAATGGAAATTGACTTCTTTTGATTCACAAAATTAATTAAGGGGCACAGCCAATTAAAATGGAGTAACAATATCACAAGACAACACGGCAAGCAATCTTTTACTTCCCGGATGGCCAAACTGGAGCTAACACGAATATCGCTAAGGCAATAAGCTACGTACCTACAAATTACTACCACCATAGGGGACCAAAAACTCCAAACAAAGTTCGAACACAACAACCGTGTAAAAATAGGATAAATATTGTAGGTGTAGAACTGCACTCACACCAAGCACCGAGAAGGTGTCATGCTATAGCTTCAGTGATGCGGATGGCTGCAAGGAGAGAATGTGATTAGGTGCGGTGATGGACATAGGGGCCAAAGTCGAAGTGGTGAAGCAAAGATTGGGACATAGTGGCCACTCATCGAAAGGCAGTTCAGGCGAAGCAGAGGGCATGCTGGTTGGTGGCGTGCTCAGAGGTGTTGGATGAGGTGGTTAAAATATGTAGCGGTGGTTGGCTGTGGCAGAAGGTGCCAACAACGATGCTGGTAATCAGGTGGTGGTCAACGTTGGAGCCACTACAGTTGAACATTGATTACGTTGGCGATAGGGGTGGCAGAGGTTTGGTGGAGGTCGAGGCAAGCAGCATAGGCAAAATGGCTAGCAGTCTCGAGTCAAGCAAAGGCAATGTAGTGCGTCATGGAAGAGTGGGTGCAGGTGGTGGTTTCAGTGAAGAAGGATTAGGGGAGTGGAAGGTGAGGGTAGTGGTGGGTTTGATCAGGGGGAATGTTGGTGCTAGAGAAAAATGAACTTCATTATTGGAAAATGTAATCCTAAACTCTCTTATATAAAGTAGAAATGAAAAATTACAAAAAGAACCCTACTAGAAACATAAAATTACATAACTAATTCTCTAGCTTAATCCCAAAATAACTAAATTCTAACTAAATTGATAATCTAACACTCCCCCCCCCCCCCAAAGTTGGAGCGTGTAATGCCCAACTTGTTATAAGAAGCAAAAGTGAACTCCCCTAATGCAGACATCCGGAGGAGCAAGCAGCAGATTGGAGAAGCAAGTTGTGGTACAGTGGTAGCAGGAAGGCAGTAGGAGATGATCTCAAGCAGCATCAGGAAGTAGGCAGAGATAAGAGACGATCCCAAGCAATATCAAGAAGTAGGCAGAGATGGAATATGATCCCAAGCAATAGAAACAGCAGATGAGAGACAATCTCAAACAATAGTAAGACAAGAGACGATCCTAAACAATAGAAGTAATAGCAATAACAATCAGTAGTAAGATCCCATAGCAAAAGTAGCAATTACAAACGATAGTAGTATGACTATAGCAAAGGTAGTAGCGATAGTAGTGAGTAGTAGGTTATAGTAGTAGTAGCAAAAATAGGTAAGGAAACGTTTCCAAGCACCAATAGTCAGTAGATAGGTAGTCAAGAGTAGGAAACAAGGATCCTCGCACAGATCTCCCACCAGTCATCACCATCCTCATGATGGCCAATAGTAAGATCAAATGCTTCAAACACTAATCCAATCAAAAGTGGCAATAGTATTGGCCACAAGAGTTGTGACAACAACAGTAGTAAAGGCTCATAAACGTCTCAAACAATCTCACACATCTACAGTAAACGGTAAAGAATGCTCTATCGCAATCTCAATAACAAAGTTTAACCCTCTCCCCTAATGAATACATCTTCTAACTAGAGTAGGTAGGCAGGCAGGAATGCACAAGCTCGCGCACAGAAGCATGGACCATGCACGCAAAAGACAAAGAAGCAAACTCCAATCATACGCAAGGTAATCAAAGATCTATTGGATGCACAATCAAAGCACATAGTAGGCATGCAAGTTGCACATGACAACTTATGTGCACACATAGAATGCACACAAGAGGAGACTAGATTCGATCTAGCCGATCAAAGAGAACCAATTAAATCCAATCAACATGACCAATCTGAGAGATCAGGAGACCAACATGACTAATCCTTGAGTACCAATCTGATCTAGTACTCAAGGCACTCAAGTATCAGCTAGAACAATCCCAATCAAGGTATCAACGACACTTAATGCAACACTTAGTCCAACCAATCCCGATCACGGGGACCAACCAAGGTGTTCACGATCTAACTGGAGAGGCAAATTGGAGAGGTGCAAATCGAAAAGGAAGTCAAGGGTAGCAAGATGGTAGTTAATAGCAGTCTATTTTATAACTCTAATATGCTTAATTTTGGGTTAGTTCTTAAGTTAGAACTTGCATTTAGGTTACAAATATTGTAAGCTAGACATGCATGCATTATTAGGGTTTATATATATTTTAGTTCCTAATTGCTGCTTTTGTGAATATTGCAGATATTAGGAATGTGAGATTAATTTGAGAGGCTAGAGGAATAATTTTTGGAGATGAAGCACCTTTGTAGAAGCCCAAATAATGAAGGATAAAAGAAGCCATGGACAAGGGATCAAAGAAATAAAAAGACAATGAAGAAGAAAGGAAGACAATGACACATGGCCTCTTCCTACACCCTCTCTGCCCTCCACCATTTAGACAAATTATTCTACCAAAAATCATGTCCTAAGCCACCCAAAACCCATCCACTCACACCACATAGCCAGCCGTAGGAAGCTTCCTAAAGCCCTCCTTATGGCCAACCATATCCCCTCAGTCCTCTCAACCAAGCCAACTCCCATGACCAACATCTCCACCCTCCATCCTAGCATCTAAGGCTCGTAATTCACCCTCTTGGCCTGCCACTAAGTGGCTTCTCCAAGACTGCTTAGCCACCTATTTTATCCTCCTTTAGATCCTCATCCTATTGCCTACATCAAACTTTGATTAATCACCACTTAAGTCACATCACTCCACTCTATCTAGACCCTACATCACACATCCTATGCAAAGCTATCAAGGCGTAGGTAGCTGCAAGGCAACAAACGCCTTACTTACCCGAGACGAGAGGCGACAAAAAGGCGATTGCCCGATTTAATTGAGGCGACAGGTCTTTTTATTTCTTAAAATATTGAATATGTCTAATAAACTCATATGGTAACATTTACTTTCATAAGAAACATATGATAATACTATTTAAGTGAATGAAAAAATAATGATCCTATCATATTTAAGTAACAATAACATATATATTTATATTATCATATAATGTGTAAACATATATATTACATTTATCATTATAGGCCAAAACAAACAATCAAAATATATATCATATGAATCTACCAAAACAAGATAGTGACATGTATTTATTTTGAAGAAAAGAAGGGTTAACAATGGATGTTAACCATCCACTGCATTAATAAAAGGAGCTAATTATACCAAAAATTACAAAGAATATTATAATAATAAAGCACTCCCTCTATTGCAACTCCCACTCCATTGAGTTTGAGCCAAATGCACTACAATAAAGTGAAGGCCTTCCTCAACGTAGAGGCATCCACTAATGACCCACAAATGCTAGCATAAAAGGTTGTCTCCAAGTCATACTCAAGACAATAACATGTATTATAATATACTATATTTAGAATATAATACAATACAAACTTAATACCATAACTTATACATATATTATTATATATCATTAGACAGTTGTAGACAATAACAAATATATATATATATATACATACATCTTTATATATCATAATTATATCATTATAGACATACAATAATGTATATGTATAACTTATACATATATATCTTAATAGACAAGCAATAGTCTAATTTAGGAGAAGGCAAAATTGAACATATAAAAGCTATCAGTAGCATATATGTATGTATGTATTATATATATAAAACAATATATAATACAAACATATCTATAATATATGTAACTTAAGACCAAATAAGATTCTCATGGTCTTACCTATAGTGAATTAAGAGTAAGGCGACAAGACGTAAGGCGACCCAGGAGACAAAGAAGGTGACTAAGCGATAGCCTGGACGAAGCCCCTAGCCTGGAATAGCTACAAGGCGACCTTTGGCTTTCTAGCCTGGCCCGGTAGCTTGATAGCCTGACGCGATAGCCTTGATAACATAAATCCTATTGCTCCTATTTAGCCCTCCATATGGCCACCCCCCCTTGCCAGTCCACCCCCATTTGATGACAATCTAAGGGCTTGAGTTAATTTTGAGGTGGTGGAAGCATTACAACCCTTGATTATATCCAAGTGCCCTTATTCCATTCTATTCCTATAAAAACATTACCCCTCCTACACCTTAATCATTCTTCCTTTGTTAATTAGTCTAGCTTAGTTTACCTTACCATAGCCCTACTCCCATTAGCGCACGCCCACCACCATTACTCTACCTTCATAACCTTCCACCTCCATTATTAGATCACCTCCACCTTCATGCTACTATCCTCCCTCTACCTTCACATAGATAGCATCTCCTAGTGTCCTTTTTCCTCCTAGCCGCTTGGTGGCCCTGCTACTGCTTTTCCGGTCTTCTCCATCTTCTTCTTGGCACCCTGGATCTAAAGCTCCTCCAGAAGCTTCTCACAAGCATCCCTCAAGCGACTCTGCGACTCTTCCTCCATTCTCTCTTCTCTTATGCTTTTATTCTTCTTGTATTTTTATTATAGATATGTAAGACTCTTTAGTAGTATCAATAGAAGCATTTTATTCTTTAGTAGTAATAATAGCGAAGGGTTTTGAAAACAAACAATTGCCTCCTTGCGTTCAACCTGGACTCTACTTGTTCAAAATTTTATTTTAATTGATCACTTTATTTCCACACTACAACGATTTGAAACTTTAAATCGCGTAAATTTTAGCGTATCAATAGTTCAAGACCATTGCTGGAGGCATAGGTAAGACTTAAGAAGTTGAGAAGCAACATCACAAGGCTTAGGTGAAGCCTCTAGGTGGTCACACCAAGCCCTAAGGGAACGAAAACACTGGAACCAATGTCCAATGGTCGAAAGAAGGCAACAACAGTACCAACAATGACAACAACCTTTAGGAAGGTTGTGCCGTTGGCTAAGGGCCACTAGATGGCCTTAGGTCGATAAAAGCATTAGGGTAGTCCCCACTCACTTGATGGAGGCCCCTAGAGTGGATTCGAGGTGTCTATCAAAGATAGGAGGTTGTTGCGCCACCACTGGAGATCTCTATTGCTGGATGGTGTTGGCGGTGCCATAGTGACTCCAACTGGTTGCCAAACCTTCGCCGATAGGTAGGAGGCTCGATGGCATCGTCAATGGCTCATTAAAGCCACCTAAGGTTAGGTTTTTTTCGAAACCCTTCCTTGTTTTGTGTTTTCTTGTGGTGGAAGAAAGAAAGAAAGAGGGAAGTCAAGCGACTATCAAACACCAGCTTAGGACCGCTAGTCTGATACCATGTTAAAGAAAAATAACTTCATTATCAAAAAAATGTAATCTTAGCCTCTCTTATAAGAGAGGTGGGAATGAAAAATTAAATAAAGAGTTCTACTAGAAACATAAAATTACATAACTAATTCTCTAACAAACTTAATCCTAAATAACTGAATTCTAACCAATGGATACTCTACCAGTTGAGTTGGTGGAGGAAGGGTGAGGAGAGAAGGGAAAAGGTTGAGAAGGAATGAAAAAACAATGAGGGGGTGAGAAGGTGGGATCACCGGTGGAAAATGTGAGGGAGAGAGAGATGAGTGTTGAGAGAGAGTGGTTATACTTCAAAGGAGAAATGATTCCCAATTCTATTCATACTAGTCCAAAAACCAAACTATTATTCCCCTTTTAAAGGAGTTACAACCCAAATAAAATAAAATATAAAAAAGAAGACTTACAACTCTTCATCACAGCCGATGGCACAAGGCATCTCATGGCCAAAGGATACAAGAAAAACACCAAAAGTACCCTTAATAGAAGTAGGCAACGGGAAAGTTATGGAGATGCACTCAAGCATTTCATTAATCCTTTTGTCAGAAAAAAGTATTCCATTAATCCTTTATGTGGCTGCATCATATTTCCAATTTAACTTCACTAATATCACTTAGTCCTTGATTTGATCCTACCAACAAACAAACAATAAAGACAGAATAAGCTACTTGTTCCTCCTGTAAACAAATTATTTCTCTTCCCATATTCCCTCAGCCAAAAAGTTTCCTTGAGAGAGGAAGGATGGAAAGAGTTCAAGTGCAACCATTTACATGGGTTTTTCCTAAAGGTATGAGGAAAGCTCAAGCTCAATTGGCTCAATCCCCTCTTGTTACAAACCTCACTAGAGTCCTAATATCATTTTTTACCCCAAAACAAATCAGTACAGGCTGCAAGCCTAAGCATCCCCTTAGGTAGTAGTACCAATTTGAACAAGAAAATGTGCTTTAATAGATATCTGATTATTACCAAAAATGAAGGTTGCCATATATGGCACTGAAACAAATCAGCAAAGAATTTTCAGTAACAACATTAAAAAAGGAAAATTGCAAAATTAAATTCCAAACAGACAAGATAAGAAGAGACCTTGTCAAAATAATAATCAGGCACTTTATAATCCTTCAGAAAGATCTCTTTTCGAGTTTCCATTTCAGATTCTTCAGATTGGGCTGGAACAGGTTGTGTTGCTACAGAACAATGGAGTGCCCTTTTGATTATGTTATGATCCTGGATGGAATCACAGGGCAGTACAATGAATATCTCCTCTTGTTGCAAAGAGAAACAGAATACAGCATAAGCATCTTTCAAAGTGCATTTAGAAATATCAAAAAAAGTAGTAAAAAGTGGAAACATATGTGAAAACTCAGTTCTTTGTCACAAATATAAGGAGACTTATACTTAACCGGCAAAAAATGATTATTGATGAAAAAAAGGCTTGAATTTACAACTCAAATGATGTGCCATAATCTGTGTTTATTTTTGACAAATACCCAAAAGGGGCTTCCTTGACACAATGCTCACAATAGCATTACCAAATACTACATTAGAGTTGATACCATGAACTATGAAATCTTGGTTTTTACTTACAGAAGGTGAAGGGAATGGACTCTTCCTGCAAACAGCCTGTAAACAAAAAGAAATTTGAAACTAAATTCAAGTACACAGGCATGTCTAGCAAGGCAGAGTTAAAGATTAACCAATATGGCAATTAGATCACCCTTCTACTGCTATGAAATTTACTCTGGCAGTAGCTCGTTGAGGTATGTAAAGAAGGAATGCAGCCTGTCCTCTGGACCTGTACAAACATAAAGGATACATATAAGCAGAAAGGGAATGAAGTTGAGGAAGTAGCTATGTTGAATTGCAAATGCACACAAGAGTTGAAGTCACCCAGGTATAATCAAAACTATAAATGCAACAAGGTCATGTTCATTCCAAAGAAAAAACAATATGTTATTGAAAGGTCTCAAGGGAAAATTATATGGTATATGCGCACACATGCACGTGTGTGTGTGTAGAGAGAGAGAGAGAGAGAGAGATTCAAACCAAATGCCTAAAAAACTCTTTTTTTTTTTTGGAAAAGATACGCCTAAAAAACATAAGGGAGGTTATTTCTTGCTATAAAAGGATTATGGGAAGATATTGTCCAAAATCACAGTGAGTTCCACTCTAATAACAGAAAAAACTTATTGAAACTTGTCTTGTGAAAGAAATATGCATTAAAACCATACATGGCCATGGCAAATTCCTCTCAAAAGTATGTTCCACCATGGAAGCCCTATCAGCTAATCCTGGATTTCCATAGGTAGCATACACTGGTGTTAAGGTTCGAAATGCCAATTTCGATGCCGTGTCGATGAAATTCCAAGTGTACATTTCGTGGGCATGCCGAGGGCATGCCGTGGAAATGTCCGTTTTTCAATGGGCATGCCGATGAGCATGCCGAGGGTATGCCGATGCATACCGACAAAAATAGCAAAAGTAATTAAAAAAACCAACAGCAACCTCGGCATGGGTACCAATTTTGCCAGCATGCCGACCGTGCCGAGGGCATGCCAACGATATCCCTATAAATCGACATTTTATTCATGTCGGCACGACCCTTGCTCGGAAATGACCTTGCCGACAGTATGTCAATGACTGGTGTGTTCAGAGTTTCCAGTATACCAGTTAAAGGATAATAGCTGCAATCTTTATAGTATCATTACATAAAAGACTTCAAAAAGTATAATTCCACAATCTGGCATACCTTATCTATGCAGCATAACAAATTAAGAGCCAACATCATTGTCCCCTTACTGTCTGATGGGCAAAAGATACCACTCCTGCCCCTTGAGAAAGTGGTAGGCAAACACAATCGTACATTCAGATTTTCAGAAACATAAGTATCATCAACACCATAGATATTTACCATTATGTCTAATTTTGTTATGATAAGGAACCACAATATCCAATTCTACAGTTAGAATCCCTCTTTCTTTCATTCTTCCACTGGATGCAAAATCAACATAGAAATTGCAAATAGGAAGTCATGAGATTACAAAGAATGCCACAACATCACACCCAGCCTCTTTGGACTTAATCAGACTAGTGGCAACCACCATTGCTGTAATTAAACACCTCTCCAAATACAAACTAATGCAGCCCTTCGCACTAAAATCAAATATAATATAAATCTGATACCGTTCTAAGGTTTGCATACAAGTAGGACAAAGACTAAGTATATAAAATGCAAGTTTGGTGGTAGAGGTGACAAAGAGGAGATGGGTTGAAAATTGGGATAGAGTGCATTCTAAAGAAAGATGCTTTAAATACTTAGAATCCGTTTTTCAGGAAAATGGAAAAATTGATAGAGATATTACACATAGAATCAATGACAGTGGTTGAAACGAAGGAGAGCATCTGTTGTACTGTGTGATAAGAGGGTTCCCTTGAAACTTGAAAGTTAAAGAAAAGTATTATAGAGAAATTATAAGAGCTACTATGATATATGGTTATAAGCGTTGAGCTGTCAATTGTAGGCATGTGGAAAAGGCATATGTAGCAAAAATGAAGATGTTAACTTGGATGTATGACCATACAAGAACCAGATTTCTAATAAAAGTATCAGGGAAAAGATTGAGGTGACACTGATGGAAAATACAATTAGAAACATTCAAGGTGGTTTCAGCATTTGCAAAGAAGGCCAATTAATGCCCTAGTCAAGTGATGTAAGGAATTGGATGTTGAGCTAGAAGGGGAAGGGAAGGCAAGAAGTGTTGAAAGGAAATCATTGGGCATGATCTCAATAAATTAATTTGAGTCTAGAAATGACCCAAAATAAATCTAAGTAGCAACAAAAAAAAAAAATTCCACGTAGCCAACTCCATTTAGTGTGGGAAAAAACTTTGTTGTTGTTCTTTCTCCCTTATTAAAATAAAAATAAAAATAAAAGCCTTCTTGCACTACGTAACTACATAAGCTTGCCAAAATCTAACCCACGTTCATATGACAAT
Source organism: Thalassia testudinum (assembly GCA_037157565.1). NCBI lineage: Eukaryota > Viridiplantae > Streptophyta > Magnoliopsida > Alismatales > Hydrocharitaceae > Thalassia > Thalassia testudinum. Next base: position 80,005,128 of record JAZHRO010000024.1, read on the forward strand.
AACAAATCTACATTACTTGGAGAACAACAAAACTTAAAAATAAGATCAAACACGAGTCATAAAAATGAGAATTCGAGAAAGGATAAGAAATGGCATTCATCCCTTAACCAATCAAATTATAACATGTAACAAGTATTATTGATTTCTTTCACATGCCAGACAGCAGGAATGATCCCAAAAAGATTACAAACTCTCTCACGCTAAATCTTAGAAACAACCATATAAAAGACTCAGTAGAAGATGCAAGACATGGGGTACAAAAAGGAAGCCATCACAAATCCTAAAAAGGGTTTAGGATTACCCTTCAAAGAAAAAAAAAATCTTAAAAGGTAAAAGAGACACTAATTACTATTAACAAGCAACACGATTCCATGCCTATTAAAATCGAATTATCCAGTAGAGAGGTTCACCATGTCGTTCCCAGCCGAAGAAACTTTCAACTTAAAAAAACAAAAAAAACCAAAAAGGCAAAAGAAATATAGGTGGCTTTTTTTCTGACAAGTGCGAGACATCATTTGGACCGACTAAATGGAATTCATTCCAGATGCAACAGAAAGGGCCATAGAGAATCAATTACGTTAAACGACGAAAACAGGCCGGAAATCCCCCTCCTCGCCGTATCAACGCTCTTACAGGGAAGAACCAGTCGAGAAGCCATTCGATGGAGAACCACCACCCTTCACAGTAAGAGACCGGGAAGGAAGGTGGGAGGGAGAGAGAGGGGCCAAAGGTCTGCGTTTAGAGACGAGACGAAGCAAAAAATAGAGATAAGGGACTCACCAATCAAAGAAACGGGGCTCGCTCAGATGCCTGACCCTCTTTTATAGTAGGGTTTTGCGGATAACAAAGATCACTGACAGGAAAAAAATTAATATCTATATATATACATACATACATATATATATATATATACATATTCACCCACGAAAACGCAAATTGCTCTGTTGTGACCGGGGGAAAAAGGATCCAAAACTAATAATCAAACGGATCGACAACAAAAAATGGAGAGTGACATGGGAAACACTCTGGACGCCCTGATCGTACCTGGAGATTGGAGGGTGGTCGGGACTCGGGAGCAGAGAGGGCGGAGGCGAGATGCCGATCGATCCCAAGAGAGGCCCACCCGAGGAAGGGAACAAGTGAGGGATGATGGACAATTTATTGCATCTTTGGCAAATTTTGCACGAATGACCCTGCTAAAATTCGGTAAAGCTGTCGTGATCGCGACTGCCATGGGGGAGGATAGCGGAACCTCCTCGAGGAAGGGTGGATCTACCTTAGCTCTCTGCTCGGTAAGGTTTTGACAGCTTAATCTTAGTCGTCGGTCTTGCAAGTTATATGTTAACGGCATATGAGGTTCACTCTTCCACGAAAAAATCATTAAATAATTACATATTAACTCATCACTCCACCTTTAATTAATCTACTCACATTATAAAGAAGAATAAATTCACATAATTTAACATTAAATCAATCAAACTTTCATCCACTTATCCACTTTCACTATAAATAAAAAAAAATTAATAAAAATATTTTAACTCAACTATCACATCCACACTTGCTAACTCATCTTATCTACTCACTTATCATTTCTTAAAACTTCTTAAACTTTACCCAATCTTAAACTTTAAATCTGCATTGAACGAGCCCTTAGGTTGTGATAGCCAAAGCCTCATGATGGTGAAAAGATATTCAAGAGAGACATCCCAAATATTTACAAAATTTAACAATATTATATAAAACGATGCTAACCAACCTAGGATTATAAGCATTTGGTTAGATGCTAAAGTCATGAGTTAGGTGATGTGGCAAAAATAGATGATTAGTACATGTAAGAGTCTAAAAATTTTTTTTATAATTATCCTAGCAAACAAGCAAACCCAATCTCCATTTTTATGGTTGAGGGAATTGAAATTCCCTTTAGGTTGGACCCACACACACACATTAATTGTTACAAAAAAAAATGTTGAAGGGCCTTGTGTGGGAAGAATCTTGTTGATGGACTCTTTATTAAACTTTGATTTGGGTGGAGGGGCATGCCTTGTAATTTTTACACCCCATCTAAATTAGGGTGTTGGCTTGTGAAGGAAGCCAATTGCCTCCCCCAAAATGTTTGCGTTAATGTTGCTAAAGTCGGGTTTAAAAAACTCGCGTCATGATATAGGTGAATAAAGTGTAATCAATATTTAAAATTTATAATTCTCGAAACAAAAGTATTCTGAGGTCATTCGTTATAAGCAATTCATTACATGAATAGCACTATTTAGATTATTTACAAATTAATTTGATGAACTTGTATTAAGGTAATTCCTCAAAAACTTAATAAGTTCAAAGTTGCACTTGTTTTCAAGAAATAGAGCGATTAAATTTCAATCTTCATGTGTAAGAAATAATAATTAGAAAATTTATTAATTAATGCTCAATTAAGAATAGTCAAATATAAATGAAGTTTAAGCGCTAACTAATTAATATCAATAATGTTTGACGCGAATTAAATCAGTCCTCAATCCCCTCGCGATTCTGTCCCTAGCCTTCTTCCTCTTCCTGCAAGTGTCGTGTGATGAAACTCTTGAGGAGCTTGGAGCGGGAAATCGATGGCGAGATCTAGTCATCGAATCACTTGCATATGGGCTGAGGAAGGTCGCGGAGAGCCTGCCGATTGAACAGTGGTGGCCGATCAAAGATCAACAAGGCGAGCACGTCAATCGACGATGGAGAAGATGATGGGTCAGGTGAGCTTTGGCAAGATCCCTACAAGGAGAATACGGCCTCTTGGAATAAGTCAAATATGTAGGAACCTCCACCTTGACCTCGCAAAGGTGGTGGTGGTTGTGGATCATGTGGACATCAGAGGCTGCCAACCAGACATGCGAGGAGCGACGAAAGTGGGCCACATTGGGCGGAGAGCATATGGTGTGGAAACCCTCAATTTCTTAAGGGATTTTGATTGTGGCGGTGTGGCAGAGGTGTTGATTTGGTCCATGACGAGTGAGGCTGCGTGATGGCGTGGTTGGAGGTTGTCGAAGTGATCGTCGGCGCTTAGCCGATCGCGGAGAAGACAAAGAAGGGGGAGATGTCTGAGGTCAAATCCTAATTCTAAGGTGCTTAAGATACACTAGAAGGAGAGAGGAAGAAGAGAGGCTACCTAAGAGTGGAAGAAACGGATGAGGTTGCGTCTGGCATTGGCCGACCGAATGCTGTAAGATCTAAATAGATGGCTACACGCACAAATAATTAAACAAAATATTAGTAATACAAAAAAGATTTGCACAAATTTCAATCCACAAAAAATGCACAAGATATATATTGGTTCCCCTCACTTGGATACTCCATTACCTAAGCCTCATAGTTTAGGGTTTTTAACCCGATTCCCTCAACCCCGAGAGAATCAATTTACTAAACTAAGGTAATTAACGGGTTACCTCAACCCAAGTACAAGAAAACGGGTTTGTTACAACCCAACGAGCAACAAGCTTAAATACAAATGAAAGAATAGGTGTAAGACAAAAAGAATCTTACAACTAAAACCTAAGCCTCTCAACAAATATATAAAAGATGATACTAGTTTGAGAACCTAGGAAGAATGTGAATCGCCTTGAATTGCGTATGAAAAACACGTCAATGTGTTTGCAAAATCACAGTGATATTGGAAGGCAGCAAACACGATTTCCTCTCTTCAAATATGGTGGAAAATATGAAATATAGCTCTAGAAATAATTCTTATCTTTCTTCTATGCAAATAAATAGTCCTAAGGTCATTTTATAGAGTTTAGGACGTAGGATACTCATCTACTAGAAGTTGGGATTTAATTCCCAACGTTCACATTATCAGAATTAATATTCCAGCCGTTCTGTTTTGAGTCAACGGCTAGCTGGTACCGGTACTAAAGTACCTGTACCGATACTAGCAGCTCACTGCCATTAGTACATGAGTCCTGGTACCGGTACTCATCATGGGTACCAGTACTTGTGACTCCTAGGTTTGAAATTCCTTAGGCACAGTAACCTACCTGTACTAGTACTCATCATGGGTACCGGTACTTGTAAGGTTCAGGCCAAAATTAAGGCTTCATCCTGTGGCCAACATATACCGGTACTTGTTGTTCACAGTTTGAAACAAATTCTCAAACCTGTGCCTTGCAAATACCAGTACTGATGAACAATACCGGTACTTGCTTACAAGTGAAGGTCCCTACTAGGAGGGGGTGACGTAATAATTGCGGAAATAAATATAAACAATATCACAAAATAGGCAATCACAAAATGTACACAAGTAATTTTTAGGTGGAAACCCAAACCGGGTAAAAACCACCACCTAACCCTCTCGAGTTAGGATTTTCCGATCAACCTAGTTGATCAAATCCACTAACCGAATCACTTTGAACGAGGGTGATTCAACCTCAATACAACCACGCTACAAGTACGAGGGTAGCGTTCCTCAACCCCTTCTCTCCACGAGAAGGATTTTGTCCCACGAAGGAGACGGGAATTCGCAAAGCGAATACCCAACCAAAATACAAAGATAAAATAAAACAACAGTCCTATAGAGCCAACAAAATTAAACCTAGCTTCTATAGGAAATAGGAAACTCCCCTTTGCAAGGAGTGCGTCGATGATGACGCGGTGCGTGTGCCACGCGACGGCGCTACGTCGCTCTCGTTATCAACAGCGGGAGAGCGGGCGCGCGAAGGCTTAATGCTCTCAAGAGAATGAAACTAGAGCTTGGAGAGCAAGGGCCTCAATTGGACACAAAAGAGTGGAACTAAGTTGCTTAGGTGTGTCTCTTGTTTCTCTTAGTGTGTATCTTGTGTGTTTTTGTTTACAAAGGTTCCCCTCTATTTATAGAGGCCTTAGGAAGGCTTTGGAAGGCTTGGAAAAGCTTCCATAGCCGTTGGGTGTAAAGCCCAAGAGAATCAGGCCGAAATCAGGACAATGATTACACTTCACAGGGTTATCAGACGTCTAATTCTGGCATCAGACGTCTGGAAGGCCACTTTAAGACGTCTGATTCCAAAGTCAGACGTCTGATTCTATGCGGGTTTCTCCCTGACTTGAATCAGATCTAAACAGGGTTTTTGTACAAGTCCATCAGACGACATAGAGGACGTCTGGCACTAAGTCTGGACGTCTGGAAACCTACTTTTATCGTGGGAATTGATTTCCAAACGTTGCAACGGCTAGAAAATCTCTGAGAAGAGATTTTGGGTCAGCCGAGGCAAAACGGTCATTTATCAGACGTCTGTGAAGTCCTATGGACGTCTGATAAGGCTCTAACGGTCATATTCTTGAGTGTCTTCTAAGCCAGCCAACGGTCCACTAACTGGACGTCTGGCCAAGTCATCAGACGTCTCCTAAGACGTCTGGTCTAAGGTCTGGACGTCTGATTTCATCAGACAGAACTAACTATGTCCAGCCTAACAGTTATCAGACGTCTGAAACAACAGTCAGACGTCTTAAAATCCTTTATCAGACGTCTGATTCGTGAATTAGACGTCTGGAAAGTCAGTTTTAACCCTATATTGGTTTTCTAAGTGTTCTACAGAAAACCTACGTATCCTAGGGTTGTGCAGGTGTTCCTAGGACTACTGTTAGGGTTCTTTGAGGCTCTTTAACATAATGTCTAAGGAAAATAAAGAGCAAGAAAATAAATACAAGAGATACATGAAAGGATAAAAAAGAATCTATCCTATTCTTCTTGTCTTCCATCTCCAATCTTTCGCTCCACGCGAACCTCCTCTGTTTTCCGTTAAGCTCCTCCAATCCGTCCTGGATGCGAGCTTGAACTCCGTCTAAACACGTCCACATTTGCAATTGACCTGAAATCTAGGACTCAAATTGCAAATGTTAAATAACACGTGTTTTGTTATCATCAAAACAAATGATCGTGGTGCTCTAGCACCAACAACAAGTACATATTTTAAGTAAATTAATCAATTACGTACTTTGAAAATGTTCGCAATATAAATCCTATTTTATCTCTAACTGATTTTACGCTCTAAATTATAATTCTTTGTTAAGAGGCGTATACAATCTATAAATATAAAATATAAAAATTAAAGATCGAAGATGATCTTCTCATTCTCGACTCTTCCTTATCATCTTGCCTCCTTATCATGATATTCTCCTTTTCATCAAGCCTCCATCATTTCCTGTTTGCCTTGATCCTTCACCTAAATCTAAAATAACACTCAATTGCAAACATTAATCCATAATAATTTTATTAACACCAAAACAAGATGTGGAATAAGGTTCCAACAAATGCGAGGAAGAAGGGGGTCCAACAGAGGAGGCCGGCGAAGCTAATTGGAGTGACAAAGAGGGTAGAGGAATCGTCCTCTGTGGCAGGAAGAACGGCAAGTGAACGGGGAAGACATCGAGGAAGGAGGGGGTAGGGATGTGCCACAACTTGACAAGGAGGATTGGATGAAGTCGGCGGATCTTTATAGATGCTTAGAGTGTAAAGAAAACAGAGGCCATTACGGAATGAACTCGCCGGATTTGGAGGTCAATGATGAGGTTGACGACAACGATAAAGGAGGCACGGATCTTACGCATGGTGGCTGTTAACGCACCTAAAATCGCACGTTGAGAAGGTCTTCCAAGTTTGGCGATGTTGCTTAATCAAACCCGCAAGTATTTTGCAGTCAGTGGTGAGGTCATCGGCCGTTCGCAGAGAAGGGGGCTAGAGGTGAAGAAGGTGTTAGCAGGGTCCTCTTTGCAAGAAAATTCAGAAGTTAGGGGGGCCTTTGCAAGGAAATTGGGCTTAAAGGAGCAAAATGCAAAATAGGTGAAGATAAAGTCCAAATGAGCCCCAATTTTTATGGTAACCAAATTTAGACATAAAAAATTTAATGGTGACTTTAACTTTGGATTTTTATGAACTTTGAATGGTAAATTTATGTTTTGACCCAACATGTATCAAATACCTGCCTAGGTCTCTATTTAAGGTCAAAATATGTTCTTTTTATTAAATTGATTATTCTAAATCTTATAGAATATTTTTAATTGATTTTTAGAATGTTTAGATTACATTTATTTCTATCATAACCCTTTTAATTAAAGTTAGGCTGAAATTATGAATTTTTAATTAAGAAATAACATTCAATTTGAATGAAAATCCTAAATTACTCAATATCAACCCACTTATTAGAAATTTAAGCTTAATTGACCTTTAATTAGTCATAGGTTCACCCCCTAGTTATTTTGCATTCATATTGTCTGTTAAAATAGCAGAACTAACCAAATTTAGCATAACTTCTCTTGATTTAGCCTTAATTGAATTATACCCTTTTTACGCATCAATTAGGTGAATTTAGCTCTAGAATTTAATCAAATTAAGTTAGATATAGAGGATAATGGCGATGCCATCAGTTTGCAAGGGAGAGTGTGAGATCACCACCATCGGCTACTCTATCCACCCCCTTCCCCACTACAACCCTCCTCTTCTCCACACAACCCCTCTCCTCCCCATTTTCCACCACATTGTTGTTGTCACTACTACATCTGTTGCTGTTGTGGGCTTAGGGGAAAGAAGAAGAGGAAGTGAAGGACCTCCCTCCTTTTGGCCTCTATCGTAAGTCACCACATCCCCTTTTGGTCACCGGCTTCTACTCTCCTCTCCTCTTACACCAGCCTCCTTCCTCTTCTCCTCACTGACCACATCTCCTCTCCCACTCGCCTATCGGCCAACCACAGCATTGCCACCACCGCAATTACCGCTGCTACTGCACCTTGTTGCCACTATTGCAGCCACCTTCGCACCAGCGTGAGGGCTGCAGCTGCACAGCTGATGCTACTACTTCTCATAGCAGCAACAGTTGTTGTTGCTACTGTTGCTGTTGAACCTAGGGTCAACGAAGGAAGATGATCCCCAGCAAGGCCTCGTACAAGGTGAGCACATCCTTTCCTTTACCCAAATCCTTAGCCCTAGGTTGTGTAAACCTTAGGAATTTGGGGTGTTTTTTGGTGCATTGGAGGTTGATTAGGGAAATAAAATGCCAATGCGTGTGGTTATGCATTGTTGATTGCAAGGTATTTCGAAAGGGCTGCTGCTTACCATCGAGAAAGACGGGATGCTCGAGGCCAGGTAGCGATCCCTCTCCCCTTATATGATTTCCTTTTGAATTTCTGAGTAAATAGGAGAGAAGAAAGGGAGATTCGAACTGCAAAACCATGGGTTTTCCCCGAGAATTGGGCATCATGTGTGTTGTTTGTGAGAGCGTCGCATACCCACAAGTGTTGACGGGCCACCCTTGCATCCTAGAATTTTGATTACGAGGTGTGCTCCTCGCCGGTGATTTTGGGCCTAAAATGCCCTTTTGATGTTAATTAATATATGGGGATGGATCCATGTTATCAAGGTTGAGAGTAATGGTGTTGATTGGGTGAAATGTGGATGGTTTTAGGCATGTCAAGGGATTAGTTAGAGGCATGCCATTAGTTAGTGTCCAACTAAATTGAGTTGTGGCATAATGTGAGATATTATGTGAAATGGCAACTCAAATGGTTGGAAACAAGGTAGGGATGTTTGTTTCCCCTTTCTTTTTAATTATGTCTCATTAATGGTTAAAAGATTTAGAGTCATGTCAGTTTAGATCTGGAATTTTCAGACTTAGAATGTTAGGATTCAAGATGGAATGGGGACTTTCTTTGCTTATGATAACTCATAAATATACCCCGATAAGGACTTATGACTAGATTTGAAGTTAATAGATTCAATGGGGTTTCGAGGCTATAATATGTCCTTGGTATGGATAGTAAGTGTTTATAAAGGTTTATGAACACCTGGGATGGTCTTAAGAACATGCTAAAGTGGTGTTGTGCTTGCTGCATGATTGCGGTTTTATGGTTATGATGGTGAATGATGAATCTGAGTCCTTGGAGTCAAGGGAAAGGTTTATGCCAGGGATGTGACCCTATTGTTACATAGAACTAGATGTTGTAACACCCTGTATTGATACTAAACATTAGTACTGGTATTGGATGGCTATTCCAGGTTAATGTGGCATGTAAATCGGGGTTATGAGTGCCTTGTATAAGTACTAGTTGATTAGTACCGGTACAGGCTCCCAACCCTTGCCTGGAAAGGTTTATAAGGTAAGAAGCTGGGAGTAACTAGCATCAGTGTTAATGGATTAGTACTAGTACTGGTCAAGTTCCCAGACCTAAACAACGTATAAATGAAGATCTGGGGGTGCCCAATACCTGCCCTTAAAATTAGTACCGGTACTAGTGTCTTGGAATTGATGATGCAACTATTGAACCCTACCATAATCCATGACGAGAAATGGAGGAATATTGAGAGGAAAAACCTAATCTAATAAGGGTACTAAGAACATAAAGACGTAAATGCCATTCATGTAAATGATAGCCAAGTATGCGATGGATATCGAAACCTCTAAAGAAATGGATTGGAAGCTGTAAAGACCCGTTCTGTTTTGAGTCTTTTAAGATATCTGAACTGTCGGTCATACGTCTAGCCGGACGTCTGGACCCCTTCCTAGATGTCTGAAAATTGAAAAATATGTACGCAATGTTGGTTCTGCGCACAGCTAGCACCCACACCTTTTCCTTCTCTCTCTTGTTCACTTTTTCCCCTGTCGAACCCTAACCCTCCTTGCCTATATAAGGAGCCCTCTTCCTCTCCTCTCTACTCCACCACCACCACCTTCTTTCCCCCTCCACAGCCATGAGAGATACGCGCGAGAGAGAGGGAGCAAGAGCGAGGAGGAGCGGCATGAAGAGGAGGAGATCGAGATCGCGAGCTTTGTGGGAGCTTGCCGAAGTGTGCACGGCCACCGCGGCCCGTGCTAGAGGAGGAGAGCGTCGGGGCATCATCCCCGACTTCTTGCAGCGGCCGGAGCAGAAGCCGAGAGGGAGAAGCAGCTGCGGAGCACAGCGAGAGGAGTGGGAGCTCGTTCTGATACTAGAGTTTTTCCAGTATCAGACGTTCGGAGTGCCTTCCAGACGATGGGCTGGACGTCTAGTGACGACATCGGACGTCTAAAAGTGGGTTTTCGCGCAGGTACGTATTCCTCGTGGGTACAGCCATGCAGGCCGCACCGTAGAGGCATTTTGTCTCGCTAAAAAGGGTTGTGCTGCTCTGTCATGCACAGGAGCAGCTTTGGGAAGGCGCGCGGCACGCCCTCCCACGCTTTTCACACGTCTGGACAACTTACCAGACGACCGGAAGCACTCCTAGACGACTGGAAGATAGGTCGGACGTCTGGAGCTGAGTTTAGACGGTCGAGTAGGAGTCCTGGATGTTTGAGGTCAACGCAGGGACTTCAGGTGAGACTCTAGTGACTTTTAAGACGTCTGGACTTGGTTCCAGACGTCTGATTTGAGTTTGCAGACTTGTTTTTGACCCGTTTAGGGTCCGATTGGGATCCGTTTTACGCAAACGAGATATCTGTGTTTTCCTTGTGAGTTCCTCTATATGTTAGAAACCTTTATATACTATTATGAATGTTCCACTGTGACGTGTTCCTTGATATAAGACTTCACTCTGTTGCATGTCTAGGGATTGTAGAGGCACGTGAGCCTACAGTTCGAGCCCCCAATACTCCCGGATTATTTGGTAGAGTGGTTTCCCCCTGTTCTATTTATAAAACATGAATACATATATGAAAATTAGATAACTAGAAACCTAGGACGTGACATGAATCCTTGGACAATAAATAGTTGCACTGTTTGTATGCATGATTGAGATTGCAGTCATAAATGAATTAGCTGAATTATAAACAACTACCTGTTAATAAATAGGAGCTACGTGTTAGAATATGAAATGCCTGAGATAACTAAACAGTTACTGTGATATCACTTGTTGCATATGTTAATTGTGGAAATACGAGCTGCATGTGCATAATACGGAAATGGAATTACGAATGATGAAACTTGGTATGAAATAATATGGTGAATATGAGCACGAACCCTACGGGGAGTTAGGAGTAGATCTCCTGTGGATAAATGGAAAGGTCTGGAAATGTGAGTGGGAAGTGTGCTGGCCCTTGAGTATATAGTACCAAGGAGAGCGACTATCCCCTTCTTAATATAGAGTAGAGCTAGCCGCCCTTGGGTTGGGACCCGGGGTTAGAATTGACCACTCTACACCGACTTCTGTTGGCCCTCACGTACACAGTACCGGGGAGAGCTACTAGTGTAGGGAGGGAGCTAGCCACCCCAAGGGACCCAGGGTTCAGCTAGCCACCCTACACCAACTTGTTAGGCCCACTAGGCAAACTGGGGTAGTCCGACAAGGGTGCATGGACTGTGGAGGGGCGAGACCCCTGTTTGGTTCTGAGAGGGCTAGGCCCTATATTGTTCCATGCTGTACTTTGGGCGTATCCACTAGCGGAAATGATTAACCGCATACTAGTGCAGGGTAGCTACCCGTACGCTTATCGCGCGTGCCGTAATCACCGCTACGTCTGTCTGTGACCTCGGGGTGGTTGACTAGGTGTAGGATTATCATGGGGGACTCTCCCGGCCAGGAGAGCACCACGTGTGCCTTCTACTCTTTGGAAAAGACTGCAACCAAGATTGTTTCCACGAGGAACATGCGAGATCAAGAAAGAAATCTGAAAGTAAACCAATGGGTAAAAAGGAATTACTTGTAAAATAAAATAATTGGAAAAGATAAATTTACTTGTTAGCTCTTACTGCTTTAGATAGTTTGGTTACCAATCTACTCAGCATTCGCTGACTCCGTTTTCTCATAATCCTTTATAGGTCTAGGAGTTGAGCAGCCCGAGTTACCGGCTGCAAAGGGTGCTGGACCCAATCAAGCCCAGCAGTAGTTTCTTACTGTTGTTGTACTTCCTTTCTGCTAGTGAGTTTCAGACTTTGTTTACTGTTCATGTTTTTGTACTTTTGTTCTACTTTCCTGTTGTTGTGGTGGTATGTACTAATTAGTAGCTTTTACTTTTCTTACTGCTTGTACGCTTTTATTGTTAGTTACATTGCATAGTGAATGTGGTTTATTTTCCTACTTTTCGATTATTTCTTGTTGGATGACTAGGTATTGGGATTAGTCGAGTCGAGCCGATCGCGGGTCCTGTAGGGATTCGGGAACCAGGTCATAACATAAGCCAAAGTGTAACTGACTAAACTCAAGGTGCAACCCAGAATATTGAATCTTGGCAACTCTATTACGGGTATAAAAAGGAAACTTGGATCCTAGGATTTGAAGTCAAACCCCAGGTGGTCTAGTAGGTCCCTAGGAGTTTGTTTCTAGTACAGGAACCAAAATGGATTAAAAGGTGAGTAAGTCTATTAGGTGAGCTCGTAGGACTACACCATTGACCTTGTGAATCGAAGGTTCATTGTTTCAGGTTGGAGACCCAAAGAGTTGAAGTAGCTAGTGGCTACTTGTGATTGACCCTGGGATCTGGAGGATTCTCAGTCACGATGACATGCCAGGGGGCTATCGTTGAGTCTGGGTACCAACGGGTACCCAAATCTAATTGATGTCTCATGACATGTGTGGGATGCAGTATTTGGTCATGTCCTCAATACCGACAACAAACTGAGAGGGCACACCCAGAGGATCATGTTCCACATGGGAACAATGGTATGGCCCATCAAACATCTGGCCAACCCAACCTGAGATGGGTAAAAGTTGTAGCCTCAGTAAGATGGCTGACTGAGAGGACACACCTGAAGTATGTGCTCCTAACGGGATGTACTGGTTTGTCCCGTTAAACATCCAATCTACCCTACCACAATTAAATATGAATAATCATGATCGTACCTCGATGGATGCGAGTTGAACCGCTCATTAGAATCCTGAGGTTTTGGCTTAGGTAACTCTCAAGAGGCCCAACTCTTCTGACCGAGGTTAGCAACATTCTCAATGTATCAAGAATGGGTACACCTTTTTGCAATGGTCACCAGCCCTGCTAGCTTCTCCCCTTGCCAAGGAGAGATTATTAGGTTGGGACTCGAGTGAAAGGATACATCTCGATCTCCTCTGGTAGAAAGGGATGATTCTCAAAATCTGACTTCTAAGGCGAGGAAGGAATAAATCATGAGATAATAAAATTGTATAACTACGCGAATAAATCATGGTAAAAGAGGAAAAAGGCTCGTGGCTAGCCTGCAATGTTAATGAAACCCAGGTCCAATATGGGAACAAGGGAAAAGTCTATAGTTAGCTTGTTATGTAGCTAAGACATATGTGAATGAAAAAAAGAAAGAAAATGGCTTATGGGTGACCTATAGTGTAGAAAATTGTACACTATTTTTCTTGACTTTGCATGTTATATGTGGCTTGTCCTTACCGAGCCTCTTGGCTCATTCCTACTTAGTGACCCATTTCAGGATCCATTGCCGTGGAGTAGGCGATGCGTCATGTTGGGTCCAAGTCCAAGCCCAGGAGGACGTTGTGTGGCCTACCTTTTGGGTTAGCCTTTAGTATTTGATATAAATGTTTTAACTCGGCTTCTTTTATTTAGCTTGTAATTAAATAGCTTTTTAATGTTGTAAGCTAATACATTTCAAATTGTGGGTTGTATGCGTAATGATGACAGACTGTGAAAGTAAGGCAATGATGTAAATGTTTATGATGAGGTGATGCATTAATGGTAAATCAACTGTATTTTCCATTGTTTTTCCGTGTTTTACTACTCTTGGATGCCTACTTGTGTTTCTTTTTGCTTTTCATTGCTTCGTGTGTTGTTTGGGGTGTACCCGCACATTTAAATTGGTGGTATGCATGCACAGGTACAGGTCTTGGGAAAATATCAGATAAATAGAAGAAATTCTGGCAGATTTTTTGCAGGTTTTGACCCTACAATTTATTTAATAATCAACTTTCCTAAGACATATCTAATTGATAGGAATACAAATTTTAACTTGAGCCACTTGGTAGCCCTAACCTTGGCATGCACACTTAGTGATCCACTCCCGATCCTTCAGGAGGATTATCAAAACGTGATGGTACATAAATAATTCCATGGTCTAGCCACAATTTACAAGAAATATTAACTTAATTCTCCACCCATAACATATTAAATCATCTCACATCTAACCCCACTTACTATATTTTTTAATAAAATAATAAGAAGTAACCTAATATTAAATATAAAACAAATGAACTACAACCCTCTTTGTGCACCTAAATTACATCTAACATATAAACTCACAATATATCAACCCATCTATCACATCTACCACCCACCAACCCACCACCAACACCAGAACCTCTACAACTTATCCCTTCCTAACTTTGACCCAAGGACAAATGTTAACCCTTATCCAAACACAGCCTGTAGGTTTTGTCTCCTAAAATAATTTATTCTACGCCCCATTTATGATTGTGATAAATTAAGATAATTTCTCTTGCATTATGAAAGAATCGAAAAAAAAGAATTGTGTAAGTTTCGAGATGCTCACAGGTATCTTCCAACACATTAGACTTCAAAGAGAAGAAAATAAATGAGACTCGCAAGGAGGGCCATGACCTAGAAGAAGAAACCTAATAGCATAAGAGAGGTCCACTTGCAGCGTAAATGGTGAATGATCAATCCTAGCGAGAGTATTACCTTTGCCCCTCTTCCTTCCTCCTTTCATCTATATAGAGTATGTAAACTTTTGAAAATAGAAGGTTGAAAATATAACACCCCTCAATCCCTTGGGTGCTAAATTCCAACCTACTCCTATCCGCTAATTCTCCCCTGTTGCAAAGTTACCACAATTATAAATAGATGAAAGCAGAAATAACACATCTTAAATAGTCCTTGAATGCAAAAACATTATTGAAATCCTTACACGTCCTTTCACTCTTTTGCTAAAGTATGGAACGTAGGTAGAATAAGGGTAAGGTAAGGAATGGACAATTGCTTGATAAGGAAGCTAAACAAAATAAATAACCACAAGTGTCTAACATTTTTGTTCTACCATTTATTTCTCTCTTTGTCCTAGGATCTTATCCTAGCAAATTTTACACTACATTAATTTTGTTCCTAAGGCTAATGCATCTCCTAGTCCTAAGAATATCCTTGGTATACTTCCTAGGGTACCCTTCTTTCATCAAGTTTTATAGTTTATCAGCATACATATCTGTTTATTCTAATATCTTCCAATTGTAATTATGTTGACGAAATCATTTATTCCTTACATGAGTCTATTCTTGTTAGCTGCTAAGCTCTACTTTCAAGCCTATTCTAATACTCTTTTTTGTCATAACTTTTTTCTAGAGTTATTCAATTTTCTTTATAGACTATTTGCAAGGTATTTATGAGGACACCATTGCATAACTATTATCAAGTGTCTCCCGATACCATTTATTCTATTTGTATCTGGTCAAATCATTTGACCCATTGTCTATCCCTTTTCTACTTTGACATCAACACTCATTTAAGTCTTTCAATTCAAGAGATAACATTAATATAAGTTGCTGCATGGTAGTAGGATATGAAAATCATCAATCTCCCACCCTGATCTTGAATTGTATCTACCTAGTCAACTTCATAATTGGACAACCCATCAAGGTTAGTAAGTCATGTAGCTTTGTTGGAAGCTCCCAAGAAAACACTCTTGAGCTACTAGCACTTTGCAAGAGTTTAACTAGCTATTATAAAGCTCATAAACTTCCCAACTTTCGAGTAATTACTACCAATACTTATTTTCTCTCTCAATACAATACCTATTTTTAGTCATCGAGTTATATGACTCAACTAAATAAAAGTAAATGCTATCCACTCCATTTATTTCTCTTTTCTTATTCATAATATATAATATGTAGTCATGATTCAATAAGTCATTCATTAATCATATCAAGATTCATGGCTTAGAAATGTCTATTTGGTCCCTTGCTTAAAATTCTTCTGAGGATTAATCTTGATTAATGACATGCTTAACATATGCAAGTCAAGGAGGAATTGTGTTTCTAGTGGAAAATGGGTAACGTGTAAGAACTTTTTTTTTGTAAAACAAGTAACAAGTAAGAACTTGCCCCTTGGAGGAGGACAATTACTAGAAATGGTTGTTAATACCCTGTAGATTAAGAACCAAACTACGGAATTCACTCAAGGAGGGCTCACTATTAGGAATTAGTACCTTGATCAAGGGGACAGGAACTCAAACATTTCAATTCTCATATCCTCGTAGCATTGTGGAAGCATGAAACACGAGCATTTTAAAATTTTCTTAATTCGATAAACTAGGTCAATGCCCAAAACTGAATCAATCAAGAAACAAAAAACACCTAAATCGAAGCCATGTGGTAAGAACTAGTTTCTTTCCATGCTAAGATCCCCACGAGTAACGAATCATACATGTAGGTGGCGTTGCACAGCACCCAACGCGTTGCATCTCCCCAAATAAGTCTCGCCTAGATGGTTTCTCTTCTCGACGAGTGAATGAAGCCCTTTGCACCAAGAACACTTGATCATGTCATGTGCGATGTGAACGTTTCCCTCCTCGTGACTCTTTTGTGATCCCCAGGGCGACCCTCGCCTTAAATCCACCAAAAACAACCACTATTGTGGATTCATGACCCACATTCATGCACCGGTTGGATGTTCAGTGCCCAGACTGGACGTCCCTGAGTCTTCTTAAACATCTAGCCAAAGGTTGGACAAGGGTCGTCCTCCTTTAAGGTTGAACATCGAACTGGAGAAGATGTTGGACAACCCTTGGAACTTCTGGTCAACTCCTTACTACTTGATGCCCTTCTCCAAATGCAAGGTCTCCAGGAAGAACAGGGTGTTGCTCTTGCTCTTCATGGTGGTGGATATTGGAGGCACTCAAGATCAATTGAGATCAAGTAGGTTTTCCCAACTAGGTTTATGGAGATATTTATAAGGTTCCGGATCCTAGTCTTAATATGCTGTGAACCCTTAGATCTCCATCCAAGAGTTGGGATTTAACCCTACTTGATTTTTATAGGATTGACCTATAATAAGTTATGGGATATTTAGATCTAGCATCTAAACGTTAATTAATTTTAATCCAACCCTTTAATTTTATACCTAATCAAATTAGATGTAATTAAGCATGAAATCAGATGCAATTTAACCACTTAAATCACATTAATTAATTCTATAACTAGGAACCCACCGAAATTATTATTGGTTTTATTATGCCAATAATGAAGAGTGTAAGATTAGTGAAATTATGGTGCTATGCCTCCCTCAAGTATTCCAAAGACCTATAAATCCTTCACAATATAAGACATATTTAACTCTCAGGATTAAATACCTAGTCAACTACCCATCCTATCATGAGTTACACATTTTTCATGTTCTTCTTGTATCATTGGGATGTGAATGAAGACTAGATATTTCCCAAAGGTCTGCCTTCTTCTCTTTCATGTATGGTTCTGATCAGAACCCATACAACCATGCATGGAATTTCATACTTCCTAATATATGCGAAGTGAGCTTAACTCTCCCAATTTGTTGTATACACCTATGATAGCAGATCTGTGTGATCCCTTCGAGAGATCTTGTGTCTCATGTTCTCTCATATGCACACTAGCTTTCCAACCTCAACACCAAGGTGGGTGCATCAACTATCTATCCACCAAATATACATATTCAAACACAGAGACACATATGTCTTAAGTCAGAAGATACACCTCCATGATAATGATAATAGAATGATTGACGCATCACCATCTTATCAAGTTAACTCCTTGACTCAACTTGCGTGACATCCTTGAATTTTTATTCCTATGTAGAGGATGCACATCAAGAGCATCAGTTAAGTAATAATCTCTCGAGAAAATTACCATCTCTTCTCAGAATGGAGACTATAATTGGATATCACGATGATTGTTGATGACTTAGAGAAATCCTCGATCCAAACAATTTGGATCCTTTAATACCCGTCATCGGTATATCAAGCATGGCTATAGTATGTTAACTCAATTGTATTGAGGGACCCATTTACTATATTAGTGTGTCCACATGATCTAACACTCATATTTAAATCACTAATTGAGTGATTCGACTCAGGTTGGCTTGCTCAGACCATAAAACTCCAGCACTCACACCTAATTAACTACTTCGTTAGGAAATGTCTTACCAAGACAATGATTCCTGGTTGATTGAAGAGGATGATCAACCACACTAGATTGAGATAGTCCAACTTTTATCGAAAGCAACAGTGGGAAGTTTTCCATAATGAATGGAAGCTTGATAGAACAATATTGTGCTTAGGTAGAAGGCTTCTAGGTTGCACACTTCTTTTCTCATAGAAGAAGCAATGATGATATCTAAGGAAGAAGCATTGGATAACTCTATTCTAGCAAATATGATAAATAGAGCATGTAAGCATTATTTGGAATGATTTAGCATCCGTGTATTGGTCAACTAAAGCCTTCTTGACAACAACATAACAAGTTAGTCTTTTCTTTAGAGATCCATCTTTGACTACTATGTTCTTATTAATCCATTACCTAAAACTAGTCTCAAAACACTATGATCGTTGCATTTTAATACCTTGAACCCATGAGTTTAATCCTAAAGAGCTTAAGGCACCAACCAACATTCTAATAGAATTATTTGCTGTTTAACAATAAGCAGACACCCTTATAGAACCTAATACGTATTTCTAGGCAAATAAGTAGGCAATAAAATGATAGTTTCAATAATTAGATGTGAATGAAATAGAGGTGAGCACAACTTAGAATAGAGTAGTGCCACCCAAATTTGTTAGAAATAAAAGAGAATAGAGAAGGCTTCTTGAATCTAGGTTCTCGACACTTTTGAAATGACAAGTATGATCTGAGCTCCTCTATTTAGACTACTGTGGATTTATTATGCCCATGTGATGCTCCAAACCTACAAAATCAAATCTAAAAGCTCAAGAAGCCAACCAAACAAGATTGTTTGCTTCTAAATAATAAACACACTAATCCATCCAATACAGTACATAAATCCAAACACATAAACAAGCAATAAAAAAGATAGCTCATTAATAATGCAAGAAAAGTAGAAAACTTTTGATTTATGTAACTTGGAATGGCATAATGCCACATATATAACTATTGAATAAAGCAAAAAATATAATGTTTAACTAGTTCTATGGGAAATATCACCCTTGACACCTTTAATGCAACTAGCACGAGTCAAAATTTGCTACTTGGATCCACGCAGATTCTCATAAACCTTGTTAAATGGTCAAATAAGGGATAATGAATCAAATGATCCAATAAAGACAATAAAAGGTTAAGTGATAGTGATATATTTTCAAGTATATCCAAGCATTAAAAAGCATTATTTTTAGTCATGAAACAAAACCAAAGTGATAATGGAAAAGAGAACTCATCAATCAATAATACGTTCTTTTGATAATCTAATACAAAGGTACTATGTAAGGCTAATGGGATAGATAGAGTGCTCCTTTATAAAGAAACTAGAGACAAGAAGTTAGGACATATTTTAGCCGATTTACGTTACCAGTACCTTGTAGGATCTTAAAACACTCTGCTACATGCACAAACACACTAGATGCAAGATATTAGTAATAAAAATTATTTGCACAAATATTCAAACCACAAAAATGAACATAAGATGTATAGTGGTTCCCCACTCACTTGAGTACTTCACTACCTAAGCCTCCCAGCTTATGATTTTTAACCCAATTCCCTCAACCCCAAGGGAATCACTTTACTAACCAAGGTAATTAATGGGTTACCTCAACCTAAGTACAAGAAACGGGTTTGTTACAACCCAATGGATGAACAAAAGCTCAATACAAAAACAACATTGGTGTAAGACAAAATAAATGCTACAACAAAGATTCCTAAGCCTCTCAACAATAATTAAAATGAGATTACTGATTAGAGAGCCTAGAAAAGACGTGAATCGCTTTGTAAATACGTAAAAGAAATACGTCGTTGAGTTTATAAATTTGTAGAAAGATTGAGAGTAGCAAACATAATTTCTTCTCTTGAGAAAAATGGTGGAAGTATGAAAATTAAGCTCTAAGATTTTTCCTTCTATTTCTCGTATCTCTCTTATTTTTAAACCAAGAGTTCAATAGTCCTTTTATAGAGTTAGGACCTTGGTTATACATCTACTAGACGTTGGGGTTTAAATCCCAACATTCATATTTCCAAAATCAATTTTTTAGCAATTCATATTTGGCCCAATGGTTAGCTGGTACCGGTACTAAAATATGGGTACCGGTATTAGTGACTTACTATTTTGTGTCTTAAGTTAACTTGTCACAGACAGTACATATCGGGTATCGATACTAATCATGAGTACCGGTACTCATTGCTTTTAGATTTGGGTTTTAAATACTTAACATAAATCTGTAACCCACTTGTACCGATACTAATCATGGGCATCGGTACTAGTTGCCTCCAGTATTGGTACTGATCATGAGTACCGGTACTCGCGGAGTACAGGTTTGTTTCTTTGAAAAAACTCAAACCTGTAACTTACATGTACCGGTACTAAACTTTAGTACCAGTACTTGTGGGCTAACAAGTACTTTTTAGAGCATGAATACAACGTGATTACTAGCCTATTTTTGCAAATACTTTAAACATTAAAAAACTATCTTTTAAACAATACGTACTTTGAAATAAATCGAATGATCGTAATGTTTTATCTTAATTTATCTTTATATGATTTTTACGATCTAATTCTTCTTTCTTTGTTAAGAGGCATACATTCTAAGAATAAAATAAAAATCTAATCTAATTGGGAACATAAACTCCTATCTAAAAATGATCTTCTATCATCGTCATCATGGCCTCCTTGTAATGTTGCTGTGTTTGCCACAATCTCCTTCACAATTTGAAATATCACTCAATTGCAAGCATTAATATAAAATAATTTTGTTAACACCAAAACAAGATGTGGAACATGGTTCCAACATACCCCTGTCTCGAATCCAAACCTAATGGAGGCCATTGATGGCTAGCCATATGAAACTTATGCTCGATTTGAACTTGAGGGGAGAAGTTGTATACTACCTTATCTCCTCACCAAGTCAAGTACTACTATTGGCAGATCCCTACCCCCTGCCCAATGTAAGGTTCGATGGCAAATTGACCCCTTGCCAAGTAGAAATGTAACCAACCTCCATCATCATCCATTGTTGAAGTTATGTGCCCTGAGTGAATTAACCTAAGTCGAATCACTCGATCAGTGATTCAGATTTGAATGTTAAATCACGTGGACACACTAATACGGTTGGATGGGTCCCTCAGTGCAATTGGGAGAATGTGTACTATTGCTATATTGGATCTATTAATTATAAGTATCGAAGAATCCAAACGATTTAGATCGAAGATTTCGAAAAGTCATAAACAACCATCATGACATCTAATTGTTGTCTCCAATCTAAGAAGAGATGACAATATCCTTTAGAGATTGTTGCTTAACCAATGCCTTAACAGACATCTTCTGCATAGAAATGGAGATTGTTATGCGTGAATCGATGGTTGGTAAAAATCATGCATTGTAATATTGTCAAAGCAATCAAAAATGACTTTTAAAATTTATATTCTTGAAAATATTTCTTTGAATTCCGAGGTCGTTGCTGGAGAAATCTAATGTGCAAGAGCCACTATCTAAGATTTCACAAAATTGAAGTTCGGGAGCCAGATTGAATTAGTTTGATTTCCTAAGTACTAAATATAGTTCAAAAGTATGTTGATTAATCACTTAATAAAATTGTAACAATTATATCTTAATTATTGCTTGAATGAAGATAATCAATAAATAAGTCTAAGCACTAAGTGAATGTATCAAGTCAACAACCTCAATTATTCAAGAATTAAAATAAATTCTCAATCAATAAAAAGGATCTTCAAATTTATCCCTAGAGAATCGCAATCAGACCCTTGGAAATCCTCGCAAGAAGGTCCCTGCAGGTCTTTTTTCTTCAATTATGCCCCTGCTGGCACATGGAGCTAAAGCTTCTTCCCATGCATGCAGAGCTTGAGGAGGAATGACCAGTGATGAGCTTCAGGGCCTGAGAGCTCCTAGTTGGTGGTCGATGGTGTTTTGCTAAGTGTTGTGAAGCTTCTCACGAAGCTTAGAAGCACGGGGAGGTCGATGGCCGTGCGTGGAGGTTGGTGATGGTGACGACGATCAGCATTGGTGAGTTGGTTTGAGTGGCGACAAAACTTCAAGAGGAGGGGTCAAAGAGCTTCGCCCGAGCTTATCAAAGGTGTTGGTGGTGTTAATTGGGCGGACAAGGGCGGAGGAAGGCCACTTTGTTCGGAGAAGATGGTGGCTAGTGGTGGGGTTCGGTGAACACCTCTGGCAAATAAAAGACCCAATGAACTTGGGGCTTTTACTCGTGGAGGCCTGATGAAGGTGTTGAGATGGCTGATGAGTGGTGAGGAGGCTTGGATGAGTGTTGGCCGGTCGCTAGAGTTGACGTAGGACGTCGACCGTGCGTGGAGAAGACGATGGCGTTGGGGGAGTGTTTGGGGTTGTTTGCTAGTTCTAAGGTGCCTACACTTGTCTATGGATCAAGAGGAGGAAGAGATACTAAGGAGAGGGTAAGGGGTACTAGACTGCACCTGGCGTGGTTGATTGGTTATGCCGATTGCGGAGAAGACAAGGACTTAGGCGAGGGGGTGTGGAGTGAAGAGGAGGTCAGAGAGCTGTCTTCGTTGGCAGGAAGGTCTGCGAAGAAGTGGAGAAGATAGTCGTGGCCTTGGTTGGCAGCCAGGTGTGACAACGAAGGAGGACAAAGAGCTCCACGGTCGACGTTAATGGCGGTGTTGTGGAAGAAGAGAGGGTTGTTGACATGCCAAAACTCGACAAAAAGGTTCACATGAACTTTGTGGAGGTTTATAGGAGCATGACCATGAGGATTGAGGCAATTTGCTTCCCAATAAAAGTCGAGATGGTCGTGGCTTGAATGCGCTCTGATGAAGATTTTGGGCATGATTTGGGGGCTCTAAACAAGGAATCTTAAGCTGGGAATTACGCTAACTTGTGTGGCTATGATTGAGGAACAAAATGGTCAAGTTTCGAGGGATTTCGTCGAGTAGATTAGGAGATCTTCCTCTCCAAAACCATGGACTCGACGCAGCTAAGCACAAGAGGAAGCTGGCAGAGCTTGGAAAGAAGAATGTCATGTTGATGTTAGCATTGGACTTAATTGCAAAGTTGATGATAATGTCATCATCATCCATTACTAGCTTTAATTAGTCAGAATCAATTGACAAATGCTCTTACATAACCTCCAAAGAGTCATAATTCACTATATATCCATTCTGAGAAGAGTACATTAAATCAGGGTTAAATCTGCTGTTTTAACATAAGATCATAAATGCATAGTAATCATTGGGTTTTCCCAGGGGTTAAATGAAGGTCAAATGAGCATTAATGACTAACTAGAGGGTTCATACAGACAGAAAGGCGTTTTTGCACATTTCGAGAGTCAATATAGCACCCAAAACCCTAATTTCAGACCTGCTTAAATAACAGAGGTTCTGGTAAGGATAAATTTCATCTAAACCTTCTAAAAATCATATAAAAATATTCCATAAGGTTTAGTATCATTGATTTGACCATCTGAATCTATTTTGACCTAAAATAGTGTCTCAAATGGAAAGTGGCCATAATTTGGGTTTCTCCGTATATTGCCCAGTCAAACTTGATAAAAACCAAAATTCGACTCCACCATCAGATTCCTTGTGTCCAAATTCGATTTGTACTAAAATTTGGGCCCAATCAGAGATTATCTTGAGCTAATTTGCATTTTAGTCCAGTCTAACTCTCTTTCTCTTTCAATCAGCCCCTCAGGTTTTGAAATCTACTGCATTTAGCCCCCTATGTTTATCATCACCTTCACATCTAGGTCCCTGCCGCCATTACCATCTGAACACATTGAACCACCAACCTTCAATCAACGCAAGCTCCCAGATTCCTCGATCAATCTCCTCCAAAATTGGAAGGCGCATTGCTCAGATGATTCCCGATCATATGAGCCACTTCTTGGACCGTGAATCTTGGCCAAAAGTTCATGCCAACCTTCAAAATTTTAGGGATTTCTTTCCTTGGAATTTCAAATCTCATCGAGCTTCCTCCCTTTTTTGCAGCAAGTCCTGAGGTCTATATAAGCTTCGCCTTGAAGCCCTCTCTTCCTTAACTTGGTTTTGGATCGGATTCGACCTTCTTCCCCTCTCTCCGGCCAAACTCTCCGCAAGCTCCGATGAGCTTCTCCGTTCGCCTTCTTTGTCGGCCACTAGCGTGCGCTCGTGCGTGTGTGTTAAGAAATGTCGTTATAGTCACATTTGCAACGTCGATTTTAAAGTAAAGAAACGGAGA
This sequence comes from Thalassia testudinum, assembly GCA_037157565.1. Taxonomy (NCBI): domain Eukaryota; kingdom Viridiplantae; phylum Streptophyta; class Magnoliopsida; order Alismatales; family Hydrocharitaceae; genus Thalassia; species Thalassia testudinum. The sequence goes on from JAZHRO010000024.1 coordinate 80,029,382, forward strand.
TGAGTCCAAGTGTCGGTCTCAGGGAGGCGTGAAAATTGGATTTTTCTTATCAATTGTTGTAACGGAAATTGTGGAGTTTTGCTTGCGAAAGGTGCAGTTGAAAAGCGAGGGAGAGATTAGGGTTAGAGTCGTTTCTTTGCTTGATCATTCAACTTAAGCAAGAAATAAAGTAAACACTGAACGGAAAGTAACTTCATTAATCATGCAGCTTTAGTTCACAGATTACAACATTAGATACATGCTTAAACATAAGTAAAGGAAGGCTTAAAAGAGAGGAAGAGAGAGAGGGGGGGGGGGGAGAGCGGCGAGGCAGCCACGGCGATGGAGAAGGTTCCGTCGGTGGCTCGTTGTCTCCGGCGATTACAAGAGGGCCTAAAGCTAGCTAGGAGAGGGGTAGAGTAGTTGCAAGGGAAGTGAATGCCTTGAATGAGTGGTTGGAGGGGGTTTAAATAGGGAGAAGGGCTTTCTAAAAGAATAAGGGGCTTTAGCGATGTCCGGGACATCGCTAAAACCTTTCCAAAAGTGTCGGTGAAGCCCTCCAACCCGCCGGTCACATGCCCGCGCCGTTCTTCTTCGCGCCTGATGCGTGGCCGCTGCATGAGAGCCGTCCGATCGAAGATCGGATGGCTGAGGTCCTCCCTTGGGAGCGCTTGGATCGCATCTCGGGCGCGCGTGCGCGCGGGCGTCACCTACGTGCGGGCGTGTGCGCGTGCGCGCGGGCGTCACCTACGTGCGGGTGTGTGCGTTCACCGCTGCTCCACGCCTCCTACTTTGTCGCGGCGATAGCGATGGGCGCGCGATTCTCGGCCGTCCGATCGAAGATTGACGGCCAAGATTTGATCTCAGCTGAAGGAGGAAGCGGCGTGCGGTTAGTGGGGGGTGACGTGGAGCAACGGGGGCTGTTGATCATCAGATCAACGGTCAGAACTTCTTGGGCCCATTGTAGGAGCTCCGGATGTCGAATTTTGCCCATCTTGAGTCCATTTCACTCCGTTCGTCGTTTTGAATCCATCCTTGTGGTTCGATTGCTCATCTGAGGCCTTCTTTGACAAGTGCTTACACAAATGGCCATTAATACAGTTTTATAAGCAATCTTGGTATATGATTCATGCAATGCTCCCATTCTACTTATGTTGTGACTTTTATTCTTAAGATGGGCCCTATTTAACAGAATTATCACCCCCATATGCAGTGTTATCATACCCCCATGCTTACTCCTTGCTAGTCCCTAGCAAGGTTTATTCTAGCCTTTATTTTCTTTCAGAATTTAAGATGTAATTGCTTAGACACTTTTTCACTTGTCAATAGGAGGAAATTTATTAAGATCTTAATCTATAATGACTAAGTAGTGCCTGGGTGTCTGCCAAAATACGAATCGCTCGAATCCTTGCTTTAATGTATATTACTATACATATGTATATGTATATATATATATATATATATTTAGATTTTTTTTTTTTTGGAATTCAGCGTGGGTTGGTAACTTTTTACGGCTACCCAACCCACCCAAAACTCGGTCAAAACCCTAAGTGCTAAGCATCTTGGTGTGAAGGTCGTGATAGACTTACTCAACGGTAATTTAGGTAGACTTCGGGTTTCTACGCCCCTAGGTGACCGGAAGAGGAAACATATTTGCCTGAAGGTGTATTTGTTCGATTGGTAGCTTTCTCCCTACGTCTGTTTTAATTGGGGTCAACACAAGGATTTTTCCATTGTATATCTCCCCGGCTTGTACTACTTCCCCGCTTCTTCCTTAAGTGTTTTGGTTCTTTTTGTGCAGTTATTGAGATGGGTTCTGGACAATCGACCAATGGGCTGTTACCCACGATCCTTGCCAGCCATACTCGTGCGGTGAAGTGTGGTTTATTTTCTTTCCTTCTCCTTTTTTTTTTTCGTAGGTGGCTTCCCTGATCTCAAATGTACCTAGAGGCAATGAAGAAGAAATGGTCCCGTGGCTGGGTTCTGGACAACCTGCCAATGGGCTATTACCCACGACAACTTGCCAGCCATACCACCCTAGGGTGTTCATTAGCTACCCAATTTCTGTCAAAATCTTTGAGGAGTGAGTCTGTGCAAAAATGTGTGCAGATGCTTAGACTCAAAGTTTTTCTGAGTTAGAGGGTGAGTTGATAAGTCGTATACTTATCACCTTATTTAGTAGGTGGATTAGAATAGCTTCAGGTTGCAAGGATTCGAAGCTAAATCCATATTTTAACGAACACCAGGGCTGATTAAGCCTGAAGGCCTGAAAAGTCTAAGTGTTTAAGTTCTTTTTGTATTATTTCCCACTATTGACAAGTTTCTAATGCCTAGGTTCCTTCCTAAATTCATTTTTTTTTTAATTTTATTTTATTCAGACTGATTAAATGAGCTCAGGATTGTGTAATTTACCACCCCCCATGCTTAAGTTGGACAATGTCCTCATTGGCAAATACATGGATGCAAAGGGGTTCAAAAAGATAGTACCTGAGTGACGTAAAATACTGGATCAGTCTGAATCCTCTGGGTTGCCTCCCAGGAAGCGCTGAGTTTAACGCCTCCAGCTGGGCGGTACTTCGTGTCATCCCTCAACGAGGGTGACACTCTCCTTTGGGGGAATCTGGGCCAGGAGGTGCTTCAATCTTTGACCATTAACTGTAAAAGTGTGCCCAGTGTTAGGATCAGCGATTTCAACCGCCCCATTAGAGTAAGGCTTAACCACCCGAAATGGTCCTGCCCATTTGGACCTGAGTTTCCCCGAGAAGAGTTTTAGGCAGGCGTCAAACAGTCAGATTTGCTGGTTAGGCTCAAAGGTTTTTCTATAAATGAGTCGGTCGTGGACGGCTTTCATTTTCTCCTTATATAGTCGACTATTTTCAAAAGCATCCCGATGAATTTCTTCAATCTCAGATAATTGGAGCGTCCCCTGCACACTGGCTAATTGGGAATCCATGTTACGTTGCTTGACAGCCCAATAAGCCCGGTGTTCCAATTCGACAGGAAGATGGAAGGCTTTGCCAAAAACCAGGCGATAAGGCGACATGCCTATCAGGGTCTTGAAAGCGGTCCTGTATGCCCACAGGGCATCATTTAGTCATGTGGACCAGTCTTTCCTACTAGGTTTCACAATCTTTTGTGAAATGTTCTTGATTTGTCTATTTGAGACCTCGGTTTGCCTGTTTGTTTGCGAATGATACGGGGTAGCAATGCGGTGGTTCACCTCATATTTTCTAAGTAGAGCACGGAATTGGGAATGGATAAGATGGCTTCCACTATCACTGATCATGGCCTTGGGTATTCCAAACCGGGAAAAGATGTTCTGCTTAACAAAGTCCATGACAGTCCTGTGATCGCATCGGCGGGTGGTGACGGCTTCAATCCTTTTGGAAACATAGTCTACTGAGACTAGGATGTACTCGAAGCCGTTGGATGGTGGAAAGGGACCCATAAAATTGATACCCCAGACGTCGAAGATTTCGACAATCAAAATGGGCTGGAGGGGCATCATATCTTTCTTGGTCATGGTCCCCAGCGTTTGGCAGCGTGAGCAAGTCTTGGCAAAGTTGTGTGCATCCTTAAATAGGGACGACCTGTAAAATCCAGACTGCAGAACCTTTGCAGCCGTTTTCTTTCCAGAGAAGTGGCCACCACAAGCCTGGTCATGACAGAAGGAAAGCGCACTCTGAACTTCGTTCTCGAGGATACACCTCCTGATGATTTGGTCAGCACAGAGGCAAAACAGCATGGGATCATCCCAGAAATAGTGCTTGGCCTCAGCCAAGAACTTGTCCCGTTGCTGTCTGGACCAGCTGTGCAGGGTTTGTCCTACAACTAGGTAGTTGACGTAGTCAGCATACCATGGCATTCTCTTGTCTTACATAGCCAGAATGTGTTCATCGGGGAAGGTGTCAGATAGTGGTAGGGAGGGTCCAATGTGGTTTATATGAAGTCTAGACAAGTGGTCAGCCACCACATTCTTCGATCCGGCCTTGTCACGGATTTCCAGGTCAAATTCCTGCAAAAGCAGGATCCATCTGATGAGCCTGGGCTTTGCGTCCTTCTTGGCCAGCAGGTGCCGGATGGCTGAATGGTCAGTGTAAGCAGTCACGTGGGATCCCAACAAGTATGATCGAAACTTTTCAAGTCCAAAGGCTACAGTGAGCAACTCTTTCTCTGTGACCGTATAATTTCATTGGGCCTCGTCCAACGTTTTGCTCGTGTAGTAGATCACCACGGGCTTCTTGTATTGCCTTTGTCCTAGGATAGTGCCTATGGCAAAATTTGATGCATCACAAATAATCTCAAAGTCCTAAGACCAGTCCGGGGGCTGAAGTACAGGTGCTGTGGAGACTAAGTCCCGGAGGGTGTGATAAGCCTGGATGCAATCAGAAGACATGTGGAATATGGCGTCGTTGGCTAGAAGGTCGGTCAAGGGTTTGGAAAGCTTGGAAAAGTCTTTATGGAACCTTCGGTAGAAGCCAACATGTCCTAGGAATGAGCGAATCTATTGGACCAAGCTAGGTGGAGGGAGTTTGGAAATCAAATCAACCTTAGCTCGATCTACCTTGATGCCCCTATGATATATGATGTGACCGAGGACAATTCCTTCTTGAACCATAAAATGGCTCTTTTCCCAACTTAACACCAAATTAACCTCGATACATCATTTCAGGATCTTCTCCAAGTTGCTCAGACGATGGTCGAATGAATTCCCGAATACAGAGAAATCATCCATAAAGACCTCTAAGTATTCACCCACCATTTCTGAAAAAATGGCTAGCATGCAACGCTGGAAGGTCACAGGTGCGTTGCATAACCCTAATGGCATTCGACGGAATGCAAACGTGCCGTACGGGCAAGTGAATGTGGTCTTTTCTTGATCCTCCGGAGCAATTGCGACTTGGTTATATCCTGAATATCCTTCCAGGAAGCAAAAATACTTCTGCCCTGCCAATCTTTTAAGGATTTGGTCAATGAATGGCAAGGGGAAATGATCATTCTTTGTGGCTTCATTGAGCTTCCTATAATCAATACACACCCGCCATGTGGTTTTGGTGTAGGTAGGGATGGATTTGCCATGATCGTTGGTGACAACGGTGAGCCCAGCTTTCTTTGGAACCACTTGAGTGGGGCCTACCAAGGGGCTATCGGAGATAGGATAGATGATGTCGGCGTCAAGCCATTTGATAATTTCTTTCTTAACGACCTCCCGCATGTTTGGGTTTAACCGTCTCTGCATCTGGCGGGAGGGTTGTGCCCCGTCTTCCAGGTAAATCTTATGGGTATAATAGGTGGGGCTAATTCCTCTTAAGTCAGAAATGGTCCACCCAATGGCGGCCTGATGTTCTGAAAGGGTTGCGATCAACCTCAGTTCCTGATCCTTGGTTAGATGAGAATTAATAATCACAGGGAAGGTCTGGTCAGGTCCCAGGAAGACATACTTGAGATTCTGGGCAATGGCTTAAGTTCAGGTGAGGGTGGAACCGCAGTTGATGGAAAGGGAAAGGGTGGGAGTTGATCAATGTCGATCTCCTCAAATGGTGTTGTGTGATGGTACTTAGCCTTACAGAGGTCCACGGGTAGTGATGGTGACGGGTCAGAACAGTCATTATGGGTTTGGTGGTCTGATATAGAACTAAGGGTGAGGCATTCCTCGATCAGAGTTTCTACGGGATCATGTTCCTCAACGCAATCACAATCAAAAGACTTTGTCGCCCGGAAGATATCCAATTGCATTCTCCTGTCTCCGACGGCGATTTCCATACATCCCGTGTCACAATCAATGTTTGCCTTAGTCGTAGCTAAGAAAGGTCTGCCTAATATTATGGGTGCGTTCTGTAATTTTTCAGGGACTTCCATGTCGAGCACCAAAAAGTCGACCGGGAAATAAAAGTCCTTGACCCGTACAATCACATCCTCGACAACCCCCTTCGGGGTTTTCACTGATCTATCAGCCGGTTGGATGGTGACAGGGGTTGGTGTCAACTCTTCGAAACCAAATTGGTGGTACAGGGTTGTTGGAATCAGATTGATCGAAGCACCTAAGTCTAGGAGAGCTCTATCAAATGTCATGTCCCCTTTATTGCAGGAAATCAGGGGTGCTCCTGGGTCAATTCGCTTGAGTGGAAGGTTGCTTGATATTACGGAACTTGCTTGTTCGGAGAGTACAACCTTCCTAGGTGCTTGAGGTCTTGGGTTACGCTTGGGTGTATAGGCATCCTTTAAAAACTTGGCGTAAGCCGGGATGTGCTTGACAGCTTTAAGGAGCGGAATATTAATTTGCACTTGCTTAAAGATCTCCAAAAGCTTCTCAGTTTCCACAACATTCTTCTTTTTCTTGATTGTTTCCAAGGCCTCAGGGTAGGGTGTCTGAATGTGGATCGGGTCTATTTCTGGGTCCTTGGTTGGTGCCTCTTCTGAGTCGAGCATTTCAGCAGGTGAAGTGTCGGGGAGAGTTGGCCATTAGGGATCCTGGGTTTTGGTGCCGCTTCTCATGGTCACCGCTTTCGTAGAGGCATTGGCACCCTGGGTTGATCCTTGAGAAGACGAGGATGAAGAAGCACCAAACCTAGGGGGTGTTTGCGGGGCTGGCTAGACCATGTGAGTCTGCTCGGGATTGCCTTGGAACCCTTGCGAATTGGGGCCTCTGTTAATTAGGTTTCGTGGGTTCGATTGCGGTTTGGAAGGTAGGGATCCTTGTTGTTTACAGTCCAAGAGTTGGCTTAATTGTCCCTTTACCAAGGCCATTTCCTCCTGATGTTTCTGGTTCATTTCAGCCATCATCTTTATTAGGGTGTCCATTTGGTTTTGTGGGGGAGGGGCCGCCCTATTCTGATTATATTGGGGTCTAACTGGTGGTCCTTGTTGATAGGGGAGCAAGTGTGGCTGCTGGTTTGGCCTTGGCTGGTTTTGGAATTGCGATGGTTTCTGGTTTGTCCAACCAAAGTTGGGGTGGTTACGCCAGCCAGTGTTGTAAGTGTTGGAGAAAGGTTCAGGTTTCGCATAACCTTGGACAGCTTGCACATCTTCAAGGATAGCTGATGTCGATGGAGAGGGAAGAGAGTAATCAAGGGTTGAGGGAGCAAAGGTCCCTCCCTGGAACGTGGTCAGGGGTTGTTCCAGGTTCAGTTGGGTTAAGGGCTGGACCAGGTCAACGTTATGTGCTCCCTTTGCTAGGGAGAAGGTCTGCAAGGGGTTCTTGGTCTAGTTCAGTAGCTCATCAATTTTTTTGTTCACCAATTCCACTCGATCCAACTTTTTGGCAATGATGTTTATGTCAACCATTCCAGAATTTGCTTGTACCTTATAAATTCCACCACGGGGTTGACTGGATCTCTTGAACTGGGTCATGGAGGCGTTGTTGAGCGAATTCTCGCTCATCGACTCAATGAGCTCAAACGCGCTCTCCTCGTCCTTGTTCAGGAAGTTCCCCCCGCATTCCATAGGTTGCTGTCCAGACCGTGGTAGAAGGTCTGGGCCAATTGCCACTTTGGTGCTTCGTGGTGTGGGAATTTCCTTAAGAGTTCATTGAATCTTTCCCACGCCTCATGGAACTGTTCCCCACCCTGGGGTGTGAAGGTAGTAATAGCTCTTCTGAGGGCATTGGTCTTTCCTATAGGGAAGAATTTCTTTAAAAATGCATGCCTCAGTTCTTCCCAGGTGGTGATAGGTCTACCTAGGGTTCTAAGCCAATGAGAAGCCTTGTCTCTTAATGAGAAGGGAAACATCTTGATTAGAACAATGTCAAGGCTAACGTTCGTAGGTTTCACAGTTCGTGCTATGCGGTCGAGATCCTCTAGGTGCTGGAAGGTGTCCTCATTTGTGCTTCCATGAAAGTGGCTCTGGATCAGACTTAAGACATTTGGTTTTAACTCAAAATCATCTCCCCCTTCGGGGATCCTAAGGTGTGGCTCGACTCTAATGGCGGAGGGATTATAGAAATTGCGGAGAGGCCTCGGCTGATCCTGAAATGGTGGTATATCGAGTGGTGGTTGCCCTTGTACGCCTTGGAAAGGTGGTGGTGGTTGTTCTTGTGGGTTCTGTAACCGGTGTATGGCTTGCATGATGGTGTGGATTTGTTGTTGCTGAAGCCGATGGTTTGCATTAATTTGGGCTTGGATGATGGCCGTGTCTGGTGGGGGTTGTTCCTCAGCCTCATCTACCCTAGGTTCAGCCATGTTTCTAACAGAATCACGTCACCTAGATTCCTGCCCCAAAATAAAAAACTCGGGATGCAGTGAGCGTCTCCCGTGCATACACTAGAGAAGAACAGGTGGGGATGCGGAGAGCGACAGATGCGAGAAATGTTTTCAATCAAGCAAACAAGCCTAGTCCTTATGGGGTATTCCTTAGGAGACTTAGAAATCTCACAAGGGGTGATTAAGTCTGTAAGCACTGGACTCCCCTTCTCAAGGCTAATCTGGCCAGGTTGATTACGAGGGGATTGCAGGGAAGGTTCTTCCTTTGGCTTGCGCCTCCAGTTCCGTAGACCCCACAACCGCGGTCGTTTGACACTGCCCCGCAGCCTAGTCACCAGATTTTACCAAGGGAATGAAAGCCAAGTGCCCAGCGAACAAAACCTCGCCTTTCGAGACTTAACTCAGTCCTGCCTAGGGCACGTCTACTTGGTTTTAAAGGGCTAGGATAGTGCTTGTGCTAGGGTTATGTGATGAGGCGTTGATTGGGGTGGTGCCTCTTAATTTTTCACTTTCAATGTGTGTGCTTCTATCAAAACATGGTTTTTAAGCAAAGATTAAGATGTGGTGTCTTTTAGTGTTTCATCCTTACTTTAGTGTCTTTTAGGGTTGACGTGTCTTAATGTTTCAGATAAGTTTCAGTGGACATGTCAAGTTCTGCACACAATTCGGTTAAAGTAGATTTCCTTTTATTCTGTAGAGGCTCTAAAACCCTAATGTACTTGTCCTAATGATCATGTAGCTTCTATTAGATGAGTCAATTTTAGGGTTGAATGGTGTGGCCCAAGTCAACTCACGGTAGCTTCGCAAACACCACTCAAAAAGAGAAAAGAACACTCCAAGAATTTATTCAGAATGTTAGAGTGTACATTTTTTTGTAGGGTGATGTGTTAAGGATGTAGGTCAAGCAATCACACACCACGCCAATTTTTTTCAATTTTTACAATTTTTTTTTTAAGTTTTTCACGCAAACAAGCAATCATGAGTGAAGAATTACTCACTATCGGTTCTTGTTGCGCCTACTCCCTTGTTACCGTTGTGGGATGCGTCGCTTCGCCGTCCAAGCGCCGAATTCCTGCAACCATCAAGTAAAAAGGAAAACAAGGCATTAGATGATGTGAGAATGGATGTGGAATGGAAGTGACAAAACAAATCCGTTGCCTCCCCGGTAACGGCGCCAAAAACTGGTGTGCGCTCGTGCGTGTGTGTTAAGAAATGTCGTTATAGTCGCACTTGCAACGTCGATTTTAAAGCAAAGAAACGGAGATGAGTCCGAGTGTCAGTCTCAAGGAGGCGTGAAAATTGGATTTTTCTTATCACTTGTTGTAACGGAAATTGCGGAGTTTTGCTTGCGAAAGGTGCAGTTGAAAAGCGAGTGAGAGATAGAGAGAGAGAGTAGGGTTAGAGTCGTTTCTTTGCTTGATCATGCAACTTAGGCAGGAAATAAAGTAAACACTGAACGGAAAGTAACTTCATTAGTCATGCAGCTTTAGTTCACAGATTATAACATTGGATACATGCTTAAACATAAGTAAAGGAAGGCTTAAAAGAGAGGAAGAGAGAGAGGGGGGGAGAGCGGCGAGGCAGCCACGGGGATGGAGAAGGTTCCGTCGACGGCTCGTCGTCTCCGGCGATTACAGGAGGGCCTAAAGCTAGCTAGTAGAGGGGTAGAGTAGTTGCAAGGGAAGTGAATGCCTTGAATGAGTGGTTGGAGGGGGTTTAAATAGGGAGAAGGGCTTTCTAAAAGAAGGGGCTTTAGCGACGTCCGGGACGTCGCTAAAACCCTTCCAAAAGCGTTGGTTAAGCCCTCCAGCCCGTCAGTCACACGCCCGCGCCGTTCTTCTTCGCGGCTGATCCATGGCCGCTGTGTGAGAGCCGTCTGATCGAATATCGGACGACTGAGATCCTCCCTTGATCATGCTTGGATCGTGCCTCAGGCGCGCGTGCGCGCGGGCGTCGTCGCCCGGCTTACGCGCGCGCGGGCGCTCGCTGTCTGAGGGCGCGCCGTGTGGCACGATCTCGGATGCCCGCTGCTGATCGGGCGGCCCAATTTTGCCACGTGCTTCTTCGTCTTCAATTCCTCGCATTGCGCAGCTCGAACCCGCGTCGCCTGCGTGCGAGCGTGCGCACTCATCGCTGTGCCACGCCCGCTACTTTACCGCGGCGATAGCGGCAGGCGTGCGGTTCTCGGCCATCCGATCGAAGATCGACGGCCGAGATTTGATCTCAGCTGAAGGAGGAAGCGACGTAGTGAGCGGGGGGTGACGTGGCGCAACGAGGGCCGTTGATCATCAGATCAACGATCAGAACTTCCTGGGCCCATTGTAGGAGCTCCGGATGTCAGATTTGGATGATCTTGAGTCCGTTGGACTCCGTTCGTCGTTCTGAATCCATCCGTGCGGTCCGATTGCTCATATGAGGCCTGCTTTGACAAGTGCTTACACGAATGGCCATTAATACAGTTTTATAAGCAGTCTTGGTATATGATGCATGCAATGCTCCCATTCTACTTATGTTGTGCCTTTTATTCTTAAGATGGGCCCTATTTAACTGAATTATCACCCCCATATGCTGTGTTATCAGCAGCCACAGACAATAGTCGGTCGATTTCTCCTCCTCGTGCTCATCCGCGCCTTGCAATACCAGCAGGGCGCCCTATCCCCCTTCGTCCTCGCCGCTGTTCCTCTCACGGAGACTTCATCTTCCCCACATCCGGTCATCACACTGGTGTGGGAATCCTCCCCTTTCATTCGGTTAGGTTAGGTTAATTAGGTTCTCCTTCCCCTCTACTCTTATTCCCCCTTGTTATCCTCTCATTTTGACCCTCGATCTCCGGCCTCCCCCTCCATCTTCCTTCACTCCGGTTGAACTCTGGCGAGGTCGCAAGCCCGCTACACGCCACCATTCGCAAAGCCACAACTCCCATTAGCATCGCTGCTCATCCCTACACAAAACCCCTCACTAAAATCCACCAAACACCCACTCATAACTGCCCTCTAATACACCCTCGTCCGTACACCTTTCCCGAGGTTGTCCGATCTCCACACTTCACAAACGCTATGAAACCACTGCCATCACACTCCACGTCCTCTGGAGATACTCCTGGACTATTTGATTGGGACTTTTGAGCCCGTGTTACTATTTTCAGGTTTCGCCATACATTGCCCTTGCCGTCGTCGTTTTTACCTCCGGCCACCTTGCTTTGACTTGCTCCAGCCTTGGTGCCACTCCCAGGTGCTGCGAAATTGCTTCAGGAACTAATTTGGAGCATCAATTGAAAGGTGCATAGCAGCAACTGTTTCAATTGAGGAACGACCTTCAACTGTTGCGCATGAGCAATGTGTAGGACATATAGTCCCACATCGGCAATAACTGAGGCACCCATAGCATATATAAGGAATTCGTTATTATGGGTGTTTGCCTCAGACACCGAGGGTGAGGTCCCCTCACACCGGCTTTTTCACTCCTTGATCACCATACACATCGGTGACCTTGGACACTGTACATGACCCAATAACCCAATTGAGATCCAATTATACCTGGGGTTTGAGAGAGAAGAAGAGGAGGGAAATTTGTGAGAGAGTGGGGGAGGATTTTACTCTCTGTGCATGTGCCTTGGGATGCATGCCTTGTGCTAAAAAGCCTAACTCTTAGGCTCTGGGAAGGAGAAGAAAGGAAGGCTTGTGCAGAAGGAAAGAAGAAAGCCTTAAGCAAAGAAGGAAAGTAGGAGAAGACACGAAAGAAGAAGAAGGGAAGAGAAGCTGAAGGTCTAAAGAAGAGAAGGAAAGAAAAGAAGAAGAAGAAGAGAGAGGCTTCTTAAAAGCCCTGTGCATGTGCTTATTGATGATCATTTAAGCCGTCTGATCAGCATTGAGAGTACTATGCATTTATTTGAGTTAATTGATGATTGAGATGTATGCTTACTAATCAAAATAATTGATGATTTAAATCATCATTATTTTACTTTCTTTTTGTCTCATGATCCTCTAAGCTACAATTACTCATTGAATATATTTCTGCATATATTATTCATTGAATATCTCTATTTATGCTTAATTAATTATGCTCATTGATTCTAAGTGAGATGAATATTGTGAATTCTACATTTACTCCCTATGTTCGACCTCAGACTCTTCTTTTGATTTTGAGTTATAAATTTTATCTCTTTTCAAGCGATTTTGACTTGCTACGACGATTACATCATTTAAAACATTGATTTCATGTGTTAACAAAAGTGTGTCAAGTTGGATTGTAAATGTTCTAAACTTTTTAAGGTAACCTAATTTGGACTCAAGGAATCTAATGGTGACTTCAATTTTTAGTTTTAATGAAGTTTTCTTGGTTAATTTATATTTTAACCCAAAATATATTGAATATTAACCTTGGTCCTTGATTTCGGTCAAATTGGGTTCATTTTGCAAAATTGGTTGTTATAAACCTTATGGAATATTTTTCAATAATTTTTAGAAGGTTTATATTACATTCAATGATTTTTAGAAGGTTGTTCAAATGATTTTTAAGTGAGGTTGAAATTAGGTTTTTAATTAAGAAATGTCTTTCAATATTGACAAAAACCCTGAATTAACCAATATAGGCCTACTTATCGAAAATTTGAGCTCAGTTAACCTTCAATTGAGTGTAGGTTTGCCCATTAGTTAATAAGAATTTGTATTTTGCTATTAAAATAGTAGAATTAACCAATTATTTATTCATGCCCTCTAATTCTTGATATTCTTCAGTTATACCCTTTTAATGATTAATTAGGTGAATTTAACCTTAGAGCTTAGCCAAATTTAGTTTGAAAATGAGGATTATGGTGTTACCATCATACCCCCATGCCTAACATTTTCTGGTCCCTTAGCAAATTCTCAAAATTCAGGTTAGGGTTCAGCTCAATTGAAAATAATTTTAATTTATTAATCTTGGTCAGTTGGAAAGTGCTCTTTTGCCTAGTACATTAGACAGTCTAGTTCCTCAAGACACGAAGATTTAATGGTTCCCTAATTTAATTTTATCTGACTCTTGATTTTTAAACACAGGGGCATACGATTTAGGTTGGTCTCATTTTCGCTCCTAATTTCGTTGTCATTAGGGTTGGAACATGTGTAGTGAAAGTAAATTGAGTTAAAGGTCTTATTGGACTCAGTCTGCTATTCCCACATGAATTTGGCATCTTTCTAGCTTCCAACAGGTTCAACCTCAGGGTATATCTCCCTGTAAAAAAAATAAAAATCTACCACTGATCATACAACAATCATGCAACTTAAATCACCTGAATTAAGCTAGATTTTAGCATAACTTAGGAATAATGCATTCATAGGCATCGTAATTTGCACAATAGCTAATTTATTAGTCATAGAGATAATATTGTCATTTTAAGTACCAATGAGAGATGATTTTAATCACAGATGATTTGAAGATGTGGATGACAGATCAAACCGGACAGATCTGATCAGAACGACAATGGGAGTCCAACGCTTCCGAAATCGTCTCAATCAGACAACTAGAGCATCGTGTGCAGTCTATAAAAGAATGGAGATCATGAAGCCAACGGACAAATATCTGAGCCTTAAATGAAGAATCCAACCACATGGATGGTTTTGGATCAATGATCGCAGTCCAATGGTGCAAAAATCAACCCAATCAGAGGTCTACATCACCAGATACAACGAAAAGAAGATGGATGACCATGATGGTGCCATGTGGCGCCATCACAGCCACCCCTTACCGCAATCCAGCGTCTGAAGGCATCTTCATCGTGCACTATGGGCCATTGGATCGTTATTTGACGGCCACAATGCGTCCACGCCATCGCCTCACCCCCACGCCATCTGGGAGGGAAGATCCTCAGTTGTTGGATCTTCATCCAACGGATGAGAGCAGCTGCACACAAATGGGAAACTAGTCAAAGAAGGTGGCTTGGTGCAGCGATTAGCGCCTTCGCCCTCAAGCAACCGACGCAGGATCAACTCGCGCTCAACATGAATTTGGGAAAGCCAGTCGCGCGCGGGCGCTATTGCCCGTTGGATGGTGATCGGAGCATTAGGAGATGGTCGCATGGCGCATTCAGATGACTCCGCGAAGCATGCACGAACAAACGCGCACTTGAAACGTGCGATTTCACACGCTCTTTAGCAAAGGCACAACACTTGTTTTAAGTCGTCCGATCGAATGATCAGATGATCGAGGAGCATTGGCACGTGGTTGAAGATGAAGCACGCGCAGGAGAGAGAGAAGCACGTTGCAGGTGTTGAAGGGGGCTCGAGGAGTGAGCGGGAGCATCCAATGGAGATCCATGGCCCCAGAGCGTGCCACATGTCGCCACCAGGTCGAATTCGAGCGTAGAGGGTGCAAATAAGGTTATTTTGTGGTCAGATCTAATTCGTTGATCTCCCGATCGATGGATCTGATTGCCTAGGAGTTGTTACACGAGATTAAGGGCAAAAATGCCCTCTTTGCCCCTCATCAAAGCTATAAAAAGAGGCCTAGGCCCCCCCCAGTTGAAGCATATCTCTTCCATCAACTCCAAAATCTTCCACCTTTTCTACAACTCTCCGTCCCTTTGCAACTCTGCTTCGACCTTCGTCTCGACGCTCTGGATCTGAGGTGCTACCGCATCTCACACAATCATCCTACAAGCGACGTCGTCCCTTTGCCTTATTCCTCTCTATCTCTCTCTATCTTTTTGTTTCTATCTGTCTCTATTAGATTTTCTTTTGTGAAAAACTCTATCTAATTGTAATACAATTCTAATTCTCTGGATAACTGCTCCATACACACACACACACATACATATATATCCATTTAGAATTAGTTTTATTGAAAAGCTTCCATTAAAATCAAGATTGCCTCCTTGCGAATGACTCGGTACTCATCGATTTTATAAATATTATTTGTCGATGTATTTTCATGCAATACTCAACTGAAATAATATTTTAAACGCGAATTACACGCCAAACAACCACCATATATATATTTCCTTTTCTATTTTTTTTTCATTTTTTTCTTTTCTGTGTATTTTTGTGGTGTAAGTGTATAAGGCATTTTTGTGCCTTTTCGAGTGGTGAGGATAGGTATATTGCTTACTAAGACTTATGTATACAAGCTCCACCTAAACAAAAATTAAATGTGTACACCTTTTTAAGGAAGTGGCTCTCCATCATTCATGGTTTGGCTGCTATAAAAGGATTATTTTCTAACTCTACCTAAGTCTAATATCTTATTAAAATTCTATTCGGGTCCTAAAACTCAATCCATGTACATGAGGTCGTGTTTTGGTTCTTGAAACTCCTAGACCAAAAGTGACAAAGAAACCGGTCTAAACACTCGTGCCCCTTTGTCCAAGAAATCAGATTTTTTGACTTTACTCTATAGGTCAAATTAAGCCATGTTACTCAAGCATATTTAACCTGAAAAATCTAAAGTCGAGGGTGTGGGTGTCCTGATAGAAGACTAGAGCACAAACAACTTTAATTTTGATAAGATGAACAAATTAATCATTTCAGCACATTCTTTTTCCTTTGCTTTGCCATTTAAAAGATTTCTCCCTTCCTTTCAACAGATTTTTTTTAAAATATATTTTTTTATGAGAACCCTTCAAAGAAAATTGAATTTTCAATTATTTGCACTTTAATACTGCCCAATGCCTAGGCATTGCAATGCTCTCATTGCAAATGGGATGGGTTCGAATTTAGCTTAATTCACATTTTTAGTAAAGGTTTGTAAGAGTGAGCAGGCGAGTCGGAAATGGTTGTTGCAGACAATTTCAAGCTCCAATACGGAGATTGGAGGTGGAGTCGGCTACTTTAAAGTATGAATCCTAAAGTGCAATAGGAATTCATGAGCCCATATTTGTGGGCTATTTATGTATTTTAATGCCTAGACATTAAGTTAACATGTACAATTATATAGCATACATTAGAATGTAAATAGGGTAACATAAAATTGCCTATTTCATTCATTTCATGCATTATATGCATTGATAATATCAATTAGAATAGCTGCATTAGAATAGTTAATCAATTAGGTGCATTACATGTATTGTTTTGTTTTAACACAGAAATTAAGGGTTTGAACATAAATAACCCATCATTTCTTTTTCATTTTTTTTATTTTCTTTTTAACGACTGCAGGAGTTGCGGCCATTGAAGAGCAGCAACGTGGGTGACGAAAGTGGATCTTGGTTGCACACGTTGGTCGTCGCTTCATCTCCTTCCCTCAACCATCGCAAGCCATCCTCCCTGTAGTATAAGAAGAAGCTCTTTCACTAAGCATCGAAGGCCACTACCCCCACACCATCACCATGTAGAGCGTCAAGCTCCTTCCCACTTTGCCTCCGTAGGCCCCGACCACGGCAAGAGTTCTGCTACCGTGGGCGTGCGGGGTGGTGGTGCATGATGACCATCACAGCCTGCACTGCCATCCGCAAAGCCTCGCAACACCACCGTAATCGCGACCATCACCGCACTAGCAGCCTTCGCCGTACCATCCATGCACACGCGCCTCGCATCCATCCTTGCCGTGCTATCCCCTCCGGTTAAGTTATCCTGGAAGGTTCCCGGACGTCTGAAGACCCACCAGCACCACCACCATCTTCACTTCTTCCTCTTCGTTTCTTCTTCATTTTCCACTGCAACCAAAA
Organism: Thalassia testudinum; assembly: GCA_037157565.1. NCBI lineage: Eukaryota > Viridiplantae > Streptophyta > Magnoliopsida > Alismatales > Hydrocharitaceae > Thalassia > Thalassia testudinum. The sequence continues at coordinate 80,046,197 of JAZHRO010000024.1, forward strand.
TGAACCCAACATCACCACCCTCCACTAGCCACCTATTCCTCATCCACCGCCAATTTCCAACCAACCAATTCACCAAGCTATTAACGTGCGAAATCGATGTTTTAAAATCGTTGCATTGTAGTATAGTCGAAATCGCTTGTCAACAAATACAATTTATGACTCGAACTATCGTTAAGAAAGTTTGAGGTCGTTCACTCGGAGCAAGTATTGCAATTAATCTCAGTATCACAATATAACCATAAAGATGAGAGCGATTTGTAATGAGAAATCCAAGTAATAATTATGTATATATAAGAGCAAATGTCAATGATGCAAAAAGATTAGGGTAAAATGGTGATTTGAATCACCAATTACCCTAATTACAATAATAGCAAATATTTGAATAGTTTCAAGAAAGTTTAATCGATGCAAACTCAAGTGCACTATCAAAGATATCAGACGACAAGGCTTCAGATCAGACGGCTTAAACCCCTCTTTGCTACAGTGCAAAGGCAATGTTCTCTGCTTGTTCTCCTCTTCATCTTTCTCAGTCCTTTCTCTTTTGGTCTTTACGCACAAGGGCTTTGCACAACTCTTTCAACGATAAAGTGTTGAGGCTTCACTCTACAAAGCAAAACCCCCCTCCTCTCTTTCCTTCTCTTCTTTCTCTCAAAGACCTGGGGTTAACTAGGTAATCGGGTAGAAACAGTAATTGGATTTGGGGACTAGGCTTGCGGGTGTGGGTCACAGGCGAGGAGTGAAAGGGCTCGTGAGCAGGGGACCTGACCCCCCGGTGTCTTAGGCAACCAGGTGGTATCACTTTTTCCTTTTATTCTCCTTCAGTTGCTCGTTGCTATACGATGTGGGACTAAATGTCCCTGTCTTTGCGTGTAGTAGCAAAGTAGGTGGCTTTCAATTGGAATCCTTGGAGTGGTCAACGCTCCCAATTGCGTGCTTGGATGTGTTCTTAAGAGTCTTCCGTGGCACCTGGGACGAAGACCTGGAGCGAGCACCAGAAGAACATGGCGTTAAGCTCTTCGAAGGAGCTTCAACAATGGAGGTGACGATCTATGACCTGAAAACATGAATAAGGCCTCTCGGCCATGTTAGAGTAGTTCATATCCTTTGCCATGGAACAACAACTGTGGTGGTGTTCGTAGAGTGGTGAGGGGGTGAGTGGAGAGGCTTGTCAACCTTGAAATTATGGTGCAAAAGGAGGTGAGTTTGGGGAAGCAGTGGAGCGGCCAATCCCCTCAATTTCTTGAGGGGTTTTGGTCGCTAGGATACGACAGAGCTTTTGGGATATGTGGGGGGTGGTTTGGTGTAGCAAGGCAGTGTTGTGTGGTCACCAGAGGTATGCCAGAGACGACGGTGGAGCGGGTGCGTGAAGGGTCGAAATTGGAGTTTGGAAGTACGGTGATGATGAGCTAATGATAAGGAGTCGAGGAGACTAAGTAGTGGACGAAGGGGGATGGAGAAGGTGCCGGGTCTGGTATGGCTAGCGCCAGAGAAGGAAGGTGATTCGGAGGTGGATAACGGCGACGACGGAAGGGTAGAGAGCACCTCGCCGATATTGCGAGGTGCGGAAAGATGTGGGGAAGAAGAATTGGCCGCCTATTGTATGTGGTGGCTGGCGAAGAGGTCAGAGGTGGAGAGTTGCCGAAGCGAGGTGGAGTGAGCCGGAGGTTGGAGGAAGAAGAGGGATTTTTGGCTCTATTTCTCGCTAAGGTGGTGAGGAATGTCATGAGCGAGGTTATAAAGGCCAAGAGCGAGTCTCCCAGCGGGGAAACAAGCTTGAAGTCCTCGAGAATCTCGGGTTAGGTCTGGAACTTCCAAGAGTTTGCATGAACTCTTGGCTTGATTAGGAAAGTTGTGGAATAGCTCAAATGGAAGGAGATCTCTTCGGGAGTCCTTCCATTTTTAAGAGAGTTTTGTTGAAGATTCAAGAAGAAATCCTTGATTGAAACTTACCATATATGCACGGAAGCTTCCATGGTGGTGAGGACCACTTTGCAAAGAAGATGAAGAAGTTAGGGGGTTTTTGTAATGAATTTAAAAGTTGAGGGGCTATTTGCAAGAAAAAGAGTCAAATCAGGATTGAAATGCAAATTGGGTTAAGAAGATCTCAGATTGGGCCCAAATTTTGCTATAAACCTAATTTGGACCCAAGAAATCTAATTGTGAAGTTGGATTTTGATTTTGACCATGTTTGATTGGAAAAATTGTGTAGAAGCCCAAATTAGGGCAACTTTCTATTTGAGACTCTGTTTCAGGTCAAAATGGGTTTGATGGTCAAATCAAAGCTACCAAACCCTGTAGAATATTTTTTTATGAATTTTAGACATTTTAGGTGCACTTTATCTTGACTAGAACCTTATTCAACTAAGCAGGTTTATTTTTAGGGTTTCACATGTCCAATAATTCTTGAAATGTGTGAAAATCCGTTTCATTCTGCATGGACCCACTTATTAGACATTAATGACCATATGACCTTTAATAAATCCTTGAAATACCCCGTGGTTATTTTGTATTTGTGGAATGCTATTAATTTTGCAGAAATAGCCTTGTATTCTTCTCTTCTTTTCAAAACAGGATATTGTGCCCTTAAGAGCTTTTGATGGATATGTAGGAGCTTTTGATAGCCTTTTTAGATCGAATTGAACTAGTTATGGCTCATGATGGTGTTCCCATCACAAGCCTCTCGCCAACCTTGCTACATCCCTCGTTGGCCTCGCCCCGTGCATTCACCCGCGCCCTCCACCCCTTTCCAGGCCACTCCTAATTGTGAACGCTTGTCCACCTCCCTGCCAGCCAGCACCTCCACCTGCACTCCTTGCCAGTGCTCCATGCATGCCACACGCATTCCTTATGCACCACGTGCAGTGGTCATGCAGCAGTTGCGGCTACAGCTACAGCAACCCACCACCGTGTGCATCCAGCATGCCTACACCATGCGCACGCACCTCCCACACACCGCCCGGTCCAGCTGCTCGTGAGTGCTTCTCTGTGCGCTCCTCTAGTAGCGCGCCACCATCTTTGCAGCTATGTACTACTGTTATTGCAACCACCACTCACTGTCAATTAGACCTTCGTCCGGTCGACTCCGGCCACGCCGCGACTCGTCGCCACCATCGCTGCAGAGCTCTAGCTCCCCTCAACATCCTGTGAGCTTCTTGCGGTCGACCATCCCCTACACTACATGCACGAGCGCATGGAAGAAATGCTCTGTTTTAGGTTCAATTTGTTTTTGCATTCACTGCCATTGCCACTCTCAATATTAATTTTATAAATATTCTATTGTGGCACATTTTTGGGCATGTCCCTTCTCTTTTATGAAAGGGATATTTCAACATGGATTCACACTATCTCCTATTGTTAGCCTAATTAAAAAGGGATTTTGGCTAGCTTTCTTTGGGAAAACCATTAGTGAACACTTATTATCGATGTTTGCATGTTTCAATGGGCCTATTCCTCCCTGTGGACACAACCCGCTCTCTTGAGTGGTTATTTTTCTTTATCTTGATTAGCAATTTTCCACCGCTTCGATACTACTTTGACACATCATTTTATGTGCGAAAATTCTTCAAAGCGAAAATCATCTTTTCGGGAATGGTATTCAAAGAGAATAAGAAAGGTCTTTGATTTTTTGAAAATGGTGGGTTGTCTCTTGTTAAGTGCTAAATTCAATGCCTTCAGCCAAGCAGAAGTTGGTCAAGTGGAAGGGGTGGTCAGGGTGGAGGGGTTTTGTAGAACAAGCACCTTGGTGATTAACCTTGTCGGGCCAACCAGGTGATTGTTCAAATTAACTGGCTGATTTTGTAGACCAAACCCAATAAGTCTAGTGTGTTGAGAAATGTGGATCAATAGATGTGGAGCCCACTAGGGGAAGTCTGACTCGGTTATGAAATGAACATTGAGGTTTTGGCTACCTAGGTCTAGCTTGTTCAGAGTTGGGGTCATCAAATGATAACAGATCAGTTAAAAATTAAAAAATATAGGAACCCTACTCTTGGTATCAGAAATAATTAGCAGTTGACTATCAGTTTGATCAATGTCCCACTCATTGTCAAACTAAGGTGTAAAATCAGCTCCAATTGGATCGAAATGAGATGATTCAGGATAAAAGTGGATTCCGGTGGAGTCATGTGGCGGAGATCGACTGCTGAGATGCTTAAGCAACCATTCCTGGGTGGTCTCCTGATCAGGTGGTGCAACTACTTCAAGCTCCAAATCAATGACCTCAGAATTAGAGTCAAAAAATGGGTCATGGATCAAGGTCATAGATTGGGCTGTAATCCTCTGGAAAGAAGGATTCTCCTAAATCAAAATAGGGTTCGAACTCAACATCAGCATAAGAGAATCTAAGAATGGAAGATTTTTCAGAACCTGACTCATAATTAAGATCACCACCACAAGAATAATCAAAATTTACAAAGTTATCAACCTGAGATTGGTCTAACCTAGACTCTGGTTTGAGGCTAACAAGGATATCCTTATTAGGCATGTGATTGGGTTTAGGATATCTAGGATAGATCCAATCTAATCCTGGCTTTTAAGATTCCTCGGATTCTGTATCATAAATTGGTTTCAATTCAAATAGATCAATGTGCTCTTCCGAGGAATGGTTTCATCATCAAAAATAGGCTTAAAATCATCATATTGAGCCTTATAATAATCCCAAATAGGTTCAGATCTAGATTATAGGTTAGGTGTAGGAATTGGGTCACTAGAATCTAAATTCAGCTTAGTTGGGATGTTATAATTCTGCTCAAGGAAGACCCTACCAAGATAAGGTACATGAGTTACATCCTCGAGGCAGTCAGAATCAAATTCATCACAAGTGTTTTGAAAGTTCTATTGAGTTGAACAAGCTTCAGAAATTTTGGCTGCTGGTTCAATATCAAAATCAAGAACACCTACGATGGAATTGTCCCAACCTAAAAGTTTATTTTCTATATCAAGTGATTCATTTACCACAAAATCATCATCTGGTTCTACTTGGGTTGGGGATTCAGCAAAGAAACCTCCATTCTCAAATCCGGGTTCAGGAAAATCTTGTTAATCCTCAAAATTACCCCAATATCCATAATCAAGGTCCAGGTGGGGTGTTGGGTTGACCCGGATAGGTTGTTAATATGATGATTTTATCGTTGAAATGTATATAGTGGTTAACCTAATTTGGACCTAACCATCTCTTTACAAAAATTTTTAACCTGGCCTAATTGATTTTATCTTGTCACTTTTAGGCCCAGGGTCGAACTCAGGGAAGTGGGGTTCAAGTCAAATTTCTACGTTTTCCTTAAAACGCATCTCTTCCGTTCGTTTATTATGTTTTTAATGCTTTTCTTATTTAGATTTTTTTCTGGTAATCCTTGTCCTTGAGGCACGACCTCAAAATTGTGTCCTTAGCTTTTAGCCAAAATAGAGTTCCAAAACATGCCTTGCTACTCGTAAGACGGGATACCTGCAAATCAAAGATTATCTTTTCTCTTTTATACTTTTTTTTTTCTTTTTACTAAGAAAGAAGCTAGCAGATAGAAAGTAAATATAGTATCTATAGATATATATGTATATATATGTATTATATCTATAAAGGGGTGGGGGTGGAGGTGGCGATGGAGTGTAGCACCGTGTCGGGTTGGTCGTCATCTAGAGAGACGCAACCAACTCAACTGGGTGCCGTGTGGAGTGTGGATGGATGATGGATGATGAATGTGTCCATGCTTTTTGTACGCGTGTATCGAGAAATATCAGCAACTGGTGCAGATATTCCCGCGATACAGTGTATAGTAAATAACGTGAAAATATATGTACATATATATGTATATAAGTAAATATATCTATATATATTTAAATGTATAGGTATATATGTATAGATATATATAGATATATATGTATGTATATATATAGATGTATCTGGATATATATATATATGTATATATGTATGTATATATATATATATAAGTATATGTATTAGTATATATATATATATTATATATATATGTATGTATACATAACTATATAGATATACTATGTATATAAGTATATATATATATATAGATATATGTATGTATATATATGTTACTATAAGTGTGTGTGTGTGTACGTATGTGTGAGTGTAGGTGTGGGCTGTGAGTAGAGAGAGAGAGAGAGAGAGCGGGTGGGAGAGAGGGCGAACGCGCGTGGGAGTACTCGCGCCAGAGAGAGAGAGCGGGCGGGAGAGAGGGCAGACGCGAGCGGGAGTACTCGCGCCAGAGAGAGAAAGCGGGCGAGAGAGCTGGCGATGGCGCGAGTTAAGACGTCTGTGGATGGCGGCAGACGTCTGGAGCCGCGTCGTCTGGAGAAGGAGGCGGACGTTTGGACGTCGCGGGTACGGGCGCGCGCCTTCGCGTAGGGTTTCTGCAGGCCGACGCGAAGACGACGAGCGGGCGATGCGCGGAGGAGCGAACGTGGAGGAGGCTCTGCGGGTGGTCGCGGAGGGGTGCGGAGGTTGGCTGGGGATGGTGAGAGGGCCTGGCCGGCCGCTGCAGTGCGCGCAGCGGCCGGTTGCAGGTGCATGACGGAGGCGACAGAATGGAGAACGAAGCGGAGGAGGCCCTGCAGGCGCGCGCGGAGGGCTGAGCGCCTGCGGGGAAGGTCTCGGAGGTGGCGAGGGGGTCTACTGCTGCTGTCGCTGCCGCGGTTTGGCTGCTGCTGCTGCTGCTTCAAGCTTCGGAGCTTGAACTGGCAGCAATGGCGTGGAGACGAAAACGAAAAGAAAAGAAGACACCACGCCCACCGGCTCGTTGAAGAGTTGGGCGGTGGTGTTCCCACTGTGGTGGTGTGCACCACAATGGGTTCTCCTGCTCGCCGGGTGTCTCCTCGAAGGAGGGCCGACGTATGGGAGGGGAGAACGATGGAGAGGAAGGTGAGGTTGCGGGTTTCTTTCTTCTGCAGCAGCGTGTGTTCACGAGGAAGAAGCCGTGGCTTCTTATAGAGGAGGAGAGCATGGTGGGGAAGCATGGCCGCAGCAGGGGGAAGGGTGAGGGAATGGCAGGCGCAGGGAGTGGCGTTGGCAGGACGTGCAGCTGCAGCATCGCGTGGAGTGCATGCAGCCGCGGGAAAAAGAAGGACCGCGGGAAGAGAAAAGAAAGAAAGAGGAAATAAAAAATAGAGAGGGGACTTTTTGCAAAGAGGCACTTGAGACAAAATGTAAATATGCAAGCCATTGTTTTATTCTCTTCTGCTCTCAATAAATGCATGAATGCTAGTGTTTTTACAAATGCAACTATAGAATCCTAATATGCATAGCTAATGCTAGAAAATAGCACAAGAAGGCATTATTACAGGCGTGATTTGAGGTGCAATCATATACCCCCGTGCCTATCTTTTGCTAGTCCCTAGCAAAATGGTATTTAGAAATGATCTCAAGCTGAAGATTTTCTTCTGAGGTGATATCGGTGTGTTTATTATCGGATATTGTGAGAACCAATTGTAGAGAAGATTACCAGTACTTTAAGTCTTACATGACAAAGATCATCTCTCAACTAACTAGGACTCTTGATATTTAAACCTTAAGTACTATTTCTAGGACCTAGGAGGTTTTCCCGTACTCGAGAGCTCAAGAGGTTATGGTTTGTGCATAGTGAGGGATCAAGATTGACCAGATGAATATTAAGACTCAATCCTGGGGTTTCACGAATTTTTAAGTGCAAGTTGGTCCTAGTTTCAGCTCATGTCTTCAGATTGACTCTTAAGATGATGACGGAAAACTCAACTCCCATTTCCTGATTTTTTGTGGGTCACAGAAAAACAAAGGATACAGACATTTATCAGATATACTGACTCTTTTGCAACATCTCTTTTTTTTTTTGACAACTCTTTATTTTTATTTTTTTTTATTTTTTGAAACACATGTCAGTATATCTCTTACAACACATTTTGAAAGAGCACACTTTTTTTTCTTTTTGGTGGAAAGAGTCGCTCCTAAACACAAGACTAAAGCCTGGGATAAAAGGTCTACCTACGCGCGCATGTAAGGACTCCACCTTCCCTAATGAACACTAGGGTTGGATCTTATGTTCACCTGGTCTTTCCTGATATGTGTAGTGTGAACCAACTTTACTTACGCTCTCAAGTAAAAGTAAACCAACGGATCTTGTACTGGTGTCTCAGGTACAAGAATACGTCCTTAGTTAGGAGAGATCTTGATCTATTTTGTCAATGCCTTAAGTGAATTAAGCCGAGCCTGAGCGAATCAAGCTTTTGTGGCTTGGAAATTCTTCAAAACAGAGGTTGAATATCCATAAACACTTATTATATTTTTGTTTCAGCTTTTAGATCATTACTAAACACCATTTTCTCTCTCTCTTTTTTTTCTTTTTCTTTTTTTTTTATAGAAATTGCATGATACCCTAAAATAATCAGATTCTAAGGATGCCTATCCACCCCCCCATGCCAAACAATGCTTTATCCTCATATGCATGCAGGGAAGGGTAGAGAAAGGACGATAGATCGGGTAATGAGAGCTGAAGTGCAGGGTATACAGCAGGGCGGTAGGGCGGGTGGATGGTGGGTGGTGAAGTGAAAAGTGAAGTGATCGTGGGGTGGTGAGTGTTGTTAGGGTGCCTCCCAACGAGCGCTGAATTTAACGTCCCCAGCTGGACTCAGGATGAGGCAAACAATTAGTTACCCTTCAGCAGGGCAACGGTTTCTCCAACGGGGGCAGGTTCATGAGTCAGAAAGGGTTTCAAACGATGCCCGTTGACCGTAAATTTACACCCAGATTTGGGCTCTTCGATCTCGACGGCTCCGTTGGGGAATGGTCTTGAGACCAGAAAGGGACCAGTCCATTTGGACTTCAATTTCCCAGGAAAGAATTTGAGTTGGGCATTATAGAGCCAAACTTGCTGAGATGACTCAAATTCCTTCCACCGAATATGGCTGTCATGAAAAGCCTTAGTGCGCTGTTTAAAGGTAAGAGCAGAATCATAAGCTTCACAACGGAGCTCTTCCAGCTCTTGGAGTTGGAGCTTCCTTTCTCGACCACACAGGTCTGGGTCGAGGTTACATTGGTGAACCGCCCAATAAGCGCGATGCTCCAACTCCACGGGCAATTGTCAAGGCTTCCCGTAAATGATTCTATAAGGAGACATACCAAGGGGAGCCTTGAAGGCGGTCCGATACGCCTAAAGTGCGTCAGTCAGCTTGTCGGACCAATCTTTACGGTTAGGCCGAACCGTTTTCTGGAGAATCTGCTTGATTTGCCGGTTCGACACTTCCGCTTGGCCGCTCGTCTGAGGATGATACGGGGATGCGATACGATGGTGGACTCCGTACCTCCTCAGAAGTGCTCGAAAAGAAGCATGGGTAAGGTGGCTTCCTCCATCCGAGATAATGGCTCAAGGGATCCCAAAGCGCGCAAAGATGTGGTCCTTGACGAATCGAGTGGAGATAACATGGTCAGCATGGCGCGCGGGAATAGCCTCGATCCATTTCGAAACATAGTCAACGGCCACGAGGATGAATTCGAAGCCGTTGGATGGAGGAAAGGGACCCATGAAGTCAATTCCCCAGATGTCGAAGATTTCCGCAGCTAGGATCGGTTGCAAGGGCATCATGTCACGACGTGCCATTGACCCTAACGACTGGCACCTAGTGCAATGCTTGGCATAATCGTGTGCATCCTCGTGAAGGGAGGGCCAAAAGAAACCGCACTGCAACACCTTGGCTGCAGTTTTCCTCCTAGAGAAATGGCCTCCACAGGCCTGATCGTGGTAGAAGGATAGCACACTGGGGAACTCGTTGTCTGGAATACAGCGACGGATGATTTGATCAGCACCTATCCGAAAAAGAAGTGGATTATCCTAGAAATAATACTTTGCTTCTGCCATGAAACGCTCGCGCTGGTTTTTAGGCCAGCCACGTGGAAGAGATCCAGAAGCAAGGTAATTGGCAATGTTGGCATACCACGATCCACTTGCCACATTTATTACCAACAGGTGCTCATTAGGAAAAATTTCATTGATCGGCAGAGTAAGTCCAATATGGTCAGGGTCCAGTCTGGAAAGGTGATCGGCCACAACATTCTGGGCTTCGGCCTTATCGCGAATCTCAATGTCAAATTCCTGGAGCAGAATGATCCAACGAATCAGCCTAGGCTTGGCATCCTTCTTGTACATGAGATGGCGAATGGCCACGTGGTCAGTGAAAACAATAACGTGAGAGCCCAGAAGGTAAGAGCGGAATTTCTCCAGCCCAAAGACGATCGCCAGTAGTTCCTTTTCAGTGGTAGTATAATTACGCTGGGCCTCGTCTAACGTCTTACTGGCGTAGTATACCACGAAGGGGTGTCTATCATGTCTTTGTCCCAGGATGGCTCCGACTGCAAGGTCTGAAGCGTCACACATAAGTTCAAAGTCAAGGGACCAATCAGGCGGTTGGAGAACAGGGGCCTTGGTGACAGCATTACGCAGCTGCGTGAATGCTTGTATACAGTCGGGGCTCATGTCGAAGGGTACGTCGGTTGATAGGAGATGAGTTAAGGGTCGAGAAATTTTGGAGAAGTCTTTGATGAATCTCCTATAGAAACCGACGTGTCCCAAGAAGGAGCGGATTTGTTTGACAGAACCAGGCACAGGTAAATCAGCAATGACGTCGAGCTTAGCTCTGTCAACCTCGATACCCCTATTGGAGATGATATGTCCGAGAACAATTCCCTCATGCACCATAAAATGGCTTTTTTCCCAGGAAGGCACGAGGTTTACATCAATACATCTCCTAAGGATGCGAGTCAGGTTGGCAAGACATTCGTCGAAAGATGGTCCAAAGACTGAAATTCATCCATGAAGACCTCGAGAAAGTCACCCACCATGTCATGGAATATCGCCAGCATGCATCTCTGGAAAGTTGCTGGCGCGTTGCAAAGTCCGAACGGCATCCTTCTAAAGGCGAAGGTGCCGAAAGGGCAAGTAAAAGTGGTTTTCTCTTGGTCTCGGGGGTCAATTGCCACTTGGTTATATCCTGAGAATCCATCCAGGAAGCAGAAAAATTTATTTCCCACTAACCGCTCCCGGATTTGGTCAATAAATGGTAGCGGGAAGTGATCTTTCTTGGTTGCAGCATTGAGTTTCCTATAATCTACACACACTCTCCAAGATGTAGGAGTGCATGTAGGGATGGATTCGCCCCTGTCATTGACATGGATGGTGAGTCCTGCCTTTTTGGGCACAACGTGAATCGGACTCACCCGGAGGCTATCGCTGATCGGGTAGATTATACCCGCATCCAGCCACTTAATGATTTCTTTCTTAACGACCTCCCGCATGTTAGGGTTGAGACGTCGCTGCATCTCGCGGGAAGGTCGAGCCTCCTCCTCCGTATATATACGGTGAGTGCAGTAGGAGGGGCTAATGCCAGATAAGTCTGATAAAGACCATCCAATAGCTGCCTTGTGTTCAAGGAGGACCTTAGTTAGTTTGCACTCCTGCTCCCTGGTTAATTTTGAACTGATGATTATAGGGAGCGTTTCATTTGGTCCCAGGAAAACATACTTGAGTGTATTAGGCAGCACTTTTAGCTCGGGAGTGGATGGGGAAGGATCTGGCATTTCTTGGGATGAGAGTGTCCCAGACGGGTAGGAGAACAAGTTAGGAGGAAGAAACTGGCCTTCAGATTGGCCAAGAAGAGGGGCTTCTTGGATAGATGGATCCAAAAATGAATAGCCCCAGTGAGAAGTATATGGGCTCAAGGTCGCAGTGTGGATTTGCAAATCCGCCTGGTTTGGCGGGGAAGAAAGGGCAATTCGGTCTTCATGAGTGTGGACCGACGGTGAGTAGCCCGGATATGACTCAGACCACGAGGTATGGGAAGCGGAGAAAACCTCGTCAAAGGTCTGGCCAGGAGAAGTGATGAGAACCTCATCATGAGCCATAACTAGCTCATTTTGACCTAATACAGAGGATAAAAGCTCCTACATAACTCAAGGAAAGGCTTAACTCAGAGAATTCTGAGTTTAAGAAGAAAATAAGTCATAAGGGGTAAAAATGTAATTTTACCAGCACAATCTGCAAACAGGGTAACTCAGGGTCCAAACATAGGTCAAACTAACCTAATAAGAAGGAAAGTGGTATGATCTGATCTGATAAGGGTTACAGCAGCTCCAAGGAATTAAATGACAATCTGTAACCCTAAAGCAAACCCACTTCAATTCATGAGGTTCGAGGAAAAGAAAAAATCTACTAAACCCTCTAAAATTCATAGAAAAATAATCTCTAGGGTTTAGAACCTTCAATTTGGCCTTAGGAACCTATTTTGACCTACATTGAGAACCATGCCCAATTAATGATTTAATTTGGGTTTTTACGTAAATTGGCCAGTCAAACAAGGTCTGACCTAGAAATAAAATTCACCATTAGAATCCTTAGACCCCTTTTAGTCATGCATAAAAACTTGAGCCTAGGAAGAGACCTTCTTGACCGACTTTCATTTTGGTCCTCATCCATTACTTTTTGACCCTCAACTTTTGAAACCCTCGCATTTTGGACCCTAAGTCTTCATCATTTTTGCATTTGGGTCCTCCCTGCAAAACCCTGAGCAGCACCATGCTCCGGCGAGGCTTGGCGTCGCGCAGGGTGAGGGCGTCCCCCTGCCAAGACAACGGGGTGTTCCCTGCGACGTCTGCTGTCGCAGGGACACCTCCACGATCTCTGCCTTCACCCACACCTTCCGTGCGAACGCGCGGAAGGTATGGGTTGCAATCCGGCCATCCTCCGGCGAGGGAGGCACGTCGCCTCCCTCTGCCCTCCTCTCTGATTCCACCTCTATAAAAGCCGCCCCCTTCCACCGAACTCAGGAGCTCGGTTCTGACGGAGAAACTCCCCCCCTTTCCTCTCTTCCCACTCCGGCAGAGGCCCTCCAGCTCCGGCGGTTCTTCCTCCTCCTCCTCGTCGCTCTGCCGCAATACCAGCAGCAGAGTCACCTTCGCCCGCTCTTCCCGCGTTGCGCCGTACCCAGCGCGCGCTCTCCCGCTCTCTCCTCGCCGCCGCCCCTTCTCTCTGGGCACCTTCTTCTCCGGCGACAGTCGATACGACTGTCGCCCTACTCCGGTCCCCTTCGACTCTACAACTAGGTCAGAACTTCTCCCCACTTCCCCCTCTTTCTTTTCCTCACTATTTTACATTTGATTAAACCCTCGACCGACCTGACCGCCCTCACCTTCTCCATCTCCGGCCACTCTCCGGCGAGTTGCCCCCGTCAATCCACCACTCCACACAACTCGCCACCTACCCCAAAAGCTCTGCCTCACCTCACCCGACACCCCCCGCCCCTCCACTACCACTCCACAGCCCCACAACACTCCCTCGAACAAACCCACTTTTCCAGTCGCAGTCCGACCTAGGGCCGCCACCAGACACCGCCCCACGACCTGCCAGACCCTGCACCACCTTCGCCGTGTCACGGCGAAGGTCCCCTGCTTGTCTGATTAGGCCGAGGGGCCATTTTACTGTGAACAGGTCACCTGCCCTCCGCAGCCATTGCTGAGCAGGTGGAGCTCCTTCCGCCTGCAGCCTTGCCCTGCCCAGCCTCGACTCTCCAGGCTGCGCGCTTCGCCTTCCCGCATTCGCCCAGGCCTGCAGCTGGGGCGAGAGCCTCGCTCACAACGGCAATTGCCTGCAGCTCTCTCAGCTGCAGGTGCCCAATTGGGGTGGGACATTTAGTCCCACCTCGGAAGATTCTGCAGCCGCGCACCCATATAAAGGTAAAAAGTGCTATAGGCTTATCGCCTCAGCACACGGGGTGAGGTCCCTCTCACCCGCTCACCCGGCCTCGTCTGCGACCACCCCCCACGGACCTGGCCTGACCCGTTTACCCGACGTACACTCCTCGCCCACCACCGCACGCCGGTGGGCCTGGACCCGGGCGCGACCCGTACCCAAATACCCGGCAGCTCTGGGAGAGCTGTCCTACAAGCGAAATCTGAGAGAGAGAGACGCGGGGGAGGGTAGGGTAGGTTTTTGCCTTGACCAATCTGTGAGTGTGCAGGCATAGAGGAAGAAGAAGAAGAGAAGGCAGACCGCAGAGGAAGAAGGAGAAGAGAAAGAAGAAAGGAGCAGCCAAAGCCGTGGCTGCTTGAAGAAAAGCGAGGCAGAGAAGAAGAAGGCCAACGAAGAAAGACTGAAGGAAGAAGGAGGAGCACCAAGTAGCACTGTAGCAGCGGCGACTTAAGTCGTCGGATTGGAACATCAGACGACGCTCTGCTGAGGCAGAAAGAAGAAGAAAGAAAAGAGAAGCTAAAGAAGACGAGAAGCGCAAGGAAGATAGAGCTGAAAGAAGAGACGAAATAAAAGAAGCAGAAGAAGAAGAGGAACTGAAGGCAGAAGATCCGACAAACAAGAAGAAGAAAGAAGACAAAGATGAGAGAAAGAAGAGAAGAAAAAGCCAAGAGACCAACCTATCTCTCTCTCTCTCTTATTTTTGTAATAGAAATATTGTACTTCTAGAATACAACTTGCTCCCTGAGTTCGACCTCGGGAACTCTTTTATTTCCGATTAATAAATTGTATTAAACTGGTAACCTCTTCTCTATGATATACTACGACGAAATAATGGAACTATAGAGGAGAACCGCTCACCAAGTTTTTGGCACCATTGCCGGGGAGCAACGGCTATTCTAGAAGCTTTAAATTTCTTTCAAGAGATTGCTAATCTTTTTCTCTCTCTTATGTGCAGGTAAAAGTTGGAAGAGCAGCCACACAACAAACACTCCAACAACAGGTAATCTTCATTAGCCCTCTCTTAAACTCCCTTAAAATCTAAAAAGGAACAAAAAGAAAAATCAACTTAGGGCTACCTGCATCATACATAGTAATTCCTCAAAGTTGCCTAAATTTTTCATTTCAACACATTTTAACTGTCCATCCAGCTAAGGTAACTATGGCTAAAACCTTCTTGATTGAGCCCTAGATACTACATTTTTGAGGCAACTAAAATGGACCAACTAGAGCCAACTCAGGAATTGAAAAGCTAGGGTTTTTAGAGACACACCTTCTATTAACAAAGAAAAGATCTTCCCAAAATGAGGTGTACCTAAACCTTGTTTGAAAAGATCTATACAAGAGGAACCCTAAGCAAATCAGGCTCTTAAATCCATTTGAACCTTAAAAGAAAGGACCCAAAAGCTCTCAAAGAAACAAGAGGTGAAGTTGACCCCTTGGGTCAACCAACCTTAAAATTAGGTCACTTCTTCACTTAAAATACCTAAAAGTTCAAGTGGAACCTTAAGCGCCTTGATCTTAAAGTAAAATTGGTAGACTTAAGAGGTCAAGGTCCCCATTCTGGTCTACCTGGAACCGCAGTGACAAGAGAGGTCGGGTAGGGGAAATCCTGTAACCCGTGGGGACGCTCTACCGTGTAGGGGTCTTCGCAGGACTCACCCTCTCAGGCTGCCCAGGTAATTCTCAGGTGGACGATCTTTCTGATTAAGGGGTCCATCTGCCCCGCGCCTCTATAGTCACCCAACACATTTTTGGGTGTCTTGATTGGGTCCAGCACATTCTAAACTCTTCTACTCCAACATCGCATGCACGGTAGGAGATCCTTAAGACCACCCTTAAGATCTCCTTTAGGAATTCACTCTCGTCAAGGCCCAACCTTGACGCCCGGGTTTGAACAGCAACCCTACCCCATCATTCTCTCATCTGATTCTGAATCAAGCTCTTCTTCTTCCCCTATCATGGCTTAGCCAGTTGAGGAAGAAAATAATTTGGAGAATCAGCTCCAGCGACTCAATGACCTCTTCCAAAACTTCGTGCACCCACCGCAGCATCCTATGATGCGGGACCATTACAATCCTGCTGCGGTGGCTATTGGGCCTCGAGTCAGAATCCTGACTGGAGGACCTGATTCCGAATTGAAGCCCAACATGATTCACGCTATACCTAAATTCCATGGGCTTAATTCCGAAGATCCCTTCCAGCACATCAAACAACTAAAGCATCTGGCCCAAACTTTTGGGTCAGACGTGCAAAATCGGGATATTCTTCTCATGAAGATGTTCTCCTTTTCTCTTATGGACAAGGCCGCTCATTGGTATCAAACTTAAACCCGGCCGATCAACACTTGGGAAGAACTTCAGTCCGAGTTCTTGAAAAAATTCTTCCCCGTTGGTTGGACCAACGCCTTGCACCATCAGATTACGCACTTCACTCAACAAACAGGGGAACCTCTCCATGAGGCATGGGATCGTTTTCAGGATCTCATGAGGAAGTGCCCCCATCACGGAGTTCCTAAATGGGAACAGGTCCAATCTTTTTCCCAAGGACTCCATGAGGACATCCGTCTTTTCGTCAATGCAACTTGCGGAGGAAATATCATGGGTCAACATGAAGACACCGTGTGGGAGATTCTCGAAAACATGTGCAAGAACTCCATCAACAATGACTCCATGGGATTATTCGACAGGACGAATACCCGCGCATCGACGAATCTTAGGGGAGCACATGAGACGCAGGGCCTGTCCGCATCAGTCGACCTGGAGTTAATGGCCAGTCGATTGGACAAGGTCTCAATCATTGAGAAGAAGGTGGATGAGCTGACTCAGCACTTGCAGCGAGCCACCTCCGCACGTAACTCCTTTACACAACCTCCTTCCACACAGGAGACTGTGCAAAACATTCTCCACCGATCTTCCCCTAGGATGGATCCATATCCATCCCCATTTGATTCTCGGATCGGAGGGTCATCCGATCCTTTCTACACCATCCTGGGGAATTCCATTCCCCCTTTCTCTAATTCTCTAGAGGTTCCTCAGACCTGCGAGGACCTCATCGCCATCCAGAACGACCCATTCTCCAACACCTATAACCCTGGATGGCGAAACCATCCCAATTTTCAGTGGGCGGGAAATTCCCAAACCCAAAGACCACCCTTTCAGTCCCGCCCACAGCCCCCTAGTCATTACCAGCCGCCTCAGCCTCGGCCCAACCCTACTTATCCATCAGGGCCAAATCAGGATCAAATGTCCCTTATCCTTCAGACTTTGGTTGACATTCAAAGAATGAATGCGGCTATCCAAAAATAACACAAGGACGAACTTACAGAGGTTAGAACTCAACTGGCCCAGTTGGAAAATTCTCGCCAGCCAGGCACACTTCCTTCCCAACCTCTTCCTAACCCGAATAACGTGCCGACCCAGGAGCGCGTTGTGAATCAAAATTTAGGCCACGCACAATGGATTTATCAGGCCCCTACTGCTCCATCGCCAGACGGGATGGAAGCTTCAACATCTTATGCGGGATTTCAGCAGCAGCCACCCCTCTTACCAAACCCAAATCAAAATCAGGCCGGATTAAATTCTGTAACAACACGTAGTGGTAAAACAACTCAAGACCCGCATTATCCTAACAACTCCAAGCCTGATAACCAAGACCCTAGGATAGTTATCGAAGATACCACTGTCCCAGATTGAAAGGCCGTTTGCCCCAGTCTTAGACACCCGATAGCACGCGGGAACTCTCACCGGCACGTAGCTGCTACACGCAAGTAGTTAGACCTCCAATCCTTAGCAAGGGTCAAGTTACTACCAATTTTATTTAGAGGCTTAGGATTAAGTGCTTTTGGAATATGAAGGGTGTTATTTACGGGTAATGCCCAAGTGATTGATTTTCAGAGTGTGTAAAATAAGCATGCAACAGGGAAATCTCCCCGAATTGAAGTTTTTATTGGTGAATGATTTTTAAAGTTCAACCTTAAGTAGTATGAATTTTAGGGTTTTGCTGAATTACCAATTCAACCAATCTCCGGGTTTTTGCAAAAATACAGGTTTTCTTTCTAAGCCCAAAAAACCCTTCTTCAATTATCAGTTAGTTAATGTATGCTAAAATGCAATGGGCTACCCTAAATGGAGATTTCTTGTGTGGATGCACGAATCAGTTTTATATCAGTGTGAAAGGGAGCGAAAGCACTTTAATTCAAGTGCTCCCAATCACTAAGAAAAATGTCCACACAAGGTTCAACCAACAGATAAAGAAAATAAAGTTGTTGGTGTTGAAGTATTCGGGATCGAATCTCAGGCAAGTTGAAAAGTCGTGGTGGGGTTGGAATTAACTTAATTCCAAGTCTCCCCACAAAAAATGTAATCCCGAATTGAAAATAAGTGAGGCAAAAGAGGGATGCAAGCAATCTTTTTCTTTGCCTCAAAGAATACTTCTCACGACGAAAAATCCAAGAATTAAGATTCTCGGATTTTCGCTATGCGAAGTAGGGTGGGAAATCCCGAGGCGGTGGGAGTGAAGACAACCAATCAAATAAGTGAATTTTAATCCACTTGCCTCAAGAGATCCCAAGAAGTTTTTTTAATTTTTTAGTTTTTAGTTTTTTTTTTTTTTTTATTGAGGTGGCAAGTTAATCCTAGTTTGCTAAGAAAAGGAAAACCTACTTGTTCGACAACGTATGCGAAGCTCCAATGCGGTGTCGGCGTCTTCACGCTCTCGTTCCCACCTTGGATCTGCCCTCGTTCCCGACTTCGTCTGCCTATCTTCTCCTTGCAACCAGATTCACCTGCACATCAAAAACAAAAGTACCCATGAAGAGAGAAGAGAAAAATTGAAAGGAATTAAAAAAAACTTACTTGAAGGCGCACTTCCCCGGCAACGGTGCCAGAAAAGGATGATGGGTCGGCCCGGATAGGTTGTTAATATGATGATTTTATCGTTGAAATGTATATAGTGGTTAACCTAATTTGGACCTAACCATCTCTTTACAAAAATTTTTAACTTGGCCTAATTGATTTTATCTTGTCACTTTTAGGCCTAGGGTCGAACTGAGGGAAGTGGGGTTCAAGTCAAATTTCTACGTTTTCCTTAAAATGCGTCTCTTCCGTTCGTTTATTATGTTTTTGATGTTTTTCTTATTTAGATTTTTTTCTGGTAATCTTTGTCCTTGAGGCACACCCTCAAATTTTTATCCTTGGCTTTTAGCCAAAATAGAGTTCCAAAACACGCCTTGCTACTCGCAAGATGGGATATCTACAAATCAAAGATTATCTTTTCTCTTTTATACTTTTTTTTTTCTTTTTACTAAGAAAGAAGCTAACAGACAGAAAGTAAATATAGTATCTATAGATATATATGTATATATATGTATTATATCTATAAAGGGGTGGGGGTGGAGGTGGCGATGGAGTGTAGCACCGTGTCGGGTCGGTCGTCGTCTAGAGAGACGCAACCAACTCGACTGGGTGCCGCGTGGAGTGTGGATGGATGATGGATGATGAATGTGTCCACGCTTTTTGTACGCGTGTATCGAGAAATATCAGCAACTGGTGCAGATATTCCCGCGATACAGTGTATAGTAAATAACGTGAAAATATATGTACATATGTATGTATATAAGTAAATATATCTATATGTATTTAAATTTATAGGTATATATGTATAGATATATATAGATATATATGTATGTATATATATAGATGTATCTAGATATATATATATATATTTATATATGTATGTATATATATATATAAGTATATGTATAAGTATATATATATATATTATATATATGTATGTATACATAACTATATAGATATACTATGTATATAAGTATATATATATATATAGATATATGTATGTATATATATGTTACTATAAGTGTGTGTGTGTGTACGTATGTGTGAGTGTAGGTGTGTGCTGTGAGTATAGAGAGAGAGAGAGAGAGAGAGCGGGCGGGAGAGAGGGCGAACGCGCGTGGGAGTACTCGCGCCAGAGAGAGAGAGAGCGGGCGGGAGAGAGGGCGGATGCGCGCAGGAGTACTCGCGCCAGAGAGAGAGAGCGGGCGAGAGCTGGCGATGGCGCGGGTTAAGACGTCTGTGGATGGCGGTAGACGTCTGGAGCCGCGTCGTCTGGAGAAGGCGGCGGACGTCTGGACGTCGCAGGTGCGGGCGCGCGCCTTCTCGTAGGTTTTCTGTAGGCCGACGCGAGGACGACGAGCGAGGGATGCGCGGAGGAGCGAATGTGGAGGAGGGTCTGCGGGCGGTCGCGGAGGGGTGTGGAGGTTGGCAGGGGACGGCGAGAGGGCCTGGCTGGCCGCTGCAGTGCGCGCAGCTGCCGGTTGCGGGTGCACGGCGGAGGCGACAGAACGGAGAACGGAGCGGAGGAGGCCCTGCAGGCGCGCGCGGAGGGCTGAGCGCCTGCGGGGAAGGTCGCGGAGGAGGCGAGGGGGTCTACTGCTGCTGCCGCCGTGGCGGTTTGGCTGCTGCTACTGCTGCTTCAAGCTTCGGAGCTTGAAGTGGCAGCAATGGCGTGGAGACGAAAACGAAAAGAAAAGAAGACACCACGGCCACCGGCTCGTTGAAGAGCTGGGTGGTGGTGTTCCCACTGTGGTGGTGTGCACCACAGTGGGTTCTGCTCGCCGGGTGTCTCCTCGAAGGAGGGCCGACGTATGGGAGGAGAGAACGATGGAGAGGAAGGTGAGGTTGCGGGTTTCTTTCTTCTGCAGCAGCGTGTGTGTTCGCGAGGAAGAAGCCGTGGCTTCTTATAGAGGAGGAGAGCATGGTGGGGAAGCATGGCCGCAGCAGGGGGGAAGGGTGAGGGAATGGCAGGCGCAGGGAGTGGCGTTGGCAGGACGTGCAGCTGCAGCATCGCGTGGAGTGCATGCAGCCGCGGGAAAAAGAAGGACCGCGGGAAGAGAAAAGAAAGAAAGAGGAAATAAGAAATAGAGAGGGGACTTTTTGCAAAGAGGCACTTGAGACAAAATGTAAATATGCAAGCCATTGTTTTCTTCTCTTCTCCTCTCAATAAAATGCATGAATGCAAGTGTTTTTACAAATGCAACTATAGAATCCTATTATGCATAGCTAATGCTAGAAAATAGAACAAGAAGGCATTATTACAGGCGTGATTTGAGGTGCAATCACGGGGGTCTGGATATCATTCATTAATCAACTCTTCCAACTGATCTTGCAGATCCCCATGTTGTTAAATGAAATCTTGACAATTTTCCCAAAGTTGTGGATTTAACAAATATTGTAAACCCTCATTCCTATGAATTCTTCTCAAAGTAATCATTTGAGTAAGAGGGTTTCCCGAGTCAAACCACATGATATTTGGGTTGCAATCATTTGGATGTGGTTGATAATCTATAGTTCACTATCCTAATTTTCCACTAAAAGTGGTTGAAGTTTTGAAAAAATCTTCGCTATGTCTAATAGCATCCTCAATCATTCGATCTTTCATGCTCTTTCGGGGTTCAGGGCTAGTGGACATTTTTCCTAATCGCTCAGGTTAATTCTCAAGTAAGGTTTTGAAATCAAACCAGGTGGTGGGTTGAAAGAATTGAGTTCAAGTTCAGAGTGAAGAGAAGTTGATTAGATCGGATCTCACACAAATTAATCGGGGCTTGACCTCAATTTGGATTAAACTCTAATGGAGGCCTTAAGGTGAATCTTAAGTGCCTCCTCCTGTGCGTGTATTGTAGAGAAGATGAGAGGGACTGGATATGAATTAGACCTAATTTAGGCACCCAAAATGATTGGATGACTATGGCCAGTTCGAGGTAGATGGACCTCTGAATCAAAAACTCACTCTCCCGAGAATTACTTGGGCAGTCAGGAAAGGTGAGTCCCGTAAAGACCCCTACATGGTAGAATGTCCCTACGGGTTAGAGGGTTTCTCTTACCCGACTTTCCTTGTCAATGTGATTCTAGGTAGACCGGATACGTTTGAGTTAAGCCCTAAAGTCTTCAATTTTAGGCTTAAATGTGCATGTGCCTTGGTTATCACTTGATTTTAGAGATGAATTCACTTGTAACCTAATTTTAGGTTGATTAGATTACAATACTGATGAGTCATTTAGATCGCCTGTTAATTAGTCGTTATTATGTTGAAGTATAGGTGCAATCCAAATGGATGTCATATCATTTATTTATTTACATAATTTTTGCTAATTTATTTTAGGTCGTCCATTAGGAGGTAGTTATTGATATACATCACTCTATATTCTAAAAATGCTCTTTCATTCCGAAAATATTAAGTTTATTTAGAAAAGATTCAAAGAATGAAACCTAAAAAAAATTCTAAAAATGAATTAATCAGGTTAATTATATACAAAATGAATCACTTAATGTTAATTGCAATGCCTCAAACATATTTACAAGTGGAAAGACATGAAAAACTTATCTAAACTACTCTATGTTAGGTATGTATACTATACTAAGTAATGCCTAAATATGAGGCAAAAAAACACTAAATAAATATACTAACATATGCTATACTAACATATATAAATACTTTTACTAACGCATAATACTATGTACAGTGACGTATATAAGTGTCGCTAAAGCCTAAAACGATATATCTAAACTAAGGCAAAATTAGTATATACTACTTATACTCTATATATATATATACACGTACATACTATACTTAATTTATATATATATATACTAATGCTTATATATAACACAATACATGCACACACCATACTTCATATACATACACATATATACATAACTAACTCACACTCACACATTAATACTTAGCTCACAACATGCAAAGTTATTGGCTGGCGGGCCTGGTCTTTCGCAGGATCAACAACCCTCTTAGGTCGGATCGGACCACTACTAGATCGAGCCCTAGTTGGTTAATTAGGGTATATTTTTATTTAGTTTAGGCCCAATAGGCCCACACCCATGAGTTCACATGCGCCTACGCACGCACACACAGGCGCATGCGTGCATGCAAACCGTTGCTCATGTATGCTCATGTATGTGCACCCAGTGCTAACGACAGGGAGGATCGTTGGCATTGGTGCACTTATACGTGCGCAACCACTCGTATCTTCACGATGTGGTGCTAAATATATGCGCCCAATTGGTGTGCAGTGCAAGTTTTAAGTTTGATTTCAAGCCTTAATTTGGACAATAATTAATTAATTAACTTACAAATAAATTATTTATATGTGTAGCCTATACATAGGGCTACTTATTGGTACAATTTTTTAAACTTAATTAAATATTTAATTATATTTAAAATTAATGAAAATTACAAGTTAAGTTAGTACTTAATTTATTGATTAATGTACTTAATTGACTTATAATTTAGTTAATATACATGATTAATTATTTATTACACATTTTTAATTTATTTTTAGTTATTTATTTTAGTATATATACATTTAAATACACGTTTTCCATATATATATACAAATATACAATATAAATCCTGTTATACAGTATAATGCATTATAAATATACTGAAAATGTTTTAAATAAAAATATATAAGTATACAATATATTTTACTTGAATAATTTATTAAATTACTAATTTAATTTATTTTAACTTAATAACTTAGCTAATTAACTTATTAATTTAATTATATACGATAAATACTTAATTAAACAAATAAACAATTATATAACAATATATAATAATTACTTTAATAAGTATATACAGTTATAAATATCTTTTTACATGTATACATATTTATCTATAATTACCTAAGTATATGTACATATAATTTACTATAAATAAATAAATAATTATATAATTAAGATATATACATTATGAGTCAACAAAAATATTTAATTAGATAAATATAAGAAATATATACATTAGTTATGTACATTATAGGTATATAACTTATTAGTTACATTTAACTTAGTTTTTAAATTATATTTACAAGTTTAAATACTATATACAAGGTATTTTTGTGTATTTTTGGACTTTTTCAAGTTTTTAAGGTCTTTTTATGTTTTATAGAAGTTGGAGAAGAGAGTGAGAAGGTGAGATGAGAGAAGAGAGGACTCTTTTTATATTTTTAATATGGAGTTCCTTTATTCAATATTAGAGTACACTAAATCATATACTAGTATGCTCTACCAGCTAGAGGGTTCAGGATACTCTCAAACTTTGCATATACTTAGAAAAATACATAATCCTACTCAAGACACCTCTATTTTATTTATTTACAATTTTTTATATTTTTATATATATTTACAATCTCATACAAACAAGGCCTAAATGAATGTTGAGAATGGAACCTAAGGCCTTGAAACTTAGTTCTAAGGGTTAGAACTGCACTACAAGCATCCAAACATGTCCAACACATCATATGCAACATGAGAGAGCATAAAAACATATTGTCTACATTAAATTTCATAATAAATACAATTTAAATAGTTTGTACTGAATGTAATGGTTGGCAATGATTTTCAAATGAAATCTCATGCTATTACAATCAGATTAAAACAATGAAATGTACATAAATGCTTGTTCATAAGGTTATAACATTACATGACAATGTCAGCTCCTTTAAACCCTCCAATCAACCCCAAATTCAGCTAGAACCAGGCCCAGACCAGACTTACTGCTACTGCTGTTGCTTGTGCAACAGACTTGCTGCTGGTGCAGTTCCCCTGGACATCAGCCCATTGAGGGCTGCTTTGTTGCTCCAAAAATCATCCTCAGATCTGGGAAGTCAGATCTGAGGATCATTCAAACCATACAAACCATTTCATCAAAATCAGTGCTTTAAATCCAACTTAGATCACACGAATATGAGCAATACTGCTGCTACTGATCAAATCCTTTAGCAATTTAAAAGAGTTCAATTAGATCTTCTCAGATCTAATTTGGCTCATAATAAGTTATATTCAATCCTTGAAATTCATATTCTCCAAAAATAATTTGAAATTTGCGATTGATTCCTTCATATGGATCCTCAGATTAGACAAACAGAGCAACTATTACTACTACTGAATTTGTCCAAATCAGTGGATAAAAATCCTTGAAAATCAACTCTAAATCAATGCAAAGCATCTTCTGAAGATTTGAAAACATCAAAATCAATTCATACGTTCCAAATCCCTAAAAACCCTGATATGATCTTCTCCTTACATTATAAGCAATGTAGAGGAAATAGACCAAATTAGGTATTCGAAACCATTTCAAAATAACTGCAAACCTTCATTATGAACTTCAAAATCTTTGTCAAACGTCAAATATTAGGTTGAAAATCATTTGAATTAGGAAACCATGTTGCCCTACTTAGGCTTTTACTATGGATTTGCCTAGGTGATCTAATCACCTTGTACTCCTAAACACTAGCAATCAGCATTTAGGACCTCAAGGTGAATCTTTAGAAAGATTTAGGTCATGGTTTTGGCCTCGAATCAGTGGATCTGATTCTCCTTGACTAAAACTACCCAAAACTAAACTCAAATTGGGCATATGCTCATCAGAATATAAAAACCAAATCAAAACACCTCAGATTCATCGCATTGCACCCAAATAAGCAAATGCAAACTCAATTTGCTCGATTAAATCCGTTCTAAACCAAATTGACTCCAAAGCTTGTGATTGGGCATAAAATCGAAATCCAAATGAATTAAGCGAATCAATGTTAGTAAATCCAGATAGGGGCTCTTTGTGAACATGTGAAGTGAATGAAGAGAACCCTAGGTGGATTTGAGCACTATTTGGATCTATAAGTTGGAAAACTTCATATCTAAATATGCTCGGGTGGAGGGAGTGAAATGCGGATTAAAACAATGAGGGAAGAAGATGAAAATGATCGTGAGGTGTAGAGGAAGCTGTATGAACATGCAATTAAAAGCGAATTTGCCTCTCTGGTTTGAATTTATCAAAGAGGTGCGAATTGGGTGAGTTCTAAATCTACACTAATCTACTCCTATTCTAAGCAATCACTCAGTGCAATTACTATCTAAACTATCTAAACTAACTTGAAAGCATTAAATCCAATCTAATAAAGTAGTAAATACGCTACGAAAGTAGGTAAATCTAGTTAACAGAGGAATGGGATTCTTGGGCTGCAGCTGGTCACTACAACGACGAAGGGAGAGGAGAGGATCTCCAGCGAAGTGAATGAGGTCCCTAGATCCACAGCTAGTGGTTGTGGTGACAAATTGGGGGAGAAAACACCGTTGCTATCATCGACAGTTGATGAAAGGGGAAGAGCTGGATATGTGGACGAAAAGATCAACTCAATGGGGAGGGAGATCATTAGGGGTCGCTGGAGCTCAGTGGAGCTCCTTATATAGGTGTTGGGGAGATTTGGGCACCGCATTTTGAGGTTAAGCGATTTTGGGGTTAACGACGGAGATGAGGGTGAGGAGAGCGTGGGGAAGTCCGGACTAAAAAACAGCCGTTAAATCAGACCTAGGAGGTGATGTGAAGGTGTGCATGAAGGCGTGAGGTGAACGGTGGCAGATCCACTATTGGATCAATGAGTCATGGAATGGACGGTTCCTTCTCTTCAGGTTCATTGTTGCTGAACAGTAGAGTGGAGAGTGAACCAAAGTCTATCAGGTATTTTGCGCGAGAAGCCCTTATAGTGAAGGGGTAGAATAACTGCGGAAGAGGCCCATTAGTGATGAAAATCATTGCAAAGCAGTCCTTAAGGGTTGACAACTACGTCCTTGCGACTTTTATGTGTAAAGAAATGTGATGTACTAAGCACCTAAATGTAATGCTTTAAATGCAAGGTCCTATTGATGCCCAAATGTAATGAGATTTTTATTGAAGCTTAATTGAACATATTAGAATATAATTTAACCCTTAATTTGTACTTTGAAGCTCAAATAGATGTTCAATTGACATTTGGATCATCAATTTGTATTTTTTGAATTAGAATATCTAATTTGTGACCTAATTATGCATTTTTAACACAAATTGAGTGTTTTAGGTTATTTATGTTAATTCTCACGCTTAACCTATTTATTATGTTAATTAGTTTGTGTTTACCTAGTTTCTAGGTTAACTTGGGCATTTTAGCTTTGATGAGCCACACCTCATCAAATACAACATAACTTTACCTAATCTATCCTATGGATTCAAGGATGAAAATTCGGGTTAACTCACTAGAACCACCCTATTTAGTCCAACAAACAAGTATCAAGTCACGAGTTTCAAGGTTCAAGTGATCTTAGAGACTTGATTTTAGGGTTTGAGTTTTTAAATATCTTTAATCAAGGGCTTGGGTTGCACACTATGCAGGATGATATTTTCCTTTAAGCTTGTCAATTGTGTGGTAACACTCCAAAAACCCTAATGGTTCAACCTTAATTGGCTCTGGATGAAGTCCAATTTGATTAAAATTAAGTTGCACACTTGGACTCAAATAAGAATGTGACAGTCCAAATGTGCTACGCAACTTAAGCCTAAGTCCCTAATAGGCACAGGAGTTAATGGTTGTGTGATCTAATCTAATTGCTTCTTCAAAATTGAACCAGAGGATAATCCAAGATTTCTTGCCACAAATTATATTATCTAAGAAAATAGGGCAAGATTGCAATCCTAGTTTTTTTTAGTTCATACATACATACATACGTACATACATACATACATATATATATATATATATATATATATATATATATATATATATAATGGATGAGAGACGTTGTCATTGTCGTAGTATAGTTATCATAATGTAAACAAATGTCGTGTCATTTTGTTTATTTACATAATTTTTATTGATTTATTTTAAATCGTTCACTCGGAGACAGTTATTGATATACATCACTCTTTATATTTAAAAAATGTTCTTTTATTCCAAAAATGTCAATTATATTTACAAAATGAATTAATGAATGAAAGAATGGAAGAATTAGTCAATTATGTACAAAAATCACTTAATTCTAAACATGTTTACAACTAAATAGGCATAAAAAACTATGTATGATTACTTCTAAATAATACTTAAGTATATGTACAAAAATAACTACTAATATACACTAGACTAAATATGCTAACATATAATATTAACTCTAATAACGTATACTATATATACAGTAACATATATATGTGTTGCTATAGCCTTAGTAAAAATATGTACAACACATAAGGCAAAAGACTATATTTACTAACATTTGTACATATCTACAGTGACGGATACAACTGTCACTAAAGCCTTAAACAAAAACTATATATATATAATATAAGGCTCAAACAGTATCATTACTCTATTTATATATATATATTACCTATGTATACATATACATTATATATACATATTTTATTTATTATACATAGACATATATATTATACTATATTTATACATACTATACATATACACAGGCACACACTCAGCAGTACACACACAGTTAGCCATTTTGGCTCACATACACAACTCTCTCGCTCACTTAGCACTAACACTTAGCCGTTTAGCCGCTCTCCTCTTTCAACACTTAGACTTTTTCGAGTTCTCTCTCTCAACACAGCAGCTCGAGTTACTGTTCACTTCGTCAAAATTTGGTTTTTTAGTGGGCAGATCGGCCTTTCATGAGATACACAGCACCCCAAAGGGGTGGGACTAGACTATTACTAAGTCGGCCCTAGTTCAATTAGTGTGCATTTTATTTCATATTCACAGGCCTACAATAGGCCCAATAGAGGCTCGACATAGTGCACAGGCTCCTAGCTCGTACACCAATTTCATCATAATGCTCATATGTATGCTCAGATCAAAGGGTAATAGGTAATGGTATGCTTGCACCCAACGCCTGTCGATTGAAGAGCCGGCACAGCGAATTTGTTAAATACAGCATAGATCGCTCTGTCGCCCACGATGTGGGACTTTGTTAGCGCCGATGAGAGTACTGTACAACGCTGACTGCGTGATGATTTAGTAATTTTGGGCCTCAATTTTAGAGTCCAAGTCAATTCCTAATTTTAAATAAATTATATATTTAGAAAGCCCTTATATAGTTCTACATAATTGTATAAGTAATTTACAAAAATAAATTATTTAAATATATATTAAAATTAGTTAAAGTTAGGGATTTGTACACATTAAATTAAGGTTTAATTTCTTAATTAATATACAAATTGATAAATTAATCATGTAATTGACCTTATAAATAGTTAATTTATATAATAAGGTATTTATTAAACATTTTTATTTATTTTAATTTATTTACATTTAAACACTCATTTGAGATAAATATATACATATTTAATGTATAAATACTATAATATAATACAAATATAGTATAAATAGATTAGAAATGCTTAAAATAATACTATACAAATATACACTATAGATTACTTCAATATTAACTTAATTTGCTAATTTAATTTATTTTAACTTAATAATTTACCTAATTAAGTTAATAACTTAAGTATCTACAATAAATACATAATTAAATTAATGTATAGGTATCATACAATATATAATAATTACTTCGATATATATATATATATATAGTAATAGATACGGTTATAGGTATGTACATAGTCATTTAATAATTAGCTAGTATTATACACATTTATTCGAATATAAATTATTATACAATTATATAGTAAAGTTATATGTACAGTAAATCATCCTAAATATTTATTTAAATATATATAATACATTTATAAGTTATTTATGTATGTTATTTACATATCTTATAATATTTACATATAGCTTAGTCTTAAGTTATATTTACAAGTATAATTACACTGTACATGGCATTTTAGGTATTTTTGAGTATTTTCTGATTTTTACGGTCGTTTTATAATTTATAGAGGTAGGAGAAGAGAGAGAAAGGGTGAGATGAGAGAAGAATAGCTTCTTTTTGGTGTTTTCAGATTTGGTTATTTTATTGAATTTCAGAGTAGTCTGAACCGTTGGCTGGTATGTTCTACTAAGTTGAGAGTTCGGAATACTTTGAAACTTTGGATACACTTAAAGAAATACCTCATCTTACTCAAGATAGGTTTTTTTCTTTAATTATTTTTTAATGGTGTTTTTATTTATTTACAATCAAAATCACGAGCGGCCTAAAAGGGGTATTCAACTAAGAACCTAAGCCTCTAAAGTGAGTTGTCAAGGTTGGAGTTGAAATTCAAATAGTCTAAAACTTTCAGCAAACCACATGCAAGAACTTTAAGTCAATAAACATGATTTTCTCTTCTAATTTCTTTCAAATTCTTTTTTGGATAGTTAATTCATTTAATAGTTTGCCGACAAAAGAATCACACATGGACTACAAGCCATTCACCAGTAGATTTGGATCAATCAATTGTATAGGAATGCTTTTTCACTATGCCCTAACATTATACAACACATCAACTCATCCAATTCTTCAAAACAGCCTCAACACTCCTTGAAACTCCTCCTAGACCAATACTGCTGACAATTTTAACAACTATTGTTCTCATTAAAGCAATCTTTCAACACTGCTACCAACTCAATTTCAACAACTATTAGGTGCCAAATTTATTGACCTGCATATTCTCCCACTCAGCTAGTGCATCAACCCAATCAGAGGCTGATACACTGCTCTTGTGGCTCAATTTTAGCAACTTATGCTGCTACAACTTTCACAAGCCAAATCCACACATGAAATCCAATAATATTCATGTTGAAAACATTACAAACAACTATTAAAAGGTTTGAAATCCATCTCAAAGCCAGATCATAGATCAAAATCCTAGAAAACCTAATTGACCCTTCTACAAAACCATAGACAGCTTAGCACAAGAAAATCAATAGGAGCATCTAAACTTAGTCAAAATAACTTCCAAACCTTCATTAAAACCTATCAAACCTCAATTAAAGCATCAGTCAGCTGATAAAACACATTCAGATTTAGATCAAATATCATCTATCTAGAAATTTTAATTTACGCTTACCAAGATGATTTGATCATCTAGGATGCCTGCACACCATTGATTGGTGTGCAGATATCCAATGCTATGCTATAAATCTAATTAGGTCATGGTTTAAACCTCAAATCAGTGCAACTAATTTTCATAGGTCTAAAATACCTAGAAAAATAGTATCACATCTAAAAATTGGATATAAACACAATGCTCATTTAAATTCCAATCAAAATAGCTCATACCCATTGAAATCAGACAAATTACATTGATATAAACTCAATTTGATAGATTAAAATAGTTAAAAGCTAAATTTCACATTAAATTATTCAATCATCCCATCAAAGCAAACTAGATTCAAACAATCAAGTCGAGTCCAATTTAGCTCAAGGGAGGGTGATTGTTGTCTAATGACATGAATGGAATCACCCTCCATTGGATTTGGTGCCCAATCAGATTTGGGTGCTATGGAGCATCGGATCTGATTGACGCTTCAGTGAGTGAAGTGATTTGTGAATAAAAACATCGAGTAAAGGAAGTGAGCATGATTATGAGATGAAGACAAAGAAGGGTGATCAAAGGGATGTCAACGGGTTCATCTCCTTTGATCAGAATTGATCGAAGGAGGTGTGGGGCTATTAATCTAATCTGATGCTAATTAACCATTGAATCCATGAACTACTTAACTAATTCTACTTTACTTAATCTATACTACACTAACAACTACCCTAGAAAGCATTAAAACCTAAACTAATAGAAGAATGGGGCATGGGGAGAAACTACAGCTGGCGGCTGCTACGAGGAATGATGGGAGAGTCTTCAATGGTTTGAAAGCTCTCTCGTGGAGCTCGAGGTCGCCTAGGGGAGCTATGTGATCCTTACCGGCGAGGAGAAGTCGGAGGAAGTGAGCTCCACTGTCGCAGCAATGGAGTGTAGGTCTAATGAGGAGAGGAAACTAGAGAGGATGAAAGGATCACCTTGAGAGATGTAGTAGGGAGGTGATGCCGTGTGCGAGGATTAGAGGAGCTTCTTAAGTAGGTGCGCGAGGTGATCTGAGCACCGTTAGGTGTGATTAGCCACAATTAGGTTTAACGGTGGGATGAGTACGAAAGGAGCGCGGGAAGAAATTGGGCAAAATCCATCTGTTGGATCATATCTAGGTGAGGTAAGGGTGCTTCGCACAAAGGCACACAAACAACTGATCAACATCCACCGTTAGATGGGTGGATCAATGGAACGATGACCCTGATAAAATGTGTTCTTTGCTGATGAAGTGAGTGAACAGTGTCAAGTATGTTTGGGAAAATTGCACGACTGGCCCAAAAGGTGAAATAGTGATGATTTTGCGCACAAGCCCATAAGTGGCAAGATTCATTAGAGTGCGGTCCAAAAGTCTTTCAAATGGATCCTTACGATTTTCAAAGTGGTCCTTGTGGGTTTTATGCATGAATAAAATGTTATGTTTGAGGACCTAAATGTAATCTAATGAATATGCGGTCCTATTGATGTCCAAATGCCATGAAGTTTTTACTGGAGCTTAATTGAACATTTAAGAAGTTAATTCAACCCTTAATTTATACTTTTGAACTTAAACATGTGTTCAATTTAGAATTGGATCATCATTTTGCATTTATGAATAGAAGATCTCATTAATTAACCTAATTGTGTATTTTTACATTAATTTGCTGTTTTACGTCATTTTTCTTAATTTCCACACTTAACAATTTTATCATGTTAATAATGTAGTGTTTAATCTAGTTTTTAGCTTAACTTGGACATTTTAGCTATGATGAGCCACACCTCATCAATATATAGAGAAATGGGTGTTAAGGAATGAAAGGGAAGAAGGTTACCTGCCTGTGGTGTGGTTGCCTCCTTGATGGAGTGGTTGGCCTAGTTGATGTGACTCAACAGATCCGGTCAAAAAGATCAACAACAAAAAAGGGGTAGATTAGTTAGAAAAATGAATATTCACAAATAAAACAAGAGAGAATAAATACAAGGTATGCATAGAATAAAATAGAAAAAATATACAACGATAGCGATAAGAGTGCATTGCTCCTCGATAATAACGCCAAAAAGTGTTACGTGTGAATCGATGGTTGGTAAAAATCATGCGTTGTAATAGAATCGAAACACGCAAAAATGACCTTTAAAATTTATATTCTCAAAAATATTTCTTTGAATTCTAAGGTTGTCTCTGGAAGCAATCTAATGCACAAAAACCACTATCTAAGATTTCGCAAAATTGCAGTTCAGGAGCTAGATTGAATGAGTTTGATTTCCTAAGTATCAAATCTAGTTCGAAAGTATGTAGATTAATCACTCAATAAAATTGTGACGATTATATCTTAATTACTTCTTGAATAAAGATAATCAATAAATAAGTCTAAGCATTAAGTGAATGTTTCAAGCCAACAACCTCAATTATTCAAGAATTAAAACAAATGCTCAATCAATAAAAAGGATCTTCAAATTGGTCCTTGGAGAATCGCAGTCAAACCCTCGGAAATCCTCGCAAGAGGGTCCCTGCGGGTCTTTTTTCTTCAATCAAGACCCTGTTAGCACATGGAGCTGAGGCTTCTTCCAATGCATGTAGAGCTCTAGGAGGAGGGATCAGTGATGAGCTTCAGGGCCTGGGAGCTCTTGTCTGGTGGTCGATGGTGTTTTGCTAAGTGTCGTGAAGCTTCTCGTGAAGCTTGCAAGCATGGGTAGGTCAGCAGTGGTGGCGGCGGCCAGCGATGGTGGGTTGGCTCGAGAGGCAACAAAACTCTAAGCCGAGGGATCAACGAGATCTGCCCTGCTTGGTGAAGGTGTTGGCGGTGTTTATTGGGCATGGCGAGGGCGGAGGAAGGCCACCGTGCTCAGAGAAGATGGTGGCTGCAATGGAGTTCGATAGATAGCTTCGGCGAGTAAAAGACCCAATAAAGTTGGGGCTTTTACTCGTGGAGGCCTGATGAAGGTGTCGAGATGGCTGGCGAGTGGCGAGGAGGCATGGATGAGCATTGGGTGGTTGCCAGAGCTGATGCCGGACGTCGACCATCTGTGGAGAAGACGACAGCGTAGGTGGAGAGTTTGGGCTCGTTTCCTAATTCTAAGATGGCTACACTAGTCTATGGATCATGTGCAGGAGGAGATACCTAGGAGAGAGTGAGAGGGACTAGAGTGCACTTGGCATGGTCGACTAGTTGCGAAGAAGATGAGGACTCTGGTGAGGGTGTGTGGAGCGAAGAGGAGGTCGGAGAGCCATCTTCGTTGGCAGGAAGGTTGGTGAAGAAGTGGCGAAGGTAGTTGTGGCCTTGGTTGGTGGTGAGGCATGTGACTAAGGAGGATGGAGGGCTCCATGGTTGGCGTTAATGGTGATGTCAGGAAGAAGAGATGGTTGTTGACATGCCAAAACTCAGCAAAAAGGTTCACATGAACCTTGCGGAGGCTTATAGGAATACAACTGCAATGATTGAGGCGATTTGTGGCCCAATCAAGGGCAATATGGTCGTGGCTTGAATGTGCTCCGGTGAAGATTTCGGGCACAATTTGGTTGCTTTAAATAAGGAATCTTGAGCTGGGAATTACGCTAACTTGTGTGGGTATGATTGAGGAACAAAATGACTGAGTTTTGGGGGTTTTGTTGAGTAGATTAGGATGTCTTCCTCTCCAAAATCTTGGACTTGATGTAGCCAAGCACAAGAGGTAGCTTGTAGAGCTTGGGAAGAAGAAGGTCATGTTGATGTCAGTATGATGTCAACATTGGACCTAATTGCAAAGTGTGTCAATATGGATTCCAAATGTTCTCAACTTTTTAAGGTAACCTAATTTAGACCCAAGGATTCTAATGATGTCTTTAATTTTGGGTTTTAATGGAATTTTCTTGGTCAATTTACATTTTAACCCAAAAGGTGTTGAATATTAACCTTGGTCTTTGATTTTGGTCAACTTGGATTCATTTTGCAAAATTGGTTGTTATAAACCTTATGAAATATTTTTTAATGATTTTTAGAAGGTTTACATTACATTCATTTCCATTATAACCCTGTTAATTTAAGTGAGGCTGAAACTAAGATTTTTAATTAAGAAATGTCTTTCAATCTAATAGAAACCCTGAATTAATCAATACAAGCCTACTTATTGGGAATTTGAGCTCAGTTGGCCTTTAATTGAGTATAGGTTTGCCTTTTAATTAATCTGCATTTGTATTTTTATATTAAAATAATAGAATTAACTAATTTTCATTTCATTCCCTCCAATTCTTAATATTCTTCAGTTGTACCCTTTCAATGATTAATTAGGTGTATTTAGCTTTAGAACTTAGCCAAATTGAGTTAGAAAAGGAATAAGTGTTTTGAAAAGCAAACACGAAATAAAGGCTAAAACTGCTATTTTACCATTGCAGTACATAAATGGATTTTCTCAAAGGCAAAACATAGGTCAAATGGTCTGAATAAGATAAAAAGTGGGTTGGTTCAATCAGAAATGGGTTCATGTGCAATCTAGGAATTAAATGACATTTGGTAACCCTAAAACAGACCCGATTAATTCAACAGGGTTCTGGTCAGGATAAAAATCAACTAAACCCTCTAAAATTCATGGAAAAATATCCCCTAGGGTTTAGAACCTTCAATTTGACCTTTGGAAGCTATTTTGACCTAGATTAGGGTTCTAGCTCATTAATTGTCCTAATTTGAGTTTTTATGCAAAAAGTTTAGTCAAACATGGTCAAACTTAAAATCCAACTTCACCATTGGATTCCTTAGGTCCAAATTAGGTTTGTAGCAAAATTTGGACCTAAGGGGAGGTCATCTTGACCTACTTTGCAAATTAGTACACCCAATTATATTTTAACCCCTATCTTTTGAAAACCATTACACAAACCCCCCTAACTTTCTCGCCACTCTTACAAACAGGTCCCTCTACCATTAGTGAGGAGAAATCCTACTCCGACGAGGAATGGAGGGGGAATACTCCCTGATTTCTCAGAGATCTCCCAAATTTGGAAGGGAGATTCTCTGAGGAATTCCCTTCCATCTGAGCATGATCCTACTCTCTGATTTGCACCCAATCTCTCGTGTGAACGCACGAGAGATTTGGGTCTCTTAACTGATTCCATCTCCGGCGAAGATTCTCGTGCTTGGAAGCTTGTCTTCCAAGAACAGGAACCCCTGCTTGTGCCTATAAAATGACCCTCAACTCCGGCCACACCTCTTTAGCTCGACTTGGCCAGAATTCCATCTCAATTTCTTCTTCTTCTCCTCCGGCCAAGTGGTCCAGCGAGCTCCGGCGAGCCTCCCTCCTCTTTCTAGTCGCTCTGCCACAATACCAGTGGCAGAGCTATCCTCACCGTCCTCCTCCGCATCGTGCAACACTCGCGCGAGCATCCCTAGCCCCATTGTTGCTGCCGTCTTCCTCCATTGGACGCCTTCTTCTCCAGTGACAACAAGATCTGAGCACCAGCCGCCATTAGTGACGGCTCAAGAAGGTTGCAAGCTCGCTCCAGGCTGAAGACTTCAAGGTCCCAGGTCCAGCAGGTTTGGGGGAGTCTCGCGCAGTCAGCTATCCAAGCAATTGGCGCTGCGAGGCCTGCAGTTGCAGTAATTGGATGGAAGGCCTCCTGCGGGCGTGCGAGCAAAAGCGGGTGGAACATTAGTCCCACCTCGTGAACCTGTGAGTGAGGTGCGCGCAATAAATTGGATTTGTGATATTAGCTGTTTGCCTCGAAATCACATGGGGTGAGGTCCCTCACTTATACACGCCTCGTCCATGAATTCATCCCACGGACCTGGCAACCCGACTCGACTATCCTACCGAGCACTCCTCGCACACTACACCCACGCCGGTGCACCTGAACCCGGGCATGCGACCCAACCCGATTACCCGGCTCTGGGAGAGCGTACTGAAGAGTGATATACAGAGAGAGACAGATGCGGGTGTGGGTGGAGGGGTAGGTTTTGCTCTCTTCAGTTTGTGCAGGGAAGGAAAAGGAGGAGTGAAGTTGACACTTAGTCGCAGAGGAAAAAGCTAAGGAAAGATAAGGCAGAAGGAAGAGGCGAAGCCAAAGAAGAGGAAATCAGAGAGCAAAGGCTGAAGAAGGAAGAAGAAAGAAAGAAAGGGAAAGACAAGCAGAAGTAGAAGAAGAAAAGCTGAAGCCAAGAGAAGCTGAACCAAGGAAAGAAGAAGACCCGCAGGGAAAAACAAGGAGAAAGACACTGCAGAAGAGAGGCAAGGTAGAAGATAGAGGAAAATAAGAAGAAAGAAGAAAGGCAAGAGAAAGGAGTTGCAGAGAAGAAACAAGGAAGAAGAAGCACACGGCCAAAGAAGAACAGAAGAAAAAGAGGAAAATCAAAGAAAGAAAGTAAGAAGAAGAGAAAGCAGACAAGAGAAGATAGAAAACATCTTTTTAAGACGTCTGATCCCATGATCAGACGTCCAATTTCTCTATTTTTGCCACAATTAACTTTTAAACCCATTCATATATATTCTGAATTAGATTTTGAGTAACTCTAAGTGTTCATTTACATTCTTGAGATTAGTAATAAATTCAATTTGCTCCCTGTGTTCGACTTCAGATACTTAGGTTTTCGAGTAATAAATTTTCATTTGTTGACAACGCTTGGTCACCTATACTACGACGTAACTAACTGTTAAAACACGATCAAGCCGCGTAAACAAATTTTTATACGAAATTTAAATAGTAATCTAATTTGACATGAAAAAATAAAATATAATGTTTTTGGGTCTCTTGGATGCACGAAAATAAATGCAAAAAATTCAGGAACTTAACTTATGATCAGGAAACATACAACTATGCTAGCATGCGATATTTGCTAGAAAAGAAAGAGCATATTGACTAGAAAGAAATATACTGCCAAATAAATTACTTTATTGATAGTGAAATGCACTAGTTCATTAGGCATAAAAAGGAAACAAATAGATGACATCAAGAAGAGAGAACACAAGAAGAATGAGAAGTAGAATAGTAGTACAACGGAGAGTGGAGTTGACGGATGACTTGTGGAGGAGGCAGAGAATGCCGTCGCTGAGCACCAAGAGGTAGCTTGCTTGGAGGAGAGGAGGAAGAAGTCAGAGATGCCGAAGAAACCGTAGAAGCCTTGATGAAGATAGGAGTAGGGGAGATGATGGTGGAGAGGGGGACCTAGGGTTTCTACAGAGAAATAGAAGGGACGACCATGGAGAGGTGGGGGGAGGAAGATGGTGGGATAAAATGATGATCTTGGCATGGAGGGTGGTGATGTGGAGAGCTTAGGTGGCAAGGTTTCATTGAATTGATGATGTGGAGAGAATGAGGTGGCATCATTTGATTGGAAGAAGGGGGTTGGCATGGGGTGATTGGGTGAAAGAGAAAGCCATGGATTGATGTGGGCATGGATGGTGGAGATAGAGAGTTGGCATGGTGGAGGACCAAGATAGGGTGGAGGTAGATGGCGTGGAGTCTTAGTGGCTAGGGTTGGGGTGGCACCACCTTAAGGATAGGAAGATAGGGTTTAGGGTTGTTGGTGATGTGGCTTGATGAAGTGGTGTGTGGTGATTGCAGGAGAAGAGGTGGCATGGCTTGTTGATGTGGAGGGATGGAGGGCTATGATGGGCTTTTAGGGTTGAGCATAGGTGGTGTGGATTTTAGGATAGGGGGTGTAAAGGTAGAACACATATTTATTTTTCTAAATTATGCTTAATTAATGTTAGTTTTATGGTAGTAAGGACATAGATATAGCTAGTTAGCTCATATTATATATATTTGCATCTTGGTCTTAATGTAGGCATTTTGGGTTATGGATGTGTTGTTGAGCCTATTTATAAATAAGGAAGTGATTTGTGCTTAATTTTATTTTTTGAGTTTTAGTCATGGTTGAGCAGATTGGAGTTAGTGTTCAGATTAGAGTCAAAACAATTCAAACCTACATTGGAAACAAAGAAAACCCTAACCCTAATTCCCATACAAGTCTCTTTGCAAAACCCTAATCCTAGCTTCTACCTTCCACGCCACCTAACCTGCCACCAATCCCATGTCCAAGAAGTGTTGGCCTCTATAAAATCACCATACAAAATGGCCTAATCCAATCACAATCAATCAATACAATCAAATCTCCAATCAATGAATAATTTCCTAAATCCTAGCAATGTGAACATGACGCAATTTCTTCCATCTTATGTTCACATGGACATGTACCACCACCATAAGCCCCCCTCCTCACAACTTGCCATTCATCCCACCATATTGCACGTCCAACATAGGTTTTAGAAAATCCAAATCCCAATTCCACATTCCTACTTTCGAAAACCACAAATATTATTCTTAATCCCACTACAATTCCTACTTTCCAAATACTTAACCCTAAACCCCCCCTAAACCCTCCACCAAGCAACAGGTTGGCCGACTACCACCCTCCTTATATACCCATGCACGCCCCCCTTGTACACCTCTCTTGGTCCTTTGCATGGTTTGCCTCCACAACCACCACAAACCCTAACCAAAACACCTTCTCCATAACCCCAATGCTCACCAACTCCATAACCACCAAGGTCGTCCAACACCTTCTCCATCCTCTACCTTGGGCTGTCCACCAACATCAAGCACCACCTCTAGTCCAACATCCCCTCCATCACCATCTTCATCATCTTCTTC
Source organism: Thalassia testudinum (assembly GCA_037157565.1). NCBI lineage: Eukaryota > Viridiplantae > Streptophyta > Magnoliopsida > Alismatales > Hydrocharitaceae > Thalassia > Thalassia testudinum. Next base: position 80,085,395 of record JAZHRO010000024.1, read on the forward strand.
AACATCTCCTCCACACGCCAACCCTACCATCACCAACAATTTCATCTACACGCCATTGGAGGAGGAGGACTTGCATGGAGGATTCAAGATGCGGAGTTTAACATAAAGATCTATTTAGAGTGTCGCAACCACCTTTGTCAAGGAGACTAGCCACGGAGTACATCTTGAGGGTTCTTGGGTTCTTTCTACTCCTTTTGTCTTATTATTATTTGTGAACTTTCGAATCTTGCGATATAATGATGTATACTTTTATTGAGATTGAGAGCTTTGTTTCTTTATCTATGAGTGGCTAATTAATATCTTCGTGTGTGGGGTTAGGGGTAGGATCGATTTGCGCTTAATTGTGATGAGTTTGATACGTTTGTTATGGTACGTCAGTAAACTGAGTTGTCTTATACAAGCACGTGTTTGTATAGGATAGTCCAAGCCTAGCACAATCAAGTCCGAGTTGGATTTTACCCTTAAGGAATATGAGTGGGATAGGGCAAGTGGTCATCCGTATTTATCCTGTCATCTATTGTTTTAACATCATTTCCATTTCCTGAAGCCCCGCACGCATGCATTGCCTTGAGAAAACCCATTTTGCATCCCATTTGCTTTTCCGTTCTCGCATTAGTTCCATAATATGATTTCAAAAATTCATGCAATAGTCGTGGTAGTCAAAAAATTATAATATTTTGTTTGTAGGTAGTTGGTCAAGTAAGATAACATTGTACCAAATTTCAAAGTATAACTCATTCTGAAAGAAAGATAAAATTTGTGCATTACTCTGGGGTTAGATTGGAAATAGAACCTAGAATTTTTGCCTTGTCAGATTTTTAGAGAATTAATTACAACTTCAATTTGCTTGAAATCAATGGCATTAGTTTTCTTACTAAGTATAGTTTCTGAGATAAATTTTCTATGTTTTTTTAAAGTCATTAGGTTTATGTTACTGTTGTGTCAAGAAAGTAGGGTCAGAATAGTCCTTCTACCCTACTTGCCAAATAAAAATTAAAAAAAAAAGTAAAACATTTTCAAATATACTAAAAAAATTCCCAAACTTGTATAATTGATAAGAGAACACAACTACATAACCTCCTTGTGGATCTGACTCGACTCGCACTATTTAAAAATAATTAAGTCGATTTTAAATTTTGGTGTGCTTTTCCTTACAGCTTGAGCATGATAGACACTAGTGGCACCACTAGGGTTTGTTTAGGGACGTGGTGTGGACCTTTAGGAATCGGGAGTTGGGGTGTGAGTTTGGTTTTTGCTTGAAATTAGGACTAGGATTTGGAGGTATTAGGGTTTGGTGTGGGATTTTAGGTTGGAATTCTGATTAGGTGGGCTTATTTGGTGGAGATGGCTAGGTTAGGGTTGAATTTAGTGTGGAATTAGTGATTAAGTAGCATGGACAAGTGGATCAGGCTTAGTGGTAGGACTTCCAACTGTTGTCTCCTTTCTTAGCTTAGCTTAGACACTCTTATAAAGAGTAGAGCCACTTATTAATAGTTATGAAATAATTGGGCTTAATTATGCATTCTTATTCCAAGATGGCTACATACACTAATACCTAAAAATGCTTTAGTTCTAATGTAATTGTCGCCGTAAAAGTAGCATAATTAAGCATGATATAACTAATTATCTTGTGTTCACCAGTAGGGTTGCAATAATTGGATAATTACATTAGAATTAGGGCATTTTAGGCATTATTGCATTTTAGGGTCGATAATGCATATTGGGGCATAGCTATTAATAAATGCCTAAGTTAAGCCAAAGAGGAGTGAATATTTAAAGTTCACAACTGGAGCCATCTAAATCCTAATTCTATTCATTAGCCCGCACCAAACCTGAATTCCACCAACTGTGCACGCCACCCTAACCCTCCCCACCAAATAAGCCCATGCCAAACCTAGCCCACAAACCAATAACCCTATGCAAACCCTAGCCACCCAATTCATATGCTACCACCACCAACAAACCCTAATTCTATCCTTAAACCTACATGCCACCTTTCTCCACATCACCAAAATCCATCTTAACCCTACATTCGATGATCAACCATCCTCCTTTACCATCATATTCCATGTCACCTCCTCTCCTCCACTCACATCTTGCCACGACTCCACCTAAGCCTAGCCACCTTGATAACTACAAGACTAAAACATATAATATGCCTAAATTACGTTAGTTCCTAGGCAAGCATAGCATATCCATAGGTCATAAATACTACATTATAGACATTTAGACATATTAAGGTCATGTATGCATTTTATGCATAATCTGTACAGATTATAATAATACTAGGTTATGCAAGAACTTGAGTGGGAACAGGAACATGGAAGATGAAGTTGGAGCAGAGAAGCCAACAGAAGAGCTTGATTGTCAGAAGTGCAATTAATGAAGCACCACCTAGGCAGTCCACCTAAGCACACCTATAGCCATCTAAGTCAATTTTAACTCACTTGAACCCTCCACCTCACCCTCCTACGTGGCACCATCCTAATCTCCATCCACTTAACTTCACTCGACCTTAATTGACCCCAACCAAAATCTCAAGAATCACTCCTCCTCTTCATTTCAATTATGACACCCCATTGCCAACTCATTACCATAATACCCTTCTAGAATCCCTCCCTACCATAATATCCCTTAATATCCTCCTCTCCTTTTGATACCTAATGGCTAACCTATCCCCTTAATGTAGCCCTACAATCCCTCATCACCATTAAACTCTTGATCCTCCCCCTCATCTATATATACACACACAGGAGAGAAGTGCACCTTAGTTTTTTCTTAGGTTCATATCCCACTGATAGGTTCACTTTAGTTTGGGAAGTGAAGTAGATTGTGAGCATTGATTTACATTGAAAAAGTAGTTAAGGCTCATATTCTATCATTCATGGCTTTTATTTAAGATATCATGAATGCATATGATTTTATATAATGGTGTGTTGATGGATTATTTACATATACATATTTTTGAGGAAAAAATGATTGAGGATCAAATGTGAAATGCCACATGGGCATTTTTAATTGACAACAAGAAAATTTAGTAAGAATATTTTCTAAAGAAAGGAAATTAGGGAAGGATTTATTGAACCCTTTGAGTTGATATTTTTTTATTTAGATCTTTGGAAATCAAGGTTGATATGATTCTAATCACTCTTATTTTCTTTGCTGACACAGGGATTCTCGATCTGACAAAATTGCCATCTCCTCTCAATTAGCAAGAATGGTAGCACCATCACCGCTCGCTAACTCTCTCTCTCTCTCCAATTAGCCACCACCAGCATCCCTTTCCTTATTTCTCCTCCTTTCTCCAACACACAGACGGACATGAAAAAACCACGACAACAGGGAAGGGGGATCATCTTCCTTCCCTCGACTCCACCCAATAGCACCCTCTCCACCATCATCTCCTCAATCCACCACTGCGCACCCAACCGTGAGACAACAACACCCTCTCCACCTTCATCTCCTTCCCATGCAACCACAACCGCGAGCCTCCATACGACGTTTCCGTCCTCAACCTTCATCTCCTTCACCGTGACCTCCGCCTACGACCACCACTGTGCGCCGTCTTCCTTCCCACAAATGACCGTGACAGCCACGCAGTGACAGCGTGTGGCGATCACCGTGCTTCCACGACCACCGCACCATTGCGGCGTCCAGACTGCACTGTTCACGTTCCTGTCGCCATGACCTCCATCGCTGCCCTCACCAATCTTCACCTTGTGAGGACAACGAACACCGCTGCACCCTCTCCTTCTAACCACCAGCCTTGACCACAGTCTGCCCACCTCCAACACCTCCACCCCTCGCGTCAACAGCCCCTCGCCCGTGTGCGCCAGCAGCACATGCGCGCGGCTCTAGCACCTCTGCCCCTTACGAGCAGAGGTCCACGACCAACAGATCGCATGCCCCCACAGTGACCGTCAACTCCTCTTTGCGGCCATCAACTCCCCACTGGCCTGACATCCTCGTCGTCGACGCCACCAGCCACGCGCGACGTCCGCAGCCCCCCCCCCCCCCCCCCCCCACCGAGCACTGCTCATCTTCTCCAACAGAGCCGAAGGAACCCAAAGTTGCCGGCCACCCCCTTCCATGCAGTCGCCGACGCCGGCCACAGTTCGACGCGCTGTCGACTCCTACACGTTCCCCTCGACGCCACGAGACCAGCCGCACCTTCGAACGTGCCAGCCGGCAACCATCTCGTCGCCTGGAACCACCCACGCCGCCGGCCAACCACCTCGCCGGCCAGCCGCCTCCATCGACGCCACCACCGCCGTCGCGATGCTCTCCTTATCCTCGACCTTCCCTGAGCTCCGCACGACCAGCCGCAACCTTTTCCCTTCGCGCGAGCAAAGGTAACGAATGATCTGTTTTAGTTACCATTAATAATTACATTCAATAACATTGAAGTTGAGTTATTATTATTAAATTAAGGTGAAAATTACGACATTATATTTACTCTTTTTCATATTTGTTCGACTAATAGGAAAATATTCGTGAGTTTATTACATTTGTTTCTCCTTATACATAAAATCTAACTCTTTATGATTAGTTTTTATTAATAAATATTTTTGTTAGGATTTTTCCATCACATGATTTTCACTACAACGACGTATTTTTTTTTTGACATATCATTTTGCATGCGAGAATTTCCTGTTCACCCACCACCTTCAAGTAGCTTCGGTTCTTCTCTTTAGGCTCTACCTCATCGTCCCCCATACACCCTTCCTCTACCTCCATGCCACCTAGGTGGCACTTCTCTAGTTCTCTATTGCTTCTTCATTATCTCAAAGCTTCCATTGACAATTGTGAATGACCACTTCCAACTCGTTGTGAGCTCACCAACATCACCCTGGGTTTTCTTTATCTTCCATATCTCTCTTTCCTTATCCCTACTCTATTTCTTCTTCATCTCTATTGTAATATGATTTCTCTTGGTTGTAGATTTTCAAAGTAATTCTAATGCAAGGTGGATTTTGTTACATCAATCTCTTTCCATTTTCTTTTATTTTTTGTGTTTGCTTCTGTTTGGTCTCTTTATCTTATTTTGCAACTCAAAATGAAAAAAAAATCATAAAAGCAAAAAAATATATAAAAAAATAACTAGGAAGAAAAACCTGACTCTTGCCTCCTTGGATGACTTGGACTCACCGAGTTTAGCTTATAAATTTTAAAACTCACTCGCGAATTTTGATCTGCTATGACACGTTTTTGTCTCTTTACGATTTTTGCCAACACACCTTACAAAATATCCAACAACAAACCCTAACTCTATCCTAAAAGTTCATGCCACCCTCCCCACCTCTTCTATATAAGGCCCTCCTCCATGCCAAGGATCATTCTCTCTACCATCTTCTTCCTCCATCTCGCCATCTTCTCTCCCTCTCCATATCCACCTCTCTATGATTGTCGCCTTTCCTTCCTCTCCATAGAAACCATAGGTCTCCCTCCTACCCTTCCCTTCTTCTCCACCATAAGGCTCTCCCCTCTCCTCCTCCACGCTAACTATCTGCATCAAGGCTTCTCTAGCACCTTCTCCATCGTTTGGACGACCTCCTTTGGTCTTCTTTGAGCAAGCAACTCCATTCTTCACTTTACTACTCGCCCCTCTTCCTTATTCTTCTCCTTACTCTCCTTTTTTTATGTCATTTATAGTTAATGTATTTTATAGTTTTTGGTTGTCATTTGTAGTGCACTTTTCCTATTAATAAAGAAACATATTTTGATGCTATCTTTCATTCTAGTTAACGTTGCATGTTATGTGTTTATGCATTTATTTTGATGTCATAGATATGCGTTTATGTGATGCCCCATTCTTAGATATGCATGCTTAACTCTTGAATTTTGGCATATATTTTTGTGCATCCAAAAAACCCAAAAAAATTATATTTCATTCTTTCATGTTAATTTATAATGCTTGAAAAAATTCATTCAAAAATTCGATCTATACAAAAATTAAAAACTTATTTGCATTCCAATCCTATAATTGTTGCGATTTAGTCCCTAAAGTTTATTTTCGAATTTATTATGCGTGTTATAAATGTTAGATTTAGGGTTAAATTTGCTAGGAATTTTAGTTAGCCAGTAAAGTAGTTTCAATAATTTTATTATATTTTTTTCAATTTCAAAAAATTATTTACACTTTAATTACATTTAGATCCTAACTCTGCAATTCAATCCCTATCTTGAGTTCCCTTATACTTCTCCGCTATTTAAAATTCCAAAAACAATTGAAAAAAACTAAAAACATAAAAAAATACATTAGTTAGGTCTAGTTAGGAAGTAATTTGATCTTGTTCTTCTTGTGAGATGACTCAGACTCTCATATTTACGATTAATCTTTATGTATTCGAGAAATTCTAATTTAAAATGGTCGTGATTTTTATGCAAGGTATTCTAGTTGCTTTCTATTGCATTCATTTAGTTGCATTTTGTTGCATCTTTTTGCACCTTGGATTACTAACTTATTTTACATCTGCTTGTTTGTGCATCTTGCAGGAGAAGTCTTAAGCCCTGAGCCAATTTGGATAGGTCCAGGTAGATAAGTCCCTTCAACACCTAGGTCACATATTTGTTTAGTCACACATTAAAGAAAAAATAAAAAAAATCTCTATTTATTTTGCATCTTTAGGAAAAATTTAAAAAAATTGCATGTCTAGTGGTTAGTTAGCTTTAGTTTGTTTTATCTTTGCATTTTAAAAAACTATATATATCTCTCACCATAAATTTGCACTTTGTTGGAAGCTATCTTGAAAATAGGGCATTCATTCTTGGGTTATAACTGCCTTTCGAGGATTCAAGATCTTTTCAATGTAATCTTCTTGGAATCATCACACATATCTTTGCATTGGACTTTAATTGTTTAAGAGAAGTTACATCACCAATAATAACTTGGTTTGAAACTCTAGAAGAGGTAAGTGTAACCCTTAAAATTCATTAAAGTAAGGTGAAACATTAAAAGCTTCCAAATTTCAAAAATTAAAGGCCTTATTTGCTTGTGTGTTGCATCACACTTCTTTTAATTAAAGATAACCACCCCTTAACGCCCATCATATCTCGAGCACAATATTTGAAGCCTAAAATTAAGTAGGTGTGTCTCTAAGGTTGGATAATTTCAAGTCTTGAGGGTTCGATTTGATTTGTTAAGTGGTTTGCCTTGATTCCTGTGATTAAATTTAGTGTTTAGGCTATGGGTCCACAAGTCGAATGACTTAAGTGGGCTAGAGGTTACCAATTAGCACCTTAGAGAAAGCTTTGGAAATGCTTCCTCTACCATACTTGTATTCAACCTGGCTGGATTGATTTTAGGAGAAGAGGTAGAATTGCTTTCAATCATGATCGTATCTTTTAAGGCTTGGCTAGATTTGTTTGCTTGATTAATTGTGTAGTTTTTTTTTTTGGAAAGGAGAAAGGATTATTATCGTTGGCAATAGCAATCCATTAATTTATTCATAAGCAAACAATTACATGCTAGAAAGCCACTGACGAGCTAACAACGATGCCCCATTACAAGTAACTTCCATCCATCCACATCCCTCTTTAAAAACCACACCGTTTCTCACTCTACACACACTCCATAGAACAACAGCCATGATAGCTTTGGATGTGGAAGGGTTGAGAAGGGACTCCCATAACCCATCCCACGTGGGAGGGGGGTGTTGGTGCTAGAGCGCTGCGATCGTTTATTTTGATGATAATAAAATACGTGTCATTTAACATTTGCATTTGAAGTCTTAGGTTTCAGGTTAATTGAAAATGGAGACATATTTAGATGGAATTCGAGCTCGCATCCATGGTGGATTGAAGGAGCTTGATAGAGAACAAAGGAGCTTCTCGAGGAGAGATAGCTTGAAGAAGGAAGGAGATGAAGAATATGATAGATTTCCTTTCCTTTGTACTATTTAATTTTGTTTCTTTGTTTTGCTCTTTATTTCTGTCTTAGATCTTATGTTAAAGAGCCTCAAAGGATCCTTAAAGTAGTCCTAGGAACACCTACACTACTCTAGGATACTTAGGTTTTTTATAGAGAACTTAGAAAGCCAAAATAGGGATCAGACAGCCTTTTCAGACGTCTAATCTAAATTTCAGACGTCTGATAAAAACTTTTAAGACGTCTGACTGTTGACTCAGACGTCTGATTATTTAGGCTGGACTTAGTTAGTTATGTTTGATGAAATCAAACGTCCAGACCTTAGTCCAGATGTCTTAGGAGACGTCTGATGCCTTTGCCAGACGTCCAATTAGTGGATCGTTGGCTTCCTTAGCAAACGTTGAGGAAATGACCATTAGCATTGTATCAACGTCCCTAGAGGACCCCAGACATCTGATACATGACCGTTTTGCCTCGACTGACCCAAAATCTTCCTTCATAGATTTTATAGCCGTTAGACTTGTTGGGAATCTATTTCCAGAAAACAAAGAGGTTTCCAAACGTCCAGACCTTATGCCAGACGTCCTGTGTGTCATCTGATGGACTTTCACTAGAACCCTGTTTTAATCTTATTCAAGTTTGGAAGGAAACCAGCCTAAAATTAGACGTCTGACTTAGTTTTCAGATGTCTTAAATGGGTTTTTCAAACGTCTGATGCCAGGACCAGATGTCTGATGACCCTGTCAGAATCATGATTATTTCTGACTTCAGCCTGATTCTCTTGGGCCTTGCACTCAACGACTATGAAAGCCTTCCAAGGTCTTCTAAAGCCTTCCTAGGGCCTCAATAAATAGAGGAGATCCCTTGCCTCTCAAATATACACCAAGCAACACACTTTCACATCATTTTGTGTCTTTTGATCTTAAGAAGAAAGCTCTAGCTCTCTAAGCCTAGTTCTACATCTAGAGAGCTTCAATCCTATTACGCACCCGCTCTCCCACCGTAGTTCATGAGAGCACCGTTGTGTCATTGCGTAGTTCACGCATCCGCGTCGTCGACGCACTTCCACCAAAGGGAAGTTTCCTAACTCCTATAGAAGCTTAGTTTAAGAATTACTTTGTTGGCTCTATAGGACTACTCTTGTATCTTTTACTTTGATATTTGGTTGGGTATTCGCATTGCGAATTCCCGTCTCCATCGAGGGTTAAAATCCTTCTCGTGAAGAGAAGGGGTTTGAGGCACACTACCCTCGTTCAAAGTAGTGTTGTAAGAGGTTGAATCACCCTCATTTAAGTGATTCGTTTAATGGATTTGATCGACTTGGTCGATCGGGAAATCCTAACTCAAGAGGGTTAGGTGGTGGTTTTCACCCAGGTTGGGTTTTCACCTAAAAATACTTGTTCCTATTGTGTGATTGTTATTTTGTGAGATTGTTATATTTTTAATTTCGCATTTTTTACGTCACGTTGATCTCACCCCCTCCGAACAAGGGAATTTACAGGGGGAACCACAACATCTCTGCCACACCTCTGTAGTAACAAGGTAAGTGCTCAGCAAATGTTTGACATCATCCTTTGCAAACCTACACAGGGGGCATATAATTAGGGGAACATCCATCATCCTGGCCCGCAGGGACCCAATGACGAGGCCGCCTCTTCTCGCAAGCCATAAAAATGCTTGAATTTTCAAGGGGATCTTTAGTTTCTAGATGGCCACACAAATGGATCCATGAGGATCATCTGCATCCCCTGCCAATATCTGATCATATGCTTTTTGGGGGGTGTAGAGACCTGCTGGCCAAGAGAAGTTGTCCACTCCCTGATTTTAACTGAAGGCCTGGAGAGTCTCTTCCATCCTACAAACTCCTACATATGACTGAAGTAGGAACCATTGGGTCTAGGAATAGACCAACGATCTTCTTCCGGGCTCCAGTAATCAGCCACCTTGACATGTTTGTCTGGGGCAGCCTCGTACGAACATGGAAACATGGCACTAAGGTCTTCAAATCTAGTCCAATTGTCTCTCCAAAATCTAGAAGAAGATTTGTCCCCCACCAATGGTTGGAAACAATCCCATCTCTCTGTGACCGCTTTGGAGATCGAAGATCAGAAAGGGGAGGCCTTAGGTGGGTGAAGCACCTTGGCCGATGAAGCAGTAGACGCATAAGAGTCCCTAACCACATCTTGCCACAATCCACCATCTCCCATGAGGATGATAACTCCCCATTTCAATAGTAGCACATCACCAAACTCATGTAGAGATCTGACACCCAGTCCACCCTTCTTCTTTGGCTTGCAAACTGTCTTCCATTTAATAGGCTGCAGAAAACGACCCTCATGAGCTGGTCCCTTCTTGAAGAACCTTTTACTTATGACATCTAATCTCTTAAGAATTGTACTTGACGTCCGGAACATAGAGAGATAAAAGAGTGGTATAGCAGATGTAACTGAATTCAGAAGAATCAGTCTTCCCCCCTCGACAGAAATCGACCACACTAGCTTGTCAGCTGCCCGGAAACTTTTTCAAAAAGGCTCGTCCAATCCACACTCTTCAACTGCCTCCCAAGCAAGAGGTGATCCAGATATCTAATAGGAAGCTTCCTCAACAGAGTAAGTCATACGTGCGAGAGTTCCTCCCTGATTATATCTGCAAGACCAAAGAAAATTAATGAGAGTAGACTTGGAGCCATTCACTCCGGGTCTGGATATCTCCCCAAAAATATCTACAACACACTTCACAACCTCTGTCTCTCTGGTCCCTCCTTCAATAAAAAAATAGTATCATCCGTTTACTGAAGAATAGGGGTCAACACCCTTTGTGAAGATAAGGTATAACTGTGAATCAAAGCTCTAGAGCACGCCTTAAAGGCAAAGTGGGCCAAGGTATCAACTACCAGTAGAAAAATGAGCGGGGCAACAAGGCACCCCTGATGCACCCCCTTTTGAGTTTGGATCCAAGTTCCTGTGTGTCTCCCATTCACTAGTAGAGAGAAAGATGTAGTAATAATGAACCTCTTCATCATCTGTATCCAGGCCTTTGGAAATGCACGCCTACGAAAGACCTCCCACAAGTGAGGCCAAATCACCGAGTCATAGGCCTTAGAAAATCTACCTTCCAAATGAAGGCCTTTGTCTTCCTCTGCTTCCATCTTGAAACCATCTTCTGAGAAAAAATATATGATTCCTGTAAAGAACGACCCTTCAGAAACACAGACTGAACTAGGCTAATCAAGGACCCCAACACCTCCCTCAATCTGTTGGCAAGGACCTTCCCAATCAATAAATAGATAGAATTTGACAAAGATATAGGTCGGAAATCACCAAGCGTACCTGGCCCCTATTTTTTGGGCAACAAAAATAGGAAGGATTTATTAATCTTTTCAAGCCCAAAATTCCCATGTTGAAATTCAATGATGACCTGGAGCACATCTGCTTTAACCACCTGCCAAAACTCTTTGTAAAAGAGAACCTAAAAGCCATCGGAACTAGGAGACCCCTCCACCTTAAGCTGCCTCAAAGCACTCTCCACTTCCAACTCACTAATAGGACTTACCAATTATACGCCCTCCTCCTTGCCTAGCCTAGACATCTTAGATGAAGACCGCTGGCACCCACTATGTCAAGTGGCCCTAGTCATTCTATGAGAATGATTATTTACCTCAGCCCGTATATCCTGTGGGGAACTAACATCCACGTCCCCCATCCGAAGGGACGAGATCAAGTTGAATCTTCTTCTGGCACTGGCAACAGTGTGAAAAAATTTTGTGTTAGAGTCGCCTTCTCGAAGTCACAATTGCCTGGATTTCTCTCTCCAATCTATCTCATGCTGGTTATCTTCCTGTGAAATGACAGCCTGTTGATTTTTTCTTGTTTGCTTATCTTCCAAACTTAGAGCCTCTCGTTCTTCTTTCTCGTCCAACCGCTTTACCCCTTCAAAAGCATTACCCCTCCTTTAAGCCTTAAGCGGGTGAGGATTCTTCTTATACTCCAACAACATCAACTATAGATCTTTTAACTTGGTGTATAGCACATGAGTGGCCGACCCCTCCACCAACTTGGCTGACCACCACGTAGAGACCATCTCCCTAAACCCAGGCTCAGTCAACCAAGATTTCTGAAATTTAACGTAAGAACCTTGTGCAGAGTCCTCACAACTATCCCACACGATGGGCATATGATTTGAGAAAGGGTGCCCAAGAGTCGTGACTGTTGCCAACTGGAAGGAACTCATACACTCCACATTGCAAAAGAAATGATCTATGCGAGACATTTGCCTATTATCATTTCTCCACATGAAGACAAAACCTAACGTAGGTAGATCTACAAGTTCCAGCTCAGCCACCACTGATTGAAACCCCCAGGTAGACAGATCCACCCTTCCATCAGGTCTATCATCCATGGATAGGGTGGCATTAAAATCTCCTCCAATTAGCCACAACCCATCCTGCACAAAAGAAGCAGTCTGTTGCATCTCCTCCTATAGGGCTATTCTCCTCATTAATGAGCATGGGCCATAAACACAAGGGATGTAGATGGCACCCCCATATGAAATCTTCTTAAATTTAACAGTTAACATAAACTCCCTTATATGAATATCATGCAGCATAAGAGCAGCCAACTACCACCGCATGCACAAACCTCTAGCATAGCCTACAACACAGATGGCGCGGACCTTCGATACACCCTCAACAACAAGTGGGTGCCAGTACTAAATGTCTTCCTAATCGTTGTGAGTCTCCTGCAATAGAGCACAATCCACCTTCCACTCATGCAAATAATGGACCAGCGATGCATGCCATCCCCGATCGTGCAACCCACGCGTGTTCCACAATAGAACCCTCTTCATCAGGTTGACGTGGGCCCCCTTCTTCATCGGCATGGTACGCTCCACCCTAGGCAAGTAGGCCAATTGCTTGATGTAAGACTTCTGTACTCTTGACCTTCAATTTCGTAAGTTATGGCCCCTTTTAGAAGATGATGGCACCTTGGTCGCACCTTCGAGCATAGGAACCTCCTCAGGAGTACTGGTTGCCATGTGGTTTAAGGACTCACCATGATAACTAGGGTCCATCAACACCTTGCAGGTAGGCTGCTATGGACACACCACAATCGCCTTGGAAGCTTCAGTGCACTCTTCTCCAGTATTCCCAATACCATCAATGTTATCAACGCTGGCCACTTCCTCCATTGTCTCTCGCGAGAAGACTTCAAGGCCTTGCCATGATGAACCACCCTCCACTGAGTTGCACCCTCCTCCCCTTCGTGATTTGTTGCACCCATGTTGCGCTGTGGCTATGACACAAGCACCAAAAGGAGGAGCCATGAACACCCTCCATACTGGAGGATCACTTTGTCAAGGAAAGGACCCCCATGTTGGAGAACAACCTCCACGGTGGGCTTTCATCCATCACCCTCCTGAAGGCCTATAATAGACCCTTCCTTCAACATCGAGAAGTCGGCAACCACCTGTTGCACCACCACGCTGGGTCTGAGATGTAATGGCAGACCCTGAATCTCGACTATGCCTTGCCTCTGAAAGTCACATTGTAGTGGGCGATTAGGAAGAGTCCCATCAAAGGGCAAGACTAACCTCCACATCACACATAGATCGTTCAATGTAGTTGTGCGAAAATGGTACTTCTCCACATCCATCTCCATCAAACCATATATCAAAAACCTTGACAGGCCGAGGGACATGACCTTCCACACCTGAGAAGAAAGATCGAGAGAATGTACCAAGTGCTTTACCTCCTCCACTCTAGTGACGCCCGCCATCACCTCTCCGACGAGGGCCACGCAGAGAGTGCCTTCGGATGTGACAACCTCTGACATCAAGGGCACTTCAACGTCGAGACACGTGTGAAGCGAGGATGGAGGCGACAGTTGTTGAGGTTTTGCATAAACCCTAGCCACCACGTCAGGTCGGGAGGTAGGTGTTCGAGAGAATTTTGCTTCAAGAAAATAATATGCGTTGTGGTAGTATCAGTCGTGGTGGAAAAAAATCTGTCGATAAAAATAATTAATATTCAAGATTGAACCACAATAATAAAGTTGAATCCACAGGAAGGCATAAATACTAATAAATTCACAGTTATATCAATGAATAATGCTTGCATAAATCATGGGAAAGTCATTGTCCACGGTAATCAAAAGAAAAGACAGGGAAAGGGAGTGAATGAGAAAGAGCACAAGAAATAAAGAGGAGAGGGGGCAGCCCGCAAATTCATCTAATATTTTTATCCATTAAATCCATCCAAAAAAATCCCTCTCAATGGCAATGCCACGCAATGTAAAAAGTAATACCCCCATTCTTATAGAAAAATAGGGGAGTTCTTTGCCCAAGCACAGCTGCACGAGGGGAGGGTTGTCGACTGGCGTAGTTGTGGATGTCGGGGAGAGGTCAGCGATATTGCAGGGAGGCCGTTCGTTGAGTTGGCGGTGGAGATGGCAGCTGATGTGTGGCTGCTGCAGTAAGGAGGTATGGAGGAGGTTTTGGGTTTCTCAGCAGAGGGGGAGATTGAAGAAGACGACAAGGAAGGGAGAGGTTTGGCTGGTGGCTGTGGTCGTCGTATGTGGCTGCAGGTAAGGACGGTCGTTGACAGTGAGGGCTGAGGCAGTTATGATGCTGGTGTTGATGGATTCTCAATGTGAACAGAGAAGGTGGCGGAGTCAAGTTCTCACAGTGGGAGTGATGCGTGGGCAGCAGGAGAAGAAAAGAAGGAGAAGGGGAAGAATGAAGATGAACGTGGGGTCGAGGGGTGGCATCGCGTAGAGTAGAGTCAGACAGTCGCTGTTGAGGAGGATGGTTGTTGTGGGCACGGTGGTTGCTACGTGTGTGTCGGAGCGAGAGCACAGGGGTGAGGTGGTCTCCTCTGTGCATGGTTGTTGTTGATGCATCGAGGAAGAGGAGGCTCACTGGGGTTGCACAGTGAGGTGGTGGCTAGCGGTGGTGGTCACGGCATAAGCCACACACTGTCATCATGTGGTTTGCCATGGTTGCTACGGGAAGCAGATTCGAGGAGGAGCGGGACGCGGTCGGTGGCCAGAGCTCAGGGCTCCTAACTCATGAACTCAAAACTCAGGACTCATAACTCAGGGAATATTTATTTTACAAGCTGGAACTCAGAACTCAATGGGTGCTTCAATCGCTGCATT
Source organism: Thalassia testudinum (assembly GCA_037157565.1). Lineage (NCBI taxonomy): Eukaryota > Viridiplantae > Streptophyta > Magnoliopsida > Alismatales > Hydrocharitaceae > Thalassia > Thalassia testudinum. The sequence goes on from JAZHRO010000024.1 coordinate 80,100,416, forward strand.
GGCTCTCGAAAGAACAAGCCACTGGGGGTAGCTTGTTCACTAGCACTGGTTGAGATCGATTGCCTATAACTTTCACGGCCTACAAATAGACACGGTGGTGGTTGTTGGTTGCTGAAATGACCCTTTCCTATGGTTGTTTGGCATTTTCGAGATTCATAAGGGTTTTTGTGCAGTTTTAAACCCCTTAGGTTTTGTTTTGGGGTTTTTGAGGGGGAAAGGAAAAATTACAGGGGAATCCCTACAATTTTCCCCACCACCATCTCCCTACCCACACGCACCCTCTCCTTCCCCCCTTACCCCTACGCACACCCTAACACCACTCCGTCCCCACGACACCACCCCTATGCCGCTCCCCATCCTTCCTACCTCCTTATATACCTCGCCCCTCCTCCATTCTCCCCACTCCATAGTCGAGAGGGGGAGGAGGAGAGCGAGGAGCAGTAGCAGAAGGATCCAGAGGGGCATCTGGAGAGATCTTTGCGAGGAGGGGCGGAGCTGCTGCAGGAGCCCTACAGCTGAAGTGAGAGAAACCCGCAAAACGGTTATGCAGAAATCTTTTTTTTGCAGAATCAGACGTCCAGAGTGACCTTTAGATGTCTGATTGGACGTCCGTAGGTAAATCTCAGATGTCTGATAGCGCGTATTTTTATTTATTTTCCTGCCAAAAGTATGACCATGCACGCACGTATGATAGAGGATTGGGAAGCGAGCTGGTAGGAGGACCGAGGCAGTTTTAGACATCCGAAAGCATCTCCAGACATTTGAAGACATCCTCAGACATCTACACAAAAGTTTCAGACGTCCAGAAAAGGCGCCTCGAGCAAGGTGAGTTCTTGAGTTCATTTAAGATGTTTGAGATTCTTCCCAAGCTGCTGATTTTGATCAGGGTTGGTGTTTTTGGGCCCGTTTAGGGCTCAAACGGAGTCGATTTTCCCCAAATGAAACGTCGTTGGTTTCCATTCAAGTTTCCCTATGTATTGGTGTAATGTCTATACAGTTTTGAGCTCATTTGACATATGGGTCAATGTGATAGGTCATTTGTTCGTGGTGTGTACGGAACCTACGGGGATTGCAAGGTCCGTCAACTGTGCCCCCACATCTCCCGGTTATCCTAGTAGAGTGGTTCTCACATTAATCTTGGAATTAATAATTAAATTACATGCGTAGAATTAACTAAACCTAGGTTGTGAGATGAACCCTAGGACTGAAATGCATGCTGTTATAGAATCGAACCCTAGGATTGTGAAATGAACCTTAGGGCTGAAAGAAATGAATGTACATTTAGTGAATGATTAATTATTGTTTCCTGAAAAGAAATAAACCATGAGCTGCCTGTAATGAACTACGTCATGCCTGCTTGTAATAAGTAATTGATGGTGGAATTTGAGTTGCCTAATTTACGTACAACGAGCCAGATATGGAAATAGGAAAGTCCATGTACGAACCCTACGAGGAATTTAGAAAGAAGCCAGGAATACTGTAGTAGGAAAACCTTAGGGTTTTGGAACATGTCACCTACGGGCGGCTGCTCGGACTTGGTTAAGGGAAGTGAGTTGGCCCTAGTGTGCGTAGTACCGAGGAGAGTAACTATCTCTTTTGAGTAGAGGGGAGCTTATCGCCCCTTGGGTTGAGACCCAGGGTGGGTTTGGCCACTCTACATCGACTCCTGTTTGGTCCTCGTGTATGTGGTACCGAGGTGAGCTACTTAGTGTAGGGAGGGAGCTAGCCGCCCCATGGCGCCCGGGGTTAGGACTAGCCACCATACATCGACTCTTGTTAGCTCGTTGGGCAAACCTGGATAGTCGGATGAGGGTATGCGGATTGTGAGGGGCGAGACCCCTGTTCTGAGAGGGTAAGTTGTTGTGTTGTTCCATGCTGTACGTTTAGGAGTACTCGTTAGTGAAAACGACTGACCACGTGCTAGTGCGAGGTAGCTACCTGTGCACTCATCACGCATGCCGTAGTCATCACTACGTCGCAACCGTGACCTTGGGGTAGTAGACTGGGTGTCGGACTACCACAGGGGACTCTTTCGGCCACAAGAGTGCCACGTGTACATCCTGCATCACAGGAAAACTGCAAGCAAGATCGTTCCCTTAGGGAACCAGAAGATTAAGAAATGTTATGGGACCTGATTATAATACTTGGATCAGAAAGACGATAATTGGAAACATATAATAATAAATAAACTGTTAAATGCATGTTTAGTTAGCTACCTGTTTAAATTATATAATTTGACCACCACTCTACTCAGCATTAGCTAACCACAGATTTTATAACCTTATTTAGGTTAAGGATTTGAGCAGCCAGAGTCACCAGCTGCTGAGGGTGCTGGGCCCAGTCGAGCCCAGCTGTAGTTTCCTTCCGTTTCTTTTATAGAGTGTTTTGTAGTAGTGAGTACCTGTTGCTCATAATTATATTCTGTCATATCTGTACCAGTTTATGTTGTGATGGCTATGCTTGTAATCATATTTTCCACTGTATAATGTGAGATATTAGTGGTTTGCTGTTCTCTTTCCTTTATTTTTAGTCATATATTTTTCTGCTTAGTTACATTATTTGTGTGGTTGTGGCATGATTTTGGTATTTGGTTCTTTCTCGTTGGACGACTGGGTCTTGAGGTTTGTCAAGGTGAGCCATTCTCGGGTCCTGTAGGGAGCCAGGAGTGGTTTGCGACAAGATGGTATCAGAGCAAAGTCGTCCTGAGAAATAAACCAAATGGTCTGGAAGTAACCACACTTGTACATGTAGCTAGGATAGCCATCACAACGTATTTTCTTGATTGTCACTTCCGTGTCTTATTCCTCTTTGATCATGTGCCCCTGATAGTTCAGTCCTTGTCTTTTGATCTTCGTGTAGGAGATGCCTCGTCAGGGATCCCTTGAGGCAGGTCGCAGACATGGTCGTGGCTGTGGGCATGGTCGTAGGGGTAGACATGCTGGACCTGAGGCACTAGTCAACCCATCCCTTCTTTCGGGCAACCAAGCCCAGGATCTCGCCCAGTTGATCTGGGATATAGTACGGGATGAGCTCCAGCAGCCTCCTTCTCAGCCACCTCCCCCTGGGGATACGAAGGAGGAGTCATCCATGAGGCAGGTGAGCCACCATTGCATTGGATAGGCTGGAGGGGGAGGGGGTGATCCTCCACCACCCCCACCTCCTTTAGACACTTTAGGACATGAGTCTTCCTTGCCTGGAGATGCAACCGTTCTCCCGTTGCGACTCCACAAGATTTTTGGCTAGTTCCAGAAGCTGAAGCCCCCCTCCTTCAAGGGGGATGAGAACCTGTCTGAGGCAGAGGACTAGCTGGTGTAGATGGAGAAGATCTTTGACACACTCCATCCTCCTACAGAATGTTGCATGGCCTTCACCACGTACCAGCTGGAGAGTACAGCCCACAGATGGTGGAGGGCGGTCAAAGGACAGGAGGAGGGAGAGCCGACGTGGGACTGGTTTATGGCGCACTTCTGCGAGCAATACTTCCCTTATACCTGGTAGGATTAGAGGAGACGGGAGTTCCACATTCTCTGCCATGGGGCGTTGACGGTTAGTGCGTATCGTACGCATGTCCTGGAGTTGTCATGCTTCGCCTTGATAGTTACGCCTACCGAGGAGAAGCGCCTGTGGAGGTTCACTGAGGGCCTTCAGCCTGGTATCGGGGGGTACGTGAAACCCCTGAAGCTTCCTACCATCTCTTGCATGGTAGAGGCAGCCATGACTTATGAGGAGACCAACCTGTCCGTGCGAGACGTTGACAGGGGAGGATGGAGGAGGCTCTATCAGAAGGAGCACTAACAGGGTCACCGGGAGAGGAGGCACCCAGCACCTGCAAGGGAGTTGTCTCATTCTGTAGATCCACTAGGGACCTTTGGGGGCCCCAGACAGGGACCAACCGACTACAGCAGACCCCCGCCTACCTACAAGCAGGGACAATAGGTAGAGGAAGGAGGTCGCATCCCTCTCTGCTACCAGTGTGGCCAGCCGGGCCACATACGGAGGGACTGGCCATTCAGGGCCAGAGCACAGCAGACGCTCTTGGCACCGAGCACTAGAGGCCGATCTGGTGGCCGTGGTTACCAGGCTCGAGGAGGAGGACAACAGTCACGAGGAGGGTACTGGCCAGCTGCTTCTCGCTCGGCCTAGAGCGCGACTACTTCTTCTACATTGAGGGCTGAGGGGCGTATTAACGCCATGACTCACGGAGATGCCAGGGCTTCAGGCTCCGTAGTGGTAGGTATGGTTATAGTTTCTGATAAGCTCATTTACGTGCTTTTCGATTCTGGTGCCACGCACTCGTTCATTTCTACGAGTTTTGTCGTCAGCTTGGGATCGGGTAGTATACTATTAGAGGAGCCATTCCTGATTTGAGGCCCAGGTGGACAGGTATTTGTCATCGAGGAGGTTTTTCCTGATTGCAAGGTAGCTATAGGGGACACAGTCTTCTGATTGACCTGATTATAATCCCTATGGAGGATTTTGGGATGATCCTAGGGATGAATTGGCTTGCTTATCATGCCCTAGTAGATTGCTTTGGGAGGAAGATTGTCTTCTCCATACCAGAGTTGCCTCCTTACGAGTTCCATGACCAGCCAGTAGATGGAGGATTTAGGTGCATCTCCGCACTTTGGGTAGTGAAGCTACTGAGCCAGGGGTGTGAGGATTTTCTAGCTTGTGTCATAGTAGAGCCTTGCCCCGTGGCCGACTTGCAGAATATCCTGGTGGTCAGTGAAGTACACATGTCAGCTTCTTTAAATCTTTAAAATCCAAGCTCAACTCCCTTGGATCAGTCCTACAGCTGTGTGAAGACAGTAGCTGTTGCTGTCACATTTTAGCAGCCAAGATCAACCCTTTCCAGCAGCTAATTCAGCTGCTATTGCTGCTACTCTTGCTGCCAACAGATGCAACAACTTGTGTAGCTGCAGCACTTTAAGAACCCAGTAGCTGAATCAAGCTTTGAAGCCTGATTAAATTATTTCAGAAAATCTACCTACATTTGAACAGTCAAATCTAAGGACCCATTAACTACAAATACCAACATATCCATGAATCCCATAAAAATTTGAGGTTAAATCCACTGCAAAACCATTCAAAATCTTCATTTAAATCAATATCAGATGGAAAAAAACCAACTCTTTGGAAATTCAATCTTAACCATTAAAAACATTCACGAAATTGTCTAAAATCCATTTAAACTCAAATTGAGGCTCAAAACAAATCTAAAGATCCTAATTAATCCTTCCCACATCACTATAGATAGTGAACAGGGGAAAATCACTTCAGAATCTTCATTCAAATCACTTAAAACCTTTGAAAAGCATTAAATATGAAATTTTATGTCATTTAGGATTATGATGTAAACACATTTACAGTACTTAAAATGTCTATATATGCATGTTCTTAAGCATAGGATTGCATTTCATAATATAAATATTGCATAACATGCATCATCTTGCATTTAGAGTAGTTTGAATAAAGTGGAGGTTAATTGTCTCCTTTTATGTGCTTGGACAGGGCAAACATTTTATCGGGGACTCGGATCAAAGATCCAAGCGTATGGATGTGATCAGGGCGACGATTGAAGTTCAACGACTCCAAGATCGCCCTAATCAGGCATCCGTAGCATCAGATAGAGATCGGGGAATCCTAGAAGATCAAGGGCCAGGATGGTGTAAATCCACACTTCAGATGACAAATCCGACCGCACGGATGAATTCGGATCGACGATCGCAGCCCAACGACATAAAAATCGAGTCAATCCGACATCCGTGGCACCATCTACAACTTCCAGAAGATGGACGACCAAGATGGCACCACGTGGCGCCATCTCAGCCGCCCAAACGACCGCATGCATCTTGTGAAGACCACGCACCCATCTCCTCTCCGCCGTTGGATCTCGATCCAACGGCTATGGCCGCCCGACGCTTAAAACATGCGCTCGACCATCCGCGCCCCGCAGCGCAGCGGTCGAGCGTGCTTACGCGAGCGCGGGGCGTGAGTTCGAGATCCATTTTGATTTCTACATCTCATTTTGATTTCTCTGTGTAATATTCTCTTTCTCTCTTACTCTCTCTCTCTCTTCTATTTATTGTAAATAATTAGATGATTCTAAATTGAATTATTTTGTAACAAATAAAAAGAAACGCATAGTTTTTAAATCAAACGTCTGCCTCCCTGTGTTCGACCCGGAATTTTAATTTCGGTATAAATTTTATTTGTTGAACATGAATTCTTCGCTTTCGAACTACAACGACAGGTTTTCCAAAACCAATCTCGTTAGCGTAGGTTCGTAACCGTTCAACATTTTGGCGCCGTTGCCGGGGAGGCAACGATCTTTGATTTCTCTTCGCGTTTTGTAACTTACAAATCATTTACCTCACTTTTCTCCTTTCTTATTGTAATTGCAGGTACTCTTTCGAGGCAGGAAAAAGCGGTAGATTGGAGTAAAGTGCTGTAGAAGGTTTTGTGAGTTACCCCCTACCTCCCACCCATTAGATTTCATTTCATCACATAATAACTCAAACATCAATCAACCTAGGTGTTTTTATAAACTCTAAGGTTAGATTGTTTGTTGTTTGACACCCATACTCACCCCAACCCCCACATTAAAAAAAAAAAAAAATCTCACAGAGGTACACAACCTCATCTGATTTTCAAACTCAACCGGTAAACCAATCTTAGGAGCCGGTACACACATCTAAACACATAATTGAGTAGAAATCAGATTAGGTAATCATTTGTGTGCCTAATTAAGTGGTGCAACAGGCCAATTGTTTGAGTTGATTGGGCCGCACCACTTCAAATAAAATCAACTCATCAAGTAGCTGCCAATTAGGTTCAACTCTTAGGGATTTACCAGGCACTCCACATCCTTTTTAAACTTTAAAGGAAAACATCTTCACCTGTGCTTGTAAAACTTGGTGTGCCAATGAAACTTGATTGAAAACACCTAAAGTTGAATCCTAAAAGCTACTAAGCAAGATTTGAATCTTAAAATTCACCACATCAAAAACAATCTTGCTTGAAAACCACTGGTTGTGCACTCACACACAAATCAATCAATCATTAAGGGCACAACCCATTTAAAGGGCCCATCACATTCCAAAGCACATTCAAACCTAGCCCTAAATAAAACAAAGTAGACGTTGGCCTTAAGGATTGGACTCGCTCTTCAGAACCCAGAACGAGATTATTTTTGATTAGTCTGTTTCTACTGTTCAATCTGATGTCTAGCTAGGGGAGTAGAGTCAAACGATCGCGGCTGGGGGGTACACTAGGAACCGGAGGCGCAAGCCGAAGGAAGAACCTTCTCCCCAGTCCCTCCTTCTAACTCGTTGGATTGAACAGACGGAAGTAGATCAAATCGTTCCTTTATCTCAAGACGGGTTTTGAGAGTGTGTAGGTCTTTAGGCTAACATATTTAAGGACAGGTTTGATTGTTTGTATTGCAGGGCACCTTTCTTCCTCCCGTGTATCATGAATCCTTCCACATATTTCACTCATTCCCGCTCTTTCCCTCCTGTTGTAAATTATCCTCAACATGACGATTATCCCAACTCGTATTGTAATCGACCATCAGTTAGTTGGGATAATTCGGATTGGGGATACAATTCCGGACCCCCGTGTTGAGGGTATAACCCTGAACACTTTGATTCTGATTTCTATCCTTCTCAGAGTTACATCGATTATAGATCGTCCTCCTTTCATGAACAACCTAATACGATCTACAATCAAGAAGGATACACTGATCCTTACCCATCCTCTGATTTCACTGCCTTTAGGTCATCACCATCTTTTGAACAATCTGAAATGACCTATTATCAGGATGGGTATAACGAATCTCAATTCGTTAAATCCTCTACATTGATGTTAAACCCGCCCAACCCTGAACCAACTCATTTGGTTCAGGTTAATCAGGTTCAAGATAAGGTTCTGGCTAACTTGAGGAATATCATTCAATCTTTAGAAGTTCAGCCAATATCTTGCATTGAGAGATTGGAGCCCCTGATTGAAATGATTGATGATTTAAACAAGTCTTTGTTGGATTGGCTTCAGGATGTTAAGGATAAGAACCTGGGTGAGTTTTTACTTGGGAAATTAGCGAAATTGAGGATGAGATTCGTGGTTGCTTTGATTCAATCTTGGAATAATTCCCAGGATGAACTCTCTTCAGGAAAGCCAATGACAGAACCTGCTCAAGCACCTGTTGGGGGGGACACGTGTTACGAGGCTGACCAGATTGAATTAAAACAACCAATTAAGGATGATTTGATTTCTTCACCTGAGATCCCTAAGCCGGGTTACGAGGAAACATATGTCTCCTTGGAACAGAAAGTGACAACTGATTTTGGGACATACATTGATACGGATCCTGATGGTGAAGATTCAAGTTGCGAAGTCTCACGCGAGTTTTCTGAACATGATTTCTGTGAGACAATTGGGCCTGAGGAATCTGATAGATCATTTAATAGCCCAATAACTGAGGAAACTGATCTTATTAGGGCACACATTACGGATCCAGAATCACATTTTCTGGAGGAATCAATTCAATGCCCTGATTATCAGTTACACCCTGTTGAGCTTATTGATGATTCTAATTCTGAGATAATTAGACCCAAGTCAATTTTGATTCTGCCACATCATTTAGACTTGGAGATTCCAGATGGGGTGATGAATATACAAGAGGTCTTGGAATTTGATACACTTAATGAGGAGGATAGGAGCGGGGAAGTTCTGATTTGGGAAGTTAATTTTTGAGGAAATGGAAGATTGAGTCGAAGGGTTCCTTTTAAGCTGAAACCATCAAATCAGAACCCTTACGACATTTGTTTCGAGGATGTTCAACTCAAGCACACATTCAACGATTATCCTTTTGAGCTTCAATTTTCTGTAACCCGACTTTTTGGTCTTGGGTTGCATCCTCAGAAATCGCAGGCCCGATCCCGCTTACATTCTGATTTTAGGTTTTGGGTAATTTTTATCCAAACCTAAGATATTCTCGATTATGGGGTGTGGGTCTGCACCACAATCTGGTCCACATCTGTGGACCTCTGCTGACAGGTCAGAGGATTCTTCTGTTCATTCTAATTCTGACCTGCACATGTGAATTCTTCATTTCTTTTCTTTGTATAGTGTGCCTAGCTGAAGGCACTAAACTCAGCACTTGTACAGTTCTTTTTCGTTTTCATCTTGGAGCGGACCTGATATTCACGCAATTCAGGTGCTTTCTACAATTTTCCACTCTGTTTTATGTCTTTTTAATACAATGAGGACATTGCATTAGATAGGCATGGGTGGGTGGATATTCATCTCTGAATTCATTCGTCAGCTCCGTAGATTTGTTTATTTTCTTTTATAAAAAAAAAAATAAATAAAAATTTCAGAATTAGGAAAGAGAATTTGGGTTTAAGAAAATTTTCAATCTTAGGAAATACTACATTAGGATCTGAACACAAAGATCCCTCAGGTCTTTGGACTTAATTAGCCTGTGTATCCACTAAAATGTGGATTTGTCTTTGAGTCCTCGCCATCTTAATTCTATTATAATTGGAATAAATAAGTTTGGGTGGTAAGTACACGTCTTATCAACCCGCCCTCTGATTTGAGGGAATTTCGAGTCCTAAGCATCTACACACTTTCTTTGCACTGACTCGTTGTTCGGCGATTTTTACGGAAATTGGATAGCTAATGAACCTTCTAGGGTGATATGGCTGGCAAGTTATCGTAGGTAACAGCCCATAGGTAGGTTGTCCAGAGCCCAGTCACTGGACCTTTCTCTTTTTTCTGCCTTTAGGTAAATCTTAGACAAGGGAGCCACCTACTTAAAAAAAAAAAGAAAAAAAAATCAAAAAGGAGAAAAGAACAAAAAGAAATAAGCCACACTTCGCCGCACGAGTATGGCTGGCAAGTTGTCGGTGGTAATAGCTCATCGACCGGTTGTCCAGAACCCAGCTCAGAAAATGCACTAAAAATTCCCAAAACACTTAGGAAGAAGTGGAGAAGTAGAATAAACCGAGGAGATATACACTGGATTCACCCTTGTGTTGACCTCGTTAAAAAATAAAAGTAGGGAGAAAGCTACCGGTTGTAAAGATACACCTTTAGGCAGAATTCTTTTTGAGGTCACCTAGAGGCGTAGAAATCCGAAGTCCGTTCTAATTGCCGGTCAACGAGTCTATCACAATCACAATAAGATGCTTAAAACTTAGGGTTCTCATCAAATCTTGGGTGAGTTGAATGGCCGTAGAAAGCCACTCTTAAACCCTAAAATTTGAAAATCCAAAAAAAAATTAGAAAAGAGTAAAAAGAGAAAAAGAAATGTTTCTTTGAATAAGGCGAGGCTTGAGGCGGTCTGCATTTTGGTTAATACCCGGGCACTGTTGTGTCTTTGAAAGTTCAGTTCCTAAGTAGACAATTTCTTAATGATTGAAAATAACTCAGGTCCAAATAATCTAACTTAATTCTTTTATAAATAGCATATAGTTTTGCTAAGGACTAGCAAAAGGTAGGCATGGGGGTATGATGTAAACACATTTACACTACTTAAAATGTCTATATATGCATGTTCTTAAGCATAGGATTGCATTTCATAATATAAATATTGCATAACATGCATCATCTTGCATTTAGAGTAGTTTGAATAAAATGGAGGTTAATTGTCTCCTTTTATGTGCTTGGACAGGGCAAACATTTTATCGGGGCCTCGGATCAAAGATCCAACCGTATGAATGTGATCAGGGCGACGATTGGAGTTCAACGACTCCAAGATCGCCCTAATCAGGCATCTGTAGCATCAGATAGAGACCGGGGAACCCTAGAAGATCAAGGGCCAGGATGGTGTAAATCCACACTTTAGATGACAAATCCGACTGCACGGATGAATTCGAATCGACGATCGCAGCCCAACGACACAAAAATTGAGTCAATCCGACATCCGTGGCACCATCTACAACTTCCAGAAGATGGACGGCCAAGATGGCGCCACGTGGCGCCATCTCAACCGCCCAAACGGCCGCATGCATCTTGTGAAGACCGCGCACCCGTCTCCTCTCCGCCGTTGGATCTCGATCCAACGGCTGTGGCCGCCCGGCGCTTAAAACATGCGCTCGACCATCCGCGCCCCGCAGCGCAGCGGTCGAGCGTGCTTACGCGAGCGCGGGGCGCGAGTTCGAGCCGCGGTGAGGGAGCGAAAGGCGCGATTGAGCGGGCGCGGATGAGCGTCAGATGGAGATCCAACTGCCGCGCGCGCTCAATCAGGACGACGCGCGATTGGACGCCCGCGTGGACGCGCGATCGCACGTGCAGGCGGGCGGGCGGCAGCGGTGAAGGCGCGATTTTAAGCCGTCCGATCTCGCGATCGGACGGCTGAAAATCAATGGAAGCGCGTAGGCGTTACACGCGCGGGCGGCTGAGCGGGCGCGCGTGGGCGTGGAAGCGACGCGCTCCCTGGGGGCTTTAGCGACGGTTTCATCCGTCACTAAAGACCCCTCATTTATTGTTTTGAGGTTGTAATGTCCATTTTGCCCCCACTCCTTGCAACTATAAAAGGAGACCCCCTCCATACGAAATTCTCATCCCTTCTTTCTCCTCTCTACCCCTCCAAAGCTCAAGAGAAGCTTGTCCCACACCCGGGATGCTTCTCGCGAGATAAAGTCCAATTTTCGTTCCCCTTCGGAAGTGGATCCCGCGACGACGACGACGTGCTGCTTCGTTCCCGTTCTTCTGCTTCGTCCTCCTTCGTCCCGCTTCGTTCTCCTTCGTCCAGGCGTCGTCCCGTCCGGCTCGTCCTCCAAGCAACCGTCGAGGAGGATTTCTCTCTCCCTATTCTTTTTACCGCTTTCTAGTATAAATTTACTGCTTTCTAGATTAATCTACTCGTCCTCCAAGCAATCGTCGAAAAGGACATTTCTCTCTCCATTCTTTTAATGCTTTCTAGAGTAAATTTATTGCTTTCTAGAGTAATTATTTTATGCTTTTTAGTTGTAATGAACAATCTCTTCAATACAAAAATTCCTTGTTTATTCTACATCTCATTTTGATTTCTCTGTGTAATATTCTCTTTCTCTCTTACTCTCTCTCTCTTCTATTTATTGTAAATAATTAGATGATTATAAATTGAATTATTTTGTAACAAATAAAAAGAAACGCGTAATTTTTAAATCAAACGTCTGCCTCCCTGTGTTTGACCCGAAATTTTAATTTCGGTATAAATTTTATTTGTTGAACACGAATTCTTCGCTTTCGAACTACAACGACTGGTTTTCCAAAACCAATCTCGTTAGCGTAGGTTCGTAACCGTTCAACAGATTACATACCATGTTGCCCTATTTTAGGGCTTTTGATCTTGAATCACTGAGAAGATATGATCATCTAGAGTTTCTGCACACCATTGATTGGTGTACAGGAGCTCTAGGTGATGCATTAAAACATGTTAGGTCATGCTTTAAACCTTAAATCAATGCAATTGATTTTCATAGGTGTAAACTACCCAAAAAAATAGTATCACATTTGAAAATTGGATATGAACATAATGCTCATTCAAATTCCAATCAAAAGAGCTCATACCCATTGAAATCAAACCAATTACATAGATATAATCTCAATTTGGTCGATCAAAACAGTTAGAAACTAGATTTCTCAATAAATTCATTAATAAACCAATTAAATCAAACTAGATTCAAACGATCAAATCGAGTCCAATTCAGCTCAAGGGAGGGTGATTGTGGTCTAATGACATGAATGGAATCACCCTCCATTGGATTGAGCGCTCAATCAGATCTGGGTGCTATGGAGCATCAGATCTGATTGATGCTTCAATGAGTGATGCGATTTGTGAAAAAATGTTGAGTGAATGAAGTGAACGTGATTGTGAGATGGAGAGGAAGAAGAATGGATTGAAATGGAGGGGAAAAAAAACACCTCTCTGATCTAAATTGATCAGAGAGGGTGAAATTGATTCGAGACTAAACTACTCTAATCTAAGCTAACACACCATTGAATTCACTTTCTGATATACTCCTATTGATCTACAGTACACTAATTATCACTGTAACTAACGTAGAACGTAGGAAAACCTAACTAAGTGGATGAATGGGGCCTAGAAGAGGATCTGCAGCTGGTGGCTGCAGCAATGAATGGGGGAGGAGCTCTTGCAGTTTGAAAGCTCAATAGTGGAGCTTAGATCGCCCTTGAGTGTTATGAGATCCTTAGAGGTGAGGAAGAGTTGAAGAAGGTGGAATTCCACCACTAAGGCAGAAGAACAGGGGCTAATGAGGATGGGGAACCGGAGGGAAGAAAGACTAGCTCAAGAATGTAGATGGAGGAGCCGATAACTCACGCGCGAGGGTAGGAGAACTTCTTAAGTAGGCGCGTGAGTGATTCAGGTCACCGTGGTGTAGGATTAGTCGATTAGGGTACCAACGGTGGATGGGGTTTGCAAGGCGTGTGGGAATGCCCAAACCAAATACCCACCGTCAGATGGGATCTGGGTGAGGCTATGGTGCATCATGAAAAGGTGCGCAAGGATTGGTGGCTGATCCACAGTAGGATCGAAGGATCAAAGGAATGACGGCCCAAATGGGCCATGTTCTTCACTGAGGATCAGTGGACCGCAGGCATCAGGTTTATTGGCATTTTACACGAAAGGCCCTGAAATTTGAATGGGTAGAATATTTGCAAGGGGACCCATAAGTGATAAGATATATAATAGTGCAGTCTAAAAGTCTTGCACATAGGTCCCTACAACTTTTCAAATAGGTCCTTGAGGGTTTTATGCAAGAATAAAATGTTGTGTATGAGGACCTAAATGTAATCTAATGAATACGAGATCCTATTGATGTCCAAATGCAATGGAATTTTTATTGAAGCTTACTTTAACCTTTAAGAAGTTAATTCAACCCTTGATGTGTACTTTTAAACTCAATCATGTGTTCAATTTATAAGTGGATCATCAAATTACGCTTTTGAATAAATATCTCATTAATTGACCTAATTGTGCATTTTTTAACATCAATTTGCTGGTTTAGGTCATTTTCCTTAATTTCCACACATAACCCTTTTATCATGTTAATTGGTAGTGTTTGCTTGATCGCCATCATACTTTGATGTTCGTAACACCACCTCCATCTTCCTCACCATGCAACCACCACAACTCTATGTCATAGACAAAGCCTCCACCACGGCCTCTTTTCCCTTCTCCTTCTCTGTCTTCTCCTTCTTTCTTTGTTTCATGAAGAAACCAAAGCTACCTCCTCTTCACTTCGTGTGGCCACCCTAGGCCACCTTCTCCACCAACATTACTCGAACACTCCCCTTGAGCTCGTCGACACCCAATGTGACATACGTCGCCTCCACATTTGCCTCCAAATTGATGTTGTCGACCCATCACCGTCAGCCTCCTCACCGTTCGGCTGTCAATGGACATCTCTTGTCGCACCATCATCACCATTGTGAAGCATACCTCGAAAGCTTCCTCCCTGTCGAATCTCGCCACCTTTAGCAGCCTCATGAGCACACACGAGCTCTTGGAAGAAAATCTTTGTTTTGGAATAGTAACTTATCATATCAAAAGTTACATTCATTGCCATTGTCACTTCAGCATTTTTAGTTAGTATATATTATTGAGTTGAAATTGTACCATTAGCCCTTAACTTCTTTCTATTTCGTTGATTGATGTAAACTTGTTTACACTTCATAAGATATCTATTTATACATGTTTTAAACATAGAATTGCATTGCATACTATAAATATTGCATAACATGCATCATCTTGCATTTAGATTAGTTTGAATAAAATGGAGGGTAATTGTCTCCTTTTATGTTCAGGGACAGGTCAAATTTTTATCGGGGCCTCAGATCGAAGATCCAACCGTACAAATTTGATTGGAGTGACGATTGGAGTTCAACGACTCCAAGATTACCCTAATCAGACATCTGTAGCATCATATAGAGATCGGGAACCCTAGAAGATCAAGGGCCAAGATGGTGTGAATCCGCACTTCAAATGAAAAATCTGACCGCATAGATGATTTGGATCGATGATCATAGCCTAACGGCGTGAAAATCGACTCAATCCAACAACCGTGGCACCATCTACATCATACAGAAGATGGACGGCCAAGATGGCGCAACGTGGCGCCATCTCAGCTGCCCAACCGGCCACTACACCCACCGCACCCCCTCTTCTTTGATGATTCTCCACTGTTGGATGCACATCCAAAGGCTGTGGATGCGCGCACATGAATCGTAAGTGCGACACAAACATGCTTGTAGCGCGTTGGTCGAATGCGCTTACACGACGCAGCGGTACGCGATCGAGCTTGTGCGAGCAGCAGCTGAGGTACGGTGAGGGAGCTCAATTGATCGCTCGATCGCGATAGAGCGGTCGCACGTGCGATAGCGCTTACGCCGCATCAGATGGCCGCGCATAACGCGGGATCAGATGCGGCCGAGCATGCGGTTGAGGCGTGGTGAGGATGCATCTCAGCTGTTCGATCTCACGATCGAACAGTCAAGAATCGAAGGACGCGAGCGTGTGTTTCATGTGCGGGAGGCGAGCAGGCGGTGCACATCGCCCACGATGGGGCTTTAGTGACGGTTTTATCCGTCACTAAAGACCCCTGATTTAATGTTTTGAGATTAAAAAGACCAAATTGTCCTCATTCCTTGCAACTATAGAAGGAGACCTCCTCCATATGAAATCTTCATCCCTTCTTTCTCTTCTCTCCCTCTTCAAGCTCATGAGAAGCTTATCCCACACCCGAGATGCTTCCCAAGAGATAAAGTCCAATTTTTGTCCCTCTTTCGGAAGTAGATCCCGCGACGACGACAACGTGTTGCCTCGTTTCCGTTCTTCCTGCTTCGTCCTCCTTCGTCCTGCTACGTTCCCTGTCTTCCAGGGGTTGTTTCGTCCGGCTCGTCCTCCAAGCGACCATCGAGGAGGATAATTCTCTTTCCATTCTTTTTAATGCTTTCTAGAGTAGATTTACTACTTTCTAGTGTAATCATTTTCTGCTTTCTAGTCGTAATGTTTAGTGTAACAAACAATCTCTTTGATAATGAATTCCATGTTCATTCTACATCTCTCTCTTTTTTTTTTGGTAATATTCTCTCTCTCTCATTCTCTCTCTTCTATTTAGTATAAATAGATAGAAAGTTTCTAATCAATTAATTTACTTTGTGACAAATAAATTAAATGCGTATTTTTAAATCAAACGTTCGCCTCCCTGAGTTCGACCCGAGATTTCTATTCTGGTATAAATTTTATTTGTTGAATACGAGTTCTTTGCTTTTAAACTACAACGACAGGTTTTCAAAACCAAACACGATAACGTAGCAACTCGTAGCTTCAACATTTTGGCACCATTGCCCGGGAGGCGACGCTCTTTGATTTTTTTCACGTTTTCCAACTTACGAATCATTTACCTCACTTCTCTCCTTTCTTATTGTGATTGCAGGTACACTTTTGAGAAGAGCAAAAGCGGTAGATTGGAGTAAAGTGCTGTTGAAAGTTCTGTAAGTTATTCCCCACCTTCCACCCATTAGTTTTTATTTCACCACATAATAATACAAACATCAATCAACCTAGGTGTTCTTATAAACTCTAAGGTTAGTTTTGTTTGTTTGTTTGACACCACTCCCGCCTCAACCTCCACATTTAAAAAGAAAAAAAAATCTCACAGAGGTACACAAGCTCATCTGATTTTCAAACTCAACTGGTAAATCGATTTTTGGAGCCGATACACACATCCAAACACATAATTGAGTAGAAATCAGATTAGGTAATCATTTGTGTGCCTAATTAAGTGATGTAACAGGCCAATTGTTTGAGTTGATTGGGCCGCACCACTTCAATTAAAATCAACTCATTAAGTAGCTACCGCATAGGTTCAACTCTTAGGGATTTACCAGGCACTCCACATTCTTTTAAATTTCAAAGGAAAACATCTTCACCTGTGTTTTCAAAACCTGATGTGCCAACAAAACTTGTTTGAAAAAAACCTAAAGTTGAATCCTAAAAGCTACTAAGCAAGATTTGAATCCTAAAATTCATCGCATCAAAAATAATCTTACTTGAAAACCACTGGTTGTGCATGCACACACAAATCAATTAATCAGTAAGGGCACAATCTAGATAAAGGGTCCATCACATTCCAAAGCACATTCAAACCTAGCCCTAAATAAAAGAGAGTAGACATTGGCCTTAAGGATTCGACTCGCTCTTCAGAGCCTAGAACGAGATTATTTTCAATTAGTCTGTTTCTACTGTTCAATCTGATGTCTAGCTAGGGGAGCAGAATCAAACGATCATGGCTGGGGGGTACACTAGGAACTGGAGGCACAAGCCGAAGTAAGAACCTTCTTCCCAGTCCCTCCTTCTAACTGGTTGGATTGAACAGACAGAAGTAGATCAAATCATTTCTTTATCTCAAGACAGGTTTTGGGAGTTTGTAGGTCTTTAGGCTAGCCCACTTAAGGATAGGTTTGATTGCTTGTATTGCAAGGTGCCTTTCTTCCTCCTGTTTATCATGAATCCTTCCACATATTATACGCATTCCCACTCTTTTCCTTCTATTTTGAATTATTCTCAACATGACGATTATCCCAACTTGTACTATAATCAACCATCAGTTAGTTGGGATAACTCTGATTGGGGATACAGTTCCGGACCTCCGTGTTTAGGGCTTAACCCTGAACACCATAATTGTGATTCTTTTTCAGAGCCACATCGATTATAGATCGTCAACCTTTCATGGACAACCTAATACGATCTATAATCAAGAAGGATACACAGATTCTTACCCATCCTCTGATTACACTGCCTTTAGGTCATCACCACCTTTTGAACAGTCCGAAATGACCTATTATCAGGAAGGGTATAACGAATCTCAATTCGTTAACTCTTCTGCACTGATCCCAAACTCGCCCAACCCTCAACCAACTCATTTGGTTTAGGGTAACTAGGTTCAAGATAAGGTTCTGGCTAACTTAAGGAATATCATACAATCTTTAGAAGTTCAACAAATATCTTCCATTGAAAGATTGGAGCCCCTGATTGAAATGATTGATGATTTGAACAAGTATTTGTTGGATTGGCTCCAGGATGTTAAGGATAAGAACTTGGGTGAGTTTCTACTTGGGAAGTTAGCGAAATTGAGAATGAGATTTGTGGTTGCTTTAGTTCAATCGTGGGATGATTCCCTGGATGAACCCCCTTTAGGGGAGCCAATGTCAGAACCTGCTCAGGCACCTGTTGGGGGGACATGCATTTCGAGGCTGACCAGATTGAATTAGAGCAATCAATTAAGGATGATCTGATTTCTTCACCTGAGATCCCTGAGCCAGGGTACGAGAAAACGTATGTCTCCATGGATCAGAAAGTGACAGATGATTTTGGGACATACATTAATACGAATCTTGATTTCTTTGATTCTGATGGTGAAGATTCAATTTGCGAAGTCTCACTCAAGTTTGCAGAATATGATTTATGTGAGACGATTGGGCCTGAGGAATCTAATAGATCATTTGATAGCCCAATAACTGAGGAAACTGATCTTATTGGGGCTCACATTATGAATCCAGAATCGCATTTTCTAGAGAATTCAATCAAATGCCCTGATTGTCAGTTACACCCCATTGAGCTTATCGATGATTCTGTTTTTGAGATAACTAGACCCAAGTCAATTCTGATTCAGCCACATCTTTTAGACTTGGAGATTTCAGACAGGGTGATTAATATGCAAGAGGTCCCGAAACTTGACATTCTGAATGAGAAGAACAGAAGCTGGGAGGTTCTGATTTGGGAAGCAATTTTTGGAGGAAATAGCAGACTAAGTCTAAGGGTTCTAATTCATCTGAAATCATCAAACTAGGACCCTTACGACATCTGTTCTGAGGATGTCCAACCTAAGCACACATTCATTGATTATCCTTTGGAGCTTGAATTCTTTGTAACCCAACTTTTTGGTCTTGGGTTGCATTCTCATAAATTGCAGGCCCGACCCCGCTTGCATACTGATTGTAGGTTTTGGGTAATTTTTATCCAGAACCTTAGATATTCTTGATTATGGGGTATGGGTCTGCACCACAATCTGGTCCACATCTGTGGACATCTGCTGGTAGGTTAGAGGTTTCTTCTTTTTATTCTGATTCTGACCTGCACCTGTGAATTCTTTATTTCTCTTCTTTGTATAGTGTGCCTAGCTGAAGGCACTAAATTCAGCACGTATATAGTTCTTTTTAGTTTTTATCTCGAAGCAGACCCGACATTCATGCAATTCAGGTGCTTTCTCCTCCAGTCCACTCTGTTTTATGTCTTTTTAATACAATGAGGACATTTCATTAGATAGGCATGGGGGGTGGATATTCATCTCTGAATTAATTCATCAGCTCCGTAGATTTATTTTATTTTCTTTTATTTATATTAAAAAAATTATGGAATTAGGAAAGAGAACTTGGGTTTAAAAAAATTTTCAATCTTAGGAAATACTACATTAGGATTTGAACACAAAGACCCTTCAGGTCTTCAAACTCAATCGGCTTGTGTATCCGTTAAAATGTGGATTTATTTTTCGAGTCCTCGCCATCTTAATTCTATCGTAATTGGAGTAAATAAGTTTGGGTGATAAGTACACGACTTATTAACCAGCCCTCTGATTTAAGGGAATTTTGAGTTTTAAGCATCTACACACTTTCTTTGCACTGACTCGTTGTTCAGTGATTTTAACGAAAATTGGGTAGCTAATGAACCTTCTAGGGTGATATGGCTGGCAAGTTATCGTGGGTAACAGCCCATAGGTAGGTTGTCCAGAGCCTAGTCACTAGACCCTTCTCTTTTTGTTGCCTTTAGGTAAATCTTAGACTAAGGAAGCCACCTACTCAAAAAAAAAAGAGAAAAAGAAAGTCAAAAAGAAAAGAAAAAGAAAAGGAGAAAAGAAAACAAAAGAAATAAGTCATACTTCGCCGCACGAGTATGGCTGGCAAGTTGTTGGTGGTAACAGCTCATCGACCGGTTGTCCAAAACCCAGCTCAATAAATGCACTGAAAATTTCCAAAACACTTAGGAAGAAGCGGAGAAGTAGAATAAACCGGGGAGATATACACTGGA
Organism: Thalassia testudinum; assembly: GCA_037157565.1. NCBI lineage: Eukaryota > Viridiplantae > Streptophyta > Magnoliopsida > Alismatales > Hydrocharitaceae > Thalassia > Thalassia testudinum. The sequence goes on from JAZHRO010000024.1 coordinate 80,120,517, forward strand.
TTAACTCTTGTATTGACCCTGTAAAAATAAAAGTAGGGGGAAAGCTATCGGTTGTAAAGATACACCTTTAGGCAAAATTCTCTTTTTAAGGTCACCTAGAGGCTTAGAAACCCAAAGTCCGTTTTAACTGTCGGTCAATGAGTCTATCACATTCACAATAAAGATGCTTAGAACTTAGGGTTCTCATCAAATCCTGGGTGAGTTGAATGACCGTAGAAAGCCACTCTTAAACCTTAACACTCGAAAATCCAAAAAAAATTAGAAAAGAAGAAAAAGAGAAAACGAAAATTTTCTTTGAATAAGGTGAGGGCTTGAGGGGATCTGCATTTTGGCAGATACCCGGGCACTGTTGTGTCTTTGAAAGTTCAGATCCTAAGTAAACATTTTCTTAATGATTGAAAATAACTCATGCCCAAATAATCTAACCTAATTCTTTTATAAATAACATATTGTTTTTGCTGGGGACTAGCAAAAGATAGGCATGGGGGTGTGATGTAAACATGTTTACACTACATAAGATGTCTATTTATGCATGTTCTTAAGCATAGAATTGCATTGCATACTATAAATATTGCATAACATGCATCATCTTGCATTTAGATTAGTTTGAATAAAATGGAGGTTAATTGTCTCCTTTTATATTCAGGGACAGGGCAAATTTTTATCGGAACCTCGGATCGAAGATCCAATCGTACAGATTTGATTGGAGCGATGATTGGAGTTCAACGACTCCAAGATCACCCTAATCAGACATCTGTTGCATCATATAGAGATCGGGGAATCCTAGAAGATTAAGGGCCAAGATGGTGTGAGTCTGCACTTCAAATGACAAATCTGACTGCACGGATGGATTTGGATCGACGATTGCAGCCTAACGGCGTGAAAATCGACTCAATCCTATAAACGTGGCACCATCTACATCATCCAGAAGATGGACGGCCAAGATGGCACCACGTGGCGCTATCTCAGCCGCCCAACCGGCCGCTACACCCATCGCACCCTCTCTTCTTTGACGATTCTCTGTCGTTGGATGCACATCCAACGGCTGTGGATGCGCGCGCATGAATCATAAGCGCGACGCAAACGTGCTTGTAGCACGTTGGTCGAATGCGCTTACGCGATGCAGCGGCGCGCGTTCGAGCCTGCGCGTGCGGCAGCTGAGGTGTGGCAAGGGAGCTCAATTGATCGCTCGATCACAATCTAGCGGTCGCGCGCGCGCCACATCAGACACCTGCGCGTAACGCGAGACCAGACACGGGCGAGCACGTGGTTGAGGTGCGGCGAGGACGCATCTCAGCCGTTCGATCTTGCGATTGAACCGCCGAGAATCGAAGGCTGTGAGCGTGCGTTTCATGCGCGGGAGGCGAGCGAGCGGCGCACGTCGCCCACAATGGGGCTTTAGCGATGGTTTTATCCTTCACTAAAGACCCCTGATTTAATGTTTTGAGATTAAAAAGACCAATTTTTTCTCGTTCCTTACAACTATAAAAGGAGACCTCTTCCATTCAAAATCTTCATCCCTTCTTTCTCTTCTCTCCCTCTCCAAAGCTCAAGAGAAGCTTGTCCCACACTCGGGTTGCTTATCAAGAGATAAAGTCCAATTTTCGTCCCCCTTTCGGAAGTGGATCCCGTGACGACGACGACGTGCTGCCCCATTCCCATTCTTCCTGCTTCGTCCTCCTTCGTCCTGCTCCATTCCTCGTCTTCTAGGCGTCGTTCCGTCTGGCTCGTCCTCCAAGCGACCGTCGAGGAGGATAATTCTCTCTCCATTCTTTTTAATTCTTTCTAGAGTAGATTTACTGCTTTCTAGTGTAATCATTTTCTACTTTCTAGTCATAATGTTTAGTGTAACAAACAATCTCTTTGATAATGAATTCCATGTTCATTTTACATCTCTTTTTTTTTTTTTGTAATATGCTCTCTCATTCTCTCTCTCTCTCTTCTATTTAGTGTAAATAGATAGAAAGTTTCTAATCAATTAATTTACTTCGTGACAAATAAATTAAACGCATATTTTTAAATCAAACGTCCACCTCCCTGAGTTCGACCTGGGATTTTTATTCGGGCATAAATTTTATTTGTTGAACACGAGTTCTTCACTTTCAAATTATAACGACAGGTTTTCGAAACCAAATACGATAGCATAGCAACTTGTAGCTTCAACATTGATCATATAAAAAGCATCTTATTAATTGAAAAGAAAACAAAAAGAATCTACAGAGTTGACGAAATAATTCAAAGATGAATATCCACCCCCACATGCCTATCTAATGCAATGTCCCCATTGTATTAAAAAGACATGAAACTGAGTGGAGTAGAGTAGAAAGCACCTAAATCACATAAATAACGGGTCCGCTTCGAGATGAAAAGAACTATATATGTGTTGAATTTAGTGCCTTCAGCTAGGGACACTATACATAGAAGAAGAAATAAAGAATTTACAAGTGCAGGTCAGAATCAGAATAAAAGGATTCACCTCAGGACCTGCCAGCAGATGTCCACAGATATGGACCAGATTGTGATGTAGACCCATACCCCTTGGTCGAGTATCTCTAAGGTTTTGGATAAAAATTATCCAAAACTTGAGCTCAGTATGCAAGCGAGGTCGGGCTTGTAATTTGTGAGGATGCAGCCCAAGACCAAAAAATCAGGTTACAGAGAAATCAAGCTTAGAAGGATAATCAATGAATGTGCGCTTGGGTTGGACATCCTCTGAAAAGATGTCATAAGGATCCTGGTAAAGAGTTGGGATTTTTAGACAAATTGGAACCCTTAGACTTGATCTTTTGCTTCCTCTGAAATTGGCTTCCTAAATCAATATTTCCTAACTCCTATTTTCCTCATTCAAGATTTCAAATTCTGGGACCTCATGCATGTTAATCACCCCATTTGAAATTTCCAAGTCTAAAAGATGTGATTGAATCAGAATTGACTTGGATCTAGTGATCTCAAAAATAGAATCGTCAGTAAGCTCAAAGGGGTGTAATTGAGGAATGGGGCTTTGAATTAAATCCTTCATGAAATCAGGATCTGAATCCACCATGCGAGCCCCAATAGGATCAAGTTCCTCAATTTTAGGGCCATCAAATGATTTATCGAATTTCTTAGGCCTAGTTATCTCACTAAAATCGTGTTTTGTAAACTCATGTGAGACTTCGCATAATGATTCTTCACCTTCAGAATCAAAGAAATCTGAATCCGCATTAATCTATGTCTCAAAATTATCAATCACTTTCTGATCCATGGAGACATACGTTTCCTCGTACCCTGGCTCAGGGATCTTAGGTGAAGAAATCAGTTCATCCTTAATTGGTTACTTTAGACTAATATGGTCAATCCTGGTCTCGTAACACGTGTCCCCCCTAACAAGTGCCTGAGCGGGTTCTAACATTGGCTCTCTTGAAGGGGGTTCATCCTGGGAATCATCCCAAGATTGAACTAAAGCAACCACAAATCTTATCCTCAATTTCGATAATTTCCCAAGAAAAAACTCACCCAGGCCCTTATCCTTAACATTCTAGAGCCAATCCAACAAATACTTGTTCGGATCATCAATCATTTCAATTAGGGGCTCCAATTCCTTGGTGCAAGGTGTTGGTTGTGCGTCTAAAGATTGTATAGTATTCCTCAAGTTAGCCAACACCCTCTCTTGGACCTAATTAACCTGAACCAAATGGTTTGGTTTAGAGTTGGGCGGGTTTGGGTTCATTGTAGGGGAGTCAACGAATTGAGGTTCTTGATACCTTCCCTGATAATAGGTCATTTCAGGTTGTTCATAAGGTGGTAATGACCTAAAGGTAGTGTATTCAGGAGAGGTGTAAGGATCAGTGTATCCTTCTTGATTGTAGATCATATTAGGTTGTCCAAATGAGTTCGCTGATCTATAATCGGTGTAGCTCAGAGAAGGATAAGAATCAAGATTATGGTATCCAGGGTTAGACCCAGAACACGGAGGTCCGGAATTATATTCTCAATCAGGATTATCCCAACTAGAAGATGGATGAGAATAAATCTAGTTGGAATAATAATCATTTTGGGAATAAGCAGTGGTAGGAGGGTAGGAGTGGAAGTGCGAATAGGATGTGGAAGGATCCATGATAGAACGGGAGGAAGAAGGGTGTCTTGCAATACAAACAAACAAACCTATCCTTAAGTGGGCTGGCCCAAAGACCTACAGACTCCCAGAACCAATCTTAAGATAAAGAATCGATTTGATCTACTTCTTTCTGGTCAATCCAACCAGTTAGAGGGAGGGACTGGGAAGAAGGTTCTTCCTTTAGCTTACGCCTCAGGTTCCTAGTGTACCCCCTAGCTACGATCGTTTGATTCTACTCCCTTAGCTAGACATAAGATTGTATAGTAGAAACAGACTAATTGAAAATAATCTTGGTCTAGACTCTGAAGAGTGAGTCCAATCCTTAGGGCCAACGTCGACTCTTTTTTTAATTAAGGTTAGGTTTGAATGTTCTTTGGAATGTGATGGGCCCTTTATCTGGGTTGTGCCCTTAATGATTGATTGATATGTGTGTGCGTGCACAACCAATGATTTTCAAGCAAGATTATGTTTGGATGTGGTGCATGTTATGGTTTAAATCTTGCTTAGTACCTTTTAGGATTCAACTTTTGGTGTATTCAATCAAGTTCAGTTGGCACACCAAGTTTTGAAAGCACAGGTGAAGATGTTTTTCTTTAAAGCTTAAAAGAATGTGGAGTTCCTGGTAAATCCCTAAAAGTTGAACCTATGTGGCAGCTACTTGATGGGTTGATTTTAATTGAAGTGGTCCGGCCCAAATAACTCAAACAATTGACTAGATGCACCACTTAGTTAGGCACACAAGTGGTTACCTAATCTGATTTCTACTCAATTATGTGTTGGTGTGTGTACCGGTTCCAAGGATCGGGTTACCGGTTGAGTTTGAAAATCAGAAGAGGTTGTGTACCTCTGTGAGATTTTTTTTTTCTTTTATATGTGGAAGGTCAGGCGGGTGGAGGTGACAAACAAACAATCAAAAACTAACCTTAGAATTTATAAGAACACCTAGGTTAATTTGTATTTGTGTTATTATGTGGTGGAATGAAAACTAGTGGGTGGGAGGTGGAGGTAAACTTACAAACTCTTCAACAGTACTTTACTCCAATCTATCGCTTTTGCTCTCCTCGTAAGAGTACCTGCAATCACAATGAGAAAGGAGAGAAGTGAGGTAAAAGATAAGTAAGGCGGAAAAATGTGAAAAAATAAAAGAGCATCGCCTCCCCGGTAATGGTGCCAAAATGTTGGTATGCGAAAAATTATGCAAAAAAGATTGGATTTTGAAAAACTCATCATCGTAGTATGATTTGCGAAGAAATCTGTCAACATATAAATTTATACCGAAACTCTAAGAATTTCGGGTCAAACACAGGGCGCCGGACGTTTGATTCAAAACTGCATTTGTTTAATTGTCACGAAGCATATTAGCTAGTCGAATTAAATCTAAACTAACTATCTACTTAAAAAATAAAGAATAGAAGACAGAGAGAGAATATTACAAATAAAGAGAAAATAGAGATAGAATAAACATGAATTTCATTACCACAAGCTGATGTTCATTACAATTACAACTACTCACTACACAAGAAAGTAAGAAATCTACACTAGAAAGCGGGAAATCTATATTAGAAAATAGTAAAAGAGAAGATAGAGAGAAATGCTCTTCGACGGCTGCTTTGAGGAGGAGCCGCATAGGGCGATGCTTGGAAGATGGAGGACGAAGCAGGAAGGAGAATGAAGTGAAGAATCAGGGGCGAGATAGGACGTCGTCGTCGTTGCAGGATCCACTTCTCGAATGGAGTGAGAGGATAATTGCGGGATGCTCCATGAAGGGGGGAGAAGGTGGAAAAATTCTAATTTTAACTCTAATGGAACATCCCAGGTTTGGGACAAGCTCTTAGAGCTTTGGAGGGGGTGAGAGAAGAGAGGAAGGGATCAGAATTTCGTAGGGGGTAATTTGGTCATTACAAATTCAAAATATTAAATGAGAGGGTCTTTAGTGACGGAATTAAGCGTCACTAATTACCTGATCGTGGCCTTACGAGCGCACCCGCCTACGCGCCCTTTCTTCTTTAGCGTAACCGCGCCTGCTCGTGTTCTTGCAAGATCATCGATCTTCAGCCGTCCGATCTTGCATCCAACGGCTCAAAATGTGCCGCGTCCCCTGCGTCTAATCAGGCGTTTGAATCTACATTTGATCACGTGTGTGAGAACCGCACGCATCCATTGTGCCACGTCACCGACTCCTTGCCCGCACGATCTGCATCGAACGACTGAATTGAATGCACCCCGCACCTTCACCTCAATTTGAGGCTTGCGGGGATTTAATCCCGTGGCCTCTACTTCATGAGTGCGCCCACAACTAATGCGCTATGGCCTTTTCTTTGTCTCACTTAGGAATTAGGCGCGTGCAATCCAGATCGTCTGTGACTTTGCCTTCAGAAGTGCAGTTGCGGGTCCTTGGGCCGATTGGGAGGTTGAGATGGTGCCATGTGGCGCCATCTTGGCCGTCCATCTTCTGTGTGTTGTAGATGGTGCCATGGATGTCGGATTGGATCGATTTTCATGCCGTTAGGTTGCGATTTTTGTCTGAACCCATTCGTATGGTTGGATTTGTCATTTGAAGTGCGGATTGACACCATCTTCGCGCTTGATCTCTGACCTTCCTTAGATTATATCTGATGCTACGAAAGTCCAATCGAGGCGATCTTAGAGTCTTTAAACTCCAATCGTCGCCCTGATCAGATTCGTACGCTTGGATCTTTGATCCAAGGCCCTGATTAAAAGTCACCCTGTCCCTGGCCTCCAAAAAGAAGAAATTACTATACAATTTGTACAATTTGACCTAAATGCATGATGATGCATGTTATGCAATATTTACAATGCGTGTTGCTAATATGATACTAAGAACATGTATTAATAGACATTTTTGGCTATTCAGATGTATGCACATCACTAATGAACCTTTTAGGATAGTATGGTTGGCAACTTGTCGTAGGTTTGATGCCCCATTGGCAGGTTGTCCAAAGCCCAGCCACACGACCATTCTCTTTTTGTTGCCTTTAGGTATATCTTAGATTAGGGAAGCCACCTACTTAGAAAAAAAAAGAAAATACTCAAAAAAAAAAATGATAAGAAATAAAAAAGAAGAAGAAAATAGATAAGCTACATTTCATCGCACGAGTATGGCTGGCAAGTTGCCATGAGTGTGATGCCCCATTGGCCTGTTTCCTAGAACCGAGCTCACAAAATGCGCGATTAATTCCTAAACACTAAGGAAGAAGTGGGAAGTAGAATAAACTGGAAAGATATACACTGGGTTTACCCTTGTGTTGACCCCATAAAAATAAAAAGTAGGGAAAAAGTTATCGATTGAAAAAACACACCTTTGGGTAGAATTTCTTTTCAAGGTCACCTTGGGGCGTAGAAATGACCTAAAGTCTGTTTTAGCTGCCCCGAAACTCTAAACTCAGAAATCCAAAAAAAATTAGAAAAGAAGAAAAAGAAAGAAAAAAAATGTATTTGCTTTTGAATAAGGCGAGGGCTTGGGCGGTCTGAATTTTGGTAGACACCTAGGCACTATTGAGTCTCTGTAGTTCAAGTCTTTAGTAGAAATTTCTTAGTGTTGTGAAATAACTTTTGCCCAAGTAATTTGATCCTAATTCTATTTATAATTAATAGCATGTAGTTTTGCTAGGGATTAGCAAAAGATAGGCATGGGGGTGTGATGTGGACGCATCTATTTCACATAAACTGTCTATTTATGCGTGTTCTTAGGCGTATAATTTCATTTGGCATTATAAATATTGCATAGCATGCATCATTCTGCAATTATAATAATTGTACAAATTATAGGTTAATTTACTCTTTTTATGGTCATGGGATAGAGCAATATTTATCTAAGCCTTGGCTTGAAGATCCAATTGTACGGATCTGATCAGGGTGACAATTGGAGTACAACGCCTCTGAGATCGTCCCAATCGGACCTCTGTAGCATCATATGCAGTCCAAGGAAGATCAGAGGCCAAGGGGCAACGTGGTAAAAATCCTAACTTCAGACAACAAATCCAACCGCATGAATTGGTTCGGATTGACGATCCTAGCCCAACGGTGAGAAAATCGACCCTATCTAACATTTGTGACACCTCCTTTGAGCAAAAGAAGATGGACGACTCAGATAATGCCACGTGGCACCATCCAAGCCTCCCACAGCCACTGGCCTTCTCCTTCGTCCATGCTCGCAAGATCTCAGCCATTGGATTCAAATTCAATGGTCATTGAGAGGCCACGTCGCCTTAGCATCACATGAAGAGAAATGCGCCATCAGATCTCGACTGTTGGATCAAGATCCAACTGTCGAGGGTGCATGAGTGTTGAAACACAAACGCGACACAAGTGAGAGCATGGCGTAGCATTTGCGCACCTTATGCACGATGCATGCTTAAATCGTTGGTAGAGGATTCAATTCACGAGAAGAGGCACGCGAGAAAATTGGGTCGTGCGATTGTCATTGAACGGCAGTGGCGACATCAACGTAGCAGCATTGGAAGAGCGATTGCTTGCACACGTGTGATGACGTGCTATCTGATGCACGTGATGACGAGATGAGGCACGATCTAAAGGCGCAGTTGAGTGCGCTCCTCAACCCTCCGATCTTCATCCAATGGCGCAGATAAGGGCTACGTCACCCCTTAATTGATAAAGAAGAAGCGGTGTGTGCGCGATCTCTGCCCTTTGATCTTGATAGAATGGCTACAATCAGCCCACGCCTCAAACGATTGAAGGTGAGGTGACGTTGATGTTGCCGCATGAGAGCGCTTCAATCCCTATTGCACGGTTGAGATCCCACACGTGGCTTCAGCGATGTGTAGGTACAGTAATGCACTTATTTGTCACTAAAGACTTGTATTAAAAGTTTAAAGATGTGAAGTACCTCTCTTGCCCCATATCCTCAACTAAAAAAGGGACCCCATACCCATTCATCAAATCATCCCTTCCTTCTCTCAAGCTCCCAAAGAGCTAAGAACAACGTTCTAAAGCTTAGTCAAGTGCTCCTAAGCTACGAGAAGCTCCACCAGAGTAACACAAATTTTTCCAATTCTCACCCCCTTCGCGAAGCTTGTTGAGGCGGAAAATCTGCGCTAAAAGAGTTGAGTTTTGAAAACTCGACGTAGCAAATTTGCGAGAAAATCTGTCAACAAATAAATTTACCGAAACTCAAAAGGAATTTCGGGTCAAACACAGGGAGGCTACGTTGATTCGCAATCCACAATTATATATATATTGTAATTTTAGTTTTAAGATGGGATAATCACAATGTATCTACTTTACTTACGATATTAACACTAGAAGAGAGAGACAGAGAGAGGGAGAGAACAAAATACTTTTTATAATAGAGCTAGTGTTTTTACAACTAGAAAGCTGAAAATATTACAACTAGAAAGCGATAAATCTAATCTAGAAAGTGGTAAAGAGAAGGGTGGTGAGAAATTATCCTCCTCGACAGTTGCTTGGAGGACAAGCCGGAATGGGCGACGCCTGAAAGACGTAGAGCGGAGATGGAAGACAGAGAACAAAGCAGGAAGAACCGGGGGTGGGGTAGGACGTCGTCGTCGTGAGATCCACTTCTGGAACAGAGGTGAGAAGACGACCATGGGTGCTCCACGAACGGGGTGAGAAGTGGACAAAATTTTGATTTTTACTCTAGAGGAGCATCCCAGGTTTGGGACAAGCTTCTTTAGCGTTTTTGAGAAAGAGAGAGGTGAAGGAAGGGATGAGAAATTCGAGTGGTAAGGGTGCCCTTTTATAGATGTGAGAGTTGAGGGCAAAAGAGGCATTTCACTCTTTAAAACATTAATGCCTTGGTCTTTAGTGACGGATTTAAACATCACTAAAGACTTGAATGTGGGCTTAGGTGGCGTGCCCGCCTGCCTCCTCAACTTCTATGCACAAAACGCACGATCACGTTCAAAAGTCCTCAGTGATCGGACGACTTAGGATTCATCTCGCCCGCTCCTCTTCAACGCGCCCAATGCCTGCACGTTTAATTGCGCGTGGACTTGGGCGTCGGATCGCGCATGCGGCCTCGCCTTCATCTGAGCGCGCCACATCTCGCCTTCGCCATCACCTGATCAAGATCTAATGACTGAATTCGGCCGCGCCTTGCGCTTGCACTGAATTGAAGCGCTAGCGGGGGCTCGAACGCCTGCCTCTACTTCGCGAACAAGCACACGACTGCTTCGCTGAAGGAGGCTGTTTGTCTCGTTTATGAATTAGCGAGTGCAACCTTCATGTGATCTTGGCCGTTGATGGAAGATTCGACGGCCAAGATTGCACGGAGGTGCGGCCTTCAAAGAGGAAGAAGTCCAAGCAAGCGTTGTGGCCACATCTTAGCCGTTAGATCATGATCCAATGACCCAAATCTGATGGCCGGTTGAGGAGAGGAAGTGTAGTGGCGATCCATGGGCGGTTTGGGTAGCTGAGATGGCACCACGTGGCACCATCTTGGTCGTCCATCTTCTCAGACTTGTAGATGATGCCACGAATGTCGGATTGGATCGAATTTCGCACCGTTGGGCTGCGATCGTCAATCCGAACCCATTTGTATGGTTAGATTTGTCCTCTTAAGTATGGATTTACACCACCTGACCCCTTGATCTTAGATCTTTCTCGGATTACATCTGATGCTACGGAAGTCCGATTGGGGCACTTTTAGAGTCGTTGAACTCCAATTGTTGCCTTGATCAGATTTATACGGTTGGATCTTCAATTTGAGGCTTCGATTAAATATCGCTCTGTCCCTGACCCCCAAAAAGTGCAAATTACTATACAATTTATACAATTTGACTTAAATGCATGATGGTGCATGTTATGCAATATTTACAATCCATGATGCCTCTACAACACTAAGAATATGAATAAATAGACATTTTAGGTTACTTAGATGCATACACATCACACCCCCATGCATATCTTTTGCTAGTCCCTAGCAAAAGCTATATGCTATTTATAAAAGAATTAGGATTGGGTTTCTTGGGCAAGAGTTAATTTTTAACACTACAATCAAATTACTGAAGACCTGAACTACAGAGACACAACAGCGCTCGGGTGTTTGCCAAAATATAGACCGCCTCAAGCCCTCACCTTATTCAAAGAAGGATCTTTTTCTTTTTCTTCTTTTCTATTATTTTTTTTCGGATTTTTAAGTTTAGGGTTTCGAAGTAGTTTTCTACGACTATCCAACCCACCTAAGACTCGAAGAGAACTCTAAGTACTAAGCATCTTTATGTGTGAATTGTGATAGACTCACTGATCGATGATTAGAATATACTTCGGGTTTCTACGCCCCTAGGTGACCTTAAAAAGGAATTATGCCTAAAAGTGTATATACAACTGGTAGATTTCTCCCTATTTTTATTTTTATGGGGTCAACACAAGAGCGAATCCAGTGTATATCTCCTCAGCTTATTCTACTTCTTCGCTTCTTTCTAAGTGTTTGGAATTAAACGTGTATTTTTGTGAGCTGGGTTCTGGACAATCAACCAATGGGATGTTACCCACGATAACTTGCCAGCCATAATTGTGCGGTGAAGTGCGGCTTATTTCTTTCTTCTTTTCTATTTTTTTTCTTTTTGGATACTTTTCTTTTTATTTTATTTTATTTTATTTTTATTTCTTTTCAGTAGGTGGCTTCTCTGTTCTAAGATTTACCTAAAAGTAGCAAAAAGAGAATGATCCTATGACTGGGCTCTGGACAAACGACCAATGGGCTGTTACCCACGATAACTTACCAGCCATACCACCCTAGAAGGTTCATTAGCTACCCAATTTCTATTAAAATTCCCGAAAAGCCAGTCAGTGCAAATAATATGTAGATGCTTAGACTTAAAGTCTCCTCAAATCAGAGGGCGGGTTGATAAGTTGTGTACTTATCAAACTAACTTATTTAACCAAATTAAAATGAATTTTCAAATGGGGATGATTGTACAACAATCATAAAACCTAAATCACCTGAATTAAGCTAGATTCTAGCATAACTTAGGAATAATGCATTCATAGGCATCATAATTTGCACAATAGCTAGTTTATTAGTCATATAGATAGTATCGTCATTTTATGTACTAATGAGAGATGATTTTAATTGCAGATTATTCAAAGCCGTGGATGTCAGATCAGACTAGACATATCTGATCAGAATAATGACGGGAGTCCAACGCTTCCAAAATCGTCTCGATCAGACAACCAGAGCATCGTGTGCAGTCTATAAAAGAACAGAGAACATGGATCCAAAGGACAAATATCTAAGCCTCAGATGAAGAATCCAATCGCATGGATAGATCTGGATCAACAATCACTGTCCAACGGTGGAAAAATTAACCCGATCGGAGGTCTATAGCATCGGATATAAGGAAAAGAAGATGGACGGCCATGATGACACCACTTGGTGCTATCACAACCGCCCCCTCATCGTCGCCCCATCTAGGAAGGCCACCCTCGCACCTCGTTGCCCGCCTCATCGCGCCTCATCTAAGGAAAGAAAATCTCGACTGTTGGATCTTCACCCAACGACCGAGAATAAGTGTCCTTAAAACAAAACACAACAAGTTAGACGTGTGGCGCAGTGGTTAGCGCGCTTAATTGCAAGCGTGAGATGCACGTTCGAGCTGTGCTACGCGAGGAATTAGGACGGTGGTGGCAAGCGGGTACTATCGCCGGTTGGATGTTGATCCGAATGATCGGACGGCTATTGTTAAGACTCGTTCTATCCTGAGACTTTTAAGACGTCTGGACTGTCGGTCAGATGTTTGGTTAGACGTCTGGATAGCTTCCCAGACGTCTGGAAATTGAAAATTTTCTGCAAGCCTTCGCATTTGCGCGCAGGCAACGTGTAGACAGTACACACTTTTTCCTTCCCTTCTTCTCTCTCCTTGCCTCCAGCGAACCCTAACCCACCAACCTTATAAACCCCCTTCCCCCTCTCTCGTTCACCCCACTCCGGCCACCTTCCTTTCTTCCTCTCCACCCCAGCGAGAGAGCTAGCGCGAGAGCGGCAACGAGGAGGAGCGGCAACGAGGAGGAGCGGCGCGAGGAGAAGAGGAGGAGTTGAGCTCGCGAGCTCGTGTGGGAGCTCACCGGAGGGCGCACCGCCAGAGCGGCACATGTGGGAGGAGGAGTGCGTCGGGGGAATCATCCCTGACACTGCTACAACTAGAGTTGCAGGCGAGGAGGTGAGCCACGGCCGCGCGTGGCGAGAGCGAGCGAGGGCAGGTTCTGGTTCTGGGTTTTTACCAGAATCAGACGTCTGGAGTGACGTTCAGAAGATGGAGTAGACGTCTGGAGGCAGTTCTAGATGTCTGAAGAGAGGTCTTCGTGAAGGTACGTTCCCTTTGCGGATATTAGGCCTCTCCGCAGCTATGCTTCGCGTGGCCATTTTGAGAAGATTTTGCTGGTGGGGTGCAGGATTTGCTTCGGGAAGGCGTGGGGCACGCCCTCCCATGCATTTTAGACGTCTGGGCAGCTTACCAGACGACTGGAAGCACTTCCAGACATCCAGAGAGGAGGTCGGACGTCTGGAGCTGGGTCCAGACGGTCCAGAAGAGTTCCTGGGCGTCTGAGGTAGACGTAGAGCTTGAGGTGCGCTTTTGGACACTTTTAAGACGTCTGGAAGTTATTCCAGACATCTAATTTGAGTTAGTAACCCTATTTTGACCCGTTTAGGGTTCATTTGAGGTCCGTTTTACGCAACCAAGTTACCGGTGTTTTCCTTGCGAGTTCATCTACTTATTAGAAGGCTTTCTATACTATTCTGAATGTTCCATTGTGATTGTTCCTTGCTATAGATCTTTGTTCCATTGCGGGTTCGGGGCTTGCTGAGGCACGTGAGCCTACCGTTTAAGCCCCCAATACTCCTGGGTTGACTGGTAAAGTGGCTCCCCCTAATTTAATTATAAGCCCGAATGTTTGTGTGGAATGAACGATTAGAACCTAGGATATGGCATGAATCCTAGGATGAGAAATACTTGAAATGTCTATATGCATGATTGAATTGCAGTCTTGAATGAGTAGACAGTAATGTTAACAACTACCTTTAAATAAACAAAAGCTATTGTGAATTATGAATTACCTGTGCTGGATAACAGTTACATGTAACATTACCTGTTGTATACGTTAAATGATATAACACAAGTTGCATGTGTATAATCTGAGAATGGAAATGTGAATGCTAGAAATCCGAGCTGCATGTGTAGAACTTGAGAATGGGAATGAGAATGATGAAACCTGGTATGGAATGGCATGAGAAATATGAGCATGAACCCTATGGGGAATTAGGAGTAGAGCTCCTGGAAATAAATGGAATGGATCCGGAAAATGTGAGTGGGGAAGTGTGCTGGCCCTTGAGTTTGGAGTACCAAGAAGAGCGACTGTCCCCTGTTTAGTGTAGAGCGGAGCTAACCGCCCTTGGGTTGGAACCCGGGGTTAGGATTGGCCACTCTGCACCGACTTCTTGGCCCTCATGTACACTGTACCGGGGAGAGCTACTAGTGTAGGGGGAGAGCTAGCCACCCCACGAGGCCCGGGGTTCAGCTAGCCACCCTACACCGACTTGTTAGGCCCATTGGGCAAACCAGGGTAGTCAGGCGAGGGTGCGCGGACTGTGGAGGGACGAGACCCCTATTTGGTTCTTAGGGGCTAGACCCCTGTTACTGAGAGGGCTAGGCCCTATACTATTCCGTACTGTACTTGGGCTCACCCATTAGCGGAAACGACTGATCGCGTGCCAGTGCAGGGTAGCTACCTGTGCGCTTATCGCGCGTGCCGTAGTCACCATTACGTCTGTCCTTGACCTTGGGGTGGTTGACTGGGTGTAGGATCACCACGGGGGACTCTCCCGGCTAGGAGAGCACCACGTGTGACTTCTACTCTTCGGAAAAGACTACAATCAAGATCGTTCCCATGAGGAACATTCGAGATTAAGAAAGAGATTTGGAAATATATAAATCAATGGGTGAAAGGGAATAACTTGTAAATTAAAGAATTGGGATAGCTAGTTTACCGGTTAGCTTTACTACTTTAGTTTGTTGGTTGCCACTCTACTCAGCTTTCGCTGACTTTGTGTACTCATAACCCTTTTCAAGTCCAGGTGTTGAGCAGCGCAAGTCTACTGCTGCAGAGGGTGCTGGGCCCAGTAGAGCCCAGTAGCAGTAGCTTCTTTTGTTGTACTTCTTTTGTAGTAGTGAGTTCATACTCCTGTACTTTACGTTCTGTACCTTTACTTTTCTATACATTTATGTTCCTGTACCTTGTTACTGTTCAGTGTTGTGGTGGTGATATGTACTGTAGCAGCCTTTACTTTCCTTACTACTATACTCTTTTACTGTTAGTTGCTTAGCATAGTGAATGTGGTTTACTTTCGTGCTTTTTGGTTGTTTCTTGTTGGACGAATGGTTCTTGGGATTAGTCGAGTCGAGCCGGTCTCGAGTCCTGTAGGGATTCGGGAACCGGGTTGTAATAAGATGGTCTCAGAGCAAGGTCGTCCTGAGAAATGAACCAACTAGCTTGAGAATAACCAATTCACGTGCATGTAACTAAAGTAACCACCACAACGTATCTTTTGACATCTGTTTTGAGGTTCTTTTGCTGAAGGTCCATTAGAGTTGATGTCTTTTTGGTTCTATTTTGCGCGTCTCCTTGCAGGAGATGCCTCGACGTGGAGTCCTTGAGGTGGGCCGCGGACTCGGCCGAGGACGTGGTCGGAGGGGCAGGCATGCTGGGCCCGAGGTTTCAGTGGGCAGCCACTTCTTCTGGGCGTTCAGGCCCAGGACCTCACCCAGTTGATACGGGAGATAGTACGAGAGGAGCTCCACCCACCTCCACGGGCGCCTCTTCCTGGGGACGTGGAGGGGGAGTCCTCTTTGGGACCACGAGACCGACGCAGCGCTGGATGTGGGGGAGGGGGTGGTCCTCCACCACCCCCATCGCACTCTGACACTTCCGAGCATGAGCCCCCCCCACTACAGTGACATTACGAGCTTTTTGGACAGTTCCAGAAGCTGAAGCCCCCCTCCTTCAAGGAAGATGAGGACTCGACTGAGGCGGAGGACTGGTTAGAGCTGATCGAGAAGGTGTTTGACACCCTTCGCCCTCCTGCAGAGTGCCGCGTGGCCTTTGCCACGTACCAGCTGGAGAGCGCGGCACACAGGTGGTGGAGGGCAGTCAGAGGCCAAGAGAGGGCAGAGCTGACGTGGGATCAGTTTGTGACCCTCTTATGTGAGCAATACTTCCCGCAGACGTGGCAGGATCAGAGGAGGCGGGAGTTTCACACTCTCTACCAGGGGACGATGACTGTTAACGCATATCATACGCGTTTCCTAGAGTTGTCTCATTTCGCTGCGACAGCTGTGGCTATTGAGGAGGAGCACCTGTGGAGGTTCATTAAGGGATTCCGGCCTACCATTCGAGGGTATGTCAAACCCCTGAAGCTGCCCACGTTCTCGAGAGTGGTGGAGGTAGCTATGACGTATGAGGAGACCAACCCGGCCGCACGTGACACTGACAGCGGACGAAAGAGCCCTACTAGCCAGAATACTCACAGGGTCGATGAGAGAGGAGGCATACGGCACCCGCAGGAGAGCCATCTCGCTTTGCGGGGCTATCAGTGGCCTTTGGGGGCCCCCGACAGGGGCCAGCTGCCAGCAATGGACCCCCGCCCAGCCGTCAGCAGGGACCTACTGAGGGTGGGAGTCGAGTTCCCCTCTGCTACCAGTGTGGCCAGCCGGGCCACATCAGAGGGACTGCCCGTCTAGGGCTGGAGCGCAGTAGATGCTCCCCACACCAAGCGTTGGAGGACGAGCAGGTGGCCGTGGTTCCTAAGCACGTGGGGGAGGACAGCAGTCGCAGGGAGAGTACCGGCTAGTGGCTACCCATCCGACACAGAGTGCGGCTGCTTCTTCCGCACCGAGAGCTGAGGGGCGTATTAACGCCCTGACACACAGAGACACCAGAGCATCAGGTTCAGTGGTGGCAGGTATGGTTACAGTTGCCGGCAGATTAGTTTATGTACTTTTTGATTCCGGTGCCACGCACTCGTTTGTTGCTGCGAGTTTTGCTGTCTGTTTGGGACAGGACTATGTGTTGTTAGAGGATCCGTTTGTGATCAGAGGCCCGAGTGGTCAACTGTTTGTAGCTGAGGAGGTCTACACAGACTGTGAGGTCAGTGTTGGGGGACACAGCCTCCCTACTGACCTGATTGTGATACCGATGGAGGACTTTGGCGTGATTCTAGGGATGGATTGGCTGTCCGCTTACCACTCTTTGGTGGACTGTTTTGAGAGGAAGATCGTCTTCTCCATACCGGAGATGCCTTCTTTTGAGTTTCACGGATAGTCGGTGGACGGAGGCTTCAGGTGCATTTTTGCACTTCGGGCAGCGAGACTTTTGGGCCAGGGGTGTGAGGGCTTTCTGGCTTGTGTAGTGGCAGAGCCTAACCATGTGGCAGACTTTTAGAGCATCCCGATGGTTAGAGAGTACCTCGACGTGTTTCCAGAGGAGCTGCCAAGACTACCGCCTAAGAGTGAGATCGAGTTTGAGATCTCACTGGTACCGGGGACCAGCCCCATTTCTACAGCACCTTACAAGATGGCACCACTTGAGTTACGAGAGCTTAAGTCTCAGTTGCAGGACCTATTGGAGAAGGGCTTTGTGAGGCCCAGTGCATCTCCGTAGGGAGCCCCGGTGTTATTTGTGAAGAAGGATGGTACCCTATGCCTTTGTGTGGACTACAGACAGCTGAATTGGGTCACCATCAAGAATAGGTATCCGCTGCCGAGGATCGATAATTTGTTTGACTAGTTGCGAGGTGCTATGGTGTTCTCCTAGATAGATTTGAGATCTGGATACCACCAGTTGAGGATCAGGGTGACCAACGTCCCCAAGACAGCTTTCCGCACCCGATACGGACACTACGAGTTTTTGGTCATGCCATTTGGCTTGACCAACGCCCCTGCTGCTTTCATGGATTTGATGAACCGGGTGTTCAGACCGTATCTAGATCAGTTTGTGGTGGTGTTTATTAATGATGTGCTCATTTACTTATGGGATCAAGCGCAGCACGGACAACACTTGTGGATGGTTTTGGACACGTTGAGATGACGTAGGCTGTATGCCAAATACAGCAAGTGCGAGTTTTGGTTGAGGCAGGTGACCTTCTTAGGTCATGTGATTTCAGGGGATGGGTTGGCTGTGGACCCAGCCAAGGTAGAGGCAGTGCTCAGGTGGGAGAGACCATGTACAGTGACAAAGATCCGCAGTTTCTTGGGACTGGCAGGTTACTATCGGCAATTTATCAGGGGTTTCTCGCAGATTGCACGTCCTATGACTCAGTTGACCTGGAAGGATGTGCCCTTTGCTTGGATAGACGCTTGTGAGGCGTGTTTTCAAGAGTTGAAGGAGAGGCTGACTTCGGCTCCTGTGCTTACCATCCCGGACTGCAGTGGGGTCACGTTGTCGCTTACGCTTCGCGGCAACTGAAGCCCCATGAGCATAGCTACCCTACCCACGACTTAGAGCTGGCAGGTGTTATCTTCGTGCTGAAGACATGGAGGCACTACCTGTACGGTGAGACTTTTGAGATATTTACGGATCATAAGAGCCTTAGGTACTTGTTTGATCAGAAGGAGCTTAACATGATATAGAGACATTGGTTAGAGCTCCTAAAGGACTATGACTGTAGCATCTCCTACAATCCAGGGAAGGCCAACGTGGTGGCTGATGCCTTGAGCCGGAAGGCGCCCGCCCACATGGCCAGTTTATAGGCACAGAGTTGGAGGCTTATGGAGGAGTTGGGCAGTTGGCGACCCTTAGAGTTACAGGGGCATTATGGGGCAGTGATAGTGACCCGACAGACGAGACCAGAGCTGATAGACCACATCATCACAGGACAGATGACAGACACGTACCTGCAGTCATTGCGAGATAGAGTATTGTCAGGGGACCTAGGAGCCTTCTCCTTTACAGATGAGGTGCTGTGTGTGAGGGGATGCTTGTGCATTCCCAGGGACGATGAGTTGTTGAGAGAGCTCCTGACTGAGGCACATGGGTCCAGGTTCACCATACATCCCGGAAACACGAAGATGTATCATGATTTGAGATGTGACTTTTGGTGGAGGGGGATGAAGCGGGACTTAGGTGAGTTCGTGCAGCAGTGTTTCGTGTGCCAGTAGGTGAAGGCCGAGCATTAGAGGCCTGCAGGGCCGTTGCAGCCACTTCCAGTGCCAGAGTGGAAGTGGGAGAGCATCACCATGGACTTGGTGGTGGGCTTGCCTGTTACTCAGCAAGGACACGACACAGTCTGGGTGATTGTAGACAGATTGACGAAGATGGCACGTTTCTTGCCGATCCGAGTCACCTTGGGACTAGCGCAGTTGGCAGAGAGGTATATTCGTGACGTGGTACGTCTGCATGGAGTTTCGCGTGAGATTGTATCCGACCGGGATATCCGTTTTACGTCCCAATTTTGGGCTGAGTTTCAGCAGGCTTTAGGGATACGGTTGAGGTTTAGTACAACGTACCACCCCTAGATGGACGGACAGTCAGAGCGCGCGATACAGACACTTGAGGACCTTTTACGTGCTTGTGTACTGGACTGGAGGGGCTCTTGGGAGGAGCACTTGCCCCTGGTAGAGTTTGCATATAATAACAGTTATCACTTGAGCATCGGCATGGCACCCTACGAGGCTCTGTACGGACGGAGGTGTATTGCGCCCTTGAGTTGGGTTGACGTGGGGACCAAGTGGGAGGTTAGCCCCCGGCTGATCCGATAGAGTTAGGAGGTGGTGGAGCAGATTCACAGACGACTTCACACTGTCAGGAGCAGACAGAAGAGTAATGCCGATCGGAAGCGCAGAGAGGTACAGTTCGAGGTTGGGGATCACGTCTTTCTTCACATTTCGCCCATGAAGGGCCTGCAGGATTTTGGGGTGAAAGGGAAGCTCGTGATGAGGTTTGTGGGGCCCTTTGAGGTCCTGGAGTGAGTAGGACCCGTTGCTTACAGGTTTGCCCTTCCTCCCTAGCTTTTCGATGTGCACGATGTGTTCCATGTGTCCAACCTCAGGAAGTACGTCGCCGATCTCAGGCACGTTCTGAGCCACGAGAGTGTCGAGGTGGGTGACGACCTGACCTACCCCGAGTGACCATTACAGATACTAGACAGAGCCGTCTAGAGTTTGAGACGGAAGCAGGTACCCCGGGTGAAGGTTTTGTGGAGGAGCTAGAGGTACGAGGAAGCTACCTGGGAGCTTGAGGCGGCAATGCGAGAGCGAGACCCAGAGCTTTTTAAGGGTACGTCTTTCTGGACCGGCTTCAGTCCTCTTTAAGTTTGTTATGCATATATATTTCTTTTCCGCACCTTAGCTAGCTCAAGTTTTGGGGACGAAACTTCTTTTAAGTTTGTTATGATGTTAAGACCCGTTCTGTCTTGAGTCTTTTAAGACGTCTGGACTGTCGGTCAGACATCTGGTCAGACGTCTGGACAGCTTCCCAAACGTCTGGAAATTGAAATTTTTGTGCAAGCCTTCGCGTTTGCGCACGAGCGACGCGCATACATCACACACTTTTTCCTTTCCTTCTCTCTCCCTGCCTCCAGCGAACCCTAACCCACCAGCCTTATAAGCCCCCTTCCCCCTCTCTCGTTCTCCCCACTCCAGCCACCTTCCTCTCTTCCTCTCCACCCCAGCGAGAGAGTTAGCGCGAGAGCGGCAACGAGGAGGAGCGACGTGAGGAGAAGGGGAGGAGTTGAGCTCGCGAGCTCGTGTGGGAGCTCACCAGAGGGGGCACTGCCGGAGCAGCGCGTGTGGGAGGAGGAGGAGTGCGTCGGGGGAGTCATCCCTGACACTGCTACAGCCGGAGTTGTAGGCAAGGAGGCAAGCCGCGGCCGTGTGCGGTGAGAGCAAGCGGGAGCAGGTTCTGGTTCTGTGTTTTTCCCAAAATCATACGTTTGGAGTGACGTCCAGACGACGGAGCGGACGTCTGGAGGCAGTTCCAGACGTCTGAAGAGAGGTCTTCACGAAGGTACGTTCCCTTTGCAGATATGGCCATGCAGGCCGCTCTGCATCTACGCTTCACGTGGCCATTTTGAGAAGATTTTGCTGGTGGCGTGCAGGATTTGCTTCGGGAAGGTGCAGGGCACACCCTCCCACGCATTTCAGATGTTTGGGTGGCTTACCAGACGGCTGGAAGCACTTCTAGATGTCTGGAGAGGAGGTCGGACGTCTGGAGCTGGGTCCAGACGGTCCATAAGAGTTCCTGGACATCTGAGGTATACGCAGAGCTTGAGTGTGTTTCTGGACGCTTTTAAGACGTCTGGAAGTTGTTCCAGATGTCTGATTTGAGTCAGTAACCCTATTTTGACCCATTTAGGGTCCGTTTGAGGACCATTTTACGCAAATAAGATACCGGTGTTTTCCTTGCGAGTTCCTCTACTTGTTAGAAGGCTTTCTATATTGTTTTAAATGTTCCATTGTGATTGTTCCTTGCTATAGGACTTTGTTCCGTTGCAGGTTCGGGGCTTGCTGAGTCACGTGAGCCTGCCGTTCGAGCCGCCAATACTCTTGGGTTGACTGGTAGAGTGGCTTCCCCTAATTTAATTATAAACCTGAATGTTTGTGTGGAATGAACGATTAGAACCTAGGATATGACATGAATCCTAGGATGAGAAATACTTGAAAGGTCTGTATGCGTGATTGAATTGCTATCTTGAATGAGTAGATAGAAATGTTAACAACTGCCTGTAAATAAACAAAAGCTGTTGTGAATTATGAATTACCTGTGCTAGATAATAGTTACATGTAACCTTACCTGTTGTATACGTTAAATGATATAACACGAGCTGTATGTGTATAATCTGAGAATGGAAATTTGAATGATAGAAATACGAGCTGCATGTGTAGAACCTGAGAATGGGAATGCGAATGATGAAACCTGGTATGGAATGGCATGAACCCTACGGGGAATTAGGAGTAGAGCTCCTGGAAATAAATGGAATGGATCCGGAAAATGTGAGTGGGGAAGTGTGCTGGCCCTTGAGTACGGAGTACCAAGGAGAGCGACTGTCCCCTGTTTAATGTAGAGCGGAGCCAGCCGCCCTTGGGTTGGGACCCGGGGTTAAGATTGGCCACTCTACACCGACTTCTTGGCTCTCATGTACACTGTATCGGGGAGAGCTACTAGTGTAAGGAGAGAGCTAGCCACCCCACGAGGCCCGGGGTTCAGCTAGCCACCCTACATCGACTTGTTAGGCCCATTGGGCAAACCAGGGTAGTCAGGCGAGGGTGCACGGACTGTGGAGGGACAAGATCCCTATTTGGTTCTTAGGGGCTAGACCCCTGTTACTGAGAGGGCTAGGCCCTATACTATTCCGTGCTGTACTTAGGTGCACCTGTTAGCGGAAATGACTAACTGCGTGCTGTGCGCTTATCGTGCGTACCGTAGTTACCGTTACGTCTGTTCATGACCTTGGGGTGGTTGACTGGGTGTAGGATCACCATGGGAGACTCTCCCGGCAAGGAGAGCACCACGTGTGCCTTCTACTCTTCGAAAAAGACTGCAATCAAGATCGTTCCCATGAGGAATATTCAAGATCAAGAAAGAGATTTGGAAATATATAAATCAATGGGTGAAAGGGAATAACTTGTAAATTAAAGAATTGGAATAGCTAGTTTACCGGTTAGCTTTACTGCTTTAGTTTGTTGGTTGCTACTCTACTCAACGTTTGCTGACTTTGTGTACTCATAACCCTTTTCAGGTCCAGGTGTTGAGCAGCCCGAGTCTACAGCTGCAGAGGGTGCTGGGTCCAGTAGTAGTAGCTTCTTTGTTGTACTTCTTTTGTCGTAGTGAGTTCAGACTCCTGTACTTTACGTTATGTACCTTTACTTTTCTGTACCTTTATGTTCCTGTACCTTGTTCCTATTTTATTGTTGTGGTGGTGATATGTACTGTAGTAGCCTTTACTTTCCTTACTACTGTACTCTTTTACTGTTAGTTGCTTATTATAGTGAATGTGGTTTACTTTCCTGCTTTTTGGTTGTTTCTTGTTGGACGACTGGGTCTTGGGATTAGTCGAGTCGAGCCGGTCTCGAGTCCTGTAGGAATTCGGGAACTAGGTCGTAATAGCTATGAACTGATGGGGGTGCGATTTTTGAATTCGTGAGGGCACGCATGCTGCGGGCGTTGAAGCGAGCGCGAGAAGTGAGCGCGGTCGAATGATCTTGATCCGAAGATGCTGTAGTGGCCACGCGTCAGCATTCGACGAAGCCAGAGCGAGCAGGCGTGCGAGGAGCGAGCAGGTGCAATCCAAGGGCGCAGTGGCCACCACATGTCAAGCAGAGGTGCATTCCACGCGTAGAGGGAGTGTTGGAGGTTGCATTGAGGCCTAATTAGGTCTGTTGATCTCCCTATCGACGGATCTGATTAATCCTAAAGTTGTTGCACGAGATAGAGGGCCAAAAGACCCTTTTTGCTCTCCATAAAAGATATAAAAGAAGGCTAGAGCCCCCTAGTTGAAGTCATCTCTGGATACATCTCTTCCATCAACTCCAGATATCTTCTACCTTCTCTGCAACTCTCTGTCCCTCTACAACTCCACTCCGACGTTCATCCCGACGCTCTAGATCTGTGGTGCTGGCGCACCTCGCACAAGCATCTTACAAGTGGCGTCGTCTCTCTGCACTTTCTATCTCTCCCTCTCTATCTCTCTATTTAATTCTAATAGCATTCTCTATTGTTAAAACTCTGTTTAATTGCAATAAGATTCTGATCTTTTGAATGCATGATATCTGATTCGTATACATATATACATATATAAATATCTGTTTAGAGTAAGTTTTATTGAAAAGCTTCTACAAAAATCGAGATAGCCTTCCTGCGAACGACCCGGTACTTACCGGAGTTTTATAAATTTATTTGTTAACGTATTTTTGCGCTATACTACAAATAAATAATCTTCTAAAATGTGATTTACATGCTAAACAGGCAAGGACTTGAGAGACAAGTCCACATTTTAGTGGACACCTAGGCTGATTAAGCTTGAAGACCTAAAGGGTCTAAGTGTTTAGGTTCTACTGTATTATTCCCTAAGGTTGAATAATGCTAATCCCAAGTATTCTTTTCCTAATTCAATTTTTTTTAAAAATAAATAAAGAGAAAAATAAGCAGAATTTATAAGAATTCTATAGAGCTGACAAAATGATTCAGAAATGAATCCACTCCCCATGCCTAGTCGATTCAATGTCCTCATTGAAAATAAAAGGCATGAGAAGCAGGGTAGAATGTAGAAAATATCACCTATATTCCATGATGTTCGGGTCAGCTCTGAGTCAGATTGTACAAGTGCTGAGTTTAATGTCATTAGCTAGGCGAAGTCCAGCCAAAGAAGTCACATTAAGGTTAAAGCAACCTTGGCTGAGACGGGTTCTGGAATAACACGGTCAACATAAGGTTTCAGACGTTGTCCATTGATCTTGAAAGAATTACCCATCTTTGGGTCAGAGATCTCAACGGCTCCGTTGGGAAATATTTGATCGATGATGAACGGGTTGTTCCACTTTGACCTAAGCTTGCCAGGAAAGAGCATACGTTGAGAATCAAAGAGCCAAACCTTTTGGTTCGGCTCAAAGCTCTTGCAGGAAATCAGTTGGTCATGAAGAGCTTTGGTCAGAGCCTTATAGATCTTGGCATTCTCATATGAATCATTTCTAATCTCCTCCGACTCAGATAGTTGGAGCTTCTTGGTCTTTCCTGCTAAACTTAAATCAAAGTTGCATTTCTTAATCGCCCAGAATGCCCGATGTTCAATCTCTACGGATAAATAGCACGCCTTTCCATACACCAGACGAAATGGTGACATGTTGACAGGCATTTTGTACACCGTATGGTAAGCCCAAAGAGCGTCCTCAAGCTTTTGAGTCCAATCTTTTCGATCAAGTCTAACCATCTTTTGTAGGATGTTCTTGATCTCCCGATTGGGGATCTCGGCCCGTCTATTCATCTGAGGGTGGTAAAATGTGGAGTTTTGTGATTTACCACGTATTTTGCCAGTAAATTATGAAATTGGGCATTAGTGAAGTGAGTACCATCATCGCTGATGATAGCCTTCAGAATCCCGAACCGACTGAAGATATTCTTCTTGACAAAATCAATGACCACCTTGTGGTCATCGGTTCGGGTGGGAATAGCCTTAATCCACTTGGACATGTAATTAATAGCAACGAGAATGTACTGGTGTCCAAATGAAGGGAGGAAGGGTTCAATGAAATCGATGCCCTAAACATCAAAGATTTCGACGGGAAGGATTGGATTTAGAGGCATCATATCACTATTGGTTATGCTCCTGAGTGCCTAATAAATGCCAGTTTATCATCATTCTTATGCATTAAAACAAACCTAGCTCTTAGGATTTTTCTCCGCAAATGGGTTTTTGGGTTGCATTTAGGCATTAACTAGGATAGGCATGCATTGCATTTTTTCTTGTCATTTTAATATGTTTTTATGAGTGATAGGGATGAACAGATATACAAATCCCTAAAACCCTAGCACTTAAGAAGGCAAATGGTGAAGAAAGAGCTCAGACTAGTTGGAACTCAGCTTGATCCAGCTCACCACAGCTGGAATCTAGCTCACTTGGACTAGGGTTAGCTCATCCTAACTCCATTCAGCTAATCTTAGCTAAATGGCAGCTCAAGAGAGCTCATCTTAGCTCACCCTAGCTCAGGTCAGCTCAGATCCAACTCAACTTAGTTGAGTCTAGCTCATCTCAGCTTCCACTAGTCCACAGGATGCTCTAGCCAGCTCAGTTGAGTTGACTGAAGTTCACCCCAGCTCAGATCCAACTATATCCAGCTCCACTCAACTCTAGCTAGCTGAAGAAGAATTCATCCCAGCTCAGGAAGCTCAAGTCCAGTTCCTGGGGACTCAGCTTAGCTTAACTTGGTTGAGCTAAGCTACCTTAGCTATCTTAACCAGCTCAATCCTCCCCGGGAGCACCACCTCAGCTCCATTCAATAGAAGCCAGCTCACTTTAGCTTGGCTTAGTAGCTAGCAAAGAACTAGCAAGCTAAGCCAGCTAGAGTAGCCCCATGTTGACCTCTTCAGTAGCTGCCAGCTCCACTTCAGCTCCAGATTCTTTAGATCCAGTTCCTCCCTCCAAACCCTAGCTCCAACACCTCCTCCTCTACTCCACTATTAGCTAAGCTAGCTTATCTTAGCTTAGCTTAGCTATGCTCTAGCTCCCTTGGCTTTTACAACCTAAAAACCCTACCTAACAACTGTTGGTGCTAGAGCACCACGATCATTTATTTTGATGATAACAAAACACGTGTTATTTAACATTTGCAATTTGAGTCCTAGATTTCAGGTCAATTGCAAATGAGGACGTGTTTAGACGGAGTTCGCGCTCGCATCCAGGACGGATTGGAAGAGCTTGACGGAAAACAGAGGAGGTTCGCGTGGAACGAAAGATTGAAGATGGAAGGAAATGAAGAATAGGATAGATTTCCTTCTTTTGTACTTGTTGTATTTTTTGTTTCTTTTGTTGCTCGTTTTTTCCTTAGATATTTCATGTTAAAGAGCCTCAAAGAACCCTAACAGTAGTCCTAGGAACACCGGCACAACCCTAGGATACTTAGGTTTTCTGTAGAATACTTAGAAAACCAATATAGGGTTCAAACAGACTTTCCAGACGTCTAATTCCCAAATCAGACGTCTGATAAAGCATTTTAAGATGTCTGACTGTTGTTTCAGACGTCTGATAACTGTTAGACTGGACATAGTTAGTTCTGTCTGATGAAATCAGACGTCCAGACCTTAGACCAGACGTCTTAGAAGACGTCTGATGGATTTGCCAGACGTCCAATTAGTGGACCGTTGGCTGGCTTAGCAGACACTCAAGAATATGATCGTTAGAGCCTTATCAGACGTCCATAGGACTTTCCAGACGTCTGATAAATGACCGTTTTGCCTCGGCTGACCCAAAATCTCTTCTCAGAGATTTTCTAGCCGTTGCAACGTTTGGAAATCAATTCCCACAGTAAAAGTAGGTTTCCAGACGTCCAGACATAGTGCCAGACGTCCTGTATGTCGTCTGATGGACTTGCGTAAAAACCCTGTTTAGATCTGATCCAAGTCAGGGAGAGACCCGCCCAAAATCAGACGTCTGACCTTTTAATCAGACGTCTTATAGTGAACTTCCAGACGTCTGATGATAGAATTAGACGTCTGATAAGCCTGTCAGAACAATGATTGTTCCTGATTTCGGGCTGATTCACTTGGGCTTTGCACCCAACGGGCTATGGAAGCTTTTCCAAGCCTTCCAAAGCCTTCCTAAGGCCTCTATAAATAGAGGGGAGCCTTTACACACAAGATACACATCTAGAGAGACCAAGATACACAAGAAACAATTTGTATTACACTTTCCACTCTCTTGTGTCCTAGCTAGCTCTTGCTCTCCAAGCTCAAGCACCATTCTCTTGAGAGCATCAAGCTGTTGCGCACCCGCTCTCCCGCCGTAGTTCACGAGAGCGAAGTTGAGCCGTCGCGTGGCTCACGCACCGCGTCATCGTCGACGCACTCCTTGCAAAGGGGAGTTTCCTAAATCCTATAGAAGCTTAGGCTTATTACTTTGTTGGCTCTATAGGTTTGTTGTTTATTTTACCTTTGTCTTTTGGTTGGGTATTCGCTTTGCGAATTCCCGTCTCCTTCGTGGGACAAAATCCTTCTCGTGGAGAGAAGGGGTTGAGGAACGCTACCCTCGTACTTGTAGCGTGGTTGTACTGAGGTTGAATCACCCTCGTTTTAAAGTGATTCGGTTAGTGGATTTGATCAACTAGGTTGATCGGAAAATCCTAACTCGAGAGGGTTAGGTGGTGGTTTTCACCCGGTTTGGGTTTCCACCCAAAAATACTTTGTGTCTTTGTGTGATTGACTATTTGTGAGATTGTTTATATTTCAATTACGCATTTTTTTACGTCACACTGATCTCACCCCCTCCAAGTAGGGAATTTCAATTGGTATCAGAGCAGGTCTTGCGAGATCGGAGTAACACCCGGCAAGAGATCAAATGGAGGGAAGCACATCAGCAATCAGAATCTCCGAAGGGCAGTCCACCGTCCGACCACCCTATTTCGACGGGAGAGACTTTGGATATTGGAAGTTGAGGATGAAGACGTGGCTCCAAGCCACTGAATTTGAGATATGGGGATGTTGCGAAACCCCATACGAGATCCCGAAGCGACCCCAAGGAGGCTACTTGCAACTGCAGATTCAAGAGCTTTCACTCAACGCAAAGGCAATGAATGCCCTGTATTGCGCATTGAGTCTGAAGGAGTTCGAGAAAATCAAAGAGTGCACCACCGCCCACGAGATATGGAGGAGGTTGGAAGGCACTCATGAGGAGACAAGCTCGGAGGAAGAAGAAGAAAAAGAAGAAGAAACCACTTGCTTTAGTTTCATGGTCAGAGGAACCAATAGCGACAGCGAAAGCGGAAGCGACTCCGACGACGAGGTAAATTTCGATTTACAAGAAGCTTTTAATGAACTATTTGAGCTTAGTAAATCTCTAAAAATAGAAAACAAAAGCATGAAAAAGAATCTTAACTTTCTTAAATCTGAAAATGATAGGTTAGAAATAAAACTTAAGGATCTAGAAGCTAATCCTAGAATTGATAACCTATTATTAGAAAATTAAGACCTCATCAATGAAAATAATAAATTGATTGAGGAAAATGATAGTCTAAAAATAGAAATTTCTGATTTAAAGACTAAGATGAATACTATAGAAAAAGAAATTGCATGTCTTAGGGAAAGCTCTAACAAACTAATCAACAAACTAGATGATTTATATAGCCCTAAGATTGAGAAAGGATCTCCATCAAGGAGACCCGCTAACAGATTCGGATCCAAGCTCACTTGGATACCGAAGAAAAAATTAGAATCTTGTTTTGTAGGGTTCAGGGATAATTACAACATAAAGGACTGGACCTACAAGCTCAAGTCTGGTCAACTCGAGTTGGGAGAACCAAGGAGTAGACCAAGGAGGAGAACAAGAAGACCGACGAGACGGCGAACAAACGACGGACCCGCCGCACGTCGACCACCAGATTGGAGACCGGCGCCGATGCCCGGGCCTCCAAGCTACGGATGGGAGCCCCATCCGATGTGGCATCCACCACCACCATTCGGGCCATTTTTTTGGCCATGGTAGGTGAGGTAAAATCCTTTACCCTATCTTTTTATCATAAGCATTTGGATAGGGGGAGTTAAAATTAATGAGCTAATTGTCAATTTTTAAGGGGGAGATACAAGTTAGCTAAATTTCCTTTAGAAAGGGGGAGAAAAATAATAGCTATCTTGTTGTTACAAAAAGGGGGAGAATATCACCTTTGTTAAAATAAATTCATAGAAGAGCATGTCTTAAGGTGGACTTATAGGAAATCAAACCTTTTTGATAATGTCAAAAAGGGGGAGGATTTTTTGCATTATTATTTACGGTTTTGTCATCATAAAAAAGGGGGAGATTGTTGGTGCTAGAGCACCACGATCATTTGTTTTGATGATAACAAAACACGTGTTATTTAACATTTGCAATTTGAGTCCTAGATTTCAGGTCAATTGCAAATGAGGACATGTTTAGACGGAGTTTGAGCTTGCATCCAGGACGGATTGGAAGAGCTTGACGGAAAACAGAGGAGGTTCGCGTGGAGCGAAAGATTGAAGATGGAAGGAAATGAAGAATAGGATAGATTTCCTTCTTTTGTACTTGTTGTATTTTTTGTTTCTTTTGTTGCTCGTTTTTTCCTTAGATATTTCATGTTAAAGAGCCTCAAAGAACCCTAACAGTAGTCCTAGGAACACCGGCACAACCCTAGGATACTTAGGTTTTCTGTAGAATACTTAGAAAACCAATATAGGGTTCAAACAGACTTTCCAGACGTCTAATTCCCAAATCAGACGTCTGATAAAGCATTTTAAGATGTCTGACTGTTGTTTCAGACGTCTGATAACTGTTAGACTGGACATAGTTAGTTCTGTCTGATGAAATCAGACGTCCAGACCTTAGACCAGACGTCTTAGAAGACGTCTGATGGATTTGCCAGACGTCCAATTAGTGGACCGTTGGCTGGCTTAGCAGACACTCAAGAATATGACCGTTAGAGCCTTATCAGACGTCCATAGGACTTTCCAGACGTCTGATAAATGACCGTTTTGCCTCGGCTGACCCAAAATCTCTTCTCAGAGATTTTCTAGCCGTTGCAACGTTTGGAAATCAATTCCCACAGTAAAAGTAGGTTTCCAGACGTCCAGACATAGTGCTAGACGTCCTGTATGTCGTCTGATGGACTTGCGTAAAAACCCTGTTTAGATCTGATCCAAGTCAGGGAGAGACCCGCCCAAAATCAGACGTCTGACCTTTTAATCAGACGTCTTATAGTGAACTTCCAGACGTCTGATGCTAGAATTAGACGTCTGATAAGCCTGTCAGAACAATGATTGTTCCTGATTTCGGGCTGATTCACTTAGGCTTTGCACCCAACGGCTATGGAAGCTTTTCCAAGCCTTCCAAAGCCTTCCTAAGGCCTCTATAAATAGAGGGGAGCCTTTACACACAAGATACACATCTAGAGAGACCAAGATACACAAGAAACAATTTGTATTACACTTTCCACTCTCTTGTGTCCTAGCTAGCTCTTGCTCTCCAAGCTCAAGCACCATTCTCTTGAGAGCATCAAGCTGTTGCGCACCCGCTCTCCCACCGTAGTTCACGAGAGCGAAGTTGCGCCGTCGCGTGGCTCACGGACCGTGTCATCGTCGACGCACTCCTTGCAAAGGGGAGTTTCCTAAATCCTATAGAAGCTTAGGTTTATTACTTTGTTGGCTCTATAGGTTTGTTGTTTATTTTACCTTTGTCTTTTGGTTGGGTATTCGCTTTGCGAATTCCCGTCTCCTTCATGGGACAAAATCCTTCTCGTGGAGAGAAGGGGTTGAGGAACGCTACCCTCGTACTTGTAGTGTGGTTGTACTGAGGTTGAATCACCCTTGTTTTAAAGTGATTCGGTTTGTGGATTTGATCAACTAGGTTGATCGGAAAATCCTAACTCGAGAGGGTTAGGTGGTGGTTTTCACCCGGTTTGGGTTTCCACCTAAAAATACTTTGTGTCTTTGTGTGATTGACTATTTGTGAGATTGTTTATATTTCAATTACGCATTTTTTACGTCACACTGATCTCACCCCCTCCAAGTAGGGAATTTCAACAACTCCACCAACTAGCTCCACCTAAGCTCCATATAAGCTAACCCTACTTCCACCTTACCTTGGCACCAACCTAGCCTATCCACTACCTCCAAAAGACACCACAAAGTTGCGCCGAAACCACCCTAACTACCCTCCTTATTGGAGCCACTTTTTCCCTCCAAAATCCCCTTCATCTCCACCACACATCTTCCCTTAAACCCATCTCCACCATCCACATAATCCCCCTTCTAGAAGCCTTCTTGGTGGCGCCAAAACCAAGGCATCTTTCCATGGTTGGCGCCACCTTTAGGTGTCCCTTCACCACCATAACCACCACCTTCACACCCCCCTACTTGGCGCCAACTCTTCTTAGCCCTAGGATCACCTAACCACCTCCATCTTGCCATCCTAGCCATCCATCTCAAGGGTCACCTTAACTCCTCATCATACCCTATAAAAAGACCACCACCCACCACCTTAGAAGCCATCCTTGGCTAGCAAATTTCCTCTCATACTCTACCTAGAGCCTACGCCCAAGAGAGAAGAAGAAGATTAAGGGGATATTCTGTCCCTTTGGTGCCTTCCCCTCTTCCCTTCTCTCTTGAGCCCACGCCAGCCAAAGGAGGAGCCAGGCAAGGAAGACCTTTGGAGGAGGTCTTGAAGGTGGTCCACGCCACCTTGGAGGAGAACTTGAGGGTGGTGCATGCCCACCCTAGGAGGAAAGACTTGAGGTGCAGAGCATCCACCTTGGAGAAGCTTTCAAGGAAGGAGAAGAAGGAGACCCTCTTTTCAAGCCAAGGAGCAGCTAGGCTTGGAGCAAGAAGACTCCCTTCTTCACCAGATTCTACAAGAGGATTTGTGTTTCTTCTATTGCTTTTATATTTTACATTTCTAGTAGAAGTATTCCTCTACTTGTCTTTGTAAAAGGACACAAATTCTGCTAAATTAAATTGCCTTCTTTTTAATTTCTTGTTGCAATTGTTACCCTTGTTCTAGCACTTGTTTCACTTCCACTCCCTAATTAATTACTCTAGGCCTCCACTTGCGTAGAGTGAGCTTAGGTAGTGGACATTTTCATCTCTTAAGTTTTAGCTTAGCAATTTTAGGTGTTAGTACTTTTCCATCACAATTCACATTTTGCCCTCATTATTTCAAAACTAAAATATATATATTTTTATTTAAAATACCAAAAAGAAAGTTGAGATTTATTTTCTAAGCAAGAGAATTGAATTGCAAATTTGCCTCCTTAGACTACCCTAGATACTCCCCTATTTAGGAATATAAATTTAAAAGCGCATGCGATTTGGCTTGTTACAACGACTTAAAAACCCGTTTTTACAAATCACGCCAAACTTCGCATCAGTGCCTGGCATCGAGAACATGACCTTTAGAATTCCTAGGCATCCTTGAATAAAGATAGCTAATAGAATCGAGATTGAAGTATTTTTGCAGTCGTCTTCTTTCCGGAGAAATGTCCACCACACGTAGATGCATGGTAGAACTCAAGTATGCATTGAAACTCATTCTCTGGAACACATTGGTGAATAATCTGATTAGAGCCGATGCAATACAGTTCAGGGTCATCCTAGAAGTAATATTTAGCCTTAGATTTGAGTCTATCCCGTTGTTGCTTGGTCCAATCCTGGGGGATTTGACCAACAGCCAAATAATTTACTATGTCTGCAAACTAAGGGGTTTGGACACCTGAAACTGCTAGAATAGTCTTGTCCAGAAAAGTATCAGTAATCGGAATATCCGAACGTGAAGAATCACTTAGAAGTTTCGAAAGATGATCTACCACCACATTCTGTGCCCCAAATTTATCTTTGATTTCAAGATTGAATTCTTGAAGCAGAAGAATCCATCGAATGAACTAGGGTTTGGCATCCTTTTTGTCCAACAGATGTCTCAAGGTTGAGTGGTCGGTGAAAATTATAATGTGAGACCCTAAGAGATAAGTCCTGAATTTTTCTAAAGCAAATACTATAGCTAGTAATTCCTTCTCAATAATAATGTAATTCCTCTGGGCCTCGTCTAGAGTTTTGCTAGTGTAGTAGATGACAGAGGGCTTTCTGTCAATCTTTTGACCCAAAACAGCCCGACCGCATAATCAGAAACATCGTTCATGATCTCAAATGGGGTTGTCCAGATCAATGGATGTAACACCATAGCACAAGTGATTGTCGTTTTAAGTAAATCGAATGCCTTGTGGCATGATTCGTTGAAATCAAACGGCGTATCTTTGGCAAGAAGGTTGCTTAAAGGTTGAGCAACCTTGGAGAAATCCTTGATGAACCTCCCATAGAATCCCACATGACTAAGAAATGAGCGGATTTGTTTAACAGATGTGGGAAAAGGAAGTTTGAAAATAGCATCGACCTTAGCTTTTTCGACCTCAGTTCCCCATTCAAAGATTACATGACCTAAGACAATACCTTCTTGTTTCATGAAATGACTCTTTTCCTAGCTAAGGATCAATCTTATTTTGATGCATCTTTTAAGGATCAATTCGAGATTAGCCAGGCAAGATTCAAATGAATCTTCGAAAATGGAGAAATGGTCCATGAAAACTTCCATTAATTCTCCCACCATGTCAAAAAAAATGGCTACCATGCACCTTTGAAAAGTTGCAGGTGCATTGCAAAGCCCGAATGGCATTCTACGGAAAGCAAATGTTCCGTAGGGATAGATGATAGTCATCTTTTCCTAATCCTCGAGATGGATAGGGACTTGATTGTATCCCAAGTAATCGTCCAGGAAACAAAAGTACTTTTGCTTGGCTGATCTTTCAAGGATCTGATCGATGAAGGGCAAAGGGAAATGATCCTTTTTGGTGGTAGTGTTCAGCTTCCTGTAATCGATACAGACTCTCCAGGAGGAAGCTGAACGAGTTGTGATAGATTCTCCTTGTTAGTCACAACGGTAATCCCAGCTTTCTTGGGAATAATTTGCATAGGACTTACCCATAGACTATCCGAGATCGGATAGATGATTCCTACGTCAAGCCACTTAATGATTTCTTTCTTGACCACTTCTCGCATATTAGGGTTCAGTCTCCTCTACATCTGGCGAGAAGGGTGGGATCCATCTTCCATGAAAATTCTGTGATTGCAGTCAGATGGCTCAATCCCCCTACGATTATGGATGGTCCGACCAATTACCTCTTTATGTTCTTTTAAGACCTTGATCAATTGTATCTCCTGCTCCTTAGTCAATCTAGAACTGATAATCACAGGGAGTGTCTTCTTAGGTCCTAAAAATTGATATTTCAAACTCTTAGGCAATGGTTTCAGTTCGAGCTGGGGTGAGTCTAAGATGGAAGGTAAGGAGGATGCTGATGAAGATTCATCAGGATGATTGAGAGGAAGAGGTTGAAAGTGAACAAAATTAGTAACCTCTTCAGAATGTGGCAGGTTTTCCATGGAGGGTTGTGGGTTGAGTTCATCGATGCAGGAGGAACTCTCAATAGCAGATATAGCCATACAGGTCACAATATTCAAGTGATCTTCCTCGAGTTGCTCTATAAATCCACAATCCTCAAATTTAGTAATCACCTTGAAACTATCCAATTTCAATTTCCGATCCCCAAAGGCGATTTCCATGCTACCGCTCTCACAGTTGATATTGGCCTTAGTAGTAGCAAGGAACGGGCACCCTAGAATGATGGACGTGTTCCTTAAATTCTCAGGTACATCCATGTCAAGGATAAGGAAATCTACAGAAAAATATAAATCCTTAACCATGACAATAACATCTTCAATAACGCCTCTCGGATTTGTAACCAAACGATCCGCTAACTGCAGCGTTACTGAGGTCGGCTGAAGTTCGCCTAATCCGAACTTCTCGTAAAGAGAAGTTGGAATTAGGTTAATGGATGCACCTAGATCTAAGAGTTCTCGATCAAAAGTGTAATCTCCGATAACACATGAAATCAAAGGGGCACCTGGATCTCTCTTTTTTGGAGGAAGGTGATGCAAGATAACAGAACTAGCCTACTCGGAAAGTATCACCTTCCTTGGAACAGATTCCCTCGGCTTACGCTTCTGGGTGCATAAATCCTTTAAGAATTTAGCATAAGTCGGTATGTGTTTAATAGCATCGAGGAGGAGGATATTGATTTCAACATTCTTGAATATATTCAAGAGCTCCTTGTCACTATCAACAGGCTTCTTCTTCCTGGGTTTAATCAAGGCCTCAGGAAAAGGAACATGAGTCAGATCCTCGGAATCAGGTTCTTAAGCCTTGATTTCTTCTTCAGAGTTCTCCCTTCTTTCCTCAGGCTCACAAAGGTTTTCTTGACTAGAGAAGGGTAGGTATGGGTCCTGGGTTTGCCATCCACTCCTCAAAGTAACGGAGTTGGCAGATGCATACGAGTTTGGGTCTTGGGGAGGGTTAAGAAAGATCAAAGGGGCTTGATTACCTAGAAACCCTGGATTTGATGAAAAAGTAGAAGAGGAAGGACCCTGCTCAACCAACTGAGCATGTGCGTGTGGGTCCCTCTAATTCCCATACCCTTGGGCTTGATTGCCCGAATTCTATATGTTGTGTGGGTTGGGTATGGGTTGAGATGGCAGAGATCCGAGTTGACGGGTATTAGCAATAAGCCCAGTTTTCAAGTTGTCTAGTGAGGTTTTCATTTGTTGCATGAGCTGGAGCATAAATCCTTGCATCTCTACCATTTGACGGTTTAAATCAGCCTACCCTATGGGTTGACGGGCATTGCAAACTGGCTGATTGACTTGATTCGGGGGAAACTGAGTATAAACATGACCCTGACCCATTGGTCTTTGCGGAGCATAGTTGCTGGGTCGGAATTGGGTCATCTGCCTTGGATTTTTCCAGGAGAAGTTAGAGTGGTTCCTCTAACCCAGATTATAAGAATTGGAATATGGGTTGGATCTAATGTTCTCTTGTACAGCATAGACATCCTCATAGGGTGAGGATGAGGAGAAAGAAAGGGAGGGGTCAGAGAAACTGGGATCAAAGGCCCTAGTTTGGAACCTGTGGGGTTCCGAGTAATACTGGCTTACAGGTTGAGCTGCATCCAGCTGATTCACGAACTCCTGTCCAAAAGGAGCTCGTGAAGAATGGAATCCCGAATTCTGGGATTGAGTGGATCGAGAATTGTTCACAGAGTTTCCAGCCATCCACTCCATCTTTTTGGTAACTAGGTCCATCTTATCTAGTTTATTACAAATAAGCTCCATATCAAATGATTGAGAGTCATGGACCTCATTAACATTCGATCTGGGTTGTTGTGACCGGTTAAAAGTATCTATGGAGGCATGATTGATTGAATTTTTACTCATTTCCTCAAACAAATCATGCGCATTATTTGCATCTTTGTTGAGGAAATTGCCTTCTCAAGAAGCATCCATGTGATTTTTGAGTTGCTCAGTCAACCGTGGTAAAAGATCTGCACAAGTTGCCATTTCGGCACCTCGTGGTGTGGGTACTTCTGCAACAGATCCTGGAATAGCTCCTAGGCACCATGAAACTCCTCCCCCGACCGCTGGATGAAAGTAGTATCGGCCGCCCCAGTGCATTGGTACGCCTGACTGGAAAGAATTTCTTTAAGAAAGTCGATTTAAGACCATTCCAAGTTGCGATCGGCCTTCCAATTGTCCGGTACCAATGTGCAGCCTTATCTTTAAGAAAGTGGGGAAAAAGCCTCATGATCATTTGCTCATCGTCCGCGTTTTTTGCTTTAGTGGTTTGGACAAAAGTGGTCAAGTCCTCTAAATGCTGAAATAGGTCTTCAGAGCCAAGCTCATGGAAATGTTTGATCAGGCTTAACACCTGGGGCTTGATTTCAACATCTCTAGCTGGAATCTGGACGCCGAAATGTTCCCCATAGTTAGAAGGATCATAAAAATCCTTCAAGGGTTGAGCGCCCTACATTCTCTGGAACCATTCCTGCATTTGCTGCATTTGTTCCAACTACCTTTGAAA
Organism: Thalassia testudinum; assembly: GCA_037157565.1. Lineage (NCBI taxonomy): Eukaryota > Viridiplantae > Streptophyta > Magnoliopsida > Alismatales > Hydrocharitaceae > Thalassia > Thalassia testudinum. The sequence continues at coordinate 80,157,773 of JAZHRO010000024.1, forward strand.
CATCTCATGTTGATTCTGAGGTAGAGGAGGTTGTTGGTCGACCATGGGATCAATGTGACCAAAATCTAACTTACGCATCCTAGAATGAACTAATGGTCCTTCCAATCGGGAATTCAATAACCTCCTTTCTATCATAAACTAGAAAGAGGTTGGAAGGATTGGGGATAAGAACCCTACAGCACAACAAAACATGCTTGTTCTTAAGTTGGGTAGCCTACGGACCTAAGCTCCAAGATAGATTCAAATTGCAGTACGGATTTCGTGTTGTCCTTAATCCAAAAGCTAGTTAAGTTGGGATGGCAAGACAGGGAGAGCGTGTCCCGAAGGCTGCTAATTGTGCCAAACCCCTGCCTGCTTAAGTCGTTTGATAGTCCAGCCACCCAACTTAGCACCTTCTGGAGAAAGCAGACATCACAAATTCACACCACATTTCAGAAAATATCTTCAAACAAACAGTTGAGTCCTAAGGCCAACGTCTACTTGATTTTATATTAGGCTTAGGATTATAGTGCTTATGGAATGTGGTGGGCCCTTTGAATGGGTTGTACCCTTAATGATCGATTAAACATGTGTGAGTGTGTTCACAACAAGGGTTTTCAAGCAAGATTATTCGGTTGAGTGAATTTTAACGTTCAAATCTTGCTTAAGTAGCTTTTAGGGTTTAGAATTAGGTGAGTTCAAACAGAGGCAAACCAGATCTTTCAATCATGGGTGAAGATGTTTTCCTTTTAAAATCAAGAATAAAGTGGAGTTCCTGGTATTGACCTGTAAACCCTAAAAGGAAGCTACTTGATGAGTTGTTTTTAAATAAAGTGGTGCGACCTAAACAACTCAAACAACTAGCCTTGATGCACCATTGAGTTAGGCACACAAATGGTTACCTAATCTAATTTTTACTCAATTATGTGTTTGGATGTGTGTGTACTAGTTCCAAAGATCGGTTGACCGATTGAGTATGAAAATCAGAAGAGGTCATGTACCTCTGTATTTTTTTTTTTAGATTTTTTTTTTTTTATATATGGCAGGTGAGATAGGTGGTGGAAATCAAACAATTAAAACTAATCCTAAGGTTTATGAGAACGCCTAGGTTAATTAGGGTTTGAATTAGGGTTATGAAATGAACTCTATGGAGGGGGAAAGAATGGGGAGCACTTACAGTTGTCTTCAATTGCACTTTACTCCTTTTTACCGGTTGAAGATTCCCTGTCGAGGTAGCTGCAAAACAATAGAAAAGAAATAAAAGAGAGTTAAAAAATAGATAAGTGCATGGAAATGCGGAAAGGAAATCAAGATTCATTGCCTCCCCAGCAATGGCACCAAAATGTTGAAGCGAAAAATCTACGCTGAAAGAGTTGAGTTTTGAAAACACGCCGTTGTAGCGCAATTTACGAGAAAATTTGTCAACAAATAAATTTACCAAAACTTAAAAGGAATTCTGGGTCGAACACAGGGAGGCTACATTAATTGGCAATCCACAGTTATATATATATATTGTAATTTTAATTTTAAGACAGGATAATCACAATGAATCTACTTTACTTACGATATTAACACTAGAAGAGAACAAAATATTTTTTATAACAGAGCTAATGTTTTTACAACTAGAAAGTGGTAAAGAGAAGGGAGGTAAGAAATTATCCTCCTCGACAGCTGCTTGGAGGACAAGCTGGAACGGGTGACGCCTGGAATACGTAGAGCAGAGATGGAAGACGGAGAACGAAGCAGGAAGAACTAAGGGCGAGATAGGACATCGTCGTCGCAAGATCCACTTCTGGAATGGTGGTGAGAAGACGATCACGGGTGCTCCGCGAAGTGGACAAAATTTTGATTTTTACTTTAGAGGAGCATCTCGGGTTTGGGACAACCTTCTTTAGAGCTTTCGAGAAGGAGAGAGGTGAAGGAAGGGATGAGAAATTCGAGTGGTAGGGGTGCCCTTTTATAGATGTGAGAGTTGAGGGCAAAAGAGGCATTTCACTCTTTAAAACATTAATGCACTGGTCTTTAGTGATGGATTTAAACATCACTAAAGAGTTGAATGTGGGCTTAGGTCGCACGCCTGCCTGCCTCCTTAGCTTCTATGCACAAAACACATGATTACATTTAAAAATCCTCAGCCGTTCGATTGCGAGAACGAACAGCTTAGGATTCATCTCGCTTGCTCCTCTTCAACATGCCCAACGCCTGCGCGTTTGATCGCGCATGGGCTTGGGTGTCGAATCGTGCATGTGGCTTCACCTTCATCTGAGCGCACCACGTCTCACCTTCGCTACCGCTCGATTAAGATCTAACGACCGAATTCGGCCGCGCCTTGCGCTTACGCTAAATTGAAGCACTAGCGGGGGCTCGAACACGCGCCTCTGCTTCGCGAACGAGTGTGCGACCACTTCGTTGAAGGAAGCTATTTGTCTCATTTATGAATTAGCGAGCACGACCTTCGTGTGATCTTGGCCGTTGATGGAAGATTTGACGGCCAAGATTGCATGGAGGTACGCCCTTCAGAGAGGAAGAAGTCCAAGCGAGCAACGTGGCCACATTTTGGCCGTTAGATCAAGATCCAATGGCCCTGATCTGATGGCTGGTTGAGGAGAGGAAGTGTAGCGGCGATCCATGGGCAGTTTGGGCGGCTGAGATGGCACCACGTGGCGCCATCTTGGCCGTCAATCTTCTTTGACTTGTAGATGGTGCCATGGATGTCGGATTGGATCGAATTTTGCTTCGTTGGGCTGCGATCGTCTATTTGAACCTATCCGTGTGGTCGAATTTGTCCTTTGAAGTATGAATTTACACCACCTGGTCCCTTGATCTCAGATCTTTTTTGGACTGGATCTGATGCTACGAAAGTCTGATCTGGGTGATCTTGGAGTCGTTGAACTCCAATCGTTGCCCTAATCAGATCCGTACAGTTGGATCTTCAAATTGAGGCCCCAATTAAATATCACCCTGTCCCTGACTGCCAAAAAGAGTAAATTACTATACAATTTATACAATTTGACCTAAATGCATGGTGATAAATGTTATGCAATATTTACAATGCATGATACTTCTACAACACTAAGAACATGCATAAATAAACATTTTAGGTTACTTAGATGCATACACATCAGAGCTCTGCCAACCTTCCTCTCACCCCTGTTCCGGAAGCGAATCCCAAGACGATGACGCCCTGCCTCATCCCCAGTTCTTCCAAATTCGCCCTCCTTCCTCCCTCTTCACTCTCCTTTCTCTAGGCGTTGATCGTTTGGCTTGTCCTTCAAGCATTCGTTGAGGAGGATAATCTCTCATCTCCTATCTTTTTATCACTTTCTAATGTAGATTTTCAGTTTTATAGTTGTAGCAATTAGTTATAATTGATATTATCATAGTTATAAGGTTGTTATTCTCTCTCTCTCTTTCTCTCTTGTTTATATTGCAAGTAGATTAGCATTGTGAATAATTTCTTTATAAAAAAATTACAAAAAAAAATTACTGATTTAGAATCGACGTAGCCTCCCTTGTTCGACTGAGGACTCACCAGAGTTTCAATAAAATTTATTTGACAGAGGATTTTTACGTACTATGACGGTGAGTTTTTAACTCAAATTTTTTGCATACGAAATCTCGCTTATCACACGCCTTCCTAAATCAACACCTTCCTAGTCTACCCAACCTATTACCACCTACCACTTTTAGTTCCACCAAAAGTGTCGACCAAAGGATCCCACCTTCAAAACTTGCGACACCCAATCCTACCAAAACAAACCCTTTCCATTTAAAAACCCAAAAACAAGATCACGCACATTCCTATTCCCATCTTTCAACTACCCTCCCCTCCACCCTCCATAGGTCGTCTCCTCTTCCAAACCCTAGAGTCGCCCCCTTCCATGGTGCTCCTCCTCCTCCTCCAAGCATCATCATGGACAACTAAGCAAGGAGAAGAAGAAGGCTTCATCAACATCCACCTCCTCGTTTCTTCTTCTTGTGGGCGTGCCTTCTTCTTCCTCCATAGAGGGTCCACTCCCTATCTTCGTCTCCTCTCTTGGACGACCATAGAGGAGACAATCTTGAAGGTCTTCTCAAGGACGGTGATTGGTAGAGAAAGGGTGCAACACCCTCTTCTCTACTTGGGTGCACATGCCCTTTCTCTATCCTCCTCCTTAGTGGATGACCAAGAAGTCTCCTTTATAGCTTCTCTTGGTTGATCCCATTCTTTAGTTGTTTTGCTTTCTTTCTATGTATATGAATTCATTGTCACTTAATATTTGATGCATGATATTCTTTAGTGACTTCATGTGTGTGCTTTGATTCTTGTTTCTTATTATTGTGATGCATGACCTCTGATTTAGTTCTTAGGTCGTCCACTTCGGTTTTTCACATCACATATATGCACGGCCATCATGGCCCTCACATAGATGCACTTAGTCATTTAGGATTTTGCTAGCATATTTAGATCTAGGTTTCGTTTTTCAAAAATGAAAAACATAAAAAAAAATCGTAAAAGCAAAAAGATAAAAAAAATGTATAGATTAGGTTAGATTTAGAATTGATAATAAGTGGATCCGAATCTAAAATTCGTTTCTTACGTCTCTTAGATACGATCGGGACTCATGAATTAAAAGATAAATTTACACAAGTTTTGTTAAACAAATTTCCTTGACTTGGGATTTTTGCGCAACTATACTACAAACAACAAAATGTCGTATTAATTACAAAAGCATATTTTTAGTGCGAAAAATCATCTTGTCATGCACATGCTTGTTTGTGGATGGTTTTGACTTTTGTTTTGGTTAACTTTTAAGGCTAAGGTTGATGCTAGATTAGTTTTAGCATTGCTATTTGGTTCTTTTAATAGACTCCTTGGAGGCTTACAAACAATTCTAGAAAGTCCTAATCCAACTTTCTTTGCTTTGGTTTTTCTCATATGAACCCAGGTAAGCTTGATGTAAGGTAGAACTAATCTTGTCTTGACTTTGCTACCTTGCTTTGCTAGACTTTGAGTTCTTCAGGTTTTCTTGATCTTCACTTAAATCTTTGAGTTGGTTCCAACTTACACTTGTTTGCTTTAATCTTCATTCTAAACAGAAGCTGACTCATCAACTCAATTACCTGTTACCTTTGTCTCCAATAGCTTTGCTTACTTGTAAATAAGTTAGCTCAAACGAAACATCTATAGATTGCTTTGCTAACATGAAAATGTGAGTCGAGCTTGGTTTGAACAATAGTTAACAAATTGATTTCCCATCACTTGGAAGTAGGGTTCCAATCCTAGGAGCCTTGCTGGTCCATATGGAAATAGAGAAGGCATAGATTAGGAGGTGGCAAGAAAAGCAGACATTGTGATGATGGTCATCGCTCAAAAATCATGGAATTTGGCAAGCAAAGTCTACCTATCCAATTCATGATCTCAAGTTCCGGCAATAGCAATGCTACTTAGGTGTAACGAGCGCATGCCCCAGACGTCTTTTAAGACGTCTGGGAGGTGGCCCAGACGTCTGTAAAGACGTCTGGGATCACATCCGGACGTCTAACCAGACGTCCGGGATAGTTTACAGACGTCTGGCGAACAGTTATGCTCGCACGGGATATTCGTCTGCGCGCCTGTGCGCGCAGACCTGCGATCCTGCCTTCTTCTCTGCGGCTGCAGGCGACTGCGACCGTCTCTCTCTCCTCTCCGCGCGGCGTTAAAAGGGGGGGGGCGCGCCTCCCCTCCCGTCTCCACCATCCTCCTCCTTCTCTCCTACCTGTGCGCGAGAGCGAGCGGACGCGAGGGCGCAGCGGCAGCGGCGGCCGCAGTAGGCGCGGAGGAGCTGCGGCGTGCGAGGGCGGGGCTCTGCCGTGAGGGCGAGCTCGCCGGGAGCGGCTTGGCCGGCCGGCGGAGGGCGCAGGGGGCGCAGAGCGTCGCGGAGAGGGACCTGCTGCGGGCGGAGCAGCGGACGCGCGAGGTGCGACGCGGGCGGCGTCGCGAGCGGAGGCCGAGCAAGGTTCTGGTTCTGGAAAAATTTCCAGAATCAGACGTCTGGATTGATATCCAGACGGCAAGGTCGACGTCTGTGAGATCATACAGACGTCTGAAAGGTGAGTTTCCGCTTTCCCCTCCTTTTTGTCGACTGACCGTACTGAGGGAGGAGGGTTGGCTGTGCGCAGGTGTTCGATTCGTCATCCTTTGCGAATCAGACGTCTGGAAGTTGTACCAGACGGCGGGAGTGACCTCCAGACGTCCGGAGAGACCATCGGACGTCTGGGATCTAGGAGAGACGTCCCCACAGACTTCTGGACGTCCGGGGAACCAAGCCGAACAGGTAATTCTCTGATCCACCGTTTAAGACGTCTGGAAGGAGTTCCAGACGTCTGATTTTGCACAGTATTGTCTTCCTCGACCCGTTTAGGGCCCGTTTGGGCTCCGTTTTCCGCGATTCGAGTTGCGTTCGTTTCATAATTTATTCCTCTACCCGCCTACAGTAGCTATACACTGTTTTGAGACACTCCTTGTGTTTGATCCTTGTGATAGGACCTCGTTCGGTTGCAGTCTTGAGGGTCGCGGAGGCGCGCGGGATTCCCAACCACGCCCCCATTACTCCCGTTGTACCTGGTAGAGTGGTTTTAAGTATTAATAAAATCTGTTAAAGTATGGAACCATAACTAGAACCTAGGGCATTGCATGAATCCTAGGAATGAGAAATATATGGAATGATAGCTCCTAGGTTTTGCATGAATCCTAGGGCCGGAAAACTAGATTGTATGATAGATCCTAGGATATGGCATGAATCCTAGGATGGAAAAACTAGTGGAATGTATATTACTGCAGTCTTGGAAAAATGGAAAGGAATATATATAAAGCTGCCTGTAAATTTAATTAACAGCTGCCTGTTATGCATAAAGAATCATGTTGAGATCATGGAATGTGAGAACGTGAATCTGGAAAGTGAAACATATGATGTTCTGAGATAAAGAGCTGGAACCCTACGGGGAATTAGGAGTGGAACTCCTGGAAAGAAAAGGAATGGAACTGAGATGTAGTTTGTACTGTCTCTTGGGTACGCAGTACCAAGGGAAGTACCTGTACCTGTTTTAGTGCAGAGTGGGGCCAGCCGCCCCAGGGACCCGGGGTTAGGCTTGGCCGCTCTGTACCGACTTGTTGGCCCTCGTGTACGTAGTACCGAGGAGAGCTAGTAGTGTTAGGAGAGTACTAGCTACCCCACGGGCCCCGGGGTTCTGCTAGCCTCCTTCACCGACTTGTTAGGCCCACTAGGGCAAACCAGGGTAGTCAGGCGAGGGTGCGCGGACTGTGGAGGGGCAAGGCCCCGGTTTGGTTACTGTGGAGGGGTTGGACCCCTGTTACTGAGAGGGCTCTGCCCTGGTTCCGTGCTGTGCTTTGGGCGCACCCGTTAACGGAAACGACTGACCGCGTGCCAGTACGGGCTAGCTACCTGTGCGTTTATCGCGCGTGCCGTAGTCACCGTTACGTCTGTCAGTGACCTTGGGGTGGTTGACTGAGGGTAGGATCACCACGGGGGACTCTCCCGGCCAGGAGAGCACCACGTGCTACTTCTACTTTTGGAAAAGACTGCAATCAAGATCGTCCCACGAGGACATCCGAGATCAAGTAAAGGATCTGAGAAGTAAATGAAATAGTGAGAAAAATTGAAAGATGTAAATAAAGGAAGTAATAGAACACAACAGCTACTGTACACTCTACTGTTGCCTTTAGTTAGTTTGCCACTCTACTCAGTGTTTTGCTGACGTGTTACACGCGTTACCTTTTTCAGGACCAGGTGTTGAGCAGCCAGGGTCGGCGGCTGCAGAGGACGCTGGGCCGAGTAGGGTCCAGTAGAGTTACCACAGCTTTGTACCTTCTTTTGTTTCTGTTCTAGTGAGTAGTTTTGTTTCCACTGTACCTTCTTTACCTGCAGTTTTTGTTATATGATAAATGTTGTTTTACTGTTGTGGTGGTGCCTACTGTAGTAGTTTCTTTCCTTACTGCTGTACTTTCTTACTGTTAGTTATATTCATGCTGAATGTGGTTTATTTTACTGTCTTTTGGTTACTTCCTCGTTGGACGACTGGGTCTTGGGATTAGTCGAGTCGGTCCGGTTCTCGTGTCTCGTAGGGACTCGGGAACCGGGTCGTTACATTAGGCAACTGTTCTAGCCAACATGGATGGGCTTATCTCCACCAATATTGCTAGAGATGGTGAGAGATGACTAATGTCTTTGCTACACCCTGTGACCTATTATGACTACAATACTGGTGGAGGTGATTGCACTTGTAGCTTTCCAGTGACCCTTACCTCCTTCCCTAATAGTGAATCTCGTGCCATTTTTGCCAACTACAATAAGATCCCCAAGAAGTTGGTGCTCCATGATAACCTTTATTGCTCCCTCTTCTTAGACCAACAAGTGGATCTCCATTGTTGGATGAACAAATCTCCATAGGGTTCCCCACATGACAAAGGATGGATTCATAGAAGAGGTGGTTCTTGTCAAGCTTTGCAAGATTGGTACAATCCTTAGGGTTGTTGTCTTGTTGAGATGGAGTCCATGTGAAGGTTGGCGAAAAGAGGGGGTTGAAGGTGGGGAATCAAAGGGTGCGAACTTGATATAGGCAACAAGATGGAGGTGGATGAGGAGCTAACTAGGGTGTGGTGGGTGAAGGGTATTTTTCTCCCAAGTCCTGGAAAGGAGGGAGTACCTGCATTCTTTTTGGATACCACAGGAGGTTTAGTGATTGATACAAAAGAACAAGGGATTAGACATTGTACCTTGAACCACATGGGGATCCTGACATATATATCTATATCTATGCTAAAAGAAGGCGTCGAACTAACATCCATCAAGTCAACTTACCTTCCATCTTTCACATGTCTAAACACCACCGATTCTACCCTCTTAGCCCTCTTAACATTGGTGCGCGATATCCCCAAATGTTTGACTATTGGTTGAGATCTTTTATACGAGAAACTATAAATGGTCCTATCAGGTGTCTTAAACATTAATGATCTCTATCAAGTTTAATTAAATAATGTGAAGATATACACATGCCTTTGCATTACCGCATGGTTTCCTGATTTCATATAACATTATGATAAATGAATGGATCCGAATCTTGCAAATTATTTTCTAGACGTTAAATTTTGCCTGTTGCAAAGTGTAGGTTTTGCTATACTAATATCAGTCAAAATATCGATTTGAATCTACCGTTGGATGTTGTTCTTTTCACATATATTCTCCACTCCTCCTTGGTTCATCACAAGACCAAGTCTGTGACGAAAAACGAGCACATATATCATCCATCACATGGCTATAATGGCTTCTCAGTGAATTGCCTTTCGACTTAAGTGGCGATGCCTGCCATTGCAGAAACAGAGTAAACCTAGACTTCGTAGAGCTTCTTCTGAAAATAATTATATATCCAGGTACGTTCGCGCAAATTGCTCTCTATATGACTGGACGAGTCCAAGGCCACCACCGTCCCAACCATCCATCCCCCACCAATCCATATCTCATAGCGTTCTCGAGAGTAATGGGGACAGCGACGAGGGCGGTGGAGAAGGGTGCATTGGTTCTGGAAGCACGAGGCAGGAGGAGGCTCCGAAGCCTATTCTGGCGAATGAGGGCCGAGTTCAGAAGGCAACTCTCCAAGGACAAGGAGAGAAAGCGGCGCTTCAGCTCCCACTACGACCCTCTTAGTTACGCTCTCAACTTCGACGACGGCGGCGTCTCAGCAGCGTTTCTCCTATCATTTCCGTAGAAATGGAGATACCCATTGCGCCAGTGCATTCGATCTCTTCCTCTGCCCAGGAAAGATGCGATCTTTTGTACCGATAATCCTTCTTTCTTGCTGTTCTGGTGATATATCTTTGGGTTCTGTCCTGTTTCTGCGAAGCTGTGTGTTTTTTCATTAAGAAGAAAGAAGGTGTTCTTTGTAAATGAATCGTTTTGGCCTATCAATGAAATGTGGGGTTAACGCATTTGATTGGACCTATGCATGGAGGAGAATACGGTAATTATCTGCCCCTTTGTAGTACTCTTCCTTTTAGAAACTTGGCATATACGTGTAAACTGTGAATAAAAACAGAGTTGGGACATCTACCACACCTCTTCCTATCTGACATGTTTGATCCTGAGTGCACTGTACATGGATGTTCCTTTTGGGTATTCTTTTGTTCCATTTTCGAGAATTTCAAAGATAGGAGGAAACTAAGTGCGCGTTTGTTTGTTGGAAGCTTTATCAGTAGAGGTTCCTTGGGAAGGGAAGGTACATGCTGCTTTCAGTCTACAGACAGAAAGGTCAAGCTATGCATCTTTTATTACCAAGGGCATGTTTGGTTCGAAGGAACGAGATTGGGAGGAATTGCATGTGGAATTGACGTTTGGTGGAATAAGTGGAGGGATAAATTTTTTTTATATTTAAATTCAACTTTAATTTTGAGGAGAAATAGAAGGCTGATGTTTCAAATTTAAAGGAAGGAAAAGTGAAATATAATTATTCTTTCTGTGGGCAAAAAGGAACCTAATCCGACTTAACTTTCTTTCATGTTTTTTCAACCTAGACATGAAGATCTTACTTTATTCCCCTAAACAAAATATGTATAGTTTCTTGATCCCAAGTTTGCGGATTTGAATATTGGCCCAGTCTTGTTCACGACTCATGCACACAGAGGTAGAGTTGTTCGGAGCACATGACACCCACCCACCCACCGAACTGTCGGATCTGAGCATTACCAGCAAAGAATCCGCTCCACTCTCGATGACTGTTCTTTCCGGTTCCTTCTTTTTTTTCCCTTCTCCCATTCTTGAACCAAAGGTGGGATTTTTTCTCTGACCAAAGCCCCATGGCATAATTGTCGTTGCAACAAACCTCCCGTGGCATTATTAATTTAGTCAAGCAACCCCATTTCTTTTGCCTTCCTCTTTGGATTTTTGTGCTTTTTTTTTTTAAATGGAAGATATTTCGTATTAATCGAAGTGTATATGAAATCTAACACAAATAACTTCCTCCTTATTAAAAAATGAGGATCATGTGACTGGATGGTATCATATGTGCTCAGAAGATGTCATATTTTCTATATTGGATGCTAGATTTTGAATCTAAAGTGATGTCTCTATATTATTTTCCTTTGAAAATGTCCTCCTCTACTATCCTTGTTATCTCGGTTGCTCCCTACATCCTCTTCTACTAATCTCTCATTCGTGCCGACGAGTTGAGCACTTGTTATCTCTCTCCACCACACTCGCAAGATTGTACGTGCCACCAACATTTTAGTATAAAAAAGTTACTTATTTCACGCTTAGTAGGTTTAATTTTGAATTGGTTATTACTCATTTCTAATGAGTTTATTTTTTTTGTAATAATTTCCTATTTCTCAATTAATTTCTTGAAGTTGCATAAACATTAAAATCCCTTAATTTCCTTATTTCATTTTTCTCTTATTCCTAATTTTACTGAACAAATAGCACTTAAAAGACTTTGGGCACTTCATGTCGTGAACAATTCTAAAATCTCTTGTATTCATCCATAAGCGAGTTTGACAAACAAAGTAAAAAAAAACAAATTAGATCATCCATGCATTGATGGTTTTGAAAGGAAGCATTTGCTTGGAGTGGATTGGATGCTCCTTCTCAATCAAAGAATGAGCCTGGTTGGGCACTTGGGTTTTATTTTTTTAGCTTGGCTAAACCTGGCCTAGCCTGATTAAGGGCTAACTAAGCCTCAAATAAAATTTCCCTCTTTCCCAAGTCTAAATATTTCTCTTGTATTCTCTACCGCACCCACTCCTCTCTACCCAATTCATCTTCCACTTAGTTCTTTTCCCATCCATTTTCGAAGATTCTTAAGTTTTTTTATTTTATGATGACTACAACGTGTGTGTACATGCAAACTTGACAATTTTTTTGTTTCAAGAGAATGGTCATAAAATGAATCCACATGTGCCTTTCTTTGATTTAGGTTGAGAAAATCAATAAGATTAATGTGGCAAATGTATTTAATCAAAAAAATTTTTAGATAAAACTATAGATTACAACAACATGAATATTGGCCCACGAGTCGATATGACTTGACTTTAATATGCATAAGGGGCTAGACTTTGGTTGGGCATTCCAATCCATCGACTAGGTTGGACCAAGCTATAGTCATTTTTAGGATTAGCACGGATCATGGCTCAACATGATCCAAACATTGAATAGGTTTATGGTGGAGTGACCAAAGGTGATGAGGGTGAGATAGAGCAAGAGGAGGATGGTATTTTGGGATTGAAAAATATAAACATCATAATAAGATGATGGCTAGACTCCCTATTGAAATGTTTTGTACAAGTCAATATCATAGGGGTTTCTTTGCATTTGCAGGCATATTTAGGGGTTCTTGAGTAGATAACTCCTAAAGATATAAAAAGCGCATAATTATCATAGAACATCCAATAAGGAATCCAACAAGGAATTTACAAGAATAAACCTAAATGGAGTTTTAAGTAGAAGCCAAGACTTAGTTAAAAGGTTAGCATAAAAGAAAAAGGAACAAGGGTGCATAAAAGACCGAGGTTCATCTATCTAATGAACTCTTTGCAAGCACAATCAAAAATCTATTGGCGAGAAATTTGTGGAAATACCTACAAAAAGAGGAATGGTAGAAAGTCATTACTCATTCAACTTCAACCAGGTGGGGAACAAGATTGCGAGCTATTTGCAAGGAGTATGGATTTTTGAAAATGATAGAATTCATGAGCTATATTGACTAGAGGTGACTAAGAGCCCTTACATCTTTCTTTCTAGTAAATGCAAGTCCACGGTCCAAACCGAGAAACTAATATTGAGATTGACAATATTATCTAGATGACAAACACCATGGAACATGATATTTCCCAGCTTAGAGGGTTGAATGTTGAGGAATAGGAGATTAATTATGTTTCTCATGAAGATAATGATAATATTATCATTTCCTTGTTATTTATTATTATTTAACATTATCCGATGAACTTTGATCTCCTCCATCCATGAACTCAACCAAAACTCCTCAACAATATAGATGGGGACATTGACAAAGGAATCCAATTGCAAGATTGCAATAAGTAGAACTCAAAACTCCATTAAGTTTATGGAAGATCTCATGCAAATCTCTTGCATCTCTCTCTAAATAGTAGGAGAGTGGGGGAAGAAATGGATAGATGAGATCTCTTCCATGGGAATAGGAGGCCTAAATTCAAGGTTTACACCTCTATTTATAAGTGTAGAAAGTTGGTAGATGTTGCTATGATGAGGCACTTAATTAGTTGTCTTCGCAAACAATGATGTTGTTGAGATATGTTTCATGCAGCAAGTTCATTATGAATGAAGTTTGTTTAAGTTTCCATAAGCTAAGTAAACTATTCAAATTTTTTTTTTGTATTTCTTGGTGCTTTTTTTATTGTACTCGTGTGGAGGTGAAGAACCTTAGATTTAAGCTTATGTAGATCAAGGCTTTGATTCCCATCAAATATAGATAAAATCGATTACAAATCATTGATAAACCACAATCAATTACATGATAAACACGCTTGAAACAATAAATCTCCACCAATCTTTGTGTATCAATTGTAGTTTACAAGAATAATTACTTGCTCTCTCCTCTCTAAAACTCTCGTAGGAGTAGGTAAGAGGATGCACCGAATGGTAGAAATGATCAAATGAGGAAAAGAAATTGCACTTGAATGGTAGTTGACCCTATTTATAGGCCGCACAAGTTGTCTTTTCTCTTGTAGCTCTAAACCTATGTGCATGAATTAGGCTAGTTCTTTCCAAATATCTAACATTCTCGAAGATCGATTAAACACACTACTGACCACCTTGATATGAGAAGTAACATTTGTAATTCCTCTTTATTATTTTTAACTATAAAAAGGAACAAACTCTTGTATTAAAGAAACAAAGCTTTCTATGATCAAAATAATAATTACTTTAACCCTTGTTGCATATATTAACATTTGCAAATATTATAAATATCTTGTAAGGTAATTTCACTCCTCATTAGGTGGATCTCAAAAGGGCAATATTATACTTTCATAAATAATGTGTGTCTTTAAGACTATAAGTACAACACCATGCACTAATTCAAATAATGTAAATCTTGAAGCAAATAATTTGTCTCTAAATGCAATCAATGTAGGAAATATATGTTTAAATGCATTGATATGTATTGGTGCAGATAATTTATCTATGTTAGTAATGGAAATAATGTGTGTCTAAGCTCAATATTGTGTATAAGTGCAAAATCATGTACCTGTAATGCAAATAATATATCTTACTTTAGTGTGTGCATTAATGTAGATTGTGTGTTTCGATGCAAAAAATGTGTAAGAAACAAGCGGTATGTCTCCTTAATAATGTGAATAATATGTGTTAATGTAAAATAACACGCATTTGCTCAAGCATTGTCTTTGAATTTGATAGTGTATATTGAGACAAATATTCTATTTTTGAATGTAATAATGCATACTATTAATGTGAATAATACATACTTAAGTAAAAAATGTATATCTCATGCATGCCAATAATGTGAAGTGTTATATATATTGTTTTTATTGATATCAATAAAATTTTGAATTGTAATTATGTGTACCTATATATATACATTATTAATATGTTGAAAGAAGAGTTGCTGATATTCAAGGTAGATTTGATAGCACTGTGGAATTAAGTAACCACACAAATGAATAAATACAAGAATCATGATTTATATGAAAACCTTCCTCAATGGGAGGGAAAAAATCATGGGAACGGTAGCCCACGTATCCTTTCTCTAGGAGGTTAGGGTTTCATCACTTCAAAGGCAAGAAATAATGGGTGTTTACAATATATAGTAAGAGGGTTATACGGACCCACACTCGGAGATCCATATACTTGTTTATAAGTCACTCAACACACCACCTCAAGTTGGGTACGAAGATCAAACACACCCAAGTTGCTAACATTCTCATCAAATTTGTTCATGGAAAGGCTTTTGGTGAAGATGTCCACTACTTGGTCCTTAGATTTCCTATAAGGGAGACAACTCTCTGGCATCAATATTCTCCTTGATGACATGGTTATCCAACTCAACATGTTTAGTGCAGTCATGTAAGACAAGGTTATTTGCCAAGCTGATAGAAGGCTTGGTGTCACAATATAGACTCATTGGAAGTTGGCTACTTACTCCTGCATTTTATAACATGATCTTTAACCAAAATATTTTAGTCACACCAAGTGCTATGGCCTTATATTTTGCCTCTGCACTCGACCTACCACACACAATGTTATGACCTGAGTCCCCACCCAAGTAAGGACCTGAGTCGATTTCGTCAAACACCCCAAGATCTGGTCATCCATTGCATATATATATAGAATAATAGAATCATTTACAACACATCACATCACATATAAGCATAAAATAATAGAAAGAAAAAGAAGATTGAAAACATATCATCAGAATATTCATAGCCATCACAAATATGGACATAGAACTGGAAAGAATGAACAAATGCAAAACAAAACTGACAAGTACTATGGAAATTGAAATAGAAGGAAAACATTGAAACTAGAACTATAACTACCAACTATGGTGTTATGTTCGGACTAGCACTGCCAATATATAACCAAGTACCCAAAAGTTCGTGATATGTAATTGGCGGGACTCAATACTCAACAAAGAGACAACATCATTGCAAAACGAAACTTACGAGTACCATGGAAACTGAAATAGAAGGAAAACACTAAAACTAGAACTATAACTACCAACTATGATATTGTGTTCGGACTAGCACTGCCAATGTATAACCAAGTACCCAAAAGTTCGTGATATGTAATTGGTGGGACTCAATACTCAACAAAGAGACAACATCATTCGACGTAGGCTATGAATAGTCATGAATGCATCATAGCGTACTGATATCAAAAGTGGAATCAAAGACTACTCTACCTATGGTCACTGGGGTTACGGTGAGTCTAAGAAACACGTTGAAGGCCTCCTTAAACTTTGCACTTATCCTGGGTGTCTATCTCTAATCCAAATGAAAATAGGACCTCAAAATGTAAATAATAGAAAACTCAATGGTAAAATCATAATTGACCACTTTTGATGAAAAATAATAACTTACCACATCATAGTAAGTCTCAATGTGATTCCAATGGAGGTTGGCTCGCCAAAATTGAACTTCGAATGCTCCATGAATCAAACATTTAAAAGGGTTGTCATTAGGAAGCTATTAATAATATTTAAAAACTCATATTTAATTTTATAACTTTTTCAATACTCAAACAAGCACGCACCCCCCCCCCCCCCCACCCCCCCCCCTCCTTCAACTCTTTCTTCTTCCTTCATTCACGTGATGGCTTCTTCATGGATGGCACTATGCATGTGGTGCCACTCAATGCATCGACGTACTTGTTGACCCTCTAAGCACCA
Organism: Thalassia testudinum; assembly: GCA_037157565.1. NCBI lineage: Eukaryota > Viridiplantae > Streptophyta > Magnoliopsida > Alismatales > Hydrocharitaceae > Thalassia > Thalassia testudinum. Next base: position 80,174,162 of record JAZHRO010000024.1, read on the forward strand.
TTGACCCCTCGCTTAGGCATGGTGGCCCCCATCGACTTTTGACAGCCCTCCGGTGATAAGCACCCACCTTCCTATGGGCCTAATTTTTTTTTTTACGATTTTCTAAAATTCACTCACTGACTAGAGGTCCAATGCCAAACTGACACTGAAACTTTGGTACTTCCAAATTTTTAGGAATTTTTATATAAATATGATTTTCATGAAATTAATTTCATATTTTTCCTTAGTTAGGAATCTTAGATAAATTAGTTTTAATTTTTTGAGGTCATTAGAGTTAGATTAGTCGTGTGTTTTGCAACACAGGTCAGAAAGATTCAATTTTAAAAAGAAAAATCCAAAGAAATAGAAAAATACATTCAAAATTCTAATTAAAACTCCCGCACCCTTTACATAGATCAAGAAGCAACTGGAATCATACATCACCTTGTGAGACAACTTGGTCTCTTTTTTTCACTCAATTCTTTGCAAGTTCAATAATATAAATTTAAAACGATTGCATTTTTCTCCCTACAACAACATACTTATCAACTTATTGATTATGCACATCAGAAACCTATTTACATGCATCTGCATCTTTCTCCAACCGAGGTAGGGATTGGAGATCAAGTAGCTTATTTTCAATATCTCTAAGCTCCTTTCTCCTCAATTCAAATGTTGTTTTACTTCAAGATTTAACACATATTGAACATCTCTGCATTTTTCTTGAATGCTAAGGCCAAAGGATTACTTATTCCAAATGTAGCTTATTTGTAGACTTGAAATCCTTATGTGCTATCCATGGAGGTTCAAATCACTAAACTCTTTTATAGATTGGGTTTGGTTCTCATTTTTCACAAGGATTGGGTTATGGTCATACTTTATTTGAGCTAATTAGTGAAATACTCGAGCTTAAGGGAAGCATTGGAATCGAGGCAAGTTAACTGGAAACCTATTAAGTCTCTCAACAATGCATCTATAGTCCCCTTTTATTGGACGATGTATAGAATGGATGAAGGAGCCAAATGTATGAGATCATAGTCATGCATCCATAAAAAGATTCTTAAAGTACAAGTGGTACAAGAGAGAAGATGACCTCCAAGTTTTTCCTTATTATTTACAATGCCATTAAAGAAGCCATCTATATATACGTAGCAAATCCCCTTTTATTTGCAAGACTGAGTAGGTTATATATTCCTTTCCAAAAGTTTTTCCTGGGGCTCCATAAATGCTTAGTAAAAACCAAGGTTTGCTGACGTGAACATTCAATTCTATAAAGGATACAATTATATTATAGTTGATGCCAGATTTCCACATTAAAGCCCTACCACCGGAGAGGCCAGTTGAAGGAACAAAAAAGGAGCTTGAAAGCATTGCAGAACTAATCTGCTTATAATTAGAGTAGTTGGTGCCCGTTCCATTTTGGTCCTCGCAGGAAAAAAAGAGAGAAAGATATTAGCATCGGTAGAAATGAGGAGCCTCTTGACATGTAGAATTGTGTGAGGGCTCCTCATCGATCCCTCGATAATTCCAAGCCAGGATCTTCTTAGCTCCTGCAAAGGCAATTGTAGGACAATCACTGAGAACCCATTGACTGGAAGAGAGTCAACTACTTGTTCACTAGGATAACCAACAGCTCAGCTAATAAGTCTACCTCCACGTTGGTCACCTCTATGGGGACTGCTTCCCAACACCCTCCACACCCTGTCTCACCTCGACCATTTCATCGATCGGCCCAAGAACTACTGCCTCCATAGATCATATTCCTTCTTTCCGTTCCTAGATTAAACAAAGCAACCTATATATAGCTCCGCTATTTGCACTCTCAGCTGCTGCAATATTCCCTTTGAACCCCTCTTAGCTATCAAATTAAGTTTCCGCGAGATTATCTGCAATGTCCATAGGTCCTTCGCCCTAGCTAGCCGCATGTGTCTCACATGGCACAATAACGTTGGGCCCCGCACTATTTGTTGTGTTTTCCTGCTCCTTCTGGTAAGCATTTTCCTCTTATTCAGGGTGATGGATGGCACCACCGCACCTTGTTTGGTAGGCATGTTGAGTCCACTTAATTAGCCCTTGTTTGAGAAAGTTTGCTCGGGCACACTTCTCATCTGGGTTAAGGTAAGCTGATGCAAACTTAGTTTATCATCTTCGTGGAATAAGATTTAATTCATCTATTATTTCAAATACCGAAATTTATTATTTTTCTTTATTCTATTCAATTTATTTTTAATTTCTCTATTTATTTCACCGACTTAATGTCCATACCAAGTACGGCCATAGTGATCACCTCAATCTTGCTGGCACATGCAGACCGAGCCTCGTTCGTTCACCCTGTCCACATCCAAAACCCTACTCTCAAGGCAAAGAGGACAGTGGACGGTGAGCCATGCATGTTTGTCAGATGATGAGTATGTGATGCGACAACCACCGTGGTACGTGAGGAGGGGCTCGATTGCACGTCGTGATGGGTTCTAAATTTCTCTTGAAAGCCCCCATCCCTCACCGACCTCCCATTTCGCCATCGGCCTTTTGCCTTTAATTAGCATTCCCCCGGCGGTGAGCAGAAGTAGTAGCACATTAATCACGACGTAAGATTAATCTATATTGGAGATTAAGCAAAAGTAGCTTAGCCTCATCACGACGTGCCCTTAGCATTCTAGTTTCCATTTCGCCATCGCTATATATTAAGCAAAAGTAGCCTTATTTATCTCTAACTTGGCATGGAAAAACCACTGGAAAATGTAGCAGCAACGAGCCTTTCTGACATCATGTAACGCTCGTCGGCGCTTCCCAAGAACTTAATTAGCATCTGAACTCTATTGGGGTTGAACCTTTGCCATTAATCTATATGCTATCTCCATCCCCGATGATGCTTGAATTTACGACATAACATTTAGCTTGAAACTATAGAACCTAAACTCATGCTCCACACAAGTACAAAGCGTGCAATAAAAGGGTCGTTTCTCATACTTGATCGGAAAGAGTATATGTAGGGCATCCGTGAATTCAAACGAAACTATAGAAAAATAAATACAAATAATTTAGCTTTAACAAAATTTTCTCTAACACGGGCATTCGGACGCACCTAAAATGATCCTGCTTTTGTCAAATATTTGTGATATATTCCTACCCCCTTTTCCCAATTTTTCTCCCCAGTAATGCCTCTTTTGCCAAAAAAAAAAAAAAAAGCCTAACACTACCATCGTAGCCACTTCAATGATTATAAAGTAATCCTCGTGCTTAATAATGTTGTGTAAAATTGATTTTTACCTTTTTTTTTTTGCTCATCATAACCTCCCTAAAATTGTAATTGGCACACCGAATATGATTATTAGCTGTAACCTATAGACTCGTCAATTAAAGAGAAATGACTAGACTTGGCCAATGGCTTGAGGGCCTGCCTGCCCAACTTGTTCATCAGTCAGGCTTGGGTTGGCCAATTCTTGCTTTGGTCTGACTCAACCCAATCTGGGTACTTAGCTGTAAGATGAGCCTAGGCAATGTCACCTTTACCCCAACTCAACATAGCTTATTAATTTAAAAATTAATCAAGCTATGTATTTCATGAGGGAAGAAATTGACCGTGACATCCTAGATCTGATAACCCATGGTACCTAAAATAACTTGTAGTTTACCTCACCTATAATGTGCATGTACTTGTATATTCACACCTTCGCACTACACATCCACAAAGAAAAACCAATTGGAAGCGCAACAGAGAGAAAACGAAAACTAGAAAAAAATAAACCATTCACACCCACATTATCATTGTTACATCTACTTAATTCTAATTGACTGGGTGTATTGTGTTGATTCTTTCGCATAGTATATCTAAAATTCTCGACGTGTATTTCAAGTATATCAAATCAGTATAGCTATCCTTTCTTTGACACAGCAACATAATTTTGATAAGTATTAAACCAAAATTCTACATAATTCCTTTCTTTATTGTTCCTCGCATATGGATAATTATGTCTTATTCAACAAAAAATTCCTATAATCCGTTAGTCAAAGGTTTCCATTACTGACTGCATAATAGAAAGGAATGAGTTTTGGAAAATATGATTGATGAGCTCTATTCTATTCTTCTAATAGAACAATTCCTACTAATAAACATGTATATATAATGGTTCACATGGGTTCGTGTCATGATAGAGGCTAAATATTTATAATAGTTTGCTATAGTTCCCATCATACCAAAGGTTTAATATGTACATGCCTTCTAAACCACGTAAAACATAACAAAAGGTGGTCTACATCAAGAAGTGAGCCTAGGAAATATAAAGACTGCCTACTCCCTAGTCATAAGAAAAACAAAAAGTTGCTCCCAACCACATTCGTGCTCAGGCCACACCGCGCTGCTCCAAGAGGTCTATCAAGTTCAACATCGCACTAATAAGCTCTTTGATACACATGCGCAGTAACTCCTCCCTCCCCCCTACCTGTAAAGATGGCCTCCTCTTCCTAGGGCATCGGTAGGAGGATCCTGGCTAGCTCCAGGTGCTCCCTCAAAAGTTGGGCGTGCTGTTGCACTACCCTAATGCAGAGGCGGCGGGGAACTCCTGCTCCTGGCATCGTGACTTAAAAATGAAACACGATGTAGGTGTGATCCAAACAACTTAGTAGAGCTTCAACCAGTGCTATACACACACACACATATAGTAGGCTCCTCCTAACTACTAGCAGTGTACTTGTTGCTTAAGTGTCCCCTCGTACACATACACACACACACAAGGCCTACCTTAAATCTATTCTCGACACAACCGGTTGATTTACCAGCGTGTTGACTTGCTGGTCAATTTGAAAATCATTCCTTATGGGGTTTCAAGGTAGATTTTTCTTGCAAACTTCCTTACTCAAGGTTTAAGGTTTAGGCTACCTTATCCTTTGGTATCTTACGCCTCCAGACTCGATCTAGAAGTTGCCTGAGATAGCCATGGCTAGTCACATTTCGTACCCGACAATGATCACCTAGCTCGTCAACCCTTGGTGACATCCCCCCTATGGAGCATCACTGGGCACCACCACTGGGTTGCCCAACCAGCGCTCTACTGAGCTACCTACCATCTCTGAGGAGTTGGTCAGCATCCAACACAACTCTTTGGCCACCCTGCTCTATTACTTGAGGTCCAACCTCTCGCAATTCACCTATGTTGACCTTACGAGTAGTCTCAGTGTTTCCCCTCCACGAGGGTACTTCCTTTGGTCAATGATCTCATGCATAAATCGGATGATTCCTCATAGAGACATCATCGAGAATCCCAATTAGATTGCCTTCTGGGTGCTCACTCCTGAGCCCCATTGTGGTAACTCCATAGTTCCATACGACTTCGAGACTTCCTCGAGTCTCATCCAGACTCCACATGAGTGGGTTCCTGACTAGGAACTACAACCACTATCGCCTTCAGTATCAGATGTTTGTCTTCTTGGTCAAATGTTTGATATTGATTTGTTAGACATCCCCTGGAAGCATGTTAGGATGTGATTCTCTTGATCCTTACACATTAGGCCTTATTCCTCACCATCAGACATCTATGGTGTAAATAAGGCGTTTGGTCCTTATGTTGGGCATCGACCAATTTCTCATTTTGGTCATTGCTTGAACTTCCTCTTCTTGGAGATTCAACACTCACATTATTAGACGTTTGGCATTGAATCCAGACGTCTGATAGTCCACCACCTTGAACTCTGAGGGTGTGCATGTGAGGATAGCATCATCATGAGCCATAACTAGCTTTAATTAGTCAGTATTAATTGAAAAATACTCCTACATAATCGCCTGAGTGTCATAATTCCTTACATATCCATTCTGTAGTCTTAACAGCATATCATCAAACCAGAATAATCACAGGGTTCCTAGGGGTCAATTGAAGGTCAAATAAGCATTAAAGAATAATAAGAGCATACACACAGATAAAAACAGATTTTCACGCATTTCGAGAACCAATACAACACCCAAATCCCTAATTTCAGACCTGCTTGAATTACAGAGGTTGTGGTCAGGATAAAATTCATATAAATCTCCTAAAATTCATAGAAAAATATTTTTTGAGGTTTTGTATCCTTTATTTGACCATCTGAACCTATTTTGACCTTGAACAAAGTCTCAGATGGAATTCTACCTTAATTTGGATTTCTATGCAAATTTCCCAGTCAAACTTGGTCAAAATGGAAATTTGACTTCACCATAAGATTTCTTGGATCCAAATTAGGTTTGTACCAAAATTTGGGCCCAATCAGAGTTCATCTCGACCTAGTTTACATTCTAGTCTCTTAAAACTTTATTCTTCACATATGAGCCCCAGCTTTTGAATTATTTGCGAATAGCCCCTCAACTTTGTTGTCTTCTTCACAAAAGGGTCCCTACCGCCATGGCAGGTGTGAAATCAATGGTATCTACCTTCTAGAGAGAAGATCTCTCTCGTCTCAATTCTTAATTTCTCCAAAATTTTAGGGATTGATGTTTAGGCAATCAAGAATTCGTCCAACCCCATTAGAGGGATTGGAATTGATCCTACAAGCCAAGTGAGCTCAAGTTTTTCCCAAAATAAGAACTCCCTGAAATCCTATTCCTTTGAGAGAATTCTTCCTAATAGAGCTTGCCCAAGAGCTTTATATAAGCTCCTCTCTTCATACCGCACTCCTTAGTCGAGTTTAGGCCCAAAATACTCAAGTTCTTCCCTTCTCCGGTGCAACGACCCGATTCCCGAATCCCTACGAGACACGAGAATCAGACCGATTCGACTAATCCCAAGACCTAGTCGTCCAACGAGAAAGTAACCAAAAGAGCAGTAAAATAAACCACATTCAGCATGAATATAACTAGCAGTAACAAAATACAGCAGTAAGAAAAGGAAATACTACAGTATACACCACCACAACAGAAAGGAAATAAACATGTACATCACATAAGGTTTCGATAAAGTACAGAGAGTAACAAAGAAACTACTCACTATAGTGGAAGAAAAGTACAGAAAGCACAACAAGTAACCCTACTGGACCCTACTAGGCCCAGCGTCCTCTGCAGCCGCTGACCCTGGCTGCTCAACACCTGGTCCTGAAAAGTAACGAGGGTACATGTCAGCGAAACGCTGAGTAGAGTGGCAACTAAAAGCTAAAGAAGCAGTAGAGTGTACAGTAGCTGTTATATTTTTACTTTCTTTATTTACGTCTTTCTATTATTTCACGATTGATTTATTTCTCAGATCCTTTACTTGATCTCGAATGTTCCTCGTGAGAACGATCTTGATTGCAGTCTTTTCTAAAAAGTAGAAGTAACACGTGGTGCTCTCCTGGTCGGGAGAGTCCCCCGTGGTGGTCCTACCCTCAGTCAACCACCCCAAGGTCGCTGACAGACGTAACGGTGACTACGGCACGCGCGATAAGCGCATGGGTAGCTACCCTGCACTGGCACGCGGTCAGTCGTTTCCGTTAGTGGGTGCGCTCAAAACACAGCACGGAACCAGTATAGGGCAGAGCCCTCTCAGTAACAGGGGTCCAACCCCTCCACAGTCCACGCACCCTCGCCTGACTACCCTGGTTTGCCCAGTGGGCCTAACAAGTCAGTGTAGGAGGCTAGCAGAACCCCGGGACCCGTGGGGTAGCTAGTGTTCTCCCTACACTAGTAGCTCTCCTCGGTACTACATACGCGAGGGCCAGCAAGTCGGTGTACGGTGGACAAACCCACCCCGGTCTCAACCTGAGGGCGACAAGCTCCCCTCTACACTAAGAGGTAATGTGTGCTCTCTTTGGTACCACGTACCCGAGAGATGTAACGACCCGGTTCCCGAGTCCCTACGAGACACAAGAACCAGACCGACTCGACTAATCCCAAGACCTAGTCGTCCAACGAGAAAGTAACCAAAAGAGCAGTAAAATAAACCACATTCAGCATGAATATAACTAACAGTAAGGAAGTACAGCAGTAAGGAAAGAAACTACTACAGTAGATACCACCACAACAGTAGAACAACATTTATCATATAACAAGAACTGCAGGTAAAGAAAGTACAGCGGAAACAAGAACTACTCACTATAACAGAAACAAAAGAGGTACAAAAGACTGTGGTAAACTCTACTGGACCCTACTCGGCCCAGCGTCCTCTGCAGCCGCTGACCCTGGCTGCTCAACACCTGGTCCTGAAAAAGGTAACGAGTGTAACACGTCAGCAAAACGCTGAGTAGAGTGGCAAACTAACTAAAGACAACAGTAGAGTGTACAGTAGCTGTTATGTTCTGTTACTTCCTTTATTCACATCTTTCAATTTTTCTCACTATTTCATTTATTTCTCAGATCCTTTACTTGATCTCGAATGTCCTCGTGGGAACGATCTTGATTGCAGTCTTTTCCAAAAGTAGAAGTAGCACGTGGTGCTCTCCTGGCCGGGAGAGTCCCCCGTGGTGATCCTGTTAGTTCAACTACTCATATAAAATATTTTGATGATTTTACAAAATGTAGAAAATGAAATAATAAATAAAGCGTAGCATATTGTTTTCTCTCTATAATAACATATTTGCAGGAATTCAAAAAGCTTTCCAAGACGGGAGATTAAAAGCGTGAAGACGTGTAGCAAAAGTATTAGGTCTTAGGCTTTTTTCATGTAAACTTTCAAAGGTTGTAATTTTCATCTTATTTGAGTCTAGAAATACTGTAAAGAGCCCCCAAACATAACCTATAAATAGCTAACTTAGGCTCTCTACACTTAGGATAAATTAGAAACAAAAAACCCAACACTTATACTTTTATCAGACGTCCATTAAAAAGTCCAGACGTCTGATTTTCCATCATAAGACGTCTGACATGTGTATCAGACGTCTAATTTCAAATATTTCTGCCTTGTTCATCTCCTCATAAACATCAGTCGAAGGACCTCACTTTCAGACGTCGATAACCGTTCACAGACGTCTGATCCTTTACCCAGACGTCCTCATACTAACCGTTAGACTTTTTATCGGCAAAAATAATTTCTAGACGTCTTGACACACTTACAGACGTCTGCCTTTGAACCGTTGGCCATGATTTTCTGTGCGTATCTGTCTATGGCCACATAATCTTTTGGCAGAAGCAGGAAGGAAGAGTATTTAGGTTTCCAGACGTCTGGTAATGTCCTCAGACGTCCATAACGACGTCTGATCCTATAAACCTAGAACCCTGTTTGGATCCGATGATAACAGGAACGAATGTACCATTCATTAGACGTCCAGTAAAATAATCAGACGTCTTATGACATAATATCAGACGTCCTTCTTTTGATCCAATAGAGTCCGTTAAGAATATCCTGCAATATTAGACGACCATAGTAAAAATCAGACGTCCTGTAAGACGTCTGATATTAAAATTAGACGTCTGATGTTGCTGTCAGAATCATCATTGCCCTGATTTTGTGTGGATTTCGTCCTAAACTCTTGGGATTTGTCTCCAACGGCTAGAAGAGCTCTCCCAAGTGTTCTTGAAGGTTCCAAACTTGCCTATAAATAGACTACAACTCTTCTTTGGCAATACACACCTCTTGAGATACAATTCCATTAGAAAAATCTCTTGCTCTCTACTCTAAGCTCCATCTTGTCCTTGTGCTGTGCTAATACTCTGATAAAAGGGCAAATCCATACTCCCGGCTCGCTCCGTTCTACAAATCATCAGGGAGTTCTTTTCATGCTTACTAGATAAGAAAGCAACTAAATTATTGGGGTGCTCTATAGGTGTTATTTCTACTTGTTAATTTCTGTATTTTGGGTATCCGGCCTGTCGGGTCCCCGTCTCTTCATCTTGAAGAGAGAAACCTCCGTTTAGGGATCGGAGGTGGGAATTGTAATTGAGGTACACTACCCTCGTTTAAGTAGTGTGGTTAGTGGATTGATCACCTTGTGATCGAAAATCCTAAGTCAAGAGATTGGCTTAGGTGGTGGTTTTCACCCATCTTGGGTTTCCACCTAAAAATAATTGAGTATATTGTGTGATTGAATTTGTTGTATTACAATACAATAAAATTTCACTATTCACCCCCCCTCTAGTGCAATTTCATTTGGTATCAGAGCAGGTTTTCCGCCTACAAGAGTAACATCTGCGGAAAAGATCACATGGAGGGGAAGGCGATTTCCACAAGCAGATTGGAGGGGCAATCCACCACTCGACCACCACTCTTCGAAGGAACCAACTACACCTACTGGAAGCTGAGAATGAAGATGTGGCTTCAAGCCAACGATTTCTCCATTTGGGAGAAATGCGAATCCGCATACGTCATTCCCGAGAAACCAGAAACTGGTTACACAGTGGAGCAAATCCATCACCTTGGACTGAATGCCAAGGCAATGAACTCACTCTACTGCGCTCTCAGCTCGGAGGAATTCAACCGCATCAGCCAATGCGAAACCGCCCACGAGATCTGGAGAACCTTGGAGGTTACTCACGAAGGTACATCTAAAGTTAAATCCTCAAAGATAAACTTGCTATCACAGGAATTCGAAGCTTTCTCTATGAAGGAGAATGAAAGACTTGGGGACATGTACACCCGATTCACGTTAATCGTGAATAACCTCAAGTCTTTAGGAAAGACATTTATAAAGGGGGAGCTTCAAGGGAAGCTCCTTCGCTCCCTTGGACCTGAGTGGGAGCAAAAGGTAACGGCAATAGAAGAAGCCAACCAAGTAGAGGATCTAGACATGGAAAATCTACTTGGGAATCTCATGGCTTACGAATCAAAAATGGAGCAAAAGAAGAAATCAACCTCATCGGAGCCAAAGAAGAAGACCTTAGCCTTCAAAACTACGTCGGATGATGAGGTAAGTACCGATGACGAAGAATTTGTTTTATTAGCTAAAATGTTTAAAAAGTTTCTCAGAAACAGAAGAGAGATCAAGGGAAAGAAAAGAGAAGAAGATCCTCTGATTTGCTATAATTGCAAAAAGAGAGGTCACATAAGGAAAGATTGTCCCTTACTCAAAAGGGATGATGAGAAGAAACACAAGAAGCCTTCTGACTACAAGAAGATCTCCAAATCGAAAGGATTCAAGAAGAAGGCGTTTCAAGCAACATGGGATGACTCCACCTCCGAAGAAGAAGAGGAGGAGGAACCAAATGAAGAAGCGGCATGCTTGGGACTAATGGCAACAAATGATGGTTCCGAGTCTGAATCTGAGGAACCTGAGGTAAACCCCTACTCTTTGGATGAATTACAAGATGCCTTTGATTCACTATATATAGATCTTAAGAAAACTAAAACCCAAAGCAAGGCTTTAAAAGAAGAAAAGTTAGAAAATAAGAGATTAATCAATGATCTTGAAGAAAAGAATCTAATTCTTACAAAAGAAACCACTGCTTTAAATATGCAAATAAAAAATCTAATGATTGAGAAAGAGTCATTAACAAATGATTTGTATACAGCAATGAGTGAACAAAAATTTTTAGATAGAGAAGAATTACTCGACAAAATCCATGTGCTTGAAAAATCAAACTCTTTTAAAAAGGATGAAAATGGCTTACTTAGAGTAGAAATTAGGACATTAGAAGATAAACTAGATATAATGAAAATAGAGATAAATCATCTCAAAGAAAAGTCAAACCAACTTCTTGAGGACCTAGCTAAATTTACAAAGGGGAAGGATAACTTGGACAAACTCATTGCCCATCAAAAACCTTCCTCAAGTAAATTTGGATTAGGCTTTTATGAGCCTAGTCAAAGTGAGCCAAAAAGGGACCCTCCTCTAAAGGAGAACACTAACAAATACGGATCCACTTTACAATGGATACCGAAAAGACAACTCTCACTTTGTTTTGTAGGGATGAAAGGACATCATAATGTCAAAAATTGGATATACAAAATGAAGGATGGACGACTCAAATTAGAAAGACCTATAGAAACACCAAGTCACAATCGAAGATCTTTTGTAGGAGGAAGAAGGTCTACAAGGAGGAAGACAAGGAAACCTCCACCACCAAGGAGGCCGATGGGTGATGGACTCCGGATGCTCCAAACATATGACAGGAGACAAGCACCTATTTTTGGACCTCCAACCTACGGATGGAGGAACAGTTACATTTGGCAACAACCACAAGGGTCATATTATTGGCCTTGGTAAAATAGGTAACCCTCTCTCTCCCATCTCAAATGTTTCTCTAGTTAAAGGTCTAAAACATAATCTTTTAAGTGTAAGTCAAATATGTGATAAAGGTTTTAAAGTAGTGTTTACTTCTAAAATGTTTGAAATAATGCATGCATCAACCAATGAAACCCTTCTCAAGGGAACTAGATTTAAAGACATTTATGTTGTAGAATTTGATAAAAATGGCACTTATGAATGTCTTATAGCAAATGATGAGTTAAGTATATGGCATAAAAGACTAGGACATGTTCATATGAAGCTGGTTCAAAAATTAGCTAAACATGAACTAGTCCGAGGTCTTCCTAAAAGAAAATTTTTAAATGAACTTGTTTGTGATTCATGTAAATTAGGTAAGATTATAAAATCTAGTTTTAAAAGCAAGGAAGTTATATCCACATCAAGACCTTTAGAACTACTTCACCTAGATCTATTTGGACCAACAAAATATGAGAGCCTCAGTGGATGCAAATATTGCCTTGTAATTGTAGATGATTTTTCGAGGTTTTCATGGGTCTCCTTTTTGAGATCTAAAGAAAGAGTGTTTTCTGTCTTTTCTATTTTTTGTAGGAAAATTCAAACTGAAAAAGGCTACCAAATCACTCGTATCCGTAGTGATCATGGGGGCGAGTTTGAAAATTCCTTGTTTGATGATTTTTGTCTAGAGCACGGCATTGCTCATGAGTTCTCTTTTCCTCGAACACCTCAACAAAATGGGGTGGTTGAGAGAAAGAACCGTACTCTTCAAGAATGTGCTCGAACATTGCTCATAGACTCGGGGTTACCGAAGTATTTTTGGGCTGAGGCGGTTAACACGGCTTGTTACGTGTTAAATCGCACCTTAATTCGATCCGGATTGCGAAAAACTTGTTTTGAACTATACTATGGGAAAATACCCAAAATTAGTTATTTTAAAGTTTTTGGATGTCGATGTTTTGTCTTGAATACCCGCTCTAATTTAGATAAATTTGATGCCAAAGGTGAAGAAGCCATCTTTATTGGTTACTCCTCACGTAGTAAGGCATATCGGGTTTTTAACAAGACCACATTAACAGTGGAGGAAACCCTTCATGTCTCCTTCGATGAATCTCCTCATTCCTCCATTGACCGAGTCAATATGGATGATGAAGATGATTCTACTATTGATGTGTCTAACATTCCAAACTCCAATATCCATAATCTTCCAAAAGATTGGATATATCAAAGGGATCATCCCGAAAGTCAAGTCATTGGAAGTGTTTCTGATGGCGTTAAAACCCGATCTCGTTTTAGTTGCACCTTTGGTCTCTCCGCCTTTGTATCTCAAGTTGAACCGAAGAGTGTCGAGGAAGCATGCTCCGAAGAAACTTGGATGATGGCCATGCAGGAGGAACTCAACCAATTCCAAAGGAATGAAGTTTGGGATCTAGTACCTAAGCCTGAAGGGCAAACGGTAATAGGTACCAAATGGGTATTCCGGAACAAGTTGAATGAATCCGGTATAGTTATTCGAAATAAGGCTCGGTTGGTAGCACAAGGGTACAACCAAGAAGAAGGAATTGATTTTGATGAGACCTACGCTCCCGTAGCTCGACTCGAATCAATTCGCATGCTTCTTGCTTATGCCGCCTTTCTTGGCTTTAAACTCTTTCAAATGGACGTTAAGAGCGCGTTTCTTAACGGATTCATTAAGGAGGAAGTTTTTGTAAAACAACCTCCTGGGTTTGAGTCTCATGATAAGCCTCATTTTGTCTACAAATTAAACAAGGCACTATATGGTCTAAAGCAAGCTCCTAGAGCTTGGTATGAAAGGCTCAAAGAGTACTTGTTAAATGCAAAATTCTCTATAGGGGAAGCTGATTCCACATTATTCATTAAAAGAAAAGGAAAAGACATTTTATTAGTTCAAATATATGTAGATGATATTATATTTGGTGCTACTAATGAATCTATGTGTAGAAAGTTTTCAGAAATTATGCAGGAAGAATTCGAAATGAGTTTGATGGGTGAACTCAAGTTTTTCTTGGGCTTGCAAATCACTCAGCTCGAGATTGGAACCTTTGTGTGTCAATCTAAATACACAAAGGAGATGTTGAAGAGATTTGATATGAACAAAAGTAAAGGGAAGAACACTCCTATGAGTGTCACAACTTCCTTAGACTTGGACGAATCAGGTACGCCCATAGATCAAAAGCTCTATCGTAGCATGATTGGATCTTTACTGTATTTAACTTCCAGTAGACCTGATATTTTGTTTAGTACCTGCTTATGCGCTAGGTTTCAATCAAATCCTAAACAATCACACCTAAATGCTGTAAAACGAATATTTAGATATCTAGTTGACACATCTGATTATGGCTTATTCTACCCTAGGAGTCCACAATTCAACTTAGTTACATATAGCGATGCGGACTACGCAGGTAGCCGCACTGATAGGAAAAGTACTAGTGGGACGTGCCAATTCTTAGGCGAATCACTAGTTTCTTGGTTCTCAAAGAAACAATCTAGTGTAGCTTTATCAACTACAGAAGCTGAATACATAGCCGCTGCACTAGCATGTTCCCAAGTACTTTGGATGAAAAGTACTTTGAAGGATTTTAACCTGATATTTAATAAGATAAAAATATTATGTGACAATACTAGTGCTATCAACCTCTCGAAAAATCCCGTACATCACTCTCGCACAAAACATATTGATGTTCGACATCACTTCCTAAGAGACAATGTACTTAAGGGAGAAATCGAAGTTGAATTTATTTGTACTGAACTGCAGTTAGCCGATATTTTCACTAAACCTTTGAATTATGATCGCTTTAATTATATACGTAGGAAACTAGGCATATGTAAGCTAAGTGATATTTGAAGAATTTAGTGTTTTAATGGAACCTCTTTTGTCATGAGCATAGATTGAACCTTGATTTCACTAAGCCTTCATTCAAACATCCAAATGCACACTCTGTCCAATATCAGACGTCTGATTAAATAATCAGACGTCTTATACATTAAAATCCGTCGTCTAAACATCTGGGACAGACGACGATTTTATATATAACAAAATAGTAATTTCAGACGTCTGGTACTCCACACAGACGTCTGAACTGTCGTCCAAATGTGTTGACAGACGTCTATCTCGGAGACAGAACATGTACTGCCTGTCGGACGTCTGAATATATGGATAGACGTCGTATGAATCGTCTGGCAGGAAAAACGGACGACCCTGTAACTTTTAACGAAAATCCAGGAAGGTCTGTCTGCAGAAATCGGACGTCTAATATTAAATTTAGACGTCTTCATTGCCGTCTGAGTAAGAAATCAGACGACAACCTGGAGAATAAATGTTTTTACTGGGGAAGATTCCTGCAGAAATCAGACGTCTATATTATAATTAGTCGTCTGATTATTCGTCTGATGAATAAAACAGACGTCTCCCTGAAATAGGCAAAAATTCCTCTGCCAAATCCCGACGTCTGACATCGTTTACAGACGTCTGATCGGGGAAAAATCTGCGCGTCGCGGCTTTTCTCTGGACGGTTTGAGATGCAAATCTCCCCAACTTCAGGGGGAGACTTGCTCGGTGACCTTGGGATATAAAATCCCCTTCGCAAAGGTCCCACTCTCCTGTCCAAAATCCCTACCCCACACGATCTGCGCGCCGCTCTCCCTCACACCCGACGGCCCACAGCAGCAGCTGGCGAAGTTCTGCTCGCAGCCAGACGACCGTCGCGCCTCTTCGACGACTGACGGAACTGCTGCTCCTCTGCGCGCGTCGTCCCTGCCTCTCGACCGCGCATTTGGAGGCTTCCCTCCTCCCGTGGGTATACCCTCTCAACGCCTAGGGCATTTTCATACTGCTTTTACCCACGGCCTTGTAGCATCTAGTTCACTTCTTGATTCACTTGACCTACATGTGCATTTCGTTGTCAGCCCTAACCCTCGGTCAAGAAAACCTTCTTAGCCCTAGCTGCATCTTCCATGGCAAGGGTATTACCTCATGAGGATCAAGCCGACTTTTTAGTGGCTTGCATCCAAAGGTATATTGCCACAACTACATGGCAGGCTGTATTGCCTCAAGGCATACTGCCACATATTTTTTATGATGATTACAGTGTTTCAAACTATGTTTTGGGTGAATGTTGCTTGGTTGAATGGTTGTTTCTTTTTTGCAGGTATTCCATCCTCAACTCACCACTCTTTTCTCCTAAACCTAACCACCCATTCCACCAAATATGCCTCCCCGTAGGAAGCAAGTTGAGGGATCTTCCAGTTCCTCTTCCACTTATTTGGCAGATCAATTGCGGGGTGACATCGCTAGGCAGCGATTTCGTCGTTTCGCGAATGCCAAAGTTAAATGTCCTCGCTTTATTGTTTGGAATGATTTTGCCCATTTGAACCTTCGGGAACACTTCCAAACTCTCCATCTTTTCCAATATTTTGACCGTCAATTCCACTCCGGCATTGGAACTCTTGGTGTGTTCCCTGATCTTTGCCGTCTCTTTTATGCCAACATCGTTGAGGACTACAGCAACGATGAACTTGAACTCCATACCCGCCTATTTGGTCGTGACATACACATCACATCTGAAACTATCTCTGACCTTCTAGCCATCCCCAATGAGGGAAATGATTTCAATGACATACTGAGGCAATACGACCCTGAAATCATCAATCAAGAGTTAGTTCTCCCGGAAAAATATGCTGAAAACCTTGGCACTCTACCGTGCAAAAATCTCAAACCCCTTCCACGTCTACTCTCTCGCATTTTTGGGTGGGACCTCCTAAACAAATCAGGAGGCTTTGATTACATCTCACGCCAACACAAGGCTCTCCTTTTTGCGGCCGTTCGTCATATTCCTTTCAATTATTGCCGCCTCATTGTTCGCGTCATGAATGAGGACCATGGGGCATCACTTCCGTTTGGGTCTATTCTATCCAAAATCTTTTCATCCCATCGGATTTCCATAACTGACCAAGCTGTTGACAAGAAAATTGAGCCTTACAACCGGGCCACAGCCGCCAAGATGCATATACTTAGAGAACATCTTGAGCCCGCCGACGAACCCATGGAAGAAGAGCCCCTTCCACCCTTTCCAGACTTCCATGAACCACGGCCCCTTCAAATAGAAGCTCCCCGCTCGAGCTTTGATGAAGCATGGGATCCAGCCACAGATTCCCTCTCCTCCGGCATCTCCCTCCTACTGCGTCGAACCGGCGAGATGTACACCTACATGGGAAGCATGCGCCGCGACATCGACGAACTTAGATCAGATGTTCAAAATTTGCAGATAGGACAAGGACCCGCTCGTCGCCGCCGCCGCCAAGATCAAGAAGAATAGTTTTAGTGCTTCTATTTTTCTGTCTTTTATTCTAAGTTTGTATTAAGAGGCCTTGACTCTCTACTTAATATTTTTGGGAACACATAGCTAGTCCATGCTTAAATATTTCTATTCCTAATCAATTTTCCTTAATGCCTTGCTATCTTTTAAACATGCAATTTTATTCACGCACTCTACTTTGTAGATATTACTCTTGTAGTTTGGATTTTGACTCCTTTTCAACAACCCTTCATGATGATATTCAAAAAGGGGGAGAAGAATGTAGGTAAGAAATTAAGGAATAATAAATAGATAAAGGCTATCAAGTACAACCTTTAGGGGGAGAAAGAGGAACCTACAGCTATATTTTGAAAATCATCAAAAAGGGGGAGATTGTTAGTTCAACTACTCATATAAAATATTTTGATGATTTTACAAAATGTAGAAAATGAAATAATAAATAAAGCGTAGCATATTGTTTTCTCTCTATAATAACATATTTGCAGGAATTCAAAAAGCTTTCCAAGACGGGAGATTAAAAGCGTGAAGACGTGTAGCAAAAGTATTAGGTCTTAGGCTTTTTTCATGTAAACTTTCAAAGGTTGTAATTTTCATCTTATTTGAGTCTAGAAATACTGTAAAGAGCCCCCAAACATAACCTATAAATAGCTAACTTAGGCTCTCTACACTTAGGATAAATTAGAAACAAAAAACCCAACACTTATACTTTTATCAGACGTCCATTAAAAAGTCCAGACGTCTGATTTTCCATCATAAGACGTCTGACATGTGTATCAGACGTCTAATTTCAAATATTTCTGCCTTGTTCATCTCCTCATAAACATCAGTCGAAGGACCTCACTTTCAGACGTCGATAACCGTTCACAGACGTCTGATCCTTTACCCAGACGTCCTCATACTAACCGTTAGACTTTTTATCGGCAAAAATAATTTCTAGACGTCTTGACACACTTACAGACGTCTGCCTTTGAACCGTTGGCCATGATTTTCTGTGCGTATCTGTCTATGGCCACATAATCTTTTGGCAGAAGCAGGAAGGAAGAGTATTTAGGTTTCCAGACGTCTGGTAATGTCCTCAGACGTCCATAACGACGTCTGATCCTATAAACCTAGAACCCTGTTTGGATCCGATGATAACAGGAACGAATGTACCATTCATTAGACGTCCAGTAAAATAATCAGACGTCTTATGACATAATATCAGACGTCCTTCTTTTGATCCAATAGAGTCCGTTAAGAATATCCTGCAATATTAGACGACCATAGTAAAAATCAGACGTCCTGTAAGACGTCTGATATTAAAATTAGACGTCTGATGTTGCTGTCAGAATCATCATTGCCCTGATTTTGTGTGGATTTCGTCCTAAACTCTTGGGATTTGTCTCCAACGGCTAGAAGAGCTCTCCCAAGTGTTCTTGAAGGTTCCAAACTTGCCTATAAATAGACTACAACTCTTCTTTGGCAATACACACCTCTTGAGATACAATTCCATTAGAAAAATCTCTTGCTCTCTACTCTAAGCTCCATCTTGTCCTTGTGCTGTGCTAATACTCTGATAAAAGGGCAAATCCATACTCCCGGCTCGCTCCGTTCTACAAATCATCAGGGAGTTCTTTTCATGCTTACTAGATAAGAAAGCAACTAAATTATTGGGGTGCTCTATAGGTGTTATTTCTACTTGTTAATTTCTGTATTTTGGGTATCCGGCCTGTCGGGTCCCCGTCTCTTCATCTTGAAGAGAGAAACCTCCGTTTAGGGATCGGAGGTGGGAATTGTAATTGAGGTACACTACCCTCGTTTAAGTAGTGTGGTTAGTGGATTGATCACCTTGTGATCGAAAATCCTAAGTCAAGAGATTGGCTTAGGTGGTGGTTTTCACCCATCTTGGGTTTCCACCTAAAAATAATTGAGTATATTGTGTGATTGAATTTGTTGTATTACAATACAATAAAATTTCACTATTCACCCCCCCTCTAGTGCAATTTCAGATCCTACCCTCAGTCAACCACCCCAAGGTCACTGACAGACGTAACGGTGACTACGGCACGCACGATAAACGCACAGGTAGCTAGCCCGCACTGGCACGCGGTCAGTCGTTTCCGTTAACGGGTGCGCCCAAAGCATAGCACGGAACCAGGGCAGAGCCCTCTCAGTAACAGGGGTCCAACCCCTCCACAGTAACCAAACCGGGGCCTTGCCCCTCCACAGTCCGCGCACCCTCGCCTGACTACCCTGGTTTGCCCTAGTGGGCCTAACAAGTCGGTGAAGGAGGCTAGCAGAACCCCGGGGCCCGTGGGGTAGCTAGTACTCTCCTAACACTAGTAGCTCTCCTCGGTACTACGTACACGAGGGCCAACAAGTCGGTACAGAGCGGCCAATCCTAACCCCAGGTCCCTGGGGCGGCTGGCCCCACTCTGCACTAAACAGGTACAGGTACTTCCCTTGGTACTGCGTACCCAAGAGACAGTACAAACTACATCTCAGTTCCATTCATTTTTCTTTCCAGGAGTTCCACTCCTAATTCCCCGTAGGGTTCCAGCTCTTTATCTCAGAACATCATATGTTTCACTTTCCAGTTTCACGTTCTCACAATCCATGATCTCAATCATGTTTCTTTATTCATAACAGGCAGCTGTTAATTCAATTTACAGGCAGCTTTATATTCCTTTCCATTTTTCCAAGACTGCAGTATTATACATTCCACTAGTTTTTCCATCCTAGGATTCATGCCACATCCTAGGATCTAGCATACAACTAGTTTTCCAGCCCTAGGATTCATGCATCACCTAGGAGCTATCATTCCATACATTTCTCATTCCTAGGATTCATGCAATGTCCTAGATTCTAGTTATGGTTCCATACTTTAACAGATTTTAAAAATAAACTTAAGCCACTCTACCAGGTACAACGGGAGTAATGGGGGCGTAATCGAGAATCCCGCGTGCCTCCGCGACTCCCAAGACTGCAACTGAACGAGGTCCTATCACAAGGATCAAACACAAGGAGTGTCTCAAAACAGTGTACAGCTACTGTAGACGGGTAGAGGAATTAATTCTGAAAAGAACGCAACTCGAATCGCGGAAAACGGAGCCCGAACGGGCCCTAAACGGGTCGAAAAAGACGATACTGTGCAAGATCAGACGTCTGGAACTTCTTCCAGACGTCTTAAAAAGTGGATTAGAGAATTACCTGTTCAGCGTGGTTTCCCAGACGTCCAGAAGTCTGCGGGGACGTCTCTCCTATCTCCCAGACATCCGATGGTCACCCAGGACGTCTGGAGGTCACTCCCGCCGTCAGTACAACTTCCAGACGTCTTATTCGCAAAGGATGGCGAATCAGCGAGCCTACGCATAGCCAACTCCCTCCCTTAGTACGGTCGGTCGACAGGAAGGAAGAAGAAAGCGGAATACTCACCTTTCAGACGTCTGTAGGATCTACCAGACGTCTTCCTCGCCGTCTGCCTATCAACCCAGACGTCCGATTCTGGAAATTTTTCCAGAACAGGGCGCCACCCAGCTTCCGCTCGCGACGCCACCCGCGTCGCACCTCGCGCGCCTGCTGCTCAGACTGCAGCAGGTCCCTCTCCGCGTCGCTCCGTGCCCCCTGCACCCTCCGCCGGCCGGCCAAGCCGCTCAGGCGAGCTCGCCCTCACGGCAGAGCTCCGCTCTCGCATGCCGCACCTCCTCCGCGCTCACTGCGGCCGCAGCTGCCGCCCTCGCACTCGCGCTCACGCTCACTGGCTGAAGGAGAAGAAGGAGGAGACGGTGGAGACGGGAGGGGAGGCGTGGCCCTTTTTAGGCCGCGCGAGGAGGAGGGAGAGAGAGCGCGGCAGGTCTGCAGCCGCAGAGAGAGAGGGAAAAAGAGAGAGAGAGAGAGGGGAATCGCGGGTCTGCGCGCACAGGCGTGCAGACGAATCTCCCGTGCGAAAATAACTGTTCTCCAGACATCTGGAAACGATCCCAGAC
Source organism: Thalassia testudinum (assembly GCA_037157565.1). Classification (NCBI taxonomy): domain Eukaryota; kingdom Viridiplantae; phylum Streptophyta; class Magnoliopsida; order Alismatales; family Hydrocharitaceae; genus Thalassia; species Thalassia testudinum. The sequence continues at coordinate 80,195,514 of JAZHRO010000024.1, forward strand.
GTCTTGTCAGACGTCGGGATGTGATCCCAGACGTCTGGTCCGACGTCTGGGACACCTCCCAGACGTCTTAAAAGACGTCTGGGGCACGCGTTCGTTACAAGAGACAACACACTTCCACGTTTCACTTTCTCAGTTTCCTTCTATTATCTTTTCCAGGAGTTATACTCCTAATTCCCCGTAGGGTTCATGTTCTTTTTGTTTGGCCATTTTAGGTTTCACCGTTCCAGTTTTACGTTCATACAATCCATATTCTCAATCATATTTATTCATTCATAATAGGCAGCTGTTAAATCAATTTACAAGCAGCTATTATTTCCTTTCCACTTTTCCAAGACTGCAATATTTATATATTCCACTAGTTTTCCAGTCCTAGGATTCATGCCGTACCCTAGGATCTATCATTCAATCTAGTTTTCCAGTCCTAGGATTCAGGCAATACCTTAGGATCTATCATTCGATCTAGTTTTCCAGTCCTAGGATTCATGCAATGCCCTAGACTCTATTAATTGTTCCACAATCGTAACAAATTATGTTAAATAAATTAAAAGCCACTCTATCAGCGAAACCGGGAGTACTGGGGGCGTGGTCAGCAATCCCGCACGCCTCCGCAACCCCCAAGACTGTAACGGAATGGGGTCCTAACACAAGGATCAATCACAAGGAGTTTCTTAGAATGGTAAACAATTACTGTAAACGGGTAGAGGAATTTATTCTGGAAAGAACGCAACTCGAAATGCGGAAAACGGACTCCGAACGGGCCCTAAATGGGTCAAAAACGACGAAACTGTCCAAAATCAGACGTCTGGAAGAGGTTCCAGACATCTTAAAAGGTTGATCGGTCGTACCTCAGTTCTACGCAGTCCTTCAGATGTCCAGAAGCCCGCTGGAATGTCTGACCATGGTTCCCAGACGTCCGATTGTCACCCCAGATGTCTGGAAGTCCTCCCCGTCGTCTGGCATTGCGGCCAGACGTCTGATCCGCGTGGGATGGGGAGCCCTCGCGCCCTCCCGAACAGAACCTGCGCACACACACACCTATTCTCAGCACGACGAAGCGCAGACGAAGTCGCGGCGGACGGCTGCATGGCCGTACACGCGAAAAAGGGAGAGGATGAAATATCTTACCTGTCAGACGTCTTGACAGCCCTCCAGACGTCTTGAACGTCGTCTGGACGTAAGTCCAGACATCTGATTCTGGAAAATTTTCCAAAACCAGAACCCGATTCGCTCTCCGCCCGCGACGCACGGCCGCGCCGCGCCCCGTCCACTTGCTGCCCGAGCTGCAGCAGCTCCCTCCGCGACACCCCACACCCGTCGCTCCCCCACCGGCCGGCTCTAGCTGCCCGGCAAGCTCGAACCCTCACGGTCGAGCTTCTTCCTTCCGCTCGCAGCCCCCCTTCCCGCACGCTTGCCGCGGCCGCTGCTGCTGCCACTCACTCGCTCGCTCGCGCTCTCGCACTGGCAGGGAGAAGGAGAAGGAAAAGGCGGAGGAGATGAGGGTGAGGGAGAGGTCGAGGGTGTTTTATAAGGCCGCGCGGGGAGAGAGAGAAAAGGGCGACGCGTCTGCAGGAAGAGAGAGGGAAAGAAGAACGAAAGCGGCGGGTGTAGTCTGCGTGCGCATGCGCGCAAACGCAACCCCGTACGCCGAAAAAATTTATTACCAGACGTCTAGGCCACTTCCCAGACGTCTTGAAAACTCGTCTGATGTCACATTTGTCACATCCGGCTACCCTCCAGCTTAACTCCGACAACCTTCTTCGACAACCTCTTCAGGCCAGCCAACAGCCAAATTGGCTCGGCCTCAACCTTCCCCTCCTTCCTCCGCCTCTCGCCAACCAAAGCAGACGTCACCTTCCTCTTTGTCGTCGCCACTTCTTCTCAATGGAGCAACCTTCGTCTTCGGTGTCAACCAATCATAGCCGGTGCCAAATCCTCCCCTCTTCGTCCCTTAATTAGGGCAGACCCCTTCCTCTTCTCTTCCTGAATCGTTCTAGCTCCTTCCTTTCTATTTCAACCACAAACTCACCCTCCACCACACCATCTTCCTCTGCTCTGGCGACACTTTGGTGAAGATCGCCATGCCACCACAGACCTCTATTCAACCCGCTAATGGTCCCATAAGCTTCGCTATCCCACACCGATCAAAACCCCTCAAGAAATTGAAAGGATTGTCCATCCAAATCACCTGCGAAACACGCTCGCGGGTCTGGCCACCATACAGGATTCGAATACCCGATTACTATACCCGAGTATACACCCGTGTTTGAGAGAGAAGAAAGAGGAGAGTTCTATGAGAGGAGGGGGGAGGGTTTTGCTATGCAACCCTTTGCCATGCCCTTGTGCTGAAGAAAGAGAGGCTTTGACGCTTAGCCTCTGAAGAAATGTTAGCTGTGCCCTGTGCTTGAGGAAGGAGAAGGTTGTGAAGAAGAGAAAGCTTGTGCTTGAAGGCTTGAGAAGGAGAGAGAGAGCCTTGTGCTCTGTTGATCTGTTAAGGCGTCTGATACCTTGTTCCTATCGTCTGAAAGGTTGATGTTGGTACTATTGAATTATATAAGAACCTAAGTTGAGTTGATTGAGAATACTGTTGAATAATTTGAATATTTGGGTAGATGCTTAATTCAAATGAATAATTGGTGATTCAAATCACCATTATTTTGTCTTTATAGTTCTTTTTACCCTATGATTCTTTGAGATATTGATGATTGTTATTAATTATCAATTTGAGAAGTTGTATTCATTGAATATCTGTTATTATATTCATTTGATTGTGCTCGTCTATTTTAAATAGAGATTAATGTGTGAGTTCCATATTTGCTCCTTGCGAACGACCTTGGATTCCAATTAGAATTTGAGTTTATAAATTTAAATGTTTTGTTGTGCAATTTAGGAGTGTACTACAACGAACGCATATTTAAAACCTCCTCTTTTGCCGAACAACAGCATGGCCACAAGGTTCATCTGATCTCACATTAGATGTCTTGTACCCCCATCATCAGATGTCTAGGGACATCGTTAGACGTCCGATGCTGTGGATTCTCCACTTTAGGAGAAATTTCTTCTTTAGTGGATGGTTGACCCAACAATCAGATGTCTGGCACCATGCAATCAGATGTCTAATTAATCAATTAGATGTCACTTGAAGTGCATTAGTGCACTCTGAACCTTGCGACTGTCCCTGCTATCAAGCACTCCAATATGTATTAAAACACTTAGAGCATATGGAAATGGGTAAAACTGAAATCCTACTATTTCTAACATAGTCATACACCTGTGGATTACTCTAAATACCAAGGATCTTCATTCCAAACAAGAATATCATGACATGCACACTCTCATTTTAGGGTGGTGGTGGTTTCTACCACCTACCCTACTTAGCTCGCTCTAACAGATGAGGATCCATGATCCAACTTTAGCATCCTCATTCAGATGCTACCTTAAATTCTAAAACCAAGAGAATAAATGCCCTCCCTAAAGCTTAAAGTCCTGAGATGGCACTATAGCTATTGCTCTTTCCTCTTTTTTCCTCTTCTCCTCCCCAAGTTGCAGCTTCCACCACCTAGAAGATCAACATCCAGATGTAATGACCACAAAAACATTAAGATCCAGAACAATAAAATTCGGGTAAAACAAGTTTTGAGCCTGAGGAGGATCCCTTCTTTAAGAACCCAAAAACCCAATGGAAAGACGGTAAGCTTACTACTTGGCAATGGTTGCAGAGAGTAAATGGTGATGTTCTCCTCCTTAGATAGGGCCTCCAAATCTCCTTCTCCTTCCACTATTGCTCTGTTGTTGCTATAGAAGCTCCTCCCCCCCCCCCCACCTCTCTCTCTCTCGCATTGGGAAAGGAAGAGGATAGGGGAATGGGATAAGAAGATACAGTGGGGGCCTTCTCACCTCACTCATTTCTTAAAGGTTTAGGCATTTTCCTCAGGTAGTCCTCCCAATTCTTTCTCTTTGATTTCCACTTACGAAGTCATATGTGTTGGCACTCTAATGCCCCTCTAACTAACCCATTTACATTTATCATAAATGGTATGCATTTCTAGCCATGGGGCCATGGCCTAGGTCTCCAAATGCCTCAATTTGGGTAATTAGGTTTCTAATTAATCTTTAAAGGGTTAATTTTGCTATCCTTAATGATCCATGTATTTACTAGTGGGCTCTCACATTGACCCTCACAAAATAGACCCAAGAGGTTCACAAGTAAATCAGCCTCGTTGAGTGGCCAGTAAGCTGATCGAATTGCCAAAATAAATTGGTTTACCTAAGATGAGTAGGCTGCTTGGACTAGTCCACTAAATTGGCCAATCCACCTGAACTATCCCACCTAAGCAGTCTGCCAGAGCAAAGTCATCTACCAAAATTGGTTAGTCTGCCTAAGCCAAGCCAAGTGAGATGGATAGTCTGCTCGGATGAAATTTTTGGATTGTATGGTTTCGTTCAAAATCGGTTTGTATTTGTATTTTATTACTCGAAAATAGAAAATCTCCAAGGTCGAACTCAGGGAGCAACACTTGATTCTAGAAGCGTAAAAAAAATCACAATGTACAATATATGCTGTTTTACAAAAAAGGATTAAAGAAAGGAAAATTGTCTCTTCTTTTCTTTTCTTTCTCCTTTCGTCTTCCTTTCTTTCTCTCTTTTCAGACGTCTGACTCCAAGGGTCAGACGCCTTAAATGCTTCTTTCTATAGTGCTTCTGCTGCTGGTTCTTCTTCCTCTTGGCTTCTTCTTCTTCTCTGTTGAGCTGCGCCTCCTCCTTCTTTTTCTTCCTTTCTTTCTATCCTGTGCCTCTGCTTTCTCTTTTCTCTTCTTCTCTGCTGCGCCAAGTCCTTCTATTTCTTTCTTTCTTCGCCTCATCTTCTTGCGGCTACAGTGTCGTCTTCATCTTTCTCCTTTGCTTCTCTGCTGTGCGAGTTCTTCTTTCCTGACTTCTTCTTCTTCCTTCTTTCTCCTTCTCTTCTTCTTCTCGCTGTTGCACTCCTTACTCCTCCTTCTTCTCCTGCTTTCCTGCACAGTGCACGGTTAGGCAAAACCTAACCCCTACCCTCCCCACGTCTCTCTCTTTCTCTCAAATTCACTCCAGGGTTCGCCCTCCCAGAGCCTTAATCAGGTATGCAGGTCGGGTGACGCACCCAAGACCAGGCGCACCGACGTGGGTGGTGCGCGAGGTGTGCACAGGAAGGGTTAGTCGGATCTAGGTGCCAGGTCCACGAGGGACGTGTCGTGAACGAGGCGTGGTGAGGGCGAGGGACCTCAACCCAGTGTGTTTCAAGGCGATAAGCCTGAAACACAAATTCAATTTAAGTGCAGTGGGGCACTTGCAAACTACCGAGGTGGGACTTTCCGCGCTTGTGCTCACAGCAGAAGGCTTCCCTGATTGCAGCAGCTGCTGCTGCCTTTGACACCAATTGATAGCCCCGAAGCGTGCGCGAGTGTCTTCTGTGCAACTTGAGGTAGAGTCCTGGGACTGTCGTGGCCTGGCACGCTGAAGCAAGCAAGCTGCTTGCTGTCGTCAATGGCGATCGAGGCTAGGATCTGCAAGACACGAAAATGGCCTTGCGACCCTGTCAGACTACGGGAAAACCTTCGCCGTATCACGACGAAGGTGAAGAAGGGGTCAACTGGCCACAGGGTGACCTAGGCGTGCGTGCCCAAGTCGCCCTGTGGCTGTGCAGGTGGGTTTGTTTGGGGGGCGTGTTGGGAGTGTGTGGCGGTAAATGGAGAAGGGGGTTGTGATTAGTGGGTCTTAGCGGAGCTCGTGGGGTGTCTGGCGAGGCGTGTGGAGGTGTGATGCAGTGGCTGCGCCTCGCTGGTGGTCTGCCGGAGGTGGAGAAGGTGATGGTGGTCGTCGCATGGTAGTGAGTGATTTAGGAAATAGATAAGGGGGAAATGAAGAAGGGAAATAGTTGTTACCTACTTAGCAGACGAAAGTGGGGGAGGAGGTGGCGAGTGGTTGTGCTGTCGTCGCCGGAGAAGACAGTGCTCAAGGAAGAAGACGGCGACGAGGAAGAGGTGCTGGAGGGTGCCTGCTGGTACGGCCAGGCACAGTGGATGACAGTGGAGGTAACCCTACCACAGGTATGGTGGCAGGGCGACGAAAGCGGAGGAGGAGGGTCGCCGGAGCCTGTGGGTGAATGGCCAGAGGAGGAGACGAAGATTGAAGGATTTCCTTGGCCAAAACAAGCTCGAAGGAAGCGGCAGGGGCTACCGTTCCTTAAATAGGGGCTGGTTGAGGGGGAATCGCAAGGAGGAGACGTGGGTTCCTCCCCGGAGGCATGGCCGGAAAAAGACCCATACCTCTCGAGCATTCGCGCGAGAGGTATGGTGGCCGGCAGGGCATGGGAGCCGGTCCATGCAGAAGAAGACAACGCAAGGAGTCCTCCTTTCAATTCTGGGGCCGGCTCCCCAGGTCTGTGCAGCGCCATCCTCCACGTAAAGTCACCGGAGGTATGGTGTTACGACCCAGTTCCCGAATCCCTACAGGATTCGAGAATCGGACCGACTCGACTGATCCCAAGACCCAGTCGTCCAACGAAAAAGTAACCAAAAAGCAATAAAATAAACCACATTCACAATGCAAGTAACTAACAGTAACAAAGTACAACAATAAGGAAAAAACTACTACAGTACACACCACCACAATGGTAGAGAATTAAAAACAGGTACAGAAATATGAAGTTTACAATAAAAGAGTACAAAAGTATAACAAAATACTCACTACTACAGAAACGGGTACAACACAAGTATAACTACTGGGCTCTACTAGGCCTAGCACCCTCCGCAGTCGTAGGCTCTGGCTGCTCAACACCTGGACCTGAAAAAGGTGGTAAATACGACACGTCAGCGAAACGCTGAGTAGAGTGGCAACCAGCTAGCTACGAGAAACAATAAAGGTGGACAGGTAGCTGTTGTTTTCCATTTCTTTCTTTATTCAACTAATTATTGTTTCTTTCTTCACTTGGTTTATTTATCAGGTCTTTTTCTTGATCTCGAATGTTCCTCGTGGGAACGATCCTGATTGTAATCTTTTCCGAAAAGTAGAAGTAGCACGTGGTGCTCTCCTGGCCGGGAGAGTCCCCCGTGGTGGTCCTACCCGTAGTCAACCGCCCCAAGGTCGCTGACAGACGTAACGGTGACTACGGCACACGCGATAAACGCACAGGTAGCTACCTCACACTGGCACGCGATCAGTCGTTTCCGTTAACGGGTGCGCCCAAAGCACAGCACGGAACCAGTATAGGGCAGAGCCCTCTCAGTAACAGGGGTCTAGCCCCTCCACAGTAACCAAACAGGGGTCTCGCCCCTCCACAATCTGCGCACCCTCGCCTGATTACCCTGGTTTTTCCAGTGGGCCTAACAAGTCAGTGTAGGATGGCTAGTTGAACCCCGGGCCTTGTGGGGTGGCTAGCTCTCTCCTACACTAGCAGCTCTCCCCGGTATTGTGTACGCGAGGGCCAGAAAGTCGGTGCACAGTGGCCAAACTCACCCCGGTCTCGACCTGAGGGCGGCAAGCTCCCCTCTACACTAAGAGATAACATGTGCTTCCCTTGGTACCACGTACCCAAGAGACAACACTTTCCCATTCACTTTTCCAGTTCCATTCTATTTATTTCCAGGAGCTCTACTCCTAATTCTCCGTAGGGTTCATGCTCATATTTCTCAGGCAAAGCCATACTAAGTTTCATCATTTCAGGTTTATTTGTATATAGTACGTGTTTCCAACATTCAGACTTTCTTTTCCAATTTATATACATGCAGCTCGTATTTAATTTCAAACAACAGGAATTACATGTAGCAGTCACTAACAACAGTACTCTACATTTCACAGGTAGCTGTTATCCAATTACAGGCAATTATTTTTCCATCTACTCATTTCAAGACTGCATTTCAGGCATTTTATACAATCGTTCTAGTGTTTCTAGTCCTAGGATTCATGCCATACCCTAGGATCTATCATTCAATCTAGTTTTCTGGTCCTAGGATTCATGCCATACCCTAGGATCTATCATTTATTCCAAATATGCATTTATGTTTGTAATTAACTAAGGGAAGCCACTCGACCCGCAAAGCCGGGAGTAATGGGGGCTCGATCGGCAGGTCCACGTGCCTCCGCAACCCCCAAGTCCGCAACAGAACGAGGTCCTAACACAAGGATCAACCACAAGAAACCACTCAGAATAGGATAAAAGTATTTTAAACAAGTAGAAGAACTTATTCTGAGAAGAATGGAATCTTAAATGCGGAAATCGGACCTCAAACGGACCCTAAACGGGTCAAAAACGACAACTCTGACTCAAATCAGATGTCTGGAACATCTTCCAGACATCTTAAAAAGGGGTCCAGATCATACCTCACTCTACGCAGCTCCTCAGACATCCAGAGATCCTGCTGAACCATCTAGACCTAGTTCCAGACGTCCGACTATCCCTTCGGACGTCTGGAGACGCTCTCCGCCGTCTGGTGCCTCGCCCAAACGTCTGAACCGTGTGGGAGGGCGTGTCCCACGCCTTCCTGAAGCGAATCCTGCACGCGCACGGAAAATCTCTCAACACGGCATGAGACAGAACTTCGGCGTGGAAGCGAAGGAGGAAAATACGTACCTCTCAGTCGTCTGGAGCTCCCTCTAGACGTCGTTCGCGTCGTTTGGATGTAGGTCTAGACGTCTGATTCTGGGAAAAATCCCAGAATCAGAAGCTCCTTCTTCATCTTCCCGCTACGCGCGACCTCGCCACATAGCCGCTCATCCGCTGCACAAGCTACAACAGCACCGGGGGAAACCTTCCCAACACAACGCTCCTCCGCGCGCACGCTGACCGACCTCGAACTGCTCCGGCAAGGTCTCTCTCTCACGGCTCGCGCGCTCTCTTCTCTTCCCTCTCGCTGCACCTCTCCTCTCTACCACTGCACTTGGCCGCAGCTGTTGCTTGCTCTCACTCTCGCTCTCGCGCTGGAGGGAGGAGACGGATGGAGTGGGGTGGCATGAGGGAGAGGACGGGAGTATTTGTAGATGCGAGGGAAAGGTCCTACAGGTCGGCGAGGGGAGAGAAAGAGAAGAAGGCGGTTAGGGTTCAGTCTGTGCGCGGCACACATGCAGACTCGTGGTCGTACGCACGCAAAAATTAATTTCCAGACGTCTGGGAAGGTGTCCAGACGTCTGATCAGATGTCTGGCCTAAGTCCCAGACGTCTTAAACGACTTTGGTGGAGCGGGTCTTCACATATGGCCTGCGTAGTGCGGGGGCAGACGGACCTGTCTGAAGAAAGAGACGAGAAAGGTAGGGGGTATCTGCAAGAGTCCAAAAAGCTAAGGGTCAAAAAGTAATTATTGAGGATCGTTTTGTAAAGTGGGTCAAGGCGACCTTTTCTTAGGTTTAAATTTTGGTATAAGCCTAATTTAGACCTAAGGAATGCAATGGTGAGGTTGGATTTTAGGTTTGACCATGTTTGACTGGTCATTTTGCATAAAAACCCAAATTATGTTAAAAATTGGGTATGGTTCTCAATCTAGGTCAAGATAGGTTCCAATGGCCAAATTGAAGGTTCTAAACCCTAGGGATATTTTTTCATGAATTTTAGAGGGTTTAATTGATTTTTATCTTGCCTGAAACTTTGTGAATTAAAGTAGGTTTGTTTTAGGGTTACAAAATGTCATTTAATTCTCAGATTTTGTCATAACCCTTTCCTGATCGAATCACCCCACTTTTTCTCTTATTAAGCCCATTTGACTTGTGTCTAGACCCTTAGAAATCCCGTTTATGTACTGCAATGGTAAAATTATAGTTTTACCCCTTGTGAATTATTTTATTCTCAGATTTGTAATTCCCAGATTTAGGCTTTCCCTTAGGTTTTGTAGGAGCTTTTGTTCAATTTATTAGGTCAAAAAGTGCTAGTTAGGGTTCATGATGAGGTGCTCATCATGTAACAACCTTCCAATTTGAGCCAACACGTTTTTCCACATGTCACTTTGCCATCTATCTATGAAGAAAAACAAGGATCAGCTTCTAGACTGTTGAGGGCTTACTTAGGCTACAGGATTTTATTTGAACCCTTGGATCCTCTCACTCCTCATTATATAAAGGGGTGAGAGATTCATTCCAAGAGGACTCTTAGTTTTTGGCTTCTTACCTCGTTGAGGAGTTACAACATGTACATCACAAAAACTACCTTCCCTCTCGAGGAGGTCCAATGTACGTAACATATGAGATAATGGGTGGTTGAGGTGCAAGACCTCATTACCAGCCAAGGATTAGTCCCACATTATGCAGGGAAACCTTGTTAAAATTATTTGTCTCATGTGAATGTTTGAATTTTTTTATTTTCATGCTTCTACATTTCCTGTATCAAATAATTTTTTTAGTGGCCTTTGGAGCCCCTCACAATGAACTTGATGGCCATCGATATCACACACACATTCTAAAAGAACACAACTAACAAAACCCAAACAAGATATGTGGTAGTTTAATTGCGGTAGTTTTTATTCTTTTGATGCTTATAGTTTGTTGAATAGTTGATGGATGTAGTTGTCAACTCATAAATTTGTACATCAAATTCTTGGAGATGTAGTTGTGAACTCATCTAGATTCTTCAGATTGTGGATGTTTTGATAAGATATAGTTTGTATGTAGTATTTTATTTGTATAATAAATTAGTTAATGATAGAAGTAGATTGAAGTGGTTTATGTGGCATTCAGTATATTCTTCTTTAGGAACCTTTGGATTCATGGACTCAACCTAGCTTGAGTCTAGGTTGGGCATGGGCTAGGCATTTGGGTTGGGCTATTTTCAAATCCGACCCAGTGCATGAAAATGATCAACCCAACTCTTTCCCTTTTTAAAGGTGTAACTCAAACCATTTCCCATTATTAGTGTAAACAAAGAAAGCATGCTACCCCATTTTTTGATTTTGTACATTCCAAATTATCAAACTTTGAGAGTTTATGACGTTGAAATGTACAAGAAGAGAATATGAATTACTTTTTGAATGAGTAGGAGTGCTCATCTCCTTTTTTTTTTTGTTGAATATGGAATTAAAATAAGGACTACTTAGAAAGAAAAATGTACAAGAGAATATGACTACTTCCTTGTTCCCCAAACAAAATATCTCCTATATAAATTCAACATCCTGAAGCCTAAAGAGTGCCTTCCAACATGTGTTTAGCCACTAGCTCAACTGGAGGAATGTTTCACTCTCCCACTTTCCTTTTGGTTAGGTCTCAAGCGACCTGATCCAAAATAGTAATTGAACTATCAAATGATCACATAAATATAGAAGAGAGTTGGTGACCCACTTCCATCGTAATGTGTACATCTAGGGAAGATCTCTAACCGTCAAGTGTTCACTATGTTTCTTATTACTATTGATGAGAATATTAAGGTTCAATTACCCTTTTACAAAAATGTTCTACCCTTTTTATAGGGTTATAAGGAACAATCATTATGGGGGTAATCATTCCCTCACTTGTTGCCTAATGTTGAACCTTTCGCTTCTCGAGGGATCTCTAATATTACTTCATCTTTCGAGTGGTTCTACATCGCCCGACTCGCTTGATCATCTGTTGCATCTTGACCAAGGGGCTTCACCTGGTCGCTTGTCGAGTTTCACTGCTTCGATCTTGGTCATGGCAATTCTAGGTCGCCCATTTTGGTAGCTAGTCGGGTTAGGCTCTTTGGTAAATGCCTGGGTTAGATTGTCTAATGGTTATTTGGGTTGCTTGAGCCTAATAGGTGGTAGATCACTTGGTTCGAGGATTTTCTAGTGGGCTCATTACTTCCAGGTCAATTCTTTCACGAGCCTGTCACTCTTGGGCTTGCTCTTTTCTTCCCTTGTCACCTTTCAACCTTCCCTCTTTTCCCATCTATCACTCCATTCTCATTTGTCCCTTCTCTCTCATCTCTCTTCTATCTCTTGTATTTGCTTTTCTTTTATGTTTTTTTGAGCAACATATTTTCTTTTGGGACAGTCCCCCATTTTCTTTGGTTAGGAATTTTTTTACATTGCCACACTTTGCTCTCTTCCTTTTAACCAAAACCTAAATAACATTTGAAAGGTTTATATTGATATTATTTTCTTTAAATTGGACACATTAAGCCTATAAATCTCGACAATATCACTTTTTTTTTTTTTGCAAAGAATATCATATCAGATAATATCTCTAGGGTCTTCACATATCTACCTCATATAGAAAAAAAAAAAAAGAATCTCTGGGTTCCCCCTCCCCTTGCAAGCCAAAACAAGCCTATATAAATGTATGCATATTCTAGATTTAATAAATCTGTCATAGATTTCGACCATATATTTCCCTCAAATTGGGGGAAAAGAATACAACTGATTTGTTAAAAAAGTAATTTTTGTAATCTTTTATATATATAGAATTTCCTATATCTATTCAGTAGAACCAATTATTTGTATGTATCATTAAAGTGAAAATCTATATCCATATCTAAAGACAAGTTCTTCAATCCCAAATGTTTGCTGACCTCTTTTTTACCATTTCTATTCAAAATAATGTCCTTTAAAAACATGTTTGATCATTTTGTCATATTTGAAATGATCAATCATCTTGTTATAACCACGACCAGCGACCCCTTCTTATAACTAGAGTCCCCCCTTCTACCTCCCTACTTCCACCGGTGCACTTCCATTTTTATTGGCAACCTATGGGTACCTCTCCCTGATCAGCGATTTTTTTGTTTTTCTGATGACGAATGCCCCCTCGCAGGTAAATTGGAAGAATCGATAGTCCCACAACACCATTTCTTTGGTAATGAAGGGGCCGAAGCTTCAACTCGAATCCCCTCTACCGTAATCAGTGATTACTACCGGCCGAACTGTACCTTGGCAGGTGGATTTATATTGACTACCACGCTTGTTTGGGCAAGAACCTGTGGCATCGAAGATGAGCTTGAGAACAGCAGCAACGTTGGTGAATGAGATCATATGAACTCAACTAAATTCGGTGTGCCATGTCACGTGGATTGTGTAAACAGAGATGAGCAGATGCTCTGACTTGTTTTTAAGCCGTGCAGTGCAGCCAACGCCGAGAACGTTATTTACGTCAGAAGAAAAAAGGGTGACAAAAAGACGCTGGCGAAGACAAGCGTCGCTCTTTCCTTTTGAATGCAACTGACTCAGTACCAGCAATTTATTCCTATCCATTGCTAAAGGTGGGTGTAGCATGCTGCTACTGCTCTATCATATGCACCCCTTCTGCTTCTTCTTTAATCCTCACTGCCAGGTAAAGGTGGCCGCAGTGGAAGACGCAGAGGTCACAGTGCGTTGATTAAATCCAAGAAGTTACTGATGCCTCCTTTCTTCTTTCTGTCTATACCGTTTGTTAAGTTGCTCTCAAGGTTGTGCCCATGTTCATCAAGGACTGAGGCCGGTCATGAGAGTTCCGTGATATTAAAGATGACCGCTTAAATAACTTTGATGGACCTTATCAAGGAATTATAGGTTCGTTATCTCCAAAAGCAACTTAGCTCACAGCTCTTATTGAATATAGCTTGGGTGAATGCGGACAGATGAATGATCAACTGTCCACTAATATTTATAAAAGCCTGTGTAATAAACTTTGAGTACAAGGATTGGAAAGCCCATACACGATTACAAACATTACAACTCATATCTGAATAATACAAATGTAATTACACCTCTAATAACCCCCCTCAAATGCAGGGTCTATCAATGACCTAGAGTTTGGAACGAAAAGGCAGAAACTAATATGGATGTACAGGCTTTGTCAACACATCCGCAACCTGTTCAGTAGCTGGGAGATGATGAACAAGAAGCTGTTTGGAGGTAACTTTATCGCCAACAAAATGGAAGTTTATCTTATTATGCTTGGTTCTCGCATGGAAAATTGGTTTGGAGGTTGAGTAATTAAGTTGTCCCAATGTTAGCACAATGTTTGTGGTTGAGAGTTTGATGCCCAGTTCAAAACAAAGAGAAAGCAGCCACGATGTTTCAGTAGCAGCATTGGCCAGAGAGCAGTACTCAGCTTTGGTAGTGCTAGAATGAACAATTGTTGCTTGTTTCTTCAAAGACCAAGAGATCAGAGAGGAGCCAAAGTAAATTGCATACCCAAAAGTGGACCTTCGATCATCTGAGGAGCTCTCCCAGACAATAAAGGTCATAGCATTAAAAATAAACCGTATGTTAGTGTGCCCTTTAAGTAGCAAAGAAGTCTCTTTAAGGCTAAGAAGTGTTTATTTGTAGGCATGTGCATCATTTGAACAAGTTTGTTGGTTACATAAGAAATATTTGGGTGGGTAAACTGAAGGTATTGTAAGCAACCAAGTACTTGAAGATATACCGTGGGATTAGCCAAGTGGGTTCCCAAATGTTTTCATATTGTTGAGATGACATAGGTGTGGAAATTGGCTTAAGACCATCAAAATTGAATTTCAGTAATACGTCTATCAAGTATCTATGTTGACAGAGATGAAAGCCTTGAAGGGGGCGAAAAGTTCAACATCAAGAAAATAAGAAGGGAAGCCCATGTTTCTTACTGGAAATGCTTGTTGAAGGGAAGAAAGTAAAGTTTGCAACTGACACGAGCTTGAACTGATAGCTAAGATATCATCAATGCAAATGAGGAAATAGATGATTTCTTTGCCATTAGCCAAATAAAACACTGAGGTATTTGTTTCTGATCCCTTAAAATTATGAGCGATGAGGAAAGAGCTCAATTTGTGAAACCAAGCACAAGGTGCTTGTTGCAGTCCATAAAGAGAGTTATGTAGTTTTCACACATAACGAGGAAGGTCGAGATGTTCAAAACCTCTCAATTGCTCCATATAAATTGTTTCCTGCAAATCACCATGCAAGAAAGGATTGACCAATTATTACTCAAAGATAGAGAAGGTAGCAATTGAATGGTTGCCGTTTAATGACAGGATTGAATGTTTCAAAATAGTCATGGCCTTTTATTTGGTGGAACCCCTCAGGCACCAACCTCACCTTATAGCGGTCTATATTGCCATCAGATTTATGTTTTGTCTTGTAAACCCATTTGTTGCCAATGACATGTTGATGCATTAGACGTGGCACTAATATCCAAGTATTGTTTTTAACACTAGCATCAAACTCATTTGCCATAGCCTTATTCCAATGAGGAAATTTTGTTGTTAAGGTAAACAAAATTGGTTTTGAAACTCCAACATTAGCCATATAGAAAGCAGGTAAAGGATAAAGTGTGGAATGTAATGATTTTTTTCTTGGAAATTCCATTCATGGACCTTATGCACATCTGATGTGTGCACATAAGCATAGGAGTAGCAAATGGCTTAGTAGAAGGCAATGTATGTGTAGTAGCAGCCTTAGTAGGGGAAGTAGGAGGGATAGAATAGTTATCAGCAACAGTAACAAGGGTAGCCTTAGGCAACGTAGCAGTGGCAAATTGCAGTTAGTAGTAGCATTGGCCGGTAAGGTAGGAAGTGTTGGGAAATTTCTAAGCATCGATTCAATCCCCAAATCTCGATGGCATTGTGGAAGTGTAAAAACTAGTCGTTAAAATTTTTCTTTCACTCAATAATTGGATCAATGCTTGAAAATCCGAATAACAAAAAATGGAGATACCAAAAATGACCTGGATAAATAAAAACCACATGGGAAGATCTAGCATCTCCTTGTTTCAGGTTCCTACCAGTATAAAGGTACACCAATGGGATGGCGTAGCATAGCACCCCAAGAGTTGCACCTCCTCAAATAGGTCCCAACCTCATAGGACTCCTTTCTTCTTGGCAGGCAGATGAGACCTTTTATACCAAGAACACTCGATCCTGATTGTGCCATGCAAAATCCATTGCATCCCACAAATGGCTTCGCAATCCTTAAGGCATCCAACGCCCCAAAATCCCTCTAGAGATTGGCGACCCCACAAGTTTAGAACTCGTGGTTGACAGTATCAGACGTCCAACACGAAGGTTGAACATCTCAAAGACCTTCAGGCCTTCTGTCAGAGAGTTTGGACGTTTAGAATACTAGAGATCTGGACGTCCTGATTACTTCTTGGACATCCAGACTTGCTCCAGAACTTCTCCTGAAGGCCCTAGACATCCTAATTGTAGAGAGGAAGAGGGATGGTGTTGCTGCTCTCTTTTTCTTTTCTCTTTCCAAGTCTTGGTGGAGGGATTTGAGACACACCTAATTGGGATCATTAGGTTTCCTAATTGACTTTTGGGAGATATTTATAGGGTTAAAAAATATAATCATAATATGATGGGAACCCGTAGATCTCCATCCAAGATTAGGGACTTAACCCAACTTAAATTTTACAGGATAAGCTAATAACAAGTTATGTGATGTTTAGATCTAGTATTCGAATATTAATTAATTACAATCTAACCCTTAGATTTTAATTTAATGAAATTAATTAAGTGTAATTAATTATCAAATTAAATGCAATTTAACTATTTAAATATCATTTGATTTTTCCTACAAGTAGGAATCCATCAAAATCATTATTGGTTTCATTATATTAATAATAAAGAATTTAGGATTCGTGGAATTATGGTGTTAGCCTCTCTCGGGTAATTCAAATACTGATGAATTCTTTACACTGGAAAACATATGTAACCCTTAGAATTAAATCCCAGATTCACTATCTATCTTATTATGGGTTACATACTCTTATGCTCCCCTTGTATCATTGGTACAAGAATGAAGATCGGTTCCTTTACCAAAGAACTATCCTGTTCTTGATCAAAACTTGTATGACCATGTATAGAATTTCGTACTTCCCAATATATGTGAAGCGAGCCCGAGTCTCCCAATCTATTGTGTATACTTACGATAGCAGATTTGTGTGATTCCTTTGAGAGATCATGTGTCCCTATGCTCTCACATCCACATCAGCTTCTAGTCTCAACACTAAGGTGGGTGCATATCTTTTTCAGGTAAGGGCATAAGAGATGGACTTTCTCATCTCCATCTCATCGAGTCAACTCCTTGACTCAACCTGTGAGACAACCTGAATCTCCATTCTCATGCAGAGGATGTGCATTAAGGGCATTAGTCAGGTAACAGTCTCTTGAGAAGATTGCCATATCTTCTCAGACTAAAGACAACAATTGAATATCATGATCGTTATTGATGACTTAATGAAATCCTGGATCCAAACCATTTAGATCTTCGATACTTATCAGCAGTATATCTAACATGGCTACAGTACATTCTCCCAATTGTATTGAGGGATCCATCTAACCATATATCATTGTGTTCACGTGATTTGACATTCAGATCTGAATTATTAATTGATTGGTTCAACTTAGGTTGGTTCGTTTAGGGCATATAACTCTAACAAAAAAGATAGGAAATAATGCAGAGACATCATCACTTGCTTAAAGGGATAACAAGTCTTATTAAAAAGGACATGACGAGCTTGTATACCTTACAATGGTAGATGTAGCTAGGAAAAATATGTAAAGTGAAGTGGGGTTGAAGGTTATGAGTAGTATAGGGATGCAAGTATGGATAGCAGGTAGATCCAAATATCTTAAAGAATGTGTAATCAGGTTTGATGTTGTAAAGAAGCTCAAATGGTGTTAGTTGAGCAGGACCAATGGGCAGAACATTGATAATCATCACAGCAACATAGAATGCCAGACACCAAAATCAAATAGGTACTAAAGCATGAAATAATGGAGCTCTAGCTGTCTCAACAATGTGACAATTCTTCTTCTCAGCTAAGCCATTTTGTTGGCGAGTGTGTGGGTCGAGATTCTGTGATGAATACCCTGATCACATAGCCATTTGTGAGCTTTGGTACTCTCCACCCCAATCAATTTGAAAGGCTTCAATTTGAAGTTCCAAACTGAGTATAAACATACTTGACTAATTGTTGCAAGATACAAAACACATCTGACTTCAATAGAAGAGGAAAAATCGATACAAATTTTGTCCGGTCATCAAAAATAACAAAATACTTGCAACCATCATGAGAATAAACTAGAGATGTCCAAACATCTGAATGAATTAGATCAAAGGCTTTTGTAGTAACATTTTTAGTGGAAGACAAAGGAAGTCTATGTAATTTCTCTTAACAACAAGAATCACATAATTGTTTAGAAAATGGCAATGATCTAGAGGATAAGTTGTTGCTAGAAAGTATTTGTTGCTCAAATTTCCTATTGGCATGACCAAGTCTATAATGCCATAAGTGGAAAGGCAGCTTTATTGTTGAACATGCACTAAAGGAAGGAATTGAAGCACCTAGAGTTGACAAGGTGGAAGATGGTGCTTTCGAAATTGAAACTTGGTAGACACCACGGCTAGGCTTGCCTTGAAGCAAAATTCCTTGGTAGTTAGGTCGTTAACAATAAGAGGATTCAGGTAAAGCTTAAAATAGCAACCATTATCATTTGTGAAACAATATATAGGCAATAAATTGCTAGAAGCCCAAGGAACACAAAGAATTTTCTTGAGAAGAAGATATCAAGATGTAGAAGAAATAGAAGAGGTAGTTATGTGTGTAATATTCTCAACATATTCATTATCAAAATGTACAAAATCAAAACCATGATACTGAGAATTCAAGTCCAAATTTTGCAAAGAACTAGTAATATGATGAGAAGCCCTCGAATTGGCCAACCAAGAATTGAACTTAGATGTAGAATTGACATTTGTAGCTTGTACTTATAGTGGATTATTATGTTGTTGATAACATGTGAGAGTAGAATGATTTAAACATCCACAAATTTGGCATTGGATATCGGCAACATAATTAGGATGAGGTAGTTGAGAATGATAGAAAGAACACAACGTTGTTGATTGGTAGAAGAACGACCTCCACCAAATCGTCCACCACAAAAATCACCACCTCGTGATCATGCACCATGATTACGACCACCTCACATCGCATTATTGATGGCAACATCAAGTATAGGATGAGAAGATAAAAGACGTTGTTCATTTGCAAGGAGAAGGCCTTGGACCTCATCTAAGGTATTTGCCCCCCATGCAGTAGTAAAGGTTGTAATAGGATCAAACTTAGATCCCAAACCATTACAAATCACAAGAATAACATCATCATGCGTTTGCACACAAAACTAAGGATAAAGCAATCTATTTTGCTTTATCAACAAATGCAAGAACAAAGGAATCACCTTTCTTGAAATTACTCAACTCTACTCTGTATTAAACAATTTGGCACAAGATTGGGTGCCAAACATCCTTTCTAAATAGAAATAGACCTCACGTGATGTCATGAAATTAGAAATTTGCAAACAAATTTCCTCTGAGACAAAGGACAATATGTAGCTAAGAATTGATACCATGAGAGTGAGATGAAGAGAGGAAAACAAGGGGAGAGAAGATGGGCTGCCAGAGGAGACTATGGAGAGAGAAGTCGGATGGAGGAAGGATGTCAAGAGACACTGGATGAAACAAAAGAAAAAAAAACAAATATAGAGAGGAGAATCATATCCCCTAACAAGATTCCCCTCACCTTTTTCCCCCTCCATTGACCACTTTTTCTCCTTCACCAACTCTCATGATCTCTCCCTTCCCATCTCACTCCCTCGATCTCTCTTCCCCTATCTCCAACTCCTGATCTCACCCTCTCTTCCTCTCCATTTCACAATCTCATCCACTCCCTCACCAACCCTCTTGATCTCTCCTTCTCCTGCACTCTCTCCCCCTTTCTCACCCTCTCTCTGTCCCTCACCCGAGCCTGCTACTCCTTCCTCCACCGTCGATCGCCACTGGAGCAAGTGTAGTTTACAAAATTGGTTAACCCCTCTTTTTGGAGGTTAATCCCCATTTACCACAGGGGTTAATCCAACCCTACTTTACCTCTAAAACCTAGGATCAATGGCAAGTTGAGATAACCCCCCATCTCAACCCATATTTTCTTCCTCTTGTCCCCAACACATTATTTTCATCCTACCCTTTCTTTCCTCATGTTTTGTAGGTTTAACATATTTCGAATAATAACTATTTTAATATAATTAATGCATAATTAAACAGGTTACTTTATTTTAATATATACTTAAGCCATAATAATATATCAAATGTAACCATCATATTTTTACTACTAAAAAATAATTAGCAACTATTGTAATCGGTGTATACTTGTTAATTAATGTATAAGCATAGCATTATAACATGATTACTATTACATCATAATTAGCACTTGCAATATAAGATAATTACTTTACAAATTATAATATTATACAATAATTACAAAACTAGTTCTTCTTTATTAAATATGTTTACAATAATTAATATATTATTAGACATAATTACTATAGGTGTTACTACATCTATAATATTAATCTATTTATAATTTCAACATATAATTGCACGATAGCTTTCCTTACTATTTTAAAAAAAAAAAAATTTCAACATATAGTTAAATCATAATGATATATGGTTATTAGCAAATAATCACATTATTATTACTATAAATTAATCATCAACTAATAAAATTAATACATACTTTCTAAATAGCAAATAATCATACCTTATAACTTAATTACTACTGCAACATAGTTAACAATAGCAACATTAAATAATTAGTATTTAATAAATAAAATAATTACAACTTATTTGTTACATTAACACAAAGTATAATGGGATTTGTCACGTTATATTAAAAATCAAAATATAATAGTTGATATTTAAAACATCACCTACAATGTTATACAAAAAATAAATCATCAATAGATTTATATTATATTTATTTACTATAAAAAATAATTCACTAATTAATATATTTACCATCCCAACGACAAGCATGACTTTTGTCACCTTAATATTCATTCTAACCTCCAAAATAATGTAAACACCACCCTTTTAATCACATGTTAATCCTCATTCCTAAGTCTCATTTAAGTAAAGATAAACAGAGGTTAACCCATAAAGTAAATACAAACAAGGATTATACCTTATTGTAAAGATGCTAACAAGTTAACTGCTGATAGTACTATATCAAAATAGAATATGAGTAAAATAAATATAGAAGTTGTTTGATTGGTAAGATTGTAATGATTGATATAATTGTTAATAATTAATATGTTAATTTTGTAAAAGAGGAGAGAAAGTTAGTGGATTTTGATGTGAGTATTTTAATTATTAAGTAATATTTTTTAAGTTATATGTGGAAAAAGAAAATACTAGTGGATTTTGATGTAATGGAAAGAGAGAATATATATGAAAAAAATGAATTTTTTAGAACCCGTGTTATTCTTATCCCATCCCACCTCTTAACCCCTATCTTATCTTTTATCCCGCAGCCAAACACTAACTAAGTGTCAAGCATGACGATAAATTAAAAAAAGGACAATACAAATAATTAAAGAATATAAATGTAAAATCATTCCCTTAAGCTCCGTTTGATATAATTTTAAATGGTAGGATTATCTCACGTGACATTTATAATTGCTACATTACCCATCATATATATTCCTTACCAATCATATTTATCCTCACCTTTTATATTTACCTTTACAAACACATTTACACCTATCACATTTATTCTACTAACTCACTTATTATACAAATAAAAATAAAAATAGCACTCACATTTCTTATTTGAGATCTTAAATTCTGATATTATTTTATTTTAAAATTTAATATTTAATTCTAAAATCTAACTTACCTTAAAAATAAAATTATTATATTCTTCTCAAATAATCCCTGACTAATTATTTAACTCCAAAGTGAAAAAAATCAACCAATTCTAGTTCTAATTCCATCTTCTTACTTGTACCCAAATAGGCCGTCAGAATTTTGCATGTTTTAATCTTTCTTAAATACCACATTATTCATAGATAAGTTGACCATTCGAGGATATTTTACCATACAGTTACCTAGTTTCATCTCTTACACCAAATATGGATCAAAATCAATTCCTTGTTTCCACCTGGAAATTCTTGAGTTATTACCCTTTTTGAATTTCTTAAATCAAATGACCGCTGATTTTCATGTTAAACCATTTCTGGTTTAACATAATTACATCTTAGAACGCTTTTCAAGAGTACTTTTCCAAGAAGTTAAAGGCCTGTCACGATGCCAGATCACTACACGTTTAACCATGCACTTACAAAAGGTATAAATTGTTTTTGGAAAAATACGAATGGTATAAGGAACAGCTAATACCAACATCGTTTGCATCAAGGCTTTCTAAAGTGATATCCAAAAACAAAACAAACATACGCCCGATACGCGCTTGCCTCTCAAATGAGCAAAAGGCAAACACAGCCTAATCATACTTTAAAGAAGAGAAGGTTGACAACCTCTATAGAAACCAGTAGCTTGCTGTCATAACAGCTGCAGCTCCTGACAAGGACTTCAGCAGAAAGCGATAAACCAGTCAAATATGTAACTCTGACATTGACGTAAGACTTAGTTAAGGTGTCCAATTTGGGTTTAAGGCAAGTGATCAGGAATTACATGGGAACTCAGACGATCAGGCTTAAGCAAACTCAGCTCACCATCAGAGTCGGAAATGAGGAGGATATCAGCAGCGCTAAAATTTGCCTCCAATAATGTTACACTTATAACATCAAAAGCACGTACCTAGATTTTAGACCTAGCAGTATAATAAAATTTTAAAGCTTAACAAGACAACCACAAAGTCCAAATCAGCGGAATACACCACGAGAGGCAAAATACTGAGGATAATTAACTCAAAAGCTGAATAGCTCCAGAAAATTGAATCTGAACGTCTCATATGTCATTAAGTTGCAGGTTTTTGCTTCTTTGGCATACGATAGCCCCCAACGACACAAGCATGGTCTCGCTCAAATGGTTCCAGTGTAACTTGTTCAGCTGGTTTGAACTGGTCAGCCTGAAGCTTCTTTACTTCTTGGGCAAAAACTGCTTCAGCAGGCACAGTGGAGTCTATGCAGTTTGCCTACACAACATTCCAAAAATCAAATCAGGTTAAACTTTGGTAAAGTAGAATAACGTGGAAGAACTTCGGCTCATAAATGGGCAGCATGAGGACAGCAAGAGGTTCCGTCAACGTACTTGCATCGTTTTGACAGAAGAATAGTTTATATTATGTAATGCTCAGCAAAGATGTAAAATTGTAATATGTTTTGTGTACCTTGATTGATATGACAAAATGGCCACCGTTCTTCAAGAAGTAGGATGCATTCAGTGCTAAAATCCTTGCCTGCACAATATGAGTCAGACGCAATCACTTGAAATAATCCAGCCAAAACAGGAATTTGACACATCAGAGAAATGCAAGATTCCCTTTAAACTGTTGCTCATGTACTAAAACGTAGAGTGACAACATTCAACCATCGGAGAGATTTGCACTTTTAAAATTTAGGCCCGTAGAACATTTTTCATTGGAAAAGAAAAACGGATGCCAATAGAAAGACTTTTAGATGCACTCATTTTAAAGATGAGCAATATTAACGTGATATTTTTAAATTTGACAAGAGAGTTTCCTCAAATAATAACCAGAAAAACGGATAACATGCAAGATACGTTCCTAAACACACTATAAATTTAGAACCAAAATCACTGAAAGTCTAATCACTTAAACAAATTACATAAAGCAGATCCAATTAAAAAATGATGTTTCATATTTACACATCTTGGATATTTGCAAAACAATTTTTTAAGAATTTTTATATGGGGCTTCAGACTTCTGATAGTTATAGGAATACCACTGCAAAAATGACTCCATTGTAAATAAATACCACAGATAATGTCAGTTTAGATATTAGGCACATTAAATTGCCCTGGAAGGTCAAAAAAAGAGGGGAACGACTTAATCACAAGTACTTTGAGCATTCTGGATGAGTTCCTCAAAGGGGCTTCACACATGGTCCTACGTCAATGGAGAAGCAAAGATGGTGTTCCAAAAGCAGAGAGCAGTAAGAGAGTCGATGGTGGGATTTGGACATCAGCAGAGGAGCAAAAACAATGACATTTTAATTTTTTTAAAGAAAATAATGGATAACCTTTATAACAGTTAACCTGAATAGAACCATTGTAAAGGCAATCAACTTTGCAATGGATCCAAGAGAATATGAAGATTATGGTGAAGTTTAGTAATATCAAATGCTTCATGTTATTAACTTGCAGATCCATCAAAGAAATATAGTCTGGTTTTAGTTCATTCAAAAAATGGCAAATCCAATATAAACAAGTCCTGATTACTTCCTAAATGATTTTTCGTTTGCCTATTAAGAGGGAATGTCTAGCCACACTGATAACTGACAGAATGAATGAGAAACTTTGATGAACAAAATCTTGAATGTTCTATGAAAATCTCTATAAAACAGCTTTTGTCAATAAAAGAGCAGATACACCTCAATGACAAGAGAAAGAAAAATGTATCAGAAGAAATCTATCAACACACTTAACATCAGTCACCATGTAACAGGAAGACTTAGTGTTTCAAAAGCAAGACTAAGTAATCTAGATGTCAAAGATCAACGTCTCTAAACCAGGCCAGTACAACTTCAATAAGGCATACTGTCAGTTACATGCAAGCAAAATTAACATTTAAAAAACTTGCTTGCAGTCAAGCAAGAACAAAAGCAACCAGGATCAACACACTTAAATGGTCCAGTGGTTGAACAGATGGACTCACATCTAAATGACCAATGTCCAAATTTTACATTATTTAAAGGGGAAAAAGCAATTAACATGATAACATTAGTTTTACTCTTTACTAGAGAGCTTCCAAAACTTTTTAAGTTGTTCTGAGTAAAGAAAGGATAAAGGCCCACTTTACAATATATAAAATATTATGCAGTATGTGTAATTATTGAGAAACTAAACACAGTTTACAAAGCAGAAATAGCTAAACATTGTACTTCTGACTGAATTCCCGCCTACTGCCAAAACAAGAATAATGTCAAAAGGATATTGATATGCATCTTGCTAAAATTACAAAATGTCCTGAAGAGAAACCAAAGTAGTTCATCCTTGCTCAAAGATAAAAAAAATCAATAACAGAATGCAATCTCATTCCAAATAAGAAAAAGGCTGAAAAAGTCGATACAACTATGTCAAATACATAAACTCCTACTTCTCTAAAAACAAGCTATAGCAAATCTTTGAAATCTTCTGTGAAATTGCCATGAAAAAAAGAGCAAGTTTAAATGACTAGGAAGTAAAGGATGATTGGACTAGGCACATAGAAATATATGAACCAGGGAGCTAAACCAACAACCCAAAAACAATGAAAAAGAAAAGGCAAGGCTACCATGAAAAAGATCACAAAAAAACAAGACATTTATTAGCATCAGAGACTTGGAAGTTTGCATCATACAATGATGTCCTGAAGGGGAATCCAAGCGAGTCATCATCTGATAAACATGATGTTGCTTCAGAAAAACAAAAACGATAACATTCTGCTAAACATACCAGGTGAAAAATGCATACAAAAGGCAAAACCTATCCAAAAAGATTTCAAAACAAACAAGATATGTTAATTAGCATCAGAGACTTGGAACTTTGCATCATCCAATGATGTCCTGAAGGGGAATCCAAGCACTTCATCATCTGCTATGTCTTACGATAAAACACATCAAAACAGTAGTCATTGGCACGAGAGTCAAAATTGTCAAACATAAAATAAGGTAACTCCTCCAGATTGCAGATCATTCTTAATTCGATGGTTCACCAAATAACAAATATTATTCTTTTCCTGAACAGCAAAACAACACCGACGTTTGATTTCTTTTCTGAAAATACTGAAGCTTCATAATGTAAAATGAAAGCATATAGACGAGGAGAATGAAAAATCTGTGATAATAGAAAATATGGAATAAATACTGAAAATTAGTATAGAGAATCCCTTATGTCTCTTGCTAGTGAAAACAAAAGTACCTGATCAGGTTGGGCAACATCAGAAAAAATAACATCCACCATGCTAACAAGCATTCGATACTTGGCAGGATGCCTAGCATCTTCAATTATGGGAATGACATTTGGACGCTTCTTCGCCATGTTTACAAGGTCTCTACCACTTCTATGAGAGAATTCAACTGCATAAACAATCCCATTCTGCAAAACAGCAGAACATTGATGTAAGAGAAACCTCAAAGATTATTTTAAGAAATGCACTGCACAGATTATAAAACCTACAGGGCCAACAATATCAGAGACATGAGAGACGGTGGTCCCTGATGCTGCACCTAGGTAAAGCACTCGTGATCCAGGAGCCTTCAGGAATAACAAATAATAAATGTAAGGCTGGAGTGGTTTAGTCATCAAAAGTAACAATCTAAACAATCATGGAACTAATAGCAATAAAGGACATCACATTGCAGTATAGGAACAGGTAAACAAAAAAAATCAACAACTCATTTGTCAAGTTAGAAAACCACTTACAATCCAGATGTTGTCGACACCACCCAAAATGGCAGCCGAAAGCTTTGAACGGAAAGGATTCCAAACACGATATTCAACCTTCGTCCCATCCTCATTCTGATGGTCAACAGAACGGGGCCAATAAATAAAAATGACACTTACCGCATTAGGAGAGTAAAAGAACATAAATGAAATAGAATAATTACAACATTCTAGTGACCTCTAATGAAAAATACATATCCAAGCCAAGTGACAGAGATGAACACAGCAAATCGACTAAGCTAAGAAAGCATTTCCTTCTCAAAGGAAGCAGAATGGATATACTTTATAATTTTCTTATTCCATTAAAATCTCAACAGAAAAGAACAGAGCCAAACTACAAAATATCTGACTCCAGAAAAACTGTTCACAAGCAATTGATAAAATATCTCCCGATTAGGTTTAAAGCATTATCATGCTTCTTTTCCTTTTTTTTTCCTTGCAAAGTAACCAGAACCCTTCAAACTCGAAATTCCACTCTCTACAAGCTCAACGTACTCAGCATAACCCACAAAAAAGCGAACGCATGTGACAGTGTCACAAGAAAAAAAAAGGTAAAAACCATTTTAAAAAAAGCACACAACTATTTTACATCAACACAGCATTGTGAAGCGCTATATTCTACACAAACAGGCATGATATCAACTACACAAGTAATTTTTCTTTTGTGAAAGTTGAAAAGGAGTATGTGAACCTTATGAGAAAAATGATATAATCACAAGTATAACGACAAAAAAGAACCGCATTTTGGCAATAAAGGTGAAGGCTTGGCATCAAATTAATTACCTGAACGGAGATGCGCTTTTCACCGTAGACGGACTCGCCGACCAGCATGTTCTTGGTGCAGAGAGCGTCCTCCTTGCCCTTTGCTACAAAGACCCCTTCATGCCTATGTGGCTCTATCACAACCTTACTCCCACCCTTCATTCCAACACCACCACGTCCTCCTCCCCTTCCCCTTCCACCACCACGACCTCTCCCACCACCACCGCCACCTCTTCCCCCTCCACCTCTCCCTCTTCCCCTCCCTCCATCTCCCCTACCTCCCCTGAACCCTCCCCTTCCTGGAAAAAAAGAACAAAACTCCAAACAACCAGTCAAAAAAATAAAAGCAAAAAAAGAAATGGAAATTAACAGCATGCATACGTCTGGTGGAGAAAGAGGTAGATTTTACCTCTCGGCGGCCTCATCCCCGGTGGAGTTGGGGTGAGAGGGTTGGCGGTGACTGGGAAGGGTTTTGTTGACGGGGAAGTAGAGTAGCGGAATGGAATTTGGGATTTTATATCGTCGATCGCTAGGGTTCTGAGGAACTAGGGTTTTTGTTTTGGGTGGTCCATTATGCGGATGCAGATCGGTCGGGTTCAGGTCAGCTGCAGTTCAATTTATATCCATGTTCATTTTAAAATTTATATCTATATCTCAATTATTTATGCATCGCGGATAAAAATTTACTAATTTCAATCTATTAATAAATTAATTTTACAATGAAATCTTATTAAATTAAAGTTAATATAAAGAAAAAATCTATAATATAATTTATTAATTATTTATTTTCAGCAAACTCTCGATATAAGAACTCAAGTTACTATAATTTATTTATCTTTATTAAAATTATTATAAAAAGAGTCTTTCAATGAAAATACATCAAAAATAAAAATATAAAAATTATAAAGAAAGAATAAATACAAGTACCTTTCAAATAAAAAATTTTCATCTCTAAACTAAATATTTAATATATGTTTTAGAGGCATTCCCAACCTTTAAAATCATGTAGGGAATCATGAAAAAAATTAAAGTTGAGGGAATGAGGGACTTAAGGTGGGACTGATATAAATCTCAGGTAAATGGGGTTTTATTCGGGTAGGGTAATCAGATATAGATTCATACCCATACCCATACCGAAACCTAGTCGGATTTTTTAGATAAAACCCATACGCGAACTTAATCGGATTCGGGTCGAGTTTTACCCATTATTTTCGGGTCGGGTTGGGTTGAGTTCGGGTCAGATTTACCGAAACTTGCATCCCTAGTCGGAACCCAAGGGGAGAGTGGGTGAGCGAAGTCAGGTTAGTTAGAGCAAGTTGTCTGAGTTGCTTCCCTGCAACACAGAGTCCCCTCTTTTCAATCTCCTCCTTGCCCGCACGTTTTGTCACAAAAGGAACAAAAAGGTAGGGCCCCTTGTGTAATAAATAGAGAATTATGGGCTAAAATGCAAACTAGGTCAAGATGGATTCTGATTAGGCTCAAATTTTAGGGTTAACCTAATTTGAACCCAATAAATTTAATGGTGACCTTAGATTTGGGCTTTGACAATGTT
The DNA here is from genome assembly GCA_037157565.1 of Thalassia testudinum. Classification (NCBI taxonomy): domain Eukaryota; kingdom Viridiplantae; phylum Streptophyta; class Magnoliopsida; order Alismatales; family Hydrocharitaceae; genus Thalassia; species Thalassia testudinum. The sequence goes on from JAZHRO010000024.1 coordinate 80,224,155, forward strand.
TGCCTGGATAAATTACACAGAAGCCTAAAATAAGGCAGATGAAGGAGTCGAACCTGCCTGCGGCGAAGGGTGAGAAAAATCAGGACTCGCCTGCCTATGTGGTGGGTTGAATGTCTTCCTTCCACTCTTCAATGAGACAGCATTTGTATTGGCTTATTGTCCATGAGGTGGTGGGGGAGCGGAAGGGGCAGAGCATGCGGGGTTCTGCATTAAAGGCCGCTGTGACATGCCGTAGTGCGTATGTGTTAAGAGGTGTCGTTATAGTCGCACTTGATACGTCGATTTTAAAAGAAGTAAATGGAGATGAGTCCGAGTGTCGTCTCAGGGAGGCGTGGAAATTGAATTTTGTTTACCACTTGTTGTCACGAAAAAGGCGGAGTTTTGCTTGCGAAAGAGACGGTTTTGAAAAGCGAGAGATAGAGAGAGAGAGTTTAGGGTTAGAAAGCTCTTGGTTTTGATCATGCACTTTGAACAGAAATTAAAATGGCGATTGAACGGAAAATAATTTCATTAAACATGTATTCATAGTTCATAGCTTACAACATTAAATACATGCTTTAACAAGAGTAAATGAAAGCTTAAAAGAGAGAGAGAGAGAGAGATGGAGAGAGAGTGGAGAGTGACGAGGCAGCCACGACGGTGGAGGAGGCTCCGTCGGCGGCTCGTCGTCTCCGGCGATTACAAGAGTGCCTAAAGCTAGCTAGGAGAGGAGTGGAGTAGTTGCAAGTGGGAGAGTATGCATTGAATGGTGGTAGAAGGGGGTTTAAATAGAGTTAAGGGCTTCCTAAAAGAAGAATGGGCTTTAGCGACATCGAGAGCGTCGCTAAAACTGCTTCTATAAACGTCGGTGAAGCCCTCTTGCCGCCGGTCAGCTTCCCGCCCCGGTCTTCTTCTCCGCGCGATCCGTGGCCGCTGATTGAGAGCCGTCCGATCGAAGATCGGACGGCTGAGAGCCTTCGGCGCCCGCGCTGAGATCGCGCCTCGGGCGCGCGAGCGCACGCGCGTGGGAGCTAGGGAGCTGTCGTCGCGCCGTGTGGTGCTATCCTGGCCGCCCGCTGCTGATCGGGCGGCCCAATTTTCCCGCGCCCTTCGCTCACCTTTGATTTCTGCTCCGTGCAGCTCGACACGCATCGTGACGATGCGGGCGTGCGCGCTAACCGTTGCGCCACGCCCGCGCTTTGTCGCAGCGACCGCGGGCGAGCGTGCGGATCTCGACCGTTCGATCGGAGATCAACGGCCGAGATTTGTCCTTGGCCGGCTGAGGGTGCACTAGCGGTGGGGGCAGGCTGACGTGGCGCTCTCTGGGCCGTTGATCTCCAAATCAACGGTCAGAATTTCTTGGGCCCATTGTGGGATCTCCGGATATCGGATTTGGCCGATCTTGAGTCCGTTGGACTCCGTTCGTCATTCTGAATCCATCCATGTGGTCCAATTGCTCATCTGAGGCCTGCTTTGACAAATGCTTTACACAAATGGTCATTAATATAGTTTATAAGCAATCTTGGTACTTGATGCATGCAATGCTCCTATTCTACTTTATGTTGCTCCTTTTATTCTAAAGATGGGCCATATTTAACCTAATTACTACCCCCTTGTGTGGTGTTATCATACCCCCATGCTTACTCCTTGCTAGTCCCTAGCAAGGTTTATTCTAGCCTTTTTTTCCTTGGAGAATTCAAGAAGTAATTGCTTAGGCACTTTGTTACTTGTCAATAAGAGGAAATATACGAAGATCTTAATCTACAATGACTAAGCAGCGCCCGAGTGTCTGCCAAAATACGAATCGCCTGAATCCTTGCTTTAATGCACATATGTATACGTATGTATATTTTCTTAGAATTTTTTCGGAATTCAGTGTGGGTTGGTAACTTTTTACGGCTACCCAACCCACCCAAAACTTGGTCAAAGCCCTAAGTGCTAAGCATCTTGGTGTGAATGTTGTGATAGACTCACTTAACGGTAATTGAGACAGACTTCGAGTTTCTACGCCTCTAGGTGACCGAAAAAGAAAATATTTTTGCTTGAAGGTGTATTTGTTTGATTGGTAGCTTTCTCCCTACGTTCGTTTTACTTGGGGTCAACACAAGGATTTTCCAGTGTATATCTCCCCGGCTTATACTACTTCCCCGCTTCTTCCTTAGGTGTTTTGGTCTTTTTTGTGCAATTATTAAGCTGGGCTCTGGACAACCGACCAATGGGCTGTTACCCACGATCACTTGCCAACCATGCTTGTGCGGTGAAGTGTGGTCTATTTTCTTTTCTTCTTCTTCTTTTTTTTTTCGTAGGTGGCTTCCCTGATCTCAAATGTACTTAGAGGTAGCGAAAAGGAAATGGCCTGTGGCTGGGTTCTGGACAACCTGCCAATGGGCTGTTACCCACGACAACTTGCCAGCCATACCACCCTAGAGAGTTCATTAGCTACCCAATTTCTGTCAAAATCTCCGAGAAGCGAGTCTGTGCAAAAATGTGTGCAGATGCTTAGACTCAAACTTTTCCTGAGTTAGAGGGTGAGTTGATAAGTCGTATACTTATTACCTTATTTAGTAGGTGGATTAGAATAGCTTAAAGTTGCAAGGATTCGCCACTAAATCCATATTTTAACGGACACCAGGGTTGATTAAGCCTGAAGGCCTGAAAAGTCTAAGTGTTTAAGTTCTTTTTGTATTATTTCCCACTATTGACAAGTTTCTAATGCCTAAGTTTTCTTCCTAAATTCATCATTTTTTTTTAAATTAATTAATTAATTCAGACTGATTAATTAAGCTCAAGATTATGCAATTTACCACCCTCCCATGCTTAAGTTGGACAATGTCCTCATTGGCAAATACATGGATGCAAAAGGGTTCAAAAAAATAGTACCTGAGTGACGTAAACTACCAGATCAGTCTGAATCCTCTGGGTTACCTCCCAAGAAGTGCTGAGTTTAACGCCTCCAGCTGGGCGGTGCTTGGTGTCAGCCCTCAACGAGGGTGACACTTTCCTTGGGGGGTACCTGGGCTAGGAAATGCTTCAATCTTTGACCATTAACTGTAAAAGTGTGCCCAGTGTTAAGATCAGCGATTTCAACCGCCCCATTAGAATAGGGCTTGACCACCCGAAATGGTCCCGTCCATTTGGACCTAAGTTTCCATGGGAAGAGTTTCAAGCGTGCATCAAACAGCCAGACTTGTTGGTTCGGCTCAAAGGTTTTTCTATGAATGAGTCGGTCGTGGACGGCTTTCATTTTCTCCTTATATAGCCAACTATTGTCAAAGGCGTCCCGACGAATTTCTTCGAGCTCAGATAATTGAAGCGTCCTTTGCGCACCGGCTAACTGGGGATCCATGTTACATTGTTTGACAGCTCAGTAAGCCCGGTGTTCCAATTTGACAGGGAGATGGCAAGCTTTGCCAAAGACCAAGCGATAAGGCGACATGCCTATCGGGGTCTTAAAAGCGGTCCTATATGCCCATAGGGCATCATCAAGTAGTGTGGACCAGTCTTTCCTGTCAGGTCTCACAGTCTTCTGTAAAATATTCTTGATTTGTCTGTTTGAGACCTCAGTCTGCCCATTTGTTTGTGGATGATACGGGGTGGCAATGCGTGGTTTACCCCGTATTTTCTAAGTAGGGCACGGAATTGGGAATGGATAAAATGGCTTCCACCATCACTGATCAAGGCCTTGGGTATTCTAAACCGGGAAAAGATGTTCTTCTTCACAAAGTCCATGACCGTCTTGTGATCGCATCGTCGAGTGGCGACGGCTTCAATCCATTTGGAAACATAGTCTACCGAGACCAGGATGTACTCGAAGCCGTTGGATGGTGGAAAGGGGCCCATAAAATCGATACCCCAAACGTCAAAGATTTCGACAATCAAAATGGGCTGAAGGGGCATCATATCTTTCTTGGTCATGGTCCCCAGTGTTTGGCATCGTGCGCAAGTCTTGGCAAAGATGTGTGCATCTTTAAATAGGGACGGCCAATAAAATCCAGACTGCAAAACTTTTGCAGCTGTTTTCTTGCCAGAGAAATGGTCACCACACGCTTGGTCATGACAAAAGGAAAGCACACTCTGAACTTCGTCTTCGGGGATGCACCTCCTGATGATCTGATCAGCACAGAGGTGAAACAGCATGGGATCATCCCAGAAATAGTGCTTGGCCTCAGCCAAGAACCTGTCCCGTTGCTGTCTGAACCAGCTGTGCGGGGTTTGTCCTATAACCAGGTAGTTGACATAGTCAGCATACCATGGCATTTTCTTGTCTTGCATCAGGGAAGGTATCAGATAGAGGTAGGGAGGGTCCAATGTAGTCTGGATGAAGTCTTGACAGGTGGTCAGCCACCACATTTTTCGATCCGGCCTTGTCTTGGATTTCCAGGTCAAATTCCTGCAAAAGCAGGATCCATCTGATAAGTCTGGGTTTTGCATCCTTTTTGGCCAACAGGTGTCGGATGGCTGAATGGTCTGTGTAGATAGTCACGTGGGATCCCAGCAAGTATGATCGGAATTTTTCCAGTCCAAAGACTACAGCGAGCAACTCTTTTTCTGTGACCGTATAATTACGTTGGGCCTCATCCAACGTTTTGCTCGCATAGTAGATCACCACGGGCTTCTTGTCTTGCCTTTGTCCCAGGACAGCGCTTATGGCAAAATCTGATGCGTCACACATAATCTCAAAATCCTGGGACCAGTCTGGGGGTTGAAGTACAGGTGCGGTGGAGACTAAGTCCCGGAAGGTATGATAAGCCTGGATGCAATCAGGAGACATGTGGAAAGTGGCGTCATTGGCTAGAAGGTCGGTCAAGGGTTTGGAAAGTTTGGAAAAGTCTTTGATGAACCTTCGGTAGAAGCCAACATGTCCTAGGAAAGAGCGAATCTGCCGGACCGAACTAGGTGGAGGAAGTTTGGAAATTAAATCAACCTTAGCTCGATCTACCTCGATGCCCCTATGCGAAACGATGTGTCCGAGGACAATTCCTTCTTGAACCATAAAATGGCTCTTTTCCCAACTTAACACCAAGTTAACCTCGATACATCGTTTCAGGATTTTCTCCAAGTTGCTCAAACAATGGTCGAATGAATTCCCGAATATAGAGAAATCATCCATAAAGACCTCCAAGTATTCACCCACCATTTCTGAAAAAATGGCTAGCATGCAACACTAGAAGGTCGCAGGTGCGTTGCATAACCCGAACGGCATTCGACAAAATGCAAACGTGCCATACGGGCAAGTGAATGTGGTCTTTTCCTGATCTTCCGGAGTAATTGCGACTTGGTTATATCCTGAATATCCATCCAGGAAGCAAAAATACTTCTGCCCTGCCAATCTTTCAAGGATTTGGTCAATGAATGGCAAGGGGAAGTGGTCCTTCTTAGTGACTTCATTAAGCTTCTTATAATCAATACACACCCGCCATGCGGTGGTGGTGTGGGTGGGGATGGATTCGCCATGATCATTAGTGACAACGGTGAGCCCAGCCTTCTTTGGAACCACTTGAGTAGGGCTCACCTAGGGGCTATCAGAGATAGGGTAGGTGATGTCGGCGTCGAGCCACTTGATAATTTCTTTTTTAACGACCTCCCGCATGTTAGGGTTTAACCGTCTCTGCATCTGGCAGGAAGGTCGGGCCCCATCTTCCAGGTAAATCTTGTGGGTGCAATAGGTGGGGCTAATTCCTCTTAGATTCGAGATGGTCCAACCAATGGCGGCCCGATGTTCTGAATGAGTTGCAGTCAACCTTAGTTCCTGATCTTTGGTTAGATGGGAATTAATAATCACTGGAAAGGTCTGGTCAGGTCCCAAGAAGATGTACTTGAGATTCTCGGGCAATGGTTTAAGTTCAGGTGCGTGTGGGACCACAGTCGATGGGAATGGAAAGGGCGGTAGTTGATCAACATCGATCTCTTCAAATGGTGTCATGTGATGATACTCAGCCTTATAGAGGTCCACGGGTAATGATGGTGACGGGTCAGAACTACGGGTTTGGTGGTCTGAGACAGAACTGAGGGTAAGGCATTCCTCGATTAAAGTTTCCACGGGATCATGTTCCTCAATGTAATCGCAATCAAAAGACTTTGTCGCCCGGAAGATATCCAATTGCATTTTCCTGTCTCCGAAGGCGATTTCCATACATCCTGTGTCGCAGTTGATGTTTGCTTTAGTCGTAGCTAAGAAAGGTCTGCCTAAGATTATGGGTGAGTTCTGTAATTTTTCAGGGACCTCCATGTCGAGCACCAAAAAGTCGACTGGGAAATAGAAATCCTTGACCCATACAATTACGTCCTCGACAACCCCCTTCGGGGTTTTCACTGATCTATCTGCCAGCTAGATGGTGACAGGGGTTGGTGCCAGCTCCCCAAAACCAAATTGGTGGTACAGGGTTGTTGGAATTAGATTGATAGAAGCACCTAGGTCCAGGAGCGCTCTATCAAATGTCATGTCCCCGATATTGCAGGAAATCAGGGGCACTCCTAGGTCAGTTTGTTTGAGTGGAAGGTTGCTTGATATCACGGAACTCGCTTGCTCAGAGAGTACAACCTTCCTAGGTGCTTGAGGTCTCGGCTTACGCTTGGGTGTACAGGCATCCTTTAAGAACTTGGCGTAAGCGGGGATGTGTTTGACGGCTTCTAGGAGCGGAATATTAATCTGTACTTGCTTAAAAATCTCCAACAGCTCCTCAGTTTCCATAGCATTCTTCTTTTTCTTAATTGTTTCCAAGGCCTCAGGGTAGGGTGTCTGAATGTGGACTGATTCCATGTCTGGGTCCTTGGTTGGTGCCTCTTCTGAGTCGGGTATTTCAACAAGTAAAGTCTCGGGGAGATTCGGCCATTTGGGATCCTGGGTTTTGGTGCCGCTTCTCAAGGTCACAGCATTTGCAGAGACATTGGGGCCATGGGGTGATCCTTGAGAAGACGAGGATGAAGAAGCGCCAAACCCAGGAGGTGTTTGTGGGGCTGGCTGGACCATGTGAGCCTGCCCGGGATTGCCTTGGAACCCTTGCGAATTGGGGCCTCTGTTAATTATGTTTCGCGGGTTCGGTTGTGGTTGGGAAGGTAGAGATCCTTGCTGTTTACAGTCCAAGAGTTGGCTTAACTGTCCCTTTACCAAGGCCATTTCTTCCTGATGTTTCTGGTTCATGTCAGCCATCATCTTTATTAAGGTATCCATTTGGTTTTGTGGGGGAGGGGTCGCCCTATTCTGGTTATATTGGGGTCTAATTGGTGGTCCTTGCTGATAGGGGGCAAGTGTGGCTGCTGGTTTGTCCTGGGCTGGTTTTGGAATTGCGGTGGTTTCTGGTTTGTCCAACCAAAGTTGGGGTGATTACGCTAGCCAGTGTTGTAAGTGTTGGAGAAAGGGTCAGGTTTCGCATAACCTTGGACGGCTTGCACATCTTCTAAGATAGCCAATGTTGATGAAGAGGGAAGAGAGTAATCAAGGGTCGAGGGAGCAAAGGTCCCTCCTTGGAACGTGGTTGGGGGTTGTTCCAGGTTCATTTGGGTGAAGGGATGGACCAGGTCAACATTATGTGCTCCCTTTGCTAGGGAGAAAGTCTGCAAGGGGTTCCTGGTCTGATTCAGTAGCTCATCAATCTTTTTGTCCACCAATTCCACTCGATCTAACTTTTTGGCAATGATGTCCATGTCAACAATTCCAGAATTTGCTTGCACCTCATAAATCCCGCCACGGGGTTGACTGGACCTGTTAAACTGGTTCATGGAGGCATTGTTGAGCGAATTCTCACTCATAGACTCAAAGAGCTCAAACGCGCTTTGCTCATCTTTGTTTAGGAAGTTTCCCCCGCATGAGGCATCGACGAAGTTTCGTAGGTTGTTGTCCAGACCGTGGTAAAAGATCTGGGCCAACTGCCACCTTGGGACTTCGTGGTGTGGGCATTTCCTCAAAAGTTTATTAAATCTTTCCCATGCCTCATGAAATTGTTCCCTACCCTGGAGTGTGAAGGTAGTGATAGCTCTTCTGAGGGCATTGGTCTTTCCTATGGGGAAGAATTTCTTTAAAAATGCATGCCTTAGTTCTTCCCAGGTGGTGATGGGTCTACTTAGGGTTCTAAGCCAATGAGAAGCCTTGTCTCTTAATGAGAAAGGGAACATCTTGATTAGAACAATGTCAAGGCTAATGTTCCTAGGTTTCACCGTTCGTGCTATGCGGTCGAGACCCTCTAGGTGTTGAAAGGGGTCCTCATTTGAGCTTCCATGAAAGTGGCTCTGGATCAAAGTTAAGACGTCTGGTTTCAACTCAAAATCATCTCCCCCCTCGGGGATCCTAAGGTGTGGCTCGACTCTAATAGCAGAGGGATTATAGAAATCATGGAGAGGTCTTGGCTAGTCCTGAAATGGCGGTAAATCAAGTGGTGGTTGTCCTAGTATGTCGTGGAAAGGTGGTGGCTGTTCTTGCGGGTTCTGTAACCGTTGTATGGCTTGCATGATGGTGTGGATTTGTTGTTGCTGAAGCCGATGGTTAGCATTGATTTGAGCTTGGATGATGGCCATATCGTCTGGTGGGGGTTGATCTTCAGCCTCATCTACCCTAGGTTCAGCCATGTTTTCAACAGAATTACGTCGCCTAGATTCCTGCCCCAAAACACACAATTCGGGATGCAGTGAGCGCCTCCCGTGCATACACTAGAGAAGAACAGGAGGGGATGCGGAGGGCGACAGATGCGAGAAATGTGTTTCAATCAAGCACTCAAGCCTAATCCTTATGGTGTATTCCTTAGGAGACCTAGAAATCTCACAAAGGGTGATTAAGTCCGCAAGCACTGGACTCCCCTTCCCAAGGCTAATCTGGCCAGGTTGATTACGAGGGGATTGCAGGGAAGGTTCTTCCTTTGGCTTGCGCCTCCGGTTCCATAGACCCTACAATCGCGGTCGTTTGACACTGCCCCGCAGCCTAGTCACCAGATTCTACCAAGGGAATGAAAGCCAAGTGCCTAGCGAACAAAACCTCGCCTTTTGAGACTTAACTCAGTCCTGCCTAGGGCACGTCTACTCAGTTTTAAAGGGTTAGGATAGTGCTTGTGCTTAGGGTGATGTGATGAGGCGTTGATTGGGGTGGTTCCTTTTAATTTTCCACTTTCAAAGTGTGTGCTTCTAGCAAAACATGGTTTTCAAGTAAGGATTTGTTAAGATGTGGTGTCTTTTAGTGTTTCATCCTTACTTTAGTACATTTTTAGGGTTGACGTGTCTTAATGTTTTCAAACAAGTTTCAGTGGGCACGTCAAGTTCTGCACACAACTTGGTGAAAGTAGATTTCCTTTTCTTTTGTAGAGGCTCTAAAACCCTAGTGTACTCATCCTGATGATTATGCAGCTTCTATTAGATGATTCAGTTTTAGGGTTGAGTGGTGCGGCCCAGGTCAACTCATGGTGGCTTCGCAAACACCACTCAAGAAAGAAAAGAACACTTCAAGAATTTATTCAGCATATTAGAGTGTACATTTTTTTTTTGTTGTAGGGTGATGTGTTAAGAATGTGGTTCAAGCAATCACTCACCACGCCAATTTTTTCAGTTTTTTTACAATTTTTTTTAGCTTTTTCACGCAAGCAAACAATGAGAGAGAGATTGCTCACTATCGATCCTCGAGGCGCCTACTCCCTTGCTACCATCGTGGAATGCGTTGCTTCGCCGTCCATACGTCGAATTCCTGCAACCGTCAAGTAAAAAAGAAAATAGGGCATTAGACGATGTGAGAATGAATGTGGAATGGAGGTGATAAAACAAATCCATTGCCTCCCCGGCAACGGCGCCAAAAACTGACGTGGTCTTGTGCGTGTGTGTTAAGAGGTGTCGTTATAGTCGCACTTGATACGTCGATTTTAAAAGAAGTAAATGGAGATGAGTCCGAGTGTCGTCTCAGGGAGGCGTGGAAATTGAATTTTGTTTACCACTTGTTGTCACGAAAAAGGCAGAGTTTTGCTTGTGAAAGAGACGGTTTTGAAAAGCGAGAGATAGAGAGAGTTTAGGGTTAGAAAGCTCTTGATTTTGATCATGCACTTTGAATAGAAATTAAAATGGCGATTGAACGGAAAATAATTTCATTAAACATGCATTCATAGTTCATAGCTTACAACATTAAATACATGCTTTAACAAGAGTAAATGAAAGCTTAAAAGAGAGAGAGATGGAGAGAGAGTGGAGAGCGATGAGGCAGCCACGGCGGTGGAGGAGGCTCCGTCGGCGGCTCGTCGTCTCGGGCGATTACAAGAGTGCCTAAAGCTAGCTAGGAGAGGAGTGGAGTAGTTGCAAGTGGGAGAGTATGCATTGAATGGTGGTAGAAGGGGGTTTAAATAGAGTTAAGGGCTTCCTAAAAGAAGAATGGGCTTTAGCGACATCTAGAGCGTCACTAAAACTGCTTCTATAAACGTCGGTGAAGCCCTCTTGCCGCCGGTCAGCTTCCCGCCCCGGTCTTCTTCTCCGCACGATCCGTGGCCGCTGATCGAGAGCAGTCCGATCGAAGATCGGACGACTGAGAGCCTTCGGCGCCCGCGCTGAGATCGTGCCTCGGGCGCGCGTGCGCGCGCGCGTTTCCGCCCGACGTGCGCGCGTGGGTGCTAGGGAGCTGTCGTCGCGCTGCGTGGCGCTATCCTGGCCGCCCGCTGCTGATCGGGCGACCCAATTTTGCCGCGCCCTTCGCTCGCCTTCGATTTCTGTCCGCGCGGCTCGAACGCGCGTCGCGGCGATGCTGGCGTGCGCGCTAACCGTTGCGCCACGCCCGCGCTTTGTCGCGACGACCGCAGGCGAGCGCACGGATCTCGGTCGTTCGATCGGAGATCAACGGCCGAGATTTGTCCTTGGCCGGCTGAGGGTGCTCTAGCGGTGGGGGCGGGCTGACGTGGCACTCTCTGGGTCGTTGATCTCCAGATCAATGGTCAGAATTTCTTGGGCCCATTGTGGGAGCTCCGGATGTCGGATTTGGCCGATCTTGAGTCCGTTGGACTCCGTTTGTCGTTCTGAATCCATCCGTGCGGTCCGATTGCTCATCTGAGACCTGCTTTGACAAATGCTTTACACAAATGGCCATTAATACAATTTATAAGCAATCTTGGTACTTGATGCATGCAATGCTCCTATTCTACTTTATGTTGCGCCTTTTATTCTAAAGATGGGCCATATTCAACCTAATTACTACCCCCTTGTGTGGTGTTATCACGCTGGCCTTGAGCATAACCAGGTGGTGTAGGAGGTGCCTGTAATATGACGTGTGTCTATCCCTGTGGTGCCTTGGTTCTGCACATACTGAGGGTTCGGGACAAGTTGGGAAGGCAAGGCTCCCTTAGTCCTATGCTCCTGCAAAAGCTGGTTTTGTGTGTTCTGTATAGTCTGTATCTGGTCAGCCATCGCCTTCATTATTTGCAAGCTATCTTGCATAAACTTCCTCATCGATTCTTATAGCTCCTCCGTCAGTGCCTCCAAAGGGTCAGCCCACTTTGGAGGGTGACTGGTAGCTTGGTGCAGCAGCTGGTATATAGAACGGGGTTGCTGCTGCTGAGACAGGAATGGCTGCTGCCTGGGGTATGTGTTGTGTGCATTCCCGTATTGCCTGGGCTGGTAGTGTAGATCTTGATGTGGTCTCTGTGAGTTACCAGACCAGGAGAAGTTCGAATGCTGGTGCCAACCAGGGTTATGCGTCTCTAAATATGGGTTATTATGCCTGTATCATTGAATAGCACTAACGTCCTCGTAGGCTGAAGACGTCTGAGATGTATATCCATCAAGGGGATACATATTATAGTCAGCGGGTGGTGCATAACCCTGGTCATATGGTGCCAAATCGGGATTGTTTACGAGATCCTGATATGCAAGATCTCGTAAATATGGAGAGGATGCATCCCAAGTGAGTAGATTAACTCGAGCAAGAGGGGCTCGGGGTGCATAGGAGGGTCTTAGAGCAGCAGAGTTTAGGTCAGATTGACCCTGATTAATTTGGTCAATCATTTTTTCGATCAGGTTTATTGTATCCAGCTGCTTGATGATGATATCCATGTCAGCTCGAATAGACTCGGTGTGAGCCTCATGGACACCAACCCGCTGCTGACCAGGCCGCTGAAACTGGTTCATGGACATGACATTCATCTAGTTCTCCACCAAAGATTCAAACAAATCAAATGCGTTGTTCTTGTCTTTCGCAAGGAAATTCCCGCCACTAGATGCATCGACCAGATACCAATGTGTGTCATCCAGTCCATGGTAAAAGATCTGAGCTAGGTGCCATCTGGGCACACCACGGTGCGGGCATTTCCGGAGAAGGTCGTGAAATCGGTCCCAGGCGTCATGCAACTTCTCCCTAGCTCCTTGGGAGAAAGTCATGATTGCACGCCTCATCGCGTTCGTTCGACCGATCGGGAAGAACTTTTGCAAGAATTCACGTCGTAATTCGGCCTGCTTCCAATCGGCTTCCCAATGGTCTTGAACCAGTATGAAGCTTTGTCCCTCAGAGAAAATGGGAAAAGCTTCATCAGAACAATCCCAAGATCAACATTCCTGGGTCGAATCATCTCTGCGAGTCGACTCAGGTCCTCTAAGTGCTGGAATGGATCTTCACTTGAGTTTCCATAGAAATGACTATTGATTAAACCAATCACATTAGGCTTGAGCTCAAACGCGTCTCTGCCTACGGGAATCCTGACTAAGGGTGCGACAATCGATGCGGCTGGATCATAGAAATCCCGAAGTTGTTCTCCTCACGGTGGATGTTGCATTTTGTTAAGCATTGTCAAGATACGGTCCATGCTCCGTTGATGCCACTCCTCTGATTCAACCATCCGGGCCTCCAGACAAGCCATCGGATCCAGATTACTAGCATCCTGACCCGGTCTAAGTCTAGGTCCAGGATTAGGGTTAGCCATCTCGGCTAAGGGAGTAGAAGAAGTGGGGGTAGAAGATGGTCCTGGCGAGGTGACTCACCTCCTTGGGAGCGGCTTCCAAGGTCCAACCAGTCGAGGTCTGAGTGACCTCCTTCCTTGCATACACCACCCAACCCCTGGGTTGGTGCAGCCAAGCCAGACAAGGATAAGGCCCTATCAATCAGATGGTCCTTATGATCGGATGACCAGATTTTTCGTTTTAAGTTCGAATTCCTGAAGAAAAATTTGTCGTACAACCGACTGAAAGTGATTCCCGCCTCTCAAGCTAACCTAGCCAGTCTGGTTATGAGGGGACTATGGGGAAGGTTCTCCCTTCGGCTCACCCCTCTGGTTCTGTTACCCCTGAGCCGTGGTCCTTTGACACTACCCTGCAAACTTAGTCACTAGGTTCGGCAAGAGAGGTTGAAGCCACCCAGTAGTACGACAACGAATTCAGGTTTGCTTACGTGTTTTAAAGTTATTTGAGCACATTTTTCTTCAGTTGGGGTTTGTGGTGAGTGGCCCATAAGGTGACCAAGCTCACCAGCTAAACACTAGACTTGACTAAGTCTAGGCTAGCTCAAGTGTGGTCTCTAGAATGTAACCCTAATGGTATAACCTAGGGTTTATGCAATTCTAGGTTTTTTTCTTTGCGATTTCAGCAGACCAATGAAACACAAATAATTCTCTGTTTAAAATTTGAATCCAAATAAATTGAAATTTTGTAAGTAGATTCATTGTTCAATTGTCTTTTCAAATACTATTCTTTTGTGATTTTTACTATTTCAACCGAATTTCAAGGAATTTTTGAATGTCAGGGGGTCAGAACTGGAATTGTGACCCCTAGTCGATTTTTCAAATTGAAATAGTATTAAATAATCTTCAAAATTTTGGAAAAAATATGGGAATTAAAACCAATGAAATCAGTTTTCAAATGCCACCATTTTTAGTCAAAACATATTCGCGGATTGCTCGAAATTACTTTTTGAATTATGAAAATTTTCAAATCTAGGTCAGTCAACCCCCTTGCACTTCGCGAATTTTTAAAAATTTTTTACTTGAAATTTTTTCAAATGAATGGTGTCGTTTGAAGGGTGGTTTAAAAATGAAGGTCTAACCTTAATTTCAAAATTTGTCTCTCATTAATTTTTTGGCAATTGAATTTTTAAATCAGAAATTGAAGCCTGACTGAAAATCAAAGAATGGAGAGAAAGCTTTTAAAAGGTATTTGAATTCAAAATTCAAACTTTCCACCAAAATGATTTCTTTTTATTTTTTCTTAAATTTTTTTTTCAAAATATTTTCAAATTTTCTTTTTTTTTCTTACTTTTTTTTTTTCAAAACTAACTAACTAATCCTAAGATTCAAAAAGGGAAACCTATTTTAACTACCTAATTTTTGATTTTTTTTTTCACGAAAATAAATAGGCTTTTTTTGCAAATGAAATTGCTAGAAGGAAATCTAACCTAGGGTTCAAAAAAGGGAAATCCTAATCTAAGAGATGTGCACCTGATATTTTATTTCCGCGCTCGTTGTATGTGCTAATCCTATTTTTCCCTATTTTCCCGCACATCAAAAGACAAGCAGAGGAAGCTTTATCAATGATAATTCTAGAGATTGAAATAAAAAATGACGTTGCCTCCTTGGTAACGACGCCATTTGTTGGGATCGTAGATCGTGTTTGTAATAAAAAATGCATCGTAGTATCGTTGCGAAATACGATCAACAAATATAATTTCTAGGATAACGAGACTTGAGTTAAGGTTGTTCGTCTCTGGGAGGCTTTTACGGAAATGTAGATTTGAAATCGATCTCGCTTACTCTACTTATTCAAATTTGACATGTCAATTTATGTTAAGTTCGTATTGATGCAAGATATGTTGTTGCCAGAATATTAGAAATTAAAAACATGCAACTTTAATTACACCAAAAGATGATAATCAGGCATATGGTGATTTTCAACATATATATATAAAGATGATGATAACAGAATTGCAGAGCACCTGTAGCAGAATGCTTGTACAGGGAATGTAAAAACTAACAGCTATCAGAAAATGACTGCATACATGAATCTATGGGGGATTATGCATGCATCATTGGGAGAGAAGTAAGGAGCTACACTAAAGTAGTAACAAAAGCAATAAATCTACGAAGAACTACAATCTAATCTATTAGAACTAAGGGCATTCAGAGGTGAGCTCCGATGGCCTTCGACTTGGTTGAGAGGAGAAGGAGGGGCAGCTAATGGTGCTTAGGCCAACCCTTGGAGAGAGGTTGAGGAGGCAATCCAACATCTTGGCGTGGAGATGGTGGTGGCCATGGTGAAGCTACTCGTGAATGTGGAGTGGAGGTGGAATGAAGCTAAGCTAAAATGGAGCTAAGAGTGAATGGGTCCAAAGTGCCACCCCTTAGGTCTTTTTATAGACCTAAGGGAAGCTCTCTAGAGAATTATGGAATTCTCTAGAGAGGCCTATGGTGGGAGCTCGTGGGAGAGTGAGAGAGAGGATAGATGGTGGTTTTTAGATCCACCAAATGTGGATCTAAAAATTGAATGACTCTTGGTTGCTAATTTTGGCAACCAAGGCAACAACACATGGTAGAAAGTTCTAGAGAACTCTAGGCTAGGTATTTTCATGTGGATGGTGTGTGTGGGTGTGTGTGGGTCGAAACTTAGGTGGCTAGGTTGATTAGGTTAGGTTCTAGTGGGTTTAGGTCAAGGTAGGTCTCAAATTAGGGTTGTAAACCCTAATTCACTAAGGCAAAGTGCAATTAAACTTAATACAAGTTTAATTGGATGTGTAAAAACCTAATTGAGAGTAAAACAACTCAATTAAGTTAGGTCTAGGTCAATTGGACTCTCACTAAGTCCAATTGGACAGTATGTGCTGAGATCAGGGCTTAATTGGACTCAATGAGTCCAATTGAATGGACTGATGGAATTAACTAAGATCCAAGTAAATTAGGTTTAGTGAGGACCTAATTAGGTCCTTAGGGAGGTCTAGAGGTGATGTACTAGGGTTAGGGCACCTTAATTTAGGTTCCTAAGGGGTTAGAATTGGGTTTAGGGAGTTAGAGTTCTAGGATCAAGGCTTGAATCTCAAAATAGGAACTAGAGAGCAGTTCTGGATGTCTAATAATAGTGTCAAACATCTTATAGTGAAAAATCAGAAGTCCAGACTTGTTGTCTGAATGCCCAATAATACTGCAGAAGTGGGTTTAAGGTGTGCGAGAGTTGGCTAAGGGTTCTAGACATCCTATAACTCATATGGATGTCTAGATAGAGGCTAGAATTAGGGTTTTAAGGTTTCCTAGGGTACGGTGACCTAATCTAAGGGTGGCTAAGGCTTGGGGAAGCTTCTAGGCTGTCCTAGGGCTAGGATGGACCTAAGTTCTTCACAATTTATTACTTTATTCCTACTTAATAGAATAGCATACCTTAACTCCCTTACATTATTATCAACTACATCTAATCTGGGTCTTCCGCTCTAGCTCTGCTGTAACACCATTTATTCTTCAGATCCAGCTTTAGATCGAGCTTCAAATTTAGCTTCTGATCAACTTATTACCTGCAATTGACATAATGCACCTAATCAGTACATTATAGCATTATTTTATGCATAGCTAAAAGAAACCAGTAAAGATGCTAGTAATGCTTATGCATGCATGAATACCCTAACTTATGCTAAGTCCTAACCTAATTTAGGTCAATTAAGATCTATGATTGTTGCGCAATCAATGCACTTCCTCACAGAATGAAAGAGGTGCACTTGGCATCCTCTTGACCTACATAGGTATTGTTGGAACCTAATCACAAAAGTAACAAGAGGATAAGAACGTCTTTGTAGCATTAAATCACGATCATTTGATTAATTTTCAAACTCTTAAAGGAATAAAATTAGGTAAATGTGGGAGTCCAAGTTGTCTCATAGGAAGATAAATTATTCAACTAGCTTCCTACTAACTTAGACTAATATATTTTTGTTATTTGTTATTTTTTATATTTTTTGGCATTTTAAAATAAGGATAAGACAATGGAACTTGAAAATAGGGAGTAAATCGTAATCTAGGGACCTAAATGCAATAAATGTGGAAATAATTTTATGAAAATCTAAAAATCATAACAAAATTACTGGAGATAGCTTATTTTCTAAATAATCTTCATAACAATTTTCACACAAAAACAAGATGTAAAATACACTAAAAAAAGTCAACAAGAAATCATAGGACCAATTTGTAACAATATGAGGACTGAAAAGTAAAATAATTTTTTATTTTTATATAAATAAATTTTGAATGAATATTTTTTCAGATATTCTAACCTAACAAGAGAGAACGCAACTTAATTTTTTGATTTTTTTGGATCCATGAAAATAAATGTAAAAATTTAGAATTTAAATGCGAATATTAAGCGTAATAGGAATATACAAACATGCAAATAAATTAATCACTAATAGTAAAAAAAGATAATCAAACAAGAAACTAAGTAAACTTTTTTTTTTCATTATTGAAGAACCATTTAAGAGTCATTAATACAACTAAGAATAAAATGCTACCGCTAGAAAAGAAAAGAAAAGCAAATAGAAAAGAAGAAAGAAGGCGATAAATGGAGTGATAGAATAGCGTCATGTTGTGGCAGTGGAGATGGATGGGATGGAGGTGAAGGTAGAGGGTAATGTTGATGAATGTCGGAGACCACCCACTCGAAGGGGAATTGAAGGAGGACTGGAGGGGGAACAAGGTGGTGGAATAAAGAGGCATAGATGAACAATAATCTTCCTTGGAGGTCATGAGGCCTATTTCTAGGCTTGAGAGCCATTAGAAACTCCTAAAAATCTTCTAAGTTTCTAACCAAGGGATAAGAAGGTTGTTTTCGAGTCAAAACAACTCATAATCCATTTTATATGTGGCCTATCAGCCCTTCAAAATTCTTGTTGCATGCATGCTCTGCTATGTAGTTTGTGCACATTTTGTAAAATTCCTATAACTTTAGTGGTATGCAGAAGTACTATCAAAGTCATAACCCTATGATCAATTGACAACACACTAATGTTGTTTATTACAAAAGTCAAGGAGCATCTCCACTACGCAGAGGCAGCTGTTAGGAGAGAATGAGAACTAGAATGGCCTCTACATCATTTTTCTTGTCTAGTTATGGCGCTTAGAACCTCTTTAGTTTGTTTCACATAATGAAGAAATCATATCCTTTATCCTTTACAGGTAAATTCAGGATAATTTTTTTGTTTCAAAAGAAAGAATTAACTTAACTACTGGATGCCCTCCTTCGTATATCTAACTTGTTCATGCTACCATGCAGTGCCTCAACGGGTGAAGCTAGAGCAAAGTTAAAAAGAAATGTTTATTGATACAAGCATAATTATTAGTGTTGAAAATAAAGTAATACATATGTATATCCATGCATAAATAAATTCATTTACAGGCAACATATATGCAAAATGACATGAGATTCGTGATAACAAATATGTCAATATTACGACAGGAAATAAGAAAACATATAGATGAACAATATGAAAACCCATGATCAAATAGATGCAACACCATTAACAAAAATAAGAAGTTTGAGAGTTTTACGATCAAATTGTCCCTTGATAGAGACTCCCCTTAGAGAGATAATGCCCCCTACTTTATCGATGCATGGGATTTTGGAGTGCCGCTCATAGGTTCTAATGATCCACTACTATGGTCAATGTGCTCTATTTGCAGTCGTCCTTGACCACCTCTTTAGAAGAAAGATGTCGACAGGAGGAGAGCCACCGCACGAGAGAGAGAGAAACAATGATCGTGCACAAAGACAATGAAAGGAGGAGGCGGGTTTGGTAATATGTGTGCCCATGCAAAACCCTCATAGGAGAATAAATATGGGTCGCATAATGTAGGGGATACGAAGGGACATGACGGACACATGGTTTGAGCTCAAGCTCGGCAAGCTGTGGCACATGTGTGTGTTATATACCAATTTCAACAAGTGAAAATTGAACACACAAACCATTCCTCCAATGCATGCTCACATGGATGTTAGGGGGAGCCATCTTTATATCTCACTCACATGTTTCTTTTGCTTCCTATTGGTCGTTCGAAATCAGGTTTTCAATCGTTGTGTTGTAGTATAGTTGAAATCTCATGAAAAACAGATAAAATTTACATTCGAAAAAGTCTGAGGTCGTTCGCTGGGAGAAAATAAGAATTCAGTTCTCAAAATTGTAATTTAAAACAATAGAGATATGGAATTGTAATCAGAAATTGATTCAGAATAATGTAGCAATAAAATCAAGTATTAGATTGCAAAAGGAAGGAGTAAAATGGTGATTTGAATCACCAATTACTCCTTATAATAATGGCAAATAGAACTTAATAGTTATTTATGAAATGATCTCAGCCATCTGAATATTTAATCAGACGTCTTAAACGTCTGATCTGATTTCTTCTTCTGCTTTCCTTCTTCTTCTCTACTCTTCTGTTCTTCTTCTTTCTTCTTTTGCTTCTCTGCTTTTCTTCCTATGCGGCTCCTCTTCTTTTCTTCTTCTTCTTTCTTTGCTCTTCTTCCTGTGCCTCTATTCTTCTTCTTCACTCAGAGGGGGAAGGATCCTCAATTTTGGCTAAGTGTTAGCCAATCCTTCTTAGAGCAAAATCCCCTGCCCCCGTGCACGATCCTCTCTTTCTCTCCTTGCGTTGTGCTCTCCCAGAGCCTCCAACAGTATCGGGTTATCGGGTTTTCGGACCTAGAGCACACCCGGGTCCAGGGCTGCGGGCATGGGTCGCAGCCAAGGAGTGTAAGGCATAGGCGGGTTATTGGGTCACAGCCAGATCCGCGGGGTCAGAGTCGCAGACAAGGCCGAGTGAGGGTGCGGGGGACCTCATCCCCCAAGTGTCTTGAGGCACTAAGGCCTATGCACTTTTTCCTCTTATGCGACCGTAGGTCCTCTTCAGCTTCCGAGGTGGGACTAAAGTCCCACCTTTCCTTTGCACAGTGCAGCAGCAAGGTCTCTCCATCTGATTGCACCTATTGCTGGGGGTATTCCCTCTAATTGGAGTCCTGGGCGCGTTCCTTGAGTAAAGGCACAGCACCTGGGACTTCACCTGGGTCTCACGACACCTGGAGCAAGGCTTTAAGCTTCGCTCGAAGCTTCGGCAATGGCGGCGATGACCTGTTACCTGAAACTCAAGAAAAAGGGCCTTACGGCCGCGTCAGATAGTTCAGCAGGATCGCCGTGGCAAAGCGAGTGTGATGGTGGAGGTGGTGTGCCGTGAGAGGGTGCATGGTGGTGTGTGGAGGTCGAAGATGGTGATGCGGCAGTGGGTAGGTCGTCGAGGTGTTAGGATGGGTAATAGAAGTGGAGGTGTTAGGGCATTTGTGTGGTGGAGCACGACGAAGCTAATGAGGGTGGCAACGGCGTGTTTCGAGCAGTGTAGCGGTGAGTAGGCGTCGCTGGAGCTTTGTCGGAGGCGGAGAAGATGAAGTGCAGGGGGCGGCGGTTGGCGGTTGTGTGTTTGCGAGGGTGGAAAAATGAAATAGAAAGAGAGAGATAGCAAGAGAGGGACTTAGCGAGGTGGTTGAGAGGCAGAAGGCTTTGGTGTTGGTCGACCGGAGCCAGAGAAGGAGGAAGAAGCGGCGAGGCGACGACGGCGATGCAGACGGAGGAACACCCTCCCTTGGGCTGGGGAGGGTCGCGACGAAGAGAGGAAGAGTTTAGACCGTCCAATTTGATGGTTGGATGGCCGGAGGAGGGAGATCCAGAGAGGTTGTCGGAGCAGGGTTTTTTGGTGGCCGGAGGAGGGTAATTGAGGTGATTTGGCTCCCAAAAACTTGCTAAAAAGCACGGTCATGCGATGGTGTTTCTTTTATAGGCCGTAGGAAGCCCTTCCAAGCTTAGAAAGAAGCTTTCAAGCTTGGAAGGTATTTGCAAAATAGGATACTCGAACCTTTGAAAGGTTCACATGACCTTTTAGGAAAGAATTAGAGCCTAAGGAATGGCTTAAATGGAAGGTAACTTCCCAAGGAATCCCTATATAAATTTTTTTTTGAAACAATCCCTGTATCAATTTTGGGAGAGATTGATTGAGAATCGAGAGAAAAATCCTCGCTCGAAACTCGACGGTGAAGGTTTAATCTTCCAAAAATGATGCTGGGACCTGCTTGTGAAGAAGACAAAGAAGTTGGGGGGCTATTTGTAAGAGAATTCAAAAGTTAAGGATTTGAATGAGACAGAAAGAGTCTGACTGGACCAAAATGCAACTTGGTTAAGATGATCTCAGATTGGGACTAAATTTGGGTTACAAACTTAATTTGAACCCAAGGAATCCAATGGTGAAGTTAGATTTAGGTTTTTACCAAGTTTGACTAGGTAGTTTATGCAAAAATCCAAATTAGGGCAAATGTCTATTTGAGACTCTATTTTGGGTCTAGACGGGTTCTGATGGTCAAATTAAAGGTTCCAAACCCTAGAGAATATTTTTGTATGAATTTTAGAGGGTTTAGGTGAATTTTATCCTTACAAGAACCTCAGTTAATTAAGCGGATTTGTTTTTAGGGTTTCAAAAGTCATTTAATTCTCAAAACATGTGCAAACACTTTTCTGTCTATTTTGACCCACTTGTTAGCCTTTTAGGACCATTTAACCCTTAATTATCCCCTTGGAAAACCTGTGATTGTACTACATTCATGACATGATGGTAAAACTACAATTTTAACCTTATTTTCTTATCTTTCCCTCAGAATGACTGTAATGAAATGTGGCTCTCTGGCAGTTATGTGGGAGCATTTACTGACTTAATTAGATCAAAATGAGCTAGCTATGGCTCATGATGGTATTCCTATCATACCCCCATGCCTAGCTTTTGCTAGTCCCTTAGCAAAATCTCTTGAAATTAACTTTAATTCTAGACCATATGCCTTTTTATGCTCAAAACTCTGATGTGTGCTTTCTTTTGTAGATTAGGTCAGAATGCTGATGGTAGGCCTAGAGGTACTCAAGTACCAGCCATGATTCGGACCTAACCAGCTCTAGCCTCAGTTCGCCGTGAAGGTTTCTAAGGTCCACAGGAACTAACCTAAGGTTTGTTGAACTCCGTGGTTAAAGCACCCGTGCTTGTAACATGTTTTAGCCCAGGTTCAGTTTGCAGTGCATTTTTGTAAGTGAGAGACAGAAGAATTTTTCTTTATTTTTGGAGAGTTTTCTCTCTCTTTTCTTTTTATTTCTAGCCTCGGATTAGCTTTACAACACGGTCTGTATTGGATTCCTAGTTCCCACCATCAATCCTCCCAAGGTCCCTAGCAATCGATGCTTCGAGATAGCACCGCCCATGGCAACCCCCAAAACCATGGCTTTTGAGATTTCGAGATAATCCCTCCCATGGCATTCTGTAGCTAAATTCAGACCTTAGCAACTGACATTTCGTGATAATGCTACCCATGACATCTGAACCAACACAAGGTGCTTACATACCCCCGGAAGGATATTTAGATATCCTAGAAGACAAGCACCGAGGAGATGATATGTTATTGCGCATCTTCGAGAGGGATTTCTCGCCTCTTCATGCTGGGAACTCGTCCAAATCAACTTGTGTTGATCAGCCGCTCCTTATCTAGGTAGCTTTTTCAGAACAGATTTAACGCATTTGCGTGATTTTGATAATTAAGTGCATTGAACCAGACTGTGTGTGGATTGGGGTGCTTAGGTTACCGAGTCTCACAAACCAGAGGTCAGTTAATGAGGCCGAATAATCTCTAAGCCTTAGACCTAATACTTAAGCTTCGCATTTTCCCCAACTTCTTGAGAACTATCCAGATCTTAGTGGATACTTGAATTTTTAAGCCTAGAATCGCAGCCCAAGAGGCCTAAGATCAACGTTCATACTAATCTCTTTTGTCGCTTAGCACTTTTTGTCTTTTATTTTATTTGTTTTCGATTTGGTCTAGAACTAAGTCAATTCCTTAATATTTTACTAATGACTCTCTTTTTCTTTTCTTTTCAAATTGAGCTCCTTTTTGATATTTTTATCTCCTCCCTTTTTCTCCTCAGAGATGATATGTAATCAATTCACTCAAAATTTCCTCCCTTCTATTTTTATTTTTTTTCAATATTTTATTTTATTTTTTGGTTTTTGGAATATGTGATTTTTTTTTGATGAAATCCCTTTCTTGTGAAGTAATTTTCACGACGTTTTGCACTTTAATACCCCCCATACCTATGATTTGCAATGTCCTCATTATAAATCAGGTGGGTTCGAGTTCAACTTAGATCATACACTAGAATAGGTTTTGGGTGAGTGGACGGGTCGGGGTGACTGTTGCGGATGATTTCAAGCTTGGGTACGGGTACCAGAGGTGGAGTCGGCTGTTCCAATGGACGAACCCTAAAGTGCAATATAAGTTCAGCATAACATGTGTCAAGAAGGGTTTCAGGTTTTTCAAAAAGATGACGGATTGCCTCTCGTTAAGCACTGAGTTTAAAGCCATCAGTTGAGCACAATGAGCTCAGGGAGAATGGAGATCAAAAGATACCTCAGCCCTATTAGTATCGGTGAGTTCAATGAACGGCTTGAGTCGCTGACTGTTCACAACAAAGGATTCTGAATCAAGGCTGGGTTGGCTGATTTCAATAGCTCAATTTCCAAAGATTCATCCCACCACGAATGGTCCAATCCATTTTGATCTGAGTTTTCCTGGGAAAAGTTTAAGTTTAGTATCAAAGAGTAGAACTTTCTGACTAGGGTGGAAAGATTTTCGTACAATGTGCCTGTCATGGAAGGCTTTAACCCGCTCTTTGTAGATACGCGAGTTCTCATATGCATCATTGCGTAGTTCCTCGATCTCATTTAATTGCAATCGACGGTGTATTCCAGCCTTCACTAGATCCAGATTACACTTCTGTACTGCCCAATAAGCCTTGTGCTCCATCTCAACGAGAAGGAGACATGCCTTAGCGTATACTAATCTGAAGGGAGACATGCCAGTTGGATTTTGTGGGCAGTTCTATAGGCCCACAAGGCCTCCGGAAGGCAAGTAGACCAATCTTTTCTATCAGGCTGAAGAGTGACCTGAAGGATCTTTTTGATCTCTCGATTTGACAGTTCTGCCAATCCATTAGTCTGGGGGTGGTAAGGAGTCGAGATATGATGCGACACCCTGTACTTTTTCATCAGGGCTGGAAGTGCACATTGGTAAAATGAGACTCGCCATCACTGATGATGGCCTTAGGAACCCCAAATCTGGTAAAGATGTTCTCCTGGATAAATCGAAGGACAACTTTATAATTACTAGTTCTTGTGGGGACGACTTCGATCCATTTAGAGACAATCAACAACGAGTAGAATGCATTCAAAGTCGTTAGATTCGAGAAAGGGTCCCATGAAATCAATTCCCCATATGTCAAAGATTTCGCACATAATAATTGGGTTCAAGGGCATCATATCCCGCGGGCCCATGTTGCCGAGGGTTTGACAACGAGCGCATGCCCTACGATACGTCTGTGCGTCTTTGAACAAAGTGGGCCAAAAGAACCCACATTGGAGAATTCTCGCTATGGTTTTACGCCCAGAGAAATGGCCACCGCAGGCCTGGTCGTGATAGAATGACATTACATTATTTACCTCATCGTCAGGAATGCATCTCCGGGTCACCTGATCATTACCAATGTGGAAAAGGTATGGTTCCTCTCAAATATAGTACTTGGCCTCGGCAATCAATTTGTCCCTGATGAGTCCATTTTAATGGACTAGTATTACGCCTAAGTAACTTTAATCTTACCTTTTAGGTTTGTTAATAACTACATTAAGTTATAGAATGTTTGCATGCATCATGATTTAAGTTTACATCTATTTTATAACATTTTATAACTTAATATGTAATGATTTTTTTTGTTTTTATGTACAGGAATGATATTTAGAAAGGACAAGGAGTTAGGGAATAAATTTCCCCAACAAACAATCGGCGGCATAGTTTTTTTTTCCCCCATCCTCCGGCTACCCTCAACAGTTGCCGGCGAAAAATAGCAAAGGAATTTGAAAATCCCTTAACTCACGCACGCAGGGGGAGGAGATAAAGAGGTTGGAAAAGTTGGAGAAAAAAAAGCTTCTTCCTCTCTCTTGCGGGGATCCACCTTCACCACTGTGGAAGAGGGCTAACCTTGTGAACCACCGTGTGTACTATGCACCAAGTCTTCCACCACTCCCTCTAGCCGTGATTGCAGACGCCCGCACCCGTGCAGGCAACCCTCTGCAGCGCCATCACCTTCAGGCTACCACCGTCCACTACACCCTTCCAGCCTGCAGGCACCCACACCAACACCACCAGGCGCCCGCAGGCATCGCGCCTTCTCCACTGCAGAGTGCGCCTCCCTGCAGCGCCTCCACCTTGCGTGCCCCTGCCAGGCCCGCACTCGCATAGCGCCTCCCTGCAGCGCCTCCACCTTGCGCGCCCCTGCCAAGCCTGCGCCCATCTCCAGCGCCCGCCTCCTGTCAGCGCCTTTCCAGCGCCTGGCGCTCCCCTCTGCAGACCGCCCTTGCAACCAGCGCTTCCCGCAGGCACCCGCCTTGCCCCACCCGCGCCCCTGCCAGGCCCACACCCACACAGCACCCACCGCAGCACGCCCTCCCCTCTGCATCGCCTGCAGGCCTGTTCAGGCGCACCACCCCACCCGCACCCTCACCAAGCGCCCTGCAGGCGCCCGCTCACGCCCTCGCCACAAGTGCCCTGCAGGAGTGCACCCGCGCGCACCTACGCCTACGCGTCCAGCGTGCAGCCAGCCGCGCGGCTGCAGCAGCTGCCATCCTCCTTCAATAGGCTGGCGACCCTCCTCCGCCCGCTGGCTGCCACATCACCACCGTTGCGTAGCCCTCGTCGAGCCGCACCTCCCCGCCGACTCTCGCGGCCAACTGTGCACGGCCGCACACGCGAGGAGGAGAGAGGAGAAATCCTCTATTTTTATATCCATTAATAATTACATTCAATGCCATTGCCAATTTTATATTAATATTTTATTCAGGCCACATTTCACTGATGCACTTAGATTTTCCTGAAATTATTTTACTTGTGTTATGTGCATGTTTCTACCTTGAATTTCAAATCAGAATTGCATGAAAGTTGAATTTACATGATAAGCCATTACACATGCATCATACACATATTTTTGGAGCTTAATTCCTGACGTGAAAAATGCATAAATACCCTTGAACCTTTAAAGAAATTGCAAGCTTCATTTAAAATAGAATATTCCTCGCATTAAAGTTGCAGAAGAATTTGCGAATTGTGTATTCTTTGACTCGTGAATTTATTGGTCTATTCCTCCCTGTAGATACGACATCCTTTATTGTGGTTTAAATTCATATCTATGTTAATTTCTGATTGAGAGATTTCCACCACATTAATTACAACGACATATTCTTCTATTGCTATCATAAGTAAGTGAAAATCTTTCTGTTAAATTGGCGCCGTTGCCGGGGAGGCAACAGACACAATAGATTCACTTCATTATTTTTGAATATTCTGAGTTGCGCAATTATCTGATCAATTTTTTTTACTGTGCGAGGACTCTGACGAGGCGACGAGGCGCAATAGAGTGGCGACAGCAATCACGAGCTAAGCCACACAAGGAAAAGACGTAGGAGATCAAGATCCTGCTTTCACAAAGGATTCTCCGTCGTCACAAAATTTATTTCTGTCTTGTCTCCCTTGTAGTAATTGGGGCTGAATTTTTGGGGGTTTGTCCCCACATTCTTTAGCTACTAGGGCTTACATTATTTTTTGTGTATGCGTGATTCTATTTTCTGCTTGCCTGCCTTTAAAACCAACAAAGAAAATATCGAGCTGCCTATTTAGAAGTTGAATGCCCTTAGGTGCGTGCATTTAGGGGTGATTGAGTAGCACATTAGATCATATTATTGCATTGCAAGCATATTAGCACGAAGATTGCTGGAGACAGGTACACCTTTCTAACTTTTGCATCCAACTCCTATTCACGCATTTGCATTCAAATTAAAATTCAAGACCACCAAGTTGTTTGAATTTACTAATTCAGTGGTCACATAACTAAAAGTGGGATTGATAATCAGATTCAACCCTAAAAGCAATTCACATTTGATTTGATTCTAAGGGACTTGTCTGCGATTTCAAAAGAAATTACAAATATTTGTGGTGTGTTGCACACTTCTAACACTGAGCACGCACATTAGGCACCGATCTCTTTATCAGTGCAGACCCTCCTATTGTGCTTTGTGGTGGTGGTGATACTATCTTTTGACCAAGTGTTTTGATACTCCACAGAGGGGGACACCCCTTAAAGGAACAAAAGGGTAGTTAAGGGGCACTGCATACGCATCGCCTCAAAGGAAGGGTTCGCCCTACTTGCATCCCATTGTTCATCCTTAGAGTAACTTCTCACTTGATCACCTGGGAGTATCATCAAAGTAAAGAATAGGTCCTAGGGCACTCGAAGGTTGAATTAAGGCATGTAATTGCAGTGAAAAACTTGTTTAGCCATTTATATTAACTAATTCGACCTCCGCAATAAAGAAGGTTAATATTTCAAATCCATACCCCTCTTATACCACTTACGTGGGAACGGAGGAATAAGTCTTGATCTTTTGACTTATCTTTGGAGTGGAGGCATCTCTTACTCAATAAGAACCTAAATTGTGTTTTGTATGCTTGGTAGACGCTCTCTTGAGGGTAGTCTAGTGTTTGATCCTGATCCTGAGAGAATTCTTAGGAGAGCTCACCTAGGAGAGGAAAAAGAAGGAATGGCTGAGCAAGGTGCAAATCATCAAAGGACCCTAAGGGATTATTTTATTCCAACTAACCAACCTGCACAAGCACTAAGACAACCGGCAGGGGATAACCCGTATGAGATCAAGAGTAGTACTATATCTTTATTGCCCTCTTTTTATGGTACTACTAGGGAGGACCCCTACCGGCATTTGGAGGAATTCACCGAGGTTTGCTCTACGATGAAGCTCCAGGGCTTTACTGATGAAGCCCTG
Organism: Thalassia testudinum; assembly: GCA_037157565.1. Taxonomy (NCBI): domain Eukaryota; kingdom Viridiplantae; phylum Streptophyta; class Magnoliopsida; order Alismatales; family Hydrocharitaceae; genus Thalassia; species Thalassia testudinum. The sequence goes on from JAZHRO010000024.1 coordinate 80,251,991, forward strand.
ATGAGGACTCTATTTCCTTTCTCCCTAAAGGATAAGGCCAAGCACTGGTATCATACTCTCGATGCAAGGGTAAATGATTGGGCCACCCTTAAGGGAGAATTTTTGAAAAAGTATTTTCCTATGAGTAAAACCAACCATTATAGAAGAGAGATTATGGGTTTTACTCAATAGGAAGGGGAGCAATTTCATGTGACTTAGGAGCGCTTTAATGACCTTCTTAGGTTATGCCCCCACCATCAAGTGCCAAGATGGCAGTTGGTCGAAAGGTTCTATAACGGATTATCTGAAAGGCATAAGCAAACCATCGATGCAGCCTGTGCAGGAACCTTCATGACCGGAACTGAGGATGAAGCCTGGACATTATTTGAAACATTAAGTGACAACTCCATACATCTGTCCTCTGCCTATCAAGAAAGAAAACCATCATCTTGCAGAGGAAGATAGAGGCCCATGAAGCTGGGGCTTCTCAGGATTTGGCTTATCAGATTCAACTATTGAATAAAAACTTTAATAGGCTTTTAGCAAACCCCGGCATGAACCCGCAAGCAACCTCTATTTTTCAGGCTTAAAGAGAATGCTCCATTTGCCAAAGCACAACGCATGCCACTGCGGAGTGCCATCAGGCAAATCAATTCCTGAGTTGATTCAGGCCGACTTGAACGCGACCCAAGGTTTTCGCCCCCTCGCAATAACCCTTATTCCAATACTTATAATCCAGGGTGGTAGAACCATCCAAACTTCTCTTGGAAGCAAGGTGATGCTTCTAACTCAGGGAATACAAGACCCTTACCTCCCCAGCCCATATACCAACCTTCTTATGAAAACCCTCCTCCGAATATGCCATCTGAGATGGATGAACTAAAGGCCATGATGAAAGCAAAGCAAGAGCATCAGAATATGGTTATCCAATCTTAGAATAAGATGATTACTGATATGAAATCCCAAATTGGTCATCTTACTGAGGCAGTTAGGCAACGTGATCCAGGGAAGCTGCCTAGCTCATCTGAGGAGAACCCTAAGGGTAAGGGGGTTGTATTCAGGGAGCACGCCTAAGTAGTGACCGTGTTGAGGAGTGGAAAAAAGATTGACAAGCCTGATAACACTTCTATGGTTACATCCCAGAATTCCCCTTCCACACCTGACCCGACTTTCATCTCCACCAAGGAAGAGCCACACTGCTCTCCCTCGCACAAAATCACCCATAATGAGGATGTCGTCCTTCCACCACCCCTTTCCCGCCATGATGACCCCTCTACCCAGAAGCCGAAGGTGCCCTATCTAGAGCGTCTATCTGCTCCTGGGGAATCTTTTGTTGGCTCATATGGAGCCAAGGATAGGACGGAAGAGATTATGGATACTTTTAGGCAAGTCCAGATTAACTTGCCTCTGTTGGAAGCAATTAAACAGATTCCGTCCTATGCCAAGTTTCTGAAGGACCTGTGCACCTAGAAGCGCCGATCTAGGAAACAGGTCCAAACCAAGGTCATCCTACCTGACCATGTTAGCTCGGTTCTCCAGCATGGAACACCCCCCAAAATGAAAGACCCAGGGGCCCCGTATATTTCAGTGGTTATAGGTAGCCAACACATTGACGAGGCTCTGCTCAATCTGGGTGCAGGGGTGAACATTCTACCGAGCCCTGTCTACAACCTTTTGAGAGGAGGAAAGCTAAAGCCTAGTCCAGTAATCCTCCAGGTTGCAGACAGATCACTTAAGACACCGCGGGGATTGTTGGAAGATGTCCTTGTGAGAGTAGAGGATTTCTTCTTCCCTGTTGACTTTCTGGTACTTGATACTGACCCATCTAATAAGCCCACAAAGCCATCCATTATTCTGGGATGCCCCTTCTTAGCCATAGCCAATGCCTCTATAAATTGTAGATCTGGGGCACTTAAAATGGGCTTTGGGAACAAGAAGATCCGGTTGAATGTTTTTGATACTTACAAGCAACCCAGATTTGAAGATTGTTCTCAGATTGAGGTCGTTGATGAAATAATTGAAGAGACTACTCCAGCACTCTTATGTAGAGATCCCCTTCAGAAGGTCATATCTAAGGACCATCCCTTAATTATTAAAGAAACTGAAAGGGAAATGCCTGAACTAGAAGAGTTGCTGGGGATACACACTGAGTCTCTGTCCCCACCCTGGACTGTGAAGGTAGATCCGTTGCCTGAGGCGGGGACATCTCAACTAAAACCCTCAATCCTTAAGGCTCCTGAATTGGAGTTGAAACCCCTCCCGAGCACATTGAAATATGCATTCCTTGGCCCTAATAACACGCTCCCCATTATTATCTTGTTTGCATTATCTGAATTGTAGGAGGGAGCTCTGCTTGAGTGTTTACAAAGGCACAAGGAAGCAATTGCCTGGACAATTGCTAATATTAAGGGTGTTGATCCCTCTCTTTGCATGCATCATATATACATGGATGAGTCCGTGAAGCCTTTCCGAGATATGCAGAGAAGGCTCAATTCAAATATGCGGGAGGTTGTTAAAAAGGAGATTTTGAAATGGCTGGATACAGGGATTATCTATCCCATTTTAGAAAGCAAATGGGTCAGTCCTATTCACGTTGTTCCCAAAAAGGCAGGAATCACTGTGGAAGAGAATGACCAAGGAGAACTGGTGACCACTAGACCCTCAACTGGTTGGAGGGTCTGCATTGATTACCGTCGTTTAAACATGACTACCCAGAAAGACCATTTCTCCTTACCGTTTATCGATCAAATTCTGAAACGATTGGCGGGGAACAAGTACTTTTGTTTTCTTGATGGGTACTCTGCTACAATCAGATAGCCGTTTTTACTGATGATCAGGAGCGTACCACCTTCACGAGTCCGTATGGCACTTTTGCGTTCCGCCAAATGCCATTCGGGTTATGTAATGCTCCTGCCACTTTCCATCGTTGTATGATGGCTATCTTTTTTGATATGATCGAGGAGTTCGTTGAAATTTTCATGGATGACTTCTCCATTTATGGCTTGTCGTTTGACCTATGCCTTTCGCACCTTGATAAAATCTTAACCCGTTGAGAAGAGGCAAAGCTGGTGCTTAGCTGGGAGAAAAGCCACTTTATGGCCCAGCAGGGCATTGTGTTAGGGAATATAGATTCTGAGAGAGGATTAGAGGTGGACACTGCAAAAATCGATTCCATCTCTAAGCTTCCATTGCCCGCCAATGTTCGTCAAGTTAGATCTTTCCTTGGCCATGCTGGATTTTATAGGCGCTTCATTAGAGATTTCAGTAAAATCTCTAAGCCACTCTGCAACCTATTAGAGAAGGATGTCTCCTTCGATTTTGATGCTAGATGTGGTGAGGCTTTCCAAGTTTTGAAGAAAGCCCTCATTACCGCGTCGATTCTCCAAGCACCAGATTGGACCCTCCCATTTGAGCTTATGTGCGATGCTTATGATTTTGCAGTGGGAGTGGTCTTAGGTCAAAGGGTTGATGGCAAACCTCATGTGCTGCATTATGCCAGCAAGACCCTTACGGATCCTCAGCAAAACTACACGGTCACTGAAAAGAAATTACTTGCTGTAGTATTTGCTTTGGAAAAGTTTTGGTCTTATCTTTTGGGATCCAAGGTTGTAGTGTTCACTGATCATTCTGTCCTAAAGCATCTTCTGGCTAAAAAGGACACCAAACCTCGCCTAATTCGTTGGATTCTGCTACTCCAAGAATTTGACCTGGAAATTAAAAATAAGAAAGGAGTTGAGAATGTGGTAGCAGACCATTTGTCTAGGATCCCTATTGAGGCATCAAACCCTACTGGTGGTATTCAAGAGACTTTCCTTGATGAGTCTCTGATGGCTGTGGAAGCTAAAACTCCTTGGTTCGCTGACATAGTGAACTATCTGGCACGAGCATTACCCCTAGTACTTGGGACAAGCAGAAATGAGACAGGTTTCTCGCCAATGCTAAATTTTATCACTGGGAGGAACCCAAGCTTTTTAGAATAGGCCTTGACCAGCTTTTTCACCGTTGCATCCCTGACGAAGAACAAAGAAGTGTTCTGAGCTTCTGCCATGACCTCCGTTGTGGGGGACATTTTAGTGGAAAGAAGACTGCCCATAAGGTTCTTCAGTCTGGCTTTTGGTGGCCCACATTATTTCGAGATGCACATATGTATGTGGGCGCATGTCTACGTTGCCAGCAGACAGGAACCATTGGAAAAAGGGATGAGATGCCCCAACAACCTATCCTCCCTGTTGAAATCTTTGATATTTGGGCATTGACTTCATGGGTCCATTTCCTGTGTCCTTCGGATATGAATACATCCTTGTGGCTGTAGACTATGTATCGAAATGGATAGAAGCCATACCCACGCGAACCAATGACCATTCCGTGGTCTTGGGCTTTGTTAAGGCTAATATCATTTCTTGGTATGGGTGCCCAAGGACGACCATAAGTGATGGAGGACCTCACTTTAAGAATGTATACTTCACAAGGCTACTCCAAAATTTGGGAGTCAACCACATGATAGCCACACCTTACCATCCCCAAACGAGTGGACAAGTTGAAGTGTCTAATAGGGAGATTAAGCGATTTTTAGAAAAAACTGTCAGGCCTGATCGGAAGGATTGGTCTAAAAAATTAAATGATGCTCTTTGGGCCTATAGAACTGTGTATAAGACTCCCTTGGGCATGTCTCCTTTCCGTCTTGTCTACGGAAAAGCGTGCCACCTTCCCGTGGAAATCCAACATAAAGCTTATTGGGCTATTAAAAATGTTAACTTGAATCTGGATAAAGCGAGAAAGGCACGCATGTTAGAATTAAGTGAGCTTGAGGAGCTTCGTAATGAAGCTTATGAAACTTTTCAAGCTTACAAGCAACGTACAAATGTCTTCCATGACAAGCACATCATTAGAAAGACTTTTGAGCCCAACCAGTGGGTCTGGCTTTTCAATTCTAAACTTAAATTATTTCCTGGAAAGCTCAAGTCCCGCTGGGATGGGCCATTCGTTGTTATCAATACTTTCCCTCATAAAACTGTAGAGATTAGGAACCCTATTTCAGGTGCGAGCTTTAAGGTAAATGGCTAGCGACTTAAACCGTATATTACTCTTTCAGATGGCCAGGTTTTGGATGCACTTCGGCTTGAGGAGCCTTAGCTCCTCCCACTCTCCTCCTCAGGTGATATTCTTTTATGTCTGCATTTTTCCAATGAGGACATTGTCAGTCTTAGGCATGGGGGAGTATAACCTGAGAATGTTTATAGCATTTATAAATATTTGCATACAAAAAAAAATAAAAAATAAAAAAAAATTTCTTTTCTTGAGCTGAATGGGTTAGTCCCTAGCAGAATACCTTTGTCATTAGAGATTTTTCTTAAAATTATTTCTTAAGTTTAGAATCCAGTACATTTATTTCACATGCACGTAAACTTGGTAATAGATCATTGAAGAAAACCAATAAGCATTTGTAGTCTACTAAACCCTTGGACAATTCATAGGGAGTCAGGCATACTATCTTCTAGTAGATCCACCTCATATTTATGAGAAGAAAGTAGAGAGATTACTGGTGTAATAAGGCTAGTGCAAGGACTCTTAAGTTTTGGACAATTAGATGATGATACTTCAAAGTTAGGCATAGTTTTCACTCTCTGTTCCTGTGTGCGTACTTTGTGTGAATTCCTGAGAGTCACCAAATAAGGCAGATACACAAAGATTGAGTCTTAATAAAGCTATGACTATGGTGGATGGTTACGACCGTCCTTCAAAGAGTCCTCGGCTGAAGGAGGGTAATAGTGTCAAAGGTCAGAAATACGCCTGTCCTATCCATTCCTTCCCGGTGTTGAGAATAGGCACTTTCACCAAATAAGCCACACAATACCCTCTTGACCATCATCATCCCTAATAATGCCTCATAAATAAAAGTCTATGTCGTATTATGTTGATTTATAAAAAAAAAAGAAAAAAAAAGAAGAAAAAGAAGAAACAGTTATATTAAAAAAAAAATAGAGAAAGGAAAAAAACGTCCAAGTTTATAATGTAACATTGTTTCTGAGGTAACGGAACACCTATCGCGTTCCACTAAATATGACCCATACCTACCTTCTAGTATTTCTGATTGCCCGAATACTGGTTGAGGACTTTAACTTAGTTGTAGAGTTCTTAGGACTTTAATTGAAGTGTGGATGCCATGCAAGGCCACCAAACAGTGAGTACAATTACTAAATCTGGCAAGATTTGTGATCTCAGAAAGAAAGAAAAGAGTGAGCGCCCAGGAACATCAAGAGAGCACAGTTGTTTAGCCTCTCTCTGAGTTGACTTTTCTACTAGTCTAGAGATCTAGAGTCTGTAGTACTAGACAACATGTAGCACCAGATGAGTGTGTGCCACCAAATACAAATCCATTCTACTCGATATCTCCTACCTAAGCCAAAAGCCGGGGTCAAATTACAGATTATCTTCTGGCTTATCCCCGAGAGAAGTAGTTGCTTATCCCGACAGAAATATTTACCAAGGGTGAAGTATGAACTTCCAATGCGAATTGGCTTTTCCACTTGGATCTGTTACCTAGGCTATCATCACTTCACATTTGTCTGGATTTCTAAAGTTTTGAAATAAGAAAAGAAGAAATCTTCTTATTTCTTCTCTTATTTTTCATTTTTGTTAGGGACTAGCAAATCTTAGGCATGGGGGTATTTGATGACTCCATTTTAATGGACTAGTATTACGCCTAAATAACTTTAATCTTACCTTTTAGGTTTATTAATAACTACATTAAGTTATAGAATATTTGCATGCATCATGATTTAAGTTTACATCTATTTTATAACATTTTATAACTTAATATGTAATGATTTTTTTTGTTTTTATGTGCAGGAATGATATTTAGAAAGAACAAGGAGTTGGGGAATAAATTTCCCCAACAAACAATCGGCGGCATAGTTTTTTTTCCCCATCCTCCGGCCACCCTCAACCATCGCCGGCCAAAAATAGCAAAGGGATTTGAAAATCCCTTAACTCACGCACGCAGGGGGAGGAGATAAAGAGGTTGGAAAAGTTGGAGAAAAAAAAGCTTCTTCCTCTCTCTTGCGGGGATCCACCTTCACCATCGTGGAAGAGGGTTGACCCTGTGAACCACCGTGTGCACTGTGCACCAAGTCTTCCACCGCTCCCTCTAGCCGTGACTGCAGACGCCCGCACCCGCGCAGACAACCCTCTGCAGCGCCATCACCTTCACGCTACCACCGTCCACCTCACCCTTCCAGCCTGCAGGCACCCGCTCCAGCACCACCAGGCGCCTGCAGGCACCGTGCCTTCTCCACTGTAGAGCACGCCTCCCTGTAGCGCCTCCACCTTGTGCGCCCCTACCAAGCCCTCACCCGCATAGTGCCTCCCTGCAGCTCCTCCACCTTGCGTGCCCCTGCCAGGCCCGCGCCCATCTCCAGTGCCCGCCTCCTACCAGCACCTTTCCAGCACCTGGCGCTCCCCTCTGCAGGCTGCCCTCCCCACCAGCGCTCCTTGCAAGCACCTGCCTCGCCCCACTCACGCCCCTGCCAGGCCCGCACCCGCATAGCACCCATCGCAGCACGCCCTCCCCTCTGCAGACGCTGAAGAGCCACCAGCGCCGTGCAGACGCTCGCTCACGCACCCGCACAGCGCCCACCGCAGCGCGCCCCCTCCTCCATTGCTTGCAAGCCTGTTCAGGCGCACTGCCCCACCCGCGCCCTCACCAAGTGCCCTGCTGGTGCTCGCTCATGCCCTCGCCACCAGTGCCCTGCAGGCGCGCACCCACGCGCACCTACGCTTGCACGTCCAGCGCGCAGCCAGCCGCACGGCTGCAGTAGCTGCCATCCTCCTCCAACAGGCCAGCGGCCCTCCTCCGCCCGCCGGCCACCGCCGGCCACCTCCAACCGCAGTGTCACCACTGTTGCGTAGCCCTCGTCGAGCCGCACCTCCCCGCCGACTCTCGCGGACAACCGTGCACGGCCGCACACGCGAGGAGAGAGAGGAGAAATCCTCTGTTTTTGTCTCCATTAATAATTACATTCAATGCCATTGACAATTTTATATTAATATTTTATTCAAGCTGATTGCACCGCAAAAATACACCTGCAATAGTGCCTTCTTGTGCTATTTCCTAGCATTACCTATGCATATTAGGGTTCCATAATCGCATTTGTAAAAATACATGCATGCATGCATTTAATTGAGAGGAGAGGAGAATAAATAAATGGCCTTGCATTTTACATTTTTCCTCAAGTGCATCTTTGCAAAATTCCCATCTCTATTTTTATTTCCATTTGATTTTGAAACCTTTCTTCCCGCGGCTGCTATGCATGGCCTCACCTTCTTGCGCCATGCTCTGCAGCAGGCCTCTCCCTGCAGCTGCATGCAGCCATTCCCTGCCATGCCATGCATTAGCCTTGCCTTCTTCCTTTATAAAAGACCACGGCTCCATCCTTTGCAAGCCAGCCTGGTCCCAGCCAAGAAAAACCCACCTGCAGCTTCTTCTCCAGGCCACCATCCTCTCCTCCATTTCCCTCCACATGCCGGCCCTCCTCGGAGACACCCGGCGGACAGGAGCCCTCACTGTGGTGCACACCCACCACAGTAAGACCACCACCGCCCAGCTCTTCAAAGAGCCGGTGGGCGTGGTGGCTCTTTTCTCATTTTTTTTACGTTTCTAGCACCTTCAGCCATGGTCGCAAGCTTCAAGGTCTGAAGCTCGAAGCTCGGTGGCAGCAGCAGCAGCAGCCCCAGCCCCTTCCGTGCGCACCTGCAGGTGCCCTCGCCCTCCGCGTGCACCTGCAGGCCTCTCCACTTCCCGCTTCTTTGCCCTGTCACGCTCTCTCTTTCACTCGCAACCGGCCACCGCGCGTCACTGCAGCGGCCGGCCAAGCGCTTCCCCGCACCCCTGCCAGCACCTGCAAGCATCCGTGCAAGCTGCAGGCGCCCTCGCCTCCCTCTCCGCACGCTCTGTCGCGAGCTTCTCCGCGCTTGCAACCGGCCGGCGTAGACCCTCTTCCTCGTGCGCCAGCCCGCGCGCGCCAGCCACGAGCCGGCCACACTCACACCACCTGTAGCTCCCGATCGCGTGGCTCGCCCGACCACTGTAGCCACTGTTCACGCGAGTCTACGTGACACTGTGGCTATAGTGGGGTGACTGGAAAGCTTCTCACTTATCCGGTCACCCGGCGTGCCGCAACCGGCCCTCACCCATACGCGTGCCCGCCCGCACATCTGCCAGCCCTCTCCCAGCGCCTGCCTTCGCCCGCTCCCTTCGCCTGCACCTGCGAGCGCTCGCGCCAGCCTTCGCGTAGCACGGTGCGCTGCGTCTCCTCTCCATGCCCTTCACCCTCCAGTGCGCGCTTCTCTACGCGCATACGCGCCTGCGCGTGAGTTTGAACCACCAAACGACGCCCTTCGCGCGCAGACGGCTTAAAACGCCCTTTCCTTCCTCTGCAGGCTCTCCCGCTCTCTCTCTTTACATCGATGCTTGCACACACATACACTCACACTTCTACACACACACACACCTATACACTATTATATATGTATACATATATATATTGATATATATATACATATATCTATATACATATATATATACATATATATATACATATATATACTTATATCTATACATACAATAGTACCTATATACTTATGTATTAGTATATATACATACATATATATATATATCTATATACTTATATATATACACACACACACACATATATATATATACATATATCTATATATATATTTATACATATATCTATACATATATTAGTACTTATATAAATATGTATTAGTCTATATACACACACACACACACACATATATATATATACATCTATATACTTATATATATATACATATATATACACATATACTTATACATACATATATATACATATACTTATACATATATATATATATACACGTATATAGCTATATAACTATATATACATATATTCATATATATACATATCTAGCTACATATACCTATATATACATATATTATTATATATATATACATATATATATACATCTATATAGTATTATATACATACATACATACATACATACATACATACATATATATATATACATATATCTATCTATACATATAGCTACATACATATATACTTATACTTATATATATACATATACATATATACATATATCTATATATATATTTATACATATATATACCTATAGATAACCATATATACATATAGATATATTTACATATATACATATATATATATATATATATATTTTCACGTTACTTATCATATGTAGTATTGCAGGAATATCTGCACCAGTTGCTGATATTCCCCGATACACGCGTACAAAAAGCGTGGTCACATACATCTTCCACCATCCATCCTACACTCCACGTGACACCTCGTCCTGTCGGTTGCGTCTTTCTAGACGACGACCGACTCAACACTGTGCTACACTCCATCTCCACCTCCACCCCCACCCCTTTATACATATATAGTATATACGTATATATCTATACTGTATTTATTTCTATTTCTCTAGCATGCCCATAAAAAGATAAAAAAAATATATATAAAAGAGAAAGATAATCCTTGACTTGCAAGTACTCCGTCTTGTGAATAGCAAGACTCGTTTTGGAACCCTGATTTGGCTCAAAGCCAAGAACCTAATTTTGAGGGTGTGCCTCAAGGACAAAGATTACTAGAAAAAAAATCAAAATAGAAAAACACCAAAAACACAATAAACGAACGAAAGAGATTCGTTGTAGGAAAGGCGTAGAAACTTGACTTGTAACCCCACTTCCTTGAGTTCGACCCTGGGCCTAAAAAGTGACCAAGATAAAATCAAATAGGCCAGGTTAAAAATTTTTTGTAAAGAGATGGTTAGGTCTGAATTAGGTTAACCACTATACACACTTCAACGATAAAATCATCATATTAACAACCTATTCGGGTCCGACACCACAGGCCACATTGCACTGATGCACTCAGATTTTCCTGAAATTATTTTACTTGTGTTATGTGCATGTTTCTACCTTGAATTTCAAATCAGAATTGCTTGAAAGTTGAATTTACATGATAAGCCATTACACATGCATCATACACATATTTTTGGAGCTTAATTCCTGACGTGAAAATTGCATAAAGACCCCTGAACCTTTAAAGAAATTGCAAGCTTCATTTAAAATAGCATATTCCTCGCATTAAAGTTGCAGAAGAATTTGTGAGAATTTGTGAACTATGTATTCCTTGACTCGTGAGTTTATTGGTCTATTCCTCCTTGTGGATACGACATCCTTTATTGTGGTTTAAATTCATATCTATGCTAATTTTTGATTGAGAGATTTCCACCACATTAATTACAACGACATATTCTTCTATTGCTATCATAAGTAAGCGAAAATCTCTCTGTCAGTCCCGCATGGAAGTCGCCCAATCTAGTAGAACTTTCCCCATAACCAAGTAGTTTACAATATCAACAAACCATGGGAAATTGTGAATGGCTAGCAGGTGCTTGTCCGGAAAATGCTCGGTGATTGGACCAGACGGGTCAATGATGGAAGAAGGAAGATGGGACAAGTGGTCAGCTACAACGTTATGTTTACTCGCCTTATCGTGAATCTCGAGATCGAATTCTTGCAATAGCAAGATCCAGCAGATTATTAGAGGTTTTGCATCCTTCTTTGCAAGGAGGTGCCACACTGCAGTGTGATCTGAGTATATGATAACACGAGAACCCAAAAGATATGATCTGAATTTTTCCAGGGCAAATACTATGGCTAGCAGCCCTTTCTCAGTAACTGTATATTTACGTTGAGGCTCGTCAAGTGTCTTGCTAGCATAGTAGATGACCACGGGTTTCCCATCTATCTCTGCCCAAGTACTGCCCCTACAGCATAATCAGATGCATTGTACATGATCTCAAAGGGTTGAGACCAATCAGGGGACTGCAGGATAGGTGCTTGGGTAACTCGATCACGCAAGATTTCAAATGCTTGAGTGCACTCCTTAGAGATTTCAAAGGGGACATCCTTAAATAGAAGATTAGTTAAGGGGCGCACGATTTTCAAAAAATCGGGAATGAATCGACAGTAAAAATAGACGTGCCCCAGAAAGGATTAGATGTCTTTGACCGAGCTAGGCATAGGGAGTTTGGAAATCAGATTCACCTTGGCTCGATCAACCTAGATGCCTTTTTTGGAGATGAGATGTGCTAAGACAATTCCCTCAGGTACCATGAAGTGGCTCTTTTCCCATGAAAGAACCAAGTTCACGTGGATGCATCGCTTGAGGATTTGGACCAAGTGCAGGAGGCAATCATTAAATGCTTCACCAAATACCGAGAAGTCATCCATGAAGACTTCAAGATATTCACCTACCATATCTGAGAATATAGCAAGCATGCATTGTTGAAAAGTGGCGGGTGAATTGCAAAGATCGAACGACATCCTTTGGAATGCGTATGTTCCGAAGGGGCAGGTGAAGGTGGTCTTCTCGTGGTCCTTAGGATGGATTGTGACTGATGAGAACCTCATCATAAACCCTAACTAGCACAATCTAACCCTGATATGTGAGAAAAAGCTCCTACATGACCCAAAGAAAGGCTTAACTCAGAGAATTCTGAGTTTAAGAATAAAACAAATCATAAGGGGTAAAACTGCAATTTCACCAACGTAGTTTGCAAACAGGGTAATTAAGGGTCCAAACACAGGTCAAAAAAGCTTAACAAGAAAGAAAGTGGGATGATCTGATCTAAATAAGGGTTATTGCAACTTCTAGGAATTAAATGACATTCTGTAATCCTAAAATAAACTCACTTTAATTCACGAGGTTCGAGGTAGGATAAAAATCAACTAAACATTTTAAAATTCATAGAAAAATATTCTCTAGGATTTAGAACCTTCAATTTGGCCTTAGAAACCTATTTTGACCTAAAAAGGGAACCATGCCAAATTAATAACTTAATTTGGGTTTTTGCGTAAATTGGCTGGTCAAACATGGTCCAACCTAGAATTAAAATTCACCATTAAAATCCTTAGGTTCAAATTGGTCCTGTATAAAAACTTGAGCCTAGGAAGAGACCTCCTTGACCGACTTTACAATTTGGTCCTCTTCATTTACTTTTTGACCCTTATCTTTTAAAATCCTTGCATTTAGGTCCCCAACTTTCCATCTTTCTTTGCAGAACGGTCCCCCCTACAAACTCTGCGCAGCACCATGCTCCGGCGACCTTGCGCGGAGCATGGCGCCGTGCAGAGAAGTATTACCGCCCTGCAAAGCAGAAGCGGGGTTCCCTGCGACGTCTTCTGTCGCAGGGACCCGGCCATGCTCTCTGCCGTCCACCATACCTTCCGTGCGAATGCACGGAAGGTATGTGTGTCCCTTTCAGCCATGCTCTGGCGAGGCTGGCACATCGCCAGCCCTCTCCTCCCTCTGCGCCAACCTCTTTATAAGGACCGGCACCCCCTGCTGGCTCCGGCAAGCTCTTCTTTGACGGAGAAAACCCCCCACTTCATCCCTTCCTCCTCCGTCAGAAGGCCCGAAGCTTTTGGCGACTTCCTCCTCTTCCTCCTCGTCGCTCTGCTGCCTTACCTGCAGCAAGGTTCTCCGTGCCCCATCGTCCGTGCCATGCTGTACCCGCTGGCGCCCTCAGCCTGCTTCCTCGTCGCCGCATTCTCCTCCAGGGCTCCGTCTTCTCCAGCTCCGGCAGATATGAGCTGACTTCTCTGCCCTCCCCCTTCGTCTAAATCTTAGGTAAATAGCTTCCTCTCCTCCTCCCTTACATTTACCCTCTCTCAATTTACCTTTTTACTCTACCGCACGCAACTTCCACCTCCGCCTGCTCCGTCTCCGACCACCTTCTCCGGTGAGCCCATCCCATCTCCACAGTCCTCCTCACCCCTCGCCGACTACCGCAGAAGCTTCTCCTCACTCCACTCAACCGATCCCCCCTTCCCATTCACTGCCAAACGCTACCCGACCACCCCCCGAACAAACCCACCTCTCCGGCCACAGTCCGACCTAGGGCTACCTCCACACGCGGCCTCACGCCTCGCCACCACCCGTACTGCCTTCGCCGCACTCCAGCGAAGCTCTCTACATCTTCTGATTGGGCCGAGAGGCCGTATTCCTATTTTTAGGTCGGAGCCCCTTCGCCGCCATTACCGAGCTGCTGCAGCTCCTTCACCTGCAGCTGCAGGTGCTCTCCAGCCCAAGCGCACACCCCAGGATGCGCGGGTTGCCTCTGCGAAGCATCCCAGGTCTACAGCTGGGGTGAAGACCTCGCGAGCTGCTGCAATTGCTTGCGGCTTCCTCTGCTGCAGGCGCCAATTTAGGAGGTGGGACTTTAGTCCCACCTCAGAAGTGTGTGGCTAAGCGCCTGCACTTAAATTAGAAAAGTGTTTAAGGCTATTCACCTTCGAACACAGGGGTCAGGTCCCTCTCTCGCACGCTGCGCGCCACATGCTCACTCGCCCTCGCCCGCGCTCACGCCTCGCGGGTCTGGGCTGGATTCGATTATCCAAACCGCACACTCCTCGCCCACCACCGCACGCCGGTGGGCCTGGTCCCGGGCGCGATACCTGCACCCGATTACCTGGCTCTGGGAGAGCGGTCCTAAGAGAGAAATTTGAGAAAGAGAGAGACGCGGGGAAGGGTAGGGGTAGGTTTTGCTCTCTAATCCTTGTGTGAGCGTGCAGGAAAAGAAGGAAGGAAGGAAGGAAAAGAAGAAGAAGGGAAGCGGCCGAAGCCTTAGCCGCTCAGGGCAGCCGAAGAAGAAGAAGAAAAGAAGGAGAGAAATAGAAGAAAAGATGAGAAGGAAGGCACTGTAGCAAACCTACAGTTAATTCGTCTGACCACTGCACCAGACAACGGATGAGCAGTGGCCAGAATAGAAAGAAGAGAAAAGAAGAGGAGCTGTAAAGCAAGAAAAGAAAGAAGGAAGCAGAGAAGAAAAAGAAGAAGAAAAGAAAAAGAAGAAAGAAGACTGAAGCCGCAAGCAAGGGAAGAGAAGAAAAATAAGAAGAAGAAGAAGGTTGAACAAGAAGAAGTCAAGAAGAGAAGAAGAAGAAAATTACCACAGCTGCAGAAGAAGAAAAGAAAAGAAAGAGAAAGAGGAGATCAGTTGAAAGAAGAAGGATAGAAAGAAAAGGAGAGAAGAAGAAGAAGCCAAGACAAATTCTAGCTCTCTCTCTCTCTCTCTCTCTTATTTTTGTAATCTAATAGAGAACTTTTATATTTCTAGAATTCCAGTAGCTCCCTGAGTTCGACCTCGGGAAAACTGTTGTCCGAGTAAAAATTTGCAATAGTAATCTGGTAGCTATCTTATTACGTATTATAACGACTGTAATTTAAAGTATAATAAACGTAAACAAGCTAACCGGTTACTATTCTTGGCGCCGTTGCCAGGGAGCAACGGCTATTCTAGAAGCTATAAATTCTCTATTTATGAGTTTCTAATAATCTCTTCTCTCTTTTGTGCAGGTATAGGAAAATCAAGAAGCAACCGCACAACAACCACTCCAAGGACAGGTAACATCTATCCTCTCACTATTAACCCCTAAATTCTAAAGAGGAGGAAAAAGGAAAAAACAATATAGGTATAACCTGTCTTTCATACCTAGTAACAGCTGCATATTTTCAAACTACTATTCTTGCACGCACTATTAAGGGTACTTAAGGGCTAACATCTTCTTGCCTGAGCCCTAATTACCCAACAAGGAGTTAACTGGACCAAGTAGAGCCAGCATAGGAATTAACACTAGGGTTTTAGAGACACTCCTTAATCAAGAATTGAGAAATCCTAAAAGAAGTGTGCCTAAGCCATTGATTGAACATACCGATTCAGAAAAACCCTAAGCAATTGGCTCTCTAAAAACACTTGAACACTAAAAGACAAGACCTAATAAGTTCTCAAAGGAATCAATAGGTGACGTTGACCCTTTGGGTCAACCAACCTTCAACTTAGGTCACTCTTCGCACTCAAAAACCTAAAAGTTCAAGTGAAAACTTAAGCACCCTGATCTTAAACTAAAATTGGTAGACTTAAGAGGTCAAGATCCCCATTCTGGTCTACCTGGAATCTCAGTGACAAGAGAGGCTGGGTGGGGGAAACCCTGTAACCCGTGGGAACGCTCTACCGTGTAGGGGTCTTCGCGGGACTCACCCTCTCTAGCTGCCCAGGTAATTCTCAGGTGGTCGATCTTTTGATCAAGGGGTCCATCTGCCCCGCACCTCTATAGTCACCCAACATTTTGGGTGTCTCGATTGGGTCCAGCATCTGCTAAACTCATCTCTTCCAACAATGTATGTTTGGTAGGAGGTCCTTGAAACCTCCTTTAGAACTTCACTCTCCTCAAGGCCGAGCCTCAGTACCCTTGTTTGAGAAAACAACACCTCACATCAATCTCTCCTTCGACTCCGAACCCAACTCACCTTCTTCTTCCACAATGGCTTAGCCAGTCGAGGAAGAAAATAATTTGGAGCACCAGCTCTAGCGACTCAATGACCTCTTCGAGAACTTTGTGCACCCACTGCAGCGTCCTATGATGCAGGACCATTATAATCCTGCTGCGGTGGCTATTGAGCCTCGAGTCAGAATCCCGACTGGAGGACCTGATTCTGAATTAAAGCCCAATATGATTCATGCCATACCTAAATTTCATGGGCTTAATTCTGAAGACCCCTTCCAGCACATCAAACAACTAAAGCATCTGGCCCAGACCTTTGGGTCAGATGCACAAAATTGGGACATTCTCCTCATGAAGATGTTCTCCTTCTCCCTTATGGACAAGGCCGCTCATTGGTATCAAACACAGACCCGGCCGATCAACAATTAGGAAGAGCTTCAGTCCGAGTTCTTGAAGAAGTTCTTTCCTGTTGGTCGGACCAATGCCTTGCGCCATCAGATTACCCACTTCACTCAGCAAACGGGAGAACCTCTCCATGAGGCATGGGATCGCTTTCAGGATCTCATGAGAAAGTGCCCCCATCACGGAGTTCCTAAATGGGAACAAGTCTAGTCTTTTTACCAGGGACTCCGTGAGGATATCAGGCTTTTCGTCAATGCAACTTGCGGAGGGAATATCATGGGTCAACATGAGGACACCGTGTGGGAGATTCTCGAAAACATGTGCGAGAACTCCATCAATAATGACTCCATGGGATTATTCGACAGGACGAATACCCGTGCATCGACGAACCTTAGGGGAGCACATGAGATGCAGGGCCTGTCTGCATCAGTCGAACTGGAAGTGATGGCCAGTCAATTGGACAAGGTCTCCATCATTAAGAAGAAGGTGGACGAGCTGACTCAGCACTTGCAGCGAGCCACCTCTATGCATAGCTCCTTTGCATAGCCTCCTTCCACACGGGAAACTGTGCAAAACATTCTCCACCGATCTTCTCCCGGGATGGATCCATATCCACCCCCATCTGATTCTCGGATCGGAGGGTCATCCGATCCTTTCTATACCAGCTCGGGGAATTCCATTCCCCCATTCTCTGATTCTTTGGAGGTTCCTCAGACCTGCGAGGACCTCAACGCCATCCAGAACGATCCATTCTCCAACACCTATAACCCTAGATGGCGAAACCATCCTAACTTCCAGTGGGCGGGAAATTCCCAAACCAAAGACCACCCTTTCAGCCTCGTCCACAACCCCCTCGTCTTTACCAGCCGCCTCAGCCTCGGCCCAACCCTACCTATCCATCAGGGCCAAACCAGGACCAAATGTCCCTCATCCTTCAGACTCTGGCTGACATTCAAAGAACGAATGCAGCTATTTAGAAACAACACAAGGATGCACTTACAGAGGTTCGAAATCAACTGGCCCAGTTGGCTAATTCTCGCCAACCGGGCACACTTCCTTCCCAACCTCTTCCTAACCCGAATAACGTGCCGACCCAGCAGCACGTTATGAACCCAAACCCAGGCCAAGCACACATGATTTATCAGGCCCCCTTTGTTCCTTCACCCAACGGGATGGAGGCTTCCACTTCCTATGCAGGATATCAGCAGCAACCCATCTTACCCAACCCTAACCAAAACCAGGCAAGACTAAATTCTGTAACAACTCGTAGTGGTAAGGAAACCCAAGATCCACCCTATCCAAACCACTCCAAGCTTGGTAGTGATCCTAACCCTAGGACAGTAATCCAGGACGTTCCTATCCCTATCCCAGATCAAAGACCTGGACCTATCCTAGAAGAACCAACCAAGGGAAAGAAGACAACCAAGCCCGTGGCACCTGAGGAGGAGCTGGTCAAGCTCTTTGAGCAGGTCCAAATAAACATCCCCTTGATGGATGCGATTCGCCACGTACCGGCTTACGCACGATTCTTAAAGAATGTGTGTACACCTCAGCGTAAGTTGTGAACCAAGAGTGGGAGTCCAATTGTACTATCAGAGCAAGCCAGCTCTGTAATCCTAAGCAGACTCCCACCCAAGGCTAAAGATCCTGGTACTCCCCTGATTTCCTGCAAAATAGATGATACCCAATTCGACTGAGCATTATTAGACTTGGGTGCTTCCATAAATCTGATACTCACATCCTTACTTAACCACCTAGAAGAATCTGAGCTAAAACCGACTGAGGTGACATTACAATTGGAAGATCGATCTATAAAGTCACCTAAAGGGATTCTCGAGGATGTTATCGTAAGAGTGCGGGATTTCTATTTCCCAGTAGACTTTATAGTCTTGGACATGGACGCCCCTGAAAACCCTAGGGATACACCGATCATTCTAGGGAGACCTTTCTTGGCTACTGCTAGAGCCAACATCAGCTATGAGGAGGGCCAAATAGAGCTCAAATTTGGAAATCAAACCCTAAAAATTGATATATTTAAGGCCCAACAAGGAATCAATTGTGGTGTCATCGAACAGATTTGTGATATCAGGGCTTTGGTTGATGAAACACATTTTGAGAATGACCTGATTATATCTCATCAACCACAGAAAGATCTTGAATTGCAATTAGAGGAGTCAAATCCAGATTTAGACAGACCCATAACTCCTACCCTTGAACCTCACATCTACCCTGAACCACCCGCTGCTGCTGATAACCCCGTCCTTGAACTGAAACCCCTTCCCAATCATTTGAAATACATCTTTCTGGGTTCTAATCAGACCCTTCCTGTAATTATAAATTCCAAGCTTAATCCCGAACAGGAATCCCGTCTGATTGCTGTTCTCCAACAACATCGCAGAGCCATTGGATGGACTCTCGATGATTTGACTGGAATAAGTCCCTCTTATTGCACACACCATATTTATTCAGAAGAGGGCGCACGACCTTCTCATGAGATGCAGAGATGTTTAAACCCCAATCTGCAGGAGGTCGTGAAGAAGGAGATCATCAAGTGGTTAGATGCAGGGATCATCTACCTGATCTCCAATAGTCGTTGGGTGAGCCCAATTCAAGTTGTGCCTAAAAAGGCAGGGCTCACCACCATTACGACTGAAATCAGAGAAGTCATACCTACCTGATTAGCCAACTCGTGGAGAGTTTGCATAGATTACCGACGACTCAATTCCTCCACGAAGAAGGATCATTTCCCACTACCTTTCATTGATCAGATTCTCGAGAAATTAGCGGGAAATCGATTCTTCTGCTTCCTTGACGGGTACTTCGGTTATAACTAGGTAGCTATTCATCCTGAGGACCAAGAGAAGACCACGTTCACCTACCCCTTCAGAACATATGCATTCCGAAGGATGCCGTTCGGTCTCTGCAATGCACCCGCGACTTTTCAACGGTGCATGCTTGCCATATTCTCTGATATGGTAGGTGATTGTTTGGAAGTCTTCATGGATGACTTTTCAATTTTCAGGGCATCATTTGATGATTGCCTCCAACACTTGGTTCATATACTCAGGCGCTGCACCGACGTTAATTTGGTTCTTTCTTGGGAAAAGAGCCACTTTATGGTGCCTGAGGGGATCCTCCTAGGACATCTGATTTCTAAGAAGGGCATCCAAGTGGATCGAGCCAAGGTTGATATGATCTCTCGCCTTCCTATGCCTAGCTCGATCAGGAACATCCGTGCTTTTCTTGGGCACGTCAGTTTTTACCGTCGTTTCATTCCTGATTTCTCGAAAATCGCGTGCCCCCTGACGACTCTTCTCTCTAAGGATGTACCCTTTGAAATCTCCAAGGAATGCACTCAAGCCTTTGAGAACCTTCGTGAACGAGTCACCCAGGCCCTGATCCTACAATCCCCTGATTGGTCTCAACCCTTTGAGATCATGTGCGATGCGTCTGATTTCGTTGTAGGAGCGGTTCTAGGGCAGAAAGTTGACGGGAAACCCGTGGTCATCTACTACGCTAGTAAGACACTTAACGAGGCTCAGCGTAACTATACAGTTACGGAGAAAGAGCTGCTAGCCGTAGTATTTACCCTTGAAAAATTTTGATCTTATCTCCTGGGTTCCCACGTCATCATCTACTCGAATCACACAACTGTGAGGCATCTCCTTGCCAAGAAGGATGCGAGGTCCCAATTAATTCGATGGATCTTGCTGTTGCAAGAATTCAATCTCGAGATTCGCGATAAGGCGGGAAGACAAAATGTGGTAGCTGACCATTTGTCCCGCCTTCCTTCTGAGATTATCAACCCTTCTGGACCCATCACGGAGCATTTCCCTGATGAGCACCTGCTGACTATTGGTACTAGACTTCCTTGGTTTGCTGATATAGTAAACTACTTGGCATCTCATCAGATCCCGTCTGATTGGCCGAAGGCCAAGAAAGACAAATTGCGCTCTGATGCCAAGTATTACATTTGGGAAGATCCGTACCTCTTCCACATAGGTGCAGACCAAATCATCCAGAGATATGTCCCGGAAGGTGAAGTCAATGATATTCTTTCCTTCTGCCATGACCAAGCATGCGGTGGCCATTTCTCTGGGCACAAAACCGCATCAAAAATCCTCCAGTGTGGCTTTTATTGGCCCACTGTTCGAGGACGCATACAATCACTGCAAGGCATGCAGTCGTTGCCAAACTTTGGGCAACATGAGCCATCGCGACATGATGCCTTTGCAGCCGATTCTCGTATGCGAAATCTTTGATGTTTGGGGGAATGATTTTATGGGCCCCTTTCCTGTTTCGGATGATTTCGAATACATTCTACTGGCTGTGGACTACGTGTCTAAATGGATCGAAGCCATACAGACCCGAACCTGTGATCACAAAATCGTTCTCAAATTCATTCATCACAATATCTTCTCACGACTCGGGATTCCTCGTGCTATCATCTCAGATGGGGGGACCCATTTCATGAATGCTCAGTTCAGGTCACTGATGACAAAATACGGGGTGTCTCACCGAATCTCTACTCCTTATCACCCCCAGACTAATGGTCTAGCTGAGCTATCAAATCGAGAGATCAAGAAAATCCTACAGGTCATTGTTCGGCCTGACAGGAAGGACTGGTCGTCCTGACTTTTGGAAGCCTTGTGGGCCTATAGGACCACCCACAAAACCCAATTAGTCATGTCTCCCTTTAGACTGGTGTACGGGAAGGCATGTCACCTTCCTGTTGAACTGGAGCACAAAGTCTATTGGGTTGTACGGAATTGTAATGTAGATCTTTCTAAGGCTGGAACCCACAGAAAGCTTCAAATCAGCGAGATCAATAAGCTACGTCTTGATGCGTACGAGAACTCGCGAATCTACAAGGAGCGGGTTAAAGCCTTCCATGACAAGCATATCTCTAGAAAGATCTTTCATCCTGGTCAGAAGGTCCTACTCTTCGATGCCTGACTCAAACTTTTTTCTGGGAAGTTGCGATCCAAATGGGTTGGACCATACTTGGTTCGACAGGTTTTTGAAAATGGAGCCATCGAGATCAGTCCACTCAGCCATGATTTCGAACCTTTCATCGTGAACGGTCAGAGACTCAAACCGTTCATTGATGTAACTTCTACCTATTTGGCTGAATCATCTTCTATCCTCCATTCCCCATGAGCTTATTGCGCCCAGTCGACGGCGTAAAACTCAGCGCTCAATGGGAGGCAACCCGTCATTCTCTTTGAAAACCTGAAACCTTTTCTGACACCTTTGTGCACTTAAGGTTCACCCTTTAAGACAGCCGACTCCACCTCAGGTGCTTGCATCTGAGATTAGAAATCGTCCGCAACAGTCACCTCGACTCATTCACTCACCAAAACATCTATCTTAAGGAATGAACTAAGTTGAATAAAAACCCCCCTAAGTCACAATGAGGACATTGCAAATCTTAGGCATGGGGGGGTATGAAAGTGCAAAAACTTGTAATAAAAGGTTTTAAACAAAAAAATTCACATATCCCAAAAACACCATAAAAATTAAAAAAATTTTTGAAAACAAAAGAATAATAAAATAAGAGGAGGAAAGAAATTTTGTGGAGGAAGAAAAAAAGAAACAAAATGAAAAGAAGGAGCACAAAAATGAGAAAAAAAGTGATAGTCATTAGTAAGAAGAAACTAAGGAGTTAACCTAAGTTCTAGACCTCATTCAAGAAAAGAAATGAAAAGTGCACACTGAGATTAGTAAGAACGCGAACCTTAGGCATTCTTAGATAGACTCTTAGTATCCATTAAGATCTAGACACTCCTCAAGAGGTTGAGGGAAATGAAAAGCGAAAGTATTAGGTCTAAGGCTTGGGAAGTATTTGGCCTCGTTAACTGACTTTTGATTTACGGGACTCAGTAACCTAAGCACCCTAACCTCACACACAGCCTGGTTTAGTAAGCATAAAAATCAAAATCACGTAGAAGTGTTGCAAAAAAATTATGAAAATGACACCTAGAGTAGGAGCGGCCGATCAACACAAGTTGATTTGGATGAGTTCTCAGTGCAGAGAGGTGGGAAATTCCCCTCGAAGATTCGTAACAAAATATCATCTCCTCGGTGCTTGTCTCTTAGGATATTTACATATCCTACAGGGGGCATGTAAGCACTCTACTGGTTCAGATTCCATGGATGGCATTATCACGAAATGTCAATTGCCAGGGTCTGAATTCAGCCACGGAACACCATGGATGGGATTATCTCGAAATCTTAATAGCTAGGGTTCCGGGGGTTACCATGGGCTGTGCTATCTCGAAGCATCGACTGCCAGGAACCCTTGAGGATTGATGATGGGGACAAGGAATTTGATACTGACTGTGTTGAAAAGCCAATCCTAAGCTAGAATTAAAAATAAAAGAGAGAAAAAACTCTCCAAACAGATAAATCTTCTATCTCTCTTTATTACAAAATGCACTGCGAACTGAGCCAGGGCTAAAATTATCTCAAGCACGGGTGCTTTAACCACAAAGTCCAATAAACCTTAGGTTAGTTCTTGTAGGCCTTAAAAACCTTTGTTAAGGACTGAGGCTGAGGCTAGACAGATCTGGATCTTGGTTGGTACTGGAGTACCTTTTAGGCCTATGGTAGGCATTCTGACCTAATCTAGTTTGCAAAAGAAAAAGCACTTATCTGAAATCATTAAGAACTTCATGGTCTAGAACAAGGGTTGAAACCTTAATTTTTTGCTAAGGGGCTAGCAAAAGCTAGGCATGGGGGTATGATGAGAACCTCATCATAAACCCTAACTAGCACAATCTAACCCTGATATGTGAGAAAAAGCTCCTGCATGACCCAAAGAAAGGCTTAACTCAGAGAATTCTGAGTTTAAGAATAAAATAAATAATTAGGGGTAAAACTGCAATTTCATCAACGCAGTTTGCAAACAGGGTAATTAAGGGTCCAAACACAGGTCAAACAAGCTTAATAAGAAAGAAAGTGGGATGATCTGATCTAAATAAGGATTATTGCAACTTCCAGGAATTAAATGACATTCTGTAACCCTAAAATAAACCTACTCCAATTCACGAGGTTCAAGGTAGGATAAAAATCAACTAAACCCTTTAAAATCCATAGAAAAATGTCTCTAGGATTTAGAACCTTCAATTTGGCCTTAGAAACCTATTTTGAACTAAAAAGGGAACCATGCCAAATGAATAACCTAATTTGGGTTTTTGCCCAAATTGGCCAGTCAAACATGGTCCAACCTAGAATTAAAATTCACCATTAAAATCCTTAGGTTCAAATTGGTCCTGTATAAAAACTTGAGCCTAAGAAGAGACCTCCTTGACTGACTTTACAATTTGGTCCTCTTTATTTACTTTTTGACCCTTATCTTTTAAGACCCTTGCATTTAGGTCCCCATCTTTCCATCGTTCTTTGCAGAACGGTCCCCCTGCAAACTCTACGCAGCACCATGCTCTGGCGACCTTGCACCACTCGCAGAGGAGCGGGTCGTATCTACAGGGAGGCAATAACGTATTAAAATTCGCGCCACTTAAAAATGTTTGTTCGTAGTCAATTTGGACAAGAACCAAGCCAAGATTGCCTTTAGATTAAGGTTTAAGCAAGAAACAATGCTGAAATGGCAATTATGAGAAACTATAGGATATTTTCCGCAATGCAGAGTCAATAAAATATGATTAAAATGTGGCAATGGCAGAAAATGTAAATTTTAATTGACGGTTTACTGTAGCAAAATAGGGGAATTTTTCCCCGTTGTCTTGCACGACGAGGAGCCGATGGCCGGGCGCGGGAAGCTCGGAGGAGGTCCCTTGGACCAAGAGCCTCGAATCGGTGGTGGCGGCGAGTCACGCGGCGGCCGGAGGTGGCCGGACGAGCTCCGGCGGAGGTGCTGCTGGTGGCGGTCTGCAGGTAGTTGTGCGTGGGCGGAGGGTCTGCGGAGGGCGCTGGCGCTGTTGGCGTGGGTGCGCAAGCTGCAGCCGCTTCTGCAAGCGCGGGCGGAGGCGTGCTCGGTGGGTTTGCGGCTGGCGTGTGCGGCTGGCACTGCGGAGGTCTGCAGGCGCGGGGAAAGCGTGGCTGCGGTGGTCTGCAGGCGCGGTTGGAGGCATGGCTGCGGTGGTCTGCAGGTGCGTGGAGATGGCTGCGGTGGTTTGCAGGCGCGGTTGGAGGCGTGGCTGCGGTGGTCTGCAAGCGCGTGGAGATGGCTGTGGTGGTCTGCAGGCACGGGGAAATGGCTGCGGTGGAAGTGAGCGGGTAACTTCAGACGTCTGGGAAATTTCCCAGACGTCTTAAGTTACTGAGAGGGTGGCTGATCAGTAGCTCAGTGATGGTGGTCAGCGATGACGGCTAGAGGGATGCACGCTAAGGTGCTCACGGTGATGCGGCGAGCTCCGGATGGCGGTGTGGCCTGTCACACCACACGCCCACGGTGATGGAGGCTCGTCGCCACAGTAGAGGCCAGCAGTGTGGAGTGGAAGAGAGAGGTTCTCTCTGCACAGTGGTGGGTCGGTGGCGGAGACCTCCTGAGCTCGGCTGCCTCCCTCCTCCTTTTGTAGTGGCTTGCACAAGTTTGAAATCAGCCGCCCGACCAAATCCACCACATCCGCTCCCCCTTGAATGGCTTCTTCACTGTAGCAGCCGGGCGTTGGAGCGGCAGCCAGCCGTTCTGAAAGAAGAATAAAGAAAATAATGTTAAAATATTAGGGTTATTTATGTACAGACCCTCAACTTCTATGTTAATGAAAATAATGTACCTAATTGGTTATCTAATTAGATGAATGCTATTCTAAGCTAATTCTAAATGCACTTAAGATATGAATGCAATGTATGGATTATGTAATTAGATTAAAACTATGAATTAATCTATTTACATCCTAATTTATACTAAATAAATGTTAGAATTAACCTAATGTCTAGGCACTTAAATACTTAAATAGCCCACAACTATGGGCTAATCACGGAGCATGACGCCGCGCAGAGAAGGGTTACCGCCCTGCAAAGCAAAAGCGGGGTTCCCTGCGATGTCCTCTGTCGCAGGGACCCGGCCATGCTCTCTGCCGTCCACCATACCTTCTGTGCGAACGCACGGAAGGTATGGGTGTCCCTTCTGGCCATTGACGTGTCATTGTGCGTGTGTGTTAAGGAGTGTCGTTATAGTTGCACTTGCAACGTCGATTTTAAAATAAGTAAACTTCGGTGAGTCTGAGTGTCGGTCTCAAAGAGGCATGAAAATCGGATTTTTGCTTATCAGTTGTTGTCACGGAAAGTGCGGAGTTTTGCTTGTGAAAGATGCGGTTTTGAGAAGCGAGAGAAAGATAGAGAGAGGGTTTAGGGTTAGAAAGTTCCTTGTTTGATCATGCAACTTGAATGGAAATTAAAGTGACAATTGAACAGAAAATAACTTCATTAATCATGCACTTGTAGTTCATAGATTACAACATTAAATGCATGCTTCAAACAAAAGTAATGGAAAGCTTAAAAGAGAGAGAGAGAGAGTGTGTGGAGAGCGACGAGGCAGCCACGGCGGTGGAGGAGGCTCCGTCGGCGGCTCGTCGTCTCCGACGATTACAAGAGGGCCTAAAGCTAGCTAAGAGAGGGGTGGAGTAGTTGCAAGGGGAGTGAATGCCTTGAATGAGTGGTTGGAGGGGGTTTAAATAGGGTTAAGGGCTTCCTAAAAGAAGAAGGGGCTTTAGCGACGTCCAGAGCGTTGCTAAAACCACTCCCAAAAGCGTCGGTGAAGCCCTCCAGCCGCTGGTCAGCCGCTCGCCTCGTTTCTTCTCCTCGTGCGATCTGCGGCTGTTGAACGAGAGCCGTCCGATCGAAGATCGGACGGCTGAGAATCCTCCTCGGCTGCACTGGGATCGCACCTCGGGCGTGCGTGTGCGCGGGCGTCATCGCCCGGCATGCGCGTGGATGCCCGTGAGCTACGGTTGCGCCCCGTGTCAAGATCTCGGCCGCCCGCTGTTGATCAGGCGGCCCAATTTCAACGCGCGCGTCCCCCGTCTTCAATTTCGACTCTGCGCGGCTCGAACCCGAGTCGCGTGCGTGGGGGCGTGCGCGCTAGCCGTTGCACCACGCCAGCGCTCTGTCGCGGTGACCGCGGGCGGGCGCGCGAGTCTCGGCTGTTCGATCGAAGATCGACGGCCGAGATCTGATCTTGGCTGGATGAAGGTGCGACGCGCGGTGGAGCGGGGCTGACGTGGCGTAATATGGGCCGTTGATCTCCAGATCAACGGTCAGAACTTCTTGGGCCCATTGTAGGAGCTCCGGATGTCGAATTTGGCCGATCTTGAGTCCGTTGGACTCCGTTCGTCGTTCTGAATCCATCTGTGCGGTCCGATTGCTCATCTGAGGCCTACTTTGACAAATGCTTACACAAATGGCCATTAATACAGTTTATAAGCAATCTTGGTACATGATGCATGCAATGCTCCCATTCTACTTATGTTGTGCCTTTTATTCTAAAGATGGGCCATATTCAACATAATTATCACCCCCTTGTTTAGTGTTATCATACCCCCATGCTTACTCCTTGCTAGTCCCTAGCAAGGTTTATTCTAGCCTTTATTTCCTTTCAGAATTTAAGAAGTAATTGTTTAGACACTTCGTTACTTGTCAATAAGAGGAAATATACGAAGATCTTAATCTACAAAGACTAAGCAGCGCCCGGGTGTCTGCCAAAATACGAATCGTCTGAATCCTTGCTTTAATGTATATAACTATACATATGTATATGTATATATATATTTTTTTAGAATTTTTTCAGAATTCAGTGTGGGTTGGTAACTTTTTACAGCTACCCAACCCACCCAAAACTCGGTCAAAACCCTAAGTGCTAAGCATCTTGGTGTGAATGTTGTGATAGACTCACTTAACTGTAATTGAGACAGACTTCGAGTTTCTACGCCTCTAGGTGATTGGAAAAGGAAATAAATTTGCCTGAAGATGTATTTGTTCGATTGGTAGCTTTCTCCCTACGTTTGTTTTAATTGG
The DNA here is from genome assembly GCA_037157565.1 of Thalassia testudinum. NCBI lineage: Eukaryota > Viridiplantae > Streptophyta > Magnoliopsida > Alismatales > Hydrocharitaceae > Thalassia > Thalassia testudinum. Next base: position 80,279,742 of record JAZHRO010000024.1, read on the forward strand.
GGTCAACACAAGGATTTTTCCAGTGTATATCTCCCCAGCTTGTACTACTTCCCCGCTTCTTCCTTAGGTGTTTTGGTCTTTTTTTTTGTGCAAATATTCAGCTGGGCTCTGGACAACCGACCAATGGGCTGTTACTCACGATCACTTGCCAGCCATACTTGTGCGGTGAAGTGTGGTTTATTTTCTTTTCTTCTTCCTTTTTTTTTCCGTAGGTGGCTTCCCTGATCTCAAATGTACCTAGAGGCAATGAAGAAGAAATGGCCTGTGGCTGGGTTTTGGACAACCTGCCAATGGGCTGTTACCCACGACAACTTGCTAGCCATACCACCCTAGAGAGTTCATTAGCTACCCAATTTCTGTCAAAATCTCCAAGAAGTGAGTCTGTGCAAAAATGTGTGCAGATGCTTAGACTCAAAGTTTTTCTGAGCTAGAGGGTGAGTTGATAAGACATATACTTATTACCTTATTTAGTAGGTGGATTAGAATAGCTTAAGGTTGCAAGGATTCGCCGCTAAATCCATATTGTAACGGACACTAGGACTAATTAAGCCTAAAGGCCTGAAAAGTCTAAGTGTTTAAGTTCTTTTGGTATTATTTCCCACTATTGACAAGTTTCTAATGCCTAAGTTTTCTTCCTAAATTCAATTTTTTTTTATTTATTCATTCAGACTGATTAATTGAGCTCAGGATTATGTAATTTACCACCCCCATGCTTAAGTTGGATAATGTCCTCATTGGCAAGTACATGGATGCAAAAAGGGTTCAAAAAGATAGTACCTGAGTGACGTAAACTACCAGATCAGTTTGAATCCTCTGGGTTGCCTCCCAGGAAGCGCTGAGTTTAACGCCTCCAGCTGGGTGGTGCTCGGTGTTAACCCTCAACGAGGGTGACACTTTCCTTTGGGGGAACCTGGGCCAGGAAATGCTTCAATCTTTGACCATTAACTGTAAAAGTGTGCCCAGTGTTAAGATCAGCGATTTCAACCACCCCATTAGAGTAGGGCTTAACCACCCGAAATGGTCCTGTCCATTTGGACCTGAGTTTCCCTGGGAAGAGTTTTAGGCATACATCAAACAGCCAAACTTGTTGGTTAGGCTCAAAGGTTTTTCTATGAATGAGTCGGTCGTGGATGACTTTCATTTTCTCCTTATATAGTCGACTATTGTCAAAGGCGTCCTGACAAATTTCTTCGAGCTCAGATAATTGGAGCATCCTCTGCGCACCGGCTAACTGGGGATCCATGTTACATTTCTTGACAGCTCAGTAAGCCTGGTGTTCCAATTCAACAGGAAGATGGCAGGCTTTGCCAAAGACCAGGCGATAAGGCGACATGCCTATCGGGGTCTTGAAAACAGTCCTGTACGCCCATAGGGCATCATCAAGTCATGTGGACTAGTCTTTCCTATCAGGTCTCACAGTCTTCTGTAAAATGTTCTTGATTTGTCTATTTGAGACCTCAGTCTGCCCATTTGTTTGTGGATGATACGGGGTGGCAATGCGGTGGTTTACCCCGTATTTTCTAAGTAGGGCACGGAATTGGGAATGGATAAAATGGCTTCCACCATCACTAATCATGGCCATGGGTATTCCAAACCGGGAAAAGATGTTCTTCTTAACAAAGTCCATGACAGTCCTATGATCAAATCGTCGGGTGGCTATGGCTTCAATCCATTTGGAAACATAGTCTACTGAGACAAGGATGTACTTGAAGCCGTTGGATGGTGGAAAAGGGCCCATAAACTCGATACCCCAAACGTCGAAGATTTCGACAATCAAAATGGGCTGAAGGGGCATCATATCTTTCTTGGTCATGGTCCCCAGCGTTTGACAGCGTGAGCAAGTCTTGGCAAAGATGTGTGCATCCTTAAATAGGAACGGCCAGTAAAATCCAGACTGCAAAACTTTTGCAGTTGTTTTCTTTCCAGAGAAGTGGTCGCCACACGCTTGGTCATGACAAAAGGAAAGCACACTCTGAACTTCGTCTTTGGGGATACACCTCCGGATGATCTGATCAGCACAGAGGTGAAACAGCATGGGGTCATCCCAGAAATAGTGCTTGGCCTCAGCCAAGAACCTGTCCCGTTGCTGTCTGGACCAGCTGTACGGGGTTTATCCTACAACCAGGTAATTGACGTAGTCCGCATACCATGATATTTTCTTGTCTTGCACAGCTAAGATGTGTTCATCAGGGAAGGCATCAGATAGAGGTAGGGAGGGTCCAATGTGGTCTGGATGAAGTCTCGACAAGTGGTCAGCCACCACATTCTTCGGTCCGGCCTTGTCTTAGATTTCCAGGTCAAATTCCTGCAAAAGCAGGATCCATCTGATGAGCCTGGGCTTTGCATCCTTTTTGGCCAACAGGTGCCAGATGGCTGAATGGTCAGTGTAAATAGTCACGTGGGATTCCAGCAAGTATGATCGGAATTTTTCAAGTCCAAAGACTACAGCGAGCACTCTTTCTCTGTGACAGTATAATTACGTTGGGCCTCGTCCAACGTTTTGCTCGCGTAGTAGATCACCACGGGCTTCTTGTCTTGCCTTTGTCCCAGGACAGTGCCTATGGCAAAATCTGATGCATCACACATAATCTCAAAGTCCTGGGACCAGTCTGGGGGTTGAAGTACAGGTGCGGTGGAGACTAAGTCTCGGAGGGTGTGATAAGCCTGGATGCAATCAGGAGACATGTGGAATATGGCGTCGTTGGCTAGAAGGTCGGTCAAGGGTTTGGAAAGCTTGGAGAAGTCTTTAATGAACCTTCGGTAGAAGCCAACATGTCCTAGGAAGGAGCGAATCTGCCAGACTGAACTAGGTGGAGGAAGTTTGGAAATTAAATCAACCTTAGCTCGATCTACCTCGATGCCCCTATGCGATACGATGTGACCGAGGATAATTCCTTCTTGAACCATAAAATGGCTCTTTTCCCAACTTAACACCAAGTTAACCTCGATACATCGTTTCAGGATTTTCTCCAAGTTGCCCAGACAATGGTTGAATGAATTCCCGAATACAGAGAAATCATCCATAAAGACCTCCAAGTATTCACCCACCATTTCTGAAAAAATGGCTAGCATGCAATGCTGGAAGGTCGCAGGTGCGTTGCATAACCCGAACGGCATTCAACGGAATGCAAACGTGCCATACGGGCAAGTGAATGTGGTCTTTTCCTGATCTTCTGGAGCAATTGCGACTTGCTTATATCCTGAATATCCATTCAGGAAGCAAAAATACTTCTGCCTTGCCAATCTTTCAAGGATTTGGTCAATGAATGGTAAGGGGAAGTGGTCCTTCTTAGTGGCTTCATTAAGCTTCCTATAATCAATACACACCCACCATGCGGTGGTGGTGCTTGTGGGGATGGATTCGCCATGATCATTAGTGACAACGGTGAGCCCAGCTTTCTTTGGAACCACTTGAGTGGGGCTCACCTAGGGGCTATTGGAGATAGGGTAGATGATGTCGGCATCAAGCCACTTGATAATTTCTTTTTTAACGACCTCCCGCATGTTTGGGTTTAAACGTCTCTGCATTTGGCGGGAAGGTCGGGCCCCGTCTTCCAGGGAAATCTTGTGGGTGCAATAGGTGGGGCTAATGCCTCTTAAATCTGAAATGGTCCAACCAATGGCGGCCCGATGCTCTGAAAGGGTCGCAGTCAACCTGAGTTCCTGATCCTTGGTTAGATGAGAATTAATAATCACCGGGAAGGTCTAGTCAGGTCCCAAGAAGACGTACTTGAGATTCTCGGGCAATGGTTTAAGTTCAGGTGCGGGTGGGACCACAGTCGATGGGAAGGGAAAGGGCAGGAGTTGATCGACATCGATCTCTTCAAAAGGTGTCGTGTGATGGTACTCAGCCTTACAGAGGTCCATGGGTAATGATGGTGACGGGTCAGAACAGTCATTACGGGTTTGGTGGTCTGATATAGAATTGAGGGTGAGGCATTCCTCGATTAAAGTTTCCACGGGATCATGTTCCTCAATGTAATCGCAATCAAAAGACTTTGTCGCCCGGAAGATATCCAATTGCATTTTCTTATCTCCGAAGGTGATTTCCATACATCCCGTGTCGCAATCAATGTTTGCTTTAGCCGTAGCTAAGAAAGGTCTGCCTAAGATTATGGGTGCGTTCTGTAATTTTTCAGGGACTTCCATGTTGAGCACCAAAAAGTCGACCGGGAAATAGAAGTCCTTGACCCGTACAATCACATCCTCGACAAACCCCTTCAGGGTTTTCACTGATCTATCAGCCAACTGGATGGTGACAGGGGTTGGTGTCAGCTCCCCAAAATCAAATTGGTGGTACAGGGTTGTTGGAATTAGGTTGATAGAGGCACCTAGGTCCAGGAGCGCTCTATCAAACGTCATGTCCCTGATATTGTAGGAAATCAGGGGCGCTCCTGGGTCAGTTCGCTTGAGTGGAAGGTTGCTTGATATTATGGAACTTGCTTGCTCAGAGAGTACAACCTTCCTAGGTGCTTGAGGTCTCGGCTTACACTTGGGTGTACAGGCATCCTTTAAAAACTTGGCGTAAGCAGGGATGTGTTTGACGGCTTCTAGGAGCAGAATATTAATTTGTACTTGCTTAAAAATTTCCAACAGCTCCTCAGTTTCCACAGTATTCTTTTTCTTGATTGATTCCAAGGCCTCAGGGTAGGGTGTCTGAATGTGGATTGGTTCCATGTCTGGGTCCTTGGTTGGTGCCTCTTCTGAGTCGGGTATTTCAGCAGGTAAAGTCTCAGGGAGAGTCGGCCATTTGGGATCCTGGGTTTTGGTGCCGCTTCTCAAGGTCACAGCATTCGTAGAGTCATTGGGGCCATGGGTTGATCCTTGAGAAGACGAGGATGAAGAAGCACCAAACCCAGGAGGTGCTTGCGGGGCTGGCTGGACCATGTGAGCCTGCCCGGGGTTGCTTTGGAACCCTTGCGAATTGGGGCCTCTGTTAATTATGTTTCGCGGGTTCGGTTGTGGTTGGGAAGGTAGGGATCCTTGTTGTTTATAGTCCAAGAGTTGGCTTAACTGTCCCTTTACCAAGGCCATTTCCTCCTGATGTTTTTGGTTCATGTCAGCAATCATCTTTATTAGGGTATCCATTTGGTTTTGTGGGGGAGGGGCCGCCCAATTCTAATTATATTGGGGTCTAATTGGTGGTCCTTGCTGATAGGGGGGCAAGTGTGGCTGTTGGTTTGGCCTAAGCTGGTTTTGGAATTGCGGTGGTTTCTGGTTTGTCCAACCAAAGTTGGGGTGGTTACGCCAGTCAGTGTTGTAAGTGTTGGAGAAAGGGTCAGGTTTCGCATAACCTTGGATAGCTTGCACGTCTTCTAGGATAGCCGATGTTGATGAAGAGGGAAGGGAGTAATCAAGGGTCGAGGGAGCAAAGGTCCCTCCCTGGAACGTGGTCAAGGGTTGTTCCAGGTTTAGTTGGGTGAAGGGCTGGACCAGGTCAACATTAAGTGCTCCCTTTGCTAGGGAGAAAGTTTGCAAGGGGTTCCTGGTTTGGTTTAGTAGCTCATCAATCTTTTTGTCCACCAATTCCACTCGATCCAACTTTTTGGCAATGATGTCCATGTCAACCATTCTAGAATTTGCTTGCACCTCATAAATCCCGCCACGGGGTTGACTGGACTTGTTAAACTGGTTCATGGAGGCATTGTTGAGCGAATTCTCGCTCATAGACTCAAAGAGCTCAAATGCGCTCTCCTCGTCTTTGTTTAGGAAGTTTCCCCTGCATGAGGCATCGACGAAGTTCCGTAGGTTGCTATCCAGACCATGGTAGAAGATCTGGGCCAATTGCCACCTTGGTACTTCGTGGTGTGGGCATTTCCTCAAAAGTTCATTAAATCTTTCCCACACCTCATGAAATTGTTCCCTGCCCTGGAGTGTAAAGGTAGTGATAGCTCTTCTGAGGGCATTGGTCTTTCCTATGGGGAAGAATTTCTTTAAAAATGCATGCCTCAGTTCTTCCTAGGTGGTGATGGGTCTACCTAGGTTTCTAAGCCAATGAGAAGCCTTGTCTCTTACGGAGAAGGGAAACATCTTGATTAGAACAATGTCAAGGCTAATGTTCCTAGGTTTCACAGTTCGTGCTATGCGGTCAAGATCCTCTAGGTGCTGAAAGGGGTCCTCATTTGAGCTTCCATGAAAGTGGCTCTGGATCAAACTTAAGACATTCGGTTTCAGCTCAAAATCATCTCCCCCCTCGGGGATCCTAAGGTGTGGCTCGACTCTAATAACAGAGGGATTATAGAAATCGCGGAGGGGCCTCGGTTGATCCTGAAATGGCGGTAAATCAAGTGGTGGTTGCCCTGGTATGTCATGGAAAGGTGGTGGTTGTTCTTGTGGGTTCTGTAACCGTTGTATGGCTTGCATAATGGTGTGGATTTGTTGTTGCTGAAGCCGGTGGTTAGCATTGATTTAAGCTTGGATGATGGCCATAGCGTCTGGTGGGGTTTGATCTTCAGCCTCATCTACCCTAGGTTCAGCCATGTTTTCAACAGAATTATGTCGCCTAGATTCCTGCCCCAAAACACACAACTCGGGATGCAGTGAGCTTCTCCCATGCATACACTAGAGAAGAACAGGAGGGGATGTGGAGGGCGATAGATGCGAGAAATGTGTTTCAATCAAGCACACAAGCCTAGTCCTTATGGTGTATTCCTTAGGAGACCTAGGAATCTCACAAAGGGTGATTAAGTCCGTAAGCACTAGACTCCCCTTCCCAAGGCTAATCTGGCCAGGTTGATTACGGGGGGATTGCAGGGAAGGTTCTTCCTTTGGCTTGCGCCTTCGATTCTATAGACCCCACAACTGCGGTCGTTTGACACTGCCTCGCAGCCTAGTCACTAGATTCTACCAAGGGAATGAAAGCCAAGTGCCTAGCGAACAAAACCTCACCTTTTGAGACTTAACTCAGTCCTGCCTAGGGCACGTCTACTCAATTTTAGGATAGTGCTTGTGCTTAGGGTTATGTGATGAGGCATTGATTGGGGTGGTGCCTCTTAATTTTCCACTTTCAAGGTGTGTCCTTCTAGCAAAACATGATTTTCAAGCAAGGATTTGTTAAGATGTGGTGTCTTTTAATGTTTCATCCTTACTTTAGTACTTTTTAGGGTTGACGTGTCATAATGTTTTCAACCAAGTTTCAGTGGGCACGTTAAGTTCTGCACACAATTCAGTGAAAGTAGATTTCCTTTTTATTCTGTAGAGGCTCTAAAACCCTAATGTACTCATCCTAATGATCATGCAGCTTCTATTAGATGAGTCGGTTTTAGGGTTGAGTGGTACGGCCCAGGTCAACTCACGGTGGCTTCGCAAACACCACTCAAGAAAAAGAAAAGAACACTCTAAGAATTTATTCAGAATGTTAGAGTGTACATTTTTTTGTGGGGTGATGTGTTAAGGATGTGGGTCAAGCAATCATACACCACGTCAATTTTTTTCAGTTTTTACAATTTTTTTTTAGTTTTTTCACGGAAGCAAACAATGAGAGAGATTACTCACTATCGATCCTCGTAGCACCTACTCCCTTGCTACCGTCGTGGGATGCGTCGCTTCGCCGTCCATGCGTCGAATTCCTGCAACCATCAAGTAAAAAGGAAAATAGCTCATTAAACGATGTGAGAATGAATGTGGAATGGAGGTGATAAAACAAATCCGTTGCCTCCCCGGCAACGGTGCCAAAAACTGATGTGTCGTTGTGCGTGTGTGTTAAGGAGTGTCGTTATAGTCGCACTTGCAACGTCGATTTTAAAATAAGTAAACGGAGGTGAGTCCGAGTGTCGGTCTCAGGGATGCGTGAAAATCAGATTTTTGCTTATCACTTGTTGTCACGGAGAGTGCGGAGTTTTGCTTGCGAAAGATGCGGTTTTGAAAAGCGAGGGAGAGATAGAGAGAGAGGGTTTAGGGTTAGAAAGTTCCTTGTTTGATCATGCAACTTGAACGGAAATTAAAGTGACAATTGAACAGAAAATAACTTCATTAATCATGCACTTGTAGTTCATAGATTACAACATTAAATACATGCTTCAAACAAAAGTAATGGAAAGCTTAAAAGAGAGAGAGAGAGTGTGTGTGGAGAGCGACGAGGCAACCACAGCGGTGGAGGAGGCTCCGTCGGCGGCTCGTCGTCTCCGGCGATTACAAGAGGGCCTAAAGCTAGCTAAGAGAGGGGTGGAGTAGTTGCAAGGGGAGTGAATGCCTTGAATGAGTGGTTGGAGGGGGTTTAAATAGGGTTAAGGGCTTCCTGAAAGAAGAAGGGGCTTTAGCGACGTCCAGAGCGTTGCTAAAACCACTCCCAAAAGAGTCGATGAAGCCCTCTAGCCGCTGGTCAGCCGCCCGCCTCGTTTCTTCTCCTCGTGCGATCCGCGGCTGTTGAACGATCGGACGGCTGAGAATCCTCCTCGGCTGCGCTAGGATCGCGCCTTAGGCGCGCGTGTGCGCGGGTGTCATCGCCCGACGTGCGCGCGCGCGTGGACGCCCGTGAGCTGCGATTGCGTCGCGTGGCAAGATCTCTGCGCACGTCCCTCGTCTTCAATTTCGACTCCGTGCAGCTCGAACCCGCATTGCGTGCGTGCGGGTGTGCGCGCTAACCGTTGCGCCACGCCCGCACTTTGTCGCGACGACTGCGGGCGGGCGCCCTAGTCTCGGCCGTTCGATCGAAGATCGACGGCCGAGATCTGATCTTGGCTGGATAAAGGCGCGGGGCTGACGTGGCGCAATATGGGCCGTTGATCTCCAGATCAACGGTCAGAACTTCTTGGGCCCATTGTAGGAGCTCCGGATGTCAGATTTGGCTGATCTTGAGTCTGTTGGACTCCATTCGTTGTTCTGAATCCATCCGTGCGGTTCGATTGCTCATCAGAGGCCTACTTTGACAAATGCTTACACAAATGCCCATTAATACGGTTTATAAGCAATCTTGGTACATGATGCATGCAATGCTCCCATTCTACTTATGTTGTGCCTTTTATTCTAAAGATGGGCCATATTCAACATAATTATCACCCCCTTGTGTAATGTTATCAGCCATACTCCGGCAAGGCTGGCACGTCACCAGCCCACTCCTCCCTCTGCGCCAACCTCTTTATAAGGACCGGCACCCCCTGCCGGCTCCGGCAAGCTCTTCTTTGACGGAGAAAACCTCCCACTTCATCCCTTCCTCCTCCGTCAGAAGGCCCGAAGCTTCCGGCGACTTCCTCCTCTTCCTCCTCATCGCTCTGCTTCCTTACCTGCAGTAGGGTTCTCCGTGCCCCATCGTCTGTGACGTGCTATACCCGCCGGCGCCCTCAGCCTGCTTCCTCGTCGCCGCATTCCTCCTCCAGGGCTCCGTCTTCTCCAGCTCCGGCAGATATGAGTCGGCTGCTCCACCCTCCCCCTTCGTCTAAATCTTAGGTAAATAGCTTCCTCTCCTCTTCCCTTACATTTACCCTCTCTCAATTTACCTTTTTACTCCACCGCACGCTTCTTCCACCTCCGCTTGCTCCGTCTCCGACCACCTTCTCCGACGAGTCCATCCCATCTCCACAGACCTCCTCACCCCCCGCTGACTACCCCAGAAGCTTCCCCTCACTCCACTCAACCGATCCCCCCTTCCTATTCACTGCCAAACGCCACCCGACCACCCCCCGAACAAACCCACCTCTCCGGCCACAGTCCGACCTAGGGCTACCTCCACACGCGGCGTCACGCCTCGCCACCACCCGCACTGCCTTCGCCGCACTCCGGCGAAGCTCCCTACGTCTTCTGATTGGGCCGAGAGGCCGTATTCCTGTTTTCAGGTCGGAGCCCCTTCGCCGCCATTACCGAGCTACTGCAGCTCCTTCACCTGCAGCTGCAGGTGCTCTCCAGCCTAGCTACACACCCCAGGACACGCGGGTTGCCTCTGCGAAGCATCCCGGTCTGCAGCTGGGGTGAAGACCTCGCGAGCTGCTGCAATTGCCTACGGCTTCCTCAGCTGCAGGCGCTAATTTGGGAGGTGGGACTTTAGTCCCACCTCGGAAGTGCGTGGCTAAGCGCCCGCACTTAAATTAGAAAAGTGTTTAAGGCTATTCGCCTTTGAACACAGGGGTCAGGTCCCTCTCCTGCACGCTGCGCACCACGCGCTCTCTCGCCCTCGCCCGTGCTCACGCCCCGCGGGTCTGGGCCGGATCCGATTACCCAAACCGCGCACTCCTCGCCCACCACCGCACGCCGGTGGGCCTGGTCCCGGGTGCGATACCCACACCCGATTACCCGGCTTTGGGAGAGCGATCCTAAGAGAGAAATCTGAGAAAGGGAGAGACACGGAGAAGGGTAGGGGTAGGTTTTGCTCTCTAATCCTTGTGTGAGCGTGCAGGAAAAGAAGGAAGGAAGGAAGGAAAAGAAGAAGAAGGGAAGCGGTCGAAGCCTCAGCCGCTCAGGGTAGCCGAAGAAGAAGAAGAAACGAAGGAGAGAAACAGAAGAAAAGATGAGAAGGAAGGCACTGTAGCAAACCTACAATTAAGTCGTCTGACCACTGCACCAGACGACGGATGAGCAGTGGCCAGAATAGAAAGAAGAGAAAAGAAGAGGAACTGTAAAGCAAGAAAAGAAAGAAGGAAGCAGAGAAGAAAAAGAAGAAGAAAAGAGAAAGAACAAAGAAGACTGAAGCCGCAAGCAAGGGAAGAGAAGAAAAATAAGAAGAAGAAGAAGGTTGAACAAGAAGAAGAAGTCAAGAAGAGAAGAAGAAGAAAATTACCACAATCGCAGAAGAAGAAAAGAAAAGAAAGAAAAAGAGAAGGAGATCAGCTGAAAGAAGAAGGATAGAAAGAAAAGGAGGAGAGAAGAAGAAGAAGCCAAGACAAACTCTAGCTCTCTCTCTCTCTCTCTTATTTTTGTAATCTAATAGAGAACTTTTATATTTCTAGAATTCCAGTAGCTCCATGAGTTCGACCTCAAGAAAACTGTTTTCCGAGTAAAAATTTGCAATAGTAATCTAGTAGCTGTCTTATTACATACTATAACGACTGTAATTTAGAGTATAATAAACGTAAACAAGCTAACCGGTCACTTGTGACCTAATTATAACCGGAGTACTCGTCCAGAAAGCTGAAGAATCAATTTCTCGCTAGTTTCTTGAGGATCTTATCAATGAATGGTAGTGGGAAATGATCCTTCTTCATGGAGGAATTGAGTCTTCTGTAATCAATGCAAACTCCACGAGTTTGCTATATGGGTTGGTATGGTTTCTCCGATTTTAGCCGTGATGACGGTGAGCCCTGCCTTCTTAGGCACAACTTGGATTGGGCTCACCCACCGACTGTCGGAGATCGGGTAGATGATCCCTGCATCTAACCACTTGATGATCTCCTTTTTCACAACATCCTACAGATTTGGATTTAGGCGTCTCTACATTTCACGGGATGGTCATGAGCCCTCTTTTGTGTAAATGTGATGTATGCAGTATGAAGGGTTGATACCAATCAGATCACCGAGAGTCCATCCAATGGCTCCCGATGCTACTGGAGAATAGAAATCAGGTGTGTTTCCTGGTTAGGTGTGAGTTGGGAGTTGATAATCACAGGAAACGTCTGATTGGAACCCAAAAAGACGTATTTGAGATGATCGGGAAGAGGCTTTAATTCCATTACTGGTCGTTAGTGATTAGCCCATAGTTGTGGGCTATTTGAGTATTTAAGTGCCTAGACATTAGGTTAATTCTAACATTTATTTAACATAAATTAGGATGTAAATAGATTAATTCATATTTTTAATTTAATTACATAATCCATGCATTGCATTCATATTTTAAATGCATTTAGAATTAGCTTAGAATGGCATTCATTTAATTAGTTAACCAATTAGGTATATTGTTTTAGTTAACATAAAAGTTGAGGGTTTGTATATAAATAACCATAATATTTTAATAATATCCTTTATTCTTCTTCTTCTTAGCAACGGCTCGGCTACCGCTGCAACGCCTCCTGCCTCACTAAAGCCACATTCATGGATTAGCGGAGAAGGTGGATCTGCTCCCGCCTCTCAATTCAAATTCGTGCAGGCAGCTACAAAAGGAGAGAGGCCGCCGAGCGGGGGAGGCCTCCACCACCGACCCACCACTGTGCAGAGAGTTCTTCTCTCTTCCATTCCACATCGCCGGCCTAGACCGCGGCGACGACCCTACACCACCGTGGGCGTGTGGTGTGACAGGTCACACCGCCATCCGGAGATTGTCCGCATTACCGTGAGCACCTCAGCGTGCATCTCCCTCGCCGTCGTCACCAACAACCACCGCCGTAGCCACTGTATTTTCATCTTCTCGGTCAGTTAAGACGTCCGGGAAATTTCCTAGACGTCTGAAGCTCACCCCCCACTCTAGCAGCAACCACCCTTGCCCACTTCACCTCCAGCACCAGAACCGCACCCCTCGCGTGCTCACTCCACGTCCGCCCGCACGCCCTCCAGCCGCACGCAAGGCGGGCACAGCCTGCAGCCACACCCGCTCCTTCTGCGCCTCGCCGCTCACGCCCTCATCACACCACCCGTGCACACAGCAGCGGGACCGGCTGCTCCAGCACCACCCCCGCGCCTGCATCCTTTGTCCGCACGCCCTCCAGCCTTTGTGCGCACCCGCGCCCACCGCCAACAGTGCGTGCACCCGCCTGCAGCACTTGTGCCTTCCGCCAACAGTGCGCACACTCGCCTGCCGTGCCTTCCGCCAGCAGTGCGCATCTCGCTTCCGCTCCAGCAGCTGCAGCCTTCTCGTGCCCCACGCACCCGCCAGCGTGCAACACCGGCTACAACGCTCACCCTGCAGCAGCAGCAGTCGTGTTCACCAGTAGCACCACCTCCGCGCGTGCGCAGTCCCATGCACACCCGCCTGCAGCCTTCCCGCTCCTGCGCACGCTCACTTCACCTCCAGCAGCGGCAGCACCGTTTGCAGCAACCTTCGCCGGAGCTCCGTCCAGCCGGCTCTGGCCACCGCGCGACACGCTGCCACCACCGCTGCGAAGCCCTCGATCCAAGGAACTTCCTCCGAGCTTCCCACCTCCGACCATCCACTCCTCGTAGAGCCCGGCCAAGGGGAATAAATCCCCTATTTTGCTATAGTAACCATGCCATTAATAATTACATTTTCTGCCATTGTCAACTTTTAATGATATTTTATTCAATCTGCATTGCAACAAATATCCTTTAGTTATTAAGAATTGCTATTTCAACATGATTTCTTGATTCAACCTTAATCTGAAGGCAATTTTTGGATTGATTCTTGTCTAAACTAACTACGAACGAACATTTTAACCGGTGTGAATTTAAATACGTCATTGCCTCCCTGTGGATACAACCTGCTTTTCTGCGAGTGGTTATTTCTTTTTAAATATTGATTAATCGATTTTTCTACCACATAAAACTACAAACGACTTTAAAGCGAACAATCGACTCATTAAATGGCATCGTTGCTGGGGAGGAAACAGATGCAATAATTTCACCTGATTTTATTTTGATTATTTGTCAATTGCACAGTGATTTGACCATTTATTATTTTCTTTTCTATGCGAGAAAATTTGTCCAAGAATCAGCCATTGTGAAAGGCGACCCTTGACGTCGCCAGAGGAGAATTGGACGAGCTATTTTGAAAAGGAGGAGAAGGACGAGGATGCGACGGTCATCATTGTATATTTAATCGCTAATCTGATTAGAATAGAATTAAGACTTTAGATTTAAGTTTTCATTGCATTTTGTTTGAAACCCTTATTCTGGGGTATATTTTGAGGGGTTTGTTTCCCGATTTTGTTTTGGGCCCGTGTTGGATAATTTTTGGGAGCCTGTTCCCTTTTCTTTAGATTTAGGTTTTTAGTTTATTGATTACTTTTATTTGCTTGTGCATAAGTAGTTTAAAAAAAAAAAATGAGCTACCTGTTAGAAGCTGCCTGCCCTAGGACAAACCATTTAGGTTTGTATGAGCAGCCTCTAGATTTATTTCTCTACATTGTCTGCATTCTTGCATTGTTGATTGCTGGAAGCAAGGTACGCATTTTCTTACTTTGCATCCTATTCTTGATCACGCATTGCATTTGGACTTAATGCGAAGACCACCTAATCTGTATTGAATAAATTAAACAAGTGGTCACATATTTTCTAGAGAAAGGACTAATTAAAGGAGGGACATTTTAAAAACCAAGGATTTGATTTTCAAACTTGGCGTGCGATTCAAAATTGAAAATCTTTTGCGGTGTATGCACACTTATTTCACTTGCACCACGGCACGCTTTTAGACACTCCTTAGGTTTGGAAATACTAGGACAAGAGCCTTCCTATCATTGGATTCTGAAGCATTCGGAACTTGAGATCAAAGGTTTTGTAAATCCAAAGAGGAGGATACCCTGTCACGGATTTTTGGGGGTAGTTGAGAAGCACCGCGAAAGCACAGCTTCAAAGGAAGGCTTAAGCCTACTTGCATCCCTCGATCTTCTATCTTTGGAGTTGCTCTACCATTTGAGATTTAGGGAAGAACACCTAAGCTCTAACTAGGTCTTCTTAGGTGAGCCGTAGGTTGACAATAGGTGCGTAAATTGATTGAACAAATTGTATTGTCACCTGCAATCTGACTTAAAATCAAAAACCTAAATTGGGAAAGACCTAAAAGGTCCTTTTTGAATTGTGTTTTTGCTTGAGGTGTGAGTTAGAATGGACCACATTGATTTTCATCCTTTCACATCTTGCCCACACCCTCACCCCCACTTTGCATCCTTCGATCCCAGACGCCGAGATGGTCCATCCCTTGATGGACATAATGACAATCATTAGGATCCGTTTTACTCCTATTATAGGAGTATTGGCCTGGTTAAGCCCCAAATCAGTGAGTAGAACCTAGGAGCGGGATTTGCTTTGCCCAATATCCCACACACCATAGAAATACCCAACCCACCCTCCCTGAAAAATTATTATGGTTGGACAGACACTCCTGGGTACTATAAGCCTGAGCTTGACTTCTCTCATGATAGAAATGACCTCTCCTCTTTGAAAATGGAAATATAGAAAATGCAAAACGAAATGATTGAATTGTTAGGAGAATCTTCGAGAGCAGGCCAACAAGAAAGAGATGAAATTAGCCACCCAATATACCCCATTGAGGATGATGTACACCCCTCTATAATAGATGCATCTCCCGTGGGAGAGCTACACTTTAAGTTGAAGGAAAATTCTAGGGAGAATAGCTACTTTTCGAGGATCGATTTTGAAACCCACCCATTAGATGACACTTCCTTGAGAGATCCACACCTTAGGTGGGAGGAAGATACACATGAAAGTAGCTATGCATTGGATGAAGAAAGGTGGCAACCCGAGGAAGATGATGATAAGGTTGAGTATCCACCTGAATTATATTGGAGTCAAAAGAAGGGAATGATGGTACCATTGGAAGACCTCGACCCAGATGATAGTATTTTCGTGACATTTGATGAAGTGGGTTAAAGTCAAGTTGTTAATCCTACCCTCCCTTCTGATCACGATATGGAACTCAAGCCCACCCTTAGGGAACCTAACCCTAAAGAAATTGACCTATCTGAGGAGTCTGATGTTACCAGTGTAAACCATTTACCTCAGATAGAGCACCCTAGGGGATCTGCTGAGATATTAAATGATTCTAGACCTCGGGTACATGATGAATTATGTGATGAGGAGAAAGACGAATTATATGAGGAACCTACATTCAAGATTTGGAGTGACACTAAGGGTGATTATGTCTTATTTGAAGAGTTAGCCCCTGAGGATATCACAAATTTGACCAAATTAGGTTTCCTTAGCACAACCATTTATGATATTTCTCCTCATGATGGAATGATGGAAAATTTGGAAGCAATTTCTAAGATTTATGTGGATTCACATATAGACTCCGAGGAAGATTTGAGTAAAGAACAAAAACCCGGGGATGACATTGATAGAATAATCCCTAGATCTGTTGCTTCCAACTTGCCTTCATTCATTTCGAAGTCACCCTCTGGTTCGCTTATATCTGAAAGCGAAATTGTGACTCCTGATGAAGAGCAGGAAGATACATGTGATGGTGCAAGGAACGCTAAGGATGAAATTGTGGATTTAGAAAGAGTGTTAGGGATGGACACCGAGTTGATTAAACCCAACCTAGATCTTATGGCCATCCCGCAACCTCGTAACTTGGACACCCTAGATGATCCTTGCCTTAGAGAATTGCTCACTTTTGTTTTGACCAGGGGGCATAACAGACCAATATTTCCCATAATGGAGTATCGGGTATGGATTGATGATTTCTTTAGTCAGTCCATTACCCTGGGGGTTTATCTCTGTACCATTCCTTCCCCATTCTTTTTGGAGGATCCATCTTATCCTCCCCCTATCCCTTTGGAGGTTGTTATACCTGTTTATCCTTTAGAACCTCTTCTGGTGACCTGGGAAGATTTCATTCCCATTTTAGTTGGGCGAGCATTTGCTATCGGGATTCATCATCAGCTCGCTAACATCCTAGGTTACCTATTTTCTAGGCCAACATTGCTCATTTTTAGGGCCTATTTCTGCAATTCTTGAACCTGATTTGCAGGTTCTTTGGCTATTCAACCCAGCTCTGACCCAGGTAATATCCTTCTATACAATGAGGACATTGCAAATTTTAGGCATGGGGGGGTATACTTGGGGATATACATAGCATAGTGCATTCACATTTGCATAAAAACAAAAAAAAAAAAAAAACTTTTGAGCTTAACTGGCTAAGTCCTGCATTCTTAAGTAAATCAGAACTCTAAGGTAGACTAAATTAATTCTAGGGTCAAACTTTAGAAGCTAAATGAGCTGCTAGCTTTAGACCTTTAGGGTCCTTTGTGGACTTAAAAACTTAAGTAGGAGTTAAGTTGCGGACCATTCCTCAAGAGGTTGAGGAAGGGAAGCTAGGGTTTGAGTTAAAAGGTGGGGTAGTACCTGGAGTCTTGTTCTACCTTTTGGTTTACGGGTCCTTGTAACCCAAGCATCCAAATTTCACACACTTGGTCTGGTAATTAACTTAATTTCTTTCTGAAAAGAGATTTGGTTCTCTTAGTTTTGACTTAGGAAAGGCTTGAAAACACATTTTGATTGGAAGAGTTCATGTCGCAGGAGAGGTGGAGTATATATTCACCTTGAGGATGCGATGATAACATATTACCTCCTCGGCGCTTGTCTCTTAGGATATCCATCCTACTGGGGGCATGTAAGCGCATTGCGTGGTTCAAGTACCATGGGCGGCCCTATCTCGAAGTGCCGATTGCCAGGAGTTCTTGGGGTCGTTATGGGCGGTGCTATCTCGAAGCATCGAAAGCCAGGCACCCTTCGAGGTTTGGTAATGAGGATAATGAATCCAACACAGACCGTGTTGATAGCTGATCTGAGGTTAGACTTAGAAGAATAAAAAAAAAAAAACAAAAAAAAAAAAAAATATATATATATATATATATAACTTTTTCCTTTAACTCAAATAACTCAGACCAATGCACAGGCATGGATGCTTTCATCTTAGGGATCAATAAACTTTAGGGTAGAGTCAGAAATCAGGGAAACTTGTGCCTACAACTCATCTTTAGCCGACCTAGTCTGTAACTTAGCAACTACTTAGGAACCTTGGGTCTAGAGTCTGAAGTTAATATGCTTCTGAAGGAAGACCAAGTGAGTTGACTAGTCTACTTGGAGTGCTAGGTTTCGCTTAATTTTGCTAGGGACTAGCAAAAACTAGGCATGGGGGTATTTGATTAGCCCATAGTTGTGGGCTATTTAAGTATTTAAGTGCCTAGACATTAGGTTAATTCTAACATTTATTTAGCATAAATTAGGATGTAAATAGATTAATTCATATTTTTAATTTAATTACATAATCCATGCATTGCATTCATATTTTAAATGCATTTAGAATTAGCTTAGAATGGCATTCATTTAATTAGTTAACCAATTAGGTACATTGTTTTAGTTAAAATAAAATTTGAGGGTTTGTATATAAATAATCATAATATTTTAATAATATCCTTTATTCTTCTTCTTCTCAGCAACGGCTCGGCTACCGCTGCAACGCCTCCTGCCGCACTAAAGCCACATTCATGGATCAGCGGAGAAGGTGGATCCGCTCCCGCCTCTCAATTCAAATTCGTGCAGCAGCTACAAAAGGAGGAGAGAGGCTGCCGAGCGGGGGAGGACTCCACCACCGACCCACCATTGTGTAGAGAGTTCCTCTCTTCCATTCCACACCGCCGGCCTCAACCACGGCGACGACCCTCCACCACCGTGGGCGTGTGGTGTGACAGGTCACACCGTCATCCGGAGATCATCCGCATTACCGTGAGCACCTCAGCGTGCATCTCCCTCGCCGTCGTCACCAGCAACCACCGCCGCAGCCACTGTATTTTCATCTTCTTGGTCAGTTAAGACGTCCGGGAAATTTCCCGGACGTCTGAAGCCCACCCCCCACTTCAGCAGCAACCACCCTCGCCACTTCACCTCTAGCACCTGAACCGTAGCCCTCGCCCGCTCACTCCACGTCCGCCCGCTTGCCCTCCAGCCGCACGCAAGGCGGGCATAGCCTGCAGCCGCACCCGCTCCTTCTGTGCCTCACCGCTCATGCCCGCATCACACCACCCCCGCACGCAGCAGCGGGATCGGCTGCTCCAACACCACCCCCGCGCCTGCAGCCTTCGTCTGCACGCCCTCCAGCCTTCGTGCGCACCCACACCCACCGCCAACAGTGCGTGCACTCGCCTGCAGCACTCGCGCCTTCCGCCAACAGTGCGCACACTCGCCTGCCGCGCCTTCCGCCAACAGTGCGCATCCTGCTTCCGCTTCAGCAGCTGCAGCCTTCTCGCGCCCTACGCACTCGCCAGCGTGCAGCACCAGCTGCAGCACTCACCCTGCAGCAGCAGCAGCTGCGTTCGCCAGCAGCACCACCTCCGCACGCGCGCAGTCCCGTGCGCACCCGCCTACAGCCTTCCCGCGCCTGTGCACGCTCACTTCACCTCCAGCAGCTGTAGCACCGTTTGCAGCAACCTTCGCCGGAGCTCCGTCCGACCGGCTCCGACCACCGCGCGACACGCTGCCACCACCGCAGCGAAGCCCTCGGTCCAAGGAACTTCCTCCGAGCTTCCCCCCTCCGACCATCCACTCCTCGTCGAGCTCGGCCAAGGGGAATAAATCCCCTATTTTGCTATAGTAACCATGCCATTAATAATTACATTTTCTGCCATTATCAACTTTTAATGATATTTTATTCAATCTGCATTGCAACAAATATCCTCTAGTTGTTAAGAATTGCTATTTCAGCATGATTTCTTGATTCAACCTTAATCTGAAGGTAATTTTTAGCTTGATTCTTGTCTAAACTAACTACGAACGAACATTTTTAACCGGTGTGAATTTAAATACGTCATTGCCTCCCTGTGGATACGACCCGCTCTTCTGCGAGTGGTTATTTCTTTTTAAATATTGATTAGTCGATTTTTCCACCACATAAAACTACAAACAACTTTAAAGCGAACAATCGACTCATCAGTCAGCAGCAGTGGGTGGTTCAAGGTGGGTGTCGGGAGCAAAGGAAGGAGCTATGGATGTGTCTGGGTTGAGTTCAGACTCCTCTAATTGCGAGTTTTGATCTTCTTGTGGTTGATAAGAAATAGCCGGGTTTTTCTTGATACATAAGTCGTCAACCACAGCCTCGATATCGCAAATTTGTTCTATAACTCCGCAATTAATTCCTTGTTGGGCCTTGAAGATGTCGATCTTTAGTATCTTGCTCCCAAATTTTAATTCAATTTGACCCTCCTCACAATTGATGTTGGCCTTAGCAATGGCCAGAAAGGGTCTTTCTAGTATGATCAGTGTATTCTTCACATTCTCAGGAGCATCCATGTCTAAGACAATAAAATCCACTGGAAAATAGAAATCATGTACCCTAACTATGACATCCTCGAGAATTCTTTTTGGTGACTTAATTGATCGGTCGGCTAGCTGTAAAGTCATTTCTGTCGATTTAAGTTCAGATTCCTCGAAATAATCTAGTAGGGATGTAAGTATCAAATTTATGGAGGCTCTTAAGTCCAATAAAGCTTGGTTGAATTGTATATCACCGATTGCACAGGAGATCAGAGGGGTGCCTGGGTCTTTTGTCTTAGGCAGGAGTTTGCTCAAAATGACGGAGTTGGCTCGCTCCGACAGTACAATCAGGTTCCCATTTTTGGTTCGTGGCTTATGCTTACGTGTACACACGTCTTTCAGAAATCGTGCATAAGTCGTTACGTGGCGTATCGCATCTATCAAGGGGATGTTTATATGGACCTGCTTAAAGAGCTTAACCAGGTCCTCCTCAGGTGCCACATATTTGGCTATCCTTTTTCCCTTGGTCTAGGCCTCGGGAAATGGAACCTTAGACGACTCTTCTAGAATTGGCTCAGGCTCTTGATCTGGGATGGGTGTATCCTGGATGACCAATCTAGGTTTAGGGTTTGTATTACCAGGCTAGGCAAGGCTTGGATAAGGTAGGTCTTGTGTTGTTTTACCACTATGGGTAGTAATAGAATTCAATCCCACCTGGTTCTAGTTTGGTGTGGGCAAAAGAGGTGCTTGCTGCTGGTAACCCACATATGATGTTGAAGCCTCCATCCCGTTGGGTGATGGAGTAGAAGGGGCCTAAGAAACAAAGTGAGCTTGGCCCTGATTTGGGTTCATAATGCGTCTCTGGTTTAGCACGTTATTCGGATTAGGCAGAGGTTGTGAAGGAAGTGCACCAGGTTGGCGGGGATTTACCATCTGGGCGAGTTGATTGCGAACCTCTGTGATCTTGTCATTGTGCTATTTTTGCATAGCCGCATTCATGTTCTGAATGTCAGCCAGAGTCTAAAGGATAAGAGTCATTTGATCTTCATGAGTCAGCCCAGATTGATAAGCTGGGTTAGGCAGAGGTTGAGGCAGCTGATATGGACGAGGGGCTTGTGGTTGGGGCTGATATTGAGGTCTCTGATTTTGATTATTTCTTGACAACGTGAAATTAGGATGATTACGCCATCCAGGGTTGTAGGTGTTTGAAAATGGATCATTTTGAATGGTGTTGAGGTCCTCGCAATTCTGAGGAACCTCGGAAAAGTTAGAATACGAGGGTTCAGAGTTCCCTCAACTAGAGTAGGTGGGTCCAGAGTTTCCTCCAAAACTAGAATTAGACGAGGGTGGATACGGGTCCATCCCCTGAGAAGATCAATGATAGATGTTATGCACAGCCTCACTGCCAGAGGGAGGTTGCGCGAACGGGTTTTGCGTAGAGGTGGCTCGCTGCAAGTGTCGAGTTAGCTCATCCACCTTTTTCTCAATAATAGAGACCTTGTTCAGATGACTGGCCATTAGTTCCAAGTCGACGGAAGAGGATAGGCCTTGTGTCTCATGTGCTCCTTTTGGATTCGTCAATGCACGGGCATTCGTCTGGTCAATCATGCCCATGGATTTATTATTGATGGAGTTCTCACACATGTTCTCGAGAATCTCCCACACGGTGTCTTCGTGTAATACGCAAATCACAAGTTCTGTAACACAACCCTTTCTAATCAGCAACAAACAAATTTGGTGCATTTATGATTGTGTAAAATGTATTTGTTATATTACACCAGGATTACTCATACATTTTTGATGCAATTGTAACCACGGAGAGATAACTACTCGTGTATGTACTTGTATTATCACAATACTTTCATCTCGCTCATTCCCAAAAAAGCAGATGTTCATGATCTTTCGAAATATCGTCCGATTAGTCTTTGCAATGTGCTTTATAAGATCGTCTCTGGTATTGTTTCTAATCGGCTCTCTTCCCTTCTTCCTAAACTTATTTCTTCCAAACAATCGGGGTTTGTTAAGGGAAGATCCATCTTTGATTAGATCGCGACCACTTTTTGGACTTGCTCAACGTATTGATCGCAAAGTCTTCGAATCCAATATCATTATCCAATTGAACTTGATTGAGGCTTATGATCGGGTTGAATGAGTGGTCCTATATCAAATCTTGAAGAAATTTGGCTTATCTTCCTCAGCCATCTCTCTTCTTAAGTCCCTTGTTGAACATGAAGGGTCTTTCGTTCTTGTTGATGGCAGCTCTAGTCCGTTCTTCCAGGTTTCTAGAGTGCAAAGGCAAGGGGACCTGATTTCTCCTCTTTTGTTTGATCTCTTTATGGAGCCTTTCATTAGGGGTATCAAGGATTGGGCTCTTCTGGTAGGATTTCCCATATTCTTCAACTCCTTAATATTCAGCTGGGTTCCTTCCCTTTTCAATATTTGGGTTGTGCTATCTTTTCGGGTAGGGCCAAAGTGGCGTATTTCCATCAAATCATTGATAAGGTGCAATCTAAATTAGTGGGTTGGAAAGCCAATTTGCTCTCTTTTGCTTCGAGGTTGCTGCTTGTTAAGCATGTGCTTTCTTCAATTCCTATCCATATATTATCTGTTTTGGACGTCCCCAAAGTGGTTACTAGGAAATTAGAGTCTATCATGGCTGGTTTCTTCTGGGGAGATTCTGTTCAGAATAAACATCATCATTGGGTTTCTTGGAAGCAGATTGCTAAACCTACTCAATACGGGGGCCTTGGGATCCATGACCTTAGCTTATTCATCTCAGCCCTTAGAATGAAGCGTATATGGCATATTCTCTTTTCCAATTCTCCCTATGCGAACCTTATGATGTAGATCTATGGTTTGGCTCCTAATTCCTCTTCCCTTCCAGCTCGAATCAAAATCTTGTGGGATACTTTCCATACCATGAAACCTTTGATGAGGTGGGAAGTTCATAAAGGAAATATAGATTTTTGGATGGATTTATGGATAGGGGATTCTATCTTGAGGGATTTTATCCCTGGTAAAGCCCCTACTCCGATGATTGTCAACATTGTTCTCCCCAATTCGACTCCAATCCTTTATCCTCCTACCTTCCTAGTCATATCTGTCATACGATCTCTAAGGTTGTGTTTGATAATGGAAATGATATTCCTATTTGGACCCCTACCACCTTAGGAACTTTTATTGTTGCCTCGGCTTATGCAACCCATTTTAAGCATACCTCGGTTAGCCCTCACTTGAAGGACTTATGGACTCCTAAGATTCCTTTAAAGCTGGCAATCCTCATCTGGAAAATCCTCAAGCTTAAGCTCCCCGCTGATGACAATATCATTAAGCTTGGCATCTCTTTACCTTCTAGGTGCTCTTGTTGCCCTCAGACTCCACAGAATGAAACCACCATTCATCTTTTCTCCTCCATCTTTTTGGCTGGGCGGGTTGCTAAGTGGGTCTCCTCTAAGATGGCCATTCGCATTGTTCTGCCTGCTCTTTTCTTCCAGCAGATGTCCTCTCTTGTTAAAAATCACAGCGATCGTATTCAAATGGGCCTAATTTTTTTATCTGGTTTAACATCTGGAATGTTAGGAATAGCCTCCCCCATGATAATGCTTCTTTCTTCCAGATTGATTATATTTTAGATAGGAGTCGGAGTTTTGAGTTCGATAGATGGCTTAAGGAATTTCGGCCTAAAATTTTTGCTGCTAATTGGATCCGTCCTCCTAATGGCATTAAAATTAATGCTGTAGGTCGTCAATATGGGTCTTCCTTCCTGATAGGATGGGTGGCGCGTGATCAGAGAGGAGATTTTATTACTGCCGTTATGTGTTTGGCTCCTATTGATAACAAGGAGAAGGCCTTGATGAATGCCTTTACTCATGTGTTGACTAAAGTTGATAGAGCTTAGACTTTGCACTTGGAAGCTGATTTTGCTTTGCTTTAGTTTTGGTGGAAGGGGAAGATCCCCCTCCCTTGGAACCTCAAAATGAAAGCTTTCTTACTGCTGGCAAATAGGGCGAGTATTGATTCTTTCACTTATATCTGTTCAGCAGCAAACGCCTTAGCTTCTCATTTTGCTACTCTTGCAATTGGGAATTGGGATATTGTCCTGCACTCTTCTATGCTATCAGTAAGGAGTAAGGGTCTTTTGAGGCTTGATAGGCTTCAGTTCCCCTACATTATATCTCCCTTTTGAGGTTCGCTTGGTTGCTTCTTGGTTTTTGGTGCCTTGCTCTTTTGTAGTAGGCCACAAGTTGTGATCCTTTTTATCTGTATTAGGTAGGTTTTGGTCTAGTTCCCCTGCCTTTTCTTGCCTCCTGGGAGTGGGAGATGAATAAGATTTACTCCTATTAAAAAAGAAAAAATATCAATAGTCTGTAACATAATAATTTTAAATGGAGTAGATCTCAATGGAAGATAGTGACCCTCAAATTTCTTTGTAATACATAAAACAAAAATTTTGTAACACATGCAAATCACAAATATCCTATTTTTTGACATTTTTTCTTAGTGAACAATGTTTATACATAGAGTCAACCAAATTGTGTTTAATGTATTGCATTCATTTATGAATATAAGATAAGATGCGGTGCTCACTTATGTTGTAATCGTAACATAATTTTTATCAAGATTATTATCGTGCCCACGTATGTTTATATGTTTGTTTGATTCGTTGTATTACAATTTTCACGGTATTATAACATTCGGTAATACGTTATCGTGACCACGTTTGTCATGCTCAGTTATCTTTAATTTGCTATATTACAACATCTAGGAACATGTTGGTCAGTTAGAATGGTACTGCATTCTTGTTACAACAACATAGCCACCTGTTACATTGTATACATATATTTGTTACAACCTGCATTGTTAGTTGTTACATTATCTCTGTTATTTTGTTACAATGATACCTCATGTTTTACAAAACACTTCTATACATTTTAAATTGTAGAACGTAATTTTGTATTGATTAACATACTGTTTTAAGTATACGTATTACTTCAATTTGCCCAACCTATATTTAATAATCGTAGTTACAAATAACTTATTTTACGTTACACTTTTTAGACATGTTATCAATTACACAAATTTTTTATTTGGAAAATTATCTCTAGCCGGCAATCTTGGGTACATTGTGAAACCACTTTTCACCTCCATCGATGGTATTACCGTGCACCATGTGATTGTTATTTGATGGCCAATAAGATGTGCCTAATCGTAAATTTATAGCCACTGTGCTCTCTGTATCCGTCCCCTATATATATATATATATATATATATAGAGCACTATGCTAAAAAATCCCAAAAAAGCAGCCTACGTAAGCCATTGGATTTTGATCTGCTGAATAAAATAAATACCACCAACTTTACCAATAGTGGTATTATAATAATGCATAAAAAGAGGAAGTTACCAAAGAAACAATTGCCATTCATAATTAAAAAAAATAACCATTCCTAAAAAGTTGCAACCGATCAAATCAATTAGTATAAATAAATACTAAAAATAGTACTTGAATACAACTATTTGCATAAAAAAAATCACATATAACAAGTAAAAGAAAGATGGAAAATGTTGTAATGACATGGTATAAGATTTGTAATAAGGTATGTATATGGTTGTAACAAATAAGCTTTATATTTGTAATAGAACAAACGGTTATTGTAACAAAAGCATTATTAAGTTGTAACAACTTCATGATAGATGAAGTTGTAATACAATTGTAGTTAATAAAAAAATGTACGGGGCATTCATTTGCTTCCTTTTGCTCCTCGATTCCTCCGCCCCACTCCTCTTCTTTCCCTCTCCTTCTCCCCTCCCCCTCCCCCTCCCTCCCTGTTCCTTTTGGCTTAGGGTTTCGCTTCCTTCGGGCTAGTGTGGCCTTCTGGCCCTCCTCGGTGGGGGGCCTCTGTGCCCCTCACCTCTCCGATGGCTCCTTTTGGAGCTTGGAGGAGCGCAACCCTAGCCCCTTTTTTAGTTTTCTCCTATATTTTTGCTTGGTTTTCACTGTTTGATTTTGGTTTTGGTGTTGATCTTCATTTTTTCTGGTTTGGTTCATTTGGTTGTTTGCTTTCTGATTGTTTTGGGCTTGTCGATTTTCTGGGGTGTTCTTTGCTTCTTGTTCTCTGCATTTCTTGGGTGGCTCGTGTGGCATGGAGGCTCATCGTCCCTCCCCCCGATCCCCCTACTGTCCCTCTCGTACGGAGGATCCCCTTCTCCCCAAGTGTTCTTTCACTTTGGTGGTCGCGGGCTCTATTCTTTGGAACCCTCCTTTGTAGAGCTTGCCTTGAAGGTTTACCGTCCGAAGTTGCAAGATGGGGTCCTCGCCACATCTTTCCCCCCTGATGAGGTTTCTGAGTTGTGGGTGGGTTTTTCTACATCTATTATGGTTCGCTCTTGGGGCCCTAAACCCTCAGTTCTTAGGCTTAAAGAATGTCTGGTGAATCATTTTAATGTGAGATTAGCTTTCACCTTGATTTCTCTAGATGCGTGTCACTGACTTCTTCGGTGTGATACTTATCAGGATTTTTGTAGTATCTACTCTACTAGATTTATTGTTATTGATTGCATGCGATGTCAGTTCATCCGTTGGTCTCTGACTTTCCGTACTAACGCGAATATTTTTGTGGTTCCTGTGTGGGTTGGTTTTCCTGGGCTAAACTTGCACCTCCTCCACCCAAATGCCCTTCTTTCAATTGCTTACCAACTTGGATCCCCTATCTATGTGGATCCCTGTACGGTCCAAGGCTTGAGACCTGGTTACCCCAGGGTCTGTGTGGAGGTGGACCTGTTAGCCCCTTGTGCGGATTCTATTTTTATTTTTAATGGAGATGCACTAATAGTTCAATGTGTTGTTTTTGAAAGAATTTCTTTGTTTTGCCCTAGCTACATGAAGCTTGGCCATGAGATTTCAAGGTGCCCTAAATTTTCTATGCAGGTTGCTGTTAAAGGTGACTTATTGATCCCTTCCTTTTCGAATGCTACTCATGGTTCGGATGTTTCTCCACCTCTTTCTCCTCGGGCTACTATGGGATCTGATAGCAAGTTGTCTGAGCCTTGCTTAACAATAGCTCTCCATCTGTAGAATCCTTCGACTCTGGTAGAAGGGGAGGGTTTTAGTTCTTCTTGTAACTTGGCATGTATAACTTCTATCCCACATTCTTCTAGGGGGTTTCCTTTGCTGCTTCATCTTGTACTATTCTGTCGGAGAAGGGGAGAGAGGGCACAAAGCTGCTCTGGCATGTGAAGCGAGCTTCGCGTTCGTCGGCTTCTCGGGGGAAGGAGGTCGTTGGGGTTGACCCTCGATCTTCTTTCCCTCCAAAGGTGAAAAGTTCCTTTTTAGCCCCTACTCCGCTTTCAGCTTTTGATTCCACTAGGGTTGATTGTGATGTGCCAGTTTCTTGCCATAAAGTTTTGCATTTTCCTGTTGGAGCTTCTCAATCTCAAAAGATTCTCGACAATATTTCCTCCGATCCTAATCATTCCCAATAGAAAGTTTTCCCTACGCTGAACACAGATAATGAAAATATGAAAGTCCTTCAGGATTTCACTAATCAACGATCCTTTTCTATAGATAAAAATTGTTTTGGGGAGATTATTGAGGATAATGATGAAGTTCAAATACAAATGGTTAAATGTGGCCCTTTAAACGATTCAGTTGGTATATCCTAGGGTATCTATCTCCCTTTACCTTCCTCTCCTCCTCCTCCAGATCCAGATCGCACTTTCATTTTTGAGGTTAGGGGGTTTGATGGGGGTATGAGCAATGATGCTCAATCTATTGACATTAGATCATATGTTGAGTCTTAAGGTTTGATGGATTTTTTTGATGTAGAATCTCTCTTCCTTCAGGATAAGGCATTGATAAACACCAGTTTGTCATCATTCTTATGCCCTAAAACAAACCTAGCTCTTAGGATTTTAACTTCGCAAATAGGTTTCTGGGTTGCATTTAGGCATAATCTAGGTTAGGCATGCATTGCATTCTTTTTGTATTTTTAACATCTTTACTTGAGTGTTAAGGTTAAGCAGATGTTCAAACCCTTAAAACCTTAGGACTCAAGAAGGAAGAAAGTGAAGAAGAAGTTCATTTTAGCTGAACTCTAGCTGGATCTACCTCATCTTAGCTAGATGTCAGCTCACATGAGATAAGTTTAGCTCTTTCCAGCTCCATCCAACTTATCTTAGCTGGATGGTAGTTCAGGGTAGGTCATCTTAGCTCAACCTACCTTAACTCAGCTCAGATCTAGCTTAACTTAGTTGAGTCTAGCACATCTTAGCTCCAGTCGGTTCATTGAGAGCTCTAGTTAGCTTAGCTTAGTTGACGGGAGTGTAAATCCCTACGGGAGGGGGTAAGATATGCGTGACGTATAAAATGCGGAATAAAAAAATAACAATCTCACAAAATGAGCAATCTCACAATGTACACAAGTATTTTAAGGTGGAAACCCAAACCGGGTGAAAACCACCACCTAACCCTCTCGAGTTAGGATTTCTCAATTGATCTAGTCGATCAAATCCACTATACGAACTACTTAAATGAGGGTAGCATTCCTCAACCCCTCCTCTTCACGAGGAGGATTTTGTCTCACGAAGGAGACGGGAATTTGCAACGCGAATACCCAGCCAATAACAAAGAAAGATTACAAAACAACTTATAGAGCCAATAAAGATTAACCTAGCTACTATAGGTAAAGATACTTCCCTTTGCTTGGAAGTACGTCAGCTTGACACAGGTGCGTGAACCACACAGTGGCGCTTCGTCGCTCTCATAATCTCAGAGAGAGAGTGGGTGCGCAAACGAAGGTGGTGCTCTTAAGTGTGGGCTTGATGAACTATGAGAGCAACAACACTTAAGAATGATCTTCTTCTTCACTTGGACACAAAAGATGTGGAAATGCTATTTAAGGTGTTTCTCTACAGGGAAAGGGTCCTCCTCTATTTATAGAGGGCCTAGGAAGGCTTTGGAAGCCCTTAGAAAGCTTCCATAGCCGTTGTGGTTGAACCCAAGGCAAAACATGCCATAATCAGAATCAATCATGATTCTGACAAGGTCATCAGACATTTGGTCTGGGTATCAGACATTTGGAAAACCTATTTAAGATTTCTGGGAACTAAGTCAGACATTTGATTCTAGGCGGGTTTCTTTCCTAACTTGGTTTAGACCTAAATAGGGTTCTAATGTATGGTCATCAGATGACATACAGGACGTTTGGCTCTAGGTCAGGACATCTGAAAAACTATTGTATTGCGGAAATGGATTCCCAAGATAGGTTAACGGCTAGGAAATTTGACAAAGGAGATTTTGGGTTAGTCGAGGCTAAACGGTCACATATCTGATGTCTGGGGTCCTCTACGGATGTCTGATATAAGCCTAACGGTCATTTTCCTCAACGTCTGTATAGGAAGCCAACGTTCCTCTAATTGGATGTCTGGCACAAACATCAGACGTCTAGACTAAGGTCTGGACGTCTGATTTCATCAGACAAAAGTTACAAAGTCCAGCCTAAGTTATTGGACGTCTGAGTCAACAGTTAAATGTCTTAAAGGTCACTATCAGATGTCTGATTTTCAGATTAGACATCTGATTAGGCTGTCAGAACCCTATTTTGGTTTTCTAAGTTCTCTACAGAAAATCTAAGTATCCTAGGATGTGCAGGTGTTCCTAGGACTACTTTAAGGGTTCTTTGAGGCTCTTTAACATAAGATCTAAGAAAGAAATAAAGAGCAAAACAAAGAAAAAAAATTACATAGAACAAGATAAAAGGAAATCTATCCTATTCTTGTCTTCATGCTTCTTCAGGCTATTGCTCCTCATGAAGCTCCTCTGCTCTCCATCAAGCTCCTCCAATCCGCCATGGATGCGAGCTCGAACTCCGTTTAAACACGTCTCCATTTGCAATTAACCTGAAATCTAAGACTTCAAATGCAAATGTTAAATAACACATGTTTTGTTATCATCAAAATAAATGATCGTGGTGCTCTAGCACCAACAGGGAGTTCATTCCAGCTCTAGCTCATTCCAAGTCCAGCTCTACCCAGCTCCACTTAGCTCACAGCAGCTGAACTTCCTCGAACTTAGCTATTACTTGCCTACTTAGTAGCTAAGCTAGCTCAAGAGTTCTCATCAAAGGCAGATCCAGCTCAACCTAGTTTCAGCTAGGTTGAAACCAGCTCAACTTAGCTCAACTACTCAAGCCTAGCTACTAGCATAAGAACTAGCTAGCTAAGCTAAGTAGTTGAGCTCCTCATGAAGACCTCCTCAGTAGTTTCAGCTCCAGTGTAGCTCCAGTCAGCTATTCCTTAGCTCCTCTTCTCAAAACTCTAACTCCTCCACTACTACTCTACTAGTTAAGCAAGCTTAGCTAAGCTCAAAACTAGCTCCACCTTCATGGTCATCCACCACTTACCTAAACCCTAACCTAACTCGATCCTAACCCTACTCCAAGTCCACCACCTAAACTAACCACCTACCTCCACCTATAGTTGGCGCCACCTTCCTTTCACCTCTTCACACCACCACCTCCAAGAGCCACCACAAAAGTGGTGCCAACTTTCCCTCCAAAACCCCTTCACATCACCACCATCCATCTCCTTTTGAAACCCATCTCCACCATCCACCTAACCCTATTCTAGAAGCCCCCCTTGGTGCCAACCTTAACTCACCCTTTCACCAACCTAACCACCCATAACCACCACCTTAACCCCCTTTAAGTTGGTGCCAAAATCACCTCCACATCCCTTTAAAGTTGGTGCCAACTTGAGGCCCTATCACAACCCTACACTTACCTCCATGAAGCTATCTTCGCCCTACACATCACCCCCTTCTAGAAAACCCTCTTGGTGCCAACTCAACACCACCCTAACCACCTTATAACCACCACATAGGTGGCGCCAAAAACACCACCAACCCGCCTTCACCTTGGTGCCATTTAAATCCACCCTTAATCCCTTAACTACCACCACATGGAGCCATCCCAACCCTTCCTAATTCCCACGCCAACTAACCCACCTAAACTCACCTAGGTTGGCGCCACCCACCTCCTTAACTTGACCTCCATGCATCCCTTTAATTGGCTCCAACCTACCCTAGCCACTCATCTCCTAACCACCACTATATAACCAAATCCTAGCCATGCAACACACCTAACCCATCCTTAACCCTAGCCCTCATCTAGAGTTGGCGCCAACCACCAACACCCCTCCATTTTGGTGGCAATTCACCTCAACCCTAGGATCTTCTAACCACCCTCATAAGTCCATCCTAGCCCTCCGTCCATTAACCACACCTATCCCCCTACCACTCCTATAAAAAGACCTAACCTACCACCAAAAAGACCCATCCTTGGTTACATTATTTCTACCCATATTCCACCCATAGGCAACGTCCAAAAAGGGAAGAAGAGGAGGAAGAAGATCAAGGAGATACCCTATCTCCTTGGTGGCTTCAACTTCTTCTTCTTCTTCTTCTTCCTTATGTCACCACCAAGCCAAGGAGGAAGGCCAAGCAAGGAAGACATCCAGAGGAGGAGATACTGAGGGTGGTCCATGCCAACCTAGGGAGAAGTTCCTAGAGTGGAGATCTTCCACTCTAGGAGGAGGAGGCACGCCTGATGTAAACATGTTTATATCACATAAACTGTCTATTTATCTGTGTTCTTAGGCGTAGAGTTGCATCATACATTATAAATATTGCATAACATGCATCACCTTGCATTTAGGTTAGATTGTATAAAGTTTAGGTTAATTTTCTCTTTTTGTGGTCAGGTAATAGGGAGATATTCATTTGGGGCCTCTGATTGAAGATCCAACCGTACGGATCTGATCAGGGCGACAATCGAAGTTCAACAACTCCAAGATCGCCCTGATCGGACTTCCGTAGCATCAGATATAACCTGAAGAAAATCAAAGATCAAGGGCCAAGATGGTGTCAATTCGCACTTCAGATGACAAATTCGACGTCACAGATGAGTTCAGATTGATGATCGCAGCTTAACGACGTGACAATTGGCCCAATCCGACATCCGTGGCACCTTCTACAAGTCACAAAAGATGGATGACCAAGATGGCGCCATGTGGTGCCATCTCGACCGCTTAAATCGGCCTAGCTAAAGTTTGAAGACCTGCTGTGCTCTCTCTCTCTCCTCAGACGACCGATCGATATCAGCCGTTGGATTTCAATCCAACGGCTGAGATGAGCTCCAACTGGTCCTTCACACTCATTTGATGAGAGGACCGCGAGAGATTTGGGCTGTTGGATTTCCATCCAATGGCCACGAGCTTTGGATGCCATTCAATCCAACGGCTGAGATGAGCTCCAGCCGATCCTTCACACTCATCTGATGAGAGGACCATGAGAGATTTGAGCCGTTGGATGAGCTCTGGATGCCATTATCGTCTCCACGATAATCTAGCCACGTAGTACAGTGGTGGCATACGCCACTCTCAAGGCGAGGTCACGGGTTCAAGCCTTGCGCAATGCATAATCGACCACGGATGCATGCGCGGCTAAGTCAAGCTATTGGATCAAAGATGAGCAGCGACAAGGGCTACCACGTGGCGCACTCAGAGCTCGCGGATCGCGCATGTGCTATCCAACGCGCGATTGCACACGCGATCTAACGCGGGCGTGCGAAGAGGCGTTGACGCTAACTACTTTAAGATCGGACGACTGAGGATCAAAGAACGTGGTTAAGCGTTGGGCATGAGGAGGCAAGGGGGCATGTGCATGTCTCCCACGTTCAGGCCTTTAGTGGTGGATAAATCCGTCACTAAAGACCTGACATTAATGTTTTGATGACAAATGACCTTTTGCCCCCTCTAATCTACACCTATATATAGCCCTATGACCCCCACACTTTCTTGATACCTTCCTCTCTTCTCTCAACCCCTCTAAAGCTTTAAGAGCTTATCTCAAACCTGGGATGCTGCTCCATTAGAGTTAAAATTATAATTTTTCTACCTTCTCATCCCCTTCATGAAGCATTCTGCGGTGGTCCTCTTACAGCCATTCGGGAAGCGGATCCTGCTGTGACATCGTCCTGCCTCATTCTCTGTCATCCCTCTTCGTTCTCCTTCATCCCTCATCTCACCACCTTCGTCCGGGCGCTCTGTCGTTGCAGCTCTCCTCCAAGCAGCCGTCGAGGAGGATAACTTCTCCCTATCTTCTCTTTTACCGCTTTCTAGTATAGATTTCCCACTTTCTAGTGTAGATTTCTTGCTTTCTAGTGTAGTGAGCAGTTGTAATTGTAATGAACATCAGCTTGTGGTAATGAAATTCATGTGTATTCTGTCTCTATTTTCTTTTTATTTGTAATATTCTCTCTTTTTCTTTTATTATTTATTCTTTAAGTAGATAGGTAGTTTAGATCAATTCAACCAGTTAATCTGCTTCGTGATAATAAAACAAATGCGGTTTCTAATCAAACTTTCGCCTCCCTGTGTGAGACACAGAATTCTTTTCGAGTTTCAGTTAAATTTATCTGTTGATGGATTTCTTCGTAAATCATACTACATCGACGAGTTTTCAAAACTCAATCCCATTTGCATACGATTTCCGCTTCAACATTTTGGCGCCGTTGCCGGGGAGGCGACGCTCTTTGATTTTTCACGTTTTCCTGCCTTACTTATCTTTTACCTCACTTTTCTCCTTTCTTATTGTGATTGCATGTACTCTCTCGAGACGGGCAAAAGCAGTAGATTGAAGTAAAGTGCTGTTGAAAGGTCTGTAAGTTTACCCCTGATTGCACGGCAATCATAAGTCTTAATTGACCTAAATTAGGCTAAGACTTAGCATAAGTTAGGGTAATTCATGCATGCATAAGAATTACTAGCACCTTTACTTCTTTCTTTTAGCTACGCATAAAATAATGCTATAATGAACTGATTAGGTGCATTATGTCAATTGCAGGTAATAAATTGATCAGAAGCTAGATCTGAAGCTGGATCTAAAGCTGGATTTGAAGAATAAAGAATAACTGGTGTTGTAGCAGAGCTAGAGCGGAAGACCTAGATTAGATGCAGTAGATAATAATGTAAGGGAGTTAAGGTATGCTATTCTATTAAGTAGGAATAAAGCAATAAATTGTGAAGAACTTAGGTCCATCCTAACCCTAGGATAGCCTAGAAGCTTCCCCAAGCCTTAGCCACCCTTAGATTAGGTCACCACACCCTAGGAAACCTTAAAACCATAATTCTATCCTCTATCTGGATGTCCAGATGAGTTATAGGACGTCCAGAACCCTTAGCCAACTCCCGCACACCTTAAACCCACTTCTGCAGTGTTATTGGACGTCCAGACACTTGGTCAGATGTCTAATTTTTGCAGAATACCCAAGACAAAACCTAGAATCCCTCTTGGCTCTGATTGGACGTCCAGACAATAAGTATGGACTTCTAATTTTTCATTATAAGATGTCTGACACTATTATTAGACGTCTGATACTGTCCTCCAGTTCCTATTTTGGAATTCAAGCCTTGATCTTGGATCTCTAGCCCCTTAAACCCAATTCTAACCCCATAGGAACCTTAATTAAGGTGCCCTAACCCTAGTACATCACCTCTAGACCTCCCTAAGGACCTAATTAGGTCCTCACTAAACCTAATTGACTTGGATCTTAGTCAATTCCATCAGCTTATTTAATTGGACTCATTGAGTCCAATTGAGCCCTGATCTCAGCACATACTGTCCAATTGGACTTAGTGAGAGTCCAATTGACCTAGACCTAACTTAATTGAGTTATTTTACACTCAATTAAGTTTTCACACACCCAATTAAGCTTGTATTAAGTTTAATTGCACTTTACGTTAGTGAATTAGGTTTTACAACCCTAATTTGAGACCTACCTTGACCTAAACCCACTAGAACCTAACCTAATCAACCTAGCCACCTAAGTTTTGACCCTCACACACCCACACACACCATCCACGCGAAAATACCTAGCTTAGAGTTCTCTAGAACTCTCTACCATGTGTTGTTGCCTTGGTTGCTAAAATTAACAACCAAGAGCCATTCAATTTTTAGATCCACATTTGGTGGATCTAAAAACCACCATCCATCCTCTCTCTCTCACTCTCTCATGAGCTCCCGCCATAGGCCTCTCTAGAGAATTCCATAATTCTCTAGAGAGCTTCCCTTAGGTCTATAAAAAGACCTAAGGGGTGGCCATTTGCACCCATTCACTCTCAGCTTTATTTAGCTTAGCTACATTCCACTTCCACTCCACCTTCACGAGTTGCTTCACCATGGCCACCACCATCTCCACGCTAAGATGTTGGATCACCTCCTCAACCTCTCTCCAAGGGCTGACCTAAGCACCATTGGCCACCCCTCCTCCTCTCAACCAACTCAAAGGCCATCGGAGCCCACCTCCGAATGCCCTTATTTCTGCTAGATTAGTAGCTTAGTTCTTCATAGTTTACATGCTTTATTTATTGCTTAGTAGTGTAGCTTTATATTCTCCCTCAATGATGCATGCATAATCCCCCTTTAGATTCATGTATGCGATCATTTTTTATTAGCTGGATTTATGTTTTTAAGCTTTCCTCTATAAGCTTTCCACGAGCTTAATGTTGTAGCCACCATCATGAATTGAATGAATGAAAATCTTTTTCTATATATATATCTATGTGTTGAGAATCATCATGAGCTTATTGCAATATATTTTGTGTGATTAAAGTTGCCTGCTTTTAATTATTATCTGTTGTAACTAGCATATCATACATCAATACGTAAATCACCATAAACCAACATGAGATTTTAAGCAAGTAGAGCGAAAGAGATCAATTTCAAATCTACATTTCCATAAACGCCTCCTAGAGACGAACGATCGGGACTCCAAGTCTCATTATCTTTATAAATTATTTTTGACTAGCGTTTTCGTGAACTATACTACAATGAAATCTCTATTTTCAAAACACGCGCGAGAAACACCCTCTGTCAACCCCCACCTCCCACCCACTAGTTTTCATTCCACCACGTAATAACACAAACACAAATCAACCTAGGTGTTCTTATAAACTTTAACGTTAGTTTTTGATTGTTTGTTTGTCACCTCCACCCACCTCACCCTCCACATATAAAAGAAAAATTAAAAAAAATCTCATAGAGGTACACAACCTCTTCTGATTTTCAAACTCAACCGGTAAACCGATCTTTGGAACTGGTACACACACCCAAACACATAATTGAGTTGAAATTAGATTAGGTAATCACTTCTGTGCCTAATTAAGTGGTGCATCAGACCAATTGTTTGACTTGTTTGGGCCGCACTACTTTAATTAAAATCAACTCATCAAGTAGCTTCCACATAGGTTCAACTTCTAGGGATTTACTAGGCACTCCACATTCTTTTAAGTTTTAAAGGAAATATCTTCACCTGTGCTTTCAAAACTTGGTGTGCCAACTGAACTTGATTAAATACATCTAAAGTTGAATCCTAAAAGCTACTAAGCAAGATTTAAACCCTAAAATTCACCACATTCAAAAAAATAATCTTGCTTGAAAACTATTGGTTGTGCACGCACACACATATCAATCAATCATTAAGGGCACAACTAAGATAAAGAACCCATCACATTCCAAAGCACCTTCAAACCTAACCCTAATTAAAATAGAGTAGATGTTGGCCCTAAGGATTGGACTTGCACTTCGGAGCTCAGACCGAGATTATTTTCGATTAGTCTATTTCTACCGTTCAATCTGATGTCTAGCTAGGGGAGCAGAATCAAACAATCGTGGCTGGGGGGTACACTAGGAACTTGAGGCGCAAGCCAAAGGAAGAACCTTCTCCCCAGTCCCTCCCTCTAATTGGTTGGATTGACCAGAAAGAAGTAGATCAAATCGTTTATTAACCTTAAGATGGTTCTGGGAGTCTGTAGGTCTTTAGGGTAGCCCACTTAAGGAGAGGTTTGTTTGTTTGTATTGCAGGGCACCTTTCTTCCTCTCGTTTGTCATGAATCCTTCCACATTCTACACGCATTCCCATTCCTATCCTCTTAATACATCTTATCCCCAACATGATGATTATTATCTTGACTCATGCTATAATCAACCATCTACTAGTTGGGATAATTCAGATTGGGGATACAGTTCCGGACCTCTGTGTTTTGGGTCCAACCTTGGACACCATGATTGCAATTTCTATCCTTCTCTGAGCAACATCGATTATAGATCATCACCCTCTTTTGGACAACCTAATATGATCTACAATCAAGAAGGATATGCTGATCCTTACCCTTCCTTAGATTACACTGCTTATAGGTCATCACCTCCTTATGGGAAACTTGGTTCTGAATCAGAGGAGAGATTTGTGTGGTGGGGTTGTTGCACAAACAAGGGCGTCGAGGCTTGGCCTCGGCAGGAGTAGATTTCTAAAGGAGGTCTTAAGGATGGTCTTAAGGACCTCCTACCAAACATGCACCGAAGGATTTGATGAGATCAGAATGTGCTAGACCCAATCGAGACACCCAAAAAAATGTCAGGTGACTATAAAGGTTCGGGGCGGATGATACCCCTTAGTTAGAAAGGCCGTCCACCTGAGAAATACCTGGGCAGCCAGAGAGGGAGAGTCTCACAAAGACCCCTACACGGTAGAGTATCCCCACGAGTTAAAGGGTTTCCCCCACCTGACCTCTCTTATCACTGAGATTCCAGGTAGACCAGAATGGGGACCTTGACCTCTTAAGTCTACCTTTTTTAATTAGGATCAAGGTGCTTAGGGTTCCACTTGAACTTTAGGTCTTTTGAGTGCAAAAAGTGACTTAATTTTAAGGTTGGTTGACCCAAAGGATCAACTTCACCTCTTTGTTCCTTTGAGAGCTTTTAGGTCCTTTCTTTTAGGGTTTAAGTGGATTAAGAGCTTGATTTGCTTAGGGTTTCTCTCAGATAGATCTTTTCAAACAAGGCTTAGGCACACCTCCTTTTGAAATTTTTGATTCTTTGCTTAAGAGAAGATGTGTCTCTAAAACCCTAGACTAAAATCCTTAGGTTGGCTCTACTTGGTCCACTTTAGTTGCCTCAAAAATGGTATCTAGGGCTCAATCAAGAAGGTTTTAGCCCTAGTTACCTTAATTGGATGTGCAATTCAAAATATGTTGAAATGAAAATCAGGCAACTTTAGTGAATTACTAAATATGGAAGCAGGTAGCCCTAGATTGATTTTTCTTTGTTTTCCTTTTCAGATTTTGAGGGGATTAAGAGAAAGGGAAATGAAGATTTACCTATTCCTGGTGTGGTTGTTGTGTAGCTGCTTTTCTTTCCTTTTCTTCCCCTGAGACAAAACGCAGCAAAAGAGAGAGATTAAGTTAGTACTGAATCAGAGGTTGTGATCAAAGTTTCTAAAGTTCCCGTTGCTCCCCAGCAACGGTGCCAAAATGTTTTATCGGAAGGCGAGATCGATGTTTAAAAGATGTTCATTGTAGTATAAATGAAATCGCCTCGAAAACAAATAAGAATTTATCACTCGAAAACCTAGGTATTCGAGGTCAAACACAGGGAGCAAATTGGTATTTAAAAACTAGAATCACAACTTCCAACTTTAAAAAATGTAATGACCAATCAAAGTTATAAAGCAAAAATGATATCAATGTGTAGAGAAGCTCAAAAATATAGAGATGGACGTCTGATGTAAAAATCAGACATCTTAAGTATTTGATGCTACAGTGCTTTCTTTGTTCTTTTTCTTCTTTCTTCCTTCTCTAATTTCTGACTTTGATTTCTGCTTTTCTCTCTTCTTCTGCCTTCTATTCTCCGTAATTACTCTTCATCTTCTGTCTTCTTCTTTCTTCTTTTTCTTCTCTTGTTTCCTTAGCTTCCCTCTACCTCTGATTCTCTGCTTGGTCGCACCTCTGCTTCCTTCTTCCTTCTGCTTTCAGCCCTTGGCTTCTTCTTTCTTTCTTTCCTCTCTTTGGCCTCCTTTTCTTCTTTTGCCTCTGCTTCTGCCTTCAGGTCTTTCTTCCTTCTTCAACCTCTACTTCTGCGGCTACAGTGCTTCCTCCTCTTTCCTTGACTTCTGCCTTCAAGTCCTTTTGCCTCTGCTTCTGCCTTCAAGTCTTTCTTCCTTCTTCAACCTCTACTTTTGCGGCTAAGTCCTTCCTTCTCCTTCCTTCCTTAGCCACTCCTGCCTTCAGCTTCTTCTTCTTCTTTAGCTGCTGCCTCCTCCTCCTCCTTCTTTCCATGCACAGCACCGAGCAAAACCTACCCGTACCCTCCCCCGCATTGCTCTCTCTTTATTTCTCTCTTCGCTCTCCCAGAGCCAGCTAATCGGGTATACGGGTCAGGTTATGCACACTTGGGTCCAGGCACACCGGCGTGGGTGGTGTGCGAGGAGTGCAGAGTAAATGGGTCAACTAGGTTTGCGTAGGGGTGGTTGAAAACGAGGTAGGTGGAGTGGGCGAGGGACCTCACCCTGTGTTACTTGAGGCGATGAGAAAGAAACACAAAAACAATAAAAAGCACGCACTTGCGTTGAGAACTTCTGAGGTGGGTCTAAAGTCACACTCGCTTCTGCTCGAACGCCTCATTCAATTGCTGCAGCTAGGGGCTTTGCTAAGCCAATTGCCTGGTGATGTGCATGCGCGAGACCAACCCGCGCCTTCTGGACCTGGGAGCCTGGAGCGCTGGGGCCTGGAGCAACCTTGCAAGCTCCCTCGAGTCGTCGCTAATGGCGGCGGAGGTGCGAACTTGAAACATACGAACATGGCCTCTCGGCCCTGTCAAATGCCTTGGGGAGCTTCATCGTGTCACGACGAAGGTGAGGCGGGGGTTGGTGTCGCACAGACCGG
Source organism: Thalassia testudinum (assembly GCA_037157565.1). NCBI lineage: Eukaryota > Viridiplantae > Streptophyta > Magnoliopsida > Alismatales > Hydrocharitaceae > Thalassia > Thalassia testudinum. The sequence goes on from JAZHRO010000024.1 coordinate 80,319,319, forward strand.
CCTAGGCGTGCGTGCCTAGGTTGGACTGTGACCGTGGAAGTGTGTGTGTCGGGTGAGGGTGTGGGGCATGAAGGTTCCCTACAAGGAGGGGTGACGTAATAATATGCGGAAATAAAATATAAAGCAATCTCACAAAAATCAATCACAAAATGTACACAGGTATTTTTAGGTGGAAACCCAAGTCGGGTGAAAACCACCACCTAACCCTCTCGAGTTAGGATTTTCCGATCAACCAAGTTGATCAAAATCCACTAAACGAATCACTTTAAACGAGGGTGATTCAACCTCAGTACAACCACGCTACAAGTACGAGGGTAGCGTTCCTCAACCCCTTCTCTCCACGAGAAGGATTTTGTCCCACGAAGGAGACGGGAATTCGCAAAGCGAATACCCAACCAAAATACAAAGATAAAATAAAACAACAGTCCTATAGAGCCAACAAAATTAAACCTAGCTTCTATAGGAAATAGGAAACTCCCCTTTGCAAGGAGTGCGTCGACGATGACGCAGTGCGTGTGCCACGCGATGGCGCTACGTCGCTCTCGTTATCTACGGCGGGAGAGCGGGTGCGCAACGGTTGAATGCTCTCAAGATGATGGAGCTTGAGCTTGGAGAGCAAGAGAGTCTTTTCTTTGGACACAAAAGGTTTGAAAGTGTATTGCAAGGTGTGTGTCTTAGTGTGTATATGTCTCTCTTATGTTTCTCTTCTTGTGTTTTTGTGTTACAAAGGTTCCCCTCTATTTATAGAGGCCTTAGGAAGGCTTTGGAAGGCTTGGAAAAGCTTCCATAGCCGTTGGGTGCAAAGCCCAAGAGAATCAGGCCGAAATCAGGATAATGATTACATTTGACAGGGTTATCAGACGTCTAACTCTGGCATCAGACGTCTGGAAGGCCACTTTAAGACGTCTGATTTCAAGGTCAGACGTCTGATTCTATGCGGGTTTCTCCCTGACTTGAATCAGATCTAAACAGGGTTTTTGTGCAAGTCCATCAGACGACATACAGGACGTCTGGTACTATGTCTGGACGTCTGGAAACCTACTTTTACTGTGGGAATTGATTTCCAAACGTTGCAACGGCTAGAAAATCTCTGATAAGAGATTTTGGGTCAGCCGAGGCAAAACGGTCATTTATCAGACGTCTGGAAAGGCCTAAGGACGTCTGATAAGGCTCTAACGGTCATATTCTTGACTGTTTGCTAAGCCAGCCAACGGTCCACTAATTGGACGTCTGGCAAAGTCATCAGATGTCTCCTAAGATGTCTGGTCTAAGGTATGGACGTCTGATTTCATCAGACAGAACTAACTATGTCCAGCCTAACAGTTATCAGACGTCTGAAACAACAGTCAGACGTCTTAAAATCCTTTATCAGACGTCTGATTCGTGAATTAGACGTCTGGAAAGTCTGTTTTAACCCTATATTGGTTTTCTAAGTGTTCTACAGAAAACCTAAGTATCCTAGGGTTGTGCAGGTGTTCCTAGGACTACTGTTAGGGTTCTTTGAGGCTCTTTAACATAAGGAAAATAAAGAGCAAGAAAATAAATACAAGAGATACATGAAAGGATAAAAAGAATCTATCCTATTCTTCTTGTCTTCCATCTTCAATCTTTCGCTCCACACGAACCTCCTCTGTTTTCCGTCAAGCTCCTCCAATCCGTCCTGGATGCGAGCTCGAGTTCCGTCTAAACACGTCCACATTTGCAATTGACCTGAAATCTAGGACTCAAATTGCAAATGTTAAATAACACGTGTTTTGTTATCATCAAAACAAATGATCGTGGTGCTCTAGCACCAACAGGGCATGTGTGGTGATCAGTGGAAGAGTGGATAGTGATCAGTGAGTGATGGCGAAGGTTCTGAAGTGGGTGGCGAGGCGTGTGGAGGTGTGAAGCGATGGTTTTGCCTCGCCGGTGGTTTGCCAGAGATAAGGGAGACAGAGGTGATTGGCGGCTGTCGAGGGATGTTTTCTGAAATTAAGTGGGGGAAAATAGAGAGTAGAGAGAGAGAGAAACTTACTGAGGGTTGTTGGACGAAGGGGGAGATGTGGAGGACGAGCGACGCGTAGGTGCCGTCGTCAGAGAAGAAAGCCCTGAGGTGAGGATGATGGCAACGAGGAAGGGGTCGGAGAGGCACGCGCGGGTACGGCGCGACGTGGAGGAGCGAGTCGGAGATAACTCTGCCACTGGTATTGTGGTAGAGCGACGGGAGGAGGGAGGAGGGATCGCCGAAGCTTGCGAACAGTTGGCCGGAGATGAGGAAGGAAGAAATTAAGGGGGTATCCGCGGCCAAAACAAGCTTGGGAGAAGCGACAAGGACAGGGGGTCCTTTTATAGCTGCTGGCAGAGGTCCTTGTGCTTGGAAGGCAACTTCCAAGCATAAGAATCACATCGGAGAAGGAAGGTGCAGAAGATACCCATGTCTCTCGAGCGTTCGCACGAGAGGTATGGTGCGAAGCATAACTTGGGATTGTGTTCAGACGATAGGGAATTCTTCAGAGGATCCCCATACCAAATCTGAGAGGAGATCTCTAAGGAATCAAGGAGTAATCCTCCTTGAAATCCTCGCCGGAGTGGGGCTCCTCTGCTATAATGGCAGAGGGACCAAAATGCAAAGAGTGACGAGGAAGATAGGGGGGTCTACGCAAAGGTTTCCAAAAGCTAGGGGTCAAAATATAATTGGGTGGACTAATTTGCAAAGTAGGTAAAGATGACCTTCCCTTAAGTCCAAATTTTGGTACAAAGCTAATTTGGACCTAAGAAATCCAATGGTGAAGTTGGATTTTAGGTTTGACTATGTTTGATTAGACATTTTACACAAAAACCTGAATTAGGTCAAATAATGAGCTATGACCCCTATATAGGTCAAAATAGGTTGCAAAGGCCAATTTGAAGGTTTTAGACCCTAAGGGATATTTTTCCATGAATCTTAGAGGATTTAGTTGATTTTATCCTAATTAGAACCTTGTAAAATCAAGTGGGTTTGTTTTAGGGTTATAGAATGTCATTTAATTCTTAGATCTCACAATAACCCTTTTATGACTGAACTATCCCACTTTTCCTCTTATTAAGTCCAATTGACCTATGTTTAGCCCCTGAGAGATCCCGTTGATGTAGTGCAATGGTAAAATTACAGTTTTACCCTTTGTTTCATGTTTTCTTCTTAGAATAGTAGTCCCTTGAATTAGGCCTTCCTTTAGGTTATGTAGGAGCTTTTAGTTCGCTTTCTTATGTCAAAATGAGCTAGTTAGGGCTCATGATCAGGTTCTCATAATGGAATTAGCCTATTTAATCTAGTGTGTTGTGCTTCGTTTATTCGGGAAATCTCAATGTGTTTGCATACTAAATGGTGCACGTGTTTTCAACATAATTTCTTGCTTTAAATAATTAATCAGGAATATAGGTGTGCATTTGCAAAATCACCATTTTATAATATCATGTAAAATAATGATCTTGATACTGGTAAACACCGTAAATACTAATTCCTAGAATATAGCTTGTTCACCATAATATATATGACATGCATTAAATCATACATGAGAGATATTCATCTGCAAGCAATTTTGATGAAGTAGAAGGAGGGCTATGCAAATTCACCTCAATAATTTAATGCCTTAAATAAATGAATAGAAACATCCGCAATGGCATTTAGCGTAAATACTAATTGAAGTTTTATTGTAGCAAAATAGGGGAGTTTGTTCCCCTCATGCACATGCGGAGAGGAGTCGACAGATGATGTGGTTGCCGATGGTGGGTCTCTGAGGTGTGGCCTTCGCGATGGTGGTGATGTGGTGGCTGGACGGAGGAGGAAATCTCCGGCGATGATGAAGCCCACGCGAGCTGCTGTGGTTGTGTGCACGGGCCGCGCGTGGCTGCACGTGGCTTTGGTGCTTGGCGGTGCTTGGCGTAGAGCTTTGCCAGTTGGCGAAGGCTCAATGGTGGTGGCTACGTGGAGGGGGTTGCTTGGAGCTTTGGGTTCTTCCTGCCTGTGGAGAAGGAGATGACGAAGAGGCTGAACGCATGCGGCTGGAGCGCGGCTTCGCTGGTGCGCATGGAGCGACGCAGCACGTGCGGTCTGTAGGTGCGTGAGGGCGTAGCGCGCGTGGCTGGCTACGTGGTGGGGCTACGCGGTGAGGGCGCTGCGCGTGGTGAAGGCAGCGGCTGGCGGTGAGGGTGCTGTGCGTGGTGAGGGGACACGCGGTGGGTCTGCTACTGCTGTGGCTGCAGTGAGAGGGTTGCGCGATGAGGGCACTGCGCGTGGTGAAGGCAGCGGCTGGTGGTGAGAGGATGCGCCTGCGGTGAGAGCGGTGAGAGGAGTACGTGGTCCACAGTTCACGCTTCTTTCACAGTGCATGCAGGATCCATGGTGCTTGCCTCCTTCATGGTGGAGAATGATCCCCGTAGGGTGGGGGTGAAGATGATCCCTCCCTCCAGAAGCCCAGCCTTTTATTTTTTAAACCTCCTGCTATTGCAGCTTCTCTCCCAATCTGTTTCCTATCCCCGAGGACTTAGCTCTTCCAACAACTTGGCAGCAGTGGTGAAGTGGTGGCGGTGTCGACGGTTTACTCTGTGAGAAAAAAAAGAAAATGGGTTATTTACAGAGTTATTCCAAAATGATGCATATAATGCATACATGCCACCATAATTTATATTTCCTTCTATTACATGTGAATGTGATGTATAAAACAAGCATGCCATCATATTTATAAACTAATCTATTTATAAATCTAAGTATGTTATGTACAAGAAGAAATCCTTCTAATATCTAGGTATTTATGCATTCGATTAGCCCACAAATGCGGTCTCATCAATGGGGTATGGGTCTGCATTACAATTTGATTCACATTTGTGGACATCTGCTGGCAGGTCCTGAGGTGAATCTTTTTATTCTGATTCTGACCTGCACCTGTGAATTCTTTATTTCTTCTTCTTTGTATAGTGTTTCCTAGCTGAAGGCACTAAATTCAGCATGTATACAGTTTCTTTTCATCTCGGAGCGAACCTACTATTCACGCAATTTAGGTGCTTTCTACTCTACTCCACTCTATTTTATGTCTTTTTAATACAATGAGGACATTGCGTTAGATAGGCATGGGGGGGTGGATATTCATCACTGAATTATTTTGTCAGCTCCATAGATTCTTTTTGTTTTCTTTTCATTTATTTAAAAAAAAGGTGAATTAGGAAAGAGAACTTGGGCTTTAGAAAATTTTCAATCTTAAAGAATAAAACTGTATGATTTGAACACTTAGACCCTTCAGGTCGTTGGGCTTAATCAGCCTAGGTGTCTACTAAAATGTGGACTTGTTTCTTGAGTCCTCGCCATTCTAAATTCATATTTTAATTGGTTAAATAAGTTGGGGTGATAAGTACACGACCTATCAACCCGTCCTCTGATTTGAGGGGATTTTAAGTCTAAGCATCTACACACTATTTGCACTGACTCGCTTTTCAGCGATTTTTACGAAAATTGTGTAGCTAGTGAACCTTCTAGGGTGTTATGGCTGGCAAGTTATCGTGGGTAATAGCCCATTAGTAGGTTGTCCAGAGCCTAGTCACACGACCATTCTTTTCCTGTTGCCTTTAGGTAAATCTTGGATCAGGGAAGCCACCTACTTAAAAAAAAAGAAAAGAAGAAAAGGAGAAAAGAAAAGAAAAAAAAATAAGACACACTTCACCGTACGAGTATGGCTGGCAAGTTATCGTGGGTAACAGCCCATTGGTAAGTTGTCCAGAACCCAGTTTAAGAAATGCATGTGTAATTCCAAAACACTTAGGAAGAAGCGGAGAAGTAGAATAAGCCGAGGAGATATACACTGGGTATGCCCTTGTGTTGACCCCATAAAAATAAAAGTAGGGAGAAAGCTACTGGTCGAATAAATACACCTTTAGGTAGAATTTCTTTTAAGGTCACCTAGGGGCGTAGAAATCTGAAGTCTATTTTAATCGCTGATCAATGAGTCTATCACATTTCACACAAAGATGCTTAGAACTTGGGGTTCTTTTCGAGTCCTAGGTGGGTTGAGTGGTCGTAGAAAGCTACTCCGAAACCCTAAACTCAAATCCAAAAAAAATTAGAAAAGAAGAAAAGAAGAAAAAGATCATTCTTTGAATAAGGTGAGCGCTTGAGGCGGTCTGCATTTTGGCAGACACCCAGGCACTATTGTGCCTCTATAGTTCAGGTCAAAGTTGAAATTCGTAAGCATTGAAAAATAACTATTGCCTAAGAAATCCGACCTAATTCTCTTATAAATAGCATGTAATTTTGCTAGGGACTAGCAAAAGATAGGCATGGGGGTGTGATGCAAACGTGTTTATATCACATAAACTGTCTATTTATGCATGTTCTTAGGCACAGAGTTGCATCATACATTATAAATATTGCATAACATGCATCATCATGTATTTAGGTTAGATTGTATAAAGTTTAGGTTAATTTTCTCTTTTTGTGGTCAGTTAATAGGGCGATATTCATTTGGGGCCTCGGATTGAAGATCGAATCGTACGGATCTGATCAGGGCGACAATCAGAGTTCAATGACTCCAAGATCGCCCTAATCAGACTTCCGTAGCATCAGATATAACCCGAGGAAAATCAGAGATCAAGGGCCAAGATGGTGTCAATCCACACTTCAGATGACAAATTTGACCGCATGGATGGGTTTGGATCGATGATGCAACCTTACGACGTGAAAATCAGCCCAATTCGACACCTGTGGCACCTTCTACAAGTCACAAAAGATGGACAGCCAAGATGGTGCCACGTGGCACCATCTCGACCACTCAAATCGACCTAGCTAAAGTTTGAAGATCCGCCGCGAGAGATTTGGGCCGTTGGATTTTCATCCGACGGCCACAAGCTCTGGATGCCATTCTTGCCTCCATGACAATCCAGCCACGCAGCACAGTGGTGGCATATGCCACTCTCAAGGCAAGGTCTCGGGTTCAAGCCTCGCACATCACAAAATCGACTGCGAACGCATGCGCGGCTAAATCAAGCAGTTGGATCAAAGATGAGCGGCGGCAAGAGCGGCCATGTGGCACACCCAGAGTGTGCGGATCGCGCATGCGCTATCCGACGCATGATCGCACACGCGATCTGACGTGGGCACGCGAAGAGGCACTGGTGCTAACAACTTTAAGATTGAACGGCTGAGGATTAAAGAACATGGTTAAGCATTGGGCACGAGGAGAGGGGGCATGTGCACGTCACCCATGTTCAGGCCTTTAGTGACGGAAAAATTCGTCACTAAAGACCTGACATTATTGTTTTGATGACAAATGACCTTTTTTCCCCCTCTAATCTACACCTATATATAGCCCTACGACCTGCACACTTTCTTGATCCCTTCCTCTCTTCTTTCACCCCCAGTAAAGCTCTAAGAGCTTGTTCCAAACCTGGGATGCTTCATTAGAGTTAAAATTATAATTTTCCCACCTTCTCATCTCCTTCGTGGAGCATTCCGCGGTGGTCCTCTCAATGCCATTCGGGAAGTGGATCCCACTGCAACGTCGTCCTGCCTCGTTCTCCATCATCCCTCTTCGTTCTCCTTCGTTCAGCATCTCACCACCTTCATCTGGGCGCTCCGTCGTTGCAGCTTGTCCTCCAAGCAGCCGTCGAGGAGGATAACTTCTCTCTACCTTCTCTTTTACCGCTTTCTAGTGTAGATTTCCTGCTTTCTAGTGTAGTGAGTAGTTGTAATTGTAATGAACATCAGCTTGTGGTAATGAAATCCATGTTTATTCTATCTCTGTTTTCTCTATATTTGTAATATTCTCTCTTTTTCTTCTATTATTTATTCTTTAAGTAGATAACTAGTTTAGATTCAATTCGACCAGCTAATCCTCTTCGTGACAATAAAACAAACGCGGTTTCTGATCAAATGTCTGCCTCCTTGTGTTCGACCCGGAATTCTTTTCGAGTTTCGATTAAATTTATCTGTTGACAGATTTGTTCACAAATCATACTACATCGACGAGTTTTCAAAACTCAATCCCGTTTGCGTACGATTTTCACTTCAACAATGCCCACCTAGGGTTTGCCACAAGGAGGACGTTCACAAGAGAAGATTTCCTTTTGTTCTTGGGGCAACCAGGACTGGAGTAGGAATTCCGAGCAGCATCATCATCATCAACATTATCTTCCTAAGCTTTCTTCTATATTCTTGTTATTTCTTTTGCATGGTAGTGTAGTGTTTTTGTTGGAGATTACAAGTGAGAACCCCTCTCACTTGTGAGTTCTCTAACCCGTTGTAAAAAAATTTTTCAAATCAACAAAAGCATTCCTCTATTTTTTAGATAGCTTGTGATTGTGTTGTGACTTACTTCATTACACTAGGCCTTCCGTGCTTACGGTTAGTTGGAGAAGCAAGGCACTTGTTGCTTTGCATTTCCTATAGTTTCAATTTCTGTCTCTCTCTCCGTATTTGTTTTGCCATATTCAAAATCCTAAAAAAATTATATATTTCAAAACCTAAAAAAGAAGTTGATTTCTAAGATTCAAGTGAGAGCTTTTGTTAAAATACTTTCCTAAGTACTCGGAGTTTAGAAATTTAAAAGTGATCCAAATTACGTGTTGCAACGACTTAAAACCTGATTTTTATAAATCACGCATTTTAGCGATCACTTTTTGGCGCCGTTGCCGGGGAGTCATGGTGTTACGAACATGGGCATCAGACGTAGCTTAAGATGTTTGGGAAGTGGCCCAGACGTCTGGTATTAAATTTTTTCGGCGTACGGGTTTGCGTCTACGCGCGCAGACTAAACCCACCGCCTTCATTTTTCGCTTTCTCTCCCTGCAGGCATCGTTTTCCTCCTCTCTCTCCCCGCGGCTACCTTATAAAAATGCTTCCCCTCTCCCTCACCCTCACTCCACCGCCTTCATCTTCTCCTTCTCCCTGCGAGCGAGCGAGCGAGTGTGGCAGCAGCGGCTACAACGGGCATGTGGGAAGGAGGAATGTTGTGAGAGGAAGAAGAAAGCTCGACCGAGAAGGTGCTAGCTTGCCAGGGCAGCTAGAGCCGGCCGGTGGGGGAGCAGCGGGCGTGGGGTGTCGCGGAGGAGTTGCTGCAGCTCGGGCAGCAGGCGGACGTGGCGCAGCGCGGCCGTGCGTCGCAGACGGAGAACGAACCGGGTCCTGATTCTGGGAAAATTTCCCAGAATTAGACGTCTGGACTTACGTCCAGACAACGCAGAAGGCGTCGGGAGGAAGGTCTAGATGTCTAACAAGTATAATATTTTCCTACCTTCTTCTTTTTACACGTGTACGGCCATGCAGCCGTCCGCTGCGTTCTTTTGCACCTCTTCGTGATGAAAGTGGGTGTGTGCATGCGCAGGTTCTGTTCGGGAGGGCGCAAGGGCTCGTCATCCCACACGGATCAGACGTCTGGCCACAGTACCAGACGACGGAGAGGACCTCCAGACATCCGGGGTGACAATCGGACGTCTGGAAACCAAGACCAGACGATCCAGCGGGCTTCTAGACGTTTGAAGGACTACACAGACCAAGTTATGACATGATCGACCTTTTAAGACGTCTAGAAGAGGTTCCAGACGTCTGATTTTGGGCAGATTCGTCGTTTTTGACCCGTTTAGGATCCGTTTGGAGTCCGTTTTCCGCGTTTCAAGTTGCGTTCGTTCCAGATTTATTTCCTCTACCTGTTTACAGTAATTGTATACTGTTCTGAGAAACTCCTTGTGTTGATCCTTGTGTTAGGACCCTGGTCCGTTGCGTCTCTGGGGGTTGCGGAGGCGCGTGGGATTGCCGACCACGCCCCCAGTAGTCTCGATTTCGCGGGTAGAGTGGCCCTTTAATTTATTTAACAAAATTGTACAATTATGAAATAATTAATAGAGTCTAGGGCATTGCATGAACCCTAGGATGGAGAAATTAGATTGAATGATAGATCCTAGGGTATTGCATGAATCCTAGGACTGGAAAACTAGATTGAATGATAGATCCTAGGGTACAGCATGAATCCTAGGACTGGAAAACTAGTTGATTATATAAACATTGCAGTCTTGGAAAGGTGGAAAGGAAATGATAACTGCCTGTAAATTGGTTAACAATTGCTTGTTATGAATGAATAAATACGGTTGAGAACATGGGTTATATGAATATAAAGCTGGAACGGTGAAACCTAAATTGGCTGAGTTAAAAGAGCATGAACCCTACGGGGAATTTGGAGTAGAACTCCTAGAAAGGGAATGGAATAGAATTGGGGAAGTGAGCTGGCCCTTGAGTACGGAGTACCAAGGAGAGTGACTGTCCCCATGTTTAGTGCAGAGCGGAGCTAGCCACCCCAGGGACCCAGGGTTAGGTCTGGCCACTTTGTACCGACTTTTGGCCCTCGTGTACACAGTACCGAGGAGAGCTACTAGTGTAGGGAGAGCACTAGCTACCCCACGGGCCCCGAGGTTCTGCTAGCTCTCCTACATCGACTTGTTAGGCCCACTGGGCAAACCAGGGTAGTCAGGCGAGGGTGCGTGGATTGTGGAGGGGCAAGACCCCTGTTTGGTTAGTGTGGAGGGGCTGGACCCCTGTTAATAAGAGGGCTCTGCCCTATACTGGTTTCGTGCTATGCTTTGGGTGCACCCGTTAATGGAAACGACTGACCACGTGCTAGTGCGGGGTAGCTACCTGTGCGTTTATCGTGCGTGCCGTAGTCACCGTTACGTCTGTTAGCGACCTTGGGGTGGTTGACTGAGGGTAGGACCACCACGGGGGACTCTCCCGGCCAGGAGAGCACCACGTGTTACTTCTACTTTTTGGAAAAGACTGCAATCAAGATCGTTCCCACGAGGAACATTCAAGATCAAGAGAAGGATCTGAGAAATAAATCAATAGTGAATAAATGGAAAAATATAAAGAAAGAAAGTAAAAATATAACAGCTACTGTCCATTCTACTGCTTCTTCTAGCTTTTAGTTGCCACTTTACTTAGCGTTTCGCTGACGTGTCACCCTTGTTACCTTTTCAGGACCAGGTGTTGAGCAGCCAGAGTCAGCGGTTGTAGAGGGCGCTGGGCCTAGTAGAGCCCAGTAGTGTTACCTGTAGTACCTTCTGTACTTTTCTTTCCGCAGTAGTGAGTAGTTTTCTGTTACTCCCTGTACTCTCTTTATTGTAAGCTTCTTGTTATGTACATGTTTATTTCTTTCTGTTGTGGTTGTGTACACTGTAGTATTTCCTTTCTTTACTATTGTATTTTGTTACTGCTAGTTATATACATGGTGAATGTGGTTTATTTTACTGCTCTTTTGGTTACTTTCTCATTGGACGACTGGGTCTTGGGATCAGTCGAGTCGGTCCGATTCTCGTGTCTCGTAGGGATTCGGGAATCGGGTTGTTACAAGATGGTATCAGAGCAAGGTCGTCTCGAGAAGTGAATCAACTGACTGGAAAATAACCAATTCACATGTCTGTAACTAGAGTAGCCACCACAACGTTCTTTTGACATGAGCTGTTAGACTTCTTTGCTAGATATCGTTCCATATTGACGTGTTTCCATTCTATTTCGCGTCTCCTTGCAGGAGATGCCTCGTCGCGGGACTAGTGAGGCAGGCCGCCGGCGCGGCCGAGGACGAAGTCAGTGAGGTGGGTATGTTGCGGCCGACGTCTCAGTGGACCAGCGACTGCTCCCGGCCATTCGGGCCCAGGACCTTGCCCAGCTTATACGGGATATATTGTGAGAGGAGCTCCACCCACCGCCCCGAGTGCCTCTCCCTGGGGTTGCGGAGGGGGAGTCCTCTGTGGGACCACGCGATGGACGTAGCGTTGGACGCGGGGGAGGGGATGGGCCGCCACCGCCCCCACCTTCCTCCGACGCCTCTATGCACGAGGCTTCCTTACCTGGAGGTGCACTAGCATCTCCATTGTAGCGCCACTTCGAGCTTTTCGGGCAGTTCCGGAAGCTGAAGCCCCCCTCCTTCAAGGGGGATGAGGACCCGACCGAGGCGGAGGACTGGCTCGAGCAAATCGAGAAGGTTTTCGACACCCTTCGCCCCCCGGTGGAGTGCCGCATGGCCTTTGCCACGTACCAGTTGGAGAGTGCGGCACACAGGTGGTGGAGGGCAGTCAGGGGACAGGAGAGGGACGAGCCGACCTGGGATCGGTTCGTCACCCTCTTTTACGAGCAGTACTTTCCCCAGATGTGGCAGGACCAGAGGAGGCGGGAGTTCCACACTCTCCGCTAGGGGACGATGACCGTGAGTGCATACCGCACGCGTTTTTTGGAGTTGTCCCCCTTCGCAGCGACATCAGTAACCACTGAGGAGGAGCGCCTTTGGAGGTTCACCGAGGGGCTCTGGCCTGCGATTCGGGGGTATGTCAAACCCCTGAAGCTGTATACGTTCTCGAGGGTGGTGGAGGCAGCTATGACCTACGAGGAGACCAACCCGTCCGCGCGAGATACTGACAGCAGGCGGAAGAGGCCCTTCCAGCCAGACTTTTCATAGGGCCGGCGAGAGAGGAGACATGTGGCATCCGTAGAAGAGCCATCACGTTTCGCAAGGCCATCAGTGGCCTTTGGGGGCCCTCGACAGGGGCCAGTTGCTAGCACCGGACCCCCGCCCAGCCGACAGCAGGGACCCACTGAGGGCGGGAGTCGGGTTCCCCTCTGTTACCAGTGTGGCCAGCCGGGCCACATCAGGAGGGACTACCCGTCTAGGGCAGGAGGTCAGCAGATGCTTCCTGCGCCGAACACTGGAGGGCGAGGAGGAGGCCGCGGTTTCCAGGCACGAGGAGGAGGACAGTAGTCACGAGTAGGGTACCGGCCAGCAGCTACCCGACTGACGTAGAGTGTGGCTGCTTCGTCCGCACCTAGGGCTGAGGGGCGTATCAACGCCCTAACACACAGGGATGCTAGAGCTTCGGGATTAGTGGTCACAGGTATGGTTTCAGTTTCCGGCAGACTCGTTTACACGCTTTTCGATTCCGGCACTACGCACTCGTTTGTCGCAGCTAGTTTCATAATTAGTTTGGGGCAGGATTATATGCTGTTAGAGGATCTGTTTGTGATCAGAGGTCTGAGTGGTCAGCTGTTTGTAGCTGAGGAGGTATACACGGGTTGCGAGGTCAGTATTGGGGGTCATAGCCTTCCCGCTGACCTGATTATGATACAGATGGAGGACTTTGGCATTATTCTAGGGATGGATTGGCTGTCCGCTTACCACGCTTTGGTGGACCGTTTTGAGAGGAAGATCGTCTTCTCCATACCGGAGTTGCCTTCTTTCGAGTTCCACGGTCAGCCAGTGGACGGAGGCTTCAGGTGCATTTCTACACTTCGGGCGGCGAGACTTTTGAGCTAGGGGTGTGAGGGCTTCCTAGCTTGTGTGGTGGCAGAGCCCAGCCCTGTGGCAGACTTCCAGAGTATCCCGGTGGTTAGATAGTACCTCGACGTGTTCCCAGACGAGTTACCAGGACTACCGCCCGAGCGTGAGATCGAGTTTGAGATCTCACTAGTACCAGGGACCAGCCCCATCTCTACCGCACCATATAGGATGGCATCGCTTGAGCTGCGAGAGCTCAAGTCTCAGTTGTAGGATCTTTTGGAGAAGGGCTTTGTGAGGCCCAGTGCGTCTCCATGGGGAGCCCCGGTACTGTTTGTAAAGAAGAAGGATGGTACCCTATGCCTTTGTGTGGACTACCGACAGCTGAATAGGGTCACCATCAACAACAGATATCCGCTGCGAGGATCGACGACTTGTTTGACCAGTTGCGAGGTGCCACGATATTCTCCAAGATAGACTTGAGGTTTGGATACCACCAGTTGAGGATTAGGGAGGCAGACGTCTCCAAGATAGCTTTCCGCACCCGGTACGGACACTACAAGTTTCTGGTCATGCCGTTTGGACTGACCAATGCCCCCGCTGCCTTCATGGACTTGATGAACCGGGTGTTTAGACCGTACTTGGACTAGTTTGTGGTGGTATTCATTGATGATGTGCTCATCTATTCTCAAGATCAGACGCAGCACGGACAGCACTTGCGGATGGTTCTGAACACACTGAGATGACGTAGGCTGTACGCCAAATATAGTAAGTGCGAGTTCTAGTTGAGGGAGGTGACCTTCTTAGGTCATGTGATCTTTGGAGATGGCTTGGCGGTGGACCCAGCCACGGTCGAGGCAGTGCTCAGGTGGGAGAGACCGCGTACGGTTACTGAGATTCGCAGTTTCCTAGGACTGGCATGCCACTACAAACGGTTCATCAGGGGTTTTTCACAGATTGCACTTCCTATGACACAGTTGACCCGGAAGGAGGTGCCCTTCACTTGGACAGACGCCTGTGAGGCGTGTTTCAGGAGCTAAAGGAGAGGCTGACTTCGGCTCTCGTGCTCACCATCCCCGATAGTAGTGGCGGGTTCGTTGTGTACACGGACGCCTCCTTGCATGGGTTAGGGGGGGTGCTCATGCAGAGGGGTCACGTTGTCGCTTACCCTTCGCGGCAACTGAAGCCCCATGAGCATAGCTACCCTACCCACGACTTGGAGCTGGCAGCTGTTGTCTTCGCGCTTAAGACCTAGAGGCACTACCTGTACGGTGAGACCTTCGAGATTTTTTACAGATCACAAGAGCCTCAGATACCTATTTGATCAGAAGGAGCTCAACATGAGACAGAGACGTTGGTTGGAGCTCCTGAAGGACTATGACTGCAGCATTTCCTACCACCTGGGAAAGGCCAACGTGGTGGCTGACGCCTTGAGCCAGAAGGCGCCCGCACACTTGGCCAGCTTACAGGTGCAGAGTTGGAGCCTTTCGGAGGAGATGGCCAGTTGATGACCCTTAGAGTTACGGGGGCACTGTGGGGCAGTGACTGTGGCACGACAGACGAGGCTAGAGCTGATAGATCGCATCATCACAGGACAGATGGCTGACCCATACTTGCAGTCCCTGCGCGACAGATTACTGTCAGGAGACCCGAGGGACTTCTCTTTCACAGACCAGGTGTTGCGCCTGAGGGGACGTCTGTGCGTTCCCGAGACGAGGAGCTGTTGAGAGAGCTCCTGATTGAGGCACACGGTTCTAGATTCACCATACATCCCGGAAACACGAAGATGTACCATGACTTGAGACGCGAGTTTTGGTGGAGGGGGATGAAGCGGGATGTGGGTGAATTCGTGTAGCAGTGTTTAGTGTGCCAGCAGGTGAAAGCCGAGCATCAGAGGCCTGCAGGGCCGCTACAGCCACTTCCAGTGCCAGAGTGGAAGTGGGAGAGCATCACCATGGACTTGGTGGTGGGCTTACCTGTTACCCAGCGAGGACACGACGCGGTCTGGGTAATCGTTTATAAATTGATGAAGACGACGCGGTTCTTACCGATCTGAGTCACTTTGGGACCAGCACAGTTGGTAGAGAGGTATATCCGCGACGTGGTACGTCTACACGGAGTTCCGCGGGAGATCGTATCCGACTGGGATACCCGCTTTACGTCCCAGTTTTGGGCTGAGTTTCAGCAGGCCTTGGGGACGCGATTGAGATTCAGTACACCTACCACCCCCAGACGGACGGACAGTTTGAGCGCACGATACAGACACTTGAGGACCTTTTGCGTGCCAGTGTACTGGACTGGAGGGGCTCTTGGGAGGAGCACTTGCCCCTGGCGGAGTTTGCATACAACAACAGTTATCACTCGAGCATCGGCATGGCACCCTACGAGGCTCTGTACGGATGGAGATGTACGGCACCCTTGAGTTGGGTTGAGGTGGGGACCAAGTAGGAGGTTGGCCCCAGGCTGATCCGGCAGAGTCAGGAGGTAGTCAAGCAGATTCACAGGCGACTCCGCACTGTCAGGAGCAGGCAGAAGAGCTACGCGGATCGGAAACGCAGAGAGGTGCAGTTCGAGGTTGGGGACCACCTCTTCCTTCGTGTTTCGCCCATGAAGGGCCTGTAGCGGTTTGGGGTGAGAGGGAAGCTCGCGTTGAGGTTTGTGGGGCCCTTTGAGGTCCTGGAGCGGGTTGGACCCATTGCTTACAGGCTTGCCCTCCCTCCTCAGCTTTCTGGTGTGCACGACGTGTTCCACGTGTCCAACCTCAGGAAGTATGTCGCCGATCCCAGTCATGTCCTAAGCCACGAGAGAGTCGAGGTGGGCGACGACCTGACCTACCCCGAGCGACCAGTGCAGATTTTGGACAGAGCCATCTGTAGTCTGAGACGAAAGCAAGTACCCCTGGTGAAGGTTTTGTGGAGGAGCCAGCGGTACGAGGAGGCTACCTGGGAACCTGAGGCGGCAATGCTAGAGCGGTACCTGGAGCTTTTCGTGGGTACGTCTTTTCAGATCAGCTTCGGTCCTCTTTGAGTTTGTTATATATATATTTTGTTCTTTCCCGTACCCTAGTTAGTGCAAGTTTCGGGGACAAAGCTTCCTTTGAGTTTGTTATATTGTTACGAACGTAGGCATCAGACGTAGCTTAAGATGTCTGGTATTAAATTTTTTCGTTGTACGAGTTCGCATCTGCACGCCTACATGCGCAGACTGAACCCGCTGCCTTCGTTTTTCGCTTTCTCTCCCTGCAGGCGCCGTTTTCCTCCTTCTCTCTCTCCCTGCGGCTGCCTTATAAAAATGCTTCCCCTCTCCCTCACCCTCACTCCACCGCCTTCATCTTCTCCTTCTCCTTGCCAGTGAGAGAGCGAGCGAGTGCGGCAGCAGCGGGCGTGTGGGAAGGAGTGTTGCGAGAGGAAGAAGAAAGCTCGACCGAGAAGGTGTGAGCTTGCCGGGGCAGCTAGAGCCGGCCGGCGGGGGAGCAGCGGGCGTGGAGTGCCGCGGAGGAGCTGCTGCAGCTCGGGCAGCAGGCGGACGCGGCGCGGCGCGGCCGTGCGTCGCGGGCGGAGAACGAACTGGGTCCTGATTCTGGGAAAATTTCCTAGAATCAGACGTCTGGACTTATGTCCAGACGACGTAGAAGACGTCTGGAGGAAGGTCCAGACATCTGATAGGTACAATATTTTCCTACCTTCTTTTTTTTTTGCGTGTACGGCCATGCAGCCGTCTGCCGTGTTCTTCTGCACCTCTTCGTGATGAGAGCGGGTGTGTGTGTGTGCAGGTTCTGTTCGGGAGGGCGCAAGGGCTTGCTGATGTAAACACATTTACACTACTTAAAATGTCTATTTATGCATGTTCTTAAGCATAGGATTGCATTTCATGATATAAATATTGCATAACATGCATCATCTTGCATTTAGAGTAGTTTGAATAAAATGGAGGTTAATTGCCTCCTTTTATGTGCTTGGACAGGGCAAACATTTTATCAGGGCCTCGGATCAGAGATCCAACCGTATGGATGTGATCAGGGCGACGATTGGAGTTCAACGACTCCAAGATCGCCCTAATCAGACATCCGTAGCATTAGATAGTGACCGGGGAACACTAGAAGATCAAGGGCAAGGATGGTGAAAATCTGCACTTCAGACGACAAATCCGACCACACGGATGAATTCAGATCGACGATCGTAGCCCAACGACGCAAAATCAAGTCAATTCGACATCTGTGGCACCATCTACAACTTCCAGAAGATGGACGGCCAAGATGGCGCCACGTGGTGCCATCTCGACCGCCCAAACGGTCGCACGCATTCCACAAAGGCCCCGCACCCGCTCGCTCTTCGCCGTTGGATCCTGATCCAACGGCTGTGGTCGACCGCGCCTAAAAGCGTCCGCTTGACCATCCGCGCCCCATAGCGCAGCGGTCAAGCACGCTTTCGCGAGCAGTGGGCGCGGGTTCGAGGCGCGGCGAGGGGCTGGAAGGCGCAGGCAATTGAGGTGCGTGGAGCGTCAGATGGAGATCGGACGGTCGCGTGCGCCCGATAGAGTTCACGTGCGATTGAACGCGCGGCGTGAATGCACGATCGTACGCGCCAGGTGGGCGCACAACGAGCGGGCAGAGACGCATCTTAAGCCGTCCGATCTCGCAATCGGACGGCTGAGAATCGACGAACGTGCACAAGCGTTGCCCGCGCGGGTAGTTGAGCGGGCGCGTGTGGGCGCGGAAGCTACGCCCACGTTGGGAGCTTTAGTGACGGTTTTATCCATCACTAAAGACCCCTCATTTATTGTTTTGAAGTTGTAATGTCCATTTTGCCCCCACTCCTTGCAACTATAAAAGGAGACCCCCTCCATACGAAATTTTCATCCCTTCCTTCTCTTCTCTACCCCTCCAAAGCTCAAGAGAAGCTTGTCCCACACCCGGGATGCTCCTCGTGAGATAAAGTCTAAATTTTCGTTCCCCTTCGGAAGTGGATCCCGCGACGACGACGGCGTGCTGCTTTGTTCCCGTTCCTCTGCTTCGTCCTCCTTCGTCCTGCTTCGTTCTCCTTCGTCCAGATGTCGTCCTGTCCGGCTCGTCCTCCAAGCAATCGTCGAGGAGGATAACTTCTCTCTCCCATTCTTATTTACAGCTTTTCTAGTGTAGAATTTTCCTGCTTTATAGTGTAATTGATTTTCCGCTTTCTAGTGTAACTTTTATTTAGTTTGATTATATAAATAGTTGAAATATTGAATGCATGTTCTCTTTCTCTCTCTCTCTCTTTCTTTTAGTCTGATAGCTCCATTGTAATTATATCACCTTGCTTATCAAAAATCCTAAAAAAATATAATTGCGAATATAGATCAACGTAGCCTCCCTGTGTTCGACCCAGAATTCATTTCGGTATAAATTTTATTTGTTGAACATGAATTCTTCACTTTCGAACTACAACGACAGGTTTTCCAAAATCGAACACGTTAGCGTAGCGATTCGTAATACGTTCAACATTTTGGCACCGTTGCCGGGGAGGCAATGATTTTCGATTTTTTCTTCGCATTTCTTGCACTTTATGTTGTTTTCTAACTATCTTTCTCTTGTGTCTATTGTTTTGCAGAGACCTCCATCAAGGAATCAACAAGCGGTAGACTGGAGTAAAGTGCAGTTGAAGACAACTGTAAGTGCTCCCGCATTCTTACCCCCTCCATAGATTTCATTCGCCACATTAAATCCAAATCCCAATTAACCTAGGTGTTTGCATAAATCCTAGGAATAGTTTGGTTGTTTGGATTTTCACTCACATTCATTCCACCCTCATTCATAAAAAAATAACAAAAGGATAATCTTGTGGGGTAATTTCCAACAAACACACAACACACACCCACATTCAAGGCACTTGATCAACTTGATTTGTTTTCTACTCAATCGGATTCTGATCTGTGGAACCGATACACACAAAGCAACACATAACAGAGTAGAAATTATTCTAGGTTAACCATTTTTTAGTGCCTAACTTAGTAGTGCATTTGTGGCCAATTGTTTGAGTTGTTTGGGCCGCACCACTTTATTTAAAACCAACTCATCAAGTAGCTCCTCCTTAGGGTTTTCAATCTAGGTATACTCCAGGTACTCCACTTTCTTTTTGATTTTAAAGGAAAATAATTTTCACCTGTGTTTGACAACTTGGTTTGCCTAGAAACTTGATTGCAATTCACCTAATTTGAAACCCTAAAAGCTACTTAAGCAAGATTTGAATATTAAAATTCACGCATTATCAATAATCTTGCTTGAAAACCCTGGTTGTGCACGTACTTACACAAATCTCAATCAATCATTAAGGGCATAACCCATTGTAAGGGCCCATCACATTCCATAAGCACCACAATCCCAGGCCTTAATAAAATTGAGTAGACGTTGACCTTAAGGTTTGATTCGCTCTTCAGGGCCTAGTCTGAGATTGTTTTTGATTAACCTACTTGTACTGATTAATCTGATGTCTAGCTAGGGGAGTAGCGTC
This sequence comes from Thalassia testudinum, assembly GCA_037157565.1. NCBI lineage: Eukaryota > Viridiplantae > Streptophyta > Magnoliopsida > Alismatales > Hydrocharitaceae > Thalassia > Thalassia testudinum. The sequence goes on from JAZHRO010000024.1 coordinate 80,339,063, forward strand.
AAACGACCGCGACTGGGGGGTACACTAGGAACCGGAGGCGAAAGCCAAAGGAAGAACCTTCTCCCCAGTCCCTCCTTCTAACTGGTTGGATTAAACAGACGCAAGTAGAGTAAATCACTTACAGTCTTAAGGCTGGTTTTGGGAGTCAGTAGATCCTTAGGCTGCCCCACTTAAGGACAGCCTTGTTTTGTTGTGCTACAGGATCCTTATCCCCAGTCCTTCTGATCTTCTCCTAGTTTATGCTGGGAAGACGGTCATTGAATCCACGATTGGAAGGACCGTTAGAACATTCTAGGAGGCACAAGTTAGATTTTGGTCAATTTGATCTCATGGCCGAACAACAGCCTCCTCTGCTTGAAAATCCACATTTAGAATTTCGAAGGCAGCTGGAACAAATGCAGAGAATGCAGGAATGGTTCTAGAGAATGCAGGGCACTCAGCCCTTGAAGGATTTTTATGATCCTTCAAATTATGGGGAACGTCCTGGCGTCCAGATTCCAGCTGGTGACGTAGAAATCAAGCCCCAGGTGTTAAGCCTGATTAAACATTATCATGGGCTTGGCTCCGAAGATCCGTTTCAGCACTTGGAAGATTTGACCACTTTGGTCTAGACCACCAAGGCTCGAAACGTTAACGAGGAGCAAATGATCATGAGGCTCTTCCCCCACTCTCTTAGGGATAAAGCCGCGCATTGGTATAGGACAATAGGAAGACCAATTACAACTTGGAATGAGTTGAAATCAGCCTTTCTGAAGAAATTCTTCCCAGTTGGTCGTACCAATGCTTTGAGACGGGCAATCACTACCTTTACCCAGCGGCTGGGGGAGAAGTTTCATGTGGCCTGGGAGCGATTCTAGGACTTATTGCGGAGGTGTCCACACCACGAGGTGCCAAAATGGCAACTCATGCAGATCTTCTATCATGGGTTGAATGAGCAACTTCGAAACCATGTGGATGCTTCTTGCGGAGGCAATTTCCTCAATAAAGATGCATATAGTGCACATGATTTATTTGAGGAAATGAGTGAGAATTCAATTAATCATGCCTCCATGGATACTTTTAATAGGTCCCAGCAACCCAAATCAAATGTCAATGAAGTCCATGACTCTCATTCATTTGATATGGAATTGATTTGTAATAAACTTGATAAGGTGGACTTGGTTGCTAAAAGAATGGAAGAATGGATGGCTGGCAATTCTGTTAACAACCCTCAATCCACTCAATCCCAAAATTCGGGATTCCATTCCTCACGAGCTCCTTCTGGACGGGAGTTCATGAATCAACTCGATGCGACTCAACCTATGAGTCAGCATTTTTCGGAACCCCATGGGTTCCCAACTGGGGCCTTTGATCCCAGTTTTTCTGATCCTTCCCTTTCTTTCTCTCCATCCTCACCCTATGAGGATGTCTGTGCTGTACAAGAGAATGTTAGATCCAACCCCTACTTGAATGCCTATAATCCAGGTTGGAGAAACCACCTTAACTTCTCTTGGAAAAATCTGGGGCAACAAACCCAATTCCGACCCGGCAACTATGCTCCGCAACGACCAATGGGTCAGGGTCAAGTATATACTCAGTTGCCTCCAAATCAGGTCAATCAGCCAGCTTGGAATGCCCGTCAACCTGCAGGGTAGGCTGATTTGAACCATCAAATGGTAGAGATGCAAGGATCTGTGCTCTAGCTCATGCAGCAAATGAAAAACTCGCTGGACAACTTGCAATCCGGGCTCATTGCTAACTCTCGTCAACCCGGATCTCTACCATCCCAACCCGTACCCAACCCGCGAAACATTATGAATTCGGGCAATCAAGCCCAAGGGTACGAAAATCAGAGGGACTCGCACGCACATGCTCAGGTGGTTGAGCATGGTTCCTCGTCTTCTTCTGCAAATCAACAATTCATGGTCAATCAAGCCCCTCCAATCTTTCCTAATCCTCCCCAAGACCCAAATTCTTACGCTTCTGCAAATTCTATAACTTTAAGGAGTGGTAAGAAGACTCAGGATCCACAACCACACTATTCTGATCTTTTGAATCTTGAAGAATCTGAGGAGAGAGAGGAGAATTCTAGAGGAGAAATCAAGGCTCAGGAACCTGATTTCAAAGATCTGACTCATGTTCCTTTTCCTGAAGCCTTAACTAAAGCAAAGAAGAAGTCTGTTGATAGTAATGAGGAGCTTCTGAATTTATTTAAGAATGTTGAGATCAATATCCCGCTCCTTGATGCTATCAAGCACATACCGGCTTATGCAAGATTTTTAAAGGAATTATGTACACAAAAGCGTAAGTTGAGAGAATATGTTCCGAGGAAGGTGGTACTCTCCGAGCAATCTAGTTCTGCTATCCTGCACTACCTCCCTCAGAAAAAGAGAGATCCTGGTGCTCCTTTGATTTCTTGCGTTATCGGAGATTACACATTTGATAGAGCACTTTTGGATCTCGGTGCATCCATCAACCTAATTCCGACTTCTCTTTATGAGAAGTTTGGGTTAGGTGAACTTCGGCCAACTTCAGTAACGTTACAGTTAGCAGACCGTTCGGTCACAAACTCGCGAGGCGTTATTGAAGATGTTATAGTTATGGTCAAGGATTTCTATTTTCCTGTAGATTTCCTTGTCCTTGACATGGATGTACTAGATAATCTGCGGAACACGCCCATCATTCTGGGGCGTCCGTTCCTGGCTACTGCAAAGGCCAACATTAATTGTGAAAGCGGTAGCATGGAAATCGCCTTTAGGGACCAACGAATGAAATTGGATATTTTTAAGGCGATCAATAAATTTAAGGATTGTGGATTTATTGAGGAACTTGATGAGGATAATGTTAATATTGAAACTTGTTTGACAGTTTCTTCAATTGAAAATTCCTCTTTGGTTGATGAATTTGACTCGCAACCCTCTGACCAGACATCTTCGGAAGAGGTTACTGATTTTGTTCACTCAAAACCTCTTCCTCTTGTTGAATCTTCAGCATCTACCCTACCATCAATCATTACCCCACCCCAGCTTGAATTGAAACCATTGCCCGAGAATTTAAAATATCAATTTTTAGGACCGCAGAATACTCTCCCTGTGATTATTAGTGCTAAATTGACAAAGGAGCAAGAGATTAAATTGATTAAAGTCCTAAAGGAATATAGGGAGGCAATTGGTTGGACCATTCATGACCTCAGGAGGATCGAGCCATCTTACTGTAATCATAGAATATTTTTGGAAGATGGATCCCGCCCTTCTCGCCAGATGCAGAGGAGATTGAATCCAAATATGAGAGAAGTGGTCAAAAAGGAAATCATCAAGTGGCTCGATGCAGGAATTATTTATCCAATCTTTGACAGTCCCTAGGTAAGTCCCGTTCAGATTGTTCCAAAGAAAGCCGGGATTACTGTTGTGACTAATGAGAGAGGTGAATCTGTCACAACTCGTTCAGCTTCCTCTTGGAGAGTTTGTATTGATTACAGGAAGCTGAACACAGCCACTAAAAAGGATCATTTTCCCCTACCCTTCATTGATCAAATCTTGGAAAAATTAGCTGGGTAGAAGTACTTCTATTTTCTTGATGGCTACTCGGGATACAACCAAGTTCCTATCCATCCTGAGGATCAGGAAAAAACTACTTTCACCTGTCCCTATGGAACCTTTGCTTTTCGTAGGATGCCTTTTGGGTTATGCAATGCACCTGCGACTTTTCAAAGGTGTATGCTAGCCATATTTTCCGACATGGTGGGAGAGTTTATGGAAGTCTTCATGGATGATTTCTTTATTTTCGGAGAATCATTTGACTCTTGTTTGGCTAATTTGGAAATGATTCTTAAGCGATGTATCAAGACACGACTGGTCCTTAGCTGGGAAAAGAGTCATTTCATGACCCAAGAGGGCATCGTTTTGGGTCATGTAATCTCTGAACGGGGAATTGAAGTAGACAAAGCTAAGGTTGATGCTATCGCTAAACTTCCTCGTCCCACATCTATTAAACAAATCAGATCATTTCTTGGCCATGTGGGATTTTATGGAAGATTCATCAAGGATTTCTCGAAGGTTGCTCGCCCTTTGAGCAATCTTCTTGCCAAAGAAACGCCGTTTGTTTTTGACGAATCATGCCGAAAGGCATTTGATTTCCTAAAAATAGCAGTCACCTGTGTTCCAATTTTGCAACCACCAATTTGGACAGCCCCATTTGAGATCATGACCGACGCTTTTGATTACGCGGTCGGGGCTGTCCTGGGTCAGAAAATTGACCGAAAGCCCTCTGTCATTTACTACGCTAGTAAAACTCTGGATGAAGCCCAGAGGAATTACACTGTTACTGAAAAGGAATTACTAGATGTAGTATTTGCGTTGGAAAAATTCAGGGCTTATCTCTTGGGGTCTCATGTTATTGTTTATACCGACCACTCGGCCTTGAGACATCTTGTCATGGCTAAAAAGGATGCTAAACCCCGGCTTATTTGTTGGATTCTTCTTCTTCAAGAATTTGATCTTCAAAATGTGGTAGCGGATCATTTGTCAAGACTCCTAGGTGAATCTTCTTATCCGGACATTCCAATTGCTGACACTTTTCCAGACGAAACCATTCTTACAGTTTTAGGTGTCCACACCCCATGGTTTGCTGACATTGTTAACTATTTGGCCGTTGGTCAAATCCCCCAGGATTGGACCAAGCAACAACGGGATAGGCTCAAATCTGAGGCCAAATACTACTTCTGGGAGGACCCTGAACTGTATCGCACCAGCTTTGATCAGATTATTCGCCGATGCATACCGGAGAATGAATTCAACAGTATACTCGAGTTCTGCCATGCATCTGGGTGTGGTGGACATTTCTCCGGGAAAAAATGGCTACAAAAATCTTACAATCTGGCTTCTATTGGCCGTCTTTATTCAAGGATGCCCAGGATTTCTCAAGGTCATGTTCTCGATGCCAGGCACTCGGGAGCATAACTAAGAGAGACATGATGCCCCTAAACCCTATTCTTCCTGTCAAAATTTTTGATGTTTGGGGCATTGATTTCATGGGACTTTTTATCCCTTCATTTGGACATCAGTACATTCTTGTTGTTATTGATTATGTGTCCAAATGGATTGAGGCAATTCCCACCCGAACCAATGACCACAAGGTGGTCATCAATTTTGTCAAGAAAAATATCTTCAGTAGGTTCGGGATTCCGAGGGCTATCATCAGTGATGGTGGCACTTATTTTACTAATGTCCAATTCTGGAATTTATTGGCTAAATACGGGGTTAATCATCGAATTTCCACACCTTACCATCCCCAAACGAATGGACAAGCCGAGATCTCCAATCAAGAGATCAAGAACATTCTGCAAAAAATGGTTAGGCCTGATCGCAAGGATTGGACTCAAAAGCTTGAGGGCGCTCTTTGGGCCTATCGTATGGTGTATAAAATGCCCATCGGCATGTCTCCATTCCGTTTGGTGTGTCATCTACCCGTAGAGATTGAACACAGGGCATTCTGGGCAATCATACAATGCAATTTAGATCTGAATCTAGCTGGGAAGACTAGGAAACTCCAACTATCTGAGTTGGAGGAGCTTAGAAATGATGCTTATGAGAATGCCAAGATCTACAAGGCTCGGACCAAAGCTCTACATGATCAATTGATTTCCCGCAAGGCAAACCAAAAGGTCAGGTTATTCGATTCTAAACTTAAGCTCTTTCCTGGTAAACTTAGATCTAAATGGAATGACCCATTCATATTTGATCAGATTTTTCTAAATGGTGCCATTCAGATTTCTGACCCAAAGACGGGTAACACCTTTAAAGTCAACGGTCAACGTCTGAAGCCTGTTGTTGACCGTAATCTTCCAGAACCCGTCTCAGACTCTGTTGCTCTAGCCATTCTGTGACTTCTTTGGCTAGACTTCGCCTAGCTGACGGCATTAAACTCAGCAGTTGTACATATGACACAAGGCTGATACGAGCTTCATATCCAGGTGATATCTTTCATATTCTACCCTTTCTTTCATGTCTCTTTTTCAATGAGGACATTGCATCAGTTAGGCATGGGGGGGTGGATTCATTTTTTAATTATTTGGTCAGCTTTGTGAAATCTATACAAATTATTTTTCTCTTCTTATTTTTTTTTTAAAAATAATAAAAAAAAATTAGGAAGGATTAGTTGGACATTAGGACTTTTCAATCCTAAGAAATTTTACATTAGGATCTGAACACAAAGACCCTTCAGGTCTTTGGACTTAATTAGCCTGTGTATCCACTAAAATCTGGATTTGTCTTTAAGTCCTCGCCATCTTAATTCTATTATAATTGGAATAAATAAGTTTGGGTGATAAGTACACGACTTATCAACCTGCCCTCTGATTTAAGGGAATTTTGAGTCTTAAGCATCTACACACTTTGCACTGACTCGTTGTTCGGTGATTTTAACGGAAATTGGGTAGCTAATGAACCTTCTAGGGTGATATGGCTGGCAAGTTATCATGGGTAACAACCCATAGGTAGGTTGCCTAGAGCCCAGTCACTGGACCTTTCTCTTTTTGCTGCCTTTAGGTAAATCTTAGACCAGGGAAGCCACCTACTTAAAAAAAAAAAAAAAAAAAAGGAGAAAAGAACAAAAAGAAATAAGCCACACTTCCTCGCACGAGTATGGCTGGCAAGTTGTCGGTGGTAACAGCTCATCGATCGGTTGTCCAGAACCCAGCTCAGAAAATGCACTAGAAAATCCCAAAACACTTAGGAAGAAGCGGAGAAGTAGAATAAACCGGGGAGATATACACTGGATTCACCCTTGTGTTGACCCCGTAATAAAAAAAAAATAAAAGTAGGGAGAAAGCTACCGGTTGTAAAGATACACCTTTAGGTAGAATTCTTTTTGAGGTCACCTAGAGGCGTAGAAATCCGAAATCCGTTTTAATTGCCGGTCAACGAGTCTATCACAATCACAATAAGATGCTTAAAACTTAGGGTTCTCATCAAATCTTAGGTGAGTTGAATGGCCGTAGAAAGCCACCCTTAAACCCTAAAATTTGAAAATCCAAAAAAATTAGAAAAGAGTAAAAAGAGAAAAAGAAAATTTTCTTTGAATAAGGCGAGGGCTTGAGGTGGTCTGCATTTTGGCTGATACCCAGGCACTGTTGTGTCTTTGAAAGTTCAGTTCCTAAGTAGACAATTTCTTAATGATTGAAAATAACTTAGGTCCAAATAATCCAACCTAATTCTTTTATAAATAGCATATAGTTTTTGCTAGGGATTAGCAAAAGATAGGCATGGGGGTATGATGTAAACACATTTACACTACTTAAAATGTCTATTTATGCATGTTCTTAAGCATAGGATTGCATTTCATGATATAAATATTGCATAACATGCATCATCTTGCATCTAGAGTAGTTTGAATAAAATGGAGGCTAATTGTCTCCTTTTATGTGCTTGGACAGGGCAAACATTTTATCGGGGCCTCAGATCAGAGATCCAACCGTATGGATGTGATCAGGGCGACGATTGGAGTTCAACGACTCCAAGATCGCCCTAATCAGACATCCGTTTCATTAGATAGTGACCGGGGAACACTAGAAGATCAAGGGCAAGGATGGTGAAAATCTGCACTTCAGATGACAAATCCGACCGCATGGATGAATTCGGATCGACGATCGTAGCCCAACGACGCAAAAATCAAGTCAATCCGACATCCGTGGCACCATCTACAACTTCCATAAGATGGACGGCCAAGATGGCACCACGTGGTGCCATCTCGACTGCCCAAACGGCCGCACACATTCCACAAAGACCCCGCACCCGCTTGCTCTCCGCCGTTGGATCTTGATCCAATGGCTGTGGTCAACCGCGCCTAAAAGCATCCGCTCGACCATCCACGCCCCATAGCGCAGTGGTCGAGCGCACTTTCGCGAGCGGCGGGCGGCGAGGGGCTGGAAGGGGCGGGCAATTAAGGCGCGTGGAGTGTCAGATGGAGATCGGACGGTCGCGCGCACCCGATAGCCTTCACGCGCAATTGAACGTGCGGCGTGAACGCACGATCGCACGCGCCAGGCGGGCACACAACGAGTGGGCGGAGACGCATCTTAAGCCGTCCGATCTCGCGATTGGATGGCTGAGAATCGACGAACGTGCGCAAGCGTTGCGCGCGCGGGCAGCTGAGCGAGCGCGCGTGGGCGCGGAAGCTACGCCCACGTTGGGGGCTTTAGCGACGGTTTTATCCGTCACTAAAGACCCCTCATTTATTGTTTTGAAGTTGTAATGTCCATTTTGCCCCCACTCCTTGCAACTATAAAAGGAGACCCCCTCCATACGAAATTTTCATCCCTTCCTTCTCTTCTCTACCCCTCCAAAGCTCAAGAGAAGCTTGTCCCACACCCGGGATGCTCCTCGTGAGATAAAGTCTAAATTTTTGTTTCCCTTCGGAAGTGGATCCCACAACGACGACGGCGTGCTGCTTCGTTCCCGTTCTTCTGCTTCGTCCTCCTTCATCCTGCTTCGTTCTCCTTTGTCCAGATGTCGTCCCGTCCGACTCGTCCTCCAAGCAATCGTCGAGGAGGATAACTTCTCTCTCCCATTCTTATTTACAACTTTTGTAGTTTAGAATTTTCCTGCTTTATAGTGTAATTGATTTTCCGCTTTCTAGTGTAACTTTTATTTAGTTTGATTATATAAATAGTTGAAATATTGAATGCATGTTCTCTTTCTCTCTCTCTCTCTCTCTTTCTTTTAGTCTGATAGCTCCATTGTAATTATATCGCCTTGCTTATCAAAATTCCTAAAAAAATATAGTTGCGAATATAGATCAACGTAGCCTCCCTGTGTTCGACTTGGAATTCATTTCGGTATAAATTTTATTTGTTGAACACGAATTCTTCACTTTCGAACTACAACGACAGGTTTTCCAAAACCGAACACGTTAGCATAGCGATTCGTAATACGTTCAACACTCGCCATCCCACACGGATCAGACGTCTGGCCACAGTACCAGACGACGGAGAGGACCTCCAGACATCCGGGGTGACAATCGGATGTCTGGAAACCAAGACCAGACGATCCAGCAGGCTTCTGGATGTCTGAAGGACTGCGCAGACCGAGGTATGACATGATCGACCTTTTAAGACATCTGGAAGAGGTTCCAGACGTCTGATTTTGGGCAGATTCGTCGTTTTTGACCCGTTTAGGATCCGTTTGGAGTCCGTTTTTCGCGTTTCAAGTTGTGTTTGTTCCAGATTTATTTCCTCTACCTGTTTACAGTAATTGTATACTGTTCTGAGAAACTCCTTGTGTTGATCCTTGTGTTAGGACCCCATTCCGTTGTAGCTCTGGGGGTTGCGGAGGTGAGCGGGATTGCCGACCACGCCCCCAGTACTCCCGATTTCATGGGTAGAGTGGCCCTTTAATTTTTTTAACAAAATTGTACAATTATGAAATCATTAATAGAGTCTAGGGCATTGCATGAACCTAGGACAGAGAAATTAGATTGAATGATAGATCCTAGGGTATTGCATGAATCCTAGGACTGGAAAACTAGTTGAATGATAGATCCTAGGACTAGAAAACTAGATTGAATGATAGATCCTAGAGTACGGCATGAATTCTAGGACTGGAAAACTAGTTGAATATATAAACATTGCAGTCTTGGAAAAGTGGAAAGGAAATGGTAACTGCCTGTAAATTGGTTAACAGTTGCCTGTTATGAATGAATAAATACGGTTGAGAACATGGGTTATATGAATATAAAGTTGGAACGGTGAACCTAAATTGGCTGAGTTAAAAGAGCATGAACCCTACGGGGAATTTGGAGTAGAAATCCTTGAAAGGGAATGGAATAGAATTGGGGAAGTGAGCTGGCCCTTGAGTACGGAGTACCAAGGAGAGCGACTGTCCCCCTGTTTAGTGCAGAGTGGAGCTAGCCACCCCAGGGAGCCGGGGTTAGGTCTGGCCACTTTGTACCGACTTTTGGCCCTCGTGTACACAGTACCGAGGAGAGCTACTAGTGTAGGGAGAGCACTAGCTACCCCACGAGCCCCGGGGTTCTGCTAGCTCTCCTACACAGACTTGTTAGGCCCACTAGGCAAACCAGGGTAGTCAGGCGAGGGTGCGCGGACTGTGGAGGGGCAAGACCCCTGTTTGGTTAGTGTGGAGGGGCTAGACCCCTGTTACTGAGAGGGCTCTGCCCTATACTAGTTTCGTGCTGTGCTTTGGGCGCACCTGTTAACGGAAACGACTGACCGCGTGCCAGTGCGGGGTAGCTACCCGTGCGTTTATCACGCGTGCCGTAGTCACCGTTACGTCTGTCAGCGACCTTGGGGTGGTTGACTGAGGGTAGGACCACCACGGGGGACTCTCCCGGCCAGGAGAGCACCATGTGTTACTTCTACTTTTTGGAAAAGACTGCAATCAAGATCGTTCCCACGAGGAACATTCAAGATCAAGAGAAGGATCTGAGAAATAAATCAGTAGTGAATAAATGGAAAAGTATAAAGAAAGAAAGTAAAAATATAACAGCTACTGTCCACTCTACTGCTTCTTCTAGCTTTTAGTTGCCACTCTACTCAGCGTTTCGCTGACGTGTCACCCTTGTTACCTTTTCAGGACCAGGTGTTGAGCAGCCAGAGTCAGCGGCTGCAGAGGGCGCTGGGCCTAGTAGAGCCCAGTAGTGTTACCTGTAGTACCTCCTGTACTTTTCTTTCCGCAGTAGTGAGTAGTTTTCTGTTACTCCCTGTACTCTTTTTATTGTAAGCTTCATGTTATGTACATGTTTATTTCTTTCTGTTGTGGTGGTGTACACTGTAGTATTTCCTTTCTTTACTGCTGTATTTTGTTACTGCTAGTTATATACATGGTGAATGTGGTTTATTTTACTGCTCTTTTGGTTACTTTCTCGTTGGACGACTGGGTCTTGGGATCAGTCAAGTCGGTTCGATTCTCGTGTCTCGTAGGGATTCGGGAATTGGGTCGTTACACATGGCTTTGAATTTGGTAATTCTTTTTCTTGATAAGTGGATCTCATCCCCTTCTCTCTCTTTTCTCTCATGTGTGCCAGCATTGCAGGAAGAAAGCAGGATTTTGGAAGCGAGAGCTTGATGTTCCTTTTCTTCCAACGGATTTCAGGTTAGTTCCTTCTTCCTTGTCACATTAACCCTAAAAGACTATCACAAAAATACTAAACCAGGCTTTCAGGATCATAAACATTTAAATCTAGTAGAGTAGTGTCTTTAAAAATTCATTGGTTGCTTGTTTGCATATCACTCTACCTTTAAGTGTTGGTGTTTTGATTTTCGGGTCAGACTTCTGTCAGAACTTTAAAAATCAATTCCTGACACCAAAGGTTTCCTAAAATCTTAAAATTTCACCCACAGATTCCAAATCAAGTTTGGAACATCTGTGCCAAATTTCAGAGTAATTGGATTTGTAGAAAATGTTTAAAAATTCGTGGACCATAGGGGGTCATCTCCTCTGATTTCACTGTTTTGTTACTGTACACGAATTTTAGAAAATTTTATACTTATCAAATTTTTTTGAAATTTAGTTTTATGGAATCCTTGTGAAATTATATAGAACATATAAAATCAAAAAAATTTTTGGTAGCCAGTGGTGGTACTAAAAAGTCTAAAATACCCATAGGTATTATTCTGGACTTTGACACCAACACAAAGAAAAATCTTAAAAAAATATCAAACAAATTTCTAAAATTACAAAAAAATATTTTATGGAATGGTTGTTTGATTTGCCTCCCAGTAGTGGTGTTGTTTTCTTTTTCTGGACCACTACTTAACAAGAAAAGCTTGAAGCAATTCATTGATAGTTAAAATTTCTACTTATGTTCAAATCAATTAGGGTTTCTTTTCATTTTTTTAGGCCCACATTTTAAAAGGAAATCTACCTTCACCCATACAACATGATTTCTTTTTAATTGTGGAACTCAAACTTGTTTGAAAATATCAAAAGAAAACCCTAAAAGATATTAATCTAAATCAAATCATAAAAGTAGAAAAACAACAAAAATTTTATGTGACTACTTGATTGACATTGGAATCACTCTTTCCAATTTTGCACACACCAAAAATTGAAATAACATGGCATTACCCCAATTAATGCCCTCCACATTCCCGTGCACATTTAAATACCCAAGCCTAATTTAAAAAAGGTAGTCACTATACCACTTAAGGACTTCACCCAATTAAGGGTTGATATCCGATATCAAAGAATTTCTAAGTGTTCCTAATTTCTTTCGAAAATGCAGCTTCAGACTTAGAGGGAAGTCAAATGACGAGTGCAGGTTTACACAAGCCCCTGGTGATTTTCCTAGGATATGCTTGGGCTCAATCCACCTCTTTTAGTCTAGCTGGGTGATCTTACAGAAGCAAGTTCACTTATTAATTTCTTCTTTATCGGGTCCCAAGTCTTAGGTTATTTTAAGGAGTCTACCTTAAGTCAGGTTTAGGCTTGGTTGCTTGTTTTGCACACTTTCTCTCACCTATCTCTTCTCCTCCCCTCCTATCTTCCATTTAGTGTATGCACGGTCGACGGTCCCAAAATTCACACTTGGAGGGACCAACTGATTTTTTGGCTCGCCGCACTGCCCATACTCGCTTGTTTGATTCATCTTCTTCCTCTATTGAAAATCAAGAAAAAATGGAAAAATCCCAAAATCATAAAAAAGGCACTAACCCATCATCTTCTAATCAAAATGGGAACCCCAATTTTGAACCTAAAGTTGAGGTTCTCGAACCACAATTTGAAATGCCGCAATTTGAAATCTTGTCTTAGAAAAAGTCGACGGAAAATTTTCAAAATTCTGACCCATTTCTCATGGTAGTAACTCAACTCCAACAACTCCAAGCAAATAAAAAACAATTGACTAGGACCATTACAAACCTAGCCAATAATAGACCACTGATAGGTTTTTGCGCGATTTGTAAGATGAGGGTTTTAATCGTTGCAATGCACAAAAATTGATTCGCTTTTAAATTTTTAAACCAAGATGGGAAAGTATCTAGGGTAGGAGGCAATATGTTTGCAAAATTGAGTCTCTTGCTTGGAAATAGAAATCAACTTTCTTTTTGCATTTTTTATATATGATTTTTGTTTGATTTTGAAATAACGTCAAACACGCGAAGTAGATGGAGGGAAAGAGACTAACACCTAATTCACTACACTAATACTATGGTGACAATTAACTCCTCTCTCTAAGCTCACCCTAGGCACGTGGAGGCCTAGGGTAATTAGAGAAAGGGAGGTGAAAAAGGTGCTAGAAAAGCAGGAAAACAAACATGCAAGAGAAAGGCAACTTTTCTAATTAGGAAAAGAAAATGTTTTACAAAAACCCTAATAGAGGAATGCTTTCCTACAAAATATCAAGGTGCAAAATTAAAAACACTAATTATCTTGATGATGCTGGTGAAGAAGAGAGCCCTTGCTCCAAGCTTAGTGGCTCTTAGGCTTGAAAAGAGCTCTCCAACTCCTTCCTTGCTATGCTCCTTCAAGGTGATGTCCTCCAAGGCAAGCCCAAAAAGAGGGGGATGTGCCCTATGCTTCTCCAAGGTGGATGGCTCCACCTTCAATTCTCCTCCAATGCCTGGCCATCCTCCAAGTTGGAGAGCTTGCTCCTCCTTGGCATGTCACAAGGAAGATGAAAGAAGGGGAAGAAGGCACCAAGGGGGAGGGTAGGATGCCCCCTTAATCTTCTTCTCTTCTTTTCCTTCCTTGGTCATAGGTTAGGGTGGATATAAGGTAGAATTAAACTAAATGGAGGATGGGTTTTAGTGGTGGTTAGATGGGGTATTTATAGGGTAGAAAGGTGGTGGTTGGAGTGGCCTTAGGTGGAGGGCTAGGATTAGGTTTAGGATGGCAATTAGGGATCCAAGGGTGGAGGGCATTTGGCGCCAACCAAGGGGCTTGTAGGGTGGTAGTTATGGTGGTGTTGGTGACTTTTGGTGGTGGAGAGGCACCACTAAATTGGCACCAACCTAGGGGCTTCTAGAAGGGGGGTTAGGTGGATGGTGGAGATGGGTTGAGGGAGTAGGTGTAGGTTTGAGATGAGGGCATTTTTGGATGGAAAAGTTGGCGCCAAAGAGGGGGTGGTTATGGGTGTTTTTGGCACCAACTTATGGTGCCTTTTGGTGGTGGTTGAGGGGTGAAGAGTGGTGAGGGTTGGCACCAACTTTGAGTAGAGGTGGACCTAGCTTAGGTGGTCTTAGGTGGGCTTAGTTGGTGGAGCTAGTTAGGTATGGTTTTAGGGTGGTGGATGGCCAAGGGAGCTGGAGCTTAGCTAAGCTAAGCTAAGCTAGCTTAGCTAGTAGTAGGGTAGAGGAGTAGGCATCTGGAGCTAGGGTTTAGAGGAGAGGAGCTGAAGGAAGTTGGCTGGAGCTGAACTGGAGCTGGTAGCTGCTGAAGAAGATGGAATGGAGCTACTTTAGCTGGCTTAGCTTGCTAGTTCTTTGATAGCTGCTAAGCTGAGCTAAAGTAAGATAGCTTTTGCTGAATAATGTTGAGGAGAGCTGGGTCTGATATTCCCAGGGATGACCTAGCTAGTTAGAGTAGATAAGGTAGCTTAGCTCAACTAAGTTGAGCTAAGTTGAGTCCCTGGGAGCTAGACTTGAGCTTCCTGAGCTAAGATGAAGTCATCTTCAGCTGGCTGGAGTTGAGTGGAGCTGGATGTAGCTGGACCTAAGCTGGGGTGAACTCCAGTCAACTCAGCTGAGTTAGCTAAAGCTCCCAGTGAACTAATGGGAGCTGAGATGAGCTAGACTTAGTTAAGTTGAGCTAGATCTGAGTGACTTGAGCTAAGGTGAGCTAGGATGAGCTCTCTTGAGCTGCCATTTAGTTGAGATGAGCTGAATGGAGCTAGGATGAGCTAACCTTAGTTCAAGTGAGCTGGAATCCAGCTATGGTGAGTTGGATCAAGTTGAGTTCCAGTTGGTTTGAGCTTCTCCTTCACCAGTTGCCTTCCCGAGTGCTAGGGTTCTTGAGATCTGAGTATCTGTATATCCCTAACACTCATGAAAACACATAAAATGATAACAAAAATGTGTGATGCATGCCTAACCTAATTTATGCCTAATGCAACCCAAAAACCCATTTGCGGAGTTAAATTCCTAAGAGCTAGGTTTGTTTTATTGCATAAGAATGATGATAAACTATCATTTATCAACAACCCAATGATGGACCTACTATTTCGTTGAGGGAATTCTATGATCCCCCAAACTATGAAGAAAGACCAGGGGTGGTCATCCTTGATGAAGAATTTGAAATTAAACCTGCAGTCTTTCATCTCATTAAGCATTTTCATGGCCTTCCTCAAGAAGACCCATTTAGCCATTTAGAGGAGCTCATGATCCTCACCCAAACCACCAAATCCTGAAACATTTCGGAAGATTTATGGCTAATACGGCTTTTCCTGCTATCTCTTAAAGATAAGGCCACTTACTGGTTTAGGATTGTAGGAAAACCAATTACTACCTGGACACAATTAAAAAGTGCATTTTTAAAAGAATATTTCTTGATTGGTCGAACTAATGCTTTACATCTCACTATAACGGCCTTCCAACAAAAATCCAGCGAGCCTATGCATGAAGCATGGAAAAGATTTCAGGACTTATTAAGCTGCCTGATGTAGACACATCCATTTAGGTTAAAATGCCTACTTATGCATGTTCCTAGGCTTAGATTTGCATTCCATATTATAAATACTGCATAACATCCATTGCATGACATTTAGGATAGTTGTGTATTATGTACATTAATTCTTCCATTTTATATGGCCAGGAGGTAGTGCGACATCTTTATGGGTTTCGGATAAAGAATCCGACCATACGGATGAATTCGGAGTGACGGTCGTAGTCCGTCTACGTAAAAATCACCCCGATCAGAGCTCCATAACACCCTCTACTAAAAGAAGAAGACGGACGGCCCAAATGGCGCCATGTGGTGCCATCCAGGTTGCCCCACCTGAGCCATCGCATCCCCAGCCTCGCCACAAAAAGAGATCCTAGCTATTGGATCTCAATCCAATGGTTGAGACACGTGCTCCCACGGTTGAAGGGCGCCTGGCCTCAAGCAGCTCAAGGAAGGATTCGCCTCGACCGTTGGATCTTCATCCAACGGTCCAGGCATGCACGACCGCACTGCCCTCCACTCGACAAAGTGGCGCTTTGACCAAATGGTGAAGCTCTCGCTCCTCAAACAGAGGCGCGGGTTCAAGTTGCAATCCACCGCGCTTGCTACAGTGCCGGCTGAAAGAGGGTCGCTCGATCTTGATCGAGCGGTCGAGATTCTTCACGAGTGATCTGACGTTGCCCACCAACGCGAGGATGAATGCTAGATCTCACGCACGCAATCAAAGTCGCTCACTTAAGTCGACAGGGTGCACTGTCGATCGTTAGATCTCCGTGAAGGAGCAAGCCGCGTGCATTCAAAGCAGTGAAGGCGTGATCTGCAGGCATTTCTCGGCTGTGCGATGCTTCATCTGACGGCTGTCAACGCACACGCCAGCAGTGCCAGATTCAAATGCATGTGAGCACGCATTCCCTCCTCGCAATCTCAGCCATCCACGCCTGATCCAAAGGCTGATGATCGCTGCGCCGTACGATAGCTACAGCCGTGCTTCCAATCGCTAGCCAAGGCGCATGAATGTTACAGCAACACCTCCGAGGGGTCTTTAGCGACGTCGTAAATGTCGCTAAAGACCCGTGCATGCAAACCACCTCCATTCCACCACTATATAAACACCCTACACCCCCCATTCCTCTTCATCTCTACCTACTCTACTCCCACCTACTCCTAAGCTCTGGTAGCCTACCAAAGCTCCATTAGAGCTTACTCTCAACCCCAAAGGCCTCCTATTAGTGTAATATTCCTATTTCCCACCAAATATTCATCCTTCATCCCACCACCGTCATAGGTTGCCTTGGAGCCATCCTCCCACCTCCATTCCGGTAGAAGATTGCCTCCGTCTCCTCACCTCCATTCCAGAGCCTCGGTGAAGCATTCCTCTACTCGGTGTCCTCTTGCATCTCACCTCCATCATCCTACATCTCACCTCCTTCATCCAAGCTTTCGCCAGGCACCGTCATCTCATTGAATAACCGATTCAGGAGATTTCCTCTCACCCCTATCTCTTTTATGCTTTCATAGATTATTGTAATAAGCATTTGCGTGATATATCATAGTTGTTTCCTTTCTCTTGTGATCTATCTTTCTTGATTCTTCTATAAAAACAAAAGAAAAAAAATAACAAAACCCCAAAACACCAAAAAAGAAACAAAACAAAATGCGGATTTCAACAAAGTAAACATTGCCTCCCTGTGTTCGACCTGGGACTCCCTTGGAGTTTTGGTTATAAATTGTATTTGATAGACACGTTTTGGGAGCTACGACTATGTGTTCTACAAACCCCGATTTTAATTCACGGAAATGACTCATCACTGCCCCCACCATGAGGTGCCACTTTGGCAACTCATGCAAATATTCTACAATGGTCTTGATGACCAATTGAGGCGGTTTGTTGACACCTCATGTGGGGGAAACTTTTTAAATAAAGATGCCGAAAGAGCCTACGAACTTTTCGACAAAATAAGCGGAAATTATTTCAATCACTCATCCATGGACACCTTTGGCAGAAATGCCAATTCCTGTGTAAGTGTCCATGAAGTATTCACACAACAATAATCTCTCCAGGTTACACAAGACGATTTGCAACTTTTTGCACAAAGACTCGACCAGATGCAAACAAATCAAAAGAAAATGGAAGAAAAATTTAATGCGCGATCGCAAAACTCATTATCGACCAACCTAACTCTCGCATTTCTAACTCCGACACTAAATCGACTCTCCTCGGCTGAGAAAATTTGCTATAAATCGATACAAGAGGATTTCAAAATCTTGACTTTGCACTTGAAATTATTAGGACTTTTGATAATTCTACCATATATGTCCTAGTAAGCGAAAATATTTTTGCTCTCCAGGATAATTTTAGAAATAATTCTTCCAACTTTTATAATCCTCTTTGGAGGAATAACCCTAATTTTTCCTAGAAGAATACCAATCAAATTCTGCATTTTCAAAACCAAACGGGGAATTTTGGCCAAAACCAACCTTCGTAGGCTGATATTAATAATCAATTAATGAAAACCTTGCGAGGAATGCAATAGCAAATGAACGATGTTACCTGTGCCATTTCTAATTTACAAAATCAAATCACGGTAATGCCCGTTCAAAGGCCAATGGGAAATTTGCCCTCCCATCCTGTCCTAAACCCTAGAAATCAGCGGAATCAATTTCAAAGAGGAAATAATCAAGGTCAACAAGGTCAACAACCAATAAATCCCGCACCTCAATTTCCACCTAGTTTTCAAAATCCACAGCAAAATCAACATTTTCCATAGTGAAATAACAACACTACCAATGCAGTAACATTAAGAAGTGGAAAAACTACACAATGCGGAACCCTCATGGGAAAATAAACTAGATCAAGAGCATTTTTTTCCCACCTCCGTTCACTCTTAAGAAAATGAATCCAACACAAACACGACACCTTTTCCATAGGCATTGAACTCTAAGAAGAAGAAACCCAGAAAAACTGAGCCAACTGAAGAACAATTGCATGAATTATTTGGCCAAGTGGAAATTAACATCCCTCTCCGAGACGCAATTAAATACGTACCTGCCTAAGCAAAATTTTTAAAAGAAATTTGTACACCAAAAGGGCTGCCTAAAAATCTAGGAAAGGTTGTCCTTTTTGAGACAGTTAGCTCTGTTGTTTAGAGCAAGTTACTTGACAAAAGAAAGGACCTAGGCGCTCCATTAATATCTGTTGTCATTAATGACACAACTTTTGAAAGTGCCCTCTTAGACCTAGGTGCATCACCTTATCCCTACCATCCTTTTTGATGAATTTTAGTTCAGTGAACTCAAACCAGTGAAGGTTACCCTTCAACTTGTAGGCCGATCTGTTATTCACCCAAAAGGGGTCATAGAAGATGCCATTGTGTGGGTACAAAATTGTCTCTTTGTTGTGGATTTTTTAGTCCTCGACATTGATGTACCTGAAGCTTTAAAGAATGCATTTATTATTCTTGGAAGACCCTTCCTCGCCACCTCCAAAGCCAACATAAATTGCAATTTCGGTAAAATGGACATCACTTGCGGTGGTGAGACACTCATTGTAGATTTCTTTAGGGCTTCGAAAAGATTCCATGAGCCAGATTTCTTTGATGACTTATTTTCTGAAACCTCAAATTCTGTTGAGGAAATGCTTTCTATGGATATGTGTTTTACAATAAACCCTTCTCTTGATCAGCAACAATCATCCAACCCACCCTCACCCACCACATCGAATTTCACGCTAACTTCTAACCCCATTCTAGAACCTGGCCTACAATTAAATTTGAAACCTTTGCCGGATTCCTTAAAATACATGTTTTTGGGCCCCAACCATACAAAACCCCTTATTATTAATGCACAACTTTCGAGGTTATAAGAAGCAAGACTACTCCAAGTTCGGAACAAATATCAAAAAGTAATCGGTTGGACTCTAAATGATTTGAAAGGCATCGATGATGCATCCTATTGCACTGACCACATTTATCTTGAGGACGTTTCTAGACCCTCCTACCAACCTCAACGTCGCTTAAATCCAAATATGCAGGAGGTCATAAAATGAGAAATAATTAAATGGCTTGATGCGGGAATTATTTACCTTATCTCTGATAGCCAGTGGGTCAGCCCTACACAAGTTGTACCCAAGAAAGCTGACCTCACTGTTATTACTAATGATAAGGGTGAAGAAATTCCCATTCGAACTGCTTCTTCGTGGAGTGTCTGTATTGATTACAGAAAATTAAATATCACCACAAAGAAGGATCATTTTTCGCTCCTATTTATTGCTCAAATTTTGGAGTGGTTAGCTGGACAAGAATATTATTGTTTTCTTGATGGATATTCCAGCTACAATCAAGTCGTAGTCCACCATGAGGACTAGGAAAAGACTACTTTCACCTACTGACAGATGGTGGTTCTCGCGCGTGTTTTGAAAACAGAGATCTCATCGTAGTATAGTGTGCGAAAATGGCCGTCAAAAATAATTTATAAAATAACGAGACTTGAGTCCCGGTCATTCGTCTCTAGGAGATGTTTAGAAAATGCAGATTTGAATTCGATCTAGCTCGCTCTACTTATTCAGAAATGCATGCCCGTTTACAATAATTCGTATTGATGCACGGCATGCTTAGTTGCAAGAGAATACAAATTTTGCGCATGCAACTTTAATCACAAGGAATATGGCAATCAGCTCATGGTGATTTTCACACATAGACATAGAGATATATAAAAGATGATTTCATTGATGGCATCATGGTGGCTATAGAGTGAAGCTTGTGGAAAGCTTGAAAGCAAAAAACTAGCCAACAGAAAATGACTGCATACATGAATCTATAGGGGGATTATGCATGCATCATTGGGGAAGAATATGGAGCTACACTACTAAGCAGTAATAAAGCATTAATATATGAAGAACTACGCTACTTATCTAGCTAACAGAATGAAGGGCATTCAGAGGTAGCTCCGATGGCCTTTGACTTGGTTGAGAGGAGGAGGGGCGGCCAATGGTGCTTGGGCCGACCGTTGGAGAGAGGTTGGAGGTGATCTAGGCCTGGCGTGGAGGTGATGGGGATGCCATGGTGTGCTCATGGAGATGGAGGTAGAGTAATGGAGGTGGAATGAAGCTAAAACTAGATAGAAGGCCAGTTGGGTGCAAATGGCCACCCAAAGGTCCTTTAAGTAGACCCAAGGGAGCCTCTCTAGAGAAGTGTGGAACTCTCTAGAGAGGCCTATGGTGGGAGATTGTGGGAGAATGAGAGAGATGATGGACGGGTGGCTTTTAGATCCACATTTGGTGGATCTAAAAATTGAATGCATTTTAGTTGCTATTTTTAGCAACCAAGGCAACAACACATGGTAGAGAGTTATAGAGAACTTCAGGCTAGATATTTTCATGTAGATGGTGTGTGTGGGTGTGTGTGGGTCGAAACCTAGGTGGCTAGGTTGATTAGGTTAGGTTCTAGTGGGTTTAGGTCAAGGTAGGTCTCAAATTAGGGTTGTAAACCCTAATTCATTAAGGTAAAATTAAACTTGATACAAGTTTAATTGGATGTGTGAAACCCTAATTGAGAGTAAAACAACTCAACTAAGGTAGGTCTAGGTCAATTGGACTCTCATTGAGTCCAATTGGATAGTGTGTGCTGAGATCAGGGCTCAATTGGACTTAATGAGTCCAATTGAATAGGATGATGGAATTGACTAAGATCTAAGTCAATTCGATTTAGTGAAGACTTAGTTAGGTCCTTATGGAGGTATAGAGGTGATGTACTAGGGTTAGGGTACCTTAATTTAGGTTCCTATGGGGTTGGAATTGGGTTTAGGGACCTAGGAATTCAAGATCCAAGCTTGAATTCCAAAACAGAAACTAGAGAGCAGTTCCAGACATCTGACAATAGTGTCAGACATCTTAAAATGAAAAGTTAGACTTCCAGACTTGTTGTCTGGACATCCAAACAGAGGCAGGGAAGAATTAAGGTTTTGTCTGCAGAAATTGGATGTCCGGACCAAGTGTTTGGATGTCTTAAAATGCTGCAGAAGTGGGTTTTAGGTGTGCGGGTTGTGGCTAAGGGTTCTAGACGTCCTGTAACTCATCTGAACGTCCAGATAGAGGCTGGAAATAGGGTTTTAGGGCTTCCTAGGGTACAGTGACCTAATCTAAGGGTGGTTAAGGCTTGGGGATGCTTCTAGCCTGTCTTAGGGCTAGGATGGACCTAAGTTCTTCGTAGTTTATTGCTTTATTCCTACTTAACAGAATATCATACCTCAACCCCTTACATTATTGTCTAGTACATCTTATTCTTGGTCTTCTGCTCCAGCTCTGCTGCAACTCTGGCTTTAGGTCCAGCATTAGATCTAGTCTCAGATCCAACTCTTGAGCTTCTTATTTCTTGTAATTTATATAATGTGCCTAACTAGCATATTATAGCATTATTCTATACATAGCTATAGTAGGAATAGTAAAGATGCAAATAATGCTCATGCATGCATGAACTACCCTAACTTATGCTAAGTCCTAGCCTAATTCTGGACAATTATGACCTATGATTATTGCACAATCACCTGCCCCTTTGGAACCTTTGCTTTCTGAAGAATGCCATTTGGATTGTGTAATGCACCCGCAACTTTTCAACGGTGTATGTTAGCAATCTTCTCTAATTTGGTAGGTGATTGCCTGGAGGTCTTTATTGATGATTTTTCCATTTTTGGAGATTCCTTTGATCAATGTCTTTGGAATCTGGAAAGAACTCTCCAAAAATGTATTGAGGTTAACCTAGTTCTCAGTTGGGAGAAAAGCCATTTCATGGTTCAAAAAGGCATTGTCCTAGGCCATGTTATTTCTAGAAAAGGGATCTCAGTAGATAAAGCTAAAGTTGAAACAATCTCCAAGCTTCCCCCGCCCAGTTCGGTGAAACAAATAAGATCTTTTCTAGGGCATGTGGGATTCTACTGACGATTCATCAAAGATTTCTCCAAAATTTCCTGACCTTTAAGCCACCGTTTAACTAAAGACCAACCTTTTTACTTTAATCAAGATTGCTTGGAAAGTTTTAATATTTTGAAAAAAGAGATTACTGAGGCACCCATTGTACAAGCACCCGATTGGACTCATCCTTTTGAGCTTATGATATATGCCTCAGATTTTGTAGTAGGACCCATACTAAAGCAACAAATCAACAAGAAACCCGTTGTGATTTATTACGCTAGTAAAACACTTGATGAAACATAATGGAATTATACTGTCATTGAAAAAGAACTTCTTGCGATCGTTTTTGCCCTCAAACAATTTCATTCATACTTGTTAGGGTCAAAGATCACTTATGTGGATACATCTGAATAGCCAAAAATGTCTATTAATGCATGTTCTTAGTATCATATTAGTATCATGCATTGTAAATATTGCATAACATGCATCATATGCATTTAGGTCAAATTGTACAAATTGTATAGTAATTTTTTCTTTTTGGTGGCCAGGGACAGCGTGAATTTTAATTGGGGCCTCGGATTGAAGTTCTAACCATATGAATCGGATCAGGGTGATGATCAAAGTTCAACGACTCTAAGATCTCCTTGATTGGACTTTCGTAGCATTAGATATAACCTGAGGAAAATTAGAAATCAAGGGCCAAGATGGTGTCAATCCACACTTTAGATGATAAATCCGACCGCATGGATGGGTTCAGATCGATGATTGCAGCCCAACGGTGCAAAAATTGGTTCAATCTGACATCTGCGGCACCATCTACAACACATAGAAGATGGATGGCCAAGATGGCGCCACATGGCACCATCCCAACCGCCCAATCGGCCAAAGGAGTGCTGCACGACGCCCTCTTTGATCATATGATTAATCTCAGCTCTTGGATCTCAAATCCAACAGCCGAGATCGCATCAAGAAGTACTCGCACGTTGATGAAGATTCAACGCTCGAGAGCTCTAAGCCATTGGATCTTCATCCAACGGTTGAGCACGCTTGAGCCTAAGTTAAAACCTCGACCATCCACCGACGCAGTGCAGCAGATGCAAGCGCTTCTCGAGAAGAAGAGTGATGAGAACCTCATCATGAGCCATAACTAGCTCATTTTGACCTAATACAAAGGATAAAAGCTCCTACATAACTCAAGGAAAGGCTTAACTCAGAGAATTCTGAGTTTAAGGAGAAAACAAGTCATAAGGGGTAAAAATGCAATTTTACCAGTATAATCTGCATACAGGGTAATTCAGGGCCCAAACATAGGTCAAAGCAACTTAATAAGAATAAAAGTGGGATGAGATGATCTAGCAAGGGCTACAGCAATTCCAAGGAACTAAATGATAATCTGTAACCCTAAAACAACCCACTTCAATTCACGAGGTTTGAGGTAAAGTAAAAATAGAATAAACCCTCTAAAATTCATAGAAAAATAATCTCTAGGGTTTAGAACCTTCAATTTGGCCTTCAGAACCCATTTTGACCTACATTGAGAACCATGCCCAATTAATAAATTAATTTGGGTTTTCGCATAAATTGACCGGTCAAACAAGGTTTAATATAGAAATAAAATTCACCATCAGATTCCTTAGGTCCTAATTAATCATGTATAAAAACTTGAGCCTAAGAAGAAACCTCCTTGACCAACTTTACACTTTGGTCCTCATATATTTACTTTTTGGCCCTCAACTTTTGAACCCTCGCATTTTGGCCCCTAACTCTCCTTCGTTCTTTGCGTTCAGGTCCCCCCTGCAAAACCTGCCAGCACCATGCTTCGGCGACCTTGCGCGGAGCATGGCGCCGCGCAGGGTGAGGGGGAGAGCCTGGCAAGTAAACCGGGGGTGCCCTGCGTCGTCAGCCGTCGCAGGGACACCCCCCTGGTCGCTGTAACCTACCATACCGGCCGTGCGAACGCACGGACGGTATGGGTTTCCATCTCCGGCGTCCTCCGGCGAGGGAGACACGTCGTCTCCCTCCGCCTTCCTCCCTGATTCGGTCCCTATAAATACCCCCGTCGCTCCACCGTTCTTCCCAGCTCGGATCTGACGGAGAAAACCCCCAACTTTCCTCTCCTCTCACTCCGGCAGACGCCCACCAGCTCCGGCGGTTCCTCCTCCTCCTCCTCCTCCTCTTCGCTCTGCCGCAATACCAGCAGCAGGGACTTCTTCCCCTGCTCTTCCCGCGCCACGCCGCACCCAGCTGGCGCCTCTCCGGCTCTCTGCTCGCCGCCGCCCCTTCCCCTGGGCATCTTCTTCTCCGGCGACAGTCGATACGACTGTCGCCCTGCTCCGGCCCCTTTCGTCTCCGTAGCTAGGTCAGAACTCCTCCCCATCTCCCCCTCTTTCTTTTCCTCACTGTCTTTTATTTGATTAAACCCTCGACCGCTCCTGTCCACCGTCACCCCCTTCATCTCCGGCCAAACTCCGGCGAGACCCCCCCATCACCCCAGCAACCCACACGGCTCGCCGACCACCGCAGAACCTCCGCCTCCTCACCCTGATCAACCCCCGCCCTTCCACTTCCCCCACATCACCCTCTGCAACCCCACCGAACAAACCCATCCTCCGACCCACAGTCCGACCTAGGGCAGCCCTTGCACGCCGCCCCACGCCTCGCCACCACCCACACGAGCTTCGCCGCACTCTGGCGAAGCTCGTGTGGGTGGTGGCGAGGCGTGGGGCGGCGTGCAAGGGCTGCCCTAGGTCGGACTGTGGGTCGGCGAAGCTCCCGGCACCTTCTGATTAGGCCGAGAGGCCGTTTTGCTGTGAACAGGTCACCCGACCTCCGCTGCCATTGCCGTGCAGAAGGAGCTGCTTCCGCCTGCAGCTGCAGGCGCGCCACGCCCAGATTCGACTCCCAGGCCTTGCGAGGCATTTCGACAAAGCATCAGGCTCGCAGCTGGGGCGAAGGCCTCGCGTGTAGCTGCGATCGCCCGCTGCTTTCTCCGCTGCGGGCGCTCAATTAGGGTGGGACATTTAGTCCCACCTCGGAAAAGTCTGAAGAGGCGCAGCGGTATAAAGCGAAAAAGTGCTGGAGGCTTACTGCCTCAGCACACGGGGTGAGGTCCCCTTCACCCGCCCGGTTACCCGGTCTTGTCCGCGCTCACGCCCCGCGGATCTGACCCGACCCGACTTAGACTGACCTGCACTCCTCGCCCACCACGCACGCCGGTGGGCCTGGACCCGGGCGCGACCCGTACCCGGCTACCCAGCAGCTCTGGGAGAGCTATCCTATGAGCAGATTCTGTGAGAGAGAGACGGGGGGGGGAGGGTAGAGTAGGTTTTGCCCTCTGACGTAAACTCTGAAGTGTGCAGGCACAGGTGAAGAAGAAGGACCGCGGAAGAAGAAGAAAGCTGAGGGAGACACTGTAGCAACAAGCGGTTTAAGTCGTCTGATTGGAAAATCAGACGACGTCCTGAAGGGAAAAGAAGAAAGAAGGAGAGACGACGTCCTGACAGGAAAAAGAAAAGAAGAAAGAAGGAGATCTGAAGAACAAAAGAACAAGGAAGAACAACAGAAGAAGGTGAGGCAGAGGAGAACACAGGGAAGAACTGAAAGAAGAAGAGCACGAGAAGAAGATCTGAAGAAAGGAAAAGAAGAAGAACAGGACCGCTCTGCAGAAGAAAAAGGAAGAGCAGGAACAGCTGAAAGAAGAAGAAGAACATCACCACTGCAGAAGAAGAACATCACCACTGCAGATAAAGAAGAAGAAGATAACAGAAGATCTGAGACGAGGAGAAGCAAAGAGAAAAGAAGAAAAGACAACAAATTCTTTCTCTCTCTTTCTTTATATTTGTAAAAGAAACATGTATATCTCTAGAATACAACTTGCTCCCTGAGTTCGACCTCGGGAACTCTTTTATTTTCCGAGTAAAAAATTTATATATTTGAAATGATGGCAATAACTGGCTATACTACAACGCTATAACAATAAAACCCGGTTATCTCTCGAAGCCACAGCGTTTCAAAGAGGTGCAGGGTTGAGCCCCTACGAACCTCAAATTCGAGAGTGGAGTGTAGGCGGATTCAATTCAGCCGTCAGGTGGAGATCGTGCGAGCGAGGAGTGGAGACTGAAAGTTCGTCCCTACCAGGAGGGGTGACGTAATAAAATTGCGGAATTGAATATATAAAGCAATATCACAAAAATAAGCAATCACACAATGTACACAAGTAATTTTTAGGTGGAAACCCAAACCGGGTGAAAACCACCACCTAACCCTCTCGAGTTAGGATTTTCCGATCAACCAAGTTGATCAAATCCACTAACCGAATCACTTTGAACGAGGGTGATTCAACCTCAATACAACCACGCTACAAGTACGAGGGTAGCGTTCCTCAACCCCTTCTCTCCACGAGAAGGATTTTGTCCCACGAAGGAGACGGGAATTCGCAAAGCGAATACCCAACCAAAATACAAAGATAAAATAAAACAACAGTCCTATAGAGCCAACAAAATTAAACCTAGCTTCTATAGGAAATAGGAAACTCCCCTTTGCAAGGAGTGCGTCGATGATGACGCGGTGCGTGTGCCACGCGACGGCGCTACGTCGCTCTCGTTATCTACGGCGGGAGAGCGGGTGCGCAACGGTTGAATGCTCTCAAGAAAAATGGAGCTTGAGCTTGGAGAGCAAGAGAGTCTTTTCTTTGGACACAAAAGGTTTGAAAGTGTATTGCAAGGTGTGTGTCTTGTTTTTCTAAGTGTGTCTCTTGTGTATGTTTGTTTACAAAGGTTCCCCTCTATTTATAGAGGCCTTAGGAAGGCTTTGGAAGGCTTGGAAAAGCTTCCATAGCCGTTGGGTGCAAAGCCCAAGAGAATCAGGACGAAATCAGGACAATGATTACACTTCACAGGGTTATCAGACGTCTAACTCTGGCATCAGACGTCTGGAAGGCCACTTTAAGACGTCTGATTCCAAGGTCAGACGTCTGATTCTATGCGGGTTTCTCCCTGACTTGAATCAGATCTAAACAGGGTTTTTGTACAAGTCCATCAGACGACATAGAGGACGTCTGGCACTAAGTCTGGACGTCTGGAAACCTACTTTTACCGTGGGAATTGATTTCCAAACGTTGCAACGGCTAGAAAATCTCTGAGAAGAGATTTTGGGTCAGCCGAGGCAAAACGGTCATTTATCAGTCGTCTGTGAAGTCCTATGGACGTCTGATAAGGCTCTAACGGTCATACTCTTGAGTGTCTTCTAAGCCAGCCAACGGTCCACTAACTGGACGTCTGGCAAAGTCATCAGACGTCTCCTAAGACGTCTGGTATAAGGTCTGGACGTCTGAATTCATCAGACAGAACTAACTATGTCCAGCCTAACAGTTATCGGACGTCTGAAACAACAGTCAGACGTCTTAAAATATTTTATCAGACGTCTGATTTTGGGATTAGACGTCTGGAAATGCTGTTTGAGCCCTATATTGGTTTTCTAAGTATTCTACAGAAAACCTAAGTATCCTAGGGTTGTGCAGGTGTTCCTAGGACTACTGTTAGGGTTCTTTGAGGCTCTTTAACATAATGTCTAAGGAAAATAAAGAGCAAGAAAATAAATACAAGAGATACATGAAAGGATAAAAAAGAATCTATCCTATTCTTCTTGTCTTCCATCTCCAATCTTTCGCTCCACGCGAACCTCCTTTGTTTTCCGTCAAGCTCCTCCAATCCGTCCTGGATGCGAGCTCGAACTCCGTCTAAACACGTCCACATTTGCAATTGACCTGAAATCTAGGACTCAAATTGCAAATGTTAAATAACACGTGTTTTGTTATCATCAAAACAAATGATCGTGGTGCTCTAGCACCAACAGAGACGTGGTGCATGGAGGTGCTTTAGCTCACGTACTCGTGCGATGATGCGAGATCCAACGTGCCATCGCACGCATGGGTGTGCGATGAAGTGCGGGTGTGATGCGTTTAAGCCGTCCGATAGTAAGATGTAAAGAATGTGGGCATGCGTTGAAGCACGAGGAGAAGAAGAGGCGCACAGCACACACGCACACATTGCCCACGTCAGGCCCTTAGTGACGGATAAATCCGTTACTAAAGACCTGACATTAATGTTTTGATGTTAAAATGACCCATTTGCCCCCTTAAACCTCATCTATAAAAGGACCTACGCCCTCCACTTCTTCTTCATTCCATCCTTCACCTCTCTCCCTCTCCAAAGCTCTAAAGAAGCTTGTACAAAGCCTGGGATGTTCCTCTAGAGTCAAAATCGAAGTTTTCTTGCCCCCATTCCAGAATGGATCCCGCGATGACGACGACGCCCTGCCTCGCCCTTGGTTCTTCTCGCTTCGTTCTTCATCTTCCGTCTTCGTCCTCCATCTTCTAGGCGTCGCCCCATCTGGCTCGTCCTCCAAGCAGCTGTCGAGGAGGATAACTTCTCTCCACCTTTTTATAGCTTTCTAAAGTAGATTTTCTAGCTTTCTAGCTATAATATTTTCCCGCTTTCTAGCTGTAGAATTTTCCGCTTTCTAGTTGTAAAGACATTTTCCAATCTTATTAAAGTGATTGTTCTCTTTCTCTCTTAGTATTTATATCGAGTTCCTTGTAATTGTCCCACTTTCTAAACAAAAACAACAAAAAAAAAATATAATCACGGATTTCAAATTGACGTAGCCTCCCTGTGTTCGACCTGGAATTCTTCTGAGTTTTGGTAAATTTATCTGTTGATGGATTTCTTCGCAAATCATACTACATCGACGAGTTTTCAAAACTCAATCCCATTTACGTATGTTTTTCGCTCCAGCATTTTGGTGCCGTTGCCGGGGAGGCAATGATTCTCGATTTTCTTTCCGCATTTCATGCACTTTATTGTGTTCTGACTTGCTTTTTTTTCTCTTCTCTTGTTTTGCAAGTACCTCAACAGGGAATCTTCAAGCGGTAGAAAGGAGTAAAGTGCAGTTGAAGACAACTGTAAGTGCTCCCCATTCTTACCCCTTCCATAGATTTATTCCACAACCTTAATTCAAACCCCAATTATCCTAGGTGTTCGCATAAACCCTAGGATTAGTTTGGATGCTTTGATTTCCACCCCCACTCATCTCACCTTAGTAAAAAAAAAAAACCAAACAAAAAGATACTTCTTGTGGGATAAATCAACATACACACTACATACACCCACATTCAAGGCACATAACCTAACTTGATTTTTATCTACTCAACCAGGATTCTGACCTGTGGAACTGGTTCACGCAAATCAACACATAAGAGAGTAGAAATCATCCTAGGTTAATCATCTTGTGTGTGTAACTCAGTGGTGCATTTCGGTCAATTGTTTGAGTTGTTTGGGCTGCACCACTTCATTTAAATTCAACTCATCAAGTAGCTTCCCTTTAGGGTTTTCAATTTGGGTCAATACCAGGCACTCCACTTTACTTTTTGATTTCAAAAGGAAAAGATCTTCACTTGTGTTCAACATCTAGTTTTCCTTTGAAACTTGATTGAATTCACCTAATTCTAAACCCTAAAAGCTACTTAAGTAAGATTTGAACCTTAAAATCCACTCATCCAAATAATCTTGCTTGAAAACCCTGGTTGTGCATGCACTCACACATATTCAATTGATCAATAAGCGCACAACCCATTTTAAGGGCCCACCACATTCCATAAGCACTACGATCCTAAGTCTAAGTAAAATCAAGTAGACGTTGTCTTTAAGGATTGATTCGCTCTTCGGGGCCCAGATTGAGATTGTTTTTGATTAACCTACTTATACTAATCAATCTAATGTCAAGCTAGGGGAGTAGTGTCAAACTACCGTGGTTGGGGGGTACACTAGGAATCGGAGGCGCAAGCCAAATAATGAACCTTCTCCCCAACCCCTCCTTCTAATTGGTTGGATTGATTGGATGCAAGTAGAGTAAATCATCTATAATCTTAAAATGGATTCTGAGAGTCTGTAGATCCTTAGGCTACCCAACTTAAGGACATGCTTGTTTTGCTGTGCTGTAGGGTTCTTATACCCAGTCCTTCCGACCTCTTCCTAGTTTATGCTTGGAAGGAGGTCATTGGATCCCTGATTGGAAGGACCATTAGAGTATTCTAGGAGGCGTAGATTGAATTTTGGCCAAATTGATCCCATGGCCGATCAACAACCTCCTCTGCCTCAGAATCAACAGATGTTTCAAAGGTAGCTGGAACAAATGCAGAGAATGCAGGGCGCTCAACCCTTGAAGGATTTTTATGATCCTTCAAATTACGGGGAACATCCTGGCATCTAGATTCCAACTGGAGACGTTCAAAATCAAGCCCCAGGTGTTAAGCCTGGTCAAACATTTCCATGAGCTTGGCTCTGAAGACTCGTTTCAACATTTGGAGGACTTGACTACTTTGGTTTAGACCACCAAAGCACGAAACGTGAATGAAGAGCAGATGATCATGAGGCTCTTTCCCCACTCTCTTAGGGATAAGGCTGCTCATTGGTATAGGATTATAGGAAGGCCGATAACAACATGGAATGGTCTGAAATCGACTTTCCTAAAGAAATTCTTCCCAATCGGGCGTATTAATGCACTAAGGCAGGTGATTACTACTTTCACCTAGTAGCTGGGGGAGAAGTTTTATGCTGCCTGGGAGTGATTCCAGGACTATTTGCGGAAGTGTCCACACCACGAGGTGCCGAAATGGCAACTCGTGTAAATCTTTTGCCATGGGTTGACTGAGCAACTCAGAAATCACGTGGATGCTTCTTGAGGAGGCAATTTCTTTAATAAAGACATAGATAGTGTGCATGATTTGTTTGAGGAAATGAGTGAAAATTCAATCAATCATGCCTCCATGGATACTTTTAACCAATCCCAACAACCCAGATTGAATGTTAATGAGGTCCACGACTCTCATTCATTCAATATGGAGCTGATTTGTAATAAACTGGATAAGGTGGACCTGGTTACCAAAAGGATGGAGGAGTAGATGGCTGGAAACTCTGTGAACAATTCCTGATCCACTCAATCCTAAAATTCGGGATTCCATTCTTCGTGAGCTCCTTCTGGATGGGTGATGGGAACACCATCATGAGCCATAACTAGCTCAATTTGATCTGATTAAGTCATTAAATGCTCCTACATAACCGCTAGAGAGCCCTAATTCATTACATAATCATTCTGAGAGAAATATAGTAAAACAAGGGTAAAATTGCAGTTTTAATAGTATATCTCAATTGCAGTACACTTACGGGTTTTCTTGGGGGTTAGTTAAAGGTCAAATGGCCTTAAATGTCCAACAAATGGGTTAATACAGACAGAAAAGGGTTTTCACGTGTTTTGAGAATTAAATAACTTCTGAAACCCTAAAAATAGACCTGCTTAATTAAATGAGGTTCTGATCAAGATAAAATTCACCTAAACCCTCTACAAATCATAGAAAAATATTCTCTAGGGTTTGGTACCTTCAATTTGACCAATAGAACCTATCTTAACCCAAAATAGAGTCCTAGACAAACATTTACCCTAATTTGGGTTTTTACATAAATTATCGCTCAAGAATCCTATTTCGGCGAGCTTCATTTGGAGAGTTCTCCTTGATTGATTGATGAAACCTTCCCAAAATCGAATCGGAGACTCTTAAGGAAATCCTCTTTCCAATGAGACCAACCTTGGATCTCAACTCCTTCCCAAAAGCTCATGCGAACATTTTGAAGGAATGGGTATCCTATTTTTGCATAAGCTCCAAGGTTCCCAAGCTTGCTTCTAAGCTTGGAACCCCCTCCTATGCCCCATTTAAGAATGCCCAATGCATGGCCGTGCTCTTCAGCTAGTTTTAGGGCCAAAAACATCTTCCTAACTCTCCCTTCGGCCCTCCTTCGACTTAGCTCCGGCGAGCTCCTCCCCCATCTTCCTACAGACGCCCAACAGCCAAATTGGCCTATCCTCCTTCCTCATCTTCCTTTGCGCCTGGTGGGCCAAAGCCAGGGCATCCAGATCCCTCTCTTCCTCGTCGTCATCCTCAATGGAGAAGTTCTCTTCCTCAGTGCTGGCCAATCAAAGTCGACGTCCTCCTACCCCTTTCGTCTGGTTAGTTTAGTCAGTTAGGTCCCTCTCCCTCTCTACTTCCTCTTCCTTTCTTCTATCATTCAATTCAACCTCCGCTATTGCCGTTCACCCTCATCTCTTCCGCCTCCGACGACCACTCCGGCGAGGGTTTCCATCGGCTACACATCTCCATCCCCCTAGCCGATAAGCCCACAACTTCCACCGTGCACCCACGACCAAAAGCCCTAACTCTATTGGGCCACTTGACCACCCCAACCACCTGTCGACCAACCCACCGTTCTCCGCCCAACTCCATCGTTCGACCACCACACACATCCATCCACCACAAAACCACCGTGCAAGCACTTGCCGTTCTCCGATCATCATCTTAAGTGCTTTTAATGTGGCCATAAGGCTGTTTTACTTTTTGTAGAGTTCCTCCTCCAGCCGCCATTAACGAGCTTCTCCAACATGTTCTGGAGCAAGTTCTTGAAGACACTGCCCCAGGTACCTGTCCCAGTCGAAGCAGATTCACTCCAGGAGTGCAAGTGGACTAGCAATTGGGGGTGTTGATCGCCTCCCAAAGCAAATTGGGCGAAGACTTCCACCTCCACTTGCTACCTGCTATTGCGCGAAGGAAGGGTGGGACATTTGTCCCACTTTGGAAGTGGGCAACCAGACGAAGCGACATAAATTGATTTTGTCGCATCCACTTAACGCCTCAACTAATACACAGGGGGTGAGGTCCCCGTGCCCCTCACGCGCCTCGCCCGTGACACCTACACGTGGGTTTAGCGCATCCAATTTCCTACCTAAGCCTTGTTCACACCTCACTCACCACCCACTACCGGTGAGCCTGGTCCCAGGTCCGCGTGTGCCCGATAACTCGATAACCAGACACTGTGAAGGGCCCTGGGAGAGCAGAACCTAGGAGGAAGAGAGAAAAGGGGGGTTTTGCTCACTGTGACACTTAGCCAAATCTGAGAGTGCGTCCCTTGTACGTGAGAAGAAGGAAGAAGAGAAAAGGCACAGAAGAGGAAAGAAGAGGCTGAAGATAGGAGGAAAGGAAGAAGTTCTATAGAAGGAAAGAGAAAGAAGAGGAAGACAAAGAATAGTGCTTCCCTAGCACTGTAGCACCTGTTGGTTAAGCCGTCTGGTCATCAGACCCGACGTCTGATTTGAGGCTTAATACTATGAACGATTGATTTAGAGTTACTGTTGAGATATTTAAATTGATTGAATGTTTGAGATATATATATGCTTAGAGAGTAATTGGTGATTTAAATCACCATTGCTTTAGCTTCTCTACTTTTTTTTTATTGTCTTAAGATACATGAGAATTCATTGAATATCTAATGTGACAGATTAGTATTTATTGAATATCATTATTTGGTTTAAGTTCTTATGCTCATTTACATATTAATTGAGATTAGCGATTGAATTCCTGTTTGCTCCCTGTGTTCAACCTCGGACTTTCATTTGAGTAATAAATTTTATTTGTTTTCAAGCAATTTCGACCTATACTACGATGCAACATTTAAAACCTCGATCTCGCTCTGGCAACATTTTAGTGCTGTTGTCGGGGAGCAACGCGCAATTCACCGCTATTCTCCTGCTATATTTTTATATTTGAGCACTGACTTGCCTTGTTTGCTTTATTGTGATTTTGTGAGGTACTTCACGAGGAGATCTTCTGCTCAAATCAACCACTTTAGGGTAGGTAACTTCTCTATTCTTCCCTAATCAACCTCCTAATCTTGGGAAGACAAAAAGCAAAACAATAAATTAGGAATCACCTGCCTTATTTTTCATAGTAATTATCATTTAAAAGGCAAGTTTCCTGATTTGCAAATTTTTTTTTCAAGTTTCATTAAAGTTGAAGCGATTCTATTTAGAGATCTTGCCCCAAATTTCCTGTGCCTATTAGGAACCACGCTTAAATTCTAAATCAATTTGGGCTAACACATTTCTTGATTGAAGCCCAAGGTGAACAAGTTAAGATCAATTGGACTTGGAATAGAGCTAATTTGGGTTTCAATTTTTAGGGTTTTGGAGTGCTAGTTCACACTTGCCTGAATTAAAAAGAAAAGAAACCCACCCGCATTTGTGTGCTACCCAAGCCCTTGGTTGAAAAGATCTGATCAACAAAAACCCTAAAAATTAGGGTCTTATTTCACTTGAATCTTAAAACCCTTGGACCTAATAACCTGGGAGTCAAATCAGGGTAATTTCTAGGTCTTGATCTATATCTCATTTTGCCATATTTAGGGTAGGTTTGGTTAAGTTGGTCTACATTGTAGGCCAACCAACCTCCAAATTAGGTCACAAGTTGAATTAACTTCTACTCAAGTGAAATCAAAGGCACAAATCAGGATATAAAATTGGTAGACTTAAGGTCTTAAGTTCACACATTCCGGTCTACCTGGACCCTTAGTGACAAGGAAGGTCGGGTGGGGGAAACCCTGTAACTAGTGGGGATCTTTGCGAGGCTCTCCCTTCCTGGCTGCCCAGGTACTTCTCGGGTATGCGAATTTCTGATTCAGAGGTATCATCCACCTCGAAATTGCCTTGGTCATCCAAAAATCTTTGGGTCCTTGATTGGGTCAAATCTCACATCTAGTCTCTCATCCCTTCTAATAGAGCACATACATAGGAAGGCTATTAGGTTTTTAACCTAAAGAAGCCTCACTAGATCTTCTTGGGAATATCTTTCCAGATCTGATCAACTTCAATCTAACCTGAGTTTTGATTCTACCTCTTGATTCCACCATTTGATTCAAAAATGCAGCCTGGCTATATAAGAAGACTATTTAGGAAACCTGAGTCTCAAATGAGGTTGAAAGAAAAGATACTTGAGAATGCCTATAGAAACCATGAAGAATACTATGCAAGGGACATTCAGGAAAGATTTGCAAAAATAGTAGAACTCATCATGAACTGTGTAGAGATAATATTGACACAAATGAAATACGGTTCAACCCAGGATCTCCTATTAGCAGAACACAATGAATTGGCAAAATTACACAACAATGATTGTTTGCAATGTTGGTCAAACCCTTCACTTCCAGAAAAATTCAATGAATTTTTAGAAAAATGGGGAGAATTGTTGAATAAGTTATATATAACAATTGATAAAAAATATCCGTTAGATATTAAC
Source organism: Thalassia testudinum (assembly GCA_037157565.1). Classification (NCBI taxonomy): domain Eukaryota; kingdom Viridiplantae; phylum Streptophyta; class Magnoliopsida; order Alismatales; family Hydrocharitaceae; genus Thalassia; species Thalassia testudinum. The sequence continues at coordinate 80,374,731 of JAZHRO010000024.1, forward strand.
AAAACATCTTGGAGTGAGACTAGTGATCAGCACAATTTCCCAAATCCCAGGTTCAATGATGATAATTGTGGATCCCCAACCCAAATAAATTCATATTCAAATTTCATAGCAATTGATGATGAGGGTTGGGAGGATCCAATTGCAGGAGATCATGATTTCGAGCCAGCCCTAGAGATACAAAACCCTGGTCCGCCAAGCTTAGATTTCCCAAACTCCTGTGATAATGAGATTGAATCAAAACCTCTCGAGGGTGTAAATTCCGTCCCTTATTCTAATAAGGTGACTCTCGAGAGCAATTCTGACATCCCTGTAGAGCCCAACCTAGATTCTAGTGATCCAACCTACACCCTTAACCTAGAATCTGGATCTAAGCCTTCTTGGGATGATTACAAGGCCTCATGTGATGAAAATCAAATTTTTAATTTGGATTATGATTTAGGGCCCGTATTTGATGAGTGCACCGCTCCAACCTCCTCAGAGATACAAATTGATTTTTCAAAAGTCACACCTATCTATGATACAGAAACCAAGGAGTTGGAAGAGTTGGGTTTTGATTGGGTCTTCTATACAAGCCAAGAACTCGAGCCCATGCCTAATAGGGACACCTATTTGAGCTCAAAATCTAAGAATAGGCTAGACCAAAGTCAGGTTGCTGAGTCTACATCTTTTGATTTATCCTATTGTGGAATCTCTGATCTAGAATCAGATTCAGAACATGATTCTCGTAAGTTCTCCGACGATTTCGAATCTTACTCTGATTTCGGAGAACCTTTATTTCCTGATGACTATGAGCCAATCTACGACCTCAGCATACATGATCCATTCTTCAACTCTGACTCTGAGGTCCCTGACCCTGAGATTATTGATTCAAAAAATGATTCCATTGAGATGGAATCATTTCTTTTTGATCCTCAAGAATCAAAAATAGAAATTTCCAAGAGTGTCTACAACACAGAGTTCGAATCTTTTTTAGACTTAGATTTCTTTGATCCTATAAACACTCTCCAGGCATTTACCTTTGATTTTGATTGCTATTATGAGGAATCTCTAGATAAACCCACCTTTGAATCCTTCTTAGAAGAGCCATCATACAAAATTATTCTTGAAGCCACCTCTCCTACACATACAGACCTTCCCAAACCCGTTTCCAACCCCTACCCGCAACCGGACTCAATTTTTACTCTGATTCTCCTCTCAATGAGCTGGTTGCACATGATTCTCCTCCACATCTTTATCGGGTTTCAGACATCGATTAGACTACTAATCATGCCCCATTCTTCTCTGATCACTCTCGTAGGGTTCCTACATCCTCCACTGATTCTTGTTCATTTGAGGATCCCCACTTTGATCAGGTTGATCCGATTCAGCCAAACCCTAGCTTTTCACTTCCACATCCTTTTGAGCTCCACAGCATCTGGTGGACACCGCATCTCTTGATCCACATCGATCAACTTGCCAGATTGATTGGGTTTGGGCTGCATCATCAGCCTACTAATCTGAACAAGCACCTGGTTAGACCAACCAGGCTATTGATCAAGGTGCTTGTTTTACAAAACTCATCTGATTTGACTACTCCTTCTCCATGACCATTTCTGCTTAGCTGAAGGCATTAAATTTAGCGCTTAACGGGAGGTAACCCGTCATTCCAAAAACCCGAGATCCTTCTGATTATCATTTTGTACTTCACGTCTATTGCACTCTGAGTTCAGTTTTAGAACAGTTAACTACACCTCTGGTGCTCATCCCAGGGCTTGAAATCGTCTGCAATAGTCATTTCCGACCCGTTCACCCACCCGATTATCTTGTTCTAATCCCTGAACCCTAACAATTTTCATACCCTCCGTTTACAATGAGGACATTGCAAAACTTAGGCATGGGGGCTGTTAAAGTGCAAACATACAATAATTCATAGTTCTGAAGGATTCTCACAAAAAATACATAGTCCAAAAAACCCAAAAATTAAAAAATTGAAAAAGAACAAACAAAATGGAGAAAGGAGGAAATTTTGAATGAATTAATTGCATATCATTCTTGAGAAGGAAAAGAGAGGAGTTGATATAAATGTCAAAAAGGAGCAACAGCTTGAAACAAAAAGAGATAGTCTTTAGTAAAAGATTAGGGAATCTACTTAGTTCTAGACCAAATCAAAAAGAAAGAAATAAAAAGACAAAAAGTGCTAAGAGACAAAAGAGATTAGTATGAACACTGATCTTAGGCCTCTTGGGCTTGTGTTTAGGCTTAAAAATTCAAGTATTCGTTAAGATCTGGATAGCCCTCAAGAGATTGGGGAAAATGCGAAGCTTAAGTATTAGGTCTAAGGCTTAAGGATTATTCAGCCTCATTAACTGACCTCTAGTTTGCGGGACTAGGTAACCTAAGCACCCCAATCTACACATAGTTTGGTTCAGTGCGCTTAATTATCAAAATCATGTAAATGCGTTAATTCTATTTTGAAAAAGCTACCTAGATTAGGAGTGGCTGATCAACACAAGTTGATTTGGAAGAGTTCTCGACATGGAGAGGCGGGAAATTCCCCTCGAAGATGCACAATAACATACTGTCTCCTCGGTGCTTGTCTCCTAGGATTTCTAAATATCCTACTGGGGGCATGTAAACACCTTGTGCTGGTTCAGATGCCATGGGCAGCATTATCATGAAATGTCGATTGCCAAGGTCTGGATTTAGCTACAGAACGCAATGGGTGGGATTATCCCGAAATCTCAAAAGCTAAGGTTTTGGGGGTTGCCATGGGCGGTGTTATCTCAAAGCATCGATTACCAGGGACCCAGCGAGGATTGATGGTGGGAGCCAGGAATCTAATACAGATTGTGTTGTAAAGCTAATCCGAAGATAGAAATAAAGAAAAAAGAGAGAAAAATCTCCAAAAATGCAAAAAAATTCCTCTGTCTCTCTCTTACAAAATCGTACTGCAAACTGAACCAGGACTAAACATGTTTTAAACACGGGTTCTTTAACCGCGAAGTTCAATAAACCTTAGGTTAGTTCTTTTGGGCCTTAGAAACCTTCGCAGCGGATTGAGGCTAGAGCATGTCAAGTTCAGATCTTGGTTGATACTTGAGTACCTCTAGGCCTACTATTGGCATTCTGACCTAATCTACAAAAGAAAGCACACATTAGAGATCTGAACACATGGTCTAGAATTTGAGTTAATTCTATGAGATTTTGCTAAGGGACTAGCAAAAGTTAGGCATAGGGGTATGATGGGAATGCCATCATGAGCCATAACTATCTTAATTTGATTTGATTAAGTCATTAAATGCTCCTACATAATTGCCAGAGAGCCCTAATTCATTGCATAATCATTTTGAGAGAAATATAGTAAAACAAGGGTAAAATTATAGTTTTAATAGTATATCTCAATTGCAGTACACTTACGGGTTTTCTAGGGGGTTAGTTAAAGGTCAAATGGCCTTAAATGTCCAACAGGTGTGTTAATACAGACAGAAAAGGATTTTCACAAGTTTAGAGAATTAAATGACTTTTGAAACCCTAAAAATAGACCTACTTAATTAAATGAGGTTCTGATCAGGATAAAATTCACCTAAACCCTCTAAAAGTCATAGAAAAACATTCTCTAGGATTTGGTACTGATGAACACACATGAATTCATGATAAATTGCTTATTTATGATAGTTCCTAGGTTTAACATTGCATATCATGTTATAAATATTGCATAACATCCATTGCATGGCATTTAGGATAGTTGTATGTTTTGTATATTAATTCCTTCATTTTATATGGCCAGGAGGCAATGTGACATCCTTATGGACTTCGAATGAAAAATCCAACCGTACGGATGGATTCGAAGCATTGATCGTAGCCTGACAACGTAGAAATCACCTCGATCCGAGCACCATGGCATCCTTTGCAAGCAATGAAGTGTGGACTGTCCAGATGGTGCCACGTGGCACCATTTGGAGGGCCCATAGCCACCCGCCACAACTTCAAAGGTTGCCCATCAAGTGATCTCAGCCGTTGGATGCAAATCCAACGGCTGAGAGATCGTCGTGCCACGCAACTGCAAATTCCTTCTTGAGATGCACATGAAGGCTTGGCGCAACAAGTAGGGTGGCGATTCACAAGGGAGGGGCGCGGGTTCGAATCCCCGCAGTCCCCCCTTCTCAATAGAGTGTGCATGCCAGCAGCAGGCTGCCGCGCAATCTGTGTGCATGAACGAGCACAGCACAGGCAACACCAGTGGAGCATGGGGCGGGTGCATGCTCGGTTGGCGCCAGCCTATAGCGACGCGTAAGCTGGACTTACAGCGACGCTTACAGCTGTCGCTAATTCTTCTTGCGCCAGCAAAGCCAACTGTGGGTATGAGTGGGCATGAGCTGTCTATGGCGATGCTTCCAGCGATGGCCTGGAGGTCACTAATGGTCCCATACCTATTTTTGCCTCTTCTCCACTATAAAAGGACCTACACCCCCTCCCTTCCAAGCCATCTCTACCTACTCTACTCCCACCTACTCCCAAGCTCTAGCAAGCCTACTAACGCTCTTTTAGAGCTTGTTCTCAAGCTCTCAAGGCCCCTACTAGTATAATGAACCTCTGCCCCACCAAATACTCCTCCAACTTCCCATCCCCATTCATAGGTCGCCTTGGAGCCGTCCTCTTACCTCCGTTCTAGTAGCAGATCATCTCCACCTTCTCACCTCCATTCCGGAGCCACGTCGAAGCTTTCCTCTACCCGACGTCCTCTTGCATCTCACCTTCTTCATCCCGCTCCTCACCTCCTTCATCTGAGCTTCCGCCAGGCATCGTCGTCTCACCGAACAATTGCTTCGGGAGATTCCTTCTCACCTCCCTCTCTTTTTATGCTTTCGTAGAATATTGTAATAGACATTCATGATATATAAAATATTTGTTCCATCTTTATCTTGTGACTCATTTTGCTTGTCTTCTTCTTTCAAAAATACAAAAAAAAACAAAACCCTAAAATACCAAAAACAAACAAAGCGAAGCGCAGTTTTTAGTTAAAGTAAATGTCGCCTCCTTATGTTCGACCCAGGACTCCCTTAGAGTGTTGGTATAAATTTTATTTGATCACGAGTTTTGCAACTATGAAGACGGGTTACTTGTAACCCTGATTTCTAACTTACGAAACACGTGCGATTAGGTACCTTCAATTTGACCATCAGAACCCATCTTGACCCAAAATAGAGTCCTAGACAAACATTTACCATAATTTAGGTTTTTGCATAAATTACCCAGTAAAACGAGGTTAAAACCTAAATCTAACTTCACCATTGGATTTCTTGGGTTCAAATTAGGTATGTACCAAAATTTTGGCCTAATCTGAGATCATCTTAACTAAGTTTGCATTTTGGTCCAATCAAACTCTTTCTATCTCATTCAGACCCTTAGGTTTTTGAATTCCTAGCAAATAGTCCCCCAGTTTTGTCATCTTCTTCACAAGAAGGTCCCTCCGCCATTATCGCTCAAGAATCCTACTCCTGCAAGCTTCATTTGAAGAGTTCTTTTTGATTGATTGATGAAACTTTTCCAAAATTGAATCTAAGACTCTTTAGGAAATCCTCTTTCTAATGGGACGAACCTTGGATCCCAACTCCTTCCCAAAAGCTCGTGCAAACGCTTTGAAGGAATGGGTATCCTATTTTTGCATAAGCTCCAAGGTTCCCAAGCTTGTTTCCAAGCTTGGAACCCCCTCCTAAGCCTTATTTAAGCACACCCAATGCATGGCCGTGCTCTTCAGCTAGTTTTAGGGCCAAAAACATCTTCCTAACTCTCCCTCTGGCCCTCCTCCGACTTAACTCCAGTGAGCTCCTCCCTCGTCTTCCTACGAATGGCCAATAGCCAAATTGGACTGTCCTCCTTCTTCCCCATCTTCGTCTACGCCTGGTGGCCAAAGCCAGGGCACCTAGATCCCTCTCTTCCTTGCCGTCCACCTCAACAGTGAAGTTCTCTTCCTCGGCACTAGTTAATCAAAGCCGACATCCTCCTACCCCTTTCGTTCGATTAGTTTAGTTAGTTAGGTCCCTCTCCCTCTCTACTTCCTCTTCTTGTCTTCTATCATTCAATTTGACCTCCACTACCGCCATTCACCCTCATCTCTCCCATCTCCGACGACCACTCCGATGAGGGTTTCCATCCGCTACACATCTCCATCCCCCTCGCTAACAAGCCTAAAACTTCTATCGTGTGCCCACGACCAAAAGCCCTAACTCTATTGGGCTGCTCGACCACCCCAGCCACTTGTCGACCAACCCACCGTTCTCTGCCAAACTCCTTCATCGTTCGGCCACCACACCTGTCCATCCATCACAAAACCACGGTGAAAGCACTTGCCGTGCTCCGGTGATCATCTTAAGTGTTTTTAATGTGGTTATAAGGTCGTTTTACTTGTTTGTAGAGTTCCTCCTCCGGCCTCCATTAACGAGCTTCTCCGACAAGTTCTAGAGCAAGTTCTTGAAGGCACTACCTCAGGTACTTGTCCCAGCTGAAGTGAATTTACTCTAGGAGCGCAAGTGGACCAGCAATTAGGTGTGCTGACCGCCCCCCAAAGCGAATTGGATGAAGACTTCCATCTTCAGTTGCTACCTACTGCTGCACGAAGGAAGGGTGGGACATTTAGTCCCACCTCGGAAGCGGGTAACCATATGAAGTGGCATAAATTGATTTTGTCCCATCCGCTTAACGCCTCAACTAATACATAGGGGTGAGGTCCTTGCACCCGTCACGCGCCTCACCCGTGACACCTACACACAGGTAGGGTGCATCTGGTTACCTGCCTAAGCCCTGTTCACACCTTGCTCGCCACTCGTTGTCGGTGAGCATCGTCCCGGGTCCGCGTGTGCCCGATAACCTGATAGCTTGGCACTGTGAAGGTTCCTGGGAGGGCAGAACCTAGGAGGAGGAGAGAGAGGGAGAGTGTAGGGAAGGGGGTTTTTCTCTCTGTGACACTTAGCCAAATCTGAGAGTGCCTCCCTTGTGCGTGAGAAGAATTATGAAGAGAAAAGGCAAAGAAGAAGAAACAAGAGGAGAAGAGGCTGAAGACAGGAGGAAAGGAAGAAGTTCTACAGAAAGAAACAGAAAGAAGAGGAAGACGAAGAACAGTGTTTCCCTAGCACTGTAGGACCTGTTGGTTAAGCCATCTGGTCATCAGACCTGACGTCTGATTTGAGGCTTGATACTGTGTACGATTGATTTAGAGTTACTGTTGAGATATTTAAATTGATTGAATGCTTGAGATATATATGCTTAGAGAGTAATTAGTGATTTAAATCACCATTATTTTAGCTTCGCTACTTTGTTTTATTATCTTAAGATACATGAAAATTCATTGAATATCTAATGTGATAGACTAGTATTTATTGAATATCATTATTTGGTTTAAGTTCTTGTGCTCATTTACATATTAATTGAGATTAGCGATTGAATTCCTATTTGCTCCCTATGTTCGACCTCAGACTTTCATTCGAGTAATAAAATTTATTTGTTTTCAAGCGATTTCGACCTATACTACGATGCGACATTTAAAACCTCGATCTTTCTCTGTCAACATTTTGGTGCTGTTGTCGGGGAGCGATGTGCAATTCACTGCCATTCTCCTGCTATATTTTTATATTTGAGCACTGACTTGCCCTATTTGCTTTATTGTGATTTTGCAAGGTACTTCACGAGGAGATCTTTCGCTTAAATCAACCACTCCAGGGCAAGTAACTTCTCTATTCTTCCCTAATCAACCTCTTAATCTTGGGAAGACAAAAAGGAAACAATCAATTATGAATCACCCACCTTATTTTTCATAGTAATTATCATTTAAAAGGCAAGTTTCCTGATTTGCAAAATTTTTTTTTTCAAGTCTCATTGAAGTTGAAGCAATTCTGTTTAGAGATCCTACCCCAAATTTCTTGTGCCTATTAGGAACCACGCTTAAATTATAAATCACTTTGGGCTAACACATTTCTTGCTTGAAGCCCAAGGTGAACAAGTTAAGATCAATTGGACTTTGAATATAGCCAATTTGGGTTTCAATTTTTAGGGTTTTGGAGTGCTAGTTCACACTTACCTGAATTAAAAAGAAAACAAACCCACCTGCATTTGTGTTCTACCCAAGCCCTTGATAGCTCAATGGGGTGTGATTTGTTTATTTGTGTTCTACCCAAGCCCTTGCTACCCACCTCAAGATCTGACTCATGTTCCTTTTCCTGAGGCCTTGATTAAACCTAGGAAGAAGAAGCCTGTTGATAGTAACGAGGAGCTCTTGAATATATTCAAGAATGTTGAAATCAATATCCTGTTCCTAGACGCTATCAAACACATACTGGCTTATGCTTAATTTTAAAAGGATTTATTCGCACAAAAGAGTAAGTCGAGGGAATTTGTTCCGAGGAAGGTGGTACTCTCCGAGTAGGCTAGTTCTGTTATCCTGTATCACCTTCCTCCGAAAAAGAGAGATCCAGGTGCCCCTTTGATTTCTTGTGTCATCGGAGATTACACCTTTGATAGGGCACCTCTGGATCTAGGTGCATCCATTAACCTAATTCCAACTTCTCTTTACGAGAAGTTTGGATTAGGTGAACTTTGGCCGACTTCAGTAACGCTGCACTTAGCAGACCATTCGGTCACAAATCCGAGAGACGTTATTGAGGATGTTATTGTTAAGGACTTCTATTTTCCTGTACATTTCCTTGTCCTTGACATGGATGTACCTGAGAATTTAAGGCACGCGTTGATGAGAAGCTCATCATGGTCTCTAATTAACTAGTCTTCCTAGTTAATTAGCTAGGATTATGTGAATTTATGGGTTAATTATTAAATAAGGGATAAATGGTAATGGATCCTAAAATAAGTTAAAAATTCTATATTATCATCCAATTAATATTATTAATAATCTAATTAATAATTGGACTCGAAATATTATCAATCATTCATCTAATTAATATGTTAACTAACTTAAGCATAATATATACCTAAGTATGTAATAACTTAAGTAACATTAAATAAATTAATCTAAAAAGGTCAAAAATGTAAATTCAAGGTCTAAATATAATAATTATCTTATTTATAATCATATATAAAAAGTTGAAAAAGATCTAAATTAAAATAAACCTTGAAAACCTGAGTTTACATTTTGGTCCCTACATTTTATTCCAATCAGGTCCTTACTTTCCATTTAGGTCCTTAAGTTTCATCACGAACAAGTCCCTAGACTTCTTCTTCTTCTCTTCTTCACCCGACTAGACGGCTGACGACTGAAGGTGCAGCCACCGTTTGATCACCGCCAATCCGATGTCATCTCTTCTTCTCCAAGCTCCTGGAGCTTGCGCTCACCATCCCATTTTCATCCACCTGTCTGGATGATGCCTTTATCCTAAATTAAGGTTGGAGATAACCTCACCGGCGTCGGAGAAGATGCCGGTGGTTATCCTCATCCTAGCCACAATTGCGTCTAGATTCCACCTCCTTCTTAGTCGCTGTTGACTATAAATACCCCCTGACACCCTTGATTTCCACCAAGTTGGCTCCCTTCCCTCTTCTTCACTGAGTCGACCCAATAGGCTATTCACTCTGCAACTCTGGCAATCTTCCACCACCTCATCCGACTTCCTCCATCCATTTTTATCAGCTCTAGAACTCCGCCGAAGTCAGCCATGTCTCTTGACACAAGCGCTGACTAGGAGCTCTCCTCTGCTTCACCTCACAACTGTCGTTGGAGATCTTTCGACAGCCCTCTGATTTCCTCCTCCATCATGAGCCGTCAACGGAGATCCTCTAACCCCTTCGTCCAGGTAACAGTAGTCTAGGACTAGGAGTAGGAGTAGGATAGTTTAGTTAGTTAGTTAGGTAGGTTAGTTAGCCGTAATGTTAGATTTAGATTTCATCTTCCTCGACTCCGGCGAGCCCCTTGAGCTTGTCAGAGCATTAATTTCGTCGTTTTAAATCACTGTTCAACTTCCTCTATCTTCCACGATCACTTCTATCACATTTAATTACTAATTTGATCACTAATTCGCCTAAATCATTTCCACCTCCACCGACTACTTCTGCTGTCCATGGCAGCAGTAGTTGACTTAATCTTCACCTTCATTAGGTCCTCCATCATCTTTTCATCACTAAAGGATCCTAATCACCGCTATAATTTGATTAAATACCACATATAATGTAAATGCCTAAATCTCATTAAGCTCCTGAGCTCGCTGTCAATGGCGGCTCAGGAGTAGTTGAAATCTTTAATTAACTATATATTTATGATCGCAATCACTTGTTGACTTGTTTTGACCACTTAATTGAGTGGTAAAATAGGTCCTGAGCATTAATCAACTCAAATTCTTTAAGAAATGAATTCACTATTAAATTTGTATTCTAATGAGCAAATGAAGGAAATAAATTTGATCCTGAGGTTCCTTGTGACCTCAGGAACCTTTTCAGGTCACTAATGGCATAATTTCTCATTCTGTGCACAATTTTCTCTTTTTCTGGACTCACCGGAGCTCCGACGAGTCAAAAGTGTTCTTCAATCTGTATAACTTGGTGAGAAGCTCCAGAATGATGAATTGAGGTTCACTGATTGTGCTGAGGCCATTTATTTGGGATTTTGATGACAAGAGCTTGAGTTAGGCATTCATCTTCTCCAACTCCGGCAGAGTTGGAGAAGTCTGACAGAAAGTTTTAAGTTGGGATTAATAGACTAAAAGCTTCAGTGCAGAGCACTGAAGTCATTTCTGTGCTTAAATTAGTGTAACAACCTTTGATTTATTCTGACGAACAAACCACTTTAGAAGTTCAGGCGACGAGCCTAAAACCCTAGAAACTTCAGTTAAAACATCTATTCAAGGGTCTGAGCATGTTTCTGAGATTGAGAGGATGTTATTCAAGGTTTTAATTCCATTTGAAAAGGTTTAGATCAGAAAGTCAAATATGGAGGCTTAACAGTCAAACTTGAGTTTGATGCTTTGATTCTGAATTCAATCTGATGAATTGATGAGTTTAAATTGATTTTAAGATGTCTATGAATGATTTTAAAGTGAATTGGATGAGCTCTGATGGTTAATTTGGTTGGATTTCAATTATTGCCAGTTTGGGTTATTTTTGAACCCAAACTATTGGCGGTAGATTTTGGACGAGATTTGATTGCAAATTCTGCCCAAATGAGTTGGTAACAACCTCTAGAATTTGTTTTGATCGATTAATCATGACTTTAGATGTCTGTTAGGTCTTTTTCAAGTCTGAACCACACTTCCTGAAGCTTTTAGAGAAGCTTTGAGCTTCTATGCACTTCCTGAAGCTCTTTAGAGCTTGATATCCACACTTGAAGATGTGGAATTCCCTGTATAATCTATTTAGAACATTAGCTAAGAGAGAAAGTCCAGTCTGAGGACTTAGAATAAGGAAAACCACTATCTAGGCCAAAATTACCATAGATAGACCTGTAGATTCGCCCTTCTAATCGAAGAGCAAAACTTCCCCTTCACATTAAATTGACTATACAATCTTGTAGAGCACCTCAAGAGCTTTCCAACAAGCTTTTGTTTGCTTGAAATGGAGCTCTAAGCTAGGAGAAATCATCACTTGAAGTTTGCTCTGGGAGGGGTTAGGATAGTCCCACATCGAGAATTTCTGAGCGGGAGCCTTAGTTTAAAATGAATTTATTGTATACACCCTTCAGTCATTAGCGCTCGGCGTATGGTTACCGAATGAGCATTCAATTGAGCATGTGTGTGTGTGTGTGTGTGTGGGCACGTATGTGCCTGCAAGTGTGTGCCTGTGTGGCATGCAGATGTGTGGACCTGGGAGGGAGTGTGCGAGGCCTGGGAGGCGTGACCCGGTTTGGCTCGAAACTCTGAACCAGAAATAAACCAAATTATAAATGAATCAGGCTTGGAGCTAGTAGGGTCTGGTCCCACCCTGCAAAGGGTGCTGCATATCCCCGAAATGTCTAAGCCTCCAATAAATAACTAATTTTTGGTTGAAGAGAGAAAAAACCTGGTTCAGTTCAAAAGGTTAAGGAAGAAAGGTTCAGAAGGAAAGAAGGAAATGCTAAAGCTAAGTGTTGAAGGCCAAGGCTCAGAAGGTTAAGAAGAAAGAGAAGGAAAGGTTAAGGAGGGAAACGCTAAGGTTTGGAAGGTAAGGAAAAAAGCTAAGGAAAGAAGGAGAAGGAAGATAGGAAGAGTTTGTAAGAGAAGGAAGAGAAGGAACAGGCACTGAAGAGGCAAGGTAGAGACAAAAGAGGAAGAGAAAGAGAGCTTGAGAAAATAAGAGAGAGAATAAAGAGAAAGATAAAGAGATAAGAGAGAGAATAAAGAGAAAGAGAGAAGAGAGAAAGAGAAAGGTAAAAGAAGAAAAGAGAGAGAGGTTGAAGATAAAAAGAAAAGAAATGGTTTTTCTTGCATTATTTTTAATTTCTTTTTGAGTTTAATGATGTAATAAGGCATGTTTTAATTAGAAGAACTTTCTATTGTCTTAATTTCTTTGAAATAAATAGAAATTATCATGTTTACTTGTTATTAAAGAAAAATTATTTGAGTAAATATGTTTTCTTATGGAATTTTGCAAATTTCTTAAATTCAAAACAATAGGCAAAATTCATGTTAAAATTAACTTAATTTTACCTCCTATGAGTTGTTTAAATAGCTTGGTGAATTCTAAATAATATATACCTCCTAGCGAACGACCTGGACTCAACCAGTTAAAAGTAATAAAATCTAAAATGTTAGGTTAACTTGACCCTATACTACTCAACCGACACAAATTTGAGTTAACCTAAGTTACTTTCTTCTACACATAATTAAGCTCAATTAACTTAATTAACTGTATTGAGGAGTAGCATGACCACACGCCCATCATTCTGGGACATCCGTTCTTGGCTAACGCTAAGGCCAATATCAACTGTGAGAGCGGTAGCATGGAAATCACCTTTGGATATCAAAAATTGAAATTTGATATTTTTAAGGTGATTAACAAATTTGAGGATTGTGGATTTATAGAGGAGCTTGAGGAAGATAATGTGAATATTGAGACATGTATGGCTGTTTTTGCAATTGAGAGTTCAAATTGAGAATTATTGACTCCCTGGCAACGGCACCAAAATGTTGATGATCGCCAAAATCTTATCTTGATGAATCTGACCCGCAACCTTCTGTGGCAAACCCGCCATATTTTGAAGAGGTTATTGATTTTGTTCACTTTCAACCTCTTCCTCTTGATGAATCTTCATCAGCATCATCCTTACCTTCCATTCTAAACTCGCCCTAGCTCGAACTGAAACCATTGCCTAAGGGTTTGAAATATCAGTTTTTGGGACTTCAAAATACTCTCCCTGTGATTATCCTTGATAGGTTAACTAAGGAGCAGATTAAATTGATCAAGGTCCTAAAAGAACACAAGGAGGCAATTGGTTGGACCATCCATGACCTTAGGGGGATCAAGCCATCTTACTGCAAACATAGAATATTCATGGAAGATGGATCCCGCCCTTCTTGCCAGATGCAAAGGAGATTAAACCCTACTATGCGAGAAGTGGTCAAGAAGGAAATAATTAAGTGGCTCGACATAGGAATCATTTATCCGATCTCAGATAGTCCTTGGGTAAGTCCCGTGCAAATTGTTCCCAAGAAAGCTAGGATTACAGTTGTGACTAATGAGAAAGGAGAATTTGTCACAACTCGTTCAGCTTCCTCTTGGAGGGTCTGTATCGATTATAGGAAGCTGAACATAGCCACGAAAAAAGATCATTTCCTTTTTCCCTTCATCGATCAAATCCTTGAAAGACTAGCTAGGAAAAAGTACTTCTGTTTCCTAGACGGTTACTCGGGATACAATCAAGTCCCTATCCATCCCGAGGATCAGGAAAAAATGACTTTCACCTGTCCCTACAGAACCTTTGCTTTTCGTAGAATGCCATTTGGCTTATGCAATGCACCTGCGACTTTTCAAAGGTGTATGCTGGCTATATTCTCTGACATGGTGGGAGAGTTTATGGAAGTCTTCATGGACGATTTCTCTATTTTCGGAGAATCATTTCATTCTTGCCTGGCTAATCTTGAAATGATCCTTAAAAGATGCACCAAAACAGGATTGGCCCTTAGCTGGGAAAAGAGTTATTTCATGACACAAGAAGGCATCATCTTGGGTCATGTAATCTCTGAATGGGGAATTGAAGTTGACAAGACTAAGGTTGATGCTATCTCCAAAATTCCTCCTCCCACATATGTGAAACAAATTTGATCATTTCTTGGTCATGTGGGATTCTATAGGAGGTTCATCAAGGACTTCTCTATGGTTGCTCGCCCTCTGAGCAACCTTCCTGCTAAAGATATGCCGTTTGATTTCAACGAGTCATGCCGTAAGGCATTAGATTTTCTTAAATTGGCAGTCACTTATGCTCTGGTGTTGCAACCACCGATCTGGACAGCCCCATTTAAGATCATGACTGACGCTTCTGATTACGCGGTAGGGGTTGTTTTGGGTCAAAAGATTGACAGGAAGCCCTTTGTCATTTACTACGCCAGCAAAACTCTGGACGAGACCCAAAGGAATTACACTGTTATTGAGAAGGAATTACTAGCTGTAGTATTTACTTTGGAGAAAATTAGGGCTTATCTCTTAGGGTCTCACGTCATAATTTACACCGACCACTTGGCCAAAAAAGATGCCAAACCCCAGTTTATCTGATGGATTCTTCTGCTTCAAGAATTTGATCTTGAAATTAAAGATAAATCCAGGGCACAGAATGTGGTGGCGGATCATCATCGAGACTTCTAAGTGATTCTTCTCGTCTAGATATTCCAATTGCTGATACTTTTCTGGACGAAACTATTCTTACAGTATCAGGTGTCTAAACCCCATGGTTTGTAGAAATTATAAATTATTTGGTCGTTGGTCAAATTCCCCAGGATTGGACCAAGCAACAATGAGATAGACTCAAATCTGAGGCCAAATATTACTTCTGGGAGGACCCTGAACTGTACCGCATCGACTCTGATTAGATTATTCGTCGATGTGTTCCAGAGAATGAATTTCAAAGTATACTTGAGTTTTGTCATGCATCTGCGTGTAGTGGACATTTCTCCGGGAAAGAGATGGCTGCAAAAATTTTGCAATCTAGATTCTATTGGCCATCTTTATTCAAGGATGCCTAAGAATTCTCGATGTCGTGTTCCCAATGCCAGGCACCTGGGAGCATAACCAAGAGAGATATGATGCCTCTAAACCCGATTCTTCCCATTGAAATCTTTGACGTTTGGGGCATCGATTTCATGGGACCCTTCCTCCCTTCATTTGGACACCAGTACATTCTCGTCGCTATTGATTACGTGTCCAAGTGGATTGAGGCTATTCCCACTTGAACCAATGACCCCAAGGTGCTCATCGATTTCGTTAAGAAGAACATCTTCAGTTGGTTCGGGATTCCGAGGGCCATCATCAGCGATGGTGGTACTCATTTCACTAATGCCTAGTTCCATAGTTTACTGGAAAAATATGGGCTAAATCACAGAATCTCCACACCTTACCATCGCCAGACGAATAAACAGACCGAGATCCCCAATCGGGAGATCAAGAATATTCTGCAGAAAACGGTTAGACCTGATCGTAAAGATTGGACTCAAAAGCTTGAAGACGCTCTTTGGGCCAACCGTATGGTGTACAAAACACCTATCGGCATGTCACTAATTGCGCAGTAATCATAGGTCTTAATTGACCTAGACTAGGCTAGAACTTAGCATAAGTTAGGGAAATTCATGCATGCATACGCATTATCTGCATCTTTACTGCTTTACTTTAGCTATGCATAAAATAATGTTATAATGTGCTGATTAAGTGCGTTATGTTGATTGCAGGCAATAAGCAGATCTGGAGCTGGATCTGGAGCAGGATCTGAAGCTGGATCTGAAATAACGAGAGTTGTAGCAAAGCTGGAGCAGAAGGCCTAGTTTAGATGTAGGAATAATAATGTAAGGGGGTTAAATATTTTCTATTCTATTAAGTAGAAATAAAGCAATAAAATGTGAAGAGCTTAGGTCCATCCTAGCCCTAGGATAGCCTAGAGACCTCCCCAAGCCTTAGCCACCCTTAGATTAGGTCACAACACCCTAGGAAGCCCTAAAACCCTAGTTCCAACCCTTATCTGGATGTCCAGATAAGTTATAGGACGTCCAGGACCCTTAGCCATCTCCCTCACACTTCAAACCCACTTCTGCAATGTTATTGGATGTCCAGACACTTTGTCAGACGTCCAATTTCTGCAGAATACCCAAAACAGAACTCGAAATCCTTCCTTACTCTGATTGGACATCCAGACAACAAGTCTGGACTTCTGATTTTTGAGTATAAGACATCTGACACTATTATTAGACGTCCGATGCTGCTCTCCAATTCCTGTTTTGAGATTTAAGCCTTGATCTTGGATCTCTAGGTCCCTGAACACAATTCCAACCCCATAGGAACCTAAATTAGGGTGCCCTAACCCTAGTACATCACCTCTAGACCTCCCTAAGGACCAAATTAGGTCCTCACTAAACCTAATTGAATTGGATCTTAGTCAATTCCATCAGCCTATTCAATTGGAGTCATTGAGTCCAATTGAGCCTTGATCTCAGCACACACTATACAATTGGACTCAATGAGAGTTCAATTGACCTAGACCTAAATTAGTTGAGGTTTTTTACTCCCAATTAAGTTTTCACACACCCAATTAAACTTGTATTAAGTTTAATTGCACTTTACCTTAGTGAATTGGGATTTACAACCCTAATTTGAGACATACCTTGACCTAAACCCACTAGAACCTAACCTAATCAACCTAGCCACCTAAGTTTCGACCCACACACACCCACACACACCCACACACACCATCCACACGAAAATACCTAGCCTAGAGTTCTCTAGAACTCTCTACCATGTGTGGTTGCCTTAGTGGTTGCCTTGGTTGCCAAAAATAACAACCAAGAGCCATTCAATTTTTAGATCCACATTTGGTGGATCTAAAAACCACCATCCACCCTTTCTCTCTCAATCTCCCATGAGCTCTCACCATAGGCATCTCTAGAGAATTCCATAATTCTCTAGAGAGCTTCCCTTAGGTTTATTTATAAAAAGACCCAATGGGTGGCCATTTGCACCCATTCACTTCCTTGGCATTCATTCCACTTAGGCTAGCCACTTCCATCTCCACTCCACCTCCATGAGTAGAGCACCACCATGGAGGCCACCATCTCCACGCAAGGAAGCTGAATCAGCCCCCCAACCTCTCTCCAAGGGCTAGCCTAAGCTCCATTGGCCACCCCTCCTTCTCTCAGCCACTCAAAGGCCATCGGAGACCACCTCCGAATGCCCTTCCTTCTGATAGATTAGTAGCTTAGCTTTTCATATATTTACTGCTTATTAGTGTAGTCTTACTTCTCCCCCAATGATGCATGAGAAATCCCCCCATCGATTTTTGTATGAAATCATTTTCTGGTAGCTAGGTTTAATTTTCAAGCATTTATGTACAAGCTTTCCTCTACGTTTTATGTTGCAAACGACTCTCCCACTGAATGAATGAAAAATGCTTTTATATATATATATTTGTCTCTATATGTTTGAAATCACCATGAGCTTAATAATTGTCATTCTTTTTGTGTGATTCAAGTTGCCTGTTTCCGATTCCTAATATTCTTGCAACTAAGCATGTCATACCTAAATACGTAATAATCATGAACTGGCATGTGGTTCTAAACAAAGTAGAGTAAGATCGATTTCAAAAGTAAAAGCAATGCCTCCCAGAGACGAACGACCGGGACTCAAAGTCTCGTTATTTTTACAAAATAATATCTTTGTTGGATCGTATTTCACAGCTATACTACGACGCTTTTATAAAAAATGTGAGCTACGATTTTTCGCCAACAAAATCACCATTTCGTCTGGTGCATGGAAATGCATGTCATTTACCTATTGAGATTGAACATCAGGCATTTTGGGCGATCAGGCAGTGTAATTTGGATGACTTTAGCTGGAAAGACCAGGAAACTCCAACTATCTGACTTGGAGGAGCTTAGAAATGATGCGTACGAGAATGCCAAGATCTATAAGGCTCAGACCAAAGCTCTTAATGACAAATTGATATCACGTAAGAGATTTGAGCTGAACTAGAAGGTCTAGCTCTTTGATTCTCAACTTAAGCTCTTTCCTAGCAAACTAGGGTCAAAATGGAATGACCCGTTCATCGTCGATCAGATATTTCCAAATGGGGTTGTTCAAATCTCTGACCCAAGGATGGCTAATTCTTTTAAAGTCAATGGTCAATGTCTGAAACCTTTTGTTGACCGTATTGTTTCAGAACCCGTCTCAGATACGGTTGCTCTAATCATATCGTGATTTCTTTGGCTGGACTTCGCCTAGCTGATGGCATTAAACTTAGCATTTGTATAGTTTGACTCAAGGCTGACCCGAGTATCATGGAATATAGGTGATATTTTCTTCATTCTACCCTGCTTCTCATGCATTTTATTTTCAATGAGGACATTGCATCAGCTAGGCATGGAGGGGTGGATTCATTTCTGAATCATTTTATCAGCTCTGTTGAATTCTTGTAAATTCTACTTATTTTTTTTCTTTATTAAAAAAAAAGAAAAAATTGAATTAGGAAAGAATAATTGGGCATTAGGATTTTTCAACCTTATGGAATAATACAATAGGATCTGAACACTTAGACCCTTCAAGTTTTCGGGCTTAATCAGCCCAGGTGTCCACTAAAATGTGGATTTGTTTATCGAGTCCTCGTCATTCTGAATTTCAATTTGGTTAAATAAGTTAGGGTAATAAGTACACGACTTATCAACCCGCTCTCTGATTTGAGAGGATTTTACGTCTAAGCATCTACACACTATTTGCACTGACTCACTTTTTGGTGGTTTTAACAGAAATTGGGTAGCTAATGAACCTTCTAGGGTGGTATGGCTGGCAAGTTATCGTGGGTAACAGCCCATTATAGGTTGTCCAGAGTCCAGTCACACGACCATTCTTTTCCTGCTACCTTTAGGTAAATCTTAGATTTGGGAAGCCACCTACTTAAAGAAAGAAAAGAGAAAGGCAAAAAAAAAGAAAAAAAAAAGAAAAAAAAGGGAGAAAAGAAAAGAAAAAAAAGAAATAAGCCACACTTCACCGCACGAGTATGGCTGGCAAGTTATCATGGGTAATAACCCATTGATAGGTTTTCCAGAACCCAACTCAAGAAATGCACGTATAATTCTAAAACACTTAGGAAGAAGCGGAGAAGTAGAATAAGCTGGGGAGATATACACTGGGTTTGCCCTTGTGTTGACCTCATAAAAATAAAAGTAGGGAGAAAGCTACCGGTCGAATAGATAGACCTTTAAGCAGAATTTCTTTTCAAGGTCACCTAGGGACGTAGAAACCCAAAGTCCGTTCTAATCGCTGATCAGTGAGTCTATCACATTTCACACATAAAGATGCTTAGATCTTAGGGTTCTCTTTGAGTCTTGGGTGGGTTGAGTGGCCGTAGAAAGCTGCTCCAAACCCTAAACCTCAAAAATCCAAAAAAAATTAGAAAAGAAGAAAAGAAGAAAAATATCCTTCTTTGAATAAGGTGAGAGCTTGAGGCGGTTTGCATTTTGGTAGACACTCGGGCGCTGTTGTGTCTTTGTAGTTCAGGTTCTTAGTAAAAATCTCCTAGTGTTGAAGAATAACTTTTGCCCAAGATATCCGACCTAATTCTTTTATAAATAGCATATAGCTTTTGCTAGGGACTAACAAAAGATAGGCATGGGGGTGTGATGTGCATACATCTGGATAGCTAAAAATATCTATTAATGCATGTTCTTAGTATCATATTAGCATCATGCATTGCAAATATTGCATAACATGCATCATAATGCATTTAGGTCAAATTATACAAATTGTATAGTAATTTCTTCTTTTTGGTGGCCAGGGATAGGGCGACTTTTAATCGGGAACTCTAACTGAAGATCCAACCATATGTATCAGATCAGGGTGATGATCGGAGTTCAACGACTCTAAGATTGCCCTGATCGGACTTTCGTACAATCAGATATAACTCGAGGAAAATCAGAGATCAAGGGCCAAGATGGTGTCAATCCAGAACTTCAGATGACAGATTTGACTGCACAGATGGATTTGGATTGATGATCGCATCCCAACGGCGCAAAAATCGATTCAATTCGACATTCGTGGCACCATTTACAACACATAGAAGATGGATGACCAAGATGGGGCCACGTGGCGCCATCCTAGCCTCCCAACCTGCCAGAGGAGTGCTGCACGACGCCCTCTTAGATCATGTGATTAATCTCAGCTGTTGGATCTTAAATCCAACTGTCGAGATCGCATCAAGGAGTACTTGCATGCTGATGAAGATTCAAAGCTCGAGCACTCTCAGCCGTTGGATCTTCATCCAACGACTGAGCACACTTGAGCCTAAGTTAAAATTGCAACCATCCACTGACGTAGCAAAGCGGACGCAAGTGCTTCATGCGAAGAAGAGGCACAGAGTTGAGCCCTCGTGAGCCTCAAATTCGAGCGTAGGGCGTGGGCAGATTCAATAAGCCGTCAGATGGCGATCGTGTGGGTGAGGAGTGGAGATCTAGCTCGCGGAGGTGCTTTGGATCACGTACGCATGCATCGGCGCGCGATGAAGCATGGGCACGGTGTGTTTAAGCCATCCAATCTTACGATCGGACGGCTAAGATGAAAAGAACGTGGGCATGCGTTGAAGCACGAGGAGAAGAAGAGACGCGCTGCTCGTGTGCACACGTTGCCCACGTCATGCCTTTAGTGATGGATAAATCCATCATTAAAGATCTGACATTAATGTTTTGATGTTAAAATGACCCATTTGTCCCCTCAAACCTCATCTATAAAAGGACCTACGCCCTCCACTTCTTCATCCCTTCCTTCACGTCTCTCCCTTTCCAAAGCTCTAAAGAAGCTTGTCCCAAACTAGGGATGCCCCTCTAGAGTCAAAATCAAAATTTTCTTGCCCTCATTCCGGAAGTGGATCCCATGACGACGACGACGCCCTGCTTCGCCCCCGGTTCTTCCCGCTTCATTCTTCGTCTTCCATCTTCGTCCTCTGTCTTCCAGGCGTCGCCCCATCCGGCTCGTCCTCTAAGCAGCCGTCGAGGAGGATAACTTCTCTCCACCTTCTTTTTATCACTTTCTAGAGTAGATTTCTCACTTTCTAGCTGTAACATTTTCCCACTTTCTAGCTGTAGAATTTCCCGCTTTCTAGTTGTAAAGACATTTTCCAAGCTTATTAAAGTGATTGTTCTCTCTCTCTCTCTCTCTCTTAGTGTTTATATCAAGTTCCTTGTAATTATCCCGCTTTCTAAACAAAAACAACAAAAAAAATATAACCGCAGATTTCAAATCGACGTAGCCTCCCTGTGTTCGACTCGGAATTCTTTCGAGTTTCGGTAAATTTATCTGTTGACGGATTTCTTCGCAAATAATACTACATCGACGAGTTTTCAAAACTCAATCCCATTTGCATATGTTTTCCACTCCAACAATCACCATATACACTGATCACTCGGCCTTGAAATATTTGCTGAATAAGAAGGATGAAAAACCCTGCCTAATTCGATGGATATTATTACAAGAATTTGACTCGGAAATCAATGATAAAGCGGGTTCGCAAAATGTCATGGCCGATCACCTTTCAAGACTTAACACTGGTGATGTTTTGACCCAAACAACCATTTTTCCAGATGAAATGCTCCTAACATTAAAATCCCTCCCTTGGTATGCTGATTATGCAAATTATTAGGCATGCAAATCTCGCCATTGGACGATTCCCTTCTGACTGGCATAAACATAAGAGGGATAAGTTCTTTGCCAAAATTAAATATTACTTTTGGGAGGGCCTCGATCTATTCCGTATCTATGCTGACCAAGTCATTAGGCGGAGTGTTCTTGATTTAGAAACACATTATATTCTGAACCACTGTCACTCAATGGCTTGCGGCGAACATTTTTCGGGGAAGAAAACGGCGGCGAACATGTTAAATGCCAGATTTTATTGGCCTAGCATACACAAAGATGCTCATGAATTTTGTCGATCCTATGCGTTGCCAGAGCATCGGCAACATGAACTCTAAGGATATGATGCCCCTCAACCCATTTTGGAAGTTAAAATTTTTGATGTGTGGGGCATCGATTTCATGGGACCATTTATCACCTCTTTTGGGTACCGGTACATTTTAGTCACTGTCCACTATGTTTCAAAATGGATCGAAGCGGTACCCACGCACACTAATGACCATCGAGTTGTCATGGATTTTATAAAGAAAAACATTTTTTCGCATTTCGATCTTCCTAAGGCCATTATTAGTGACGGAGGCTCACATTTCACACATTCTTAGTTTCGTCAACTTCTTGCTAAATATGGGGTGAACCCTAAAATCTCCACACCATATCACCCTCAAACTAATGGCCAAGCTAAAGTCTCCAATCGGGAGATTAAAAATATTTTGCAAAAGATGGTTAAGTCCGACCAAAAAGATTGGTCGCTAAAACTTGACGATGCATTATGGGCTTACCGTATAGCTTTCAAAACCCCAATTGGCATGTCACCTTTTCACCTTATTTTTGGCAAGGCATGCCACCTCCCTGTTGAACTAGAACATAGGGCTTATTGGCCGACAAGAATTCAATTACAATTTGGATGCAGCCAGTAAACACAGGAAATACAATTAACCGAACTTGAAGAACTTCGCAACATGGCTTATGAAAATGCATGCGTTTACAAAGACCAAACCAAGAAATTTCATGATAAATTCATCGTTCGGAAATATTTTGAACCTAAACAACGCGTGTGGCTTTTTAATGCGAGGTTTCAAATATTTCCCTCTAAATTAAAATATAAATGGACTGGTCCTTACATTGTAGTTCAAACTACTTATCCCTATAGTGCCATTGAAATTTTGGATCCTTAAAAGCAACAATATCTTCAAAGTCAATGACCAACGACGTAAGCCCTATCTTGATCACAATCTTAACACAAAATCCGATTCTCATGACCTCCACGACTTACCCGATACTTAGTGACTTCACACCCGACTGAATGGCATAAAAGATAGCGTTAGATGGGAGGTAACCCATCATTTTTTTTTCTATTTTTTGTTTTTATTTTTTTCAGAGGTTTTGCCTATCTTGTTTTTGACTATCCTCACCAAGGTAATCTCTTTTCCCTTCCTATTGCATGAGGACATGCCAAATCTTAAGCATGGGGGGGGGGGGGGTTGTTTTTGAATTTTGACGATCAAATCAGGATTTTCAAAACCTAAAACCATTCAAGAGTTTTATTTCATTTTCTGCATGCATACCTAAAAAAATAGAAATGTTGAAAACTTTTTGAGAAATCTTTGAAATCGGGACTAAAGTTGAGAAATCATTCCAAGGCACAATGGGATTTAATCTTTAACAAATTATGGATTAAGAAGCGGATCTAAATATTAGAATTTCTGGGTCTACTTTTAGACTAGATCAAGTATCATTCTCTAAATTCCACCTGAATTCCTGATGATTTAGGTGACTTAATCTTCTTTTGCAACTTGGAAATTACCTGGCTCAGTTTCTAACCAAAAACTTGCGTCCCTTGCAGAATTCCTGTGTCAAATTTCACACATAGCCAACACTTAAAAACAATTTGAAAAATTAGAAAAAACCCCTTGTTTAGTCTTAGTAAAAATCCAACACAGATCATTAGTTTGCGTTTCCATCGCCGAGGAGGAAAATGCCTCCTTTGAGGACGAGATGTCAACATGTTACAGCCTCGGCGCTGCTCTATATCTATATTTCATATCTTTAGATGGAGCATTAAGGTGCATTTTTGTAGCTCAAGTGTCTTGGATGGTGCTCTACCCACAGTGTCAGAGTAAGAGCTTGAGTTTTCTTAGAGTGCCCCTTTACACTGCATTGTGTTTTGGGGTTGTGAGCTCCTGGGTGGTGTCTTGGGCAGTACTATCCTGAAGTGTTGGTGTCAGAGCCCCATCGAGGTTTGGTAACGGGAATGATGATCCCGACACATCTGTTATAAGGCTAAGCAAAGAATAAGCATGGGGGAGACAAAAAAAATCCAAACAAAAACATGACCCTAAATGTTGGCATTCACAAGCACAAACATAGAATTTTAAAAGATTATGCAAGTTGCGAGTTGACGTGGCGACAACTAGGTTTTGTTATAGCGTTGTAGTACAGTTAGTTATTGCCATCATTCACTAATATTTATTACTCGGAAAATAAAGTTCTCCCGAGGTCGAACTCAGGGAGCAAGTTGTATTCTAGGGGTACAAATTCTTATTACAAAAATAAAGAGAGAGAGAGAGAGAGAGAGAGAGATGAGAATTTGGCTTCTTCTTCTCTTCTTTCTTCCTCTTTGGCTTTTGGTTTCTTCTTCTTTGTTTATCTCCTTGTGGTCTTCTTCTTCTGCCTTCTGTTCTTCAGATCTTTTTACTTCTTTCTTCTGATCTTCTTCTCGTGCTCTTCTTCTGCTTTTGCTGTCAGGACGTCATCTCTCCTTCTTTCTTCTTTTTCTTTCTGTCTTCTTTATCTGCAGCAGTGGTGATGTTCTTCTTCTTTCTTTTCTGCCTTCAGAGCATCGTCTGATTTTCCACTCAGACGACTTAAGTCGCCGCTGCTACAGTGACGCTCGGTGCTCCTTCCTTCAGTCTTCGTCAGCCTTCTTCTCTGCCTCGCTTGTCTTCTTCTTTGCTTTGACCTGCTGGCTGCTCTTCTTCCTTCAGTCTTCTTCTTCTCTTCAGCCCTTCCTCTGCAGTCCCTTCACCTGTGCCTGCACACTCAAAGTTCCAATCAGAGACGGCAAAACCTACTCTACCCTCCCCCCCACGTTTCTCTCACAGAAGCCGCTCTTAGGAAAGCTCTCCCAGAGCAACCGGGTAATCGGGTACGTGAATCGCACCCGGGTCCAGGCCCACCGGCGTGCGGTGGTGGGCGAGGAGTGCAGGTCGGGCTTAGTCGGGTCGGGCCAGGTCCGCGAGGCGTGCGTGCGGACGAGGCCGGGCAGTCGGGCGGGTGAAGGGGACCTCACCCCGTGAACTGAGGCGAGCAGCTTAAGGCACTTTTTGCCTTTAAGTGCCCGTTCGCCTCAGTGGCTTTACGAGGTGGGACTAAATGTCCCACCCTAATTTGGATGCCTGCGCGGAGGAAGCAGCGGCAGTCGAGGCGAAGCGTGGGGGCTTCGCGCTAGAGCTTCACCTCATCTGTAGCCTGGCACTTCGCGAAGACGCCTCGCACTGCCTGGGAGCGTGACCTGGGTGTGGCGCACCTGGGGCAGCAGGTGAAGAAGCTACTTCGCTTCAACAATGGCGGCGGCGAGCGCAGGTACCTGTCCACAAAGAAACGGCCTCTCGGCCCAATCAGAAACGCGGAGGACCTTCGCCGTGGCACGGCGAAGGTGGTCGGGGGGTGTGCAGGCGGCGGGGCGGAGCCTAAGGGCCGCCCTAGGTCAAACTGCAGGTTGGGAGATGGGTTTGTTCGGTGGAGTTGCAGAGGGTGATTTGGGGGAAGTGGAAGGGCGGAGGTTGATCAGGGTGAGGAGGCGGAGGTTCTGCAGTGGTCGGCGAGCCGTGTGGGTTGCTGGACTGATGGGAGCGGGTCGCCGGAGCAGGGGCCGGAGGTGGAGAAGGTGAGGGCGATTGGTCGGATCGGGGCAACAGTAAAGATGTAAAGTGAGGAAAAGGAAGAGGGGAGGAAGAGGAGGAGTTCTACCTACTTAGCAAGACGAGGAGGGGCCGGAACAGGCGACAGTCGTATCGACTGTCGCCCTAGAAGAAGCTACCTAGAGGAAGGAGCGACGGCAAGGAGAGGGCTGGAGAGGCGCGCACTGGGTGCGGCGCGGCGCGGGAAGAGTAGGGGAAGGCAGCCCTGCTGCTGGTAGTGCGGCACAATGACGAGGAGGAGGAGGGAAAAACCACCGAAGCTGGAGGGCTTCCTGTCGGAGTGGGAAGAGAGTGAAAAGAGGGTGTTTCTCCATCAGGACCGAGCTGACAAGAATGGCGGAGCGACGGGGGTATTTATAGGGGCGGAATCAGAGAGGAGGGCGGAGGGAGACGACGTGTCTCCCTCGCCGGAGGACGCTGGAGGAAGGAGACCCATACCGTCCGTGCGTTCGCACGGCCGGTATGGTGGGTTGCAGCGACCAGGGGGGTGTTCCTGCGACGGCTGACGACGCAGGGCACCCCCATTTGACCTGGCAGGCCCTCCCCCTTACCCTGCGCGGCGCCATGCTCCGCGCAAGGTCGCCGGAGTGTGGTGCTGGCAGGTTTTGCAGGGAGGACCTGAATGTAAAGAACGAAGAAGAGTTAGGGGCCAAAATGCGAGGGTTCAAAAGTTGAGGGCCAAAAAGTAAATAGATGAGGACCAAAATGTAAAGTTGGTCAAGAAGGTTTCTTCTTAGGCTCAAGCTTTTATACGTGACTAATTAGGACATAAGTATTCTGATGGTAAATTTTATTTCTAGATGAAACCTTGTTTGACCGGTCAATTTACGTAAAAACCCAAATTAAGTTATTAATTGGGCATGGTTCTCAATGTAGGTCAAAATGGGTTCCGAATGCCAAATTGAAGGTTCTAAACCCTAGAGATTATTTTTCTATGAATTTTAGAGGGTTTATTCTATTTTTACTTTACCTCGAACCTCATGAATTGAAGTGGGTTTGTTTTAAGGTTACAGATTATCATTTAGTTCCTTGGAATTGCTGTAGCCCTTATCAGATCATCCCACTTTCCTTCTTATTCGGTTTGTTTGACCTATGTTTGGACCCTGAATTACCCTGTATGCAGATTATATTGGTAAAATTGCATTTTTACCCCTTATGACTTGTTTTCTCCTTAAACTCAGAATTCTCTGAGTTAACCCTTTCCTTGAGTTATGTAGGAGCTTTTATCCTTTGTATTAGGTCAAAATGAGCTAGTTATGGGTCATGATGAGGTTCTCATCATACCCCCATGCCTAGCTTTTGCTAGTCCCTTAGCAAAAACTTAAGGTTTCAACCCTTGTTCTAGACCATGAAGTTCTTAATAGCTTCAGATAAGTGCTTTTTCATTTAAACTTAGATTAGGTTAGAATGCTGACCATAGGCCTAAAAGGTACTCTAGTAACAATCAAGATCCAAATCTGTCTAGCCTTAGCCTCAGTCTTCAGCAAAGGTTTTTAAGGCCCACAAGAACTAACCTAAGGTTTATTGGACTTTGTGGTTAAAGCACCCGTGCTTGAAATGATTTTAGCCCTGGCTCAGTTCGCAGTGCCTTTTATAAGAGAGAGATAGAAAGTTTTTCTATTTAGAGAGTTTTGTCTCTCTTTTTCTTTTTAGTTCTAGCCTAGGATTGGCTTTTCAACACGGTCTGTATCAGATTCCTTGCTCCCATCATCAATCCTCAAGGGTTCCTGGCAATCGATGCTTCGAGATAGCACCACCCATGGCAACCCCCGGAACCCTGGCTATTGAGATTTCGAGATAATCCCATCCATGGTGTTCCGTGGCCGAATCCAGACCCTGGCAATTGACACTTCGAGATAATGCCATCCATGGAATTTGAACCAGCAGAGTGCTTACATGCCCCCAGTAGGATATGTAAATATCCTAAGAGACAAGCACCGAGGAGATGATATTTTGTTACGCATCTTCGAGGGGATTTCCCACCTCTCTGCGCTGGGAACTCGTCCAAATCAACTTGTGTTGATCAGCCGCTCCTACTCTAGGTGTACTTTTCAGAATTTTGCGACGCTTCTGCGTGATTTTGATTTTTACGCTTACTGAACCAGGCTGTGTGTGAGGTTAGGGTGCTTAGGTTACTAAGTCCCGTAAACCAAAAATTAGTTAACGAGGCTAAATACTCCCTAAGCCTTGGACCTAATACTTCAGCTTTTCATTTTCCTCAACCTCTTGAGGAATGTCTAGATCTTAATGGGTACTAAGAGTCTATTCAAGAATGCCTAAGGTTTGCGTTCTTACTAATCTCATTATGCACTTTTCAGTTATTTTCTTGAATGAGGTCTAGAACTTAGGTTAATTCCTTAGTTCCTTACTAATGACTATTACTTTTTTCTCATATTTTGTGCTCCTTTTGTTTCTTTTCTCTTCTCCTTCACAAAATTTCCTTCTCCTCTTTTCCTCTTATTCTTTTTCGAAATTTTTTTTTAATTTTTATGGTGTTTTTGGCATATGTGAATTTTTTGTTTGAAACCTTTTCTTACAAGTTTTGCACTTTCATACCCCCCCATGCCTAAGATTTGCAATGTCCTCATTGTAACCTAGGGGGGTTTTTATTCAACTTAGTTCATTCCTTAAGACAGAAATTTGGATGAGTGAATGGGTCGGGTTGAATTTTGCGGACGATTTCTAATCCCAGATGCAAGCATCTGAGGTGGGGTCGGCTGTCTACAAGGGTGAACCTTAAGTGCAAAAAGGTGTCAGAAAAAGTTTTGGATTTTTTGGAAAATGACGGGTTGCCTCCCGTTAAGCGCTGAGTTTTACGCCATCGGCTGGGCGCAATAAGCTCAAGGGGAATGGAGGATAAAAGATGCTTCAGCCAAATCAGTAGAAGTCACATCAATGAACGGCTTGAGTCTCTGACCGTTCACGATGAAAGGTTCGGAATTGTGGCTGAGTGGACTGATTTCGATAGCTCCATTTCTAAAAACTTGTCGGACTAAATATGGTCCGACCCACTTGGATCGCAGCTTTCCCGGGAAAAGTTTGAGTCAGGCATCAAAGAGTAGGACCTTCTGACCAGGATGAAAGGTTTTTCTTGAGATATGCTTGTCGTGGAAGGATTTAACCCGCTCCTTGTAGATTCGCGAGCTCTCATACGCGTCTAGGCGTAATTCATCGATCTCGCTGATTTGAAGTTTTCTGTGGGTTCCAGCCTTCGAAAAATCTAGATTACAGTTCCGTACTGCCCAATAGGCTTTATGCTCCAGTTCTACGGGAAGGTGACATGCCTTTCCATACACCAGTATAAAGGGAGACATGCCTAATTGGGTTTTGTGGGCGGTCCTATAGGCCCACAATGCTTCCAGAAGTCGGGACGACCAGTCCTTCCTGTCAGGCCGAACAGTGACTTGCAGGATTTTCTTGATCTCCCGATTAGACAGCTCAGCTAGACCATTAGTTTGGGGGTGATAAGGAGTAGAGATTCGGTGAGACACCCCGTATTTGGTCATCAGTGACCTGAACTGAGCATTTGTGAAATGGGTCCCCCCATCAGAGATTATTGCACGAGGAATCCCGAACCTTGAGAAAATGTTTTGATGAATGAATTTGAGAACGATTTTGTGATCACAGGTTCGGGTCGGTATGGCTTCGATCCATTTGGACATGTAGTCCACAGCTAACAGAATGTATTCGAAACCATCCGAAACAGGAAAGGGGCCCATAAAATCAATCCCCCAAACATCAAAGATTTCGCATACTAGAATCGGTTGCATAGGCATCATGTCGCGATGGCTCATGTTGCCCAAAGTCTGGCAACGACTGCATGCCTTGCAATGACTGTACGCGTCTTTGAACAGTGTGGGCCAGTAAAAGCCGCACTGGAGGACTTTTGATGCGGTTTTATGCCCGGCGAAATGGCCACCGCATGCCTGGTCATGGCAGAAAGAGAGGACATTGCTGATTTCCTCTTCCGGGACACATCTCCAGATGATCTGATCAGCACCTATATGGAAGAGGTACGGGTCTTCCCAAATGTAATACTTGGCATCGGAGCGTAATTTGTCCTTCTTGGCCTTTGGCCAATCGGACGGGATCTGATGAGATGCCAAGTAATTTGCTACATTAGCAAACCATGGAAGGCTAGTACCGATAGTCAGCAGGTGCTCATCGGGAAAATGCTCAGTGATGGGTCCGGAAGGGTCAATTATTTCAGAAGGAAGACGGGACAAGTGATCAGCTACCACATTTTGTTTTCCTGCTTTGTCGCGAATCTCACGGTCAAATTCTTGCAACAGCAAGATCCATCGGATTAATCGAGGCTTCGCGTCCTTCTTGGCAAGGAGATGCCTTACAGCCGTGTGATCCGAGTAGACGATGACATGGGAACCCAGAAGATACGATCGAAATTTTTCAAGGGCAAATACTACGGCTAGCAACTCTTTCTCTGTAACCGTATAGTTACGCTAAGCCTCGTCAAGTGTCTTGCTAGCGTAGTAGATGACTACGGGTTTCCCGTCAGCCTTTTGCCCCAGGACCGCTCCTACAGCGAAGTCGGACGCATCGCACATGATCTCAAAGTGTTGAGACCAGTCAGGGGATTGTAGGATAGGTGCCTGGGTGACTCGGTCACGCAGGTTTTCAAAGGCTAGCGTGCATTCCTTGGAGATTTCAAAAGGTGCATCCTTAGAGAGAAGAGAAGTCAAGGGGCACACGATTTTCGAGAAATCTGGAATGAAGCGGCGGTAAAAACCGACGTGCCCTAAAAAAGATCGGATGTCCTTGATCGAGCTAGGTACGGGAAGGCGAGAAATCAGATCAACCTTAGCTCGATCCACCTGGATGCCTTTTTCCGAAATTGAGTGTCCCAGGACAATTCCCTCAGGCACCATGAAATGGCTCTTTTCCCAGGAAAGAACCAAATTCACATCGATGCACCGCCTGAGTATCTGGACCAAGTGTTGGAGGCAATCGTCGAATGATGCTCCGAAAACTGAAAAGTCATCCATGAAGACTTCCAGATAATCACCTACCATATCTGAGAATATGGCAAGCATGCATCGCTGAAAAGTAGCGGGTGCATTGCAAAGACCGAAAGGCATCCTTCGGAAAGCGTATGTTCCGAAGGGGCAGGTGAACGTGGTCTTTTCTTGGTCCTCAGGATGGATTGCCACCTGGTTGTAACCGGAGTACCCGTCAAGAAAGCAGAAGAACCTATTTCCCGCAAGTTTTTCAAGAATTTGATCAATGAAAGGTAGTGGGAAATGATCCTT
The DNA here is from genome assembly GCA_037157565.1 of Thalassia testudinum. NCBI lineage: Eukaryota > Viridiplantae > Streptophyta > Magnoliopsida > Alismatales > Hydrocharitaceae > Thalassia > Thalassia testudinum. The sequence continues at coordinate 80,405,680 of JAZHRO010000024.1, forward strand.
CTTCTTGGAGGAATTGAGTCGGCGGTAATCTATACAGACTCTCCACGAGTTGGCTAATCGGGTAGGAATGATTTCTCCGGTCTCAGTCGTTATAGTGGTGAGTCCTGCCTTCTTGGGTACGACCTAAATTGGGCTCACCCAACGACTATCGGAGATCGGGTAGATGATTCCGGCATCTAACCACTTGATGATCTCCTTTTTCACGACCTCCTGCAGATTGGGGTTTAAGCGTCTCTGCATTTCACGAGAAGGTCGTGTGCCCTCTTCTGAATAGATATGATGAGTACAATAAGAGGGACTTATTCCAGTCAAATCATCGAGAGTCCACCCGATGGCTCTGCGATGTTGCTGGAGGACAACAATCAAACGGGATTCCTGTTCAGGACTGAGGTTGGAATTGATAATCACAGGAAGGGTCTGATTAGAACCCAAAAAGATGTATTTCAAGTGAGCAGGAAGGGGCTTCAGTTCGAGGATGGGGTTATCAGCAGCAGCGGGTGGTTCAGTATAGATGTGAGGTTCATGGGTGGAAGTTACTGGGTTGTTCATATCTGGATTCGACTCCTCAGTTTGCGGATCAAGATCTTTCTGCGGTTGATGAGGTATAATTAGATCATTCTGGAAGTGTGTTTCATCGACCAAAGTCCTAATGTCACAAATCTGTTCGATGACACCGCAATTGATTCCTTGTTGGGCCTTAAATATATCAATTTTCAGTGTTTGATTCCCAAATTTGAGATCTATTTGGCCCTCCTCACAGCTAATGTTGGCTCTAGCAGTAGCCAAGAAAGGTCTCCCTAAGATGATTGGTGTATCCCTAGGGTTCTCAGGTGCATCCATATCTAAGACTATGAAGTCTACAGGAAAGTAGAAATCCCGCACTCTCACAATAACATCCTCGAGAATCCCTTTTGGTGACTTTATAGATCGATCTGCTAATTGTAATGTCACCTCAGTTGGTTTCAGCTTAGATTCTTCTAGATGGTTAAGTAAGGATGTGGGTATCAAATTTATGGAAGCACCCAAGTCTAGCAATGCCCTATCAAATTGTGTATCACCTATCTTGCAGGAAATCAGGGGAGTACCAGGATCTTTAGCCTTGGGTGGGAGTCTGCTTAGGATTACAGAGCTGGCTTGCTCTGACAGAACAATTGGACTCCCACTCTTGGTTCGCGGCTTACGCTGGGGTGTACACACATTCTTTAAAAATCGTGCATAAGCCGGTACGTGGTGGATTGCATCCATCAAGGGGATGTTTATGTGGACCTGCTCAAAGAGCTTGACCAGGTCCTCCTCAGGTGCCACGGGCTTGGTTTGTCTCTTCCATTTGATTAAGGCTTCAGGGAATGGGACCTTGGTTGGTTCTTCTAGGATAGGTCCGGGTTCTTGATCTGGGACAGTGGTATCCTGGATAGCTATCCTAGGGTCATGGTTATCAGGCTTGGAGTGGTTCGGATAATGCGGGTCTTGAGTTGTTTTACCACTACGTGTTGTTACAGAATTTAATCCGGCCTGATTTTGGTTTGGGTTTGGTAAGAGGGGTGGCTGCTGCTGAAATCCCGCATAAGAAGTTGAAGCTTCCATCTCATCTGGAGATGGAGTAGTAGGGGCCTGATAAATCCATTGTGCGTGGCCTAAATTTGGATTCATAACATGCTTCTGGGTCGGCACGTTATTCGGGTTAGGAAGAGGTTGGGAAGGGAGTGTGCCTGGCTGGCGAGAATTTGCCAACTGGGCCAATTGAGTTCTGACCTCTGTAAGTTCGTCCTTGTGTTGTTTTTGAATAGCCGCATTCGTTCTTTGAATGTCAGCTAGAGTCTGAAGGATTAGGGACATTTGATCCTGATTTGGCCCTGATGGATAAGTAGGGTTGGGCCGAGGCTGAGGCGGCTGGTAATGACGAGAGGGCTGTGGGCGGGACTGAAAAGGTGGTCTTTGGGTTTGGGAATTTCCCGCCCACTGAAAATTGGGATGGTTTCGCCATCCAGGGTTGTAGGTGTTGGAGAATGGGTCGTTCTGGATGGCGTTGAGGTCCACGCAGGTCTGAGGAACCTCTAGAGAATCAGGGAAAGGGGGAATGGAAATCCCCGGGCTGGTGTAGATAGGATCGGATGATCCTCCGATCCGAGAATCAGATGGGGATGGATATGGATCCATCCTAGGGGAAGATCGGTGGAGAATGTTTTGCACAGTTTCCTGTGTGGAAGGAGGTTGTGCAAAGGAGTTACGCGCAGAGGTGGCTCGCTGCAAGTGCTGAGTCAGCTCATCCACCTTCTTCTCAATGATTGAAACCTTGTCCAATCGACTGGCCATTAATTCCAGATCGACTGATGCGGACAGGCCCTGCGTCTCATGTGCTCCCCTAAGATTCGTCGCTGCGCGGGTATTCGTCCTGTCGAATAATCCCATGGAGTCATTGTTGATGGAGTTCTCGCACATGTTTTCGAGAATCTCCCACACGGTGTCTTCATGTTGACCCATGATATTTCCTCCGCAAGTTGCATTGACGAAAAGGCGGATGTCCTCACGGAGTCCCTGGTAAAAAGATTGGACCTGTTCCCATTTAGGAACTTCGTGATGGGGGCACTTTCTCATGAGATCCTGAAAATGATCCTATGCCTCATGGAGAGGTTCTCCTGATTGTTGAGTGAAGTGTGTAATCTGATGGCGCAGGGCGTTGGTCCGACCAACGGGAAAAAACTTTTTCAAAAACTCGGATTGAAGTTCTTCCCAAGTGTTGATCGGCCGGGTCTGAGTTTGATACCAATGGGCAGCCTTGTCCATAAGAGAAAAGGAGAACATCTTCATGAGAAGAATATCCCGATTTTGCGCATCTGACCCAAAAGTTTGGGCCAGTTGCTTTAGCTATTTGATGTGCTGGAAGGGATCTTCAGAATTAAGCCCATGGAATTTAGGTATAGCATGAATCATATTGGGCTTCAATTCAGAATCAGGTCCTCCAATCGGGATTCTGACTCGAGGCTCAATGGCCACCGCAGCAGGATTGTAGTGGTCCCGCATCATAGGACGCTGTGGTGGGTGCATGAAGTTTTGGAAGAGGTCATTGAGTCGCTGGAGCTGGTGCTCCAGATTGTTTTCTTCCTCAACTGGCTGAGCCATGATGGGGGAAGAAGAAGAACTTGGTTCTGAATCAGAAGAGAGAATAATGTGAGGGGGTTGCTGCACAAACACGGGCGTCGAGGCTTGGCCTTGACGAGAGTGAATTTCTAAAGGAGGTCTTAAGGGTGGTCTTAAGGACCTCCTACCGTACATGCACTGTTGGGAGAGACGAGTTTAGAAGGTGCTGGACCCAATCAAGTCACCCAAAAATGTGTTGTGTGACTATAGAGGTGCGAGGCAGATGGACCCCTTGATCAGAAAGATCATCCACCTGAGAATTACCTGGGCAGCCAGAGAGGGAGAGTCCTGCAAAGACCCCTACACGGTAGAGCGTCCCCACGGGTTACAGGGTTTCCCCCACCCGACCTCTCTTGTCACTGAGATTCCAGGTAGACCAGAATGGGGATCTTGACCTCTTAAGTCTACCAATTTTAGTTCAAGAGCAAGGTGCTTAGGGTTCCACTTGATCTCTTAGGTATTTTGAGTGAGAAAGTGACCTAATTTTAAGGTTGGTTGACCCAAGGGGTCAACTTTACCTCTTGTTCCTTTGAGAGCTTTTGGGTCCTTTCTTTTAGGGTTCAAGTGTTTAGAGAGCCAATTGTTTTAGGTTTTCTTTGAATAGGTATTTTCAGACAAGGGCTTGGGCACACTTCATTTGGTTTTCTCAATTCTTGCTTAAGGAGTGTGTCTCTAAATCCCTAGTGTTGGATCCTAGGTTGGCTCTACTTGGTCTAGTTAGCTCTTTGTTGGGTAATTAGGGCTCAAGTAAGAATGTGTTAGCCCTTAAATACCCTTAATAGTGTGCAGGAATAATGGGTTGAAAACATGCAACTTTTTATGGTTACTAAGTATGGAAGACAGGTTAGCCCTATATTGCTTGTTCTTTTCTTTTCTTCCTTTTTAGAGTTTAGGGGTTAATAGTGAGAGGAAAAAATTACCTGTCCTCGGAGTGGTTGTCGTGCGGTTGCTTGTCTTCTTGATTTCCTGTAGCTGCACAAAAGAGAGGAGATTATCAGAAACTAAAAAGAAACAGGAACGTTTACCTCTAGAATAGCCGTTGTTCCCCGGCAACGGCGCCAAGAAATGACGTGGCGACAACTAGGTTTTGTTATAGCATTGTAGTACAGTTAATTATTGCCATCATTCACTAATATTTATTACTCGGAAAATAAAGTTCTCCCGAGGTCGAACTCAGGGAGCAAGTTGTATTCTAGGGGTACAAATTCTTATTACAAAAATAAAGAGAGAGAGAGAGAGAGAGAGAGAGAGATGAGAATTTGGCTTCTTCTTCTCTTCTTTCTTCCTCATTGGCTTTTGGTTTCTTCTTCTTTGTTTATCTCCTTGTGGTCTTCTTCTTCTGCCTTCTGTTCTTCAGATCTTTTTACTTCTTTCTTCTGATCTTCTTCTCGTGCTCTTCTTCTGCTTTTGCTGTCAGGACGTCGTCTCTCCTTCTTTCTTCTTTTTCTTTCTGTCTTCTTTATCTGCAGCAGTGGTGATGTTCTTCTTCTTTCTTTTCTGCCTTCAGAGCATCGTCTGATTTTCCACTCAGACGACTTAAGTCGCCGCTGCTACAGTGACGCTCGGTGCTCCTTCCTTCAGTCTTCGTCAACCTTCTTCTCTGCCTCGCTTGTCTTCTTCTTTGCTTTGACCTGCTGGCTGCTCTTCTTCCTTCAGTCTTCTTCTTCTCTTCAGCCCTTCCTCTGCAGTCCCTTCACCTGTGCCTGCACACTCAAAGTTCCAATCAGAGATGGCAAAACCTACTCTACCCTCCCCCCCACGTTTCTCTCTCACAGAAGCCGCTCTTAGGAAAGCTCTCCCAGAGCAACCGGGTAATCGGGGACGTGGGTCGCGCCCGGGTCCAGGCCCACCAGCATGCGGTGGTGGGCGAGGAGTGCAGGTCGGGCTTAGTCGGGTCGGGCCAGGTCCGCGAGGCGTGCGTGCGGACGAGGCCGGGTAGTCGGGCGGGTGAAGGGGACCTCACCCTGTGAACTGAGGCGAACAGCTTAAGGCACTTTTTGCCTTTAAGTGCCCATTCGCCTCAGTGGCTTTACGAGGTGGGACTAAATGTCCCACCCCAATTTGGATGCCTGCGCGGAGGAAGCAGCGGCAGTCGAGGCAAAGCGTGGGGGCTTCGCGCGAGAGCTTCGCCTCAACTGCAGCCTGGCACTTCGCGAAGATGCCTCGCACTGCCTGGGAGCGTGACCTGGGCGTGGCGCACCTGGGGCAGCAGGTGAAGAAGCTGCTTCGCTTCAACAATGGCGGCGGCGAGCGCAGGTACCTGTCCACAGAGAAACGGCCTCTCGGCCCAATTAGAAATGCGGAGGACCTTCGCCGTGGCACGGCGAAGGTGGTCGGGGGGTGTGCAGGCGGCGGGGTGGAGCCTAAGGGCCGCCCTAGGTCAAACTGCAGGTTGGGAGATGGGTTTGTTCGGTGGAGTTGCAGAGGGTGATTTGGGGGAAGTGGAAGGGCGGAGGTTGATCAGGGTGAGGAGGCGGAGGTTCTGCAGTGGTCGGCGAGCCGTGTGGGTTGCTGGACTGATGGGAGCGGGTAGCCGGAGCAGGGGCCGGAGGTGGAGAAGGTGAGGGCGATTGGTCGGATCGGGGCAACAGTAAAGATGTAAAGTGAGGAAAAGGAAGAGGGGAGGAAGAGGAGGAGTTCTACCTACTTAGCAAGACGAGGAGGGGCCGGAACAGGCGACAGTCGTATCGACTGTCGCCGGAGAAGAAGCTACCTAGAGGAAGGAGCGACGGCAAGGAGAGGGCTGGAGAGGCGCGCGCTGGGTGCGGCGCGGCGCGGGAAGAGTAGGGGAAGGCAGCCCTGCTGCTGGTAGTGCGGCACAATGACGAGGAGGAGGAGGGAAAAACCGCCGAAGCTGGAGGGCTTCCTGTCGGAGTCGGAAGAGAGTGAAAAGAGGGTGTTTCTCCGTCAGGACCGAGCTGACAAGAACGGCGGAGCGACGGGGGTATTTATAGGGGCGGAATCAGAGAGGAGGGCGGAGGGAGACGACGTGTCTCCCTCGCCGGAGGACGCCGGAGGAAGGAGACCCATACCGTCCGTGCGTTCGCACGGCCGGTATGGTGGGTTGCAGCGACCAGGGGGGTGTTCCTGCGACGACTGACGACGCAGGGCACCCCCATTTGACCTGGCAGGCCCTCCCCCTTACCCTGCGCGGCCCCATGCTCCGCGCAAGGTCGCCGGAGTGTGGTGCTGGCAGGTTTTGCAGGGAGGACCTGAATGTAAAGAACGAAGAAGAGTTAGGGGCCAAAATGCGAGGGTTCAAAAGTTGAGGGCCAAAAAGTAAATAGATGAGGACCAAAATGTAAAGTTGGTCAAGAAGGTTTCTTCTTAGGCTCAAGTTTTATTAGGTGACTAATTAGGACCTAAGGATTCTGATGGAGAATTTTATTTCTAGATAAAACCTTGTTTGACCGGTCAATTTACGTAAAAACCCAAATTAAGTTATTAATTGGGCATGGTTCTCAATGTAGGTCAAAATGGGTTCTGAAGGCCAAATTGAAGGTTCTAAACCCTAGAGATTATTTTTCTATGAATTTTAGAGGGTTTATTCTATTTTTACTTTGCCTCGAACCTCGTGAATTGAAGTGGGTTTGTTTTAAGGTTACAGATTATCATTTAGTTCCTTGGAATTGCTGTAGCCCTTATCAGATCATCCCACTTTCCTTTTTATTCGGTTTGTTTGACCTATGTTTGGACCCTGAATTACCCTGTATGCAGATTATACTGGTAAAATTGCATTTTTACCCCTTATGACTTATTTTCTCCTTAAACTCAGAATTCTCTGAGTTAAGCCTTTCCTTGAGTTATGTAGGAGCTTTTATCCTTTGTATTAGGTCAAAATGAGCTAGTTATGGCTCATGATGAGGTTCTCATCACGAGTCGAATTCAAGAGCCAAAGAAATCTTAACAGTAGAATAATTTTGGGTCATTTGAATTGACAAGGAGTCAATTTGTGAATTTGTAAAGGATACATTGATCCCAATGATTGTAAATTTTGGATCCAAAGACAAATTCTGATGTTTATCATCAACAAATCCCATGTCCTTAACTTTTATCAACCAAAGTCCAGCTATCTCCTTTTTCGCAAAAGTCAAAAAAATTAGTCTTTCCTAAAAATTTATTTTGTAAAAATTAAAGTTTTGCTAAGAGACTAGCAAAAGATAAGCATGAGGGTGTGATAAACGCTAGTTTGTCATCATTCTTATGTACTAAAACAAACTTAGCTCTTAGGATTTTAACTTCGCAAACGGGTTTCTGGGTTGCATTTAGGCATAATCTAGGTTAGGCATGCATTGCATTCTTTTTGTATTTTTAACATCTTTACTTGAGTGTTAAAGTTAAGCAGATGTTCAAAACCTTAAAACCCTAACACTCAAGAAGGAAGAAAGTGAAGAAGTTCATTTCAGCTGAAATCTAGCTGGGTCCAGCTCATCTCAGCTAGATAGTAGCTCACATGGGATAAGTTTAGCTCCTTCCAGCTCCATTCAGCTCATCTTAGCTAGATGGTAGCTCAGGGTAGCTCATCCTAGCTCAACCCATCTCAACTTAGCTTAGATCTAGCTCAACTTAGTTGAGTCTAGCTCATCCTAGCTCTAGTCAATTCACTGAGAGCTCTAGTTAGATTAGCCTAGTTGACGGGAGTTCATTCTAGCTCCAGCTCATTCCAAGTCCAACTCTACCCAGCTCCACTTAGCTCACAGCAGTTGAACTCCCTCCAGCTTAGCTACTACTTGCCTACTTAATAGCTAAGCTAGCTCGGGAGTTCTCATTAGAGGCAATTCCAGCTCAACCTAGCTTCTGCTAGGTTGAAACCAGCTCAACTTAGGTCAACTACTCAAGCCTAGCTACTAGCATAAGAACTAGATAGCTAAGCTAAGTAGTTGAGCTCCTCATGAAGACCTCCTCAACAAATTCAGCTCCAATGTAGCTCCAGTCAGCTCTTCCTTAGCTCCTCCTCTCCAAACCTTAACTCCACTACTACTCTACTAGTTAAGCTAGCTTAGCTAAGCTGAAAACCAGCTCCACCTCCATGGTCGTCCACCACTTACGTAAACCCTAACCTAACTCCATCCTAACCCTACTCCAAGTCCACCACCTAAACTAACCACCTACCTCCACCTATAGTTGGTGCCACCTTCCTTGTATCTCTTCACACCACCACCTCCAAGAGCCACCACAAAAGTGGTGCCAAGTTTCCCTCCAAAACCCCTTCACATCATCACCATCCATCTCCTTTTGAACCCATCTCCACCATCCACCTAACCCTATTCTAGAAGCCCCCCCTTGGCGCCAACTTTAACTCACCCTTTCACCAACCTAACCACCCATAACCACCACCTTAACCCCCTTTAAGTTGACGCAAAAAACACCTCCATAACCCTTCAAAGTTGGCACCAACTTGAAGCCCTATCACAACCTTACACCTGCCTCCATAAAGCTATCTACACCCTACACATCACCCCCATCTAGAAAATGCTCTTGGTGCCAACTCAACACCACCATAACCACCTTATAACCACCACCTAGGTGGTGCCAAAAATACCACCAACACCCCTTCACCTTGGTGCCATTTAAATCCACCCTTAATCCCTTAACTACTACCACATGGAGCCATCCCAACCCTTCCTAATTCCCATGCCAACTAACCCACCTAAACTCACCTAGGTTGGCGCCACCCACCTCCTTAACTCGACCTCCATACATCCCTTTAATTGGCGCCAACCTACCCTAGCGACTCATCTCCTAACCACCACCATATAACCTAATCCTAGCCATACAACACACCTAACCCATCCTTAACCCTAGCTCCCATCTAGAGTTGGCACCAACCACCAACACCCCTCCATTTTGGCGCCAATTCACCTCAACCCTAAGATCTTCTAACCACCCTCATAAGTCCATCTTAGCCCTCCATCCATTAACCACACCTATCCCCCTACCACTCCTATAAAAATACCTAAACTACCACCAAAAAGACCCATCCTTGGTTACATTATTTCTACCCATATTCCACCCATAGCGAACGTCCAAGGAGGGAAGGAGAGGAGGAAGAAGATCAAGGAGACACCCTATCTCCTTGGTGGCTTCAACTTCTTCTTCTTCCTTCTGTCACCACCAAGCCAAGGAGGAAGGCCAGGCAAGGAGGACATCCAGAGAGGAGATACTAAGGGTGGTCCATGGCACCCTAAGGAGAAGTTCTTGGAGTGGAGACCTTCCACTCTAGGAGGAGGAGGCACGCCCGCCTATGGTTTGCCACAAGGAGGACGTTTAAGAAAGAAGATTTCCTTTTGGTCCTAGGGCAACCAGGATTGGAGTAGGAATTCCGGGAAGCAGCATCATCATCAGCATTATCTTCCTAAGATTTCTTCTATATTCTTGTTATTTCTTTTTCACGGTAGTGTAGTGATTTTGTTGGAGATTACAAGTGAGAACCCCTCTCACTTGTGAGTTCTCTAACCTGTTGTAAAATAATTTTTCAAATCAACAAAAGCATTCCTCTATTTTTTAGATAGCTTGTCATTGTGTTGTGACTTGCTTCTTCATTACACTAGGCCTTCCGTGCTTAGGGTGAGTTGGAGAAGCAAGGCATTTGTTGCTTTGCATTTCCTATAGTTTCAATTTCCATCTCTCTCCATATTTATTTTGCCATATTCAAAACCCTAAAAAATTACATATTTCAAAGCCTAAAAAAGTTGATTTCCAAGATTCAACTGAGAGATTTTGTTAAAAGCATTCCTACCTCTCTTCGGATGACCTGAATACTTTCCCAAGTACTCAGAGTTTAGAAATTTAAAAGCGATCCAAATTGCATGTTGCAACGACTTAAAACCCAATTTTTATAAATCACGCATTTTAGCGATCAGGCATATGTGGCACACTCCCCAATGTTGGCTGGAGGAGCTCATCAGGGTCAAGTCCTGGAGAAGGTGAGAAGGATTACTGGAAGTCGATCTAAATCGCTTCAAAAACCTTTCTCCCTATGAATTGTCTGTTTTGGAACTGTAGGGGTATTCTTAATACACCTACTTTGTCTCACCTTAAAGACCTTATTCATAACCATAGTTTGAAGCTCATTTTTTTGTTTGAACCTTTTACAGATACTATATCTATCGACTCCATTATGAGGGAGATATCATTCCATCATAATATTGCTGTTCCTGAGGCCCCCAAGATATGGTGCTCATGGAGGGACTCTCTTACTGTGAACCTTCTAGCATTTTGTAATCAAGCCTTAACGGTCCAATGCTCCTCTGGGAATTCTGAGAATAAGATTACTACTATTTATGCCTCCTGTGAGGCTTCGTAGCGTTTGGATCTTTGGGACTTTCTTTCTAGCACTTCATCTCGATTGCCGAACCCTTGGATCATCGGTGGTGACTTTAATTGCATTATTCATCCCTCTGAAAAATTTGGAGGCATCCCATTCTCCTAGTTGTATGCAGACCCATTCATTTCTATTATTCATAGTCTGGCTTTACTAGAAATGCCTTTAGTTGGCTCTCAGTCCTCTTGGTGCAATGGTCGTCGTGGTAGTTCCCAAATTTACCAAAAACTTGATAGGATTCTTCTTAACTTGGATGCTTTACTGTTCTTCTCCTTGGGTTTGTACGCCTCTAGGACCAATTCGGACCATGCTCCTATGATCCTTATATCGTCTGTCCATTCCTCTCTTCGTCCTCACCCCTTCCATTTCCAAAATATGTGGTTCAGAGGCCCTTCCTTTAGACATCTTGTTAAGAAAGTGTGGACTGAGGCCCAAGTCGAATTGGTCCTGGATCCTATCTCCAGATTCTATGTCAAATTGGCTGATCTTATGAAGTCTCTTAAAACTTGGAATAGATCGACTTTTGGGGATATCCAAGAGGTGGTTAAAGGCCTTGAGGCTCACTTTGATGATGTTGATTCTAGGCTTGCATCCCATTGGGATGACAACGTTGCTATTGATTTCAATGGTATCCACACCCAACTTAATGACGCCCTCGTTAAACTCAATGACTTTCTCCTTTAAAAAGTGAAAATTGAATGGATCAAGGAGGGGGAGAGAAATACTAAGTTTTTCTATTCTACTATTAGGAAAAGATTTGCTAAGCGGAATCGGGTTTCCCTCACTAACATTGTTGGTGGTGGGAATTGGGATAAGGCTTCTTCCATCGCCATTGATTTCTTTAAGAACCTTCTCAAATCTAAGGCCCCCTTGGAACCCTTCCCTTTGCTTAAGGTTATCCCTTCCATGATTTCTGACGAGGATTCTACCTATCTTATTCAGCCCTCGGATTCTGTGGAGATATTTAACATATTATCTAAGATGCCTTCCAACAGAACTCTGGGTCTTGATGGTTTCAATGTTGAGTTTTATTCTAAATTCTGGGACCTTATCAAAGATGAATTGACTTATGCTATCTCATATTTCTTTACTCACAACTATGCACCTAGGTCTCTCAATAATACCTTTATTTCCCTAATTCCCAAGAAAGCAGATGCCCATGAAATCTATGAATTCTATCCGATCAGTTTGTGTAATGTCCTCTATAAGATTGTTTCTAGAATTGTTTCCAATAGACTTTCCTTCCTTTTACCAAAGATCATATCCCTGATTGTGCAGCAATCATAAGTCCTAATATACTTGAATTAAGTTAGATCCTAGCTTAACTTAGGCATTATGCATACATTTGCATCATACTTTACATTATAGTTGTTTTATTAGGTTTGTAAATAATAATGTCATATTATGTTCTAATTGAGAGGTATTAACAATCGCAGGTAATTTGGGGTTGCGAATGACCGATCCAATCATATGGATCTGCTCAGAACGACAACGGGAGTCCAACATCTCCGAGATCGCATTGATTAGACTCCCGTAGCATCCTATGGAGTCTGCAGAAGAGTAAGGGCCAAGAGGCAAATAGGTGGAAATCTAAACCTCAGATGTCAAATCCAACCACACGAATGGATTTGGATCAACGATCATAGTCCAACAATGCAAAAATCATTTCGATTGGAGACCTACTAATAAGCACATATAAATTCATCATAAAATGCTTATTAATAATAGTTGCGAGGCCTAGCATTTAGTATAGTTATATATTATGTACATTAATTCCGTCATTTTACATGACCAGGAGACAGTGTGACATCTTTACTGACTTCGGATGAAGAATCCGACCGTACGGATGGATTCAGAGCAACGATCGCAATCCGTCTACGTGGGAATTGCCCAGATCTAAGCTCTATAGCACCCTCTGCAAGAAGAAGAAGATGGACGGCCCAGATGGACCCACATGGTGCCATCCAAGCCGCCCCACTTGAGCCAAGGCATCCCCAAGCCCACTGCAATATCAGATCCTAGCCGTTGGATCTCAATCCAATAGCTAAGATGTGTGCTCCACGGCTGAAGAAGCGCCTCATCTCACCCAACCTCAGGTAGATCAAGCGAGGAGCCATCTCGACCGTTGGATCTTCATCCAACGGTCGTGGGAGCGGAAACTCAATTCATAAGCATAACACATAACAACCCTCAGCATAGTGGTTTGCCCCTCAGCTTTTAATGCGCAACCATGCATTCAAAGCCCCACGTGCAGATTTTATTCACTGAAGCGCATGCGGGAGGGAAATTAAGCCGTCGATGGAAGATCAGGTGGTGAAGGAAGCAGCTACGTGGACACATAGTTGAGTACGGATGCTGAATGCAGCCGTCGACGCACCTCAAGAACGCACCATCTAATGCGCGTAGTTAAGACGTCTGAACGTAGCATCCGACGACTGATGGTGAGGCACGCGATTCAAATTTTGCGAAGGGGCGCGATCTTCTCTTGGCCGTGCGATCCTTCATCCAATAGTCAGGATTCATCCATGCCTACGTGTGCTATGACAGCTGCGGGTGTGAGCGGTGGGTGCAGGATTTACAACGATAGAAGGGCGGGCCTTTAGTGACACTTGCAGCTGTTACTGAATGGGCTGCGTAGTGCGTGTGCCATCCAAGGTAATGAAGAGGTGTGGATCTTCAACAATAGCTCGAGCAGCCTTTAGTGATGCTTATAGCTGTCGCTGAAAGCCTGTGCATGGGATTCTCTTTGTCCCATCCACTATATAAAGGCCTACTCACCCCCTCACCAAACCATCTCTACCTACTCTACTCCTACCTACTCCTAAGCCCTAGCAAGCCTACCAACACTCCATTAGAGCTTACTCTCAAGCTCCCAATGCTCCTATTAGTGTAGCGAACCTTTGCCTCACCAAATATTCCTCCATCTTCCCATCCCTATTCATAGGTTGCCTTGGAGCCGTCCTCCCACCTCCATTCCGGTAGTAGATCATCTTCGCCTTCTCACCTCCATTCTAGAGCCACACCGAAGCTTTCCTCTACTCAACGTCCTCCTGCATCTCACCTCCATCATCCCGCTCCTCACCTCCTTCGTCTGAGCTTCCGCTAGACGCCGTCGTCTCACCGAACAGCTGCTTTGGGAGATTTCTTCTCACCCCCCTCTCTTTTTATGCGTTCGTAGATTATTGTAATAGACATTCATGCAATACATCACATTTGATTCCATCTCTATCTTGTGATTGCTTGTCTTTTATTTCAAAAACAAAAAAAATAACAAAACCCTAAAATACCAAAAACAAATAAAATGAAGCATGGTTTTCAATTAAAGTAAACATCGCCTCCCTGTGTTCGACCCGGGACTCCCTTGGAGTTTCAGTATAAATTTTATTTGATCACGAGTTTTGCAACTATGATGACAGGTTACTTGCAACCTTGATTTCAAACTCACGAAACACGCTCGATCATTTTATTTTCTTCGCCGGGGAGGCAATGGAATTTACTTTACTGTTTTCTTCGCTTTGCATTTACATAGTCCTAACCCTGCTTGTCTTTGATCTACTATCTTGCAAGTACCCTAGCATGGAGATCCAAGTGTGGTAGACCGGAGTAAAGTGTGGGTAGAGTGTTTTGTAAGTGTCCCCCACATTCCCCCGCCACTAGTCCATTTCGCCACAATCATAACCAATACTTAATCTACTTAGGTGTTTGCATAAACCCTAGGATAGACTTTATTTGTCTTGTTTGCCACCTTCACCCATCTCACCCACATCTTATTAAAAAAAAAAACAAAAAGATATTTTCTATGGGACAAATCAATTTACACACTTTATACACCCACATCAAAGGCACATAACCTGACGTGGTTTTTATCTACTCGACCGGGATTTTGACCTGTGGACCCAATACACGAATTCAACACATAAAAGAGTAGAAATCATATTAGGTTAATCACCTTTTTGTGTGTCTTAATTGGTGGTGCATTTAAGTAGATTGATTGAATTGTTTGGGCCGCACCACCTAATCTAAAAGAGGTTCATTTTGTAGCTGCCCCATAGGATTCAATAACTAGGTCAAGCCAGGCACTCCATATTTTTCTTGATTTCTAAAGTAAAATAATTGAACACGTGCTTTTAAAACAAACTTGGTTTGCCTCACAAAACTTGGTTGAAAGCACCTAATATTTGCATCCTAAAAGCTATTAAGAAGATTCGAACCCTAAAACTCACCTCATCATTAGTAATCTTGCTTGAAAACCTCTTGGTTGTGCACATTCACACATTCTCAAACAAATCATTAAGGGAACAACCCATTAAGGGCCCATCACATTCCAGAGCACAAATTTCGCAAGCCTAACTAAAATCAATTAGACATTGGCCATAAGGATTCATTCACTCGTCGGGATCTAGATTGAGATTATTCACGATTAACTTGCTTCTAATAGTTAATCTGATGTCTATCTAGGGGAGTAGCGTCAAATGACCACGGCTGGGGGATACACTAGGAATCGAAGGCGCAAGCCAAACCCCAGTCCCTCCTAACTGGTCGGATTGCCTGGACATAAGTAGAGTAAATCGTCCATAATCTTAGGATGGATTTTGAGAATCAGCAGACCTTTTGGCTACCCAATCTAAGGATAGGCTTGTATTCTTGTGCTGTAGGGTTCCCTCTTTCCCTGTCTTCCGACTTCCTTCCAGTGTATGCTTGGAAGGAGGTCATTGAATCCTAGATTGGAAGGACCTTTAGACCATTCTACGAGGCCGAGGTTGAGCTATAGCCAAGCAGATCCCATGGCTGATCAACAACCACCTCCCCCGCCCTCGAACCAGCAGGAGTTGATTCAGAGGTAGTTGGAAGAATTGCAGCAGATGCAGCAATGGTTCCAATGTATGCATGGTCAGGGCGCTCAACCCTTGAAGGATTTTTACGATCCTTCAAACTATGGGGAATGTCCTGGCATCATGATTCCTGTCGGAGACATAAAAATCAAGCCCCAAGTCTTAAGTTTGATTAAGCATTTCCATGGGCTTGGCTCAGAGGACCCATTCCATCACCTGGAGGATCTGACCACTTTGGTTCAGACCACCAGAGCAAGGAATGTGAATGAAGAGCAAATGATCATGAGGCTTTTCCCCCACTCTCTCAGGGATAAGGCCGCACATTGGTACTGGACCATAGGAAGGTCGATTGAAACTTGGGTTGCTCTTAAGTCAATTTTCTTGAAGAAATTCTTCCCTATCGGAAGGACCAATGCCTTGTGATGGGAGATTACCACTTTCGCCCAGCGGCTGGGGGAACTGTTTCATGGTGCCTGGGAGCGATTCCAGGAACTTTTGAGGATGTGTCCACACCACGAGGTGCTAAAATGGCAACTGGTGCAAATTTTCTATCACGGGTTGGTTGAGCAACTCCGTAATCATGTGGACACCTCCTGCGGAGGCAATTTCCTCAACAGGGATGCAGATAGCACATACAACTTGTTTGAGGAGATGAGCGAGAACTCAATTAATCACGCCTCCATGGATGCATTCAACTGGTCCCAACAACCTAGGTCAAGTGCTAATGAGATCCAAGATTCTCATTCATTTGACATGGAATTAATTTGTAATAAACTAGATAAAATAGACTTGGTTGCTAAGAGAATGGAAGAATGGATGTTCGGGAATTCAGGAAACACTTCTATACCTACTCAATCCCAAAATTCAGGATTCCATTCCTCATGAGCTCCCACGGGGCAGGAATTCGTGAACCAACTTGATTCGGCTCAACTTGTGAGGTAGGATTTCTTGGAACCTTATGGGTTCCAAACTGGGGCATTTGATCCTAGTTTTTTTGATCCTTCCTTCTCTCCATCCTCGTCCTATGAGGATGCGTATACAATGCAGGAGAATGTTAGGTCCAATCCATATTCCAACACTTATGACTCGAGATGGAGGAATCACCCTAACTTCTCCTGGAAAAATCAGGGGCAACAGAACTAAACTCGACCCAGCAACTATGCATCTCAAAGACCTATGGGTCAGGGTCAAGTATACACCCAATTGCCCCCGAGACCAGTTACTCAGCCATCTTGGAATGCCCAAAAATTTGCAGGGCAGGGTAATTTAAATCGATAGATGGTGGAAATGCAAGGGTCCATGCTTCATCTTATGCAGCAAATGAAGACATATGGGTTAATTGCTAACACCCGACAACCTGGATCTCTACCATCCCAACCTATACCCAACCCGTGCAATGTGCAAAATCAAGGCAATAGAGCCCAAGGGTACGAGAATCAAAGGGACTTACACCCACATGCTCAAGTGGTTGAGCAGGGTCCCTCGTCTTCTTCTGGTTACATGACTAACCAAGGCCCTCCAATCTTCACTAACCCACCTCAAGACCCAAACCCGTATGCCTCTGCAAACTGATGGGAACACCATCATGAGCCATAACTAGCTCATTTTGACCTAATGAAGTCAATAAATGCTCCTACATAACCAATTGAAGGTCATAATTCATTGCATAACCTTTCTGAGAGAAACACAAGAAACTAAGGGTAAAACTGTAATTTTACCAATGCAGTACAACCACAGGTTTTCTCAAGGGCTGAACAAAGGTCAAATGGTCTTAATAAGATAACAAGTGGGTTGGATCAGATAGAAAAGGGTTTATGTGTGTTCTGAGAATTAAATGACGTTTGGATCAGATAAAAAAGTCATTTTATGGTGCACGAGGGAATTGTTCTCGAGCATATCATCTCTGATAGGGGTATCGAGGTTGACAGAGCTAAGCTTGACGTAATTGCTGATTTACCTGTGCCTGGCTCTGTCAAACAAATCGGCTCCTTCTGGGACACGTCGATTTCTATGGGAGATTCATCAAAGATTTCTCCAAGATTTCTCGACCTTTAACTCATCTCCTATCGACCGACGTACCCTTCGATATGGGCCCTGACTGCATACGAGCATTCACGCAGTTGCATAATGCTGTCACCAAGGCCCCTGTTCTCTAGCCACTTGATTGGTCCCTTGACTTTGAACTCATGTGTGACGCTTCTGACCTTGCAGTCGGAGCCATCCTGGGACAAAGATGCGATAGACACCCCATCGTGGTGTACTACGCCAGTAAGACGTTGGATGAGGCCCAGCGTAATTATACTACCACTGAGAAAGAACTATTGGTGGTCGTCTTTGGGCTGGAGAAATTCCGCTCTTACCTTCTGGGCTCACATGTTATTATTTTCACTGATCACGCGGCCATTCGCCATCTCATGCACAAGAAGGATGCCAAGCCTAGACTGATTCGTTGGATCCTTCTGCTCCAAGAATTTGACATTGAGATCCGCGATAAGGCCGGAGCCCAGAATTTTGTGGCTGATCACCTTTCTAGACTGGACCTTGACCATATTGGACTTACTCTGCCGATTAATGAGATTTTTCTTGATGAGCACCTATTGGCAATTAATGTGGTAGGTGGGCCTTGGTATGTCGACATTGACAATTACCTTTCTTCTGGATCCCTTCCACGTGGCTAGCCTAAAATCCAGCGCGAGCGTCTCATGGCAGAAGCAAAGTATTATTTTTGGGATAATCCACTTCTTTTTAGGATAGGTGCTGATCAAATCATCCGTCGCTGTATTCCTGACAGCGAATTCCCCAGTGTGCTATCCTTCTACCACGATCAGGCCTGTGAAGGCCATTTCTCTGGGAGGAAAACTGCAGCCAAGGTGTTGCAGTGCGGTTTCTTTTGGCCCTCCCTTCACCAGGATGCACACAATTATGCCAAGCATTGCATTAGGTGCCAGTCGTTAGGGTCAATGTCACGTCGTGACATGATGCCCTTGCAACCCATCCTAGCTGCGGAAATCTTCGACATTTGGGGAATTGACTTCATGGGTCCCTTTCCTCCTTCCAACGGCTTCGAATTTATCCTCGTGGACGTTGACTATGTTTCGAAATGGATCGAGGCCATTCCCACGTGCCATGCTGACCATGTTATATCCACTCAATTTTTCAAAGACCACATCTTTGCACGCTTTAGGATCCCTTGAGCCATTATCTCGGATGGAGGAAGCCACTTTACCCATGCATCTTTTCGGGCACTTCTGAGGAAATACGGAGTCCACCATCGTATCGCATCCCCGTATCATCCTCAGACGAACGGCTAGGTAGAGGTGTCGAATCGGCAAATCAAGCAAATTCTCCAGAAAACGGTTCGGCCTGACTGTAAGGATTGGTCCGACAAGCTGATTGACGTACTTTGGGAGTATCGGATCGCTTTCAAGGCTCCCCTTGGTATGTCTCCTTATAGAATCATTTACGGGAAGCCTTGTCATTTTCCTGTGGAGTTGGAGCACCGCGCTTATTGGGTGGTTCGCCAGTGTAACCTCGACCCAGACCTGTGTGGTCGAGAAAGGAAACTCCAACTCCAGGAGCTGGAAGAGCTCCGTCGTGAAGACTATGATTCTGCTTTAACTTTCAAACAACACACTAAAGCTTTTCACGATAGCCATATTCGGCGAAAAGAATTTGAGCCATCTCGACAAGTTTGGCTCTATAATGCCCGGCTCAAATTCTTTCCTAGGAAATTGAAGTCTAAATGGACTGGTCCTTTCCTGGTCTCGAGACCATTTCCCAACGGGGTTGTTGAGATTGAAGATCCCAAATCTGGGCATAAATTTACGGTCAATGGGCAGCGTTTGAAACCCTATCTTACTCATGAACCTATCCCCGTTGGAGAAACTGTTGCCCTGCTAGAGGGTAACTAATTTTGTGCCTCATTCTGAGTCCAGCTGGGGACGTTAAATTCAACACTCGTTGGGAGGCACCCCAACAACACTCACCATCCACCATCACTTTTCACTTCACTGTCACGCTCACTTCACTTTTCACTTCACCACCCATCATCCTCCCTCCCTACCACCCTGCTGTATACCCTGCACCTCAGCTCTCGTTACCCGATCTTTCGTCCTCTCTCTACCCTTCCCTCCATGCATATGAGGACATAGCATCGTTTGGCATGGGGGGGTGGATAGGCATCCATAGGATCTGGGTATTTTAGGGTATCATGCAGTTTCTATATATATATATATATGAAAAAAAAAATGGTGTTTAGTAATGATCTGAAGGCTGAAACAAAAATGCAATAAGTGTTTTGGATATTCAACCTCTGTTTTGAAGACTTTCCAGGCCACAGAAGCTTGATTCGCACAGGCTCGGCTTAATTCACTTGAGCATTGACAAAATAGATCGGAATCTCTCCTAACTTAGGACGTATTCTTGTACCAGAGACACCAATACAGGATTCGTTGGTTTGCTTCTACTTGAGAGCCTAAGTAATCTTGGTTCACACTACACATATCAAGAAAGACAAGGTGAACATAAGATCCAACCCTAGTGTTCATTAGGGAAGGTGGAGTCCTTACCTATGTGCGCAGGTAGACTTTTTATCCCAGGCTTTAGTCTTGTGTTTAGGAAAGACTCTTTCCGCCAAAAAGGAACTCTCCCACCAAAAAGAAAAGTGTGCTCCTCCAAATAATGTTGTAAGGGATATACTGACACGTGTTTCAAAAAAAAAAAATGCAAATAAGTCAGTATATCCGCAAATGTCGTAAAGTCTCTACCCCAAAAAAATTCTTCAGGGCAAGCTACAAATACCCTATTTTCTTTGAGCCACAAATGTTAGGAAATGGGAATTGAGTTTTCCGTCATCTTTTAAGGGTCAATCCGAAGACACGAGCTGAAAGTGGGACCAACCTGTACTTAAAAATTCGTGAAACCCTGGGCTTGAGTCTTAATGTTCATCTGGTCAGTCTTGATCCTTCACTATGCACAAGCCATAATCTCTTGAGCTCTCGAGTACGGCAAAAACCTCCTGGAACTTGGAAATCATACTTAAGGTTTAAATATCAAGAGTCCTGGTTAGTCGAGAGATGATCAATGTCATGTGAGACTTAAAGTACAGGTAGTCTTCTCTGCAATTGGTTCTCACAATATCCAACATTAAACACACTTATGTCACCTCAGAAGAAAATCTTCAGCTTAAGATCATTTCTAAATACAATACAAAAAAAATGCTTTGCTAGAGACTAGCAAAAGATAGGCATGGGGGTATGATTGCACTGCAAAAATACACCCGCAATTGTGCCATCTTGTGCAATTTCCTAGCATTACCAGTGCATATTAGGTATCCATAGTCGCATTTGTAAAAATACACGCATGCATGCATTTAATTGAGAGGGGAGGAGAGTGAATAAAATGGCCTCGCAATTCACGTTTTCCTAAGTGCTGCCTTGCAAAATCTCCATCTTTATTTTCTATTTCTATTTGACTTTGAAATTCTGCTCCGCGCGGCTGCAATGCATGGCAGCCTCTTCCTCGCGCCATTCCCTGCAACAGCTTGCCCTGCAATGACATGCACAGCCAGGGCATGGTTGTGCATGCCTTCTTCCTTTATAAAAATGGCACGGGTTCTTCTTTGCAAGGGAGCCTGGTCACCCAACAAGAATAGCACCTCCTTCCAGGCCGTCCCCTCCCCTCTCCCCTCCATACGCAGCCTCTCCTCTTTGAGGAGCCACGCTGCGGGCAGGAGCAACTCACAGTGGTGCACAACCACCACTGTGAGTCCACCACCGCCCAGCTCATCAAAGAGCCGGTGGGCGTGGTGGTTCCTCGCTCTGAATTCATCATTCCAAGCATCTCTGCCATTGCCGCAGAATAAAGGTCTGAAGCTCCACGCAGCTGCAGCAAGGAACCGACCATCGCTTGCCTGTGCGCAGGCCACCGCACGGCCTTGCAGCAGCTGGCGAAGCTCCACCGTGCACGCCAGTAGGCCACCTGCGCCCCTCTCCGGGTGCCCTGTCGCGCTCCTTCGCTCGCAGCCCAGCCGGCGTAGAGCTTCCACGCACGCGCCAACTCGCGCAGCGGCTCTGCACTCACAACACTGGGCACAGGCGGTAGCATGGCTCGACCATGCACTGTAGCCACTGTTTACTCTAGTCAGCGGAACACTGTGGCTACAGTGCGGTGACCGGTAAATTTCTCACTTAACCGGTCACCCGGCGCTCCGCAACCGGTCCCAGCCCATGCTCGCGTCCCCCCCTGTGCCCGCTCCAGCGCCCGCCCATGCGTCTGCGTTCGCCTGCGTACGCTCGCCCGCTTTAGCGTCTGCGTGCGCCCGCTCCCAGCGCCTATGTCTGCCTGCACCTTCCTCACAGCGCAGCGCAGTGCGCTGCGGCCTCTCTCCTTCGCACTCACTCCCTCCCAGCGCGTGCCTCTTCGCGCACCTACGCGCCTACACGTGCTCGTGGATCACTAGACATCACCAGCTGCGTGCGGACGACTTATCTCTCCGCGCCTTCATCTTCAGCAAACGCTCTCCCTCTCTCTTTCTCTCTCTCTCTCACCGCAGTCTCTCACTCTCTCTGCCGACACATACACACACACGCTCATACTCTTGCACGCACACACTCTCACCTATACAATACTATATACTTATATATATATACATATATCTATACATATATTATTACTTATATAACTAAGTATAAGTATATATACATATATATACACATATATTTATACATATATACATATATATCTATAGCTATATATACATATATATATATACATATCTATCTACATATATCTATATATATATATATTACTATATATATATATACATATATATATATATATACATCTATATAGTTATATATGCATACATATACATATATGTATATCTATACATATATCTATCTGTACATATATTTATATCTTTATATATATATATATATACATATATAACTACATATATACCTATATATTTATAACCATATATATATACATATAGATATATTTACATATATACATATATATAAATATTTTCATATCACTTACCATACGTTGTATCGCGGGAATATCTACACCAGTTGCTGATATTCCCTGATACACGCGTACAGAAAGCAATTTTGCATACATCTTCCACCAATCCACCTTACACTCCACGTGGCCCTTCGTCCTGTTGGTTGCGTCTTCCTAGACGATGACCGACTCGACACCGTGCTACACTCCATCTCCACCTCCACCCCCACCCCTTTATACATATATAATATATACATATACATATATATTATATTTACTTTATTTCTATTTTTTTCTTTCCTACCAGTAAAAAGATAAAAGAAAAATAAAAAAGAGAAAAGATAATCCTTAACTTGCAGGTACTCAGTCTTGCGAATAGTAAGACTAGTTTTGGAACCCTAATTTGGCTCAAAGCCAAGAACTTGATTTTGAGGGTATACCTCAAGGATAAAAATTATCAGAAAAAAATCTTAAATAGAAAAACACCAAAAACATAATAAACAAACGGAAGAGATTCGTTGTAGGAAAGGCGTAGAAACTCATTGACTTATAATCCCACTTCCCCGAGTTCGACCCTGGGCCTAAAAGTGACCAAGATAAAATCAAGTAGGCTAGGTTAAAAATTTTGTAAAGAGATGGTTAGGTTCGATTTAGGTTAACCACTATACACATTTCAACGATAAAATCAGGCACCCACACCTACATAAATTGAAAAGTTGCCATAGGCTGTTCGCGTCAGTTACCACGGGGTGAGGTCCCTCTCACCCATACCCGATCTCGTCTGTGACACTGCCTCTGCGGACTTGGCTGACCCGACCTGACCTGCACTCCTCGCTCACCATGCACACCGGTGAGCTTGGACCTGGGTACATACCCGACCCGATAACCCGAATACCTGTGTTGCTCTGGGAGAGAGGATCCTAAGAGAGAAAGAGAGGAGTTTCACGCAGGTAGGGGGAGGGTTTTTCTACAGGGATCTTTGGCCGACACTTAGCAGATTTTGAAGAAGAAGAGGAGGCCAGGGTTGAAGGCAAAAGGAAGAAGAAGAAGAAGAGACCAGAGTAGAAGTTGAAGAGAAAGAGAAGGATCGTAGAGTAAGAAGAAAGGAGAAGATAGAGAAAGCAAAGGCAGAAGAAAGAAGAAGCAGAAGAGAAGAAGAGGTGAAGGCCTGATGAGAAGAAGAAAAGAATAGCTGAAGCAAAGGCAGAGAAAGAAGAAGAATCAAACAACTTAAGTCATCTAATTCCTTCTTTAGACGACATATTATTAAGCTCTCATTGCATATACATTTACATTGAGTTATTTGGTGATATTGTAGGAGTATTTGGTGATCTACATCACCATTTTACTCCCATATTTTTGCACATTGCTACTGCTATTATTGCAAATCCTTTTAATTCTAAATTATGATCTTGATTTCTAAATACCAATTTGCTCCCTATGTTCGACCTCGGAATATTTTCGAGTAATAAGAATTGCATATGTTTTCCAAGCGATTTCGACTATACTGCAACACAACTATTTTAAACATCGATCTCGTTTTGCGATAAACATTTTGGCGCCGTTGCCGGGGAGCAACAGGCAATTTAGAATTCTTGATTACAATTCCTGATTTGATACTAACTTGCTATATCTCTTTTGCTGTGGTTGTTTCTGGGAGAAGATACATTGAAGAAAGTCAGCCGCACAACAAACACATCAGGGGCAGGTAAATTTTGATTACACACTCTCTTAAGCCCCTTATTCTGAAAAGGTTAAAAAGGAAAAAAAATCAATTAGGGCTACTTGCTTTCCATTCTTAAATAATTCATCAAGTTGCCTAATTTAATTTCAACAACAAAACTTGATTTGTGCACTCGCTTAAGATAACTAGGGCTATCACATTCTTGTTTGAGCCCTAGATACCACATTTGGCAAATTAAATTGGACCAAAATTAGAGCCAATTAAGGATTCCAAGTTAGGGTTTGAGAGACACACTTACATAAGCAAGAATCAACTTTCCAAACTGATGTGTGCCTAAGCCTTGGTTGAATTGATCTATTCAAGCAAACCCTAAAAATCAGGCTCTTAATCTCACTTGAATCCTAAAAGAGGGACCTAAAACTTCTCAAAGGACAAATAGGTGAAATTGACCCACCTTGTTGGGTCAACCAACCTTAAAATTAGGACACTTTTGCACTCAATACATCTTAAAGTTCAATTGAAACCTTAAGCACCCTTGCTCTTAATTAAAATTGGTAGACTTAAGAGGTCAAGTCCCCATTCTGGTCTACCTGGAACATCAGTGACAAGAGAGGTCGGGTGGGGGAAACCTTGTAACCCATGGGGGCACTCTACCGTGTAGGGGTCTTCGCAGGACTCTCCCTCTCTAGCTGCCCAGGTAATTCTCAGGTGGACAGCTTTCTGACTAAGGGGTATCATCCACCCCGAACCTCGATAGTCATCCAAAATTTTTGGGTGTCTTGATTGGGTCCATCACGTTCTATTCTCATCCAAACCATTGGTGCAGGTTTGGTAGGAGGTCCTTAAGACCATCCTTAAGGCTCCTTTAGTCATTCACTCCCGTTGAGGCCATGCCTCGACTTCCGTGTGTGTGCAGCAACCCCATCACATAGACATCTCTTCTGATTCATCCGAGCCTAATTCTCCTTCATCCATCATCATGGCACAACTTGCAGAAGAAGAGAATAACCTTGAGAATCAAATTCAGTGCCTTAATGATTTATTCCAAGCCTTTGTGAATCCACCGCAGCATCCTATGATGCGAGATCATTACAATCCCACTGTGGTGGCGATCGAACCTCGAGTCCAAATCCCAGTTGGAGGTCCTGATACTAAACTCAAGCCCAACATGATTCATGCTATTCCAAAATTTCATGGGCTCAATTCCGAGGATCCTTTCCAGCACATCAAATAGCTCAAGCATCTGGTCCATACATTCGGGTCAGATGTCCAAAATTGGGACATTCTTCTCATGAAAATGTTCTCCTTCTCTCTCATGGAAAAAGTAGCTCACTGGTATCAGACACAAATGCATCCAATCAACACATGGGTTGAACTACAATCCGAGTTTCTGAAAAAGTTCTTCCTAGTTGGTCGAACGAATGCTTTACAACACCAAATCACACACTTCACACAGCAGCCTGGGGAACCACTTCACGAAGCATGGGATCGTTTCTTGGATCTCATGAGAAAGTGCCCCCATCACAGAGTTCCTAAATGGGAACAAGTCCAGTCCTTTTACCAAGGACTCTGTGAAGATATCTAATTATTTGTCAATGCAACTTGCGGAGGAAATATCATGGGTCAACACGAAGACACTGTGTGGGAGATTTTCGAGAATATGTGCGAGAACTCCATCAATAATGACTCCATGGGCTTATTCGACCAGACGAATGCCTGCGCATCGATGAATCCAAGGGGAGCACATGAGATGCAGGGCCTGTCCTCATCTGTTGACTTGGAATTGATGGCTAGTCATTTGGACAAGGTCTCTATTATTGAGAAGAAGGTGGATGAGCTAATTCCACATCTGCAGTGAGCCACCTCTACGCAAAACCCGTTCACACAG
Source organism: Thalassia testudinum (assembly GCA_037157565.1). Lineage (NCBI taxonomy): Eukaryota > Viridiplantae > Streptophyta > Magnoliopsida > Alismatales > Hydrocharitaceae > Thalassia > Thalassia testudinum. The sequence continues at coordinate 80,431,551 of JAZHRO010000024.1, forward strand.
CCGCCCTCTGGGAGGGAAGCTATGCATAACATCTACCACCGATCTTCTCAGGGGATGGACCTGTATCCACCCCCGTCTGACTCTAGGGCTGGAGGAAACTCTGACCCCAGCTACTCTAGTTAGGGGAACTCTGAACCCTTGTACTCTGACTTTTTTTAGGTTCCTCAGACCTACGAGGACCTCAATGCCATCCAGAATGACCCATTCTCTAATACCTATTACCCTGGATGGAGAAATCATCCCAATTTCATGTGGGTAGGAAACAACCAAAATCAGAGACCACCATATCAACCCTGTCCACAAGCTTCTCGTCCTTATCAGCCGCCTCAGCCTCGACCCAACCCCACCTATCAATCTGGGCCATCTCAGATAGATCAAATGACTCTTATCCTTCAAACTCTACCTGTCATTCAAAAGATGAATGCAGCTATGCAAAAACAACACAAAGTCGAGATCACAGAGGTTCGCAATCAACTCGCCCAGATGGCGAATTCCCGCCAACCTGGCACACTCCCTTCGCAACCTCTGCTGAATCCAAATAACATGTTGAACCAGAGGAGCATTATGAACCTAAATCCAGGCCAAGCTCACATGATTTATCAGGCCCCTTCTGCTCCGTCACCTGACGGGATGGAAGCTTAGACATCATACTCGGGATTTCAGTAGCAGCCACCTATTTTACCTACACCAAATCAAAATCAGGCAGGACTGAATTCAGTAACAACCCGTAGTGGCAAAGCAACACAAGAATCACCTGACCCAAGCCACTTTCAGCCTGGTAGTAATGCAAACCCTAGGATAGTCATCCAAGATACCCCTGTCCCAGATCAAGAACCTGGACCTATTCTAGAGGAACCATCCAAGGTTCCATTTCCCGAGGCCTTGACCAAGGGAAAGAAGACAACCAAACCCATGGCACCTAAAGAGGACCTGGTCAAGCTCTTTGAACAAGTCCATATAAACATCCCCTTGATGGATGCGATTTGCCACGTATCAACTTACGCACGATTTCTGAAAGACGTGTGTACACCTAAGCATAAGCTGCGAACCAAAAGTGGGAGCCCAGTTGTATTGTCAGAGCAAGCCAGCTTTGTCATTTTGAGCAAACTCCCACCTAAGGCAAAAGACCCAGGTACTCCCCTAATTTCCTGTATAATTGGTGATATCCAATTTGATAGAGCTTTATTGGATCTAGGAGCCTCCATAAACCTAATACCTACATCCCTACTTGACCATCTTGAGGAATCTGAGCTCAAACCAATAGAGGTGACATTACAGTTAGTAGACCGATCTATTAAGTCACCTAAAGGAGTTCTTGAGGATGTCATTGTTAGGGTTCGAGATTTCTATTTCCCGGTGGACTTCGTAGTCTTGGATATGAATGCTCTAGAAAATCTAAAAAACACACTGATCATACTAGGGAGACCCTTTCTGGCCACTGCTACGGCCAACATTAATTATGAGGAGGGCCAAATTGAATTGAAATTTGGGAACCAGACATTAAAAATCGACATCTTTAAGGCCCAACAAGGGATTAATTGCGGAGTTATAGAACAGATTTGTGATATCAAGGCTGTGGCTGATGATTAGTATATCGAGGAAAACATGACTACTTCGAATCAACCACAAGAGGATCAAAACCCGCAATTAGAGAATTCTGAACATAACCTAGACACACCCATAACTCCTTCCCTTACTCCTGACAACCACCCTGAACCACCCGCTACTGCTGATAACCCTGTTTTGGAACTAAAGCCCCTTCCCAAGCATCTAAAGCATGTCTTTTTGGGTTCCAATCAGATGCTTCCTGTGATTATCAACTCCAGACTCACACCTGATCAGGAATCCCGTCTGATTTCTATTCTCCAGTAACATCGAAGAGCCATTGGATGAACTCTCGATGATTTGACTGGCATTAGTCCCTATACTGAAGAGGGCACACGACCTTCCCGTGAAATGCAGAGACGACTGAATCCTAATCTGCAGGAAGTCGTGAAAAAGGAGATCATTAAGTGGTTAGATGCTGGGATCATCTACTCGATCTCCGACAGTCGATGGGTGAGTCCAATCCAGGTGGTGCCTAAGAAGGCAGGACTCACCGTGATCATGACTGAGACTGGAGAAATCATACCGACCTGTGTAGAAAATTCGTAGAGTCTGCATTGATTACAGAAGAATCAATACCTCCACAAAGAAGGATCATTTCCCATTACTGTTTATTGATCAGATCCTCGAAAAACTAGCGGGAAACAGATTCTTCTGCTTTTTGGACGGGTACTCCGATTATAACCAGGTGGCAATCGATCCTGAGGACCAAGAGAAGACCACTTTCACCTACCCCTTCGGGACATACGCATTTCGAAGGATGCCTTTTGGTCTCTGCAATGCACCCGCTACTTTTCAGTGGTGCATGGTTGCCATATTCTCAGATATGGTTGGTGATTATCTGGAAGTCTTCATGGATGACTTCTCAATGTTTGGCGAATCATTTGATGATTTTCTCCTGCAGTTGTTCCAGATCCTCAGGCGGTGCATTGATGTGAATCTGGTTCTTTCCTGGGAAAAGAGCCACTTCATGGTGCCTGAAGGAATTGTCCTGGGACATCTCATCTCAGAAAAAGACATCCAGGTCGATCGAGTCAAGGTGAATCTGATTTCCAAACTCCCTATGCCTAGCTCGGTCAAGGAGATCCGATCTTTCCTGGGACATGTTGGTTTTTACCGTCGATTCATTCCTGATTTCTCGAAAATCGTGTGTCCCCTGACTACTCTTCTATCTAAGGATGCTCCTTTTGAAATCTCCAAGGAATGCACTCAAGCATTTGAAATCCTACATGATTTAGTTACCCAAGCTCCGATCCTACAGTCCCCTTATTGGTCTCAACCCTTTGAGATCATGTGCGATGCATAAGATTTCGCTGTAGGAGCGGTATTTGGGCAGAAAATTGACAGGAAACTCGTGGTCATCTACTACGCTAGCAAGACACTTGACGAGGCTCAGCGTAACTACACAGTTACTGAGAAAGAGTTGCTAGCCGTAGTGTTTGCCATAGAAAAATTCAGATCGTATCTTATGGGTTCTTGTGTTTTCATTTACTCTGATCACACAGCTATGAGGCATCTTCTTGCAAAGAAGGATGTGAAACCTCGACTAATCTGCTGGATCTTGCTATTGCAAGAATTTGACCTCGAGATTCGCGACAAGGCGGGAAAACAGAACGTGGTAGCTGATCACTTGTCCCGCCTTCCTTCTGACATTATTTACCCTTACGGACCCATTACGGAACATTTTTTGGATGAGCACCTCCGGACTATTAGTACAGGGCTTCCATGGTTTGCTGATCTAGTAAACTACCTGGCATCACATCAGATCCCATCCGATTGGCCGAAGGCCAAGAAAGACAAATTGCTTTCCGATGCCAAATACCACTTCTGGGAAGACCCGTATCTCTTTTGCATAGGTGCTGATCAAATCATCTGATGATGTGTCCTGGAAGCGAAAATTCAAAACATCTTTTCCTTCTACCATGACCAAGCATGCGGTGGACACTTCTCTGGTCATAAAATCGCAGCTAAAGTCCTTCAGTGAGGCTTCTATTGGCCCACAATTTTCAAAGATGCATACAATCACTGTAGGGCATGCACTCATTGTCAGACCTTAGGCAACATGAGCCACCATGATATGATGCCCTTACAGCTGATTCTCATATGAGAAATCTTTGATGTCTGGGGGATTGATTTTATGGGACCCTTTCCTATTTTGGACGGCTTCGAGTACATTCTACTCACTGTTGACTACGTGTCTAAATGGATCGAAGCCATTCCGACCTGAACCAATGATCATAAGGTGGTTATCAAATTTATTCATCAGAACATCTTTTCTCGGTTCAGGATTCCACGTGTTATAATCTTTGATGGAGGGACCCATTTCACTAATGCTCAGTTCAAGTCACTGATGACCAAATACGGGGTGTCACACCGAATCTCTACTCCTTATCACCCTCAAACCAATGGTCTAGCTGGGCTATCGAATCAGGAGATCAAGAAAATCCTCTAGGTCACTGTTTGACCTGACAGGAAAGACTGGTCAACCCGACTTCCGAAAGCTTTGTGGGCTTATAGGACCACCCACAAATCTAAGTGTGGATTCAACCTCAATGTGGGGTTCGACAAGGGTGCCCTCTCGCCCCCCTTGTCTTTAATCTTACGGTTGACACGCTTGCAAGATATGCTTGTCGACTAGCTGAAGTGGGTTGATTAGAGGCTATTCCATATCAAATAGGAGTGCTTTGGCTCCGGTCTTGCAATATGCCAATGACACAGTATTTTTTGTAGAAAGGAAAGAGCAGGAAGCACAAACTTTGTTTCATATGGTGAAGATACAACAAAAACAACAACAACCAAGCCTTTTCCCACACTAAGTGGGGTTGGCTATATGGATTCTTTGCCTTCACACATATCGATTTTCAGGCATTTCAGGACTTAAAATAAAGTAATTGAGGTCATACTTAATAGTTTCCTTCCAATACTTGTTTGGTCTTCCTTGCCCCCTCTTAGCGGGTTCAGCCTCCAACTTCTCATATCTCCTAACTGGAGCATCTAGTGGCCTTATTTGTAAATGTCCAAACCACCTTAGACATGCCTCTATCATTTTATCCTCTATCGGTACCACCCTAACCTTTTTCCTAATAATCTCATTTGCAATACGGTCCTTTCTTGTATGACCACACATCCATCTCAACATCTTCATTTCTGCCACAAACATCTTCTATACATGCCTATGGTTTATAGCCCAGCATTCAAATCCGTACAACTTGGCTGGTCTTACCACAGCTCGATAGTATTTTCCTTTGACTTTTAAAGGAACCCACTTATCACAAAGAACACCAGATGCACCCCTCCATTTCAACCACCTTGTATTAAGTTTATGTGTAACATCTCCATCAATTCCACCATCATGTTAGAAAATGGATTCCAAGTACTTAAAAGCATCTTTCATTGGAATGCACTCTTCTCCAATTTTTACATCAATCCCTTCATTGTTCCCTCTACTACTAAACTTGCATTCCATATACTCAGTCTTCGTCCTACTTATGCGTAATCCTTTATCTTCCAGGGCTTCTCTCCAAAGTTCAAGTTTTCTGTTCACTCCATCTCTTGTCTCATCAACCAACACAATGTCATCAGCAAAAAGCATACACCAAGGCACCTCACTTGGATATGCTTCATCAACTCATCCATGACCAAGGCAAAAAGATAAGGGCTTAAAGTTGAACCTTGATGCAGACCAATGGTGATATCAAAGTAGTCCGTCAAATCATCTTTAGTCTTTACACAAACTACTGCTCCATAGTACATATCCTTTATGAGGTTGATATATATAATTGGCACTTGTCTCTTCTCCAAAATTCTCCGCAAGATATCTCTTGGGACAGCAACATAGGCCTTCTCCAAATCAATAAAAATCATATGTAAATCCTTTTTCTTGACTTTGTATGTCTCCATCATACGTCTCAAGAGATGTATTGCCTCAATAGTATACCTGCCTGGCATAAAGCCAAATTGATTTTCAGTTACCATAGAGACTTGCCTCACCCTTCTTTCAATTATTCATTCCCAAAGTTTTATCGTATGACTCATCAACTTAATACATCTATAGTTGGAACAATCTTGTATGTCACCCTTGTTCTTGTATAAAAGTACCACAAAACTTTTCCTCCATTCCTCTGGCATCTTCTTGCCTCTCCACATAGTATTAAATAAATTTGTGAGTCAAGTTATACCCCATTCTCCCATCATTCTCCCATCAGGCCCAACAACCCTCCCACTTTTTATCATCTTCAAAGCCTCTTCTACTTCTTTCTTTTGTATCCTTCGATAACATGCCCAATTCACATACTCTTCTGAGTTGGCTAACTCCCCTAAGATGATATCATTCTTTTGTTTTTCATTAAATAGCTTATGAAAATATCTTTTCCATCTTGTCTTTATATCCTCACTAGCTATAAGCACCCTTCCTTCTTCATCCTTGATGCATCTTACATGTGTAAGGTCCTTTACTTTCCGCCTTCTTGCTTTAGCTAACTTGAAAATATCTTTTTCACCTTCTTTGGAATCAAGTTTCTTATGAAAATGCTCCCAAGCTTTTGATTTTTCTTCACTAACTATTTTCTTTGCTCTTTTGTAGTTTTTCATATTTTCATCGATTTTATCTCGATATAAGGCTTTAAAGTAGGCTCTTTTAATTTTAAACTTCTCTTGCACTTCCTCACTCCACCACCAAGCCTCCTTTTGTCCTGGAACACCTCCTTTAGACACACCTAACACCTCCTTTGCCACTTTCCTAATACAGTTTGCCATATTTAATCACATTTCATTAGCACTACCATCAAGATCCCAAGACTTTTGTTACATCATCTTCTTTTTAAATCCCACCTGCTCTTTCTTAAGATTCCACCATTTAATTCTCAAATTCTTAGACACTAATTTTCTCTTCTTTGCCTTCTTCAAATGAACATCCAACACCAAAAGATGATGTTGAGCAGTTAAACTCTCCCCTGGAATAATCTTGAAATCTTTACAAGATAAACGATCCCTTCTTTTCAAAGCAAAGTAATCAATCTGCGTTCTTGTTAAGCCACTTTTATAGGTAATCAAATGCTCTTCTTATTTTTTGAAGAAGGTATTTGCTATGAAAAGATCATAAGCCATAGCAAAATCAAGGAGCATCTTCCCTTCTTCATACCTAATACCAAAATCATGATTTCCATGCACTCCTACATACTCTAAAGCATCTTTTCCCACATGCTCATTTAAATCTCCACCTAAGAAAATCATCTCTCTGGGGGATTCCTTGAATTATCATATCAAGCTCTCCCCAAAATTTGTTCTTTATTCTTTCCTCCAGACCAACTTGAGGTACATAAACTGAAATGACATTCAAGATCTCTTCTTCTAAGACTAATTTTATCAAAATAATTTGATCACCCAATCTCTTAACCTCAACCACACTCTCCTTCAAATCCTTAAGAATTATAATGCCCATGCCGTTTCTACCATTGTTCCTTTCTGAATACCATAGTTTGAAACCTGTTCTCTCGATTACCTTTGCTTTTTCTCCAACCTACTTAGTCTCTTGAAGGTAAAGAATTTGAATCCTTCTCCTTACCATTGTATCCACAATCTCCATGAGCTTGTTGATCAAAGGACCAACATTCCAACTACCAAATCTCAGCATTCTTTGTGAGACACTTCGATTGCGAAGTGTTGGAACTAGCTTCTTTATTCTCATGTGTTCCTCATGTGAGAACCCTTGCTCATTTATCACTACATCCAAGCATCGATGCAGCGCATCGCAAGTAGGGAATGCCCCAATGAAATCTGAGTGTTTGCTAGAATCATGTTTAAAGATTCGACAAATTTTACACTGGCTGTCGGCTACCTAACACAACCCTCCTCCTTTATCCGGGCTTGGGACCGGCAATGAAAAGGCACACAAACCTCAACATTGGCGGAGCTGTTTCATATGGTGAAGATATTTAGAGAAATATCAGGTCTGAAATTTAATGGGGATAAATCGTCTTTGGTTTGTTTTGCATTAACAGGCACTGAACAAATGGCCATTTCATCACAGCTAGGTACACCCTTGGTCACTTTTCCTTTCATGTATTTGGATCTTCCTCTGAAGTGCTCTAAACTGAAAACAAGCGATTGGAACTTCCTATTTGATAAAGTTGCAATCAAACTAGAAGGGTGGAGCAGCCGCTATCTATCGAAGGGGGGTAGACTCACCCTCCTGAATTCAGTGATAACTTCCATCTTGGTGTTCTTTTTCTCTCTTTTTAAAGCACCTAAATCTATTTGGAAGTGCATCGATATTTTGAGAAAATGCTTCTTTTGGAGGGGTTTGAAGCATGAGGGACAGTTTTGCCAACCATTGAAATGGGATCTGCTGACTAGGCCAAAAAAATAGGGGGGTTTGGGGATTAAATTGCTAAAAGAATTCATTGAGGCTCTTCTCCTTAAGTGGGTTGTCAAGCTTTTTAATGGCGACAGTAAAAATTGGATAGTCTTGATTGGTGATAGCTATGGCAAGCCGCATAATCCACTGAACAGACTCCACTCGATCTGACCATCTCCCTTTTGGGTGTCGGTGGTGCATGCCATGGGGAATAACTGGCAACTGTTTCAAACAGTCTTAAGTGATGGTAGGTCTTTCAATTTCTGGTAGGAGGAGTGGTCAACTTTGGGGGTGCTCAAAATTGCATATCCAAGGGCATACATTGCTGCTGAAAATAAGTGGGTTCCAGTCAATTGCTGCTGGTCTAAATCTGATAAATCCTGGAGGATTGAAGGGACTAAATCGAACATAGATGGCACCAAAACATGGGAGGAAAAGGCAAGGCTGCAGCTAGACCTGAAGGCATTCAGTACGGTGGCTGGAATTAAGGATCACTACAGATGGAAGGGGGTCTTCACCCCAGCCATTGCATACGACAAGATCAGATTTTTGGCAATCTCAGAGGAGGCAGATCTGATATCAAGAAAAATCTGGCTCTTGAAAGTTTCAACAAAGGTACAAATCTTTTTATGGCTGTGTAGGAGAGACGGCTTAGTCACTGGGGACCTCAGACACAGAAGGATGGGAGTGGCGCTACAGTCGTGCTTGCTTTGTGGTCTTCTTATTAATAGCTCTAGGCACATATTCTCATCGTGCGTGGTCACAGATACAGTTTAGAGGAGAGTCTGCGGGGAGCCACTTCCCACGTGGGACTTATTATGGAGAAAAATTTTGATAAAGGATAAATTGCACATAAATATGGCGACACCGATGTGGAGCATTTGGAGAGCGAGAAATGAGTTTTTACTTCAAGGGAGGCCAGTATGTGTGGAACAAATTGTAAATGCATGTTGGTCCCTCATATGTTTATGGGGATCTATTTTGTAACCTTTTTTTTATATATTAATAAATTGCTCTCCCGGATCGCTATCGTAGTATGATAGCTTTCCTTGCTATTTCAAAAAAAAAAAAAAGAAGACAAATCTAGGGCACAAAATGTCGTGGTGGATCATCTTTCGAGACTCCTAAGTGATTTGTCTCGTTTGGATATTCCAATTATTGATACTTTTCCAAATGAGACTATTCTTGTAGTTTCAGGTGTCCAAACCTCTTGGTCTGCTGACATGGTTAATTATTTGACCGTTGATCAAATCCCCTAGGATTGAACCAAGCAACAATGGGATAGACTTATATCTGAGGCCAAATATTACTTTTGAGATGACCCTGAACTGTACCGCATCCGCTCTGATCAAATTATTTGCCGATGTGTTTCGGAGAGTGAATTTCGAAGCATACTTGAATTATGCCATGCATCGCGTATGGTGGACATTTCTCCGGGAAAAAGACGGCAGCAAAAATTGTTGCAATCTGGATTTTTTTGGTCATCTTTATTCAAGGATGCCCTGGAATTCTTGAGGTCATGTTCCTGATGCTAGGCAATTGGGAGAATAGCAAAGAAAGACATGATGCCTTTAAACCCGATTCTTCCTGTCGAAATCTTCGATGTTTGGGGCATCAATTTCATGGGACCCTTTCTCCCTTCATCTGGACACCAGTACATTCACGTAGCTGTTGACTACATGTCAAATGGATTGAGGCTATTCCCACCTGAACCAATGACCACAAGGTGGTCATCGATTTTGTCAAGAAGAATATCTTCAGTCAGTTCGGGATTCCGAGGGCCATCATCAGCGATGGTGGTACTCACTTCACAAATGCCCAATTCCATAATTTACTGGCAAAATACGAGGTCAATCACAGAATCTCCACACCTTACCACCCCCAAACGAATGGACAAGCTGAGAAATCCAATCGAAAGATCAAGAACATCCTGCAAAAGACGGTTAGGCCTAATAGAGAAGACTGGACTCAAAAGCTTGATGACACTCTTTGGGCCTACAGTACGACATATAACATGATTAACCCATATTTGTGGGCTATTTAAGTATTTAAGTGCCTAGACATTAAGTTAATTCTAACATTTATTTAGCATAAATTAGGATGTAAATAGATTAATTCATATTTCTAATTTAATTACATAATTCGTGCATTGCATTCATATTTAAATGCATTTAGAATTAACTTAGAATTGCATTCATTTAATTAGTTAACCAATTAGGTGTATTGCATACATTAATTTAAGTTAACATAAAAGTTGAGGGTTTGTATATAAATAACCATAATATTTTAACATTATTTTTTTATTCTTCTTCTTTCAGCAACAGTTGCATTTCCTTTGGCTGCCTCTCCAACGCCACCAGCTACCTCACTGAAACCTGCATTCAAGGACGAGTGGAGAATGTGGATCTGCTCCTGCCTCTCCATTCAAATCTATGTAGGTGGCTACAAAAGGAGGGAGACTGCCGAGCTGAGGAGGCCACCATCCCAACAATCCACCACTGTGCAGAGAGTTGAGCTCTCGTCCGTTCCACCACCACCAGCCTCAACCGTGGCGACGAGCCTCTACCATCGTGGGCGTGTGGCGTGATAGGCCACACCGCCATCTGGAGCTCGTCTGCATCACTGTGCCTCACCAGAATCAACATCACCACCCTCGTCGTCATCACCAACAACCTCCACAACCGCCACTGCAACTTCACGTCCCCATCAGTTAAGACGTCCGGGAAGTTTCCCAGACGTCTGAAGCTCCTACAACACACCTTCATCTTCCTCCCCTATCCTTAGTTTTCTTTCCAGCACCTAGTCATAGCTACACCACAAGCCTCTTCATCTCCTCCAGCCTACAGTAGTGCCATCTCCAGCCTACAGCAGCGCCATTCCCAGCCCACACGCGTCCTTGCCACATGCCTGCAGCAGCAACTGCCTTCACGCCCGCGCCTTCCTTGCACACCTTGCACCAGCCTATGCACGCACCCCGCTGACCACCTCCAACATGCAGTAGAACTCGAGCCTCCCACCTGCAGAGCCCGTGCCTGCTCCTTCCACGCCTCACCTCCAGCGCACCCACTCCAGCACGCCTGCCTTGCAGCTTGCAGAGCGCACCTGTTGTAGCGCCCACTTCCAGTGACACACGTACCCGGAACACGTGTCCGCTCCTTCCGCGCCTCGCCGCCACCTCCAGTGCACCTCAAGCACACAGTAGTACGCGCGCTCTAGCCTGCAGACCGCACGCCACCTCCGTGCGCACCCTGTGGTAGCAGCAGCTTCTTCACCGCCGCTACCTTTCTCCTCCTGCAGGTCGGCTCTAGCCACCGCTCAACGTACGGCTGCCACCACCACGACGGCCTCACTTCAGCCAATCGCTTGTGCGAACCTCTCCTCGATTGAACCTCTCTCCCGATCGCGAGGAGGAGAGAGGTAAAATCCTCTGTTTTTAGTCTAATTAGTAATTACATTTCATGCCATTGCCAGGAAAAGGAATTTTGATTTATGAATATTTTATTGTGGTAAAATTACAACTTCATACTCAAGCTCTCTTACAATTGCGTGGCTTTTGTAATTAACATTGTTTGACATTGGTTTTGGGATTAAAATGTGCACAAATTTTCTCTAATACATGTCAATTGAAAATTTCATAAAATCATCACATATTTATTGAATATTTCAGTGAGGAAAAATTGCACATCTACCCTTACATTTTCAAGTTATTGTGCATCTTCTTTCCGTCGCATTTCATGCCAAATTTGACTACGATTTCTCACGAGATTGAATGAATACAAAATAATCGAGATATTATTGCATCATTGCCTCCCTGTGGACACGACCCGCTCCTAATTGAGTGGTTATATTAATTGTTGATTAGTTGATTTTTCCACCACATAGAACTACAAACGACGCGTTATTTCATTTACGAAACTTAATCAAAAGTGAAGAATCAACACGTCACAACATGCCTATCGACATGTCACCATTTTGTCTGGTGTATGGAAAGACATTCCATGTACCTGTTGAAATTGAACATAGGGATTCTGGGCAATCAAGAAATGCAATTTTGAATTAAGTTTAGCCGGAAAGACTAGGAAACTCCAATTATCTGAGTTGGAGGAGCTTAGAAATGACGCATACGAGAATGCTAAGATCTATAAGGCTAGGACAAAAACTCTTCATGACCAGCTGATTTCCTGAAAGAGCTTTGAGCCGAACTAGAAGGTCTAGCTCTTTGATTCTCGAATTAAGCTCTTTCCTGGCAAGCTTAGGTCAAAGTGGGATGGCCCGTTTATCATTGATTGGATATTCCCAAATGGAGTTGTTGAGATTTCTGACCCAAAGATGGGTAATTCTTTTAATGCAACAGATAGCGTCTGAAATCTTATGTTGACCGCATTATTCCAAAACCCGTCTTAGACAAGGTTGCTTTAACCTTGATGTGACTTCTTTGGTTGCACTCTGCCTAGCTGATGGCATTAAACTCAGTACTTGTATAGTCTAACTCAGAGATGATCCGAGCATCATGGAATACAGGTGATATTTTCTTCATTCTATCCTTCTTCTTATGCCTTTTATTTTCAATGAGGACATTACATGAGTTAGGCATGGGGGGTGGATTCATTTTTTGAATCATATTGTCAGCTTTGTGGATTTCTTGTAAATTTTCATTATTTTTCCTTTTTATTAAAAAAAATCAAATTAGGAAAAGAAAACTTTGGCTTTAGAAATTTTCAACCTTAGGAAATAATATAGGAGGATCTAAACACTTAGACCTTTCAGGTCTTTGGACTTAATCAGCCCAGGTATCCACTAAAATGTGGACTTGTTTCTAGAGTCCTCGCCATCTAAAAATTTATTTCAAATTGGTTAAATAAGTTGGGGTGATAAGTACACAACTTATCAACTTACCCTTTGATTTGAGGGGATTTTAAGTCTAAGCATCTACACATTATTTGCACCGACTCTCTTTTCGATGATTTAGGTATGGCTGGCAAGTTATCATGGATAATAGCCCATTGATTGGTTGTCCAGAGCCTAGTCACACGACCATTCTATTCTTGCTGCCCTTAGGTAAATCTTAGATCAAGGAAGCCACCTACTTAAAAAAAAAGAAAAAAAAAAGAAAGAAAAAGAAAAGAATTCAAAAAGAGAAAAAGAAAGAGAAATAAAAAAGAAGAAAAGAATAAAGAAATAAGCCACACTTTACCACACAAGTATGGCTGGCAAGTTGTCGGTGGTAATAGCTCATCATTTGGTTGTCCAGAACCTAGCTCACAAAAATGCACGTTTAATTCCAAACACTTAAGAAGAAGCAGAGAAGTAGAATAAGCTAGGGAGATATACATTGGGTTTGCCCTTGTGTTGACCACATAAAAATAAAAAGTAGGGAAAAAGCTACTGGTCGTATGGATAGATCTTTAGGTAGAATTCCTTTTTAAAGTCACCTAGGGGCGTAGAAACCTGAAGTCCATTCTAATCGCCGATCATTGAAACTATCACATTTCACACATAAAGACGCTTAGTACAGAAAGTTCTCTTCGAGTCTTGGGTGGGTTGGGTAGCTGTAGAAAGCTGCCTCGAAACCCTGAACTTAAAAACCCAAAAAAATTTAAAAAGAAGAAAAAGAAAAAAAGATGTTTCTGCTTTTGAATAAGGCGAGTGGTCGGGCCCGGACAGGTTGTGCTAATATGGTGATTTTATCATTGAAATGTGTATAGTGGTTAACTTAATTCGAGCCTAACCATCTCTTTACAAATTATTTTTTTACCTGGCCTACTTGATTTTATCTTGGTCACTTTTAGGCCCAGGGTCGAACTCAGGGAAGTGGGATTAGAAGTGAATAAGTTTCTACGCCTTTCCTACAACGAATCTCTTCCATTCGTTTGTTATGTTTTTGGTATTTTTCTATTTAAGATTTTTTTCTGATAATTTTTATCCTTGAGGTACACGCTCAAAATCAGGTTCTTGGCTTTGAGCCAAATTAGGGTTCCAAAACTAGTCTTACTATTCGCAAGAGTGAGTACCTGCAAGTCAAGGATTATCTTTTCTCTTTTATATATTTTTTTTATCTTTTTACTAGCAGGAAAGAGAAACAGAGATAAAGTAAATACAGTATATATATATATATATGTATATATTATATATGTATAAAGGGGTGGGGGTGGAGGTGGAGATGGCGTGTAGCACGGTGTCGAGTCAGTCCTCGTCTAGAAAGATGCAACCAACAGGACGAAGTGCCGTGTGGAGTGTAAGGTGGATTGGTGGAAGATGAATGCGAACACGCTTTCTGTATGCGTGTATCGGGGAATATCAGCAACTGGTGCAGATATTCCCGCGATACAACGTATGGTAAGTAATATGAAAATATATATATGTATATATGTAAATATATCCATATGTATATATATATATGTATATATACTTATACTTAGTTATATGGGTAATAATATATATATATATATTTATACGTATATAAATATATGTATATATGTAAATATATATGTATATATATATATAAGTATATAGATGTATATATATATATATGTATGTATATAGGATAATACATAGTTATATAAGTACTAATATATGTATAGATATATGTATATAAATATATATATATACGTACGTATATATATATGTATATAGTAGACTATAGGTGTGTGTACGAGAGTGTGTGTGTGTGTATGTGTGTGTAGAGAGTGTGAGAGAGTGCTGTGAGAGAAAGAGAGAGAGAGAGAGAGCGCTTGCTGAGTGAAGAAACGGCGAGTTAAGCCGTCTGGAGCTTCAGGGCCGATGACTAGTGGTCCACGTGCACGCGCAGGCGCGTGTAGACGTGCACGCACGCAGGTGGGTGTGAGCCCGAGGGAGAGAGGCCGCAGTGCACAGCACTGCACGGAGAGGCTGGTGTGGGTAGACGCAGGCGCTGGGAGCGGGTGAAGTCGTGGGTGGGTGTGGGCGCTGGCAGATGCGGGTGCACGCAGATGCGCGGGCGAGTGATGGAGCGGGTGCGCGGCGGGACGTGGGTGCGGGCTGGGACCAGTTGCGGCGCGCCGGGTGACCGGTTAAGTGAGAAACTTACCGGTCACCGCACTGTAGCCATAGTGTTCCGCTGACTAGCGTGAACAGTGGCTACAGTGCATGGTCGAGCCGCGCGACCGCCTGTGCCCAGTGCTGTGAGTGCAGAGGTGTGGAGCTACTCGGTGCACTCGCGTAAGAGGCTGCGCCAGCTGGGCTACGGGCGGGACTTCGCGACAGAGCGCGGGGAGAGGGGCGCGGGCGGCCTACTGGCGTGCGCGGTGGATGCGGGACAGGAGCCTGAGGCGCGTGGTGGCCGACGCTGCTGTTGCTCCTACGACGGACTTCAGTCCTTGAAGCCTGTTGCAATGGCGGAAGTGGCTAAACGTCAAAATAGGGAAAAGAACCACCACGCCCACCGGCTCTTTGATGAGTTGGGTAGTGGTGGGTCTCACAGTGGTTGTTGTGCACCACTGTGAGCTACTCCTACCCGCAGAGTGGCTCCTCAGAAGGAGGAGAGGCTGCATATGGAGGGGAGAGGGGAGGAGACGGCCTGGAGGAAGCTGCTGTGTAGGGTTTTGGCGTGTGGACCAGGCCCCATTTTGCAAGAAGACAGCCGCTCATTTTAAAGTGGAAGAAGGCATGCACAGCCATGCCCTGGCTGTGCATGGCTCTGCATGGCTGGCATGGAGAGCTTGTTGCAGAGAATGGCGCGAGGAAGGCCAGCCATGCCATGCGGCCGTAGAGCAGAAAGTCAAATAAAAAATAAAAATAAAAATAAAAATAAAGGTGGTGAATTTTGCAAAGCAGCACTTAAGGAAAAATGTAAATTTCAAGGCCATTTATTTCACTCTCCTCCCCTCTCAAATAAATGCATGCATGCGTGTATTTTTAAAAATGCGACTATGGATACCTAATATGCACTTGGCAATGCTAGGAAATAGCACAAGACGGCACAATTGATGGTGTATTTTTGCTGTGCAATCATACCCCCATGCCTATCTTTTGCTAGTCCCTAGCAAAACATTTTTTTGTATTGTATTTAGAAATGATCTTATGCTGAAGATTTTCTTCCGAGGCGACATAGGTGTGTTTATTTTTGGACATTGTGAGAACCAATTGTAGAGAAGACTACCAGTACTTTAAGTCTCACATGACATAGATCATCTCTCGACTAACCAGGACTCTTGATATTTAAACCTTAAGTACGATTTCCAGGACTCGGAGGTTTTTTCCATACTCGAGAGCTCAAGAGATTATGGCTTGTGCTTAGTGAAGGATCAAGATTGACCAAATGAACATTAAGACTCAAGCCCAAGGTTTCATGAATTTTTAAGTACAGGTTGGTCCCAGTTTCAGCTCGTGTCTTCGGATTGACCCTTAAAAAGATGACGAAAAACTCAACTCCCATTTTCTGATATTTGTGGCTCAAAGAAAACAGGGTATTTACAACTTGCCCTGAAGAACTTTTTTAGGGTAGAGACTTTACAGACATTTGCGAGATATACTGACTTATTTGCGTCTTCTTTTTTTTTTTTTTTTGAAACACGTGTCAGTATATCTCTTACAACATTATTTGGAGGAGCACACTTTTCTTTTTGGTGGGAGAGTTCCTTTTTGGTGGAAAGAGTCTTTCCTAAACACAAGACTAAAGCCTGGGATTAAAAGTCTACTTGCATGCACAGGTAAGGACTCCACCTT
This sequence comes from Thalassia testudinum, assembly GCA_037157565.1. Lineage (NCBI taxonomy): Eukaryota > Viridiplantae > Streptophyta > Magnoliopsida > Alismatales > Hydrocharitaceae > Thalassia > Thalassia testudinum. The sequence continues at coordinate 80,448,214 of JAZHRO010000024.1, forward strand.
CCCTAATGAACACTAGGGCTGGATCTTATGTTCACCTAGTCTTTCTTGATATGTGTAGTGTGAACCAAGATTACTTAGGCTCTCAAGTAGAAGCAAAACAACGAATCCTGTACTGGTGTCTCAGGTATAAGAATACGTCCTTAGTTAAGAGAGATTCCGATCTATCTTGTCAATGCTCAAGTGAATTAAGCCGAGCCTGAGCGAATCAAGCTTCTGTGGCCTAGAAAGTCTTCAAAACAACGGTTGAATATCCATAAACACTTATTGTATTTTTGTTTCAGCCTTCAGATCATTACTAAACACCATTTTATATATATATATATATAGATAGATAGATGGAAACTGCATGATACCTTAAAATACCCAAATCCTATGGATGCCTATCCACCCCCCCATGCCAAATGATGCTATGTCCTCATATGCATGCAGGGAAAGGTAGAGGAATGACGAAAGATCGGGTAACGAGAGGTGAGGTGCAGGGTATACAGCAGGGTGGTTGGGTGGGTGGATGGTGGGTGGTGAAGTGAAAAGTGAAGTGATCGTGACAGTGGCGTGAAAAGTGATGGTGGATGGTGAGTGTTGTTGGGGTGCCTCTTAATGAGTGCTAAATTTAACGTCCCCAGCTGGACTCAGAATGAGGCAAAAAATTAGTTACCCTCCAGCAGGGTAATAGTTTCTCCAACGGGGGCAAGTTCATGACTAAGATAGGGTTTCAAACGCTACCCATTGACCGTAAATTTATGCCCAGATTTGGGATCTTCAATCTCAACGGCCCCGTTGGGAAATGGTCTCGAGACCAGGAAAGGACCAGTCCATTTGGACTTCAATTTCCCAGGAAAGAATTTGAGACGGGTATTATAGAGCCAAACTTGCTGAGATGGCTCAAATTCTTTCCGCTGAATATGGCTGTCGTGAAAAGCCTTAGTGCGTTGCTTGAAAGTTAAGGCAGAATCATAGGCTTCACGACGGAGCTCTTCCAGCTCCTGGAGTTGGAGTTTCCTTTCTCGACCACAAAGGTCTGGGTCGAGGTTACATTGGTGAACCGCCTAATAAGTGCAGTGTTCCAACTCCACTGGCAAATGACAAGGCTTCTCATAAACAATTCTATAAGGAGGCATACCAAGGGGAGCCTTGAAGGCGGTCTGATATGCCCAAAGTGCGTCAATCAGCTTGTCGGACAATCCTTACGGTCAGGCCGAACCATTTTCTGGAGAATCTACTTGATTTACCGGTTCGACACTTCTGCCTGGCCATTCGTCTGGGGATGATACGGGGATGTGATACGATGGTGAACTCCGTATTTCCTCAGAAGTGCCCGAAAAGAAGCATGGGTAAAGTGGCTTCCTCCATCCGAGATAATGGCTCGAGGGATCCCAAAACGCGCAAAGATGTGGTCTTTGACAAAGCGAGTGGATATAACATGGTCAGCACGGCGCGTGGGAATAACCTCGATCCATTTCGAAACATAATCAACAACCACGAGGATAAATTCGAAGCCGTTGGAAGGAGGAAAGGGACCCATGAAATCAATTCCCCAAATGTCGAAGATTTTCGCAGCTAGGATGGGTTGCAAGGGCATCATGTCACGATGTGACATTGACCCTAACGACTGGCACCTAGTGCAATGCTTGGCAAAATTGTGTGCATCCTGGTGAAGGGAGGGCCAAAAGAAACCGCACTGTAACACCTTGGCTGCAGTTTTCCTCCCAGAGAAATGGCCTCTGCAGGCCTGATCATGGTAGAAGGATAGCACGCTGGGGAACTCGCTGTCAGGAATACGACGGATGATTTGATCAGCACCTATGCGAAAAAGAAGTGTATTATCCCAGAAATAATACTTTGCTTCTGCCATGAGACGCTCGTGCTGGTTTTTAGGCCAGCCACGTGGAAGGGATCCAGAAGCAAGGTAGTTGGCAATGTCGTCATACCACGGTCCACTTGCCACATTAATTGCCAATAGGTGCTCATCAGGAAAAATTTCATTGATCTGCAGAGTAAGTCCAATATGGTCAGGGTCCAGTTTGGAAAGATGATCAGCCACAACATTCTGGGCTTTGGCCTTATCGCGGATCTCAATGCCAAATTCTTGGAGCAGAAGGATCCAACGAATTAGTCTAGGCTTGGCATCCTTCTTATGCATGAGATGGCGAATGGCCGCGTGATCAGTGAAAACAATAACATGTGTGCCCAGACGGTAAAAGCGGAATTTCTCCAGCCCAAAGACGACCCCTAGTAGTTCTTTCTCAGTGGTAGTATAATTACGCTGGGCCTCGTCCAACGTCTTACTGGCGTAGTACACCACGAAGGGGTGTCTATCGCGTCTTTGTTCCAGGATGGCTCCGACTACGAGGTTGGAAGAGTCACACATGAGTTCAAAGTCAAGGGACCAATCTGGTGGCTAGAGAACAGGGGCCTTGGTGACAACATTATGCAGCTGCGTGAATGCTCGTATGCAGTCGGGGCCCATATCGAAGGGTACGTCGGTCTATAGGAGATGAGTTAAAGGTCGAGAAATCTTGGAGAAATCTTTGATGAATCTCCTATAGAAACCGACATGTCCCATTAAGGAGCGAATTTGTTTGACAGAGCCAGGCATAGGCAAATCAGCAATTACATCAAGCTTAGCTCGGTCAACCTCGATACCCTTATCGGAGATGATATGCCCGAGAACAATTCCCTCGTGCACCATAAAATGACTTTTTTCCCAAGAAAGCACGAGGTTTACATCAATACATATCCTAAGGATACAGGTTAGGTTGGCAAGACATTCATCAAAAGATGGTCCAAAGATCGAGAAGTCATCAATGAAGACCTCGAGAAAGTCACCCACCATGTCATGGAATATCACCAGCATACATCTCTGGAAAGTTGTTGGCACATTACAAAGTCCAAACGGCATCCTTCTAAATGCAAAGGTGCCGAAGGGGCAGGTAAAAGTGGTTTTCTCTTGGTCTCGGGGGTCAATTGCCACCTGGTTATATCCTGAGAATCCATCCAGGAAATAGAAAAATTTATTTCCTGCTAATCGCTCCAGGATTTGGTCAATGAAAGGTAGCGGAAAGTGATCTTTCTTAGTTGCAGCATTGAGTTTCCTATATTCTACACACACTCTCCAAGATGTAGGAGTGCATGTAGGGATGGATTCGCCCCTGTCATTGACATGGATGGTGAGTCCTACCTTTTTGGGCACAACGTGAATCAGACTCACCTAGGGGCTATCGCTGATCGGGTAGATTATACCCGCATCCAGCCACTTAATAATTTCCTTCTTAACGACCTCCCGCATGTTAGGGTTGAGACGTCGCTGCATCTCGCGGGAAGGTCGAGCCTCCTCCTCCGTATATATACGGTGAGTGCAGTAGGAGGGGCTAATGCCAGATAAGTCTGATAAAGACCATCCAATGGCTGCCTTGTGTTCCATAAGGACCTTCGTTAGTTTGCACTCTTGCTCCCTGGTAATTTTGAACTGATGATTACGGGGAGCATTTCATTTGGTCCCAAGAAAACATACTTAAGTATACTAGGCAGCTCTTTCAGCTTGGGAGTGGATGGTGAAAGATCTGGCATTTCTTGGGACAAGAGTGTCTCAGGCGGATCGGAGAATAAGTTAGGAGGAAGAAATTGGCCCTTAGATTGGCCAAGAAGAGGGGCTTCTTGGATATATGGATCCAAAAAGGAATAGCCCCAGTGAGAAGCATGTGGGTTCAAGGTCCCAGTGTGGAGTTGCAAATCCGCTTGATTTGGCGGGAAAGAAAGGGCAATCCGGTTCTCAAGAGTGTGGACCGACGGTGAGTAGCTCGGATATGACTCAGGCCACGAGGTATGGGAAGCGAAGAAAACCTCGTCAGAAGTCTGGCCAGGAGAAGGTACTGGAATAGGGAGGGATGGGGGAATGTCACAATATGTATTGGTCAAGCAATCGTCAATGTTTACAGGTAATCCGCAGCAGTCAGAATAGGTCCCAATTAGTCCGATACACGTGCTGACGGCCATGTCCTCGTCAGACGTGTCATCCTCGATGCAATTGCAGTCAAAGTTCTTGGCTACCTTGAAGATGCTAAGCTTGAGCTTTTCAAATCCAATGACAATCTCAATATAGCCCGACTCGCAATCGATATGGGCGCGGGCTGTGGCCAAGAAAGGTCGATCAAGGATGATCGGACAATCAGAAAATGAGCTAGGAACTTCCATATCTAAAACAAGAAAGTCAACAGGAAAATAGAGACTGTTGACCCTAACCACCACGTCTTCCACCACACCCTTCGGGATTTTGACAGAACGATCTACTAACTGTAATGTGACAGGGGTGGGTTTCAGATTTCCCAAGGAAAATTTTTCGAGCATGATGGTTGGTATAAGATTGATGGAAGATCCTAGATCAAGCAGGGCATAGTTAAAATTGCAGCCTTGGATGCTGCAGGAAATAAGTGGTGTGCCCGGATCTTTCTACTTCGGTGGTAGATTTGACAGTATAGCACAACTCGCATGAGGTGAGAGAACCACCAGATTCTTAGTTTTCTTTGACTGTCGCCTGGGTGTTGTGTAGTCTTTGAAAAATCGGGCGACAGTAGGTATGTGGTCGATAGACCAGAGCAGGGGTACCCTGATTTCTACATTCCTGAACAAATTACGCAGGTTATCAAAGGCATGCGTATCTTTCTTTTTGCCTTTTGGCTCCCTCAGCAGAGCCTCAGGGAATGGGACTGATTTTGGCACCAATTTGAGTGTATCGTCGTCTCTCAAATGCGGTGCACATCCCGAATGAGAGGGCGATGAAGAAGATGGGCCAGGATCAGGTCGAGGCGGATCGACGGTCTGCTTACCGCTCCTCTTAGTGATAGCATTGGATGATGCGGGTCTAGTGGGATCATAAGGCGGAGGGGGGTTCGCAATAGGGACATAAGAGTGAGGTGCTGCAGCAAGATTAGCCTGAAATCCTGGTGGAATGCTTGAAGCCTGCAGAATCTGATGAACCTGCCCTAAGAAGGTCATACCTATGGTTGAGGACCACGGGGTATGAAATTTCGCGGGTTGGGAACAGGTTGGGTGGGAAGAGTGCCTGAGATCGAGTCGCCATGCGTAGTTGACTGATCTCAACATTCTGCTAAGCCAATTAGTGTTGAAGAGAGGTCATGTTCTCTTCATGGCACTTTGACATTTTCGTCATCATTCGCATCAATTTGTCATGAGGACTTGATGCGTGTTCGGTTTGAGGTACGCAAGGGCCTGATGGCGGATTCTCCATAGGATTAGACTGGGCCCTTGGGATGTTGGGTGCGGACGGCCGCATTGGTCCACCTGCGGGGTTTTGGTGCTGCGGGTTGTTGGACCATGCGAAATTCAGATGATTTCGCCACCCTGGGTTATAAGTGGCAGAGAACGAGTTGTTCCCCAGGGCGCAAGCATCTTCTATGCCAGAAGACGTGTCCGCATGTAAATATGTGTCCGAGCACACGGAGGCTTGGTCCTCTGTGTCAAGATACTGGCTTGCAGAAGCTAGATCCACATGACTTACCGAATCGCTCGGCACGACACTCGGTAAGGAAGGTCTTACGGGGTTTCTCGGGATTAGCCTGGTGTTGGAAGAATTGGGATTGTGATGAAGTGGTGAGGTGGGGGTGTTTGCCATAGAACGGGTGGGATTGGCCAGAAGCTCATCCAGCTTCTTATGCACGATGGAGACTTCATCCAATTTCTGTGCGATAAGGCTAAGATTAGTGGATGAATGGGAGGGTCCCGTGTCAACTTCGTGGACATTACGGGGCAGGCTGGTATGATTAAAGGTGACAATGAAAGCATTGTTCATTGAGTTTTCACTCATATTTTCAAATAATTCGAATGCTCCATTCTCATCTTTATTCATAAAATTCCATCTGTAGGAAGCGTCTGCAATCTGCTTCAAAGTCTCATTTAGCCCATAGTAGAAAATCTGGGCTATATGCCACTTAGGCAGACCGTGGTGCGGACACTTTCTAAGGAGGTCATTATACCTCTCCCATGCCTCAAGAAACTGTTCGCCGTTTTGTTGCATAAATGAGGTGATAGCAAGGCGAAGTGCATTGGTTCACCCGATTGGGAAGAACTTCTTGAGAAACGCTGTTCGCATCTCTTCCCAAGAGTGAATGGTTCTCCAAAGGGTGCGTAACCACTGCAACGCTTTATCCCGCAATGAAAATGGGAACATTTTCATGAGGACTATAGGTAACCAGATATTTCTTAGTTTAACAGTTTTAGCCAATCGGGTTAAGTCTACCAAGTGGAGAAAAGGATCTTCACTTGCAAGACCATGGAAGTGAAAATTTACCAGGCCAATTATGTTAGGTTTTAATTCAAAGTCGTCCCCACCCATGGGGACCTGAATTTGTCCTATGGTCTCTGTAGCAGTGGGATTCTGATAGGAGCTAAGAGACCTAGGCTCTGCATTTCCTCCAATGTTTCCCTAATGGCCTCAATTTATTCATTATACATTTCCATTTGGGCTTGGAGGCGGGTTATGGGATCCAAGGCTCCACCACCTGGTGGGTTTTGAGGGCAGTTTCCTCCCTTAGGATTTGGGGGCGGGCATGCAGCTATGTTTGTGGAGGAGGAGGATGATTCAGCTTCTTTTCTAAAATTATCAGGCAATTCACACAGTTCAGGGTTTTGTGACCTCCTCCCAAACATGCACTACCGCAGGAAGAATTGGGGAGATAAGAAGGGAAAAGGAGATGAGAGAAATGACGCCGCAAAGGTACACTTGATGACAAATCAATACAATCAAATTCCTAAACTCTATAGTGTGCCTTTAGACTTAAAGATCTAAGTTACCTACTCTCACGAACTACGGAACCGAATGCAAGCACCGCGGAACCACCAGGCCAGATTGAAAGGCCGTTTGCCTCAGTCTTAGACACCCGATAGCACGCGGGAACCCTCACCAGCACATAGGCGCTACACGCAGGTAGTTAGACCTCCAATCCTTAATAAGGGTCAAGTTACTACCAATTTTAGTTAGAAGCTTAGGATCAAGTGCTTTTGGAATGTGAAGGGCGTTATTTACGGGTAATGCCCAAGTGATTGATTTTTAGAGTGTGTAAACCAAGCATGCAACGGGGAAATCTCCCCGAATTGAAGTTTTTAATTGGTGAATGGTTTTTAGAATTCAGCCTTAAGTAGTATGGATTTTAGGATTTCTCTGAATTACCAATTCAACCAATATTCGACTTTTGAGAGAATACAAGTTTTCTTCTAAGCCCAACCAACCCTTCTTCAATGTCAATTGGTTAATGCATGCTAAAATGCAATGGGCTTCCCCAAATGGAGATTTCTATGTGTGGATGCACGAATCAGTTTTAGATTAGTGTGAAAGGGAGCCAAAGCACTTCAATTCAAGTGCTCCCAATCACTAAAAAGATTTCCACACACAAGGCTCAACCAGAAGATAAAGAGAATCAATTTGTTGGGGTTGAAGTATTCGGGATCGAATCTTAGGCACATGAAAGGTCGTGGTGGGGTTGGAATCAACTCAATTCCAAGTCTCCCCACCAAAAATGTGATCCTGAATTGCAGATAAATGAGGCAAAGAGGGGTGCAATCAATCTTTTTATTTTCCTCAAAGAATACTTCACATGGCGAAAGATTCAAGAATCAAGATTCTTGGATTTTCGCTATGCGAAGTTTGGCGGGAAATCCCAGGGTGGTGGGAGTAAAGGCAAACAATCAAACAAGTGAATTTTAATCCACTTGCCCCAAGAGATCCCAAGAAGTTTTTCTAGTTTTGTTTTAATTTTTTTTTATTAAGGTGACAAGTTGACCTAAGTTACTAAGAAAGGAAGACCTACTTGTTCAGCAACGTGTGCGGAGCTCCAGTGCGGTGTCGGCGTCTTCACGCTCTCGTTCCTGCCTTGGATCTGCCCACGTCTCCGACTTCGTCTGCCTGCCTTCTCCTTGCAACAGGTTTACCTGCACAACAACAAACAAAAACACCCGTGAAGAGAAGGGTGTGAGAAGAGAAAAATTAAAGGAACGGAGTAGAAACTTACTTGAATACGCACTTCCCCAGCAACGGCACCATGAAAAGATTATATGGTCGGGCCCGGACAGGTTGTGTTAATATGGTGATTTTATCATTGAAATGTGTATAGTGGTTAACGTAATTCGAGCCTAACCATCTCTTTACAATTTTTTTTTTTTTACTTGGCCTACTTGATTTTATCTTGATCACTTTTAGGCCAAGGGTCGAACTTAGGGAAGTGGGATTAGAAGTAAATAAGTTTCTACGCCTTTCCTACAATGAATCTCTTCCGTTCGTTTATTATGTTTTTGGTGTTTTTCTATTTAAGATTTTTTTCTGATAATTTTTGTCCTTGAGGTACACCCTCAAAATCAGGTTCTTGGCTTTGAGCCAAATTAGGGTTCCAAAACTAATCTTGCTATTCGCAAGACTGAGTACCTACAAGTCAAGGATTATCTTTTCTCTTTTATATATTTTTTTTATCTTTTTACTGGCAGGAAAGAGAAACAGAGATAAAGTAAATACAGTATATATATATATATGTATATATTATATATGTATAAAGGGGTGGGGGTGGAGGTGGAGATGGCGTGTAGCACGGTGTTGAGTCAGTCTTCGTCTAGAAAGACGCAACCAACAGGACGAAGTGCCGCGTGGAGTGTAAGGTGGATTGGTGGAAGATGAATGAGAACACACTTTTTGTATGCATGTATCGGGGAATATCAGCAACTGGTGCATATATTCCAATGATACAACGTATGGTAAGTAATATGAAAAAAAATATATATATGTATATATGTAAATATATCTATATGTATATATATATATGGTTATAAATATATAGGTATATATGTAGTTATATATGTATATATGTAAATATATATGTATATATATATATATATATATAAAGATATAAATATATGTATAGATAGATATATGTATATATATATATATATAGTAATATATATATATAGATATATGTAGATAGATATGTGTATATATATATATATATATAGTTATAGATATATATGTATATATGTATGTATATTTGTATATATGTATATGTGTATAAATATATGTGTATATATATGTATATATACTTATACTTAGTTATATGGGTAACAATATATATATATATATATATATTTATACGTATATAAATATATGTATATATGTAAATATATATGTATATATATATATAAGTATATAGATGTATATATATATATATATATATGTATGTATGTAGACTAATACATAGTTATATAAGTACTAATATATGTATAGATATATGTATATATATATATATATATGTATATAAATATATATATATATATATATAGATATGTATATGTACGTATATATATATATATATATATATATATGTATATGTATATAGTAGAGTATAGGTGTGTGTACGAGATTGTGAGTGTGTGTGTGTATGTGTGTGTAGAGAGTGTGAGAGAGTGCTGTGAGAGAGAGAGAGAGAGAGCGCCTGCTGAGTGAAGAAACGGCGAGTTAAGCCGTCTGGAGCTTCAGGGCCGACGTCTGGTGGTCCACGCGCTCGTGTAGGCGCGTAGGTGCGCGAAGACGCACGCGCACGCAGGAGGGCGTGAGCGCGAGGGAGAGAGGCCGCAGCGCACAGCGCTGCATGAAGAGGCTGGTGTGGGAAGACACAGGCACTGGGAGCGGGTGAAGACGCGGGTGGGTGCGGGCGCATGCAAACGCGCGGGCGGGCGCTGGAGCGGGCGCGGGGCGGGACGCGGGCGTGGGCTGGGACCGGTTGCGGTGCGCTGGGTGACCGGTTAAGTGAGAAACTTACCGGTCACCGCACTGTAGCCACAGTGTTCCGCTGACTAGCGTAAACAGTGGCTACAGTGCATGGTTGAGCCATGCGATCGCCTGTGCCCGGTGCTGTGAGTGCGGAGGTGTGGTGCGGCTCGGCGCGCACGTGGAAGCGGCTACGCTGGTTGGGCTGTGGGCGGGACTTAGCGACAGAGCGCGCGGAGAGGGGCATGGTCGGCCTACTAGCGTGCGCGGTGGACGCGGGATAGGTGCCTGAGGCACGTGGTGGCCGGCACTGCTACTGCTGCCACGGAGCTTCAGACCTTGAAGCCTGCGGCAATGGCGGAAGTGGCTAAACGTCGAAACAGGGAAAAGAACCACCACGCCCACCATCTTTTTGATGAGCTGGGCGGTGGTGGGTCTCATAGTGGTGGTTGTGCACCATTATGAGCTACTTCTGCCTGCAGAGTGGCTCCTCAGAAGGAGGAGAGGCTGCGTATGGAGGGGAGAAGGGAGGAGACAGCCTAGAGGAAGCTGCTATGTAGGGTTTTGGCGTGTGGACCAGGCCCCATTTTGCAAGAAGACAGCCGCTCATTTTTAAAGTGGAAGAAGGCATGCACAGCCATGCCCTGGCTGTGCATGGCTCTGCATGGCTGGCATGGAGAGCTTGTTGCAGAGAATGGCGCGAGGAAGGCCAGCCATGCCATGCGGCCGTAGAGCAGAAAGTCAAATAAAAAATAAAAATAAAAATAAAGGTGGTGAATTTTGTAAAGCAGCACTTGAGGAAAAATGTAAATTTCAAGGCCATTTATTTCACTCTCCTCCCCTCTCAAATAAATGCATGCATGTGTGTATTTTTACAAATGCGACTATGGATACCTAATATGCACTTGGCAATGCTAGGAAATAGCATAAGATGGCACAATTGCTGGTGTATTTTTGCTATGCAATCAGCGAGGGCTTGGGCGGTTTGCATTTTGGCAGATACTTGGGTGCTGTTGTGTCTCTGTAGTTTAGGTCCTTAGTAATTTGATCCTAATGTTGGAAAAGTAACTTTTGCCCAAGTAATTTGATCTTAATTCTATTTATAAATAACATATAGCTTTATTAGGGACTAGCAAAAGATAGGCATGGGGGTGTGATGTGTATGCATCTAAGTAACCTAGAATGTCTATTTATGCATGTTCTTAGTGTCATAGAAGCATCATGCATTGTAAATATTACATAACATGCATCATCATGCATTTAGGTCAAATTGTACAAATTGTATAGTAATTTGCTCTTTTGGTGGCCAGGGACAAGGCGATATTTATTTGGGGCCTCGGATTGAATATCCAACTGTATGGATCTGATCAGGGTGATGATCGAAGTTCAACAACTCCAAGATCGCCCCGATCGAACTTCCGTAGCATCAGATGCGGTCCGAGAAAGATCTGAGATCTTCAGATGACAAATCCAATCGCACAAATGGGTTTAGATCAACGATCGCAGCCCAACGACATGAAAATCAATCCAATCCGACATCCGTGGTACCATCTACAAGTCAGGGAGGATGGACGACCAAGGTGGCGTCATGTGGTGCCATCTTAGTCGCTCAAACTGCCCAAGGCTTGCCGTTGCTCTCTCTCTCTCCTCAATCGGCCATCAGATCTGGGCCGTTGGTTCAAGCGCATGCACCTTAGATGTAAATGCACCTCAAAGGGTGGCTTGGCGTGTTGGTCTCGTGCATGCTTGAAAAGTCAGAGGCGTGGGATTGAGACTCCGCTCGCCTCAAATTGAAGGCGCGGGCGGGCACGAATGTATCGCGCTGCTGGATCGTGATTGGGCAGCAAATGCAAGCAATACGTGGTGTGCCCAGATGCTGCGGTTCACACATGCATAATTAAATGCGCCTCCATACATGTGATCACACGTGCAGGCGTGCGATGAAGGGCGGGTGAGGATACATCCTAAGCCATCTGATCGCGGTTGTCTGAATGTGGTGCGAGCGTTGAAGCAAAGGAAGAGTAAGAGGCAGGGGCGTGCGTGGATCTACACCCACGTTCGTCCTTTAGTGACATTTATATCCATCACTAAAGGCTGATGCATTTAATTTATTGAGCCCTAAAAGACATTTTTGCCCCCAACCTCTACACCTATAAGAAGGCCCTATGACCCTCACAATCTTTGCATCCCTTACTTCATCTCTCTCCCTCTCCAAAGCTCTAAAGAAGCTTGTCCCAAACTCGGGATGCTCATCTAGAGTAAAAATCAAAATTTTGTCCACTCCTCACCCCCTTCGTGGAGCACCCGTGGTCGTCTTCCCGCCCCTGTTCCGGAAGTGGATCCCGCGACGATGATGCCCTACCTCATCCTCGATTCTTCCCTTTCCATCCTCTGTTCTCTGTCTTCGTTCTCCTTCTTCCAAGCGATGTCCATCCGACTCATCCTCTAAGAAGTCGTCGAGGAGGATAACTTCTCTCCCCCTTCTCTTTATCGCTTTCTAGATTAGATTTCCCACTTTCTAGTTGTAGTTGTAATAACATTATCTTGATTATAAAAGTTATTTCTCTCTCTATCTCTCTATGAAGTTGTAGTGTTTATATTGCAAATAGAATAGAATCATTGTGATTATCTCGTCTTTAAAAAAAAATTACAAAAAAATATAATTGCGGATTTCGAATCACCGTAGCCTTCCTGTGTTCGACTCGGGACTCCTTTTGAGTTTCGGTAAAAATTATTTGATTATTTGGATTTTCTCGTAAATTACACTATGATGATTGGTTTTCAAAACTCAAATCTTTTTGCGATGAATTTTCGTACATCAATGACCTTAACGATGAGAAAAGTAAGAAGACTAAACAGAATGGAGACAAGATGCAAAATCAAGAAGAGAATCAAGTCAGAATACTTTAGAAGATCAGGACTAGGGATACTACATCATTATGTGGCCTACTATCCCATCCACAACATAATATGAATGTCTGTATGACCTTTTCAGGTAATTTTATGATTAGTGGGGTGACCTTGCTCTAATACCATCTGTGACGACCTAAGTCCCATCAATCAACGAGACTCAAGTTGCCATGTGCTAACACTAGCAGAAATCACCCATAAGCTCGCAGTCACCGAACACATAATCATAAAATATAAACATAGCCAACAAACAATTCATATGGCAAAATTTAAGAGAACATAGATTTAGTATTAACTGAAGGGTTTATCGTGCTATATAAGTCCAAGGAGATGTACAATGGAAAACTCCTAGCGAACTGCCAAGTACACCTGAGTACAGAACCCAAAAAATAATATGTCAGTAAAACTGAGAAGAGTAGAAACAACAACAGTAAAGAGCAACAGTAACCAAGCATAAGAGAGAATGGGTACTATAGTTTTAATTAGTTCATTTATTAAACATCTCATTATTTGATTTTGTTTCGTATATTAAAAGCCCAATTATTATAGTTCACAATCTGTTAATCAACATCTCAGGGCACGAGATGATTTTGTGTGACTTCCTGCAGTGCAAGACCGGTATAAACCACCCTCTTGGCCAAGAAAATCGCTTATACCCACTGAGTCACTGCTCTCCATCACCCTAGGGTCATTGCGAAAAGGGGTGGTGGCTACATTGTATGGTGTGAACACATACACGCGCTATGTACACTAATGTAAACATGTTTATATTACATAAAATGTCTATTTATGCATGTTCTCAAGCATAGAATTGCATTACATACTATAAATATTGCATAGCATGCATTATCTTGCATTTAGATTAGTCTGAATAAAATGGAAGTTAATTATTTCCTTTTATGGTCAGGGACAGTGTGACTTTTTGTCGGGGCCTCAGATCGAAGATCCAACCGTACGGATCTGATTAGGGCGACGATTGAAGTTCAACGACTCCAAGATCGCCCTAATCGGATATCCGTAGCATCAAATAGAGACTGAGGAACCCTAGAAGATCAAGGGCCAAGATGGTATTAATCCGCACTTCAAACGACAAATCCGACCGCATGAATGGATTCGGATCGACGATCGTAGCCTAATGGTGCGAAAATTGACTTAATTCGATACCCGTGACACCATCTACATCACCTAGAAGATGGACGGCCAAGATGGCACCATGTGGTGCCATCTCGATCGCCCAACCGGCCGCACGCATCCACTGAAGCACCTCGAGCCAACGCTTCTCTGTTGTTGGATCAAGATCCAACGGCTGCGAGGTGCTCGCGCTTAAGTTAAGCACTTGACACAAACGCACCCACAGCGCGTTGGTTGAGCGCCTTAACACGAAGTTGAGGCGCGGGATTGAGCCGCGGGGCGCCTCAATTGAAGCGGACACGCGGGTGCAATCAACCGCACGATGGAGATCGAGCGACTGTGCGTGCCCAATCGGCTGAACGCGCCATCTGACGCCGCGAGGAGATGTGGCATCTCTTGCGTTGAGGCGCACAGATGAGGCAGGCGAGGAGCTTTCTCAGTCGTTCGATCTCACGATCGAATGGTCGAGATTGGAAGAATGTGGACGCACGTTAAGGCGAGGGGAAGCAAGCGGGCATGCACGTGCCGCCCACTACGGCCACGTTTAGGCCTTTAATGACGAATTTATCCATCACTAAAGGTCCTGAATTAATGATTTTCAACATGTAATGACCAAATTGCCCTTACTCCTTGCAACTATAAAAGGAGACTCCCTTCATACAAAATTCTCATCCCTTCTCTTCTCTCACCCCTTCGAAAGCTCTAAGAGCTTGTCCCAAACCCGAGATGCTCCTCTAGAGTAAAAATCTTAATTTTTCCACCTTCGTCCCCCTTCGTGGAGCATCCTGCAGTTGTCCTCTCTCTTCATTCGAGAAGTGGATCCCATGACGACGACGACATGCTGTTTCGTTCCCGTTCTTCTCACTTCGTCCTTTTTCAGCTCCATTCCCCGTCTTGCAGGCGTCGTCTCTTTCGACTCGTCCTCCAAGCGATCGTCGAGAAGGATATCTCTCTCTACATTCTTTTTATTGCTTTCTAGAATAGATTTACTGCTTTCTAGTGTAATCATTACCCTCTTTCTAATCGTAATGAGTAGTGTAATGAATAATTTCTGATAATGAAATTCATGTTCATTCTACATCCCTTTTGCTTTTATTTCTAATATTCTCTCTCTCTCTTCTATTTATTATTTGTTAAATAGATAAATAGTTTCCAACCAGCTAATCTGCTTCGTGACAAATAAAATAAATGTATATTTTTAATCAAACGTCTGCCTTCCTAAGTTCGACCCGGGATTTCTATTCCGGTATAAATTGTATTTGTTGAACCCGAGTTCTTTGCTTTTAAACTACAACATGTTTCAAAACTAAATTCGATAGCGTAGTAACCCATAGTTTCAACATACGCTGAGCCATAGACAGGCAATGACCCACTTACAGATTGAGAAAGAAACCACTCTAACCCTCGAGCTCTGCAAATCCGCTATCCCAGTTGGCCGCTAAGCCTAACCAAAGAGTTGTAGGGAGGCCAGCAACTCCCTAAATAAGCCCAGAATTGATCTAAAAGGACCAAAGCTACAGCCAAAATCTGGTGAGTAGCAGGCTGAAATCGGTTATCTATTCCTATTGTTTTCCCGACATATCCGTCGTATCATATAACTCATTTCCAGATAACTGTATCTTTCATTTTCATTCAAACCATCTTTAGTAATTTCACATTATCAATTCTAGAATTAACCAGTATTCACATTATCCTTCAACTTATTCGTTTCGAGGAAATTTTCAATTTCTGATCGTGTTTCTAATCGAATCATTATTTAACCATCCTGATGACGTCAGTTTTATGAGAAATACAGTTCCTTTTGTACATGCGATGATAAGCCGTAACTAACAAGCTTAAATACTTTATAACTCATTTACTTAATGAACTTATCAAATAATTGGTCGTTAACTACTTTTAATCTGGTAGTTAACTATATTACTTAAGTTATTCACATTCCAAGTCAACAACTTAATTTTTATTATTAATATTTAATATTCTAGTACCCAGAGCAACAAGAAATTCGCAAACGGGTCCGATCCCAACAAGAGGTAAGAATGTATACTAAACAGTGCAATATACGAACAAAATCACTATATAAATAAACTGTGCGAAAAGGAGAGAGATTACTACCTAACGTCATCGAGGGGTCATGATGACTCCGTGAAAACAGGTCAGAGACTCCTAACACCATATGTGTCTCCTAAATCTGCACCTCAAAAATCGGAGTGAAAATCACTCGCTCCAATCATACTGATGTGTCTAGCATGCTCGAGAATCCCAAGATCAAGTCTTGAATCACTTGATTCTGATCTGAAAAACCCTCGATCTAAACAAAATAATTTTGATCATCAGATGTTAAGTATCATAACAACCATTCACAGGGATTGAAATGCAATATTAAAAAGATTTTATTTTAAAACACAATTTTCCTACCTCTTCAACTAATTCTTCTTCTCCTTCCCCGCTTCTTCTTCTTCGTTTTCTCCTTCACACACATGCACGTACGAAGTACCCGTGCGTGCAGGAGTGACGGTGCACTCGCTGGAGTTCGCCGCGGCCAGCCAAGCCATGCCGAACCTCCACCCCCCGCCGGCCGTCGTCCAGCCCCGACGATCCCTGCCGACCTTCCTCGACCGCCCTCGATGTCTCCTCCTCTCCTCACGTCTTCTTCTTCTTCTATGAGTTCTTCGGTGTTGCACCCATGCAAGGGGTGCAACCACCCTCTCGCCGGTGCGACACCGGCCACAGCCGTTGCTGTTGCGCTCGCTGTCCGCTGTCGCCCCTCTGGCCTCCCTCTTGCTCTCTCTCCCGCTCTTTCTCGTCCATGCACTGTTCCCGTATGGGAACCATACACGCAAGATTCGACCACTACCACCACCTCTTCCTCCTTGTCTCTCCCTCGTTTCCTCTCTCTCTCTCTCTCTCTCTCTCTCTCTCTCTCTCTCTCTCTCTCTCTCATTCTTATGGTTTCTCTCTTTCTCTCTTTTGAAAGGCCGCGGCAACTATCCCCTCTCCCCCTTTATTTTTCTCTCTGTCTCTCTTTCCTTCTTCCTCTCCTCCTCTCTTTATCTTTTGTCATTCCACGTAAAACCCAATTTTCAATTCCTATATTTAGCATCCTACGTGCCACCTTTTCATCTCCTACTCCTATTTAGGAAACCACCTACCTTTATTTTAATTTTATAATAATGATTATTATTATTATTATTAACTTATTATTTTATAAACATTCATAACATAATTCCATATATATTATTTTTCTTTTATGCATAACTACGAGCAATCTTGTAATTTACTCAAATGAACCTCGATTTTGACAAAACTCATATCCTTGAGATCGTTATGAAATAAGGTATTTAACAAAATTCGTGGATTTTCAAAGGGAGCTCATTTGTACAATGTGATTCTTACAGTGGGTCGCACGTGAGCTTGCTCATGGTTTATACAGATTTCGCACATCCGAGGTTTGATCGCCACATTGAACATACTATAGAAATTGTCATGATACTAGAAAGTTAACAGTACTTTCGGATCGTCGATCTGAGGTTCAGATTACAAACATGAAAATACACAGGTTTTCAATCTGATTACACAATTTAAATTCGTGCAGCTCCGATTTGCATACGAAAAGTATCAATGAGTTTTTCTTGGCATGCTTAGTCTGAAATGACTCAGAAATCTAGGTTCGGGTTCTTATAGTCGCATCTCCTTTCCTAGTGTGAACGAAGAATAGGCGGCAAATTTGGTGGCTGCTATCTCAGAAAAAGAGGTGGTGGAAGTAATAGATGAGCTGAACCTTGAAGGGTCACCCGTTCTAGACAGATTTCAAGTCTTCTTTTACAGGGAATTCAGAACGTTTTAAGAGAAGAGGTGATGGCTATTATTCGGGAGTTTGAAAGGAGTAATTCATGTTTTGATAAGATTAATAGATCATATCTCTTCTTACTTCCAAAGAAATAGGGTGTGGACTATTTTTCTGATTTTGAGCCCATCGCTTTATCAAACTCATTATACTTGATTGTGAGCAAGGTGTTAGCAAATAGACTCTGGATTGTTTTACAAAGTTTGATCCTTCCAATTCAGTATGCTTTTCTCCTTGACAGATCATTACAGGAGTCCTTTATTATTGTCGAGGAGATGGTGATGGGGCTGGCATAGAAGAAAATGCAAGGCGTTCCTTTGGAAGGTGGACTTTAGTAAGGCCTATGACTCAGTGTCGTAGCCTTACCTATGGGAGACTTTTAAAAGAAGAGGGTTTCCACCTGTTTGGCTCCATTAGATGAAACGATGTATCACAACAGCCTCTTTTTCCCCTTTGACCAATGGTAGACCGTGCAGGGCTTGTATACAACCACAACGTTGAATTCAACAAGGTTGCCGACTTGCTCCCTTGATCTTCAACCTTGAGGTGGACATACTTATAGGATCTAAAAGGCACAAGCACACTAGAAGGAGGGATAAATAATGTGGAAAACAAAAATTATGCAAATAAAGCAAATCACAAAATATAACACCAGATGTATAGTGGTTCCCCTCACTTGGGTACTCCACTACCTAAGTCTCCCGACTTAGGATTTTTAACCTAATTCCGTCGACCTAGAGGGAATCAATTTACTATAAATGGAGGTAATTAATGGGTTACCTCAACCTAATTACAAGATTATATAAGAACAAAAAGATACAGGTTGAAGCAAGAAACAATTTAGTTTACAACTAAGTTCCAAAGTCTCCAACAAGAATTAGCTTAATAAAGAGTTGATCAATCTAATAAAGAACACTAAAGTGAAAAAGAATTATTTTACGATGAAGAACAAATTTGCCAGAAAAGACTTGTTGAAAAGTGTTAATCGCCTTGAAGAAAAATGCAACAAATCAACAACTCTTGTAGCATGAATTGAGAAATATGGAAATTTGAGCAAGGAGATTTTTTATGCTTGTGTAATGTGCAAATGACACAGATAAGGTGTTTATATAAGCTACTAAACACATTCCTTATGATTACTAGCCGTTAGGGGCAAAATGGAAAGATTAGAGATAGGATTAATTGCAAAATAGCCGTTTAGATTAGGCACAATGGTTAGTTGGTACCGGTACTAAAGTTGTGGTACCAGTACTGACTACTCTCAGTTAACCAGTAGCTAGACCAACAAAGCCTGGGTACCGGTACTTATCATGGGTACCGGTACTCGGTGCTTACAATTGAGTACCAATTAAGTCACTAGGTATTGATACTCATGATAAGTACCGGTACTTGTGACTCACAGATTCGGGTTATGTTACAAACTGTGACCTACATGTACCAGTACTGGTGATTAGTACCGGTAGTTGTAAGGTACAGGCACTACCCATGTCTTCAAATTGTGAGCACCTGGTACTGGTACTCATGATGAGTACCAATACTTGTTGTTCACAGTTTGATACTAGGACTCAAACCTATGCCTAATAGGTACCAGTATTGGTGAACAGTATCGGTACTTGCAACAAGTACCTTGAATAAAATTTATTCGTCAATCTTTGGTGCTATATTAACGCAAATATATGATAAATATGACAAAGAAACGATATAAGTTTTTCAAATGAATAATAGAATGGGAGTATGATTCCTAATTATTTCTATCTTGATTTTGACTTCTAAATCATTTTTGTTGTTAGGAGACATACAAAATCTAGACACGATATAAGAACAATATGAAATCAATCTTAATTCTTCATGCCAGCACCACTTCTTTCATACTTCCTAAATCCTGTGATTTCTTGTAAATGACACTTCATAAACTCATTAGTTTTAAAATAGTTTTGTTAACACCAAAACATAAAAGAGAAGTGAAACTAGGTTCCAACAATCTCCCCCTTTTTGGTGTTGACAAAACAATAGAAATACCTATATTTAAAATAATAGAAACCTCATAAGAGAAGGAATATAAAAAACTCTGCTAAGAGTGAAACCTCCCCCTCAAACTAAGCTTCCGTATTTTAAATACGATGTATTTTTCATTTCTCCCCCTTTTTTTCAATCAAACAAAAAGAATATAATCATATGCATAGACAATGACCAAGCATGAGAAAAGATTGTAGAGAAACAAAATGGCCAATTTTCAAGCAACATAATTAAAGTCATACATCATAAAGAGCATGAACTCAAACATGAACATATTGGAAAGTCATTACAACCAAGGAAACATAATCAAATTGTCTCATACAAGAAAATGTAGACTAAACTAATTACGAGGTCATTTTCTGATATACTTTTGAGCATGTCTTTTGCTAGTTCCACCACCACCACCATCATTATCATCATCTTCTTCATTTTCGTCATCATCTTCTTCAGCTTCATCTTCATCTTCACTTTCAGCATAAGAAATCTCTTCATCTTCATTGTCTTCTTCCTCTTATCATTATGAAGAATAGGTTCTTCTTCCGCCATTGGAGAGGAAACATGAGACAAGTCTTGAAAATGCTTTTGCCATCTCTTACTGTATTCTTTGGGTGTTTTTGGTTAAGTATACTTCCTTTGCTTAGGATGTTGAGTGGAAGAAGCAAGGCGAGAGGAGTCAATAGAAAGTGAAAGATCATGGAACTTGCATTCCATGTGACGAAAAGCAAAGTTGAGATTTGAAAGATTTTGACCAATATAATTAAAGGTGTTAATCATATTAGGATCAATTCCAGACACATGAGACAAATTGACCCAAGGCATTTCAGCTTCTGGATATTGATAAGTTATGGAAACAAATGTTGAGGCTGAGTCAGGAGCTAGATGAGAAGATGATTGAGCATTTGGATTAACTTGATCTTCTTCTTCATCATCACTAGATGATTCCTCTCTATTAGGTTTTACTCCCATTTTTCAAAGAGTGGACCATTTGAAGTAGACCACTTTTCTAAGTGGAGTAAAGTTAGAGAGATCAATTCTACTCTTGATAAGTATGTGAGATACAAGACTATCAAGAGGTAGAGCGGAAGCACGGTAATGAGGTCATAAGAAATGGATGAATACCGTATTCCAGTTAACAGGAAAACTTGTGATAATAGCATAAATTAAGGGTAAAATATCTATAGGAATTTTGTGGAATCCTGAGTATTTGGTCCTTAGATTCCATGCTAAAATTTTGAATAGTACCCTAGCAAATAAGGTCATGTTTGGGGCAACCAAGTCTTTGCCTTGACAGTTAGGGAGTAAGAGTGTGTCATGAATTTGTGAGGAACTGAATTTCTCTTTAAGAATATTGAAAGCATGACCCTCATTAGGACATTGTGTTATGGTGGACAAGAATTTTGGTGTAACAGTTATTTTTTGACCAAAAGCATTTGAAGTTAAGACAAGATGATCTCGATTGTCGTGTTCTTGGAGATTTGAAAAAAATAGACAATTAATGTCAGGATAAACTCAAGGAACATCCGCAAAAAATGACTCATCAAAAAATGCATGAAGTGTTGTTCAGATAGACGAGTAGTGAAGTTGAAAAGATGTAATGAAAAGTCTTTCCACTTAACAGGCCTACAATGATGAAGCTTAAGGCCCTTATACCAATCAAAGTTGGACTTGGCATCCTCATTGATGCAAAATTTGTGAAATGCATCTTGAGGTGCCTTTCCCTTACTCTTAGATTTAGGTGCCATTTGTAAACATACAACAAATAGAGTAGGAGAAACAATGAGAAAATTAGAATATTTCTTTTCATGTGTGCATACAAAAACACACTTAAGCTTGCATGTACTGGTACTGGTGATTAGTACCGATACTGGTTGGTTCCAGTTCCAAACAAAAAATTGAGCAAGTATCAGTAATGATAATTAGTACCGGTACCTGCTATCAAAAAAAGGCCCTGCTACACCCAGCAAGTACCGATACCATTTGGTACCCAACGAGAAAAATAATATAGCAGCAAGAGTGATTTAGGGAAAGGGAAAAACAAGATATAGAATAAACCATGTGATGACTCTACAATTATCAATGTTAATATCATCAATTAGAATCAATTTTGAGGGTATTTGTGCAAGAATGGCATATTATAATGGGCTTGGGAGCATTGCATGCATATTGTGTGATCTTTACATTTTAATTGCTTAGAATCAATGTTTAATAACCTTGTGTACAAGTCTATATTGAAATAGGTCTCAGATGGGCAATCGGACTGTATGGATGGATCCAGATCGACGAACGGAGTCCAGCAGACTCAAAAAATCACCTCGATCTGACCTTCGTAGCTCCCACAACAAGCTTGAGAAGTTATGACTGTTGATCTACTGATCAATGGCCCAAAATACGACACGTGGTCGCTGCTCATGCTTTCCATTGCCCTTCAACTGATCCTTCATTGCTCGTTCACCTCTGTCAGATCTTCATTTAACATACGCTATTGCTCGAATGTTGCGTCGTTGCCGTGACCATCAGCGCAGATAGCACAGCGGTTTGATGCCCTCTCCACTCCAGTGGGTGTGGGTTTGAATCACAGAAGCGCCACTCCTCACGTGCTCCAATTGAAAATCGTGTCGTTCGATCTGATCTACGGTCAAGAAGCAAGTGCGATGAGGGCCATTTAGCCATCCGTGCGAAACACACGCTATGACGTGCTCTAGTATGCCCAATCCAACATGTGTGGGGCGCGATGTGAGATAGTGGGCGAAGTTTGATTTCAGTCGTCCAATCTCCAATCGAACGACTTAAATAAAGTACGCACGAATCTCAAGTGAACGGTAGCTTTGCGAGTTGAAGGCACGAGGGCAGGGACTAGGGAGACGCTTGCAGCGAGTCTATAGCAACATTTTGAATGTCGCTATTGACCCGAGGATGAATTTGAGCCCTCTCCTCAACTATAAAACGGGACCTACCCCCCTCATTTGGATCCATCATCTACCTAAGCACTCTACCACCTCCATATAGCTACAAACAAGGTTTTGAAGACACCGAGTTGTCAACAGAAGCTCCTCCACCACCGTGGCTGCCTTGATGCCTTCTTCTTCCTTGTTCTTAGTTTTAGTTTCTTTGATAGTTGTTATTTTGTATATTCAAGCATTCATCTACATTTGGTTGAACAGAACATTTGATAATCAATTGAATATGTTTTTGATATCTTTTCCTTGCAACTAATTATCATATCCTTATCATGATTCCCTAACCCTATCTCCCTCTCTCTCTCTTTCTCTCTCTCTTTCTCTCTCATTCTCTAGTTTGCAAGCAAACAAATGAAGAATTTTTGTGACATGAAAGCAAATATTTGATCTAATTCCATGCCTCCTTGTGTTCAACACTCGGGCTCATGTCCGATACTTTTATTTAAAATTGATGTCGTACAATGCGCTACAACGAACAATTTTAACAGAAACGCATCCGCGACGATCAATTTTTGGCACCGTTGCCAGGGAGACAACGGATCTTTTATTCGCTTTCATTTTCTTGGAAATTAATTGTATTCGTGTTATCTAACTTGCTCTTCTCTCACTTTTTGTGGTTGCAAGAAACGCGTGTAGCGGCAATGAGAGGAGAACGAATCAGGTTGGGTCAAAGGAAGCGCAAGAAGAAGACCACCATCAATCCGAAGGTTCGATCTTGTCTTCTCACGATCTAAAGGTAACTCGTCATCCTGGGACTTAAAAAAAATGGAGTTATAAAAAGAAACCTCTCTTTTGTTTGTCGAAGAAAACACCACCATTAAGTCTTCAACCCGTTAACTCTGCAAAATTATTTTCTGGATTCGGGTTGAGGACACAATTAAATGACCCTTAGCACCTCTAGAAATTTTTAGAAAAGTATCAGAGGTGCTCCTTCTAGTAGGTGAACTCCACCTTAAATTTCAAAGGCAAACTCCTTGTTTGGCCATGAGAAATTTGCTACTGGAAGTGTGCAAGGTTGTCCTAATTTCTAGAGATCTGTGGGATGTTCTTGCATCTGCAAACTCCAGGTAGCTCAGATTTGTGAGAGATTTATATTTCTGGAAATAACTTGAAATTCTCTTCACTTCATCTGAAGACTACTTTTGCATTTAAAATTTATTAGTTCGTGTTCTCATCAAGATATTAAACTTGCACACTGATCTAGAAGTTCTAGATAGATTGACCCCTTCTTGAAAAAACATGAATTTGGGTGGTCTATCATCCTCAAAAAATTTTGAAATTAATTTTGTTGAAAAACACATTCGATTTCAATCAAGATAGGTTCATTGCTTGTTTTGATTGGACCCTTCTTAATAGAATCTTAAAAAAGGATTCATTGACTAGAAGCTACACTCCCTAGGATCTTCTACACTAGGGAGTTTTTAACTTTAAAGTCACATAAAAGGCCTTAAAGAAAATCAATCTTCACTAACCGTGTGACTATACATTTGTGCCTTATTTGAATGCATAAATAATTGAAAATTTAAAATACATTGAAGTAAGATTCAAATTTTAAAAATCACACATCTTAATCTTGCTTGTTAAAGGACACTTGTTTTGGCATTGGGTCCTTGCACCCAATTGTGCACACAGCTTAAACTGAAATTTTAAGGGCATTAACCCCCCTAATGCCCTTCACTTAATCCTTGAGCATAAGCAATGACCTAGCCCTAAAAATTAAGTAGACGTTGGCTCTAGGAATCATTAAGTTCGTTTTGGGGTATTTTATTGAATGCATAGTGAATTAGTGATGTTTGCTTGCTCCAAAAGGTGTTGAGTTGGGAGGCCCGATTGTCAAACAACTTAAGTAAGCTGGGGTTTGGCATAATTAGTGGCCTTCGGGACACGATCCCCCTACTTCGCCTTCCCAACTCTACCACCTTCGGGAGTAAGGACAACACTGAATTCACCGTGTGGTTGGAATCTACTTATGAAGTGTAAGTCACTTAGGTGTACACTTAGGAATTATATTTGTTTTCTTGATTGTGCACACACTTCTCGCATCTGTTTCCCTTCGCATCTCTCCTAGTTCTTCTCCAGTGTATGCACGGAAGGTGATCACTTCATCCCAAACTAGTTGCTTTAGAAAGAGAAACTAGGAGAAAACTTGATTTTTCTAGGGTTAGGACTGAGGACATGGCCGACCCATGAGTTGAGGAGGTTGAGGATCAACCTCAACCCGATGCCATGGCCATTATTCAAGCTTAGATTACAACTAACCACCAACTTTATAAACAATAGATCCATATCATTATGTAAGCCATACATCGACTGCAGAATCCTCAAGGACAGAATCCTCATGGGCAGAACCCTCAAGGACAGCTCCCACTGAACCCACCTAACCTACCACCACCCTTTGAGGGCTAATGTTAATGACACTTGAAGGAATTTGTCCCCAGCAACGGTGCCAAAATGTTGACAGACGCTTGATCGGGGATTTAAGATAAAAGATGTTGCGTCATGTAGTAGTATAGGGGATCAAGCATTGAAAACAAATAAGAAGTTTTATTACTTGAAAACCTAAGTATCCGAGGTCGAACACAAGGAGCAAATGGAATTTATTCACTAATCTCAATAAATGTAATTTGAACACTTAAACTTACTCAAAACCTAATTTAGAATAAAATGCATGATTTTATGAATTCAAATGTAGCAAAAGAACTGGACGTCTGATTCTATAATCTGACGCCTTAAAAAGATATGCTTCTTCTCTTTCTCTTCTTTGGCTCTTCTTATCTTCTCTGGCTCTCTTTCTTCTCTTTCTGCCTTCTCTTTTCTGCTTCTCTTCTTTCTTTTCTTCTTTTGTTCTTTGGCCTTCTTTCTTCTTCTTTGATTTCCTTCTCAGACTTTAGTCTTTCTTCTTCCTTGATTTCTCCTTCCTTCTTCTCTGCCTTGTGCTTCTGCCTTTGCCCTCCTTGTCTTCTTCTTCTGCCTTCTCTGCTTGGCTGCACCTTTTCCTCTTCTTTTCTTCTTTGACTTCAAGTCCTTCTTCCTACCTTAGCCTCTCTGCTTTCTACGCTTTAGCTCCTCTTCCTTCTTCTTTCTCTGCGGCTGCACCTTCCTCTTCTTCTTTTCTTTCCCTGCACAGCGAAGAACAAAACCTATCCCCTACCCTCCCTGCGTCGCTCTCTCTCTATTTCTCTCTTCGCTCTCCTAGAGCCAACCAATCGGGTATACGAGTCGGGTTACGCATGCTTGGGTCCAGGTGCACCGGCATGGGTGGTGCACGAGGAGTGCGAGGGTTAATCGGGTTGATCAGCCAGATCCGCGGGGCACAGGTCACAGATGAGGCGGGGGTGTGGGCGTGGGACCTCACCCCGTGTTACTTGAGGCAATCAACTAGGAACACAAATTCACTTTATACTACGCACCTGCACTGAGAACTTCTGAGGTGGGACTAAAGTGCCCCACCCGTTTGTTCGCGCCTGCAGGTGAGGTGTTCTGCTTAATTGGGGCAGCAGGGCTCCTTACAAAGCCTCTCACTTGGTTGGATACGTGCGCGCACTCATCACGCGTCACCTGGGCTTGTTCGCCTAGAGTGCAGCAACCTGGGGCGAAGCTCGCAAGCAAGCTTGCATGTTCGTCAATGGTGACTGGGTGGCCTGACCTGAAACACACAAGTACGACCTTGCGGCCCTGTAAAACCATGTGGGGAGCTTCGCCGTGTCACGGTGAAGGTGAAGCAGTGGGTGGCTGGCCGCGTAGTGACCTAGGCGTGCGTGCTTAGGTCTCTCTGTGGCCGTGAATGTGGGTTTGTTTGGTGGGCTAGTGTGGAGGTGTTGGCAGTCGATGGAAGGGCGGATGATGATCAGTGGAAGATGGCGGAGGTGATGAGGGGTCTAGCGAGGCATGTGGAAGTGCGGAGTGGTGGATGCGCCTCGCCGGTGGTCGGCAGGAGGTGGAGAAGATGGAGGTGGTCTGCGACGTCGAGGGGTTGAAAACAGTAATAGAGATAGGGGAAAAAAAGAGGAGAGGGAGAGAAAGAGTTCTAACCTAACTACGTGGACGAAGGGGGATAAAAGGTGAGCGGCTCGTACCTGCTGCCACCGGAGAAGAAGATATCTGTGAGGGGTGATGGCGATGACGACGGGGCTGGAGGCGTGCACGCGGGTATTGCACAATGCGGAGGAAGGTGGTGAAGATGGCTCTGCCACTGGTATTGTGGTAGAGCAACGAGAAGGAGGCGGAGTCGCCGGAGCTCGCTGGACACTTGGCCGGAGAAGGGATGAATTGGAGGTGGTTCTCCGGCCAAGTCAAGCTGAATTTGTGCGGCCGGAGATGAGGGTCCTTTTATAAGTGTTGGCAGAGGCTCTTGTGCTTGGAAGGCAAGCTTCCAAGCGCAAGAGTCTCACCAGAGATGGAAGGTGGGAATGATACCCAATTCTCTTGAGCATTCGCACGAGAGATTGGGTGTGAATCGAATCTTGGGATCATGTTCAGATAAAAGGGAATTCCTCATAGAATCTCCCTTCCAAATCTGGGAGGAGATCTCTGAGGATTCGGGGAGAAATCCTCCTCAAATCTTCGCCATAGTAGGACTCCTCCACTGTAATGGAGGAGGGACCTAACTACAATGGGTGGCGAGGAAGTTAGGGGGTCTACGTAAAGGTTTTCAAAAGTTAGGGGTCAAAATGTAATTGGGTGGACTATTTTGTAAAGTAAGTCAAGGTGACCTCTCTTTGAATTTAAATTTTGGTACAAACCTAATTTGGATCTAAGGAATCCAATGGTGATGTTGGATTTTAGGTTTGACTACGTTTGACTGGGCATTTTACACAAAAACCCAATTTAGGTTAAGTAATTAGCTAGGACCCTTGTTTAGGTCAAAATAGGCTCCAAAGGCCAATTTGAAGGTTCTAAACCCTAGGGGATATTTTTCCATGAATTTTAGAGGGTTTAGGTGATTTTTATCTTAACTAGAACCTTGTTGAATTAAGTGAGTCTGTTTTAGGGTTACGGAATGTCATTTAATTCTTAAACTGCACATGAACCTTTTTCTGACTGAACCAACTCACTTTTTATCTTCTTAAGACCATTTGACCTATGTTTAGCTTCTAAGAAATCCCGTTGATGCACTGCAATGGTAAAATTACAGTTTTACCCTTTATTTCATATTTTCTTCTCAGGACATTTATTCCATGAATTAAGCCCTTCTCCAAGTTATGTAGGAGCTTTTATTCTCTTTTCTAAGTCAAAAAAAGCTAGTTAGGGCTCATGATGTTGTTCTCATCATACCCTCATGCCTAGCTTTTGCTAGTCCCTTAGCAAAATTTCAAGGTTTTAACATCTATTCTAGGCCATGAGTTTCATTCACTTGTTATGATAAGTGCTTTTTCTTTTTCTTTTGACTAGGTCAGAATGCCAATAGTAGGCCTAGAGGTACTCAAGTACCAACCAAGATCTGGAGTGACCAACTTTAGCCTCGGTCCTCCGCGAAGGTTTTTAAGGCCCATAGGAACTATCTTAAGGTTCATTGGACTCCACGGTTATAGCACCCATGCTTGAGACATATTTTAGCCTTGGTTCAGTTTACAGTGCGTTTTTGTAAGAGAGAGACATAGGATTTATTTGTTTGGAGAGTTTTCTCTCTCTCTTTTCTTTTTATTTCTAGCTTCGGATTGGCTTCTCAACACGGTCTGTATTGGATTCCTCGTCCCCATCATCAATCCTCAAAGGTCCCTGGCAATCAATGCTTCATGATAGCACCGCCCATGGCAACGCCCAGAACCCTGACTTTCGAGATTTCGAGATAATCCCACCCATGGCATTTCGTAGCCAAATCCAGACCCTGGCAATCAACATTTCAAGATAATGCCGCCCATGGTATTTGAACCAATAGAGTGCTTACGTGCCCCCGGTAGGATATGTAAATATCCTAGGAGACAAGCACTAGGGAGACGATATGTTGTTACGCATCTTTGAGGGGAGTTTCCCGCCTCTCCGCGCTGGGAACTCATCAAAATCAACTTGTGTTTCTCGGTCGCTCCTAATCTAGGCAACTTTTTTCAGAATACTTAAATGCTTTTGCATGATTTTGATAGTTATGCACATTGAACTAGACTGTGTGTGGATTGGGGTGCTTAGGTTACCGAATCCTGCAAACCGAAGGTCAGTTAATGAGGCTGAATACTCCCTAAGCCTTAGACCTAATACTTAAGCTTCGTATTTTCCCCAACCTCTTGAGGATTATCCAGATCTTAGCGGATACTTGAATTTTTAAGCCTAAGAGTCTAGCCCAAAAGGCCTAAGATCAGCGTTCCTACTAATCTCTTTTTGTGTCTCATTAGCACTTTTTTTCCTTATGTTTCCTTGATGTGGTTTAGAACTTTGTTTAATCCCTTAATCTCTTACTAATGACTATTTCTTTTTCTTTTTCATTTTGTGCTCCTTTTTTGGCATTTTGCTCTTTTCCTCCTCATGATTATATGGCTTATAAAATTTTCCTCCCTCCATTTTTTTGGTTCTTTTTCAAGATTTTTCAATTTTTTATCTTTTTTGTGATATGTGATTTTTCTTGTGAGAATTCCTTCTGACTTTTCTTAATTGCTATATGTATGCACTTTACTACACCCCCATGCCTAAGTTTTGCAATGTCCTCATTATAAATGGAGGGTGTGAAACAATGCTGGGCTTAGGGACTCAGAACAGGATATATTGGGTGGGTGAATGGGTCAGGAATGACTTATGCAGAAGGTTTCAAGCTTTGTTACGTGTACCAGAGGTGGGATCGACTGTCTAAGGCTGAACTCAAGGTGCAATAGAAGTGGAGTACAAATGGATAATCAGATGGATCTCAGGTTTTTGGAATGACGGGTTGCCTCCCGTTAAGTGCTAAATTCAATGCCTTCAGCCGAGAGGGAAGTGGTATGGAGAGGGAGTGGTCAAATTAGCGGAATTTTGTAGAACAAGCACCTTGATTAAGAGCCTAGTTGGTCCAATTAGGTGCTTGTTAAGATCAACAGGTTGATGATGTAGCCCAAACCCAATTAATCTGGTGGGTTGATAGATGTAGATCAACAGATGTGGAATCCACCATATGCAATGGAGCTCAGATGGATGTGGAAATGAAAACTCGGGTTTAGGCTGAGTCGAATCTGCCTGGTCAGAGTAGGGCTCTGAAAGATGATCAATGAATAATGTGGAAATCCTGTAGGAGTGATCAGAGAATGATGGATCATGATTTTCAATCTGATCAATGTTTGATACCAGGTATAGATGTGGAGTTGAATCATCTGCAAATGGCTCAGTGAGAGGTGAATCAGAATAGAAATTGAGTCCAGTTGAGGGTCGAGGTTGGAAACAGGCTTTGATCGATTCTGTATATATGGAAGAGGTGGCTTCTTTGAGAATTGTGTATGAGGGCTCTTTTAGAAAGGAATGACAGGTGGTCTCATGTAGAGAGTCCTATGGTTGTAGTCATTCTCGACATTTTCTGGTTTTGGTTACTGAGGATCGAAAAGAAATGATTCCGTGTCACTGGAACCTGAACTGAAATCAATGATCTCGGGAACCGAGACCTTAAAATCATAGTCAAAGAATGAGTCATGTGAGCTAAGGTTGTAGATTGGTTTGTTATAATAAGGAAGCAGATTTTCTCTGATATTATGGTCAGATTTGAGATTGTCAGAGAGTTTACGAAAATCAAGTTTTGAATAAGATTCAAGATCATGAGTTCCACCATAGAATAAATCATATGATGTAGATTTGGCAGCCTGATTGGGGTCTAGCCTATATGTTAATTCTAAGCTTAAAACAATGTTCTTACTAGGCTCAAGTTCCAAGCTGGTAGGACAGACCCAATTAAAGCCCCACTCATCCAAATCCTCAGTTTCTATATTGTAAATTGGCATGACTTCCAAAAAATCAATCGATTCTCTGAGGATGTTGGAGAGGGATATTCATCAAATAGAGGCCCAAAATCATATTCTTCATTGAAATTTTGATTTTCTTCATACGGGGCCTCGAAATCTTCCCAATAGGTTTTAGATCCAGATTCTAGGTTTGAGATGTGGGTTAAATCACTTGGATCTAGGTCTAAATTACCTTCGAGGGTTACCTTATCAGAATAAGGGGTGGAATTTACACCCTCAAGAGGTTTAATTCTACTCTCATCATTACAAGAGTTTTGGAATTCTAAGCTTGGTGATTCATGGTCTAGGGTTGGCTCAACATTGTGTTCTCTTGCAATTTTCCAACCAAATTCAATATCAGGCATGTTGTTTTCTATCTGGGTTGGGCATTCACAACCTCTTTGTGCCTCAAGCCCGAGATCTGGGAAATCAGATTGATCCTCGATATTGTTCCAAGATGGTTCATCCTCTGTTTGTGGCATATACGGGTATTTCTGGTCAATAATTTATTTTAATGATCTCATTATCTCTTCTCATTTTTCAAGATCATCTTGGTGTTGTTCCCAAAGTATAGGATTTGTCATGCATTGGATGTATTCAAGGTTGTGCAACTTTTCTATCTCAATATATCTTGTGATGAGAATGTCTCGGGTTGATCCATTTGTGGCTTCGATCAATAACACTTGGGCATATGTTATGATGAAGGTTGTGGTTGTTGCTTCACTAACCTGAATGTTTTCTACTGGTGTTGAGGTTTTGTCTTCTTTTTCATAGAATTTCAGGACATCCTCAATCATCCTATCTCTCATGGATCTCTGGGATTCAGGTTTCTTGAATGGTTGTCCTAAGTGGTTTGGCTGCATATTTGGATCAAGTGGTGGAATCAAGATGTAGAATCAGAGTTTGAATCAAGATGTAGAATCAAGTTGTGAAGCGAATAGATCTGAATAAAGAGTCCCACTAAAATTTTGTCTGTGCTCTAAAGAAAGGAGATGAGGGACTGGAGATGTTTTTGACCCAACCAAGGCACCCAAAGATGTTTGGATGACTATGGAGGTTCGGGGCGAATGATACCCCTGGATTAGAAGATCGTCCACCTGAGAATTACCTGAGCAGCCAGAGAGGGAGAGTCCCACAAAGACCCCTACACGGTAGAGCATCCCCACGGGTTACAAGGTTTCCCCCACCCGACCTCTCTTGTCACTGAGATTCCAGGTAGACCAGAATGGGGACCTTGACCTCTTAAGTCTACCACTTTTAAGATCAAAGGTGCTTTTTAGGGTTTTCACTTGAACTTTATATTTTTTGGTGTTGTGACCTAATTTCAAGGTTGGTTGACCTAAAGGGTCAACTTCACCTGACCTGCCCTAAAGATGGCAGAATGATTCTAGGTCAAGACCTAGAAATCACCCTGATTTAACTCCCAGGTTATTAGGTCCAAGGTTTTTAAGATTCAAGTGATTTTAGAGCTCAATTTTAGGGTTTGTCTTGCTTAGATCTCTTCAATCAAGGGCTTGGGTAGCACACAAATGCACGTAGGTTTATTTCCTTGTAAATAGGCATGTGTGACTAGCACTCCAAAAACCCTACTGTTGACACCCTAATTTGGTTCTACTTCCAATCCTCTTTTCTTTTCAAAAAGAGTTCTCTTTGGACTTCAAAACAAGAAATGTGTTGTCCGCGGAGATTAAGCATGATTTCTACTAGGCACAGGAATTTGTAGGGTTGGCTCTAAAAATTGCTTCTACTTCAATAAGTTCTTGAAAAATTTTCGCCAAATCAAGAAACTTTTGCCTTAAAGATGGTAATTACTATAAAGAAAAGGCAATCGATTCCTAAATTAATTGCTTCCTTTTGTCTTTCAAGGATTAGGAGATGGATTTTAGGGAAGAAGAGAGATTACTTGCCCTGGAGTGGTTGACTTGCGCGGGAGATCTTCTTATGAAATACCTTGCATGATCACAACAAAACAAAATAGGGCAAATTAGTGTTCAAATATAGTCAAAAAGAATGTAGAGATTAGTGATAAATTGCGCGTTGCTCCCCAGCAACAGCTCCATTATGTTAACAACGCTTGATAGAATTTGTCCCCAGCAACGGCGCCAAAATGTTAACAACACTTGAAGGAATTTGTCCCCGGCAATGATGCCAAAATGTTGACGCTCGATCGGGGATTTAAGATAAAAGATGTTGCGTCATGTAGTAGTATAGTGAATCAAGTGTTGAAAACAAATAAGAAGTTTTATTACTCGAAAACCTAAGTATTCGAGGTCGAATATAGGGAGCAAATGGAATTTATTCACTAATCCCAATAAATGTAATTTGAACACTTAAATTTACTCAAAACCTAATTCAGAATAAAATGCATGAGTTTATGAATTAAAATGTAGTAAAAGAAGAATTGGACATCTGATTCTATAATCAGACGTCTTAAAAAGATATGCTTCTTCTCTTTCTCTTCTTTGGCTCTTCTTTTCTTCTCTGGCTCTCTTTCTTCTCTTTCTGCCTTCTCCTTTCTGCTTCTCTTCTTTCTTTTCTTCTTCTGTTCTTTGGCCTTCTTTCTTCTTTGATTTCCTTCTCAGACTTTAGTCCTTCTTCTTCCTTGATTTCTCCTTCCTTCTTCTCTGCCTTATGCTTTTGCCTTTTCCTTCCTTGTCTTCTTCTTTTTCCTTCTCTGCTTAGCCACACCTTTTCCTCTTCTTTTCTTCTTTGACTTCAAGTCCATCTTCTTCCTACCTTAGCCACTCTGCTTTTCATGCTTTAGCTCCTCTTCCTTCTTCTTTCTCTGCGGCTGCGCCTTCCTCTTCTTCTTTTCTTTCCCTGCACAGTGAAGAGCAAAACCTATCCCCTACCCTCCCCACGTCGCTCTCTCTATTTCTCTCTTTGCTCTCCCAGAGCCAACCAATCGGGTATACGGGTCAGGTTACGTGCGCTCGATTCCAGGCGCACCGATGTGGGTGGTGCACGAGGAGTGCGAGGGTTAATCGAGCCAGTCATCCAGATCCGCGGGGCACAGGTTGCGGATGAGGTGAGGGCATGGGCAAGGGACCTCACCCCGTGTTACTTGAGGCAATCATCTAGGAACACAAATTCACTTTATACTATGCACCTGCGCTGAGAACTTCCGAGGTGGGACTAAAGTGTCCCACCTACTTCTTCACACCCATAGGTGAGGTGTTCTGCTCAATTGGGGCAGCAGGGCTCCTTACAAAGCCTCTAACTTGGCTGGATACGTGCGTGCACTCATCGCGCGTCACCTAGGCTTGTTCGCCAGGAGCGCAGCAACCTGGGGCAAAGCTCGCAAGCAAGTTTGCTTGTTCGTCAATGGTGACAGGGTGGCCTGACCTGAAACACACAAGTACAGCCTTAGGCCTTGTAAAACCACGTGGGGAGCCTTGCTGTGTCACAGCGAAGGTAAAGTAATGGGTGGCTGGCCACGAGGCGGCCTAGGCATGCGTGCTTAGGTCGCTCTGTGGCCGCGAATATGGGTTTGTTCCGTGGGCAAGTGCGGAGGTGTTGTCGGTTGATGGAAGGGCGGATGATGATCAGTGGAAGATGGCAGAGGTGATGAGGAGTCTGGCGAGGCGTGTGGAAGTGCGAAGCGGTGGATGCGCCTCGTCGATGGTCAGCCGGAGGTGGAGAAGATGGAGGTGGTATGCGGCGTCGAGGGGTTGAAAATAGTAATAGAGATAGGGGAAATAAAGAGGAGAGGGAGAGAAAGAGTTCTAACCTAACTACATGGACGAAGGGGGATAGGAGGAGGGTGGCTCGTACCTGCTGCCGCCAGAGAAGAAGATGATAGTAGAGGGGTGACGGTGACAACGACCGGGCTGGAGGCGCGTGTGCGGGTATTGCACGATGCGGAGGAAGGTGGTGAAGATGGCTCTACCACTAGTATTGTGGCAGAGAAACGAGAAGGAGGAGGAGGAGTCGCTGGAGCTCGCTGGACACTTGGCTGGAGGAGAAGGGACAAATTGGAGGTGGTTCTCCGACCAAGTCAAGTGAATATGTGCGATCAGAGATGAGGGTCCTTTTATAGGTGCTGGCAGAGGCTCTTGTGCTTGGGAAGCAAGCTTCCAAGCACAAGAGTCTTGTCAGAGATGGAAGGTGGGAATGATACCCAATTCTCTCTAGCATTCGCATGAGAGATTGGGTGCGAATCGAATCTTGGGATTATGTTCAGATGGAAGGGAATTCCTCATAGAATCTCCATTCCAAATCTGGGAAGAGATCTCTGAGGATTTGGGGAGAAATCCTCCTCAAATCTTTGCCGGAGTAGGACTCCTCTGCTGTAATGGCTAAGGGACCTAATTGCAATGGGTGGCGAGGAAGTTAGGGGGGTCCACGTAAAGGTTTTCAAAAGTTAGGGGCTAAATTATAATTGGGTGGACTATTTTGCAAAGTAGGTCAAGGTGACCTCTCCTTAGGTCCAAATTTTGGTACAAACCTAATTTGGACCTAAGGAATCCAACGGTGAAGTTGGATTTTAAATTTGACCATGTTTGACTGGACATTTTACACAAAAACTTAATTTAGGTCAAGTAATTAGCTAGGGCCCCTATTTAGGTCAAAATAAGTTCGAAAGGCCAATTTGAAAGTTCTAAACCCTAGGGGATATTTTTCCATGATTTTAGAGTGCTTAGTTGATTTTTATCCTAACTATAACCTTGTTGAATTAAGTGAGCCTATTTTAGGATTACAGAATGCCATTCAATTCTTAGACTGCACATGAACCCATTTCTGATTGAACCAACTCACTTTTTATCTTCTTAAGACCATTTGACCTATGTTTGGCCTCTGAGAAATCCCGTTGATGCACTACAATGGTAAAATTATAGTTTTACCCTTTATTTCATGTTTTCTTCTGAGAACATTTATTCCTTGAATTAGGCCCTTCTCCAGGTTATGTAGGAGCTTTTATTCTCTTTTCTAGGTCAAAAAGAGCTAGTTAGGGCTCATGATGATGTTCTCATTAGCCAACCAAGGCCTCTCAGTGATTTCTATGATCCATCTGCTATCCGTGTGGAACCATACCATAGGGTCCTTGAAGGGGGAGATGATTTTGAGCTAAAACCCAATGTCTTTAGCTTGATTCAAATCCATTTCCATGGGAGCTCAAATGAAGACCCTTTCCAACACCTGGAAGACTTAGATCGGATTGCACGGACTGTAAAACCAAGGAGCATCCATTTGGATATTGTGCTAATTAAGATGTTCCCGTTCTCCCTAAGAGACAAAGCATCTCATTGGCTTAGGACTTTAGGGAGACCCATCTCCACTTGGGAGGAATTAAGGCATGCTTTTCTTAAGAAGTTTTTCCTCATAGGAAAGATAATGCCCTTAGGAGAGCCATCACTACATTTACCCTACTTGTGGAGGCAATTTTATGAATAAGGATGTGGAAAATGCATTCAAGCCCTTTGAGTCAATGAGTGAGAACTCGCTTAATAACTCCTCCATGACCCAATTTAATCGGTCTAGTCAATCCCGTGGTGAGATTTATGAAGTATAAACTAATTCTGGAATGGTTGACATGGACATTATAGCCAAAAAATTGGATTGGGTTGAGTTGGTGGATAAGAAGATTGACAAGCTATTGAATCAATCTCGAACCCCATTACAAACCTTCTCCCTAGTGAAGGGAGCACACAATGTGGATCTGGTTTAGTCTATGAACAAAATGCACCTGGAACAACCCCTGACCATGTTCCAAGGAGGGACCTTTGCTCCCTCAAACTCTGATTATTCTTTTCCCTCCCTTTCGATACCTTCTACCTTTGAAGATGCCCATGCCATCTAGGGATATTCTAAGCCTGACCCTTTCTCCAACACTTACAACCCTGGATGGCGCAACCACCCAAACTTTGCTTAGTCGAATAAAAATTGAACCAATTTCAGAACCATCCCAGGCAAAACCCTCCATCCTATCAGCCTGGTACACCTACCAGACCACCCTATAACCAGAATAGGGTAGCACCTATGCAGCGAAACCAAATGGACACCCTGATTAAAATGATGGCTGATATGAATCAGAAACATAGGAGGAGATGGCATTAGTGAAGGGATAGTTGAGTCAGCTATTGGATAACAAACAACAAGGGTCCCTTCCTTCTCAACCACAACCGAACCCAAGGAATCAAGGGTTCCAACCAAATTAGGGGCAAGCTCATATGATTCAACATGCCCCACAAACACCTTCTGGGTTTGCTACTTCTTCTTCTTCTCAAGGAACTAACCTTAGTTCTAATGCCTTAGCCTATGTGGTTACCTTGAGAAGCGGCATGATGGAGAGATTCTCGCTTAATTAAGATAGTCGTAATACAATGATTCACCGATGTATTTTATGTGGTGGAAAATCTCTCAATCAAAACATCAATCAATAAATCTAACCACAATAGATTAGGTCATATCCACAGGGAGGAATGATGAGCCCATATTTGTGGGCTATTAGGTATTTCAATGCCTAGAGATTAAGTTATTTTTAACATTTATTTAGCATGCATCAGGATGTAAATAGGTTAGTTTGGATTTTTGACTTGATTGCATAATTCATGCATTGCATTCATGATTAAATGCATTTAGAATTGAGTTAAAATGACATGAATTTGATTAGTTAACCACTTAGGTACATTATATATAGTGTTTTGGATTTAACATAGAAGTTAAGGGTTTGCACATAAATAACCCCTCATTTCTTTTCTTTATTTTATTTATTTATTCTCCAATGGATGCATGCAGGAAAAACAATGCACAAGCGACAATCGTGGATCTCTGTTCCCACGATCTTCATCGCTTCACCTCCTCTTCAACCAACGTCTACCTATGACCGCACTCCTCTTGCAGCATAAAAGAAGAGTCCGCTCCACCATCACCGGTAGGCCACCATCCCCGACCCACCACTACACAGAGATCAAATTCTCCTCCATTCCACCACCGCCAACCTCCTACCATGTGCACAACTCAATCCACCGCAGGCAAGCAGGGTGATAGACTACTGCGCCACTGTTGGTTTGTGCAGATACCATGAGCACCTCAGCGTGCATTGCCACCATCATCAACACCCTCGCTACCTCCACGCATCACTTGCACCTTCATCTTTCCAGTCAATTAAGACATCTAGGAATGATCCCAGAAGTCTGATGTACCTATAGCAATAATGCATCTACTCCTTTCCATAAGATCGCCACCTCAATAGAATAGCCACCAGCCGTCACCCCCTCCTCATGAGTGCGCCATGCCTCTCCGCATGAATAGCTGCAGCGAGCAGCCCCGACCAGCTTCTAGCACGTGTGCCCTCGCTGCGTCTCTCGTCTCCAATGCATGCCCCCCTTTGCTGTGCTTCTGTCCGCTTGAGCAAGTGATGTAAACACATTTACACTACTCAAGATGTCTATTTATGCATGTTCTTAAGCATAGGATTGCATTTCATGATATAAATATTGCATTACATGCATCATCTTGCATTTAGAATACTTTGAATAAAATGGAGGTTAATTGTCTCCTTTTATGTGCTTGGACAGGGCAAATATTTTATCAGGGCCTCGGATCAAAGATCCAACCGTATGGATGTGATTAGGGCGACGATTGGAGTTCAACGACTCCAAGATCGCCCTAATCAGGCATCCGTAGCATCAGATAGTGACCTGGGAACCCTAGAAGATCAAGGGCCAGGATGGTGTAAATCCGCACTTCAGATGACAAATCCGACAGCACAGATGAATTCGGATCGACGATCGCAGCCCAACGACACAAAAATCGAGTCAATCTGACATCCGTGGCACCATCTACAACTTCCAGAAGATGGACAGCCAAGATGGTGCCACGTGGCACCATCTCAGCCGCCCAAACGGCCGCTTGCATTTTGTGAAGGCCCCCGCCCGATCGCTCTCCGCCGTCAGATGGAGATCCAACGGCTATGGTCGCTCGCGCTTAAAAGCGTCCGTGCGACCATTTCGTCCGCGTACCGTAGCGGCGACGCAGCCGCGGGCGAAGCAGAGGTAGCGGGTTTGAGCCGCGGTGAGGGGGTGGAAGGCGCGGGCGAGCGGGCGCGGACAAGCGTCAGATGGAGATCCAACGGCTACGCGCGCCCGATAGCGTCGACGCGCAATCGAATGCGCAACCAGACGCGCGGGGGGCGTGCAACGCAGCGGGCGCGGACGCGATCTAAGCCGTCCGATCGTTGAAAATCAATGGACGTGCGCGGGAGTTGCGCGCGCGAGCCGCCCACGTCGCCCACGAAGGGAGCTTTAGTGATGGATAAATCCGTCACTAAAGACCCCTTTTTATTATTTTAAAGTTGTAATGTCCATTTTGCCCCCACTTCTTACAACTATAAAAGGAGACCCCCTCCATACGAAATTCTCATCCCTTCCTTCTCCTCTCTACCCCTCCAAAGCTCAAGAGAAGCTTGTCCCACACCCGGGATGCTTCTCGCGAGATAAAGTCCAATTTTCGTTCCCCTTCGGAAGTGGATCTCGCGACGACGACGGCGTGCTGCTTTGTTCCCATTCTTCTACTTCGTCCTCCTTCGTCCCGCTTCGTTCTCCTTCGTCCAGGAGTCGTCCCGTCCGGCTCGTCCTCCAAGCAACCGTCGAGGAGGATTTCTCTCTCCCTATTCTTTTTACTGCTTTCTACTATAGATTTACTGCTTTCTAGTGTAGCTTTGCTCGTCTTCCAAGCAATCGTCGAGGAGGACATTTCACCCTCCATTCTTTTAATGCTTTCTAGAGTAAATTTATCGCTTTCTAGAGTAATTATTTTATGCTTTCTAGTTGTAATGAACAAATCCCCATAATGATAAATTCTCTGTTTATTCTACATCTCATTTTGATTTCTCTGTGTAATATTCTCTCTCTCTCTCTTACTCTCTCTCTCTTCTATTTATTGTAAATAATTAGATAGTTTCAAATTGAATTATTCCGTGACAAATAAAAGAAACGCGTAGTTTTTAAATCAAACGTCCACCTCCCTATGTTCGACCCGGAATTTTAATTTCGGTATAAATTTTATTTGTTGAACACGAATTCTTCGCTTTCAAACTATAACGATAGGTTATCCAAACCCGAACACGTTAGCGTAGATTCGCACGTCCAACATTTTGGCGCCGTTGCCGAGGAGGCAACGATCTTTGATTTCTCTTCGCGTTTTGTAACTTACAAATCATTTACCTCACTTTTCTCCTTTCTTATTGTAATTGCAGGTACTCTTTTTAAATCAAACCTCGCCTCCCTGTGTTCGACCCGGAATTTTAATTTCGGTATAAATTTTATTTGTTGAACACGAATTCTTCGCTTTCAAACTACAACGACAGGTTATCCAAAACCGAACACGTTAGCGTAGATTTGCACGTCTAACATTTTGGCGCTGTTGCTGGGGAGGCAACGATCTTTGATTTCTCTTTGCATTTTGTAACTTACAAATCATTTACCTCACTTTTCTCCTTTCTTATTGTAATTGCAGGTACTCTTTTGAGACGAGCAAAAGCAGTAGATTGGAGTAAAGTGCTGTGGAAGGTTTTGTAAGTTATCCCCCATTCTTTCCCCCTCCATAGATTTCATTCGCCACATTGAATCCAAATTCCAATTCACCTAGGTGTTTGTATAAATCCTAGGAATAGTTTGGTTGTTTGGATTCTCACTCACATTCATTCCACTTTCATTTATATAAAAAAAACAAAAAGATAATTTTGTGGGGCAATTTTCAACAAATACACAATGTAGCCCACATTTAAAGGCACTTAGCCGAATTGATTTGTTTCTACTCAACCGGGTTCTGATATGTGGAACCGGTACACACAAAGCAACATATAACAGAGTAGAAATTATTCTAGGTTAACCATTTTTGAGTACCTAACTAAGTGGTGCATCAGGCCAATTGTTTGAGTTGTTTGGGCCGCGCCAGCCTATTAGGTTCAACTCTTAGGGATTTACCAGGCACTCCACATTCTTTTTAAACTTTAAAGGAAAACATCTTCACCTGTGCTTGCAAAACTTGGTGTGCCAACGAAACCTGTTTGAAAATACCTAAAGTTGAATCCTAAAAGCTACTAAGCAAGATTTAAACCTTAAAATTCACCACATCAAAAAAATAATCTTGCTTGAAAAACCACTGGTTGTGCAGTCACACACCAATCTATCAATCATTAAGGGCACAACCCATTTAAAGGGCCCATCACATTCCAAAGCACATTCAAACCTAGCCCTAAATAAAACAGAGTAGCCGTTGGCCTTAAGGATTGGACTCGCTCTTCAGAACCCAGAACGAGATTATTTCTGATTAGTCTATTTCTACTGTTCAATCTGATGTCTAGCTAGGGGAGCAGAGTCAAACGATCGCAGCTGGGGGGTACACTAGGAACCGGAGGCGCAAGCCGAAGGAAGAACCTTCTCCCCAGTCCCTCCTTCTAACTGGTTGGATTGAACAGACAGAAGTAGATTAAATCATTCCTTTATCTCAAGACGGGTTTTGAGAGTCTGTATTTTTGTAGGCTAACCCATTTAAGGACAGGTTTGATTGTTTGTATTGAAGGGCGCCTTTCTTCCTCCCGAGTCTCATGAATCCTTCCGCATATTTCACACATTCCCGCTTTTTCCCTCCTGCTGTGAATTATCCTCAACATGACGATTATCCCAACTCGTATTGTAATCAACCATCAGTTAGTTGGGATAATTCGGATTGGGGATACAATTCCGAACCCCCGTGTTTAGGGTCTAACCCTGAACACTTTGATTCTGATTTCTATCCTTCTCAGAGCTACATCGATTATAGATCGTCTTCCTTTCATGCACAACCTAATACGATCTACAATCAAGAAGGATACACCGATCCTTACCCATCCTCTGATTTCACTGCCTTTAGGTCATCACCATCTTTTCAACAATCTGAAATGACCTATTGATAGCGAAATACGCGTGATTTGTAAAAGCAGTTTTTTTAACGTCGTTGTAACACGCGAATCCGCTTTCGCTTTTAAAATTTATATCCTAGATAGGGGAGTATCTAGGGTTGTCCAAGGAGGCAAAAATTGCAATAATGATTCTCTTGCTTGGAATACAATCTCAACTTTCTTTTTAATATTTTTCAA
Organism: Thalassia testudinum; assembly: GCA_037157565.1. NCBI lineage: Eukaryota > Viridiplantae > Streptophyta > Magnoliopsida > Alismatales > Hydrocharitaceae > Thalassia > Thalassia testudinum. The sequence goes on from JAZHRO010000024.1 coordinate 80,489,804, forward strand.
TATGTAATTTTTTTGTATTTTGAAAAGACGAGGGCAAACGGCAGATTGTAGCGAAAAGAACTAACACCTACAAATGATTAAAAATCTAAAAGATAGAAATATCTTCTTCCTAAGCTCACTCTAGACAAGTGTAGGCCTAGGGTAATTAGGAAGAAGAGTTGAAATAAGTGCTAGAACCAAAACAAACAACTGCAATAAAAAGCTTAAAAGAAGGCAATTTTTGATTGAGTAGAATGAGTGTTCTTTTCAAGGACAAGTAGACAAAAGCTTCTACTAGAATTGAACAAATTAAAAGCAAGAAAAGAAACACAAATCCTCTTGTAACAATGGTGAAGAAGGTTGTCTTCTTGCTCCAAGCCTAGCTGCTCCTTGGCTTGAAAAGAGGGCCTCCTTCTTCTCCTTCCTTGAGAGCTCCTCCAAGGTGGAAGCTACCACCTTTAATGCTCTCTCCAAAGGGGTGGGCGTGCACCACCCTTAAAACTCCTCCAAGGTGGCGTGACCACCTTCAAGATCTCCTCCAAGATCTTCCTTGCCTGGCTTCTCCTTTGGCTGGCGTGACCCAAGAGAGAAGGGAAGAGGGGAAGGCACCAAGGGGACAGAATATCCCCTCAATCTTCTTCTTCTTCTTCTCTCTTGGACGTGGGATTCTTGGTGGAATATGAGAGTGAAATGGCTAGCCAAGGATGGCTTGAATGGTGGTGGGTAGTGGTCCTTTTATAGGGTAGGATGGGGGGTTAAGGTGCCCCTTGAAATGGAGGGCTAGGATGGAAGAATGGAGGTGGTTGGTGATCCTAAGGCTAAGGAGAGTTGGCGCCAACCCAAGAGGTGTTAAAGGGGGTAGTTATGGTGGTGTTGGTGTCTTTTGGTGGTGGAGAGACACCACCATGTTGGCGCCAACATGGGGTCTTCTAGAAGAGGGGTTAGGTGGATGGTGGAGATGGGTTCAAGGGAGATTGTGTGGTGGAGATGAGGGGATATTTTGGAGGGAAAAGTGGCGCCATTAAGGGGTGGTTATGGGTAGTCTTTGGCGCCACTTTTAGGTGTCTTTTGGAAGTGGTGGGTAGGTTAGGTTGGTGCCAAGTAGGTTAGCTTATGTGGAGCTTAGGTGGAGCTAGTTGGGTGGAGTTGGTAGGTGGGTTTTTGGGGTGGTACAAGTCAAGGAAGTTGGAGCATAGCTAAGCTAACCTAAGCTAAGCTAGCTTAGCTAATGGAGGAGTAGAGGAGAAGGTGTTGGAGCTAGGGTTTGGAGGAGGGAGCTGAGGAGGAGAAGTCTGGAGCTGGAGCTAGAGCTAGCTGCTGCTGAAGAGGCTGGCATGGGGCTACTCTAGCTGGCTTAGCTTGCTAGTTCTTTGCTAGTTGCTAAGCCAAGCTAAAGTGAGCTAGCTTCTACCAAAATGAGCTGAGGTGAGCTAGGTCTGGTGCTCCCGGGGAGAATCAAGCTGGTTGAGGCAGCTAAGGTAGCTTAGCTCAACTGAGTTGAGCTAAGCTGAGTCCCCGGGAGCTGGACTTGAGCTTCCTGAGCTGAGATGAATTCTTCTTCAACTGGCTGGAGTTGAGTGGAGCTGAATGTTGCTGGATCTGAGCTGGGGTGAACTCCTGTCAACTCAGCTGAGCTAGCTAGAGCTCCCTATGAACTAGTGGGAGCTGAGATGAGCTAGACTCAGCTAAGTTGAGCTGGATCTGAGCTGACTTGAGCTAGGGTGAGCTAAGATGAACTCTCTTGAGCTGCTATCCAGCTGAGATTAGCTGAATGGAGCTGGGATGAGCTAACCCTAGTTCAAGTAAGCTAGGTTCCAGCTGCGGTGAGCTGGATCAAGCTGAGGTGAGCTGGATCAAGCTGAGGTGAGCTGGATTAGGCTGAGTTCCAGCTAGTCTGGGCTTCTCCTTCACCATTTGCCTTCTTGAGTGCTAGGGTTTTAGGGATCTGTGCATCTGTACATCCCTAACACTCACAAAAACACATTAAAACGAAAATAAAAAATGCAATGCATGCCTATCCTAATTTATGCCTAAATGCAGCCCAAAAACCCGTTTGCAGAGTAAAATCCTAAGAGCTAGGTTAGTTTTAAAGCATAAAAATGATGATAAACTGGCGTTTATCACACCCCCATGCTTATCTTTTGCTAGTCTCTTAGCAAAACATTAATTTTTTTGGAAAATGGAATTTTTGGGAAATCTAATTTTTTTTTGACTTTTGAGGAGAAAAAGAGATTAAGGGACCTTGGTAGATTAAAACACAGGAGATACGGGATTTGTTGAAAATAAACATCAGGATTTGTTTTTGGATCCAACCATTAGATAGAACGGGATCAATATATCCTCAGAAAATTCACAAATTAACCCCTTGTTAATTCAGATGACTTGAAATGTTTGTTTTTAGGATTTTTCTGGCTCGTGAATCTGATTCGCAACTTGCAAATTCCTTTAAAACCTTGTGTCTGTGCTTGTGAAAAGCCAACCTTTATAAGGACGTGTTATTATTATTATTATTATTTTTTTCTCTCCCCCATGCTTATTTTTAGCTTAGTCTTACAACAGATGTGTCGGTATCATCATTCCCGTTACCATTCCTCGAGGGGGCTTTGGCGCCAGTACTTCGGGATAGCACTGTCCATGACACCACCCAGGAGCTCACAACCCCAAAACACGATGCGGTGACAAGGGGCGCTCCAAACAAACTCAAGCTCTTGCTCTGATGCTATAGGTAGAGCACCGTCCAAGACACTTGAGCTGCTGAAATGCGCTTTAATGCTCCGTCTAAAGATATAAAATATAGATATAGAGCAGCGCCGAGGCGGTAACATGATGACATCGTGTCCTCAAAGAAGGTTTTTTCCTTCTTCTCGACGGTGGGAACTCAAACCAATGATCTGCTTCAGACTTTTACTAAATCCAAACAAGGAAGCTTTTCAATTTTTTTAGTTGTTTTTAAGTGTTGGCTTGTGTGTGAAAATTGACACAAGAAGTTTCTTGAGACCCGCAAGTTTTTGAATCAGAAACTAAGTCAAATACTTTCCATATTACAAAATAGGATCAAGTCACCTAAACTATCATGAGTTCAGGTGGAATTTTAGAGAAGGATATCTGATCTAGTCTAAAATAGACCCTGGAATTCTAATGATCAGATCCATATCCTCCTCCTTTAAAGATTAAATCCCATTGTACCAGAAGTGAATTTTACGACCTTAGTCCTGATTTCAAAATTTTTCCTCAAAAAGTTTTCAACATTTTTTATTTTTTTGGGTATGCAAGCAGGAAATAAATTAAAGGAAATTGCATGTTTTTAGGTTTTGGACATCCTGAATCGATCATAAAAATTTAAAAACACCCCCCCATGCTTAAGATATGCCATGTCCTCATGCATTAGGAGGGAAAAGGGATCACCTTAGTGATGACGGTCGGGTTTAGGATGATCAAAACCTGGAAAAAGAAGAAAAAAGGAAAGCAAGAAAATGATGGGTTACCTCCCATCCAGTGCTATCTTTTACGCCATTCAGCCGGGCGTGATGTGTACTAGTGATCAAGGGTGGTTGGCTCAGTAAAATTAAAAGATTCAGATGGAATTTTAGGCGTATGGTCAAAATAGGGCTTTAAACGCTGGCCATTGACTTGAAATATTGAATTAGTTTGTGGATCAAAAAGGTCAACAGCGTCGTATGGATATGTTTTATGGACAATAAAGGGGCCGGTCCATTTAGATTTTAATTTGCCAGGAAAAAGACGTAATCTCGCATCGAAAAGCCAAACACGTTGATTAACGTCAAAGTGTTTCCGAACAATATATTTATCGTGAAATTTCTTTGTTCGGTCTTTATAAATCCTCGCATTTTCATAGGAAAAATTACGTAATTCTTCCAATTCAGTTAATTGTAATTTTCTATGGTTACCGGCATTAGATAAATCCATATTAAGTTGTTTTATTGCCCAAAAAGCCCTATGTTCTAATTCTACCGGGAGATGGCATGCCTTCCCGAAAATCAGACGGAAGGGAGACATGCCAAGTGGAGTTTTAAAAGCGGTACGGTAGGCCCATAAAGCGTCGTCCAATTTGGTGGACCAGTCTTTACGGTCGGACCTAACCATTTTTTGTAGAATATTTTTAATTTCCCGGTTAGAAACTTCAGCCTGGCCATTAGTTTGGGGGTGATATGGTGTGGAAATTTTATGATTAACCCCGTATTTAGAAAGGAGGTGACGGAATTGTGAGTGGGTGAAATGTGAGCCTTCGTCACTGATAATGGCTTTTGGTATGCCGAATCTTGAGAAAATATTTTTCTTAAGAAATTCGACAACCACACGGTGATCACTAGTGCGGGTGGGTATTGCTTCTATCCATTTAGAAACATAGTCTACTGCGACTAATATATACAAATACCCACCAGAGTTGATGAACGGTCCCATGAAGTCGATGCCCCAAACATCGAAAATTTCAACCTCTAAAATAGGATTAAGGGGCATCATATCCTTTCGAGTCATGTTGCCGATGCTCTGGCAACGCACACAGGACCGAACAAAGTCATGAGCATCTTTGTGCAAGCTGGGCCAATAAAATCCTGCATTAAGGATTTTAGCTGCAGTTTTCTTGCCCGAAAAATGTCCGCCACAGGCCATTGAGTGACAATGTGTTAAGATATCATGGATTTCAGAATCAGGGACACATCGTCGAATAACCTGATCGGCACAAATGCGGAAAAGGTCGGGCTCCTCCCAAAAATAATATTTAATATCAGCAAAGAACTTATCCCGTTTTGTTTTTGGCCAATCAGCGGGGATTTGTTCTGTTGCTAAGTAGTTTGCAATGGGTGCAAACCAAGGGAGGGTTGTAGCAGCTAAAATACTTTCATCAGGGAACTGATCTGGTGGGGTCATTATGTCATTTGTCATAAGACGAGAGAGATGATCGGCCACTACATTGTGCAATCCCGCCTTATCCTTGATTTCCAGGTCAAATTCCTGGAGCAGCAGAATCCAACGGATAAGGCGGGGTTTCGCATCTTTCTTAGTCAGCAAATATTTAATTGCTGAGTGGTCTGTATAAACAGTGACACGTGACCCCAACAGATAAGATCTAAATTTTTCCAAGGCAAATACAATGGCAAGAAGTTCCTTTTCAGTAACCGTGTAATTCCGTTGTGCGTCATCAAGGGTTTTGCTGGCATAATAGATCACAACGGGTTTCTTGCCAATTCTTTGCCCTAGAACGGCCCCTACAGCAAAATCTGAGGCATCTGTCATTAATTCAAAGGGACTATTCCAGTCAGGTCCCTGCAATATTGGTGCCTCAGTAACCTCTTTCTTCAACCTCAAAAAACTCTCCAGGCACTTATTATTAAAATCAAATGGCTGGTCTTTAGTAAGAAGCTGACTTAAAGGCTTGGAGATTTGGGAAAAGTTTTGTATGAATCGACGATAGAAACCCACATGACCCAAAAAGGATCTGATTTGTTTGACAGTAGTGGGCGGTGGGAGCTTAGATATAGCATCTATTTTTGCTTTATCTACCGCAATTCCTTGTTTAGAAATAACATGGCCCAAGACAATACCTTCTTGGACCATGAAATGACTTTTTTCCCAGCTGAGGACCAGGTTAACTTCTATGCACTTTTGGAGGGTTCTTTCAAGATTTTTGAGGCAATGATCAAAAGAATCTCCAAAAATAGAGAAGTCATCCATAAAAACATCTAAACATTCACCTACCAGGTCTGAAAAAATTGCAAGCATGCACCTTTGAAAAGTCGCAGGTGTGTTGCAAAGACCGAAGGGCATTCTTCGGAAAGCAAAGGTTCCGAAGGGGCAGGTGAAAGTTGTTTTATCCTGGTCCTCAGAACGAACCGCTACTTGATTATAGCCAGAATAACCGTCCAAAAAATAGTAAAATTCCCGTCCGGCTAACCGCTCCAAGATTTGATCAATAAAAGGGAGCGGGAAATGATCCTTCTTAGTGGCGGTGTTTAATTTTCAATAATCTATACACACGCGCCAAGAAGAAGCGGTTCGAGTGGCTATATTTTCCCCCTTTTCATTGGTGACAACTGTTAGTCCAGCCTTTTTGGGGACAACTTGAGTTGGACTAACCCAGGAGCTGTCAGAAATGGGGTAGATGATATCAGCATCCAGCCACTTAATAATCTCCTTTTTTACTACCTCCTGCATACTAGGATTCAAGCGCCTTTGTGGTTGGCGGGAGGGGCGAGAATCGTCCTCTAAAAATATACGGTGCGTACAATAGGACGGATGAATGCTTTTAAGATCAGAAAGGGTCCAGCCAATAGCTTTTCGATATTTACTCAAAACCTGGAGAAGTTTGTGCTCTTGTGCCCCGGTGAGTCCAGAATTTATAATCAGGGGCAGGGTCTGATTTGGACCCAGGAAAACATATTTAAGTGAATCGGGCAAAGGTTTTAATTCCAATTGTAGGCCCGGTTCCGAAAGAGTTTCTGCTTTGTGGGTTAGAGGTGAGGTGAGAGTGAAAGGGTCAGCTGGAATGTTAGCTGGTTGTGTAGTTGAGGTGGAAGGGTGAGAAAAAGTAGATTGTTCAGGAACCGTATTTACAGCAAAACAGGAACCTAATTGGGAAATCTGCAATGTTTCCTCCACAATGTTTTCTATTTCTGAATCCGAATCATCAAAGAAATCTGGTTCCTGGAATCGCCTAGAGGCTTGAAAAATGTCTAGGGTTACAGATTCACCGCCACACATGATCTTCATCTTTCCAGAATCACAATCAATATTGGCGCGGGCGGTGGCTAAGAATGGTCTTCCAAGAATAATGGGGGCAAACTTAAGTGCTTCAGGTACCTCTATGTCCAGGACTAAAAAGTCTACTGCGAATAGACAATCTTTGACCCGGACAAGAACATCTTCAACAATTCCCCTTGGTTTAATCGTAGATCGGTCGGCTAATTGGAGAGTAACCTCAACAGGTTTCAATTCACCGATCTTAAATTCCTCAAAAATAATTGTGGGGATAAGATTAATTGAGGCACCAAGATCCAACAGAGCGCGATCAAATGAGGTATCATTAATGATAACTTGGATTAGGGGGGCACCGGGATCTTTTCTCTTAAGAGGTAGTCGGCTCTGCACAACTGAGCTGACTGTCTCTGGAAGAATCACCTTTCCTAAATTCTTGGGCTGCCTTTTTGGAGTACATAAATCTTTTAAGAATTTTGCATAGGCAGGGATATACTTAATGGCATCTAGGATAGGGATATTAATTTCTACTTGCCCAAATAAATCCATTAATTCCTTCTCAGTGGGCTCAGATTTTGTTTTTTTCTTTTTTGAAGAGTGGAGGGCTTGTGGAAATGGGGCAGGGTTGCCCTGTTTTGCGTGAATTGGTTCCTAAACAATAGGAGGGGAAGAGTTAATCTGTGTGTCATTAGAGCGGGTTTCTTTAACAGGCAGGGTATTTTGAGTGGTTTTCCCATTCCTCAAGGTAACTGCATTTGCAGTCTGGTTGTTTCTAGGGTGAGGACGGGGAGCCTGGCTGTTATTGAAACCCGGCGGATGCTGAGGTGCTGGATGAATAGGTTGACTGTGATATCCACCTTGGAATTGACTCCTTTGATTGTTTGGGTTGGGCATGGGTTGGGATGGTAAATTCCCAATAGGTCGATGATCAGGAGTAACCTTAACTTGTTGTTGTAAATTGGTAACCATGCGGGTTACTTCTGTCATTTGAGTCTGCATTCCTTGCAGAGTTTTCATGACCTGATTATTAATATCATCCTGGGATGGTCTAGGTTGATACAAAGGTTGCCCATAATTCCCAAAATAGTTTTGTTTGGGAAAATGAATCGGATTCGGGTTTTTCCAGGAGTGATTCGGGTTAGTCCTCCAATTTTGATTGGAAATGTTGGAGGGGTTTCTAAATTGCTCCTGGAGAGCATAAATATTTTCCGAGGTGGAATCAACAATATTTTGGTCAAAATTCCCGGTTAAATCTTGCGGGAAATCAGCCGGGAATTGCTGGTCAACAGATGTGGCATCGATATTGTGTAGATTCTCTCTTTGGAGAATGTGTGGGGGGTTAGTGTGTGGAGAGTGGACGTGTGGAGCTTGTTTGTTTGTGAGCTTTTCTTCTATTTTCTTTTGGTGAATTTGCATCTGGTCTAGTCGTTGAGCTAACATATATAAATCATCTTGTGTGACTGGAACAGAGGTGGTTTTGGAGTCAATTTCATGGACTCCATGTCTGGGGTTTTGTGATCTGCCAAAAGTGTCCATTGAAGTCATGTTAAATGAGTTTTCACTCATTTCTTCAAAGAGAAGATAGGCACTTTCGGCGTCTTTGTTAAGAAAATTGCCCCCACATGAGGCATCCACAAATCGTTTTAATTGATCTTCTAATCCATGATAGAAGATCTGCACTAGCTGCCATTGTGGAATTTCATGGTGGGGACAACTTCTTAGAAGTTCCTGAAATCTTTCCCAGGTTTCATGGAGGGGTTCACCAATTTTTTGTTGAAAGGTCGTTATAGATCTTCTTAATGCATTTGTTCGACCGATCGGAAAAATTTTTTTAAGAAAAGCACTTTTTAATTGGGGCCAGGTGGTAATAGGACGCCCAACTGTTCTAAACCAATGTGATGCTTTGTCTTTAAGAGAGAGAGGAAAGAGTCTCATTAACCACATGTCTTCCTGCACATGGCGGGAACGAGTGGTTTGAGCGAGGACAATTAATTCCTCGAGATGACAAAAAGGGTCCTCTCTTGGAAGACCATGAAAATGCTTGATAAGGTTTAGAATAGCGGGTTTGATTTCAAAATCCCCTTGTGGTATGACCACCCCTGGTCTTTCCTCATAATTGGAAGGATCATAGAAATCCTTAAGAGGAACGACAGGCTGTTGGCGAGGTGGTGGATTTTGTCCTTGATTAGCTAGGTTCGTGACAGTCCTAGCTAGATCTTCTTGATTTTGTTGTAGCCGAGCCAAATGGTCGACCATTAATGCAAAGGGATTTGTATTATGGGTTATAATTGGAGGGCCACCTGGCCCTGCTGATATTTCTGGTTGCTCCAAGTTAGGAAGGTGAGGGAGGGTGGAGTCAGCTTGTGGGTCGGCTGACGGGTTAGAAGTGGAAGCAGAATTTTTTTGACGGCTTCCTGGGTTTTCCATTTTTCTAGAAGATGAGGGGGAAGAAAACAATGATTTCTTGCTACGGGGGGCGAAATCAGATGGTCCCTCAAGGTGTGGCTTTTGGGACCGTCGCCCGTGCATGCACTACTTGGAAGAAATGGAGGGGAGGAGAAGAGATAGAGATGAGAGAAAGTGTGCAATCAAACAAACAAACTAGACCTAACTTAAATGTGACTCCCTAATAATAACCTAAGACTTGGTCTATATAGGAAATAAGTAGTCAATAGTGAATACCCGTTTTATCAACAAATCTAGCCAGGTTGCTTAAGGGGAGGTTTGGGCCCAAACGTTTCCCAGGGAAAACCCCAGGTGCTTGTACAAACCCGCGCCTGGTCGTTTGACACGGCCCCTCAGCCTGAACACCAGATACAGATGACAGAATTGGTACTAACTAAAGAAAACTTAAGACCTAAATAGCAAGCCTAAGTTGATAAAGCCTTAGGGGTCAAGTTGCTACAAATTTTAATTAGGTCTAGGATTTTATAGTGCACACGGAATGTGGAGGGCGTTTATTGGGTTGTTGCCCTGTTATTTGATTTTTTTGTGTGTGTGCAGGAATTGGAGAGTGGCTCCAATGAAAATCAAGTTGTCACACAATTTTTTTTTATTTTTTGTCTTTTAGGATGTGATTTAATTAAATGAATTTTAGGGTTTTTCTCTTTAAGTTTTCAAACAAGTTTGAAAGTTCACAATCAAAGGAAAGACAAGTTGTATGTGTGATTGTATATTTCCTTTTAATTGAGTCTCTAAAGAGAAAGAAGAAACCCTAAACCAATTATCCCTGAGACAGAAATTTAACTACCAATGAATTATTTTTAGCTTTCAGAATTAAGTAGTGGTCCAAACAAGTCAAACAACACCACTACTTTGAAGAAAATCAAACAAGGATTCCAAAAAATATTTTTGTAAGATTTTAGGAATTTGTTTGATAATAGCTTTGAATTTTTAATTGTACTGGTGTCAAAGTCCAGAAATAATACCCGTGGGTATTATAGACTTTTCAGTATTACCACCGACCTCAGAAAATTTTTATGATTTTATATGATATGTAAAATTTCACAGGGATTCCAACAAGATAAATTTCACAAAAATTGGATGAGTATAAAAATTCTGAAAATTCGCGGACAGTAGCAAAACAGGAAGATTAGAGGGTGTGACCCCTCTGTAATCCACGAATTTTTAAAAATTAAACACAAATCCAATTAATCTTAAATTTGGAACAGATGTTCCAAACTTAATTGGGAATCACTCTATGAAATTTTATGATTTTAGGAGGCCTGTGGTGTTAGAAATCGATTTTTCAAGTCTGGACAGAAATCTAGACCCGAAAAATAGAACACCAATACTTGCAATGGAATGGTGCTAAAGAAGCATACAAGCAAACAATGATTTTAAAATGCACCACTCCACTTAATTTAAGTGTTTAGGGTCCTGAAAGCCAAGTTTAATATATTTTTGGTAGTTTTAATTAATTATGTGACTAGAAAGAGGAACCAACCTGAATTTTCGCGGGAAGAAAAAGATCTTTAAGCTCTCGCTTCCAGATTCCCGCTTTCCCGCTGTAGTTCCTGCACACACAAAAGAAAGAAAGAGAAGGGGATGAGATCCACTTCAAGCAAGAGAAAATGAGTTAATGCAAAGCCGTGCCTCCCCGGCAGCGGCGCCAAAAAGTGATAGCGAAATACGCGTGATTTGTAAAAGCAATTTTTTTAACGTCGTTGTAACACGCGAATCCGCTTTCGCTTTTAAAATTTATATCCTAGATAGGGGAGTATCTAGGGTCGTCCAAGGAGGCAAAAATTGCAATAATGATTCTCTTGCTTGGAATACAATCTCAACTTTCTTTTTAATATTTTTCAATATGTAATTTTTTTGTATTTTGAAAAGACGAGGGCAAACGGCAGATTGTAGCGAAAAGAACTAACACCTACAAATGATTAAAAATCTAAAAGATAGAATATCTTCTTCCTAAGCTCACTCTAGGCAAGTGTAGGACTAGGGTAATTAGGAAGAAGAGGTGAAATAAGTGCTAGAACCAAAACAAACAACTGCAATAAAAAGCTTAAAAGAAGGCAATTTTTGATTGAGTAGAATGAGTGTTCTTTTCAAGGACAAGTAGAGGAAAGCTTCTACTAGAATTGAACAAATTAAAAGCAAGAAAAGAAACACAAATCCTCTTGTAACAATGGTGAAGAAGGTTGTCTTCTTGCTCCAAGCCTAGATGCTCCTTGGCTTGAAAAGAGGGCCTCCTTCTTCTCCTTCCTTGAGAGCTCCTCCAAGGTGGAAGCTACCACCTTTAATGCTCTCTCCAAAGGGGTGGGCGTGCACCACCCTTAAAACTCCTCCAAGGTGGCGTGACCACCTTCAAGATCTCCTCCAAGATCTTCCTTGCCTGGCTTCTCCTTTGGTTGGTGTGACCCAAGAGAGAAGGGAAGAGGGGAAGGCACCAAGGGGACAGAATATCCCCTTAATCTTCTTCTTCTTCTTCTGTCTTGGACGTGGGATTCTTGGTGGAATATGAGAGTGAAATGGCTAGCCAAGGATGGCTTGAATGGTGGTGGGTAGTGGTCTTTTTATAGGGTAGGATGGGGGGTTAAGGTGCCCCTTGAAATGGAGGGCTAGGATGGAAGAATGGAGGTGGTTGGTGATCCTAAGGCTAAGGAGAGTTGGCGCCAACCCAAGAGGTGTTAAAGGGGGTAGTTATGGTGGTGTTGGTGTCTTTTGGTGGTGGAGAGACACCACCATGTTGGCGCCAACATGGGGTCTTCTAGAAGAGGGGTTAGGTGGAGATGGGTTCAAGGGAGATTGTGTGGTGGAGATGAGGGGAGATTTTGGAGGGAAAAGTGGCGCCATTAAGGGGTGGTTATGGGTAGTCTTTGGCGCCACTTTTAGGTGTCTTTTGGAAGTGGTGGGTAGGTTAGGTTGGTGCCAAGTAGGTTAGCTTATGTGGAGCTTAGGTGGAGCTAGTTGGGTGGAGTTGGTAGGTGGGTTTTTGGGGTGGTACAAGTCAAGGAAGTTGGAGCATAGCTAAGCTAACCTAAGCTAAGCTAAGCTAGGCTAGATTAGCTAATGGAGGAGTAGAGGAGAAGGTGTTGGAGCTAGGGTTTGGAGGAGGGAGCTGAGGAGGAGAAGTCTGGAGCTGGAGCTAGAGCTAGCTGCTGCTGAAGAGGCTGGCATGGGGCTACTCTAGCTGGCTTAGCTTGCTAGTTCTTTGCTAGTTGCTAAGCCAAGCTAAAGTGAGCTAGCTTCTACCAAAATGAGCTGAGGTGAGCTAGGTCTGGTGCTCCCGGGGAGAATCAAGCTGGTTGAGGCAGCTAAGGTAGCTTAGCTCAACTGAGTTGAGCTAAGCTGAGTCCCCGGGAGCTGGACTTGAGCTTCCTGAGCTGAGATGAATTCTTCTTCAGCTGGCTGGAGTTGAGTGGAGCTGAATGTAGCTGGATCTGAGCTGGGGTGAACTCCTGTCAACTCAGCTGAGCTAGCTAGAGCTCCCTATGAACTAGTGGGAGCTGAGATGAGCTAGACTCAGCTAAGTTGAGCTGGATCTGAGCTGACTTGAGCTAGGGTGAGCTAAGATGAACTCTCTTGAGCTGCCATCCAGCTGAGATTAGCTGAATGGAGCTGGGATGAGCTAACCCTAGTTCAAGTAAGCTAGGTTCCAGCTGCGGTGAGCTGGATCAAGCTGAGGTGAGCTGGATTAAGCTGAGTTCCAGCTAGTCTGGGCTTCTCCTTCACCATTTGCCTTCTTGAGTGCTAGGGTTTTAGGGATCTGTGCATCTGTACATCCCTAACACTCACAAAAACACATTAAAATGAAAATAAAAAATGCAATGCATGCCTATCCTAATTTATGCCTAAATGCAGCCCAAAAACCCGTTTGCAGAGTAAAATCCTAAGAGCTAGGTTAGTTTTAAAGCATAAAAATGATGATAAACTGGCGTTTATCACCTATCATCAGGAAGGGTATAACGAATCTCAATTCGTTAATTCCTCTGCATTGATGTCAAACCTGCCCAACCCTAAACCAACTCATTTGGTTAAGGTTAATCAGGTTCAAGATAAGGTTCTGGCTAACTTGAGGAATATCATTCAATCTTTAGAAGTTCAGCCAATACCTTGCATTGAGAGATTGGAGCCCTTGATTGAAATGATTGATGATTTAAACAAGTCTTTGTTGGATTGGCTCCAGGATGTTAAGGATAAGAACCCAGGTGAGTTTCTACTTGGGAAATTAGCGAAATTGAGGATGAGATTCGTGGTTGCTTTGATTCAATCTTGGAATAATTCCCAGGATGAACTCTCTTCAGGAAAGCCAATGATAGAACCCGCTCAGGCACCTGTTGGGGGGGACACGTGTTACGAGGCTGACCAGATTGAATTAAAACAACCAATTAAGGATGATCTAATTTCTTCGCCTGAGATCCCTAAGACGGGTTACGAGGAAACATATGTCTCCTTGGAACACAAAGTGAAAAATGATTTTGGGATATACATTGATACGGATCCTGATGGTGAAGATTCAAGTTGCGAAGTCTCACGCGAGTTTTCTGAACATGATTTCTGTGAGATGATTTGGCCTGAGGAATCTGATAGATCAATTGATAGCCCAATAACTTAGAACACTGATCTTATTAGGGCACACATTACGGATCCAGAATTGCATTTTCTGGAGGAATCAATTCAATGCCCTGATTATCAGTTACACCCTGTTGAGCTTATTGATGATTCTAATTCTGAGATAATTAGACCCAAGTCAATTTTGATTCTGCCACATCATTTAGACTTGGAGATTTCAGACAGGGTGATGAATATACAAGAGGTCCTGGAATTTCATATGCTAAATGAGGAGGATAGGAGCTGGGAAGTTTTGATTTGGGAAGTTAATTCTGGAGGAAATGGAAGATTGAGTCGAAGGGTTCCTTTTAAGTTGAAACCATCAAATCAGAACCCTTACGACATTTGTTTCGAGGATGTTCAACCCAAGCACACATTCAACGATTATCCTTTTGAGCTTCAATTCTCTGTAACCCGACATTTTGGTCTTGGGTTGCATCCTCAGAAATCGCAGGCCCGATCCCGCTTACATTCTGATTTTAGGTTTTGGGTAATTTTTATCCAGAACCTAAGATATTCTCGATTATGGGGTGTGGGTCTGCACCACAATCTGGTCCACATCTGTGGACCTCTGCTGACAGGTCAGAGGATTCTTCTGTTCATTCTAATTCTGACCTGCACATGTGAATTCTTCATTTCTTTTCTTTGTATTGTGTGCCTAGCTGAAGGCACTAAACTCAGCACTTATACAGTCCTTTTTAATTTTTCATCTCGGAGCGGACCTGACATTCACGCAATTCAGGTGCTTTCTTCGCTTTTCCACTCTATTTTATGTCTTTTTAATACAATGAGGACATTGCATTAGATAGGCATGGGGGGGTGGATATTTATCTCTGAATTCATTCGTCAACTCCGTAGATTTGTTTTATTTTGATTGAAAAAAAAAATCGAAATTAGGAAAGAGAATTTGGGTTTAAGAAAATTTTCAATCTTAGGAAAAACTACATTAAGATCTGAACATAAAGACCCTTCAGGCCGTTGAACTTAATCAGCCCGTGTGTCCACTAAAATGTGGATTTGTTTTTCGAGTTCTCGCCAACTTGAATTTTATTTTAATTGGAGTAAATAAGTTTGGGTGATAAGTACATGACTTATCAACCCCCCCTCTGATTTGAGGGAATTTTGAGTCTTAAGCATCTACACACTTTCTTTGCACTGACTCGTTGTTCGACGATTTTAACGGAAATTGGGTAGCTAATGAACCTGCTAGGGTGATATGGCTGGCAAGTTATCGTGGGTAACAGCCCATATGTAGGTTGTCCAGAGCCCAGTCACTGGACCTTTCTTTTTTTTTGCTGCCTTTAGGTAAATCTTAGATCAGGGAAGCCACCTACTTAAAAAAAAAAAAAATCAAAAAGAAAAAGGAGAAAAGAACTAAAAGAAATAAGCCACACTTCGCCGCACGAGTATGGCTGGCAAGTTGTCGGTGGTAACAGCTCATCGACCGGTTGTCCAGAACCCAGCTCAGAAAATGCACTAAAAATTCCCAAAACACTTAGGAAGAAGCGGAGAAGTAGAATAAACCGGGGAGATATACACTGGATTCACCCTTGTGTTGACCCCGTTAAAAAATAAAAGTAGGGAGAAAGCTACCGGTTGTAAAGATACACCTTTAGGCAGAATTCTTTTTGAGGTCACCTAGAGGAGTAGAAATCCGAAGTCCATTCTAATTGCCGGTCAATGAGTCTATCACAATCACAATAAGATGCTTAAAACTTAGGGTTCTCATCAAATCTTGGGTGAGTTGAATGGCCGTAGAAAGCCACTCTTAAACCCTAAAATTTGAAAATCCAAAAAAATTAGAAAAGAGTAAAAAGAGAAAAAGAAATTTTTCTTTAAATAAGGCGAGGGCTTGAGGCGGTCTGCATTTTGGTTGATACCCGGGTACTGTTGTGTCTTTGAAAGTTCAGTTCCTAAGTAGATAATTTCTTAATGATTGAAAATAACTCAGGTCCAAATAATCTAACTTAATTCTTTTATAAATAGCATATAGTTTTTGCTAGGGACTAGCAAAAGATAGGCATGGGGGTATGATGTAAACACATTTACACTACTTAAAATGTCTATTTATGCATGTTCTTAAGCATAGGATTGCATTTCATGATATAAATATTGCATTACATGCATCATCTTGCATTTAGAATACTTTGAATAAAATGGAGGTTAATTGTCTCCTTTTATGTGCTTGGACAGGGCAAATATTTTATCAGGGCCTCGGATCAAAGATCCAACCATATGGATGTGATTAGGGCGACGATTGGAGTTCAACGACTCCAAGATCGCCCTAATCAGGCATCCGTAGCATCAGATAGTGACCTGGGAACCCTAGAAGATCAAGGGCCAGGATGGTGTAAATACGCACTTCAGATGACAAATCCGACAGCATAGATGAATTCGGATCGATGATCGCAGCCCAACGACACAAAAATCGAGTCAATCTGACATCCGTGGCACCATCTACAACTTCCAGAAGATGGACAACCAAGATGGTGCCACGTGGCGCCATCTCAGCCGCCCAAACGACCGCTTTAATTTTGTGAAGTCCCCCACCCGATCGCTCTCCGTCGTCAGATGGAGATCCAACGGCTATGGTCGCTCGCGCTTAAAAGCGTCCGCGCGACCATTTCGTCCGCGTACCGTAGCGGCGACGCAGCCGCGGGCGAAGCAGAGGTCGCGGGTTTGAGCCGCGGTGAGGGGGTGGAAGGCACGGGCGAGCGGGCGCGGACAAGCGTCAGATGGAGATCCAACGGCTGCATGCGCCCGATAGCGTTGACGCGCAATCGAACGCGCAACCAGACGCGCGATGGGCATGCAACGCGGGGGGCCCGGACGCGATCTAGGCCGTCCGATCTCGCGATCGGACGGCTGAAAATCAATGGACGTGCGCAGGCGTTGCGCGCGCGAGCCACCCACGTTGCCCATGAAGGGAGCTTTAGTGACGGATTTATCCGTCACTAAAGACCCCTCTTTTATTATTTTAAAGTTGTAATGTCCATTTTGCCCCTAGTCCTTGCAACTTTAAAAGGAGACCCCCCTACATACGAAATTCTCATCCCTTCCTTCTCCTCTCTACCCCTCCAAAGCTCAAGAGAAGCTTGTCCCACACCCGGGATGCTTCTCGCGAGATAAAGTCCAATTTTCGTTCCCCTTCGAAAGTGGATCCCGCGACGACGACAGCGTGCTACTTCATTCCCGTTCTTCTGCTTCGCCCTCCTTTGTCCCGCTCCGTTCTCCTTCATCCAGGCGTCGTCCCGTCCGGCTCGTCCTCTAAGCAACCGTCGAGGAGGATTTCTCTCTCCCTATTCTTTTTACTGCTTTCTAGTATGGATTTACTGCTTTCTAGTGTAGCTTTGCTCGTCCTCCAAGCAATCGTCGAGGAGGACATTTCTCCCTCCATTCTTTTAATGCTTTCTAGGGTAAATTTATCGCTTTCTAGAGTAATTATTTTATGCTTCCTAGTTGTAATGAACAAATCCCCATAATGATAAATTCTCTGTTTATTCTACATCTCATTTTGATTTCTCTGTGTAATATTCTCTCTCTCTCTTACTCTCTCTCTTCTATTTATTGTAAATAATTAGATAGTTTCAAATTGAATTATTCCGTGACAAATAAAAAGAAATGCGTAGTTTTTAAATCCAACCTTCGCCTCCCTGTGTTCGACCCGGAATTTTAATTTCGGTATAAATTTTATTTGTTGAACACGAATTCTTCGCTTTCAAACTACAACGACAGGTTATCCAAAATCAAACACGTTAGCGTAGATTCACACGTCCAACAACAAGTTCCCACGTGCAGTAGCGGCACTCACCAACACCCGCGCACTCACGCACCCTTCAGCAGCGTGCAACAGCTTCCTCTCCCACGAGCTGTGCACGTCCACGCGCGGTTCCCAGCTGCCCACGCAGATGCAGTAGCCACCGCCATCGCGCCTGCAGCGTGCAGCAACAGCAGCTGCACTCTGCCATCTCCTCGCCGCTGCCACCTTCGGCCATCATTGGCCACGAGACCACCACCGTCAAATAGCCCTCGACCCACTCGACCTCTAGCTGCAGCCTCGCCATTTAGCTCTCCTTCCTCCGCACATTCGAGCAAGGGGATGAATCTCCCTTGTTTCGCTACAGTAGCATCGGTATTAGTTATTACTTCCATTGCCATTGCCAAGCCAACATTTTTTTTAAATGGACTAGATATATTGTGTGATTTTATGCAAGTACCCCTCCTCTTTCCCTTTATACTATAATCTTTGTTATAACTCTAATTTAGAAGGATTTCAATTCTGAGTTTGGAGGCAATCTTTGATAAACAATTGTTAGCAACTTTTACGAGTTTGAAATAGGCTCGTGCCTCCTTGTGGACACGATCCGCTCTCTTGTGTGGTTCTTTTTCAATTTAATACTTTGATTAGTCGATTTTCCACCACTTTAAAATACAACGACAAATCATCTTAATCATCTTATTCGAAAGTGAAGATTGACTCGTCAAGGAACAAATCAATAAATCCACAAATATTTTTCATTCCCAGTCATAGATGCAAAATCCGTATCAAAATCCCATGCGACATAAGATAAGGAAGAGTCAGGCGATATTGCAAGAATGCAAGGGTGTAATCATAATTGTTACCATTATAAAATGAATGCGGAATGTAACGTAATTATACTTCAGAACATTAAAGTTTCCTCTAGGTCATGTAGGTATGCAATGATATTTAATGCACTTATGTAGGAAACTGAGTCATGTTAAAACAAGTTAAGTGCAAGAGAGCAGAAAGGAAGAAATTCAGGGGCCTACAAACAAAAGCCACTCAAATAATTTACTCATCAAAAATAAGGGAATAGTGTCAGCAATGGCATGTTATGTAAATTTTAATACTCCAAACATTGTAGCAAAACAGGGGATTTGCTTCCCCATTTGTGGCCATGTGCGGAGGAGCCGCAGCCGTCGGCGAGGATCTCGATGCATGGGAGGAAGAGCTTCTTGATGATAGTGGCGGTGGGATGAGATGTGGTCGAAGGTGGGCTCAACGCTGGTGAGGAGGTGACGACGGCCTACTTCACTATAGAGTAGCTCCATGTGCGTGTAGAGGTGGGAACGACTGGCTGTGTGGCTACGCATGGCCGCACGTGGCAGCAGGTGGTTATGATGGTGGGGTAGCGCTTAGCGTCGAGGTGGCCGTAGGTGGTCGGTGTTGGCACAAGCAATGGAGGATGGGCAGAGATGGTGGTTGTGAGCGGCTAGTGGTGTGTGCGCGATTTGGGTTCCTTCAGGAGTTGTAGGGGGGCGATTGGAAGGAAAGGACGAAGAAGAAGAAAAGGAAAGTGGGTTTGGTGAGGTGGAAGGTGCTGCGGCTTGAGGTGGTGATGGGTTTTGGGTAACTAATGTAAACATGTTTATACTACTTAAAATGTCTATTTATGCATGTTCTTAAGCATAGAATTGCATTGCATACTATAAATATTGCATAACATGCATCATCTTACATTTAGATTAGTTTAAATAAAATGGAGGTTAATTGTCTCCTTTTATGTTCATGGACAGGGCAAACATTTTATCGGGACCTCGGATCGAGGATCCAATCGTACAGATGTGATTGGGGTGATGATTGGAGTTCAACGGCTCCAAGATTGCCCTAATTAGACATCTATAGAATCAGATAGAGATCGGGGAACCCTAGAAGATCAAGGGCCAAGATGGTGTGAATTCGTACTTCAAACAACAAATCTGACCACATGGATGGATTCAGATCGACAATCGCAGCCTAACGGCATGAAAATTGACTCAATCCGACAACCGTGGCACCATCTACATCATCTAGAAGATGGATGGCCAAGATGGTGCCACGTGGCAACATCTCGGCCGCCCAAACTGGCCCAGCTGAGTTCAGAGCTGACTGCACCCTTATACGCACGTTGAATCATGGTCGTTGGATCGCCATCCAACAGCCATGGACAGTCGCTCCTCAACTCAACCGTGCGACCATTTCTCCTCCATAACGCAGTAGCCTAGAGCATTAACGCGAGTGAGCGGCGTGCGTTCGAATCGCAACAAGCGGGCGAGCAGGCGCATCCGATCGTATGATGAGGATCTAGTGGTCGTGAGTGCTCAATAGCGCCTACGCGCTATCGCATGCCCGCGCCTCACGCGAGATCAGACGCGGGAGAGCGTGTAGAGGAGGCGGGCGGAGGCGCAAGATAAGCCGTCCGATCTCACGATTGGACGACTGAGAATTGCAGATCGTGGAGCACGCGTTACGTGCAGAAGAAGCGAGTAGGCATGCGCGCTTCGCCACACGTCGCCCACGATGGGCTTTAGCGACGGTTTTATCCGTCACTAAAGACCCCTTATTTAATGTTTTGAGATTTAAAAGACCAATTTGCCCTCATTCCTTGCAACTATAAAAGGAGGCCTCCTCCACATGAAATTCCCATCCCTTCCTTCTCTTCTCTCCCTCTCCAAAGCTCAAGAGAAGCTTGTCCCACACTCGGGATGTTTCTCACGAGATAAAGTCAAATTTTCGTCCCCCTTTCAGAAGCGGATCCCGCGATAACGATGATGTGCTGTCCCGTTCCTGTTCTTCCCGCTTCATCTCCTTCGTCCTGCTCTGTTCCCCGTCTTCTAGGCATCGTTCCGTCCGGCTCGTTATCCAAGCGACCGTCGAGGAGGATATCTCTCTCCCCATTCTTTTTACTGCTTTCTAGAGTAGATTTACTGCTTTCTAGTGTAATCATTTCCCGCTTTCTAGTCGTAATGTTTAGTGTAATGAACAATCCTTCTGATAATGAATTCCATGTTCATTCTACATCTCTTTTTGATTTTTGTTTGTAATATTCTCTCACTCTCTCTCATTCTCTCTGTCTCTTCTATTTATTGTAAATAGTTAGATAGTTTTAATCAATTAATCTACTTCATGACAAATAAAACAAACGCATAGTTTTAAATCAAACGTTCGCCTCCCTGAGTTTGACCTGGGATTTCTATTCCGGTATAAATTTTATTTGTTGAACATGAGTTCTTCACTTTCAAACTACAACGACAGGTTTTTCAAAACCAAATACGTTAGCGTAGCAACTCATAGCGTTCAATATTAACAAAGGGGGCAAGGAAGGTGATAGGAAGGTGGCTGATGGTGTTGGGTTGTGGGTGGAGAAGATGAAGGAGATGAAGATGGGGAAAGGTTGGTGGTGGATGTGGTGTTGGTGACACACACACGCTGTCATTGTGTGTACGACGGCGATGATGGGCTTGGGTGATGCTAGGAAAGCAGAGGCCATGGTGCACGCTATGAGCACAGGGTGTGCCCAAGCCATGGTGGTGATGATCACAAGGAAGGAGAGATCCTTGTTTTTAAAAGTTCTCCCTTCAAGATCTCCTCTATTTGTTTCTTTTTTCGACCGAAGGGTTCTCCAACCACTCAGGATAGCGAGTGGTTGGAACGGTAGGATAAGCTCTGGCCATTCTTCATCAGACGTCTGATCCAATCTCTAGATGGCTTAAAACAATGTAGTGTCAGTGAGTTCATGCTAGCGGTTCCCAGACGTCCAATCTAAGCTCAGGACGTCTTATAGATGCAAAATTGGACATTTGAACTCTTCCACCTAGCCTGCATCCATCAAATCAATTATGTTATCATATCATATGTTATTAAGTGTAAAATTGATGCATAAAATTATATGCAAACTAAGGTGAATTATCATATAACTCCTAATTAATTAACAACTAAGAGTAACTAATTAGAGAGTACTTAGACCGAATAATGATCCACTAAAGTGGACTTTTCACAGCACTCAAACCTAGGACCCCAAATGGCTAACTGATGTTGACACAATTATTGAGGGTAAAATGCCTATTCATGTATGTTCCTAGGCTTAGATTTGCATTTCATACTATAAATATTGTATAGCATGCATCATCCTGCATTTAGAGTAGTTATGTGTATTTTAGGTTAATTACATCCTTTTTATGGCCAGGAGGGAAGGAGATTTATTTCAGGGCCTCGAATGGCTGATCTGACTGTACAAATCTGATCAGGACGACGATCGAAGTCTAATGCCTCCAAAATCATCTAGATCAGAGTCCCGTAGCAACTTATGCAGTCTGAGGAAGATCAACAGCTAGGAGGGAAATGTGACATCCTTATGGGCTTCAAATGAAACATTTGACCATACGGACAGATCCAGAGCAATGATCGTAGTCTAGCAATGTGGGAATCATCTCGATCTGAGCACCGTGGTGCTCTCTACAATAGAAAGAAGATGGACGGCCCATATGACACCACGTGTTGCCATCTAGGTCCCAACACCGACCAGTAGCATCCACAAGTGCCCCCTCATCATCGGAGATCTCGCACCACAGCCGTTGGATCAAGATCCAACGGCTAAGGTTCCTTTGCGCCCACAGCACTCAATTCATCCTTGAGACACAAAGGTGCACACAGGTGCTCTCAAATGCATGGTGCATGTTCAAATCCCTCCAAGCCTCAAATCCAGCTCTGAGGCAAGGTGCGTGATAAGTGCCAGTTTATCATCATTCTTATGCATTAAAACAAACCTAGCTCTTAGGATTTTACTCCTCAAATGGGTTTTTGGGCTGCATTTAGGCATTCACTAGGTTAGGCATGCATTGCATTTTCTTTTGTTATTTTAATATGTTTTTGTGAGTGTTAGCGATGAACAGATATACAAATCCCTAAAACCCTAGCACTCAAGAAGGCAATTGGTGAAGAAGGAGTTTAGACTAGCTAGAACTCAGCTTGATCCAGCTCACCACAGCTGGAACCTAGCTCACTTGAACTAAGGTTAGCTCATCTCAGCTCCGTTCAGCTAATCTCAGCTGAATGGCAGCTCAAGAGAGTTCATCTTAGCTAACCCTAGCTCAAGTCAGCTTAGATCTAGCTCAACTTAGCTGAGTCTAGCTCATCTCAGCTCCCACTAGTCCACAGGGAGCTCTAGCTAGCTCAGCTGAGTTGACAGGAGCTCACTCCAGCTCAGATCCAGCTACATCCAGCTCCACTCAACTCCAGCCAGCTGAAGAAGAACTCATCCCAGCTCAGGAAGCTCAAGTCCAGCTCTCGGGGACTCAGCTTAGCTCAACTCAGTTGAGCTAAGTTACCTTTGCTGCCTTAACCAGTTAAATCCTCCCCGAAAGCACCAGACCTAGCTCACCTCAGCTCATTATGGTAGAAGCCGGCTCACTTTATCTTGGCTTAGCAACTAGCAAAGAACTAGCAAGCTAGGCCAGCTAGAGTAGCTCCATGCCAGCCTCTTCAGCAGTAACCAGCTCCAGTTTCAACTCCAGACTTCTCCTCCTCAGCTCCTCCCTCCAAACCCTAGCTCCAACACCTCCTCCTCTACTCCTCCATTAGCTAAGCTAGCTTATCTTAGCTTAGCTATGCTCCAACTTCCTTGGCTCATACCACCCAAAAACCATACCTAACAACTCCCCCTACTAGCTCCATGATGAGAGCCTCATCATGAGCCATAACAAGCTCATTTTGACCCAATAAAGAAGATAAAAGCTCCTACATAACCTAGAAGAAGGCTTAACTAAAGGAACAAGTGCTCTGAGAAGAAAACATGAAATAAAGGTTAAAACTACAATTTTACCATTGCAGTACATAAACGGGATTTCTCAGAGGCAAAACATAGGTCAAATGGTCTAAATGAGATAAAAAGTGGGTTGAGTCAATCAGAAATGGGTTTACGTGCAATCTAAAAATTAAATGACACTTGGTAACCCTAAAACAGATCCACTTAAATTAACAAGGTTCCGGTCAGAATAAAAATCAATTAAACCCTCTAAAAATCATGGAAAAACATCCTCTAGGGTTTAGAACACTTAATTTGGCCTTTGGAACCCAGTTTGACCTAAATTAGGGTCCTAGCTCTTCAATTAACCTAATTTGGGTTTTTACGTAAAATGTCCAGTCAAACGTGGTCAAACCTAAAATCCAACTTCACCATTGGATTCCCTAGGTCCAAATTAGGTTTATACCAAAATTTGGATCTAAGGGGAGGTCATCTTGACCTACTTTGCAATTTAGTACACCCAAATCATAATTTGGTCCCTATCTTTTGAATATCTTTGCAGAGAGCCCCCTAAGTTCTTCGCCCCCTTTGCAAGCTGGTCCTACCGCCATTGTTAGGGCAGAACCAAGCTCCGGAGAGGTTTAGAGAGAGATTACTCTTTGATTCCTCAGAGATTCCCTCCCAGAAATGGAAGGGAGATTCTCTGAGGAATTCCCTTCCATTTAAGGCCAATCACAACCTCTGGTGTGAACCCAATCTCTCGTGCGAACCCACGAGGGATTTGGGTATCTTAACCTCTTTCCTACTCCGGCGAGCAATCAGAGGCAATGGCGTGCCCTCCATGCCCTGAACGACTGGCCCAGTGACTATATAAGAACCCACACCTCTGGTTGCTCATCTTCAGCTTGATTTGGCCGAGTTTCCACCTCCAATTCATCTCCTCCTGCCCAGCCAAAGTTCCCAGCAAGCTCCGGCGAGCCCCCCTCCCCTCCCTCTTCGCTCTGCCACAAAACGAGTGGCAAAGTTATCTTCCTGACTCTCCTCCGCGTCGCGCAGTACCCGCGCACGCCGCCTCAGCCCCGTCGTCGCCGCTGTTCTCCCCCACTGGGCAGTGTCTTCTCCGGCGACAGCAGGTACAGCTGTCTGCCCTTCGTCCTCCTTCGTCCCTACAATTAGGTTAGAAGTATTCCCCGTAGTCCCCTCTCTCTTTTCCCCCTATTATCTCATCTACTCTACCCTCGACCGACGCCGACCACCCTCATCTTCCACATCACCGACCGACCTCCGGCGAGCCGCTCCCACCATTCCGCCCCTCCACACGGCTCGCCGACCATCTAGTAAGCTCTGCCTCACCACCAGGAACACATTCCACCCCTCCACTGCCACTCCGCACATCCACAGTAGCCCCCCGAACAACCCCACACATCCGGCCACAGGTTGACCTAGGCACGCACGCCTAGGCCATCCTGTGGCCTACAGCATGGCTCACCACCTTCGTCGTGCTACGGCGAAGGTCCCTAGCTGGTCTAATTGGGCCGAGAGGCTCGTTTTGTGTCTGACAAGATCTCAACTCCTACTGCCATTGGCGACATTTGAAGAAGCTCCAACGTAGCTCCAGGTGTTAGGTCCTCCAGGCTCCAGGCGCAGCAGGTTCGGGCGAGCAGGGCGAAGAGGTCTGGCTCAACAAAGGGCGCTACAAAGCCAGCAGCCTTGGCGATTGCATGCAGGTCTGCAGGCGCGTGCGAAATCAGGGCAGAACCTTTAGTCCCACATCGTGGAATCGCGAGGCACGGGTATGCTATAAGTTGTTTTTGTGATATAGCCTTAACGCCTCCAAAAGCACAGGGGTGAGATCCCTCACTTGCCCTCACGCCCGCCTCGTCTGCGGTTTCATCTCGCAGATCTGGCGGGATCCGAGCCGACCCAAACCCACGCACTCCTCGCGCATCACCACCTGCAGGTGCGCCTGGTCCCGGGTGCGAATCCGACCCAATTTACCCGTGTGGCTCTGGGAGAGCGTGTTTGAGTGAATTGTTGAGAGAGAGACACGCGGGTAGAGGGAAAGGGGTAGGTTTTGCTCTGTGTAGGCACAGGCTGAACGTTGAGGAAGAAAGTCTTGGCCGCAAGAAGAAGAGAAGAAAGAAGAAGAAGGAAAGGCAGGAAGAACAGAAGGACCAAAGAAGAAGGTAGGCAAGGCAAGGAAGAGAAGGAAGAGGAAAGAAGCCTTCGCAGGAGAAGAAGGAAGAGCAAGGCAGAGGCAAGACAGAAGATGAAGAAGAAAAAGAGACTACAGAAGAAGAAAGAAAGAAAAAGAAAAAGGGAAAATACTTTTAAGACGTCTGATCACAGAAGAAGAAAGAAAGAAAAAGAAAAAGGGAAAATACTTTTAAGACGTCTGATCACCAGATCAGACGTCCAATTTCATATTTTTTTGTCCTAATTACTTTTAAGCGCATACATTCATATTTGAATTGACATTTTGAGTAAATTAGAGTGTTCAATTACATTTTGATTAGTAGTAAATTCCATTTGCTCCCTGTGTTCGACCTCGGATACTCCGGTTTTCGAGTAATAAAATTCTCTATTTGTTTGAACGCTTTGTCGGCTATACTACAACGTCATATTCTCTTTAAAACCCGCACAAAAGCGATACGAACATTTTGGCGCCGTTGCCGAGGAGCAACGCGCAATTTACCACTAGTCTCTACATTCTTTTTATCATATTGAACACTAACTTGCCCTACTTTGCTTTGATGTGATCTTGCAGGTACTTCACGAGAAAATCTCTCCCGCAAGTCAACCACTCCAGGGCAGGTAATTTCTTTTCTTCCTTAATCATCCCCTAATCTTTGAAAGACAAAAGGAAGAAAATCAATTTAGGAATCAATTGCCTTCTTTATATAGTAATCACCATCTCTAAGGCAAAACATTTCCTGATTTTGCGAAAATTTCTACAAATATTCTTGAAGTTGGAGTGATTTTTTTTTAGATTCCATCCCACAAATTCTTGTGCCTAATTGAAATAACGCTTAATCTCGGCGGACCACACACTTCTTGTTTATAAGTCCAAAGAGAACTTTTGTGAAAAAGAAAAAGAGGATTGGAAATAGAACCAAATTAGGGTTTCCACATTAGGATCTTGAAGCGCTAGTTACACATGCCTGTATAAAAGGAAATAAACCCTCCCGCATCAGTGTGCTACCCAAGCCCTTGATTGAAGAGAGCTAAATATGACAAACCCTAAAATTGAGCTCTAAAATCACTTAAATCTTAAAATTTTTGGACCTAATAACCTGGGAGTCAAATCAGGGTGATCTCTAGGCTCCAAACTTAGAATCATTCTGCCATCTATAGGACAGGTCAGGTGAAGTTGACCCCTTGGGTCAACCAACCTCTAAATTAGGTCACAATACCAAAAACATCTAAAGTTCAAGTGAGAACCCTAAAAGCACCTTTGAGATAAAAGGTGATAGACTTAAGAGGTCAAGGTCCCCATTCTGGTCTACCTGGAATCTCAGTGACAAGAGAGGTCGGGTGGGGGAAACCCTGTAACCCGTAGGGACGCTCTACCGTGTAGGGGTCTTTGCGGGACTCTCCCTCTCTGGCTGCTCAGGTAATTCTCAGGTGGATGATCTTTTGATCCAGGGGTCCATCCGTCCCAAACCTCCATAGTCATCCAAACATCTTTGGGTGTCTTGATTGGGTCAAGAACATCTCCAGTACCTCATCTTTTCTCTTTAGAGCACACATACACATTTTCAGTGGGACTCGTTATCCAGATTTGATCGCTTCATAACTACATCTTGATTCCAACTTGATTCTACATCTTGACTCCACCACCTGATCCAAGAATGCAGCCAAATCACCTAGGACCACCATTCAAGAAACCTGAATATCAGAGATCCATGAGAGATAAAATGATTGAGGATGCCATGAGATTCTATGAAAATGAAGAAACCTCAACAGCAGAAGGAAACATTCAGGTTGATGTCCCAACAACCACAACCTTTGTCATAACTTGTGCCCAAGTACTATTAACAGAAGCCAACAAAGGATCAACCCGTGACTTCCTCATTACTGCATACATTGAGATAGAAAAATTGCACAATAGTGAATACCTTCAATGTATGACAAATCCTCGACTTTGGATGCAACACCAAGATAGTCTTGAAAAATGGGAAGAGATAATGAGATTAATAAAACAAGTGATTGATCAGGAATACCCGTACATACCACCAACAGAGGATGAACTATCTTGGGACAACATCGAGGATAAATCTGATCTCGGGTTTGAGGCACAAAATGGTTGTGGATTCCCAACCCAGATGGAGTATAATGCACCTGATATTGAAGAAGGTTGGGAAGCTCCAAATGCAGGAAAAGACCATGATGAGCCCATTTTAGAATCCCAAGACTCCTGCAAGTATGAGAGTAGAACTGAACCTCTCGAGGGTGTAAATTCCATCCCTTATTCTGATAAGGTGACCCTCGAAGGTTATTCAGACCTAAATTCTAGTAATTCAACCCACATCCTAAGCCTAGAACCTAGATCTGAAACATATTTTGAAGATTTCAAGGCCCCAGATGAAGAAGATCAATCTTTTAATGAAGAATATGATTTTGGGCCTCGATTTGATGAATATCCCTCGCCAACCTCCTCAGAGGAACGAATCGATTTTTCGAAAGTCATGCCAATCTACGACACAAAAACCGAGGAGTTGGACGAGTAGGGTTTCAATTGGGTCCGCCCTACTAGCTTAGAATCTGAGCCTCTACTAAATAAGGATACCCTTTTAAGCTCAGAATTAACATTTAGGCTAGATCCCAGTTAGGCTGCTGAATATATAACATATGATTTATTCTATGGTGGAACTCATGATCTGGAATCTCATTCAAACTTTGATTTTCGCAAACTCTCCGACGATCTCGAATCTGACCATAACATCGGAGAAAATCTGCCTCCTGATTATAACATGTCAATCGTCTTTGAAGCCACCTACTCCACATATACAGAACCAATCAAATCCCGTTCCCCACCCCGACCCGCAACCGGACTCAATTTCTATTCCGATTCACCTCTCACTGAGCCGTTTGCAGATGATTCAACTCCATATCTAGACCAGGTATCGGGTACTGATCAGACCACAAATCAGGAGCCTCCATCCTTTGATCACCCCTGTAGGGATTCCACACCTTACATGGATAATTTTTTGGAACCCTACTTTGACCAGGCTGATTCGACTCAGCTTGAACCCGAGTTTTCACTTCCATATCCATCAGAACTTCACTGCATATGGTGGGTTCCACATTTATTGATCTACATCTATCAACCCACCAGACTTATTGGGTTCGGGCTGCATCATCAGCCCACTGATCTTAACAAGCACCTGGTTGGACCAACTAGGCTCTTAATTAAGGTGCTTGTTTTACAAAATTTCGCTGATTTGACCACTCCCTCTCCACCCCATTTTCTGCTCGGCTGAAGGCATTAAATTTAGCGCTTAATGGGAGGCAACTCGTCATCCCAAAAATAGAGACCCGTCTGAGTATCTGTCTGTACTCCACGTCTATTGCACCTTGAGTTTAGCCTTAGATAGTTGATCCCACCTCTGGTAACGTATCAGATCTTAAAATCATCCGCATCAGTCATTTTCGACCCATTCACCCACCCGATGTATCCTGTTCTAAGTCCCTGACCTCAACACTAATTCACACCCTCTGGTTACAATGAGGACATTGCAAAACTTAGGCATGGGGGGGTGATAAAGTGCATACATACAGAACCAAGAAAAAAGTCAGGAGTCTCACACACAAAAAAATTTGCATATGTCAAAAACACAAAAAAAAAATGAAAAAATTAAGAAAAAGAATAAAAAATGGGGGAGGGAGGAAATTTTGTGAGCCACATATTCATAAGGAGGAGAAAAAGAGCAAAAATGAAGAAAGGAGCACAAAATGAGAAAGAAAAAAAGTAGTCATTAGTAAAAGAGTAAGGAATTAACTGAAGTTCTAGACCAGATCAAGAAAAGAAATAAAAGAAAAAGTGCTAAGGAGACACAACAAGAGATTAGCGGGAACGCTGATCTTAGGCCTCTTGGGCTAGATTTGTTAGCTTAAAAATTCACGTATCCGTTAAAATCTGGACAATCCCCAAGAGGTTGAGGAAAATGCGAAGCTTAAGTATTAGGTCTAAGGCTTAGGAAGTATTCAGCCTCGTTAACTGACCTTCGATTTGCGGGATTCGGTAACCTAAGCAACCCAAATTCACACACAGTCTGGTTTAGTGCGCCTAAATATCCAAATCAAGCGAAAAGCGTTTAATGTTCTGAAAGAGTCACCCTAGATTAGGAGCGACCAATCAGCACAAGTTGATTTGGACGAGTTCCCAGCGCGGAGAGGCGGGAAATCCCCCTCGAAGATGCGTAACAACATATCGTCTCCTCGGTGCTTGTCTCTTAGGATATTTTAATATCCTACTGGGGGCATGTAAGCACTCTGCTGGTTCAGATACCATGGGCGGCATTATCACGAAATGTCGATCGTCAGGGTCTAAATTCGGCCACGGAACGCCATGGGCGGGATTATCTCGAAATCCCGAAAGCCAGGGTTCTGGGGGTTGCCATGGGCGGGATTATCTCAAAATCTCGAAAGCCAGGGACTCTTGAGGATTGATGATGGGGACGAGGAATCCAATACAGACCGTGTTGAGAAGCTAATCCGAAGCTAGAAATAAAAAGAAAAGAGAGAGAAAAGCTCTCCAAACAAATAAATCCTCTATCTCTCAATTACAGAAAAAATGCACTGCAAACTGAACTTAGGCTAAAAATGTCTCAAGCACGGGTGCTTTAACCGCGGAGTCCAACAAACCCTAGGTTAGTTTCCGTGGGCCGTAGAAACCTTTGCGGAAGACCGAAGCTAAAGCGGAACAGGTCCGGATTTTGGTTGGTACTTGAGTACCTCTAGGCCTATTGTCGGCATTCTGACCTAATCACAAAAGAAAAGGAGAAGCACTTATCATGATTGTTGACAGACATTCAGGGTCTAGAACGGAAGTTAAAACTTTGAAATTTTGCTAAGGGACTAGCAAAAGCTAGGCATGGGGGTATGATGAGAGCCTCATCATGAGCCATAACTAGCTTATTTTGACCCAATAAAGAAGATAAAAGCTCCTACATAACCTAGAAGAAGGCTTAACTGAAGGAACAAGTGCTCTGAGAAGAAAACATGAAATAAAGGTTAAAACTACAATTTTACCATTGCAGAACATAAACGGGATTTCTCAGAGACAAAACATAGGTTAAATGGTCTAAATGAGATAAAAAGTGGGTTGAGTCAATCAGAAATGGGTTTATGTGCAATCTAAGAATTAAATGACACTTGGTAACCCTAAAACAGACCAACTTAAATTAACAAGGTTCCGGTCAGAATAAAAATCAAGTAAACCCTCTAAAAATCATAGAAAAACATCCTCTAGGGTTTAGAACACTTAATTTGGCCTTTGGAACCCAGTTTGACCTAGATTAGGGTCCTAGCTCTTCAATTAACCTAATTTGGGTTTTACACAAAATGTCCAGTCAAACGTGGTCAAACCTAAAATCCAACTTCACCATTGGATTCCCTAGGTCCAAATTAGGTTTATACCAAAATTTGGACCTAAGGGGAGGTCATCTTGACCTACTTTGCAATTTAGTACACCCAAATCATAATTTGGTCCCTATCTTTTGAATATCTTTGCAGAGAGCCCCCTAAGTTCTTCGCCCCCTTTGCTAACCGGTCCTGCCTCCATTGTTAGGGCAGAACCAAGCTCTGGAAAGGTTTAGGGAGAGATTACTCTCTGATTCCTCAGAGATTCCCTCCCAGAAATGGAAGGGAGATTCTCTGAGGAATTCCGTTCCATTTAAGGCCAATCACAACTTCTGGTGTGAACCCAATCTCTCGTGCGAATGCACGAGGGATTTGGGTTTCTTAACCTCTTTCCTACTCCGGCGAGCAATCAGAGGCAATGGCGTGCCCTCCACGCCCTGAACGACTGGCCTAGTGCCTATATAAGAACCCACACCTCCGGCCGCTCATCTTCAGCTTGATTTGGCTGAGTTTCCACCTCCAATTCATCTCCTCCTGCCCAGCCAAAGTTCCCAGCAAGCCTCGGCAAGCCCCCCTCCCCTCCCTCTTTGCTCTGCCACAAAACGAGTGGCAAAGTTATCTTCCTGACTCTCCTCCGCGTTGCGTAGTACCCGCGCACGCCGCCTCAGCCCCGTCTCGCCGTCGTTCTCCCCCACTGGGCAGTGTCTTCTCCGGCGACAGCAGGTACAGCTGTCTGCCCTCCGTCCTCCTTCGTCCCTACAATTAGGTTAGAACTATTCCCCGTAGTCCCCTCTCTCTTTTCCCCCTGTTATCTCATCTAATCGACCCTCGACTGACGCCGACCACCCTCATCTTCCACATCACCGACTGACCTCCAGCGAGCCGCTCCCACCATTCCGCCCCTCCACACGGCTCGCCGACCATCTCGTAAGCTCTGCCTCACCACCAGGAACACATTCCACCCCTCCACTGCCACTCTGCACATCCACAGTAGCCCCCTGAACAACCCCACACATCCGGCCACAGGTTGACCTAGGCACGCACGCCTAGGCCATCCTGCGGCCTGCAACATGGCTCACCACCTTCGCCGTGCTACGGTGAAGGTCCCTAGCTGTTCTAATTGAGCCGAGAGGCTCGTTTTGTGTCTGACAAGATCTCAGCTCCTGCCGCCATTGGCGACATTTGAAGAAGCTCCAACGCAGCTCCAGGCGTCAGGTCCTCTAGGCTCCAGGCGCAGCAGGTTCGGGCGAGTAGGGCGAAGAGGTCTGGCTCATCAAAGGGCGCTGCAAAGCCAGCAGCCTTAGCGATTGCACGCAGGTCTGCAGGCGCGTGCGAAATCAGGGCAGAACCTTTAGTCCCACATCGTGGAATCGCGAGGTGCGGGTATGCTATAAGTTGTTTTTGTGATATAGCCTTAACACCTCCGAAAGCACAGGGGTGAGGTCCCTCACTTGCCCTCACGCCTGCCTCGTCCGCGGTTTCATCTCGTGGATCTGGCGGGATCCGACCCAACCCAAACCCACGCACTCCTCGCGCATCACCACCTGCAGGTGCGCCTGGTCCCGGGTGCGAATCCGACCCAATTTACCCGTGTGGCTCTGGGAGAGCGTGTTTGAGTGAATTGCTGAGAGAGAGACGCGCGGGTAGAGGGAAAGGGGTAGGTTTTGCTCAGTGTAGGCACAGGCTGAACGTTGAGGAAGAAAGACTTGGCCGCAAGAAGAAGAGAAGAAAGAAGAAGAAGGAAAGGCAGGAAGAACAGAAGGACCAAAGAAGAAGGCAGGCAAGGCAAGGAAGAGAAGGAAGAGGAAAGAAGCCTTCGCAGGAGAAGAAGGAAGAGAAAAGCAGAGGTAAGACAGAAGATGAAGAAGAAAAAGAGACTACAGAAGAAGAAAGAAAGAAAAAGAAAAAGGGAAAATACTTTTAAGACGTCAGATCACCAGATCAGACGTCCAATTTCATATTTTTTTGTCCTAATTACTTTTAAGCGCATACATTCATATTTGAATTGATATTTTGAGTAAATTAGATGTTCAATTACATTTTGATTAGTAGTAAATTCCATTTGCTCCCTGTGTTCGACCTCGAATGCTCCGATTTTCGAGTAATAAAATTCTCTATTTGTTTGAACGCTTTGTCGGCTATACTACAACGTCATATTCTCTTTAAAACCCGCACAAAAGTGATATGAACACTCCACCTAAGCTCCACCTACTTGGTGCCAACTTAGCCTACCAACCACCTCCAAAAGACACCTAAAAGTGGTGCCAAAACCACCCTAACTACCCCCTTGTTGGCGCCACTTTTCCCTCCAAAAATCCCCTTCATCTCCACCACACATCTCCCCTTAAACCCATCTCCACCCTCCACATAACCCCACCTTCTAGAAGACTTAAAGTTGGCGCCAACCCATGGCACCTTTCCATGGTTGGCTCCACTTTTAGGTGCCTCTTGACCAACCCTAACTACCCCCCTAGCACCCCTTTGGTGGCACCAATCATCCTTAACCCTAGGATCATCTAACCACCTCCATCCAACCATCTTAGCCCTCCATTTCAATAGGCACCTTAACCACTGACCCTACCCTATAAAAAGACCACTACCCACCACCATTCAATCCATCCTTGGCTAGCAAATTCATTCTCATATTCCACCTAGAAGCCCATGTCCAAGAGAGAAGAAGAAGAAGAAGATTAAGGGGATATTATGTCCCCTTGGTGCCTTCCCCTCTTCCCTTCTCTCTTGAGTCACGCCAGCCAAAGGAGAAGCCAGGCAAGGAAGATCTTTGGAGGAGATCTTGAAGGTGGTCCACTCCACCTTGGAGGAGCTTTTGAGGGTGGTGCATGCCCACCCCTTGGAGGAGAGCATTGAAGGTGGTAGCTTCCACCTTGGAGGAGCTCTCAAGGAAGGAGAAGAAGGAGGCCCTCTTTTCAAGCCAAGGAGCAGCTAGGCTTGGAGCAAGAAGACTCCCTTCTTCACCAAATTTTGCAAGAGGATTAGTGTTTCTTTTATTGCTTTTAAATTTGTTTAGTTCTAGTAGAAGCATTCCTCTACTTGTCCTTGAAAAGAACACAAATTCTAGTTAATTAAATTGCCTTCTTTTAGCTTTTTGTTGCAATTGTTACTGTTGTTCTAGCACTTATTCTACTTCCACTCCCTCATTACTCTAGGCCTCCACTTGCCTAGAGTGAGCTTAGGTAGTGGACTTTTTAACCTCTTAAGTTTTAGCTTAGCATTTTAGGTGTTAGCACTCTTTTGTCACAATTCGCACCTTGCCCGTATTATTTCAAAACACAAAAATATATATATATTTAAAATATCGAAAAGAAAGTTGAGATGTATTTTTAGCAAGAGAATTGAATTGCAATTTTTTGCCTCCTTGGACGACCCTAGATACTCCCCTATCTAGGATATAAATTTAAAAGCGAAAGCAGATTTACGCATTGCAACAACACTAAATTACCTAATTAACAAACCACGTAATTTCGCTATTAGTGCGTGCAAATTCAACCGCACAATTGGCGATCAACGGTACGTGCGCTTCCACGTGGCGTAGTGGATGACCTGATGTGATCACGTGGGCATCAACGCGAGTTCTCACATGCCATCCAATGTGCCATCCAAAGGCGTGATCTCTGCGTAATCAGGACCATCCATCTCCAATCGAATGGTCCTCATTCAACAATGCATGTACAACTATGATCAGGTGAGTGCGCGAGCGTGAACTAGAGGCTATAGCAACGCTTGAGTTGGATCTACAGCGACATCCTGGAGATCGCTAATTACCCTATGCCTATTTTAGCCTCTTCCCTCCACTATAAAAGAACACCTACACCTCCCCTTCTTCTTCATCTCTTCCTTTCTTCCTCTCACCACCTCCAAGGCTCTAGAGAGAGCTTGTCCCAAGCTCGAGATACTCCTCTAGAGTAGAAAATGAACATTTGTTCCCACCTCTCATCGCTCTTCGTGGAGCATCCCATGGCTGTCTTCTCACCTCCCTTCGGGAAGAAGATCCTCTCCGCGATGCTGTCCTGCCCTGCCGTCCATCCTCCGGCTCTGTTCTCGTTTGTCCTGCTCCTCACCACCTTCTTCCAGGTGACGTCAGAGCGAGTCGTTCTCCAAGCGACCGTCGAGGGGGATTTCTCTCACCTATCTCTATCTTTATTGCTTTCGTAGTATTGATTTCCTACTTTCCTAGTTGTAACAAACATTTGTTTCGAAATATATGACTGTTTCTCTCTCTCTCTCATATTTTGCAAGTAGATTAGCTAGAAAAAATTTCATCGATCTAATCCCTTGCTTTATTAAAAATACCAAAAAAATTAGAAAAGACAAAAATGACGAAAACAAATAAAAGCGAAACACGTATCTTTCAAAACCAAACGTTTGCCTCCTTATGTTCGACTTGGGGCTCACTTTTCGTGTTTTAGTTATAAATTTTATGTGATTGACAGATTTTCTCGCGAATTGAACTACGATGATGGGTTTTCAAACTCGAATCCCACCACGTGTGAATCCGCCGCATTCATTTTGGTGCCATTGCCGGGGAGGCAACTCTCTTTGGTTTTTTCGCATTTTCCCTCATTACTTACATATTTTTCTAACCTATCTTTCTTCTTTGCTTTATTGTCTTGCAAGAACCCGGTTGAGGAGCCGAAGGCGGTAGATTGGAGTAAAGTGCGAGTAGAGACATTTGTAAGTTTATCCCCCACAACCCCCACCCTAGTTTTCATTTCGCCACAATAATAACTCAAACTTAAATCAACCTAGGTGCTTTTATAAACCCTAGGATAGATCTGATTGTTTGATTGACACTTCGCCTCACCTCACCCACCCGTATATATTAAAAAAAATTAAAAAAATACTCTTCTATTGTGGGATTTTCTGAAAGAGACACACATTAACACCCACAACTCTCGACTTAAGGCACACCACTTCACATCGATTCTACCACTTAACTGGAATCTGACCTGTGGATTCGGTACACCCTAACTCAACACACCAATAGTGAGTAGAAATCTGAATAGGTCAAACATTTTTGTGTGCCTTAATTAAGTGGTGTAATAGGCCAATTGATTGAACTGTTTAGGCCGCACCACTTAAGATCAAAGTTATTCATCAGTAGCTTGCCACTTAGGGTTGATTTTTAGGGCTGAACTAGGCACTCCACATTTCTTTTTTGATTTCTAAAGGAATACATCATCACCAGTGCTTGTAAAACCTGGAGTGTTCTACTAAACCCTGATTGAACCAACCTAAGGATTAAACCCTAAAAGACACATCATTAAATAACCTTGTTTGCAAACCTTGGTTGTGCACCCACATACATTTGAATTGATCATTAAGAGCACAACCCATCTAATTGGCCCATCACATTCCAAGAGCACAATCATCCCAAGCCTAATTAAAACTGAGTAGACGTTGGCCTTAAGGATTGATTCGCTCTTCAGGGCTCAGATTGAGATTTTTTTTCGATTAATCTATTTCTATTGGTCCATCTGATGTCTAGCTAGGGGAGTATCGTCAAACGACTGCGACTAGTGGGTGCACTAGGGACTGGAGGAGCGAGCCAAAGGAAGAACCTTCTCTCCAACCCCTCCTAACTAGTTGGATTGACCGGATAAAAGTAGACCAAATCGGTTATAATCTCAGGATGGGTCCTGGGATTCTGTAGGTCTTTAGGCTCACCCACTTAAGGATAGGGTTGATTGCTTATATTATAGGGCTCCTTTCTCTCTTCTGATTTCTCTCTTATTCTACCATGTATCCTTCCACATTTTACACCCATTTCCCATACTACCCTCCTACCAACACTTATCCCCAAGAAGATTACTATCCCGACTTGACTTATGACTACCCATCTCCTAGCTGGGACAACTTTGATTGGGGATATGAATCCGAACTTCAGTGTCCAGGGCCTAACCCTGGACAACAAGACTATGATTACTATCCTTCCCAGAGCTACAATGATTATAGATCTCCACCCTTTGATGATCAATCTAACCTAATCTATAATCAAGAAGGATATGTTGACTATAACACCTACCCTCCCTAGTATTCCATTGAATATAGGTCTCCACCATTCTTTAAACAACCCGAGACAACCTACTATCAGGGAGGAACCCGAGAACCTCAATATCTTGACTCCCCTAGAATGAACCCAAACCCATGCAACCCTGAATCGAACCATTCAGTTCAGGTGAACCAAGTCCAAGACAGGGTGTTGGCTAACTTGAGGAACAACATCCAATCTTTAGAGACTCAGCCAACACCATGCACTGAAGCATTGGAGCCTATGATAAAAATGATTGATGAGCTG
This sequence comes from Thalassia testudinum, assembly GCA_037157565.1. Taxonomy (NCBI): domain Eukaryota; kingdom Viridiplantae; phylum Streptophyta; class Magnoliopsida; order Alismatales; family Hydrocharitaceae; genus Thalassia; species Thalassia testudinum. Next base: position 80,526,980 of record JAZHRO010000024.1, read on the forward strand.
AATAGCTCTTTATTGGATTTGCTCCAACATGTTAGGGATAGGGGCTTGGGTAGTTTCTACTTGGGAAATTGTAGAGGTTAAGGATGAAATTCATGGTTGCCTTAGTCCAATCTTGGGATGATTCCCAGGATGAAACCCCTTCAGGAGAGCCAATGTCTAAACCCACTCAGGCGCCTGTCGGGGAGGATACATGTTCTAAGATCGGAGATGACCAAGTTGGTCAAGAGCAATCGATTCAGGATGAACCGATTGTTTCACCCAAGATCCCCGAGCCAGGGAACGAAGAACATGTCTCCTTGGATCATGAAATGACATATGATTTTGAGACATATATAAATGCGGATCAAGAATTCTTTGACTCTGAGGGTGAAGAATCTCTTAGTGAAGTCTCACTTGAGCATTAGGAAGATTTTAGTGAGACAAATGGGCTCAAGGACCATGACGAACCATTTGATAGCCCATTCATTGATGATTTGGATTCGGTTGGGGCTAACTTGGAGGATTCGATTCCTCATTTACTAGAAGAATCAATCAGTAGCCCCATTCCTCAACCACACCCTGAAGGGATTGATTTTGATTTGGAAATCATTGTACCTGACACATCGTGGAAATCGTGAGTTTAAGGAAAACAACATCTTAGTATAGTCACAAAATCCACTTGTCAAAAATAATTTTTATAATAACAAGACTTGGAGTCCTGGTCATTCGTCTGTGGGAGGAGTTTCGAAAATGCAAATTCAAATTTGATCTTAGTCGCTCTACTCGTTCAAAATCGCATGCCGATTTATACTAAATACGTATTGATATATGACATGCTGTTGCCAGAATATCAGAAATTGAAAGCATGAAACTTTAATCACACCAAAAGATGATAATCAGGCACATGGTGATTTTTAACATATATATATAATATTTTCATTGAGGCATGATGGTGGTTACTACATAGGTATTTAAATCTAGCTAACAGAAAATGTGTGCACGTGCGGATTTGCAAGAGGCTGCTCATGCACCATGTAGAATGGAGAGATAGCTACACTACTAAGTAGTAAATAAAGCAATAAATCTACGAAGAATTATGCTACTTATCTAGCTAACAAAACGAAGGGCATTCAAAGGTAGGCTCCAATGGCCTTTGAGTGGGTGAGAGGAGAAAGAGGAGCTGCCAATGGTGCTTAGGCTGACCCTTGGAGAGAGGTTGGAGAAGGTGATCTAGGGTCTTGGCATGGAGGTGGTGATGGCCATGGTGTACTCGTGGAGATGGAGGTGGAGGTGTAGGTGGAATGAGTGGAATGGAGCCAAAGAGCAAAGATTAACCAAATGGCCACCCCTTAGGTCTTTTTATAGGCCTAAGGGATGCTCTCTAGAGAATTATGGAATTCTCTAGAGAGGCCTATGGTGGGAGCTCATGGGAGAGGGAGAGAAGGTGGACAGGTGGTTTTTAGATCCACATTTGGTGGATCTAAAAATTGAATGCATCTTGGTCGCTATTTTTAGCAACCAAGGCAATAACACATGGTAGAGAGATCTAGAGAACTCTAGGTAGGCTAATTTCATGTAGGTGGTGTGTGTGGGTCGAAACCTAGGTGGCTAGGTTGATTAGGTTAGGTTCTAGTGGGTTTAGGTCAATGTAGGTCTCAAATTAGGGTTGCAAACCCTAATTCACTAAGGTAAAATGCAACTAACTTTATACAAGTTTAATTGGGTGTGTGAAAACCTAATTGAGAGTAAAACAACTCAATTAAGTCAGGTTTAGGTCAATTGGACTCTCACTAAGTCCAACTAGGCTGTGTGTGCTGAGATCAGGGCTTAATTGGACTCACTGAGTCCAATTGAGTAGCTGATGAAATTGACTATGATCCAAGTCAATTAGGTTTAGTGAGGACCTAATTAGGTTTTTAGGGAGGTCTAGAGGTGATGTGCTACGGTTAGGGCACCTTAATTTAGATTCTTAGGGGATTAGAATTGGGTTTAGGGACCTAAGAACTTAAGACCAAGGCTTGAATTCAAAAGTAGGAATCGGAGAATAGTTCTGGATGTACAATAAAGTTATTAGACATCTTATGGTGAAAAATTAGAAGTCTAGACTTATTGTCTAGACGTCCAATCAGAGTCAGGAGGGATTCTGGGTTCTGTCTTGGGTATTCTGCAGAAATTGGACGGCTAACCAAGTGTCTGGACGTCCAATAACACTGCAGACATGGGCTTAAGGTGTGCGGGTTGTGGCTAAGGGTCCTGGACATCCAATAACTTATCTGGACGTCCAGATAAGGGCTGGAACTAGGGTTTTGATGCTTCCTAGGCTATGGTGATCTAATCTAAGAATGGCTAAGGCTTGGGAAGGCTTCTAAGGCTATCCTAGGGCTAGGATTGAACATAAGTTCTTCATAATTTAACTGCTTTACTTCTACTCAATAGAATAGCATACCTCAACCCTTTACATTATTTCTCTATTACATTTTATTCTAATCTTCCGCTCCAGCTCTGATGTAGCAAGCTTCAGGTCCAGCTTCAGATCCAACTTCAGATCCAACTTCTAAGCTTCTTATTTCCTGTAATTTATATAATGCATTTAATTAGTACATTATATCATTATTTCATGCATAGCTAAAGGAAAGCAGTAAGTATGCAAATAATGCTTATGCATGCATGAACTACCCTAACTTATGCTAAGTCCTAGCCTAATTTTGGTCAATTAATACTTATGATTGCTGTGTAATCAGTACTAAGTCAATTCTGAGTCAACGACGATTTTTGAACTTGGGTAAATCATATGGGGTGAATGATATGCTAGAGGTCCCAGAGCCTGAACACTTGATGTTGGAGGATAGGAATTTGGAAGTAAGGATCTGGTAAGTTAACTTCAGGGAAAGTAGGAGTTTGGATTTAAGGGTTCCTATTGACCTAAAACCACCTACTTTTTACCAGGACCCTTACGATACCTTTGATGTGCGACCCAAGCCTAGAATAACTGATTATTTTTCTGAGCTAAACGTTAAGTGGACATCTGAACCTAGTGAACCAAATCTACCTTTTGTCCGACACTTTAGTCTTGCATTGCACACCACTAAACTGTAGGCCCAACCCCAAAAATATAATAATCTTCGATTTTAGGTGATTTTCATCCAGAACCTTAGAACCACTCAACCTTGGGGCATGGGTCTGCACCACAACATATTCCACATCTGTGAACATCTTCTACTGGCGGGTTCGAGGATTAATCTTTTGATTTTGATTCTGACCCGCACTTGTGAATTCTCCATTTCTTCCTTGTATGTATTTTATGCCTAGTTAAAGGCATTAAACTTAGCGCGTGTGTATACTCTCTTCTCTCTATAGAGCTGGCCGAATTTTCACAAAATTCAGGTGATATTCTTTTTACTCTGCCCTTTTCATGTCTTTATTTTTATAATGAGGACATTGCATCATTTAGGCATGGGGGGTGGATAATTAATTCCTGAAATCATTTTGTTAACTCTGTAAAATTTCTTTTAGTTTCTTAAAAAAAATGAAAATTCAAAAAGAAAAAAAAAAGAAATTAGGAGAAGAGAACTTAGGCATTTGGAACTTAGGGTTTCCTCTATTCAGGAGATAAGGTTAGAAGCTATCAAATATTTTAGGGATGCCTCTTGGGCTGTTAAGAGGGGGGAATGGAGAATGGCAAGAAATGATGTGCCTAGTGTGACAAGAGAACAGGCTTCTCAACTGACAGCATCCATCATTGAACATGAGACCCTGTAGGCAATTAAAGAGCTTAATATGGAAGGTTCCCCAAGCCCTGATGGGATACAAGTCTTCTTTTATAGAGAGATGTGGAATGTGGTGGGCAAGGAGGTGATGGAAGTCATTAGGGAGTCTGAGAAGGGAAATGCTGGTTTTGAAAAGATCAACAAATCATATCTATTCCTACTGCTTAAGTCTTTGGGAGCAAAGAAGTTTTCAGACTTTAGGCCGATCTCACTATCAAATTCCATCTACCTTGTAGTGAGCAAGATATTAGCAAATCGGTTGAGAACTGTTCTGCAGAGCCTAATCCATCCAGTGCAATCTGCATTTCTGCCCAATAGATCACTCCAAGAATCCTTCATTTTGGCTCAAGAAATGGTGAGTGGATGGCACAGAAGGAAGTGCAAGGCATTCATGTGGAAAGTTGATTTTCAAAAGGCATATGATTCGATTTCTTGGTCGTATCTCTGGGAGGTATTTAAAAGGAGAGGGTTCCCTCCTGTGTGGATCCAATGGATGAAACGTTGTATCACAACTGCCTCCATTTCTCCACTGATCAATGGGAAGCTATGCGGTGCTTGGATTCAACTTCAGCATGGGGTTAGACAAGGATGCCCTCTAGCCCCCCTGATCTTTAACCTTGTAGTGGATGGGCTTGCAAGGTATGCATGCAGACTGGCAGAGGTGGGGATCATCAGAGGGTATTCACTGTCCAATAGGAGAACCTTGGCCCCCATTTTGCAATATGCAGATGACTCGGTCTTCTTTGTGGAAGGGACCAATCCTACTGCACATGCTCTGGGGCTGCTGGTAAAGATCTTTGGGGACATTTCATGCCTTAAATTGAACAAGGAAAAATCTACTCTGATATGTTTTGGCATGAATGAGTTGGAGCAGAAGGAGTTGGAGAATACATTGGGGTCACCTCGAGCTAAACTACCAACGAGATACCTAGGACTGCCATTGAGAGCTACAAAGCTGAAGAAAAATGATTGGAATATCTTGTTTGATAAGGTCTCTGGCAAGTTGAAAGGCTGGAGTAGTAAATTCTTGTCAAAGGGTGGGAGATTAATCCTCCTTAACTCTATCATAACATCCATCCCGGTCTTTTATTTTAGCATTTTTAAGGCCCCGAAGTTTGTTTGGAAATGCTTGGCTATTATGAGAAAATGATTCTTTTGGAAAGGAGCTGGACATGAGGGTGGTTTTATGCAGCCCATCAGATGGAATAAAATTTGTAGGCCAAAGGAGACAAGTGGTATGGGGATTAAGGCGCTCAAGGAGTTCAATGAAGCCCTCCTGATTAAATGGGCCATCAAGATTTTGGACTGCAAGGATGATTTAGTGGCAGAATTAATCAAAGACAGCTATGGTGAATCTAATAGTGCTCTGAAGAGGTTACAACCAGTGAAACCTTCCCCTTTTTGGCGATCAGTTACCCTTGCAATCAACAACAATTGGCATCTGCTACATCCTAGACTTGGAGATGGCAATGATTTCAGTTTGTGGAATGATCATTGGTCAGGTTTGGGGATTCTGAAAGATGCATACCCAAGGGCTTATGTTGCTGCTGCAGATAAGGAGGCTAAAGTCAGCAGTCTGTGGTCTACTATAGAGGGATGTTGGAGGCTGGAAGGACATGAACAATGCAGATCTGGCACTCAATTATGGGAGGATAGGCAGAACCTAATGGCTGCACTGCAGCAGGTGCGTCCTAGGCTGAATGTGGCTGGCACTTATGGCTGGAATGGAATATTTTCAGTGCAGCAGGCATATGAGAAGATCATCAGTTCAAACACTGAGATGGAGAATGACCCGATTAACAGGAAAATATGGCTACTGAAAGTCCCCTTGAAGGTTCAAATTTTCTTGTGGCTTTCTAGGCGGGAAGGCCTGATCACTAGTGATCTTAGACATAGAAGAATGGGGACTACTTTGAATGCTTGTCATCTCTGTGGTTTGCATACTAACAGTGCGTCGCATATGTTCTCATCCTGCCTGGTCACAGACAAGATTTGGAGGATGATTTGTCTGGAACCTCTTCCCACCTGGGATTCCCTTTGGCAGAGGTTCGTTACTCCTGGACGGCCGTATAGGTGTATGGCTGCCATTTTGTGGTGTGTGTGGAGGGCGTGAAACGAAAACTTTTTTCAGGAGAGACAGGTTAGATGTGAGAAAATTGTAAATGAGTGCTGGTCCTTCATACACAATTGGGGATCTATTTTGTAATGTTTTGACTTGAAATATATTGCCCTCCGAATTGCTATCGTTGAACGATAGCTTTCCTCTCTATTTCAAAAAAAAAAAAAACTTTAGGAAACGATACGATAGGACCTGAACACTTAGACTCTTCAAGTCTTTGAGTTTAATTAGCTCGAGTGTCCACTCGAATGTGGACTTAGTCTTGAGTCATAGCCAAGTAATTCTCTTTCAAATTGGTCAATAAATTGGGGTGATAAATATACAACTTATCAACCCGCCCTCTGATTTGAGAGGACTTTAAGGCTAAGCATCTACACACTGTTTGCACTGACTCACTTTTCGATGGTTTCTTCAAAAATTGGGTAGCTAATGAACAGTCTATGGTGGTATGGCTGGCAAGTTGTCAGTGGTAACAGCTCATCGACCGATTTTCCAGAGCCTAGCCACACGACCATTCTCTTCCTGATGCCTTTAGATAAATCTTAGATCAAGGAAGCCACCTACTTAGAAAAAAAAAGAGAAAAAAAAAGAAATACTTAGAATATAAAGAAAAGAAAAGAAAAGAAAAAGGAGAAAAAGTATAAAAATAAACCACACTTCACCGCACGAGTATGGCTGGCAAGTTATCATGGGTAACAGCCCATTAGTCGATTGTCCAGAGCCCAACTCATAAAAATGCACAAATAATTCCCAAAACACTTAAGGAAGAAGTGGGGAAGTAGAATAAATTGGGGAGATATATGTTGAAGCTACGGGTTACTACGCTATCGTATTTGGTTTTGAAAACCTATCGTTGTAGTTTGAAAGCGAAGAACTCGTGTTCAACAAATAAAATTTATACCGGAATAGAAATCCCGAGTCGAACTTAGGGAGGTGGACATTTGATTAAAAATACGCGTTTGCTTTATTTGTCACGAAATATAATAGCTGGTTGAAAACTAGTTATCCAATTAATAAATAGTAAATAGAAGAGAGAGAAAATATTACAAATGAAAGCAAAAGGGATGTAGAATAAACATGGATTTCATTATCAAAAATTGTTCATTACACTACTCATTACGACTAGAAAGCGGAAAATGATTACACTAGAAAATAGTAAATCTACTATAGAAAGCAGTAAAAAGAATGGAGAGAGAGATATCCTCCTCGACGATCGCTTGGAGGACGAGCCAGACAGGACAATGCCTAGAAGACGGGGAACGGAATGGGAAGAAGGAGGATGAAGCTGGAAGAACGAGAACGATGCAGCACATCATCATCATCGCAGGATCCACTTCTTGAATGCAGAGAGAGGACAACCGCAAGATGCTCCACGAAGGGGGACAAAGGTGGAAAAATTAAGATTTTTACTCTAGAGGAGCATCCCGAGTTTGGGACAAGCTCTTAGAGCTTCGAAAGGGGTGAGAGAAGAGAAGGGATGAGAATTTCGTATGGAGGGGGTCCCTTTTATAGTTGCAAGGAGTGAGGGCAATTTAGTCATTGTATGTTGAAAATCATTAATTCAAGACCTTTAGTGATGGATAAATCCATCACTAAAGGCCTGAACGTGACCGTAGTGGGCAATGCTCATGCGCCCGCTCACCTCCCCGTGTTCAACGCTTATCCACGATCTTTCAATCTTGGTCGTTCGATCGTGAGATCGAACGGCTGAGAATGCATCCTCGCCGCTTCAACCGCGCACCTCATCGCGTGCGATGTGGCATTTCCTTGCCGCGTCAGATGGAGCATAGATCTGATTGGGCACGTATGGCTGCCCGATCTCCATCGTGCGGTCGATAGCGCCCGCTCGTCCATGCCCAATCGAAGCGCCTCGCTTATTTGATCCCACGTCTTGAGGCAGCCGAGCGCCTTATCCACTGCGCTGCGTGCGTGGATGGGCCAGCGGTTTGTTTTCGTGGCACGTGATTTAGATCGTTGGATTGAGATCCAATGGTCAAGGCTACATCCTCCTATAGCTTCAGAAGATGAAGGCACCGGTCGGAGATCCACTCTCAGCCGTTGGATCTTGATCCAACGGCGGAGAGGCGTTGGCGCTAGAGGCTTTAGCGGTTGTTTGCAGCTGGTTGGGCAGTCAAGATGGCACCACGTGACACCATCTTGGCCATCCATCTTCTGGGTAATGTAGATGGTGCCACGGGTATCGGATTGAGTCGATTTTCGTGCTGTTAGGCTTCGATCGTCGATCCGAATCCATCAGTGTAGTTGAATTTGTCATCTGAAGTGCGGATTAATACCATCTTGGCCCTTGATCTTCTAAGGTTCCTCAGTCTCTATCTGATGCTATGGATATCCGATTAGGGCGATCTTGGAGTTGTTGAACTCCAATCGTCGACTTGATCAGATCCGTACGGTTGGATCTTCGATCCGAGCCTCGATCAAAAAGTCACCCTGTCACTAAACATAAAAGGAGACAATTAACATCCATTTTATTCAGACTAATCTAAATACAAGATGATGCATGCTATGCAATATTTATAGTATGTAATGTAATTCTATGCTTAAGAACATGCATAAATAGACATTTTGTGTAATATAAACATGTTTACATCAATATAGACTGGGTTTGCCCTTGTGTTGATCCCATAAAAAATTTAAAAGTAGGGAGAAAGCTACCGTTCAGAAAGATAAACCTCTAGGCAAAAATCTTTAAGGTCACCTAGGGTCGTAGAAACCTGAAGTCCATTTTAACGGCCGCCTAGTGAGTCTGTCACCCTTTCACAAGATGCTTAGCACTTAGAGTCCTTTTCGAGTCTTGGGTGGGTCAGGTAGCCGTAAAAAGTTATCCCGAAACTCCCAAACTCCAAAAATCTAAAAAAAAAAATTAAAAAAGAAGGAAAACAAAAAAATGTATCTTCCACTTCCAAATAAGGCAAGGGTTTGGGTAGTCTGCATTCTGGCAGACACGCAGGTAATGTTGAGTTTTCATAGTTTAGGACCTTAGTTGAAATTTTCTATTGTTAATAAACAACTTAGGTCTAAGTGATCTAATCCTAATTTTGATTTCATACATAGCATGTAATTTAATTTTACTAGGGACTAACAAAAGTTAGGCATGAGGGTATGATGTAGACAAAATTATTGAGGGTAAAATGCCTATTCATGCATGTTCCTAAGCTTAGATTTACATTTCATACTATAAATATTGCATAGCATGCATCATCCTGCATTTAGAGTAGTTGTGTATATTTTAGGTTAATCATGTCCTTTTTATGGCAGGAGGGAAGGAGATTTATTTCAGGGCCTCGGATGGATATCTGATCATACGGATATGATCAGGATGATAATCGGAGTCTAACGCCTCTGAAATCATCTAGATCAGAGTCCTGTAGCACCTTAGGCTGTCTGAGGAAGATCAACGGCAAGGAGGGCCATGCGACATCCTTACGGGCTTCAGATGAAAAATCCGAACGTATGGATGGATTTGGAGTAATTATCGTAGCCTTGCAATGCGGGAATCATCTCAATCTGAGCACTGTGGCACCCTCTGCAACAGAAATAAGATGGATGGCCCAGATGGTGCAATGTGGCACCATCTAGGCTGCCCAACACCGGCCAGGAGCATCCATTGGTGTCCCCTCATCATTGGAGATCTCGCACCACAGCTGTTGGATCAAGATCCAACGGCTAAGGTTCCTTCGTGCCTGCAGCACTCAATTCATCCTTAAGACAAAGGCGCACACAGGTGCTCTTAAATGCATGGCACACATTCGAATCCCTCCAAGCCTTAAATCCAGCTCTGTGACAAGGCACATGCAACTTCAGCTGCATGATTGGCAAGCAAGCAACAAGCATGACAGGTCGCCTAGATTCCCGTCCCAATCAAACAACTCAGGATGAAGTGATCTTCTCCCGTGCATACACTAGAGAAGAATAGGAGGGGATCTGGAGAGCGACAGATGTGAGAAGTGTGTGTGTGTGTGCAACTAAGCAAGCAAGCCTAGTCCTTATGGTGTATTCCTTAGGGGACCTAGAAATCTCCAAAGGGGTGATCAAGTCCATAAGCACTGGACTTTTCTTCCCAAAGCTATCTAGCCAAGTTGATTACGAGGGGATTGTAGGGAAGGTTCTTCCTTTGGCTTGCACCACCGATTCCATAAACCCCACAACTGCGGTCGTTTGACACTTCCCTGTAGCGTAGTCACCAGATTCTACTAAGGGAATGAAAGCCAAGTGCCCAGCGAACAAAACCATGCCTCTCGAGACTTAACCTAGTCCTGCCTAGGGCACGTCTACTCTGTTTTAAAAGGGCTAGGATAGTGCTTGTGCTAGGGTTATGTGATGAGGCGTTGCTTGGGGTGGTGCCTCTTAGTTTTCCAATTCCAGTGTGTGTGCTCCTATCAAAACATGTTTTTCAGGCAAGGATTTTTTAAGATGTGGTGTCTTTTAATGTTTTGTCCTTACTTTTGTGTCTTTTAGGGCTGACGTGTCTTGAAGTTTTCAGACAAGTTTCAGGTGGGCACGTCAAGTTTTGCACGCAATTGGTTAAAGTAGATTTCCTTTGATGTGAAGAGGCTCCAAAACCCTAGAGTGCTCATCCTAGTGTTCATGCAACTGCTATCAGATGAGTTGATTTTAGGGTTGAGTGGTGCAGCCCATGTCAATTCATGGTGGCTTCGCAAACACCACTCAAAAAGAAGAACACTCCAAAAAGCTTAGGTCATTAAGAATGTTAGAGTGTATTTTTTTTGTTGGGTGATGTGTTAAGGATGTGGATCAAGCAATCATGCACCACACCAATTTTTTTCAATTTTACAATTTTTTTAGATTTTTAGGCAAGCAAACAACCACGGGTGAAGAGTTACTCACGATCGGTCCTTGTTGCTCTTACTCCCTCTTTACCGTCACGAGTTGCACTACTTCGTCGTCCAAGCGCCGAATTCCTGCAACCATCAAGTAGGAGAAAAGGCATTAGATGATGTGAGCATGGATGTAAAATGAAAGTGACAAAATAAATCCGTTGCCTCCCCGGCAGCGGTGCCAAAAATTGATGTGCAAACGACGCGTTTGTTTAAAAGGGTCGTTATAGTTCATGCTTGCAACGTCGGTTTTAAAAGAAGAAATGGACGTGAGTCCGAGTGTCGATCACAGGGAGGCGTAGAAACCAAATTTTCTTTGTCACTTAATGTCATAAAGATAATGAGTTTTTGCTTGCGAGAAGACATAGTAGAAAAATGAGAGAGAGAGAGAGGGAGAGAGAGAGAGAAAGTAGAGTTGGAGTCTTTTAAATCATAGCCATTGCTCAAAGTAAGATGGAGAACACATCAACATTATATTAAACATGCAAATCAAGTTTTACAAATACAATGGTAGCTAAATGATTAAATAAAAAGGAAGTAAAGCTAGCTTAAAGGGAAGGAAAGGGAGAGAGAGGGGAGACAGCGAGGTGGCCACGACGGTGGAAGGAGGCTCCGTTGGTGGCTCGTCGACTCTGTTGGCTACAAGAGAGGCTAAAGGGGGCTAGGAGGGTATTACAACACTTGCAAGGTGAATTGAATGCCTTCCATGGGTGGTTGAAAGGGGTTTAAATAGGGAGAAGGTCTTTCCAAATGAAGAAGGGGTTTTAGCGACGTCCGGGACATCGCTAAAACCCTTCCCCAAAACGTCGGTGAAGCACCCTGCCCAGCAGTCGCTCGCATGTGCTGTTCCTCCTCTTCACATGCTATCCATGTGCGTGTGTTGTAGGCCGTTCGATCGAAGATCGAATGGCTGAGATCTTCGCGAAGGGCGTGCTTGGATTGCGCCTCGAGTGCACGTGAGCGCAGGCATCGTCGACCGATGTAGGTGGGTGCATGGATGATCGACACCTGAGGATGCACTGCGTAGCGCTATCGAGACCGCTCGATGGCGATCAGGCGGTCGAATTTGAGCGTGCGGGCGAAATCAGTGGATGGCTGCGGCGGGCAATTCGAACCTGCACCTCCTTCATGCGAGCGGGGGTGCGACCGTTGCACTGCGGGCACGGATGGTCGCTCCTCTTCACCAATTGTTAGCCGTTCGATGGAGATCAGACGGCTGTGGTTAGATCTTGTGTGATGGGGTGACGTCGCACGTACTACCACCTCGTGGCCACCAATTCTCTCCTTGCTGCCATGTGGGCACCTAGTGGTCGTTGATCGTCAGATCAACGGTTAGAACTTCTTGGGTCATTTGTGAGAGCTCCGGATGTTGGATTTGGCCAATTTTGAGTTCGTTGGACTCCGTTCGTCGCTCTGAATCCATCCGTGTGATCCGATTGCTCATTTGAGGCCTGTTTTGTCATGAACTTATAGAAATGGCCATTAATTCTGTTTAATAAGCAATCTCAATGTGCGATGCATGTCATTCTCCCATGCCCATTTATGATGTGTTATTTGTGCTTATTACCCTTAAGATAAACCCCAATTGACAGAATTATTACCCCAAGATGTAGTGTTATCACCTAAGCACCTAGGAAGGTAGTGCTCTCAAAATAAGCTAGTTCAGTGATATTGAGAAGCTTACCTCCTAAAAGAACTAACCCTGGAACACCTCTGATATCATGTAATATTGGTGACATGACATTTGATAGAGCACTCTTAGACTTAGGTGCCTCGATTAACTTAATCCCGACTACCCTTTATCACCAGTTTGGATTTGGAGAGTTAAAACCTACACCTGTGACTATCCAACTGGCAGACCGATCCATGAAAACCTTGAAAGGGGTAGTTGAGGATGTAATTGTTCGGGTTAAGGACTTCTACTTCCCAGTTGACTTTTTAGTCCTTGACATGGAAGTCCCCGAACAACTACAAAACATACCCATCATCCTAGGTAGACCCTTTTTGGCTACGGCCAAGGCTAATATTGATTGCGACACGGGATGTATGGAAATTGCCTTCGGAGATAGTAATATGCAATTGGATATCTTCAAGGCAACGAAGTCATTTGATTGTGGTTGGGTTGAGGAATGCGATCTCGTGGAAACCCTGGTTGAAGAATGCCTGACTATAAGCTCTTTAGAAGACCATCTGCTTCAACCAGTTATTGACTACTCTGACCCATCCCAATCTTTGGAGGTTGAAATCAGCAGAACTGATTACCACCGGCAACCTCCATTTGAGGAGATTGATGTTAATCAACTTCTGCCCTTCCCTTACTTGTCAAACATTATCCCATCTGCATCTGAATTGAAACCTTTGCCTAACAACCTTAAGTACGTCTTTCTAGGACCTGATTAGACTTTCCCTATGATTATCAATGCACACCTAACCAGGGACCAAGAACTTTAGTTGACTACTACCCTTTCTGAACATCGGGCAGCTATTCGGTGGATAATTTTTGACTTAAGGAGAATTAGCCCTACTTATTGCACTCACAAGATTTATTTGGAAGATGGGGCTCAACCTACTCACCAGATGCAAAGGCGATTGAACCTGAATATGAGAGGTCGTTAAAAAAGAAATAATCTAGTGGCTTGTTGTGAAAATCATCTACCCAATTTCTGATAGCCCCTGGGTGAGCCCTACTCAAGTGGTATCAAAGAAGGCTGGGCTCACTGTGGTCACAAATGACCAGGGTGAATCCATCCCCACCCGCACCACCACCATGTGGCAGGTGTGCATTGACTATCGGAAGCTTAATGAGGCCACTAAAAAGGACCATTACCCCCTTCCATTCATTGACCAGATTCTCGAATGATTGGCAGGGCATAAATTTTTTTGCTTCCTGGATGGATATTCAGGATATAATCAAGTTATTGCACCAGAGGACCAAGAGAAGACCATGTTTACTTGCTCGTATGGCACGTTTGCATTCCATCGTATGCCATTCAAGTTATGCAATTCACCCGCTACCTTTCAGCGCTGCATGTTAGCCATCTTCTTGGAGATGGTGGGTGAATATTTGGAGGTCTTTACGGATGATTTCTCTAGTTTTGGAGACTCATTCGACCATTGCCTTGGTAACATAGGGAAAATCCTTAAATGACGTATTGAGGTCAACCTAGTTTTAAGATGGGAAAAGAGTCATTTTATGGTTTCGGAAGGGATTGTCCTCGGTCACATCGTCTCACATCGAGGCATAAAAGTTGACCAAGCTAAGGTTGATTTAATTTCCAAACTTCCACCTCCTATCTCGGTCAAGCAAATCAGATTGTTCCTAGGACATGTTGGCTTCTGTAGAAGGTTCATAAAATATTTTTCCAAACTTTCCAAGCCCTTGACTGACCTTCTAGCCAACGATGTACATTGTGACATGACACCTAATTGCATCAAGGCCTACACTACCCTTAGGGATACAGTCTCGACTGCACCCATTTTATAACACCCAGACTGGTCCCAAGACTTTGAGATAATGTGTGATGCATCAGATTTTGCTATTGGAGCAGTCCTCAGACAAAGATGAGAGAAAAAACCCGTGGTGATCTACTACGCGAGCAAAACCTTGGATGAGGCTCAACGGAATTATACTGTCACGGAAAAAGAACTGCTCGTCATAGTTTTTGGATTAGAAAAGTTCAAATCATACCTTCTAGGATCCCACGTGACTATTTACACTGACCACTCAGCTATCCGACATTTGTTAGCCAAAAAGGTTGCTAAACCTAGGATACTCAGATGGGCCCTGCTCTTACAAGAGTTTGACCTAGAAATACGTGACAAAGTTGGATCCAAGAATGTTGTAGCCGACCACTTATCTAGACTTCACCCGAAACACATTGGACCCTCATTACCCTTAACCGACACATTTCTTGATGAACAACTTCTAGCCGTGCATGGAAAGATTCTACCCTGGTATAAGGACTTAGTCAATTATTTAGTGGTAGGGAAGACTTCGCACGACTGGTCTAGACAGCAACAGGATAAGTTCTTAGCTGAGGCCAAGTATTATTTTTGGGATAATCCTATGTTGTTTAGACTTTGTGTTGACCAAATCAATAGGAGGTGTATTCCTGAAGAGGAAGTTCAAAGTGTGCTATCCTTCTATCATGACCAAGCCTATGGTGGCCACTACTCTGGGAAGCAGACGGCTGCAAAAGTCTTGCAGTCTGATTTTTACTAGCCATCACTATTCAAGGATGCACATATCTTTGCAAAGACTTGCACTAGATGCCAGACCTTAGGGACTATGACCAAGAAAGATATGATGCCTCTACAACCCATTCTGATCACCAAAATTGTCGATGTCTGGGGCATCGATTTCATGGGTCCCTTCCCACCATCAAACGGCTTTGTGTATATACTAGTCTCAATGGACTATCCCTTGAAATGGATCAAAGCCGTTCCTACCCAAAAATGTGACCACAAGGCTGTCATGGACTTTGTTAAGAAAAATATCTTTCCGGTTTGGGATACCTAAAGCCATGATCAACGATGGTGGGAGTCACTTCATTAATGCCTAGTTTCATGACTTACTTAAGAAATATGGGGTCACTCACCGCATTACCACCCCGTATCACCCACAGACGAATGGGAAAATTAAGGTCTCAAATAAGCAGGTTAAGAATACTCTGCAAAACACTATGAAGATCTGATCGGAAGGATCGGTCCACATGATTGGATGGTGCCCTTTAGGAATACAGGACCACTTTTAAGACCCTGATAGGCATGTCACCATATCGATTGGTCTTCGACAAAGCTTGCCACCTTCTGATCAAGTTGGAGCACCAAGCATACTGGGTTGTTAAGCAGTGCAATATGGATGCCCAGATGGTCGGATCTCAAAGGAGGCTCCAACTCTCCGAGCTCGAGGAAATATGTCGAGATGCTTACGAGAATAATAGGCTTTATAAGGAGAAGATAAAGCTATCCATGACAAGCACATTAATAGAAAAACCTTCGAGCCGAATCAGCAAGTCTAGCTTTTTGATGCAAGACTTAAGCTTTTTCCTGGCAAATAGAGATCTAAGTGGATGGGACTGTATCAAGTGGTCAAACCTTATCCCAACGAGGCGGTAGAAATTGCCAATCCCAAGACTGGGCAAACCTTTATAGTGAATGACCAAAGATTGAAACACTTTCTTACCCAGATTCCCCCGAAGGAAGTTGTAACCCTCATTGACGGTTGAACTGGAACTACGCCCAGCTGGAGGCAGTAAACTCAGCACTTCCTGGGAGGCAACCCAGAGGATTCAAGCTGACTGGATTAACTGTTGAAACTTAGGTAATTTCTTTCCTTACTCCCTTACATACATTCATTTTCTAATGAGGACATTGTCTAATTTAGGCATGGGGGGATGGTAATTCATATGTTCTGAGTACAAATTGTCTGCTTGAACTAATTTCTTTTTATATCAAAAAAAAAAATTAGAAAAAGAAAACATAGGTATTGGGAGATTGTCAACTTTAAGAAATGATACGTTAGGGACCTAAACATGTAGACTCTTTAGGTTTTCAGACTTAATCAATCCGGGTGTCCACTAAAATGTGGACTTGGTCTCGAGTCCTCGCCACCATAATTCATATTAATCTAGTCAATAAAGTAGGGTGAAAAGTATACGACTTATCAACCCGTCCTTTGATTTAGGGGGATTTTTAGTCTAAGCATCTACACACATTTTGCACTGACTCACTTATCGACGATTCTAATGAAAATTGGATAGCTAATGAACCTTCTAGGGTGGTATGGCTGGCAAGTTGTCATGCATAACAGTCCATTGGCCGGTTGTCTAGAGCCTAGCCACAGGACCATTCTCTTTTACTACTGCCTTTAGGTAAATCTTAGATCATGAAAGTCACTTACTTGAAAGAATTTAAAAATAAAAAAAAGTGAGAAATAGAAAAATAGAAAATGGAGAAAACAAGGAAATAAGTCATACTTCACCGCACGAGTATGGCTGGCAAGTTATCGTGGGTAATAACCCATTGGTCGGTTGTCCAGATCCCAGCTCATATAATGTACAAGAATTCCAAAACACTTAAAGGAAGAAGAGGGGAAGTAGCATAATCTGGGGAGATATACACTGGATTCACCCTTGTGTTAACCCCAAAGAAATAAAAAGTAGGGAGAAAGCTACCAGTCAGATAGATGCACCTTTAGGCAACATTTTCTTTTTCAGGTCACATAGGGGCATAGAAACCCGAAGTCTATTTTAATTGTCATTGAGTGAGTCTATCACTTTCACAATAAGATGCTTAGTACTAAGAGTCCTTTTCGAGTCTTGGGTGGATTAGGTAGCCATAAAAAGTTACCCCGAGATCCTCAACACCAAAAATCCAAAAAAATTAGAAAAGATGAAAAAGAAAAAATATGTATTTATTTCTATGTAGAATAAGGTGAGTACTCAGGTGGTCGGCATTTTGGCAAGCAACCTGAGCACTATTGAGTCTTTGCGATTAGGTTATTAGTAGAAATTTCTTCTTGATGTCAAGCAACTTCTACCTAAGTAGTCAATTCCTAGATTTATTTTGTAAGTAGCATTTAGGTTAAACCTTGCTAGGGACTAGCAAAGCGTGGCCATGGGGGTATGATGACTCCACAATTATCAATGTTAATATCATCAATGAGAGCAAGGGTACTTGTGCGAGAATGACATATTATAATGGACTTGGGAGCATTGCATGCATATTGCGTGATCTTTACATTTTAATTGCTTAGAATCAATGTTTAATGACCTTTTGTACAAGTCCATATTGAAACAGGTCTTAGATGGGCAATAGGACCATACGGATGGATTCAGATCAATGAATGGAGTCTAGCGGACTCAAAAAATCACCCCGATCCGACCTCCGTAGCTCCCACAACATGCTTGAGAAGTTCTAACCATTGATCTACTGATTAACGACCCAAAATGCAACACGTGGCCGCCGCTCATGCTTTCCATTGCGCTTCAACTGATCCTTTATCACGTGTTCATCTCTGTCAGATCTTCATCCAACGCATGCCATCACTCGAACACTGCGTTATCGTTGCGACCATCCGCGTAGATAGCATAGCAGTTAGATGCCTTCTCCACTCCAGGGGGCATGGGTTCGAATCACATAGGCGCTTTTCCTCTCTCTCTCCAATTGAAAATTGGCCTATTCGATCTGATCTATGGTCAAGAAGTGGGAGTGATGAGAGCCATCTAGCCATCCGTGCGAAACACGTGCGATCACGCGCTCGAGTACGCCCAATCCAACGTGCATTAGGCACAATCTGAGACAGTGGGCGAAGTTTGTTTTTAGATGTCCAATCTTCAATCGGATGGCTTAAATGGAGAGCACACGAATCTCAAGTGGACGGCAGCTGTGCACGTTGAAGGCATGAGGCTGGGGGCTAGGGCGATGCTTATGGTGGGTCTATAGTGACATTTTCAATGTCACTCTTGACTCAGGGATGAATTTGAGCCCTCTCCTCAACTACAAAAAGGGACCTACCCCCCGCATTTGCATCCATCATCTACCTAACCACTTTACCACCTCCATATAGCTCCAAACAAGGTTGTGAAGATGCCGAGCCACCGATGGAAGCTCCTCTACCACTGTGGCTATCTTGACGCCTTCTTCTTCCATGTTCTTAGTTTTAGTTTCTTTGATAGTTGTAGTTATTTCGTATATTCAAGCATTCATTTACATTTGGTCGAACACAACATTTGATAAACAATTTAATATGTTTTTGATATATTGTCTTTGCAACTAGTTATCATATCCTTATCATGATTCCCTAACCCTATCTCCCTCTGTCTCTCTTTCTTTCTCTCTTTCTCATTCTCTGGTTTACAAGTGAACAAATGACAAATTTTTGTGACATGAAAGCGAATATCTGATTCGATTCCACGCCTCCCTGTTTTCGACACTCGGACTCACTTCCGATACTTTTATTTAAAATTGATGTCATAAAATGCGCTACAACGAACAATTTTAACACAAACGCATCCACGACAGTCACCATGATATCAAGATCTACTTAGGGAATAAGAGAATACTTAGAGTAGAGACTTGGAGGAGATCCTTCTTTTTGGTTAGGGTTTGGCGAGATTCTTGAAGAGAATGGGAACAAGGTTTAGAGAGAACAAAATGAGGCAAGTGTTTGCACTAGTTCTCTTTTATATGGGATGGCTCATGTGCTAGTCACATGACCACTTAAGTGATTGAGAAAATATTAATGAACAACTTAGGTATTAAAAAATAATGTAATCAATATCCTAAGTTAGGCAACCATATTGCAAACAATACCATGATATTTCCAGAAATATGGAAATATTACAGTATAACCCTTTTTAACAAAAGTGGGTAAATTGCAGTTAGGTCCTCAAGGATTTTTATAATTATAAACAAGTTATAAAGCAGTTAATCTTTTAATTTTGAATTTCTTTAATTGTACAAAGCCCTAATTTTCTTCTTATAAAATAGAATCTCTCTGCTATAAGAGGTTTTGTAAAAATGTATGCTAATAGGTTTTTTGTATTTATAAATTCTAACTGAATGGCACCTTGTAGCGCATTGTCTCTAAGAAAATGATGTCGAACATCTATATGTTTGGTACGTGAATGATGTATGGGATTTTGGATAAATTAATTGTGCTTGTGCTATCACATAAAATTTTGGATTGCGTAAAAAATAATCCAAAATCGGATAAAGCTTATCTCATCTAAATGACCTGAGAGCAAGCAAGTGAAGTAGCAATATACTTTACTTTAGTTGTAGAAAGTGAAACACATGTCTATTTTTTAGAGAACCATGAAACTAGGCATTCTTCAATAAAATGACAGGTGCCGCTAGTGCTCTTTCGGTCTTTCCGACTCCTTGCATAATCTGCATCACTATAGGATAATAAATCTAAGGTCCGTGCTTTAGGATAAAAGAGACCAAGATCTCTTGTGCTATTTAGGTATTTAAATATTCTTTTTACTGCATTTAAATGAGATTTCTTGGGTTTGGATTGGAATCTCACACATAAACATGTAGCAAAAAAGAATATTAGCTCTAAAGGCTATAAGGTATAGTAGTGAACCTATCATACCCCGGTATTTGTTTTCATCTACCCTCCTAGCAGATAAATCTTCACCAAGAGAAGTAGATGGAGCAATTGGAGTCTCTTTTCCATTTACATTTACAAAGTCAAACTTCTTGAGAATTTCAAGAACATATTTTGTTTGACTAATGTAGATACTTGTGTCTAATTGTTGGATTTGGAGGCCTAAAAAGAATTTGAGTTCACCCATCATACTCATTTCAAACTCAGTCTTCATAGTCTCACAAAAATGTTGACACAGGGACTCCTTTTTTGATCAAAATATAATATCGTCGATGTATATTTGAACCAATAGGATGTCATTTCCTTCTTCCTTTACAAAAAGAGTTGAATCAACAACTCCAATTCTATAACCATGCTGGAGAAGGAAGGAGCTAAGTCTACCATACCATACCCTAGGAGCTTGTTTAAGTCCATATAACGCCTTATTGAGCTTGAATACATGCTCTGGGTGTGCTGGGTCCTCGAACCTGGGAGATTGATGAACATAAACTTCTTCCTTAATATAGCCGTTAAGAAAAGCGCTCTTGACATCCATTTGAAATAACTTTAAGCTCTTTGCACTTGCAAAGGCAAGTAGCATACGAATGGACTCCAAGCAAGCAATAGGAGCAAATGTCTCATCAAAGTCAATTCCCTCTTGTTGGTTATAGCCTTGAGCTACAAGTCTAGCTTTATTTCTGATTACTAAACCAAATTCATCCAATTTATTTTGGAACACCCACTTGGTTCCAATAATGAAATTACCCTCAGTAGCAAGTACCAAGTCCCATACATTGTTCCTTGTAAATTGGAGTAGCTCCTCCTGCATAGCTAGAGCCCAAGATTCATCCTTTAATGCCTCATCAACTTTCTTGGGTTCAAGTTGAGAAACAAAGGCATTAAGGACAAAATCAACTCTAAAATGAGATCGGGTTTTTACACCTTATTCAATATCACCTGTAATTTGATCTTGAGGGTGATCCTTGTGGTGTACCCATTCTTTTGGAAGATCATGTACATTTCGTGTATCTTCCATTTTTGATACATTGATGAAGGGGGTATCCTCATCATCAGACTCTAGATGATTTGGTTCGGGTTCTCCTAAAGTTGTTTCATCAAAAGAAACATGCATCGATTCTTCTACAATAAAAGTCCTTTTATTAAAGACTCGATAAGCTTTGCTTCTTATTGAATAGCCAATAAAGATGCCTTCATCACTTTTAACATCAAACTTATCAAGTCAATCTCGGGTGTTTAATAAATAACATCAACTTGCAAACACCTTAAAATATGAGATCCTAGGAGACTTCTCATAATATAGCTTATATGGAGTTTTCTTAAAAATAGGCCTTAACAGAGTTCTATTAAGAACATAACATGCCGTATTAATGGCTTCAGCTTAGAAATATTTTTGAAGCCCAGACTCTAAGAGCAAAGTTCGAGCTAATTCTTGTAGAGTGTGATTCTTGTGGTCTACAACAGCATTTTGAGATAGTGCCCGAGGAAATGAAAATTCATGGGATATGCCTGAATTGACATAAAAGCTTGAAAATTTTTCATTTTCAAATTCACCCCCATGATAAGTCCTAAGTCTAAAAATTGAAGATGATTTTTCCTTTTGAAGTCTTTGAGCAAGACTTAGGAAGGAGTCAAATGAGTCATCTTTATGCTTTAGGAAGATGAGCCAAGTGATCCTTGAGAAGTCATCAATAATAACTAGGCAAAATTTGATCCATTTAGGCTCTCAAATTGTGTTGACTCAAGTAGATCAAGGTGTAACAACTCTAAAGGACGTGTAGTTGAAACTAAGTCTTTTGATTTAAAAGAAGCCTTATGCATTTTTCCGAGTTCATAAGATTTACACAATGCATCTTTTTTATAAGTTAGTTTGGGTAGGCCCCTTACTAACTCATTTTTGGCTAGCTTATTTAAATGTTTGTGATTTATGTGACCTAGCCTACGGTGCCATAAATCCAACTCAACATGAGTGACAAGCAAACATTTCACAAATTTCTCGTGTGAGAAATGAAGAGTATAGATATTTTCATATCTAAAACCTTCAATTAGAATTATATTAGTTCCTTCTTTTAGTATTTTAAATCTAATTTTTGTAAACAATACATCACAACCATTATCACATATTTGATTAACACTAAGCAGGTTATGTTTTAAATTCTCTACTAAAAGTACATTTCGTACCTGCTTAGATGAATTACCTATTGTACCTTCACCAATAATCTGACAACATTTATTATTGCCTAACTTGATGTGTCCTCCATCTTGAATTCTTGTTCATTTGATAAAGAGGTCAGAGTGTCCTATCATGTGCTTGGAACACCCACTGTCTAGTATCTACTTGTCTTTCTTTACTTGCATAATAATTTAATAAATCTGATTTAGGTACCCATTTTCTTTTGGGTCCTTGATGTTTAGTTCCCTTCAAATCCTTAGATTTATAGATCACTTTTGTGTTGGATCTATAATTCTTGGGATTCTTAACCTTTTGATAAATCCATGCATGCCTAGGTGCATGTGATTTATTTTGTGTGTTCTTTTTACCATGAAATTTTACTTTTAATGCATTACCAAATTCAGTATTCAATCTAGTAGTTAGTTTAAGATTGTTTAAAGTTCCCTCAAAATGTTCATAAATATCCTGTAATTCTACTATTTTCGCATGCAATTGTGAATTTGTGTCTTTTGCTATATTTAACTCTATTTCTAAATAATATTTTTCTATTTCCAAAGTTTTATAGTTATTATGCAAAACTTTATTTTCTTATTTAAATAACCTGGCTTTGTAATACAAGTCTTTATATGCTTGCAATAATTCATTAAAAGTGACTTCAGAATCTACCACATTTTCCAAGCTGTCGTCATTTGCCATCAAGCACAGATGAGCAACTTCATTTTCCTTGGATTCTTCAAAGGATGATTCCATATTGGAATCGCTGTCATCGCAAGTAGCTTTGTATGCTTTTCTTGAGATCTTCTTACGATCAACTTCTTTGTCTTTCTTTGTTTCTTCCTTTTCCTTCTTGATCATTGGACAATCTTTTTGTACGTGTCCCCTTTTCTTGCATTCAAAATAAACTGTCATTTGAAAATTTATTTACTCTTTTACCTTGCTTTCGAATGAATAATCTAAATCTTCTTTTTAGAAGAGCAAGCTCTTCTTCTTCGTCAAAGTTAGAGTCTTCAAGATTTGAGTCTTCCTTTAGAGCTTTGAAAGCGAGCTCTTTCTTCTTTCTTACTGATTTATCCTCATTTTTCTTCATATTTTCCAGTTGGACCTCATAGGCCATGAGGCTTCTAATCAGATCATCAAGAGAAAGGACTGAATGGTCCTTTGCCACTTGAATTGACGTTGACTTCGGAGACCAATCACTTGTAAGAGATCTTAAGATCTTTCTTACAAGTTGTTCTTCAGTGAACTTCAGTCCCAAATTCCTCATGGGGTTGATGATATCCCCAAACCTCGTGTACATCTCCTTGATTGTTTCACCTTTCTCCATCCTGAAACACTCATAGCTTTCTGTTAGAATAGATATGCATGTTTCTTTTAACTTATTAGTACCTTCGTAGGTGACTTGCAGTATGTTCCATATCTTGTATATGAATTTGCAAGCTAAGATATGGTTGAACTCCTCCTTTGATATTGTATAATACAGTGCGTTCACTGCCTTCGTGTTGCTCATGATCTTTTCTTCTGATCTGCTATCCACACTACTTGTGGCTCCAGATCAGTGTATCTCTCTTGAATGAGGGTCCATGACTCATCATCCATTGCCTTGAGGAAGACTTGCATCCTCCTTTTCTAGTACCCATAGTTCATCCCATCGAAATAGGGAGGACGTGTGGATGAATGGCCTTCGGTGTGCTTGGTTGATGATGCCATTGTGAGTGACATTTTCTACTTTTTGCAACCTACTCTGGTACCACCTGTAGGATCTAAAAGGCACAAGCACATTAGAAGGGGGGATGAATAGTGTGGTAAACAAAAATTATTGAAATAAAGCAAACTACAAAATATACCACCAAATGTATAGTGGTTCCACTCACTTGGGTACGCCACTACCTATGTCTCCCGACTTAGGATTTTTAACTCGATTCCCTCAACCTAGAGGGAATCGATTTACTATAAACGGAGGTAATTAATGGGTTACGTCAACCCAATTACAAGATTAGATAAGAACAAAAAGATACAGGTGTAAGCAAGAAATAATTTAGCTTATAACTAAGTTTCTAAGTCTCCAACAAGAATTAGCTTAATAGAGAGTTGATCGATCTAATGAGGAACACTAAAGCGAAAAGGAGTGCTTTTACGATGAAGAACAAATTCGCCAGGAAAGACTTGTTGCAAAGTGTGAATCGCCTTGAAGAAAAGTGCAACAAATCAACAACCCTTGCAGCTTGAATTGAGAAATATGGAAATTAGAGCAAGGAGATTTTTATGCTTGTGTAGTGTGCAAATGACACACACAAGGTGTTTATGTAAGCTACTAAACACCTTCCCTATGGTTACTAGTTGTTAGGGGCAAAATGAGAAAATTAGAGATAGGATTAATTGCAAAATAGCTGTTTGCATTAGGCAGAAGGTTAGTTGGTACCGGTACTAAAGTTGTGGTACTGGTATTGACTGCTCTCAGTTAACTAATAGCTAGCCCAACAAAGCCTGGGTACTGATGCTCATCATGGGTACCGGTACTCAATGCTTACAGTTGAGTACCAACAAAGTTACTAGGTATCAATACTCATGATAAGTACCGGTACTTGTGACTCACAGATTTGGGTCAAGTTACAAACTGTGACCTACATGTATTGGTACTGGAGATTAGTACCAATACTTGTAAGATCAAGGCACTACCCATGTCTTCAAACTGTGAGCACTTGGTATTGGTACTCATGATGAGTACCGGTACTTGTTGTTCACAGTTTAGGACTAGGACCTGTTGAACGCTTACGAACCTACGCTAACGTGGTTGGTTTTGGAAAATCTGTCGTCGTAGTTCGAAAGCGAAGAATTCGTGTTCAACAAATAAAATTTATACCGAAATTAAAATTCCGGGTCGAACACAGGGAGGCGGACGTTTGATTTAAAAACTACGCGTTTCTTTTTATTTGTTACAGAATAATTCAATTTAGAACTATCTAATTATTTACAATAAATAGAAGAGAGAGAGTAAGAGAGAAAGAGAATATTACACAGAGAAATCAAAATGAGATGTAGAATAAACAAGGAATTTTTGCATTGAAGAGATTGTCCATTACAACTAGAAAGCATAAAACAATTACTCTAGAAAGCGATAAATTTACTCTAGAAAGAATTAAAAGAATGGAGGGAGAAATGTCCTCCTCGACGGTTGCTTAGAGGATGAGTAGATTAATCTAGAAAGCAGTAAATCTATACTAGAAAGCGGTAAAAAGAATAGGGAGAGAGAAATCCTCCTCGACGGTTGCTTGGAGGACGAGCCGAATGGGACGATGCCTGGATGAAGGAGAACGAAATAGGACGAAGGAGGACGAATCAGAAGAACGGGAACGAAGTAGCACGCCGTCGTCGTCGCGGGATCCACTTCCGAAGGGGAACAAAAATTGGACTTTACTCGCGAGAAGCATCCCAGGTGTGGGACAAGCTTCTCTTGAGCTTTGGAGGGGTAAAGAAGAGAAAGAAGGGATGAGAATTTCGTATGGAGGGGGTCTCCTTTTATAGTTGCAAGGAGTGGGGGCAAAATGGACATTACATCTTCAAAATAATAAATAAGGGGTCTTTAGTGACGGATAAATCCGTCACTAAAGCCCGACGTGGTCGTCGCCGCCGCACCTACGCGCACCTCCTCGGCTACTCGCTCCTCAACGCTCGCGCACGTCCAGTGCTTTTAACCGTCCGATCGCGAGATCGGACGGCTTAAATCGCGTCCGCGCCCGCTGCAACTTGCCCACCTGCGCGTGCGATCACGCGTTACGCGGGGCGTCCAATCGCGCATCGGTGCTATCGGGCGCCCGCGACCGCGCGATCTCCATCCGACTCTCCACGCGCCTCAATTACCTGCGCCTCCAATCCCCTCGTCGCGGCTCGAACCCGCGCCCCGCGCTCGCGTAAGCGCGCTCGACCGCTACGCTGCGGGGTGCGGATGGTCGAGCACATGTTTTAAGCGCCGGGCGGCCACAGCCGTTGGATCTCCATCTGACGGTGGAGAGCGATCAGGCAGGGGCCTTCACAAAGTGCCAGCGGCCATTTGGGCGGCTGAGATGGCGCCACGTGGCACCATCTTGGCCGTCCATCTTCTGGAAGTTGTAGATGGTGCCACAGATGTCGGATTGACTCGATTTTTGTGTCGTTGGGCTGCGATCGTCGATCTGAATTCATTCGTGCGGTCGGATTTATCATCTGAAGTGCGGATTTACACCATCCTGGCCCTTGATCTTCTAGGGTTCCCCGGTCTCTATTTGATGCTACGGATGCCTGATTAGGGTGATCTTGGAGTTGTTGAACTCCAATCGTCGCCCTGATCATATCCATATGGTTGGATCTTTGATCCGAGGCCCCGATAAAATGTTTGCCCTGTCTAAGCACATAAAAGGAGACAATTAACCTCCATTTTATTCAAACTACTCTAAATGCGAGATGATGCATGTTATGCAATATTTATATCATGAAATGCAATCCTATGCTTAAGAACATGCATAAATAGACATTTTAAGTAGTGTAAATGTGTTTACATCATACCCCCATGCCTATCTTTTGCTGGTCCCTAGCAAAAACTATATGCTATTTATAAAGGAATTAGGTTAGATTATTTGGACCTGAGTTATTTTCAATTATTAAGAAATTGTCTACTTAGGAACTGAACTTTCAAAGACACAACAGTACCCGGGTATCAGCCAAAATGCAGACCGCCTCAAGCCCTCGCCTTATTCAAAGAAAAATTTCTTTTTCTCTTTTTAATCTTTTCTAATTTTTTTGGATTTTCAAATTTTAGGGTTTAAGAGTGGCTTTCTACGACCATTCAACTCACCCAAGATTTGATGAGAACCCTAAGTTTTAAGCATCTTATTGTGATTGTGATAGACTCGTTGACCGGCAATTAGAACGGACTTCGGATTTCTACGCCTCTAGGTGACCTCAAAAAGAATTCTGCCTAAAGGTGTATCTTTACAACCGGTAGCTTTCTCCCTACTTTTATTTTTTAACGGGGTTAACACAAGGGTGAATCCAGTGTATATCTCCCCAGTTTATTCTACTTCTCTGCTTCTTCCTAAGTGTTTTGGGAATTTTTAGTGCATTTTCTGAGCTGGGTTCTGGACAACCGGTCGATGAGCTGTGACCACTGACAACTTGCCAGCCATACTTGTGCGGCGAAGTGTGGCTTATTTCTTTTTGTTCTTTTCTCCTTTTTCTTTTTGATTTTTTTTTTTTTAAGTAGGTGGCTTCCCTGATCTAAGATTTACCTAAAGGCAGCAAAAAAAAAGAAAGGTCCAGTGACTGGGCTCTGGACAACCTACCTATGGGCTGTTACCCACGATAACTTGCCAGCCATATCACCCTAGAAGGTTCATTAGCTACCCAATTTCCGTTAGAATCGCTGAATAACGAGTCAGTGCAAAGAAAGTGTGTAGATGCTTAAAACTCAAAATTCCCTCAAATCAGAGGGCGGGTTGATAAGTCGTGTACTTATCACCCAAACTTATTTATTCCAATTATAATAGAATTAAAATGGTGAGGACTCAAAGACAAATCCACATTTTAGTGGATACACAGGCTAATTAAGTCCAAAGACCTGAGGGGTCTTTGTGTTCAGATCTTAATGTAGTATTTCTTAAGATTGAAAATTTTCTTAAACCCAAATTCTCTTCCTAATTCTGATTTTATTTTTTTATATATATAAAAGAAAATAAAACAAATCTACGGAGCTGACAAATGAATTCAGAGATAAATATCCAACCCCCCATGCCTATCTAATGCAATGTCCTCATTGTATTAAAAAGACATAAAACAGAGTGGAAAAGCGTAGAAAGCACCTGAATTGCGTGAATGTCATGTCCGCTCCGAGATGAAATCGAAAAAGAACTGTATATGTGCTGAGTTTAGTGCCTTCAGCTAGGCGCACTATACAAAGAAAAGAAATGAAGAATTCACAAGTGCAGGTCAGAATTAATATAAATAGAAGAATCCTCTGACCTATCAACAGCGGTCCACAGATGTGGACCGGATTGTGGTGCAGACCCATCCCCCATAATCGAGAATATCTTAGATTCTGGATAAAAATTACCCAAAACCTAAAATAAGAATGCAAGCGGGGTTGGGCCTGCGATTTATGAGGATGCAACTCAAGGCCAAAATGTCGGGTTACAGAGAATTGAAGCTCAAAAGGATAATCGTTGAATGTGTACTTGGGTTGAACATCCTCGAAACAAATGTCGTAAGGGTTCTAATTTGATGGTTTCAACTTAAAAGGAACCCTTCGACTCAATCTTCCATTTCCTCCTGAATTAACTTCCCAAATCAAAACTTCCCAGCTCCTATCCTTCTCATTTAGCATATCAAATTCCAGGACCTCTTGTATATTCATCACCCCGTCTAAAATCTCCAAGTCTAAATGATGTGGCAGAATCAAAATTGACTCGGGTCTAATTATCTCAGAATTAGAATCATCAATAAGCTCAATAGGGTGTAACTGATAATCAGGGCATTGAATTGATTCCTCCAGAAAATGTGATTCTGGATCCGTAATGTATGCCCTAATAAGATCAGTGCTCTCAGTTATTGGGCTATCAATTGATCTATCAGATTCCTCAGGCCCAATCGTCTCACAGAAATCATGTTCAGAAAACTCGCGTGAGACTTCGCAACTTGAATCTTCACCATCAGGATCTGTATCAATGTATGTCCCAAAATCATTTGTCACTTTGTGTTCCCAGGAGACATACGTTTTCTCGTAACCCGGCTCAGGGATCTCAGGTGAAGAAATCAGGTCATCCTTAATTGGTTGCTTTAATTCAATCTGGTCAGCCTCGTAACAAGTGTCCCCCCCAACAAGTGCCTGAGCGGGTTCTGTCATTGGCTTTCCTGAAGAGGGTTCATCCTGGGAATCATCCCAAGATTGAATCAAAGCAACCACGAATCTCATCCTCAATTTCGCTAATTTCCCAAGTAGAAACTCACCCGGGTTCTTATCCTTAACGTCCTAGAGCCAATCCAACAAAGACTTGTTTAAATCATCAATCATCTGAATCAGGGGCTCCAATCTCTCAATGCAAGGTGTTGGCTGAACTTCTAAAGATTGAATGATATTTCTCAAGTTAGCTAGAACCTTATCTTGAACCTGGTTAACCTGAACCAAATGAGTTGGTTCAGGATTGGGCAGGTTTGACATCAACGCAGAGGAATTAACGAATTGAGATTCGTTATACCCATCCTGATAATAGGTCATTTCAGATTGTTCAAAAGATGGTGATGACCTAAAGGCAGTGAAATCAGAGGATGGGTAAGGATCAGTGTATCCTTCTTGATTGTAGATCGTATTAGGTTGTTCATGAAAGGAGGACGATCTATAATCGATGTAGCTCTGAGAAGGATAAAAATCAGAATCAAAGTGTTCAGGGTTAGACCCTAAACACAGGGGTCCAGAATTGTATCCCCAATCCGAATTATCCCAACTAACTGATGGTTGATTACAATACGAGTTGGGATAATCATCATGTTGAGGATAATTTACAACAGGAGGGAAAGAGTGGGAATGCGTGAAATATGTGGAAGGATTCATGATACACGAGAGGAAGAAAGGTACCCTGCAATACAAACAATCAAACCTGTCCTTAAATAGGTTAGCCTAAAGACCTACCGACTCTCAAAACCCGTCTTGAGATAAAGGAACGATTTGATCTGTTGGTGCTAAAGCACCACGATCATTTGTTTTGATGATAACAAAACACGTGTTATTTAACATTTGCAATTTGAGTCCTAGATTTCAGGTCAATTGCAAATGTGGACGTGTTTAGACGGAATTCGAGCTCGCAGCCAGGACGAATTGGAGGAGCTTGACGGAAAACAGAGGAGGTTCGCGTGGAGCGACAGATTGAAGATAGAAGACAAGAAGAATAGGATAGATTCTTTTTAATCCTTTCATGTACTTTTATCTTTATTTTTCTTGCTCTTTATTTTCCTTAGAAATTATGTTAAAGAGCCTCAAAGAACCCTAACAGTAGTCCTAGGAACACCGGTACAACCTTAGGATACTTAGGTTTTCTGTAGAATACTTAGAAAACCAATATAGGGTTCAAACAACACTTACAGACGTCTAATTCCCAAATCAGACGTCTGATAAAGTATTATAAGACGTCTGACTGTTGTTTCAGACGTCTGATAACTATTAGGCTGGACATAGTTAGTTCTGTCTGATGAAATCAGACGTCCAGACCTTAGACCAGACGTCTTATAAGACGTCTGATGACTTTGCCAGACGTCCAATTAGTGGACCGTTGGCTGGCTTAGCATACACTCAAGATTATGACCGTTAGAGCCTTATCAGACGTCCTTAGGTATTTCCAGACGTCTGATAAATGACTGTTTTGCCTCGGCTGACCCAAAATCTCTTTTCAGAGATTTTCTAGCCGTTGCAACGTTTGGAAATCAATTCCCACAATAAAAGTAGGTTTCCAGACGTCCAGACATAGTGCCAGACGTCCTGTATATCGTCTGATGGACTTGCGTAAAAACCCTGTTTAGATCTGATCCAAGTCAGGGAGAGACCCGCCCAAAATGAGACGTCTGACCTTTTAATCAGACGTCTTATAGTGAACTTCCAGACGTCTGATGCTAGAATTAGACGTCTGATAAGCCTGTCAGAACAATGATTGTTCCTGATTTCGGGCTGATTCACTTGGGCTTTGTTCCCAACGGCTATAGAACCTTTCTTAAGCCTTCCAAAGCCTTCCTAAGGCCTCTATAAATAGAGGGTAGCCTTTACACACTTAGAGACACAAAGATACAACAAGAGAAACACAAGAAACACTTTGCGATACACTAAGATCAAGTATTTCCACTCTCTTGTGTCCAAGAAGCTCTTGCTCTCTAAGCTCAAGTTCTACATCTTGAGAGCATCATTCCCTTCGCGCACCCGCTCTCCCGCCGTAGTTCACGAGAGCGAAGTTGCGCCGTCGCGTGGCTCACGCACCGCGTCATCGTCGACGCACTCCTTGCAAAGGGGAGTTTCCTAAATCCTATAGAAGCTTAGGTTTATTACTTTGTTGGCTCTATAGGTTGTTGTTTATTTTACCTTTGTCTTTTGGTTGGGTATTCGCTTTGCGAATTCCCGTCTCCTTCGTGGGACAAAATCCTTCTCGTGGAGAGAAGGGGTTGAGGAATGCTACCCTCGTACTTGTAGCGTGGTTGTACTGAGGTTGAATCACCCTCGTTTTAAAGTGATTCGTTTAGTGGATTTGATCAACTAGGTTGATCGGAAAATCCTAACTCGAGAGGGTTAGGTGGTGGTTTTCACCGATTTGGGTTTCCACCTAAAAATTCCTGTGTACATTTTGTGATTGCTTATTTTTGTGAGATTGTTTATATTTTCAATTCCGCATTTTTTTGTCACGCTGATCTCACCCCTCCAAGTAGGGAAATCACATGATCTGCTTCCGTCTGTTCAATCCAACCAGTTAGAAGGAGGGACTGGGGAGAAGGTTCTTCCTTCGGCTTGCGCCTCCGGTTCCTAGTGTACCCCCCAGCCGCGATCGTTTGACTCTACTCCCCTAGCTAGACATCAGATTGAACAGTAGAAACAGACTAATCGAAAATAATCTTGTTCTGGGTTCTGAAGTGCGAGTCCAATCCTTAAGGCCAACGTCTACTCTGTTTTATTTAGGGCTAGGTTTGAATGTGCTTTGGAATGTCATGGGCCCTTTAAATGGGTTGTTCCCTTAATGATTGATTGATTCGTGTGTGAGTGCACAACCAGTGGTTTTCAAGCAAGATTGTTTTTGATGTCGTGAATTTTAAGGTTCAAATCTTGCTTAGTAGCTTTTAGGATTCAACTTTAGGTGTTTTCAATCAAGTTTCATTAGCACACCAAGTTTTGCAAGCACAGGTGAATATGTTTTCCTTTAAAATTTAAAAAGAATGTGGAGTGCCTGGTAATCCCTAAGAGTTGAACCTAATTGGCAGCTACTTGATGAGTTGATTTTATTTGAAGTGGTGCGGCCCAATCAACTCAAACAATTGGCCTATTGCACCA
Source organism: Thalassia testudinum (assembly GCA_037157565.1). Classification (NCBI taxonomy): domain Eukaryota; kingdom Viridiplantae; phylum Streptophyta; class Magnoliopsida; order Alismatales; family Hydrocharitaceae; genus Thalassia; species Thalassia testudinum. The sequence continues at coordinate 80,559,034 of JAZHRO010000024.1, forward strand.
CTTAATTAGGCACACAAATGATTACCTAATCTGATTTCTACTCAATTATGTGTTTGGATGTGTGTACCGGCTCCTAAGATTGGTTTACCGGTTGAGTTTGAAAATCAAATGAGGTTGTGTACCTCTGTGAATTTTTTTTTTTTTTATTGTGGGGGTTGGGGTGAGTATGGGTGTCAAACAACAAACAATCTAACCTTAGAGTTTATAAAAATACCTAGGTTGATTGATGTTTGAGTTATTATGTGATGAAATGAAATCTAATGGGTGGGAGGTGGGGGGTAACTCACAAAACCTTCTACAGCACTTTACTCCAATCTACCGCTTTTGCCTGCCTCGAAAGAGTACCTGCAATTACAATAAGAAAGGAGAAAAATGAGGTAAATGATTTGTAAGTTACAAAACGCGAAGAGAAATCAAAGATCGTTGCCTCCCCAGCAACGGCGCCAAAATGTTGAACGCTTATGAACCTACGCTAACGTGTTTGGTTTTGGAAAACCTGTCATTGTAGTTCGAAAGCGAAGAATTCGTGTTCAACAAATAAAATTTATACCAAAATTAAAATTCCGGGTCGAACACAAGGAGGCGGACGTTTGATTTAAAAATTACGCGTTTCTTTTTATTTGTTACAGAATAATTCAATTTAGAACTATCTAATTATTTACAATAAATAGAAGAGAGAGAGAGTAAGAGAGAAAGAGAATATTACACAGAGAAATCAAAATGAGATGTAGAATAAACAAGGAATTTTTGCATTGAAGAGATTGTTCATTACAACTAGAAAGCATAAAATAATTACTCTAAAAAGCGATAAATTTACTCTAGAAAGCATTAAAAGAATGGAGGGAGAAATGTCCTCCTCGACGGTTGCTTAGAGGACGAGTAGATTAATCTAGAAAGCAGTAAATCTATACTAGAAAGCGGTAAAAAGAATAGGGAGAGAGAAATCCTCCTCGACGGTTGCTTGGAGGGCGAGCCGGACGGGACGACGCCTGGATGAAGGAGAACGAAACAGGATGAAGGAGGACGAATCAGAAGAACGGGAACGAAGCAGCATGCCGTCGTCGTCGCGGGATCCACTTCCGAAGGGGAACGAAAATTGGACTTTATCTCGCGAGAAGCATCCCGGGTGTGGGACAAGCTTCTCTTGAGCTTTGGAGGGGTAAAGAAGAGAAAGAAGGGATGAGAATTTCGTATGGAGGGGGTCTCCTTTTATAGTTGCAAGGAGTGGGGGCAAAATGGACATTACATCTTTAAAATAATAAATAAGGGGTCTTTAGTGACGGATAAATCCGTCACTAAAGCCCCGCGGTGGCCGTCGCCGCTGCACCCACGCGCGCCTCCTCGGCTGCCTGCTCCTCAACGCTCGCGCACGTCCAGCGCTTTTCAGCCATCCGATCACGAGATCGGACGGCTTAAATTGCGTCCGCGCCCGCTGCAACCCGCCCGCCTGCGCGTGCGATCGCGCGTTATGCGGGGCATCCAATCGTGCGTCGGCGCTATCGGGCGCTCGCGACCGCACGATCTCCATCCGACGCTCCACGCGCCTCAATTACCCGCGCCTCCAATCCCCTCGTCGCGGCTCGAACCCGCGCCCCGCGCTCGCATAAGCGCGCTCGACCGCTACGTTGTGGGGCGCGGATGGTCGAGCGCATGTTTTAAGTGTCGGGCGGCCATAGCCGTTGGATCTCCATCTGACGGCGGAGAGCGATCGGGCGGGGGCCTTCACAAAATGCAAGCGTCCGTTTGGGCGGCTGAGATGGCGCCACGTGGCGCCATCTTGGCCGTCCATCTTCTGGAAGTTGTAGATGGTGCCACGGATGTCGGATTGACTCGATTTTTGTGTCGTTGGGCTGCGATCGTCAATCTGAATTCATCCGTGCGGTCGGATTTATCATCTGAAGTACGGATTTACACCATCTTGGCCCTTGATCTTCTAGGGTTCCCCGATCTCTATCTGATGCTACGGATGCCTGATTAGGGCGATCTTGGAGTCGTTGAACTCCAATCATCGCCTTGATCATATCCATATGGTTGGATCTTTGATCCGAGGCCCCGGTAAAATGTTTGCCCTGTCCAAGCACATAAAAGGAGACAATTAACCTCCATTTTATTCAAACTACTCTAAATGCGAGATGATGCATGTTATGCAATATTTATATCATGAAATGCAATCCTATGCTTAAGAACATGCATAAATAGACATTTTAAGTAGTGTAAATGTGTTTACATCTGGACCCAAACCTATGCCTAGCAGGTACCAGTACTGGTGAACAGTACCGGTACTTGCAACAAGTACCTTGAATAAAATTTATTCATCAATCTTCGGTGCTATTTGAATGCAAATAGATGATAAATATGATAAAGAAATGATATAAGATTTTCAAATGAATAATAGAATGGGAGTATGAGTCTTAATTATCTCTATATTGATTTGAACTCCTAAATCATTTTCTTGTTTGGAGACATATAAAATCTAGATTACAAGATAGAAGAACAATATGAAATCAATCTTCATTCTTCATGCCATCACCACTTCTTTCATATTTCCTAAATCCTGTGATTTCCTGTAAATGACACTTCATAAACTCATTAGTTCTAAAATAGTTTTGTTAACACCAAACACATAAAAGAGAAGTGGAACTAGGTTCCAACAATGCTGGCCCATTTCGCTTGTGTTTAACGGGCTATTAGGGAGATTAAAGTGTCTCGTTGTAGTAAAGCCTCCTAAATAGCTCTTCAACAAAAATAATTTATAACTCGAATATCTAAAAGTGAAGTTTGAGGTCGAACACAGGGAGCAAGTAGGAATTCACACACTAATCTTGATTAATATATAAATGAGTACAAGGAATCAAGCCAAGAATGATTATCAATGAATAATATCTACTTAAAATTGATCTTCAATGCAGAACATGAGTATATAAAGAGTTTAATGAAGTAAAAGGATGTTTAGGGCAAAATAATGGTGATTTAAATCACCAATTATTATCTTAGATGCACATATATACGAATTACTCAATAGTCTAAATAAATGAACAGTACCAACCACTTAAACACTTATCCACATAGGTAGATAAATCCACAGTATCGAGCCTCAAAGCCTTATCAGACGTCAGCTTTCAATTTCAGACGACTTAAACATTTTGTGCTATAGTACTCTTCCTTCTGTTCTTCTTCTTCTTCTCTGATCTCAGCTTCCTCTCTTCTTCTGCCTTCCCTTTAGCTTCTTCTTTCCTTCTTTCTCCACTTTTTCTTCTTTTCTTCACACACAAGGGGTACGCACCCTTCCTAACTGACTAAGTGTTGCTCAGTACCTACAAGAGAAAAACCCACCCCTTCCCCGCTCTCTCTTTCCTTCTCTTTCTCTCAAACCGGGTAATTGGGTATTCGGGTCGTGTGCCCAGGTCCAGGGTTGCGGGAGTGGGTTGCAGCTGAGAAGTGATAGAGGCTTAGGCGGGTTGGGTGAGCATGGGTGTAGTGGGACCTCACCCGTGGTTGGAGGCAATAAGCCCCAATCACAAAATTAATTTAAGCATGGGCATGTTGCCTTCCATGAATGATGTGGGACTAAATGTCCCTCCTTCTCATGCACTTGTGGCTATGAGGATCTCCCAATTGGCATCGTGGCTATGCTTGAAGTCCCCGATTGAGGACCTAGAGAGGGTTCTAGAATGAAACCGTGTCACTTGGAGCTGATCTTGATGAAGAACGTGGTCGTGGCGTGAAGAACAATATCGGAGAAGATGGTGGCAGTGACGGAGCTTCGGTGAGACCTGAAAAGAAAGAATACTCCCTCACGGCCTTGTTAAAGTTGCTCAGGGGGATCACTGAACTACGGCGAGAGTGATGAGAGGATCGGTGTGATGCGAGGGTGTGTATGTGAGTGTGGCAACGTTGGAAAGTGAGTGTGAAGGTGGAGGAATTTTGGTGGGATGAGTGGGTGGTCAAAAACCCAAATTAGGTCTGGGCTTTTGTAAGGCGAGTTGAGGCAGAGCTTATGGAGGTGGAGCGGACTCGCCAGAGGGGTGGCCGAAGCGAAGAATAAAGGTGGCTTGCATTTGGTCGAGGGTTTTATTTTTGGTTTTGGATAAAGGGATTTAACCTAAGAAACTAACTAACCTAATTGGATGATGGGGATAGGATTGGCACCGACATTGGTAGGCTGGTGCCATGGAAGACAAAGAACTCTAGAGGGGGACGGTAGCAAAGAATGAGGTCTAGGACGATGAGGCTTTGGCTGACCACCGTCAGGGGAATGAGAGGAGGATAGCTGTGACTCTAATTTGACGGTTGGAGGTGCAAATGAAGGAGAATGAAGAGAGCCATTGGAGCTTGGTCAGAGAAGGGCTAGAGATAGGGATTAGAAGAGGTTTTTGGCCCCAAACCTTGCTAAGGAGATAAGGCATGCCTTAGGGGTTCTTTTATAGGCCATAGAAGGTCCTCCAAAGCTTGGAAGCTTGGGGCTTATGCACATGTAGGACACCCGAACCTTCAAAAGGTTCACACAAGCTTTGGAGTAGGATTCAGAGCCTCGTATATGTCACAAATGGAAGGAGATTGTCTCAGGAGTTCTTCCAAGTTTGGAAGGGTTTTGTCAATCAATTAGGGAGAAATCTCTAATCAAAGGTCACCGGTGAAGTAGGTTTAGGAGTTGATGACGGCGGGGAACTATTGATGATGAAGATGACAAAGCTGGGGGGCTATTTGAAAAGAATTTGAAAGTTAGGGGAATGTGTGTGTGAGAGAAGACCTAGACTGAACCAAAATGCAATCTAGGTCAAGATGATCTCTGATTGGACCAAAATTTTAGTTCAAACCTAATTTGGACCCAAGAAATTTGATGATGAAGTTAGATTTAGGTTTTGATCAATTTTGAATGGGTAAATTGTGCATAAACCCAAATTATGGCAACTGTCTATCTGAGACTCTATTTTAGGTCAAAATGGGTTCCAATGGTCAAATTAAGCATACCAAACCTCAGAGAATATTTTTCTATGATTTTTAGAAGGTTTAGGTGAATTTTATCTTGACCAAAACCTCAGTGAATTAAGCAGGTCTTTTTTAGGGTTTTAGATGTCATTTAATTCTCGAAACGCATGAAAACCCATTTCTGTCTGCATGAACCCACTTATTAGACACTTATGACCATTTGACCTTTAATCAAATCCTTAAGAAACCCCGTGATTATTATGCAATTAGCGTATTATGTTAAAACTATAGTTTTACCCCTATTTTCATGTTTATTTCTCAGAATGGATATACAATGAAATACAATTTTCTGGCGGTTATGTAGGAGAATTTATCAATTGATTATGACTAATTTAAGCTAGATATGGCTGATGATGACGTTATCATCATAGCCTCATGCCTAACTTTTGTTAGTCCCTTAGCAAAATCTTATGAAATTAACTTGAATTCTAGACCATGCCTTGATGGTCAAAGTCTTGATTCTTTATTCTTTTTAGAAATTAGGTCAGAATGCTAATAATAGGCCTAGAGGTATTCAAGTACCAACCAAGATCCAGACTTGACTAGCTTGGGCCTCAGTCTGCTGCAATGGTTTCTAAGGCCCATAGGAACCATCCTAAGGTTTGTTGGACCATGCAGTTAAAGCACCCATGCTTGTAACATGGTTAGTCCCGATTTAGTTTGTGGTGCATTTTTGTTAAGAGAGAGGGATAGAAGACTTTTTTCATCTTTTGGAGAGTTCTCTCTTTTTCTTGATTATTTCTAGCTTCAGATTGGCTCAAAAACATGATCTGTATTTGATTCCTTGCTCCTGCCATCAATCCTCATATGGTCCCTGGTTTTCAATGCTTTGAGATAGCACCGCCCATGGCAACCCCCAGAACCCTAGCTTTCGACATGTTGAGATAATGCTGCCCATGGCATTCTATAGCTAAATTCAAGCCTTGGTGATCGACATTTCGGGATAATCTCACTCATGGCACCTGAACCAGCACAAGGTGCTTACGTGACCCCAGAAGGATATTTAGATATCCTAGGAGACAAGTATCGAGGAGACGATATGTTATTATGCATCTTCAAGGGGAATTTCTTGCCTCTCCGCGCTGGGAACTCGTCCAAATCAACTTGTGTTGACAACTTGCTTCTAATCTAGGCAATCTTTTTAGAACAGAACAAACGCTTTTGCGTGATTTTGATTGATTAAGCACACTGAACCAGACTGTGTGTGAATTAAGGTGCTTAGATTATCGAGTCCCGCAAACCAGAGGTCAGTTAATAAGGCCGAAGAATCCCTAAGCCTTAAACCTAATACTTAAGCTTCGCATTTTCCTCAACCTCTTGAGGACTATCCAGATCTTAGCGGATAAGTGAATGTTTAACCCCTAAAACAAGCCCAAGAGGCCTAAGATCAACACTCATACTAATCTTTTTGTCTCTCTGTTATTCTAGGACTTAATTAATTTTTTTTTTTTTGATTTGGTCTAGAACCTAAGTAGATTTCATAATCATTTACTAATGACTATCCCTTTTTTGTTTCAACTTGTAGCTCCTTTTTGACATTTAAATCACCTCCCCTTTTCCTCCTCAAGAATGATATGCAATTATCTCTCAAAATTTCCTCCCCTTTCTCCATTTTTTGTCCTTTTTCTATTTTTAAATTCTCTTGTTTTTTTGTTTTCCTTTTTGAATATGTATTTTTTTATGAGCACCCTTTAGAAACCTGAATTTTTATGTGTTTACACTTTAACAACCCCCTCATCCCTAAGTTTTGCAATGTTCTCATTATAAACCAGAGGGTATGAAATCAGTTGGGTTCAAGGATTAGAATAGGATCAATATGTGGGTGAATGGGTTAGGATGACTATTGCAGATGATTTCAAACTTTGGTACATGTACCAAAGGTGGAGTCAGTTGTTCTAACTTTGAACTCAGAAGTGCAGTAGACATGAAGCTCAAAAGGATAATAAGAAGGATCTCAGGTTTTTCGAATGACAGGTTGCCTCCCATTAAGTGCTAAATTCAATGCCTTCAGTCGAGCAAAAAGTGGTCAAGGAGGAGTGGTCAAACAAGATGAATTTTGTAAAATAAGAACCTTGATCAATAGCTTGGTTGGTCCAACCAAGTGATTGTTCAGATCAATAGACTGATGATGCAGCACAAACCTAATCAATCTGGTGGGCTGATGGATGTGAATCAGTAGATGTGGAGCCCACCAGATACCTTGTGACTCAGAAGGATGTGGCAATGTGAATTGCGTGTTTAGCTGAATTGATTTAGCCTAGTCAGAGTAGGGATCCTCAAATGAAAGAGTCTATATATGATGTAGGAACCCTACAAAAGTGATCAGAGAAAGATGGGGTGTGATTAGTAGTCTGATCGATGTCCAAATCCCAATCAAAAGATGGAGAATAATCATGTGCGATCGGATCATCGAGAGGAGAATCAGAGTAGAAATTGATGCTGGTGGCGGGTCAGGGTTGGGATCGGATTCTGGAAGGCTTTGTATATGGATCAGAAGAGATGGCTTCAATGAAAACTATGTGTGTTGAGGACTCCTCTAGAAAGGATTCAAAAGTAGGCTCATCTAGAGAGTCCTCATAATGGCCATCAAAATCAAAGGTAAATGCCTGAAGAGTGCTTATAGGGTCATGGAAATCTGAGTCAAGAAAAGATTTGAACTTTGGATTGCAGACACTCTTGGCACTTACTGTTTCTGATTCCTGAAGATCGAAAAGGAATGATTCCCTCTTAATGGAACCTGATTTTGAGTCAATGATCTTGGCATCAGGGACCTCAGAGTCAGAGTCGAAGAATGGGTCATGGATACTGAGGTCGTAGATTGGTTCATAATTGTCAGGAAACAAAGGTTCTTCGAAATCAAAGTAGGATTCAAAATCATCGGAGAACTTGCGAAGATCATGTTCTAAATTTGATTCCAGATCAGAGGTTCCACCACAGAAAGGATCAAGGTATGGAGAATTAGCAACCTGAGTTGGATCTATCCTACTGTCAGATTCTGAGCTCAAAAAGGTGTCCTTATTAAGCATGGGCTCAGGTTCTTGGCTCCTAGGATAGACCCAATCAATTCCCAATTCATCTAACTCCTCGGTTTCTATATTATAGATTGGCGTGACTTCCGAAAAATCAATTAGTGTCTTTGAGGAGGTTGGAGAGGTGTATTCATCAAATACGGGCCCAGAATTGTAATTCAAATTCAAAATCTGACTTTCATCATTTTGGGCCTCATGATTATCCCAAATAGGCTCGAATCCAGATTTTAGGTTAAGGGTAAGGATTGAATCACTAGAATCTAGGTTGGGCTCTACAGGGATGTCAAAATCTTCCTTGAAAATCACCTTAACAAGATAAGGCTTAGGATTACATTCTTGAGAAGTTATGTTTTAAGCTCATCCTCATAGGTGTCGAGGAAATCTAAGCTCGATGGACCAGCTTCTTGGTTTCCTAGGGTCGGTTCAGAATTGAGAACACCTGCAATTGGATCCTCCTAACCCACATTAAGATCAGGAACGTCAATTGCTATTAAATTTGAATCTGAATTCATTTGGGTTGGGGGTCCACTATAACCTTGATTCTTGAACTCGGGATTTGAGAAATTATGTTGATCACTAGAATCACTCCAAGATGTTTTATTAATTTCTGACGGGTATTGTTGATCAATGGATCTATATAACTTATGCAGCAATTCTCCTCGTATTTCCAAAATTTTTTGGAGGTCATTCTGAAATGAAGGATTTGACCAACATTGCAGACAATCGTTATTGTTTAACTTCACCAATTCCGTGTATTCTGCTAAGAGATCATCCTGGGTTGAACCATGGTTCATTTGTATCCATATTATCTCCACATGATTCACAATGTGGTCCATTATTTTCTGAAATTTATCCTGAAGGGTCCTTTTAAAATATTCGTCGTGGTGTCTATATGCATTCTCAATTATCTTTTCTCTAATGCTCATTTAGGACTCAGGTTTCCTAAACAGTCTTCCTAAATTGTAAGGTTGCATTTTTGAATCAGATGGTGGAATTAAGATGTAGAATCAAAACTCAGGTTAGATTGGAACTTGATTAGTTCTGAAAGAAATTCCTAAGGAGATCTAATTAGGTCTCTTAGGTTAAAAGCCTAATGACATTCCTATGTATGTGCTCTATAGAAAAGATGAGAGACTGGATATGAATTGGACCTAATCAAGGCACCTAAAGGTTTTTGGATGACTAAGGCAGTTTCGAGGTGAATGATACCTCTGAATCAGAAATCCGTACACCCGAGAAAGACTTGGGCAGCTAAGAAGGGAGAGCCCGGCAAAGACTCCTACACGGTAGAGCGTCCCCACGAGTTACAGGGTTTCCCCTACCTAACCTTCCTCGTCACTGTGGTTCCAAGTAGATCGGAATGTATGAACTTAAGACCTTAAGTCTACCAATTTTAGCCTAATTAGTGCCTTGAATTTCACTTGATTAGAATTTAATTTGACTTGTGACCTAATTTGGAGGTTGGTTGGCCCACAATGTAGGTCAACTTCACCTGACCTACCCTAAAGATGGTAGAATGAAATCTAGGTCAAGACCTAGAAATCACCCTGAATTGACTCTCAGGTTATTAGGGTTCAAGTGAAATTAGAGCCTGATTTTTAAGGTTCTTCTTAATTAGATATTTTCAAACAAGGGTATGGGTAGCACACAAATGCGGGAGGATTTATTCTCTTTAATGCAGGAAAATGTGAACTAACACCTCAAACCCTAATGTTGAAACCCTAATTTGTTCTATTCCAAGTCCAATTTGATTTTCAATTGTTCACCTTGGGCTTCAAGCAGGAAATGTGTTAGCCCAAAGTGATTTACAAATTAAGTGTAGTCCCTAATAGGTACAAGCAATTTGGCTAGGGAATTCTAAACAGAATCGCTTCAAGCTTAAATTAGATATGAAAATCTTTTCGCAAATCAGGAAACTTGCCTTTTTAATGATATTACTAAGAAAATAAAGCAGGTAGTTCCTAATTGATTTGTTTCCTTTTCTATCTTCCCAAGGATTAGGAGATTAGGAAAGAAGAGAGATTATCTACCCTGGGAGTGGTTGTTTTGCGTGGAAGATCACCTCATGATTTACCTCGCAAAATCACAAGAAACAAACAAGGGCAAGTTAGTGCTCAGATATAATCAGATAGAAATAAGAATAGCATTGAATTGCATGTTGCTCCCCAGCAATGGTGCCAAAATGTTTAACGGGCTATTCGGGAGATTAAAGTGTCTCATTGTAGTAAAGTCTCCAAAATAGCTCTTCAACAAATATAATTTATAACTCAAATTTCTATAAATGAAGTCCAAGGTCAAACACAGGGAATAAGTAGGAATTCACACACTAATCTTGATTACTATATAAATGAGTACAAGGAATCAAGACAAGAATGATTATCAAAGAATAATATCTACTCAAAATTAATCTTCAATGTAGAACATGAATATATCAAGAGTTTAATGAAGTAAAAAGATGTCTAAGGCAAAATAATGGTGATTTAAATCACCAATTATTAGCTTAGATACATATATATATGAATTACTCAATAGTATAAATAAATGAACAGTTTCAACCACTTAAACACTTATCCACATAGGCAAATAAATCCACAGTATCAGCCTCAAAGCCTTATCAGATGTCAGCTTTCAATTTCATATGACTTAAATGTTCTGTACTACGGTACTCTTCCTTTTGTTCTTCTTCTCTGATCTCAGCTTCCTCTACTCTTCTGCCTTCCCTTTAGCTTCTTCTTTCCTTGTTTCTCCTCTTTTTCTTATTTTCTTCATGCACAAGGGGTACGCAACCTTCCTCAATGACTAAGTGTTGCTCAGTACCTTTAAGAGCAAAACCCTCCCCTTCCCTGCTCTTTCTTTCCTTCTCTTTCTTTCAAACCAGGGTAATCGGGTATTCGGGTTGCGTGCCTGTGTCCAAGGTTGTTGGAGTGGGTCGCAATCAAGGAGTGATAGAGGCTTAGGCAGGTTGGGTAAGCGTGGGTGTAGTGGGACCTCACCCCGTGGTTGGAGGCAATAAGCCAAATCACAAAATCAATTTATGCATGGGTGTGTGGCCTTCCATGAACGATGTGGGACTAAATGTCCCTCCTTCGCGTGCACTTGCAGTTGTGAGGATCTCCCAATTGGCATCGTGGCTATGCTTGAAGTCCCCGATTGAGGACCTAGAGAGGGTCCTGGAATGAAATCGTGTCACATGGAGCTGATCTTGACGAAGAACATGGTCGTGGCACAAAGAACAACACCAGAGAAGATGGTGGCGGCAACAGAGCTCCAGTGAGATCTGAAAAGCAAGAATACAGACTCACGGCCTTGTTAAAGTCTCTCAGGGGGATTGCCGGACTATAGCGAGAGTGATGAGAGGGTCAGCATGATGTGAGGGTGTGTATGTGAGTGTGGCAACGTTGGAAAGTGAGTGAGAAGGTGGAGGTGTTCTGTGGGATGAGTGGGTGGTCAAAAATCAAAATTAGATTTGGGCTTTTGTAAGGTTAGTCGAGGCAGAGCTTATGGAGGTGGTGGTGGCAAGTTTTGTGGGTTGTGGAGGTGGAGCAGACTTGCCAGAGGGGTGGCTGGAGTGGAGAATGAAGGTGGCTTGTGTCCGATCGAGGGGTTTGTTTTTGGTTTTGGATGAAGGGATTTAACCTAAGAAACTAACTAACCTACTACCTAACCTAATTGGACAAAGGGGGATAGGATTGGCACTGACGTTGGCAAGCTAGCGCTATGGAAGATGAAGATCTCTGGAGGGGGATGGCAGTGAAGAATGAGGTCTGGGACGACGAGGATTTGGCTGGCCACCGTCGGTGGAATGAGGGGAGGATAGTTGTGCCTCCAATTTGATGGTTAGAGGTGCTGACGAAGGAGAACAAAGAGAGCCACTGAGCTTGGTCGGAGAGGGGTTGGAGGTAGGGATTAGAAGAGGTGTTTGGCCCCAAACCTTGCTAAGGAGATAAGGCATGCCTTGAGGGTTCTTTTATAGGCCATAGAAGGTCCTTCCAAGCTTGGAAACAAAGCTTGGAAGCTTGGGGCTTATGCACATGTAGGACACCCGAACCTTCAAAAGGTTCGCATGAGCTTTGGAGTAGGATTCACGGCCTCGTACATGGCTCAAATGGAAGGAGATTGTCTCAGGAGTTCTTCCAAATTTTGAAGGGATTCGTCAATCAATTAGGGAGAACTCTACAATCAAAGGTCACCGGTGAAGTAGGTTTAGGAGTTGAAGGTGGAGGGGACCTATTAGTGAAGAAGATGAAAAAGTTGGGGGGTTATTTGCAAATATTTCAAAAGTTAGGGGCATGTGTGTGAGAGAAAAGACTTAGACTGGACCAAAATGCAAACTAGGTCAAGATGATCTCTGATTGGGCCTAAATTTTGGTACAAGCCTAATTTTGTCTCAAGGAATATGTTGGTGAATTCAGATTTAGGTTTTGACCATGTTTGACTAGGTAAATTACGTAGAAACCCAAATTAGGGTAACTATCTATCTGAGACTCTATTTTAAGTCAAATTAGGTTCCAATGGTCAAATGAAGCATACCAAACCTTAGAAAATATTTTTCTATGACTTTTAGAAGGTTTAGCTAAATTTTATCCTGATAAGAACAAATAAATTCATCGTAAAATGCTTATTTATAATAGTTCCAAGGACTAGCATTGCATATCGTGATATAAATATTGCATAACATCCATTGCATGGCATTTAGGATAGTTGTATGTTTTGTATATTAATTCCTTCATTTTATATGGCTAGGAGGCAATGCAACATCCTTACGGACTTCAGATGAAAAATTCGATTGTAAGGATGGATCCGGAGTGACGATTGCAGTCCGACAACATATAAATCACCTCGATTCGAGCATCGTGGCATCCTCTGCAAGTAATGAAGGGTGGATGGTCTAGATGTTGACATGTGGCACCATCTGGAGCTCTCAAAGCCACTCGCCACATCTCCAAAGGTCGCCCATCAAGTGATCTTAGCCATTGGATGAAAATCCAACAGCTGAGAGGCCACCCTCACCGCACGGCCGCAATTCTTCTTCGCAACACACCTGCAAACGTGGCGTAATAGTGAGGATGAGTGCTGTTAAAGAGCGAGTGTGAGATAGAGCCGCAATTTGCTGCACCCCGCTACAGTGCCAGCTGCAATAAGACTGCTCAATCGCAATCGAGTGGTCGAGATTCCCCACGTGCAATCCAACGCTGCCCACAGACATGAAGGTGCACGCCAGATCACACGCATGTCATCTGAGGCATGCATTTAAGTTGACCGTGAGCAGCGCCCGCCGTCCGAACTTCACAATCGCGCGAGGCGCGTGATTCAAATTAGAACATGTGCGATCTGCGAGCACGTCTCAACCGTGCGATGCCTCATCCAACGGCTGCCAACGCACGCGCCAGCAATGCAAATTTCAAACGTTGGCAGGCGTGCACTCGCCTCTCACAATCACAGCCATCCACACCTGATCCAACGGCCGACAATCACCGTGCCTATGACAGCTACGGGTGTGAGCATTGGGCACGGGATTTACAATGACAGAAGAGCGGGCCTTTAGTGACACTTGCAACTGTCACTAAATGGCTTGCGTAGTGCGTGCGACAGCCAAGGCATTGAAGAGGTGCGGATCTTTTAGCGACAGCTTGAGTGGCCTTTGGTAATGCTTGTAGTTGTTGCTATATGCCTGTGCGCGGGATGCTCTTCTTCCCTCCACTACATAAACACCCCTACACCACCTGTTCCTCTTCATCTCTACCTACTCTACTTCCAGCTACTCCTAAGCTCTAGCAAGCCTACCAATGCTCCATTAGAGCTTACTCTCAAGCTCCCAAGGCTGTTATTAGTGTAGCGAACCTCTGCCTCACCAAATATTCATCCATCTTTCCATCCCCATTCATAGGTCACCTTGGAGCCATCCTCCTACCTCCATTCCGGTAGGAGATCATCTCTGCCTTATCACCTCCATTCTGGAGCCATGCCAAAGCTTTCCTCTACCCAACGTCCTCCTGCATCTCACCTCCATTGTCCCACACCTCACCTCCAATGTCTGAGCTTCCGCTAGGTGTCGTCGTCTCGTTGAATAGTCGATTCAAGAGATTTCTTCTCACCTCCCTCTCTTTTTATGATTTCATTGTTTATTGTAATTGACATTGGAGTGATATATATATTATATTTGTTCCATATCTCTTGTGATTCATTCTGCTTGTCTTCTTTAAAAATACAAAAAAAATAACAAAACCCTAAAATACCAAAAACAAACAAAACGAAGCATGGTTTTCAATTAAAGTAAGCGTCGCCTCCTTGTGTTCAACCCGGGACTCCCTTGGAGTTTCGGTATAACTTTTATTTGATCATGAGTTTCCAACTACGACGATGGGTTACTTGTAACCCTGATTTCAAACTCGTGAAACATGTGCAATCATTTTGGCATCATTGCCATGGAGGCAACAAAATTTGCTTTATTGTTTTATGTGCTTCTTTGCATTTACAAGCACTAACCCCTCTTGTCTTTGATATGCTATCTTGCAGGTACCCTAGCATGGAGATCCAAGTGTGGTAGATTGGAGTAAAGTGCGGGTAGAGTGTTTTGTAAGTGTCCCCCACATTTCCTCCCACTAGTCCATTTCACCTCTGATAAGTCCACTTTTGTGGACTATTATTTAGCCTAAGTACTATTTAATTATTTTTTCTTAGTTGTTAATTAACCTTGGCCTGCATTTAAATTTATGTGCTAATTTTACATTTAATAGCATATGATATGATCTATTTGATGAATGCAGGCTAGGTACGAGAGTCAGACATCCATTGTTGCTTCTAGAAGACATCCTCAATTGAGTTTGGATGTCTGACGAGTAGGGATCATAGTACTGTCAACTTTTAAGACATCCAGAACTTATTCTGGACGTCTAATGATGTTCAAACTGCAGCTGCCTTTCCTTCGCCAACCATGCCTCATCTCTTCAACCACCCCAACCACTCACGATGTTCGCTGGGCGGTTGGAGAAATCGACGGGCAAAGCAAACAAATGAGGGATGTTTAAAACGAAGGCTGGAGAGATGATCATTATCTTCCTTCCCCCCTGCAGGGATATCCTGCATCTCCACCACCGTGAAGAAGGTGTGCACCGTGGACTTTAGCGAGCATCGTGGTCTCTGTGCACCTGCCTCCCGCCTTCGTCCTCTCGACGGTCGCACGGTGATAGCGTGTGGCCACCACCGTGAACCCCCACACCGCGTAGCCACACCTGCACACAAGCCAGACCACTGCGTGCACCCTCACCGCACGTAGCACACCACTCACCTACAATCCCTCGCCTACGCCAACTCCAACCTGCGTGCGTGTAGCAAACCTCACTCTCCAGCCAGCTTGCGTGCTCCTCTTCTTCGTCATCTTTTCTTCTCCATCGGCAGGAAGAACCCAAAGCAGCCACGCCCACAAGCAGCCACAGCTGCGCGTGCACAGCCACCTTGCGCAGCTAGCCACGCACGCTGCGTCGCTTCATGCACACGTAGCCTTGCTCGCGCCCTTGTGCGCACATGTCCATCCACCGACGCACCAACAGCCCCTTCATCTTCTTCTTCGCCAACAGAGAAGAGGAACCCAAACTGTACGTCGGCTCCTCCACGCACAGCCCACACTTCTGGTCCTCGTTCTCATCGTTGACACCACGGTTGAGATGCCCTCACTCCACTGCTGCTCCCCTCCGCTTCACGCCACCAGCGACACCCATGCACGGCCTCCTTAGGACCTATCACCAACGTCATCTTCCTCGTCCGCCAGTGACCTCCGATGACCACTCGGTGTCGCACCACCATTGGAGTGTTCCTCTCCTCCGACCCAACTCCTCCGACGACTCTTGCAGCCAGCCGCGCCCACTCCTTCACGCGAGGAGGAGAGAGGAGAAATCCTCTACTTCTCCTCCAATTAAAATTTACCATTCATGCCATTGTGGGGGAACACTATTCCCTTATTTAATGAATTAAATTATTGAGGTGAATTTGCGTAGCAATCCTTCTACTTAATCAAAATTACTTTCATATGCATATCTCTCATGAATGATTTAATGCATGTCATATATATTATGGTGAACAAGTTATATTCTAGAAATTAGTATTTACGGTGTTTACCAGTATCACGATCATTATTTATATGATATTATATAGTGGTGATTTTGTATATGCACACCTGTATTCTTGATTAATTATTTGAAGCAATAAATCATGTTGGAAACACATGCACTAGTTAGTATACATATACAGTGAGATTCCTGAATAAACGAAGCACAACGCACTAGTTTAAATAGGTTAATTCCAACCTGTGGAGACGACCTAACTCTTCGTGGTTAGTTTTGATAATTAAAATGTTCTGAAAAGTGATTTTCTACCACGCGATTACATACAATGACACATCATTTTATGTTAAAGTTTTCAACAAAAAACGAAGATTGCTCTTTCAGCCTCAATCATAACCAAGACCTAATCTATTTAGGTGCTTGCATAAACACTAGGATAGACTTTATTTGCCTTGTTTGCCACCTTCACCCGTCTCACCCACATCTTATAAAATAAAAATAAAAAGATATTTTCTGTGGGATGAATCAATTTACACACTCTATACACCCATATCAAAGGCACATAAACTGACCTGATTTTCATCTACTCAACTGGGATTCCGACCTGTGGACCTGGTGCACGAATTCAACACATAAAAGAGTAGAAATCATATTAGGTTAATCACCTTTTTTTGCCTTAATCGATGGTACATTAGAGCTAATTGATTGAATTGTTTGGGTTGCACCACCTAATCTAAAAGAGGTTCATTTTGTAGTTTCCCCATAGGATTCAATAACTAGGTCAAGCTAGGCACTCCATATTTTTCTTGATTTCTAAAGGAAAATACTTGAACCCATGCTTTTAAAAACAAACTTGGTTTGCCTCACAAAACTTGGTTGAAAGCACCTAATATTTGAATCCTAAAAGCTATTAAGCAAGATTCGAACTCTAAAACAAACCTCATCATTAGTAATCTTGCCTAAAAACCTCTTGGTTGTGCACATTCACACATTCTCAAACAAATCATTAAGGGCACAACCCATTAAGGGCCCATCACATTCCAGAAGCACCAATTTCCTAAGCCTAACTAAAATTAATTAGATGTTGGCCCTAAGGATTCATTCGCTCATTGGGATCCAGATTGAGATTATTCATGATTAACCTACTTATACTAGTCAATCTGATGTCTAGCTAGGGGAGTAGCATCAAATGACTATGGCTGGGGGGTACACTAAGAATCGGAGGCACAAGCTAAAGGAAGAACCTTCTCCCCAGTCCCTCTTTCTAACTGGTCGGATTGCCTGGACATAAGTAGAATAAATCATCCATAATCTTAGGACAGATTCTTAGAGTCAGTAGACCTTTAGGCTACCCCATCTAAGGACGAGCTTGTATTCTTGTGCTACAAGGATCCCTCTTTTCCCCATCCTTCCGACATCCTTCCAATGTATGCTTGGAAGGAGGTCATTGAATCTTAGATTGGAAGGGCCTTTAGACCATTCTAGGAGGCAAAGGTTGAGCTATAGCCAAGCAGATCCCATGGTTGATCAGCAACCACCTCCCCCACCCCCGAACTAGCAGGAACTGATTTAGAGGCATTTGGAAGAATTGCAGCAGATGTAGCAATGGTTCCAACGTATGCATGGTCAGGGCACTCGGCCCTTGAAGGATTTTTACGATCCTTCAAACTATGGTGAATGTCCCGACATCATGATTCCCACCAGAGACATAGAAATCAAGCCCCAAGTCTTAAGTTTGATTAACCATTTCCATGGGCTTGGCTGAGAGGGCCCATTCCAGCACCTGGAGGATCTGACCACTTTGGTTCAGACCGCCAAAGCAAGGAATGTGAATGAAGAGAAAATGATCATGAGGCTTTTCCCCTACTTTCTTAGGGATAAGGCCGCACATTGGTACCGAACCATAGGAAGGCTGATTGAAACTTGGGCTACTCTTAAGTCGGCTTTCTTGAAGAAATCCTTCCCTATCGAAAGGACCAATGCCTTGCAATGGGCGATTACCACTTTCGCCTAGCGGTTGGGGGAACCATTTCATGGTGCTTAGGAGTGATTCCAGGAACTTTTGAGGAAGTGTCCACACCATGAGGTGCCGAAATGGCAACTCATGTAGATTTTCTATCATGGGTTGGTTGAACAACTTCATAATCACGTGGATGCCTCCTGCGGAGGCAATTTCCTCAATAGGGATGCAGATAGCGCATACGACCTATTTGAGGAAATGAGTGAGAACTCAATTAATCATGCCTCCATGGATGCATTCAACCGGTCCCAAAAACCTAGGTCAAGTGCTAATGAGATCCAGGATTCTCACTCATTTGACATGGAATTAATTTGTAATAAACTGGATAAAATGGACTTGGTTGCTAAGAGAATGGAAGAATGGATGTCTGGGAATTCAAGAAACACTTCTATACCTACTCAATCATAGAATTAGGGATTCCATTCCTCATGAGCTCCCACGGGGCGGGAATTCGTGAACCAACTTGATTCGGCTCAACCAGTGAGCCAGGATTTCTTGGAACCTTATGGGTTCCAAACTGGGGCCTTTGATCCCAGTTTTTCTGATCCATCCTTCCCTCCATCCTCATCCTATGAGGATGTGTATGCAATGCAGGAGAATGTTAGGTCCATCTCGTATTCTAACACTTATAACTTGGGATGGAGGAACCACCCTAACTCCTCTTGGAAAAGTCAGGGGCAACAGACCCAAACTCGACCCAGCAACTGTGCATCTCAAAGACCTATGTGTCAGGGTCAAGTATATACCCAGTTGCCCCCGAGACTGGTTACTCAGCCATCTTGGAATGCCCAACAATCTACAAAGCTGGCTGATTTAAACCTGCAGATGTGGAAATGCAAGGGTCCATGCTTCAGCTTATGCATCAAATGAAGACATCATTGGATAACTTGCAATCCGGGTTAATTGCTAACACCTGACAACTCAGATCTCAACCATCCCAACCCGTACCCAACCCGCGTAATGTGCAAAATCAGGGCAATAGAGCCCAAGGGTATGAGAATCAAAAGGACTCACGCACATGCTCAGGTGGTTGAGCAGGGTCCCTCATTTTCTTCTTTTGGTTACATGACTAACCAAGGCCCTCCAATCTTCACTAACCCACCACAAGACCCAAACCCGTATGCCTCTACAAACTCCGTCACCTTGAGAAGTGGAAAGCAAACCCGAGACCCTAAATTACCTTCTAGATGCCAAACCATGGGGAGCTTGAGAGAGAAGAGGAGGAGATTGAAGAAGCCAATAAGGCCCAGGGATCGGAAATTGAAAATTCCACCCATATCCCGTTCCCTAAAGCCCTATTGAAAACCAAGAAGAAGAAGACACTAGATAGCAACGAGGAGCTCCTGGATTTATTCAAGAGCGTAGAGAACAATATTTCGCTCCTTGATGCTATTAAGCACATCCCAGCTTACGCTAAATTTTTAAAAGAACTATGTACCCAAAAGCATAAACTGAGAGAACCCACTCCAAGGAAGGTGATTCTCTCTGAGCAGGAAACTTCTGTGATCCTGCATCACCTTCCTCAAAAGAAGAAAGATCCAGGTGCCCCCTTGATCTCATGCATTATTGGGGAATACACTTTTGATAGGGCACTGTTGGATCTAGGTGCATCCATCAACCTAATCCCAACTTCTCTTTATGAGAGGTTTGGGTTAGGTGAACTCAAGCCAACCTCAGTAACGCTACAATTAGCGGACCAATTGGTCACCACACTGAAAGGCATTATTGAGGATGTAATTGTCAACGTCAAGGATTTCTATTTTCTTGTAGATTTCCTCATCCTTGACATGGATGTACCTAATGATTTGAGGAACACGCCCATCATTCTTGGGTGTCCATTCCTAGCTATTACCAAGGCCAACATAAACTGTGAAAGCGATAATATGGAGATCGCCTTTGGGGATAAGAAATTAACTCTAGATATTTTTATTGCGATAAGAGGATTTGAGGATTGTGGATTCATTGAGGAGCTCAAGGATCAGGATCTTGAGACTTGTATGACAATTAGTGCACTCGAGGACTCCACCAACTTTAGCTAACCCAACCCACAACCCTCCATGGTAGACCTACCACATCCTGAAGAGGCTGTTGATTTTGTTCATTCCTAGCCTCTTCCATTGGATCGTCCTGATGAATCTTCATTAGCATCCTCCCTACCTTCTATTCTAAACCCACCCCAGCTAAAATTAAAACCATTGCCCAAAAATTTGAAATATGAGTTAGGACTTGAAAACACGCTCCCTCTGATTATTAGTGCTGATTGGACTAAGGAGCAAGAATCGAAGTTAATTAAGGTCCTTAAGAACAACAAGGAGGCAATTTGTTGGACCATCCATGACCTTCGGGGAATCGAGCCATCTTATTGTAATCATCGTATTTTCATGGAAGATGGATCCCGCCCTTCTTGCGAAATGCAAAGGAGACTAAACCTTAATATGCGAGAAGTGGTCTAGAAGGAGATAATCAAGTGGCTCGATGCTAGGATTATTTACCCAACCTCGGATAGTCCGTGGGTTAGCCCTGTTCAGATTGTACCCAAGAAGGCGGGAATAGCCATTACGACTAATGAGAAAGGGGAAACCTTCACCACTCGTTTAGCTTCTGCTTCGAGAGTCTATATTGACTATAGGAAGCTAAACACAGCCACTAAAAAGGATCACTTTCCCTTACCATTCATCGATCAAATCCTTGAAAGGTTAGCTGGGAAAAAATATTTTTGCTTCCTGGACTATTATTCGAGATATAACCAAGTCCCTATCCATCCCGAAGACTAGGAAAAGACAACTTTCACATGTCCCTACGAAACCTTTGCATTCCATAGAATGCCATTTGGGCTTTGTAATGTGCCTGTGACTTTTCAAAGGTGCATGCTGGCCATCTTTTTTGACATGGTGGGAGATTGTCTTGAGGTGTTCATGGATGATTTCTCCATTTTTGAAGATTCTTTTGAGCCCTGCCTGGCTAACCTGGAACTGATCCTCCAGAGATGCATCAAAACACGACTGGTCCTTAGCTAGGAAAAGAGCCACTTTATGACTCAGGAAGGCATTGTCCTGCGTCATGTGGTCTCTAGTTGGGGTATTGAAGTTGATAAAGCTAAGGTGGATGCTATCTCTAGACTTCCTCCACCCACATCCGTAAAACATATCCTCTCTTTCCTTGGGCATGTGGGTTTTTATAGAAGATTCATTAAAAATTTCTCGAAGGTTGCTCTGCCCTTGAGTAACCTTCTGGCCAAAGACATGCCATTCGAGTTTGATGAATCATGCCGTAAGGCATTTGATTTATTAAAAATGGCAATCCCCTATGCCTCGGTGTTGCAACCATCGGTCTGGGCAGCCCCATTTGAGATTATGGCTGACGCATCTGATTATGCCGTCGGGGCTATCTTGGGTCAAAAGATTAAGAAAAAGCCTCTGTGATTTACTACGCTAGCAAGACTCTGGACGAGGCCTAGAGGAACTACACCATTACTGAAAAAGAATTGCTAGCCGTAGTTTTCACTTTAGAAAAATTCAGGGCTTATCTGTTAGGTTCTCGTGTCATCATATATACTGACCACTCGGCCTTGAAACATCTCTTGGCCAAAAAGGATGCCAAACCTCAGCTTATTTGCTAGATTCTGTTGCTTCAAGAATTTGATCTTGAAATTAGGGATAAAGCCAAGGCACAAAATGTAGTGGCGGATCACCTCTTGAGAATCCTAATTAATTCTCCTCATCTGGATGTCCCGATTTGTGACACTTTTCTGGATGAGACTATCCTTACAGTCTCAGGTATCCGAACCCCCTGGTTTGCGGATATTGTCAATTATTTGGCCGTTGGTCAAATCCCCTAGGATTGGACCAAACAACAATGAGATAGACTTGTGTCTGAGGCCAAATATTATTTTTGGGATGATTCTGAGCTGTACTGCATCGACACAGACCAGATTATTCGACGATGTGTCTTGGAAATTGAGTTCCATAGCATATTTGAGTTCTGCCACACATCTACGTGTGGTGGACACTTTTCCAGGAAAAAGACAGTAGCAAAAATCTTGCAATCCAGATTTTATTGGCCGTCATTATTTAAAGATGCCCAAGAATTCTCAAAGTCATGCACCTGATGCCAAGCACTTGGGAACATAGCTAAGAGAGATATGATGCCTCTAAGCCCAATTCTTTCCATCAAAATTTTTGACATTTGGGGCATTGACTTTATTGGACCCTTCCCACCTTCATTTGGACACCAGTATATTCTAGTAGCTATTGATTACGTGTGCAAATGGATTAAGGCAATTCCCACCTGGACCAATGACCACAAGGTGGTCATCGATTTTGTGAAGAAAAATATCTTCACTAGATTTTATCAGTGATGGTGGCACACATTTCACTCATGTCCAGTTACGGAATTTACTGGGGAAATACAGGGTGAATCATAGGATTTCTACTCCTTACCACCCTCAGACGAACAGACAGGCCAAGGTCTCCAATCGGGAGATCAAAAACATTTTGCAAAAAATCGTTAGGCCTAATAGGAAGATTGGACCCAAAAGCTAGATGATGCTCTTTGGGCCTATCGTATGGCATACAAAACAACTATCGGTATGTCTCCATTCCATCTGGTGTTTGGTAAGGCATGTCACTTACCCGTAGAACTTGAACACCAGGCATTTTGGGCCATCAGGAAATGTAATGTGGACCTTGAGTTGGTCGGGAAAACCAGGAAACTACAACTATCTGAGTTTGAGGAGCTTCGCAATGATGCTTATGAAAATGCCAGAATCTATAAGGTAAGGACCAAAGCTCTCCATGACCAGATGATTTCACGTAAGAGCTTTGAGCTGAACCAGAAGGTCCGGCTTTTTGACTCTCGATTGAAGCTTTTCCCCGGAAAACTCAGGTCTAAGTGGCATAGCCCATTCATTATTGAGCGGATTTTCCCTAATGGGGCCATGGAAATCTCTGACCCAAAGACGGGTAATATCTTCAAGGTCAACGGACAGCGTTTCAAACCATTTGTTGACCATGTGCTCCCTGAACCCGTCTTAGACAAGGTTGCTCTTACCTTGCCTAAACTACCGCAGGCCGATCATCGCCCAGCTGAAGGCACTAAACTCAGCATATGTAAAGACTGCTCCAAGTTGACTAGAGTCTTACTGAAACCAGGTACTATTCTTCCACTTCTACTCTCCTGCATGCTTTTTGTTTGAACAATGAGAACATTGCAATAGATAAGCATGGGGGGGTGGAAATATCTTATAATCTTTTTGTCTGCTGTAACAGTAATTTCCTTTTTTTTATTCTATTTAAAAAACAAATTAGAATTAGGAGACAAGAACTTAGGCATTAGGAGTTGCAAACTTTAGGAATTGATACTTTGAGACCTGAATACTTAGACTCTTCAGGCCTTCAGGCTTAATTAGCCCGGGTGTCCACTCGAATGTGGACTTAGTCACGAGCCCTCGCCAATTCAAATTCATTTTTAATTTGGCTAGTAAATTGGGATGATAAGTATGCGACTTATCAACCCACCCTTTGATTTGGGGGGACTTTATGCCTAAGCATCTACACACTTTTTTTTGCGCTGACTCACTTGTCGGTGATTTCTTTGGAAATTGGGTAGCTAATGAACTATCTAGGGTGGTATGGCTGGCAAGTTGTCAGTGGTAATAGCTCATTGGCTGGTTGTCCAGAGCCCAGCCACAAGACCATTTTCGTTGTATTGCCTTTAGGTAAATTTAGAGCAGGGAAGCCACCTACTTAAAAAAAAAGAAAAATAAAAGGAAAAATTAAAAAAAAAAGAAGAAAAAGGAGAAAAAATAATAAAACCACACTTCATCACATGAGTATGGCTCGCAAGTTGTCAGTGGTAACAGCTCATCAGCCGGTTGTCTAGAACCCAACTCACAAAAAAATACACAATAATTCCTAAAATACTTGGGGAAGAAGCGGGGAAGTAGAATAAATTGGGGAGATATACATTGGGTTCGCCCTTGTGTTGACCCAATAAATAAAAGAAGTAGGGAGAAAGCTACCGTTCGAAAAGATAAGCCTCTAGGCAAGGTCACCTAGGGTCGTAGAAATCCGAAGTCCGTTTTAACAGTCGCTTAGTGAGTCTTTCACTATTTTCATAAGATGCTTAGCACTTAGAGTCCTTTTCGAGTCTTGGGCAGGTTGGGTAGTCGTAAAAAATTATCCCGGAACTCTAAAAATCCAAAAGTACAAAAAAATTAGAAAAGAAGAAAAATAAGAAATTCTTTTTTATCTACTCTTCTCAAATAAGGTGAGGGCTTGGACGGTCTGCATTCTAGCAGACACTCGAGCACTGTTGAGTTTTTGTAATTAGGTCTTGGGGTTGAGATTTTCTAAAGCAATCAATGAATTTTGCCTAAATAGTCAAACCCTTATTCTATGTTTATACATATCATTTAGGTTAATTTTGCTAAGAACTAGCAAAAAGTAAGCATGGGGCTATGATAAGCACATATAAATTCATCGTAAAATGCTTATTTATAATAATTCCTAGGCCTAGCATTGCATATCATGATATAAATATTGCGTAACATCCATTGCATGGCATTTAGGATAGTTGTATGTTTTGTATATTAATTCCTTCATTTTATATGGCTATGAGGCAATGCGACATCCATATGGACTTCGGATGAAAAATCCGATCATAAGGATGGATCCAGAGTGACGATCATAGTCCGACAACATAGAAATCACCTCAATCCAAGCATCATGGCATCCTCTGCAAGCAATGAAGGGTGGACGGTCCAGATGTTGCCACGTGGCACAATCTGGAGCATCCAAAGCCACCTGCCACATCTCCAAAGGCTGCCGATTGAGTGATCTCAGCCGTTGGATGAAAATCCAACGGCTGAGAGGCCACCCTCACTGTGCAGCCTCAATTCTTCTTTGCAACACACCCGCAGAGGTGGCACAACGGTGAGGATGAGCACTCTCAAAGAGCGAGCACGAGATCGAGCCGCAATTCGCCGCACCCCACTACAGTGCCAGTTGCAATAGGGCCACCCAATCACAATCGAGCGGTCGAGATTCCCCACGCGCAATCCAACGCCGCCCACCGATGCGAGGAGCATGCCAGATCACACACATGCCATCTGGGCGTACATTTAAGTCAATCGCGAGCAGTGCCCACCTTCTAAGCTACACAATCGTGCGAGGTGCACAATTCAAATCAAAACGTGTGCGATTTGTTGGTGCGCCTTGACTGTGTGATGCCTCATCAAACGGCTGCCAATGCACGCACCAACGATGTGAATTTCAAACGCTGGCAAGCATGCGCTCTTCTCTCGCAATCACAGCCATCCATGCCTAATCCAACGGTCGACGATCGCCGAGCCTATGATAGCTGCAGGCATGAGCATTGAGCACGGGATTTACAATGACAGAGGAGTGAGCCTTTAGTGACACTTGCAGCTGTCACTAAATGGCCTACGCAGTGCTTGCGCCAGCCAAGGCATTGAAGACGTGTTGATCTTTTGGCGACAGCTTGAGCAGGCCTTAGTGACGGTTGTAGCTACCGCTGAATGCTTGTGCGCGGAATGCTCTTCTTCCCTCCACTATATAAACACCCCTACACCCCCCATTCCTCTTCATCTTTACCTACTCTACTCCTACCTACTCCTAAGCTCTAGCAAGCCTACCAACGCTTCATTAGAGCTTACTCTCAAGCTCCCATGGGTCCTATTAGTGTAGCGAACCTCTACCTCACCAAATATACATCCATCTTCCCATCCCCATTCATAGGTCACCTTGGAGCCGTCCTCCCATCTCTATTCCGATAGCAGATCATCTCCACCTTCTCACCTCCATTCCGAATCCACGTCGAAGCTTTCCTCTACCAGATGTCCTACATCTCACCTCCGTCATCCCTCTCCTCACCTCCTTCATTCTAACTTCCACCAAGCGTCGTCGTCTTGCCGAACAGCTGATTTAGGAGATTTCTTCTCACCTCCCTCTCTTTTTATGCTTTCATAGTTTATTTTAATTGACATTGGAGTGATATATATATCGTATTTGTTCCATATCTCTTGTGATTCATTTTGCTTATCTTCTTTCAAAAATACAAAAAAAAAAAAACAAAACCCTAAACTACCAAAAACAAACAAAACGAAGCGCAGTTTTCAATTAAAGTAAATGTCGTCTCCCTGTGTTCGACTTAGGACTCCCTTGGAGTTTCGGTATAAATTTTATTTGATCATTAGTTTTGCAACTACGATGATGGGTTCTTGTAACCCTGATTTCAAACTCACGAAACACGTGCGATCATATCCTGACTAGAACCTCAGTGAATTAAATGGGTCTGTTTTTAGGGTTTCAGTTGTCATTTAATTCTCGAAACGCGTGAAAACCCATTTTTATCTGCATGAACCCACTTATTAGACACATGATCACTTGACCTTTAGTCAAACCCCTGAGAAACCCCGTCATTATTTTGTAATTAAGGTATTCTATTAAAATTGCAGTTTTACCCCTATTTTCATGTTTATTTCTCAGAATGGATATGCAGTGAATTATAGTCTTTTGGTGGTTATGTAGGAGCATTTATCAATTGATTATGACTAATTTAAGCTAGATATGGCTGATGATGATATTATCATCAGCTTGTACGCTATCTGAAGTTGGAATGATTAGGGATTATTCAATCTCAAGTAGATGTGCCTTTGCATCAATTTTACAATACGCCAACGACACAGTTTTCTTTGTAGAGGGGAAATGACATGAAGTGCAGGCTCTTTTGCATATGGTCAAGATTTTTGGGGAAATCTTGGGTCTAAAATTGAATGGGGATGAATCAACCTTGGTTTGTTTTGGGATGAAGGGGGAGGAGCAAATAGGCATCTCTTCTCTACTATGCACGCCCTTGGTCACACTTCTGATCTGATATTTGGGTTTGCCTCTAAAATGCACCAAATTAAACAAAAGTGACTAGAATGTTTTGTTTGAAAAATCTACAGCCAAATTAGAGTGTTGGAGCAGTAGATATCTATCCAAAGGTGAAAGACTCATTCTATTAAATTCGGTGATTACATCAATTCCAATTTTTTTCCTCTCTCTTTTCAGAGCTCCTAGATCTATTTGGACAAGACTTGATGTGATGCGAAAGAGGTATTTTGGAAGGGGGTGACGCATGAGGGCCACTTCCTACAACCTTCGAAATGGGACCAACTGTGTACACGTAAGAAGTTTAGAGGCTTGGGCATTAGGTCTCTCAAGGAGTTTAATGACGCCTTCTGCTGAAATGGGTTGTTAAGCTATTTAACAGGGTGAACAAGGCTTGGACTAAACTAATTGGTGAAAACTACAGTCACTCACATGGAGCACTCAATAGGTTGAATCCAATCAAGCCCTCCCCTTTCAGGTGATCTATTGTGTAGGCACTTAAAGAACACTTGCAGCTGCTGGAATCGACTTTAGGAGATGATTGTTCCTTCCAGTTTTGGCAAGAGGGTTTGTCTCCATTAGGAATACTGAAAGATACCTTCCCAAGGGCATATGGAGGAGTTGCAAATAAGCAGGCCACGATGAGTAACAACTAGGATGTTCATGCTGATGAATGGAAGATTTTTGGAATTGATCAACACAGGGCTAGGAACCAGACTTGGGATGAAAAAGAAAGGCAACTTCAAGAGCTCTCTGCCTTTAAACCAATGGCTGATGAGAAAGATACTTATCGCTGCCAAGGGATTTTTTCTCTGACCAATGCGTATGAGAAAATTATTTTATGTGCCAGGTCGAGAGAGGCAGATCAATTTGCTAAACAATTATGGAATTTGAAAATCCATTAAAGGTCAAAATGTTTTTGTGGTTGTGCAGGAAGGATGACTGGATAACAGGGGATTTGAGACACAAGAGGATGTGCACCCTTGCTCAATTTTGCATATTATGTGGCCTACCCATAGATAGTACCAGACACATTTTTTCATCTTGTATGGTGACGAATTCTATCTGGAGAACAATGTGTAGGGAGTCAATTCCCACATAGGATACGTTATGGCATAATTTTTAATTACATGACAAGCTGCATGTGTCAATGGCAGCACTTTTGTGGCGTGTTTGGAGGGTGAGAAATGAGTATCTTTCTCAAGAGAGACAAGTGTGTGTCAAGCAAATTGTAAATGGGTACTGGTCTCTCATGCATATATGGAGATCTTTCATGTAATGACCATACTATATTTTAATTAATAAATTCTTTTTGGATTGCGATCGTCCTCGATATCATTCCTTTCAGTTAAAAAAAAAAGATATATATTTTAGTTTTATAAGAACTGTTTGTCGTGCTGAATTGGGTTTTAAAAGTATTGTGTTGTAGTACAGCCGAAATAGCATTCAAAATAAATACTATTTTATTACTCAAAAAGATTTCCCAGGTCGAACACAGGGAGCAAATTGGTATTTAGAAATCAAGATCCCAATTCAGAATTAAAAGAGTATGCAATATATCAGTATCAGAGTGCAAAAATATGGAAGTAAAATGGTGATGTAGATCACCAAGTACTCCTACAATATCACCAAATAATTCAATGTATAAATATGCAATGGAAACTAGAATCTGTCATCTAATTCCTTAATTAGACTACTTAAAGTGTTGATTTCTTCTTCTCTTTCTCTGCCTTTCTCTTTCTGCTTCTGTATTCTGCCTTTGCTTCTCCTTCTTCTTCTTCTTCTTCCTACCTTTGCCTTTTCTGAAGTCCTTTTCTTCTTCTTCTCTAGCTCTCTTCAGCTGCTCTCTAGCCTTCTTCTTCCTTCTTCCTTTTCTTCAGCCTCTACCTTCAACCCTTGCCTCTTCTTTTTCTTCTGAATTATCCAAGTATTGGAGCCAATCTTTGTAGGGCAAAAACCCCCCTAACCCCACGCAGCTCTCCTCTCTCCTTCTCTCTTTCTATATCAGAACTGCTCTCCCAAAGCCTTTGCCGATCAGGTAATCAGACCTAATGTAGACCCGGGTCCAGGCTCACCGGCGTGTGTGGTGAGCGAGGAGTGAAGTCAGGTCAGGAAAACGGGTCGGCCAGGTGATAAACACCAGTTTATCATCATTCTTATGCATTAAAACAAACCTAGCCCTTAGGATTTTGCTCTGCAAATGGGTTTTTGGGCTACATTTAGGCATTAACTAGGTTAGGCATGCATTGCATTTTTTCTTGTCTTTTTAATGTGTTTTTGTGAGTGTTAGGGATGAACAGATATATAGATCCCTAAAACCCTAGCACTCAAGAAGGCAACTGGTGAAGAAGAAGCTCAGACTAGCTGGAACTCAGCTTGATCCAGCTCACCACAACTGGAATCTAGCTCACTTGGACTAGGGTTAGCTCATCCTAACTCCATTCAGCCCATTTCAGTTGAATGGCAGCTCAAGAGAGCTCATATTAGCTCACCCTAGCTCAAGTCAGCTCAGATTCAGCTCAACTTAGCTGAGTCTAGCTCATCTCAGCTCCCACTAGTCCATAGGGAGCTCTAGCTAGTTCAGCTGAGTTGACTGGAGTTCACCCCAGCTCAGGTCCAGCTACATCCAGCTCCACTCAACTCCAGCCAGCTGAAGATGGATTCATTCTAGCTCAAAAAGCTCAAGTCCAGCTCTCGGGGACCCAGTTTAGCTCAAGCTAATTGAGCTAAGCTACCTTAGCTGTCTCAACCAGCTCAATTCTCCCCGTGAGCACCAGACCCAGCTCACCTTAGCTCCATTTAACAGAAGCCAGCTTACTTTAGCTTGGCTTAGCAGCTAGCAAAGAACTAGCAAGCTAAGCTAGCTAGAGTTGCCCCATGTTGACCTCTTTAGTAGCTGCCAGCTCCAATTCAGCTCCAGACTCTGCATATCCAGCTTCTCTCCTCAAACCCTAAGTTCTACATGTATATTCCTCTACTTTATAGCTAGCTAAGCTAGTTAGCTTAGCTTAGCTTAGCTAGCATCCACCTCCATGGCACCAAAAACCTAACCCTAACTCCACCTACATAACCTACCACTCTAAGTCCACCTAAGCCTACTTAAGCTAGCTCCACCTCTACTCAAGTTGGCGCCACCTCTTCACCACCTTTCACCCCTCAACTAACCACCAAAAGACACCTAAAGTTGGCACCAAAACTAACCCTAACTACCTCCCTTTTGGCGCCAACCTCAACCCCCATATCCACCCTACACATAACCCCTCCAAGCCATCTCCACCATCCACCTCAACCCCCTTCTAGAAGCTTAGAAGTTGGCACCAACCCATGGCACCTCTCCATGGTTGGCACTACTTTTAGGTGTCCCTTGGCCACCCATAACTACCCCCCTTACACCCCTTTGGTGGCACCAACTCTCCTTAGCCCTAGGATCACCTAACCACCTCCATCTTCCCATCTTAGCCCTCCATCTCAAGAGTCACCTTAACCCCTCATCCTACCTTATAAAAAGACCACCACCTTACAACCCATCCTTGGCTAGCAAATTTCCTCTCATATTCTACCTAAAGCCCACACACAAGAGAGAATAAGAAGAAGAAGATTAAGGGGATATTCTATCCCCTTGGTGCCTTCCCCTCTTCCCTTCTCTCTAGTGCCCATGCCAGCCAAAGGAGGAGCCAGGAAAGGAAGAGCTTTGGAGGAGGTCTTGAAGGTGGTTCACGCCACCTTGGAGGAGAGCTTGAGGGTGGTGCACGCCCACCCTAGGAGGAAAGACTTGAGGTGGAGAGCATCCACCTTGGAGGAGCTTTCAAGGAAGGAGAAGGAGACCCTCTTTTCAAGCCAAGGAGTAGCTAGGCTTGGAGCAAGAAGACTCCCTTCTTCACCAGATGCTACAAGAGGATTTATGTTTCTTCTATTGCTTTTATATTTTCCATTTCTAATAGAAGCATTCCTCTACTTGTCTTTGTAAAAGAACACAAATTCTGCTAAATTAATCTGCCTCCTTTTTAATTTCTTGTTGCAATTGTTATCTTTGTTCTAGCACTTGTTTCACTTCCGCTCCCTAATTATTCTAGGCCTCCACTTGCCTAGAGTGAGCTTAGTAGTGGACATTTTTATCTCTTAAGTTTTAGCTTAGCAATTTTTGGTGTTAGCACTTTTTCGTCGCAATTCGCATTTTGCCCTCATCATTTCAAAATTGAAAAAAGAATTATATATTTAAAATACCACAAAGAAAGTTGAGATTTATTTTCTAAGCAAGAGAGTTGAATTGCAAATTTGCCTCCTTAGATGACCCTAAATACTCCCATATCTAGGAATATAAATTTAAAAGCGTATGTGATTTGGCTTGTTACAACGACTTAAAAACCCTCTTTTACAAATCATGCCAAATTTCTCATCACTAGGTCCACGGGGGAAAGGTCACGGATGAGGCCGGTGACAGAAGCCGTTTTCTTGCATTTTAAAGTTGTCGGAAATCGTAGTATAGTCGCGTAAAAACATTCGTCAAAAAATGATTTTTGTAAAGATAACGAGACTTGAGTCCTGGTCGTTCATCTCTGGGAGGCTTTTATGCAACTGGTGGAATGGAGGTGAATGTAGCTAACCTAAGTGTGAATGAGTGACAAGAATGGGATGGGTGCAAATGGCCACCCCTTAGGTCTTTTTATAGACCTAAGGGAGACTCTCTAGAGAAGTGTGGAACTCTCTAGAGAGAACCCCAAGAGTGGCCGGCTCTGGTGAGAGAGAGGTGGTTCTTAGATCCATAAAAAGTGGATCTCAATTTGAATGGCTCTTGGTTGCTAATTTTGGCAACCAAGAGTGGTGCCACCTTTGGAGGAACCTAGAATACTCTAGGTTGTGTGGGAGTGCATGAATGTGTGTGTGTGTGTGTGTGTGTGTGTGTGTGGTCGTGCCCTAGGTGTCTATGTGATATAGGTTAGGTCTTATGGGGTTTAGGTTGGTGTAGGCCTTAAATTTGGGTTACAAACCCTAATTTCCAAGGGGGAAATGCAATTAAACTTAACACAAGTTTAATTGAATGGGTGTGAACCTAATTGAGAGTGAAATAACTCAATTAGGTTGGGCTTAGAATAATTGGACTCTCACTGAGTCCAATTGGACTTGTATGGGTTGAGATTTGAGCTCAATTGGACCCTATGAGTCCAATTGACTAGGCAATGGTAATTGATTATGATCAAAGTCAATTAGGTTTAGTGAGGACCTAATTAACTCCTTAAGAAGGTCTAGAGGTGATGTACTAGGATTAGGGTACCTTAATTTAGGTTCCTATGGGGTTGGAATTGGGTTTAGGGAGCTAGAGATCCAAGATCAAGGCTTGAATCACAAAACAGGAACTGGAGAACAGTTCCAGACGTCAATAATATCATCAGACGACTTATACTAAAAAATCAGAAGTCTAGACTTATTTTCTGGACGTCTAATCAGAGTCAGGAAGGATTCAAGGTTCTGTCGTGGGTATTCTGCAGAAATTGGATGTCTGACCAAGTGTCTGGACATCCAATAACACTACAGAAGTGGGTTTAAGGTGTGCGGGAGTTGGCTAAGGGTTCTGGACGTCCTATAATTCATCTAGACGTACAGATAAAGGTTGGAATTAGGGTTTTAAGGTTTCCTAGGGTGCGGCGACCTAATCTAAGGGTGGCTAAGGCTTGGGGAGGCTTCTAGGCTATCCTAGGGCTAGGATGGTCCTAAGTTCTTCATATTTTACTACTTTATCCTACTTAATAGAATAGCATACCTTAACTCCCTTACATTATTATCTGTTACATCTAATCTAGGTCTTCCGCTCCAGCTCTGTTGCAACACCAGTTATTCCAGCTTCAGATCCAGCTTCCGATCTACCTTCTGGTTAGCTTATTACCTGTAATTATCATAATGCACCTAATTAGCACATTATAGCATTATTTTATGCATAGCTAAAAGAAAGCAGTAAAGATGCAAATAATGCTTATGCATGCATGAATTATCCTAACTTATGCTATGTCCTAGCCTAATTTAGGTCAATTACGACCTATGATTGCTGCGTAATCAGCCGGTGAAGGGTGAGTGGGACCTCACCCCGTGGTAACTGAGGCAATAAGGCTTCTTCACTTTTTCAATTTATTCTGGTGCAGGTGCTCTTTCACTTCCGAGGTGGGACTAAATGTTTGACATTCCTTTCGCGCACTGTAGTAGCAGGTTGTCGTTGCAATTGCAGTAGCCTCAGAGTCTCTCGACTCCAAGTGAAGGCCAAGAACCATGCACAAGGGAATTCTGCACATCTTGTAGTAGTAGCCTAGGCTTGGCGGAACCTGGAGCTGCAGCAAGCAAGCTTCAAGCTCGCTCGCTAATGGCGGTTGGGCGACGAACCTGAAAACACAAGAATGGCCTCGTGACCACGTCAAATCATCCAGGAAGGTTCGTCGAAGCACGGCGGATGTGTTGGAGGTGTTGGCGTGGCTTGTGGGTGCCAGTGAGCGTGTGCCTAGGGCGTACTGTGTGCGAGTGAGTGGGTGTGTTCGGTGAGGTGCTTGGGTGAGTGGTGCGGTGCATGGAGTGAGGGGAAATGATCAGTGGGGTGAGGCGAAGGTCGTGGATTTGCCGGCAAGGGTTGTGGTGGCCTGTGGAGGTGGGATGGCCTCGTCGAAGTTGATGGTCGGAGATGGAAGGGATGGAGGTGATGGAGGTCAGCAGTGGTCGATTTTGGAGAATAAAGGGTGGAGACGGAAATAGAGGGGAGAGGGAGCTTATCTGGGAAATCAAGAGATGAAGGGGGCGAGCAAAGGCATCGGGTCTGGTGTGGCCGACGCCAGAGACGAAGGCGGCTCTGGTGAGGTGGGATCAGCGCGGACAAAGGGAGAGAAGCACCTGCTGGTATGGCAAGATGCGGATGAAGTCAAGGAAGATGGATCCGTCGCAGGTATGGCGGTCGGACAACGAGGAGGAGCAGGGAAGGTCGCCTGATGTCAAGGTGCCTACAGCCGTGAGGGGGAAGAGAGTAATTTCAGGTATTTGCGGTCGAAATTGAGCGTGAAGAGGTTAGGGAGGTCTGGGCTCCTTTAAATAGGGCTCTAAAGGTCGGTTAGGGCTTGGGAAGCAAGCTTCCCAAGCTTGGAAGGTCACCGGCGATGGAAATTGTTGAGATACTCGTATCTTTCATGCATTCACTTGAGTGATTGGGAGGGAATTAGATCTCAAGGATGGGTTCATATTGACAGGAATTTCTTAGAGGATCTTCCTAAAAGTTTTGGAAGAGATCCTCAAAGCAATCAAGAAGAACTTCCAAGTTGAAGGTTGCTGGAGTAGGTTTCCTCTGCGATAATGGCAGAGGGACCTACTTGTGAAGACGACAAGAAAGATAGGGGGTTGTTAGCAAGGGTTTTCGAAAGTTAGGGGTATAAATGTAATCAGGCTAGACCGTTTTGCAAACTAGGTCAAGGCAAACTCATCTTGGGTCTAAATTTTGGTACAAACCTAATTTAGACCTAAGGAATCCAATGGAGAAGTTGGATTTTGGGTTTGACAACGTTTGAGTGGGAAATTTATGCAAAAACCCAATTTGGGGTAAATATCTGTCTGAGACCCCATTCTAGGTCAAGATGGATTCTAATGGAAAAATTAAAGGTTATAAACCCTAGAGAATATTTTTATATGATTTTTAGAGGGTTTAAGTGAATTTTATCCTGACCAGAACCTTGGTTAATCAAGTGGGTCTATTTTTAGGGTTTCAAGAAGTCATTGAATTCACAGAACTCACACAAACCCTTTTCTGTCAAATCCAACCCACTTGTTATCTTATTAAGACCATTTGACCTTTGTTAGCCCTTGAGAAAACCCGTGGTTGTACTACACTGGAAAAATTATAGTTTTACTCCTTGTTTCTTGTGTTTCTCTCAGAATGCTTATGTAGTGAATTATGACCTTCAGTTGGTTATTTAGGAGCATTTATTCTCTTTATTGGGTCAAAATGTGCTAGTTAATACTCATGATGGTGTTCCCATCATACCCCCATGCCTAGCTTTCACTAGTCTCTTAGCAAAATTTTAAGGTTTTAACTTTGATTCTAAACCATGAAATCCTTTTGATGCTCAAAAACTGTGATGTGTGTTTTCTTCTGTGGATTAGATTAGAATGTCGATAGTAGGCCTAGAGGTACTCAAGTACCAACCATGATCCAGACCTGACCAGCTCTAGCCTCAGTCTGTCGTGAAGGTTTCTAAGGCCCACAAGAACTATCCTAAGGTTGATTGTACTCCGCAGTTAAAGCACCCATGCTTGTAACATATTTTCGCTTTGAATCAGTTTGCAGTGCGTTTTTGTAGGAGAGAGATAGAGGAATTTTATTTGTTTGGAGAGTTTTTCTTTCTCTTTTCTTTTTATTTCTAGCTTCGGATTGGCTTCACAACATGGTCTGTATCGAATTCCTAATCCCCATCATCAATCCTTGAAGGGTCCCTGGCAATCGATGCTTTAGGATAGCACCGCCCATGGCAACCCCAAGAACCCTGGCTTTCGAGATTTCGAGATAATACCTCCCATGGTGTTCTGTAGCTAAATCCAGACCCTGGCAATCAACATTTCGGGATAATGTCGCTGATGGCATCTGAACCAACATAGGGTGCTTACATGCCCCCGGTAGGATATGTAGATATCCTAGGA
Source organism: Thalassia testudinum (assembly GCA_037157565.1). Lineage (NCBI taxonomy): Eukaryota > Viridiplantae > Streptophyta > Magnoliopsida > Alismatales > Hydrocharitaceae > Thalassia > Thalassia testudinum. The sequence goes on from JAZHRO010000024.1 coordinate 80,594,684, forward strand.
GATAAGCACCGAGGAGACGATATGTTATTCTGCATCTTCGAGGGGAATTTCCTACCTCTTCGTGCCGGGAACTCGTCCAAATCAACTTGTGTTAATCAGCCATTCCTAATCTAGGCAACTTTTTTAGAACGATTTAAATGCATCTACGTGATTTTGATACTTAAGCGCACTGAACCAGACTGTGTGTGGATTAGGGTGCTTAGGTTACCGAGTCCCACAAACCAGAGGTCTGTTAACGAGGCCGAATACTCCCTAAGCCTTAGACTTAATACTTAGGCTTCGCATTATCCCCAACCTCTTGAGGACTATCTAGATCTTAGTGGGTACTTGAATTTTTAGGCTTACGATCATAGCCCAAGAGGCCTAAGATCAGCGTTCCTACTAATCTCTTCTTTGTTCTGTTAGCACTTTTTGCCTTTCATTTTCTTTTTCTTGCTATGGTCTAGAACTAAGTTAATTCCCTAATTTCTTACTAATGACTATCTCTTTTCTTTTCTTTTCAACTTGTGCTCCTTTTTGCCATTTTTAACTTCTCCCCTTTTTCTCCTCAAAATTGTTATGCCATCAAAATTTTCTCTCCTCTCATTTTTTTTTGTTCTTTTTCACAAATTTTTCATTTTTTTGGTATTTTTAGGATATGTGATTATTTTGATGAAACCTTTTTTTGTGAGATGATTTTCACGGCGCTTTAAACTTTCATACCCCCCCATGCCTACGATTTGTAATGTCCCCATTGTAAATTAGGTGGGTTTGAGTTCAACTTAGATCATTCATTAGAATAGGTTTTTGGGTGGGTGACTGGGTTGGGATGACTGTTGCGAACGATTTCAAGCTCGGGTACGTGTACCAGATGTGGGGTCGACTGTTCTAATGGATGAACCCTAAAGTGCAATATGAGTTCAGCATAGGATGTCAAGAAAGGTCTTGGGTTTTTCAAAATGACGGGTTGCCTCGCATTAAGCGCTGAGTTTAACGCCATCGGCCAGGCGCAATGAGCTTAGGGAGAATGCGGGGTAAAGGATGTCTCAGCCAAATTTGTATCGGTAAGTTCAATGAATGGTTTGAGTCTCTAACTGTTCATGACAAAAGGTTCTAAATTGTGGCTGAGTTGACTGATTTCGATGGCTCCATTTCCAAAGATTCGTCAGACGAGGTAAGGTCCGATCCATTTTGATATGAGTTTTCCTGGGAACAGTTTGAGTTTGGCATCCAAGAGTAGGACTTTTTGACCAGGGTAAAAGATCTTTCTAGATATGTGCTTGTCGTGAAAGGCTTTAACTTGTTCTTTGTAAGTTTGCGAGTTCTCATAGCCGTCGTGGCGTAATTCATCGATCTCACTCATTTGAAGCTTTCTGTGGGTTCCAGCCTTAGAAAGATCTAGATTGTAGCTCCGTACTACCCAATAGGCTTTGTGTTCCAATTCGACAGGGAGGTGACATGCCTTCCCATACACTAATATGAAGGGAGACATACCTAATTAGGTTTTATGGGCAGTTCTATAAGCCCACAAAGCTTTCGAAAGTCAAGATGACCAGTCTTTCCTGTTAGGTCATACAGTAACCTGGAGGATTTTCTTGATCTCCCGATTTGATAGCTCAGCTAGACCGTTAGTTTGGGGTTGATAAGGAGTAGAGATTCAGTGTTACACCCCGTATTTGGTCATCAGTGACCTGAACTGAGCATTAATGAAATGGGTCCCTACGTCAGAGATTATAGCACGTGGAATCCCGTACCGAGAAAAGATGTTCTGATGAATGTATTTGATAACCACTTTATGATCATTGGTTCAGGTCGGAATGACTTCGATCCATTTGGACACATAGTCAACAGAGAGTAGAATGTACTCGAAGCCATCTGAAATAGGAAAGGGTCCCATAAAATCAATCCCCTAGACGTCGAAGATTTCGCATACGAGAATTAGCTGTAAGGGCATCATATCATAGTGGCTCACGTTGCCTAAGGTTTGATAACGAGTGCATGCCTTACCGTGATTGTATGTGTCTTTGAAAATCGTGGGCCAATAGAAGCTGCATTGGGGGACTTTAGCTATGATTTTATGACCAGAGAAGTGTCCACCGCAAGCTTGGTCATGGCAGAAGGACAAGATGCCCTGAATTTCCGCTTTCAGGACACATCATCGAATGATTTGATCAGCACCAATGTGGAAAGGATATGGGTCTTTGATGGTGGCTCCAACAGCAGGGTTATAGCGTCATCGTATAGCCAGTTGTTGCCATCATTTCAAATATATAAATTTTTTTTACTCGGAAAAGAGTTCCCGAGGTCGAACTCAGGGAGCAAGTTGTATTCTAGAGATATACATGTTTCTTTTACAAAAAAATAAAGAGAGAAAGGATTTGTTGTTTTCTCTTTGTTTCTCCTCGTCTCAGATCTTCTTCTTCTTTGTCTGCAGAGGTGATCTTCTTCTTCTGCAGTGGTGATGCTCTTCTTCTTTTTCCAGCTGTTCCTGCTCTTCCTTTTTCTTCTGTCTTTCTTCAGATCTTCTTCTTTCTTCTTTGTTTTTCTTCTTTCAGTTCTTCCCTTGTTCTTTTGTGTTCTCCTCTGCCTCGCCTTCTTCTGTTGTTCTTCAGATCTCCTTCTTTCTTCTTTTCTTTTTCCAGTCAGGACGTCGCCCCTCCTTCTTTCTTCTTTTCCCTTCAGGACGTCGTCTGATTTCCAAATCAGACGACTTAAACTGCCTGTTGCTACAGTGTCTCCCTCAGCTTCCTTCTTCTTCCGCGGTCCTTCTTCTTCACCTGTGCCTGCACACTTCAGAGCTTACGTCAGAGGACAAAACCTACTCTACCCTCTCCCCCCGCGTCTCTCTCTCTCTGAAACCACTCTTGGGAAAGCTCTCCCAGAGCTGCCGGATAGTCGGGTACGGGTCAGGTCCGCGGGGCGTGAGCGCGGACGAGACCGGGTAACCGGGCGGGTGAAGGGGACCTCACCCCGTGTGCTGAGGCAGTAAGGCTAATGCACAAAATCAATTTAAACGGTGAAGAGGTTGTGAGGCTTACCGATGTGGGACTAAACGGAGGCCTCTCCTCGCGTGCGCCTGCTGGGAGACCGCGGCCTAGCTTCTGCAGCTGCGGCTTCGATTTGCGTCGGTTGCTGGCTGGCTGCCTTCGCAAGACTCTCCGTAATCCGCAGCAGCTAGAGACCTGGAGTCCTCAAGCCTGGAGCGCGGGAGAAGCTGCTTCAATGTGCGTTAATGGCGGTCAAACCTCAAAACCTGTCGGACACGAATATGGCCTCTCGGCCTGATCAAACCACTGGGGAACCTTCGCCGTGGCACGGCGAAGGTGTGGAGCTGCGCGGCAAGCCGCAAGGTGGTGTCTGGCGGCAGCCCTAGGTTGAACTGCAACAGGAGGAATGGGTTTGTTCGGGGGAGCGTTACGGAGGTGTGGAGTGGCAGTGGAGGGGTGGGGGGTGCTTAGTGTGATGAGGCGGAGGTTCGGTGAGGGTCGGCGAGGTGTGTGAGGCTGTGGAGCGATGGGAGCATCTCGCCGGAGGGTGGCCGGAGACGAAGGGGGTGACGATGGTCAGGGTCGGTCGAGGGCTTAATTGAACAAATTGAAAGCGGGGAAAGAAAGAGGAGAAGAAGGGAAGTAGTTCTAGCTTACTTGCAGGGACGAAGGGGGAGCAGCAGGGCGACAGTCGTATCGACTGTCGCCGGAGAAGACGATGCTCAGGGAAAGGGGCGGCGGCGAGCAGAGAGCCGGAGAGGCGCCAGCTCGGTGCGGCGTGGCGCGGGAAGAGCAGGGGAGGAAGTCTCTGCTGCTGGTATTGCGGCAGAGCGAAGAGGAGAAGGGGGAGGAACCACCGGAGCTGGTGAGCATCTGCTGGAGAGAGAAGAGAGGAAAGTTGGGGGTTTTCTCCGTCAGACCCGAGCTGCCCCGGTCGGTGGAGCAACGGGGGGTATTTATAGGGATCAAGACAGGGAGGAAGGCGGAGGGAGACGACGTGTCTCCCTCGCCGGAGGATGGCCGGAAACAAAAACCCATACCGTCCGTGCGTTCGCACGGCCGGTATGGTGGGCTACAGCGACCAGGGGGTGTCCCTGCGACGGCTGACGATGTAGGGCACCCCCGGTTTACTTGCCAGGCTTCCCCCCTCACCCTGCGCGGCGCCATGCTCCGCGCAAGGTCGCCGAAGCATGGTGCTGGCAGGTTTTGCAGGGGGGACCTGATTGCAAAGAACGAAGGAGAGTTAGGGGCCAAAATGCGAGGGTTCAAAAGTTGAGGGCCAAAAAGTAAATATATGAGGACCAAAGTGTAAAGTTGGTCAAGGAGGTCTCTTCTTAGGCTCAAGTTTTTATACATGACTGATTAGGACCTAAGGAATCTGATGGTGAATTTCATTTCTATATTAAACCTTGTTTGACCGGTCAATTTATTCGAAAACCCAAATTAAGTTATTAATTGGGCATGGTTCTCAATGTAGGTCAAAATGGGTTCTGAAGGCTAAATTGAAGGTTCTAAACCCTAGAGATTATTTTTCTATGAATTTTAGAGGGTTTATTCTATTTTTACTTTGCCTCGAACCTCATGAATTGAAGTGGGTTGTTTTAGGGTTACAGATTATCATTTAGTTTCTTGGAATTGCTGTAGCTCTTGCTAGATCATTTCATCCCACTTTTATTCTTATTAAGTTGCTTTGACCTGTGTTTGGGCCCTGAATTACCCTGTATGCAGATTATACTGGTAAAATTGCATTTTTACCCCTTATGACTTGTTTTCTCCTTAAACTCAGAATTCTCTGAGTTAAGCCTTTCCTTGAGTTATGTAGGAGCTTTTATCCTTTGTATTGGGTCAAAATGAGCTAGTTATGGCTCATGATGAGGTTCTCATCAGTATTCCCAGAAGTAGTACGTGGCATCGGAAAGCAATTTGTCCTTCTCGACCTTCGGCCAATCGGAAGGGATCTGATGTGATGCCAGGTAGTTTACTTGATCAGCAAATCATGGAAGCCCTGTATTAATAGTTAGGAGGTGCTCATCCAGAAAACGTTCCGTAATGGGTCTGCAAGGGTTGATAATTGTTCTCAACGATTTTGTGCGGATTTAAAGCGTATTACGTTATAGTATAACCGAAAAAATGTTTAAACAAATATAAAGAATTTTATTACTCGAACAACTAGAGTATCCGAGGTCGAACACGAGGAGCAATCTCAGTACTTTGTAAAACCAAAGAATACAACTGTTAAATGCAAATATAATTCATTCAAAGAGAGAATTTTAAAAAGGATTTGGAAAAAAAAAGTAGAATTGGACGTCTGATTTGTGTACCAGACGTCTTAAATGTGATCTCTCTTTCTCTCTTCTTCTTCGTGGCTCTTCTCCTTTCTTTGCTTCTGTATCTTTCCTTCTTCTCCTGCCTTGCCTTTCTTCTTTCTTCTTCTTCTTCTTTTTCTTCTGATCTCTTTGCAATCTTCCCTTGTCTTCTTCTTTGTTCTTCTCTCTCTTCTGCCTTGTCTTCCTTCTTCTTCTTCTCTGCGAAGACTTCTCCTTTCACTGCTACACAGCCTCTTCTTTCTTCTCTTCTTCTTTTTCTTCTGATCTCTTTGCAGTCTTCCCTTGTCTTCTTCTTCGTTCTTCTCTCTCTTCTGCCTTGTCTTCCTTCTTCTTCTCTGCGAAGACTTCTCCTTTCACTGCTACACAGCCTCTTCTTTCTTCTCTTCCTGTTCTGCAGCCGCTAAGTGTTCGCTGCCTTGGTCAGTTCTTCCTTCCTGCACACACCACACAGTAGCAAAAACCTACCCCTGTCCCTCTACCCAAGCGTCTGTCTCTCTCAAGCAATTCACTCACGGACGCTCTCCCAGAGCCACACAGGTAGTCGGGTCGGGTTCGCACCCGGGACCAGGCGCACCGGCAAGTGATGATGTGCGAGGAGTGCGTAGGTCTAGGATGGGTCAGATCCGCCAGATCCGCGAGGTCAAGTCACGGACGAGGTGTGTGTGAGGGTAGTGAGGGACCTCACCCCTGTGCGTACAGAGGCACTAAGACGAAAACACAAAAATAACTTATACGGTACCTGAGTGTTGCAATCCCACGATGTGGGACTATCTGGTCTCGCCTTCACGTGCGCCTGCAGAGTTTTGTCGCTCGATTGCCCAAGCTGTTGACTCCTCTGCGCTACTGGCTGGCCTCGGTTGCTTCGCGACACTTGCGAGAGTCTGCTGCACCTGTCGCCTGGGAAGCCTGACGCCTGTTGCTGCTCCAAGCTCCCTGCTGCTTCGGCTGTTAATGGCGGCTGGGGCGTACACCTGACATCCAACAGAATGGCCTATTGGCCCAATCAGAATAGCTGGAAACCTTCATCGTAGCACGGCGAAGGTGGTGGGTGATGCTACAGGTTGCCGGTCGGCCTAGGCGTGCGTGCCTAGGTCAACCTGTGGCCGGAGATGGTGGGTTGGTCGGGGGGTGCTTGTGGAGGTCTGGAGTGGCAGTGATGGGGTGGAATGGGTTCCTGGTGGTGAGGCGAAGCTCACGAGGTGGTTGGCGAGCCGTGTGGAGTGGCGGAGTGGTGTGGGCGGCTTGCCGGAGTGCGGTCAGAGGCGAGGAAGATGGAGGCGGTTAGGTACTGTCGAGGGGTAATCAAGTAAAATAGTTGGGGGAAAAGAGAGAGGAGAGGATGGAGAACGTATCTGGGGTTGTCTGGAAGGAAGGGAGGTGGCGGAGAGGACAGCTCGTAACTACCGTCGTCGGGGAAGAAAGACCCTGAGGGAGGAAGCGGCGACGAAGATGAGGTCAGAAGTGCGCGCACGGGGTACAGCGCGACGCGGGAGGAAGTGGCGGAGAGGACTTTGCTGCTGGTATGGCAGCAGAGCGACGAGAAGGAGGGGAGGAGGTCACCGGAGCTTGTGGGTCGTTTGGCCAGAGATGGGAGAGGGAGGAATTTGGAAGGGATCTCCGTCAAAATCATGCTTACCTTCTGCGGCAGAGTCTGGGGTGTCTTTTATAGGTGCTGGCCGCACCTAGCAGCGCATGGAGACCGCGCAATCAACGCTGCCGGCTCACCGGAGATGGAAGGAAGGTGGATACCCAAATCTCTCGTGAGTTCGCACGAGAGATTGGGTTCACACCAGCGATTGTAATTGGCTTTAGAAGGAAGGGAATTCCTCAGAGAATCCCCCTTCCATTTCTGGGAGAGAATCTCTGAGGAATTAGAGAGCAATCTCTCTCGAAACTTCGCCGGAGCTCGGTTCTGCCCTAGCAATGGCGGCAGGACCGGTTTGCAAAGGAGGCGAAGAAGCTAGGGGGCTCTCTGCAAAGGTATTCAAAAGATAGGGACCAATTTGTTATTTGGGTGTACTAATTTGCAAAGTAGGTCAAGATGACCTCTCCTTAGGTCCAAATTTTGGTAAAAACCTAATTTGGACCTAAGGAATCCAATGGTGAAGTTGGATTTTAGGTTTAACCTCGTTTGACTGGACATTTTGCGTAAAAACCTAAATTAGGTTAATTGAAGAGCTAGGACCCTAATCTAGGTCAAACTAGGTTCCAAAGGCCAAATTAAGTGTTCTAAACCCTAGAGGATGTTTTTCTATGATTTTTAGAGGGTTTACTTGATTTTTATTCTGACCGAAACCTTGTTAATTTAATCAGGTCTGTTTTAGGGTTACCAAGTGTCATTTAGTTCTTAGATTGCACATAAACCCATTTCTGATTAACTCAACCCACTTTTTATCTTATTTGGACCATTTGACCTATGTTTTGCTTCTGAGAAATCCCGTTTATGTACTGCAATGGTAAAATTGCAGTTTTAACCTTTATTTCATATTTTCTTCTCAAAGCACTTGTTCCTTCAGTTAAGCCTTCTTCTAGGTTACGTAGGAGCTTTTATCTTCTTTATTGGGTCAAAATGAGCTAGTTATGGCTCATGATGAGGCTCTCATCATACCCCCATGCCTAGCTTTTGCTAGTCCCTTAGCAAAATTTCAAAGTTTTAACTTCCGTTCTAGACCCTGAATGTTTGTCAACAATGATAAGTGCTTCTCCTTTTCTTTTGTGTTTAGGTGGGAATGCCGACAATAGGCCTAGAGGTACTCAAGTACCAACCAAAATCCGGACCTGTTCCGCTTTAGCCTCAGTCTTCCGCAAAGGTTTCTACGGCCCACAGAAACTAACCTAGGGTTTGTTGGACTCCGCAGTTAAAGCACCCGTGCTTGAGACATTTTTAGCCTAAGTTCAGTTTGCAGTGCATTTTTTGTAAGAGGGAGATAGAAGATTTATTTGTTTGGAGAGCTTTTCTCTCTCTTTTCTTTTTATTTCTAGCTTCAGATTAGCTTCTCAACACGGTCTGTATCGGATTCCTCGTCCCCATCATCAATCCTCAAGGGTCCCTGGCTTTCGAGATTTCGAGATAATCCCGCCCATGGCAACCCCCGGAACCCTGGCTTTCGAGATTTCGAGATAATCCCGCCCATGGCGTTCCATGGCCGAATCCAGACCATGGCGATCGACATTTCATGATAATGCCGCCCATGGTATCTAAACCAGCAGAGTGCTTACATGCCCCCGGTAGGATATTTAAATATCCTAAGAGACAAGCACCGAGGAGACGATATGTTGTTACATATCTTTGAGGGGAATTTCCCGCCTCTCTGCGCTGGGAACTTGTCCAAATCAATTTGTGCTGATTGGCCGCTCCTAATCTAGGTGACTTTTTTAGAACATTAAACGCTTTTCGCGTGATTTGGATGTTTATGCGCACTGAACCAGACTGTGTGTGAATTTGGGTGCTTAGGTTACCGAATCCCGCAAATCGGAGGTCAGTTAACGAGGCCGAATACTTCCTAAGCCTTAGACCTAATACTTAAGCTTTGCATTTTCCTCAACCTCTTGAGGCTTATCCAGATTTTAACGGATACGTGGATTTTTAAGCTAACAAATCTAGCCCAAGAGGCCTAAGACCAGCGTTCCCGCTAATCTCTTGTTATGTCTCCATAGCACTTTTCTGTTCCTTTTTTTTGATTTGGTCTAGAACTTCAGTTAACCCCTTAACCTTTTACTAATGACTATTTCTTTTCATTTTCATTTTGTGCTCCTTTTTGTCATTTTTCTTTCTTTTCCTCCTCTCATTTGTATGACCCTGAATTGTTCCTCCCCTCTATCAAGTCTCTTTTTTCTTTTTCTTTTCTTTTTTTTATGTGAAACCCTTTCTTGATATGAATTTTCTGACATTTTGCACTTTCATACCCCCCCCATGCCTAAGATTTGCAATGTCCCCATTGTAAATTAGGTGGGTTCGAATTCAGCTTAGTTCATGTATTAGGATAGGTGTGTGGTGAGTGAATGGGTTGAAGTGACTTGTTGAGAATGATTTCTAATCTCGGGTAGGTATACCTGAGGTGAAGTCGGCTGTTCTAATGGATGAACCCTAAAGTGCAATATGAGTTCCACATAGAGATGTCAGAAATGGTTTCGGGTTTTTCAAAGAATGACGGGTTGCCTCCCATTAAGCGCTGAGTTTTACGCCATCGGCTGGGCGCAATGAGCTCAAGAGGAATGGAGGGTAAAGGATGACTCAGCCAAATCTATATCGGTCATGTCAATGAACGGCTTGAGTCTCTGACCGTTCACGACAAAGGGTTCAGAATCGTGGCTGAGTGGGCTGATTTCAATGGCTCCATTTCCAAAGATTTGTCGGACTAGGTAGGGTCCGACCCACTTGGATCTTAGCTTCCTAGGAATAATTTGAGTCGGGCATCAAAGAGTAAAACTTTTTGACCAGGATGAAAGACCTTTCTAGAAATGTGTTTGTCGTGAAAAGCTTTAACCCATTCTTTGTAAATTCGCGAGTTCTCATACGCATCGTGGCGTAATTCATCGATCGCGCTCATTTGAAGTCTTCTGTGGGTTCCAGCCTTGGAAAGGTCGAGATTACAGGTCCGTACTGCCCAATAGGCTTTATGCTCCAATTCGACGGGGAGGTGACATGCCTTCCCGTACACTAGTCTGAAGGGAGACATTCCTAATTGGGTCTTGTGGGCGGTCCTATAGGCCCACAATGCCTCCGGAAGCCGAGAAGACCAATCTTTTCTATCAGGTCGAACAGTAACCTGAAGGATCTTCTTGATCTCTCGGTTAGATAGCTCAGCCAGACCATTAGTTTGGGGGTGGTAAGGAGTAGAGATTCGGTGTGACACCCCGTATTTGGTCATCAGTGACCTGAACTAAGCGTTCGTAAAATGGGTCCCTCCGTCGGAAATTATAGCACGCGGAATCCCGAACCTTGAGAAAATGTTTTGATGGAGGAATTTTATAACGACTTTATGATTGTTGGTTCGGGTCGGAATGGCTTCTATCCACTTGGAAACATAGTCAACTGCGAGTAAGATGTATTCGAAGCCATCCGAGGTCGGAAAGGGTCCCATGAAATCAATCCCCCAAATATCAAAAATTTCGCATACCAAGATCGGCTATAGAGGCATCATGTCTCTATGGCTCATGTTGCCCAGAGTCTGGCAACGGGAACATGCCTTACAGTGATCGTATGCATCCTTGAAAATTGTGGGCCAGTAGAAGCCACACTGGAGGACTTTCGATGCGGTTTTATGTCCAGAAAAATGTCCACCGCATGCCTGGTCATGGCTGAATGAGAGTATGTCTTTGATTTCCACTTCCGTGACGCACCGTCGGATTATCTGATCAGCACCAATGCAGAAAAGATACGGGTCTTCCCATAGGTAATACTTGGCATCGGAACGCAATTTGTCCTTGTTGGCCTTCGACCAATTGGGCGGAATCTGATGTGATGCCAGGTAATTAACTATATCGGCGAACCATGGAAGACTTGTACTGATAGTCAGGAGGTGCTCATCAGGGAAATGTTCTGTAATAGGTCCGGAAGGATCAATAATTTTAGAAAGAAGGCGGGACAAGTGATCATCTACCACGTTGTGCTTTCCCACCTTGTCACGAATCTCGAGGTCAAATTCTTGCAACAGCAAGATCCAACGGATTAGTCGAGGTTTCGCGTCCTTCTTGGCAAGGAGATGCCTTACAGCTGTGTGATCCGAGTATATGATAATACGGGAACCCAGAAGGTATGATATGAAATTTTCCAGGGCAAATACTACGGCCAGCAGCTCTTTCTCAGTAACCGTATAGTTACGCTGAGCCTCATCCAGTGTTTTGCTAGCGTAGTAAATGACCACAGGTTTCCCGTCAATTTTTTGCCCCAAAACCGCTCCTACAGCGAAGTCAGATGCATCGCACATGATCTCAAAGGGTTGACACCAATCAGGGGACTGTAGGATTGGGGCTTGGGTGACTTGGTCACGTAGGATCTCAAATGCTTGAGTGCATTCCTTGGAAATTTCGAAAGGCACATCCTTGGAGAGAAGATTGGTCAGGGGGCGCGCGATTTTGGAGAAATCAGGGATGAATCGACGGTAGAAACCGACGTGCCCCAAAAAAGATCGGATGTCCTTAATCGAGCTAGGCATAGGGAGCTTGGAAATCAGGTTAACCTTAGCTCAATCCACTTGGATGCCTTTCTCTGAGATTAAATGTCCCAGGACAATTCCCTCAAGCACCATGAAATGGCTCTTCTCCCAGGAAAGAACCAAATTCACCTCGATGCACCGCCTGAGTATATGGACCAAGTGTTGGAGGCAATCGTCAAATGATTGTCCAAAAACTGAAAAGTCATCCATGAAGACTTCCAGATAATCACCTACCATATCTGAGAATATGGCAAGCATGCACCGCTGAAAGGTTGCAGGTGCATTGCAGAGACCGAACGGCATCCTTCGGAACGCGTACGTCCCGAAGGGGCAGGTGAATGTGGTCTTTTCTTGGTCCTCTGGATGGATTGCCACCTGATTGTAACCGGAGTACCCGTCAAGAAAGTAGAAGAATCTATTTCCCGCTAGTTTCTCGAGGATCTGATCAATAAACGGTAGTGGGAAATGATCCTTCTTCGTGGAGGAATTTAGTCTTCTGTAATCAATGCAGACTCTCCACGAATTAGCTATTCGGGTAGGAATGACTTCTCCAGTTTCAGTTGTGATGATGGTAAGTCCTGCCTTCTTAGGCACCACTTGTATTGGACTCACCCAACGACTGTCGGAGATCGGGTAGATGATCCCTGCATCTAACCACTTAATGATCTCCTTTTTCACGACCTCCTGTAGGTTAGGGTTTAGGCGTCTTTGCATTTCTCTTGAAGGTCGTGAGCCTTCTTCTGTGTAGATTCGATGTGTGCAGTATGAAGGGCTTATACCAGTCAAATCATCTAGAGTCCATCCAATGGCTCTACGATGTTGCTGGAGAACAGAAATCAAATGGAGTTCCTGGTCAGGTGTGAGTCGAGAATTGATAATCATAGGAAACGTCTGATTTGAATCCAAAAAGACGTATTTTAGATGTTCGGGAAGGGGCTTGAGTCCATGACAGGATTGTCAGCAGCAGCGGGTGGTTCGGGGTTTGTATCGGGAGCAATGGTAGGAGTCATAGGTGTGTCTAGATCATGTCCGCACTCCTCTGTTAGCGGTTTTTGATTTTCTAGTGGTTGATCAGGAATAATCAGGTTGTCCTCTATATGCAGTTCATCAACCACGGCTTCGATATCACAAATTTCCTCTATAACCCCCAATTAATCCCTTGTTGGGCCTTGAAAATGTCAATCTTCAGATTTTGATTCCCAAATTTTAATTCTATCTGGCCCTCTTCGCAGTTTATATTGGCCCTAGCAGTGGCCAAAAAGGGTCTCCCTAATATGATTGGTGTGTCCTTTGGGTTCTTTGGTGCATCCATGTCCAGTACTATGAAGTCCACTGGGAAATAAAAATCTCGTACCCTAACAATGACATCCTAGAGTATTCCTTTGGGTGACTTGATGGATCGATCGGCTAACTGCAATGTCACCTCAGTGGGTTTAAGTTCAGATTCTTCAAGGTGGTCAAGGAGGGATGTAGGTATTAAATTTATGGAGGCACCTAGGTCTAGTAGGGCTCTATCAAGTTGGGTTTCACCAATTTTACAAGAAATCAAGGGAGTTCTTGGGTCTTTAGCCTTGGGTGGGAGTTTGCTCAAGATGACAGAGTTGGCTTGCTCTGACAGTACGATTGGGTTCCCATCCTTGGTTCGCGGCTTACGTTTAGGTGTACATATGTCTTTCAAGAATCTTGCGTAAGCCGGTATGTGGCGGATTGCATCCATCAACGGGATGTTTATTTGGACCTGTTCAAAGAGCTTGACCAGATCCTCCTCAGGAGCCACAGGTTTGGTTGTCCTTTTTCCTTTGGTCAAGGCCTCAGGAAATGGGATCCTAGCTGGTTCCTCTAGGATAGGTCCAGGTTCTTGATCTGGGACAGTAGTATCTTGGATGACTACCCTAGGGTCTTGGCGATTATCAGGCTTGGAGTGGTTCGGATAATGTGGGTCTTGTGTTGTTTTACCACTACGTGTTGTTACAGAGTTTAATCCGGCCTGACTTTGGTTTGGGTTAGGTAGGAGGGGTGGCTGCTGCTGCAATCCTGCATAAGATGTTGAAGCCTCCATCCCGTCTGGTGATGGAGTAGCAGGGGCCTGATAAATCAAATGTGCGTGGCCTGGATTTGGATTCATAACGCGCCTCTGGGTCGGCACGTTATTTGGGTTGGGCAGTGGTTGCGAAGGAAGGGTGCCAGGTTGGCGGGAATTTGCCATCTGGGCCAGTTGGTTACGAACCTCTGTGATCTCGTCCTTGTGCTGTTTTTGCATTGCCGCATTCGTCTTTTGAATGTCAGCCAGTGTTTGAAGGATAAGAGTCAGTTGATCCTGATTTTGCCCGGATTGCTAGGTGGGATTGGGCTGAGGCTGAGGCGGCTGATATGGACGAGGAGCTTGTGGACGGGGTTGATATGGTGGTTTTTGAGAATTTCCCGCCCACTGAAAGTTAGGATGATTTCGCCATCCAGGGTTGTAGGTATTGGAGTATGGGTCATTCTAGATGGCGTTGAGGTCCTCGCAGTTCTGAGGAACCTCAGGAAAGTCAGAATACGAGGGTTCAGAGTTCCCCCAACTCGAGTAGAAGGGATCGGAGGTCACTCTGGTCCGAGAGGTAGACGGGGGTGGATATGGGTCCATCCCCTTGGCAGGTTGGTGATAGATGTTTTGCACTGTTTCCCTTGCCAGAGGAGGTCGTGCAAAAGAGTTTTGCGCAGAGGTGACTTGCTGCAAATGTCGAGTTAGCTCGTCCACCTTCTTTTCTATAATAGAGACCTTGTCCAATCGACTGGCCATCAGTTCCAAGTCGACAGAAGTGGACAGGTCCTGCATCTCATGTGTCCCTCTTAGATTCGTCAATGCGCGGGCATTCGTCCTGTCGAATAAGCCCAAGGAGTCATTGTTTATGGAGTTCTCACACATGTTTTCGAGAATCTCCCACACCGTGTCCTCGTGTTGGCCCATGATGTTTCCTCCACATGTTGCATTGACGAATAGACGAATATCCTCATGGAGTCCCTGGTAAAAAGACTGGACTTGTTCCCACTTAGGAACTCCGTGATGGGGGCACTTTCGCATGAGATCTAGGAATCGATCCCAAGCTTCGTGAAGAGGTTCTCCCGGTTGTTGAGTGAAATGAGTGATCTGGTGGCGCAAGGCATTCGTCCGGCCAACAAGGAAGAATTTTTTCAAAAATTCGGACTGTAATTCCTTCCATGTGTTGATCGGGCGGGTCTGAGTCTGATACCAGTGTGCAGCCTTGTCCAAGAGGGAGAACGAAGACATTTTCAGGAGTAGGATATCCCGGTTTTGTACATCTGACCCGAAGGTCTGGGCCAGATGCTTGAGTTGTTTAATGTGTTGGAATGGATCCTCAGAGTTAAGCCCATGGAACTTCTGTATGGCATGAATCATATTGGGCTTCAATTCAAAATCAGGTCCTCCAATTGGGATTCGTACTCGGGGTTCGATTGCCACCGCAGCGGGATTATAGTTATCTCGCATCATAGGTCACCACGGTGGGTTTACAAAGTTCTGAAAGAGATCGTTCAAGCGTTGAAGTTGGTGTTCAAGGTTATTCTCCTCTTCAATGGGTTGTGCCATGATGGGAGAAGAAGGAGAATCAGGGTCTAAATCAGATGAAAGATTTATGTGGTGGGGTTGCTGCACAAACAAGGGCGTCGAGGCTTGGCCTCGACGAGAATGAATTTCTAAAGGAGGTCTTAAAGGTGGTCTTAAGGACCTCCTACCTAACATGCACCGAAAGATGTGATGAGATTAGAAGGTGCTAAACCCAATCAAGACACCCAAGAATTGTTGGGTGACTATAGAGGTTCGGGG
Source organism: Thalassia testudinum (assembly GCA_037157565.1). Taxonomy (NCBI): domain Eukaryota; kingdom Viridiplantae; phylum Streptophyta; class Magnoliopsida; order Alismatales; family Hydrocharitaceae; genus Thalassia; species Thalassia testudinum. Next base: position 80,609,961 of record JAZHRO010000024.1, read on the forward strand.
CAGATGGACCCCTGGATCAGAAGATCGTCCACCGGAGAAATACCTGGGCAGCCAGAGAGGGAGAGTCCCGCAAAGACCCCTACACGGTAGAGCGTCCCCACGGGTTACAGGGTTTCCCCCACCCATCCTCTCTTGTCACTGCGGTTCCAGGTAGACTAGAATGGGGATCTTGACCTCTTAAGTCTACCTTTTCTTATTTTAAGATCAAGGTGCTTAATGTTCCACTTGAACTTTTAAGTATTTTGAGTGCAAAAGTGACCTAATATTAAGGTTGGTTGACCCAAGGGATCAACTTCACCTCTTGTTCCTTTGAGAGCTTTTAGGTCCTTCCTTTTATGGTTCAAATGGATTATCAGCCTGATTTGCTTAGGGTTCCTCTTGTATAAATCGTTTCAAACACGGTTTAGGCACACCTCTTTTTGGAAAGTTTGTTTCTTTGTTTTAGAGAAGATGTGTCTCTAAAAACCCTAGCTTTGCAATCCCTAACTTGGCTCTAGTAGGTCCAATTTAGTTGCCTTAGAAATTAGCACCTAGGGCTCAATCAAGAAAGTTTTAGCCCTAGTTGCCTTAGTTGGATGAACAGGCAAAAATATGTTGAAATGAAAATCAGGCAACTTGATGAGTTACTATATATGAAACAGGTAGCCCTAAGTTGATTTCTCTCTCTTTTTTTTTTTCCTTTTTTAGATTGTGAGAGGGTTAAGAGAGAGGGCTTATGGAGATTACCTGTTCCTTGGAGAGTCTGTTGTGCAGTTGCTATTCTTTCCTTTTTGTTTTGCTTTCCCTGCTTGAACACAACAAAAGAGAGAAGTTAAGTCAGATATTAGATAGAAAAGTTGTACTCAAAAGCTTTAAAAGTGCCTGTTGCTCCCCGGAAACGGTGCCAAAAATGTTCTCAATGATTTTGTGCGGATTTAAAGCGTATTACGTTATAGTATAACCGACAAAATGTTTAAACAAATATAAAGAATTTTATTACTCGAACAACTAGAGTATCCGAGGTCGAACACGGGGAGCAATCTCAGTACTTTGTAAAATCAAAGAATACAACTATTAAATGCAAATATAATTCATTCAAAGAGAGAATTTTAAAAAGGATTTGGAAAAAAAAAGTAGAATTGGACGTCTGATTTGTGTATCAGACATTTTAAATGTGATCTCTCTTTCTTTCTTCTTCTTCGTGGCTCTTCTCCTTTCTTTGATTCTGTATCTTTCCTTCTTCTCCTGCCTTGCCTTTCTTCTTTCTTCTTCTTCTTCTTTTTCTTCTGATCTCTTTGCAATCTTCCCTTGTCTTCTTCGTTCTTCTCTCTCTTCTGCCTTGTCTTCCTTCTTCTTCTTCTCTGCGAAGACTTCTCCTTTCACTACTACACAGCCTCTTCTTTCTTCTCGTCTTCTTTTTCTTTTGATCTCTTTGCAGTCTTCCCTTTTCTTCTTCTTCGTTCTTCTCTCTCTTCTCCCTTGTCTTCCTTCTTCTTCTCTGCGAAGACTTCTCCTTCCACTGCTACACAGCCTCTTCTTTCTCCTCTTCCTGTTCTGCAGCCGCTAAGTGTTCACTGCCTTGGTCAGTTCTTCCTTCCTGCACACACCACACAGTAGCAAAAACCTACCCCTGTCCCTCTACCCAAGCGTCTGTCTCTCTCAAGCAATTCACTCACGGACGCTCTCGCAGAGCCACACAGGTAGTCGGGTCGGGTTCGCACCCGGGACCAGGCGCACCGGCAAGTGATGATGCGCGAGGAGTGCGTAGGTCTAGGATGGGTCGGATCCGCCAGATCCGCGAGGTCAAGCCGCGGACGAGGCGTGTGTGAGGGCAGTGAGGGACCTCACCCCTGTGCTTACAGAGGCTCTAAGACGAAAACACAAAAATAACTTATATGGTACCTGAGTGTTGCAATCCCACGATGTGGGACTATCTGGTCTCGCCTTCACGTGCGCCCGCAGAGTTTTGTCGCTCGATTGCCCAAGCTGTTGACTCCTCTGCGCTACTGGCTGGCCTCGGTTGCTTCGCGACACTTGCGAGAGTCTGCTGCACCTGCCGCCTGGGAGGCCTGACGCCTGCTGCTGCTCCAAGCTCCCTGCTGCTTCGGCTGTTAATGGCGGCTGGGGCGTACACCTGACATCCAACAGAACGGCCTATAGGCCCAATCGGAATAGCTGGAAACCTTCGCCGTAGCACGGCGAAGGCGGTGGGTGATGCTGCAGTTTGCCGGTCGGCCTAGGCGTGCGTGCCTAGGTCAACCTGTGGCCAGAGATGGTGGGTTGGTCGGGGGGTGCTTGTGGAGGTCTGGAGTGGCAGTGATGGGGTGGAATGGGTTCCTGGTGGTGAGGCGAAGCTCACGAGGTGGTTGGCGAGCCGTGTGGAGTGGCGGAGTGGTGTGGGCAGCTTGCCAGAGTGCGGTCGGAGGCGAGGAAGATGGAGGCGGTTAGGTACTGTCGAGGGGTAATCAAGTAAAATAGTTGGGGGAAAAGAGAGAGGAGAGGATGGAGAACGTATCTGGGGTTGTCTGGAAGGAAGGGAGGCGGCGGAGAGGACGGCTCGTAACTGCCGTCGTCAGGGAAGAAAGACCCTGAGGGAGGAAGTAGCGACGAAGATGAGGTCAGAAGCGCGCGCGCGAGGTACAGCGCGACGCGGGAGAAATCGGCGGAGAGGACTCTGCTGCTGGTATGGCAGCAGAGCGACAAGAAGGAGGGGAGGAGGTCGTCGGAGCTTGTGGGTCGTTTGGCAGGAGATGGGAGAGGGAGGAATTTGGAAGGGATCTCTGTCAAAATCAAGCTTGCCTTCTGCGGCATAGTCTGGGGTGTCTTTTATAGGTGCTGGCCGCACCTACAAGCGTGTGGAGACTGCGCAATCAACGCTGCCGGCTCGCCGGAGATGGAAGGAAGGTGGATACCCAAATCTCTCGTGCGTTCGCACGAGAGATTGGGTTCACACCGGCGATTGTAATTGGCTTTAGAAGGAAGGGAATTCCTCAGAGAATCCCCCTTCCATTTTTGGGAGAGAATCTCTGAGGAATTAGAGAGCAATCTCTCTCAAAACTTCGTCGGAGCTCGGTTCTGCCCTAGCAATGGCGGCAGGATCGGTTTGCAAAGGAGGCGAAGAAGCTAGGGGGCTCTCTGCAAAGGTATTCAAAAGATAGGGACCAATTTATTATTTGGGTGTACTAATTTGCAAAGTAGGTTAAGATGACCTCTCCTTAGGTCCAAATTTTGGTAAAAACCTAATTTGGACCTAAGGAATCCAATGGTGAAGTTGGATTTTAGGTTTGACCTCGTTTGACTGGACATTTTGCGTAAAAACCTAAATTAGGTTAATTAAAGAGCTAGGACCCTAATCTAGGTCAAACTAGGTTCCAAAGGACAAATTAAGTGTTCTAAACCCTAGAGGATGTTTTTCTATGATTTTTAGAGGGTTTACTTGATTTTTATTCTGACCGAAACCTTGTTAATTTAATCAGGTCTGTTTTAGGGTTACCAAGTGTCATTTAGTTCTTAGATTGCACATAAACCCATTTCTGATTAACTCAACCCACTTTTTATCTTATTTGGACCATTTGACTTATGTTTTGCTTCTGAGAAATCCCGTTTATGTACTGCAATGGTAAAATTGCAGTTTTAACCTTTATTTCATGTTTTCTTCTCAGAGCACTTGTTCCTTCAGTTAACCCTTCTTCTAGGTTATGTAGGAGCTTTTATCTTCTTTATTGGGTCAAAATGAGTTAGTTATGGCTCATGATGAGGCTCTCATCAATAATGTCAGAAGGAAGGCGAGATAAGTGATCAGCTACCACATTCTGTTTTCCCACCTTGTCGCGAGTCTCAAGGTCAAATTCTTGCAACAGCAAGATCCAGTGGATTAATCAAGGTTTTGCATCCTTCTTCGCAAGGAGATGCCTCATAGCTGTGTGATTAGAGTAAATGATAACACGGGAGCCGAGAAGATACGATCTGAATTTTGCCAGGGCAAATACTACGGCTAGTAGCTCTTTCTCAGTAATTATGTAGTTACACTGAGCCTCATTAAGTATCTTGCTAGCATAGTAGATGACCACGGGTTTCCCGTTAATTTTCTACCACAGTACCGCTCTTACAGTGAAATCAGAAGCATTGCACATGATCTCAAAGGGTTGAGACCAATCAGGGGACTGTAGGATCAGAGCTTGGGTAACTCGATCACATAGGGTTTCAAATGCTTAAGTGCTTTCTTTGAAGATTTTGAAAGGAACATCCTTAGATAGCAGATTAGTCAGGGGGTGCACGAACTTTAAGAAATTAGGAATAAATCAACGGTAAAAATTGACATGCCCCAGGAAAGATCAGATGACCTTGATCGGGCTAGGCGTAGGGAGTTTGGAAATTAGATTCACCTTGGCTCAATCAACCTAGATGCCTTTTTCTGAGATGAGATGTCCCAGGACAATTCCTTCAAGCACCATGAAATGGCTCTTTTCCCAGGAAAGAACCAGACTCACGTCAATGCATCGCCTAAGGATCTGGACCAAGTGCAAGAGGCAATCGTCAAATGATTCATCAAACATTGAAAAGTGATCCATGAAGACTTCCAGATAATCACCTACCATATCTGAGAATATGGCAAGCATGCACCTCTAAAAAGTAGTGGGTGCATTGCAAAGATCGAAAGGCATCCTTTGGAACACGCACGTCTCGAAGGGGTAGGTGAAAGTGGTCTTCCATTGGTCCTCAAGATGGATTGCCACCTGGTTATAACCGAAGTACCCATCCAAAAAGTAGAACCTATTTCCCGCTAGTTTCTCAAGGATCTGATCGATAAACCGTAGTGGGAAATGATCCTTCTTTATGGAGGTATTTAGTCTTCTGTAATCAATGTAGACTTCACGAATTTACCATACAGGTTGGTATGATTTCTCTAGTTTCAGTCGTGATCATGGTGAGTCCTGCCTTCTTAGGCACAACCTGGATTGGACTCACGCACCGACTGTCGGAGATCGGATAGATGGTCCCAGCATCTAACCACTTGATGATCTCCTTTTTCACAACCTCCTGCAGATTAGGATTCAGACGTCTCTGCATTTTCACGAGAAGGTCGTGTGCCCTCTTCAGTATAGATGTGGTGTGTGCAGTAAGAGGGGCTGATACCAGTCAAATCATTGAGAGTCCATCTAATGGCTCTTCGATGTTGCTAGAGAAGAGTAATCAGACGGTATTCTTGATCAGGTGTGAGTCTGGAATTGATAATCACAGGCAACATCTGATTGGAACCCAAAAAGAGGTACTTTAGATGTCGGGAAGAGGCTTGAGTTCCAAAATATGGTTATCAGCAGCAGCGGGTGGTTTAGGGTGTGTGTCAGGAGCAAGGGAAGGAGTTATGGGTGTGTCTAGGTTAAGTTTGGACTCCTCTGATTATGGGTTTTGATCCTCTTGTGGTTGATCAAAAGTAGTCATGTTTTCCTTAATATACGGATCGTCAACCATGGCCTTGATGTCACATATTTGTTCTATAACTTCGCAATTAATCCCTTGTTGGGCCTTAAAGATGTCAATCGTTAATGTCTGGTTCCTAAATTTCAGTTCAATTTGGCCCTCCTCACAATTAATGTTGGCCCTAACAGTGGCCAGAAAGGTCCTCCCTAGTATGATTGGTGTATTTTTCAGATTTTCTAGAGCATCCATATCCAAGACTACGAAGTCCACCGGGAAATATAAATCCCGAACCCTAATAATGACATCCTCAAGAAGTCCTTTGGGCGACTTAATAGATCGATCTACCAACTGTAATGTCACCTCTGTCGATTTGAGCTCAAATTCCTCAAGATGGTCAAGTAGGGATGTAGGTATTAGGTTTATGGAGGCTCCTAGATCCAATAAAGCTCTGTTAAATTGGATATCACCAATTGTACAAGAAATCAGGGGAGTACCTGGGTCTTTTGCCTTATGTAGGAGTTTGCTCAAAATTACAGAGTTGGGTTGCTTTCACAATACGATTGGGCTCCTGCTTTTGGTTCATGGCTTACGCTTAGGTGTAACCACATCTTTCAGGAATCGTGCGTAAGCTGGTACATGGCGAATTGCATCCATCAAGGGGATGTTTATATGGACTTGTTCAAAGAGCTTGACCAAGTCCTCCTCAGGTGCCACGGGTTTGGTTTTCCTCTTTCCCTTAGTCAAGGCCTCGGGAACTAGAACCTTGGATTGTTCCTCTAGAATAGGTCCAGGTTCTTGATCTGGGACAGGGGTATCCTAGATGACTATCCTAGTGTTTGGGCTACTACCAAGCTGAAAGTGGCTTGGGTAAGCTGGGTCTTACATTGCTTTGCCACTACGGGTTGTAACTAAATTTAGTCCTACCTAGTTCTAGTTTGGTGTCGGTAAAATAGGTGGCTGCTGCTGAAATCCCAAATATGATGTCGAAGCTTCCATCCCGTTGTGTGATGAAGTAGAAGGGGCTTGATAAATCATATGTGCTTGGCCCGGATTTGGGTTCATAACGTGCCTCTAGTTCCGCAGGTTATTCAGATTTGGCAAAGTTTGCGAAGGGAGTGTGCCAGGTTGGCGGGAATTCGCCATCTGGGAAAGTTGATTGCGAACCTCTATGATCTCATCTTTTTGCTATTTTTGCATAGCCCCATTCATCTTTTGAATATCAGCCAGAGTTTGAAGGATGAGAGTCATTTGATTTGTTTGAGTTGGCCTAGATTGATAGGTGGGGTCGGGCCAAGGCTGAGGCAGTTGATATGGACGAGGAGCTTGTGGACGGGGTTGATATGGTGGTCTTTGATTCTGATTGTTTCCTGCCCACAGGAAATTGGGATGATTCGGCCATCCATGGTTATAGGTATTGAAGAATGGGTCATTTTGGATGGTGTTGAGATCCTCTCTGATCTGAGGAACCTCAGAAAATCAGAGTACGAGGGATTAGAGTTCCCCCAACTAGATTAGGTAGGATCGGAGTTTCCTTCGGTGCTAGAGTCAGACAGGGGTGGATACGTGTCCATCCCATTAGAAGATCGGTGATGATGTTATCCACAGCTTCCTTCCCAGAAGGCGGCTGTGCGAATGGGTTTTGCTCAGAGGTGGCTCGCTGCAGATGTCGAGTTAGCTCATCCACCTTCTTCTCAATGATAGAGACCTTGTCCAAATGACTGGCCATCAATTCCAAGTCAACAGATGAGGTCAGGCCCTGCATCTCATGTGCTCCCCTTGGATTTGTCGATGCGCGGGCATTCGTCCGGTCGAATAAGCCCATGGAGTCATTATTGATGGAGTTCTCACACATATTCTCGAGAATCTCCCACACAGTGTCTTCATGTTAACCCATGATATTTCCTCCACAAGTTGCATTGACGAATAATCGGATGTCTTCATGGAGTCCCTGGTAAAAAGACTGGACTTGTTCCCATTTAGGAACTCCATGATGGGGGCACTTTCGCATGAGATCCAAGAAATGATCCCATGCTTCGTGAAGAGGTTCTCTAGGCTGCTGTGTGAAGTGCGTGATCTGGTGTCATAAAGCATTTGTCTGACTAATTAGGGAGAACCTTTTCAAAAACTCAGATTGTAATTCAGCCCATGTATTGATTGGACACATTTGAGTCTGATACCAGTGAGATGCTTTGTCCATGAGAGAGAAGGAGAACATCTTCATGAGAAGGATATCCCGATTTTGGACATTTGACCCGAAGGTCTGGGCCAGATGCTTGAGTTGTTTGATGTGTTGAAAAGGATCCTCGGAATTGAGCCCATGAAATTTTGGAATAGCATGAATCATGTTGGGCTTGTGTTTAGAATTAAGACCTCCAGTCGGGATTTGGACTCGAGGTTCGATCGCCACCGCAGCGAGATTGTAATGATCTCGCATCATAGGACGCTGCAGTGGGTTCACAAAGGCTTGGAATAAATCATTTAGGCGCTAAAGTTGGTTCTCAAGGTTCTCTTCCTCTGCAGGTTGTGCCATGATGATGGATGAAGGAGAATTAGGTTCAGATGAATCAGATGAGATGTCTATGTGATGGGGTTGCTGCACAAACACGGAAGTCAAGGCCTGGCCTCGACGGGAGTGAATGACTAAAGGAGGCCTCAAGGATGGTCGTAAGGGCCTCCTACCGAACATGCACTGATGGTCTGGATGAGAATAGAATGTGATGGACCCAATCAAGACACCCAAAAATTTTAGACGACTATAGAGGTTCAGGGCGGTTGATACCCCTTAGTCAGAAAGCCATCCACCTGAGAAATACCTGGGCAGCCAGAGAGGGAGAGTTTCGCAAAGACACCTATACGGTAGAGTGCCCCCATGGGTTACAGGGTTTCCCCCACCTGACCTCTCTTGTCACTGATGGTCCAAGTAGACTATAATGGAGACTTGACCTCTTAAGTCTACCAATTTTATTAAGAAGCACGGGTGCTTAAGATTTCACTTGAACTTTAGGATGTATTTAGTGCAAAACGTGACATAATTTCTAGGTTGGTTGACCCAACAAGGTGGGTCAACTTCACCTATTTGTCCTTTGAGAAGTTTTAGGCCTTTCTTTTAGGATTCAAGTGAGATTAAGAGCCTGATTTTTAGGGTTTTCTTGAATAGATCAATTCAACCAAAGCTTAGGCACACATCATTTTGGAGAACTAATTCTTGCTTGTGAAAGTGTGTCTCTAAAAATCCTAACTTGGAATCCTTAATTGGCTCTAATTTTGGTCCAATTTAGTTTGCCAAATGTGGTATCTAAGGCTCAAACAAGAAAGTGATAGCCCTAGTTACCTTAAATGGGTGCACAAATCAGATTTTGTTGTTGAAATCAAATCAGACAACTTGATGAATTAGCTAAGAATGTAAAGCAAGTAGCCCTAATTGATTTTGTTCTTTTTAACCTTTTCAGAATGAGGGGCTTAAGAGAGAGAGTAATTAGAAGTTACCTGCCTCTGGTGTGTTTGTTGTGTAGCTGTACTTTCTTTAAATCTTCCTGAAACAACCACAACAAAAGAGATATAGCAAATTAGTATTAAATCAGGAAATGTAATCAAGAATTCTAAATTTCCTGTTGCTCCCCTGCAACAGTGCCAAAATGTTTGTCGCACTGAATCAGGTTTTAAAAGTATTGCGTTGTAGTATAGCCGAAATAGTGTTCAAAACAAATATAATTTTATTAGTCGAAAAGATTTCCGAGGTCGAACATAGGGAGCAAATTGGTATTTAGAAATCCAGATCTCAATTCAGAATTAAAAGAGTATGCAATATATCAGTTTCAGAGTGCAAAAATATGGGAGTGAAATGGTGATGTAGATCATCAAGTACTCCTACAATATCACCAAATAATTCAATGTATAGATATGCAATGGAAACTAGAATCTGTCATCTAATTCCTTAATCAGATGACTTAAAGTGTCTGATTTCTTCTTCTATTTCTCTGCCTTTCTCTTTCTGCTTCTATCTTCTGCCTTTGCTTCTCCTTCTTCTTCCTACCTTTGCCTTTTTTGAAGTCCTCCTCTTCTTCTTCTTTGTCTCCCTTCGGTTGCTGCTCTGGCCTTCTTCTTCCTTCTTCCTTTTCTTCAGCCTATGCCTTCAACCCTTGCCTCTTCTTTTTCTTGTAAATTATCCAAGTGTTGGAGCCAATCTCTGTGGGGCAAAAACCCCCCTAAACCCGTGCAGCTCTCCTCTCTCCTTCTCTCTTTCTATATCAGAACCGCTCTCCCAAAGCCTTAGCCGGTTGGGTAATCGGTGCGGGCACTCTTTCACCTCCGAGGTGGGACTAAATGTCCCACCTTCCTTTCGTACACTGCAGCAGCAGGTTGTCGTTGCAATTGTAGCAGCCTTGGAGTCTCTCGACTCCAAGTGAAGGCCTGGAACAGTGCGCGAGGGAATTTCGTGCATCCTGGGGTAATAGCCTAGGCTTGGCGGAACCTGGAGCTGCAACAAGCAAGCTTCAAGCTCGCTCACTAATGGTGGATGGGCGATGAACCTGAAAACACAAGAATGACCTCGTAGCCATGTCAAATCATTCAGGAAGGTTCATCGGAGCATGGTGGATGTGCTGGAGGTGTTGGTGTGGCTCGTGGGTGCTTGTGAGAGTGTTCCTAGGGTGTACTATGTGCGAGTGAGTGGGTGTGTTTGGTGAGGTGCTTGGGTGAGTGGCATGGTGCGTGGAGTGAGGGGAAATGATCAGTGGGGCAAGACGGAGGTCGTGGGTTTGTCGGTGAAGGTTGTGGTGGCCTGTGGAGGTGGGATGGCCTTATCAGAGTTGATGGTCGGAGATGGAAGGGATGGAGGTCGACAGTGGTCGATTTTGGAGAATACAGGGTGGAGTCAAAAATAGAGGGGAGAGGGAGCTTATCTGGGAGGTCAAGAGAAAAAGGGGGTAAGTGAAGGCATCGGGTCTGGTGTGGCCAGCGTCGAAGATGAAGGTGTCTCCGGTGAGGTGGGATCAGCGAGGATGAAGGGAGAGAAGCGCCTGCCGGTACAGCGAGATGCGGATGAAGTTAGGGAAGATGGGTCCGTCGTAGGTATGCCGATCGGATGATGAGGAGGAGCAGGGAAGGACGCCGGACGTCGAGGAGCCTACGGCCACGAGGGGGAAGAGAGGAATTTGAGGTATTCGCGGTCGAAGTCGGGTGTGGAGAGGTTGGGGAGGTCTAGGCTCCTTTAAATAGAGCTCTGGAAGTCTTCGCCAGTGATGGAAATTGTTGAGATACACGTATCTCTCATGCATTCGCATAAGAGATTGGGAGGGAATCCGATCTCAAGGATGGGTTCATATTGACGGGAATTTCTCATAGGATCTTCCTTCCAATTTTGGAAGAGATCCTCCAAGCAATCAAGGAGAACTTCCAAGTTGAAGGTCACCGAAGTAGGTTTCCTCCACGATAATGGTGAAGGGACCTACTTGTAAAGATGATGAGAAAGATGGGGGGCTGTTAGCAAGGGTTTTTGAAAGTTAGGGTTATAAATGTAATCAGGTTGGACCATTTTGCAAACTCGATCAAGGCAAACTCATCTTGGGTCTAAATTTTGGTACAAACCTGATTTGGACCTAAGGAATCTAACGGAGAAGTTGGATTTTGGGTTTGATCACGTTTGACTAGAAAATTTATGCAAAAATCTAATTTAGTGTAAATATCTATCTAAGACCCCATTCTAGGTCAAGATGGGTTCTAATGGCCAAATTGAAGGTTCTAAGCACTAGAGAATATTTTTCTATGATTTTTAGAGGGTTTAAGTGAATTTTATCTTGACCAGAACCTTGGTTAATCAAGTGGGTCTCTTTTTAGGGTTTTAAGAAGTTATTTAATTCACAGAACTCACACAAACCCTTTTCTATCAAATCCAACCCACTTATTTTCTAATTAATACCATTTTACCTTTGTTTAGCCCTTGAGAAAACCCGTGGTTGTACTGCACTGGTAAAATTACAGTTTTATCCCTTGTTTCTTATGTTTCTCATAGAAAGGTTATGCCACGAATTATGATCTTCAGATGATTATTCAGGAGCATTTACTCTCTTCATTGGGTCAAAATGAGCTAGTTAGGGCTCATGATGGTGTTCCCATCATACCCCCATGCCTTGCTTTTGCTGGTCCCTTAGCAAAATTTTAAGGTTTTAACTTTGATTCTAAATCATGAAATCCTTTTGATGCTCAAAAACTATGATGTGTGCTTTCCTCTATAGATTAGATTAGAATGCCGATAGTAAGCCTAGAGGTACTCAAGTACCAACCAAGATCCAGACCTGACCAGCTCTAGCCTCAATCTGCCATAAAGGTTTCTAAGGCCCATAAGAACTATCCTAAGGTTCGTTGAACTCCGCGGTTAAAGCACCCTAGCTTGTGACATATTTTAGCCTCGATTTAGTTTGCAGTGTGTTTTTGTAAGAGAGAGACAGAGGAATTTTCTTTGTTTAGAGATTTTTTCTCTCTTTTCTTTTTATTTCTAGCTTTGGATTGGCTTCACAACATGGTCTGTATCGGATTCCTAGTCCTCATCATCAATCCTCGAAGGTTCCCTAGCAATCGATGCTTTGAGATAGCACTGCCCATGGCAACCCCTAGAACCCTAGGTTTCGAGATTTCGAGATAATCCTGCCCATGACATTTTGTAGCTAAATCTAGACCCTGGTAATCGACATTTCGGGATAATGTCACCCATGGCACCTGAACCAGCATAGGGTGCTTACATGCCCTCGGTAGGATATGTAGATATCCTAGGAGACAAGCACCGAGGAGACGATATGTTATTGTGCATCTTCGAGGGGAATTTCCCGCCTCTCCGTGTCGGGAACTCATCCAAATCAACTTGTGTTGATCAGCTGCTCCTAATCTAGGAAACTTTTTCATAACGATTTAAACACATTTGAGTGATTTTGATACTTATGCGCACTGAAGTAGACTGTGTGTGGATTGGGGTGCTTAGGTTACCGAGTCCTGCAAACCAGAGGTCAGTTAACGAGGCTAAATACTCCCTAAGCCTTAGACTTAATACTTAAGCTTCGCATTTTCCCCAACCTCTTGAGGACTATCCATATCTTAGTGGGTACTTGAATTTTTAAGCCTAGGATCATGGCCCAAGAGGCCTAAGATCAGCGTTCCTACCAATCTCTTCTTTATTCTGTTAGCACTTTTGCCTTTTATTTTCTTTTTCTTGCTATGGTGTAGAACTAAGTTAATTCCTTAATTTCTTACTAATGACTATCTCTTTTCTTTTCTTTTCTTTTCAACTTGTGCTCCATTTTGGCATTTTTAACTTCTCTCCTTTTTCTCCTCAAAATTGATATGCCATCAAAATTTTCTCTCCTCTCATTTTTTTTTGTTCCTTTTCACAATTTTTTCATTTTTTTTGGTATTTTTGAGATATGTGATTTTTTTGATGAAACCTTTTCTTGTGAGATGATTTTCAAGGCATTTTACACTTTCATACCCCCCATGCCTACGATTTGCAATGTCCCCATTGTAAATTAGGTGGGTTCAAGTTCAGTTTAGATCATTCATTAGAATAGGTTTTTGGGTGGGTGACTGGGTCGGGATGACTGTTGCAAACGATTTCAAGCTTGAGTATGTGTTCCAGAGGTGGGGTCAGCTGTTCTAATGGATGAACGCTAAAGTGCAATATGAGTTCAGCATAGGATGTCAAGAAAGGTCTTGGGTTTTTCAGAATGACGGGTTGTCTCCCATTAAGCGCTGAGTTTAACACCATCGGCCGGGCGCAATGAGCTCAGGGAGAATGGAGGGTAAAGGATGTCTCAGCCAAATTTATATCGATAAGTTCAATGAATGGTTTGAGTCCCTGATTGTTCACGATGAAAGGTTCTGAATCATGGCTGAGTTGACTGATTTCGATGGCTCCATTTCCAAAGATTCGTCGGACGAGATAGGGTCCAATCCATTTTGATCTGAGTTTTCCTGGGAAGAGTTTGAGTTTGGCATCAAAGAGTAGGAATTTTTAACCAGGGTAAAAGATCTTTCTGGATATGTTCTTGTCGTGAAAGGCCTTAACCCACTCTTTGTAAATTTGTGAATTTTCATACGCGTCGTGGCATAATTCATCGATCTTGCTCATTTGAAGCTTTCTGTGGGTTCCTACCTTAGAAAGACCTAGATTGCAGTTCCGTACTGTCCAATAGGGTTTGTGTTCCAATTCGACAAGGAGGTGATGTTGAAAGTTGGAGGACTACTCTATCGGAGTTGGTTTGAAAACCTGTCGTTGTAGTTTTAGTAGCGAAGAAATCCGTTCAACAAATAAAATTTATATCGAAAAATATGTAAAGAAATCCCAGGTTGAATTCAGGGAGGCTACGTCGATCAAAATTCGTAATTATATTTTTGTGTTTTTGTTTAAAGGGTGGAATAATCATAATGAAATGGAATCAATATAGACAGTAAGAGAGAGAGAGAGAGGAAACATTCACTTGATATTGCAAAATATTTTTACAACTAAGAAAGCGAGAAAAGATTACACTAGAAAGCGAGAAATTATTACAACTAGAAAGCAGGAAAATTCTACTCTAGAAAGCAGGAAAAAGAATGGGAGAGAAGTTATCCACCTCGACGATTGCTTGGAGGATGAGCCAGATGAGACAACGCTTGGAAGACAAGGAATGGAGCGGGAAGAAGGAGGTTGAAGCAGGAGGAACGGGAACGAGGCAGCACATCATTGATAAATGGCAGTTTATCATCATTCTTATGCACTAAAATAAACCTAGCTCTTAGGTTTTTGGGCTGCATTTAGGCATTCACTAGGTTAGGCATGCATTGCATTTTCTTTTATTATTTTAATGTGTTTTTGTGAGTGTTAGGGATGAACAGATATACAGATCCCTAAAACCCTAGCACTCAAGAAGGCAATTGGTGAAGGAGTTCAGGCTAGCTGGAACTTAGCTTGATCCAGCTCACCACAGCTGGAACCTAGCTCACTTGAACTAGGGTTAGCTCATCCCAGCTCCATTCAGCTAATCTCTACTGAATGGAAGCTCAAGAGAGTTCATCTTAGCTCACCCTTGCTCAAGTCAGCTTAGATCCAGCTTAACTTAGTTGAGTCTAGCTCATCTCAGCACCCACTAGTCCACAAGGAGCTCTAGCTAGCTCAGCTGAGTTGACAGGAGTTCACCCTAGCTCAGACCTAGCTACATCTAGCTCCACTCAACTCTAGCCAGCTGAAGAAGAACTCATCTCAGCTCAGGAAGCTCAAGTCCAGCTCCCGAGGACCTAGCTTAGCTCAAGCTAATTGAGCTAAGCTACCTTAGCTGTCTCAACCAGCTCAATCCTCCCCAGGAGCACCAGACCCAGCTCACCTCAGCTCCATTCAACAGAAGCCAGCTCACTTTATCTTGGCTTAGTAGCTAGCAAAGAACTAGCAAGCTAAGCCAGCTAGAGTAGCCCCATGTTGACCTCTTCAGCAGCTGTCTGCTCCACTTCAGCTCTAGATTCTTCAGAACCAGCTCCTCCCTCCAAACCCTATCTCCAACACCTCCTCCTCTACTCCTCCATTAGCTAAGCTAGCTTATCTTAGCTTAGCTTAGCTATGCTCCAACTTCCTTGGCTTGTACCACCCCAAAAACCCACCTAACAACTCCACCCAACTAGCTCCACCTAAGCTCCACATAAGCTAATCTACTTGGCGCCAACCTAGCATACCCACCACCTCCAAAAGACACTTAAAAGTGGTGCCAAAACCACCCTAACTACCCCCTTGTTGGAGCCACTTTTCCCTCCAAAATTCCCCTTCATCTCCACCATCCACATAACCCCTCCTTCTAGAACCTTTATTGGCGCCACCTAAGACCCCCTTCTAGAAGCTATTTTGTCTCCAACTTCAAGGGTTGTCACCACCCATGACAACCCCCTAGGAGTCCCTTGGGTTGGCGCCAAATGCCCTTGGCCATAGGATCCCCAACCACCTCCATCCTTCCATCTTAGCCCTCCATTTCAAGAGGCACCTTAACCCCCCATCCTACCTTATAAAAAGACCACTACCCACCACCATTCAAGGCATCCTTGGATAGCAATTTCACTCTCATATTCTACCTAGAAGCCCACACCCAAGAGAGAAGAAGAAGAAGAAGATTAAGGGGATATTCTATCCCCTTGGTGCCTTCCCCTCTTCCCTTCTCTCTTGTGCCCATGCCAGCCAAAGGAGAAGCCAAGCAAGGAAGATCTGTGGAGGAGATCTTGAAGGTGGTCCATGCCACCTTGGAGGAGCTTTTGAGGGTGGTGCACGCCCACCTCTTGGAGGAGAGCATTGAAGGTGGTAACACCCACCTTGGAGGAGCTCTCAAGGAAGGAGAAGAAGGAGGCCCTCTTTTCAAGCCAAGGAGCAGCTAGGCTTGGAGCAAGAAGACTCCCTTCTTCACCAATTTTTGCAAGAGGATTTGTGTTTCTTTTATTGCTTTTAAATTTTTTTATTTCCAGTAGAAGCATTCCTCTACTTGTCCTTGAAAAGAACACAAATTCTAGTTAATCAAATTACCTTCTTTTTAGCTTTCTGTTGTAATTGTTACTGTTGTTCTAACACTTATTCTACTTCCACTCCCTAATTACTCTAGGCCTCCACTTGCCTAGAGTGAGCTTAGGTAGTGGACTTTTTAATCTCTTAAGTTTCAGCTTAGCATTTTAGGTGATAGCACTTTTTTGTCACAATTCACTCTTTGCCCGTATTATTTCAAAACACAAAAAATATATATATATTTAAAATACCAAAAAAAAAGTTGAGATGTGCTTTTAGCAAGAGAATTGAATTGCAATTTTTGCCTCCTTGGATGACCTTAGGTACTCCCCTATCTAGGATATAAATTTAAAAGTGTATGCAAATTCGCGTGTACAACGACGTTAAAAACCCACTTTTACAAATCACATGTATTTCGCATCACTTTTTGGTGCCGTTGCCGGGGAGGCATGGCTTTGCCATTCTTTCTCCTCTTGCTTGAAGTAGATCTCATCCCCTTCTCTTTCTTCTCTTTCGTGTGTGCAGGAACTATTGCAGGAAGAAAGCGGGAATCTGGAAGAGAGAGATCAAAGTTCCTTTTCTTCCCACGAAATTCAGGTTGGTTCCTCCTTCTGGTCACATAATTAATTAAAAACTACCAAAATACACTAAACTTGGCTTTCAGGACCCTAAACAACTTCATTAAGTTGAGTGGTGCATTTTAAAATCCATTGTTTGCTTGAATGATTCTTTAACACCACTCCATTGCAAGTATTGGTGTTCTATATTTCAAGTCCAGATTTTTGTCCAGACTTGAAAAATCGATTCCTAACACTACAGGCCTCCTAAAATCATAAAATTTCATACTATGATTTCAAATTGAGTTAGAAAATCTGTTCCAAATTTCAGATCAATTGGCCTTGTATTTAATTTTCAAAAATTCATGGAATGCAGAGGGGTCACACCCTCTAATCTTCCTATTTTTCTATTGTCCGTGAATTTTTATAATTTTTATACTCATCCAATTTTTGAGAAATTTAGCTTTATGGAATCCTTGTGAAATTTTACACGTCATATAAAATCATCAAAATTTTTTGAGGTTTGTGGTAATACTAAAAAGTCCAAAATACCCACAGGTATCAATTTTAGACTTTGACACCAGTACAATTAAAAATTAAAAATAAATATTAAGCAATTTCCTAAAATCATATAAAAATATTTTCTGGAATCCTTGTTTGGTTTCACATAAGGTAGTGGTGTTGATTGCAATGTTTGGACCACTACCTATTCAGGAAGCCTAAAAAAAGAATTCATTGGTAGTCATTTTCTGTATTAGGATTCAACTCCAATTAGGGTTTCTTTCTTGTTTTTTTTCTAGTCCCACAATTTAAAAGAAATATACAATCACCCATACAACTTGTTTTCCCTTTGATTGTGGATTTTCAAACTTGTTTGAAAATTTAACAAGAGAAACCCTAAAACACATTCAATTAAATTGAATCCTAAAAGACATAAACACAAAAAAATTGTATGACAACTTGATTTTCATTGGAGCCACTTTCCAATTCCTACACACACACAAAAAAATTGAAATAATAGAGCAACAACCCAATTAATGCCCTCCACATTCCGTGTGCACTGTAGTATCCTAGACCTAATTAAAACTTGTAGCAACTTGACCCTAAGGCTTCATCAACTTGGGCTTGCTATCTAGGTCTTAAGTTTTCTTTAGTTAGTACCAATTCTGTCATCTATATTTGGTGTTCAGGCTGAGGGGCTATGTCAAACAACCAGGCGCGGGTTTGTATAAGCACCTGGGGTTTTCCCTGGGAAACGTTTGGGCCCAAACCTCCCCTTAAGCAACTTGGCTAGATTTGTTGACAGAACGGGTATTCACTATTGACTACTTATTTCCTACATAGACCAAGTCTTAGGTTTATTATTAGGGAGTCGCATTTAAGTTAGGTCTAGTTTTGTTTGTTTGAATTGCACACTTTCTCTCATCTCTTTCTCTTCTCCTCCCGTCCAATTCTTCCCAAGTAGTGCATGCACGGGCGACGGTCCCAAAAACCACACCTCGAGGGACCATCTAATTTTGCTCCCCACAGCAGAAAATCATTGTTTTCTTCCCCCTCCTCTTCTAAAAAAATGGAAAACCCAGGAAGCCATCAAAAAAATTCTGCTTCCACTTCTAACTCGTCAGCCGACCCACAAGCTGACTTCACCCTCCCTCACCTCCCTAACCTGGAGCAACCAGAAATACTAGCAGGGCCAGGTGGCCCTCCAATTATAACCCAAAATCCAAATCCCTTTGCATTAATGGTCGACCATTTTGTTTGACTACAACAAAATCAAGAAGATCTAGCTAGGACTGTCACGAACCTAGCTAATCAAGGACAAAATCCACCACCCTGCCAACAGCCTATCATTCCTCTTAAGGATTTCTATGATCCTTCCAATTATGAGGAAAGACCAGGGGTGGTCATACCACAAGGGGATTTCGAGATCAAACCAGCCATTCTAAACCTTATCAAGCATTTTCATGGTCTTCCAAGAGAGGACCCTTTTTGTCATCTCGAGGAATTAACTATCCTCGCTCAAACCACTCCCGCGCATTGTGCAGGAAGACGTGTGGTTAATGAGACTTTTTCCTCTCTCTCTTAAAGACAAAGCATCTCATTGGTTTAGAATGGTTGGGCACCCTATTACCACCTGGCCCCAATTAAAAAGCGCTTTTCTTAAAAATAATTTTCCGATCGGTCGAACAAATGCGCTAAGAAGATCCATAACGACCTTTCAACAGAAAATTGGTGAACCCCTCCACGAAGCCTGGGAAAGATTTCAGGAACTTCTAAGAAGTTGTCCCCACCATGAAATTCCACAATGGCAGTTAGTGCAGATCTTCTGTCATGAATTAGAAGATCAATTGAAACGATTTGTGGATGCCTTATGTGGGGGCAATTTTCTTAACAAAGACGTTGAAAGTACCTATCTTCTCTTTGAAGAAATCAGTGAAAACTCATCTATCATGACTTTAATGGACACTTTTGGCAGATCACAAAACCCCAGACACGGAGTCCTTGAAATTGGCTCCAAATCCACCTCTGTTCCAGTCACTTAAGATGATCTATATATGTTAGCTCAACGACTGGACCAGATGCAAATTCACCAAAAGAAAATGGAAGAAAAGCTCATAAACAAACAAGCTCCACACGTCCACTCTCCACACACTAACCCCCCACACATTCTCCGAAGAGAAAATCTACACAACATTGATGCCACATCTACTGGCCAGTAATTTCCAGCTGATTTCCCACAAGATTTGACCAGGAATTTTGATCAAAATATTTTTAATCCCACCTCAGAAAATATTTATGCTCTCCAAAAGAAATTTAGAAACCCCTTCAATCAAAACTGGAGGACTAACCCGAATCACTCCTGGAAAAACCCGAACCCGATTTCTTTTCCCAAACAAAACTATTTTGGGAATTATGGGCAACCTATGTATCAACCTGGACCATCCCAGGATGATATTAATAATCAGGTCATGAAAACTCTGCAAGGAATGCAGACTCAAATGACAGAAGTAACCCGCATGATTACCAACTTGCAACACCAAGTTAAGGTTACTCCTGATCATCGACCTATTGGGAATTTACCTTCCCAACCCATGCCCAACCCAAATAATCAAAGGAATCAATTCCAAGGTGGATATCCCAGTCAACCCATTCAACCAGCACCTCAGCATCCACCGGGTTTCAATAACAGCCAGGCTTCTCATCCTCATCCTAGAAACAACCAGGCTGCAAATGCAGTTACCTTGAGGAATGGGAAAACCACTCACAATCCCCTGCCTGTTAAAGAAACCCGCTTTAACAAACCACAGATTAACTCTTCCCCTCCTATTGTTCAGGAACCAATTCATGCAAAACAGGGAAACCTTGCCCCATTTCCACAAGCCCTCCACTCTTCAAATAAGAAAAAGAAGAAATCCGAGCCTACTGTGAAGGAATTAATGGATTTATTTGGGCAAGTAGAAATTAATATCCCTCTCCTAGATGCCATTAAATATATCCTTGCCTATGCAAAATTCCTAAAAGATCTATGTACTCCGAAAAGGCAGCCTAGAAACTTAGGAAAGGTGATTCTTCTAGAGATAGTCAGCTCAGTTGTGCAGAGCCAATTGCCTCTTAAGAGAAAAGATCCTGGCGCCCCCCTAATTCAAGTTATCATTAATGATACCTCATTTGATCGCCCATTGTTGGATCTCGGTGCCTCAATTAATCTTATCCCCACAGTTGTATTTGAGGAATTCAAGATTGGTGAATTGAAGCCTGTTGAGGTTACTCTCCAATTAGCCCACCGATCTACAATTAAACCAAGGGGAATTGTTGAGGATGTTCTTGTCCGAGTCAAAAATTGTCTATTCGCAGTAGACTTTTTAGTCCTGAACATAGAGGTACTGATAAACGCCAGTTTACCATCATTCTTATGCATTAAAACAAACCTAGCTCTTAGGATTTTACTCCACAAATGGGTTTTTGGGCTGCATTTAGGCATAAATTAGGTTAGGCATGCATTGCATTTTTTATTGACTTTTTGATATGTTTTTGTGAGTGTTAGGGATGAAGAGATATACAGATCCCTAAAACCCTAGCACTCAAGAAGGCAAATGGTGAAGGAGAAGCTCAGACTAGCTAGAACTCAGCTTGATCCAGCTCACCACAGCTGGAACCTAGCTCACTTGAACTAGGGTTAGCTCATCCCAGCTCCATTCAGCTAATCTCAGCTGAATGGCACCTCAAGAGAGTTCATCTTAGCTCACCCTAGCTCAAGTTAGCTCAGATCCAGCTCAACTTAGCTGAGTCTAACTCATCTCAGCTCCCACTAGTCCACAGGGAGCTCTAGCTAGCTCAGCTGAGTTGACAAGAGTTCGCCCCAGCTCAGACCCAGCTGCATCCAGCTCCACTCAACTCCAGCCAGATGAAGAAGAACTCATCTCAGCTCCGGAAGCTCAAGTTCAGCTCCTGGGGATTCAGCTTAGCTCAACTCAGTTGGAGGACTCTTTTCAAGCTTGGGAGCTACCAAGCTTGGAGCAAGAAGCCCTCTTCTTCACCATCTATCTAGAGGATTTGTGTTTGCTTTTATTTATTGCAATTTTTCTAGTAGTAGAAGCATTCCTCTACTAGGCTTTTTTTGTAAAACACTTTTTCATTAATCTAGTTGCCTTCTTTGCAATTTCTTTAGTTGCATTTCTAATTGCTTTGTTTTTAGCATTCTTCACTTCCTCTCCCTAATTATTCTAGGCCTCCACTTGCTTAGAGTGAGCTTAGGGAGAGGCTCTACTTGCAACTTTAGAAGTAGTCTATTGAATTGAAGTGTAAGTCACTTTCCCGCCATAATTTCGCATGTTGCCTTAATTTCAAAAACAAAAAAAATGATACATTGAAAAATACCAAAAAGAAAGTTGAGATTTATATTCCAAGCAAGAGAATCAATTTTGCAAACATTTGGCCTCCTTGGATGACCCTAGATACTCCCCTATCTAGGAATATAAATTTAAAAGCGAAAGCGGATTTACGTGTTGTAACAACACTAAATTACCTAATTAACAAACCACGTATTTTCGCCATCACTTTTTGGCGCCGTTGCCGGGGAGGCATGGCTTTGCATTAGTTAATTTTCTCTTGCTTGAAGTGAATCTCATCCCCTTCTCTTTCTTTCTTTTGTGTGTGCAGGAATTACAGCTGGAAGGCAGGAATTTGGAAGCAAAAGCCTAAAGTTCCTTTTCTTCCCGTGGATTTTAGGTTGGTTTCCCATCGCTTGTCACACTTAACCTAAAAAACTACCAAAATACACTAAACTTGGCTTTTAGGACCATAAACAACTTAACTAAGTGGAGTGGTGCATTTTAAAATCCATTGTTTGCTTGAATGCTTCTTTAACACCACTCCATTGCAAGTATTGGTGTTCTATTTTTCGGGTCCAGATTTCTGTCCGGACTTGAAAAATCGATTCCTAACACCACAGGACTCCTAAAATCGTAAACCTTCACAAAATGACTCCCAATTAAGTTATGAACATTTTTTCCAAATTTCAGATAAATTGGCTTTGTATTTAATTTTTAAAAATTCATGGACTGCATAGAGGTCACACCCTATAATCTTCTTGTTTTCCTACTATCCATGAATTTTTAAAATTTTTATACTCACCCAACTTTTGTGAAATTTAGCTTTCTGGAATCCTTGTGAAATTTTACGCATCATATAAAATCACAAAAATTTTGTGAGGTCAGTGAGAATACTGAAAAGTCTAAAATACCCACAAGTATCATTTCTGGACTTTGACACCAGTACAATTAAAAATTCAAAATAATTATCAAAAAATTCCTAAAATCTTACAAAAATATTTTTCGAATCCTTGTTTGAGTTTCTTCAAATTTGTGATGTTGTTTGACTTGTTTGGACCACTACTTAATATAGAAAGCCTAAAATTAATTCATTGGTAGTAATTTTCTATCTTAAGGATAATTGGCTGAGGGTTTCTTTCTTTCTTTTTAGAGACTCACATTAAAGGAAATTAACCATCACCAATACAATTTGTCTTTCCTTTGATTGTGGAGTTTCAAACTTTTTTGAAAATTTGAAAAGAAAAACCCTAAAACACATTTAATTAAATCAAATCCTAAAAGACATAAATACAAAAAAATTGTGTGACAACTTGATTTTCATTGGAGCCACTCTCCAATTCCTGCACACACAAAAAAAAAATCAAAATAACAGGGCAACAACCTAATAAATGCCCTCCACATTCCGTGTGCACTATAGCATCCTAGACCTAATTAAAATTTGTAGCAACTTGACCCCTAAGGCTTTATCAACTTAGGCTTGCTATTTAGGTCTTAATTTTTCTTTAGTTAGTACCAATCCTGTCATCTATATCTGGTGTTTAGGCTGAGGGGCCGTGTCAAATGGCCAGGCGTGGGTTTGTACAAGCACCTGGGGTTTTCCCTGGGAAACGTTTGGGCCCAAACCTCCCCTTAAGCAACTTGGCTAGATTTGTTGACAGAATGGGTATTCACTATTGATTACTTATTTCCTACGTAGACCAAGTCTTAGGTTTATTTTTAGGGAGTCACACTTAAGTTAGGTCTAGTTTTGTTTGTTTGATTTGCACACTTTCTCTCATCTCTTTCTCTTCTCCTGCCCTCCCGTTCTTCCATTTTATGCACGGGCGATAGTCTCAAAATTCGCACTTGGAAGGACCATTTGATTTCATCCCCCGTGCAAAAAGACCACTTTTTCTGTCTTCTTCTCCTTCTAAAAAAATGGAAACTCAACAAAGTAGGTTCACTGACCCTTCCACTTCCACCTCTAACCTTACCTCTAGCCCCACCACTAACCCTAGTTCTAACCCTTCCACCCAAAACCCACCCACCTTTAACTTCCCACACTTAGAGCTCCCTAATCTTGAGTTGCCCCAAGCACAACATCAAGACCCCCTGCTTGATCTTTTAAAATTGATGGCTGAGCAGATTAATAAATTAAATTCCAATCAACAAACATTGACTAGGAACATTCAAAACCTAGCCAATCCAAGGCCACACGCACCGCCCCGTCAGCAGCCTGTTATTCCTCTAAAACATTTCTATGATCCATCTTAGTATGAGGAACGGCCAGGGGTGGTCATACCAGAAGGGGACTTTGAGATCAAGCCTGCAGTCCTGAACCTAATTAAACACTTTCATGGCCTTCCTAGGGAAGACCCTTTCAGCCACCTTGAAGAGCTAACTCTTCTTGCACAGACAACCCGTTCCCGAAATGTGCAAGAAGACATATGCGGCTTTTTCCATTATCTCTTAAAGATAAGGCCGCTTATTGGTTCAGGACCATTGGCCGACCCATCACAACTTAGCCTCAGCTCAAGAGCGCCTTCCTCAAGAAATTCTTTCCCATAGGTCGTTCCAACTCCCTGCGAAGATCTATTATGACCTTTCACCAAAAATCTGGTGAGACATTCCATGATTCTTGGGAAAGATTTCAAGATCTCTTAAGAAGTTGCCTGCACCACGAGATTCCTTTATGGCAGCTCGTGCAAATCTTCTATCATGGATTAGAAGATTAAATTCGACATTTGTCGACGCCTCGTGTGGCGGCAACTTCTTAAATAATGATGCTGAAAGCACCTACGACCTGTTTGAAGAAATGAGTGAAAACTCGTTTAATCAAGCTTCCATGAACACATTTTGCAGAACCCAAAACCCACAGTTCGGTGTTCATGAAATAGGCACTCAATCTATCCCTGTCACCCAAGATGATCTTCAATTGATCGCTCAAAAACTCGACCAGATGCATATTAATCAAAGGAAAATTGAGGAAAGACTGGCCACATCAACCCAAGCTCCACACCCACATCTAACCCAACCTAACTTTCCACGAAGAGAAAATTTGCACAATCTCAACACTACTGCTGATTATTCTAAGGTTGCCCATGATTCACTGGGGAATTACAACTATCCAGATCTTAACCCCACTCAAAATATTTCTACCATTCAGGAGCCCTTTAAAAATTCTTCCAATTGGAAAAATTACTCGAACTACTCCTGGAATAATCAGGTTTCTCCCCAACCATATCATTTTAATGGGTATGGGTCGAATCCAATCTTCCATCTTGGGCCATCTCAACAAGACATCAATGCCCAAATAATGCAAACCCTGCAGGAAATGCAAACAAAAATGATGGAAGTAACCCGCACCATCACAAATCTGAACAATCAGATTGGGGTTACTCCCATGCAAAGACCTACAGGGCATCTTTCGTCCCAACCCATGCCCAACCCTAATCACCAAGGGAACCATTATATGGGCAGAACTCCACACTATACAAATCAGCCTCCTCCTTATCCACCACCTCAGCAGCCTCCCAGGTTTTCGCAATCACAGGCCCCCCCACCTCCTCCAAATAATAATCTGACTGCACATGCAGTTACTTTGAGGAGTGGGAAAACCACCACTGATCCCGGGCCTTCACACAAACCTGGTGAAATACCTGTGCAAATTGACTACCCACCTCCCCATCAGGAAGAAAAGGAAATACAAAAATCTCAAGACAAGATTCCTATCCCTTTCCCACAAGCTCTCCACCCCACCACCAACAAAAAAAATAAATCTAAGCCCACTACAGAAGAACTCATGGATCTATTTGGGCAAGTTCATATCAATATTCCTCTCCTAGATGCCATCAAATATATACCTGCCTATGCCAAATTTTTGAAGGAGATTTGTACTCCTAAAAGGCAAGCCAAAAATCTAGGACAGGTGCATCTTTCGGAGACAGTAAGCTTTGTCATACAGAGTAAGCTGCCTCCTAAGATGAAAGATCCAGGGGCGCCTTTAATTTCTATAATTATTGATGACACTACCTTTAATCGCGCCCTCCTTGATCTTGGTGCCTCAGTTACTATTATTCCCACGAGTTTATTTGAAGAATTTCAGATCGGTGAATTAAAATCTGTCGAGGTTACCCTGCAATTAGCCAACCGATCTACAATCAAACCTCGTGGGATTGTTGAGGATGTTTTGGCCAAGGTCCAGAATTGTGTCTTCCCTGCTGACTTTCTGGTTCTTGACATTAAGGTACCTGAATCATTATTGGACTCCCCAATAATCCTTGGACGCCCTTTTTTGGCCACTGCAAAGGCAAATATCAATTGCCACACAGGCAAAATGGATATCACTTATGCTGGCCAAACTATCACTTTAGATATTTTCAAATCCTCCAGGAGATTCCATGATGATAACTTTTTTGAGGACTCAGATACGGAAATTTCCAATATGGTGGAGGAGACAATGTTAATAGATACCCTTACCAACCACAATTTTTTTGAGGACTCTAATTCAGAATCAGTGGTCGACGAAATCTGTGATCTAGAGACTTGTCTTGACCCCAAATTTATTCCTGATACACCCCCTAAGCACCCTAACCCACCCACTATTCATGCACCTAATTTTTCTACACTAACTTCACCCAATCCTCACCATTCCTTCCCCGACTCCTTTCTTACGGACCTGGCACCAACCCCACCCGAGTTTGGCATCCAATCTGATTTAAAACCATGGCCAGACTCGGGCTACACTTATCATTTTCCATCCAACTTTGATCCCAATATTGCTTCTAATCAATTTTCTAGGGATCTAGAAGAAGACACCTTTTTTGCGGGCATCCAAGTGTCCAATTATTTACATGATTTTTCATCTTCCGTGCATACCTTCATGCCCGGCTGAATGGCGTAAAAGATAGCACTGGATGGGAGGTAACCCATCATTTTTTCCTGCTTTTCTTTTTTCTTCTTTTTCCAAGTTTTGATCATCCTAAACCCGACCATTCTTCACTAAGGTGATCCTTTTTCCCTCCTAATGCATGAGGACATGGCATATCTTAAGCATGGGGGGGGTGTTTTCAAATTTTGACGATCGATTTAGGATATTCAAAACCTAAAAACATGCATTTTTCTTTAATTTATTTCCTGCTTGCATACCAAAAAAAAAGTTGAGAACTTTTTGAGGAAAAATTTTGAAATCGGGACTAAGGTTGAAAATTTCACTTTTGGTACAATGCGATTTAATCTTTAACAAACTAGGGATGAGGATATAGATCTGATCATTAGAATTTTAGGGTCTATTTCTAGACTAAATCAGATATCCTTCTCTAAAATTCCACTTGAACTCATGATAGTTCAGGTGACTTGATCCTATTTTGTAATACGGAAAATATTCGACTTAGTTTCTGATTCAAAAAGTTGCATGTCTTGATAAACTTCTTGTGTCAATTTTCACACACAAGCCAACACTTAAAAACAACTAAAAATTTGAAAAACTCCCTTGTTTGGACTTAGTAAAAGTCTGAAGCAGATCATTGGTTTGAGTTCCCACCGCCGAGAAGGAGGAAAATGCCTCCTTTGAGGATGCGATGTCAACATGTTATCGCCTCGGCGCTGCTCCATATCTATATTTCATATCTTTAGACGTAGCATTAAAGCGCATTTTAGCAGCTCAAGTGTCTTGGACGGTGCTCTACCTATAGTGTCGGAGCAAGAGCTTGAGTTTGCTTGGAGTACCCCTTTACACCACATCGTGTTTTGGGGCCGTGAGCTCCTGGGTGGTGTCATGGATAGTGCTATCTCGAAGTACTGGCGCTAGAGCCCCCTCGAGGAATGGTAATGGGAATGATGATCCCGACACATCTGTTGTAAGACTAAGCTAAAAATAGGCATGGGGGAGAAAAAAAAAAGTAATAATAAATAAATTAACATACCCTTATAAATGTTGGATTTTCACAAGCACAGACACAAGATTTTAAAGGATTCTACAAGTTGCGAATCAGATTCATGAGCCAGAAAAATCCTAAAAACAAAAATTTCAAGTCATTTGAATTAACAAGGGGTTAATTTGTGAATTTTCTGGAGGATATATTGATCCCATTCTATCTAATGGTTGGATCCAAAAACAAATTCCGATGTTTATCTTTAACAAATCCCATACCTCCTGTGTTTTAATCTGCCAAAGTCCCTTAATCTCTTTTTCTCCTCAAAAGTCGAAAAAATTAGATTTCCCAAAAATTCTGTTTTCCAAAAACTTGAAGTTTTGCTAAGAGACTAGCAAAAGATAAGCATGGGGGTATGATAAATGTCAATTTATCATCATTCTTATGCATTAAAACAAACCTAGCTCTTAGGATTTTACTCCGTAAATGGGTTTTTGGGATGCATTTAGGCATAAATTAGGTTAGGCATGCATTGCATTTTTTATTGTCTATTTGATATGTTTTTGTGAGTGTTAGGGATGAACAGATATACAGATCCCTAAAACCCTAGCACTCAAGAAGGAAAATGGTGAATGAGAAGCTCAGACTAGCTGAAACTCAGCTTGATCCAACTCACTACAGCTGGAACCTAGCTCACTTAAACTAGGGTTAGCTCATCCCAGCTCCATTCGGCTAATCTCAGCTGAATGTCAGCTCAAGAGAGTTCATCTTTGCTCACCCTAGCTCAAGTTAGCTTAGATCCAGCTCAACTTAGCTGAGTCTAGCTCATCTCAGCTCCCACTAGTCCACAGGGAGCTCTAGCTAGCTCAGCTGAGTTGACAAGAGTTCACCCCAGCTCAGACCCAGCTGCATCCAGCTCCACTCAACTCCAGCCAGATGAAGAAGAACTCATCTCAGCTCAAGAAGCTCAAGTTCAGCTCCCAGGGATTCAGCTTAGCTCAACTCAGTTGAGCTAAGCTACCTTAACTGCCTCAACCAGCTTGATCCTCCCCGGGATCACCAGACCTAGCTCACCTCAGCTCATTATGGTAGAAGCCAGTTCACTTTATCTTGGCTTAGTAGCTAGCAAAGAACTAGCAAGCTAAGCCAGCTAGAGTAGCTCCACGCCAGCCTCTTCAGTAGCTGCCAGCTCCAGTTCCAACTCCAGACTTCTCCTCCTCAGCTCCTCTCTTCAAACCTTAGCAACAATACCTCCTCCTCTACTCCATAGCTAGCTAAGTTAGCTTAGCTTAGCTTAGCTAGCAACCAGCTCCTTGACCATCCACCACCTTCAAATTCAACCCTAGCTAGCTCCACCAACTTAAGCCCTACCTAAGCTAGCAATCCTACTCAATTTGGCGCCACCTCCTAGCCACCTCTTCACCCCATCATCACCACCAAAAGGCACCAATTTTGGTGCCAAAACATACCCTAACTACCCCTCTTTTTGGTGCCAACATCCACCCCCACATCCACCATACACCTAATCCTACAACCCATCCTAGCCACCCACCTACCCCTCCTTCCAGAACCCTTCTTGGTACCACCTAAGACCCCTTTCTAGAAGCCATTTTGGCACCAACATCAAGGGGTGACACCACCCATAACCACCCCCTAGGTGTCCCTTGGGTTGGCGCCAATTGACCTTAGCCATAGGATCCCCAACCACCTCCATCTCTCCATCTTAACCCTCCATTCCAAGAGTCACCTTAGCCCCCTTCCTATTCTATAAAAACCCACCACCTACCACCATTGGAGAGCATCCTCCATTAGTGTATTTTGCTACCTATACCACCTACACCTATGGCCAAGAAGAAGGAGTAGAGAAGGAGATTAAAGGGGCACATCACCAGCCCTTTTGGTGCCTTCTTCTCCCCAATCTCTTCAACTTGGGCCACGCCAAGGAGGAGGACTTTTCTACTTCAAGGAGGACGGCCAGGCAAAGGAGAAGGACCTAGGGTGGGCATCCACCCTTGGAGAGAAGCTTAGGGCACGCCCCCTTAGGGCTTGCCTTGGAGGACATCACCTTGGTGGAGCATAGCAAAAAAGGAGTTGGAGGACTCTTTTCAAGCTTGGGAGCTACCAAGCTTGGAGAAAGAAGCCCTCTTCTTCACCATCTATCTAGAGGATTTGTGTTTGCTTTTATTTATTGCAATTTTTCTAGTAGTAGAAGCATTCCTCTACTAGGCTTTTTTTGTAAAACACTTTTTCATTAATCTAGTTGCCTTCTTTGCAATTTCTTTAGTTGCATTTCTAATTACTTTGTTTTTAGCATTCTTCACTTCCTCTCCCTAATTATTCTAGGCCTCCACTTGCCTAGAGTGACCTTAGGGAGAGGCTCTACTTGCCCCTTTAGAAGTAGTCTATTGAATTGAAGTGTAAGTCACTTTCCCGCCACAATTTCGCATGTTGCCTTAATTTCAAAAACAAAAAAAAATGATGTATTGAAAAATACCAAAAAGAAAGTTGAGATTTATATTCCAAGCAAAAGAATCAATTTTGCAAACATTTGGCCTCCTTGGACGACCCTAGATACTCCCCTATCTAGGAATATAAATTTAAAAGTGAAAGCGGATTTACGCGTTGCAACGACACTAAATTACCTAATTAACAAATCGCATATTTTCGCCATCAGGTACCAGAAGCACTAAAGTTTGCCCCCATTTTTCTTGGAAGACCATTCTTAGCCACCGCCTGTGCAAATATTGATTGTGATTCTGGAAAGATGAAGATCATGTGCGGTGGTGAATCTGTAACCCTAGACATTTTTCAAGCTTCTAGGCGGTTCCAACAACCAGATTTCTTTGATGATTCAGATTCAAAAATAGAAAACATTGTGGAGGAAACTTTGCAGGTTTCCCATTTAGGTTCCTATTTTGCTATCAATACGGTTCCTGAACAATCCACTTTTTCTCACCCTTCCACCCCAACCACACATCCAGCTAACATTCCAGCTGACCCGTTCACTCTCACCTCACCACTTACCCACAAAGTAGAAACTCTTTCGTAGCCGGGCCCACAATTGGAATTAAAACCTTTTCCCGACTCCCTTAAATATGTCTTCCTGGGTCCCAATCAGACCCTGCCCCTGATTATAAATTCTGGACTTATCGAGGCACAAGAGCACAAACTCCTCCAGGTTTTGAGTAAATATCGGAAAGCTATTGGCTGGACCCTTTCTAATCTTAAGGGTATTCATCTGTCCTATTGTACGCATCGTATATATTTATAGGACGATTCTCGCCCCTCCCGCCAACCACAAAGGCAATTGAATCCTATTATGCAGGAGGTGGTAAAAAAGGAGATTATTAAGTGGTTGGATGCTGATATCATCTACCCCATTTCTGACAGCTCCTGGGTTAGTCCAACACAAGTTATACCCAAAAAGGCTGGACTAATAGTTGTCACTAATGATAATGGGGAAAATGTAGCCACTCGAACCGCTTCTTCTTGGCACGTGTGTATCAATTACCGAAAATTAAACACCACCACCAAGAAGGACCATTTCCCGCTCCCCTTTATTGATCAAATCTTAGAGCTGTTAGGTGGACGGGATTTTTACTATTTTCTGGATGGTTATTCTGGCTATAATCAGGTAGCGGTTCATCCTGAGGACCAGGACAAAACAACTTTCACCTGCCCCTTCGGAACCTTTTCTTTCTGAAGGATGCCCTTCGGTCTTTGCAATGCACCTGCGACTTTTCAAAGGTGCATGCTTGCAATTTTTTCAGACATGGTAAGTGAATGTTTAGAAGTCTTTATGGATGACTTCTCTGTTTTTGGAGATTCTTTTGACCATTGTCTCAAAAACCTTGAAAGAACTCTCCAAAAATGCATAGAAGTTAAACTGGTCCTCAGCTGGGGAAAAAGTCATTTCATGGTCCAAGAAGGTATTGTCTTGGGCCATGTTATTCCAAAACAAGGAATCGCAGTAGATAAAGCAAAAATAGATGCTATATCTAGGCTCCCACCGCCCACTACTATCAAATAGATTAGATCATTTTTGGGTCATGTGGGTTTCTGCCGTCGATTCATACAAAATTTTTCCAAATCTCCAAGCCCTTAAGTCAGCTTCTCACTAAAGACCAGCCATTTGATTTTAATGATAAGTGCCTGGAGAATTTTTTGAGGTTGAAGAAAGAGGTTACTGAGGCACCAATATTGCAGGGACCTGATTGGAATAGTCCCTTTGAATTAATGACAGATGCCTTAGATTTTGCTGTAGGGGCCGTTCTAGGGCAAAGAATTGGCAAGAAGCCCATTGTGATATATTATGCTAGCAAAATCCTTGATGATGCACAATGGAATTACACAGTTACTGAAAAAGAACTTCTTTCCATTGTATTTGTCTTAGAAAAAATTAGATCTTATCTGTTGGGGTCACATGTCACTGTATATACCGACCACTCAGCAATTAAATATTTGCTGACAAAGAAAGATGCGAAACCCCGCCTTATCCGTTGGATTCTGCTGCTCCAAGAATTTGACCTGGAAATCAAGGATAAGGTGGGATTGCACAATGTAGTGGCCAACCATCTCTCTCATCTTATGACGAATGACATAATGACCCCGCCAGATCAGTTCCCCGATGAAAGCACTTTAGCTGCTACAACCCTCCCTTGGTTTACGCCCATTGCAAACTACTTAGCAACAGAACGAATCCCTGCTAATTGGCCAAAAATAAAATGGGTAAGTTCTTTGCTGATATTAAATATTATTTTTGGGAGGAGCATGACCTTTTCCGCATTTGTGCCGATCAGGTCATTCGACGATGTGTCCCTGATTCTGAAATCCATGATATTTTGACACATTGTCACTCAATGGCCTGTGGCAGACATTTTTCAGGCAAGAAAACTGCAGCTAAAATCCTTAATGCGGGATTTTATTGGCCCAGCTTGCACAAAGATGCTCATGACTTTATTCGGTCCTGTGTGCGTTACCAGAGCATCGGCAACATGACTCAGAAGGATATGATGCCCCTTAATCCTATTTTAGAGGTTGAAATTTTTGATGTTTGGGGCATCGACTTCATGGGACTGTTCATCAACTCAGGTGGGTATTTAAATATATTAGTCGCAGTCGACTATGTTTCTAAATGGATGGAAGCAATACCCACCTGCACTAGTGATCGCCGTGTGGTTGTCGAATTTCTTAAGAAAAATATATTCTCAGGATTCGGCATACTAAAAGCCATTATCAGTGACGGAGGCTCACATTTCACCCACTCACAATTCCGTCACCTTCTTTCTAAATATGGGGTTAATCATAAAATTTCCACACCTTATCACCCCCAAACAAATGGCCAGGCTGAAGTTTCTAACTGGGAAATTAAAAATATTTTACAAAAGATGGTTAGGCCCGACCATAAAGATTGGTCCACCAAATTGGACGACACTTTATGGGCCTACCGTACTACTTTTAAAACCCCGCTTGGCATGTCTCCCTTCCGTCTGATTTTTGGGAAGGCATGCCATCTCCCGGTAGAATTAGAAATAGGGTTTTTTGGGTAATAAAACAACTCAACATGGATTTATCTGACACCGGTATGCATAGAAAATTACAATTAACTGAATTGGAAGACTTACGTAATTTTTCCTATGAAAATGCAAGGATTTATAAAGATCGAACAAAAAAATTTCACGATAAATATATTATTCGGAAACACTTTGACGTTAATTAATGCGTTTGGCTTTTTGATGTGAGATTACCTCTTTTTCCTGGCAAATTAAAATCTAAATGGACCGACCCCTTTATTGTCTATAAAATATATCCATACGACGCTGTTGATCCTTTTGGTCCAAAAACTAATTCGACCTTTCAAGTCAATGGCCAACGTTTAAAGCCCTATTTTGATCAAACGCCTAACCTTCCGTCTGAATCTTTTAATTTTACTGAGCCTGCCACCCTTGATCACTAATGCACACAACGCCCGGCTGAATGGCATAAAAGATAGCACTGGATGGGAGGTAACCCATCATTTTTTCCTGCTTTCCATTTTTTCTTCTTTTCACAGGTTTTCATCATCCTAAACCTGACCGTTCTTCACTAAGGTGATCCCTTTTCCCTCCTAATGCATGAGGACATGGCATAACTTAAGCATGGGGCGGTGTTTTTAAAATTTGATGATCGATTTAGGATGTTCAAAACCTAAAAACATGCATTTTTCTTTAATTTATTTCCTGCTTGCATACCCAAAAAAATAAAAATGTTGGAAACTTCTTGAGGAAAAATTTTGAAATCAGGACTAAGGTCGACAAATTCACTTTTGGTACAATGAGATTTAATCTTTAACAAACTAGGGAAGAGGATGTGGATCAGACCATTAGAATTTCAGGGTCTATTTTAGATTAGATCAGATATCCTTCTCTAAAAATTCCACCTGAACTCATGATAGTTCAGGTGACTTGATCCTATTTTGTAATGTGGAAAGTGTTTGGATTAGTTTCTGATTCAAAAACTTGCATGTCTTGAGAAACTTCTTGTGTCAATTTTCACACAAAAGCCAACACTTAAAAATAACTAAAAATTTGAAAAACTCCGATGTTTGGACTTAGTAAAAGTCTGAAGTAGATCATTGGTTTGAGTTCCCACCACTGAGAAGGAGGAAAATGCCTCCTTTGAGGATGTGATGTCAACATGTTACTACCTCGGCGCTGCTCCATATCTATATTTCATATCATTAGACGGAGCATTAAAAGCGCATTTTAGCAGCTCAAGTGTCTTGGATGGTGCTCTACCTCTAGTGTCGGAGTAAGAGCTTAAGTTTGCTTGGAGCGCCCCTTTACACCGCATTGTGTTTTGGGGTTGTGAGCTCCTGGGTGGTGTCAAGGATAGTGCTATCCCAAAGTACTGGCGCCAGAGCCCCCTCGAGTATTGGTAACGGGAATGATGATCCCGACACATCTGTTGTAAGACTAAGCTAAAAATAAGCATGGGGGAGAAAAAAAAAAAGAAAAAATAAATTAACACAACCCTATAAATGTTGGTTTTTCACAAGCATAGACACAAGGTTTTAAAGTATTTTTGCAAGTTGCGAATCAGATTCATGAGCCAGAAAAATCCTAAAAACAAAAATTTCAAGTCATCTTAATTAACAAGGGGTTAATTTGTGAATTTTCTGAAGGATATATTGATCCTGTTTTGTTTAATGGTTGGATCCAAAACAAATCCCAATGTTTATCTTTAACAATTCCCGTACCTCCTGTGTTTAGATCGACCAAGGTCCCTTAATCTTTTTCTCCTCAAAAGTAGAAAAAATTAGATTTCCCAAAAATTCCATTTTCCAAAAAAAATTTGAAGTTTTGCTAAGGAACTAGCAAAAGATAAGCATGGGGGTGTGATAAATGCCAGTTTATCATCATTCTTATGCACTAAAATAAACCTAGCTCTTAGGATTTTACTCTGCAAACGGGTTTTTGGGCTGCATTTAGGCATTCACTAGGTTAGACATGCATTGCATTTTCTTTTGTTATTTTAATGTGTTTTTGTGAGTCTTAGGGATGAACAGATATACAGATCCCTAAAACCCTAGTACTCAAGAAGGCAATTGTTGAAGGAGTTCAAACTAGTTGGAACTCAGTTTGATCCAGCTCACCCCAGTTGGAACCTAGCTTACTTGAATTAGGGCTAGCTCATCCTAGCTCCATTCAGCTAATCTCAGTTGAATGGCTGCTCAAGAGAGTTCATCTTAGCTCACCATAGCTCAAGTCAGCTCAGATCCAGCTCAACTTAGCCAATCTAGCTCATCTCAGCTCCCACTAGTCCACAGGGAGCTCTAGCTAGCTCAGCTGAGTTGATAGGAGTTCACCCCAGCTCAGACCCAGCTTCATCCAGCTCTACTCAACTCCAGCCAGCTGAAGAAGAACTCATCCCAGCTCAGGAAGCTCAAGTCCAGCTCCCGGGGACCCAGCTTAGCTCAAGATAATTGAGCTAAGCTACCTTAGCTGTCTCAACCAGCTTAATCCTCCCCGGGAGCACCAGGCCCAGCTCACCTCAACTCCATTCAATAGAAGCCAGCTCACTTTAGCTTGGCTTAGTAGCTAGCAAACAACTAGCAAGCTAAGCCAGCTAGAGTAGCCCCATGTTGACCACTTCAGCAGCTGGCAGCTCCACTTCAGCTCCAGATTCTTCAGAACTAGCTCCTCCCTCCAAACCCTAGCTCCAACACCTCCTCCTCTACTCCTCCATTAGCTAATCTAGCTTAGCTTAGCTTAGCTTTGCTATGCTCCAACTTCCTTGGCTTGTACCACCCCAAAAACCCACCTAACAACTCCACCCAACTAGCTCCACCTAAGCTCCACATAAGCTAACCTACTTGGCACCAACCTAGCCTACCCACCACCTCCAAGAGACACTTAAAAGTGGTGCCAAAACCACCCTAACTACCCCCTTGTTGGCGCCACTTTTCCCTGCGAAAATCCCCTTCATCTCCACCACACATCTCCCCTTAAACACGTCTCCACCCTCCACATAACCCCTCATTCTAGAACCTTTCTTGGCACCACCTAAGACCCCCTTCTAGAAGTTATTTTCGTGCCAACTTCAAGGGGTGTCACCACCCATAACCACCCCCTAGGAGTCCCTTGGGTTGGCGCCAAATGCCCTTGGCCATAGAATCCCCAACCACCTCCATCCTTCCATCTTAGCCCTCCATTTCAAGAGTCACCTTAACCCCCCATCCTACCCTATAAAACGACCACTACCCACCACCATTCAAGGCATCCTTGGCTAGTAATTTCACTCTCATATTCTACTTAGAAGCCTACGCCCAAGAGAGAAGAAGAAGAAGAAGATTAAGGGGATATTCTATCCTCTTGGTGTCTTCCCCTCTTCCCTTCTCTCTTGTGCACATGCCAGCCAAAGGAGAAAACAAGCAAGGAAGATCTTTGGAGTAGATCTTGAAGGTGGTCCACGCCACCTTGGAGGAGCTTTTGAGGGTGGTGCACGCCCACCCCTTGGAGGAGAGCATTGAAGGTGGTAGCACCCACCTTGGAGGAGCTCCCAAGGAAGGAGAAGAAGGAGGCTCTCTTTCCAAGACAAGGAGCAGCTAGGCTTAGAGCAAGAAGACTCCCTTCTTCACCAATTTTTGCAAGAGGATTTGTGTTTCTTTTATTTCTTTTAAATTTTTTTATTTCTAGTAGAAGCATTCCTCTACTTGTCCTTGAAAAGAACACAAATTCTAGTTGATCAAATTGCTTCTTTTTAGCTTTCTATTGCAATTGTTACTGTTGTTCTAGCACTTATTCTACTTCCACTCCCTAATTACTCTAGGCCTCCACTTGCCTAGAGTGAGCTTATGTAGTGGACTTTTTAATCTATTAAGTTTCAACTTAGCATTTTAGGTGTTAGCACTCTTTTGTCACAATTCGCACTTTGCCCATACTATTTCAAAACATAAAAAATATATATATATATTTAAAATACCAAAAAGAAAGTTGAGATGTGTTTTTAGCAAGCAAATTGAATTGCAATTTTTGCTTCCTTGGACGACCCTAGATACTCTCCTATCTAGGATATAAATTTAAAAGCGTATGCAAATTCGCGTGTACAACGACGTTAAAAACCTGCTTTACAAATCACGCGTATTTCGCATCAGTCGCCATCGTCACTGGATCCACTTCCGGAACGGGGGTGAAAACTTGATTTTAGCTCTTAAGGAGCATCCCGGGTGTGGGACAAGCTTCTCTTGAGCTTTGGAGAGGGAGAGAAGAGAAGGAAGGGATCAGAAATCCATATGGTAGGGGTCTCATTTTATAGTTGCAAGGAGTGGGGGCATTTTGGACATTACAACTTGAAAAACATTAATTCAAGAACTTTAGTGACAGATTTATCCATTACTAAAGGACTGAACATGGCCAACGTGTGTGTCGCTCGCGTGCCCCCTCACCTCCGCACCCTTCAATGCACTCGCACGTTTGCGCTCTCTCAGCCATCCAATCAAGAGATCGGACGACTTAAGTTGCCTACGGTTGCGCTGCGTGCCCGTGTGCAGTCACGTGTAAGCATCGTGCATCTGATCGCGCATGGGTGCTATCGCTCAATCTCCGCCGTTGGATCTGCATCACGCACCTCTAATCGCATGCCTGCTCACAGCGAATGCGGGCTCGAACGTGCATCACGCACTCGCGTAGCATGCTTGACTGCTGCGTTGTGTGTGCGATTGTGTCGTGCAGAGTGTTTTGCGCACGGCTAATCTCAGCTGTTGGATCTTCATCCAATGGTCGAGATCAAATGTTGTGTGCGCCTTCAGAAGTGGAGAGCGTTGGATGAGCGGTGGCGTGGTGCGATCTCGGCCGTTGGATGGGCATCCAATGGCTGAGATTTGTCGAGCAGGTGAAGAAGGAGAGCTGCGGCCACTGTTGGGCGGCTATGATGGTGCCACGTGGTGCCATCTAGGCCATCCATCTTCTGAGTGTTGTAGATGGTGTCATGGGTGTTGGATTAGACCGATTTTTGCACCGTTAGGCTACGATCGTCGATTCGAACCCATCTGTGCGGTCAGATTTGTCCTCTGAAGTGCAGATTAACACCATTTTGGCCCTTGCTCTTTAGGATTCTTCGATCTCTATCTGGTGCTACGGATGCTCGATTAGGGTGATCTTGGAGTCGTGAACTCCAATCGTTGCCCTGATCAGATCTGTATGGTTGGATCTTCGATCCAAGGCCCCGATAAAAAGTTGCCCTATCCTTAACCATAAAAAGGCGACAATTACTATAGAACTTATACAACTTGATCTAAATGCATGAATATGCATGTTATGCACTATTTACAATGTATGATGCTAATGTGACACAAAGAACATGCATTAATAGACATTTTAGGTTAATCAGATGTATACACATCACATCCCCATGCCTATCTTTTGCTAGTCCCTACCAAAAACTACATGTTATTTATAAAAGAATTAGGTTGGATTACTTGGGTATAAATCATTTTCAACATTAAGTTTTTACTCAGGATCTGAACTTTCAAAGACACAACAGCGCTTGGGTATCTGCCAAAATGCAGACCGCCTCAAGCCCTCGCCTTATTAAAAAAAAAATCTTTTTTTCTCTTTTTCTTCTTTTCTAATTTTTTTTTGGATTATTGAGATTAGGGTTAATGAGTGGCTTTCTACGGCCACTCAACCCATCCAAGATTTGATAAGAATCCTAAGTTCTAAGAATCTTATTATAAATGCGATAGACTTGTTGATCGGCAATTAGAACGGACTTAGGGTTTCTACGCCTCTAGGTGACCTTAAAAAGAGAGTTCTGCCTAAAGGTGTATTTTTACGACTGGTAGCTTTCTCCCTACTTTTATTTTTATCGGGTCAACACAAGGGTGAGTCCAGTGTATATCTCCCTAACTTATTCTACTTCTCCGCTTCTTCCTAAGTGTTTTGGGAATTTTTAGTGCATTCTTAAGCTGGGTTCTGAACAACCGGTCGATGAGTTGTTACCACCGACAACTTGCCAACTATACTTGTGCGGTGAAGTATGGCTTATTTCTTTTGTTTCTTTTTCTTTCATTTCTCCTTTTTCTTTTTCTTTTTCTTTTCTTTTCGACTTTCTTTTTCTTTTTAAGTAGGTGGCTTCCCTGGTCTAAGATTTACCTAAAGGCAGCAAGAAGAGAGTGGTCCAGTGACTAGGCTCTGGACAACCTACCTATGGGTTATTACCCACGATAACTTGCCAGCCATATCACCCTAGAAGGTTCATTAGCTACCCAATTTTTGTTAAAATCGTCGAATAACGAGTCAGTGACGAATAGTGTGTAGATGTTTAGACTTACAGTTCCCTCAAATCAGAGGGCAGGTTGATAAGTCGTGTACTTATCACCCAAACTTATTTAATCAAATTAGAAATAGAATTCAGGATGGCGAAGACTCGAGAAACAAATCCACATTTTAGTGGATACTTGGGCTGATTAAGTCTGAAGACCTAAAGGGTCTTAGTGTTTAAATCATATAGTTTTATTTCCTAAGAATGAAAATTTTCCAAAGCCCAAGTTCTTTTTCCAAATTCCATAATTTTTTTATTTTTATTTTTTTATATATAAATAAAAGAAAATAAAATAAATCTACGGAGCTAACGAAGTAATTCAGAGATGAATATCCACCACCCTATGCCTATCTAATGCAATGCTCTCATTGTATTAAAAAGACATAAAATAGAGTGGAGTAGAATAGAAAACACCTGAATTACGTGAATGACGGGTCCACTTCGAGATAAACAAAAACTATATATGTGCTAAATTTAGTACCTTCAGCTAGGCACACTATACAAAGAAGAAGAAATAAAGAATTCATAGGTGTAGGTTAGAATCAGAATAAAAAGATTCACCTTAGGACTGGCCAGCAGATGTCCACAAATGTGAACCAGATTATGATACAGACCCATACCCCATGGTTGAGAATATCTATGGTTCTGGATAAAAGTTACCCAGAACTTGAAATCAGTATGCAAGCGGGGTTGGCCTGCGATTTATGAGGATGCAACCCAAGACCAAAAAGTCGAGTTACAGAGAATTCAAGATCAAAAGGATAATCAATGAATGAGTGCTTGGGTTGATCTCCTCAAAACAAATGTCGTAAGGGTCTTGGTTTGATGATTTTAGATTAACTGGAACCCTTAGACGTGATCTTCTACTTCCTCTGGAGTTTGCTTCCCAAATCAAAATTTCCCAGCTTCTATTCTCATTAAGAATGTCAAATTCCAAGACATCCTGCATATTAGTCACCCCGTCTGAAATTTCCAAATCTAAAAGATGTGGCTGAATTAGAATTGACTTGGGTCTAGTTATCCAAAAACAAAATCGTCAGTAAGCTCAATGGGGTGTAACTGACAATCAGGGATTGAATTGAATCCTTCAAAAAATGCGATTTTGAATCCATCATGTGAGCCCCAATAAGATTAGTTTCCTTAGTTATTGGGCCATCAAATGATCTATCGGATTCCTCAGGCCCAATCGTCTCACAGAAATCATGTTCTGTAAACTCACGTGAGACTTCGCAATTGAATCTTCACCCTCAGAATCAAAGAAATCTAAATCCGTATTAATGTATGTCTCAAAATCATCCATCACTTTCTGATCCATGGAATCATACGTTTCCTCATACCCCAGCTTAGGGATTTCAGGTGAAGAAATCAGATCATCCTTGATTGGTTGCTCTAGTTCAATCTGGTCAGCCTCATAACACATGTCCCTCTCAACAGGTTCCTGAGCAAGTTCTGACATTGGTTCTGTTGAAGGGGGTTCATTCTGGGAATCATCCCAAGATTGAACTAAAGCAACCATAAATCTCATTCTTAGTTTCGATAACTTCGCAAGCAAAAACTCACTTGGGTTCTTATCCTTAACATCCTGGAGCCAATCCAACAAATACTTGTTTAGATCATCAATCATTTCAATCAAGGGCTCCAATTCTTCAGTGCAAGGTATTGGCTGAACTTCTAAAGATTGTATAGTATTCCTCAAGTTAGCCAAAACCTTATCTTGAACCTAGTTAACCTGAACCAAATGACTTTGTTCAGGGTTGGGCAGGTTTGGGATCAGTGTAGAGGAGTTAACGAATTGAGATTCGTGATACCCTTCCTGATAATAGGTCATTTCGGATTGTTCAAAAGGTGGTGATGACCTAAAGGCAGTGTATTCAGAGGATGGGTAAGGACCAGTGTATCCTTCTTGATTGTAGATCATATTAGGTTGTCCATGAAAGGGTAGCGATCTATAATCGATATGGCTCTGAGAAGGATAAAAATCACAATCATGGTGTTCAGGGTTTGACCTCGAACACGGAAGTCTAGAACTGTATCCCAAATCCGAGTTATCCCAACTAAGAGATGGTTAATTACAATACGAGTTGGGATAATAATCATCATATTAAGGATAAGTCATAACAGGAGGGAAAGAGCAGGAATGTGTATAAAATGTGGAAAGTTTCATGATAGACAAGAGGAAGAAAGGCGCCCTGCAATACAAACAATCAAACCTGTCCTTAAGTGGGCTAGCCTTAAGACCTACAGACTCCTAGAACCCGTCCTGAGATAAAGAAATGATTTGATCTACTTCTGTCCGTTAAATCCAACTAGTTAGAGGGAGGGACTAGGGAGAAGGTTCTTCCTTCAGCTTAAGCCTCTGGTTCCTAGTGTACCCTCCAGCCGCGATTGTTTAATTCTGCTCCCCTAGCTAGACATCATATTGAACAGTAGAAATTCGAAAATAATCTCGTTCTAGGTTCCAAAGAGCGAGTCTAATCCTTAAGGCCAACATCTACTTTGTTTTACTTAGGGTTAGGTTTGAATGTACTTTGGAATGTGATGGACCCTTTATCTGGGTTGTTCCCTTAATGATTGATTGATGTGTGTGTGCGTGCACAACCAGTGGTTTTCAAGCAAGATTATTTTTGATGCGGTGAATTTTAGGGTTCAAATCTTGCTTAGTAGCTTTTAAGATTCAACTTTTAGGTATTTTCTATAAAGTTTTGTTGGCACGCCAGGTTTTGAAAGCACATGTGAAGATGTTTTCCTTTGAAACTTAAAGAATGTGGAGTGCTTGGTAAATCCCTAAGAGTTGATCCTATGTGGCAGCTACTTAATGAGTTGATTTTAGTTGAAGTGGTGCGGCCCAATCAGCTCAAACAATTGGCCTGTTGTACCACTTAATTAGGCACACAAGTGAATACCTAATCTGATTTCTACTCGATTATGTGTTTGGAGTGTGTGTACCGGTTCCAAAGATCAGTTTACCGGTTGAGTTTGAAAGTCAGACGAGGTTGTGTACCTCTGTGAGATTTTTTTAATTTTTCTTTTAAATGTGGAGGTTGAGGTGGGTGTAGGTGCCAAACAAACAATCCAAACTAACCTTAGGGTTTATAAGAATACCTAGGTTGATTTATGTTTGTGTTATTATGTGGTGGAATGAAATCTAAGGAGGGGGAAGAATGGGAAGCACTTTCAGTCATCTTCAACTGCACTTTACTTCGATCTACCGCTTGACGATTCCCTGATGGAGGTATCTGCAAAACAATAGACACGAGAGAAAGCAAGTTAGAAAATAATAAAGTGCGTGAAATGCGAAAAGAAGATCAGAAAATCATTGCCTCCCCAACAACGGTGCCAAAATGTTGAACGTTGGAGGACTACACTATCGGAGTTGGTTTGAAAACCTATCGTTGTAGTTCGAGTAGCGAAGAAATTCATTCAACAAATAAAATTTATACCGAAAAATCTATAAAGAAATCCCGGTCGAACTCAGGGAGGCTACGTCGATCAAAATTCACAATTATATTTTTGTGTTTTTCTTTAAAGGGAGAATAATTATAATGAAATGGAATCAATATAAACAATAAGAGAGAGAGAGAGGAAACATTCACTTGATATTGCAAAATATTTTTACAACTAAGAAAGCGAGAAAAGATTACACTAGAAAGCAAGAAATTATTACAACTAGAAAGCAGGGAAATTCTACTCTAGAAAGCAGGAAAAAGAATGGGAAAGAGAAGTTATCCTCCTCGACGATCGCTTGGAGGACAAGGACGAGCCGGACGAGACAACGCCTGGAAGACGAGGAACGGAGCAGGAAGGAGGTCGAAGTAAGAGGAACGGGAACGAGGCAACACGTCGTCTTCGTTGTGAGATCCGCTTCCAGAATGGGGGTGAAAACATGATTTTAGCTCTTGAGAAGCATCCTGGGTGTGGGACAAGCTTCTCTTGAGCTTTGGAGAGGGAGAGAAGAGAAGGAAGGGATCAGAAATCCATATGGTAGGGGTCTCCTTTTATAGTTGCAAGGAGTGGGAGCATTTTGGATATTACAACTTGAAAAACATTAATTCAGGATCTTTAGTGACAGATTTATCGGTTACTAAAGACCTGAACGTGGCCGACGTGCACACTGCTTGCACACCCCCTCGCCTCCGCGCCCTTCAACGCATGCGCACGTTTGCGCGCTCTTAGCAGTCCGATCAAGAGATCAGATGGCTTAAGCTGCCTATGCCCACACCACACGCCAGCATGCGATCACGCGTAAGCACTGCGCGTCTGATCGCGCGTGGGCACTATCGCTCAATCTCTGCCACTAGATCTGCATCGCGTGGCTCTAATCGTGCGTCCGCTCACAGCGAATGTGGTCTCGAACGTGCGTCGCATGCTCACGTAGCGCTCTCAACCACTACGCTAGGTGTGTGATTGTGTCATGCAGAGTGTTTTGTGCACAACTGATCTCGGCCGTTGGATCTTCGTCCAACGGTCGAGATCAAATGTTGCATGAGCCTTCAGAAGAGGAGAGCATTGGATGAGTAGTGGCGTGGTGTGATCTCGACCGTTGGATGGGCATCCAACAACTGAGATTGGTCGAGCGGGTGAAGAAGGAGAGCTGCGGCCGGTGTTGGGTGGCTATGATGGCACCACATGGTGCCATCTAGGCCGTCCATCTTCTGAGTGTTGTAGGTGGTGTCACGAGTGTTGGATTGGACCGATTTTCACACCGTTAGGCTACGATCGTCGATCTAAATCCATCTGTGCAATCGAATTTGTTGTCTGAAGTACGGATTAACACCATTTTGGTCCTTGCTCTTTAGGGTTCCTTGACCTCTATCTAGTGCTACGGATGTCCGATTAGGGCTATCTTGGAGTCGTTGAACTCCAATCATCACCCTGATCAGATCCGTATGGTTGTATCTTCGATCTGAGGCCTCAATAAAAAGTCGTCCTGTCCTTGACCATAAAATGGAGACACTTACTATACAATTTATACAACTTGATCTAAATGCATGATTATGCAAGTTTTGCACTATTTACAATGTATGATGCTAATGTGACACTAAGAACATGCATTAATAGACATTTTAGGTTAATCAGATGTATGCACATCAGGTGACATGCCTTCCCGTACACTAATCTGAAGGGAGACATATCGAATTGGGTTTTGTGGGCGGTCCTATAAGCCCACAAAGCTTCCGGAAGTTGGGATGACTAGTCTTTCTTGTCAGGTCATACACTAATCTGGAGGATTTTCTTGATGT
The DNA here is from genome assembly GCA_037157565.1 of Thalassia testudinum. Classification (NCBI taxonomy): domain Eukaryota; kingdom Viridiplantae; phylum Streptophyta; class Magnoliopsida; order Alismatales; family Hydrocharitaceae; genus Thalassia; species Thalassia testudinum. Next base: position 80,654,142 of record JAZHRO010000024.1, read on the forward strand.
CCTGATTTGTTAGCTTAGCTAGACCATTAGGTTTGGGGTGATAAGGAGTAGAGATTCGGTGTGACACCCCGTATTTGGTCATCAGTGACCTAAATTGAGCATTAGTGAAATGGGTCCCTACATCAGAGATTATAGCACGTGGAATTCTGAACCAAGAAACGATGTTCTGATGAATGAATTTGATAACCACTTTATGATCATTTGTTCGGGTTGGAATGGCTTCGATCCATTTGGACACATAGTCAACAACGCGTAGAATGTACTCAAAGCCATCCGAAACAGGAAAGGGTCCCATAAAATCAATCCCCCAGATGTCGAAGACTTCGCATACTAGAATTGACTGTAAGGGCATCATATCACAGTGGCTCATGTTGCCTAAGGTCCGACAATGAGTGCATGCCTTACAGTGATTGTATGCATCTTTGAAAATCGTGGGCCAATAGAAGCCGCAATGGAGGACTTTAGCTACGATTTTTTGACCAGAGAACTGTCCACTGCATGCCTGGTGATGGTAGAAGGACAAGATGCCCTGAATTTCTACTTTCGGGATACATCGTCGAATGATTTGATCAGCACCGATGCAGAAAAGATATGGGTCTTCCCAGAAGTAGTACTTGGCATCGGATAGCAATTTGTCCTTCTTGGCCTTCAGCCAATCGGACGGGATCTAATGTGATGCCAGGTAGTTTACTAGATCAGCAAACCACGGAAGCCCTATACTAATAGTCAGGAGGTGCTCATCCGAAAAATGTTTCGTAATGGGTCCAGAAGGGTTGATAATGTCAGAAGGAAGGCGGGACAAGTGATCAGCTACCACGTTCTACTTTCCCACCTTGTCGTGAATCTCGAGGTCAAATTCTTGCAACAGTAAGATCCAGCGGATTAATCGAGGTTTCGCATCCTTCCTCGCAAGGAGATGCCTCACAACTGTATGATCAGAGTAAATGATAACACGGGAGTCTAGAAGATACGATCTAAATTTTTCCAAGACAAATACTACGGCTAGCAGCTCTTTCTCAATAATTGTGTAGTTACGCTGAGCTTCGTCAAGTGTCTTGCTAGTGTAGTAGATGACCACGGGTTTCCTGTCAATTTTCTGTCCCAGTACCTCTCCTACAGTGAAATTAGAAGCATCACACATGATCTTAAAGGGTTTAGACCAATCAGGGGATTGCAGGATTGGAGCTTGGGTAACTCGATCACATAGGGTTTCAAATGCTTGAGTGCATTCCTTAGAGATTTTGAAAGGAACATCCTTAGATAGTAGATTAGTCAGGGGGCGCACGATCTTTGAGAAATCAGGAATAAATCGACAGTAAAAATCGACGTGCCCTAGGAAAGATCGAATGTCCTTGATTGAGCTAGGCATAGGGAGTTTGGAAATTAGATTCACCTTGGCTCAATCAACTTGGATGCCTTTTTTTGAGATGAGATGTCCTAGGACAATTCCTTTAGGCACCATGAAATGGCTCTTTTCCCAGGAAAGAACCAGATTCATGTCAATGCACCGCCTGAGGATCTGGACCAAGAGCAAGAGGCAATCATCAAATGATTCTCCAAACACTGAGAAGTCATCCATGAAGACTTCATGATAATCACCTACCATATCTGAGAATATGGCAAGCATGAACCTCTGAAAAGTAGCAGGTGCATTGTAGAGACCGAAAGGCATCCTTCGGAATGCGTATGTCCTGAAGGGGCAAGTGAAAGTGGTCTTCCCTTGCTTCTCATGATGGATTGCCATTGGTTATAATCGGTGTACCTATCCAAAAAGCATAAGAACCTATTTCCCGCTAGTTTCTCGAGGATTTGATCAATAAACAGTAGTGGGAAATGATCCTTCTTTGTGGAGGTATTTAGTCTTCTGTAATCAATGCAGACTCTCCACGAATTTGCCACACGGGTCGGTATGATTTCTCCAGTTTCAGTCGTGATCACGGCAAGTCCTGCCTTCTTGTGCACAACCTAGATTGGACTCACCCATCGACTGTCGTTGATCGGGTAGATGATCCCAGCATCTAACCACTTGATGATCTCCTTTTTCACAACCTCCTGCAGATCAGGATTCAGACATCTCTGCATTTCATGGGAAGGTCGTGTGCCCTCTTCAGTATAGATGCGGTGTGTGCAGTAAGAGGGGCTGATACCAGTCAAATCATCATGAGTCCATCCAATGGCTCTTCGATGTTGCTGGAGAATAGTAATCAGATGGGATTCTTGATCAGGTGTGAGTCTGGAATTGATAATCACAGGCAACATTTGATTGGAACCCAAAAAGAGGTACTTTAGATGATCGGGAAGAGGCTTGAGTTCCAAAACAGGGTTATTAGCAGCAGCGGGTGGTTCAGGGTGTGTCTCAAGAGCAAGGGAAGGATTTATGGGTGTGTCTAGGTTAAGTTCAGACTCCTCTAATTGTGGGATTTGATCCTCTTGTGATTGATCAAAAGTAGTCAGGTTTTCCTCAATATATGGATCGTCAACCACAACCTTGATATCACATATCCATTCTATAACTCTGCAATTAATCCCTTGTTGGGCCTTAAAGATGTCAATCTTTAATGTCTGGTTCCCAAATTTCAGTTCAATTTGGCCCTCCTCACAATTAATGTTGGCCTTAGCAGTGGCCAGAAAGGGTCCCCGTAGTATGATTAGTGTATTTTTCAGATTTTCTGGAGCATCCATATCCATGACTATGAAGTCCACCAGGAAATAGAAATCCTGAACCTTAACAATGACATTCTCAAGAACTCCTTTAGGTGACTTAATAGATCGATCTACCAACTATAATGTCACCTCTATCAGTTTGAGCTCAGATTCCTCAAGATGGTCAAGTAGGGATGTAGGTATTAGGTTTATGGAGGCTCCTAGATCCAATAAAGCTCTATCAAATTGGATATCACCAATTGTACAAGAAATCAGGGGAGTGCCTGGGTCTTTTGCCTTAGGTGGGAGTTTGCTCAAAATTACAGAGCTGGGTTGCTCTGACAATACGATTGGGCTCCCACTTTTGGTTCGCAGATTACGCTTAGATGTATACACGTCATTCAGGAATCGTGCGTAAGCCGGTACGTGGCGAATTGCATCCATCAAGGGGATGCTTATGTGGACTTGTTTAAAGAACTTGACTAGGTCCTCCTTAGGTGCCAATGGTTTGGTTGTCCTCTTTCCCTTGGTCAAGGCCTCGGGAACTGGAATCTTGGATGGTTCCTCTAGAATAGGTCCAGGTTCTTGATCTGGGACAGGGGTATCCTAGATGACTATCCTAGGGTTTGGGTTACTACCAAAGTGAAAGTGGCTTGGGTAAGGTGGGTCTTGCATTGCTTTGCCACTACGGGTTATAACTGAATTTAGTAATGCCTAGTTCTAGTTTGGTGTCGGTAAAATAGGTGGCTGCTGCTGAAATCCCGAATATGATGTCGAAGCTTCCATTCCGTTGGGTAATGGAGCAGAAGGGGCTTGATAAATCATTTGTGCTTGGCCCGGATTTGGGTTCATAACGTGCCTCTGGTTCGACATGTTATTCGAATTTGGCAGAGGTTGCGAAGGGAGTATGCCATGTTGGCGGGAATTCGCCATCTGGGCGAGTTGATTGCAAACCTTTGTGATCTTGTCTTTGCGTTGTTTTTGCATAGCCGCATTCGTCTTTTGAATGTCAGCCAAAGTCTGAAGGATGATAGTCATTTGATCTGTCTGAGTTGGCCCAGATTGATAGGTTGGGTTAGGCCGAGGCTGAGGTGGCTGATATGGACGAGGAGCTTGTGGACGGGGTTGATATGGTGGTCCTTGATTCTGATTGTTTCCCACCCATAGGAAATTGGGATGATTCTGCCATCCAGGGTTATAGGTATTAGAGAATGGGTCATTCTGGATGGCGTTGAGGTCCTTGCAGATCTGAGGAACCTCAAAAAAATCAGAGTACGAGGGTTCAGAGTTCCCCTAACTAGAGTAGGCAGGATCAAAGTTTCCTCTGGTCCTAGAGTCAGATGGGGGTGGATACGGGTCCATCCCCTAAGAAGATTGGTGATAGATGTTATTCACTGCTTCCCTCCCAGAAGGCAGCTGTGCGAACGGGTTTTGAGTAGAGGTGGCTCGCTACAGATGTCAAGTTAGCTCATCCACCTTCTTCTCAATGATAGAGACCTTGTCCAAACGTCTGGCCATCAATTCCAAGTCGACAGATGAGGACAGGCCTTACGTCTCATGTGCTCCCCTTGGATTCATCGATGCATAGGCATTCGTCCAGTCGAATAAGCCCATGGAGTCATTATTGATGGAGTTCTCACATATATTCTTGAGAATCTCCCACACAGTGTCTTTGTGTTGATCCATGATATTTCCTCCACAAGTTGCATTGACGAATAATCGGATGTCTTCACGGAGTCCCTGGTAAAAAAGATTGGACTTGTTCCCATTTAGGAACTCCGTGATAGGGGCATTTTTGCATGAGATCCAAGAAACGATCCCATGCTTCGTGAAGTGGTTCTCCAGGTTGCTATGTGAAGTGCGTGATCTTGTGTAGTAAAGCATTCATCCAACCAACTGGGAAGAACTTTTTCAGAAACTCAAATTGTAGTTCAACCCATGTATTGATTGGACGCATTTGAGTCTGATACCAGTGAGCTGCTTTGTCCATGAGAGAGAAGGAGAACATATTCATGAGAAGGATATCCCGATTTTGGACATCTGACCCGAAGGTCTGGGCCAAATGCTTGAGTTGTTTGATGTGCTGAAAAGGATCCTCGGAATTGAGCCCATGAAATTTTGGAATAGCATGAATCATGTTGGACTTGAGTTCAGAATCAGGACCTCCAGTCGGGATTTGGACTAGAGGTTCGATCGCCACTGCAGTGGGATTGTAATGATCTCGCATCATAGGACTCTGCGATGGGTTCACAAAGGCTTGGAATAAATCATTAAGGCACTGAAGTTGGTTCTCAAGGTTCTCTTCTTATGCATGATGTGCCATGATGATGGATGAAGGAGAATTAGGTTCAGATGAATCAGAGGAGATGTCTATGTGATGGGGTTGCTGCACAAACACGTAATTCGAGGCCTGGCCTCGAAGGGAGTGAATGACTAAATGAGGCCTCAAGGATGGTCATAAGGACCTCCTACCGAACATGCACCGATGGTCTGGATGAGAATAGAATGTGATGGACCCAATCAAGACACCCAAATATTTTGGATGACTAAAGAGGTTTGGGGCGGATGATACCCCTTAGTCAGAAAGTCGTCCACCTGAGAAATAACTGGGCAGCCAGAGAGGAAGAGTCCCGCAAAGACACCTACACGATAGAGCGCCCCCATGGGTTACAGGGTTTCCCCCACCCGACCTCTCTTGTCACTGATGTTCCAGGTAGACCAGAATGGGTACTTGACCTCTTAAGTCTACTAGTTTTATTAAAGAGCACGGGTGCTTAAGATTTCACCTGAACTTTAGGATGTATTGAGTGCAAAAAGTGACCTAATTTCAAGGTTGGTTGACCCAACAAGGTGGGTGAACTTCACCTTGAGATGTATTTGTCCTTTGAGAAGTTTTAGGTCTTTGTTTTAGGATTCAAGTGAGATTAAGAGACTGATTTTTAGGGTTTTCTTGAATAGATCAATTCAACCAAGGCTTAGGCACACATCATTTTAGAGAATTGATTCTTGCTTATGAAAGTGTCTCTAAAACCCCTAACTTGGAATCCTTAATTGGCTCTAATTTTGGTTCAATTTAGTTTGCCAAATGTGGTATCTAGGGCTCAAACAAGAAAGTGATAGACCTAGTTACCTTAAATGGATGCACAAATCAGATTTTGTTGTTGAAATCAAATCAGGCAACTTGATGAATTAGCTAAGAATGTAAAGCAACTAGCCCTAATTGATTTTGTTCTTGTTAACCTTTTCTGAATGAGGGGCTTAAGAGAGAGAGTAATCAGAAGTTACCTGCCCCTGGTGTGTTTGTTGTGCAGCTATACTTTCTTTGAATCTTCTTCCTGAAACAACCACAACAAAAGAGATATAGCATATTAGTATCAAATCAAGAATTGTAATCAAGAATTCTAAATTGCCTGTTCCTCCCCGGCAACGGCACCAAAATGTTTGTCACACTGAATCAGGTTTTAAAGGTATTGCATTGTAGTATAGCCGAAATAGCATTCAAAACAAATACAATTTTATTACTCGAAAAGATTTCCAAGGTCGAATACAGGGAGCAAATTGGTATTTAGAAATCAAGATCTCAATTCAAAATTAGAAGAGTATGAAATATATCAGTTTCAGAGTGCAAAAATATAGGTGTAAAATGGTGATGTAGATCACCAAGTACTCCTACAATATCACCAAATAATTCAATATGTAGATATGCAATGGAAACTAGAATCTGTCATCTGATTCCTTAATCAGTTGACTTAAAGTGTCTGATTTCTTCTTCTCTTTCTTTGCCTTTCTCTTTCTGCTTCTGTCTTCTGCCTTTGCTTCTCCTTCTTCTTCCTTCTTCTTCCTACCTTTGCATTTTCTGAAGTCCTCCTCTTCTTCTTCTCTGGCTCTCTTCGGCTGCTGCTCTGGCCTTCTTCTTCTTTTTCTTTAGCCTATGCCTTCAACCCTTGCCTCTTCTTTTTCTTCTGAATTGTCCAAGTGTTGGAGCCAATCTCTGCAAGGTAAAAACCCCCCTAACCCTACACAACTCTCCTCTCTCCTTCTCTCTTTCTATTTCAAAATTGCTCTCCTAGAGCCTTAGCCGGTCGGGTAATTGGACCTAACACAGACCTGGGTCTGGGCTCAACGGCATGTGTGGTGAGTGAGGAGTGAAGTTAGGTCGGGCAATCGGGTTAGCTCGGTCAGCGGGGGCAAGGTCACGGACGAGGCCAGTGAAGGGTGAGTGGGACCTCACACCATGGTAACTGAGGCGATAAGGCTTCTTCACTTTTTCAATTTATTCTGTTGTGGGCGCTCTTTCACTTCCGAGGTGGGACTAAATGTCCCACCTTCCTTTTGCACACTGCAGCAACAGGTTGTCGTTGCAATTGCAGCAGCCTCAGAGTCTCTCAACTCCAAGAGAAGGCCTGGAACCGTGCATGAGGGAATTCCACGCATCCTGGGGCAGTAGCCTAGGCTAAGCGGAACCTAGAGCTACAGCAAGCAAGCTTCAAGCTTGCTCACTAATGGTGGATGGGCGACAAACCTGAAAACATAAGAACAGCCTCGCGGCCACGTCAAATCGTTCAGGAAGGTTCGTCGGAGCACGGGGGATGTGCTGAAGGTGCTGGTATGGCTCGTGGGTGCATGTGACCGCGTGCCTAGGGCGTACTATCTACGAGTTAGTGGGCGTGTTCGGTGAGGTGCTTGGGTGAGTGGCGCAGTGCATGGAGTGAGGGGAAATGATTAGTGGGGCAAGGCGGAGGTCGTGGGTTTGTCGGCGAGTGTTGTGGTGGCCTATAGGGGTGGGATGGCCTTGTTGGAGTTGATGGTCGGAGATGGAAGGGATGGAGGTGATGGAGGTCGGCAGTGGTCGATTTTGGAGAACAAAGGCTGGAGACGAAAATAAAGGGGAGAGGGAGCTTATCTGGGAGGTTAAGAGATGAAGGGGGTGAGTAAAGGCGTCAGGCCTGGTGTGGCTGACGTCGGAGATGAAGGCAGCTCCGGTGAGGTGGGATCGGTAAGGACGAAGGGAGAGAAGTGCCTGCTGGTATGGCGAGACACGAACGAAGTTAGGGAAGATGGATCCACTACAGGTATGGCAGTCAAATGACAAGGAGGAGTAGGGAAGGTTGCTGGACGTTGAGGAGCCTACAGCCGTGAGGGGGAAGAGAGGAATTTGAGGTATTCGTGGTCGAAATCAAGCGTGGAGAGGTCGGGGAAGTCTGGGCTCCTCTAAATAGAGCTTTGAAAGTCGGTTATGGCTTGGGAGGTCACCGAAGAAGGAAATTGTTGAGATACCCGTATCTCTCATGCATTCGCATGAGAGACTGAGAGGGAATCAGATTTCAAGGATGGGTTCATATTGATGGGAATTTCTCAAAGGATCTTCCTTTCAATTTTGGAAGAGATCCTCCAAGCAATCAAAGAGAACTTCCAAGTTGAAGGTCGCCCAAGTAGGTTTCCTTCGCGATAATGGCGAATGGACCTACTTGTGAAGACGATGAGAAAGATAGGGGGCTGTTAGCAAGGGTTTTTGAAAGTTAGCGTTATAAATGTAATCAAGCTAGACCATTTTGCAAACTAGGTCGAGGAAAACTCAACTTGGGTCCAAATTTTGGTACAAAACTAATTTGGACCTAAGGAATTCAATGGTGAAGTTGGATTTTGGGTTTGACCACGTTTGATTGGGAAATTTATGCAAAAACCTAATTTAGGGCAAATATCTATCTGAAACCCCATTCTAGGTCAAGATGGGTTCTAATGGCTAAATTGAAGGTTATAAACCCTAGAGAATATTTTTATATGATTTTTAGAGGGTTTAAATAAATTTTATCCTGACCAGAACCTTAGTTAATCAAGTAGGTCTGTTTTTAGGGTTTCAGAAAGTCATTTAATTCACAGAACTCACACAAACCCTTTTCTATCAAATCCAACCCACTTGTTATCCTATTATGACCATTTGCCCTTTGTTTAGCCCTTGAGAAAACCCGTGGTTGTACTGCACTGGTAAAATTATAGTTTTACCCCTTGTTTCTTGTGTTTCTCTCAAAAAGGTTATGTAGTGAATTATGACCTTCAGTTGGTTATTCAAGAGCATTTATTCTCTTCATTAGGTCAAAATGAGCTAGTTAGGGCTCATGATGGTGTTCCCATCAAGAACATGATCCATGATGAGGCATTGCATCGTGGGTCTCCTATGATACAGCCAGACGTTTGGAAGGAAGCGTGCGAGCATTGGAGTAATCCAACAATGCAAGTGAAGGTATTGTATTTATCATAATTTAACTAATTTTGAAGTTAATAAATTATACCTTTATTTCAAAAGTAGGCATAGAAGAATAGGAACAAAAGGACTAAAGCTCCAGCGAAGACCCATGTCGTGGGTAGAAGGAACATAGATGGGATGAAATCCCGATATGTTAGTGTTTCTAATATTTTTATTTTTTTACAACCTTACAAGATTTATAATTTATTCTAAATAACTCCTTTAAATTGCAATCCCATATGCATTAAGGTGCCCAACTTGATTCGGTGGGAGTATAAGAGGCTACTCATAGCAAGCTGAGTCATAAGGTAAACAAAGAGTGACTTCATGACACATTCCAGTAGAGAAATGTAAGTTAAATTACAAATAAATTATATTTCATTTCTTAATTAAATTAACATGATATTACTTAACATAATTTAATTTTTTCAAGATAATATGGTCAACTTAATTTATCCTCCTGAAGATGCCAACTCTAGTACAGTTCAGCAGCCATTATCAGCAGAGGAGGAGTTCCATACCATCATGCCACCTGAGCATGGCGGATTCGTGCGTAGTGTAGGGAGGAGAAAGACCATCTCTAGCTGGTATGGGAGAAAGAGGGCATTGTTATCTTCACCTGAGGTATTGGAGATGAGGAAGGAGATTATAGCATTACGCCATTGAGACGAGGAGTAGTAGATCGAGGAGCTAACCACGCAGGTCAGGGACTCCGTGACACAGTTCAAGTAGTTGGTTACGCAGTTGCAGCAATTGACTCAGACTATTTAGGTGCTCCTGAGGGTACTTCAGTGAGAAGGTCTCGATCACACCTCATTTAGTCAGTTTAGAGATCATTGTGATGATGATAACAATTTTGGTGTGATTGCATTGCAAAAATACGCCTACAATAGTGCCTTCTTGTGCTATTTCCTAGCATTACCTATGCATATTAGGTCTCCATAGTTGCATTGTAAAAATACATGCATGCATGCATTTAATTTAGAAGGGAGGAGAATGAAACAAAATGGCCTCGCGATTACATTTTTTCCTCAAGTGCATCTTTGAAAAATACACCATCTTTTTATTTTTTCCACTTGATTTTTGAAATGCTTCCCGTGGTTGCAACTTGCCATTCCCTGCTCTCCATCCATCTCCCTGCCAGCCCTTCCCTGCGGCTGCCATTCCCTGCCGTAGCCGTGCATGAGCCATGCACGGCCATGCCTTCTCCTATAAAAAGCCACGGCTCCTTCTTGCAAAATCAAGCCTGGTCCCAAAAAAAAAAAAAAGACCACCGGCAGCTCCATCTCCTTCCAGGCCGTCCGCTCCTCCCTTTCCCTCCATACGCCGGTCCTCCTCCAAGGAGACACCCGACGGGCAGGAGCTCTCACTGTGGTGCACACCACCACAGTGAGACCACCACCGCCCAGCTCTTCAAAGAGTCGGTGGGCGTGGTGGCTCTTTTCTAGTTTTTTTTTTAAGCTTCCAGCACCTTACGCCATGGCCGCACGCTTCAAGGTCTGAAGCTTAGTGGGAAGGCAGCAGCAGCAGCAGTAGCCGCCCCACTCCTTTTCGCGCAAGCCTGCAGGCCGCCTTCACCTTTCCTCGTGCGCCTGCAGGTGCCTCCGCCTTCGCTTCTTTGCTCTATAGCACGCTCTCTCCCACCCCCAGCCGGCCACCATGCGTAACTGCAGTGGCTGGCCAACCCTCACCACTCTCCCCAGTAGCGCCCGCGTCGCCCTCGCCCTCCATCGCGCACGCCAACACGTGCTCTGTTGCAACCTTCCGCCCGCAAGCCAGCAGCCGAAGCCACTCCGCCATGCACGCCGAGCAGTCCGCACTCACACAACTGCCCGTACCGGGTTGCGCGACGCGGACGACCAGTGTAGCCACTGTTCACGTGAGTCTGCGCGACACTGTGGCTACAGTGGGGTGACCGGAAAGCTTCTCACTTTACTAGTCACTAGGCGTGCCACGACCGCCGTTCGCCCGTGCGTGCGCCCGCCTGCACGTCTCTGCCCGCGTCGCCTGCACCAGCCCGCGTGTCTGCTTCGCCCACTCCCATCGCCTGCACCCGTCTGTGTCGCGCACTCCCTTTGCCCGTGCCTGCGAGCACCCGTTCCAGCCACTCCGCACAACGCTGGGCGCTGGGTCCTCTCTGCACCAACACTCCCTCCAGCGCACTCTTCTTTGCGTGCATACGAGCTTGCGCGTGCGCGCACAAAAGCCACCAGGCGACGCCCTTCGCACGCAGACGGCATAAAACGCCCTTTCTCGCCTCCAGCAGAGCGGCTGCTCTCTCCTCTCCCGCTCTCTCTCTCTCTCACTCTCTCTCACAACAGTCACAGCACTCTCTACACCGACGCTCACACACACCTACACTCACATTTCCACACAAACACACACACCTATACTCTATTTTATACATATATATATATGTATACTTATATATTGATATATATATACATATATATACATATATTTATATGCATATGTATATATACATATATATATATACTTATATTTATACATATAGTAGTATCTATATACTTATGTATTAGTATACATACATATATATATATATATATAGATATATATATCTATATACTTATATATATACCTATATATATATACATATATACATATACTTATATAAATATACATATATACTTACATATATACATATATCTATATATATATATTACCTATATAACTAAGTATAGATACATATATATATATATAATACACACCTACTTATACATACATACATACATACATATATATATATATATATATATACATATATATACATATCTAGATACATATACCTATATACATATATTATTATTACTATATATATATATATACATCTATACATATATATATCTATAACTATATATACATACATACATATATATATACCTCTATATAGTTATATATACATATACACATATATATATACATATACACTTATATATACATATATATCTACATATATATATACCTATATATTTATAACCATATATATATACATATAGATATATTTACAAATATACATATATATATTTTCACATTATTTACCATATGCTGTATCGTGGGGACATCTGCACCAGTTGCTGATATTCCCCGATACACGCGTACAAAAAGCGTGGTTACATACATCTTCCACCATCCATCCCATACTCCATGCGACACCTAGTCCTGTTGGTTGCGTCTTTCTAGACAACGACCGACTCGACACCGTGCTACACTCCATCTCCGCCTCCACCCCCACCCCTTTATATACATATTATATACCTATATATATATACTATATTTACTTTATTTCTGTTTTGCTTTCCTGATAGTAAAAAGACAAAAAAAATATATAAAAGAGAAAAGATAATCTTGGACTTGCAGGTACTCCGTCTTGCCAATAGCAAGACCCGTCATGGAACTCTATTTTCGCTTAAAGCCAAGAACCCAATTTTGAGGGTGTGCCTCAAGGACAAAGATTACCAGAAAAAAAATCTAAATAAGAAAAACACCAAAAACACAATAAACGAACGGAAGAGACTCGTTGTAGGAAAGGCGTAGAAACTCGACTTGTAACCCCACTTCCCTGAGTTTGACCCTGGGCCTAAAAGTGACCAAGATAAAACCAAGTAGGCCAGGTTAAAAATTTTGTAAAGAGATGGTTAGGTCCGATTTAGGTTAACCACTATACACATTTCAATGATAAAATCACCATATTAACAACCTATTTGGGTCCGACACCACATCTTTTCTGGCGCCGTTGCCAGGGAAGTGCACCTTCAAGTAAGTTTCTATTCAATTCCTTTCAATTTTTCTCTTCTCTCTTCACGGGTATCTCTATTTTTGGTATGCAGGTGAACCTGGTGCAAGGAGAAGGTAGGCAGACGAAGTCGAAGACGTGAGTAGATCCAAAGCAGGAACGAGAGCGTGAAGACGCCGACACCGCATTGGAGCGTCGCACACGTTGCCGAACAAGTAGGTTTTCTTTTCTTAGCAAACTAGGGTTAACTTGTCACCTTATTAAAAAAAAAAAACTAAAAACTAAAAAAAAACTAGAAAAACTTCTTGGGATCTCTTGGGGCAACTGGACTAAAATTCACTTGTTTGATTGATTGTCTTCACTCCCATTGCTCCGGGATTTCCCGTCTTACTTCGCATAGCGAAAATCCTAGAATCTTGATTCTTGAATTTTTCACTGTGAGAAGTATTCTTTGAGGCAAATACAAAAAGATTAATTGCACCCCTCTTTTGCCTCATTTATCTACAATTCGGGACCACCTTTTTGGTGGGGAGACTTGGAATTGAGTTAATTCCAACCCCACCACGACTTTTCAACTTGCCTAAGATTCGATCTCGAATACTTCAACCCCAACAATTTGATTTTCTTTATCTTTTGGTTGACGCCTCGTGTGTGGAAATCTTTTTGGTGATTGGGAGCACTTGAATTGAAGTACTTTGGCTCCCTTTCACACTAATATAAAACTGATTCGTGCATCCACACATAGAAATCTCCATTTAGGGTAGCCCATTGCATTTTAGCATGCTTTAACCAACTGATATTGAAGAATGGTTTGTTGGGCTTTGAAGAAAACCTGTATTCTCTCAAAAACCCAGAGATTGTTTGAATTGGTAATTTAGAGAAATCCTAAAATCCATACTACTTAAGTCTGAACTCTAAAAACAATTCACCAATTAAGAACTTCAATTCGGGGAGATTTTCCCATTGCATGCTTGGATTACACACTTGAAAAATCAATCACTTGGGCACTACCCGTAAACAATGCCCTTCACATTCCAAAAGCACTTGACCCTGAGCCTCTAACTAAAACTGGTAGTAACTTGACCCTTCTTAGGGATTGGAGGTCTAACTACCTACGTGTAGCGGCTACGTGCTGGTGAGAGTTCCCGCGTGCTATTGGGTGTCTAAGACTGGGGCAAACGGCCTTTCAATCTGGCCCGGTGGTTCCGCGGTGCTCGCATTCGGTTTCGTAGTCTGTGATAGCAGGTAACTTAGATCTTTAGGTCTAAGGGCACACTGTAGAGGTTAGGAATTTGATTGTATTGATTTGTCATCAAGTGTTCCTTTGCGGCATTGTTTCTCTCATCTCTTTTCCCTTCTCATCTCCCCAACTCTTCCTGCGGTAGTGCATGTTTGGGAGGAGGTCACAAAACCCTGAACTGTTTGAATTGTCTGATAAATTTAGGAAAAGAGCCGAATCGTCCTCCTCCATAAACATGGCAAACACCCCCATCTCACCACTTTGTCACAATTCCAATTCTTCCAACACCAGGCTTATCCCGAAAAACCCTGTAAGACCTTCCCTACCGAGTGTTGCATCGAGCGACTCAGTAAGTCATGTGAAACTGGCTTCTGCGAGCCAGTATTTCGACACGGAGGACCAAGCCTTCATGTGCTCGGACGCATACTTACATGCGGACGCGTCTTCTGGCATAGAAGACGCTCACGCCCTGGGGAGCAACTCGTTCTCTGCCACTTATAACCCAGGGTGGTGTAATCATCCAAACTTCGCATGGTCCAACAACCCGTAGCGCCAAAACCCCGCGGGTAGACCAATGTGACCGTCCGCACCCATCATCCCAAGGGCCCAGTCTAATCCTATGGCAAATCCGCCATCAAGCCCTTGCATACCGCAAACAAAACATGCATCAAGTCCTCTTGATAAATTGATGCGAATGATGACGGAAATGTCAAAGTGCCATAAAGAGAACATGACCTCTCTTCAGCACCATTTGGCGTAGTAGAGTGCTGAGATCAGTCAACTACGCATGGCGACTCGATCTCAGGGCACTCTTCCCGCCCAACCTGTTCTAAACCCGTGAAACTTCCTACCCCGTGGTCCGCAACCACAAGTACAACCTTCTCAGGGACAGGTTAATCAAATTCTACAAGCTTCGAGCATTCCACTGGGATTTCAGGCTAATCCCGCTACAACACCGCACTCTTATGTCCCCATTGCGAACCCTCCTTCGCCATATGATCCCACTGAACCCGCATTGTCCAATGCTATCACTAGGAGGAGTGGTAGGTAGACCGTCGATCTGCCTTGACCTGATCCTGGCCTGTCTTCTTCATCGCCCTCTCATTCGGGATGCGCTCCGCATTCGCGAGAGGACGATACACCCAAATTGGTGCCAGAATCAGTCCCATTCCCTGAGGCTCTACTGAGGGAGCCAAAAGGCAAGAAGAAAGACACGTAGGCCTTTGATAACTTGCGTAATTTGTTCAGGGATGTAGAAATCAAGGTACCCCTGCTCGAGGCTACCAACCACATACCTACTATCGCCCGATTTTTCAAAGACTACACAACACCCAGGTGACAGTCAAAGAAAACTAAAAATTCGGTGGTTCTCTCGCCTCATGCAAGTTGTGCTATACTATCAAACCTACCACCAAAGCAGAAAGATTCGGGCACACTGCTTACATCCTGTAGCATCCAAGGCTGCAGTTTTAACCGTGCCCTGCTTGATCTAGGATCTTCCATAAATCTTATACCGACCATCATGCTCGAAAAATTTTCCTTGGGAAATCTGAAACCCACCCCTATCACGTTATAGTTGGCAGATCGTTCTGTTAAGATCCCGAAGGGTGTTGTGGAAGATGTGGTGGTTAGGGTCAACAGTCTCTATTTTCCTGTTGACTTTCTTGTTTTAGATATGGAAGTTCCTAGCTCACTTTCTGATTGTCCAATCATCCTTGGTCGACCTTTCTTGGCCATAGCCTGCGCCCTTATCGACTGCGAGTCAGGCTATATTGAGATTGCCGTTGGATCTGAAAATCTTAGATTTAACATCTTCAAGGCAGCCAAGAACTTTGATTGCAATTGCATCGAGGATGACTCATCTGACGAGGACATGACCCTCAGCGCGTGTATCGGACTAATTGGGACCTATTCTGACTGCTGCGGATTGCCTATAAACACTGTCAACTGCCTGACCAACACATATTGTGACGTTCCCCCATCCCTCCCTTGTCCCGTACCTTCTCCTGGCCAGACTTCTGATGAGGTTTTCTCCACTTCCCATACCTCGTGGTCTGAGTCATATCCGGGCTGCTCACCGCCGGTCCACACTCTTGAAGACCGGATTGCCCTTTCTTTCCTGCCAAATCAGGCCAATTTGCAACTCCACACTGGGACCTTGAGCCCATATCCTACTCACTGGGGCTATTCTTTTTTGAATCCATCTATCCAATGAGCCCCTCTTCTTGGCCAATCTGAAGGCCAACTGCTTCCTCCTGACTTGTTTTCTGTTTCTCCTGGGACACTCTCATCCTAGAAAATGACAGACCTTTCACCACCCACCATCACTTTTCGCGCCGCTATCACGAGCACTTCACTTTTCACTTCACCACCCACCATCCACCCACCCTGCTCTATACCCTGACCCTTAGCTTTCGTTACCCGATCTTTCGTCCTTTCTCTACCATTCCCTACATGCATATGAGGACATAGCATTGTTTGGCATGGGGGGGTGGATAGGCATCCATAGGATCTGGGTATTTTATGGTATCATGCAGTTTTCACCTATTTATAAATATGCAAGAAAAAGAAAAAAAAATATATATATATAAATAAATGGTGTTTAGTAATGATCTGAAAGTTGAAACAAAAAATACAATAAGTGTTTATGGATATTCAACCTCTGTTTTGAAGACTTTCCAGGCCACAGAAGCTTGAGTCGCTCAGGCTCGGCTTAATTCACTTGAGCATTGACAAAATAGATTGGAATCTCTCCTAACTAAGGACGTATTCTTGTACCTGAGACACCAGTACAGGATCCGTTGGTTTGCTTTTAATTGAGAGCTTAAGTAAACTTGGTTCACACTACACATATAAGGAAAGACCAGGTGAACATAAGATCCAACCCTAGTGTTCATTAGGGAAGGTGGAGTCCTTACCTGTGTGCATAGGTATACTTTTTATCCCAGGCTTTAGTCTTGTGTTTAGGAGCAACTCTTTCCACCAAAAAGAAACTCTCCCACCAAAAAGAAAAAAAGTGTGCTCCTTCAAAAAAAAAATGTTGTAAGAGATATACTGACACGTGTTTCAAAAAAAAAGTTGCAAATAAGTAAGTATATCTCACAAATGTCTGTAAAGTCTTCACCCTACAAGAAGTTCTTGAGGGCAGGTTACAAATACCTTGTTTTCCTTTGAGCCACAAAAATTAGAAAATGGGAGTTGAGTTTTTCATTATCTTCTTAAGGGTCAATCCGAATACACGAGCTGAAACTGGGACCAACCTATACTTAAAGATTCGTGAAACCCTGGGCTTGAGTCTTAATGTTCATTTGATCGGTCTTGATCCTTCACTATGCACAAGCCATAACCTCTTGAGCTCTCGAGTATGGCAAAAACCTCCTGGGTCCTGGAAATCGTACTTAAGGTTTAAATATCAAGAGTCCTGGTTAGTTGAGAGATAATCTATGTCATGTGAGACTTAAAGTACTGGTAGTCTTCTCTACAATTGGTTCTCACAATATCCAACAATAAACACACCTATGTCACCTCAGAAGAACATCTTCAGCTTAAGATCATTTCTAAATACTATTTTGCTAGGGACTAGCAAAAGATAGGCATGGGGGTATGATTGCACGGCAAAAATACGCCTGTAATAGTGCCTTCTTGTGCTATTTCCTAGCATTACCTATGCATATTAGGTCTCCATAGTTGCATTGTAAAAATACATGCATGCATGCATTTAATTTAGAAGGGAGGAGAATGAAATAAAATGGCCTCGCAATTACATTTTTCCTCAAGTGCATCATTGCAAAATCCACCTTCTTTTTATTTTTTCCACTTGATTTTTGAAATACTTCCTGCGGCTGCAACTTGCCATTCCATGCTCTCCATCCCTCTCCCTGCCAGCCCTTCCCTACGACTACCATTCCCTGCCGTAGCCGTGCATGAGCCATGCACGGCCATGCCTTCTTCTCCTATAAAAAGCCACAGCTCCTTCTTGCAAAATCAAGCCTGGTCCCAAAAAAAAAAAAAAACCACCGGCAGCTCCATCTCCTTCTAGGCCGTCCTCTCCTCCCTTTCCCTCCATACACCGGTCCTCCTCCAAGGAGACACTCGGCGGGCAGGAGCTCTCACTGTGGTGCACACCACCACAGTGAGACCACCACCGCCAAGCTCTTCAAAGAGCCGGTGGGCGTGGTGGCTCTTGTCTAGTTTTTTTTTTAAGCTTCCAGCACCTTACGCCATGGCCGTATGCTTCAAGGTCTGAAGCTCAGCGGGAAGGCAGCAGCAGCAGCAGCCGCCCTACTCCTTTCCACGCAAGCCTGCAGGCCACCTTCACCTTTCCTCACGTGCCTGCAGGCACCTCTGCCTTCGATTCTTCTCTCTGTAGCACACTCTCTCCCACCCACAGCCGGCCACCGCGCGTCATTGCAGTGGCTGGCCAACCCTCACCACGCTCCCCAGCAGTGCTCGCGTCGCCCTCGCCCTCCACCGCGCATGCCAGCATGCGCTCTGTCGCAACCTTCCACCCGCAAGCTAGCAACTGAAGCCACTCTGCTGCACGCGCCGAGCCGTCCGCACTCTCACAACTGCCCATACCCGGTTGCGTGGTGCAGATGACCACTGTAGCCACTGTTCACATGAGTCTGCACGACACTGTGGCTACAGTGGAGTGACCGGAAAGCTTCTCACTTTACCGGTCACCTGGCGTGCCGCGACCGCCGTTCGCCTATGCACGCGCCCACCTGCACGTCTCCGCCCGCGTCGCCCGCACCAGCCCGCGCGTCTGCTTCGCCCACTCCCATCGCCCACACCCGTCTGCATCGTGCACTCCCTTCGCCTGCGCCTGCGAGCATCCGTTCCAGCCACTCCGCGCAACGCTGGGAGCTATGTCCTCTCCGCGCCAACACTTCCTCCAGTGCACTCTTCTCTGCACGCATACGCGCTTGCACGTCCGCGAGCAGAAGCCACCAGACGACACCCTTCGTGCGCAGACGGCTTAAAACGCCCTTTCTCGCCTCCAGCAAAGCGGCTGCTCTCTCCTCTCCCGCTCTCTCTCTCTCTCTCACTCTCTCTCACAACACTCACAGCACTCTCTACACCAACGCTCACACACACCTACACTCACACTTCCACACAAACACACACACCTATACTCTATTGTATACATATATATATATACGTATACTTATATATTGATATATATATATACATATATATATACATATATTTATATACAAATGTATATATACATATATACATATATACTTATATTTATACATATAGTAGTATCTATATACTTATGTATTAGTATACATACATTCATATATATATATACATATATATATCTATATACTTATATATATACCTATATATATATATATACATATATACATATATACATATATCTATACACACACACACACACACACACATATATATATATATAAATATACATATATCTATATATATATTACCTATATAACTAAGTATAGATACATATATATATATATATATATGCATATATACACACCTACTTATATATACATACATACATACATATATATATATATATAACTATATATAAATATATATATATGTATAAAGGTATATGTATCTAGATATGTATATATACATATATATACATATCTAGATACATATACCTTTATACATATATTATTATTATATATATATATATATATATACATCTATACATATATATGTCTATAACTATATATATATATATATACTTAGCTACATATATCTATATATACATATATTACTATATACTTATACATACGTATATATATACCTCTATATAGTTATATATACATACACATATATATATCTACATATACACTTGTATATTATATATTTATAACCATATATATATACATATAGATATATTTACATATATACATATATATATTTTCACATTATTTACCATACGCTGTATCGCAGGGACATCTGCACCAGTTGCTGATATTCCCCGATACACGCGTACAAAAAGCGTGGTTACATACATCATCCACCATCCATCCCATACTCCACACAGCACCTAGTCCTATTGGTTGCGTCTTTCTAGACGACGACTGACTCGATACCGTGCTATACTTCATCTCCGCCTCCACCCCCACCCCTTTATATACATAATATATACCTATATATATGTACTATATTTACTTTATTTCTGTTTTTCTTTCCTGATAGTAAAAAGACAAAAAAACTATATAAAAGAGAAAAGATAATCTTTGACTTGCAGGTACTCCATCTTGCGAATAGCAAGACCTGTCCTAGAACTCTGTTTTGGCTCAAAGCCAAGAACCCAATTTTGAGGGTGTGCCTCAGGGACAAAGATTACCAGAAAAAAAAATCTAAATAAGAAAAACACCAAAAACACAATAAACGAACGGAAGAGACTCGTTGTAGGAAAGGCGTAGAAACTCGACTTGTAACCCCACTTCCCTGAGATCGACCTTGGGCCTAAAAGTGACCAAGATAAAAGTGACCAGGTTAAAAATTTTGTAAAGAGATGGTTAGGTCCGATTTAGGTTAATCACTATACACATTTCAATGATAAAATCACCATATTAACAACCTATTTGGGTCCGACACCACAAGGTGGTGCTGAGGCATTGGTGCCCCATATTGATTCCTGTATTTTCATACAGTATTATTTGTACATCTACTTTATGAACATTATTATATATATGAAAAGACTATTTTCATCGGTTATATAACCAATGCCAATATCCTGTCGTTGATGTTATCATTATTCTTGACCGTTATATAACCGATGAGATTAATAACATTCTCATTATTTTTGTCTTAGCGGTTGAGAATAATGATTTATTCGATCGTTATACAACTATGAGGATGCACACATTCTCATCAGTTATAGATAAACTAACGAGAATGCACACATCCTTGTCAGTTGTAATCATCGTCGAGGTTAATGTTTTCCTCTACAGTTTATGTGAAAAGGTCAAGAAAAACCTTTCTTCCATCATTTGAAAATGATGAGAAAAACACCCACATGTTGGATGAGGGGCTGCTTTTGTCCCATCGGTAATGTTGTAAACCCATCAAAAAATGCAATCGTGACACAACATTCCTCAGCCATATTTTTCGATAGTGGAATCCTCATTTTCGACGATTTTTAACTGTCGACAATGATGAAGATTCTTGTAGTGATAACACTAACTGTAAGTGAGGGAATTTGAAGGAAGTCATCAACACTAAATTTATTCTGATTCATAAATACAAGCTCTCTCTTGCTATAATTCTATCATTGCAATATAAATATCTACCAAGAACCTTTTTAAATTAGCACCAAGTAAAATCTCACCTAAATATAATGTCCATTCTAAACCCTGTCACCTTTTTCATGTTTCCTGCAAACTGTTAACCTGTTATGAATCTAAATTTGATCTTTTTTTCCTTTTGAGATATGGTGGTGGTTCTCCTTGACAACCTTCTGCTATGTAGATATGTTTACAAGTGCAAATAACGTACAATAGATCACCCAGATCATGAACTTTTAGAAAAGGATATATACTCTCTTCATAATGTCAATAGCCTTAACTAATATGAGAAGATTGCCCAAATTGTTGTACCAATCAACATCTTCACTTCACATAATTTTTAAGTGTCCATGAAACTCAAGAGATATAAAGAAGTTATTTTAATCACACCTCCCTTTAGTAGATATCCAAAAACCATACTGAATTAACAGGGAAGATACAAATGTCTAGATCCTTTAATTTAAACTCATTGAAAACAAACCCATAAAACTTTAAGCAGCATCGAGAGATAAAACATCCTTCATGCAAGGAACATTGAAGGCTAGGGGAGGATCGAAGAAGGGATGAGCCTACCTCAAGGACGACGTCGACGAGGACAAAGCCATTGATGGAGGAAGCGGGCAAAGGTTTGGGTAGTACGCAAGGCTGCAGCAACGACAAGGGTAGGGCTTAGGGTATTAGGGTATGTGGGAGTGGGACTCGTGAGTCATGACTCTTGAGTGAAGGGAGGGGAGGGTAATTAATACATATTTATACAGGGAAAAATGCCTATTTATGTGAGATCTTAGGTTTGTAGATGCATTCATCATTATAAATAGTGCATAACATGCATTATATCGCATTTAGATTAGATTATTCAAATTATGTATTAATTTGCTTAGTTTGGTGGCCAAGGAAGAAGGTGACACATTTATGGGCCTTGGATTGAAGATTCAGCCATATGGATCTGATCAAGGCAACAATCGAAGTCCAACACCTCCGAAATTGTGTTGATCAAACTTCCATAGCATCATATGCAATCTGAGGAAGATCAAAGGCCAAGGGGCAAGGTGATGCAAATTTGAATCTCAAACAACAAATTCAACCACACAGATAGGTTTTGGTCGACGATCGTAGCCCAACAATGCAAAAATCGACCCAATCCAACATCCATAGTGTCACCTATGAAGAAAATAAGATGGACGACTATGATGATGCCACGTGGCATAATCTGAGCCACCCACCGCTGCCCCACAACAACGCATGCACCCTCACAGTGGCTTACCTCCACTGTTGGATGAAGATCCAACAGTGGCATGCAGGCCACGTCGCCTTCATCATCGCCGTCCATCTCAACCATTGGATCACCATCTAACGGTTGAGATCGCTCCTCATTGCACCTTCATATTTTGTAAAGGGTCAGCATTGTTTGATCTTGGCCATTAACGGCTGAGAGCGCATGAGGAGAAATTCAAAAGCATGACAATCCATGACAATAGCGTAGTGGGCGAGCTCTTTATCAAGAGTGTGAGGCATGAGTTCGATCCGCGCTGAGCAGATTTAATCAGCGAAGAAGCACGGGTGAAATTAGGCTAGCCGATCGAAGTTGAGTAGCACTGAAGGTGTCAGCGTGGTGCAATCTCGAGTGATGGATCGCAAGATCGCACACGCGATCCCATGCGAGAGGAGCATTTGATCTGATGTGCGAGGAGCACGCGATCTGGAGTGCCGATCCTTGCATGATCTCAACCCTTCATCAACGATCCTACGACCCTCCTTCGCCAGCAATGCTCACCAGAGGCGCGCTCAACAGCTGAGAGGCATGATTTGAAGTCTCAGCTGTGAGATCACGATCCTGTGGCTCTACTTCCTCCTCATGCAAACGACTACATTTGCCTTTACCAACGGATGCATGTGTCATTAAACCCCTGGCCATTAAATCCAAGGCCGAATTTCACCTCTTCCACCACTATAAAAGGATTCCTACACCCCCTCCATGTTCTTTATCTCTTCCTTCTCTTCTCACCTCTCCTAAGAGCTAAGAACAAGTGTTCTCAAGCTCATTCTAGTGCTCTCAAGCTACGGGTTGCTCCACTAGATATAAAGCAAAGATTTTGTAATTCCCACTTTTCTTCCCTTTCACAGAGCTCTTGCCTGCTGTCCTCTTGCCCCTTGTTCCATAAGTGGATCCCATGATGATGATGTCCTGCCTCATCCCGATTCATCTAGCTTTGTCCTCCTTCCTCTCTCTCCGTTCCTTTTCCTCCGACATCACTCGACCAGCTCGTCTTCCAAGCAGTCATCGAGAAGGATAACTTCTCTTCCCCTATCTCTTTACTGCTTCTAGCTTAGATTTCGATTTCCCACAGGAGTTCTGTAGTAAATAGTTTGTAATAAACATTTAGTTAGATTAATATAGAAGTAATTTCTCTCTCTCTTTATTTTTCTACAAGTAGAATAGAATAGAGTAGTAAGAAATATTCTAATATGATTTCTTGCTAGTTAGAAATACAAAAGAAATTACAAAAGCAAAAATCACCTAAAACAAATAAATCAACATGGATTTCAAAAATCGAACGTAGCCTCCTCGTGTTCGACCCGGAACTCATCAGAGTTTCAGTTAAATTATTTGATAGTGAATTTTCTGCATCACAACAACCCTAAACCAATTTTTCTCGCACGAATTTCTCACTTATCACTTTGATGCTAATGTTAGGGAGGCAACGGTCTTTGATTTTTATTGCATTTTCCGCACTTACTTGACTTACATCTCACTTTTCTTCAATTTATTATGATTGCAAGTACTCATTTGAGGCAAGCAAAAGTGGTAGATTGGCAAAAAGTGCAGTTGAAGGTGTTCTAAGTGTACCCATTCTTTCCTACCCGGTAGTTGTCATTCTGCCACTTACTAACTCAAACCCCAATTAACTTAGGTGCTCTTATAAACCCTATGTTAGATTGTGTTGTTCGTTTATCACCTCACTCCACCTCACCCCTCCGCATATATATATATATTTTTAAAAAAGGTTCGCATCTGATTGTTGGATTCATTAAACATACACATTCGTTGCACCCACTCGAGGCACATAACCTAGCAACCAAACGCTTCTATGTGCCTTAATTAGTGGTGCATTAGGCTAATTGATTGACTTGTCTGGGCCGCACTACTTCATTTAAAATCAACTCATCTAGTAGCATGCTCTATAGGGTTCAATTTTTATGAACTAATTAGGTATTCCACATTAGTTTTTGCTTTCTAAAGGAATATATCTACACCCATGTTTTCAAAGCTTGGTGTGCCTTCTAAACTTGTTTGAATCAACCTAAATTCGAACCCTAAAAGCTACTAAGCAAGATTTGAACCTTAAAAATCACCTCATCCTAAGTAATCCTGCTTGAAAACCCTAGTTGTGCACGCACACATGATCAGTCCATTTTAATGGACTATTGTTACGCCTAAGTTAACTTTTTTCTTACATTTTATGTTTGTTAATAACTACATTAGGTCATAAAATGATTGCATGCATCATTACTTAAGTTTACATCTATTCTATTGCATTCTATAACTTATTATGTAATTATTTTATATTTCATGCAGGTCTCGCACACAGCGCAACCTATGCATCTCCTCCACTTGATCCACTCCATCAGGCTAATTTAAGAGTTAACAAATAATCGGGAAAGTGAGAGAGGAGGAGGACTAATTTTGCAAGAGACTAGGGTTGTGAAAAGAATTCCCCCCCAATAGCCAGCCGGCCTCAACAAAGCCATCTCTCAACAGCCGCTGGCCTCAACAAATCCAACAGGAGGCCAATTTTAGTAAGGGATTTAAAATCCCTTGACTTGCGTCAGGGAAGAAGAACGGATGGGGGGGAGGAGATAAAAGGAAGGGGTATTCTCTTGGCAGAAGATCTTGGGGGAATGCACCACTAGGAACACCTTTCTCCACCATGAAGGAGACGTGCACTGTGGAACCAGCGAGCACCACGCACCGCCAACCTCTCTCACCGCACAAGCTTCACTGCATGGGCCGTGTGGTGACATCACATGGCCACGCACCCACAGGCCATGACCACAGGCAGCCGCAGCGGCGTGCGCGCAGCCACACTACGCACCGTCAACCTCTCACCGTGCGTGCACCCTTATGCACCACACAGCCAACCGCGCGCGCTGTGCCCTCATGCACCTACAGACCGCGTGTACTGCACATCCTCACCTGCACCAGCAAAGCCACACTCCAGCTGTGTGCGTTCTCCTCCTCTTCATCATCTTCTTCCTCTCCACCGGTAGGAAGAACCCAAAGCAGCCACACCCCCCCTCCACGCAGCCACCACCGTTGACCACCATCTTCACCACAAACGCCACCGTGGACCTCCACGCAGCACGCCAACCTCTTCACCACTTCCATGCAAGCCACAACAGCCCACGCACGTGTGCACCACCCGTCGTCGGCGTTCTTCTCCTCACTGTCCGGCCACCGCGTCACCACCATCGCGAAAGCCACACCTTAGAGACCCACCACCAGCAACCACACCGTCCACTGACTCCTCTTCACGCGAGCACAAGGGGAAGTACTCCCCTGTTTCTCTAAAGTAAAGCCCCTATTATTAATTACGAATAATGCCATTGTAGAGAATACTATTCATTTATGTATATCCTTATTATATTTTGGTAGATTTGCATCAATATCCCTCACGTTTGTTTGAATCATGGATAATTGAATTCTTCTCATGAGCAATAGAATATGAGGAATTGGTTACAGGGAGCGGGTTCTGTTTTAATTAAATTTGATGGTGCTTGTCAGAACTAAGATAGCAATTCTAGTATTTCCATGGTGGTGATTTTGCATGTGCACCCTCATATTCTTTATTAATTATCTAGATTGAGAATTGATGCTGGAAATGAGAGCACTAGTTAGCATGCACATCCGTTGATATTCCCGATTACTTGGTGCATCATTACTCATTTTTAATAGGCTAATTCCTCCCTATGGAGATGACCTAACTCTTCGTGGTTAGTTTTCGAATTATTAAATATTTTTGAAAAGTGATTTTCTACTACACGATTACATACGACACGTCATTTTATGTTAAAGTTTTTATCGAAAATGAAGATCGCTCTTTCAAATGGTGCCGTTGCTTGGGAGGAAACACACCTTTTAATTTTTTTAGGAATTTTATGTTATTTTTATGCTATTTTGAAAGCTTTTCTGAATTATTAACTGTGGATATTCTTCTGTGCAAAAACACGCAATGAACGCAACGGGCACGTACGGCGGAGATGATCTTTTTGGTGGACCTTGACGCCACCTGGAGGCCAGCAATAGATGCTTGTAGGTCATGATCCCATGCACATAGGCTTGGGAGGAGCCTTTTTCTAATTTAGTCATTAGATCTTAGTTTAGATTTAGTTTAGATAGACATTAGAACTTAATTTCTGTCTTTTGGACCCTTGTCGGGTATTTTTGGGAACATGTTCCCAGTGTTTCTTTATTTCTTATCGCTCTTGTATGCGGCAGCATATTTTCGGGAGTGTGTTCCCATTTATTTAGATTATAGGATTATTCGAATTGTTTGAACTGCATATTGGTTAGTTAGTTAGATTAGGTTTGTTTGCTTATTATTATTAAAAAAAAAGAATATATTCGAACTGCCTGCTAGAAGCTGCATATCTATAGGATGACCATCTAAGACTGAATGAGCAGCATCTAGCTTTTCTTTTTGCATTGAAAACATCCTGCATTGAAGAAAGCTGGAGTAAGGTACGTCTTTTTCTTGAGCTTCAATTACTTGTCATGCATTTGCATTGAACCTAAATCTAAGACCACTAAAGTGCTTGAATCAAATTAATTCAGTGGTTACTTTAAAAATTAGGACTGCTAAGAGGTTGGACCTTAAAATCTGTGACTTAAAATTGTGTGCAAAAGTATCTTATTTGCGAGATTTCAAAACTCAAAACACGAACATATGATTGCACACCTGAAACACTGTGTACCTCACACATAAGGTCACTAGATAAATTTCTACCTCTCCTCTTTGCACCACACGGGAAGTTAGTCGGAAATCAACAGGCTTATCCACCAAGTTACTTCAGTTCCTCGTGCGTAGGCTCGATTCGAGACTTCCATCCTTTGCGAGTAGGTTATAGGCACCAACGAAGGTTGTCCTAGGAAGCATAATTCTTGCAAAACTTGTTTGGCCACCAAATGAATATTTAATTCTAAGACCTACAATCTACTAAAAATAGATCCCATTGGATTTGTGTTTGTTTTGACAGCGATAGAATTATCTAGGAAGTTTCTGCTTGTGTTATGAATTCTTTTAAATCCAAAGAGAGTTTAACCTATTTAATTGAAAGAAATGGACTATCCGTACTCCTATCATTTTAACCAGGATCCCATGCCCTGAATGTATTCATCCTTTGATGAGTACACTGACAATTCATGGGATCATTCATATTCTTATCCTGGGAGTACTAGCCCGATAGCTCCCACTTTTGAGCAGAGCTTAGGAGCGAGATTTTCCAACCCTGGAATCCCTACTACTATGCAAACACCCAACCCTCCCACCCTTCATGATTTTCCATATCGAGGTTGGACCGATACCCCTAGGCAACCAGAGCCTCAGATTGACTATCCTCTCCAATTTGATAGTACTAGCCTCTCCTCTTTTATGATAGAAATGCAAAAATAATAAAAGGAAATGATTGAATCTATGGGAGAGCTGTTGAGGAATAGTCAACATTTGAACAATGAAATTAGACAGCTTAGCTATGCTCTTCCAAGTAATTCTGATCCCTACTCATACGACCGTGATCATGAAAATAATTCTGAGGAAACCAATGACAATAGGGATCCCATTGTACGTAGCTATCACTTAGACTCTCCCAATGAGACATGGCCACTAGAGGAGAATGATTCTAGTGATTATCCATTCGAGCTATATTGGAGTCAACAGAAAGGAAAGATGGTACCTCTTTAGGACCTTGACCCTAATGACATTATTTTCCTTACCCCTGATAACCTAGGTCAAGATTGTATTGTTCCTATCACTTCCCCTACTAATTATCTGGTGGAATCCCATTCTACCCTTAGTGAGCCTAATCTTGACCCACCACTTAGGGAATCAACACTTACCATTCAGCATCCTGAGGATTTAAATGCACCCAATGAAGATGACCCTAAGGGAATGGAGGATGGATTAGATCAATTTTGGTCTCAGGGATATAAAGAGTCTTTTTCAAAGGATGAGGATGCCCCAATGGAGGAACCCAGACAGAAAATCTGGAGTGAATCACCGGGGGATTATTTATTATTTGAGGATTTACCCCCAGAGGATATAAATAATATGGTGAAATCCGGATTCCTCCCTTCTTTTGAAAGTCATCCTCCATCAAACCAGGAGGACAAACACAATAGTGAGAAGCCTAGGGGAGACTCTCGGGGATAAAACACATCAATTGAGGATTTATGCCCTGAGAAGAACTAAGAATTGCGTGATATAGGCTTACTCCAAAACATTAAGATGGATCCTCTGTCAGAAATAATTGATGATACTGAAGCAACTCCTTTCTTTACTAATGAATCACATATGCACCCCGACAAAAATTTGAGTGCACCAAAAGAATTCGAGGATGAGATTAATGATAATGATTCTGTTGTTTCGACCCTGCCATCAAAGGAATATAATTTAGAGTCCACCATTGATTCACATATACTGGAAGGTGAAAATATGACTCCTATCATTACTGCTAGGCAGGGTGATGTGAATTTTTCTACAATTGTTAGGGAGAATACACAATCTGAATCGTTGTTGGAATTGGGCCTTACACCAACTAAGCCCTCATTGGACTTAATCATTACCTTCCAACACTACGAACAACCCTTACACTCCCTAACCGATCCTTGGCTCAGATCTCTGCTGATGTACATTCTTTCTAGAGAACATATCAAGCCAGTACATCCTCGGGTAGAATGGCAAGTGTGGATTGATGCTTGTACTTTTAGTCTCGCCATTCAAGGGTTTGAAATAATAATGTTTATATCTTTTAAAACCCATCCTGCTTTGGAGGATCCTTGTTATCCTCCACTTATTCCATTTTGGGAGGTCCCTTCTCATATTCCTTTTGTTATTCCTAGACCTCTTAAGGTAGCCAACGAGGTTCTTCGCTTTCATGTCTTCTGGCAAGTATTCGGAATCACGCTGCATCATCAGCTCACCAGCATCCGTGGTTACCTATTTTCTAGGCTCACACTGTTACGCATATTTTTAAGGCCTAGCTTTTTCTATCTAGAACCAGACTTACAGGTTCCTTATAAGTCTAGCTACTGACAAAAAATGCAACGCTTGTTGGGAGGTAACCCAACGTTTTAAATAAACCATCATTAGGTGATTTCCTTCCTTTCTCCCCCTGTTTTAATTTACAATGAGGACATTGTAGGATTTAGGCATGGGGGGATGCATTTTGCATGTTAGGCAGTATTCATGAATTTAGGTTAGGTGCATTAACATATAAAAAAAAAAATTTTTTTGAGCTGAATTGGTTAGTCCCTAGCAAAACATCTCTGTCATGGAGGTGTCATTAAAGATTTTTTTTCTTAAAATTATTTCTTAAGTTTAGAATCCAATACATTTACTTCACTTGCACGTAGACTGGGTAATGGATCTTTGAAGAAACCAATAAGCATTTTTAGTCTACTGAACCCTTGGATAGTTAATAGGGAGTCAAGCATACTATCTTCTAGTAGATCCACCTCATATTTGTGAGAAGAAAGTAGAGAGATTACTGGTGTGCTAAGTTTAGTGCAAGGACTCTTAAGTTTTGGACAATTAGATGATGATACTTCGTTAGGCATATTTTTCTCTCTCTGTTCTTGTGTGCATACATTGTGTGAATTCCTGAGAGTCACCAAATAAGGCAGATACACAGAGATTGAGTCTTAATAAAGCTATGACTATGGTGGATGGTTACGACCGTCCTTCATAGAATCCTCGACTGAAGGAGGGTAATAGTGTCAAAGGTCAGAAATACGCATGTCCTATCCATTCCTTCTTGGTGCCAAGAATAGGCACTTCCACCAAATAAGCCACACAATATCCTCTTGACCATCATCATCCCTAATAATGCCTTATAAATAAAAGTCTGTGTTGTGTTATGTTGATTTATAAAGAAAAAAAAGAAAAAGAAAAGAGTCCAAGTTTATATTTTTATCTTCATAACATTATTTCTGAGGTAACAAAACACCTATTGCGATCCACCAAATATGACCCATACCTACCTTTCAATTTTTCTGATCACTCGAATACTGGCTGAGGACTTTAACTTAGTTGTAGAGTTATTAGGGCTTTAATTAAAGTATGAATGCCATGTGAGGCCACCAAATAGTGAGTACACTTACCAAATCTGGCGAGATTTGTGATCTCAGAAAGAAAAGAAAGAAAAGAGTGAGCACCAAGGAACTTCAAGAGAGCATAGTTGTTTAGCCTCTCTTCGAGTTGACTTGTTTAATAGTATAAAGATCTAGAGTCTGTAGTACTATATTACATGTAGCACCAGATGAGTATGTGCCACCAAATACAAATACATTCAACTCGATATCTCCTACCTAAGCCAAAAGCTGGGGTCAAATTATAGATTATCTTCTGCTTTATCCTCGAAGGAAGTAATTGCCTATCTCGACAGAAATACTTACCAAGGGTGAAGTACGAACTCCCAATGTGAATTGGCTTTTCACTTGGATCTATTGTCTAGGCTATTATCACTTCACAGTTATATGAATCTTTAAATGTTTGAAATAAGAAATCTTCTTATTAGTTCTATTATTTTTCATTTTTGCTAGGGACTAGCAAATCTTAGACATGGGGGTATTTAATAAGTCCATTTTAATGGACTATTGTTACGCCTAAATTAACTTTATTCTTACATTTTATGTTTGTTAATAACTACATTAGGTCATAAAATGATTGCATGCATCATTACTTAAGTTTACATCTATTCTATTGCATTCTATAACTTATTATGTAATTATTTTATATTTCATGTAGGTCTCGCACACAGCGCACCTTATGCATCTCCACTTGATCCACTCCATCAGGCTAATTTAAGAGTTAACAAATAATCAGAAAAGTGAGAGAGGAGGAGGAATAATTTTGCAAGAGACCAGGGTTGTGAAAAGAATTTCCCCCCCCAACAACCGATCGGCCTCAGCAAAGCCATCTCTCAACAGCCGCCAGCCTCAACAAATCCAACAGGCGCCCAATTTAATAAGGGATTTAAAATCCCTTGACTTACGCTGGGGAAGAAGAATGGATGGGGGGGAGGAGATAAAAGGCAGGGGTGTGCTCTTGGCGGAAGATCTTGGGGGAACACACCACTGGGAACACCCTTCTCCACCGTAAAGGAGATGTGCACTGTTGAACCAGTGAGCACCACGCATCGCCAACCTCTCTCACCATGCAACCTTCACTGTGTGGGTCGTGTGGTAACAGCACACGACCACGCACCCGCAGGCCACACCCACAGGCAGCTGCAGCCACGCACGCGTAGGCACACTACGCACTGCCAACCTCTTATCGTGCGCGTGCCCTCATGCACCACACAGCCAGCCACACGCGTTGCACCCTCACGCACCTATAGACCACGCTTGCTGTGCGTCCTCATGTGCACTAGTGAAGCCGCACTCCAGCCGCGTACGTTCTCCTCCTCTTCGTCATCTTCTTCCTCTCCACCAGTAGGAAGAACCCAAAGCAGGCACACCTGCCCTCCACGCAGCCACCACCGTCGACCACCATCCTCACCGCCAACGCACCGAGGACCTCCACCAGCACTCCAACCTCTTCATCACTTCCACGCAAGCCACAATAGCCCATGCATGTGTGCACAACACCTGCCGCCAACATTCTCCTCCACCGTCCGATCACCGTGTCACCACCATCGCGAAGGCCACACCTCAGAGACCCACCACTGGCGACCACACCATCCGCTGACTCCTCTTCGCGCGAGCACGAGGGGAAGTATTCCCCTGTTTCTCTATAGTAAAGCCCGTATTATTAATTACGAATAATGCCATTGTAGAGAATACTATTCATTTATTTATCTCATTATATTTCGGTAGATTTGCATCAATATCCCTCACATTTGTTTGAATCACGGATAATTGAATTCTTCTCATGAACAATAGAATATGAGGTATTGGTTACAGGGAGTAGGTTCTATTTTAATTAAATTTGATGGTGCTTGTCAGAACTAAGATAGCAATTTTGGTATTTCCATGGTTGTGATTTTGCATGTGCACCCTCATATTCTTTATTAATTATCTAGATTGAGAATTGATGCTGGAAATGAGAGCACTAGTTAGCATGCACATCCGTTGATATTCCCAATTACTTGATGCATCATTACTCATTTTTAATAGGCTAATTCCTCCCTGCGGAGATGACCTAACTCTTCGTGGTTAGTTTTTGAATTATTAAATATTTTTGAAAAGTGATTTTCTACCACACGATTACATACGACACGTCATTTTATGTTAAAGCTTTTATCGAAAACGAAGATCACTCTTTCAACACACATATTTAATCAATCATTAAGGGCACAACCTATTTTAAGGGCTCATCACATTCCAAAAGCACTATTATCCTAGGTCTTAACTTAAAATTGAGTAGACGTTGGCCCTAGGATTCATCGAGTTCATTTTAGGGTACATCTCTGGACCTTAACTCAAAGTTGTGATGTCTGCTTTTTCCAAAAGGTTTTAAGTTGGGGGTCTTGATTGTCAAACGACTTAAGTAGGCAGGGGTTTGGCATAATTAGCGACCTTCGGGACACGCTCCCCTTGCTTCTCCAGCCCAACTTAACCAACTTATGGATTAAGGACAACACAAAATTCATATTGTGGCTAGAGTGTACCTTGGAGCATAGGTCCTTAGGCTACCCAAATTAAGGATAGGCTTGTATTTTATGCTGCAGGGCTCCATTTTTCCATCCTTTCAACTTCCTTCTAGTGTATGCTTGGAAGGAGGTCATTGAACCCTCGATTGGAAGGACCATTAAACCATTCAAGGAAGCGTAGGTTGAGTTTTAGCCAAACATATCCCATGGCTGATCCACAACCACCTCCCTAACCTCTGAATTAGTAGGAGCTGATTCCGAGGTAGTTGCAACAATTGCAGCAGGTGTAAGAATGGTTCCAGCGCATGAATGGTCAGGGTGCTCAACCCTTGAAAGGATTTTTATGATCCTTCAAGTTATGGTGAATGTCTCGGTGTTTTGATTCCTACCAGAGACGTAGAAATCAAGCCCTAGGTATTTATCCCGATCAAACATTTTCATGGGCTTGTCTTCGAGGACCCATTTTAGCATTTGGAGGACTTGACCACGTTGGTCCAGACCACCAAAGCACAAAATGTTGATGAGTAGACGATCATGAGGCTTTTCCCCCACTCTCTCAGGGATAAGGCCGCACATTGGTATCGAACGGTTGGGAGGCTGATAGATTCATGGAATGATCTTAAATCAACCTTCTTAAAGAAACTCTTCCCTGTTGGTTGTACCAATGCTCTGTGACGGATGATTGCTTTCACCCAGCAGCTGAGGGAGCCGCTTCATGGTGCCTAGGAGCGATTTCAGGATCTATTGTGGAAGTGTCCACACCACGAGGTGCCAAAATGTAGCTCGTGCATATTTTTTTTCACAGGTCGAGGGATCAACTCCGTAATCACGTGGATGCTTCCTGCGGAGGCAATTTCCTTAACAAAGATGTAGATGTGCATATGACTTGTTCGAGGGAATGAGTGAGAATTCGATAAATCATGCCTCCACGGAAACCTTCAATCAGTCCCAACAATCTAGATCAAATGCTAATAAGGTCCATGTTATCCAGTGAGATCAGAGTTTTAAAATTGTTTCATTGTAGCATGTCGAAATCGCTTGAAAACACTTAAATTTGTAACTCGAATATCAAAAAGAGTATTCGAGGTCGAACACAGGGAGCATTTAATGACAATTCAATTTCAAAGATCACAATTATAAGCACAAATATCAACAACTACAACCAAAATTTCATTAAAAAATGATATATATATGAGAGTCAATATCAGAGTGCAAAAAGAATGGGATAACATGGTGATTTAAATAACCAATTAACCCCTGAAATTATGCTCACAATAATCTCAAATGAATGAATAGTAAACTCAATCAGATATTCCACGTCACTTAAGTAACCAATATAGCCATAGAAGCACAGAACCAGCAGAATCAGATAATAGTGTCAAGCATCAGACCCCTTAACAGAGGCATTGCTACAGTTCCTCTTCTCTTTTCTTCTTCTTCTTTCTCGCACAAGGGCTCTCTCAACTTCTTCAGCAACTAAGTGTCACACAGGGCAAGTACTCAGAGAGCAAAACCCACCCACCTCCTCTCTTTCTTTCCTTCCCACCTATTCAGATCTCAGAATGGGTATACAGGTGGGTAATCAGGCATGCACAGCGACCAAGGCTACTGGAGTGGATAGTAGCTGAGGAGTGTAGTAGGTGAGTAATCGGGAAGTGGGGGTAAAGGGGACCTGACCCCCATGCTCTTGGGTGATAGGGTAATAGCATGAATTCCTTTTATCCCACATGAAGGGCTTCTAAATCTATGATGTGGGACTATCTTGTCCCCTATTCCTCATTTGAGCAATAGCTAGAGGTCTCGTCTAATTGCAGTCGAGGGAAGGTGCGTTCCTCCAATTGAAGACCTAGGTGCTTTCTTAGGTGAAGTCTGCGCATCCTAGAGCTGAGACCTGGAGCTACTGTGGCTAGAACACCATGAATGAAGCCAGAGAAGACGACACGGCGGCAGAGCTCCGGTGGAACACCTGAAAGCATGAGAATGACCTCACGGCCACGTCAAGCAAGTCCAGCAGACTCATCGGAGTGCGGCAAGTGCAGTGGTGTCAGTAGTGTGCTGCAGGTTGTCAAGGTCACCAAAGGTATGCTGGAGATGTGGGAGACGATGGTGGAGCAGGTGGATTCGTGAGTGGAATCGAAGTTTGGAAGTGCTGGGATGATTAGTACAGGTAGGGGAGTCGAAGAAGGCAGCTAGCGGACAAGAAGGTTGTGGAGGAGGCATTGGCCGTGATGAGCTGGCACTGGAGAAGGTGAATGCTCTAAGGAGGGTTACGGCAATGAGGAGGGGATCGAAGAGTGCCGCGTTGCTATTGCGAGGTGTAGATTGAAGTAGGGAAGAAGATCTTGCCACCTATTGTACATGGTGGCAGGCGAGGTGATCGAGGGAGGACGGTCACCGGAGTGGAGCTTGGAGTAGGCTGGAGAGGAAGAAAAAAAGAGATCTATGGCCCAAAAACTCGCTAAGGAGGTGTGGTAGTCCATGAGGGTCTTATATAGGCCTTCAAGCAAGCTCCCAAGCTTGGAAACAAGCATGAAAGGCTCAATTTTTTAGGAATAAGGATTCTTGGAAATCAAGGATTCGTATGGGCAACATAGATGGATTTGGAGTTTAGGATTAGGTTTAATCAATTAGGGACCTCCTCAAGGTTGTCCCTTCCAATTTTGGAAGGGATTAGCCAAGTAATCAGGGAGGAATCTCTGATTAAGAGCTCGGTGCATGGATTCACACCTGCCATGATGGCAGGGACCCAAATGAGAAGAAAATGAAGTTAGGGGGTCTTTGTAAGGATTTTTGAAAGTTAGGGGTGTATGTGAGAAAGAAAGAGTCTAAAGGGACCAAAATGCAAATTAGGTCGACATTATCTCTGCTTGAGCCCAAATTTTGGTACAAACCTAATTTGGACTTAATGAATCTGAAGGTGAAGTCCAATTTTGATTTTGAGCAAGTTTGATTGGTTAATTTATGTAGAAACACAAATTAGGGTAACTTCCTACCTGAGACTATTTTAGGTCAAAATGGGTTCCAAAGGTCAAATCAAAGGTACCAAATCATATAGAATATTTTTCTATGATTTTTAGAAGGTTTAGGTGAATTTTATCCTAACCAAAATCTCAATTAATTAAGCAGGTCTGAAATTAGGGTTTCGGATGTCTACTAATTCTTGAAATGCATGTAAACCTAATTTTATTTGCATGGACCCTCTTATTAGATATTAATGACCATTTGACCTTTAATTAACCCCTAGAATTCCCCGTTGTTACTCTATATTTATGAAATGCAGTTAAAATTACATAAATAACCCTACATTCTTCTCTTTTTCTTACAACAGAATAGTATGCACATAGAACCCTCTGATGGTTATGTAGGAGATTTTATCAACTTTATCAGACCAAATTAGGCTAGTTAGGACTCATGATGGTGTTCCCATCAGTCCACGACTCTCATTCATTTGATATGGAATTGATTTGTAATAAACTTGATAAGGTGGACCTTGTTGCTACAAGGATGGAGTGGATGGCTAGAAATTCTAGAAACACTTCTAGATCCACTCAATCCCAGAATTCGGGATTCCATTCTTTACGAGCTCCCACAAGATGGGAGTTCGTAAATCAGCTTGAGATGGCTCAACCTACGACCTAGCACTTCTTGGAACCCTACGAGTTCCAAATTGAAGCCTTTGATCCCACTTTCTCTGATTCTTCTTCCTTCTTGCCATCCTCACCCTATGAGGATGTGTATGTTATATAAGAGAATGCTAGATCCAACTTGTATTCTAACACCTATAACATGGGTTGGAGGAACCACCCTAACTTCTCCTGGAAAAACTAGGGGCAGTTGATCCAAATGCAAACTAGTAATTATGCACCTCAAAGACTAATGAGTCAGGGCCATGTATACAACTAGCTGTCGTTGAGCCAGGTCAGTCAACTAGCTTGGAATGCCCGATAACCCACAAGGTAGGCTGATATGAACTGGAAGATGGTAGAGATGCAAAGATCCATGCTCTAGCTTATGTAGCAAATGAAAGCATTGCTAGACAACTTGCAATTCAGGCTCTTTGTTAATGCCTGACAGCTTAGATCTTTACCATCTCAACCCGTACTCAACATGCGAAATGTACAAAGTCAGGGAAATAGACCCCAAGGGTATGGGAATCAGAGGGACCCACATGCACATGCTTAAGTAGTTGAGCAAGGTTCTTCTTCTTTTAATCATGGATATCTGTCTAGTCAAGACCCTCCGATCTTTCCTAACCCTCCCAAAGACCCGAACCCGTATGCGTCTGCAAATTTCATCACCTTGAGGAGTTGAAGTCAAACCCAGGGCCTAAAATTACCTTCATCTATCAAACAGAACCCTGGTAAGCCTGAAGAAGAAATGGAGTAAGCTAAAGAAGAGAATAAGGCACAGGAACCTGCAACTAATGATCCTACCCATGTCTTGTTCCCTGATGCCTTATTGAAATCTAGGAAGAAGAAGCTAATAGACAGCAACGAGGAGCTCATGAATATATTCAAGAGTATAGAGATCAATATCTCGCTCCTCAATGCTATTAAGCATATCCCAGCTTATGCTAAGTTCTTGAAAGATTTATGCACTCAAAAGTGTAAGCCAAAAGAACCTACCCTAAGGAAGGTGATACTCTCCGAGTAGGCTAGTTCTATTATCCTACATCACCTTCCTCAAAAAAAGAGAGATTTAGGTGCCCCCTTGATTTCATCTGTCATCAGGGATTACACTTTTGATCAGGCACTATTGGATCTAGGTACATCAATCAACCTAATCTTGACTTCCCTATATGAAAAGTTCAGGTTAGGTAAACTTAGGTTGATCTCAGTAACACTGCAACTAGCGGACCGTTCGGTTATCACCCAAAAATGTGTTATTAAAGATGTTATCGTCAAGGTCAAGGATTTCTATTTTCTTGTAGATTTCCTCATCCTTGACATGGATGTACCTGAAGAATTAAGGAACATGCCCATCATTCTGGGGCTACCGCTAAGGCCAACATAAATTGTGAAAGTGGTAGGTTGGAGATTGCCTTTGGAGATGAAAAATTGACACTTAATATTTTTAAGGAGATAAATAAATTTAAGAATTATGGATATATTGAGGAACTCGAGGATACTGATCATAATGTTGAGACATGTATGCCTATCAATGTTCTCTAGGATTCTACCTGCACTAATGAACCTAACACACAACCCACTGTGGTAGACCTGCCACACCCCGAAGAGGTTGTTGATTTTATTCATTCTCAACTTCTTCTTTTGGACCATCCTGATGAGTCTTCATTAGCAACTTCCTTACCCTCTATTCTGAGACCACCCTAGCTTGAGCTAAAACCATTGCCTAAAAGTTTGAAATACGAGTTCTTGGGACCTAAGAAGACACTCCCTATGATTATCAATGCAAAATTAACTAAGAAGCAAGAGTTGAAATTGATTAAGGTCCTTAAGACACATAAAGAGGTAATTGGTTGGACTATCCATGACCTTAGGGGGATCGAGCCATCTTATTGTAATCATCCTATTTTCATGAAAGATGGATCCTGCCCTTCTCACTAGATGCATAGGAGATTAAACCCTAACATGTGAGAAGTGGTCAAGAAGGAAATCATCAAGTGGCTCGATGCAGGAATTATCTACCCAATCTCTGATAGTCCTTGGGTTAGCCCCATACAGATTGTGCCCAAAAAAGTGGGTATAACTATTGTGATTAATGAGAAAGAGGAATCCTTTACAACCCATTCAGCTTCCTCTTGGAGAGTCTGTATTGATTGCAGAAAGCTGAACACAGCCACCAAAAAGGGCCATTTCCCTTTACCTTTCATTAATCAAATCCTTAAAAGGTTAACTGGGCAGAAGTATTTTTGTTTCCTAGATGGTTATTTGGGATATAACCAAGTCCCTATCCATCCCGAAGACCAAGAAAAGATGACTTTCACCTGTCCCTACGAAACCTTTACATTCCGTAGAATGCCGTTTGGACTCTGCAATGCACCTGCAACTTTTCAAAGGTGCATGCTAGCCACTTTTTTAGACATGGTGGGAGATTTTCTTGAGGTATTCATGGATGGCCTTTCTTCATGATAAAAGAAGGCATCGTCTTAGGTCATGTAGTCTCTAATCGGGGAATTGAAGTTGACAAAGCTAAAATGGTTGCTATCTCCAAACTTCCCCCACCCACATCTATTAAGCAAATACAGTCATTTCTGGGTCATGTGGGTTTCTATCAAAGGTTCATCAACGACTTCTTAAAGGTTTCTTGACCCTTGAGTAACCTTCTAGCCAAAGACAAGACATTCGAGTTTGACGAATTATGTCGCACGGCATTTGATTTGTTTGAAACAGCAGTCACCTGTGCCCTGGTGTTGCAACCACCGGTCTGTGCAACCCCATTTGAGATTATGATCGACGCTTCAGATTATGCGGTTGTGGTTGCCTTAGGCTAGAAAATAGGTAAAAATCCGTTTGTTATCTACTACGCTAGCAAAACTCTAGATGAGGCCCAGAGGATTTATACTATCACTAAAAAAGAATTACTAGCTGTAGTGTTTGCCCTTGAGAAATTTAGGGCTTATCTGTTAGGATCTCGTGTCATAATCTATACCGACCACTCGGCCTTGAGACAACTCTTGGCAAAAAAGAATGCTAAGGCCTAGCTCATTTGATGGATTTTATTGCTTCAAGAATTTGATATTGAAATTAAGGACAAAGCCGGGGCACAAAATGTAGTGGCGGATCATCTTTTGAGAATCCTAATTGATTCTTCTCATTCGGATATTCCGATTACTGATACTTTTCTGGACGAGACTATCTTAAAGTCTCGGGTGTCCGAACCCCTTGGTTTGTGGACCTCATTGGTCAAGTTTCCTAGGACTGGACCAAACAACAATGGGATAGACTTGTATCTGAGGCTAATACTATTTTTGGGATGATCCCAAGTTGTGCCGCATCAGCAGTGACTAGATTATTCGCAGATGTGCTCCAAAAGATGATTTTCAACGTATACTTGAGTTCTACCATGCATCTGCATGTGGTGGACATTTTTCTAGGAAGAAGATGGTCATAAAGATTTTACAGTCTTGATTTTATTGGCTGTCTTTATTCAAAGATGCCCAGGATTTCTTGAGGTCTTGCTAAACTCGATCCTTCCCATCGAAATTTTCAACGTTTAGGGCATTGACTTCATGGGACCCTTCCTCCCTTCATTTTGACACTAGTATATTTTGGTTGTTGTTGATTATGTGTCCAAATGGATTGAGGCTATTCCCACCTGAACCAATGACCACAGGGTGGTCATCGACTTTGTAAAGAAGAGTATCTTTAGTCAGTTCGAGATCTTGAGAGCCATCATCAGTGATGGTGGCATTCATTTCACCAATGCCCAGTTCAAGAATATGCTGGCTAAATATGGGGTGAATCATCAGATTTCCACACCTTACCACCCCCAGATGAACGGGTAGACTGTGGTCTCCAATTAGGAGATCAAGAATATCTGCAGATGACAATTAAGCTTGATAGGAAAGACTTGATTCAGAAGCTTGATGAGACTCTTTGGGCCTACTATACAGCGTACAAGACACCCATCGGCATGTCTTCATTCCGTCTGGTGTATGGCAAGGCATGCCATCTTCCGGTAGAAGTTGAACACTGGGCATTCTGGGTAATAAAGAAACATAATTTTGACCTAGACTTAGCTAGGAAGACCAGGAAACTCCAACTATCTGAGTTGGAGGAACTTAGAAATGATGCCTATGAGAACTCTAGGATCTATAAGGCAAGTACCAAAGCTCTTCATCACCAAAAATTTTCTCGCAAAAGCTTCGAGCCTAACCAAAGGGTCTAGCTCTTTGATTCTCAACAAAAGCTCTTTCCCAGCAAGCTTAGGTCTAATTGGAATGGCCAGTTCATTATTGATTGGATATTTCCAAATGGAACTATTCAAATATCTAAACCTAAGACGGGTAATTCTTTCAAGGTCAACAGGAAATGACTCAAGCCTTATGTTGACCATGGTATTCCTGAACCTATCTCTGACAAGGTTGCATTGACCTTGATCTGACTTTTTCTGGTCAAACCACCCCTAGCTAACAACACTTGTATAGCCTATTTTGGAGCTGACCGGGTAATTGAGGAACTCAAGTGATATCTTCTCATTTTGCCTTTTCCATGCCTTTATTTTTACAATGAGGACATTGCATCAGATAGGCATGGGGGGTGGATACAAGTATGTCAGAATTAAGTTTTGTCAGTTTCTGCTTCTCTGTTAAAATTTTCAATTTATTCTATTAAACAAAAATGAGAATGAGAATTAGGTAAAGAGAACTTAGGCATTAAGAGTTTTTCAACCTTACGAAATAATATAATAGGACCTAAACACTTAGACTCTTCAGGTCTTTAGGCTTAATTAGCTCGGGTGTCCACTAAAATGTGGACCTATTTCTCGAGTCCTCACTATCTTTAATTCGTTTCTAATTGGTTAATAAGTTGGGGTGATAAGTACAAGACTCATCAACCTGCCCTCCAAATTGAGGGACTTATAGCCTAAGCATATATACACTATTTGCACTAACTCACTTCTCCACGATTCTAATGGAAATTAGGTAGCTAATTAACTTTCTAGGGTGGTATGGCTGGCATGGTGCTATGAGTAACCCCTCACAGCTGGGTGTCTAGAGCCTAGCCATGCGACCCATTCTCTTTAACTGTTACCTTTAGGTAAATCTTAAATTAAGGAAGCCACAAGCTTAGAAAAAGAAAAAAAAGAAAAAAAATAGAAAAATACTCAAAAAGAAAAAAAATGAAAAATAGAAAAGGAGAAAAAATGAATAAGTCCCACTTACTGCAAGAGTATCGCTGGCAAGTTATTGTGGGCTTGACTTCCCATTGATCGGTTGTCTAGAGCTCAGCTCACAAAATACACAAAACAATTCCCTAACACTTAAGGGAGAAGCGACGAACTAGAATAATTCGGGGAGATTACACTATGTTCGCTCTTGTGTTGACCCCATAAAAATAAAAGTAGGGAGAAAGCTACTGGTCGAATAGATACACCTTTAGGCATGATTTTTTTTAAGGGTCACCTAGGGTTGTAGAAAGCTGAAGTCTGTTCTAATTATGGCTTAGTGAGTCTATCACATTTTCACATTGAGATGCTTAGCACTTAGAGTTCTTTTCGAGTCATGGGTGGGTTGGGTAGTTGCAGAAGCTACCCTAAAGCTCTAAACTCAAAAATCCAAAAAAATTAGAAAATAAGAAAAAGAAAAAAAATGTATTTGATTTTGTACGGAATAAGGTAAGGACTTGGGCAGTCTGCATTTTGGTAGACACCCGAGCACTATTTAACCTTTGTAGCTTAGGTCCTTAGTAGAAATTTCTTAGTGTTGAGAAATAACAAGTGCCTAAATAATCATATCTTAATTCTGTTTATATATAGCATTTAGTTTAGTTTTGCTAGGGACTACCAAAAGATAGGCATGGGGTGTGATGAATACATATTTATATAGGGTAAAATTCCTATTTATGCGAGTTCTTAGGTTTGTAGATGCATTTATCATTATAAATAGTGCATAGCATGCATCATATCGCATTTAGATTAGATTATGTAAATTATGTATTAATTTGCTTATTTTGGTTGCCAGGGAAGAAGGTGACACATTTACGGTCCTCGGATAGAAGATCCAGGTAGATGAATCTGATCAAGGCAACGATTGAAATCCAATGCCTTCGAAATCGCCTTGATCGGACTTCTGTAGCATCATATGCAGTTCGGGGAAGACCAAAGGCCAAGGGGCAAGGTGATGCAAATATGGAGCTTAGACAACAAATCCATCTGCACAGATGGGTTCAGGTTGACGATCGCAGCCCAACGGTGCAAAAATCGACCCAATCCGACATCCGTAGTGTCATCTGTGAAGAAAATAAGATGGATGGCTGTGATGATGCCACATGGCATCATCTGAACCTCCCATCGCTACCCCTCACAATGCTTGCACCCTCATTCTGCCTTAGTTCCACCATTGGATGAAGATCCAACAATGGCACGCAAGCCACGTCACCTTCATCAGCGCCATCCACTTTCAACCAACGGTTGAGATCGCTCCTCGTTGTGCCTTTATATTTTGTAGAGGGCTATTGTCGTTTGATCTCAACCATTGTATTATCATCCAATGGCTAAGGGCACGTGAGGGGAAATTCAAAAGCGTGACAATCCATGATGATAGCGTAGCGGGTGAGTGCTCTATCAAGAGTGCGGGGCATGAGTTTGATCCGCACTAAGTGTATTTAATTCACAAAGAAGAAGCGTAGGCGAAATTGGGCCACCCGATCGAAGATAAGCGACGCTGGAGTTGTCAATGTGGCACGGTCTCAAGCGACGGATGTCCACATGCAATCCCACGTGAGATTGCACATGCGATCTGATGCACAAGGAGTGCACGATCTGGAGCACTAGTCTTTGCTTGATCTTAGCCCTTCATTAGAGATCCTATGACCCTCCTTCGCCAGCAATGCTCACCACAGGCACGCTCAACGGCTGAGAGGAATGATCTGAAGCCTCAACTGTGAGATTGTGATCCTAGACTCTCCTTCCTCCTCTCACAAATGGCAACATTTGCCTTTACCAACGGATGCATGTGTTATTAAA
The DNA here is from genome assembly GCA_037157565.1 of Thalassia testudinum. Classification (NCBI taxonomy): domain Eukaryota; kingdom Viridiplantae; phylum Streptophyta; class Magnoliopsida; order Alismatales; family Hydrocharitaceae; genus Thalassia; species Thalassia testudinum. The sequence goes on from JAZHRO010000024.1 coordinate 80,697,824, forward strand.
CCCTTGGCCATTAAATCCAAGGTTGAATTTCACCTCTTCCACCACTATAAAAGGACCCCTACACCCCCTCCATGTTCTTCATCCCTTCCTTCTCTTCTTACCTCTCCTAAGAGCTAAGAACAAGTATTCTCAAGCTCATTCTAGCACTGCCAAGCTAGAGGTTGCTCTGCTAGATATAAAACAAAAATTTTGTAATTCCTAATTCTCATCCCCTTCATGGAGCTCCCACTAGTTGTTCTCTCACACCTCGTTTCAGAAGCGGATCCATCAATGACAGCGTCCTGCCTCATCCCGATTCATCCAACTTTGTCCTTCATCTCCGTTCCTCTTCCTTCAAGCATCGTTCGACTGGCTAGTCCTTTAAGTAGCCATCGAAGAGGATCACTTCTCTTCCCCTATCTCTTTCTTGCTTTCTAGTTTAGATTTCAATTGCCTGCAGTAGTTCTATAGTAAATAGTTTGTAATAAACATTTGATTAGATTTATATAGAAGTAATTTCTTTCACTCTCTCTTTCTCTCTCTTTATTTTTCTACAAATAGAATAGAGTAGTTAGAAATATTTTGATCTAATTTCTTGCTAAATAGAACATACAAAAAAATTACAAAAGCAAAAATCACCAAAAATAAATAAATCAACGTGGATTTCAAAAATTGAATGTAGCCTCCCTGTGTTCGACATGAGACTCACTAGAGTTTTGGTTAAATTATTTGATAGTAGATTTTCTGCAATGCAACGACCCTAAATCACTTTTTCTCACATGAATTTCTCGCTTATTAGAGGGGTTGAAGACCTGAGGTCTTCAAGAATCAAGACTCAAGTTTGAGCCTTTGAGGAGAGTGGGGCTATGGGGGGAAGCAGGCATGGTTGTGTAGGTCAGGTCTTTTTTTTGTTTTTTGTTTTTTGGTTTTTTTTGGCTTTTAAGGCTGGGAGGGGAGAGTTAAATTTTTTTTAATCAAGTGAATTCTTTATATCTACATAAATGCATAATTAGACCTACACATATTTTTATTTGTATATGTTTTCAAACTCGAACTTTTACCAAACGAACATACACTAGGTTCATATTCAGTTCATTAAGCTAACAAATGTAGTTTTAATGTTCATGTTCAGTTCATTTTTTTTCAAAGAAACATTTATAGAATATTTCATCGAATGAATTCGAGTTGAATTCAAACTGTTCAGTTCGATTAGCAACCATAAGCACAGGACTCTTATGACCACCCTGTAGTATGCTGACGAGATAGTTTTCTTTATGGAGGGGGAGGAGCCACAGGCACAGGTAGTTTGGAGGACTGTCTAGATCTTCGAGGACATGATGGGCCTCTATGTCAATGGGGAAAAGTATTCCATGGTGTGCTTTCATCAACATGATAGGTGTAGGGTAGCTATATTAGGAGTGCTAATGACATCACTTGAATCCTTGCTGGTGCGTTATCCCAGTCTTCCGTTACAAGCCTAGAAGGTGCACTCGGGAGATGGAGCTTTTTTATTTGAGAAGCTCACTTCAAGGTTGACAGGTTGGAGTGGTAGGTTGTTGTCGAGAGGTGAGAGGTTGGTCCTCCTCAATTCCATTCTCTCCGCCATCCCCACTTTCTACTTTTCCCTATTCCAACTAGGGAAGGGAGTCCTTTAATGGCTCAAGAAGGTGAGGAAGAGGTTCTTTTGGAGGGGCTCTATATAAGATGGTTGTTTCTTACAACCGGTGAGCTGGGAGACCATTTGTAGGCCTAGGAGGGGTGGCATGGGGATTTGTAAGATGAAGGAAGCGATAGACTCATTGCATCTGAAATGGGTTGTGCAGCTTCTACAGGAAGAGTAGGGTCTTTAGTAGGATTTGTTACGGTATTCCTATGGGGGCACAGTTCCCCTACATGGCTGGTTGCAGCACCACAAAGGAGAGTCCCCCTTTTGGCGCTCTACTGTGGACACCCTTCTAGAGCATTGGGAACACTTCCGTCCCCATCTTGGAGATGGCAACCACTTCACTCTCTTGACCATGACTAATCTGGACAAGGGGCATTATAAGAGAGATTTCCTAGGGTTATTGTCTAGTCCACGATGAGGGAGGCACGGGTTGCAAATTGCTGGGACATGCAGGAGGGTTCTTGGAGGGTGCCGATGTCAGGAGAGAGGGAAGAAGGTCGGTCACTAAGTCAACATGATGACCTCTACAACTACTTAGAGTAGTTTACCCCAGGGGATGGGCAGGATTTCTATAGGTGGTGACATGGACGCTTTTTAGCTACTAGAGACTATGATGTGTTCATAGACAAGGACCTATCAAATCCTCTGGACAACACCTGTTGTTGGATTTGGAGCATCAAGGCTCCCCTCAAGGTGCGATTTCTTCTTTGGCTTATACAGCGAGGGGGCTTAGTGGTGGGCTCTTTCAGGAGGTTGAGTATGGGGACACCAGAGTAGAGTTATGAGTAATGCATGGGAGTTGAGGACAACACAGAACACTTTTTCTAGCAGTGCCCTTTCACCCTTTGGATGTGGCATGAGGTGGTGGGTACCCCTCCACTGTCCTAGGACGATCTCTGGGTCATGCTGATGGACTGGAAGGTGGATATGATTGATATGGCAGTGGTGATGCAAATTCTCAACACCATTAATTAAGGTTATTAACTTAATCAATGGCACTAAAAATGATGCTTAAGCTACCTTGCTTAATTAATTTGTCATTATTAATTATAGTATAGGGTACAAGGTAATCTATCATTTTACATAAATACTTTAACTGGTTGAGTCCAGGTCTATCACAGGGAGGCTTAATTAGCTTAATTAATCACCTTTTATTCTAAATTAATCTTTATTCTTAGTTACTATAACTAATCAAATGTTAATTACTACTTACTATAATTACTAGTTAAGTTATGGTACTTACACTACACTAATAGCTTACTTAATTAGACTAAATACATAATTAGGGCTTAATTAACTAATAATTACTCTAATATCTTAACAACATTAATAATTGCATAAAATTGAACATTAAAGACATGGCAATCATTCCATAAGCAAGAATAGACAAAAAGAAATGATTTTGCATTAAGGAACAAAAGGAATTACATCAAAAATGTCGTTTCAGAACAACATGAATTATGTTCTAATTTTATTTACTACATAGGCATATATTAACCAAACACTAAGGCACAATAGCTCTTATATTTCCTTCACAACCTTCATAAGCTTAGAACACACTAACAGTTCTCAACACTTAGCCAATTTAAGCTTAAGTTAGCCTAACCTATACACTCTGATACAAAAATTATTGGTTGGCGGGCCCAACCCTTCCTAGGATCAACGTCCCTAATGGGGCTGGAGCAGTACCACTACTAAGCCAAGCCCATAGTTTTCATTTAATTTATTTTTGTATAGTTTCCAACCCATTCTGGTCCACAAAGCCCAAGAATTGCACCGGCAGGCTGCCCACACTGGGCCTCTCTCTCATCTCTTTCTCGAGTCATGAATGGTCAAGATATGCTCTGAGGATCTGACCCTCTTACTGTATGCTCATCCAGCGCACACGAATGGTTATATACACTAGCAGTTGCTCCACCACTTTTGGTGCGGTGCTTTGCTTCAGGTCCAAGTCAACTTCATCGGCCGATTTCATGCAGCTTCGTGGACCAAATCAAGTAGACAAGGGATTGATTGAGAGAACTAAGTGCCTACTATTGATAGCTGATACTAACTAGATCAAAGAATCAAATTTAATTCATGGATTAAAGGCTCAAACTTGGCATGGAGTCAAGTTTTGTTTGTTTTCTTGTTTTGCATTCCAGCAGAGGAAATAAATAGGTCAATTGACCTATAGACTTGATTAATCTCTCAATTGAGAGCCCAAATAGATTCTATAGATCATTCTGCAGGGAATGAATTTTTCTAAGAACCCCCTGGGTTAGGAGATGACAACTTTTGATATCCATGAGGCTTTCATGAACCAGAATCTCTAGATGCTTAAGCAGAATCGTCAGATCAATTTGTTGATGGTTGCTCTTCAGAACCTTCATACTCACCAACCTGAGGTGAGACTTGGACCTGTTAGACCTCCTCCACTTAGGCCACCACTTCGAGATTAATACAATCCTGCCAATGCTCAAGTGGTGCCAAATGTTAGGATTCCCGTTGGGGAAAATGATCCAAATCTTATGCTGACCATCATTAGTTTCAGTCCCCACTTTCATGGAAATATGTCTAAGGACCTGTTTCAGTAGATTTAGGATCTGAAGAATCTATCTTAAACCCTAAGTCCTAGAAATCAAAGTTGGGAAATCCTACTTGTGAAAATGTTCTCCTTCAGTTTAACGGATAAAGTGTTGAAGCGAAAAGTCGTTGCGAAAAGAGTTGAGTTTTGAAAATTCGTCAACAGATAATTTTAACCGAAACTCAAAAGGAGTCCCGGGTCAAACACAGGGAGGCAGACGTTTGATCAAAAATCGCATTTGATTTGTTGTCACAAAGGAGATTAGCTAGTTGAATTGAATCTACATTAGCTATCTACTTAAAAAATAATTAATAGAAGAGAGAGAAAGAATGATAAAAATAAAGAGAAAATAGAGATAGAATGAACAGGTAATTCATAACCACTGAATCGAGTTCATTACATCTAATCATTACACTAGAAAGCAGGAAATCTACACTAGAAAGCAATAAAAGAGAAGGTGGAGAGAAGTTATCCTCCTCGACGGCTGCTTGGAGGACGAGTCGCATTGACGGAGCACCCGAACAAAGGTGGTGAGATGCGGGACAAAGGAGAACGAAGACGGATGACAGAGGATGGGGAAGGGCGATTTCGCAGCAGGATCCGCTTCCCAAACGACGATGAGAAGACAACCACGGGTGCTCCATGAACGGGAATGAGAAGGTGGAAAAATTCTAATTTAAACTCTAATGGAGAATCCCAGGTTTGGGACAAGCTCTTAGAGCTTTGGAGGGCGTGAAAGAAGAGAGGAAGGGATGATAATTTTGAGTGGTAGGGGTCTCTTTTTATAGTTGTAGGGATTGAGGGCAAAATTGACATTTCAAGCTTAAAACATTAAATAAGGGGGTCTTTAGTGACGGATATAAATGTCACTAATGACCCCACATCACTGAAGAACGTGTGCATGCTCGCCTCTTCTTCTGTGCACCTAACGCTTCATCTCGATCAAGCGTTCCCAACCGTCAGATCAAGAGATTAGACGGCTTAAAATGCTCCATCGCTTCTTCAGCCATTGAGAGGCAACAAGGCCACATCTCCACCATTCGATGAGGAATCAATGACCCAGAATGCGCGATTGTGCACCTTCACAAATCACTCCTCATGCGCATCTGATCTCGCGTGAGATTGAGCGTCATTAGGCACATCTGGTCAATTGGATCATTCGTGTCGTTGGCGCTCGATCGAACGACTCGATTTTGCACTCGTGCGCAAGGAGGGTGCAGCGCAGCAGGTCAAACACGTGCCTCTTGTGTGAACAGTGCTTCGACCACTGTGCTACATGCCTCCTTGAGGTGAATTCAAGAATTCTTCCATGCGCTCTCTCGGCTGTTGGATTTCAATCCAACGATCGAGATCTTCTCTTGGCCTCGTTCTTTAGAGAAGAGGGGGTACGGTTGGGACACATCTCAGTTGTTGGATCTTGATCCAATGGCTGAGATTGATCGGTTCATTGAGGAAAGAGAGGGCAGCGAGCGAGCCTTGGCCAGTTTGGGCGGCTAAGATGGTACTATGTGGTGCCATCTTGGCTGTCCATCTTCTATGTCTTGTAGATGGTGCTACGGATGTCGGATTGGGTCGATTTTCATGCTATTGGGCTGCGACCATTAATTCAAACCCATTCGTGCGGTTGCATTTGTCATCTGAAGTATAGATTTACACCACCTGGCCCCTTGATCTCAGATCTTTCTCAAATTGCATTTGATGCTATGGAAGTCCGATCGGAGCGATTTTGGAGTCATTGAACTCCGATCGTCACTCTAATTAGATCTATACGATTGAATCTTCAATCCGATGCACTGATATGATATTGCCTTATTTCCTAACCATAAAAAGAGAAAATTAACCTAAAATTTATATAACTTAACCTAAATGCATGATGATGCATGTTATGCAATATTTATAATATATGATGCAACTTTATGCCTAAGAACATGCATAAATAGATGGCTTATGTGATATAAATGTGTTTACATCATAAAGCACTTATTGGAATTGCATAATCACACGACCTATCATGACTTGGGCCAAACTTGAATCTGCCTTTTTGAAGAAATTCTTCCTTATAGGTTGCATAAATGCCCTTAGGTGAGCTATCACGACTTTTTTGTAGAATCAAAGAGAACCAATTCATGAAGCATGGGAGTGCTTTCATGAATTGCAAAGGAAATTCCCACATCATGACATCCCTTGCTGGCAACTCATGCATATCTTTTATAATGGATTGCAAGAGAGAATTCGCAATCTGGTCAATGCCTCTTGTGGAGGAAATTTCCTGAATAGAGATGAAGAATCCACCTTAGAACTTCTTAAGAAAATGGCGGAGAACTTAATCAACAATGCCTCCATGTTGCAATTCAACCAAGGGACTTCGAATCAAAACACACACTCGAATCAGAGGGGCATTCACGAGATCAATAGGCAATCTAGTTCACGAGACTTGGATATTATTACATAAAAGCTGGATAAGGTTGACATCATGATGAAGCATATTGACGAGGTCCATAATACAGTGAAGAATCTTTTAGCTCTACTCACTACAACTCCTGCACCACGACTTATTTCATAAATTCCCATGGGGAGGGAATTTGTGAATAATCTAGATTTACGAGATCCTTCTACCTTGGGTTGCTTTCAGACTCTCATTCTAACCTGATGGTAACACCATCATTCATCATAACTAACTTGATTCAGTCAGAATCAAGTGATAAATGCTCCTAAATGATTTTCTGAGAATCGTAATTCCGCATTGATCTAATTTGAGAAGAAGATAAGAAAACAAGGTTAATTTTGTTGTTTTAACAGCACATCACAAATGAAGATTAACCACAGGGTTACTCAGGGGTTAATTAAAGGTTAAATGAAATAAAATACTAAGTGGACTCATATTGACTGAATCAGGGTTTCACGCATTTCAAAGATGAAAATAGTACTAAAAACCCTAATTATCAGCCCCACTTAAATTGAAAGGGTTATGGTTGAGATAAATTCAATCTAAACCTCCTAAAATTCATTCAAAAATATTATAAGAGATTTGGTACCTTTGGTTTGATTATCTGAACCCATTTTGACCTAGTATAGAGATTAAAATGGAAATTTACCCTAATTTAGGCTCCTGTACAATTTACCCAGTCAAACGTGCTCAAGACTCAAATCCAAGTTCACCATTAGATTCCTTGGGTCCAAATTAGGTTAACTTAAAATTTAGGCCCAATCAGAGTCCATCTTAACCTAGTTTGCATTTTAGCCCCTAAAAACTCTATTCTCATATCTAGACCCCTAGGTTTCGAGTTTATTACAGAGACCCCCTTAACTTTTTCATCTTCTTTGAAAATAGGTCCCTATCACCTACAACTCGTAATTGCATAGTCAACCGACCTTCGACTATGAATATCTCCATCGTTTTAGGTCTAATTCCCTCCAAATTTTGAGGGATTGATCTTTAGGAGATTCCCTAGCATGTGAACTCAATCTTTGATCCTAGTTTGGACCAGAGAGTTCAAGCAAAGCCCCAATTTCACAGAATCAGAACTTTCCTAAATCACATTTCCAACTCGCAAGTTCTTCCAGTTTAAGTTTGCAAACGTGCTCCATATAAGTTGCCTGAAGTCCCACAATCAGAATCAGCTTGGTTTCAGGTCGAATCCACTCTTCACCTCCTTCTCCAGCCATCTCTGACCTAAGCTCCAGTGAGCTTCTTCAGCCTCCTTCCTCCAACCACTTGACGAACAAATCAAGTGGCTCAACCTCTTCCTCTCTTTCTTCCGCTTCTTACATATCAAAGACCTATCCTCTTCATCCTCGCCATCCCACCTCACTGGAGAGACGTAATCTCCTTTGTGTCAAGCGAGGCAAGCTAGCAGGAATTCCACCCTCTTTCATTCATTGGCTTAGGTTCCTTACTCTCGACTTCTATTAGGTTAGTTTTAAATCCTTAGAACCCGAATTCAACCACGTATCTATTGCGAAATTTAGTGTGATTTGTAATTAGGTTTTTCGAGTTGTAACATGCAAAATCACATACGCTTTTAAAATTTATAACCTAGAAGGGGAGTGTCTAGGGTCGTCCAAGGAGGCTAAATGTTTGCAAAATTATGTCTCTTTCTTGGAAATCAAACTCAACTTTATTTTTGGTGTTTTATATATATGATTTTTATAGGTTTTGAAATAACAGGAACAATGCGGGTTTGTTGATACCAAGAAAAACATCTACACTAATCCACTACACTACTACTAAAGTGACAAGTAGAGCCTCTCCCTAAGCTCACTCTAGGCACGTGGAGGCCTAGAGTAATTAAGGAGAGGGAGTGAGAAAATGCTAGACAAAAAATTCTTCAAAACTATGCAACAAAAAGATAAAAGGCAACTTGAATTAACGGAAATCTATTTTACAAAAAGCACATGTAGAGGAATGCTTCTATTCTAACTTGAAACTACAAGAAAGTAAAACACAAATCCTCTTTAAAATTGGTGAAGAAGAGGAGCTTCTTGCTCCAAGCCTGGTAGCTCTTGGGCTTGAAAAGAAATCTTCCAACTCCTCTTTGAAAGCTCCGCCAAGAAGATGTCCTCCAAGGCAAGCCCTAAGGGGGCGTGCCCTAAGCTTCTCCTCAAGGGTGGACGTCCACCTAGGTGCTTCTCCCTTGCCTAGCCATCCTCCTTGATAAAGAATTTCTCCTCCTCCTTGGAGTGGCACAAGAAGAAGAGTGGGAAGGAAGAAGGCACCAAGGGGGCGGGTGATGTGCTCCCTTAATCTTCTTCCTCCCTTCTTCTCTTGGCCGTAAGGTGTAGGTGAATTTATGGTAGACTTATACTAATGGGAGGATGGGGAAAATGGTGGTAGGTGATGGGTTTTTATAGAGTGGGATGGGGGTAGGGTTGGCGTGAATAGGTGGAGGGCTTGGATGGAGTTTGGGGGTGGTTATGGGTGGTTAAGTTAATCCTAAGGATAGGGTTAAGTGGCACCACCTATGGGGTGCTAAGGGGGGTAGTTAGGGTTGGCCAAGGGGTACCTAAAAGTGGCACCAACCGTGGAAGGGTGCCATGGGTTGGCGCCAACTTGAAGGCTTCTAGAAGGAGGGTGAGGTGTAGGGTGGATAGGGCTTGGAAGGGGTAGGTGTAAGCTGTAGATGGAAGGCCATTTTGGCACCAAAAGGAGGGGGTTATAGAAGGGTTAGTTGGATCCAAAATAGGTGTCTCTTGGAAGGAGGTGAGAGGTGAAAAGGTTGCTAGGGTTGGCACCAACTTGAGGGTGGACTAGGTTAGCTAGGCAGACTTAGGGTTAAGGTTGGTTGGTGGAGCTAGTTAGGTGGAGTTTTAAGGTGGTAAATGCCAAGGGAGATGGAGCATAGCTAAGATAAGCTAAGCTAAGCTAGCTTAGCTAGTAATGGAGTAGATGAGGAGGCAATGGGAGTTAGGGTTTGTGAAGAGGGGCTGGACAGAGGAAGTCTGGAGTTGAAATAGAGTTGGCACCTGCTGAAGAGGATGGCATGGAGATACTTTAGCTGGCTTAGCTTGCTAGTTCTTCACTTGCTGTTAAGCTAAGATAAAGTAAACTAGGTTCTGCTAGAAGGAGCTGAGGTGAGCTGGGTTTGGTGCTCCCGGAGAGGATTAAGCTGGTTGAGGTAGCTAAGGTAGCTTAGCTCAACTGAGTTGAGCTAAGTTGTATCCCCGGGAGTTGGACTTGAGCTTTCTGAGCTGAAATGAAGTCATCTTTAGCTAGCTGGAGTTGAGTGGAGCTGGATCAAGCTGGTCCTAAGCTGAGGTGAACTCCAGTCAACTCAACTGAGCTAATTAGAGTTCCCTGTGAACTAAAGGGAGCTGAGATGAGTTAGATTTAGCTAAGTTGAGATGGATCTAAGCTAACTTGAGCTAAGGTGAGCTAAGATGAGCTCTCTTGAGCTTCCATTCAGTTGAGATGAGCTGAATGGAGGTAGAATGAGCTAACCCTAGTTCAGGTGAGCTGGATTCCAACTATGGTGAGTAGGATCAAGCTGAGTTCCAGCTAGTTTGAGCTTCTCCTTCACCAGTTGCCTTCTTGAGTGCTAGGGTTCTAGGGATCTGGCAATCTACTTATCCCTAACACTCACAGAAACATATCAAAAGGATAATAAAAAAGTAAAATGCATGCCTAACTTAATTGATGCTTAAATGCAGCCTAAAACCCAGTTTGCGGAGCAAAATCCTAAGAGCTAGGTTTGTTTTAATGCATAAGAATGATGATAAACTGCCGTTTATCACACCCTCATGCTTATCTTTTGCTAGTCTCTTAGCAAAACTTTAATTTTTACAGAACATAATTTTGGGGAAATCTAATTTTTTTGACTTTTGAGGAGAAAAAGATTACGGGGCCTTGGTTGGTCTAAACACAGGAGGTACGGGATTGGTCAAAGATAAACATCGGGATTTGTTTTTGGATCCAAAAATTAGACAAAATGGGATCAATATATCCTCCAAAAACTTCACAGATTAACCCCTTGTTAATTTAGATGACTTGAAATTTCTGTTTTTAAAAACCTTTTTTTCCCCGCATGCTTATTTTTAGCTTAGTCTTACAACAGATGTGTCGGGATCATCATTCCCGTTACCAATCCTCGAGGGGACTCTGGTGCCAGTACTTCGAGATAGCACTATCCATGACACCACCCAGGAACTCACAACCCCAAAACATAATGCAGTGCAAAGGAGTGCTCCAAGCAAACTCAAGCTCTTGCTCCAACACTATAAGTAGAGTACTGTCCAAGACACTTGAGCTGCAAAAATGTGCTTTAATGCTCTATCTAAAGATATGTAATATAGATATAGAGCAACACCAAGGTGGTAACATGTTGACATCGCATCCTTAAAGGAGGCATTTTCCTCCTTCTCGGCGGTGGGAACTCAAACCAATGATCTACTTTAGACTTTTACTAAGTTCAAACAAGGGGACTTTTCTAATTTTTAGTTGTTTTTAGGTGTTGGCTTGTGTATGAAATTTGACACAGGAAGTTTCACATGAAATGCAAGTTTTTGAATAAGAAACTAAGCTAGATACTTTCCATATTACAAAAGAGGATCAAGTCACCTAAACTATCATGAGTTCCGGTGGAATTTTGGAGAAGGATATCTGATCTAGTATAAAGAAAGACCCTGAAATTCTAATGATCAAATATATATCCTTATCCATAGTTGTTAAAGATTAAATCCCATTGTACCAAAAGTAAGTTTTCAACCTTAGTCTCAATTTCAAAATTTTTCGCAAAAAATTTTTAACATTTTTATTTTTTTGGGTATGCAAGCAGGAAATTAAAATAACAAAAGAAAAATGCATTATTTTCGGTTTTGAAAATCCTAAATCGATCATCAAAATTTTAAAAACACCGCCCCATGCTTATGATATTGACAAGTTCATTTTTGCGCATTTTTGAAATCATCGGAAATCGTAGTATAGTCGCAAAATCCCCTTGATAAAAATATTTATAATATCGAAACTCGATGGATTTCATTCTTTTGAAAACTTAAGTCTCGGTCGTTCATCTCTAGGAGGCGTGAAAACAAGTCGAGATTTGGATCGGCTTAATCTAACCTAAATCTAATCTAACCTAATATTTTTGTCTTTTTGTGTTTTTGATCTTTATTTTGAAACATGAAATGAAAGCATGCATCAAAGTTGTAAGTCGTGAAGATAGTAGCATGCATATAAAACCAGTAGACAAGAGTATCATGCATCAAAAATTAAGTCACTATAAAATCTGGATACATGGAAATAAAGCTAAACTAAAGAAAGGGATCAACCAAGAGAGGCTAAGGAGAAGCCTTCTTGGCCATCCACCAAAGAGAGGAGGATGGGTGTGTGTACCCAAGTGGAGAGAGATGGGTGTTGCACCCTTTCTCGACCAATGGTCATCCTTGAGAAGACCTTGAGGGGGGTCTTCTCTATGGCTGTCTAGGAGAAAAATAAAATGGGGGCATGGATCCTCTATGGTGGAAGAAGAGGGCACGACCACAAGAAGAAAGGAGAAGGTGTTGCATCTTTATGCTCTTCTTCTTCTTTCCACCCTTGAAGAAGCTTGGAGGAGAGCTTCTTCTTAGCCATCTGTGGAGGGAGCCTTGGAGGAGGAGGACAGCCTTGAGAGGGAGAGGAAGAGGTGTGGTCGCAAGTTGAGAGAGTGGAGAGAATGGATGGAATTTCATGGCTCTCTCTTTGCCCATATGGAAGGCTCCATTTGGTTGCCACTTTTGGTGGCTCCAAAATTAGCTAATGCCACATTTTTAGGATCTAGGTTTGACACAAGTTTTAGGATTTCCAAGAGAGTGTGCTTGGTTTGGGTAGGGGTAAAATAGGAAGGTGTGTGTGGGTGTGTGTTTTTCGTAGGGCTAGGTTGTGGGTTTTGGTAGGATTAGGTGCTAAATAGGTTGGTTCAATCTAGATTAAGTGGGTGTGGATCTAATTAGGCTTAGGAAAGTCTAATTGGATAGGAGTGATACTAATTATGTCTAGGTCAAGTCTAATTGGATGTGTGCATGTGATTAGGCTAGGGTAACCCTAATAGGTATGAGTCAATTAGATCCTGGGTGGATCTAATTGGGCTCAGGTGCACCCAATTAGGTATGGGATGGTTTAATTGGGTTAGGGATAGGATAAGTTGGGCTATGGATAGTGGACTAGGCTTAGGAGGTCTCTAATTAGGTTTTCTAGGGTGTCTGGTGGGGTTCCTAGGTCAAAATAGGCAAGCTAGGGCTTCCAACACCAAAATCAGGAACCAGAGAGCAGTATCAGACATCCAAGATAGTGGTCAGATGTCTTATACTACAAAATTGGACATCTGGACATTAAATTGGATGTTCAATTCTATGTCAGTATGAGTTTTGGCTTCCTGGATTGATATTCTGCAAAAATCAGACGTCCACCCTGATGTCTAGACATCCTAAAAGGTGCTGGAGAGTGGGTTTTGGTTCCTAAGTGTTTGGGAGAGGGATAGGGTGGATAAGAACATGGATAGTGCATCCATGTTTGGGTTTTAAGGCTAAGGTGTCCTAATGGAGGTGGTTTTGGGTTTAGGAAGGCTATCTTAGGGTTTCTAAAGGTAGGGATAAGGCTATCCTCCTCACTCCTCTTATCTAGATCAATCTTCTTCTTCCTTTATTGCTTTATTCCACTATCTCCATCCTGGATCACTTTATTACCTGCAAATAGTAATAAAAATCATTAAATAACAGGATATCTCATCTTATTCTAAATAGACTGATGCAATACATGATATGCAAGATATGAGTGCAATATCCACAAATTAAGCCAGGTTCAAACATTATTTAGGTTGATTAGGACCCATGATTACTGTACAATCATACCCCATGCCTAAACTTTGCTAGTCCCTAGCAAATGCAAGACTAAATTATTCACATAAGGGTACCAAAGGGATTGATTATTTTATCAAGTGTATGCCTAGAGATTTTTCTCCTTTTTGTTTTCATCCTATGTTCTAGAAATCTAGACAAATGTGAAAGTGCAGCTATGTAGCTTTTGCAACATATTCGAGTGAAAGACCTGATTCACCTCTAAAGCCTATACTTGCCCCCTAGTAAAATTCTAGCGAGATAAGCGGACTTTTTCCCTCGGGGTATTCAAGATATTCTATGAATTCCACCCCAGCTTTAAGCTTAGGTAGAGAATTTTAGAGGGAAATGGTTGTTTATTTGGCAACTCACTCTCACTTGGTGTTGCATAGAAATTAGTACTATAGAATCTAGATTCCTAAATTATTAAGTAACTCAACTCAGAGAAAGATGAGAAAAACTATGCTCTCTTTTGGTTCCTTTGTATTCATTCTCTCTTTTTCCTTTTTTTTCTTTTTTTTTTCTTTTTCTTTTCTTTTCTTTCTTTTTCTTAGAGCTCATAATCTCACCGGATTCACACATATGACCTGTATTTGGTGGTCTCACTTGGCATTAACACTTTAATTGAGTTCTCATAACCTTAACACTATGTTGGAATTCCTCAACCATTGTTCAGGCGATCAGAAATATAGAAAAATAGGTTAGGGCCTTATTTGGTGGTATTGCCTCAATGGAACTAAATATTCACACACTCTTTTTCTTTTCTTTTTCTTTTTTTTCTAATTTTTTTTCTTTTTCAATTTTTCTCTTTTTTTTCATTCAATTTTTTTCCTTTTTTCTATGTATAATTTCTTTTTTTTCAACACAACACAAGCTAGCATACATTCATGAACTTTATTGAGGATGCATTATTAGGGATTGGTGGTACTCAAGAGACATTGGGTGGCTTATTAGGTGGAAGTGCCTACTCACGGCACCGAGAGAGACAGATAGGATAGTGTATTTCTGACCTTGACATCAATACCCTCCTTCAGCTGAGGATTCTGTAAAGAATGGTCGTAACCATTCACCTTAGCCCTAGTTTTATGAAAACTCGCTCTCTGCGTATTTGTCTTATTTGGTGGCTCTCAAAATTTCACGCAAAAATGTATACGCAGGATTCGAGAGAGAAAACTATGCCTAATCTTTGAGTATCATTACTTATTTATCTTGGATTTCAGATTCCTTGCACTAATCTTAGAGCACTAGTACACTCTACTCTCATCTCACACTCCTTGGTGGATTTTTGGAAGAAAATCTGCCTGACTCCCAAAACACTCTCCAGGGGTTCAGGAGAAGAAGCACTGCTTCTTCTCGACAAACTAAAGACGTTTATCAGCTTTCACCGTGAATCCATTGCAAAATCTACATGTGAGTGAAAATTGTATTGGATTCCAGATTACAGGAATCAACTAGAGGATAAAATCCCTATTACATTCTTTTGATAAAATTCTTATTCATGAATGCAATATATATAAATGCTATCTATATCCTTTCAAAGTTGCACTTGGAAAATTTCCCTAATTTGGGTTATATTCAGCTTGACCCAAAATTTAGAACAAAAAGGTGAATGGATGAGTCGAAAGTGCTGTTACGAAAGATTTTTAGCTCCAATGCAAACATTGGAGGTGGAGTCGATTGTTCTTAATTTAAGGATCCTAAAGTGCAATTAGCATGATGTACGAAAGGCTTTCCTAGGTGTTGGCAAAAAAACTTTCAGTTTACAATTACTAGCCCCCCATGCCTACTTTCTTGCATGTCCTCGTGCATGAATATAATGAAAAATTACTTAAGATCGGGGTAAATGGGTAGAAATTACCTGGAATAGCTCCTAAATTTTGACGTTCCACTTATTCCAACACCTAAAATTGAATATGTAGGAAAATATGCTAAATAAAATATGCTACATATAAGTGATGAGATTAACGCCTCCAGCTAGGTGTACACACAAAAAGGTTATACTAATATAGTATTGAGAATGGTGAGTAAAATGATAACAAGTTTAGTCTCATTCGCCAACACCGGACCGCAAATGCGGACCAGTTGTCCATGAATTCGAAGCCCAAATAATCGGAAAAATATGTAGATGGGGCTTGGGATTATCTGCAGCCTGATGCTACAGAAGAAAGATAGATAAATACGGGTGCCTGGAAGAAATGAAGGTGAAGGCATCCCGAAGAGGTGATGGAGAATGTGGGTGGAGTCGTGTGGGGTAAAGTCATATGGGTCTTGATAATGGTGATGAATGGAAGGCATTAGCCAAGTAGTGTGGTTAGATCTGGAAATCAAGGTCCAGTGATCAGTCTCTGTCTCTACCAAAGATGTTTGGGTATCATCTTCTTTTATCTCTTCAAAAATTTTCAATTCTAATTTCCAATCATCACATGATTCCCCAAAATTTTTAGCTTCCTCCGATAACTCATCATATGAAATCCCCAATAACCTTTCAATCTCTTGAATATCTTTTTCATAAGGGGACATGTTCTTCTTCTCACTTTGATGAAATTGGTCATTAGGTTCGGTAGTGGGTCCCTCCTTGAAAGTGGAATGGGCTGAATCATTGATTGAGGAGTTGTTACCATCTTTTCGATTTTGTTGCTTCATGTATGAGATCATTTGAATTAATTCATCAATGTCTCCATGGGTATTCTCAAATACAAAAAAATCATGTTCAAGTCCCTTAATACTTGGTTCCTCAAAATGAAATGATTGGTACTTAGGCCCTAAATCAAGATCAAGATTCTTGAATAAATCTCCATTCTTGACTTCAATAAAATTATCAATATCATCCACCTTGGGTGTTTGATCAACAGAATCCTGCATGACCTCCACCAAATCACAAATCAGTTGTGACACACTTGACCCAAATTCAAATGTTTCTAATTTTTGTTGCTCATCCCAGATTCTATGAAGCTCTTTTCTTATATCATCATATTCTCTTGCACTAGCTTCTTTTATTTCATGAGTCATTTTGATCAATTGAACAATCTGGGATTCATTGCAAGGGGCAAGGGTTTGAATTGGGCTAGGTCGATCAAATAGTCAACCATACTATCAATGACTTGATCTGGTATTGAGGGTGACTTATGTGATCTAGTGGATTGTTGATTTGGGTCATTTGGTTCTACCCAGGTGTCAATTGCCATAGTTTCTTCTGAATTATCCTCCAACTCACTTTCCGTATCATCCAGAAAATGCCCTGACTTTATTTTCTTAGTGGCTGCATAAATATCAAAGTGAATCTTCTCATTGCCACTACTCATCTCCATACATCCTGAGTAACAGTCAATCTGTACATTGGCCATAGCCAAGAAAGGTCGACCCAAAATGATGGGTGAATTACTTAGCTTCTCCAGTATATTCATGTCCAAGACAATAAAATCGACTAGAAAGCTAAGACCTTGCACTTTAATAATCACATCCTAAACTACCCCCTTAGGTGTTTTGATGGAACCATCTGGCATTCTAATGGTGATAGGTGTGTGGTGCAGATCTCCAAGTTTGGTGCGGTCAAAAAGGGCAGTAGGAATCAAGCTAATGGAAGACCCTAGATCCACAAGGGCTTTGTTGAAGGTGAATCCCTTGATGGCACAAGATATGAAGGGTTTTCTAGGGTCAGTCATTTTGGGTGGTAGAGTGCCAGAAACAAATGCACTTATGTTAGCTGATATAACCACCTCTTTCGGTGTGCAAGTCTTTTTCTTCTTTTGTGACTCTTTCTTTAAGGCCTCAGGAAAGGGAACTTCAGAAGCCTTTTTCATCTTTTTGTCCCTAGAGTCTGAGTCAAAGCTGGAGGTGGGTTTGGTCTTATGATTTTTGGTTGAGCCCGAATCAAATCATTTGGGTGGGCTCTTAGCTTTTCTCTTCCTTTTAGAGGCCATAGATTTAGCCCCCACACAATGGCATGTATGCTAGATTGGAGGAGGGGTCAGAAGAATTGGTGGAGAATAGGAGTGAAAAAGCATTTGCATCCGGGGATAAAGTGATTCTTAAAGTCTCTTGATTTGATCCCCTTGAGATTTGACATGATTTTCCAGCTTAGTCATCCTTTCTTCATTTTTCTTGTTAAAGTCCAACAAAATGTTCATGATATCTTCAAGGGTGGTTGTGGGTTGGGTTGGACTAGATGGTTGCCCTAAAGTGGTTTGAGTGGAATATTGGGCAGGCCTAGATTGATGTTTACTCTGAGTCGGTCCTTGTGGAGGCCATGATAGATCAAGATTGTCTCTCCACTCAGGGTTATACGAATCTGGATATGAATCAATAGGTGTATCACCCTGAGTGGGGCTGACTATAAAGGGAGTTGATTGAGAACCTATTATGTGGTTCTGTACTTGTGATCCATTATTCCAATTCCTTAGTGATATATCATCAGGTACAGGTGTATCAGAAATGATGCATTCCTCAAATGATCTACCCAAATCACAGATTAGGTCTAAAGCTGCCTTTTGGGTAGGCTGAGTCCAGGATGCCTCCCTATGGTAGTAAGAATCAGTAGAGTAGCTAGTGGATCCAAAATATGGGTCACTAGACCTGCTAGGCTATTTGTTCCAAGTCTTTTGTTCCTGGGAGGAGTGATAAGATTGAGATTGTGCCTAAGATCGTCTAATTTGCTCCAGAAGCTTGGCACATTGATCTGTATAGTCCTTATTATATTCCCAGAATTCAGCAACTATGGCTTTCAATTGGTTCTGATCTAGATAAGGGTCGGATCCATGAGGTTCAGGTTCTAAATAAGCTGGGGGATAAGGATGATCATATCCCAGCTGGTTAGGATGAGTCTCCAAACCAGGAGTCAAAATCATGGTTGGGTTGGGAGATGAGGACCCTGAGGGTCAAAAGAATGATATGGGTTCATGGATATTTGAGAAAAGATGCGGATAGAGATAAGAGATAGTCTTCCTTAGGAAGACACAACCAGCTATAAGGGGCTGGTGGAATTATAGCAAAGGCCTAGGAAGAAAGATGAGAGAGCCCCAATTCAAGAAAACAAGCTAGCCTTAAATTGTATACCCAAATTGGATCTAAACCTGGTATCCTGAGATGGAACTGGGTTAAACCAACCCTTGAATTACTTGGCTGGCCAGAATGGTGGGACTCCCTACGACACCCCGCACGGCAGGTCACCACTAGTGGTTAACGCGGTTACCGCACTGACCTTTCTTGTCACCAATTGGTCCAAATAGACAAGTCCTTGATTTTTACCCAATTAAATTTCAGTTACCAAGTAATTTAGTCCTACCTAGGGCATGCCTACTTAGTTTTAGGCTTGGGCTTAAAGTGCTCTTGGAATGTGAATGGGCATTTTGGGGTGTTGCCCTTAAATTAGGTTTGTGAGTGTGAAGTGCACAAACAAAGGATTTTCAATACAACCTTTAATTGGTGTAGTGAATTTTATGGTTCAAGTGCTTCTATTAATTTGTTTATCTTTTGGGGTTTCCTTATTTAGGTCAATTCAAACAAGGTTGTAGTGGAGCACACAACAAGTTTTGTAAGTCCTAATTTGTTATATGAATTTCCTTTAAGTATGGAATGCAAATGTGCTCTACCTTAGTGTGGAAACCCTAATATTAGATAAGTCTATATGATGCTTTTAAGTCCAACAAGGTAGAAGTGGTGCGACCCAATCAAGGAAAACAATAGTCCTAATGCACCACTACTTAATGAAATAGACCTAAGTGGTTGCCTAAGTTGATATGCAGATCAGTTCAATTTAAGTGGGTGAGGGGAAGACAACCAATCTAAGCAAATCCCCTCACATAATCACACACAAATTAGGCTCAGACGGGTTTGTTTTGGGTCTCTAAATTTAAACCCTAATGTGCAACACCTAGGGTTTATGCTTCCTCTAACAATCAGCAGTCAGACCTTAGTCTGACTTGAAATCACTCCCCAAATCAGTAATTAAATCAAAATAAGATGAAATTTGGTAGAGATCTTCCTTTTTCAGTAATTTTTTCAGGGAATATTTTTGTAGGATTTTTACTATTTCATGCAACTTTTCATGAATTATTATGTTCCAGGGGATCAAACAAACCAGATGGACCCCCTGTGAGAAATGCAGTTTGAAACAATATCAAAGGAAATCAAAAAATTCTTGAAAATTTATAGAACAACTAGCTTTCAGTGGCTTTCCAACCGCACAAATTTCAAAGAGATCTGATTTATGTAGAGGTCAGAACTAACATTTAAAGTTATATAAAATCAGAGTGCAGACTGTTCTGACCCCCTTCCACTATCCGAATTTTTAAAATTCATACAGTGTGAATTTTTCCAAATAAAAGATGGCTCCTTTTAGGAGTACAGAGCTTACTGTCTCTGAAAGATGTACTTGTCCTAGATTTTTGGCCTGCCTTTTAGGAGTACAGATCTCCTTCAAAAATTTGGCGTAGGCAGCTTTATATTTGATGGCATCTAGGAGAGGGATATTGATTTGAACTTGCCTAAATAGATCCATGAGTTCTTCTATGGTGGGCTCAGATTTCTTTTTTCTATTGGTGGTGGGGTGGAGAGCTTATGGAAATGGAATAGGAGTCGTGTCTTGAGATTTTTGTGTTTCTTTTTATTCCTGATAGGGAGGTGGAGAGTCAATGTGCATAGGGATGGGGATGTCACCAAGTTTTTGTGAGGGCCCGGGATCAATGGTGGTTTTCCTACTCCTCAATGTAACTGCATGTGTAGTCGGATTATTATTTGGAGGAGGTGGAGGGGCCTATGGTTGTGGGAACCTCGGAGGCTGTTGAGGTGGTGGATTAGTAGGAGAATGATTTGGGTAGTGTGGATTTCTACCCGAATACTGGTTCCTTTGGTGATTAGGGTTGGGCATGGGTTGGGAGGGAAGATGTCCTGCAGGTCTTTGAGTGGGAGTAATCCTGATCTGATTATTCAGATTTGTGATGGTACGGGTTACTTCCATCATCTTTGTCTACATGTCCTGTAGGGTTCTCATCATCTGGTCATTGATGTCTTGTTGGGATGGCTCAGGATGAAAGGTTAGATTAGACCCATACCCATTAAATTGATTTGGTTGGGGAGGAACCTGATTATTCCAGGAGTACTTCATGTAGTTGTTCCAATTGGAAGAATTTTTAAATGGCTCCTGGATGGCAGAAATATTTGAATGGGCTTAAGATCTGGATAGTTGTAATTCCCCAGTGAATCATGGGAAACCTCAGAATATTGTTAATAATCAGTAGTAGTGTTGAGATTGTGCAAATTTTCTCTTCATGGAAAGTTAAGTTGGGTTAGATGTGGCAAGTATTTCCATAATCTTCTTTTGATTAATGTCCATCTGGTCGAGCTTTTGTGCAATCATTTGAAGATCAACTTAGGTTACAGGAATAGATTGAGTGCCTACTTCATGAACACTGAACTATGGGTTGGAGTTCTGCAAAATGTGTTCATGGAAGCTTGATTAAATGAGTTTTCACCCATTTCTTCAAATAGGTCGTAAGCACTCTCAACATCCTTATTCAAGAAATTGCCCCCACACGAGGCATCGAAGAAATGTCAGATTTGATCTTCTAATCCATGATAGAAGATCTGCACGAGCTGCCATAAAGGAATCTCATGGTGTGGGCAACATCTTAGGAGATCATGAAATCTCTATCAAGAATCATGGAAAGTCTCACCAGATTTTTGGTGAAAGGTCGTAATAGATCTTAGCAGGGAATTAGTATGACCTATGGGAAAGAATTTCTTGAGGAAGGTGCTCTTGAGCTGAGGCCAAGTTGTGATGGGTCAGCCAATGGTTCTGAACTAGTAAGTAGCCTTACCTTTAAGAGATAATGGAAATAGCCGCATCAGCCATAGGTCTTCTTGCACATTTCGGGAATGGGTTGTTTGTGCAAGAAGATTCAGCTCTTCAGGGTGGCTGAACGGGTCTTCCCTAGGAAGGCCATGAAATTGTTTCATCAGGTTTAGAACCACTGGCTTGATCTCCAGGTCCCCTTCTGGTATGACCACCCCTGGTCATTCCTCATAATAAGAAGGATCAAAAAAATCTTTTAGAGAAATGATGGGCTGCTGACGGGGTGGTGGGTTTGGCCTTTGATTAGCTAGGTTTTGGATGTTCCTAGTCAATGTTTATTGATTGGCAATCAGTTGAGCAATCTGCTAAGCCATCATTGTCAAGAGATCAAGCAGGGGTGCTTGATGTTGTGATTGAGGCAAATCAGCATTAGGGAGCTCCAGATGTGGAAAGTTAAAGGTGGAGGTGTTTTGGGTGGATGGGTCAGAATTAGAGTTAGTGGTGGGATTAGAGGTGGAAGTGGATGGGTTAATGGACCTGTTTTGTTGATTTTCCATATTTTTAGATGAAGAAGATAGAAAAAGTGGTCTTTTTACGCGGGGGGCGAAATCAAATGGTCCTTCCAAGTGCTAATTTTGAGACCGTCACCCGTGCATATATTGGAAAAATGGGAGGGGAGAAGAGATGGAGATGAGAGAAAGTGTGCAAACAAGCAATCAAAATTCTAGACCTAGCTTAAGTGTGACTCCCTAGAAAAATTAACCTAAGACTTGGTCTATCTAGGAAATAAGTAATCAATAGTGAATACCCGTTCTGTTAATAAATTTAGCCAAGTTGTTTAAGGGGAGGTTTGGGCCCAATCATTTCCCAGGAAAATCCCTAAGTGCTTGTACAAACTAGCACATGGTCGTTTGACATGGTCCCTTAGCCTGAACATCAGATATAGATGACATAATTGATATTAACTAAAGAAAACTCATGACCTAGATAGCAAGCCTAAGTTAATGAAACCTTAGGGATCAAATTGCTATAGATTTTAATTAGGTCTAGGATACTAAAGTGCACATGGAATGTGGAGGGCGTTAATTGGGTTATTGCCCTATTATTTCAATTTTGTGTGTGTGTGTGCGGGAATTGGAAGTTGATTTCAATGAAAACAAGTTGTCACACAATTTAATGTATTTCTGTCTTTTAGAATTGGATTTAAGTTAGTATATTTTAGGGTTTCCTTCTTAAGTTTTCAAACAAGTTTCAAGCTTCACAATCAAAGGAAAACAAGTTGTATTGGTGAAGATTAATTTCCTTTAAAGTGGGTCTCTAAAAATGAAAAGGAAACCCTAATCCAATTGATCCTAGGACAAATATTTAACTACCAATGGATATTTTTTAGGCTTTCTGTATTAAGTAGTGGTCCAAACAGATCAAACAACATGACTAATTTATGGAAAATCAAATAAGAATTCCAGAAAAGATTTTTTTAAGATTTTAGGAATTTGTTTGCTATTTTTAAAGAATTTTTCTTTTCGCTAGTGTAAAAGTCCAAAATTAATAGCCCTTGGTATTTTGGACTGTTCAGTGCCACCACTAACCTCAGAAAATATTGATGATTTTATGTGGTGTGTAGAATTTCACAAGGATTCCAAAAATATAAATTTCATAAAAATTAGATGAGTACAAAAATTAAAAAAATTCTAAACTGTAGCAAAATAAAAAGATTAGTGGGTGTGACCCCTCTTCAGTCCTCGAATTTTTAGAAATTAAATACAAACCCAATTAGTCTAAAATTTGGAACAGATGTTCCCAACTTTATTTGAAATCTCTGGGTGAAATTTTAAGATTTTAGGAGGCTTGTGGTGTTAGGAACTGAGTTTTGAATTCGGACAGAAGTTTGGATCCAAAAATCATAACACCAACACTTGAAGTGAAATAGTGTTTAATGAAGCATACAAGCAAACAATGGATTTTAAATTGCATCACTCCACTTAATTAAGATATTTAAGATCCTGAAAGCCAAGTTTAATATTTTTTTGGTGGTTTTTAAGGATAAATGTGACAAGAAAGGGAGAACCAACCTGAAATCCTAGGAAGAAAAGGAACTTTTGAGCTCTCACTTCCAAATTCCCGCTTCCTTCTTGTAATACCTGCACACACAAGAGAAAAGAAAGAGAAGGGGATGAGATCTACTTCAAGCTAGATAAAAATTGATTGAGCAAAGCCGTGCCTCCCCGACGATGATGCCAAAAAGTGTTGTGAAATTTAGTGTGATTTGTAATTAGGTTTTTAGAGTCGTAACACGAGAAATCGCATACGCTTGTAAAATTTATAACCTAGATAGGGGAGTATCTAGGGTCGTCCAAGGAGGCCTGATGTTTGCAAAATTATGTCTCTTGCTTGGAAATCAAACTCAACTTTCTTTTTGGTGTTTTATATATATGATTTTTATAGGTTTTGAAATAACGGGAACAAGGTGGGTTTGGTGATAGCAAGAAATCGTCTACACTAATCCACTACACTACTACTAAAGTGACAAGTAGAGCCTCTCCCTAACCTCACTCTAGGCACGTGGAGGCCTAGAGTAATTAAGGAGAGGGAGTGAGAAAATGCTAGACAAAAAATTCTACAAAACTATGCAACAAAAAGATAAAGGAAGTCAACTTGAATTAACGGAAATCTATTTTACAAAAAGCACATGTAGAGGAATGCCTCTATTTTAACTTGAAACTAAAAGAAAGTAAAGCACAAATCCTCTTAAAAATTGGTGAAAAAGAGGAGCTTCTTGCTCCAAGCCTGGTAGTTCCCAGGCTTGAAAAGAAACCTTCCAACTCCATCTCTTTGAAAGCTTCGCCAAGACGATGTCCTCCAAGGCAAGCCCTAAGGGGACGTGCCCTAAGCTTCTCATCAAGGGTGGACGTCCACCCTAGGTGCTTCTCCCTTGCCTAGTTGTCCTCCTTGATGAATAATTTCTCCTCCTCCTTTGCTTGGCGCAAGAAGAAGAGTGGGAAGGAAGAAGGCACCAAGGGGGCAGGTGATGTGCTCCCTTAATCTTCTTCCTCCCTTCTTCTCTTGGCCGTAAGGTGTAGGTGGATTTATGGTAGACTTATAATAATGGGAGGATGGCGAAAATGGTTGTAGGTGATGGGTTTTTATACAGTGGGATGGGGGTAGGGTTGGCGTGAATAGGTGGAGGGCTAGGATGGAGTTTGGTGGTGGTTATGGGTGGTTAAGTTAATCCTAAGGCTAGGGTTAAGTGGTGCCACCTAAGGGGTACTAAGGGAAGTAGTTAGGGATGGCCAAGGGGCACCTAAAAGTGGTGCCAACCATGGAAGGGTGCCATGGGTTGGCGCCAACTTGAAGGCTTCAAGAAGGAGGGTGAGGTGTAGGGTGGATAGGGCATGGAAGGGGTAGGTGTAAGGTGTAGATGGGAGGTCATTTTGGTGCCAAAAGTAGGGGGTTATAGAAGGGTTAGTTGGCTCCAAAATAGATGTCTCTTGGAAGGAGGTGATAGGTGAAAAGGTGGCTAGGGTTGGCACCAACTTGAGGGTGGACTAGGTTAGCTTGGTGGACTTAGGGTTAAGGTTGATTGGTGGAGCTAGTTAGGTGGGGTTTTAAGGTGGTAATTGCCAAAGGAGCTAGAGCATAGCTTAGCTTAGCTAGTAATGGAGTAGAGGAGGAGGCAATGGGAGCTAGGGTTTGTGGAGAGAAGCTGAACAAAAGAAGTCTGGAGCTGAAATGGAGTTGGCAGTTGCTGAAGAGGATGTCATGGAGCTACTTTAGTTGGATTAGCTTACTAATTCTTTACTTGCTGTCAGGCCAAGCTAAAGTAAGCTGGCTTCCGCCACAAGGAGCTGAGATGAGCTGGGTCTGGTGCTCCCAGGGAGGATTAAGCTGGTTGAGGTAGCTAAGGTAGCTTAGCTCAACTGAGTTGAGCTAAGCTAAATTCCCAAGAGTTGGACTTGAGCTTCTTGAGCTGAAATGAAGTCATCTTCAGTAGGCTGGAGTTGAGTGGAGCTGAATCAAGTTGGTCCTGAGCTGAGGTGAACTCCGGTCGACTCAGCTGAGCTAGCTAGAGCTCCCTGTGAACTAATGGGAGCTGAGATGAACTAGATTCAGCTAAGTTGAGCTGGATCTGAGCTGACTTGAGCTTGGGTGAGCTAAGATGAGCTCTCTTGAGCTACAATTCAGCTGAGATGAGCTGAATGGAGCTAGGATGAGTTATCCCTAGTTCAGGTGAGCTGGATTCCAACTATGGTGAGCTGGATCAAGCTGAGTCCCACTGGTTTGAGCTTCTCATTCATCAGTTGCCTTCCTGAGTGCTAGGGTTCTAGGGATCTGGCAATCTGCTTATCACTAACACTCACAAAAACATATCAAAAGGTCAATAAAAAAGTAAATTGCATGCCTAATCTAATTGATGCATAAATGCAGCCCAAAAATCTATTTGCGGAGCAAAATCCTAAGAGCTAGTTTTGTTTTAATGTATAAGAATGATGATAAACTGGCATTTATCAGTTCCACACCCTTCCCCCCTGTCTTCTCCTCCTTCAATGAGGTCGCTCACATGCCATTGACCACCAAACACTAAATTGCCACCACTAAAATGCTCCTCGCCCCTCACTGACCAAAAGCTATTTACCTATTTGGACTTTCACCTACCCCACACTACCGGACAACCCATTAAACCTTCACCCCCATCGTCACCGTCTAGTCACCAGACACCTCTAAACACTCAATAATCACCACCAACGCACTGTGATACTTGTGAGCATTTTAATTCGGGCCAAAGCCCATATTTCTTACTTTCAGTGTTCGCCAGACCTTCGACTACCACTGCCATTATTCACCGCCTCCATCGGTCTCCGATCCCTATACTACCCTACATAGGTGCAGACGAATACCCTAAAGACACCTGGGCTCTCGATTGAAGGAGAACGAGGCAACAACCACCTCAATTCGACATGAATTCCATTCATAGCTACAACACAAGAAGCTCCAACAAATGATCCCACATCGTGCAATTTTAAAACTTAAACATGCATATAAAGAATTTGGTGTGTAGGCTCGTTGCCTCCAAACACGGGGTGAGGTCCCTCTCCTTACTCGCCACCCACTCCTTGCCTACCACTGTGTCAGCGAGCCTGGACCCTGGCCTGGGTCCGATTACCCATATACCTAACTTGATTAGGAAAGAGAGAGAAAAGGAAATTTTCTTTGGGAGGAGGGGCCGACTTTTTGCACTTACACCTTGGGATTTGTGCCCACACTTAGCAAATTTAGAGGGCTTTGTGCTGAATGAACTTAAGGCGTCTGATTTGCATTAGAGATGTCTGATCTTGGCTATTGTGGAGATATTGAGATCAGATTTGGTTGAGTACTCTGATCTGGTGTGGTTAAGTATTTAAGATGTTGACATTGGCAATCATGACTAATTGTGGGGTTTAATTGGTGGTTCCAACCACCAATTTTTAGACTCTAATTATATTTTTATCTCATTGATTTTGAGATACATTTTGATTCTTGTTGAATATATATTTAGAGGATTATTCATTGCATATCATAACTTGTGATTGATTATTGTGCTCACATTACTTATCATCTTGATTAGTGGTTTGAATTTCATATTTACCCGTTGCAAATGACCTTGGAACTCATGGATTTTTGAGCTTTATAAATTTAAATATTATTACGATTTTTGTCACTATACTACAACGTAGTGTTTTCCTAAACAACACCAAATTTTTACTTCAACACAACCCAAGGAGGGACCTTTGTCTTATCTTTTCCTCCTCTTTCCCCACTTCTTTTCCTCTTGTTATGGAAAACATGAAGTATTTAGATGATCTACACACCATCCAAGGGTATAATTCACAATCTAACCCATAATCTAATACCTACAACCCTAGATAGACAAACCACCCCAACTTTTCTTAGTTTAATAAAAGCCAAAAGCCACCTACTAATTGCACAGCAAACATAGGTCCTAATATACCTGAATTAAGTTAGATCCTAGCTTAACTTAGGTATTATGCGTACATACGCATCATACTTTGCATCATAGTTGATTTATTAGCTTTATAAATTATAATGTCGTATTATGTTCTAATTGAGAGGTAATAACAATTGCAGGTAATTTGGGGCTACGGATAACCAATCCAACCATATGGATTTTCTCAAAATGATGATGGGAGTCAATGCCTCTGAGATCACAACGATCAGACTCCCATAGCATCTTATGGAGTCCACAGAAGAGCAAGGGCCAAGAGGCAAATAGGTGGAAATTTAGACCTCAAATGTCAAAACCAACTACATGGATGGATCCAAATCAACGATTGCAATCCAATGGCACAAGAATCATCTCGAACGAAGGCCTACAGCACCATCTACAAAGAAGAGAAGATGGATGGCCACAATGGAACCACGTGGCACCATCACAACCGCCCAACGACATCGCCCCAAACTCTGAAGGCACCACCCCCATGCATTGTGGGCCATTGGATCATCATCCAACAACCACAATGTGACCACGTCGCTGCTCCCTCGCGCTTCATTAAGGATAGATTATCCTCAGTCGTTGGATCTTTGTCCAACGGCTGAGAGCAACCATGCAAAGAAAGGAAAGCGTGACACAAATGCACTTATAGAGCATTGGTTTGAGCACTAAAGCCAAAGGCTGCAACACGAGATTGAAGTGCAATCTACGCTCAAATCGTCAGGCAGTAGTGCACGAAGGAAATCCTGCCATCAGATCTACATTGAGTGGTGGGGACACGAAGGCATGGCACGCTGTTGTGCGTTGGATGGAGACGCATGTAATCACGGGCAATTGAATACACATGCACGTGCATGTTTGAAATCCAAAGGTGATGGTTGCAATGGGTTTAAGCCGTTCGATCGCAATATCTGATGCGCCAGCATTACGTGATTAAGGCTCATGCGGTTGAAGAACGTGAAGGTGGTGCAAGTGAGCACGAGGCACTGTCGTACAATGATGATCCAAGGGATGAGGGTGTGCCACGATTCAGCACCAAAGCACATCTGAGCGTTGGAGGCATTTTGGAAGGCCTTTTGAAGAGTGATCTTATCTGTTGATCTCCCAATCGATAGATCTAATCAATCCGAGGTTGTTGCATGAGTTGGAGGGCTTCAATGCCCACTTTTCCCCTTACTGAAGCTATAAAAAGAGCCCTAGGGCCCCCAGCTGAAGAATAATTCTTCCAGACCTTCTCCAACTCTCCCTCTAAAGCACCCACGAAGCCACCTTGGTGCACCGCTGATGATAACATCATCATAATCCATAACTAGATTTAATTAATTAGAATCAATAGACAAATTCTCCTACATAATCGTTGGAGTCATAATTCAGTCCATATCCTTTCTGAGAAGAATGCATTAAATAGGGTTGAATCTGCAATTTTAATAGATCATAAATGTAGAATAATCACATATTTTCCTAGGGGTTAATTAATGGTTAAATGGTCATAAATGACTAATAAGAGGGTTCGTGCACACAGAAATAGGTTTTCCACGCATTTCGAGAATAACGGACACCCGAAACCCTAATTTTAGATGCGATTAATTAAAAAAGGTTATGGTCAGGCTAAAGTTCATGTAAACCTTCTAAAACTCATATAAAATTATTCTATAAGGTTTGGTATCCTTGATTTGATCATTGGAACCCATTTTGACCTAAAATAAAGTCTTAGACAGGAAGTTACCCTAATTTGGGTTTCTACGTAAATTGACCAGTCAAAATTAGTCAAAATCAAAATCAAACTTATCCATCAGATTTCTTATGTCCAAATTAGGTTTGTACCAAAATTTGGACCCAATCAGAGATCATCTTGACCTAGTATGCATTTTAGCCTAGTCTGAGTCTTTTTCTCTCAAATAACCCCTCAGCTTTCGAAATCTATTCCAAAGACCCCCCAACTTTGTCATCTTCTTCACCAATAGGTCCCTGCCGCCATTTCCATGTGAACACACCTGTAGCCAACCTTAAATTAAGGAGTTCCCCATGATTTTGTGCTCAATCTCTTCCAAAATTGGAAGGACTCCTAAGAAGATCCTCTTTAATCTGAGCCGCATCTTAAGCTCTAATTCTTGCCCAAAACCTAATGCGAACCCTTTGAAATCAAGGGTTTCCTACTTCGTGAAAGCTCCAAGCTTCCAAGATTGGTTTCCAAGCTTGGAATGCCCCCCTGAGGCCTATAAAAATCCCCTGATGCAAACCTTATATCCTTAGCGAGTTTTTTGGCCACAAAACCTTCTTCCTCTCCCTCTTTGGCCTGCTCCAAGCTCCGCTTCGGTGACCCTCTCCCTCCGCTCGCTTCATCAGTTGCCACATACAATAGGAGGTTAGATCTTCTTCCCCTCTTCAATCTGCGTCTCGCAATACCAGCGCGGTGCTCTCCGACCTCCTCGTCGTTGTCCCCCTTCCCGTAGCATTCTCCTTCTCCGGCACTGGCCATACCATACCTTGTGCCCCTCCACCCCTTTAATCCATTTAGACTAGGTTAGTTAGACTCCTCTTCTCCCCTACTTCCTTTCTATCTCTTTTATCACTCAATTTGATCATCGAACCACCACACGCCGTCATCTTCCACCTCTCCGACCGCACCTTCGGTAAGTCCTCCACACCTCCACAATCCACCAAACAACTCGCCATCAAGCCCATAAGCTTTGCCTCACCCTTGCAAACAAAGCCCCTCAAGAAATTAAGGGGATTATCCATCCACATGACCCACCGAACACCTCCGCCTACACGCTTCATTTCCAACTTTGCCCATCCTTATCCACACACGAAGTACCCCACGGACGCTGCCATCATCTTCCATGCCCTACGGTAATCCTCCTAAATGTTTTAACGAGGGTTTATAGCCCATATTTCGTGTTTCAGGTCCCCTGCAAGAGCTCCGTCGCTACGCCATCTTCTCCAGCTTGTTCTTCAAGTTACGGCTGTGTTCTTCATCAAGACAACTCCCAGGTGCTTCACCTTGGCTCCAAGTCCACGCTCAGGTTCTTAATCAAAGGCCCCAACTGCGAGCTTGCCCCAAGTAGGCAAACTTTCTCCTACTGCTGCTGTGTGAAGGAGAGGCACTAAGATAGTCCCACCTCATCGAGTGAAAGGTGCTTAAGTGTGCATAAGTTGATTTTGTGTTTATGCCTCATCGCCCAAGATACTTAAGGGGTTGGGTCCCTCACACCCCTTCACCCGATAACCTACCTATGCCTCACTCCTCGGTCTCCATACACGTCGGTGACCCTAGACACTGTTCGAGACCCGTTTACTCGTACTTGGACCTAAATATGCTTTGGGTCTGTGAGAGAGAAGAGGAAAAGGAATTTGTGAGAGAGAGAGGGAGGGTTTTGCTCTCTAAAGCTTATCTCCTATGCTGTGAAGGAAAGAAAGCTTGGAGAAAGCCATAAGGAAAAGAGAAGAAGCTCTGAAGAAGAGAAGAAGGGAAGGCTCGTGCAGAAGGTTTGAAGTAGAAGAAAGAAGAGAGAGAGAAGAGATAAAGAAGAAGGCTTTGAGAGCCATGATCACTTAAGTCATCTGACGGAATGCTCTGTCATCTGAAGATACTGTGGCCACTTATCTTGCATGGCATTTCTGATTGATGATACTGTTCAAATATTTGAGTAGTTAATATATGCTTAATTAATGCTAATAATTGGTCATCTAAATCACCATTATTTTATCTTAGATTTCTTTTTATCATTGTGATCTATTGAAATACTCATGCTTATAATTGAATATCAATTTGAGTAGATATTATTCATTGAATGTCTTTTGTGCTTCGATTATGGTGCTCATTTATATGCAATTAAAGATTACCGTATGAATTCCATATTTGCTCCGTGTGTTCGACCTTGGACTTCATTTCTTGATTTTGAGTTTATAAATTTTATCTGTTGATTGAGTTATTTAGTTGTGTGCTACAACGATGAAACATTAAACTCCTATTTAGCCGAATAACACCCGCTGCCGCTCTCCCCAACCTCTCCAAAAGGCCACCACGGACTACCCGTGGTGCCCTTATTCTGATAGTTTAGATAGTTATTTTAATTCCAGCATTAAATGTTCTAGCTATTTAATTCTATTTGCAAACTCATGATCTATCAATTGCTTGCTTCACTATATATATTATGATTAGTATTCAGTTAGTAGATCTAAATCAGTTTAGAAATCAAAAGCATTTTCTTCCTCCCTGAGTTCGACCGGGACTCACCTCTTGTTAAAATTGTATTTGTTTCGACATATTTCATTCTATGCTATGACGTATGCATTCTTTTAAAGCGATCTATGAAACGAACAACTTGGCACTGTTGTTGGGGAGGCACGGTGATTTTTGATTTCTTATCTGATTTGGTGTATTCTTCTTTTGTTGTGCAGCGACGAAGCGTGGATCTGTGCAAACATCAAGCACACGTGAAGACTATCAGGTGTGCACATTCAATTCAGTAGGATTTCAGATTAGGAAATTGATTAGGATAGGAGTTATTTAAAAAAAAAAATAGGATTTGTTAGTTAGTTAGGATTTGCTTTGCCTCAAAAAAAAATTTGAAAAAGAATTTTGCTATTACTATTTTTAGAAACTCGGCTAGAAATTGAATGCGAATTTAAAAATTCATTTGTTGTGTTTCTAGCAGTTGAAAAATTTTGAAATCAGGCAAGAACCATATTTTTAAGTTATCTTTCTAATGCCACCATTTCCAAAAAAAAATTTGATTTGTGTATTTTTGAAAAATTCACAGAGTACACAAGGGCCAGATAGATTGAAAATTAGACTTTTCTAAATTTCAAAAATTAATTTCGAATAGCACATGAATCTCATTGACTCAAAAGTGGTGGGGTTTGAAAGATAATCAAATTATCTTTCAATCTCATATTTTTCCCAAATTTTTGGATCATATTTGATTTGTTTCAAACAGAGAAACCAACACAAGGTCAAAATCTTATATCTAACCACTGTTAGTTAAAAATTCAAAAATATTTATTGGAAATAGTAAAAATTCTAAAAAAATTACTCTCTAAAAATCCTATTAAAAATGGAATCTCTTTGCCAATTTTCAAATTATTTGGATTCCAACTTTACCTGATGATGTAAATATATTTACACTACTTAAGATGTCTATTTATGCATGTTCTTAAGCATAGGATTGCATTGCATGATATAAATATTGCATAACATGCATCATTTTGCATTTAGAGTAGTTTGAATAAAATGGAGGTTAATTGTCTCCTTTTATGTGCTTGGACAGGGCCTCGAATCGAAGATCCAACCGTACAGATGTGATCAGGATGACGATTGGAGTTCAACGACTCCAAGATCACCCTAATCAGGCATCTATAGCATCAGATAGTGATCGAGGAACCCTAGAAGATCAAGGGCTAGGATGGTGTAATTTCGCACTTCAAATGACAAATCCGACCACACGGATGAATTCGGTTCGACGATCGTAGCCTAACGGACCTGGAATTCAAATTTCGGTATAAATTTTATTTGTTGAACACGAATTCTTCTCTTTCAAGCTACAACGATAAGGTTTTAAAACCAAACATGTTAGCGTAGCAATTCGTATGTTCAACACCTGAGAGCATATTTTTTATTAGTGGTCTATTGTTTGAAAAAACATATAAGTGCATGAGCCCTAGGATCACATTGGACTAGCCTGGACTCAATTGAGGCCAGTGGTTAGTCGGTGAGTCGAGTCACCTTATGGACCGCTCACCACCTACTATATTGAAGATAAAGGTTAAAAATCACAAGAACATATCTAATAACCTGCATTTGTCTTGAAACTACAAGGTAGTCTCAACTTGCCAAACCTGGTGACTAAGCCTGCGGGATAGTGTCAAACAACCATGGCTAAGGGGTACAAAGGAACCGAAGGCAAAAGCCGAAGGAAGAACCTTCCTCTTAGTCCCCTCGTAACCAGACTAGTTAGGTTAGCTTGAGAGGTAGGGATTACCTTCAGTCGATTTCTCAATGAATTTCTTTAATAATTTCAACCTAAACAAAAAATCTGGTCATCTGATCTTAAGGACCAATTTGATTAATATGGCCTTAGTCTTGTTTTGCTTGGCAACACCAACCCTTTGTGTTGGTGTATGCAAGGAAGAAGGTCATTAAGACCTAAACTTGTTGGACCTTGGGACCCAAACCCAAGGCAGCGAAGGCGACCCTCGCCTGATCCTTCTTCCCAACCCTCTTCCTCTCAATTAGCTGAGATGGCTAATCCTGGTCCTGGAGCTGGTTAGGGCCCTAAGAATCAAGACCCAATGGCTCATCTAGAAGCCAGGGTCGAGGAGTCTGAGCAAAGATACGAGTAGAGCATTAATTGGATCCTCACAACGCTAGATAGGATGTAGCACCCATGATGTAGCCATAATTATTGAGGGTAAAATGTCTATTCATGCATGTTCCTAGGCTTAGATTTGCATTTCATGTTATAAATATTGCATAGCATGCATCATTCTGCATTTAGAGTAGTTGTATATAATTTAGGTTAATTGCGACATTTTTGTGGTCTGGAGAGAAGGATATTTATTTTGGAGCCTCGGATTGACGATTCGACCATACAGATCTGATCAAGATGACGATTAGAGTCCAACGCCTCCGAAATCGCCTCGATTGGACTCCCGTAGCACCATATGCAATCCAAATCAACGATCGATGGGCTAGGTGATGCAATCTAAAGCATCAAACAACAAATCCGACTACATGGACGAAATCGGGTCAATGATCACAGCCCAACGGCACGAAAATCAACTCAATCCAACCTCTATAGCATCCCTTACAAAGGAATGAAGATTGACGACCCAAGTCGTGCCACGTGGTGCAACCCAAGCCACCCATGCGCACGCACGAGTTGCCGCACATGCACAGCAGTGCTAGCGCGTGCAATAGCTACACAAGCGCAAGGGCGCACGCACAATAACAGTGCAAGCATAGGGACTGCAGCAGCGGCGGCGTGTATCGCGCGTGCGCGTGCAACAAGGGCGCATGTAGCTAGCGCCAGCGGTGAGGCAGCAGGGGCACGTAAACGGGATCTTCAGCGATGTTTACGGCGGATCTTCAGTGACGTTTAGGACCATCACTAAATGTCTTGTAAATAAATTTGATTCTTTCCTCCACTATAAAAGGACCCCTACCCCTCCCATTTTTCTTCATTTCTTCCTTTCTTCTCCTCACCACCTCCAAGGCTCTAGAGAGAGCTTGTCCCAAGCCTAGGATGCTCCTCTAGAGTAGAAAACAAACATTTGTTCCCGCCTCTCAACCCCCTTCATGGAGCATCCCGTGGCCATCTTCTCATTTCCCTTCGGGAAGAAGATCCTTGTCGCAATGCGCGTCCTACTTCGCCCTCCATCCTCCGGCTCCATCCTCATTCGTTCCGCTCCTCACCACCTTCCTTCAAGCAATGTCAAAGCGAGTCGTATTCCGAGCAACCGTCGAGGGGATTCTTCTCATCTCCATCTATCTTTATTACTTTCTAGTGTAGTTTTTCCTACTTTCATAGTTGAAGAAGACATTTACTTCAAAAATATATGTGATTATTTCTCTCTCTCTCTTATATTTTGCAAGTAGATTAGTTAGATAAGAATTCATCGACCTGATCTCTTGCTTGCAAAAAATACCAAAAAAATTAGAAAAGACAAAAACGATAAAAACAAATAAAGCAAAACGCGTATCTTTCAAAACCAAACGTTTACCTCCCTGTGTTTGACTCGGAACAAACATTTCGCCAACCATTTTGGCCCCGTTGCTGGGGAGGCAACACTCTTTGGTTTTTTCTCATGTTTTCCTACGTTACTTACATATTTTTCTATTCTATCTTTCTTCTTTGATTTATTGTCTTGCAGGAACCTAATCGAGGAGCCAAAGGAGGTAGATTGGAGTAAAGTGCATGTAGAGACATTTGTAAGTTATTCCCCCCACCCACCCACTAGATTTCCATTCCATAACCTAATAACTCAAACTCAAATCAACTTGGGTGCATGCATAAACTCTAGGATAGATTTGATTGTTTGATTGTCACTCTACTCACCTCGCCATCCACATAAAAAAAAAAAAAGTTATATGATTGTGGGATTTCCTGAAAGAGACACATTAACACCCATAACTCTCGACTTAAGGTGCACCATTCCACTTTGATTCTACCACTTAATCGAGATCTAATTGTGGACTCGGTACACTTCAACTCAATACACATAAGTGAGTAGAAATCTAACTAGGTTAAGACTTTTTGTGTGCCTTAACTAAGTGGTGAAACAGGCCAATTGATTGGGCTATTTGGGCCGCACCACTCAAATTAAAATTGATTCATCAAGTAGCTTGCCACTTAAGGTTGATTTTCAGGACTAAACCAGGCACTCCACATTTTATTTATGATTTTTAAAGAAATATATCTAGACCCATGTTTTCAAAACTTGGAGTGTTCTCCTGAACTTGATTGAATACACTTAAGATTAAACCCTAAAAGCTACTAAACAAGGTTAAACCCTAAAAGACACATCATCAAATAACCTCATTTGCAAACCCTGGTTGTGCATGCACACACATTTGAATTGATCATTCAGGGCACAACCCATCTAAAGGGCCCTCACATTCCAAGAGCACAACCATCCCAAGCTTAATTAAAATTGAGTAGACGTTGGCCTTAAGGATTGATTCGCTCTTCGGGGCTTGGATTGAGATTTTTTTTCCATTAATCACCTTCTACTGGTCCATCTGATGTCTAGCTAGGGGCATAGTGTCAAACAACCGCAGCTAGGGGGTACACTAGGAACCGGAGGCACAAGCCAAAGGAAGAACCTTCACCCTAGCCCCTCCCTCTAACTGGTTGGATTGACTAGATAGAAGTAGATCAAATCATTTATGTTAAGACCTGTGCTATTAAGCCTTTTTAAGATGTCCGAACTTTAGGTCAGACGTCTTGTAAGACGTCTGGACACATTCCCAGACACCTGAAAATCGAAAATCTTGTGTACGAACTCGCGTCTATGTGCGTGCTGCGTGCAGACAGTACCCCTCGTTTTCAACCGTCTTCTCTCTTTCCTCAGCTCCCAGTGAAAACCCTAAAACCTCACCCTTATAAACCCCCTCCTCTCCCTCACACCACCCCACTTCCATCCACCCTTCTCCTTCCTCCAGCGAGAGCAGCAGGCGGCGAGCGTGAGTGGCATGGGAGGAGAGGAGCAGCGAGGGGAAGAGAGGAGAGCGTGCGAGCTCATGAGGGAGTTCGCCGGAGAGCACACTGTCGGTCAGGCGTGAACAAGGTGGAGAGGTGCATCAGGGAGGTCCTCCCTGACACTGCTGCAGCCAGAGCAGTGGTCTAGCGGGCGCGGCACGAGAAGGTGAAGGCAGTCCCTGGTTCTAGAATTTTCCCAGAATCAAATGTCTTGATCTACATCCAGACAACGTAGTCGACGTCTGGAGGAGGCTCCAGACGACTGAGAGGTAAATCCCACGATGTACACCTCCCTTTGCAGATACGACCATGCAGGCCGTTCCACTAAGACACTGTTCCTTGCCATATTGAGGAGATTTACGTCACGCGTGCAGGATTCGCTTCGGGAAGGCGCAGGACACGCCCTCCCACGCAGTTCAGATGTCTGGGCGAGGTACCAGATGGCAGGAAGTGTCTCCAGACATCCGAAGAGGTGGTCGAACGTCTGGAACTAGGTCCAGACGGTTCAGCAAAGTCCCTGGATGTCTGAGGAGTAGCGTAGAGTGGAGGTATGGTTCTGGACTTTTTTAAGATGTCTGGAAGGTATTCCAGACATCTGATATGAATCAGAGTTACTGTTTTGATCCGTTTTGGGTCTGTTTGAGGTTCGATTTCCGCAATTAAGTTTCCGTTGTTCTCCGTATAAGTTCCTCTACTTGTTGGAATACTTTTTATCCTATTCTAAGTGGTTTCTTGTGATTGATCCTTGTGATAGGACCTCGTTCCGTTGCGGATTTGGGGTTTGCTGAGGCACATGGACCTGCCGATCAAGCCCCCATTACTCCTAGGTTTACTGGTAGAGTGGCTTCCCCTAGTTTAATTACAAACATGAATGCATATGTGGAATGAATGTTAGATCCTAGGGTATGGCATGAATCCTAGGACTAGAAACACTAGAATATTTGTATGGAATGTATGAATTGCAGTCTTGGATGAGTAATTAGAATAATAACAATTGCCTGTAAATGGATAACAGCTGCCTGTGAAATGTAAAGTACTGTTGTTAGCAACTGTTGCATGTAAATTCCTGTTGTTTACAATTAAATACGAGCTGCCTGTATATGAATTGGAAATGGAAGATTGAATGTTGGAAACACAAGCTACCTACGAATAAACCTGGAATGTGAATAGTAAGGTTGCATGCTACATGTGTAGAACCTGAGAAATGGTGATAGAAATGATGAAATCTAGTATGGCTTAGCCTGAGAAATATGAGCATGAACCCTACGGGGAATTAGGAGTAGAGATCCTGGAAATAAATGGAATGGAACTGGAAATGTGAATTGGGAAGTGAGTTGGCCCTTGAGTATGGAGTACCAAGGAGAGCGATTGTCGCCCTACTTAGTGCAGAGCGGAGCTAGCTGCCCTAGGGTTGGGACCTGGGGTTAGGATTGGCCACTTTGTACCGACTTTCTGGCCCTCGCGTACACAGTACCGGGGAGAGCTACTAGTGTAGGGAGAGAGTTAGCCACCCCACGGGACCTAGGGTTCAGCTAGCCACCCTACATCAACTTGTTAGGCCCACTGGGCAAACCAGGGTAGTCAGGTGAGGGTGCGCGGACTGTGGAGGGGCGAGACCCCTATTTGGTTCTTAGGGGCTAGACCCCTGTTACTAAGAGTGCTATGCCCTATACTAGTTCTATGCTGTGCTTTGGGTGCACCCGTTAATGTAAACGACTGACCGCGTGCTAGTGCGGGGTAGCTATCCGTGCGTTTATCGCTCGTGCTGTAGTCACCGTTACATCTGTTAGTGACCTTGGGGTGGTTGACTGAGTGTAGGACCACCATGGGGGACTCTCCCGGCCAGGAGAGCACCACGTGCTACTTCTACTCTTCGGAAAAGACTGTAATCAAGATCGTTCCCACGAAGAACATTCGAGATCAAGAAAGAGACCTGATAAATAAACCAAGTGATGAAAGAAAGAATAATTAGTTAAAGAAAGAAAGAAATTGAAAAACAACAGCTACCTGTCCACCTTTACTGTTTAGTTAGCTGGTTACCACTCTACTCAGCATTCGCTAACTTTTTGTACTCATAACCTTTTTCAGGTCCAGGTGTTGAGCAACCAGAGCCTACGGCTGCAGAGGGTGCTGGGCCCAGTAGAGCCCAGTAGTGGTAGTTTTCTGTTGTACTCCGTTCCTGTTGTAGTAAGTAGTTGTTACACTTCTGTACTCGTTTATTGTAAACTTTATATTCTTGTACCTATTTAAATTTTTCTACTGTTGTGGTCGTGTGTACTGTAGTAGTTTACTTCTTTACTGGTATACTTTGTTACTTTTAGTTGCTTGCATGGTGAATGTGGTTTATTTTACTGCTTTTTGGTTACTTCCTCATTGGAC
Source organism: Thalassia testudinum (assembly GCA_037157565.1). NCBI lineage: Eukaryota > Viridiplantae > Streptophyta > Magnoliopsida > Alismatales > Hydrocharitaceae > Thalassia > Thalassia testudinum. The sequence continues at coordinate 80,736,698 of JAZHRO010000024.1, forward strand.
GACTCGGTCTTGGGATCAGTCGAGTCGGTTCGGTCTCGTGTCCTGTAGGGATTCAGGAACCAGGTCGTAACAATTTATAATCTCAAGATGGGTCCTGGGATTCTGTAGGTCTTTAGGCTAACCCACCTAAGGATAGGGTTGATTGCTTGTATTGTAGGGCTCCTTTCTCTCTTCTAATTTCCCTCCTATTCTACCATGTATCCTTCCACATCCTACACTCATTTCCCATCCTACCCTCCTACCACCACATATACCCTAGATGATTACTATCCCAACTTGACTTATAATTACCCATCCACTAGCTGGGATAACTTTGAATGGGGATATGATACCAGACCTCATTGTTATCCTTCCCACACCTACAATGATTATAGATCTCCATCCTTTGATGACCAAACCAACCCGAACTACAATCAGGAAGGATATGATGATTATAACACCTACCCTCCCCAGTATTCCACTGAATATAAGTCATCACCATTCTTTGAACAACTCGAGACGGCCTACTATCAGGGAGGAACCTAAGAACCTTAATATCTTGACTCCCCTAGAAATAACACAAACCCACACAACCCTGAACCAAATCATTCGGTTTAGGTGAACCAGGTCCAAGACAGGGTGTTGGCTAACTTGAGAAACACAACCCAATCTTTAGAGGTTCAGCCAACACCATGCATTGAATTATTGGAGCCTATGATAAAAATGATTGATGAGCTGAATAGCTCTTTATTGGATTTGCTCCAACATGCTAGGGATAGCGGATTGGGAGAGTTTCTACTTGGGAAATTGTCGAGATTGAGGAAATTCATGGTTGCCCTAGTCCAGTCTTGGGATGATTCTCAAGATGAAGCCCCTTCAGGAGAGCCAATGTCTGAACCCACTCAGGCGCCTATCAGAGGGGATACATTTTCTGAGATCGGGGATGACTAGGTTGGTCTAAAGCAACCGATTCAAGATGAATCGATTGTTTCACCCAAGATCCTCGAGCCAGGGAATGACGAAAAATATGTCTCCATGGACCTTGAAATGACAAATGATTTTGAGACATATATAAATGAGGATCAAGAATTCTTTGACTCTGAGGGTGAAGAATCTTTAGGTGAAGTCTCAGTTAAGCTTATGGAAGAGGATTTTAGTGGGACGAACGGGCTTAAGGAGCATGACAAACCTTTTGATAGCCCGATTATTGAAGATTATGATCATGTTGGGGCTAACTTTGACGATCTGAATCCTGATGATTCAATCAGTAGCCCTACTACTCAACCACACCTTGAAGAGCTGAACTATGATATTTTTGAGATCACCAGACCCAATTCAATCCTGATTCAGCCACATTGTTGGACTTGGGTATTTTGGATGGGGTGTACAACGATTTGGAGGTCTAAGAAACCTTGATCTTGGAGGATAGGAAGTTGTAAAGAAAAATCTGGGAAGCTACTTCTGAGGGAACTATGATTTTGGATCTAAGGGTACTTATTGATCTGAAACCACCTACTTTTTATTAAGACCCTTATGATATCTTTCATGTGCAACCCAAGCTCAGAATAATTGACTGTCTTCCTGAGCTGAACTTTAAGTGGACACCCAAGTTGAGTGAATCAGATCTACCCATTGTCTGCTACTTTAGCCTTGGGTTGCACACCACCAAACCGCAGGCTCGGCCTCGCAAGTACAATAATCTCCTATTTTGGGTGATTTTCATCCAGAACTTGAGAACCACTCGACCTTGGGGCATGGGTCTGCATCACATTCTTGTCCACATCTGTGGTTATCTTCTTGCAGGTCACAAAATCAATCTTCTTATTATAATTTTGACCTACACTTCTGAACTTTTAATGTCTTTACTTGTGAACCATGCCTAGCTGACGGCAATAAACTTAGCATGTGTGTATATACCACGTTCTCTGTGGAGCTGATCGAATTTTCATGAAATTCAGGTGATATTCTATTTACTCTGCCCTTTTTCATGTCCTTATTTTTTCAATGAGAACATTACATCATTTAGGCATGGGGGGATACTTTATCCTGAAATCATTTTTTAACTCTGTAGAATTTCTTTTAGTTTCTTTTTTTTTTTTTAGATTGAAAATTCAAAAAGAAAAAAAAGAAGAAAAAAAAATAATTAGGAGAAGAAAACTTAGGCATTTGGAGGTTATTAACTTTAGGAAATGATACGTAGGACCTAGATACTTAGACTCTTTAGGTCATCGAGCTTAATTAGCCCAGGTGTCCACTCGAATGTGAACTTAGTCTCGAGTCCTTGCCAATTCAATTTCATCTTTAATCTAGTAAATAAATTGGGTGATAAGTATATGACTTATCAACCTGCCCTCTGATTTGAGGAGACTTTAAGCCTAAGCATCTACACAATGTTTGCACTGACTCACTTTTCGACGGTTTCTTAGGAAATTAGGTAGCTAATGAACCGTCTAGGGTGGTATGGTTGCCATGTTGTCGGTGGTAACAGCTTATTGATCGGTTGTCTAGAACCCAGCCACACAACCATTCTCTTCCTGATGTCTTTAGGTAAATCTTAGATCAGGGAAGCCATCTACTTAGAAGAAAAAAAGAGAAAAAAAGAAATACTTAGAAGAAAAAGAAGAATAAATAGAAAAAGGAGAAAATAAAAAAATAATAGAAGAATAAAACTACACTTCACCGCACGAGTATGGCTAGCAAGTTGCCGTGGGTAACAACCTATTGGCCGGTTGTCTAGAGCCCAGCTCATAAAAATGCACAATAATTCCAAAAACATTTAGGGAAGAAGCATAGAAGTAGAATAAATCGGGGAGATATATACTGGGTTTGCCCTTGTGTTGACCCCATAAAAAATTTAAAAGTAGGGAGAAAGATACTGTTTGAAAAGATAAACCTCTAGGTAAAAATCTTTAAGGTCACCTAGGGTCGTAGAAACCCGAAGTCCATTTTAACGGCTGCCTAGTGAGTCTATCACCCTTTCACAAGATGCTTAGCACTTAGAGTACTTTTTGAGTCTTGGGTAGTGATAAACACACATGGATTCATGATAAATTGCTTATTTATTATAGTTCCTAGGCTTAGCATTGCATATCATATTATAAATATTGCATAACATCCATTGCATGCCATTTAGGATAGATGTATGTTTTGTACATTAATTCCTTCATTTTATATGGCCAGGAGGCAATGCGATGTCCTTACAAACTTCGAATGAAAAATCTGACCATACGGATGGATCCGGAGCGACGATTGTAGTCCGACAACATAGAAATCACCTCAATTCGAGCACTGTGGCATCCTCTTCAAGAAATGAAGGGTGGATGGTCCAGATGTTGTCACGTGGCACCATCTAGAGTGCCTAAAGTCACCCGCACATCTCCAAAGGCCGCCCCATCGAGTGAGCTCAGCCATTGGATGAAGATCCAATGGTTGAGAGGCTGCCCTCACCGTGTGGGCACAACTCTTCTTCGCATCACACTCGCAGGTGTGGCGCAGTGGTGAGGTCAAGCGCTCTCAAAGAGCAGGTGTGAGATCGAACTGCGATTCGTCGCAGCCCGCTACAGTGTCAGATGCAATAAGGCTGCCCGATCGCAATCGAGCGGTCGAGGTTCCCCACACGTGATCCAACACCGCCCACTAACGCGAAGGCGCATGCCAGATCACACACATGCCATCTGGGTCATGCATTTAAGTCACCCGCGTGCAGCACCCACCGTCCGATCTCCACAATCGCGTGAGGCACGCGATTCAAATCAACGTGTGCTCGATCTGCAGGCGCATCTCGACCATGCGATGCAGTATCCAATGGCGGCCAGCGCACGCACCAGCGATTCGAAATTCAAATGCTGGTAGGCGCGCACTCTCCTCTCGCAATCACAGCTGTCCACGCCTGATCCAACGGTTGACGATTGCCGCACCTTTAACAGCTGCGGGCGTGGGGGTTGGGCGCAGGCTTTACAATGATAGAAGAGCGGGCCTTTAGTGACACTTGCAGCTGTCACTAAATGGCCTGTGTAGTGCGTGCGCCAGCCCAAGCAATGAAGAGGCACAGATCTTCAGCAACAGCTCAAGATTCCTTTAGTGACGCTTATAGCTGTCACTGAATGCCTGTATGTGGGACTCTCTCCTTCCCTCCACTATATAAACACCCCTACACCCCCATTCCTCTTCATCTCTACCTACTCTACTCCCACCTACTCCCAAGCTCTAGCAAGCCTACCAATGCTCTGTTAGAGCTTGCTCTCAAACTCCCAAGGCCCCTATTAATGTAGCAAACCTCTGCCTCACCAAATATTCATCCATCTTCCCATCCCCATTCATGGGTCACCTTGGAGCCGTCCTCCCATCTCCATTCCGGTAGCATATCATCTCCTTCTTCTCACCTCCATTCTGAAGACATGCCAAAGCTTTCCTCTACCTGACGTCATCCTGCATCTCACCTCCGTTGTCCCGCTCCTCACCTCCATTGTCCGAGATTCCACCAGGCGCCATCGTCTTGCCAAACAGCCGATTCGGGAGATTTCCTCTCAACCCCCTCTCTTTTTATGCTTTCATAGTTGATTGTAGTTGACATTGAAGTGAAATCTTTACCATATTTGTTCCATCTCTATCTTGTGATTCATTTGCTTGTCTTCTTACAAAAAATACAAAAAAATAACAAAACCTTAAAATACCAAAAAAGAAACAAATTGTAGTGCGGTTTTCAATTAAAGTAAACGTCGCCTCCATGTGTTTGACCCGAGACTCCAAGGGAGTCTCGGTATAAATTTTATTTGACCACGAGCTTTGCAACTACGACGATGAGTTACTTGTAACCCTGATTTCAAACTCACGAAACACGTACCATCAGGTAGGTCGGTGTTCATCGCTCTGAAACAGGTTTTAAAATTGTTGTGTTGCAATATAGGTCGAATCAGTATGAAAAACAAATACAATTTATTACTCAAATTTGAAATCCGAGGTCGAACATAGGGAGCAATATGGTAATTTAGAACTAAAGTTCACAATTAAAGATGTAAGAATTTGCAATCAATATATGAATGAGATCTAATATCAGTAATGTAAAAAGAAGAGAGGGAAAAATGGTGATTTGAATCACCAAATTATCCTACAACATTAAGCTTAAGCTACTCAAAGTAATAGATCAGTTAAGCCAAGCACAACTTAAATTAACCAATTAGAACCAAGGTATCAGATATCAGAATAGATTTGGGCTCAGATGCCTGAATAGAGGCAAAGGCCTCTTCCTCTTTCTTCTTCAATTTCTTCAAGCCTCAAGGAAAGGCTTTTCTCTTCTCTTTCTTCTCTTCTTCTTCTTTTCCTCTTCTTCTTTCTTCTTCCTTTTCCTTCTCTTCTTCTGCTTCCCATAGCTTGCAACACAGGACTTAGCATGCCAGCAGAGGCAAAGGCCTCTTCAGATCTCACAAGTCAAGAGGAGGGTGGCAAAGTAAAACCCCCCCTCTCCTCTCTTTTTCTCTTTTCTCTCAGACCAAGCAAATCATACTAGACTCGGATATCCAGGTAATCAAACCAAGCCTAGACTCGCGGGGCATGAGCATAGGCGAGAAATGCATGGGCACGTGAGAGGGGACCTCACCTCGTGCTACTAAGGCGAACAACCTATAACACAAATTCAATTTAAGTGCCTGTGGTGCTTCGTCAGCTACCGAGGTGGGACTAAAGTCCTACCCTTCTTTGCTCGTCTGTAGCTACAGTGAAGATGGCTCGAATTAGTGCAACTGCGGAGGACGATGCCTCCAATCGGTGCCCTGGGATCCTGCTTGGGACTATTCCATGCAACCTAGGCGTAGCACCTAGAGCGGATGTGGTCCAAAGACTAAAGGCGTGATCAGTGCAGCCGGGGCTGTGGCGGAGCTCCGGTGAAGGACCTGCAAGCACGAAAATGGCCTCACAGCCACATCAAATATGCTCAACAGGATCGCCTAAGGATGGCGAACGTGATGGTGGCCCTGGTGGTGCATGGGAGAGCATGAAGAGGTCGGACGACCTCGAGATGGCAGTGGGTGAGCGTGGAGTTCGGTAAAGTCGTAGGGTAGTGAATAGAGTGAACTAGTAGAGGGCTTTTCTTGAGTGAAGTACGACGGAGCTGATGAGGGTGGTAGGGGTGAGTTTCGAGCAGTGTGGCAGTGTGTAGGCATCATCGGAGCTTCATCGGAGGCAAAGAAGATGACATAATTGAGGGAGAAGCAGTGGTCGTGCATGTGTGTAGAGAGTGGGAAAGTGAAATAGAATGAGAGAGAGAGTAAGAGAGGGACATAGCGAGGTGGTAGGGAGGTGGAGGGCTCTAGTGTTGATCGACCAGAGCTAGAGAAGGAAGGAAGAAGCAGTGAGGTAGCGATGATGACTCAGATGGAGGAATGCCCTCCCTTTGGCTGGGTAGGGTCACGATGAAGAGAGGAAGAGCTTAGGCCATCCAATTTGTTGGTTGGACGGCTACAGGAGGGGGATCCAAGGAGGTCACCTGAGCAAAGATTTTTGGTGGCTGGAGGAGGGGGATTAGGGTGATTTGGCGTGCCAAAACTTGCTGAAGAGCTTGGTCGTGCATCATGGGATCCTTTATAGGCCATAGGAAGCCCTTCTAAGCTTGAAAAGAAGCTTACAAGCTCGAAAGGTTTTTGAGAAATAGGATATCCGAACCTTTGAAAGGTTCGCATGATATTTTGGGAAAGAATTGGAGCCCAAGGAATGGCTCAAATGGAAGGCAACTTTCTAAGGAATCCCCGTATCAATTTTGGGAGAGATTGATTGAGAATCGAGCAAGAAATCCTCACTCGAAACTCGATGGTGAAGGTTTAACCTTCAAAAAATGGCCTGAGGACCTGCTTGTGAAGAAGACAAAGAAGTTGGGGGCTATTTGTAATAGAATTCAAAAGTTAAGGGTTTGAATGAGATAGAAAGAGTCTGACTGGACCAAAATGCAAACTTGGTCAAGATGATCTCAGATTGGGCCTAAATTTTGGTACAAACCTAATTCGAACCTTAGGAATCCAATGGTGAAGTTGGATTTCAGTTTTGACCAAGTTTGACTAGATAATTTATGCAATAACACAAATTAGGGCAAATGTCAATCTAGGACTCTATTTTGGGCCAAGACAGGTTCTCATGGTCGAATTGAAGGTACGAAACCATAGAGAATATTTTTCTATGAATTTTAGAGGGTTTAGGTGAATTTTATCCTAACCATAACATCAGTTAATTAAGCAGGTCTGTTTTTAGGATTTTAGAAGTCATTTAATTCTCCAAACACGCGTAAATCCTTTTCTGTCTATTCTAACCCACTTGTTATCCTTTTAGGATGATTTGACCATTAAATAACCCTTGAGAAAACCTGCAATTATTCTATATTCAAGATTTAATGGTAAAATTGTAGTTTTAACCCTATTTTCTTATCTTTCTTTCAGAATGATTATGCAATGAATTACAATCCTCTGGCAGTTATTTAGGAGCATTTAATGACTTAATCAAATTAAATTAAGCTAGTTATGGATGATGATGGTGTTCCCATCATACTCCCATGCCCAGCTTTTACTAGTCCTTATCAAAATTTCATGAAATTAACTTTAATTATAGACCATACCTTTTTATGCTTAGAACTCTGATGTGTGCTTTATTTTGTAGATTAGGTCAAAATGCTGATAATAGCCCTAGAGGTACTCAAGTACCAACCAAGATCTGGATCTAACCAGCTTTAGCCTCAGTCTGCCGTGAAGGTTTCTAAGGCCCATAGGAACTAACCTAAGGTTCGTTGAACTCCGCGGTTAAAGCACCCGTGCTTGTAACATGTTTTAACGTAAGTTAAGTTTGCAGTGCATTTTTGTAAGAGAGAGATAGAGGAATTTTTCTTTATTTTTGGAGAGTTTTCTCTCTCTTTTCTTCCTTTATTTCTAGCTTCAGATTGGCTTTACAACACGGTCTGTATTGGATTCCTTGCTCCTACCATCAATCCTCGCAGGGTCCCTAGTAATCGATGCTTCGAGATAGCACCACCCATGGAATCCCCCAGAACCCTGGCTTTCGAGATTTTGGGATAATCCCACCCATGCTGTTCTGTAGTTAAATCCAGGCCCTGACAATCAAGATTTCGTGATAATGTCTCCCATGGCATCTAAAGTAGCACAAGGTGCTTACATGCTCTCGATAGGATATTTAGATATCCTAGGAGATAAGCACCGAGGAGACGATATGTTATTGCGCATCTTCAAGGGGAATTTCCTACCTCTCCGCATCGGGAACTATTCCAAATCAACTTGTGTTGATCAGCCGCTCCTAATCTAGGTAACTTTTTCTCAGAACAGATTTAACACATTTGCGTGATTTTGATAATTAAGCGCACTGAACCAGACTGTATGTGGATTGGGGTGCTTAGGTTATCGAGTTCAACAAACCAGAGGTTAGTTAACAAGGTCGAATAATCCCTAAGGCTTAGACCTAATACTTAAGCTTTACATTTTTCCCAACCTCTTGAGGACTATCTAGATCTTAACGGATACTTGAATTTTTAAGCCTAAAATCACAGCCCAAGAGGCCTAAGATCATCGTTCATGCTAATCTCCTTTTGTCTCGTAGCATTTTTTATCTTTCATTTTCTTTCTTTTTGATTTGGTCTAGGACTAAGTCGATTCCTTAATCTTTTACTAATGACTATCTCTTTTTTGTTTCAAACTGTGCTCCTTTTTGACATTTATATCACCTCCCCTTTTCCTCCACAAAAATGATATGCAATTGATTCACTCAAAATTTCCTCCCTTCTCTATTTTTTTGTTTTATTTCCTCCTTTCTTTTTTGTTTTTTTATTTGTTTGATTTTTCAGTTGTTTTTGACATTTTTTTTATTTTTTTGATGAAACCCTTTCTTGTGAAGTAATCCTCATAGCGTTTTACACTTTAATACCCCCCATGCTTACGATTTGCAATGTCCTCATTGTAAATTAGGTGGGTTCTAATTCAGCTTAGATCATTCATTAGAATAGGTTTTGGGTGGGTGGACAGGTCGGGGTAACTGTTGCAGACAATTTCAATCTCTTGTACAGGTACCAGAGGTGGAGTCGGCTGTTCTAATGGACGAACCCTAAAGTGCAATATGAGTTCAATGTAAGATGTGTCAAGAAGGGTTTTGAGTTTTTCAACAAGATGACGGGTTGCCTCTCATTAAGCACTGAGTTTAACGCCATCGGCCGGGAGCAATGAGCTCAGGAAGAATGGAGGGAAAAAGATACCTTAGCCAAGTTTGAGTCAGTGAGTTAGACAAATAGTTTGAGTCTTTGACCGTTCATGACAAAAGGTGCAAAATAATGGGTTGAGTTTGCTAATTTCAGTGGCTCCATTTCCAAAGATTCGTCTCACCAAGAATGGTCCAATTCATTTTAATCTGAGTTTTCCTGGGAACAGTTTGAGTTTGGCATCAAAGAGGAGAACTTTTTGATCAGGATGGAAAGATTTTCGTACAATGTGCCTATCATGGAAGGCCTTAATCTTCTCTTTATAGATACGCGAGTTCTCATAAGCATCACTGCGTAGTTCCTCGATCTCGCTCAATTTTAACTGGCAGTGTATTCTAGTCTTCACTAGATCCAGATTGCACTTCCGTATTGCCTAATAAGCCTTGTGCTCCATCTCGACAGGAATGTGACATGCCTTTCCCCATGCACTAATTTGAAGGGAGACATGCCTAATTGGGTCTTGTGGGCAGTCCTATAGGCCCACAAGGCTTCTGGAAGGCGAGTAGACCAATCCTTCATATCAGGTCGAACAATGACCTGAAGGATCTTCTTGATCTCTCGATTTGATAGTTCTACTAGTCCATTAGTATGGGGGTGGTAAGGAGTCGGGATACGATGTGACACCCCATACCTTTTCATCAGGGACTGGAAGTGCACATTGTTAAAATGAGACCTGCCATCGCTGATGATGGCCTTATGAACCCCAAATCTAGTAAAGATGTTCTCCTGGATAAATCGAAGGACAACTTTATGATCACTAGTTCTCGTGGGGACGGCTTCGATCCATTTAGAGACATAATCAACAGTGAGTAGAATGTACTTGAAGCTGTTAGATCTAGGAAAGGGTCCCATGAAATCGATTCCGCATATGTCAAAGATTTCGCACACAATAATCATGTTCAAGGGAATCATCTCCCGTGAGTCCTTGTTGCCGAGTGTCTGACAACGAGCGCATGCCCTACAATATGTCTGTGCATCTTTGAACAAAGTGGGCCAAAAGAACCCACACTGGAGAATTTTTGTTGCAATTTTACGGCCAAAGAAATGGCCACCGCAGGCCTAGTCATGACAGAATGATATTATGTCATTGACCTCATTGTCAGGAATGCATCTCTGGATCACCTGATCATTGCCAATGTGGAAAAGGTATGGTTCCTCCCAAATATAGTACTTGGCCTCGGCAATCAATTTGTCCTGATTGGAAGTCGGCCAATCCAGCGAAACTTTTCCCGAAACCAAGTAGTTTACAGTATCCGCAAACCATGGGAGACTGTGAATGACTAGCAGGTGCTCGTCCGGAAAATGCTCGGTGATTCGACCAAATGGGTCGATGACGGAAGAAGGAAGATGGGACAAATGGTCAGCTACCACATTCTATTTTCTCGCTTTATCATGAATCTCAAGATTGAATTCTTGCAACAGCAAGTCCAGGGGATTAGTCGAGGTTTCGCGTTCTTCTTCGTGAGGAGGTGCCTCACAACAGTGTGATCCGAGTATATGATGACGTGGGAACCCAAAAGATATGATCTGAAGTTTTCCAGGCCAAATACGATGGCTAGCGGCTCTTTCTCAGTAACTGTGTAGTTATGCTGAGCCTCGTCAAGTGTCTTCCTATCATAGTAGATGACCACGGGTTTCCCACCTATTTTCTGCCCAAGTACCACACCCACAACGTAATCAAATGCATTGCACATGATCTCAAAGGGTTAAGACCAATTAGGGGACTGTAGAATAGGTGCTTGGGTAATTCGATCATGTAGGATCTCAAATGCTTGAGTGCACTCCTTGAAAATTTCAAAGGGGACATCCTTAGATAGAAGATTAGTCAGGGGGCATGCGATTTTTGAAAAATTGGGAATGAATCAATGGTAAAAATCAACGTGCCCTAGAAAGGATCGGATGTCCTTGACCGAGCTAGGCATAGGGAGTTTGGAAATCAGATTTACCTTGGCTCGATCAACCTGGATGCCTTTTTCAGAGACGAGATGTCCCAGGACAATTCCCTCAGGTACCATGAAGTGGCTCTTTTCCTAGGAGAGAACCAAATTCATGTCAATGCATCGGCTGAGGATTTGGACCAAGTGCAAGCGGTAATCATCAAAAGATTCACCAAGTATCGAGAAGTCATCCATGAAGACCTCAAGGTATTCACCTACCATATCTGAGAATATGGCAAGCATGCACCATTGATCATCAAGAGTCCATCCAATGGCTCTTCGATGCTGCTGGAGAATAGAAATCAGGCGTGTTTCCTGATCAGGTGTGAGTCGAGAGTTGATAATCACAGGAAACGTTTAATTGGAACCCAAAAAGACGTATTTCAGATGATTGGGAAGAGGCCTTAATTCCATAACTGGGCTATCAGCAGTAGCAGGTGGTTCAGGGTGGGTGTCGAGAGCAAAGGAAGGAGCTATGGGTGTATCTATGTTAGGTTCAGAATCCTCTAATTGCGGGTGTTGATCTTCTTGTGGTTGATCAGAAATAGTCAGATTTTCCTCAATACATAGGTCGTCAAGCATAGCCTCGATATCGCAAATTTGCTCTATAACTTTGCAATTGATTCCTTGTTGGGCCTTAAAGATGTCGATCATTAACGTCTTGCTCCCAAATTTTAATTCAATTTGGCCCTCCTCCCAATTAATATTGGCCCTAGCAGTGGCCAATAAGGGTCTCCCTAATATGATTAGTGTATTCTTCAAGTTCTCAAGAGCATCCATGTCTAGGACAATGAAATCAACTGGAAAATAGAAATCATGTACCCTAACTATGACATCCTCGAGAATTCCTTTTGGTGACTTAATAGATCGGTCGGCTAATTGCAAGGTCATTTCTGTCAGTTTGAGCTAGATTCCTCAAAGTAGTCAAGTAGGGATGTAGGTATTAAATTTATGGAATCTCCTAGGTCTGGTAAGGCTCAGTCAAACTGCATATCACTGATTGCACAGGAGATCAGAGGGGTGCCTGGGTCTTTTTCCTTAGGTGGGAGTTTGCTTAAAATGACAGAGCTGGCTTGCTCTGATAGTACGATAGGGTTCCCGCCTTTGGTTCGTGGCTTACTCTTGGGTGTAGACACGTCTTTCAGAAATCGTGCGTAGGCTGGTACGTGGTGAATTACATCTGTCAAGGGGATGTTTATTTGAACCCGCTCAAAAAGCTTAACCAGGTCCTCCTCAGGTGTCACGGGTTGGGGTTTCCTTTTTCCTTTGGTCAAGGCCTCCGGAAATGGAACTTTTGCAGGTTCCTCTAGAATGGGTCCAGGTTCTTGATCTGGGATAGAGGTATCCTGGATGACTATCCTAGGGTTTGAGTTTGCATTACCATGCTGGGAATGGCTTGGATAAGGTGGGTCCTGTGTTGCTTTGCCACTACGAGTAGTAACAGAATTCAATCTTGCCTAGTTTTGGGTTGGTGTGGGCAAAAGTGGTGATTGCTGCTAAAAACTCGCGTATGATGTCAAAGCCTCCATCCCATCAGGTGACGGAGTGGAAGGGGCTTGATAAACAAAGTGAGCTTGGCCTTGAGTTGGGTTTATAACGTGCCTCTGGTTCGGCATGTTATTCAGATTAAGTAAAGGTTGTAAAGGAAGTGCACTAGGTTGGTGGGGATTTGTCATCTGGGTGAGTTGATTGCGAACCTCTCTGATCTTGTCTTTGTGTTGTTTTTGTATAGTCGCATTCGTCTTGTGAATGTCAGCCAAAGTCTGAAGGATAAGAGTCATTTGATCTGCATGAGTTGGCTCGGATTGATAAGTTGGGTTGGGCCAAGGCTGAGGTAGCTGATATGGATGAGGAGCTAGTGGTTGGGGCTGATATTAAGGTCTCTGATTTTGATTATTCCCTAATCACGTGAAATTAGGATGATTACGCCATCCAGGGTTCTAGGTGTTTGAGAATGGATCATTCTGAATGGCGTTGAGGTCCTTGCAAGCCTGAGGAGCCTCAGAAAAGTCAGAATATGAGGGTTTAGAGTTCCCCCAACTAGAATAGGCGGGTCCAGAGTTTCCTCTGAAACTTGAATCAGATGGGGGTGGATATGGGTCCATCCCCTAAGAAGATCGATGATAGATGTTATGCACAGAGGTGGCTCATTGCAAGTGTCGAGTTAGCTCATCCACCTTCTTCTCAATAATAGAGACCTTGTCCAAGTGACTGGCCATCAGTTCCAAGTCGACAGAAGAGGACATGCCCTGCATCTCATGTGCTCCCTTTGGATTTGTTAATGCACAGGCTTTCGTTCGGTCGAACATGCCCATGGATTCATTATTGATGGAGTTCTCACACATATTCTTGAGAATCTCCCACACGGTGTCTTCGTGTTGACCCATGATGTTTCCTCCGCAGGTCGCATTGACGAATAATTGAATATCCTTACGGAGTCCCTTGTAAAAGAACTGGACTTGTTCCCATTAAGGAACTCCATGGTGGGAGCACTTTTGCATGAGATCCAGAAAATGATCCCATGCCTCGTGAAGCGGTTCTCCTGTTTGCTGCGTGAACTATGTGATCTGGTGCTACAAAGCATTTGTCTGACAAACAAGGAAAAACTTTCTCAGAAACTTAGATTGAAGTTCCGCCCAGCTGTTGATTGGACGTGTTTGGGTTTGGTGCCAGTGAGCAGCCTTATCCATGAGAGAGAAGGAGAACATTTTCATGAGTAAGACATCTCGATTTTGAGCTTCTGACCTAAAGGTCTGGGCCAGATGCTTGAGTTGCTTGACATGCTGGAAAGGATCCTCGGAATTACGTCCATGGATTTGGGAATAGCATGAATCATGTTGGGCTTGAGTTCAGTATCAAGACCTCCAGTGGGGATTTGGACTCAAGGTTTGATTGCCTCCTCAGCGGGATTGTAATGATCTCACATCATAGGACGCTGCGGTGGGTTCACAAAGGCTTGGAATAGATCGTTGAGGCACTAAAGCTGATTTCAAGATTGTTTTCTTCTGCTGGTTGCTCCATGATGATGTATGAAGGAGAATTAGGTTTAGATGAATCAGAAGAGATGTCAATTAGATTGAGTTGTTGAACAAATAAGGAGGTCGAGGCTTGGCCTCGACGGGAATGAGTAGCTAATGTAGGCCTCAAGGATGGTCTTAGAGACCTCCTCCTAAACATGTACCGATGGAGTAGATGAGAGATAGAATGTGATGGACCCAATCAAGACACACACAAATTTTGGATGACTATAGAGGTTTGGGGTGGATGATACCCCTTAGTTAGAAAGCCGTCCACCTGAGAATTACCTAGGCAGCCAGAGAGGAAGAGTCCTGCAAAGACCCCTATACGGTAGAGCACCCCCACGAGTTACAGGGTTTCCCCACCCGACCTCTCTTGTCACTGATGATCCAGGTAGACCAGAATGGGCAGTTGACCTCTTAAGTCTGCCAGGTTTTAGTTAAGAGAAAGGGTGCTTATTGGTCAGGCATGTTTCGCGAGTTTGAAATCAGGGTTATAACACATCGTCGTAGTTGCAAAACACGTCGATCAGATAAAATTTATACCGAAACTTCAAGGGAGTCCTGGGTCGAACACAGGGAGGCGACATTTACTTTAACTGAAAACCGCGCTTCAATTTGTTTCTTTTTGGTATTTTAGGGTTTTGTTATTTTTTTGTATTTTTGTAAGAACAAAACAAGCAAATGAATCACAAGATAGAGATGTGGAACAAATCTGATATATATTACTTCCAATGTCAATTACAATAAACTATGAAAGCATAAAAAGAGAAGGGGGTGAGAGGAAATCTCCCGAATCGACTGTTCGGTGAGACGATGGTGCCTAGCGGAAGCTCGGACGAAGGAGGTGAGGAGCGGGATGACAGAGATAAGATGCAGGAGGACATCTGGGTCGAACACAGAGGTAAGATGCGTTGCTGTAGGTCTAGCCCATGCATAGCTGGCACTGCGCTCCCTTGCCTTTGCTACGTTGGCGCTACGCTATGCGCATGCACACCTGTGCGCGGGTGTACGCATCTGCGCTGCTGCACGCATGCAGTGGTGCGTACGTGTGCATGGGTGGCCTGCGCTGCACCACTTGGCACAGTCTGAGCTATCCATCTTCTTGTTGTAGGGGCTGCTACAAAGGTCGGATTGAGTCAATTTTCATGCTGTTAGGTTGCGATCATCGACCCAAATCCATCCGCACGGTCAAATTTTTCATTTGAAGCTCTGAATTATGTCTCCTAGTCCATTGGCCGTTGATCTACCTCGAACTGCATATGGTGCTACAGGACTTCGATAGAGGCAATTTCAGAGGCGCTGGACTCCGATCATCATCTTGATCAGATCCGTACAGTTGGATTGTCAATCCGAGGCTCCAAAGTAAATATCCTTCTCTCCTAACCACAAAAAGGACGTAATTAACCTAAATTATATACAACTACTCTAAATGCAGAATGATGCATGCTATGCAATATTTATAACATGCTAAGCCTAGGAACATGCATGAATAGGCATTTTACCCTCAATAAATGTGTTTACATCATACCCCCATGCCTATCTTTTGTTAGTCCCTAGCAAAATTAAATTATATGCGGCCTAAGTCATTTATTAACAATAGAAAATTTCAATTAAGGTCCTAAACTACGAAAACTCAACAGTACCTGGGTGCTTGCCAGAATGTAGAATGCCCAAGTCCTCACTTTATTTGAAAAGGGAAGATACATTTTTTTAATTATTTTTCTTCTTTTCTAATTTTTTTGTACTTTTGGAGTTTGAGAGTTTTAGGATAACTTTTTATGGCTACTCGACTCGCCAAAGACTTGAAAAGTACTCTAAGTGCTAAGCATCTTGTGAAAATGGTGAAAGACTCACTAGGCGACCATTAAAACGGACTTCGGGTTTCTACGACCCTAGGTGACCTTGCCTAGATGTTTATCTTTTCGAATGGTAGCTTTCTCCCTACTTTTATTTATGGGGTCAACACAAGGGCGAACCCAGTGTATATCTCCCCGATTTATTCTACTTCCCTGCTTCTTCCCTAAGTGTTTTGGGAATTATTATGCATTTTTTTGTGAGCTGGGTTCTGGACAACCGACCGATGAACTGTTACCACCGACAACTTGCTAACCATACTCGTGTGGTGAAGTGTGGTTTTATTTTTTTTTTATTTTCTCCTTTTTCCATTTTTTCTCTATATTTTCTTTTTTTTCTTTAAGTAGGTGGCTTTCCTGATCTAAGATTTCCTTAAAGGCGGTACAATGAAAATGGTCTTCTGGTTGGGCTCTAGACAATCAACCGATAAGCTATTACCACCGACAACTTGTCAGGCATACCACCCAAGTCAGTCCATTAGCTACACAATTTTCGTAAAAACCATCGGAAAGTAAGTTAGTGCAAAAAATGTGTGTAGATTCATAGGCTTAAAGTCTCACCAAATCAGAGGGCGAGTTGACAAGTCGCATACTTATCATCCCAAATTATTTACCAAATTAAAATGAATTTTAATTCATGAGGACTCGAGACTAAGCCCACATTTGAGTGCATGCCCAGGCTAATTAAGCCCGAAGACCTAAATAGTCTAAGTGTTTAGGTCCTCTCGTATCATTTCCTAAAGTTAATAACTTCCAAAAGCCTAAGTTCTCTTTTCCTAATTTCTTTCTTTTTCTTATCTTTTTTCAAATTTTCAATTTTTTTTAATTTTATAAGAAACTAAAAGAAATTCATCGAAGTTAACATAATGATTTCAGGAATTGAATATCCACCCCCCCATGCCTAAATTATGCAATGTCCTCATTGTAAAAATAGTGACATGAAAAGGGTGGAGTAAACAGGACATCACTTGAGTGTCGTGAAAATCCGGTCAGCTCCACAGAGAGAAGAGTGTATACACACGCATTAAGTTTAATGCCTTCAGCTAGGCATAACATACATACAAAGAAGAAATTGAGAATTCACAGTGCGAGTCAAAATCAAAATAAAAATATTGATTCTCAAACCCACCAACAGAAGATGTCCATAGACGTGGAGCAGATTATGATGTAGACCCATGCCCCAGGGTCGAGTGGTTCTCAGGTTCTGGGTGAAAATCACCCAGAACCGAAGGTTGTTATGTTTGCAGGGTCAGGTTTGCGGTTTAGTGGTGTGCAACCCAAGACCAAAATGTCGAACAATGGGTAAAGATGGTTCAATAGGTGCGGTTGTCCACTTAACATCTAGCTCAAAAAAATAATCAGTTATTTCGAGCTTGGGTTGCACGTGAAAGATATCATAAAGGTCCTGGTAAAAAGTAGGTCATTTCAGGTCCATAAGTACCCTTAGATCCAAAATCAAAGTTCCCTCAGAATTAGCCTCCTAAATTTTTATTTCAACAATTCTATCCTCCAACATCAAGAACTCAGGCTCTAGGACCTCTAGCATATCATTCACCCCATATGATTCTCCCAAGTCCAAAAATCATGGCTAAATCAAGATTGACTTGGGCACAATGATCTCAGAAGTCAGCTCTTTGGGGTGCAGATGAGGAATGGGTTCATTGATTGAATCATCAAGTAAATGAAGATTCGAATCCTCCAAGTTAGCCCCAATCGAATCAAAATCTTCAATGGCTGGGCTATCAAATGGTCCGTCATGCTCCTCAAGCCCATTTATCTCACTAAAATCTTCCTTAAGCTCAAGTGAGACTTCACTAAAAGATTCCTCACCCTCAGAATCAAAGAATCTGTGATCCTCATTTATATATGACTCAAAATCATATGTCGTTTCATGGTCCATGGAGACATATTTTTCATCATTCTCTGGCTCTAGGATCTCAGGTGAGAAACTCTATTCATCCTCAAAGGGTTGCTCTAGCCCAACCTGGTCATATCCAATCTCAGAATATGTATCCCCCCCGACAGGCACCTAAGTGGGTTCAGACATTGGCTCTCCTGAAGGGGGTTCATTTTGAGAATCATCCCAAGATTTGACTAGGGCAACCACAAATTTCATCCTCAACCTCGACAATTTCCCAAGAAGAAACTCACCCAGGTCCCTATCCTTAACACTTTGGAGCAAATCCAATAAAGAACTATTAAGTTCATCAATCATTTTGATCATAGGCTCCAGTGCTTCAGTGCATGTTGTTGGCTGAGCTTCTGACGATTGTATAGTGTTCCTCAAATTAGCCAACACCCTATCCTAGATCTGGTCCACCTGAACCGACTGGTTCGATTCAGGTTTGGGAGGGTTTTGGTTAAATCTAGGGCAGTCAAGATGTCGAGGTTCTTGGGTCCCTCCTTGAAAGTAGGTCATTCTAGGTTGTTCAAAGGATGGTGGTGACCTATATTCAGTGGAATACTAGGGAGGGTAGGTGCTATAATCAGCATATCCTTCCTGATTGTAGATCAAGTTGGTTTTGTCATCAAAGGATAGAGATCCATAATCATTGTAGGTTTGGGAAGGATAATAATCATAGTCTTGTTGTCTAGGGTTAGGCTCTGGACACTGAGGTCCGGATTCGTATCCCCAATCAATGTCATCCTGGCTAGTGGATAGGTAATTATAAGTCAAGTCGGGATAGTAATCATCTTGGGGATAAGTGGTGGTAGGAGGATAGGATGTGAAATGTGTGTAGGATGTGGAAGGGTACATGGTAGAAAAGGAGGGAAAATGGAGAAGAGAAAAGGTGCACTGCAATACAATCAACCAAACCTGTCCTTATGTGGGTAGCCTAAAGACCTACAAACTCCCAAGACCCATCTTGAGATTATAAACAATTTGGTCTACTTTTATCCAGCCAATCCAACCAGTTAGAAGGTTCTTCCTTTGGCTTACGCCTCTAGTTCCTAGTGTACCCCCCAGTCGTGGTCGTTTGACACTACTCCCCTAGCTAGACATCAGATGGACCAGCAAAAGCAGATTAATCGAAAAAAATCTCAGTCTGAGCCCCGAAGAGCGAATCAATCCTTAAGGCTAACGTCTACTTAGTTTTAGTTAGGTTTGGGATGATCGTGCTCTTGGAATGTGATGGGCCCTTTAGATGGGTTGTGCCCTTAATGATCAGTTAAAATGTGTGTGTGTGAACAACCAGGGTTCTCAAACAAGGTTATTTGATGATGTGTCTTTTAGGATTTAACCATGTTTAGTAGCTTTTAGAGTTTAATTCTTAGGTTGGTTCAATCAAGGTCTAGTAGAACACTCCAAGTTCTGAAAGCATAGGTGATGATATGTTCCTTTAAAAATTAAAAATAATGTGGAGTGCCTGGTTCAGCCCTAAGAATCAACCCTAAGTGGCAAGCTACTTGATGGATCAGTTTTAGATTGAGTGGCACGGCCCAAACAGCTCAATCAATTGGACTATTGCACCACTTAGTTAAGACACACAAGAATGCTTAACTTATTCAGATTTCTACTCACTTACATGTATTTAGTTGAGGTGTACTAGGTCCACAGATCAGATCCCAGTTAAGTGGTAAAATCAAAGTGATTGTGCGCCTTAGGATAAGAAGTTGTGGGTGTTAAGTGTGTAGCTTTCAGAAAATCCCACAATCAGATAACACTTTTTTTATTATTTTTTATTTATGTGGATGGCGAGGTGAGTGGATGTGGCAAACAAACAACCAAATCTATCCTAGGGTTTATAAAAAGCACCTAAGTTGATTTGGATTTGAGTTATTAGGTTATGGAATGAAAACTAAGGTGGGGGTGGTGTGGGGGACACTTACAAAACACTCTACCTGCACTTTACTCTGGTCAACCGCACTTGGATCTCCATGCTAGAGTACTTGCAAGACAATAGATCAGAGATAAGAGGGGTTAGTGTTATGTAAATGCAAAGAAGTGCAGAAAACAATAAAGTAAATTCCGTTGCCTCCCTGGCAACGGTGCCAAAATGGTCAGGCATGTTTTGCGAGTTTGAAATCAGGGTTATAAGCAAACCATCGTCGTAGTTGCAAAACACGTCGATCAGATAAAATTTATACCAAAACTCCAAGGGAGTCCCTGGTTGAACACAAGGAGGTGATGTTTACTTTAATTGAAAACCACACTTTGATTTGTTTCTTTTTGGTATTTTAGGGTTTTGTTATTTTTTGGTATTTTTGTAAGAAGAAAACAAGCAAACGAATCACAAGATAGAGATGTGGAACAAATCTGATATACATTACTTCCAATGTCAATTACAATAAACTATGAAAGCATAAAAGGAGAGGGGGGTGAGAGGAAATCTCCCGAATCGATTGTTCGGCTAGATGACAGCGCTTGGCGGAAGCTTGGACAAAGGAGGTGAGGAGCAAGGCGACGGAGGTGAGATGTAGGAGGACGTCGAGTAGAGGAAAGCTTCGATGTGGCTCCGAAATGGAGGTGAGAAGACGGAGATGAACTGCTACTAGAATGGAGGTGGGAGGATAGTTCTAAGGTGACCTATGAATGGGGATGGGAAGATGGACAAATATTTGGTGAGGCGGAGGTTTGCTACACAAATAGGAGCCTTGGGAGCTTGAAAACAAGCTCTAATGGAGCGTTGGTAGGCTTGCTAGAGCTTGGGAGTAGGTGGGAGTAGAGTAGGTAGAGATGGCTTGGAAGGGACAGGGTGTAGGTCCTTTTATAGTGGAGGAGAAGAGGCAAAAAATAGGTATGAGACCATTAGTGACATCCAGACCGTCGCTGGAAACGTCACTATAGGCAGCTCAGGCCCGTTGGCACCCACAGATGGCTTTGCTGGCAAGCAATGAATTAACGATGGCTATAAGCATCACTGTAAGTCCAGCTCATGCGTTGCTGTAGGTCTAGCCCATGCATAGCTAGCGTTACGCTCCCCACCTTTGCTGCGCACCCACGTGCTAGCGCTGTGCTATGCGTAGACACGCCTGCGCACGCATGTGCGGTGGCGCATGCGTGCGCATGGGCAGCCTGGGCTGTGCCACGTGGCGTAGTTTGGGCCATCCATCTTCTTGTTGTAGGGGCTGCTATAAAGGTGGAATTGAGTCGATTTTCATGTCGTTAGGCTACGATCGTCAACTCATATCCATCCACGCGGTTAGATTTTCATTTAAAGCTCCAAATTATGTCTCCTAGTCCGTTGGCTATTGATCTTCCTCGGACTGCATATGGTGCTACAGGACTCCGATCGAGGTGATTTCAGAGGAGTTGGACTCCAATCATTGTCTTGACCAGATCCGTACAGTCGGATCGTCAATCCGAGGCTCCAAAATAAATATCCTTCTCTACTAAACACAAAAATGACGTAATTAACCTAAATTATATACTACTCTAAATGCAGAATGATGCATGCTATACAATATTTATAACATGAAATGCAAATCTAAGCCTAGGAACATGCATGAATAGGCATTTTACCCTTAATAAATGTGTTTACATCACTTATGATTTCACTTGAACTTTGAAAGATATTTTTGTGCAAAGTGACCTAATTTGAAAATTGGTTAACCCAACAAGGTGGGTCAACTTCATCTATTTTGTCCTTTGAGAAATTTAGGTCCCTCTTTTAGTGTTCAAAGGAAATTAAGAGCCTGATTTTAGGGTTTGCTTGTATAGATCAATTCAATCAAGGCTTAGGCATACATTGTTTGGAAAGGTTATTTTTTGATTAAGCAAGTGTGTCTTTAAAACCTTAAATTGAAAATCTTAATTAGCTCTGATTGGTCCAATTTAATTTGTCCAAATGTGGTACCTAGGGCTCAAGCAAGAATGTGATAGCCCTAGATTCCTTTAACTTTAAGTGGGTGCACAAATCAGGGTTTGGATGTTCTCTAAATAGAATGTATCAAATCAGGCAACTTGATGATTAATCTAAGAATATAATGCAGGTATCCCTAATTGATTCTTTCCTTTTTCTAGCTTTTTAGAATCAGGGTCTTAGAGGTAGGTAGATGGAGTTTACCTGCCTTCGGAGTGGCTGATGTGCGGCTGATCTTTTTCTTCAATGAATCCCTGAAATAGATTATAATCAAATGAGATAAAGCAAGTTAGTAGCCAATCTGATATTGCAATTACGACATCTAAATTGAGCAACGCGCCAAAATGTTCATTGCTCTGAAATGGATTTTAAAATCATCGCGTTGCAGTAAAGGTCAAATCAAAGCAAAAAACAAATACAATTTATTACTCAAATTTGAAGTCCGAGGTCGAACATAAGGAGCAATATGGCAATTTAGAACTCAAGATCACAATTAAAGATGTAAGAATTTGCAATCAATATATGAATGAGATCCAATGTCAGTAATGTAAAAAGAAGAGAGGGTAAAATGGTGATTTGAATCACCAAATTACCCTACAATGTTAAGCTTAAGCTACTCAAAGTAACAGATTAGATAAGCCAAGCACAACTAAAATTAACCAATCAGAACCAAGGTATCAGATATTAGAATAGATTTAGGCTCAGACACCTGAACAGAGGCAAAGGCCTCTTCCTCTTTCTTCTTCAATTTCTTCAAGCCTCAGGGAAAGGCTTTTCTCTTCACTTTTTTCTCTTCTTATCCTCTTCTTCTTTCTTTTTCTTCCTCCTCCTTCTCTTCTTCTGCTTCCCTTAGCTTGCAGCACAGGACTTAGCACACTAGCAAAGGCAAAGGCCTCTTCAAATCTCACAAGTCAAGAGGAGGGCGGCTGATGTAAACACATTTACACTACTTAAGATGTCTATTTATGCATGTTCTTAAGCATAGGATTGCATTGCATGTTATAAATATTGCATAACATGCATCATCTTGCATTTAGAGTAGTTTAAATAAAATGGAGGTTAATTGTCTCCTTTTATGTGCTTAGACAGGGAAAACTTTTTATCGGGGCATCGGATCAAAGATCCAACTGTACAGATGTGATCAGGGTGACGATTGGAGTTCAACGACTCCAAGATCGCCCTAATCAAGCATCTGTAGCATCAGCTAGTGACTGGGGAACCCTAGAAGATCAAGGGCTAAGATGGTGTAAATCCGCACTTCATACGACAAATTTGACCGCACGGATGGATTCGGATCGACAATTGTAGCCTAACAGCACGAAAATCGACTCAATCCGACACTCGTGGCACCATCTAGAACATCCAGAAGATGGACGGCCAAGATGGCGCCACATGGTGCCATCTCAACCGTCTAACCGGCCCTCAAGACCACCACTGCTTTTTCAAAGAAGATTTGGCACGCGATCTGGGACGTTGGATCTCGATCCAACGGCTGTGGATACGCGCGCCTTAAAACATCCTCGCACCCATCCACGCTCCGCAGCGCAGCGAGCGAGAGTTTTATCGCGAGCAGGCGACGTGCGATCAAATCGCGTGAGAGGGCGAGCGGTGCAGATGAGCGGGTGCGGGCAAGTGTTGGATCTCAATCGAGCGGTTGAGGTGCTCGATAGCGCCCACGTGCTATCGCACGCCTACACCTCACGTAGGATCGTACGTGGGCGGGTGCGCGTTGAGGAGCGGGGAAGGCGCAACTTAAGCCGTCCGATCTTGCGATCGAACGGCTAAGATTCAGCGAATGTGAGCGTGTGTTGAGCATGCGAGAAAGCAAGCAGCCGTGCGGGTAGCGCCCACTACGCCCACGATGGGGCTTTAGCGACGATTTTATCCGTCACTAAAGACCCCTTATTTAATGTTTTGAGATTTAAACGACCAAATTGCCTTCACTCCTTGTAACTATAAAAGGAGACCCCCTCCACACGAAATTCTCATCCCTTCCTTCTCTTCTCTCCCTCTCCAAAGCTTAAGAGAAGCTTGTCCCACCCCCGGGATGCTTCTCATGAGATAAAGTCAAATTTTCGTCCCCCTTCGGAAGTGGATCCCGCGACGACGACGACGTGCTGCCCCGTTCCCGTTCTTCTACTTCGTCCTCCTTTATCCTGCTTTGTCCTCCTTTGTCCAGGCTTCGTCCCATCTGGCTCATCCTCCAAGCGACCATCGAGGAGGATATTTCTCTCTCCATTCTTTTTACTGCTTTCTAGAATAGATTTACTGCTTTCTAGAGTAGTTCTGCTCATCCTCCAAGCGATCGTCGAGGAGGATATTTCTCTCTCCATTCTTTTAATGCTTTCTAGAGTAAATTTACTGCTTTCTAGTGTAATTATTTTCTACTTTCTTGTTATAATGTTTAGTGAAACAAACAATCTCTTTAATAATGAATTCCCTGTTCATTCTACATCTCGTTTTGATTTCTGTTTGTAATATTCTCTCTCTTTCTTACTCTCTCTCTCTTCTATTTATTATAAATAGTTAGATAGTTTTAATCAATTAAATTACTCCATGACAAATAAAATCAAATTCGTAGTCTTTAAATAAAATGTCCGCCCCCCTGTGTTCGACCCGGAATTTCAATTTCGATATAAATTTTATTTGTTGAACACAAGTTCTTTGCTTTCAAACTATAATGACAGGTTTTTCAAAATCAAACATGTTAGCGTAGCAATTCGAACGTTCAACATTTTGGCGCCACTGCCGGGGAGGCGACATTCTTTGATTTTTCTTTGCATTTTCTAACTTACAAATCATTTACCTCACTTCTCTCCTTTCTTATTGTGATTGCAGGTACTCTTTCGAGATCGGCAAAAGCGGTAGATTGGAGTATAGTGCTGTGGAAGGTTTTGTAAGTTATCCCCAACATCCCACCCATTTGATTTCATTCCACAACATAATAACACAAACATCAATCAACCTAGGTGTTCTTATAAACTCTAGGGTTGGATTGTTTGTTGTTTGACACCCACACCCACCCCAACCCCCACATTAGAAAAAAGAAAAATTAAAAAAAATCTCACAGAGGTACACAACTTCATCTAATTTTCAAACTCAATAGGTAAACCGATCTTTGGAGCTGGTACACACATTCAAACACATAATTGAGTAGAAATCAGGTTAGGTGATCATTTGTTTGCCTAATTAAGTGGTGCAATAGGCCAATTGTTTGAGTTGATTGGGCCGCACCACTTCAATTAAAATCAACTCATCAAGTAGCTACCACATAGGTTCAACTTTTCGGGATTTACCAGGCACTCCACATTCTTTTTAAGTTTTAAAGGAAAATATCTTCACCTGTGCTTTCAAAACTTGGTGTATCAACAAAACTTGCTTGAAAACACCTAAAGTTGAATCCTAAAAGTTACTAAGCAAGATTTAAACTCTAAAGTTCACCACATTAAAAATAATCTTGCTTGAAAACCACTGCTGTGCACGCACACACAAATCAATCAATCATTAAGGGCACAACCCATTTAAAGGACCATCACATTCCAAAGCACATTCAAACCTAGCGCTAAATAAAATAGAGTAGACGTTGGCCTTAAGGATTTGACTCGCTCTTTAGAGCTCAGAACGAGATTATTTTCCATTAGCCTGTTTCTACTGTTCAATCTGATGTCTAGCTAGGGGAGCAGAATCAAACGATCACGACTGGGGGGTACACTAGGAACCGGAGGTGCAAGCTGAAGGAAGAACCTTCTCCCCAGTCCCTCCTTCTAACTGGTTGGATTGAATCGACAAAAGTAGATCAAATCATTTCTTTTATCTCAAGATGGGTTTTGGGAGTCTGTAGGTCTTTAAGCTAACCCACTTAAGGATTGGTTTGATTGTTTGTATTGCAGGACGCCTTTCTTCCTCCCATCTCTCATGAATCCTTCCACATATTACACGCACTCCCTCTCTTTCCCTCCTATTTTGAATTATCCTCAACATAACGATTATCCCGACTCGTACTGTAATCAACCATCAGTTAGTTGGGATAACTCGGATTAGGGATACAGTTCTAGACCTCCGTGTTTAGGGTCTAACCCTAACACTATGATTGTGATTTCTATCCTTCTCAAAGCCACATTGATTATAGATCGTCAACCTTTCATGAACAACCTAATACAATCTACAATCAAGAAGGATACACTAATCCTTACCCATCCTCTGATTACACTGCTTATAGGTCATCACCACCTTTTGAACAATCTGAAATGACCTATTATTAGGAAGGGTATAACGAATCTCAATTCGTTATACCCTTCCTAATAATAGGTCATTTCAGATTGTTCAAAAGGTGGTGATGTTAATTCCCCTGCTTTGACCCCAAACCCACCCAACCTTGGACCAACTCATTTGGTTCAGGGTAACCAGGTTCACGATAAGGTTCTGGCTAACTTGAGGAATATCATTCAATCTTTAGAAGTTTAGCCAATACCTTGCATTGAGAGATTGGAGTCCCTGATTGAAATAATTGATGATTTGAACAAGTCGTTGTTGGATTGGCTCCAGTATGTTAAGGATAAGAACCCGAGTGAGTTTCTACTTGGGAAATTAGCGAAATTGAGGATGAGATTCGTGGTCGCTTTGATTCAATCATGGGATGATTCCTAGGATGAAGTCCCTTCAGGAAAGCCATTGACAGAACCTGCTCAGGCACTTGTTGGCGGGGACACGTGTTACAAGGCTGACCAATTTGAATTAAAGCAACCAATTAAGGATGATCTGATTTCTTCACCTGAGATCCCTGAGCTGGGGTACGAGGAAACATATGTCTCCATGGATCAGAAAGTGACAGATGATTTTGAGACATACATTAATACGGATCTTGATTCTGATGGTGAAGATTCGATTTGCAATGTCTCACATGAGTTTACAGAGCATGATTTTTGTGAGACGTTTGGGCCTGAGGAATCCGAAAAATCATTTGATAGCCCAAGAACTGAGGAAACTGATCTTATTAGGGCACACATTACGGATCCAGAATTGCATTTTCTGGAGGATTCAATTCAATGCCCTAATTGTCAGTTACACCTCGTTGAGTTTATTGATGATTCTATTTCTGAGATAATTAGACCCAAGTCAATTTTGATTTAGCCACATCATTTAGACTTGGAGATTTCAGACGGGGTGATTAACATGCAAGAGGTCTCAGAATTTAACATTCTAATTGAGGAGGATAGGAGTTGGGAAGTTCTGATTTGGGAAGTTAACTTTGGAGGAAATAGAAGATTGAGTCGTAGGGTTCCTTTTAAGCTGAAACCATCAAACCAGAACCCTTATGACATCTGTTTTGAGGATGTCCAACCCAAGCACACATTCAATGATTATCTTTCTGAGCTTCAATTCTCTGTAACCTGACTCTTTGGTCTTGGGTTGCATCCTCATAAATCGCAAGTCCGACCCCGCTTGCATACAGATTTTAGGTTTTGGGTAATTTTTATCCAGAACCTGAGATATTCTCGATTATGGGGTATGGATTTGCACCACAATCTGGTCCACATCTGTGGACCTTTGTTGACAGGTCGGAGGATTCTTCTGTTTATTCTGATTCTAACATGCACTTGTGAATTCTTCATTTCTCTTCTTTGTATAGTGTGCCTAGCTAAAGGTACTAAACTCAGCATTTATACAGTTCTTTTTAGTTTCTATCTCGGAGTGGACCTGACATTCACGCAATTAAGGTGCTTTCTACGCTATTGCACTCTGTTTTATATCTTTTTAATACAATGAGGACATTGCATTAGATAGGCATGGGGGGGTGGATATTCATCTCTGAATTTATTCGTCAGCTCCGTAGATTTGTTTTATTTTCTTTATTAAAAAAAAAAATGGAATTAGGAAAGAGAACTTGGGTTTAAGAAAATTTTCAATCTTAGGAAATACTACATTATGATTTGAACACAAAGACCCTTCAGGTCTTTGGACTTAATCAGCCCGTGTATCCACTAAAATGTGGATTTGTCATTCGAGTCCTCACCATCTTAATTCTATCGTAATTGGAGTAAATAAGTTTGGGTGATAAGTACATGACTTATCAACCCACCCTCTGATTTAAGGGAATTTTGAGTCTTAAGCATCTACACACTTTTTTTTCACTGACTTGTTCGGAAATTCTAACGGAAATTGGGTAGCTAATGAACCTTCTAGGGTGATATGACTGGCAAGTTATCGTGGGTAATAGCCCATAGGTAGGTTGTCCAGAGCCCAGTCACTGGATCTTTCTCTTTTTGCTGTCTTTAGGTAAATCTTAGACCAGGGAAGCTACCTACTTAAAAAAAAAAAGTCAAAAAGAAAAGGAGAAAAAAAAATAAAAATAAGCCACACTTCGCCGCACGGGTATGGCTGACAAGTTGTCGGTGATAACAGCTCATCGACTGGTTGTCCAGAACCCAGCTCAATAAATGCACTGAAAATTCCCAAAACACTTAGGAAGAAGTAGAGAAGTAGAATAAACTGGGGAGATATACACTGGATTCATCCTTGTGTTGACCCCATAAAAAAAATAAAAGTAGGGAGAATGCTACCAGTTGTAAAGATACACCTTTAGGCAAAATTCTTTTTGAGGTCACCTAGAGGCATAGAAATCCGAAGTCCGTTTTAACTGCCGATCAACGAGTCAATCACATCCACAATAAGATGCTTAGAACTTAGGGTTCTCATCAAATCTTGGGTGAGTTGAATGGCCGTAGAAAGCCACTCTTTAACCCTAAAACTTGAAAATCCAAAAAAAATAGAAAAGACGAAAAAGAGAAAAAGAGAAATTTTTCTTTGAATAAGGCGAGGGCTTGAGGCGGTTTGCATTTTGGCAGAAACTCGGGCACTGTTGTGTCTTTGAAAGTTCAAATCCTACGTAGACAGTTTCTTAATGATTGAAAATAACTCATGCCCAAATAATCCAACCTAATTCTTTTAGAAATAGCATAAAGTTTTTGCTAGGGACTAGCAAAAGATAGGCATGGGGTTATGATGTAAACACATTTACACTACTTAAGATATCTATTTACGCATGTTCTTAAGCATAGGATTGCATTGCATGCTATAAATATTGCATAACATGCATCATCTTGCATTTAGAGTAGTTTGAATAAAATGGAGGTTAATTGTCTCCTTTTATGTGCTTGGACAGGACAAACTTTTTATCGGAACCTCAGATCGAAGATGCAACCATACAGATGTGATCAGGGCGACGATTGGAGTTCAACGACTCGAAGATCGCCCTAATCAAGCATCTATAGCATCAGATAGTGATCGGGGAACCCTAGAAGATCAAGGGCTAAGATGATGTAAATCTACACTTCATACGACAAATCCGACCGCACGGATGGATTTGGATCGATGATCGCAGCCTAACGACGCGAAAATCGACTCAATCCAACACTCGTGGCACCATCTACAACATTCATAAGATGGACAACCAAGATGGTGCCACGTGGCACGATCTCAGCTATCCAACCGACCCTCACGACTGCCGCTGCTTTTTCAAAGAAAATTTGGCACGCGATCTGGGCCGTTGGATCTTGATCCAACGGCTGTGGATACGCACGCCTTAAAACATCCTCGCGCCCATCCTCGCTCCGCAGTGCAGCGGGCGAGAGTTTTATTGCGGGCAAGCGACTCGTGATCGAATTGCACGAGAGGGCGAGCAGCGCGGACGAGCGGGTGCAAGCGAGTGTCAGATCTCGATCGAGCGGCTGTGGGCACTCGATAGCACCCACGTGCTATCGTACACCCGCGCCTCACGTAGCATCGTACGCGGGCGGGAACGCGTTGAGGAGCGGGGAAGGCGCAACTTAAGCCATCCGATCTCATGATCAGACGGTTGAGATTCAGTGAACGTGAGTGTGCGTTGAGCGCATGAGAAAGCAAGCAGCCGCGCGGGTAGCGCCCACTACGCCCACGATGGGGCTTTAGCGATGGTTTTATCCGTCACTAAAGACCCCTTATTTAATGTTTCGAGATTTAAATGACCAAACTACCCTCACTCCTTTCAACTATAAAAGGAGACCCCCTCCACACGAAATTCTCATCCCTTCCTTCTCTTCTCTCCCTCTCCAAAGCTCAAGAGAAGCTTGTCCCATACCCGGGATGCTTCTCGCGAGATAAAGTCAAATTTTCATCCCCGTTCGGAAGTGGATCCCGCGACGATGACGACGTGCTGCCCCGTTCCCATTCTTCTGCTTCATCCTCCTTCATCCCGGCGTCGTCCCGTCCGACTCGTCCTCCAAGTGACCGTCGAGGAGGATATTTCTCTCTCCATTCTTTTTATTGCTTTCTAGAATAGTTCTGCTCGTCCTCCAAGCGACCATCAAGGAGGATATTTCTCTCTCCATTCTTTTAATGCTTTCTAGAGTAAATTTACTACTTTCTAGTGTAATTATTTTCTGTTTTCTAGTTGTAATGTTTGGTGAAACAATCTCTTTAATGATGAATTCCCTATTCATTCTATATCTCGTTTTGATTTTTGTTGTAATATTCTCTCTCTCTCTTACTCTCTCTCTTCTATTTATTGTAAATAGTTAGATGATTTTAATCAATTGAATTACTTTGTGACAAATAAAATCAAACACGTAGTTTTTAAATCAAACGTCTGCCTCCCTATGTTCGACCTAGAATTTCAATTTCGATATAAATTTTATTTGTTGAACACGAGTTCTTCGCTTTCAAACTACAACGACAGGTTTTTCAAAACCAAACACGTTAGCATAGCAACTCAAACGTTCAACAGCAGTAGAGAAAAACCCCCCTCTCCACTCTTTTTCTCTTCTTTCTCAGACCAAGCAAATCAGACCAAACCCTGGTATCCGAGTAATCGAACTAGGCCAGAACCGGCGGGGCATGAGCGCGGGCAAGGGCATGCATGGGCATGTGCGAGGGGACCTCACCTCGTGCTACTGAGGAAAACATCCTATAGCACAAATTCAATTTAAGTGCCTGTGGCGCTTAGTCAGCTACCGAGGTCGGACTAAAGTCCCACCCTTCTTCCCACGTCTGTAGCTGTAGTGAAGATGGCTCGAATTGGTGCAACTGAGGAGAACGATGCCTCCAATTGGTGCCCTGGGATCCTCCTAGAAGTATTCCACGCAACTTGGGCGTAGCGCCTGGAGTGAATGTGGTCGGAAGACTGAAGGCATGATTGGTGTAGCCGGGGAGATGGTGGAGCTTCGGTGAAGGACCTGCAAGCACGAGGGAGTGTGATGGTGGCCTTGGTGGTGTACGGGAGTGCATGAAGAGGTCGGACAAACTCGAGATGGCAATGCGGTGAGCGTGGAGTTCGGTAGAGTCATAGGGTGGCGAATAGGATGAATTAGTAAAGGGCTTTTGTTGAGTGAGGCACGGCAGAGATGATGAGGGTGGTAGCGGCGGGTTTCGAGCAGTGTGGTGGTGTTTAGGCGTCACCGGAGCTTCATCGGAGGCGGAGAAGATGACGGTGTCAAGGGAGAAGTGATGGTTGTGCATGTGTGTAGAGAGTAGGAAAGTGAAATAGAAATAGAGAGAGAGCAAGAGAGGGACTTAGAGAGGTGGTAGGGAGGCAGAGGGCTCCGGTATTGATCGACTGGAACCTGAGAAGGAGGAAGAAGCTACGATGTGGCGACGATGACTCAGATGGAGCAATGCCCTCCCTTTGGCTGGGGAGGGTCGCAATAAAGAGAGGAAGAGCTTAGGCCGTCCAATTTGATGGTTGGATGGCTGGAGGAGGCGGATCCAAGGAGGTCGCCAAACAAAAGATTTTTGGTGGTCGAGGGAGGGGGATTAGGGTGATTTGGCGTGCCAAAACTTGCTGAAGGCTTGGCCATGCATCATGGGATCTTTTATAGGCCATAGGAAACCCTTCTAAGCTTGGAAAGAAGCTTCCAAGGTCGGAAGGTTTTTTCAAAATAGGATACCTGAACCTTTGAAAGGTTCGCATGACCTTTTGGGAAAGAATTGGAGCCCAAGGAATGGCTCAAATGGAAGGTAACTTCCCAAGGAATCCCTGTATCAATTTTGGGAGAGATTGATTGAGAATCGAGCGAGAAATCCTCACTCGAAACTCGACAGTGAAGGTTTAACCTTCCAAAAATGGTGCGGGGACATGCTAGTGAAGAAGACAAAGAAGTTGGGGGGCTATTTGTAAGAGAATTCAAAAGTTAAGGGTCTGAATGAGATAGAAAGAGTGTGACTGGACCAAAATGCAAACTTAGTCAAGATGATCTCAGATTGGGCCCAAATTTTGGTAAAAACCTAATTTGAACCTAAGGAATCCAATGGTGAAGTTGGGTTTTGGTTTTGAACAAGTTTGACTAGGTAATTTATGTAAAAACCCAAATTAGGGCAAGTGTCAATCTATGACTCTATTTTGGGTCAAGACGGGTTCTAATGGTCAAATTGAAGGTACCAAACCCTAGAGAATATTTTTCTATGAATTTAGAGGATTTAGGTGAATTTTATCCTGACCAAAATGTTAGTTAATTAAGCGGGTCTATTTTTAGGGTTTTAGAAGTCATTTAATTCTCAAAACAGCGCAAACCCTTTTCTATCTGTTCTAACCCACTTGTTAGCCTTTTAGGACCATTTGAACCTTAATTAACCCCTGAGAAAACCTATGATTATTCTGCATTCAAGATATGATGGTAAAATTGCAGTTTTAATCCTATTTCTTATCTTTCTCTCAGAATGATTATGCAATGAATTACAGTCCTTTGGCAATTATGTAGGAGCATTTAATGACTTAATTAGATCAAATTGAGCTAGTTATGGCTCATGATGGTGTTCCCATCAGTCGGGTAGCCGTAAAAAGTTATCCCAAAACTCTCAAACTCCAAAAGTCCAAAAAAATTAGAAAAGAAGAAAAATAAAAACATGTATCTTCCCTTTTCAAATAAGGCGAGGTCTTGGGTAGTATGCATTCTGGCAGACACCTAGGTACTGTTGAGTCTTCATAGTTTAGGTCCTTAATTGATAATTTCTATTGTTAATAAACAACTTAGGCCTAAGTAATCAAATCCTAATTCTGATTTTATACATAGCATGTAGTTTGATTTTGCTTGGGACTAGCAAAAGATAGGCACGGGGGTATACGAATTTAATTCTTTCCTCCACTATAAAAGGATCCCTACCCCTCCCATTTTTCTTCATCTCTTCATTTCTTCTATTTACCACCTCCATGGCTCTAGAGAGAGCTTCTCCCAAGCCCAGGATGCTCCTCACTATTAGAAAGCAAATATTTTTTCCCACCTCTCATCCCCCTTCGTGGAGCATCCCATGGCTATCTTCTCACCTCCCTTCAGGAAGAAGATCCTCGTGGCGACGCTGTCTTGCCCCGTCCTCTGTCCTCCAGCTCCATCCTCATTCATCCCGCTCCTCACCACCTTCCTCCAAGCGACGTCAGAGCAAGTCATCCTTCGAGCAACTGTCGAGGGGGATTCTTCTCATCTCCATCTATCTTTACTGCTTTCTAGTGTAGTTTTTCCTGGTTTCACAGTTGTAGAAAACATTTGCTTCAAAAATATATGTGATTGTTTCTCTCTCTCACTTATATTTTGCAAGTAGATTAGTTAGATAACAATTCATCGACCTGATCTCTTCCCCTCTTAAAAATACCAAAAAAAATTAGAAAAGACAAAAACAACAAAAACAAATAAAAGCGAAATGCGTATCTTTCAAAACCAAACGTTCGCCTCCCCGTGTTCGACTCGGGAATCACATTTCACTGACCAATCCACCACATGGAGAGAAACTGTGGGACTTCTATGATCCGACAACGATGATTATAGCACCTCAGGTCCAAATTCCTACAGGCAAAGACACATTAGAGTTAAAGCCGAACATCATAAGTCTAATTCAGACTCATTTTTGTGAAAACTTGAATGAGGATCTTTTCTAGCACATCGAAGATCTGAGTCGAATTGCAGAGTCAATTTGACCCAGAAATGTAGATTTTGGAATTATTCTCATGAAGGTTTTTCCTTTCTCTCTCAAGGATAAAGCGTCCTATTAGTTCAAGACTATCAGGAGGCCATGGAATCTGGGAGGAATTACTTCATGAATTCCTCCAAAAGTTCTTCCTAATTGGTCGAACAAATGCAATGAGGATTGCAATCATGACCTCCTAAGGCCCAGGAGAGAAACCGCATGATGCCTGGTACAAATTCCACGATCTTCTCAAGAAATGCCCGCACCATGGTGTACCCAGATGGCACCTTGCACAAGTCTTTTACCATGGGTTCGATGACACACATCAGTACTTGGTTGATGCATCTAGCGGCGAGAATTTCCTCAAGAAGGGCGAGAACTAAGCATTCGAGATGTTCGAATCCTTAGTAGAGAACTCGATGAATGTCATCTCTATGAACCAATTCCAGTGACCTGGACAACAACGACTTAGTGTCCTTGAAGCTCACGCCAAATTTTCCTGAGCTGATATGGACATTATCACCAAGAAGCAGGACAACGTGAATCTGCTCGATAAGAAGCTCAAGGAATTAATGCGAGCAATATCTGGGTTTCCTGGTAATATAGCTGCATCACACTCCTCTCTTGCATCCTGAGCCCCTCCTGCTCAAGTACATCTTTTCACTCAGGATGTTTCTTTTCCATCTCCACGGGATCCTATGTATCAGGAACCCGTGAATAATCTGGATCTAGCATCATACAATCAGGGTTACGCACCACATGACAACTCGAATGCGTATTCCTTTGATGAATTTATGTCTGAGACATCCTCGACCTATGAAGATGTCAATGCTATTCAAGGTTACGGGCGTAATAACCCGTATTCCGAGATGTATAATCCTGGTTGGTGCCAGCATCCTAATTTTTCTTGGTCTGGTAACTCACAGAGACTAAATCAAGATCCACACTACTAGACCAAACAATACAGGAATGCGCAAAACACATACCTAAGGCAGCAGCCATTCCCGTCTTAGCAGCAAACATGCCCTATCTATCAGCTACTGCATCAAGCTACCAATCACCCTCCAAGGTAGGCTGACCCTCTCGAGGCATTGAGAGAAGAATTGAAGGAGTCTATGCGTCAAACGAACTATGACAACTTGAATTCATGAAAAAGATGGTGGGTCAGATTCGAAACATTCAGAATGCGCAGAACCAACTGCTATAAGAACATAGAATGAAGGGAACCTTGCCCTGCCAACCTTTCCCTAACTAAAGATATGTATAGAACCAAGGTGCCCTACCTAGGTTCCAAGCACCACAAGGACAGGCACATGCATTACTACAAGCACCTCCTATACCTCCTAGCTATATTGTAGGTCAGTCAGCCTTATCATCAAATCCTACCCATTCTGCCCCTTCTACTCCTCCACCTTATAGATAGTATGCTGATGCAAATGCTATCAAACTAAGGAGTGGAAAAGCTACAAAAGACCCACCATGTAGGCAGGTGGGCCATAATACTTCTCAGGATAGCTTGTCTTCCTATTCTATCCCTTCAAAGGAGCAACCTAAGGAAAAGGAACCAATCACTGAGTGTTGATAGGGAGAAATCGATGTTTTAAAATTGTTGCATTGCAGTATAGTCAAAATCGCTTGTCAATAAATACAATTTATAACTCAAATATCTAGAAATGAAGTCTAAGGTTGAACATAGGGAGCAAATAGGAATTCACATGCTAATCTTCAATTAAAATATAAATGAGCACAGAAATAAGCCAAGAATAATACATTCAGTGAATTCTAATCTGTCACATTAGATGCTCAATGAATAACATAAGTATTTCAAGAGTTTAATGAGGCAAGAAGATGTCTAAGACAAAATAATGATGATTTAGATCACCAATTATTAGTCTAAGCACATATATATCAAATACTCAAATGTGTGAAATAAATGAACAGTGATCGAACATCTGATTTAAGAATCAGACGACTTAAATGTCACCTACTATAGTGCTTTTTCTCTGATCTTCTTTTTTTGTTCTACTACTCTCTTAGGCACAACTCTTTTCTTTAGCCTCTTCTTCCTTCTGCCTTTAGCTTTTCTCCTCTTCTCTTCTTTCCTCCCAGTGACTAAGTGTCACTCAAATCCTTCAGAAGCAAAACCCACCCCTCCTTCGCTCTCTCTTTCTTTCCTTCCCCCTCTCCTCTTTCTCTCAGATAGCTGGGTTAATCAAGTATACAGGTTGCATAACCAGGTCTAGGGTTGTGTGCGTGGGTGTTGCAGCCGAGGAGTGAAAGGCTAGGCAGGTCGGGTCGTGTGCTGGTGAGCAGGGACCTCACCCCCAATGTGTCTTAAGGCAACCATCCGAAATCACAAAATCAATATATGCGACAGTTGCACCTCCTCCCTCTACAATGTGGGACTAATCAGTCCCACTTCTCTTTGCGGGTGCTTGTAACTGCAAGTCTCATCCAATTGATGGTGAAGGAGCAGTCAATGCTCCCAATTTAACACCTAGGTAGTTGCTTTGAAGTCCTTCGCGTCACCTGGAGGTGGCTTTTGGAGCAAGCATTGTAAGAACACTTGCTTCAAGGTCGCGTGAAGCTCTATCAATGGCAGTCGAAGGTCCTATACCTGAAATCATGAATAAGGCTTCTTGGCCACATTAAAATAGTTCATAAGCATCACCAAACCACAGCGAGTGTAGTGGTGGTGGTTTCCTGGTGATTGGTGAAGCATAGAGGTTGAACAAACTTGGAGATGGTGGTGTGGCACTAGGTTGGTTGATGGGAGTTTTGAGTGCTCAAGAGGATGAAATAGGAGAGGGTTTTTGTGCGGGGATGAATGGCGGAGCTTTTGGGAGCATCAGCAAGGTGTGTGGAGGTGTGAGGTGAGCAGATGACCTCGCCGGAGAGATGGCTGAAGATGGAAGAGTTGACGGTGAATAGTGTCATTGTGGGCTATTTTTGGATTTTTATAAAGGGAATGATAAGAGAGGAAGAAAGGGTCCTAATTACCTACTCTAAGGGAAGAAAGGGATAGGAAGGACACCGGCTTTGGCTACCTGCGTCGTGGGAGAGAACTTCTCCAGAGGAGGACGGTAGCAAGGAATAGGGAGGACGACTCTCGCTTTGACTAGTGAGGCATGGAGGATGATAAGGAAGAGGATGGGTAGGCCAATTTTGCCGTTGGCTGCCCCTAGGAAGACGAGAAAGGAGGCTATTAGAGCATGGTTGGAGAGGGGCCAGAGGTAGGGTTTGGAAGATTTCAGCCCCAAACCTTTCTAAGGAGGTAACGAAGTTGGAGTGAAGCTTATATAGAGCTTAGGACCTGTTGCAAATAAGGAAGGAAGCTCGACGAGCTTTGAAATTTCAGGCGAAGAAATCCCTAAAATTTCAAAGGTTCACAACAACTTTTGGCTTTGATTCCAGGTCCAAGAAGTTGCCTAGATGATTGGGATTCATCTGAGGAACACTACTTCCAATTTTAAGGGAAATTGATTGAAGGATCAGAGAGATTTTCTAAATTGAAGGTCATTTTCTCAGTGGGTGATATAGACACATCTATTTAGTTTAAAATGCCTAATCATGCATGTTCCTAGGCTTAGATTTGCATTTCATGTTATAAATATTACATAGTATGCATCATTCTGCATTTAGAGTAGTTGTATATATTTTAGGTTAATTAGGTCCTTCTTATGGTTAGGAGAGAAGAGGATATATTTCAGGGCCTCGGAAGGACGATTGGACCGTACAGATATGATCAAGATGACGATAGGAGTCTAACACCTCCAAAATTGCCTAGATCGGAGTCCCGTAGTATCATATGAAGTCCAAGGAAGATCAACGACCAAGAGGGCAATGCAACATCCTTACGGGCTTCGGATGAAAAATCCAACCATACGGATGGATTCGGAGTGACGATCGCAGTCCGGCAACGTGGGAATCATCTCGATTTGAGCACCGTGGCACCCTCTGCAACAGATAGAAGATGGATGGCCCAAATGGCACCACGTTGTGCCATCCAAGTTGCCCAACAGCAACCATCAGCAACTGGAAGGCGCCCTCATCATCTTCATCATCAATCCTCAACCATTGGATCTTGATCCAACAGCTGAGAAATCTCCTCCACCACATGCCTTAAGACGTCCACGCAACCATTTAGACGACTTGGCGCAATGGTGGAGGCATGGGCTTTCAATGGAGGGGCGTGGGTTCGAATCCCTGCAGCCTCCCCCAATTGGCCAATTGAGCGCATAGCTATGCAGCACGTGGAGGCACACACATGCAAGCACAGAACAGCGCATAGGGTAGCACAACACGGTGCCAGCATGCGAGTGTGCACGCAACAAGGAGTGCGCAATGCTTGCACCAACAGGGCGTGAGCGGTGAGGGCACGATCTTTAGCGGCAGTTGGGCGAGCCTTTAGCGACACTTGTAGCTGTCACTAATGGCTTCCGCTATGCACGTGCCAGTAAATGAATTGAAGGGAGGGATCTTTAGCGACAGTTGGGAGGATCTTCAGCAACGATTACAGCTGTCACTAATTGCCCATGGACAATTTTGTCTCTCCTCCACTATAAAAGGACCTAGCCCCCTCCATTCCAAACTATCTCTTCCTTTATTCCTCTCACCACCTCCAAGGCTCTAGAGATAGCTTGTCCCAAGCCCCGGATGCTCCTCTAGAGTAGACAAGGAAATAGTTTTCCCACCTCTCATCCCCATTCATGAAGCATCCCATGGCTGTCCTCTCACTGCCCTTCGAGAAGCAGATCCTCGTCGCGACGTTGTCCTGCCCCATCCTCTGTCTTCCGACTCCATCCCCGTTCATCTCGCTCCTCACCACCTTCCTCCAGGCGACGTCAGAGCGAGTCGTCCTCCAAGGACCATCGAGGGCGATTCTCTCACCTCTTTCAATCTTTTTCGCTTTCGTAGTGTAGTTTTTCCGCTTTCGTAGTTGTAACAAAAATTTATTCATAGATAGATGATTGTTCTTCTCTCTCTCTCTCTCCTTTATATTTTACAAGTAGATTAGCTAGAATTCATCAACTTGATCTCTTGCCCTATTAAAATACAAAAAAAAATTATAAAAGATAAA
Source organism: Thalassia testudinum (assembly GCA_037157565.1). Taxonomy (NCBI): domain Eukaryota; kingdom Viridiplantae; phylum Streptophyta; class Magnoliopsida; order Alismatales; family Hydrocharitaceae; genus Thalassia; species Thalassia testudinum. The sequence goes on from JAZHRO010000024.1 coordinate 80,775,537, forward strand.
AACGACAAAAGCAAATAAAAGTGAAAGGCGGACTTTTCAAAACCAAACGTTCGCCTCCCCGTGTTCGACCCAGGACTCACTTTTCGAGTTTCAGTTATACATTTTATCTGATCAATGCATTTTGCGAGCTACGACGACGGGTTCTCCAAACCTCGATTTCTACCATGCGAAGCACGTTAATCAATGGGTTTAGGACTTGGCTTGAAGGAAGGTGGCAAGGACCGTTTGGTGAAGAAGGAGACAAAGGTAGGGGGCTTTATGCAATTATTTTGAAAGTTAAGAGCATGTGTGTAAGAGAAAAGAGTTAAACTACACAAAAATGTAAACTTGGTCAAGATGACCTCTGATTTAAACAAAATTTTGGTACAAGCCTAATTTGGACCCAAGGAATCTGATGGTGAAGTCTGATTTATGTTTTGACCAAGTTTGAATGTCTAATTTGCATAAAAACCCAAATTAGGGCAACTATTTGACTGAGACTCTATGTTAGGTCAAATTGGATTCCAATGGTCAAATCAAAGATAGCAAACCTTATAGAATATTTTTCTATGATTTTTAGAAGGTTTAGATGAATTTTATCCTGACCAGAAGCTCAGTTAATTAAGGAGGTATGCTTTTAGGGTTCCATGTCATTTAATTCTCAAAACATGTGAAAACCCGCTTTTGTCTGCATAAACCCACTTATTAGACATTTATGACCATTTGAACTTCAATTAACCCCTGAGAAACCTCATGATTGCTCTGCATTTAGGATATTCTGTTAAAACTGTAACTTTACCCCTATTTTATTGCATTTCTCTCAGAAAGGATGTGCAGTGAGTTAGGGCTCTTTGACAATTATGTAGGGGCATTTATCAATTGATTATGACTAATTAAAGCTAGATATGGCTGATGATGACGTTATCATCATACCCTTATGCCTAACTTTTGCTAGTCCCTTAGCAAAATCTTATTAAAAGAACTTAATTTTTAGACCATACTTTGATGTTCAGAGTCCTGATTCTTTCATTTTAGAAATTAGGTCAGAGTGCTAATAATAGGCCTAGAGGTACTCAAGTACCAACCAAGATCGGGACCTCACTAGCTTTTGCCTCAATCTGCTGCGAAGCTTTCTAAGGCCCATCGAAACTATCCTAAGATTCGTTGAACCCCACGGTTAAAGCACCCATGCTTGTAACATGATTAGTCTAGGTTCAGTTTGTAGTGCATTTTTGTAAGAGAGAGAGAGAATAATTTTTTTTTCATTTTTGGAGAGCTTTCTCTCTCTTTTTCTTTTCTTTATTTCTAACTTCAGATTGGCTCAAAAACACGATCTGTATTGGATTCCTAGTCCCCATCATCAATCCTCGTAGGGTCCCTGGCAGTCGATGCTTCGAGATATCATTGCCCATGGAAACCTCCAGAACCCTGGCTTTTGACACTTTGAGATAGTGCCACCCATGGCATTCTTTAGCTAGATTCAAATCCTGGCAATCGACATTTCGGGATAATCCCGCCCATGGCACCTAAATTAGCTAAGGTGCTTACATGCCCCCAATAGGATATTTAGATATCCTAGGAGATAAGCACTGAGGAGATGGCATGTTATTGTGCATCTTCGAGGGGACTTTCCCACCTCTCCGTGTAGGGAACTCATCCAAATTAACTTGTGTCTTCAAGCCACTCCTAATTTAGGCAACTTTTTCAGAACAGAATAAATGCTTTTGCATGATTTTGATTATTAAGCACACTGAACAAGACTTGTGTGTGGATTAGGGTGCTTAGGTTACCGAGTCCTACAAACTAGAGGTCAGTTAACAAGGCCGAATAATCCCTAAGCCTTAGACCTAATACGTAAGCTTCACATTTTCCTCAACCTCTTAAGGATTATCTAGATCTTAACAATACTTGAATTTTTAAGACTAAAACAAGCCCAAGAGGCTTAAGATCAGCACTCATACTAATCTCTTTGTCTCTTTGTTATTATAGGACTTAATTTTTTTCTTTTGATTTGGTCTAGAACTTAAGTAGATTCCATAATCATTTGCTAATGACTATCCTTTTTTATTTCAAATTGTAACTCCTTTTTGTCATTTAAATCACCTCCTCTTTTCCTCCTCAAGAACGATATGCAATTAATCTCACAAAATTTCCTCCCCTTTCCATTTTTTTGTTCCTTTTCAATTTTTTTATTTTTTTGAATGAGTAATTTTTTGTGAGAACCCTTCAGAAACTTAAATTTTTATGTGTTTGCACTTTAACACCCCCCCATGCCTAAGTTATGCATTGTCCTCATTGTTAGTGCTAGAGCACCACGATCATTTATTTTGATGATAACAAAACACGTGTTATTTAACATTTGTGCTTAAAGTTTTAGATTTCAGGTTAATTGCAAATGGAGACGTGTTTAGATGGAGTTCGAGCTCGCATCCATGGCAGATTGGAGGAGCTTGATGGAGAACAAAGAAGCTTCGTGAGGAGCGATAGCTTGAAGAAGCATGAAGACAAGAATAGGATAGATTTCGTTTTATCTTATTCTATGTCATTTTATTTCTTTGTTTTGCTCTTTATTTCTTTCTTAGATATTTTTAAAAGGTAGTCCTAAGAACACTTACACAACCCTAGGATACATAAGTTTTCTATAGAGAACTTAGAAAACCAAAAAAGGGTTCTGATAGCCTAATCAGACATCTAATTTGGAAATCAGACGTCTGATAGTGACTTTTAAGATGTCTGACTGTTGACTCAGACGTCTAATAACTTAGGCTGGACTTTGTAGCTTCTGTCTGATGAAATCAGCTGTCCAGACCCTAGTCCAGACGTCTTAGAAGATGTATGATGTTTGTGCCAGACGTCCAATTAGTGGAACGTTGGCTTCCTTTACAAACGTTGAGGGAAATGACCGTTAGGCTTATATCAGACGTCTGTAGAGGACCCCAGACATCTGCTATGTGACCGTTTTGCCTCGACTGACCCAAAATCTCCTTTGTAAGATTTTCTAGCCGTTAACCTACCTTAAGAATCCATTCCCGCTGTACAATAGGTTTTCAGACGTCCTAACCTAGTGCTAGACATCCTGTATGTCGTCTGATGGCCATACACTAGAAGCCTGTTTAGGTCTGAACCAAGTCAGGAAAGAAACCCACCTAAGATCAGATGTCTGACTTAGTTTCCAGACATCTTAAATAGATTTTCCAGATGTCTGATACCCGAACTAGACGTTTGATGACCTTGCAAAATCATTATTGATTCTCATTACGACCTGTTTTGCCTTGGGTTCAACCCCAACGGCTATGGAAGCTTTCTAAGGGCTTCCAAAGCCTTCCTAGGCCCTTTATAGATAGAGAAGGACCCTTGCCTTGCAAACTCACACCAAGACACACCTTGAATACCATTTCCATATCTCTTATGTCAAAAACAAGTAGAAGATTATCTAGAAGAAGTTCTAGCTCTCCAAGCTTTTGTTCCACATCTAGAGAGCTTAAATCCAGTTGCGCACCCGCTTTCCCTCCGAGATTACAAGAGTTACCAAGCACCGCAGCATGGTTCACGCACTCGTGTCAGACCGACTCGCTTCCAAGCAAAGGGAAGTAACCTTACATATAGTAGCTAGGTTGATCTTTGTTGGCTCTATTGGTTGTTTTGTAATCTTTCTTTATTATTGGTTGGGTATTCACATTGCGAATTTTCGTCTCCTTAGTCAGACAAAATTTTCCTTGTGAAGAAGAGGGGTTGAGGAACGCTACCCTTGTTCTTGTAGCATGGTTGTAATTGAGGTTGAACTACCCTCATTTAAGTAGTTCATATAGTGGATTTGATCGACTAGATGGATCGGGAAATCATAACTCGAGAGGGTTAGGTGGTGGTTTTTACCCGGGTTGGGTTTCCGCCTAAAAATACTTGTGTACATTGTGAGATTGCCCATTTTGTGAGATTGTTATCTTTTTATTCCGCATTTTATACTACACGCATATCTCACCCCCTCTCGTAGGAATCTACAATTGGTATCAGAGCAGGTTCTTGCTTAATTGGTGTAACAACCACCAAGAGTTCAATGGAGGGGTGCAGCTCCACGATTAGGATTTCCGAAGGGCAATCCACCACCTGTCCACCTTTCTTCGACGGAAGCAACTACCCCTATTGGAAGCTGCGAATGAAGACGTGGCTTCAAGCCAACGACTTCATGATTTGGGCTAGATGCGAGATGCCGTTTGACAACCCAGAGAAACCCACGGGAGGCTACTCACAACAACAAATCCGTGAGCTCTCTCTCAACACAAAAACAATGAACGCATTGTGTTGCACATTAAGCCTGGAAGAATTCAACCAAATCTCGTAGTGCACCACCGCTTATGAGATTTGGCACACACTTGAGGTAACTTACGAGGGCACCTCTAAGGTAAAGTCTTCTAAAATTAATTTACTTTCACAAGAATTTGAATCATTTTCTATGAAGACTAACAAAACTTTAAGTGAGATGAATACTAGGTTCACTCTCATGGTAAATAATTTGAAAGCTTTAGGGAAGACCTTCATCAAGGGGGAGCTTCAAGGGAAGCTTCTTTGTTCTCTCTGACTGGAGTGGGAATAGAAGGTCACCGGCATCGAGGAGGCAAACGAGGTAGAGGAGCTCAACATGGAGGATCTCCTAGGCAATCTGAGGGCCTACGAGACAAAGCTAAAGCAGAAGAAGGATACACCAGAGCCAAAACCAAAGAAGACCCTTGCATTCAGAGCCGCATTAGATAGCGAGGTAAGTTCCGATGATGAAGATTTTAAATTTTTACTTAAACAATTTTTCAAGTTTTGTAGGGAATCAAAGAAAGAAAAGGAGAAGAAGGAAAAAGATAGCTTGAGATGTTGCTACAACTGCAACGAAAAGGATCATCTTCGACTTGAGTGCCCTCTTCTCAAGAAGGAGAAGAAGAGGGAGAAGGAGAAGAAGTATAAGAAGAAGGTGTTCCAAGCGACTTGGGACAACTTGAGCTCGGAGGAAGAAGAAGAAAATCCCAAAAAGAAGAATGAAACCGCCTGCATGAGTTTCATGGTGACAATGGGCAACAATGAAAGCGACTCCAACAATGAGGTAAATTCCGATTTACAAGATGCATTTGATGAATTATTTGAACTTAGTAAATCACTTAAGGTAGAAAATAAAAATATCAAAAAGAATCTTAGTACTCTTAAATCTGAAAATGATAGGTTAGAAATAAAACTTAAGGACCTAGAAAGTAGTTATAGTCCTAAAGATGATGCTCTGTCATTAGAAAATCACAATCTAATCATTGAAAATAGCATATTGATTGAGGAGAACACTAATTTAAAATTAAAAGTTTCTAGTTTAAAAACCAAGATGCATATTATAGAAAAAGAAATTGCATGTCTTATGGAAAAATCAAATAATTTGATCAATAAAGTAGAAACTTTATCTAGCCCTAAGGTTGAGAAAGGATCTCCGTCAAGGAGACTCGCTAACAAATCTGGATCCAAATTGATTTGGATTCCGAAGAAGGATTTAGAATCCTATTTTGTAGGTCATAAAGATTACAACACAAAGGACTAGACCTACAAGCTGAAAGATTGTCAACTCAAATTGGGAGGACCAAGGAGTAGACAAAGGATGAAGGAAAAGAGGAGATCGACGAGACGACGAATAACCAACTGACCCATCGTATGTTGACCGCAAGATTAGAGACTGGCGTCGATTCCCGAACCTCCAAGTTACGGATGGGAACCCCATCCGATTTGGCATCCACCTCCATTTGGGCCATTCTATTGGCCATGGTAGGTGAGGTAATCTCTAACCCTATCGTTTTATCATTAGCATATAGATAAGGGGAGTTAAAATTTATCAGCTACTTGTCAATCTTTAAGGGGGAATTTCAAAAATAAGTTAGCCTTATTTCCTTTAGAAAAGGGGAGAAGAAGATATAGTTATCTTGTTATTACAAAAAGGAGGAGAACATTATTCTTGTTAAAATAAATTCAACCCAAAAACTAGAACAACATGTTTTAAGGGGGAGTTTAGGAAAATTAAAATTTATAATACCTTTTTTGATAATGTCAAAAAGGGGGATAATTTTATGGATTATTATTTATGGTTTTGTCATCATCAAAAACAGGGAGATTGTTGGTGCTAGAGCACCACAACCGTCGTTTATTTTAATGATAACAAAACAGGTGTTATTTAACATTTGCACTTGAAGTCTTAGATTTTAGGTTAATTGCAAATGGAGACATGTTTAGACGGAGTTCGAGCTTGCAACCATGGCGTATTGGAGGAGCTTGATGGAGAATAGAGAAGCTTTACGAGGAGCGATAGCCTAAAGAAGCATGAAGAGAAGAATAGGATAGATTTCCTTTTATCTTGTTCTATGTAATTTTGTTTCTTTGTTTTGCTCTTTATTTCTTTCTTAGATCTTGTTAAAAAGTAGTCCTAGGAACACCTGCACAAACCCTAGGATACTTAGGTTTTCTGTAGAGAACTTAGAAAACCAAAATAGGGTTCTGACAGCCTAATCAGACATCTAATCTGGAAATCAGATGTCTGATAGTGACTTTTAAGACGTCTGACTGTTGACTTAGATGTCCAATAACTTAAGCTAAACTTTGTAGCTTTTGTCTAATGAAATCAACCATCCATACCCTAGTCCAAATGTCTTAGAAGACGTCTGATATTTGTGCCAAACGTTCAATTAGTGGAACATTGGCTTCCTTTACAAATGTTGAGGGAAATGACCGTTAGGCTTATATCAGATATCCGTAAAGGACCCCAGACATCTGATATGTGACCGTTTTGCTTCGACTTACCTAAAATCTCCTTTGTAAGATTTTATAGCCATTAACCTATCTTGGGAATCCATTCCTGCTGTATAATAGGTTTTCAGATGTCTAGACCAAGTGCAAGACATCCTGTATGTCGTCTGATGGCCATACACTAGAAGCTTGTTTAGGTCTGAACCAAGTCAGAAAAGAAACCCACCTAGGATCGAACGTCTGACTTAGTTTCCAGACATCTTAAACAGGTTTTCCAGATTCTGATGACCCTGTCAGAATCATGATTGATTTTGATTACGGCCTATTTTGCCTTGGGTTCAACCCCAACGACTATGGAAGCTTTCTAAGGGCTTCCAAAGCCTTCCCAGGCCCTCTATAAATAGAGAAGGATCCTTTCCTTGCAAACACACACCAAGACACATCTTGAATACCATTTCCACATCTCTTGTGTTGAAAAGAAGTAGAAGATCATCTAGAAGTTCTAGCTCTCTGATGAGAACCTCATCATGAGCCATAACTAGCTCATTTTGACCCAATACAAAGGATAAAAGCTCCTATATATCTCAAGGAAAGGCTTAACTCAGAGAATTCTGAGTTTGAGAAGAAAACCAGTCACAAGGGGTAAAAGTGCAATTTTACCAGTATAATCTGCATACAGGGTAATTCTGGGCCCAAACACAGGTCAAAACAGCTTAATAAGAATAAAAGTGGGATGAGATGATCTAGCAAGGGCTACAGCACTTCCAAGGAACCAAATGATAATCTGTAACCCTAAAACAACCCACTTCAATTCACAAGGTTCGAGGCAAAGTAAAAATAGAATAAACCCTCTAAAATTCATAGAAAAATAATCTCTAGGGTTTAGAACCTTCAATTTGGCCTTTAGAACCCATTTTGACCTACATTGAGAACCATGCCCAATTAATAACTTAATTTGGGTTTTTGCGCAAATTGACCGGTCAAACAAGGTTTAATATGAAAATAAAATTCACCATCAGATTCCTTAGGTCCTAATTAGTCATGAATAAAAACTTGAGCCTAAGAAGAAACCTCCTTGACCGAATTTACACTTTGGTCCTCATATATTTACTCTTTGGCCCTCAACTTTTGAACCCTCGCATTTAGGCCCCTAACTCTCCTTCGTTCTTTGCAAACAGGTCCCTCCTGCAAAACCCTGCCAGCACCATGCTCCGGCGACCTTGCGCGGAGCATGGCGCCGCGCAGGGTGAGGTGGAGGACCTGGCAAGTGTACCGGGGGTGCCCTGCGTCGTCAGCCGTCGCAGGAGCACCCCCATGGTCACTGTAGCCCCCCATACCGGCCGTGCGAACGCACGGACGGTATGGGTTCGAATTCCGACCATGCTCCGGCGAGGGAGACACGTCGTCTCCCTCCGCCTTCCTCCCTGCTACAACCCTATAAATACCCCCCGCCGCTCCACCGACCAAGGCAGCCTGGATCTGACGGAGAAAACCCCCAGCTTTCGTCTCTTCTTTCTCCGGCAGACGCTCACCAGCTCCGGCGACTTCCTCTCCCTCCACCTCTTCGCTCTGCCGCACTACCAGCAGCAGAGACCTCCTCCCCTGCTCTTCCCGCGCCACGCCGCACCCAGCTGGCGCCTCTCCAGCCTTCTGCTCGCCGCCGCCCCTCTCCCTGAGCATCATCTTCTCCGGCGACAGTCGATACGACTGTCGCCCTGTTCCTCCCCCTTCGTCCCTGCAGTTAAGTTAGACTTACTCCCCTTCTCCTCCTCTTTCTTTCCCCGCTTTCGATTTAGTCAATTAAGCCCTCTACCGACCCTGTTCACCCTCATCCTCTCCGCCTCCGACCACCCTCCGGCGAGCCGCTCCCATCACCTCAGCGACCCACACGGCTCGCCGACCACCGCAGAACTTCCGCCTCCTCACCCTGATCCTCTTCCGCCCCTCCACTTCCCACCAAACACCCTCTGCAGACCCACCGAACACACCCACTCCCTCGCTCACAGTCTGACCTAGGACGACCTAACAGCTCCATCACACCCCCTGCAGACCCCCTGACCACCTTCGCCGTGCCACGGCGAAGGTCCTCCGCCTGTCTGATTTGGCCAAGAGGCCGTGCCATTGGTTTCAGGTTCCAGGCCTTGGCCGCCATTGGCGAGGAAGCTCGAAGCCTGCTCGAGGTTGCTCCAAGCCGAGATATCCCAGATTGAATAGCCACGGCCAGCGCGGAAGAGTCTCACGCACACACCCTGGCCCTCGATTGGAGCTGTACGCCTCAACAGCCGATGCAATTGGGAGCACCATCCCTGCTGCAGGCGTAAGAAAATTGGGGTGGGACATTTAGTCCCACCTCGGAATCTCTCAAAGGCGCGCGGACACATAAATTGAAAAACTGCCGTATGCTGTTTGCCTCAGTTACCACGGGGTGAGGTCCCTCTCACCCGACCCGACCCGACTCGGCCTCGTCCGTGACCACGCTCCGCGGACCTGGCCCGACCCGATTAGACTGACCTGCACTCCTCGTCCACCACGCACGCCGGTGGGCCTGGACCCGGGCCTGATCCGAACCCGATTACCCGATAGCGCTCTGGGAGAGCTTCCGAAGAGTGATTTCAGAGAGAGAGAGATACGCGGGGGAAGGGGGTAGAGTAGGTTTTTGCCTTCTGATGAACTCTTGAGCGTGCAGGCACAGGTGAAGGACTGCGGAAGAAGAAGCAGCTGCACTGTAGCAACTGCTCAGTTAAGTCGTCGAAGCACCGGGCCAGACGACGGACAGCCAGCAGCCAGAGCAACACAGAAGGCAGGCTGAAGAAGAAGGAAGGGAGACTTAGTAGCCGAAGGCAGAAGCACCACGATTGCAGAAGAAGAAATGAAAAGAAGCAAGAAGCAAGAAAAGAAGAAGACGATCTGAAGAAAAAGAAAGAAAGGAAACAAGGAAGAACAGAAGAAGAAGAGCACGAGGGGAAAATCTGAAGAAAGCAGAAGAAAAAGAAGAAGAAGAAGAAGAACAGGAAGAACCAAAAAGAAAGAGGAAGATCTGAAGAAAGCAGAAGAAAAAGAAGAAGAAGAAGAAGAACAGGAAGAACCAAAGACAAAGAGGAAGAAAGAAGAAAAGAAGCAGAAGCCAATTTTTCATCTCTCTCTCTCTCTCTTTATTTTTGTAATAGAATTTGTATATCTCTAGAATACAACTTGCTCCCTGAGTTCGACCTCGGGAACTCTTTTATTTTTCCGAGTAAAAAATTTTTATATGAAACGTTGGTAACAACCGGCTTTACTACAACGAATTAACAACGAAAACCGACGTTCCATCATTTTGGCGCCGTTGCCGGGGAGCAACGGCTATTCTAGAGGTAAACATTCCTGTATCTTTTAATTTCTGATAATCTCCTCTCTTTTATGCAGCTACAGGAACTCAAGAAGACAAGCAACCACACGACAACCACTCCGAAGACAGGTAAATCTTTTCTCTCACTATTAACCCCTACACTCTAAAGAGAAAGAAAAGAAAAGAACAAGCAATATAGGGCTAACCTGTCTTCCATATTTAGTAACCATAAAAGTTGCATGTTTTCAACTCATTATTTCTGCACACTATCAAGGGTATTTAAGGGCTAACACATTCTTGCTTGAGCCCTAATTACCCAACAAAGAATTAACTGGACCAAGTAGAGCCAACCTAGGATCCAACACTAGGGATTTAGAGACACACTACTTAACTCAAGAATTGAGAAAACCAAATGAAGTGTGCCCAAGCCCTTGTCTGAAAATACCTATACAAGAAAAATCCTAAACAATTGGCTCTCTCTAAACACTTGAACCCTAAAAGACAGGACCTAAAAGCTCTTAAAGAAAACAATAGGTAAAGTTGACCCCTTGGGTTAACCAACCTTAAATTAGGTCACTCTTTGCACCTAAAAAGACTAAAGTTCAAGTGAAACCTTAAACACCCTGATCTTAAAATTGGTAGACTTAAGAGGTCAAGATCCCCATTCTGGTCTACCTGGAACCGCAGTGACAAGAGAGGTCGGGTGGGGGAAACCCTGTAACCCGTGGGGACGCTCTACCGTGTAGGGGTCTTCGCGGGACTCTCCCTCTCTGGCTGCCCAGGTAATTCTCAGGTGGACGATCTTTCTGATCAAGGGGTCCATCTGCCCCGCACCTCTATAGTCACCCAACACATTTTTGGGTGTCTTGATTGGGTCCATCACCTTCTAAACTTACCTCTCCCAACTGTGCATGTACGGAAGGAGGTCTCTAAGACCACCCTTAAGACCTCCTTTAGAAATTCACTCTCGTCAAGGCCAAGCCTCGACGCCCGTGTTTGTGCAGCAACACCCTCACATTATTCTCTCTTCTGATTCAGAACCAAGTTCTTCTTCTTCCCCCATCATGGCTCAGCCAGTTGAGGAAGAAAATAATCTGGAACACCAGCTCCAGCGACTCAATGACCTCTTCCAAAACTTCGTGCACCCACCACAGCGTCCTATGATGCGGGACCACTACAATCCTGCTGCGGTGGCAATTGAGCCTCGAGTTAGAATCCCGATTGGAGGACCTGATTCCGAACTAAAGCCCAACATGATTCACGCTATACCTAAATTCCATGGGCTTAATTCTGAAGATCCCTTCCAGCACATCAAACAGCTTAAGCATCTGGCCCACACTTTTGGATCAGATGCGCAAAATCGGGATATTCTTCTCATGAAGATGTTCTCCTTTTCTCTTATGGACAAGGCCGCCCATTGGTATCAAACTCAGACCCGGCCGATCAACACTTGGGAAGAACTTCAATCCGAGTTTTTGAAAAAGTTCTTTCCCGTTGGTCGGACCAACGCCTTGCGCCATCAGATTACACACTTCACTCAACAATCAGGAGAACCTCTCCATGAGGCATGGGATCGTTTTCAGGATCTCATGAGGAAGTGCCCCCATCACGGAGTTCCTAAATGGGAACAAGTCCAATCTTTTTACCAGGGACTCCGTGAGGACATCCGCCTTTTCGTCAATGCAACCTGCGGAGGAAACATCATGGGTCAACATGAAGACACCGTATGGGAGATTCTCGAAAACATGTGCGAGAACTCCATCAACAATGACTCCATGGGATTATTCGACAGGACGAATACCCGCGCAGCGACGAATCTTAAGGGAGCACATGAGACGCAGGGCCTGTCCGCATCGGTCGACCTGGAATTAATGGCCAGTCGATTGGACAAGGTCTCAATTATTGAAAAGAAGGTGGATGAGCTGACTCAGCACTTGCAGCGAGCCACCTCTGCGCGTAACTCCTTTGCACAACCTCCTTCCACACAGGAGACTGTGCAAAACATCCTGCACCGATCCTCCCCTGGGATGGATCCATATCCGTCCCCATCTGATTCTTGGACTGGAAGATCATCCGATCCTTTCTTCACCAGCCGGGGGAACTCCATTCCCCCTTTCCCTGATTCTCAGGAGGTTCCTCAGACCTGCGAGAACCTCAACGCCATCCAGAACGACCCATTCTCCAACACTTACAACCCTGGATGGCGAAACCATCCAAATTTTCAGTGGGCGGGAAATTCTCAAACCCAAAGACCACCTTTTCAGTCCCGCCCACAGCCCTCTCATCACTACCAGCCACCTCAGCCTCGGCCCAACCCTACTTATCCATCAGGGCCAAATCAAGATCAAATGTCCTTAATCCTTCAGACTCTGGCTGACATTCAAAAATCGAATGCGGCCATTCAAAAACAGCACAAGGACGAGCTTACTGAAGTTAAAACTCAGCTGGCCCAGTTGGCAAATTCTCGCCAGCCAGGCACACTCCCTTCCCAACCCCTTCCTAACCCAAATAACGTGCCAACCCAGAAGCGCGTTATGAATCCAAATTTAGGCCACGCTCAATGGATTTATCAGGCCCCTACTGCCCCATCTCCAGACGAGATGGAAGCCTCTACTTCTCGTACGGGATTTCAGCAGCAGCCACCCCTCCTCCCAAATCCAAACCAAAATCAGGCCGGATTAAATTCTGTAACAACACGTAGTGGTAAGACAACTCAGGACCCGCGTTATCCAAACCACTCCCAGCCTGATAATCATGACCCTAGGATAGTTATCCAAGGTACCGCTGTTCCAGACCCACAACCAGGACCTATCCTAGAGGAACCAACCAAGATCCCGTTTCCCGAGGCCCTGACCAAGGGAAAGAAGACCACCAAACCCGTGGCCCCTGAGGAGGACCTGGTCAAGCTCTTTGAGCAGGTCCACATAAACATCCCCTTGATGGATGCAATCCACCACGTACCAGCTTACGCACGATTTCTAAAGAATATATGTACACCCCAGCGTAAGCCGCGAACCAAGGGAGGGAGCCCAATTGTTCTGTCAGAGCAAGCCAGCTCTGTAATCCTTAGTAGACTCCCACCCAAGGCAAAAGATCCTGGAACTCCCCTGATCTCCTGTAAGATAGGTGGTACCCAATTTGACAGAGCATTGTTAGACTTAGGTGCATCTATAAATCTGATACCCACATCCTTACTTGACCATCTGGAAGAATCTGAGCTGAAACCAACTGAGGTGACATTACAGTTAGCAGATCGATCTATAAAGTCACCAAAAGGGATTCTCGAGGATGTTATCGTAAGAGTGCGGGATTTCTATTTTCCAGTGGACTTTATAGTCTTAGACATGGATGCACCTGAGAACCCTAGGGATACACCAATCATTCTAGGGAGACCTTTCTTGGCTACTGCTAGAGCCAACATCAGCTGTGAGGAGGGCCAAATAGAGCTTAAGTTTGGAGATCAAACACTGAAAATTGATATATTTAAGGCCCAACAAGGAATTAATTGCGGCGTCATCGAGCAAATTTGTGACATCAAGACTTTGGTTGATGAACCACACCTCCAGAATGACTTGAGTATTCCTCATCAACCACAGAAGGATCTTGACCCGCAAATAGAGGAGTCAAATCCAGATGTGAACAACCCAATAACTCCCACCCTTGAACCTCACATCTATACTGAACCACCCGCTGCTGCTGAAAACCCCATCCTCGAACTGAAACCCCTTCCTGCTCATTTGAAATACATCTTTTTGGGTTCTAATCAGACCCTTCCTGTGATCATCAATTCCAACCTTAGTCCTGAACAGGAATCCCGTCTGATTGTTGTCCTCCAGCAACATCGCAGAGCCATCGGATGGACCCTCGATGATTTGACTGGAATAAGTCCCTCTTATTGTACTCATCATATCTATTCAGAAGAGGGCACACGACCTTCTCGTGAAATGCAGAGACGCTTAAATCCCAATCTGCAGGAGGTCGTGAAAAAGGAGATCATCAAGTGGTTAGATGCCGGGATCATCTACCCGATCTCCGATAGTCGTTGGGTGAGCCCAATTCAGGTCGTGCCTAAGAAGGCAGGACTCACCACTATAACGACTGAGACCGGAGAAATCATTCCTACCCGATTAGCCAACTCGTGGAGAGTCTGTATAGATTACCGTCGACTCAATTCCTCCACGAAGAAGGATCATTTCCCACTACCCTTCATTGATCAAATTCTCGAAAAACTAGCGGGAAATAGGTTCTTCTGCTTTCTTGACGGGTACTCCGGTTATAACCAGGTGGCAATCCATCCTGAGGACCAAGAAAAGACCACATTCACCTGCCCCTTCGGAACATACGCTTTCCGAAGGATGCCTTTCGGTCTTTGCAATGCACCCGCTACTTTTCAGCGATGCATGCTTGCCATATTCTCAGATATGGTAGGTGATTATCTGGAAGTCTTCATGGATGACTTTTCAGTTTTCGGAGCATCATTCGACGATTGCCTCCAGCACTTGGTCCAGATACTCAGGCGGTGCATCGACGTGAATTTGGTTCTTTCCTGGGAAAAGAGCCATTTCATGGTGCCTGAGGGAATTGTCCTGGGACACTCAATTTCGGAGAAAGGTATCCAAGTGGATCGAGCTAAGGTTAATCTGATTTCTCGCCTTCCTATGCCTAGCTCGATCAGGGACATCCGATCCTTTTTAGGGCATGTCGGTTTTTATCGACGATTTATCCCTGATTTTTCAAAAATCGCACGCCCCCTGACCACTCTTCTCTCCAAGGATGTTCCCTTCGAAATCTCCAGGGAATGCACTCAAGCATTTGAAATCCTGCGTGACCGAGTCACCCAAGCCCCGATCCTACAGTCCCCTGATTGGTCTCAACCCTTTGAGATCATGTGTGATGCATCCGACTTCGCTGTAGGAGCGGTTTTGGGGCAGAAAAATGACAAGAAACCTGTGGTCATTTACTACGCCAGCAAAACACTCGATGAGGCTCAGCGTAACTATACAGTTACTGAGAAAGAGCTGCTAGCTGTAGTATTTGCCCTAGAGAAATTCAGATCATACCTTCTGGGTTCCCATGTCATCATATACTCGGATCACACGGCTGTGAGGCATCTCCTTGCAAAGAAGGACGCGAAGCCTCGATTGATCCGATGGATCTTGCTGTTGCAAGAATTTGACCTCGAGATTCGCGATAAAGCGGGAAAACAAAACGTGGTAGCTGATCACTTGTCCCGTCTTCCTTCTGAAATGATAGACCCTTCCGGACCCATCACTGAGCATTTTCCCGATGAGCACCTGCTGACTATTGGTACTAGCCTTCCATGGTTTGCTAATATTGTAAATTACTTGGCATCTCATCAGACCCCGTCCGATTGGCCGAAGGCCAAGAAAGACAAATTACGCTCCGATGCCAAGTATTACATTTGGGAAGACCCGTACCTCTTCCGCATAGGTGCCGATCAGATCATCCGGAGATGTATCCCGGAAGGGGAAGTCAACAATATCCTCTCTTTCTGCCATGACCAGGCATGCGGTGGCCATTTTGCCGGGCATAAAACCGCATCAAAAGTCCTCCAGTGCGGCTTTTACTGGCCCACACTGTTCAAAGACGCATACAGTCATTACAAGGCATGCAGTCGTTGCCAGACTTTGGGCAACATGAGCCATCGCGACATGATGCCTATGCAACCGATTCTAGTATGCGAAATCTTTGATGTTTGGGGGATTGATTTTATGGGCCCCTTTCCTGTTTCGGATGGTTTCGAATACATTCTGTTGGCTGTGGACTACGTGTCCAAATGGATCGAAGCCATACCGACCCGAACCTGTGATCACAAAATCGTTCTCAAATTCATTCATCAACACATTTTCTCAAGGTTCGGGATTCCTCGTGCAATAATCTCTGATGGGGGGACCCATTTCACAAATGCTCAGTTTAGGTCACTGATGACCAAATACGGGGTGTCTCACCGAATCTCTACTCCTTACCACCCCCAAACTAATGGTCTAGCTGAGCTGTCGAATCGGGAGATCAAGAAAATCCTACAGGTCACTGTTCGACCTGACAGGAAGGACTGGTCGTCCCGACTTCCGGAAGCATTGTGGGCCTATAGGACCGCCCACAAGACCCAATTGGGCATGTCTCCCTTTAGATTGGTGTACGGAAAGGCATGCCACCTTCCCGTCGAACTGGAGCATAAAGCCTATTGGGCAGTACGGAACTGTAATCTAGATCTTTCTAAGGCTGGGACCCACAGAAAACTCCAAATCAGCGAGATCGATGAATTACGCACAGACGCGTACGAGAACTCGCAAATCTACAAGGAGCGGGTTAAAGCCTTCCACGACAAACACATCTCAAGAAAGATCTTCCATCCTGGTCAAAAGGTCCTACTCTTTGATGCCCGACTCAAACTCTTCCCAGGAAAACTGAGATCTAAGTGGGTCGGACCATATTTGGTCCGACAGGTTTTTGGAAATGGAGCAATCGAAATCAGTCCACTCAGCCACGATTCTGAACCTTTCATCGTGAATGGTCAAAGACTCAAGCCGTTCATTGATGTAACTTCTACTGATTTGGCTGAGGCATCTCATATCCTCCTTTCCCCTTGAGCTTATTGCGCCCAGCCGATGGCATAAAACTCAGCGCTTAACGGGAGGCAGCCCGTCATTCTCTTTGAAAACCTGAAACTTGTTCTGACACCTTTCAGCACTCGAAGTTCACCCTGAACTAACACCCCCTAGGTTACAATGAGGACATTGCAAATCTTAGGCATGGGGGGGTAGGAAAGTGCAAAAACTTGTAAGAAAAGGTTTCAAGCAAAAAAATTCACATATGCCAAAAATACCATAAAAATTAAAAAAAAAAAAAAAAAAAAAAAAAAAAGAAAAAAAAAAAAAATTTTTCAAAAAAGAATAAGAGGAAAAGAGGAAAAGGAAAATTTTGTGAAGGAGAAAAGAAACAAAATGAAAAAGGAGCACAAAATTATAAGAAAAGTTGATAGTCATTAGTAAGGAACTAAGGAATTAACCTAAGTTCTAGACCTCATTCAAGAAAATAACTGAAAAGTGCACAATGAGATTAGTAAGAATGCAAACCTTAGGCATTCTTGAATAGACTCTTAGTACTCATTAAGATCTGGACACTCCTCAAGAGGTTGAGGAAAATGAAAAGCTGAAGTATTAGGTCTAAGGCTTAGGGAGTATTCGGCCTCGTTAACTAATTTTTGGTTTACGGGACTCAGTAACCTAAGCACCCTAATCTCACACACAGCCTGGTTCAGTAAGCGTAAAAATCAGAATCACGCAGAAGCGTCGCAAAAATCTGAAAAGAACACCTAGAATAGGAGCGGCCGATCAACACAAGTTGATTTGGACGAGTTCCCAGCGCGGAGAGGCGGGAAATCCCCTCGAAGATGCGTAACAAAATATCATCTCCTCGGTGCTTGTCTCTTAGGATATTTACATATCCTACGGGGGGCATGTAAGCACTCTGCTGGTTCAGATTCCATGGATGGCATTATCTCGAAATGTCAATTGCCAGGGTCTGGATTCGGCCACGGAATACCATGGATGGGATTATCTCGAAATCTCAATAGCCAGGGTTCCGGGGGTTGCCATGGGCGGTGCTATCTCGAAGCATCGATCGCCAGGAACCCTTGAGGATTGATGATGGGAGCAAGGAATCTGATACAGACCGTGTTGAAAAGCCAATCCTAGACTAGAACTAAAAAGAAAAAGAGAGAGAAAACTCTCCAAACAGAAAAAAACTTTCTATCTCTCTCTCTTACAAAACGCACTGCGAACTGAGCCAGGGCTAAAATCATTTCAAGCACGGGTGCTTTAACCACGAAGTCCAATAAACCTTAGGTTAGTTCTTGTGGGCCTTAAAAACCTTTGCTAAAAGACTGAGGCTAAGGCTAGACAGATTTGGATCTTGATTGGTACTAGAGTATCTTTTAGGCCTATGGTCAGCATTCTAACCTAATCTATGCTCAAATAAAAAAGCACTTATCTAAAACCATTGAAAACTTCATGGTCTAGAACAAGGGTTGAAACCTTAAGTTTTTTTTGCTAAGGGACTAGCAAAAGCTAGGCATGGGGGTATGATGAGAACCTCATCATGAGCCATAACTAGCTCATTTTGACCCAATACAAAGGATAAAAGCTCCTATATATCTCAAGGAAAGGCTTAACTCAGAGAATTCTGAGTTTGAGAAGAAAACCAGTCACAAGGGGTAAAAGTGCAATTTTACCAGTATAATCTGCATACAGGGTAATTCTGGGCCCAAACACAGGTCAAAACAGCTTAATAAGAATAAAAGTGGGATGAGATGATCTAGCAAGGGCTACAGCACTTCCAAGGAACCAAATGATAATCTGTAACCCTAAAACAACCCACTTCAATTCACAAGGTTCGAGGCAAAGTAAAAATAGAATAAACCCTCTAAAATTCATAGAAAAATAATCTCTAGGGTTTAGAACCTTCAATTTGGCCTTTAGAACCCATTTTGACCTACATTGAGAACCATGCCCAATTAATAACTTAATTTGGGTTTTTGCGCAAATTGACCGGTCAAACAAGGTTTAATATGAAAATAAAATTCACCATCAGATTCCTTAGGTCCTAATTAGTCATGAATAAAAACTTGAGCCTAAGAAGAAACCTCCTTGACCGAATTTACACTTTGGTCCTCATATATTTACTCTTTGGCCCTCAACTTTTGAACCCTCGCATTTAGGCCCCTAACTCTCCTTCGTTCTTTGCAAACAGGTCCCTCCTGCAAAACCCTGCCAGCACCATGCTCCGGCGACCTTGCGCGGAGCATGGCGCCGCGCAGGGTGAGGTGGAGGACCTGGCAAGTGTACCGGGGGTGCCCTGCGTCGTCAGCCGTCGCAGGAGCACCCCCATGGTCACTGTAGCCCCCCATACCGGCCGTGCGAACGCACGGACGGTATGGGTTCGAATTCCGACCATGCTCCGGCGAGGGAGACACGTCGTCTCCCTCCGCCTTCCTCCCTGCTACAACCCTATAAATACCCCCCGCCGCTCCACCGACCAAGGCAGCCTGGATCTGACGGAGAAAACCCCCAGCTTTCGTCTCTTCTTTCTCCGGCAGACGCTCACCAGCTCCGGCGACTTCCTCTCCCTCCACCTCTTCGCTCTGCCGCACTACCAGCAGCAGAGACCTCCTCCCCTGCTCTTCCCGCGCCACGCCGCACCCAGCTGGCGCCTCTCCAGCCTTCTGCTCGCCGCCGCCCCTCTCCCTGAGCATCATCTTCTCCGGCGACAGTCGATACGACTGTCGCCCTGTTCCTCCCCCTTCGTCCCTGCAGTTAAGTTAGACTTACTCCCCTTCTCCTCCTCTTTCTTTCCCCGCTTTCGATTTAGTCAATTAAGCCCTCTACCGACCCTGTTCACCCTCATCCTCTCCGCCTCCGACCACCCTCCGGCGAGCCGCTCCCATCACCTCAGCGACCCACACGGCTCGCCGACCACCGCAGAACTTCCGCCTCCTCACCCTGATCCTCTTCCGCCCCTCCACTTCCCACCAAACACCCTCTGCAGACCCACCGAACACACCCACTCCCTCGCTCACAGTCTGACCTAGGACGACCTAACAGCTCCATCACACCCCCTGCAGACCCCCTGACCACCTTCGCCGTGCCACGGCGAAGGTCCTCCGCCTGTCTGATTTGGCCAAGAGGCCGTGCCATTGGTTTCAGGTTCCAGGCCTTGGCCGCCATTGGCGAGGAAGCTCGAAGCCTGCTCGAGGTTGCTCCAAGCCGAGATATCCCAGATTGAATAGCCACGGCCAGCGCGGAAGAGTCTCACGCACACACCCTGGCCCTCGATTGGAGCTGTACGCCTCAACAGCCGATGCAATTGGGAGCACCATCCCTGCTGCAGGCGTAAGAAAATTGGGGTGGGACATTTAGTCCCACCTCGGAATCTCTCAAAGGCGCGCGGACACATAAATTGAAAAACTGCCGTATGCTGTTTGCCTCAGTTACCACGGGGTGAGGTCCCTCTCACCCGACCCGACCCGACTCGGCCTCGTCCGTGACCACGCTCCGCGGACCTGGCCCGACCCGATTAGACTGACCTGCACTCCTCGTCCACCACGCACGCCGGTGGGCCTGGACCCGGGCCTGATCCGAACCCGATTACCCGATAGCGCTCTGGGAGAGCTTCCGAAGAGTGATTTCAGAGAGAGAGAGATACGCGGGGGAAGGGGGTAGAGTAGGTTTTTGCCTTCTGATGAACTCTTGAGCGTGCAGGCACAGGTGAAGGACTGCGGAAGAAGAAGCAGCTGCACTGTAGCAACTGCTCAGTTAAGTCGTCGAAGCACCGGGCCAGACGACGGACAGCCAGCAGCCAGAGCAACACAGAAGGCAGGCTGAAGAAGAAGGAAGGGAGACTTAGTAGCCGAAGGCAGAAGCACCACGATTGCAGAAGAAGAAATGAAAAGAAGCAAGAAGCAAGAAAAGAAGAAGACGATCTGAAGAAAAAGAAAGAAAGGAAACAAGGAAGAACAGAAGAAGAAGAGCACGAGGGGAAAATCTGAAGAAAGCAGAAGAAAAAGAAGAAGAAGAAGAAGAACAGGAAGAACCAAAAAGAAAGAGGAAGATCTGAAGAAAGCAGAAGAAAAAGAAGAAGAAGAAGAAGAACAGGAAGAACCAAAGACAAAGAGGAAGAAAGAAGAAAAGAAGCAGAAGCCAATTTTTCATCTCTCTCTCTCTCTCTTTATTTTTGTAATAGAATTTGTATATCTCTAGAATACAACTTGCTCCCTGAGTTCGACCTCGGGAACTCTTTTATTTTTCCGAGTAAAAAATTTTTATATGAAACGTTGGTAACAACCGGCTTTACTACAACGAATTAACAACGAAAACCGACGTTCCATCACTCTCCAAGCTTTTGTTCCACATCTAGAGAGCTTGAATTCAGTTGTGCACCCGCTCTCCCTTCAAGATTACAAGAGAGACCAAGTGCTGCCGTGTGGCTCACGCAACCACGTCAAGCTGACGCACTTCCAAGCAAAGGGAAGTAACTTTACATATAGTAGCTAGGTTAATCTATGTTGGCTTTATAGGTTGTTTTCTAATCTTTCTTTATTATTGGTTTGGTATTCATGTTGCGAATTCCTATCTCCTTAGTGAGACAAAATCCTCCTTGTGAAGAGGAGGGATTGAGGAATGCTACCCTCATTCTTGTAGCGTGGTTGTAATTGAGGTTGAACTACCCTCGTTTAAGTAGTTCGTATAGTGGATTTGATCGATTAGATCGATCAGGAAATCCTAACTTGAGAGGGTTAGGTGGTGGTTTTCACCCGGTTTGGGTTTCCACCTAAAAATAGTTGTGTACATTGTGAGATTTCTCATTTTATGAGATTGTTATCTTTTTATTCTGCATTTTATATGTCACACATATCTCACCCCCTCCCGTAGGAATCAACACTTATTGTAAATCGAAGGCTATGAAATCAGCTTGGGTTCAAGGATCAGAATAGGTTCAAAGGGTGGGTGAACGGGTCAGGATGGCTATTATGGACGATTTCAAGCTCTGGTACATGTACCAGAGGTGGAGTCGATTGTTCTAATGCTAAACTCTAAGTGTAGTAGATGTGAAGCTCAAAAGGATGATCCGAAGGATCTCAGGTTTTTGGAATGACAGGTTACCTCCCGTTAAGCGCTAAATTCAATGCCTTCAACCGAGAAGAAGATGATCATGGAGGAGTGGTCAAATCAGATGAATTTTGTAAAACAAGCACCTTGATCAATGGCCTAGTTGGTCCAACTAGGTGCATGTTCAAATCAACAGGCTGATGATGCTGCCCAATCCCAATCAGTTGGGCAGGTTGATGGATGTGGATCAGTAGATGCGGAACCCACGAGATACTTTGAAGCTCAAATAGATGTCGAAGTGAGAATCGCAGGTTTGGCTGATTACAATCAGCCTGGTCAGAATAGGGATCCTCAAAAGAGAACTAATCTGTGGAGGATGTATGATCCCTATGAAAGTGATCATAAAAAGATGGGACATGATTTTCATTCTGATCGATGTCTGAAATATGATTGAAAGATGGAGAAGAATCATGTGCGACTAGATCATCGAGAGGAGAATCAAAGTAGAAGTTGATTCCGATTGCTGGTTGGGGTTAGGTTCGGATTCGTGAAGGTTCTGTATGTGGATTTGCAGAGGTGGCTTTCTTGAGAACTATGTGTGTTGAGGGCTCCTTTAGAAAGGGTTCAAAAGTAGGTTCATTTAGAGAATCCTTATAAAGCCCATCAAAATCAAAGGTAAATGCCTGGAGAGTGCTTATAGGATCATAAAAATATGATTAAATGAAAGATTCAAACTCCGGATTGCAGACACTCTCAGTACTTACTGTTTCTGATTCCTGAAGATAAAAAAGGAATGATTCCATCTCAATGGAACCTAATTTTGAATCAACGATCTTAGGATCAGGGACCTTAGAGTCAGAGTCGAGGAATGAATCATGGATGCTAAGGTCATAAACTGGTTCATAGCCATTAGGAAACAAAGGTTCTCCTAGATCAGAGTAGGATTCGAAATCATCGAAGAACTTGCAAAGATCATGTTCTGAACTTGATTCTAGATCAAAGGTTCCACCACAGAAATGATCAAGAAATGTAGAATTAGCAACCTGACTTGGATCTAACCTAATTTTAGATTCTGAGTTTAAAAAGGTGTCCCTAATAGGTATAGGCTCTGGTTCTTAGCTCTTAAGGTAGACCTAATCAATTCCCAATTCATCCAACTCCTCGGTTTCTGTATCATAAATTGGTGTGACTTCTGAGAAATCAATTAGTGTCTCTGAGGAGGTTGGAGAGGCATATTCATCAAATATAGACCCTGAATCATATTTCAAATTCGAAATCTGTATTTCATCACATGGGGTCTCATACTCATCCCAATTAGGCTCAGATCTAGATTCTAGGTTAAAGGTAGGCATTGGGTCACTAGGATCTAAGCTGGGCTCCACAAGAATGTCAAAATTACCCTTATGAGTCACCTTATCAGAATAAAGGGTGGAATTTACACTCTCGAGAGGTTCCGTTTCAAGCTCATCATCATAGGTGTCGGGGAAATCTGAGCTCAATGGACCAGCTTCCTAGTTTCTTAGGGTCGATTCAAAATCGAGAATAGCTGCAATTGGATCCTCCCAATCCTCATCAAGATCAGGTATGTCAATTGTTATGAAGTTTGAATCTAAGTTCGTTTGGGTTGGGGGTCCATAATAACTATGATCATCAAACTCGGTATTTGTGGAATCATGTTGATCATCAGAATTACTCCAAGATGTCTTATTATCTGATGGGTATTTTTGTTCAATGGTTCTATATAACTCATTCATCAATTCTCCCCATTTTTCCATGAGATCTTAGTTTTTTTCCAAACGTGAAGGATTTGACCAACATTGCAAATACTCGTTGCTATTTAATGTCATTAATTCATTATATTCTGCTAAGAGATCAACCCGAGTTGAATCGTGTTTTATTTGTGTCCATGCTATATTGAACGATTTAGAATGTGGTCTGTTGTTTTTATAAATCTATCTCGAATGTCCCTATCTGCGGCTTCATAATATTTCTCATGGTGTCTATAGGCAGCCTCAATCATCTTTTCTTTCATGCTCATTTGGGACTCTAGTTTCCTAAATAGTCTTCCTAGATTGCCAGGTTACAATTTTGAATCAGATGGTGGAATCAAGATGTTGAATCAAACTCAGGATGGATTGAAGTTGATCAGATTTGAAAAGAGATTCCCCAGAAGATCTAATGAGCTCTCTTAGGTTAAAAACCTAAGGACCTTCCTGTGTGTGTGCTCTAGAGAAAGGATGAGGGATTGGATGTTATTTGGACCCAATCAAGGCACCCAAAGATTTTTGGATGACTAAGGCAGTTTTGAGGCAGATGATACCTCTAAATCAGAAATCCGCACACCTGAGAAATACTTGGGCAGCTGATGTGAAAAATTGTATGATTTGAAATTAGGGTTTTAAAGTCGCTGTAACACGCGAAATCGCATAGGCTTTTAAATTTCTATTCCTAGATAGGGGAGTATCTAGGGTCGTCCAAGGAGGCAAGTTTGCAATTCAAATCTCTTGCTTTCAACAAAACTCAATCTTTCTTTTTGGTATTTTAAATATATAATTTTTATGTTTTGAAATAATGAGGACAAAATGCAAATTGTTGATGGAAAAGTAACTAACACCTAGAATCACTAAGTTAAAACTAAGAGAAAAATATGACCCCTCCTTAAGCTTACTCTAGGCAAGTGGAGGCCTAAAGTAATTAGGAAGTGGAAGTGAAAAAGTGCTAGAATAAAGACAAAGCAATTGCAAATAGAAATTGAAAAGAAGGCAATTGATTTAGTAGAATTTGTGTTCTTTTTACAAAAACATGTAGAGGAATGCTTCTACTAAAAATGGAAATATAAAAGCACTAAAAGGAAACACAAATCCTCTTGCAGAATCTGGTGAAGAAGGGAGTCCTCTTGCTCTAAGCCTAGCTGTTCCTTGGCTTGAAAAGAAGGCCTCCTTCTTCTCCTTCCTTGAATGCTCCTCCAAGGTGGATGCTCTCCACCTCAATTCTTTCCTCCAAGGGTGGGTGTGCACCACCCTCAAGCTTTCCTCCAAGGTGGCGTGGACCACCTTCAAGACCTCCTCCAAAGGTCTTCCTTGCCTGGCTTCTCCTTTGGCTGGCGTGGGCACAAGAGAGAAGGGAAGAGGGGAAGGCACCAAGGGGACAGAATATCCCCTTAATCTTCTTTTTCTTCCTCTCTCTTGGGTGTGAGCTTTAGGTAGAATATGAGAGGTGATGAGAGCCTCATCATGAGCCATAACTAGCTCATTTAGACCTAATAAAGAGAATAAAAGCTCCTACATAACTTAGAAGAGGGCTTAATTGGAGGAATAAGTGTTCTGAGAAGAAAATATGAAATAAAGGTTAAAACTGTAATTTTACCATTACAGTAGATAAACAGGATTTCTCAAAGATGAAACATAGGTCAAATGGTCTGAATAAGATAAAAAGTGGGTTGATGCAATCAG
This sequence comes from Thalassia testudinum, assembly GCA_037157565.1. Lineage (NCBI taxonomy): Eukaryota > Viridiplantae > Streptophyta > Magnoliopsida > Alismatales > Hydrocharitaceae > Thalassia > Thalassia testudinum. The sequence continues at coordinate 80,800,679 of JAZHRO010000024.1, forward strand.
AAATGGGTTTATGCGCAAACCAGGAATTAAATGACATCTTGTAACCTTAAAACAGTCTCGCTTAATTTAACAAGGTTCCGATCAAGATAAAAATCAAGTAAACCCTCTAAAATTCATGGAAAAATATCCCCTAAGGTTTAGAACATTCAATTTGACCTTTGAAACCTATTTTGACCTAGATTAGGGTCTTAGCTCATCAATTGACCTAATTTGGGTTTTTACGCAAAATGTCAGGTCAAACGTGGTCAAACCTAAAATCCAACTTCACCATTGGATTCCTTAGGTCCAAATTAGGGTTGTATTAAAATTTGGACCTAAGGGGATGTCATCTTGACCTACTTTGCAAATAAGTACACCTAATTACATTTTGGTCCCTATCTTTTGAAAGCCATTGCATAAACCCCCCTAACTTCCTCGCCACTCTTACAAGCAAGTCCCTCTACTATTATTGGGGAGAGATCCTACTCCGGCGAGGAATAGAGAGGGAATACTCTCTGATTCCTCAGAGATCTCCTCCCAGATTTGGAAGGGAGATTCTTTGTGGAATTCCCTTCCATCTGAACTCGATCCTGATCTAAGATTTGCACCCAATCTCTCGTGCGAACGCACGAGAGATTTGGGTACTGAACTGTTTCCATCTACGGTGAGGATTCCCGTGCTTGGAAGCTTGGCTTCCAAGCACAAGAGTCCCTGCCTGTGCCTATAAATTAACCCTCATCTCCGACCACACCTCCTCAACTAGACTTGGCCGGAATTCCACCTCAATTTCTTCTTCTTCTCCTCCGGCCAAGGGGTCCAGCGTGAGCCCCCCTCCTCTTCCTTGTCCGTCTGCCACAAAACCAGTGGCAAAGCCATCCTCCTCCGCATCGCGCACATCCGCGCGAGCTGCCCTAGCCCCATCGTCGCCGCCGTCTTCCTCCATTGGATGCTTTCTTCTCCAGTGACAGCAGGTATTGCCAGTCGCCTTCTCGCCCCCTTCATCCCCTTAGTTAGGTTAGAACTGCTCTTCTCTATCTCCTCTCTCATTTCCCTCATCTTATTTCACCAAACGCTCCTCAACTGCCGCTATTCACCACCATCTTCTTCATCTCCGGCCACCCTCCGACGAGACGCTCCCATCACTCCGCAGCCCCACACATCTCGCCGACCACTGCATAACCTCCACCACACTTCACTGAACATCCTCCACTCATCCACAGACCCTCTACTCCTCCACAACTACCCCCTGATCAAACCCATCCAACCGGCCACAGAGTGACCTAGGCACACACGCCTAAGCTGCCCCACGGCCTGCCACCTACCACCTCACCTTTGCCGTGACATGACGAAGGTGCTCCTATGGTCTGATTAAGCCGCAAGGGTCTTTTTGTGTCAGGCAGGTTTCAAGCTCCAACTGGCATTAACGGTGACTCGAGGAGGTCACAAGCTCATCCCAGCCTGCAGTTCTCCAGGAGTCCTGGTCCAGCTAACTCGAGGAGGCCTCGCGAAGGCATCTGTTCCAGAGAGTGGCACCGCAAAGCCTGCGGTGCTGCAATTGGAGAACGCTCTCTTGTGGGCGCACGCGAAAGAGAGGTGGAACAATAGTCCCACCTCGGTAAGCTGTAAGGCGCGTGAGTAGTTTATATTGATTTTGTGATATTAGCCAATCGCCTTCGATAACACATGGGGTGAGGTCCCTCACCTATACTCACCACCTCATCTGTGAGCTCATCACATGGATTTGGCATGACCTGACCCGACACCCTCCTGAGCACTCCTCGCGCACCACACCCACGTCGGAGCGCCTGGACCCGGGCGTGCAACTGGACCCATTTACCCGACTCTGGGAGAGCATGCTGAAGAGTGATATACAGAGAGGGAGAGAGACGTGGGTGTGGGTAGAGGGGTAGGTTTTGCTTCTCTTTGGTTTGTGTCGAGAAGGCAGAAGGGAGAAGCGAAGCTGACACTTAGCCGCTGCTAGCAAAGGAAAAGAAGAGGAAGGAAGGAAGCCCTCGCAAAGGAAAAAGAGAAAGGCAAGGCAGAAGGAAGAGGCAAAGGAAAAAGAGAAGAGGAACTGAAGAAGAAAGAAGAAATAAAGAAAGGTAAAGACAAGCAGAAGAAGAAGAGAAGCTGAAGGCAAGGGAAACAGAACCAAGGAAGGAAGAAGAAGAAGAGAAAGCAAAGCCAAGGAGAAGAAGACCCGTAGAGAAAAGAAGAAAGATACTGCAGGAGAAGAAAGAAGCAAGGCAAGAGAAGAAAGAAGAAGCACAAAGAATAAAGGAAGAAAATCAGAAGAAGAAGAACAAGGGAAACATCTTTTAAGATGTTTGATCCCATGATCAGACATCCAAATTCCTTCTTTTTGCCACAATTGACTTTTAAACTCATGCATTTATATATTTTGAATTAAGTTTTGAGTAATTAAGTGTTCAATTACATTCCTGAGAGTAGTAGTAAATTCCAATTGCTCCCTATGTTCGACCTTGGATACTTAGGTTTTCGAGTAATAAATTTTTATTTGTTGACAACAGTTGGTCACCTATACTACGACGTAACTAATTGTTAAAACACGATCAAGACGCGTCAACATTTTGGGGCTGTTGCCGAGGAGCAACGTGCAATTTATCACTAGTCTCTACATTCTTTTTATCATATTGAACACTAACTTGCCCTACTTTGCTTTGTTTTGATCTTGCAGGTATTTCACGAGAAGATCCCTCCCGCAAGTCAACCACTCTAGGGCAGGTAATTTCTTTTCTTCCTTAAACTATCCCCTAACCTTTGAAAGACAAAAGGAAGAAATTAATTTAGGAATCAATTGCCTTCTTTCTATAGTAATCACCATCTTTAAGGCAAACGTTTCTTGATTTTGCGAAAATTTTTCAAATCTTCTTGAAGTTGGAGCGATTTTTTTTAGATTCCACCCCACAAAATTCATGTGCCTAACAGAAATCACGCTTAATCTCTGCGGACACCACACTTCTTGTTTTTAAGTCCAAAGAGAACCTTTTCAAAAAGAAAGAGAGGATTGGAAATAGAACCAAATTACGGTTTCTACAGTAGGGTCTTGGAGTGCTAGTTCACACATGCCTGTATAAAAGGAAATGAACCCTCCCGCATCAGTGTGCTACCCAAGCCCCTTGATTGAAGAGATCTTAACAAGGCAAACCCTAAGAAAAATTAAGCTCTAAAATCACTTGAATCTTAAAATCTTGGACCTAATAAACTAGGAGTCAAATCAGGGTGATCACTAGGTTCCAAGCTTAGAATCATTTTGCCATCTATAGGACAAGTCAGGTGAAGTTGACCTCTTGGGTCAACCAACCTCCAAATTAGGTCACAACATCAAAACATCTAAAGTTCAAGTGAGAACCCTAAAGCACCTTTGAAATAAAAGTGGTAGACTTAAGAGGTCAAGGTCCCCATTCTGGTCTACCTGGAATCTCAGTGACAAGAGAGGTCGGGTAGGGGAAACCCTGTAACCCGTGGGGATGCTCTACCGTGTAGGGGTCTTTGCGGGACTCTCCCTCTCTGGCTGCCCAGGTAATTCTTAGGTGGACAACTTTCTGATCCAGGGGTACCATCCGCCCCGAACCCCCATAGTCATCCAAATGTCTTTGGGTGTCTTGATTGGGTCAAAAACATTTCCAGTCCCTCATCTTTTCTCTTTAGAGCACACACACACATTTTCAGTGGGACTCATTATTCAGATCTAATCGCTTCATAACTTGATTCTACATCTTGATTCAAACTCTGATTCTACATCTTGATTCCACCACTTATCCAAATATGCAGCCAAACCACTTAGGAATACCATTCAAGAAACCTGAATATCGGAGATCCATGAGAGATAGGATGATTGAGGATGCCCTGAAATTCTATGAAAAAGAAGACAAAACCTCAACACTAGTAGAAAACATTCAGGTTGATGTCCCAACAACCACAACCATTATCATAACTTGTGCCCAAGTACTATTGGCAGAAGCCACAAAAGGATCAACCTGTGACTTGCTCATCACAGGGTACATTGAGATAGAAAAACTGCACAATCTTGAATACCTTCAATGCATGACAAATCCTCAACTTTGGAAGCAACACCAAGATGATCTTAAAAAATGGGAAGAGATAATGAGATTAGTAAAACAAATTATCGACCAGAAGTACCCGTATATACCATAAACAGAAGATGAACCATCTTGGGACAACATTGAGGATCAATCTGATCTTGGATTTGAGGCACAAAATGGTTGTGGATTCCCAACCCAGATGGAGTACAATGTGCCCATTATTGAAGAAGTTTGGGAAGCTCCAAAGGCAGGAAAACACCATGTTGAGCCCACTCTAGACCATGATTCACCAGGCTTAGAATCACAAAACTCTTGCAATAATGAGAGTAGAACTGAATCTCTCGAGGGTGTAAATTCCGTCCCTTATTCTAATAAGGTGACCCTCGAAGGTTATTCAGACCTAGATTCTAGTGATTCAACCCACATCCTAAGCCCAAGATCTAGATTTGACACCTATTGGGAAGATTTCAAGGCCCCATATGAGGAGATCAATCTTACAATGAAGAATATGATTTTAGGCCTCTATTTGATGAATATCCCTTGCCAACATCCTCAGAGGAGCTAATCGATTTTTCGGAAGTCATGCCTATTTACAATATGGAAAATAAGGAGTTAGACAAGTAGGGTTTCAATTGGGTTTACCCTACCAGCTTAGAACCTGAGCCTCTACCAGATAAGGACACCTTTTTAAGCTCAGAATTAACATTTAGGCTAGACCCCAGTCAGGCTGCTGAATCTACAGCATATGATTTATTCTATGGTGGAACTCACGATCTTGAATCTCATTCAGATGTTGATTTTCGCAAACTCTCCGACGATTTCGAATCTGACCATAACATCGGAGAAAATTTGCTTCCTGATTATAACAAGCCAATTCTCTTTGAAGTCACCTGCTCCACATTTATAGAACCAATCAAAACCCGTTCTCTACCCCGACCCACAACCGGACTCAATTTCTATTCTGATTCACCTCTCACTGAGTTATTTACAGATGATTCAACTCCATATCTATACCAGGTATCGGGTATCGATCAGATCGAAAAATAGGAGCCACCATTCTCTAATCAGTCCTGTAGGGTTTCCACACCATGCACTAATTATTTTTCGGAACCCTACTTTGACCAGGCTGATTCGACTCAGCCTAAACCCGAGTTTTCACTTCCATATCCATCCGAGCCACATTGCATATGGTGGGTTCCGCATCTGTTGATCTACATCTATCAACCCACCAGACTTATTAGGTTTGGGCTGTATCATCAAACTAATGATCTTAACAAGCACCTGGTTGGACCAACTAGGCTCTTAATCAAGGTGCTTGTTTTACAAAATTCTGCTGATTTGACCACTTCCTCTCCACCCCATGTTCCGCTCGACTGAAGGCATTAAATTTAGCGCTTATCGGGAGGCAACCCGTCATTCCAAAAATAGAGACCCGTTTGATTATCTGTCTGTACTCCACATCCATTGCACCTTGAGTTCAGCCTTAGACAGTTTATCCCACCTCTGGTACACGTACCAGAGCTTGAAATCATCTTCATCAGTCATTTCCGACCCGTTCACCCACCCGATGTATCCTGTTCTAAGTCCCTGACCTTAACACTATTTCACACCCTTTGTTTACAATGAGGACATTGCAAAACTTAGGCATGGGGGGTGATAAAGTGCATACATACAGAACCAAGAAAAAGTTAGAAGGATTCTCACAAAAAAAATTCACATATGTCAAAAACACAAAAAATTGAAAAAATTATGAAAAAGAACAAAAAATGGAGGAGGGAGGAAAATTTGTGAGCCACATAATTATGAGGAGAAAAAGAGCAAAAATGACAAAAAGGAGCACAAAAACAAAATGAAAAAGAGGTAGTCATTAGTAAGAGATTAAGGGATTAACTGAAGTTCTAGACTAGATCAAGAAAAGAGAAAAATGAAAAGAAAAGTGCTAAGGAGACACAAAAAGAGATTAGCAGGAACGCTAGTCTTAGGCCTCTTGGGCTAGATTCTTTAGCTTAAAAATTCACCTATTCGCTAAAATCTGGATAATCCTCAAGAGGTTGGGGACAATGCAAAGCTTAAGTATTAAGTCTAAGGCTTAGGAAGTATTCGGCCTCGTTAACTGACCTTCGATTTGCGGGATTCGGTAACCTAAGCACCCCAATTCACACAGTCTGGTTCAGTGCACCTAAATATCAAAATCACGTAAAAGCGTTTAAATGTTCTGAAAACGTCAACTAGATTAGGAGCAGCTGATCAACACAATTTGATTTGGACGAGTTCTCAGCGCGGAGAGGTGGGAAATTCCCCTAGAAGATGCGTAACAACATATCATCTCCTCGGTGCTTGTCTATTAGGATATTTAAATATCCTACCGGGGGCATGTAAGCACTCTGCTAGTTCAGATATCATGGGCGGCATTATCATGAAATGTCAATCGCTAGGGTCTGAATTCGGCCACGGAACGCCATGGGCGGGATTATCTCGAAATCTCAAAAGCCAGGGTTTTGGGGGTTGCCATGGGCAGTGCTATCTCGAAGCATTGATAGCAAGGGACCCCTTGAGGATTGATGATGGGGACGAGGAATCAAATACAGACCATGTTGAGAAGCCAATCCGAAGCTAGAAATAAAAAGAAAAGGGAGAGAAAGCTCTCCAAACAAATAAATCTTCTGTCTCTCTCTTACAAAAGACGCACTGCAAACTGAACCTAGGCTAAAAATGTCTCAAACACGGGTGCTTTAACTGCGGAGTCCAACAAACACTAGGTTAGTTTCTGTAGGCCTTAAAAACCTTTGCAGAGGACTGAGGCTAAAGTGGGTCAGGTCCATATTTTGGTTGGTACTTGAGTACCTCTAGGCCTATTGTCGGCATTCTGACCTAATCACAAAAGAAAAAGAAAAGTACTTATCATAACTGATGACAGACACTCAGGGTCTAGAGCAAAAGTTAAATCCTTGAAATTTTGCCAAGGGACTAGCAAAAGCTAGGCATGGGGGTATGATGAGAGCCTCATCATGAGCCATAACTAGCTCATTTTGACCTAATAAAGAGAATAAAAGCTCCTACATAACTTAGAAGAGGGCATATTTGGAGGAATAAGTGTTCTGAGAAGAAAACATGAAATAAAGGTTAAAATTGTAACTTTACCATTGCAGTACATAAACGAGATTTCTCAAAGACAAAACATAGGTCAAATGGTCAGAATAAGATAAAAAGTGGGTTGATGCAATCAGAAATGGGTTTATGTGCAAACCAGGAATTAAATGACATCATGTAACCCTAAAACAGTCCCACTTAATTCAACAAGGTTCTGGTCAGGATAAAAATCAAGTAAACCCTTTAAAATTCATGGAAAAATATCCCTAAGGTTTATAACATTCAATTTGGCCTTTGGAACCTATTTTGACCTAGATTAGGGTCCTAGCTCATCAATTGACCTAATTTGGGTTTTTACGCAAAATATCCTATCAAACGTGGTCAAACCTAAAATCCAACTTCACCATTGGATTCCTTAGGTCAAAATTAGGTTTGTACCAAAATTTGGACCTAAGGGGAGGTCATGTTGGCCTACTTTGCAAATGAGTACACCTAATTACATTTTGGTCCCTATCTTTTGAAAGCCATTGCATAAACCCCCTAACTTCCTTGCCACTCTTACAAGCAGGTCCCTTCGCCATTATTGTGGAGAGATCCTACTCCGACGAGGAATAGAGAGGGAATACTCTCTGATTCCTCAGAGATCTCCTCCCAGATTTGGAAGGGAGATTCTCTGAGGAATTCCCTTCCATCTGAACTCGATCCTAATCTAAGATTTGCACCCAATCTCTCATGCGAACGCACGAGAGATTTGGGTACTTAACTGTTTCCATCTTTGATGAGGATTCCCATGCTTGGAAGCTTGGCTTCCAAGCACAGGAGTCCCTGCCTGTGCTATAAATTAACCCTCATCTCCGGCCACACCTCCTCAGCTCGACTTGGCTGGAATTCCACCTCAATTTCTTCTTCTTCTCCTCCGACCAAGGGGTCCAGCGAGCTCCGACGAGCCCCCCTCCTCTTCCTCGTCGCTCTGCCACAAAACCAATGGTAGAGCCGTCCTCCTCATCCTCCTTCGCATTGTGCAACACCCGCACGAGCCGCCCTAGCCCCGTCGTTGCCGCCGTCTTCCTCCACTGGATGCTTTCTTCTCCAGCGACAGCAGGTATTGCTAGCCGCCTTCTCACCCCCTTCATCCCCTTAGTTAGGTTATAGCTGCTCTTCTCTATCTCCTCTCTCATTTCCCTCATCTTATTTCACCAAACGCTCCTCGACCGCCTCTGTTCACCACCATCTTCTTCATCTCCAGCCACCCTCCGGCGAGATGCTCCCATCACTCCACAGCCCCACACGTCTCGTTGACCACCGCATAACCTCCTCCACACTTCACTGAACATCCTCCACTCGTCCACAGACCCTCTACGCCTCCACAACTACCCCCCGATCAAACCCATCCGGCTGGCCACAGAGCGACCTAGTCACGCATGCCTAGGCTGCCCCGCATCCTGCCACCTACCACCTCACCTTCGCTGTGACACGGTGAAGCTACTCCTGTGGTCTGATTAAGCAGCAAGGCTCTTTTTGTGTCAGGCAGGTTTCAAGCTCCAACCGCCATTAACGGTGACTCGAGAGGTCGCAAGCTCATCCCAGCTTGCAGTGCCCCAGAAGTCCCGGTCCAGCTAACTCAAGGAGGCCTCGTGAAGGCATCTATTCCAAAGAGTGGCACCGCGAAGCCTGCAGTGCTGCAATTGGAGAACGCTCTCCTGTGGGCGCACGCGAAAGAGAGGTGGAACAATAGTCCCACCTCGGTAAGCTGTAAGGCGCGTGAGTAGTTTATATTGATTTTGTGATATTAGCCAATCGCCTCCGATAACACATGGGGTGAGGTCCCTCACCTATACTCACTGCCTCGTTCGTGAGCTCATCACACGGATCTGGTGCAACCTGACCTGACACCCTCCTGAGCACTCCTCGCGCACCACACCCACGCCGGTGCACCTGGACCCGGGCGCGCGACCCAACCCATTTACCCAGCTCTGGGAGAGCGTGCTGAAGAGTGATATAAAGAGAGAGAGAAAGATGTGGGTGTGGGTAGAGGGTAGGTTTTGCTCCTCTTTGGTTTGTGTAGGGAAGGTTGAGGGGAGAAGCGAAGCTGACACTTAGCCACTGCTAGCAAAGGAAAAGAAGATGGAAGGAAGCCCTCACAAAGGAAAAAGAGAAAGGCAAGGCAGAAGGAAGAGGCAAAGGAAAAAGAGAAGAGGAATTGAAGAAGAAAGAAGAAATAAAGAAAGGTAAAGACAAGCAGAAGAAGAAGAGAAGCTGAAGGCAAGGGAAACAGAACCAAGGAAGGAAGAAGAAGAAGATAAAGTAGAGCCAAGGAGAAGACCTATAGAGAAAAGAAGGAGAAAGATACTGCAGGAGAAGAAAGAAGCAAGGCAAGAGAAGAAAGAAGAAGCACAAAGAAGAAAGGAAGAAAATAAGAAGAAGAAGAACAAGGGAAACATCTTTTAAGATGTTTGATCCCATGATCAGATGTCCAAATTCCTTCTTTTTGCCACAATTGACTTTTAAACTCATGCATTTATATATTTTGAATTAAGTTTTGAGTAATTAAGTGTTCAATTACATTTTTGAGATTAGTAATAAATTTCAATTGCTCCCTGTTTCGACCTCGGATACTTAGGTTTTCGAGTAATAAATTTTTATTTGTTGACAACGCTTGATCACCTATACTACGACATAACTAATTGTTAAAACACGATCAAGACACGTCAGCAAGAGGTATTTTGCTATCCAAGGATGGGTTGTAAGGTGGTGGGTATTGGTCTTCTTATAGGGTAGGATGAGAGGGTTAAGGTGACTCTTGAGATGGATGGCTAAGATGGGAAGATGGGGGTGGTTAGGTGATCCTAGGGCTAAAGAGAGTTGGCACCAAGTAGGGGGGTGTGAAGGTGGTGGTTATGGTGGTGAAGGGCCACCTAGAGGTGGCGCCAACCATGGAGAGGTGCCTTGGTTTTGGCGCCACCATGAAAGCTTCTAGAAGGGGGGTTAGGTGGATGGGTAGTTGAGGTTGTAGGGTTATGTGTAGGGCCATGATGTGCGAGTGTTTTGGTGCCAAAAGGGAGGGCTTCTAGAAGGGTATTTTGGTGCCAACATAAGGTGTCTTTTGGGTGTAGTTGAGGGGCTAAGAGGTGTCCATCTTGGTGCCAAAATAGAGTAGAGGTTAGGTAGCTTAGGTGGACTAGGTAAGCTTAGTTGGTGGAGCTAGCTAGGGTTAAGTTGCAGGTGGAGGATGGCCAAGGAGTTGGATGGTAGCTAAGCTAAGCTAAGCTAAGGTAGCTTATCTAGCTATGGAGTAGAGGAGTATGCATGTAGAGCTTAGGGTTTGAGGAGAGAAGCTAGATATGAAGAGTTTGGAGCTGAAGTGAAGCTGGCAGCTACTGAAGAGGTCAACATGGGGCTACTCTAACTGGCTTAGCTTGCTAGTTCTTTGCTAGCTGCTAAGCCAGGCTAAAGTGAGCTGGCTTCTATTAAATGGAGCTGAGGTGAGCTGGGTCTGGTGCTCCCAGGGAAGATTGAGCTAGTTGAGACAGCTAAGGTAGCTTAGCTCAACTAGCTTGAGCTAAGCTGAGTCGCCGAGAGCTGGACTTGAGCTTCCTAAGCTGGGCTAAATTCATCTTCAGCTGGCTGGAGTTGAGTAGAGCTAGATGTAGCTGGACCTGAGCTAGGGAGAACTCCAGTCAACTCAGCTGAGCTAGCTAGAGCTCCCTGTGGACTAGTGGGAGCTGAGATTAGCTAGACTCAGCTAAGTCGAGCTGGATTTGAGCTAACCTAAGCTAGGGTGAGCTAAGATGAGCTCTCTTGAGCTACCATTCAGCTGAGATGAGCTAAATGGAGTTAGAATGAGCTAACCCTAGTCCAAGTGAGCTAGATTCCATCTGTAGTGAGCTGTATCAAGCTGAGTTCCAGCTAGTCTGAGCTTCTTCTTTACCAATTGCCTTCTTGAATGCTAGGGTTTTAGGGATATATTTATCTATTCATCTCTAACACTCAGAAAAACACATTAAAATGACAAGAAAAATGCAATGCATGCCTATCCTAATTTATAACTAAGTGCAACCCCAGAAACCCATTTGCGGAGTAAAATCCTAAGAGCTAGGTTTGTTTTAATGCATAAGAATGATGATAAACTAGCTTTTATTAGCGACCAGGAAGGGAGAGCCCCGTAAAGACCACTACACGGTAGAGCGTCCCCATGGGTTACAGGGTTTCCCCTACCCGACCTTCCTTGTCACTGCGATTCCAAGTAGACCAAAATGTACGAACTTAAAACCTTAAGTCTACCAAATTTTATTTCTAATTAGTGCCTTGAGTTTCACTTGATTAGAAGTTTATTTGACTTGTGACCTAATTTGGAGGTTTGTTGGCCCACAAAGTAGACCAACTTCACCTGACCTATCTTAAAGATTGTAGAATGAACTCTAGGTCAAGACCTTGAAATCACCCTGAATTGACTCTCAGGTTATTAGGTCCAAGAATTTAGGGTTCAAGTGAAATTAGAGCCTAATTTTAGGGTTCTACTTGATTAGATCTATTCAAATAGGGGCCTGGGTAGCACACAAATGTAGGAGGGTTAATTCTCTTTAGTGCAGGAAAATGTGTACTAACACTTCAAACCCTAATGTTGAAATCCTAATTGGCTCTATTTCAAGTCCAATTAAATCTCAAGCTATTCTTCTTAGACTTCAAACAAGAAGTGTGTAGTCCAAGAAGATCAAAAATTAAGTGTAATCCCTAGTAGGTACAGGAAATTAAAGTCGAGATTTCTAAATAGAATCGCATCAAGCTTCAATCACATATTGATTTTTTTGCAAATAAGGAAAACTTGCCTTTTAAATGATGATTTATTAAGAAAATAAGGCAGGTAGTTCCTAATTGATTTTGTTTCCTTTTCTCCCTTCCAAGGATTAGGAGATTAGGGAAGAAGAGAGATTACTTGCCTTAGGAGTGGTTGTTTTGCTCGAAAGATACCTCGTGATGTACCTCGTAAAATCATAAGAAACAAACAAGGGCAAGTTGGTGCTCAGATATAATCAAATAGAAACAAGAATAGCAATGAATTGCGTGTTGCTCCCTGGTAACGGCGCCAAAATGTTGATAGGGTGAAATTGATGTTTTAAAATTGTTGCATTATAGTATAGTCGAAATCGCTTGTCAACAAATAAAATTTATAACTCGAATATCTAGAAATAAAGTCCGAAGTCGAACACGGGGAGCAAATAGGAACTCACACGCTAATCTTCAATTAAAATATAAATGAGCACAGAAATAAGCCAAGAATAATGATATTCAATGATGTTAATCTGTCACATTAGATGTTCAATGAATAACATAAGTATTTCAAGAGTTTAATGAGACAAAATGATGTCTAAGACAAAATAATGGTGATTTAGATCACGAATTATTAGTCTAAGCACATATATATCAAATACTCAAATGTATGAAATAAGTGAACAGTGGTCAAATGTCTAATTTGAGAATCAGACGACTTAAATGTCGCCTGATACAATACTTTTCCTCTTATCTTCTTCTGTTCTTCTGCTGCTCTCTTAGGCATGGGATTTCTCTTTAGCCTCCTCTTCGTTCTACCTTTAGCTTTTCTCCTCTTCTCTTCTTTGCTTCCCAGTGACTAAGTGTCTCTCAAATCCTTTAGAAGCAAAACCCAACCCTCCCCTGCTCTCTCTTTCTTTCCTTCCTCCTCTCCTCTTTCTCTTAGATAGCTAGGTTAATCGGGTATAGGGGTTCCATAATCGGGTACAGGGCTACGTGCGTGGGTGTCGTAGCCGAGGAGTGAAAGGCTGGGTGGGTCGGGTCGTGTGGGGGTGAGGGGAGACCTCACCCTAAATGTGTCTTGAGGCAACTAGCCGAAATCACAAAATCAATATATGCGATAGTCGCACTTCCTTCCCCTATGATGTGGAGTAATCAGCCCCACTTCTCTTCACAGGCACCTGCAGCTGCAGGTCTCGTCCAATTGATGGCGAAGGAGTGGTCAATGCTCCCAATTTAGCACCTGGGTAGATGCTTTGAAGTCCTTTGCATCACCTAGAGGTGGCTTCTGGAGCAAGCGCTGCAAGAACACCTACTTCAAGGTCCCGTGAAGGTCCTATACCTAAAATCATGAATAAGGCCTCTTAGCCACATTAAAATAGTTCATAAGCATCGTCAGACCAGGACTAGTGTAGTAGTGATGGTTTTGTGGTGATTGGTGAGGCATGGAGGTCGGACGAACTCGGAGATGGTGGTATGGTAGTGGGTTGATCGACGAGGGTTTTGAGTGGTTGAGAGGATGAAATAGGAGAGGGGTTTTGTGAAGGGATGAGTGGCAGAGCTTTTGGGAGTGTCAGCGAGGCGTGCAGAGGTGTGAGGTGAGTGACTGACCTCACCAGAGAGATGGCCGAAGATGGAAGAGATGATGGTGAATGGCGGCGTCGGGGGTTGTTTTTGGATATTTTATAAAGGGAATGAAAGGAGAGGAACAAAGGGTCCTAATTACCTACTCTAAGGGACGAAAGGGATAGGAAGGACACCGGATTTGGCTAGCCGACACCGTGGAAGAGAACTTCTCTGGAGGGGGACGACGGTGAGGAATGGGGAGGACGACCCTCGCTTTGACTGGCGAGGTGAGGAGGAAGTTGAGGAAGGGGATGGGCAAGCCAATTTGGCCGTTGGCTACCCCTAGGAAGACAGGGAAGGAGGCCACTAGAGCTTAGTTGGAGAGGGGATGGAGGTAGGGTTTGGAAGAGGTTTTTGGCCCCAAACCTTGCTGAGGTGAGGAAGTCGGGGTGAAGCTTATATAGAGCTCAGGTCTTGCTCCAAATAAGGGAGTGATGTAAACATGTTTATACCACATAAACCATCTATTTCTGCATATTCTTAGACATATAGTTGCATCATAAATTATAAATATTTCATAACATGCATCATCTTGCATCTAGGTTAGGTTGTATAAATTTTAGGTTCATTTCTCCTTCTTATGGTCAGGTGATAGGCTGACATTTAATTGGGACCTCAGATTGAAGATCCAACTGTACGGATCTGATCAAGGCGACCATCGGAGTTCAACAACTCCAAGATCTCCCTGATCGGACTTCCGTAGCATCAGATGCAATCCGAGAAAAATCTAAGGTCAAGGGCCATGATGGTGTAAAAACATACATCAGATGACAAATCTGATCGCACGGATGAGTTCGGATCGATGATCGCAGATCAACAATGTGAAAATCGGTCCAATCCGACATCTGTGGCACCATCTACAATAGACAGAAGATGAACAGCCATGATGGCGCCACGTGGTGCCATCATAGCCACCCAAATCGGCCGTAGCATCTCTTCTCAACCTCTAAAGGTGCAGGCGAGGCAAGATCTCAGCCATTGGATCTTGATCCAATGGCCATGGATGCCCGACCCTTAAAACATAAGTGCTACACAAAGGGGCGCGTGGCGTGTTGGTAGCACGCCTGAGGGCGAACCACAGGTCGCGAGATCAACCCCCGGCCCGCCTCAAATCAAGGGCGTAAGTAAGTGTGGTCATGTTGGACCATTGGATGCACGATGGACGGCAATGGAGCAGCCACGTGGCGCGCCCAGATGCGTGAAGCGCTGCACGCATGATAAGACGAGCATGCGAATGCCAGATCGCATGCACAAGCGCGATGGAGTGGGCGTAATGGCTTTTAAGCCATTCGATCTTGTGATCGGAGGCTGAGAGCATGCAGACGTGCTCATGCATTTTGTGCGTGGGGAGAGGAGGAGGTGCAGTGTGTGCTTACACGTGAGCCCGCCTTTAGGGCTTTAGTGACGAATAAATCCGTCACTAGAGACCTTGATATTAATATTTTAAGATGAAATAACCTAATTGCCCCTCCATTCTTCACTTATAAATAGCCCTACGACCTCCACTTCTTCTTCATCCCTTCCTCTCTTCTCTCACCCCTTTCAAAGCTCTAAGAGCTTGTCCCAAACCTGGGATGCTCCATTAGAGTTAAAAATATAATTTTTTCACCTTCTCACCTCCTTCATCGAGCATCTCGCAGTTGGCCTCTTACTACCGTTCGGGAAGCGGATCCTGCTGCGACGTCACCTTGCCCCATTCTCCATCATCCGCCATCGTTCTCCTTCGTCCCACATCTCACCACCTTCATTCGGGCACTCCATCATTGTAACTCATCTTCCAAGCAGCCATCGAGGAGGATAACTTCTCTCCACCTTTTTACCACTTTTTAGAGTAGATTTACCACTTTCTAGTTGTAATCTTTCCAGATTTCTAGTGTAATTATTAGTTGTAATGAACATCACTTGATAATTGTGAAATCCATGTTTATTCTATCTTTATTTTGTCTTTATTTGTAATGTTCTCTCTCTCTTCTATTCATTATTCTTTAAGTAGATAGCTAGTTTAGATTCAATTTGACCAGCTAATCTGCTTCGTGACAAATAAAACAAACGTGATATTTATTAAATGTTCGCCTCCTTGTGTTTGACCCAGAAGTCATTTTGAGCTTTGGTTAAATTTATCAGGTTGACGATTTTCTCACAGATCGCACTACAACGATGGGTTTTCAAAACTCAAATCCATTTGCAACAATTTTCTGATTCAACATTTAGGTGCCGTCGCTGGGGTGGCGACGCTCTTTCATTTTTCGCGTTCCCCTGCCTTGCTTATCTTTTACCTCACTTCTCTCCTTTCTTATTGTGATTGCAGGTACTCTCACGAGGCGAACAAAAGCGGTAGATTGGAGTAAAGTGCTATTGAAGGCTCTGTAAGTTTACCCCCACCTCCGCACCCACTAGATTTCATTCCATCAATTAATAACACAAACCCTAATTAACCTAGGAGCTTGCATAAACTCTAAGGGTAGTTTTGATTGTTTGTTTGTCACCTCCACCCACCTAACCTTATGCATATAAAGAAAAATTTAAAAAAAAGGCTCACAGAGGTACACAACCTCTTCTGATTCTTCATACTCAACCGGTAACCTAATCTTTGGGACCGGTACACTTACCAACACATAATTGAGTAGAAATCAGATTAGGTAATCACTTGTGTGCATAATTAAGTCGTGTAGTAGGCCGATTGTTTGAGTTGTTTAGGCCGCACCACTTCAACTAAAAATAACTCATCAAGTAGTTGCCACATAGGTTCAACTTTTAGGGCTTTACTAGGCATTCCACATTCTTTTAAGCTTTAAAGGAAAGCATCTTCACCTGTGCTTTCAAAACCTAGTGTGCCAACTGAACTTGATTGAATACACCTAAGTTGAATCCTAAAAGCTACTAAGTAAGATTTAAACCCTAAAATTCACCACATCCAAAAATAATCTTGAAAACCATTGGTTATGCACACACGCACATATCAATCAATCATTAAGGACACAACCCAGATAAAGGGCCCATCACATTCTAAAGCACATTCAAACCTAACCTTAATTAAAATAGAGTAGGCGTTGACCTTAAGGATTGGACTCACTCTTTGGAGCACAGATCGAGATTATTTTCAATTAGTATGTTTCTACCATTCAATCTGATGTCTAGCTAGGGGAGCAGAATCAAACGATCATGGCTAGGGGGTAAACTAGGAACCGGAGTCACAACCCCAAGGAAGAGCTGTCTCCCCTGCCCCTCCCTCCAACTGGTTGGATTGATAGGAAAAAAATAGATCAAATCGTTTCTTTATCTCAAGACGGGTTCTTGGAGTCTGTAGGTCTTTAGGCTAGCCCACTTAAGGACAGGTTTGTTTGTTTGTATTATAGGGCACCTTTCTTCCTCCCATTCTATCATGGATCCTTCCACATCATATTTGCACTTCCACTCTTGCCCTCCTTCCACTACTTATTCCCAAAATGATTATTATTCCAACCAGACTTATTCTCGTCCATCTTCTAGTTGGGATAATCTTGATTGGGAATATAGTTCTGGACCTCCGTGTCCAGGGTCTAACCTTGGACACCATAATCTTAATTCTTATCCTTCTCCAAGCTACATCAATTATAGATCATCACCCTCATTTGGACAACCTAATATGATCTACAATCAAGAAGGATATGTTGATCCTTACCCTTCCTCAGATTACACTGCTTATAGGTCATCACCTCCTTATGGACAATCTTAAATGACCTATTATCAGGGAGGCTATCAAGAACCTCAATTCGTTGACTCCCCTGCATTGAACCCAAACCCACCCAACCCTGAACCAAACCATTTGGTTCTAGTTTACCAAGTCCAAGATAAGGTGTTGGCTAACTTAAGGAATACCATGCAATCTTTAGAAGCTCAGCCAACACCTTGCACTAAAGAATTGGAGCCCCTAATTAAAATGATGGATGATCTTAACAAGTATTTGTTGGATTGGCTCCAAGATGTTAAAGATAAAGGCCCGGGGGAGCTTTTACTTGAGAAGTTATTAAAATTGAGGATGAGATTTGTGATTGCTCTAGTCTAATCTTGGGAAGATTCTAAGGATGAACCCCTGATAGGAGAGCCAATGTCAGAATCCGCTCAGGCACCTGTAGGGGGGACATGTTTTACGAGACCAAGGTTGACCAAGTTGTTCTAGAGCAATCAAATAAGGATGAATTGATTTCTATACCTGAGATCCCTTAGCCAGGGTATGAGGAAGCATATGTCTCCATGGAACAAAAAGTGATTAATGATTTTGAGACATACATTAATCTGGATTTAAAATTCTTTGATTCTGAAGGTGAAGAATCATTATACGAATTCTCACATGAGTTTACAAAACATGATTTCATTAAGATGACTGGGCTTGAGGAATCTGATAAATCATTTGATGGACATAAAATTGAGGAACTTGATCCTATTGGGCTTGCATGGTGGATTCAGATCTTGATTTCATGAAGAATTCAATTCAAAGCCCCATTCCTCAATTACACCCCTTTGAGCATATTAATGATTTTGATTTTGAGATTGCTAGACCCAAGTCCATTCTGATCCAACAATAAGTCCTAGACTTGGACATTTTAGATGGGGTGATTAATATGTAGGAGGTCCTGGAATTCAAAATTTTGATTATGGAAGATAGGAGTTGGGAAATGAAGATTTCGTAAGCTAATTCCAGAGGAAGCAGAAGATCGAGTCTAAGGGTGGCTATTTATCCGAAACTACCAACCTTCTACCAGGACCCTTACGACATTTGTTCTGAGGATGTGCAACCTAAGCACAAATTCATTGATTATCCTTTTGAGCTTAATCTCTCTGTTATCTGACTTTTTGGAGTTGGGTTGCATCCTCACAAATTGTAGGCTCGACCCTGCTTGCATACTGATCTTAGGTTTTGGATAATTTTTATCCAGAACCTTAGATATATTTGACCATGGGGCATGTATCTGCATCACAATCTGGTCCACATCTATGGGCATCTTCTCTTGCCAGGTCGAAAGCTAAATTTTGTTATTTTAATTCTGACCTGCACTTGTGAATTCTTTGTTCCTTCTTCTTTGTATAGTGTGCCTAGCTGAAGGCACTAAATTCAGCATGTATACAGTTTCTTTTCATCTTGAAGTTGACCTATTATTCTTGCAATTCAGGTGCTTTCTACTCTACTCCACTCAGTTTCATATCTTTTTAACACAATGAGGACATTGCATTAGATAGGCATGGGAGGATGGATATTCATCTCTGAATAATTTCGTTATCTCTGTATATTCTTTTTGTTTTCTTTTTTCAAAAAAAAATTGAATTAGGAAAGAATAATTGGGCATTAGGACTTTTCAACCTTAGGGAATAATATAGTAGGATCTAAACACTCAGTCCCTTCAGGTCTTCGAGCTTAATCAGCTAGAGTGTCCATTAAAATGTGGATTTGTTTATCGAGTCCCCGCCATTCTAAATTTACTTCAATTTGGTTAAATAAGTTGGGGTGATAAGTAAACGACTTATCAACCCGCCCTTTGATTTGAGGGGATTTTAAGTCTAAGCATCTACATACTATTTGCACTGACTTGCTTTTCGACGGTTTGAATGAAAATTGGGTAGCTAATGAACCTTCTCGGGTGGTATGGCTGGCAAGTTATCGTGGGTAACAGCACATTGGTAGGTTGTCCAGAGCCCAGTTACACGACCATTCTTTTTTTACTGCCTTTAGATAAATCTTAGACTAGGAAAGCCACCTACTTAGAAAAAAATAAAAAAATAGAAAAATATCCAAAAAGAAAAATATATATAGAAAAGGAGAAAAGAAAAGAAAAAAGAGATAAGCTACACTTCACCGCATGAGTATGGCTGGCAAGTTGTCGTGGGTAACAACCCATTGATAGGTTGTCCAGATCCCAGCTCAAGAAATGCATGTATAATTTCAAAACACTTAGGAAGAAGTGGAGAAGTAGAATAAGCCGAGGAGATATACATTGGGTTCGCCCTTGTGTTGACCCCATAAAAATGAAAGCAGGGAGAAAGCTACCAGTCGAATAGATAAACCTTTAGGCATAATTTATTTTCAAGGTCACCTAGGGGCGTAGAAACCTGAAGTCCATTCTAATCGCTGATCAGTGAGTCTATCACATTTCACACAAAGATGCTTAGAACTTAGAGTTCTCTTCAAGTCTTGGGTGGGTTGAGTGGCCGTAGAAAGCTGCTCCAAAACTCTAAACTCAAAAATCGAAAAAAAAATAGAAAAGAAGGAAAGAAGAAAAAGATTTTTCTTTGAATAAGGCGAGGGCCTGAGGCAGTCTACATTTTTGCAGACACCCAGGCGCTGTTGTGTCTCTATAGTTCAAGTCGAAGTTGAAACTCATAAGTGATGAAAAATAACTATTGTCCAAGAAATCTGACCTAATTCTTTTATAAATAGCATGTATTTTTGCTAGGGACTAGCAAAAGATAGGCATGGGGGTGTGATGTAAACATGTTTATATCACATAAATCATCTATTTTTGCATATTCTTAGACATATAGTTGCATCATACATTATAAATATTGCATAATATGCATCATCTTGCATTTAAGTTAGGTTGTATAAATTTTAGATTAATTTCTCTTTTTTATGATCAAGTGTTGAGAGTGCTCAATCAAGTTTTAAAAAGCAGCGTTGTAGTACAGTCAAAAAAGCATTCAAAACAAATACAATTTATTACACGAATTTTAAAGTCCGAGGTCGAACACAGGGAGCAAATTAGGGTTTAGAAATCAAGATCACAACTTGAGAATTTGAAAGAATATAATATGCAATAAGATCAATGTTATAGTGCAAAAAGATAGGAATAAATGTAAGGCACTAAAGGAAACAATGTATGTGAATAAACACAAAATTGGACATCTAATTTGTGAATCAGATGCCTTAAAATGATGATGCTATAGTGCTTGATCTTCCTTCTTTCTTTTGCTTCTCCTGGGGGCTTCTTCTTTCTTAGCCTTTCCTTCTTTTGACTTTCTTCTTTTCTTTCTCTCTACTGGCTGCCTTCAGCTTCTTCTTCCTTCAGTTTCTTCCTTCTCTTTTCTTTCTCTACCTTCCTTGCCTTCCTCCCTTTGGCTTCTTCCTTCTGCTACAGCCCTTCTCCTTCCTTAACTTCTGACTTTGGCATCCTCCTTCTTCTTCCTTTTCTTCAGCTCTTAGCTTCTTCTTTTGGCCTTATCTTCTCCTTCCTCTGCAGAGCAAAACCTACCCCCTACCCGCGCGATCTCTCTTCTCTCGTTTCTCTTTTAGGTTCGCTCTTCCAGAGCCACTTCTCGGGTAATCGAATCGGGTATGCGTCTGAGACCAGGCCCACCGACGTGCGGTGGTGGGTGAGGTGTGCTAGGTCGGGTCGGGTCACCAGGTCCGCGAGGGGTGGTCGCGGACAAGGCATCGGGTCTGGTGAGAGGGGACCTCACCCCGTGAGTTGGAGACGATAAGCCACTGGCAGAAAAACAATTTATGTGAGCGCAGCGCTCCTTACAGTTCCGAGGTGGGACTATCTTCCCACCTTTCTCGCGTGTGCCTATAGTAGGGATGCTTCGTTTGATTGCAGCTGCAACTTCAGCCTTCGACACCAATTGGATGCCTAGAGTTGTGTGCGAGTGTATTTCGTGTAACCTGGGACACAAGCCTGGAGCGGGCGAAGCCTAGAGCAAATGCAAGGTTGCTTCGAGCTTCGCTTCAATGATGGATGAACGTCTGCACCTAAAATCACGCAAATGGCTACGCGACCGCATTAAAAAGCTCAGGGAGCTTTGCCAATGTGCGACGAATGTGCAGAGATGGTCGGTGTGGCGTGGGACCGCCTAAGTGAGAGTGCCTAGGGCACACTATAGCCGTGCATATGGGTGTGTTCGGGGGTGCTTGTGGGTGAGTGGTAGAGTGTTGTGAGTGGGGGGTTATGATCAGTGAGTCGAGGTGGTGCTTAGGAACCGGTCGGCAAGGAGGGAAGTGGTCTATAGAGGTGGAGCGAACTCGCCGGAGTGGTGGCCGGAGGTGAAGGGGATGATGGTGGTGGATTGCGGCAATGGTCGGTTGAGGGTAATAAAGAGGGGGAAAGAGTGTAAAGGGTGAGAGGAATTATCTGGGAGTGAAGAGATGAAGGGGGAGACAGGGATGGCATCTGGCTTGTATTTCCGACGTAGGAGACGAAGATTCTCAGTGAGGGAGGTAGGTGAGGACAAAGGGGAGGCAGGAGCGTCGCCAGGTGCAGCGCGACACGGATGAGTGAGAGGAAGAGGAACCTACCACCGGTGTTGTGGCTAGGCGACAAGGGAGAGTAGGAGAAGTCGTCGGAGCTTGATGAGCAGATCGGCCAGAGGAGAGATGAAATTGAGGGGTTTCTCCGGCTGAATTCAAGCTTAGGAGATGCGGGGTGATTTGGGGTCTCTTAAATAGGCCCTGGAGGTCGGTTTTGTGCTTGGAAGGCAAGCTTCCAAGAAAGGGAAGTTCGTCAGCAATGGAAACTCGAGAGAGGCCCAAATCTCCCATTCGTTCGCATGAGAGATTGGGTATCAAATAGGGCTTCTAATTGGGTTCACATTGGAGGAGATTTCTCAGAGAATCTCCCTTTCAATTTTGAAGGGGATTCTCTGAGAGATCAGGGAGAAATCACCCTTGCAATCTCACCATAGTAGGATTCCCTCCGCTATAATGGTGGAGGGACCTAGTTGCGAAGAACAAAGAACAAGATAGGGGGTCAAATGTAAGGGTTTCTGAAATCTAGTGGTAGAAATGTAATTGGGTTGAACCTATTTGCAAAGTGGGTCAAGATGGATTTCTCTTAGGTCCATTTTTTTGGTATAAACCTAATTTGGACCTGAGAAATCCAATGGTGAGGTTGGATTTTGGGTTTGACCATGTTTGATTGGGCAATTTACATAAAAACCCAATTTATGGCAAACATTTGTCTAAGACCCCATTTTAGGTCAAAATAGGTTCCAATGGCCAAATTGAAAGTTCAAAACCCTATAGAATATTTTTATATGATTTTTGGAGGGTTTAGATGAATTTTATTTTGACCAGAACCTTGTTAAATCAAATGGGTCTGTTTTAGGGTTACATGAAGTCATTTAATTCCCAGAATTCACATGAACCCTTTTCTGTTTGAACCAACCCACTTTTTATCTTGTTAAGACCTTTTGACCTTTGTTTAGCCCTTGAGAAAACCCTTCGTTGTACTGCAATGATAAAATTGCAGTTTTACCCCTTGTTTCTTGCTTTTCTCTTAAAATGGTTATTCATTGAATTAGGACCTCCAGTTAGGGGCTATTTTGTAGGAGCTTTTGTTCTCTTTTATGGGTCAAAAAAGCTAGGTAGGGCTCATGATGGTGTTCCCATCATACCCCCATGCCTAGCTTTTGCTAGTCCCCTAGCAAAATTTTAAGGTTTTAACTTTGATTCTAGACCATGAGTTCTTTGATGTTCAAAACTATAATGAGTGCTTTTTCTCTTTTGATTAGGTTAGAATGCCAATAGTAGGCCTATAGGTACTCAAGTACCAACCAAGATCCAGACCTGACCAGCTCTAGCCTCAGTCCGCCACGAAGGTTTTTAAGGCCCACAGGAACTATCCTAAGGTTCGTTGGACTTTGCGGTTAAAGCACTCGTGCTTATAACATATTTTAGCCTCAGTTCAATTTGCAATGTGTTTCTGAAAGAGAGAGATAGAGGATTTTCTTTGTTCGGAGAGTTTTCTCTCTTTGTTCTTTTTATTTCTAGCTTTGGATTTGCTTCTCAACATAATCTGTTTTGGATTCCTAGTCCCCATCATCAATCCTTGAAGAGTCCCTGGTAATCGATGCTTTGTGATAGCACCACCCATGGCAACCCACAGAACCTTAGCTTTCGAGATTTCGAGATAATCCCGCCCATGGTGTTCTGTAGCTAAATCCAGACCTTGGCAATCAACATTTCGTGATAATGCCGCCTATGGCATCTGAACCAGCATAGGGTGCTTACATGCCCCTAGTAGGATATGTAAATATCCTAGGAGACAAGCACTGAGGAGATGATATGTTATTGCACATCTTCGAGGGGAATTTCCTGCCTCTTCGCACCAGGAACTCGTCTAAATCAACTTGTGTTGATCGGCCGCTCCTAATCTCGGAGACTTTTTCAAAATAATTAAACACTTTTGCGTGATTTTGATACTTATACGCACTGAACCATACTGTGTGTGGATTGGGGTGCTTAGGTTACTGAGTCCCACAAACCAAAGGTCAGTTAACAAGGTTGAATACTCCCTAAGGCTTAGACCTAATACTTAAGCTTCGCATTTTCCCCAACCTCTTGAGGACTATCCATATCTTAGCAGATACTTGAATTTTTAAGCCTAGGAGTCTAGCCCAAGAGGCCTAACATCAGCATTCCTTCTAATCTTTTTTGTGTCTCATTAGCATTTTTCCTTTCAATTTCGTTTTCTTGATATGGTCTAGAACATAGTTAATCCCTTAATTTCTTACCAATGACAATCTCTTCCTTTTCTTTTCATTTTGTGCTTCTTTTTTGACATTTTCACTTTTCCACTTTTTCTCCTCATGAATTGTATGGCCTCAAAATTTTCTCTCCCCTCAGAATTTTTTTGTTCTTTTTCAAGAATTTTTTCATTTTTTTGGTATTTTTGTGATATGTGATTTTTTTGTTGAAACCTTTTCTTGTGTGATGAGTTTTCATGGTGTTTTGCACTTTCATACCCCCCCCATCCCTACGATTTGCAATGTCCCCATTGTAAATTAGGTGGGTTCAAGTTCAGCTTAGATCATGCATTAGAACAGGTTTTGGGTGGGCAAACAGGTCGAGGTGACTATTGCGAACGATTTCAAAACTCGGGTATAGGTACCTGAGGTGGGGTCGGCTATTCTAATGGATGAACCCTAAAGTGCAATATGAATTCAGCGTAGGAATGTCAAGAAAGGTTTCGGGTTTTTCAAAAATGACGGGTTTCCTCCCATTAAGCGCTGAGTTTTACACCATCGGCTGGGCACAATAAGCTCAGGGAGAATGGAGGGTAAATGATATCTAAGCCAAATTAGTATTGGTTAGGTCAATGAATGGTTTGAGTCTCTGACCGTTCACAATGAAAGGTTCTGAATCGTGGCTTAGTGGACTGATCTCGATGGCTCCATTTCCAAAGATTCATCAGACGAGGTAAGGTCCGATCCATTTTGATCGTAGTTTTCCTGGTAACAATTTAAGCTTGACATCAAAGTGTAGGACTTTTTGACCAGGGTGAAGATCTTTCTGGATATGTGTTTGTCGTGAAAGGCCTTAACTCGCTCTTTGTAAATTCGTGAGTTCTCATACGCATCGTGGCGTAATTCATTGATCTTGCTGATTTGAAGCTTTCTGTGGGTTCTTGCCTTAGCAAGATCTAGGTTGCAGTTCCGTACTGCCCAATAGGCTTTGTGCTCCAATTCGACGGGGAGGTGACATGCCTTCCCGTACACCAATATGAAGGGAGACATACCTAATTGGGTTTTGTGGGCGATCCTATAAGCCCACAAAGCTTTTGTAAGTTGGGATGACCAGTCTTTCCTGTCAGGTTGAATAGTAACCTAGAGGATTTTCTTGATCTCCCGATTTGATAGCTCAGCTAGACCATTAGTTTGGGGTGGTAAAGAGTAGAGATTCGGTGTGACACCCCGTATTTTTTCATCAGTGACCTAAACTAAGCGTTAGTGAAGTAGGTCCCTCCATCAGAGATTATAGCATGTGGAATCCCGAACCGTTAAAAGATGTTCTGATGAATGAATTTGATAACCACCTTATGATCATTGGTTCGGGTTGGAATGGCTTCAATCCATTTGGACACATAGCCAACAGCGAGTAGAATGTACTTGAAGCCGTCCGAAATAGGAAAGGATCCCATAAAATCAATCCCCCACACGTCGAAGATTTCACATACAAGAATCGGCTATAAGGGCATCATATCACGATGGCTCATGTTGCCTAAGGCCTGGCAACAAGTGCATGCCCTATAGTGATTGTATGCATCATTGAAAATCATGGGCCAATAGAAGTCAGACTGGAGGACTTTCGCTGCGGTTTTATGACTTGAGAAATGTCCACTGCATGCCTGGTCATGGCAGAAGGACAATATGTCCTAAATTTCGCTTCTGCGATACATTGTCGAATGATTTGATCAGCACCGTTGCGAAAAAGATACGGGTCTTCACAAATGTAATACTTGGCATCAGAAAGCAATTTGTCCTTCTTGGCTTTCGGCCAATCAGACGGAATCTGATGTGATGCCAGGTAGTTTACTATATCAGCAAACCATGGAAGCCCTATATTGGTAGTCAGGAGGTGCTCATCAGGAAAATGTTTTGTAATGGGTCCAGAAGGGTCAATGATCTCAAAAGGAAGGTGGGACAAGTGATCAGCTACCACGTTCTATTTTCCCTCTTTGTCGCGAATCTCAAGGTCAAACTCTTCCAACAGTAAGATCTAGCGGATTAATCAAGGCTTTGCATCATTCTTCGCAAGGAGATGCCTCACAGCTGTGTGATCCAAATAAATGATAACACGGGAACCCAGGAGATATGATCTGAATTTTCCAGGGCAAATACTACGGCTAGCAGCTCTTTCTAAGTAACTGTGTAGTTACGCTGAGCCTCGTCAAGTGTCTTACTAGCGTAGTAGATGACCATGGGTTTCCTGTCAATTTTCGGTCCAAGTATCGCTCCTACAGCAAAATCAGATGCATCGCACATGATCTCAAAGGGTTGAGACCAATCAGGGGACTGTAGGATCGGGGCTTGGGTAACTCAATCATGAAGGATTTCAAATGCTTGAATGTATTCCTTGGAGATTTCGAATGGTACATCCTTAGATAGCAGAGTGGTCAGGGGTCGCGCAATCTTTGAGAAATCAGGAATGAATCGACGGTAAAAATCGACGTGCCCCAGAAAAGATCGGATGTCCTTTATCGAGCTAGGCATAGGGAGTTTGGAAATCAAGTTCACCTTGGCTCGATCGATCTGGATGCCTTTTTCTGATATAAGATGTCCCAAGACAATTCTTTCAGGCACCATGAAATGGATCTTTTCCCAGGAAAGAACCAGATTCACATCAATGCACCGTCAGAGGATTTGGACCAAGTGTAGGAGGCAATCGTCAAACGATTCTCTGAATACTGAAAAGTCATCCATGAAGACTTCCAGATAATCACCTACCATATCTGAGAATATGGCAAGCATGCACCACTGAAAAGTAGCGTGTGCATTGCAGAGACCGAATGGCATCCTTCGGAATGCGTATGTCTCGAAGGGGCAGGTGAAAGTTGTCTTTTCTTGGTCCTCAGGATGGATTGCCACCTGGTTATAATCGGAGTACCCATCCAAAAAGCAGAAGAACCTATTTCCCGCTAGTTTCTCGAGGATCTGATCAATAAATGGTAGTGGGAAATGATCCTTTTTCGTGGAGGAATTGAGTCTTCTGTAATCAATGTAGACTCCACGAATTTGCCACATGGGTTGGCATGATTTCTCTGATTTCAGTCGTAATCACGATGAGTCCTGCCTTTTTAGGCACAACCTGGATTGGACTCACCCATCGATTGTCGAAGATCGGGTAGATGATCCCTGCATCTAATCACTTGATGATCTCCTTTTTCACGACCTCCTGCAGATTAGGATTTAGACGTCTCTGCATTTCACAGGAAGGTTGTGTGCCCTCTTCGATGTAGATATGGTGTGTGCAGTAAGAGGGGCTAATACCAGTCAAATCATTGAGAGTCCATCAAATGGCTCTTCGATGTTGCTGGAGAATAGTAATCAGACGGGATTCCTAGTCAGGTGTGAGTCTGGAGTTGATAATCACAGGTAACGTCTAATTGGAACCCAAAAAGACATACTTCAAATGGTCGGAAAGAGGCTTATGTTCCAGAGCAGGGTTATCAGCAGCAGTAGGTGGTTCGAGGTGTGTATTAGTAGCAAGGGAAGGAGTTATAGGTGTGTCTAGGTCAAGTTCAAACTCCTCTGACTACGGATTTTGATTCTCTTGTGATTGATCGGAAGTAGTCAGGTGGTCTTCAATATATGGATCGTCAACCACAGCCTTGATGTCACATGTTTGTTCTATAACATCACAATTAATCCCTTGTTGGGCCTTGAAGATGTCAATCTTTAGTGTTTGGTTCCCGAATTTCAGTTCAATTTGGCCCTCTTCACAATTTATGTTGGCCCTAGCAGTGGCTAGAAAGGGTCTTCCTAGTATAATTGGTGTATCCCTCGGGTTTTCTAGAGCATCAATATCCAAGAGTACAATGTCCACTGGGAAATAGAAATCCCACACCCTAACGATGGCATCCTCAAGAATTCCTTTAGGTGACTTAATAGATCGGTCAGCCAACTGTAATGTCACCTCTGTCAGTTTGAGCTCAGATTCCTCAAGATGGTCAAGTAGGGATGTCGGTATTAGGTTTATGGAGGCTCCTAGATCTAATAAAGCTCTATCAAATTAGGTATCACCAATGGTACAGGAAATCAGGGGAGTACCTGGGTCTTTTGCCTTAGGTGGGAGTTTGCTCAAAATTACAGAGCTGGCTTGCTCTGACAATACAATTGGACTCCCACTTTTGGTTCGTGGCTTACGCTTAGGTATACACACGTCTTTCAGAAATTGTGCGTAATCCAGTACGTGGTGGATTGCATCCATCAACGGGATGCTTATATGGATCTGCTCAAAGAGCTTGACCAGGTCCTCCTCAGGTGACACGGGTTTGTTTGTCCTCTTTCCCTTGGTCAAGGGCTCGGGAAATGGAATCTTGGATTGTTCCTCTAAAATAGGTCCAGGTGCTTGATCTGGGATAGGGGTATCCTGGATAACTATCCTAGGGCTTGGGTTACTACCGGGCTGAAAGTGGCTTGGATAAGGTGGGTCTTCTGTTACTTTGCCACTACCAGTTGTAATAGAATTCAGTCCTGCCTGGTTTTGGTTGGGAGTTGGTAAAATAGGTGGCTGCTGCTGAAATCCTACATACGATGCTGAAGCTTCCATCCCGTCGGGTGATGGAACAGAAGGGGCCTGATAAATCATGTGGGCTTGGCCCGGATTTGGGTTCATAACGTGCTTCTGGTTCAGCACATTACTCGGATTCGGTAGAGGTTGTGAAGGGAGTGTGCCAGGTTGGCAAGAATTTACCATCTGGGTGAGTTGATTGAGAACCTCTGTGATCTCATCCTTGTGCTATTTTTGCATAGCTGCATTCGTCTTCTGAATGTCAACTAGAGTCTGAAGGATAAGAGTCATTTGATCTATTTGAAGTGGCGTAGATTGATAGGTAGGGTTGGGCCGAGGCTGAGGCGGCTGATATGGACGAAAAGCTTGTGGAGGAGGTTGATATGGTGGTCTTTGATTCTAATTATTTCCCACCCACAGGAAGTTGGGATGATTCCACCATCCAGGGTTATAGGTATTAGAAAATGGGTCATTCTAGATGGCGTTGAGGTCGTCGTAGGTTTGAGGAACCTTAAGAAAGTCAGAGTACGAGGGTTCAGAGTTCCCCCAACTAGAGTAGGTTGGATCGGAGTTTCCTCTAGTCCTAAAGTCAGACGGGGGTGGAAACGGGTCCATCCCCTGAGAAAATCGATGACAGATGTTATGCACAGCTTCCCTCCCAGAAGGCGGTTGTGCAAACGGGTTTTGCGCAAAGGTGGCTCGCTGCGGATGTCGAGTCAGCTCGTCCACCTTCTTCTCAATGATAGAGACCTTGTCTAACAGACTGGCCATCAATTCCAAGTTGACGGATGCAGACAGGCCCTGCATCTCATGTGCTCCCCTTGGATTCGTCGATGTGCAGGCATTCGTTCGGTCGAATAAGCCCATGGAGTCATTTTTGATGGAGTTCTTGCACATATTCTCGAGAATCTCCCACACAGTGTCTTCGTGTTGGCCCATGATATTTCCTCCGTAGGTTGCATTAACGAATAAGCGGATATCTTCACAGAGTCCCTGGTAAAAAGACTGGACTTGTTCCCATTTCAGAACTCCGTGATGGGGACACTTTCGCATGAGATCCAGGAAGCGGTCCCATGCTTCATGAAAGGGTTCTCCAGATTGCTGGGTGAAATGTGTGATCTAGTGTTGTAAGGCATTCGTTCGACCAACTGGGAAGAACTTTTTCAGAAAATCGGATTGTAGTTCAACCCATGTGTTGATTGGATGCGTTTGAGTCTGATACCAGTGAGCTGCTTCATCCATGAGAGAGAAGGAGAACATCTTCATGAGAAGAATATCCTGATTTTGGACATCTGAGTTGAAGGTCTAGGCCAGATGCTTGAGTTGTTTGATGTGCTAGAAGGGATCCTCGGAATTAAGCCCATGAAACTTTGGAATAGCATGAATCATGTTGGGCTTGAGTTCAGAATCAAGACCTCCAACTAGGATTTGGACTTGAGGTTCAATTGCCACCACAATGGGATTATAGTGATCTCGCATCATAGGATGCTGCAGTGGGTTTACAAAGGCTTGAAATAAATCATTAAGGCGTTGAAGTTGGTTCTTAAGGTTATTCTCTTCTTCTACTAGTTGTGCCATGATGATGGAAGAAAGAGAATTTGGTTCAGATGAATCAGAGGAGATGTCTATGTGGTGGGGTTGTTGCACAAACACGGACTTAGAGGCCTAGCCTCGGCAGGAGTGAATCACTAAAGGAGGCCTCAAGGATGGTCTTAAGGACCTCCTGCCGAACATGCACCGATGGTTTGGATGAAAGTAGAATGTGATGGACCCAATCAAGACACCCAAAAATTTGGATGACTATAGAGGTTCGAGGCGGATGATGCCCCTTAGTCAGAAAGCCATCCACCTGATAAATACCTGGGCAGCCAGAGAGGAGGAATCCCGTAAAGACCCCTACACGGTAGAGCATCCCCACGAGTTACAGGGTTTCCCCCACTCGACCTCTCTTGTCACTGATGTTCCAGGTAGACCAGAATGAGGACTTTGACCTCTTAAGTCTACCAGTTTTATTTAAGAGCAAAGGTGCTTAAGATTTTACTTGAACTTTTAGTTGCATTGAGTGCAAAAGTAACCTAATTTCAAGGTTGGTTGAGCTTTAAGAAGTTTTAGGTCCTTTCTTTTAGGATTCAAGTGAGATTAAAAGCTTGAATTTTAGGGTTTTCTTGAATAAGTCTATTCAACCAAGGCTTAGGCACACCTCTTTTTTTTGGAGAGTTGATTCTTGCTTATGAAGGTGTGTCTCTAAAACCCTAAATTGAAATCCTTAGTTTGGCTCTAATCTTCTTCCAATTTAGTTTGCCAAAATATGGTATCTAGGGCTCAATCAAGAAGGTGGTAGCCCTAGTTACCTTAAATGGGTGCAAAAATTACTATTTGTTATGAAATCAAATTAGGAAACTTTGGTGAATTAGCTAGAAATGGAAAGCAGGTAGCCATAATTAATTTTATCTTATTTTTTCCTTTTCAGAATGAGGGGTTTAAGAGAGAGATTAATCAGAAATTACTGCCCCGAGCGTGTTTGCTGTGTAACTGTCTTTTGTTGAATCTTCTCCTTTGAAACAACCACAACAAAAAGAGATATATCAAGTTAGTACCAAATCTGCAATTGTAATCAAGATTTCTAAATTGCCCGTTGCTCCCCAGCAATGGCGCCAAAATGTTGAGAGCGCTTGATCGAATTTTAAAAAATCGTGTTGTGTTACGACTAGGGCATCAAGCGTTGTTTAAGACATTTGGGAAGTGGCCCAGATGTCTGGTCAGACGTCTGGAAGCCTTCCCAAATGTCTGGTATTAAATTTTTTCGGTGTACGGGTTCGCGTCTGCGCGCATGCGTGCGCAGACTGAACCCGCCGCCCTCCCTCTTCTCTTTCCTCTCCCTCCCTGCAGATGCAACCTTTCTTATTTCTCTCTCCCCACGGCTGCCTTACAAATACACCTCTCCCTTACCCTCACTCCACCGCCTTCTTCTTCTTCTCCCTGTCAGCGAGAGAGCACGCGGGCGAGAGCAGCAGCAGCGACTGCTGCGGGTGTGTGGGGAGGAGGAGCTGTTGCGAGAGGAAGAAGGAGCTCAACCATGAGGGTGCAAGCTTGTCGGGGTAGCTAGAGTCGACCGGCGGGAGAGCAGCAAGCGTGTGGTGCCGCGGAGGAGCTGCTGCAGCTCGGGCAGCAGGCGGACGCAGCGCGACACGGCCGTGCGTTGCGGGAGGAGAGCGAAAAGGGTCCTGATTCTGGGAAAATTTCCCAGAATCTGACATTTGGACTTACGTCTACATGACGTAGAAGACGTCTGGAGGCAGGTCCAAACGTCTGACAGGTACATTATTTGTTATCTTCTCCTTCTTTCTCGTGTACGGCCATGCAGCCGTTCCGCCGAGGTCTTCTACACCTTTTCGTGATGAGAGCGGGCGTGTGTGTGTGCAGGATTTGTTCGACAAGGCGCAAGGGCTCACCATCCTACATAGATAAGACGTCTGGGCAGAGCACCAAACGACGGAGAGGGCCTCCAGACGTCCGGGGTGACAATCGGACGTCTGGAAACTAAGTCCAGATGGTCTCGCGGGCTTCTGGACGTCTGAAGGACTGCACAGACCAAGGTAATACCTAAGCTACCTTTTAAGACGTCTGGAAGAAGTTCCAAACGTCTGATTTTTGACAGACTGGTTGTTTTTGACCGTTTAGGGTCCGTTCGGAGTCCATTTTCCACGTTTCAAGTTTCGTTCTTCCAAGATTTAGTTCCTCTACCTATTTACAGTAATTGTATGCTATTCTGAGTAACTCCTTATGTTGATCCTTGTGTTAGGACCCCGTTCCGTTGCAGCTCTGGGGGTTGCAAAGGCACGCGGGATTGCCGACCATGCCCCTAGTACTCCCGATTTTGCGGGTAGAGTGGCCCTTTGATTTATTTATCAAAAATTGTACATTTATGAAACAATTAATAGAGTCTAGGGCATTGCATGAATCCAAGGATTGGAAAATTAGATTGAATGATAGATCCTAGGGTATTGCATGAATCCTAGGACTGGAAAACTAGATTGAATGATAGATCCTAGGGTATGGCATGAATCCTAGGATTGGAAAACTAGTTGAATATATATATACATTGCAGTCTTGGAAAAGTAGAAAGGAAACGATAACTGCCAGTAAATTGGTTAACAGCTGCCTGTTTAAGAATGGATAATCTCTGTTGAGAACGTGGGTTATATGGATATAAAGCTGGAACGGTGAAACCCAAATTGGCGGAGATAAAAGAGCATGAACCCTATGGGGAATTAGGAGTAGAACTCCTGGAAAGTGAATGGAATAGAATTGGGGAAGTAAGCTGGCCCTTGAGTACAGAGTACCAAGGAGAGCAACTGTCCCCCTGTGTAGTGCAGAGCAGAGCTAGCCGCCCCAGGGGCCTGGGGTTAGGTCTGGCCACTTTGTACCGACTTTTGGCCCTCATGTACATAGTACCGAGGAGAGCTACTAGTGTAGGGAGAGCACTAGCTACCCCACGGGTCCCATGGTTCTGCTAGCCCTCCTACACCGACTTGTTAGGCCCACTGGGCAAACCAGGGTAGTCAGGTGAGGGTGCGCGGACTGTGGAAGGGCAAGACCCCTGTTTGGTTACTGTGGAGGGGCTGGGCCCCTGTTACTGAGAGGGCTCTGCCCTATACTTGTTCCGTGCTGTGCTTTGGGCGCACTCGTAAGCGGAAATGACTGACCGCGTACCAGTGCGGGGTAGCTACCCGTGCGTTTATCGTGCGTGCCGTAGTCACCGTTACGTCTGTCAGCGACCTTGGGGTGGTTGACTGAGGGTAGGACCACCACGGGGGACTCTCCTGACTAGGAGGGCACCACGTGTTACTTCTACTTTTTGGAAAAGACTACAAATCAAGATCGTTCCCATGAGGAACATTCGAGATCAAGAGAAAGATCTGAGAAATAATTCAATAGTGAATAAATGGGAAAAATATAAAGAAGAAATTAAAAATATAACAGCTACTGTCCACCTTACTGTTTCTTAGCTTTTAGTTGCCACTCTACTCAGCGTTTCGCTGACGTGTCACCTTTGTTACCTTTTCAGGACCAGGTGTTGAGCAGCCAGAGTCGGGGCTGCAGAGGGCGCTGGGCCAAGTAGAGCCTAGTAGTGTTACTTGTGTAGTATCCACTGTACATTTCTTTACGTTGTAGTGAGTAGTTCTGTTACCCCTGTACTCTTTTTATTGTAAGCTTCATGTTTATGTGCATATTTATTTTCTTTACTGTTGTGGTGGTGTATACTGTAGTATTTCTTTCTTTACTGCTGTATTTTGTTACTGCTAGTTATATACATGGTGAATCTGGTTTATTTTACTGCTCTTTTGGCCACTTTCTCGCTGGACGACTAGGTCTTGGGATCAGTCGAGTCGGTTCGTGATGTAAACACATTTACACTACTTAAGATGTCTATTTATGCATGTTCTTAAGCATAGGATTGCATTTCATGATATAAATATTGCATAACATGCATCATCTTGCATTTAGAGTAGTTTGAATAAAATGGAGGTTAATTGTCTCCTTTTATGTGCTTGGATAGGGCAAACATTTTATTGGGGCCTCGGATCAAAGATCCAACCATATGGATGTGATCAGGGCGACGATTGGAGTTCAACGACTCCAAGATCGCCCTAATAAGACATCCGTATCATCAGATAGTGCCTGAGGAACCCTAGAAGATCAAGGGCCAGGATGGTGTAAATCCGCACTTTAGATGACAAATCCGACCGCACGGATGAATTTGGATCGACGATCGCAGCCAAACGACACAAAAATCGAGTCAATCCGACATCCGTGGCACCATCTACAACTTCCAGAAGATGGATGGACAAGATGGTGCCACGTGGCACCATCTCGATCGCCCAAATGCCCGCATGCAACCTCTGAAGATTCCGCACCCGCTCGCTCTCCGCTATTGGATCTTGATCCAACGGCTGTGGTCGGCCATGCTTAAAAGTGTCCGCTCGACCATCCGCGCCCCGTAGCGGAACGGTCGAACGCGCTTACGCGACCGGCGGGCGCAGGTTCGAGCTGTAGCAGAGGGCTGGAGGCGCAGGCTGGAGTTGGATCACGATCGAACGGCCGCGTGCACCCGATAACATTCACGCACGATTGAACGCGCGGCATGGACGAGCGATCGCACACGGGTGGGCGCGCAGTGCAGCGGGCGGAGATGCATCTTAAGCCATCCGATCTCGCGATCGGACGGCTAAGAATCAATGAACGTGCGATGGCGTTGAGCGCGTGGGCAGCTGAGGTGGCGCGCGTGGGCGCGAAAGCTACACCCACGTTGGGGGTTTTAGTGACGGATTTATCTGTCACTAAAGACCCCTCATTTATTATTTTGAAGTTGTAATGTCCATTTTGCCCCCACTCCTTGCAACTATAAAAGGAGACTCCCTCCATATGAAATTCTCATCCCTTCTCCTCTCTACCCCTCCAAAGCTCAAGAGAAGCTTGTCCCACACCCGGGATGCTTCTCGCGAGATAAAGTCCAAATTTTCGTCCCCCTTCGGAAGTAGATCCCGCGACGACGACGGCGTGCTGCTTCGTTCCCGTTCTTCTGCTTAGTCCTCCTTCGTCCTGCTTCGTTCCCATTCCCGTTTTATGCTTTCTAGTTGTAATGGACAAATCCCCCTAATGATAAATTCTCTGTTTATTCTACATCTCATTTTGATTTCTCTGTGTAATATTCTCTTTCTCTCTTACTCTCTCTCTCTTCTATTTATTATAAATAATTTGATAGTTTTAAATTGAATTATTCCGTGACAAATAAAAAGAAACGCGTAGTTTTTAAATCAAACGTCCGCCTCCCTGTGTTCGACCTGGAATTTTAATTTCGGTATAAATTTTATTTGTTGAACACGAATTCTTTGCTTTCAAACTACAACGACTGGTTTTCCAAAACCAAACACGATAGCGGAGCGATTCGCGCATTCAACAATTTGGCGCCAATGCCGGGGAGGCGACGATCTTTGATTTCTCTTCGCGTTTTGTAACTTACAAATCATTTACCTCACTCTTCTCCTTTCTTATTGTAATTGCAGGTACTCTTTTGAGATGAGCTAAAGTAGTAGATTGGAGTAAAGTGCTGTGGAAGGTTTTGTAAGTTATTCCCCATTCTTTCCCCCTCCATAGATTTCATTCGCCACATTAAATCCAAATTCCAATTAACCTAGGTGTTTGCATAAATCCTAGGAATAGTTTGGTTGTTTGGATTTTCACTCACATTCATTCCACCCTCATTCATATATAAAAAAAAATAAAAAGATAATTTTGTGGGGCAATTTTCAACAAACACACAACGTACACCCACATTCAAAGGCACTTAACCGAATTGATTTGTTTCTACTCAACTGGGTTCTGATCTGTGGAACCGGTACACATAAAGCAACACATAAAAGAGTAGAAATCATTCTAGGTTAACCATCTGTGTGCGCCTAACTTAGTGGTGCATCAGACCAATTGTTTGAGTTGATTGGGCCGCACCACTTCAAATAAAATCAACTTATCAAGTAGCTGCCACTTAGGTTCAACTCTTAGGGATTTACCAGGCACTCCACATTCTTTTTAAGCTTTCAAGGAAAACATTTTCACCCATGCTTGTAAAACTTGGTGTGCCAACAAAACTTGATTGAAAACACCTAAAGTTGAATTCTAAAAGCTACTAAGCAAGATTTGAACCTTAAAATTCACCACATTAAAAATAATCTTGCTTGAAAATCACTGGTTGTGCACGCACACACAAATCAATCAATCATTAAGGGCACAACCCATTTAAAGGGCCCATCACATTCCAAAGCACATTCAAACCTAGCCCTAAATAAAACAAAGTAGACGTTGGCCTTAAGGATTGGACTCGCTCTTCAGAATCCAAAACGAGATTATTTTCGATTAGTCTGTTTCTACTGTTCAATCTGATGTCTAGCTAGGGGAGCAGAGTCAAACGATCGCAGCTGGGGGGTACACTAGGAATCGGAGGCGCAAGCCAAAGGAAGAACCTTCTCCCCAGTCCCTCCTTCTAACTGGTTGGATTGAACAGACAGAAGTAGATCAAATCGTTCCTTTATCTCAAGATGGGTTTTGAGAGTCTGTAGGTCTTTAGGCTAACCCATTTAAGGACAGGTTTGATTGTTTGTATTGTAGGGCACCTTTCTTCCTCCCATGTCTCTTGAATCCTTCCACATATTTCACGCATTCCCGCTCTTTCCCTCCTGATGTGAATTATCCTCAACATGTCGATTATCCCAACTCCTATTGTAATCGACCATCAGTTAGTTGGGATAATTTGGATTGGGGATACAATTTCGAACCTCCGTGTTTAGGGTCTAACCCTGAACACTTTCATTTTGATTTCTATCCTTCTCAGAGCTACATCGATTATAGATCGTCTTCCTTTCATGAACAGCCTAATACGATCTACAATCAAGAAGGATACACCGATTCTTACCCATCCTCTGATTTCACTGCCTTTAGGTCATCACCATCTTTTCAACAATCTGAAATGACCTATTATCAGGAAGGATATAACGAATCTCAATTCGTTAATTCCCCTGCATTGAGCCCAAACCCACCCAACCCTGAACCAACTCATTTGGTTCAGGTTAACCAGGTTCAAGATAAGGTTCTGGCTAACTTGAGGAATGTCATACAATCTTTAGAAGTTCAGCCAATACCTTGCATTGAGAGATTGGAGCCCCAGATTGAAATGATTGATGATTTAAACAAGTCTTTGTTGGATTGGCTCTAGGACGTTAAGGATAAGAACCCGGGTGAGTTTTTACTTGGGAAATTAGCGAAATTGAGGATGAGATTCGTGGTTGCTTTGATTCGATCTTGGAATGATTCCTAGGATGAACCCTCTTCAGGAAAGCTAATGACAGAACCAGCTCAGGCACCTGTTGGGGGGGGACACGTGTTACGAGGCTAACCAGATTGAATTGAAACAACCAATTAAGGATGATCTAATTTCTTCACCTGAGATCCCTAAGCCGAGTTACGAGGAAACATATGTCTCCTTGGAACAGAAAGTGACAAATGATTTTGGGACATACATTGATACGGATCCTGATTTCTTTGATGATGAAGATTTGAGTTGCGAAATCTCACGCGAGTTTTCTGAACACGATTTCTATGAGACGATTGGGCCTGAGGAATCTGATAGATCATTTGATAGCCCAATAATTAAGGAAACTGATCTTAGAGCACACATTACGGATCCAGAATTACATTTTCTAGAGGAATCAATTCAATGCCCTGATTATCAGTTACACCCCATTGAACTTATTGATAATTATGTTTCTGAGATAATTAGGCCCAAGTCAATTCTGATTCTTCCACATCATTTAGACTTGGAGATTCCAGACGAGGTGATTAATATACAAGAGGTCCTGGAATTTGATATTCAGAATGAGGAGGATAAGAGCTGGGAAATTCTAATTTGGGAAGTTAGTTTTGGAGGAAATGGAAGATTGAGTCGAAGGGTTCCATTTAAGCTGAAACCATCAAATCAGAACCCTTACGACATTTGTTTCGAGGATGTCAAACCCAAGCACACATTCAATGATTATCCTTTTGATTTTCAATTCTCTGTAACCCGACATTTTGGTCTTGGGTTGCATCCTCATAAATCGCAGGCCCGACCCTGCTTGCATTCTGATTTTAGGTTTTGGGTAATTTTTATCCATAACCTAAGATATTCTCGATTATGGGGCGTGGGTCTGCATCACAATCTGGTCCACATCTGTGGACCTCTACTGACAGGTCAGAGGATTCTTCTGTTTATTCTGATTCTGACCTGCACTTGTGATTTCTTCATTTCTTTTCTTTGTATAGTGTGCCTAGCTGAAGGCACTAAACTCAGCATATATACAGTTTTTCTTAGTTTTCATCTCGGAACGAACCAGACATTCACGTAATTCAGGTGCTTTCTTTGCTTTTCCACTCTGTTTTATGTCTTTTTAATACAATGAGGACATTGCATTAGATAGCCATGAGGGGGTGGATATTCATCTCTGAATTCATTCGTCAGCTCCGTAGATTTGTTTTATTTTCTTTTATATAAAAAAAAAATCAGAACTAGGAAAGAGAATTTGGGTTTAAGAAAATTTTCAATCTTAGGAAATACTACATTATGATTTGAACACAAAGACCCTTCAGGTCTTTGGACTTAATCAGCCCGTGTATCCACTAAAATGTGGATTTGTCTTTCGAGTCCTCGCCATCTTAATTCTTTCGTAATTGGAGTAAATAAGTTTGGGTGATAAGTACACGACTTATTAACCCGCCCTCTAATTTGAGGGAATTTTGAGTCTTAAGCATCTACACACTTTCTTTGCACTGACTCGTTGTTTGGCGATTTTAATGGAAATTGGGTAGCTAATGAACCTTTTAGGGTGATATGGCTGGCAAGTTATCGTGGGTAACAGCCCATAGGTAGGTTTTCCAAAGTCCAGTCACTGGACCTTTCTCTTTTTGCTGCCTTTAGGTAAATCTTAGACCAGGGAAGCCACCTACTTAAAAAAAATCAAAAAAATCAAAAAGAAAAGGAGAAAAGAAAAAAAAAGAAATAAGCCACACTTCGCCGCACGAGTATGGTTGGCAAGTTGTCGGTGGTAACAGCTCATCAACCGGTTGTCCAGAACCCAGCTCAGTAAATGCACTAAAAATTTCCAAAACACTTAGGAAGAAGCGGAGAAGTAGAATAAACCGGGGAGATATACACTGGATTCACCCTTGTGTTGACCCCGTAAAAAATTAAAAGTAGGGAGAAAGCTACCGGTTGTAAAGATACACCTTTAGGCAGAAGTTTTTTTTTTTGAGGTCACCTAGAGGCGTAGAAATCCGAAGTCCATTTTACTTACCGATCAACGAGTCTATCACAATCACAATAAGATGCTTAAAACTTAGGGTTCTCATCAAATCTTGGGTGAGTTGAATGGCCGTAGAAAGCCACTCTTAAACCCTAAAATTTGAAAATTCAAAAAAAATTAGAAAAGAGTAAAAAGAAAAAGAAATTTTTCTTTGAATAAGGCGAGGGCTTGAGGCGGTCTGCATTTTGGCTGATACCTGGGCACTGTTGTGTCTTTGAAAGTTCAGTTCCTAAGTAGACAATTTCTTAATGATTGAAAATAACTCAGGTCCAAATAATCCAACCTAATTCTTTTATAAATAGCATATAGTTTTTGCTAGGGACTAGTAAAAGATAGGCATTGGGGTATGATCTAAACACATTTACACTACTTAAGATGTCTATTTATGCATGTTCTTAAGCATAGGATTGCATTTCATGATATAAATATTGCATAACATGCATCATCTTGCATTTAGAGTAATTTGAATAAAATGGAGGTTAATTGTCTCCTTTTATGTGCTTGGACAGGGAAAACATTTTATCGGGGCCTCGGATCGAAGATCCAACCATATGGATGTGATCAGGGCGACGATTGGAGTTCAACGACTCCAAGATCGCCCTAATCAGACATCCGTAGCATCAGATAGTAACCGAGGAACCCTAGAAGATCAAGGGCCAGGATGGTGTAAATCCGCACTTCAGATGACAAATCCGACCGCAGGGATGAATTCGGATCGACGATCGTAGCCCAACGACACAAAAATCGAGTCAATCCGACATCCGTGGCACCATCTACAACTTCCAGAAGATGGACGGCCAAGATGGTGCCATGTGGCGCCATCTCAATCGCCCAAACGGTCGCATGCAACCTCTGAAGATTCTGCACCTGCTCGCTCTCCGCCATTGGATCTTGATCCAACGGCTGTGGTCGGCCACGCTTAAAAGCGTCCGCTCGACCATCGGCGCCCCATAGTGCAGCGGTCGACTACGCTTACGTGACCTGCAGGCGCGGGTTCGGGCCGCAGCAGGGGGCTGGAGGAGTGGGCGATTGGGTGCAAGCGGGCGTTGGATAGCGATCGGATGGCCGTGCGCGCCCGATAGCGTTCATGAGCGATTGAACGCGCGGCATGGATGTGCGATCGTACGCGGGCGGGCACGCAGCGTAGCGGGAGGAGATGCGTCTTAAGCCGTCCGATCTCGCGATCGGACGACTGAGAATCAATGAACGTGCGATGGCGTTGAGCGCGCGGGCAGCTGACGCGGCGCGTGTGGGTGTGGCAGCTACACCCACGTTGAGGGCTTTAGTAACGGATTTATCCGTCACTAAAGACCCCTCATTTATTATTTTGAAGTTGTAATGTCTATTTTGCCCCCACTCCTTGCAACTATAAAAGGAGACCCCCTCCATGCGAAACTCTCATCCCTTGCTTCTCCTCTCTACCCATCCAAAGCTCAAGAGAAGCTTGTCCCACACCCGGGATGCTTCTCGCTAGATAAAGTCCAAATTTTTGTCCCCCTTCGGAAGTGGATCCCGCGACGACGACGGCGTGCTGCTTCGTTCCCATTCTTCTGCTTCATCCTCCTTCGTCCTGCTTCGTTCCCCTTCGTCCAGGCGTCGTCCCGTCAAGCTCGTCCTCCAAGCAATCGTCGAGGAGGATTTCTCTCTCCCTATTCTTTTTACTGCTTTCTAGTATAGATTTACTGCTTTTTAGAGTAGTTTTATTCGTCCTCCAAGCAATCATCGAGGAGGACATTTCTCCCTCCATTCTTTTAATGCTTTCTAGAGTAAATTTATCGCTTTCTAGAGTAATTGTTTTATGCTTTCTAGTTGTAATGGACAAATCCCCCTAATGATATATTCTTTGTTTATTCTACATCTCATTTTGATTTCTCTGTGTAATATTCTCTTTCTCTCTTACTCTCTCTCTCTTCTATTTATTGTAAATAATTAGATAGTTTTAAATTGAATTATTCCGTGACAAATAAAAGGAAATGCGTAGTTTTTAAATCAAACGTCCGCCTCCCTGTGTTCGACTTGGAATTTTAATTTCGGTATAAATTTTATTTGTTGAACACGAATTCTTCGCTTTCAAACTACAACGACAGGTTATCCAAAACCAAACACGATAGCGAAGCGATTCGCGCGTTCAACAGTCCGATTCTCGTGTCTCGTAGGGATTCGGGAATCGGGTCGTTACATGTTGTAGTAGAGTCGAAAATGTGTTCAAAACAAATACAATTTATTACTCAAATTTTAAAGTTTGAGGTCGAACACAGGGAGCAAATTAGGGTTTAGAAATCAAGATCACAACTTGAGAATTTGAAAGAATATAATATGCAATAAGATCAATGTTGTAGTGCAAAAAGATAGGAATCAATGTAAGGCACTCAAGGAACCAATGCATGTGAATAAACACAAAATTGGACGTGTAATTTGTGAATAAGATACCTTAAAATGATGATGCTATAGTGCTTGATCTTCCTTCTTTCTTCTATTTCTTCTCCTAGGGGCTTCTTCTTTCTTAGCCTTTCCTTCTTTTCACTTTCTTCTTTTCTCTCTCTCTCCCGGCTACCTTCAGCTTCTTCTTCCTTCAGTTTCTTCCTTCTCTTTTCTTTCTCTACCTTCCTTACCGTCCTCTCTTTGGCTTTTGCTTCTTCCTTCTGCTACAGCCCTTCTCCTTCCTTAGCTTCTGACTTCGGCTTCCTCCTTCTTCTTTGTTTGCTTCAGCCCTTAGCTTCTTCTTTTGGCCTTGTCTTCTCCTTCCTCTACAGAGAAAAACCTACCCCCTACCCATGCGATCTCTCTTCTCTCCTTTCTCTCTTAGGTTCGCCCTCCCAGAGACACTTCTCGGGTAATCGGGTCGGGAACGTGCCCAGGACCAGGCCCACCGGCGTGCGGTGGTGGGCGAGGTGTCCTGGGTCGGGTCACCATGTCTGTAGGGCGTGGTCATGGACAAGGCGTCGGGTTGGGTGAGAGGGAACCTCACCCCGTGAGTTGGAGGTGCTAAGCCACTGGCAGAAAAATAATTTATGCGGGCGCGGCGCTCCTTCCAGTTCCGAGGTGGGACTATCTTCCCACCTTCCTCGCGCGCGCCTGCAACAGGGATGCTTCTTTCAATTACAGCTCCAGCTTCAGCCTTCGACACCAATTGGATGCCTGGAGTTGTGTGCAAGTGTATTCCGCGCAACCTAGGACACGAGCCTAGAGCGAGCGAAGCCTGGAGCAGGTGCAAGCTTGCTACGAGCTTCGCTTCAATGGCGGATGAACGTCTGCACCTGAAATCATGCAAACAGCCGTGTGGCCACATTAAAAAGCTTAGGGAGCTTTGCCAAGGTGCAACGAATATGCAGAGATGGTTAGTGTGGCTTGGGACCGCCTAAATGAGCGTGCTTAGGGCATACTGCGGCCGTGCAAGTGGGTGTGTTCGGGGGCGCTTGTGGGTGAGTGGCAGAGTGTTGTGAGTGGGGGGTTATGATCAGTGAGTCGGGCCAGTGCTTAGGAACTGATCGGTGAGGAGGGAAGTGGTCTGTGGAGGTGGAGCGAACTCGCCGGAGTGGTGGCCGGAGGTGAAGGGGATGATGGTGGTGGATTGCAGCAGTGGTCGGTTGAGGGTAATAAAGAGGGGGAAAGATTGTAAAGGGTGAGAGGAATTATCTAGGAGTGAAGAGACGAAGGGGGAGGCGAGGATGGCATCTAGCTCATATTGCCGACGCTGGAGATGAAGATGCTCAGTGAGGGAGGTCGGCGAGGACAAAGGGGTGGCAGGAGCGTTGGTAGGTGCAGCACGATGCGGATGAGCATGAGGAAGAGGAACCTGCCACTGGTGTTGTCGCTAGGCGATGAGGGAGAGTGGGAGAAGTCTCTAGAGATTGATGAGTAGATCAGCCAGAATAGAGATGAAATTGAGGGGTTTCTCCGGCTGAATTCAAGCTTAGGAGATGCGAGGTGATTTAGGGCCTCTTAAATAGGCCTTGGAGGTCGGGTTTGTGCTTGGAAGCCAAGCTTCCAAGCAAGGGAAGTTCACCAAGAATGGAAACTCAAGAGAGACCTAAATCTCTCATGCGTTCACATGAGAGATTAGGTATTAAATAGGGCTTCTAATTGGGTTCACACAAGAGGAGATTTCTCAGATAATCTCCCTTTCAATTTTGAAGGGGATTCTCTGAGAGATCAGGTAGAAATCGCCCTTGCAATCTTGTCG
Source organism: Thalassia testudinum (assembly GCA_037157565.1). Taxonomy (NCBI): domain Eukaryota; kingdom Viridiplantae; phylum Streptophyta; class Magnoliopsida; order Alismatales; family Hydrocharitaceae; genus Thalassia; species Thalassia testudinum. The sequence goes on from JAZHRO010000024.1 coordinate 80,844,260, forward strand.
GAGTAGGATTTCCTCCACTATAATGGTGGAGGGACCTAATTACAAAGAATGAAGAAGAAGATAGGGGGTCAAATGTAAGGGTTTTTGAATTTTAGGGTAGAAATGTAATTGGGCTGGACCTATTTGCAAAGTAGGTGAAGATGGATTCCTCTTAGGTCTAAATTTTTGGTACAAATCTAATTTGGACCTAAGGAATCCAATGGAGAGGTTGGATTTTGGGTTTGACCACGTTTGACTGGGAAATTTATGTGAAAGCCCAATTTAGGGCAAACATTTATCTAAGACCCCATTTTAGATCAAAATAGGTTCCAATGGCCAAATTGAAGGTTTAAAATCCTAGGGAATATTTTTCTATGATTTTTAGAGGATTTAGGTAAATTTTATCCTGACCAAAACCTTATTAAATCAAGTGGGCCTGTTTTTAGGTTACAAGAAGTCATTTAATTCCTAGAATTCACATGAACCCTTTTCTATTTGAACCAACCCACTTTTTATCATGTTAAGACCTCTTGACCTTTGTTTAGCCCTTGAGGAAACTTGTTATTTTACTGCAATAGTAAAATTTTTGTTTTACCCCTTATTTCTTACTTTTCTCTCAAAATGGTTATTCATTGGATCAGGACTTCCAATTGGTTTTGTAGGAGCTTTTGTTCTCTTTTATGGCTCAAGAAGAGCTAGTTAGAACTCATGATGATGTTCCCATCATCAGGTGATAGGGCAACATTTAATCAAGGCCTCGGATTGAAGATCCAATTATGCAGATTTGATCAGGGCAACGATTGGAGTACAACAACTCCAAGATTGCCCTGATCGGACTTCCATAGCATCAGATGTAGTCTAAGAAAGATCAGAGGTCAAGGGGCCAAGATGGTGTAAATACATACATTAGATGACAAATATGACTGCACAAATGGGTTCGAATCGATGATCGCAGCCCAACGATGCGAAAATCGATCCAATCCAACATCCGTGGCACCATCTACAAGACAGACGATGGACGGCCATGATGGCTCCACGTGGTGCCATCACAGTCACCTAAACTGGTCGTAGCATCTCTTCTCAACCTTTGAAGGGGCGGGCGAGGCAAGATCTCAACCATTGGATCTTGATCCAACAGCCATGGACTCCCGGTCCTTAAAACATAAGCACGACATAAAGGGGGGCGTGGCGTGTTGGTCACGTGCATGTGGGTGAACCACAGGTCGCGAGATCAAGCCCTGCCCCACCTTAAATCAAGGGTGCAAGCAGGCGCGATCAAATTGGACCATTGGATGCACATTCGACAGCGATGGAGTGGCCACGTGGCGCACCCAGATGTGAGGAGCACTGCATGCGCGATCAGACGTGAATGCTAATGCCCGATTGCACGCACAGGCACGATGAAGGCACGGGAGCGATGGCTTTTAAGCTGTTTTATCTCGTGATCGGACGGCTGAGAGTGCGCAGATGTGCTCATGCATTTTGTACAGGGGGAGAGGAGGAGGCACAGTGTGCGCTTGCACGTAAGCCCATGTTCAGGGCTTTAGTGAGGAATAAATCCATCATTAGAGACCCTGACATTAATATTTTGAGATGAAATGACCTAATTAGCCCTCCGTTCTTCACCTATAAATAGCCCTACGACATCCACTTCTTCTTCATCCCTTCCTCTCTTCTCTCACTCCATCCAAAGCTCTAAGAGCTTGCCCCAAACCCAGGATGCTCCATTAAAGTTAAAAATATAATTTTTCCACCTTCTTACCTCCTTCGTGGAGCATCCCATGGTTGTCCTCTCACCGCCGTTTGGGAAGCGGATCCAGCTGCAACATTGCCCTACCCCATTTTCCGTCATTCGTCATCATTCTCCTTCGTCCCACATCTCACCACCTTCATCCGGGCACTCCGTCAATGCGGCTCGTCCTCCAAGCAGCCGTCAAGGAGGATAACTTCTCTCCACTTTCTTTTTACCGCTTTGTAGTTGTAATCTTTCCAGATTTCTAGTGTAATGATTAGTTGTGATGAATATCACTTGATGATTGTGAAATCCATGTTTATTCTATCTCTATTTTATCTTTATTTGTAATATTCTCTCTCTTATATTCATTATTCTTTAAGTAGATAGCTAGTTTAGATTCAATTAGACCAGCTAATCTGCTTTGTGACAAATAAAACAAATGCGATTTCTTATCAAATGTCTATCTCCCTATATTCGACCCGGAATTCCTTTCGTGTTTCCGTTAAATTTGTTGTTGACAGTTTTTCTCGCAAATTGCACTACAATGGGTTTTCAAAACTCAAATTCATTTGTGACGATTTTCCGATTCAACAGGGAGGAAGCTCGAGGAGCTTTAAAATTTTAGGGGAAGAAATCCCTAAAATTTCAAAGGTTCGTAACATCTTTTGGATTTGATTCCAGGTGCAGGAAGTTGCTCAGATGATCGGGAATCATCTGAGGAACACTCCTTCCAATTTTGAGGGAGATTGATTGAAGGATCAGAGAGCTTTCGTTAATTGAAGGCCATCTGCTGGGTGGGTTTAGGACTTGGCTTGAAGGAAGGCGATAGGGACCATTTGGTGAAGGAGACAAAGGTAGGGGGCTTTATGTAATTATTTTGAAAGTTAAGGGCATGTGTGTGAGAGAAAAGAGTTATTCTAGATCAAAATGCAAATTTGGTCAAGATGATCTCTAATTGGACCCAAATTTTGGTACAAACCTAATTTGGCCTCAAGGAATATGATGGTGAACTTAGAGTTAAGGTTTGACCAAGTTTGATTAGGTAATTTATGTAGAAACCCAAATTAGGCCAACTATCCGATTGAGACTCTATTTTAGGTCAAATTGAGTTCTAATGGTCAAATTAAAGATACCAAACCTTATATAATATTTTTCTATGATTTTTATAAGATTTAGATGAATTTTATCTTGACCAGAATCTTAGTTAATTAAGTGGACCTATTTTTAGGGTTTCAGATGTCATTTAATTATCAAAACATGTGAAAACCCATTTCCAGTTGCATGAACCCACTTATTAGACATTTATAACCATTTGACCATCAATTAACCCCTGAGAAACCTCATGATTGTTCTGCATTTAGGTTATTTTGTTAAAAATGCTGCTTTACCCCTATTTTAATGCATTTCTCTCAAAAAGGATGTGTAGTGAATTAGGGCTCTTTGGCGGTTATGTAGGAGTATTTATCAATTGATTATGACTAATTAAAGTTAGATATGGCTGATGATGATGTTATCATCATTGAGATCACCGACATCTCTTTGCCCTTTCCTTATAGCCTTTACTTGTGAACCTAAAGGAGAGATAAAGGGAATCAAAAGCAATGAGGACTTAAAGGAAATCTTTAAAGATGTTCACATTAAGGTTCCCCTCCTTGATGCTATTGATTAGATTCCCACTGTCGCTAAATTCTTTAAGGAATATTGTACACCCAAGCGACAGCAGAGGAAAAGCAAGAAGGTGGTATTGTCCAAGGAAGTTGGTGCAGTCATTTTGTCTAACCTGCCACCTAAGAAGAAAGACACGGGAGCCCCACTCATTTCCTGTCAGCTACAGGATGCTCCTTTGATCGGGCCTTGCTTGATTTGGGTTCAACCATTAATTTAGCCTCCACTGCTATTTTTGACCACTTCCAATTTGGGGAACTAAAACCCACTTCAGTCAGTATCCAGTTGGCTGACAGATCAGTCAAAGTGCCCCAAGTGTGGTAGAGAATGTCATTGTGAAAATCCATGGGCTTTGCTTCCCAGTAAATTTCTTCATCTTGGATATGGACATTCCTCCTAGTCTCTATGATGCACCTATTATTTTAGGCTAGCCGTTTCTAGCGACTGCTCAGGCTAAAATTAACTATACATTCGGGTGTATGGAGATCACCTTGAGGAATGAAAAACTTAAATTGGATATTTTCAGGGCAAATAAGAACCCACATTGCAACTGTATGGAGGAGGACTTAGTTGATGATGAACCTGAACACTGTATTTTTAGGAACATTAAACTTCTTGGTGAAGTAACTCCACACAAAGCTTCTTTCGGGTTCATTGATTTGAACTATAATGATTTTGACACTGTGGTGGACATTGATCGGCCGAGGACAATTGATGAAACACATGATTCTGGGAGATCTGGAGTGGAATTGCCTAAAACCCTCATGACAAGCTTAGATGATAAATACGTTGATTTACATGAGATTCCATACATCCATGGGGGTGATTTTGAATTGTCAAAGAATCCAATCGAAGTTGAGGAGGAATATACTAAAAAGTCCATTTCTGATTCTAAGGAAAATCTGAGATATCTTGAAGCATTTTTGAATTTGGAGTCAGACGAATCTGTCACATCTTCTTGTACATCTTCACTCTTGGATATCGAGGATTTCACAGAAGCCACAGAGTACAAAATGAAAGAATTTGAGGCTTTATTTAATCTAGATTCTGATTCTTCACATCTTAAGGAAAATGAATTGCTGTCCATTACATTTGATGATTCGCACCACGACCAAAATTTGGGCAACCCATACAAGAATTCTGATCAACCCAGAGAGGAGAATGATTTAGGTGAGTATATAGCTGCTAGGATAGAGCACCACATCTTATTCAACACACCCACTCTGCAACCACCAGCACCCAGATCCACTCACGAAAATGGTTCTTTATACCATTTCATTTTACACCACTTGGGTCTCTCCTTTCATTTTCCACCACTTTCAGGACCCATATGATTTGTCTCCCACTCTTGACTCCTTATCCATCTCATCTACATTACTTATACACCACCCTTCAAGGTTGCTACTTGCTCCCTATCACTCTGGCACCTAGATTTATTCCTCTTGTAGCACCTGGCTGCAACCAATTCCAAGTCTTGATATTTTATTCTACCAACCATGTGGGCTTGGTATTCACGAGAAGCTGCTCTACATTTTTGGCCCGTGGATGATGATGGAACTCCAAGTGCTTACCATCTTGACTCTATCTCTTGCTGTTATTGATCCATCTAAGGGATTTTTGCCCAACTAGAGGCGTTAAACTCAACATAGCATTTAGACTTGACATTTAGGCACATCATTTAGGCATAGCCTTTAGACTCAACACTTACACATATCTACATAGCATATTTCATTTTGGCATATTATGCATATTGTGATTACCATTGTAGTTTGGCATGAGCTGAACGACAAATCAGTAGCAGCTCTAGGTGATTTCTACCCACTTACACCCTGTCTTATTTCATTTTCTCTTATTCATGAATGAGGACATAAAAGAACTTAGGCATGGGGGGAGGGTAGTACAAATAAACTAAAAACTTTTCTGTTAACACCTTAGAAAATAGATCTTTTTATCAGGAGGTTTTATTAGGGATTTATTCTTCAGTTAACTCCTGAAATTAGAATCCAGTACACTTTCACACTGGCACATAGAATTTACATTGGATCCACTATGAAGACCGATAGACATCTCTAGTTTGTCCAGAATAAGCATTGCTTCTTCTCCTGAACCCTTGGATAGTAATCAAGGAGTTAGGAAAACCAACTTCTAATAGATCCACCAACTAATTGTGAGATGAGAGTAGAGAGTCTACTAGTGCTCTAAGTCTAGTGTGAGGAATCTTAATTTTTTGGATAATTGGATAAGGATACTTGGAGTTAGGCACAATTTTCACTCTCGGCTCTTGCATACACATTTTTTTGAGAATCCTTGCGAGAGCCAGCAAATAAGGCAAATACACAGAGAACGGATTCCGATAAAACTAAGACTAAAGTGGATGGTCATGACTATCCTTTACGGAATCCTCTACTGAAGGAGGGTACTAATGTCAAGGTTAGAAATATGTTGTCATGTCCATTCCTTTCCCGGTGCTGAGAATAGACATTTCCACCAAATAAGCCAACCGATATCCTCTTGAACAACCCCAATCCCAAATAATGCCTCGTGAATAAAAGTACGTATGCTATGTTGCGTTGTGTTAGTAGATATGGCATTATGTTAGTAGATATGGATATGAAAAAAGAAAAGTATATAGAAAAAACTAGAAGAAAAGAGGAAAAAAAATGCCATGTTTAAAAGTGTGAGTTATGTTTAAGTTTAGTCAAGTACATTGAGGCAACAACACTTACCACCCTTACGAACCACCAAATTTAGCTTTGACCTACATTTTCTGTACTTTTGACTGCCTGAATATGGGCTGAGGGATTCTGACTTAGTTATAGGGTTATTAGAATCTAATTGAAGTGTAATGCCATGAGAGACCAGCAAACATATTTACAAATCTAGTGAGATGTGAGCTCAAGAAGAAAATAGAAAAGAAAAAAAAAGAAAAGAAAAAGAGAGGAAAAAGGGAAAAGAAAAGAGTACAAAGGACTTAAGAGAGCATAGTTCTCCAACCTCTCTCTAAGTTCATTTATTTGATAAAATGGAAATCTAGATTCTGAAATGCTAGTCTCTATATAGCACCAGAGGAGAGTGAGCTACCAAATACAAATCCATTTAACACAGACATCTTCTACCTAAGCCAAAAAGCTGAGGTTAAAAACTAGAGGTTATTCTATGTCCTCGAGAGAAGAGGTTGCCTATCCAAAAAGAATTTTACTAAGGGTCAAGCACAAGCTTTAGATGTGTATCGAATTTTCACTTGGATCAGTTGCATAGGCTACAATACTATACTTTCACGATTGTCTGGATTCTAAATTTCTGGATGAAGATAGAAAGAAATAAATCTCTAGTCAAACTCTTGGTAGAATGCATTTAGTCATGCACTTGCTAGGGACTAGCAAGATTTAGGCATGGGGGTATGATTGCACAGCAATCATAGGTCCTAATATACCTAAATTAAGTTAGATCCTAGCTTAACATAGGTATTATGCATACATACGCATCATACTTTGCATCATAGTTGATTTATTAGCTTTGTAAATAATAATGTCATATTATGTTCTAATTGAGAGGTATTAACAATCGCATGTAATTTGGGGCTGCAGATGATTGATCCAACCATATGGATCTACTCAAAACGATGATGGGAGTCTAATGCCTCCAAGATCGTAGCAGACTCCTGTAGCATCTTATGGAGTCCGCAGAAGAGCAAGGGCCAAGAGGCAAATAGGTGAAAATCTAGACCTCAAAAGTCAAATCCAACCACGCGGATAGATCTGGATCAACGATCCCAGTCCAACAACAAATCATCTAAAATGGAGGCCTACAACACCATCTACAAAGACGAGAAGATGGTCGACCACGATGGCACCACGTGGCACCATCACAGCCACCCAACAACACTACCCCAACCTCTAAAGGCACCACCCCCGTGCATTGTGGGTCATTGGATCATCATCCAACGGCCACAATGAGCCCACGTTATCACTCCCTCATGCTTCATCAAGGAATGATTATCCTCAGCCGTTGGATCTTCATCCAATGGTTGAGAGTAACTGTGCGAAGAAAGGAAAGCACGACACAGACGCGCTTATAATGCATTGGATAGAGTGTTGGAGCCAAAGGCTGTGATGCGGGATCAAAGCATAATCCTCACTCAAATCGTCAGGCAGTAGCACGTTAAGGAAATCTAGCCATTGGATCTGCATCGAGTGGTGCGGACGTGAATGCGCAACACGCTGCTATGCGTTGGATGGAGGCGTGCCCAATCACACGCAACTGAATGCGCATGCATGCGTGTTTGAAATCCAAAGGAGGTGGCTGCGAGGCCTTTGAGCCATCCGATCTTGCATTTGGGCGACTAAGATCTGATGTGTAAGCGTTGCATGATTAAGGCCCGTGCGGTTGAAGAACGCTAGGCACAACTGTGCTATGATGATCCAAGGGATGAGGGCATGCCACGTGTCAGCACCAAAGCACATCCGAGTATTGGAGGCATTTTGGAAGGCCTTTGAAGTGCGATCTGATCCAGCGACAGATCTGATCAATCTGAGGTTGTTGCACGAGTTGGAGGGCTTAAAAGCCCACTTTACCCCTCAATGAAGCTATAGAAAGAGCCCCAGGGCCTCTAGTTGAAGTACAACTCTTTCCAAACCTTCTCCAACTCTCCAAATCTTCTTCTCTAGCTCTCTCCCTCTGAAGCACCCACCAAGCCACCTTGGTGCATGATTACATGACAATCATGCAACTTAAAACACCTGAATTGAGCTAGATTCTAGCATGTCTTCGAGTCAATGCATGCATAAGCATTGTAATTCTCATACTAGTTACTTTATTAGTCATATAGATAATATCATCATTTTATGGCCTAAAAGAGAGATGATTTTAATCGTAGATGATTCAAAGCTGCAGATGTCAGATCAGACCAGACAGATCTAATCAGAACGACGATGGGAGTTCAACGCTTCCGAAATTGTCCCGATCAGACAACCAGGGCATCATGTATAATCCATAGAAGAATGAAGATCATGGAGCCAAAAGGCAAAGATTCGGACCTCAGATGACAAATCCAACTGCACGGATGGATCCAGATCGATGTTCGCAGTCCAACAGTGCAAAAATCAACTTAATCAGAGGCCTATGTCATCAAATATAAAAAGAAGAAGAACTGATGACCACGATGGCGCCACCGGGCACCATCGCAACTGCCCCTCGCCACACCCCCAACGTCTAAAGGCACCTCTCCTCGCAGCGTAGGCTGTTGGATCTTCATCCAACGGCCACGAGCACGCGGGTTCAAGCCCTGTGCTATGCAAAACCGATGCGGCGTCGACGGGCGGGTGAGTGCAGGCACAATTACGCTATTGGAGGGCTGAGGTGCATCCACGTGGCACGATTAGAGCACATCGCGGGAGGATGCCCGATCGCGCAGGTTTCTGCGAAATCAGGAAGGTGCGAGAAGTGTGTGTAGGATTTGAAAGGTGCGATGAGCTCACATTTAAGCTGTTCGATTGCAAGATTGGATGGCTGACGATGAGGCGGGATTTGAAGGCATGTGGCGAAGGCAAAAACTCGAAGGCATAAGCAAGCGGGAGCAGTGCATTGAGGATCTGAGGGCGCACAACGTGCCACATGTTGCCACCAGAACGAATCTGATCATAGAAGGCCTTTTGAAGGTTATTTTTAGGCCAAATCAGAGCCGTTGATCTCTTAATCGGTGGATCTGATTAGCCAAGGGGTTGTTGCACAAGATTAAAGGCTAAAATACCCTTTTTACCCTTCACAAAAGTGATAAAAGAAGGCCCGGGGCCCCCCAATTGAAGCATCCACTTAGAACCTCTCTCTTCCATCAACTCCAGACATATTCCATCTTCTCTGCAACTCTCTATCCCTCTGCAACTCCACTCCAACTATGTCCCAGCACTCTGGATCTAAGGTGCTGTCGCATCTTGCACAAGCATCTTGCAAGTAGCATCGTTTCTTTGCCACTTTCTTCTATCTCCCTCTCTCTCCCTCTCCCTCTTTCTCTCTATCTTTACTTTTTGCATAGCAATTTCTATTATGAAAAAGCTCTTTATAAATGCAATGAAATATGATCTTATGAATATTTGATGTGTCTCTATACATATATAAATATCTTGTTAGAACTAGTTTCATTGAAAAGCTTCTGTTAAAAATTGAGATTGCCTCCCTACGAATGACTCGATACTCACTAGTTTTATAGATATTATTTGTCGTCGTGTTTTCGTGCTATACTACAACTAAACAACTTTTAATCGCGATCACGCATCGAACAAAATGGCACCGTTGCTAGGGAGGCAACGAAAATTTTTAAAGCTTTTCAATGCATATTTGAGATTTCTAACTCGCTACATTTTTCGTTGATTTCGTGTGTGCAAGAAATAAAGAAATCTGAACCAAACGTGACAACGAAGAAAGTGCAAGTTCGAATCTCAGGTAAGTACCCATAGTTTAGATTAGTTAGATTTGAGATTTGCTTGAACCCTAGGATTAGTTAGAATTTGTTTGCTTATTAAAAACAAAAAAAAAGAAAAAAATATTTCTCTTGATTTCGGGCTGACATAAAACTTTACCTTAAAAATTCAATCCCAAAAATCTGCATGTTAAAAAATTCTCAAATTTTTACTGGACGTACCTTTCAAAGTTTGGAACAACATATCCAATTTCACGGCAATCAGAGTTATAGAAAAATTTTAAAAATTCTTTCACTGATTTGTTATCAATATAGAATTTGTTCCTAATTTTTCGGAGTTAAAAATATCATACGAAGTCTTATATAACTCCGATTGAAGTGAAATTTGTGGTACTAAATTTCTGAGAAAGTCAAGAATTTTATAAAATTATGAGAAAAATATTTTTTACTCATTTGATTGCACGAATTATCTGATCACAAACTGGGGGTCAAAATAGACTACAAAACCCCCAGTACAGTTTAAATCTGAAAAAAATAGAAAATGTGCATTAAAATTCTTGAAAAAATTATTTTATGAGTGCCTAGTTAGTGGTGTAAGAAGATCAATTGATTACATTGCTTGGGTCGCACCACTCGTCATTTTGGACCTAAAAGAATCATTTAGAACAATCTGTGCTTAGGGTTTCACGCTAAGGATAGAGCACACTTGCATTTCCATACTTAAAGGAAATCTATCAAACAAATTGGGATTTGTAAAACTTTTGTGTGCCTCATTAGAACCTTATTTGAAAATATTTAATCAAGTGAACCCTAAAACACGCTAACACAAGCATTTGAATCTTAAAAGATACTTCATCATAAAAATTTGCTTGTAAACCCTTTGCCTGCACACTTTACACCTCTGAATTCAACTTTAAGGGAAAACACCCCCTAACGCCCATCATATTCCAAAAGCACATCAAACCCAAACCTAAAATTGAGTAGACGTACCATAGGCAGGATTAATAGACTTGGGGACTTGAAACTAGATTGGGCTAAGGTCAAGGCCTTGTCTACTTGGACCCACTAGTGACAAGAAAGGTCAATGTGGTAACCACATTAACCTTTAGGGGTGTCCCACTGTGCGGGGTGTCCTAAGGGGTCCCACCCTTCTGGCCAGCCAAGTAATTCAAGGGTTGATCTAACCCAGTCGTGTTTTGGGGAGCCAGGATCAGGTCAAATTAGGGTTGGCACTCTAAGGACTAGTTTGATTGCTTGTATTGAAAGGGCGGGGTATTCTCTCATCTTTCTTCTCTCTCTCATCTATTAACTTTCTTTTGTTACATGGATGTTAAAAGGTCTCTGAACCCTAATTTGGTACCATCTTTAGAGAGTAAACTAAAGAGACGACCCAATTTTTTTGAATACACTCCAATATCCAATTGCCATGAGGAAGAACTGATTGAGGAGGAAACCATGAACCCATACTCCTTTTCCTCACACTATTCCTCCTTTTCTCCCTATCCCAACCCTTCCTTTACATCAACTTCTTCAAGTTGGGAGAACTCTCCTCAATACCCGAGACTTGATTCTATTGCCTATACCACATATTCCTCGGGTATAGCCAGGCCTATCATGAATCCCACACGAATCTCTTGATATCAAGGATCTATACAGTCTAAAGAGACACTCTCCATACAGGACTAGCACCTGGCTGGCATTACCAGTTATCTTGACTGATTCAGGCAAACTCATCTCTCCCCAGATCATGAATATGGCTTAGAATCCCAATACCTAGAATACCAATCCTATCCTCAAAATCACTATTCAAATCATCCCAATCCCACCCAAACAACTTCACCTTCTCATTGGGATAACCCTACACCAACCAACCAAGGATATGATTCTTACCCTAGGTATTCAAATGATGGATATTGTAATTTTATTGAGGTCAGAAACTCTGAAAATTATTATCCTCATCCTGATCAAATCCCTGACCATGGCGGTGATCCTAAGATCACCCAATTACTCCAAGTAGTCCAGGGGATGAGTGAAGCTAATAAAAGAAATACAGATAATCTGACAAAATAGCTCAATAGAATCTGGAAAGCACAAGGTGATAAAACTGGTCCGAATATGGAACAGGTTGGTGATAAGCCACTCAAGGTTGAGGATCCAACCTTAAGTATGACATCTTATCAAATCCCAACCTCCGTATACACTAAGCCCACCCACCAGCCTCGTGATTATGCAAAACAGATCCTTGTTGATATCCCAAAAGCTGACTTTGAGGAGGAAGGCTCACTTGAGGAAGTACATCTTGATTTAGGCCCTGAATTGCAACCATTCTATTTTGAGGAGACAATTCATAGTGAGATGGAGTATGAGTCTTTTATATTTAAAGACACACAATTGGATTACATGGATGATTTGGGAGAATCAGAGCAAGATCAAGAAGAAAGAAAGATTGGGAACATTGACACTCCTAGCCAAGCACGGCTAGATGGCTCTGATGAAATCTTGTCTGAGGATTACCATGATAAAATATGCTTAAATGATTCGATATTTGGATTTGGTGATACTGATCATTCCCATATAGAATCCGAATCTACTTTCACTTCTATTTCAGCTAATCCGCACCTTTCTCTCCACATCCACCAGAGTCCTGAGGAAAAACCTGACCATTATCCCGAACATCTTGAGATTGAACAAAATAGACAATACCCTTATGAAAAAGATGTTCAAGAAATTGCAAAATTACTAGGGATGACTTATGAGGATCTATCTGAGAAAGCAAAGACTTTAGTTGAATCATGGTATTTAGAAGAATTTGACTTGATTAATGAGAAACAAGAAGATATTCCCTTAGAAGAAATAGTCCAAAAAGGATTTGTGGTGTTGACTAATCCAAACCCCGATCTCATGGTTCTAAGGAAAAATGAATTAAAACAAGATTTGGGCAACTCAAATGAGACTGTTGATCACCCCTAGGATAAGATTGAGGACTCTAATAAGTCTAAAACTATTGAGATGGATCACTGGATCTTATTTGACTTACCTACTCGACATCCATCCACACCTGATTTGACTTGCGAAGTGGTTTCTTATACCATTTCGGACTACACCACTCGGGTTCCTCCTTTCATTTCTCATCACTTTCAGAACCCATATGATGTATTCCCCATGAACCACCCTGTATCCACCTCATCTGCCTTCCTCATGCATCACTTCTTACAGTTGCCACTATCTACTTTCCACTCTGGCACCCACACTAATGTTTCTCTCTTTTGTAGCATTTGACTACAATTAGTTTCAAGCTTGTTCACTTTATTTTTCTGACCTTTTGGGCTTGGTATTCACCATCAGCTAGTCTGCATTTGTGGATCACTGATTCTAGGACCAAATGATCATATCTTTCTACTAATCTTGAATTCTCCTGCAACTGTTATTACTTTTTATCTTAACCCATAGTATTGAACTACATATTTTTGGGTTTAAGTCCGGCAAATGACGTTAAACTTAGCGCTAGCTGGGAGAAACCCAGTATTCATTATAGGTAGCTCTGCATCCTCTGCATCCTTACTGACCTGGATTAACAAGCATAGTCAGGTGATATCCCCTCCTCGTGCTTATTATATATTGATTTTCATGTATACATTTCAACGAGGACATTGTAATGAATAGGCATGGGGGGATGGACATTGCATGTCTTATCTTTATGTCAAAAAAAAAAAATGCATTTAGGCATAAAGAATTTTTATTAAGGTTTTATTAGGGATTTATTCTTAAGTTGATTCCTGAGTTTAGAATCCAGTATAATTTCACACTTACACGTAGAATTGGCAATGGATCCTCTGTGAAGACCGATAAACATCTTTAGTTTGTCGAGAAGAAGCAGTGCTTCCTCTCCTAAGCCCTTGGATAGTAATTAGGGAGTCAGGAAAACTATCTTCTAACAGATCCACCAAACACATGTGAGATGAGAGTAGAAAGTTTACTAGTGCTCTAAGGCTAGTATGAGGAATCTTAACTTCTAGATAATGAGATAATGATACTCAGAGTTAGGCATAGTTTTCGCTCTCAATTTTTGCGCACAAGTTCATAGTGCAAATAGCTTTTGAGAGCACCAAATAAGGCAAAATACACAGAGAGAGGGTTCTGATAAAACTATGACTAAGGTGAATGGTCATGACCATCCTTTACGGAAACCTCGGTTGATGGAGGGTATTAATATCAAGGTCAGAAATGCGTTGTCCTATCCATTACTTTCCCGGTGCCGAGAATAGGCACTTCCACCAAATAAGTCACCTGATATCCTCTTGAACACCCACAATCCTTAATAATGCCTCGTGAATAAAAGTCATATGTGTTACTGTGTTGCGTTAGTAGATGTCTGAAAAAAAAAATGAAGGTATATATGTCATGCATATAGAAAAAAATATGCATATATATATATATATATATATATAAAGTTCATAAGTGTTTTTAGAGTTTATTTCAAGTGTATTAAGGCAACAACACCCATTGCCCTCATGATCCACCAAATATAGCCTTGACCTACTTTCTGTATTTTTGGCCGCATGAATACATGCTGAGGAATGTTGACTTAGTCGTAGAGTTATCAGAACCTAATCAAAGTGCTAGTGCCAGGAGTGACCACCAAATATACTGATAAATCTGGTAAGATTGTGAGCTTAAAAAGAAAGAAAAGGAAAAGGAAGAGAAAGAAAGAGAGAGAACGAGTACAAAGAAATTAAAGAGAGCACAGTTTCTCACCTCTCTTTGAGTTAAATTATTTAATAATCTGGAAATCTAGGTTCTAAAGTACTAGTCTATATGTAGCTCCAGATGAGTGTGAGCCATCAAAAATAAACCCACTTGACTCAAAAATCTTCTACCAAACCCAAATGCTGGGGCTGAATTAATAGATTACTTCATAACCTTGAGGGAAGAAGTTTGCCTATCCCAATAGATTTTTACTAAGGGTCAAGTACGAGCTTTAGATGAAGATTGGCTTTTCACTTGGATCCGCTGCATAGACTACAACGAAACACATTCACGATTATCTAGATTACTAAATATTGGATGAAAACAAAAGACATAAATCTCTAGCCAAACTCTTGATAGAAATCTGTTATGTAGGACCACTTTGCATTTAATCTTGCATTTGCTAGGGACTAGCAAGATTTAGGCATGGGGGTGTGATTACACAGCAATCATGCAACCTAAAACACCTGAATTGAGCTAGATCTAGCATACCTTCGAGTCAATGCATGCATAAGTATTGTAATTCGCACACTAGTTAGTTTATTAGTCATATAGATAATATCATCATTTTATGGCCTAAAAGAGAGATGATTTTAATTGCAGATAATTCGAAGCCGCAGATGTCAGATCAGACCAGATAGATCTAATTAGAATGACGACGGGAGTTCAATGCTTCCAAAATCATCCTGATCAGACAACTAGAGCATCGTGTATAGTCCATAGAAGAATGGAGATAATGGAGCCAAAGGCCAAAGATCCGGACCTCAGATGATAAATCCAACCACACGAATTGATTTGGATCGACCTTTACAATCCAACGGTGTAGAAATCAACTGAATCGGAGGCCTATGTCATCAGATATAAAGAGAAGAAGAACGGACGGTCATGATGGCACCACGTGGCACCATCGCAGTTGCCCCTCACCATACCCCCAACTCCTGAAGGCACCTCTCCTTGCAGCGTAGATCCAATGGCCACGAGCGCACCACGTCGCCACCTAGATTAGATCAGTATAAATGTAAACAAGAAAGTATATATGATAAAGAGTTTGCGCAACGCATTGGCTCGTGCACACGTGCGCGTACGTGGGAGACATGGGTTCGAGTCCTGTGCTACGTAAAATCGATGCGGCATCGGCGGGCGGGAGTGTGTAGGTGCGATTGTAGGATCGGAGGGCTGAGGCACGTCCACGTGGTGCGATCAGAGCGCATCGCGGGCGGACGTGCGATCGTGCGGGTTTTGGGAAATCAAGAAGGTGCAAGAAGCGTGCGTAGGATTTGAAAGGCTCGATGAGCACGCGTTTAAGCCATCCGATTGCAAGATTAGATGGCTCACGATGAGGCGAGATTTGAAGGCATGTGGTGAAGGTGAAAATGCGAGGGCACAAGCCAGTGGGAGCCATGCGATGAGGATCTGAGGGCGCACAGCGTGCCATGTGTCGCCACCAGAATGAATCCGAGCATAGAAGGCCTTTTGAAGGTTATTTTTAGGCCAAATCAGAGCTGTTGATCTCCTGATCAACGGATCTGATTAGCCAAGGGGTTGTTGCATAAGATTAAGGGCTGAACTACCCTTTTTGCCCTTCACAAAAGCTATAAAAGAAGGCCCAGGGCCCCCAATTGAAGCATCCACTTAGAACCTCTCTCTTCCATCAACTCCAGACATATTCCATCTTCTCTGCAACTCTCCGTCCCTCTGCAACTCTTCTCCAACTCCGTCCCGATGCTCTAGATTTGAGGTGCTACCGTATCTCGCTCAAGCATCCTGCAAGTGGCATCATTTCTCTGCCACTTTCTTCTATCTCTCTTTCTCTCCCTCTCTCATAGCAATTTCTATTATGAAAAAACTCTTTATCAATGCAATGAAATCTAATCTTATGAATATTTGATGCATCTCTATACATATATACATATATAAATATCTTGTTAGAACTAGTTTCATTGGAAAGCTTCCGTTAAAAATCGAGATTGCCTCCCTGCGAATGACCCGGTACTCACTGATTTTATAAATATTATTTGTCATTGTGTTTTCACGCTATACTACAGGTAAACAACTTTTAATTGCGTTCATGCGTTGAACAGTGCACCGTGCTGCTCTCCCCAACCTCTCCAAAAGGCCACTATGGACCACCCATGGTGCCCTTATTTTGATAGCTTAGATAGTTATTTTAATTCCAGCATTACATGTTCTAGCTATTTAATTCTAGTTGCAAACTCATGATCTATCAATTGTTTGCTTCACTCTATATATATTATGATTAGTATTCAGTTAGTAGATCTAAATCAATTTTGAAATCAAAAGCATTTTCTACCTTCCTGAGTTCGACCAGGACTCACCTCTCGTTAAAATTGTATTTGTTTTGACATATTTCGTGTTATGCTACAATGTATTCATTCTTTTAATGCGATCTATGAGATGAACACCTACTTATCAGAATTAAACCGGACAAAACCAGCTGTCATTGCCTTTCAGCAACCACACGCGAGGCCCACCCAGTCAAATTTGCAGATTTATGCAGGGCCAAATAGAGATTCATAGCTAGATTAGATTTTAAGAGCTGTGAATGAGAGCCAGTGGAGAAATGTTGAGGCTCTTGCTAAAGTTTAGAGGTAATGTTCAGCTGTATTGGCTAAACTACGAGGCTAAATCATGCAAGTGGCTGAATGTCATCATCTAGGGTCCTTACCATCTCAGCCAGTTCTGAATCCTAGGAACCTGCAAAATCCTAGGTACAATCACCCAGTCAACCAGAATCCTAATCAAGGCCAAGCACATTTTATCCATTAGGCCAATCCGATTCAAACGCCACCCTTTGCACCACCCAAATTTGAGTTTTTACATCAGAATCAACGAGAGTCTATGGTGTACGAAGTGAATCAACCACTACTTTCTAATCCATAGATTCTACAAAACCTAGAATCATCTTCATAACCATCTTCACATGCAGGTATTAACTCTGTTACAACCCACCGAGGAACTTCTACTAGGGATCCCATAAACCTGAGAGTCCATCATTCAGACCCTAGTACTTCTAGAATTGCTTCTGTTCCTATATCACCTATTTTTGATGCACTTGATCACACTGATATCCCCGCTACATCTT
The DNA here is from genome assembly GCA_037157565.1 of Thalassia testudinum. NCBI lineage: Eukaryota > Viridiplantae > Streptophyta > Magnoliopsida > Alismatales > Hydrocharitaceae > Thalassia > Thalassia testudinum. Next base: position 80,861,903 of record JAZHRO010000024.1, read on the forward strand.
CTGATTAGGCCCAACCACCCATAGGACAGGAAACCCAAGTCTTTTTCTTCAAGCCCTGATGCAGAAAATCACATGATTTGTAATTAGGGTTTATAAAGTCGCTATAACACGCAAATTCGCATATGCTTTTAAATTTATATTCCTAGATAGGGGAGTATCTAGGGTTGTCCAAGGAGGCAATATGCTTGCAAATCAACTCTCTCGCTTAGAAAATAAATCTCAACTTTATTTTTGGTATTTTAAATATATATTTTTTTAGTTTTGAAATAATGAGGGCAAAATGCGAATTGTGACAAAAAAGTAACTAACACCTATATTTACTAAGCTAAAACTTAATAGAGAAATATGACCCCTCCCTAAGCTCACTCTAGGCAAGTGAAGACCTAGAGTAATTAGGAAGTGGAAGTGAAACAAGTGCTAGAATAAAGACAAGCAATTGACACAAGAAATTAAAAAGAAGGCAAATTAATTTAGCAGAATTTGTGTTCTTTTACAAAAACAAGTAGAGGAATGCTTCTACTAGAAATGGAAAATATAAAAGCAATAGAAGAAACACAAATCCTCTTGCAGAACCTGGTGAAGAAGGGAGTCTTCTTGCTCCAAGACTAGCTGCTCCTTGGCTTGAAAAGAGGGTCTCCTTCTTCTCCTTCCTTGAAAGCTCCTTTAAGGTGGATGCTCTCCACCTCAATTCTTTCCTCCAAGGGTGGGTGTGCACCACCCTCAAGCTCTCCTCCAATGTGGTGTGGACCACCTTCAAGACCTCCTCCAAAGGTCTTCCTTGCCTGGCTCCTCCTTTGGCTAGCGTGGGCACAAGAGAGAAGGGAAGAAGGGAAGGCACCAAGGGGACAGAATATCCCCTTAATCTTCTTCTTCTTCTTTTCTCTTGGGCGTGGGCTTTAGGTAGAGTATGAGAAAAATTTTGCTAGCCAAGGATAGGTTGTAAGGTGGTGGAGTTGGTATTTTTATAGGGTAGGATAAGGGGGTTAAGGTGGCTCTTGAGATGGATGGCTAAGATGGGAGAATGGAGGTGGTTAGGTGATCCTAGGGCTAAGGACAGTTGGCGCCAAGTAGGGGGGTGTGAAGGTGGTGGTTATGGTGGTGAAGGGCCACCTAAAGGTGGTGCCAACCATGGAGAGATGCCTTGGTTTTGGCGCCACCAAGAAGGCTTCTAGAAGGGGGATTAGGTGGATGGTGGAGATGGGTTTAAGGGAAGTTATGTGCTGGAGATGAAGGGGGTTTGTAGGGAAAAAGTTTCGCCAATAAGGAGGGTAGTTAGGGTGGTTTTGGTGCCACTTTGTAGTGTCTTTTGGAGGTAGTGGGTAGGCTAGGTTGGTGCCAAGGTACGTGGAAGTAGGGTTAGCTTATGTGGAGCTTAGGTGGAGCTAGTTGGTGTTGTTAGGTAGGGTTTTTAGGTGGTAAAAGCCAAGGGAGCTGAAGCATAGCTAAGCTAAGCTAGCTTAGCTAATAGTTGAGTAGAGGAGGAGGTGTTGGAGCTAGGGTTTGAAGGGAGGAGCTGGATTTAAAGAATCTGGAGCTGAAGTGGAGCTGACAGCTACTGAAGAGGTCAACATGGGGCTACTCTAGCTGGCTTAGCTTGCTAGTTCTTTGCTAGCTACTAAGCGAAGCTAAAGTGAGATGGCTTCTGTTGAATGGAGCTGAGGTGAGCTGGGTCTGGTGCTCCCGGGGAGGATTGAGCTGGTTGAGACAGCTAAGTGACGAGTGTGGAAATCACGTATTTTGAAATCGTTGGAAATCGTAGTATAGTCGCAAAAACCACTCGTTAAAGATATTTGTGATAACGAAACTCTCATAGATCTTTATCCTTTTTAGAACTTGAGTCCCGGTGGTTCATCTCTGGGAGGCGTGAAAACGAATCGAGATTTGGATCAGCTTTTATAACCTAAATCTAACCTAAGCTACTATTTTTGTCTTTTTGTGTTTTTAATTTTTTTATTTCGAAAAGCGAATTAAAACCTAGATCTAGATAAACTAGCAAAAACCTAAGTGACTATGTGTATCTAAATGAGGCCATGGTGGCCGTGCATGGTGTGAACAAACCAAAGTGTCATATAGGCAAGCAAACATGAGGACAATCAATCATAGAAACATCATGAAATTATTTATGCATAAAAAATTATCACACATCATTTACACTAGAAAGCATATAAATAGAAGAAAATCCCTCACGCCGGAAAGTTTCCACTAGGGCCATCGACCTTGTGTGAGGGTGTAGGCTAGACCTTGGGTGAGCAACCCGTCTACACACCTACCAAAAGAGATGGCCATCCACAAGAGGCTATGGGTGAGCCTTCATCGCCGTCCAAGAAGAAGAAGATGGGGGCTAGTGCACCCAAGTGGAGAGAGGAGGGTGTTACTCCCTTTCTCTACCAATGGTCGTCCTTGAAGCTTTAGAGAGAAGCTTCTCTAGCTAGCCGTCCATGGAGCCTTGGAGGAGGATGAGGAGGATGGCCTTAAGGTTTTGGAGGGTGGAAGCAAGTTTAGAGTGGAGAGTATGGATGGGAGAGTGTATGGAGAGGGTCCAATTTCGTAGCTCTCTCTTTGCCCTTTATGGAAGGCTCCATTTGGTTTCCACTTTTGGTGGCTCCAAAAATAGCCAATGCCACAATTTTTGGATCTAGGTTTGACACAAGTTGTTAGGGTTTCCAAGAGAGTGTGCATGGGTTTGGTGGGAGTAAAATGGGAAGGTGTGTGTGTGTGTGTGGGTGTGTGTTTTTCGTAGGGCTAGGTTGTGGGTTTTGGTAGGATTAGGTGCTAAATAGGTTGGGTCAATCTAGATTAAGTGGGTGTGGACCTAATTAGGCTTAGGGAAGTCTAATTGGGTAGGAGTGAACCTAATTAGGTCTTTGTCAAGTCTAATTAGATGTGTGCATGTGATTAGGCTAGGGTAACCCTAATAGGTATGAGTTAATTAGATCCTGGGTGGATCTAATTGGGCTCGGGTGCACCCAATCAACTGTAGATGCACCCAATTAGGTATGGGATGGTTCAATTGGGTTGGGGATAGGACAAGTAGGGCTATGGATAGTGGACTAGGCTTAGGAGGTCTCTACTTAGGTTTCCTAGGGTGTCCGGTGGGGTTCTTAGGTCAAAATAGTTAAGCTAGGGCTTCCAACACCAAAATCAGGAACCAGACAGCAGTATCAGACGTCCAGGATAGTGGTCAGACATCTTATACTACAAAATTGGACATCTGGACACTAAATTAGACATCCAATTCTGTGTCAGTATGAGTTTTGGCTTCCTGGATTGTTATTCTGCAGAAATCAGACGTCCAGCCAGATGTCTGGACGTCCTAAAAGGTGCTGGAGAGTGGGTTTTATGTTTCTAAGGTTGGTTTTGGTTCCTAAGTGTTTGGGAGAGGGATAGGAACATGGATAGTGCAACTAAGTTGAGCTAAGCTGAGTCCCCGGGAGTTGGACTTGAGCTTCTTGAGCTGGGATGAATTCATGTTCAGCTGGCTGAAGTTGAGTGGAGCTGGATGTAGCTGGACCTAAACTGGGGTGAACTCCAGTCAACTCAGCTGAGCTAGCTAGAGCTCCCTGTGGACTAGTGGGAGCTGAGATGAGCTAGACTTAGCTAAGTTGAGCTGGATCTAAGCTGACCTGAGCTAGGGTGAGCTAAGATGAGCTCTCTTGAGCTACCATTCATCTGAGATAAGCTGAATGGAGTTAGGATGAGCTAACCCTAGTCCAAGTGAGTTGGATTACAACTGTGGTGAGTTAGAACAAGCTGAGTTCCAGCTTGTCTGAGCTTCTTCTTCACTAGTTTCCTTCTTGAGTGCTAGGAGTTTAGGGATCTGTGTATCTGGTCATCCCTAACACTCACAAAAACACATTAAAAAGACAAGAAAAAATACAATGCATGCCTAACCTAGTTAATGCCTAAATGCAGTCCAAAAACCCATTTGCGGAGGAAAACCCTAAGAGCTAGGTTTGTTTTAATGCTTAAGAATGATGATAAATTGGCATTTATCACACCCCCATGCTTATCTTTTGCTAGTCTCTTAGCAAAAACTTTAATTTTTTGGAAAACAGAATTTTTCGGAAATCTAATTTTTTCCAACTTTTGAGGAGAAAAATATTAAGGGACCTTGGTTGATCTAAACACAGGAGGGATAGGATTTGTTAAGGATAAACATCAGGATTTGTTTTTGGATCCAAAAATTAGACAAAATGGGATCAATATCCTCTAGAAAATTTACAAATTAACCCCTTGTTAATTCAAATGACTTGAAATTTTCGTTTTTAGGATTTTTCTGGCTCTTGAATCTGATTCGCAACTTGCAATATCTTTTAAAACCTTGTGTCCGTGCTTGTGAAAAGCCAACAATTATAGGGGCGTGTTTTTGGTTTAATTTTATTTTCTCCCCCATGCTTATTTTTAGCTTAGTCTTACAACAGATGTGTCAGGATCATCATTCCCGTTACCAATCCTCGAGGGGGCTCTGGCGCCAGTACCTCGGGATAGCACTATCCATGACACCACCCAGGAGCTCATAACCCCAAAACACAATGTGATGTAAAAGGGCACTCCAAGCAAACTCAAGCTCTTGCTCCGACACTATAAGTAGAGCACCGTCCAAGACACTTGAGCTGCTAAAATGCGCTTTAATACTTTGTCTAAAAATTTGAAATATAAATGTGGAGCAGCGCTGAGGCGGTAACATGTTGACATCGCATCCTTAAAGGAGGCATTTTCCTCCTTCTCGGTGGTGGAAACTCAAATCAATGATCTATTTCAGACTTTTACTAAGTCAAAACAAGGGAGCTTTTCTAATTTTTAGTTGTTTGTAAGTGTTGGCTTGTGTGTGAAAATTGACACAAGAAGTTCCTCAAGAAATACAAGTTTTTTGAATCAGAAACTAAGTCAGATACTTTCTACATTACAAAAGAGGATCAAGTCACCTGAACTATCATGAGTTCAGGTAGGATTTTAGAGAAGGATATCTGATCTAGTCTAAAAGTAGACCCTGAAATTCTAATGATCAGATCCACATCCTCGTCCCTAGTTTGTTAAAGATTAAATCCTATTGTACCAAAAGTGAATTTTTTGACCTTAGTCCCAATTTCAAAATTTTTCCTGAAAAAGTTTTCAACATTTTTTATATTTTTGGGTATGCAAGCAGGAAACTAAAATAACTAAAGAAAAATGCATGTTTTTAGGTTTTGAAAATCCTAAATCGATCATCAAATTTTAAAAACACCCCCCCATGCTTAAGATAAGCAATGTCCTCATGCATTAGGAGGAAGAAAAGGAATCACCTTAATGAAGAACGGTCAGGTTTAGGATGGTCAAAACCTGGAAAAAGAAAAATGGAAAGCAAGAAAAATGATGGGTTACTTCCCATCCAGTGCTATCTTTTACGCCATTCAGCCAGGAGTAGTTTGCATTAGTGATCAAAGGTGGCTGGTTTAGTGAAATCAAAAGATTCAGATGGAAGATTCGACGTATGATCAAAATAGGGCTTTAAACGTTGGTTGTTGACTTGAAATGTCGTATTAGTTTTAGGATCAAACAAATCAACATCACCGTATGGATAAGTTTTATGGACAATAAAGGGGCCGGTCCATTTGGATTTTAATTTGCTAGGAAAAAGACGTAATCAAGCATCAAAATGCCAAATGCGTTGATTAACATCAAAGTGTTTCCGAATAATATATTTATCATGAAATTTTTTTGTTTGATCTTTATAAATCCTTGCGTTTCCATAGGAAAAATTACGTAATTCTTCCAATTCAGTTAATTGTAATTTTCTATGGATATCAGCATCAGATAAATCCATGTTTAGTTGTTTTATTGCCCAGAAAGCCCTATGTTATAGTTCTATCGGGGGATGGCATGCCTTCGCAAAAATCTGGCAGAAGGGGGACATGCCGAGTGGAGTTATAAAAGCGGTACAGTAGGCCCATAAAGCATTGTCCAATTTGGTGGACTAATCTTTACGATCGGACCTAACTATCTTTTGTAAAATATTTTTAATTTCCCAGCTAGAAACTTCTACCTGGCCATTTGTTTGGGGGTGATAAGGTGTGAAAATTTTATGATTAACCCCATATTTAGAAAGAAGGTAACAGAATTATGAGTGAGTGAAATGTGAACCTCCGTCACTGATAATGGCTTTTGAAATGCCAAATCTTGAGAAAATATTTTTCTTAAGTAATTCGACAACCACACGGTGATCACTAGTGCGGGTGGGTATTGCTTCTATCCACTTGGAAACATAGTCGACTGCGACTAGTATATAGAAATACCCACCAGAGTTGATGAACGGTCCCATGAAATCGATGCCCTAAACATCAAAAATTTCAACCTCTAAAATAGGATTAAGGGGATCATATCCTTCTGAGTCATGTTGCCGATGCTCTGGCAACACACACAGGACTGAACAAAGTCATGAGAATCTTTATGCAAGCTAGGCCAAAAAAATCCTGCATTAAGGATTTTAGCTGCAGTTTTCTTGCCCGAAAAATGTCCACCACAAGCCATTGAGTGACAATGTGTCAAAATATCATGGATTTCAGAATCAGGTACACATCGTCGAATGACCTGATCGGCACAAATGCGTAAAAGGTCAGGCTCCTCCCAAAAATATTATTTAATATCAGAAAAGAACTTATCCTGTTTTGTTTTTGGCCAATCAGCGGGGATTCGTTCTGTTGCTAAATAATTTGTGATGGGTGCAAAGCAAGGGAGGGTAGTAGTAGCTAAAATGCTTTCATCAGGGAATTGATCAAGTGGGGTCATTATGTCATTCGTCATAAGATAAGAGAGATGGTCGGCCACTACATTATGCAATCCTGCCTTATCCTTGATTTCCAGGTCAAATTCCTGGAGTAGCAGAATCCAACAGATAAGGCGGGGTTTCGCATCTTTCTTTGTCAGCAAATATTTAATTGCTGAGTGGTGGGTATATACAGTGACATGTGACCCTATGCAAAAAATCGCGTGATTTGTAGAAGTGGATTTTAATGTCGTTGTAACACACGAATTCGCATACGCTTTTAAATTTATATTCCTAAATAGGGGAGTATCTAGGGTCGTCCAAGGAAGCGGGTTGCTTGCAAATCAACTCTCTTGCTTAGAAAATAAATCTCAACTTTCTTTTTGGTATTTTAAATATGTAATTTTCTTTTTGTTTTGAAATGATGAGGGAAAAATGCGAATTGTGACGGGAAGTACGAAGTACTAACACCTATAATTACATAGCTAAAACTTAAGAGATAGAAAATGTCCACTACCTAAGCTCACTCTAGGCAAGTAGAGGCCTAGAGTAATTGGGGAATGGAAGTGAAACAAGTGCTAGAACAAAGGTAACAATTGCAATAAGAAATCAAAAAGAAGGCAATTCAATTAATCAGAATTTGTGTTCTCTATAAAGACAAGTAGAGGAATGCTTCTATTAGAAATGGAAAAAATATAAAAGCAATAAAAGAAACACAAATCCTCTTGCAAAATCTGGTGAAGGTGTAGGATCTTTAAAAGATAGGATATATGGCTATGCGCACAAAAACTCAAACACAAAATCAATAATAACAAGACAATTTGCACAATCAATCAAACCACAGAAAATTGATACAATATGTATAGTGGTTCCCCTCCCTTGGGTACTCCACTACCAAAGCCTCTCAACTTAGGGTTTTTAACCCGATTCTCTCAACCCCGAGAGAATCAATTTACTAAACCAAGGTAATTAACGGGTTACCTCAACCGAAGCACAAAAATGGGTTTCTTACAACCCAACGAGCAAATTCTCAAGAACAAATGAAATACAGGTGTAAGAAAGAAAGATCTTACAACTAAGTTCCTAAGCCTCTAAACAAATGTAAATATAATGTTATCGTTTTGAGAGCCTAGAATGAGGGTGAATGCCTCAACAATGCATGAAGAAATCACGTCTGTTGACGCGTCTTGATCATGTTTTAATAGTTAGTTACGTCGTAGTATAGGTGATCAAGCGTTGTCAACAAATAAAAATTTTTTACACGAAAACCTAAGTATTCAAGGTCGAACACAGGGAGCAATTGGAATTTATTACTAATCTCAAGAATGTAATTTAACACTTAATTACTCAAAACTTAATTCACAATATATAAATGCATGAGTTTAAAAGTCAATTGTGGCAAAAAGAAGGAATTTGGATGTCCGATCAAGGGATCAGACGTCTTAAAAGTATGTTTTCTCCTCTATCTGCTTCTTGTTCTTCTTTGGCCGTGTACTTCTGATTTTCTTCCTGTCTTCTTGGTGCTTCTCCTTCCTTCTTTGCAGATCGCTTGCCTTGCTTCTTTCTTCTTATTTTCCTCTGTCTTCTGCCTTGCCTCTCACCTGCAGTTTTCTTTCTCTTTCTTTTCTCTGCGGGTCTTCTTCTTCCTTGGCTCTGCTTTCTCTTCTTCTTCTTATCTTTCCCTTTCTTTATTTTTTCTTCCTTCTTTAGTTCCTCTTCTCTTTGCCTTGCCTCTTCCCTCTGCCTTGCCTTTCTCATTTTCCTCTGCAAAGCTTCCTTCCTTCTTTTCCTTCGCTTGCAGTGGCTAAGTCCCTGCTTCCTTCTTCAGTTCCTTCCCTGCACAAACCAAGGAGAGAAAAACCTATCCCTCTACCCACACTCACGTCTCTCTCTCTTTGTGTATATCACTCTTCAGCATGCTCTCCCAGAGCCGGGTAATCAAGTCGGGTCGCGCGCCCGGGTCCAGGCGCACCGGCATGGGTGTGGTGCGTGAGGAGTGCTCAGGAGTGTACCGGGTCGGGTCACCAGATCCATGTGATGAGCTCACGGACGAGGCACTGTGTATAGGTGAGGGACCACACCCCATGTGTTATCGGAGGCAACCAGCCGATAGCATAAAATCAATTTAAACCACTCCAGCGCTTTACAGCTTACCAAGGTGGGACTAAAGTTCCACAGCTCTTTCGCACGCGCCCGCAGCAGACCGTTTTTCAATTGCAGCACTGCAGGCTTTGCGGCGCCACTCTCTGGAACAGATAACTTCGCGAGGCCTCCCCGAGTTAGCTGAACCTGGACTCCTGGAGCACTGCAGCCTGGGACGAGCTTGAGACCTCCTCGAGTCACCGCTAATGGTGGTTGGAGCTCGAAACCTGCCTGACACAAAAAAGGCCTTACGGCTCAATCAGACCATAGGAGCACCTTCGCCGTGTCACGGTGAAGGTGAGGCGGTAGGTGGCAGGCCGTGGGGTGGCCTAGGCATGCGTGCCTAGGTCGCTCTGTGGCTGGCCAGATGGGTTTGGTCGGGGGACAGTTGTGGCAGTGTAGAGGATTTGTGGATGAGCGATGGATATTCAGTGAAGTGTTGCAGAGGTTATGCGGTGGTTGGCAAGACGTGTGGGGCTGCGGAGTGACGTGAGAGTCTCGCCGGAGGGTGGCCGGAGATGAAGATAGTGGTGGACAGCGGCGGTCGAGGAGTGTTTGGTGTAATAAGATGTGGGAAATGAAAGAGGAGATAGAGAAGAGCAGTTCTAACCTAACTAATGGGACGAAGGGGGCTAGAAGGCAGCCGGCAGTACCAGCATCGCCAGAGAAGAAAGCATCCGGTGGAGGAAGAAGGCGGCGACGACGGGGCTAGGGCTACTCGCACAGGTGTTATGCGACACGGAGTAGGATGAGGAGGATGGCTCTGCCACTGGTTTTGTGGCAGAGCGATGAGGAAGAGTAGGGGGCTCGCCGAAGCTCACTGGACCCCTTGGTCGGAGGGGAAGAAGAGGAAATTGAGGTGGAATCCCGGCCAAGTCGAGCTGGGGAGGTGCGGCAAGAGATGAGGGTTAAATTATAGGCACAGGCAGGGACTCCTGTGCTTGGAAGCCAAGTTTCCAAGTGCGAGAATCCTCGCTGGAGATGGAAACAGTTAAGTACCCAAATCTCTCGTGCGTTCGCACGAGAGATTGGGTGCAAATCAAGGATCACGATTGAGTTCAGATGGAAGGGAATTCCTCAGAGAATCTCCCTTCCAAATCTGAGAGGAGATCTCTGAGGAATCAGAGAGGATTCCCCCTCTATTCCTTGCTGGAGTAGGATTTCTCCCCAATAATGGTGGAGGGACCTACTTGTAAGAGTGGCGAGGAAGTTAGTGGGGTTTATGCAATGGCTTTCAAAAGATAGGGTCCAAAATGCAATTGGGTGTACTAATTTGCCAAGTAGGTCAAGATGACCTCCCCTTAGGTCCAAATTTTGGTACAAACCTAATTTGGACCTAAGGAATCCAATGGTGAAGTTGGATTTTAGGTTTGACCACTTTTGACTAGACATTTTAAGTAAAAACCTAAATTAGGTCAATTGATGAGCTAGGACCCTAATCTAGGTCAAACTAGGTTCTGAAGGCCAAATTGAATGCTCTAAACCCTAGGGGATATTTTTCCATGAATTTTAGAGGGTTTAGTTGATTTTTATCCTGACCAAAACCTTGTTGAATTAAGCGGGTCTGTTTTAGGGTTACAAGATGTCATTTAATTCCTTGATTGCACATGAACCCATTTTTGATTGAATCAACCCACTTTTTATATTATTCAGACCATTTGACCTATGTTTTATCTCTGAGAAATCCCATTTATGTACTGCAATGGTAAAATTGTAGTTTTACCCTTTATTTCATGATTTCTTCTCAGAACACTTATTCCTCCAATTAAGCCCTCTTCTAAGTAATGCAGGAGCTTTTATTCTCTTTATTAGGTCAAAATGAGCAAGTTATGGCTCATGATGAGGCCCTCATCATACCCCCATGCCTAGCTTTTGCTAGTCCCTTAGCAAAATTTCAAGGTTTTAACTTCTGTTCTAGACCTTGAGTGTCTATCATCAGTAATGATAAGTGCTTTTCTTTTTCTTTTATGATTAGGTTAGAATGACGACAATCGACCTAGAGGTACTCAAGTACCAACCAAAATCCGGACTTGACCCACTTTAGCCTTAGTCCTCCGCAAAGGTTTTTAAGGCCCGCAAAAACTAACCTAGGGTTTGTTGGACTCTGCGGTTAAAGCACCCATGCTTGAGACATTTTTAGCCTAGGTTCAGTTTGCAGTACATTTTTGTAAGAGAGAGACAAAAGATTTATTTGTTTGGAGAGTTTTCTCTCTCATTTCTTTTTATTTCTAGCTTCGGATTGGCTTCTCCACACGGTCTATATCGGATTCCTCGTCCCCATCATCAATCCTCAAGGGTCCTTGGCAATCGATGCTTCGAGATAGCATCACCCATGGCAACCCCCAGAACCTTGGCTTTCAAGATTTCGGGATAATCCCGCCCATGGCGTTCCGTGACCGAATTCAGACCCTAGCGATCGACATTTCTTGATAATGCCGTCCATGATATCTGAACCAGCAGAGTGCTTACATGCCCCTGGTAGGATATTTAAATATCCTAAGAGACAAGCACCGAGGAGATGATATGTTGTTACACATCTTCGAGGGGAATTTCCCGCCTCTCTGCATGGGGAACTCGTCCAAATCAACTTGTGTTGATCGATCGCTCTAATCTAGGTGACTTTTTCAGAACATTAAAATGCTTTTTGCATGATTTTGATATTTATGCGCACTGAACTAGATTGTGTGTGAATTGGGGTACTTAGGTTACCGAATCTCGCAAACCGAAGGTCAATTAACGAGGCCAAATACTTCCTAAGTCTTAGACCTAATACTTAAGCTCGCATTTTCCCCAACCTCTTGAGGATTAACCAGATTTTAGTGGATACATGAATTTTTAAGCCAAAGAATCTAGCCCAAGAGGCCTAGGATCAGCGTTCCTGCTAATCTCTTTTTATGTCTCTTTAGCACTTTTCTTTTCATTTTTCTTTTTCCTTGATCTGGTCTAGAACTTCAGTTAATCCCTTAATCTTTTACTAACGACTATCTCTTTTTCATTTTATGCTCCTTTTTGTCATTTTTGCTCTTTTTCTCCTCCTTATAATTATGTGGCTCACAAAAATTTCCTCCCTCCATTTTTTTTGTTCTTTTTCATAATTTTTCAATTTTTTTTATTTTTTGACATATGTGAATTTTTTTTGTGAGAATCCTTCTGACTTTCTCTTGGTTCTATTTGTATGCACTTTACCACCCCCCATGCCTAAGTTTTGCAATATCCTCATTGTAAATGGAGGGTGTGAAATAGTGTTGAGGTCAGGGACTTAGAACAGGATACATCGAGTGGGTGAATGGGTCGGAAATGACTGATGTGGATGATTTCAAGCTCTGGTACGTGTACCAGAGGTGGGATCAACTGTCTAAGGCTGAACACAAAGTGCAATGGATGTGGAGTACAGACAGATAATCAAATGGGTCTCTATTTTTGGAATGACGGGTTGCCTCCCGTTAAGCACTAAATTAAATGCCTTCAGCTGAGTGGAAAATGGGATGGAGAGGGAGTGGTCAAATCAGTGGAATTTTGTAAAACATGCACCTTGATTAAGAGCCTGGTTGGTCCAACCAGGTGTTTGTTAAGATCAGTGGGCTAATGATGCAGCCCAAACACAATAAGTCTGGTGGGTTGATAGATGTAGATCAACAGATGTGGAACCCACCATATGCAATGTGGCTCGGATAGATATGGAAGTGAAAACTCGGGTTCGGGCTGAGTCGAATCAGCCTGTTCAAAGTAGGATTCAGAAAAATAATTAGTGCATGGTGTGGAAACCCTACAGGAGTGATCAGAGAATGATGGCTCCAGTTTTTCGATCTGATCAATACCCGATACCTGGTATAGATATGGAGTTGAATCATCTACAAATGGCTCAGTGAGAGGTGAATCAAAATAGAAATTGAGTCTGGTTGCAGGTCAGGATAGCGAACGGGTTTTGATTAGTTCTGTATGTTTGGAACAGGTGGCTTCAAAGAACATTGGCTTGTTATAATCAGGAAGCAGATTTTCTCCGATGTTATGGTCAGATTTGAAATCATCGGAGAGTTTGCGAAAATCAAAAGCTGAATGAGATTCAAGATCGTGAGTTCCACAATAGAATAAATCATATGTTGTAGATTCAGCAGCCTGATAGGGGTCTACCCTAAATGTTAACTCTGAACTTAGAAAGGTGTCCTTACCTGGTAGAGGCTCAGGTTCTAGGCTGGTAGGGCAGACCCAATTGAAACCCCACTCGTCCAACTCCTCAATTTCTGTATCGTAAATTGGCAAGACTTCCGAAATATCGATTAGTTCCTCTGAGGATGTTGGAGAGGGATATTCATCAGATAGAGTCCCAAAATCATAATCTTCATTGAAAGATTGATCTTCCTCATATGGGGCCTTGAAATCTTTCCAATAGGTTTCAGATCTAGATCCTGGGCTTAGGATGTGGGTTAAATTACTAGAATCTAGGTCTGAATAACCTTCGAGGGTCACCTTATCAGAATAAGGGACGGAATTTACACCCTTGAGAGGTTCAGTTCTACTCTCATTATTGCAGGAGTTTTAGGGTTCTAAGCCTGGTGACTCATGGTTAGAGTGGGCTCAACATGATGTTTTCCTACATTTGGAGCTTCCCAACCATCTTTAATATCAGGCATATTGTACGCCATCTAGGTTGGGAATCCACAACCATTTTGTACCTCAAACCCGAGATCAGATTGATCCTCGATGTTGTCCCAAGATGGTTCATCCTCTGTTTGTGGTATATACAGGTACTTTCGGTCGATGATTTATTTTATTAATCTGATTATCTCTTCCCATTTTTCAAGATCATCTTGGTGTTGCTTCCAAAGTTGAGGATTTGTCATACAATGAAGGTATTCAAGATTGTGCAGTTTTTCTATCTCAATGTACCCTATGATGAGCAAGTCACGGGTTGATCCTTTTGTGGCTTCTGCCAATAATACTTGGGCACAAGTTATGATAAAGGTTGTGGTTGTTGGGACATCAACCTGAATGTTTTCTACTGGTATTGAGGTTTTGTCTTCTTTTTCATAGAATTTTAGGACATCCTCAGTCATCCAATCTCTCTTGGATCTTCGATATTCAGGTTTCTTGAAAGGTAGTCCTAAGTGGTTTGGCTGCATATTTGGATCAGGTGGTGGAATCAAGATGTAGAATCAGAGTTTAAATCAAGGTGCAGAATCAAGTTATGAAGTGGTTAGATCTGACTGAAGAGTCCCACTGAAAATGTATGTGTGTGCTCTAAAGAGAAAAGATGAGGGACTGGAGATGTTTTTGACGCAATCAAGACACCCAAAGACGTTTGGATGACTATAGAGGTTCGAGGCGGATGATACCCCTGGAGCAGAAGATCGTCCACCTGAGAATTACCTGGGCAGCCAGAGAGGGAGAGTCCCGCAAAGACCCTACATGGTAGAGCGTCCCCATGGGTTACAGGGTTTCCCCCACCCGACCTCTCTTGTCGCTGAGATTCCAGGTAGACCAGAATGAGGACCTCAACCTCCTAAGTCTTTCACCTTTATTTCAAAGGTGCTTTAGGGTTCTCACTTGAACTTTAGATGTTTTGATGTTGTGACCTAATTTAGAGGTTGGCTGACCCAAGGGGTCAACTTCACCTGACCTGTCCTATAGATGGCAGAAGGATTCTAGGCTTGGGACCTAGTGATCACCCTGATTTGACTCCTAGTTTATTAGGTCCAAGATTTTATGATTCAAGTGATTTTAGAGCTCAATTTTTCTTAGGGTTTGTTTTGTTTAGCTCTCTTCAATCAAGGGCTTGGGTAGCACACTGATGCGGGAGGGTTCATTTCCTTTTGCATAGGCATGTGTGACCAGCACTTCAAGGCCCTACTGTAGAAACCTTAATTTGGTTCTATTTCTAATCCTTTTTTCACAAAAATTCTCTTTGGACTTTAAAAGCAAGAAGTGTATTATCTGCAGAGATTAAGTGTGATTTCTATTAGGCACATGAATTTTGTGGGTTAGAATCTAGAAAAAATTGCTCCAACTTCAAGAAGATTTGAAAGAAAATTTTCGCAAAATCAGGAAATGTCTGCATTAAAGATGGTGATTTCCTATAGAAAGAAGGCAATTGATTCCTAAATTAATTTCTTCCTTTTGTCTTTCAAATCTTAGGGGATAGTTTAAGGAAGAAAAGAAATTACCTGCCTTGGAGTGGTTGACTTGCGGGAGGGATCTTCTCGTGAAATACCAGCAAGATCACAACAAAGCAAAGTAGGGCAAGTTAGTGTTCAATATGATAAAAAGAATGTATAGATTAGTGATAAATTGCGCGTTGCCCCCCAGCAACGGCGCCAACATGTTGAGGCATCTTGGTCGTGTTTTAACAGTTAGTTACGTCGTAGTATAGGTGATCAAGAATTGTCAACAAATAAAAATTATTACACGAAAACCTAAGTATCCAAGGTCGAACACAGGGAGAATTGGAATTTATTACTAATCTAAAGAGTGTAATTGAACACTTAATTACTCAAAACTTAATTCACAATATATAAATGCAAGAGTTTAAAAGTCAATTGTGGTAAAAAGAAGGAATTTGGAAGTCTGATCATCGGATCAGACGTCTTAAAAGTATGTTTTCTCCTCTATCTGCTTCTTGTTCGGATCAAACGTCTTGTGCGTTCACACGAGAGATTGAGTGCAAATCAAGGATCATAATTGAGTTCAGATGGAAGGGAATTCCTCAGAGAATCTCCCTTCCAAATCTGGGAGGAGATCTCTGAGGAATCAGAGAGTTTTCCCTCTCTATTCCTCGCTGGAGCAGGATTTCTCCCAAATAATGGCTGAGGGACCTGCTTGTAGGAGTGGCGAGGAAGTTAGGGGGGTTTATGCAATGGCTTTCAAAATATAGGGCCTAAAATGCAATTGGGTGTGCTAATTTGCAAAGTAGGTCAAGATGACCTCCCCTTAGGTCCAAATTTTGGTAAAAGCCTAATTTGGACCTAAGGAATCCAATGGTGAAGTTGGATTTAGGTTTGACCATGTTTGACTGGACATTTTGCGTAAAAACCTAAATTAGGTCAATTGATGAGCTAGGACCCTAATCTAGGTCAAACTAGGTTCTGAAGGCCAAATTGAATGTTCTAAACCCTAGGGGATATTTTTCCATGAATTTTAGAGGGTATAGTTGATTTTTATCCTGACCAGAACCTTGTTGAATTAAGCGGGTCTGTTTTAGGGTTACAAGATGTCGTCTAATTCCCTGATTGCACACGAACCCATTTCAGATTGAATCAACCCACTTTTTGTATTTTCAGATCATTTGACCTATGTTTTGTCTCTGAGAAATCCCGTTTACGTACTGCAATGGTAAAATTGCAATTTTACCCTTTATTTCATGATTTCTTCTCAAAACACTTATTCCTCCAATTAAGCCCTCTTCTAAGTTATGCAGGAGCTTTTATTCTCTTTATTAGGTCAAAATGAGCTCGTTATGGCTCATGATGAGGCTCTCATCATACCCCCATGCCTAGCTTTTGCTAGTCGCTTTGCAAAATTTCAAGGTTTTAACATCTGTTCTAGACCCTGAGTGTTTGTCATCAGTTTTAATAAGTGCTTTTCTTTTTTTTTGTGATTAGGTCAGAATGCCGACAATAGGCCTAGAGGTACTCAAGTACCAACCAAAATCCGGACTTGACCCGCTTTAGCCTCAGTCCTCAGCAAAGGTTTTTAAGGCCCGCAGAAACTAACCTAGGATTTGTTGGACTCCGCGGTTAAATCACCCGTGCTTGAGACATTTTTAGCCTAGGTTCAGTTTGCAGTGTGTTTTTGTAAGAGACAGAAGATTTATTTGTTTGGAGAGTTTTCGCTCTCTTTTCTTTTTATTTCTAGCTTCGGATTGGCTTCTCCACACGGTCTGTGTCGGATTCCTCGTCCCCATCATCAATCCTCAAGGGTCCCTAGCAATCGATGCTTCAAGATAGCATCACCCATGGCAACCCCCAGAACGTTGGCTTTCGAGATTTTGAGATAATCCCTCCCATGGCATTCCATGGCCGAATTCAGACCCTGGCAATCGACATTTCATAATAATGCCGCCCATGATATCTGAACCAGCAGAGTGTTTACATGCCCCCAGTAGGATATTTAAATATCCTGAGAGACAAGCACCGAGGAGATGATATGTTGTTACACATCTTCGAGGGGAATTTCCCGCCTCTCCGCACCGGGAACTCATCTAAATCAACTTGTGTTGATTGGTCGCTCCTAATCTAGGTGACTTTTTCTGAACATTAATATGCTTTTTGCGTGATTTTGATATTTACGCGCACTGAACCAGACTATGTGTGAATTGGGGTACTTAGGTTACTGAATCCCGCAAACCGAAGGTCAGTTAACGAGGCCGAATACTTCCTAAGCCTTAGACCTAAAACTTAAGCTTCACATTTTCCCCAACCTCTTGTGGATTAACCAGATTTTAGCGGATACGTGAATTTTTAAGCCTAAGAATCTTGCCCAAGAGGCCTAGGGTCAGCGTTCCTGCTAGTCTCCTTTTATGTCTCTTTAGCACTTTTCTTTTCATTTTTCCTTTTCCTTGATCTGGTCTAGAACTTCAGTTAATCTCTTAATCTTTTACTAACGACTATCTCTTTTTCTTTTTCATTTTGTGCTCCTTTTTGTCATTTTTGCTCTTTTTCTCCTCCTTATAATTATGTGGCTCACAAAAATTTCCTCCCTCCATTTTTTTGTTCTTTTTCATAATTTTTCAATTTTTTGTTTTTTGACATATGTGAATTTTTTTGGTGAGAATCCTTCTGACTTTCTCTTGGTTCTGCATGTATGCACTTTACCACCCCCCCATGCCTAAGTTTTGCAATGTCATTGTAAACGGAGGGTGTGAAATAGTGCTGAGGTCAGGGACATAGAATAGGATACATCGGGTGGGTGAATGGGTCGGAAATGACTGATGCGAACGATTTCAAGCTCTGGTATGCGTACCAGAGGTGGGATCAGCTGTCTAAGGCTGAGCTCAAGGTGCAATGGACGTGGAGTACAGACGGATAATCAGATGGGTCTCTATTTTTGGAACGATGGGATGCCTCCTGTTAAGCGCTAAATTTAATGCCTTCAGCCGAGCGGAAAATGGGGTGGAGAGGGAGTGGTCAAATTAGTGGAATTTTGTAAAACAAGCACCTTGATTATGAGCCTGGTTGGTCCAACCAGGTGCTTGTTAAGATCAGTGGGTTGATGATGCAGCCCAAACCTAATAAGTCTGGTGGGTTGATAGATGTAGATCAACAAATGCGAAACCCACCATATGCAATGTGGCTCGGATGGATATGGAAGTGAAAAGTTGGGTTTGAGCTTAGTCGAATTAGCCTGTTCAGAGTAGGGTTCTGAAAAATAATCAGTGCATGGTGTGGAAACCCTATAGGAGTGATCAGAGAATGATGGCTCCTATTTTTCGGTCAGATCAATACCCGATACCTGGTATAGATATGGAGTTGAATCATCTGCAAATGGCTCAGTGAGAGGTGAATCAAAATAGAAATTGAGTCCGATTGCAGGTCAGGGTAGCGAACGGGTTTTGATTAGTTCTATATGTTTGGAACAGGTGGCTTCAAAGAACATTGGCTTGTTATAATCAGGAAGCAGATTTTCTCCGATGCTATGGTCAGATTTGAAATCATCGGAGAGTTTGCGAAAATCAAAAGCTGAATGAGATTCAAGATCGTGAGTTCCACAATAGAATAAATCATATGTTGTAGATTCAGCAGCTTGACAGGGGTCTACCCTAAATGTTAACTCTGAACTTAGAAAGGTGTCCTTACCTGGTAGAGGCTCAGGTTCTAGGCTGGTAGGGCAGACCCAATTGAAACCCCACTCGTCCAACTCCTCAGTTTCTGTATCGTAAATTGGCAAGACTTCCGAAATATCGATTAGTTCCTCTGAGGATGTTGGCGAGGGATATTCATCAAATAGAGGCCCAAAATCATATTCTTCATTGAAAGATTGATCTTCCTCATATGGGGCCTTGAAATCTTCCCAATAGGTTTCAAATCTAGATCCTGGGCTTAGGATGTGGGTTAAATTGCTAGAATCTAGGTCTGAATAACCTTCGAGGGTCACCTTATTAGAATAAGGGATGGAATTTACACCCTTGAGAGGTTCAGTTCTACTCTCATTATTGCAGGAGTTTTGGGATTCTAAGCCTGGTGACTCATGGTCTAGAGTGGGCTCAACATCATGTTTTCCTGCATTTGGAGCTTCCCAACCTTCTTCAATATCAGGCATATTGTACTCCATCTGGGTTGGGAATCCACAACCATTTTGTGCCTCAAAACCGAGATCAGATTGATCCTCGATGTTGTCCCCAGATGGTTTATCCTCTATTTATGGTATATATGGGTACTTCTGGTCGATAATTTATTTTATTAATCTCATTATCTCTTCCCATTTTTCAAGATCATCTTGGTGTTGCTTCCAAAGTTGAGGATTTGTCATACATTGAAGGCATTCAAGATTGTGCAGTTTTTCTATCTCAATGTACCCTATGATGAGCAAGTCACGGGTTGATCCTTTTGTGGCTTCTGCCAATAATACTTGGGCACAAGTTATGATAAAGGTTGTGGTTGTTGGGACATCAACCTGAATGTTTTCTACTGGTATTGAGGTTTTGTCTTCTTTTTCATAAAATTTCAGGGCATCCTCGGTCATCCTATCTATCTTGGATCTTCGATATTCAGGTTTCCTGAATGGTAGTCCTAAGTGGTTTAGCTGCATATTTGGATCAGGTGGTGGAATCAAGATGTAGAATCAGAGTTTGAATCAAGGTGTAGAATCAAGTTATGAAGCAACTAGATCTGACTGAAGAGTCCCACTGAAAATGTATGTGTGTGCTCTAAAGAGAAAAGACGAGGGACTGGAGATGTTTTTGACCCAATCAAGACACCCAAAGATGTTTGCATGACTATGGAGGTTCGAGGCAGATGATACCCCTGGATTAGAAGATCATCCACCTGAGAATTACCTGGGCAGCTAGAGAGGGAGAGTCTCGTAAAGACCCCTACAAGGTAGAGCGTCCCCACGGGTTACAGGGTTTCCCCCACCCGACCTCTCTTGTCGCTGAGATTCCAGGTAGACCAGAATGGGGACCTTGACCTCCTAAGTCTTTCACCTTTATTTCAAAGGTGCTTTAGGGTTCTCACTTGAACTTTAGATGCTTTGATGTTGTGACCTAATTTAGAGGTTGGTTGACCTAAGGGGTCAACTTCACCTGACCTGTCCTATAGATGGCAAAATGATTCTAGGCTTGGGACCTAGTGATCACCCTGATTTGACTCCTAGTTTATTAGGTCCAAGATTTTAAGATTCAAGTGATTTTAGAGCTTAATTTTTCTTAGGGTTTGTCTTGTTTAGCTCTCTTCAATAAAGGGCTTGGGTAGCACACTGATGCGGGAGGGTTCATTTCCTTTTGTACAGGAATGTGTGACTAGCACTTCAAGGCCCTACTGTAGAAACCCTAATTTGGTTCTATTTCCAATCCTTCTTTTCACAAAAATTCTCTTTGGACTTTAAAAGCAAGAAGTGTATTGTCCGCAGAGATTAAGCGCGATTTCTATTAGGCACATGAATTTTGTGGGATAGAATCTAGATGAAATCGCTCCAACATCAAGAAGATTTCAAAAAAAATTTCGCAAAATCAGGAAACGTCTGCATTAAAGATGGTGATTTACTATACAAAGAAGGCAATTAATTCCTAAATTAATTTCTTCCCTTTGTCTATTGATGTAAACACATTTACACTACTTAAAATGTTTATTTATGCATGTTCTTAAGCAGAGGATTGCATTTCATGATATAAATATTGCATAACATGCATCATCTTGCATTTAGAGTAGTTTGAATAAAATGGAGGTTAATTGTCTCCTTTTATGTGCTTGGACAGGGTAAACATTTTGTCGGGACCTCGGATCAAAGATCCAACCGTATGGATGTGATCAGGGCGACGATTGGAATTCAGCGACTCCAAGATCGCCCTAATCAGACATCCGTAGCATCAGATAGTGACCTGGGAACCCTAGAAGATCAAGGGCTAGGATGGTGTAAATCATCACTTCAGTTGACAAATCCGACTACACGGATGAATTTGGATCGACGATCGCAGCCCAACGACACAAAAATCGAGTCAATCCGACATCCGTGGCACCATCTACAACTTCCAGAAGATGGACGGCCAAGATGGCACCACGTGGCACCATCTCAGCCGCCCAAACGGCCCCTTGCATCTTGTGAAGGCCCCGCGCCTAATCGCTCTCCGCCGTTGGATCTTAATCCAACGGCTGTGGTCGCTCGCGCTTAAAAGCGTCTGCTCGACCATC
The DNA here is from genome assembly GCA_037157565.1 of Thalassia testudinum. Taxonomy (NCBI): domain Eukaryota; kingdom Viridiplantae; phylum Streptophyta; class Magnoliopsida; order Alismatales; family Hydrocharitaceae; genus Thalassia; species Thalassia testudinum. The sequence continues at coordinate 80,883,125 of JAZHRO010000024.1, forward strand.
CGCGCCCCATAGCGCAGTGGTCGAGCACGCTTTCGCGAGCGCCGGGCGCGGGTTCGAGCCGCGGAGAGGGGCTGCAAGGCGCGGGGAATTGAGGCACGTAGAGCATCAGATGGAGATCGCCCACGCGCGATTGAACGCGCTACGTCACGCGCGATCGCACGGGCCAGGCGGGCATACAACGAGCGGGCAGAGACGCATCCTAAGCCGTCCGATCTCGCGATTGGACGACTGAGAATCGACGAACGTGCGTAAGCCGTTGAGCGCGCGAGCAGGCAAGGAGGTGCGCGCAAGTCGCCCACGACGCCCACGAAGGAGGCTTTAGTGACGGATTTATCCGTCACTAAAGACCCCTCATTTATTATTTTGAACTTGTAATGTCCATTTTGCCCCCACTCCTTGCAACCATAAAAGGAGACCCCCTCCATATGAACTTTTCATCCCTTCTTTCTCCTCTCTACCCCTCCAAAGCTCAAGAGAAGCTTGTCCCACACCCGGGATGCTTCTCGCGAGATAAAGTCCAATTTTCGCTCCCCTTCGGAGGTGGATCCCGCGACGACGACGGTGTGCTGCTCCATTCCCGTTCTTCTGCTTCGTCCTCCTTCGTCCTGCTTCGTTCTCCTTCGTCCAGGCGTCGTCCCGTCTAGCTCGTCCTCCAAGCAATCATCAAGGAGGATAACTTCTCTCTCCCATTCTTATTTACAGCTTTTCTAGTGTAGAATTTTCCTGCTTTATAGTGTAATTGATTTTCCGCTTTCTAGTGTAACTTTTATTTAGTTTGATTATATAAACAATTGGAATATTGAATGCATGTTCTCTTTCTCTCTCTCTCTCTTTCTTTTAGTCTAATAGCTCCATTGTAATTATATCGCCTTGCTTATCAAAAAAAAAATCCTAAAAAATATAATTACGAATATAGATCAACGTAGCCTCCCTGTGTTCGACCGGGAATTCTTTTCGGTATAAATTTATTTGTTGAACACGAATTCTTCGCTTTCAAACTACAACAACAGGTTTTCCAAAACCAAACACGTAAGCGTAGCGATTCGCACACGTTTCAACATCTATCAAAGCTTAGGGGATAGTTTAAGGAAGAAAAGAAATTACCTTCCCTGGAGTGGTTGACTTGCAGGAGGGATCTTCTCATGAAATACCTGCAAGATCACAACAAAGCAAAGTAGGGCAAGTTTGTGTTCAATATGATAAAAAGAATGTATAGATTAGTGATAAATTGCGCGTTGCCCCCCAGCAACGGTGCCAAAATGTTGACGCGTCTTGGTCGTGTTTTAACAGTTAGTTACGTCGTAGTATAGGTGATCAAGCGTTGCAACAAATAAAAATTTATTACACGAAAACCTAACTATCCAAGGTCGAACACACAGAGCAATTGGAATTTACTACTAATCTCAAGAATGTAATTGAACACTTAATTACTCAAAACTTAATTCACAATATATAAATGCAAGAGTTTAAAAGTCAATTGTGGCAAAAAGAAGGAATTTGGAAGTCTGATCATGGGATCAGACGTCTTAAAAGTATGTTTTCTCCTCTATCTGCTTCTTGTTCTTCTTTGGCCATGTACTTTTGATTTTCTTCCTTTCTTCTTTGTGCTTCTTCTTCCTTCTCTGTAGTTCTCTTGCCTTGCTTCTTTATTCTTATTTTCCTCTATCTTCTGCCTTGCCTCTCTCCTGCAGTTTTCTCTCTTTCTTTTCTCTACGAATCTTCTTCTTCTTCTTTGGCTCTGCTTTCTCTTCTTCATGTTCTTGTCTTTCCCTTTCTTTATTTCTGCTTCCTTCTTCAGTTCCTCTTCTCTTTGCCTTTCCTCTTCCCTCTGCCTTGCCTTTCTCTTTTTCCTCTACAAAGCTTCCTTCTTCTTCTTTTCCTTCACTTGCAGCAGCTAAGTCCCTGCTTCCTTCTTCAATTCCTTCCCTGCACAAACCAAGGAGAGAAAAACCTATCCCTCTACCCACACCCGCGTCTCTCTCTCTCTATGTATATCACTCTTCAACATGCTCTCCCAGAGCCGGGTAATCAGGTCGGGTCACATGCCCGGGTCCAGGCGCACCGGCATGGGTGTGGTGCGTGAGGAGTGCTCAGGAGTGTATCGGGTCGAGTCACCAGATCCTTGTGATGAGCTCATGGATGAGGCACTGTGTATAGGTGAGGGACCTCACCCCATGTGTTATCGGAGGCATCCAGCCGATAGTATAAAATTAATTTAAACAACTCCAGCACTTTACAGCTTACCGAGGTGGGACTAAAGTTCCACCGCTCTTTCGCGTACTCCCGCAGCAGACCATTTTTCAATTGCAGCACTGCAGGCTTCGCGACGCCACTCTCTAGAATAGATGACTTCGTCAGGCCTCCCCGAATTAGCTGGACCTAGACTCCTGGAGCACTGCAGCCTGGGACGAGCTTGAGACCTCCTCGAGTCGCCGCCAATGGTGGTTGGAGATCGAAACCTACCTGACTAAAAAAGGGCCTTGCGGCTCAATCAGACCACAGGAGCACCTTCGCTGTGGCACAGTGAAGGTGAGGGGGTAGGTGGCAGGCCGCGGGGCAGCCTAGGCGTGCGTGCCTAGGTCCCTCTGTGGCCGGCTAGATGGGTTTGGTCGGGGGACAGTTGTGGCAGTGTAGAGGGTTTGTGGATGAGCGGTGGATAGTCAGTGAAGTGTGGCGGAGGTTATGCAATGGTTGGCGAGATGTGTGGGGCTGCGGAGTGACGGGAGCGTCTCGCCGGAGGGTGGCCGGAGATGAAGAAGATGGTGGTGGACAGCGACGGTCGAGGAATGTTTGGTGAAATAAGATGAGGGAAATGAAAGAGGAGATAGAGAAGAGGAGTTATAACCTAAAAAAGGGGATGAAGGGGGTGAGAAGGCAGCTGGCAGTACCTGCTATCGCCGAAGAAGAAAGCATCCAGTGGAGGAAGACGGCGGCGACGATGGGGCTAGGGCTGCTCACGCGAGTGTTGCGCGACACAGAGGAGGATGAGGAGGACATCTCTGCCACTGGTTTTGTGGCAAAGAGACGAGGAAGAGTAGGGGGGCTTGCCGGAGCTCGCTGGACCCCTTGGCTGGAGGGAAGAAGAGGAAATTGAGGTGGAATCCCCACCAAGTCAAGCTGAGGAGGTGCGGCTGGAGATGAGGGTTAATTTATGGGCACAGGTAGGGACTCCTGTGCTTGGAAGCCAAGCTTCCAAGCGCGGGAATCCTCTCCGGAGATGGAAACAGTTAAGTACCCAAATCTCTCGTGCATTCACATGAGAGATTGGGTGCAAATCAGGGATCACGATTGAGTTCAGATGGAAGGGAATTCCTCAGAGAATCTCCCTTCCAAATCTGGGAGGAGATCTCTGAGGAATCAGAGAGTATTCCCTCTCTATTCCTCGCTGGAGTAGGATTTCTCCACAATAATGGCAGAGGGACCTGCTTGTAAGAGTGGCAAGGAAGTTAGGGGGTTTATGCAATGGCTTTCAAAAGATAGGGACCAAAATGCAATTGGGTGTATGAATTTGCAAAGTAGGTCAAGATGACCTCCCCTTAGGTCCAAATTTTGGTATAAACCTAATTTGGACATAAGGAATCCAATGGTGAAGTTGGATTTTACGTTTGACCACGTTTGTCTGGACATTTTTCATAAAAACCCAAATTAGGTTAATTTATGAGCTAGGACCCTAATCTAGGTCAAACTAGGTTCTAAAGGCCAAATTGAATGTTCTAAACCCTAGGGGATATTTTTCCATGAATTTTAGAGGGTTTAGTTGATTTTTATCTTGACCAGAACCTTGTTGAATTAAGCGGCTCTGTTTTAGGGTTACAAGATGTCATTTAATTCCTTGAATACACACGAACCCATTTCTGATTGAATCAACCTACTTTTTATCTTATTCAGACCATTTGACCTATGTTTTGTCTCTGAGAAATCCTGTTTATGTATTGAAATGATAAAATTGCAGTTTTACCCTTTATTTCATGATTTCTTCTTAGAACACTTATTCCTCCAATTAAACCCTCTTCTAAGTTATGGAGGAGCTTTTATTCTCTTTATTAAGTCAAAATGAGCTAGTTGTGGCTCATGATGAGGCTCTCACCAACGTCGAAGTGTTTACAAAAGCGTAGAGAAATTGATAGCAGCAAACTATTCCTTCTTCAAAATATTGAGAATATGAAATATAGCTATAGAATTTTTCTTCTCTATTTCTCATATGCAAACTAAGGGTCCAAGGGTTTATTTATAGAGTTTAGGACCTCAACAATTAGTCTACTAGATGTTGAGGTTTAAATCCCAACATTCATATTGACAAAATAAATTTTCTAGCCGTTCTATTTTGAGCCAACTGCTAGTAGGTACCGGTACTAAAGTACTTGTACCGGTACTAGCAGCTCACTGCCACCAGTACATGAGTCCTGGTACCGGTACTCATCATTGGTACCGGTACTCGTAACTCCCAGGTTTGAAATTCCTTGGTCACAGTAACCTCCCTGTACCGGTACTCATCATGGGTACCGGTACTTGTAAGGTTCAGGCTAGAAATAGGGCTTGAACGTGTGGCCAACATGTACCAGTACTTGTTCACAGTTTAAGATGAATTCTCAAACCTATGTCTTACAAATACCAATATTGATGAACAATGCCGATACTTGCTTACAAGTACCTGTTTTAAGTGTTTTAATTCATTACGTATAATGAAAATGTTTGCAATATAAATCCTAATTTATCTCTAATTGATTTTACAATCTAAGTTATGATTCCTTTGTTAAGAGGCATATACAATCTATAAATAAAATCTAAACTAGAAACACTAAAGGTCGAAGATGATCTTCTCCTCCTTGATTCTTCCTTGTCATCTTGCCTCCTTCTTATCATGATCTTCTCTTTTTCATCAAGCCTCCATCTTTTCCTATTTGCCTAAATCTGAAAGAACTCAATTGCAAACATTAATCCAAAATAATTTTGTTAACACCAAAACAAGATGTGGAACAAGGTTCCAACAGAAGGGAGTCTTCTTGCTCCAAGCCTAGCTGCTCCTTAGCTTGAAAAGAGGGTCTCCTTCTTCTCCTTCCTTGAAAGCTCCCCCAAGGTGGATGCTACCACCTTCAATGCTCTCCTTCAATGGTGGGTGTGCACCACCCTCAAGCTTTCCTCCAAGGTGGCGTGGACCACCTTCAAGACCTCCTCCAAAGGTCTTCCTTGCCTGGCTCCTCCTTTGGCTGGCGTGGGCACAAGAGAGAAGGGAAGAGGGGAAGGCACCAAGGGGACAGAATATCCCCTTAATCTTCTTCTTCTTCTCTCTTGGGCGTGGGCTCTAGGTAAAGTATGAGAGGAAATTTTCTAGCCAAGGATGGTTTGAATGGTGATGGGTAGTGGTCTTTTTATAGGGTAGGATGAGGGGTTAAGGTGACTCTTGAAATGGAGGGCTAAGATGGGGGGATGGAGGTGGTTAGGTGATCCTAGGGTTAAGGATGGTTGGCGCCACCTAAGGGGTGTAAGGGGGGTAGTTATGGGTGGCCAAGGGACACCTAAAAGTGGTGCCAACCATGGAGAGGTGCCATGGGTTGGCGTCAACTTCTAGGCTTCCACAAAGGGGGATTATGTGGATGGTGGAGATAAAGGGGGTTTTCGGAGGGAAAAAGTAGCGCCAACAAGGGGGTAGTTAGGGTGGTTTTGGCACCACTTTATGGTGTCTTTTGGAGGTAGTGGGTAAGCTAGGTTGGAGCCAAGTAGGGTTAGCTTATGTGGAGCTTAGGTAGAGCTAGTTGGTGGAGTTGTTAGGTAGGGTTTTTAGGTGGTAAAAGCCAAGGGAGCTGGAGCATAGCTAAGCTAAGCTAAGCTAAGCTAGCTTAGCTAATGGTGGAGTAGAGGAGGAGGTGTTGGAGCTAGGGTTTGGAGGGAGGTGCTAGATTTGAAGAATCTAGAGCTAAAGTGGAGCTGGCAACTACTGAAGAGGTTAACATGGGGCTACTCTAGCTGGCTTAGCTTGTTAGTTCTTTGCTAGCTACTAAGCCAAGCTAAAGTGAGCTGGCTTCTGCTGAATGGAGCTGAGGTGAGCTGGGTCTGGTGCTCCCGGGAGGATTGAGTTGGTTGAGACAGCTAAGGTAGCTTAGCTCAACCAAGTTGAGCTAAGCTGAGTTCCCAAGAGCTGGACTTGAGCTTCCTGAGCTGGGATCAGTTCTTCTTTAGCTGGCTAGAGTTGAGTGGAGCTAGATGTAGCTGGATCTGAGCTGGGGTGAACTCTAATCAACTCAGCTGAGCTAGCTAAAGCTCCCTGTGGACTAGTGGGAGCTGAGATGAGCTAGACTCAACTAGGTTGAGCTGGATCTAAGCTTACCTGAGCTAGGGTGAGCTAAGATGAGCTCTCTTGAGTTTCCATTCAACTGAGATTAGCTGAATGGAGCTGGGATGAGCTAACCCTAATCTAAGTGAGCTAGGTTCCAACTGTGGTGAGCTGGATCAAGCTGAGTTCCAATTAGTCTGAGCTCCTCCTTCACCACTTGCCTTCTTGAGTGCTAGGGTTTTAGGGATCTGTATATTTGTTCATCCCTAACACTCACAAAAACATATTAAAATAACAAAAGAAAATGCAATGCATGCCTAACCTAGTTAATACCTAAGTGCAGCCCAAAAACCCGTTTGTGGAGCAAAACTCTAAGAGCCAAGTTTGTTTTAATGCAAAGGAATGATGATAAAGTATCGTTTATCAGACCCCAAAGGGTAAGATATAAATATTTCTAAGGCAAATACAATGGCAAGAAGTTCATTTTCAGTAACCGTGTAATTCCATTATGCATCATCAAGAGTTTTGCTAGCATAATAGATCACAACGGGCTTCTTGTCAATTCTTTGCCCTAGAATGGCCCATACAGCAAAATCTGAGGCATCTATCATTAATTCAAAGGGACTAGTCCAATCAAGTCCATATAAAATTGGTGCCTCAGTAACCTCCTTCTTCAACCTCAAAAAGCTCTCCAGGCATTTATCATTAAAATCAAATGGCTGGTCTTTAGTAAGTAGTTGACTTAAGGGCTTAGAGATTTGGGAAAAATTTTGGTTGAATCTATGGTAGAAACCCACATGACCCAAAAAGGATCTAATTTGTTTGACAGTAGTGGGAGGTGGGAGCTTAGATATAGCATCTATTTTTGCTTTATCTACCGCAATTCCTTGTTTTGAAATAACATGACCCAAGACAATACTTTCCTGCACCATGAAATGACTTTTTTCCCAACTGAGGACCAGATTGACTTCTATGCATTTTTGGAGAGTTCTTTCAAGGTTCTTGAGACAATGGTGAAAGGAATCTCCAAAAATAGAGAAGTCATCCTTAAAGACTTCTAAGCATTCACCTACTAGGTCTGAAAATATTGCAAGCATACACCTTTGAAAGGTCACAGGTGCGTTGCAAAGACCAAAGGGCATCCTTTGGAAAGCAAAGGTTCCGAAGGGGTAGGTGAAAGTTGTTTTGTCCTGGTTCTCAGGATGAACTGCTACCTGATTATAACTGGAATAACCATCTAGAAAACAGTAAAAATCCTATCCGGCTAAACGCTCCAAGATTTGATCAATAAAGGGGAGCAGAAAATGGTCCTTCTTGGTGGCGGTGTTTAATTTTCTGTAATCAATACACACGCGCCAAGAAGAGGTGGTTCGAGTGGCTATATTCTCCCCATTGTCATTGGGGACAACTGTTAGTCCAGCCTTTTTGGGCACAGCTTGTGTTGGACAAACCCAGGAGCTGTCAGAATTTGGGTAGATGATATTAGCATCAACTCACTTAATAATCTCCTTTTTTACCACCTCCTGCATAATATGGTTCAACCGCCTTCATGGTTGGCGGGAGGGCCGAGAATCGTCCTCTAAATATATACGATGTGTACAATAGGACGGATGAATACCCTTAAGATCATAAAGGGTCCAGCCAATAGCTTTTCTATATTTACTCAAAACTTGGGGAAGTTTGTGCTCTTGTGCCCCAGTAAGTCCTTAATTTATAATCAGGGGCAGGGTCTGATTGGGACCCAGGAAGACATATTTAAGGGAGTCAGGCAATGGTTTTAATTCCAATTGTGGGCCCGGATCCGAAAGAATTTCTTCTCTGTAGGTTAGTGGTGAGGTGAGAGTGAAAGGGTCAGCTGGAGGGTTAGCTAAATGTGTGGTTAGGGTGGAAGGGTGAGAATATGTGGATTGTTCAGGAACCATATTGATGGCAAAACAGGAACCTAAATGGGAAATCTGCAAAGTTTCCTCCACAATATTTTCTATTTCCAAATCTGAATCATCAAAGAAATCAAGTTCTTGGAACCTTCTAGAAGGTTGAAAAATGTCTAGGGTTACAGATTCACCGCCACACATGATCTTCATTTTTCCAGAATCACAATCAATATTTTCACCGGCGGTGGCTAAGAATGGTCTTCCAAGAATTATGGGGGCAAACTTTAGTGCTTCCAGTACCTCTATGTCCAGGACTAAAAAGTCTATTGCAAATAGAAAATTTTTGACCCAGACAAGGACATCCTCAACAATTCCCCTTGGTTTAATTGTAGATCGTCGGCTAATTGAAGAGTAACCTCAACAGGCTTTAATTCACCGATCTTAAATTCCTCAAAAACAATTGTAGCGATAAGATTAATTGAGGTACCGAGATCCAACAAAGCATGATCAAAAGAAGTATCATTAATGATAACTTGAATCAGGGGGGCGTTGGGATCTTTTCTCTTGAGAGGTAATTGACTCTGCACAACTGAGCTGACTGTCTCAGGAAGGATCACCTTTCCTAAATTTCAGGGCTACCTTTTTGGGGTACACAAATCTTCTAGAAATTTTGCATAGGCAGGGATGTATTTTATGGCATCTAGGAGAGGGATATTAATTTCAACTTGCCCAAATAAATCCATTAATTCCTTTTTAGTGGGCTCGGATTTCTTCTTTTTCTTATTTGTTGAAGAATGGAGGGCTTGTGGAAATGGTGCAGGGTTTCCCTATTTCGATTTAATAGGTTCCTGAACAATGTGAGAGGAAGATGGGGAAGAGTTGATCTGTGTTTCATTAAAATGAGTTTCTTTAACATGCAGGGGATTGTGAGTGGTTTTCCCATTCCTCAAAGTAACTGCATTTGTAGTCTGGTTGTTTCTAGGATGAGGACGGGAAGCCTGACTGTTATGGAAGCCCAGCGGATGCTAAAGTGCTGGTTGAATGGGTTGACTGGGATATCCACCTTGGAACTGATTCCTTTGATTATTCGGGTTGGGCATGGGTTGGGAAGCTAAATTCCCAAAAGGTCAATGATCAGGAGTAACCTTAACTTGGTCTTGCAAGTTGGTAATCGTGCGGGTTACTTCTGTCATTTGATTCTGCATTCCTTGTATAGTTTTCATGACCTGAGTGTTAATATCTTCCTGGGATGGCCCAGGTTGATACACAGGTTGCCCATAATTCCCAGAATAGTTTTGTTTGGGAAAACGAATCGGGTTCGGGTTTTTCCAGGAGTGATTCGGGTTATTCCTCCAGTTTTGATTGAAAGTGTTGGAGGGGTTTCTAAATTGCTCCTGGAGAGCATAAATATTTTCCGTGGTGGGATCAAAAATATTTTGATCAAAATTCCTAGTCAATTCCTGTGGGAAATCAATTGGAACCTGCTGACCAGCAGGTGTGGCATCAATGTTGTGCGGGTTTTCTCTTCGGAGAAGTTGTGGAGTGTTAGTGTGTGGAGAGTTAATGTGTGGAGCTTATTTATTTGTGAGCTTTTCTTCCATTTTCTTTTGGTGAATTTGCAACTGGTCCAGTTGTTGAGCTAACATATATAGATCATCTTGAGTGACTGGAACAGAGGTGGATTTAGAGTCAATTTCATGGACTCCGTGTCTAGGGTTTTGTGTTCTACCAAAAGTGTCCATTGAAGTCATATTAAATGAGTTTTCACTCATTTCTTCAAAGAGGAGACAGGCACTTTCGGCATCTTTGTTAAGGAAATTGCCCCCACATGAGGCATTCACAAATCGCTTCAATTGATCTTCTAATTCATGATAGAATATCTACACTAACTGCCATTGTGGAATTTCATGGTGCAGACAACTTCGTAGAAGTTCTTAAAATCTTTCCTAGGCTTCATGGAGGGGTTCACCAATTTTTTGTTGAAAGGTCGTTATGGATCTTCTTAAAGCATTAGTTCGATCGATTGAAAAATTTTTTTTGAGAAAAGAGCTCTTTAATTGGGGCCAGGTGGTAATTGGGCGCCCAATCGTTCTAAACCAATGGGAAGCTTTATTTTTAATAGAGAGAGGAAAATGTCTCATTAACCACATATCTTCCTACACATTGTGGGAATGAGTGGTTTTAGTAAGGACAGTTAATTCCTTGAGATGACAAAAAGGTCCTCTCTTGGAAGACCATGAAAATGCTTGATAAGGTTTAGAATGGCTGGTTTGATCTCGAAATCCCCTTGTGGTATGACCACCCTGGGTCTTTCCTCATAATTGGAAGGATCATAGAAATCCTTAAGAGGAACGACAGGCTGTTGGCGGGGCAGTGGATTTTGCCCTTGGTTAGCTAGGTTCATGACAGTCCTAGCCAAATCATCTTGATTTTGTTGCAGTCGAACCAAATGGCCGACCATCAAGGCAAAGGGGTTTGGATTTTGAGTTAGAATTGGAGGGCCACCTGGCCCTGCAGGAATTTCAGTTGCTCCAAATGAGGGAGGTAAGGGAGGGGGAAGTCAGCTTGTGGGTCGGCTGACGAGTTAGAAGTGGAAGCAGAATTTTTCTGTCGACTTCCTGGGTTTTCCATTTTCTTAGAAGAGGATGGAGAAGAAAACAATGATTTTCTACTGTGGGGGGCGAAATCAGATGGTCCCTCAAGATGTGGTTTTTGGGACCGTCGCCTGTGCATGCACTATTTTGGAAGAATTGGTGGGGAGAAGAGAAAGAGATGAGAGAAAGTGTGCAATTCAAACAAAAAAAGCTAGACCTAACTTAAGTGTGACTCCTTAAAAATAAACCTAAGACTTGGACTACGTAGGAAACAAGTAATCAATAGTGAATATCCATTCTGACAACAAATCTAGCCAAGTTGCTTAAGGGGAGGTTTGGGTCCAAACGTTTCCTAGGGAAAAACCCTAGGTGCTTGTACAAACCCGTGCCTGGTTGTTTGACACAGCCCCTAAGCCTGAACACCAGATATAGATGATAGAATTGGTATTAACTAAAGAAAACTTAAGACCTATATAGCAAGCCTAAGTTGATGAAGCCTTAGGGGTCAAGTTGCTACGGATTTTAGTTAGGTCTAGGATACTATAGTACACACAGAATGTGGAGGGCGTTAATTTGGGTTATTGCTCTGTTATTTCAATTTTTTTTTGTGTGTGTGCAGGAATTGGAAATTGGTTCCAATGTAAAGCAAGTTGTCACACAATTATTGTATTTCTATCTTTTAGGATTGGATTTAACTTAGTGTATTTTTAGGGTTTTCATTTTAAGTTTTCAAACAAGTTTGAGAATCCACAAACAAGAGGAAATCAAGTTGTATGAGTGAGGATATGTTTCCTTTTGGTTGTTTGTCTCTAAAAATGAAAAAAGAAACCCTAACCCAATTGATCCTAAGACAGAAATTTAACTACCAATGAGATGTTTTTAGGCTTTCTGTATTAAGTAGTGGTCCAAACAATTCAAACAACACCACTACATTGAAGAGAATCAAATAAAGATTCCATAAAATATTTTTGTAAGATTTTAGGAATTTGTTTGATATTTTTTGTGAATTTTTATTTGTGAGAGTGCCAAAGTTCATAAATGATACTTGTAGGTATTTTGGACTTTTTAGTATTACCACCGACCATAGAAAATTTTGCTGATTTTATATGATGTGCAAAATTTCACAAGGATTCTAGAAGGTTAAATTTCACAAAATTGGATGAGTATAAAAATCCTAAAAATTCATGGACAGTAGCAAAATAGGAAGATTAGAGGGTGTGATCCCCCTGTAGTCCACGAATTTTTAAAAATTAAATACATAACCAATTGATATAAAATTTGGAGCAGATGTTTCTAACTTAATTTAAAATCACTGTACAAAATATTATGATTTTAGGAGGCCTGTGGTGTTGGGAATTGATTTTTGAAGTCTGGATAGAAATCTGGACTTGAAAATCAGAACGCCAACACTTGGATTGGAGTGGTGTTTAATGAAGCATACAAGCAAACAATGAATTTTAATGGACACCACTCCACTTAATTAAGATGTTTGGGATCTTGAAAGCCAAGTTTAATATTTTTTTGGTAGTATTTTAGCCTAAATGTGACAAGATACGGGGAACCAACCTGAAATTGTGGGAAGAAAAGGAACTTCAAGCTCTTGCTCCCAAATTCCCGCTTTCTTCCGGTAGTTCCTGCACATACGAGAGAAAAGAGAGACAAGGGGATGAGATCCACTTCAAGTAAGAGAATCAATTAAAATTCAAAGCCATGCCTCCCTGGCAACGGCGCCAAAAAGTGATGCGAAAAATCGCGTGATTTGTAATTAGGGTTTATAAAGTCGCTGTAACACGCGAATTCACATACGCTTTTAAATTTATATTCCTAGATAGGGGAGTATCTAGGGTTGTCCAAGGAAGCAATATGCTTGCAAATCAACTCTCTTGCTTAGAAAATAAATCTCAACTTTATTTTTGGTATTTTAAATATATAATTTTTTAGTTTTGAAATAATGAGGGCAAAATGCGAATTGTGACAAAAAAGTAACTAACACCTATATTTACTAAGCTAAAACTTAATAGATAAATATGACCCCTCCCTAAGTTCACTCTAGGCAAGTGAAGACCTAGAGTAATTAGGAAGTGGAAGTGAAACAAGTGCTAGAATAAAGACAAGCAATTGACACAAGAAATTAAAAAGAAGGCAAATTAATTTAGTAGAATTTGTGTTCTTTTACAAAAACAAGTAGAGGAATGCTTCTACTAGAAATGGAAAATATAAAAGCAATAGAAGAAACACAAATCCTCTTGCAGAATCTAGTGAAAAAGGGAGTCTTCTTGCTCCAAGACTAGCTGCTCCTTGGCTTGAAAAGAGGGTCTCCTTCTTCTCCTTCCTTGAAAGCTCCTCTAAGGTGGATGCTCTCCACCTCAATTCTTTCCTCCAAGGGTGGGCATGCACCACCCTCAAGCTCTCCTCCAACGTGGTGTGGACCACCTTCAAGACCTCCTCCAAAGGTCTTCCTTGCCTAGTTCCTCCTTTGGCTGGCGTGGGCACAAGAGAGAAGGGAAGTGGGGAAGGCACCAAGGGGACAGAATATCCCCTTAATCTTCTTCTTCTTCTTTTCTCTTGGGCGTGGGCTTTAGGTAGAGTATGAGAGGAATTTTGCTAGCCAAGGATGGGTTGTAAGGTGGTGGTGTTGGTCTTTTTATAGGGTAGGATGAGGGGGTTAAGGTGGCTCTTGAGATGGATGGCTAAGATGGGAGAATGGAGGTGGTTAGGTGATCCTAGGGCTAAGGAGAGTTGGCGCCAAGTAGGGAGGTGTGAAGGTGGTGGTTATGGTGGTGAAAGGCCACCGAAAGGTGGTGCCAACCATGGAGAGATGCCTTGGTTTTTGTGCCACCAAGAAGGCTTCTAGAAGGGGGATTAGGTGGATGGTGGAGATGGGTTTAAGGGAAGATATGTGGTGGAGATGAAGTGGGTTTCGCAGGGAAAAAGTTTCGCCAATAAGGAGGGTAGTTAGGGTGGTTTTGGCGCCACTTTGTAGCGTCTTTTGGAGGTAGTGGGTAGGCTAGGTTGGTGCGAAGGTATGGTGGAAGTAGGGTTAGCTTATGTGGAGCTTAGGTGGAGCTAGTTGGTGGAGTTGTTAGGTAGGGTTTTTAGGTGGTAAAAGCCAAGGGAGCTGGAGCATAGCTAAGCTAAGCTAAGCTAAGCTAGCTTAGCTAATAGTGGAGTAGAGGAGGAGGTGTTGGAGCTAGGGTTTGACTGGAGGAGCTGGATCTAAAGAATCTAGAGCTGAAGTGGAGTAGCCGACTACTGAAGAGGTCAACATGGGGCTACTCTAGCTGGCTTAGCTTGCTAGTTCTTTGCTAGCTACTAAGCCAAGCTGAAGAGAGCTGGCTTCTATTGAATGGAGCTGAGGTGAGCTGGGTTTGGTGCTCCCAGGGAGGATTGAGCTGGTTGAGACAACTAAGGTAGCTTAGCTCAACTAAGTTGAGCTAAGCTGAGTCCGTAGGAGCTGGACTTGAGCTTCCTGTGCTGGGATGAATTCATCTTCAGGTGGCTAGAGTTGAGTGGAGCTGGATGTAGCTGGACCTGAACTGGAGTGAACTCCAGTCAACTCAGCTAAGCTAGCTAGAGCTCCCTGTGGACTAGTGGGAGCTGAGATGAGCTTGACTTTGCTAAGTTGAGCTGGATCTGAGCTGAACTGAGCTAGGGTGAGCTAAGATGAGCTTTCTTGAGCTGCCATTAAGTTGAGAAGAGCTGAATGGAGTTAGGATGAGCTAACCCTAGTCCTAGTGAGCTGGATTCCAACTATGGTGAGCTGGAACAAGCTGAGTTCCAGCTAGTCTGAGCTTCTTCTTCACCAGTTGCCTTCTTGAGTGCTAAGGTTTTAGGGATCTATATATTTGTTAATCCCTAACACTCACAAAAACACATTAAAAAGTTAAGAAAAAAATACAATGCATGCCTAACCTAGTTAATGCTTAAATGCATCCTAAAAACCCGTTTACAGAGCAAAACCCTAAGAGCTAGGTTTGTTTTAATGCCTATGAATGATGATAAACTAGCATTTATCAAGCCCTAAATAGGAAATCTAAGTAACAGAAGAAACCTGTTACGATTGATGATGATTTGATTAAGGTGTTTGAATAGGTACACATCAATATCCCACTCCTTGATGCCATTAAACACATTCCATCTTACATGAGATTTTTGAAAGATTTATGTACTATGAAGTGTAAGTCAAAGAAAGGAAGCATTGTTATACTTTCCGAGCAAGTTATCTCGATAATCTTGAATTCGTTTCCTGATGATAAAATTATCATCAGCCATAACTATCTTTAATTAGTCACAATCAATTGACAAATGCTCCTACAAAATCGCTAGAGAGTCATAATTCACTGAATATCCTTTCTGAGAAGAGTACACTAAGACAAGGTTAATTATGTAGTTTTAACAGCATATTATAAATGCAGAATAATCATGGGGTTTCCTAGGGGTTAACTAATGGTCAAATGTTCATTAATGTCTAATAAGAGGGTCCATGAAGATAGAAATGGGTTTTCACGCAGTTCATGAACTAACACAATTCCTAAAACCCTAATTTCAGATCCACTTAAATAAAGAGGTTTTGGTCAGGATAAAATTCATCTAAACCTTATAAAAATCATAGAAAAATATTCCATAAGGTTTGGTATCCTTGATTTGACCATTGGAACTCATTTTGACCTAAAATAGAGTCTCAAATAGGAAGTAGCCCTAATTTGGGTTTCCACGTACATTACCCAATCAAACTTGGTTAAAACCAAAATCCTTCTTTACCATCAGATTCCTTGGGTCAAAATTAAGCTTCTACCAAAATTTGGGCCCAATCAGAGATCATCTTGACCTAGTTTGCATTTTAGTCCAGTCTAACTCTCTTTCTCTTTCAATCAACAGCTTAACTTTTAAAATAATTACAAAGAACCCCTAACTTCATCATCACCATCACCAAGAGGCCCTTGGCACCATTGTTGTGTGAACCCATCAAGCATTGACCTTCCATTTGGGATTTCTCCCTGATTTCACACCCAAACCCTATCAAAATTAAGAGACTCCTCAAGAGATTCCCTTCAATCTGAACCTAATCTTCACGTCCGAATCTTGCCCTAGATTTCATGCGAACTCTTGGAAATTGCCAAGTCCCAATGCTTGATTTTCAAAGCTTTCAAGCTTGTTTCCAAGCTTGGAAGCTCGTCTAATGCGCTATAACAGACCCTCAGGGACTACCTCACATCCTTACCTTGGTTTTGGCCGAAATCTACCCTTCTTCCCTCCTCTCCGACTGAACTCTCCGCAAGCTCCGGCGAACTTCTTCGTTTGACCTCTTTGCCCGTCGCCACAGACAATAGCTGGCAGGATCGTCTTCATCAAGTTCTTCCGCTGCTCGCAATACCAGCAAGGGTCTCCTTCCTCCGTATTCCTCGCCATTCTTCCTTCCTGGAGATTTCACCTTCCATGGCATCAGCCAATCAAAGCCGACGCCACCCTGCCCCTTTCGTCTGGTTAGGTTAGGTTAGTTAGGTTCCTCTCTCCCTCTACTCGCTTTTCCTCTATCTAAACTCTAGATTCCACCCACGATCATCGGCCTCCCTCTTCATCTTACTTTGGTTTGGCTAAGCTCTGACGAGGTCGTGAGCCCGCTACAAGCCACAACTCCCATTAGCATCACTTCTCATCCTCGCACAAAACCCCTCAATCAAATTCACATTTCATCCTTTCACAACCTCCACCGAACACCACATCCTTCGCCCTTCATCTCTGACCTTTGCAGACCCTCACACTCCACCAAACTCCATGAAATCACCACCACCACATTCGCCATCACCAGGCAGAGCTCCTGAGGTGATTTAATGTGGCCGTAAGGCCATCCTTCATGTTTCAAGTATTCATCGTGCTCTACCGCCGCTGCCTCCGTCTCTGACTTGTTCATCACACTCTGGCATCGAAAGCTCTAGGAATCACTCCCAGGCCTCGTACAACACCTCCAGGACCCTTCCCAGGTCCTCAAGTAGAGACCACGCCTTCACTTCCAATTGGACGAAGTTTCCTCCTATAGACCTTGCATGAAGAAGCAATGGCTTTAGTGCCACATCGGTGAAAGAAGAACACCTGCACACGTATATATTGTTTTCGTGAAGCGAGCTGTTCACCCAAGTCACTGAGGGGTTGGGTCCCTCACTAGCCCCTTTGCTAGAATATTTGACCTACTCACTCCTCAATCACCACACATGACGGTGGCCCTGGACACTGTACATGACCCGAATACCTGAATACAACTATAAGCTTGCTGGGTTAGAGAGAGAAGAAAGAGGAGGGAATTTGTGATAGAGCAGGGGAGGGTTTTGCTCTCTGTGCATGTTGATGGGAAGCATTCTCACACATTTTGAAAGTCGTCGGAGTTGTAGTATAGTCGCGCAAAAACGTTCATCAAAAAATGATTTCTAAAGATAACGAGACTTTGAGTCCCGGTCGTTCGTCTCTGGGAGGCATTTGTTTACTTCTGAAATTGATCTTCTGTTGCTCTACTTTGTTTAGAATTGCATGCCAGTTCGTGATTATTACGTAGTTAAGTATGACATGCTTAGTTGCGAGAATATTAGGAGTTAGAAATAGGCAACATGAATCACGCAAATATAATATTAATCAATAAGCTCATGGTGATTTCAAACACATAAAGATATATATATATATATATATAAATGCATTTTCATTCATTCATTGGGGAGTTGTTTGCACAAGGAATCTAGAGGAAAGCTTGTACATAAATGCTTGAAAATTAAACCTAGCTACCAGAAAATGATCGCATACAAGAATCGATGGAGGGATTTCACATGCATCATTGGGGGAGAAGTAAGACTACACTACTAAGCAGTAAATAAAAGCAATAAAATTATGAAGAGCATGAATTAAATCTAGAAGAATAAAAGGGCATTTAGGGGTGGTCCCCGATGGCCTTGGAGTGTTCAGGAGAAGAATGAGGGGCGGCCAATGTAGCGTAGGCCGACCCTTGGAGAAAGGTAGGGTTGATCCAGCATCCCAGCATGGTGTCCTCCATGATGGTGGTGAGCTCATGGAGGTGGAGTAGTTAACCTAGGTGAAGGTGGATGTGTATGGAGCTAATGAGGTGAGTGGTGCCAATGAAGCCAAGGGATGTGAATGGAGCCAAGGGATGTGAATGGGTGCAAATGGACACCCCTTAGGTCCTTTTATAGACCTAAGGGAAGCTCTCTAGTGAATTATGGAATTATCTAGAGAGGCCTATGGTGGGAGCTCATGGGAGAGTGAGAGAAAGAGAGGATGGATGGTGGTTTTTAGATCCACCAAATGTGGATCTAAAAATTGAATGGCTCTTGGTTGCTAATTTTGGCAACCAAGGCAACCACACATGGTAGAGAGTTCTAGAGAACTCTGGGCTAGGTATTTTCGTGTGGATGTTGTGTGTGGGTGTGTGTGGGTCAAAACTTAGGTGGCTAGGTTGATTAGGTTAGGCTCTAGTGGGTTTAGGTAAAGGTATGTTTCAAATTAGGGCTATAAACCCTAATTCACTAAGGTAATGTGCAATTAAACTTAATACAAGTTTAATTGGGTGTGTGGAAACTTAATTGAGAGTAAAACAACTCAATTAATTTAGGTCTAGGTCAATTGGACTCTCACTGAGTCCAATTGGATAATGCATGCTAAGATCAGGGCTCAATTGGACTCAATGAGTCCAATTGAATAGGCTGATGCAATTGACTAAGATCCAAGTCGATTAGGTTTAGTGAGGACCTAATTAGGTCCTTAGGCAGGTCTAGAGGTGATGTACTAGGGTTAAGGCACCTTAATTTCGATTCTTATGTGGTTGGAATTGGGTTTAGGGACCTAGAGATCCAAGATCAAGGATTAAATCTCAAAACAGGAATTGGAGAGCAGTATCAGACGTCTAATAATAGTGTCAGATGTCTTATACTCAAAAATCAGAAGTCCAGACTTGTTGTCCGGATGTCCAATCAGAGTCAGGAGGGATTTTAGGTTCTGTTTTGGGTATTCTGTAGAAATTGGACGTCTGACAAAGTGTCTGGACGTCCAATAACACTGCAGAAGTGGGTTTGAAGTGTGCGGGAGATGGCTAAGGGTCCTGGACATCCTATAACTTATTTGGACGTCCAGATAAGGGTTGGAACTAGGGTTTTCGGGCTTCCTAGGGTGTTGTGACCTGATCTAAGGGTGGCTAATGCTTGGGGAAGTCTCTAGGCTATCCTAGGGCTAGGATGAACCTATGCTCTTCATATTTTACTGCTTTATTTCTACTTAATAGAATAGAAAACCTTTAACCCCCTTACATTATTGTTCCTATATCTAAACTAAGCCTTCTACTCCAACTCTGCTACAACTCCCGTTATTCCAGATCCAGCTTCAGATCCTGCTCCAGATCCAGCTCCAGATCTACTTATTGCCTGCAATCGACATAATGTACTTAATTAGCACATTATAACATCATTTTATGCATAGCTAAAGTAAAGTAGTAAAGATGCAGATAATGCTTATGCATGCATGAATCTCCCTAACTTATGCTAAGTTCTAGCTTAATCTAGGTCAATTAAGACCTATGATTACTATGCAATCACATGTGCCTCTGGGTGCGTGCCTTGTGCTAAATGCTTAACACTTAGGCTCTGTGAAGGAGAAGAAAGGAAGGCTTGTGTAGAAGGAAAGAAGAAAGCCTTAAGAAGAGAAGAAGGAGAAGCTAAAGAAGGAAAGAAAAAGAGAGAAAGAGAGAAAGTGAAGCTGAAGTGAAGAAGAAGAGAGGCCTTGAGAAGCCTTGTGCCTGACACATTTAAGTCATCTGATTGATATATCAGTTGTCTGATTGGGCATTATTTGAGATATTGTTGCATTATTTAAGTACTATAGTTAAGGTCAAATTGATTATGAGATGCATACTTAATTAGAGGATTTAATTGGTGATTCAAATCAAAACTTTTTAGATTCTCTCTATTCTTTTTTATCTCTAGATACATTGGATTTCATTGAATAACTAATGTGACAGGTTATTATTCATTGAATATCTACTTGAATGCTTAATTAATTGTACTCATTGATTCTTATTGTAATTAATGTTGTGAATTCCATATTTTCTCCCTGTGTTCGACCTCAGACTCTTCTTTAGATTCTGAGTTATTAATGTTATCTATTTGAGAGATTTTTGTTGACTGTACTACGACGCATTTCCTTAAAACTCAACGAAAGCCTAATAAACATTTCCTTTAAAGAAGAAAGACCTAGGATCTCCTTTGATATCTTGTGTTATTGGGGACCAGTGCTTTGATAGAGCCTCCTAGATTTAGGAGCATCCATCAACTTGATTCCTACTTCCCAAGTTGAACACTTTGATGTTAACACCTTAAAACCTACTGATGTGACTTTGCAATTAGCCGATTGATCCATTAAGTCACCAAGGGGAGTATTGGAAGATATCATTGTGAGAGTTCAAGACTTTTTATTTTCCAATGTATTTTATTGTGTTAGAAATGGAAGTACCTAAGGATACCCCAATCATTTTATGGAGACCTTTCCTAACTACTGCAAAGGTAAATGTAGATTGTGAGTTAGGAATGATGGAATTAAAGTTTGGGGAGAAGAAACTTACGTTTGGTATATTTAAAGCTTCTAGAGGATTGGATTGTAAATTGATCGAGGAAGTTAGATCAATCTCTGTTCTTGAGGATAGACTTAGTTCTTTTGACATGGATGAATCATCTTTTGAATCCTTAATCCCTAAAGAAGAAAACCTATCTTTCGACTCTGCACTCAATCAAGAGGTTGAATCACTTGACAAATTTTCTCTACCTCTATACGCAGTGGAAAATCCTGCCCCGAACTCTGTTGTTGATACTGCGCCTAAAATAGAACTCAAACATTTGCCTAATACACTTAAATATGTCTATCTCAAACCTAATCAAACTTTCCTGTGATTATCAATTCACAATTTTCTGAAGATCAAGAGACTAAATTGATTGCGGTCTTGCGAGATCACAAAAAGGCTATAGGGTGGACTTTATACGACTTGACTGGGATAATTCCCAATTACCATACTCATCACATCTATATTAAAGATGGGGCACAACCTTCCCTCAAGTCGCAACACCGACTTAATACGAATCTTAAGGATGTCGTTAAGAAAGAAATTATCAAGTGGCTAGACGTAGATACCATTTTATCCTATATCAGATAGCCCTTCAGTGAGTCTAATTCAAGTTGTACCTAAGAAGGTTGGGCTCATCGTTATCACCACAGAATCTGGAGAGACCATTCCCACACGAATTGTGAATTCGTGGCAGGTTTGCATCGATTATCGAAAACTTAATTCTGTTACAAAGAAGGACCACTTTCCTTTACCCTTTATAGGTCGAATCCTTGAGAAGTTAGCTGGCATTCAATTCTTCTGCTTTCTAGATGGTTACTCCGAATATAATTAGGTTGCGAGACACCCTGAAGAATAAGAGAAAACAACTTTCACCTACTCCTTTGGCACATTTGCATTCTGAAGAATGCCTTTCGGGCTCTGCAATGCACCCGCAACTTTTCAGTGGTGCATGATGGCCATATTTTTTGAGATGGTAGGTGACTACCTTAAAGTAGTCATGGAAGATGATGTGGGGTTTTTATCATCAATTTAATTTAATTTATTACTCGAGATTTGAAAAATTTTGAGGTCAAACTCAGGGAGCAAACTTGATTTTAGAAGCAAAAAGATCACAATTCACAATACTGAAATGTTTTAAAAAAAAAATGTAGAGAATAAAAGTAGAATTTGTCTTTCACTTTTTCTTCTTTTTTTCTCCTTCTTTGTTCTCTCTTTTCTTTTCTCTGTCTTCAGATGTCTGATTCTAGGAATCAGACACCTTAAGTGGCAACTGCTACAGTGCACATCTTCTTCTTCTTCTTCCTTTCTTTCTTTTTGGCTGCTGTTACTGTTGCTTCTTCTTCTCCTTGGCTTTTTCTTCTTCTCTTCTTTTCCTTTCTGCTTGGTCTTCCTCTTTGCACGGCAGCTCCCTCCTTTTCTTTTCTTCTCTTCCTCTTTGGCTCTGCTTCTACTTCTTCCTCTGCCTTCTTCTTTAGCTCCTGCTCCTGCGGCTAAGTCCTCAGCCTCTTTCTCTTCTTCAGTTGGCTTCTCCCCTTCCGCTTCTTCTGCTTCTTCTTCCTCCTTCTTCCTTTCTTCTTCCCTACATAGGTACACGGTTAAGCAAAACCTACCCCTACCCCCCACGTCTCTCTCTCTCTATTTCTCTCTCAGGTCACCACTCTCCCAAAGTCAGCCGGGTTATTGAGTCAGGTATACGCGCACGGGACTAGGCCCACCGACATGCGGTGGTGGGTGAGGTGTGCACGAATATCGGGTCAGGTCAGCTAGATCCGCGGAGGAGTGAGTGTGAACAAGGTGATGTGTGGGCGAGGGGACCTCACCCCATGTCAGGAGGTGATAAGCCCCTGACACCTTTTCAATTTAAGTGTCAGCGCCCACTCGAAAATTCATGAGGTTGGACTAAAGTCCCACCCACTTCTGCCTACACGCTCGTAGCAGATGGTGCGAGCAATTGCAACTACAGCTAAGGCCTTCGAGGCCAATTGGCTACCTAGTTGGGTGCACGAGGGGAATCCATGCCTTCTGGACCTGGAGGCCTAGGGCACTGAGACCAGGATGAAGCTTCAAGAAAGCTTCATACTATCGTCAATGCTAGAAGGGGCCACGACCCTGAAATCACAAACATGGCCTTACGGCCCTGTCAGAACCTTCAGCAGGCTTCGCCGGAGCACTGCGAAGGTGGCCGAGGGTCAACGTGGCATGAAGATGCCTGTGGGAGTGTGCCTAGGGCACACTATGTGCGTGCAGGTGTGTGTGTTCGGGGGAAGGTTCTAGTGGGTGGCGTAGTGAGTGGAAGGGCGAAAGGTGAACAGTGGGATGTGGTGAAGCTTAAGGATCAGTCAGCGAGGGGTGGAACAGTCTGTAGTGGTGGAATGGCCTCACTGGAGTTGGTGGTCGGAGGTGGAGAGGGTGATGGTGGACTGTGGTGTCGAGGGGTCGAAAGATCAAATTAACAGAGGGGAAATAAAGCGGAGAGTGAGGGAAGCTTATCTAATTGAGTCCAGAGCGAAGGCGGAAGGTGGATGGCACGTGGCTGGTACTACCATCGCCGGAGACGAAGGTGCCAGGGGGAGAGGATGGCGACAAGGAAGAGGGGTTGGAAGGCGCACGCTGGTACGACACAATGCGATGGACGACAGCGGAGGTAGCTCTGCCACTGGTGCTATGGTAGAGCGACGAGAAAGGGGAGGAGGAGTCGCCGGAAGCTCTGGGTGGACGGCCGGAGTTGGGAGGAGGTGAATTGGAGGGGGATCTCAGGCCAATTCGAGCTTGAAGGATGCAGCGTGATCTACTGTTCCTTAAATAGGCAAAGGCCAGCCAGGTGGCGTGCGAGAGCGACAGGGAGATCATGCCGGAGGTATGGCAGACCGAAGACCCATACCTATCGCGCATTCGCACGAGAGGTATGGCAAGCTTTAGGGCATGGAGAGCAGCCCATGCTGTAGGGGGCTCCGCAAGGAGCTCCCCTCTCAAATCTGGGGCCGGCTCCCCATGCAGATGAGGTGCCATCCTCCACGCAAAGTCGCCGGAGGTATGGCTTCTGCTGTGGGTGGCAGAGGGACTGAAGTGAAGAAAACAACAAGGAAGTTGAGGGTGTAATTGCAAGGGTTTCAAAAAGTTGAGGGTCAGAAAGTAATTTTGAGGACCAAATTGCAAAGTAGGTCAAGACGACCTTCCCTTAGGTTCAAATTTTAGTGTAAATTTAATTTGGACCTAAGGAATCTAATGGTGAAGTTGGATTTTAGGTTTGACCACGTTTGACTATACATTTTGCACAAAAACCCAAATTAGGTCAAAAATTGGGTACGGACTTCAATTTAGGTCAAAACAGGTTCCAAAGGCCAAATTGAAGGTTCTAAATCCTAAGGGATATTTTTCCTTGAATTTTAGAGGGTTTAGTTGATTTTTATCTTGCCTAGAACCTGGTGAATTAAAGTGGGTTTGTTTTAGGGTTGCAGAATGTCATTTAATTCCTAGATTTCGCTATAACCCTTTTCTGACCAAACCATCCCACTTTTTCTCTTATTAAGTCCACTTAACCTATGTCTAGACCTTTAAAAATCTCATTGATGTACTGTAATGGTAAAATTGTAGTTTTACCCTTTGTGTCATGTTCTATTCTTAGATTAACAATTCCCTGAATTCAGCCTTCCCTTAGGTTATGTAGGAGCTTTTGTTCACTTTATTAGGTTAGAATGTGCTAGTTAGGGTTCATGATGAGGTCTTCATCATACCCCCATGCCTAGCTTTTGCTAGTCCCTTAGCAAAATTTTAAGGTTTTAACCTTTGTTCTAGACCACGAATTCCTTTCATCAATTTTGATAAGTGCTTTTTCTTCTCTTTTCTCTTTGATTAGGTCAGAATGTTAACCATGGGCCTAAAGGTACTCTAGTATCAACCAAGATCCAGACCTGTCTAGCTTTAGCCTCAATCCTTAGCCAAGGTTTTTAAGGCCTACAGGAACTATCCAAAGGTTTATTGGATTTTGTGGTTAAAGCACCTGTGCTTGAGACATAATTTTAGCCTTGGTTCAGTTTGTAGTGTGCTTTTGGAAGAGTGAGACAGAGGTTTTACTTGTTTGGAGAGTTTTCTCTCTCTTTTCTTTTTATTTCTAGCTTCGCATTGACTTCACAACATGGTCTGTATTAGATTCCTCATCCCCATCATCAATCCTCAAAGGTCCTTGGCATTCGATGCTTTGTGATAGCACCACCCATGGTAAACCCTAGAACCTTAGTTTTTTAGATTTTGAGATAATCCCGCCCATGGCGTTCCGTGGCCGAATTCAGACCATGGCGATTGACATTTCGTGGTAATGCCATCCATGGTATCTGAACCAGCAGAGTGCGTACATGCCCCCAGTAGGATATGTAAATATCCTAAGAGACAAGCACCGAGGAGACGATTTGTTGTTACGCATCTTCGAGGGGAATTTCCTACCTCTCCACGCTGGGGACTCGTCCAAATCAACTTGTGTTGATCGGTCGCTCCTAATCTAGAAGACATTTTCATAACATTAGAAATGCTTCTGCGTGATTTTGATAGTTATGCTTACTGAACCAGACTGTGTGTGATTTGGGGTGCTTAGGTTACCGAGTCCCGTAAACTGAAGGTCAGTTAACGAGGCCGAATATTCCCTAAGCCTTAGACTTACTACTTCAGCTTTGCATTTTCCTCAACCTCTTGAGGAATATCCAAATCTTAACGGGTACCAAGAGTCTAGCCAAGAAGGCCTAAGGTTAGCATTCTTACTAATCTTTTTGTGTTTCTTTAGCACTTTCTCTTCACTTTTCTTAATGTGGTCCAGAACTTTGGTTAATTTCTTAATTTCTTACTAATGACTCTCTTTTTTTCATTTTTTGCACCCTTTTAGCATTTTGCTCTTTTCCTCCTTTTGTGAAGCTCATAAAAAATTTCTTCCCTCCTCCCATTTTCTGTTCTTTTTCAAATTTTTTTTTAATTTTTTGGTGTTTTTGACATATGTGATTTTTTTGTTGAAACCTTTTCTTGTTATGAGTTTTCATTTCACTTTCATACCCTCCCATGCCTAAGATTTGCAATGTCCTCATTGTAAATTAGGTGGGTTTTTATTCAGCTTGGTTCATACATTAGGACAGGTGTTGGGTGAGTGGATGGGTCGAGGTGACTATTGCGGATGATTTCTAATCTCAGGTACGAGTATTTGAGGTGGAGTCGGCTATCCTAAAGGATAAACCTAAAGTGCAAAGAAATGTCAGAAAAGGTTTCGAGTTTTCAAAAGAATGATGGATTGCCTCCCGTTAAGCGTTGAGTTTTACATCATCGGCTGGGTGCAATGAGCTCAGGGAGAATGGAGGGTAAAGGATGACTCAGCCAAATCTGTATTGGTCACATTAATGAACGGTTTGAGTCTCTGACTGTTCACGACGAAGGGTTCAGAATCGTGGTTGAGTGGACTAATCTCGATGGCTCCATTCCAAAGATTTTTCGGACTAGATATGGTCCAACCCACTTGGATCTCAGCTTGCCAGGGAACAGTTTTAGTCAGGCATCGAAGAGTAGGACCTTCTGACCAAGGTGAAAGATTTTTATAGATATGTGCTTGTCATGAGAGGCTTTAACCTGCTCTTTGTAGATTCGCGAGTTTTCATATGCATCGAGGCGTAATTCATCAATCTTGCTTATCTGAAGCTTTCTGTGGGTTCTAGCCTTAGAAAGATTTAGGTTGCAGTTCCATACTGCCCAATAGGCTTTATGCTCCAGTTCGACGGGGAGGTGACACGCCTTCCCATACACCAGTCCGAAAGGAGACATACCTAATTGGGTCTTGTGGGCGGTCCTATAATCCCACAAAGCTTCTAGAAGTCAAGATGACCAGTCCTTCCTGTCAGGTCGAACAGTAACTTGAAGGATTTTCTTAATCTCCCCATTTGATAACTTAGCTAGACCATTAGTCTGGGGGTGATAAGGAGTAGAGATTCGGTGTGACACCCCGTATTTGGTCATCAGTGACCTGAACTGAGAATTTGTGAAATGGATCCGTCCATCAGAAATGATCGCTCGAGGAATCCCGAACTGTGAGAAGATGTTCTGGTGAATGAATTTGATAAAGATCTTGTGATCACTGGTTCGGGTTGGAATGGCTTCGATCCATTTGGACACATAGTCAACAGCAAGTAAAATGTACTCGAAGCCATCCGAGATAGGGAAGGGGCCCATAAAATCAATCCCCCAAATATCAAAAATCTTGCATACGAGAATCAGCTGTAAAGGCATCATGTCGCAATGGCTCATGTTGCCCAAAGTTTGGCAACAGCTGTATGCCTTACAGTGATTGTATGCATCCTTGAAGATAGTGGACCAATAAAAGCCACACTGGAGGATTTCCGATGCGGTTTTATGCCCAGAAAAATGGCCACCACATGCTTGGTCATGACAGAAAGAGAGTATGTCATTGATTTCGACCTTCGGGACACATCGTCTGATAATTTGGTCAGCACCTATGCGGAATAAGTACGGGTCCTCCCAAATGTAATACTTGGCATCAGAGTGCAATTTGTCTTTCTTGGCCTTCGGCCAATCAGATGAGATCTGATGTGATGCCAAATAGTTTACTATATAAGCAAACCATGGAAGCCCTATACCAATAGTCAAGAGGTGCTCATCAGGAAAATGCTCCGTGATGGGTCCAGAAGGGTCGATGATCTCAGAAGGCGGGACAAGTGGTTAGCTACCACGTTTTGTCTTCCCGCTTTGTCGTGAATCTCGAGGTCAAATTCTTGCAACAGCAAGATCCATTGAACTAATCGAGGTTTCACGTCCTTCTTCGCAAGGAGATGCCTCACAGTTGTGTGATCCGAGTAGATAATAACTTGGGAACCCAGGAGATAAGACTTGAATTTTTCAAGGGCAAATACTACAGCTAGTAGCTCTTTCTCCGTAACCGTGTAGTTACGCTAAGCCTCGTCAAGTGTCTTACTAGCGTAGTAGATGACCACGGGTTTCCCATCAATCTTTTTCCTAAGAACCACTCCTACAGCGAAGTCAGATGCATCGCACATGATCTCTAAGGGTTGAGACCAATCAGCGGACTGTAGGATCGGGGCTTGGGTAACTCGATCACGAAGGATCTCAAAAGCTTGAGTGCATTCCTTGGAAATTTCGAAAGGTACATCCTTGGAGAGAAAAGTGGTCAGGGGGCACGCGAGTTTCGAGAAATCA
Organism: Thalassia testudinum; assembly: GCA_037157565.1. NCBI lineage: Eukaryota > Viridiplantae > Streptophyta > Magnoliopsida > Alismatales > Hydrocharitaceae > Thalassia > Thalassia testudinum. Next base: position 80,910,671 of record JAZHRO010000024.1, read on the forward strand.
GGGATGAATCGATAGCAAAATTCGACGTGCCCCAGAAAAGATCAGATGTCCTTGATCGAAGTAGGCATAGGGATTTTGGAAATCAAGTTAACCTTAGCTCAATCCACTTGGATGCCCCTCTCAGAAATCAAATGTCCCAAGACGATCCCCTCAGGCATCGTAAAGTGGCTCTTTTCCCAGAAGAGAACCAGATTTATGTCAATGCATCGCTTGAGTATGTGAACCAAGTGCTGGAGGCAATTGTCAAATGATGCCCCAAAAACTGAGAAGTCATCCATGAAGACTTCCAGATAATCACCTACCATATCAGAGAATATGGCAAGCATGCACCGCTGAAAAGTTGCGAGTGCATTGCAGAGACCGAAAGGCATCCTTCGAAATGCATATGTCCCGAAGGGGTAGGTGAACGCAGTCTTCTCTTGGTCTTCTGGATGAATCGCCACTTGGTTGTAACCAGAGTACCCATCAAGAAAGTAGAAGAATCTATTTCCTGCTAGTTTTTCGAGGATCTGATCAATAAACGGTAGTAGGAAATGATCCTTCTTTGTGGAGGAATTGAGTCTTTGGTAATCAACGCAAACTCTCCACAAGTTTGGCTATACAGGTAGGTATGACCTCTCCGATTTTAGTCTGATGGTGGTGAGCCCTACCTTCTTAGGCACAACCTAGATTGGGCTCACCCAGCGACTATCGGAGATCGGGTAGATGATCCTTGCATTTAACCACTTAATGATGTCCTTTTTCACGACCTCCTGCAGATTAGGGTTCAGACGTCTCTGCATTTCATGCGAAGGTCGTGCACCCTCTTCATAATAGATGTGGTAAGAGCAATAAGAGGGACTTATTCCAGTCAAATCATCGAGAGTCCAACCAATGGCTCTACGATGTTGTTGGAGAACAGTAATCAGATGGGATTCCTGATCAGGGGTGAGTCTGGAGTTTATAATCATAGGAAGTGTCTGATTGGAACCCAAAATGATATATTTCAGATGATCGGGAAGGGGTTTGAGTTCCAAAATAGGATTATCAGCAGTAGCGGGTGGTTCGGAATGGGTGTGAGGAACAAGGGTGGGAGTTAGGGGTGTGTCCAGATCGGGTTCAGACTCCCCTAATTGCGGTTTTAGATCTTCTTGTGGTTGATTGGGGATAATCATGTTGTCCACAATTTGCGGATCATCAACCACAGCTCTAATATCACAAATTTGCTCTACCACACTGCAATTAATCCCTTGTTGGACCTTAAAGATATCAATCTTGAGGGTTTGGTTTCCAAATTTCAGCTCTATTTGGCCCTCCTCACAGCTTATGTTAGCCCTAGTAGTGGCCAGAAAAGGTCTCCCTAGTATAATTGGTGTATACCTTGGATTCTCAGGTGCGTCCATGCCTAGAATTATAAAATCTACTGGGAAGTAGAAATCCCGTACCCTAACAATAACATCCTCAAGAACTCCCTTAGGTGACTTAATGGATCGATTAGCTAACTGCAATGTCGCCTCAGTCGGTTTCAGCTTGGATTCTTTAAGGTGGTTAAGCAGGGATGTAAGTATCAGGTTTATGGAGGCACCTAGGTCTAACAAAGCTCTATCAAATTGGGTTTCACCAATTTTACAAGAAATCAGGGGAGTGCCTAGGTCTTTTGCCTTGGGTGGGAGTTTACTCATGATCACAGAGCTGGCTTGCTCTGATAATACAATCGGACTCCCACTCTTGGTTCGTGGCTTATGCTGGGGTGTACATACATTTTTCAAAAATCATGTGTAAGTCGGTACATGGCGGATTGCATCCATCAAGGGGATGCTTATTTGGACTTGCTTAAAGAGCTTGATCAGGTCCTTCTCAGGAGCCACGGGTTTGGTTGTCCTTTTTCCCTTGGTCAAGGCCTCGGGAAAGGGAACCTTGGTTGGTTCCTCAAGAATAGGTCCAGGTTTTTGATCTGGGACAGGGATAGGGACATCCTGATAACTATCCTAGGGCTTGGGTCACTACTAGGCTTGGAGTGGTCTGGATAAGGTGGGTCTTGGATTGCTTTACCACTACAAGTCATTACAGAGTTTAATCCTGCCTAGTTTGGGTTAGGGGTTGGTAAGATGGGTGGTTGTTGTTGATAACCCACATAGGATGTTGAAGCTTCCATCCTGTCAAGTGATGGAACGGAAGGGGCCTAATAGATCAAGTGTTCTTGGCCTAGGTTCGGGTTCATAATGAACCTCTAGGTCGGCACGTTATTAGGGTTTGGTAGAGGTTGTGAAGGAAGTGTGCCCGGTTGGTAGGAATTTGCCATCTGGGCGAGTTGGTTGCGGACCTTTGTGATTTCGTCCATGTGCTGTTTTTGGATAGCCGCATTCGATTTCTGAATGTTAGCCAGTGTTTGGAGAATGAGGGGCATTTGGTCTTGGGTTGGGCCGAGGTTGAGGTGGTTGATAAGGATGAGGGACTTGTGGATGGGGCTGATAAGGTGGTCTCTAGGTCTGAGAATTTCCTGCCCATTGGAAATTGGGATGGTTTCACCATTGAGGGTTGTAGGTGTTGGAAAATGGGTCATTTTGGATGGCATTGAGGTCCTCGCACGTCTGAGGAGCCTCAGGAAAGTCGGAGTATGGGGGATTAGAGTTCCCCTGACAAGAATATAAAGGATCGAAGGTCCCTCCGATCCTGGAGTCATATGGGGGTGGATCCGGGTCCATCCCAGGAGAAGATTGGCGGAAGATGTTTTGCACAGTTTCCCTTGCCGGAGGTGGTTGTGAGAAGGAGTTTTGTGTAGAGGCGGCTCGATGCAAATGCTGAGTCAGCTCGTCCACCTTCTTCTCGATAATAGAGACCTTGTCCAACCGATTGGCCATTAGTTCCAAGTCGACAGATGCAATCAAACCCTACGTCTCATGTGCTACCCTAAGATTCGTCGATGCGTGGGTATTCGTCCGGTCGAATAAACCCATGTAATCATTGTTGATGGAGTTCTCGCACATATTCTAGAGAATCTCCGCAAGTTGACCCATGATATTCCCTCTGCAAGTTGCATTGACGAATAATCTAATGTCCTCATGGAGTCCTTGGTAAAAAGACTGGACTTGTTCCCATTTAGAAACTCTGTGATGGGGGCACTTTCTCATGAGATCCAGGAATCGATCCCATGCCTCATGAAGAGGTTCTCCCATCTGCTGGGTGAACTGAGTAATCTGATGGCGCAAGGCATTTGTCCAACCAACGGGAAAGAACTTCAAAAACTCAGACTGAAGTTCATCCCAGGTGTTGATCAGATGGGTTTGTGTCTAATACCAATGACTCGCCTTGTCCATGAGAGAGAATGAGAACATCTTCAAGAGTAAGATATCTTGGTTCTGTGCATTTGACCCGAAGGTCTGGGCCAGATGCTTGAGCTGTTTGATATGCTGGAAGGGATCTTCAGAGTTAAGCCCATATTATTTAGGTATGGCATGAATCATATTGGGCTTCAGTTCAGAATCAGGTCCTTCGGTCGAGATTCGGACTCGAGGCTCAATTGCCACCGCAGCGGGATTATAGTGATCTCGCATCATGGGGCACTGCGGTGGGTTCATGAAATTCTTGAAGAGGTCATTAAGACATTGAAGCTGTTGCTCGAGATTATTTTCTTCTTCAACAGGCTGTGCCATGATGGAAGAAGACGGAGAACTAGGTTCAGAATCGGAAGAAAGGTCTATGTGGAGGGGTTGTTGCACAAACAAGGGTGTCGAGGCTTGGCCTCGGGGAAGAGTGGATTTCTGGAGGAGGTTTTAAGGAACTCCTACCAAACATGCATTGATAGACTGGATGAGGTTAGAATGTGTTGGACCCAATCAAGACACCCAAAATATGTTGGGTGACTATAGAGGTTCAGGGTGGATGATACCCCTTGATCAGAAGGTCGTCCACCTGAGAATTACCTAGACAACCAAAGAGGGTGAGTCCCGCGAAGATCCCTACATGGTAGAGCACCCCCACGGGTTACAGGGTTCCCCCCCCCCGACCTCGTCACTGAGATTCCAGGTAGACCAGAATGGGGACCTTGACCTCTTAAGTCCACCACTTTTAATTAAGATCAAGGTGCTTAAGGTTTCACTTGAACTTTAAACCTTTTGTGTGCAAAAGTGACCTAATTTAAAGGTTGGTGGATCCAAAGGATCAACTTCACCTCTTTGTTCCTATGAGAGCTTCTTAGGTCCTTTCTTTTAGTGTTCAAGTAGATTAAGAGCCTGATTGCTTAGGGTTTCTCTTAAATAAGTCTTTTCAAACAATGGTTTAGGCACACCTCTTTTGAAAATTTCAATTCTTTGTTTAGAAGAAGATGTGTCCCTAAAACCCTACCTTGGAATCCTAGGTTGGCTCTAGTTCGTCCAATTAGTTGCCTCAGAAATGGGTAACTTGGGCTCAAGCAAGAAGGCTTTAGCTCTAGTTACCTTAAGTGGATATGCAGTTAAGATGTATTGAAACTCAAAAACAGGCAACTCTGTGAATTACTAAATATCGAAGACAGGTAGCCCTAGATTGATTTTCTTTTGTTTATTCCTCTTTAGAATGTGAGGGGCTTAAGAGAGAGGGTTGAAGGTTACCTGTCCCCTAGTGTGGTTGTTGTGCGGCTGCTTGTCTTTTCTTGCCTTCTATTCCTGCAACACAACAAAAGAGAGATTAAGTCAGTATAAAATCAAAAATTGTGATTTTGAAGCTTCTAAAATGCCCGTTGCTCCCTGGCAACGGTGCCAAGAACTGATGTGGGGTTTTTATCATCAATTTAATTTAATTTATTACTCGAGATTTGAAAAATTCCGAGGTCGAACTCAGGGAGCAACCTCGATTTTAGAAGTAAAAAGATCACAATTTACAATATTGAAATGTTTTACAAAAAAAATGTAGAGAATAAAAGTAGAATTTGTATTTCCCTTTTTCTTCTTTTTTTCCACTTCTTCTTTGTTCTCTCTCTTTTCTTTTCTCGGCCTTCTGACGTCTGATTCTAGGAATCAGACGCCTTAAGTGGAAACTGCTACAGTGCACTTCTTCTTCTTCTTCCTTTCTTTCTTTTTGGATGATGTTGCTGCTGCTTCTTCTTCTCCTTGGCTTTTCTTCTTTTCCTCTTTTCCTTTGTACTTGGTCTTCCTCCTTGGGCAGCAGCTCCCTCCTTTCCTTTTCTTCTCTTCTTCTTTGGCTCTGCTTCTGCTCATTCCTTTGCCTTCTTCTTCTTCAGCTCCTGCTCCTGCAGCTAAGTCCTCAGCCTCTTTCTCTTCTTCAGTTGGCTTCTCCTCTTCCTCTTCTTCTGCTTCTTCTTCCACCTTCTTCTTCAGCTCCTGCTCCTTCTTCCTTTCTTCTTCCCTGCATAGGTACACGGTTAAGCAAAACCTACCCCTACCCTCCCCGCATCTCTCTCTCTATTTCTCTCTCAGGTCACTGCTTTCCCAAAGCCAGCTGAGTTATCGGGTCGGGTATACGTGCTCGGGACTAGACCCACCGGTGCGTAGTGGTGGGCGAGGTGTGCACGAGTATCAGGTCAGGTCAGCCAGATCCGCGGAGGAGTGAGTGTGGATGAGGCGATATGTGGGCGAGGGGACCTCACCCCGTGTCAGGAGGAGATATGCCCCTGAAACTTTTTCAATTTAAGTGCCAACGCCCGCTCTAAAACTCACGAGGTGGGACTAAAGTCCCACCCGCTTCTGCTTGCATGCCTGCAGCAGATGGCACAAGCAATTGGAACTACAGCTAAGGCCTTCGAGGCCAATTGGCTGCCTGGTTGGGTGCGCAAGGGGAATTTGCACCTTCTGGACCTGGAGGCCTGGGGCGTTGAGACCAAGATGAAGATTCAAGCAAGCTTCATACTATCATCAATGGTGGAAGGGGACGCGACCCTGAAATCACAAACACGGCCTTGCAACCCTATCAGAACCTTCAGTAGGTTTCGCCAGAGCATGGCGAAGGTGGCTCAAGGGTCAGCGTGGCGTGATGATGCCTGTGGGAGTGTGCCTAGGGCACACTGTGTGCGTGCAGGTGGGTGTGTTTGGGGGAAGGTTCCAGTGGGTGGCGCGGTGAGTGGAAGGGCGAAAGGTGATCAGTGGGATGTGGTGAAGCTCAAGGACCGGTCGACGAGGGGTGGAATGGTCTGTAGTGGTGGAATGGCCTCGCCGGAGTTGGTGGTCGGAGGTGGAGAGGGTGATGGTGGACTGTGGTGTTGAGGGGTCAAAAGATCAAATTAACAGAGGGGAAATAAAGCGGAGAGTGAGGGAAGCTTATCTAATCGAGTCTAGAGCGAAGGGGGAAGGTGGATGGCGCGCGGCTGGTACTACCGTCACTGAAGACAAAGGTGCCAGGGGGAGAGGACAACAATGAGGAAGAAGGGTTGGAAGGAGCGCGCTGGTACAGCGCGACGTGGCGAAGGATGGCGGAGGTAGCTCTGCCACTCGTATTGTGACAAAGTGATGAGAAAGGGGAGGAGGAGTCACCGGAAGCTCTAGGCGGACAGCCGGAGTTGGGAGGAGATGAATTGGAGGGGGATCTCAGGCCAAATCAAGCTTGAAGGATGCGACGTGACCTGTCGTTCCTTAAATAAGCAAAGGCCGGTCGGGAGGCATGCAAGAGTGGCAGGGAGGTCACGCCAGAGGAATGGTAGACCTGAGACCCATACCTCTCGCACGTTCGCATGAGAGGTATGGCGGGCTTCAGGGCATGGGGAGTAGCCCATGCAGTAGGGGGCTCCGCAGGGAGCTCCCCTCTCAAATCTAAGGTCGGCTCCCCATGCAGATGAGGCGCCATCCTCCGCGTAAAGTCGCCGGTGGTATGGCCTTCTGCTGCGGGTGGCAGTGGGACCGAAGTGAAGAAAATGACGAGGAAGTTGAGGGGGTAATTGCAAGTGTTTCAAAAAGTTGAGGGTCAGAAAGTAATTTTGAGGACCAAATTGCAAAGTGGGTCAAGACGACCTTCCCTTAGGTTCAAATTTTGGTGTAAACCTAATTTGCACCTAAGGAATCCAATGGTGAAGTTGGATTTTAGGTTTGATCACGTTTGATTAGATATTTTGCACAAAAACCCAAATTAGGTCAAAAATTGGGTATGGACCTCAATCTAGGTCAAAATAGGTTCCAAAGGGTAAATTGAATGTTCTAAACCCTAGGGGATATTTTTCCATGAATTTTAGAGGCTTTAGTTGATTTTTATCTTGCCTGGAACTTCATGAATTAAAGTGGGCTTGTTTTAGGGTTGTAGAATGTCATTTAATTCCTAGATTTCGCCATAACCCTTTTCTGACTAAACCATCACACTTTTTCTCTTATTAAGTCCACTTGACCTATGTCTAGACCCTTAGAAATCCTGTTGATGTACTGTAATGGTAAAATTATAGTTTTACCCTTTGTGTCATGTTCTATTCTTAGATTAATAATTCCCTGAATTAGGCCTTCCCTTAGGATATGTAGGAACTTTTGTTCACTTTATTAGGTTAAAATGTGCTAGTTAGGGTTCATGATGAGGTCTTCATCAGAAGATTTTTTAGTCTTCAGGGAGACTTTTAACTAGTGTGTGGAGAATCTATCGAAGATCATGAATCGATGCATAGAAGTTAATCTTGTCCTCTGTTTGGAAAAAAGCCACTTTATGGTACCTGAGGTCATCATACTTGGCCATCTTGTATTTGAGTGAGGTATCCAAGTAGACAGAGCTAAGATCAACTAGATCTCCAATCTACCAATACCAAACTTGGTCAAGAGCATCCAATCATTTCTTGAGAATGTGGGATTCTATCGATGATTTATTCTTGATTTTTTGAAGATCGCCTGACCTTTAACAAACCTTCTCACGAAAGACACGACTTTGGAGATGAGTAAGGAGTGTATATATACTTTCCATATCCTAAGAGATCGAGTTACCGAGGCTCTTAGTCTGCAACCTCCTAACTGGAACTTACCATTCGAGATCATGTGCGATGCATCAGATTATGCAGTGGGACCTATTTTAGGTCAGAAAGTCAAGAAGAAACCCGTAGTGATTTACTATGCTAGCAAAACATTTAATGAGACACAACAAAACTACATTGTTACAAAAAAAGTGTTGCTAGCAATAGTATTTGGAATCGAAAGGTTTCAATCCTACATCTTGGATTCTCGAATTATCGTGTACTCAGATCACTCAACGATCAAACATCTTTCAAAGAAGGGCATGAAACCTAAGTTAATAAGATCGATCTTGATTTTGCAAGAGTTTAACCAAAATATTTGTGACAAGGTGGGATGACAAAATGTCATTACCGGCCAGCTTTCTTGCCTTCCTTCTAAGAATATCAAGATATCTCCATCGATCACTGAGCACTTCCTTGATGAACATCTTTTGAGCATATTTACCAAACTTCCCTGGTATGTTGACATTGTGAATTATTTGGTCATGCATTGATTTCCATCCGATCAAGATCAAAATCACAAATCTTGACTCACATTAGTGACCAAATACTATTTTTGGGAAGATCTGTATCTTTTCCATCTTTGCAACGATCAAATCATCAGGTGTTGTGTAACTTCTTTAGAGATTATGTCTACCTTGTCTTTCCGTCATGACTAGGCCTTTGGCAGTCATTTTTCTGGTCGTAAAACCTCCACAAAGATTCTACAATGCGGGTTTTACTAGCTCAATATTTTGTAGCTCCACAAACGTATTGTAAGGCATGCAGTCACTGCTAAACTCTGGGTAGCATGACACATCAAGACATAATCCGATTGTTGTTTTTGAAATCTTTGATATTTGGGGCATTAATTTCGTTAGTTCATTGCCTTCTTTTGGCTTTGAGTACATTTTACTCATAGTTGATTACATTTCTCGTTGGGTTAAAGCCATACCCACGTGCACTAACGATCACAGAGTTGTCATTCTTTTCGTACAAAATCATATCATCTCTCATTTTGGGTACCCCGCACAATCATTTCTGATGACAGATCCCATCTTAACAATGCCTAATTTCAGAACCTACTTAGAAAATACAAGGTTACACATCGTATCGCCACACCCTATCACCCCAAACTAATGGCCAAATTGAGGTCTCTAATCGAGAGATCATGAAAATCCTCCAGATGACAATTCAACGCGATAGGAAGGATTGGTCTTCTCGGTTAGATGAGGTTTTGTGGGTGTATAGGATAACCCATAAGCCACCCATAGGCATGTCTCCATATAGACTTGTCTACAGGAAACCCTGTCATCTTCCCATAGAAATTGAGCACAAGGCTTATTGGGCGATAAAAGCGTATAAACTTGACCTTGTGATGGATGGAGATCACCGTAGGTTATAGCTTACAAGAGTCTAAGCTGTACAAAGAGACATTGAAAACCTTCCATGATAAACACATTTCCTGCAAAGCTTTCGCACCTGGTCAGAAGGTGTTGCACTTTGATGCCAATCTCAAACTCTTTCCAGGTAAACTTTGTTCCAAATGGACTGATCCATTTGAGATCCTTCATATCTTCGACGATGAAGCTGTCGAAATCACTGAACCCAACAAGAATTAAGCCTTTAAAGTGAACGATCAACGTCATAAACTTTTTCTTGAGCCACACTCTTTGGGTCTTGTTGGACGTTGTTATACGCTCCACTAATCATTCCACGCTCTTCGAGAGAAAACCCAAGATTTGTTCATAGCTGTTTCCCATTTCTTTCTTTTCTATTTTTCCCATCTGTGTCTACTTCAGCACTTCAAGTTTGATTTAGACATTCATTCACTTCTCTACTCCTATTCTTCACTTGGTCTAACTATTCCCTCTAACTTTTGTTAGAGTAGAAATCGTTCACCTGAGATCTTTGATCTCCTGATACAGAGAATTTCGCTTGATTAAAATAGCAATAGAATGATTTATCGCTGTAATTTATATGGTGGAAATCTCTCAATCAAAGATTAAAAGAGATATTAATTTAAACCATAGTAAAAAGATCACATCCACAGGGAGGATCGAGCCAAATAAACTCACAATAATTTCTATTTATGCTCGTGAGTCATGGAGAAAATTCATTGCACATATCAATGTAGATGAAGGATAGTTGTGAGAGAGATGGCAAAAGAAATAGGCAAAGTGCGGGGGCGTGGGAACAAAACAACACCATAAATATATATTAAATAAAATTCATCAGCTTCAATCACACTTCCCTACCTCTCATTCAAACTAATGGCAGCAACACTGTGCAAAAACAGGGGGATGCATTCGAGTGGCCTTACTCGTGCGTGAGAGCTCAGGTTGGTTGCAAGAGAAGTCAATGGTGATCAGTAGAGGATGGGGAGCACACCGGTGGTGGAGGTGGCTCGAGAGATGGCCACCAGCGGTCGGTGGCTGTGTGGAGGACGGCGACGGTTTTAGGAGCGGTCCATGGCTTTGGAGGGTGCACCGAAGATGCATCAACGTAGGATTGCTAAACGCTTCGAGGTTGTCGCTTTGATGTCGTTGGTGGCTAGAGAGGGTGGTTAAAGAGGCATCGATGGCATGGTAGAACGACGAAGGTGTTGGGTTCTCTTATGAGTTGCAGTTGGTGAAGTTGGTGGAAAAGAGGAAGGAGATGAGGATGGATAAGGAAGGGGAAAGGGGTATGGGTGGTGCTGTTGTCACCGTGCAGCCGGCGCAAGGGGAATGAGTGCAAGTGGAGTACGCCTGTGGAGTACGCCTGTGCCATGGTGCATGTTGAATCCACCGTGCAAGCTCCAAAACATCTGGTGCCTCGAGTCCCTGCAGGGGGTGGAAGATGAGCCCTCCTCCTGCGCACGGGACTTTTTTTTAAAGAAATGGTCTCCAACTCTCCAACGGATGGCCGAATATCCTGAGGCTATTGAGGCTACTACGCGGGACTCGGCTAATTTGGGTGGGCGATCTATTAAGGCCGACGAGGAGGAGGCGGTCCCATTGCGATCGGTGGGTCTTGAAGGTGGAGAAAAGAAATTGGTTATTTACAAGAAAATAATAAAACGATACATATAATGTATGCATGCCCCTAAAATATATATACTATCTTACATAAATGCAAGTAAAATATGCAACCACTAATCTATTTGTGTATCAAAGTATGCTTTATAAATGTAGACATTATCATAATATTTAGGCATTTACGTAATTAATTAGCGCACACATGTGGTCTCATCAAATGCCCCCATGCCTAAGTTTTGCTAGTCCCTAACAAAAAGTGAAAAAACAATGGAAGTAACCAAAAGGTTTCTTCTTTTCTTATTTCAAAAATTTAGAGATCCAGACAAATGTAAAGTGATAGTAGCCTAGGTAATGGGTCCAAGTGAAAAGCCAACTTACATTTACAGTTCCTACTTAACCTTTGGTAAAACCTCTATTAGGATAGGCAACTTCTTCCGTCGAGGATAAAGAAGAAAATAATCTATAATTTGACCCTGACTTTTTGGCTTAGGTAGGAGAAACTGAGTTGAATGGATTAATATTTGGTGGCTCACACTCATCTGGTGTTACATGTTGTCTAGTATTGCAGACTATAGATCTCTAGACTATTAAACAAGTCAACCCAGAGATAGAGGCTAAAAACTGTGCTCTCTTTGTGTTCCTTTGTGCTCACTCACTTTCCCTTTTCCTCTTCTCCTTTTCTGAGATCACATATCTTGCCAGATTTTGTAAATGTACTCAATGTTTGGTGGCCTCACATAGCATTCTCACTTCAATTAAAGTCCTAATAACCCTACAACTAACTTAGAAGTCCTTAGCTAGTATTTGGGCGATCAAAAATACTGAAAAGTAGGTATGGGTCATATTTGGTGATTCGCAATGGGTGTTTTTGTGGTTGCCTCAAAAACATCGACATATAATGAAAGAAATGACATGAAGATAAAAACCCCAAAGTTGGACTCTTTTCTTTTTCTTCTTTTTTTTCTCTCTTTTTTTTCATATTTTTCTAAATATAAATATTACTTTTTTTCTTTTGTTGCTTTTTTTTATCACTAACACAAAACGACGCATACTATTATTCATGAGGCATTATTAGGGATGATGATGGTTAAGAGGATATTGTGTAGCTTATTTGGCGGAAGTGTTTATTCTCGACATCGGGAAGGAATGGATAGGACAAGTGTATTTCTGACCCTTGACATTACTACCCTCCTTCAGCCAAGGACTCTATGAAGGACAGTCATAACAATCCACCATAGTCATAGTTTTATTAAGACTCAATCTCTGTGTATCTGCCTTATTTGGTGACTCTCAGGAATTCACACAATGTACGCACACCAGAACAGAGAGCGAAAGCTATGCCTAACTCTGAGGTATCCTTATCTAATTGTCCAATACTTAAGAGTCCTTGCACTAGACATAGCGCATCAGTAATCTCTCTACTTTCTTCTCACAAATATGAGGTGGTTCTAATAGAAGATAGTATCCCTGACTCCCTTTTAACTGTCCAAGGGTTTAGTATACTAAAAATGCTTATTGGTTTTCTTCAAAGATCCATTACCCAGTCAACATGCAAGTGAAGTAAATGTACTGGATTGTAAACTTAAGAAAAATTTAAGAAGAAAATCTTTAATGACACCTCCATGACAAAGATGTTTTGCTAGAGACTAAGCAATTCAGCTCAAGAAAAGATTTTTTTTTTATATGCTAACCTAAATGCATGAATACTTCCTAAAATGCAAAATGCACCACCCCATGATTAAATCCTACAATATCCTCATTGTAAAATTAAAATAGGGGGAGAAAGGAAGGAAATCACCTGATGATGGTGTTATTCTGAACGTTGGGTTGCCTCCCAACAAGCGCTGCATTTTCTGTCGGCAGCCAGACTTATAAGGAACCTGTAAGTTTGGTTAGAAACATAAAGAGCTAGGCCCTAAGAATATGCGTAATAGTGCGGGCTTAGAAAATAGGTAGCCACGGATGTTGGCGAGCTGATGATGCAACGTGATTCCAATTGCTTGCCAGAAGACATGAAAGCAGAGAACCTCATAAGCTACCTGGGGAGGTCTAAGAATAACAAAAGGAATATGAAAAGGGACCTTTTGAAACAGAATAAGCAGAGGATAACAAGGGTCCTCCAAAGCAGGAAGGGTTTTAAAAGATATAAACATTATTATTTCAAACACTTGAATGGCGAGACTAAAAGTACAAGCATCAATCCACACTCGCCATTCTACCTGAGGACATATTGGCCTGATATGTTCCCTAGAAAGAATGTACATGAGCAGAGATCTGAGCCCAGGATCGGTTAGGGAGTGTAAGGGTTGTTTGTGGTGTTGGAAGGTAATGATTGAGTCCAATGAGGGCTTAGTCGGTGTCGAGTCCAATTCCAACAACGATTCAGATTGTGTATTCTCCCTAACAATTATTGCAGAAAAATTCAAGTCACCCTGCCTATCATTAATGATCGGAGTCATATTTTCACCTTACAATATATGTGAATCAATGGTGGACTCCAAATTAAATTTCTTTGATTTCAAGGTCGAAGCAACTGAATCATTATCATTAATTTCATCCCTGAATTCTTTTAATTCACTTGAGTTTTTGCCGGGGTGTATATGTGATTCACCAGTAAAGAGAGGAGTTGAATCAATATCCTCAATTATTTCTAAAGGAGGATCCGTCTTAATGTTTTGGAGTAAGCCTATATCACTCAATTCTTTGTTCTTCTCGAGACATAAATCCTCAATTGACGTGTTTTTTCCCCGAGAGTCTCCCGTAGACTTCTCACTATTGTGTTTGTTCTCCTCCAATATCAACTCCTGATTTTGTGGAGGATGACTCTCAAAAGAAGGGAGGAATCCGGATTTCACCAGATTATTTATATCCTCCGGGGGTAAGTCCTCGAATAACAAACAATCCCCCTGTGATTCACTCCACATTTTCAATCCGGGTTCCTCCATTGGGTCATCCTCATCCTCTAAAATAGACTCTTTATATCCCTGAGACCAAAATTGATCTAATTCATCCTCCATTCCCTTAGGGTCATCTTCATTGGGTGCATTTAAATCCTCAGAATGCTGAATGGTAGGTGTTGATGCCCTAAGTAGAGGGTCAGGATTAGGCTCACTAAGGGTAGAATGGGGTTCCACCAGATAATTAATAGGGGAAGTGATATGAACCATACGACCTTGACCTAGGTTATCAGGGGTAAGGAAAATACTATCATTGGGGTCAAGGTCCTCAAGAGGTACCATCTTCCCTTTCTTTTGACTCCAATGTAGTTCGGGTGGATAATTACTAGGATCGTTCTCCTCTAGTGGCCATGTCTCATTCGGAGAGTCTAAGTGATAGCTATGTAAAATGGGATCCCTATTGTCATTGGTTTCCTCATAATTATTTTCATGATCATGGTCGTATAGGTAAGGATCAGAATTACTAGGAAGTGCGTAGCTAGGCTGTCTAATTTCTTTGTTCAATTGATGACTATTCCTCAACATCTCTCCCATAGAGTCCATCATTTCTTTTTGTTGTTTTTGCATTTCTATCATAAAAGAGGAGAGCTACTACTATCAAATTGGGGAGGATAGTCAATCTCAGGCTCCGATTACCTAGGGGTATTTGTCCAACCTCGATAAGGAAAATCATGAAGGGTGGGAGGGTTGGGTGTTTGCATAGTAGTAGGGATTCTAGGGGTGAAAAATCTCACTCCTAGGCTCTGCTCAAAAGTGGGAGCCATCGGGCCAGTACTCCCAGGATAGGAATATGATTGATCCCATGGATTGTCAATATACCAATCAAAGGATGGATACGCTCGGGGCATGGGATCCTGGTTAAAATGATACGAGTAAGGATAGTCCATTTCTTTCAATTAAACAAGTTAAACTCTCTTAGGATCAGAACACAAGCAGAAACTTCCTAGAGAGTTCTATCGCTGTCAAAACAAACGCAAATACAGTGGGATTTGTTTTTAGTAGATTCTAGGTCTTAGAATTAAATGTTCAGTTGGTGGCCAAACAAGTTTTGCAAGAATTACGTTTCCTAGGCCGACCTTCGTTGGTGCATACAACCTACTAGCAAGGGATGGAAGTCTCGAATCAAGCCCACACACGAGGAACCGAAGTAACTTGGTGGATAGGCTTGTTGATTTCTGACTAACTTCCCTTGTGGTGCAAAAGAGGAGAGGTAGAAATTTATCTAGTGCCTTTATGTGTGATGTGCACAGTGTCTAAGGTATGCAATTCACGTTCGTGTTTTGAGTTTCGAAATCTCACAAACAAGATCCTTTTCATAAAATTTCAAGTCACAGATTTTATGGTCCAATCTCTTAATAGTCCCAATTTTTAAAGTGACCACTAAATTAACTTGATTCAAACACTTTAGTGGTCTTGAATTTAAGCCCAATGCAAATGCATGACAAGTATTTGATGCTAAAGAGAAGGCATACCTTACTCTAGCTTTCTTCATGCAAGAATGTATGCGATGTAGCAAAGATAAATTAGATGCTGCTCATTCAATCATAGATGGTCGCCCTATTAATATGCAGCTTTTAGCAGGAAGTTCAATTTTTTTTTTAATAATATTAATCAAACAAACCTAATCTAACTAACTAACTAACCTATATGCATTTCAAACAATTCGAATAATCCTATAATCTAAATAAAATGGGAACACACTCCCAAAAATACGCTCCCGCATACAAGAGCAATAAACAATAAAAGCATTGGGAACATGTTCCCAAAAATACCCAACATGGGTCCAAAAGACAAAAATTAAATGTCTAAGGTCTATCTAAACTAAATCTAAACTAAGATCTAATGACTAAATCAGAAAAAGGCTCCTCCATACACTTACGTGCGTAGGATCAAGGCCCACAAGCACACGCGATTATCCTCGAAGTCGCGACAATGTCCACCAAGACGAGCATCCACTGTGTGCTCTTCTTCCTCCGAAATGTACCTCGCACGAAAGAATGATAGATCAATGAATAGCAATAAGCAAAGGTCAATGCAAATAGAAAAATATTTGTGAGTTTACTAGGCCCGTTGCCTCCCCAGCAACGGCACCATTTGAGAGAGAGAATTTCGCTTGATTGAAATAGCAATGGAATGATTTATCACTATAGTTATGTGGTGGAAATCATTCAATCAAAGATTAAAATATATATTAATTTAAACCACAGTAAAAAGGTCGTATCCACAAGGAGGATCGAGCCAAATAAACTCAATAATTTCTATTTATGCTCATGAGTCATGGAGAAAATTCATTGCACATATCAATGTAGATGAAGGATAGTTGTGAGAAAGCATGGCAAAAGAAATAGGCAAAGTGTGGGGGTGTGGGAACAAAACAACACAATAAATATATATTAAGTAAAATTCATCATCTTCAATCAAATTTCCCCACCTCTCAGTCAAACTAATGGCAGCAACACTGTGCAAAAATAGGGGAATGCATTCAGGTGGCCTTGCTCGTGCGTGAGAGCTCAGGTTGGCTGCAAGAGAAGTCGATGGTGATCGGTAGACGAGCACACCAGTGGTGGAGGTGGATCGAGAGATGGCCGTCGGTGGTCAGTGGCTACGTGGAGGACACAAGCGACGTTAGGAGCGGTCCATGGCTTTGGAGGGTCCGCCGAAGATGCATCGACATAGGATTGATCAGCGATTCGAGGTTGTCTCTTCGGTGTCGTTAGCTGCTAGAGAGGGTGGTTGAAGAGGCATCGATGGCATGGTAGAACGACGAAGGTGTTGGGTTCTCTTGTGAGTTGCAGTTGGTGAAGATGGCAAAAAAGAGGAAGGAGATGAGGACGGATAAGGAAGGGGAAAGGGGTAAGGGTGGTGGTGCTGTCATCGTGCAGCCGGCATAAGGGGAATGAGTGGAAGTGGAGTACGCCTATGCCATGGTGCACATTGAATCCACTGTGCAAGCTTCAAAACACCAGGTGCCTCGAGTCCCTGTAAGGGGGTGGAAGATGAGCCCTCCTACGCACGGGACTCTTTTTTTTAAAGAAATAATCGCTGACTCTCCAACGGATGGCCGAAGATCCTAAGGTGGTTGAGGCTGCTACATGGGACTCAGCTGATTTGGGTGGGCAATCTATTGAGGCCAGCGAGGAGGAGGCAGTCCTGCTGTGATCGGTGGGTCTTGAAGGTGGAAAAAAAGAAAAGGGTTATTTATAAGAAAATAATAAAATGATGCATATAATGTATGCATGCCCCTAGAATATATATACTATCTCATATAAATGCAATTAAAATATTCAACCACTAATCTATTTGTGTATCAAAGTATGCTTTATAAATATAGACATTATCATAATATTTAGGCATTTACGTAATTAATTAGCCCACACATGTGGTCTCATCATCTCCTCTACTTGACTCCTTCCATCATCCTATACTAAGTGAAGTTTAGAGTTCTTTTCATTCCTTTCATACAATGAGGATATTGTACAATTTTGGCATTGGGAGATGTAAAAGTGAATATTATTACTTTAAGTGTACTGATAGACACAAGAATTCTATTAAAAATCATAAATATTTTAAAAATTAATTAAAATTATAAAAATTTGAAAAATTAAAATATATATAAAAAAATATTAAACCAAAAACACAAAAATACTCTTCTTGGGGAGGTAATTTTTGTAAAAAGAATTACATTCATAAGGAGAAGAATTTTTGAAGAAAATCTTTTAAAGACCTTATTTAATAAGCTATATGTAAAGTATTATGCATAAAGAGTTGTGAATTTCTTAAATACTTTTTAAGGTTAGAAAATAAAAAATATATATATTGTACATAGAAATGTTTATGAAGATATTTAAGTAAGAGCACTAATCTCTACTAAGGACTTTGTTTTGAATACTTTTCAAAACAAGCACTTGTTTTTGGAACTTGACACGGGATGTTTTGAGTCAAAATCTGAAACCTAAGTATGCAATTTGTATTCCTACTCTTTACTTTGGAAATAGAGTAAATAAGATGTCATAATTCATATACAAGACTTAATTTTTGGAATTAAATTGTAACTTTCTTAGTCAATAAGACTAGATTATGTCCTTTTGTCTTTAAATTTCTATTTTCATCACTAAGTTGAGTAAAAGGACTAGATACTTAGAGTTAATCAAATAAAGAAGTTTGCTTGGAACCTTAACCATAGGCCTAATAGGCTATAGGTAGCTTAATCAGTTAAGGACGTTCTGCCAGACTCGGTTGCTTTGAGTCTTGATAGATCCTACTTGCTAATACCAATTGTATAGGAGTCTGAAAGCATAGGGCTTTGCTATCCACTTCTAGTTTGTGAGCTAAGTAACCTAACTATCCAAATGTTACACATAATAGAATTGACTTACAGGCATTTGAGACTGCAAAAATATAGAAACTAATGGGTGTAGGATCTGTAAATCACAAGCGCACTAGAAGGGGAGATGAATAGTGTGGTAGATAAAAAATTGCAAGACAAAGCAAACCACAAAAATACACAAGAAAAATAGTGGTTCCCCTCACTTAGGTACTCCACTACCTAAGTCTCCCAACTTAGGATTTTTAACCCGATTCCCTCAACCTGGAGGGAATCAATTTGCTAAAACATGAGGTAATTAACGGGTTACCTCAACCCAATTACAAGATATTAAAAAGAAATAAAGATACAGACGTAAGCAAGATGCAAATAAAAGCTTACAACAAATTCCTAAGTCTCCAACAAGTATATTGCTTAATAAAAGTATATAAATTAATCTAATGAGAATACTAAGGCATAAACGAACAATTGAACAATGAAGAACATGATTGCCTTTGATGACCTGTTGCAAATGAAGAGAGGCCTTGAGAGGAATGCAACAAATCAAGCTCCTTTTTAGCTAGAATAATTGAGAATTTGAGGTGTAGGTAAGGATAGTATTTTTCATTCTTAGTTGTGTGCAAAAGACACTCAAATAGTGCTTATATAAGCCACTAAACACCTTCCCTACGATTACTAGCCATTAGGGGCAATTTGGGAAGATTAGAAATAGGTTTAATTGCAAAATAGTTGTTCAGATTGGTTACAATAGTTAGTTGGTACCGGTGCTGACTATCTATAGTCAGCCCAACTAAGTCACTAGGTACCGGTACTCATGATGACTACCAGTACTTGTGACTCACAGATTTGGGTCCAGTGACTGATAAATGCCAGTTTATCATCATTCTTATGCATTAAAACAAACCTAGCTCTTAGGATTTTACTCCGCAAACGGGTTCTTGGGTTGCATTTAGGCATAAATTAGGTTAGGCATGCATTGCATTTTTTATTGTCTTTTTGATATGTTTTTGTGAGTGTTAGGGATGAACAGATATACAGATCCCTAAAATCCTAGCACTCAAGAAGGCAAATGGTGAAGGAGAAGCTCAGACTAGCTGGAACTCAGCTTGATCCAGCTCACTTGAACTAGGGTTAGCTCATCCCAACTCCATTCAGCTAATCTCAACTAAATGGCAGCTCAAAAGAGTTCAACTTATTTCACCCTAGCTCAAGTCAGCTCAGATCTAGCTCAACTTAGCTGAGTCTAGCTCATCTCAGCTCCCACTAGTCCACAGGGAGCTCTAGCTAGCTCAGCTGAGTTGACAGGAGTTCACCCCAGCTCAGACCCAGCTACATCCAGCTCCACTCAATTCCAGCCAGATGAAGAAGAACTCATCTCAGCTTAGGAAGCTCAAGTCCAACTCCCAGTGATTTAGCTTAGCTCAACTCAGTTGAGCTAAGCTACCTTAGCTGCCTCAACCAGCTTGATCCACCCCGGGAGCACCAGACCTAGCTCACCTTAGCTCATTATGGTAGAAGCCAGTTCACTTTAGCTTGGCTTAGCAGCTAGCAAAGAACTAGCAAGCTAAGCCAACTAGAGTAGCTCCATGCCAGCCTCTTCAGCAGCTGCCAGCTCCAGTTCCAACTCCAGACTTCTCCTCCTCAGCTCCTCTCTTCAAACCTTAGCTCCAATACCTCCTCCTCTACTCCATAGCTAGCTAAGCTAGCTTAGCTTAACTTATCTTAGCTAGCAACCTGCTCCTTGACCATCCACCACCTTCAAATTCAACCCTAGCTAGCTCCACCAACTTAAGCCGTACCTAAGCTAGCTATCTTACTCAAGTTGGCGCCACCTCCTAGCCACCTCTTCACCCCATCATCACCACCAAAAGGTGCCAATTTTGGCACCAAAACCTAACCCTAACTACCCCTCTTTTTGGCGCCAACATCCACCCCCACATCCACCATACACCTAACCCTACAACTCATCCTAGCCACCCACCTACCCCTCCTTCTAGAACCCTTCTTGGCACCACCTAAGACCCCCTTCTAGAAGCCATTTTGGCCCCAACATCAAGGGGTGCCACCACCCATAACCACACCCTAGGTGTCCCTTGGGTTGGCGCCAATTGACCTTAGCCATAGGATCCCCAACCACCTCCATCTCTCCATCTTAACCCTCCATTCCAAGAGTCACCTTAGCCCCCTTCCTATTCTATAAAAACCCACCACCTACCACCATTTGAGAGCATTCTCCATTAGTGTATTTTTCTACCTATACCACCTACACCTACGGCCAAGAAGAAGGAGTAGAGAAGGAGATTAAAGGGGCACATCACCAGCCCTTTTGGTGCCTTCTTCTCCCCACTCTCTTCAACTTGGGCCACGCCAAGGCGAAGGACTTTTCTACTTCAAGGAGGATGGTCAGGTAAAGGAGAAGGACCTAGGGTGGACGTCCACCCTTGGAGAGAAGCTTAGGGCATGCCCCCTTAAGGCTTGCCTTGGAGGACATCACCTTGGCGGAGCATAGCAAGGAAGGAGTTGTAGGACTCTTTTCAAGCTTGGGAGCTACCAAGCTTGGAGCAAGAAGCCCTCTTCTTCACCATCTATCTAGAGGATTTGTGTTTACTTTTATTTATTACAATTTTTCTAGTAGTAGAAGCATTCCTCTACTAGGATTTTTTTGTAAAATACTTTTTCATTAATCTAGTTGCCTTCTATGCAATTTCTTTAGTTGCATTTCTAATTGCTTTGTTTTAGCATTCTTCACTTCCTCTCCCTAATTATTCTAGGCCTCCACTTGCCTAGAGTGACCTTATGGAGAGGCTCTACTTGCCACTTTAGAAGTAGTCTATTGAATTGAAGTGTAAGTCACTTTCCTGCCACAATTTTGCATGTTGCCTTAATTTCAAAAACAAAAAAAAATGATGTATTGAAAAATACCAAAAAGAAAGTTGAGATTTATATTCCAAGTAAGAGAATCAATTTTGCAAACATTTGGCATCCTTGGACGACCCTAGATACTCCCCTATCTAGGAATATAAATTTAAAAGTGAAAGCGGATTTACGCGTTGCAACGACACTAAATTACCTAACTAACAAACCTCATATTTTTGCCATCACATTTTGGCATCGTTGCCGAGGAGGCACAACTTTGCATTAGTTAATTTTCTTTTGCTTGAAGTGGATCTCATCCCCTTCTCTTTCTTTCTTTCGTGTGTGCAGGAATTACAGCGGGAAGGCAGGAATTTGGAAATGAAAGCTTAAAGTTCCTTTTCTTCTCGTGGATTTCAGGTTGATTCCCCATCACTTGTCACATTTAACCTAAAAAACTACCAAAATACACTAAACTTGGCTTTCAGGACCATAAACAACTTAACTAAGTGGAGTGGTGCATTTTAAAATCCATTGTTTGCTTGAATGCTTCTTTAACACCACTCCATTGCAAGTATTGGTGTTCTATTTTTCGGATCCAGATTTCTGTCCGGAATTGAAAAATCGATTCCTAACACCACAGGCCTCCTAAAATCATAAAATTTCATACAGTGATTACCAATTAAGTTAGGAACATTTTTCCAAATTTTAGATAAATTGGCTTTATATTTAATTTTTAAAAATTTGTGGACTGCAGAGGGGTCACACCCTCTAATCTTCCTATTTTCCTACTGTCCGTGAATTTTTATAATTTTTATACTTATCCAATTTTTGTGAAATTTAGCTTGCTGGAATCCTTGTGAAATCTTCCAGATCATATAAAATTGCAAAAATTTTCTAAGGTCGGTGGTAATACTGAAAAGTCCAAAATACCCACAAGTATCATTTCTAGACTTTGACACCAATATAATTAAAAATTCAAAATAATTATCAAACAAATTTTTAAAACCTTACAAAAATCTTTTTTGGAATCTTTGTTTGATTTTATTCAAAGTAGTGGTGTTGTTTGACTTGTTTGGACCACTACTTAATACAGAAAGCCTAAAATTAATTCATTGGTAGTAATTTTCTATCTTAAGGATAATTGTCTTAGGGTTTCTTTCTTTCTTTTTAGAGACTCACATTAAAGGAAATTAACCATCACCAATACAATTTATTTTTCCTTTGATTGTGGAGTTTCAAACTTTTTTGAAAATTTAAAAAGAAAAACCCTAAAACACATTTAATTAAATCAAATCCTAAAAGACATAAATACAAAAAAATTGTGTGACAACTTGATTTTCATTGGAGCCACTCTCCAATTCTTGCACACAAAAAAAAAAAAATCAAAATAACTGGGCAACAACCCAATAAACGCCCTCCACATTCTGTGTGCACTATAACATCCTAGACCTAATTAAAATTTGTAGCAACTTGACCCCTAAGGCTTTATCAACTTAGGCTTGCTATTTAGGTCTTAAGTTTTCTTTAGTTAGTACCAATTCTGTCATCTATATCTGGTGTTCAGGCTGAGGGGCCGTGTCAAACGACCAGGCCTGGGTTTGTATAAGCACCTGGGGTTTTCCCTAGGAAACAGTTGGACCCAAACCTCCCCTTAAGCAACTTGGTTAGATTTGCTGACAGAACGAGTATTCACTATTGATTACTTATTTCCTACGTAGACCAAGTCTTAGGTTTATTTTTAGGGAGTCACACTTAAGTTAGGTCTAGCTTTATTTGTTTGATTTGCACACTTTCTCTCATCTCTTTCTCTTCTCCTCCCCTCCTATTCTTCCATTTTATGCACGGGCGACGGTCTCAAAATCCGCACTTGGAAGGACCATTTGATTTCATCCCCCATGCAAAAAGACTACTTTTTCTGTCTTCTTCTCCTTCTAAAAAATGGAAACTCAACAAAATAAGTTCACTGACCCTTCCACTTCCACCACTAACCTTACCTCTAACCCCACCACTAACCCTAGTTCTAACCCTTCCACCCAAAACCCACCCACCTTTAACTTCCCACACTTAGAGCTCCCTAATCTTCAGTTGCCCCAAGCACAACATCAAGACCCCCTGCTTGATCTTTTAAAATTGATGGCTGAGCAGATTAATAAATTAAATTCTAATCAACAAACATTGACTAGGAACATTCAAAACCTAGCCAATCCAAGGCCACACGCACCGCCCCGTCAGCAGCCTGTTATTCCTCTAAAACATTTCTATGATCCGTCTTATTATGAGGAACGGCCAGGGGTGGTCATACCAGAAGGGGACTTTGAGATCAAGCCTGCAGTCCTGAACCTAATTAAACACTTTCATGGCCTTCCTAGGGAAGACCCTTTCAGCCACCTTGAAGAGCTAACTCTTCTTGCACAGACAACCCGTTCCCGAAATGTGCAAGAAGACACATGCGGCTTTTTCCATTATCTCTTAAAGATAAGGCCGCTTATTGGTTCAGGACCATTGGCCGACCCATCACAACTTAGCCTCAGCTCAAGAGTGCCTTCTTCAAGAAATTCTTTCCCATAGGTCGTTCCAACTCCCTGCGAAGATCTATTATGACCTTTCACCAAAAATCTGGTGAGACATTCCATGATTCTTGGGAAAGATTTCAAGATCTCTTAAGAAGTTGCCCGCACCACGAGATTCCTTCATGGCAGCTCGTGCAAATCTTCTATCATGGATTAGAAGATTAAATCCGACATTTGTCGACGCCTCGTGTGGTGGCAACTTCTTAAATAATGATGCTGAAAGTGCCTACGACCTGTTTGAAGAAATGAGTGAAAACTCGTTTAATCAAGCTTCCATAAACACATTTTGTAGAACCCAAAACCCGTAGTTCGGTGTTCATGAAATAGGCACTCAATCTATCCCTGTCACCCAAGATGATCTTCAATTGATCGCTCAAAAACTCGACCAGATGCATATTAATCAAAGGAAAATTGAGGAAAGACTGGCCACATCAACCCAAGCTCCACACCCACATCTAACCCAACCTAACTTTCCACGAAGAGAAAATTTGCACAATCTCAACACTACTGCTGATTATTCTAAGGTTGCCCATGATTCACTGGGGAATTACAACTATCCAGATCTTAACCCCACTCAAAATATTTCTACCATTCAGGAGCCCTTTAAAAATTCTTCCAATTGGAAAAATTACTCTAACTACTCCTGGAATAATCAGGTTTCTCCCCAACCATATCATTTTAATGGGTATGGGTCGAATCCAATCTTCCATCTTGGGCCATCTCAGCAAGACATCAATGCCCAAATAATGCAAACCCTGCAGGAAATGCAAACAAAAGTGACGGAAGTAACCCGCACCATCACAAATCTGAACAATCAGATTGGAGTTACTCCCATGCAAAGACCTACAGGACATCTTCCGTCCCAACCCATGCCCAACCCTAATCACCAAGGGAACCATTATATGGGCAGAACTCCACACTATCCAAATCAGCCTCCTCCTTATCCACCACCTCAGCAGCCTCCCAGGTTTTCGCAATCACAGGCCCCCCCACCTCCTCCAAATAATAATCCGACTGCACATGCAGTTACTTTGAGGAGTGGGAAAACCACCACTGATCCAGGGCCT
The DNA here is from genome assembly GCA_037157565.1 of Thalassia testudinum. Classification (NCBI taxonomy): domain Eukaryota; kingdom Viridiplantae; phylum Streptophyta; class Magnoliopsida; order Alismatales; family Hydrocharitaceae; genus Thalassia; species Thalassia testudinum. Next base: position 80,935,332 of record JAZHRO010000024.1, read on the forward strand.
TCACACAAACCTGGTGAAATACCTGTGCAAATTGACTACCCACCTCCCCATCAGGAAGAAAAGGAAATACAAAAATCTCAAGACAAGATTCGTATCCCTTTCCCACAAGCTCTCCACCCCACCACCAACAAAAAAAATAAATCTGACCCACTACAGAAGAACTCATGGATCTATTTGGGCAAGTTCATATCGATATTCCTCTCCTAGATGCCATCAAATATATACCTGCCTATGCCAAATTTTTGAAGGAGATTTGTACTCCTAAAAGGCAGGCCAAAAATCTAGGACAGGTGCATCTTTCGGAGACAGTAAGCTTTGTCATACAGAGTAAGCTGCCTCCTAAGATGAAAGATCCGAGGGCGCCTTTAATTTCTATAATTATTGATGACACTACCTTTAATCGTGCCCTCCGTGATCTTGGTGCCTCAGTTACTATTATTCCCACGAGTTTATTTGAAGAATTTCAGATCGGTGAATTAAAATCTGTCGAGGTTACCCTGCAATTAGCCAACCGATCTACAATCAAACCTCGTGAGATTGTTGAGGATGTTTTGGTCAAGGTCCAGAATTGTGTCTTCCCTGCTGACTTTCTGGTTCTTGACATTAAGGTACCTGAATCATTATTGGACTCCCCAATAATCCTTGGACGCCCTTTTTTGGCCACTGCAAAGGCAAATATCAATTGCCACACAGGCAAAATGGATATCACTTGTGCTGGCCAAACTATCACTTTAGATATTTTCAAATCCTCCAGGAGATTCCATGATGATAACTTTTTTGAGGACTCAGATACAGAAATTTCCAATATGGTGGAGGAGACAATGTTAATAGATACCCTTACCAACCACAATTTTTTTGAGGACTCTCATTCAGAATCAGTGGTCGACGAAATCTATGATCTAGAGACTTGTCTTGACCCCAAATTTATTCCTGATACACCCCCTAAGCACCCTAACCCACCCACTATTCATGCACCTAATTTTTCCACACTAACTTCACCCAATCCTCACCATTCCTTCCCCTACTCCTTTCTTACGGACCTGCCACCAACCCCGCCCGAGTTTGGCATCCAATCTGATTTAAAACCATGGCCAGACTCGGGCTACACTTATCATTTTCCATCCAACTTTGATCCCAATATTGCTTCTAATCAATTTTCTAGGGATCTAGAAGAAGACACCTTTTTTGCGGGCATCCAAGTGTCCAATTATTTACATGATTTTCCATCTTCCGTGAATACCTTCACGCCCGGCTGAATGGCGTAAAAGATAGTACTGGATGGGAGGTAACCCATCATTTTTTCCTGCTTTTCTTTTTTCTTCTTTCTCCAAGTTTTGATCATCCTAAACCCGACCGTTCTTCACTAAGGTGATCCTTTTTCCCTCCTAATGCATGAGGACATGGCATATCTTAAGCATGGGGGGGGTGTTTTCAAATTTTGATGATCGATTTAAGATATTCAAAACCTAAAAACATACATTTTTCTTTAATTTATTTACCGCTTGCATACCAAAAAAAAAGTTGAGAACTTTTTGAGGAAAAATTTTGAAATCGGGACTAAGGTTGAAAATTTCACTTTTGGTACAATGTGATTTAATCTTTAAAAATCTAGGGATGAGGATATAGATCTGATCATTAGAATTTTAAGGTCTATTTCTAGACTAAATCAGATATCCTTCTCTAAAATTCCACTTGAACTCATGATAGTTCAGGTGACTTGATCGTATTTTGTAATACGGAAAGTATTTGACTTAGTTTCTGATTCAAAAAGTTTCATGTCTTGAGAAACTTCTTGTGTCAATTTTCACACACAAGCCAACACTTAAAAACAACTAAAAATTTGAAAAACTCCCTTGTTTGGACTTAGTAAAAGTCTGAAGCAGATCATTGGTTTGAGTTCCCACCGCCGAGAAGGAGGAAAATGCCTCCTTTGAGGATGCGATGTCAACATGTTATCGCCTCGGCGCTACTCCATATCTATATTTCATATCTTTAGACGGAGCATTAAAGCGCATTTTAGCAGCTCAAGTGTCTTGGACGGTGCTCTACCTATAGTGTCGGAGCAAGAGCTTGAGTTTGCTTGGAGTGCCCCTTTACACCACATCGTGTTTTGGGGCTGTGAGCTCCTGGGTGGTGTCATGGATAGTGCTATCCGAAGTACTAGCGCTAGAGCCCCCTTGAGGAATGGTAATGGGAATGATGATCCCGACACATCTGTTGTAAGACTAAGCTAAAAATAGGCATAGGGGAGAAAAAAAAAGTAATAATAAATAAATTAACATACCCTTATAAATGTTGGATTTTCACAAGCACAGACACAAGATTTTAAAGGATTCTACAAGTTGCGAATCAGATTCATGAGCCATAAAAATCCTAAAAACAAAAATTTCAAGTCATTTGAATTAACAAGGGGTTAATTTGTGAATTTTCTGGAGGATATATTGATCCCATTCTGTCTAATGGTTGGATCCAAAAACAAATTCCGATGTTTATCTTTAACAAATCCCATACCTCCTGTGTTTTAATCTGCCAAGGTCCCTTAATCTCTTTTTCTCCTCAAAAGTCGAAAAAATTAGATTTCCCAAAAATTCTGTTTTCCAAAAACTTGAAGTTTTGCTAAGAGACTAGTAAAAGATAAGCATGGGGGTATGATAAACGTCAGTTTATCATCATTCTTATGCATTAAAACAAACCTAGCTCATAGGATTTTACTCCGTAAATGGGTTTTTGGGATGCATTTAGGCATAAATTAGGTTAGGCATGCATTGCATTTTTTATTGTCTATTTGATTTGTTTTTGTGAGTGTTAGGGATGAACAAATATACAAATCCCTAAAACCCTAGCACTTAAGAAGGCAAATGGTGAAGGAGAAGCTCAGACTAGCTGAAACTCAGCTTGATCCAACTCACTACAGCTGGAACCTAGCTCACTTAAACTAGGGTTAGCTCATCCCAGCTCCATTCGGCTAATCTCAGCTGAATGGCAGCTCAAGAGAGTTCATCTTAGCTCACCCTAGCTCAAGTTAGCTCAGATCCAGCTCAACTTAGCTGAGTCTAGCTCATCTTAGCTCCCACTAGTCCACAAGGAGCTCTAGCTAGCTCAGCTGAGTTGATAGGAGTTCACCCCAGCTCAGACCCAACTGCATCCAGCTCCACTCAACTCCAGCCAGATGAAGAAGAACTCATCTCAGCTCAGAAAGCTTAAGTCCAGCTCCTGGGGATTCAGCTTAGCTCAACTCAGTTGAGCTAAGCTACCTTAACTACCTCAACCAGCTTGATCCTCCCCGAGAGCACCAGACCTAGCTCACCTCAGCTCATTATGGTAGAAGCCAGTTCACTTTAGCTTGGCTTAGCAGCTAGCAAAGAACTAGCAAGCTAAGCCAGCTAGAGTAGCTCCATGACAGCCTCTTCAGCAGCTGCCAGCTCCAGTTCTAGCTCCAATTCCATCTCCAGACTTCTCCTCAGCTCCTCTCTTCAAACCTTAGCTCCAATACCTCCTCCTCTACTCCATAGCTAGCTAAGCTAGCTTAGCTTAGCTTAGCTAGCAACCAGCTCCTTGACCATCCACCACCTTCAAATTCAACCCTAGCTAGCTCCACCAACTTAAGCCCTACCTAAGCTAGCAATCCTACTCAAGTTGGCGCCACCTCCTAGCCACCTCTTCACCCCATCATCACCACCAAAAGGCACCAATTTTGGCGCCAAAACATAACCCTAACTACCCCTCTTTTTGGTGCCAACATCCACCCCCACATCCACCATACACCTAACCCTACAACCCATCTTAGCCACCCACCTACCCCTCCTTCCAGAACCCTTCTTGGCACCACCTAAGACCCCTTTCTAGAAGCCATTTTGGCACCAACATCAAGGGGTGACACCACCCATAACCACCCCCTAGGTGTCCCTTTGGTTGGCGTCAATTGACCTTAGCCATAGGATCCCCAACCACCTCCATCTCTCCATCTTAACCCTCCATTCCAAGAGTCACCTTAGCCCCCTTCCTATTCTATAAAAACCCACCACCTACCACCATTGGAGAGCATCCACCATTAGTGTATTTTGCTACCTATACCACCTACACCTACGGCCAAGAAGAAGGAGTAGAGAAGGAGATTAAAGGGGCACATCACCAGCCCTTTTGGTGCCTTCTTCTCCCCAATCTCTTCAACTTGGGCCACGCCAAGGAGGAGGACTTTTCTACTTCAAGGAGGATGGCCAGGCAAAGGAGGACCTAGGGTGGACATCCACCCTTGGAGAGAAGCTTAGGGCATGCCCCCTTAGGGCTTGCCTTGGAGGACATCACCTTGGCGGAGCATAGCAAAGAAGGAGTTGGAGGACTCTTTTCAAGCTTGGGAGCTACCAAGCTTGGAGCAAGAAGCCCTCTTCTTCACCATCTATCTAGAGGATTTGTGTTTGCTTTTATTTATTGCAATTTTTCTAGTAGTAGAAGCATTCCTCTACTAGCCTTTTTTTGTAAAACACTTTTTCATTAATCTAGTTGCCTTCTTTGCAATTTCTTTAGTTGCATTTCTAATTGCTTTGTTTTAGCATTCTTCACTTCCTCTCCCTAATTATTCTAGGCCTCCACTTGCCTAGAGTGACCTTAGGGAGAGGCTCTACTTGCCACTTTAGAAGTAGTCTATTGAATTGAAGTGTAAGTCACTTTCCTGCCACAATTTCACATGTTGCCTTAATTTCAAAAACAAAAAAAAATGATGTATTGAAAAATACCAAAAAGAAAGTTGAGATTTATATTCCAAGCAAGAGAATCAATTTTGCAAACATTTGGCCTCCTTGGACGACCCTAGATACTCCCCTATCTAGGAATATAAATTTAAAAGTGAAAGCGGATTTATGAGTTGCAACGACACTAAATTACCTAATTAACAAATCGCATATTTTCGCCATCAGGTACCAGAAGCACTAAAGTTTGCCCCCATTTTTCTTGGAAGACCATTCTTAGCCACCGCCTGTGCAAATATTGATTGTGATTATGGAAAGATGAAGATCATGTGTGGTGGTGAATCTGTAACCCTAGACATTTTTCAAGCTTCTAGGCGGTTCCAACAACCAGATTTCTTTGATGATTCAGATTCAAAAATAGAAAACATTGTGGAGGAAACTTTGCAGGTTTCCCATTTAGGTTCCTATTTTGCTATCAATACGGTACCTGAACAATCCACTTTTTCTCACCCTTCCACCCCAACCACACATCCAGCTAACATTCCAGCTGACCCGTTCACTCTCACCTCACCACTTACCCACAAAGTAGAAACTCTTTCAGAGCCGGGCCCACAATTGGAATTAAAACCTTTTCCTGACTCCCTTAAATATGTCTTCCTGGGTCCCAATCAGACCCTGCCCCTGATTATAAATTCTGGACTTATCGAGGCACAAGAGCACAAACTCCTCCAGGTTTTGAGTAAATATCGGAAAGCTATTGGTTGGACCCTTTCTGATCTTAAGGGTATTCATCTATCCTATTGTACGCATCGTATATATTTATAGGACGATTCTCGCCCCTCCCGCCAACCACAAAGGCGATTGAATCCTATTATGCAGGAGGTGGTAAAAAAGGAGATTATTAAGTGGTTGGACGCTGATATCATCTACCCCATTTCTGACAGCTCCTGGGTTAGTCCAACACAAGTTATACCCAAAAAGGCTGGACTAATAGTTGTCACTAATGATAATGGGGAAAATGTAGCCACTCGAACCGCTTCTTGTTGGCACGTGTGTATCGATTACCGAAAATTAAACACCACCACCAAGAAGGACCATTTCCCGCTCCCCTTTATTGATCAAATCTTAGGGCGGTTAGCTGGACGGGATTTTTACTGTTTTCTGGATGGTTATTTTGGCTATAATCAGGTAGAGGTTCATCCTGAGGACCAGGACAAAACAACTTTCACCTGCCCCTTCGGAACCTTTTCTTTCTGAAGGATGCCCTTCGGTCTTTGCAATGCACCTGCGACTTTTCAAAGGTGCATGCTTGCAATTTTTTCAGACCTGGTAAGTGAATGTTTAGAAGTCTTTATGGATGACTTCTCTGTTTTTGGAGATTCTTTTGACCATTGTCTCAAAAACCTTGAAAGAACTCTCCAAAAATGCATAGAAGTTAATCTGGTCCTCAGCTGGGAAAAAAGTCATTTCATGGTCCAAGAAGGTATTGTCTTGGGCCATGTTATTCCTAAACAAGGAATCGCAGTAGATAAAGCAAAAATAGATGCTATATCTAGGCTCCCACCGCCCACTACTATCAAACAGATTAGATCCTTTTTGGGTCATGTGGGTTTCTGCCGTCGATTCATACAAAATTTTTTCCAAATCTCCAAGCCCTTAAGTCAGCTTCTCACTAAAGACCAGCCATTTGATGGTGTTGTTTAACTTGTTTGGACCACTACTTAATACAGAAAGCCTAAAATTAATTCATTGGTAGTAATTTTCTATCTTAAGGATAGTTGGCTGAGGGTTTCTTTCTTTCTTTTTAGAGACTCACATTAAAGGAAATTAACCATCACCAATACAATTTGTCTTTCCTTTGATTGTGGAGTTTCAAACTTTTTTGAAAATTTAAAAAGAAAAACCCTAAAACACATTTAATTAAATCAAATCCTAAAAGACATAAATACAAAAAAATTGTGTGACAACTTGATTTTCATTGGAGCCACTCTCCAATTCTTGCACACACACAAAAAAAAATCAAAATAACTGGGCAACAACCCAATAAACGCCCTCCACATTTTGTGTGTACTATAACATCCTAGACCTAATTAAAATTTGTAGCAACTTGACCCCTAAGGCTTTATCAACTTAGGCTTGCTATTTAGGTCTTAAGTTTTCTTTAGTTAGTACCAATTCTGTCATCTATATCTGGTGTTGAGGCTGAGGGGCCGTGTCAAACGACCAGGCCTGGGTTTGTATAAGCACCTGGGGTTTTCCCTGGGAAACGTTTGGACCCAAACCTCCCCTTAAGCAACTTGGCTAGATTTGTTGACAGAACGGATATTCACTATTGATTACTTATTTCCTACGTAGACCAAGTCTTAGGTTTATTTTTAGGGAGTCACACTTAAGTTAGGTCTAGCTTTATTTGTTTGATTTGCACACTTTCTCTCATCTCTTTCTCTTCTCCTCCCCTCCTATTCTTCCATTTTATGCACAGGCGACGGTCTCAAAATCCGCACTTGGAAGGACCATTTGATTTCATCCCTCGTGCAAAAAGACTACTTTTTCTGTCTTCTTCTCCTTCTAAAAAAATGGAAACTCAACCAAATAGGTCCATTGACCCTTCTACTTCCACCTCTAACCTTACCTCTAACCCCACCACTAACCCTAATTCTAACCCTTTCACCCAAAACCCACCCACCTTTAACTTCCCACACTTGGAGCTCCCTAATCTTGAGTTGCCCCAAACACAACATCAAGACCCCCTGCCTGACCTTTTAAAATTGATGGTTGAGCAGATTAATAAATTAAATTCCAATCAACAAACATTCACTAGGAACATTCAAAACCTAGTCAATCCAAGGCCACACCCACCACCCGGTCAGCAGCCTGTTATTCCTCTAAAAGATTTCTATGATCTGTCTTATTACGAGGAACGACCAAGGGTGGTCATACCAGAAGGGGACTTTGAGATCAAGCCTGCAGTCCTAAACCTAACTAAACACTTTCATGGCCTTCCTAGGGAAGACCCTTTCAGCCACCTTGAAGAGTTAACTCTTCTTGCATAGACAACCCGTTCCCGAAATGTGCAAGAAGACATATGGCTGATGCGGCTTTTTCCATTATCTCTTAAAGATAAGGCCGCTTATTGGTTCAGGACCATTGGCCGACTCATCACAACTTGGTCTCAGCTCAAGAGCACCTTCCTCAAGAAATTCTTTTCCATAGGTCGTACCAACTCCCTACGAAGATCTATTACGACCTTTCACCAAAAATCTGGTGAGACCTTCCATGATTCTTGGGAAAGATTTCAAGATCTCTTAAAAAGTTACCCGCACCACGAGATTCCTTTATGGCAGCTCATGCAAATCTTCTATCATGGATTAGAAGATCAAATCCAACATTTTGTTGGCGCCTCGTGTGGCGGCAACTTCTTAAATAAAGATGCTGAAAGTGCCTACGACCTGTTTGAAGAAATGAGTGAAAACTCATTTAATCAAGCTTCCATGAACACATTTTGCAGAACCCAAAACCCACAGTTCGGTGTTCATGAAATAGGCACTCAATCTATCCCTATCACCTAAGACGATCTTCAATTGATCGCTCAAAAACTCGACCAGATGGATATTAATCAAAAGAAAATTGAGGAAAGACTGGCCACATCAACCTAAGCTCCACACCCACATCTAACCCAACCTAACTTTCCACGAAGAGAAAATTTGCACAATCCCAACACTACTCCTACTGATTATTCTGAGGTTGCCCATGATTCACTGGGGAATTACAACTATCCAGATCTTAACCCCACTCAAAATATTTCTGCCATCCAGGAGCCCTTTAAAAATTCTTCCAATTGGAAAAATTACTCGAACTACTCCTGGAATAATCAGGTTTCTCCCCAACCATATCATTTTAATGGGTATGGGTCGAATCCAATCTTCCATCCTGGGCCATCTCAACAAGACATCAATGCCCAAATGATGCGAACCTGCAGGAAATGCAAACAAAAATGACGGAAGTAACCTGCACCATCACAAATCTGAACAATCAGATTGGGGTTACTCCCACTCAAAGACCTACAAGACATCTTCCGTCCCAACCCATGCCCAACCCTAATCACCAAGGGAACCATTATATGGGCAGAACTCCACACTATCCAAATCAGCCTCCTCCTAATCCACCACCTCAGCAGCCTCCTAGGTTTCCGCAATCACAGGCCCCCCCACCTCCTCCAAATAATAATCCGACTGCACATGCAGTTACTTTGAGGAGTGGGAAAACCACCACTGATCCAGGGCCTTCACACAAACCTAGTGAAATACCTATACAAATTTACTCCCCACCTCCCCATCAGGAAGAAAAAGAAATACAAAAATCTCAAGGCAAGATTCCTATCCCTTTCCCACAAGCTCTCCACCCTACCACCAACAAAAAAAAGAAATCTGAGCCCACTACAAAAGAACTCATGGATCTATTTGGGCAAGTTCATATCAATATTCCTTTCCTAGATGCCATCAAATATATACTTGCCTATGCCAAATTTTTGAAGGAGATTTGTACTCCTAAAAGGCAGGTCAAAAATCTAGGACAAGTGTATCTTTCGGAGACAGTAAGCTCTGTCATACAGAGTAAGCTGCCTCCTAAGATGAAAGATCTGGGGTGCCTTTAATTTCTGTAATTATTGATGACACTACCTTTAATCGCGCCCTCCTTGGTCTTGGTGCCTCAGTTAATATTTTTCCCACGAGTTTATTTGAAGAATTTCAGATCGGTGAATTAAAACCCGTCGAGGTTACCCTACAATTAGCCGACCGATCTACAATCAAACCTCATGGGATTATCGAGGATGTTTTGGTCAAGGTCCAAAATTGTGTCTTCCCTACTGACTTTCTGGTTCTTGACATTGAGGTACCTGAATCATTACTAGACTCCCCAATAATCCTTGGACGCCCTTTTTTGGCCACTGCAAAGGCAAATATCAATTACCACACAGGCAAAATGGATATCACTTATGCAGGCCAAACTATCACTTTAGATATTTTCAAATCCTCCAGGAGATTCCATGATGATAACTTTTTTGAGGACTCAGATACGGAAATTTCCAATATGGTGGAGGAGACAATGTTAATAGATACCCTTACCAACCACAATTTTTTTGAGGACTCTGATTCAGAATCAGTGGTCGACGAAATCTGTGATCTGGAGACTTGTCTTGACCCCAAATTTATTCCTAATACACCCCCTAAGCACCCTAACCCACCCACTGTTCACGCACCTAATTTTTCCACACTAACTTCACCCAATCCTCACCATTCCTTCCCCGACTCGTTTCTTATGGACCTGCCACCAACCCCGCCTGAGTTTGGCATCCAACCTGATTTAAAACCAAGGCCAGACTCGGGCTACACTTATCATTTTCCATCCATCTTTGATCCCAATATTGCTTCTAATCAATTTTCTAGGGATCTAGAAGAGGACACCTTTTTTGCAGGCATCCAAGTGTCCAATTATTTACATGATTTTCCATCTTCCGTGCATACCTTCACGCTCGGCTGAATGGCGTAAAAGATAGCACTGGATGGGAGGTAACCCATCATTTTTTCCTGATTTCCTTTTTTCTTCCTTTTCCAGGTTTTGATCATCCTAAACCCGACCGTTTTCACTAAGGTGATCCTTTTCCCCTCCTAATGCATGAGGACATGACATATCTTAAGCATGGGGGGGTGTTTTCAAATTTTTGACGATCGATTTAGGATATTCAAAACATGAATTTTTCTTTGATTTATTTCCTGCTTGCATACCAAAAAAAAAAAAGTTGAGAACTTTTTGAGGAAAAATTTTGAAACCAGGACTAAGGTCGAAAAATTCACTTTTGGTACAATGGGATTTAATCTTTAACAAACTAGGGTTGAGGATATAGATTTGATCATTAGAATTTCAGGGTCTATTTCTAGACTAGATCAGATATCCTTCGCTAAAATTCCACCTGAACTCATGGTAGTTCAGGTAACTTGATCCTATTTTGTAATACGGAAAGTATTTGACTTAGTTTCTAATTCAAAAACTTGCATGTCTTGAGAAACTTCTTGTGTCAATTTTCACACATAAGCCAACACTTAAAAACAACTAAAAATTTGAAAAACTCCCTTGTTTGGACTTAGTAAAAGTCTGAAGCAGATCATTGGTTTGAGTTCCCACCGCCGAGAAGGAGGAAAATGCCTCCTTTGAGGATGCGATGTCAACATGTTACCACCTCGACGCTGCTCCATATCTATATTTCATATCTTTAGATGGAGCATTAAAGCGCATTTTAGCAGCTCAAGTGTCATGGACGGTGCTCTACCTATAGTGTCGGAGCAAGAGCTTGAGTTTGCTTGGAGCGCCCCTTTACACCACATCATGTTTTGGGGTTGTGAGCTCCTGGGTGGTGTCATGGACAATGATATCCCGAAGTACTGCGCCAGAGCCCCCTCGAGGAATGGTAACGGGAATGATGATCCCGACACATCTGTTGTAAGACTAAGCTAAAAATAAGCATGGGGGAGAAAAAAAAAGTAATAATAAATAAATTAACACTCCCTTATAAATGTTGGTTTTTCACAAGCACAGACACACGATTTTAAAGGATTCTGCAAGTTACGAATCAGATTCATGAGCCAGAAAAATCCTAAAAATAAAAATTTCAAGTCATCTGAATTAACAAGGGGTTAATTTGTGAATTTTTTGGAGGATATATTGATCCCGTTCTGTCTAATGGCTGGATCCAAAAACAAATCCCGATGTTTATCTTTAACAAATCCCGTACCTCCTGTGTTTTAATCTACCAAGGTCCCTTAATCTCTTTTTCTCCTCAAAAGTCAAAAAAATTAGATTTCTCAAAAATTCCGTTTTACAAAAAATTGAAGTTTTGCTAAGATACTAGGAAAAGATAAGCAAGGAGGTGTGATAAACGCCAGTTTATCATCATTCTTATGCATTAAAACAAACCTAGCTCTTAGGATTTTACTCCGCAAATGGGTTTTTGGGCTGCATTTAGGCATAAATTAGGTTAGGCATGCATTGCATTTTTTATTGTCTTTTTGATATGTTTTTGTGAGTGTTAGGGATGAACAGATATACAGATCCCTAAAACCCTAGCACTCAAGAAGGTAAATGGTGAAGGAGAAGCTCAGACTAGCTGGAACTCAGCTTGATCCAGCTCACCACAACTGGAACCTAGCTCACTTGAACTAGGGTTAGCTCTTCCCAGCTCCATTCAGCTAATCTCAGCTGAATGGCAGCTCAAGAGAGTTCATCTTAGCTCACCCTAGCTCAAGTCAGCTTAGATCCAGCTCAACTTAGCTGAGTCTAGCTCATCTCAGCTCCCACTAGTCCATAAGGAGCTCTAGCTAGCTCAGCTGAGTTGACAGGAGTTCACCCCAGCTCAGACTTAGCTACATCCAGCTCCACTCAACTCCAGCAAGACGAAGAACTCATCTCAGCTCAGGAAGCTCAAGTCCAGCTCCTGAGGATTCAGCTTAGCTCAACTCAGTTGAGTTAAGCTACCTTAACTGCCTCAACCAGCTTGATCCTCCTCGGGAGCACCAGACCTAGCTCACCTCAGCTCATTATGGTAGAAGCCAGTTCACTTTAGCTTGGCTTAGCAGCTAGCAAAGAACTAGCAAGCTAAGCTAGCTAGAGTAGCTCCATGCCAGCCTCTTCAGTAGCTGCCAGCTCCAATTCCAGCTCCAATTCCAGCTCCAGACTTATCCTACTCAGCTCCTCTCTTCAAACCTTAGCTCCAATACCTCCTCCTCTACTCCATAGCAAGCTAAGCTAGCTTAGCTTAGCTTAGCTCGCAACCAGCTCCTTGACCATCCACCACCTTCAAATTCAACCCTAGCTAGCTCCACCAACTTAAGCCCTACCTAAGCTAGCTATCCTACTCAAGTTGGTGCCACCTCCTAGACACCTCTTCACCCCATCATCACCACCAAAAGGCACCAATTTTGGTGCCAAAACCTAACCCTAACTACCCATATTTTTGGCGCCAACATCCACCTCCACATCCACCATACACCTAACCCTACAACCCATCCTAGCCACCCACTTACCCCTCCTTCTAGAACCCTTCTTGGCGCCACCTAAGACCCCCTTCTAGAAGCCATTTTGGTGCCAATATCAAGGGGTGCCACCACCCATAACAACCCCCTAGGTGTCCCTTGGGTTGGCACCAATTGACCTTAGCCATAGGATCCCCAACCACCTCCATCTCTCCATCATAACCCTCCATTCCAAGAGTCACCTTAGACCCCTTCCTATTCTTTAAAAACCCACCACCTACCACCATTGGAGAGCATCCTCCATTAGTGTATTTTGCTACCTATACCACCTACACCTACGGCCAAGAAGAAGGAGTAGAGAAAGAGATTAAAGGGGCACATCACCAGCCCTTTTGGTGCCTTCTTCTCCCCACTCTCTTCAACTTGGGCCACGCCAAGGCGGAGGACTTTTCTACTTCAAGGAGGATGGTCAGGTAAAGGAGAAGGACCTAGGGTGGATGTCCACCCTTGGAGAGAAGCTTAGGGCATGCCCCCTTAGGGCTTGCCTTGGAGGACATCACCTTGGCGGAGCATAGCAAGGAAGGAGTTGTAGGACTCTTTTCAAGCTTGGGAGCTACCAAGCTTGGAGCAAGAAGCCCTCTTCTTCACCATCTATCTAGAGGATTTGTGTTTGCTTTTATTTATTGCAATTTTTCTAGTAGTAGAAGCATTCCTCTACTAGGATTTTTTTGTAAAATACTTTTTCATTAATCTAGTTGCCTTCTTTGCAATTTCTTTAGTTGCATTTCTAATTGCTTTGTTTTAGCATTCTTCACTTCCTCTCCCTAATTATTCTAGGCCTCCACTTGCCTAGAGTGAGCTTAGGGAGAGGCTCTACTTGCCACTTTAGAAGTAGTCTATTGAATTGAAGTGTAAGTCACTTTCCCGCCACAATTTCGCATGTTGCCTTAATTTCAAAAATAAAAAAAAGATATATTGAAAAATACCAAAAAGAAAGTTGAGATTTATATTCCAAGAAAGAGAATCAATTTTTCAAACATTTGGACTCCTTGGACGACCCTAGATACTCCCCTATCTAGGGATATAAATTTAAAAGCGAAAGCGGATTTACGCGTTGCAACGACACTAAATTACCTAATTAACAAACTGTGTATTTTCGCCATCAGCGACCTACTTGTACCGGTACTTGTAAGATCCGGGCAAAACCAAGTGGACAAACTGTGACCACTTGGTACTGGTACTCACGATGAGTACTGATACTTGTTGTTCACAGTTTGGGACTTAGGCCCAAGCCTGTGCCTAGCATGTACAAGTACTTATGACCAGTACCAGTACTTGCTACAAGTACCAAATATTATAAGTGTAATTCAATTGTTAGAGTTATCCCATCTACTCTAAATGACTTTATTTTGAAAGAATCGATTTTGAGTTTGAAACGAATGAATGAACGATATTCTACACCCTAATTATCTCTACTTTGATTTTAACTCCTAGATTATGTTTTACTTGTTAGGAGACATACAAAGATTCTAAAATACAATGAATAGAATAAAAACTATAGTCATCTAGTCTTCTTCCTTCATATGCTATCTTGTTGCTTGCATCCACAAATTCTTTTGACCAGTAATACTTCATAAACACATTAGATTTTAAAACAGTTTTGTCAACACCAAAACACAGAAGAGAGATGGAACTAGGTTCCAACATTGAGATCGGTATCATATCCCTTTTACCCCAATGATTTCTTCAGGGTGGCTCTTGAAAGGATGAAGGATGTGCCACATACCTAGAAAAAAGATTTGGAGTTTCTTTATTAGCAAGAAAATGACGTTAAAAGAAAAGAAAAAAATCATTACACCCTACAATAATACACCTCCATACAAATGGGTGCTTATGCTTATATCCACCAAATAAAGCATCTTGCTACAAATGGATGCTACCCTTAATAAATGATTGCGCAGCAATCATAGGTCATAATATACCTGAATTAAGTTAGATCGTAGCTTAATTTAGGAATAATTCATGCATGAGAATCATATTTTGCATCATAATTGATTTGTTAGCTTTGTGAATAGCAATGTGATGTGCATACATCTAAATAGCCAAAAATGTCTATTAATGCATATTCTTAGTGTCATATTAGCATCATGCATTGTAAATATTGCATAACATACATAATCATGCATTTAGATCAAATTATATAAATTGTATAGTAATTGTCTCCTTTTATGGCTAGGGACAGAGTGACTTTTAATCGGGGTCTCAGATCAAAGATCCAACCGTATAAATCTGATCAGGACGACAATTGGAGTTCAACGAATCCAAGATCGCCCTGATCGGACATCCGCAGCGCCAGAAATAGTCTGAGGAAGCCTAGAGATAAGGGCCAAGATGGTGTCAATCCACATTTCAGATGACAAATCCGACCACACGGATCTGTTCGGATCGACGATCGTAGCCTAATGACATGAAAATCGATCCAATTTGACATTTGTGGCACCATCTACAATACACAGAAGATGGATGGCGAAGATGGTGCCATGTGGCGCCATCTCAGCCGCCCAATCAGCACTAAGACCCGTTGCTGCAACTCCAAGGGCTCTTCATCTCACGATCCTAGCCGTTGGATCTTGATCCAACAGCTAGGAATTACTCAGAAGCGCCCGCTCTCATCTTCATAAGGCAAAAAATGCGGACGATCTGGGCTGTTGGATCTTGATCCAATGGCCACAGGCGCGTGTGCCAATTCCTAAATGTGACAAAAAGTCTGTAGCGCAGTGTCAAGCGCCCTTGCGTGAGTGCGAGGTACGAGTTTGACTCGCAATTAGAGGCGCGCGCGTGTTTTATCTCGTCCACACGATCAGCTGCAAACGGCCTAGATCGCTCGATCGGGCACATGTGCAATTGGACGCCCTGCCTCACGCCCAATTGCACATGTAGGCGCACGTAGCTGAAGCGGGTGAGGAGAGATCTGAGCCGTCTGATCTCGTTATCGGACGGCTGAGATTTCTTGGATGTGCGCTTGGCATTAAGGCACGAGAGAGGAGGAGGCGTGCATGGCGTGCACACGTCGCCCACGATCAGGCCTTTAGTGACGGATAAATTTGTCACTAAAGACTTAATTTTAATGTTTTTGAATATGGAATGACCAAATTTCCCCCAATTGTTGCAACTATAAAAGAAAACCCCTAACCTACGAAATTCTCATCCCTTCACCTTGCTCCCTCTCCAAAGCTCAAGAGAAGCTTGTCCCACACTTGGGATGCTACTCTAGAGCCAAATTCAAGTTTTCTCACCCTTGTTCCGGAAGTGGATCCTGCGATGATGACGATGTGCTGCCTCATTCCCGCTTCTTCCTACTTCGTCCTCCTTCTTGCTCCATCCTCCGTCTTCCAGGAATCGCTCCGTTCAGCTCATCCTCCAAGCATTCGTCGAGGAGGATAACAACTCTCTCCCTTCTTTTTATCTTTTTCTAGAATAGAATTTCCTACTTTCTAGCTGTAATCATTTCCCACTTTCCAGTTGTAAAAATAGTATTATTATATCAAGTGATTGTTCTCTCTTTCTCTCTCTCTATCTCTTTGTCTCTTATTGTTTATATCAAGTTCATTGTAGTTATCTCACTTTCAAACAAAAATACAAAAAAATATAATCGTAGATTTTAGATCAACGTAGTCTCCCTATGTTCGACCTGGAATTCTGTCACGAATTTTGATAAAATTTTATCTGTTAATGGATTGCTTTGAAAATAAAACTACAACGACGGGTTTTTCAAATCCAACTTTGATCACGTAGTTTTCCGCTATCAACATTTTGGCACCGTTGCTGGGGAGGCAATGATTTTCTATTTTCTTTCCGCATTTTGCACACTTTATTATTTTCTAACTTGCTTTATTTCTCGTCTATTGTTTTGCAGGTATCTTAACAGGGAATCTTCAAGCAATAGATCAGAGTAAAGTGCAGTTGAAGACAACTGTAAGTGCTCCCCATTCTTCCCCCACCATAGATTCAATTTCACAACATTAATTCAAACCCCAATTAACCTAGGTGTTTGCATAAATCCTAGGGTTAGTTTGGTTGATTGGATTTTCACTCACATTCATCTCACCCTCATATAAAAAAATAACAAAAAGATATTTCTTGTGGGGTAAATCAACATACACACTACATACACCCACATTCAAGGCACATAATCTAACTGATTTTTATCTGCTCAACCGGATTCTAATCTGTGGAATCTGTACATGCAAATCAACATATAAAAGAGTAGAAATCAGTCTAGGTTAATCATTTTGTGTGCCTAACTTAGTGGTGCAATTGTGGCCAATTGTTTGAGTTGTTTGGGCTGCACCACTTAATTTAAAATCAACTCACCAAGTAGCTTCCCTTTAGGGTTTTCAATTTAGATCAATACCAGGCACTCCACTTTACTTTTGATTTCGAAAGGAAAAAGCTCTTCACCCGTGCTTGAAAATCTGGTTTGCCTTGAAACTTGATTGAATAAACCTAATTCCAAACCCTAAAAGCTACTTAAGCAAGATTTGAACCTTAAAATCCACTCATAAAAAATAATCTTGCTTGAAAACCCTGGTTGTGCATGCACTCACACATATTCAATCAATCATTAAGGGCACAACCCATATTAAGGGCCCACCACATTCTATAAGCACTATAATCCCAGGCCTAAATAAAATCAAGTAGACAATGGCCTTAAGGATTGATTTGCTCTTCAGGGCCTAGTCTGAGATTGTTTACGATTAACCTGCTTGTACCAATCAATTTGGTGTCTAACTAAGGGAGTAGCGTCAAACGATCACGACCAGGGAGTACACTAGGAACTAGAGGTGCAAGCTGAAGGAAGAACCTTCTCCGCAGTCCCTCCTAACTGGTTGGATTGATCAGACACAAGTAGAGTAAATCATCTATAATCTTCTGGCGGATTCTGAGAGTCTGTAGATCCTTAGGCTACCCCACTTAAGGACAGGCTTGTTCGTCGAAAGAAAAATCAAGTTTATAAAACAAATGCGTTGCAGTATAGTTGAAATCACTTCGAAAACAAATGAAAGTTTATTACTCGAAAATATGAATCCGAGGTCGAACACAGGGAGCAAATTGGGATTTAAAAACTAACATAACTTTCAACTTGATAAAATGTAATGATCAATCAAATTATGAAGCAATGGTTTCAATATATATAGAAGCTCAAAAAAATCTGAAGATAGATGTAAAAATCAGATAATTCCCTCTTTTTTTCTTCTGGCTTGAGCTTTCTCTTCTTTTTTCTTCTTTCTCTGATTCTCCTTCCTTTCCTCTGCTTGCTGGCCTTGACTTCTCTTTCTTTCTGATTTCTCTTTCTCTGCTTCAAGCTTCTTCCTTTGCTTTTCTCGCTGAAGCTTCCCTCTCCTTCCTTCTTCCTTCTTCTTCTTCCTTGGCTTCGCCCCCTGGAGAGCAAAACCAAACCCCTACCCTCACTGCAAACTCTCCTCTCTTTCTTCTCTCTTAGGCTAGCTCTCCTAAAGCTTGCTCGGGTATACGGGTTGGGTTGGCGTGCCTGTGACCAGGCCCACCAGCGTGTGTGGTGGGCGAGGAGTGCACAGGTAGTCGGGTGGATACCAGGTCCACGTAGCGTGGGGTCGTGGACGAGGCATGAAAGGGCGAGTGGGACCTCACCCCATGTCAGGGGGCGATAAGCCCTTGACACTTTTTCAATTTATCCCACGTCGCCAGCTCTAAAGTTTCCGAGGTGGGACTAAATGTCCCACCCGCTTCATGCGCGCTCCCACAGCAAGTCTTCTTCTGATTGCTGAGGCTGCAAGACTTTGGCCTTCAACAGATGGGTTGATGCTGCTGTGAAGAGAATCCACTCACCTGGAACCTGGACTCCTAGCACCTTGACCCTGTTGTGAAGCTAGCAAGCTTCTTCAAGCTTGCTTCAATGGAGGATAGGGGTCCTGTACCTGTCAACACAAATATGGCCTCACGGCCTTGTCAAATCACTCAGAAGGCTTTGCTGTGACACGACGAAGGTGGCTTGGGTGTTGGTGTGGTGCGGGACAGCCTGGGCATGCGTGCCTAGGTCGTTCTATGGCCGTGGAGTTGGGTGTGTTCGAGGGGAGTGAACAGAGGTTGTGGTGGTCAATGGAGAGGGGGAAATTGATCAGTGGAATGAGACGATGCTTCCGAGGTAGTTGGCGAGGTGTGTTGGTGCGTGGAGCGGTGGATGCACCTCGCTGGTGGTCTGTGGTTGTCGGGGCGTGAAAGTAGAAATTGATAAGGGGAAAAGAAAGAGTAGGGTAAGGAGACTTATCTGCGAGTAGCTGGATGAAGGGGAGCAGAGGGGCAGACAGCGTGTATATGCCATCTCCATGGATGAAGACCCAGAGACAGAGAGGTGGTGACGACGAGAGGGAGATAGGCGCGGGTGCAGGTGTGGCGCGACGCGAAAGGAGGCGAAGGCAACCCTGCCGCTGGTATGGTGGCAGAGAGATGAGAAGAGGGAGGAGGAGTCGCCAGAGCTTGTCGGTCTTTTTGTCCGGAGGGGGAAGGGAGGAATTTTTAGGGAATCTCCACCAAAATAAGCTTGAATTGACCGGGGGGATCTGGGGCCTCTTTTATTGTCGCAGGCAGAGGGCCTTGTGCTTGGAAGGAAAGCTTCCAAGCACGGAAACCTTATCGGACTTGGAGGGTTGAGAGATACCCAAATCTCTCATGCGTTCGCATGATAGATTGGGTGGAAATTAGAGCTTGAAATTGGGTTCACACGATCGGGAATTCCTCAAAGAATCTCCCTTTCAAATTTGAGAGGGATTCTTTGAGGAATCAAGGAGATATCCCCCTTGAATCCTCGCTGGAGTAGGATTCCTCCGCTGTAATGGCGGAGGGACCTAATTGCAAAGGATGACTAGGAAGATAGGGGGGTTTCTGCAAGGGTTTCCAAAAGCTAGGGGCATAAATGTAATTGGGTTGGACTGTTTTGCAAAGTAGGTCAATGTGAACTCCCTTTAGGTCCAAATTTTGGTATAAAACTAATTTGAATCCAAGAAATCCAATGGTGAAGTTGTATTTTAAGTTTTACCAAGTTTGACTGGGAATTTTGCATAAAAACCCAATTTAGGGTAAATATTTGACTAAGACCCCTATTTAGGTCAAAATAGGTTCTAAAGGCCAATTTGAAGGTTCTAAACCCTAGAGGATATTTTTCCATGGTTTTTAGAGGATTTAGTTGAATTTTACCCTGACCAGAACCTTGTTAAATTAAGTGGGTCTATTTTATGGTTACAAGAAGTCATTTAATTCTTAGATTTCACATTAACCCTTTTCTAATTGAACCCACCCACTTTTTATCTTGTTAAGACCAATTGACCTATGTTTAGCCCTTGAGAAATCTAGTTGCTGTACTGCAATGGTAAAATTATAGTTTTACCCTTTATTTCTTACTTTTCTTTCAAACCAGTTATTCCCTGAGTTAGGCCCTTCACTTGGTTATGTAGGAGCTTTTGTTCTCTTTTCTAGTTCAAAATGAGCTAGTTAGGGCTCATGATGGTGTTCCCATCATACCCCCATGCCTAGCTTTTGCTAGTCCCTTAGCAAAATTTTAAGGTTTTAACTTCTGTTCTAGACCATGAGTTTCTTTCACAATTTATGATGAGTGCTTTTTCTTTTTCTTTTTGATTAAGTTAGAATGCCGACAGTAGGCTCAGAGGTACTCAAGTACCAACCAAGATCTGGACCTGACCAGCTCTAGCCTCGATCTTCCGTGAAGGTTTTTAAGGCTTGCAAGAACTATCTTAAGGTTCGTTAGACTCCGCAGTTAAAGCACCCATGCTTGAGGTATATTTTAACCATGGTTCAGTTTGTAATGCATATTTTTATAAGAGAGATAGAGGATTTATTTGTTTGGAGAGTTTTCTCTCTCTTTTCTTTTTATTTTTAGCTTTAGATTGGCTTCTCAACATGATTGTATCGGATTCCTCGTCCCTCATCCCCATCATCAATCCTCAAAGGTCCCTGGCAATCGATGCTTCGTGATAGCATCGCCCATGGCAATCCCTAGAACCTTGGCTTTCGAGATTTCAAGATAATCCCGCCCATGGCATTCTGTAGCTAAATCCAAACCCTACCAATCGACATTTCATGATAATGCTACCCATGGCATCTGAACCAGCAGGGTGCTTACGTGCCTCCAGTAGGATATGTAAATATCCTAGGAAACAAGCACCGAGGAGATAATATGTTACGCATCTTCGACGGGAATTTCCCGTCTCTTTGCATCGGGAACTCGTCCAAATTAACTTGTGTTGATCGGTCGCTCCTAATCTAGGCAACTTTTTTCAGAACATTTAAATGCTTTTGCATGATTTTGATAGTTATGCGTATTGAACTAGACTGTGTGGATTGGGGTTCTTAGGTTACCGAGTCCCACAAATCGAAGGTCAGTTAACGAGGTCGAATACTCCCTAAGTCTTAGACCTAATACTTAAGTTTCAAATTTTCCCCAACCGCTTAAGGATTATCCAGATCTTAGCGGGTACTTGAATTTTTTAAGCCTAAGGGTTTAGCCCAAAAGGCCTAAGATCAGCGTTCCTACTAATCTCCTTTTTGTGTCTCATTAGCACTTTTTCCTATATTTTTTTTCTTTTCTTTGATGTGGTCTAGAACTTCAGTTAATTCCTTAATCTCTTACTAATGACTATTTCTTTTTCTTTTTCATTTTGTGCTCCTTTTTTGTCATTTTGCTTTTTCCCTCCTTATGGTATGTATGGAAAAAAAAATTTCACTCCCCTCAATTTTTTTGTTCTTTTCCAAGATTTTTTTTAGTGTTTTTTGTGATATGTGATTTTTTTGTTGAAACCTTTTCTTGTGAGATGAGTTTTCATGAAGTTTTTCACTTTCATACCCCCCCATGCCTACAATTTGCAATGTCTCCATTGTAAATTAGGTGTGTTCGAATTTAGCTTAGTTCATTCATTAGGACAGGTTTTGGGTGGGCGAACAGGTCGAGGTGACTGTTGCAAATGATTTCTAGACTTGGGTACGGGTACCTGAGGTGGAGTCAACTATTCTAATGGATGAGCCCTAAAGTGCAATATGAATTCAGCATAAGAATGTCAAGAAAGGTTTTAGGTTTTTCAAGAATGATGGGTTGCCTCCCGTTAAGCGCTGAGTTTTACACCATCGGCTGGGTGCAATGAGCTCAGGGAGAATGGAGGGTAAAGGATATCTCAGCCAAATTTGTATCGGTCACATCAATGAATGGTTTGAGTCTCTGACCGTTCACGACGAAGGGTTCGGAATCGTGGCTGAGTGGACTAATTTCAATGGTTCCATTTCTAAAGATTCATCGGACTAAGTAGGGTCTGATCCATTTTGATCACGGTTTTCTTGGGAACAGTTTGAGTCAGGCATTGAAGACTAGGACCTTTTAACCAGGGTGAAATATCTTTCTAGATATGTGCTTGTCGTGAAAGGCTTTAACTTGCTCTTTGTAAATTCATGAGTTCTCATATGCATCGTGGCATAATTCATCGATCTCCCTCATTTGAAGCTTTCTATGGGTTCCAGCCTTAGAAAGATCTAGGTTGCAATTCCATACTACCCAATAGGCTTTATGCTCTAATTCGTTGGGGAGGTGACACGCCTTCCCGTACACCAATCTGAAGGGTGACATACCCAATTGGGTCATGTGGGCAGTCCTATAAGCCTACAAAGCCTCCGGAAGACGGGATGACCAATCCTTCCTTTTAGGTCGAATAGTAACCTAGAGGATTTTCTTGATCTCCCGGTTTTATAGCTCAGCTAAACCATTAGTTTGGGGGTGGTAAGGAGTAGAGATTCGGTGTGACACCCCATATTGGTCATCAGTGACCTGAACTGAGCGTTTGTGAAATGTGTCCCTCCGTCAGAAA
Source organism: Thalassia testudinum (assembly GCA_037157565.1). NCBI lineage: Eukaryota > Viridiplantae > Streptophyta > Magnoliopsida > Alismatales > Hydrocharitaceae > Thalassia > Thalassia testudinum. The sequence goes on from JAZHRO010000024.1 coordinate 80,957,949, forward strand.
TTATTGCACGTTGGATCCCGAACAGTGAGAAGATGTTCTGGTTAATGAATTTGCTAACAACTTTATGATCACTGATTCGGGTCGGAATGGTTTCGATCCATTTGGACACATAGTCAACAGCGAGTAAAATGTATTTGAACCATCCGAGATAGGGAAGGGTCCCATAAATCAATCCCCCAAATGTCAAAAATTTCGCATACCAGAATCGGTTGTAAAGGCATCATATCTCTATGGCTCATGTTGCCTAAGGTCTGGCAATGGGTACATGCCTTACAGTGATTGTATGCGTCCTTGAAAATTGTGGGCCAGTAGAAGCCACACTGGAGGACTTTTGCTGCGGTTTTATGTCCTGAAAAGTGTCCACCGCATGCCTGGTCATGGCAGAAAGAGAGTATGTCTTGGATTTCCACTTCCACGACACATCGTCGAATTATTTGATTAGCACCGATGCGGAAAAGTTACGGGTCTTCCCAAAAGTAATACTTGGCATCGGAAAGCAATTTGTCCTCCCTGGCCTTCGGCCAATCGGATGGGATCTGATGTGATGCCAAGTAGTTTACTATATCGGCAAACCATGGAAGCCTTGTATTGATATTCAAAAGGTGCTCATCAAGAAAATGTTCCATGATGGGTCCGGAAGGGTTGATGATCTCAGAAGGAAGGCGAGACAAGTAATCAGCTACCACGTTCTATTTTCCCGCTTTGTCGTGAATCTCGAGGTCAAATTCTTACAACAGCAAAATCGAACGGATTAATCGAGGTTTCGTGTCCTTCTTTGCAAGGAGATGCCTTACAGCTGTGTGATCCAAGTAGATGATAACACGGGAACCTAGGAGATAAGATCTGAATTTTTCCAGGGTAAATACTACGGCTAGCAGCTCTTTCTCAGTAACTATATAGTTATGCTGAGCCTCGTCAAGTGTTTTGCTAGCGTAGTAAATGACCATGGGTTTCCTGTCAATCTTCTGCCCCAATACCACTCCTACACAGAAATTAGATGCATCGCGCATGACCTCAAAGGGTTGAGACCAATTAGGGGACTGTAGGATTGGGGCTTGGGTAACTCGGTCACGGAGGATCTCAAATGCTTGAGTGAATTCCTTGGAGATTTCGAAAGGTACATCCTTGGATAGAAGAGTGGTCAAGGGGCACGTGATTTTTGAAAAATCAGGGATAAATCGATGGTAAAAATCGACGTGCCCCAGAAAAGATTGGATGTCCTTGATTGAGCTAGGCATAAGGAGTTTGGAAATCAAGTTCACCTTGGCTTGATCGACTTGGATGCCTTTCTTAGAAACCAAATATCCCAGGACAATTCCTTCAGGTACCATGAAATGGCTCTTTTCCAAGGAAAGAACCAGATTCATTTCAATGCACCACCTGAGGATTTGGACCAAGTACAGGAGGCAATCATCAAATGATGCTCTGAATACTGAAAAGTCATCCATGAAGACTTACAGATAATCACCTACCATATCTGAGAATATGGCAAGCATGCACCGTTGAAAAGTCGCGGGTGCATTGCAGAGGCTGAACAACATCCTTCGAAATGCATACATCCCGAAGGGGTAGGTGAAGGTGGTCTTTTCTTGGTCCTCAGGATGGATTGCCACTTGGTTATAACCGGAGTACCCATCTAGAAAGTAGAAGAACCTATTTCCCGCCAGTTTCTTGAGGATCTGATCAATAAACGGTAGTGGGAAACGATCCTTCTTCGTAGAGGAATTGAGTCTTCTGTAATCAATGCAGACTCTCCATGAGTTAGCCACATGGGCCGGTATGACTTCTCCGGTCTCAGTCGTAACGACAGTGAGTCCTGCCTTTTCAGGCACAACCTGGATTAGACTCACCTACCAACTGTTGAAGATCGGGTAGATGATCCCTACATCTAAGTACTTAATGATCTCCTTTTTCATGACCTCCTGCAGATTAGGATTCAGATGTCTCTGCATTTCTCGCGAAGGTCGTGTGACCTCTTCGGTGTGTGCAATAAGAGGGACTAATGCCAGTCAAATCATCGAGAGTCCATCCAATGGCTCTACGATGTTGCTAGAGAACAGTAATCAGATAAGATTCCTGGTCAGGTGTGAGTCTGGAGTTGATAATCACAGGAAACGTCTGATTGGAACCCAAAAAGACGTATTTCAAATGGTCGGGAAGAGGCTTGAGTTCCAGAATAGGGTTATTAGCAGTAGTGGGTGGTTCAGGGTGTGTGTCAGGAGCAAAGGAAGGAGTTATGGGTGCATCTAGATCAGGGTCAGACTCCTCTATTTGCGAGTTTTGATCTTTTGGTTGTTGATCGGGAATAATTAGGTTGTCCTCAATATACGGTTCATCAACCACGGCTTTGATATCACATATTTGCTCTATAACCCTGCAAGTAATCCCTTGTTGGGCCTTAAAGATGTCAATCTTCAGTGTTTGGTTCTCGAATTTTAGTTCTATTTGGCCCTCCTCATAGTTTATATTGGCCCTAGCAATGGCCAGAAAAGGTCTCCCTAATATAATCGGTGTATCCCTTGGGTTTTCAAGTGCATCCATATCCAAGACTATAAAATCCATCAGGAAGTAGAAATCCCATACCCTCACGATGACATCCACGAGTACTCCTTTAGGTGACTTGATGGATCTATTGGCTAACTGCAACGTCACCTCTATTGGTTTAAGCTCATATTCTTCAAGGTGGTCAAGGAGGGATGTAGGTATTAGGTTTATGGAGGCACCTAGATTTAATAAGGCTCTATCAAATTGGGTATCACCAATAGTACATGAAATCAAGGGAGTACCTGGGTCTTTAGCCTTAGGTGGGAGTTTGCTCAAGATTACAGAGCTGGCTTGCTCTGATAGTATGATCGGACTTACACTTTTGGTTCATGTCTTACGCTTGGGTGTACACACGTCTTTCAGAAATCATGCGTAAGCCGGTACGTGGTAGGTTGCATCCATCAAGGGGATGTTTATATGGACATGTTCAAAGAGTTTGCCCAGATCCTCCTCAAGAGCCACGGGTTTGATTACCCTCTTTCCCTTGGTCAAGGCCTCGAGAAATGGAACCTTGGTTGGTTCCTCTAGAATAGGTCCAGGTTCTTGATCTGGGGTAGGGGTATCCTGGATAACTATCCTAGGGCTTGGGTTACTACCAGGCTTGTAGTGGTTTGGATAAGGTGGGTCTTGAGTTGCTTTACCACTACGGGTTATTACAGAGTTTAGTCCTGTTAGGTTTTGGTTTGGGGTTGGTAAAATAGGTGGATGCTATTGAAATCCTGCGTAAGATGTCGAAGCTTCCATCCCGTCGGGTGATGGAACAGAAGGGGCCTGATAAATCATGTGGGCATGGACTGGATTTGGGTTCATAATGCGCCTCTGGGTCAGCACATTATTTGGATTCGACAGAGGTTGAGAAGGGAGTGTGCCAGGTTGGCGGGAATTCACCATCTAGGCGAGTTGATTGCAAACCTCTATGATCTCATCCTTGTGCTATTTTTGTATTGCCACATTCGTCTTCTGAATGTTAGCCAGAGTTTAAAGGATAAGGGTCATTTGATCTACTTGGTTTGGCCCAGATTGATAGGTGGGGTTGGGCTGAGGCTGAGGCGACTGATATAGACGAGGAGCTTGTGGACGGGGTTGATAAGGTGGTCTTTGATTCTGAGAATTTCCCGCCCATAGGAAGTTGGGATGATTCCACCATCCAGGGTTATAGGTATTGGAGAATGGGTCATTCTGGATGGCGTTGAGGTCCTCGTAGGTTTAAGAAGCCTTAGGAAAATCAGAGTATGAGGGTTTAGAGTTTCCCCAACTAGAATAGATTGGATCGAAGGTCCCTTCGGTCCTGGAGTCAGACGGGGTTGGATACGGGTCCATCCCCTGAGAAGGTCAGTGATAGATGTTCTGCACAGTTTCCCTCGCAAGAGGTGGCTGTGCAAATGAGTTTTGTGCAGAGGTGGCTCGTTGCAGATGCCGAGTAAGCTTGTCCACCTTCTTCTCTATGATGGAGACCTTGTCCAATCGACTGGCCATCAGTTCCAAGTCGATGGATGATGACAGGCCCTGCATCTCATGTGCTCCCCTAGGATTCGTCGATGTGCGGGCATTCGTCCAGTCGAATAAGCCCATGGAGTCATTATTGATGGAGTTCTTGCACATATTCTCGAGAATCTCCCACACCGTGTCCTCGTGTTACCCATGATGTTTCCTTGGCAGGTTGCATTGACGAACAATCGAATGTCTTCATGGAGTCCCTGGTAAAAATACTGGACTTGTTCCCATTTAGGAGCTCTGTGATGGGGGCACTTTCACATGAGATCCAAGAATCGGTCCCATGCCTCATGAAGAGGTTCTCCTGATTGTTGAGTGAAGTGAGTGATCTGGTGGCGCAAGGCATTTGTCCGGCCAACGGGGAAGAATTTTTCAAAAATTTGGACTGGAGTTCAACGCATGTGTTGATCGGACGTGTTTGAGTCTGATACCAATGAATAGCCTTGTCCATGAGAGAGAAGGAAAACATCTTCATGAGCAAAATATCCCGATTTTGTACATTTGAACTGAAGGTCTGGGCCAGATGTTTGAGTTGTTTGATGTGCTAGAAGGGATCCTCGGAGTTAAGCCCATGGAATTTTGGAATGGCATGAATCATATTAGGCTTGAGTTCAAAATCAGGACCTCTAGCCGGGATTTGGACTCGAGGTTCGATTGCCACCACAGCGGGATTACAGTGATCTCGCATCATAGGATGTTACAGCGGGTTTACAAAGTTTTGGAATAGATCATTCAGGTGCTGAAGTTGGTGTTGAAGGTTGTTCTCTTCTTCAATTGGTTGTGCCATGATGGAAGACGGAGAACTTGGTTCTAATGAATCAGAGGAGAGATCTATGTGGTGGGGTTGCTGCACAAACACGGGTGTCGAGGCTTAGCCTCGGCGGGAGTGGATTTCTAAAGGAGGTTTTAAGGATGGTCTTAAGGACCTCCTACCAAACATGCACCGAAGGATTAGATAAGATTAGAATGTGTTGGGCCCAATCGAGACACCCAAAAAATTTGAATGACTATAGAGGTTTGGGGCGGATGATACCCCTTAGTTAGAAAAAGCCATCCACCTGAGAAATACTTGGGCAACTAGAGACGGAGAGTCCCTCAAAGACCCCTACACGATAGTGCGTCCCCACGAGTTACAGGGTTTCCCCCACCCAACCTCTCTTGTCACTGAGATTCCAGGTAGACCAGAATGGGGACCTTGACCTCTTAAGTCTACCACTTTTAATTAAGATCAAGCTGCTTAGGGTTCCACTTGAACTTTAGATATTTTGAGTGCAAAAAGTGACCTAATTTCAAGGTTGGTTGACCCAAGGGGTCAACTTCACCTCTTTGTCCTTTGAGAGCTTTTAGGTCCTTTCTTTTAGGGTTCAAGTGACTTAAGAGCTTGATTTTTTTAGGGTTTCTCTTGGATAAATCTCTTCAATCAAGGCTTAGGCACACCTCTTTTTGAAAATTTTGATTCTTTGCTTAGAGAAGATGTGTCTCTAAAAACCCTAGATTGGAATCCTTAAGTTGGCTCTACTTGGTCCAATTTAGTTGCCACAAAGATGGTATCTAGGGCTCAATCAAGAAGGTGCTAGCCCTAGTTACCTTAAATGGATGCACAATTCAAAATGTGTTGAAATTAAAATCAGGCAACTTTGGTGAATTACTAGATATGGAAAGCAGGTAGCCCTAAATTGATTTTCCCTTTAATTTCCTTTTCAGAATTGAGGGGATTAAGAGAGAGGGCTAATGAGAAATTATCTGCTCCTGGTGTGGTTGTTGTGCAGCTGTCTTCTTTTCTTCCCCTGAAACAATCACAACAGAAGAACTAGATCAAGTTAGTATTGAATCAGAAGTTGTGATCAAAGTTTCTTAATTGCCCGTTGCTCCCAAGCAAGGCGCCAAAATGTTCATCGAAAGCGAAATCGGGTTTATAAAACAAATGCGTTGCAGTATAGTTGAAATCGCTTCGAAAACAAATGAAAGCTTAATACTAGAAAAATATGAATCCGAGGTCGAACACAGGGAGCAAATTGGGATTTAAAAACTAAGAATACAACTTTCAACTTGATAAAATGTAATGATCAATCAAATTATGAAGCAATGGTTTCAATGTATATAGAAGCTCAAGAAAATATGAAGATAGATATAAAAATCATATAATTCTCTCTTCTTTGCTTCTGGCTTGAGCTTTCTCTTCTTCTTTTTTCTTCTTTCTCTGATTCTCCTTCCTTTCCTCTACTTGCTGGCCTTGGCTTCTCTTTCTTTTTGATTTCTCCTTCTTTGCTTCTAGCCTTCTTCTTCCTTTGCTTTTCTTACTGAAGCTTCCCTCTCCATCTTCTTCCTTGGCTTTGCCACCTGGAGAGCAAAACCTAACCCCTACCCTCCTTGCGAACTCTTCTCTCTTTCTTCTCTCTTAGGCTCGCTCTCCCATAGCCTGCTCGGGTACATGAGTCAGGTCGGCGCACCTGTGACCAAGCCCACCGATGTGTGTGGTGGGTGAGGAGTGCGCAGGCAATCGGGTCGAATACCAGGTCCGCGTAGCGTGGGGTCGTGGACGAGGCAGGAGAGGGTGAGTGGGACCTCACCCCGTGTCAAGAGGCGATAAGCCCCTGACACTTTTTCAATTTATCTTGCGTCGGCCGCTTTAAAGTTACCTCTTCTCGCATGCGCCCGCAGCAAGTATTCTTCTGATTGCTGAGGCTGCAAGGCTTTGGTCTTCAACAGATGGGTTGACGCTGCTCGCGAAGAGAATCCGCACACCTGGAACCTGGACTCTTGGCACCTGGAGCCTGCTGTGTAGCTAGCAAGCTTCTTCAAGTTTGCTTCAATGGCGGATAGGTGTCCTGTACCTGTCAACACAAATACGGCCTCACTGCCCTGTCAAATCACTTAGAAGGCTTCGCTGTGACAAGGCGAAGGTGGCTCGGGTGTTGGTGTGGTGCAGGACGGTTTGGGCGTGCTTGCCTAGGTCGTTCTGTGGCCGTGGAGTTGGGTGTGCTCGGGGGAGGTGAACGGAAGTTGTGGTGGTCAATGGAGAGAGAGAAATTGATCAGTGGAATGAGGCAATGCTTCCGAGGTAGTTGGCGAGGTGTGTGGGTGCATGGAGTGGTGGATGCACCTCGCCGGTGGTCTGCCGGAGGTGGAGAAGGTGGTGGTGGTCTGTGGTTGTCGGGGCATGAAAGTAGAAATTGATAAGGGGAAAAGAAGAGTAGGGGAAGGAGATTTATCTGCGAGTAGCTAGATGAAGGGGGAGCAAAGGGCAGACGGCACGTATATGTCGTCGCCGGGGACGAAGACATAGAGATAGAGAGGTGGCGACGACATGAGGGAGATAGGCGTGAGCACAGGTGTGGCACGACACGGAAGAAGGAGGCGAAGGCAACTCTGCCACTGGTATGGTGGCAGAGCATCGAGAAGAGGGAGGAGGAGTCGCCGAAGCTTGTCGGGCTTTTTGGTCGGAGGGGGAATGGAGGAATTTTGAGGGAATCTCAGGCCAAAACAAGCTTGAATTGACCGGGGGGATCTGCGGCCTCTTTTATAGTTGCAGGCAGAAAACCTTGTGAATGGAAGGCAAGCTTCCAAGCACGGCAACCTCTTCGGACTTGGAAGGTTGAGAGATGCCCAAATCTCTCTTTCATTCGCATGAGAGATTGAGTGGAAATTAGAGCTTGAAATTGGGTTCACACGATCGGGAATTCCTTAGAGAATCTCCTTTTCAAATTTGAGAGGGATTCTCTGAGGAATCAAGGAGATATCCCCCTTGAATCCTCGCCAAAGTAGGATTCCTCCGCTGTAATGGTTGAGGGACCTAATTGCAAAGAACGATGAGGAAGATAGGGGGTGTCTGCAAGGGTTTTCAAAAGAAGGGGCATAAATGTAATTGGGTTGTACTATTTTGCAAAGTAAGTCAAGGTGAACTCCCCTTAGGTCCAAATTTTAGTATAAACCTAATTTAGATCCAAGAAATTCAATGGTGAATTTGTATTTTAAGTTTGACCATGTTTGACTAGGAATTTTGCACAAAAACCCAATTTAGGGTAAATATTTGACTAGGACCCCTATTTAGGTCAAAATAGGTTCTAAAGGCCAATTTAAAGGTTCTAAACCCTAGATGATATTTTTCCATGATTTTTAGAGGGTTTAGTTGAATTTTATCCTAACCAGAACCTTGTTAAATTAAGTGGATCTGTTTTAGGGTTACAAGAAGTCATTTAATTCCTAGATTTCACATTAACCCTTTTCTGATTGAACCACCCACTTTTTTTCTTGTTAAGACCAATTGACCTATGTTTAGCCCTTGAGAAAACCCATTGTTGTACTGCAATGGTAAAATTACAGTTTTACCCTTTATTTCTTACTTTTCTTTCAAACCAATTATTCCTTGAGTTAGGCCCTTCACTTGGTTATTTAGGAGCTTTTGTTCTCTTTTCTAGTTCAAAAAAAGCTAGTTAGGGCTCATGATGGTATTTCCATCAAGGCTTATTTTGTTGTGCTATAGGGTTCTTATCCCCAGTCCTTCCGATCTCTTCCTAGTTTATGTTGGAAAGGAGGTCACTGAATCCCTATTTGAAAGGACCACTAGAGTAGTCTAGGAGGTGTAGATTGGATTTTGGCCAAATTGATCCCATGGCTGATCAACAACCTCCTCTGCCTCAGAATCCACGGGAGGTATTTCAAAAGTAGTTGGAACAAATGTAGAGAATGCAAGAATGGTTCCAGAGAATGTAGGGTGCTCAACCCTTAAAGGATTTTTATGATCCTTCAAATTACAGGGAACATCCCAGCGTCCAGATTTTTGCCAGAGGCATAGAAATCAAGACTTAGGTATTAAGCCTGATCAAACACTTTCATGGGCTTGGCTCTGAATACCCGTTTCAACACTTAGAGGACTTGACCACTTTGGTTAAGACCACCAAGGCACGAAACGTGAATGAAAAGCAGATGATCATAAGGCTCTTTTCCCACTCTCTTAGGGATAAATCCGCTCATTGGTACATGATGATAGGAAGGCTAATTGAAACATGGAATAATCTAAAATTAGCTTTCCTGAAGAAATTCTTCCCTGTTGAACGTACCAATGCTCTGAGATGGGCGATTACTACCTTCACCCAGTGGCTGGGGGAGCAGTTTCATGTTGCCTGGGAGCGATTCCAGGACTCATTGCGGAGGTGTCCACACCACGAGGTGCCGAAATGGCAGCTCATGCTGATCTTCTACCACGGGTTGACTGAGCAACTAATAAATCACGTGGACGCTTCTTGCGGAGTCAATTTCCTCAACAAAGACGCAGATAGCACGCACGATTTGTTTGAGGAGATGAGTGAAAATTCAATCAATCATGCCTCCATGGATACTTTTAACCGGTCCCAACAACCCATATCGAATGTTAATGAAGTCCACGACTCTCATTCATTCAATATGGAATTGATTTACAATAAACTAGATAAGGTGGACTTGGTTACTAAAAGGTTGGAGGAGTGGATGGCTGGAAATTCAATGAACAATTCTCAATCCACTCAATCCCAAAATTCGGGATTCCATTCGTCATGAGTTCCTTCTAAATGGGAGTTCGTGAATCAATTGGATATGGCTCAACCTGTGAGCTAGCATTATTCGGAACCCCACGAGTTCCAAACTGGAGCCTTTGATCCCAGTTTCTCTGATCCCTCCCTTTCTTTCTCTACATCCTCACCCTATGAGGATGTCTATGCTGTACAGGAGAATGTTAGGTCTAACTTTTACTCTAATGCTTGCAATCCAAGTTGGAGGAACCACCCTAACTTCTCCTAGAAAAACTTGGGGTAGCAGACCCAATTTCGACCTAGCAACTGTGCTCCACAAAGACCAATGGGTCAGGGTCATGTTTACACTTAGCTACCCACGAATTAGGTCAATCAGCCAATTTGGAATGCCCGTCAACCCGTAGGGCATGCTGATTTAAACCAACAGATGGTAGAAATGCAAGGATCTATGCTCCAGCTCATGCAGCAAAGGAAAACCTCACCGGACAACTTATAAACTGGGTTCATTGCTAATTCTCGTCAACCTGGATATCTGCCATCTCAACTCGTACCCAGCCCACGTAATATCCAGAATCCGGGCAATCAAGCCCAAGGGTACGGGAATCAGAGGGACCCACACTCACATGCTCAGGTGGTTGAGTAGGATCCTTCCTCTTCTACTTCTTCAAATCAAAGGTTTCTGGCTAATGAAGCCCCTCCAATCTTTCCCAACCCTCCCCAAGACCCAAACCCGTATGCATCTGCTAATTCTGTTACCTTGAGGAGTGGAAAACAAACTCAAGATCCACAACCACACTGTTCTGATCTATCAAATCTTGGAGAGCCTGAGGAGAGAAAGGAGAACTCTGAAGAAGAAATCAAGGCTCAGGAACCTGATTCCGAAGATCTAACTCATGTTCCTTTTCTTGAAACCTTGATTAAGCCTAGTAAGAAGAAGCCTATTGATAGTAATGAGGAGCTCTTGAATGTATTCAAGAATGTCGAGATCAATATCCTGCTCCTCCACGCTATCAAACACATACCGGCTTACGCTAAATTTTTAAAGGATTTATGCACACAGAAGCGTAATTGAGTTAAAGCCACCTAATATAGGTTAGGCCAACCATGACAAGCAGATTTCCTATTAGTGTTTATGAAAATCAGGATCATCAAATTTTCATTATTGTTTCTTCTCCTCTCATGCATGAATCTGCTCCCCACCCACCCATAATTAAGTTAAAGCCTTTACTTGATTCACTCAAGTATGTGTTTTTGGGTGATAGTGAGACAGATTATTAGTGCTCACTTGACTCCATAACAAGAGCATCAATTGATCTCTGTACTACAAGCACATAGGGCTGCTATCGGGTGGAGCATTGCTGATCTTCGTGGAATTCTCTCTTCGTATTGCACTTATCATATTTACACGGATGAGGGAGTGGAACCTTCTAGACAACCTCAGAGGCGACTAAACCCAAATATGCTGGTGGTTGTCAAGAAAGAGATCATTAAATGACTAGTTGCGGACATTATTTATCCTATTTTTAATAGCCAATGGGTAAGTCCTATTCAAATTGTGCCCAAGAAAGTAAGACTCACTGTAATTAAGAATGAAAAGGGTGAATCCATCTTGACCCACACCACGACTTCATGGCGGGTTTGCATTGATTACAGGAAACCGAACACGACTGTTGGAACCTTGTTCCACCTCTTATTTTGGTGTTAACAAAATTATTATGGATTAATGTTTGTAATTGAGTATTTTTCAGATTTAGGTGAAGATTAAGGCAAACATTGAACTATAGAAAGGAGGCAAGACGACAAGGAGGAGTTGATGATAGAAGATCATCTAGAGTTTATTTTGTTTATTAGATTAGGTTTTCATTTCATAGAATGTATGCCTCTTAACAAAGGAATATAACTTAGATCGTAAAAATAATTAGAGATAAAGTAGGATTAATATATCGATCATTTGATTTATTTCAAAGTACATATTGTTTTAAAGATAGTTTTTAATGTTTAAAGTATTTACAAAAATAAGCTAGTAATCTTGTTGTATTCATGTTTAAAAAGGTACTTGTCAACCCACAAGTACCAGTACTAAAGTTTAGTACCAGTACATGTGAGATATGAGTTTGGGTTTTTTCAAAAAAAGAAACCTGTACCCTACGAGTACCGGTACTCATGATCAGTACCAGTACTGGAGGCATCGAGTATCGATACTCAAGATCAGTACCAGTACAAGTGGGTTACAGATTTATGTTAAGTGTTTAAAACCCAAATCTGAAAGCAACGAGTACCGGTACTTACGATTAGTACCGGTAACCAATAGGTACTATCTGTGACAAGCTAACTTAAAGCACAAAATAGTAAGTCACAAATGCCGGCACTGTTGGACATACGAGTTGCTACGCTAACGTGTTTGGCTTTTAAAACCTTGTCGTTGTAGCTTGAAAGCGAAGAACTTGTGTTCAACAAATAAAATTTATACCGAAATTGAAATTCTGTGTAGAACATAGGGAGGCTACGTCGATCTATATTCGCAATTATATTTTTTTATAATTTTTCTTGAAAAGCGAGGCGATGTAATTACAATGAAACTATTACAACAATCAGACTAAAAGGAAGAGAGAGAGAGAGAGAAAATGTGCATTCAATAATTAAAAATGTTTATACAAAAAACCAAATAAGAATTACACTAGAAAGCAGGAAATCAGCTACACTAGAAAGCTGGAAAATTCTACACTAGAAAGCTATAAAGAAGAATGAGAGAGAGAAGTTATCCTCCTCGACGATCCCTTGGAGGATGAGCCGGATGGGACGATGCTTGGATGAAAGAGGACGGAGCAGGACGAAGGAGGACGAACCAGAAGAATGGGAATGGGGTAGCACGTCATCGTCATCGCGGGATCCACTTCCGAACGGGGAGGAAAATTTTGACTTTATCTCGCGAGGAGCATCTCGGGTGTGGGACAAGCTTCTCTTGAGCTTTGGAGAGGTAGAGAAGAGAAGGAAGGGATGAGAATTTCGTGTGGGGGGGGTATCCTTTTATAGTTGCAAGGAGTGAGGGCAATTTGGTCATTTAAATCTCAAAACATTACATAAGGGGTCTTTAGTGACAGATAAAACCGTCGCTAAAGCCCCATCGTGGGCATAGTGGGCGTTGCTTGCGCGGTTGCTTGCTTTCTTACGCGCTCAACGCACGCTCACTTTCGCTGAATCTCAGCTATCCAATCGCGAGATCAGACGGCTTAAGTTGCACCTTCCCCGCTCCTCAACATGCGCCCGCCCGTGTACGATCCTGCGTGAGGCACATGCGTGCGATAGCGCGTCGGTGATATCGGGTGCGTGCGGAAGTTGGATCGTGATCTGAGAGTCGATTGAAGGTGTGCCCCCACTCCAAATTCCGCTCGCTGCGACTTGATCCCGCGCCAGCGCCTTTTGATAAGGCGTTGAACTGCTGTGCTACGCCGTCCAAATGGTCGCGCGGTTGCAATCAAGTGCGTGCATCCACAGCCGTTGGATCTTGATCCAACGGTGGGGAAGGGCGGATGCGGGAGCTTCAGTGGGTGCGTGCGGGTGATTGGGCGACCGAGATGGCGCCACGTGGTGCCATCTTGGCCATCCATCTTCTGAATGATGTAGATGGTGCCACGGGTGTCGGATTGACTCAATTTTTGTGTCGTTAGGCTGCGATCGTCGATCTAAATCCATCCATGCGGTCAGATTTGTCGTTTGAAGTGCGAATTTACACCATCTTAGCCCTTGATCTTCTAGGGTTTCCCGGTCACTATCTGATGCTATAGATGCCTGATTAGGATGATCTTGGAGTCGTTGAACTCCAATCATCGCCCTGATCACATCTGTATGGTTGGATCTTCGATCCGAGGCCCCGATAAAAAGTTTGCCCTGTCCAAGCACATAAAATGAGATAATTAACCTCCATTTAATTCAAACTACTCTAATTGCAAGATGATGCTTGTGATGCAGTATTATAGCATGCAATGCAATCCTATGCTTAAGAACATGCATAAATAGACATCTTAAGTAGTGTAAACATGTTTACATCATACCCCCATGCCTATCATTTGCTAGTCCCTAGCAAAAACTATATGCTATTTATAAAAGAATTAGGTTGGATTATTTGGGCATGAGTTATTTTGAATCATTAAGAAAATGTCTACTTAGGAACTGAACTTTCAAAGACACAATAGTGCTCGAGTATCTGCCAAAATGCAGACCGCCTCAAGCCCTCTCCTTATTCAAAGAATTTTTTTTTTCTTTTTCCTCTTTTCTAATTTTTTTTTGGATTTTCAAGTTTTAGGGCTAAAGAGTGGCTTTCTACGGCCATTCAACCCACCCAAGATTTGATGAGAAGCCTAAGTTTTAAGCATCTTATTGTGAATGTGATAGACTCGTTGACCGGCAGTTAAAATGGACTTCAGATTTCTACACCTCTGGTTGACCTAAAAAGAATTCTGCCTAAAGGTGTATCTTTACAATCGATAGCTTTCTCCCTAATTTTATTTTTTTATGGGGTCAACACAAGAGTGAATCCAGTATATATCTCCCCAATTTATTCTACTTCTCCGCTTCTTCCTAAGTGTTTTGGGAATTTTCAGTGTATTTATTGAGCTGGGTTCTGGACAACCGATTGATGAGCTGTTACCATCGACAACTTGCCAGCCATACTCGTGCAGGAAGTGTAGTTTATTTCTTTTTTTCTTTTCTCCTTTTCTTTTTGATTTTTTTTTTTTTAAGTAGGTGGCTTCCCTAGTCTAAGATTTACCTAAAAGGTAGCAAAAAGAGAAAGGTCCACTGACTGGGCTCTGGACAACCTACCTATGGGTTGTTACCCATGATAACTTACTAGCCATATCACCCTAGAAGGTTCATTAGTTACCCAATTTCTGTTAGAATCGCCGAACAACGAGTTAGTGCAAAGAAAGTGTGTAGATGCTTAAAACTCAAAAGTTCCCTTAAATTAGAGGGTGGGTTGATAAGTCGTGTACTTATTACCCAAACTTATTTATTCCAATTACGATAGAATTAAGATGGCGAGGACTCGAAAGATAAATCCACATTTTAGTAGATACACGGGCTAATTAAGTCCGAAGACCTGAAGGGTCTTTGTGTTCAGATCCTAATGTAAAATTTCCTAAGATCGAAAAGTCCTAATGTCCAACTAATCCTTCCTAATTTTGACTTTTTTTTCTCTTTTTTTTTTTTATGTATAAATAAGAAGAGAAAAATAATTTACATGAATTTCACAAAGCTGACCAAATGATTCAAAAATGAATCCACCCCCCCCATGCCTAGATGATGCAATGTCTTCATTGAAAAAGTGACATGAAAGAAAGGGTAGAATATGAAAGATGTCACCGGAATATGAAGCTCGTATCAACCTTGTGTCATATGTACAACTATTGAGTTTAATGCCGTCATCTAGGCGAAGTCTAGCCAAAGAAGTCACAGAATGGCTAGAGCAACTATGTCTAAGACGGGTTCTGGAAGAATACGGTCAATAACAGGCTTCAGACGTTGACCGTTGACTTTAAATGTGTTACCCGTCTTTGGGTCAGAAATCTGAACGGCTCCATTTGGAAAAATCTGGTCAATTATGAATGGGCCATTCCATTTAGATCTAAGTTTCCCAGGAAAGAGCTTAAGTTTAGAATCGAATAACCAGACCTTCTGGTTCGGCTCAAAGCTCTTGCAGGAAATCAGTTGATCATGTAGAGCTTTGGTCCGAGCCTTGTAGATCTTGGCATTCTCATAAGCATCATTTCTAAGCTCCTCCAACTCAGATAGTTGGAGTTTCCTGGTCTTCCCAGCTAAATTCAGATCTAAATTGCATTGTTTGATCACCCTGAATGCCCTGTGTTCAATCTCTACGGGTAGATGGCATGCCTTTCCATACACCAAATGGAATGGAGACATGCTGATGGGCGTTTTATACGCCGTATGGTAGGCCTAAAGAGCGTCCTCGAGCTTTTGAGTCCAATCCTTGCTATCAGACCTAACCGTTTTCTGCAGAATGTTCTTGATCTCTCGATTAGAGATCTCGGCTTGTCCATTTGTCTGGGGATGGTAAGGTGTGGAAATTCGGTGATTAACCCTGTATTTGGCCAATAAATTTTGGAAATGGGCATTAGTAAAATGAGTGCCACCATCACTGATGATAGCCCTCGGAATCCTGAACATACTGAAGATATTTTTCTTGGCAAAATCGATGACCAACTTGTGGTCATTGGTTTGGGTGGGAATCGCCTCAATCCATTTGGACACATAATCAACAGCAACAAGAATGTACTGATGTCCAAATGAAGGGATAAAGGGTCCCATGAAATCGATGCCCCAAACATCAAAAATTTCGACGGTAAGAATTTGGGTTTAGGGGCATCATATCTCAGTTTTTTTCCCAAGTGCCTAACATTGAGAACATGACCTTGAGAAATCTTGGGTATCCTTTAATAAAGATGGCCAATAGAAGCCAGATTGCAAGATTTTTGCAGCCGTCTTTTTCCCAGAGAAATGTCCACCACACCCAGATGCATGGCAGAACTCGAGTATGCTGTTGAATTCATTCTCTGGTATACATCGGTGAAATAATCTGATCAGAGCCGATGCGGTACAGCTCAGGGTCCTCCCAGAAGTAGTATTTGGCCTTAGATTTGAGTCTATCCCATTGTTGCTTGGTCCAATCCTGGGGGATTTAACCAACGGCCAAATAGTTAACAATGTCAGCAAACCATGGGGTGTGGACACCTAAAACTGTAAGAATAGTTTCGTCTGAAAAAGTGTCAGCAATTGGAATGTCTAGACAACAAGAATCACCTAGGAGTCTCGACAAATGATCTGCTACCACATTTTGTACCCCGATTTTATCCTTGATTTCAAGATCAAATTCTTGAAGAAGAAGAATCCAACGAATAAGCCTGGGTTTAGCATCCTTTTTGGCCAAGAGATGTCTCAAGGCCGAGTGGTCGGTATAGATAATAACATGAGACCCTAAGTGATAAGCCCTGAATTTTTTCAAAGTGAACACTACAACTAGTAATTTCTTTTCAGTAACAGTATAATTCCTCTGGGCTTCATCCAGAGTTTTACTAGCATAGTAGGTGACAGAGGGCTTTGTATCAATTTTCTGACCCAAGACAGCCCCGATCGCGTAATCAGAAGCGTCGGTCATGATCTCAAAAGGGGCTATCCAAATTGGTGGTTGCAAAACTGGAGCATAGGTGACTATCATTTTCAGGAAATCAAATGCCTTTCGGCATGATTCATCAAAAACAAACGGCATTTCTTTGGCAAGAAGATTGCTCAAAGGACGAGCAACCTTCGAGAAATCCTTGATGAATCTTCGATAAAATCCCACATGGCCAAGAAATGTTCGGATTTGTTTAACAGATGTGGGAGGAGGAAGTTTAGCGATAATATCAACCTTAGCTTTATCCACTTCAATTCCCCATTTAGAGATTACATGACCCAAAACGATGCCTTCTTGGGTCATGAAATGACTCTTTTCCCAGCTAAGGACCAATCGTGCTTTGATACATCGCTTAAGAATCATTTCCAGATTATCCAAACAAGAGTCAAATGATTCTCCAAAAATAGAGAAATCATCCATGAATACTTTCATAAACTCTCCCACCATGTCAGAAAATATGGCTAGCATACACTTTTGAAAAGTCGCAGGTGCATTGCATAACCCATAAGGCATCCTACAAAAAGCAAAGGTTCTGTAGGGATAGGTGAAAGTAGTTTTTTCCTGATCCTCAGGATGGATAGGAACTTGGTTGTATCCCGAGTAGCCATCAAGAAAATAGAAGTACTTCTGCCCAGCTAATTTTTCCAAGATTTGATCGATGAAGGGCAGGGGAAAATGATCATTTTTAGTGGCTGTGTTTAGCTTCCTATAATCAATACAAACCCTCCAAGAGGAAGCTGAACGAGTTGTGACAGATTCTCCTCTCTCATTAGTCACAACGATAATCCTGACTTTCTTCGAAACAATTTGTACGGGACTTACTCAGGAACTATCAGAGATTGGATAAATAATTCCTGCATCGAGCCACTTTATGATTTCCTTTTTGACCACTTCTCGCATATTTGGATTCAATCTCCTCTGCATCTGGTGAGAAGCGTGGGATCCATCTTCCAAGAATATTCTATGATTACAGTAAGATGGCTCGATCCCCCTAAGGTCATGAATGGTCCAACCAATTGCCTCCTTATATTCCCTCAGGACTTTGATTAATTTAATCTCTTGCTCCTTTGTCAATTTAGCACTGATAATCTCAGGGAGCATCTTCTGAGGTCCTAAAAATTGATATTTCAAATTCTTAGGCAATGGTTTCAATTCAAGCTGGGGTGGGTTGATGATTAATGGTAGGGTAGATGCTGAAGACTCAACAAGAGGAAGAGGTTGTGAGTGAACAAAATCAATAACCTCTTCAAAATATGGTAGGTCAGCCATAGAGGGTTGTGGGTCAAATTCATCATCCAAAGAGAAACTTTCAATTGAAGAAACCATCAAACAAGTTTCAATGTTTTCATTATCCTCATCAAGTTCCTCAATAAATCCACAATCCTCAAATTTATTGATCGCCTTAAAAATATCCAATTTCATTCGTTGATCCCCAAAGGCAATTTCCATGCTACCGCTTTCATAATTAATGTTGGCCTTAACGGTAGCCAGGAACGGATGCCCCAGAATGATGGGCGTGTTCCTAAGATTATCAAGTACATCCATGTCAAGGACAAGGAAATCTACAGGAAAATATAAATCCTTGACCTTAACTATAACATCTTCAATAACGCCTCGTGGGTTTGTGACCTAGCGATCCACTAACTGTAGTATTATTGAAGTTGGCCGAAGTTCACCTAACCCAAACTTCTCGTAAAGAGAAGTCGGAATTAGGTTGATGGATGCACCGAGATCCAAAAGTGCTCTATCAAATGTATAATCTCCGATGACGCAAGAAATCAACAGAGCACCATGATCTCTCTTTTTCTGAGGGAGGTAGTGTAGGATAACAGAACTAGCTTGCTGAGAGAGTACGACCTTCCTCGGAATAGATTCTCTCGACTTACGCTTCTGTGTACATAATTCCTTTAAAAATCTTGTGTAAGCCGGTATGTGCTTGATAGCATCAAGGAGCAGGATATTGATCTCAACATTCTTAAATAGATTTAGAAGCTCCTCATTGCTATCAACAGACTTCTTCTTTGATTTGATTAAGGCTTCAGGAAAAGGAACATGAGTCAGATCTTTGGAATCAGGTTCCTGAGCCTTGATTTCTCCTCTAGAATTCTCCTCTCTCTCCTCAGGTTCTTCAGGATTTAAAAGATCATAATAGTGTGGTTGTGGATCCTGAGTCTACTTACCACTCCTCAAAGTGACAGAATTTGCAGATGCATAAGAATTTGGGTCTTGGGGAGGGTTAGGAAAGATTGGAGGGGCTTGATTAGCCATGAATTGTTGATTTGCAAAAGAAGAGGACGAGGAACCCTGCTCAACCACCTGAGCATGTGCGTGTGGGTCCCTCTGATTTTCGTACCCATGGGCTTGGTTGCCCGAATTCATAATATTTCACGGGTTGGGTACGGGTTGGGATGGTAGAGATCCGGGTTGACAAGAGTTAGCAATGAGCCTAGACTGCAAGTTGTCCAGCGAGGTTTTCATTTGCTGCATAAGCTGGAGCATGGATCCTTGCATTTCTACCATTCGACGGTTCAAATCAGCCTGTCTTGCGGGTTGACGGGCATTCCAAGCTGGCTGATTGACCTGATTTGGAGGCAACTGAGTATATACTTGACCTTGACCCATTGGTCGTTGTGGAGCATAGTTGCTAGGTTGGAATTGGGTCTGTTGCCCCGGGTTTTTCCAAGAGAAGTTAGGGTGGTTTATCCAACCTGGATTATAGGCATTAGAGTAGGGGTTGGATCTAACATTCTCTTGTACAGCATAGACATCCTCATAGGGTGAGGATGGAGAGAAAGAAAGGGAAGGATCAGAAAAACTGGGATCAAAGGCCCCAGTTTGGAACCCGTGGGGTTCCGAAAAATGCTGACTCACAGGTTGAGCCGCATCGAGTTGATTCACGAACTCCCGTCCAGAAGGAGCTCGTGAAGAATGGAATCCCGAATTTTGGGATTGAGTGGATCGAGAGTTGTTCATAGAATTGCCAGCCATCCACTCTTCCATTCTCTTAGCAACCAAGTCCACCTTATCAAGTTTGTTACAAATCAATTCCATATCAAATGAATGAGAGTCATGGACTTCATTGACATTTGATCTAAGCTACTGGGACCAGTTAAATGTATCCATGGAGGCATGATTGATTGAATTCTCACTCATTTCCTCAAATAAATCATGTGCACTATCTGCAACTTTATTGAGGAAATTGCCTCTGCAAGAAGCATCCACATGATTTCTGAGTTGCTCAGTCAACCCATGATAGAAGATCTGCACGTGTTGCCATTTCGGCACCTCGTGGTATGGACACCTCCGCAATAAGTCCTGGAATCGCTCCCAGGCCACATGAAACTGCTCCCCCAGTCACTGGGTAAAGGTAGTAATTGCCCGTCTCAAAGCATTGGTACGTCCAACTGGGAAGAATTTCTTCAGAAAGGTCGATTTCAACTCATTCCAAGTTGTAATTGGTCTTCCTATTGTCCTATACCAATGCGCAGCCTTATCCCTAAGAGAGTGGGGGAAGAGCCTCATGATTATTTGCTCCTCGTTTACGTTTCGTGCTTTGGTGGTCTGGACCAAAGTGGTCAAGTCCTTCAAGTGCTGAAATGGATCTTCAGAGCCAAGCCGATGATAATGTTTAATCAAGCTTAACACCTGGGGCTTGATTTCTACGTCACCGGCTGGAATCTGGATGCCAGGACGTTCCCTGTAATTTGAAGGATCATAAAAATCCTTCAATGGCTAAGTGCCCTGCATTCTCTGCATTTGTTCCAGCTGCCTTCGAAATTCTTCCTGTGGATTTCCAAGCAAAGGAGGTTGTTGGTCGGCCATGGGATCAATTTGACCAAAATCCAATTTGCGTCTCCTAGAATACTCTAATGGTCCTTCTAATAGGGGATTCAATGATCGTCTTCCCAGCAAAAACTAGGAGAAGGTCGGAAGGACTGGGGATAGGGACCCTGCAGCACAACAAAACAAGGCTGTCCTTAAGTGGGGTAGCCTAAGGATCTACTGACTCCCAAAACTTGCCTTGAGACTGTAAATGATTTACTCTACTTGCGTCTGCTTAATCCAACCAGTTAGGAGGGACTGGGGAGAAGGTTCTTCCCCCAGCTTTCGCCTCCGATTCCTAGTGTACCCCCCAGCCGCTGTCGTTTGACGTTACTCCCCTAGCTAGACATCAGATTAATTAGCACAAATAGGTTAATCAAAGACAATCTCAGACTAGGCTTTGAAGAGTGAATCAGACCTTAAGGCCAACGTCTACTCAATTTTATTAAGGCCTGGGATTGTGGTGCTTATGGAATGTGATGGGCCCTTAAAATGGGTTGTGCCCTTAATGATTGATTGAGATTTATGTAAGTGCATGCACAACCAGGGTTTTCAAGCAAGATTATTGGTGATGCATGGATTTTAATGTTCAAATCTTGCTTAAGTAACTTTTAGGGTTTCAAATTAGGTGGATTGCAATCAAGTTTCTAGGCAAACCAAGTTGTCAAACACGGGTGAAGATTGTTTTCCTTTAAAATCAAAAAGAAAGTGGAGTGCCTGGAATAAACCTAGATTGAAAACCCTAAGGAGAAGCTACTTGATGAGTTGATT
This sequence comes from Thalassia testudinum, assembly GCA_037157565.1. Classification (NCBI taxonomy): domain Eukaryota; kingdom Viridiplantae; phylum Streptophyta; class Magnoliopsida; order Alismatales; family Hydrocharitaceae; genus Thalassia; species Thalassia testudinum. The sequence goes on from JAZHRO010000024.1 coordinate 80,979,276, forward strand.
TTAAGTAGAGTGGTGCGGCCCAAACAACTCAAACAATTGGCCACAAATGCACCACTAAGTTAGGCACTCAAAGATGGTTAGCCTAGAATGATTTCTACTTTTTTATGTGTTGCTTTGTGTGTACCGGTTCCACAGATAAGAACCCAGTTGAGTAGAAATAAATCAATCCGGTTAAGTGCCGTGAATGTTGGTGTACGTTGTGTGTTTGTTGAAAATTACCCCACAAGATTATCTTTTTGTTGTTTTTTTTATATAAATAAAGGTGGAATGAATGTGAATGAGAATCCAAACAACCAAACTATTCATAAGATTTATGCAAACACCTAGGTTAATTGGAATTTTGATTTAATGTGGTGAATGAAATCTATGGAGGGGGGGAAGAATGGGGCAACTGCACTTTACTCCAGTCTACCGCTTGATGATTCCCTGATGGAGGTCTCTACAAAACAATAGACACAAGAGAAAGCAAGTTAGAAAACAATAAAGTGCAAGAAATGTGAAAAGAAGATCGGAAATTGTTGCTTCCCCAGCAATGGCGCCAAAATGTTGGACGTACGAGTTGCTACGCTAACGTGTTTGGTTTCTGAAACCTTGTCGTTGTAGCTTGAAAGGGAAGAACTCGTGTTCAAAAAATAAAATTTATATCAAAATTGAAATTCCGGGTCAAACAAAGGGAGGCTACATCGATCTATATTCGCAATTATATTTTTTAGAATTTTTTTTTAAAAAGTGAAGCGATGTAATTACAATGAAGCTATAACTACAATCAGACTAAAAAGGGAGGGAGAGAGAGAGAGAACATGCATTCAATAATTCAAAATGTTTATAGAATAAAACCAAATAAGAATTACACTAGAAAGCGGGAAATCAGCTACATTAGAAAGCAGGAAAATTCTACACAAGAAAGCTGTAAAGAAGAATGGGAGAGAGAAGTTATCCTCCTCGACGATCACTTGGAGGACAACGCTTGAGCAAAGGAGGACAGAGTAGAATGAAGGAGGACGAAGCAGAAGAACGGGAACGGGGTAGCACGTCATCGTCGTCGCGAGATCCACTTCCGAACGGGGATGAAAATTTTGACTTTATCTCGCGAGGAGCATCCCAGGTGTGGGACAAGCTTCTCTTGAGCTTTGGAGAGGTAGAGAAGAGAAGGAAGGGATGAGAATTTCGTGTGGAGGGGGTCTCCTTTTATAGTTGCAAGGAGTGAGGGCAATTTGGTCATTTAAATCTCAAAACAATAAATAAGGGGTCTTTAGTGATAGATAAAACCGTTGCTAAAGCCCCATCATGGGCGTAGTGGGCGCTGCCCGCGTGGCTGCTTGCTTTCTCGCATGCTCAACGCACGCTCACGTTCACTGAATCTCAGCCGTCCGATCGCGAGATCGTACGGCTTAAGTTGTGCCTTCCCACTCCTCAACGCGCGCCCACTTGCGTATGATCCTACGTGAGGCGCGGGCATGCGATAGCGCATCGGCGCTATCGGGTGCGCACGACCGTTGGATCGTGATCTGATAGTCGATTGAAGGTGCGCCCTCGCTTCAAATTCAACTCACTGCGACTCGATCTTGCGCCAGCGCCTTGTGATAAGGCGTTGAACCGCTGCGCTACGCCGTCTAAATGGTCGAGCGGTTGCAATCAAGCGCACGCATCCACAGCTGTTGGATCTTGATCCAATGGTGGGGAAGGGCAGATGCAGGAGCTTCAACAGGTGCATACGGGCGATTGAGCAGCCGAGATGGCGCCACGTGGCACCATCTGGGCCGTCCATCTTCTGGATGATGTAGATGGTGCCACGGGTGTCGGATTGACTCGATTTTTGTGTCGTTAGGCTGCAATCATCGATCCGAATCTATCCGTGCGGTCCGATTTGTCATTTGAAGTGTGGATTTATGCCATCTTAGCCCTTGATCTTCTAGGGTTCCCCGATCACTATCTGATGCTATAGATGCCTGATTAGGATGATCTTGGAGTCGTTGAACTCAAATCATCGCCCTGATCATATCTGTACGGTTGGATCTTCGATCCAAGGCCCCGATAAATTATTTGCTTTGTCCAAGCACATAAAAGGAGAGAATTAACCTCCGTTTCATTCAAACTACTCTAAATGCAAGATGATGCATGTTATGCAGTATTTATAGCATGCAATGCAATCCTATGCTTAAGAACATGCATAAATAGACATCTTAAGTAGTGTAAACATGTTTACATCAAGCACCCATACTTTAGTACCGATACCAGTTAGCCGTTGGCTCAAATCTGAACGACTAGAAAATTTATTTTGGCAATATGAACGTTGGGATTTATGCCCCAATGTCTAGTAGAAATATTACTAAAGTCCCAACTCTATAAAAAGACCCTTGGACTCTTAGTTTGCATACAAGATATACAAGGGAAAATTCTAGAGCTTTGAATTCCAAATTTCCACTATACTTTCAAGAGATAAAGAAGCTTGCCATTCACTCTCTCTACATTCTTGCAAGCTCAGCGATGTGTTTTTCTCACGCATCTATGAAGCGATTCGTGTCCTTTCTAGTTTCTCTAATTGGTAATATTATTTTAATTATTATTGAGAGGCTTAGGTATTTTGTTGTAAGATTTTTACTTATCTTACACCAGTGCTCTTATTTTGTACTTGAGCTTTTGCTCGTTGGGTTGTAACAAACCTGCTCTTGTACTTGGGTTGAGGTAACTCATTAATTACCTTGTTTAGTGAATTGATTCCCTCTGAGTTGAGGGAATCGAGTTAAAAATCCTAAGCTGGAAGACTTAGGTAGTGGAGTACCCAAGTGAGTGGGGAACCACTATACATCCTATGCCATTTTTTGTGATTGTGATCTGTGCAAATCTTTTTGTTATTATTAATACTTTGCTTGAGTGCTTGTGCATGTAGAATAGTAGCCATCTATCTATAGATCCTATCAACAGCTACCAAAAAAGATCATTTTCCTTTACCTTTTATTAATAAGATCTTAGAAAGGTTAGCTGGGCACAGTTTCTTTTACTTTCTAGATGGATACTCTAGGTATAATCAAGTTGCGATCAACTCGGAAGATCAAGACAAGACAACTTTTACATGTCCCATTGGAACATTCACTTTTAAGAAAATGCCCTTCAACCTCTGTAACACACCTGCAACATTTCAGTATTGTATGATGGTCATTTCTTCTGATATGATTGGGGACTATGTAGAAGTATTTATGGATGACTTCTCCATTTTCGAAGATGATTTCTCATCTTGTATTGATAACCTCACAAAGATCCTGAGGAGGTGCATAGAAGTTAACTTAGCACTTTCATGATAGAAAAGCCATTTTATGGTGAGGGATGGCATTGTCCTAGGTCACAAGATCTCTTCTAACGAACTCGAGGTCGACTAAGCTATGTTCGAAATCATTTCTCGATTACCTCCACCTAGCTCGATCAAACAGATCAGATCATTCTTAGGACACGTTGGATTTTACCGAAGATTCATTCGAGATTTCTAAAAAATTGACGTCCTTTGATGAATCTTTTGGTAGCCGATGCCCCATTTAACTTCGATTCCTCATGTCTCAGCACTTTCGAGACCTTACAAAGCGATGTATCTAACTCACCTATTCTCCAACCACCCAACTGGTCTCTCGACTTCCAGATGATGTGTGACACCTCCAACTTCGCTGTCGGAGCCATTCTAGGCCAACGTGAAGAGTGCCATCCTTTTGTAATTTACTACGCTAGCAAGATGCTGAATGAGGCTCAGCCTTATTATACTGTTATTGAAAAAGAATTGCTAGGCATAGTATTCGGGTTGGAGAAGTTTAGATCTTCCTTACTCGGGTCAAAAGTGATTATTTTTACTGACCATTCCGCTCTCCAGCATTTGTTGGCAAAGAAGGATGCCAAACCCCATCTTATTAGATGGATCCTTCTTTTGTAGGAATTTGATGTCGAGATCCGCGACAAAGCCGAAGCTCATAATGTCGTGGTGGATCACCTGTCTTGGCTAGACCCTGAACACATCCCATATGCCCTGCCTATCTCAGATCAATTCCCGAATGAGTCTCTTTTGGCTATAAATTCTGTTGAGTTTCCTTAGTACATTGATATTGCAAACTATCTTGTCACAAGCAAGATTCCCGCGAGGCTATCTAAGGACCAAAAACTCAAATTCATTTTACAAGACAAGTTTTATTTCTGGGATGACCCCTTACTCTTTTGCATCAAGGCTGAGCAAATCATCAGAAGTTGCTTCCCTAACTCAGAAATTTCGAGTGTGTTATCTTTTTGGCACAGCAATGCTTGTGGTGGTCATTTTTCAGGCTAAAAAATCGCTGTAAAGATTTTACAATTGGGGTTCTTCTAGCCAACCATTTTCAAAGATACACACAAGTTTGCCAAATGCTGTAAGAGATGTCAGTCGATCGATTCTATGACTTGGAGAGACATGATGCCTCTTCATCCCATTCTAGTTGTAGAGGTGTTTGATGTGTGGAGCATCGACTTTATGGGCCCTTTTTTGAACTCGCATGTCTTCGAGTACATACTTCTCATAGTTGACTATGTCTCGAAGTGGGTTGAAGCTATTCCGGCAAGATGAGTTGATCAGAAGACTGTTATATCCTTTGTCCAGGAATTTATTTTTGTGAGATTCAGAGTCCCTCGTGCCCTAATTAGCGATGGGAGCAGTGACTTCATCCATTTCATTTTAAATCTCTATTGAAGAAATACTGCATTGCTACCTCGTATCATCCACAAACCAATGGGCAAGCTGAAGTTTCTAATCATCAAATCAAGCTTATTCTTTAGAAGAAAGGCCAAATAGGAAGGATCGGTTCGATCGACTGATCTATGAACTTTGGTCATATTGGACCACGTACAAGGCCCCGCTTGGAATGTCGCCATACCACATGGTGTATGGAAAGTCCTGTCACCTTCCTGTCGAGCTGGAGCACCATGCCTTTTGGACGATGTAAAAGTGTAATTTTGACCTCGATGTAGGAGGCTATGAGAGGAAGCTCTAGCTCAGTGAATTAGAAGAAACTCAGTGGAAAGCCTATAAGAATGCAAAGATATACAAAGATAAGACTAAGGCTTTCCATGACCACCACATCTGGAGGAAGGAATTCACGCCTAACCAGTAGGTCTGGTTATTTGACTCTCGACTCAAATTCTTTGTGTTAAACTCAAGTCCAAGTGGACTGGCTCATATTTGGTGATCCGCCCATATTCTAATGGGACGGTCCAAATTATGGACCCAAAATCTAGGCATATTTTTACAGTAAATGGCCAGTACCTCAATCCATTTATGACCCAAGAACCTCCTACTGCTGATGAAGTTATTAATCTTATCGAGGACGTGTAATTGATGTTTCACCCAACTGAAAGCAATAAACTCAGCACTTATACATATATAGATACCCCCTATACATAGCATATTTCATTTTAGCATACTATTATGCATATTGTGATCATCATTATAGTGTTGGCATGAGCTGAATGACGAATCAGGAGCAATTCCAGGTGATTTTATCCACTTACGTCCTGTCTTACTTTATTTTTCTCTTATTCATGCATGAGGACATGCAAGAACTTAGGCATGGGGGGGTAGTACATATAAAATGAAAATTTTCTGCCAACACCTTAGGAAATAGATCTTTTTATCAAGAGGTTTTATTAGGGATTTATTCTTTTGTTGAATCCTGAATTGAGAATCTAGTATAATTTCACACTTGCATGTAAAATTTGCAATGGATCCACTGTAAGGACCGATAAACATCCTTAGTTTTTCGAGGAAAAACATTGCTTCTTTTCCTGAACCTTTGGGTAGTAATTAGGAAGTCAGGCAAACCATCTTCTAGTAGATCCACCAAACAATTGTGAGGTGAGAGTAGAGAGTCTATTGGTTCTCTAAGTCTAGTGCGAGGAATCTTAATTTCTAGATAATTGGATAATGATACTTAGAGTTAGGTATAGTTTTCGCTCTTAGGTTTTTGCGTACAGGTTCTTTGTGCGAATCTTTGTGAGAGCCACCAAATAAGGTAAATACACAGAGAGCGGGTTCTAATAAAACTAGGAGTAAGGTGGATGGTCATGACTGTCCTTTACGGAATCCTCAGCTGAAGGAGGGTGTTAATGTCATGGTCAGAAGTACGCTGTCCTATCCATTCCTTTCTTGGCACAGAGAATAGGCACTTCTACCAAATAAGCCACCCGATATCCTCTTGAACATCACCAATCCCACATAATGCCACATGAATAAAAGTGCATATATTATGTTGCATTGCGTTGTGTTTGTAGATATATATGTGTGAAAAAAGAAAAGAAGAAGAAGAAGAAAAGCTTTTGGAAAAAAAAGAGAAAAGGGGAAAAGTCTGAAAAAAAGAAGGTGTTGAATTGCGTTTATTTTATGACAAGCACATTGAGGCAAAAATACCTATTACCCTCATGATCTTGACCTACTTTTCTGTATTTCTAACTGCCTGAGTATTGATTGAGGATTTCTGACTTAGTTATAGGGTTATCAGAACTTAATTGAAGTGTTAATGCCATGAGAGGCCACCGAGCATATTTACAAATCTAGCGAGTTGTGAGCTCATAAAGAAAAAGAAAAGAAAAAAAGAAAAGAAAAGAAAAAAAAGGAAAGAGAAGAAAAGAGAGAGAGAGAATGAGTACAAGGAACTTAAGGGAGTACAATTTTTCTGCGCTCTCTCTAAGTTGATTTATTTGGTAATCTGGAAATCTAGATTCTGAAGTACTGGTCTCTATGTAGCACTAGAGGAGTGTGAGCTACCAAATACAAACCTACTTGACTTAAATATCTTCTACCTAAGCCAAAAGCCAGGGATAAATTGGAGATTATTTTATATCCCCGAGGGAAGAAGTTTGCCAATCCCAATAGAGTTTTACTAAAGGTCAAGTGCGAGCTTTAGATGTGGATCGATTTTTCACTTGGATCTGTTGCATAGGCTACAACACTACACTTTCACGATTATCTGGATTTTTAAACTTTTGATGAAAACAAAAGAAATAGATCTCTAGTCAAACTCTTGAGAGAATGCATTTTGTCTTGCATTTGCTAAGGAATAGCAAGATTTAGGCATGGGGGTATGATTACGCAGCAATCATAGGTCCTAATCTACCTGAATTAAGTTAGATCCTAGCTTAACTTAGGAACAATGCATGCATAAGCATCATATTTTGCATCATAGTTGATTTGTTAACTTTGTGAATAATAAAGCAATATTATGTCCTAATTGAGAGGTAATAATAATTGTAGGTAATTCAGGGTTGCAGATGATAAATCCAATTGTACGGATCTATTCAAGACAATGACGAGAGTCCAACGCTTCCGAGATCATCTTGATTGAACTCCCGTAGCATCTTATGAAGTCTGCGAAAGAGCAAAGTCCAAGAAGCAAGGTGAAGAAAATGCGAACCTCAGATGCCAAATCCGACCGCATGGATGGATCTGGATCAATGATCGTAATCCAATGATGCAAAAATCAACTAGATCGGAGCCCTATAGCACCATCTACAAAGCAAAGAAGATGGATGGCAACGATGGAACCAAGTGGAGCCATCACAGTAGCCTAAGATCGCCGCCCCCATTCATTGAAGGAGTTCCACGCGCTTTGTGGGTTGTTGGATCTTCATCCAACTACTGAGGCAGTGATGTGTATGCATCTGAATAGCCTAAAATATCTATTTATGCATGTTCTTAGTGTCACAGAAGCATCATACATTGTAAATATTGCATAACATGCACCATTATGCATTTAGGTCAAAGTGTATAAATTATATAGTAATTTACTCTTTTTGATGGTCAGGGGCAGGCAATATTTAATCGCGGCCTCGGATTGAAGATCCAACTGTACGGATCTGATTAGGGCAACAATTAGAGTTCAACGACTCCAAGATTGTCGCGATCAGACTTCCGTAGCATCAGATGAAGTCTGAGAAAGATTAGAGGTTAAGGGACCAAGATGGTGTAAATTCGTACATCAGATGACAAATCCAACCACACGGATGGGTTAGGATTGACAATCGTAGCCCAACGGTATGAAAATCGATCCAATCTGAATTCCGTGGCACCATCTACAAGACATAGAAGATGGACACAGCTAAGATGGTGCCACATGGTGCCATCCCAGCTGCCCAATCGGCCCAAGAACCCATCGCTGCTATCTCTCTTCTCAGCCGCATGGATGATCTTAGCTGTTGGATCAAGATCCAATGGCTGAGAGAGCTCGTGCCCAAATCCACAAATGTGGCTCAAGTGACCGCATAGCTCAGGGGTCATGCGACTTCATGCAAAGAGGGAGGCACGGGTTCGAGCCCCGCCTCGCCTCAAATCGAGTGCAAGCGCGGGTGCGGCCAAATTCTTCCATCGGATTTGGATCATGCACAGCAGGGGCTCCACGTGTTGCGACGGATGATCGTCGAGCGTGAACGTGCAAGATGACACGCGATCTAACGTGCCATCACACGCGGGGGAGGCATTATGAAGGTGCGACGTGATGCATTCTCAGTCTTTGATCTTGCGATCGAACAACTGAAATCTTTTGAACGTGCACGAGCATTTTTGAGCGAGGGAGAGGAAGAGGAAGCAGGTGCACGCGCCACTAAGCCCACATTCAGGCCTTTAGTGATGCTTAAATCCGTCACTAAAGGCCCTTACATTAATGTTTTTAACTTAAATGACCTTTTTGTCCCAACCTCTACACCTATAAAAAAGCCCATGCCCCCCATATTTCATTCATCCCTTCCTTCACCTCTCTCCCTCTCCAAAGCTCTTAAGAAGCTTGTCCCAAACTTAGGAAGCTCCTCTAGAGTTAAAAGAAAAAATTTTGTCCAGTTCTCATCCCATTCATGGAGCTCCCGTGGTTGTCTTCTCGCCCCCATTCCGGAAGTGGATCCTGCAACGACGATGTTCTGCCTCACCCCCAATTCTTCCCGCTTCGTTCTTCATCTTCCATTTCCACTCTCCATCTTCCAAGCGTCGCCCGTTCCGGCTCATCCTTCAAACAGCCGACGAGGAGCATAACTTCTCTCCACCTTCTCTTTTACTGCTTTCTAGAGTAGATTTTAATGCTTTCTAGTTGTAATATTTCCCTCTTTCTAGTTGTAAAAACATTATCTATATTATCAAGTGTTTTGTTCTCTCTCTCTCTCTCCCTCTCCCTCTCTTTAGTTTAGTATCTATTCATTGTGATTATCTCGCCTTTAAACAAAAATTACAAAAAAAATATTATCGCGGATTTCAAGTTGACGTAGCCTACCTGTGTTTGACCCAGAATTTATTTGTTGATAGATTTCTTCACAAATCATACTACAACGACGTGTTTTCAAAACTCAACCTTTTTGCGACAATTCTCTACTTCAACAGGCGACATGAGTGAAGAAACAAATACGTGACCATCCGCACGCGTAGCACGTTGGTCAGCGTGCATGGAAGCAAGCAAGCGCCGAGCGTTCGAGGTGCATAGAGTGTGAAATTGAAGAAGCTGCGAGGCATGGACGAAATTGGGTCGTGCGATGACGATCAAGCGGCCTTGTGTGCACCACGTGGTACTTTCTGGAGTGTTTCGTGCATACAAGGAGTTATGGAGGCTATTTTGAGACGAAATCAGAGCCGTTGATCTCCTAATCAACAAATCTGATTAATCCAAGATTGATACACGAGTTTGGGATCCAAATACCTACTTTTCCCCTCAATTTAACTATAAAAGGGACCCTAATGCCCTCATCAGAAGGCATCTTCTCCTCCATCTCTCCCTCTAGACCTCCAAGCTTCTCTAGACTCCCTCTTCTTCCGAAGCATGCATCAAGACCACCTTTGTGCATCGCTGCTGCTCTCCCTAACCTCTCTAAAACCCGCCAAGGACAACCCTTGGTTTCCTTGTTCTAGTAATTTAGTAGTTATTTTTAATTCTAGTTCCAGTAATGCATGTTCTAGTTATTTAGTTCTAGTCTAATTGCAACTCATGATCAACCAATTTCCTGATTCACTTTATATCTATTGTGATTAGTATTTAGTTATAGTTAGTTCTAAATCAGTTTTAAAATCAAGTCATTTGCTGCCTCCCTGAGTTCGATCGGGACTCGAATCTCATTATATTTATTTGTTTCGATGTATTTTCATTCTATACTATGAGTTAATCACCTTTAAATGTGATTTTACAATTGAACAATAAACAACACCTCAATACACATAGGTGTTTTGACCTATAGAAAAAGAATTAGAAAAATATGAAATAAAAAGTAGGAATGAGAGACCCAATGATCCATGCAAGGAAATATACACCTTGAGTGTTGACGTCGAGATAAAAATGAGTAAGGAGAAATCAGGCAACCAAGTTTAAGCAAGGCCAATCCAGAGGATTCATTTTAGGATGACTAGGATTGAGATTTTGATGCCTTGAGGTCAGGATTTTTGCAGCTTCAAATGCTTGTAGGATGAATCTACTTCACTTGTATGAACATTTTAACCTTATAGCTACTGAACCTTGAGTGGGTAGTGAAGCCTAAGAAATCGAACTCTGAAAATTAGTGGTTGATGCTTAAGGGAGATAGATTGATCACAAAGCCCTGGGTTTAGATGTCCGTCCTTGATGCTGTGGGCTGGTTGGATTAGGGCATCCTACTCACTCTCTAAGTTTGGTTAATAAAGAGTATTTAGTTAGTTTATGAAAACTTAAGTCGATTAAAATTAGAATTCACAAGCTTAAGGTCTAATTTAAGTATGTAGAATTTTTGAGTTAGAATTTAATTTCTAGTCTTTGAGTTTTGTTATATTTTCCATCTTGACATCTCTGATTTCCAAAGCTTTTTTGAGTGGTTTACAAATTACAAAAAGGGTATCAAATGTTGTGACTTAGAATGGAATTCCTGTTAAGAGTCTGTTGCTCAAGAGTATTTGTTTTGAGAAGTACTCTTAAGTTTTAACTCCTTTGTAAGTGGATTCCTGCTTGATGCTCCGAAAGGAAAACATTCTATAAAAATATAGAAAGAGAAAAATCCTAAAAACTCTCTTTTACCTAACCACTTATTCCTAAGAATTCATAATTGTATTCATTTGAAACCTTAGTGTGTTTAATTCAACATATTCATTAGTTATTTTGCTAAGGACTAGCAAAACTTTAGCATGGAGGTATGATGAGGGACTCATCATGGCTCCTAATTAACTGAAATAAGCTCGTTTATCTAGTTAATTAATTAGGAATAACATTAAAACAAGGTTAATTATGTAATAAGCAAGTAATACACAAGGACCTTAATTATACGATAAAATAACTTAATTATTATTTAATAAACATTCCTTTATAAGTATTTAATAAATAGGACTTAAACCTAAGAATTTAGCTATTTATAATTAAGCTTATACATATTGTAAAGCATAACTTAATATCATAAGTAATAATATTTAACATTAAATTAAATAATGCACAAGGATAAAAATGTAATTTCTATCCATAAACATATTATTTAATATATATATATATGATATATAACGAAAAGTTGAAAAAGAAATAAATTAAATTACATATTTAAATAATAAGCCTACTGTTGAACATACGAATTGCTACGCTAACGTGCTTGATTTTAAAACCTTGTCGTTGTAGCTTGAAAGCGAAGAATTCGTGTTCAACAAATAAAATTTATACCGAAATTGAAATTCCAGGTCGAACACAGGGAGGCTATGTTGATCTATATTCTCAATTATATTTTTTTTAGAATTTTTCTTAAAAAAAGCGAGGCAATGTAATTACAATGAAGCTATCAGACTAAAGGGAAGAGAGATAGAAAGAGAGAAAGAGAGAGAGAGAGAAAGAGAGAGAGAAAACATGCATTCAATATTTCAAAATGTTTATACAATTAAACTAAATAAGAATTACGCTAGAAAGCGGGAAATCAGCTACACTAGAAAGTAGGAAAATTCTACACTAGAAAGCTATAAAGAAGAATTGGAGAGAGAAGTTATCCTCCTCGACGATCGGTCGGAGGACAAGCCGGATGGAACGACGCCTGGATGAAGGAGGATGGAGTAAGATGAAGGAGGACGAAGCAGAAGAATGGGAACGGAGCAACACGTCGTCGTCGTCGCGGGATCCACTTCCAAATGGAGACGAAAATTTGGACTTTATCTCGCGAGGAGCATCCCGGGTGTGGGACAAGCTTCTCTTCAGCTTTGGAGAGGTAGAGAAGAGAAGGAAGGGATGGGAATTTCATGTGGAGGGGGTCTCCTTTTATAGTTGCAAGGAGTGGGGGCAATTGGTCATTACATCTTTAAAACATTAAATAAGGGGTCTTTAGTGATGGATAAAACTATCGCTAAAGCCCTATCGTGGGCATAGTTGGCGTTGCCCGCGCACGCTTGCTCATCTGCTCACGCCTAACGCTCGCCACACTTTCAACCGTCCACATCCGTCCGATCGCAAGATCGGACAGCCCAGATCGCGCCTTCGCCTGCCTCACTGTGCACCTACCCCAACGCGTGCGATGTCACGTTACGCCACGCGTGCAAGAGCGTGTGGACGCTATCGGGCATGCACGGCCATTGGATTGCGATTTAACGGTCGATAAATGGCGCACCCCCCGCTCCAGATTTCGCGTGGTGAGGCTCGAACGCGCGCCAGCGTCTGGCGATAAGGCGTTGGACCACTACGCTGCCTCAACCAAATGGTCGTGCGGACGATTTCAACGCGCCGCATCCACAGCTGTTGGATCTTGATCCAACGGCGGGGAAAGGCAGATGCGGAAGCTTCAACGGGTGCATGTGGGCGTTTGGGCAGCCGAGATGGTGCCAAGTGGCACCATCTTGGTCGTCCATCTTCTGGATGATGTAGATGGTGCCACAGGTGTCGGATTAACTCGATTTTTGCATCGTTAGGCTGCGATCGTCGATTTGAATCCATCAGTGTAGTTGAATTTGTCATTTGAAGTGTGGATTTACACCATCTTGGCCCTTGATCTTCTAGGGTTCCCCAGTCACTATCTAATGCTACAGATGCTTGATTAGGGCGATCTTGGAGTCGTTGAACTCCAATCGTCGCCCTAATCACATCTGTATGGTTGGATCGTCGATCCGAGGCCCTGATAAAAAGTTTGCCCTGTCCAAGAACATAAAATGAGACAATCAACCTCCATTTTATTCAAACTACTCTAAATGCAAGATGATGCATGTTATGCAATATTTATAGCATGCAATGCAATCCTATGCTTAAGAACATGCATAAATAGACATCTTAAGTAGTGTAAATGTGTTTACATCATACCCCCATGCCTATCTATTGCTAGTCCCTAGCAAAAACTATATGCTATTTATAAAAGAATTTGGTTGAATTATTTCGGCATGAGTTATTTTAAATCATAAAGAAACTGTCTACTTAGGATCTGAACTTTCAAAGACACAATAGTGCTCGAGTATCTGCCAAAATGCAGACCGCCTCAAGCCCTCGCCTTAGTCAAAAGAAAATTTTCTTTCTCTTTTTCCTCTTTTCTAATTTTTTTGGATTTTCAAGTTTTAGGGTTTAAGAGTGGCTTTCTACAGCCATTCACCTCACCCAAGATTTGATGAGAACTCTAAGTTCTAAGCATCTTATTGTGAATGTGATAGACTCGTTGACCGGCAATTAAAATAGACTTCGGATTTCTACGCCTCTAGGTGACCTCAAAAAAGAATTCTACCTAAAGGTGTATCTTTACAACCGGTAGCTTTCTCCCTACTTTTATTTTTTTACAGGGTCAACACAAGGGTGAATCCAGTGTATATCTCCCAGGTTTATTCTACTTCTCCGCTTCTTCCTAAGTGTGTTTGGAATTTTTAGTGCATTTATTGAGCTGGGTTCCAGACAACCGGTCGATAAGCTATTACCACCGATAACTTGCCAGCCATAATCGTGCGAGAAGTGTGGTTTATTTCTTTTTTTCTTTTCTCCTTTTCTTTTTAATTTTTTTTTTTTAAGTAGGTGGCTTCCCTGGTCTAAAATTTACCTAAAGGCTGCAAAAAGTGAAAGGTCCAGTGACTGGGCTCTGGACAACCTACCTATGGGCTATTACCCCCGATAACGTGCCAGCCATATCACCCTAGAAGGTTCATTAGCTACCCAATTTCCATTAAAATCACCGAACAACGAGTCAGTGACAAGATAGTGTGTAGATGCTAGAAGCTCAAAATTCTCTCAAATCAGAGGGCGGGTTGATAAGTCGTGTACTTATCACCCAAACTTATTTACTCCAATTAAAATAAAATTCAGGTTGGCGAGAACTCGAAAAACAAATCCACATTTTAGTGGATACACGGGCTGATTAAGTCTAAAGACCTAAAGGGTCTTTGTGTTCAAATCATAATGTAGTATTTCCTAAGATTGAAAATTTTCTTAAACCCAAGTTCTCTTTCCTAATTCAAAATTTTTTTTCTTTTAATAAAAGAAAATAAAATAAATCTACGGAGCTAACAAATGAATTCAGAGATGAATATCCACCCCCCCATGCCTATCTAATGCAATGTCCTCATTGTATTAATGTCAGGTCCGCTCCGAGATGAAAACTAAAAAGAACTGTATATGTGCTGAGTTTAGTGCCTTCAGCTAGGCACACTATACAAAGAAGAGAAATGAAGAATTCACAAGTGCAGGTTAGAATCAGAATAGACATAAGAATCCTCTGACCTGTCAGTAGATGTCATAGATGTGGACCAGATTGTGGTGTAGACCCATCCCCCATAATCGAGAATATCTTAGGTTCTGGATAAAAATTACCCAAAACCTAAAATCAGAATGCAAGTGGGGTCGGGCCTGTGATTTATGAGGATGCAACCCAAGACCAAAAAGTCGGGTTACAGAGAAATTAAGCTCCAAAGGGTAATCGTTGAATGTGTGCTTGGGTTTGACATCCTCAAAACAAATGTCGTAAGGGTCCAGGTTTTATGGTTTCAGCTTAATAGGCACCCTTCGACTAAATCTTCTATTTCCTCCAAAGTTAACTTCCCAAATCAGAACTTCCCAACTCCTATCCTCCTCATTCAGCATGTCAAATTCCAAGACCTCTTGTATATTAATCACCCCATCTGAAATCTCCAAGTCTAAATGATGTGGCAGAATCAAAATTGACTTGGGTCTAATTATCTCAAAAATAGAATCATCAATAAGCTCAACGGGGTGTAACTAACAATCAGGGCATTGAATTGAATCCTCCAGAAAATGCGATTTTGGATCTGTAATGTGTGCCCTAATAAGATCAGTTTCCTCAATTATTGGGCTATCAAATGATCTATCAGATTCCTCAAGCCCAATCGTCTCACAAAAATCATGTTCTGAAAACTCATGTGAGACTTTGCAACTTGAATCTTCACCATCAAAGAAATCAGAATCCGTATCAATGTATGTCCCAAAATCATTTGTCACTTTCTGATCCATGGAGACATACATTTCCTCATACCCCGGCTCAGGGATCTCAGGTGAAGAAATCAAATCATCCTTAATTGGTTGCTTTAATTCAATATGGTCAGCCTCGTAACACGTGTCCCCCCCAACAGGTGCCTGAGTGGGTTTTGTCATTGGTTTTCCTAAAGAGGGTTCATCCTGGGAATCATCCCATGATTGAATCAAAGCAACCACGAATCTCATCCTCAATTTCGCTAATTTCCCAAGTAGAAACTCACTCGAGTTCTTATCCTTAACATCCTGGAGCCAATCCAACAACGACTTGTTCAAATCATCAATCATTTCAATCAGGGGCTCCAATCTCTCAATGCAAGGTATTGGTTGAACTTCTAAAGATTGAATGATATTCCTCAAGTTAGCTAGAACCTTATCTTGAACCTGACTAACCTAAACCAAATGAGTTGGTTCAGGGTTGGGCGGGTTTGGGGTCAATGTAGGGGAATTAACGAATTGAGATTCGTTATACCCTTCCTGGTAATAGGTCATTTCAGATTGTTCAAAAGGTGGTGATGACCTATAGGCAGTGTAATCAGAGGATGGGTAAGGATCGGTGTATCCTTCTTGATTGTAGATCATATTAGGTTGTTCATAAAAGGATGACGATCTATAATCGATGTGGCTCTGAGAAGGATAGAAATCACAATCAAAGTGTTCAGGGTTAGACCCTAAACACGGAGGTCCAGAACTATATCCCCAATCCAATTTATCCCAACTAATTGATGGTTGATTACAGTACGAGTCGGGATAACTGTCATGTTGAGGATAATTCGAAACAGGAGGAAAAGAGCAGGAATGCGTGTAATATGTGAAAGTATTCATGAGAAATGGGAGGAAGAAAGGTGCCCTACAATACAAACAATCAAACCTGTCCTTAAGTGGGTTAGCCTAAAGACCTACAGACTCCCAAAAAACTGTCTTGAGCTAGAGGAACGATTTGATCTACTTCTGTCTGTTCAATCCAAAAAGTTAGAAGGAGGGACTAGGGAGAAGGTTCTTCCTTCGGCTTGCGCCTTCGGTTCCTAGTGTACCTCCCAGCTGCGATCGTTTGATTCTGCTCCCCTAGCTAGACATCAAATTGAATAGTAGAAACAGACTAATCGAAAATAATCTCGTTCTGGGCTCTGAAGAGCGAGTCGAATCCTTAAGGCCAACGTCTACTCTGTTTTATTTAGGGCTAGGTTTGAATGTGCTTTGGAATGTGATGGGCCCTTTAAATGGGTTGTGCCCTTAATGATTGATTGATTTGTGTGTGCATGTACAACCAGTGGTTTTCAAGCAAGATTACTTTTGATGCGGTGAATTTTAGAGTTCAAATCTTGCTTAGTAGCTTTTAGGATTCAACTTTAAGTGTTTTCAAACAAGTTTTGTTGGCACACCTGGTTTTGCAAGCACAGGTGAAGATGTTTTCCTTTAAAGCTTAAAAAGAATGTGGAGTGCCTGGTAAATCCCTAAGAGTTGAACCTAAGTGGCAGCTACTTGATGAGTTGATTTTAATTGAAGTGGTGCGGCCCAATCAACTCAAATAATTGGCCTGTTGCACCACTTAATTAGGCACACAAATGATTACCTAATCTGATTTCTACTCAATTATGTATTTGGATGTGTGTACTGGCTCCAAAGATCAGTTTATCGGTTGAGTTTGAAAATCAGATGAGGTTGTGTACCTCTGTGAGATTTTTTTAATTTTTCTTTTTTTAATGTGGGGGTTGGGGCGGGGGTGGGTGTCAAACAACAAACAATCTAAGCCTAGAGTTTATAAGAACAGCTAGGTTGATTGATGTTTGTGTTATTATGTTGTGAAATGAAATCTAATGGGTGGGAGGTGGGGGATAACTTACAAAACCTTCCACAGCACTTTACTCCAATCTACCGCTTTTGCCTGTCTCGAAAGAGTACCTGCAATCACAATAAGAAAGGAGAAAAGTGTGGTAAATGATTTGTAAGTTAGAAAACGCGAAGAGAAATCAAAGAGCGTCATCTCCCCAGCAACGACGCCAAAATGTTGAACGTACGAATTGCTATGCTAACGTGTTTGGTTTTAAAACCTTGTCGTTGTAGCTTGAAAGCAAAGAATTCGTGTTCAACAAATAAAATTTACACCAAAATTGAAATTCCGGGTTGAACACAGGGAGGCTACGTCGATCTATATTCGCAATTATATTTCTTTTAGAATTTTTCTTAAAAAAAGCGAGGCGATGTAATTACAATGAAGATATCAGACTAAAGGGAAGAGAGATAGAAAGAGAGAAAGAGAGAGAGAGAGAGAAAACATGCATTCAATATTTCAAAATGTTTATACAATTAAACCAAATAAGAATTACACTAGAAAGTGGGAAATCAGCTACACTAGAAAGTTATAAAGAAGAATGGGAGAGAGAAGTTATCCTCCTCGACGATCGCTCGGAGGACGAGCCAGACGATACGATGCTTGGACGAAGGAGGACGGAGCAGGACAAAGGAGGACGAAGCAGAAGAACGGGAACAGAGCAGCACGTCGTCGTCGTCTCAGGATCCACTTCCGAATGGGGAGGAAAATTTGGACTTTATCTCGCGAGAAGCATCCTGGGTGTGGGACAAGCTTCTCTTGAGCTTTGGAGAGGTAAAGAAGAGAAGGAAGGGATGAGAATTTCGTGTGGAGGGGGTCTCCTTTTATAGTTGCAAGGAGTGGGGGCAAATTGGTCATTACATCTTTAAAACATTAAATAAGGGGTCTTTAGTGACGGATAAAACCGTCGCTAAAGCCCCATTACGTGCCTGCTCGTCTGCTGGCGCCTAACGCTCACCGCACGTTCAGCCGTCCACAGCCGTCAGATCGCGAGATCGGACAGCCTAGATCGCGCCTTCGCCAGCCTCACTGCACTCTCGCCCCAACACATGAGATGTCGCGTTACGCCGCGTGTGCAATAGCGTGTGGACGCTATCGGGCACGCACAGCCGTTGTATTGCGATCTGATGGTCGATAAACGGTGTGCCCCCCGCTCCAGATTTCGCATGGCGAGGCTCAAACGCGTGCCAGCGTCTCGCGATAAGGCGCTGGACCGCTGCGCTGCCTCACCCAAATGGTTGTATGGACGATTTCAACGCACCGCATCCACAGCTGTTGGATCTTGATCCAACGGCAGGGAAGGGCGGATGCGGAAGATTCAGCGGGTGCGTGAGGGCATTTGGGCGATCGAGATGGCGCCACATGGCGCCATCTTGGCCGTCCATCTTCTAGATGATGTAGATGGTGCCACGAGTGTCGGATTAACTCGATTTTTGCGTCGTTAGGCTGCGATCGTCAATCCGAATCCATACGTGCGGTCGGATTTATCATTTGAAGTGTAGATTTACACCATCTTGGCCCTTGATCTTCTAGGGTTCCCCAGTCACTATCTAATGCTACAGATGCTTGATTAGGGTGATCTTGGAGTCGTTGAACTCCAATCGTCGCCCTGATCACATCTGTATGGTTGGATCGTCGATCCGAGGCCCTGATAAAAAGTTTACCCTGTCCAAGCACATAAAATGAGACAATTAACCTCCATTTTATTCAAACTACTCTAAATGCAAGATGATGCATGTTATGCAATATTTATAGCGTGCAATACAATCCTATGCTTAAGAACATGCATAAATAGACATCTTAAGTAGTGTAAATGTGTTTACATCACCTACATTTTGGTCCCTAGGATTTATTGCAACTAAATCCTTTTATTACAGATAGGTCCTTTGATATTGCATCAGGTCCTCTGAGCGTCTTCTTTTCTTCTTCATTTTCGATGACTGACGATTACTAGTGATGCTTATCTATGATGATCGATGATCTAACGTCGAAGCTAAGTTTCCTTGGCCGATAAGAAATATCCTAACAACCTGCACCAATCCAACGGTGTGGATCGGCCATTAACCGAATTTTACGATGTGGACAACCTCGTCGTCGTCGAAGACGACGATGGAGGTTCCAAGACAACTTCTTATCCAAGTGCAAGCATCTTAACCACCTCTACACCTATAAATACCCCTCATTGATCTTGATTTCGGTTAGCAGCTCCCTACCCTTCTTATCCACACTAAGTTGCTGATAGGCTATTCCTCCTATTTCTGATGACTTCTTCCTTCTACTTCAGATCAACTCCAGCAAAGCTGATCGTTTTTCTCAATTCCTCATCCAGGGTTCCACCTCCGCGGTGGAGCTCGGCTTCCATTTCTCCCTCTGACCCACGTTCACCTTTTGCCAAACTTTTCCCATACCAAGTCTGATTTCATCCAATTCGGTAAAGCTTCACCGGTGCCTCCTTCGAACATTCGTCCAAGTTACAAGTAAACTAGCTTAGTTTAAGTTCTTAGATTAGTTTAGAGTAGTTAATTAGGTAGATTAGCATAGATTACTTCTCTGATTCTCCTTCGCATTTGACTCAAGCAAGACCAATTTTGGCCTTGCTTGGCCTTCATTCATGAAATTAACTCATGATTTACCTTTCTTACCTCCTCACGATACACATCCACCTTTTTCTCCCCTCGATTAGTCCTATATGACAATTCACCTAATTTCACCTCAACCTTCAATCTCCAATGTCTATGGTGAAGGACGAAGGAGTTCCTTCACTTTGATTTATCACATCACATCTTTCACCACACTCCATTAATCTTTTTTCCTCATCTAATTAAGTGATTCATTCATTCTTGAGATCGGACAAACTTAAGTTACTTTTGATTCAAATAAAGTTTGTTCTAATTCTTTATGTAATTATTAAGCTAATTAATAAGTTCTTGAGCATCTTGAGATTCTCAAGAAGCTTATAGACATGATTTTTGTAGTGTTACATTGAGGGATATAATCTGACGATCAAATTAGACTATCAATGGAGCTCCGATGACTCAAATATTGAGAAGAACTAATTGAATTGCTTGCATAGATCCTGAAGCATCTAATTAGAACTTTCTGATCATTTTTCGCATGTTTAACCTAAGTTTCATCAATCCATCCTCTCTGTTCATCTTCATCTTCCTTAGCTCTGACAAAGCCATGCAGAGACATTCTGACATTATCCCAGCTCTAAAATAGATTTATAAGCTTCAGTAGAGTGACTTGAGCTAGAGCAACCATTAGTTAGGTCATTGGATCTTTAATTTGCTCTATCGAACAACCTCATTTTTGAAATCAGGCGATAAACCTGAAACCCATAAGAAGTAGGTCAATTTCCTTCTTTCTAATTCTATTGAGTTTCTTGTGTCGATTAGAGTTGATCTGGGTTGTTTATTTGCTTGGATTTACCCTGTAGTTAAAAGTCAACATCGAGTCTAATGTTGGTCAACCAGTGTCGCCATTAGATCTACAAAGCTCCTGAGCTCACTTTTGAAGCTGCAATGCATTTCTAGGATCATTAGGAGTTGATTAGATTTGGTTTCATGAAGTTTTGATGTCATTTGATGTAGTTGAGTTGATCTATATAATTTAGGTTCTAGAGATCTGCAGGAGAGTTTCTTTGAGTTTTTGATAAGATTTCAAGGTTCATTGAGGGTAATTGAGTGTATTAATTTTACATCTTGATGATTCTTAGATTAGGTCTAGAAGCTTTGAGTTAAGCATTGGAGTTTGCTTCTAACTTAAAATTCCTGTTGTTTTGAAGCTGCATTATAGCTTCCAAATGTTCTTTGAGTTGGGAAGCTTTCCTCTTAGCTTTTAGCTTTCTAAAGAAGCATTAAGCACTATAAGAAAGTCTCTTAGAGAGAGAGATAGATTAAGTCAGAGCACAGGTCTTTAGGTGGTGTGAAGATCTGTAGCTATAGCGAGTAGCTATGGTGAGCTATTGCTTCCAAGTGATTCAAGGAGCTCAACTAGACTAATTGAGTAGTCAATGTGAAGATCTAATCAACTCTAAGTTGCTAGAGAAGAATGGAGCATAATTGTTGAGAATTGGTGTTGAATTCAAAGTTGAAGTAGCTGATGTGATGAAGAGTTGAAGAATAGAAGCCTCTGCATAAGCACGTGAAGAGAGGGGGACAATATAGTGCTACCTTGGTGGTGGCAAAGCAATTGAAGCCGCATATATTGATTCGCATACATAGGCAACTCGAGTGACTTGACGCGTAGTGTGTGCAAGCGAGCATGCCCACTACACCCTTTGATGATGATCTTGTGGCTCTGGGAGAGTGGCCTGCAGGCATGAGATTTAATCCTATGGTGACACGTGGCCATTGATGTAACTATGGTCAGCCTCATCAAAGCTGTTGATTCAGTTTGGAATGTGACACGTGCCCAAAACTTTTTAAAGTAAAAGAGATAAATTGTGCCTTGTTCTTAGTTGCTGAGAGACTAAGTGTTCTCAACACTTAGTTAAATTTGACAAGGTAATGGCTGTGCTTAAGTGTTGAGATTAAATGAGAAAAGCAAGAGCATATGTAGTTGTTTGAAACCAACTCTTTTTGTGATCATTTCTTTTGCAATTAATACTAATCATTTCTAAAATTCTTGTAATGCTTGATTCTCATTTTAATGGAATTGATTACTGATTGCACAGCAATCATGGGTCCTAATCAACTTAAATAATGTTTGAACCTAGCTTAATTTGTGATTATTGCACTCATATCATGCATATCATGCATTGCATCATTTTATATAAAATATGATGAGATATCTTGTTATTTAATGTTTTTAGTTATATGTAGGTAATAAAGTGATCCAGCATATGAGATGGAGTGGAATAAAGCAATGAAGAGAGAAGAAGATTGATCCAGACATGAGGAGTGAGGAGGATAGCCTTATCCCTACCCTTAGAAACCCTAAGATAGCCTTCTTAAACCCAAAATCACTTCCATTAGGACATCTTGGCCTTAGAACCTAAAACATGGATAGCAGTATCCATGTTCTTATCCACGTTATCCCTCTCCCAAATACTTAGGAACCAAAACCCAAAACCCACCCTCCAGCACCTTTTAGGACGTCCAGACATTAGGCTGGACGTCTGATTTCTGTAGAAAATCAATCTAGGAAGCCAAAACTCACACTGACACAAAATTAGACGTCTAACCTAACTTCCATATGTCCAATTTTGGAGTATAAGATGTCTGCTTTTTTGTCTGGACATCTGGAGGTCATCACTGGTTCCTATTTTTGGTGCTAGAAGCCCTAGCCTGCCCCTTTTGACCTAGAAACCCCGCCAAACACTTTAGGAAACCTAATTAGAGACCTCCTAAGACTATACCACTATCCATACCCTCACTTATCCTATCCCTAACCCAATTGAGTAAGCCCATACCTAATTGGATGCATATACAATTGATTGGGTGCACCTAAACCCAATTGGATCCACCTAGGATCTAATTGAGTCATACCTATTAGGATTACCTTAGCCTAATCACACACACATCCAATTAGACTTGACCTAGACCTAATTAGGTTCACTCCTATCCAATTTGACCTTCCTAATCCTAATTAGGTCCACACCCACATAATCTAGGTTGACCTAACCTAGATTTACCAAAACCCACACAACCTAGCCCTACGAAATTCAAAACACACACACTTCTTCTACCTAGCCTATTCTAGAACACCTATTCTTAGCCATCCTAATTTTAGTAAACCCAACCTAAGAACCTACTACCAAGCCCCCATGAATGGCTAACACTCCAACCATTCCAATTCTCGTCCACTCCACTCTTGCAACCACCAACACCTCCCTTCTACCCTCCCAAGGCCATCTACTCTCCTCCACCATGGACGGCTAGGTGAAGCTCCAAGGTGCTCCCTTCCAAAGCTTCAAGGACGGTTAGAAGAGAAAGGGTCCACCACCCTCTTCTCCTCTTCTTCATGGGCATGCCCTCTTCCCTTTCCTTGGAAGATGAGTTGACGCCCCATCTTCTTTTTCTCTTTGACGGTCATAGAGGAGACCATCTTCAATGTCATCTCAAGGACGACCATTGGTAGAGAAAGGGTGCAATACCCTCCTCTCTGCTTGGGTGCACACACCCCTCTCCTTTTGAGTGGATGACCAAGAAGGCTTCTCCATAGCCTCTCTTGGTTGATCCCTTTCTTTAGTTTAGTTTTATTTTAATGTATCTGGATTTTATAGTGACATAATTTTTGATGCATGATACTCTTGTCTAGTGGTTTTATGTGCGTGCTATTATCTTCACAGCTTACAACTTTAATCCAGTCCTATTAGTGTACTTAGGAACATTGCCTTTAGGTTTGTCACACCATACACGGCCACCATGGCCTCACTTAGATGCACGTAGTCAATTAAGGTTGCAGATGCCTAGTTAGATCTAGGTGGTTTCATATTAGGTTTCATTTCATTTTTCAAAATAAAAATAAAAAACATAAAAAAATCGCAAAATACAAAAAGACCAAAAAGATTAGGTTAGATTAGATTTAGGTTAGAAAAAGTGGATTCAAATCTCAACTCGTTTTCACGCCTCCCAAAGACGAACGACCGGGACTCAAAAGAATAAAATCAATTGAGTTTCGTTATTATAAATATTTTTGTCAAGGGGATTTCGCGGCTATACTATGACAATGTTTTCCTAAAACTCGTGATTTCCACGCTTGTCAATTGTCATGTGTATTATGTTGATTTCTTACAATTAATTCATGTGATTAAAGAATTCTAATTATATCAATAACATAATTAATCTAGCTTAGTAATAATTTAAATAAATAATCAAGCTAAGTACTTATATCATGTAATAAGTTAAATAAGTAGGTAAGTTAGTAGTTAAGTTAAGTAGTTATATAACTTAGCTAAAAGTAGAGTAAGTTAATTAAACTATATATTAAGTAATTTAGTTAAATATAGTTAATCTTAATTAAGTATTGTATTAATAATAAGTACTTACGTTAATAGTAACTAAGTTAATAAGTATTAATTAAGTAATTTATAAGTAAGTAGTGATAACAACCTAATTTATTACCCTAATTGGCTTAATCTAAGGATAACTCCTTAGTAAAATCATGCATTAGGTTTATGCATACTGCATTTAGAACATGCATGCATATTTAGGTTTTGTATTTCTTTTATGAATTAATATCTAATTTTAGTCTTTTGTGAATAATGTAGGCAAAGGCTTACAATAATCTGATACATTGAAGAATAAAAGCTGGATAGGAAAAGAAGCTGTAGAGCTAAAGTAAAGAGGAATGAAGACATAAGAACAGAGAAGAAAAGAGAGGAACTAGGATAACCATGCTTTATTCTTAAAACCCTAGGATAACCTTATCCCAATCCCTATCCCTGAACCAGCTCAACCTTAGATATTTGAGCTCAAAAGCCAAAAACATGGATAGCATTATCCATGAACCTATCCATAGTCCTATCCTAGTATCCCTCCTAATGATAACATCATCATCAATAGTATCTAGCTTTATTTAGTCAATTTCGATCATTAAATGCTCCTACATAACCATGAGAAGGCTAAAATTCATTGCAAATCCATTCTATGAGAAATACAAGAAATCAGGGATAAAACTATAATTTTACCATCAAATCATGAATGCAGAATAACTGCGACTTTCTCTAAGGGTTAGTTAAGGGTCAAATAATCTTAAGAGTCTAACAAGTGGGTTAGTACAGACAGAAAAGAGTTTTCACATGTTTTGAGAATTAAATGACTTCCGAAAATCTAAAAATAGATCCACTTAATTAACTGAGGTTCTGGTCAAGATAAAATTCACTTAAACCCTCTAAAATTCATATAAAAATATTCTCTAGGGTTTGGTATGCTTGATTTGACCATTGGAACCCAGTTTGACCTAAAATAGAGCCACAAATAGACTTTTGCCCTAATTTGGGTAATTATGCAATTTATCCAATCAAACTTGGTCAATACCTAAATCTAAATTCACTATTTGATTCCTTGGATTCAAATTAGGTTTGTACCAAAATTTGGGCCCAATCTGAGATTGTTTCAACCTAGTTTGCACTTTGGTCCAAGTCTGACTTTCTTTATCTCCAATAGCCCCTCAGCTTTTGAGTTCCTCACAAAAATCCCCCAGCTTCTTTGTCTTCCTCACAAAAAGGTCCCTACGGCCCTAGAATCCTAATCTTACAACTTTGGCGACTTTTGATTGAATAGAACTCCTTCTCTGATCAATGAATCCCTTCCAAAATTGGAAGGGAGAATCCTTGAGGAATCCTCTTTCCAATGCACTTGTCCTTGAACCCTACAACCTTCCCAATCTCCCATGCGAACGCATGAGAGATTCAGGTATCTTTCAAGTATCCTACTCCGGTGACCTTGCAAGCTTGGTAAGCTTGCTTTCCAAGCTCTAATCAACCTCTAACGGCCTATATAAGATGCCCCAAACCTCGCCGAGTTCCTAATGCTCGAATTCGACCGGAGTTACCCTCAATTTCATCTCTCCTCATCCGGTTAAAGCTCCTCGACATCCGACAACTTCCTCCATCTCCTCTCATCGTTTGACCACAATACCGGTGGCAGATCCTCCTTCCTTGCCTTCCTCCGCATCAGGCAGTACTAGCAGGCACCTCTATCTCCTTCATCCTTACCGTCCTACCCTCACCGGAGCATTTTCTTCCCCGACGTCGGCCTTACCTTAACCGGTGCCACTCCATCCCCTTCGTCCATTAGATTAGGGTTTGATTCGTTTATTTTAGCTTGTAGGTTAGTTTCCCACTTTTCTTATCCCTATTTCGACCCTTAACACATGTCATTCACCTTCGTCTTCTCCGTCTCCGACCACTCCTTCGGTGAGGTGCCTTCGTCACTACATCGCTCCATCCGCCTTGCCAACCACCTCACAACCTTTGCTATGACTCCACCAATCAAACCCCTCTCCTATTTCGCTCCACCGCTCACCCAAACACACCCCCAAACAACCCACCTTCACACGGCCATCTCCGTCACTGTCCGGCCACCTCACGCACTCCTACGCCACGCCGCCCACACTCACGCTCTTGCTGTTCCATAATGAGGCTTCTAAACTTTTTTGGCAGGGTCGAGAGGCCGTATCTTGGATTTCAGGTACTCTCTCCTTCGTCGCCATTAATGAGCAAGTTTAAGCTCGCTTAAAGCTTGCTTCTAGCCAATAACCCCAGGATAGACCTCTAGGTGGAGCGGAATTTACCCAAGAACACACCAGGGCTTCCAATTGGGAGCCTCAAGTAGCCCTTCAATCTCAATTGGATGCATCATCCACTGCAGTTGTGTGCACGAGGAAAGTAGGGACAATTAGTCCCATATTGGAAACGATAGAGTAGCTGGAGTGATATAAGACGAAAAAGTGATAGCAGCTGTTCACCTCAATTCACTGGGGGTGAGGTCTCCGCACACCCCACTCACACCTCGCCCGTGACACTGTTCCACATGGGCCTGATCTGATTACCCGCCTAAGCCCACACCTCGGTTACCACACACGCCAGTAGCCCTAGTCCCAGGTACGCTCTTGCCCAAATCCGATTACCCGATACTGTGTATGGCCTTGGGAAGGCGGGAAAGAGGAAAACCCAGAGAGAAGGTGAGAGAGCATGGGGGTTGGGGGGTTTTTGCTCTGAAGATAAATGACTAACACTTAGCCATTTGAAGAAGAAATCCCCTGTGCATAAAAAAGGAAGGCTAAGGCAAGAAGAAGAGGAGAAGACCTGAGTCAAGAAGAAGAAGGAAGGAAGAAGGCCTGGACAGTAGAAAGAAAAAAGAAAAGAGAAGACCTAAGCCAAGGAAGAAGAAGAGAAGAGAGAACTAAGGTAGAAGAGAAGAAGAAACAGCAGAAAAATCATAAAGGGGCATTGTAGCAACGTCTTTTAAGACATCTAATTTCAAAATGAGACGTTCGATCACATATTCTTGCCTTTGATTAAGATTTGAGTAATTGTTCCATATGTTAGACTTATAATTGGTGATCCAAATCATCATTATTTTGTGTAGATTTCTTTTTAACTCATCATACACTCATGCCATATATTGCATATTGGATTTTGAGTAATTAAGTGTTCTCATTTACATTATTTCTTGAGATTAGCATGTGAATTCCTATTTGCTCCCAGCGAATGACCTCGGGCTTTCATTCGAGTTATAAATCTTATTTATTTTCAAGCGATTTCGACCTATACTATGACATAGCTCTAAAACAACGTCAAATTCGCTCGTAAACATTTTGGTGCCATTGCCGAGGAGCAACATGCAATTCACCGCTATTCTCTGCTTTATCTGATCATATTTAAGCATGGACTTGTGCTGTTTGCTTTATTGTGATTTTGTGAGTTACTTGATGTGCATACATCTAAATAGCCAAAAAAGTCTATTAATGCATGTTCTTAGTACCATATTAGCATCATACATTGTAAATATTGCATAACATGCATAATCAAGCATTTAGGTCAAGTTGTATAAATTGTATAGTAATTGTCTCCTTTTATGGCCAAGGACAGGGCAACTTGTTAATTGGGGCCTCGGATCGAAGATCCAACTGTACGGATCTGATCAGGGTGACGATTGGAGTTCAACAACTTCAAGATCGCCCTGATCGAACATCCATAGCACTAGATAGAGACCGAGGAACCCTAAAGATTAAGGGCCAAAATGGTGCCAATCCGCACTTCAGACAACAAATCCGACCATATAGATGGGTTCAGATTGATGATCGTAGCCTAACAAAGCAAAAATCAGTCCAATCCGACTCCCGTGGCACCGTCTACAACACATAGAAGATGGACGACCAAGATGGCACCACGTGGCGCCATCTCGGCTGCCCAACTGGCCCTAAGGGCCCACCTCTGCTTTTCTTCTTTACCTGCTCGATGAATCTCGACCATTGGATGCCCATCCAACAGCCACAGATCTGCGCAATTAAATCCTTCGCGCGACAAAGATGAGGCCTCAACATAGCGGTTGTGCCCTCGTAGGCGACACAGGGGTCGCGTGTTCGAGCCACGCTGAGCGCCTCAGTCCAGGCAGGCACGGGTGCAGGTGCAGGTGTGATTGGGTTGTCAGATGAAGATTAGGCAGCTGAGGGGAGGAGACGTGGCATGCAGAGGATTCTTTGATTGCGTAAGCACGCGATGACGCACGTCTGCATGCCTCATCGCATGCGAGCGCACGGTAGAGGCGTTTTGAACGAGTGCTGTGAGGCAAGATCTCGACCGTCCGATCTCATGATCGGACAACTGATATCGCCCAAACATGCATGGGCGTTATAGGTGCGGAAGAGGAGAGGGCGCTCGCAGTGCACGCACACGTCGCTCACGATGGACCTTTTGTGACGTTTAAGTCCGTCACTAAAGGTCCCATATTAATGTTTTTGATATTGTAATGACCAAAATGTCCCCAATCCTTGCAACTATAAAAGAAGACCCCTACCCTACGAATTTCTCATCCCTTCCTTCTCCTCTCCCCTTCTCCAAAGCTTAGGAGAAGCTTATCCCATACCCAGGATGCTCTTCAAGAGCTAAAACCAAGTTTTCGCCCCCGTTCCAAAAGTGGATCCCGCGATGATGACGATGTGCTACCTCATTCCCATTCTTCCGACTTCGTCCTCCTTCCCACCCTATCCTCCATCTTGCAAGAGTCGCCTCCGTCTGGCTCATCCTCCAAGCATTCGTCGAGGAGGATACTTCTCTATCCCTTCTTTTACCACTTTCTAGAGTAGAATTTTCTGCTTTCTAGTTGTAACAGTTTCCCGCTTTCTAGTGTAATCATTTCCTGCTTTCTTAGTTGTAAAACATTATTCAAATGCCAAGTGATTATTCTCTCTCTCTCTCTTATTGTTTATATCGATTCCATTGTGATTATTTCACCTTTTAAATAAAAATACAAAAAAATATAATTGCGGATTTTGAGATCGACATAGCCTCCCTGTGTTTTACCTGGAACTTCTTTACGGATTTTCGGTATAAATTTTATCTGTTGAA
This sequence comes from Thalassia testudinum, assembly GCA_037157565.1. Lineage (NCBI taxonomy): Eukaryota > Viridiplantae > Streptophyta > Magnoliopsida > Alismatales > Hydrocharitaceae > Thalassia > Thalassia testudinum. The sequence goes on from JAZHRO010000024.1 coordinate 81,008,545, forward strand.
TGGATTTCTTTGCGACTCGAACTACAACAACGAGTTTTCGAATCCAACTCCGAACACGTAGTTTTTCACCCTCAACATTTTGGCATCGTTGCCGGGGAGGCAACGATTTTTTGATCTTCTTTTCGCATTTTGCGCACTGTACTATTTTCTAACTTGCTTTATCTCTTGTCTATTGTTTTACAGATACCTAGATCAAAGAAATCGTCAAGCGGTAGATCAGAGTAAAATGCAGTTGAGGACGATTGTAAGTGCTCTCCATTTTACCCCCTCCATAGTTTTCATTTCACAACATTAATTCAAACTCTAATTAACTTCGATGTTTGCATAAATCCTAGGATTAGTTTGGTTGCTTGGATTTCCACCCACATTCATTTCACCCTCGCATAAAAAAAAATCAACAAAAAGATACTTTTGTGGGATAAATCAAACATACACACAACATGCACCCACATTCAAGGCACATATCCTAATTGATTTTCTTCTACTTAACCGGACTCTGATCTGTGGAACCGATACAAAAAAATCAACATATAAAAGAGTAGAAATCAGTCTAGGTCAATCACTTTCTATGCCTAACTCAGTGGTGCAATTGTGACCAATTATTTGAGTTGTTTGGGCCGCACCACTTAACTTAAAATCAACTCACCAAGTAGCTTCCCCTTAGGGTTTTCAATTTAGGTTCATACCAGGCACTCCACTTTATTTTTGATTTCAAAAGGAAAGTGATCTTCATCCGTACTTGAAAACCTGGTTTGCCTCAAACTTAATTGAATTAAACCTAATTCTAAACCCTAAAAGATACTTAAGTAAGATTTGAACCCTAAAATCTACTCATCACAGATAATCTTGCTTGAAAACCCTAGTTGTGCATGCACTCACACATACTTAATTGATCATTAAGGGCACAACCCATTTTAAGGGCCCACCACATTCCATAAGCACTACAATCCTAAGCCTAAATAAAATCAAGTAGACGTTGGCCTTAAGGATAGATTCGCTCTTCAGGGTCCAGTCTGAGATTGTTTACGATTAACCTGCTTGTACTGATCAATCTAATGTCTAGCTAGGGGAGTAGCATCAAACGACCAAGGCTGGGGGGTACACTAAGAACTAGAGGCGCAAGCCGAAGGAAGAACCTTCTCCCTAGTTCCTCCTTCTAACTGGTTGGATTGAGCAGATGCAAGTAGAGTAAATCATTTATAATCTTACGAAGAATTCTGAGAGTCTGTAGATCCCTAGGCTACCCCACTTAGGGATAGGTTTATTTTGTTGTGCTACAAGGTTCATATCCCTAGTCCTTCCGATCTCTTCCTAGTTTATGTTGGGAAGGAGGTCATTGAATCCCCGATTGGAAGGACCACCAGAGTATTCTTTGAGGCGTAGATTGGATTTTGGCCAAATTGATCCCATGGCCAATCAACAACCTCCGTTACCTCAGGATCCACAGGAGGTATTTCAAAGGTAGCTGGAACAAATACAAAGAATGCAAGGTGCTCAACCCTTGAAGGATTTTATGATCCTTCAAATTACGAGGAGCTTCCCGGCGTCCAGATTCCTGCAGGAGACATAGAAATCAAGCCCCAGGTGTTAAGCCTGATCAAATATTTCCATTGGCTTGGCTCTGAAGATTGGTTTCAGCACTTGGAGATTTGACCACTTTGGTCCAAACCACCAAGGCACGAAATGTGAATGAGGAGCAGATGATCATGAAGCTCTTCACCCACTCTCTTAGGGATAAAGTTGCTAATTGGTACAGGACTATAGGAAGGCCAATTGCAACTTGGAATGATTTGAAATCGGCCTTCTTGAAGAAATTCTTCCCTATCGGACATACCAATGCTTTGAGACGTGCAATTACTACCTTCACCCAGCAGCCGGGGGAGCAAGTTCATGTTGCCTAGGAGTGATTCCAGGACTTATTGTGGAGGTGTCCACACCACAAGGTGCCGAAATGACAACTCGTGTAGATCTTCTACCATGGGTTGACTGAGCAACTCAGAAATCACGTGGATGCTTCTTGCGGAGGCAATTTCCTCAATAAAGACGTAAATAGCGCACATGATTTGTTTGAGGAGATGAGCGAGAATTCGATCAATCATGCCTTCATAGATACTTTTAACTAGTCCCAGCAGCCCATATCAAATGTTAATGAAGTCCATGACTCTCATTCATTCGATATGGAATTGATTTGTAATAAACTTGATAAGGTGGACTCGGTTACTAAGAGAATGGAGGAGTGGATGGCTGGAAACTCAATGAACAACTCTCGATCCACTCAATCCTAGAATTCGGGATTCCATTCTTCGCAAGCTCCTTCTGGACGGGAGTTCATGAATCAACTTGATGCAGCTCAACCTATGAGTCAGCATTATTCAGAACCCCATGGGTTCCAAACTGGGGCCTTTGATCCCAGTTTCTCTGATCCCTCCCTTTCTTTCTCTCTATCCTCACCCTATGAGGATGTTTATGCTGCACAGGAGAATGTTAGGTCCAACCCTTACTCTAATGCTTACAATCCGGGTTGGAGGAACCACCCTAACTTCTGGAAAAACCCAGGGCAGCAAACCCAATTCCGACCCAGCAACTATGCTCCACAACGACTAATGGGTCAGGGTCATGTTTACACTTAGCTATCCCCGAATCAGGTCAATTAGCCATCTTTGAATGCCTGTCAACCTATAGGGCAGGCTGATTTGAACCGACAAATGGTAGAGATGCAAGGATCTATGCTCCAGCTCATGCAGCAAATGAAAACCTCACTGGACATCATGCAAAATAGGTTCATTGCTAATTCTCGTCAACCCGGATCTCTACCATCTCAACCCATACCCAACCCGCGTAGTATTCAAAATTCGGGCAATCAAGCCCATGGGTACGGGAATCAGAGGGACCCATACGCACATGCTTAGGTGGTTGAGCAAGGTCCTTCCTCTTCTTCTTCCTCAAATCAAAGGTTTTTGGCTAATGAAGCCCCTCCAATCTTTCCTAACCCTCCCCAAGATCCAAACCCGTATGCATATGCTAATTCTATTACCTTGAGGAGTGGTAAACAAACTCAGGATCCACAACCACACTGTTCTAATTTACCGAACCCTGAAGAGCCTGAGGAGAGAAAGGAGAACTTTAGAGAAGAAATCAGGGCTTAGGAACTTGATTCCGAAGATCCGACTCATGTTCCTTTTCTTGAGGCCTTGATTAGATCAAGGAAGAAGAAGTTTATTGATAGTAATGAGGAGCTTCTGAATATTTTCATGAATGTCAAGATCAATATCCCGCTCCTTGACGCTATCAAACATATACCGGCTTACGTGAAATTTTTAAGGGATTTATGTACACAGAAGCGTAAGTCGAGAGAATCTGTTTTGAGGAAAATGGTGCTCTCCGAGCAGACTAGTTCTATTATCCTGCACCACCTCCCTCAGAAAAAGAAAGATCTAGGTGCTCCTTTGATTTCTTGTGTCATCGAAGATTACACCATTGATAGAGCACTGCTGAATTTGGGTGCATCCATTAACCTAATTCTGACTTCTCTTTACGAGAAGTTCGGATTAGGTGAACTTCGGCCAACTTCAGTAATGCTACAGTTAGCAGACAGTTCAGTCACAAATCCATGAGGTGTTATTGAAGATGTTATTGTCAAGGTTAAGGATTTCTATTTTCCTATAGATTTCCTTATCCTTGACATGGATGTACTTGAAAATCTGAGGAACACGCCCATCATTCTGGGGCATCCATTCCTGGCTACCGCCAAGGCCATCATTAACTGTGAGAGTGGTAGCATGGAAATCGCCTTTGGGGATCAAAGAGTGAAATTGGATATTTTTAAGGCAATTAACAAATTCGAGGATTGTGGATTTATTGAGGAACTTGAGGACGATAACGTGAATATTGAAACTTGTATGGAGATTTATGCATTTGAAAGTTCCTCCTCTAATGATGATTTGGACCCGCAACCCTCTATGGTAAACCCGCCACATTCTGAAGTGGTTATTGATTTTGTTCACTCTCAACCTCTTCCTCTTGATGAGCCTTCATCAACATCTTCCTTACCTTCAATCATCAACCCGCCCCAGCTTGAACTGAAACTATTGCCTGAGAATCTCAAATATCAGTTTTTAGGACCACATAAGATGCTCCCTGTGATTATCAGTGCTAAATTAACAAAGGAGCAGGAGATTAAACTGATTAAGGTCCTAAAGGAACACAAGGAGGCAATTGGTTGGACCATTCATGACCTTAGGGGAATTGAGCCATCTTACTGCAATCACAAAATATTTTTGGAAGATGGATCCCACCCTTCTCACCAGATGCAGAGGAGATTAAACCCGAATATGCGAGAAGTGGTCAAGAAGGAGATTATCAAGTTGCTCGATGCAGGAATCATTTATCCGATCTCTAACAGTCCTTGGGTAAGTCCCGTGCAAATTATTCTCAAGAAAGCCAGGATTACCATTGTGACTAACGAGAAAGGAGAATTTGTCACAACTCATTCAGCTTCCTCTTGGAGGCTCTGTATTGATTACAGGAAGCTGAACACAGCCACGAAAAAAGATCATTTCCCTTTGCCCTTTATTGATCAAATCCTTGAAAGACTAGTCGGGAAAAAGTTCTGTTTCCTTGACGGTTACTCAGGATACAATCAAGTCCCTATCCATCCCAAGGATCAGGAAGAAATGACTTTCACTTGTCCCTACAGAACCTTTCCTTTCCATAGGATGCCATTCGACTTATGCAATGCACCTGCAACTTTTCAAAGGTGTATGCTGGCCATATTCTCTAACATGGTGGGAGAGTTTATGGAAGTCTTCATGGATGATTTCTTTATTTTTGGAGAATCGTTTGACTCTTGTCTAGGTAATCTTGAAATGATCCTTAAACGATGCATCAAAACAAGACTGGTCCTTAGTTGGGAGAAGAGTCATTTAATGACACAAGAAGGCATTGCCTTGGGTCATGTAATCTATGAATGGGGAATCGAAGTGGATAAAGCTTAGGTTGATGCTATCACTAAACTTCCTCCTCCTACATCTGTCAAACAAATTCGATCATTTCTTGGTCATGTGGTATTCTATAGGAGGTTCATCAAGGACTTTTCTAAGGTTTCTCATCCTCTGAGCAACCTTCTCGTCAAAGATACGCCATTTGATTTTAACGAATCATGCTGTAAGGCATTTGATTTTCTTAAAACGACAGTCACTTGTGCTCTGGTGTTGCAACCATCGGTTTGAACAGCCCCATTTGAGATCATGACCGACTCTTCTGATTATGCGATTGGGGCTATTTTGGGTAAGAAGATTGACAGGAAGCCCTCTGTCATCGACTATGCTAGTAAAACCCTGGACGAGGCCCAGAGGATTTACATTGTTACTGAGAAGGAATTACTAGCTGTAGTATTTGCTTTGGAGAAATTCAGGGCTTATCTCTTAGGGTCTCACGTCATCATATATACCGACCACTCGGCCTTGAGACATCTCTTGGCCAAAAAGGATGCCAAACCCCAGCTTATTTGATGGATTCTTCTACTTCAAGAATTTGATCTTGAAATCAAGGATAAATCTAGGGTACAGAATGTGGTGGCGGATCATCTATCGAGACTTCTGAGTGATTCTTCTTGTCCGGACATTCCGATTGTTGATACTTTTCTGGACAAGACCATCCTTATAGTTTCAGGTGTCCAAACCAAGTGGTTTGTTGACATCGTTAATTATTTGGCCGTTGGTCAAATCCCCCAAGATTGGACTAAGCAACAACGGGATAGACTCAAATCAGAGGCTAAATATTACTTCTGGGAGGACCCTGAATTGTACCACATCGGCTTTGATCAGATTATTCACCGATGCGTTCCAGAGAGCGAATTCAAGAGTATGCTCGAGTTCTGCCATGCATCTACATGTGGTGGACACTTCTCTGGGAAAAAGACAGCTGCAAAAATTTTGCAATCTGGATTCTATTGGCTGTCTTTATTCAAGTATGCTCAGGATTTCTTGAGGTAATGTTCCCAATGTCAGGCACTTGGGAGCATAACTAAGAGAGATATGATGCCTCTAAACCCGATTCTTCCCATTGAAATCTTCGACATTTGGGGCATCGATTTCATGGGACCATTTCTCCCTTCATTTGGACACTAGTACAATCTTGTCACTGTTGATTACATGTCCAAGTGGATCGAGGCTATTCCCACCTGAACCAATGACCACAAGTGGTCATCAATTTTGTCAAGAAGATCTTCAACCGGTTCGAGATTCCGAGGGCCATCATCAACGATGGTGGCACTCATTTCACTAATGCCCAGTTTCGTAATTTGCTAGCAAAATATGGGGTTAATCACAAAATCTCCACACCTTACCATCCCCAAACGAATGGATAGGATGAGATCTCCAATCGGGAGATCAAGAATATTCTGCAGAAAATGGTTAGGCCTGATCGCAAAGACTGGACTCAAAAGTTTGAGGACTCTCTTTCGGCCTACTGTATGGTGTATAAAATGCCCATTGGCATGTCTCCGTTTTGTCTGGTGTATGGAAAGGCATGCTATTTACCCATAGAAATTGGGCATAGGGCATTCTGGCCAATCAAACAATGTCATCTAGATCTGAGTTTAGTCGGGAAGACAAGGAAACTCCAACTATCTGAGTTGGAGGAGCTTAGAAATGATGCATATGAGAATGCTAAGATTTATAAGGCTTGGACCAAAGCTCTTCATGACCAATTGATTTCCCGCAAGAGCTTTGAGCCGAACTAGAAAGTCCAGCTTTTGATTCTCGACTTAAGCTCTTTCCTGGCAAACTTAGGTCGAAATGGAACGGCCCGTTCATTATCAATCAGATATTTCCAAACGGGACTGTTCAGATCTCTGACTCGAAGACGAGTAATTCATTCAAAGTCAACGGTCAACGTCTGAAGCCTGTTATTGACCATACTATTCCGGAACCCGTCTCAGACACGGTTGCTCTAGCTTTGTTGTGACTTCTTTGGTTGGACTACACCTAGCTAATGGCATTAAACTCAGTAGTTGTACAGTCTGACTCAGAGCTAACTCGAGCTTCATATTCAAGTGATATCTTCTGCATTCTACCCTTCCTTTCATGTCTTTTATTCTCAATGCGGATATTGCATCAACTAGGCATGGGGGGGTGGATTTATTAATGAATCATTTTTGTCAACTCTGTAGAATTCTTGTAAATCCTACTTATTTTCTTATATATACATAAAAAAATTAAATTAGGAAGGAATACTTGGACGTTAAGACCTTTCAATCTTAGGAAATATTACAGTAGGATCTGAACACTATGACCCTTCAAGTCTTTGGGCTTAATTAGCTCGGGTATCCACTAAAATATGGATTTGTTTATCGAGTCCTCGCCATCCTGAATTCTATTTTAATTTGATTAAATAAGTTTGCGTGATAAGTACACGACTTATCAACCCACCTTCTGATTTGAAGGTACTTTAAGTTTAAGCATCTACATACTATTTGTCACTGACTTGTTTGGTGGTTTTAATGGAAGTTGGGTAGCTAATGAACCTTCTATGGTGATATGGCTGGGAAGTTATCGTAGGTAACAGCCCATAGGTAGGTTGCCCAGAGCCCAGTCACAGTACCACTCTCTTCTTGTTGCCTTTAGGTAAATCTTAGATCAGGGAAGCCACCTACTTAAAAAGAAAAAAAGAAAGTTCAAAAAGAAAAGAAAATGAAAAAAAGAAAAAGGGGAAAAGAAAGAAAAACAAACAAAAGAAATAAGCCACACTTCGCCGTACGAGTATGGCTGGCAAGTTGTCGGTGGTAACAGCTCATCGACCGGTTGTCCAGATCCCAGCTCAAAAAATGCACATAAAAATTCCTAAATCACTTAGGAAGAGGTGGAGAAGTAGAATAAGCCAGGGAGATATACACTGGATTCACCCTTGTGTTGACCCCATAAAAAAAAAGTAGGGAGAAAGCTACTGGTTGTATAGATACACCTTTAGGCATAACTCTTTTTAAGGTCACCTTGGGGCATAGAAATCCGAAGTCTGTTCTGATTGCCGATCAACGAGTCTATCACATTCACAAAAAGATGCCTAGAACTTAGGGTTCTCATCAAATCTTGGATGAGTTGAGTGGCCGTAGAAAGCCACTCTGTAACCCTAAACTCAAAAAATCCAAAAAAAATATTAGAAGTGAAGAAAAAGAGAAAAAGAGATCTTTCTTTGAATAAGGCGAGGACTTGAGGCGGTCTGCATTTTGGTAAATACCCAAGCGTTGTTGTGTCTTTGAAACTTCAGGTCCTAAGTAAAAATTTCTTAATGTTGAAAATGACTTGTGCCCAAGTAATCCAACCCTAATTCTTTTATAAATAGCATATAGTTTTTTGCTAGGGACTAGCAAAAGATAGGCATGGGGGTGTGATGTGCATACATCTAAATAGCCAAAAATGTCTATTAATGCATGTTCTTAGTGTCATATTAGCATCATGCATTGTAAATATTGCATAACATGCACAATCATGCATTTAGATCAAATTGTATAAATTATATAGTAATTGTCTCCTTTTATGGCCAGGGACAGAGTGACTTTTAATCAGGGCCTCGGATCGAAGATCCAACCATACGGATCTATTCAAAGCAACGATTGGAGTTCAACGAGTCCAAGATCACCCTGATCGGACATTCGCAGCACCAGATAAAGTCAGAGGAAGCCTAGAGATCAAGGGCCAACATGGTGTCAATCCGCACTTCAGACGACAAATCCGACCACACGGATCTGTTTGGATCGACGATCACAGCCTAACGACATGAAAATGGGTACAATCTGACATCCATGGCATCATCTACAACACACAGAAGATGGACAGCCAAGATGGCGCCACGTGGCGCCATCTCGGCTGCCTAATCGGCCCCAAGGACCTACCTCTGCTTTTCTTCGTCACCCGTTCGATGAATCTCCACTGTTGGGTGCCCATCCAATGGCCACAGATCCGCATGCTTAAATCCTCCGCATGTCAAAGATGAGGCCTTAGCGCAGCGGTCGTGCCCCTGTGGGCAATGTAGGGGTCGCGTGTTCGAGTCGCGTTGAGCGCCTCAATCCAGACGGGCACGGGTGCAGGCATGATTGGGCTGTCAGATGAAGATCGGGCAGCCGAGGGGAGGAGATGTGGCATGCGGAGGATTCTTGGATCGCGTACACACACGATGACGTGCTTCTACACGCCTCATCGCATGCGGGCGAGTGGCAGAGGCGTTTTGAATGTGCATTGTAAGGCAAGATCTTGACCATCCGATCTCACGATCAGACGGCTGATATAGGTGCGAAAGAGGAGCGGAAGTGAACAGCGTGCACACACATCGCCCACAACGGACCTCTAGTGCGTTTAAGCCTGTCACTAAAGGTCCCATATTAATGTTTTTGATATTGTAATGACCAAAATGACCCCAATCCTTGCAACTATAAAAGGAGACCCCTACCCTACGAATTTCTCATCCCTTCTTTCTCCTCTCTCCCTCTCCAAAGCTTAAGAGAAGCTTGTCCCACACCCGGAATGCTCCTCAAGAGTTAAAACCAAGTTTTTGCCCCCATTCCAAAAGTAGATCCCGCAACGACGATGACAAGCTGCCTTGTTCCCATTCTTTCGACTTTTTCCTCCTCGCCTCGTCCTCTGTCTTCTAGGTATCGTCTCCATCTAGCTCATCCTCCAAGCATTTGTCGAGGAGGATAACTTCTCTCTCCCTTCTTTTACTGCTTTCTAGAGTAGAATTTTCCACTTTCTAGTTGTAACAGTTTCCCGCTTTCTAGTGTAATCATTTCCCACTTTCTTAGTTGTAAAACATTATTCAAATACCAAGTTATTGTTCTTTCTCTCTCTTATTGTTTATATCGATTCCATTGTGACTATTTCACCTTTTAAACAAAGATACAAAAAAATATAATTGTGGATTTTGAGATTGACGTAGCCTCCCTATGTTCGATCTGGAACTTCTTTATGGATTTTTGGTATAAATTTTATCTGTTAAATGGATTTCTTCGCTAATCAAACTGCAATGACGGGTTTTCAAATCCAACTCCGAAAGCATAGTTTTTCGCCCTCAACATTACTTCACGAGGAGATCTTCCATGCAAATCAACTGCTTCAGGGCAGGTAACTTCTGTATTCTTCCCTAATTAACCTCCTAATCTTGGGAAGACTAAAAAATGGAAACAATCAATTAGGAATCCCCTGCCTTATTTTTCATAGTAATCATCATTTGAAAGGCAAGTTTCCTAATTTGCAAAATTTTTTTCAAATCTCATTGAAGTTAAAGCTATTCTATTTAGAGATCCCATCCTTGATTTCATGTACTTATTAGGGAATATGCTTAAATTCTAAATCACTTTGGGCTAACACATTTCTTTCTTGAAGCCCAAGGTGAACATGTCAAGATCAATTAGACTTGGAAATAGAGCCAATTAGGCTTTCTGCATTAGGGTTTTGAAGTGCTAGTACACATTTTTGCCTGAATTAAAGGAAGTTACCCTTTCACATTTATGTGCTACCCAAGCCCTAGATTGAAAAGATCTAATCAAAAAAATCCTAAAATTAGGCTCTAAATTCACTTGAACCCTAAAATCCTTAGACCTAATAACCTGAGAGTCAATCTGGGTGATTTCTAGGTCTTGACCTAGATCTCATTCTACCATCTTTAGGGCGGGTCAGGTGAACTTGGTCTACATTATCGGCCAACCAACATCAAAATAGGTCACAAGTTGAATTAACTTCTAATCAAGTGAAATCAAAGGCACAAATTAGGGCATAAAATTGGTAAACTTAAGGTTTTAAGTTCGTACATTCCAGTCTACCTGGACCCTCAATGACAAGGAAGGTCAGGTGGGGGAAACCCTGTAACTCATTGGGACGCTCTACCGTCTAGGGGTCTTTGCGGGACTCTCCCTTCTTGGCTACCCAGTTACTTCTCAAGTGTGAGAATTTATGATTTAGAGGCATCATCTGCCTTGAAGCTACCTTAGTCATCCAAAAATCTTTCGGTGCCTTGATTGGGCAAAAATTCACATCCAGTCCCTCATCCCTTCTATTTAGAACACATACACAAGAAGGATATTAGGTTTTTAACCTAAGAGGCCTCATTTGATCTTCTTGGGGATTTCTAAATCTGATCTGACCAACTTCAATCTAACTTGAGTTTTGATTCTACATCTTGATTCCACCATTCAATTCAAAAATGCAGCCTGGCTATATAGGAAGACTATTTAGAAAACTTGAGTCACAAATGAGCATGAAAGAAAAGATACTTGAGAATGCCTATAGAAACCATGAAGAATATTGTAAAAAGGACATTCAGGAAAAATTTGCGAAATCAATGAACCACATTTTGAACCGTATGGAGATGATATGAATACAACTGAAACACGGTTCAACCTGGGATAATCTCTTAGCAGAACACATGGAATTGGTGAAATTACACAATAATGATTGTCTGCAATATTGGTCAAATCCTTCAGTTACGGAAGAACACAATTTTTTGAAGGAACGAGAAAGATTGCTGAATGGGTTATATAGAACCATCGATCAAAAATACCTGTCAGAAGATAAGATGACAACTTGGAGTAATTCCAATAATTCATGTAATTTTCCAAATCTCGGGTTTGATGATGGATCCCCAACCCAAATGGAATCTGATTCAAATTACGAACAAATTGATACACCTGATCTTGAGACAGGTTGGGAGGATCCGGTTGCAGGTGATCATGATTTCGTGCCAGCCCTAGAGATACAAAACCCTGGTTTGCCAATCTTAGATTTCCCAGACACCTGTGATAATGAGATTAAGTCAAAACCTCTCGAGGGTGTAAATTATGTCCCTTATGCTGATAAGGTGACTCTCGAGAGCAATTCTGACATCCTTGTAGAGCCCAATCTAGATTCTAGTGATCCAACCCACACCCTTAACCGAGAATGTAGATCTGAGCCTTATTGGGATGATTGTGAGGCCGCGTGTGATACGAATCAGATTTCAAATCTAGATTATGATTTAGGGCCCATATTTGATGAGTACACCTCTTCAGACTCCTCAGAGATACAGATTGATTTTTTGAAAGTCACGTCGATCTATGATATAGAAATTGAGGAGCTAGAAGAGTTGGGATTTGATTGGGCCTTCCCTACAAGCCAACCCAAGCCCATGCCTAATAGGGACACCTTTTTAAACTCGGAATCTGAAAATAGGTTAGATCCAATTCGGGTTGCTGATTATACATCTTTTGTTTTATTCTTTGGTGGAACCTCATATCTGAAATCAAATTCAGAATATGTTTCTCGCAAGTTCTCCGATGATTTTGAATCTTATTCAGATTTTGGAGAATCTTTATTTCCTGATGACTACAAGCCAATCTACGACCTCAGCATCCACGATCCATTCTTCGACTCTAACTCTGAGGTCCCTGATCTGAGATCTTTGAATGAAACTCAGGTTCCATTGAGATGGAATCATTTCTTTTTTATCCTCAGGAATCAAAAACAATAATTGCCGAGAGTGTCTACAATCCAGAGTTCGAATCTTTTCTTCACCCAAATTTATTCACTCTCCAGGCATTTAAATTTGATTTTGATGGGCTCTATGAGGACTCTCTAGATACACATACCCTTGAACATTTTCTAGAAGAGCTCTCACATACAATTATTCTTGAAGCCACCTCTTCACATCAACCCTGACCCGCAACCGAACTCAATTTCAACTCTGATTGCCCTCTCAATGAGCCGGTTGCAGATGATTCTCCTCCACATTTTTATCGGGTTTAGGACATCAATTAGACTACAAATCATGACCCATCCTTCTCTGATCACTTTCGTAGGGTTCCTACATCCACACTGATTCTTTTTCATTGGAGGATCCCTACTCTAATCAGGCTGATCTGACTCAGCCAAACCCTGGATTCACACTTCCATATCTTCTCGAACTTCACAGTATCTGGTGGGTACCACATCTTTTGATCCACAACTATCAACCCGCCAGATTGATTGGGTTTGGGCTACAACATCAGCCTGCTGACCTGAACAAGCACCTGGTTGGACCAACCAGGCTATTGATCAAGGTGCTTGTTCTACAAAACTCGTCTGATTTGACCACTCCTTCTCCATACCATTTTTCGCTTGACTGAAGGCATTGAGTTTAGCGCTTAACAGGAGGCAACCCATCAATACAAAAAATTGAGATCCTTCTGATTATCCTTCTATACCTCACGTTTATTGCACTCTAAGTTCAATTTTTAGAACAAGCGATCCCACCTCTGGTACTCATATTAGAGCTTGAAATCATCCGCAATAGTCATTCCTAACTTGTTTGCCCACCTGATAATCCTGTTCTAATTCTTGAACCCAAAACTGGTTCATACCCTCCGTTTATAATGAGGACATTGCAAAACTTAGGCATGGGGATGTTAAAGTGCAAACATACAAAAATTTCCAAGTTTTTGTAGGTTTCTCACAAAAAAAATGCATATTACAAAAAACAAAAAAAAAATTGAAAAAGACCAAAAAAATGGGAGAAGGGAGGAAATTTTGAAAAATTGAATGCATATCATTCTTAAGAATGAAAAGGGAGGTTATTGAAATGTCAAAAAGGAGCACAATTTGAAATAAAAAGTGTTAGTCATTAGTAAAAGATTAAGGAATCTATTTGAGTTCTAGACCAAATCAAAAGAAAGAAACTAAAAGACAAAAGTGCTAAGAGATACAGAGATTAGTATGAACATTGATCTTAGGCCTCTTGGGCTTGTTTTAAGCTTAAAAATTTAAGTATCCATTAAGATCTGGATAGTCCTCAAGAGGTTAAGGAAAATGCGAAGTTTAAGTATTAGGTCTAAGGCTTAGGGTTATTCAGCCTCGTTAACTGACCTCTGGTTTGTGGGACTTGATAACCTAAGCACCCTAATCCACACATAGTCTGGTTCAGTGTGCTTAATTATCAAAATCACGCAAATGCGTTAATTTTGTTCTAAAAATGCCACCTAGATTAGGAGCAGCTCACCAACACAAGTTGATTTGGATAAGTTCCCAGTTCGGAGAGGCAGGAAATTCCTCTCGAAGATGCGTAATAACATACTATCTCCTTGGTGCGTGTCTCCTAGGATATCTAAATATCCTACCAGGGGCACGTAAGCACCTTATGCTAATTCAGGTGCCATGGGTGGGATTATCCCGAAATGTCTATTGCTAGGGCCTGAATTTAGCTACAGAACGCCATGGGTGGCACTATCTCAAAGTGTCGAAAGCCAGGGTTCTGGGGGTTGCCATGGGTAGTGCTATCTTGAAGTATTAAAAGCCAGGGACCCTATGAGGGTTGATGGTGGGAGCAAGGAATCTGATACAGACCATGTTATAAAGCCAATCTGAAGCTAGAAATAAAGAAAAGAGAGAAAACTCTCTAAAAAAAATCTTCTGTCACTCTCTTACAAAAATGCACTGCAAACTGAATCGAGACTAAAAATGTTTTAAGCACAGGTGCTTTAACCGCGAGTTCAACGAACCTTAGGTTAGTTCCTGTGGGCCTTAGAAACCTTCGTGGTAGACTGAGGCTAAAGCTGGTCAGGTCTAGATCTTGGTTGGTACTTGAGTACCTCAAGGCCTACTATTGGCACTCTGACCTAATTTATACAACAAAAAGCACACATTAGAGATCTGAATACATGGTCTAGAATTTGAGTTAATTCCGTAAGATTTTGCTAAGGGACTAGCAAAAGTTAGGCATGGAGATATGATGATAACATCATCATCAATTTATCTAGCTTTATTTAGTCAAATTTCATCATTAAATGCTTCTACATAACCATCAGAAGACCATAATTCATTGCAAATCCATTATGAGAGAAATACAAGAAACCAGGGATAAAACTGTAATTTTACCATTATATCATGAATGCATAATAATTGTGGATTTCTCTAGGTGTTAATTAAGGGTCAAATAATCTTAGGAGTCTAACAAGTGGGTTAGTACAGACAGAAGAGTTTTCGCATGTTTTAAGAATTAAATGACTTTCGAAAACCTAAAAACTGACCTACTTAATTAATTGAGGTTCTGGTCACTATAAAATTCACCTAAACCTTCTAACATTCATAGAAAAATATTCTCTATGGTTTGATATGTTTGATTTGACCATTAGAACTCAGTTTGACACAAAATAGAGCCACAGACAGACCTTTGCCCTAATTTGGGTAATTATGCAATTTCTCAAATCAAACTTGGTCAAAACCTAAATCTAACTTCACCATTAGATTCCTTGGGTCCAAATTAGGTTTGTACCAAAAATTGGGCCCAATCTGAGATTGTTTCAACCTAGTTTGCACTTTGGTCCAAGTCTGACTTTCTTTATCTCTAATAGCCCCTCAGCTTTTGAATTCCTCACAAAAAGTCTCCTAGGTTCTTTGTCTTCTTCATAAAAAGGTCTCTGTAGCCCTAGAATCCTAATCCTACAACTCCAACGACCTTTGATTGAAGAGAAATCCTTCTCTAATCAATGAATCCCTTCCAAAATTGGAAGGGAGATTCCTTGAGGAGTCCTCTTTCCAATGCACTCATCCTTGAACCCTACAACCTTCCCAATCTCTCATGCAAATGCATGAGAGATTTGGGTATCTTTCAAGTATCTTACTCTGGGTACCTTCCAAGCTTGGGAAGCTTGGTTCCCAAGCTCTAATCAACCTCTAACGGCTTATATAAGGCTCCCCAGACCTCGCCGAGTTCCTGACGCTCGAATTCGACCGAAGTTACCCTCAATTTCATCTCTCCTCATCCGACTAAAGCTCCTCGACATCCGACGACTTCCTCCATCTCCTCTCATTGTCTGACTACAATACCGGCGGCAAATTCTCCTTCCTTGCCTTCCTCCGCGTCGAGCAATACTAGCTGGCACCTCTATCTCCTCTATCATTGCCGTCCTACCCTCTCCGGAGCATTTTCTTCCTCGACGTTGGCCATACCATAACCGGTGCCGCTCCATCCCATTCGTCCATTAGATTAGGGTTAGATTAGTTTATTTTATCTTGTAGGTTAGTTTCTCACTCTTCTTATCCCTATTTTGACCCTCAACACACGTTGTTCACCTTCGTCTTCTCCGCCTCTGACCACTCCTCTAGCGAGGTGCCTCCGACGCTACACCCCTCCATCCGCCTCGCCAACCACCTGACAACCTTTGCCATGACTCCACCAATCAAACCCCTCTCCTATTTCGCTCCATCGCTCACCCAAACACGCCCCCGAACAACCCACCTTCACACAGCCATCTCCGTCACCGTCTAGCCACCTCATGCACTCTTACGCCACGCCACACACACTCACACTCTCTCCGTTCCATGGCAAAGCATCTGATCTTATTTGACAGGGCCAAGAGGCTGCATCTTGGATTTCAGGTACCTGCTCCTTCGTCGTCATTAATGAGTAAGTTCAAGTTCACTTGAAGCTTACTTCCAGCCAATAACCCTAAGTGAGACCTCCAGCCAGAGTGGAATTTACCTAGGAACGCACCAGGGCTTCCAATTGGGAGCCTCGAGCAACCCTTCAATCTTAATTGGATGCATCATCCACTATAGCAATGTGTGCGAGGAAAGCAGGGACATTTAGTCCCATAATGGAAACGACAGAGCAGCTGGAGTAATATAAGACAAAAAAGTGATAGCAATTGTTCACCTCAAGTCAATGGGGGTGAGGTCCCCGCACACCCTACTCACACCTCGCCCGTGACACTGTTCCACATGGGCCTAGTCTGATTACCCACTTAAGCCCACACCTCGTCTACCACCCACACCGGTAGCCCTGGTCCCAGGTATGCTCTTGCCTAAATCTGATTACCCGATACTATGTATGGCCTTGAGAAGGCGGAAAGAGGAAAACCCAAGGAGAAGGAGAGAGAGCACGGGGGTTGGGCGTTTTTGCTCTAAAGATAAATGACTGACACTTAGCCGTTTGAAGAAGAAATCCTTTGTGCATGAAAAAGGAAGGCCAAGGCAAGAATAAGAGGAGAAGACCTGAGACAAGAAGAAGAAGGTGGGAAGAAGGCCTGAACAGTAGAAAGAAAGAAGAAAAGAGAAGACCTAAGCCAAGGAAGAAGAAGAAGAGAAGAGAGAACTAAGGAAGAAGAGAAGAAGAAACAGAAGAAAAATCATAAAGGGGTACTGTAGCTACATATTCCTGCCTTTGATTAAGATTTGAGTAATTGTTCTATATGTTAGACATATAATTGGTGATCCAAATCACCATTATTTTGTCTATGTTTCTTTTTAACTCATCATACACTCATGCCATATATTGCATATAATATTTTGAGTAATTAAGTGTGCTCATTTACATTATTTCTTGAGATTAGCGTGTGAATTCCCATTTGCTCCCAGCGAATGACCTCGAACTTTCATTTGAGTTATAAATCATATTTGTTTTCAAGAGATTTCGACTTATGCTATGACGCAACTCTTAAACAACAATGAATTCGCTCGTAAACACCTCCCTAATCCACTTATCCAATACCCTATCCCTAGCCTAGAAACCTATTTAGGTCCATACCACACTTAACTGACTCAGTCTGAGTCAATTGGTTAGCCACTAGTCAATTACACCCATGGGACTTGATTAGACTAACCCTCAGTTGATTAGACTCATTTGAGTCTAATCAAACCCAACCTAAACCTATTGGACCAAGCCCTTACCCAATTAGGTGCACACGTACTTGATTGGGAACACCTAAATTCAGTTAGGTTCACCCAGAACCTAACTAAGCAAATACCAACCCACACAAGTTTAATTAGGTTCATTATTACCTAATTAGACTAAACCTTAACCTATTTAGATTTCCCTTAACCCAATTAGACATTTACACACACAATTAGACTAGGACCTACCTATTTGGACCCAACCCACTAGACTTAGGGTCAACCTAGACTAATTAGGAACCTATTCTCGCAACCTATGTCTACAAAACCTAGTCCTAACCCTACCCACATAAGACCCATGAAAATCTTAGCCTAATCCTCTTAAGTTATTGCAAACTTAAGAAGATTTTATCCCTTAGTTGCTGGCCAAGAGATACGATCTTATCTCTTAGCAAGATTTTATCCCTTGGTAGCCACCCACCTAGGTTGCCTACTTTTAGAAAACCCTCATCCTATCCAAGCCCTACAACTTAGATCCTAAGGTTCCTATGCTACCAATCCTAGGCATCATTTTTTATTAAATATAAACCATCCAAATTAGTGATCCTAGTCACTCTAGATCATCAAATAGGAAGCCACCTAGATTCCTATAAAAAGACCTAGCCTCCAACCCTTAGAGGGTAGTTAGTCTCTTAGATAATCAGCCACTTAGAGAAATAGCCTACCATAGTCCACACCCTCTCTACCTCAAGCTTTCTCTAGTATTCTTCCTCCCGATGCTCTGGATCTGAAGCTCTATCAGAAGCCTCATACAAGCATCCCTCAAGCAACTCCTCTCTCTCTCTCTCTCTCTCTCTCTCTATATATATATATATATATATATATATATTCTTTCTAGTTTATGTGCTTCATAGTTGTAATCTTGCTTTTGTAAGACTCTCTTCAAGATAGCAATAAAGTTCATTATTCTTGTAATGTCTTGATTCTAGCATTATTTCATTATCTTCTCGAAAGGTTTAAAATGTGGACTACCTCCTTGTGTTTGACCTAGACTCCTTGTAGTTTGGCACTAAAAATTTAATTAAATGCCTTTTTATGAGCTGCAATGATCACATGTATTTTATTCACGTAGATTTGGTGAGCATCAATTTGGTGCCGTTGCCATGGAGGCACGGAGTTATTTTTAACCTTTCACTTTCATACTTATTTTAGATCACTAATATACTTGCTTCTTATTTGTCGCGTGTGTGTAGGAATCAAATCCATGGAGAAGCGCGATGACAGAAGGAAAGCAGGTTGCTATCTTAAGGTAAGTACCCTTATCTTTGTTAGGTTAGATTTCCTTTTGATATAAAAGAAAATAAAAATAAAGGTACTTTTCTTGATCCTTAGGTTAGAAGTATTTGCTTGTGTTTGCTTGCTTTCCTAAAAAAAAAAACTCTCTTTGGTGGGCATTATCTCTTAGAAAACAACAAAACCACCACCACCTTGAAATTTCGACTGCAATTAATTATGATCTTCAAAAATCATTTTCCAAATTTTTATACGTCCAAAAATTCTGAACCTACTCTTGGACATAGTATTGAAGTCAAGTTTGCATCCAAATTTCGTATGCATCTGATCTGTATTTAATTTTTAAAAATTTGTGGACTATAGTGGTATCAGATCTGTTTTCTTCCTAATTTTTCAATATTCAAAAAATTGCAAGAATTTTTATACAACTCTAATTGACTTGAAAATTGAGGCATTAGATTTCTGTGATAATATATAATCTCAAAAAATTATGAAATAAATATTTCATGCATGTTTGTTTGCATGGAAACATCATTCACTAACTAGGTGTCAAAATAGATTAAAAGACACTAGTACACTATTAAAGCTGAAAAACATACAAAACATGCATTAAAAAGTCTAAAAAAAAAATTTTGAGTGCCTTAGATAGTGGTGCAATAGGATCATTGGTTGCTCTGACTGGGTCGCACCATTTTTTATTTTTTGGACTAAAACGCATCATATAGACTAATATGCTATTAAGGTTTCAAATTAATGTAGGGCACATTTACATGCCATACCTTAAAGGAAATTTACCAAATAATTGGGACTTGCAAAACCTCTTGTGTGCTTCATTAGTACCATGTTTGAATATATTGAACCAAGTGAGCCCTAAAATTCACTAATATAAGCACTTGAACCTTAAAAGCAACTGCATCAATTAAGCTTGTATTGTGAACCCCATGTTTGAGCACTCCACAATTCAAATCTATCTCTAAGGGCAACACCCCTCTAACGCCCATCACATTCCAAAAGTACTTCAAGCCTAAGCCTAAAATTGAGTAGACGTTTTCTAGGTAGGACTAATCTACTTGGTAACTTGAAGTTAGATTGGGCTAAAATTAAGGCCTTGTCTACTTGGGCCAACTGGTGACAAGAAAGATTGGTGCAATAATTGCGTTAACTTTTAGTGGTGTCTGATAGATGGCGATTCTCGAACGTGTTTTGAAAACAGAGATCTCGTCGTAGTATAGTGCACGAAAACGCTCATCAAAAAAATTTATAAAGATAACGAGACTTGAGTCCCGGCCATTCATCTCTGGGAGGCGTTTATGGAAATGCAGATTTGAAATCGATCTCTCTTGCCCTACTTATTCAAAACCGCATGTCAATTTATGCTAAGTTCATATTTATGCACGACATGCTTAATTGCCAGAATATCAGAAATTAAAACATGCAACTTCAATCACACAAAAATATTGCAACAAGGCTCATGGTGATTTTCACAAATATATATATATATATATAGAAAAGGATTTTCATTGGTTCATGATGGTGTTTGCAACATAAAGCTCATGAAAAGCTTGTAGAGGAATGCTTGAAAACATAAATCTAGCTAGCAGAAAATGATTTTATACATGAATCTACGGGGGGATTATGCATGCATCATTGGGGGAGAATATAGAGCTACACTATTAAGTAGTAAATAAAGTAGAAAACTATGAAGAACTATAATTTAAAATATCGAAACTAAGGGCATTCAGAGGTGAGCTCTGATGGCCTTTGACTTGGTTGAGAGGAGGAGGGGCAGCCAATGGTGCTTAGGCCGACCCTTGGAGAGAGGTTGAGGAGGTGATCCAACATATTGGCGTGGCGAGGGTGGTGGCCATGGTGAAGCTACTCGTGAAGGTGGAGTGGAGGTGGAATGAAGCTAAGCTAAAATGGAGCCAAGAGTGAATGGGTCCAAATTGCCACCCCTTAGGTCTTTTTATAGACCTAAGGGAAGCTCTCTAGAGAATTATGGAATTCTCTAGAGTGGCCTATGATGGGAGCTCCTGGGAGAGTGAGAGAGAGGTGGATGATGGTTTTTAGATCCACCAAATGTGGACCTAAAAATTGAATGGCTCTTGGTTGCTAATTTTAGCAATCGAGGCAACAACACATGGTAGAAAGTTCTAGAGAACTCTAGGCTAGGTTTTTTCGTGTTGATGGTGTGTGTGGGTGTGTGTGGGTCGAAACATAGGTGGCTAGGTTGATTAGGTTAGTTCTAGTGGGTTTAGGTCTAGGTTAGGTCTCAAATTAGGGTTACAAACCCTAATTCACTAAGGCAAAGTGCAATTAAACTTAATACAACTCTAATTGGGGGTCTGGAAACCTAATTGAGAGTAAAACAACTCAATTAAGTTAGTTCTTGGTCAATTGGACTCTCATTGAGTCCAATTGGACAATGTGTGCTGAGATCAGGGCTCAATTGAACTCAATGAGTCCAATTGAATAGACTGAAGAGATGGACCATGATCCAAGCCAATTAGGTTTAGTGAGGACCTAATTAGGTCTTTAGGGATGTCTAGAGGTGATGTAGTAGGGTTAGAGCACCTTAATTTAGGTTCCTAGGGTGTTAGAATTTGGTTTAGGGAGCTAGAGATCCAAGATCAAGGGTTGAATCTCAAAATAGGGTCTGGAGGGCAATTTTGGATGTCCAATAAAAGTGTCAGACGACTTATAGTAAAAAATTAGAAGTCCAGACTTATTGTCTGGATGTCCAATCAGAGTCAGGAGGGATTCTAAGTTCTGTCTTTGGTATTCTACATAAATTGGACGTCTGACCAAGTGTCTGGACGTCCAATAACATTGCAGAAGTGGATTTAAGGTGTGCAGGAGTTGGTTAAGGGTTCTCGATGTCCTATAACTCATCTCAACATCCAAATAGAGGCTAGAGTTAGGGTTTTAAGGTTTCCTAGGTTGCGGTGACCTAATCTAAGTGTGGTTAACACTTGGGGAAGCTTCTAGGCTGTCCTAGGACTAGGATGGACCTAAGTTCTTCACAATTTATTACCTTATTCCTACTTAAGAGAATGGCATACCTTAACTCCCTTACATTATTATCTACTACATCTAATCTAGGTCTTTTGCACCAGCTCTGCTGCAACACTAGTTATTCTTTATTCTTCAGATCCAGCTTTAGATCCAACTTCAGATCTAGCTTCTGATCAGCTTATTACCTGCAATTGGCATAATGTACCTAATTAGTACATTATAGCATTATTTTATGCATAGCTAAAAGAAAGCAGTAAAGGTGCTAGTAATGCATATGCATGCATGAATTACCCTAACTTATGCTAAGTCCTAGCCTAATTTAGGTTAATTAAGACGTATGATTGCTGCGTAATTGTACCCCTATGCCTAAATCTTGCTAGTCCCTAGCAATTGAAAGACTAAATTATTCACATAAGTGTCCCTAATGGATTGATTATTTTATCAAGTGTATGCGTAGAGATTTTTCTCCTTTTTGTTTTCATCCTATGTTCTAGAAATCCAGACAACCGTGAAAGTGTAGCTATGTAGCTTTTGCAACAGATTTGAGTGAAAATCTAATTCACCTCTAAAGCCTGTACTTGACCCCTAGTAAAAATTCTAGTTGGATAGGCGGACTTCTTCCCTCGAGGTATTCAAGATATTCTTTGAATTCCACCCCAGCTTTAAGTTTGGGTAGAGAATGTCATGAGGGATGCGGGCGTTTATTTGGTGGCTCACTCTTAGTTGGTGCTACATAGAGATTAGTACTTCAGAATCTACATTCCTAGATTATCAAGTAACTCATCTCAGAGAAAGATGAGAAAAACTATACTCTTTTGGTTCCTTTGTATTCATTCTCTCTTTCTCTCTCTATTTTTTTTTTTAGAGCTCAGAATCTCATCAGATTCTCACGTATGATCCATATTTGGTGATCTCACTTGGCATTAACACTTTAATTGAGTTCTCATAACCTTAACACTAAGTCAAAATTCCTCAGTCAGTATTCAAACGGTTAGAAACACAAAAGATTGGTTAAGGTCATATTTGGTGGATCTCAAATTTATTTGGTGGTATTGCCTCAATGTAACTAAAATAAATACTAAATATTCACACTCTTTTTTTCTTTTCATCATTTCTTTTCTTTTTTTTCATTCATTTTTTTTTTCAACACAACACAACTAGCATACATCCATGAACTTTATTGAGGAGGTATTATTAGGAATTAGTGGTACTCAAGAGACATTGGGTGGCTTATTTGGTGGAGGTGCCTACTCACGGCACCGAGAGAGACAGATAGGATGGTGTATTTCTTATCTTGACATCAATACCCTCCTTCAGCCAAGGATTCCATAAAGAATGGTCGTAACCATCCACCTTAGCCCTAGTTTTTTGAAAACTCACTCTCCGCTTATTTGCCTTATTTGGTGACTCTCAAAATTCACACAAAATGTATATGCAGGAACTGAGAGCGAAAACTATGCCGAATCTCTGAGTATCATTACCTAATTATCTAGGATTCCAGATTCCTTGCACTAATCTTAGAGCACCAGTACTCTCTATTCTCATCTCACACTATTTGGTGGATTTTGGAAAAAAATCTGCCTGAGTCCCAAAACACTGTATAGGGGTTCAGGAAAAGAAGCACTGCTTCTTCTCGACAAACTAAAGACATTTATCATCCTTCACCGTGAATCCATTGCAAATTTTATGTGTGTGTGAAAAATTATATTGGATTCCAGTTTACAAGAATCAACTAAAGGATAAAATTCCTAATGCATTCTCTTAATAAAATAATCTTATTCATGGATACACTATGTATATATGCTATAAACAAGCAACCTCTTATATTCATACTTCATGAAATTTCCCTTTCGGGTTACATTCAACTTGACCCTAGATTTAGAACAAAAGGTGAGCGGGTGAGTCGGAAGTAGCTGTTGTAGATATTTTTAGCTCCAATGAGAGCATTGGAGGTGGAGTCAGTTGTTCTTTTATTTAGGGTCCTAAAGTACGTTTTACATGCAGCTCCAAGGTTTTCCTAAATGTTGGCATAAAATTTTCAATTTTGTCATATCTACCCCCCCCCTCTCCCCATGCCTAAGTTCTTGCATGTGTCCTGCATGAATATAAAAGAAAATAAATACAATAGGGAGTAAATGAGTAGAAATCACCTGGAATTACTCCTGAAATTTTAATGTTCAGCACCGGCCTACCAGACAGTATGTAATATGCAAGAGAAACATGCTTAAAAGAAAAATATGCTATGTGTAAAAATGGTTATGTATAGATGATGGTAGAATGTGGGATATGTGCTGATGTTAATGCCTCCAGCTGGGCAAAAACTCAATCAGATGTATCAGTTCTTGAATAAGAGCCGGTCAAGATTAAGAGAAAGTTGTGCTCGTGTGCTCCCAGAATCAATGATCCAGAGATGCAAATTAGCTAATTGTGCACCCCTACTCCAAAAAGTCTAGCTATAAGAAAGTGTGGAGTAGTGGTGGAAAATAGAGGATAATCAAAGGGGGGATCATGATGTTGATTCAGCTGATTTATCATGTCCCACAATTCAGCAGGAAGTTTCTAAGAGAGTAGATCAAAATGTATTTCAGAACCAGAATCTGAGTCATAGGGATCCTCATAACGATAGTTGACATCAAAAATCATGTGCTCTCCAGGCTCTGGGTCATATGGGGGTATCCGTGAAAGTAGAAGATCTGTGGGGAGGTCATTGAAATCCTCGTCAGAAATTACTTCATCCTCATCAGTACTCATCTCTGATCCATCGGAGGTTGACTCTTCAGGCTCGGAATTGAGCCATCCATTAGATTGACTAGGATGGTAGGTGCGTCCCTAGCTCATTCTGCTCAAAGCTTCACCCTCGTATGCATTGGGTTCCTCAGTAATTCCTGCCCCAGGTAGCATATTTATTTCTTCGTTCAAGTCATCCATAGCAACTTCTGGTCTTCGGATATCAGGATCAGGGATAGAAAGTGTCATCTCAGAATCTCTAGCATCTGAATTAAGGATGTAGGTGAAAGAAGAGTGCAGATCAGAAGATGTTGGCTCTAGCACATGTTCACCTACAATGGGAAGTGGCTTAGGCTGATTAGTAGTGTCACATGTAATGTTTGCCTCAAGATCCATATCCTCAAATGGATCTACTTCTCTTATCATAGTTGGGTTATCTAACCCAAAAGGTTTCTCCTAGGATTCAGGATAATCCGATTGTGGCTCAGTCCTGGAGATATCAGTCCTTTCCTCAGTTTCCTGAATGGAGTTTTCAGTTGAACCCATTTTGAATATTTCCTTCTCCTGTCTCATATCCAAGCTGGATTCTTCTTCCCTTGAATTATCTTCCGACATCTGCTCCCAAGAATCTCCTGTGTGTCCGTCTGGCGTAGTCATTTCAGATTCTTCGAGGTCTTCAAGGATATTTTCCACTTGATATCTCAAAAGCAGTAGTTCTTGAGTTTCCCGATTTTGTCCAATTGGCCTTGTTATCCCTGTTGTTCCCTGAAGGAGCTCCATCACAGCTTGTTGATACGGAATCCAGCTTTGTCTTTGGTTCGGCTCAGTGATAGCTTGGATTTCATGTAGATAGAATGCAGCCTTCTCCATAGCACTAGCTATAGCTCTCTGTATTGTATAATACGGTCACATAAGCACTGGTAGTTCTTTAGGGATTCCAGGGGTGAATCAGGTCTACGCATATTCCATGTGTGAGAAGTAGGAGTGTGAAATCCATACCCTTGGTTATAAGATGAGGTCCTTTGAGGGACTGGCTGGTATGGGTCATAATATCCAGGGTTAGAATATGGGTTAACCATTTTGGTAACCTGAGGAGAAGGATTAGGCGAAGCGAAAAGTCATCTTCACCACCTTGGGTTCTAATCCCAAGGTTGAGTTGATTCAGTGACCTGGGCTCTTAGATAAGCTCGTGGGTCCAGCTCTTCTGGATCTTGATTAGGTTCAGATCCAGGGTTAGCCAGATAGAAGAAGAGGGTAGGGGAGAAGATGGCCCAGGCGAACTGACTCACCTCCTTGGGAGTGGCTCCCAAGGTCCAACCAATCGAGGTCCTAGTGACCTCCTTCCTCGCATGCACCAACCAACCCCTAGGTTGGTGCAGCCAGCTAGACAAGGCTAAGGCCCTATCAATCAGATGGTCCTTATGATCAGATGACCAGATTTTTCGTTTAAAGTTCTAATTCCTGAAGAGAAAATTCGTTGTTCAACTGACTGAAAGTAATTCCCGCCTCTCAAGCTAACCCAGCCAGTTTGGTTACGAGGGGACTAAGGGGAAGGTTCTTCCTTCGACTCACGCCTCTGGTTTCGTTACCCTCGAAACACGGTCGTTTGACACTGCCCCGCAGACTTAGTCACCAAGTTCGGCAAGAGAGGTTGAAGCCACCTAGTAGTACGACAACGAATTCGGGTTTGCTTACGTGTTTTAAAATTAATTTCAACCCACTTTTCTTCAGTTGAGGTTTGTGGTGAGTGGCCCACAAGGTGACCAAGCTCACTGGCTAAACCTTAGACTTAATTAAGTCTAGGCTAGCCTATGTGTGATCTCTAGAATGTAACCCTAGAGGTATAACCTAGGATTCATACAGTTCTAGGGTTTCCTTTTTTGCGAATTCAGCAGACCAATGAAACACACATAATTCTCTGGAAAATACTTGAATCCAAATAAACTAAAATTTTGCAAGTAGATTCCTTTTTTAATTATCCTTTCAGAGAATATTTTTTGTGATTTTTACTATTTCAACCGAATTGCTAGGGATTTTTTATTGTCAAGGGGTCAGAACTGGAATTGTGACCCCTAATCGGATTTTCAAATTGAAAAAGTATCAAATGATCTTCAAAAATTTGAGAAAAATATGGGAATTAAAACTAATGTAATCAGCTTACAAACCCCACAATTTTTAGTCAAAACAGATTCGTAGATTGCCTAGAATTACTTTTTGAATTTTGAAAATTTTTAAATTTGGGTCAGTCTGTCCCCCTTGGACTTCACGAATTTTTAAAAATATTGTACTTGGAATTTTTCAAAATAAACAGTGTCATTTGAAAGATCATTTGAAAATGAAGGTATAGCTCAAATTTAAGAATTTTTCGCTCATTAATCTTTTGGAAATTGAATTTTTAAGTTGGAATTTGAAATCTGGTTGAAAATCAGAGAATGGTGGGGAAGCTTTTGAAAAAGTATTTGAATTTGAAATTCAAACTTTCCACCAACATAATTTTTTTTAAATGATTTTTTTTCAAAATATTTTCAAATTTTCTTTTTTTTCTTGCTGTTTTTTTTCAAAACTAACTTAACTAATCCTAAGATTCAAAAAGGGAAACCTATTCTAACTACCTAAATTTTTTTCTTTTGATTTTCTTTTTTTTTTCAAATGAAATTGCTAGAAGGAAGTCTAACCTAAGGTTCAAATCAAACCTAGACTAAGAAAGATATGATGTGAACTTGGTTTTTTTTTTTCCGCTCTTGTTATGTGCACAGATCCCATTTTTCCCTGTTTTCCTGCACATCAAAAGACAAGCAATGGAAGATTTATCAGTGATAATTCTAGAGATCGAAATCAAAAATGACGTTGCCTCCCCGGCAACGGTGCCATTTGACAGAGGGCGATTCTCGCGTGTGTTTTCAAATCAAAGATCTCGTCATAGTATAGTGCATGAAAATGCTCGTCAAAAATAATTTATAAACATAACGAGACTTGAGTCCCGGTTGTTCATCTCTGGGAGGCGTTTATGAAATGCTAATTTGAAATCGATCTCTCTTGCTCTACTTTTTCAAAATCTCATGTTGATTTGTGCTAAGTTCGTATTTATGCACGGCATGCTTAGTTGCCATAATATCAGAAATTAAAACATGCAACTTCAATCACACAAAAATATTGCAACAAGGCTCATGGTGATTTTCACAAATAGATATATATATATATATATATATATAGAGAAAAGGATTTTCATTGGTTCATGATGGTGTTTGCAACATAAAGCTCATGGAAAGCTTGTAGAGGAATGCTTGAAAACATAAATCTATCTAGCAGAAAATGATTGCATACATGAATCTAAGGGTGGATTATGCATGCATCATTGGGGGAGAATATAGAACTATACTATTAAGCAGTAAATAAAGTAGTAAACTATGAAGAACTATAATCTAATCTATCAGAACTAAGGGCATTCAGAGGTGGGCTCCGATGGCCTTTGACTTGGTTGAGAGGAGAAGGAGGGGCAGCCAATGGTGCTTAGGCCGACCCTTGGAGAGAGGTTGAGGAGGTGATCCAACATCTTGGCATGGAGATGGTGGTGGCCATGGTGAAGCCACTCATGAAGGTGGAGTGGAGGTGGAATGAAGCTAAGCTAAAATGGAGCCAAGAGTGAATGGGTCCAAATTGCCACCCCTTAGGTCTTTTTATAGACCTAAGGGAAGCTCTCTAGAGAATTATGGAATTCTCTAGAGTGGCCTATGATGGGAGCTCCTGGGAGAGTGAGAGAGAGGATGGATGGTGGTTTTTAGATCCACCACATGTGGACCTAAAAATTGAATGGCTCTTGGTTGCTAATTTTAGCAATCGAGGCAACAACACATGGTAGAAAGTTCTAGAGAACTCTAGGCTAGGTTTTTTCATGTGGATGGTATGTGTGGGTGTGTGTGGGTTGAAACATAGGTGGCTAGGTTGATTAGGTTAGGTTCTAGTGGGTTTAGGTCTAGGTTAGGTCTCAAATTAGGGTTACAAACCCTAATTCACTAAGGGAAAGTGCAATTAAACTTAATACAACTCTAATTGGGTGTCTGGAAACCTAATTGAGAGTAAAACAACTCAATTAAGTTAGTTCTTGGTCAATTGGACTCACTGAGTCCAATTGGATAGTGTGTGCTGAGATCAGGGCTCAATTGAACTCAATGAGTCCAATTGAATAGACTGAAGAGATGGACCATGATCAAAGTCAATTAGGTTTAGTGAGGACATAATTAGGTCTTTAAGGAGGTCTAGAGGTGATGTAGTAGGGTTAGAGCACCTTAATTTAGGTTCCTAGGGGGTTAAAATTGGGTTTAGGGAGCTAGAGATCCAAGATCAAGGCTTGAATCTCAAAATAGGGTCTGGAGGGCACTTCTGGATGTCCAATAAAAGTGTCAGACGACTTATAGTGAAAAATCAAAATATTAGACTTATTGTCTCGACGTCCAATTAGAGTCAGGAGGGATTCTATGTTCTATCTTGGATATTCTGCAGAAATTGGACGTCTAACCAAGTGTCAGGACATCCAATAACACTGCAGAAGTGGATTTAAGGTATGCGGGAGTTGGCTAAGGGTTCTGGACATCCTATAACTCATCTGGACGCCCAGATAGAGGCTAGAATTAGGGTTTCAAGGTTTCGTAGGGTGCGGTGACCTAATCTAGGTGTGGCTAAAGCTTGGGGAAGCTTCTAGGCTGTCCTAGGGCTGAGATGGACCTAAGTTCACAATTTATTGCTTTATTCCTACTTAATAGAATAACATACCTTAACTCCCTTACATTATTATCTACTACATCTAATCTAGGTCTTCTACTCCAGCTCTGCTGCAACATCAGTTATTCTTTATTCTTCAGATCCAGCTTTAAATCCAGCTTCAGATCTAGCTTCTGATCAGCTTATTACCTGCAACTGACATAATGCACCTAATCAGTACATTATAGCATTATTTTATGCATAGCTAAAAGAAAGCAGTAAAGGTGCTAGTAATGTTTATGCATGCATGAATTACCTTAACTTATGCTAAGTCCTAGCCTAATTTAGGTCAATTAAGACCTATGATTGCTGCACAATCAGTGTCTCGCCGTGCGAGGTGTCCTAGGGGGTCCCACCCTTCTTGCCAACCAAGTAATTCAAGGGTTGGTCTAACTCAGTCGTATTTTTGGGAGCTAGGATTAGGTCTAGTTAGGGTTTACACTCTATGTACTAGCTTGATTGTTGGTGTTGTGAGGGTGGGTATTCTCTCATCTATCTTCTCTCTCTCATCTATCAACCTTCTTCTGGTGCATGCAAGGTAGAAGATCTCTAAACCCTGATTTGATGCCACCTTTAGAGAGAAATCCTAGGAGAAGGCTTGTTTTTTCTAAATCTGATTTTGAATCCTTTCCTGTGGCTAATCACCATGAGGAAGAATTGATTGAGGAGGAGAGCTTAGACCCACACACTTTTTCATCCCACTATTCCTCCTTTCCTCCCTATCTCAACCCACCCATGACTTCAACTTCGACAAGATGGGAGAACCCTCCTCAACACCCAGGGCTTGATTCCCGTACCTACACCTCATATTCCTTGGGAATAGATAGGCCTACCTCATCCTTATGAAATTCCACACAAATCTCTGGATATCAAGGATCTCTACAATCTTAAGAGACACTCTCCCTACAAGACCAGCACCTGATCAGCATGACCAACTATCTTGACTGGTTCAACCAGACTCATCTCTCCCCTAGTTGGGGATATGCCACAGAGTCCCAATACCTAGGATATCAATCCTACCCTCAAAATCATTTTGCAGATTATCCCAATTTCACCCAACCCACTCCACCTTCTTATTGGGATAACCCTACACCACCCAACCAAGGATATGATCTTTACCCTAGGTATTCAAATCTTGATAATGGATATTCTGATTTGACTGAGGTTAGAAATCTTAGAAATTATTATCCTCAACCCACTTAAACTATTGACCTTTGCAGTGATCTCGAGATTACCCAATTGCTCCAAGTGACCAGGAGATGAGAAAATCTAATAAAAGAAATACTGATAACATGATGAATGAGCTTAGTAGAATCCGGGAAGCACAACATGATAAATGATAAATGATAAACACCAGTTTATCATCATTCTTATGCTTGAAAACAAACCTAGCTCTTTAGATTTTGGCCTCGTAAATAGGCTTTTGGGTTGCATTTAGGCATCAACTAGGTTAGGCATGCATTGCATATTTTGTTGTATTTTTAATACATTTTTTTGAGTGTTAGGGACAAACAAATAGAAAGATCCCTAAAACCCTGACACTCATGAAGGCAACTAGTGAAGAGGAAGCTCATTCTAGCTGGGACCCAGCCAAATCCAACTCATCATAGTTGGATACCAGCTCACTTGAGTTAGGGTTTGCTCCATTAAGCTCCATTCAGCTCATCTTAGCTGAATGGTAGCTCAGGATAGCTCATCTTAGCTCACCCTAGCTCAAGTTAGCTCAGATTTTGCTCAACTTAGTTGAGTCTAGCTCACCTTAGCTCCAATTAGTTCGTTGGGAGCTCTAGCTAGCTCAGCTAAGTTGACTAGAGTCCACCTCAACTCAGGTCTAGCTACTTCCAGCTCCACTTAACTCAAGTCAGCTGATGATGACTTCATACAGCTCAAGCCAGCTCAAGTCCAGCTCCAGGGCACTCCACTTAGCTCAACTTAGTTGAGCTAAGCTACCTTAGCTACTTCAGCTAGCTAGGTCCTCCCTAGGAAAATCAGCCCCAGCTCACCTCAGCATATCTCAGCAAAAGCTAGGTTACTTTAGCTTGGCTTAGTAGCTAGCAAAGAACTAGTAAGCTAAGCCAGCTAGAGTAGCTCCCTGCAACTCCCTTCAGCAGCTACCAGCTCTAGTTCAACTGTAGGCATTCCTTCCTTAGCTCCTCTTCCCTAAACCCTAGCTCCATCCCACCTCCTCCTCTACTCAACTACTAGCTAAGCTAGCTTAGCTAGCTTAGCTTAGATACATCTCTACTCCCACTGGCCTTCCACCACCTACAACCTAACTCCACCTCATCACCTAACTAGTCCACCTAGTTAAGTCCACCTACTCTTATTTAAGTTGGCACCAACCAACATACAACCTTTAGCCCCTCAACCACCCCCAAAAGCCACCTTGTTTTTGAACAAACTCACCCTTCTAGAGCCCCCTTCTTTTGGTGCCAAAACACACCCACATCCTAGCCCTACACATCTCCCTTAAACCTATCTCCACCATCCACCTAACCCCCCTTCTAGAAACCTATGTTGGTGCCAAGGATAAGCACCCTTCCACCACCATAACTACCTCCTAACCACCCTAAGTTGGCGCCAAAATACCCTACACACATCCCTACAAATTGGCGCCAACATCCACCATAATCTCCACCTTACACCTACCCCCATAAGACCATCACCACCACCCAATTTGGTGCCAAATCCTTAGCCCACAAACCCCATCCTAACCCTCTTCTAGTTGGTGCCAAAAAACCCACTTAACCAACATCTATGTTGGCGCCAAGTTACACCCACATATCCACCCTCCATCTACTTCACAACTACATCCTAACCTTCCATTCTCCAAACCAACCACCAACACTTTAACCCTCCTATGGTTGGTGCGATTAATGGTCCCTCTCCAACAACATAACCACCACCCACACACCTCCTCCCTTGGCGCCAAATAGCCCTAGCTCTAGGATAATCTAACCACCCTTATAAACCCATCCTAACCCTACACCTACATCCCCATCACCACTCCTATATATACCCCCTATCTACCACCATTAATCCCAATCCTTGGGTTTCATAATTCTCCACTTTCATACCACCATACTCACGGCCAAGAGAAGGAGAAGAAGAAGATTAAGGGGACACTCTATCCCCTTGGTGCCTTCCCCTCTTCCTTTCTCTCTTGTGCCACCACCAGCCATAGGAGCAGCCAGGCAAGGAAGACCTTAGGATGAGGTCTTAAGGGTGGTGCACACCACCATAGGAGGAGTTTTGTGGGTGGAAATCATCCATCCTTGGAGGAGAAAAGGCACACCCCATAGGGCTTGCCAAGGAAGAGACCATTTTGGAGGAGCTATTCAAGGTAGGAGAAGGAGAACTTCTTTTCAAGCCCAAGAGCAGTTGATCTTGGAGCAAGAAGCCTGTCTCTCTTCTTCACCAACATCATCATAGAAGGAATTTTATTTTCTGTTATTTTCATTTGTTAGAGTAGATGCATTCCTCTACCTTTCCCTTTGTAAAATAATTTTCTCCCTAATTAAAGTTGCCTTCTCTTCATTTGTGTTGCATCTTTATTTTTTATTGTTTCTAGCACTTTCACTCTCTCTCTAATTACCCTAGGCCTCCACGTGACTAGAATGGGTTTAGAGATAATACTAGCTTGGCACTTTAGCGTTAGTATTAGCAAGTTAGGTGTAATCTCTTTCCCCGCTTTAATTATGTAATTTCCCATTATTTCAAAACAAGAAAATCTTATATCAGAAAACCTAAAAGGAAAGTCGGTTTCTATTTTGTCAAGCAAGATTCTTAAAAAGTGCATTCTTGCCTCCTTGGAGGATCCTAGATAGCACCACTATATAGGTTTACAAATTGTAAAAGCGATTGCGAATTAGTGTGTTACAACGACTCAAAACCTGCCTTTACAAATCAAGCTTTCTCTGCATCAATAAACCTAGTCTTAGTGTGCCGCAAGTTGGTGGTGAGCCACTCAGGGTTTAGGATTGACCTTAAGTATGACATCTTATTCAATCCAAACCTCTACTTACACGAAGCCCATCCACTAGCCTTTTGATTATCCAAAATAGATCTTGTCCAGGCCTACGTCTAAATTGATAAATATCTCTGATGTCCCAAAGACTGACTCTAAAATGAATGACAAATCATTGGAAGGTACATTTGATGGGGTCCTTGAAACTAAACGTGATACATCTTGAATTGAATCATCTGAAAACCCCATCTTGGAAAATGATGAAGAAAGTGTTGGCAACCCCAAGATTAATTCTTGATGGTAACACCATCATTAGCCATAATTAGCTTTAATTAGTCAAAATCAAGAGACAAAAGCTCTTACATAATCGCCTGAGCCTAATTCCATGCAAAATCATTTTGAGAAGAAAATACTAAAATAGGGTTAATTCTGCAGTTTTAAATACATCATAAATGCAGAATAACCATGGGGTTTATCAAGGGTTAATTAAAGGTTAATTGGGGATTAAAGTCCTATGAGTTAGTCCACACAGATAGAAATAGGGTTTCACGCATTTCAAGAACTAAATCAGAACCCAAAATCCTAATTTCAGACCCGCTTGAATTAAAGAGGTTCTAGTAAGGATAAAATTCATCTAAACCTCCTAAAATTCATAGATAAATATACTGAGTGGTTTTGTACCCTTGTTTTGACCATCTGAACCTATGTTGACCTTTAACAGAGTCGGAGATAGGATTTTACCCTAATTTAAGCCTCTGTGCAAATTGTCCAGTTAAACTTGGTCAAAATTGAAATCCAACTTCACCATTAGATTCCTTGGGTCCAAATTAGGTTTGTATCAAAATTTGGCTCAATAAGAGTCCATCCTAACATAGTTTGCATTTCAATCCATTAAAACTCTATTCCTCTCAATCAAACCCCTAGCTTTCGAAAATCTTTGTAGAAAGGCCCCTAACTTTCTCATCTTCTTCACGGATAGGTCCCTTCCACCATTGTTAGGTCAACCAAACTATAGATGACCTTTGATCGAACCAAAACCACACTAAATCAACTCAAAATCCCACCAAATTTGGTGGGATTGGTGTGCACATTGTAGGGAATCTTCTGAAGGTGATCTTAGCTTCCAATTGGCGCTGATTTGCCCAAACAAATCCATGAAACTCGTGGGTTTCTTGTGACCTAATTCCCAAACCAATCAAGCCTCTTTCCTAAATCAGAGCTCGGCTTAGAGCTGTATAAAAGCACTTGGAGCTTCAGGCTGTGCTCCTTAGCTTGATTTTGGCCTCATCTCTTCAATTTCTTCTCCCTCTGGCCACCTCCATCGTAGCTCCAGCGGCCCCTCTACTTCTACATCTTCGCCCTCTACCATATACTATAGGCAGAGGGAAACTCCTTATCTCCTTCCGCTTCTCGCAAAACCAGCAGAGGCCCTCGAACCCCTTCTTCCTTGTCATTCTCCCTAATTAGAGGATTCCCTTTCTCTGGCATCAGCCAATCACAGTTGGCGCCAACTCATTCTTTTCATCCAATAATTAGGCTCTCTCTCTTATTCTCCCTAGATTAGCTTTCACCTACTACAACTCCAATTTGACCGACGAATCACCTTTTCCCCCTTTCATCTTCTCCACAGTCAGCGATGCTCTGGTGAGCTCGCCTAGCTAACATATGCCACCAAACTCCATGTTACCACCTCCAAAACTTCCACCGTGCTCCCTAGAATAAAAGCCCCCTATTTATTTGGAGCTTCATCCACTCCACACACCCACCGAGCAAACCCATCACCGTTCACCCTCTCTGACTCCATCCGGCCGCTACACACCTCCGCTCATCGAAAAAAACTCCACCATCACTCTCCTCACACACCAGCGACTCTTCTGGACCATATAATTAGGGCTTTTAAGCCTGTATTCGTCATTTCAGGTCTTCTTCATCTTTGCTTGTTGTCGCCATCGTCTCCAGTTCCGACCACTGCTTCTCGACTGCCCCCAGCTTCGACTCTACCTCCAGGTGCTGCGGACTTCAACAACAACCACAGAAGCACCCCCAATTGGATGCAGAAGAGTCAGCAGCTGCGACAATTTGGTTGCTGCAACTCTGCTATTGCACGAAGGAGCAAGGTAGGACATTTAGTCCTACCTCGTAAGTGGACAAGCTGCGGACTGCATATAAGAGGGAAAAGTGCTAAAGCTTTGTCGCCCAAGTACATGGGGGGTGTCCCCCATCCACTCAGCCTTCACTCCTCACTCACCTTCACCCCCGATGAGCCTGGACCCAATATTGCGCATACCCGACTACCCGGATCTGAATGCTCGATTACATGCCTAGTTACGAGAGGAGGAATTTGTGAGGAGGAGGGGGGAGGGTTTTGCTACAGCTCTCATGACCTCAGGTAATGTGCTGAAGAAAGGTTAAGGCTTAGCCTATTATAGGTTTACTCTGTGCTTGGTCCACACCCACCTAATCTAGGTTGACCTAACCTAGATTTACCAGAACCTGCACAACCTAGCCCTACGAGATTCAAAACACCCACACTTCTTCTACCTAGCCTATTCTAGAACACCTATTCTTAGCCATCTTAATTTTAGTAAACCTAGCCTAAGAACCTAATACCAAGCCCCCATGGATGGCTAACACTCCAACCATTCAAATTCTCCTCCACTTCACTCTTACGACCACCAACATCTTCCCTTCTACCCTCCCAAGGCCATCCACTCTCCTCAACCATGGAAGGCTAGGTGAAGCTCCAAGGTGCTCCCCTTCAAAGCTTCAATGACGGCTAGAAGAGAAAGGGTCCACCACCATCTTCTCTTCTTCATGGGCATGCCCTCTTCCCTTTCCTTGAAAGATGAGTCGATGCCCCATCTTCTTTTTCTCTTAAACGGCCATAGAGGAGACCATCTTCAAGGTCTTCTCAAGGACGGCCATTGGTAGAGAAAGGGTGCAACACCCTCCTCTCTGCTTGGGTGCACATGCCCCTCTCCTTCTTCATAGTGGACGGCCAAGAAGGCTTCTCCATAGGCTCTCTTGGTTGATCCCTTTCTTTAGTTTAGATTTATTTTAATGTATCCAGATTTTACAATGACATAATTTTTGATCCATGATGCTCTTGTCTAATGATTTTATGTGCGTGCTATTATCTTCACAGCTTACAACTTTGATGCTTGCCTATTAGTGTACTAAGGAATGTCGCCTTTAGGATTGTCACACCATGCATGACCACCATGGCCTCACTTAGATGCACGTAGTTAGTTAAGGTTGCAGATGCCTAGTTAGATTTAGGTGGTGTCATATTAGGTTTCATTTCATTTTTCAAAATAAAAATCAAAAACATAAAAAAATCATAACATACAAAAGGACCAAAAAGATTAGGTTAGATTAGATCTAGGTTAGAAAAAATGAATTCAAATCTCAACTCATTTTCACGCCTCCCAGAGACGAACGACTAGGACTCAAAAGAATAAAATCAATCAAGTTTCGTTATTATAAATATTTTTGTCAAGGGGATTTCACGACTATACTACAACATTGTTTTCCTAAAACTCGTGATTTCCACGCTTGTCAATTGCCATGTGTATTATGTGGATTTCTTGCAATTAATTCATGTGATTAAATAATTCTAATTATATCAATAACATATTTAATCTAGCTTAGTAATAATTTAAATAATTAATCAAGTTAAGTACTTATATAATGTAATAAGTTAAATAAGTAGGTAAGTTAGTAGTTAAGTAGTTATATAACTTAGCTAAAAGTAGAGTAAGCTAATTAAACTATATATTAAGTTAAGTAATTTAGTTAAATATAGTTAATCTTAATTAAGTATTGTATTAATAATAAGTACTTAAGTTAATTGTAACTAAGTTAATAAATATTAATTAAGTAATTTATAAGTGAGTATTGATAACAACCTAATTTATTACCCTAATTGGCTTAATGTAAGGATAACTCCTTAGTAAAATCATGCACTAAGTTTATAAATAATGCATTTAGAGCATGCATGCATATTTAGGCTTTGTATTTCTTTTATGAATAAATATCTAATTTTAGACTTTTGTGAATAATGTAGGTAAAGGCTTACAATAATATGGAGCATTGAAGAATAAAATCTTGATAGGAAAAGAAGCTGTAGAGCTAAAGTAAATAAGAATGAAGACACAAGAACAGAGAAGAAAAGAGAGGAGCTAGGATAACCATGCTTTATTCTTAAAACCCTAGGATAACCTTATCCCAATCCCTATCCTTGAACCAGCTCAACCTTAGATATTTGAGCTCAAAACCAGAAAACATGGATAGCATTAACCATGAACCTAACCATAGTCCTATCCCAGTATCTCTCCATAATCCACTTATCCAATACCCTATCCCTAGCCTAGAAACCTATTTAGGTTCATACCACACTTAATTGACTCAATCTGAGTCAATTGGGTTAGCCACTAGTCAATTAGGTCCATGGGACTTGATTAGACTAACCCTCAATTGATTTGACTCATTTGAGTCCAATCAAACCCAACCTAAACCTATTGGACCAAGCCCTTACCCAATTGGGTGCACACTTGATTTGGTGCGCCTAAATTCAGTTAGGTTCACCCAGAACCTAACTGAGCAAATACCAACCCACACGTGTTTAATTTGGTTCATTATTACCTAATTAGACTAAACCTTAACCTATTAAGATTTCCTTTAACCCAATTAGACATTTACACACACAATTAGACTAGGACCTACCTATTTGGACCCAACCCATTAGACTTAGGGTCAACCTAGACTAATTAGGAACCTATTCTCGCAACCTATGTCTACAAAACCTAGGCCTAACCCTACCCACATAAGAACCACGAAAATCCTAGCCTAATCCTCTTAAGTTGTTGCCAACTTCAGAAGATTTTATCCCTTAGTTGCTGACCAAGAGATACGATCTTATCTCTTGGCAAGATTTTATCCCTTGGTAGCCGTCCACCTAGGCTGCCTACTTTTAGAAAACCCTCATCCTATCCAAGCCCTACAACTTAGATCCTAAGGTTCCTATGCTACCAATCCTAGGCATCATTTTTTATTAAATATAAACCATCCAAATTAGTGATCCTAGGTACTCTAGATCAACAAATAGGAAGCCACCTAGATTCCTATAAAAAGACCTAGCCTCCAACCCTTAGAGGGCAGTTAGTCTCTTAGATAATCAGCCACTTAGAGAAATAGCTTACCATAGTCCACACCCTCTCTACCTCAAGCATTCTCTAGTCTTCTTCCTCCCAATGCTCTAGATTTGAAGCTCTGCCAGAAGCCTCATACAAGCATCCCTCAAGCAACTCCTCTCTCTCTCTCTCTCTCTCTCTATTCTTTCTAGTTTATGTGCTTCATAGTTGTAATCTTGATTTTGTAAGACTCTCTTCAAGATAGCATTAAGTTCATTATTCTTGTGATGTCTTGATTCTAGCATTATTTGATTATCTTCTCGAAAGGTTTAAAATATGGACTACCTCCCTATGTTTGACTTGGACTCCTTGTAGTTTGGCACTAAAAATTTAATTAAATGCACTGCAACGATCACTAATCTACTTGCTTCTTATTTGTTACGTGTGTGCAGGAATCAAATCTGTGGAGAAGCGCGACGACAGAAGGAAAGCAGGTTGGTATCTTAAGGTAAGTACCCTTATCTTAGTTAGGCTAGATTTCCTTTGGATATAAAAAAAATAAAAATAAAGGTACTTTTTTTGATCCTTAGGTTAGAAGTATTTGCTTGTGTTTGCTTGCTTTCCTCATAAAAAAAAAACTCTCTTTGGTAGGCATTATCTCTTAGAAAACAACAAAACCACCACCGGCTTGAAATTCGGACTGCAATTAATTATGAGATTCAAAAATCATTTTCCAAATTTTTATACTTCCAAAAATTCTGAACCTACTCTTGGACATAGTATTGAAGTCAATAAGTTTGTATCCAAATTTCGTATGCATCTACTGTATTTAATTTTTACAAATTCGTAGACTATAGTGGTATCAGATCTGGTTTTCTTCCTAATTTTTCAGTATTCAAAAAATCGCAAGAATTTTTATACAACTCTAATTGACTTGAAATTTGCGGCATTAGATTTCTGTGATAATACATAATCTCAAAAAGTTCTAAAATAAATATTTCATGCACGTTTGGTTGCATGGAAACATCATTCACTAACTAGGTGTCAAAATAGATTAAAAGACACCAGTACACTATTAAATCTGGAAAACTTACAAAACATGCATTAAAAAATCTAAAAAAAAAATTCTGAGTGCCTTAGATAGTGGTGCAATAGGACCATTGGTTGCTTTGATTAGGTCACACCATTTTTTATTTTTTGGACTAAAACACATCATATAGACTGATATGTTATTAAGGTTTCACATTAAGGTAGAGCACATTTACATGCCATACCTTAAAGGAAATTTACCAAATAATTGGGACTTGCAAAACCTATTGTGTGCTTCACTAGAACCATGTTTGAATATATTTAACCAAGTAAGCCCTAAAATTCACTAATACAAGCACTTGAACCTTAAAAGCAACTACATCAATTAAGCTTGTATTGTGAACCCCTTGT
The DNA here is from genome assembly GCA_037157565.1 of Thalassia testudinum. Taxonomy (NCBI): domain Eukaryota; kingdom Viridiplantae; phylum Streptophyta; class Magnoliopsida; order Alismatales; family Hydrocharitaceae; genus Thalassia; species Thalassia testudinum. The sequence continues at coordinate 81,048,486 of JAZHRO010000024.1, forward strand.
TTGAGCACTTCACATTCAAATCTATCTCGAAGGGCAACACCCCTCTAACACCCATCACATTCCAAAAGTACTTCAAGCCTAAGACTAAAATTGAGTAGACGTTCTCTAGGTAGGACTAATCTACTTGGTAACTTGAAATTAGTTTGGGCTAAAATTAAGGCCTTGTCTACTTGGGCCAACTGGTGACAAGAAAGATTGGTGCAATAACCACGTTAACCTTTAGTGGTGTCCCACCGTAAGGGGTGTCCTAGGGGGTCCCACCCTTCTAGCTAGCCAAGTAATTCAAGGGTTGGTCAAATCCAGTCGTATTTTGGGGAGCCAGGATTAGGGCTAATTAGGGTTTACACTCTATGGACTAGCTTGATTGCTAGTGTTGTGAGGGTGGGTATTCTCTCATCTGTCTTCTCTTCCCACCTATCAACTTTCTTCTGGTGCATACAAGGTAGAAGATCTCTAAACCTTGATTTGATGCCACCTTTAGAGAGAAATCCTAGGAGAAGGCTTGTTTTTCCTAAATCTGATTTTGAATCCTTTCCCGTGGCTAATCACCATGAGGAAGAATTGATTGAGGAGGAGAGCTTAGACCCACACACTTTTTCATCCCACTATTCCTCCTTTTCTCCCTATCTCAACCCACCCATGACTCCAACTTCGTCAGGATGGGAGAACCCTCCTCAACACCTAGGGCTTGATTCTCGTACCTACACCTTATATTCCTTCGAAATAGCTAGGCCTACCTCATCCTTACGAAATCCCACACGTATCTCTGGATATCAAGGATCTCTACAATCTCAAGAGACACTCTCCCTACAAGACTAGCACCATATTTGCATGACCAACTATCTTGACAGGTTCAACCAGACTCATCTCTCCCCTAGTTAGGGATATGCCTTAGAGTCTCAATACCTAGGATATCAATCCTACCTTCAAAATCACTTTGTAGATTATCCCAATTTCACCCAACCCACTCCACCTTCTTATTGGGATAACCCTACACCACCCAACCAAGGATATGATCTTTACCCAAGTTATTCAAATCTTTATAATGGATATTCTGATTTGACTAAGGTTAGAAATCCTAGAAATTATTATCCTCAACCCACTTAAACTCTTGACCATTGTGGTGATCTCGAGATTACCTAATTGCTCCAAGTGACCAAGAGATGAGAAAATCTAATAAAAGAAATATTGATAACATGATGAACGAGCATAATAGAATCCGAGAAGCACAACTTGATAAATGATAAATGATAAATGCTACTTTATCAACATTCCTATGCTCTAAAACAAACCTAGCTCTTAGAATTTTGGTCTTGGAAACAGGTTTTTGGGCTGCACTTAGGCATCAACTAGGTTAGGCATGCATTGCATATTTTGTTGTATTTTTAATATGTTTTTTTGAGTGTTAGGGACAAGCAGATAGATACATCCCTAAAACCCTAGCACTCATGAAGGAAACTGGTGAAGAGGAAGCTCATTCTAGCTAGGACTGAGCCAAATCCATCTCATCATAGTTGGATACCAGCTCACTTGAGTTAGGGTTAGCTCCATTAAGCTCCATTCAGCTCATCTTAGCTGAATGGTAGCTCAGGATAGCTCATCTTAGCTCACTCTAGCTTAAGTTAGCTCAAATTTTGCTCAACTTAGTTGAGTATAGCTCACCTAGCTCCAATCAGTTCACAGGGAGCTCTAGCTAGCTCAGCTAAGTTGACTGGAGTCCACCTCAACTCAGGTCTAGCTACTTCCAGCTCCACTCAACTCAAGTCAGCTGATGATGACTTCATACAGCTTAGGCCAGCTCAAGTCTAGCTCCCGAGAACTCCACTTAGCTCAACTTAGTTGAGCTAAGCTACCTTAGCTACTTCAACTAGCTAGGTCCTCCCCGAGAAAATCAAACCCAACTCACCTCAGCATATCTCAGCAGAAGCAAGCTTACTTTAGCTTTGCTTAGCTGCTAGCAAAGGGCTAGAAAGCTAAGCTAGCTAGAGTAGCTCCCTACAACACCCTTCAGCAGCTACTGGCTCCAGTTCAGCTCCAGGCATTCCTTCCTTAGCTCTAATGCAGTAAATCACTTGATTTGTTAATTAGGGTTTTTAGAGTCGTTATAACATGTGAAATCGCATACGCTTTTAAAATTTATAACCTAGATAGGAGGGTATCTAGGGTCATCCAAGGAGGCCAAATGTTTGCAAAATTATGTCTCTTGCTCGGAAATAACGGGTTAATTAGGAACTCAACTTTCTTTTTGATGTTTTAAAGATATGATTCTTATAGGTTTTGAAATAATGGGAACAATGCGGGTTTGTTGATAGCAAGAAAATCGTCTACACTAATTCACTACATGACTACTAAAGTCACAAGTAGAGTCTCTCCCTAAGCTCACTCTAGGCATGTGGAGGCCTAGAGTAATTAAGGAGAGGGAGTGAAAAAATTCTAGATAAAAAATTCTACAAAACTATGCAACAAAAAGATAAAAGAAGGCAACTTGAATTAATGGAAATCTGTTTTACAAAAAGCACATGTAGAGGAATGCTTTTATTCTAACTTGAAACTACAAGAAAGTAAAGCACAAATCCTCTTAAAAATTGGTGAAGAAGATGAGCACTTTGCTCCAAGCCTGGTAGCTCCCTGGCTTGAAAAGAAATTAGGTGGGGGGGCCTGATTAAGAAGCTCCTAGGTGGGAAGATTGGGGAAAGAATAATTAGCTTGTAGGTTAGAGGACCAATTTTGATTTTCCATTTTTAAAGAAGAGGAAAACTATAGGAAAAGTCTTTTTTTTTTGGGGGAGGCAAAATCAAGTGGTCCCTCCAAGTGTGGAGTTTTGGTCCGCCGCCCGTGCAAAAAGTGGAAGAATGGGAGGGGAGAAGAGATGGAGATGAGATAAGTGTGCACACAAGCAATCAAAATTCTAGACCTAACTTAAATGTGACTCCTTAAAAGTAACCTAAGACTTGGTCTACCTAGAAAATAAGTAATCAATAGTGAATACCCATTCTATTAACAAATCTAGCCAGGTTGCTTAAAGGGAGGTTTGGGCCCAAGCATTTCCCAGGAAAATCCCTAGGGGCTTGCTCTAGCCCACGCCTAGTCGTTTGACACAACCCCTCAGCCTAAACACCAGATATAGATGATAGAATTGATATTAACTAAAGAAAACTTAAGACCTAGATAGCAAGCCCAAGTTGATAAAACCTTAAGTGTTAAATTGCTACAGATTTTAATTAGGTCTAGGATACTAAAGTGCATACGGAATATGGAGGGCGTTGATTGGGTTATTGTCCTGTTGTTTTATTTTTTTTGTGTGTGTGTGCGGGAATTGGAAGTTGATTCCAATGAAAAGCAAGTTGTCACACAATTTTAAGCATTTCTATCTTTTAAAATTGGACTTAAGTTAGTGTGTTTTAGGGTTTCCTTCTTAAGAGTTCAAACAAGTTTTTGAGATTCACAATAAAAAAGAAATCAAGTTGTATAGGTTGAGATCAATTTCCTTGTAGTCGTTTGTCTCTAAAAATGAAAAAGAAACCCTAATCCAATTGATCCTTGGACAGAAATTTAATTACCAATGGATATTTTTTAGGCTTTTTGTAATAAGTAGTGGTCTAAACATATCAAACAATACCACTACTTTATGGAAAATCAAATAAGGGTTCCAGAAAAGACTTTTTTAGGATATTAGAAATTTGTTTGATATTTATTTTGAATTTTTCTTTGTGCTAGTGTCAGAGTTCAAAAATGATACCTATGGGTATTTTGGACATTTTAGTACTACCACTAGCCTCAGAAAATTTTGATGATTTTATGAGATGTGTAGAATTTCACAAGCATTCCAGAAAGCTAAATTTCTAAAAAATTGGGTGATCATAAAAATTACAAAAATTCATGGACAGTAGCAAAATAGGAAGATTAGAGGGTGTGACCCCTCTTCAATCCACTAATTTTTAAAAATTAAATACAAATCCAATCAATCTAAAATTTTGAAAAATGTTCTCAAGTTGATTTGGAATCTCTGTGTGAAATTTAAAGATTTTAGGAGATCTGTGGTGTTCATAATTGATTTTTCAAATCCAGACAGAAGTCTGGACCTGAAAAATAGAACACCAACACTTGAAATGGAGTGGTGTTTAATGGTGCAAACAAGAAAACAATGAGTTTTAAATTGCACCACTCCACTTAATTAAGTTATTTAAGGTCCTGAAAGCCAAGTTTAGTATATTTTGGTAGTCTTTCAATGCTTTATGTTATAAGATAAAGGGAACCAACCTGAATCCATGGGAAGACAAGGGATTTGAGTTCTTCTTTCTAGATTTCTCGCTTGCTTCCAGTAGTTCCTACACACACGAGATAGAAGAAAAGAGAAGGGGATAAGATCCACTTCAAGAAAGAGAAAAGTGATAAAAGCAAAGTCGTGCCTCCCCAGCAACGGTGCCAAAAAGTGATCTCATTTTTGCGTGGTTTGTTAATTTAGGGTTTTAAGTCGTTGCAATGCACAAAAATGGATTCACTTTTAAAATTTATAACCTAGATAGTGGGGTATCTAGGGTCGTCCAAGGAGGCACAATTGATTGCTAAATAAAATCTCTTGCTTTAAAGGGGACTCAACTTTCTTTTTGGTGTTTTATATATATGATTTTTTTTAGATTTTTGAAATAATAGGAACACTAGAGTTTTGTTGAAAAAGACTAACCCTAATAGCTAATATTTATGTAACAAAAGTTGATTCTTTCTAAGCTCACCCTAGGCACATGGAGGCCTAGGGTAATAAGAATGAAAGAGTGTTTGTGCACTAGGAATAATGTGACAAAAGAACAAAAGGAATTGTGACAAAAGCTATATTAAAAAGAAGGCAACTTTTAATTAATAAAGAGTGTTTTACAAAAACCTTAGTAGAGGAATGCTTCTACTACTAGAATAAATATAACAAATAACAAAAGAAACACAAATCCTCCTAAAATGATGGTGAAAAGGGGAAGCTCCTTGCTCCAAGCTCAGTGGCTCCTAGGCTTGAAAAGGACTATTCCTCCTTCCTGGATGTTTTCCAAAGGCAAACCCTAGATGGGCGTGCCTTCTCCTTCCTAGAGTGGATGGCTCCCACTCCAAGAACTCCTCCTTAAGGTGGCGTGGACCACCTTTGATTCTTCCTCCAAGGGTGGTAGTGCACCACCCTCAAATCCTCCTCTCCATAGGGTAGGCGTGTACCCTAGGTTGTCCTCCAATGCTTGGCTTCCACCCTTGGCTGGTATGGGCACAAGAGAGAAGAGAAAAGGGGAAGGCACCAAGGGGACAGAGTATCCCCTTAATCTTCTTCTTCTTTTCTTCTCGTGACCTTCTATGTAGGTGGAAATATGGCTAGAAAAAAATGTAGGCAAGGTTGGATTTTAATGGTGGTGGTAGGGGGTTTTTATAGGAGTAGGAGGGGGGTAGGGTTAGTTATAGGATGGATGGCTATGATGGAGGTTAGATGGTGGCTATAGGATCCTAGGGCTAGGGTTGTTGGTGCCAAAAGGGAAGGGCACTTGGTGGTTAGCATCAACTCTAGGTGGTTGCTAGGGTTAAGGGTTTAGTTAGGTGTGTTGTAGGGCTAGGATTAGATCATAGCGTGGTAGTTAGGAGATGGATGGCTATGTTTAGTTGGTGCTAATTATAGGGATGTGTGGAGGTGTGGTTAGGTGTTTTGGCACCAACTAATGGGGGGTTTAGGTGGGTTAGGTAGCATGGGTTTTAGGAAGGGTTGGGATGGCTTTATTTGGTGGTGGTTATAGGATTAAGGGTAGATATAGGGGGTGTGCATGATGTATTTTGGGGCAAACTAGGGTGTGGTTTAGGGTAGTTAAGGGGGGTTAAGATTGGTGCCAAGTGTAGGTTTCTAGAAGGGGTTAGGTGGGTGGTAGGGATGGCTTTAGGTGGTGATGTGTAGGGTTAGGATTTAAGGGGAAGTTGGCACCAAAAGGAAGGGGTGCATGTGGTGTTTTTGGCTCCAACTTGAAGGGGTGTGAGTGGTGGTGGTTGGTGCCAGAAAAAGGTTGGGTTAGGTTAGGGTTGGTTAGGGTTAAGGTGGAGAAGTGGATGGCCATGGCATTTTTTTGTTGGAGCTAAGGGTTTAGCTAAGCTAGCTTAGCTAGTAGAGTGGAGGTGGAGGAATTAGGGTTTCATGGAGGAGAGCTGAAGAAGAGTATTATGGAGCTGGTATCAAGTACTCTGGAGTTGGGACTGCTGAGGTAGCTTTAAGGGGAGCTCAACTACTAAGCTTAGCTACTTAGTTCTCAGGCAAGTAGCCAAGCTTGGGTAGTTGAGCTCAGTTGAGCTGGCCCTAACCTAGTTGGTGCTAGGTTGAGTAGGAACTGCCTCTGATGAGAACTCTAGAGCAAGCTAAGCTACTAGTTGACAAGTAGTAGCTCAGCTAGCTAAGAGTCTAGCTATAGTGAGCTGGCTGGAGCTGAGGTGAGCTGAGCTTGAGCTGAAGTGGACTCAAGTCAACTCAGTTGAGCTAGCTAGAGCTCCCAGTGAACTGGTGGGAGTTGAGATGAGCTAGACTCAACTAAGTTGAGCTGTTTCTGAGCTGAGGTGAACTCTAGTCAACTCAGCTGAGCTAGCTAGAGCTCCCTGTTAAATAATGGGGGTTGAGATGAGCTAGACTCAGCTGAGTTGAGCTGGATCTGAGCTGACCTGAGCTAGGGTAGGCTAATATGAGCTCTCTTGAGCTCCATTCAGCTAAGGTGAGCTGAATGGTGCTAAATGGAGCTAACCCTAGTCCAAGGGAGCTAGTATCCAGCCATGATGAGCTGGAATCAATTGAGTCCTAGCCTGATTTAGCTTCCTTCTTCACCAATTGCCTTCCTGAGTGCTAGGGTTCTAGGGATATGGCAATCTACTTATCCCTAACACTCACAAAGACATCAAAAACACAATAAAAAATGCAATGCATGCCTAACTTAATTAATGCCTAAATGCAACCCAAAAACCCACTTGCGGAGCAAAATCATAAGAGCTAGTTTTGTTTTAATGCATAAGAATGATGATAAACTGGCATTTATCAGGACACTCTGTCCACTTGGTGCCTTCCCATCTTCCCTTCTCTCTTGTGCCACCACCAGCCAGAGGAGCAGCCAGGCAACGAAGACCTTAGGAGGTCTTAAGGGTGGTGCATGCCACCCAAGGAGGAGTTTTGTGGGTGGAAATCATCCACCCTTCAAGGAGCAAAGGCACGACCCCTAGGGCTTGCCAAGGAAGAGACCATTTTGGAGGAGTTATTCAAGGTAGGAGAAGAAGGAGAACTTCTTTTCAAGCCCAAGAGAAGTTGAGCTTGGAGCAAGAAGCCTCTCTCTCTTCACCAACATCATTACAGGAGGATTTTTCTTTTTTGTTATTTTCATTTGTTAGAGTACAAACATTCCTCTACCTTTCCATTTGTAAAATAATTTTCTCCTTAATTTTTGCCTTCTCTTCATTTGTGTTGCATCTTTTTTTGTTGTTTCTAGCACTTTTCACTCTCTCTAATTACCCTAGGCCTCCACGAGCCTAGGGTGAGTTTAGAGAGAACACTAGCTTGTCACTTTGGTGCTAGTATTAGCAAGTTAAGTGTAATCTCTTTCCCCGCTTTAATTATGTAATTTCCCATTATTTCAAAACAAAACAATATTATATCAAAAAACATAAAAAGAAAGTTGATTTCTATTTTTTCAAGCAAGATTCTTAAAAAGTGCATTCCCGCCTCCTTGGACGACCTTAGATACCACCATTATATAGGTTTACAAATTCTAAAAGCGATTGCGAATTGGTGTGTTACGACTCAAAACCCGCCTTTTCCGAATCAAGCTTTTCTCCGCATCAATAAACCTAGTCTAAGTGTGCCACAAGTTGGTGGTGAGCAACTTAGGGTTTAGGATCTAACCTTAGGTATGACATCTTATTCAAACCAAACCTCTACTTACACCAAGCCCAAAGCCCTTTGATTATCCAGAATAGATCTTATCCAGGCCTACATCTGAACTAATAAATATTTCTGATGTCCCAAAGACTGACTCTGAAATGAACGACAAATCTTTCGAAGGGACACCTGATGGGGTCCTTAAAATTGATCGTGATACATCTTGAATTGAATCATCTAAAAACCCCATCTTGGGAAATGACGAGGAAAGTGTTGGCATCCCCAAGATTGATTCTTGATGGTAACACCATCATTAGCCATAATTAGCTTTAATTAATCAAAATTAGGAGACAAAAGCTCCTACATAATCGCCTGAGAGCCTAATTCCATGCAAAATCATTTTGAGAAGAAAACACTAAAACAAGGTTAATTCTGTAGTTTTAACGTCACATCACAAATGCAGAATAACCACAGGGCTTATTAAGGGTTAATTAAATGTCAATTGAGGATTAAAGTCCTACGAGTGAGTCCACACAGACAGAAATAGGGTTTCACGCATTTTGAGAACTGAATCAGAACCCAAAACCCTAATTTCAGACCTACTTAAATTAAAGAGATTCTGGTCAGAAAAAAATTCATCTAAACCTCTTAAAATTCATAGAAAAATATACTAAGTGGTTTTGTACCCTTGTTTTGACCATCTGAACCTATGTTGACCTTTAACAGAGTCGGAGACGGGATTTTGCCCTAATTTGAGTCTCTGTGCAAATTGTCCAGCCAAACTTGCTCAAAATTGAAATCCAACTTCACCATTAGATTCCTTGGGTTCAAATTATATTTGTATCAAAATTTGGCCCAATCAGAGTCCATCTTGACCTAGTTTGCATTTCAATCCATTAAAACTCTATTCCTCTCAATCATGCCCCTTACTTTCAAAAATCTTTGCAGAAAGACCCTAACTTTCTCATCTTCACGGATAGGTCCCTTCCACCATTGTTAAGTCAACCAACCTATAGACGACCTTTGACCAGACCAAAACCACCCCAAATCAACTCTAAATCCCACTAAATTTGGTGGGATTGGTGTTCACATTGCAGGGAATCTTTTGAAGGTGATCTTAGCTTCCAATTTATGCTGATTTGCCCTAATGAATCCATGAAACATGTGGGTTTCTTGTAACCTAATTCCCAAACCAATCAAACCTCTTTCCTAAATCAGAACTTGGCTCAGAGCTCTATAAAAGCACCTGGAGCTTCAGGATGTGCGCCTTAGCTCGATTTTGGCCTCAACTCTTCAATTTCTTCTCCCTCCAGCCACCTCCACTGCAGCTCCGGCAACCCCTCTACTTTGCCATCTTCACCCTCTACCACATACTATAGGCAGAGGGAAACTCCTTATCTTCTTCTTTCGCTTCTTGCAAAACCAGCAGAGGCCCTCCAACCCCTTCTTCCTTGTCGTTCTCCCTCGCCGGAGGATTCCCCTTCTCCGGCGTCGGCCAATCATAGTTGACGTCATCTCCATCCCTTTCATCCAATAATTAGGCTCTCTTAGTCTCGTTCTCCCTAGATTAGCTTTCACCCACTAAAACTCCAATTCGACCGACGAATCACCTTCTCCCCCTCTCATCTTCTTCACAGTCGGCAATGCTCTAGTGAGCTCACCCAGCCAACACATGCCACCAAACTCCACGTTACCACCTCGAAAACTTCCACCATGCTCCCTAGAATAAAACCCCCCTATTTATTTGGAGCTTCATCCACTCCACACACCCACCGAACAAACCCATCACCATTCACCCTCTCCAACTCTGTCTGGCCACTACATGCCACCTCTCATCAAAAACAACTCCGCCATCACTCTCCACACACACTAGCGACTCTTCTGGACCATCTAATTGGGGCTTTTACTCCCATATTTGTCATTTCAGGTCTTCATCATCTTTGCCTATCGCCAGCTTCATCTCTAGCTCCGACCCCTGCTTCTCGACCGCCCTCTACTTTGACTCTACCTCCAGGTGTTGCGGACTTCAACAGCAACCACAGAAGCACCCCGAATTGGATGCAAAAGAGTCAGCAGCTGCAACAATTTGGATGCCGCAACTTTTTTGCTGCTTGAGCGAGGTAGGACATTTAGTCTTAGCTCATAAGTGGACGAGTTGCTGACTGCATATAAGAGGAAAAAGTGCTAAAGCTTCGTCGCCCAAGTACATGGGGGGTCAGGTCCCCCACACTCTGCCTTCACTCCTCGGTTATTGATCAGGTTTTTACGCGATTTGTAATATGTGGGTTTTATAAATCGTTGTAACGCGTAAAAATCGATTTGTTTTTAAATTTATAACCTAGATAGTGGTGGTATCTAGGGTCGTCCAAGGAGGCAACTTTTGCAATATCGAATCTCTTGCTTGAACATGAAAATCAACTTTCTTTTTGGTATTTTTGAATATATAATTTTTAGGTTTTTGAAATAGCAAGGCAATGCAAAATTGATGGTGGGAAAAGACTACACCTAATTCACTAAGCTAACACTAAGGTGACAAGTAATTCCTTTCTCTAAGCTCACCCAAGGCATGTGGATGCCTAGGGTAATTAGAGAGAGGGAGTGTGGAAGTGCTAGAAAAGCAAAGAATAAAGATGCAAACTAAAGAAAGGCAACTTTTATAATTAGAAAAAGAAAGTGTTTTACAAAAAACCCTAGTAGTGGAATGCTTATACTACTAGAATTTAAAATACAAAATAATGAAAAACACTAATCCTCTGAAATTGTTGGTGAAGAAGATGAAGCTCTTGCTCCAACTAGGGATACTCCCATACTTGAAAAGAGCTCCTCCTTTTCCTTGAAAAGCTCTCCAAGGTGTGTCCTCCTCCTAGCCCTAGGGGGCGTGCCTTGGCTCCTCTAAGGTGGATGATTCCACCTTTGTTCTCCTCTAAGGGTGGGCGTGCACCACTCTAATCTATCCTTCAATGCCTGGTTGTCCTCCTTGATGTCGAGAGCCTCCTCCTCTTAGCATGGCACAAAAAGAAGAGTGGAGAGGAAGAAGGCACCAAGGAGGTAAGGGATAGCCTCCTTAATCTTCTTCGTTCCTCCTTCTTCTTGGTCGTAGGTTATAGGTGGGCTAGGATGGAATTAACACTAAGGAAAGATGCCTTTTTATGGTGGTATATGGTGGGTATATATAGAGGTGGAGAGGGGGGTAGTTGGCATGGACATGTGGAGGGCTAGGATTAAGTTTGGTCGGTGGTTAGTGGTAGTTATGGGGATTCTAAGGTGTAGGATGGGTGGCACCACCTTAAGGGGTTTGATGGTGGTGGTTATGGTGGTGGAGAGGCACCATAGTTTGGCACCAACAATGGAGAGGTGCCAACTATGGGGGCTTCTAGAAGGGAATAGGTGGATGGTAGAGATGGCTTGGGAGATTAGTTGTATGGTGGAGATGGAGAAGTTGGTGCCAATTTTGAGGATTGTTAAGGGGGATTTTGGCACCAACATGATAGTGTCATTTGGAGGTGGCGATGGTGTGAAGGGTTATGGTTGAGTTGGCGCCAAGTATGGTAGCTCATGTGGAGCTTAGGTGGACTTGAAGAGGAGGCTTATGTAGGTGGAGTTAGGGTTAGCTAAGGTAGATGACCAAGGAGTGGAGAACTTAGCTAAGCTAGCATAGCTAGTTGGTGAGTAGAGGAGAGGTAGGAGGAATTAGGGTTTTGAGAAGAAGAGCTCTCTAGAGCTGCATAGGAGCTGGTGGCTGCTAAAGAGAATAGCAAGGAGGTACTTTGGCTATCATAGCTTGCTAGTTCTTTGCTAGCTGCTAAGCCAAGCTAAAGTAAGTTGGCTTCTACTGAAAGATGCTGAGGTAAGCTAAGTCTGATCTTCCCTAGGAGGACCTAGCTAGATGAAGTAGCTAAGGTAGCTTAGCTTAACTAAGTTGAGCTAAGTGTAGTCCCCAGGAGCTGGACTTGAGCTGGCCTGAGCTAGGGGAAATCATCTTCAGCGGGCTTGAGTTGAGTAGAGTAGGTGGTAGCTGAACCTGAGCTGAGGTGGACTCCAGTCAACTTAGCTAAACTAGCTAGAGCTCCCAGTGAACTGATGGGAGCTGAGATGAGCTAGATCTGAGCTGACTTGAGCTAGGGTGAGCTAAGATGAGCTATCTTGAGCTACCATTCAGTTGTGATGAGCTGAATGGAGCTAAGATGAGCTAACCCTAGTTTAACTGAGCTGGTATCCAGCAATGATGACCTGGATTAGGCTGAGTCCTAACTAGTTTGAGCTTCTTCCTCACTAGTTGCCTTCATAAGTGCTAGGGTTCTAGGAATCTGACTATCTATTTATTCCTAACACTCAAATAGACACATCAAAAAGACAACAAATTGTGTGATGCATACCTAACCTAGTTTATGCCTAATGCAGCCCAAAAACCTGTTCACAGAGTTAAAATCCTAAGAGCTAGATCTGTTTTAGGGCATAAGAATGATGATAAATTGGTGTTTATCACTCACCTTTACCCCTGATGAGCCTGGACCTGATACTGCGCATACCTGACTACCTAGATCCGAATACCCGCTAACGAGCCTGGTTATGAGAGGAGGAATTTGTGAGGGGGAGGGTTTTGCTGCAGCTCTCATGACCTCCGGGTGCATGCTGAAGAAAGGCTAAGACTTAGCCTTTGAAAGGTTTACTCTGTGCTTGGTCCCCTTATGCACCTTGCTGAGGTTCTGTGCTATCACTTAAGGCATCTGATAGCTCATATGTGATGCATGATTTCATTTGTTTCTGAGTACTGTGGCATTGTTTGATTGTCTGATTTGAGTTACTGTTGAATTATTTAAGATACTTGAGATGCATGCTTAATTAAAGAGAGTTAAGTGGTGATTCAAATCACCATTTTTTTGAGGTTCCATTCTTTTTATTCTATTGATATTTAGGGATACACATTAGCTTATCATTGCATATATTTTTGTGGATCATTCATTGCTTATCATTCTTGCAATTAATCCTTGTGCTCATTTGGTTTATAATGAGATTAGTGTGTGAATTCCATATTTGCTCTCTGCAGATGACCTTGGACTCACATTGTTTTCGAGCTTTACAAATTTAAGTGTTTTGTGCAATTTTTTGTCCTATACTATAATGCGCTTTTCTAAACATCGACATTTTCGCATGCAACATTTTGGCTCCGTTGCCGAAGAGCAATGCTCAATTCACAACTAATCATATCTTTCTTGATTGATTTGAGCACTAACTTGCCCTATTTGTTTTGCTGTGATTTTGTGAGGTACATCACGAGAAGATCTTCCATGCAATCAACCACTCCAAGGGTTGGTAAAATTTCTCTTCTTCCCTAATCACCTCCTAATCTTGGGAAAGAAGAAAGGAAACAAATGAATTAGGATTCACTTGCCTTATTTTTCTAGTAATTATCATTCAAAGGAAAAAGGTTTCCTAATTTGTGAACTTGATTTATATCTGATTGAAGTGAGATGGTTTGATTAGAGATCCATATCCTAATTCCTATACCTATTAGGGATTTACGCTTAAATTCTCAACATCTTGGACTACTTACATTCCTATTTGAGTCTAAGGTGCCATATTTGAGATTAAATTGAACTTGGAAATAGAGGCAATTAGGGATTCCACTTTAAGGTTCTGAAGTGTAAGTACACACTTGCATACATTAGAGGAAATTGATCTTCCCGCATTTGTGTGTCACCTAAGCCCTTATTTGAAAAGATCTATTTAAGTAAACCCTAAAATCAGGCTCTAAATTCACTTGAACCCTAAAATTTTTGACTTAATAACCTAATAGTCAATTCAGGGTGATTTTGGGTCTTGACCCAAATTCAATCCTCCATCTTTAAGGTAGGTCAGGAGAAGTTGTTCTACTTTGTGGACCAATGAACCTCCAAATTAGGTCACAAATTTAATCAACTTCTAGATCAAGTGAAATTCAAGGCACAAATTAGGGCTAAAATTGGTAGACTTAAAGTCTCAATTCACACATTCTAGTCTACTTGGAACCGCAGTGACAAGGAAGGTCAGGTGGGGGAAACCCTGTAACCCATGGGGGTGCTCTACTATTGCGAGCGGAAAACTACGCAATTGAAGTTGGTTTCAAAAAATCCGTCGTAGTTTGATTTGCAAAGAAATTCATCAACAGATAAATTTATACTGAAACTCTAAGAATTCTAGGTCGAACACAGGGAGGCTACGTAGATCTGAAATCCGTGATTATATCTTTTTTGAGTTTTTGTTTGAAAATGAAATAATTACAATGGAATTGATATAAACAACAAGAGAGAGAGAGAATAATCACTTGATATAATAAAAATGATTTTACAACTAGAAAGCAGGAAATGATTACAACTAGAAAGCGGGAAATTCTATTCTAGAAAGCAATTAAAAAGAAGGGAGATAGATGTTATCCTCCTCGACGAATGCTTGGAGGATGAGCTGGATGGAGCGACGCCTGGAAGACGGAGGACGGAGCGGGAAGGAGGATGAAGCAGGAAGAAGCAGGAACGGGGCAGCACGTCGTCATCGTCATGGGATCCACTTCTAGAACGAGGGTGAGAAAATTGGATTTGGCTCTAGAATAGCATCCCGGGTGTGGGACAAGCTTTTCTTGAGCTTTGGAGAGGGAGAGGGATGAAGGGACGAGGATTTCATAGGGTAGAGGTCTCCATTTATAGTTGCAAGGATAGGGGACAATTTGGTCATTTCATAATTAAAATAATAAATGAGGGGGTCTTTAGTGACGGATTTAAGCATCACTAAAGACACCATGTCACCACAGCCTCGTGCACACGCCCGCCTCCTCGTCTGCCGCGTGCTCAGCACTTGCCCATGTCCAAGAAATCTCAGTCGTTCGATCGCGAGATCGGATGGCTCAAATTTCTCCTCGCCTTCTTCAGTTTCGCCTAAGCACGCACCCTTGCATGCGATGGGGCGTGTAGAAGCACATCATCATCCGCGTGGCGATCCAAAGCTCCTCCACGTGCCACGTCTTCACTCCTCGCCCGCTTGATCACCATCTGACGGTTGAATTGCGCCCGCTCCCTCGCCCGTGCTTGATTTGAGGCGTGTTGCGTTTCAAATGTGCGCATCACGCTCATAAAAGAGCACTCGCCTGTTGCGCTACAACCAACTTTTTGTTGCATTTATGTTTTAAGTGCGAGCACTCGTGACCGTTGGATCAAGATCCAACGACCCAGTTTGACCGTGCCTTACGCCTTAAGAAGATGTGAGCGGCGCATCTGAGTCATTCTTGGCCGTTGGATCAAGATCCAACGGCTAGGATCATGCGATGGAGATGCAGAAGCGGTCTTAGGGCTGATTAGGCTGCTGAGATGGTGCCATGTGGCACCATCTTGGCCGTCCATCTTCTGTGTGTTGTAAATAGTGCCACGGATGTCGGATTGGACTGATTTTTACGTCGTTAGGCTGCGATCATCGATCCGAACCCATCTGTGCGGTCAAATTTATTGTCTGAACTGTGGTTTAGCACCATCGTGGCCCTTGATCTTTAGGCTTCCTCGGACTATATCTTGTGCTACGAATGTCCGATCAGGGCGATCTTGGAGTCGTTGAACTCTCATTGTTGCCCTGATCAAATTTGTTCAGTTGGATCTTCCGTCCGAAGCCCTAATTAAAAATCACCCTGTCCTTGGCCATAAAAGGAAACAATTACTATACAATTTATACAATTTGTCCAAAATGGATGATTATGCATGTTATGCAATATTTACAATGTATAATGCTAATATGACACTAAGAACATGCATTAATAGACATTTTTGGCTATTTAGATGTATGCACATCACACCCTCATGCCTATCTTTTGCTAGTCCCTAGCAAAAACTATATGCTATTTATAAAAGAATTATGATTGGATTTCTTGGGCAAAAATCATTTTCAACATTAAGAAATTTTTACTTAAGACCTGAACTTTCAAAGACACAACAGGGCCCGGGTATCTACCAAAATGTAGACTGCCTCAAGCCCTCACCTTATTCAAAGAAGGATCTTTTTTTTCTCCTTTTTCTTCTTTTCTAATTTTTTTGGATTTTTGAATTTAGGGTTACAGAGCGGCTTTCTACGGCCACTCAACCCACCTAAGACTTGATGACAACCCTAAGTTCTAAGCATCTTTTTGTGAATGTGATAGACTCATTGATCGGCAATCAGGACAGACTTTGGATTTCTATGCCCCTAGGTGACCTTAAAAAGAATTCTGCCTAAAGGTGTATCTATACGACTGGTAGCTTTCTCCCTACTTTTCTTTTTATGAGGTCAACCAAGGGTGAATCCAGTGTATATCTCCCCGGCTTATTCTACTTCTCCGCTTCTTCCTAAGTGTTTCAGGAATTAAACGTGCATTCTTGAGCTAGGTTCTGGACAACCTACCAATGGGCTGTTACCTACGATAACTTGCCAGCCATACTCATGCGGTGAAGTGTGGCTTTTGTTTTTCTTTGTTTCTTTTCTCCTTTTCTTTTTCTTTTTCTTTTTTTTTCTTTTTGGACTTTCATTCCTTTTTAAGTTGGTGGCTTCCCTGGTCTAAGATTTACTTAAAGGTAGCAGGAAAAGAAGGGTCCAGTGGCTGGGCTCTGGAAAACCTACCTATGGGATGTTACCCATGATAAATTGCCAACCATACCACCCTAGAAGGTTCATTAGCTACCCAATTTTCGTTAAAATCGCCGAATAACGAGTTAGTGAAGAATAGTGTGTAGATGCTTAGACTTGAAATTCCCTCAAATCAGAGGGCCGGTTGTTAAGTCGTGTACTGATGTGTATACATCTAAATAGCCAAAAATATCTATTAATGCATGTTCTTACTATCACAATAGCATCATACATTGTAAATATTGCATAACATGCATAATCATGCATTTAAGTCAAGTTGTATAAATTGTATAGTAATTGTTTCTTTTTATGGTCAGGGAAAGGGTGATTCTTAATCGAAGCCTCGGATCGAAGATCCAACCGTACAGATCTGATCAGGATGACGATTGGAGTTCAACGACTCCAAAATCGCCCTGATCGGACATTCGTAGCACCAGATAGAGATTGAGGAACCCTAAAGATAAAGGGCCAAGATGGTGGCAATCCGCACTTTAGACGACAAATTCAACCACACCAATGGGTTCAGATCGATGATCACAGCCTAACGGCATGAAAATTGGTCCAATTCGACACCCGTGGCACCGTCTACAACACATAGAAGATGGACGGCCAAGATGGCATCACGTGGTGCCATCTCAACCACCCGATCGGCCCCAAGGATCCACCTCTACTTTTCTTCTTCACTCGCTCGACGAATCTATACCATTGGATGCCCATCCAACGGCTGAGAATCAGCCACGTCGCCGCTCAGCACCGCTCCCCATCTTTTGAAGGTGCAGCAAGGCATGATCTGGGCCGTTGGATCTTGATCCAACGTTCATGAGTGCATGTGCTTAAATCCTTTTCACAACAAAGACTGAGGTGCAGCGCAGCGGTTACGCTGCTGTGGGTGAAGCGCAGGTTGCAAGGTCGAATTGCCATGCATTGGAAATCAGAGCGAGGAGCGGGGCGTGTTGATTCTGACCATCAAATGGCGATCGTGCGGCAGATGAAGCGGAGACGTGGTGTGAGGACATGCGTGGCATCGCATACACACGCAATGACGTGCGTCTGTGTGCCACATCGCATGCAAGCGTGTGGTGAAGGTGCAGACGAAGGCGAGCGAGGAGAAATCTAAGTCGTCTAATCTCGCGGTCGGACTGCTAAGATTTGAAAGACATGAGCGGGCTTTTTGGGTGCAGAAGGTGGGGAGGCATGCACAGCACGCACACGTCGCCCACGATGGACCTTTAGCGATGTTTAAGTCCATTGCTAAAGGTCCCATATTAATGTTTCTGATATTGTAATGACCAAAATGCCCCCAATCCTTGCAATTATAAAAGGAGACCCCTACCCTACGAATTTTTCATCCCTTCCTTCTCTTCTCTTCCTCTCCAAATCTTAAGAGAAGCTTGTCCCACACCCGGGATGCTCCTCAAGAGCTAAATCCAAGCTTTCACCCCCGTTCCAGAAGTGGATCCCGCGACGACGACGACGTGCTACCTCGTTCCCATTCTTCCGACTTCATCCTCCTTCCCACCTCGTCCTCCGTCTTCCAGGTGTCGACTCCATCCAGCTCGTCCTCCAAGCATTCGTCGAGGAGGACAACATCTCTCTCCATTCTTTTATTGCTTTCTAGAGTAGAATTTCCTACTTTCTAGTTGTAACAGTTTCCCGCTTTATAGTGTAATCATTTCCCACTTTCTTAGTTGTAAAAACATTATTCAAATACCAAATGATTGTTTTCTCCCTCTTTCTCTTTCTTAATGTTTATATTGATTCCATTATGATTATTTCACCTTTTAAATAGAAAAAAAATACAAAAAATATAATTGCAGATTTTGAGATCGACGTAGCCTCCCTATGCTCGACCCGGAACTTCTTTACGAATTTTTGGTATAAACTTTATCTATTGAACAGATTTCTTCGCGACTTGAACTACGACGATGGGGTTTTGAATCCAACTGTGAATGCGTAGTTTTCTGCTCTTAACATTTTGGCACCGTTGCCAAGGAGGCAACGATTTTAGATTTTCTTTACGCATTTTACGCACTTTATTGTTGTTTAACTTGCTTTATTTCTCATCTATTATTTTACAGGTAGCTTAACAGGGAATCTTCAAGCGGTAGATCGGAGTAAAGTGCAGTTGAAGACAACTTTAGGTACTCCCCATTCTTCCCCCTCGATAGATTCCATTTCACCACATTAATCCAAACTCCAATTAACCTAGGTGTTTGCATAAATACTAGGGTTAGTTTGGTTGCTGGGATTTCCACTCACATTCATCTCACCCGCATATAAAAAGATCAATAAAAAGATATTTCTTGTGGGGTAATTCAATATACACACTACATACATCCACATTCAAGGCACTTAACCTAATTGATTTTCTTCTACTCAACCGGATTCTGATCTGTGGAATCAGTACACACAAATCAACATATAAAAGAATAGAAATCAGTATAGGTTAATCATTTTGTGTGCCTAACTCAGTGGTACAATCTTGGCCAATTGTTTGAGTTGTTTAGGCCTCACCACTTAACCTAAAATCAACTCACCAAGTAGCTTCCCCTTAGGGTTTTCAATTTAGGTCAATACCAAGCACTCCACTTTATTTTTTATTTCAAAAGGAAAGTAATCTTCACCTGCTCTTGAAAACCTGGTTTGCCTCAAACTTGATTGAATTAAACCTAATTCTAAACCCTAAAAGATACTTAAGCAAGATTTGAACCTTAAAATCTACTCATCACAAATAATCTCGCTTGAAAACCCTGGTTGTGCACGCACTCACACATACTCAATTGATCATTAAGGGCACAACCCATTTTAAGGGTCCACTACATTCCATAAGCACTACAATCCCAAGCCTAAATAAAATCAAGTAGACGTTGGCCTTAAGGACTGATTCGCTCTTCGGGGTTCAGTCTGAGATTATTTACGATTAACCTGCTTGTACTGATCAATCTGTTATCTAGCTAGGGGAGTAGCGTCAAACGACTGCGGCTGGGGGTACACTAGGAACCGGAGGCTCAAGTTGAAGGAAGAACCTTCTCCCTAGTCCCTCCTTCTAACTGGTTGGATTGAGTAGACATAAGTAGAGTAAATCGTTTATAATCTTACGACTAATTCTAAGAGTCTGTAGATCCTTAAGCTACCCCACTTAAGGACAGGCTTATTTTTTTGTGTTGCAGAGTTCTTATCCCCAGTCCATCCGACCTTTTCCTAGTTTTTGCTGGGAAGGAGGTCATTGAATCCCCGATTGGAAGGACCACTAGAGTATTTTAGGAGGCGTAGATTGGATTTTAGCCAAATTGATCCCATGGCCGATCAACAACCTCCTCTGCCTCAGGATCCGCAAGAGGTATTTCAAAGGCAGCTAGAATAAATACAAAGAATGCAAGAATGGTTCCAGAGAATGCAGGGTGCTCAGCCCTTAAAGGACTTTTATGATCCTTCAAATTATGAGGAATGTCCCGGCATCCAGATTCCTGCCAGAGATGTAGAAATCAAGCCCCAGATGTTAAGCCTAATCAAACATTTCCACAGGCTTGGCTCTGAAGACCCATTTTAGCACTTAGAGGACTTGACCACTTTGGTGTAGACCACCAAGGCACGAAACGTGAATGAGGAGCATATGATCATGAGGCTCTTTCCCCTCTCACTTAGGGATAAAGTCGCTCATTGGTACGGGACTATAAGAAGGCCAATTGCAACTTGGAATGATTTGAAATCAACCTTCCTGAAGAAATTCTTCCTTGTCGGATGTACCAATGCTTTGAGACAAGCAATTACTACCTTCACCCAGCAGTCGAGGGAGCAGTTTCATGTTGCCTGGGAGCGATTCCAGGACTTATTACAGAGGTGTCCACACCACAAGGTGCTGAAATGGAGAATCGTGCAGATCTTCTACTACGGGTTGACTGAGCAACTGAGAAATCATGTGGACACTTTTTATGGTGGCAATTTCCTCAACAAAGATGCAGATAGCATGCATGATTTGTTTGAGGAGATGAGCGAGAATTCGATCAATTATGCCTCTATGGATACTTTTAACCAGTCCCAACAACCCAAATCGAATATTAATGAAGTCCATGACTCTCATTCATTCGATATGGAATTGATTTGCAGTAAACTAGATAAGGTGGACTTGGTTACTAAAAGGATGGAGTGGATGGCTGGAAATTCAATGAATAATTCTTGATCCACTCAATCCTAGAATTTGGGATTCCATTCATCCCGAGCTCCTTCTGGATGGGAGTTCGTGGATCAACTTGATGCGGCTCAACCTATGAGTAAGTATTATTCAAAACCCCACGGGTTCCAAACTGGGTCCTTTGATCCCAGTTTCTCTGATCCCTCCCTTTCTTTCTCTCCATCCTCGCCCTGTGAGGATGTCTATGCTATACAGGAGAATGTTAGGTCCAACCCTTACTCCAATGCTTATAATCCGGGTTGGAGGAACCACCCTAGCTTCTCCTGGAAGAACCCGGGGAAGCAGACCCAATTCTGACCTAGCAATTATGCTCCGCAAAGACCAATGGGTCAGGGTCATGTTTACACTCAGCTGCCCTCGAATCAGGTCAATCAGCCATCTTGGAATGCCCGTCAACCCGTGGGGTAGGCTAATTTGAATCAACAAATGGTACAAATGCAAGGATCTATGCTCCAGCTCATGCAACAAATGAAAACCTCGCTGGACAACTTGCAAAATGGGTTCATTGCTAATTCTCGTCAACCCGGATCTCTACCATCTCAACTCGTACCTAACCTGCGTAATATCCAGAATCCGAGAAATCAAGCACATGGGTACGGGAATCAAAGGGACCTGCACACACATGCTCAGGTGGTTGAGCAGGGTCCTTCCTCTTCTACTTCTTCCTCAAATCAAAGGTTTTTGGCTAATGAAGCCCCTCCAATCTTTCCTAACCCTCCCCAAGACCCAAACCCATATGCATCTGCTAATTCAGTTGCTTTGAGGAATGGAAAACAAACTCAGGATCCACAACCACACTGTTCTGATCTACCCAATCCTAGAAAGTCTGAGGAGAGAAAGGAGAACTCCGAAGAAGAAACCAAGGCTCAAGAACCTGATTCCGAAGATCCGACTCATGTTCCTTTTCCTGAGGCCTTGAATAGATCAAGGAAGAAGTCTGTTGATAGTAATGAGGAGCTTCTGAATATTTTCAAGAATGTCAAGATCAACATCCCGCTCCTCAACCCTATCAAACATATAACGACTTACGCAAAATTTTTAAAGGATTTATGTACACAGAAGCGAAAGTCGAGAGAATCTGTTCCGAGGAAGGTGGTACTCTCCGAGCAGGCTAGTTCTATTATCCTGCACCACTTCTCTCAGAAAAAGAGAGATCCAGGTGCTCCTTTGATTTCTTATGTCATCGGAGATTACACCTTTGATAGAGCACTACTAGATCTGGGTGCATCCATTAACCTAATTCCAACTTCTCTTTACGAGAAGTTAGGATTAGGTGAACTTCGGCTGACTTCAGTAACGCTACAGTTAGCGGACCATTAGGTCACAAATCCGCGAGGCATTATTGAAGATGTTATTGTCAAGGTTAAGGATTTCTATTTTCCTGTAGATTTCCTTGTCCTTGATATGGATGTACCTGAGAATTTAAGGAATATGCCCATCATTCTGGGGCATCCGTTCTTAGCTACCGCAAAGGCCAACATTAACTGTGAGAGCGGTAACATGGAAATCGCCTTTAAGGATCAAAGAATGAAATTGGATATTATTAAGGCTATTAACAAATTTGGGGATTGTGGATTTATTGAGAAACTTGAGGATGATAACGTGAATATTAAAACTTGTATGGTGATTTATGCATTTGAAAGTTCCTCCTCTAATGATGATTTGGACCTGCAACCCTTTATGGCAAACCCACCACCTTCTGAAGAGGTTATTGATTTTGTTCACTCTCAACCTCTTCCTCTTGATGAGTCTTCATCAACATCTTCCTTACCTTCAATCATCAACCCACCCCAGCTTGAACTGAAACCATTGCCTGAAAATATGAAATATCAGTTTTTAGGACCACATAAGATGCTCCCTGTGATTATCAATGCTAAATTAACAAAGGAGCAGGAGATTAAACTGATTAAGGTCCTAAAGGAACACAAGGAGGCAATTGGTTGGACCATTTATGACCTTAGGGGGATCGAGCCATCTTACTACAATCACAGAATATTTTTGGAAGATGGACCCCACCCTTCTAGCCAAATGCAGAGGAGATTAAACACAAATATGCGAGAAGTGGTCAAGAAGGAAATTATCAAGTGGCTCGATGCAGGAATCATTTATTCAATCTCTAATAGTCCTTGGGTAAGTCCCATGCAAATTATTCCTGAGAAAGTCAGGATTATCATTGTGACTAATGAGAAAGGAGAATCTATCACAACCCGTTCAGCTTCCTCTTAGAGAATTTGTATTGATTACAGGAAGCTAAACACAGCTACGAAAAAGGATCATTTCCCTTTGCCCTTTATCGATCAAATCCTTGAAAGACTAGTCGGGTAGAAGTACTTCTATTTCCTTGATGGTTACTCAGGATGCAACCAAGTCCCTATCCATCCTGAGGATCAGGAAAAAATGACTTTCACCTATCCCTACGGAACCTTTGCTTTCCGTAGGATGCCATTCGGCTTATGCAATGCACCTGCGACTTTTTAAAGGTGTATGCTGGCCATATTCTCTGACATGGTGGGAGAGTTTATGGAAGTCTTCATGGACGATTTATCTATTTTTGGAAAATCATTTGATTCTTGTTTGGCTAATCTTGAAATGATTCTTAAAAGATGCATCAAAACAAGACTGGTCCTTAGCTGGGAAAAGAGTCATTTCATGACACAAGAAGGCATCGTCTTGGGTCATGTAATCTTTGAAGGGGGTATCGAAGTTGACAAAGCTAAGGTTGATACTATCTCTAAACTTCCTCTTCCTACATCTGTCAAACAAATTCAATCATTTCTTGGTCATGTGGGATTCTATAAGAGGTTCATCAAGGACTTTTCTAAGGTTGCTCGTCCTTTGAGCAACCTTCTCACCAAAGATACGCCATTTGATTTCAACGAATCATGCTGTAAGGCATTTGATTTTCTTAAAATGGCAGTCACTTGTGCTTCGGTGTTGCAACCACCAGTTTGGACAGCCCCATTTGAGATCATGACCAATGCTTCTGATTACGCGGTTGGGGCTGTTTTGGGTCAGAAGATTGACAGGAAGCCCTCTGTCATCTACTACGCTAGTAAAACTCTAGACGAGGCCCAGAGGAATTACACTGTTACTGAGAAGGAATTACTAGTTGTAGTATTTGCTTTGGAGAAATTCAGGGCTTATCTTTTAGGGCCTCACGTCATCATATATACCAAGCACTCGACCTTAAGACATCTATTGGCCAAAAAGGATGCCAAACCCCTGCTTATTCGATGGATTCTTCTGCTTCAAGAATTTGATCTTGAAATCAAGGATAAATCCAGGGCACAGAATGTGGTGGCAGATCATCTTTTGAGACTTCTAAGTGATTCTTCTCGTCCGGATATCCCGATTGTAGATACTTTTCCGGACGAGACTATCCTTACAGTTTCAGGTGTCCAAACTCCATGGTTTGCAGACATTGAAAACTATTTGGCCGTTGGTCAAATCCCTCAAGATTGGACCAAGCAACAACGAGATGGACTCAAATCTGAGGCCAAATACTACTCTAGGAGGACCCTAAACTGTATCACATCGGCTCTGATCAAATTATTTGCTGATGCATTCCGAAGAACGAATTCAAGAGTATACTCGAGTTCTGCCATGCATCTACGTGTGTTGGATACTTCTCCGAGAAAAAGACGGCTGCAAAAATTTGTAATCTGGCTTCTTTTGGCCGTCTTTATTCAAGGATGCTTAGGATTTCTCGAGGTCGTGTTCCTGTTGCCAAGAACTTGGGAGCATAACTAAGGGAGATATGATGCCTCTAAACCTGATTCTTCCCATCAAAATCTTCGACGTTTGGGGCATCGATTTCATGGAACCATTCCTCCCTTCATTTGGACCCCAGTACATTCTCGTCACTATTGATTATGTGTCCAAATGGATCGAGGCCATTCCCACCCGAGCCAATGACCACAAGGTGGTCATCGATTTCGTCATGAAGAACATCTTCAGCCGATTCGAGATTCCGAGGGCCATCATCAGCGATGGTGGTTCTCACTTCACTAATGCCCAATTTCATAAGTTATTGGCAAAATATGGGATAAATCACAGAATCTCCTCACCTTACCATCCCTAGACGAATGGATAGGCCGAGATCTCCAATTTGGAGATCAAGAATATTCTTCAGAAGATGGTTTGGCCTGATCGTAAAGACTGAACTCAAAAGCTTGAGGATGTTCTTTGGGCCTACCGTATGGCATACAAAACGCCTATCGGCATGTCACAATTTCATCTATTATATGGAAAGGCGTGCCACTTACCCGTAGAAATTGAACATAGGGCATTCTAGGCAATCAAGCAGTCCAATATGGATTTAAATTTAGTCAAAATGACCAGGAAACTCCAACTATCTGAGTTGGAGGAGCATAGAAATGATGCGTACGAGAATGCCAAGATCTACAAGGCTCGAACCAAAGCTCTTCATGACCAATTGATATCCCGCAAGAGCTTTGAGCTGAATCAGAAGGTCTGGCTCTTCGATTCTCGACTTAAGCTCTTTCCCAGTAAACTTAAGTCAAAATGGAACAACCCGTTCATCATCGATCAAATTTTTCCAAACGGAGCCATTTTGATTTCTGAACCAAAGATGGATAATTCATTCAAATTCAATGGTCAATGTCTAAATCCTTTTGTGATCGTATTGTTCCAGAACCCATCTCAGGCATGGTTGCCCTCATCATGTTGTGATCTCTTTGGCTTGACTTCGCCTAGCTGACGTCATTAAACTCAGCAGTTGTACAGTCTGACTCAGAGCTGACCTGAGCATCATATTCAGGTGATATCTTCTACATTCTACCTTCCTTTCATGTCTTTTATTCTCAATGCAGACATTGCACCAGCTAGGCATGGGGGGGTGGATTCATTTCTGAATCAATTTGTTAGCTCTGTGGAATTCTTGTAAATTCTACTTGTTTTCTTTTATATACATATAAAAGAAAATTTGAATTAGGAAAGAAGACTTGGGCATTAGGAATTTTCAATCTTAGGAAATATTAAGGTAGGATCTGAACACTAAGACCCTTCAGGTCTTTGGGCTTAATCAGCCCAGGTATCCACTAAAATGTGGATTTGTTTATCGAGTCCTCGTCATCCTAAATTCTATTTTAATTTTATTAAATAAGTTTGGGTGATAAGTACACGACTTATTAACCCACCCTCTGATTTGAGGGAACTTTAAGTCTAAGCATCTACACACTATTCGTCACTGACTCGTTGTTCGGTGGTTTTAACAGAAATTGGGTAGCTAATGAACCTTCTAGGGTGGTATGGCTAGCAAGTTATCGTAGGTAACAGCCCATAGGTAGGTTGTCCAGAGCCTAGCCAGTGGACCATTCTTTTTCTGCTGCCTTTAGGTAAATCTTAGGCCAGGGAAGCCACCTACTTAAAAAGAAAAAGAAAGTTCAAAAAGAAAAGAAAAAGAAAAAGAAAAGGAGAAAAGAAAGAAAAAGAAACAAAAAGAAATAAGCCACACTTCACCACACGAGTATGGCTAGCAAGTTATCGTGACTAACAGCCCATTGGTAGGTTGTCTAAATCCTAGCTCAAGAAATGCATGTAAAAATTCCTAAAACACTTAGGAAGAAGTGGAGAAGTAGAATAATCCGGGGAGATATACACTGGATGCACCCTTGTGTTGACCCCATAAAAAATAAAAGTAGGGAGAAAGCTATCGGTCATATAGATACACCTTTAGGCAGAACTCTTTTTAAGGTCTCCTAGGGGCGTAGAAATCTGAAGTCCATTCTAATTGCCGATCAATGAGTCTATCACTTTCACAAAAAGTTGCTTAGAACTTAGGGTTCACATCAAGTCTTGGCTGGGTTGAGTGGCCGTAGAAAGCCACTCTTTAACCCTAAACTCAAAAATCCAAAAAAAAATTAGAAAAGAAGAAAAAAAGAAAAAGAGATCTTTCTTTGAATAAGGCGAGGGCTTGAGGCAGTCTGCATTTTTGCAGATACCAGGGCACTGTTGTATCTTTGAAAGTTCAGGTCCTAAGTAAAAATTTCTTAATGTTGAAAATGATTTGTGCCCTAGTAATCCAACCTAATTCTTTTATAAATAGCATGTAGTTTTTGCTAGGGACTAGTAAAAGATAGGCATGGGGGCGTGATGTGCATACATCTAAATAGCCAAAAATGTCTATTAATGCATCTTCTTAGTGTCACATTAGCATCATAGATTGTAGATATTTCAAAACATGCATAATCATGCATTTAGGTCAAGTTGTATAAATTGAATAGAAATTGTTTCATTTTATGGTTAGGGAAAGGGAGATTCTTAATCAAAGCCTCGGATTGAAGATCCAACTATACGAATCTGATCAGGGTGACAATTGGAGTTCAATGACTCCAAAATTGCCCAAATCGAACATCCGTAGCACCAGATAGAGACTGAGGAACCCTAAAGAGCAAGGGCCAAGATGATGCCAATCCACACTTCAGACGACAAATCCGACCACACAGATGGGTTCGGATCGATGATCGTAGCCTAATGACACAAAAATCGGTCCAATCCTACACCCGTGGCACCGTCTACAACACATAGAAGATGGATGGCCAAGATGGCATCACGTGGTGCCATCTCAGCCACCCGACCAGCCCCAGGGACTCGCCTCTGCTTTTCTTCTTCACCCGCTTGACGAATCTCCACCGTTGGATGCCCATCCAACAGTTGTGAATCAGCCACGTCACAACTCAGCACCACTCCCCATCTTCTGAAGGTGTGGCAAGGCGTGATCTGGCCCGTTGGATCCTGATCCAACGGTCATGAGAGTGCATGCTTAAATCCTTTTTGCAACAAAGATTGAGGTGCAGCACAGTGGTTACGCTGCTGTGGGCGAAGCACAGGTTGCGAGGTCGAATAGTCATGCGTTGGAAATCAGAGCGAAGAGCGGGGGTGCGTCGATTCTGACCATTAGATGGAGATTGTGCGGCAGGTGAAGCGGAGACGTGTGCGAGGACATGCATGGGATCGCGTACGCATGCAATGACGTGCATCTGTACACCTCATCGCATGTGGGCGTGCGGTGAAGGTGCAGACAAAGGCGTGCAAGGAAAAATCTAAGTCGTCCGATCTCACGATCGGATGGCTAAGATTTAAAAGACGTGCGTGGGCGTTTTGGGCATAGAAGGCGGGGAGGTGCGTGCAACGTGCACACGTCGCCCACGACGAACCTTTAGCGATGTTTAAGTCCGTTGCTAAAGGTCCCATATTAATGTTTTTGATATTGTAATGACCAAAATGCCCCCAATCCTTGCAACTATAAAAGGAGACCCCTCCCCTACGAATTTTTCATCCCATCCTCTTCGCTTCCTCTCCAAAGCTTAAGAGAAGCTTGTCCCACACCCCGGATGCTCCTCAAGAGCTAAATCCAAGCTTTCACCCCTGTTCCGGAAGTGGATCCCGCAACGACGATGACATGCTGCCTCATTCCCATTCTTTCGACTTCATCCTCATTCTTCCTACCTCATCCTCCGTCTTTCAGGCGTCGCTTCCGTTCGACTTGTCCTCCAAGCATTTGTTGAGGAGGATAACATCTCTCTCCCTTCTTTTATCACTTGCTAGAGTAGAATTTCCTACTTTCTAATTGTAACAGTTTCCCACTTTCTAGTGTAATCATTTCCCACTTTCTTAGTTGTAAAAACATTATTCAAATACCAAGTGATTGTTCTCTCCCTCTCTCTCTTTCTTATTGTTTATATCGATTCCATTGTGATTATTTCACATTTTAAACAGAAAAAAGAATACAAAAAATATAATTGCGGATTTTGAGATCGACGTAGCCTCCCTATGTTCGACCAGGAACTTCTTTACGGAATTTTGGTATAAATTTTATCTATAGAATGGATTTCTTCGCGACTCGAACTACGACGATGGGGTTTTGAATCCAACTGCGAACGCATAGTTTTTCGCTCTTAACATATACTTATCACCCAAACTTATTTAATAAAATTGAAATAAAATTCAGGATGGTGAGGACTCGATAAATAAACCCACATTTTATTGAATACCTAGGCTGATTAAGCCCAAAGACCTGAAGGGTCTTAGTGTTCAGATCCTACTGTAATATTTCCTACGATTGAAAAGTCCTAATGCCCAAGCATTCTTTCCTAATCCAATTTTTTTTATATAAATATATATAGAAGAAAACAAGTAGAATTTACAAGAATTCCATAGAACTGACAAAATGATTCAGAAATGAATCCACCCCCCCATGCCTAGCTGATGCAATGTTCACATTGAGAATAAAAGACATGAAAGGAAGGGTAGAATGTAGAAGATATCACCTAAATATGATGCTCGGGTTAGCTCTGAGTCAAACTATATAACTGCTGAGTTTAATGCCATTAGCTAGGCGAAGTCCAGCCAAAGAAATCACAACATGATGAGAGCAACCATGTCTGAGACAAGTTCTGGAACAATACGGTCAATAAAAGGCTTCAAACGTTGACCGTTGACTTTAAATGAATTACCCATCTTTGGGTCAGAAATCTGAACAGCCCCATTTGGAAAAATCTGATTGATGATGAACGAGTCATTCCATTTTGACCTAAGTTTGCCGGGAAAGAGCTTAAGTTGAGAATCAAAGAGCCAAACCTTCTAGTTTGGCTCAAAGCACTTGCAGGATATCAATTGGTCATGAAGTGCTTTAGTCCAACCCTTATAAATCTTGGCATTCTTGTATACATCATTTTTAAGCTCCTCCAACTTAGATAGTTGGAGTTTCCTGGTCTTTCTGGCTAAACTCAAATCCAGATAGCACTGCTTGATTGCCTAGAATGCCCTATGTTCAATTTCTATGGGTAAATGGCATGCCTTTCCATACACCAGATTAAATGGTGATAAGCCGATAGGCATTTTGTACATCGTACGGTAGGCCCTAATAGCGTCCTCAAGCTTTTGAGTCCAGTCTTTACGATCTGGCCTAACCATTTTCTGAAGAATATTCTTGATCTCCCAATTGGAGATCTCAGCCTGTCCATTCGTCTGAAGATGGTAAGGTGTCGAGATTCTGTGATTTACCCCGTATTTTGCCAGTAAATTACGGAACTGGGCATTAGTGAAATGAGAACCACCATCACTAGTGATAGCCCTCGGAATCCCGAGCCGACTAAAGATGTTCTTCTTGACGAAATCGATGACCACCTTGTGGTCATTGGTTCAGGTGGGAATGGCCTCGATCCACTTGGACACGTAATCAACAACGACGAGAATGTACTAGTGTCCAAATGAAGGAAGGAAGGGTCCCATGAAATCAATGCCCCAAACGTCGAAGATTTCAATGGGAAGAATCAGGTTTAGAGGCATCATGTCTCTCTTGGTTATTCTCCCTAGTGCCTAGATCAGGAACTCGACCTCGAGAATTCCTGGGCATCCTTGAATAAAGACGGCCAAAAGAATCCAGATTGCAAAATTTTTGCAGCCATCTTTTTCCCGGAGAAATGTCCACCACACGTAGATGCATGGTAGAAGTCAAGTATACTTTTGAATTCAATTTTTGGAACACATACGCGAATAATCTGATCAGAGCTGATGCGATACAGTTCAGGGTCCTCCCAGAAGTAACATTTGGCCTCAGATTTAAGTCTATCTCATTGTTGCTTGGTCCAATCCTGAGGGATTTGACCAACAGCCAAATAGTTTACAATGTCAGCAAACCACACGGTTTGGACACCTAAAACTGTAAGGATAGTCTCGTCCGGAAAAGTATCAACAATCGGAATATCCAGATGAGAAGAATCACTCAGAAGTATTAAAAGATGATCCGCCACCACATTCTGTGTCCCGGATTTATCCTTGATTTCAAGATCAAACTCTTGAAGTAGAAGAATCCATTGAATAAGCTGGGGTTTGGCATCCTTTTTGGCCACGAGATGTCTTAAGGTCGAGTGGTCGATATATATTATGACATGAGACCCTAAATGATAAGCCCTGAATTTCTCCAAAGCAAATACTACAACTAGTAATTCCATCTCAGTAATAGTGTAACTCCTCTGGGCCTCATTTAGAGTTTTACTAGCGTAGTAGATGACAGAGGGCTTCCTATCGATCTTCTAACCCAAAACAACCCCGACCACATAATCAGAAGCGTCAATCATGATCACGAATGGGGCTATCCAAACCGGTGGTTGCAACACCAGAGCATAAGTGACTATTGTTTTAAGAAAATCAAATGCCTTACGGCATGATTCTTTGAAATCAAACCCCATATCTTTGGCAAGAATGTTGCTCAGAGGGCGAGCAACCTTAGAAAAGTCCTTGATGAACCTCCTATAGAATCCCACATGACCAAGAAATGATCAAATTTGTTTGACAGATGTGAGAGGAGGAAGTTTAGAAATAGCATCAACCTTAGCTTTGTCAACTTTGATTCCCCATTCAGAGATAACATGACCCAAGACGATGCCTTCTTGTTTCATGAAATGACTCTTTTCCCAGCTAAGGACGAGTCTTGTTTTGATGCCTCTTTTAAGAATCATTTCAAGATTAGTTAGGCAAGAATCAAACGATTTCCGAAAATAGAGAAATTGTCCATGAAGACTTCCATAAACTCTCCCACCATGTCAAAGAATATGGTTAGCATACACCTTTGAAAAGTCACGGGTGCATTGTATAAGCCGAAAGGCATCCTACGCAAAGCAAAGGTTCCGTAGGAACATGTGAAAGTCATTTTTTCCTGATCCTTGAGATGGATATGGACTTGATTGTATCCCGAGTAACCGTCTAGGAAACAGAAATACTTCTGCCCGGCTGGTCTTTCAAGGATTTGATCAATAAAGGGCAAAGGGAAATGATCATTTTTCGTGGCTATGTTCAGCTTCCTGTAATCAATACAAACCCTCTAAGAGGAAGCTAAACTAGTTGTGACAAATTCTCCTTTCTCATTAGTCACAACGGTAATTTCGGCTTTCTTGGGAACAATTTGCATAGGACTTACCCAAGGACTATCAGAGATCGGATAAATGATTCCTACATCGAGCCACTTGATAATTTCCTTCTTAACCACTTCTCGCATATTAGGGTTTAATCTCCTCTGCATTTGGCGAGAAGGGCACGATCCATCTTCCAAAAATATTCTATGATTACAGTAAGATGGCTCGATCCCCCTAAGGTTATGAATGGTCCAACCAATTGCCTCCCTGTGTTCCTTTAGGACCTTAATCAGTTTAATCTCCTGCTCCTTAGTTAATCTGGCACTGATAATCACAAGGAGCATCTTTTGAGGTCCCAAAAACTGATATTTCAAATTCTCAGGCAATGGTTTCAGTTCAAGTTGGGGCAGGTTTAGGATTGAAGGTAAGGATGATGCTAATGAAGATTCATCAAGAGGAAGAGGTTGAAAGTGAATAAAATCAATAACCTCTTCAGAATGTGGCGGGTTTTCCACAGAGGGTCGAGGGTCAGATTCATCACAACAGGAGGAACTTTCAATTGTAGAAACCGCCATAAAAGTTTCAATATTCAAGTTATCATCCTCAAGTTCCTCAATAAATCCACAATCCTTGAATTTGTTAATTGCCTTAAAAATATCCAATTTCAATTTCTGATCCCCAAAGACGATTTCCATGCTACCGCTTCCACAGTTGATATTGGCCTTAGTGGTAGCCAGGAACAGACGCCCCAGAATGATGTACGTGTTCCTTAGATTCTCAAGTACATCCATGTCAAGGACAAGGAAATCTATAGGAAAATAGAAATCCTTAACCTTAACAATAACATCTTCAATAATGCCTCGCGGATTTATGACCGAATGGTCCGCTAACTGTAGCGTCACTAAAGTCGACCGAAGTTCACCAAATCCAAATTTCTCGTAAAGAGAAGTCAAAATTAGGTTAATAGATGCACCTAGATCCAAAAGTGCTCTATCAAAAGTGTAATCTCCGATGACACAAGAAATCAAAGGAGCACCTGGATCTCTCTTTTTCTGAGGAAGGTAATGCAGGATAACAGAACTAGCCTACTCGAAGAGCACCACCTTCCTCAGAATAGATTCCCTCGACTTATGCTTCTGTGTGCATAATCCTTCAAAAATTTAGCGTAAGATGGTATGTGTTTGATAGCATCGAGGCTGGGTCGTGTTCAAGAGCTCCTCGTTACTATCAACAGGCTTCTTCTTCCTAGGTTTAATCAAGGCCTCAGGAAAAGGAACATGAATTAGATCTTTGGAATCAAGTTTCTGAGCCTTGATATCTTCTTCAGAGTTCTCCTTTCTCTCCTCAGGCTCTCCAGGATTTGGTAGATCAGAACAGTGTGGTTGGGATCCTGAGTTTGTTTTCCACTCCACAAGGTAACAGAATTAGCAGATGCATATGGGTTTGGGTCTTGTGGAGGGTTAGGAAAGATTGGAGGGGCTTCATTAGCCATATACCTTTGATTTGAGGAAGAAGTAGAAGAGGAAGGACCCTACTCAACCACCTGAGCATGTGCATGCGGGTCCCTCTGATTCCCGTACCCTTGGGCTTGATTGCCCGGATTCTAGATATTACGCAGGTTGGATACGGGTTGAGATGATAGAGATTCGGGTTGACGAGAATTAGCAATGAACTTAGTTTGCAAGTTGTCCAGCGAGGTTCTCATTTGCTATATGAGCTGGAGCATAGATCCTAGCATTTCTACCATCTGTTGGTTCAAATCAGCCTGCCCTACGGGTTGACGGGCATTCCAAGCCAGCTGATTGACCTGATTCGGGGGCAGCTGAGTGTAAACATGACCCTGACCCATTGGTCTTTGCGGAGCATAGTTGCTGGGTCGGAATTGGGTCTGCTGCCCTGGGCTTTTCCAAGAGAAGTTAGGGTAGTTCCTCCAACCCAGATTGTAAGCATTGGAGTAAGGGTTGGACCTAACATTCTTCTGCACAGCATAGACATCCTCATAGGGTGAGGATGGAGAGAAAGAAACGGATGGATCAGAGAAACTGGGATCAAAGGCCCCAGTTTGGAACCCATGGGGTTCCGAATAATGCTGACTCACAGGTCAAGCTGCATCAAGTTGATTCACGAACTCCCTTCTAGAAGGAGCTTGTGCTAAATGGAATCCCAAATTTTGGGATTGAGTAGATCGAGAATTGTTCATTGAATTTCTAGCCATCCACTCCATCCTTTTAGTAACCAAGTCCACCTTATCTAGTTTATTGCAAATCAATTCCATATCGAATGAATGAGAGTTGTGAACTTCATTAACATTCGATCTGGGTTGTTGGGACTGGTTGAAAGTATCCATGGAGGAATGACTTATCGAATTCTCACTCATCTCCTCAAACAAATCGTGCGCGCTATCTGCGTCTTTGTTGAGGAAATTGCCTCCGCAAGAAGCGTCCACGTGATTTTTGAGTTGCTCAGTCAGCCCATGGTAGAAGATCTACATGAGCTGCCATTTCAGCACCTCATGGTATGGACACCTCCGCAATAAGTCCTGGAATCACTCTCAAGCAACATGAAATTGCTCCCCTGGCTGCTGGGTGAAGGAACTAATCGCCCGTCTCAGAGCATTGGTATATATTGTTAAAACCTTGTTCCACATCTTGTTTTGGTTTTAACAAAATTATTATGGATTAATGTTTGCAATTAAGTGTTTTTCAGATTTAGGTGAAGATCAAGGCAAACAAGAAATGATGGAGGCATGATGGTGAGAAGAAAAAGATCATGTCATGGAGGATGACAAGGATGAGTCGAGGGGAAGAAGATCATCTTCGACCTTAGTTTCTGTAGTTTAGATTTTATATTTATAGATTGTATATGCCTCTTAACAAGAGAATTTAACTTAGATCATAAAAATCAATTAGAGATAAATTAGGATTTATATGGCATTCGTTTTCGAAGAACGTAATTGATTAAATTGCTTAAAATAGGTACTTGTAAGCAAGTACCGGTACTGTTCATCAGTACTGGTATTTGCAAGGCACAGGTTTGAGAATTCATCTCAAACTGTGAACAACAAGTACCAGTACCAACCATGAGTACCGGTACATGTTGGCCACAGGTTGAAGGCCTAATTCTGGCCTGAACAGTACAAGTACTAGTACCTATGATGAGTACCGGTACAAGTAGGTTACTGCGCCCAAGGAATTCCAAACCTGGGAGTTAAAAGTACTGGTATTCATGATGAGTACCGATACCAGGACTCATGTACTTGTGGTAGTGAGTTTCTAGTACTGGTACAAGTACTTTAGTACCGGTACTAGCTAGCCATTGGCCCAAAATAGAATGGCAGAAATATTAATTCCAACAATGTGAACGTTGGGAATTAAATCCCAACGTCTTGTAGACGAGTATCCTAGGTCCTAAACTCTATAAAATGACCCTAGGACTCTTTGTTTATACACAAGAGACAAGAGAAAAGAGAAGAAAATTCCTAGAGCTATAATTCATATTTTCTACCACATATTCAAGAGAAGAAATCGTGTTTGCTGCTTTCCAATCGTGTACGAGTTTGCAAACACATTGACGTGTTTTGTTCACGCAATTCAACATGATTCGCATCCTTTCTAGGCTCTCAAATCAGTAACATTATATTTACATTTGTTGAGAGGCATAGGAATTCTTGTTGTAAGATTTCTCTTTCTTACACTAGTTCTTATTTGTATTTTGAGCTTGTTGCTTGTTGGGTTGTAACAAACCTGTTATTGTACTTGGGTTGAGGTAACTCGTTAATTACCTCGATTTAGTAAATTGATTCTCTCAGGGTTGAGAGAATTGGGTTAAAAACCCTAAGCTGGGAGGCTTAGGTAGTGGAGTACCCAAGGGAGGGGAACCACTATACATATTGTGCCAATTTTTTTGATTGTATTTTGTGCAGATCTTTTTGTATTACTAACATTTTGATTAAGTATTTGTGCGCGTAGATAGCCATACATATTTCCATATTTTAGATCCATCAAGTGGTATCAGAGCCGGGTAGCGAGAAGAAGTAAAAACTCTTGCTCACAATGGCATTCACATCAAGGCACACCGAAGGACAGTCATCCACCCGTCTTCCCTATTTCGATGGGACGGACTATGGGTATTGGAAGAGGAGGATGCAAGTCTTCCTCAAAGCAATGGATGAGGAGGCTTGGACCCTCATTCAAAGAAATACTCAGATCCGATGCCGCAAGAAGGAGTAGCATGGACAATGGATCAGAAGAAAAACATCATGAGCAACGTGAGGGTGATGAATGCACTTTATTATGCGTTGTCAAGGGAAGAGTTCAACTGAATTTCGGCATGCAAATCCGCATATGAAATTTGGAACACTCTCGAGGTCACCTATGAAGGTACAAACAAGGTAAAGGAAACTCGTATCTCAATTCTAAGTGAAAACTATGAGTGTTTCAGGATGACCAAAGGAGAAACGATCAAAGCATGTTTTGGGGAAATAGTTAACCCCCTAAAAAACATTGGAGTGAAGTTCACGGAAGAGCAGCTTGTAAGGAAGATCTTAAGATCTCTTACAAGTGATTGGTCTCCAAAGATCACAGCCATCCAAGAGGCAAAGGACCTCTCCACTCTCCCATTGGATGATCTAGTTGGTAGTCTTATGGCTTATGAAGTCCAACTAGAAAACATGAAGAAGAACGAGGAGGAAAAGATGTCTAGCAAAAGAAAGAATATTGCTTTTGGAGCAATTAAGGAGGACTCGGACTCAACAACCTTGGAATCCGAAGATGAAGAAATGGAGATGCTTACTAGGAAATTCCAGAAATTTCTCAAGAAACAAGCTAAGCAAGTCAATAAAATTTCAACTAATATTATTTGCTATGAGTGCAAGAGAAAGGGCCACTTGCGAAAGGATTGCCCCTTAAACAAGAAGGAGGACAATAGGAAAGAAACAAAGGAGCTCAAGAAGAAGAAGAAGAAGAAAGCATTTAAAGCGACATGGGATGATAGCGACTCTGACATGGACACCGACTCCAGTGAATCGAATGAAGACGAGGTCTCACACCTTTTTCTTGTTGCAACTTCAGAAGATATAGAAGAAGAGGTAAACCCTGATGTTTCATTTGAAGAATTATTAGAAGCATATGAAGAGCTATATCATAAAGCTAAGTCATTTAAAAAGGAAAATAAGGTTTTGCTTGATGGTTATAGAACTTTAGAAATAGAGAAATCTTGTTTAGAAATAGAATTAGATATGTCCAAAGAAACTAACAATCAATTACATGCAAAAATAGTAGAATTAGAAGATATTTATGAACACTTTGAGGACACTTTGAATAATTTAAAAGCAACAACTAGGCTGAATACGGAATTTTATAATAATTTAAAAGCCAAGTTCAATAATAAGAAGAACACACAAAATAAATCACAAGCACCTAGACATGCATGGATTTATCAACAAGTCAAGAATCCTAAGAATTTTAGATCTAACACTAAAGTGACCTACTGTTTCAAAAAAAAAAACACACTAAAGTGATCTATAAACCTAAGGATTTGAAAGGTACTAACCATAAAGACCCACAAGAAAATAGGTACTTAGAAAAGATATTTGTTTTGCAGGAATAGATCAAAGAAATCAGTGGGTGTTCAAGGCACACAATGGAGCATTTCAACCTTTCTATAGGTTGAATGAAGACCAAGAACGATGGCCTAACGGAGCTTAGTACCCACATTCATCATTTTACTATTGGTAAACTTTATGGTACGATATTTCTTCATTTTTTTGTGATTGACAAAAGGGGGAGAAAAATAAAGGGCAAATAGTAATATTTTTAGGGGGAGCTTATATTGAGGGGGAGGATTAAAATGAAAATTTTTCCTTCATATAACATTATTAAAATTTTTAATTATCTATTTGCAAGATAGTTTTGTCAACACCAAAAGGGAGGATTAAAATGAAAATTTTTCCTTCATATAACATTATTAAATTTTTTAATTATCTATTTGCAAAATAGTTTTGTCAACACCAAAAAAAGGGAGATTGTTGAAACCTTGTTTCACATCTTGTTTTGGTGTTAACAAAATTATTTTCAATTAATATTTGCAATTAAGTGTTTTTCATATTTAGGTGAAGATCAATGCAAACAAGAAATGATGGAGGCATGATAGTGAGAAGAAAAAGATCATGTCATGGAGGATGACAAGGATGAGTCGAGGAGAAGATCATCTTCGACCTTAGTTTCTGTAGTTTAGATTTTATATTTATAGATTGTATATGCCTCTTAACAAGAGAATTTAACTTAGATCATAAAAATCAATTAGAGATAAATTAGGATTTATATGGCATTCGTTTTCGAAGAACGTAATTGATTAAATTGCTTAAAATAGGTACTTGTAAGCAAGTACCGGTACTATTCATCAGTACTGGTATTTGCAAGGCACAGGTTTGAGAATTTGTCTCAAACTGTGAACAACAAGTACCGGTACCAACCATGAGTACCGGTACATGTTGGCCACGGGTTGAAGGCTTAATTCTGGCCTAAACAGTACAAGTACTGGTACCTATGATGAGTACCGGTACAAGTAGGTTACTTTGCCCAAGGAATTCCAAACCTGGGAGTCACAAGTACCGGTATTCATGATGAGTACTGGTACCAGGACTCATGTACTTGTGGCAGTGAGCTGCTAGTACTGGTACAGGTACTTTAGTACAGGTACCAGCTAGCCGTTGGCCCAAAATAGAATGGCAGAAATATTAATTCCAACAATGTGAATGTTGGGAATTAAATCCCAACGTCTAGTAGATGAGTATCCTAGGTCCTAAACTCTATAAAATGATCCTAGGACTCTTTGTTTACATAGAAGAGACAAGTAAAAAGAGAAGAAAATTCCTAGAGCTATAATTCATATTTTCTACCACATATTCAAGAGAAGAAATCGTATTTGCTGCTTTCCAATTGTGCTACTAGTTTGCAAACACATTGACGTGTTTTGTTCACGCAATTCAACACGATTCGCATCCTTTTTGAGCTCTCAAATCGGTAACATTATATTTACATTTGTTGAGAGGCATAGGAATTCTTGTTGTAAGAGTTTTCTTTCTTACACCAGTTCTTATTTGTATTTTGAGCTTGTTGCTTGTTGGGTTGTAATGGACCCGTTGTTGTACTTGGGTTGAGGTAACCCGTTAATTACCTCGGTTTAGTAAATTGATTCTCTCAGGGTTGAGAGAATCAGGTTAAAAACCCTAAGCTGGGAGGCTTAGGTAGTTGAGTACCTAAGGGAGGGGAACCACTATACATATTGTGCCAATTTCTGTGATTGTATTTTGTGCAAATATTTTTGTATTACTAACATTTTGATTAAGTATTTGTGTGCATAGATAGCCATACATATTTCCATATTTTAGATCCATCAAGTGGTATCAGAGCTTGTATCACATATGACATGGAAGAATTTCTTCAGGAAAGCCAATTTCAAATCATTCCACATTGCAATCGGCCTTCCTATGGTCCTGTACCAATGAGCAACGTTATCCCTAAGAGAGTGGGGAAAGAGCCTGATGATCATCTGCTCTTCATTCACGTTTCGTGCTTTGGTGGTCTGGACCAAAGTGGTCATGTCCTCCAAGTGTTGAAACAGGTCTTCAGAGCCAAGCCTATGAAAGTGTTCGATCAGGCTTAACACCTGGGGCTTGATTTCTATGTCTTCTGTAGGAATCTAGACGTCGGGACGTTCCCCATAATTTGAAGGATCATTAAAATCCTTCAAGGGCTGAGTGCCCTGCATTCTCTGCATTTGTTCCAGCTGCCTTTGAAATACCTCCTGTGGATTCTGAGGCAGAGGAGGCTGTTGATCAGCCATGGGATCAATTTGGCCAAAATCCAATCTACATCTCCTAGAATACTCTAGTGGTCCTTCCAATCGGGGATTCAATGACCTCCTTTCTAGAAAAAACTAGGAAGAGGTCGGAAGGACTGGGGATAAGAACCATGCAGCATAACAAAACAAGCTTGTTCTTAATTGGGGTAGCCTAAGGATCTACAGACTCTTAGAATCCGTCTTAAGATTATAGACGATTTACTCTACTTGTGTCCAATCAATCCAACCAATTAGAAGGATGGACTAGGGAGAAGGTTCTTCCTTCGACTTACGCCTCCGGTTCTTAGTGTACCCCCCAGCCACGGTCGTTTAACGCCACTCCCCTAGCTAGACATCATATTGATTAGTACAAGCAGGTTAATCGTAAACAATCTCAGACTAGGCCCCGAAGAGCGAATCAGTCCTTAAGGCCAACGTCTACTTGATTTTATTTAGGCCTGGGATTGTAGTGCTTATGGAATGTGATGGGCCCTTAAAATGGGTTGTGCCCTTAATGATCAATTAAGTATGTGTGAGTACATGCATAACCAGGGTTTTCAAGCAAGATTATTTGTGATGAGTAGATTTTAAGGTTCAAATCTTGCTTAAGTAGCTTTTAGGGTTTGGAATTAGGTTAATTCAATCAAGTTTTTAGGCAAATCAGATTTTCAAGCACGGGTGGAGATCTTTTTCCTTTTAAAATCAAAATTAAAGTGGAGTGGCTAGTATTGACGTAAATTGAAAACCCTAAGGGGAAGCTACTTGATGAGTTGATTTTAGGTTAAGTGGTACGGCCTAAACAACTCAAACAATTGGTCAAGATTGCACCACTGAGTTAGGCACACAAAATGATTAACCTAAACTGATTTCTACTCTTTTATATGTTGATTTGTGTGTACCGATTCCACATATCAAAATCTGATTAAGTAGATGAAAATCAATTAGGTTATGTGCCTTGAATGTAGGTGTATGTAGTGTGTATATTGAATTACCCCACAAGAAATACCTTTCTGTTGATTTTTTTATATGCGGGTGAGATGAATGTGAGTGGAAATCCAAGCAACCAAACTAACCCCAAGATTTATACAAGCACCTAGGTTAATTGAAGTTTGAATTAATGTGGTGAAATGGAATCTATGGAGGGGGAAGAATGGAGAGCACTTACAGTTGTCTTCAACTGCACTTTACTCTGATCTACCACTTGAAGATTCCCTGTTAAGCTACCTGCAAAACAATAGACGAGAAAGTAAGTTAGAAAATAATAAAGTATGTGAAATGGGAAAAGAAAATCGAAAATCCTTGCCACCTCGACAACAGCGCCAAAATGTTGCGAGCGGAAAACTACGCGATCAAAGTTGGTTTCGAAAAACCCGTTGTAGTTCAATTTGCGAAGAAATCCGTCAACAAATAAATTTATATCAAAACTCTAAGAATTCTGGGTCGAACACAGGAAGGCTATGTCGATCTTAAATCCGCGATTATATTTTTTTGGATTTTTGTTTGAAAATAAAATAATTATAATGGAATTGATATAAACAACAAGAGAGAGGGAACAAACACTTGATATAATAAAAATGTTTTTACAACTAGAAAGTAGGAAATTCTATTCTAGAAAGTGATTAAAAAGAAGGGAGAAAGATGTTATCCTCCTTGACGAATGCTTGGAGGACGAGCCAGACGGAGTGATGGCTAGAAGACAGAGGACGGAGCGGGAAGAAGGAGGACGAAGCAGGAAGAAGCGGGAACGGGGCAGCACGTCGTCATCGTCACAGGATCCACTTCCGGAACAGGGGCGAGAAAATTAGATTTAGCTCTAGAATAGCATCCTGGGTGTGGGACAAGCTTTTCTTGAGCTTTGGAGAGGGAGAGGGATGAAGGAAGGGATGAGGATTTCGTAGGGTAGGGGTCTCCTTTTATAGTTGTAAGGATAGGGGGCAATTTGGTCATTTCATAATTAAAACATTAAATGAGGCGGTCTTTAGTGATGGATTTAAGTGTCACTAAAGACCCCACATGCCGCAGCCTCACGTGCACACCCGCCTCCTCGCCTGCCGCGTGCTCAACTCTAGCCCACGTCCAAGAAATCTCGAGCCATCCAATCGCGAGATTGAATAGCTCAGATCGCTCCTCACCTTCTTCAGTTTTACCTAAGCGCGCACCCTTGCATGCGATGGGGCGTGCAGAAGCACGTCATCATCCACGTGGCGATCCAAAGCTCCTCCGCATGCCACGTCTTCGCTCCTCGCCCACCTGATCGCCATCTAACAGCTGAATTGCAACCGCTCCCTCACCCGAGCCTAATTTGAGGCGCGCTACACTTCGAACGCATGCCTCACGCTCGCGAAAGAGCACCCACCTGCTATACTACAATCGGATTTGTGTCACGTTTAGGTTTTAAGCGCAAGTGCTCGTGGCCGTTGGATCATGATCCAACGGCCCAGATCGACCGCGCCTTACGCCTTAAGATGTGAGTGGCGCATCTGAGTCATTCCTTGCCATTGGATCAAGATCCAACGGCTAGGATCGCACGATGGAGATCCTTTAGAGATGCAGTGGCAGGTCTTAGGGCAAATTGGGCAACTGAGATGGTGACATGTGGCACCATCTTGGTCGTCCATCTTCTTTGTGTTGTAAATAGTGCCACGGATGTTGGATTTGACCGATTTTCACGCCGTTAGGCTGCGATCATCGATCCGAGCCCATCCATGCGGTCGGATTTGTTGTCTGAAGTGTAGTTTAGCACCATCTTGGCCCTTGATCTCTATGCTTCCTTGAACTATATCCTGTGCTACGAATGTTCGATTATGGTGATCTTGGAGTCGTTGAACTCCCATCATTGCCCTGATCAAATCCGTATGATTGGATCTTCCATCCCAAGTCCTGATTAAAAATCACCCCATCCCTGGCCATAAAAGGAGACAATTATTATACAATTTATACAATTTGTCCAAAATGCATGATTATGCATGTTATGAAATATTTACAATGTATGATGCTAATATGACACTAAGGACATGCATTTATAGACATTTTTGCTTATTTAGATGTATGCACATTATGTACCGTGTAGGGGTCTTTGCGGGGCTCTTCCTTCCTGGCTGCCCAAATAATTCTTTGGTGTGTGGATTTCTGATTCAGAGGTATCATCCACCTCGAAATAGCCTTAGTCATCCAAAAATCTTTGGGTGCCTTGATTAGGTCCAATTAATATCCAGTCCTTCATCTATTCTTTAGAGTACATACACAGGAAAGGTCCCTAGGTTTTTAACCTAGAGGCCTCCATTAGAGTTGATCTTCTGTGAGATTTCTGATATGATCTAATCAATTTGATATGAACCTGAATTTGATTCTATATCTTGATCCACCACTTGATTTGAAAATGCAACCTGACAATTTAGGAAGAATGTTTAGGAAACCTAAATCCCAAATGAGCATGAAAGAGAAGATGATTGAGGATGCTCTTAGACATCATGATGAGCATTACAAAACCTCAAATTCATTTAATAAAATTCAGGTTAATATTTCAAAAACAACCCACATTATGAACCGTGTTGCAATGATATTGACACAAATGATACATGGTTCAACCCGGGATGATCTT
Organism: Thalassia testudinum; assembly: GCA_037157565.1. Taxonomy (NCBI): domain Eukaryota; kingdom Viridiplantae; phylum Streptophyta; class Magnoliopsida; order Alismatales; family Hydrocharitaceae; genus Thalassia; species Thalassia testudinum. The sequence continues at coordinate 81,091,478 of JAZHRO010000024.1, forward strand.
TTATTAGAATATATTGAATTGGGGAAATTACATAGCAACAAGTATCTACAATGTTGGTTAAATCCCCCACTTTTGGAAAAACACCAAGATCTCAAGGAGAAACGTGGAAAATTGCTGAATATGGTGTATGAAGACATCAATAAAAAATATCCATATATCCACTCAGAAATTGATGAGACATCTTGGAGCAACATTGAGGATCAATATGATTTCCCAGAGCCCAAGTTAGAAAATCGAGGTTGTTGTGGACCCCGAACCCAAATGGAATCAGATTCAAACTGTGTGTAGAATGACATACCTAATCTTGATATTGGTTGGGTGGATCCAATTGCAGGTGTTCCCGATTTTGAACCAGCCTTAGAGAGACATGAAGCTAGTCCACCATGCCTTTATTTCCCAAACACCTGTGATGAGCATGAATCAGAACCTCTTGAGGATGTAATTCTCAAACCTTATCCTATTAAGGTAATCCTCGAGAGTGATTTTGACATCCCAATAGAACCATGTCCAGATTCTAGTGACCCAATCCCTACCCTTGACCTAAAATCTAGATCTGACCCTATTTGGGAAAATCAAGAGGCCCAATGTGATAAGAATCATATTTTAAATCGGATCATTATTCTTGGCCCGTATTTGATGATTACACCTCTCCAAACTCTTTAGAGACACAAATTTATTTTTCGGAAGTCACACTGATTTATGAAATAGAAATCGAGGAGTTGAAAGAGTTGGGATTTGATTGGGTCTACCCTAGGAGCCAAGGACCTGAGCCTATGCCTAATAAGGACACCTCTTTGAGCTCAGAATTTGAGATTAGGTTAGATCCAAGTCCGGTTGTTGATTCCATGCATCATTATTCATTCTGTGGTAGAAATCCCAATCTGGAATCTGGTTCAAAAATTGATTTTTGCAGATTCTTTGATGATTTCGAATCCTACTCTAACTTCAGAGGTCCATTGTTTCTTGATGATTATGAGCCAATTTACAACCTCAGCATCCATGACCCATTCTTTGATTCTGATGCTGAGGCCGATGATTTAGACCTCAATACAGCCACACCTCCCATCATAGAGCCAGAGCCTTCCAAATCTGATCCTAACTCCGACCTGCCACCAGAATCAATTTTTACTTTGATTCACCTCTCTCTGATTCGATTGCATATGATTCACCTCCATCTTTTGATCAGGAATCAGACATTGATCAGACTAAGAACCACATCTTATCCTTCTCTGATCTCACCCGTAGGGCTCCTACATCATCCACATATCCATTTTCTTTTGAGGACCCCTACTCTGATCAGGCTGAACTGATTCAACCAAACCCGAGATTCTCATTTCCATATCTTTTTAAGCCACAAAGTATCTGGTGGGCTCCACACTTACTGATTCATATCCATCAACCCACCAGACTAACTAGGTTTGGTCTGCATCATCAACCTGTTGACCTGAATAAGCACCTGGTTGCATCAACTAGGCTACTTATCAAGGTGCTTGTTCTACAAAATTCCTCTAATTTGACCACCCCTTCTCCTTGACCACCTTCTGCTCGACTAAAGGCATTGAATTTAGTGCTTAACGGGAAGCAACCCATCATTCTAGAAACCCGAGACCCTTCTGATCATCCTTTTGAGCTACACTCCTACTGCACTTTTCAGTTCAACTTTAAAATAGTCAACTCCACCTTTGATACTTGTATCAAAGCTAGAAATCATCCACAACAGTCATCCTAATCCATTCACTCACCCTTTGACCCTATTTTAATCTTTGAACGAAGTTGAATTCATACCCTCCTAGTTTACAATGAGGACATTGCAAAACTTTGGCATGGAGGGGTGTTAAAGTTCAAAACAAATGAAAATTCAATTCTATGAGGAGTTCTCACAAAAAAAAATACATATTCAAAAAAAAAAGGAGAAAGGGAGGAAAATTTTGATGAAATGATTGAAAATATTTCTTGAGGAGGAAAAGAGGAGGAAATGTAGCATGCAAAAAGGAGCAAAAATCAGGAAAAAAAATTGATAGTCATAGCAATTGATTATGGAATTTACTTGAGTTCTAGACCTAATCAAAACAAACACTAAGTCCTGAAATGCTAGAGACAAGGAGATTAGTAAGAATACTGATCTTAGGCCTCTTGGGTTTGTTTTAGGGTTTAAACACTCACATATTTGTTAAGATTTGGATTAATCCTTAAGAGGTTGAGGAAAGTGCGAAGCTGATTTAGTAGGTCTAAGGCTTAGAGATTTTTCGACCCCGTTGCCTATCCTTTGGTTTGCGGGACTTGGTAACCTAAGCATCCAAAATCACACACTAGTTTGCTTCAGTACACTTAATAAAGAAATCATGCCAAAAGTGTTCCATTCTGAGAAAGCCATCTCGAAGATCTAGCTTAGGTTCAGAAGTTGATTGGACAAGTTCCTAGCGCAGAGAGGTAGGAAATTCCCCTCGAAGATGCGTATTAACATATCATCTCCTCGGTGCTTGTCTCCTAGGATATTTAAATATCCTACCAGGGGCATGTAAGCACCTTGTGTTGGTTCTAGTGCCATGGGTGGGATTATCCAGAAATGTCGATCATCAGGGCCTGAATTTAACTACAGAATGCCATAGGGGGCACTATCCCGAAGTGTCAAAAGCCAGGAGTTCTAGGAGTTTCCATGGTCGGTGCTATCTTGAAGCATCAAAAGCTAGGAACCCTTCGAGGATTGATGGTAAGGACAAGGAATTTGATACAGACCGCATTTAGGGACAATCTGATGCTAGAATTGAGGAAAATATAAAAAGAAAAGAGAGAAAACTCTCAAAATGAAAAATCTTACTCTATCTCTCTCTTACAAAAATGCACTGGCAAACTGAACCTGGACTTAATACATTCTACGCACGGGTGCTTTAATCATTAGGTTCAATGAACCTCTAGGTAGTTTTTGCGAGCCTCAGAAACTTTCACGGCAGACTCAGGCTGAAGGTGGTCAGGTCTAGATCTTGATTTCTACTTGAGTACCTTTAGGCCTATTGTTGCCATTCTGATCTGATTTCTAGTGAGTGGCATAAATCAAGCATCTGAACATCAAAGTATAGTCTAGAAATCTAATTCTTTCGATAAGATTTTGCTAGGGACTAGCAAAATTTATGCATGGGGGTATGATGGTAACACCATCATTACCCATAATTAGCTTTAATTAATCAAAATCAAGAGACAAAAGCTCTTACATAATCGCTTGAGAGCCATAATTCCATGTAAAACCATCCTAAGAAGAAAACACTAAAATAGGGTTAATTCTACAATTTTAACATCACATCATAAATGCAAAACAACCACGGGGTTTATCAAGGGTTAATTAAAGGTCAACTAAGCATTAAAGTCCTAAGAGTGAGTCTGCATAGACAAAAATAGGGTTTCACGCATTTCTAGAACTAAATCTGAACCCAAAACCCTAATTTCAGACCAGCTTAAATTAAAGAGGTTTTGGTCAAGATAAAATTCATCTAAAGCTCCTAAAATTCATATAAAAATATAATGAGATGCTTGGTACCCTTTGTGTGACCATCTGAACCTATTTGGACCTTAAATAATGCTGCAGATAGGATTTTGCCTTAATTTGGGTCTTTACGCAAATTACCTAATCAAACTTGATCAAAATTGAAATCCGACTTTACCATTAGATTTCTTGGGTCAAAATTAGGTTTGTATCAAAAATTAGCCTCAATCAGAGTCCATCTTGACCTAGTTTTCATTTCAGTCCATTAAAACTCTATTCCTCTCAGTCAAGGCCCTAGCTTTCGAAAATCATTGCAAAAAGGGCCCTAAATTTCTCATCTTATTCACGGATAGGTCCCTGCTACCATTGTTAGGTCAACAGACCGAAAGGCAACCTCTGACCAGACCAAAACCACACCAAATCAACTCCAAATCCCACCAAATTTGGTGGGATTGGTGTTCACATTGTAGGGAATATTCTAAAGGTGATCCTGGCTTCCAATTCGCGCTGATTTGCCCTAATGAATCCACGAAACTCGTGGGTTCCTTGTGACCTAATTCCCAAGCCAATCAAGCCTCTTTCCTAAAACAAAGCTCGGCTAGGAGCTCTATAAAAGCTACTGGAGCTTCAGGTCGTGCTCCTTAGCTTGGTTTTGGCCTCATCTCTTCAATTTCTTCTCCCTCCGATCACCTCCACCACAGCTCCGGCGAGCCCTCTACTTCGGTGCCTTCGCCCTCTGCCACATACTATAGGAAGAGGGAAACTCCTTATCTCCTGCTTCTCGCAAAACTAGCAGAGGCGCTCCAACCCCTTCTTCCTCGCCGTTCTCCCTCATCGAAGGATTCCCTTCCCCGATGCCGGCCAATCACAGCTGACACCAACTCCATCCCTTTCATCCAATAATTAGGCTCTCTCTCTCTCATTCTCCTTATATTAGCTTTCACCCACTACAACTCCAATTCAACCGACGAAACACCTTCTCTCCCTCTCATCTTCTCCACGGTCAGCGATGCTTCGGTGAGCTCGCTCGGCCAACACATGCCACCGAACTCCACGTTACCACCTCCAAAACTTCCATCGTGCTCCCTAGAATAAAAGCTCCCTATTTATTTGGAGCTTCATCCACTCCACACATCCATCAGACAAACCCATCACATTCACCCTCTCTGACTTCGTCCAGCCACTACACCCCTCTGCTCATCGAAAAAAACTCCACCATCACTCTCCTCACACACCGGCGACTCTTCTGGACCATCTAATTAGAGCTTTTAAGCCCATATTCATCATTTCAGGTCTTCTTCATCTTCTCCTGTTGCCGCCATCATCTCCAGTTCCAACCGCTGCTTCTCGACTGCCCCCAGGTTCGACTCTAACTCCAGGTGCTGTGGACTTCAACAATAACCACAGAAGCACCCCCAATTGGATGCAGAAGAGTTGACAGTTGTGACAATTTGGTTGCCACAACTCTGCTATTTCGTAAAGGAGCAAGGCAAGACATTTAGTCCCACCTCATAAATGGGCGAGCTGCTGACTGCATATAAGAGGAAAAAGTGCTAAAGCTTTGTCGCCTAGGCACACGGGGGGTTGAGTCCCCCATGCACTCAGCCTTCACTCCTCACTCACCTTCACCCCCAGTGAGCTTAGACCCAATACTACGCATACCCGACTACCCGGATCCGAATGCCTGATTACGCACCCAGTTATGAGAGGAGGAATTTGTGAGGAGGAGGGGGGAGGGTTTTGCTGCAACTCTCATGACCTTAGGGTGCATGCTGAAGAAAGGCTAAGACCTAGCCTCTGAAAGGTTTACGCTATGCTTGGTGCCCTTGTGCACCTTGCTGAGGTTCTATGTTTGTCACTTAAGGCTTCTGAAGGGTCATATGCGATGCCTGATTTGTTTCTGAGTACTGTGGCATTATTTGAATGTTTGATTCAAGTTATTGTTGAATTATTTAAGATACTTGAGATGCATGCTTGATTAAAGGGAGTTAAGTGGTGATTCAAATCACCATTGTTTTTTAGGTTCCATTTCTTTTATTCTACTGATCTTTAGAGATACACATTGTCTTATCATTGCGTATATTTTTGTTGATCATTAATTGCATATCTTTCTTGCAATTAATCCTTGTTCTCATTTGATTTATATTGAGATTAGTGCGTGAATTCCATATTTTCTCTCTGTGAACGACCTTGGACTCACATTATTTTTTAGCTTTACAAATTTAAGTGTTTTATGCAATTTTTTGTCCTATACTATAATGCACTTTTCTGAACATCGATGATTTCTCATGCAACAATTATTAATCTAAAGATCTTGAATCATGGGAGATACCATAAGTTTATGGAAGCACATTTACATTATCTGATAGCCCTATCATGCTTGAGGAGGAAGACTCACTCGAGGATCTAGATCTTGATTCAGGCCTTGATTTACAACCATTCTATTTTGAGGAACAAATCTTTGGTGGGCCTGAGTAGGATTCCTTTATGTGTGAGGATACACAGTTGGACCTTGGGGATCATTTGGATTTAGATATCTCAAAAATTTTGGGAGAATCAGAACAAGATGAAGGTTATTAACAAACAAAATAGCCCCCTCAAGAGGATAAAAAAATTGAGGACAGTGACACTTCCAGCCAGACACATTTAGATGGTTTTGATATGATTTTGTCTGAGGATTTTGATGATCATATGTGCTCGGATAATTCAATTATGATATCTAGATTCAATAATGCTGATCATTCTGAGATATTCCATATAGAAGTTGAATATGTCTTCACTTCTGTATCAGCTAATTCTCACCCTTCTCTTCCCATCCACCAGAGCCCTAAGGAAAACCCTGATTCTACATTCCATTCTCCTGACTGTAATCACCAACACCGTGAGATTGAATAAGATAAACAATCCCCCTATGAAAGAGATGTTCAAGAGATTGTAGAATTATTGGGGATGACTGTTTATTATGCGAAATTGATTTTTAAGAATGATACGTTGTAGTATAGACCAAAATAGCTCATCAACAAATACAATTTATTACTCGAATTTAAGTCCAAGGTTGAACACAAGGAGCAAGTATTGCATTCATGCACTAATCTCAATCAAAATATAAATGAGCACAAGAAATTGAGCAAAATATAGATTTTCAATGAATAATAACCTATCACATTAAATATTAAATGAAGAATAACTACGCAAATGATATTTAATAATAAGCAAGAATATATCAGGAGTTTAAAGAGGCAAAAAGATATCTAAGATAAAATAATAGTGATTTGAATCACCAATTAGTAGTTTATATACGTACATAATAATTACTTAATGATCTAAATAATTGCATAGTACTTCAAATAATGCCACAGTGTTTTCAACCAAGTTAGACGTAGGGTCAGATGACCAGATGACTTAAGTTCAGCTCTGCTATAGTGCCTCAAAGAGGCTTCTTCTCTTCTGGCTTTGATCCTTCTTCTTCATCTTCTTATTTTCTTCTGCCTTTCTTTCCTCTTCTTCTTAGCCTCTTCAAGCATAAGAGAGGAGCTCTAGGATTTTGTCTAAGTGTTGGAAGGCTTCAGGAGCAAAACCCCCCTTTTCCCTTGCTCTCTCTTTCTTTCTCTCTTCCTCCTCTTCTCTTTCACTAAAACCAGGCAATTGGATTAGGTATTTGGGTCAAGCGCATCCTCAGGTCTAGGGCTGCGAGAGTGGTCGCAGCCGAAGAGTGAAGGCAGTAGGTCAAGTTAGATCAGTGAAGGTGGGTAAGGAGGACCTCACCCTCATGTTCTGAGGCAATAATCCCCAAACACAAATTCAACTTATGCATAGCCGACACCTCTTCCTCGAACAATGTGGGACTATTCATCCCTCTCCCTTCGCATACGCCTGCAAGTGAAATCGCTACTATTGTTGTGGCTAATTGAGGTTGATGGAGGCTCCTTTAGTAGTAATTGAAGACCTGGAGCAGTTCCTGGGAGACTTCCGCATCACCTGGAGGTGCAACTTGAGCTTCGCATGGTTAAAACACCACAAACACCGCTTGAGAAGACAATGCGGTAGCCGAGCGATGGCAAGACCTGAAAAATGCACAAACGGCCTCATGGCCACATTAAACTTGCTCAGGAGGTTTGTCGGACATAGGCGAATGTAGTGATGGTGGTTGTGTGGCATATGGAGGTGCGTAGTGGTCGGACAAAGTCCTGGACAGCATGCAGATGTGGCTTGGTCGACGATGTGACAAGTGGACAATAGGGAGAAATAGATTAGGGCTTTTGTTCTTGGTGGTGTGGCGGTGGTGTAGGAAGTGGTGGCGAGGTGTTTGGCAGTGTGTAGCATGCGAAGGACCTCGCCGGAGGTGCAACTAGAAGTGGAGACGAAGGTGGATGGTGGTGGCGTCGAGGGTTGAAACTAAGAGAGAAGAGTCGAGGAGGATTTTGGGGAAGGTGAGGAAGAGTTTAGGACCTAGATTAAAGAGGGAGGATTTGGCGTCAGTGTGATTGCCGGAGCTAGAGAAGGAAGGAGCTCCAGGAGGGTGACGGCGAGGAAGAAGGGATCTAAGAGCCCCTGAGTTGGTTGTTGAGGAGCGGACGAAGGAGGGGAGGAACGTAGCACTCCCAATTTGACCATTGGGAGGCCGTAGAACGACAGAGGGAGGAGCTCACTAGAGCTAAGTCGGAGATGGCTGGGGAAGGAGTTTGAAGAGGGTATTTTGGACAAAACCTAGCTAAGGAGGATGGTTTGTCCTCAGGGGTCCTTATATAGGTCTCAAGAGAGCTTCCTAAGCTTGGAAACCAAGCTCGGAAGCTTCAAAGATTCATAAAATAGGAGACCCGATCCTTCAAGAGATTCTCATGAGGATTTAGGCAAGAATTAGAGCTCAAGATGCGGCTCAAATTGTAGGGAAATCTCTCAGGAGTCTCCCTTCCAATTTTGGAAGGGATCCACCAATTAATCAGGGAGAAATTCCTAGTCGAAGGTCACCGGAGTAGGAGTTCCTCCATAATAATGGTGGAGGGACCTGATTGCAAAGAAGATGACAAATTTAGCGACCCATTTGTAAGTAATTCAAAAAGCTAAGGGTGCGTAAGTTATAAAAGGAGTCAGACTAGACTGAAACGCAAACTAGGTAATATGATCTTTGATTGGGCCCAAATTTTGGTACATACCTAATTTGGACACAAGGAATCTGATGGTGAAGTCAGATTTAGCTTTTGACTAAGTTTGACTAGTTAAATTGCAAAGAAACCCAAATTAGGGCAACTGTCTAATCAAGACTCTATTTTAGGTCAAAATGGGTTCAGATGGTCAAATCAAGGATGCCAACCCCTAGAGAATATTTTTCTATGATTTTTAGAGGGTTTAGGTGAAATTTATCCTAACCAGAACCTCAGTGGATTAAGTGGATCTATTTTTAGGATTTCAGACGTCATTTAATTCTTAGAATACGTGAAAGCCTGTTTCTATCTGCATGAACCCACGTATTAGACATATATGACCATTTCACCTTTAATTAACTCCTAAGAAAAACCCATGATTATTCTGCATTCATGATATGATGGTAAAATTACAGTTGTAACCCTGGTTTCATGTTATACTCTCAGAAAGGATGTGCAATGAATTATTGTCTTCTGGAGGTTATGTAGGAGCATTTAATGATAGAATATGACTAAATAAAGCTAGATATGGCTGATGATGATGTTATCATCATACCCCCATGCTTATCTTTTGCTAGTCCCTTAGAAAAATCTCACAAAATTAACTCAAATTCTAGACTGTGCCTTGAAATTTCCGGCCCTACCAGGAGGGGGTGACGTAATAATTGCGGAAATAAAATAAACAATCTTCACAAAATAACAATCACACAAAGTACACAAGTATTTTTAGGTGGAAACCCAAACTGGGTGAAAACCACCACCTAACCCTCTCAAGTTAGGATTTTTCGATCAACCAAGTTGATCAAAATCCACTAAACCGAATCACTTTAAACGAGGGTGATTCAACCTCAATACAACCACGCTACTTAAACGAGGGTAGCGTACCTCAACCCCTTCTCTCCAAGAGAAGGATTTTGTCTCGCGAAGGAGACGGGAATTCACAAAGCGAATACCCAACCAAATAACAAAGATAAAATAAATAAGTAATCCTATAGAGCCAACAAAGTAATTATGAACCTAAGCTTCTATAGGAATTAGGATACTCCCCTATGCAAGGAGTGCGTCGAGTTGATGACGCGATGCGTGAGCCACGCGACGGCGCAACTTCGCTCTCGTGAACTACAGCAGGAGAGCGGGTGCGCAACAGCTTGATGCTCTCAAGAGAATGGAGCTTGAGCTTGGAGAGCAAGAGCTAGCTAGGACACAAGAGAGTGGAAAGTGTATTACAAAGTGTTTCTTGTGTATCTTGGTGTTTCTAGGTGTGTTTTTGTGTTGCAAAGGTTCCCCTCTATTTATAGAGGCCTTAGGAAGGCTTTGGAAGGCTTAGGAAAGGTTCTATAGCCGTTGGGTGCAAAGCCCAAGAGAATCACCCCGAAATCAGGAACAATCATTGTTCTGATAGGCTTATCAGACGTCTAATTCTAGCATCAGACGTCTGGAAGTTCACTTTAAGACGTCTGATTTCAAGGTCAGACGTCTGATTTTGGGCGGGTCTCTTCCTGACTTGAATCAGATCTAAACAGGGTTCTTGTGCAAGTCCATCAGATGACATATAGGACGTCTGGCACTATGTCTGGATGTCTGGAAACCTACTTTTTCTGTGGGAATGGATTTCCAAACGTTGCAACGGCTAGAGAATCTCTGAGAAGAGATTTTGGGTCAGCCGAGGCAAAACGGTCAATTATCAGACATCTGAAAAGTCCTATGGACGTCTGATAAGCCTTTAACGGTCACATTCTTGACTGTTCGCTAAGCCAGCCAACGGTCCACTAATTAGACGTCTGGCAAAGTCATTAGACGTCTCCTAAGACGTCTGGTCTAAGGTCTGGACGTCTGATTTCATCAGACAGAACACTAAGTCCAGCCTAATAGTTATCATACGTCTGAATCAACAGTAAGGCGTCTTAAAACACTTTATCAGATGTCTGATTTGAGAATTAGATGTCTGGAAGTGCTGTTTAAACCCTATATTGGTTTTCTAAGTTCTCTACAGAAAACCTAAGTATCCTAGGGTTGTGCAGGTGTTCCTAGGACTACTGTTAGGGTACTTTGAGGCTCTTTAACATAATGTTCTAAGGAAATAAAAAGAGCAAGCAAAATAAAGATAAAAGTACATGAAAGGATTAAACAAAATTCTATCCTATTCTTCTTGTCCTTCCATCTTCAATCTAGCGCTCCTCGCGAATCTCCTCTGTTCTCCATCAAGCTCCTCCAATCCGTCCTGGATGCGAGCTCGAATTCCGTCTAAACACGTCTACATTTGCAATTGACCTGAAATCTAAGACTCCAAGTGCAAATGTTAAATAACACATGTTTTGTTATCATCAAAACAAATGATCGTGGTGCTCTAGCACCAACATGCCTTGATGTTCAAAGTCCTGATTCTTCTTTTCAGAAATTAGATCAGAATGCTAATAGTAGGCCTAGAGGTACTCAAGTACAAATCAAGATCTAGACCTGACCAGCTTTAGCCTTAGTCTGTCGCGAAGGTTTCTAAGGCCTACAAGAACTAACCTAAGATTTGTTGGACCCAATGGTTAAAGCACCTGTGCTTGTAACATAGTTTAGTCCAGGTTCAGTTTGGAGTGCATTTTGTAAGAGAGAGGGATAGAAGAATTTCTGTATTTTTGGAGTGTTTTCTCTCTTTTTCTTTATTTCTAGCTTTGTATTGGCTCAAAAACATGATTTGTATCAGATTCCTAGCTCCCACCATCAATCCTCGTAGGGTCCCTGGCAATCGATGTTTCAAGATAACACTGCCCATGGCAACCCCCAAAACCCTGGCTTTTGAGATTTTGGGATAATCCCTCCCATGGCATTCTGTAGCTAAATCCAGACCCTGGCAATCGACATTTCGTGATAATGCTGCCCATGGCATCTGAACCAACACAAGGTGCTTACATGCCCTTGGTAGGTTATTTAGATATCCTAGGAGACAAGCACCAAGGAGACAGTATGTTATTACGCATCTTCAAAGGGAATTTCCCACCTCTCCGCATCGGAAACTCATCCAAATCAACTTGTGTTGATAAGCCTCTCCTAATCTTGGTAGCATTTTTGGAATAGAATTAACACATTTGCGTGATTTTGATATTAAGCATACTGAACTAGACTGTGTGTGGATTTGGGTGCTTAGGATACTGAGTCTTGCAAACCAGAGGTCAGTAACGAGGCCGAATAATCCCTAAGCCTTAAGCCAAATACTTAAGCTTCTCATTTTCCTCAACCTCTTGAGGATTATCTGGATCTTAACGGATACATGAATTTTTAAGCACTAAAACAAGTCCAAGAGGCCTAAGACTATCACTCATACTAATCTCTTTGTCTCTCTGTTATTCTTAGGACTTACTTTTTTTCTTTTGATTTGGTCTAGAACTTAAGTAGATTCCAAAATCTTTTACTAATAACTATCACATTTTTGTTTCAAATTGTAGCTCCTTTTTAATATTTAAAATCACCTCCTCTTTTCCTCCTCAAGAATGATATGCAATTAACCTTCAAAATTTTCCTCCTCATTCTCCATATTTTTGTTTTTTCAATTTTTTTGGTTTTTTGGAATATGTAAGTTTTTGTGAGAACCCCTCAGAAACTCAAGTTTTTTGTGCGCTTGCACTTTAACACCCCCTATGCTTAAGTTTTGCAATGTCTTCATTGTAAACTGGAGGGTCTAAAATCAGTTTGGGTTCAAGGATTAGAATAGGATCAAAAGGGTGGGCGAATGGGTTGGGATGACTGTTGCGAATGATTTCAATCTCTGGTATGAGTACTAGAGATGGAGTTGGATGTTCTAAAACTAAACTCAGAGTGTAGTAGACATGAAGCTCAAAAAGATAATCAAAAGGGTCACAGGTTGCCTCTTGTTAAACGCTAAATTCAATGTCTTCAGTCGAGCAGCAAGTAGTCATGGAGGAGTGGTAAAATTAGTGGAGTTTTGTAGAACAAGCACCTTGATCAATGGCATGGTTGGTCCAACCAAGTACTTGTTTAGATCGACTGGCTAATGATGTAGCCCAAACCCAAGAAGTCTGGTGGGTTGATGGACGTAGATCAAGAGATATGGTGCCCACCAGATACTTTGTGACTCAAAAAGATATGGCAGTGTGAATCGTGGGTCTGGTAGAATTGGATTAGCCTGGTCAAAGTAGGAATCCTCAAAAGAGAATGGATTAGTGGAGGATGTGAGATCCCTCCGAGAGTGATCAGAGAAGGATGGGATGTGATTAGCAGTCTGATCAAGGACTGAAACTCGATTAAAAGACGGAGGAGAATCGTATGCGACCGGACCATCGAGAGGAGAATCAGAATAGAAATTGATTCCTGTTGCGGGTCGGGGTTGGGATCGGATTCGAGAAGGTTCTGTATGTGCTGTAGAAGAGGTGGCTTCAAGAATAACTGTATGTGAGGGCTCCTCTAGGAATGGTTCAAAGGTTGGTGTATCTAGAGAGTCCTCATAGAGCCCATCAAAATCAAATGTAAAGGCCTGGAGAGTGCTTATAGGATCATGGAAATCTGAGTCAATAAAAGATTCAAACTCTAGATTGACACTCTCAGCACTTGTTGTTTCTGAATCCTATAGATCATAAAGGAATGATTCAAAGTTAATGGAACTTGATTTTGAATTGATGATCTTGAAGGTTCCAACACTACTAGGAGGGGTGAGATCAGCATGACGTAAAAAAGGCGGAAATAAAATATAAAGCAATCTCACCAAAGAAAACCAATCACACAAAATACACAAATGTCTTTTTAGGTGGAAACCCAAACCGGGTGAAAACCACCACCTAACTCTCTCGAGTTAGGATTTTCCGATCAACCTAGTTGATCAAATCCACTAACCGAATCACTTTAAAACGAGGGTGATTCAACCTCAGTACAACCACGCTACAAGTACGAGGGTAGCGTTCCTCAACCCCTTCTCTCCACGAGAAGGATTTTGTACCACGAAGGAGATGGGAATTCGCAAAGCGAATATCCAACCAAAAGACAAAGATAAAATAAACAACAAGTCCTATAGAGCCAACAAAGAAATTATGAACCTAGCTTCTATAGGAAATAGGAAACTCCCCTTTGCAAGGAGTGCGTCGAGTTGGTGACGCGGTGCGTGTGCCACGCGACGGCGCAACTTCGCTCTCATAAATAACGGTGGGAGAGCGGGTGCGCGAAGCTTGATGCTCTCTAGAGAATGGAACTAGAGCTTGGAGAGCAAGATCTTTTCTTGGACATCAAAGGGTAGAAAGTATGTTGCTTTGGTGTATCCAAGTGTGTATTTGTGTTGCAAAGGTTCCCCTCTATTTATAGAGGCCTTAGGAAGGCTTTGGAAGGCTTAGGAAGGGTTCTATAGCCGTTGGGTGCAAAGCCCAAGAGAATCAGGCCGAAATCAGGATAATGATTACATTTGACAGGGTGATCAGACGTCTAATTCTGGCATCAGACGTCTGGAAGGCCACTTTAAGACATCTGATTTCAAGGTCAGACGTCTGATTCTATGCGGGTTTCCTCCTGACTTGAATCAGATCTAAACAGGGTTTTTGTTCAAGTTGATCAGACGACATACAGGACGTCTGGCACTATTCCTGGACGTCTGGAAACCAACTTTTTCTACGGAATGGATTTTCCAAACGTTGCAACGGCTAGAAAATCTCTGAGAAGAGATTTTGGGTCAGCCGAGGCAAAATGGTCAATTATCAGACGTCTGGACAGTCCTATGGACGTCTGATAAGGCTCTAACGGTCATATCCTTGGGTGCCTGCTAAGCTAGCCAACGGTCCACTATCTGGACGTCTGGCAAGTCCATCAGACGTCTCCTAAGTTGTCTGGTATTAGGTCTGGACGTCTGATTTCATCAGACAGAACTTGCTATGTCCAGCCTAATAGATATTAGACGTCTGAAACAATAGTCAGACGTCTTAAAATACTTTATCAGACGTCTGATTTGGGAATTAGACGTCTGGAAGTGTTGTTTGAACCCTATATTGGTTTTCTAAGTATTCTACAGAAAACCTAAGTATCCTAGGGTTGTGCCGGTGTTCCTAGGACTACTGTTAGGGTACTTTGAGGCTCTTTAACATAATATTCTAAGGAAAATAAAAAGAGCAAGAAATAAAGACAAGAGATACAAGAAAGGATTAAAAAGAATCTATCCTATTCTTCTTGTCGTCTATCTTCAATCTGTCGCTCCACGCGAACCTCCTCTGTTCTTCATTAAGCTCCTCCAATCCGTCCTGGATGCGAGCTCGAGTTCTGTCTAAACACGTCCACATTTGCAATTGACCTGAAATCTAGGACTCAAATTGCAAATGTTAAATAACACGTGTTTTGTTATCATCAAAACAAATGATCGTGGTGCTCTAGCACCAACAGATCTTGGGATCAGGGACCTCAGAGTCAAAGTCGAAGAATGGGTCGTGGATGCTGAGGTCGTAGATTGGCTCATAGTCGTCAAGAAACAAAGGTTCTCCAAAATCAAAGTAAGATTCGAAATCGTGGGATAACTTGCGAAGATCGTGTTCTGAACCTGACTCCAAATCGGAAGTTCCACCATGGGGTGAATCAAGATGTGGAGAAGTAGGAACCTGACTTGGATCTAACCTAAACTCAAAATCCAACCTCAAAAAAGTGTCCTTATTAGGCATGAGCTCAGGTTCTTAGCTTTTAGGAGAGACCCAATCAAATCCCAACACTTCTAGCTCCTCAATTTCTATGTCGTAAATTGGCGTGATTTCCAAAAAATTGATCTATATCTCGGAGGAGTCTAGAGAAGTGTAGTTATCACACATAGGCCAAGAATCGTAGTTCAAATTGAAAACTTGATTCTCATCACATCGGGCCTCATAATTATTCCAAATAGGCTCAAATCCAAATTCTAGGTTAAAGGTAGGGTTTGGATCACTAAAATCTAGGCTGGGCTCTATTGGGATATCAGAATCTTCCTCAAGAATTACCTTAAAAGGGTCGGGATTTACATTCTCGAGGAGTCCTATTTTATGCTCATCATTACAGGTGTCTGGGAATTCAAAGCTTGGCGAACCAGGTTCTCATACCTCTAGTGCTGGCTCAAAATCGAAAACACCTGCAATTGGATCCTCCCAACCTATCTCAAGATCAGGTGTATTAGCTTGCATATAAGTTGGATCATATTCCATCTGGGTTAGGGATCAGCAACAACCTTGATTCTTGAACCCAGGATTTGGTAAATTAGATTGATCCTCAGTATTGTACCAAGATGTTTCTTTCCTCTCTTGAGGAATATATGGGTATTTTTGATCGATAATTTGTTTCAACAATTTTATCATCTCTTTATGTTTCTCATGGTCATCTTGGTGTCTTTCCCAAAGTACAAGATTTGTCATGCATTGGAGATATTCAAAGTTATGCAATTTCTCTAACTCAATGTATCCTGTCATGAGAATATCCTGGGTTGATCCATTTGTTGCTTGTGTCAATATTAATTGGGCATAGTTTATGATGAAGGTTGTTGTTACCGGCACATTAACCTGAATGTCATCAACTAGATTTGAGGTTTTGTCATCAATCTCATAAAATCTAAGGGCATCCTCAATCATTCTATCTCTCATATACATTTGAGATTTAGGTTTCTTAAATGGTCTAATTAGATTTCCAAGTTGCATTTTCAAAATCAGGTGGTGAAATCAGGATTTTAGAATCACACTCAGGTTTAGATTTGAAGTTGATTAGATCAGATTAAAACTCCCTGAGATGATCTAATGAGGTCTCATAGGTTAGAAACCTAATGACCTTCCTATGTGTGCTCTAGTGAAAAGATGAGGGACTGGATGTTATTTGGACCCAATCGAGGCACCCAAAGATTTTTGGATGACTAAGGTAATTTCGAGGCAGATGATACCTCTAAATCAGAAATCCACACACTCGAGAAATACCTGGGCAGCCTGAAAGGGAGAGCCTTACAAAGATTCCTACACGGTAGAGCATCCCCACGGGTTACAGGGTTTCTTGCACCTGACCTTCCTTGTCACTGCGATTCGAAGTAGACCAAAATGTATAGACTTAAGACCTTAAGTCTATCAATTTCAGCCTAATTTGTACCTTGGATTTCACTTGATTAGAAGTTAATTTGACTTGTGACCTAATTTGGAGGTTGGTTGGCCTACAATGTAGGTCAACTTCACTTGACCTACCCTAAAGATGGCGAAATGAAATCTAGGTCAAGACCTAGAAATCACCTTGAATGACTCTCAATTTATTAGGTCCAAGATTTTAGGG
Source organism: Thalassia testudinum (assembly GCA_037157565.1). Classification (NCBI taxonomy): domain Eukaryota; kingdom Viridiplantae; phylum Streptophyta; class Magnoliopsida; order Alismatales; family Hydrocharitaceae; genus Thalassia; species Thalassia testudinum. Next base: position 81,108,338 of record JAZHRO010000024.1, read on the forward strand.
TTCAAGTGATTTTAGAGCCTAATTTTTAGGGTTCTTTTTTATTAGATCTTTTCAAACAGGGCTTGGGTAGCACACAAATGTGGGAGGGTTTATTCTCTTTATGTAAGAAAAATGTGAGCTAACACTTCAAAACCCTAATGTTGAAACCCTAATTGGCTCTATTTCAAGTCCATTTTGATCTCAAAATGTACACTTTGGACTTCAAACAAGAAGGTGAGTAGTCCAAGGTGACTTTAGAAATTAAGAGTAGTCCCTAATAGGTACAAGAAATTTAGGTAGGGAACTCTAAATAGAATTGCTTTAAGCTTCAATCAGTTATGAAAATTTTTCGTAAATTAGGAAATTGCCTTTTTAAACGATGATTTACTATGAAAGTAAGGCAAATGATTCCTAATTGATTGTTTCCTTTTTTATCTTCCCAAGATTAGGAGGTTGATAAGGGAAGAACAAAGATTACCTGCCCTAGGAGTAGCTGATTGCGTAGAAGATCTCCTCGTGAAGTACCTCACAAAATCACAAGAAACAAATAAGGCAAGTTAGTGTTTAAATATAATCAGATAGAGCAAAGAATAGAGGTGAATTTCATGTTGCTCCCCGACAATGGTGCCAAAATGTTTATCGCACGTACTTGGGTCTAGGGCTGCGAGCATGGTCGCAGTAGAGGAGTGAAGGTAGTAGGTCGAGTCGGATCAATGAAGGCAGGTAAGGAGGACCTCACCCTCGTGTTTTGAGGCAGTAAGCCCCAAGCACAAATTCAGCTTTTGCATAGCCGTCGCCTCTTCCTCTTCCTCGAATGATGTAGGACTATTCGTCCCTCTCCCTTCGCATATGCCTGCAGGTGAAATCGCTGCTGCTGTTGTGGCTAATTAAGGTTGATGGAGGCTCCTTCAGTAGCAATTGAAGACCTAGAGCATTTCCTGGGAGATTTTCGCATCACCTGGAGGTGCAACCTGAGCTTCGCATGATTAGAACACCACAAACACCGTCGGAGAAGACAACGTGGTGGCAGAGCGATGACGAGACCTAAAACATGCACAAATGGCCTCATGTCCACATTAAACTTTCTTAGGAGGTTCGCCAAACGTAGGTGAATGTAGTGGTGGTGGTTGTGTGGCGTATGGAGGTGCGTAGTGGCCAGACGGAGTCATGGATGATTTATGGATGCGAGTTGGTCGAAGGTGTGTTATGGTGGACAATAGGACGAAATAGATTAAGGATTTTGTTTGTGGTGGTGTGGCAGAGGTGTAGGAAGTGGTGGCGAGGTGTTTGGTAGTGTGTAGCGTGAGGAGGACCTCGTCGGAGGTGGAGACAAAGGTGGATGGTGGTGGCATCGAGGGTTGAAACTAAGAGAGAAGAGTCAGGAAGGACTTTGGGGAAGGAGAGGAAGAGTTTAGGACCTAGATTAAAGATGCAAGAGGGAGGATTTGGCATCAATGTGATTGCCAGCGCCGGAGAAGGAAAGAGCTCCACGAGGGTGACGGCGAGGAAGAGGGAGATCTAGGAGCCCCTGAGTTGGTTATCGAGGAGCGGACGGAGGGGAGGAACATAGCACTCTTAATTTGGCTGTTGGGAGGCCGTAGAATGAAGGAGGGAGGAGCTTACCGAAGCTAAGTCGGAGATGGCCAGGGAAGGAGTTTGGAGAGGGTATTTTGGCCAAAACCTAGTTAAGGAGGACGGTTTGTCCTCAGGGGTCCTTAAATAGGTCTCAAGAGAGCTTCCCAAGCATGGAAACCAAGCTTGGAAGCTTTGAAGCTTCGCAAAATAGGAGATCCGATCCATAAAGTGTTTCGCATGAGGATTTTGGCAAGAATTAGAGCCCAAGATGTGGCTCAAATTATAAGAAAATCCCTCAGGAGTCTCCCTTCCAATTTTGGAAAGGATCCGCCAATTAATCTGGGAGAAATCCCTAGTCGAAGGTTGCCGGAGTAAGAGTTCCTCTGCGAGAATGCCAGAGGGACCTGATTGCAAAAAATATGACAAATATAGGGACCCATTTGTAAGGAATTCAAAACGCTAGCGTTGCATAAGTGATAAAAAGAGTCAGACTGGACTGAAATGCAAACTAGCTCAATATGATCTCTGATTGGACCCAAATTTTGGTAAAAACCTAATTTGGACCCAAAGAATCTAATACTGAAGTTAGATTTAGGTTTTGACCAATTTTGATTTATTAAATTGCATAGAAACCAAAATTAGGGCAACTGTCTGTCTGAGACTCTATTTTAGGTAAAAATGGGTTCAGATGGTCAAATAAAGGATGCCAACCCCTAGAAAATATTTTTCTATGATTTTTAGAGGATTTAGGTGAATTTTATCCTGATCATAACCTCAGTGGATTAAGCGGGTCTATTTTTAAGGTTTCAAATGTCATTTAATTCTTGGAATGCGTGAAAACCTGTTTCTATCTACATGAACCCACTTATTAGACATTTATGACCATTTGACCTTTAATTAACCCCTGAGAAAAACCTGTGGTTGTTATGGATTCATGATATGATGGTAAATTACAGTTTTAACCTTGGTTTCATGTTATAGACTTAGAAAGGATGTGTAATGAATTATTGTCTTCTGGTGGTTATGTAGGTGTATTTAATGATGGAATATGGCTAAATAAAGCTAGATATGGCTGATGATAATGTTATCATCAATGACTTATGATGATTTACCTAAGGAAGCAAAGAATTCATTAACTTGATTTGATTAATGAGAAACAGGAAGACATTACCTTAGAAGATGTAGTGCAAAATAGTGCCAATTGGGGTCAAACTTATAAACCTACTAATCATAATGGATGGCTTGATTTTGAGAATGAGATAGATTCTGATGAGCATGAGACTATTTCTGAATTGTGGAATTTTAGTGAATTCTACATAGAACTCCCAATCTCATAGCCTTTACCGTTAGCCTCATATAACCCAGGGACTAGAGAAATGATGATTTTTTATGTCAATCACCATTATGAAGATCCTTATGATTCAAACTCTGAAGCTGATTGGCATTTTGACGTCGAGAAACGTGTAAATATAATTCATTCGTTGTAGCATGCATTTATGACATCATTTTAAAAAAGATAATCGAACAGGATTATGAGTGTTGAACACAGGGAGGTAAAATTATGATCAATTAATCGCTTCTCATTGGGACATGATAATTTTACTTAGTTTTCTTACATGAGAAAGAGAAAGAGAGAGAGAGAGAGAGTAGGGTTAGAAATCCAAGGTAGAGTAATGCATATAACGAATAGCCTCAGATAATTAAATAGAACTTAACTCAAAGCATGTGGAAATGGCACCATAATGTCATCAGAAATCGCTACTATTAATCATTAACACAGTCTTACATGCATTAACATAAAACTAGCAGAAAGCTTAGGTAACTATTTGGAAGCACTTGATCGAGTTTTAAAAAGTCGCGTTGTAGTATAGTCGAAAAAGTGTTCGAAACAAATACAATTTATTACTCGAAGTTGATGTCCGAGGTCGAACATAGGGAGTAAATTAGGGTTTAGAAATCAAGATCACAACTTGAGAATTTGAATATAATATGCAATAAAAAGCAAAGTTATAGTGTAAAAAGACAAATGTAAGCACAGAAGATTAAAGAAATCAATGTATGTGAATAAGCACAAAATTGGACGCCAGATTTGTGAATCAGACGCCTTAAATATGTGGATGCTACAGTGCTTGATCTTCTTTCTTCTCTTCTCTTCTCTTCTCTATCTCTGGTGGCTGCTTTCTTTCTTCTTCTTTCTTTCTCTTCTTCTGATTCCTCACCTTAGCCTTTCTCTTCCTTTGCCTTCTTCTCTATCTCGGGCTTTAGCCTTCTTCTTCCTTCAGCTTCTTCTTCTGCCTTCATCCTTTTCCTTCCTCTCTCTGCTTCAGCTCTTCAGCTCCTTAGCTTCCTCTTTAGCCTTGTCTTCTCAGCTTCCACTTTGGCCTCCTCCTTCTTCTTCCTTGGTAGAGCAAAGCCTACCCCTACCCATGCGCGCTCTCTTCTCCTCTTTATCTCTTAGGTTCGCTCTCCTAGAGCCACTTTCTTGGGTAATCGGGCCGGGTACGCACCTGGGACTAGGCCTACCGACGTGCGGTGGTGGGCGAGGTGTGCTGGGTCAGGTCAGATCACCAGGTCCGCGGGGGTGGTCACGGACGAGGCGTTGGGTCGAGTGAGAGGGACCTCACCCTGTGAGTAGGAGGCGGAGAACCTAATGCAGAAAAATAATTTATGCGGGCGTGGCGCTTCGTCCAGTTCCGAGGTGGGACTATCTGCCCACCCTCCTCGTGCATGCCAGCTGTAGGGAAACTTCTTTCGATTGCAACTGTAATGATGGCACTGGGCTTCTATTAGATGCCTGGAAGTGTTCACGAGAGTGCCCCGCGTAGCCTGGGACACAAGCCTGGAGCAGGTAAAGCCTGGAGAAGCTTGCAAGCAAGCTCCTTGCTGTTCGTCAATGGTGGCGACCTCCTGGACCTGCAATCATGCAAATGGCCTTGCAGCCACGTCAGAATGTTCAGGGGGCTTTACCGAGGCACGGGGAGTATGTTGCAGTGGTCGGTGTGGCGTGGGACTGCCTGAGTGCACGTGCCTAGGGCACCCTGTGGTCGTGTGTGTAGGTGTGTTCGGGGGTGCTTGTGGGTGAGTGGTGGAGTGTATGGAGTGAGGGGTTACGTTCAGTGAGTCGAGGCGGAGCTTATGGACTGGTCGGCGAAGAAGGAGATGGCTGTGTAGGTGGGGTGAACTCGCCGGAGTGGTGGTCGAAGGTGAAGGGGATGATGGTGGTGGAGTGCGTCGAGGGGTGTTTTTGAGAGATAAAGAGGGGAGAAAGGAGTAGAAGGGAGAGGGAACTTATCTGGGTGTAAAGAGGTGAAGAGGGAGGTAGGGATGGTGTCTGTACGTATCACCGACGCCAGAGACGAAGGTGCTCAGTAAGGGAGGTCGGTGAGGACGAAGGGGATGCAGCGGCATCGGCGGGTGCGGCGCGACGCGGACGAGCGTGAGGAAGAGGAACCTGCCACCAGTATTATGGCTAGGTGATGAGGGAGAGTGAGGGAAGTTGCTGGAGCTTGATGAGCAAACTAGCCAGAGGGGGAGAGGCGAATTTGAGGGGTTTTCTCGGTCAATTTCAAGCTTGGGAGATGCGGGGTGATTTGGGTTTGCTTAAATAGGCCTCTGAGGATGGATTTGTGCTTTGAAGCCAAGCTTCCAAGAAAGGGTGGTTTGTCGGAGATGGTAACTCAAAAGATACCCGAATCTCTCTTGCGTTCGCATGAGAAATTGGGTACCAAACAGGGCCTCAAATTAGGTTCACATTGGAGGAGATTTCTCAAAGAATCTCCCTTTCAATTTTGAAGGGGATTCTCTAAGAGATCAGGGAGAACTTGCCCTTGCAATCTTGTCGGAGTAGGATTCCCTCCACTATAATGGCAAAGGGACCTGATTGCAAAGAATGAAGAAGAAGCTAGGGGGTTTCTGCAGAGTTTTCAAAAGATAGGGGTAGAAATGTAATTGAGCTGGACCTATTTGCAAAGTGGGTTAGGATGAATTCCTCTTAGGTCCAAATTTTGGTACAAACCTAATTTGGACCTAAGAAATTCAATGGTGAGGATGGATTTTGGGTTTGACCACATTTGACTTGAAAATTTATGTCAAAACCTAATTTAGGGCAAATATTTGTCTAAGACCCCATTTTAGGTCAAAATAGGTTCCAATGGCCAAATTGAATGTTCTAAACCCTAGAGAATTTTTTTCTATGATTTTTAGAGGATTTAGGTGAATTTTATCTTAGCCAGAACCTTTTTTAATCAAGCGGATATGTTTTTAGGGTTACAAGAAGTCATTTAATTCCCAGAATTCACACGAACCCTTTTCTGTTTGAACCAACCCACTTTTTATCTTGTTAAGACCATTTAACTTATGTTTAGCTCATGAGAAAACCCGTTGTTGTACTGCAATGGTAAAACTACAATTTTACCCCTTGTTTCTTACTTTTCTCTTAGAATGGTTATTCATTCAGTTAGGACCTCCAGTTGGTTATGTAGGAGCTTTTGTTCTCTTCTTTGGGTCAAAATGAGCTAGTTAGGGCTCATGATTGTGTTTCCATCAGTAACAAGATAATAAGATAAATTATGAGTAAGAACTATGGTGGAACGAGAGCTTGTCAAGGCTGCTATGGTGGTGGAGGATGCTTCGTTGGAGGCTCGGTGACTCTGAGAAGGTGCTTTGTAACTCTATGGAGGTGGGGACATGCTAAATAGAAGATAGGAAGAGATGAGTGGCAAAGGGGATGTTTGTAGGGCTTTATATAGCCATGGGAAGGGACAAGGGTGGCCAAAAGTTGCAAATTCACACACTAGATAGTGCTGGAGGTGATTGGACTACCTTTCACACAGGTAAATTGCACGCTGCATCACTGGAGGCCGCTGTGCACACACTAGAGCATGCGAGGCAAATTGGCAATCGTTGGATCATCCAGGAACATCTCTGATGGTGCCTTACTAGCTGCCATCGCGCCTTAAGCATGCCCAATCACATGTGAAGAGATTTCGAGCATTGGATTAAAGATGAATGATAGGAGACACATGAGGATTAGCACTTCGGATTGCACCTCGCCCACACTTACGATCGCACGTGCAATCGCATGTGGGATCACGCGTATGCGCGTTGTACACATCTAGCGCGTGAGGTTGCACGACGTAGCTGCTATTAGAATTGCTGGATGGAGATATGGCAGGCAAGTTTTGTCTACCTCTCACATGCAGCGAATTTAAGCCCTCGTGAGGTCTCGAACCTGTCTTCGCAATGCGAGTGCCTCTATGAACCACTACGCCACGACAATGGGTTATCAAGTGGAGGAGTCTGGTGTCACGAGCGCTCGACCGTTGGATGGAGATCCAACGATCGAGATCACGCATGGGCTTCTCCTTCAGATCATGAGGCATGAGTAAGGGAGCAACGTGGCTACTTCCTAGCCATTGAATCATGATCCAACGACTGGAATGAGTTGATGAGGTGGCTGAGGGTTGCTGCGATGGCCCTTGGGTAGCTTGGATGATGCCACGTGGTGCCATTTGGACCGTCCAACTTCTTTGCTTTGTTGTGGGAGCTACAGAGGTCGGATTGAGGCAATTTTTATGTCGTTGGGCTGCGATCATCGATCTAGATCCATCCATATACTTGGATTGCTCATTTGAGACATGTTTCACCATGCACTTGTACATATGACCATTGATCATTAATTATAAGAAATCTGAATGTAAATATTGCACGATATGCATGCATTGCTCCCAAATCCACTATAACATGATATTAATGCGCATGCACCCTCGAAATTGACTCTAATTGATAAAATTATCATCATTATATGCAGAGTCATCACATTTCAATCATAATTTCAATCCACTTCCTCCGCAACCTCTCATTGAATTATGGAATTGGATTAATGAGCAGGCTTTGCATCATGAACCTCATTATCATTATCCTCATCTATCTAGCCCTATTCTACACTTCAAACTAGAAAAACTCTTCAGAGTGGGGCTAGACCACCAGCTGGTCCGCATTTGTGGATCACTGGTTCTTGCACCACATGATCATATCTTCATATTAATCCTGACTCTCTCAGCAACAATTATTAATCCTCCTCTTGACCCACAATATTGAAGTGCATATTTCTTTTGGGGTCTTGGTCCAGCAAATGACTTAAAACTTAGAGCTGGTTGGGAGGTAACCCAGTATTCTGAACAAGTATTGTGATCATTATTTTTATAAGCTGACTTGGAACAACAAGCTCAGTCAGGTGATATCCCCACTTCTTGCTTATTACCTTTTGTTACTTTTATTCTGCATACATTTTAATGAGGACATTATAATGAATAGGCATTAGGTGGTGGACATTACAAGTCTTATTTTTGTGTCAGTTAATCCTATCAGAACTTATATATATAAATAGCATTTTTTTGTGAAAAAAAAGAAAAAAAAATCTGCATTTGCATCGTTGCATATGTTTTCTTGTGATATTCCTTTTGAACATTTCATTTTAAAAAAAAAAAGGTGTTTTAGTACAATTCTTAAAATTCAAGCTAGGTAGAGTGAAGAATACTCGATTTTAAGAATTTACTGACTTTAGGAAATGTGAAATAAAGTCTTTCCATGTAGACTCCTTAGTTCTTTTTGGACTTAATTTTCTTAAGTATTTCCCTAAATCTGGATTGATTTTCTCGAGAATTTGAAAGGAATCTGAAAAAGCTAGAAGTATTAAGTCAAAGGGGTGATGAGTGAATGACTTATCATTCCACCCTTTGGTTTAGATAGTCTTTGAGGTCCAAGCATCTTCACTTGCACATTGCACTAACTTGTCTTATGGACGATTTTGTTGAGTCCTTAGTGGTCAATAAGATTTAGTCTTAGGACTTGCAGATCCATAGGACCTTGCCGTATTTCTAGCTCTAAGGATTGTTCCTGTTTTTAAGGGAAAGTATTTAGAACGGATGAAGGAGAGCCACTGACCTATAAAAATGAGTTGGAGAAAGAAATTTATATTCAGCAGAAAAATTTAGAAGAAAAAATATATATATACAGAAAAAAAAAATTCCAGTAAATAAAAGCATCTCACTACATATGGATGTACCCTTTTCCATTTCTGAATAAGAACACCTCACTAAAAATGGGTGTTTATCCTATAGAAAAAGAGAAAAAAAATATGGAGAAAAGAAATTAGCAATAAGAAGCCAATGGCTCCAGCTGGGGAGATATATACCTAGTGTGTTGACCTCAGGATAGAAAAGTGGTGAGGAAAAAGCTGCCAAATCTTAGTATGGCCTAACCGAAGATAGGATTGTCTAAGAGAGAGTTTAGAAATATTCTTAGTTTTATTGAATGCTAGGAATCAACTTAGTTGCCTGTCTGATGAGTCACATAAAAATCACACACAAGATGCTTGTTTCTTACATTTGATTCAAATCTTGGGTGGGTCGACTTAGTCAGAGAAAGTCACTTTGGTGACCTAAGTCTAATGGCTAATAAATTTCTAACTTAATTTGGGAGGTCCTGATTTGAGTCGATACTTTAGAACTATTGAGTCTTTGCTGTTAAGGATTTGTCTGCAGTTTCCTTTCGTTAGCGAAAAATCTTATTGGGATTTTTGATTTAAACTTGGCTTGATTCCTTGACAACACCTTTATAAAAAAAAATTATGCTTTACTTTTGGAAATAAAGAAAACCTACGTATTGTCATTCTCGCATGATTTCTGTAGGCTTTTTATTTGTTGATTTCGCATGTTGATTTTGCTAGGGACTAGCAGAAGATAGGCATCGGGGTGTGATAACAACCTAATTCATTACCCTAATTGGCTTAGTCTAGGGCAAACTCAGTAAAATCATGCATTAGGTTTATAAATACTGCATTTAGAGCATGCATCCATAGTTAGGCTTTGTATTTATTTTATGAATAAATATCTAATTTTAGTCTTTTGTGAATAATGTAGGTAAAGGGCTTAGAATAATCTAGAGCATTGAAGAATAAAAGCTAGATAGGAAAAGAAGCTGTAGCAGAGCTAAGAGCTGGTTGAAGAGTAAAGCTAACATAAAGAAGGAATGAAGACACAAGAATAGAGAAGGAAAGAGAGGGACTAGGATAACCATGCCCTATTCTTAAAACCCTAGTGATGGTAACACCATCATCTGTCATAACTAGCATATTTAGCCAAGATCCAGTAATAAATGTTCCTTAATAACCATCAGAAGGTTATAATTATGTTCTGAGTTGAATGTGAGAAGAAGATGGGAAATTGAGATAATTCTATTGTTTTAAAGAGAAATCACTAATGTAGATTAACTAAGGGGTTAATCAGTGCCTAACATAAGGTCAAATGAACTTAAATTCCCAAGATGTGGGCTCGAATTGACTGAATCAAGATCTTCTGAGATTTGAGGATTAATTTGATTTATAAAAATCCTAATTGGAGCCTCACTTCAATTGAAAGGGTTTTGTTGGAAATAAATGTGCTCTGAACCTCCTAAAAATCATTGAAAACTATTCTATGAGGTTTGGAACACTTACTTTGACCAAATGAACCCTTTTTGACCTAAAATAGGAACCAAGGTTAATGTTCAATACATTTTGGGTCAAACTGTAAATTGATCAATCAAACTTTATCAAAACCCCAAAATAAAGTCACCACTAGATTCCTTGAGCTAAATTTGATCACCCTAAAATGTTGAGACTTTTTGGACCCTATCTTCTTTGAGTTTGCAAAACAGTCCCTAAGTTTTGAGTTTCTTACATTTAGGTCCAAAATTTCTTGCATCAAGGTCCTTGGCTGATGTCACGCTGACGTCAGCAGACCTTCTTCTTCCCCTACCTAAACAAGCAGCAGCCACAGCAGCCTTCAATGGCAAGATTTGATTGACAATTTGGTCAATCAATTCTCAACCAAATCCCACCAAATTTGGTGGGATTGGTCATGAGATCTCCTTTAGTCTGGCAAGCAACTTCTTGAGGTCTAATTTGAAGCAATTCATCACCAGCAAGCCAAAATTGAAGGAACCCAAATCCAACTAAATTCGCAAGCAAAGCTTACAATTTTGGGACCAACTGACTCGAAACTATCGTCTATATAAAGCCTTTGACTCCTACAAGTCAATTTCATGTGGAATTGAGTCAACAAACCCCTCCTCTTCTTCCTTGTCGGTGAAAGAACCCACCACTGGAGATCTTTGTCCAGATTCATCTTCCTCTGCCACGTACAATAGGTAGAGGGCTTTGCTTCCTCTTCTTCACACGGAGCTTCCCGCAAAGCTTCATGCCCAGTTCTCCTTCATTAGCTTCAGCAACCACCTCCTCTTCGGCATACCTCCGGTAAGCTCCTCTCCTCCTCCTTTCCGCCAATAAACATAGGGCTTTCACTTCTCTCCCCTCCAATTAGTTCTCTAGAGCTCTAGAGCTCTGTTCATCAACTCTACCACCTTCTCCAACATCGACGATCGCCGCCACGTTCACCTCCATCGTCCCACCTCCCTCGCCTTCCTCACACCCAATCACCTTAGGTGAAAGCTTCCTCACCTCCACTCAAAGCTTTTGCCTAAGGTTATTAGACATCAAATCACCTCCACCATCATCCACCATCACCATCGCCAAAGTTCCTTTAAAGCTCCTTCACCACCGTCATCCATTCACCCCCACGTGCAATTAGCTTAGGGCTTTTGTCTGCCGTAGCTCATCGAACCTTTTTGTGTGCCTAATTTAGGCTATAAGGCCATGTTATACTTGTAGGTACTTCACCGTCATTCTTCATCTTCTCTGGCATTGAGAGACTTCAACCACCAAATAATCAATGAGGGCACCACCTCCTCTTCACACAAAATCATCTAAAGACAACATCTGGCCGTTGGATTAAAGATCTAACGACTATCTTGCATCAATTGGCATATCCACCTCCATATGGTGAAAAATGAAGAAGGGGACTTATAGTCCCACATCGTTGCCATAAGAGCTCAAAGATGAGCATATAAGGAATAGTACGCGTTATCCCATCACTCAAGAAACAGGAGATCGAGTCCCCATCCTTCTCACATACATGCACACGCCTACACACACATGGGCCGATCTTAGGTTCGGTCTGGGCTAGATTTTGGATCCGATTAATCTGAGAGGCCTTGGTTGGCTTTCGACTGAGAGAAGTTAGGCTAGTTTTGGGCTTGGGTCGAGCCTTGGTCTTAGTTGTGCTTGGCTTGAGGGGCTTCTCTTTGATTGAAAAAAATCAAAGTGTTGAGGCTGATTATCCTTAGTTGAAAAACACATTTTTTTGGCTTTAATACTCTTATATTTTTGGAGTTTGATAGTGACATTCATTGCATAATCTATTTCTTTTTGCATTCAAATTATTGTGCTTCATTTTATTCAATTGATTAGTGGTTTGAATTGCAATTAATTTGCTCCCTAAGACGACCTCTAACTCACATTCGATCTTATAAATTTAAGTGTTGATTCACTTTCTTTGCTATACTACGAAGCACATTTAAAACCTGACAAAAGCACGTTAGCATTTTGGTGCCGTTGCGAGGGAGCAACACACAGTTTCACCACTAGTCATATTCATTCTAATTCAATTTCTAACTTGTTGTGTTTGATTGTTTCGAGGTGAATCAAGCGCTCAGGATCATCCACTTGGAGCAACCACACCAGGGGCAAGTTAGTCATCTTCCCTTTCTTCCCTAATCTCCTCTCTCTCTTGGGAAGATAAAAAAGAAAATAACAGAAATTAGGAATCCAACCCTGCCTTATTGTTCTAAGTAATATCATTTAAGGGAAAAGATTCCTGATTATCTTGATTGATTGTGATTTGATTTGACTCGATTCAGAATACCCATTCCTTGCTACTTGCACCTATTAGGGACATAAAGCACCTTAGACTACTCACATTCTTGTTTGAGTCCAAGGTGCCATATCTATAATCAATTTGGACTTGGAGACAGAGCCAATTAGGGTTTTCACCTTAGTGTTGAAGTGTTAGTACAAACTTGCTATTCATAAAGGAAATGAATTTTCCTACATTTGTGTGCTACCTAAGCCCTTGATTGGACCGATCTTATCATCAAACCCTAAAATCAAGGATCTAAGTTCACTTGAACCACAAAAGTTGGGATCTAATAACCTGTTGAGAACTAAATCAAGGTGGTTCGGGTGACTTGACTCGAATTCCATCCTCAACTTTAGGGCAAGACAGGTGACATTGGTTCACTTTGTAAATCAACCAACCTCAAATTTGGACACCATTTGAGTCAACTTCTAATTCAAGTGAAAATCCAAGGCACAATTAAGCCTAAAATTGGTAGACTTAGGGCTCAAGTCACACATATCGGTCTACTTGGATTTGTGGTGACAAGGAAGGTCGGGTGGGGGAAAACTTGTAACTTGTGTGGACGTTCTACCATGTAGGGGTCTTTACGAGGCTCTCCCTTCCTGGCTGCCCAAGTAATTCTCAAGTGTGCGAGTTTCTGATCCAAAGGTCCATCTGTCTCAAACTGCCATAGTCATCCAATTCTTTTTGGTGCCCTAATTAGGTCCAGAAAATTTCCAGTCCTGCATCTCTTATGTAGTGCATGTACAAGAGGAGGCCTTTGAGGCCTATCTTGAGACCTCCATTAGTAAGGAAAACCCATCGGGGTCAAACCCCGACTCACTTGTTTTGGTGTCCTTTTGATCTATTCGATATCTCTTCTGGTCCATCTACATCAAATCTCAGTTCTCCATCCTTTGCTTCTATGGAGAATTCAAAATAAGAAGGGCGTGATATTAAACACCTGTAAGACCAGTTGCAAACTGTCACTGACCTGATTCATGCACTGGCCAACCCCCGACCACATCCACAGATGTGAGATCATTATAATCCTGCAGCCGTGGCTATCAAGCCCAGGGTGGAGATTTTGGCTGGGGGACCTGATACAGGGTTCAAGCTGGACATTATTAATTTGAACCCCCACTTTCATGGATTGGGTTCTGAAGACCCTTTCCAACATATTCAAGAATTGAAACATCTAGCCCAAACTATTGGGCCAAATGTTCAGAACTGGAACACCCTGATCATGAAAATGTTCCCTCTCTCTTTGAAGGATAAGGTTGCTCATTGGTATTGGTCTTTGACTCAACCAATCAACACCTAGGAGGGTTTACATGCTAAATTTCTTAAGAAATTCTTCCTAGTAGGGTGCACTAATGCCGTGAGGCACCGAATCACACATTTCATGTAGAATGCAGGGGAACCACTTCATGAGGCATGGGATCGCTTTCTGGATCTCATGCGGAAATGCCCAGATCACAGAGTTCCTAAATGAGAATAAGTTTAGTCTTTTTACTGGGGACTCCGTGAGGAGATCCATTTATTTGTAAATGCAGCTTGTGGAGGCAACTTCATGGGTAAAGATGAAGACACAATTTGGGAGATTCTTGAGAACATGTGAGAGAACTCCATAAACAATGAATCTATGGGTATGTTCGACTGGACAACTGCCCGTGCATTGACAAACACCCAAGGGACGCACAAAACACAAGACCTATCTGCATCCGTTGATCTGAAGTTAGTGGACAGTTGATTAGATAAGGTCTCTATTATCCAGAAAAAGTTGGATGATTTGACTTGCCAACTCCAAAGAGCCTCTTCTTTACAGCAAAGCATGTATACACGTCGACCCATAGGGAGGGAGGCCGTGCATAACATTCATCACCACTCATATCAGGGGATGGATGCATATCCACCCCCATCTAATCCAGGTTTTGGAGGGAACTTCGAACCTCCCTACTCTAGTTGGGGGATCTCTGAACCCCTGTATCCTGATTAATCTAGAGCTACTCAACCCTGCGAGGAGCTCCACACCATCCAAAATGATCCATTCTCTAACTCATACAACCCTAGATAGTGCAATCATTTGAATTTCTCCTGGTCGGGAAATAATCAAAACTCTAGACCTCAATTCCAATCCCAACCACAAAATTTGCAACCATATCAGCCCTCTCATCTGAGGCCCAACTTGAACTTTCAAAGTAGGCCTAGCAAAGAAGATCAAATGAGCATGATTCTACAAACATTGGCTAATATGTAGAAGACCAATGCTACCATGCAAAGTCATCATAATGCGGAAATTACAGAGGTTCATAATCAACTCGTACAAAATGGCTGGGACTCGCCAGCCTGGTTCACTTGCTTCCCAACCTCTGTCAAATCCGAATAACGTGCAGTACTAGAGTCACGTTGTGAACCCAAATCAAGGCCAAACACATTACATTTATCAGGCCCCTTCTGCACCTCCACTTGACGAGTCGAAAGTCTCCACTTCCTACATGGGATATCAGCAGCAACCTCCATCCTGCCAACTCCAACTCCAAACCAGGCAGGACTAAACTCCATCACTACACGTAGTGGCAAAACTACTTGGGACCCAACTTATCCTAGTCAATCTGGTCTGAGTGGTTCAAGACCTAAGTCCAGAATGGATATCAAGGACAAACCCATTCCATATCTAAAACCTGAACCAATCCTGGAAAAATCTAAAGATGTTCCATTTCCCAAGGCCTTGACCAAAGGAAATAGGAAATCCAAACCCATGGCTGATAACGAAAATCATGCGATTTGTAAAAATAGGTTTTTATTGTTGCAACACGTGAAATCCAATTGCTTTTGAAATTTGTAAATACCAAGTACCCAGGGAGTATTCGGGTCATCCCAAGGGAGGCTAAATTGCAAAATAAAACTCTTGCTTGCTTGATAAGAGAATCTCTCTTTTTGTCTTTTTGATTTTGTTTCTTTTTTGGGTTTTGAAATAACAAGCTATGAGACTCAAATATGCAAACGAAGAAAATATGCCTACAAACTAAAGCCTAATTGACAGAAAGGATTTCTCTCTAAGCTCACCCTAGGTACATGGAAACCTAAGATAATTTGAGAGAGAGTTTGAGTGCACTATGCTAAAGTAAAAGAAAAGCAACTAAGAATTGCAACAAGAAGTATAGAAAGGCAACTCGTATTAAGGGAGAAAAACTGTTTTACAATGACTTGTAGTGGAATGCTGCTATACAAAATGTGAAAAAAAATAATGCAAGAATAGGAAATTCTCTGGATGATGATGATGAGGAAGGAGGTCTTGCTCCAAGCTCAGCTGCTCATGGGCTTAAAAAGGCTCCTTGTTGAAGCGAAAAATCTACGCAAAAAGGTTGAGTTTTGAAAACCCGTCGTTGTAGTGCAGTTTGCGAGGAAATCCATCAACAAATAAATTTGCCGAAATTCAAAAGAAATTCTAGGTCAAACACAGGGAGGCTACATCGATTTGAAATCCACGATTATTTTTTTTTGTAATTTTTGTTTAAAAGTGAGATAATCATAATGAATCTGATATTAACACTAAAAGAGAGAGAGAAAGAGAACAAAATACTTTTATAATAAGGATAATATTTTTACAACTAGAAAGCTGGAAATTTTACAACTAGAAAGCAGTAAATCTTGTCTAGAAAGCTGTAAAGGGAAGGAAGATGAGAAATTATCCTCCTCGACGACTACTTGGAGGCCGAGCCGGACGGCGACGCCTAGAAGAGGGAGGGCAAAGGATGAAGACAGAGAACGAAGCAGGAAGAACCAGGGGCGAGGTAGGACATCGTCGTCGTGGGATCCACTTCCGAAACGGGGGTGAGAAGACGACCACGGGAGCTCCACGAATGGGGTAAGAAGTAGACAACATTTTGATTTTAACTCTAGAGGAGCATCCCAGGTTTGGGGTAAGCTTCTTTAGAGCTTTGGAGGAGAGAGGTGAAGGAAGGGATGATTGATATGTAGGGGTCATTGGGCCTTTTATAGGTGAGGATTGGAGGGTAAATGGGTCATTTCATCTCAAAACATTAATGTCAGGGGTTTTAGTGACGAATTTATTCGTCACTAAAGACCGTGAACGTGGGCTTATGTGCGTGCACCCACTGCACCTCCTCCTCTCCCCGTGTGCTCAACGGATGCGCACGTTTGTGCAATATCAGCCGCCCGATCGCAAGATTGGATGGCTTAAAAGCCATTGCACCTCATCGCACCTTTAACGTGCACCTATGAGTGAGATCGGGCATCAACGGTGCGTTGGATCGGGCATACGCACCTTGATCCCATCCTTGTGGCCATGTGGCTGTTGCCGATGCTGCTCGATCCTCATCTGACAGTGGAATTCTGCCTGCACCCACGATTTAAGGCGCACGGCATGGAGGCGTTCTCCATTGTGCTATTTTTATGGATTGGCGCAGAGATCATTTAACAGTTGTGCCCTTTGAGCCGTTGAATCAAGATCCAACGGCTAAGATCTCGTCTCACCCGTGCCTTCAGAAGTTGAGAAGAGATGTTGCTGCTGGTTTGGGCGGCTGTGATGGTGCCACATGGCTCCATCTTGGCCTTCTATTTTCATATGCTCGTAGGTGGTGCCACGAATGTCGGATTGAATCGATTTTCGCGCTGTTGTGCTGCGATGGTCGATTCGTACCCATCCATGTGGTTGGATTTATCTTCTGAAGAATGGATTTACACCACCTAGCCCCTTGACCTTTGATCTTTCTCGAACTGCATCTGATACTACGGATATCCGATCAGGGCGATCTTGGAGTCATTGAACTCCGATCGTCGCCCTGATCAGATCCATATGGTTGGATCTTCAATTCGAGGCCCTGATATGATATTGCCCTATTACCTGACCACAAAAAGATAAAATTAACCTAAACTTTATACAACATGATTCTAAATGCATGATGATGCATGTTATGCAATATTTATAATATATGATGCAACTATATGCCTAAGAACGTGCATAAATAGATGGTTTATGTGATATAAATCTGTTTACATTACTCCTTCCTTGAAATGCTCCTCCAAGTGTTGATGAAGATCCTCCTCCTGGCAAACCCTGCATGGACGTGCCTATGCTCCTCCTTAGACCCCGTTTGGATTGCAAGATAAATTTTCAGGGATAAATTATGTTGTGTAAGGGATAGGAGGTTTATCTCAAGATAAAGAGCTTGTGGCATTTGGGAGAGTCATGTGTGAGGGCAAGGGATAAATTTGTGGTATCCTGCGTTTGGGGTGTTATGGATGTTTGGTAAGTGGAATGGTGTTGGGGGATAAATTGGTAGTTATGTAGTAGAATTTGAGGGTATGTTAGTTAGAAATTTGAGAATAGACCGTTATACCCTTTTGTTGAGTTGGATATCTGTGATAAGTGGTATTGCCTTAATGCATAGTCCTATCCTACTATCCTTAGTCCTAATCCACCTATACAATACCCTATCCCTACCCTAGAAACCTATTTAGGTCTATACCACACTTAATTGACTCAGTTTGAGTCAATTAGGTTAACCATTAGTCAATTAGGTCCATGGTACTTGATTTGACTAACCCTCAGTTGATTAGACTCCTCAGTTGATTAGACTCATTTGAGTCTAATCAAACCTAACCGAAACCTATTGGACTAGGCCATTACCCAATTGGGTGCACACTTACTTGATTGGGTGCACCTGAATTCAATTAGGTTCACTAAGAACCTAAATGAGCAAATACCAACCCACACAAGTTTAATTAGGTTCATTATTACCTAATTAGACTAAGCCTTAACCTATTTAGATTTCCCTTAACCAATTACACATTTACACACACAATTTGACTAAGACCAACCTATTTGGACCCAACCCACTTGACTTAGGGTCATCTTAGCCTAATTATTAACCTATTCTCACAACGTATGTCTACAAAGCCTAGCCGTAACCCTACCCACATAAGACCCACAAAAATCCTAGCCTAATCCTCTTAAGTTGGTGCCAACTTAAGAAGATTTTATCCCTTAGTTGCTAGCCAAGACATAAGATCTTGTCTCTTGGCAAAATTTTATCCCTTGGCAGCCACCCACACAGGTTGCCTATTTTTAGAAAACCCTCATCCTATCCTAGCCCTACAACTTAGATCTTAAAGTCTCTATTCAACCAATCCTAGGCATCACTTTTGATTAAATCTAAATCATCCAAATTAGTGAGCCTAGGATCTCTAGATCAACCAATAGGAAGCCACCAAGATTCCTATAAAGAGAACTACCCTCCAACTCTCAGAGGGCACTTAATCTCTTAGATAATCGACCACTTAGAGAAATAGTCTACCATAGTCCACAACCTCTCTACCTCCAAGCATTCTCCGGTCTTTTTCCTCCCAGCACCTTGGGTCTGAAGCTTCACCAAAAGCTTCATTCAAGCATCCCTCAAGCAGTTACGCTCTCTCTCTCTCTCTCGCTTGCTCTCTCTCTCTATTCTTTCTAGTTTATGTGCTTCATAGTTGTAATCTTGCTTTTGTAAGACTCTCTTCAAGATAGCAATAAAGTTCAGTATTCTTGTGATGTTTTGATTCTAGCATTATTTTATTATCTTCTCGAAAGGTTTAAAATATCGATTGCCTCCCTTTGTTCAACCCGAACTCCTTGTAGTTCGGTATTAAAATTTAATTGAATGCCTTTTTATGCTATACAATGATCGCACGTATTTTAATCATGCAGATTTGGCGAGCATCAAGTAGTATTAAGTTATATATATAGGTATTAATTTAACTAATAGTTAAGCTTAAGTTAAATATATGTTGTAAGTTAAGCTAAGTTTATTAAGTTATTAATTAATGAATCTTTAGTAGTAATTTATGTAAAGAGAATAAGGAATAATTTAAAAATAAATGATGAACTTTTCTAATTAAGCCTCCTAGTGAATGACCTTGACTCAAAATCAGTATAAATTATAAAATATGTTAACTATCTTACTCACCATACTACGACAAAAAAATGACACTTATTAATAGTGTAAGGTAGTTGCACATCAATTCCCCACCTCTATCTAATTTTAAAATGTTTAAGGACCTTACCAGATGTGTCTTTGCTTCTTTCTTAAAAATAAGAAACTTTTCTAAGGCTTCATCCAATTAGTTTTAAGTTGATATACATAGTAGTATCTACTACTATCATCTATGAAGGTGATAAAATATCTCCTATTGCTTCTAGTTACCACACCATAGAACTCACAAATGTCCATGTGCACCAACTTTAGAATTTTAGTGTCCCTATCTACAAAGTGAAAAGGTTTCCTATGTTGTTTTTCTTGTAAACAAATTTCACATCTTCTGCATTTGTGGATAGTGTGATTAGTTATCTAATTTAATTTCATTATTCATTTCATTGAATTGAAATTCACATGTCTTGGTCTACCATGCTATAAATAAGTGCAATTAACATTAGAAAGAATATAAGAATAAGAACTACCATCAACCAAAGCATTCACATGACCAACAATGTTACATCTCAAGCTAAATAAAAGATCAACGTTAGCTAAATATCCTTTCCTGTAAAAACCACCATGTCTCAGAAAAAATATTTTATTACATTTGAATTTTAATTTAAATCCTTCTTTAACAAGCAAAGAATTGGCAAAACATTTTTCTTTATTTCAGGAACATGCCATGCTCTATGCAATGTCTAAACTCATCTAGTTGAGAATCTTACCTCCATTTGTTCAAGCCATAGTTCCTTGGTTAATTGCAGATTTATTCCCCATCATCATTGTCCCACTAGAAGAGGCCAAATAAAACAAAAAAATAATCTGTCAACACAAATATGTACACTAGCGTTGATATTAACAAGCCACTCATTAGGCTCATTAATATTATATATATAGTTTAGAATTTACTAAGACATACCTCTCATTAGGCCCACTTCCTAAGTGATCACATTCATCCGAGGGGTCACCTTTATGGATTTTAAGGACACAATCTATCTTTCAATGCACAACCTGGCAATAATGCGAATAAGATTTGTATTGGCTTTTATTTTTAGATTTTTCCATTGGCCTTATTTTCTTGTTCATCCCATTGTTTTCCTTTCCCTTAGAAGTCATCATGTTAACCTTAGGCATCATGGGTTTCTGTTTCCAATGCTCCTCTGTAGCTATTGCCACCATCAAGTCATCTAAACCAATTTTTCCTTTTCTATGTTTAAGGGACACCCCAGAATCCCCCCAAGACTTTGACAACTTCTCAATAATAGATATGACTTAGAACTTCTTAATAAAAGCCATAACTTGATACTTCTTAATTAGAAGCTTCATGTGGATATTAGCTAACCCATGGAACGACAACAAAAACTCAGGTAACTATTTTTCAATACCCAAATCTTTTGTGATATATTTCTTATCAAGTTACTCTCATGAAGCCTTAGCAGTAGTAGTGGAAGCACAATAAACATCCAACAGTATGTTACAAACTCCCAACCAAACGTACTCGAATTCAAAATCGCACAATTTCAATATTTCAATTAATACATTCTAAAATTATGGGCTAAGATTGAGAAAATTTTGTAGAACGAAATGTTTTGATATATTTTATAACTTGTAAGAAAATTAAAGTCAGGTGCGACGACAGCACCCGCCTGCCCGTTCCTGGCTCCGCCGGCCATGCCTCATCCACCGTATTATTCTCCGAGGGACTCGCCAGAGGAAGCCCACCTTCGGGGAGGAGTACTTCCGTTGTGGGGAGTGGCGGTGAGCATGCGCTGAGGATGAACCGTGCTTCGGCACCCCGGGTCTCGACTCCCACTCGAAGGGGACTCCCGGGGGTTGGCTGTAGTAGAACCTTCTGGAGGGACCCGGCGTGCTCACGCTCTCCTTGGAGAGAAGCTTCCAGTGGAAGAAATTATCATCTTTCCCCAGCTGTATTGTGTCGTAATATTCCTGCATTAATGTCTCCAGGGGCCCTTCTTCGGACTTCTGCATCAGGAATTAATATTATCGGATCTTCTCCACAGTGGGTGTTGATCGTAATCTACCTACAATTTAAATGGCCTTCGTATACTGAGTGGTGCTGCCGCTCATTCCAACGGTGTGAGATTTCGATTGCATTCCGTGGGTTGCGGACACACAACCCGCATGGCAGCTCTCGTTCCATGGCAAGGGATGGTGCGAAACATCTGAATCCTTTTCTTATTTTTGTTAGGGAAATCTGAGAAGGGACCCATTAATCGTGTTGACGTAATTATTTTAACCACCGCTTTTACAAACTTATTATTAACTGAATTTTCTAGTTTTCAACTAATTAATTAATCCATCGAAGCAGATTATCATTTTTTTTCGTTCCCATATCCTTAAAGTCTTTAATCAGGGGCCTTTATAATGGAAGCTTTTCTCCCACATATAAGCTTCGTGCCTCCTTCAATGGAGATGGAGGTCTAAACCTGCACTCATGCAACACGACCTTGTGGCCTCATCAAAACACGCAGGAAGTTTTGCCGTTGCACGGCGAAGGTGTCTCGGTGGTTGGTGTGGCGCGAGGTGGCCTGGGCGTGCGTGCTTAGGTCACTCTGTGGCTGTGGAGATGGGTGTGTTCGGGGGAAGTGTGTGGAGTGTGTGGCGGTCAATGGAAAGAGGGAGGATGATTAGTGGGATGTGGCGACGCTATAGAGGTGGCTGGCGAGGTGCGTGGGTGAGTGGAGTGGTGGATGCACCTCGCCGATGGTCTGTGAGCATCGAGGGGTATTTTAGGAAATAAAGAAGGGGAATCAAGAAGAGAAGAGAGGGGGGAAGTACCTGACCTTGTTTAAGGACGAAGGGGGAAGCTATGGTGGACGGCTCGTATCTACTGCCGTCAGAGACGAAGGTCCCAGTAGGAGAGGGATGGTGACGATGAAAGGGAGGTAGGCGCATGTGTAGGTATGGCGTGACGCGGATGAAGGAGGCAAAGACAACTCTGCCACCAGTATTGTGGCAAAGCGACGAGAGGAAGAGGTAGAGGTCACTGGAGCTCGCTGGGAGTTTGGCCAGAGGAGAAGAGAGGAAATTGGGGGTTATCTCCAGCCAAACCAAGATGGGGATCTGCGGAAGGATTAGGGGGCTTTTTTATAACCCCTGGCGGAGGGCCTTATGCTTGGAAGGCAAGCTTCCAAGTACGGGCAGGTTGCCAAAGTTGGAAGGTCGAAAAGGCCTAAATCTCTCATGCGTTCGCATGAGATTGGGTGGAAATTGGAGCTCCAAATTAGGTTCACATAAACGGAGATTTATCAGAGAATCTCCCTTTCAAATTTGAGAGGGATTCTCTGAGGAATTAGGGAGTTGTTTCCCTTGAATCCTCAGCGGAGTAGGATTCCTTCCGCTATAATGGTGGGGGACTTAATTGCAAAGAACGACGAGGAAGCTAGGAGGGTATCTGCAAGAGTTTTCAAAAGTTAGGTGTATAAATGTAATTGGGCTGGACTGTTTTGTAAAGTAGGTCAAGGTGAATTTCTCTTAGGTCCAAATTTTGGTACAAATCTAATTTGGACCTAAAGAATATAATGGTGAAGTTGGATTTTAGGTTTGACCATGTTTGAATAGGCAATTTACACAAAAACTCAATTTAGGGCAAATAATTGACTGAGATCCCTATTTAGGTCAAAATAGGTTCTAAAGGTCAAATTGAAGGTTCTAAACCATAGAGAATATTTTTCTATGAATTTTAGAGGGTTTAGATAAATTTTATCTTGACCAGAACCTTGTTAAATTAAGTGGGTCTGTTTTAGAGTTACCAGAAGTTATTTAATTCCCAGATTTTGCATGAACCCTTTTCTGTTTGAAGCAACCCACTTTTTATCTTGTTAAGATCATTTGACCTATGCTCAGTCCCTGAGAAATCTGTTGTTGCACTACAATGGTAAAATTACAGTTTTACCCCTTATTTCTTGATTTTCTCTCAGACTGGTTATTCCTTGAGTTAGGACCTTTATTTGGTTATGTAGGAGCTTTTATTCTCTTTTCTAGGTCAAAATGAGCTAGTTAAGGCTCATGATGGTGTTCCCATCATACCCCCATGCCTAGCTTTTGCTAGTCCTCTAGCAAAATTTTAAGGTTTTAACTTCTGTTCTAGACCATTAATTTCCTTTGATGTTCACAAATTATGATGAGTGCTCTTTCCTTTTTGATTAGGTTAGAATGTCGACAGTAGGCCTAGAGGTACTCAAGTACCAACCAAGATCCAGACCTGACCAGCTTTAGCCTCGGTCCTCCGCGAAGGCTTTTAAGTTCCGCAGGAACTATCCTAAGGTTCGTTGGACCCTGTGGTTAAAGCACCCATGCTTGAGACATATTTTAGCCTCGGTTTAGTTTGTAGTGTGTTTTTTTGTGTAAGAGTGAGACAGAGGACATATTTGTTTAGAGAGTTTTCTCTCTCTTTTCTTTTTATTTCTAGCTTCAGATTGGCTTCTCAACACGGTCTGTATCGGATTCCTCGTTCTCATCATCAATCCTCAAAAGGTCCCTGGCAATCGATGCTTCATGATAGCACCGCCCATGGCAACCCTCAGAATCCTGACTTTCGAGATTTCGTGATAATCCCACCTATGGCATTCTGTACCCAAATCTAGATCCTGGTAATCGACTTTTCGTGATAATGCCGCCCATGGCATCTGAACCAGCATGGTGCTTACGTGCCCCCAGTAGGATATGTAAATATCCTAGGAGACAAGCACCGAGGATACGATATGTTATTACGCATCTTCGAGGGGAATTTCCCACCTCTCCGCGTTGAGAACTCGTCCAAATCAACTTGTGTTGATCGGCCGTTCTTAATCTAGGCAACTTTTTTCAGAATATTTAAACGCTTTTGCATGATTTTGATAGTTATGCACACTGAACCAAACTGTGTGCGGATTGGGGCACTTAGGTTACCGAATCCCACAAACCAAAGGTCAGTTAACGAGGTCGAATACTCCCTAAGCCTTAGACCTACTACTTAAGCTTCACATTTTCCCCAACCTCTTGAGGACTATGCAGATCGTAGCGGATACTTGAATTTTTAAGCCTTAGAATCTAGCTCAAGAGGCCTAAGATCAGCGTTCCTACTAATCTCTCTTGTGTCTCACTAGCACTTTTTCTTTCATTTTTCTTTTTCTTGATGTGGTCTAGAACTTCGGTTAATCCCTTAATCTCTTACTAATGACTATCTCTTTTTTTCTTTTTCATTTTGTGCTCCTTTTTTGGCATTTTTCACTTTTCCTCCTTATGTTTATATGGCCTCAAAGTTTTCTTCCCTCCAATTTTTTTGTTCTTTCTCACAATTTTCTATTATTTTGGTATTTTTGGCATATGTGATTTTTTTGTGAGGATCCTTCTGACTTTTCTTGATTTCTATATGTTTGCACTTTACCACCCCTCCATGCCTAAGTTTTGCAATGTCTTCATTGTAAACGGAGGGTGTGAAACAGTGTTGGGTTCAGGGACTTCGAACATGATTTATCGGGTGAGTGAATGGGTTGGGAATGACTGATGCAAACGATTTCAAGCTCTAACACGTGTACTAGAGGTGGGATCGACTGTTCTAAGAAAATCAAACTCAAGGTGCAATAGACGTGAAGTACAGACGGATAATCTGATGGATCTCAGGTTTTTGGAATGACGAGTTGCCTCCTGTTAAGCGTTAAATTCAATGCCTTCAGTCAAGCGGGAAATGGGATGGAGAGGGAGTGGTCAAATCAGCGGATTTTTCTAAAACAAGCACCTTGATCAAGAGCCTGGTTGGTCCAACCAGGTGCATGTTCAGATCAATAGGCTGATGATGCAGCCTAAACCTAATCAATCTGGTGGGTTGATAAATGTAGATCAAGAGATGTGGACCCTACCATATACTATGAAGCTCGGAATGATGTGAAAGTGTGAATTCGAGGTTTGGCTAAGTTGAATTAACCTGGTCAAAGTAGGGATCCGTAAAATAATCAGTGGATGATGTGGAAACCCTACAGGGGTGATCAGAGGATGATGGAGCATGGTCTACTGTCTGATCACTGTTTGAAACCCGATATAGATGTGGAGGTGAATTATCTGTAATTGGCTCAGTAGGAGGGGAATCAGAATAGAAATTGAGTCCAGTTGCGGGTCGTGGTTGAAAATGGGTTTGGATAGGTTCTATATCTATGGAAAAGGTGGCTTCAATAAGAATTGTGTATGAGGGCTCTTCTAGAAAGGAGTTACAGGTGGTTTCATTTAGAGAGTCCACATAGTAGCTATCAAATTTAAAAGTGAATGCCTATAGAGTGTTTATAGGATGTGGGAAATCTTAGTCAAGAAAAGATTCAAACTCTGGGTTGCAGTCACTCTTGGCATTTTCTGATTTTGATTCCTGAGGATCGAAAAGAAATGATTCCATCTCACTGGAACCTGAATCTAAATCAGTGATCTTGGGAACAGGGACTTTAGAGTCGGAGTCAGAGAATGAATCATGTGAGCTGAGGTTGTAGATTGGCTCATTAGGAAATAGAGGTTCTCCGAAATCATGGTAAGATTCGAAGTCGTCGGAGATATTGTGACAATCAAGTTCTGAATGAGATTTGAGATCAAGGGCTCCACCACAGAATAAATCATACTATGTAGACTCAGCAACCTTACTGGGGTCTAGCCTATATGCAGATTTTGAGCTTAAAAAGGTGTCCTTATTTGGTCTAGGCTCAAGTTCTAGGCTTGTAGGAAAGACCCAATCAAAACCCCACTCTTCCAACTCCTCAGTTTCTGTATCGTAAATTGGTGTGACTTTTGAAAAATTGATTTGTATTGCTGAGGATGTTGGAGAGAGATATTCATCAAATAAAGACCCGGAATCATACTCTTCATTGAAATTTTGATCTTCGTCATGCGGGGCCTTGAAATCTTCCCAATAAGTTTCAGATCTAGATTCTAGGATGAGGGTGTGGGTTGAATCACTAGAATCTAGGTCAGAATTACCTTCGAGGGTCACCTTATCAGAATAAGGGGCGGGATTTACACCCCGAAGAGGTTCAATTCTAATCTCATCATTACAGGAGTCTTGGAATTCTATGCTTGGTGACCCAGGATCTAGGGCTGGCTTAAAATCGTGTCCTCCTATAATTAGAACTTCTCAACCTAATTCAAGATCAGGCATGTTGTATTCCATCTGGGTTGGGACTCCACAACAACCTTGTGCTTCAAATTTGGGATTTGGGACATCAGATTGATCCTCAATACTACTCCAAGATGGTTGCTTGGGGCATGTACGGGTATTTCTAATCAATAACTTGTTTCAATAATCTCATCATCTCTTCCCATTTTTCAAGATCATCTTGGTGTTGTTCCCATAGTACAGGATTTGTCATGCATTGAAGGTATTCAAAGATATGTAATTTTTCTATCTCAATGTATCCTGTTATGAGAATGTCTCGGGTTTATCCTCTTGTGGCTTCTGTCAATAACACTTGGGCACAGTTTATGATAAAAGTTGTTGTTGTTGGTACACTAACCTGAATGTCTTCTACTGGTTTTGAGGTTTGGTATTCAATTTCATAGAATTCAAGGGCATCCTTAATCATCCAATCTCTCTTGGATCTTTGTGATTTAGGTTTCTTGAATGGTAATCCTAAGTAACCAGGCTGCATATTTGGATCAGATGGTGGAATCAAGATGTAAAATCATAATTCAGATCTTAGACTGAAGTGACTAGTTCTGAATAGAGAATCCCATTGAAAATCTATGTGTGTGCTCTAAAGAGAAGGGATGAGGGACTGGATGTGTTTTTGACCCAATCAAGGCACCCAAAGATGTTTGGATGACTATGGAGGTTTGGGGTGGATGATACCCTTGGATAGGAAAGTCGTCCACCTGAGAATTACCTGGGCAACCAGAGAGGGAGAGTCCCGCAAAGACCCCTACACGGTAGAGCATCCCCACGGGTTATCGGATTTCCCCCACCTGACCTCTCTTATCACTAAGATTCCAAGTAGACCAGAATGGGGACCTTGACCTCTTAAGTCTACCACTTTTATTTAAGATCTAAGGTGCTTAGGGTTCCACTTGAACTTTAGATGTTTTTGGTTTTGTGACCTAATTTCGAGGTTGGTTGGCCTACAATGTAATCCAATTTCACCTGACCTACCCTAAAGATGGTAGAATGATTCTAGGTCAAGACCTAGAAATCACCCTGATTTGACTCCCAGGTTATTAGGTCGAAGCTTTTTAAGGTTCAAGTGATTTTAGAGCCTAATTTTATGGTTTGTCTTGATTATATCCTTTCAATCAAGGGCTTGGGTAGCACACAGATGTGGGTGGGTTTGTTTCCTTTTATGCAAGTGCGTGTGAGCTAGCACTCCAAAACTCTACTGTAGAAACCCTAATTTGGTTCTATTTCTAATCCTCTTTGATTTTCACAGAAGTTCTCTTTGGACTTCAAACAAGAATTGTGTAGTCCGCGGAGATTTAGAAATTAAGTGTGATCCCTAATAGGCACAGGAATTTTGGGGTAGGATCTCAAGAAATCGCTTCAACTTCAATAAGATTTGAAAATAAAATTCTCAAATTAGGAAACTAGACTTTTAAATGATAATTACTATAAAAAGAAGGCAGGTGCTTCCTAATTTGATTGTTTCCTTTTTATCTTCCCAAGATTAGGAGGTTGATTAGGGAAGAATAAAGAAGTTACCTACCCCTGGAGTGGTTGATTTGCGCGGGAGGTCTCCTCGTGGAATACCTCGCAAAATCACAATAAAACAAATAGGGCAAGTTAGTGCTCATATATAATCAAAATAATGCAGAGATTAGTGATGAATTACGCGTTGCTCCCTGGCAATAGTGCCAAAATGTTTTGTCGAAAAGCGAAATCGGGTTTAGAATAAATGTGTCATAGTATAGTCGAAATCGCTTTGAAAACAAATAGATTTCATTGCTCGAAGTTTAAGTCCGAGGTCGAACACAGGGAGCAAATGGAATTCATGCACTAATCTCAATAATAGATGTAAATTGAACACATAAAACTACTCAAAATCTAATTCAGATTGTAAAGCATGAGTATATAGAGCATAAAAAGAATTGTAGCCACAAATAATAGAGATCTGATGAAATATTGGACGTCTGATTATAAAATCAGACATCTTATAAGTGTGGTGCTATAGTGTCTGATTTTTCCTTCTTTTTGCCTTCTGCTTCTTCTTCTCTGGCATTGATCCTTTCCTTTGTCATTGGCTTCTTTCTTCTTTGTCTTCTTCTATTCCTTCCTGCCTTGCTTTCACTTCCTTCTTTCTTTCTTTTCTTTCTTCTCTGTTCTTTGCCCTGCGAGCCTCAGCTACTTTCTTCTTCCTTTCTTCTTCTTCTTTCCTTAGCTTATCTGCGACTCTTCTTCAGCTCTCTTCTGCCTTCAGCGCTTAGCTTCTTCTTCAGCTTCCTCCTTCAATCCTTGCCGTGCCTTCTGCCTTCAGCTTCCTCCTTCCTCTTCCTTAGCTTCAACCTTAGCTTTTTCTTCCTCTTTTTCCCTGAGAGCAAAACCTACCCCTACACCCGCGAACTCTCTCTTCTTTCTTCTCACTTAGGCTCACTCTCCCATAGCCTTCTCGGGTTAAAGGGTCGGATCAGCGTGCTTGGGACCAGGCCCATCGGCGTGGGTGGTGGGCGAGGAGCTCACGGTTAGTCGGGTCGAGAACCAGGTCCATGGAGGTGTGGGTCACGGACGAGGCTTATGGGATGAGTGGGACCTTATCCCGTGTCAGGAGGCACTAAGCCCCTGGCACTTTTTCAACTTATATCACAGTGCTTTGTCCAAAACTTCCGAGGTGGGACTAAATGTCCCACCTTTTTCTCGCGCGCGCTTGCAGCAGATGTTGCGCTCAATTGCAGTAGATGCGGTGCCTTCCAAAGCCAATCACTTGGCTGAGGTTATGCGTGAGACGATTCCGTGTCGCCTGGGGCCTAGAGCCTGGAGCGAGGCTACCTGGCTCAAACTTGCAAGCAAGCTTCGTGCCTACTTCAATGGCGATGGAGGTCTAAACCTGCACTCATGCAACATGGCCTTGCGGCCTCATCAAAACATGCAGGAAGCTTTGTCGTGGCACAACGAAGGTGTCTCGGTGGTTGGCGTGGCGCAGGGTGGCCTGGGCGTGTGTGCCTAGGTCGCTCTGTGGCTATGGAGATGGATGTGATCGGGGGAAGCGTGCCGAGTGTGTGGCAGTCAATGGAAGGAGGGAAGATGATCAGTGGGATGTGGCGAAGCTTTTGAGGTGGCTGGCGAGGTGGGTGGGTGCGTGGAGTGGCGGATGGGCCTCGCCAGTGGTTTGCCGGAGGTGGAGAAGATGGTGGTGGTCTGTGAGTGTCGAGGGGTATTTTAGGAAATAAGGAGGGGGAATCAGGAAGAGGACAGAGGGGGGAAGTACCTAACGTAGTTTAAGGATGAAGGGGGAAGGGATGGCGGACGGCTCGCATCTGTCGCCGCCGAAGACGAAGGTCCCAATAGGAGGGGGACGGCGACGACGAGAGGAAGGCAGGCGCGTGCGCAGGTATGGCGCAACGTGGATGAAGGAGGTAAAGACAACTCTGCCACCGGTATTGTGGCAGAGCGACGAGAGGAGGTAGAGGTCACCGGAGCTCGCTAGGAGTTTGGCCGGAGGAGAAGAGAGGAAATTAGGGGTTATCTTCGACCAAACCAAGCTGGGGATCTGTGGAAGGATTAGGGGCCCTTTTTATAACCCCTGGAGGAGGGCTTTGTGCTTCGATGGCAAGCTTCCAAGCATGGGCAAGTCGCCAGAGTTGGAAGGCCGAAAAGACCCAAATCTCTCATGCGTTCGCATGAGAGATTGGGTGGAAATTGGAGCTCCAAATTAGGTTCATATGAATGAGGATTTCTCAGAGAATCCCCTTTCAAATATGAGAGGGATTCTCTAAGGAATCAGGGAGTTGTTTCCCTTGAATCCTTGCTGAAGTAGGAATCCCTCCGCTGTAATGGCGGAGGGACCTAATTGCAAAGAAAGATGAGGAAGTTAGGGGTATAAATGTAATTGGGCTAGACTATTTTGTAAAGTAGGCCAAGGTGAATTCCCCTTAGGTCTAAATTTTGGTACAAACCTAATTTGGATCTAAGGAATCCAATGGTGAAGTTGGAGTTTAGGTTTGACCACGTTTGACTTTGCAATTTACATAAAAACCCAATTTAGGGCAAATAATTGACTAAGCTCCCTATTTAGGTCAAAATAGGTTCTAAAGGTCAAATTGAATGTTCTAAACCATAGAGAATATTTTTCGATGACTTTTGGATGGTTTAGGTGAATTTTATCCTGACCAGAACCTTGTTAAATTAAATAGATCTATTTTTGGGTTACCAAAAGTCATTTAATTCCCAGATTTCACATGAACCCTTTTCTGTTTGAACTAACCCACTTTTTATCTTGTTAAGACCATTTGACCTATGTTTAGCCCTTGAGAAATCCATTGTTGCACTGCAATGGTAAAATTACAATTTTACCCCTTGTTTCTTGATTTTCTCTCAGACTGGTTATCCCTTGAGTTAGGACCTTTATTTGGTTTGTAGGAGCTTTTATTCTCTTTTCTAGGTCAAAATGGCTAGTTAGGGCTCATGATGGTGTTCCCATCATCAAGATCCAGATTAATCCTCAAGAGGTTGGGGAAAAAGCAAAGCTTATGTATTAGGTTTAAGGCTTAGGGAGTATTCGGCCACGTTAACTGACCTCTGGTTTGCGGGACTCGGTAACTTAAGCACCCTAAATCACACACAGTTTGGTTCAATGCTCTCTAAATTTAAAACCATGCCAAAAGGCATTTAATCTGTTCTGAGAAAGGTCCTAAGATCTAGATTAGGAGCGGCTCAAAAACACATGTTGATTTGGACGAGTTCCCGATGTGGAGAGGTAGGAAATTCCCCTCGAAGATGCGTAATAACATACCGTTTCCTCAGTGCTTGACTCCTAGGATATCTAAATATCCTACTGGGGGCATGTAAGCACCTTGTATTGGCTTAGATGCCATGGGCGACATTATCACGAAATGTCAATTGCTAAGGTCTGGATTTTGCTACAGAATGCCATGGGAGGGATTATCCAGAAATCTCGAAAGCCAGGGTTTTGGGGGTTGCCATGGGTGGTGTTATCCCGAAGCATCGATTGCCAGGACCCTGTAAGGATTGATGGTGGGGACAAGGAATCCGATACAGACCGTGTCTAGGTCCAATTCGAGGATGGATCTAAGGAAAAATATAATGAAAAGAAAAGAGAGAGAAAGCTCTTCACAAATCAAATTCTCCTTCTATTTCTCTCTCAAAATTCACTAGCAAACTGAACCAGACTAACCATGTTTTAAGCACGAGTGCTTTAATCGCTGGGTCCAACGAACCTTAGGATAGTTCCTACGGGCCTTAGAAATCTTCGTGGCAGACTGAGGCGAAAGCTAGTCAGGTCTAGATCTGGGCTGGTACTTGAGTACCTCTAGGCCTATTGTTGGTATTAAGATTTAATTCCTAGAGATATGGCCTGGTAAGGCATCTTGACGGTTAAATCTGACCTAGATAACTGGTTCGATTCAGATGGTTTTGCTAAGGGACTAGCAAAAGCTAGGCATGGGGGTATGATGGGAACACCATCATGAGTCATAACTAGCTCAGTTTGATCTGATTAAGTCAATAAAAGCTCGTACATATCCATCAGAAGGTCTTAAGAGGACAAAGCATTGCTTTGAGAAGAAGACAAGAATATAGAGTTATTTTTGCAAATTTACCGTTCTAAAACAAAAACATAATAATTGGCATGGTCTCTCTACCTCCTTCTATCTTTCTCTCTATCTTTCTATCTATTTTCTATTTCTCTTTTTCTATTTAGCAAAGTGCTTTCTAAAACTCTTTATCATTGTAATGAAATTTGATCTTATGGATATCTGATGCCTCTTTATACATATATACATATATAAATACCTGTTAGAACTAGATTTTTTTTTTTTAGGTGAAAAGGAATGCTATCGAATCACCGATAGCAATCCAGGAGAGCTTTTATTGATAAAAAGATAACAAAAAAGTTACATGAGTGAACCCCATTGGTGTATGAGAATCCAGCAATTATTGACAATATTATCCACATTCACTGGACTCTCCTGAAACAAGCTCTCATTTCTAGCTCTCCATATCGACCATAGAACTGCCACCGTGGGCAAGTATTGCTTATTCACCCTCAAGAAGGAACTCCAGAGACTCTCCCACATGGGAATAGATTCCCTACACACCTTCCTCCAAACACAATCTGTAATCATGCAAGTAGAAAAAATATGAATACTGGAATCATTATGCATCCCACACAAGTGGCAGAAGTGAGTGGGGGTACCCATTCTCCTATGCCTCAAATCTCCAGTTATCAGGCCATCTCTTCTGCATAACCACAAAAAAATTTGTACCTTCAATGGTACCTTCAATTTCCATAGCTTTTTCCCAACCTCATCCACTTCAGCCATTCTGGATGAATTGACAAGCTTATCATACGTAGCCGCTGAGGAGAATGTTCCCTCCCATTTGTATGTGTCATACTCCTCAGGTGTGGGTTTGAAAGCAGCAAGTTCCTCCCATTTTCTGTTCATGTTCTTATTTCATGACCATTCCCCATCTCATTGTTCAATGACCAATTCTCAGAGGTCGTGTCCCAGTAGTCATATACCACAACATCTTTATCAGTAGTAGCTGAAAATGCGAGAGGGTACCTGTCTTTTATCACCCCACCAGGAAGCCAATTTTCCAACCAAAATTTGAAGCTTTTCCCATCTCCTAAGACAGACTTGAAAAGACTCCAATTATCTGCCAAGGCACGCACCACTGATGACCAGAAAGGAGATGGTTTATGAGGATTTAGGTGGTTCTTCTCATCATTGGCCACCCCAGAGCTATCCTGGATGATCTTTGTCTACAATTTTTTTCCCCTTGAAGCAGCCGAACAACCCACTTCAGAAGCAGGGCGTCATTAAATTCTTTGAGGGTCCTGATCCCATGCCACCGAACTTCTTTGGCAAACAAATTGATTCCCACTTTACAAGTTGGAGGAAAGCACCTTGATAAGAAGCCCCTTTCCAGATGAACCTCTTGCGCATCACGACAAGTTTTTTCCAAATTGATTTTGGGGCTCTAAGAACAGAAAAGAAAAAGACTGGAATGGACGTGATGACTGAATTAAGAAAAATATACCTCCCACCTTTTGATAAGTAGCGACTACTCTAGCCCTCTAATTTTGTAGCCACCTTTTCATATAGAAAGGACCAATCTGCTTTCCTCAGTTTTGTGCACTTCAGAGGTAAACCCAGGTAGTTGACAGGCAGTGAAATCATAGGCGTGCCCAAGATGGTGGAGATGTCATTCTGGTCTATTCCATTCATACCAAAGCAAACCAAGAAGGACTTGCTTCCATTAAGTTTTAAGCCAAAAATCTCACCAAAAAGTTTAACCATGTAGTATAGCGCTTGCGCTTCCCTCTTCCCACCTTCCACAAAAAAAATAGTGTCATCCGCATATTGGAGAATGGGGGCCAAAGCCATGTTGTTAGACATAGAGAATCCCCTTATCAACCCATCAACTACTAGTTTGCATGCATATCTTGCCAATGTATCCATTACGAGATTGAAGATCAAGAGATCCTTACCTTACCTCACACTGAGGCTGAATCCAAGCTCGACATTGTTTCCCATTTATCAGAGGGGAGTAGGAAGCAGTCGTGATGCATCTCTTCACCCATTGTATTAGGCAGGGGGAAATTTTCTCCTTTTAAGAATTTCCTAAAGGTACGGCTAGGAGATTGAGTCATAGGCTTTGGTGAAATCAACTTTCCATATAAAGGCCTTGGACTTTCGCCTGTGCCACCCCATCACCATCTCTTGCACCATGATGACGGATTCCTGCAAAGACCTCCCAGGTAGAAAGGCAGATTGGACAAGCATTATCAAATCTTGTAGTACATCACTAATTTTGTTGGCTAAAATCTTGCTGATAATAAGGTAGATGGAGTTTGACAAAGCAATGGGTCTATAATCTGAAAATTTCTCCGCACCTGACTTCTTTGGTAGCAAAAACAAGTAGGCTTATTCAGTCTTTCAAAACCAAAGTTGCCCATTTCAAATTCATGTATAACATCCATCACATCCTTTTTAAGGACATTCCACATTTCTCTATAAAAAAATACCTAAACCCCATCCGGGTCAAGAGCTCCCTCATTATTCAAGTCTTTAATTGCTTTCACTGTTTCTTGTTCAGAAATAGGAGCAATTAGCATGGCCATTTGGTCATTGCTGACACTTGGGAAATCTGTCGACGCCATCCTCCATGAACCTCTTGGTGCAGCCTTGGCTAGCTCTTTAAAGTACCTGCCAGCTTCACATCTGATTTCATTGAAAGATGTGATGGTACTCTCACCCATTTTAATAGATGAAATGAGATTAAACCTCCTCCTAGCACTGCCAGCAAGATGAAAGAACTTCGTGTTGGAATCACCTTCCTTGAGCCACAGTTGTCTACATCTCTCACGCCAGTCCATTTCTTTTTTCAAATCTCCTCCCCAACAACCTACTGCATCTACTGTCTTTGTTCATGTTCCTGAGAACTCAGAGGCTGCCTACACTCCTTCAGATCCAGACTTTGGATCACTACCAGTGCCTCCACCCTCCTCTGCTCTCTGATGGTTGTCACTATCTACCCATACTCTTTTAGCATAGAGCGCATGCCTGCCAACTTGGAAGCTAGCTACTGTGTGGCTGAGCCATTCACTACCTTGTTCTGCCACTAGTTGGATAACATCTCAGCAAAACCCTCCTCCCTAAACCAAGATTTCTTAAGTTTGAAGTATGATCCAATATCAATATTCACCCCATTATCCCACACAATTGGAGTGTGGTCAGAAAATGGCCTGTCAATCCCATCACCTCAGCGACCCACACGGCTCGCCGACCCAACAATGAAACGTGGGTTTTGTTTTACCGGGTTTGTTATAACGTTGTAGTAAAGCCGGTTATTACCAACATTTCAAATATAAAAATTTTTTTACTCGGAAAAATAAAAGAGTTCCCGAGGTCGAACTCAGGGAGCAAGTTGTATTCTAGAGATATACATGTTTCTTTTACAAAAATAAAGAGAGAGAGAATTTGTTGTTTTCTCTTTGTTCTGCAGAGGGGGGTGCTCTTCTTTCTCTCTTTCTTTAGATCTCCTTCTTTCTCTCTGTTCTGCAGAGGTGATGTTCTTCTTTCTGCAATGGTGATGCTCTTCTTCTTCTTCCTGCTGTTCCTGCTGTGGTGATGTTCTTCTTTCTTCAGAGCTCCTTGTTCTTCTTCTTCGTTCTGCAGAGGTGATGCTCCTCTTCAGATCTCTTTCTTCTTCTTCCTCGGTTTCTGCCTTGACCTCTCTTCTTCTTCTTCTGTTTTGGCCGTTGCTCTTCCTTCTTCTTCCTGCTGTTCCTTCTTTCCTGCTCTGGCTGCTGACTTTCCGTCGTCTGACCCGGTGCTTAGACGACTTAACTATGCATTTGCTATAGTGCAGCTCCTTCTTCTTCGTCTGCACTTCTTCTTCCGCGGGTCTTCTTCTTCTTCTTTGGCCTGCACACTTCAGAGTTTTTCGTCAAGAGGCAAAACCTACTCTACCCTCCCTCCCCCACGTCTCTCTTTCTCTCTGAAACCACTCTTGGGAAAGCTCTCCCAGAGCTACCGGGTAATCGGGTTCGGGTCACGCCCGGGTCCAGGCCCACCGGCGTGCGGTGGTGGGTGAGGAGTGCAGGTCGGTTTAATCGGGTCGGGCCAGGTCCGCGGAGCGTGGTCACGGACGAGGCCGGGTCGGGTGAGAGGGACCTCACCCCGTGGTCAGGAGGCAGACAGCATAAGGCACTTTTTGCCTTTATGCGTCCGCGCGCCTCCGAGAAGTTCCGAGGTGGGACTAAATGTCCCACCCCAATTGAGCGCCCGTCGCGGAGGGAGCAGTGGGCGATCGTGGCTTCACGTGCGGCCTTCGCCCCATCTGCGAGCCTGGGACGTTTCGCTGAGACTCCCCGCGCAACCTGGGAGTCGAACCTGGGCGAAGGTGTGCCTGCACCTGCAGGTGAAGGAGCTCTGCCTGCTCAGTAATGGCGACGGCGGGCGAGTCACCTGGTCACAGAAGAACGGCCTCTCGGCCAAATCAGACAGGCGGGGGACCTTCGTCGTGGCACGGCGAAGGTGGTCAGGGGGTCTGCAGGGGGCGTGATGGAGCCAACAGGTCGTCCTAGGTCAAACTGTGAGCGAAGAAGTGGGTGTGTTCGGTGGATCTGCAGAGGGCGTTTGGTGGGAAGTGGAGGGGCGGAAGAGGATCAGGGTGAGGAGGCGGAGGTTCTGCGGTGGTCGGCGAGCCGTGTGGGTCGCTGAGGTGATGGGAGCGGCTCGCCGGAGGGTGGTCGGAGGCGGAGAGGGTGAGGGTGAACAGGAGCGGTCGAGGGTTTAATCAAATAAAAGACAGTGAGGAAAAGAAAGAGGGGGAGGTGGGGAGGAGTTCTGACCTAGCTATGGAGACGAAAGGGGCCGAGACAGGGCGACAGTCGTATCGACTGTCGCCGGAGAAGAAGATGCCCAGGGGAAGGGGCGGCGGCGAGCAGAGGGCTGGAGAGGCGCCAGCTGGGTACGGCGTGGCGCAGGAAGAGCAGGGGAGGAGGTCTCTGCTGCTGGTATTACGGCAGAGCGAAGAGGAGGAGGGGGAGGAAACCGCCGGAGCTGGTGAGCGACTGCCGGAGAAAGAAGAGAAGGAAGTTGGGGATTTCTCCGTCAGATCCAGGCTGCCCTGGTCGGTGGAGCAGCGGGGGGTATTTATAGGGATGAAACAGGGAGGAAGGCGGAGGGAGACGACATGTCTCCCTCGCCGGAGAATGGTCGGAACATGAACCCATACCGTCCGTGCGTTCGCACGGCCGGTATGGTGGGCTACAATGACCAGGGGGTGCTCCTGCGACGGCTGACGACGTAGGGCACCCCCGGTTTACTTGCCAGGTCCCCCACCTCACCCTGCGCGGCGCCATGCTCCGCGCAAGGTCGCCGGAGCATGGTGCTGGCAGGGTTTTGCAGGAGGGACCTGATTGCAAAGAACGAAGGAGAGTTAGGGGCCAAAATGCGAGGGTTCAAAAGTTGAGGGCCAAAGAGTAAATATATGAGGACCAAAGTGTGAAGTCGGTCAAGGAGGTTTCTTCTTAGGCTCAAGTTTTTATACATGACTAATTAGGACCTAAGGAATCTGATGGTGAATTTTATTTTCATATTAAACCTTGTTTGACCGGTCAATTTGCGTAAAAACCCAAATTAAGTTATTAATTGGGCATGGTTCTCAATGTAGGTCAAAATGGGTTCTAAAGGCCAAATTGAAGGTTCTAAACCCTAGAGATTATTTTTCTATGAATTTTAGAGGGTTTATTCTATTTTTACTTTGCCTCGAACCTTGTGAATTGAAGTGGGTTGTTTTAGGGTTACAGATTATCATTTGGTTCCTTGGAAGTGCTGTAGCCCTTGCTAGATCATCTCATCCCACTTTTATTCTTATTAAGCTGTTTTGACTTGTGTTTGGTCCCTGAATTACCCTGCATGCAGTTTATACTGGTAAAATTGCACTTTTACCCCTTATGACTGGTTTTCTTCTCAAACTCAGAATTCTCTGAGTTAAGCCTTTCCTTGAGATATGTAGGAGCTTTTATCCTTTGTATTGGGTCAAAATGAGCTAGTTATGGCTCATGATGAGGTTCTCATCATACCCCCATGCCTAGCTTTTGCTAGTCCCTTAGCAAAAACTTAAGGTTTCAACCCTTGTTCTAGACCATGAAGTTTTCAATAGTTTTAGATAAGTGCCTTCATAGATTAGGTTAGAATGCTGATCATAGGCCTAAAAGGTACTCTAGTACCAATCAAGATCCAAATCTGTCTAGCCTTAGCCTCAGTCTTTTAGCAAAGGTTTTTAAGGCCCGCAAGAACTAACCTAAGGTTTATTGGACTTCGTGGTTAAAGCACCCGTGCTTGAAATGATTTTAGCCCTGGCTCAGTTCGCAGTGCGTTTTGTAAGAGAGAGATAGAAAGTTTTTCTGTTTGGAGAGTTTTCTCTCTCTTTTTCTTTTTAGTTCTAGCCTAGGATTGGCTTTTCAACACGGTCTGTATCAGATTCCTTGCTCCCATCATCAATCCTCAAGGGTTCCTGGCGATCGATGCTTCGAGATAGCACCGCCCATGGCAACCCCCGGAACCCTGGCTATTGAGATTTCGAGATAATCCCATCCATGGTATTCCGTGGCCGAATCCAGACCCTGGCAATTGACACTTCGAGATAATGCCATCCATGGAATCTGAACCAACAGAGTGCTTACATGCCCCCCGTAGGATATGTAAATATCCTAAGAGACAAGCACCGAGGAGATGATATTTTGTTACGTATCTTCGAGGGGATTTCCCGCCTCTCCGCGCTGGGAACTCGTCTAAATCAACTTGTGTTGATCGGCCGCTCCTATTCTAGGTGTTCTTTTCAGATTTTTGCGACGCTTCTGCGTGATTCTGATTTTTACGCTTACTGAACCAGGCTGTGTGTGAGATTAGGGTGCTTAGGTTACCGAGTCCCGTAAACCAAAAATTAGTTAACGAGGCCGAATACTCCCTAAGCCTTAGACCTAATACTTCAGCTTTTCATTTTCCTCAACCTCTTGAGGAGTGTCCAGATCTTAATGGGTACTAAGAGTCTATTCAAGAATGCCTAAGGTTTGCATTCTTACTAATCTCATTGTGCACTTTTCAGTTATTTTCTTGAATGAGGTCTAGAACCTAGGTTAATTCCTTAGTTCCTTACTAATGACTATCACTTTTTCTCATAATTTTGTGCTCCTTTTTCATTTTGTTTCTTTTCTCCTTCACAAAATTTTCCTTCTCCTCTTTTCCTCTTATTCTTTTTCGAAAAAATTTTTTAATTTTTATGGTATTTTTGGCATATGTGAATTTTTTGTTTGAAACCTTTTCTTACAAGTTTTTGCACTTTCCTACCCCCCCATGCCTAAGATTTGCAATGTCCTCATTGTAACCTAGGGGGTCTTAGTTTATTCCTTAAGACAGAAATTTGGGTGAGTGGATGGGTCGGGTTGAATTTTTGCGGACGATTTCAAATCTCAGATGCGAACATCTGAGTTGGGGTCGGCTGTCTATAAGGGTGAACTTCGAGTGCTGAAAGGTGTCAGAACAAGTTTCAGGTTTTCAAAGAGAATGACGGGCTGCCTCCCGTTAAGCGCTGAGTTTTACGCCATCGGCTGGGCGCAATAAGCTCAAGGGGAAAGGAGGATATAAGATGCCTCAGCCAAATCAGTAGAAGCTACATCAATGAACGGCTTGAGTCTCTGACCGTTCACGATGAAAGGTTCAGAATCGTGGCTGAGTGGACTGATTTCGATTGCTCCATTTCCAAAAACCTGTCGGACCAAATATGGTCCGACCCACTTAGATCTCAGTTTTCCTGGGAAGAGTTTGAGTCGGGCATCAAAGAGTAGGACCTTTTGACCAGGATGAAAGATCTTTCTCGAGATGTGTTTGTCGTGGAAGGCTTTAACCCGCTCCTTGTAGATTTGCGAGTTCTCGTACGCGTCTATGCGTAATTCATCGATCTCGCTGATTTGGAGTTTTCTGTGGGTCCCAGCCTTAGAAAGATCCAGATTACAGTTCCGTACTGCCCAATAGGCTTTATGCTCCAGTTCGACGGGAAGGTGGCATGCCTTTCCGTACACCAATCTAAAGGGAGACATGCCCAATTGGGTCTTGTGGGCGATCCTATAGGCCCACAATGCTTCCGGAAGTCGGGACGACCAGTCCTTCCTGTCAGGTCGAACAGTGACTTGCAGGATTTTCTTGATCTCCCGATTAGACAGCTCAGCTAGACCATTAGTTTGGGGGTGGTAAGGAGTAGAGATTCGGTGAGACACCCCGTATTTGGTCATCAGTGACCTAAACTGAGCATTTGTGAAATGGGTCCCCCCATCAGAAATTATTGCACGAGGAATCCCGAACCTTGAGAAAATGTGTTGATGAATGAATTTGAGAACGATTTTGTGATCACAGGTTCGGGTTGGTATGGCTTCGATCCATTTGGACACGTAGTCCACAGCCAACAGAATGTATTCGAAACCATCCGAAACAGGAAAGGGGCCCATAAAATCAATCCCCCAAACATCAAAGATTTCACATACTAGAATCGGTTGCATAGGCATCATGTCGCGATGGCTCATGTTGCCCAAAGTCTGGCAACGACTGCATGCCTTGCAATGACTGTGTGCGTCTTTGAACAGTGTGGGCCAGTAAAAGCCGCACTGGAGGACTTTTGATGCGGTTTTATGCGCGGCAAAATGGCCACCGCATGCCTGGTCATGGCAGAAAGAGAGGATATTGTTGACTTCCCCTTCCGGGACACATCTCCGGATGATCTGATCGGCACCTATGCGGAAGAGGTACGGGTCTTCCCAAATGTAATACTTGGCATCGGCGCGTAATTTGTCTTTCTTGGCCTTCGGCCAATCGGACGGGGTCTGATGAGATGCCAAGTAGTTTACAATATTAGCGAACCATGGAAGGCTAGTACCAATAGTCAGCAGGTGCTCATCGGGAAAATGCTCCGTGATGGGTCCGGAAGGGTCTATCATTTCAGAAGGAAGACGGGACAAGTGATCAGCTACCACGTTTTGTTTTCCCGCTTTATCGCGAATCTCGAGGTCAAATTCTTGCAACAGCAAGATCCATCGGATCAATCGAGGTTTCGCGTCCTTCTTTGCAAGGAGATGCCTCACAGCCGTGTGATCCGAGTATATGATGACATGGGAACCCAGAAGGTACGATCTGAACTTCTCTAGGGCAAATACTACAGCTAGCAGCTCTTTCTCAGTAACTGTATAGTTACGCTGAGCCTCATCGAGTGTTTTGCTGGCGTAGTAAATGACCACAGGTTTCTTGTCATTTTTCTGCCCCAAAACCGCTCCTACAGCGAAGTCGGAAGCATCACACATGATCTCAAAGGGTTGAGACCAATCAGGGGACTGTAGGATCGGGGCTTGGGTGACTCGGTCACGCAGGATTTCAAATGCTTGAGTGCATTCCTTGGAGATTTCGAAGGGAACATCCTTGGAGAGAAGAGTGGTCAGGGGGCGTGCGATTTTTGAAAAATCAGGGATAAATCGTCGATAAAAACCGACATGCCCTAAAAAGGATCGGATGTCCCTGATCGAGCTAGGCATAGGAAGGTGAGAAATCAGATTAACCTTAGCTTGATCCACTTGGATACCTTTCTCCGAAATTGAGTGTCCCAGGACAATTCCCTCAGGCACCATGAAATGGCTCTTTTCCCAGGAAAGAACCAAATTCACGTCGATGCACCGCCTGAGTATCTGGACCAAGTGTTGGAGGCAATCGTCGAATGATGCTCCGAAAACTGAAAAGTCATCCATGAAGACTTCCAGATAATCACCTACCATATCTGAGAATATGGCAAGCATGCATCGCTGAAAAGTAGCGGGTGCATTGCAAAGACCGAAAGGCATCCTTCGGAAAGCGTATGTTCCGAAGGGGCAGGTGAACGTGGTCTTTTCTTGGTCCTCAGGATGGATTGCCACCTGGTTATAACCGGAGTACCCGTTAAGAAAGCAGAAGAACCTATTTCCCGCTAGTTTTTCGAGAATTTGATCAATGAAGGGTAGTGGGAAATGATCCTTCTTCGTGGAGGAATTGAGTCGACGGTAATCTATACAGACTCTCCACGAGTTGGCTAATCGGGTAGGAATGATTTCTCCGGTCTCAGTCGTTATAGTGGTGAGTCCTGCCTTCTTGGGCACGACCTGAATTGGGCTCACCCAACGACTATCGGAGATCGGGTAGATGATCCCGGCATCTAACCACTTGATGATCTCCTTTTTCACGACCTCCTGCAGATTGGGGTTTAAGCGTCTCTGCATTTCACGAGAAGGTCGTGTGCCCTCTTCTGAATAGATATGATGAGTACAATAAGAGGGACTTATTCCAGTCAAATCATCGAGAGTCCATCCGATGGCTCTGCGATGTTGCTGGAGGACAACAATCAGACGGGATTCCTGTTCAGGACTGAGGTTGGAATTGATGATCACAGGAAGGGTCTGATTAGAACCCAAAAAGGCGTATTTTAAGTGAGCAGGAAGGGGTT
This sequence comes from Thalassia testudinum, assembly GCA_037157565.1. Lineage (NCBI taxonomy): Eukaryota > Viridiplantae > Streptophyta > Magnoliopsida > Alismatales > Hydrocharitaceae > Thalassia > Thalassia testudinum. Next base: position 81,150,811 of record JAZHRO010000024.1, read on the forward strand.
TCAGTTCGAGGATGGGGTTTTCAGCAGCAGCGGGTGGTTCAGTATAGATGTGAGGTTCAAGGGTGGGAGTTACTGGGTTGTTCACATCTGGATTTGACTCCTCTGTTTGCGGGTCAAGATCCTTCTGTGGTTGATGAGGCATACTCAAGTCATTTTGGAGGTGTGATTCATCAACCAAAGTCTTGATGTCACAAATTTGCTCGATGACGCCGCAATTAATTCCTTGTTGGGCCTTAAATATATCAATTTTCAGTGTTTGATCTCCAAACTTAAGCTCTATTTGGCCCTCCTCACAGCTGATGTTGGCTCTAGCAGTAGCCAAGAAAGGTCTCCCTAGAATGATTGGTGTATCCCTAGGGTTCTCAGGTGCATCCATGTCTAAGACTATAAAGTCCACTGGAAAATAGAAATCCCGCACTCTCACGATAACATCCTCGAGAATCCCTTTTGGTGACTTTATAGATCGATCTGCTAATTGTAATGTCACCTCGGTTGGTTTCAGCTCAGATTCTTCCAGATGGTCAAGTAAGGATGTGGGTATCAGATTTATAGATGCACCTAAGTCTAACAATGCTCTATCAAATTGGGTACCACCTATCTTACAGGAGATCAGGGGAGTTCCAGGATCTTTTGCCTTGGGTGGGAGTCTACTAAGGATTACAGAGCTGGCTTGCTCTGACAGAACAATTGGGCTCCCTCCCTTGGTTCGCGGCTTACGCTGGGGTGTACATATATTCTTTAGAAATCGTGCGTAAGCTGGTACGTGGCGGATTGCATCCATCAAGGGGATGTTTATGTGGACCTGCTCAAAGAGCTTGACCAGGTCTTCCTCAGGGGCCACGGGTTTGGTGGTCTTCTTTCCCTTGGTCAGGGCCTCGGGAAACGGGATCTTGGTTGGTTCTTCTAGGATAGGTCCAGGTTGTGGGTCTGGAACAGCGGTACCTTGGATAACTATCCTAGGGTCATGGTTATCCGGCTGGGAGTGGTTTGGATAATGCGGGTCTTGAGTTGTCTTACCACTACGTGTTGTTACAGAATTTAATCCAGCCTGGTTTTGGTTTGGGTTTGGTAGGAGGGGTGGCTGCTGCTGAAATCCCGCACGAGAAGTAGAGGCTTCCATCTCGTCTGGAGATGGAGCAGTGGGGGCCTGATAAATCCATTGAGCGTGGCCTAAATTTGGATTCATAACGCGCTTCTGGGTTGGCACGTTATTTGGGTTAGGAAGAGGTTGGGAAGGGAGTGTGCCTGGCTGGCGAGAATTTGCCAACTGGGCCAGCTGAGTTTTAACTTCAGTAAGCTCGTCCTTGTGCTGTTTTTGAATAGCCGCATTCGTTTTTTGAATGTCAGCCAGAGTCTGAAGGATTAAGGACATTTGATCTTGATTTGGCCCTGATGGATAAGTAGGGTTGGGCCGAGGCTGAGGCGGCTGGTAGTGATGAGAGGGCTGTGGGCGGGACTGAAAAGGTGGTCTTTGGGTTTGGGAATTTCCCGCCCACTGAAAATTGGGATGGTTTCGCCATCCAGGGTTGTAAGTGTTGGAGAATGGGTCGTTCTGGATGGCGTTGAGGTCCTCGCAGGTCTGAGGAACCTCCTGAGAATCAGGGAAAGGAGGAATGGAGTTCCCCCGGCTGGTGTAGAAAGGATCGGATGATCTTCCAGTCCAAGAATCAGATGGGGATGGATATGGATCCATCCCAGGGGAGGATCGGTGGAGGATATTTTGCACAGTTTCCTGTGTGGAAGGAGGTTGTGCAAAGGAGTTACGCGCAGAGGTGGCTCGCTGCAAGTGCTGAGTCAGCTCATCCACCTTCTTTTCAATGATTGAGACCTTGTCCAATCGACTGGCCATTAATTCCAGGTCGACTGATGCGGACAGGCCCTGCGTCTCATGTGCTCCCTTAAGATTCGTCGCTGCGCGGGTATTCGTCCTGTCGAATAATCCCATGGAGTCATTGTTGATGGAGTTCTCGCACATGTTTTCGAGAATCTCCCACACGGTGTCTTCATGTTGACCCATGATGTTTCCTCCGCAAGTTGCATTGACGAAAAGGCGGATGTCCTCACGGAGTCCCTGGTAAAAAGATTGGACTTGTTCCCATTTAGGAACTCCGTGATGGGGGCACTTTCTCATGAGATCCTGAAAACGATCCCATGCCTCATGGAGAGGTTCTCCTGATTGTTGGGTGAAGTGTGTAATCTGATGGCGCAAGGCGTTGGTCCGACCAACGGGAAAGAACTTTTTCAAAAACTCGGATTGAAGTTCTTCCCAAGTGTTGATCGGCCGGGTCTGAGTTTGATACCAATGGGCGGCCTTGTCCATAAGAGAAAAGGAGAACATCTTCATGAGAAGAATATCCCGATTTTGCGCATCTGATCCAAAAGTGTGGGCCAGATGCTTTAGCTGTTTGATGTGCTGGAAGGGATCTTCAGAATTAAGCCCATGGAATTTAGGTATAGCATGAATCATGTTGGGCTTTAGTTCGGAATCAGGTCCTCCAATCGGGATTCTGACTCGAGGCTCAATGGCCACCGCAGCAGGATTGTAGTGGTCCCGCATCATAGGACGCTGCGGTGGGTGCACGAAGTTTTGGAAGAGGTCATTGAGTCGCTGGAGCTGGTGTTCCAGATTATTTTCTTCCTCAACTGGCTGAGCCATGATGGGGGAAGAAGAAGAACTTGGTTCTGAATCAGAAGAGAGAATAATGTGAGGGTGTTGCTGCACAAATACGGGCGTCGAGGCTTGGCCTTGACGAGAGCGAATTTCTAATGGAGGTCTTAAGGGTGGTCTTAGAGACCTCCTTCCGTACATGCACAGTTGGGAGAGGTAAGTTTAGAAGGTGCTGGACCCAATCAAGACACCCAAAAATGTGTTGGGTGACTATAGAGGTGCGGGGCAGATGGACCCCTTGATCAGAAAGATCGTCCACCTGAGAATTACCTGGGCAGCCAGAGAGGGAGAGTCCCGCGAAGACCCCTACACGGTAGAGCGTCCCCACGGGTTACAGGGTTTCCCCCACCCGACCTCTCTTGTCACTGCGGTTCCAGGTAGACCAGAATGGGGATCTTGACCTCTTAAGTCTACCAATTTTAAGATCAGGGCGCTTAAGGTTTCACTTGAACTTTAGTCTTTTTAAGTGCAAAGAGTGACCTAATTTAAGGTTGGTTGACCCAAGGGGTCAACTTTACCTATTGTTTTCTTTAAGAGCTTTTAGGTCCTGTCTTTTAGGGTTCAAGTGTTTAGAGAGAGCCAATTGTTTTAGGATTTTTCTTGTTAATTATTTTCAATCAATGGCTTGGGCACACCTCTTTTGGATTTCCTTAATTCTTGATTAAGGGGTGTGTCTCTACTGAAATCCTAATGTTTGACCTTATGTTGGCTCTACTTGGTCCATTTAACTCTTTGTTGGGTAATTAGGGCTCAAGCAAGAATGTGTTAGCCCTTAAATACCCTTAATAGTGTGCAGGAGTGATGAGTTGAAAACATGCAACTTTTTATGGTTACTAAGTATGGAAGACAGGTTAGCCCTATATTGCTTGTTCTTTTCTTTTCTTCCTCTTTAGAGTTTAGGGGTTAATAGTGAAAGGAAAAATTTACCTGTCTTCGGAGTGGTTGTCGTGTGGTTGCTTGTCTTCTTGAGTTCCTGTAACTGCACAAAAGAGAGGAGATTATCAGAAATTAAAAGATACAGGAATGTTTACCTCTAGAATAGCCGTTGCTCCCCGGCAACGGCGCCAAAAAATGAAACGTGGGTTTTGTTTTACCGGGTTTGTTATAACGTTGTAGTAAAGCCGGTTATTACCAACATTTCAAATATAAAAAATTTTTTACTCGGAAAAATAAAAGAGTTCCCGAGGTCGAACTCAGGGAGCAAGTTGTATTCTAGAGATATACATGTTTCTTTTACAAAAATAAAGAGAGAGAGAATTTGTTGTTTTCTCTTTGTTCTGCAGAGGAGGGTGCTCTTCTTTCTCTCTTTCTTTAGATCTCCTTCTTTCTCTCTGTTCTGCAGAGGTGATGTTCTTCTTTCTGCAATGGTGATGCTCTTCTTCTTCTTCCTGCTGTTCCTGCTGTGGTGATGTTCTTCTTTCTTCAGAGCTCCTTGTTCTTCTTCTTCGTTCTGCAGAGGTGATGCTCCTCTTCAGATCTCTTTCTTCTTCTTCCTCGGTTTCTGCCTTGACCTCTCTTCTTCTTCTTCTGTTTTGGCCGTTGCTCTTCCTTCTTCTTCCTGCTGTTCCTTCTTTCCTGCTCTGGCTGCTGACTTTCCGTCGTCTAACCCGGTGCTTAGACGACTTAACTATGCATTTGCTACAGTGCAGCTCCTTCTTCTTCGTCTGCACTTCTTCTTCCGCGGGTCTTCTTCTTCTTCTTTGGCCTGCACACTTCAGAGTTTTTCGTCAAGAGGCAAAACCTACTCTACCCTCCCTCCCCCGCGTCTCTCTTTCTCTTTGAAACCACTCTTGGGAAAGCTCTCCCAGAGCTACCGGGTAATCGGGTTCGGGTCACGCCCGGGTCCAGGCCCACCGGCGTGCGGTGGTGGGCGAGGAGTGCAGGTCGGTTTAATCGGGTCGGGCCAGGTCCGCGGAGCGTGGTCACGGACGAGGCCGGGTCGGGTGAGAGGGACCTCACCCCGTGGTCAGGAGGCAGACAGCATAAGGCACTTTTTGCCTTTATGCGTCCGCGCGCCTCCGAGAAGTTCCGAGGTGGGACTAAATGTCCCACCCCAATTGAGCGCCCGTCGCGGAGGGAGCAGTGGGCGATCGTGGCTTCACGTGCGGCCTTCGGCCCATCTGCGAGCCTGGGACGTTTCGCTGAGACTCCCCGCGCAACCTGGGAGTCGAACCTGGGCGAAGGCGTGCCTGCACCTGCAGGTGAAGGAGCTCTGCCTGCTCAGTAATGGCGACGGCGGGCGAGTCACCTGGTCACAGAAGAACGGCCTCTCGGCCAAATCAGACAGGCGGGGGACCTTCGCCGTGGCACGGCGAAGGTGGTCAGGGGGTCTGCAGGGGGCGTGATGGAGCCAACAGGTCGTCCTAGGTCAAACTGTGAGCGAAGAAGTGGGTGTGTTCGGTGGATCTGCAGAGGGCGTTTGGTGGGAAGTGGAGGGGCGGAAGAGGATCAGGGTGAGGAGGCGGAGGTTCTGCGGTGGTCGGCGAGCCGTGTGGGTCGCTGAGGTGATGGGAGCGGCTTGCCGGAGGGTGGTCGGAGGCGGAGAGGGTGAGGGTGAACAGGAGCGGTCGAGGGTTTAATCAAATAAAAGACAGTGAGGAAAAGAAAGAGGGGGAGGTGGGGAGGAGTTCTGACCTAGCTATGGAGACGAAAGGGGCCGAGACAGGGCGACAGTCGTATCGACTGTCGCCGGAGAAGAAGATGCCCAGGGGAAGGGGCGGCGGCGAGCAGAGGGCTGGAGAGGCGCCAGCTGGGTACGGCGTGGCGCAGGAAGAGCAGGGGAGGAGGTCTCTGCTGCTGGTATTACGGCAGAGCGAAGAGGAGGAGGGGGAGGAAACCGCCGGAGCTGGTGAGCGACTGCCGGAGAAAGAAGAGAAGGAAGTTGGGGATTTCTCCGTCAGATCCAGGCTGCCCTGGTCGGTGGAGCAGCGGGGGGTATTTATAGGGATGAAACAGGGAGGAAGGCGGAGGGAGACGACATGTCTCCCTCGCCGGAGAATGGTCGGAACATGAACCCATACCGTCCGTGCGTTCGCACGGCCGGTATGGTGGGCTACAATGACCAGGGGGGTGCTCCTGCGACGGCTGACGACGCAGGGCACCCCCGGTTTACTTGCCAGGTCCCCCACCTCACCCTGCGCGGCGCCATGCTCCGCGCAAGGTCGCCGGAGCATGGTGCTGGCAGGGTTTTGCAGGAGGGACCTGATTGCAAAGAACGAAGGAGAGTTAGGGGCCAAAATGCGAGGGTTCAAAAGTTGAGGGCCAAAGAGTAAATATATGAGGACCAAAGTGTGAAGTCGGTCAAGGAGGTTTCTTCTTAGGCTCAAGTTTTTATACATGACTAATTAGGACCTAAGGAATCTGATGATGAATTTTATTTTCATATTAAACCTTGTTTGACTGGTCAATTTGCGTAAAAACCCAAATTAAGTTATTAATTGGGCATGGTTCTCAATGTAGGTCAAAATGGGTTCTAAAGGCCAAATTGAAGGTTCTAAACCCTAGAGATTATTTTTCTATGAATTTTAGAGGGTTTATTCTATTTTTACTTTGCCTCGAACCTTGTGAATTGAAGTGGGTTGTTTTAGGGTTACAGATTATCATTTGGTTCCTTGGAAGTGCTGTAGCCCTTGCTAGATCATCTCATCCCACTTTTATTCTTATTAAGCTGTTTTGACTTGTGTTTGGTCCCTGAATTACCCTGCATGCAGTTTATACTGGTAAAATTGCACTTTTACCCCTTATGACTGGTTTTCTTCTCAAACTCAGAATTCTCTGAGTTAAGCCTTTCCTTGAGATATGTAGGAGCTTTTATCCTTTGTATTGGGTCAAAATGAGCTAGTTATGGCTCATGATGAGGTTCTCATCAGAATCTCTCCAACAGACTTGGGTTACCAAAGAATCTAACCATCTTTGATGTTTGTCCACTGCCATTTCTCCAAGTGAACTCCACCCCACTGATAGGGTATTCGGTGACTCCCAATCTCTGCACAGCCAATTGGAATTCAGCCATTGCACTATCAGTTCTACCCCCAGGTCTATCACCACTTGAAAGAAGACAATTGAAATCACCTCCAATGAGCCATGGTAACCTGGAGTCTTTGATGCAGTGTTGATAGATCTTCCCACAATTCTGCCTGATCAGCAGCTGCACAGGGTCCATAGATGCAAGAGATAAACCACTCCAAATCACCTTGAAGGTTTTGACATCTACAGGTGGGCACATGTCTATCACGAAAGACTTCAGTTACTTTGAGACAAGATTTTCTCCACCATATGGCCATCCCACCAGACCTTCCAGCTACACCCTTCCCCACACAGTCTGCTTTCCCTGACAGTCTAAGAAAGTCCCAGACATGGCCACTCTCCTCCTCGAAATGTGTCTCTTGAATGAGAGCATAGTCAATTTCCCACTCAGTAAGATATCTGATTAGAGACGCCCTTCTCACCTTGTTGCGCAACCCATGCACATTCCTTGTTAGAACTCTCATTGCTTGCATGGCTGATCCCCTTGAGCCAAATTGTCCACATACTCAACCATGATCGACTTTGCGACAGTTTCCTCCACTATAGGGGTCAAGTTCTCCTTCCTTCGCCTTCTGAGCATGTAAAGGGAGCGACCAAGGCCCCTTTTTTGATTTGTCCCTCGCACAAACTTCAATTCACCAGGGACAAAGAACTGCACTTGATTCACCTCCTTAAGGGCACTTCTACCACTGCTGACTACTATTTCCATAATCGATTTTACCTCCTCATTTCTAATAGAATTGCATGAGTCCCTCTCTAAGACAATTGCATCAAGCATAGACCCCTTGCCTTTGGCCACAAGGGTTTGGTTGCTACATCCCAAGACAGTAACATCATCCATAGTCATCAAGTCCCTCTCTGAGGTTTCCATGTGACAATCCTTCCTCTTATTTGATTCAGGGGCCTCATCTGATGACTCACGGCCCAGCAGTTCAGCCTGTTGCACCTCGTCAGATCTAACCACAGACGTCTTAACATAGCCCTGTTCTGGTAACACACAGACTTGCCCAGCCACTGATAAGCGAATGAGCCATGAGGAGCCCCCACACTTGAGAATAATTTTGTCTGGCATTGACCCACTTTTAAGGACTTTAGCCTCAAATCGAAGTGAATGGGCATCACCCTTCCCAATCATGATTTTAGAGTCTTCACATATGGATGCAAATCCTGCAACCATCTTGGCGACAGCCCCTTTAGATCTCAAGTGCAATGGCAACCCTTTGATCTCAAGAATCACCCTCCTAGTTCCCAACCTCTGGGGGTGGCGATCAGGGAGTGCCCCATCAAAGGGGGAAACCATCCTCCACAGCACATTGATATTTTCAAAGGAACTCAATCGAAAGTGCAACCTTTCCACATCTTTCATCCCCAGACCAAACATAAGAAAGCGAGTCTGGGATAGCATTGCCACCTTCCAGCCTGATGACACAAGGGTCAGGGAACTCACCAGTTGTTGAAACCTCTCGATCGATGGATTTCCAGTCATGACCTCACCGATCAGCACTCCCCTCAGCATGATCTCCGCAAATATAATCTCCTCAGATAATGGAATCTCCACATCTATTATATGACTACCAAACGCCGGCGGTGGGGGTAGTCGAGGCTCCTTCACCATTTCCTGAACTAGGCGCTGAGAGGTCTTCTTTGTGTGCGGCGGCATCGCCCTAGGGCATGAATCATGCTTGGGCCCTTCACCCACACATGCCAAATAGACAAGAGGGTTTCTACACACCGTAGCCATGTGACCTCTTCGTCTGCATCTAAAACACAAAACCTCTCCATTGGATCTCCTCTAGGCCCCTCTTGGAATGAATTTGAACGCCCTACCTTCATGCGACTGCCATCCCCTCTCCCTCCTTCTCCAGTTTCTCAATCTCCAGGTCTTCCACTCACCCCCATCCCCAGCCCTAGCTGCTTCCTCGTAGTCGCCTCCTGTCGCCCGATGCCACGCACCTTCTCTCCCTCTCTCCCTCATTTTTCCCCTCTGTAACACGCCTGTTAGAACTAGTTTTATTGAAAAGCTTCTATTAAAATCAAGATTGTCTCCTTGCAAACGACCCAGTACTCACTGGTCTTTATAAATTTATTTGTCGACGTGTTTTCGCTCTATACTACAACTAAATAATCTTTTAAAATGCGATTTATGCTGAACAACCATCGAGGAGGATAACTTCTCATCCCTTATCTTTTTATTGCTTTCTAGAGTAGATTTTCAGTTTTGTAATTATGGAAAATAGTTGTAATAGACATTATATTATTTATAAAAGTTATTTTCTCTCTCTTATTTATATCACAAGTAGTTTAGCTATCATTGTGAATATTTATTTATAAAAAATTACAAAAAATATAATTGAGGATTTAGAATAGACGTAGCCTCGTCGTGTTCGACCTAGGACTCACTTTGATTTTTGGTAAAATTATCTGATTGGTGGATTTTTATGTAATTACAATGATGAGGTTTTAACTCAATCTTTTACACATATAAAATCTAGCTAATCATTTTGGTGCCATTGCCTGAGAGGCAACGGATATCGATTATTTTTCCGCATTCCTCGCAGTTATTTGTTGTCTAACCTCTCTTTTACTTCTTATCTATTGTCTTGTAGGTACCCCGACAAGGAATCTTCAAGCAGTAGAAAGGAGTAAAGGGTTGTTGAGGACCATTGTAAGTGCTTCCCCATTCTTTCTCCCTCCATAGATTTCATTTCATCACCTTAATTCAAACCCTAATTAACCTAGGTGCTCTCATAAACCCTAGGTTTAGTTTGGCTGTTTGATTGCCACCTCCACCCACCTCACCCTCCACTTATAAAAAAAAGATCTAAAAAAAATCTCATTGTGGGGTTTTCTTACTGTACACATCACATACACCCACAAAGGTACACAACCTCTTCTAATTCTTCTCACTCAATCGGTAACCCAATGATATAGATACATCTATTTAGGCTAAAATCCCTATTCATGCATGTTCCTAGGCTTAGATTTGCATTTCATGTTATAAATATTGCATAACATGCATCATTTTGCATTTAGAGTAGATGTATATATTTTAGATTAATTAGGTCTTTTTCATGGTCAGGAGAGAAGAAGACTTATTTCAGGGCCTCAGATGGATGATCGGACCGTACGGATCTAACTAAGACAACGATCAAAGTCTGACACCTTTGAAATTGTCTAGATCGGAGAACTATAGCATCGTACGAAGTTCGAGGAAGATCAACAGCTAGGGGGAAATGAGACACCCATATGGGTTTCGGATGGAAAATCCAACTCTACGGATGCATCTGGAGCAACTGTCGCAATCCAACAACGTGGGAATCATCTCTATTTGAGCACCATGGCACCCTCTACAAAAGAAAGAAGAATGGATGGCCCAGGTGGTGCTACGTGGCGCCATCCAGACCACCCAACGTCGGCCAGCAGCAGCACACGCCACAGCCATAGCCGCGCACAGCCACAGCCACATGCAGCACACCATGTACAACCATAGTCGCAACAGCACACCGCGCACAGCGCAACCGCGCGCAGCAGTAGTGCAGCGCATGCCAGTGCACGCACGCGTGCATGATGCGGGGAGCATGGGCGCGTGAAGCGCGTAGTGCACGATGCGTGCGCTAGCGGGGTAGGTGCAGATCTTCAGCAATGCGCGCCTTTAGTGATGCTTGCAGTTGTCACTAATGGTCTGCACGTGCCAGTAAGAGGATTTGAAGGGTAGATCTTCAACGATAGCTACAACGACGTTTGTGGACGTCAGTAATGACCCAAATGTGAATTTATTCTTCCTCCTCCACCATAAAAGGACCTACCCACTACCATTCCAAACCATCCCTTCCTTTCTTCCTCTCACCACCTCCAAGGCTCTGGAGAGAGCTTGTCCCAAGCCCAGGATGCTCCTCTAGAGTAGAAAATCAAATAATTTTCCCTCCCCTGATCCACATTCATGGAGCATCCCGTGGTGGTCCTCACACCGCCCTTCGGGAAGAAGATCCTCGCCGCGATGCCATCCTGCCCCATCCTCCATCCTCTGGCTCCGTCCTCCTTCGTCCCGCTCCTCACCACCTTCCTCCAGGCAATGTCAGAGCTAGTTGTACTCCAAGCAACCATCGAGAGGAATTTCTCTCACCTTATTCTATCTTTTATGCTTTCGAAGTGTAGATTTTTCGCTTTCATAGTGTAACAAACAATTCTTCATGAATAGATGATTGTTTCTCTCCCTTTCTCTCTTTCTCTGTCTCTCTTATTTTTGCAAGTAGATAAAGTTTTCATCGACCGAATCTCTTACTTGCTAAAAATACCAAAAAAATTAGAAAAGGTAAAAACAACTGAAAACAAATAAAATCGAAGTGTGGTTTTCAATTAAAGTAAATGTTGCCTCCCAGTGTTCGACTTGGGACTCCCTTTGAGTTTCGGTATAAATTTTATTTGACTACAAGTTTTGCAACTACGATGATGGGTTACTTGAAACCCTGATTTCAAACTCGCAAAACACATGTGATCATTTTGGCACTGTTGCCGAGGAGGCAATGGAATTTACTTTATTGTTTTCTGCACTTCTTTGCATTTACATAACACTAACCCCGCTTATCTCTGATCTATTATTTTTTAGGTACCCTAGCATGGAGATCCAAGTGCGGTAGACTAGAGTAAACTGCGAGTAGAGTGTTTTGTAAGTGTCCCCCACACCACCCCCACCTTAGTTTTCATTCCATAACCTAATAACTCAAACCCAAATCAGCTTAGGTGCTTTGCATAAACCCTAGGGTAGATTTTGATTGTTTGATTGTCACTCCACTCATCTCACCCACCCGCATATATAAAAAATAAAAAAAAATTCTTCTCTTGTGGGATTTAACTGAAAGCTACACACTTAACACCCACAACATCTTATCATAAGGCGCACAATCACTTTGATTCTACCACTTAATAGAGATCTGACCTGTGGACCCGATACACTTCAACTCAATACACATAAGTGAGTAGAAATCTAAATAGGTTAAACATTTTTGTTTGCCATAACTAAGTGGTGCAATAGGCTAATTGATTGAGCTGTTTAGGCCGCACCACACAATCTAAAACTGATCCACCAAGTAGCTTGCCACTTAGGGATGATTCTTAGGGTAGAACCAGGCACTCCACATTATTTTTGATTTTTAAAGGAACATATCATCATCTGTTCTTTCAAACCTTGGAGTGTTCTACTAAACCTTGATTGAACCAACCTAAGAATTAAACCCTAAAAGCTACTAGACAAGGTTAAATCTTAAAAGTCACATCATCAAATAACCTTGTTTGAGAACCCTGGTGACGGAAGTGTTCTCGCACATTTGGAAGTCGTCGGAATCATAGTATAGTCGCGCAAAAATGTTCGTCAAAAATTAAGTTTGTAAAAATAACGAGACTTGAGTCTCGGTCATTTGTCTCTAGGAGGCATTGCTTTTACTTTTGAAATCGATCTTACTCTACTTTGTTTAGAATTGCATGCCGGTTCATGATTATTACGTATTTAGGTATGACATGCTTAGTTGCAAGAATATTAGGAATTGGAAACAGGCAACTTGAATCACACAAAAACGAATGACAATTATTAAGCTCATGGTGATTTCAAACATATAGAGAAAAATATATATATATACAAGCATTTTTCATTCATTTAGCGGGAGAGTTGTTTACAACATAAAATGTAGAGGAAAGCTTGTACATAAATGCTTGAAAATTAAACCTAGCTACCAGAAAATGATTGCATACAAGAATCGATGGGGGGATTTCGCATGCATCATTGGGGAATAAGGAAGACTACACTACTAAGCAGTAAATAAAAGCAATAAAATTATAAAGAGCATGAATTAAATCTAGAAGAATAAAAGGGCATTCAGGGGTGGTCCCCAATGGCCTTGGAGTGGTCGGGAGAAGAATGAGCGGCGGCCAATGTAGCTTAGGCCGACCCTTGGAGAGAAGTAGGGTTGATCCAACATCCCGGCATGGTGTCCTCCATGATGGTGGTGAGCTCGTGGAGGTGGAGTAGCTAACCTAAGTGAAGGTGGGTGTGTATGGAGCTAATGAGGTATGTGGTGCCAATGAAGCCAAGGGATGTGAATGGGTGCAAATGGCCACCCCTTAGGTCTTTTTATAGACCTAAGGGAAGCTCTCTAGAGAGTTATGGAATTCTCTAGAGAGGCCTATGGTGGGACCTCGTGGGAGAGTCAGAGAGAGAGGGTGGATGGTGGTTTTTAGATCCACCAAATGTGGATCTAAAAATTGAATGGCTCTTGGTTGCTAATTTTGGCAACCAAGGTAACAATACATGGTAGAGAGTTCTAGAGAGCTCTAGGCTAGATATTTTCATGTGGATGGTGTGTGTGGGTGTGTGTGGGTTGAAACCTAGGTGGCTAGGTTGATTAGGTTAGGTTCTAGTGGGTTTAGGTCAAGGTAGGTCTCAAATTAGGGTTGTAAACCCTAATTTACTAAGGTAAAGTGCAATTAAGCTTAATACAAGTTTAATTGGGTGTGTGGAAACTTAATTGAGAGTAAAACAACTCAATTAATTTAGGTCTAGGTTAATTAGACTCTCACTGAGTCCAATTGGACAGTGTGTGCTGAGATTAGGGCTCAATTGGACTCAATGAGACCAATTGAATAGGCTGATGGAATTTACTAAGATCCAAGTCAATTAGGTTTAGTGAGGACCTAATTAGGTCCTTAGGGAGGTCTAGAGGTGATGTACTAGGGTTAGGGCACCTTAATTTAGGTTCCTATGGGGTTGGAATTGGGTTTAGGGACCTAGAGATCTAAGATCAAGGCTTAAATCTCAAAACAGGAATTGGAGAGCAGTATCAGACATCTTATACTCAAAATCAGACATCCAGACTTGTTGTCTGGACGTCCAATCAGAGTCAGGAGGGATTTTGGGCTCTATTTTGGGTATTCTGCAGAAATTGGACGTCTGACAAAGTGTCTAGACGTCTAATAACACTGCAGAAGTGGGTTTGAGGTGTGCGGGGGATGACTAAGGGTCCTAGACGTCCTATAACTTATCTGGACATCCAAATAAGGGTTGGAACTAGGGTTTTAGGGCTTCTTAGGGTGTTGTGACCTAATCTAAGGGTGGCTAAGGCTTGGGGAAGTCTCTAGGCTATCCTAGGGCTAGGATGAACCTAAGCTCTTCATATTTTACTGCTTTATTTCTATTTAATAGAATAGAATAGAAAACCTTTAACCCCCTTACATTATTGTTCCTATATCTAAACTAAGCCTTCTACTCCAGCTCTGCTACAACTCTTGTTATTCCAGATCCAACTTCAGATCCTGCTCTAGATCTGCTTATTCCCTACAATCGACATAATGCACTTAATCAGCACATTATAACATTATTTTATGCATAGCTAAAGGAAAGCAGTAAAGATGCAGATAATGCATATGCATGCATGAATAACCCTAACTTATGCTAAGTCCTAGCTTAATCTAGGTCAATTAAGACCTATGATTGCTGTGCAATCACCTGGTTGTGCACGCACACATATTTTAACTGATCATTAAGGGCACAACCCATTTAAAGGGCCCATCAAATTCCAAGAGCACGATCATCCCATGCCTAACTAAAATTGAGTAGACATTGGACTTAAGGATTGATTCGCTCTTCAGGGTTCAAACTGAGATTTTTTTCGATTAATCTACTTTTGCTGGTCCAACTGATGTCTAGCTAGGGGAGTAGCATCAAACGACCATGGCTAGGGGGTACACTAGGAACCAGAGGCGTAAGCCAAAGGAAGAACCTTCTCCCCAGTCCCTCCTTCTAAATGGTTGGATTGACTGGATAAAAGTAGACCAAATCGTTTATAATCTCAAGACGGGCCCTGGGAGTCTGTAGGTCTTTAGGCTACACACATAAGGACAAGTTTGGTTGATTGTATTGCAGGGCACCATTTCTCTTCTCCATTTTCCCTCCTTTTCTACCATGTACCCTTCCACATCCTACACACATTTTACATCCTATCCTCCTACCACCACTTATCCCCAAGATGATTACTATCCTGGCTTGACTTGTAATTACCCATCCACTAGCTGGAATGACTTTGATTGGGGATATGAATCCAGACCTCAGTGACTAGGGCCTAACCCTGGACAACAAGACTATGATTACTATCCTTCCCAGAGCTACAATGATTATAAATCTCCATCCTTTGATGATCAACCTAACCAGATCTACAACCATGAAGGATATGCTGATTATAGCACTTACCCTCCCAAGAATTATGCTGAATATAGATTACCACCATTCTTTAAACAACCTAAAACGACCTACAATCAGGGAGGGACCCGAGAACCTCGACATCTTGACTCCCCTAGATTTAAACCAAACTCACCCAAACCTGAATCGAACCAGTTGGTTCAGGTGAACCAGATCTAGGATAGGGTGTTGGCTAACTTGAGGAACACATCCAATCTTTAGAAGCTCAGCCAACACCATGCATTGAAACATTGGAGCCTATGATCAAAATGATTGATGAGTTGAATACCTCCTTATTGGATTTACTCCAAAGTGTTAGGGATAGGGACCTGGGTGAGTTTCTTCTTGGGAAGTTGTCAAGGTTGAGGATGAAATTTATGGTTGCCTTAGTCAAATATTGGGATGATTCTCAAGATGAACCCCCTTCAGGAGATCCAATGTCTGAACCTGCTCAGGCGCCTGTCGAGGGGGATGCATATTTTGAGATTGGAGGTGACCAGGTTGGGCTAGAGCAACCCTTTGAGGATGAATCAAGTTTCTCACCTGAGATCCTAGAGCCAGGGAATGACAAAAAATATGTCTCCACGGACCATGAAATGACATATGATTTTAAGACATATATAAATGAGGATCATGGATTCTTTGACTCTGAGGGTGAAGAATCCTTTGGCGAAGTCTCATTTGAGCTTAAGGAAAATGATTTTACTAAGATAAATGGGCTTGAGGAATCTGATAAATCATTTGATAGGCTGACTATTGAAGATTCTAATTCGGTTGGGGTTAACTTGGACGATTCGAATCTTGATGATTCAATCAATGACCCCATTCCTCATCTGCACCCCAAAGAGCTGACTTCTAAGATCATTGTGCCCAAGTCAATCTTGATTCAACCACGATTTCTGGACTTGGGTAAATCGTATGGGGTGAATGATATGCTAGAGGTCTTGGAACCTGAGCTCTTGATGTTGGATAGAATTGTTGAAATGAAAATTTTGGAGGCTCAGTCTGAGGAAACTTTGATTTTGGATCTAAGGGTACCTATTGACCTGAAGCCATCTACTTTCTACCAGAACCCTTATGATATATTTCACGTGCAACCCAAGCTTGAAATAACTGATTGTTTTTCTAAGCTGAATGTGAAGAGGACTTCTGAACCTATTGAACCATCTTTACCCATTGTCCGACACTTTGGTCTTGGGTTGCACACCACAAAACCGCAGTCTCGGCCTCGCAAGCTTAACAACGTTCGATTTTGGGTGATTTTCATCCAGAACTTGAGAACCACTCGACCCTGGGGCATGGGTTTGCACCATAATCTGGGCCACGTCTCTGGACATCTTTTGTTGGCGAGTTTGAAAATCAATATTTTTATTTTGATTTTGACCCGCACTTGTGAATTCTCAATTTCTTCCTGTATGTATTTTATGCCTAGCTGAAGGCATTAAATTTAGCACGTGTTTATATTTCATGTTCTCTGCAGAGCTAACCGGATTCCTCATGATGTTCAAGTGATATTCTGTTTACTCCGCCTTTTTCATGTCTTTGTTTTTACAATGAGGACATTGCATCATTTAGGCATGGGGGGCTGGATAATCAATTCCTGAGATCACTTTGTTAACTTCGTAGAATTTCTTTTAGTTTCTTATATAAAAAAAGTGAAAATTTGAAAAAGATAAAAAAATAAAGAAATTTGGAAAGGAGAACCTAGGCATTTAGAAGTTATTAACTTTAGAAAATGATACGAGAGGACCTAAACATAGACTCTTCAGGTCTTCAGGCTTAATTAGCTCGAGTGTCGACTAGAATGTGGACTTAGTCTCGAGTCCTCGCCAATTAAAATTCATTTTAATTTGATAAATAATTTGGGATGATAAGTATGCACCTTATCAACCCACCCTCTAATTTGGGGGGACCGTAAGCCTAAGCATCTACACACATTCCTTGTACTGACTCACTTTTCGATGATTTCTTCGGAAATTGGGTAGCTAATGAACTATCTAGGGTGGTATGGCTGGCAAGTTGCCGGTGGTAACAGCTCATCGGTCGGTTGTCTAGAGCCTAGCCACAAGACCATTTTCATTGTACTACCTTTAGGTAAATCTTAGATTAGGGAAACCACCTACTTAAAAATTAAAAAATAAAGAGAAAAAGAAAGAAAGAAAGAAAAAGGAGAAAATAATAATAATAATTAAACCACACTTCACCGCACGAGTATGGCGGGCAAGTTATCGGTAGTAACAGCTCATCGACCGGTTGTCCAGAACCTAGCTCACAAAAAAATGCATAATAATTCCCAAAACAATTAGGAAAGAAGTGGGGAAGTAGAATAAACTAGGGAGATATCACTAGGTTCGCCCTTGTGTTGACTCCATAAATAAAAGAAGTCGGGAGAAAGCTACTATTCAAAGAGATAAACCTCTAGGCAAGGTCACCTAGGGTCGTAGAAACCCAAAATCTATTTTAACAGCCGTCTAGTGAGTCTTTCACTAGTTTCACAAGATGCTTAGCACTTAGAGTCCTTTTTGAGTCTTGGGCAGGTCGGGTAGCTGTAAAAAGTTATCCCGGAACTCTTAAACTCCAAAAGTACAAAAAAATTATGAAAGAAGATAAAAAAAATGTATCTTCCCTTTTCAAATAAGGCAAGGACTTGGGCAGTCTGCATTCTAGCAGACATCCGGGTACCGTTGGGTGTTCGTAGGTTAGGACCTTAGTTGAAATTTTCTATTGTTAATAAATGACTTAGGCCTAAGCATTCTAATCCTAATTCTGCATTTATACATAGCATATAGTTTAATTTTGCTAGGGACTGGCAAAATATAGGCAAGGGGGTATGATATAGACACATCTATTTAGGTTAAAATACCTATTCATAAATGTTCCTAGGCTTAGATTTGCATTTCATGTTATAAATATTGCATAACATGCATCATTTTGCATTTTGAGTAGTATATATTTTAGGTTAATTAGTTCTTTTTTATGGTCAAGAGAGAAGAAGACTTATTTCAGGGCCTCAGAAGGATGATCGGATCGTACGAATCTGATTAAGACAATGATCAGAGTCTGACGCCTCTGAAATCATCTAGATCGGAGAACCATAGCATCGTAAGAAGTTTAAGGAAGATCAACGGCCAGGGGGCAATGCGACACCCATACAGGTTTTGGATGGAAAATCCGACCATATGGATGGATCCGGAGCGACGATCGCAGTCCGGCAACGGGAAAATCATCTCGATCTGAGCACCGTGGCACCCTTTACAAAAGAAAGAAGAATGGATGGCCCAGGTGGTGCCACGTGGTGCCATCCAGGCTGCCTAACGTCGGCCAGTAGCAGCGCACAAGCACAACCACAGCTGCTTGCAACGCATCGTGCACAGCCACAGCTGCGCAACCACAGCAATGCACTGCGCACAGCGCAACCACGCGCAGCAGCAACGCAGCACATGACAGCGTGCATGCACGTGCACGATGCAGGCAGCATGGGCGCTGATGTGCATACATCTGATTAGCATAAAATGTCTATTAATGCATGTTCTTAGTGTCACATTACAATTATACATTGTAAATATTGCATAACATGCACAATCATGCATTTAGGTCAAGTTATATGAATTGTATAGTAATTGTCTCCTTTTATGGTCAGGGACAGGGCGACTTTTTATCGGGGCCTCGGATCGAAGATCCAACCATATGAATCTGATCAAGGCATTGATTAGAGTTCAACAACTCCAAGATCACCATGATCGGACATCCGTAGCACTAGATAGAGACCGAGGAACCCTAAAGAGCAAGGGCCCAGGTGGTGTTAATATGCACCTTTGATGACAAATCTGACCACACGAATGGGTTCAAATCAACGATCGCAGCCTAATTGCGTGAAAATACATCCATTTCGACACCTGTGGCACCATCTAAAACACTCAGAAGATGGATGGCCTAGATGGCGCAATGTGGTGCCATCATAGCCGCCCAACACCAGCCGCAGCTCTTCTTCTTTACCCGCTTGACAAATCTCATCCGTTGGATGCCCATCCAATGGTCGAGAACGAGCCACGCCACCGCTCATCCAGTGCCTCTCCTCATCTGAAAGCACAAGCAACGCTTGATCTCGACCGTCGAATGAAGATCCAACGGCCGAGTTCGGCCGTGCGTAAAATCCTCAACGCGCCTCAGCCGCACGCGTAGCGCAGTGGTTAAGGTGCTACAGAGGTATATGGCACGGGTTCGAGTCTCAGGTGTAGCGCCTCTCCTCGTGAGTGGGCGCACGATTGGAGCTGCGTGATTAGCATCGAATGGTGCAGACCAACCGATAGCGCCCATGTGCGATCAGACGTGCGGTGCAAACGTCCGATCGCACGCGGGCGCACGATGCGAACAAGGGCAGTTTAAGCCATCCGATCTCTTGATCAGACGACTGAGCGTGCACGGTCGTGCAAAGGCATTGAAGCAGCGAAGGCGAGGGGGCGCATGCGTGGTGCACGCACGTCAGCCACGTTCAGGCCTTTAGTGACAGATTTATCTGTCATTAAAGGTCCTGAATTAATGTTTTTAAGTGTTGTAATGTCTGAAATGCCCCCACTCCTTGCAACTATATAAGAAGACCCCTACCATATGGATTTCTCATCCCTTCCTTCTCCTCTCTCCCTCTCCAAAGCTTAAGAGAAGCTTGTCCCACACCTGGAATGCTCCTCAAGAGTTAAAACCAAGTTTTCACCCCCGTTTCGGAAGCGGATCCCACGATGACGACGACGTGATGCCTCATTCCCATTCCTTCTATTTTGTCCTCCTTCTTCTCGCTCCGTTCCTCATCTTCCATGAGTTGTTCCATTTGGCTCGTCCTCCAAGCGATCGTCGAGGAGGATAACTTCTCTCTCCCATTCTTTTTTTTGCTTTCTAAAGTAGAATTTTCCTGCTTTCTAGTTGTAATAATTTCTCGCTTTCTAGTGTAATCATTTCTCACTTTCTTAGTTGTGAAAACATTATGCAATATCAAGTGATTATTCTTTCTCTCTCTCTCTTATTGTATATATCGATTCCATTGTGATTATTTCACCCTTCACATAAAAACACAGAAATATAATTACGAATTTTGATCGACTTAGCCTCCCTGTGTTCGACCTGGAATTTCTTTACAGATTTTTCGATATAAATTTTATTTGTTGAATGGATTTCTTCACTACTCGAACTACAACGATAGGTTTTCAAAACCAATTCCGATAGCGTAGTCATTCGTCATTCAACATTTTGGCGTCGTTGCCGGGGAGGCAACAATTTTTCGATCTTCTATTCGCATTTCGCGCACTTTATTGTTTTCTAACTTGCTCTATCTCGTGTCTATTGTTCTACAAATACCTCTATCAGGGAATCGTCAAGCGGCAAACTGGAGTAAAGTGCAGTTGAAGATGATTGTAAGTGCTCCCCATTCTTCCCCCTCCATACATTTTATTTCATCACATTAATTCAAACTCCAATTAACCTAGGTGTTTTCATAAATCCTAGGATTAGTTTGGTTGTTTGGATTTCTACTCACATTCATTTCATCCTCACATATAAAAAAAATAAAAAGATATTTTTGTGGGATAATTCAAACATACACACAACATACACCCACATTCAAGGCTCTTAAACCTAATTGATTTTCTTCTACTCAACTGGATTTTGATCTGTGGAATCGGTACACACAAATCAACACATAAAAGAGTGAAAATCATTCTAGCTTAATCATTTTTGTGTGCCTAATTCAATGGTGCAATTGTGGCAAATTGTTTGAGTTATTTGGGCTACACCACTCAACCTAAAATCAACTCACCAAGTAGCTTCCTCTTAGGGTTTTCAATCTAGGTTCATACCAGGCACTCCATTTTATTTCTGATTTCAAAGGAAAGCAATCTTCACCTGTGCTTGAAGACCTGGTTTGCCTCAAACTTGATTGAATTAAACCTAATTCTAAACCCTAAAAGCTACTTAAGCAAGATTTGAACTCTAAAATCTATTCATCCTAAATAATCTTGTTTGAAAACCCTGGTTGTGCACTCACTTGCATATACTCAATTGATCATTAAGGGCACAACCCATTTTAAGGGCCCACCACATTCCATAAGCTCTACAATCCCAGGCCTCAATAAAATCGAGTAGACTTTGGCCTTAAGGACTAATTCGCTCTTTAGGGCCTAGCCTGAGATTGTTTATGATTAACCTGCTTATATTGATTAATCTGATGTCTAGCTAGGGGAGTAGCGTCAAACGACCATGGCTTGGGGGTACACTAAGAGTCGGAGGCGCAAACCGAAGGAAGAACCTTCTCTCCAGTCCCCCCTTTTAACTGGTTGGATTGAGCAGACACAAGTAGAGTAAATCATTTATAATCTTAAGGCAGGTTCTGAGAGTCTGTAGATCCTTAGGCTTCCCCACGTAAGGACAGGCTTGTTTTGTTGTGCTACAGGGTTCTTATCTCCAGTCCTTCCAACCTTTTCCTAGTTTATGCTGGGAAGAAGGTCATTGAATCCCTGATTGGAAGGACCACTAGAGTATTCTAGGAGGCATAGATTGGATTTTGGCCAAATTGATCCCATGGCCGATCAACAGCCTCCTTTGCCTCAGGATCCATAGGTGGTATTTTGAAGGCAGCTGGAACAAATGCAGAGAATGCAGGGCGCTCAGCCCTTGAAGGATTTTTATGATCCTTCAAGTTACGGGGAACGTCCTGACGTCCAAATTCCTGCTAAAAACATAGAAATCAAGCCCCAGGTGTTAAGCTTGATCAAACATTTCCATGGGCTTGACTCTAAAGACCCATTTCAGCATTTGGAGGACTTGACCACTTTGGTTCAGACAACCAAGGCACGAAACGTGAATGAGGAGCAAATGATCATGAGGCTCTTCCCCCACACTCTTAGGGATAAAGCCGTTCATTGGTACAAGACTATAGGAATACCAATTGCAACTTGGAATGAGTTGAAATCGGCCTTTCTAAAGAATTTCTTCCTTGTCAGACGTACCAATGCTTTGAGATGGGCAATTAGAACCTTTACCCAGCAGCCGGGGGAGCAGTTTCATGTTACCTGGGAGTGATTCCATAACCTAGTCGGAGGTGTCCACACCACGAGGTGCCAAAATGGCAACTTGTGCAGATTTTCTACCACGGTTTGACTGAGCAACTTAGAAATCATGTGGATGCTTCTTACGGAGGTAATGTCCTCAACAAAGACGTAGATAGCGTGCACGATTTGTTTGAGGAGATGAGTGAGAATTCGATCAATCATGCCTCCATGGATACTTTTAACCGGTCCCAACAGCCCAAATCGAATGTTAATGAAGTCCACGACTCTCATTCACTCGACATAGAATTGATTTGTAATAAACTTGATAAGGTGGACTTGGTTGCTAAGAAAATGGAGGAGTGAATGTCTGGAAACTCAATGAACAACTCTCAATCCACTCAATCCCAGAATTCGGGATTCCATTCATCACGATCTCCTTCTGGACAGGAGTTTGTGAATCAACTTGATGCAGCTCATCCTGCGAACCAGCATTATTCGGAACCCCACAGGTTCCAAACTGGGGCCTTTGATCCTAGTTTCTCTTATCCTTCCCTTTCTTTCCCTCCATCCTCACCCTATGAGGATGCTTGTGCTATACAGGAGAATGTTAGATCCAACCCTTACTCCAATGCTTATAATTCGGGTTGGAGAAACCACCCTAACTTCTCTGGGAAAAACCCAGGGCGGCAGATCCAATTCCGACCCAGCAACTATGCTCCACAACGACCAATGGGTCAGGATCATGTTTATACTCAGTTGCCCCCGAATCTGGTCAATCAGCTAGCTTAGAATGCCCGTCAACCCGTAGGGCAAGTTGATTTGAACCGACAAATGGTAGAGATGCAAGGATCTATACTCCAGCTCTTGTAGCAAATGAAAACCTTGCTGGAAAACTTGCAAATCGGGCTCATAGCTAATTCTAGTCAACCCAGATCTCTACCATCTCAACCCGTACCCAACCCACGTAATATCCTGAATACGGGCAATCAAGCCCATGGGTACGGGAATTAGAGGGACCCACACGCACATGCTCTGGTGGTTGAGCAGGGTCCTTCCTCTTCTTCTTCCGTAAATCAACGGTTCTTTGCTAATGAAGCCCCTCAAATCTTTCCTAACCATCCCTAAGACCCAAACTCATATGCATCCGCACATTCTGTTACCTTGAGCAGTGGTAAACAAACTCAGGATCCATAACCACACTATTCTAATTTACTGAATCCTGAAGAACCTGAGGAGAGAAAGAACTCTGGAGAAAAAATCAAGGCTCAGGAACCTGATTCCAAAGATCTGACTCATGTTCCTTTTCTTGAGGCCTTGATTAGATCAAGGAAGAAGTCTGTTAATAGTAATAAGGAGCTTCTGAATATTTTCAAGAATGTTGAGATCAATATCCCACTCCTCGATGCTATCAAGCATATACCGGCTTACGCAAAATTTTTAAAGGATTTATGTACACAAAAGAGTAAGTCGAGAGAATCTGTTCTGGGAAAGGTAGTACTCTCCGAGCAGGCTAGTTCTGTTACCCTGCACCACCTCCCTCAGGAAAAGAGAGATCCAGGTGCTCCTTTTATTTCTTGTGTTATCAGAGATTACACTTTTGATGGAGCACTGCTGGATCTGGGTGCATCCATCAACCTAATTCTGACTTCACTTTATGAGAAGTTTGAATTAGGTGAACTTTGGCCAACTTCAGTAACGTTGTAGTTAGCAGACCGTTCGATCACTAATCCGTGAGACATTATTGAAGATGTTATTGTTAAGGTTAAGGATTTCTATTTTCTTGTAGATTTCCTTGTCCTTGACAAGGATGTACCTGAAAATCTGAGGAACACGCCCATCATTCTGGGGCATCCGTTTTTGGCTACCGCTAAGGCCAACATTAACTATGAAAATCGTAACATGGAAATCGCCTTTGGGGATCAAAGAATGAAATTGGATATTTTTAAGGTGATTAATAAATTCAAGGATTGTGGATTTATTGAGGAACTTGAGGACGATAATGTGAATATTGAGACTTGTATGATTGTTTCTACATTTGAAAGTTCCTCCTCTGATGATGAATTGGACCTGCAACCCTCTATGGTAGACCTGCCATCTTCTGAAGAAGTTATTGATTTTGTTCACTCTCAACCTCTTCCTCTTGATGAGTCTTCATCAGCATCTTCCTTACCTTCAATCATCAGCTCGCCCCAACTTGAACTAAAGCCATTACCTGAGAATTTGAAATATCAGTTTTTAGGACCACATAAGATGCTCCCTGTAATTATCAGTGTTAAATTAACAAAGGAGCAGGAGATTAAACTGATTAAGATCCTGAAGGAAGACAAGGAGGCAATTGGTTGGACTATTCATGACCTTAGGGGAATCGAGCCATCTTATTGCAATCACAGAATATTTTTGGAAGATGGATCCTGCCCTTCTCGCCCGATGCAGAGGAGATTAAATCCAAATATGTGAGAAGTGGTCAAGAAGGAGATTATTAAGTGGCTCGATGCAAGAATCATTTATCCGATTTCTGATAGTCCTTGGGTAAGTCCCATGCAGATTGTTCCCAAGAAAGCTGGGATTACCGTTGTGACTAATGCGAAAGGAGAATCTATCACAACTTGTTTAGCTTCCTCTTGGAGAGTCTGTATTGATTACAAGAAGCTGAACACAGCCATGAAAAAGGATCATTTTCCTTTTCCCTTCATTGATCAAATCGTGGAAAGATTAGCCAGGCAGAAGTGCTTCTGTTTCCTTGATGGTTACTTGGTATACAACCAAGTTCCTATCCATCCTGAGGATCAAGAAAAAACTACTTTCACCTGTCCCTACGAAACCTTTGCTTTCCGTAGGATGCCATTCGGCTTATGCAATGCACCTGCGACTTTTCAAAGGTGTATGCTGGCCATATTCTCTGACATGGTTGGAGTGTTTATGGAAGTCTTCATGGACGATTTCTCTATTTTTGGAGAATCGTTTGACTCTTGTCTAGCTAATCTTGAAATGATTTTTAAACGATGCATCAAAACAAGATTGGTCCTTAGTTGGGAAAAGAGTCATTTCATGACACAAGAAGGCATCGTCTTGGGTCTTGTAATCTCTGAACGGGGAATCGAAGTGGATAAAGCTAAGGTTGATGCTATCGCTAAACTTCCTTCTCCCACCTCTGTCAAACAAATTCGATCATTTCTTGGTCATGTGGGATTCTACAGGAGATTCATCAAGGACTTTTTGAAGGTTGCTCGTCCTCTGAGCAATCTTCTCGCCAATGAAACGCCATTTGATTTCGACGAATCATGCCATAAGGCATTTGATTTTCTTAAAACGGCAGTCACTTGTGCTCCAGTGTTGCAACCACCGGTTTGGACAACCCCATTTGAGATCTTGACCGACGCTTCTAATTACGCGGTCGGGGCTATTTTGGGTCAGAAAGTAGATAGGAAGCCCTCTGTTATTTACTACGCTAGTAAAACTCTAGACGAGGCTCAGAGGAATTACACTATTACTGAGAAGGAATTACTAGCCATTGTATTTGCTTTGGAGAAATTCAGGGCTTATCTCTTAGGGTCTCATGTCATCATATGGATCGACCACTCGACCTTGAGACATCTCTTGGCCAAAAAGGATGCCAAACCCTAGCTCATTCATTGGATTATTTTGCTTCAAGAATTTGATCTTGAAATCAAGGATAAATCTGGGGTACAGAATGTGGTGGCAGATCATTTGTCGAGACTTCTGAGTGATTCTTCTCGTCCTGACATTTCGATTGCTGATACTTTTTCGGACGAAACCATCCTTACAGTTTTAGGTGTCCAAACCCCGTGGTTTGCCAACAACATTAATTATTTGGTTGTTGGTCAAATCCCCCAGGATTAGACCAAGCAACAATGGGATAGACTCAAATCTGAGGCCAAATATTATTTCTGGGAGGACCCTGAATTGTGTCGCATCAGCTCTGATCAGATTATTCGCTGATGCATTCCAGAGAACGAATTCAAGAGTATACTCGAGTTCTGCCATGCATCTATGTGTGGTTGACACTTCTCCCGGAGAAAGACGGCTGCAAAAATTTTGCAATCTGGATTCTATTGGCCGTCTTTATTCAAGGATGCCCAAGAATTCTCGAGGTCGTGTTCCCAATGCCAGGCACTTGGGAGCATAACTAAGAGAGATATGATTCCCCTAAACCTGATTCTTCCTATCGAAATCTTTGACATTTAGGGCATCGACTTCAAGGGACACTTCCTCCCTTCATTTGGACATCAGTACATTCTCGTTGCTGTTGATTACATGTCCATATGGATCGAGGCGATTCCCACCGGAACCAATGACCACAAGGTGGTCATCGATTTTGTCAAGAAGAACATCTTCAGCAGGTTTGCGATTTCGAGGGCCATCATTAGCGATGGTTGTACTCATTTCACTAGTGCCCAGTTCCGTAATTTACTGGCAAAATATAGGGTTAATCACAGAATCTCCACACCTTACCATCCCCAGACGAATGGACAGGCTGAGATCTCTAATTGGGAGATCAAGAATATTCTGTAGAAAACAGTCAGGCCTGATCACAAAGACTGGACTCAAAAGCTTGAGGACTCTCTTTGGGCCTACTGTACGGCGTATAAAATGCCCATCGGCATGTCTCCATTTCATCTAGTGTATGGAAAGGCATGTCATTTACCCATAGAAATTGAACATAGGGCATTCTGGGCAATCAAGCAGTGCAATCTAGATTTGAGTTTAGCTGGGAAGATCAGGAAACTCCAACTATCTGAGTTGTAGGAGCTTAGAAATGATGCATATGAGAATGCCAAGATCTATAAGGTTCGGATCAAAGCTCTTCATGACCAATTGATTTCTCGAAAGAGCTTTGAGCTGAACTAGAAGGTCTGGCTATTCGATTCTAGACTTAAGCTCTTTCTCAGGAAACTTAGGTCGAAATGAAACGGCCCATTCATTATTGACCAGATATTTCCAAATGGAGCTGTTTAGATCTCTGACCCGAAGACGGGTAATTCATTCAAAGTCAACGGTCAACGTCTAAAACCCGTTATTGACCGTACTATTCCAGAACCCATCTCAGACACGGTTGCTTTAGCCATATTGTGACTTCTTTGGCTGGACTTCACCTAGCTGACGGCATTAAACTTAGTAGTTGTATAGTCTGATTCAGAGCTGACTTGAGCTTCATATTCAGGTGATATCTTTTGCACTCTACCTGTCCTTTCATGTCTTTTATTCTCAATGCAAACATTGCATCAGCTAGGCATGGGGGATGGATTCATTTCTAAATCATTTTGTCAGCTCAGTGGAATTTTTGTAAATTCTATTTGTCTTCTTATATATACATAAAAAAAAAATTAAATTAGGAAGGAATACTTGGACATTAGGACCTTTCAATCTTAGGAAATATTACAGTAGGATCTGAACACTAAGATTCTTCAGGTCTCTGGGCTTAATCAGCCTGGGTATCTACTAAAATGTAGATTTGTTATCGAGTCCTCGCCATCCTGAATTCTATTTTAATTTGATTAAATAAGTTTGTTTGATAAGTACACGACTTATCAACCTACCCTCTGATTTGAGGGAACTTTAAGTCTAAGCATCTACACACTATTTCGTCACTGACTCTTTGTTCGACGGTTTTAACGAAAATTGGGTGGCTAATGAACCTTCTAGGGTGATATGGCTGGCAAGTTATCATGGGTAATAGCCCATAGGTTGGTTGTCCAAAGCCCAGTCACTGGACCACTCTCTTTTTGTTGTCTTTAGGTAAATCTTAGATCAGGGAAGCCACCTACTTAAAAAGAAAAAGAAAGTCAAAAAGAAAAAAAGAAAAAAGAGAAAAGAAACAAAAAGAAACAAAAAGAAATAAGCCACACTTCGCCGCATGAGTATGGCTAGCAAGTTGTCGGTGGTAACAACTCATTGACCGGTTGTCCAGAACCCACCTTAAGAAATGCACTAAAAATTCCAAAAACACTTAGGAAGAAGCGGAGAAGTAGAATAAGCTGGGGAGATATACACTGGACTCACTCTTGTGTTGACCCCATAAAAAATAAAAGTAGGGAGAAAGCTACCAGTTGTAAAGATACAGCTTTAGGAAGAACTCTCCTTTTAAGGTTACCTAGGGGCGTAGAAACCTGAAGTCCATTCTGATTGCCGATCAATGAGTCTATCACATTCACAGAAAGATGTTTAGAACATAGGGTTCTCATCAAATCTTGGGTGGGTTGAGTGGCCGTAGAAAGACACTCTATAACCTTAAACTCAAAAATCCAGAAAATTAGAAAAGACGAAAAAGAGAAAAAGAGATTTTTCTTTGAATAAGGCGAGGGCTTGAGGCGGTCTGCATTTTGGCAGGTACCCGGGCGCTATTGTGTCTTTGAAAGTTCAGGTCCTAAGTAAAAAAATTTCTTAATGTTGAAAATGATTTGTGCCTGAGTAATCTAACCTAATTCTTTTATAAATAGCATGCAATTTTTGCTAGGGACTAGCAAAAGATAGGCATGGGGATGTGATGTGCATACATCTGATTAACCTAAAATGTCTATTAATGCATGTTCTTAGTGTCACATTAGCATTATACATTGTAAATATTGGATAACATGCACAATCATGCATTTAGGTCAAGTTGTATAAATTGTATAGTAATTGTCTCCTTTTATGGTCAGGAACAGGGCAACTTTTTATTAGGGCCTTGGATCGAAGCTCCAACCATACGGATCTGATCAGGGTGATAATTAGAGTTCAATGACTCCAAGATCGCTTTGATTGAACATCCGTAGCACCAGATAGAGACCAAGAAACCCTAAAAAGCAAGGGCCAAGATGGTGTTAATCCTCACCTTAAAAGACAAATTTGATTACACGGATGAGTTCGGATCAACGATCGCAGCCTAATGACATAAAAATCAGTACAGTCCAACACCCATGGCACCATCTACAACACTAAGAAGATGTACGACCTAGATGGCGCCATGTGGCACCATCATAGCTGCCCAGCACTGGCTGCAACTCTTCTTTACCCGCTCGACAAATCTCAACAGTTGGATGCCCATCCAACGGCCGAGAATGTGCTACGCCACCACTCATCCAGCACCTCTCCTCATCTGAAAGCACAAGCAAGACTTGATCTCGACCGTCGGATGAAGATCCAACGGCTGAGATCGACCGTGCGCAAAATCCTCAACGTGCCTCAACCACGCATGTAGCGCAACAGTTAAGGCACTGCGGAGGTGGATGGCGCGTGTTCGAGTCTCAGGAGTAGCGCTTCTCCTCACAAGTGGGCATCCGATTAGAGCTGCGTGATTTGCATTGAACAACACAGATCAACCAATAGCACCCACGCACGATTAGACGCGTGGCTCAAACGCCTGATCGCATGCAGGCGAGCGGCGTGGGTGAGGGTAGTTTAAGCCGTCCGATCTCTTGATTGGATGGCTGAGGGCGCGCGGTCGTGCGAAGGCATTGAAGCAGCGAAGGCGAGGGGGTGCGCGTGAGACGTGCACACATCGGCCACGTTTAGGCCTTTAGTGATGGATTTATCCGTCACTAAAAGTCTTAAATTAATGCTTTTTAGTGTTGTAATGTCCAAAATGCCCCCACTCCTTGCAACTATAAAAGAAGACCCCTAAAATACAGATTTCTCATCTCTTCCTTCTCCTCTCTCCTTCTCCAAAGCTTAAGAGAAGCTTGTCCCACACCCGGGATGCTCCTCAAGAGCTAAAACCAAGTTTTCATACCCATTTCGAAAGTAGATCCAACAATGACGATGACGTGCTGCCTCGTTCCCGTTCCTCCTACTTCGTCCTCCTTCTTCTCCCACTGTTACTCATCTTCCAGGCATTGTCCCATCTGGCTCATCCTGCAAGCGATCGTCGAGGAGGATAACTTCTCTCTCCCATTCTTTTTACTGCTTTCTAGAGTAAAATTTTCCTGCTTTCTAGCTGTAATAATTTCTCACTTTCTAGTGTAATCATTTCTCGCTTTCTTAGTTGTAAAAACATTATGCAATATCAAGTGATTGTTCTTTCTCTCTCTTATTGTCTATATTGATTCATTGTGATTATTTTGCCCTTTACACAAAAACACGAAAATATAATTGCAAATTTTGATTTACGTAGCCCCCATGGTTCGACCCAGAATTTCTTTACATATTTTTCGATATAAATTTTATTTGTTGAACAGATTTCTTTGCTACTCGAACTAAAATGACAAGTTTTCAAAACCAATTCCGATAGCGTAGTCATCGGCCAATTAACAGGCGTGTGAAGCACGCAGCGCGTGATGCGCGTGCCAGCGAGGCAGGCATGGATCTTCAGTAACGCGTGCCTTTAGTGATGCTTTTAGCTGTCATTAATGGTCTGTATGTCCCAGCAAGAGGATATGAAGGGCGGATCTTCAGCGATAGTTGCAGCGACGTTTATGGATGTCAGTAATGACCTAGATGCGAATTCGTTCTTCCTCCTCCACTATAAAAGGACCTACCCACTACCATTCCAAACCATCTCTTCCTTTCTTCCTCTCACCACCTCTACGGCTCTAGAGAGAGCTTGTCCCAAGCCCGGGATGCTCCTCTAGAGTAGAAAATCAAATAGTTTTCCCTCCCCTCATCCCCATTCGTGGAGCATCCCGTGGCCGTCCTCTCACCGCCCTTCGAGAAGAAGATCCTCACCGCGACGCCGTCCTGCCCCATCCTCCGTCCTTTGGCTCAGTCCTCCTTCACCTTCTCCTCACCACCATCCTTTAAGCAACGTCAGAGCGAGTCCTCCTCCAAGCAACCGTCGAGGGGGATTGCTCTCACCTCATGCTATCTTTTTATGCTTTCGTAGTGTAGATTTTTCATTTTCATAGTGTAACAAACAATTATTCATGAATAGATGATTGTTTCTCTCTCTCTCTTTCTCCCTCTCTCTTATTTTTGCAAGTAGATAAAGTTTTCATCAACCGAATCTCTTGCTTGCTAAAAATGCCAAAAAAATTGGAAAAGATAAAAACAACTGAAAATAAATAAAATCGAAGCGCAGTTTTCAATTAAAGTAAACGTTGCCTCCCTGTGTTCGACCTAGGACTCCCTTGGAGTTTTGGTATAAATTTTATTTAACCACGAGTTTTGCAACTACGACAACGGGTTATTTGTAACCCTGATTTCAAACTCATGAAACATGTGTGATCACCTGATCTTTGGAATCGGACACTCAACAACACATAATCAAGTAGAAATTAGATTAGGTAACCATTTGTGTGCCTAATTTAGTGGTGCATCAAGGCTAATTGCTTGAGTTGTTTGGGACACACCACTTCATCTAAAAATAGCTCATCAAGTAGCTTGCTCCTTAGGGTAAACATCTAAGGTCAGTACTAGGCACTCCACCTTATTTTGATTTCAAAGGAAAACATCTTCACCCGTGTTTGCAAATCTTAGTGTGCCTCCTGAACTTTATTGAATTAACCTTAATTCAAACCCTAAAAGCTACTTAAGCAAGATTTGAACTCTAAAATCCACTCATCCAAATCATCTTGGTTGAAAACCCTGGTTGTGCACTCACTCACACATTTCAATTAATCATTAAGGGCACAACCCATTTTAAGAGCCCAACACATTCCAAAAGCACTACTATCGCAAGCCTAATCTAAAATTGAGTAGACGTTGGCCTTAGGACCCATCAATCCATTTCAGGGTACTTTTCAAACTATAGTGTGAATTCATGACGTTTGCTTTCTCTAGAAGGTACCAAGTTGGTGGGCCTGATTATCAAATGACTTAAGCAGGAAGGGGTTTGGCATAATTAAAGGCCCTCGGGACAAGCTCCCCCTACTTGGCCAACCAAACTTAACTAGCTTTTGGATTAAGGACAACACACAATTCGTGTTGTGGTTTAAATTTATCTTGGAGCCTAGTTTCTTAGGCTACCCAACTTAAGGATAGGCTTGTATTGCTGTGTTGTAGGGTTCTATTCTCCAATCCTTCCTACCCCTTCCTAGTTAATGCTTGGAAGGAGGTCATTGAATCCTCATTTAAAAGGACCATTAGACCATTCAAGGAGGCATTGGTTGAATTTTAGTCAAGTAGATCCCATGCCTAATCAACCACCTCCTTAAAATTAGCAGGAGATGCTGCAAAGGCAGCTGGAACAATTGCAGCAAATGCAAGAATGGTTCCAGGAAATGAATGGTCAGGGTGCATAGCCCTTGAAGGATTTTTATGATCCTTTGAATTATAAAGAATGTCTCGATGTCTAGATTCTAGCCAGTGACATGGAAATCAAGTCCCAGGATTTAAGCTTAACGGAGGCGTGTTTTGCATGTTTGAAAATCGGGGTTCGAAGGACCCATCGTTGTAGCTTGCAAAACATATCTATCAGATAAACTTTATAACTGAAACTTAAAAGAGTGAGTCTCGGGTTGAACACAGGAGGAGAACATTTGGTTTTATAAAAATCCGTGCTTCACTTTATTTCTTTTTGTCATTTTTATCTTTTCTAAATTTTTTGGTATTTTAATAGGGTAAGAGATTAGATCGACAATTGCTTATCTAGCTAATCTATGATTGCGCAGCAATCATAGGTCTTAAATGACCTAGATTAAGCTAGAACTTAGCATAAGTTAGGGAAATTCATGCACGCATAAGCATTATCTGCATCTTTACTGCTTTATTTTAGCTATGCATAAAATAATGCTATAATGTGCTGATTAAGTATATTATGTCGATTGCAGGCAATAAGCAGATCTGGAGCTGGATCTGGATCTGGAGCAGGATCAGGAATAACGGGACTTGTAGCAGAGCTGGAGCAGAAGGCCTAGTATAGATGTAGGAATAATAACGTAAGGGGGTTAAAGGTTTTTTATTCTATTAAGTAGAAATAAAGTAGTAAAATGTGAAGAGCTTAGGTCCATCCTAGCCCTAGGATAGCATAGAAACTTCCCCAAGCCTTAGCCACTCTTAGATTAGGTCACCGCACCCTAGGAAGCCCTAAAACCCTAGTTCCAACCCTTCTCTGAACGTCCAGATAAGTTTTAGGACGTCCAGGACCCTTAGCCAACTCCCGCACACTTCAAACCCACTTCTGCAGTGTTATTGGACATCCAGACACTTTGGCAGATGTCTAATTTCTGCAGAATACCCAAAACAGAACCCGAAATCCTTCCTAACTCTGATTGGACGTCCAGACAACAAGTCTGGACCTCTGTTTTTTGAGTATAAGACGTTTGACACTATTATTAGGCGTCCGATACTGCTCTCCAATTCCTGTTTTGAGATTTAAGCCTTGATCTTGGATCTCTAGGTCCCTGAACCCAATTCCAACCCCATAGGAACCTAAATTAAGGTGCCCTAACCCTATTACATCACCTCTAGACCTCCCTAAGGACCTAATTAGGTCCTCACTAAACCTAATTGATTTGGATCTTAGTCAATTCCATCAGCCTATTCAATTGGACTCATTGAGTCCAATTGAGCCCTGATCTCAGCACACACTATTCAATTGGACTCAGTGAGAGTCCAATTGACCTAGACCTAAATTAATTGAGTTGTTTTGCTCTCAATTAAGTGTCCACACACCCAATTAAGCTTGTATTAAGTTTAATTGCACTTTATCTTAGTGAATTAGAGTTTATAACCCTAATTTGAGACATACCTTGACCTAAACCCACTAGAACCTAACCTAATCAACCTAGCCACCTAAGTTTCGACCCACACACACCCACACACACCATCCACACGAAAATATCTAGCCTGGAGTTCTCTAGAACTCTCTACCATGTATGGTTGCCTTGGGTGCCAAAAATAGCAACCAAGAGCAATTCAATTTTTAGATCCACATTTGGTGGATCTAAAAACCACCATCCACCCTCTCTCTCTCACACTCTCCCACGAGCTCCCACCATAAGCCTCTCTAGAGAATTCCATAATTCTCTAGAGAGCTTCCCTTAGGTCTATAAAAAGACCCAATGGGTGGCCATTTGCACCCATTCACTTCCTTCGCATTCATTCCACTTAGACTAGCCACTTCCATCTCCACTCCACCACCACGAGTAAAGCACCACCATGGAGGCCACCATCTCCACGCCAGGAAGCTGGATCAGCTCCCCAACCTCTCTCCAAGGGCCGGCCAATGAGGGCCGGCCTAAGCTCCATTGGCCGCCCCTCCTTCTCTCAGCCACTCAAAGGCCATCGGAGACCACCTCTGAATGCCCTTCCTTCTGCTAGATTAGTAGCTTAGCATTTCATATATTTACTGCTTTTATTTACTGCTTAGTAGTGTAGTCTTCTCCCACAATGATGCATGCGAAATCCCCCCATCGATTCTTGTATGCGATCATTTTCTGCTAGCTTGATTTAAATTCCAAGCATTTCTGTACAAGCTTTCCTCTATGGTTTTGTTGCAAACAACTCTCCCACTAAATGAATGAAAGAAAAAAGCTTTTATATATATATATGTCTCCATGTTGTGAAATCACCATGAGCTTATTGATTAATATTATATTTGCGTGATTCAAGTTGCCTGCTCTAACTCCTAATATTCTTGCAAACAAAGTAGAGCAGCTTTAAAAATAAAAGATCGATTTCAAAAGTAAAAGCAACACCTCCTAGAGACGAACGACCGACTCAAAGTCTCATTATTTTTACAAAATAATATCTTTGTTAGATCGTATTTCGCAACTATACTACGACGCTTTTATCAAAAATGCGAGCTACGATTTCTCCCAACAAAATGGCGCCGTTGCCAGGGAGGCAACTTCATTTTTCTTGAGTTCGATCTTTTAATCTATCACTAACGAATCTGCCTCTACTTTATTTTTGTTGTGCACGACAACAAGGAAGGAAAACGAAATCTGTGCACACATCGAGCGCAGCGAAGAAAAATCAGGTGCACATCATCTATCTTAGATTAGGTTTTTTTTTTTTTTGAACGCTAGGATTAGATCTACTTCCTGCAATTTCTTTTGTGAAAAATAAAAGAAAAGAAAAAAAATTTTTACTCATTTTCGTGAAAAAAAAATCAAAAAGAAAAAATTTTGAAAAAAAATCTAGATTAGATTTCCTTTCGAGCTTAGGTTAGTTTGCAAAAAAAAAGAGAAAAAAGGGGATATTTTCTATGAATATTTTGAAAAATTCGTTTTGAAAAAAAAAAGTGCAAAAATTTTGAAAAAGTAAAAAAAAATCTTTTTGGTGGAAGGCTTGAATTTCAAATTCAAACCTCTTTAAAAGCTTTTCCACCATCTTCTGATTTTCGTCCAGATTTCAAATCTTACTTAAAAATTCTATTTCTGAAAAGTTTGTTAGCGAAAAATTCTGAAATTTGAGCTAAACCTTTATTTTCAAACCATCTTTCAAATGCGACTATTACTTTGAAACAATTCCAAGTATAAAATTTTTTAAAATTCGCAAAGTGTGTGGGGGTCAAACTGACCCAGATTCAAAATTTTTCAAATTTCAAAAAGCGATTTAGAGCAATCGGCAAATCTATTTTGACTAAAAATGGTGGGGTTTGAAAGCTGATCTCATTAGCTTTATTTTTTGTATTTTTCCTGAATTTTTGAAGATCATTTCGTACTACTTCAAAGTGAAAAATCGACCAGGGGTCAAAATTCCAAATCTAACCCCCTGATATTCAAAATTCCCTAAAAATTTGGTTGAAATAGTAAAAATTCCAAAAAAATATTATCTAAAAAATTAATTGAAAAATGAATCAACTAAAAAAATTTAAAATTAATTTGATTCCAATTATTATCAGAAAATCAACATTATTTTTGTGGTCTGCTGAAACATAGAAAAACCCTAGAAGTGCATGCAACTTAGGTTAAATCTTTAGGGTTCCAACTAGAGACCACACATTGGGCTAACTTAGACTTAATCAAGTCTATTTAGCCGGTGAGATTGGTCACCTTATGGGCCACTCACCATAAACCCCACTGAAGAAAATGAGTTAAAAATTAATTTTAAAACACGAAATCAACTCGAGTTCGTTGTTGTACTACTGAGTGAGTTTAATCTCTCTTGCCAAACCTGGTGACTAAGTCTGCGGGGTAGTGTCAAACGACCGTAGCTCAGGGGTCAACGGAACCGAAGGCGTAAGCCAAAGGAAGAACCTTCCCCTTAGTCCCCTCGTAACCAGACTGGCTGGGTTAGCTTGAGAGGCAGGATTCACTTTCAGTCGGTTGTATGCTGAACTTATCTTTAGGAATTCAAATCCCTAACAAAAAATATGGTCACCTGATCTTTAAGGACCATTTGATTGACAGGGCCTTAGTCTTGTCCTGCGTGGCTACACCAACCCAGGGGTTGGGCGGTGTATGCATGAAAAGAGGTCACTTTGACCTCATTTGATTGAACTTTGGGAGCCGCTCCCAAGGAGGAAAGCCATTTCTTCTATCTGCTGAGCCGCGATGGCTAACATTGGATCTGGACCTAATCAGGATCCAGAAGAGCTGGACCCACTAGCTTATCTGAGATCTCGGGTCACTGAATCAGCTCAACCTTGGGATTAGAACCCAAGGCGGAGAAGACGACTTTTCGCTTTGCCTGATCCTTCTCCTCGGGTTGCCGAAATGGTTAACCCATATCCTAACCCTGGATATTATGACCCATACCAGTCGGTCCCTCAAAGGACCGCATCTTATAACCCAAGACATGGATTTCATACTCCTGCTTCTCACCCATGTAACATGGGTAGACTTGATTCACCCCCTGGAACCCCTGAAGAGCTACCGGTGCATATGCGGCTGCATTACAGAATTCAGAGAGCTATAGTGAGCTCTAAGGAAAAGGCCGCATCTTATCTACACGAAATCTAGGCTATCATTGAGCCGAACCAAAGACAAAGCTAGATTCCGCATCAACAAGTTGGGATGGAGCTTCTTTGGGAAACAGTAGAGATAACAAGGCTAATGAGACAAAATCGGGAAACTCAAGAACTACTACTTTTGAGATATCAAGTGGAAATTGCCTTGAAGACCTCGAGGAATCCAAAACGATTACGTCGGAAGGACACACAGAAGATTCTCGGGAGCAGATACTGGAAGATCACTCAGGGGAAAAAGAATCTAGCGTGGATATGAGACAAGAGCAGGAAGTATGCCAAATGGGTTCATCTGAAATTGAGGAGGAAAGGACTGATATCTCCAGGACTGAGCCGCAATCAGATTATCCTGAATCCTGGGAGACACCTCATGGTTTAGATAACCCGATCAAGATAAGGGAAGTAGATCCAATTGAGGATATGGATCTTGAGGAAAACATTACATGCGACACTACTGATCTGCCTAAGCCACTTCCCATTGTAGGTGAACCTGTGCTAGAGCCAACATCTTCTAATCTACACTCTTCTTTCACCTACATCCCTAATTCGGATGCTAGAGACTCTAAGATGACACTTGCTATCCCTGATCCTGACATCCGAAGACCAGAAGTAGCTATGGATTACTCGAACGAAGAAATAATTATGCTACCTAAGGCAGGAATTACTGAGGAGCCCAATGCATATGAGGGTGAAGCTTCGAGCAGAATGAGCTAGGGACGCACCTATCATCCTAGTCAATCTAATAGATGGCTCGACCCCGAGCCTGAAGAGTCAACCTCCAATGAATCAGAGATGAATACTGATGAGGACGAAGTAATTTCTGATGAGGATTTCAGTGACCTCCCCACAGATCTTCTACTTTCACAGATACCCCCATATGACCCAGAGCCAGGAGAGGGCATGATCTTTGATGTTAATTATCATTATGCGGATCCCTACGTCTCAGATTCTGGTTCTGAGATACATTTTGATCTACTCCCTCAGCAACTTCCTGCTGAATTGTGGGACATGATAAATCAGCTGAATCAACATCATGATCCCCCCTCTGATTATCCTCTATTTTCCACCACCACTCCACACTTTCTTATAGCTAGACTTTTTGGAGTAAGGGTGCACAATCAGCTGGTTCGCATCTCCAGACCACTGATCTTAGGAGCATATGAGGACATCTTTCTCTTAATCTTAGCCGGTTCCTATGCTAGAAATGACACATTTGATGGAGTGCTCGCCCAGCTGGAGGCATTAAACTCAGCACGTATAGATACCATTCACTCCACATTCCACCATCATTTATATATAACCATTTTTATACATAGCATATTTTTCTTTTAGCATATTTCCTTTGCATATACTGCATGCTAACAGGTTGGCCGGTGCTGAATATAATTTCAGGAGCAATTATAGGTGATTTCTACCCATTCTCCCAGCAGTATTTATTTACTTTTATATTCATGCATGAGGACATGCAAGAACTTAGGCATGGGGGGGTAGATACAGAAAAACTGAAAAATTTTTTGCTAACACTTAGGAAAACCTCGGAGCTGCATGCAAAACATACTTTAGGACCTTAAATAAAAAGAACAACCGACCCCACCTCCAATGCTCACATTGGAGCTAGAAATCGTTCGCAACAGCCACTTCCGACTCACCCGCTCACCTTTTCTTCTAAATTTAGGGTCAAGCTGATTATAACCCGATACAGGAATTTCACGAAGTACAAATTATATGAGGTTACATGCCTATAGCATATATAGATGTTGCATTCATGAATAAGATTATTTTATTAAGAGAATGCATTAAGGATTTTATCCTTTAGTTGATTCCTGTAATCTGGAATCCAGTACAACTTTTCACACACACGTAGAATTTGCAATGGATTCACGCTAAAGGCTGATAAACGTCTTTAGTCTGTCGAGAAGAAGTAGTGCTTCTTTTCCTGAACCCTTGGACAGTGTTTTGGAAGTCAGGCATATTTTCCTCTAAAAATCGACCAAATAGTGTGAGATAAGAGTAGAGTGTACTGGTGCTCTAAGATTAGTGCGAGGAATCTAGAATCCTAGATAATTAGGTGATGATGCTCTGAGATGAGACATAGTTTTCGCTCTCAGTTCCTGCGTATGCATTTTGTGCGAAATTGTGAGAGCCACCGAATAAGGCAAATACGCAGAGAGCGAGTTTTCATAAGACTAGGGCTAAGGTGGATGGTTACGACGATTCTTTATGGAATCCTCGGCTGAAGGAGGGTATTGATGTCAAGGTCAGAAATACACCATCCTATCCATCTCTCCCGGTGCCATGAGTAGGTACTTCCACAAAATAAGCCACCCAATGTCTCTTGAGTACTACCAATCCCTAATAATGCCTCCTTAATAAAGTTCATGGATGTATGCCAGTTGTGTTATGCTGAGAAAAAAAAATTTTAAAAAAATGAGAAAAAGAAAAAGAAAAAGAATGATGAAAAGAAAGAAAAACTGAAAAAAAAAACTTAGAAAAAGAAGAAAAAGAAAAGAAAAAAAAGAATGAATATTTAGTGTTTATTTCATCGAGGCAATACCACCAAATTGAGCTCCACCAAATATGCCTTAACCTATTTTCCTTGTGTTTTTGACCGCCCAAATACTAGTTGAGGAATTCCGACTTAGTGTTACGGTTATGAGAACTCAATTAATGTTTTAATGCCTAGTGAGGCCACCAAATACCAGTCATATATGTGAATCTGGTAAAGTTGTGAGCTCTAAGAAAGAAAAAGAGTAAGAGAGAATGAATACAAAGGAATCAAAGAGAGCATAGCTTTTCTCGTCTTTCTCTAAGTTAAGTTACTTAGTAATCCGGGAATCTAGAGTCTGTAGTACTAGTCTCTATGTAGCACCAGTGAGAATGAGCCACCAAATATATAATCCTTTCTCTCAGAGATTCTCTACCTAAGCCCAAAGCTGGGGTGAAATACATAGAATATTTTGAATACCCCAAGGGAAGAAGTCCGCCTATCCCGCTAGAATTTTTACTAGGGGTCAAGTATAGGCTTTAGAGGTGTATTAGTTTTCACTCGAATCTGTTGCAAAAGCTACATAGCCTCACTTTCACGATTGTCTGGATTTCTAGAGCATAAGATGAAAACAAAAAGGAGAAAAATCTCTACGCAAACACATGATAAAATAATTAGTCCCGTAGGGACCCATGCTGTAAATAATTTAGTCTTGCATTTGCTAGGGACTAGCAAGATTTAGGTATGGGGGTATGATTGCGTAGCAATCATAGGTCTTAATTGACCTAGATTAAGCTAGAACTTAGCATAAGTTAAGGAAATTCATGCACGCATAAGCATTATCTGCATCTTCACTGCTTTATTTTAGCTATGAATAAAATAATGTTATAATGTGCTAATTAAGTATATTGTGTCGATTGCAGGCAATAAGCAGATATGGAGCTGAATCTGGAGCAGGATCAAGAATAACGAGAGTTGTAGCAAAGCTGGAGCAGAAGGCTTAGTTTAGATGTAGGAATAATAATGTAAGGGGGTTAAAGGTTTTCTATTCTATTAAATACAAATATAGCAGTAAAATGTGAAGAGCTTAAGTCCATCCTAGCCCTAGGATAGCCTAGAAACTTCCCCAAACCTTTCCACCCTTAGATTAGGTCACCGCACCCTAGGAAGCCCTAAAACCCTAGTT
Source organism: Thalassia testudinum (assembly GCA_037157565.1). NCBI lineage: Eukaryota > Viridiplantae > Streptophyta > Magnoliopsida > Alismatales > Hydrocharitaceae > Thalassia > Thalassia testudinum. Next base: position 81,191,225 of record JAZHRO010000024.1, read on the forward strand.
CCAACCCTTCTCTGGATGTCCAGATAAGTTTTAGGACGTCCAAGACCCTTCGCCAACTCCCGCACACTTCAAACCCACTTCTGCAGTGTTATTGGACGTACAGACACTTTGTCAGATGTCTAATTTCTGCAGAATACCCAAAACAGAACCCGAAATCCTTCCTGACTCTGATTGGACATCCAGACAAGTCCGGACCTCTGTTTTTTGAGTATAAGACATCTGACACTATTATTAGACGTCTGATACTGCTCTCCAATTCCTGTTTTGAGATTTAAGCCTTGATCTTGGATCTTTAGGTCCCTGAACCCAATTCCAACCCTATAGGAACCTAAATTAAGGTACCCTAACCCTAGTACATCACCTCTAGACCTCCCTAAGGACCTAATTAGGTCCTCACTAAACCTAATTGACTTGGATCATAGTCAATTCCATCAGCCTATTCAATTAGACTCATTGAGTCCAATTGAGCCCTGATCTCAGCACACTGTCCAATTAGACTCAGTGAGAGTCCAATTGACCTAGACCTAAATTAATTGAGTTGTTTTACTCTCAATTAAGTTTAATTGCACTTTATCTTAGTGAATTAGAATTTATAACCCTAATTTGAGACATACCTTGACCTAAACCCACTAGAACCTAACCTAATCAACCTAACCACCTAAGTTTCGACCCACCTCTCTCTCTCACTCTCCCATGAGCTCCCACCATAGGCCTCTCTAGAGAATTCCATAATTCTCTAGAGAGCTTCCCTTAGGTCTATAAAAAGACCCAAAGGGTGGCCATTTGCACCCATTCACTTCCTTCGCATTCATTCCACTTAGGCTAGCCACTTCCATCTCCACTCCACCTCCATGAGTAGAGCACCACCATGGAGGTCACCATCTCCAGGCCAGGAAGCTGGATCAACTCCCCAACCTCTCTCCAAGGGCCGGCCTAAGCTCCATTGGCCGCCCCTCCTTCTCTCAGCCACTCAAAGGCCATCGGAGACCACCTTTGAATGCCCTTCCTTCTGCTAGATTAGTAGCTTAGCATTTCATATATTTACTACTTTTATTTACTTCTTAGTAGTGTAGTCTTCTCCCCCAATGATGCATGAGAAATCTCCCCATCGATTCTTGTATGAGATCAATTTCTGGTAGCTAGATTTAAATTCCAAGCATTTCTGTACAAGCTTTCCTCTACGGTTTTGTTGCAAACAACTCTCCCACTGAATGAATGAAAGAAAAAAGCTTTTATATATATGTCTCCATGTTGTGAAATCACCATGAGCTTATTGATTAATATTATATTTGCTTGATTCAAGTTGCCTACTCTAACTCCTAATATTCTTGCAACTAAGCATGTCATACTTAACTATGTAATAATCATGAACCAGCATGCGATTCTAAATAAAGTAGAGCGGCTTTAAAAATAAAAGATCGATTTCAAAAGTAAAAGTAATGCCTCCCAGAGACGAACAACCGGGACTCAAAGTCTCGTTATTTTTACAAAATAATATCTTTTTTGGATTGTATTTTGCAACTATACTACGATGCTTTTATCAAAAATGTGAGCTACGATTTCTCCCAAAAATCTACATGCAAAAATATAAGAGAGAGAGGGAGAAAGCGAGAGAGAGAGAAACAATCATCTACTCATAAGCAAGTGTTTGTTACAATTACGAAAGCAGAAAATCTACACTACGAAAGTGTAAAAGGATAGAATGAGGTGAGAGATATCTCCCTCGACGATTGCTCGGAGGATGACTCACTCTGATGTCGCCTGGAGGAAGGTGGTAAAGAGTGGGACGAAGGAGGATGTAGCTGGAGGATGGAGGATGGGGCAGGATGGCGTCACGGCGAGGATCTTCTTCCCGAAGGGTAGTGAGAGGATGGCCATGGGATGCTCCACAAATGGGGATGAGGGGAGGGAAAATTATTTGATTTTCTACTCTAGAGGAGCATCCCAGGCTTGGGACAAGCTCTCTCCAGAGCCTTGGAGGTGGTGAGAGGAAGAAAGGAAGAGATGAAGACAAATGGGAAGGCTAGGGGTCCTTTCATAGTGGAAGAAAGAATCAAATTCGTATACAAGACATTTAGTGATGGTCGTAAACGTCACTGAAGATCTGTTGCAAACGTCGCTGAAGATCTCGCTCACGTGCCCCTGCTACTGCACCGTAGCGCGCACCCTTGTCAAGCGCGCATGTGCGATACGCATCGCTACTGTCATTACCTTCGCGTGAGCATTGCGCTACTGCGCTTGCACGTACATGCCTCTACATGCACAGGCTTGTGCTGCTGTGCATGTGCATGGGCAGCCTGGGTTGCGCCACATGGTACAATCTGGGCTATCCATCTTCTTTCCTTTGTAGGGGATGCTACAGAGGTTGGATTGAGTCGATTTTCGTGTCGTTGGGCTACGATCGTCAACCTGAATCCATCCGTACTGTTGTATTTATCGTTTGATAACACTGCACAAGGGGGTGATAATTATGTTGAATATGGCCCATCTTAAAAATAAAAGGCACAACATAAGTAGAATTGGAGCATTGCATGCATCATGTACCAAGATTGCTTATAAAACTGTATTAATGGCCATTTGTGTAAGCATTTGTCAAAGCATGCCTCAGATGAGAAATCAGACCGCACAGATGGATTCAGAACGATGAACGGAGACCAACGAACTCAAGATCGGCCAAATCCGACATCCGGAGCTCCTACAATGGGCCCAAGAAGTTCTGACCGTTGATCTGGAGATCAACGGCCCATATTGCACCACGTCAGCCCCCGCTCCACCGTGTGTCGTGCCTTCATCCAGTCGAGATCAAATCTCTGCCGTCGATCTCCGATCGAATGACCGAGACTTGCGCTCCCGCCCGCAGTCGCCGCGACCAAGCGCGGGCGTAGTGCAACGGTTTGTGTGCACGCCCACACGCAACTCGGGTTCGAGCCGCGCGGTGCGTGAAATCAAAGACGAAGGATGCGCGCGGTGAAATTGGGTCTCCCGATCAGCAGCGGGCGGCCGAGATCTCACCACGCGGTGCAACCACAGCTCACGGGCGCCCACGCACGCGCGCACACCTGGCGATGACACCCACGCACACGCGCGCCCGAGGCGCGATCCCAGCGCGGCCGAGGAGGGTTCTTAGCCATCTGATCTTCGATCAGATGGCTCTCGTTCAGCAGCCGCAGATTGCACGAGAAGAAAAAACAAGGCAGGCGGCTGACCAACGGCTAGAGGGCTTCACCGATGCTTTTGGGAGTGGTTTTAGCGACGCTCTGGACGTCGCTAAAGCCCCTTCTTCTTTTAGGAAGCCCTTAACCCTATTTAAACCCCCTCCAACTACTCTATCACAACATTCACTCCCCTTACAACTACTCCACCCCTCTCTTAGCTAGCTTTAGGCCTTGTAATCGCCGAAGACGATGAGCTGCCGACGGAGCCTCCTCCACCACCGTGGCTGCCTTGTCGCTCTCCACACACTCTCTCTCTCCCTCTTTTAAGCTTTCCATTACTTTCGTTTGAAGCATGTATTTAATGTTGTAAGCTATGAACTACAAGTGCATGATTAATGAAGCTATTTTCCGTTCAATTGTCATTTTAATTTCCGTTCAAGTTGCATGATCAAACAAAGAGCTTTCTAACCCTAAACCCTCTCTCTCTATCTTTCTCTCACTTTTCAAAACCGCATCTTTCGCAAGCAAAACTCCGCACTTTCCGTGACAAGTGATAAGCAAAAATCCTATTTCCACGCCTCCCTGAGACCGACACTCGGACTCACCTTCGTTTACTTATTTTAAAACCGACGTTGCAAGTGCGACTATAACGACACTTCTTAACACACACGCACAACGACATGTCAAGGGTTTTTCTCTGAGAAGGTGACGAGCTAACTTTCCGCTTTGCATTGTAGTATTTAGGTGGTGGAAAAATCGACTAATAAAAAAAAAATGAAAATAACCACTCGCAGAAGAGTAGGTCATGTCCACAGGGAGTCAATTATGCAATAAATTCTTAATTATCTTATATTATTTCAGATAAGTGTGAAATCCCTATTCAAATCTGACATAAAATGTGAAGGAAAGTAGATTCTCAATAACTTAAAAAGATAAGGGTATATGTGTAGTTTTCCCTCACTGAAATCTTCAATAAATTTATGATGAATTTATGTAATTTTCATGTGACGTGTACTATAGAAAATTATTGCTCAGGTTAAGCCCAAAATCAATCTTGAAATAGATGAATATCATGAATGTGCAATTATCAGAGAATATAAGTGTGCATGTGCAATTTTGCCACAATATAATAATAATAAATAAAAATCAACAATGGTAGTGAATGTAATTTTTAATTGTGGAGGAAACAGAGCTTTTGCTCTCTCTCCTCCTCGCGAGAGAGAGAGAGCACCAGCGATGGAGCTGCTATGGAGGAAGATTAACTGGTGTGTGGGGATCACGATGGCGGTGGCAGAATGGCGAAAGGTGGCCAGCGGTGGCCGACGGGTGGAGGAGGAGCGCTGGCCTGTTGGAGAAGAAGGTAGAGCGGCTGCTGCAGGGCAGCTTGTTGGCAGGTGGCCACGCGCTGGTGCGCGCCCGTGTGCATCTGCAGGTCTGCCTGGAGGGGGTGAACGGGTGCAGGCCTGGCATGGAGAGGCACTGTGAGGGGGCCTACGGTGCAGTGCTAGAGGGTGAGGCGGTCTGTAGGTGGGCGAAGTGGGCTACTACGGGTGCGCCTGCAGAGAGGTGGAAGGCACTGGCAGGTGAGGTAGCGCCTGTGGGTGTGGCGCTGGAGGGTAAGGCGATCTGCAGGTGGGCGAAGTGGGCAACTGCGGGTGCGCCTGCAGAGAGGAGGAAGGCGCTGGCGGGTGAGGTAGCGCCTGTGGGTGCTGGAAGGTGTGGGCGCGCGGTGAGATTTGAGGGTTGAGGTGCGCGTGGGCGAGAGGGTGCGCAAGGCGAATGCCTGCAGGCGTGCTTGCAGGGGCGCTAGAGAAGGGAGTGCCTACGGGCACTTGCAGGTAGTGCAGGCACCAAGTGGTGTTGGGGAGAGAGATGCACGGAGGTGTGCGCCTGCGGGCTGGTTGGAGATGAGCGCGCTCCTGCGGGCGTGCAAGGTGGAAAAGGAGGATGCGCAGTGCAGGCTTGGAGGCGGTGGTGAAGGAGCGATGCAGGGGCACAGTGCATGCGGTGGAGTTTTTCCCCACAAGGGGGAAGATGCCCTTCTGTTCTTCTCTCAACCTCCTCTCTTTAACTCCTCTCTCTCCTCGCGTGCACCAATCAAGGGATTTTCAAATTCCTTTTCTAATTTTAGTAGGGGAGACATTCTTCAGGCCAGCGGCTGTTGAGGGTGACCGATAGAAAGGGAAAAGAGCAGCCGCCGGTCATTTGAAAGGGTAATTTACCCTTTCCTCATTCTTTTGCCACTTATTTTTCCTGCACATAGAAAACACATATTAAGTTATGGAATAGATGTAAACCTAAATCAAGATGCATGCAAACATTCTATAACTTAATATAGTTATTAACAAACCTAAAAGATATAATTAAAGTTACTTAGGCGTAATATTAGTCCATTAAAATAGACTCATCAAATACCCCCGTGCCTAAGATTTGCTAGTCCATAGCAAAAATGAAAAATAATAGAAGTAATCAGAAGATTTCTTCTTTTCTTACTTCAAAACTTTAGAAATCCAGACAAATGTGAAGTGCTGATAGCCTAGGTAACAGATCCAAGTGAAAGAGCCAATTCGCATTGGAAGTTCGTACTTCACCCTTGGTAAATATTTCTACTGGGATTGGCAACTACTTCCCTCAAGGATAAAGTAGACGATAATTTGTAATTTGACCCCAGCGTTTGGCTTAGGTAGGAGATATCGAGTTGAATGGATTTGTATTTTGTGGCACACACTCATTTGGTGCTACAAATAGTCTAGTACTGCAGACTCTATATCTTTAGACTATTAGACAAGTCAACTCTGAGCGAGGCTACACAACTGTGCTCTCTTGATGTTCCTGGGTACTCCCTCTTTTCTTTTTCTTACTGAGATCACAAATCTCGCCAGATTTAGAAATTGTACTCACTATTTGGTGGCCTCACATGGCATCCACACTTCAATTAAAGTCCTAATAACTCTACAACTAAGTTAGAGTCCTCAACCAGTATTCGGGAGATCAGAAATACTAAAAGGTAGGTATGGGTCATATTTGGTGGAACGTGAAAGGTGTTCTGTTGCCTCAGAAATAATATTACATTAGAAACTTGGACTCTTTTTTTTTGTAATATAACTATTTCTTCTTTTTCTTCTTTCTATTTCTTCTTTTTCTTCTTTTCTCTCTTTTTTTTTATTTCTTCTTATTTTTGTTTCTTTTTCAATCAACACACACGATACGAACTTTTATTTATGAGGCATTATTATGGATGATGATGGTCAAGAGGAAGTTGTGTGGCTTATTTGGTGGAAGTGCCTATCTTCGGGACCGGGAAGGAATGGATAGGACAGACGTATTTCTAACCTTTAACATTATTACCCTTCTTCATCCAAGGACTTTATGAAGGACGGTCGTAACCATTCACCATAGTTATAGCTTTATTAAGACTCAATCTCTATGTATCTGCCTTATTTGGTGACTCTCAGGAATTCACTCAAAGTATGCACACAGAAACAGAGAGTGAAAACTATGCCTAACTCTAAAGTATCATCATCTAATTATCCAAAACTTAAGAGTCCTTGCACTAGACTTAGCGCACTAGTAATCTCTCTACTTTCTTCTCACAAATATGAGGTGGATCTACTGGAAGATAGTATGCCTGACTCCCTATGAACTATCCAAGGGTTCAGTGGACTACAAATGTTTATTGGTTTTCCTCAAGGATCCATTACCAAGTCTACGTACATGTGAAATAAATGTACTGGATTCTAAACTTAAGAAATAATTCCGGAAGAAAAACCTCTAATGACAAAGGTATTTTGCTAGGGACTAACCCATTCAGCTTATGAGAATTTTTTTTTTATGCTATCCTAAATGCATGGATACTTCCTAAAATGCAAATGCACTCCCCCATGCCTAAATCCTACAATGTCCCCATTGTAAAATAAAAATAGGAGGAGAAAGGAAAAATATCACCTAAAGATGGTGTTATTCAGACTGCTGGGTTGCCTCCCAACAAGCGCTGCATTTTCTGTCAGCAGCCAGACTAAGAAGGAACCTATAAGTCTAGTTCCAAACAGAAAAGGTTAGGCCTAAGAATATGCGTAACAGCGCAGGCCTAGAAAACAGGTAACCACAAATGTTGACGAGCTGATGATGCAATGTAATTCCAAATGCTCGCCAGAAGAAATGAAAACAGAAAATCTCGTTGGCTACCTGGGGAGGTCTAGGAATAAGAAAGGGAATATGAAAAGAGGCCTCCCAAAATGGAATAAGTGGAGGATAACAAGGATCCTCCAAAGCAGGACGGGTTTTAAAAGATATAATCATTATTAGTTCAAACCCTTAAATGGCGAGAGTAAAAGTACAAGCATCAATCCATACTCGCCATTCTATCCTAGGATGTACTGGCTTGATATATTCTCTAGAAAGAATGTACATGAGCAGAGATCTGAGCCACGGATCGGTTAGGGAGTATAAGGGTTGTTTGTAGTGTTGGAAGGTAATGGTTAAGTCCAATGAGGGCTTAGTTGGTGTTAGGTCCAATTCCAACAATGATTCAGATTGTGTACACTCCCTAACAGTTGTAGACAACTTCAAGTTATCCTGCCTAGCATTAATGATCGGAGTCATATTTGAATCAAGGGTAGACTCCAAATTACAACTTTTTAATGGCAGGGTCAAAATGTAAGAATCATTATCATTCAGCTCATCCCCAGATTCGTTTAGTTCACTCAAATATTTTTCGGGGTGTATATGTGATTCATTAGGAGTTGGATCAGTACCCTCAATTATTTCTAAAGGAGGATTAGTCATAATATTTTGGAGGAAGCCTATATCACTGAACTCATTATTGTTCTCAGGGTACAAATCCTTAATTGATGTGTTTTGTCCCTGAGAGTCTCCCATAGACTTCTCATTATATTGTTTGTCCTCCTCTAATATCAACTCCTATTTTGATGGAGGATGACTCTCAAAAGAAAGGAGGAATCTGGATTTGACCATATTGTTTATATCCTTTGGAGCTAAATCCTTAAATGATAAATAATTCTCCTGTGATTCACTCCAGATTTTCAGTCTAGGTTCCTCTGTTGGGGCATCCTCACCCTCTGAAATGGACTCTTCATAACCCTGAGACCAAAATTGATCATCCTCTATTCCCTTAGGGTCACCTTTATTGGATGCATTTAAATCCTCAGGATGCTGAATGGTAGGTGTTAATTCCCTAAGTAGAGGGTCAGGAGTAGGCTCACTAAGGGTAGAATGAGATTCCACCAAATAATTAATAGGGGAAGTGATAGGAATAATACAACCTTGACTCGGGTTGGTAGGGGTAAGGAGAATACTATCATTGGGTTCAAGGTCCTCAAGAGGTAGCATCTTCCCTTGCTTTTGACTGCAATATAATTCAGGTGGATAATCACTATGATCGTTATCCTCTAGTGGCCGTGTCTCATTGGGAGAGTCTAAGTGATAGCTACCTAAAATTGGATCCCTATTGTCATTAGGTTCCTCAGAATTATTTTCATGATCATGGTTTATTGGGTAGGGATCAGGATTATTGGGAAGCATGTAGCTAAGTTGTCTTATTTCTTCATTTAATTGTTGACTATTCCTCAACATTTCTCCCATTGATTCCATTATTTCCTTTTGCTGTTTTTACATTTCTATCATAAAAGAGGAGAGGCTACTATTATCAGGTTGGGGAGGATAGTCAATTTCATGCTCTGGTTGGCTAGGGATATCGGTCCAACCTTGATACGGAAAATCATGAAGGGTGGGAGGGTTGGGTGTTTGCATGGAAGTAGGGATTTCAGGATCGGAAAATCCTGCTCCTAGGCTCTGCTCAAAAGTGGGAGTTATCAAGCCAATACTCCCAGGATAAGAATGAGAATGATCCCATGAATTGTCAGTGTACCCATCAAAGGATGGATACGCTCGGGGCATGGGATCCTGATTAAAAGATGGGAAGTATTGACTCTGATAATCTGAATGATAGGAGTAAGAGTAATCCATTTCTTAAAGCAAAACAATTTTAACTCTCTTAGGATTTAGCAAAATTCAGAATATAAGTAGAAAACTTCCTAGAGAGTTCTATTGTCAAAGAAAACACAAATTCAATGGGATCTGTTTTTAGTAGATTGTAGGTCTTAGAGTTATATGTTCAGTTGGTGGACAAACAAGTTTTGCTTCAATTACTCTTCCTAGGCCAACCTTTGCTGGTGCCTATAACCTACTCGCAAGGGATGGAAGTCTCGAATCGAGCCCACACATGAGGAACCAAAGTAACTTGGTGGATAGCCTTGTTGATTTCCGACTAACTTCCCTTGTGGTGCAAAAGAGGAGAGGTAGAAATTTATCTAGTGACCTTATGTGAGGTGCACAATGTCTCAAGTGTGCAAGCATACGATCGTGTTTTGATTTTTTTGAAATTCCGCAAACAAGATCCTTTTGCACACAATTTTCATTCACAGAATTTAAAGTCCAACCTCTTAACAGTCCCATTTTTTAAAGTGACCACTGAATTAATTGGTCTTAGATTTAAGTTCAATGCATATGCATGACAGGTAATTGATACTCAAGAAAAGACGTACCTTACTCCAACTTTCTTCGTGCAATGTATGAATGCAATGCAATAAAAATAAACTAGATGCTACTCATTTAGTCCTAGATGGTCATCCTATAGATATGCAGCTTCTAGCAGGCAATTCAAATTTTTTTTTTAATAACAATAACAAACAAACCTAATCTAACTAACTAATCGAAATGTAGTTCAAACAGTTTAAATAATCCTATAATCTAAATAAATAAGAACACGCTCCCGAAAATGCACTCCCGCATACAAGAGCGATAAGAAATAAAGTGGCACTGGGGACACGTTCCCAAAAATACCCAACAAGGGTCCAAAAGATAGAATTTAAATTCTAATGTCTATCTAACTAAATCTAACTAAAAGCTACTGACTAAATCAGAAATAGGCTTCTCTGTAAGCCTATGTGCGTGGGATCAAGGCCCACGTGTTCCTGTTGCAGTCCTCCAGGTGGCTTCAAGGTCCACCAAAAAGATCATCTCCGCCGTGCGCGTCGTTCAGGTTCAATGTCGTCACTCTGCTGTGCCTGTCGCCTCGTTGGATTCCTCGCACAATAATAAAATGATCAGATAATTTTGCAACTTAGAATATTAAAAAACAATAAAGTAAATCTATTACGTCTATTGCCTCCCCGGCAACGGCACCAATTTGACGAGCTGACTTTCTATTTTGCGTTGTAGTATTTAAGTGGTGAAAAAATCGACTAATCAAAAAAAATGAAAATAACCACTCGCAGAAGAGCGGGTCGTGTCCACAGGGAGGAAATTATGCAATAAATTCTTAATTATTTTATATTATTTTAGATAAGTGCGAAATCCCTATTCAAATCTGATAAAATGTGAAGAAAAGTAGATTCGCAATAACTTAAAAAGATAACGGTATATGTGCAGTTTTCCCTCACTGAAATCTTCAATAAATTTATGATGAATTTATGCAATTTTCATGTGACATGTACTAAAGAAAATTATTGCTCAGGTTAAGCCCAAAATCAATCTTGAAATAGATGAATATCATGAATGTGCAATTATCTGAAAATATAAGTGTGCATGCGCAATTTTGCCACAATATAATAATAATAAATAAAAATCAACAATGGCAGTGATTGTAATCTTTAATTGTGGAGGAAACAGAGCTTTTGCTCTCTCTCCACCTCATGAGAGAGAGAGAGCACCAGCGATGGAGCTGCTATGGAGGAAGATTGACCAACGCGTGGGGATACGATGGCGGTCAACGAGAGGTGGCCGGCGGCGGCCGATAGGCAAAGGAGGAGCGCTGGCCTGTTAGAGAAGAAGGCAGAGCGGCTGCTACAAGGTAGCCTATTGGCGGGTGGCCGCGCTCTGGTGTGCACCCGTGCGCATCTGTAGCAGTCTGGTGGAGGGTGATTAGCCCATATTTGTGGGCTATTTAAGTATTTAATGCCTAGACATTAGGTTAATTCTAACATTTATTTAGCATAAATTAGGATGTAAATAGATCAATTCATATTTCTTATTTAATTACATAATTCATGGATTGCATTCATTTAATTAATTAATCAATTAGGTGCATTGCATGTATTAATTTAAGTTAACATAAAAGTTGAGGGTTTGTATATAAATAACCATAATATTTTAACAATATCTTTTATTCTTCTTCTTTTCAGCAACGGCTCGGCTACTGCTGCAACGCCACCTACCGCACTAAAGCCTACATTCATGGATTAGCGGAGAAGGTGGATCTGTTCCCGCCTCTCCATTTAAATTCATGCAAGCAGCTACAAAAAGAGGAGAGAGGCTGTCGAGCGGAGGAGGCCTCCACCCCAACAATCCATACTGTGCAGAGAGTTCATCTTCTCCATTTCACCACCGTCGGCCTCAACCGCGGCGACGAGCCTCCACCACCGTGGGCGTGTGGTGTGACAGGCCACACCGCCATCCGGAGATCGTCTGCATTACCGTGAGCACCTCGCCGTGCACCTCCATCACCGTCGTCACCAACAACCACCGCCGCAGCTACTGCAATTTTACTCCTTAATCAGTTAAGATGTCCGGAAAATTTCCCGGACGTCGGAAGCTTCCAATGCCTCTCCAGCCTGCAGCAGCAACCACCCTTGCTGCACTTCACCTCCAGCGCAACCGCCAGCCCTTGCCCGCTTCACCTTCAGCGCCAACCGCCAGCCCTTGCCTGCATCACCTCCAGTGCCAACGTGCCTGCAGACCGCCCACCGCCTCCAGCAGGTGCGCATTCGCCAGCGCTTCAGCGCGCTCACCTGCAGCGCCAAGCCCGCGCCCGCTCCTTGCAGCGCGCCTGCCAGCAGCCTGTAGCAGCATTCAACCCCCGCGTGCCCGCTCCAGCGCACCCGCACCTTCCGCCTGGAAAGCCTCTCCACCAACAGTAGCGCCCACGCCTTCCATCTGCAGCGCCCCCCCTCACCGCCACCTACAGTGCCACCACCAGTGTGTGCGCCTCCTCACCCTCAACGCGTTCAACTCCCATGCGCCCGCAACAGCAGTGCCCACCCGCACCACCTGCAGCAGCCTTCACGCATGCATAACCGCTCCTCCTCCAATAGGTGCAGCTACCACGCAACCCACCTTTGTCGGAGCTCCGTCCGGTCGGCTTTGACCACCTCACGACTCACCGCCACCACCGTTGCGAAGCCTTCGGTCCAAAGAACTTCCTCCGAGCTCCCCGCCTCTGGCCGTTCATTCCTCTTCGCACACGAGCAAGGGGAAGAATTCCCCTATTTTGCTACAATACATGCCCCATTAATAATTAAATTTCTGCCATTGTCATCTTTTATTAATATTTTATTGAATCTGCATTGCAAAAAATATCCTCTAGTTGTTAAAAATTACCATTTTAGCATGTTTTCTTGATTCTACCTTAATCTGAAGGCAAATTTGGCTCAATTCTTATCAAAATTAACTACGAACATATGTTTTGAATCGGAGCGAATTTAAATACGTCATTGCCTCCCTGTGGATACGACCCGCTCTTCTGCGAGTGGTTATTTTAATTATTGATTAGTCAATTTTTCCACCACATAAAACTACAAACGACTTGAAAAGCGAACAATCGACTCGTCAAAATGGTGCCATTGCCGGGGAGGCAACAGATGCAAGAATTTCACCTGATTTTATTTTGATTATTTTTCAATTGCACAGTGATTTGACCATTTATTATTTTTCTGTGCGAGAAATTTGTGCAAGAATCAGCCATTGTGAGAGGCGACCCTTGACGTCGCCAGAGGAGAATTGGTCGAGCTACTTTGAAAAGGAGGAGAAGGACGAGGATGCAATGGTCATCATTGTACATTTAGTTGCTAATCTGATTAGAATAGAATTAAGACTTTAGATTTAATTTTTCATTGCATTTGGTTTGAAACCGTTGGTTTGGGGTATATTTTGAGGGGTTTGTTCCCCAATTTTGTTTTAGGCCCGTGTTGGGTAATTTTTGGGAGCCTGTTCCCTTTTCTTTAGATTTAGGTTTTTAGTTTATTTTGTGGATTGTTTACTTTTATTTGCTTGTGCATAAGTAGTTTAAAAAAATATATAAGAAAAAAAATGAGCTGCCTGCCCTTAGGATGAACCATTTAGGTCTGTATAAGCAGCCTCTAGATTTACTTCTCTGCATTGCATGCATTCTTACATCGTTGATTGCTGGAAGCAAGGTACGCATTCTCTTACTTTGCATCCTATTCTTGATCACGCATTGCATTTGTATTTAATTTGAAGACCACAAAATTTGTCTTGAAGCGATCTAACAAGTGGTCACATATTTTCTAGAAAAAGGACTAATTAAAGGAGGGTCATCTAAAAAACCAAGGATTTGATTTTCAAACGTGGTGTGCGATTCAAAATTCAAAATCTTTTGCGGTGAATGCACACTTATATCTTTTGCATCACAGCACTCATTTAGACACTCCTAAGTCTTGAAACAACTAGGACAAGAGCCCTCCTACCGTCGGATTCTAAAGTGTTCGAAACTTAAGATCAAAGGTTTTGTAAATCCAAAGAGGGGGTACCCTGTCACGGATTTTTGGGGGTAGTTGAGAAGCACCGCGAAAGCACAGCTTCAAAGGAAGGCTTTGTCCTACTTGCATCCCTCGATCTTCCATCTTTGGATTTACTTGACCATTTGAGATTTAGGGAAGAATACCTAAGCTCCAACTAGGTTTTTTTAGGCATTTCGAAGGTTGACAATAGGCGCGTAATTGATTGGGTAACTTGCTTTGTCATGTACAATTTGAACTAAATTCAAAAGCCTAAATTTGTAAAGACCGAACAAGTCCTATTGAATTGTGTTTGTAGTGCATGCTTGGTAGGCATTCTCTTAGGACATAACTTGTGTTTGATCCTAAACCTGAAAGAATCTTAAGAAGAGACCTTCCAAGGGTAGAAATGGTTGGTCAAAGGAGCCTTAACTAATATTTCATCCCAACCAATCAAGCTGGCCCTACACTACGTAGACCTAGAGGGGACAATCCGTATGAAATCAAAAGTAGTACCATATCCTTGCTACCCTCCTTTTATGGTACTACTAGGGAAGACCCTTACAGGCATATAGAGGAATTCACCGAGGTCTGTTCCACGGTGAAGCTGTAGGGCGTTACTAATGACGCTCAAATGCGGACCCTCTTTCCCTTCTCCCTTAAGGACAAAGCCAAGTATTGGTATCACACCCCTGATAATATAAATACTTGGGATGCCTTGAAGAAGGATTTTTTGAAGAAGTACTTCCCCATGAGCAAAACCAATCACTTTAGGAGGGAAATTATGAGTTTTGTTCAAAAGGATGGGGAAGCATTCCATGATGCGTGGGAGCGCTTCAACGACTTGCTGAGACTTTGCCCACATCACCAGGTGCCTAAATGGCAACTGGTTGAAAGGTTCTACACCGGACTTAATGATTCGCATAGGCAAACTATGGATGGTGCCTGTGCAGGAACCTTTCTTTCTAAGACTGAGGATGAAGCTTGGAACCTTTTTGATACTTTGAGTGAGAATTCTATTCACTTGAATTCTGCCTACATGGATAGAAAACCCACTCTCATGCAAAGAAAGTTGGAGGTGAATGAGGAAAGGGACACCCAGAATTTAGCCTATCAGATTCAATTATTGAATCAAAACATGGAAAGGCTTATGTCAAACCCGAGTTCATTCGTATCTAACACCTCCACATCCCAAGCTTCCGAATGCTTAATTTGTCAAGGCAATACACACGCCACTGTGGATTGCCACTTGGCCTCCCAATTCCCTGAGCTTGTACAAGAGGATTTGAATGCCGCTCAAGGGTTCCGTCCTAGACCTTGTAATGACCCTTTCTCCAAAACTTATAATGAGGGATGGAGGAACCACCCAAAATTTTCATGGAGACAAGAAAATGTCTCAAATTCAGGGAATTACAAACCACAATCCTTTCAAAACCATCAAATGAACCAACCTCAGACCTTTGCCCAACCTAAAACCTCTGAGATGGATGAATTGAAGGTGATGTTGAAAACTATGCAAGAAAGTCAAAGTGCCATCATCCAATCTCATGACAAGGCTATACATGAGATGAAATCACAAATTGGACACCTTGTTGAGGCCGTTAGATAGAGGGAGACTGGGAAGCTCCCTAGTGCTGCTGAGGAAAATCCTAAAGGAAAAGGGATTGTCTTTAGGGAGAATGCTCAGGCGGTGACTATTCTGAGGAGTGGGAAAGAAATTTCCAAACTCGATGCTCCTATAGTCTCACCCCCTAAAAAGCCATCCACCCCGACTTTCACCCCCACCGGAGAAGACTTGCCCAAATCTTCTCCGCTTGAAATCACCTCATCGGAAGAAGTTGCCCCCATTCCACCCCTTACTCGACATGACAACCCTTCCACCCAGAGATCGAGAGTGCCTTTTCCAGAGCGCTTATCCACCTCTGGGCAGACTTCTGCTTGCTCACCTGGAGCCAAAGATAAGATGGATGAGATTATGGAAACTTTTAAGTAAGTTCAAATTAACCTGCCTTTGCTTAAAGCTATCAGGCAGATTCCATCTTATGCCCACTTCTTAAAGGACCTATGCACGAAAAAGCGGTAATCTCGAAAATAGGTTCAATCAAAAGTTGTCCTACCTGATTCTGTTAGCTCAATTGTTCAACATGGCACACCCCCAAAACTTAAGGACCCAGGAGCCCCATACATCTCTATAGTTATTGGTGACTTACAAATTGATGAGGCTCTACTTGATCTGGGTGCGGGGGTGAACATCCTTCCGAGCTACGTGTATGAACAACTTGGGGGAGGCAATCTGAAGCCTAGCCCTGTAATCCTTTAAGTTGCTGATCGATCACTTAAGACACCACGGGGAATTTTGGAAGATGTCCTCATAAGAGTGGAGGATTTCTTCTTTCCCGTTGACTTCTTAGTTTTGGACACTGACCCTACCAACAAGCCAACCAAACCCTCCATCATTTTGGGTTGCCCCTTCCTTGCAACTTCTCATGCTTCAATCAATTGCAATACTAGGGCATTGAAAATGGGCTTTGGGAACAAGAAAATCCGGCTTAATGTGTTTGATGATTACAAACAAGCCAGACTTGAGAATTGTTCTCAAGTTGAGGTGATAGATGACCTGATTGAAGAGGCAACTCCTGTAATGTTATGTGATGACCCCCTTCAGCATGTCATGCTAAATGAGCATTCCCATCTCTTGGAGGAATGTGAAGGGGATATACTAGAACTTGAGGAATTGCTAGGTGTTTCTGCTGAGTCTCTTCCCCCATCATTTCCGTCGTAGGTAGATCTGCTACCTGAGATGGGGACATCTATTATGAAACCCTCAACCATACAAGCCCCCGACCTTGAGTTGAAGCCCCTCCCTGACACTCTCAAGTATGTTTTCCTAGGTGCCAATAATACGCTCCCCGTTATCATTTCGGCTGTGCTATCTGAGGCACAGGAGGGAGCCTTGATTGAATGCCTGTCTAGGCACAAGGAAGCTATTGCTTGGAGCATTGCTGACATTAAGGGTATAGACTCTACACTCTGCATGCACCACATTTATACTGATGATTCCATCAAGCCATTTAGGGACATGCAGAGACGTCTGAACCCTATTATGAGGGAGGTGGTAAAAAAGGAAATCCTGAAGTGGTTGGATGCCAGGATCATATATCCCATTGCTGATAGTAAATGGGTCAGTCCCATTCATGTGGTGCCAAAGAAGGCAGGCTTTACTGTGGAACTCAACGACCAAGGTGAACAAGTTGTCACTAGACCCTCAACTGGATGGAGGGTCTGTATTGATTACCGCAAGCCGAACACCGCTACCTAGAAGGATCACTTTCCTTTGCCTTTTATTGATCAAATTCTCGAGAAATTGGCAGGGAATAAGTACTATTGCTTTCTTGATGGATATTCTGGGTACAATCAGGTGGCAGCCTTTCCTGATGACCAGGAAAAGACGACATTCACGAGTCCTTATGGTACTTTTGCATTCAGGCGTATGACGTTTGGATTATGTAATGCCCCTGCAACTTTCCAGCAGTGTATGATGTCTATCTTTTCGGACATGATTGACGAGTGTGTTGAAGTGTTTATAGATGACTTCTTCATTTATGGCTCGTCTTTCGATTAGTGTCTCCTGCACCTGGAGAATGTGTTGAAGCGATGTAAGGAGACTGGCTTAGTCGTCAGCTGGGAGAAAAGTCACTTCATGGTACAGAAAGGAATTGTACTTAGGCATGTTGTATCCGAGCAAGGTTTGGAAGTAGATAAAGCTAAGATTGATTCTATTTCCAAACTTCTATTGCCTACGAATGTCAAACAGATTAGATCCTTTCTGGGCCATGCTGGCTTTTATAGGTGCTTTATTAAAAATTTTAGTAAAATTTCTAGGCCACTTTGTGACTTGTTGGTGAAGGAATCTTCCTTCAGTTTTCATTCAAAGTGTGCTGAGGCCTTTCAAACTCTAAAGGAGGCCTTGATCTCTGCACCTATTCTCCAAGCTCCTGATTGGACACTCCCATTTGAGCTTATGTGTGATGCTTCGAATTATGCAGTGGGAGCAGTCCTTGGACAAAGGGTTGAGGGAAGATGTCATGTGCTGCATTATGCAAGCAAGACTTAAACAGAACCTTAGAAAAACTACACCATCACTGAAGAAGAATTACTTGCTGTAGTTTTTGCTCTGGAAAAGTTTAGGCTTATCTGCTTGGGTCTAAGGTGGTTATTTTTACTGATCATGCAGCACTGAAACATCTCATTGCTAAGAAAGATTCTAAGCCATGTCTAATTAGGTGGATCCTACTCCTTCAAGAATGTGACTTGGAAATACGTGAAAACAAAGGAGTAGAAAATGTTGTGGCTGACCACCTGTCTCGCCTTCCTCTTAATGACTCTCTTTCTGGAGACATTCGCGAGACATTTCCCAATGAAACTCTGATGGCGGTAACACCAACTTTACCTTGGTATGCAAACACTGTAAATTACTTGGTCACTGGACAAACTCCTGGCTCTTGGGATGAGCAGAAAAGAAAGAGATTCATTTCTCAAGCAAGATATTTTCATTGGGAAGAGCCAGAATTATTTAGAATTGGACAATACCAAGTATTGAGACGTTGTGTACCTGAAGAGGAACAACAAAGTGTGCTGAGTTTTTGCCATGAACTTCATTGTGGAGGACACTTTGGTGCTAAGAAAACTGCTTTTAAGGTTCTCCAGTCTGATTTTTGGTGGCCTTCCTTATTTAAGGATTCTCATAATTTTGTTAAGGCCTGTATTAGATGTCAACGGACTGGAACAATTGGGAAGAAGAATGAAATGCCTCAACATCCTATTCAATCTGTTGAAATTTTTGATGTGTGGGGAATTGACTTCATGGGCCCCTTCATGTCGTCCTATGGTTATGAATATATCTTGGTGGCAGTTGATTATGTCTCTAAATGGATAGAGGCCATTCCTATGCGCACAAATGACCACTCCGTGGTTTTGAAATTTGTGAAGGCCAATATCATATCCCATTTCGGCTGCCCCAAGACTGTTATAAGTGATGGGGGACCTCATTTCCGAAACCTCCACTTCAATCGGCTAATCAGGAGTCTGGGAGTGACTCACAAGGTCGCTACCCCTTACCATCCTTAAACAAGTGGCCAGGTTGAAGTGTCAAATAGGGAGATAAAAAATATTTTGGAAAAGACCGTTAGATATGATAGGAAAGACTGGTCCCAAAAGCTCAATGATGCTTTGTGGGCTTATCGAACGGCCTATAAGACCCCTTTGGGTACTTCTCCCTTTCGTATTGTGTATGGAAAAGCATGCCATTTACCTGTTGAGTTGGAACATAAGGCACTTTGGGCTATTCGAAGTGTTAACATGGATTTAGAGAAGGTAGGTAAGGCACGACTTCTAGAATTAAGTGAGCTTGAGGAGCTGAGGAATGATGCTTATGACACCTCTCAAGCTTATAAAGAAAGAACTAAGGTCTTGCATGATAAGTTTATACTTCGAAAGACCTTTGAGACCAACCAACAAGTCTGGCTTTTTAATTCCAGACTTAAGCTTTTTTCGGGGAAGTTAAAATCTCGTTGGGATGGGCCTTACATAATCACCAAATTATTTCCGCATGGAGCTGTGGAGATTAAAAATCCTTCCTCTTCAACAACTCCTTTTATCATCAACGGTCAACGGTTAAAACCTTACATAACTTTAGATGGCCATCTGGTTGACGAAGTCACTCTTAAGGAGCCTTAACTCCTACCATTCTCCGCCTCAGGTAATATCTTCCTTTAGCTATTTTTGTTTTTAATGAGGACATTGTTTGAACCAGGCATGGGGGAGAGGATCTGAGGCATTTTATTTATATCATGCATTAAAATAAATAGATAAATAGATAAATAAATAATAAATAATAAATAATAATAAAAATAAATTATTTTGAGCTTAACTGTCTAGGTCCTACATTCTTAAGCAAATCAGAACTCTAGGGTAGATTAAATTAATTCTAGGGTCAAACTTTAAAAGCTAAATGAGCTACTAGCTTTAGACCTTTAGGGTCCTTTGTGGACTTAAAAACTTAAGTAGGAGTTAAGTTGCAGACCATTCCTCAAGAGGTTGAGGAAGGGAAGCTAGGGTTTAAGTTAAAAGGTGGGGTAGTACCTAGAGTCTTGTTCTACCTTTTGGTTTACGGGTCCTTGTAACCCAAGCATCCAAATTTCACACACTTGGTCTGGTAATTAACTTAATTTCTTTCTTTCTGAAAAGAGATTTGGTTCTCCTAGTTTTGACTTAGGAGAGGCTTGAAAACACATTTTGATTGGAAGAGTTCACGTCGCAGGAGAGGTGGAGTATATACTCACCTTAAGGATGCGATGATAACATATTACCTCCTCGGCGCTTGTCTCTTAGGATATCCATCCTACTAGGGGCATGTAAGCACATTGTGCAATTCAGGTACCATGGGCGGCCCTATCTCGAAGTGCCGATTGCCATAGGCCTGAATTCGCTTAAGAAATCCATGGGTGATACTATCTCGAAGTGTCGATTGCCAGGGGTTCTTGGGGTCGTTATGGGTGGTGCTATCTCGAAGCATCGAAAGCCAGGCACCCTTCGAGGTATGGTAATGGGAACAATGAATCCGACACAGACCGTGTTGATAGCTGATCTGAGGTTAGACTTAGAAGAATCAAACAAATATATATATATATATATATTATTCAAAAAAAAAAAAAACTTTTTCCTTTAACTCAAATAACTCAGACCAATGCATAGGCACGGATGCTTTAATCTCAGGGATCAATAAACCTTAGGGTAGAGTCAGAAATCAGGGAAACTTATGCCTACAACTCGTCTTTAGCCGACCTAGTCTGTAACTTAGCAACTACTTGGGAACCTTAGGTCTAAAGTCTGAACTTAATATGTTTCTGAAGGAAGACCAATTAGGTTGACTAATCCACTTGGAGTGCTAGGTTTCGCTTAATTTTGCTAGGGACTAGCAAAAACTTGGCATGGGGGTATTTGATTAGCCCATATTTGTGGGCTATTTAAGTATTTAAGTGACTAGACATTAGGTTAATTCTAACATTTATTTAGCATAAATTAGGATGTAAATAGATTAATTCATATTTCTAATTTAATTACATAATTCATGCATTGCATTCATATTTTAAATGCATTTAGAATTAACTTAGAATTGCATTCATTTAATTAGTTAATCAATTAGGTGCATTGCATGTATTAATTTAAGTTAACATAAAAGTTGAGGGTTTGTATATAAATAACCATAATATTTTAACAATATCTTTTATTCGTCTTCTTTTCAGCAATGGCTCGGCTGCCGCTGCAACGTCACCTGCCGCACTAAAGCCTACATTCATGGAATAGCGGAGAAGGTGGATCTGCTCCCGCCACTCCATTCAAATTCATGCAAGCAGCTACAAAAAGAGGAAAGAGGCTGCCGAGCGGAGGAGGACTCCACCCCAACAATCCATACTGTGCAGAGAGTTCATCTCATCCATTTCACCATCGCCGGGCTCAACCGCGGCGATGAGCCTCCACCACTGTGGGCGTGTGGTGTGATAGGCCACACCGCCATCCGGAGATCATTCGCATTACCGTGAGCACCTCGTCGTGCACCTCCCTCGCTATCGTCACCAACAACCACCGTCGCAGCTACTGCAATTTCACTCCTCAGTCAGTTAAGACGTCCGAGAAATTTCCCGGACGTCTGAAGCTTCCAACGCCTCTCCAGCCTGCAGCAGCAACCACCCTTGCTACACTTCACCTCCAGCGCCAACCGCCAGCCCTTGCCCGCTAGCCCTTGCCCGCATCACCTCCAGCGCCAACGCGCCTGCAGACCGCCCACCGCCTCCAGTAGGCGCACGTTCGCCAACGCTTCAGCGTGCTCACCTGCAGCGCCACGCCCGCGCCCGCTCCTCGCAACGCACCCGCCAGCAGCCTGTAGCAGCGCTCAACTCCCGCACGCCCACACCTTCCACCTGCAAAGCCTCTCCGCCAACAATAGCGCCCGCGCCTTTCGTCTGTAGCGCCCCCCCCCCCGCCGCCACCTACAACGCCACCACTAGTGTGTGCGCCTCCTCACCTTCAGTGTGCTCAACTCCTACATGCCCACAACAGTAGTGCCCACCCGCACCACCTGCAGCAGCCTTCGCGCGTGCATAGCCGCTCCTCCTTCAGCAAGTGCAGCCACCGAGCAACCCACCTTCGCTAGAGCTCCGTCCGGCCGGCTTCGACCACCTCGCAACTCGCCGCCACCACCACTGCGAAGCCCTCGGTCCAAAGAACTTCCTCTGAGCTTCCTGCCTCCGGCCATTCATTCCTCTTCGTGCATGGGTAAGGGGAAGAAATCCCCTATTTTGCTACAGTACATGCCCCATTAATAATTACATTTTCTACCATTGTCATCTTTTATTAATATTTTATTGAATCTGCATTGCAAAAAATATCGTCTAGTTGTTAAAAATTGCCATTTCAGCATGTTTTCTTGATTCTACCTTAATCTGAAGGCAAATTTGTCTCGATTCTCGTTGAAATTAACTACGAACATACGTTTTGAACTGGTGCGAATTTAAATATGCCATTGCCTCCCTGTGGGTACGACCCGCTCTTCTACGAGTGGTTATTTTAATTATTGATGAGTCGATTTTTCCACCACATAAAACTACAAATGACTTGAAAAGCAAACAATCGACTCGTCAGCGGGTGGCCATACACTGGTGCGTGCCCTTGCATGTCTGCAGGTCCGGCTGGAGGGGGTGAGTGGGTGCAGGCCTGGCGTGGAGAGGCGTTGTGAGGCGACCTATGGTGCGGCGCTGGAGGGTGAGGCGGTCTGCAGGTGGGCGAAGTGGGCGACTGCGGGTGCACCTGCAGAGAGGTGGAAGGCGCTGGCGGGTGAGGTAGCACCTGTGGGTGCTGGAAGGTGCGGGCGCATGGTGAGATTTAAAGGTTGAGGTGCGCATGGGAAAGAGGGTACGCAAGGCGAATGCCTGTAGGGACGCTTGCAGGGGTGCTGGAGAAGGGAGTGCCTGCGGGTACTTGCAGGCAGTGCAGGCGCCAGGTGGTACTGGGGAGAGAGACGCACGGAGGTGTGCACCTGCGGGCTGGCTAGAGATGAGCGTGCGCCTGCGGGTACGCAAGGTGGAGAAGGAGGATGCACGATGCAGGCTTGGAGGTGGTGGTGAAGGAGCGGTGTGGGGGCACAGTGCATGCGGTGGAGTTTTTCCCCCCAAGGGGGAAGATGCCCTTTTGTTCTTCTCTCAACCTCCCCTCTTTAACTCCTCTCTCTCCCCGTGTGCGCCAATCAAGGGATTTTCAAATCCCTTTTCTAATTTTGGCAGGGGAGACATTCTTCAGGCCGGTGGCTGTTGAGGGTGATCGATAGAAAGGGAAAAGAGCAGCCGCCGGTCATTTGAAAGGGTAATTTACCCTTTCCTCCTCATTCTTTTGCCACTTATTTTTTCCTGCACATAAAAAACACATATTAAGTTATAGAATAGATGTAAACCTAAATCAAGATGCATGCAAACATTCTATAACTTAATATAGTTATTAACAAACATAAAAGATATAATTAAAGTTACTTAGGCGTAATATTAGTCCATTAAAATGGACTCATCAGAAGGATTGGCTGACACTTAGCCAAAATTGAGGATCCTTCCCTTTTTGCGTGAAGAAGAGTAGAAGAAGAACAGAAGAAGAAGAAAAGAAGAGGGGCCGCACAAGAAGAGTCTGCATTCAAGCAAAGAAAATCCATTAGTTGTTCAGATGGATGATTTGAGTTTATTTCATATATAACTATTGAGTTCCATTTGCCATTATTGTAGGGAGTAATTGGTGATTCAAATGACCATTTTACTCCATTCTTTTTACAGTCTGATACTTGATTTTATTGCCACATTATTCTGAATCAATTCCTGATTATAATTTCTTATCTCTATTATTTTAAATTACAATCTTGATAATTGAATTCATACTTGCTCCCAGCGAACGACCTTAGACTTTTTCGAGTATAAATTTTATCTATTTTTCATGCTGATTTGACCTATATTGCAACGCGACGTTTTAAAACCCATTTCAGAGCAACTAACAGGACCTCTAGCATATCATTCACCCCATATGATTTACCCAAGTCCAGAAATCGTGGCTGAATCAGAATTGACTTGGGCACAATGATCTTAAAAGTATGATCATTTAGCTCTTCGGTGTGTGGTTGAAGAATAGGGCTACTGATTGAATCTTCTAGTAAATGAGGATTCGGATCCTCCAAGTTAGCCCCAACCAGATCACAATCTTCAATAATCAGGCTCTCAAATTGCTCATCAGATTCCTCAGGCCCATTTGTCTCACTAAAATCATCTTCCTTAAGCTCAAGTGAGACTTCACCTAAAGATTCCTCACCCTCTGAATTAAAGAATTCTTGATCCTAATTTATGTATATCTCAAAATCATATGTCATTTCTTAGTCCATAGAGACATATTTTTTCTCATTCCCTAGCTCTGGGATCTCTGGTGAGGCAATCAGTTCATCCTCAATTGGCTGCTTTAACCCAACCTGGTCATCTCCCATCTCAGAAAATGTATCCCCCCCATCAGGCGCCTGAGCGGGTTCAGACATTGGCTTTCCTGAAGGGGGTTCATCTTGAGAATCATCCCAAGATTAGACTAGAGAAACCACAAATTTCATCCTCAATCTTGATAATTTCCCAAGTAGAAACTCACCAAAGTCCCTATCCCTAACATTTTGGAGCAAATCCAATAAAGTGCTATTAATCTCATCAATCATTTTTATCATATGATCTAATGCTTCAGTGCATGGTGTTTACTGAGCTTCTAAAGATTGTATGGTGTTCCTTAAGTTAGCCAACACCCTGTCTTTGATCTAGTTCACCTGAATTGAATGGTTCGATTCAGGGTTGGGTGGGTTTGGGTTTATTCTAGGGGAGTCAAGATATTGAGGTTCTCAGATCCCTCCCTAATAGTAGGTCATCTCGGGTTGTTCAAAGAATGGAGGTAACCTATATTCAGTGGAATACTGGGGAGGCTAGATGTTATAATCATCATATCCTTCCTGATTGTAGATCGGGTTAGTTTGATCATTAAAGGATGGAGATCTATAATCACTGTAGCTCTTGGAAGGATAGAAATTATAGTCTTGTTGTCCAAGGTTAGTCCCTGGACATTGAGGTCCGGTATCGTATCCTCAATCAAAGTTATCCTGGCTAGGAGATGGGTAATCATAAGTCGAGTTGGGATAGTAATCATCTTGAGGATACGTGTTGGTAGGAGGGTAGGATGGGAAATATGTGTAAGATGTGGACGGATACATAGTAGGGTAGAAGGGAAAACGGAAGAAAGAAAGGTGCCCTACAGTACAATCAACCAAACCTATCCTTATGTGGGTAGCCTAAATACCTACAGACTCCGAGGACCCATCTTGTGATGATAGAAATGATTTGGTCTACTTCTATCCGGCCAATCCAACCAGTTAGAGGGAGGGGCTGGGGAGAAGGTTCCTCCATTGGCTTGCACCTCCGGTTCCTAGTGCACCCCCCAGCCACAGTTGTTTGACACTACTTCCCTAGCTAAACATCAGATGGACCAGTAGAAGCAGATTAATTGAAAAAAATCTCAATCTAAGCCCTGAAGAGCAATCAATCCTTAAGGTCAATGTCTACTCAGTTTTAATTAGGCTTGAGATGATTGTGCTCTTGGAATGTGATGAGCCCTTGAGATGGGTTGTGCCCTTAATGATAAATTCATAAGTGTGTATGTGCACAATCAGGGTTTGCAAATAAGGATATTTGATGTTGTGTCTTTTAGGGCTTAACCTTGTTTAGTAGCTTTTAGGATTTAATCTTCAGATTCGTTCAATCAGGTTTAGTAGAACACCCCAAGTTTTGAAAACACTGGTGATGATATATTCCTTTAGAAATAAAAAATAATGTGGAGTGCCGAGTTTAGCCCTAAAAATAAACCCTAAGTGGCAAGCTACTTGATGAATCACTTTTAATTTGAGTGGTGCGGCCCAAACAGTTCAAGCAATTGGCCTACTGCACCAGTTAAGGCACACAAGAATGTTTGACTTATTCAGATTTCTACTCACTTATGTGTGTGTTACGTTGAAGTGTACTAGGTCCACAGGTTAGATCCCGGGTTAAGTGATAGAATCGATGTAATTGTGCGCCTTAAGGTAAGAAGTTGTGGGTGTTAAGTGTGTAGCCTTCAATTAAATCCCACAAGAGAAGAGTATTTCTTTTTTAATAAATGCGGGTTGGTGAGGTGAGGCGAAGTGACAATCAAACAATCAAATCTATCCTAGGGTTTATGCAAGCACCTAAGTTAATATGAGTTTGAGTTATTAAGTTATGGAAATCTAGTGGGTGGGTGGGGGGTTAAACGTATAAATGTCTCTACACACACTTTACTCCAATCTACCGCCTTCAGCTCCTCGATCGGGTTCCTGCAAGACAATAAATCGAAGAAGAAAGATAGGTAAGAAAAATATGTAAGTAATGTGGGCAAATGAGAGAAAAACCAAAGAGCATTGCCTCCACGACAACGGTGACAAAATAATGCGTTGGAGATTCTTCGCGAAAAGGTTTGAGTTTGGAAAACTCATCATCATAGTTCGATTCGCGAGAAAATCCGTCGATTAAATAAAATTTATAACCGAAACTTGAAAAGTGAGTCCTGGGTCGAACACGGGGAGGCGAACGTTTGGTTTGAAAAATCCGCGTTTCGCTTTTTATTTATTTTTGTCGTGTTCATCTTTTGTTATTTTTTTTGGTATTTTAATAGGGCAAGAGATCAAGTCGATAAATTCTAGCTAATCTACTTGCAAAATAAAAAGAGAGAGACAGAGAGAGAAACAATCATATATTTTTATATTCAAATGTTTATTACAACTAGGAAAACGGAAAAACTATACTACAAAAGTAATAAAGATAGAGATGGGTGAGAGAAATCTCCCTCGATGGTCGCTTGGCGAACGACTTTCTCTGACGTCGCCTAAAGGAAGGTGGTGAGGAGCAGGATGAACGAGGATGGAGCCAGAGGATGGAGGGTGGGTCAGGACAGTGTCACGGCGAGGATCTTCTTCCCAAAGGGAGGTAAGAGGACAACAGCGAGATGCTCCACAAAAGGGGATGAGAGGCAGGAACAAATGTTTATTTTCTACTCTAGAGGAGCATCCCGGGCTTGGGATAAGCTCTCTCTAGAGCGTTGGAGGTGGTGAGGAGAAGAAAGGAAGAGATGAAGAAAAATGGGAGGGGTAGGGGTCCTTTTATAGTGGAGGAAAGAATCAAATTCATATACAGGACATTTAGTGACGGTCATAAACGTCACTGAAGATCCCACTCACACGCCCCTACTGCTACACCGTTGGCACGCACTCCACGTGCCCTCATCGTGCACGTTATGCACCTACGCGCCTCGCACCTGCATACGCTGCTACTACTGCAGCTGCCTTGCCCGTTGCGTTGCCTCAGCGCATGCCTGCTCTACTATTCGCACGTGTGCACATGTGCAGCCTGGGTTGCACCATATGACGTGACTTGGGCCGTCCATCTTTTCATTGTAGGGGCTACTACAGAGGTCGGATTGAGTCGATTTTCACATCGTTGGGATGCGATTACCGACCCAAATCCATCCGTGTAGTTGGATTTATCATTTGAAGCTCCGAATTACGTCACCTAGTCCCTTAGCCGTTGATCTTCCTCGGACTACATAAGGTTCTATGAGACAACGATCAAGGCAATTTCAGAGGCGTTGGACTCCGATCGTTGTCCTGATTAGATCCGTATGGTCGGATCGTCAATCCGAGACTCCAAAATAAATCTCCTTCCCTCCTGGCCATAAAAAGGACATAATTAACCTAAAGTATACACAACTACCCTAAATGCAGGATGATGCATGCTATGTAATATTTATAACATGAAATGCAAATCTAAGCCTAGGAACATGCACGAATAGGCATTTTATCCTCAATAATTGTGTCTACGTCATCAGCTCGATCATCTTGAGAAGACTCCCGCAAAAAACAAAAGATCTTGGCACCCCTTTGATCTCTTATAAAATCAGTGATTCAAGATTTGATCAAGCATTATTGGATTTAGGAGCCTCCATAAATCTGATACCTACATCCCAACTAGACCATTTTGAGGCAGTAGAGCTCAAATCGACTGAGGTGACTTTGCATTTAGCAGACCGATCAATCAAGTCACCTAGAGGAATTCTCGAGGATGTTCTAGTTCGGATCCGTGATTTCTATTTTCTAGTGGACTTCATCGTATTAGACATGGATCTCCTGAAAATTTAAGGAATACACCGATCATCTTAGGGAGACCATTCCTAGCCACAGCTAAGGCAAATATTAACTGTGAAGAGGGCTAGATCAAGTTAAAATTCGGAAACCAGATATTAAAGATTGATATCTTTAAGACCTAGAAAGGAATAAACTGTAGGGTAATCGAGGAACTGTGTGACATCAGTTCTATGGTTGAGGATCTGCTTGCAGAGGAACACCTGATTATCCCTGATCCTCAACCCCAAGCAAATTCTGACCCACAGATAGAGGAGCCCAGAGCTGATCTAGATTCACCCCTAGCTCCCACTTTATCTTCTGAAGCTCATCCTGAACCCCCACCCACTGTTGATAACCCAGTTATGGAGTTGAAACCCCTCCTAGATCATCTGAAGTACATGTTTTTGTGTTCCAATCAAACATTTCCTGTGATCATTAATTCTCGACTCACATCCTATCAAAAGACAAAGCTTATTTCTGTTCTCTAGTACCATCAGAGAGCCATCGGATGGACACTCTATGATCTGACTGGTATCAGTCCCTCATATTGCACACACCATATCTACACTGAAGAGGGCTCACAACCATCCTGAGAGATGCAAGGAAGACTCAATCCGAATCTACAGGAGGTAATGAAGAAAGAGATCATCAAGTGGCTAGATGCTTGTATCATATACCCGTTCTCTAATAGCCGCTGGATGAGCCCGATCCAGGTTGTGCCTAAGAAGGCATGGCTCACCGTTATCATGACTAAATCTGGAGAGACCATCCCAATCCACATTGCAAATTCGTGGAGAGTTGGCATAGATTATCGAAAATTGAATGCCTCCACGAAGAAAGATCATTTCCCGCTTCTGTTCATTGACCAGATTCTTGAGAAATTGGAGGGAAATCAGTTTTTCTGCTTCTTAGATGGGAACTCCGAATATAATCAGGTGGCAATTCATCCAGAGGATCAGGAAAATACCACCTTTACCTGCCCCTACAGTACGTACACGTTCCGCAGGATGCCATTTGGGCTATGTATTGCACCTGCCACCTTTCAGCGGTGCTGCTAGCCATATTCTCCGATATGGTAAGTAATTACCTTGAGGTCTTCATGGACGACTTCTCGATATTCGGTGAATCTTTTGATGAATGCCTCTTGCATTTGGTCTAGATCCTTAGAAGATGCATTGAAGTGAACCTGGTTCTTTCCTAGGAAAAGAGCCACTTCATGGTTCCTATGGGCATCATACTTGGACACCTCGTCTCTCAGAGAGGTATCCAGGTTGACCAGGCTAAGGTGAATCTGATTTTCAAGCTACCTGTGCCTAACTTGGTCAAAGACATCAGATCATTCCTGGGGCATGTGGATTTTATCATCGATTCATACCTAATTTCTCTAAGATCGCACACCCCTTGACGAATCTCCTTTCGAAGGACACACCTTTTGAAATATCCAATGAGTGCATTCACGCATTTGAGATCCTACGTGACCAAGTCACCCAAGCACCAATCCTGCAATCTCCTAATTGCTTTCAACCCTTCGAGATCATGTTCGATGTGTCTGACAAACGTAGTAGGAGTGGTGCTGGGTCAAAAAATTGATGGGAAACCAGTGGTCATATATTACGCCAGCATGACATTGGACGAGGCTCTGTATAATTACACTATTATAGAGAAAGAGCTAATGGCTATAGTATTTGGCCTAGAGAAATTCAGGTCAAACCTCCTGGGTTCCCACGTCATCATTTGCTCGAATCACACTATAGTGAGGCACTTACTAGTGAAGAAGGATGCAAAGCCGAGATTAATCTGCTGGATCTTGTTGTTGCAAGAATTCAATCTAGAAATTCACGACAAGGTGGGAAAGCAGAATGTGCTAGCTGACCATTTGTCTCACCTTCCTTCTTCGGTCATTCACCCATCCAAACCTATTACTGAGTACTTTCCGGATGAGCATCTCTTGACCATTAACAGACTTCCTTGGTTTGCCGACATCGTGAACTACTTGGTTACGGGGAAAGTCCCACCAGATTGCGTGACTTCCAAGTGGGACAAGCTGATTTCCGATGCCATGTACTATGTCTGGGAAGATCTGTATCTTTTCCATATAGGTAATGACCAAGTGATCCAGAGATGCATTCCCGACAATGAGGTTAATGACGTAATCTCATTCTGTCATGACTAGGCCTACGTTGGCCATGACTCTAGGCATAAAAGCACAACGAAGATTCTCCAGTGTGGGTTCTTTTGGCCCCCAATGTTCAAAGACACACAATCCTATTTTAGGGCATGTGCTCGTTGTTAAACCCTCAGCAACATGGGCACACGAGATATGATGCCCTTGAATCCGATCATAGTGCGAGAAATCTTTGAGATCTGGGGAATTGATTTCATGGGACCCTTTCCAGGATCTAATGGCTTCAAGTACATCTTACTCGCTGTTGATTACGTCTCAAAATGGATCAAAGTCATCCCCACCAGAACAAGTGACCAAGAAGTTGTTCTTCAGTTCATTCAGGTGAACAACTTTTCCAGATTTGGGGTTCCAAAAGCCATCATCAACGATGGCGGGTCTCATTTCACTAATGTGCGCTTCCAGTCCCTGATGAAAAAGTATGGGGTGTTGCATCATATCTCGACTCCTTATCACCCCCAGACTAATGGATTGGTCGAGCTGTCAAATTGGGAGATCAAGAAGATCCTTCAAGTCACTATTCAACCTAACAGGAAGGATTGGTCTACCCACCTTCTGAAAGCCTTATGGGCCTAAAGGACCACCCATAAGACCCAGTTAGGAATGTCTCCCATTAGACTCATGTAGGGAAGGCATGTCACCTCCCCGTAGAAATGGTGCACAAAGCCTACTGGGCAGTATGAAAGTGCAATCTAGATCTTTTGAAGGCTGGAATCCACCGTCGATTGCAATTGAGCGAGATCGAGGAACTACACAATGATGCATACGAGAACTCACAAGTCTATAAAGAGCGGGTGAAAGCCTTCCATGACAGGCACATTTCACAAAAACTTTCCATTTTGATTGGAAAGTGTTACTCTTCAATGCCAAACTCAAGCTCTTCCCAGGAAAACTCAGATCAAAATGGATTGGACCATTCCTTGTGAGACAAGTATTTGGAAATGGAGAGGTCAAAATCAGTGAACTCATTCACGAATCTGAACCTTTTGTCATGAACGGTCAAAGATTCAAACCATTTTTTGAACTCACTAACTCGAATTTGGTTGCAGTATCTTTTGATCTCCATTCTCCCTGATCTTCATTGCGCCCAGCTGATGGCGTTAAACTTAGCATTTAATGTGAGGCAACCTGTCATCTTTGAAAAACCTAAAACCCTTCTGACATATCTCTTTGCTGAAATCATATTGCACTTTAGGGTTCGTCCTTTAGAATAGCCGGCTCCACCTTTGATACTTGTATCAAAGCTAGAAATCATTTGCAACAGTCATTCCGACTCATTCACCACCTACTTGTTCTAAGGAACGATCTGAATTGATCTCGAACCCACCTAATTTATAATGGGGACATTGCAAATCTTAGGCATAGGGGGTATTAAAGTACAAAACAATGTGAAAATCAATGCATGGAAGGGTTTTATTCAAAAAATATATATATAAGAAGAGGAAAGGAGAGGCCAATTTGAATCAAGTTGAATGAAAAGAGGAGAAGAGGAAAAAAAAAGAAAAGAAAAGAAAGAAGAGAAAGGAGCAAACAAAAAGAGAAGAAAATGAGTTAGTCCCTTAAAATTGAGTGTGGAACTTACCTAACTTCTAAGTTGAATCGGATGATGAATTAAGACCTGGAAGGCTAAAACTTAGGAGATTAGTGACGAGTACCAATGGTCGAGGCATAGATCGCGTAAAAGATGAGTGCATTGTAGTATAGTGTGAAATACGTCTCAAGCAATTAAATTAACGGAACTGGTGAGTCCCGGTCGATCATAGAGAGGCAGGAAGCACCTTTGATTTCATGCATTTGTTCCAAATATAATTACTAAATAGCATAAACAATGAATCGCAATATATATATCAATCAAAGAGTTTGAACATGAGTTGCATACATATAACTAAACAAATTCTAACATAAACATAAACTATCTATGTAGCAGAACAAGGGCACCACGGGTAGTTTGTGGTGGCCTTCTGGAGAGGTTGGGGATAATAGCAACGATCCGTCGAGGTGGCCCAATAGACGCTTCAGACGGAGATGCAGAGACAAAGGCAGGGAAGACGGGAAGAAGGGAGAGGAGTTGTAGAAGGAGAAGAAGAAAAAAACTATGGAATGAATTCAAAGGGGACCCTTAGGCCTCTTTTCGTAGCTTTTTTGAAGGGCATTTAGGGCATTGGAGCCCTTATTCTCGTGCAAAAGCTTTAGGTTAATCAGATCCGTTGATCGGGAGATCAATGATCCTGATTAAGCCTTCCAAATCCTTCTCCCATTACTGTTTAATCTGGTGCTGACAAGTGGCACAATGTGTGCCCTTGGATCTGCATTTGACGGCCTCTACTTGCCTGCCGTACAGCGCTTAGTCACACCTCAAATCGTAAGCCCTCTTAGCCGTCCGATCTCTCGATTGGATGACTTAAAAAGCGAGCGCTGCGCCCGACCGACTCCTAAGGCACGCGTCATCACGAGCATCTTCATCTGACGCCCCTGTGCCCGCCACGCGTCTGCGCCTGATCCGCCCAATGAAGATTCGTGATTGAATTTCATCCACACACGGTCGACTCCCACATCGCGACTCGAACCCACGTCGCGCGTTGATTGTTAAGTGTGCTCTCCACTGTGCTACACATGCGGTTTGTTACGGTTTCCATTTCATGTGCAGCCGCCCTCGACTATTGGATGGAAATCCAATGGTCGAGATCTCGTCCTTGCTTGATGAAGCGGCTGGAGGCAAACGACGTGGATGCATCGCGGCCGTTGGATGAAGCCACGTGGTGCCATCATGGTCGTCCATCTTCTCCTTGTATCTAATGATGTAGGACTCTGATTGAGTTGATTTTTGTGCCGTTGGATTGCGAACATTGATCCGGATCATCCGTGCGGTTGGATTTGTCATCTGAGGTCCAGATATTCTTCAATTTGCCCCTTGTCTCTTCTTCTGTGGACTCCCTAGGGTGCTACAGGAGTCTGATTGATGCGATCTTGGAAGCGTTGGACTCCCATCATCATTCCAAATAGATCCATAAGGTTGGATCGATCATCTGCATCCTTGAATTACCTGTAACTATTAATACCTCTCAAATAGCACATTATTATGTATAAAATATATAAATCATCTAGGATGCAAAGTACGATGTGTATGCATGCAGAATGCCCATGTTAAGCTAGGTTCTACCTTAATTGAGGTAAATTAGGGCCTATGATTGCTACGCAATTATACCCCCATGTCTAAATCTTGCTAGTACCTAGCAAGTGCAAGACTAAATGCATTTTATCAAGAGTTTAACTAAAGGTTTATTTCTTTTTGTTTCATCCAAAAATTCAGGATCCCGATAACCATGAATGTGTAATGTTGTAGCTTCTGCAACGGATCCAAGCGAAGAGTCGATATATATTTAAAGCTTGTACTTGACCCCTACTAAAATTCTATTGGGATAGGAAAACCTCTTCTCTCGGGGATATAAACTATTCTCTGATTTTAGCCCCGACATTTGGCTTTGGTAGAAGACATCTGAGTTAACTGGATTTATATTTGGTGGCTCACTCTCTTCTGGTGCTACATAGAGACTAGTATTTCAGAATCTAGATTTCTAGATTATCGAATAAATTAACTTAGAGAGAGGCTGAAAAACTATGCTTTCTTTAATCTTTTGTACTTTTTCTTTTCTCTCTTTCTCTCTTCTTTTCTTTTTCTTTTTCTTCCTAAGCTCACATCTCACTAGATTTGCAACTATATTTGGTGGTCTTTCATGGCATCACACTTTAATTAGGTTCTAATAACCCTATGACTAAATCAGACCCCTCAGCTCGTATTCAGGTAGTCAGAAATACCGAAAAAAATAGGTTAAGGCTATATTTGGTGGTTCGTGGGGATGGTAGGTGTTTTTGCCTCAAAACACTTTGACTTACATAACTCAAACTTCTTAACATAACACTTTTTTTTTCAAGCAAATACCTCATTTGTATGCTTTCTTTTTTCATATCTACTGGCACAATGCCATTACCAACATAACACTACAATGCAACATGACATATGTACTTTTATTCATGAGGCATTATTTGGGTTTTTTTTGGGGATACCAAGAGGATCTCGGGTGGCTTATTTGGTGGAAGTGCTTACTCTCGGCACCAGGTAGGGAATGGATATGATGGTGTATTTCTGACCTTGACATTAGTACCCTCCTTCAGTCAAGGATTCCGCAGAGGACGGTCGTGACCATCCACCTCAGTCCTAGTTTTACCGGAACCCGCTCTTTGTGTTTTTTCCTTATTTAGTCGCTCTCGTACAGAATTTCTCATAGAATTAGTACACAAGAACTGAGAGTGAAAACTATGCCCAACTCTGAGTATTATTCAATTATCCAGAATTAAAGATTCCTTACACTAGCCTTAGAGCACTAGTAGACACTCTACTCACATCTCACACATGTTTTGGTGGATCTACTAGAAGATGGTTCACCTGACTCCCTGATTGTTATCCAAGGGTTTAGGAGAAGAAGCAATGCTTCTTCTCGACAAACTAGAGAAATCTATCGGTTTTCATAGTGTATCCATTGCAAATTCTACATGCAAGTGTGAGGTTATACTGGATTCTAAGCTTAGGAATCTATTAAAGAATAACTCTTTAATAAAACCTCTTGATAAAATGATCTAATCCCCCTACTTATTGGCAGAAAATTTTCAGTTTTTATGGACTGCCCCCCATGCCTAAGCGTTTGCATGTCCTCATGCATGAATGAAAGAAATTGGAATAAGGTAGGGTGTAAGTGGATAGAAATCACCTGAAACTGTTTCTGAGTTGTCGTTTAGCTTATGCCATCCCTGCAATGCCATACACAATATGCAAAACAATATGCAAAAGTGAAATATACTATGTATATATGGTATGTATATATGTATACATGCTGAGTTTAATGCCTCCAGCTGGGAACTCAGCAGTGACATGTCCTTGAGAAGATGTATCATTTCGTCAGCAGGAGGAGGTTCATGGGCAAAGAATGGTTTGAGGCGCTGGCCATTAACTGTAAAAACATGCCCAGATTTCGAGTCTCTAATTTGGACCGCCCTGTTAGGATACGAGTGGACCACCAGAAACGGCCCAATCCACTTGGACTTGAGCTTTCCCGTAAAGAATTTGAGTCGAGAGTCAAACAACTTGACCTGCTGGTTGAACTCCTTCCTCAGGATGTGTCGATCATGGAAAGCCTTTGTCTTGTCTTTGTATAATTTTGCATTTTCGTAAGCTTCCCACCTAATCTCCTCTAACTCACTAAGCTGGAGCTTCCTTTCATAACCTTCGACCTCGAGGTTAAAATTACACTTCTACACTGCCCAAAAGGCACGATGCTCCAACTCCATAGGAAGGTGATAGGCCTTTCCATACCATGTGGTATGGCGACATTCCGAGTGGGGCCTTGTATGCGGTCTGATATGCCCATAGTGCATCAATCAACCGATCAGACCAATCCTTCCTATCAGGTCTAACCTTCTTTTGAAGGATAAGCTTGATTTGACGGTTTGATACTTCAGCCTGCCCATTGGTCTGTGGGTGATACAGGGTAGCAATGCGATGCTGCACCCCATATTTCTTCAATAATGACCTGAAATGGGCATGGATGAACTGACTACCCCCATCACTTATCAGGGCACGAGGAACTTCAAATCTCGCAAAAATGAATTCCCAGACGAAGGATATAATAGTCTTATGATCAACTCGTCTTGTCGGGATAGCTTCTACCCACTTTGAGACATAGTCTACTGCGAGGAGTATGTACTCAAAGCCATGCGAGTTCGGGAAGGGGCCCATAAAGTCAATGCCCCAGACATCGAACACCTCTACGACGAGAATAGATTGGAGAGGCATCATGTCTCTCCGGGTCTTAGAATCGACTGACTGGCATCTCTTACAGCACTCAGCAAACTCGTGTGTAACTCTGAAAATGGTTGGCCAAAAAAATCCCGACTGCAAAATCTTTGCAATGGTCTTTCGGCCCGAGAATGATCCCCACAAGCATCACTATGGCAGAAGGATAGCGCACTAGAGATTTCCGAATCAGGGACGCATCTACGAATGATCTGATCAGCCCCAATGTGAAAGAGCAGTGGGCTGTCCCAAAAATAGAATTTAGCCTCTGATATAAATTTGAGTTTTTGATCCTTGGATAATCCCACAGGTAGCCTGTTTGCAACGAGATAGTTTGCTATATCAGCATACCATGGAAACTCAATAGAGTTAATAGACAACAGTGACTCATCTGGAAATCGGTCTCATATTAGCGGGGAGTACGAAATATAGTCTGGGTCTAGCCGAGACAAGTGATCTGCCACAACATTATGTGCTCTGGCTTTGTCACGAATCTCAACATCAAACTCTTGCAAAGGAAGGATCCATCTGATAAGGTAGGGTTTTGCGTCCTTCTTTGCCAACAAATGCTGGAGGGAGGAATGGTCAGTGTAGATGATAACTTTGGACCCAAGTAAGTATGACCTGAATTTCTCTAACCTAAATACGACAGTTAGCAAATCTTTCTCAGTGACTATATAGTTACGCTGAGCCTCATTCAGCATTTTGCTAGCGTAGTATATTACGAATGGATGGCACTCCTGACTCTGGCCAAGAACTGCTCCGACAGCAAAGTCGGAGGCATCACACATCATCTCGAAGTCGAGAGACCAGTTGGGAGGTTGGAGTAGGTGCACTTGAAACAGCGCTTCGCAAGGTCTCGAAAGCACTGAGACATGAGGAGTCAAAATCAAAGGGAGTGTCGATTAGCAGAAGATTTGTTAATGGATGAGCGATTTTCAAGAAATCTCGAATGAATCTTTGATAAAATCTGACATGCCCTAAAAATGATCTAATTTGCCTAACCAAGCTAGGTGGGGGTAATTGCGAAATGATTTTGGACTTAGCTCAGTCGACCTCGAGTCCATTAGAGAAGATTCTATGACCTAGTACGATGCCATCCTTCATCAGAAAATGGCTTTTTTCCCATCAAAGTACTAGGTTAACTTCTATACATCTCCTCAGGATCTTTGTGAGGTTATCAAGACAAGACGAAAAATCATCTCCAAACACGGAGAAGTCATCCATGAACACTTCTACGTAGTCCCCGATCATGTCTGAAAAGATGGCCATCATGCATCGCTAAAAAGTAGCTAGTGCGTTACAGAGGCCAAAGGGCATCCGCTTAAAAGCGAGTGTTTCGAAGGGGCACGTAAAAGTTGTCTTGTCTTGATCTTTCGGGTTGATCACTGCTTGCTTGTACCCGGAGTATCCATCCAGAAAGCAGAAGAAACTACGCCTAGCCAGCCATTCTAAAATATGATCAATAAAGGGTAAAGGAAAACGATCATTTTTGGTAGCCGAGTTTAGCTTCTTGTAATCAATGTAGACCCACCAAGAAGTCATGGTGCGGGTCGAGATGGATTCGCCCAATTCATTTTTTATCATGGTGAGTCCCGCCCTTTTGGGCACAATCTGAATGGGACTCACCCACTGGTTGTCGGAAATTGGGTAGATAATGCCTGTGTCCAACCATTTAATGATCTCCTTCTTGACAACCTCCAACATATTTGGATAGGCGTCTCTGAGGTTGTCTCAATGGTCTCACCCCTTCATCAGTGTAGATATGGTGAGTGCAATATGAGGGGCGAATCCCACAGAGATCGGCAATGCCCCACTCGATAGCTACCTTATGTGCTTGCAGAACGAAAATATATTGGTGTTCCTGGTCTGGAGTCAAGTGAGCATTGATAATCATGGGATACGTCTCACTTTCTCCCAGAAACATGTACTAAGGGCTATAACTCTAGTAGCGAAGGGTGGAGAGAGGGTTTATGCAGGGGAGGAAAGGAAATAACAGTAGAAATCTACTGATCCTAACTATTGGAGAATTCATCCACAGTGGTCATGTAATCCTATCTTAAGATATCAATGTTAGATAGGACAGGATAGTCAGGATCAAGGGTGTTGGAAGCAGATGAACACCCATGACAACCAGATCCATGGGATGAAATGTGTATGTCATTAGTCTCAGTCCCGTGTGGATCGCGATCTAAGACCCTTGATAGTGAAGATGAATGTGCCATTGGGTCACTGCAGAGGAGCCCAATGTTCCCACAGAAAGTCGAATCTTCATCTTCACTATCCTCCTCGATTAGATCACAATCAAAGTTCTTTGATGCCCTAAAAATGTTTAGTCTAAGCTTTTCATTCCCTAGGGCAATCTCCATGCATCCTAATGCACAGTCGATGTGTGCATGGGCAGTTGCCAAGAACGAGCAACCTAGAATAATCGGTGCATCACGGAGATTAGGAGGAACCTCCATATCAAGAATAAAAAAGTCCACTGAAAAGTAGAATCCTTGGACTTTCATGATCACATTTTCAACCACCCCCCTCGACGTTTTCACTGATCAATCAGCCAACTGTATGGTAACCGAGGTGGGCTTCAACTCCCCAAATCGAAATCGATCAAATACTGTGGTGGGGGTTAGGTTGATGGACAACCCTAAGTCAAGAAGGGCCTTACCAAAAGGGGAATCCTGCAAAAAGCAAGAAATCAATGGTGTACCCGGGTCCTTCTTTTTGGGCGGTAAGTCGGCTAAGATAACAATGCTGGCTTCCTCAGATAATACCGCCTGTCGTCTAATTTTCTGCTGTTGCTTCGAAGGATAGTAGTCCTTGAAGAACCTAGCAACAGTAGGGATGTAATATGTTGCTTCGAGGAGAGGGACCTGAATGTGAACTTCCTTGAACATAGATTTCAGGTCCTCGAAATTCCACGTGTCCTTTTTGTGTGCTGAATCTCGCATTAGAGCTGCGGGAAAAGGGATGGGAATTTCAAGGTCTAGGGGCTTCTTTCCTTTGTCTAATGAAGATGGTATGAGAGGAAGAGGGTTGTGAGCCATCTGGCCATAGAGTGCAGGAAAAATCATTACCCACTTGCCTAGGTAGCGGGTCCTGTGTAGTCTTTCCGCTCCTTAAGGTGACAGCTTTTGCATCGATGTGCTATCCATGAATGGGCAGAGGAGAGTTTTGGCCTGAATACACAGGGTTTAGCAATAGAGGTGGCTGATCGAGCCCATAACCAGGTGGTGCGGGAGGTGCTTGCAGAACAACATGTGCCTACCCCTGTGGTTCTTGGAATCTAGGTAGGGCGCCCTGAGTCTGCACATATCTCAGGTTTGGGATAGGTTGGTGAACGCACATGTATCAGTTGCTTGAAATCAGGGTTACAAGTAACCCGTCGTCGTAGTTGCAAAACTTGTGGTCAAATAAAATTTATACTGAAACTCCAAGGGAGTCCCGGGTCGAACATAGGGAGGCAACGTTTACTTTAAGTGAAAATCGCACTTCGTTTTGTCTGTTTTTGGTATTTCAGGGTTTTGTTATTTTTTTTTGTGTTTTTGAAAGAAGAAGACAAGCAGAATAAATCACAAGAGATATGGAACAAATATTTTATATATCGTGAATGTCTATTACAATATTCTACGAAAGCATAAAAAGAGAGGGAGGTGAGAAAGAATCTCCCGAAGCAACTGTTCGGCGAGACGACGGTGCCTTGCAGAAGCTCGGACGAAGGAAGTGAGGAGCAGGTTGACGAAGGTGAGATGCAGGAGGACGTCGGGTAGAGGAAAGCTTCGGCGTGGCTCCAGAATGGAGGTGAGAAGGAAAAGATTATCTGCTACCGGAACGAGGGTGGGAGGATGGCTCCAAGGCGACCTATGAATGGGGATGGGAAGTTGGAGGAGTATTTGGTGGGGCAGAGGTTCGGTAGACTAATAGGTGACTTAGGAGCTTGAGAGCAAGCTCTAACAAAGCGTTGGTAGGCTTGCTTGAGCTTGGGAGTAGGTGGGAGTAGAGTAGGTAGAGATGGCTTGGAAGGGAGGGGTTGTAGGTTCTTTTATAGTGGAGAAGAGGCAAAAATAGACATGGGACCATTAGTGACTTCCAGGCCGTCGCTAGATGCGTTGCTGTAGATAGGTCATGCCCACTCAGACCCATAGCTGGCGTTGCTGGCACGTGAAGAATTAGCGACGGCTATAAGCGTCGCTGTAAGTCCAGCTCATGCGTCGCTGTAGGCTGGCGCTAACCGAGCACGCGCCCGCCCCATGCTCCGCTGGTGCTGCCTGTATTGTGTCCGCTCCCCTCCCTTGATTGCGCAACAGCCTGCTGGTGTGCGTTCGTGTGCACTCGATAGAGAATGGGGGGTGCTGCAAGGATTCGAACCGTCGCCCCACCCGCTGCGCCGAGCCTTCATGTGCATCGCGAGGAGGAGTTTGCAGCTGCGTGGCGCGGTGAGCTCTCAACCGTTGGATTTGCATCCAATGGCTAAGATCACTTGATGGGCAGCCTTTGAAGATGTGGCGGGTGGCTATGGGCGCTCCAAATGGTGCCACGTGGCACCATTTGGACCGTCCACACTTCATTACTTGTAAAGGATGACACGGTGCTCGGATCAAGGTGATTTCTACGTTGTCGGGCTGCGATCGACGCTCTAGATCCATCCGTATGGTTGGATTTTTCATTCGAAGTTCGTAAGGATGTCGCATTGCCTCTTGGCCATATAAAATGAAGGAATTAATATACAAAACAAACAACTATCCTAAATGCCATGAAATGGATGTTATGCAATATTTATAACATGATATGCAATGCTAAACCTAGGAACTATCATAAATAAGCAATTTATCATGAATTCATGTGTGTTCATCAGTTGGGAAGGCAAAGCTCCCTGTGACCTATGTTCCTATATCATCTAGTTTTGCATGTTTTGTATGCTTTGAATTTTCTCAGCCATTGCCTTCATTATTTGCAGGTTTTCATGAATGGATTTCCGAATTGATGACTGCAATTCCTCCTTCAGAGACCAAAGGGTTGGCCTGCTTTGGAGGATAGTTGGCAGCTTGGTGCAACGGTTGATAAATAGAATGGGTTTGTTGCTGCTGAGACAGGAATGGCTGCTGATAACGATGGCTTCGAGAGATAACCGGGTTTTATTGTTATGTCGTTGTAATATAGCCAGTTGTTGCCATCATTTCAAATATATAAATTTTTTTACTCGGAAAAGAGTTCCCGAGGTCGAACTCAGGGAGCAAGTTGTATTCTAGAGATATACATGTTTCTTTTACAAAAATAAACAAAGAGAGAGAAAGAATTTGGTGTCTTTTTTTTCTTTGTTTCTCCTCGTCTCAGATCTTCTTCTTCTTTGTCTGCAGAGGTGATGTTCTTCTTCTGCAGTGGTGATGCTCTTCTTCTTGTTCCAGCTGTTCTTCCGTTTTCTTCTGTCTTTCTTCAGATCTTCTTCTTTCTTCTTTGTTTTTCTTCTTTCAGATCTTCCCTTGTTCTTTTGTGTTCTCCTCTGCCTCGCCTTCTTCTGATGTTCTTCAGATTTTCTTTTTCCAGTCAGGACGTCGCCCCTTCTTCTTTCTCTTTTTTTTCTTCAGGACGTCGTCTAATTTCCAAATCAGACGACTTAAACTGCCTGTTGCTACAGTGTCTCCCTCAGCTTCCTTCTTCTTCCGCGGTCCTTCTTCTTCACCTGTGCCTGCACACTTCAGAGTTTTACGTCAGAGGCAAAACCTACTCTACCCTCTCCCCCCGCGTCTCTCTCTCTCTGAAACCACTCTTGGGAAAGCTCTCCCAGAGCTGCCGGGTAGTCGGGTACGGGTCGCGCCCGGGTCCAGGCCCACCGGCGTGCGTGGTGGGTGAGGAGTGCAGGTCAGTCTAAGTCGGGTCGGATCGGGTCAGGTCCGCGGGGCGTGAGCGCGGACGAGACCGGGTAACCGGGCGGGTGAAGGGGACCTCACCCCGTGTGCTGAGGCAGTAAGCCTCCAGCACTTTTGCGTCTTATATCGCTGCGCCTCTTCAGACTTTTCCGAGGTGGGACTAAATGTCCCACCTCAATTGCGCGCCCGCAGCGGGGAAAGACGCGGGCGATCGCGGCGTCACGCGAAGCCTTCTGCCTTAGCTGCGAGCCTGGTGTTTTGTTGAAACGCCTCGCAAGGCCTGGGAGTCGAATCTGGGCGTGGCGCTGAGCGTGGCGCGCCTGTAGCTGCAGGCGGAAGCAGCTCCTTCTGCACGGCAATGGCGGCGGAGGGCGGGTGGCCTGTTCACAGAAAATGGCCTCTTGGCCTAATCAGAAGGTGCCGGGAGCTTCGCCAGGGTGCGACGAAGCTCGTGTGGGTGGTGGCGAGGCGTGGGGCGGCGTGCAAGGGCTGCCCTAGGTCGGACTGTGGGTCGGAGGATGGGTTTGTTGGGGGAAGCGTTACGGAGGTGTGGAGTGGCAGTGAAGGGGTGGGGGGTGCTCAGTGTGACGAGGCGGAGGTTCGGTGAGGGTCGGCGAGGTGTGTGAGGCTGTGGAGCGATGGGAGCATCTCGCCGGAGGGTGGCCGGAGACGAAGGGGGTGACGATGGTCAGGGTCGGTCGAGGGCTTAATTGAATAAATTGAAAGCGGGGAAAGAAAGAGGAGAAGGGGAGTAGTTCTAGCTTACTTGCAGGGACGAAGGGGGAGTAGCACACGACTGTCGCCGGAGAAGACGATGCTCAGGGAAAGGGGCGGCGGCGAGCAGAGAGCCGGAGAGGCGCCAGCTGGGTGCGGCGTGGCGCG
Organism: Thalassia testudinum; assembly: GCA_037157565.1. Lineage (NCBI taxonomy): Eukaryota > Viridiplantae > Streptophyta > Magnoliopsida > Alismatales > Hydrocharitaceae > Thalassia > Thalassia testudinum. The sequence goes on from JAZHRO010000024.1 coordinate 81,233,993, forward strand.
GGAAGAGCAGGGGAGGAAGTCTCTGCTGCTGGTATTGCGGCAGGGCGAAGAGGAGAAGGGGGAGGAACCGCCGGAGCTGGTGAGCGTCTGCCGGAGAGAGAAGAGAGGAACGTTGGGGGTTTTCTCCGTCAGATCCGAGCTGCCCCGGTCGGTGGAGCAACGGGGGGTATTTATAGGGATCAAAACAGGGCGGAAGGCGGAGGGAGACGACGTGTCTCCCTCGCCGGAGGACGCCGGAGATGGAGACCCATACCGTCCGTGCGTTCGCACGGCCGGTATGGTGGGTTACAACAACCAAGGGGGTGTCCCTGCGACGGCTGACGACGCAGGGCACCCCCGGTTTACTTGCCAGGTTCCCCCCCCTCACCCTGCGCGGCGCCATGCTCCGCGCAAGGTCGCCGGAGCATGGTGCTGGCAGGTTTTGCAGGGGGGACCTGATCGCAAAGAACGAAGGGGAGTTAGGGGCTAAAATGCGAGGGTTCAAAAGTTGAGGGCCAAAGAGTAAATATATGAGGACCAAAGTGTAAAGTCGGTCAAGGAGGTTTCTTCTTAAGCTCAAGTTTTTATACATGATTAATTAGGACCTAAGGAATCTGATGGTGAATTTCATTTCTATATTAAACCTTGTTTGACCGGTCAATTTATGCAAAAACCCAAATTAAGTTATTAATTGGGCATGGTTCTCAATGTAGGTCAAAATGGGTTCTGAAGGCCAAATTGAAGGTTCTAAACCCTAGAGATTATTTTTCTATGAATTTTAGAGGGTTTATTCTATTTTTACTTTGCCTCGAACCTTGTGAATTGAAGTGGGTTGTTTTAGGGTTGCAGATTATCATTTAGTTTCTTGGAAGTGCTGTAGCCCTTGCTAGATCATCTCATCCCACTTTTATTCTTATTAAGCTGCTTTGACCTATGTTTGGGCCCTGAATTACCCTGTATGCAGATTATACTGGTAAAATTGCATTTTTACCCCTTATGACTTGTTTTCTTCTCAAACTCAGAATTCTCTGAGTTAAGCCTTTCCTTGAGATATGTAGGAGCTTTTATCCTTTGTATTAGGTCAAAATGAGCTAGTTATGGCTCATGATGAGGTTCTCATCATACCCCCATGCCTAACTTTTGCTAGTCCCTTAGCAAAAACTTAAGGTTTCAACCCCTGTTCTAGACCATGAAGTTTTTAATAGTTTTAGATAAGTGCCCTTTTTTATTTGAGCATAGATTAGGTTAGAATGCTGACCATAGGCCTAAAAGGTACTCTAGTACCAATCAAGATCCAAATCTGTCTAGCCTTAGCCTCAGTCTTTTAGCAAAGGTTTTTAAGGTCCACAAGAACTAACCTAAGGTTTATTGGACTTCGTGGTTAAAGCACCCGTGCTTGAAATGATTTTAGCCCTGGCTCAGTTCGCAGTGCATTTTGTAAGAGAGAGATAGAAAGTTTTTCTGTTTGGAGAGTTTTCTCTCTCTTTTTCTTTTTAGTTCTAGCCTAGGATTGGCTTTTCAACACGGTCTGTATCAGATTCCTTGCTCCCATCATCAATCCTCAAGGGTTCCTGGCGATCGATGCTTCGAGATAGCACCGCCCATGGCAACCCCCGGAACCCTGGCTATTGAGATTTCGAGATAATCCCATCCATGGTGTTCCGTGGCCGATTCCAGACCCTGGCAATTGACACTTCGAGATAATGCCATCCATGGAATCTGAACCAACAGAGTGCTTACATGCCCCCAGTAGGATATGTAAATATCCTAAGAGACAAGCACCGAGGAGATGATATTTTGTTACGCATCTTCGAGGGGATTTCCCGCCTCTCCGCGCTGGGAACTCGTCCAAATCAACTTGTGTTGATCGGCCGCTCCTATTCTAGGTGTTCTTTTCAGAATTTTTGCGACGCTTCTGCGTGATTCTGATTTTTACGCTTACTGAACCAGGCTGTGTGTGAGGTTAGGGTGCTTAGGTTACTGAGTCCCGTAAACCAAAAATTAGTTAACGAGGCCGAATACTCCCTAAGCCTTAGACCTAATACTTCAGCTTTTCATTTTCCTCAACCTCTTGAGGAGTGTCCAGATCTTAATGGGTACTAAGAGTCTATTCAAGAATGCCTAAGGTTTGCATTCTTTACTAATCTCTTTGTGCACTTTTCTTGAATGAGGTCTAGAACTTAGGTTAATTCCTTAGTTCCTTACTAATGACTATCACTTTTTCTCATAATTTTGTGCTTCTTTTTCATTTTGTTTCTTTTCTCCTTCACAAAATTTCCTTCTCCTCTTTTCCTCTTATTCTTTTTCGAAAAATTTTTTAATTTTTTTTTTTTGGCATATGTGAATTTTTTGTTTGAAACCTTTTCTTACAAGTTTTGCACTTTCATACCCCCCCATGCCTAAGATTTGCAATGTCCTCATTGTAACCTAGGGGGTCTTAGTTCATTCCTTAAGACAGAAATTTGGATGAGTGGATGGGTCGGGTTGAATTTTTGCGGACGATTTCAAATCCCAGATGCAAGCATCTGAGTTGGGGTCGGCTGTCTACAAGGGTGAACTTCGAGTGCTAAAAGGTGTCAGAACAAGTTTCAGGTTTTCAAAGAGAATGACGGGCTGCCTCCCGTTAAGCGTTGAGTTTTACGCCATCGGCTGGGCGCAATAAGCTCAAGGGGAAAGGAGGATATAAGATGCCTCAGCCAAATCAGTAGAAGTTACATCGATGAACGGCTTGAGTCTCTGACCGTTCACGATGAAAGGTTCAGAATCGTGGCTGAGTGGACTGATTTCGATTGCTCCATTTCCAAAAACCTGTCGGACCAAATATGGTTCGACCCACTTAGATCTCAGTTTTCCTGGGAAGAGTTTGAGTCGGGTATCAAAGAGTAGGACCTTTTGACCAGGATGAAAGATCTTTCTCGAGATGTGTTTGTCGTGGAAGGCTTTAACCCGCTCCTTGTAGATTTGCGAGTTCTCGTATGCGTCTATGCGTAATTCATCGATCTCGCTGATTTGGAGTTTTCTGTGGGTCCCAGCCTTGGAATGATCTAGACTACAGTTCCGTACTGCCCAATAGGCTTTATGCTCCAGTTCGACGGGAAGGTGGCATGCCTTTCCGTACACCAGTATAAAGGGAGACATGCCTAATTGGGTTTTGTGGGCGGTCCTATAGGCCCACAGTGCTTCCGGAAGTCGGGACGACCAGTCCTTCCTGTCAGGTCGAACAGTGACTTGCAGGATTTTCTTGATCTCCCGATTGGACAGCTCAGCTAGACCATTAGTTTGGGGGTGGTAAGGAGTAGAGATTCGGTGAGACACCCCGTATTTGGTCATCAGTGACCTAAACTAAGCATTTGTGAAATGGGTCCCCCCATCAGAGATTATTGCACGAGGAATCCCGAACCTTGAGAAAATGTGTTGATGAATGAATTTGAGAACGATTTTGTGATCACAGGTTCGGGTCGGTATGGCTTCGATCCATTTGGACACGTAGTCCACAGCCAACAGAATGTATTCGAAACCATCCGAAACAGGAAAGGGGCCCATAAAATCAATCCCCCAAACATCAAAGATTTCGCATACTAGAATCGGTTGCATAGGCATCATGTCGCGATGGCTCATGTTGCCCAAAGTCTGGCAACGACTGCATGCCTTGCAGTGATTGTATGCGTCTTTGAACAGTGTGGGCCAGTAAAAGCCGCACTGGAGGACTTTTGATGCGGTTTTATGCCCGGCAAAATGGCCACCGCATGCCTGGTCATGGCAGAAAGAGAGGATACTGTTGAATTCCCCTTCTGGGACACATCTCCGGATGATCTGATCGGCACCTATGCGGAAGAGGTACAGGTCTTCCCAAATGTAATACTTGGCATCGGAGCGTAATTTGTCTTTCTTGGCCTTCGGCCAATCGGACGGGGTCTGATGAGATGCCAAGTAATTTACTATATCAGCAAACCATGGAAGGCTAGTACCAATAGTCAGCAGGTGCTCATCGGGAAAATGCTCAGTGATGGGTCCGGAAGGGTCAATTATTTCAGAAGGAAGACGGGACAAGTGATCAGCTACCACGTTTTGCTTTCCCGCTTTGTCGCGAATCTCAAGGTCAAATTCTTGCAACAGCAAGATCCATCGGATTAATCGAGGTTTCGCGTCCTTCTTTGCAAGGAGATGCCTCACAGCTGTGTGATCCGAGTATATGATGACACGGGAACCCAGAAGGTACGATCTGAACTTTTCTAGGGCAAATACTACAGCTAGCAGCTCTTTCTCAGTAACCGTATAGTTACGCTGAGCCTCATCGAGTGTTTTGCTGGCGTAGTAAATGACCACAGGTTTCTTGTCATTTTTCTGTCCCAAAACCGCTCCTACAGCGAAGTCGGATGCATCACACATGATCTCAAAGGGTTGAGACCAATCAGGGGACTGTAGGATCGGGGCTTGGGTGACTCGGTCACGCAGGATTTCAAATGCTTGAGTGCATTCCTTGGAAATTTCGAAGGGAACATCCTTGGAGAGAAGTGTGGTGAGGGGGCGTGCGATTTTTGAAAAATCAGGGATAAATCGTCGATAAAAACCGACATGCCCTAAAAAGGATCGGATGTCCCTGATCGAGCTAGGCATAGGAAGGTGAGAAATCAGATTAACCTTAGCTCGATCCACTTGGATACCTTTCTCCGAAATTGAGTGTCCCAGGACAATTCCCTCAGGCACCATGAAATGGCTCTTTTCCCAGGAAAGAACCAAATTCACATCGATGCACCGCCTGAGTATCTGGACCAAGTGTTGGAGGCAATCGTCGAATGATGCTCCGAAAACTGAAAAGTCATCAATGAAGACTTCCAGATAATCACCTACCATATCTGAGAATATGGCAAGCATGCATCGCTGAAAAGTAGCGGGTGCATTGCAAAGACCGAAAGGCATCCTTCGGAAAGCGTATGTTCCGAAGGGGCAGGTGAACGTGGTCTTTTCTTCGTCCTCAGGATGGATTGCCACCTGGTTATAACCGGAGTACCTGTCAAGAAAGCGGAAGAACCTATTTCCCGCTAGTTTTTCGAGAATTTGATCAATGAAGGGTAGTGGGAAATGATCCTTCTTCGTGGAGGAATTGAGTCGACGGTAATCTATACAGACTCTCCACGAGTTGGCTAATCGGGTAGGAATGATTTCTCCGGTCTCAGTCGTTATAGTGGTGAGTCCTGCCTTCTTGGGCATGACCTGAATTGGGCTCACCCAACGACTATCGGAGATCGGGTAGATGATTCCGGCATCTAACCATTTGATTATCTCCTTTTTCACGACCTCCTGCAGATTGGGGTTTAAGCGTCTCTGCATTTCACGAGAAGGTCATGTGCCCTCTTCTGAATAGATATGATGAGTACAATAAGAGGGACTTATTCCAGTCAGATCATCGAGAGTCAATCCGATGGCTCTGCGATGTTGCTGGAGGACAATAATCAGACGGGATTCCTGTTCAGGAGTGAGGTTGGAATTGATAATCACCGGAAAGGTCTGATTAGAACCCAAAAATACGTATTTCAAGTGAGCAGGAAGGGGTTTCAGTTCGAGGATGGGGTTTTCAGCAGCAGCGGGTGGTTCAGTATAGATGTGACGTTCAAGGGTGGGAGTTACTGGGTTGTTCATATCTGGATTTGACTCCTCTGTTTGCGGGTCAAGATCCTTCTGTGGTTGATGAGGCATAATCGAGTCATTCTGGAGGTGTGATTCATCAACCAAAGTCTTGATGTCACAAATTTGTTCGATGACGCCGCAATTAATTCCTTGTTGGGCCTTAAATATATCAATTTTCAATGTTTGATCTCCAAACTTAAGCTCTATTTGGCCCTCCTCACAGCTGATGTTGGCTCTAGCAGTAGCCAAGAAAGGTCTCCCTAGAATGATTGGTGTATCCCTAGGGTTCTCAGGTGCATCCATATCTAAGACTATAAAGTCCACTGGAAAATAGAAATCCCGCACTTTCACGATAACATCCTCGAGAATCCCTTTTGGTGACTTTATAGATCGATCTACTAATTGTAATGTCACCTCGGTTGGTTTCAGCTCAGATTCTTCTAGATGGTCAAGTAAGGATGTGGGTATCAGGTTTATGGATGCACCCAAGTCTAACAATGCTCTATCAAATTGGGTACCACCTATCTTACAGGAAATCAGGGGAGTTCCAGGATCTTTTGCCTTGGGTGGGAGTCTACTAAGGATTACAGAGCTGGCTTGCTCTGACAGAACAATTGGGCTCCCTCCCTTGGTTCGCGGCTTACGCTGGGGTGTACATATATTCTTTAGAAATCGTGCGTAAGCTGGTACGTGGCGGATTGCATCCATCAAGGGGATGTTTATGTGGACCTGCTCAAAGAGCTTGACCAGGTCCTCCTCAGGGGCCACGGGTTTGGTGGTCTTCTTTCCCTTGGTCAGGGCCTCGGGAAACGGAATCTTGGTTGGTTCTTCTAGGATAGGTCCAGGTTGTGGATCTGGAACAGCGGTACCTTGGATAACTATCCTAGGGTCATGGTTATCAGGCTTGGAGTGGTTTGGATAATGCGGGTCTTGAGTTGTTTTACCACTACGTGTTGTTACAGAATTTAATCCGGCCTGATTTTGGTTTGGGTTTGGTAGGAGGGGTGGCTGCTGCTGAAATCCCGCATAAGAAGTTGAGGCTTCCATCTCGTCTGGAGATGGAGCAATAGGAGCCTGATAAATCCATTGGGCGTGGCCTAAATTTGGATTCATAACGCGCTTCTGGGTTGGCACGTTATTTGGGTTAGGAAGAGGTTGGGAGGGGAGTGTGCCTGGTTGGCGAGAATTTGCCAACTGAGCCAGTTGAGTTTTAACTTCTGTAAGCTCGTCCTTGTGCTGTTTTTGAATAGCCGCATTCGTTTTTTGAATGTCAGCCAGAGTCTGAAGGATTAGGGACATTTGATCCTGATTTGGCCCTGATGGATATGTAGGGTTGGGCCGAGGCTGAGGCGGCTGGTAGTGATGAGAGGGCTGTGGGCGGGACTGAAAAGGTGGTCTTTGGGTTTGGGAATTTCCCGCCCACTGAAAATTGGGATGGTTTCGCCATCCAGGGTTGTAAGTGTTGGAGAATGGGTCGTTCTGGATGGCGTTGAGGTCCTCGCAGGTCTGAGGAACCTCCTGAGAATCAGGGAAAGGAGGAATGGAGTTCCTCCGGCTGGTGTAGAAAGGATCGGATGATCTTCCAGTCCAAGAATCAGATGGGGATGGATATGGATCCATCCCAGGGGAAGATCGGTGGAGGATGTTTTGCACAGTCTCCTGTGTGGAAGGAGGTTGTGCAAAGGAGTTACGCGCGGAGGTGGCTCGCTGCAAGTGCTGAGTCAGCTCATCCACCTTCTTTTCAATGATTGAGACCTTGTCCAATCGACTGGCCATTAATTCCAGGTCGACTGATGCGGACAGGCCCTGCGTCTCATGTGCTCCCTTAAGATTCGTCGCTGCGCGGGTATTCGTCCTATCGAATAATTCCATGGAGTCATTGTTGATGGAGTTCTCGCACATGTTTTCGAGAATCTCCCATACGGTGTCTTCATGTTGACCCATGATGTTTCCTCCGCAAGTTGCATTGACGAAAAGGCGGATGTCCTCACGGAGTCCCTGGTAAAAAGATTGGACTTGTTCCCATTTAGGAACTCCGTGATGGGGGCACTTTCTCATGAGATCCTGAAAACGATCCCATGCCTCATGAAGAGGTTCTCCTGATTGTTGAGTGAAGTGTGTAATCTGATGGCGCAAGGCGTTGGTCCGACCAACGGGAAAGAACTTTTTCAAAAACTCGGATTGAAGTTCTTCCCAAGTGTTGATCGGCCGGGTCTGAGTTTGATACCAATGGGCGGCCTTGTCCATAAGAGAAAAGGAGAACATCTTCATGAGAAGAATATCCCGATTTTGCGCATCTGATCCAAAAGTGTGGGCCAGATGCTTTAGCTGTTTGATGTGCTGGAAGGGATCTTCAGAATTAAGCCCATGGAATTTAGGTATAGCATGAATCATGTTGGGCTTTAGTTCGGAATCAGGTCCTCCAGTCGGGATTCTGACTCGAGGATCAATGGCCACCGCAGCAGGATTGTAGTGGTCCCGCATCATAGGACGCTGTGGTGGGTGCACGAAGTTTTGGAAGAGGTCATTGAGTCGCTGGAGCTGGTGTTCCAGATTATTTTCTTCCTCAACTGGCTGAGCCATGATGGGAGAAGAAGAAGAACTTGGTTCAGAAGAGAGAATAATGTGAGGGTGTTTCTGCACAAACACGGGCGTTGAGGCTTGGCCTTGACGAGAGCGAATTTCTAAAGGAGGTCTTAAGGGTGGTCTTAGAGACCTCCTTCCGTACATGCACAGTTGGAAGAGGTAAGTTTAGAAGGTGCTGGACCCAATCAAGGCACCCAAAAATGTGTTGGGTGACTATAGAGGTGCGGGGCAGATGGACCCCTTGATCAGAAAGATCGTCCACCTGAGAATTACCTGGGCAGCCAGAGAGGGAGAGTCCCGCGAAGACCCCTACACGGTAGAGCGTCCCCACGGGTTACAGGGTTTCCCCCACCCGACCTCTCTTGTCACTGCGGGTCCAGGTAGACCAGAATGGGGATCTTGACCTCTTAAGTCTACCAATTTTAGCTTAAGATCAGGGTGCTTAAAGTTACACTTGAACTCTTAGGTATTTTGAGTGAGAAAGTGACCTAATTTTATGGTTGGTTGACCCAAGGAGTCAACTTTACCTCTTGTTCCTTTGAGAGCTTTTTTTGGGTCCTTTCTTTTAGGGTTCAAGTGTTTAGAGAGCCAATTATTTTAGGTTTTCTTTGAATAGGTATTTTCAGACAAGGGCTTGGGCACACTTCATGTGGTTTTCTCAATTCTTGCTTAAGGAGTGTGTCTCTAAATCCCTAGTGTTGGATCCTAGGTTGGCTCTACTTGGTCTAGTTAGTTCTTTGTTGGGTAATTAGGGCTCAATCAAGAATGTGTTAGCCCTTAAATACCCTTAATAGTGTGTAGGAATAATGAGTTGAAAACATGCAACTTTTATGGTTACTAAGTATGGAAGACAGGTTAGCCCTATATTGCTTGTTCTTTTCTTTCTTTTCAGTTTTAAGGGTTAATAGCGAGAGGAAAAATTTACCTGTCCCCGGAGTGGTTGTTGTGCGGTTGCTTGTCTTCTTGATTTCCTGTAGTTTTCTGCACAAAAGAGAGGAGATTATCAGAAATTAAAAAGAAACAGGAATGTTTACCTCTAGAATAGCCGTTGCTCCCCGGCAGCGGCGCCAATTGATAACGATGGCTTCGAGAGATAACCGGGTTTTATTGTTATGTCGTTGTAATATAGCCAGTTGTTGCCATCATTTCAAATATATAAATTTTTTTACTCGGAAAAGAGTTCCCGAGGTCGAACTCAGGGAGCAAGTTGTATTCTAGAGATATACATGTTTCTTTTACAAAAATAAACAAAGAGAGAGAAAGAATTTGGTGTCTTTTTTTTCTTTGTTTCTCCTCGTCTCAGATCTTCTTCTTCTTTGTCTGCAGAGGTGATGTTCTTCTTCTGCAGTGGTGATGCTCTTCTTCTTGTTCCAGCTGTTCTTCCTTTTTCTTCTGTCTTTCTTCAGATCTTCTTCTTTCTTCTTTGTTTTTCTTCTTTCAGATCTTCCCTTGTTCTTTTGTGTTCTCCTCTGCCTCGCCTTCTTCTGATGTTCTTCAGATTTTCTTTTTCCAGTCAGGACATCGCCCCTCCTTCTTTCTCTTTTTTTTCTTCAGGACGTCGTCTAATTTCCAAATCAGACGACTTAAACTGCCTGTTGCTACAGTGTCTCCCTCAGCTTCCTTCTTCTTCCGCGGTCCTTCTTCTTCACCTGTGCCTGCACACTTCAGAGTTTTACGTCAGAGGCAAAACCTACTCTACCCTCTCCCCCCGCGTCTCTCTCTCTCTGAAACCACTCTTGGGAAAGCTCTCCCAGAGCTGCCGGGTAGTCGGGTATGGGTCGCGCCCGGGTCCAGGCCCACTGGCGTGCGTGGTGGGCGAGGAGTGCAGGTCAGTCTAAGTCGGGTCGGGTCGGGTCAGGTCCGCGGGGCGTGAGCGCGGACGAGACCGGGTAACCGGGCGGGTGAAGGGGACCTCACCCCGTGTGCTGAGGCAGTAAGCCTCCAGCACTTTTGCGTCTTATATCGCTGCGCCTCTTCAGACTTTTCCGAGGTGGGACTAAATGTCCCACCACAATTGCGCGCCCGCAGCGGGGAAAGACGCGGGCGATCGCGGCGTCACGCGAAGCCTTCTGCCTTAGCTGCAAGCCTGGTGTTTTGTTGAAACGCCTCGCAAGGCCTGGGAGTCGAATCTGGGCGTGGCGCTGAGCGTGGCGCGCCTGTAGCTGCAGGCGGAAGCAGCTCCTTCTGCACGGCAATGGCGGCGGAGGGCGGGTGGCCTGTTCACAGAAAACGGCCTCTCGGCCTAATCAGAAGGTGCCGGGAGCTTCGCCAGGGTGCGGCAAAGCTCGTGTGGGTGGTGGCGAGGCGTGGGGCGGCGTGCAAGGGCTGCCCTAGGTCGGACTGTGGGTCGGAGGATGGGTTTGTTGGGGGAAGCGTTACGGAGGTGTGGAGTGGCAGTGAAGGGGTGGGGGGTGCTCAGTGTGACGAGGCGGAGGTTCGGTGAGGGTCGGCGAGGTGTGTGAGGCTGTGGAGCGATGGGAGCATCTCGCCGGAGGGTGGCCGGAGACGAAGGGGGTGACGATGGTCAGGGTCGGTCGAGGGCTTAATTGAATAAATTGAAAGCGGGGAAAGAAAGAGGAGAAGAAGGGGAGTAGTTCTAGCTTACTTGCAGGGACGAAGGGGGAGTAGCAGGGCGACAGTCGTGTCGACTGTCGCCGGAGAAGACGATGCTCAGGGAAAGGGGCGGCGGCGAGCAGAGAGCCGGAGAGGCGCCAGCTGGGTGCGGCGTGGCGCGGGAAGAGCAGGGGAGGAAGTCTCTGCTGCTGGTATTGCGGCAGGGCGAAGAGGAGAAGGGGAGGAACCGCCGGAGCTGGTGAGCGTCTGCCGGAGAGAGAAGAGAGGAACGTTGGGGGTTTTCTCCGTCAGATCCGAGCTGCCCCGGTCGGTGGAGCAACGGGGGGTATTTATAGGGATCAAAACAGGGAGGAAGGCGGAGGGAGACGACGTGTCTCCCACGCCGAAGGACGCCGGAGATGGAGACCCATACCGTCCGTGCGTTCGCACGGCCGGTATGGTGGGTTACAACGACCAAGAGGGTGTCCCTGCGACGGCTGACGACGTAGGGCACCCCCGGTTTACTTGCCAGGTTCCCCCCCCTCACCCTGCGCGGTGCCATGCTCCGCGCAAGGTCGCCGGAGCATGGTGCTGGCAGGTTTTGCAGAGGGGACCTGATCGCAAAGAACGAAGGGGAGTTAGGGGCTAAAATGCGAGGGTTCAAAAGTTGAGGGCCATATTCGTGTCCGACAGGTTTTGAGGTTCGACCGCCATTAACGCACATTGAAGCAGCTTCTCCCGCGCTCCAGGCTTGAGGACTCCAGGTCTCCAGCTGCTGCGGAGTACAGGGAGTCTTGCGAAGGCAGCCAGCCAGCAACCTATGCAAATAGAAGCCGCAGCTGCAGAAGCCAGGCCGCGGTCTCCCTGCAGGCGCACGCGAGGAACGGTCTGCGTTTAGTCCCACATCGGTAAGCCTCACACCCGTTCCACTGTTTAAATTGATTTCGTGCACTAGCCTTACTGCCTCAGTACACGGGGTGAGGTCCCCTTCACCCGCCCGGTTACCCGGTCTCGTCCGCGCTCACGCCCCGCGGACCTGACCCGACCCGACTTAGACTGACCTGCACTCCTCGCCCACCACGCACGCCGGTGGGCCTGGACCCGGACCTGACCCGAACCCGATTACCCGGTAGCTCTGGGAGAGCTTTCCCAAGAGTGGTTTCAGAGAGAAAGAGAGACGCGGGGGGGGGAGGGTAGAGTAGGTTTTGCCTCTGACGAAAAACTCTGAAGTGTGCAGGCGCAAGCGAAGAAGAAGACCCGCGGAAGAAGAAGGAGCTGCACTGTAGCAAATGCATAGTTAAGTCGTCTAAGCACCGGGTCAGACGACGGAAGGTCAGCAGCCAGGGCAGGAAAGAAGGCAGGCTGAAGAAGAAAGAAGAGCAACGGCCAAAGCAGAAGAAGAAGAAAGGAAGACTTAGTAGCTGAAGGCAGAAGCTCTGCAGCCATAAAGAAGAAAAGGGAAAAGAGAAAGGGTCACCACAATTGCAGAAAAAGAAGAAGAGAGGCCAAGACAGAAACCAAGAAGAAAGAGATCTGAAGAGGAGCATCACCTCTGCAGAACGAAGAAGAAGAAGGAGCTCTGAAGAAAGAAAGAAAGAAGAACATCACGAGGAGAAAACGAAGAGAACAACAAATTCTTTCCCTCTCTCTTTCTTTATTTTGTAAAAGAAACATGTATATCTCTAGAATACGACTTGCTCCCTGAGTTCGACCTCGGGAACTCTTTTATTTTCCGAGTAAAAAGTTTATATTTGAAATGTTGGTAATAACCGGCTTTACTACAACGTTATAACAAAACCAAAACCCGGTCATCACATAAAACCGACAGTTTCATTTTGGCGGCGAGCAGAGAGCCGAAGAGGCGCCAGCTGGGTGCGGCGTGGCGCGGGAAGAGCAGGGGAGGAAGTCTCTGCTGCTGGTATTGCGGCAGAGCGAAGAGGTGGAGGGGGAGGAAACCGCCGGAGCTGGTGAGCGTCTGCCGGAGGAAGAAGAGAAGAAAGTTGGGGATTTTCTCCGTCAGATCCAGGCTACCCTGGTCGGTGGAGCAGCGGGGGGTATTTATAGGGATCAAACAGGGAGGAAGGCGGAGGGAGACGACGTGTCTCCCTCGCCGGAGGATGGTCGGAAACAAGAACCCATACCGTCCGTGCGTTCGCACGGCCGGTATGGTGGGTTACAAAGACCAGGGGGTGTCCCTGCGACGGCTGACGACGCAGGGCACCCCCGGTTTACTTGCCAGGTCCCCCACCTCACCCTGCGCGGCGCCATGCTCCGCGCAAGGTCGCCGGAGCATGGTGCTGGCAGGTTTTGCAGGAGGGACCTGATTGCAAAGAACGAAGGAGAGTTAGGGGCCAAAATGCGAGGGTTCAAAAGTTGAGGGCCAAAGAGTAAATATATGAGGACCAAAGTGTAAAGTCGGTCAAGGAGGTTTCTTCTTAGGCTCAAGTTTTTATACATGACTAATTAGGACCTAAGGAATCTGATGGTGAATTTCATTTTCATATTAAACCTTGTTTGACCGGTCAATTTGCGCAAAAACCCAAATTAAGTTATTAATTGGGCATGGTTCTCAATGTAGGTCAAAATGGGTTCTAAAGGCCAAATTGAAGGTTCTAAACCCTAGAGATTATTTTTCTATGAATTTTAGAGGGTTTATTATATTTTTACTTTGCCTCGAACCTTGTGAATTGAAGTGGGTTGTTTTAGGGTTTCAGATTTATCATTTAGTTTCTTGGAATTGCTGTAGCCCTTGCTAGATCATTTCATCCCACTTTTATTCTTATTAAGCTGCTTTGACCTATGTTTGGGCCCTGAATTACCCTGTATGCAGATTATACTGGTGAAATTGCATTTTTACCCCTTATGACTTGTTTTCTCCTTAAACTCAGAATTCTCTGAGTTAAGCCTTTCCTTGAGTTATGTAGGAGCTTTTATCCTTTGTATTGGGTCAAAATGAGCTAGTTATGGCTCATGATGAGGTTCTCATCATACCCCCATGCCTAGCTTTTGCTAGTCCCTTAGCAAAAACTTAAGGTTTCAACCCTTGTTCTAGACCATGAAGTTTTTAATGGTTTTAGATAAGTGCCTTTTTTATTTGAGCATAGATTAGGTTAGAATGCTGACCATAGGCCTAAAAGGTACTCTAGTACCAATCAAGATCCAAATCTGTCTAGCCTTAGCCTCAGTCTTTTAGCAAAGGTTTTTGAGGCCCACAAGAACTAACCTAAGGTTTATTGGACTTCGTGGTTAAAGCACCCGTGCTTGAAATGATTTTAGCCCTGGCTCAGTTCGCAGTGCGTTTTGTAAGAGAGAGATAGAAAGTTTTTCTGTTTGGAGAGTTTTCTCTCTCTTTTTCTTTTTAGTTCTAGCCTAGGATTGGCTTTTCAACACGGTCTGTATCAGATTCCTTGCTCCCATCATCAATCCTCAAGGGTTCCTGGCGATCGATGCTTCGAGATAGCACCGCCCATGGCAACCCCCGGAACCCTGGCTATTGAGATTTCGAGATAATCCCATCCATGGTATTCCGTGGCCGAATCCAGACCCTGGCAATTGACACTTCGAGATAATGCCATCCATGGAATCTGAACCAGCGGAGTGCTTACATGCCCCCAGTAGGATATGTAAATATCCTAAGAGACAAGCACTGAGGAGATGATATTTTGTTACGCATCTTCGAGGGGATTTCCCCGCCTCTCTGCGCTGGGAACTCGTCCAAATCAACTTGTGTTGATCGGCCGCTCCTATTCTAGGTGTTCTTTTCAGATTTTTGCGACGCTTCTGCGTGATTCTGATTTTTACGCTTACTGAACCAGGCTGTGTGTGAGATTAGGGTGCTTAGGTTACTGAGTCCCGTAAACCAAAAATTAGTTAACGAGGTCGAATACTCCCTAAGCCTTAGACCTAATACTTCAGCTTTTCATTTTCCTCAACCTCTTGAGGAGTGTCCAGATCTTAATGGGTACTAAGAGTCTATTCAAGAATGCCTAAGGTTTGCATTCTTACTAATCTCATTGTGCACTTTTCAGTTATTTTCTTGAATGAGGTCTAGAACTTAGGTTAATTCCTTAGTTCCTTACTAATGACTATCACCTTTTCTTATAATTTTGTGCTCCTTTTTTTTTTTTTTTTTGTTTCTTTTCTCCTTCACAAAATTTTCTTCTCCTCTTTTCCTCTTATTCTTTTTCGAAAAAATTTTTTTTAATTTTTATGGTGTTTTTGGCATATGTGAATTTTTTTGTTTGAAACCTCTTCTTACAAGTTTTTGTACTTTCATACCCCCCCATGCCTAAGATTTGCAATGTCCTCATTGTAACCTAGGGGTTTTTATTCAACTAAGTTCATACATTAGGATAGCTGTTTTGATGAGTCTCAGATGCAAGCACCTGAGGTGGAGCTGGCTGCCCTAAAGTGTGAACTTCAAGTGCAAAAAAAACTGTCAGAACAAGTTTCAGGTTTTCAAAGAGAATGACGGGCTGCCTCCCGTTAAGCGCTGAGTTTTACGCCATCGGCTGGGCGCAATAAGCTCAAGGGGAACGGAGGATATAAGATGCCTCAGCCAAATCAGTAGAAGTTACATCAATGAACGGCTTGAGTCTCTGACCGTTCACGATGAAAGGTTCAGAATCGTGGCTGAGTGGACTGATTTCGATTGCTCCATTTCCAAAAACCTGTCGGACCAAATATGGTCCGACCCACTTAGATCTCAGTTTTCCTGGGAAGAGTTTGATTCGGGCATCAAAGAGTAGGACCTTTTGACCAGGATGAAAGATCTTTCTCGAAATGTGTTTGTCGTGGAAGGCTTTAACCCGCTCCTTGTAGATTTGCGAGTTCTCGTACGCATCTATGCGTAATTCATCGATCTCGCTGATTTGGAGTTTTCTGTGGGTCCCAGCCTTGGAAAGATCTAGACTACAGTTCCGTACTGCCCAATAGGCTTTATGCTCCAGTTCTACGGGAAGGTGGCATGCCTTTCCGTACACCAGTCTAAAGGGAGACATGCCTAATTGGGTCTTGTGGGCGGTCCTATAGGCCCACAATGCTTCCGGAAGTCGGGACGACCAGTCCTTCCTGTCAGGTCGAACAGTGACTTGCAGGATTTTCTTGATCTCCCGATTAGACAGCTCAGCTAGACCATTAGTTTGGGGGTGGTAAGGAGTAGAGATTCGGTGAGACACCCCGTATTTGGTCATCAGTGACCTAAACTGAGCATTTGTGAAATGGGTCCCCCCATCAGAGATTATTGCACGAGGAATCCCGAACCTTGAGAAAATGTGTTGATGAATGAATTTGAGGACGATTTTGTGATCACAGGTTCGGGTCGGTATGGCTTCGATCCATTTGGACACGTAGTCCACAGCCAACAGAATGAATTCGAAACCATCCGAAACAGGAAAGGGGCCCATAAAATCAATCCCCCAAACATCAAAGATTTCGCATACTAGAATCGGTTGCATAGGCATCATGTCGCGATGGCTCATGTTGCCCAAAGTCTGGCAACGACTGCATGCCTTGCAATGACTGTATGCGTCTTTGAACAGTGTGGGCCAGTAAAAGCCGCACTGGAGGACTTTTGATGCGGTTTTATGCCCGGCAAAATGGCCACCGCATGCCTGGTCATGGCAGAAAGAGAGGATATTGTTGACTTCCCCTTCCGGGACACATCTCCGGATGATCTGATCGGCACCTATGCGGAAGAGGTACGGGTCTTCCCAAATGTAATACTTGGCATCGGAGCGTAATTTGTCTTTCTTGGCCTTCGACCAATCGGACGAGGTCTGATGAGATGCCAAATAATTTACAATATTAGCAAACCATGGAAGGCTAGTACCAATAGTCAGCAGGTGCTCATCGGGAAAATGCTCAGTGATGGGTCCGGAAGGGTCAATTATTTCAGAAGGAAGACGGGACAAGTGATCAGCTACCACGTTTTGTTTTCCCGCTTTGTCGCGAATCTCGAGGTCAAATTCTTGCAACAGCAAGATCCATCGGATCAATCGAGGTTTCGCGTCCTTCTTTGCAAGGAGATGCCTCACAGCCGTGTGATCCGAGTATATGATGACATGGGAACCCAGAAGGTACGATCTGAACTTCTCTAGGGCAAATACTACAGCTAGCAGCTCTTTCTCAGTAACCGTATAGTTACGCTGAGCCTCATCGAGTGTTTTGCTGGCGTAGTAAATGACCACAGGTTTCTTGTCATTTTTCTGCCCCAAAACCGCTCCTACAGCGAAGTCGGATGCATCACACATGATCTCAAAGGGTTGAGACCAATCAGGGGACTGTAGGATCGGGGCTTGGGTGACTCGGTCACGCAGGATTTCAAATGCTTGAGTGCATTCCTTGGAGATTTCGAAGGGAACATCCTTGGAGAGAAGAGTGGTCAGGGGGCGTGCGATTTTTGAAAAATCAGGGATAAATCGTCGATAAAAACCGACATGCCCTAAAAAGGATCGGATGTCCCTGATCGAGCTAGGCATAGGAAGGTGAGAAATCAGATTAACCTTAGCTCGATCCACTTGGATACCTTTCTCCGAAATTGAGTGTCCCAGGACAATTCCCTCAGGCACCATGAAATGGCTCTTTTCCCAGGAAAGAACCAAATTCACATCGATGCACCGCCTGAGTATCTGGACCAAGTGTTGGAGGCAATCGTCGAATGATGCTCCGAAAACTGAAAAGTCATCCATGAAGACTTCCAGATAATCACCTACCATATCTGAGAATATGGCAAGCATGCATCGCTGAAAAGTAGCGGGTGCATTGCAAAGACCGAAAGGCATCCTTCGGAAAGCGTATGTTCCGAAGGGGCAGGTGAACGTGGTCTTTTCTTGGTCTTCAGGATGGATTGCCACCTGGTTATAACCGGAGTACCCGTCAAGAAAGCAGAAGAACCTATTTCCCGCTAGTTTTTCGAGAATTTGATCAATGAATGGTAGTGGGAAATGATCCTTCTTCGTGGAGGAATTGAGTCGACGGTAATCTATACAGACTCTCCACGAGTTGGCTAATCGGGTAGGAATGATTTCTCTGGTCTCAGTCGTTATAGTGGTGAGTCCTGCCTTCTTGGGCACGACCTGAATTGGGCTCACCCAACGACTATCGGAGATCGGGTATATGATTCCGGCATCTAACCACTTGATGATCTCCTTTTTCACGACCTCCTGCAGATTGGGGTTTAAGCGTCTCTGCATTTCACGAGAAGGTCGTGTGCCCTCTTCTGAATAGATATGATGAGTACAATAAGAGGGACTTATTCCAGTCAAATCATCGAGAGTCCATCCGATGGCTCTGCGATGTTGCTGGAGGACAACAATCAGACGGGATTCCTGTTCAGGACTGAGGTTGGAATTGATGATCACAGGAAGGGTCTGATTAGAACCCAAAAAGACGTATTTTAAGTGAGCAGGAAGGGGTTTCAGTTCGAGGATGGGGTTTTCAGCAGCAGCGGGTGGTTCAGTATAGATGTGAGGTTCAAGGGTGGGAGTTACTGGGTTGTTCACATCTGGATTTGACTCCTCTGTTTGCGGGTCAAGATCCTTCTGTGGTTGATGAGGCATACTCAAGTCATTCTGGAGGTGTGATTCATCAACCAAAGTCTTGATGTCACAAATTTGCTCGATGACGCCGCAATTAATTCCTTGTTGGGCCTTAAATATATCAATTTTCAGTGTTTGATCTCCAAACTTAAGCTCTATTTGGCCCTCCTCACAGCTGATGTTGGCTCTAGCAGTAGCCAAGAAAGGTCTCCCTAGAATGATTGGTGTATCCCTAGGGTTCTCAGGTGCATCCATGTCTAAGACTATAAAGTCCACTGGAAAATAGAAATCCCGCACTCTCACGATAACATCCTCGAGAATCCCTTTTGGTGACTTTATAGATCGATCTGCTAATTGTAATGTCACCTCGGTTGGTTTCAGCTCAGATTCTTCTAGATGGTCAAGTAAGGATGTGGGTATCAGATTTATAGATGCACCCAAGTCTAACAATGCTCTATCAAATTGGGTACCACCTATCTTACAGGAGATCAGGGGAGTTCCAGGATCTTTTGCCTTGGGTGGGAGTCTACTAAGGATTACAGAGCTGGCTTGCTCTGACAGAACAATTGGGCTCCCTCCCTTGGTTCGCGGCTTACGCTGGGGTGTACATATATTTTTTAGAAATCGTGCGTAAGCTGGTACGTGGCAGATTGCATCCATCAAGGGGATGTTTATGTGGACCTGCTCAAAGAGCTTGACCAGGTCCTCCTCAGGGGCCACGGGTTTGGTGGTCTTCTTTCCCTTGGTCAGGGCCTCGGGAAACGGGATCTTGGTTGGTTCCTCTAGGATAGGTCCAGGTTGTGGATCTGGAACAGCGGTACCTTGGATAACTATCCTAGGGTCATGGTTATCAGGCCGGGAGTGGTTTGGATAATGCGGGTCTTGAGTTGTCTTACCACTACGTGTTGTTACAGAATTTAATCCGGCCTGATTTTGGTTTGGGTTTGGTAGGAGGGGTGGCTGCTGCTGAAATCCCTCACGAGAAGTTGAGGCATCCATCTCGTCTGGAGATGGAGCAGTGGGGGCATGATAAATCCATTGAGCGTGGCCTAAATTTGGATTCATAACGCGCTTCTGGGTTGGCACGTTATTTGGGTTAGGAAGGGGTTGGGAAGGGAGTGTGCCTGGCTGGCGAGAATTTGCCAACTAGGCCAGTTGAGTTTTAACTTCAGTAAGCTCGTCCTTGTGCTGTTTTTGAATAGCCGCATTCGATTTTTGAATGTCAGCCAGAGTCTGAAGGATTAAGGACATTTGATCTTGATTTGGCCCTGATGGATAAGTAGGGTTGGGCCGAGGCTGAGGCGGCTGGTAGTGATGAGAGGGCTGTGGGCGGGACTGAAAAGGTGGTCTTTGGGTTTGGGAATTTCCCGCCCACTGAAAATTGGGATGGTTTCGCCATCCAGGGTTGTAAGTGTTGGAGAATGGGTCGTTCTGGATGGCGTTGAGGTCCTCGCAGGTCTGAGGAACCTCCTGAGAATCAGGGAAAGGAGGAATGGAGTTCCCCTGGCTGGTGAAGAAAGGATCGGATGATCTCCCAGTCCAAGAATCAGATGGGGATGGATATGGATCCATCCCAGGGGGGGATCGGTGGAGGATGTTTTGCACAGTCTCCTGTGTGGAAGGAGGTTGTGCAAAGGAGTTACGCGCAGAGGTGGCTCGCTGCAAGTGCTGAGTCAGCTCATCCACCTTCTTTTCAATGATTGAGACCTTGTCCAATCGACTGGCCATTAATTCCAGGTCGACTGATGCGGACAGGCTTGCGTCTCATGTGCTCCCTTAAGATTCGTCGCTGCGCGGGTATTCGTCCTGTCGAATAATCCCATGGAGTCATTGTTGATGGAGTTCTCGCACATGTTTTCGAGAATCTCCCATACGGTGTCTTCATGTTGACCCATGATGTTTCCTCCGCAAGTTGCATTGACGAAAAGGCGGATGTCCTCACGGAGTCCCTGGTAAAAAGATTGGACTTGTTCCCATTTAGGAACTCCGTGATGGGGGCACTTTCTCATGAGATCCTGAAAACGATCCCATGCCTCATGGAGAGGTTCTCCTGATTGTTGAGTGAAGTGTGTAATCTGATGGCGCAAGGTGTTGGTCCGACCAACGGGAAAAAACTTTTTCAAAAATTCGGATTGAAGTTCTTCCCAAGTGTTGATCGGCCGGGTCTGAGTTTGATACCAATGGGCGGCCTTGTCCATAAGAGAAAAGGAGAACATCTTCATGAGAAGAATATCCCGATTTTGCGCATCTGATCCAAAAGTGTGGGCCAGATGCTTTAGCTGTTTGATGTGCTGGAAGGGATCTTCAGAATTAAGCCCATGGAATTTAGGTATAGCATGAATCATGTTGGGCTTTAGTTCGGAATCAGGTCCTCCAGTCGGGATTCTGACTCGAGGCTCAATGGCCACCGCAGCAGGATTGTAGTGGTCCCGCATCATAGGACGCTGTGGTGGGTGCACGAAGTTTTGGAAGAGGTCATTGAGTCGCTGGAGCTGGTGTTCCAGATTATTTTCTTCCTCAACTGGCTGAGCCATGATGGGGGAAGAAGAAGAACTTGGTTCTGAATCAGAAGAGAGAATAATGTGAGGGTGTTGCTGCACAAACACGGGCGTCGAGGCTTGGCCTTGACGAGAGCGAATTTCTAAAGGAGGTCTTAAGGGTGGTCTTAGGGACCTCCTTCCGTACATGCACTGTTTGGAAGAGGTAAGTTTAGAAGGTGCTGGACCCAATCAAGACACCCAAAAATGTGTTGGGTGACTATAGAGGTGCGGGGCAGATGGACCCCTTGATCAGAAAGATCGTCCACCTGAGAATTACCTGGGCAGCCAGAGAGGGAGAGTCCCGCGAAGACCCCTACACGGTAGAGCGTCCCCACGGGTTACAGGGTTTCCCCCACCCGACCTCTCTTGTCACTGCGGTTCCAGGTAGACCAGAATGGGGATCTTGACCTCTTAAGTCTACCAATTTTAAGATCAGGGTGCTTAAGGTTTTCACTTGAACTTTAGTCTTTTTAAGTGCAAAGAGTGACCTAATTTAAGGTTGGTTGACCCAAGGGGTCAACTTTACCTCTTGTTTTCTTTAAGAGCTTTTAGGTCCTGTCTTTTAGGGTTCAAGTGTTTAGAGAGAGCCAATTGTTTAGGATTTTTCTTGTTAATTATTTTCAATCAATGGCTTGGGCACACCTCTTTTGGATTTCCTCAATTCTTGATTAAGGGGTGTGTCTCCACTGAAATCCTAATGTTTGACCTTATGTTGGCTCTACTTGGTCCATTTAACTCTTTGTTGGGCAATTAGGGCTCAAGCAAGAATGTGTTAGCCCTTAAATACCCTTAATAGTGTGTAGGAGTGATGAGTTGAAAACATGCAACTCTTTATGGTTACTAAGTATGGAAGACAGGTTAGCCCTATATTGCTTGTTCTTTTCTTTTCTTCCTCTTTAGAGTTTAGGGGTTAATAGTGAGAGGAAAAATTTACCTGTCTTCGGAGTGGTTGTCGTGTGGTTGCTTGTCTTCTTGAGTTCCTGTAGCTGTCTTCGGAGTGGTTGTCGTGTGGTTGCTTGTCTTCTTGAGTTCCTGTAGCTGCACAAAAGAGAGGAGATTATCAGAAATTAAAAGATACAGGAATGTTTACCTCTAGAATAGCCGTTGCTCCCCGGCAGCGGCGCCAAAATGGAACTGGTTCGTTTTGATGTGATGCTCCCTTAAGATTCGTCGCTGCGCTACATGATTAATTAGGACCTAAGGAATCTGATGGTGAATTTCATTTCTATATTAAACCTTGTTTGACCGATCAATTTACGCAAAAACCCAAATTAAGTTATTAATTGGGCATGGTTCTCAATGTAGGTCAAAATGGGTTCTGAAGGCCAAATTGAAGGTTCTAAACCCTAGAGATTATTTTTCTATGAATTTTAGAGGGTTTATTCTATTTTTACTTTGCCTCGATCCTTGTGAATTGAAGTGGGTTGTTTTAGGGTTGCAGATTATCATTTAGTTTCTTGGAAGTGCTGTAGCCCTTGCTAGATCATCTCATCCCACTTTTATTCTTATTAAGCTGCTTTGACCTATGTTTGGGCCCTGAATTACCCTGTATGCAGATTATACTGGTAAAATTGCATTTTTACCTCTTATGACTTGTTTTCTTCTCAAACTCAGAATTCTCTGAGTTAAGCCTTTCCTTGAGATATGTAGGAGCTTTTATCCTTTGTATTAGGTCAAAATGAGCTAGTTATGGCTCATGATGAGGTTCTCATCGCTGCTGCCTAGGATACGTGTTCTACGCATTCCCGTATTGTCTGGTCTGGTAGTGTGGAGCTTGATTCGGTCTCTGTGGGTTACCGGACCAGGAGAAATTGGGATGCTGGCACCAACCGAGGTTATACATCTCAGAATACGGGTTGCTATGCCCGTAACCCTGAATAGCATTGACATCTTCATAGGTCGAAGACATCTCAAATATAAATTCATCAATGGAATACACACTCACATCATCATGTGGTGCGTAACCCTAATTGTACAGCACAGATCCACATTGTTCACGGGTTCCTGGTATGTAGGATCCCGTGGAGATGGAGAGAAAACATCCCAAGTGAACGGATATGTACGAGCAGAGGGGGCTCGAAATGCTTGAGAGGAGTAAGATGGAGCAGTGCTACTAGAAGATCCAGATCTCGCTCTCATTAATTCATCGAGCTTCTTATCGAGCAGATCCACCTTATCCAGTTTTTTGGTGATAATGTCCATGTCAGCTCAGGCAGACTTGACTTGAGCTTCATGGATGCTAACTCGTTGCTATCCAGGTCGCTGGAACTAGTTCATTGAGGCAGCATTCATCGAGTTCTCTGCTAAGGACTTGAACAGTTCAAATGCGCTATTCTCGTCCTTTATGAGGAAATTCCCATCGTTAGATGCATAGCTAGGTACCGATGTGTGTCATCCAGCCCATGGTAAAAGACTTGAGCGAGGTGCCATTTGGGTACACCATGGTGTGGGCACTTCCTAAGAAGATCATGGAATCTATCCCAGGTGTCATGTAGCTTCTCTCCAGGGCCTTGGACAATGGTCGTGATCGCATTCCTCATAGCATTTCTTCAACCAATCAAGAAGAACTTTTGGAGGAATTCGTGATGTAATGCCTCCCAAGCTCCACTTGGCCTTCCGATAGTCTTGAACCAATACACAGCTTTATCCTTGAGAGAAAAAGGAAAAAGCTTCATGAGAACAATTTTGATATCTACATTCTTAGGTCGAACTGACTCTGCAATCCAACTCAAATCTTCGATGTGCTGGAAGGGATCCTCATTCGAGTTTCCATGGAAATGAGTTTGAATTAGACTTATGATATTCGGCTTCAACTCAAATGTGTCTCCGCCTATGGGAATCCAGACCTGAGGTGCTATAATTGCTACCGCCAAATTGTAGAAGTCCCGCAGTTGTTCTCCGCATGGTGGATGCTACATCCTGTCAAGTGTTGTGAGAATCCTGTCAATACTCTGCTCATATTTTTGTTCCATTTCCTCGACCCTGGCTTCCAAACGAGCCATTGGGTCCTGATTCTGAGGGTCCTAACCAATTCGAGGACCAGGATTAGCCATCTCAGCTAATCGAGTGGAAGAAGGTTGAGAAGAGAGGTCAGGCAAGAATCGCCTTTGCCGCCTTGGGTTCGACTCCCAAGGTTCCACAAGTTTAGGTCCTAACGACCTTCTTCCTTGCATATACCAACTTAAAGGGTTGGTGTAGACAAGCAGAATAAGGCTAAGGCCTTGTTAATCAGAGTGGTCCTTTAGATCAGATGACCGGATTTTTTGTTTAAGTTTGTGTTATAAAAAAAAAAAATTCGGTGAGAGATCGACTGCAAGGAATTCCCGCCTCTCAGGGTAACCTGTCCAGGCTGGTTATGAGGGGACTACAAGGTTCTTCCTTCAACTTTCGCCTCCGGCTCCATTACCCCGCAGCCGCGGTCATTTGACACTACCCCGCAGGCTTAAACACCAGGTTTTGCAGGAGAGGTTGGAACTATTCAGTAGTTTCAAGCCAAATGCAGGTTATTTGATATATTTTTATGAATTTTAACCTGTTTCATCAATTTAGTAGATGGTGGGCGGTCCACAAGGTGACTCGGCTCACCGACTAACTCTTGGGCTTGTCAAAGTCCAAGTTAGTCTATGTGGTCCTATTGGCTCATGCACTTCTAAGTTTTTTTCAAGATGGAGACCACAATTCAACTGTATACTCTCAAGTAAGATGGAATCCAAATGATTTGAAACTTGGCAAGAAAATTTCTTTTTCAATAAGCTTTTCAGAGAGTATTTTTCCAAAATTTTTACTATTTCCAACAATTAGTTATGAATTTTTAACAAACCAGAGGTCAAATCTAGGAATTAGACCCCATGTTATTTTTCTGTTGGAAACGATATTAAATATGCTCCAAAAATTTTGTAAAAATATGATAGTGAAAGATAATTTGATTATCTTTCAAAACCCATAAATTGTGGTCAGAATTGATTTCTAAAGTTCATAAAAGTTTTGTTTTTAAGCAATCTGATCAGTATGTACTCCATGAATTTTTAAAAATTCAACAGAAGGAATTTATTTTTGGGAACAATGGCACTAGAAAGATAATTTGAAAACCTAGTTCCAGTCCAAATTTCATGACTTTTGGAGTATCAGAAACATAGCTATTGAATTTTAAAAATGACACTTAATTTCTGGCTGAGTTTCTAATAAGAATGTGTGCACCTAATTTTCGCAGTTCCCACTTTGCCTCATTTGGTGCTTAGTGTCATTGTACCTACACACAAAAATACTATGTTAGAGATGAAATCAAAAGTCGTCGTGCTGCCCCAGTAACGGCGCCAATTTGGTCAAGGCGTAGATTGCGTAAAAGATGAGCGCATTGTAGTATAACGCGAAATATGTCTCGAGCAATTAAATTAATGGAACTGGAGAGTCCCGGTCGATCACAGGGAGGCAGGAAGCACTTCTGATTTCATGCGTTTGTTCCAAATATAATTACTAAATAGCATAGACAATGAATCGTAATATATATATCAATCAGAGAGTTTGAACATGAGTTGCATACATATAACTAAACAAATTCTAACATAAACATAAACTATCTATGTAGCAGAACAAGAGCACCACGGGTGGTTCTTGGTGGCCTTCTGGAGAGGTTGGGGATAGCAGCAACGATCCGTCAGGGTGGCCCAACAGATGCTTCAGACGGAGATGCAGAGATGGAGGCAGATAAGGTGGGAAGAAGGGAGAGGAGTTGTAGGAGGAAGAAGAAGAAAACTATGGAATGAATTCAAAGGGGACCCTTAGACCTCTTTTTATAGTTTTTGTGAAGGGCATTTAGGGCATTGGAGCCCTTACTTTCGTGCAAAAGCTTTAGGTTAATCAGATCCGTTGATCGGGAGATCAACGATCCTAATTAAGCCTTCCAAATCCTTCTCCCATTCACGGTTTAATTTGGTCCTGACACATGGCGCAATGTGTGCCCTTAGATCTGCATCTGATGGCCTCACTCATCCGCCGCTCATCGCTGCCTTCACACACCCACCGCACAGCGCTTAATCGCGCCTCAAATCCTAAGCCCTCTCAGTCGTCCGATCTCTCGATCGGACTGCTTAAAAAGCATGTGCCATACCCGACCGACTCCTAAGGTGCATGTCATCACACTCGTCTTCATCTGACGCCCCTGCGCCCGTCACACGTCCGCACCTGATCCGCCTGATGAAGATCCTGCGGTTGAATTTCATCCGCGCATGGCCAACTCCCACATCGCGACTTGAACCCACATCCCATGTTGATTGTTAGGTGCGTTCTTCACTGTGCTATGCATGCAGTTTGTTGCGGTTTCCATTTCATGTGCAACCGCCCTCGGCTGTTGGATGGAAATCCAACGGTCGAGATCTCATCCTCGCTTGATGAAGCTTCTGGAGGCAAGAGGCCTGGATGCATCGCGGCAGTTGGATGATGATCCAACGACCCACGCCTTTCCTTCCAAGAATGGGGCTCGGTGAGGGGCGGCTGCGATGGCGCCACGTGGCACCATCATGGCCGTCCATCTTCTTTTCCTTGTATCTGATGATGTAGGCCTCCGATTAAGTTAATTTTTACGCTGTTGGATTGTGAACATCGATCTGGATCCATCCGTGTGGTTAGATTTGTCATCTGAGGTCTAGATATTCTTCAATTTGCTCCTTGGTTCTTGCTTCTTCTGTTGATTCCCTAGGGTGCTGCGATAGTCTGATTGATGTGATCTTGGAAGCATTGGACTCCCGTCGTCATTCCAAATAGATCCATAAGGTTGGATCGGTCATCTACAGCCCTGAATTACCTGTAATTATTAATACCTCTCAAATAGCACATTATTATATATAAAACATATAAATCATCTAGGATGCAGAGTACAATGTGTATGCATGCAAAATGCCCATGTTAAGCTAGGTTCCACCTTAATTTAGGCAAATTATGACCTATGATTGCTACGCAATCAACCAACCTTAGGCTTCTTGGATTTGTTTCAGGGTTTAAACACTCACGTATTTGTTAAGATCCGGATTAGTCCTTGAGAGGTTGAGGAAAGTGCAAGGCTGGTGTAGTAGGACTAAGGCTTAGGGATTATTCAGCCCCGTTGCTTGCCCTTTGGTTGGTAGGACTTGGTAACCTAAGCATCCAAAAATCACACACTAAGTCTAATTCAATGCGCTTAATAAAGAAAATCATGCCAAAAAGTGTTCTATTCTGAAAAACTATCTCGAAAATGTAGCTTAGGAGCAGCTCAACAACACAAGTTGATTGAACGAGTTTCCGACATAGAGAGGTGAGAAATTCCTTCGAAGATGCGTAATAACATATCGTCTCCTCAGTGCTTGTCTCCTAGGATATCAAAATATCCTACCGAGGGCATGTAATCACCTTGTGCTAGTTCAGGTGCCATTGGCAGGATTATCCCGAAATGTCGATTGCCAGGGCCTGAATTTAGCTACAGAATGCCATGGGCAACACTATCCCAAAGTGTCAAAAGCCATGGTTCTGGGGGTTGCCATGGGTGGTGCTATCCCAAAGCATCGAAAGCCAGAGACCCTTCGAGGATTGATGGGGATAAGAAATCCGATACAAACCGTGATTAGCTCCAATTCGAGGCTAGATCTAGGGAAATCTAGGAATAAAAGAGAGAAAACTCCCCAAATGAAAAATCCTTCTATCTCTCTCTTACAATAATGCATTGGCAAACTGAACCTAGACATGTTACTTCTACACACGGGTGCTTTAACCGCTGGGTTCAACGAACCTCTAGGCAGTTTTTGCAGGCCTTAAAAACCTTTGTAGTAGACTCAGGCTGAAGCTGGTTAGGTCTAGATCTTGATTGATACTTGAGTACCTCTAGGCCTATTGTCGGCATTCTGACCTGATTTCTAGAGAGAAACACAATCAGGCACCAAACATCAATGCATGGTCTAGAAATCTAATTCTTTCCATAAGATTTTTCTAAGGGACAAGCAAAACTTAGGCATGAGGGTATGATGATAACATCATCATGAGCCATAACTACCTTTAATTGGTCATAATCAAATGACAAAACCTCTTACATAATCGCCTAAGAGTCATAATTCCTTACAAAGCCAGTTTTAGAGGGAAACACTAAAACAGGGTTAATTCTATAGTTTTAACATCACATTATGAATGCAAAGTAACCATGGGGTTTTTCTTGGGTTAATATATGGTCTAATGAGCACTAAAGTCTAATAAAGTTGATCCACACAGATGGAAATAGGGTTTCACATATTTCAAGAATCAATACAACACCCAAAATCCTAATTTTTGACCCACTTGAATTACAGAGGTTCTAGTCAGGATAAAATTCATCTAAACCTTCTAAAATTCATATAAAAATATTCTATGAGGTTTGGTATCCTTGATTTGACCATTTGAACCTATTTTGACCTTGAAAAAAGTCTCAGACATATTTCAACCCTAATTTGGGTTTCTGATAAATTTCCTAGTCAAATTTACTCAAAACTCAAATCTAACTTCACCACTAGATTCCTTAGGTCCAAATTAGGTTTGTACCAAAATTTAGGCCCAATCAAAATTCATCTTGACCTAGTTTGCAATCTAGTCACTTAAAACTCTATTCTTCACATATAAGCCCCTAGCTTTTGAAATTTCTTGCATTTAGCCCCCAAACTTTGTTATCTTGCTCACAAAAGGTCCCTACTTCCATGGCAGGTGTGAACCCAAAGGCACCAACCTTCTAGAGAGAAGATCTCTCTCATCTCGATTCCTAATCCCTCAAAAATTAGAGGGATTGCTGTTTAGACAATCAAGAATCCGTCCAACCCCATTAGAGGGATTGAAATTGATCCTACAAGCCAGGAAAGCTCACATTTTTCTCAGAACAAGAACTCCCTAAACTCTTATTCCTTTATGAGAATTCTTCCTAATAGAGTTTGCCTAGGAGTTCTATTTAAGCTCTAGCATCTTCCACCATCCAGAACTAGTCCAGTTTGGCCCTAAAACCCTCTTCCTTTCTTCCTCCAGCCAACTCTGATCGCAACTCTGGTGACCTCCTCGTTCCCTCTTGTCAGTTCCTCTAACCATCAAATTGGAAGCACCACATTCTTCCACGCCTTCTTTTAACGACGGCCGCCCAAAGCCTCATCGACTACAACCTCTTCGCCATCGTCGCTCTACCACCGAAGACTTCACCTTCCCCAGCGTTGGCCAATCATAGCTGGTGCCTCTCTTCATCCCCTTCATCCATTACTTAGGTCAACTCCTCCATCTCCTTCTTTAGATTAGATACAACCCATCCCTTTCTTATTTCGATCGACAACTCGCCCTCTTCCCCTCTATCTTCCTCTGCTCCGGCCAAAATCTAGTGAGGTTGCTCGCACTCCACAAGCCACCAAACTCCACGCCACCGATCCCAAAACATCTGTCTCACCTCCTCAACCAAAACCCCTCAAGAAATTAAGGGGATTGATAACCCAAACCGCCCATCGAACACCATCATCGCCGCACCTCTTCCCCAAATTTTCCAGACCATAACACACAATCCCATGCCACACGAACACCACCAACACTTTCGCCATCCCTCGACGAAGTTCCTGGACCTTCTAATTAGGGCTTTTGAGCCCGTATTTGTGTTTATAGGTCTCATTGTTGCTTACCGCCGCCGCCATCATCTCTAACTTCGTCTGCTGAGCTCCGAGTAGCTGTAACCTCGCTACCACATCCAGATGCTGTGGCCTAGTCCCAGGAATCTTTCTAAGTCTTCAATCGAGTAAAAGAGCCTCAGCTACTGCCGCAATTGAAGACGCAACCTCAGCCGCTGTGCACGAAGAAGAAGGAGGCACTTTAGTGCCACATCATAAAGCTACAAGCAACTGCAGTCGCATAAGTTCAATTTGTGAATCCAGCTCTTCGGCTAGTACATCGGGGGTTGGGTCCCCGATTTACATGCCCCTCATGCCTCACTGGTATAACTCAAATAGGTTGTGTTAATATGGTGAAATTATTGTTGAAGTTAGTATAGTGGGTTAACCTAAATTGAGTCTAACCATCTTTCACAAAATTTTAACCTGGCCTACTTAATTTTATCTTGGTCACTTTTAGGCCAAGGGTCGATCTCAGGGAGGTGGGAATTAAAGATGAAGAAGTTTCTACACCTTTCCTAAAACGTATCTCTTCCATTCATTTATTATGTTTTTTGGTTTTTCTATTTAAGATTTTTTTGTTGATAATATTGTCCTTGAGACACACCCTCAAAATCAAGTTCTTGGCTTTGAGCTAAATGGTTCTTGGCTTTTAGCCAACTTAGGGTTTCCCAAAAACTAGTCCTGCTATTCACAAGGCCGAGTACCTACAAGACAAGAATTATCTTTTCTCTTTTACTCTTTTTTTATCTTTTTAATAGTAGGAAACAAAAGAGAAATAAAAACAAGGTAGGTTGCTTGTAGAGAAAGGAATAATTAGTTTAATATAATAAATACAGTCTATATATATATAGATATGTATATATTATATATATAGGGGTGGAGGTGGAAGTGAAAATGGAGTGTAGTACAGTGTCAAGTTGGTCCACGTCTAGTAAGATGCAACCAACAAGACGAAGTGCCGGATGTGTGGGAGTGTGTGCGTAGGTGCTTGCTTTGCACGGATATCGGGGAATATCAACAATTGGTGCAGATATTCCTACGATATAATGCACGGTGGAGTTACTAGTGCACGGGTGTATGGATACGGGTAGGTGATGTGCATGTAAAATATATATATATATATAGAGCTTTAACTATATATGTGTAGTTGTGTGTGTATATATATATAGATATGTAAATATGTATATGTATATATATATATATAGATATATATGTATATATATATATGTATATATGTATAAATATATATATATTTATATATAGTTGTATATGTATATAGGAATGAATATGTATATATGTATATGTATGTATGTATGTATGTATATATATATATATGTATATGTAGGTGTGAGTGTGTACAAGTGAGTGTGTGTGTGTACGAGTGTGTGTGTGTACGCTGGAGAGGAGTGTGAGAGAGAGGGCAGTTAAGCCGTCTGGCGAGTGCACGCGACATCTGGCGGGCAGGACGTGCGCAGGCGCACCAAGCGCCCGCACAGGCACAAATGAGTGCGGGCGCGGGTGAGAAAGTGCAGCACAGTGCACTGCATAGCGCAGCGCACAGCGCTGCAGGTGGGAGCGGGCGCGGGCGAGTGCAAGCACGAGCGACCGGCTGGCACGGGTAGCGGGCGAAGAGAGAGAGCACGCTACCACTGGCTAAGTGAGAAGCGAACCGGTGGCTACAGTGTTGCGCAGACTGCGCGCTACAGTGCGCTACAGTGCGCACGCTGTCTACTGACCGATAGCGGCCGGTTTCGCATGTGCGGGCACACTGGAAGGTGCCTGCACGTGCGGGAAGAGCTTGTGGAGGTCTACTGGCATGCGCGCGATGGCCGGCGCTGCTTCAAGCGGACATTGCTGCTGCTGGAGCTTCTGAGCTTGAAGCTCTGGCAATGGAGGTAAGGGCGTTCGGCGATGAAATCAAATGGTGAAACCACCACACCTACCTGCTCACGGAAGAGCTGGGTAGTGGTGGAGCTCATAGTGGAGATCGTGGGACCACTGTTAGTCTTCTCCTGCTCGCAGTGTGTCTCTTCAGTGAGAAGAGATACTGCGTATGGAGAAGGAGAGAGGAGGAGGTTGGCCTGACGGTAGAGGGAAGTGTCTGTATGTGTGTGTTTTCGGCCTCCTTGCGCAAGGGAGAGGGCAAGGCCTTTTAAAGAAGAAGACGCATGCCACAGCCATGCTGCTGGCACCGCATGTCCAACCATGCTGCTGGCAGAGGAGTGGTGCGAAGAGGCCCATGCCCCATGCCCTGCAGCTGCACGAGGGAGAAGAACTCAAACTAAAAATAAAAAATGAAAATGGTGAAATTGCAATGCAACCCTTCATGAAGATGTTAATTAGATGGCCAATTATTCGCATTCTCCTCCCCTCTCAATAAATGCATTCATGTGTCTATTTATAAATGCAACTATAGCTACATAAGATGCAATGGCAGTGCTAGGAAATAACACAAGATGGCATAATTACTGGTGTATTTTTGCTGTGTAATCATACCCCCATGCCTATCTTTTGCTAGTCCCTAGCAAAACATTTTGTATTGTATTTAGAAATGATCTTAAGCTGGAGATTTTCTTCTGAGGCGACATGGGTGTGTTTATCTGTGAGAACCAATTGCAGAGAAGACTACTTGTACTTTAAGTCTTATATGACATAGACCATCTCTCGACTAACCTGGACTCTTGATATTTAAACCTTAAGTACGATTTCCATGACTCAGAAGGTTTTTGCCGTACTCGAGAGCTCAAGAGATTATGGTTTGTGCATAGTGAAGGATCAAGACTGACCAGATGAACATTAAGGCTCAAGCCCAGGGTTTCACGAATCTTTAAGTTCAGGTTGGTCCCAATTTCAGCTCGTGTCTTCGGATTGACCCTTAAAAAGGTGACGGTGATGAGTCCATTTTAATGGAGTAATATTAAGCCTAAGCACCTTTAATCGTACCTTGTAGGTGTGTTAATAATTGAAATTAAGTTGTAGAAGAATTGTACGCATCATGATTTACATTTATAACATTCTATAACTTAATATGTAATGATTTTTGTTATTTTTATGTGCAGGTATTATATTCAAAAAGAGCAAGGGTTGGGGAGCAAATTTCCCCAACAACTGGAGGAACTTTTCCCTTTCCTCCGACCGTCTCCTCCAACGCCTGCTGGCCAAAAATAGAAAAGGGATTTGAAAATCCCTTGATTGGCACACGCGAAGAGAGGGAAGAGTTAAAAAGAGAGGAGGCGGCGTGGACTGGAGGCGATCTTCCCCCCCTGTGGGGAAAGGCTCTATCTTCTCCACCTTGCATAGCAGCAGGCGTACGCGCATCACCAGCCTGCACCTGTGCCCATCCACCGCATGCACTGTGTACTCAGCGCACCCGCTCCAACCTCTACAAGCTCCTATAGCCATCTGCCTGCGCGCCTAGCTCCGTCCATTTGCAGGCGCACCCACAGGTGCTCCCAACCGCATGCCTCACCCACGCCGCAACCTCAGCAGGA
Source organism: Thalassia testudinum (assembly GCA_037157565.1). NCBI lineage: Eukaryota > Viridiplantae > Streptophyta > Magnoliopsida > Alismatales > Hydrocharitaceae > Thalassia > Thalassia testudinum. Next base: position 81,266,935 of record JAZHRO010000024.1, read on the forward strand.
CCTGCAAGCGCTAGACCCACCTCACCGCAACGCCAGCACGCCCATCTGCTGACCGCCACGCCACCTCTGCCTGCACCCGCCATCACACATCTCCTACCGGCCCTGCAGGCGCCCGCAGGCGCACACCACTCCGCCTCCAGCCGTTCTCGCAGGCACTCCCAACCAAGGGCCTCACTGCAGGCGCACCTCCTGCAAAGCGCCATCATGCCACCCTGCCCGCGCGCCTACCTCCATCCATCTGCAGGTGCACCCACATGCGCTCCCAACCGCGCACCTCACTGCAGGCGCACCTCCCGCAAGCGTACGCCGCCTGCCCTGCAGCAGCCGCTCCAACCTCTGCAAGTGCCTTCCTCCCATCTCCAGCACGCGCACGCTCGCACGCCACCAACCGCAAGCACTGCGTGCACCTTCATCCTTCAACAGGCCGGCGCTCCGGCCACCTCCGTCAGCCGCCGCCGGCCACCTCCAGCCACGCCGCTGCCACCGTTGCGTAGATCTCGTCAAGCCGCACCTCCCTGCCGACTCTTGCGGCAAACCGTGCGCGGCTGCACACGCGAGGAGGAGAGAGGGGAAATCCTCTATTTTTCCCTCTATTAAAAATTACATTCAATGCATTGTCAAGTTTATATTAATATTTTATTCTATCCACATTGCACTGATGCACTCAGATTTTCTTGAAATTATTTTATTTGTGTTATGTGCATGTTTCTATCTTGAATTTCAAATTAGAATTGCATGAAAGTTGAATTCACATGATAAGCCAGTACACATGGATCTTACACATATTTTTGGGGCTTAATTTCTGATGTGAAAATTGCATAAACACCCTTAAACTTTTAAAGAAATTGCAAACTTCATTTAAAACAGCATTTTCCTCGCATTAAAGTTGCAGAAGAGTTTGCGAACTGTGCATTCCTTGACTTGTGAATTTATTAGGCTAATTCCTCCCTGTGGAGACGACCTAACTCTTTGTGGTTATTTTTGAAAATTTAAATGTTTTGAAAAGCGATTTTCTACCACGCGATTAAATACAACGACATCATTTTATGATAAAGTTTTCAACGAAAATGAAGATCGCACTTTCAAATGGCGTCGTTGCCGGGGAGGAAAAATGCCTATTAATTGTTCGAGAATTTTATGTTATTTTTATGCTATTTTAAAAACTTTTTTGAATTATTAACTGTGGATTTTCTTCTATGCAAAAACATGCGGCGAATGCGACCGGCACGTACGGCGGAGACGATCTTTTTGGTGGACCTTGAAGCCACCTGGAGGACGGCAACAGGAACACGTGGGCCTTGATCCCACACACATAGGCTTACAGAGAAGCCTACTTCTGATTTAGGCAGTAGATCTTAGTTAGATAGACATTAGAATTTAATTTCTATCTTTTGGACCCTTGTTGGGTATTTTTGGGAACGTGTCCCCAGTGCCACTTTATTTCTTATTGCTCTCGTATGCGGGAGCATATTTTCGAGAGTGTGTTCCCATTTATTTAGATTACAGGATTATTTGAACTATTTTGAACTACATTTCGGTTAGTTAGTTAAATTAGGTCAGTTTGCTATTATTTAAAAAAAAAAATCGAACTACCTGCTAGAAGCTGCATATCTATAGGACGACCATCTAGGACTGAATGAGCAGCATCTAGTTTATTTTTATTGCATTGCATTCATTACTGCACAAAGAAAGCTAGAGTAAGGTACGTCTTCTCTTGAGCATTAATTACTTGTCATGAATATGCATTGAACCTAAATCTAAGACCACTAAAGTGCTTGAATCAAATTAATTCAGTGGTCACTTAAAAAAAATTGGGACTGTTAAGAGGTTGGACTTTAAAATCTGTGACTGAAAATTATGTGCAAAAGGATCCTGTTTGCGGAATTTCAAAAAATCAAAACACGATCGTATGCTTGCACACTTGAGACATTGTGCACCTCACACATAAGGTCACTAGATAAATTTCTACCTCTCCTCTTTTGCACCACAAGGGAAGTTAGTCAAAAATCAACAAGCCTATCCACCAAGTTACTTCGGTTCCTCGTGTGTGGGCTCGATTCGAGACTTCCATCCCTTACGAGTAGGTTATAGGCACCAGCGAAGGTTGGCCTAGGAAGCATAATTTTTGCAAAACTTGTTTGGCCACCAACTAAACATATAACTCTAAGACCTGCAATCTACTAAAAACAGATCCCGTTGAATTTGCATTTGCTGTGACAATAGAACTCTTTAGGAAGTTTTCTGCTGAATCCTAAGAAAGTTAAAATTGTTTTGCTTAAAGAAATGGATTACTCTTACTCTATCATTCAGATTATCAGAGTCAATACTTCCCATCTTTCAATCAGGATCCCATGCTCCGAACGTATCCATCCTTTGATGGGTACATTGACAATTCATGGGATCATTCTCATTCTTACCCTGGGAGTACTGGCTTGATAACTCCCACTTTTGAGCGGAGCCTAGTAGCGGGATTTTCCAATCCTGAAATCCCTACTTCCATGCAAACACCCAACCCTCCCACCCTTCATGATTTTCCGTATCGAGGTTGGACCGATACCCCTAGGCAACCAGAGCCTGAAATTGACTATCCTCCCCAACCTGATAATAGTAGCCTCTCCTCTTTTATGATAGAAATGCAAAAATAGCAAAAGGAAATAATGGAATTAATGGGAGAGATGTTGAGAATAGTCAACAGTTAAATGAAGAAATAAGACAACTTAGCTACACGCTTCCCAATAATCCTGATCCCTACCCAATAAACCATGATCATGAAAATAATTCTGAGGAACCTAATGACAATAGGGATCCAATTTTAGGAAGCTATCACTTAGACTCTCCCAATGAGACACGGCCACTATAGGATAACGATCATAGTGATTATCCACCTGAATTATATTGTAGTCAAAAGCAAGGGAAGATGCTACCTCTTAAGGACCTTGACTCCAATGACAGTATTCTCCTTACCCCTACCAACCCGGGTCAAGGTTGTATCATTCCTATCACTTCCCCTATTAATTATTTGGTGGAATCCCATTCTACCCTTAGTGAGCTTACTCCAGACCCCCTACTTAGGGAATCAACACCTACCATTCAGCATCCTGAGAATGCACCCAATGAAGGTGACCCTAACGGAATAGAGGATGATGAATTCTGGTCTCAGGGATATGAAGAGTCTAATTCAGAGGATGAGGATACCCCAACAGAGGAACCTGGACTGAAAATCTGGAGTGAATCGCAGGAGAATTATTTGTCATTTGAGGATTTACCTCCAGAGGGTAGAAATAATATGATTAAATCCAGATTCCTCCTTTCTTTTAAAAGTCATCCTCCATCAAAGCAGGAGTTGATATTAGAGGAGGACAAACAAAATAATGAGAAGTCTATGGGAGACTCTCGGGAACAAAACACGTCAATTGAGAATTTATACCCCGAGAAGAATGACGAATTCAATGATATAGGCTTCCTCCAAAATATTAAGACTGATCCTCCGTTAGAAATAATTGAGGATACTGATCCAACTCCTAATGAATCACATATACACCCCGATAAATATTTTAGTGAACCAAACGAATCTGGGGATGAGCTGAATGATAATGATTCTTACATTTTGACCCAGCCATCAAAAAGTTATAATTTAGAGTCTACCCTTGATTCAAATATGACTCCGATCATTAATACTAAGCAGGATAACTTGAAGTTGTCTACTACTGTTAGGGAGTATACACAATCTAAATCATTATTGGAATTGGACCTAATACCAACTAAGCCCTCATTGGACTTAACCATTACCTTCCAATAATACAAACAACCCTTATACTCCCTAACCGATCCTTGGCTCTGATCTCTGCTCATATACATTCTTTTTGGAGAATATCTCAGGCCACTACATCCTAGAGTAGAATGGCTAGTGTGGATTGATGCTTGTACTTTTACTCTCGCCATTCAAGGGTTTGAACTAATTATGTGTATATCTTTTAAAACCCGTCTTGGAGGATCCTTGTTATCCTCCACTTAGTCCGTTTCGGGAGGTCCCTTTTCATATTCCGTTTATTATTCCTAGACCTCCCAAGGTAGCCAACGAGATTTTCTATTTTCATTTCTTCTGGTGAACATTTGGAATTACATTGCATCATCAGCTCACCAACATCTGTGGTTACCTATTTTCTAGGCTTGCACTATTACGAATATTTTTAGGGCCTAACTTTGTTTGTTTGGAACCAGACTTATAGGTTCCTTCTTAGTCTGGCTACTGACAAAAAATGCAGTGCTTGTTGGGAGGCAACCCAACAAACTGTGTTAGGTGATATTTTTCCTTTCTCCTCCTGTTTTAATTTTACAATGGGGACATTGTAGGATTTAGGCATGGGGGAGTGCATTTGCATTGTAGGAAGTATTTATGCATTTAGGTTAGTATAAAAATAAAAAAAATTCTTGAGAAGAATGGGTTAGTCCCTAGCAAAATACCTTTGTTATTGGAGGTTCTTCTTCTGGAATTATTTCTTAAGTTTAGAATCCAGTACATTTATTTCACGTGCACGTAGATTTTGTAATGGATCCTTAAGGAAAACTAATGAGCATTTGTAAGTCTACTGAAACCTTGGACAGTTCATAGGGAGTCAAGCATACTATCTTCTAATAGATCTACCTCATATTTGTGAGAAGATAGAAAAGAGATTACTGGTGCGCTAAGTCTAGTGCAAGGACTCTTAAGTTTTGGATAATTAGATGATGATACTTCAGAGTTAGGTGTAGTTTTCACTCTCTGTTCCTGTGTACATATTTTGTGTGAATTCCTGAGAGTCACCAAATAAGGCAGATACACAGAGATTGAGTCTTAATAAAGCTATAACTATGGTGGATGGTTACGACTGTCCTTCATAAAGTCCTCGGCTGAAGGAGGGTAGTAATGTCAAAGGTCAGAAATACGCCTGTCCTATCCATTCATTCCCGTTGCCGAGAATAAGCACTTCCACCAAATAAGCCACACAACTTCCTTTCGACCATCATCATCCCTAATAATGCCTCGTAAATAAAAGGCCGTATTGTGTTGTGTTGATTGAAAAAGAAACAAAAACAAGAAGAAAAAATAAATAAATAAATAAATAAGGAAAAGAGAAAACAAGAAGAAAAAGAAGAAATAGTTACATTACAAAAAAAAAAGTCTAAGTTTATGATGTAACACTGTTTCTAAGGTAGCAGAACACCTATCGCGTTCCACCAAATATGACCCATACCTACCTTCTAGTATTTCTGATCGCCTGAATACTGGTTGAGAACTCTAACTTAGTTATAGAGTTATTAAGACTTTAATTGAAGTGTGGATGCCATGTGAGGCCACCAAATAGTGAGTACAACTTCTAAATCTGGCAAGATTTGTGATCTCAGAAAGAAAGAAAAGAGAGTGTACCCAGGAACATCAAGAGAACACAATTGTGTAGCCTCTCTCAGAGTTGACTTGTCTAATAGTCTAGAGAGCTAGAGTCTGCAATACTAGACTATATGTAGCACCAGTTGAGTGTGTGCCACCAAATACAAATCCATTCAACTTGATATCTCCTACCTAAGCCAAACGCCGGGGTCAACTTACAGATTATCGTCTACTTTATCCCCGAGGGAAGTAGTTGCCTATCTCGACAGAAATTTTTGCCAAGGATGATGTACGAACTCCTAATGCAAATCGACTCTTTCACTTGGATCTATTACCTAGGCTATCAGCACTTCACATTTGTCTGGATTTCTAAAGTTTTGAAGTAAGAAAAGAAGAAATCTTCTGATTACTTCTATTATTTTTCATTTTTGCTAGGGACTAGTAAATCTTAGGCATGAGGGTATTTGATGAGTCCATTTTAATAGACTAATATTAAGCCTAAGCACCTTTAATCGTACCTTGTAGGTGTGTTAATAACTGCAATTAAGTTGTAGAAGAATTGTACGCATCATGATTTACGTTTATAACATTCTATAACTTAATATGTAATGATTTTCGTTGTTTTTATGTGCAAGTATCATATTCAGAAAGAGCAAGGGTTGGGGAGCAAATTTCCCCAACAACCGGAGGAACTTTTCCCTTTCCTCCGGTCGTCTCCTCCAACGCCCGCCAGCCAAAAATAAAAAAGGGATTTGAAAATCCCTTGATTGGCGCACGCGGAGAGAGGGAAGAGTTAAAAAGAGAGGAGGCGGCGTGGACTGGAGGCGATCTTCCCCCCTGTGGGGAAAGGCTCTATCTTCTCCACCTTGCACAGTAGCAGGTGCACGCGCATCACCAGCCTGCACCTGTGCCCATTCACCGCATGCACTGTGTACTCAGCGCACCCGCACCAAGCCTTCCCACAGCCGCTCCAACCTCTGCAAGCTCCTGCAGCCATCCGCCCGCGTGCCTACCTCCGTCCATCTGCAAGCGCACCCACAGGCGCTCCTAACCGCGCGCCTCTCCCACGCCGAAACCTCAGCGGGACCTGCAAGCACTAGACCTGCCTCACCGAAGTGCCAGCACGCCCATCTGCTGATCGCCATGCCACCTCTGCCCGCACCCACCATCACCCATCTCCAGCCAACCCTGCAGGCACCCGCAGGCGCACACCTCTCCTCCTCCAGCCGCGCCCGCAAGCACTCCCAACCACGCGCCTCACTGCAGGCACCTCCCTGCAGAGCACCATCACGCCACCCAGCCCGCGCGCCTACCTCCGTCCATCTGCAGGCACACCCACAGGCACTCCCAACCGCGCGCCTCACTGCAGGCGCACCTCCCGCAAGTGCACGTCGCCTGTCCTGCAGCAGTCACTCCAGCCTCTGCAAGTGCTTACTCGCATGCCTTCCTCCCATCTCCAGTGCACCAGTGCGCGCACGCTCGCAAGCCACCAGCCGCAAGCGCTGCGTGCACCTTCATCCTTCAACAGGCCGGTGCTCCGACCACCTACGCCGGCCGCCGCTGCCACCGTTGCGTAGCTCTCGTCAAGCCGCACCTCCCTGCCGACTCTCGCAGCCAACTGTGCGCGGCCGCACACGTGAGGAGGAGAGAGGAGAAATCCTCTATTTTTCCCTCTATTAAAAATTACATTCAATGCCATTGTCAAGTTTATATTAATATTTTATTCTGGCCACATTGTACTGATGCACTCAGATTTTCTTGAAATTATTTTATTTGTGTTATGTGCATGTTTCTATCTTGAATTTCAAATTAGAATTGCATGAAAGTTGAATTCACATGATAAGCCAATACACATGCATCTTACACATATTTTTGGGGCTTAATTTCTGACATGAAATTTGCATAAACACCCTTGAACTTTTAAAGAAATTTCAAACTTCATTTAAAACAGCATTTTCCTCGCATTAAAGTTGTAGAAGAGTTTGCGAACTGTGCATTCCTTGACTCGTGAATTTATTAGGTTAATTCCTCCTGTGGAGACGACCTAACTCTTCGTGGTTAGTTTTGAAAATTTAAATGTTTTGAAAAGTGATTTTGTACCACGCAATTAAATACGACACATCATTTTATGATAAAGTTTTCAACGAAAACGAAGATCGCTCTTTCAGACGGAAATCTCAACCCTCATTTTATTGCTTTTGTGGCTCAAAGAATATATGGTAGAAACAAGGTATTTGTAACTTGCCCTGAAAACTTTTTAGGGAGAAGAATTTACAAACATTTGAGAGATATACTGACTTATTTGCACTTTTTTTTTTTGAAACAAGTGTCAGTATATCTCTTACAACTTTATTCGGAGGAACACACTTTTTTGGTGGGAGAGTTCCTTTTTGGTGGAAAGAGTTTCTCCTAGACACAAGACTAAAGCCTGGGATAAAAAGTCTACCTGCACTCACAGGTAAGGATTCCACCTTCCCTAATGAACACTAGGGTTGGATCTTATGTTCACCTGATCTTTCTTGATATGTGTAGTGTGAACCAAGATTACTTAAGCTCTCAATTAAAAGCAAACCAACGAATCCTGTACTGGTGACTCAGGTACAAGAATACGTCCTTAGTTACGAGAGATTCTGATTTATCTTGTCAATGCTCAAGTGAATTAAGCCAAGCCTGAGCGAATCAAGCTTCTGTGGCCTGGAGAGTCTTCAAAACAATGGTTGAATATCCATAAACACTTATTGTATTTTTGTTTCAGCCTTCAGATCATTACTAAACACCCTTTTTTTTTTTTTTGCTATATACATATTTATAGATGAATATATATAATGGAAGCTACATGATACCATATACCTAGATCCTATAGATGCCTATCCACCCCCCCATGCCAAACGATGCTATGTCCTCATATGCATGCAAGGTAGAGCAATGTCCAAAAATTGGGGAACGAGAGCTGTCGTGCAAGGTATATAGCAAGGTGGTAGGGTGGGTGGATGGTGGGTGGAAGTGAAAAGGTGTGAAGTGAAGTGACATGGAAGTGTGTACGTGACAGTGGAGGAGTGTTGCTAGGGTGCCTCCCAATGAGCAATGAATTTAACGTCCCCAGCTGGACTCAGAATGAGGCACGAAATTAGTTACCCTCCAGCAGGGCAATAGTTTCACCAATGGGGGCAGGTTCATGAGTAAGATAGGGTTTTAAACGCTGCCCATTGACCGTAAATTTATGCCCAGATTTTGGATCTTCAATTTCAACGGCCCTGTTGGGAAATGGTCTCGAGACCAAGAAGGGACCAGTCCATTTGGACTTCAATTTCCCTGGAAAGAATTTGAGCCGGGCATTGTAAAGCCAAACTTGCTGAGATGGCTCAAATTCCTTCCACCGAATTCAGCTGTCGTGAAAGGCCTTAGTGCATTGCTTGAAAGTTAAGGCAAAATCATAGGCTTCACGACATAGCTCTTCCAGCTCTTGGAGTTGGAGTTTCCTTTCTCGACCACACAGGTTTGGGTCGCGGTTACATTGGCGAACCCCCCAATAAGCACAGTGCTCCAGCTCTACGGGCAAATGACAAGGCTTCCTGTAGATGATTCTATAAGGAGACATACCTAGGGGAACCTTGAAAGCGATCTGATACGCCCAAAGTGCGTCAATTAGTTTGTCAGACCAATCCTTACAGTCAGGCCGAACCGTTTTCTGGAGAATTTGCTTGATTTGCCAATTCAACACCTCAGCCTGGCTGTTCGTCTGAGGATGATACGGAGATGCGATACGATGGTGGACTCCATATTTCCTTAGAAGTGCCTGAAAAGAAGCATGGGTAAAATGACTTCCTCCATCTGAGATAATGGCTCGAGAGATCCCAAAGTGTGTAAAAATGTGATCTTTGAGAAATTGAGTAGATATGACATGGTCAGCATGGTGCGTAGGAATAGCCTCGATCCATTTGGAAACATAATCAACAGCCACGAGGATGTACTCGAAGCCATTGGAAGGAGGAAAGGGACCCATGAAATCGGTTCCCCAAATGTCAAAGATTTCAGTAGCTAGGATGGGTTGCAAGGGCATCATGTCACAACGTGACATTGACCCTAACGACTGGCACCTAGTACAATATTTGGCATAATTGTGTGCATCCTGGTGAAGGGAGGGCCAAAAGAAACTGCAATGCAACACCTTGGCTGCAGTTTTCCTCCAAGAGAAATGGCCTCCGCAGGTCTGATCGTGGCAGAAGGATGGCACACTGGGGAATTCGCTGTCAAGAATACAGTAACGGATGGTCTGGTCAGCACCTATTCGAAAAAGTAGTGGATTATCGTAGAAATAATAGTTTGCTTCTACAATGAGATGCTCGTGCTGGTTTTTAGGCCAGCCACGTGGAAAGGAACCAGAAGCAAGGTAATTGGCAATGTCGACATACCAAGGTCCACTTGCCACATTAATTGCCAATAAGTGCTCATCAGGAAAAACCTCATTGATCGGTAGGGTAAGTCCAATGTGGTCAGGGTCCAGTCTCGAGAGATGATCAGCCATAACATTCTGGGCTCCAACCTTATCGCGGATCTCAATGTCAAATTCTTGGAGCAGAAGGATCCAACGAATCAGTCTAGGCTTGGCATCCTTCTTGTGCATGAGATGGTGAATGGCCGCGTGGTCAGTGAATATAATAACATGCGAGCCCAGAAGGTAAGAGCGGAATTTCTCCAGCCCAAAGATGATCACCAGTTGTTCTTTCTCAATGGTTATATAATTATGTTGGGCCTCGTCCAACGTCTTACTGGCGTAGTACACCACGAAGGGGTGTCTATCGCGTCTTTGTCCCAGGATGGCTCCGACTGCAAGGTTGGAAGCGTCACACATGAGTTCAAAGTCGAGGGACCAATCAGGTGGCTGGAGAATAGGGGCCTTGGTGACAGCATCATGCAGCTACGTGAATGCTCGTATGCAGTCGGGGCCCATATCAAAGGGTACCTCGGTCGATAGGAGATGAGTTAAAGGTCTAGAAATCTTGGAGAATTCTTTGATGAATCTCCTATAAAAATCGACGTGTCCCAAGAAGGAGCGGATTTATCTAACAGAGCTAGGCACAGGTAAGTCAGCAATTACATCAAGCTTGGCTCTGTCAACCTCAATACTCCTATCGGAGATGATATACCCGAGAACAATTCCCTCGTGTACCATAAAATGACTTTTTTCCCAGGAAAGCACGAGGTTCACATTAATACATCTCCGAAGGATACGGGTCAGGTTAGCAAGGCAGTCATCAAAAGAGGGTCCAAAGACCGAAAAGTCATCCATGAAGACCTCAAGAAAGTCACCCACCATGTCATGGAATATCGCCAGCATACATCTCTGGAAAGTTGCTGGCGCATTACAAAGTTTGAAAGGCATCCTTCTAAATGCGAAGTGCCGAAGGGGCAGGTAAAGGTAGTTTTCTTTTGGTCCTGGGGGTCAATTGCCACCTGGTTATATCCAGAGAATCCATCCAGGAAATAAAAAAATTTATTTCCCGCTAACTGCTCCAGGATTTGGTCAATGAAAGGTAGCAGAAAATGATCTTTCTTAGTTGCAGTATTCAGTTTCCTATAGTCTACACACACTCTCCAAGATGTAGGAGTGCGTGTAGGGATGGATTCGCCCCTGTTATTGACATGGATGGTGAGTCTCGCCTTTTTGGGCACGACGTGAATCGGGCTCACCCAGGGGTTATCGCTGATCGGGTAGATTATACCCGCATCCAACCACTTAATAATTTCCTGTTTAACGACCTCTCGCATGTTAGGGCTGAGACGTTGCTACATCTCGCGGGAAGGTCGAGCCTCCTCCTCCGTATATATACGGTGAGTGCAGTAGGAGGGGTTAATGCTAGTTAAGTCCAATAAGGACCATCCAATGGTTGTCTTATGTTCTATAAGGACCTTTGTTAGTTTGCACTCTTGCTCCCTGGTCAATTTTGAACTAATGATTACGGGGAGCATTTCATTTGGTCTTAAGAAAACATATTTAAGCGTATCAGGCAGCTCTTTCAGCTCGGGAGAAGATGGTGAAAGATCTGGAATTTCTTGGGACGAGAGTGTCCCAAGCAGATCAGAAGAAAACAAAGCAGGAGGAAGAAGTTGGCCCTCAGATTGGTCAAGAAGAGGAGCATCTTGGATTGATGGATCCAAAAAGGGATAACCCCAGTGAGCAGTATGTGGGCTCATGGTCCCAGTGTGGAGTTGCAATTCCGCCTGATTTGGCGGGAAAGAAAGGGCAATCTGGTCTTCAAGAGTGTGGATCGGCGGTGAGTAGCCCGAATATGACTCAGACCACGAGGTATGGGAAGCGAAGAAAACCTCGTCAAAAGTCTGGTCAGGAGAAGGTACAAGAAAAGGGAGGGATGGGGGAACGTCACAATATGTGTCAGTCAAGCAATGGTCTGTGTTTAAAGGCAATCCACAGCAGTCAGAATAGTTCCCTATTAGTCCGATACATGCGTTGACAGGCAATTGCAATCAAAGTTATTGGCTGCCTTAAAGATGTTTAGCTTGAGTTTCTCAGAGCCAATGGCAATTTCAATGCAGCCTGACTCGCAGTCGATATAGGCACGGGCTGTGGCCAAGAAAGGTCGACCAAGGATGATCGGACAATCAGAAAGTGAGCTAGGAACTTCCATATCTAAAATAAGAAAGTCAACAGGAAAACAGAGACCGTTGACCCTAACCACCACGTCTTCCACCGCACCCTTCGATATTTTGACAGAACAATCTGCCAACTATAACATGACTGGGGTGGGTTTCAGATTTCCTAAGGCAAATTTCTCAAGCATGATGGTTGGTACAAGATTGATGGAAGATCCTAGATCAAGCATAGCACGGTTGAAATTGCAGCCTTAGATGCTACAAGAGATAAGTGGTGTGCCCAGATCTTTCTGCTTCGGTGGTAGATTTGACAGTATAGCACAACTCGCATGAGGCGAGAGAACCACCGGATTCTTTATTTTCGTTGACTGTCACCTGGGTGTAGTGTAGTCTTTGAAAAATCGGCCGACAGTAGGTATGTGGTCGATAGCCTCTAACAGGGGTACCTTGATTTCAACATCCCTGAATAAATTATGCAGGTTATCAAAGGCCTACGTATCCTTTTTCTTGCCTTGTGGCTTCCTCAGTAGAGCCTCAGGGAATGGGACTGATTCTGACACTAGTTTGGGTATATCGTCCTCACGAGAATGCGATGCGCATCCTGAATGAGAGGGCGATGAAAAAGATGGGCCAGGATCAGGTCGAGGTGGATCAACGGTTTGCTTATTGCTCCTTGTAGTAATCGCATTGGACGTTGCAGGTCCAGTGGGATCATAAGGTAGAGGAGGGTTCGCAATAGGGACATAAGGGTGAGGTGTAGTTGCTGTAGGATTAGTCTGAAATCTCGGTGGAATGCTCAGAGCTTGCAGAATCTGATGAACCTGCCCCTGAGAAGGTCGTACCTGTGGTTGAGGACCACGGGGTACAAAATTTCACGGGTTGGGAACAAGTTGGGCTGGAAGAGTGCCCTGAGATCGAGTCGCCATGCGTAGTTGATTGATCTCAGCATCCTGTTGCGCCAATTGGTGCTGAAGAGAGGTCATGTTCTCTTCATGGCGCTTAGACATTTCTGTTACCATTCGCATCAGTTTATCAAGAGGACTTGATGCATGTTCTGTTTATAGTAAGCAAGGACCCGATGGTGGATTTCCCACAGGATTAGACTGGGCCCTTGGGATGACGGGTGCGGACGGTCGCATTGGTCCACCTGCGGGGTTTTGGCCCTGCGGGTTTCTGGACCATGCGAAGTTAGGATGATTTCGCTACCCTAGGTTATAAGTGGCAGAGAATGGGTTGTTCCCCAGGGTGCAAGCGTCTTCTAAGCCAGAGGATAAGTTCGCATGTATGTATGCATCCGAGCACACGAAGGCTTGGTCCTCCGTGTCAAAATACTGGCTTGCAGAAGCCAGATCCACATTACTTACCGAATCATTTGGCACGACATTCTGTAAGGAAGATCTCACGGGGTTTTCGGGAATAAGCCTGACATTGGAAGGATTAGGGTTGTGATGGAGTGGTGAGGTGGAGGCATTTGCCATAGAACGGGCGGGATTGGCCAGAAGCTCGTCTAGCTTCTTATGCACGACGGAGACTTCATCCAATTTTTGTGTGATAAGATCAAGATCTGTGGATGAATGGGAGGGTCCCGTGTCAACTTCGTCAACATTACGGGGCAGGTTGGTATGATTAAAGGCGGCAATGGAGGCATTGTTCATTGAGTTTTCGCTTATGTTTTCAAATAATTTGAATGCTCCATTCTCATCTTTATTCATGAAATTCCCTCCGCAGGAAGCGTCTGCAATCTGCTTCAAATCTCATTTAGCCCATAATAGAAAATCTGGGCTATATGCCACTTAGGCAGACCGTGATGCGGACACTTCCAGAGGAGGTCATTATACCTCTCCCAAGCCTCATGAAACTACTCGCCGTTTTGTTGCATGAAGGAAGTTATAGCACGGCGAAGTGCATTAGTTCGTCCGATTGGGAAGAATTTCTTGAGAAATGCTATTCGCATCTCTTCCCAAGAATGGATGGTTCTCCCAAGGGTGCGTAACCATTGCAATGCTTTATCCCACAACGAAAATGGGAACAATTTCATGAGGACAATTGATAACCTGATGTTTCTTAGTTTAACCGTTGCAGCCAATCGGGTTAGGTCCTCCAAATGGAGAAACGGATCTTCACTTGCAAGACCATGGAAGTGAAAGTTAATTAGGCCAATTACATTGGGTTTCAATTCAAAATCGTCCTCGTCCATGGGGACCCGAATTTGTCCTGTGGTCTCTATAGCAGCAGGATTTTGATAAGAGCTAAGAGACCTAGGCTCCTCCCATTCAGGAGGGTTCTGCATTTCCTCCAAGGTTTCCCTAATGGCTTCAATCTGCTTATTATACATTTCCATTTGGGCTTGGAGGCGGGTTATGGGGTCTACGGCTCTACCACCACCTCGTGGGATTTGAGGGGGGTGGTTTCCTCCCTCGGGATTTGGGGGTGGGCGTGCAGCCATGTTTGTGAAGGAGGATGACGAATCGGTTTCTATCCTTCTAGAATTATCAGACAGTTCAAACAATTCAGGATTTTGTGACCTCCTCCCAAACATGCACTACCACAGGAAGAATTGGGGAGATAAGAGGGGAAACAGGGATGAGAGAAATGATGCCACAAAGGTACACTTGATGACAAATCAAGGCAATCAAAGTCCCAACCTTTACAATGTGCTCTTAGACCTAAAGATCTAAGTTACCTACTATCACAACCTACGGAACCAAATGAGAGCACCGCGGAACCACCGGGCCAGATTGAAAGGCCGTTTGCCCCAGTCTTAGACACCCAATAGTATGCGGGAACCTGCACCAACATGTAGGCGCTACACGCAGGTAGTTAGACCTCCAATCCTTAATAAGGGTCAAGTTGCTACCAGTTTTATTTAGAGGCTTAGGATCAAGTGCTCCAGGAATGTGAAGGGCATTATATATGGGAAATTACCAAGTGTGTTGATTTTAAAAGTGTGTAAACCAAGCATGCAACAGGGAAATCTCCCCAAATTGAAGTTTTAGTTGGTGAATGATTTTTAGAATTTCAGCCTTAAGTAGTATGGATTTCAAGATTTCGCTGAGTTACCAATTCAACCAATCTCCGGGTTTTGAGAAAACACAAGTTCTTCTATGCCCAACAAACCCTTCTTCAATGTGAGTTGGTTAATCCATGCTAAAAAATGCAATGGGCTTCCCTAGGTGGAAATTTCTATGTGTGGATGCACGAGTCAATTTTAGGTTAGTGCGAAAGGGAGCCAAAGCACTTCAATTCAAGTGCTTCCAATCACCAAAATGATGTTCCACACACAAGTCTCAACCACAAGATAATATAAAGAAAATTAAAAGTTTGGGGTTGAAATGTTCGGGATCAAATCTAAGGCACGTGAAAGGTCGTAGTGGGGTTGGAATCAACTCAATTCCAAGTCTCCCCACCAAAAATGTGATCCCGAAAATGTGAGAAAATGAGGCAAGGAGGGATGACAATCAATCAATTTCAACTTACCTCAAAGAACACTTCACACAGCGAGCGATCCAAGAATCAAGATTCTTGGATTTTCGCTATGCGAAGTTTGACGGGAAATCAAGGGGCGGTGGGGGTGATAGAAAATAATCAATCAAGTGGTTTTTAATCAACTTGCCCCAAGAAATTCCCAAGAAGTGTTTTTTAGATTTTTTGTTTTTTTATTTATTTAGGTGACAAGTTAACCTAAGTTGCTAAGAGAGGGAGAGACCTACCACTTTAGCAACGCGGGCGAAGCTCCAGTGCGGCGCCGACAACTTTACGCTCTCGCTCCCACCTTGGATCTGCCTACGTCTCCGACTTTTGCTTGTCTCCTCCTTGCAATTGGTTCACCTACACACCAGCAAACAAAATACCTGTGAAGTGAAGGGTGTGAGAAGAGAAAATCAAAGGAATGGAGTAGAAACATACCTCAATGCGCACCTCCCCGGCAACGGCGCCAGAAAAAGCATGGTATAACTCGAATAGGTTGTGTTGATATGGTGAAATTATCATTGAAGTTAGTATAGTGGGTTAACCTAAATCGAGTCTAACCATCTTTCACAAAATTTTAACTTGGCCTACTTAATTTTATCTTGGTCACTTTTAGGCCCAGGGTAGATCTCAGGGAGGCAGGAATTAAAGGTGAAGAAGTTTCTACGCCTTTCCTAAAACGTATCTCTTCCGTTCGTTTATTATGTTTTTTGGTTTTTCTATTTAAGATTTTTTTGTTGATAATATTGTCCTTGAGGCACACCCTCAAAATCAAGTTCTTGGCTTTGAGCCAAATGGTTCTTGGCTTTCAGCCAACTTAGGGTTTCCCAAAAATTGGTCCTACTATTCGCAAGACCAAGTACCTGGAAGACAAGAATTATCTTTTCTCTTTTACTCTTTTTTTATCTTTTTAATAGCAGGAAACAAAAGAGAAATAAAAACAAGGTAGGTTGCTTGTAGAGAAAGGAATACTTAGTTTAATATAATAAATACAGTCTATATATATATATATATATATATATATAGATATGTATATATTATATATATAGGGGTGGAGGTGGAAGTCGAAATGGAGTGTAGTACAGTGTCAAGTTGGTCCACGTCTAGTAAGACACAACCAACAAGACGGAGTGCCGAATGTGTGGGAGTATGTGTGGAGGTGCTTGCTTTGTGCAGATATCAGGGAATATCAGCAACTAGTGCAGATATTCCCGCGATATAAAGCGCGGTGGAGTTACTAGTGCACGGGCGTATGGATACGGGTAGATGATGTGTATGTAAAATAGATATATATATATATATATATATATATACACATATACATTTTTACATATCTATATATATATATATGTATATATATATGTATATATGTATAAATATCTATATATATATATATATATATATATATATATATATATATATATGCATGTATATATATATATATATTTATATATAGTTGTATATGTATATAGGTATGAATATGTATATATGTATATATATATATATACTTATATATATATATGTATATGTATGTATGTATGTATATATGTATATGTAGGTGTGAGTGTGTACAAGTGAGTGTGTGTGTGTACGAGTGTGTGTGTGTACGCTGGAGAGGAGTGTGAGAGAGAGGGTAGTTAAGCCATCTGGCGAGTGCGCGCGACATCTGGCAGGCAAGACGTGCACAAGCGCACCAGGCGCGCGAACGGGTGTGCAGGCGCGGATGAGTGCGGGCGTGGGTGAAAGAGTGCAACGCAGTGCACTGCGTAGCACAGCGCACAGCATTGTGGCAAGAGCGGGCGCAGGCGAGTGCAGGCGCGAGCGACCGGCTGGCGCGGGTAGCAGGCGAAGAGAGAGAGCACGCTGCCACCAACTAAGTGAGAAGCGAGCCGGTGGCTACAGTGTCGCGCAGACCGCACACTGTATGCCGACCGGTAGCGACAAGTTTCGCGTGTGTGGGCGCACTGGAAGGTGCTTGCGCACGCGGGAAGAGCTCGTGGAGGTCTGCTGGCGTGCTCGCAATGGCCGGCGCTACTTTAGGCGGACGTTGCTGCTGGAGCTTCTGAGCTTGAAGCTCTGGCAATGGCGGTGAGGGCATTCAGCGATGAAATCAAATGGTGAAACCACCACGCCCACCTACTCACGAAAGAGCTGGGTAGTGGTGGAACTCACAGTGGAGGTCGTGGGACCACTGTGAGTCTTCTCCTGCCCGCAGTGTGTCTCTTCAGTGAGATGAGATACTGCGTATGGAGAAGGAGAGGGGAAGAGGTTGGCCTGACGGTAGAGGGAAGTGTCTGTAAGTGTGTGTTTTCGGCCTCCTTGTGCAAGGGAGAGGGCAAGGCCTTTTAAAGAAGAAGAAGCAAGCCACAGCCATGCTGCTGGCATCGCATGTCCAGCCATGCTGCTGGCAGAGGAGTGGCGCGAAGAGGCACATGCCCCATGCCCTGCAGTCGCACGAGGGAGAAGAATTCAAAGTAAAAATAAAAAATGAAAATGGTGAAATTGCAATGCAGCCCTTGATGAAGATGTTAATTAGATGGCCAATTATTCGCATTCTCCTCCCCTCTCAATAAATGCATTCATGTGTCTATTTACAAATGCAACTATAGCTACATAAGATGCAATGGTAGTGCTAGGAAATAACACAAGATGGCATAATTACTGGTGTATTTTTGCTGTGCAATCACTCGCCCATGCACACAGCATGCGGATCTGGCCAATGCTTGGGATCCAATTACCCGACTTCTTACCCGAACCTATACCTGATTATCTGAGAGAGAAGGAAGAGGATTTGTGAGGAGGAGGGGAGAGGGTTTTGATTTGAGATTCTTATCCCTGTGATGAAGAGGAAGCATTACACTTAGCCTCTGAGTACCTTCGTGTGTGCTCTGAGGAGAGTTTGCCTTGTGTTTAAGAAGGCTTGAAGAGGTCCTATGATGACCTAAAGAAAGGAAGGCTTTGAAGGCTTGGATGCCTTTGCGTGCCTTCTGTGAGGCTCTGTGCTGTGAAGTTAAGTCGTCTGCTATAACATGGGCAACGTCTGATTTGGTTCTTCTGATACTGTTGGATTATTTAAGTACCTAAGTTAAATTGATTGAAGGTATTGTTGGATTATTTGAATAAATTTAATATGAGATGCATGCTTAATTAGAGGGATCTAAATGGTGATCTAAATCACCACATTTTAGGTTCTCTCTATTCTTTTCGTCTCTACATTTTTCTGAGATACATTGGATTACATTTGAATATCAATTTGACAAGTTATATTCATTGAATATTGACGAGTCGATTCTTCGCTTTTAAAGTCATTTGTAGTTTTATGTGGTGGAAAAATCGACTAATCAATAATTAAAATAACCACTCCCAGAAGAGCGGGTCGTGTCCACAGGGAGGCAATGACGTATTTAAACTCACACCGGTTAAAAACGTATGTTCACAGTTAGTTTCGACGAGAATTGAGCCAAATCTGCCTTCAGATTAAGATAGTATCAAGAGAAAATGTTGAAATGGCAATTTTGAACAACTAAAGGATATTTTTTGCAATGCAGCTTTAATAAAATATCAATAAAAGTTGGCAATGGCAGAGAATGTAAATATTAATCGGCCTTTTACTATAGCAAAACAGGGGATCTTCTTCCCCTTGGCCGTGCGCGAGGAGGAAGGAACAGCCAGAGGCGTGAAGCTCGGAGGAAGTTCTTTAGATCGAGGGCTTCGCAGCGGTGGTGGCGGCGAGTTGCGAGGTGGCCGGAGCAGACCGGACGGAGCTTCGGTGAAGGTGGGTTTCAACGGTGGCTACACCTCCTGGAGGAGGGGCAGATGGACGTGCGCAGAGGCTGCTGCAGGTGGTGCGCACGAAGGTTGCTGTTGCGCGCAATGAGGCCGCACGCACTACTGGAGGCGCGTTGGTGACGGAGGCACTGAAGGTGGAGGGCTTGTGCAGGTGATGCGCGTACAGAGAAGAACGCGCACCTACTGCTATGTGTGCGTTGGCCGCAGGTGCTGGCGGGCTTGCAACACGTTGGCAGGTGCGCCGAGGCTGCAAGGCAAGCGTGCTGGAGTGGGCGTGCTGGAGGTGAAGCGCAGCAAGGGCGGTTGCTGCTGCAGGCTGGAGATGATGAAGAGGCATGCATAGGCTGGTGCAGGGTGTGCAAGGAAGGCGCGGGGTGCTGGCGGTTAGTGCTAGAGGAGATGCGGCACGCCGAGGCTGCAAGGAAGCCGTGCAATGGGTGTTGGCATTTGGCACTGACGTGAAGGAGGTGAAGGGCATGCGCGATGGATGCTGCAGGAGGTGGGGCGGAAGTGTGCAGCCGGAGGGATGCGGGCGTGAAGTGAGCGGCCAGTCCTGTTGTGTGTGGGGGAGAAGCTTCAGACGTCCGGGAAACTTCCCGGACGTCTTAATTGACTGAGGAGTGAAATTGCAGTGGCGGTTGTGGAGGTTGTTGGTGATGACAGCGAGGGTGGTGATGTTGATTCTGGTGAGGCACAGTGATGCAAATGAGCTCCAGATGGCGGTGTGGCCTGTCACACCACAGTCCCACGGTGGTGGAGGCTCGTTGCCGTGGTTGAGGCCGATGGTGGTGGAATGGTCGAGAGCTCAACTCTCTGCACAGTGGTGAATTGTTGGGATGGTGGCCTCCTCAGCTCAGCAGCCTCCCTCCTCTTTTTGTAGCCACCTGCATAGATTTGAATGGAGAGGCAGGAGCAAATCCACATTCTCCACTCGTCCTTGAATGCAGGCTTCAATGCGGCAGCGGGTGGTGTTGGAGTGGCAGCCGAAGGAAATGCAGCCGTTGCTGAAAGAAGAAGAATAAAAAAATAATGTTAAAATATTATGGTTATTTATATACAAACTCTCAACTTTTATGTTAACTTAAATTAATGTATGCAATGCACCTAATTGGTTAACTAATTAAATGAATGCAATTATAAGTTAATTCTAAATGCATTTAAGCATGAATTATGTAATTAAATTAGAAATATGAATTAATCTATTTACATCCTAATTTATGCTAAATAAATGTTAGAATTAACTTAATGTCTAGGCACTTAAATACTTAAATAGCCCACAAATATGGGCTAATCAAATACCCCCATGCCTAGTTTTTGCTAGTCCCTAGAAAATCCAAGCAAAACCTAACACTCCAAGTAGACTAGTCAACTCAATCGGTCTTCCTTTAGAAACATATTAAGTTCCAACTCTAGACCTAAGGTTCCCAAGTAGTTGCTAAGTTACAGACTAAGTCGACTAAAGATGAGTTGCAGGCACGAGTTTCTCTGATTTCTAACTCTACCCTATGGTTTATTGATCCCTAAGATTAAAGCATCCGTGCATGTGCATTGGTCTCAATTATTTGAGTTAAAGGAAAAAGGATTTTTTTTTTAATGATATATAATTTTTTTTTTTTATTCCTCTAAGTCTAACCTCGGATCAACTATCAACACGGTCTGTGTCGGATTCATTGTCCCCATTACCATACCTCGAAGGGTGTCTGGCTTTCGATGCTTCGAGATAGCACCGCCCATAACAACCCTAAGAACTCCTGGCAATCGACACTTCGAGATAGTATCACCAATGGATTTCTTAAGCGAATTCAAGCCTATGGCAATCGAAACTTCGAGATAGGGTCGCCCATGGTACCTGAACCACGCAATGCGCTTACATGCCCCCAGTAGGATAAATATCCTAAGAGACAAGCACCGAGGAGGTAATATGTTATCATCGCATCCTCAAGGTGAGTATATACTCCACCTCTCCTGCTGCGGGAACTCTTCCAATCAAATTGTGTTTTCAAGCCTCTCTTAAGTCAAAACTAAGAGAACCAAATCTCTTTTAAGAAAGGAATTAAGTTGATTACTTATTTACACCAGACCAAGTGTGTGAAATTTGGATGCTTGGGTTACAAGGACCTGTAAACCAAAAGGTAGAACAAGACTCCAGGTACTACCCCACCTTTAACTCAAACCCTAGCTTTCCTTCCTCAACCTCTTGAGGAATGGTCCGCAACTTAACTCCTACTTAAGTTTTTAAGTCCACAAAGGACCCTAAAGGTCTAAAGCTAGTAGCTCATTTAGCCTCTAAAGTTTGACCCTAGAATTAACTTAGTCTACCCTAGAGTTCTAATTTGCTTAAGAATGCAAGACCTAGCCAGTTAAGCTCAAACCCCCCCCCCCCTTTTTTTTTAATGCAAATGTATGCATGCTATAAACAAAATGCCTCAGGTCCTCTCCCCCATGCCTGGTTCAAACAATGTCCTCATTGAAAACAAAAATAGTTAAAGGAAGATATTACCTGAGGCGGAGAATGGTAGGAGTTAAGGCTCCTCAAGAGTGACTTCGTCAACCAGATGGCCATCCAAAGTTATGTAAGGTTTTAACCGTTGACCGTTGACGATAAAGGGAGTTACTAAAGAGGAAGGGTTTTTAATCTCCACAGCTCCATGCGGAAATACTTTGGTGATTATGTAAGGCCCATCCCAACGAGATTTTAACTTCCTAGGAAAAAGCTTAAGTCTGGAATTGAAAAGCCAGACTTGTTGGTTGGGCTCAAAGGTCTTTCGAAGTATAAACTTATCATGCAAGACCTTAGTTTTTTCTTTATAAGCTTGAGAGGTGTCATAAGCATCATTCCTCAGCTCCTCAAGCTCACTTAATTCTAGAAGTTGTGCCTTACCCGCCTTCTCTAAATCCATGTTAACACTTTGAATAGCCCAAAGTGCCTTATGTTCCAACTCAACAGGTAAATGGCACGCTTTTCCATACACAATCTGAAAGGGAGAAGTACCTAAAGGGGTCTTATAGGCCATTCGATATGCCCACAAAGCATCATCGAGCTTTTGGGACCAGTCTTTCCTATCAGGTCTAACGGTCTTTTCCAAAATATTTTTTATCTCCCTATTCGACACTTCAACTTGGCCACTTGTCTGAGGATGGTAAGGGGTAGCGACCTTGTGAGTCACTCCCAGACTCCTAATTAGCCGATTGAAGTGGTGGTTTCGGAAATGAGGTCCCCCATCACTTATAATGGTCTTGGGGCAGCCGAAACAAGATATGATATTGGCCTTCACAAATTTCAAAACCACAGAGTGGTCATTTGTGCGTGTAGGAATGGCCTCTATCCATTTAGAGACATAATCAATTGCCACCAAGATATATTCATAACCATGGGACGATGGGAAGGGGCCCATAAAGTCAATTCCCCACACATCAAAAATTTCAACAGATTGAATAGGATGTTGAGGCATTTCATTCCTCTTCCCAATCGTTCCAGTCCGTTGACATTTAATACAGGCCTTAACAAAATTATGAGAATCCTTAAATAAGGAAGGCCACCAGAAACCAGACTGGAGAACCTTAAAAGCAGTTTTCTTAGCACCAAAGTGTCCTCCACAATGAAGTTCACGGCAAAAACTCAGCACACTTTGTTGTTCCTCTTCAGGTACACAACGTCTCAATACTTGGTCTTGTCCAATTCTAAATAATTCTGGCTCCTCCTAATGAAAATATCTTGCTTGGGAAATGAATCTCTTTCTTTTCTGTTCACCCCACGAGCCAGGAGTTTGTCCAGTGACCAAGTAATTTACAGTATCAGCATACCAAGGTAAAGTTGGTTGTATCGCCATCAGAGTTTCATCGGGAAATGTCTTGCGAATGTCTCCAGAAAGAGAGGCATTAAGAGGAAGGTGAGACGGGTGGTCAACCATAACATTTTCTACTCCTTTCTTTTCACGTATTTCCAAGTCAAATTCTTGAAGGACTAGGATCCACCCAATCAGACGTGGCTTAGAATCTTTCCTAGCAATGAGATGTTTCACTGCCGCATGATCAGTAAAAATAACCACCTTAGACCCAAGCAGATAAGACCTAAACTTCTCCAGAGCAAAAACTACAGCAAGTAATTCTTTTTCAGTGACGGTGTAGTTTTGCTAAGGTTCGGTTAAAGTCTTGCTTGCATAATGTAGCACATGAGGTTTTTGATTAGCCCATATTTGTGAGCTATTTAAGTATTTAAGTGCCTAGACATTAGGTTAATTCTAACATTTATTTAGCATAAATTAGGATGTAAATAGATTAATTCATATTTCTAATTCAACTACATAATTCATGCATCTTATTCATATTTAAATGCATTTAGAATTAACTTAGAATTGCATTAGTTAACTAATTAGGTACATTGCATGCATTAATTTAGGTTAACATAAAAGTTGAGGGTTTGTATATAAATAACCATAATATTTTATCATTATTTTTTTATTCTTCTTCTATGTGCAATGGCTGCATTTCTTCCTCCAGTTGCCGCAGTGAACAACCCAATCAAGGAGGAGCGGATGTGTTGGATCTGGTCGGGCAGCTGATTTCAAAAGAGAGGAGGATGCAGCCAAGCTCACTAGGCCTCCACCACCGACCCACCACTGTGAAGAGAGTTCTTCTCTCTTCCATTCCACACCGCCGGCCTCAACCGTGGCGACGAGTCTCCACCACCGTGGGTGTGTGGTGTGACAGGCCACACCGCCATCCGGAGCTCGTCCGCATTATCGTGAGCACCTCAGCGTGCACCTCCCTCGCCGTCGTCACCAACAACCACCGCCGCAGCCACTGCAATTTCACTCCTCAGTCAGTTAAGTCGTCCGGGAAGTTTCCCGAACGTCTAAAGCTCCTACATCACACCTTCATCTTCCTTCCCTGTCCTTAGTTCTTCTTCCAGCCATCGGTCACAGCTACACTGCACGACCCTTCCATCCTCCAACGCCATCCCCAGCCCACACACGCCTTCCTGCCGCACATCTGCAGCAGCAACCTCCATTTCCATCCCACACCAACCGCGCGCGTACGCTCCCTGCCATCTGCAGAATCGCACCCCTGCAGCCTTCCCGCGCCCGCCCGCACGCCTACAGTAGGGTTGCACCAGCTGCAGCATTCCCCCGCACACGGCTAGCGCGCACTCGCCAGGAGCTACAGCCTTCCCGCGCCTGCATCCTCCCCGCTGCTACCTGCAGTGTCGCACCAGTGCGTGCACGCACCCGCGCCTTCCGCCAACAGCAGCACATCCGCGCCACCCGCCTGCAGCGCATTTCGCCTGCGCATGCTCCTGCTGCGCCTCACCGCCACCTCCAGTGCTAACTGCCAGCCCACGCGTGTGCATCACCTCAAGCTTCCAGCGCGCGCTCGCCAGCGCCTGCAGCCATCCCGTGCACACCCCCTGCAGCAGAGCTCAACGCGAGCACACAACCGCCCCTTCAGCAGCTGCAACCACCGTTGGCAGCCACTCTCGCCGGAGCTCCGTCCGGCTGACTCCGACCACCGCTCGACATGTGGCTGCCACTACCACGACAGCCTTGCTTCAACCACCCGCCTGTGCGAACGTCTCCTCGATTGAACCTCTCTTCCAATCGCAAGGAGAGAGGTAAAATGCTAGTTATTACATTTCATGCCATTGCCAGGAAAAAGAATTTTGGTTTATGAATATTTTATTATGGTAAAATTTACAACTTCATACTCAAGTTCTCTTACAATTGCATGGCTTTTGTAATTAACATTGTTTGACATTGGTTTTGGAATTTAAATGTGCATAAATTTTCTTTAATACATGTCAATGGAAAATTGCATAAAATCATCGCATGTTTATTGAATATTTCACTGAGGAAAAATTGCACATCTACCCTTATGTTTTCAAGATATTGTGCATCTTCTTTCCGTCACATTTCATGTCAGATTTGACTACGGATTTCTCACGAGATTGAACGAACACGAAATAATTGAGATATTATTGCATCATTACCTCCCTGTGGATACGACCCGCTCTTCTGCGAGTGGTTATTGCTTTTTAAATATTGATTAGTCGATTTTTCCACCACATAAAACTACAAACGACTTTAAAGCAAACAATCGACTCGTCAAATGGCGCCGTTGCCGGGGAGGCAACAGACGCAATAATTTCACCTGATTTTATTTTGATTATTTCTCAATTGCACAGTGATTTGACCATTTATTATTTTCTTTTCTATGCGAGAAAATTTGTGCAAGAATCAGCCATTGTGAGAGGCGACCCTTGACGTCGCCAGAGGAGAATTGGACGAGCTATTTTGAAAAGGAAGAGGACGAGGACGCGACGGTCATCATTGCATATTTAGTCGCTAATCTAATTAGAATAGAATTAAGACTTTAGATTTAATTTTTCATTGGATTTTGTTTGAAACCCTTGTTCTGGGGTATATTTTGAGGGGTTTGTTCCCCGATTTTGTTTTAGGCCTATGTTGGGTAATTTTTGGGAGCCTGTTCCTTTTTCTTTAGATTTAGGTTTTTAGTTTATTGATTACTTTTATTTGCTTGTGCATAAGTAGTTTAAAAAAAATAATAAAATAAAAAAATGAGTTACCTGCTAGAAGCTGCTTGCCCTTAGGACAAACCATTTAGGTCTGTATGAGCAGCCTCTAGATTTATTTCTCTGCATTGTGTGCATTCTCGCATCGTTGATTGCTGGAAGCAAGGTACGCATTTTCTTACTTTGCATCCTATTCTTGATCATGCATTGCATTTGGACTTAATGCGAAGACCACCTAATCTGTATTGAATAAATTAAATAAGTGGTCGCATATTTTCTAGAAAAAGGACTAATTAAAGGAGGGACATTTTAAAAACCAAGGATTTGATTTTCAAACTTGGCGTGCGATTCAAAATTCAAAATCTTTTGCGGTGTATGCACACTTATTTCGCTTGCACCATGGCACGCTTCTAGACACTCCTTAGGTTTGGAAATACTAGGACAAGAGCCCTCCTATTGTTGGATTCTGAAGTGTTCGGAACTTGAGATCAAAGGTTTTGTAAATCCAAAGAGGGGGATACCCTGTCACGGATTTTTGGGGGTAGTTGAGAAGCACCGCAAAAGCACAGCTTCAAAGGAAGGCTTAGGCCTACTTGCATCCCTCGATCTTTCGTCTTTGGATTTACTTGACCATTTGAGATTTAGGGAAGAACACCTAAGCTCTAACTAGGTCTTCTTAGGCGAGCCGTAGGTCGACAATAAGCACGTAAATTGATTGAACAAATTGTATTGTCACCTGCAATCTGACTTAAAATCAAAAGCCTAAATTGGGAAAGACCCAAAAGGTCCTTTTTGAATTGTGTTTTGCTTGGGGAATTATGATTGAGGTGTGAGTTAGAATGGACCACATTGATTTTCATCCTTTCACATCTTGCCCACACCCTCACCCCCACTCTGCATCCTTCGATCCCAGACGTTGAGATGGTCCATCCCTTAATGGACATAATGACAATCATTGGGATCCGTTTTACTCCTATTATAGGAGTATTGGCCTGGTTAAGCCCCAAATCAGTGAGTAGAACCTAGGAGCGGGATTTGCTTTGCCCAATATCCCACACACCATAGAAATACCCAACCCACCCTCCCTGAAAAATTATTATGGTTGGACAAACACTCCTGGGTACTATAAGCCTGAGCCTGACTTCTCTCATGATAGAAATGACCTCTCCTCTTTGAAGATGGAAATACAGAAAATGAAAAACGAAATGATTGAATTGTTAAGAGAATCTTCGAGAGCAGGCCAACAAGAAAGAGATGAAATTAGCCACCCAATCTACCCCATTGAGGATGACGTACACCCCTCTACAATAGATGCATCTCCCGTGGGAGAGCTACACTTTAAGTTGGAGGGAAATTCTGGGGAGAATAGCTACTTTTCGAGGTTCAATTTTGAAACCTCCCTATTAGATGACACTTCCTTGAGAGATCGACACCTTAGGTGGGAGGAAGATACACATGAAAGTAGCTATGCATTGGATGAAGAAAGATGGCAACCTGAGGAAGATGATGATAAGATTGAGTATCCACCTGAATTATATTGGAGTTAAAAGAAGGGAATGATGGTACCATTGGAAGACCTCGACCCAGATGATAGTATTTTCATGACATTTGATGAAGTGGGTCAAAGTCAAGTTGTTAATCCTACCCTCCCTTTTGATCATGATATGGAACTCAAGCCCACCCTTAGGGAACCTAACCCTAAAGAAATTGACTTATCTGAGGAGCTTGATGTTACGAATGTAAACCATTTACCTCAGATAAAGCACCCTAGGGGATCTGATGAGATATTAAATGATTCTAGACCTCGGGTACATGATGAATTGTGTGATGAGGAGAAAGATGAATTATATGAGGAACCTACATTTAAGATTTGGAGTGACATTAAGGGTGATTATGTCTTATTTTAAGAGTTAGCCCCTGAGGATGTCACAAATTTGACCAAATTAGGTTTCCTTAGCACAACCATTGATGATATTTCTCCTCATGATGAAATGATAGAAAATTTGGAAGCAACTTCTAAGATTTATGTGGATTCACATATAGACTCCAGGGAAGATTTGAGTAAAGAACAAAAACCCGGGGATGACATTGATAGGATAATCCCTAGATCTGTTGCTTCCAACCTGCCTTCATTCATTTCGAAGTCACCCTCTGATTCACTTATATCTAAAAGCGAAATTGTGACTCCTGATGAAGAGCAAGAAGATACATGTGATGGTGCAAGGAATGCTAGGGATGAAATTGAGGATTTAGGAAGAGTGTTAGGGATGGACACTGAGCTGATTAAACCCAACCTAGATCTTATGGTCATCCCGCAACCTCGTAACTTGGACACCCTAGACGATCCTTGCCTTAGAGAATTGCTCACTTTTGTTCTAACCAGGGGGCTTAACAGACCAATATTTCCCGTAATGGAGTATCCGGTATGGATTGATGATTTCTTTAGTCAGTCCATTACCCTGGGGGTTTATCTTTGCACCATTCCTTCCCCATACCTTTTGGAGGATCCTTGTCATCCTCCCCCTATCCCTTTGGAGGTTGTTATACCTGTTTATCCTTTAGAACCTCCTTTGGTGACCTGGGAAGATTTCATTCCCATCTTAGTTAGGCGAGCATTTGCTATCGGGATTCATCATCAGCTCACCAACATCCTAGGTTACCTATTTTCTAGGCCAACATTGCTTTGCTCAGTTTTAGGGCCTATTTCTGCAATTCTTGAACCTGATTTGCAGGTTCTTTGGCTATTCAGCCCAGCTCTGACCCAGGTAATATCCTTCTATGCAATGAGGACATTGCAGAATTTGGGCATGGGGGGGTGTACTTGGGGATATACATAGCATAGTGCATTCATTGCATACATTTGCATAAAAAAAAAAAAAAGAGTTTTGAGCTTAACTGGCTAGATCTTGTAGTCTTAAGCAAATCAGAACTCTAGGGTAGACTAAGTTAATTCTAGGGTCAAACTTTAGAAGCTAATTGAGCTACTAGCCATAGACCTTTAGGGTCCTTTGTGGACTTAAAAACTTAAGTAAGATTTAAGTTGCGGATCATTCCTCAAGAGGTTGAGGAAGGAAAGTTAGGGTTTGAGTTAAAAGGTGGGGTAGTACTTGGAGTCTTGTTCTACCTTTTGGTTTACGGGTCCTTGTAACCCAAGCATCCAAATTTCACACACTTGGTCTGGTAATTAACTTAATTTCTTTCTTTCTGAAAAGAGATTTGGTTCTCTTAGTTTTGCCTTAGGAAAGGCTTGAAAACACATTTTGATTGGAAGAGTTCCCGCCGTAGGAGAGGTAGAGTATATACTCACCTTAAGGATGCGATGATAACATATTACCTCCTCGGCACTTGTCTCTTAGGATATCCATCCTACTAGGGGCATGTACGCGCATTGCGTGGTTCAGGTACCATGGGCGACCCTATCTCGAAGTGCTGATTGCCATAAGCCTGAATTAGCTTAAGAAATCCATGGGCGATATTATCTCGAAGTGTCGATTGCCAGGAGTTCTTGGGGTCGTTATGGGCGGTGATATCTCAAAGCATCGAAAGCTAGGCACCCTTCGAGGTATGGTAATGGGGACAATAAATCCGACACAGACCGTGTTGATAGCTGATCTAAGGTTAGACTTAGAAGAATCAAATAAAATATATATATATATGTTATTCTAAAAATATATATATATTTTCCTTTAAATCAAATAACTCAGACCAATGCATAGGCATGGATGCTTTAATCTCAGGGATCAATAAACTTTAGGGGAGAGTCAGAAATCAGGGAAACTTGTGCCTACAACTCGTCTTTAGCCGACCTAGTCTGTAACTTAGCAACTACTTGGGAACCTTGGGTCTAGAGTCTAAACTTAATATGTTTCTAAAGGGAGACCAATTGGGTTGACTAGTCTACTTGGAGTGCTAGGTTTCTCTTAATTTTGCTTGGGACTAGCAAAAACTAGGCATGGGGGTATTTGATTAGCCCATATTTGTGAGCTATATAAGTATTTAAGTGCCTAGACATTAGGTTAATTCTAACATTTATTTAGCATAAATTAGGATGTAAATAGATTAATTCATATTTCTAATTCAACTACATAATTCATGCATCTTATTCATATTTAAATGCATTTAGAATTAACTTAGAATTGCATTAGTTAACTAATTAGGTACATTGCATGCATTAATTTAGGTTAACATAAAAGTTGAGGGTTTGTATATAAATAACCATAATATTTTATCATTATTTTTTTATTCTTCTTCTACGTGCAACGGCTGCATTTCTTCCTCCAGTTGCCGTAGTGAACAACCCAATCAAGGAGGAGCAGATGTGTTGGATCTGGTCAGGCAGCTGATTTCAAAAGAGAGGAGGAGGCAGCCGAGCTCACTAGGCCCCCACCACCGACCCACCACTGTGCAAAGAGTTCTTCTCTCTTCCATTCCACACCACCGGCCTCAACCGTGGCGACGAGTCTCCACCACCGTGGGCGTGTGGTGTGACAGGCCACACCGCCATCCGGAGCTCGTCCGCATTACCGTGAGCACCTCAGTGTGCACCTCCCTCGCCGTCGTCACCAACAACCACCGTCGCAGCCACTGCAATTTCACTCCTCAGTCAGTTAAGACGTCCGAGAACTTTCCCAGATGTCTGAAGCTCCTACATCACACCTTCATCGTCCTTCCCTGTCCTTAGTTCTTCTTCCAGCCACCAGTCACAGCTACACTGCACGACCCTTCCATCCTCCAACACCATCCCCAGCCCACACACGCCTTCTTGCCGCACATCTGCAGTAGCAACCTCCATTTCCATCCCACATCAACCGCGCACGTACACTCCCTGCCATCTACAGAAGCGTGCCCCTGCAGCCTTCCCGCGCCCGCCCGCACGCCTGCAACAGGGCCGCACCAGCTGCAGCATTCCCCCTCACATGGCCAGGGCGCACTCACCAACAGCTGCAGCCTTCCGGTGCCTACATCCTCCCCGCTGCTACCTACAGTGTCGCACCAGTGCGTGCGCGCACTCGTGCCTTCCGCCAACAGCAGCGCATTCGCACCTCACCGCCACCTCCAGCGCTAACTACCAGCCCACGCACATGCATCACCTCCAGCTTCCAGCGCACGCTCGCCAGCGCCTGCAGCCTTCCCGCGCACACCCCCTGCAGCAGAGCTCAACGCACGCGCACAGCCGCCCCTTCAGCAACTGTAGCCACCGTTGGCAGCCACTCTCGCCGGAGCTCCATCTGGCCGACTCCGACCACCGCTCAACGTGCAGTTGCCACCACCGTGACGGCCTCGCTTCAACCACCCGCCTGTGCGAACCTCTCCTCGATTGAACCTCTCTCCCGACCACGAGGAGGAGAGAGGTAAAATGCTCTATTATGGAGTTAATTAGTTATTACATTTCATGCCATTGCCAGGAAAAAGAATTTTGGTTTATGAATATTTTATTGTAGTAAAATTTACAACTTCATACTCAAGTTCTCTTACAATTGCATGGCTTTTTTAATTAACATTGTTTGACATTGGTTTTGGAATTTAAATGTGCATAAATTTTCTTTAATACATGTCAATGAAAATTGCATAAAATCATCGCATGTTTATTGAATATTTCAGTGAGGAAAAATTGCACATCTACTCTTATGTTTTCAAGATATTGTGCATCTTCTTTCCGTCGCATTTCATGTCAGATTTGACTATGGATTTCTCACGAGATTGAAAGAATACGAAATAATTGAGATATTATTGCATCATTGCCTCCCTGTGGATACGACCCACTCTTCTGCGAGTGGTTATTTCTTTTTAAATATTGATTAGTCGATTTTTCCACCACATAAAACTACAAATGACTTTAAAGCGAACAATCGACTCGTCAGTCTTCCCTCAACCCTTTGTCCAAGGACTACTCCCACTGTATAATCCGAAGCATCACACATTAGCTCAAATGGGAGTGTCCAATCAGGAGCATGGAGAATAGGCATAGAGATCAAGGCCTCCTTTAGAGTTTGAAAGGCCTCAGCACACTTTGAATCAAAATTGAAGGAAGATTCCTTCGCCAACAAGTCACAAAGTGGCCTAGAAATTTTACTAAAATTTTTAATAAAGCACCTATAAAAGCCAGCATGGCCTAGAAAGGATCTAATCTGTTTGACGTTCATAGGCAATGGAAGTTTGGAAATAGAATCAATCTTGGCTTTATCTACTTCCAAACCTTGCTCGGATACAACATGCCCAAGTACAATTCCTTTCTGTACCATGAACTGATTTTCTCCCAACTAAGGACTAAACCAATCTCCTTACATCGCTTCAACACATTCTCCAGGTGCAGGAGACACTGGTCGAAAGATGAGCCATAAATGGAGAAGTCATCCATAAACACCTCAACACACTTGTCAATCATGTCTGAAAAGATAGACATCATACACCACTGGAAAGTTGTAGGGGCATTACATAATCCAAATGGCATATGCCTGAATGCAAAAGTACCATAAGGACTCATGAATGTCATCTTTTCCTGGTCATCAGGAAAGACTGCCACCTGATTGTACCCAGAATATCCATCGAGAAAGCAATAGTACTTATTCCTTGCCAATTTTTTGAGAATTTGATCAATAAAAGGCAGAGGAAAGTGATTCTTCTGGGTAGCGGTGTTCAACTTGCAGTAATCAATACAGACCCTCCATCCAGTTGAGGGTCTAGTGACAACTTGTTCACCTTGGTCGTTGAATTCCACAGTAAAGCATGCCTTCTTTGGCACCACATGAATAGGACTTACCCATTTACTATCTGCAATGGGATATATGATCCCAGCGTCCAACCACTTCAGGATTTCCTTTTTTACCACCTCCCTCATATTAGGGTTTAGACGTCTCAGCATGTCCCTAAATGGCTTGATGGAATCATCAGTATAAATGTGGTGCATGCAGAGTGTAGAGTCTATACCCTTAATGTCAGCAATGCTCCAAGCAATAGCTTCCTTGTGCCTAGACAAGCATTCAATCAAGGCTCCCTCCTATGCCATAGATAGCACAGCCGAGATGATAACGGGGAGAGTATTATTGGCACCTAGGAAAACATACTTGAGAGTGTTAGGGAGGGGTTTCAACTCAAGGTCAGGGGCTTGTATGGTTGAGGGTTTCATAATAGATGTCCCTATCTCAGGTAGCAGATCTACCTTCGGCGGAAATGATGGGGGAAGAGACTCAGCAGAAACACCTAGCAATTCCTCAAGTTCTAGTATATCCCCTTCACATTCCTCCAAGAGATGGGAATGCTCATTTAGCATGACATGCTGAAAGGGGTCATGACATAACATTGCAGGGGTTGCTTCTTCAATCAGGTCATCTATCACCTCAACTTGAGAACAATCCTCAAGTCCGGCTTGTTTGTAACCATCAAACACATTAAGCTGGATTTTCCTGTTCCCAAAGCCCATTTTCAATGCTCCAGTATTGCAATTGATTGAAGCATGCAAAGTTGCAAGGAAGGGGCAGCCCAAAATGATGGAGGGTTTGGTTGGCTTGTTGCTAGGGTTAGTGTCCAAAACTAAGAAGTCGACGGGAAAGAAGAAATCCTCCACTCTTATGAGGACATCTTCCAAAATTCCCCGTGGTGTTTTAAGTGATCGATCAGAAACTTGAAGGATTATAGGGCTAGGTTTCAAATTACCTCCCCTAAGTTGTTCATACACGTAGCTCGGAAGGATGTTCACCCCCGCACCCAGATCAAGTAGAGCCTCATCAATTTGTAAGTCACCAATAACTACTAAGATGTATGGGGCTCCTGGGTCCTTAAGTTTTGGGGTTATGCCATGTTGAACAATTGAGCTAACAGAATCAGGCAGGATAACTTTTGATTGGACCTGTTTTCTAGATTGTCGATTTTTCATGCACAGGTCCTTTAAGAAGCGGGCATAAGACGGAATCTGCCTGATATCTTCAAGCAAAGGCAGGTTAATCTGCACTTGCTTGAAAGTTTCCATAATCTCATCTGTCTTATCTTTGGCTCCAAATGAGCCAGCAGAAGTCTGCCCAGAGGTGGATAAGTGCTCTGGAAAAGGCACTCTCAATCTCTGGGTGGAAGGGTTATCATGTCGAGTAAGGGGTGGAATAGGGGCAACTTCTTCCGGTGAGGTGATTTCAAGCGGAGAAGATTTGGGCAAGTCTTCTCTGGTGGGGGTGAAAGTCGGCGTGGATGGTTTTTTAGGGGGTGAGACTATAGGAGCATCAGGTTTGGAAATTTATTTTCCACTCCTCAGAATAGTCACCGCCTGAGCATGCTCCCTAAAGACAATCCCTTTTCCTTTAGGATTTTCCTCAGCAGCACTAGGGAGCTTCCCAGTTTCCCTCTGTCTAACGGCCTCAACAAGGTGTTCTACTTGTGATTTCATCTCATGTATAGCCTTGTCATGAGATTGGATGATGGCACTTTGACTTTCTTGCATAGTTTTCAACATCGCCTTCAATTCATCCATCTCAGAGGTCTTAGGTTGGGCAAAGGTTTGAGGTTGGCTCATTTTATGGTTTTGAAAGGATTGTGGTTTGTAATTCATTGAATTTGAGACATTTCCTTGTCTCGATGAAAAGTTTGGGTGATTCCTCCATCCCTCATTATAAGGGTTGGAGAAAGGGTCATTACGAGGTCTAGGACGAAACCCTTGAGCGACATTCAAATCCACTTGTACAAGCTCAGGGAATTGGGAGGCCAAGTGGCAATCCACAATGGCATGTGTATTGCCTTGACAAATTAAGCATTCGAAAGCTTGGGATGTGGAGGTGTTAGATACGAATGAACTCGGGTTCCACATAAGCCTTTCCATGTTTTGATTCAATAATTGAATCTGATAGGCTAAATTCTAGGTGTCCCTTGCCTTATTTGCCTCCAACTTTCTTTGCATGAGAGTGGGCTTTCTATCCATGTAGGCAGAATTTAAGTGAATAGAATTCTCACTCAAAGTATCAAATAGGTTCCAAGCTTCATCCTTAGTCTTAGATAGAAAGGTTCCTGCACAGGCACCGTCCACAGTTTGCCTATGCGAATCATTAAGTCCGATGTAGAACCTTTCAACCAGTTGCCATTTAGGCACCTGGTGATGTGGGCAAAGTCTCAGCAAGTCATTAAAGCGCTCCCACGCATCATGGAATGCTTTCCCATCCTTTTGAGCAAAACTCATAATTTCCCTCCTAAAGTGATTGGTTTTGCTCATGGGGAAGTACTTCAAAAACTCCTTCTTCAGGGCATCCCAAGTATTAATATTATCAAGGGTGTGATACCAATACTTGGTTTTGTCCTTAAGGGAGAAGGGAAAGAGGGTCCGTATTTGAGCGTCATCAGTAATGCCCAGCAGCTTCACCGTGGAACTGACCTCGGTGAATTCTTCTATATGCCTGTAAGGGTCTTCCCTAGTAGTACCATAAAAGGAGGGTAGCAAGGATATGGTACTGCTTTTGATCTCATAAGGATTGTCCCCTCCAGGTCTACATAGTGTAGGGCCAACTTGATTGGTTGGGATGAAATATTCCTTGAGGCTCCTTTGACTGGCCATTTCTACCCTTGGAAGGTCTCTTCTTAAGATTCTTTCAAATTCAGGATCAAACACAAGTTGTCTCCTAAGAGAACGCCTACCAAGCATGCACTACAAACACAATTCAAAAGGACTTGTTCGGTCTTTACAAATTTAAGCTTTTGACTTTGGTTCAAATTGTAGGTGACAAAGCAAGTTGCCCAATCAATTACGCGCCTATTGTCAACCTTCGAAATGCCTAAAAAGACCTAGTTGGAGCTTAGGTATTCTTCCCTAAATCTCAAATGGTTAAGCAAATCCAAAGACGGAAGATCGAGGGATGCAAGTAGGCCTAAGCCTTCCTGGACCGAAAAGTCATCCATGAAGACCTCAAGAAAGTCACCCACCATGTCATGGAATATCGCCAGCATACATCTCTGGAAAGTTGCTGGCGCATTACAAAGTTTGAAAGGCATCCTTCTAAATGCGAAGTGGCGAAGGGGCAGGTAAAGGTAGTTTTCTACTTAGATCTATTTATGGATATGGTGATTTCGCTTACTTGTTATCCTTATTGACAAGTACTTCTTATATTGTAACATTGGGGTCTACTATGTAATCAATCAATGATAAGAAAAAGTGCATGAGACTTCTCTTGGTGGTGGAAGGCCTGTACAAACACCCATCGTGACATCTCACCTAAGCTAACCAAAACCACTAGGGCTCGATTACATAATCCAACTGCATATTGTCAAATGGTGGGTTGTTTACAATACCTACTCTTTACCCACCCTAACATTGGGTTTGCAGTAAATTAATTGTCTTAGCCAACTAATGTCTGCACCAATTGATGAGCACCTCAATTGCTCTCAAATGCATATTGCGCTATTAAAGGGGACCATTGATTTTGGTATTCTTCTTCTACGAACAACTAATATACAAATCCTAAGAAGAAAGAAAAGAAAGATAAGAAGACATGTATAAGAGAAGAGCTCGAGAAGGATTAAGGAGAAGAAATAAGAGAAAAGTAAAAAGAGAAGAGAGAGAGAGAGAGAGAGAGAGAGGTAAAAGAAGAAGAGAAGAATGAGGCTGAAGAAAAAGAAGAAAATTTATGGTTTAATTTCTTACATTTTATTAATTTTTTTTTAGCTTAATGTTGTAATAAGGTATATATTCATTGGAATTTCTTTGTCTTGCCTTAATCTCTTGTAAATAAAAGAAATTAAAAGAAATAAACATTTTTACTTGTTTGTAAAAGTAAATCATATGTGTAAATGTGTTTCCTTATGGAATTTGGCATTCTTTTAATTAGAAATCCTTAAGAGAAAAATTCATATTCTTAAAGTAAATTTAATTATAATTCCCATAAGTAGCCTAAGATTAGTGGTGAATTTTAATTAAATTATGCCTCCTAGCAAACGACCTGGACTCAACCAGTTAAAAAGAAATAATATCTAAAATGTTAGGTTAACTTGACCCTATACTACTTAATCGACATAAATTTAAGTTGACCTAAGTTACTTTCTTGTGCACATAATTAAGCATAATTAACTTAAATAACTGTGTTGAGAGAGTTAACGACCAGCATGCACCTTTAAAAAGTCGCCAGCGCATTGCAAAGCCCGAACGACATTCTAAGGAATGCAAAGGTTCCATAAGGACATGTGAAAGTTGTCTTTTCCTGGTCTTCGGGATGGATAGGGACTTGGTTACATCCTGAATAACCGTTCAGGAAGCAAAAATATTTTTTCCCAGCTAACCTTTCAAGGATTAGATCGATGAATGGCAAGGGAAAGTGATCCTTTTTAGTGGCTGTGTTTAGCTTCCTATAGTCAATACAGACTCTCCAAGTAGAAGCTGAATGAGTGGTGAAGGGTTTCCCCTTTCTCATTAGTAGCAAGGGTTATCCCCGCCTTCTTGGGTACAATCTGAACGGGGGTAACCCACGGATTATCTGAGATTGGGTAAATAATCCTAGAATCTAGTCACTTGATTATCTCCTTCTTGACCACTTCTTGCATATTCGGGTTTAGTATCCTTTGCATTTCGCAAGAAGGGCAGGATCCATCTTCCATGAAAATACGATGATTACAATAAGATGGCTCGATCCCCCTATGGTCGTGGATGGTCCAACCAATTGCCTCCTTGTTGTTCTTAAGGACCTTAATTAACGTCGATTCTTGCTCCTTAGTTACATCAACACTAATAATCACAGGGAGCATATTTTTAGGTCCTAAGAACTCATATTTCAAATTTTTGGGCAATGGTTTTAATTCTAGCTGGGGTAGGTTTAGAATAGAAGGTAGGGAGGATGATGATGAAGATTCATTAGGATGATCCAGTGGAAGAGGCTAGGAATGAACAAAATCAATAGCCTCTTCAGAATGTGGCAGGTCTACCATGGAGGGTTGTGGGTTGGGTTCGCTAAAGCTGGTGGAGTCCTCGAGTGCACTGATTGTCATACAAGTCTCAAGATCCTGATCCTCGAGCTCCTCAATGAATCCACAATCCTCAAACCCTCTTATCACCTTAAAAATATCCAGAGTTAATTTCTTATCCCTAAAGGCGATCTCCATACCACCGCTTTCACAGTTTATGTTGGCCTTAGCGGTAGCTAGGAACGGACACCCCAGAATGATGGGCGTGTTCCTCAAATCATTAGGTACATCCATGTCAAGGATGAGGAAATCTACAGGAAAATAGAAATTCTAGACCTTGACAATTACATCCTCAATAACGCCTCTCGGTGTGGTGACCAATCGGTCCGCTAATTGTAGCATTACTGAGGTTGGCCTTAGTTTACCTAACCCAAACCTCTCATAAAGAGAAGTCGAGATTAGGTTGATGGATGCACCTAGATCCAATAGTGACCTATCAAAAGTGTATTCCCCAATAATGCATGAGATCAAGGGGGCACCTGGATCTTTCTTCTTTTGAGGAAGGTGATGTAGGATCATAGAACTTGCTTGCTCAGAGAGAATCACCTTTCTCGAAGTGGGTTCTCTCGGTTTACACTTTTTGGTACATAGTTCTTTCAAAAATTTAGCGTAAGCCAAGATGTGCTTAATAGCATGGAGCGGAATATTGATCTCTACGCTCTTGAATAAATCTAGAAGCTCCTCATTGCTATCTAGGGTTTTCTTCTTCTTGGTTTTCAATAGGGCTTCAAAGAATGGGATATGGGTGGGATTTTCAATTTCCGGTCCCTGGGCCTTATTGTCTTCTTCAATCTCCTCCTCTTCTCTCTCAAGCTTCCCAAGGTTTTGGCATCTAGAAGGCAATTTAGGGTCCTGGGTTTACTTTCCACTTCTCAAGGTGACAGAGTTTGTAGAGGCAACGGGTTTAGGTCTTGAGGTGGGCTAGTGAAGATTGGAGGTCCTTGGTTAGTCATGTAACCAGAAGAAGAAGAAGATAAGGGACCCTGCTCAACTACCTGAGCATGTGCATGTGAGTCCCTTTGATTCTCATACCCTTGGGCACTATTGCCCTTATTTTGCACATTGCGCGGGTTAGGTATAGGTTGGGATGGTAGAGATTCAGGTTGTCAGGTGTTAGCAATTAACCCGGATTGCAAGTTATCCAATGATGTCTTCATTTGTTACATAAGCTGAAGCATGGACCCTTACATTTCCACCATCTGTCAGTTTAAATCAGCCTGCCCTATGGATTGTTCGGCATTCCAAGATGGCTGAGTAACCGGTCTCGGGGGCAACTGGGTGTATACTTGACCCTGACCCATAGGTTTTTGAGATGCATAGTTGTTGGGTCGAGATTGGGTTTGTTGCCCCTAATTTTTCCAGGAGAAGTTAGGGTAGATCCTCCATCCCGAGTTATAAGTGTTGGAATATGGGTTGGACCTAACATTCTCCTGCATTGCATATGCATCCTCATAAGACGAGGATGGGGAGAATGAAGGATCAGAGAAACTGGGATTGAAGGCCCTAGTTTGGAACCCATAAGGTTTCGAGAAATCCTGGCTCACAAGTTGAGTCGAATAAAGTTGGTTCACGAATTCCCGCCCCGTGGGATTTTGTGAGGAATGGAATCCTGAATTCTAGGATTGAGTGGGTAAAGAAGTGTTTCCTAAATTCTCAGACATCCATTCTTCCATTTTCTTAGCAACCAAGTCCATTTTATCCAGTTTATTACAAATTAGTTCCATGCCAAATGAATGAGAATCCTAGATCTCATTAGCACTTAACCTAGGTTGTTGGGACCGGTTGAATGCATCCATGGAGGTGTGATTAATTGAGTTCTCGCTCATTTCCTAAAACAAGTCATATGTGCTATCTGCATCCCTGTTGAGGAAATTGCCTCCGCAGGAGGCATCCACGTGATTACGAAGTTGCTCAACCAACCTGTGATAGAAAATCTACACGAGTTGCCATTTTGGCACCTCGTGGTGTGGACACTTCCTCAAAAGTTCCTGGAATCACTCCCAAGGACCATGAAATGGTTTCCCTGGCCGCTGAGCGAAAGTGGTAATCACCCGTCGCAAGGCATTAGTCCTTCCAATAAGGAAGAATTTCTTCAAGAAAGCCGATTTAAGAGCAGCCCAAGTTTCAATCTGCCATCCTATTGTCTGGTACCAATGTGAGACCTTATCATTGAGAGAGTGGGGGAAAGGCCTCATGATCATTTGCTCTTCGTTCACATTCCTTGTTCTGGTGGTCTGAACCAAGGTGGTTAGATCCTCCAGGTGCTGGAATGGGTTCTCTGAGCCAAGCCCATGGAAATGCTTAATCAAACTTAAGACTTGGGGCTTGATTTCTATGTCTCTAGTGGGAATCACGATGCCAGGACGTTCCCCATAGTTTGAAGGATCGTAAAAATCTTTCAAGGGCCGTGCGTCCTGACCATGCATACGTTGGAACCATTGCTGCATCTGCTGCAATTCTTCCAACTGCCTCTGAATTAGCTCCTACTGGTTCAAGGGCGGGGGAGGTGGTTGTTGATCAGCCATGGGATCTGCTTGGCTATAGCTCAACCTCTGCCTCCTAGAACGGTCTAAAGGTCCTTCCAATCTAGGGTTCAGTGACCTCCTCCCAAGCATACACTGGAAGGAAGTTGGAAGGATGGGGAAGAGAGGGAACCCTGCAGCACAAGAATATAAGCATGTCCTTAGATAGGGTAGCCTAAGGTCTACTGACTCTTAGAATCCATCCTAAGATTATGGATGATTTACTCTACTTATGTCCAGGAAATCTGACTAGTTAGAAGAAGGGATTGGGGAGAAGATTCTTCCTTTGGCTTGCACCTCCGAATCCTAGTGTGACCCCTAGCCGTGGTCATTTGACGCTACTCCCCTAGCTAGACATCAGATTGACTAGTATAAGCAGGTTAATCGTGAATAATTTCAATCTAGATCCCGACGAGCGAATGAATCCTTAGGGCCAATGTCTAATTGATTTTAGTTAAGCTTGGAAAATTGGTGCTCTAGAATGTGATGGGCCCTTAATGGGTTGTGCCCTTAATGATTTGTTTGAGAATGTGTGAATGTGCACAACCAAGAGGTTTTCAAGCAAGATTATTAATGATGAGGTGAATTTTAGGATTTGAGTCTTGCTTAATACCTTTTAGGATTCAAATATTAGGTGTTTTCAACCAAGTTTTTTGAGGCAAACCAAGTTTGTTGCTGAAGGCATGTGTTCAAGTATTTTCCTTTAGAAATCAAGAAAAATATGGAGTGCCTGGCTTGACCTAATTATTGAATTCTATGGGGCAGCTAGAAAATAAACCTCTTTTAAATTAGGTGGTGCGGCCCAAACAATTCAATCAATTGGCTGAAATGCACCACCAATTAAGGCACACAAAAAGGTGATTAACCTAATATGATTTCTACTCTTTTATGTGTTGAATTCATGTATTGGGTCCACAGGTTGGAAGCCCGGTTGAGTAGATGAAAATCAAGTCCGATTATGTGCCTCAAATGTGGGTGTATAGAGTGTGTATATTGATTCGTCCCATGGAAAGTATCTCTTTTTTTTTTTTAAATGCGGGGGTGAGGTGGATGAAGGTGGCAAATAAGACAAACAATTCTATCTTAGGGTTTATGCAAACACCTAAGTAGATTAGGTCTTGGTTATGAGTGTGGTGAAATGAACTAGTGGGGGGGAATGTGGGGGACACTTACAGAGTACTCTACCTGCACTTTACTCCTCCGGTCTACCACACTTGGATCTCCATGCTAGGGTACCTGCAAGACAGTAGGTCAAAGACAAGTGGGGTTAGTGCTATGTAAATGTAAAGAAGCGCAATAAACAATAAAGTAAATTCTGTTGCCTCCCCAGCAACGGCGCCAAAATGATCGCACGTGTTTCGTGAGTTAGAAATCGAGGTTACAAGTAACCCGTCGTCGTAGTTGCAAAACGCGTGGTCAAATAAAATGTATACTGAAACTCCAAGGGAGTCCCAGGTCGAACACAGCGAGGCGACGTTTACTTTAACTGAAAATCGCGCTTCGATTTGTTTCTTTTT
This sequence comes from Thalassia testudinum, assembly GCA_037157565.1. Taxonomy (NCBI): domain Eukaryota; kingdom Viridiplantae; phylum Streptophyta; class Magnoliopsida; order Alismatales; family Hydrocharitaceae; genus Thalassia; species Thalassia testudinum. The sequence goes on from JAZHRO010000024.1 coordinate 81,308,662, forward strand.
GGTATTTTGGGGTTTTGTTATTTTTTTGTATTTTTGTAAGAAGACAAGCAAACGAATCACAAAATAGAGGTGGAACAAATATGGTATAGATATCACTTCAATGTCTATTACAATCAACTATGAAAGCATAAAAAGAGAGGGGGTGAGAGGAAATCTCCCGAATCGACTGTTCAGCGAGACGACGGTGCCTAGCGGAAGCTCGGATGAAGGAGGTGAGGAGCGGGACGATGGAGGTGAGATGTAGGAGGACATCGGGTAGAGGAAAGCTTCAGCGTGGCTTTGGAATGGAGGTGAGAAGACGGAGATGATCTGCTACCGAAATGGAGGTAGGAGGATGGCTCCAAGGTGACCTATGAATGGGGATGGGAAGTTGGAGGAGTATTGGTGGGGCAGAGGTTCGCTAGACTAATAGGAGCCTTGGGAGCTTGAGAATAAGCTCTAATGAAGCGTTGGTAGGCTTGCTAGAGCTTAGGAGTAGGTGGGAGTAGAGTAGGTAGAGATGAAGAGGAATGAGGGGTGTAGGGGTGTTTATATAGTGGAGGGAAGGAGAGAGTCCCACGCACAGGCATTCAGTGACAGCGATAAGCGTCACTAAAGGTCGCTTGAGCTGTCGCTGAAGATTTATGCCTCTTCATTGCTTAGGCTGGCACACGCACTATGCAAGCCATTTAGTGACACCTATAAGCGTCACTAAAGGACCAGCCTTCTGTCGTTGTAAAGCCCGTGCCCAATGCTCACACTTGCAACTGTTAAAGGTGCAGCAATCTTCAACTGTTGGATCAGGCACGAACGGCTGAGATTGCGAGAGGAGAGCTCGTGCCTACCAGCATTGAATTTTGAATCGTTGGCGCGTATGCTGGTCGACGTTGGATGTAGCATCGCACGGTTGAGATGCGCCTGCAGATCACACACGTGTTGATTTAAATCGCGCGCCTCATGCGATTGAGGAGATCAGGCGGCTGGCACTTCATGCGAGCAACTTAAATGCACGCCTCAGATGGCATGTGTGTGATCTGGTGTGTGGCTTCGCGTCTGCGGGTGGCGTTGGATCACGCGTAGGGAACTTCGACCGCTCGATCATGATCGGGCGGCGCTATTGCATTTGACACTGTAGCGGGGCGTGACGAATCACGGCTCGATCTCGCACCCGCTCTTTGAGAGCGCTTCCCCTCACCGCTGCGCCACGCCTATGAGTGTGATGCGAAGAAGAGTCATGCCTGTGCAGTGAGGGCAGCCGCTCAGCCGTTGGATCTTCATCCAACGGTTGGGATATGATCTTGCGGCTGGCTTGGAGGCTCCTTGGCTCAAGTGGAGAGGCTTGGATGGAGCCGTGTGGCTCCATCTAGGCCGTCCATCTTCTTCTTGCATAGGGTGCTATAGAGCTCAGATCTGGGCAATTCCCAAATTTACGGACTGCGATCGTTGCTCTGAATCCATTTGTATGGTCGAATTCTTCATCTGAGACTCGTAAAGATGTCGCACTACCTCCTGGCCATGTAAAATGATGGAATTAATGTACATAATATACAACTATCCTAGATGCAATGCAATGGATGTTTATGCAATATTTATATCATGATATGCAATGCTAAGCCTAGGAACTATCATAAATAAGAAATTTATCATGAATCCATGTGTATTTATCAGGTAGCTTGGAAATTAGATTCACCATAGCTTGGTCAACCTAGATACCTCTCTCAGAGACAAGGTGTCCAAGTATGATACCCTCAGGAACCATGAAATGGTTCTTTTCCCAAGAGAGAACTAGGTTCACTTTGATGCATCTTTTAAGGATCTGGACCAAGTGCAGGAGGCATTCATCAAAAGATTCACCGAATACCGAGAAGTCATCCGTGAAGACCTCAAGGTAATTACCTACCATATCGTAGAATGTGGCTAGCATGCACCGCTAAAAGGTGGCAGCTGCATTGCATAACCCCAATGACAACCTGCGGAACACGTACGTACCGTAGGGGCAGGTAAAGGTGGTCTTTTCCTGATCCTCTGGATGTATTGCCACCTGATTATATCTAGAGTACCCATCCAAGAAATAGAAAAATCGATTTCCCGCTAGTTTCTCGAGAATCTGGCCAATGAATGGAAGTGGGAAATGATATTTCTTCGTGGAGGCATTCAATTTCAATGGTCTATGCAGGCTCTCCACGAATTTGTAATGCAGGTCGAGGTGGTCTCTCCAGATTCAGTCGTGAAAATGGTGAGCCTTGCCTTCTTAGGCACAACCTGGATCGAGCTCACCCAGCGGCTATCAGAGATCGGATATATGATACCAGCATCTAACCACTTGATGATCTCTTTCTTCATGACCTATTGTAGATTCGGATTGAGTCTTCTCTACATCTCTCAAGATGGGTGTAAGCCCTCTTTAGTGTAGATACGATGTGTGCAATACGAAGGATCGATACCAGTTAGATCATCCAATGGCTCTTCGATGATGCTAGAGATCAGAAATCAGCTTTATCTCCTAAACAGATGTGAGTCGGGAATTGCTGATCACAGCAAATGTTTGATTGGAACCCAAAAACACACACTTCAGATGATCTGTGAGGGGTTTCAACTCCATAATCGGGTTATCAGCAGTGGGTGGGGGTTCAAGATGAGCCTCAGAAGATAAAGTAGGAGCTCAGGGTGAATCTAGATTAGCTCTGGGCTCCTCTATCTGTGGGTCAGAATTTTCTCGAGGTTGAGGATCAGGGATAATTGGGTCTGCCTCTGTAGTGTTCTGATTAGTCTGATCTTGAGCTTTTCTCTGTGGATTGAATCTCTGATTTCAAGGGTTTTGTGGATTAGATGGCTTTTCTGAGATGATTTTCCAGATCCTACATGGCACCATGGATTCCTCATATTAGGCCATGGTTTTAGGTCATCTGAATAGCTGAGGCAACATCTGATTTGAAGTATTGCAGCACATGAACTGATGCTTTAAAGCAGCAGCAGTCCTGAGCTTTCCAGTATTTGACCTGCTGTTATGAGTAGCAACAGCCACTAATTTGGCTGGTTTGAGCTGGGATTTGAAGTGGATTTGGGGATTGAAACAAAGCTGACCCTATGTTGTAATGCTATAACCAACTTTTGCAAGCGTTCATGTACAAGGTTTTGAGTTTAATTTTATATAATTTGCACAAAAACCTTGTTTGAAATTTTTGTCAGCAACATTCATGTGCTTAAATTGTCTAACACGGGATTTTAGTGAAATTTGAGATGAAAATCAAGTTTAATTGCTCTAACACCTTTCATATTGTGTGTTGGACATTTTTGAGTGCTTGAGTTACATGTTCAGCACATAGAGTCAATTTTAGAGCCTTGGGTTCTTTATGAAAAATTCCTTCAAGTCCTAAATTGGAGTTGATTTGTAAATAAATAAAATACATAAAAATTGTAAATATATAAAATAAACATGTCTTGAGTAGGATTAGGAATATTTTTAGATGTACACTAAGTTTCAAGGTAATATGAACCCCGGACTTGGTAGAACATACCAGCTGACGGTTTAGTATACCTTAGAACTTAATAATAGAACCTAACTCAAATATCACAAAAAGAAACTTCTATCTCTCAGCTCACTCTTTCTCTCTCATCCCCTATCTCTATTTTACCTATCAAAACTATAAAAATAAGAAAAACCCAAAAAATACCCAAAAATACCCTATTACTATGTATATACTTGTATATATAAATTAAAACTAAGCTAAGTATATATATTGTACAATATGTACATAATGAGTATAATTAACTTATATTTGTATTCTATATATTAACCTAAATATTTAGAATAATTTATTGTATATATAACAGTATTATATTATTAACTACTAATTTATATTAATTAAATGTATCATAACTAAGTAATTATATAAACCTATCTATATGTACATAATTGTACCTAATACTATACATGCATATTTAACTATATAATATGAACTGTGTAATACTTGTAAGTTAATTTAATTAGGTAATTACAGTAAGTAATTAAGTTATTAAGTTAATTAGGTAATTTATTAACTTAAAATAAAATAAATTAGTAATTCAATCTAATACTGAAGTAAGTTATAATGTATACTTGTATAATGTTATATTAAACATTTCCAACATATTTATATTGTATTTATAGTATATAACAGTATTTATAACTTAATTATGTACATAACTAGCTAAAACATGTATTTAAATGTATATAAATTAAAAGAAAGATTCTAAAATATAATAAAAATTATAATAAATAATTTATTATATAAATTAACTTTGTACAAAGTCAATTTCATGATTAATTAAACAATTTGTACTTTAATTAACAAATTAAACCCAAATTTAATGTGTATAAACCCTTAATTTTAACTAATTTAATTATATATCTAAATAATTTATTTCTATAAATTAACTATACCATTATATAGCCCTATATAAGGGTTTTTCAAAAATATAATTTATTTTAAAATTATATTAAGTTATGGCCCTCAAATCGAGGGCCAAAATCCTTGATTACGTATGCACTGTAGCACTGCTTGGCGCTGAGAGAGCCACACCGAATGGTGCCACATTGTGCACTGAGGGGAAGCTTGAGCAGTATAATGGAATTCATGTTGTTGGTGATGCAGTCGTCATGAGCACTGGGCACCGAAACCTTTACCTTCTCCCCTCTGATCTAAACATGCCATTTGATTGAGCATATGAATGAATGTTTGAACAGTGCTAGGCCGGGGGCCATGCACTGTAGCTGTATGGGCCTGATATTGGGCCTCGAATTCGACTTAAATGAACCTAATAACAAACTAGGGCTGGCTGCTAGTAGAGGTCTCATCCTACCCTCTTAGGTGCTGTGTATTACTCGAAAGTGGTTGGCCCACCCACTAAAAACTCTAATTTTTGGGTTGAAAGTAGACCTTTGTGAGAGAGAAAAGACGTCCTAAATTAGCTAAGTGTTAAGAGTGAAGATGAGAAGAGAGGAGAGTGAGTTAGCTGCTCCTACACTAAGTGTTGTGAGTGTTGCTTGTATGTGTACATATGTATAATATGTATATGTATATAGTAAAAGTATACAGTATAGTATATGTATATAAATAATTATAAATATGTATAAGTATATAATTAATATATATGTATAAGTATAAGTAGTATAGATATGTTTGAGTTCTTATATGTATAAATAAACCAGAGCTTTAGTGACAGATATATCCGACACTGTACATATGTATATATGTTAGTAAAAGTAACTCATCTTGCCTTAGGTTATGATATATGTTACTAAGGATACAGCAACGCTTATATATGTTACTGTATATGTAATATATGTTACTACATATATTACTATGTTAATATGATTTATTATAGGAGATATTAATAGCTATTTTTGTACCTATACTTAGGTCTTACTTATATTAGTAGTATGTAATTAACATAGTATAGTAGTAGCTAGTTTTTGATGCCTGTTTGTTGTACATTTGTTTCAGGTATTGTTACTTGATTCTTTTGTAAATAACTAACCAATTCTTTCATTTATTAATTCATTCATTCATTTTGTAAATAAAATTAACATTTTTGGAAAAAAAGAACATTTCTAGACTTAAAGAGTGATGTATATTAATAACTGCCTCCTAATGAACGACCTAGAAACAAACTAGTAAAAATTGTAATGAAATAAAATTGACGCAACATCGGTTTGCATTTGTGACACCTATACCACAACAACAACACATTAAACACCATTTTTTTTGTGCAACCCAATCGATCATATCACCTGCTAATCAAATAATACACAAAACTAAATTTGAGCTCAACTTTGTTGTCATAATTGTAATGCATATCTATAAACAATATGATATACCAATTACACTTGTAATAGAGCCAAATCAATTTACGTTACATTACAATAACTAATCCAACAGTGACCACGTATACTAATGCAAATGTTAACCAAAAATGTGTGGATGTGCAGCATGGAAATTACATGAGATGTGATCATTAACATGACTATTTCCAAGTAGTCCTCCAGATTGAGATTACAAGCAAAACCAAATCATAATACTTGTCATATTGGAAATTGATGTAGACACAATTATTGAGGGTAAAATGCCTATTCATGCATGTTCCTAGGCTTAGATTTCTATTTCATGTTATAAATATTGCATACCATGCATCATTCTGCATTTAGAGTAGTTGTATATAATTTAGGTTAATTGCATCCTTTTTGTGGTGAGGAGAGAAGGATATTTATTTCGAAGCCTTAGATTGACGATCCAACCGTACGGATCTGATCAAGACGATGATTGGAGTCCAATGCCTCCAAAATTGCCTCGATCGGAGTCCCGTAGCACTATATATAGTCTGAGGAAGATCAACAGCCAAGAGACTAGGTGACATAATTTAGAGCTTCAAATGACAAATCCAATCACGTGGATGGATTTGGGTTGACAATCGAAACCCAACGGCACGAAAATTGACTCAATCCGACCTCTATACCAGCCCCTACAATGAAAAGAAGATGGACGACCCAGATCGTGCCACGTGGCGCAACCCAGGTCGCCCATGCGCACGCACACACACAGCAGCGCGTGCGCGTGCGCAGCGGCAGCGCACGCCAGTGCGTAGTGCGCGGGGCATGCGACACAGCGTGTGCTAGCACAGCAGTGGCGTGGGCTATCTTCAGCGACGTTTGTGGTGGATCTTCAGCGACGTTTATGACCATCACTAAATGTCCTGTATACGAATTTGATTCTTTCCTCCACTATAAAAGGACCCCTAGCCTTCCCATTTTTCTTCATCTCTTCCTCTCACCACCTCCAAGGCTCTAAGGAGAGCTTGTCCCAAGCCCAGGATGCTCCTCTAGAGTAGAAAATCAAATAGTTTTCCCTCCCCTCATCCCCATTCGTGGAGCATCCCGTGGTCATCCTTTCACTGCCCTTCGGGAAGAAGATCCTCTCCGCGACGCTATCTTGCCCTGCCCTCTGTCCTCGTACATCTCGCTCCTCACCACCTTCCTCTAGGGGACGTCAGAGCGAGTCGTCCTCCAAGCAACCGTCGAGGGGGATTTCTCTCACCTCTTTCTATCTTTTTCACTTTCATAGCGTAGGTTTTTCGCTTTCGTAGCTGTAACAAATAATTCCTTATAAATAGATGATTGTTTCTCTCTCTCTCTCTTTCTCCCTCTCTCTCTTATATTTTTGCAAGTGGATTAACTGGAATTCATAAACCTGATCTCATGCCCTATTAAAATACCAAAAAAAAAATAGAAAAGATAAAAATGACAAAAAGAAATAAAAGAGAAACATAGATTTTCAAAACCAAACGTTCGCCTCCCCATGTTCGACCCGGGACTCTCTTTTCGAGTTTTGGTTATAAATTTTAACTAATAGACGCGTTTTGCGAGCTAAGATGACGGGTCCTCCAAACCCCGATTTTAATTCGCGAAGCGTGCTTCCATCAGAAGTTAAACTTAAAGTTTTGTTATTTCAATAGAAATGAAACTTTACAAAACTTAGAATTGTACATACTTTAACTAAAACTGAATGTCTATTACAAATGAGCACTACAAAATTTACAAACTCATATTAAAGTTGACATTTTTGAAAGGACATAAGACCCATAGTAGCTGTGTGTTCATGGAACATCTTGGGCATTATTCCTTTTGTAAGCGAATCCACAACCATAGAGTTCATACCGATGTGCTCAATAGACAACTGTCCATTTTGTATCCTTTCCTTAACAACCAAGAACTTGATCTTAATGTGTTTTGATTTGAAGGTGCACCTGTTGTTATTGGAGTAGAGAACTATGGATTGATTATCACAAAATAACTGTAGTGGCCTGTCAATGCCATCTACTATGTAATCGAACTTTCTACGACAATTGTCAAACAATCACAATAAAGCACTATTAACAGGTTTTTGTCCTCGGCAATAGTGCCAAAATATAATCGTCAACCTTTGATTCGCAATAAAAACAGTGTTTAAAGTGTCATTGTAGTATATGTCACAAAATGTAAACGATGTCGCGTCAATTTTATTTATTTACTATTTTTAATGGTTTGTTTCTAGGTAGTTCACTGGGAGGTAGTTATTGATATACATCACTCTCTAAGTCCAAAAATATTCTTTAATTCAAAAAATATTGATTTTATTTACAAAATGAATGAATGAATTAATTAATTAATGAATGGGTTAATTATTTACAAAAGAAACAATTATAATGCATGAAAACATATATATACAAACAAGCATTAAAAACTATATATAATTACTCTATGTTAGTTATATACAACTACTATAAGTAATACCTAAGTATAAGTACAAAAATAGTTAATAATATCTACCATCCTAAATCATAATAACATACTAATATCTATAGTAACATACATAAGTGTCGCTAAAAACTTAGTAAAATTATATACAAAACATAAGGCAAAATAGTTCTCTATGCTGACATATAATTATATATACAGTGACAGATCTATTCATCACTAAAGCACTTAGCGTTATTTATATATATATATATAAGATCTCAAACATACTATACTCTATTATATTACATATATATATTACAGTTTACGTTATTTATTTATATACATATACTTATTTAATTACATTTAATTACATTATTTATATACATATATATTATATACTTATACATATATACATACACACAACACACACATAGAGCTCCTGTCTTAACACTTAGTCGTTTTCACAGCCTTCTTCTCTTGTCTTCCTCTCTAACACTCTCCTCACTTTTAGACTGGTTCATTGTTACCTAACCCAAAAATTGGGTTTTTAATGGGCGAACCGGCTCATTTTCGTGGGATACACAGCACCCTGACGAGTGGGACCAGGCCACTACTAGTGAACCAGCCTTAGTGTATAATTAGGTATATTTACATCAAATTTCAGGCCCATTTGAGCCCTCCTACAGTGCAGAGCCCCCGACCCAACAATACTCACATATGCTCATATGTATATCGCATGCTCAAGGATCAGAGAAGAAAGAGTATGGTTTTTGGTGCCTGGCACCATGACGACTGAGCATCCCACTTCACAAATCACTTAAATACCACATCACGTGCTCTTCAACGCACGATGTGGCGCTTATCGTGAGAGCCAAATTGGCACTACTGTGCATGCGCTTGCGTCCTGATTTCACATCTTTGGCCCTCGATTTGAGGGCCATAAATTAATGTAAATTAAAATTAAATTATGCCATTGTAAAGCCCATATATAGGGCTACATAATTAGGTAATTAGTTTACATAAATAAGATATTTACCTATATAATAAAATTAGGTAAATATGGATGTTTATACATGTTAAATTATATGTTTTTGTTAATTAAAGTATAAATTAGTTAATTAATTATAAAATTGACTTTACACAGCATTAATATGCATAATAAATTATTTATTATATTTTAGAAGCTTTATTTTAATTTATAGACAATTAAATATATGTTTTAGATAGTTTTACATATAAATAATCTATAAATACTACAGTATAAATATAGTATAAATATGTTCAAAATATTTAATATATCATTATTCAAATACACAGTATAACTTACTTCAGTAGTACATTAAATTACTAATTTATTTTATTTTAAGCCAATAAATTACCTAATTAACCTAATAACCTAATTATCTACTGTAAATACTTAATTAAATTAAGTTACAGATACTGTATAGTACATAATACATATATAAATTCATATGTATAGCTACCCAATTTCCGTTAAAATCGTCGAACAATAAGTCAGAGCGAATAGTGTGTAGATGCTTAGACTTAAAGTTCCCTCAAATCAGAGGGTGGGTCGATAAGTCGTGTACTTATCACCCCAACTTATTTAACCAAATTGAAATAGAATTTAGGATGGTGAGGACTTGATAAACAAATCCACATTTTAGTGGATACCCCGGCTAATTAAGCCCAAAGACCTGAAGGATCTTATTGTTCAGATCCTACTGTATTTTTTCCTAAGATTGAAAAGTCCTAATGCCCAAATATTCTTTCCTAATTCAATTTTTGTTTTCAAAAATAAAGAGAAAATAAAAAGAATCAACGGAGCTAACAAGATAATTCAGAAATGAATATCCACCCCCCTTATACCTATCTAATGCAATGTCCTCATTGTATTAAAAGACATGAAACAGAGTGGAATAGAGTAGAAAGTACCTGATTGCGTAAATAACAGGTCGGCTCCAAGACGAAAAGAACCTGTATATGTGCTGAAGTTAGTGCCTTCAGCTAGGCACACTATACAAATAAAGAAGAAACAAAGAATTCACAGGTGCAGGTGATTGCACATCAATCATGCAACCTAGAACACCTGAATTGAGCTAGATTCTAGCATAACTTTGAGTCAATGCATGCATAAGCATTGTAATTCGCATACTAGTTAGTTTATTAGTCATATAGATAATATCGTCACTTTATGACCTAAAAGAGAGGTGATTTTAATCGCAAATGATTTGAAGCCGCAGATGTCAGATCAAACCAAACAGATATGATTAGAATGATGACGAGAGTTCAACGCTTCCGAAATTGTCCCAATCAGACAACCAGAGCATTGTGTATAGTCCATAGAAGAATGGAGATCATGGAGCCAAAGGGCTAAGATCCAGACCTCAAATGACAAATCCAACTGCACAGATGGATCCGGATCAACGTTCGCAGTCCAACGGTACAGAAATCAACTTAATCGGAGGCCTACGTCATCAGATATAAAGAGAAGAAGAACGAACGGCCATGATGGTACCACGTGGCACCATCGCAGCCACCCCTCACTGCACCCCCAACTCTTGAAGGCACCTTTCCTCGTAGTGTGGGCCGTTGGATCTTCATCCAACGACCATGAGAGCGCCACATCGCCACCCAGATTAGATCAGTATAAATATAAACAAGCAAACATATATGGTAAAGAGTTTGCGCAGCGCATTGGCTCGTGCACGTGCGCATGTACGCGAGAGATGCGGGTTGGAGCCCTGTGTGCGCAAAATTGATGTGGCATCGGCGGGCCGACATGTGCAGGCGCAATTGCGCGATCTGACGGCGGACAGCGCACCACGTGGTGCGATCAGAGCGCACCACTGCCAGGACGCGCGCGATTGCGTGCGTTGTTGCGAGATCAGAAAGGTGCGAGAAGCACGCGTAGAATTTGAAATCGGACAGCTGAGGATCATTGGCGCGGATTCGGAATTTGAGCACGTGCAGGCGTTAATCTGAGCTGTTCAATTGCAGGCGCTAAAATAAGGCATTCGAGTGCGTGTGAAGAAAAAGTATAGGCGGGTGAGGAAGTAGCGAAGCTGTGCAATCATCATCTAAGCGTCTAGAGGCTGCCACATGTCACCATCAGAGTGAATCCGCGCGATAAGAAGGAAATTAAAGGAGTTTTGAGGCCAAAGTAGAGCCATTGATTTCCCGATCGACGGATCTGATCAACCAGTAGTTGTTGGACGATTTTAAGGCCTGAAATACCCTTTTTGCCCTTCACAAAAGCTATAAAAGAAGGCCCAGGGCCCCTAGTTGAAGCATACACTTAGAACCTCTCTTCCATCAACTCCAAACATCCTATCTTCTCTACAATTCTTCATTTCCTCTGCAACTCTGCTCTGACTTCATCCCGGCACTCTGGATCTGTAAGAGATGGTATATATGTCTGTGCATATAGAAAAAAATATACATATACCAAAAAAAGAAAAGAGAAAGGAGTAGAAAAGAAAGAAAGAAAAAGAAAAAAGAAAAAAAAAGTTTATAAGTGTTTTAGAGTTTATTTCAAGTGTATTGAAGCAACAACACCCATCACCCTCATGATCCACCAAATACAGCCTTGACCTACTTTTTTGTATTTCTGGCCGCCTGAATACAGGCTGACGAATCCTGACTTAGTCGTAGAGTTATCATAACCTAATTGAAGTGTTAGTGCCGGGAGAAACCACCAAATATACTGATAAATCTAGTGAGATTGTGAGCTTAAAAAGAAAGAAAGGAAAATGAGAGAGAAAGAAAGAGAGAGAACGCATACAAAACAACTAAAGAGGGCATAGTTTCTCCGCCTCTCTCTGAGTTGAATTATTTAATAATCTGGAAATCTAGGTTCTAAAGTACTAGTCTATATGTAGCACCGATGAGTGTGGGCCACCAAAAATAAATCCACTTGACTCAAAAAAATCTTCTACCTAACCCAAAAGCCGGGGCTGAATTTACATATTACTTCATAACCCCGAAGGGAGAAGTTTGCCTATCCCAATAGATTTTTACTAAGGGTCAAGTACGAGATTTAGATGTAGATTGGCTTTTCACTTGGATCTGCTGCATAGACTACAACAAAACACATTCACAATTATCTAGATTACTAAATATTGGATGAAAATAAAAGGCATAAATCTCTAGTCAAACTCTTGATAGAAATTTGTCATGTAGGACCACTTTGCATTTTGTCTTGCATTTGCTAGGGACCAGCAAGATTTAGGCATGGGGGCGTGATTGCACATCAATCATGCAACCTAAAACACCTGAATTGAGCTAGATTCTAGCATAACTTCTAGTCAGTGCATGCATAAGCATCGTAATTCGCATACTAGTTAGTTTATTAGTCATATAGATAATATCGTCATTTTATGACCAAAAAGAGAGATGATTTTAATCACAGATGATTTGAAGCTGCAGATGTCAGATCAGACCAAACAGATCTGATCAGAATGACGACAGGAGTTCAATGCTTCTGAAATCGTCCTAATCAGACAACCAGAGCATCGTGTACAGTCCATAGAAGAACAAAGATCATGGAGCCAAAGTGCAAAGATCCAAACCTCAGATGACAAATCCAACCACACGGATGGATCCGGATCGACGTTCGCAGTCCAACGGTGTAGAAATCAACTTAATCAGAGGTCTACGTCATCAGATATAAGGAGAAGAACGAACGACCACGATGGCACCACGTGGCACCATCACAACCGCCCCTCGCCACGCCCCCAACTCTTGAAGGCACCTCTCCTTGCAATGTGGGCTGCTGGATCTTCATCCAACAGCCAAGAGCGCGCTACATCGCCACCCAGATTAGATCAGTATAAATATAAACAAGCAAGTATATATGATAAGGAATTTGCACAGCGCATTGGCTCGCGTGCACGCGCATGTACACGGGAGATGCAGGTTTGAGCCCTGCACTGCACAAAATTGATGCGGCATCGGCAGGTGGGCACGTGTAGGTGCAATTGCACAATCTGACGGTGGACAGCGCACCACATGGAGCGATCAGAGCGCACCGCGGGCAAGACACGTGCGATTGCGCAAGTTATTGCTGGATCAGGAAGGTACGAGAAGCCCACATAGGATTTGAAATCGGACAATTGAGGATCATTGGTGCGGATTCGAAATTTGAGCGTGCGCGGATGTTAATCTGAGTTGTTCGATCGCAGGCACTAAAATGAGGCATGCAGGTGCACGTGAAAAATTCAGAGGCAAGTGAGGAAGCAACGGAGCCATGCGATCATCATCCAAGCGTCCAGAGGCTACCACATGTCGCCTTCAGAGTGAATCCATGCGATAAAAAGGAAATTGAAGGAGTTTTGAGGCCAAATCAGAGCCGTTGATCTCCCAATCGATGGATCTGATCAACCAAGGGTTGTTGGACGGTTTTAAGGCCTGAAATGCCCTTTTTTCCCTTCACAAAAGCCTTAAAAGAAGGCCCAGGGCCCCCCCCAGTTGAAGCATCCACTTAGAACCTCTCTCTTTCATCAACTCCAAACATCCCATCTTCTCTGCAATTCTTCGTCTCGTCTGCAGCTCCGCTCTGACTTCATCTCGGCGCTCTGGATCTGAAATGTTGCCGCATCTCGCACAAGCATCCCGCAAGCGACGTCGTTTCTCTGCCACTTTTTTCTATCTCTCTTTCTCTCCCTCTCCCTCTTTCTCTCTAGCTATCTTTACTTTTTGCATAGCAATTTCTTTTATGAAAAACTCTTTATCAATGCAATGAAATCTGATCTTATGAATATTTAATGCATCTCTATACATATATACATTTATAAATATCTTGTTAGAACTAGTTTCATTGAAAAGCTTCCATTAAAAATTGAGATTTCCTCCCTACAAATGACCGGATACTCACCGATTTTACAAATATTATTTGTCTTCGTGTTTTCACGCTATGCTACAACTAAACAACCTTTAATCGTGATCACACGACGAACAACAGGTCAGAATCAAAATAAAAAGATTCACCTCAAGACCTGCCAGTAGATGTCCAAAGATGTGGACCAGATTGTGATGCAGACCCATACCCAATGGTCGAGTATATCTAAGGTTCTGGATAAAAATTATCCAAGACCTGAGATCAGTATGCAAGCGGGGTCAGGCCTGCGATTTGTGAGGATTTAACCCAAGATCAAAAAGTCGAGTTATAAAGAATCAAGCTCAAAAGGATGATCAATGAATGTGTGCTTAGGTTAGACATTCTCTGAAAAAATGTCATAAGGGTCCTAGTAGAAGGTTGGGAGTTTTAGACAAATTGGAACCCTCAGACTCGATCTTTCGCTTCTTCCAGAATTGACTTCCCATATCAACATTTCCCACTTTCTATCCTTCGCAATCAGAATTTCAAATTCCGAGACCTCCTGCATATTAATCACCCCATCTAAATTTTTCAAGTTTAAAAGATGTGGCTGAATCAGAATGGTCTTGGGTTTAGTGTTTTGAAAATCAAAATCGTCAGTAAACTCTATAGGGCGTAATTAAGGATCGGGGCTATGAATTGAATCCTTCAGAACAGGATCTAAATCTACCATACGAGCCCCAACAGGGTCAAATTCCTCAATTTTAGGGCCATTAAATGATTTATCAAATTCCTCAGGCCCAGTTGTCTCACTAAAATTGTGTTCTATAAACTCATGTGAGACTTCGCATAATGATTCTTCACCTTCAGATCAAAGAAATCTAAATCCACATTAATGTGTCTCAAAATCATCAATCACTTTCTGATCCATGGAGACATACGTTTCCTTGTACCCCGGCTCATGAATCTCCGGTGAAGAAATCAAATCATCCTTATTTGATTGCTCTAGAACCTGGTCAATCTCGATCTCGTAACACGTGTGCCCCCCAACATGTGCCTGAGCGAGTTTTAACATTATCTCTCCTCAAGGAGGTTCATGGTAGGAATCATCCCAAGATTAAACTAAAGCAACCACAAATCTCATCCTCAATTTCGATAACTTACCAAGTAAAACTCACTTAGGCCCTTATCCTTAACATCCCGGAGCCAATTCAACAAATATTTGTTTAGATCATCAATCATTTCAATCAAGGGCTCCAATTCTTCAGTGCAAGGTGTTGGCTGAGCTTCTAAAGATTGTATAGTATTCCTCAAGTTAGCCAACACCTTCTCTTGGACCTTGTTAACCTCAACCAAATGGTTTGGTTCAGAGTTGGGTGGGTTTGGTTTCAGTGTAGGGGAGTTAACGAATTGAGGATCTTGATACCCTCCCTGATAATAGGTCATTTCAGGTTGTTCATAAGGTGGTGATGACCTAAAGGCAATATATTCTGGGGAGGGGTAAGGATTAATGTATCCTTCTTGATTGTAGATCATATTAGGTTGTCCAAATGAGGGCGGTGATCTATAATCAATGTAGCTCGGAGAATGATAAGAATCAAGATCATGGTGTCCAGGGTTAAACCCTAAACACGGAGGTCTGGAACTGTATCCCCAATCAAAATTATCCCAACTAAAAGATGGATGAGAATAAGTGTAACGACCCGGTTCCCGAGTCCCTACGAGACACGAGAACCGGACCGACTCGACTAATCCCAAGACCTAGTCGTCCAACGAGGAAGTAACCAAAAGACAGTAAAATAAACCACATTCAGCATGAATATAACTAACAGTAAGAAAGTACAGTAGTAAGGAAAGAAACTACTACAGTAGGTACCACCACAACAGTAAAACAACATTTATCATATAACAAGAACTGCAGGTAAAGAAGGTACAGCGGAAACAAAAACTACTCACTAGAACAGAAACAAAAGGGGTACAAAAGGCTGTGGTAACTCTACTGGACCCTACTCGGCCCAGCGTCCTCTGCAGCCGCCGGCCCTGGCTGCTCAACACCTGGTCCTGAAAAAGGTAACGAGTGTAACACGTCAGCAAAACGCTGAGTAGAGTGGCAAACTAACTAAAGGCAACAGTAGAGTGTACAGTAGCTGTTATGTTCTATTACTTCCTTTATTCACATCTTTCAATTTTTCTCACTATTTCATTTATTTCTCAGATCCTTTACTTGATCTCGAATGTCCTCGTGGGAACGATCTTGATTGCAGTCTTTTCCAAAAGTAGAAGTAGCACGTGGTGCTCTCCTGGTCGGGAGAGTCCCCCGTGGTGATCCTACCCTCAGTCAACCACCCCAAGGTCACTGACAACGTAACGGTGACTATGGCACGCGCGATAAACGCACAGGTAGCTAGCCCGCACTGGCACGCGGTCAGTCGTTTCCGTTAACGGGTGCGCCCAAAGCACAGCACGGAACCAGGGCAGATCCCTCTCAGTAACAGGGGTCCAACCCCTCCACAGTAACCAAACCAGGGCCTTGCCCCTCCACAGTCCGCGCACCCTCGCCTGACTACCCTGGTTTGCCTTAGTGGGCCTAACAAGTCGGTGAAGAAGGCTAGCAGAACCCCGGGGCCCGTGGGGTAGCTAGTACTCTCCTAACACTACTAGCTCTCCTCGGTACTACGTACACGAGGGCCAACAAGTCGGTACAGAGCGGCCAATCCTAACCTCGGGTCCCTGGGGCGGCTGGCCCCACTCTGCACTAAACAGGTACAGGTACTTCCCTTGGTACTGCGTACCCAAGAGACAGTACAAACTACATCTCAGTTCCATTCCATTTTCTTTCCAGGAGTTCCACTCCTAATTCCCCATAGGGTTCCAGCTCTTTATCTCAGAACATCATATGTTTCACTTTCCAGATTCACGTTCTCAAAATCCATGATCTCAAACATGTTTCTTTATTCATAACAGGCAGCTGTTAATTCAAATTACAGGCAGCTTTATATTCCTTTCCATTTTTCCAAGACTGCAGTATTATACATTCCACTAGTTTTTCCATCCTAAGATTCATGCCACATCCTAGGATCTAGCATACAACTAGTTTTCCAGCCCTAGGATTCATGCATCACCTAGGAGCTATCATTCCATACATTTCTCATTCCTAGGATTCATGCAATGTCCTAGATTCTAGTTATGGTTTCATACTTTAACAGATTTTATTAATAACTTAAGCCACTCTACCAGGTACAACGGGAGTAATGGGGGCGTGATCGGGAATCCCGCGTGCCTCCGCGACTCTCAAGACTGCAACTGAACGAGATCCTGTCACAAGGATCAAACACAAGGAGTGTCTCAAAATAGTGTATAGCTACTGTAGATGAGTAGAGGAATTAATTCTGAAGAGAACGCAACTCGAATCGCGGAAAACGGAGCCCGAAAGGGCCCTAAACGGGTCGAAAAAGACGATACTGTGCAAAATCAGACGTCTGGAACTCCTTCCAGGCGTCTTAAAAAGTGGATCAGAGAATTACCTATTCAGCGTGGTTTCCCAGACGTCCAGAAGTCTGCGGGGACGTCTGCCCTAGATCCCAGACGTCTGATGGTCCCTCAGGACGTCTGGAGGTCACTCCCGCCGTCTGGTACAACTCCCAGACGTCTGATTGGCAAAAGATGGCGAATCAGCGAACCTGCACACAGCCAACCCCCTCCCTCAGTACGGTCAGTCGACAAGAAGGAAGAAGAAGGCGGAAACTCACCTTTCAGACGTCTGTATGATCTTACAGACGTCGACCTTGCCGTCTGGCTATCAATCCAGACGTCTGATTCTGGAAATTTTTTCCAGAATCAGGACCCTGCTCGGCCTCCGCTCGCGACGCCGCCCGCGTCGCACCTCGCGCGTCTACTGCTCAGCCCGCAGCAGGTCCCTCTCCGCGTCGCTCCGCGCCCCCTGCGCCCTCCGTCGGCCGCCCTCACGGCAGAGCTCCGCCCTCGCACGCCGCACCTCCGCGCTCACTGCGGCCGCCGCTGCCGCCCTCGCGTCCGCTCGCTCTCGCACACAGGAAGGAGAAGAAGGAGGAGACGGTGGAGACGGGAGGGGAGGCGCGCCCCTTTTAACGCCGCGCGGAGAGGAGAGAGAGAAGGCGGCAGGCCGCCTGCAGCCGCAGAGAAAAGAGGGAATATGCGGTCTGCGCGCTCAGGCGCGCAAGCGACTCGCGTGTGTCGAAAATAACGGATTTCCAGACGTCTTGAAACTATCCCAGACGTCTTATCAGACGTCTGGTTGTGATCCCAGACGTCTTGTCCGACGTCTGAGACACCTCCCAGACGTCTTAAAATACGTCTGGGGCACACATTCGTTACAATAAGTCTGGTTGGAATAATAATCATTTTAGGAATAAGTAGTAGTAGAAGGGTAGGAGTGGAAGTGCAAATAAGATGTGGAAGGATCCATGATAGAACAGGAGGAAGAAAGGTGTCTTGCAATACAAATAAACAAACATGTCCTTAAGTAGGCTAGCCTAAAGTCCTAAAGACTCCCAGAACCCATCTTGAGATTAATAAATGATTTGATCTACTTCTTTCTGATCAATCCAACCAGTTAGAGGGAGGGACTGGGGAGAAGGTTCTTCCTTTGGCTTGCACCAAAGGTTCCTAGTGTACCCCCCAGCTGCGATCATTTGATTCTGCTCCCCTAGCTAGACATCAGATTGAACGGTTGAAACAGACTAATCGAAAATAATCTTGGTCTGGGCTCCGAAGAGTGAGTCAAATCCTTAGGGCCAACATCTACTCTGTTTTAATTAGGGTTAGGTTTGAATGTGGTTTGGAATGTGATGGGCCTTTTATCTGGGTTGTGCCCTTAATGATTGATTGATATATGTGTGCGTGCACAACCAATGGTTTTCAAGAAAGATTATTTTTGGATGTGGAGAATTTTAGGATTTAAATCTTTCTTAATAGCTTTTAGGATTCAACTTTAGGTGTATTCAATCAAGTTCAGTTGGCACACCAGGTTCTAAAAGCACAAGTTAAGATGTTTTCCTTTAAACCTTAAAAGAATGTGGAGTGCCTGGTAAATCCCTAAAAGTTGAACCTTTGTGGCAGCTACTTGATGAGTTGATTTTAATTAAAGTGGTGCGGCCTAATCAACTCAAATAATTAGCCTGATGCACCACTTAGTTAGGCACACAAATGATTACCTAATCTGATTTCTACTCAATTATGTGTTTGGGTGTGTATACCAGTTCTAAAGATCGGTTTACCAGTTGAGTTCGAAAATCAGAAGAGGCTGTGTACCTCTGTGAGAGATTTTTCAAAATTTTTCTTTTATATGCGGGGGGTGAGGCAGGTATAGGTGTAAACAAATAATCAAAACTAACTTTAGAGTTTATAAGAACACCTAGGTTGATTTTTGTTTGTGTTATTACGTTATGGAATGAAAAGTAGTGGGTGGAAGGTGGGGGTAAACTTATAGACCCTTCAACAGCACTTTACTCCAATCTACCGCTTTTTCCCATCTCGAGAGAGTACCTGCAATCACAATAAGAAGGAGAGAAGTGAGGTGAAAGATAAGTAAGGAGGGAAAATGCAAAGAATCAAAGAGTGTCGCTTCCCCAGCAACGGTGCCAAAATGTTGAATACGGAAAACTATGCAATCAAAGTTGGATTTGAAACCCGTCGTTGTAGTTCGATTTGCAAAGCAATCTGTCAACAGATAAAATTTTATCGAAATTCGTAAAGAAATTCCGGGTCGAACACAGGGAGGTAGACGTTTGATTCAAAACCACGTTTGTTTAATTGTCACGAAGTAAATTAACTAATCGAATTGAATCTAAATTAGCTATCTACTTAAAGAATAAAGAATAGAAGAGAGAGAGAGAGAATATTACAAATAAAGAGAAAAGAAAGGTAGAATAAACATGGATTTCATCATGAAATGCTGTTCATTAGACTAATCATTACAACTAGAAAGTAGGAAATCTAAGCTAGAAAGTAATAAATCTACTCTAGAAAGCGGTAAAGATAATGGAGAGAGAAGTATCCTCCTCGATGATTGCTTAGAGGATGAGCTAGATGGAGCAATGCCTAGAAGATGGAGGATGGAACGGGAAGATAGGGACAAAGGAGGAGGAACCGGGGGCGAGGCAGGATGTCGTCGTCGTCGCGGGATCCGCTTCCCAAATGGAGTGAGAGGACAACCACGGGATGCTCCACGAAGGGGGGAGAAGGTGGAAAAATTCTAATTTTTACTCTAGATGAGCATCCTGAGTTTGGGACAAGCTCTTAGAGCTTTGGAGGGTGTGAGAGAAGAGAGGAAGGGATCCGAATTTCGTAGGGTAGGGGTCTCCTTTTGTAGTTGCAAGGATTGGGGGCAATTTGGTCATTCCATATTCAAAAACATTAAAATCAGGTCTTTAGTAATGAATTTATTCATCACTGAAGACCTGTCATGGGGGACGTGTGCACGCACCGCATGCGCCTCCTCCTCTCCCGCGCGCCTAATGCAAGAGCACATCCAAGCAATCTCAGCCATCCGATCGCGAGATTGAACGACTCAGATAGCTCCTCGTTTACTTCAGCTTCACGCACCCGCACGTGAGATCAGGCGTGAAACGGGGCATCCAATTACGCATGCGCCCGATTGGACGATTTGGCTCGTTCGCAGCTGATGGCGCGGTCGGGATCACGTGAGTCCACGCGAGAAGAAGCACTTCACAACGGCTCGAACGCACGTGATTTGCACGTATAGCGCCTTAACCACTACGCTACGCAGCGATTTAAGGCGAGGCGATGCTTTTGCGCGATCGAGATCTCACGTCACCCGAGCCTTCAGGAGTTGAGCGAAGGGAGGCAGCCAGGTGCAGATGGTTAGGATGGTGCCATGCGGCACCATCCTAACCATCCATCTTCGTTGTGTTGTAAATGGTGCCACAAATGTCGGATTGGATCGATTTTCGCACTGTTAGGCTACGATCGTCGATCCGAACCCACCCGTGTGGTCAGATTTTTCATCTGAAGTGCAGATTGACACCATCTTGGCCCTTAATTTCTGAGCTTGCTCGGACTATATCTGGTGCTACAGATGTCTGATTAGGGCGATCTTGGAGTCGTTGGACTCTAGTCGTCGCCCTAATCAGATTCGTATGGTTAGATCCTCGATCCAAGGCTCTGATTAATAGTAGCCCTGTCCTTGGCCATAAAAGGAGACAATTACTATACAATTCGTATAATTTGACCCAAATGTATGATTATGCATGTTATGCAATATTTAAAATGCATGATGCTATTATGGTACTAAGAACATGCATTAATAGACATTTTTTGCTATTTAGATGCATGCACATCAATGTGTGTGACATTATTTATATTAGGGACATTATTTAAGTTTACAACACATAATTTAAATCAGTGACACATTGAACAAATAATTTAAGTCTTTAACAGATGTAATCCACAATAGAGACCAATATAAGGTTTGGGAACTTAGACAGAAATAATTATGAGTGCGACAAAGTATTTAACTTAGGAACATATTATTTAAGTTTATAACACATAATTTACATCAAGGACACATAATTTAATTTTTGAGCAAATTATTTCAGTTTTCAACATAAGTTACCCACGATAAAAAGCAATATAGACTTCGTGAACATAGACACAAATAGTTTAAGTTGAACCTAACAAAAAATAAAAAAATTGTTTAACACAAATCACAATTTGCACCGTGGATCGTAGGTTTTTTTAGGTTTGCACCATGGATATTTAAATGTGATCATAATTTTTGTGTAGTTTCTACGTTAATAGCATTTTTGACATAAATCATATAGGAAAAAATCACAAAAGGAAGATACTATAGAGTAAAAGATTGTTCATATTTACAGAATGTACATTTTCTCATAAAATATTTTACTCAAAGGGGACATAGTTCCCTTAAAAAAAAAGGAATGTAGATTCTAAAACTTATATCAAATCATGATATGCATTTCTATCCCACATAATCATTGCTATGTAATGTGCACGGAACTTGTGAATGTCTTCATTCCTTATTGTTTCAACTGGATCCAATCCACAAAGCAAGCACTCCATCCATCTTATTACAAAGATGCCATAGTCATTGCTCCCCATTCCTTGTTGGGTGCATCAACTTTGAATTCTTCTTGCCACCCTTATTTCTCAATGGCGAATCTGTCGGATAGTTGTACCTTCATCACTTCAAACTAATAAACAAAGTAATATTTTCCTTGAGTTAGTTTCTAAAAATATTAAGAAAGAAGTGTTAGTGCATTCTGGGTAGTATCCAATATAGCTGTTGTATTTTATTAGGGCATATAGCTTACATGGCTCTTTGTGAATCCACCTATTTGTAACACTTCTTGCTTATGTATTCTTTCAACAAAATGTTTACCTTTCCTCCATAGATTTTGGTATTTGTCCTTTCTCATCTCCGTTAGTCTTGAAAGAAGTATTCTTTGAGAGTCATCGACGGATTTGAAGAGATCTTGATTGAAATTTTTTATTCTTCTGAAACTACACTCTCTTTACTGGAGGCCTTCTAACTCTTTTTTTGGTCCTCCTCTTTCTACTCTGATCAAGAAATTATATTAAGCATTTATTTTAATTTAAAAACACAAAAACTAAATTAAGCATTGATGCAAAAGGTGATAACCTATATTAGCACCGGTGATAGCATACTTATCACTAGTGATATTTATCATTGAGTTGCACCGATGTCACTAATCACCAATGATATTTAAGTTAAATAGCACCGGTGATAAGTGATATTATCATCTGTGTCACTTCTCACAGCTTTAGCTAGTTCAGGTCGGCTCAGACGAGTTTTTAACTAAAAAAGGGTTTTAATTTGCGGGCGGCCTTATCGATGGATACACAGCACCTTAATGGGTGGGACCAAACCTCTACTAGGGGCCACCCTAGTTCTTTAATTAGATTCTTTAATCACGTTTTACACTTGTACATGGGCCCAATTAGGCCCACGCATAGTGCATGGCTCCTAGCACATGCACCGTACGCTAATCTCATCTCAAATCTCATTCATGTGCTCAGAGGTAATCAAGAGACGAGGTATATGGTGTGCATTTAGCATCATGCGCTATTTATTTACTTTACAAAATTAATTAGATTTACTATATAAATAAATTAGCTAAAGATTAACAATTATTCATACTTATTATTGGGTTTATTTCCTAATTATAGTATAAATTAGTTAATTAATGGTCTAATTGACCTTGTACAGAGTTAACATCCATGTTAAATTATTTAATATAAATTTTTATTATATTTTACATGTTGTATTTTAATTTATATATATTTAAATATGTGATTTCAAGCTATTATACATATAAATTATCACCTCCAAAAATAACTCCATTCTTCTCATCTCTTTCTTTCTCTCTCACCCCCTACCTCTATAAAACTCACAAAACACATAAAAATCAAAAAAATCCCAAAAATACCTACAAACACTACGTAAACTATGTATATACATGTAAATATAAGCTATATCTAAGCTATATATGTATATACTGTAAAATATGTATATAATATGTATATATAACTTGTGTACATATTCTATAATGTAAATTAAATATTTAAGATAACTTAAATTGTATATAACTTACTTATATAATTAACTATTAATTTAATTAATTTATATGTACCATAATCAAGATAAATTAATTAACCCCAATAAATAACTTTTTTTTTTAAACTAACTTTATTTATTAATGATACTGTACATACATGTATATGTATATATAATGTACACTAATATACCTGTAACCTAATTTAATTATATATGTATAATAAATAATTTATTTATTAAGTTATTAAATAAGTTACTAAATTAAATCAAAATAAATTAGTAAATTTAGTTATTACTGAAGTAACTCATATTGTATATTTGTATCATAGTATTTTAAGTAATTTAAACTAATTTAATTATATTTATAATGTATTATACTATTTATACCTAATTTATATGTAATTACACTGAAATCACATATTTAATTGTATATAAATTAAAATAAAACATCTAAAATATAATAAAAATCAGTAATAAATACTTTATTTTGTATATTAACCTGTAATAAGTCAATTTGACAATTAATTAACTAATTTATACTATAATTAGTAAATTAAACCTTAATTTAACTTGTATAAATGTCAATCTTTAGCTAATTTATTGATATAGTAAATATAATTAATTTTGTAAATAAACTAAATAATTATATAGCCCTATATAAGGGCTTTCGAAACATATAATTTATTTTGAAATTGAACCTAATTATGGCCCTCAAATCGAGGGCCAAAATCAAGAATTTCGCACGTAGCACTCTAAATTCCAGTGCCTGGAGTAGCGCCCGATTAGTCCCACATCATGGGAAGTAAAGCATCCACTGCACTATTTATTGAATTCCACCCTTTAGCCTAGCAATCGTCAAGTGCTCGGCACGAATTAAACCCATTACACTTACCCCTCTTCTGGGCATGACATTAATATTGATTTGGCATGAGCTTGAGCATATAGTGCGGTGCAGGCCAAGTGCCGTTCACTGTGTGTGGGTTTAGGCCCATTAACGAGCTGTTAACCAGTTAAAATATACCTAATTGTAACTAGGGTGACCCTAGTAGAGGTCTGGTCCCACCCAAGAGGGTGCTGTGTATCCTTCGAGAAGGCTGCCTGCTAATTAAACCTATTTTTTGACTAAAAATTGGTCTGAACCGGTGGTGAAACAATCTATAGAGAAGAGAAGAGCAAGAGCCAAATTCAGTAAGTGTTAGCGCCCTGTGAGCCTCCTTGTGCCTTAGTGTGGTGTGCCTTAGCATGAGTCTGAGTGTGTTGAGTGCGTGTATGTTGTGTATTGTGCATACATAGTGTGTGTGTGCCTATATATATGTAAAGTATATAGTATAGATATATAATATATAGTATGCATGTAAATAGTATACGTAGAATGTATGAGTATACTAGTATTGTTATAAAAGATAGCTTTAGTGACGGATCTGTTCATCACTGTACATAGTATTATATGTTAGTATAAATAATAGTTTTTACCTTAGTATATAGTTTTCTAGGGTTATAGCGACACTTTCATACGTCACTGTAGATACATTATATGTTACTGTAAATATTAGTAAGTTAAGTTAGTGTAGTACATATTGTTACTTATTATTGTACATATAGCTAAGTATTATTATTATTAGTTGTAAATAAATAATACAGAGTATTTATTTACGATTGTTTATGCTTGTTTGTATATAATTATTTTCAAGCATTGTAATTATTTCTAATTCGTTCTTTTATTTATAATAGTTTCATTCTTTGATTCTTTGATTCGTTCATTCATTCTTGTGTATAAAATCAATCTTTTTGGAATTAAAGAATATTATTGGACTTAGAGAGTGATGTATATCAGTAACTGCCTCCCAGTGAATGACTTGGAATAAACCAGTAGAAATTAAGTATATAAATAAAATTGACACGACAAAGGTTTGTATCGTGACATATACTACAACGACGTTTAAAACTCCTTTTTGGTACAAACTGGTAGTCGACGATCATATTTTTGGCGCCATTACCGTGGATAAAAACCCGACAACAGCGCTTTATTATAATTGATGAATGTCGCAGAAAGTCGATTATGTGACACATTATCTAAGTTAAGGACATATTATTTAAGTTTACAATAAATTATTTAAATCAGTGACACATAGTTTAAGTTTTCATCAAATAATTTAAGTTTTTAACACAAGTTACCCACAATGGTGAGTAATATAAAGTTTGTGAAGTTGGATACAAATATGTTAAGTCGTGCACTTTGAGTTTTGTATGAGTGTGACACATTATTTAAATTAGAAACATATTATTTATGTTTACAACTCATAATTTAAATCAATGAAAAATAATGTAAGTTTTGAACAAATAATTAAAGTTTTCAGCACAAATTATCCACTATGGTTAGCAATATACACTTTGTCAACTTAGACACAAATAGTTTAAGTCGTATGGAATTTGAGGTTTGTATGAGTGTGACACATTTTCTAAGTTAGAGTCGTATTATTTAAGTTTACAACAAATTATTTAAATCAGTGATACATACTTCAAGGTTTGAGCAAATAATTTTTATTTTTAAAACAAATTACCCACGATGGTGAGCAATATAGAGTTTGTAATGTTAGATACAAATATGTTAAGTCATGTGCATTTTGAGTTGTGTATGAGTGTGACACATTATTTAAGTTAGGGACTTATAATTTAAGTTTACAACAAACTATTTGAATCAGTGACATATAATTTAAGTTTTGAACAAATAATTTAAGTTTTTAACACAAGTTACTCACTATTGTTAACAATATAGACTTTGTCAAGTTAGACACAAATATTTACGTCATGTGCATTTTGAGGTTTGTACGAGTGTGACACATTATTTAAATTAGTGATATATTATTTAAGTTTACAATAAATTTTTTAAATCAATGACAAACAGTTTAATTAAGTTTTCAACACAAGTTACCCACTACGGTTAATAATATAGACTTTGTTAACTTAGACACAAATAGTTTAAGTCATGTGTAATTTGAGGTTTGTATGAGTGTGACACATTATTTAAGTTAGAGTCGTATTATTTAAGTTTACAACAAATTATTTTAATCAGTGATACATAGTTTAAGTTTTAAGCAAATAATTTAAGTTTTCAACACAAGTTACCCACGATGGTGAGCAATATAGAGTTTGTGAAGTTAGATACAAATATGTTAAGTCATGTGCATTTTGAGTTGTGTATAAGTGTGACACATTATTTAAATTAGGAACAAATTATTTCAATTTACAACATATAATTTAAATCAGTGACATAATTTAATTTTTGAGCAAATTATTAAACTTCTTAACACAAGTTACCTATGATGGTAAGCAATATAGAGATTATGAAGTTAGACATAAATATGTTAATTAAGTCATAAATTTTAAAGTTTGCATGAATGTAACACATTATATAAGTTAGGAACATATTCTTTAAGTTTACAACACATAATTTAAATTAGTGACACATAGTCAAATTTTTTAGCAAATAATTTAAGTTCTTAACACAAGTATCCAAGTATATATATGCATTCGTATCGCAAGTCTTGAGTCCTAATGCATTTATACCTAGTTTGTTAAATTATTTATATGAAGAGGGTCCATGACTCTGAATACAAATAAAGAGAGCATGTAAGAGAGGGCATCTTCTTTGTACTATTTAATTTTTGTTTGGTTCTATTATTTTGTCTCCTCCGTTAGGAAAAAAACATATGTTAACTTTAATTTGCTTTGCGTATCAAATGACAATTCAATTGAGATCACTCTGTTCACATTCTTGGAAAATTTTTTCACTAAAAACCCAAATCAAATTCTTTGATGCTAAAACACTTAACTATTACTATGCTGGTTGTGAAGTAATTGCTTAAGAAATCTACAAATATTATAGAAATAGAGCAAAGAGTTTCTACATTTAATTTGAACTACTACCCATAGTTGGATGTAATTAAGGAGCCAAGATTACCATCAGTTAGTAGATTATATAAAATCATTAATCTTCTAAATAGAGCAGGAACTCTGTTTAGATCCACCTCTTAAACCATATTTTCATCCAGCTTATGAGGGCATCATGTGATGTCGTAGTTCACACTTCAAGTATAATCTAACTGGAATTACATCTCTGCATTGATAACACACTAAATTTTCGAGGAAAAATTAGAGGAACACACATCGAAACCCAGTCAATCTCTTCACTGAAATAATAGTTCGCATTTGAGAAGAATTGTTAAGAAGAATAGTAATAACAACACTGGATTCTTCTTGTTATATAATATGAGTGTTACATTTTTCCTCCTAAGTTCCAATAATAGAACCATTAGAAGAACTGTTAAGAAACTGATTCTTCCTGTTAAAGACATTGAAATGCATCTAAATCCTTTTTTCTAAGTGCTACTAACAAATGGGCAGATCATGGCTGAGGTGCCAATTTCAATTCCTTTAGTATGGCGAAGAGGCTAGATAGGGTAGGGGAAATCTCATTGTCTTTCATGATTTTGCAGGTGACCGTGGAGAGGCTCTGGAGTTTCTCCCATGTTATAATTAAAGATTCCAAACCCCTGGTCATCAACAGGGAGCATCCTTCTATACATAGGAACTTAACCCTCCTGTAGAAAATTGTAAAACAAGATACAAATGAATTAAAAAAATGTAGAGATAGTATTTATAATAGAT
Source organism: Thalassia testudinum (assembly GCA_037157565.1). Lineage (NCBI taxonomy): Eukaryota > Viridiplantae > Streptophyta > Magnoliopsida > Alismatales > Hydrocharitaceae > Thalassia > Thalassia testudinum. Next base: position 81,336,976 of record JAZHRO010000024.1, read on the forward strand.
AATACATAGTGTGCAATCAACTCACATGCTTTGAGAGAGATAACAAAGGTTCTTGCATGAATTCTAGATACAGACAAATTTAACTCCTTTGACAGTAAAAGATGAATACATAGAAAATACAAATTCTCATGGGGATCACCATTTATCAACTCCAATTATTGCTGAGACATTTGTTGCAAAACATCATCAAGTTGGAGAGCATTACATTGTAGGAGGGAAAACAAAAGTTAATGACAATATTAAAATTGAGAATGGAGGGACCATAGACAGATGGGGGACTTACTCTAAGGTGATGCATGCTATCGATCTAGAGTGGGCATGGTCAAACAAGGAATCCATAGTTCATGATAAATTTAAAAAAATAAAGCTAACACGAGCTATCATAGAGCATAAAATGTTGCAGGTCGATAGGTGAATCAAAGATATGAAATGTTTATTCAATAGTGTACTTTCATTGATCGAAATGCACTACTTTTGAATGTGGAAGCAAAAAAGCACAACAATCAAAGAGGATTGTCTCCTCATCTTTCAATCATAGTAATCGACCACAAAACCAAGTTCAGCTGAAGCCAACCCTTGTTAATCAACATCCATGAAGTTTTGAAGTTAGTGAAGTGAATGAAAGCAATCCCAAAGCAAGTAACTATTTTACATCTAGAATGCCTGCTCTGTCCAATGAAAGATTTGGTTCATATGTTTCTCAACTTCTCCCTAATCCATGCTTTGAAGGGGATTGTCAAACAAAACCATTTTCCCACGCCCAATTTAGCTCTATGGAGGAGAGTGTCAATGAATGTTTAAGCCATTGTGATGTGCCAACAGGATTATACCAATGGAAAGGTGATGATAGTAATTTTTTGACTCGTATCACCAAAAACTTCATACCTTCAAGTTTGGCTAACATATATGCAATTACATCAATGTTGGCATCATATAACCCATCTGTTCAGATGAATATGCCCCCTCTGTCCACTACATTTCTAGCTCCACCTATTCAAGAAAGCTTTGCTTCACAATTATTTATGGAGGATGAACTATTTTGCATGAAACCGAGTGTTCCTTCTAACTCTGCTATTAAGGAAGCTCAAAGGAAGAGGGTGGCCAGGGAAAAGCAGTGCTTTTCAGTGGATACCTATAACCAGAACCAAAATTCCCACCCATTAGAGCAGAAGCAAGAATAGTTTCCTTGTTATCCTAAAATGGAAGAACCCAAGTCCTTTATGCGCACCGCTTCTATCCAAGGATTGTGATGTTCATTTCCAGCTGGAAAATATGGTTTATGGAAGTGAGGACACTGAGGAATTGTCGTTGTCCATGCCTTCTACTCACGTGACAGTTTCAGAATCTTCTAGTCAAATTACTGGACAGGCAGTGCACAATTGTAACCGAAGGCATAAGCATTCTGCAAAAGTAGCCCAGGTGCCTTTCTCACATTTTACTACCTCATTGATTTTTGTTTGTATATTCCATGTGAGTCATTCAAGATGGTGATAATGTCTTACTTAACATGGTGTATATAATTGTATAAATAGGGGTCGATTACTAAAATGAGATTGAACTTCCACTGCAAAAAGGTTCTTAAGCCAAGTGATGTCATTGATCTTAGAAGGATTGTTCTTCCTGGGATATGTGTACGTCTTCGATGATCATAAAGTGTCAAATTTACTTATGTATCTACCAAACTATTTGTCTCATTATGTTATCTTTCATTTAAAAAGACTTGTTATTTCAAATTTACCTCTACAAAGAAGCAAGGATTCACATGCCAAAACTACATGAAACTAATCAAGTCCCAATCATACTAAAAGATATTGGGATATCATGCACTTGGAACATGAAGTACAGGTAGCACATTACTGTCATAAAATTTTCAACATATTTCTACAAATGTTTCTTTTGTTCCTCATAAAATGAAAAAAAACCAACTACTTGTACTTTTCTCACGCAGATACCATCCAAACTGAATATATGTCCTTCAAAATGTAGGTAAGTTTAGAAATTTCTATGCATTACTTTTAGCTACATCTATAATGCTTGGGCATGTGACCATCATAATTATGCTTAATTGCATTGGTTTATTCGTACAAGATATTTTTTGTGTGCCAATGGCCTTAGACCAGGAGACATGGCAGCAATCTATGGATGCAGCCAAACAACTAATGATGCTGAAAAATATGTAAGTATGCTCATATAGACTTATTAACATCTACATCCTTGTTATTTTGAACTACCATATTCTCTCTAGTTGCAAATTGTAATTGCACGAGCATTCAACTCAAAACCAATTGGATGCAGTTGAGAGGTTCAACCACACGCTAACACCTTACAAGTTGCCATCTTTGATATGAAAATATTATCCCAACAATAATCATAAATATGCTTTATCAAGACCCCCGCCACCACAAACTCCAACACCACTGACAACAAAGCCCCTCCTCACACCAAATGATGTTTACTATATGTAAAAATGAAAGATAAAATCATTTTCACAATAATCAAGACTTCATCTCTTAAAAAAACACCTAGACACGTTGAAAGATACAACTATGAGATTAATATGATGTAAGGCATAGGATATGTTATGCTTAAGCACTTCTACTAACAACAAATACAACTTCAAAATCCTCAAGGACAACTATGAGATTGAAATATGATGTAAGGCATAGGATATGTTATCATCAAGTACTTCTACTAACAACAAATAAAACTCCAAAATCCTCAGGGACAACTATGAGATTGAAAATAAAAAAAACATAATATTTACCCTTTTCATAGAAGAGGAACAATAAGAAGAGCATAGGAAGAAGAAGACCACAGCGAGGGTGGGGATGCAGGCTGCTGCTGCATGCGAGGGTGAGACGGCAACGGTCGCTACCGGCGAGGGGGCGACGTACAACGACTTTAGGAAGGTGTTGAGTGGAGGGAAGGAAAAGCGTAGGTTGTGGGGGAGAGGCTTATCATGGGGGGAGGAGAGGGTTGTGCCCAATGCTGCCGAGGGGGTGATGGGGACATGGTAAACGTGACTAGAGGTTCTGACGAGGAGGGAAGGTGACGACAGGTTCCGAGGAGGAGGGAAGGTGATGAGAGCTGGGAGGGAAAAGGAGAGGTGTACTGTCGGGGGGGAAGGGGAAAGGGGGGAAATTGGGGGGAAATTTTAATTCAATACAGGCCCATTCGACAGTCTCTCTCACTCATATCCAACGGTGGAGAATAGCACCAGCACCAAAGTCACACCTGCAGCAAAGTATTGGTACCCGCAGCCTGCGGGTGACCAACACTTTCCCTTTTGCATATATATATATATAGGGGTGGGGGATGGTGCACCTCAGCTACACATTTACTATGTGCAGCTGAGGTTCTCAACCATCTGACTCCAAAGCTTGGACGGAGCCATTGGATTAAATAGGTTATTGTCCACCTCCTCCTCATGGCTCCACATCGACCTCCTGCCTCCTCCATAGCTCGCCCGTGTTTGCCTCCTCTGTGGCTCCCCATCGACCACGTTCGCCTCGCCCTCCACAGCTCGACCCATCCACCTACTCCTCCACGGCTCGCCATCAACCATGTCTCCCTCCCCCTCCACGGCTCGATTGCCTCCTCTTCCTTGACAATAGCCGGTGCTAGACACACTAGATGATGTCGTCGTTCTCTTCCTCGATGCTCGCTCGACCATCGAAGGTTTGACTCCTGATCGACCTGCCCCTCTTCGTCTTACTACTCCTCCACCAACACCACCCTGCTTGACCCCTCTCCTTCCTCCTCCTCAACCAACCGTCCACTCCTACCCTTTCCCCCTCCGTCACCAACAACAACGACCACCACCTTGTGAAGCTTCTCACTTCCTCTGCCTCCACCAATGGCCCAAAACCTCCCCTCCCTCTTCCTCTTCCTAACAATGCATAAGTGGGTTCAATTGCGAATAAGTGGATGAAATTTCCAATTCCATGGATAAAAAAAGCAAACAACCTATAAATATAAAGGCCAGCAATCATGCAACTGGATCTCCTTTAGATTACTTCCAACATAATTAAGGAGAAAATTATATAATGAATATTAGTTCAAGAATAGAACATGATTAAATTGGTGGCCACATCAGGATCATGTAAAACGAGCTCACAGGTTAAGATCTGTTGCATGTGTTGTGAATGTGATGTTAGTCAAGCTATTAACTAAGAATTAGTGGTTATGCAACCGTACACTATGACGGTTAGGTTCATAGTCGTCCCTAATAACTTCTATTGTCATTTAACAGGAAAGACCACTTCTTCAGCAGGGATTAGGAGGTCTAAAAGATCTGAGGGATCCAAGGCTGACCGATTCTTATAATCGGGTTGAAGTAACCTGAATGGCCATTGCAGCAGTGACTTGTCTTGATGTCGATGACTCATCAAGGCCAACAATCACAAAAGCAATTCAGTTCTATGCAGCAACGACGAAGGTAGTACCGATGGTTGCACAAATCACTCTAGGAGTTGTTACTTTAGCAGTTGCAGTGCTCACTGGGAAGAGCTGAGCATAAATGGGGACAGGAAAAGCCATCTAGCTCTTACAATGCTTGGCATTTCAGATTCCAAAGAAGATGATGTGTATAATAGCTGAATTCTTGGGTGCTTCTATTTTGGTTGTGTTGTATATTTTTACGGGTGATACGTATAGATTGCATAATTCATGTCACTGCTTGTGATCATATACGGCTTCTTTTTCCCCTAATTGTGTGCGTGTTTAGGCACATATGTGTATAATTTGATTTTTCCATTGTTTGCTTGGGAGGAAAAGACCCACAGGGAATACCAATACATATGAACTCTTTATGTTTTCATCTCTATTTGAAAATGTCGATGTCATTTATGGTACTAGAATGCTGTTCTATTGAGAAAAGAACAAGCTACATATGACTTACAATATATATATATATATATATATATATATATATATATATATATGTCATGTAAATAACCTCTAGTATAATGTAGGCATAACCATTATCTTATGCCTCCCTTCTTCCTCTCACATAGTGTTTATATTATTTCTTATTATTGTACGTATATCTAAGTATTATTATAAGTTCTTAATAAATAATATAGAGTATTTAATTATAGTTATTGTTGCTTGTTTGTAGATAATTATTTGCAAGCATTGTAATTTATTTCTTTCACACATATTTGGTCCATTCTTTCATTATTTGATTCATTGATTTTTGTATATAAAATCAATCTTTTCAGAATTAAAGAATCTTATTGGACTTAAAGGGTGATGTATATCAATAATTGCCTCCGAGAGTAAACGACCTGAAATAAACCAATAAAAATTAAGTAAATAAATAAGAATTGACGCGACATTTGGTTTTCATTTGTGATATATACGATAATGATAATCAAAACCCATTTTTATTGCGAACCATTTATCACATATATTCTCACTTTTGTGTCATCTCAAATCGCAAATACTCTCTTGTCATATGTCATCAAAAGTCGATCAATTTTCCTTTTGGGTTTTTTCCCCATATGTTTTCTATTCAAAATGCTATTAACATAGCAATTGCACAAAAAGTTAATATCCCTGGTGCGAACATATACTAGACCTCGGATCTCCGGTGCAATACTTAATATCTATCACCGGTGATATTAAATATATCACTGGTGATAATCCAAAAAAGCTGGGATCCCCAGTGCAATTAAAATTATCCCTAGTGCAAACCTATAAAAATCTTGGGATAAACATTTAATATCATTAGTGCAATCACGAAATTTTGACTGATCCCCAGTGCAATATTAAAATATCATCGGTGCAATACACGTATAAATTGGTATTATCACTTGTGGAAGGTCTTTTTTAAGCTTAATATCCTAAAAAAAAACACATATATAAAAAATTAATGTACTATAATGGGAAATATTTAATTTACCCGACTATATCTAATCAAAGCTAAAATAACAATGCAAAAGCACCCAAGAATGAAGATGGACAACCATTTGTAGTGTCCTTTTGCTTCCTCCTTTTTACAAGTCAAACATTGCATGGTTTCTTGAATCTCTTCTCACGAGGACTACCACGAGGTCATGTTTGCTTTCATGCATGAATGGTTGGAGTCTTTGATGCACCCTAACAATTAAGAAAGTAGAAAACATGTCTTAGCAACAAACATAAAACTAATAAAAGGAAACATAAGAAACAACTATGCCTGATCGTCGAACCCTGTCAAAGACACTAATTGCTTGAATGCATTATCAAGCACCTTCAAGCATATATCATGGTTGGAAGAGGATGTGGCACCAACATCAGTAAATTCCACCATCCTTGAGCATACATTCGTCACATCTTGGTTTATGTATTGCGTTCCTCGAATCTTTGGTGGTAAATGTCAAGTTGTCCAATCCACTCTCCTTAATAGCAAAGGAAGTAACTAACTTTGACAAACTAATACCTGCTTTATCATTTAACACCATCCGACATTTCCTTCCCAATGGTATTTTCTTCTTTGAAAAAAGGTGCATCATCATAGTTTAATTGCAAAAGTCATGACTATGATCATTGCAATAAGATTGAACGAAATACTTCCTACAGCCATCACAAAATTAACAGCGAACATGTGCCTTGCATTCAACACCTCAAATATTTAAGTTACCAACACTAACTTAACTCCTCAATCATAAACAGTAGGGAAACCCCTCAAATGATCGATGGTGGCCACTCAAACGGGGGATGGTTGTTTTCGATCTTCAACTTATTATCAAAGTAAAATGTAAATCATTTTACTCATTACCATATTATTTATGTTTCAGACAGACATTAAGGTTTAGATAGATACTTCTACTTCCCAACACAAGTGTAATACCCTATGCACGAACAATACAAAAAACCTTGAAATAATCATTTGAGGCCAATCAATTGGAGGATGGTCATTTTGGGATCTTCAACATATTTTTAAATTTACAGGGATTTTATTTACGTCAGTAACATATTAGTTAAGTAGTGGTCATACAGTGTAAGTGTTAGGTGCATTGATTAAGTTGTAAATAGAAGCATCACCCCACATGCTCAAATAATATGAAAGTGTACGACCACACTAGCCATTGCAATCTTCACCACCCAAAAGGAAATTTAGTAATTTACTCGCAAATAGTGACCAATTCAAGCTATTATGTAATTGAGGCAGACAATGCTTGTCTAATATGACATTGAGTAAGGGATTGTTATTTCACATTCGTGTGTGTGGACAACTATGAGGTCTTAAATGAACCTTGACTACATAAGGAAAATCTAAGTGACACGAGTTTAGTGAAATATGCATTTAGAACACCTAATTGACATGTGATGGATACTGACAAAATTTGGAAATTTTATTGCGCACCATCACAAACATTTCAATAGATAGTTGCAAAGCAAGTATACTATCACAAATTAGTTCGAATCTCCAATGATTGACTCAATCGATGTTTAAGTTGAATTTGTAAATTAACCCCAAAATATACATGTTGACTAGGGAAAAACTACACAATCGGAATTGGATTTTGAAAACCCATCGTTGTAGTTCAATTTGCAAAGCAATCCGTCAATAGATAAATTTAACCAAAATTCGTTTAGAAATTCTAGGTCGAACACAGGGAGGCTGTGTCGATCTAAAATCCGCGATTATATTTTTTTTGAAATTTTTGTTTGAAATCGAGATAATTACAATGGAATTGATATTAACACTGAGAGAGAGATAGAGAGAAAATAATCACTTGATATAACAATACTATTTTTATAACTTGAAAGCGAGAAATGATTACAGCTAGAAAGGGGGAAATTTTATTCTAGAAAGCGATAAAAAGAAGGAAGAGATGTTATCCTCTTCGACGATTGCTTGGAGGATGAACCGGACGGAGTGACGTCTAGAAGATGGAGGACGGAGTGGGAAGGAGGATGAAGTAGGAGGAAGCGGGAATGAGGCAGCACATCGTCGTCATTGCAAGATCCACTTCCGAACAGGGGCGAGAAAACTTTGGATTTAACTCCAGAGGAGCATCCTGGGTGTGGGACAAGCTTCTCTAGAGCTTTGGAGGGGGAGAGAGGTGAAGGAAGGGATGAAAATTTTGTAGGATAGGGGTCTCCTTTTATAGCTCCAAGGATTGGGAGCAATTTAGTCATTCCATTTTCAAAAAGATTAAAATCAGGTCTTTAGTGATGGATTTATTTGTCACTAATGACCTATTGTGGGCGACATGTGCATGCGCCGCACGCACCTCCTCCTCTCCCACATTCCTAACGCAAGTACATGTCCAAGCAATCTCAGTCGTCCGATCACGAGATCAGACGACTCAGATCGCTCCTCGCCTGCTTCAACTTCACGCACCAGAGCGTGAGATCAGGAGTGAGGTGGGGCGTCCAATTGCGCGTGCGCTCGATTGGACGATCTGGGCCATTCATAGCTGATCGTGCAGTTTAGATCACGCGTGTCCACGTGAGAAGAAGCACTTCACGGTGGCTCAAATGCACGCGCTTCGCACACGTAGTGCCTTAACCACTGCGCTACGCAGCGATTTGAGGCGCGGCGCTGCTTTTGGCACAGTTAATCTTGGCCGTTGGATCTTCATTCAATGGCCGAGATCTCACGTCATGCGATCCGTCAGGCGTTGAGCGGAGTGGGGTGGGGTGGCCGGGTGCGGATGGTTATGATGGTGCCATGTGGCACCATCCTAACCATCCATCTTCTTTGTGTTGTAGATGGTGCTACGGATGTCGGATTGGATCGATTTTCACGTCGTTAGGCTACGATCGTCGATCCAAACCCATCCGTGCGGTCGGATTTGTCGTCTAAAGTGTGGATTGACACCATCTTGGCCCTTGATCTCTGAGCTTCCTCAGACTATATCCGGTGCTACGGATGTCCAATCAGGGCCATCTTGGAATCATTGAACTCCCCTGATTAGATCTATATGGTTGGATCTTCCGTTCAAAGCCCCGATTAAAAGTCGCCTTGTCTCCTGTTATACAATTTGACATAAATGCATGATTAAGCGTGTTATGCAATATTTACAATGCATGATGCTAATATGGTACTAAGAACATGCATTAATAGATATTTTTGGCTATTTAGAAGTATGCACATCATACCCCCATGCCTATCTTTTGCTACTCCCTAGCAAAAACTACATGTTATTTATAAAAGAATTTATATTGGATTACTCGGGCAAAAGTCATTTTCAACATTAAAAGATTTTTACTTAGGACCTGAACTTTGAAAGACACAACGGCACCCGAGTATCTATCAAAATGTAGATCGCCTCAAACCCTCACCTTATTCAAAGAAGGATCTCTTTTTCTCCTTTTTCTTCTTTTATAATTCTTTTGGATTTTTGAGTTTAGGGTTACAGAGCGGCTTTCTACGGCCACTCAACCCACCCAAGACCTAATGAGAACCCTAAGTTCTAAGCATCTTTTTGTGAATGTGATAGACTTATTGATCGGCAATCAGAACGGACTTTAGGTTTCTATGCCCCTAGGTGACTTTAAAAAGAATTCTGCCTAAAGGTGTATCTATACAACCGGTAGCTTTCTCCCTACTTTTATTTTTATGAGGTCAACACAAGGGTGAATCTAGTGTATATCTCCCCAGCTTATTCTACTTCTCCACTTCTTCCTAAGTGTTTTAGGAATTAAACGTGCATTTCTTAAGCTAGGATCTAGACAACCTACCAATGGGCTGTTACCCACGATAACTTACCAGCCATACTTGTGCGGTGAAGTGTGGCTTATTTCTTTTATTTTTTTTATTTTCTTTTCTCCTTTTCTTTTTCTTTTTCTTTTCTTTTTGGACTTTTTTTTTTAAGTAGGTGGCTTCCCTAGTCTAAGGTTTACCTAAAGGTAGCAGGAAAAGAATGGTCTAGTGGCTGGGCTCTGGGCAACCTACCTATGGGTTGTTGTTGAGCGTTTACGAATCGCTACGCTAACGTGTTCGGTTTTGGAAAACCTGTCGTTGTAGTTTGAAACCGAAGAATTCGTGTTCAACAAATAAAATTTATACCGAAATGAAAATTCCGGGTCAAACATAGGGAGGCGGACGTTTGATTTAAAAATTTCGCGTTTCTTTTTATTTGTCACAGAATAATTCAATTTAAAACTATCTAATTATTTACAATAAATAAAAGAGAGAGAGAGAGTAAGAGAGAAAGAGAATATTACACAGAGAAATCAAAATGAGATGTAGAATAAATAAGGAATTTTTCATTGAGGAGATTGTTCATTACAACTAGAAAGCATAAAACAATTACTCTAGAAAGCGATAAATTTACTCTAGAAAGCATTAAAAGAATGGAGGGAGAAATGTCCTCCTCAACGATTGCTTGGAGGACGAACAAAACTACACTAGAAAGCAGTAAATCTATACTAGAAAGCAGTAAAAAGAATAGGGAGAGAGAAATCCTCCTCGACGGTTGCTTGGAGGACGAGCCGGACGAGACGACGCCTGGACGAAGGAGAACGAAGCAGGACGAAGGAGGACGAAGCAGAAGAACAGGAATGAAGCAGCACGCTGTCGTCGTCGCGGGATCTACTTCCGAAGGGGAACGAAAATTGGACTTTATCTCGCGAGAAGCATCCCGGGTGTGGGACAAGCTTCTCTTGAGCTTTGGAGGGGTAGAGAGGAGAAAGAAGGGATGAGAATTTCGTATGGAGGGGGTCTCCTTTTATAGTTGCAAGGAGTGGGGGCAAAATGGACATTACAACTTCAAAACAATAAATGAGGGGTCTTTAGTGACGGATAAATCCGTCACTAAAGCCCCAACGTGGGCGTAGCTTCCGCCCCCACGCGCGCTCGCTCAACTTCTCGTGCGCGCAACAGCTTCCCACGTTCGTCGATTCTCAGCCGTCCGATCGAGAGATCGGACGGCTTAAGACGCATCTCCGCCCACTGCTGCGCCCGCCTGGCGCATGCGATCGCGCGTGACGCCGCGCGTTCAATCACGCGTGAACGCTATTGGGCGCGCGCGGCCGTCCGATCGCGATCCAATGCCCGCCTGCGGCCAATCTCTTGCGCCTGATTTGAGGCTCGCGGGACTCGATCCCGCGACCTCTGCTTCGCCTGTCGCTTCATCTCCGCTGCACTACGCCGTCGAGAAGGTCGCAAGGATGATTTTAAAGCGCCGCGTCCACAGCCGTTGGATGGTGCATGGTCTTCATGGAATGTAGGCGGCCATTTGGGTGGCCGAGATGGTGCCACGTGGCACCATCTTGGCCGTCCATCTTCTGGAAGTTGTAGATGGTGCCACGGATGTCGGATTGACTTGATTTTTGTGTCGTTGAGCTGCGATCGTCAATCCGAATTCATTCGTGCAGTCAGATTTGTCATCTGAAGTGCGGATTTTCACCATCCTGGCCCTTAATCTTCTAGGGTTCCTCAGTCACTATCTGATGCTACAGATGTCTGATTAGGGCGATCTTGGAGTCGTTGAACTCCAATCACCGCTTTGATCACATCCATACGGTTGGATCTTTGATCCAAGGCCCCAATAAAATGTTTGCCCTGTCCAAGCACATAAAAGGAGACAATTAACCTCCATTTTATTCAAACTACTCTAAATGCAAGATAATGCATGTTATGCAATATTTATATCATGAAATGCAATCCTATGCTTAAGAACATGCATAAATAGACATTTTAAGTAGTGTAAATGTGTTTACATCATACCCCCATGCCTATCTTTTGCTAGTTCCTAGCAAAAACTATATGCTATTTATAAAAGAATTTGGTTGGATTATTTGGACTTGAGTTATTTTCAATCATTAAGAAATTGTCTACTTAGGAACTGAACTTTCAAAGACACAACAGTGCTCGGGTATCAGCCAAAATGCAGACCGCCTCAAGCCCTCGCCTTATTCAAAGAAAAATTTCTTTTTCTCTTTTTACTCTTTTCTAATTTTTTTTTGAATTTTCAAATTTTAGGGTTTAAGAGTGGCTTTCTACGGCCATTCAACTCACCCAAGATTTGATGAAAACCCTAAGCTTTAAGCATCTTATTGTGATTGTGATAGACTCGTTGACCGGTAGTTAGAACGGACCTCGGATTTCTACGCATCTAGGTGACCTCAAAAAGAATTCTGCCTAAAGGTGTATCTTTACAACCGGTAGCTTTCTCCCTACTTTTATTTTTTAACGGGGTCAACACAAGGGTGAATCTAGTGTATATCTCCCCGGTTTATTCTACTTCTCCGCTTCTTCCTAAGTGTTTTGGGAATTTTTAGTACATTTTCTGAGCTGGGTTCTGGACAACCGGTCGATGAGCTGTTACCACCAACAACTTGCCAGCCATACTCGTGCGGCGAAGTGTGGCTTATTTCTTTTTGTTCTTTTCTCCTTTTCTTTTTGATTTTGATTTTTTTTTTTCTCTCTTTTTTTTTTTTAAGTAGGTGGCTTCCCTGGTCTAAGATTTACCTAAAGGCAGCAAAAAGAGAAAGGTCCAGTGACTGGTCTTTGGACAACCTACCTATGGGCTGTTACCCACGATAACTTGCCAGCTATATCACCCTAGAAGGTTCATTAGCTACCCAATTTCTGTTAAAATCGCCAAACAACGAGTCAGTGCAAAGAAAGTGTGTAGATGCTTAAGACTCAAAATTCCCTCAAATCAGAGGGCAGGTTGATAAGTCGTGTACTTATCACCCAAACTTATTTACTCCAATTAAAATAAAATTCAGGTTGGCGAGAACTCGAAAAAAAAATCCACATTTTGGTGGATACATAGGCTGATTAAGTCCAAAGACCTAAAGGGTCTTTGTGTTCAAATCATAATATAGTATTTCTTAAGATCGAAAATTTTCTTAAACCCAAATTCTCTTTCCTAATTTCTGAATTTTTTTTTTAATAAAAGAAAATAAAACAAATCTACGGAGCTGACGAATGAATTCAGAGATAAATATCCACCCCCCATGCCTATCTAATGCAATGTCCTCATTGTATTAAGAAGACATAAAACAGAGTGGAAAAGCGTAGAAAGCACCTGAATTGCGTGGATATCAGGTCCGCTCCAAGATGAAAATGAAAAAGAACTGTATATGTGCTGAGTTTAGTGCCTTCAGCTAGGCACACTATACAAAGAAAAGAAATGAAGAATTCACAAGTGCAGGTCAGAATTAAAATAAACAGAAGAATCCTCTGACCTATCAACAGCGGTCCACAGATGTGGACCAGATTGCCTCCAAACCCCGATTTTAATTTGCGAAGTGTGTCCCGATCATTTTGGCACCGCTACTGGGGAGGCAACGCTCTTTGGTTTTTCTCGCATTTTTTCCGCCTTACCTAATTTTTATCTCACTTTTTCTCTGATCTTACTGTGATTGCAGGTACTCTTCCAAGTTTGGCCAAAGTGGTTAGATCGGAGAAAAGTGCGGATGAAAGTTTTGTAAGTTTATCCCTACCACCTCCACCCACTAGTTCATTTCACCACACTAATAACTCAAACCCAAATTAACTTAGGTGCTTTTTATAAACCCTAGGATAGATTTGGTTGTTTGTTTTCCACCTCCACTCATCTCACCCCCGCATATATAAAAAAATAAAAAAATACTCTTCTCTTGTGCGATTTTCTGAAAGCTACACACTTAACACCCACAACTTCTCACCCTAAGGTGCACAATCACATCGATTCTACCACTTAATCGGGATCTAACCTGTGGACCCAGTACACTTAATTCAACACACAAATAAGTGAGTAGAAATCTGAATAGGTTAAACATTTCTATGTGCCTTAACTAAGTGGTGCAATAGGTCAATTGATTGAACTGTTTGGGCCGCACCACTTAAGATAAAAGCGATCCATCAAGTAGCTTGCCACTTAAGGTTGATTCTTAGGGCTAAACCAAGCACTCCACATTATTTTTTATTTTTAAAGGAACATATCTACACCCGTGCTTTCAAAATTTGGAGTGTTCTCTTAAACTTGATTGAATATGCCTAAGAGTAAACCCTAAAAGCTACTAAACAAGGTTAAACCCTAAAAGACACATGAAATAACCTTGTTTGCAAACCCTGGTTGTGCACACACACACATTTTAACTGATCATTAAGGGCACAACCCATCTAAAGGGCCCATCACATTCTAAGAGCACAATCATCCCAAGCCTAATTAAAACTGAGTAGATGTTGGCCTTAAGGATTGATTTTCTCTTCGGGGCTCAGACTAAGATTATTTTCGATTAATCTGCTTCTGCTGATCCATCTGATGTTTAGCTAGGGGAGTAGCGTCAAACGATCGTAACTGGGTGGTACACTAGGAACCGGAGGTGCAAGCCAAAGGAGGAACCTTCTCCCCAGTCCCTCCTAACTGGTTGGATTGATCTGATAAAAGTAGACCGAATTATTTATAATCTCAAGATGGGTCCTGGGAGTCTGTAGGTCTTTAGTCTAACCCACCTAAGGACAGGGTTGATTTCTTGTATTGCAGGGCACCTTTCTCTCTTCTGTTTTCCCTCCTATTCTACCATGTATCCCTCCACTTCTTACATGCATTTCCCATCCTATTCTCCTACCACCACTTATCCCAAAGATGATTACTATTCCGACTTGACTTGTAATTACCCATCCACTAGTCGAGATGACTTTGATTGGGGATATGAATACAGACGTCAGTGTCCAGGGCCTAACCCTGGACAATGAGACTACGATTATTATCCTTCCCAGAGCTACAATGATTATAGATCTTCATGCTTTCATCACCAAACCAACCCGATCTATAATCAGGAAGGATATAATGACTATAACACCTACCCTCCCCAGTATTCCACTGAATATAGGTCACCACCATCTCTTAAACAACATGAAACAACCTATTATCAGGGAGGGACCCGAGAACCTCGATATCTTGACTCCCCTAGATTTAACCCGAACCTACCCAACCCTGAACCGAACCAGTCGGTTCAGGTGAACTAGATCCAACATAGGGTGTTGGCTAATTTGAGGAACACTATACAATCTTTAGAAGCTCATCCAACACCATGCACTGAAGCATTGGAGCCTATGATCAAAATGATTGATGGACTTAATAGTTCTCTATTAGATTTGCTCCAAAATGCTAGGGATAGGGACCTGAGTGAGTTTCTACTTGGGAAATTATCAAGGTTGAGGATGAAATTTGTGGTTGCCCTAGTCAAATCTTGGGATGATTCTCAAGATGAACCCACTTCAGGAGAGCCAATGTCAGAACCTGCTTAGGCGCTTGTCGAGGGGGATACATTTTCTAAAATCGGGGATGACCAGATTGGGCTAGAGCAACCCATTGAGGATGAACTGATTGATTCACTCGAAATCCCCAAGCCAGGGAGCGAGGAAAAATATGTCTCTTTGAACCAAGAAATGACAATCGATTTTAAGACATATATAAATGAGGATCATGAATTCTTTGATTCTGAGGGTGAAGAATCTTTGGTGAAGTCTCATTTGAACTTGAGGAAGAGGATTTTAGTGAGACAATCAGGCTCAAGGAGTATGATGAACTATTTGATAGCCCAATCATTGAAGATTATGATCATGTTAGGACTAACTTGGATGATTCGAATCCTGATGATTCAATCAATAGCCCCATTGGTCAAACATACCCTAAAGAATTGAATGATGATATTTTTGATATCACCAAACCCAAGTCAATCCTGATTCAGCCACAATTGTTGGACTTGGGTACTTTAGATGGGGTGTACAATGATTTGGAGGTCCCGAAAACATTGATTTCAGAAAAGAGGAAGTTGGAATTAAAAATCTGGGAAGCTAATTCTGAGGGAACTTTGATTTTGGATCTAAGGGTTCCTGTTGACTTGAAACCACCTACTTTCTACCAGGACCTTTACGATATCTTCAATGTGCAACCCAAGCTTGAAATAACTTATTATTTTTCTGAGCTGAATGTTAAGAGGACTTCTAAACCTATTGAACCATCTTTACCCATTGTCTGACACTTTGGTCTTGGGTTGCACACCACAAAACCGCAGGCTCAGCCCTGCAAATACAATAATCTTAGGTTCTGGGTGATTTTCATCCAGAACCTAAGAACCACTCGACCCTAGGGCATGGGTCTACACCATAACTTGGTCCACGTCTGTGGATATTTTCTGTTGGCGGGTCTGAGGATTAATCTTTTGATTTTGATTCTGACCCCTACTTGTGAATTCTTAACCTCTTCTTTGTATGTATGTTATGCCTAGCTGAAGAAGACATTAAATTTAGCATGTGTTTATATTCCACATTCTCTGCGAAGCTGACTGGATTTTCACGTTATTCAAGTGATACTCTGTTTACTTCGCCCTTTTCATGTCTTTATTTTTACAATGACGACATTGCATCATTTAGGCATGGGGGGTGGATAATTAATTCCTGAAATTATTTCGTTAGCTTTGTAGAATTTATTTTAATTTCTTTTTATTTCAAAAAGACAAAAAAGAAAAGATTAAAAAAGAAGAATTATGAGAAGAGAACTTAGGCATTTAGAAGTTATTAACTTTAGGAAATGATACGAGAGGACCTAAACACTTAGACTCTTCAGGTCTTCAGGCTTAATTAGCCTGGGTGTCCACTCGAATGTGGACTTAGTCTCAAGTCCTCGCCAAGTCAATCTTATTTTAATTCGATAAATAATTTGGGATGATAAGTATGAGACTTAGCAACCCGCCCTCTAATTTGGGGGGACTTTAAGCTTAAGCATCTACACATTTTTTGCACTGACTCACTTTTCGGCGGTTTCTTTAGAAATTGGGTAGCTAATGAACTATCTAGGGTGGTATAGCTGGCAAGTTGTCGGTGGTAACAACTCATCGGCCGGTTGTCCAGAGCTCAGTCATAAGACCATTTTCGTTATACTACCTTTAGGTAAATCTTAGAGTAGGGAAGCCACCTACTTAAAAGAAAAAAGAAAAAAGAAAAAAGAAAAATAAAATAGAAAAAAATAGAAAAAGGAGAAAAAAACAAATAAAGCCACACTTCACTGCACGAGTATGGCTGGTAAGTTGTCGTGGGTAACAACCCATTGGCCTGTTGTCTAGAGCCCAGCTCACAAAAATGCACAATAATTCCCAAAACACTTAGGGAAGAAGCGGGGAAGTAGAATAAATCGAGGAGATATACATTGGATTCGCCCTTATGTTGACCCCATAAATAAAAGAAGTAGGGAGAAAGCTACCGTTCGAAAAGATAAACCTCTAGGCAAGGTCACCTAGGGTCGTAGAAACCCGAAGTCCATTTTAACGGTTGCCTAGTGAATCTTTACTTTTCTCACTAGATGCTTAGCATGTAGAGTCCTTTTCGAGTCTTCAGTGGGTCAGGTAGCCGAAGAAAGTTATCCCGACACTCTCATACTCCAAAAGTCCAAAAAAATAAGAAAAAAAAATATATCTTCCCTTTTCAAATAAGGCGAGGACTTGGGCAGTCTGCATTCTGGAAGACACCCGGGTACTATTGAGTCTTCGTAGTTTAGGACCTTAGTTGAAATTTTCTATTGTTAACAAACGACTTAGGCCTAAGCGATCTAATCCTAATTTTGATTTTATACATAGTATGTAGTTTAATTTTGCTAGGGACTAGTAAAAGATAGGCATGGGGGTATAATATAGACACATCTATTTAGGTTAAAATGCCTATTTATGCATGTTCCTAGGCTTAGATTTGCATTCCATATTATAAATATTGCATAGCATGCATCACTCTACATGTAGAGTAGTTGTATATATTTTAGGTTAATTGCATCCTTTTTGTGGTCAAGAGAGAAGGAGAATTATTTCAGAGCTTCGTATTGACGATCTGACTGCATGGATCTAATTAGGACGATGATCGAAGTCCAACGCCTCCAAAATCACCTTGATCGGAGTCCCGTAGCACCATATGCAATCCAAGGAAGATCAACAGCCAAGGAACTAGGTGACATAATTTGGAGCCTCAAACAACAAATCCGACTGCTCGGATGGATTCGGGTCAACGATTGCAGCCCAACGATGTAAAAATTGACTCAATCCAACCTCTGTAGCAGCCGCTACAACGAAAAGAAGATGGATGGCCCAAATTGTGCCACATGGCAAAACCCAGGATGCCCATGCACTCGCATGCGCACAGCAACGCGGGCGCGCAGCGGCAACACACGTAGGAGCGTAGCACGGGACACGGCGCGCGAAGTACTCACCAGTACAGCGGGAACATGGGCACGTGGGCTATCTTCAGCGATGTTTGCGGCGGATCTTCAGCGACGTTTATGACCGTCACTAAATGTCCTATATACAAATTTGGTTCTTTCCTTCACTATAAAAGGACCCCTACCCCTCCCATTTTTCTTCATCTCTTCCTTTCTTTTTCTCACCACCTCCAAGGCTCTAGAGAGAGCTTGTCCTAAGCTTGAGATGCTCCTCTAGAGTAGAAATTCAAATAGTTTTCCTACCTCTCATCCCCATTCGTGGAGCATCCCATGGCCATCCTCTCACCACCCTTCGGGAAGAAGATCCTCGCTGCGACACTGTCCTACCCCTTCCTCCATCATCCTGCTCCATCCTCCTTCATCCTGCTCCTCACCACCTTCCTCCGAGCGACGTCAGAGCGAGTCATCCTCCGAGTAACTATCAAAGGGGATTTCTCTCACCTCTTTCTATCTTTTATGCTTTCGTAGTATAGATTTTCCGCTTTCGTAGTTGTAACAAACAATTCTTGATAAATAGATGATTGTTTCTCTCTCTCTCTCCCTTATATTGTTGCAAGTAAATTAGCTAGAAGTCATAGACCTAATCTCCTGCTTGCTAAATACCAAAAAAATTAGAAAAGATAAAAACAACAAAAAGAAATAAAAGTGAAGCACGGATTTCATAGAACCAAACGTTTGCCTCCCCGTATTCAAGTCGAGACTCACTTTTTGAGTTTCGGTTATAAATTTATCTGATAGACATGTTTTGCAAGCTACGACGATGGGTCCTCCAATCCTCGATTTTGATTCGCGAAGCACTCCCTGATTAGGCACACAAAATGATTGACCTTGATTGATTTCTACTCTTTTATATGTTGATTTGCGTGTATCGATTCCACAGATCAGAATCCGGTTGAGTAGATAAAAATCAAATAGGTTATGTGCCTTGAATGTGGGTGTATGTAATGTGTATGTTTGATTTATCCCATAAGAAGTATCTTTTTGTTTTTTTTTTTATGAGGGTGAGATGAATGTGAGTGGAAATCCAAGCAACCAAACTAACCCTAGGATTTATGCAAACACCTAGGTTAATTGGAGTTTGAATTAATGTTGTGAAATGAAATCTATGGAGGGGGAAGAATGGGGAGCACTTACAATTATCTTCAACTGCACTTTACTCTGCTCTACCGCTTGAAAATTCCCTGTTGAGGTACTTGCAAACCAATAGACAAAAAATAAAGTAATTTAGAAAATAATAAAGTGCGCAAAATGTGGAAAGAAAATTGAGAATTGTTGCCTCCCCGGCAACGACGCCAAAATGTTGATTAAGGAAAAACTACGCAATCGAAATTGGATTTTGAAAATCCATCATTGTAGTTCGATTTGCGAAGCAATCCGTCAACAAATAAATTTAACCAAAATTCGTTAAGAAATTCCGAGTTGAACACAGGGAGGCTACGTCGATCTAAAATCTGCGATTATATTTTTTTTGGAATTTTTGTTTGAAACCGAGATAATTACAATGGAATTGATATTAACATTGAGAGAGAGAGAGAGAGATAAAATAATCACTTGATATAAGAATACTAGTTTTACAACTAGAAAGCGAGAAATAATTACAGCTAGAAAGCGGGAAATTCTATTCTAGAAAGTGATAAAAAGAAGGGAGAGAGATGTTATCCTCCTCGATGATTACTTGGAGGATGAGCTGGACGGGGCGATGTCTGGAAGATGGAGGACAAAGCAGGAAGAAGGAGGACAAATCTGGAGGAAGCGAGAATGAGGTAGCATGTCGTCGTCATCGCGGGATCCACTTCTGGAATGGAGGCGAGAAAACTTTGGACTTAACTCTAAAGGAGCATCTCAAGTGTGGGACAAGCTTCTCTAGAGCTTTAGAGAGGGAGAGAGGTGAAGGAAGGGATGAGAATTTCGTAGGATAGGGGTCTCATTTTATAGTTGCAAGGATTGGGGGCAAGTTGGCCATTCCATATTCAAAAACATTAAAATCAGGTCTTTAGTGACGGATTTATTTGTCACCAAACGCTTGTCATGGCCGACGTGTGCACGCGCCGCGTGTGCCTCCTCCTCTCCCGCACATCTAACGCAAGCGCACGTCCAAGCAATCTCAGCCATCCGATCGCAAGATCAGACGACTTAGATCGCTCCTCGCCCGCTTCAGCTTCGTGCACCTGCACGTGAGATCAGGCGTGAGGCGGGGCATCCAATTGCACGTGCGCCCGATTGGATGATCTAGGCCATTCACAACTGATTACGCGGTCGAGATCGCGTGCGTCCACACGAGAAGAACGCTTCACGATGGCTCGAATGTGCGTGCTTCGCACGTGTAGCACCTTAACCACGCGCTACGTAGTGGTTTGAGGCGCAGCGCTGCTTTTGCGCGTAATTAATCTTAGCCGTTGGATCTTCATCCAATGGCCGAGATCTCACGTCACGCAATCCTTTAGGCGTTGAGCGGAGGGGGGCGGCCGGGTGCGGATGGTTAGGATGGTGCCAAGTGGCACCATCCTAACCATCCATCTTCTTTGTATGTAGATGGTGCTACGGATGTCGGATTGGATCGATTTTCATGTTGTTAGGCTACGATCATCGATCCAAACCCATCCGTGTGGTCGAATTTGTCGCCTGAAGTGCAGATTGACACCATATTGGCCCCTGATCTCTGAGCTTCCTTGGACTATATCTGGTGCTACGGATGTCCGATCAAGATGATCTTGGAGTCGTTGAACTCCCATCGTCGCCCTAATCAGATCCGTATAGTTGGATCTTCCGTCCGAAGCCCCAATTAAAAGTTGCCCTATCCCTGGCCATAAAAGGAGACAATTACTATACAATTTATACAATTTGACCTAAATGCATGATTATGCGTGTTATGCAATATTTACAATGCATGATGCTAATATGGTACTAAGAACATGCATTAATAGATATTTTTGGCTATTTAGATGTATGCACATCAATACGCATACAAATAACCCGTACATCAACTATTCACCACTACAAGATTGACTTGTAACCAACATAACTAAATCATGTTTGCATTCACTGAAGGCAACTTTCTGTCATAGTGTAACATTGATTGGAAGAAATGAGAATAATCACCGCTATATTCCTTGTGTATTCTTCATCCAACAAACCTGACCATCCCTGTCTATTTGAAATCTGAAAGCTAAAACCAAAGCATTAGGACATGTATCAGCATAATTTCTAATTTGAGGGTGTTAAAAATATTAAGACATTAAATATCCAATTAAGGCACTACTTCTCATACACAAATTTCCAAAAGGTAGATTCTACTCACCCGCATAAATGAACCATGCTAGTCCACCCCATTTTGGCAACCTGCATGTGAGTTAGCTCTAAAGTAGCCATGTCCTCATCATTGAAGTCCATGGCTTCACCAGTCAAATGACATTCGACAAATTTTATCACAAATAATCCATAATTCAAGCTTATATCTGATTGGGTCGGACATTCATCGTCGAAAATGACAGTCTAGTTTCTTGCATCTGCAAACTGAAATTGCTGTTGAAGAAAATCACCTACATTTGACACCTATTACAGATGGGTGAACTTGTAAATAAAATAAGTTGCTTATAAATCGTCAACATAAACAGCTGAAAATTTTCTGGATTATCGCATACTCACCAAATCTAACACAAATTTCTCGTGCAAAGCTCGGCCTTTGATTAAGTTGAAACACTGAAAGACGTGTGCTTGACAATCACATAATAGCAGGAGCCAATGTATGCCACAATGAAGAACATAGAACATCTTGCTCACTTGTAATTCTGCATTACCCATCCCATAATAGCCATTCTTCAAGTTTTCTTTTAATTTATCCAAATGATTTCCTTCCTTATGACATTGAAATGTCGAAGTCGCAGGCATCGCAAATAGGAGATGATCACATAAATTTGGCAAGTCCCAACACCAATCTCGATGAATGTTGTACAAGCAAACATTGATGATTTACAAGAATATATAATACATGTTGAGCTAAATGAACTCGTTCTAGCAATAAAGGAAGTCAAAATTTCATTTCTTACATCATCCTCTACCATGCATCCGAACAACATGTCCTTCAGCTGTGACCAGCTGACGTAGTTTTCTTTGAATCTTGTACATATCACCTCCCTGTAACGAAGCAGTGATAAGAGTTCTAAAATTCATTAGCATTTTTGGAAGATGCGATGTTTGAACATGCCCTGTGATAGGTTTAGCAAAATATTTTTCAATTATAGCTCAATCATCATTATTAAGACTTAAAATTCCAGAAGCCTTCATCAGCATATCAGATGACACCACAATCTGAAAGAGTCAATCACAATATGAATTCAAACGACATATACCACAAATGAATTTGAGATAAGCAGCTCAATTGTATGTGTATACCATCCTTGTTTGATGACTCTCTGCTTGGCTATCCACATTTACAACTTCTCTTATCTTCCTTGGGTTTTTTTCTTTCCAAACATTTCCTTGACATCAAATTTCATCTTGCGATTACTCCGAAGAGTCATCTTTCGCTTATTTGAATTTGGTTGTCGAGTTGTCGTATCCCTAGAAGCAACACAAGTATGGATGGTCGTGGAATCCAACTTCTCCATTTCTTTTTCATTAGCTTGTATCTTCAACTGGTTATTCTCCTCGCGCAGTTTTCTCAATTATGCTTCCAATGTCACAAAGGGACAATTGAATTCTTCCCTTAAATCTTCCTTAATCTTCTTCTCAAGTTCTCGAACATCAAATTTGGTTCCCTCATCCACCCTTATTTTCAACTTCTCACTACGACCGTCATCAGTACCCTGTGTAGAAATATCATCAGAGTCCTCAATCACCTCGTTCAGCCATACGTTTGCCACTTGATAACCCCTTAATGCATTCTTCAAGATCAACTTCTCCTCGTCTGTAATATTGTAATTCTTATAATCCTTTGGTTGAATGTCTGCTAAGGACTTCTGAGGGTCATTCCTATTTTTGTACTTTTTTATTCTTGGCCAGTCATATGGAAAAGTTGGGCTTAGCAGGTTCACGTGCTCATACCTAAAAATAGAATGTTAACACAAGTAAATCAATTAACATTAATGAATGGAACATATATGGCACGATCGAATTTATTTACTAGTAGGCACATCGTTGATCCAAGTAGAACCTTCTTTGGACATTGTATCTTACCTTTCTGGACCAACTTCAAATCATTTGAAATGCTTTGAACATTCAGCATGATGCAATTGTTGATTGCTTCTGGCCAATTATATGCATGCAGAGCATATATCTCATCCACATATCGTAGTAGCATACGTGGAGCACACCCTCCTAAATTCGGCAACAAGAACGTTGCACACATGTATAAAATTAACACTTTGCAAAAGTCCTCCATGTCTTTCCTACCCTCCTTCCGAACCATCATTTTAAGCATCTTTGACAATTTCTTTCGACCTAAGCAAACATTATCTCCAAATATTTCTCCTTCAGTTACATTTGGATTGACACGACCTCTGTAAGTAATTTGCTCGCCACTACATGGTAGACCAAGGATTACACTAATGTGTTTTACTGAAAGCTTAAATTGTTTCCTTCCCAGTGAAAATATATTGCTCCCTTTATAACCACATAGGATTTCTTGCAGAAGCCTAACATTAACTGACAGAACTCTTAAATCTAACAGAATGTGGAATGGAGTGGTCTTCATCACTTCCATATGATCACTTCTAAGGTCCAATGTCTTCATTGTGTTAACATAATCGAGAATATAACATCGATGTTGTATGACCAATGGATTTGACAAAATTAGAAGTAATACACATGAAGAAAGAGAGGCATATAAAGTAAATTATCAAATAATTTATACGGGAAAATACCTTTCTTACGGCAACTCTCTCGATCCATCCTTTCTTCTGAAGCTCCCAATTCCTCCTTCGATTGTAACTTCTTTCTACCCTAGTTTTTATAATTTAGGTTACAATTACAAGATTCAAGAAGCATGACTACTATTGAAAGTACTAGTTCGAAGAAGTCAAATGTTATGCTATCCTTAGCTTGAACAGTCATTCCGATTGGATTCACACATCATCATGTTTCTACTAATGAGGAACACATCTCTAATATCTTCACAACTACAAAAAACAACCACAACTCTGCCAATCGTTTAACATTCCACATCTATTAAATTCTCAAGGCTCGAAACATTTTTACATCAAAAATGGTAGCACCTTTCATAGGATGGAGTTAGGTCAAGTGTTTATTCAGAAGAAAATATTCAACCCCCTATCTAGAGTAAGGAATCATTCTGATGCTACCAAAAGATTAACACTACTTCATACAATCATGGTATTTACATTTTAATTCATGTCAATAAAAGATAATGTTTACCATTTTAAAATAATAGGAAGAAGAGGAAGAGTGGGGGAAGAACAAGAAGACCATCGCGATGTGGAAGAACCCAGCGATGATGTGCTCGCGGCGTAGATCACGTAAAAGATAAATACGTCGTAGTATAGTACGAACTACATCTCGACAAATAAAATTAATGGAACTGGGAGTCCCGATCAATCACAGGGAGGCAGAAAAATGCTTTTGATTTCATTCACTTATTCTAAATCTAGTTACTAAATAATAGACACAATAAATCACAATAAATATCACATAGAGAACTAGAACAAGGATTGCATACATAAACTAAACTAAATGATAACATGAATTAAACTACTTATGGAATAGAACAAGGGCACCACGGGTAGATCATGGTTGCCTTTCGGAGAGGTCGAGAAAAGCACCAGCAATCCAATAGGGTGGCCCAACGGATTCTTCAGATGGAGGCAGAGAAGACGGGAAGAAGAAGAAGAGAGAGAGGTAGAAGAAGGAAGAAGAGAATGAAGAGAGACTTGAGAGTTGTGTTTTTTTTTCAAGGGAGGGCGACCTTTGGTCCTTTTATATCTCATGCAAATCCTTCTTCTTTCCTCGATTCTCTCTGATGTTGCCACGTGGAGTGCTCTGCACTCTCAGATCCTTCATAGCACGGCTCCCGCTCGCCCATGCCTGCGCCTTTGCATTTTCACCTTCAAATCCCGCCTCATCATCTCAGTCGTCCAATTTCAAATCCTACGTACGCTTCTCGCACCTTTCTGATCTCACAACCCGCGCGATCACTCCACGTGGATGCATCTCAGTCCTCCAATCGCGCATACGCATCTGCACGCGCCCGTCCGCGACGCCGCATCAATTTTGCGCAGTGTAGCGCTCGAACCCACGTCCCGCGCTTACGTGCACGCACACGCGAGCCAACGCGCTGCGCAAAGACTTTATCATATATACGTGCTTATTTATATTTATACTGATCGAATCTGGATGGCAACGTGGTGCGTTCATGACCGTTGGATGAAGATCCAATGGCCCACACTGTGAGGAGAGGTGCCTTCAGGAGTTGGGGGCGAGGCGAGGGGCAGCAGCGATGGTGCCATGTGGCGCCATCATGGCCGTCCGATCTTCTCTTTATGTCTGATGATGTAGGCCTCCGATTAAGTTGATTTCTACACCATTGGACTGCGAACGTCGATCCGGATCCATCTGTGTTGTTGGATTTGTCATCTGAGGTCTGGATCTTCTTCAATTCGCCCCTTGGCTCTTACTCTTTTGCAGACTCCCTAGGGTGCTACGGGAGTCTGATTGATGCGATCTTGGATGCGTTGAACTCCTGTCATTATTCCGAACAGATCCATAAGGTTGGATCGGTCATTTGTAGCCTTGGATTACCTGCAATTATTAATACCTCTCAAATAACATAGTTTAATACATAAAACACATATACCAACTACGATGCATATGCATACAGAATGTACATGTTAAGCTAAGTTCTAGCTTAATTCAGGCGAGTTAAGGCCTATGATTGTTGTGCAATCATACCCCCATGCCTAAATCTTGCTAGTCCCTAGCAAGTGCAAGACTAAATACATTTTATCAAGAGTTAAACTAAAGATTTATTTCTTTTTGTTTCATCCAAAAATTCAGAATCCAGATAACTATGAATATATAATGTTGTAGCTTCTGCAACAGATCCAAGCAAAGAGTCGATACACATTTAAAGCTTGTGCTTGACCCCTAGAAAAATTCTGTCGGGATAGGCGAACCTCTTCTCTCTCGGTTATAAATATTTTCTGATTTTGGCCCCAGTGTTTGGCTTGGGTAGGTGATGTCTAAGTTAACTGCATTGTATTTGGTGGCTCACTCTCTTCTGGTGCTTCTTAGAGACTAGTATTTCAGAATTTTAGATTTTCAGATTATTGAATAAATCAACTTAAAGAGGGGATGGAAAAACTGTGCTCTCTTTAATCTTTTGTACTCTTTTCTCTTTCTTTTTTTTTTTTCTTTTTCTTCTTGAGCTCACATCTCACCAGATTTGCAAATGTATTTGATGGTCTCACCTGGCATGACACTTTTGATTAGGTTTTGATAACCCTACGACTAAGTCAGAAGCCCTCAGCCCATATTCAGGTGATCAGAAATACAGAAAAAGTAGGTTAAGGTTGTATTTGGTGGTTCGTGAGGGTGGTAGGTGTTTTTGCCTCAAAACATTTAACTTGACTCACATTACGCAATAGTTTCACAAAACATTTTTTTTCTTTTTCTTTTTCTCTTTTTTCTTTCGAGCAAACAACTCTTTTGTATGCAAATCTATAAGCATAATGCCACAACACAACATACTGTTGTATTTATCAGCACAACATAACACGACATACGTACTTTTATACGTGAGGCATTCTTGGGAAATTTTGGGATGACCAAGTGGATTTTGGGTGACTTATTTGGTAGAAGTGCCTATTCTCCGCACCAGGTAGGGAACGGATAGGACGACATATTTTTGGCCTTGACATCAGTACCCTCCTTCAGCCGAGGATTCTGCAGAGGACGGTCGTGACCTTCCACCTCAGTCCTAGTTTTATCAGAACCCGCTCTCTGTGTTTTGCCTTATTTGGTGGCTCTCGTATGGAATTTCTCACAGATTTAGTACGCAAGAACTGAAAGCGAAAACTATGCCCAACTCCAAGTGTCATTATTCAATTATTAAAGATTCCTTATACTAGCCTTAGAGCACCAGTACTCTCTACTCTCACCTCACATATGTTTTGGTGGATCTACTAGAAGATAATTCACCTGACTCCCTGATTGTTGTCCAAGGGTTCAGGAGAAGAAGCGATGCTTCTTTTCGACAAACTAGAAATGTCTATCGATTTTCATAGAGGATCCATTGCAAAATCTACATGCAAGTGTGAAATTATACTGGATTCTAAGTTTAGGAATCTACTAAAGAATAACTCTCTAATAAAATCTCTTGATAAAACGATCTAATCCCCCAATCGTTGGCAGAAAATTTTCAATTTTTATGAACTACCCCCCCCCCCCCCCATGCCTAAGTGTTTGCATGTCCTCATGCATGAATAAAAGAAATTAGGTAGGGTATATGTGGATAGAAATGACCTGAAACTGCTTCTGAGTTGTTCAATTCATGCCATCACTGCAATGCCATATACAATATGCAAAACGAAATGCGAGAACGAAATATGCTATACATATATGTATAAGTGCAACTGTGATGCCTAAATGCGAAGTCTAAATGCTATGCCTAACTACGATGTTGAGTTTAACCCTCCAGCTAGGCGAAACTCATCAGATGGATCAATGATTGTAGGAGACAGACTAAAGATAGACAGGAAGATGTGTTCCACTGTCATCAACGGGCCAAGAATGTAGAGTAGTTGCCCGTGACTACCAAGGCCACAAGGTTGGTAGAATAGAATCACAAGGCATGGAACAGGTTGTAGCCAGGTGCTACAAGAGAAATAAATCTGGGTGCCAGAGTTATAGGGAGCAAGTAGTAGCCATGAGGGATCCGG
Organism: Thalassia testudinum; assembly: GCA_037157565.1. Lineage (NCBI taxonomy): Eukaryota > Viridiplantae > Streptophyta > Magnoliopsida > Alismatales > Hydrocharitaceae > Thalassia > Thalassia testudinum. Next base: position 81,365,009 of record JAZHRO010000024.1, read on the forward strand.
AGTGGGACACCAGTCATATAGGTCCTAAAAGTGGTGAAACAGGAATGGAGGGACCCATGTAGTGTAATCAGAAATGGTGTAAAGAACCATTTCATGATTGGATCTGGGTGTTGGTGGTTGCAGAGTAGGTGTGTCGAATATGATTTTGTGTTCCATCCTAACAGCTGTATTTTCACCCAAATCATTCTCATCCTTGGGTTATCAAGAATCTCGTATGAATCACCCAAATTCTGCTCGTGGTGTGAATCCTCAAATGTACTGGGTGGCAATTTATTTTCCTCAAGGTGTGAAGAATCATAATATAGTTAATCCTCAAATTCTTTCATTTTCTGCTCTGTAGCTTTAGTGAAATCCTCGATATCCAAAAGTGAAGATGCGAAAGAATCTATGATAAATTCGTTTGATTCCAAATCTAAAAATTCCTCCAGATTTTTCATATTATCCTGACAATCGAAAATAGAGTTTTTAGTAGATTCTTTCTCAGCTTCGATTGAATTCTCTGGTAATTCAAAATTACCCTCATGGATTTAAATATATTTATCATTTAAGCTTGTCATGAGGGTTTTCAGATCTCTTATAATCCAAATCATGGGCCTCATTAAGTGTATATACCCAAGTCTCAGAATGTACCAAGTCTTAGGTGTCGTGATCCTCCATCTCTATCTCCCATGATTCAAGATTTTTAGATTGAAAATCGATCATGGGACTTTCCTCACTATTTTCTAGGCTAAGGCTCTCAACTAATTTCTTTTCAGATATGCCAAGAACATTTCCCTTAATTCCATCCGACATCTCATCTCTCACTTGAAAATCACCTACATCATCTACTTCAGGCATGTGAGTCGAAGAATCCTTAAAAGTCATCTTAAGTTCCCTAAAATCCTCTAGGCTAGTCTAAACTTGGTACTGCAAAAGGAGTATATCTTGAAGTGTGTGAGTTTGTTGATTCATCCTAGCCATAGATTCTAGTTTTTTAAGGGCTTCCATCAGAGAGTCTTCGGTTGCAATCAAAGTCTGTCTCTGCCATGGATCAATAGTGATCTTGATTTGATGTAGATATCTCACAACTATGTCCTTGTACTTTGTTGTTGTTTGTTGCAGTATGAGAAGTAGTTGCAAGTCTATTGGTGGCTCCCCAATGGTGATCTGTGTGGACGTGGCCTCAGATGCGAGTCTCAGGGAAGATGGAGGGTTATAATATATTTGATCTGGGGAATCAGAAGGGTGGTGGGAGGGTTCAATGTAGTTATAGGTTGCGGTTGATTCCTTAACCGTGAGTGGCTCACCATCCACCTACAATACATTCTCTCTGAATTCAGGGCCCCTAGAGGTGATGTCTTGGGTTCTTTATCTTCCATATTGAATTGCTTTTTTTAAGCCTTTATATTCCCTTTTTCTGACCTCCTTTGCTTCCTGGACTATTTGAATCAGTTCGGCGATCTGAGGGTTCTTGTGAGATGTGGGAGCCTGCCTTTGGTGGGACTAACCAAGACAATCAGTCATCATGATGAGATCTCAATCCCGCATGGAGAGTGTCTCTAAGTGCTGCGAGATCTCTGTGGATGTCCAAGAGGTTGAGGTGGTATGTCCCAGGCCTGAGGAGCCTGCGTATCTGAATAATGAGCAATCTCCCACCCATAAGAGGTTAAGGCAGGAGAACCCTGATAATGGTAAGACGAGGAGTATGGGTCCATGATTAAGATAGTCAAAGGACACCAGCAGGGTCCTAGTGACCTTACACGAGTTACAAGGGACTTGTGGCAGAACAAGGCAAGGGCCTTGTAATCAAATTGGTCCTTGAAATCAAATGACCGGATTTTTCGTTTAAGTTCATGTTTTAAAAATTTGGCTAGAGACCAACTGGAAGGAGTTCCCGCCTCTCAGGCTAACCCAGCCAGTCTGGTTACGAGGGGACTACGAGGAAGGTTCTTCCTTTGGCTTCCACCTCCGATTCCGTTACCCCGCAGCCACGGTCGTTTGACACTACCCCACAGGCTTAGTCACCAGGTTTTGCAAGAGAGGTTGGAACTACCCAATAGTTTCAAGCCAAATGCAGGTTATTTGATGTATTTTCGTAAATTCTTAACCAGTTTCTTCAATGTAGTAGATGGTGGGAAATCCACAAGGTGACTTGCCTCACCGACTAACTTTTGAGCTCGTTGGAGTCTAAGTCAATGTGGTCCTATTGGCTCATGCACTTCTAAGTTCCTTTTCAAATTGTAGACCACAATTCCAAAGTATACTCTAAGGTGAGATGGAATCCAAACTATTTGAAACTTGGTAAGAAGATTCCTTTTACAATAAGCTTTTCAGAGAGTATTTTTCAAAAATTTTTTCTATTTTCAACAATTAGTTATGAATTTTTGCTAACCAGGGGTCAAAACTAGGATTTATACCCCATGTTGGTTTTTCTATTAGAAACTATAACAAATATTCTCCAAAAATTTTGTAAAAATATGATATTGAAAGTTAATTTGATTATCTTTCACACCCGACAAATTTTGAGTCCATCTAATTTGTATGTTAGTAAGAATTAATTTTTAAAGTTCATAAAAGTGCTATTTTCAAGTAATCTGATCATTATGTACTCCATGAATTTTTTAAAATTCCACAGAAGGAATTTCTTTTTGGAAAAGGAGGCGTTGGAAAGATAATTTGAAGGTCTAGTTCTAGTTAAAATTTTAAGATTTTTAGAGCATTAAAGACATGGCTATTGAATTTTAAAAATGACACTTACTTTATGGCCAAATTTCTAATAGGAATGTGTGCACCTGATTTTCGCAGTGCCAGCTTTTCCTCGTTCGCTGCTTCATGTTATTGTTCCTACACACAAAAATATTATATTAGAGCTAAAATCAAAAGTCACCTTGCTTCCTCGGCAATGGCGCCAATTTCCTTGCGGCGTAGATCGCGTAAAAGATAAATATGTCGTAGTATAACACGAACTATGTCTCGACAAATAAAATTAATGGAACTGGGAGTTCCGATCAATCACAGGGAGGCAGAAAAATGCTTTTGATTTCATTCACTTATTCTAAATCTAGTTACTAAATAATAGACACAATAAATCACAATATATATCACATAGAGAACTCAAACAAGGATTGCATACATGAAACTAAACTAAATGATAACATGAATTAAACTACTTATGGAATAGAACAAGGGCACCACGGGTAGATCATGGTTGCCTTTCGGAGAGGTCGAGAAAAGCACCAGCAATCCAACAGGGTGGCCCAACGGATTCTTCAGATGGAGGCAGAGAAGACGGGAAGAAGAAGAAGAGAGAGAGGTAGAAGAAGGAAGAAGAGAATGAAGAGAGACTTGAGAGTTGTGTTTTTTTTTTCAAGGGAGGGGGGCCTTTGGTCCCTTATATATCTCGTGCAAATCCTTCTTCTTTCCTCGATTCTCTCTGATGCTACCACGTGGTGCACTCTATGCTCTCAGATCCTTCATCGCACGGCTCCCGCTCGCCTGCGCCCGCGCCTTTGTGTTTTTGCCTTCAAATCCCACCTCATCATCTCAGCCATCCGATTTCAAATCCTACGCGTGCTTCTAGCACCTTCCTGATCTCGCAACAACCCACGTGATCACGCCATGTGGACGCATCTCAGTCCCCTCCAATCGCACATACGCGCCTGCACGCGCCCACCCGCAACGCTGCATCATTTTTGTGCAGTGCAACGCTCGAACCCGCGTCCCCCACTTACGTGCGCGCATGCGCAAGCCAACGCACTGCGCAAAACCTTTATCATATATACGTGCTTATTTATATTTATACTGATTGAATCTGGGTGGCGACGTGGCGCATTCGTGGCCGTTGGATGAAGATCCAACCACCCACACTGTGAGGAGAGGTGCCTTCAGGAGTTGGGGGCGCAGCGAGGGGCGACTGCAATGGTGCTATGGGCCTCCGATTAAGTTGATTTCTGCACCGTTGGACTGCGAATGTCAATTCGGATCCATACGTGCGGTTGGATTTGTCATCTGAGGTCTAGATCTTCTTCAATTCGCCCCTTGCCTCTTGCTCTTCTACAGACTCCCTAGGGTGCTACGAGAGTCTGATTGATGTGATCTTAGATGCGTTGGACTCCCGTCATTATTCCGAACAGATCCATAAGGTTGGATCGGTCATCTACAGCCCTGGATTACCTGCAACCATTAATACCTCTCAAATAACATAGTTTAATACATAAAACACATATACCAACTACGATGAAGAATACGATGCATATGCATACAGAATGTTCATGTTAAGCTAAGTTCTAGCTTAATTTAGGCGAGTTAGGGCCTATGATTGTTGTGCAATCATGGTGGCGGTCGCTACGATGGCTTAGAGGTGAGGATCCGATGCAGTCTACAATGTGAGGGATGTAGTGTCGGTCGAGGGCTATCGAGGAAGAGGGAGGATATAGACAAGTAGTGCTCTCTATTGTAGGGGTTTGTGGGAACGAGGGGGTAGTTTAGTGTGGGATCATGGGGTGCGGTGGAGTGTGAATAGTACAAGTAAAAAATATATGGAGGGGATAACATACATGCAGGGGTTGCGGTGTCATTTTATTTAACTCTTTAATACATTATTTAGATCAGAGTCACAAAGTTTAACTTCTAAACAGTTCATTTAATTTGCCAACACAAAGAAACTAGGATGGTAAACATTCATGTACAAGCATTCGGATTAATTTGGATTAATGCACTGTGAGTGGGCCTATTTGGACCCATTGAGGAGACAAACTTCGGATTAATGCACCTGATTAACTAAACTAGTGTGGACCTAGTAGAGGTCTAGTCCTACCCATTCATGGTACTGTGTATCTCTCATAAAGGTCGCCCAATAACTAAAAACTAAACTTTTAATTAAGTGAACAATAATAATGTAATTAAGGCAGAAAGGCTTTTGTGTTGTGTGTGGTAACTGTTGAAGAAGAGAGGCCCTAAGAGACTTAAGTAGAGAAGAAGAGAGGCAAAACTTAAAAACTTGTCTAAGTAGAAAAGTACATGGAAGAAGAGAAGGAAGAATTCAGCTAAGTGTCCAGACCCTCCTTAGGGTTAGTTTACTTGAGGGGTTAGGAAAGTAGTGCTAAGAAATGTGAAACTAATGATAATCCATTATTGTGTTTACTTGCGGTGTGGTGTTAACACCTGTTTATATTTACTTGAATTAGTGTTAAGTTGTGGTGTTAACCCTCATGGTGTTTACTTGGTAGTGGTGTTAGGTACATAAAACATGAGAGATGTTAGAGACATAAGTGGTGTAGACTTTTAACACGGGTTTGACTAACACTAGTTGAAACTGGTGTTAAACAAACCTATGTTAAAGTTACTAAACTGGGTTAGCAAATGAGGGATTAAGTAGCCAAGTTAACGGGGGTTAACCCCTCTTTTGAGGGGTTAACCCTCCAAGTAAATTAGGCCTTAGTGTTTGTGTGTATGTGTACCTTAGTGTGTGTATCAGTGAATATATGTATAAGTGTATAGTAAATATGTAAATATCTATAGTATATGTATATATGTTTATTGCATATAAGTAAATATGTATATATGTAATTAGTAAATGAAGTATATATAGAGTATATAGGATGTAAAGTGTTGTTTGCGTTGGTATGTATATAAATAAATGATAGCTTTAGTGACAGATATAAATGTCACTGTATATAGTAATAAATGTCCGTATAGACCCAACTTTTACCTTAGCTTATGTACATAGTTTTTCTAAGGTTATAGCAACACTTTTATCTGTCACTGTACTTACATCATATGTCACTATATACAATAGTAAGTTAATTTAAGTTACTATAGTATATAATATTACTTATTACTGTACATAAATCTAAGTATAATTACTAGAAGTTGTAAATTAATAATATAGAGCATTTAATTATGGTATTTGATGCTTATTTTTAGATAAATGTTTGCAAGCTTTATAATTCATTCTTTTGCTCATAATTGTTCCATTCTTTCATTTTTTGATTCTTGCATTCATAATTGTACATAAAATCAAATTTTTTGGAATTAAAAAATATTCTTGGACTTAAAGAGTGATGTATATCAATAACTGTCTCCCAGTGAACGACCTTCATTAAACCATTAACAATTAAGTAAAGTAACTAAGAGTTAACGCAACATTTAGTTTGCATTTGTGACATTTACTACAACAACGACCTTTTCATTGCGGAGCATGACAAGCATTTCGATCTGTTTCTGTGCGCTGTCAAACAACAATGCTTCCTTATGTCATGATTGAATGATCAAGATTATATTTTGTCGTCGAAAGACGATTAATGATCCAATCGTAAATTGAACACACATTTGAGTTCGAAATATCAAATCAGCAATGAAATAACTTCCTTATAGTTAAATTAAGCTTCAATGAAACTTGGTATCATTTGAAACCCAAATTTTGCAAAACATGTTTGAGGTACTCTTCATATGATTTTAATGCATTGAATTTCTTATCCGCAACCTTAGCTTACATTGTGTATAATGTAAGCTAAGGTAACATTAGGATTTCAATATATTTCTACTTGAAGATTGATCTAAATTTCTCTTGGATTTTTGGCAAATTATACCTGAATTTTCAGAGATTTTGCTATATTGAAGAATGTGAATTTCCAGATCCAATATTTGAGAATTCTTGCTATTACTCGGGCAATTCATGTCAATGAACATCGGTGATTTTGATTGAACGCATGAGCACTGTTATTGAGTTTAAAATGAATCATCTCTTGTCCTTGTTCAGTAGCCCATGGTGAACAGTGATTTTTAGGTGATAACATCATTCACTGCATTGTGTTTTTTATTTTAAGATGAGAAGAATCCCAGATTTGAGTCCATTTTTCTGTTCGGTGGATGATTTTTCCCTGCACTGATTTCCAAGTTTTGAAAGCTCAAATTAATAGGTAAATTAGATCTATATACAACAAAAGAATAAGACTGATCTCAATTTGTACTCGGACATTGTATTAAAGATGAGCTTCAAATCAAAATTACCTTATCAATGAGAGTTTTTTATTAAGATATGTATTTTAAGATGACTGAATCTGATGCAATGGGGTTCAAATTACGCTTCAAAGTGTTTGACCAGCAGTTGCTGCTGAATTTCAGCAGCATATGTTGCTGCTGTTGTTGCTACAGCAGCTATTGCTGCTTCTGATTTACAGTTCTAAGATGATTAATTTGAGCTTTGATTTTGGTTATTTGACATGATGACCTCTTAAATATGTTGTAAGAACTTTGTAGAAGCTTTCATGTACCGTCGGTGTAATTAAATTAAATTTTGATGGCATGTTATCCTTTAATTAAATTCTTTTGTCAGTCCTACACGTACATAACTGTCCAACGTCTAAATCGAATGAATTATGGAAGGTAAATAATGTTTAACATGTGGGAACACCTCTTATGTGACTTTTTCAACATTTCTGAGCCATCATATACATTTCCAACCCATAGTATACATTCTAGTCCCTTAGGTTCTCATTGGAAATCCTTTTTAAGGCCTAAAAAATGCCTACTTTGTAAATAAATAATAGCACTTAAAAAAACTCATAGAAATCAGATTTTAATTGGGTAGTGAGTAAGATTACTTAAATTTGTCTCATGAAAATTTAAAGATTATTACGACAGCAAAGTCTTCCAATGAACACCCAATAAATATATATCCGCTTTATAAAAGTACGAAAACCAATTGGGTGGGACAAGTGGAGGAAAGCTTTTTTAGTTGTGTTGTGGAATAAATAATGCGTTGCATGTCATAAGCAAGTGCATATGTTGTAAGTTATAACTTGGTATCACTTTATCAAAAACTTATAAGTTCGCTTTATTTAATTTAAGTATACCTGAGTGGTAGGATGAAAAATAGGTTTGATGTATTCTGTCTTGTTCTAGAATAACAGCAGAAGAGTTATCATTATATAAAAAATTTTCAAATTTAAAAAGGGATTTGCGTCGTCAATCCTTCGTTTCGTGTTGAACTTTCTCCTAATTTGACTTTAGAATGGTTCCATTATTTTGTTAAACTGAAGCAAATCTTTCAATTTTAATTATGCTGCATTACACCAATTTTACTGGAAGAGTTGGAGATGGCTGCACATTTGCTTTTCCATCGTTCATTGTAGCCACTGTAAGATAAATTAATTCTGATTTCAATGCTCTTGAAGAGTGGACATCTCCTCCATCCCCTTAAAGTAGGGTTATGGTACTCTTGGGTTTTTTCAGATAATGATAACCTTCCAGCTCTTATTTCAGAATTGATTCATTCTACCTTAGCCACAAGACATATCACTTCAAACCTAAAGCACCAATTGTTATTTTCACATAAAGTGCTGCTATTGGGTTAAACATTAAAAAGATATTCATTATAAATGTTAGGTACCCCTACAACCATGATTTACTCTCAACATGGGAACACTAGAAGGCTTGCAACTTGGGAGTTTATGAGGAAGCCAATCCATGATTTGCTCCATTCACTCAAAACAAACTTGGATGCTTAAATTCTCCATTGGATGAAACAAGTATAAGGCTTGTTTCCATATATATATTCCACATATGACTAGACAGAAAAGTCATCTGAAACATTTCCTTGAATCTTCTCATGAAAATCATATCTTTTGTATACAAAAATGTTTACATGATAAATTGACATCATTCAAGACCTTTACAAAACTTATAGGCATGCATGGATGTGCCATACAAAATAAAAAAATTTCTCAAAATAGTGCCATCTTCACAGCAAAATAGTCCCATCTCTCGATTCAAGGTGAAATAGGTTCCAGCTTCATTTCCAAGTCCAACCTTTTTATCCCAAAATGCACATTCACTCCTGGGCGTCCAGAGTGATCGCTGCACCTACAAAACATCGGAAATTAATGATTGAATTGCAAAGTTTGCACTGCTGAAAAAATCAGTTTGATATTGCTTGAAGAAGAAAAATACCCACCAGCAGCCAAATCCCATTGGTCTTGAACATCACAACTGCAATACAAGTTGCCAACTATATCTCATTCCAGTAAAAATGGGTTGTAGTAAATAAACACAATGACACTCTGAAGTTTTCCTGTCTCAATTCCACACCTTCGAATCAGGCAAATATATTAAAAATTCAATACCTCTAACTGGACAAATCACAACACCACCAATGTAAGTGGGATCTAAAGAGGTTTTAAAAAATAAAAAACAGAGAGAGAGAGAGAGAGAAGCAAAAGAGCTCCTTACATCTCTCTCCCCTCCACATCAGAGAATGAGCCTAATTTTGAATTTTCGAAGATAAGCACTTGCTTTCGAAAATGAAAGATAGGAAGGTAATTAAAGCCACAATGAATCATCCACGAAATTCGAATCACCAACGTTGTTGTAGAATCTGTTTCCATTGAAACGCAAGATTGACAATCTACCTCACTGATGTTTTCAAGTCTGAATACACTTACAGATTCTGGATTACCATGTTCAAATATTCTATCATTTTGGTAAATGAAGAAATGTTAGGCAAGTAATACTTTGCTTGATTACAGCATGAACAGTTTCATGTTGAACTCATGACAATTCTTCTCCTATTGAATTCTAATTACCAGACAAAGCACAACTGATTACAGAACCATCTGTGGGAATTATGTACACAACCACCTCTAGCCATCTATAATGAAATTGTGGTCAGCATATGATCAGTTACCTCTTTAAGTTGACCTCGACTGAGCTGCTATCCATATCATGAAGTATTGTTAGTCTCACACAGAGACTCAAGGAGTTCAACTTGGGCACCCATCAACCAAAAATGAAATAGAATTTCATATCATAAACAGAACCTGTTGGGGCAACAACAAAACATTTCCAATTAGCAAACACAGAAACATAACCAGATTGGATCTTTCTTGGTCATTGAAAAAAAACTATAGTTCAAGCACCTCAACATCACCACCAAGATACCAATTTTCCAAAGAACCAGCTCCCACCGACGGCATTGCACATTACACACACCACTCCAAAGCCGAATCAAACATACCACCACAATCAAAAAGCAACCAAAGTAACCCCATCGCATCACCGATCCAGTGATCCATACCTACACACGCGATCTGGCGAAAAAGCAGCCACCTTTCCCAGAGATCTCAAGCGCATTCATCGAAATCCCACCTACCCATCTCGCGGATTCGCGAGTGGTGGCCCGAACCCACGCCCCCGAGCTCGATCTGTGAGTGGGTATCACTCTATCACTATCCCTTGGTTTCACCTGTGCTTGCGTGTGAGGATGGAAGAGAGAAGCGTAAGGTCTGCTGCTCCACTCCACCCCCTTTCTGTGCCTTCTTTTTATTTCACGGACCCTAGAAAAGGAGAGAGAGAGAGGGCGTTGTTGTTTGCTGTGCTTTGACGGTGGTGTTCGCTTTACTCCTCACTCTTCACGTAATTAAAATGGTGAAGGAGGACGTGAAAAGGAGGAGGAAGGAGGTGACGAGGACGTGAAAAGCTGGTGGAGAGGACGATGAAGAGGAGAGGACGTCTAGATTAGGGAGGAAGGGAAGGGATCGGGGAAAGGTAAAAAGTGTTGCGATCGTTGGATTCGATTAGATCGAACGGCTGATATCTGCACACAATTACGTGCAGCTAAGTTCCACGGTCCCTTCGCGCGTCCCCCCCCCACCCACCACACACACACACACACACACACACACACACACACCTATAGTGCCTATTTATTGAGTACAACGCTTATAAATGAGAAAATAAGCATCATATTTGATCCATCTACGTCTAACGATTAAAATAAAAACCACTCATATTAATGATAGTGATTTTATATTGTTATGTCATAAGAGACAATCAAAAATAGTAGAATTAAATATATTTTAAGTCTGAAATTATTAAAAAAATAAGTATAATAAAATCTTTACAAATTAATCATGGGATGTAGACATTTCTTAATATATACATCAGAAATTCAATAATTGTCACATAGAAAATATCCATAAGAGCTATGCGATAAATAGCATAAAATTTATTTAGAAATGTTTAAAAGGTTATAGTAGATGTGCTTTCATGTTGTAAAATAATACAAATTGCATTGTAATTTTTGAATGTATGTATTGTAACTAAATAGTAGTTTTTTTGTAAAATAAATGGGTACGTGAAGTTACATGTGCCATCTAAGATCTTTAATCATATTAATATGTTGTTTCAACTATGTAATGCAATAAATTGACCACTTTGCATATATTATGAATAAATCTATAAATTTGTAATACAAATGTTCTAATATAACATTGTAATACGAGATAAAAATTAGGAGGCAAAATAATTCCACGTCAAATACAATGTATCTCTTAACATACTAATAATATACCTTTAGGAAATGTACTATAAATATTTTTTTGGTCAAAAATAACGTATTAACGATTATAATAGGTGTTGAGAATATGCTTGAATAATTGTATTAGAAGAGATTGAGTAAAGGAAGGTCAATTAAATTTATTACTTTATCGAGTAATATTGTATGTGTTCTATTGCAACATGGTAACACAAAGATAACAAGTAATAAATAAAATGTGGACATGTCAAACAACTAACACCTTCTATCGAGTTAATTGTAAACCTATTGCATTATAATACAGGAGACCGATGGAACGAAAAAAGATACATTCTTATCGAATTACAAGTGTGTAACAGAAAATGACACATTCTTATCATATTAGAAGTGTGTAATACAAAAAACCACGTAAAGTATTCGTGGAGTGCATCAGAGACATAATGGTTAGTGTGTAAGTTAAGTATCATATTTGAAATGTGATAGAAACGCGACTTTTGACATTCCTTCCAGTTCGGGCATACGCACCCTTGATGAAGAAGAAAAAATCAAGAAGACACTGTGATTGCCTTCTTGACAAGATCAAGGTGAGTAAAACTAGATCTTCACCGTATGAACTTGTTCTTTATCTTGATAGAATAGTTTTTCAAGGAACTTGTTTCATATATGAATGATGTATACATGACTATAGCATTGAAATTTGGAAAGGTGTATTTAGGGTTTCAAAAGATTGTCAAATAAAGAACATAAAACAACTTTGTTGTACATAATCCTTTTAAGTAGGTGTAGAAGGATCACAATGGAGCAATCCAAAGTTTCAAGCAGCAAGCTAGGGAAGAGCAATGGCATCCAATGAAGGTGGTCAAAAGAGGGAAAAAGGCTCAACTAAGTAGAAGAATTTATCTAAGAGCTGACCTGACATGGGAAGCACATTTGAAGCACCGCAAAAGACTTCAAAGGATGCAAATGATGTGCAAACATCGAAAAGAAAAGTTTGTAAGTATATAATATTAGTATTATCCATCTAAACTAAACCATTCCATCTCGTGGTTACATACATCATGTGATTGATTTTTATTAGTGTACTCTGATATTTTAATATACCATGTGAATGATGATTTTTAAAGTAGAAGGTTCTCTATAAATATAGATCATGAGAAGGTTACCCACCACTGCTATATAGAGCATTTCAAAGACTTTGTAGATAAATATCCATTGTCTGAGAAGAAAATCGAATTACTGGAAAAAATCGCATTCCATCGAGTTATAGGAGTTGGGAAGATAAATGTTGACACAAGGGTACTAAAATAGATGATAGAAAGTTATGCAGGAGATAGGAAGTTTCTGTTGGGTGATAGAATCGAGGAATTTTCAAATGAGGATATTGGTTTAATACTTGGCATACCAAACAGTGGATATGAAATAAAGGTAAATGAAAAAAGCCTACCATGGCGAAGCTTTTACCATGAGTCAATATTCAAAAAGGAAAGACATCATAGCAAGCGAAGTATCGAGCTAATATTACATATGTACTATCACTTTGAAGATGGTTGGTTGGTCTACATCTTTATTATGAGCTTGATATGCCTGATGTTCACTACTTTCCTGTTTCCTGATTCGGGGTACCCATTTCCTTGAATATTGATGAATTACATCTTTTCACTTGAGGATATGAAGTATTTCAATTGGTCTTCCACTATTGTTGATTTTTTGCTAGTGGAGATGAGAGGGATAGCGAAAAAAATTGCTTCAAGAGATGAGCAGACAAGTATTGGATCCCTTGGGTACATAAATGGATGCATGGTATGTTTCTATGTAAGTATTGCAATATATATGAAACTGATTTAACAAAATGCTTGCATAATATATTTGATTCAATTTATGTGAAATGAAATAATAAAACATAGGTTTGGATGATGGAGTATTGCTTCAAGGATTCCAATGTAAATAAGGATCTATGACCTAGACTTAGAAAATGGATTGGATCAAACGTCATCAATTTGAGGGTCAGGAATTACATTGGGGAGAATGTGGTAAGTTAATCATCGTACATCTTGAATTCTTGTTTGAAATATATATTTGTAATGCATATTAATACAAGTGTATTAAACACGTCAGATAATAACAAATTTGGTCCCTGAGAGGAATGAGATGTTCAGGGTTGGAGAGAATGACTACATTTTTTCACTCAAGACGTTCGACGAAAAAGGTTTTTTGAGTAGAAGACCTCTTCATATCATTGAACCTATAGTGGATTTGGTACCACTTAGGATTGAAGTGCCAACTGAACCATCTAATGCTAGTGATGACAATGTGCCATGCAAGAGAGAAACTTGCATTAGGGAAATTAGGGCCCGAAATGACAAGGTGGAAGAATGCAAAAATAAAATGGAGTTTGCAAGGAAAGAGCTTGATGAAACCATGATGATGAATGAGAGATTGAAGAAGTGTCCAAAAGAAAGAGTACAACTGATGTTGTTGTACAAGCAAGTGAGATGTCGATTGATTGAGTTTTAAAAAGTCAAGAACAAAGTTACAAGATTCCAAATTGCACAGCAATCATAGGTCTTAATTGACCTAAATTAAGCTAGGACTTAGCATAAGTTAGGGTAATTCATGCATGCATAAGCATTATTTGCATCTTTACTGCTTTCTTTTAGCTATGCATAAAATAATGCTATAATGTGCTGATTAGGTGCATTATGTCAATTACAAATAATAAGCTGGATCTGAAGCTGGATTTGGAGAATAGATGAATAACGGATGTTGCAGCAGAGCTGAAGCAGAAGACCTAGATTAGATGTAGTAGATAATAATGTAAGGGAGTTAAGATATGCTACTCTATTAATTAGGAATAAAGTAGTAAAACATGAAGAACTTAGGTCCATCCTAGCCCTAGGATAGCCTAGAAACTTCCCTAAGCCTTAGCCACCCTTAGATTAGGTCACCGCATCCTAGGAAACCTTAAAACCCTAATTCAAACCTTTATCTGGACGTCCAAATGAATTATAGGACGTCCAAAACCTTTAGCCAACTCCCGCACACCTTAAACTCACTTCTGCAGTGTTATTGGACGTTCAGACACTTGGTCAGATGTCCAATTTCTGCAGAATACCCAAGACAGAACCTTGAATCCTTCCTGACTCTGATTGGACATCCAAACAACAAGTCTAGACTTCTGATTTTTAAGTATAAGACGTCTGATTCTATTCTTGGACGTCTGGAACTGTTCTTCAGTTCATGTTTTGAGATTCAAGCTTTGATCTTGGATCTCTAGCTCCCTAAACCCAATTCCAACTCCATAGGAACCTAAATTAAGGTATCCCAACCTTAGTACATCACCACTAGACCTCCCTAAGGACCTAATTAGGTCCTCACTAAACCTAATTAACTTAGATCATAGTCAATTACTATTTCCTAGTCAATTGGACTCATAAGGTCCAATTGAGCTCAGATCTCAACCCACACAAGTCCAATTGGACTCAGGGAGAACCCAATTGACCTAAGCCCAACCTAATTGAGTTAGTTCACTCTCAATTAGGTTCACACACATTCAATTAAACTTGTGTTAAGTTTAATTGCAATTCCTCCTTAACAATTAGGGTTTGCAACCCTAATTTAAGGCCTACACCAACCTAAACCCTAAACCACTTAGCAACATAGGGAACGGCCACACACTCACACACACACACCCATTCATGTACACACACTCATCTAGAGTTCTCTAAAACTCTCTTCCAAAGGTGGCACCACTCTTGGTTGCCAAAATTAACAACCAAGAGCCATTCAAATTGAGATCCACTTTTTATGGATCTAAGAACTACCTCTCTCTCTCACTTGGTCGACCACTTATGGGGCTCTCTCTAGAGAGTTCCACACTTCTCCAGAGGGCTTCCCTTAGGTCTGTAAAAAGACCTAAGGGGTGGCCATTTGCACCCATCCCATTCTTGGCACTCATTCACACTTAGGTTAGTTACATTCATCTCCATTCCACCTCCACGAGTTGTGCACCATGGCTGCCACCATCTCCACGCCAGGATGCTAGATCATCTCCCCAACCTCTCTCCAAGGGCCGGCCTAAACACCATTGGCTGCCCCTCCTTCTCCTCTCAACCACTCCAAGGCCATCGGAGCACACCTCCGAATGCCCTTATTTTCTTCTAGATTAGTATCTAGTTCTTCATATTTATATGCTTTCATTTATTGCTTAATAGTGTAGCTCTTATTCTCCCCAAATGATGCATGCAAAATCCCTCCATAGATTCCTATATGCGATCATTTTCTGTTAGCTAGATTTATATTTTCAAACTTTCCTTTATAAGCTTTCCTCTAAATTCTATGTTGCAAACACCTTCCTGAATGAATGAATGAAAGATATATTTTTTTTATATACATATCTCTATGTTGAAATCACCATGAGCTTATTGATTGCAATCTATTTCGTGTAATTCAAGTTTCCTGCTCTTCATTTTATATATTTCTACCAGCATGTTGGTTCCAGAAAATATTGAAGATTTAACTATCAATGCATTTCCGTAAACAACCACCACATAACTAGAATTGTGATACCAAAACTCATACTTTCACCTTCGTTATCTATATAACACATGCGCACGTAATCAGAGTTCACAGTAGAAGTGGCAAAACTTTAATCTGAAGATTGGAAACCGATGTGTGATTCTAAACAAGTAGAGCAATAAAAGATTGATTTCAATTTTGCATAAACGCCTCCCAGAGACGAACGACCGGGACTCAAAGTCTCGTTATCTTTTTATAAATATTTTTGTTTGATCATATCGCGCACTATACTATGATGCATTTTCCTATCAAAATGTGCTTTACGAGATACAACAAACGGCGCCGTTGCCGGGGAAATAATGTCATTTTTTTTATTTTGATCTTTTGAACTATCACTGACAAATCTTCCTCTACTTTGTTTTTGAATGTGCAGGACAACACAGGAAAAACCAGATCTGCGCACACGAGCGCGAAAAAATTTCTTGGTGCACATCACACCATCATTAGGCTAGGTTTCTTTTTTTGTGAACCCTAAGTTAGATTTGCTTCTAGCAATTTCATTAGAAAAAAAAAAAAACAAAAAAAAAACTTATTCATTTTCATGAAAAAAAAAATCTAGGTAGTTAGATTTGGTTCCTTTTTAAATCCTAGGTTAGTTTGAAAAAGCAAAAAAATTTTGAAAATCCTGTGAAAAAAAAATTTTCTTTTTGAAAAAGAAAATTCAAAATTTTTCGAGAAAAAAAAAATTTTTTTGGTGGAAAGTTTGAAATTCAAACTCAAAACTTTTTAAAAGCTTCTCCACCATTCTCTGATTTTCGGCCAGATTTCAAAGTCTATTTTAAAAATTTGATTTCCAAAAAAATAATGAACAAAAAAATCTTAGATTTGGGATAGGCATTCATTTTTAAACCATCTTTCAAACGGCACCTTTCTTTTAAAAAATTCTAAGTATAAAATTTTTAAAAATTCGTAAAGTGCAAGGGGGTCAGACTGACCCAGATTTGAGATTTTTCAAAATTCAAAAAGTAATTTCGAGTAATTTGTAAATCTTTTTTGACTAAAAAATGGTGGGGTTTGAAAGAGGATCTCATTGGCTTTATTTTCCATATTTTTCCCAAATTTTTGAAAGTCATTTGATACTATTTCAAAGCAAAAATTCGACCAGAGGTCAAAATTACAGATCTGACCTCCTGAAATTCAAAAATCTCTATAAATTTGGTTGAAATAGTAAAAATTACAAAAAAATATTTTATGGAAATATAATTTAAAAATGAATCCACTCACCAAATTTCAATTTAATTGGATTCCAAATTTTGTCAGAGAACTATTTTTATTTTTGTGGTCTGTTGAAGAAGAAAAAAAACAAAAGAACAAAAAAAAAACCCTAGAATTGCATGAACCCTAGGTTACATCTTTAGGGTTACAATCTAGAGACCACATTGGGCTAACTTAGACTTAGTCAAGTCTAGTGCTTAGCCAGTGAGCTTGGTCACTTTGTGGGCCACTCACTAAAAACCCCAATTGCAGAAAAACAGGTTAAAATCAATTCTAAAACACGAAATCAACCCGAATTCATTGTCGTACTACTGGGTGCTTTCAACCTCTTGGCCGGGTTAGCTGAGAGATGGGAATCACTTTCAGTTGGTTGTACGACAAATTTTTTCTTCAGGAATTAGAACTTAAAACAAAAAATTCAGTCACAAGATCATAAGGACCATCTAATTGACAGGGCCTTAGCCTTGTCTGGCTTGGCTACACCAACCCAGGGGTTGGGTGGTGTATGCAAGGAAGGAGGTCACTTAGACCTCGACTAGTTGGACCTTGGGAGCCACTCCCAAGGAGGCGAGTCACCTCGCCAGGACCATCTTCTCCCCCCACTTCTTCTACTCCCATAGTCGCAATGGCTAATCCTAGACCTAGACCTAGACCGGGTTAGGACATTGATAATCTAGACCCGATGGCTCATCTGGAAGCCCGGGTGGTTGAATCTGAGGAGCGGCATCGGCAGAGAATGGACTGTATTTTGACGGCGCTTGAGAGAATGCAGCAATCGCCGCGAGGAGAACAACTGCAGGATTTCTATGATCCAGCCGCACCGATCATCGCACCCTTAGTCAGGATTCCCGCAGGTGGAGATGCGTATGAGCTCAAGCCCAATGTGATTGGTTTGATCAGCACTCACTTTTATGGAAACTCAAGCAAAGATCCGTTCCAGCACCTAGAGGACCTGAGTCGACTCGTAGAAACGATTCGACCCAGGAACATTGATCTTGGGATTGTTCTAATGAAGCTTTTCCCATTTTCTCTGAGGGACAAAGCTTCATACTGGTTCAAGACCATTGGGAAACCAATTGAAACCTGGCCAGAATTACGACGTGAATTCCTGCAAAAGTTCTTCCTAATCGGTCGAACAAATGCGATGAGGCACGCAATCATGACTTTCTCCCAAGGAGCTGGGGAGAAGTTGCATGAAGCCTGGGACCGATTTCATGACCTTCTCCGGAAATGCTCGCACCATGGTATACCCAGATGGCACCTAGCTCAGATCTTTTACCATGGGCTGGATGACACACATCGGTATATGGCCGATGCATCTAGTGGAGGGAATTTCCTTGCGAAAGACGAGAACAACGCATTTGAGTTGTTCGGATCTTTGGCAGAGAACTCGATGAATGCCGCATCCATGAACCAGTTCCAGCGGCCTGGTCTGCAGCGAATTGGTGTCCATGAGGCTTACACTGCGTCTATTCGAGCCAACATGGATATCATTGTCAAGCAGCTGGATAGAATAAACCTGATTGAGAAAAAGATTGACCAAATTAGTCAGGGTCAATCTGACATGAACTTTGCTATTCCAAGACCCTCCTATGCACCCCGAACCCCCCCTGCTAGAGTTAATCTACTCACTCGGGATGCATCTTCTCCTTATTTATGAGATCTTGCATATCAGGATCCCGTAAACAATCCATATCTGGCACCATACGACCAAGGTTACGCACCACCCACAGATTATAATACGTATCCCCTTGATGGATATACGTCTCAAATGCCTTCGGCCTACAAGGACGTCAGTGCTATCCAAGGATACGGGCGTAATAACCTGTATTTAGAGACGTATAACCCTGGTTGGCGCCAGCATCCGAACTTCTCCTGGTCTGGTACTTCACAGAGACCACATCAAGATCCACACTACTAGACCAAACAATATGGGAATGCACAAAACACATACCCTAGGTAGCAGCCATTCCCGTCTCAGCAGCAGCAGCCCCATTCTATATACCAGCCGCTGCACCAAGCTGCCAGTCACCCTCTAAAGCGGGCTGACCATTTGGAGGCAATGAAATAGGAGTTGAAAGAATCGATGAGGAAATCTACACAAGATAGCTTACAGATAATGAAGGCGATGGTTGACCAAATACAGACTATACAGAACATGCAAAACCAGCTATTGCAGGAGAATAGGACTCAGGGAGCCTTACCCTCCCAACCTGTCCCGAACCCTCGATATGTGCAGAACCAAGGTGCCCCGCCTAGGTTTCAGGCACCACAGGGACAGGCACACGCCATATTACAAGCACCTCCTGCACCACCTGGTTATGCTCAAGGCCAGCTGCCTTTGATGCAGAACCCCGCATACTCTACCCCTTTCGCTCCCCCACCACCTCATGGACAGCAAATTGATGGAAATGCTGTCTCATTGAGGAGCAGAAGGAAGACATTCAACCCACCACATAGGCAGGCGGGTCCTGATTTTTCTCACCCTTCGCCGCAGGCAGGTTCGACACCTTCATCTTAAGAGCCACCTACTGTAGATAAGGGTAAGAGGCCACTTAACCCTGAGATTCCCGTCCCTTTTCTTGAGGCTCTGACGTGGAATGTAGTACGAAAAAAGGACACGCGGAATTTTGAGGACCTGAAGTCAATATTTAAGGAAGTACATATTCAGGTCCCCCTCCTCAAGGAATTGATCACATCCCCACTATCACTAGGTTCTTCAAGGACTATTGTACCCCAAAGCGACAGCCTAGAATTGGATGACAAGCGGTACTGTTAAATGAAGCTAGCGCCGTGATTCTAGCTGACTTGCCACCCAAAAAGAAAGACCTTGGTACACCACTCATATCCTACTTCTTGCAAGATTCTCCATTTGATCGAGCCCTTCTAGATCTGGGTTCATCCATCAACCTAACTCCCATTGTCGTATTTGATCGGTTTCGATTTGGGGAGTTAAAGCCCACCTTGGTCACAATTCAGCTGGTTGATAGATCAGTAAAAACACCGAGGGGGTGGTTGAGAATGTAATCGTAAAAGTCCGCAGGTTCTGCTTTCCTGCAGACTTTTTCGTTCTCAATATGGAGGTTCCTCCTAATCTCCGAGATGCACCAATTATTTTGGGTCGCCCATTTCTAGCGACAGCCCAAGCAAACATTGATTATGCATCCGGGTGTATGGAGATAGCCCTAGGTAATGAGCGACTTTGACTTGACATATTCAGGGCATCAAGGAATTTTGACTGTGATCGCATAGAGGAGGATGGTGAAGATGAAGATGCGGCATATTGTGGTAACATTGGGCTCCTTTGTGATGACCCAATGTCTCATCCATCTGCACTATCAGGGTTCTTGGACCTCGATCCACACGGGACTGAGACCACTGCACTGCACACATCTCCCCAAGGATCTGACTATTTTGGGTGTGTTTCTGACCACAACACCCCTGACTCTAGCTATCCTAATCTGCACACTACTGAATCACCCCTGTTGTTGCAGGAAGACGTGACCACAGCTAACGGGTTTCCCGTTAATGCAATCACAACCGATTATCTCACAGGAAGCGAATCAGCGGGAATTCACATGCACACGGATCAGCAGATTCCCACCTTCGAGTTTGCTCCTCCTATCCCCATTTCTGACTCTGACCCACCCATGATTGAATTGAAGCCCTTACCTGACTCACTTAAGTATGTGTTCTTGGGCGAAAGTGAGACATACCCAGTCATTATTAATGCCCACTAAACCCAAAAATAGGAGCATCAATTGATTTCTACGCTACAAGACCATAGGGTTACTATAGGGTGGAGCATTGTTGATCTCCGCGGTATTCACCTCTCGTATTGCACTCATCACATTTACATGGATGAGGGGGTGAAACCTTTGAGACAACCTCAAAGACTGCTTAACCCGAATATGCTAGAGGTTGTTAAGAAGGAGATCATCAAATGGCTAGATGCAAGTATTGTATACCCCATCTCTGATAGCCATTGGGTGAGTTCAATCCAGATAGTGCCAAAGAAAGAAGGACTCACCGTAGTAAAAAATATAAGGGCGAATCCATCCTGACCTGCACTGTGACATCTTGGCGGGTCTGCATTGACTATAGGAAACTGAACATGGCTACCCAGAAGGGTCACTTTCCTTTGCCTTTCATTGATCAGATCTTGGAACGGTTAGCCGGACGCAATTTCTTTTGTTTTCTGGATGGATACTCCAGGTATAATCAAGTAGCGATTAGCCCGGAAGATCAAGACAAGACCACATTCACATGCCCCTTTGGAACATTCACTTTCAAGCGGATGCCCTTTGGCCTCTGCAGCACACCAACAACATTTCAGTGTTGTATGATGGCCATCTTCTCTGACATGATTGGGGACTATGTGGAGGTGTTCATGGATGACTTCTCCATTTTCGGAGATGATTTCACATCTTGTCTTAATAACCTCACCAAGATCCTAAAATGGTGTATTGAGGTAAACCTAGTACTATCTTGGGAGAAAAGCCATTTCATGGTAAGGGATGGCATAGTACTATGGCACAGGATCTCTAAAAATGGACTCGAGGTCGATCGAGCTAAATCTGAGATTATTTTCCACTTACCGCCACCTAGCTCGATCAAGCAAATTAGATCATTCTTGGGTCACGTCGACTTCTATCGGAGATTTATACGTGATTTGTTGAAAATTGCATGACCTTTGATGAATCTCCTTGTTGCTGATGCCCCATTTGAAGTCGACACCTTGTGTCTTAGTGCCTTCGAGACTTTACGAAGCGCTGTCGCTGATTCCCCGATTCTCCAACCACCCGACTGGCCGCTTGATTTCGAGATGATGTCGACGCTTCTAATTTTTCCGTTGGTGCTGTTTTAGGCAAGCGTCGGGAAAAACAACCTTTTGTCATATACTATGCTAGCAAGACACTGAATGAGGCTCGACGCAATTATACTATCACCGAAAAAGAACTGCTAGCAGTAGTATTCGGGTTGGAGAAATTCAGATCTTATTTATTACAGTCCAAAGTAGTCATCTTCACTGACCACTCCGCCCTCCGGCATTTGTTGGCAAAGAAGGATGCCAAACCTCGGCTCATCAGATGGATCCTTCTATTGCAAGAATTTGATATTGAAATCCATGACAAAGCCAGAAAGTAGAATCTTGTGGCGGATCACCTATCCAGACTGGACCCAGGCCACATTCCTTATTCCCTGCCTATCCACGAGCAATTTTCGGATGCATCTCTTTTGTTAGTTCACTCTGTTGAGTTCCACTGGTACACGGATATCGTGAACTACCTTACCGCAGGCAAGATTCATGCGAACCTATCCAAGGACCAGAAACTCAAATTCACTGTAGAGGCCAAATTCTACCTTTGGGATGACCCACTACTCTTCCGCATTGGAGCGAATCAGATTATTCGAAGATGCATCCCAGATTCTGAGATCCCCAGTGTGTTATCTTTTTGCCACAATGATGCTTGTGGTGGTCATTTCTCGGGACGGAAAGCCGCTGCAAAAATTTTGCAATCAGAATTTTTTTTGGCCAACTATTTTCAGAGATACACACGAATACACCCAACACTGCAAACGATGTCAGTCGGTCGGTTCTATGACCAGGAGAGACATGATGCCACTCTAGCCCATCATGGTTGTAGAAGTGTTCGATGTCTGGGGCATGAATTTTATGGGCCATTTTCTAAACTCGCATGGCTTCGAGTACATATTACTAGCCATTGACTATGTCTTGAAGTGGGTAGAGGCCATCTCGACGAGACGAGCTAGTCATAAGACCGTCATTTCTTTTGTACGGTAGTACATCTTCACGAGATTCGGAATACCCCGCACGCTGATTAGCGACGGGGGAAGCCACTTCATCCATGCCCACTTCAGGTCATTATTAAAGAAATACGGGGTACATCACCGTATAGCCACCCCGTATCACCTGTAGACTAATGGGCAGGCTGAAGTGTCTAACTGTTAGATCAAGCTGATTCTCCAGAAGACGGTTAGACCATACAGGAAGGACTGGTCTGATAAATTAGTTGATGCACTCTCGGCATATCGGATCGCATACAAGGCCTCACTCGGAATGTCACCATATCGTATGGTATATGGCAAGTCCTGTCACCTTCCTGTAGAGCTGGAACACCGCACCTTTTGGGCGGTGCGAAAATGTAACCTTGACCTCGATATAGGAGGTCAAAAATGAAAACTCCAGCTCAGCGAATTAGAAGAGATCCGGTGGGAGGCCTATGAGAATGCATTGATATACAAGGACAAGACCAAGGCCTTTCATGACCGCCACATCCGGAGGAAAGCATTCACACCCAATTAGCAAGTCTGGTTGTTCGATTCATGATTAAAACTTTTCGCAGGGAAGCTCAAGTCCAAGTGGACTGGCCTGTATGTTGTGATTCATCCATATCCTAATGGGGCAATCCAGATTAGGGACCCAAAATCTGGGCATATATCTACAGTAAATGGCCAGTGCCTCAAGCCATTTTTGGCACAGGAACCTCCTCCACCCGACGAGATTGTTCATCTTATTGAGGATGTATGATTGAGTTTTCGCCTAGCAGGAGGCGTTAAACTTAGCACGTATAGATAGCATATCCCACATTCAACCATCATCTATACATAACCATTTTTATACATAGCATATTTTTCCATTTAGCATATTTTCTTTCTGCATATTGCATACTGACAAGTTGGCCGATGCTGAATGTATAATTTCAGGAGCAATTACAGGTGATTTCTACCCATTTTCTCCCTGTTGTATTTATTTTCTTTTATATTCATGCATGAGGACATGCAAGAACTTAGGCATGGGGGGGGGGGGGGGTAGATACAACAAAACTGAAAATTTTTATGCCAACATTTAGGAAAACCTCGAGCTGCATGTCAAACGTACTTTAGGACCCTAAATAAAAGAACAACTGACTCCACCTCCAATGGTCACATTGGATCTAGAAATCATCTGCAACAGCCATTTCTGACTCACCCGCTCACCTTTTTTGTTCTAAATTTAGGGTCAAGCTGAATGTAACCTGAAAGGGAAAATTTCATGAAGTACGAATATAAGAGGTTAATAGTTTATAGCATATATACATATTACACTTATGAATAAGATTATTTTATTAAGGGAATGCATTAGGGATTTTATCCTCTAGTTGATTCCTATAAGCTGGAATCCAGTACAATTTTTCACACACACACGTAGAATTATGGATTCACGGTGAAGGCTGATAAACGTCTTCAGTCTGTCGAGAAGAAGCAATACTTCTCCTCCTGAACCCGTGGATAGTGTTTTGGGAGTTAGGCAGATTTTCCTCCAAAAATCCACCAAATAGTGTGAGATGAGAGTAGAGTATACTGGTCCTCTAAGATTAGTGCAAGGAATCCGGAATCCTAGATAATTAGGTGATGATATTCTGAGATTAGACACAGTTTTCGCTCTCGGTTCTTGCGTATACATTTTGTGTGAAATTTTGAGAGCCACCAAATAAGGCAAATACACGGAGAGTGAGTTTTCATAAAACTAGGGCTAAGGTGGATGGTTACGACCATTCTTTACGGAATCCTTGGCTGAAGGAGGGTATTGATGTCAAGGTCAGAAATACATCGTCCTATCCATCTCTCCCGGTGTCGTGAGTGTGGACTTTCACCAAATAAGCCACCCAATGTCTCTTGAGTACCACCAATCCCTAGTACTGCCTCCTCAATAAAGTTCATGGGTGTGTGCTAGTTGTGTATATGTTGAAAACAAAAAAGAATTGAAAAAGAGAAAAAAAATTAGAAAAAGAAGAAAAAGCAAGAAAAAAAAGTTTGTGAATATTTAATGTTTATTTCATTTGCATTGAGGTAATACCACCAAATAAATTTGAGATCCACCAAATAAGGCCTTAGCCTAACTTTCTGTGTTTCTGGCTACCTGAATACTGGCTGAGGAATTCTGACTTAGTGTTAGTGTTATGGAACTCAATTAAAGTATTAATGCCAAGTGAGACCACCAAATACAGGTCATAAATGTAAATCTGGTGAGATTGTGAGCTCTAAGAAAAAGAAAGAAAAGAAAAGAAAAAGAAAAAGAGATAATGAATACAAAGGAACTAGAAGAGAGCATAGTTTTTCTCGTCTTTCTTTGAGTTGAGTTACTTGATAGTCCAGGAATCTAGATTCTGTAGCACTAATTTCTATGTAGCACCGAGTGAGAGTGAGCCACCAAATAGACACCCGTATCCCTCAGACATCTTCTACCTAAGCCTAAAGCCAGGGTGGAATTCATAGAATATTTTGAATACCCCGAGAGAAGAAGTTCGCCTATCCCACTAGAATTTTTACTAGGAGACAAACAGGCTTTAGAGGTGAATTAGTTTTTCACTCGAATCCGTTGCAAAAGCTACATAGCTACACTTTTACGATTGTTTGAATTTCTACAGCATAAGATGAAAACAAAAAGGAGAAAAATCTCTATGCATACACTTGATAAAATAATCAATCCCTTAGAGACCCTTCTGTGAATAATTTAGTCTCGCATTTGCTAGAGACTAGCAAGATTTAAGCATGGGGGTATGATTGTGCAGCAATCATAGGTCTTAATTGACCTGGGTAGGACTTAGCATAAGTTAGGATAATTCATGCATGCATAAGCATTATTTGCATCTTTACTGCTTTCTTTTAGCTATGCATAAAATAATGCTATAATGTGTTGATTAGGTGCATTATGTCAATTACAGATAATAAGCTAGATCTGAAGTTGAATCTGGAGAATAGAAGAATAATGGGTGTTGCAATAGAGTTGGAGCAGAAGACCTAGATTAGATGTAGTAGATAATAATGTAAGGGAGTTAAGATATGCTACTCTATTAAGTAGGAATAAAGTAGTAAAATGTGAAGAACTTAGGTCCATCCTAGCCTTAGGATAGCCTAGAAACTTCCCCAAGCCTTAGCCACACTTAGATTAGGTCATCGCACCCTAGGAAACCTTAAAACCCTAATTCCAACCTTTATCTGGATGTCCAGATGAATTATAGGACGTCCAAAACCCTTAGCCAACTCCCGCACACCTTAAACCCACTTCTGTAGTGTCATTGGATGTCCCGACACTTGGTCAGACGTCCAATTTCTGAAGAATACGCAAGACAGAAGCTTGAATCCTTCCTGACTCTGATTGGATGTCCAGACAAGTCTGGACTTCTGATTTTTGAGTATAAGATGTTTGATTCTATTCTTGGACGTTTGGAAATGTTCTCCAGTTCCTGTTTTGAGATTAAAGCTTTAATCTTGGATCTCTAGCTCCCTAAACCCAATTCCAACCCCATAGGAACCTAAATTAAGGTACCCCAACCCTAGTACATCACCTCTAGACCTCTCTAAGGACCTAATTAGGTCCTCACTAAACCTAATTGACTTAGATCATAGTCAATTACAATTGCCTAGTCAATTGGACTTATAGGGTCCAATTGAGCTCAGATCTCAACCCACACAAGTCCAATTGGACTCAGGGAGAATCCAATTGACCTAAGCCTAACCTAATTGAGTCAGTTCATTCTCAGTTAGGTTCACACTCATTTAATTAAACTTGTGTTAAGTTTAATTGCAATTACTCCTTAGCAATTAGGGTTTGCAACCCTAATTTAAGGCCTACACCAACCTAAACCCTAGACCACTTAAACACATAGGGCACGACCACATACACACACACACACACCCATTCATGCACACACACTCATCTAGAGTTCTCTATAACTCTCTTCCAAAGGTGGCACCACTCTTAGTTGCCAAAATTAGCAACCAAGAGCCATTCAAATTGAGATCCACTTTTTATGGATCTAAGAACTACCTCTCTCTCTCACTTGGTCGGCCACTTATGGGGCTCTCTCTAGAGAGTTCCACACTTCTCTAGAGAGCTTCCCTTAGGTCTATAAAAAGACCTAAGGGGTGGCCATTTGCACCCATCCCATTCTTCGCACTCATTCACACTTAGGTTAGCTACATTCATCTCCAATCCACCTCCACGAGTTGTGCACCATGGCTGCCACCATCTCCACGCCAGGATGCTGGATCATCTCCCCAACCTCTCTCCAAGGGCCGACCTAAGCACCATTGGCTGCCCCTCCTTCTCCTCCCAACCACTCGATGGCCATCGGAGACCACCTCCGAATGCCTTTATTTTCTACTAGATTAGTAGCTAGTTCTTCATATTTATATGCTTTCATTTACTACTTAGTAGTGTAGCTCTTATTTTCCCCCAATGATGCATGCAAAATCCCCCCATAGATTCCTGTATGCGATCATTTTCTGTTAGCTAGATTTATATTTTCAAGCTTTCCTTTATAAGCTTTCCTCTAAATTCCATGTTGCAAACACCTTCCTGAATGAATGAATGAAAGATATATTTTTTTTTATATACATGCCTCTGTGTTGAAATCACCATGAGCTTATTGATTGCAATCTATTTCATGTGATTCAAGTTGCCTGCTCTTCATTTTTATATATTGCAACCAGCATGTCGGTTCCAAAAAATATTGAAGATTTAACTATCAATGCATTTTCCGTAAAAAGCCACCACATAATTAGAATTGTGCATACCGAAACTCATACTTTCACCTTCGTTATCTATCTAACACATGCGCACATAATCAGAGTTCACAATAGAAGTGGAAAAACTTTAATCCGAAGATTGAAAACCGGCATGTGATTGTAAACAAGTAGAGCGATAAAAAGTCGATTTCAATTTTGCATAAACGCCTCCCAGAGATGAATGACCGGGACTCGAAGTCTCATTATCTTTTTATAAATATTTTTGTTTGATCGTATTGCGCATTATACTACGACGCATTTTCCTATCAAAATGCGCTTTACAAGACACAACAAATCCCTCATTTGATTTGTGGCTAACATAGCCTGAAAACAAAGATGAAAGTGGGAATTTAAACACATTTGGTGATACAATGACGTTGGGAAAGAATGAAGGGGATGAAAGTAATGAAGCAAATAATGAATAAGGGAACAGTTCTTCGTTACTGCACCACCAGAGTTAGAGAACCTAACCTTTGAACTAAATTTATTTACAATGTGCCATGCACAAAAATGATGTACCGTATTTGGAAAGCATGATGAAATTGCAGCAGATATTGACAGATCCTGATTAGTAACTATTGACAATGGATGTGTACCAACTACCATGATGTAGTGAGTAAAAAGCCACTCAAATGATTCCTTCAGTTCACTCATTAAGAGCCCATTTGCAAATATAATCGTTCTCTTGTGGTGGTTTAGCCTGCAAAAGGTAGCAAATATAAGCTTGTCTTGATTCTATTGTATGTTGTGTCAAAGGAAAGCAAATCACCAAATAATTTGTAATCCTCCAGTGAGACTAGGTCCATCCACATGCAACAAGATAGGCATTGGTCTTCATCAATAGAATAATCATAGAAAATTTTTGGGGTACTCCTCTTACAATGCTAATGTAGACACATCTATATCACATAAATGTCTATTTATGTGTGTTCTTAGGCGTATAATTGCATTCAGCATTATAAATATTACATAGCATGCATTATTCTACTTTTAGATTAGTTTGTAGAAATTTTAGGTTAATTTGTCATTTTTTTGGCTAGGGGATAGGGCAATATCATCTTGGGGCCTCGGATTGAAGATCCAATTGTACAAATCTAATTAGGGTGATAATCGGAGTTCAACGACTCTAAGATCGCTTCGATCGGACCTTCATAGCATTAGATGCAATTTGAGAAAGATCAGAGGTCAAGGGCCAAGGTGGTGTAAATCTGTACCTCAGACGACAAATCCAACTACATGGATGGGTTCGAATCGACGATCACTGCCCAACAATGTGAAAATCAATCCAGTTCGACATCTGTGTCACCATCTACAAATCAGAAAAGGTGGACGGCCAGGATGACACCAAGTGGTGCCATCCTAGCTGGCCAAATCACCCTAGCAATGCCCGCAGCTCTTCTTTTTCCTCCAATCAAGCAATCTCAATCGTTGGATCATCCATCCAACGGCTACGAGCACGTGGACGAAAATCAACAAATGTGACAAAGAAAGGTTGGTGGCGTAGTGGTCGAGTGGTGTACGCGGAAAGGGAGGTTGCAGGATCGAATCCTCGCATGCCTCAAATCGGCAGTGCAGGCACTTACGCTTAATTTGGGCCATACGATCGAGATCGGATGACGACGAAGCAGCAACCGCGTGGCTGCATGAAAACTTGACATTGCGCACGCGCGTGATGACGCGCCATCGTACGCGGGTGCAATCCTAAGCGTGTGATCAGCGTGCAATCACAACTCTCCATTCCAAATCTAATGGCTGAGATGCTATGAACCCTTGCACTTCATCTCTTCAACGTACGAAACACCAACTCAAGCCTATGCCGTTAGATGTAGAATCAAGGGCCATCCTTCCATGCGAGCTTCAGCGACGTGGGAGCTTTAGGAACGGTTGCATGTGTTACTAAATACCTTGATATTAATTTCTAGGCCTTAAAAAGACCTTTCTACCCCTTTCCTATAAAATGGCACATATCCCCTCCTCATCTCTTCTCTCGCAAACATCATTTTGGCGCCATTGTCGGGGAGGCAACGCTCTTTGATTTCCCACATTTCTCGCCTTATTGATCTTTTACCACACTTTTCTCTTTTCTTACTGTGATTGTAGGTACCCTCTCAAGGCGAGCAAAAGTGGTAGATTGGAGAAAGTGTTATTGAAGGATTTGTAAGTTTACCCCACACCTCTCACCTCCTAGATTTGATTCCATCACCTAATAATGCAAAACCTAATTAACCTAGGTGCTCTCATAAACCCTAAGGTTAGTTTTAGCTATTTGTTTGCCACCTCCACCCACCTTACCCTCCATTTATAAAAAATTCTAAAAAAATCCCATAGAGGTACACAACCTCTTCTCAGTTTTCATACTCAAACGGTAACCCGATCTTTGGAACTGGTACACTCATCAACACATAATCAAGTAGAAATTAGATTAGGTAGCCACTTGTGTGCCTAATTTAGTGGTGCATCAGGCCAATTGTTGAGTTGTTTAGGCTGCACCACTTCATCTAAAAATGACTCATCAAGTAGCTTGCTCATTAGGGTTAACATTTAGTATCAGTACCAGTCACTCCATCTTATTTTGATTTCAAAGGAAAACATCTTCACCTATGCTTCAAAACTTGGTGTGCCAACTAAACTTAATTGAATGCACCTAAAGGTGAACCCTAAAAGCTACTAAACAAGGTTGAATCCTAAAAGACAAATCATCAATAAACCTTGTTTGAAAACCCTGGTTGTGCACGCACACACATCCTAATCAATCATTAAGGTCACAACCCAAATAAAGGGCCCATCACATTCCCAAGCACATTAAAACCTAAGCCTAACTAAAATCAAGTAGACGTTGGCCTTAAGGATTTAACTTGCTCTTCGGAGCCCAGATCGAGATTATTTTTGATTAATCTGCTTCTACCATTCAATCTGATGTATAGTAAGGGGAGCAGTGTCAAATGACCGTGGTTGGGGGGTATCAAAGGAACCTGAGGTGAAAGCCAAGGGAAGTGCCTTCTCCCTAATTCCTCCCTCTAACTGATTGGATTGACCGAAAAGAAGTAGACCAAATCGTTTCTTTCATCTTAAGATGGGTTTTGAGAGTCTGTAGGTCTTTAGGCTACCCCACCTAAGGACAAGTTTGATTGTTTGTACTGCAGGGTACCTCTCTTCCTACCGTTTTGTCATGGATCCTTCCACATCCTACATACATTTCCACTCCTACCCTCCCACCACTACTTATTCGCAAGATGATTATTATCCCAACTAGACTTATTCTTACCCATCTACTCGTTGGGATAATCCTAATTGGGGATACAATTCCAAACCTCCATGTTCAGGGTCTAACCCTGGACACCATGATTTTGATTTCTATCCTTC
Source organism: Thalassia testudinum (assembly GCA_037157565.1). Classification (NCBI taxonomy): domain Eukaryota; kingdom Viridiplantae; phylum Streptophyta; class Magnoliopsida; order Alismatales; family Hydrocharitaceae; genus Thalassia; species Thalassia testudinum. The sequence goes on from JAZHRO010000024.1 coordinate 81,396,030, forward strand.
TTCGAGCTATAATGATTATAGATCACCGCCTCTATATGATCAACACAACCCGATCTACAATTAAGAAGGATATGCTAATTATAACCCACATCCTCCCCAGGATTACACTGCATATAGGTCACCACCCCTCTTTGAACAACCCAAAGTGACCTATTATCAGGGAGGGAATCAAGAACGTCAATTCCTTAACTTCCTTGGATTGAACCCAAACACACCCAACCCTGAACCAAACCATTTGGTTCAGGTAAATTAGGTTCAAGGTAAGGTGTTGGCTAACTTAAGGAACACCATTCAATCTTTAGAAGCTCAGTCAACACCTTGCACTAAAGAATTGTAGCCTCCAATTCAAATGATTGATGATCTTAACAAATATTTGTTGGATTGGCTCCATGATGTTAATGATAAGGACTCGGGTGAGTTTTTTCTTGGGAAATTATCAAAATTGAGGATGAGATTTGTGGTTGCTTTAGTTCAATCTTGGAATGATTAATAAGATGAACCCCTTCAAGAGAGCTAATGTCAGAACTCGCTTAGGCACCTATAGGGGGGACACATTTTACGAGATCGGGGATGACTAGTTTGGTCTAGAGCAATTAATTGAGGATTAATTGATTACTTCACCCGAGATCCCTGAGCCACGGTACAAGGAAAAGTATGCCTCCATGGACTAGGAAATGATAAATGTTTTTGAGACATATATAAATGAGGATCTAGAATTCTTTGATTCTGAGGGTGAAGAATCTTTATGTGAAGTCTCACATGAGTTTGAGAGAAATGATTTTAGTGAGACGACTAGGCCTGAGGAATTCGATGAATCATTTGATGGCCTTATAATTGAGGAAATTGATCCTGTTGGGGTTAGCTCAGAAGATTTAGATCCTGACTTCATGGATGATTCCATTAGTAGCCCCGTTCCTAACACACACCCCGTTGAGTATAATGATGATTCTATTTTTGAGATCACCAGACCCAAGTCAATTCTGATTCAGCCACAGATCTTCAAGTTGGATACTTTAGATGGTGTGCATAACATGTAGGAGGTCCCGGAATCCAAAATCCTGATTGAGGATAGGAGCTAGGAAATGAAGATTTGGGAAACCAATTTCGGGGGAAGTAGAAGTTTGAATCTAAGGGTTCCTATTTTCCTGAAACCACCAACCTTTTACCAGGACCCTTATGACATTTTTGATTCTAAGGATGTGCAACCCAAGCACAAATTCATTGATTATCTTTTTGGTGTGAATTTTCCTATTATCTGACTTTTTGTACTTGGGTTGCATCCTCATAAATCCCAGGCCCGACCCTGCTTATATACTGATCTCTAGTTCTGGGTAATTTTTATTCAAAACTTTAGATACACTCGACCTTGGGCATGGGTTTGCACCATAATCTCGTCCACATTTGTGGACATCTCTTTGCGGCTCAAATAATCGATCTTCTTATTTTGATCCGGACATGCATCTGTGAATTCTTGATTTCTTCTTTTGTATAGTGTGCCTAGCTGAAGGCACTAAATTCAGCACTTATACGGTCTGTTCGTCTCGGAGTTGACCTGTTAATCACAAAATTCAAGTGTTATCTTCTCTACTCCGCTCTTTTTCATGTCATTTAATACAATGAGGACATTGCATTAGATAGGCATGGGGGGTGGATATTCATCTCTGAATCATCTTGTTAGCTCCGTAGATTCTTTTTATTTTCTCTTTATTTTTGAAAAAAAAATTGAATTAGGAAAGGAGAATTTGGGCATTAGAGTTTTTCAACTTTAGGGAATAATACAGTAGGATCTGAGCACTTAGACCCTTCAGGTCTTTGGGCTTTATCAGCCTGGGTGTCCTCTAAAATGTGGATTTGATTCTCAAGTCCTTGCCATTTGTTAATTATTTTAAATTGGTTAAATAAGTTGGGGTGATAAGTACACAACTTATCAACCCACCCTCTGATTTGAGGGGACTTATAGTCTAAGCATCTACACACTATTTGCACAAACTCACTTTTCGACGATTTTAACTGAAATTGGGTAGCTAATGAACCTTCTAGGGTGGTATGTGATAAACGTCAGTTTATCATCATTCTTATGCATTAAAACAAACCTAGCTCTCAGGATTTTACTCCGCAAATGGGTTTTTTGGGCTGCATTTAGGCATAAATTAGGTTAGGCATGCATTGCATTTTTTATTGTCTTTTTAATATGTTTTTGTGAGTGTTAGGGATATACAGATATATAGATCCCTAAAACCCTAGCACTCAAGAAGGCAAATGGTGAAGGAGAAGCCCAGACTAGTTGGAACTCAGCTTGATCCAGCTCACCACAGCTGGAACCTAGCTCACTTCAACTAGGGTTAGCTCATCCCAGCTCCATTCAGCTAATCTCAGCTAAATGGTAGCTCAAGAGAGTTCATCTTAGCTCACCCTAGCTCAAGTCAGCTCAGATCCAGCTCAACTTAGCTGAGTCTAGCTCATCTCAGCTCCCACTAGTCCACAGGGAGCTCTAGCTAGCTCAGCTGAGTTGACAGGAGTTCACCCCAGCTCAGATCCAGGTACATCCATCTCCACTCAACTCCATCCAGCTGAAGAATAACTCATCCCAGCTCAGGAAGCTCAAGTCCAGCTCCCGGGGACTTAGCTTAGCTCAACTCAGTTGAGCTAAGCTACCTTAGTTGCCTCAACCAGCTTGATTCTCCCTGGGAGCACCAGACCTAGCTCACCTCAGCTCATTATGGTATAAGCTAGCTTACTTTAGCTTGGCTTAGCAGCTAACAAAGAATTAGCAAGCTAAGCCAGCTAGAGTAGCTCCATGCCAGCCTCTTCAGCAGCAGCCAGCTCCAGCTCCAGCTCCAGACTTCTCCTCCTTAGCTCCTCCCTCCAAACCCTAGCTCCAATACCTTCTCCTCTACTCCACCTTTAGCTAAGCTAGCTTAGCTTAGCTAGCAACCTGCTCCTTGGCCATCCACCACCTTCAAAGACAACCCTAGCTAGCTCCACCAACTTAAGCCTACCTAAGCTAGCTACCCTACTCAAGTTGGCGCCACCTCCTAGCCATCCCTTCACCCCATTATCACCACCAAAAGACACCTTAAGTTGGCGCCAAAAACTACCCCTAACCACCTCTATATTGGCGCCAACTTTCAACCCTTAATCCACCCTACACCTACCCACATAAGCCATCCTAGCCATCCACCTACCCCTCTTTCTAGAATCCTTCTTGGCGCCAACTTATACCACCTTCTAGAACCCTTTTTGGCGCCAACTTCAAGGGGTGTCAACACCCATAACCACCCCCTTGGTGTCCCTTAAGGTGGCGCCAACTCACCTTGGCCATGGGATCTTTAACCACCTCCATCTCTTCATCTTGGCCCTTCATTTCAAGGGTCACCTTAGCCCCCTTCCTATTCTATAAAAACCCACCACCTACCACCATTTTGGGGCATCCTCCATTAGTGTAATTTGCTACCTATACCACCTATACCTACGGCCAAGAAGAAGGAGTAGAGAGGGAGATTAATGGGGCACATCACTAGCCCTTTTGGTGCCTTCTTCTCCCCACTCTCTTCAACTTGGGCCACGCCAAGGAGGAGGACTCTTCCACTTCAAGGAGGATGGCCAGGAAAGGGAGAAGGACCTAGGGTGGACGTCCACCCTTGGAGAGAAGCCTAGGGCACGCCCCCTTAGGGCTTGCCTTGGAGGACATCACCTTGGCGGAGCACAGCAAGGAAGGAGTTGAAGGATTCTTTTCAAGCTTGGGAGCCACCAACCTTGGAGCAAGAAGCCCTATTCTTCACCATCTATCTAGAGGATTTATGTTTGCTTTTCTTATTTGCAATTTTCTAGTAGTATAAGCATTCCTCTACTAGGCCTTTTTGTAAAACACTTTTTCATTTATCTAGTTGCCTTCTTTGCAATTTCTTATTTGCATTTCTACTTGCTTTGTTTTTAGCATTCTTCACTCCCTCTCCCTAATTATTCTAGGCCTCCACTTGCCTAGAATGAGCTTAGGGAGAGGCTCTACTTTCCACTTAGAAGTAGTATTTAAATTTGAAGTGTAAATCACTTTCCTGCCACCATTTCGCATGTTGTCTTAATTCAAAAACAAAAAAAATGATATATTGAAAATTACCAAAAAGAAAGTTGAGATTTGTATTCCAAGCAAGAGAATCAATTTTGCAAACATTTGGCCTCCTTGGATGACCCTAGATACTCCCCTATCTAGGAATATAAATTTAAGAGTTGATCGATTTTGCGCATTACAACGACGTAATTAACAAACCACGTGAAATCGCTATCAGTATGGCTGGTAAGTTATAGTGGGTAACAACCCATTAATTAGTTGTCCAGAGCCCAGTCACATGACTATTCTCTTTCTGTTGCCTTTAGGTAAATCTTGGATCAGGGAAGCCACCTACTTTAAAAAAAAGAAAAATAAAGAAATACCTAAAAAAATGATAAGAAAAAGAAAAGAAGAAAAAAAAAAGCCAACTTTACCACACGAGTATGACTGGCAAGTTGCCATGAGTAACAGCCCATTGGCCAGTTGTTCAGAACCCAGCTCACGAAATGCATGTTTAATTCCAAACACTTAAGAAGAAGCAGAGAGGTAGAATAAGCTGGGGAGATATACACTGGGTTTGCCCTTGTGTTGACCCCATAAAAGTAAAAAGTAGGGAGAAAGCTACCAGTCGGATAGATACACCTTTAGGCATAATTTCTTTTCAAGGTCACCTAGGGGCATAGAAACCCGAGGTCTGTTCTGATTGCCGATCAGTGAGTCTATCACATTCACACAAAAAGATGCTTAGCACTTAGAGTTCTTGTCGAGTCTTGGGTGGGTTGGGTACCTATAAAAAATTGCCCTGAAACTCTAAACTTAAAAATAAAAAAAAAATAAAAAAAGAAAAAGAAAGAAAAAGCATGCATTTTCTTTTGAATAAGGCGAGGGCTTGGGGTGACCTGCATTTTGCTAGACACCCAAGCACTATTGAGTCTAAGTAAGTTCAGGTCTTTAGTCGAAATTTCTCAATGTTGAAAAATAACTATTGCCCAAGTAATTTGATCCTAATTCTCTTATAAATAACATATAGTTTTAATTTCTAGGGACTAGCAAAAGATAGGTATGGAGGAGTGGTGAAACTCGAATAGGTTGTATTAATATGGTGAAATTATCGTTGAAGTTAATATAGTGGTTAACCTAAATCGAGTCTAACCATCTTTCACAAAATTTTTTAGCCTAGCCTACTTAATTTTATCTTGGTCACTTTTAGGCCCAGGGTCGATCTCAGGGAGGCGGGGATTAAAGGTGAAGAAGTTTCTATGCCTTTCCTAAAACGTATCTCTTCCGTGCATTTATTATGTTTTTGGTTCTTTTTTTATTTAAGATTTTTTTGTTGATAATATTATCCTTGAGGCACACCCTCAAAATCAAGTTCTTGGCTTTGAGCCAAATTGTTCTTGGCTTTGAGCCAACTTAGGGTTTCCCAAAAAACTAGTCTTACTATTCGCAAGATCGAGTACTTGCAAGACAGGATTCTCTTTTCTCTTTTACTCTTTTTCTTTATCTTTTTCTTTAATAGCAGGAAACAAAAGAGAAATATAAATAAGGTAGGTTGCTTGTAGAGAAATAAATACAGTCTTTATATATATGGATATGTATATATTATATATAGGGGTGGGGGTGGAAGTGGAGATGGCATGTAGCATAGTATCAAGTTGGTCCACGTCTAGAAAGATGCAACCAACAAGACGAAGTGCTGCGTAGAGTGTAGGATGGATGTGTGGGAGTGTGTGCGGAGGCGCTTGCTTTACGCAGGTATCAGGGAATATCAGCAACTGGTACAGATATTCCCGCGATATAATGCGTGGTGGAGTGACTAGTGCAAGGGTGTATGGATACAGGTAGGTGATGTATATATTTATATATATATATATATATAGGGTTATGACTGTATAGGTATATATGTAGTTGTATGTATATATATATATATATATATATATATATATGTACGTGTAGATATATATTTATGAATATATATATCTATATATATATATTTATAACTATATAGATATATATATATTGTAATATATGCATATGTATATGTGTATATATATATATGTATATGTATATATGGATTTATATGTATATATGTATGTATATATGTATATATGTATAAATATCTATATATATATATATATATGTATGTATGTATACTTATATATAGTTGTATAGGTATGAATATGTATATATGTATATATATATATTTAAATATATGAATATATATATGTATGTATGTATATGTATGTATATATATATGTATATATATATATTTGTATGTATGTGTAGGCGTGTACAAGTGAGTGTGTGAGTGTACGAGTGTGTATGTGTACCAGTGCGTGTGTGTATGAGTACTGGTGTGTTTGCTGGCAGGTGAGTGTGAGAAAGAGAGGGCGCATTAAGTTGTCTGGCGGGTGCGTCCGCCGTCTGATCTCGCAAAGGGCGGGCGTGCAAGGGGTTCACGCAGGTGCTGGAGGGAGCGCGCGCGCTGTCTTCTCGCGCAGGCGGGTGCGGGAGCGCAGTACAGAGCACTGCGTAGCGTAGCGCACAGTGCTGCGGGCGGGAACGGGTGCAGGCGCAGATGCGGGTGACCGGCTGGAGCGGGTTGTGGGCAAGGAGAGAGAGCGCTGTGCCACCAGCTAAGTGAGAAACAAGTCGGTGGCTACAATGTCGTGCTAAGAGGCGTGAACAATAGCTATAGTGCCGCGCGGGAGTGGGCGACTGGTAGCGTCGGTTCTGCATGCACGAGCGTGCTAGGAAGCGCCTGTGCACGCAGGGAGAGCTTGCGGTGGCCAGCAGGCGTACGCGCGATGGCTTACGCTGCTGCTGGTGGCCGTTGCTGCTGTTGGAGCTTCCGATTTTGGATCTCTGGCAATGGCGGCGAGGGCTTCCAGCGATGAAAATAGAGAGTGAAACCACCACACCCACCTGCTCACGAAGGAGCTGGGTGGTGATGGAACTCACAGTGGTGGTCGTGGGACCACTGTGAGCTTGCTCCTACCCGCAGTGTGTCTCTTCAATGGGAAGAGATACTGCGTATGGAGGGGAGAGGGGAGGAGATTGGCCTGGCGAAAGGTGTCTGGGGGTGGTGTGTGTTCCAGTCTCCCCTTTCACAAGGGAGAGGGCGAGGCTTTTTAAAGAAGGAGATGCATGCCACCGCCATGCTGCTGGCAGAGGAAGTCCAGCCATGTTGTTGGCAGAAGAATGGCGCGAAGAGGTGCATGCCCCATACCCTGAGCCGCACGAGGGAGAAGAAATTCAAAGTCAAAATAAAAAAATGAGAATGGTGAATTTGCAATGCAACCCTTGATGAAGACGTTAATTACATGGCCAATTATTCACTCTCCTCCCCTCTTTTAAAAGAAAAGCATTCATGTGTCTATGTACAAATGCCACTATTGCTACATAAGATGCAATGGTAGTGCTAGGAAATAACACAAGATGGCATAATTACTGGTGTATTTTTGCTGTGCAATCATACCCCCATGCCTATCTTTTGCTAGTCCCTAGCAAAACATTTTTGTATTGTATTTAGAAATGATCTTAAGCTGATGATTTTCTTCCGAGGCGACATGGGTGTGTTTGTTGGATATTGTGAGAACCAATTGCAGAGAAGACTATCGGTACTTTAAGTCTTACGTGACATAGACCATCTCTCGACTAACCTGGACTCTTGATATTTAAACCTTAAGTATGATTTCCAGGACTCAGAAGGTTTTTGCCGTACTCGAGAGCTCAAGAGATTATGGTTTGTGCTTAGTGAAGGATCAAGACTGACCAGATGAACATTAAGACTCAAGCCCAGGGTTTCACGAATCTTTAAGTGCAGGTTGGTCCCAATTTCAGCTCGTGTCTTCGGATTGACCCTTAAAAAGATGATGAAAAACTCAACTCCCATTTTATTATATTTGTGGCTCAAAGAATATATGGTAGAAATATGGTATTTGTAACTTTCCCTGAAACACTTTGAGGGAGAAGAATTTACAGACATTTGCGAGATATACTGACTTATTTGCATAATTTTTTATTTTTGAAACAGGTGTTAGTATATCTCTTACAACTTTATTTGGAGGAGCACACTTTTTTGGTGGGAGAGTTTCTTTTTGGTGGAAAGAGTTTCTCCTAGACAGAAGACTAAAGCCTGGGATACAAAGTCTACTTGCGCGCACAGGTAAGGACTCCACCTTCCCTAATGAACACTAGGGATGGATCTTATGTTCACCTAGTCTTTCTTGCTATGTGTAGTGTGAACCAAGATTACTTAGGCTCTCGAGTAGAAGCAAACCAACGGATCCTGTATTGTTGCCTTAGGTACAAGAATACGTCCTTAGTTAGGAGAGATTCTGATCTATCTTGTCAATGCTCAAGTGAATTAAGCCGAGCCTGAGCGAATCAAGCTTCTGTGGCTTGGAAAGTCTTTAAAACAGTGGTTGAATATCCATAAACACTTATTGTATTTTTTTTGTTTCAGCCTTCAGATCATTACTAAACACCTTTTTTTTTGCTATGTATACATTTATAGATGGATGGAAGCTGCATGATACCATATAATACCCAAATCCTATAGATGCCTATCCACCCCCCCATGCCAAACGATGCTATGTCTTCATATGAATGCAGGGTAGGGTAGAGGAAGGTCCAAAGATCGGGGAACGAGAGCTGAGGTGCAGGGTATATAGTAGGGTGGTAGGGTGGGTGGATGGTGGGTGGTGAAGTGAAAAGGTGAGAAGTGAAGTGTACGTGACAGTGGAGGAGTGTTGCTGGGGTGCCTCCCAACGAGCGCTGAATTTAACGTCCCCAGGCTGGACTCAGGATGAGGCACAAAATTAGTTACCCTCCAGCAGGGCAATAGTTTCTCCAACGGGGGCAGGTTCATGAGTAAGATAAGGTTTTAAATGCTGCCCATTGACCGTAAATTTATGTCCAGATTTGGGATCTTCAATTTCAACGGCCCCGTTGGGAAATGGTCTCGAGACCAAGAAGGGACCAGTCCATTTGGACTTCAATTTCCCTGGAAAGAATTTGATCCAGGCATTGTAAAGCCAAACTTGCTGAGATGGCTCAAATTCCTTTCGTCGAATTCGGCTGTCGTGAAAAGCCTTAGTGCATTGCTTGAAAGTTAAGGCAGAATCATAGGCTTCACGATGGAGCTCTTCCAGCTCTTGGAGTTGGACTTTCCTTTCTCAACCACACAAGTCTGGGTTGAGGTTACATTGGCGAACTGCCTAATAAGCACGGTGCTCCAGCTCCACGGGCAAATGACAAGGCTTCCTGTAAACGATTCTATAAGGGGACACACCTAGAGGAGCCTTGAAGGCGGTCCGATACGCCCAAAGTGCGTCAATTAGCTTGTCGGACCAATCATTACGGTTAGGCCGAACCGTTTTCTGAAGAATTTGCTTGATTTGTTGGTTCGACACTTCAGCCTGGCCGTTCGTCTGAGGATGATACGGAGATGTGATATGATGGTGGACTCCATATTTCCTCAAATGTGCCCGAAAAGAAGCATGGGTAAAATGGCTTCCTCCATCCGAGATAATGGCTCGAGGGATCCCCAAGCATGCAAAAATGTGGTCTTTGACAAATCGAGTGGATATGACATGGTCAGCATGGCGCGTGGGAATAGCCTCGATCCATTTAGAAACGTAATCAACAGCAACGAGGATGTATTCGAAGCCGTTGGAAGGAGGAAAGGGACCCATGAAATCGATTCCCTAAATGTCAAAAATTTCAGCAGCTAGGATGGGTTGCAAGGGCATCATTTCACGACGTGACATTGACCCTAATGACTGGCATCTAGTGCAATGTTTGGCATAATTGTGTGCATCCTGGTGAAGGGAGGGCTAAAAGAAACTGCACTGCAACACCTTGGCTGCAGTTTTCATCCCAGAGAAATGGCCTCCGCAGGCCTGATCATGGCAAAAGGATAGCACACTGGGGAATTCGCTGTCAGGAATACAACGACGGATGATCTGGTCAGCACCTATTCGAAAAAGTAGTGGATTATCCCAGAAATAATACTTTGCTTCTGCAATGAGACACTCGCGCTGGTTTTTAGGCCAGCCACATGGAAGGGAACCAAAAGCAAGGTAATTGGCAATGTTGACATACCAAGGTCCATTTGCCACATTAATTGCCAATAGGTGCTCATCGGGAAAAACCTCATTGATCGGTAGGGTAAGTTCAATGTGGTTGATAAACGCCAGTTTATCATCATTTTTATGCTTTAAAACTAACCTAGCTCTTAGGATTTTACTCTGCAAACGGGTTTTTGGGCTGCATTTAGGCATAAATTAGGATAGGCATGCATTGCATTTTTTATTATTGTTTTAATGTGTTTTTGTGAGTGTTAGGGATGTACAGATTCACAGATCCCTAAAACCCTAGCACTCAAGAAGGCAATTGGTGAAGGAGAAGCCCAGACTAGTTGGAACCCAGCTTGATCCAGCTCACCATAGCTGGAACCTAGCTTACTTGAACTAGGGTTAGCTCATCCCAGCTCCATTCAGCTAATCTCAGCTGGATGGCAGCTCAAGAGAGTTCACCTTAGCTCACCCTAGCTCAAGTCAGCTCAGATCCAGCTCAACTTAGCTGAGTCTAGCTCACCTCAGCTCCCACTAGTTCACAGGGAGCTCTAGCTAGCTCAGCTGAGTTGACAGGAGTTTACCCCAGCTCAGATCCAGCTACATTCAGCTCCACTCAACTCCAGCCAGCTGAAGAAGAATTCATCTCAGCTCAGGAAGCTCAAGTCCAGCTCCCGGGGACTCAGCTTAGCTCAACTCAGTTGAGCTAAGCTACCTTAGCTGCCTCAACCAGCTTGATTCTCCCCGGAAGCACCAGACCTAGCTCACCTCAGCTCATTTTGGTAGAAGCTAGCTCACTTTAGCTTGGCTTAGTAGCTAGCAAAGAACTAGCAAGCTAAGCCAGCTAGAGTAGCCCCATGCCAGCCTCTTCAGCAGCAGCCAGCTCCAGCTCCAGCTCCAGACTTCTTCTCCTCAGCTCCTTGCTCCAAACCCTAGCTCCAACACCTTCTCCTCTACTCCACCTTTAGCTAAGCTAGCTTAGCTTATCTTAGCTTAGCTTAGCTTAGCTAACAACCAGCTCCTTGGCCATTCATTACCTCCAAAATCAACCCTAGCTAGCTCCACCAACTCAAGCCTACCTAAGCTAGCTACCCTACTCAAGTTGGCACCACCTCCTAGCCATCCCTTCACCCCATTATCTCCACCAAAAGACACTTCAAGTTGGCGCCAAAAACCACCCCTAACCACCTCTATATTGGCGCCACTTTCAGCCCCTTAATCCACCTTACACCTACCCACATAAGCCATCCTAGCCATCCACCTAACCCCCCTTCTAGAATCCTTCTTGGCGCCAACTTAGACCCTCTTCTAGAAGCCATTTTGGCGCCAATATCAAGGGGTGTCAACACACATAACCACCCCTTAGGTGTCCCTTAAGGTGGCGCCAAACACCCTTGGCCATTGGATCCTTAACCACCTCCCTCCTTCCATCCTAGCCATCCATTTCAAAGGTCACCATAGCCCCCCTCCTATTCTATAAAAGGCCACCACCTACCACCATTTTGAGGCATCCTCCCTTAGTATATTTTCTACCTAAACCACCTATACCTACGGCCAAGAAGAAGGAGTAGAGAAGGAGATTAAAGGGGCACATCACCAGCCCTTTTGGTGCCTTCTTCTCCCCACTCTCTTCAACTTGAGCCACGCCAAGGAGGAGGACTCTCCCACTTCAAGGAGGACGGCCAGGCAAAGGAGAAAAGCTTAGGGTGGACGTCCACCCTTGGAGAGAAACTTAGGGCACGCCCCCTTAGGGCTTGCCTTGGAGGTCATCACTTTGGCGGAGTACTGCAAGGAAGGAGTTGAAGGATTCTTTTCAAGCTTGGGAGCCACCAACCTTGGAGCAAGAAGCCCTCTTCTTCACCATCTATCTAGAGGATTTGTGTTTTATTTTCTTATTTGCAATTTTCTAGTAGTACAAGCTTTCCTCTACTAGGCCTTTTGTAAAACACTTTATCAATTATCTAGTTGCCTTCTTTGCAATTTTTTTTGTTTGCATTTCTATTTGCTTATTTTCAGCATTCTTCACTTCCTCTCCCTAATTATTCTAGGCCTTCACTTGCTTAGAGTGAGCTTAGGGAGAGGCTCTACTTGCCACTTTAGAGTAGTTTACTTAATTGGAAGTGTAAACACTTTTCCCGCCATAATTTCGCATGTTGCCTTAGTTCAAAAATAAAGAAAAATGGTATATTGAAAATTACCAAAAAGAAAGTTGAGATATATTCCAAGCAAGAGAATCAATTTTGCAACCATATTGCCTCCTTGGACGACCCTAGATACTCCCCTATCTAGGATATAAATTTTAAAAGCGAAAGCGGATTTACGCGTTACAACGACGTATTTTAACAAACCGTGAAATCGCCATCACTTTTTGGCGCCGTTGCCGGGGAGGCACGGCTTTGCATTAACTCATTTTCTCTTGCTTGAAGTGGATCTCATCCCCTTCTCTTTCTTTCTTTTGTGTGTGCAGGAACGACAGCGGGAAAGCGGGAATCTGGAAGCGAGAGCTTAAAGATCCTTTTCTTCCCGCGAAAATTCAGGTTGGTTCCTCTTTCTAGTCACATAATTAATTAAAACTACCAAAAATATATTAAACTTGGCTTTCAGGACCCTAAACACTTAAATTAAGTGGAGTGGTGCATTTTAAAATCATCGTTTGCTTGTATGCTTCTTTAGCACCATTCCATTGCAAGTATTGGTGTTCTGTTTTTCGGGTCTAGATTTCTGTCCAGACTTGAAAAATTGATTACTAACACCACAGGCCTCCTAAAATCATAAAATTTCATAGAGTGATTCCCAATTAAGTTTGGAACATCTGTTCCAAATTTCAGATCAATTGGATTTGTATTTAATTTTTAAAAATTCGTGGATTACAGAGGGGTCACACCCTCTAATCTTCCTATTTTGCTACTGTCCGCGAATTTTCAGAATTTTTATACTCATCCAATTTTTGTGAAATTTGTCTTGTTGGAATCCCTGTGAAATTTTACATATCATATAAAATCATAAAAATTTTCTGAGGTCGGTGGTAATACTGAAAAGTCTATAATACCCACGGGTATTATTTCTGGACTTTGACACTAGTACAATTAAAAATTCAAAACTATTATCAAACAAATTCCTAAAATCTTAAAAAAATCTTTTCTGGAATCCTTGTTTGATTTTCTTCAAAGTAGTGGTGTTGTTTGACTTGTTTGGACCACTACTTAATTCTGAAAGCTAAAAATAATTCATTGGTAGTTAAATTTCTGTCTCAGGAATAATTGGTTTAGGGTTTCTTCTTTCTCTTTAGAGACTCAATTAAAAGGAAATATACAATCACACATACAACTTGTCTTTCCTTTGATTGTGAACTTTCAAACTTGTTTGAAAACTTAAAGAGAAAAACCCTAAAAATTCATTTAATTAAATCACATCCTAAAAGACAAAAATATAAAAAAATTGTGTGACAACTTGATTTTCATTGGAGCCACTCTCCAATTCCTGCACACACACAAAAAAATCAAATAACAGGGCAACAACCCAATAAACGCCCTCCACATTCCGTGTGCACTATAGAATCCTAGACCTAATTAAAATTTGTAGCAACTTGACCCCTAAGGCTTTATCAACTTAGGCTTGCTATTTAGGTTTTAAATTTTCTTTAGTTAGTACCAATTCTGTCATCTGTATCTGGTGTTCAGGCTGAGGGGCCGTGTCAAACGACCAGGCGCGGGTTTGTACAAGCACCTGGGGTTTTCCCTGGGAAACGTTTGGGCCCAAACCTCCCCTTAAGCAACCTGGCTAGATTTGTTGATAGAATGGGTATTCACTATTGACTACTTATTTCCTATATAGACCAAGTCTTAGGTTATTATTAGGGAGTCACAATCAAGTTAGGTCTAGTTTTTGTTTGTTTGAATTGCACACTTTCTCTCATCTCTTTCTCTTCTCCTCCCCTCCCCGTTCTTCCATTTTATGCACGGGCGACGGTCTCAAAATCCGCACTTGGAAGGACCATTTGATTTCGCCCCCCACGTAAAAAGACCACTTTTTCTGTCTTCTCCTGAAAAAATGGAAACACAACAAAATAGGTCCACTGACCCTTCCACGTCTACCTCTAACCCCACCTCTAACCCTAATTCTAACCCTTCCACTCAAAACCCAACCACCAGTAACTTTCCACACTTGGAGCTCCCCAATCTTGAGTTGCCCCACACACAACATCAAGACCCCCTACCTGATCTTTTAAAATTGATGGCCGATCAGATTAATAAGTTAAATTCCAATCAACAAACATTGACTAGGAACATCCAAAACCTAGCCAATCCAAGGCCAAACCCACCACCCCGTCAGCAGCCTGTTGTTCCTCTAAAAGATTTCTATGATCCGTCTTATTATGAGGAACGACCAGGGGTGGTCATACCGGAGGGGGACTTTGAGATCAAGCCTGCCGTCCTGAACCTGATTAAACACTTTCATGGCCTTCCTAGGGAAGATCCTTTCAGCCACCTTGAAGAACTAACTCTTCTTGCACAGACAACCCGTTCCCGAAATGTGCAAGAAGACATATGGCTGATGCGGCTTTTTCCATTATCTCTCAAAGATAAGGCCGCTTATTGGTTCAGGACCATTGGCCGACCCATCACAACATGGCCTCAACTCAAGAGTGCCTTCCTCAAGAAATTCTTTCCCATAGGTCGTACCAATTCCTTACGAAGATCTATTACGACCTTTCACCAAAAATCTGGTGAAACTTTCCATGATTCTTGGGAAAGATTTCAAGACCTTTTAAGAAGTTGCCCGCACCACGAGATTCCTTTATGGCAGCTCGTGCAAATCTTCTATCATGGATTAGAAGATCAAATCCGACAGTTTGTCGACGCCTCGTGTGGCGGCAACTTTTTAAATAAAGATGCAGAAAGTGCCTATGACCTGTTCGAAGAAATGAGTGAAAACTCATTTAATCAAGCTTCCATGAACACATTTTGCAGAACCCAAAACCCGCAGTTCGGTGTTCATGAAATAGGCACTCAATCTATCCCTGTCACCCAAGATGATCTTCAATTGATTGCTCAAAAACTCGACCAGATGCATATTAATCAAAAGAAAATTGAGGAAAGACTAGCCACTTCAACTCAAGCTCCACACCCACATCTAACCCAACCTAACTTTCCACAAAGAGAAAATTTGCACAATCTCAACACTACCCCTGCTGATTATTCTGAGGTTGCCCATGATTCACTGGGGAACTACAACTATCCAGATCTTAACCCCACTCAAAATATTTCTGCCATCCAGGAGCCCTTTAAAAATTCTTCCAATTGGAAAAATTACCCGAACTACTCCTGGAATAATCAAGTTTCCTCCCAACCATATCATTTTAATGGGTATGGGTCGAATCCAAATTTCCATCCTGGGCCATCCCAACAAGATATCAATGCCCAGATGCTGCGAACCCTGCAGGATATGCAAACAAAAATGACGGAAGTAACCCGCAACATCACAAATCTGAACAATCAGATTGGGGTTACTCCCACGCAAAGACCTGTAGGACATCTTCCGTCCCAACCCATACCCAACCCTAATCACCAAGGAAACCATTATATGGGCAGAAATCCACATTATCCACATCAGCCTCCTCCTAATCCACCTCAGCAGCCGCCCAGGTTCCTGCAATCACAGGCCCCCCCACCTCCTCCAAATAATAATCCGACTGCACATGCAGTTACCTTGAGGAGTGGGAAAACCACCACTGACCCCGAGCCTTCGCACGAACCTGGTAAGATACATGTGCAAGTTGACTCCCCACCTCCCCATCAGGAAGAAAAAGAACAACAACAATCTCAAGACAAGATTCCTATCCCTTTCCCACAAGCTCTCTACCCTACCACCAACAAAAGAAAGAAATCTGAGCCCACTACAGAAGAACTCATGGAGCTATTTGGGCAAGTTCATATCAATATCCCTCTCCTAGATGCCATCAAATATATACCTGCCTATGCTAAATTTTTGAAGGATATTTGTACTCCTAAAAGGCAGGCTAAAAATCTAGGACAGGTGCATCTTTCAGAGACAGTAAGCTCTGTCATACAGAGTAAGCTGCCTCCTAAGATGAAAGATCCGGGGGCGCCTTTAATTTCTGTAATTATTGATGACACTACATTTAATCGCGCCCTCCTTGATCTTGGTGCCTCTGTAAATATTATTCCCACAAGTTTATTTGAAGAATTTCAGATCGGTGAATTAAAACCCGTCGAGGTTACCCTGCAATTAGCCGACCGATCTACAATCAAACCTCGTGGGATTGTTGAGGATGTATTAGTCAAGGTCCAGAATTGTGTCTTCCCTGCAGACTTTCTGGTTCTTGACATTGAGGCACCCGAATCATTACTGGACTCCCCGATAATCCTTGGACGCCCCTTTTTGGCTACTGCAAAGGCAAATATCAATTGCCACACAGGCAAAATGGATATCAACTGTGCAGGCCAAACTATCACCTTAGATATTTTTAAATCCTCCAGGAGATTCCATGATGATAACTTCTTTGAGGACTCAGATACTGAAATTTCTAATATGGTGGAGGAGACAATGTTAATAGATACCCTTACCGACCACAGTTTTTTTGAGGACTCTGATTCAAACTCAGTGGTCGGCGAGATCTGTGATCCGGAAACTTGTCTTGACTCCAAATTTGTTCCTGATACCCCCCCTGACCCACCCACTATTAACGCACCTAATTTTTCCACACTAACTCACCATTCCTTCCCCGACCCCTTTCTTACGGACCTGCCACCAACCCCGCCCGAGTTTGGCACCCAACCTGAATTAAAACCATGGCCAGACTCGGGCCACACTTATCAATTTCCATCTCACTTTGATCCCAATATTATTTCTAATCAATTTTCTAGGGATCTAGACGAAGACACCTTTTTTGCGGGCATTCAAGTGTCCAATTATTTACATGATTTTCCGTCTTCTGTGCATACCTTCACGCCCGGCTGAATGGCGTAAAAGATAGCACTGGATGGGAGGTAACCCATCATTTTCTTGCTTTCCTTTTTTCTTCTTTTTCCAGGTTTTATTCATCCTAAACCTGACCGTTCTTCACTAAGGTGATTCCTTTTCCCTCCTAATGCATGAGGACATGGCATATCTTGAGCATGGGGGGGGTGTTTTTAAATTTTTACGATCGATTTAGGATGTTTAAAACCTAAAAACATGCAATTTTCTTTAATTTATTTCCTGCTTGCATACCAAAAAAAAAAAATGTTGAAAACTTTTTGAGGAAAAATTTTGAAATCAGGACTAAGGTCGAAAAATTCACTTCTGGTACAATGGGATTTAATCCTTAACAAACTAAGGATAAGGATATGGATCTGATCATTAGAATTCCAGGGTCTATTTTAGACTAGATCAGATATCCTTCTCTAAAATTCCACCTGAACTCATGATAGTTCAGGTGACTTGATCCTATTTTGTAATATGGAAAGTATTTGACTTAGTTTTTGATTCAAAAACCTGCGATTCTTGAGAAACTTCTTGTGTCAATTTTTACACACAAGCCAACAACTAAAAATTTGAAAAAACTCCCTTGTTTGGATTTAGTAAAAGTCTGAAGCAGATCATTGGTTTGAGTTCCCACCGTCGAGAAGAAGGAAAAAACCTTCTTTGAGGACGCGATGTCAACATGTTACCGCCTCGGCGCTGCTCTATATCTATATTTCATATCTTTAGACGGAGCATTAAAGCGCATTTCAGCAGCTCAAGTGTCTTGGACGGTGCTCTACCTATAGCGTCGGAGCAAGAGCTTGAGTTTGCTTGGAGCGCCCCTTTTCACCGCATCGTGTTTTGGGGTTGTGAGCTCCTGGGTGGTGTCATGGACAGTGCTATCCCGAAGTACTGGCGCCAGAGCCCCCTCGAGGAATGGTAATGGGAATGATGATACCGACACATCTGTTGTAAGACTAAGCTAAAAATAAGCACGGGGGAGAGAAAAAAAAAAAAAAAAATATATATATATATATATAATAATAATAATAATAATAATAACACGTCCTTATAAAGGTTGGCTTTTCACAAGCACAGACACAAGGTTTTAAAGGAATTTGCAAGTTGCGAATCAGATTCACGAGCCAGAAAAATCCTAAAAACAAACATTTCAAGTCATCTGAATTAACAAGGGGTTAATTTGTGAATTTTCTGAGGATATATTGATCCCGTTCTATCTAATGGTTGGATCCAAAAACAAATCCTGATGTTTCTCTTCAACAAATCCCGTATCTCCTGTGTTTTAATCTACCAAGGTCCCTTAATCTCTTTTTCTCCTCAAAAGTCAAAAAAAAAAAAAAAAAAAAAAAATTAGATTTCCCAAAAATTCCGTTTTCCAAAAAAATTAATGTTTTGCTAAGAGACTAGCAAAAGATAAGCATGGGGGTGTGATAAACGCCAGTTTATCATCATTTTTATGCTTTAAAACTAACCTAGCTCTTAGGATTTTACTCTGCAAACGGGTTTTTGGGCTGCATTTAGGCATAAATTAGGATAGGCATGCATTGCATTTTTTATTATTGTTTTAATGTGTTTTTGTGAGTGTTAGGGATGTACAGATTCACAGATCCCTAAAACCCTAGCACTCAAGAAGGCAATTGGTGAAGGAGAAGCCCAGACTAGTTGGAACCCAGCTTGATCCAGCTCACCATAGCTGGAACCTAGCTTACTTGAACTAGGGTTAGCTCATCCCAGCTCCATTCAGCTAATCTCAGCTGGATGGCAGCTCAAGAGAGTTCACCTTAGCTCACCCTAGCTCAAGTCAGCTCAGATCCAGCTCAACTTAGCTGAGTCTAGCTCACCTCAGCTCCCACTAGTTCACAGGGAGCTCTAGCTAGCTCAGCTGAGTTGACAGGAGTTTACCCCAGCTCAGATCCAGCTACATTCAGCTCCACTCAACTCCAGCCAGCTGAAGAAGAATTCATCTCAGCTCAGGAAGCTCAAGTCCAGCTCCCGGGGACTCAGCTTAGCTCAACTCAGTTGAGCTAAGCTACCTTAGCTGCCTCAACCAGCTTGATTCTCCCCGGAAGCACCAGACCTAGCTCACCTCAGCTCATTTTGGTAGAAGCTAGCTCACTTTAGCTTGGCTTAGTAGCTAGCAAAGAACTAGCAAGCTAAGCCAGCTAGAGTAGCCCCATGCCAGCCTCTTCAGCAGCAGCCAGCTCCAGCTCCAGCTCCAGACTTCTTCTCCTCAGCTCCTTGCTCCAAACCCTAGCTCCAACACCTTCTCCTCTACTCCACCTTTAGCTAAGCTAGCTTAGCTTATCTTAGCTTAGCTTAGCTTAGCTAACAACCAGCTCCTTGGCCATTCATTACCTCCAAAATCAACCCTAGCTAGCTCCACCAACTCAAGCCTACCTAAGCTAGCTACCCTACTCAAGTTGGCACCACCTCCTAGCCATCCCTTCACCCCATTATCTCCACCAAAAGACACTTCAAGTTGGCGCCAAAAACCACCCCTAACCACCTCTATATTGGCGCCACTTTCAGCCCCTTAATCCACCTTACACCTACCCACATAAGCCATCCTAGCCATCCACCTAACCCCCCTTCTAGAATCCTTCTTGGCGCCAACTTAGACCCTCTTCTAGAAGCCATTTTGGCGCCAATATCAAGGGGTGTCAACACACATAACCACCCCTTAGGTGTCCCTTAAGGTGGCGCCAAACACCCTTGGCCATTGGATCCTTAACCACCTCCCTCCTTCCATCCTAGCCATCCATTTCAAAGGTCACCATAGCCCCCCTCCTATTCTATAAAAGGCCACCACCTACCACCATTTTGAGGCATCCTCCCTTAGTATATTTTCTACCTAAACCACCTATACCTACGGCCAAGAAGAAGGAGTAGAGAAGGAGATTAAAGGGGCACATCACCAGCCCTTTTGGTGCCTTCTTCTCCCCACTCTCTTCAACTTGAGCCACGCCAAGGAGGAGGACTCTCCCACTTCAAGGAGGACGGCCAGGCAAAGGAGAAAAGCTTAGGGTGGACGTCCACCCTTGGAGAGAAACTTAGGGCACGCCCCCTTAGGGCTTGCCTTGGAGGTCATCACTTTGGCGGAGTACTGCAAGGAAGGAGTTGAAGGATTCTTTTCAAGCTTGGGAGCCACCAACCTTGGAGCAAGAAGCCCTCTTCTTCACCATCTATCTAGAGGATTTGTGTTTTATTTTCTTATTTGCAATTTTCTAGTAGTACAAGCTTTCCTCTACTAGGCCTTTTGTAAAACACTTTATCAATTATCTAGTTGCCTTCTTTGCAATTTTTTTTGTTTGCATTTCTATTTGCTTATTTTCAGCATTCTTCACTTCCTCTCCCTAATTATTCTAGGCCTTCACTTGCTTAGAGTGAGCTTAGGGAGAGGCTCTACTTGCCACTTTAGAGTAGTTTACTTAATTGGAAGTGTAAACACTTTTCCCGCCATAATTTCGCATGTTGCCTTAGTTCAAAAATAAAGAAAAATGGTATATTGAAAATTACCAAAAAGAAAGTTGAGATATATTCCAAGCAAGAGAATCAATTTTGCAACCATATTGCCTCCTTGGACGACCCTAGATACTCCCCTATCTAGGATATAAATTTTAAAAGCGAAAGCGGATTTACGCGTTACAACGACGTATTTTAACAAACCGCGTATTTCGCTATCAGTGGTCAGGGTCCAGTCTTGAGAGATGATTAGCAACAACATTCTGGGCTCCGGCCTTATCGCAGATCTCAATGTCAAATTCTTGGAGCAGAAGGATCCAACGAATCAGTCTAGGCTTGGCATCCTTCTTGTGCATTAGATGGAGAATGGCCGTGTGGTCAGTGAATATAATAACATGCCAGCCTAGAAGGTAAGAGCGGAATTTCTCCAGCCCAAAGACGACCGCCAGTAGCTCTTTCTCAGTGGTAGTATAATTACGTTGGGCCTCATCCAACGTCTTACTGGCGTAGTACACCACAAAGGGTTGTCTATCGCGTCTTTGTCCCAGGATGGCTCCGACTACAAGGTCGGAAGCGTCACACATGAGTTCAAAGTCGAGGGACCAATTAGGTGGCTGGAGAACAGGGGCCTTGGTGACAGCATCACGCAGCTGCGTGAATGCTCGTATGCAATTGGGGCCCATATCAAAGGGTACATGGGTCGATAGGAGATGAGTTAAAGGTCTAGAAATCTCGGAGGAGTCTTTGATGAATCTCCTATAGAAACCGACGTGTCCCAAGAAGGAGCGGATTTGTTTGACAGAGCCAAGCATAGGTAAATCAGCAATTACATCAAGCTTAGCTCTGTCAACCTCGATACCCCTATCGGAGATGATATGCCTGAGAACAATTCCCTCATGTACCATAAAATGACTTTTTTCCTAGGAAAGCACAAGGTTCACATCAATACATCTCCGAAGGATACGGGTCAGGTTGGCAAGACAGTCATCAAAAGAGGGTCCAAAGATCGAAAAGTCATCCATGAAAACCTCGAGAAAGTCACCCACCATGTCATGGAATATCGCTAGCATACATCTTTGGAAAGTTGCTGGCGCGTTACAAAGTCCGAATGGCATCCTTCTAAATGCAAAGGTGCCGAAGGGGCAGGTAAAGGTGGTTTCTCTTGGTCCCTGGGGTCAATTGCCACCTGCTTATATCCATAGAATCCGCCCAGGAAATAGAAAAATTTATTTTCCATTAACCGCTCCAGGATTTGGTCAATGAAAGGTAGCAGAAAGTGATCTTTCTTCGTTGCCGCATTAAGTTTCCTATAGTCTACACACACTCTCCAAGATGTAGGAGTGCGTGTAGGGATGGATTCACCCCTATCATTGACCCGGATAGTGAGTCCTGCCTTTTTGGGCATGACATGAATCGGGCTCACCCAGGGGCTATCACTGATCGGGCAGATTATACCCGCATCCAGCCACTTAATAATTTCCTTTTTAACGACCTCCCGCATGTTAGGGTTGAGACGTCACTGCATCTCACAGGAAGGTCAAGCCTCCTCCTTCGTATATATACGGTGAGTGCAGTAGGAGGGGCTAATGCCAGTTAAGTCTGATAAGGACCATCCAATGGCTACCTTGTGTTCCATAAGGACCTTTGTTAGTTTTCACTCTTGCTCCCTGGTCAATTTTGAACTAGTGATTACTGGGAGAATTTCATTTGGTCCTAAGAAAACATACTTAAGCATATCAGGCAACTCTTTCAGCTCGGGAGAGGATGGTGAAAGATCTGGCATTTCCTGGAATGAGAGTGTCCCAAGTGGATTAGAAGAAAACAAGGCAGGAGGAAGAAGTTGGCCCTCAGATTGGCCAAGAAGAGGGGCATCTTGGATTGATGGATCCAAAAAGGGATAGCCCCAGTGAGCAGTATGTGGGCTTAAGGTCCCAGTGTGGAGTTGCAATTCCGCCTAATTTGGCAGGAAAGAAAGGGCAATCCGATCTTCAAGAGTGTGGATCGGCGGTGAGTAGCCCGAATATGACTCAGACCACGAGGTATGGGAAGCAGAGAAAACCTCGTCAGAAGTCTGGTCAGGAGAAGGTACGGGAAAAGGGAGGGATGGGGGAATGTCATAATATGTGTCGGTCAGGCAATCGTCTGTGTTGAAAGGCAATCCACAGTAGTCAGAATAAGTCCCTATTAGTTTGATACACGCGCTGACGGCCATGTCCTCATCAGACATGTCATCCTTGATGCAATCGCAATCAAAGTTCTTGGCTGCCTTGAAGATGTTAAGCTTGAGCTTCTCAGCTCAAATAGCAATGTCAATACAGCCTGACTCGCAGTCGATATGGGCGCAGGCAGTGCCTAAGAAAGGTCGACCAAGGATGATTGGACAATCAAAAAGTGAGCTAGGAACTTCCATATCCAAAATAAGAAAGTCAACAGGAAAACAGAGACTATTGACCCTAACCACCACATCTTCCACCACACCCTTTGGTATTTTGACAGAACGATCTGCCAACTGTAACGTGACAGGGGTGGGTTTTAGATTTCCTAAGGCAAATTTCTTGAGCATGATGGTTGGTATACGATTGATAGAAGATCCTAGATCAAGCAGAGCACAGTTAAAATTGCAACCTTGGAAGCTGCAAGAAATAAGCGGTGTGCCCTGATCTTTCTACTTCGGTGGTAGATTTGGCAGTATAGCACAACTCACATGAGGCGAGAGAACCACCAGATTCTTTGTTTTCTTTGACTGTTGCCTGGGTGTAGCGTAGTCTTTGAAAATTTGGGCGATAGTAGGTATGTGGTCGATAGCCTCTAACAGGGGTACCTTGATTTCAACATCCCTGAATAAATTACCCAGGTTATCAAAGGCCTGCATATCCTTTTTCTTGCCTTTTGGCTCCCTCAGTAGAGCCTTAGGGAATGGGACTGATTCTGGCACTAGTTTGGGTGTATTGTCCTCTCGCGAATGCGGTACGCATCCCGAATGAGAGGGCGATAAAAAAGATGGGCTAGGATCAGGTCGAGGTGGATCGACGGTTTGCTTACCGCTCGTAGTAATCGTATTAGATGTCGTGGGTCCAGTGGGATCATAAGGCGGAGGAGGGTTCACAATAGGGACATAAGGGTGAGGTGTAGTTGCTGCGGGATTAGCCTGAAATCTCGGTGGAATGCTCAGAGCCTGCAGAATCTGATGAACCTGCCCCTGAGAAGGTCGTACCTGTGGTTGAGGACCACGGGGTCCGAAATTTCACGGGTTGGGAATAGGTTGGGCAGGAAGAGTGCCCTGAGATCGAGTTGCCATGCATAGTTGACTGATCTCAGCATTCTGCTGCACCAATTGGTGCTAAAGAGAGGTCATGTTCTCTTCATGGCGCTTAGACATTTCCGCCATCATTCGCATCAGTTTATCAAGAGGACTCGATGCGTGTTCTGTTTGCGGTATGCAAGGACCTGATGGCGGATTCGCCACAGGATTAGACTGGGCCCTTGGGATGACGGGTGTGGACGGTCGCATTGGTCCACCCGCAGGGTTTTGGCGCTATGGGTTGCTAGGCCATGCGAAGTTCGGATGATTTCGCCACCCTGGGTTATAAGTAGCAGAGAACGGGTTGTCCCTAGGGCGCAAGCATCTTCTAAGCTAGAAGATGAGTCCGCATGTAAATATGCATCCGAGCACACGGAGGCTTGGTCCTCCATGTCAAAATACTGGCTTGTAGAAGCCAGATCCACATGACTTACCGAATCACTCGGCGTGATGCTCGGTAAGGAAGATCTCATGGGGTTTTTGGGGATAAGCCTGGTTTTGGAAGGATTAGGATTATGACGAAGTGGTGAGGTATGGGTGTTTGCCATAGAATGGGTAGGATTGGCTAGAAGCTCGTCCAGCTTCTTGTGCACGACGGAGACTTCATCCAATTTTTGTGCGATTAGGCTAAGATCTGTGGATGAATGGGAATGTCTCGTGTCAACTTCATGAACATTACGGGGCAGGCTGGTATGATTAAAAGCAACAATGGAGGCATTGTTCATTGAGTTTCGCTCATGGTTTCAAATAATTCGAATGCTCCATTCTCATCTTTATTCATGAAAGTCCCTCCACAAGAAGCGTCTGCCATCTGCTTCAAAGTCTCATTTAGCCCATAATAGAAAATCTGGGCTATATGCCACTTAGGCAGACTGTGGTGTGAGCACTTCTGGAGGAGGTCATTATACCTCTCCCAAGCCTTATGAAACTGTCCGCCATTTTGTTGCGTAAAGGAAGTTATAGCATGGCTAAGCGCATTGGTTCGCCCGATTGGGAAAAATTTCTTGATAAATGCTGTTCGCATCACTTCCCAAGAATGGATGGTTCTCCCAAGGGTGTGTAACCATTGCGACGCTTTATCCTGCAACGAAAATGGGAACATTTTCATGAGGACAATTGATAACTAGATGTTTCTTGGTTTAACCGTTTCAGCCAATCGGGTTAGGTTTTCCAAATGGAGAAAAGGATCTTCATTTGCAAGACCATGGAAGTGAAAGTTAATTAGCCCAATTATATTGGGTTTCAATTCAAAATCGTCCCCGCCCATGGGGACTTGGATTTGTCCTATGGTCTCTGTAGCAGCGGGATTTTGATAAGAGCTAAGAGACCTAGGCTCCTCCCGTTCGGGAGGGTCCTGCATTTCCTCCAAGGTTTCCCTAATGGATTCAATCTGTTCATTATACATTTCCATTTGGGCTTGGAGGGGGGTTATGGGGTCCATGGCTCCACCACCTGGTGGGATTTGAGGGGGGCGGTTTCCTCCCTTGGGATTTGGGGGTGGGCGTGCAGCCATGTTTGTGGAGGAGGATGACGATTCGATTTCTTTCCTTCTAAAATTATTAGACAATTCAAACAATTCAAGGTTTTGTGACCTCCTCCCAAACATGCACTACCGCAGGAAGAATTGGGGAGATAAGAAGGGAAAAGGGAATGAGAGAATTGACGTCGCAAAGGTACACTTGATGACAATCAAGGCAATCAAAGTCCTAACCTCTACAATGTGCCCTTGGACCTAAAGATCTAAGTTACCTACTATCACAACCTACGGAACCAAATGCGAGCACCACGGAACCACCGGGCCAGATTGAAAGGTCGTTTGCCCCAGTCTTAGACACCCGATAGCACGTGGGAACCCGCACCAGCACGTAGGCGCTACATGCAGGTAGTTAGACCTCCAATCCTTAATAAGGGTCAAGTTAATACCAGTTTTAATTAGAAGCTTAGGATCGAGTGCTTTAGGAATGTGAAGGGCGTTGTATACGGGTAATGCCCAAGTGCATTGATTTTAGAAAGTGTGTAAACCAAGCATGCAATGGGGAAATCTCCCCGAATTGAAGTTTTGGTTGGTGAATGGTTTTTAGAATTTCAGCCTTAAGTAGTATGGATTTTAATATTTCGCTGAGTTACCAATTCAACCAATTTCTGGGTTTTGAGAAAATACAAGTTTTTCTATGCCCAATAAACCCTTCTTCAATGTGAGTTGGTTAATGCATGCTAAAAATGCAATGGGCTTCCCTAGGTGGAAATTTCTATGTGTGGATGCACGAGTCAATTTTTGGTTAGTGTGAAAGGGAGCTAAAGCACTTCAATTCAAGTGCTCCCAATCACCAAAATGATGTTCCACACACAATTCTCAACCACAAGATAATGTAAAGAAAATTAAAATTTTGGAGTTGAAATATTCGGGATCAAATCTAAGGCACGTGAAAGGTCGTGGTGGGGTTGGAATCAACTCAATTCCAAGTCTCCCCACCAAAAAATTGTGATCCCGAATTATGGATAAATGAGGCAAGGAGGGATGGCAATCAATCTATTTAATCTTGCCTCAAAGAATACTTCACACGATGAAAGATTCAAGAATCAAGATTCCTGGATCTTCGCTATGTGAAGTTTAGGCGGGAAATCCCGGGGTGATGGGGGTGATAGCAGACAATCAAACAAGTGATTTTTAATCCACTTACTCCAAGAAATCCCAAGAAGTGTTTTTTTTAGGTTTTTTTTTATTTATTTAGGTGACAAGTTAACCTAAGATGCTGAGAGAGAGAGACCTACCATTTCAGCAACGTGGGCGAAGCTCTGGTGTGGCGCCGGCAACTTCACTCTCTCGTTCCCTCCTTGGATCAGCCCACATCTTCGACTTCCTCTGCCTGCCTCCTCCTTGCAATTGGTTTACCTGCACACCAGCAAACAAAAACACCCTTGAAGAGAAGGGTGTGAGAAGAGAAAATCAAAGGAATGAAGTAGAAACTTACCTTAATGCACACCTCCCCAGAAAAAGCGTGGTGGAACTCGAATAGGTTGTATTAATATGGTGAAATTATCGTTGAAGTTAATATAGTGGCTAACCTAAATCGAGTCTAACCATCATTCACAAAATTTTTTAACCTGGCCTACTTAATTTTATCTTGGTCACTTTTAGGCCCAGGGTCGATCTCAGGGAGGCAAGGATTAAAGGTGAAGAAGTTTCTACGCCTTTCCTAAAACGTATCTCTTCCGTGCATTTATTATGTTTTTGGTTCTTTTTTTTTCTAAGATTTTTTTGTTGATAATATTGTCCTTAAGGCACACCCTCAAAATCAAGTTCTTGGCTTTGAGACAAATTGTTCTTGGCTTTGAGCCAACTTAGGGTTTCCTAAAAAACTGGTCTTGCTATTCGCAAGATCGAGTACCTGCAAGACAAGAATTATCTTTTCTCTTTTACTCTTTTTTTTTATCTTTTTTTTAATGGCAGCAAACAAAAGAGAAATAAAAATAAGGTAGGTTTCTTGTAGAGAAATAAATACAGTCTTTATATATATGGATATGTATATATTATATATAGGGGTAGGGGTGGAAGTGGAGATGGCGTGTAGCATAGTATCGAGTTGGTCCATGTCTAGAAAGGCGCAACTAACAAGACGAAGTGACGCGTAGAGTGTAGGATGGATGTGTGGGAGTGTGTGAGAAGGTGCTTGCTTTACACGAGTATCGGGGAATATCAGCAACTGGTGTAGATATTCCCGTGATATAATGCGTGGTGGAGTGACTAGTGCAAGGGCGTATGGATACAGGTAGGTGATGTATATATTTATATGTATATATATATATATATATATATATAGATAGGGTTATGACTATATAGGTATATATGTAGTTGTATGTGTATATATATATATATATATATATAGTAATATATGTATATGTGTATATATATATATATGCATATGTATATATAGATTTATATGTATATATATGTATATATGCAAAAATATCTATATATAGTTGTATAGGTATGAATATGTATATATGTATATATATATATTTCTATATATGAATATATATATGTATGTATGTATATGTATGTATATATATATGTATGTATGTATGTGTAGGCGTGTACAAGTGAGTGTGTGAGTGTACGAGTGTGTATGTGTATGAGTGTGTGTGTATGAGTACTGGTTTGTTTGCTGGCGGGTGAGTGAGAGAGAGAGAGGGTGCGTTAAGTTGTCTGGCGGGTGCGTCCGCTGTCAGATCTAGCAGCAGGGAGGGCGCGCAAGGGGTTCACGTAGGCGTTGGGGGGAGTGCGCGTGCTGTCGTCGTGCGCAGGCGGGTGCGAGGCCGCAGCGTAGCGCACTGCGTAGTGCAACGCACAGCGCTGCGGGTGGGAACGGGCGCGGGTGCAGACGCGGGCGCGGGCGCAGACGTGGGCGATCGATTGGAGCAGGTTGCTGGCGAGGAGAGAGAGCGCTGTGCCACTGGCTAAGTGAGAAACAAACCGGTGGCTACAGTGTCACGCTGAGAGGCGTGAACAGTAGCTACAGTGCCACGCGGGAGCGGGTGACCGGTAGCACCGGTTCTATGTGCGCGAGCGTGCTAGGAAGCGCCTGTGCCGCGGGTAGAGCTTGCAGAGGTCTGCAGGCATGCGCGCGGTGGCCTGCGCTACTGCTGGCGGCCGTTGCTGCTACTGGAGCTTCCGACCTTGGAGCTCTGGCAATGGCGGAGAGGGCTTCCAGCGATGAAAACAGAGAGTGAAACCACCATGCCCACCTGCTCATGAAGGAGCTGGGCGGTGGTGGAACTCATAGTGGTGGTCATGGGACCACTGTGAGCTTGCTCCTGCCCATAGTGTGTCTCTTCAATGGGAAGAGATATTGCGTATGGAGGGGAGAGGGGAGGAGATTGGCCTGGAGGAAGGTGTCTAGGGGTGGTGTGTGTTCCAGGCTCCCCTTGCGCAAGGGAGAGGGTGAGGCTTTTTAAAGAAGGAGATGCATGCCACCACCATGCTGCTGGGAGAGGAAGTCCAGCCATGCTGTTGGCAGAGGAGAAGTTTGTTAGAACTTGAATAGGCTGTATTAATATGATGAAATTATTGTTGAAGTTAATATAGTGGTTAACCTAAATCGAGTCTAACCATCTTTCACAAAATTTTTTAACCTGGCATACTTAATTTTATCTTGGTTACTTTTAGGCCCAGGGTCGATCTCAGGGAGGCGGGGATTAAAGGTGAAGAAGTTTCTACGCCTTTCCTGAAATGTATTTCTTTCGTGCGTTTATTATGTTTTTGGTTCTTTTTTTATTTAAGATTTTTTTGTTGATAATATTGTCCTTGAGGCACACCCTCAAAATCAAGTTCTTGGCTTTGTGCTAAATTGTTCTTGGCTTTGAGCTAACTTAGGGTTTCCCAAAAAACTGGTCTTGCTATTCGCAAGATCGAGAACCTGCAAGACAAGGATTATCTTTTCTCTTTTACTCTATTTTTTTATCTTTTTTTTTAATAGCAGGAAACAAAAGAGAAATAAAAATAAGGTAGGTTGCTTGTAGAGAAATAAATACAGTCTTTATAAATATGGATATGTATATATTATATATAGGGGTGGGGGTGGAAGATGGCGTGTAGCATAGTATCGAGTTGGTCCACATCTAGAAAGACGCAACCAACAAGACGAAGTGCCATGTAGAGTGTTGGATGGATGTGTGTGAGTGTGTGCGGAGGTGCTTGCTTTACGTGGGTATCGGGGAATATCAGCAACTGGTGCAGATATTCCCGCGATATTATGCGTGGTGGAGTGACTAGTGCAAAGGCGTATGATACAGGTAGGTGATGTATATATTTATATGTATATATATATATATATATATAGGGTTATGACTATATAGGTATATATGTAGTTGTATGTATATATATAGATATATATATGTACGTGTAGATATATATTTATGAATATATATATATCTATATATATATATTTATAACTATATAGATATATTTATAGTAATATATGTATATGTATACGTGTATATATATATATATATATATATATATATATGTATGTATGTATGTATATATATATATGTATGTATATATACTTATATATAGTTGTATAGGTATGAATATGTATATATGTATATATATATGTATGTATGCATATGTATGTATATATATATATTTGTATGTATGTGTAGGCGTGTACAAGTGAGTGTGTGAGTGTATGAGTTTGTATGTGTATGAGTGTGTGTGTGTATGAGTACTGGTGTGTTTGCTGGCGGGTGAGTGTGAGAGAGAGAGGGATCGTTAAGTCATCTGGCGGGTGCGTCCACCGTCAGATCTTGTAGCAGGGCGTGCGTGCAAGGGGTTCACACAGGCGCTGAGGGAGCACATGCGCAGGTGGGTGCGGGAGCGCAGCGCACTACGTAGCGCAGCTCATAGCGCTGCGGGTGGGAACGGGCACGGGCACAGACGCGGGCACGGGTGCAGACGCGGGCGATCGGCTAGAGCGGGTTGCGGGCGTGGAGAGAGAGCGCTGTGCCACCTGCTAAGTGAGAAACAAGCCGCTGGCTACAGTGTCGCGTTGAGAGGCATGAACAGTAGCTACAGTGCCACGCGGGAGCGGGCGACCGGTAGCACCGGTTCTACGTGCGCGGGTGCGCTGGGAAGCGCCTACGCGTGCAGGTAGAGCTTGCGGAGGTCTGCAGGCGTGCGCGCGGTGGCCTGCGCTGCTGCTGGCGGCCGTTGCTGTTGCTGGAGCTTCCGACCTTGGAGCTCTGGCAATGGCGGCGAGGGCTTCCAGCGATGAAAACAGAGAGTGAAACCACCATGCCCACCTGCTCACGAAGGAGTTGGGTGGTGGTGGAACTCACAGTGGTGGTCGTGGGACCACTGTGAGCTTGCTCTTGCCCGCAGTGTGTCTCTTCAATGGGGAGAGATACTGCGTATGGAGGGGAGAGGGGAGGAGATTGGCCTGGAGGAAGGTGTCTGGGGGTGGTGTGTGTTCCAGTCTCCCCTTGCGCAAGGGAGAGGGAGAGGCTTTTTAAAGAAGGAGATGCATGCCACCGCCATGCTGCTGGGAGAGGAAGTCCAGCCATGCTGTTGGTAGAGGAATGGCACGAAGAGGTGCATGCCCCATGCCCTGAGTCGTGCGAGGGAGAAGAAATTCAAAGTCAAAGTAAAAAAATGAGAATGGTGAATTTGCAATGTAACCCTTGATGAAGACGTTAATTACATGGCCAATTATTCACTCTCCTTCCCTCTTTTAAAAGAAAAGCATGCATGTGTCTATGTACAAATGCCACTATTGCTACATAAGATGCAATGGTAGTGCTAGGAAATAACACAAGATGGCATAATTTCTGGTGTATTTTTGTTGTGCAATCAGGGAGTTATGTAGATACATCTATATCACATAAACTGTCTATTTATGCATGTTCTTAGGTGTATAATTGCATTCAACATTATAAATACTACATAGCATGCATCATTCTGCATTTAGATTTGTTTGTACAAATTTTAGGTTAATTTTCCCTTTTTGTGGCTAGGGGACAGGGCAATATCATCTCGAGGCCTCGGATTGAAGATCCAACCGTATGGATCTGATTAGGGCGACAATCGGAGTTCAACGACTCTGAGATTGCCCCGATTGGACCTCCATAGCATCAGATGCAGTCTGAGAAAGATCAGAGGTCAAGGGCCAAGGTAGTGTAAATTCATACCTCAAATGACAAATCCAACTGCACGGATGGGTTTGGATCGACGAATGCAGCCCAACGGCGTGAAAATCAGTCCAATTCGACATATGTGGCACCATCTACAAGTCAGAAAAAGTGGACGGCAAGGATGGCAACATCCCAGCCACTCAAATCACCCCAGTAATGCCTGCAGCTCTTCTTCTTCCTCCGATCAAGCAATCTCAGCCATTGGATCATCCATCCAATGGCTGAGAGCACGTGGACGAAAATCAACAAATGTGGCAAGGAAAGGCTGGTGGCGTAGCGGTCGAGCGGCGTACGCGGAAAGGGAGGTCGCAGGATCGAATCCTCGCATGCCTCAAATAGGCAGCCAGGCACTTGCGCTTAATTTGGGCCATACAGTCAAGATCGGATGATGGAGTGGCAACCACGTGGCTGCACGGATACTTGACATTACGCACGCGCATGATGACGCACCATCAGACGTGCCATCGTACGTGGGCGCGATCCTTAGCACGTGATTAGCATGCAATCACAACTCTCCATTCCAAATTTGACGGCTGAGATGCTATGAACCCTTGCGCTTCATCTCATCAACATACGAAACACCAACACAAGCCTACGTCATCAGATGCAGATCTAAGGGCCATCCTTCCATGCGAGCTTTAGCGACGTGGGAGCTTTAGCAATGGTTGCATGTGTTACTAAAGACCTCGATATTAATTTCTAGGCCTTAAAAAGACCTTTCTACTGATAACTCTACACCCAATGATGATAATTCCATCAAATGGGGTTAGTTTTGAGGATATTTGTGCATTAATGACATACCATAATGGGCTTAGGAGCATTGCATGCATGATGAATTAAGATTGCATATAATCAATGTTTAATGGCTATGTGTACAAGTGCATGTTGAAACAGGCCTCAGATGAGCAATCGGACCGCACGGATGGATTCAGATCGATGAATGGAGTCCAACGGACTCAAAATCACTTAAATCCAACATCTGAAGCTCCCTCAACCAGTCTAAGAAGTTCTGGTTGTTGATCATTAGATCAATGGCCCACAATCAACCACGTGGCACCATCCACCGTGCCCTGACCCACACTGTAGCCACGCTCATCACGCAGAGCGCTCTAAGCCGTCCGATCTAAGGATCGGACGGCTGAGGACCCACAAGCCTCACTAGCACCGCGCCCTCCATCGCGCCAAAGGGACTTTAAATTCTGACTGTTGGATCTCCATCTATTTACAGGGGTGAAATCGGGTTTAAAGTAATGCATTGTAATATAGTTGAAATCGCTTTAAAAACAAATAAATTTTATTACTCGAAGTTTAAGTCTGAGGTCGAATACAGGGAGCAAATGGAATTTATGCACTAATCTCAATAATTGATGCAATTTGAACATATAAAATTACTCAAAATCTAATTCAAAATGTAAAGCAGGAGTTTATGAATAATAAAATGTAGCATAAAAGAAAAATTGGGAAGAATTGGACATCTGAGTATGGAATTAGATGTCTTAAAAATGTTTGATTCTTCTTTCTTCCTTTGCTTCTTCTCTTTCTCTTCTTTTCTTCTTGGCTTCTTTCTTTCTCTGGCTCTTCTTTGGCTTTGGCCTTGCGAGCCTCAAATGTCTGCTTCTTCTTTTCTTCTTCTTCTTTGGCTTCTCTATTCTTCTTTCCTTCTCTGTGGCCTCTCTGTTCTTCTTTCCTTTCTTCCTCTTTCTTTCTGCCTTGGCTTTCTCTTCTTTCTTCTCTGGCTCTTCTCCTTCCTTCTTTGGCTTTCCCTTCTTTCTTCTCTTCCTTCCTTTCTTCTTCTTCCTTCCTTAGCTTCTGATCCTCAGCTTCCTCTGCAGCTTTTCTCCTTAGCTTCTTCAGTTTCCTCCTTTAGTCTTTAGCTTTCTTCCTTTTTTCTTCTTCCTTCCTTAGCTTCTGATCCTCAGCTTCCTCTTCCTTCTTCCTTTCCCTGCAAGTGCAAAACCTACCCCTACCCTCCCCTGCGAACTCTCTCTTTTCTCTCTTAGGCTCACTCTCCCAGAGCCATTCGGGTAAACGGGTCGGGTGAGCGCACCCAGGACCAGGTGCACCGGCGTGGGTGATGCGCGAGGAGTGCATAGGTTATCAGGTCAGGCTACCAGGTCCGTGGAGCGTGGGCATGGACGAGGAGTGGGGAGGAGTGGGACCTCACCCCGTGTTAGGAGGCGATAAGCCCCTGACACATTTACAATTTATACTGCTCCACTCATTTGAAAACAACCGAGGTGGGACTAAAAGTCCCACTTGCCTCGCGTGCGTGCCCGCAGGGGTTTTCACTTAATTGCAGCGATTGCAGTTCCTTGCAAATCCAATTACCTTGCTGAATGTGTGTGCGATACGAATCCACGTTGCCTGGGACGTGGGGCCTGGAGCAAGGCTGCCTGATTTGAGCTTGCGAGCAAGCTTCGCTCCTGCTTCAATGGAGAGAGAGGTCAGAACCTGCGTTCAAGCAACACGGCCTTGCAGTCTCATTATAATATGTAGGAGGCTTCACTGTGGCACGGCGAAGATGTCTCGATCGGTGGCATGGCTCAGGGTGGCCTGGGCGTGCTTGCCTAGGTCGTTCTGTTACCGTGAAGATGGGTTT
Source organism: Thalassia testudinum (assembly GCA_037157565.1). Lineage (NCBI taxonomy): Eukaryota > Viridiplantae > Streptophyta > Magnoliopsida > Alismatales > Hydrocharitaceae > Thalassia > Thalassia testudinum. The sequence continues at coordinate 81,430,196 of JAZHRO010000024.1, forward strand.
GTTCGGGGGTAGTGTGTGGAATGTGTGGCAGTCGATGGAGAGGGGGAAAATGATCAGTGGATGGTGGCAGAGCTTCCGGCGTAGTTGGCGAGGTGTGTGGGTGCATGGAGTGGTGGATGCACCTCGCCAGTGGTCTGCCGGAGGTGGAGACGATGGTGGTGGTCTGTGGTTGTCGAGGGGTGAAAATAAAAATAGAGGGAAAATAAAGAGTAGAGGAAGAGGAAAGTATTTAACCTAGTTTAAGGATGAAGGGGGAAGAGATGGCGGATGGCGTGTACCTGCCACCGCCGGAGACGAAGATCCTAGTGGAGGGGGACAGTGATGACGAAGAGGGTAGCTGGCGCGTGTGTAGGTATGGTGCGACGTAGACGATGGAGGTAGAGACAACTGTGCCACTGGTGTTGTGGCAGAGTGACGAGAGGAGGAGAAATAGGTCGCCGGAGCTCGTTGGGTGTCTGGCCGGAGGAGAAGAGATGAAATTGAGGGGTTGTCTCCGGCCAAACCAAGCTGAGGATGGATGGGAGGACCTCGGGTGTCTTTTATAGTCACAGGCAGAGGGCCTTGTGCTTGAAAGGAAAGCTTCCAAGCATGGGAATCCTCACTGGACATGGAAGGTGAGAGACACCCAAATCTCTCATGCGTTCGCATGAGAGATTAGGTGATAATCAGGGCTTGAGATTGTGTTCATATGATCGGGAATTCCTCAGAGAATCTCCCTTTCAAATTTGAGAGGGAGTCTCTGAGGAATCAAGGAGAAATTCCCCTTGAATCCTCGCCAGAGTAGGATTCCTCCACTGTAATGGTGGAGGGACCTAATTGAAAATAATGATGAGAAAGTTAGGGGGGTCTTTCAATAGTTTTTAAAAGCTAGGGGTTTAAATGTAATTAGGTTGGACTGTTTTGCAAAATAGGTCAAGGTGAACTCCCCTTAGGTCCAAATTTTGGTATAAACCTAATTTTGACTTAAGGAATCCAATGGTGAAGTTGGATTTTAGGTTTGACCACTTGTGACTGGGCATTTTACACAAAAACCCAATTTAGGGTAAATATTTGACTAGGACCCCTATTTAGGTTAAAATAGGTTCCAAAGGACAAATTGAAGGTTCTAAACCCTAGAGGATATTTTTTCATGAATTTTAAAGGGTTTAGGTGAATTTTATCCTGACCAGAACCTTGTTGAATTAAGTGGGTCTCTTTTAGGGTTACAAGAAGTCATTTAATTCCCATATTTCACATTAACCCTTTTCTGATTGAACCAACTCACTTTTTATCTTGTTAAGACCATTTGACCTATGTTTAGCTCCTGAGCAATTCCGTTGTTGTACTGCAATGGTAAAATTGCAGTTTTACCCTTTGTTTCTTGCTTTTCTTTCAAACCAGTTTTCCCTTGAGTTAGGCCCTTCACTTGGTTATGTAGGAGTTTTGTTCTCCTTTCTAGGTCAAAATGAGCTAGTTAGGGCTCATGATGGTGTTCCCATCACCATCCAACGGTCAACTTCAGCCACGCCCAAACACCCTTGCCTCTCCATCGCGCTAAGATGCATCTTGGCCGTCCGATCAATCATCAGACGGCTGAGCGTTCGTGCAAAACCACGGCAAAGCATGAGTGCACTACAGCGGTTAGCAACCCTCCATGCTCGACTTGGACGCACATTTGACACGCATCAGCTGCATCCACGCCTGTGATCAAAATTCAGTCGTTCATGCGCGCATGGATGACGGAGATGAGAGCCACATTGCGCAATAAGCCGCGCACAAGCACCGATGCACACAATGACGTAGGTGAGGCACGATCTAAGCGCCTAATCTCATGCGATCGTGGCCGTTGAAGCATGATTGCGTAGCAATCATAGGTCTTAATTGACCAAAATTAGGCTAGGACTTAGCATAAGTTAGGGTAATTCATGCATGCATAAGCATTACTAGCACCTTTACTGCTTTCTTTTAGCTATGCATAAAATAATGCTATAATGTACTGATTAAGTGTATTATGTCAATTACAGGTAATAAACTGGATCTGGAATAATTGGTGTTGCAGCAGAGCTGGAGCAGAAGACTTAGATTAGATGTAGTAGATAATAATGTAAGGGAGTTAAGGTATGCTACTCTGTTAAGTAGGAATAAAGCAATAAAATGTGAAGAACTTAGGTCCATCCTAGCACTAGGATAGCCTAGAGACTTCCCCAAGCCTTTGCCACCCTTAGATTAGGTCACCGCACCCTAGGAAACCTTAAAACCCTAATTCCAACCTTTATCTGGACGTCCAGATGAATTATAGGACATCCAGAACCCTTAGCCAACTCCCGCACACCTTAAACCCACTTCTATAGTGTTATTAGATGTCTAGACACTTGGGCAGACGTTCAATTTCTGTAGAATGCCCAAGAAAGAACCTTGAATTCTTCCTGACTCTGATTGGACGTCCAGACAACAAGTCTGGACTTCTGATTTTTGAGTATAAGATGTCTGATTCTATTCTTGGACGTCTGGAACTATTCTCCAGTTCCTGTTTTGAGATTCAAGCCTTGATCTTGGATCTCTAGCTCTCTAAACCCAATTCCAACCCCATAGGAACCTAAATTAAGGTACCCTAATTCTAGTACATCACCTCTAGACCTCCCTAAGGACCTAATTAGGTCCTCACTAAACTTAATTGACTTAGATCATAGTCAATTACCATTGCCTAGTCAATTGGACTCATAGGGTCCAATTGAGCTCAAATCTCAACCCGCACAAGTCCAATTGGACTTAGTGAGAGTCCAATTGACCTAAGCCCAACCTAATTGAGTTATTTCACTCTCAATTAGGTCACACCCATTCAATTAAATTTGTGCTAAGTTTAATTGCAATTCCTCCTTAGCAATTAGGGTTTGCAACACTAATTTAAGGCCTACACCTACCTAAACCCCTTAGGACCTAACCTAGACCACTTAGCCATGTAGGGCACGGCCACACACTCACACACACACACCCACTCATGCACACACACCCATCTAGATTTCTCTAGAACTCTCTTCAAAGTGGAGCCAAAATTAGCAACCAAGAGCCATTCAATTCCTAGATCCACTTTTTATGGATCTAAGAACTACCATGGCCGGCCACTTATGGGGCTCTCTCTAGAGAGTTCCACACTTCTCTAGAGAGTTTCCCTTAGGTCTATAAAAAGACCTAAGGGGTGGACATTTGCACCCATTCCATCTCTTGGCTTTATTCACTTCCATTTAGGTTAGCTACATTCACTTCCACTCCATCTCCACAAGTAGCACCACCATGGCCACCACCACCTCCACGCCAAGATGCTGGATCACCTCTCCAACCTCTCTCCAAGGGCCGGCCTAAGCACCATTAGCTGCCCCTCCTCTTCTCAACCAACTCAAAGGCCATCAGAGCCCACCTTCGAATGCCCTTATTTCTGCTAGATTAGTAGCTTAGTTCTTCATAGTTTACATGCTTTTATTACTGCTTAATAGTATAGCTCTTTATTCTCCCCCAATGATGCATGCAAAATCCTCCCATAGATTCCTGTATGTGATCATTTTCTGTTAGCTAGATTGATGTTTTCAAGCTTTCCTCTATAAGCTTTCCATGAGTTTCATGTTGCAAACACCATGATGAATTAATGAAAGATCTTTTTCTATATATATATGTCTATGTGTTGAGAATCACCATGAGTTTATTGCAATATATTTTATGTAATTAAAGTTGCATGCTTTTAGTAATTATCTATTGCAACCAGCATGTCGGTAACTGAAAATATTGAGGATCTCATTATTAGTGCATTTTCTGTAAGGAGCCACCACATAACTAGAATCGTGCGTACTGAAACTCACACTTTCACATTTGTCATCTATCTAACACATGCGCACATAATTAGGGTTCATAATGAAATTGGCCAAACATTAATCCGACGATTAGAAACCGGCGTGCGATTTTAAACGAGTAGAGCGAAAAAGATCAATTTCAAATTTGCATAAATGCCTCTCAGAGACGAACGATCGGGACTCAAGTCTCGTTATCTTTACAAAATCATTTTCTGATGAGCGTTTTAGCACGACTATACTACGATTTCCGACGATTTCAAAATGCGCGAAAATGGGTTTGTTAAAGCGTGATCAACCGGTTGATGCGCACCCATCACACGAAGGTACACACACTTGCGGGCGGCTTGGACGATGTGGTGTGCCCTCAGCCGTCCGATGGCGATCCGTGCCTCGGATCCAATGGCTAAGGACGTGCAAGCGCGGATTGAAGGGGGAAAACATGTGTGCAGCTAAGGACCGACGGGCGAGGGGCTTCACTGACAATTATGGAATGGCTTTAGAAACGTTTCGGACATCGCTAAAACCCTTACTTAGTTTGGAAACCCCTTCTTCCCAATATAGACCTCCTCAACCACCCTATTCAAGGGCATTGAATTCACCCACACTCACCATGCAATACTAGCCCTCTCCTAGCTCCACCAAGCATCCCATATCCGCCCCGGAGTTGTCGAGTCGCCAACGGAGCCCCCCTCCACCGTCGTGGCCACCTCGCCTCCTCCTCGCACTCTTTTTACTTTAGTTGTATGTCACACTTGTTTAAACTTTCATCTATTGCTGTAGTTGTAAACAAACTCTAATTGCATTCTATATGTTAATGTTGTTTCTTATATCATAGCTCACATCTTCTTAGAATGAATGGAATGATTTAAGCACAAGCTCTAACCCTAATCTATCTCTCTCTCTCTCTTTCTTGTTTTCTCTCAAGCAAACCAAACATTCCTTTGACAACTAAAGCAACAAACTAATCTGATTTCACGCCTCCTCATGTTTGACACTTGGACTCACCAAATCCACATCTTAAATTAAAATCGACATCGCGAACGCATGCTCCAATGACATAATTAAACCAACGCATCCAGTGCATGTCAGTTTTTGGTGCCGTTGCCGGGGAGGCAACGGATTTCTTTTGTTGCTTTCATCTTGCATTCACATTCACATCTTCTAACTCATTTTCTCCCTCTAGTTGATTGGTTGCAGGAACTCGACACTTGGGCGGCGGAGGAGCGCGATCTGAGACGGTAGATATGGAGTAAAATGATGCGAAGACCTTTTGTGAGTACCACTTCACCCATTGAGTGTTTGCTTGCTTAAAAAAAATACAAAAAAATATATAAAATCAAAATTTATGTGGTGAATGGCTACTTGACCCACATGCCAAACTCATCACCCAACCAAAAAAAATACACTCTAACATCTTGAAGAGATAATCTTTTTGGAGTGCTCTTTCTTTTGAGTGGTGTTTGTGAAGCCACCATGATTTGACTTGGGCCGCACCACTCACCATAATTAAAATCAACTCATCTGGTAGAACTGCATGAACACTAGGGTGAATACATTAGGGTTGTTTCTCTAGGGCCACATCATTCTAAAGGAAATCGACTTTCGCCTGTTGTGTGCAAAACCTTATGTGCCTACTTGAACCTTGTTTGAAAACATTAAGGAACTTCAACCCTAAAAAGCATTAAAGTAAGGACATATCATTAAAAGACACCACATCCTAAAATCCTTGCTTGAGAACTATGTCTTGTTAAGTGCACACACATGCTCAAATCGGTTAACTAGGAGGCACAACCCCAAACAATGGCTCATCACATATCCTGAGCACAAGCACTAGCCTAGCCCCTCGTTAAAATGGAGTAGACGTGCCCTAGGCCGGACTAGTCTAAGTCTTGAAGTGTGATTAGGTTTGCTAGGCATTTGTCCTTCATTCCCTTTGTAGAATCTGGTGTCTAGGCTATGAAGAAGTGTCAAATTACCGCGACTGTGGGGTCTACGGAATCGGCAGTGATGTACATACATCTGATTAACCTAAAATGTCTATTAATGCATGTTCTTAGTGTCACATTAGCATCATACATTGTAAATAGTGCATAGCATGCATAATCATATATTTAGATCAAGTTGTATAAATTGTATAGTAATTGTCTCCTTTTTATGGTCAGGAATAGGGCAACTTTTTATCAGGGCCGTTGATCAAAATCCAACTGTACGGATCTGATCGGGGCGACGATTGGAGTTCAACAACTCCAAGATCGCCCTAATCGGACATCCGTAGCACTAGATAGAGACCAAGGAACCTTAAAGAGCAAGGGCCAAGATGGTGTTAATCCACACCTCAGACAACAAATCTGATCGCATGGATGGGTTCGGATCGACGATTGCAGCCTAACGGCGTGAAAATCGGTCCAATCCGACACCCGTGGCACCATTTACATCACTCAGAAGATGGATGGCCTAGATGGAGCCACGTGGTGCCATCATAGCCGCCCACACCGGTCGCAGCCTTCCTTCTTCACCTGTTCGCTTGATCTCGACCGTTGGATGCTCATCCAATGGCTGCAGAGCCACACGCACAAAAGCGTCCGCTTGCCTAAAGAGGTGGCGTAGCGCAGCGATCGAGCGCCCCTTCGCGAGCGAAGGGTGCGTGCTCGAGCCGCACTATGCTTCAAATCGAAGAGCGGGCATGGAGCAGGCATGCGATCAGAGCCACGCGATGAAGATCGAGTGACGGGGAGCAAGCGATAGCGCCCACACGTGATCGCACGTGGGTGTGCAGTGCGGGCATAGCTGCTCTCAACTGTTCGATCTCTTGATCGAATAGCTGTAAGCTCGCGAACGTGTGCATGCGTTTTAGGCGGAGAAGAAGAGCAGGCGCGCGTAGTGCACGCACACATCGCCCATGATGGACCTTTAGTGACGTTCAAGTCCGTCACTAAAGGTCCCATATTAATGTTTTTGAAATTAAAATGTCCAAAATACCCCCACTCCTTGCAACTATAAAAGGAGACCCCCTCCATACGGATTTCTCAACCCTTCCTTCTCTTCTCTCCCTCTCCAAAGCTCAAGAGAAGCTTGTCCTACACCCGGGATACTCCTCAAGAACTAAAATCAAATTTTCGCCCCCATTTTAGAAGCGTATCCTGCAACGACGACGACGTGCTACCTCATTCCCATTTCTCCTGGTTCGACCTCCTTCTTCCCACTCCATACCTTGTCTTCCAAGCATTGTCTCATCTGGCTCATCCTCCAAGCAATCGTCGAGGAGGATAACTTCTCTCTCCCATTCCTTTTTCCTACTTTCTAGAGTAGAATTTTCCTGCTTTTTAGTTGTAATAATTTCTTGCTTTCTAGTGTAATCTTTTCTCGTTTTCTTAGTTGTAAAAACATTTTGTAACATCAAGTGAATGTTTTCCCTCTCTCTCTCTCTCTTATTGTCTATACTCCATTTCATTGTGATTATTCCGCTCTTTAAACAAAAACACAAAAAAATATAATTGCGAATTTTGATTGACGTAGCCTCCCTGAGTTCGACCTAGGATTTCTTTTCTGGTATAAATTTTATTTGTTGAACCTAATTTCTTCGCTACTCGAGCTACAACGACAGGTTTTCAAAACCAACTCCGATAGCGTAGTCCTCCGACGTTTAACATTTTGGCGCCGTTGCTGGGGAGGCAACAATTTTTTGATCTTCTTTTCGTATTTCACGTATCTTCTAACTTGCTTCTCTCATGTCTATTGTTTTGCAGATACCTTTATCAAAGAATCGTCAAATGGTAGATCAGAGTAAAGTGCAGTTGAAGACGACTGTAAGTGCTCCCCATTCTTCCCCCTCCATAGATTTCATTTCATCGCATTAAATTCAAATCCAATTAACCAAGGTGTTTGCATAAATCCTAGGATTAGTTTGGTTATTTGGATTTCTACTCACATTTACATCTTACCCTTGTATATAAAAAAAAACAAAAGATAATTTTGTGGGGTAATTTAACATACACACAACATACACCCACATTCAAGGCACTTAACCTAATTGATTTTCTTCTACTCAATCGGATTCTGATCTGTGGAACTGGTACACACAAATCAGCACATAAAAGAGTAGAAATCATTCTAGGTTAATCATTTCTGTATGCCTAACCCAATGGTGCAATTGTGGCTAATTGTTTGAGTTGTTTGGGCCGCACCACTCAACATAAAATCAACTCACCAAGTAGCTTCCCCTTAGGGTTTTCAATCTAGGTTCATACCAGGTACTCCACTTGATTTTTTATTTTAAAAGGAAAGCAATCTTCACCCGTGCTTGAAAACCTGGTTTGCCTCAAATTTGATTGAAATCAACCTAATTCTAAACCCTAAAAGCTACTTAAGCAAGATTTGAACATTTAAATCCACTCATCACAAATAATCTTGCTTGAAAATCCTAGTTGTGCACGCACTTACACATACTCAATTAATCATTAAGGGCACAACCCATTTTAAGGGCCCACTACATTCCATAAGCACTACAATCCCAAGCCTCAATAAAATCGAGTAGACGTCCTTATGGACTGATTCGCTCTTCGGGGCTTAGTTTGAGATTATTTACGATTAACCTACTTGTACTTATCAATCTGATGTCTAGCTAGGGGAGTAGCTTCAAACGATCGTGGCTGGGGGGTACATTAGGAACCGGAGGCGCAAGCCGAAGGAAGAACCTTCTCCCCAGTCCCTCCTTCTAACTGGTTGGATTGAGTAGATGCAAGTAGAGTAAATCATTTATAACCTTAAGGCAGGTTCTGGGAGTCTGTAGATCCTTAGGCTACCCCACTTAAGGACAGGCTTGTTTTGTTGTGCTGTAGGGTTCTTATCCCCAGTCATTCTGACCTTTTCCTAGTTTATGCTGGGAAGAAGGTCATTGAATCCCCGATTGGAAGGACCACTAGAGTATTCTAGGAGGTGTAGATTGGATTTTGGCCGAATTGATCCCATGGCTAATCAACAACCTCCTCTACCTCAGGATCCATAGGAGGTATTTCGAAGGTAGCTGGAACAAATGAAGAGAATGCAGGACTGGTACCGCTTCGTTCGTCTTTGTTAATGTGATTATTAAAGTCGTTGTGGTATATAACAAAAACGGTTACCAGTCTAATACAATTTATTACTCGGAATGAACAGTTTCTTGAGGTTGAACTCAGGGAGCAAACCAAAATTCCAGAAGCATATAAATTCACAATATATATAAGGTTTTACAAAAAATTAAGAGAGAGAGAGGGTAATTGGCTTTTTCTTCTTCTCTTTCTTTAGCTGTCTCTTCTCTTCAACTTGTTTTCTTCTTCATTCTTCTTTTCTTCTTCTCTGCTTCTTTTTCTTCACTTGTCTTCTTCTTCCTTCTCCTTCTTCAACTTGTCTTCTTCTTTCTTCTTCTTCAGCTTACCTTCTTCTTCTTTCTTCTTCTTCTTCACTTGTCTTCTTCTTTCTTTTGCTCTAGCCCTCCTTCTTCTTCTTTCTTCTTCTCTGGCTGCTGACCCTCCTTCTTATTCACCGACGTATGATTCAGTGTTCAGACGACTTAACTGCTTGGTTGCTACAGTGTAGCTCCTCCTCTTTTCCTTCAGCTTCTTTCCTTCCTTTCCTCTTCCTTCTCTTGCTTCTTCCTTCTTCTTCTCTTTTTTCTTCCTTGTCTCCTTTTCTTCCCTACAGCTAAGCCCTGGTTGCTGCTTCTCTTCTTCTTTCTTCTTTCCTACGCACACACGTAAACATCAGCGTAAAACCTACCCTACCCCTTCCTTGCGTCTCTCTCTCTCTCTTGATCTCTCTTTAGGAAGCTCTCCCAGAGCCGGGTAATCGGGTCGGGTCGCGTGCCCGGGTCCAGGTGCACTGGCGTGGGTGGTGCACGAGGAGTGCACAGGAGGGTGTCGGGTCGGGTCAGATCCACGTGGGTGAGCCGCGGACGAGACCCGGTAATAGGGGTGGGACCTCACCCCGTGTGTAATCGGAGGTGAATAGCATATACCACTTTTTCAATTTAAGTGGTGGCGCTCGCTCCTACACTTACGAGGTGGGACTAAATTCCCACCTCCACTCCGCTCGCCCGCAAGTGAGAAGTAGCCGTCAATTGGGCAGCAACGAAGGCCTTGCACTCCCAATTGAGAACCTGGATGCCTTCGCGAATGTGGCCTGTGTTGCTTGGAGCCCGTGCCTGGCGTCGAAGAGACCTGGAGCTGCCTGCAAAGGAGCTCCTGTAGCTCGTCAATGGCGGCGAGGAGGGTGAACCCTGAAATCACAAAGACGGCCTCACGGGCACGTCAGACAACACAGGGAGCTTCGCCAGAGTGTGGCGAAGGCGGTGCGAGGGGCGACATGCTGTGAGAGTGCCTGTGGTCGTGCACCTAGGGCAAACTGCGTGCGCGGAAATGGGTGTGTTCGGGGGGTGCTCAGAGTGTGCAGGGTGGTGAATGGAGTAGGGGAATTGCTAGAGCGGAGTGAGGGGGAGCTTATGGGCTTGTCGGCGAAGGGTGGAAAGGTCTGTGGGAGTGGGACGATCTCGCCAGAGATGGTGGCCAGAGGCAGAGCAGATGAAGGTGGTCGTGGCAGTCGAGGGGTTTAAAAGACTAATTCAAGAAGCGAAAAGTGAGAGGAGAGTAAGGAGAAAATTCCTACCTACTTAGTCGACGAAGAGGGAGAGGAAGACTGCCCGGCGTGTGCCTGTCGGAGCTGAGGATGAAGGTGCCTAGAGGAGGAGTGACGGCGACAAGGAAGAAATCTGAAGACGCCAGCTAGTGCGGTCTGCCGTGGGACGACGAGGAAGAGTGGGCTCTGCTGCAGGTATGGAAGCAGAGTGAAGAGGAGGAGGAGAGTTCGCCGGAAGCTAGGGCAATCTGACCAGAGAGAGGAGACGAGAGAGAGGGGTTTTCTCCGCCAGAAATAGCTTGGGGTGGACGGTAGCCCCTGCCGCTCCTTATAAAGGCGCTGGCGAGGAGAGTGGCTCGAGGGAGTGACGTGCGGAGCTCGTCGGAGATGGCCGGAGATGGAGACCCATGCCTTTCGTGCGTTCGCACGAGAGGCATGGGTGGTTGTCACAAGGGAGGGTCCCTACAACAGAGGACGACGCAGGGAACCCCCCGTTCATTCCTGAGAATGGGTGCCATCCCCTGTGCGGGACCATCCTCCGCGCAAGGTTGCTGGAGGTATGGCACCTGCTCAAAATGGTAGGGAGGACCGTTCTGCAAAGAATGATGAGAAAGATAGGGGGCAATGTGTAAGGGTTTCAAAAGATAAGGGTCAAAAAGTAATTCAAGAGGACCAATTTGTAAAGTCGGTCAAGATGGTCTTTTCTTAGGCCCAAATTTTTATACCAGCCTAATTTGAACCTAAGGATTTTAATGGTGAAATTTGATTTTATGTTTGACCATGTTTGATCGGTCAATTTACGCAAAAACCCAAATTAGGTCATAAATTGGGCATGGTTCTCATTTTAGGTCAAAATAGGTTGCAAAGGCCAAATTGAAGGTTCTAAACCCTAGGAATATTTTTCTATGAATTTTAGAGGGTTTAGTTGATTTTTATCATACCTCTAACCTTGTGAATTAAAGTGGGTTTGTTTTAGGGTTATAGAATGTCATTTAATTCATAGAAGTTGCTATAACCCTTTTCAGATCAGATCATCCCACTTCCTTCCTCATTAAGCTTATTTGTCCTGTGTTTAGACCCTTAAATACCTTATTTGTGTACTGCATTGGTAAAATTACAGTTTTATCCCTCATGATTTATTTTACTCTTCAATTCAGAATTCTCTGAGTTAAGCTTCTCTTTAGGTTTTGTAGGAGCTTCTTCACATTTATTTAGATTAAATTATGCTAGTTAGGATTCATGATGAGGCTCTCATCATACCCCATGCCTAGCTTTTGCTAGTCCTTTAGCAAAATTTTAAGATTTTAACCTCTGTTCTAGACCATGAAGTTCTTATTGAGTTTAGATAAGTGCTTTTTCTTTTGTAACCTTGATTAGGTCAGAATGCCAACCATAGTCTAAAAGGTACTCTAGTACCAACCAAGATCCAGATCTGTCTAGCTTTAGCCTCTGTCCTTAGCAAAGGTTTTTAAGGCCTATAGGAACTAACTTAAGGTTTATTAGACTTTGTGGTTAAAGCACCCGTGCTTTAGATAATTTTAGCCTTGGTTTAGTTCACAGCGCATTTTGTAAGAAAGAGAGGTAGAAGATTTATATGTTTGGAGAGTTTTCTCTCTCTTTTTCTTTTTAATTCTAGCTTAGGATTGGCTTCTCAACACGGTCTGTATCAGATTCCTTGTCCCCATCATCAATCCTCAAGGGTTCCTGGCAATTGATGCTTCGAGATAGCACCACCCATGATAACCCCCAAAATCCTGGCTTTTGAGATTTCGAGATAATCCCGCCCATGGTGTTCCGCGGTCGAATTCAGACCCTTGCAATTGACACTTTGTGATAATGCCATCCATGGAATCTGAATCAGCAGAGTGCTTACATGCCCCCAGTAGGATATGTAAATATCCTAAGAGACAAGCACTGAGGAGATGATATTTTGTTACGCATCTTCGAGGGGAATTTCCCACCTCTCCGCGCTAGGAATTCATCCAAATCAACTTGTGTTGATCGGCCACTCCTACTCTAGGTGTCATTTTCAGAATTTTTGAAACGCTTTTGTGTGCTTTGATACTTTATGCTTACTGAACTAGGCTGTGTGTGAAATTTGGGTGCTTAGGTTTCTGAGTCCTGTAAACCAAGAGTTAGTTAACAAGGCCAAATACTCCCTAAGCCTTGGACCTAATACTTAAGCTTTTCATTTTCCTCAACCTCTTTGAGGAATATCTAGACCTTAATGGATACTAAGAGTCTATCCAAGAATGCCTAAGGTTTGCGTTCTTACTAATCTCACTGTGCACTTTCCATTTCTTTTCCTGAATGTGGTTTAGAACTTAAGTTAATTCCTTAATTTCTTACTAATGACTATCTCTTTTCTTTCATTCTGTGCTCCTTTTCATCATTTTGTTCTTTTTCTCCTCCTCCTTTGTAAAGTCCTCAAAATTTCTTTCCTCCTCTCATTTTATTATTTTTTTTTAATTTTTTTTTTAAATTTTTATGGTGTTTTTGGCATATGTGAAATTTTCTGTTTTAAAACCTTGTGAGTTTTGCACTTTCATGCCCCCCCATGCCTAAGATTTGCAATGTCCTCATTGTAACTTAGGAGGATTTTTATTTAACTTAGTTCATACATTAGGACAGATGTTTTGGTGAGTGAATTGGTCGGGGTGATTGTTGCGGACGATTTCTAATCTTAGATGCAAGCACTTGAGGTGGAGTCGGCTATCCTAAAGGGTGAACCTTAAGTGCGAAGAGGTGTCAGAAAAGGTTTCGGGTTTTTCCAAAAAGAATGACGGGCTGCCTCCCGTTGAGCGCTGAGTTTTACGCCATCGGCTGGGTGCAATATGCTCAGGGAAAATGGAGGATAAATGATGACTTAGCCAAATCTGTGGAGGTTACATCGATGAACGGTTTGAGTCTTCGACCGTTCACGATGAAAGGTTTGGAATCATGGCTGAGAGGACTGATTTCGACGGCTCCATTTCCAAAAACTTGTCGGACAAGATATGGTCCGACCCACTTGGATCGCAGTTTCCTAGGGAAGAGTTTGAGTCAGGGATCGAAGAGTAGGACCTTCTGACCAGGATGAAAGATCTTTCTAGATATGTGCTTGTCCTGAAAGGCTTTAACCCGCTCTTTGTAGATTCACTAGTTCTCATATGCATCAAGGCGTAATTCATCGATCTCGCTTATCTGAAGCTTTCTGTGGGTTCCAGCCTTAGAAAGATCTAAGTTACAGCTCCGTACTTCCCAATAGGCTTTGTGCTCCAGTTCGACGGGAAGGTGACACGCCTTCCCTTACACCAGTCTAAAAGGAGACATGCCTAATTGGGTTTTGTGGGCAATCCTATAAGCCCACAAAGCTTTTGAAAGTCGGGACGACCAATCCTTTCTGTCAGGCCGAACAGTGACCTGCAGGATTTTCTTGATCTCCCGATTTGATAGCTCAGCTAAACCATTAGTCTAGGGATGGTAAGGAGTAGAGATTCGGTGAGACACCCTGTATTTGGTCATCAGTGACTTGAACTGAGCATTGGTGAAATGGGTCCCCCCGTCAGAGATGATTGCACGAGGAATCCCAAATCGTGAGAAGATATTGTGATGAATGAATTTGATAATGATTCAATGATCACAGGTTCGGGTTAGTATGGCTTCGATCCATTTGGATACGTAGTCCACAGCTAGAAGAATGTACTCGAAGCCATTCAAAATAGGAAAGGGGCCCATAAAATCAATCCCCTAAATGTTGAAGATTTCGCATACGAGAATCGGCTGCAAAGGCATCATGTCGCGATGGCTCATGTTGCCCAAGGTTTGGCAACGACTGCATACCTTGCAGTGATTATATGAATCCTTGAATAAAGTGGGCCAATAAAAGCCACATTGGGGGATTTTTGATGCGATTTTGTGCCCGGAGAAGTGGCCACCGCATGCCTGGTCATGGAAAAAGGAGAGAATATCATTGATTTCACCCTCTGGGAAACATTGCTGGATGATTTGGTCAGCACCTATGCGGAAGAGGTACGGGTCTTCCCAGATATAGTACTTGGCATCAGAGCGCAATTTTTCTTTCTTGGCCTTTGGCCAATCAGACGGGATCTGATGAGATGCCAAGTAGTTTACTATATCAGTAAACCATGGAAGCCTAATACCAATAGTCAGTAGGTGCTCATCAGGAAAATGCTCTGTGATGGGTCCAGAAGGGTTGATGATCTCAGAAGGAAGGCGAGATAAATGGTCAGCTACCACATTTTGTCTTCCCACCTTGTCGCGAATCTCGAGGTCGAATTCTTTCAATAGTAAGATCCATCGGATTAGTCGGGGCTTCGCATCCTTCTTGACAAGGGGATGCCTCACAGCTGTGTGATCCGAGTAGATGATGACGTGGGAACCCAGGAGATAGGATCGAAAATTTTCAAGGGCAAATACTACTGCTAGCAGCTCTTTCTCCATAACTGTATAGTTACGCTGAGCCTTGTCAAGTGTCTTGCTAGCGTAGTAGATGACCACAGGTTTCCCGTCAACTTTCTGCCCTAGAACCGGTCCTACAGCGAAATCAGATGTATCGCACATGATCTCAAAGGGTTGAGACCAATCAGGGGACTGTAGGATCGGGGCCTAGGTGACTCGGTCATGAAGGTTCCCAAAGGCTTGAGTGCATTCCTTGGAGATCTTAAAGGGTACATCCTTGGAGAGAAGAGTAGTCAAGGGGCGTGCGATTGTTGAGAAATCATGAATGAAACGACGGTAAAAATCGACGTGCCCCAGAAAAGAACGGATGTCCCTAATCGAGCTAGGCATAGGAAGTCGAGAAATCAGATCAACCTTGGCTCGATCCACTTGGATGCCTTTCTCAGAAATTAGATGACCTAGGATGATCCCTTCAGGCACCATAAAGTGGCTCTTTTCCCAGGAAAGAACCAAATTTACATCGATGCAATGCCTGAGTATATGACCAAGTGCTAGAGGCAATCGTCAAATGATGCCCCGAAAACTGAGAAGTCATCCATGAAGACTTCCAAATAATCACCTACCATATCAGAGAATATGGCAAGCATGCACCCCTGAAAAGTCGTGGGTGCATTTCAGAGATCGAAAGGCATCCTTCGGAATGCGTATGTCCCGAAGGGGCAGGTGAACGTGGTCTTCTCTTGGTCTTCAGGATGAATAGCCACTTGGTTATAACTGGAGTACCCGTCAAGAAATCAGAAGAATCGATTTCCCGCTAATTTCTCGAGAATCTGATCAATGAAAGGTAGTGGGAAATGATCCTTCTTCGTGGAGGAATTGAGTCTTCGGTAATCTATGCAGACTCTCCACGAGTTGGCTATTTGGGTAGGTATGATTTCTCCAGTTTCAGTCGTAACGGTGGTGAGCCCTACCTTTTTAGGCACAACCTGGATTAGGCTCACCCAACGACTGTCGGAGATCGGGTAGATGATCCTTGCATCTAACCACTTAATGATCTCCTTTTTCATGACCTCCTACAGATTGGGATTCAAACATCTTTGCATCTCACGGGAAGGTTGTGCGCCCTCTTCAGAATAGATACGGTGTGTGCAATAAGAGGGACTTATTCCAGTCAAGTCATCGAGAGTCTAACCAATGGCTCTGCGATGTTGCTGAAGAACAGCAATCATACGGGATTCCTAATCAGGAGTGAGCTTAGAATTTATAATCACAGGAAAAGTCTGATTAGAACCCAATAAAAATGTATTTCAAATGATCGGGAAGGGATTTGAGTTCAAGAATGGGGTTATCAGCAGCAGCGGGTGGTTCAGGGTTAGTGTGAGGTTCAAGGATAGGAGTTATGGGTTTGTCTGAATCAGGGTCTGACTCCTCTAATTGCAGTTCAATATCTTCTTGTGGTTGATGAGGCATAATCAGGTTATTCTTAAATTGTGCTTCATCAACCGAAGCTATAATATCACAGATTTGTTCAATGACACCGCAATTGATTCCTTGTTGGGCCTTAAAGATATCAATTTTGAAGGTTTGATTCCCAAATTTTAGTTCTATTTGGCCCTCCTTACAACTAATGTTGGCTCTAGCCGTGGCCAGGAAAGGTCTCCCTATAATGATTGGTGTATCTCGTGGGTTTTCAGGTGCATCCATGTCTAAGACTATAAAGTCTACAGGGAAATAGAAATCTCTCACCCTTACAATAACATCCTCAAGAATCCCTTTTGGTGACTTTATAGATCGATCTGCTAACTGTAGTGTCACCTCAGCTGGTTTTAGCTCAGATTCTTCTAGGTGGTCAAGTAAGGATGTGGGTATCAGATTTATGGAAGCCCCTATGTCTAACAATGCTCTGTCGAACTGGGTCTTTTGCCTTGGGTGGGAGTCTGCTCAGGATTATAGAGCTGGCTTGCTCTGACAGTACAATTGGACTCCCACCTTGGTTTGTGGCTTATGCTGAGGTGTACACACATTTTTCAAGAATCGTGCGTAAGCTGGTACGTGGCGAATTGCATCTATCAAGGGGATGTTTATTTGGACCTGCTCAAAGAGCTTGACCAGGTCCTCCACAGGAGCCACGGATTTGGTTGTCTTCTTTCCCTTGGTCAAGGCCTCGGGAAATGGAACCTTGGTTGGTTCCTCTAGGATAGGTCCAGGTCTTTGATCAGGGATAGGAACGTCCTAGATTACTGTCCTAGGTTTTGGGTCATTACTAGGCTTGGAGTGGTCTGGATAAGGTGGATCTTGGGTCTCCTTACCACTACGAGTGGTCACAGAATTCAGTCCTGCCTGGTTCTGGTTAGGGTTTGATAGGATGGGTTGCTGCTGATAACTCACATAAGAAGTTGAGGCCTCCATCCCGTCAAGTGAAGGAACAGAGGGGACTTAATAAACCATGTGTGCTTGGCCCGGGTTTGGGTTCATAACACGCCGTTGGGCCGGCACGTTATTATGGTTAGGAAGAGGTTGAGAAGGAAGTGTGCTTGGTTGGCGAGAATTTGCCAACTGGGCCAGTTGGTTTCGAACCTCTATGATTTCGTCCTTGTGTTGCTTCTGAATAGCCGCATTCATTCTCTGAATGTCAGCCAGAGTCTAAAGGATGAGGGACATTTGGTCTTGGTTTGGCCCGGATGGATAAGTAGGGTTGGGCCGAGGTTGAGGTGGCTGGTAAGGACGAGGTGCTTATGGACAAGACTGAAAAGGTGGTCTTTGAGTTTGGGAATTTCCCACCCACTGGAAGTTGGGATGGTTTCGCCATCCAGGATTGTAGGTATTGGAAAATGGGTCATTCTAGATGGCGTTGAGGTCCTCACAGGTCTGAGGAGCCTCAGAAAAGTCAGAAAATGGGGGAGTGGAATTCCCCCGGCTAGTATAGAAAGGGTCGGAGGTTCCTCCGATCTGAGAGTCAGATGGGGGTGGATACGGGTCCATCCCAGGAGAAGGTCAGTGGAAAATGTGTTGCACAGTCTCCCGTGTGGAAGGAGGCTGTGCAAAGGAATTGTGCGTAGAAGTGGCTTGCTGCAAGTGCTGAGTCAGCTCATCCACCTTCTTCTCAATAATAGAGACCTTGTCCAATCGACTGACCATCAATTCCAGGTCGACTGATGCGGATAGGCCCTGCATCTCGTGTGCTCCCCTGAGGTTCGTCGATACGCGGGTATTCGTCCTATTGAATAATCCCATGAAGTCATTATTGATGGAGTTCTCGCACATATTCTCGAGAATCTCCCACACAGTGTTCTCATGCTGACCCATGATATTCCCTCCGCAACTTGCATTGACGAATAGCCTGATATCCTCACAGAGTCCCTAGTAAAAAGACTGGACTTGTTCCCATTTAGGAACTCCGTGATGGGGGCACTTCCTCATGAGATCCTAAAAGCGATCCCATGCCTCATGGAGAGGTTCTCCTGTCTGTTGCGTGAAGTGGGTAATCTGATGGCGCAAGGCATTGGTCCGACCAATGGGGAAGAACTTCTTCAAGAACTCGAACTGAAGTTCCTCCCAATTGTTGATCGGCCGAGTCTGTGTTTGGTACCAATGGGTGGCCTTGTCCATAAGGGAGAAGAACATCTTCATGAGGAGACTATCCCAATTTTGTGCATCTGACCCGAAAGTCTAGGTCAGATGCTTTAGCTATTTAATGTGCTGGAAGGGGTCTTCAGAATTAAGCCCATGAAATTTACATATGGCATGAATCATGTTGGGCTTCAGTTCAGAATCAGGTCCTCCAGTCGGGATTCTGACTCGAGGCTCAATAGCCACTGCAGCAGGATTATAGTGGTACCGCATCATGGGATGTTGCGGTGGGTGCATGAAGTTCTGGAAGAGGTCATTGAGTCACTGGAGCTGGTGCTCCAGATTGTTCTCTTCCTCAACTGGCTGAGCCATTGTGGAAGAAGAAGGTGAGTTGGGTTCGGAATCAGAGGAGAGGTCTATGTGAAGTGTTGGTTGCACAAACAAGGGCACCGAGGCTCGGCCTTGAGGAGAGTGAATTTCTAAAGGAGGTTTCAAGGACCTCCTACCAAACATACACTGATGGAGAGGATGAGTTTAGCAGGTGTTGGACCCAATCAAGACACCTAGAATGTTGGGTGACTATAGAGGTTCGGGGCGGATGGACACCTTGATCAAAAGGTCGTCCACCTGAGAATTACCTAGGCAGCCAGAGAGGGTGAGTCCCGCGAAGACCCCTACACGGTAGAGTGTCCCCATGGGTTATAGGGTTTCCCCCACCCGTCCTCTCTTGTCACTGAGATTCCAGGTAGACCAGAATGGGGACCTTGACCTCTTAAGTCTACCACTTTTAGTTAGGATCAAGGTGCTTAGGTTTTCACTTGAACTTTACCCTTTTGAGTGTAAAGAGTGACCTAAGTTCAAGGTTGGTTGACCCAAGGGGTCAACTTCACCTACTAGTTCCTTTGAGAGCTTATTAGGTCTTGTCTTTTACGGTTCAAGTGTTTTTAAGAGCCAAATTTCCTAGGGTTTCTCTTTAATAGGTGTTTTCAAACAATGGCTTGGGCACACTTCTTTTGGGAATTCTCAATTCTTGCTTAGAAAGTGTGTCTCTAAAACCCTAATTTTGAATCTTATATTGGCTCTAATTGGTCCAGTTAGTTGCCTCTAGATTGGGTAATTAGGGCTCAAGCAAAAAGGTTTTAGCTCTAACCACCTTTAATGGATGTATAGATATATTGTGTTGAAATTGAAAACAGGCAGCTTTGGTGATTTACTAAGTATGGAAGACAGGTTATGCCTAAATTGCTTTTTCTTTCTTTTTCTTCCTCTTTAGAATTTAGGGGTTAAAATGAGAGGATAGAAAATTACCTGTCCTTGGTGTGGTTGTTGTGTGGTTGTTTGTCTTCTCGATTTCCTGTACCTACACAACAAAAGAGAAGAGCTTATTCAATAGAAATTCAAAAATTGTGAATTAATAGCTTCTAGAATAGCTGTTGCTCCCCGGCAACGGCGCCAAAAACTGGTACCGCTTCATTCGTCTTTGTTAATGTGATTATTATAGTCGTTGTGGTATATAACAAAAACGGTTACCAGTCTAATACAATTTATTACTCGGAATGAACAGTTTCCCGAGGTCGAACTCAGGGAGCAAACCAAAATTCCAGAAGCATATAAATTCACAATATATATAAGGTTTTACAAAAAATTAAGAGAGAGAGAGAGGGTAATTGGCTTTCTCTTCTCTTTCTTTAGCTGTCTCTTCTCTTCAACTTGTTTTCTTCTTCATTCTTCTTTTCTTCTTCTCTGCTTCTTTTTCTTCACTTGTCTTCTTCTTCCTTCTTCTTTAGCTTGTCTTCTTTCTTCTTCTTCTTCAGCTTGCCTTCTTCTTCTTTCTTCTTCTTCTTCACTTGTCTTCTTCTTTCTTTTGCTCTGGCCCTCCTTCTTCTTCTTTCTTCTTCTCTGGCTGCTGACCCTCCTTCTTATTCACCAACGTCTGATTCAGTGTTCAGATGACTTAACTGCTCGGTTGCTACAGTGCAACTCCTCCTCTTTTCCTTTAGCTTCTTTCCTTCCTTTCCTCTTCCTTCTCCTGCTTCTTCCTTCTTCTTCTCTTTGTTCTTCCTTGTCTTCCTTTTCTTCCCTGCGACTAAGCCCTGGCTGCTGCTTCTCTTCTTCTTTCTTCTTTCCTGTGCACACATGCAAACATCAGCGTAAAACCTACCCTACCCCTTCCCTGCGTCTCTCTCTCTCTGGATCTCTCTTTAGGAAGCTCTCCCAGAGCCAGGTAATCGGGTCGGGTCGCGTGCCCGGGTCTAGGCGCATCGGCGTGGGTGGTGCGCGACGAGTGCACAGGAGGGTGTCGGGTCGGGTCAGATCCATGTGGGTGAGCCGCGGACGAGAACCGGTGATAGGTGAGGGACCTTAACCCTTGTGTAATTGGAGGTGAAGAGCCTATACCACTTTTTCAATTTAAGTGGTGGTGCTCGCTCCTACACTTATGAGGTGGGACTAAATTCCCACCTCCGCTCCGCTCGCCCGCAGGCGAGAAGCAGCCATCAATTGGGCAACAGCGAAGGCCTCACGCTCCCAATTGAGAACCTAGATGCCTTTGTGGATGTGGCCTATGTTGCCTGGAGCCCACGCCTGGCGTCGAAGAGACCTGGAGCTGCCTGCGAAGGAGCTCCTGTAGCTCGTCAATGGGGAGAGGAGGGTGAACCCTGAAATCACGAAGACGACCTCACGGCCACGTTAGACAACACAGGGAGCTTCGCCAGAGTGTGGCGAAGGTGGTGCGAGGGGCGACGTGCTGTGAGAGTGTCTGTGGTCGTGCACTTAGGGCAAACTGCGTGTGCGGAAATGGGTGTGTTCAGGGGGTGCTCAGAGTGTGCAGGGTGGTGAATGGAGTAGGGGAATAGCTAGAGTGGAGTGAGGGGGAGCTTCTGGGCTTGTCGGCGAGGGGTGGAAAGGTCTGTGGGAGTGGGGCGATCTCGCTGGAGATGGTGGCCGGAGGCGGAGCAGATGAAGGTGTCGTGGCAGTCGAGGGGTTTAAAAGACTAATTCAAGAAGAGAAAAGTGAGAGGAGAGTAAGGAGAAAATTCCTACCTACTTAGTCGACGAAGGGGAGGGGAAGACTGCCCGACGCGTGCCTGCCGGAGCTGAGGACGAAGGTGCCCAGAGGAGGAGTGACGGCGACGAGGAAGAGATCTGAGGACGCCAGCTGGTGCGGCCTGGCGTGAGACGACGAGGCAGAGTGGGCTCTACTGCAGGTATGGCAGTAGAGCGACAAGGAGGAGGAGGAGAGTTCGTCGGAAGCTAGGGCAATCTGACCGGAGAGAGAGGAGAGGAAAGAGAGGGGTTTTCTCCGCCAGAAATAGCTTGGGGTTGATGGTAGCCCCTGCCGCTCCTTATAAAGGCGCTGGCGAGGAGAGTGGCCCAAGGGAGCAACATGCGGTACTCGCCGGAGACGGCTGGAGATGGAGACCCATGCTTTTTGTGCGTTCACACGAGAGGCATGGGCAGTTGCAGGTCACAAGGGAGGGTCCCTACGACAGAGGACGACGCATTCATTCCTGAGAACGGGTGCCATACCCTGCGCGACGCCATCCTCCGCGCAAGGTCGCCGGAGGTATGGTGCCTACTCAGAATGGCAGGGAGGACCATTCTACAAAGAACGAAGAGAAAGATAGGGGGCAATGTGTAAGGGTTTCAAAAGATAAGGATCAAAAAGTAATTCAAGAGGACCAATTTGTAAAGTTGGTCAAGATGATCTTTTCTTAGGCCCAAATATTTGTACCAGCCTAATTTGAACCTGAGGATTTTAATGGTGAAATTTGATTTTAGGTTTGATCACGTTTGATCGGTCAATTTGCGCAAAAACCCAAATTAGGTCATAAATTGGGCATGGTTCTCATTTTAGGTCAAAATAGGTTGCAAAGGCCAAATTGAAGGTTCTAAACCATAGGGAATATTTTTCCATGAATTTTAGAGGGTTTATTTGATTTTTATTCTACCTCAAACCTCATGAATTAAAGTGGATTTGTTTTAGGGTTACAGAATATCATTTAATTCCTAGAAGTTGCTATAACCCTTTTCAGATCAGATCATCCCACTTCCTTCCTCATTAAGCTTATTTGACCTGTGTTTAGACCCTTAAATACCTTTTTTGTGTACTGCATTGGTAAAATTACAGTTTTACCCCTCATGATTTGTTTTACTCTTCAATTCAGAATTCTCTGAGCTAAGCTTTTCTTTAGGTTTTGTAGGAGCTTCTTCACACTTATTTAGATTAAATTATGCTAGTTAGGGTTCATGATGAGGCTCTCATCAAGGATGCTCAGCCCTTGAAGGACTTTTATGATCCTTCAAGTTATAGGGAACGTCCCGACGTCCAGATTCCTGTTGGAGACGTAGAAATCAAGCCCTAGGTGTTAAGCCTGATCAAACATTTCCATGGGCTTGGCTCTGAAGACTCATTTCAGCACTTGGAGGACTTGACCACTTTGGTCCAGACCACCAAGGCACGAAATGTAAATGAGGAGCAAATGATCATGAGGCTCTTCCCCCACTCTCTTAGGGATAAAGCCGCTCATTGGTACAGGACTATAGGAAGACCAATTGCAACTTCGAATGAGTTGAAAGTGGCCTTTCTTAAGAAATTCTTCCCTGTAGGACATACCAATGCTTTGAGACGGGTAATCACTACCTTTACCCAGCGGCCGGGGGAGCAGTTTCATGTGGCCTGGGAGCAATTCTAGGACCTATTGCGAAGGTGTCCACACCATGAGGTACCGAAATGGCAACTCGTGCAGATTTTCTATCACGGGTTGACTGAGCAACTCAGAAATCACGTGGATGCTTCTTTCGGAGGCAATTTCCTCAACAATGGCGCAGATAGCACGCACGATTTGTTTAAGGAGATGAGTAATAATTCGATCAATCATGCCTCCATGGATACTTTTAACCGGTCCCAACAGCCCAGATCGAATGTTAATGAAGTCCACGACTCTCATTCATTCGATATGGAATTGATTTGTAATAAACTTGATAAGGTGTACTTGGTTGCTAAGAGAATGGAGGAGTGGATGGCTGGAAACTCAATGAACTCTTGATCCACTCAATCCCAGAATTCGGGATTCCATTCGTCGTGAGCTCCTTCTGGATGGGAGTTCATGAATCAACTTGATGCAGCTCAACCTATGAGCCAGCTTTATTCGGAACCCCATGGGTTCCAAACTGGGGCCTTTGATCCTAGTTTCTCTGATCCTTCCCTTTCTTTCTCTCCATCCTCACCCTATGAGGATGTTTGTGCTGTATAGGAGAATGTTAGATCTAACCCCTACTCCAATGCTTATAATCCAGGTTGGAGAAACCACCCTAACTTCTCCTGGAAAAATCAGAGGCAGCAGATGATGAGAACCTCATCATGAGCCCTAACTAGCTCATTTTGACCTAAGAAAGAGAATAAAAGTTCCTACATAACCTAGAGAAGGGCTTAATTGAAGGAATAAGTGTTCTGAGAAGAAAGCATGAAATAAAGGTTAAAACTACAATTTTACCATTGCAGTACATAAATGGGATTTCTCAAAGGCAAAGCATAGGTCAAATGGTTTGAATAAGATAAAAAGTGGGTTGGTTCAATCAGAAATGGGTTCATGTGCAAATCAGGAATTAAATGACATCTTCTAACTCTAAAATAGACCCGCTTAATTCAACAGGGTTTTGGTTAGGATAAAAATAAATTAAATCCTCTAAAATTCATGGAAAAATATCCCCTAGGGTTTAGAACATTCAATTTGGCCTTTGGAACCTTGTTTGACCTAGATTGGGGTCCTAGCTCTTCAATTGACCTAATTTGGGTTTTTATGCAAAAAGTCCAGTCAAACATGGTCAAACCTAAAATCCAACTTTACTATTGGATTCCTTAGGTCCAAATTAGGTTTTTGCCAAAATTTTGACCTAAGGGAAGGTCTTCTTGACCTACTTTGCAAATTAGTACACCCAATTACATTTTGGCCCCTATCTTTTGAAATTCATTACACAACCCCCGGATGAGAGCCTCATCATGAGCCATAACTATCTCATTTTGACCCAATAAAGAAGATAAAAGCTCCTACATAACCTACTAGAAGGCCTAAATGAAGGAATAAGTGCTCTGAGAAGAAAACATGAAATAAAGGTTAAAACTGTAATTTTACCATTGCAGCACATAAACGGGATTTCTCAGAGGCAAAATATAGGTCAAATGGTCTAAATGAGATAAAAAGTGCGTTGAGTCAATCAGAAATGGGTTCATGTGCAATTTAGGAATTAAATGACATTTGGTAACCCTAAAACAGACCCGCTTAAATTAACGAGGTTTCGGTCAGGATAAAAATTAATTAAACCCTCTAAAAATCATGAAAAAATACCCTCTATGGTTTAGAACACTTAATTTGGCCTTTGGGACCTAGTTTGACCTGGATTAGGGTCCTAGCTATTCAATTAACCTATTTGGGTTTTTACGCAAAATATCTAGTCAAACGAGGTAAAACCTAAAATCCAACTTCACCATTGGATTCCTTAGGTCAAAATTAGGCTTATACCAAAATTTGGACCTAAGGGGAGGTTATCTTGACCTACTTTGCAATTTAGTACACCCAAATCACAATTTGGTCCCTATCTTTTGAAATCATTGCAGAGAGCCCCCTAACTTCCTCGCCACCTTTGCAATCAGGTCCTTCCACCATTATTGGGGCAGAATCCTGCTCCGGCGAGGATTAGAGAGGGAATACTCTCTGATTCCTCAGAGATCCCCTCCCAGAAATGGAAGGGAGATTCTCTGAGGAATTCCCTTCCATCTAAGTCCAATCTTGAGCCCTGGTGTGAACCCAATCTCTCGTGCGAACGCACGACGGATTTGGGTATCCACCCACTTTCCTTCTCCGGCGAGCCGTCGGAGGTATTGGCATGCCCTCCACGCTCTGAAAGCACGGCCCAGTGCCTATAAAAGAACCTCCAAACCCGGCCGCTCATTTTTAGCTTGATTTGGCCGGGCTTCCACCTCCAATTCGTCTCTTCCTTCCCGGCCAAAGTACCCAGCGAGCTCCGACGAGCCCCCCTCCCCTCCCTCTTCGCTTTGCCACAAAACCAGTGGCAGAGACTTCTTCCTGATTCTCCTCCGCGTCGCGCAATACCCGAGCACGCCGCCTCAGCCCCGTCGTCGCCGCCGTCTTCCTCCACTGGGTAGCTTCTTCTTCGGCGACAGCAGGTACAGATGTCCGCCTCTCCATCCCCCTTCATCCCTGTAGTTAGGCTTAATACATTCTTCATCTTCCCCTCTCTCTTTTCCCCCTTTTATTTCATTTAATTGCCCCTCGACCGTCGCTGACCACCTCCATCTTCCTCGCCTCCGACTGACCTCCGGTGAGCCGCCCCCACCATTCCGCCCCTCCACACGGCTCGCCAACCGTCTCATAAGCTCCGCCTCAACACAAGGAACAACCTCCGCCCATCCACCATCCCTCTACACCTCCACCATGGTCCCCCGAACACACCCACACCCCTGGCCACAGGTTGACCTAGGCACGCACGCCTAGGCTGTCCGACGACCTGCTTCACCATGCACGACCTTCGCTGTGGCAGCTAGTCTGATTGAGCCGAGAGGCTTGTTTTGTGAGTGACAGTATCGAAGCCCTTGCCGCCATTGACGACGGTTGAAGAAGCTTCAAAGCAACTCTAGGCGTCAGCAGCTCCAGGCTTCAGGTGCAGCGGACTTGGGCGAGCAGTGTGAAGTGATCTGGCTCAGCAAGGAGCACAGTGATGCCCGCAGCCTTGGCAATCGAAGAAGAATCGTCTGCGGGCGCGAGCGAAAGAAGGCGGGACTTTAGTCCCACATCGTCGAAATTCGAAGCGCAGGTGCGGTATAAATTGTTTTTGTGTTATATGCTATTCGCCTCCGAATGCACAGGGGTGAGGTCCCTCACCTTATCCCACGCTCGCCTCGTCCGCGGTTTCACCTCGCAGATCTGGTGGGCTCCGACCCGACCCAACCTGAGCACTCCTCGCGCATCACCCACCTGCCGGTGCGCCTGGTCCCGGGTGTGAAATCCGACCCGATTACCTGTGGCTCTGGGAGAGCGTCCTTTGAGTGAATTGCAGAGAGAGAGAGACGTGCGGGTAGAGGGAAAAGGGTAGGTTTTGCTCTCTGTGCAGGCAGGCTGAGCGAAGAAGAGAAGAAACTTAGCCAAGGAAGAAAAGAAGGACTGCAGACAAAAAGAAGAAGAAGACAGAAGAGAAGAGAAGGAAGAAAGAAAGAAGGACTGAGAGAAAAGAAGCAAAGGCAGGAAGAAGAGAAGAGACCAAGGAAGAAGAAGCCCTTTGCAGAAAAGAGAAGAGACCAAGGAAGAAGAAGAAGCCTTTGCAGAAGAGAGAAGACGAAGAAGAAAAAGAGACTGCAGAAGAAGAAAGAAAGCAAGATCAGAAGAAGAAAAATAATCAAAAGAAAAAGGGAAAACACTTTTAAGACTGATCACAAGATCAGACGTCCAATTTTACTCTTTTGTCCTAATTACTCTTTAATCTCATACATTCATATTTGAATTAAAGTTTTGAGTAAATTAGAGTGTTCAATTACATTTGAGATTAGTAGTAGATTCCAATTGCTTCCTGTGTTCGACCTCGGATATTCCGATTTTCGAGTAATAAAAACTCTTTATTTGTTTTGAATGCTTTTTCGGCTATACTACAACGTGACATTCTTTAAACCCGATCAAGAGCGATTGAACATTTTGGCGCCGTTACCGGGGAGCAACGTGCAATTTATCACTAGTCTCTACATTCTTTTTATCATATTGAACACTAACTTGCCCTACATTGCTTTGTTTTGATCTTGCAGGTATTTCACGAGAAAATCCCTTCCGCAAGTCAACCACTCCAGGGCAGGTAATTTCTTTTCTTCCTTAAACCATCCCCTAATCCTGAAAAGATAAAAGGAAGAAAATCAATTTAGGAATCAATTGCCTTCTTTATATAGTAATCGCCATCTTTAAGGCAAACGTTTCCTAATTTTGCGAAAATTTTTTCAAATGTTCTTGAAGTTGGAGCGATTTTTTTTAGATTCTATCCCACAAATTCATGTGCCTAATAGAAATAACGCTTAATCTCTGCGGACAACACATTTCTTGCTTGTAAAGTCCAAAGAGAATTTTTGTTCAAAAAGAAAAAGAGGATTGGAAATAGAACCAAATTAGGGTTTTTACAGTAGGGTCTTGAAGTGCTAGTCACACATGCCTGCATAAAAGGAAATAAACCTTCCCACATTAGTGTGCTACCCAAGACCTTGATTGAAGTGATCTAAACAAGACAAACCTTAAGGAAAAAAATTGAGCTCTAAAATCACTTGAATCTTAAAATTTCTAGACCTAATAACCTGGGAGTCAAATCAGGGTGATCTCTAAGCTTTAAACCTAGAATCATTCTGCCATCTATAGGACAGGTTAGGTGAAGTTGACCCCTTGGGTCAACCAACCTCTAAATTAGGTCACAACATCAAACTATCTAAAGTTCAATTGAGAACCCTAAAGCACCTGTGAAATAAAAGTGGTAGACTTAAGAGGTCAAGGTCCCCATTCTGGTCTACTTGGAATCTCAGTGACAAGAGAGGTCGGGTGGGGGAAACCCTGTAACCCGTGGGGACGCTCTACCGTGCAGGGGTCTTTGCGGGACTCTCCCTCTCTGGCTACCCAGGTAATTCTCAGGTGGACGATCTTCTGATCCAGGGGTCCATCCACCCCGAACCTCCATAGTCATCCAAACATCTTTGGGTGTCTTGATTGGGTCAAAAACATCTCCAGTCCCTCATCTTTTCTCTTTAGAGCACACACACACATTTTCAGTGGGACTCATTATTCAGATCTGATTGCTTCATAACTTGATCTTGATTCCAACTCTGATTCTACATCTTGACTCCACCACCTGATCCAAATATGCAGCCAAACCACCTAGGACCACCATTCAAGAAACCTGAATATTAGAGATCCATGAGAGATAAAATGATTGAGGATGCCATGAAATTCTATGGAAATGAAGAAACCTCAACACTAGTAGAAAACATTCAGGTTGATGTCCCAACAACCACGACCTTTATCATAACTTGTGCCCAAGTACTATTAGTAGAAGCCACAAAAGGATCAACCCGTGACTTGATCATTACTGCATACATTGAGATAGAAAAACTACACAATATTGAATACCTTCAATGTATGACAAATCCTCGACTTTGGAAGCAACACCAAGATAGTCTTGAAAAATGGGAAGAGATACTGAGATTAGTAAAATAAGTTATTGACCAGAAATACCCGTATATACCACAAACAGAGGAGGAACTATCTTGGGACAACATCGAGGATAAATCTGATCTCAGGTTTGAGGCACAAAATGGTTGTGGATTCCCAACCCAGATGGAGTATAATGTGCCTGATATTGAAGAAGGTTGGGAAGCTCCAAATGCAGGAAAATACCATGATGAGCCCATTCTAGAATCCCAAAACTCCTGCAAGAATGAGAGTAGAACTGAACCTCTCGAAGGTGTAAATTCCGTCCCTTATTCTGATAAGGTGACCCTCGAAGTTTATTCAGACCTAGATTCTAGTAATTCAACCCACATCCTAAGCCTAGAACCTAGATCTGAAACATATTTTGAAGATTCCAAGGCCCCATATGAAGAAGATCAATCTTTTAATGAAGAATATGATTTTGGGCCTCGATTTGATGAATATCCCTTGCCAACCTCCTCAAAGGAACGAATCAATTTTTCAGAAGTCATGCCAATCTACGACAGAGAAACCGAGGAGTTGGATGAGCGGGGTTTCAATTGGGTCTACCCTACTAGCTTAGAACCTGAGCCTCTACCAGACAGGGACACCCTTTTAAGCTCAGAATTCACATTTAGGCTAGACCCCAGTCAGGCTGCTGAGTATACAACATATGATTTATTCTATGGTGGAACTCATGATCTGAAATCTCATTCAAATGTTGATTTTCGCAAACTCTTCGACGATTTCGAATCTGACCATAACATCGGAGAAAATCTGCTTCCTGATTATAACAGGCCAATTTTCTTTGAAGCCACCTGCTCCACATATACAGAACCAATCAAAACCCGTTCCCTACCCCGACCCACAACCGGACTCAATTTCTATTCCGATTCACCTCTCATTGAGCCGTTTGCAGATGATTCAACTCCATATCTATATTGGGTACCGGGAATTGAGCAGATCGAAAAATAGGAGCCGTCATTCTATGATCACCCCTGTAAGGATTCCACACCTTACATTTATTATTTTTCGGAACCCTACGGTGACCAGGCTGATTCGACTCAGCCTAAACCCGAGTTTTCACGTCCATATCCATCAGAACTTCACTGCATATGGTGGGTGCCGCATCTGCTGATCTACATCTATCAACCCACCAGACTTATTGGGTTTGGGTTGCATCATCAACCCACTGATCTTAACAAGCACCTGGTTGGACCAACCAGGCTCTTAATTAAGGTGCTTGTTTTCCAAAACTCCATTGATTTGACCACTCCCTCTCCACCCCATTTTCCACTCGGCTGAAGGCATCAAATTTAGCGCTTAACGGGAGGCAACCCGTCATCTCAAAAACAGAGACCCGTCTGATTATCCGTCCGTACTCCACTTCCATTACACCTTGAGTTCAGCCTTAGACAGTTGATCCCACCTCTGGTACACGTATCAGAGCTTGAAATCATCTGCATCATTCATTTTTCGACCTATTCACCCACCCGATGTATCCTGTTCTAAGTCCCTGACCTCAACACTATTTCACACCCTCCATTTACAATGAGGACATTGCAAAACTTAGGCATGGGGGGGGTGATAAAGTGCATACATACAGAACCAAGAAAAATCTAAAGGATTCTCACACACAAAAATTTTTGCATATGTCAAAAACACAAAAAAATTGAAAAATTATGAAAAAGAACAAAAAAATGGGGGAGGGAGGAAATTTTGTGAGCCACAAAAACATAAGGAGGAAAAAAAAAAGAGCAAAAATGACAAAAAGGAGCACAAAATGAAAATGAAAAGAAATAGTCATTAGTAAAAGATTAAGTAATTAATTGAAGTTCTAGACCAGATCAAGAAAAGAAAAAGTGCTAAGGAGACATAACAAGAGATTAGCGGGAACGCTGATCTTAGGCCTCTTGGGCTAGATTCTTTAGCTTAAAAATTCATGTATTCGCTAAAATCTGGATAATCCTCAAGAGGTTGAGGAAAATGCGAAGCTTAGGTATTAGGTCTAAGGCTTAGGAAGTATTCGGCCTCGTTAACTGACCTCCGGTTTGCGGAATTCGGTAACCTAAGCACCCCAAATTCACACATAGTCTGGTTCAGTGCGGGTAAATATCCAAATCGCGCAAAAGCGTTTAATGTTCTACAAAAGTCACCTAGATTAGGAGCGGCCAATCAATACAAGTTGATTTGGATGAGTTCCCTGTGCGGAGAGGCGGGAAATTCTCCTCGAAGATGTGTAACATATCGTCTCCTCGGTGCTTGTCTCTTAGGATATTTAAATATCCTACTGGGGGCATGTAAGCACTCTGCTGGTTCAGATACCATGGGCATCATTATCACGAAATGTCAATCGCCAGGGTCTGAATTCGGCCACTGAACGCCATGGTCGGGATTATCTCGAAATCTCGAAAGTAAGGGTTCTGGGGGTTGCCATGGGCGGGATTATCTCGAAATCTCGAAAGCTAGGGACCCTTGAGGATTGATGATGGGGACGAGGAATCCGATACAGACCGTGTTGAGAAGCTAATCCGAAGCTAGAAATAAAAAGAAAAGAGAGAAAAAAAGTTCTCCAAACAAATAAATCTTCTATCTCTCTCTTACAAAAAATGCACTGCAAATTGAACTTAGTCTAAGAATGTCTCAAGCACGGGCGCTTTAACCGTGGAGTCCAACAAACCCTAGGTTAGTTTCTGTGGGCCTTAGAAACCTTTGCGGAGGACTGAGGCTAAAGCGGGTCGGGTCTGGATTTTGGTTGGTACTTGAAGACCTCTAGGCCTATTGTCGGCATTCCTACCTAATCACAAAAGAAAAGGAGAAGCACTTATCATGATTGTTCACAGACACTCAGGGTCTAGAACAGAAGTTAAAACTTTGAAATTTTGCTAAGGGACTAGCAAAAGCTAGGCATGGGGGTATGATGAGAGCCTCATCATGAGCCATAAATAGCTCATTTTGACCCAATAAAGAAGATAAAAGCCCCTACATAACCTAGTAGAAGGCCTAAATGAAGGAATAAGTGCTCTGAGAAGAAAACATGAAATAAAGGTTAAAACTGCAATTTTACCATTGCAGCACATAAACGGGATTTCTCAGAGGAAAAATATAGGTCAAATGGTCTAAATGAGATAAAAAGTGGGTTGAGTCAACCAGAAATGGGTTCATGTGCAATTTAGGAATTAAATGACATTTGGTAACCCTAAAATAGACCCGCTTAAATTAACGAGGTTTCGGTCAGGATAAAAATCAATTAAACCATCTAAAAGTCATGGAAAAATACCCTCTAGGGTTTAGAACACTTAATTTGGCCTTTGGAACCTAGTTTGACCTGGATTAGGGTCCTAGCTATTCAATTAACCTAATTTAGGTTTTTACGCAAAATATCCAGTCAAACAAGGTAAAACCTAAAATCCAACTTCACCATTGGATTCCTTAGGTCCAAATTAGGTTTATACCAAAATTTGGACCTAAGGGGAGGTCATCTTGACCTACTTTGCAATTCAGTACACCCAAATCACAATTTGGTCCCTATCTTTTGAAATCATCGCAGAGAGCCCCCTAACTTCCTCGCCACCTTTGCAATCAGGTCCTTCCGCCATTATTGGGGCAGAATCCTGCTCCAGCGAGGATTAGAGAGGGAATACTCTCTGATTCCTCAGAGATCCCCTCCCAGAAATGGAAGGGAGATTCTCTGAGGAATTCCCTTCCATCTAGGGCCAATCTTGATCCCTGGTGTGAACCCAATCTCTCGTGCGAACGCACGAGGGATTTGGGTATCCACCCACTTTCCTTCTCCGGTGAGCCGTCGGAGGTATTGGCGTGCCCTCCACGCTCTGAAAGCATGGCCCAGTGCCTATAAAAGAACCTCCAAACCCGGCCGCTCATTTTTAGCTTGATTTGGCCGGGCTTCCACCTCCAATTCGTCTCTTCCTTCCCGGCCAAAGTACCCAGCGAGCTCCGGCGAGCCCTCCTCCCCTCCCTCTTCGCTCTACCACAAAACCAATGGCAGAGACTTCTTCCTGATTCTCCTCCGCGTCGCGCAATACCCGCGCACGCCGCCTCAGCCCCGTCGTCGCCGCCATCTTCCTCCACTGGGCAGCTTCTTCTTCGGCGACAGCAGGTACAGCTATCCGCCTCTCCATCCCCCTTCATCCCTGTAGTTAGGCTTAATACATTCTTCATCTTCCCCTCTCTCTTTTCCCCCTTTTATTTCATTTAATTGCCCCTCGACCGTCGCTGACCACCTCCATCTTCCTTGCCTCCGATCGACCTCCGGCGAGCCGCCCCCACCATTCCGCCCCTCCACACGGCTCGCCAATCGTCTCATAAGCTCCGCCTCAGCACAAGGAACAACCTCCGCCCATCCACCATCCCTCTACACCTCTACCACAGTCCCCCGAACACACCCACACCCCCGGCCACAGGTTAACCTAGGCATGCACGCCTAGGCCGTCCCACGACCTGCTTCACCGTGCACAACCTTCGCTGTGCCATGGTGAAGGTCCCCAGCTGGTCTGATTGAGCCGAGAGGCTTGTTTTGTGAGTGACAGTATCGAAGCCCCTGCCGCCATTGACGACGGTTGAAGAAGCTTCAAAGCAGCTCCAGGCGTCAGCAGCTCCAGGTGTAGCGGACTCGGGCGAGCAGTGCGAAGTGATCTGGCTCAGCAAGGAGCACAGCGACATCCGCAGCCTTGGCAATCGAAGAAGAATCGTCTGCCGGCGCGAGCGAAAGAAGGCGGGACTTTAGTCCCACATCGTCGAAATGTGAAGCGCAGGTGCGGTATAAATTGTTTTTGTGTTATATGCTATTCGCCTCCGAACGCACAGGGGTGAGGTCCCTCACCTTATCCCACGCTTGCCTCGTCCGCGATTTCACCTCACGGATCTGGTGGGCTCCGACCCGACCCAACCTGAGCACTCCTCGCGCATCACCCACCTGCCGGTGCGCCTGGTCCCGGGTGCGAAATCCGACCCGATTACTCGTGGCTCTGGGAGAGCGTCCTTTGAGTGAATTGCAGAGAGAGAGAGACGTGCGGGTAGAGGGAAAAGGGTAGGTTTTGCTCTCTGTGCAGGCAGGCTGAGCGAAGAAGAGAAGAAACTTAGCCAAGGAAGAAAAGAAGGACTGCAGACAAAAAGAAGAAGACAGAAGAGAAGAGAAGGAAGAAAGAAAGAAGGACTGAGAGAAAAGAAGCAAAGGCAGGAAGAAGAGAAGAGACCAAGGAAGAAGAAGCCCTTTGCAGAAAAGAGAAGAGACCAAGGAAGAAGAAGAAGCCTTTGCAGAAGAGAGAAGACGAAGAAGAAAAAGAGACTGCAGAAGAAGAAAGAAAGCAAGATCAGAAGAAGAAAAATAATCAAAAGAAAAAGGGAAAACACTTTTAAGACGTCTGATCACAAGATCAGACATCCAATTTTACTCTTTTGTCCTAATTACTCTTTAACTGCATACATTCATATTTGAATTAAAGTTTTGAGTAAATTAGAGTGTTCAATTACATTTGAGATTAGTAGTAGATTCCAATTACTCCCTATGTTCGACCTCGGATACTCCGATTTTCGAGTAATAAAAACTCTTTATTTGTTTTGAACATTTTTTCGGCTATACTACAACGTGACATTCTTTAAACCCGATCAAGAGCGTCTAAACACCCCCCTATCTTCCTCGCCACTCTTACAAAAAGGTCCCTCCACCATTAATGGGGAGGAATCCTTCTCCGGCAAGGAATGGAGGGGGAATACTCCCTGATCCCTCAGAGATCTCCTCCTAGATTTGGAAGGGAGATTCTCTGAGGAATCCCCTTCCATTTGAGCTCAATCACAACATTTGATTTCCATCCAATCTCTCGTGTGAACGCACGAGAGATTTGGAGCTCCAACTACCTTCCTTCTCCAGCGAGAAGTCAGTGGCAGAAGGCTTGCCCTCCACGCACCAGAAGCTAGGCCAGCACTTATAAAAGGACCCCCTATCCTCTGAGAATCTCTCAGACTTGTTTTGGCTGCAGAATCCCCCAGATTTCATCTCCCCTCTCTCCGGCCAAGTAGCCCGCAAGCTTCGACCATTCTTCCTCCTCCCTCTTGTCTCTCTGCTGCCATACTAACAGCAGGGTTCACTCTACCTCGTCCTCCTCTGCCTCGTCCTCCCACGTCACGCCGCACCAGCGCACACCTTCCTATCCTCCTCATCGCTGTTATCTCCCTCAGGGCTGTCTTCTCCGACGACAGCACAAACAAGCCATTCGTCTCCGCTTCCCCCCCTTCGCTCCTAATAATCCAGATAAGCTCCCTGTCTTCCACTCTTTCATTTTCCTCATTCTATTTCACACAACACCCCTCGACCGCCACTATCCGCCCGCATCTTCCCCATCTCCGGCCACCCTCCGACGAGACGCCTTCGTCACTCTGCAACACCACACGTCTCGCCACCCACCTCACAACCTCCGCCACACTTCACTGAACACCTTCCACCCATCCATAGGACGCCACACGCACTCCACGCTTCCTCCGACCTAACCCATAACTCCGACCACAGAGCGACCTAGGCATGCATGCCTAGGCTGCCTAGCGGACTGCCATCGATCGCCTCACCTTTTCCGTGCCACGGCGAAGGTCCTCCTGTGGTCTGATAGAGCTGCAAGCTTTCTTTTGTGTCTTGCAGGGTCAAGCTTCCAGTCGCCATTAACGACGACTGGAGCTCGACTGTTCTTCAGCTCCAGGCCACAATCGACCACTCCTAGGCTTCCAGACCGCATGGGTTGCGAGTGTGCGCAAGCCCAACCTGATAAAGGGTGCTGTGGACTTGCAGCTACACCAATCGTGAAGCCGTTCTCCTGTAGTTGCCAGAAGCAGTGACCTGTTTGAGTACTTTAAATTGATGTTGTGATATTGTCTCTTCGCCTCCAAATCACTGGGGTGAGGTCCCTCCTCACCTATACACACCTCGTCTGTGATTTCATCCCGCGAACTTGGTAACCCGACCCGACTATCCTCGTGAGCACTCCTCGCGCACCACACCCACGCCGGTGCACCTGGACCCAGGCACGCGACCCGACCCGATTACCCGGCTCTGGGAGAGCGTACTGAAGAGAGATTCAGAGAGAGAGAGACGCGTTGGGAGGGTAGGGGCATAGGTTTTGTTGCGTGGTGCTTGTGCAGGAAGAGGACGCTAAGGAGGAAGCAGCAAGAGAAGGAAGCAGGGACTTAGCCGCTGCAAGCGAAGAAGAAGGACACCTTGTAGCAGAGGTGCGGCAGACCAAGAGAAAGAAGAAGAGAGAGTTCAAAGGGCAGACAAAGAGGAGAAGCACGAAAGCAAAGGAAGAAGAGGAAGAAAAAGAAGAAGGAAACCTAAGAAGAGGCAAAGCCAAGACTTAGCCGCAAGAAGAGAATCAAGAAGAGAAGGAAAAAGAAGAGGAGCAGAAGCGGCTAAGGAAGAAAAAGAAAAGGAGAAACCATAGCTGTAGCAGAGCAAATCACAAACAGAAGAAAAGAGTCTGAGAGATAACTTTAAGACGTTTGATGCAATATCAGACGTCCAATTCTTTTTAAGCAATTTCTTTCCATAACATTATCCTGTCACTTCTATTGAACTAGTCATTTATTTTTATTAAAAAGTTGTGTTCTCAAGTTTTGGAATACTCAGATTGCTCCCTGTGTTCGACCTCGGATACTTTGATTTTCGAGTTATAAATTTTTATTTGTTTTCACGGAAAGTTTATCTATATTACAATGAGATATCTGTTAAAACACTATCTAGTCGCGCGAAGATTTTGGCGCCATTGCCGGGGAGCAACGGGCACTTCTGAAGCTTTTCATCACAACTTCTGATCCAATACTGACTTAATTCCTCTCCTTTGTTGTGCTTGTCTCAAGGAAAGCAGAGAAAAGAAGAGCAGGTAACTTTCATTAGCCCTCTCTCTTAACCCCCTCAAAGTCTGAAAAGGAACAAAGAAGAATCAACCTAGGGCTACCTGTTTCATACTTAGTAAGTCATCGATGTTGCCTGATTTTCATTTCAACACATCTTGGATTGCACATCCAACTAAGGTAACTAGGGCCAAAACTTTCTTGATTGAGCCCTAGATACCAATTTTTGAGGCAGCTAAATTGGACCAACTAGAGCCAACCTAAGGATTGCAAAGCTAGGGTTTTTAGAGACACATCTTCTCTTAAATAAAGAAAAAAGTTTTTCCAAAAAGTGGTGTGCCTAAACCTTTTTTGAAAAGATCTATACAAGAGAAACCCTAAGCAAATCAGGCTTTTAATCGATTTGAACCCCAAAAGAAAGGACCCAAAAGCTCTCAAAGGAACAAGAGGTGAAGTTGATCCTTTGGGTCAACCAACCTTAAAATTAGGTCACTTTTTCACTCAAAAGACCTAAAATTTCAAGTGGAACCCTAAGCACCTTGATCTTAAAGTAAAAAAGGTAGACTTAAGAGGTCAAGGTCCCCATTTTGGTCTACTTGGAATCTCAGTGACAAGAGAGGTTGGGTGGGGGAAACCCTATAACTCATGAGGATGCTCTACCATGTAGGGGTCTTTGCGGGACTCTCCCTCTCTGGCTGCCCAGGAACTTCTCAAGTGGATGACCTTTCCGACTAAGGGGTATCATCCGCCCCAAACCTCTATAGTCACCCAACAATTTTTGGGTGTCTCAATTGGGTCTAGCACCTTCTAATCTCATCACATCCTTTGGTGCATGTTCGGTAGGAGGTCCTTAAGACCATCCTTAAGACCTCCTTTAGAAATTCACTCTCGCTGAGGCCAAGCCTTGACGCCCTTGTTTGTGCAGCAACCTCACCATATAAATCTTTGATCCAATTCAGAACCAAGTTCTCCTTCTTCTTCCATCATGGAACAACCCATTGAAGAAGAGAACAACCTTGAGCACCAACTTCAACACCTAAATGATCTCTTCCAAAACTTTGTAAACCCACCGCAATGACCATTGATGCGAGATCACTATAATCCTACTGCAGTGGCGATCGAGCCTCAAGTCCAAATCCCGGTTGGAGGTCCTGATTCTGAACTTAAGCCCAATATGATTCATGCCATACCAAAGTTTCATGGGCTTAACTCCGAGGATCCATTCCAACACACTAAACAACTCAAGCATTTGGCCCAGACCTTCGGGTCAGATCCATAAAATCGGGATATCCTACTCATGAAAATGTTCTCTTTCTCCCTCCTGAACAAGGCTTCCCATTGGAATCAAACTCAGACCCATCCGATCAACACATGGGAGGAACTTCAGTCTAATTTTTGAAAAAGTTCTTTCCTATTGGCCGGACGAATGCCTTGCGCCACCAGATCACCCATTTCACTCAACAAACGGGAGAACCTCTTCACGAAGCATGGGACCGATTCTTAGATCTCATGCAAAAGTGCCCCCATCACGGAGTTCCTAAATGGGAACAAGTTCAGTCTTTTTACCAGGGACTCTGTGAAGACATTCGATTATTCGTCAATGCAACGTGTGGAGGAAACATCATGGGTCAACATGAGGACACGGTATGGGAGATTCTCGAAAACATGTGCGAGAACTCCATTAATAATGACTCCATGGGCTTGTTCGATAGGACGAATGCCCGTGCATCGACGAATCTGAGAGGGGCACATGAGACGCAGGACCTGTCCATATCCGTCGACCTGGAACTGATGGCCAGTCGGTTGGACAAGGTTTCTATCATAGAAAAGAAGGTGGACGAGCTAACTCGGCATCTGCAGTGAACCACCTATGCACAGAACTCTATTGCACGACCACCTTTGGCGAGGGAAACTATGCAAAACATCTACCACCAATCTTCTCAGGGGATGGACCCATATCCACCCCCGTCTGACTCTCGGACTGGTGTGACCTCCGATCCATTCTACTCGAGTTGGGGGAACTCTGAACCCTCGTATTCTGACTTTCCTGAGGTTCCTCAGACTTGCAAGGACCTCAATGCCATCCAGAATGACCCATTCTCCAATACCTACAACCCTGGATGGCGAAATCATCCCAACTTTCAGTGGACAGGAAATTCTCAGACTCAAAGACCACCGTATCAGCCCTGTCCACAAGCCCCTCGTCCATATCAACCGCCTCAGCCTCGGCCCAATCCCACCTACCAATCCGGGCCAAACTAGGATCAAATGACTCTTATCCTTCAAGCACTAGCTGACATTCAAAAGACGAATGCGGCAATGGAAAAATAGCACAAGGACGAGATCACAGAGGTTCACAACCAACTGGCCCAGATGGCAAATTCCTGCCAACCTAGCACCCTTCCTTCACAACCTCTGCCAAACCCAAATAACGTGCCGACCCAGAGGCACATTATGAACCCAAATTCAGGCCACGCACATTTGATTTATTAGGCCCCTGTTGCTCCATCACCAGACGGGATGGAAGCTTTGACATCTTATGTGGGATTTCAGCAGCAGCCACCCCTCTTACCAAACCCAAACCAAAGCCAGGCCGGATTAAACTCTGTAACGACACGTAGTGGTAAAACAACCCAGGACCCACATTAACCGAACCACTCCAAGCCTGGTAGTAGTCAAAACCCTAGGATAATTATCTAAGATACTCCTATCCCAGATCAAGAACTTGGACCTATTCTAGAGGAACCAACTAGGATTCCATTTCCTGAGGCCTTGACCAAAGGAAAAAGGATAACCAAACCCGTGGCTCCCAAGGAGGATCTGCTCAAGCTCTTTGAATAGGTCTAGATAAACATCCCCTTGATGGATGCAATTCGCCACGTACTAGCTTACGCAAGATTCCTGAAAGATGTATGTACCCCTAAACTTAAGCTGTGAACCAAGGGTGGGAATTCGATCGTACTGTCAGAGCAAGCCAGCTCTGTCATCTTGAGTAAACTCCCACCCAAGGCTAAAGACCCGGGAACTCCCTTGATTTCTTGTAAAATTGGTGAAACCCAATTTGACAGAGCCTTACTAGATCTAGGTGCCTCCATAAATCTAATACCTACATCCCTCCTTGACCATCTTGAAGAGTCCGAACTTAAATCGACTGAGGTGACGTTGCAGTTAGCCGATCGATCCATCAAGTCACCTAAAGGAATACTCGAGGATGTCATTGTTAGGGTATGGGATTTCTACTTCCCAGTGGACTTCATAGTTCTGGACATGGATGCATTTGAGAACCCAAGGGACACACCAATCATATCAGGGAGACTTGTTTTGGCCACTGCTAGGGCCAACATAAACTGCGAAGAGGGCCAAATAGAATTAAAATTTGAGTATCAAACTCTGAAGATTGACATCTTTAAGGCCCAACAAGGGATTAATTGCGGGGTTATAGAGCAAATGTGTGATATCAGAGCTGTGGTTGATGAATCGCATATAGAGGACAACCTGATTATCCCTGATCAACCACTAGAAGATCAAAACCCGCAAATAGGGGTGTGAGAACATGATCTAGAAACACCATGACTTCCACCCTTGTTCCTGATACAAACCCCGAACCACCTGCTGCTGCTGACAATCCTATCATGGAACTCAAGCCCCTTCCCGAGCATCTGAAGTACGTCTTTTTGGGTTCAAATCAAACGTTTCCTATGATTATCAACTCCCGACTCACACCTGATCAGGAATCCCGTCTGATTACTGTTCTCCAGCAACATCGTAGAGCCATTGGATGGACTCTCGATGACTTGACTGGCATAAGCCCCTTGTACTGCACACATCGAATCAACACAAAAGAGGGTGCACGACCTTCAAGAGAAATGCAAAGACGTTTAAACCCTAACCTGCAGGAGGCCGTGAAAAAGGAGATCATCAAGTGGTTAGATGTAGGGATCATCTACCCGATCTCCGACAGTCGATGGGTGAATCCAATACAGGTGGTGCCTAAAAAGGTTGGACTCACCATCATCACGACTGAAACCGGAGAGGTCATTCCTACCCGAATAGCTAACTCATGGAGAGTTTGCATTGATTACAGAAGACTCAATTCCTCCACGAAGAAGGACCATTTCCCACTACCATTTATTGATCAGATCCTGGAGAAACTAGCGGGAAATAGGTTCTTCTACTTTCTTGACGGGTACTCCAGTTACAACGAGGTGGTAATCCATCCAGAAGACCAAGAAAAGACCACGTTCACCTGCCCCTTCGGGATGTACGCATTTCAAAGGATGCCTTTCGGTCTCTGCAATGCACTCGCAACCTTTCAGCTGTGCATGCTTGCCATATTCTCAGATATGGTAGGTGATTATCTGGAAGTCTTCATGGATGGCTTTTCAGTTTTTGGAGCATCATTTGACGATTGCCTCCAACACTTGGTCCAAATACTCAGGCGATGCATCGAAGTGAATTTGGTTCTTTCCTGGGAAAAGAGCCATTTTATGGTGCCTAAGGGAATTGTCTTGGGACATCTAATCTCAGAGAAAGGCATCCAAGTCGATCGAGCTAAGGTTAACCTAATTTCTAAGCTCCCTATGCCTAGCTTGATTAAGGACATCTGATCTTTTTTAAGGCACGTAGATTTTTACCATCGATTTATCCCTGATTTTTCAAAAATTGCGTGCCCCCTGACTACTCTTCTCTCCAAGGATGTGCCTTACGAAATTTCCAAGGAATGCACCCAAGCATTTGAGATCCTTCATGACCGAGTCACCCAAGCCCCGATCCTACAATCCCCTGATTGGTCTCAACCCTTTGAGATCGTGTGCGATGCATCTGACTTCGCTGTAGGAGAAATTTTGGGGCAGAAAATTGATAGGAAACCTGTGGTCAT
The DNA here is from genome assembly GCA_037157565.1 of Thalassia testudinum. Lineage (NCBI taxonomy): Eukaryota > Viridiplantae > Streptophyta > Magnoliopsida > Alismatales > Hydrocharitaceae > Thalassia > Thalassia testudinum. The sequence goes on from JAZHRO010000024.1 coordinate 81,471,562, forward strand.
TTACTATGCTAGCAAAACACTAGACGAGTTTCAGTGTAACTACACGGTTACTGAAAAAGAGCTGCTAGCTATAGTATTTGCCCTAGAAAAATTCAGATCATACCTACTGGGTTCCCATGTTATCATATACTCGAATCACACAGCTGTGAGGCATCTCCTTACAAAGAAGGACGCAAAACCTCGATTAATCCGATGGATCTTGCTGTTGCAAGATTTGACCTCGAGATTCGCGACAAAGCGGGAAAGCAAAATATGGTAGCTGATCACTTGTCCCACCTTCCTTCTGAAATAATTGACCCTTCTGGACCCATCACAGAACACTTTCCTGATGAGCACCTCTTGACTATCAATACAGGCCTTCCATGGTTCGCAGATATAGTGAATTACCTGGTAGCACATCAGATCCCGTTCGATTTACCGAAGGCCAAGAAGGACAAATTGTGTTCCCATGCCAAGTATTACCTGTGGGAAGACCCGTATCTATTCCGCATTGGTGCTAATCAGATAATTCGACGGTGTGTCGCGGAAGTAGAAATCAAAGACATACTCTCCTTTTGCCATGACCAGGCATGCGGTGGACATTTCTTAGGAACAAAACCGCATCAAAAGTCCTCCAGTGTGGCTTTTACTGGCCCACAATTTTCAAGGATGCATATGATCACTGTAAGGCATGTACCCGTTGCTAGACCTTGGGCAACATGAGCCATCGAGACATGATGCCTCTACAACCGATCCTGGTATGCAAAATTTTTGACATTTGGGGGATCGATTTTATGGGACCCTTCCCTATCTCGGATAGCTTCGAATAAATCTTACTCGCCGTGGACTACTTGTCCAAGTGGATAGAAGCCATTTCGACCCGAACCAATAATCATAAGGTTGTTGTCAGATTCATTCATCAAAACATATTCTCAAGGTTCAGGATTCCACGAGCAATAATTTTCGACGGAGGGACCCATTTTACACACTCTCAGTTCAGGTCACTGATGACCAAATACGGGGTGTCGCATCGAATCTCTACTCCCTACCACCCCCAAACTAATGGTTGAGCTGAGCTATCAAATCGAGAGATCAAGAAAATCCTTCAGGTTACTGTTCGACCTGATAAGAAGGATTAGTCTTCTCAGCTTTCGGAAGCATTGTGGGCCTATAAGACCGCCCACAAGACCCAATTAGGTATGTCTCCCTTCAGACTGGTGTACGAGAAGGCATGTTACCTCCCCATCGAATTGGAGCATAAAGTCTATTGGGCAGTACGGAATTGCAATTTAGATCTTTCTAAGGCTGGAACCCAAAGAAGGCTTCAAATAAGCGAGATCGATGAATTATGCCACGATGCATATGAGAGCTCACGAATTTACAAAGAACGGGTTAAAGCTTTTCATGACAAACACATTTCTAGAAAGATCTTTCATCCTGGTAAAGAGGTTTGACTCTTTGATGCTCGACTCAAATTATTCCCAGGAAAGCTATGATCTAAGTGGGTCGGAACCTACCTAGTCCAACAAATCGTTGGAAATGGGGCCATTCAAATCAGCCCACTCAGCCACGATTCCGAACCCTTTGTTGTGAATGGTCAGAGACTCAAACCATTCATTGACATGACCGATACAAATTTGGCTGAGTCATCCTTTACCCTCCATTCTCCTTGAGCTCATTGCGCCCAACCGATGGCATAAAACTCAGCACTTAATGGGAGGCAACTCGTCATTCTTTGAAAAACCTGAAACCTTTTCTGACATTTCTATGTAGAATTCATATTGCACTTTAGGGTTCATCCATTAGAACAACTGACTCCACCTCTGGTACCCTTACCTGAGATTAGAAATCGTTCGCAACAGTCACTTCGACCTGTTCGCCCACCCAACACCTGTCCTAATGCATGAACTAAGCTGAAATCGAACCCACCTAATTTACAATGGGGACATTGCAAATCTTAGGCATGGGCGGTATGAAAGTGCAAAATGTCAGGAAAATTCATATCAAGAAAAGGTTTCAACTCAAAAAAAAAAAATCTTGGAAAAGAAAAAAAGAAATAAGGTGGGGGGAGAGACAATTTTTTGGGCCATACAAAATGAGAGGAGGAAAAGAGCAAAATGCAAAAAATGGAGCACAAAATGAAAAAAAAGAGATAATCATTAGTAAAAGATTAAGGGATTAACTGAAGTTCTAGACCAGAGCAAGAAAAGAGAAAAATAAAAAAACAAAAAAAAGTGCTAAGGAGACATAAAAAGGGATTAGCAGGAACGCTGATCTTAGGCCTCTTGGGCTAGATTCTTAGGCTTAAAAATTCACGTATCCGCTAAGATCTGGATAATCCTCAAGAGGTTGGGGAAAATGCGAAGCTTAAGTATTAGGTTTAAGGCTTAGGAAGTATTCGGCCTCGTTAACTGGCCTTTGATTTGTGGGATTCGGTAACCTAAGCACCCTAATTCACACACAGTCTGGTTTAGTGCGCATAAATATCAAAATCATGCAAAAAGTGTTTCAATGTTCTGAAAAAGTCACATAGATTAGGAGAGGCCGATCAACACAAGTTGATTTGGACGAGTTCCCAGCGCGGAGAGACGGGAAATTTCCCTCGAAGATGCGTAACAACATATCATCTCCTCAGTGCTTGTCTCTTCGGATATTTAAATATCCTACTAGGGGCATGTAAGCACTCTGCTAGTTCAGATATCATGGGCGGCATTATCACAAAATGTCGATTGCCAGGGTCTGAATTCGACCACGGAACGCCATGGGCGGGATTATCTCGAAATCTCGAAAGCTAGGGTTCTGGGGGTTGCCATGGGCGGTGCTATCTCGAAGCATCGATAGCCAGGGACCCTTGAGGATTGATGATGGGGACGAGGAATCCGATATAGACCGTGTTGAGAAGCCAATCTGAAGGTAGAAATAAAAAGAAAAGAAAGAGAAAACTCTCCAAATAAATAAATTTTCTATCTCACTCTTACAAAAACACACTGCAAACTGAACCTAGGCTAAAAATGTCTCAAGTACGGGTGCTTTAACCGCGGAGTCCAACAAACCCTAGGATAGTTTCTGTGGACCTTAAAAACCTTTGCGGAAGACTGAGGCTAAAGCGGGTCAGGTCTAAATTTTGGTTGGTACTTGAGTACCTCTAGGCCTATTGTCAACATTCTAACCTAATCACAAAAGAAAAAGAAAAGCACTTATTATAACTACTGACAGACACTCAGGGTCTAGAACAGAAGTTAAAACCTTGAAATTTTGCTAAGGGACTAGCAAAAGCTAGGCATGGGGGTATGATGAGAACCTCATCATGAACCCTAACTAGCTCATTTTGACCTAAGAAAGAGAATAAAAGCTCCTACATAACCTAGAGAAGGGCTTAATTGAAGGAATAAGTATTCTGAGAAGAAAACATGAAATAAAGGTTAAAACTACAATTTTACCATTGCAGTACATAAATGGGATTTCTCAGAGGCAAAACATAGGTCAAATGGTCTGAATAAGATAAAAAGTGGGTTGGTTCAATCAGAAATGGGTTCATGTGCAAACCAGGAATTAAATGACATCTTGTAACCCTAAAATAGACCCGCTTAATTCAACAGGGTTTTGGTTAGGACAAAAATAAATTAATCCTCTAAAATTCATGGAAAAATATCCCCTAGGGTTTAGAACATTCAATTTGGCCTTTGGAACCTAGTTTGACCTAGATTGGGGTCCCAGCTATTCAATTGACCTAATTTGGGTTTTTATGCAAAAAGTACAGTCAAACGTGGTCAAACCTAAAATCCAACTTCACCATTGGATTCCTTAGGTCCAAATTAGGTTTGTACCAAAATTTGGACCTAAGGGGAGGTCTTCTTGACCTACTTTGCAAATTAGTATACCCAATTACATTTTGGCCCCTATCTTTTGAAAACCATTACACATACCCCCCTATCTTCCTCGCCACTCTTACAAAAAGGTCCCTCTACTGTTAATGGGGAGGAATCCTTCTCCGGCGAGGAATGGAGGGGGAATACTCCCTCATCCCTCAGAGATCACCTCCCAAATTTGGAAGGGAAATTCTCTAAGGAATCCCCTTCCATTTGAGCTCAATCACAATCTTTGATTTCCATCCAATCTCTCGTGCAAACGCATGAGTGATTTGGAGCCCCAACTACCTTCCTTCTCCGGCGAGAAGTCGGTGGCAGAAGGCTTGCCCTCCACGCACCAGAAGCTCGGCCAGCACTTATAAAAGGACCCCCGGTCCTCTGCGAATCTCTCAGACTTGTTTTGGCCGCAGAATCCCAGAGATTTCATCTCCCCTCTCTCCAACCAAGTATCCCGCAAGCTCCGACGATTCTTCCTCCTCCCTCTCATCGCTTTGCTACCATACCAGCAGCAGGGTTCACTTTGCCTCATCCTCTCGCGTCGCGCCGCACCAGCGCAAGCCTTTCTGTCCTCCTCGTCGCCGTTATCTCCCTGAGGGTCGTCTTCTCCGACGATGGTACAAACGAGTCATCCGTCTCCATTGCCCCCCCTTCGCTCCCAATAATCCAGATAAGCTCCCCATCTTCCACCCTTTCATTTTCCTCATTCTATTTCACACAACACCCCTCGACCGCCACTGTCCGCCCGCATCTTCCCCATCCCCAGCCACCCTCCGACGAGATGCCTCCGTCACTCCGCAACCCCACACGTCTCACCACCCACCTCACAACCTCCCCCACACTCCACTGAACACCTTCCACCCATCCACAGGATGCCACATGCACTCCACGCTTCCCCCAACCTAACCCATAACTCCGGCCACAGAGCGACCTAGGCCACCCCGTGGCCTGCCATCGATCTCCTCACCTTCGCCGTGACACGGTGAAGGTACTCTTGTGGTCTGATAGAGCTGCAAGCTTCCTTTCGTGTCATGCAGGGCCAAGCTTCTAGCCTCCATTAACGACGACTGGAGCTCAACTGTTCTTCAGCTCTAGGCCACAATCGACCGCTCCTAGGCTTCCAGACTGCGTGGGTTGCGAGTGTGCACAAGCCCAGCATGATAAAGGGTGCTGCAGACCTGCAGCTGCACCAATCGTGAAGCCATTCTCTCGCAGTTGCCAGCAGCAGCGGGTGAGACTTTTAGTCCCACCTCGGTAAGCAGTGACCTGTTTGAGTACTTTAAATTGATTTTGTTATATTGTCTCTTCGCCTCCAAATCACTGGGGTGAGGTCCCTCCTAACCTATACACACCTCATCTGCGATTTCATCCCGCGGACCTGGTAACCTGACCCGACTATCCTCCTGGGCACTCCTCGCGCACCACACCCACGCCGGTGCGCCTGGACCCGGGCATGCGACCCAACCCGATTACCTAGCTCTGGGAGAGCATACTGAAGAGAGATTCAGAGAGAGAGAGACACGCAAGGAGGGTAGGGGCATAGGTTTTGTTGCGTGGTGCTTGTGCAAGAAGAGGATGCTAAGGAGGAAGCAGCAAGAGAAGGAAGCAGGGACTTAGTCGTTGCAAGAGAAGAAGAAGAAGGACACCCTGTAGCAGAGGTGCGGCAGACCAAGGGAAAGAAGAAGAGAGAGATCAAGGGGCAGACAAAGAGGAGAAGCAGGGAAGCAAAGGAAGAAGAGGAAGAAAAAGAAGAAGGCAACCTAAGAAGAGGCAAAGCCAAGACTTAGCCGCAAGAAGAGAATCAAGAAGAGAAGCAAAAAGAAGAGGAGCAGAAGTGGCTAAGGAAGAAAAAGAAAAGGAGAAACCATAGCTGCAGTAGAGCAAATCACAAACAGAAGAAAAGAGTCTGAGAGATAACTTTAAGACGTCTGATGCAATATCAGACGTCCAATTCTTTTTGAGCAATTTCTTTTCATAACATTATCCTGTCACTTCTATTGAACTAGTTATTTCTTTTTATTGAAAAGTTGTGTTCTCAAGTTTTGGAATACTCAGATTGCTCCTTGTGTTCGACCTCGGATACTTTGATTTTCAAGTTATAAATTTTTATTTGTTTTCGCGGAAAGTTCATCTATATTACAATGAGATATTTGTTAAAACATGATCTAGCCATGCGAACAGCAGACCCAATTCCGACCCAGCAACTATGCTCAGTAATGACCAATGGGTCAGGGTCATGTTTATACTCAGTTGCCCCAAAATCAGGTCAATTAGTCAGCTTGGAATGCCTGTCAACCCGTAGGGCAGGCTAATTTGAATCGAGAAATGGTAGAGATGCAAGGATCCATGCTCCAGCTCATGCAACAAATGAAAACCTCACTGGACAACTTGCAAACCAGGCTCATAGCTAATTCTCGTCAACTTGGATCTCTACCATCTCAACCTGTACTCAACCCAGAAATATCCTGAATCCAGGCAATCAAGCCCATGGGTACAGAAATTAGAGGGACCCACACGCACATGCTCAGGTGGTTGAGCAACGTCCTTACTCTTCTTCTTCTGCAAATCAACGATTCTTGGCTAATGAAGCCCCTCCAATCTTTCCTAACCCTCCTCAAGACCCAAACTCGTATGCATTCGCAAATTCTGTTACCTTGAGGAGTGGTAAACAAACTCAAGATCCACAACCACACTGTTTTGATTTACTGAATCCTGAAGAACCTGAGGAGAGAAAGGAGAACTCTGGAGAAGAAATCAAGGCTTAGGGACCTGATTCCAAAGATTCGACTCATGCTCCTTTTCCTGAAGCCTTGATCAGATCAAGGAAGAAGAAGCCTGTTGATAGTAATGGGGAGCTTCTGAATATTTTCAAGAATGTTGAGATCAATATCTCGCTCCTCGACGCTATCATGCATATATCAGCTTACGCGAGACTTTTAAAGGATTTATGTATACAGAAGCATAAGTCGAGAGAATCTATTCCGAGGAAGGTGGTACTCTCCGAGCAGGCTAGTTCTGTTATCCTGCACGACCTCCCTTAGAAAAAGAGAGATCTAGGTTCTCCTTTGATTTCTTGTGTCATCGAAGATTACACTTTTGATAGAGCACTGCTGGATCTGGGTGCATCCATCAACCTAATTCCGACTTCTCTTTATGAGAAGTTTGGATTAGTTGAACTTCGGCTGACTTCAGTAACGCTGCAGTTAGCGGACCGTTCGGTCACAAATCTGCGAGGTGTTATTGAAGATGTTATTGTTAAGGTTAAGGATTTCTATTTTCCTGTAGATTTCCTTGTCCTTGACATGGATGTATCTGAAAATTTGAGGAACACACCCATCATTCTGGGGTGTCCGTTCCTGGCTACCGCTAAGGCCAATATTAACTGTGAAAGCGGTAGCATGGAAATCGCCTTTGGAGATCAAAGAATGAAATTGGATATTTTTAAGTCGATTAATAAATTCAAGGATTGTGGATTTATTGAGGAACTTGAGGATGATAATGTGAATATTTAAACTCTTATGATGGTTTCTACATTTGAAAGTTCCTCCTTTGATGATGAATTGGACCTGCAGCCCTCTATGGCAGACCTGCTATCTTCTGAAGAGGTTATTGATTTTGTTCTCTCTCAACCTCTTCCTCTTGATGAGTCTTCATCAGCATCTTCCTTACCTTCAACCATCAACCTGCCCCAGCTTGAATTGAAACCATTGCCTGAGAATTTGAAATATCAGTTTTTAGGACCACATAAGATGCTCCCTATGATTATCAGTGCTAAATTAACAAAGGAGCAGGAGATTAAACTGATTAAGGTTTTGAAGGAATACAAGGAGGCAATTGGTTGGACCATTCATGACCTTAGGGGGATCGAGCCATCTTATTGCAATCATAGAAGATTTTTGGAAGATGGATCCTGCCCTTCTCGCCAGATGCAGAGGAGATTAAATCCAAATATGAGAGAAGTGGTCAAGAAGGATATTATTAAGTGGCTCGATGCAGGAATCATTTATCTGATCTCTAATAGTCCTTGGGTAAGTCCCATGTAGATTGTTCCCAAGAAAGCTGGGATTACCGTTGTGACTAATGAGAAAGGAGAATATGTCACAACTCGTTCAACTTCCTATTGGAGGGTTTGTATCGATTACAGGAAACTGAACACAACCACGAAAAAGGATCATTTCCCTCTGCCTTACATTGATCAAATCTTGGAAAGATTAGCCGGGCAGAAGTACTTCTATTTTCTTGATGGCTACTTGGGATACAACCAAGTTCCTATCCATCCCGAGGATCAAGAAAAAACTACTTTCACCTGTCCTTACGGAACCTTTGCTTTCCGTAGGATGACATTTGGTTTATGCAATGCACCTGCGACTTTTCAAAAGTGTATGCTGGCCATATTCTTTGACATGGTGGGAGAGTTTATGGAAGTCTTCATGGATGATTTCTCTGTTTTTGGAGAATCATTTGACTCTTGTCTAGCTAATCTTGAAATGATTCTTAAACGATGCATCAAAACAAGATTGGTCCTTAGCTGGGAAAAGGGTCATTTCATGACACAAGAAGGCATCGTCTTAGGTCATGTAATCTCTAAACGGGGAATTAAAGTGGATAAAGCTAAGGTTGATGCCATCGCTAAACTTCCTCCTCCCACATCTGTTAAACAAATTCGATCATTTCTTGGTCATATGGGATTCTACAGGAGATTCATCGAGGACTTTTCGAAGGTTGCTCGTCCTCTGAGCAATCTTCTGGCCAAAGAAACGCCGTTTGATTTCGACGAATCATGCCATAATGCATTTGATTTTCTTAAAATGGTAGTCACTTGTGCTTCAGTGTTGCAACCACTAGTTTGGACAACCCCTTTTGAGATCATGACTGACGCTTCTGATTACGCGATCGGGGCTGTTTTGGGTCAGAAAGTTGATAGGAAGCCCTCTGTCATCTACTACACTAGTAAAACTCTAGACGAGGCCCAGAGGAATTACACTGTTACTGAGAAGGAATTACTAGCCATAGTATTTGCTTTGGAGAAATTTAGGGCTTATCTCTTAGGGTCTCACGTCATTATATATACCGACCACTCGACCTTGAGACATCTCTTGGCCAAAAAGGATGCCAAACCCCGGCTTAATCGTTGGATTCATCTGCTTCAGGAATTTGATCTTGAAATCAAGGATAAATCTGGTGTACAGAATGTGGTGGCGAATCATCTGTCGAGACTTCTGAGTGATTCTTCTCGTCCAGACATCCCGATTGTTGATACTTTTCCGGACGAAACCATCCTTACAGCTTCAGGCGTTCAAACCCCATGGTTTGCTGACATTGTTAATTATTTGGTCGTTGGTCAAATCCCCTAGGATTAGAGCAAGCAACAACAGGATAGACTCAAATATGAGGCCAAATATTACTTCTGGGAGGACCTTGAATTGTACCGCATCATCTCTAATCAGATTATTCGCTGATGTGTTCCGAAGAATGAATTCAATAGTATACTCGAGTTTTGCCGTGCATCTACGTTTGGTGGACACTTCTTCGGGAAAAAGACGGTTGCAAAAATTTTGCAATCTGGATTCTATTGGTCGTCTTTATTCAAGGATGCCCAGGAATTCTCAAGGTCGTGTTCCCGATGCCAGGCACTCGGGAGCATAACTAAGAGAGATATGATGTCCCTAAACCTAATTCTTCCTGTCGAAATCTTCGATGTTTGGGGCATTTATTTCATGGGACCCTTCCTCCCTTCATTTGGATATCAGTACATTCTCGTCGCTATTGATTATGTGTCCAAATGGATTAAGGTGATTTCCACCCAAACCAATGACCACAAGGTTTTGTCAAGAAGAACATCTTCAGCAAGTTCGGGATTCCGAGGGCCATCATCAGTGATGGTGGCACTCATTTCACTAATGTCCAGTTCCGTAATTTGCTGGCTAAATATGGGGTTAATCACCGAATCTCCACACCTTACCATCCCTAGACGAATGGACAGGCCGAGATCTCCAATCGGGAGATCAAGAATATTCTGCAGAAAATGGTTAGGCCTGATCGCAAAGACTGGACTCAAAAGCTTGAGGATGCTCTTTGGGCCTACCGTATGGCATATAAAATGCCCATCGACATGTCTCCATTTCGTCTGGTGTATGGAAAGGCATGCCATTTACTCATAGAAATTGAACATAGGGCATTCTGGGCAATCAAGCGGTGCAATCTAGATCTGAGTTTAGATGGGAAGACCAAGAAACTCCAACTATCTGAGTTGGAGGAGCTTAGAAATGATGCATATGAGAATGCAAAGATCTACAAGGCTCGGACCAAATCTCTACATGACCAATTTATTTCCCGCAAGAGCTTTGAGTCGAACCAGAAGGTCTGGCTATTCGATTCTCGACTTAAGCTCTTTCCTAGCAAACTTAGGTCGAAATGGAATGACCCGTTCATTATCGACCAAATTTTTCCAAATGGAGTTGTTCAGATCTCTGACCCGAAGATGGGTAATTCATTCAAAGTCAACAGTCAACGTCTGAAGCCTGTTATTGACTGTACTCTTCCAGAACCTGTCTCAGACACGGTTGCTCTAGCCATGTTGTGACTTCTTTGGCTGGACTTCATCTAGCTGACGACATTAAACTCAGCAGTTGTACAGTCTGACTCAGAGCTGACCCAAGCTTCATATTCAGGTGATATCTTCCGTACTCTACCCTTCCTTTCATGTCTCTTTTTCTCAATGTGGACATTGCATCAGATAGGCATGGGGGGGTGGATTTATTTTTGAATCATTTTGTCAGCTCTATGAAATTCTTGTAAATTCTATTTCTCTTCTTATATATACATAAAAAAAAAGAATTTTAACTTAGGAAGGAATACTTGGACATTAGGACTTTTCAATCTTAGGAAATATTACATTAGGATCTGAACACTAAGACCTTTTAGGTCTTTGGGCTTAATCAGCCCGGGTATCCACTAAAATGTGGATTTGTTTTTCGAGTCCTCACCATCCTAAATTCTATTGTAATTTGATTAAATAAGTTTGGGTGATAAGTACACGACTTATCAACCCGCCCTCTGATTTAAGGGAACTTTAACTCTAAGCATCTACACACTATCTTGTCACTGACTTATTGTTTGGCGATTTTAGCGAAAATTGGGTAGCTAATGAACCTTCTAGAGTAATATGGCTGGCAAGTTATCGTGAGTAACAGCCCATAGGTAGGTTGTCTAGAGCCCAGTCCTTGGACCATTCTCTTCTTGCTGCCTTTAAGTAAATCTTAGACCAAGGAAGCCACCTACTTAAAAAGAAAAAAAAAGAAAAAGAAAAAGGAGAAAAGAAAGGAAAAAAAAGAAAATAAAAGAAATAAACCACACTTTGTCGCACGAGTATGGCTGACAAGTTGTCGGTGGTAACAGCTCATCGACCGGTTGTCCAGAATCCAACTCAAGAAATGCACTAAAAATTCCCAAAATGCTTAGGAAGAAGCAGAGAAGTAGAATAAGCCAGGGAGATATACACTAGATTCACCCTTGTGCTGATCCCATAAAAATAAAAGTAGGGAAAAAGCTACCGGTCGTAAAGATACACCTTTAGGCAGAACTCTCTTTTTAAGGTCACCTAGAGGCGTAGAAACCCGAAGTCCGTTCTAATTGCCGATCAACGAGTCTATCACATTCACAATAAGATGCTTAGAACTTAGGGTTCTCATCAAATCTTGGGTGGGTTGAGTGGCCGTAGAAAGCCACTCTTTAACCCTAAACTCAAAAATCCAAAAAAATTAGAAAAGAAGAAAAAGAGAAAAAGAAATTTTTCTTTGAATAAGGCGAGGGCTTGAGGCGGTCTGCATTTTGGCAGATACCCGGGTGCTGTTGTGTCTTTGAAAGTTCAGATCCAGAGTAAAAAAATTTTCTTAAAGATGAAAATAATTTATGCCCAAGTAATCCAACCTAATTCTTTTATAAATAGCATGCAGTTTTTGCTAGGGACTAGCAAAAGATAGGCATGAGGGTGTGATGTGCATACATCTGATTAACCTAAACTGTCTATTAATGTATGGTCTTACTGTCACATTAGCATCATACATTGTAAATAGTGCATAACATGCATAATCATGCATTTAGATCAAGTTGTATAACTTGTATAGTCATTGTCTCCCTTTTATGGTCAGGGACAAAGCAACTTTTTATCAGGGCCTTGGATAGAAGATCCAACCATATGGATCTGATCAGGGCGACGATTGGAGTTCAATGACTCTAAGATCACCCTAATCGGACATCCGTAGCACCGGATAGAGACCAAGGAATCTAAAAGAGCAAGGGCTAAGATGGTGTTAATCTGCACCTCAGACCATAAATCCGACCGCATGAATGGGTTCAGATCGACGATCGTAGCCTAACAGCGCGAAAATCGATCCAATCCGACACCTGTGGCACCATCTACTTCACTCAGAAGATGGACAACTTAGATGGTGCCACGTGGTGCCATCATAGCCGCCCAGCATCGGCCGCAACCTTCCTTCTTCACCTGCTTGCTTGATCTCGACCGTTGGATGCTCATCCAATGGCCGCGGAGCCACGCTCACAAAAGCGACCACTTGCCTAAAGAGGAGGCGTAGCACAGCGGTCGAGTGCCCCTTCGCGAGCGAAGGGCATGCATTCGAGCCGTGCTGCACTTCAAATCGAAGAGCAGGCATGGAGCGGGCATGCGATTAAAGCTGCGCGATGAAGATCGAGCAGCGAGGAGCGAGCGATAGTGCCCACGCATGATCAAACGCACGCGCTATGATCGCATGCGGGCTCGAGGTGCGGGCATAGCTGTTCTCAGCCGTCTGATTTCTTGATCGAATGGCTGTGAGTGCGTGAACGTGCGCATGCATTTTGGGTGGAGAAGAAGAGTGGGCGCGCGCACATGTCGCCCACGACGGACCTTTAGTGACGTTTAAGTCCATCACTAAAGGTCCCATATTAATGTTTTTGAAATTAAAATGTCCGAAATGCCCCCACTCCTTGCAACTATAAAAGGAGACCCCCTCCATACGGATTTCTTATCTCTTCCTTCTCTTCTCTCCCTCTCCAAAGCTCAAGAGAAGCTTGTCCCACACCCAGGATGCTCCTCAAGAACTAAAATAAATTTTTTGCCCCCATTCCGGAAGCGGATCTTGTGACGACGACGACGTGCTGCCTTGTTCCCGTTCCTCCTACTTCGACCTCCTTCTTCCCGTATGTTCCTTATCTTCTAGGCGTTGTCTCAACCGGCTCGTCCTCCAAGCGATCGTCTAAGAGGCTAATTTCTCTCTCCCATTCATTTTTCCTGTTTTCTATAGTAGAATTTTCCTACTTTTTAGTTGTAATAATTTCTCGCTTTCTAGTGTAATCTTTTCTCGCTTTCTTAGTTGTAAAAACATTTTGCAACATCAAGTGAATGTTTTCCCTCTCTCTCTATCTTATTGTCTATATTCCATTTCATTGTGATTATTCCATTCTTTAAACAAAAACACAAAAAAATATAATTCTGAATTTTGATCGATGTAGCCTCCCTAAGTTCGACCTGGGATTTCTTTTCTGGTATAAATTTTATTCGTTGAACCCGAGTTCTTTGCTACTCGAACTACAATGACAGGCTTTCAAAACCAACTCCGATAGCGTAGTCCTTCGACGTTCAATAGGCGGTGAAAACTAAAGGAAAAACCTTGCCCTCGATCCCCATGTAATCAGCCTGGCCAGATTAACATCGGGAAGGGTGGTTAAGTGCTTGCAGATTTGATCATTCCCTTTGAGGCTTCTAGGTCACCTAAGGTATACACTATAAGGACTAGACTTGCCTGCTTGTTTGTGCACACACTTCTCGCACCTGTCTCTCTCCGCATCCCTCCTCATTCTTCTCTAGTGTATGCACGGGAGACGATCACTTCATCCTGAGCTGTTTGTTTTAGAAAGGGAAATCAAGAGGTGACTTGACTTTACAAGGGAAATTACTAAACCAAGAATTGATGAGATTGAGGATCAACTCCAACTTAATGCTATGGCTATCATTCAGGTCCAAATCTCTGCCAACCACCAACTTCAACAACAATAGATCCAAACCATCATGCAAGCCATACACCGATTGCAAAACCCTCAAGAGCAACCCCCACTGAACCCATCTAACCCACCACAACCTCCTAAGGGCCAACTTAGGCCTCTCTATGATTTTTACGATCTGTCTGCTATCCCAATCGAGCCACATCTTAGGGTCCCCGAAGGGGGAGATGATTTTGAGTTGAAACCTAATGTCGTAAGCTTAATTCAGAGCCACTTTCATGGGAGCTCAAATGAGGATCCCTTCTAACACCTTGAGGACCTAGACTGGATCGCCCGAACTGTGAAACCCAGGACCATCAGCTTGGACATTATTTTGATTAAGATGTTCCCTTTCTCCCTAAAAGATAAAACATCTCACTGGCTTAGAACCTTAAGGAGAGCCATCCCACCTGGGAGGAACTGAGGCATGCATTCTTGAAAAAATTTTTCCCCATAGGTAAAACTAATGCCCTCAGAAGAGGCATTACAACATTTACACTACAAAGTAGGGAACAATTCCATGAGGCGTGGGAAAGATTTAATGAATTGTTGAGGAAATGCCCACACCATGAGGTTCCAAGGTGGCAATTGGCGTAGATCTTCTACCATGGTCTAGACAACAACCTGAGGAACTTTATTAATGCCTCATGTAGAGGCAACTTTTTGAATAAAGATGAGGAGAGCGCGTTCAAACTCTTTGAGTCCATGAGTGAGAATTCGCTCAACAATGCCACCATGAGCCAGTTTAATCTATCCAGTCAACCTCGTGATGGGATTTATGAAGTGCAAGCCAATTCTGGAACGGTTGACATGGACATTATAGCAAAAAGTTGGATCGAGTTGAGTTGGTGAATAAAAAGATTGATAAGCTGTTGAACCAAACCAGAAACCCGCTACAGACCCTCTCCCTAGCAAAGGGAGCTCACAATGTAGATTTGGCTTAGCCAATGAACCAAATGCACTTGGAACAACCCTTGACCATGTTCCAGGGAGGGACCTTTGCTCCCTCAAACCCTAATTACTCTCTCCCCTCCCCCTCGGCACCTTCTATCTTCGAAGATGTCCAGGCCATCCAAGGTTACTCCAAACCTGACCCCTTCTCCAACACCTACAACATCAGATGGCGTAATCACCCAAATTTCACTTGGATGAACCAAAAATCGAACCAATTCTAGAACCAACCAAGGCCAAAAAACCCCCTCCTATCAGCAAGGTCCACTGGTTAGACCACCCTATAATCAGAATAGAGCGGCCCCTCTGATGAGAGGCTCATCATGATCTCTAATTACCCCTAATTAACTAGGCTTCCTAGTTAATTAGCTAAGGATATGTGAATATATGGGTTAATTATAAGATAAGGGATATATAGTAAAGGACCTTAAAATAAGTTAAAAATGCTATTTTATCATTTAATTAATATTATTAATAATCTAATTAATAATTGGACTCAAGATTTTAACAATCATTCCTTTAAATAATAGGTTAATTAACTTAAGCATAATATATACATAAGTATGTAATAACTTAAGTAACCTTACCAAATTAAATAAATTACCTAAAAAGGTCAAAAATGTAAATTCAAGGTCTAAACATAATAATTATCTTATTCATAATTATATATAAAAAGTTGAAAAAGATCTAAATTAAAATACACCTTGAAAACCTGAGTTTACATTTGGATCCTTATAATTCATTTCAATTGGGTCCTTAATTTTCACATAGGTCCTTAGGTTTCATTGCGTATAGGTCCCTATCTACTTCTTCTTCTTCTTCAGCTGGTTGAACGGCTGACGACTGAGGGTGTCTCCACCACTTGATCACCGCACATCCGACATCGCTTCACCTTCTCCAAGCTCCCGGAGCTTGCGCTCACCATCCCATCTTCATCCATCGGTCTGGATGATGCTTTTGTCCTAATTTTAGGTGGGAGTTAACCTCACCGTCGTCGAAGATGACGCGGGTGGTTAACCTCCTTTAGTTCCTTCCACGTCCATATTCCACCACCCTTTTCATCGTCGTCAACTATAAATAGCCCCTGACCCCCTCGATTTTTCTCAAGTTGGCTCCCTTCCCTCTTCTTCACTGTATCCAACCCGATAGGCTATTCTCTCTGCAACTCTGGTGACTTTCCACCTCATCTTCCGACTTCCTCCGTCCACCTCAATTAGCTCAGGGACTTCACCGAAGTTAGCCGCGTCTTTGGACACATTTGCTAACCAAGGAGTGCCTCTGCTTCATCCACATTTGCCTGCTGGAGATCTTCCTCAATACCCTCTGATTTTGCTCCTCCGTCATGAGCCTTCGACGGAGTTCCTCTAACCTCTTCATCCAGGTAACAGTAGATAGGAGTAGATTAGGAGTAGGAGTAGTTTAGCTAGGTAGTTAATTAGGTAGTTTAGTGTAATGTTAGAATTCTAAAGATTATCTTCTTCGACTCCGGCGAGCTCCTTGAGTTCGCCAGAGACCTAATTTCATCTTTTGAATCCACTGTCCACCTTCTTTAATCTTTCACAATCATTTCTATCTCATTAAATCACTAATTAGATCACTAAATCATCTAATTCAAAATCCACTTCCATCAGCTACTGCTGTTGTCCATGGTGGCAGTAGTTGACCTAGATTCACCTTAATTGGATCCTTCATCATTAATTCATCATCAAAGGATCCTATTTATCACCTTAATTTGATTAATTATCATATATAACTTAAACACCTAACTTTATCTAAGTTCCCGAGCTCACTGTCAATGGTGGCTCAGGAGTTGTTTAAATTATAAATTATTTATATATTTATGATCTCAATACTTCTTTGACTTGCCTCAACCACTCATCTGAGTGGGAGAGCAAGTCCTGTGCCTCAACCAAGTCAAAATCTATTCAAACTGATTTTAATGTTTAATCTTTCATATAATGAGTTAATGAGGAATTAAATGCTATCTTGAGGTTCCTTGTGACCTCAGGAACATTTTCAAATAAAAAATGACACGATTCACCTTTCTGTACATGGATTTTACCTTTTACTGGACTCACCGGAGCTCCGACGAGTGAAATTTACTCTTCAGCCTATAGAAGATGGCAAGAAGCTCCAGAATGATGTAATTGTGATCACCAATTAATTTGGGGTTGTTTATTTGGAATTTTAACATCTAGAGTTAGATTACTCATTAAGTGTGATTTTTAGGATTCAGTACAGTCTTCTCCAACTCCGACGAAGTTGGAGAAGTCTGTACTGAAGCCTAAAAATCACACTTAATGGGTCTAGAAGCTTCACTGCAGTGCACTGAAGTTATTCATGTCCTTAGAACACATTAACAACCTTCCAACTCTTCTGACGAACAAAGCACTTATCTAGTTAGGGCGATGAGCCAGGAACCCTAATTTCTAGGGTTGAAACACCTATTTAAGAGGTTGGATGAGTTCTTGAGGTTGAAAGGATCCTACTCTAGGCTTTAATTTCTTGTTAAGAGGCTTAAATCAGAAAGTCAATCTTGAAGCTTCACAGTCAAACCTAAGTAGGATATTTTGATTCTGAGCATGATTTGATGATTTGAGAAGCTTGAGTTGATTATGAGATTCTGTTGAACAATATTAGAGTAATTTAGATGAGCTCAGACATGTATTTTGATTAGAATTTCAACCCTATCAGTTTGGGTTGTTTTTGAATCCAAACTATTGGCAGTGGTCTTTTGTTGAGATTTGAATGCGATTTCTGCCCAGATCAGTTTGTTACATCCCTTAGATTCTGTTTTAATGAATTGGATATGATCTTCTGTGTCTGTTACACCTTTCTTATATTTGAAACCTGTCTCTGAAGCTTTCATAGAAGCTTCAAGCTTCTCTATAGTTCCTAAAGCTTCAAGAGCCTCAAAACCCACACCATTAGCTATGGAAATACCTGTAGAACCCATTCAGAACCTTAGCTAAGTGAGAAAGTCCAGCTGTCGACTCTGTGAACACCATTTCCATTCCTAGGTAGTATAATACCGTAGAAAATCCATAATTTTTCCCTTAAAATCGAAGAGGAAATCTTCCCCTTAACATTAAATTGAAAGCATAATCCTGTAGAGCTACTCTAGAGCTTTCCAACAAGCTTTGATTCTCTTGATTTGGAGCTCTAAGCTAGGAGATATCCTCAGTTGAAGTCAGCACTGGAAGGAGAAATAAAAGTCCCACATCGGAAACCCTTGAATGCATGCCTTGGTATAAAATGTTTTTGTTAATAGGGCTATGCAATCGTCAAGCGCTGGGTGCGAAACCTGAATAGAGCATCTGAGCATCTGCGTGTGTGTGTGCCGGCATGTGTGCGCCTGCAGGTGTGTGCCTGTGTGTGCGATGTATGTGGCCCTGGGAGGGCGAGGCCTGGGAGGCGGTTGGGTCAGTTTGGCTCAAAAGAAAAATGACTTGAAAATAAACCAAATAACTCGAATCAGGAAAGGACCGAGTAGGGTCTGGTCCCACCCTGAGAAGGGTGCTGTGTATCCTCGAAAGGTCCTTGCCGCAAACTAAGAACTAATTTTTGGTTAAAGAAAAAAACCTGGTTCAGCTGATGGCTTAAGGAAGAAGAAAAGCTAAAGGCTAAGGAATTAAGGGAAAGGTTAAGGCAGAAGAAGAGCTCGCAAAGAGACTAAGGAAAAGAGATGAAGAAAGAAAGAAGAAGGAACAGGTGCTAAGGAAGAAGCTTAAGGAAGAGACTAAGGGAGAAGAAGGTAGGAGCAGAAGAAGAGAGCTCGACATAGTATAAGAAAGAAATAAAAAGAGAAAGAGAAAAGATAAAAGAATAAAAAAAAAGAAATAGAGAACAGAAGAGAAAGAAGAGAAGAGAAAGAATAGAGAAGAAAGGAAAGAAAAGGTTGAAGAATAGAATAAAAGGAGTTTTATTTCTCTTTATTTTTAATTGTTGTAATAAGAATTGCTTTTAAATGTTGTAATAATGCATATGTTGAATAGACAAACTTTCATTTGCCTTAAATCTTTTAAAATAAATGTTGTAAATGTTGATTTCATATGAGATTTTGCATTTTTCTTCAATTTAAATCATTTTTTGCAAAATTCATGTTATTAAAATTAATTTAATCATACCTCCTATACCTATAAGATATATAGAATTAATTGGTGAATTCAAAATAATATATACCTCCTAGCGAATGACCTGGACTCAACCAATTAAAAAGTCTAAAATGTTAGGTTAATTCGACCCTATACTACTAACCGACACAATTTTGAGTTAACCTAAGTTACTCTCTTCTACTCTTAATTAAGTAAAATTAACTTAATTAACTGAGTTGAGGTGTAGAAACAACCATCCTCCCCCACAAAACCAAATGGACACACTGATAAAAATGATGGCTGATATGAATCAGAAACATCAGGAGGAAATGGAATTAGTGAAGGGACAATTGAGCCAGCTGTTGGATTGCAAACAACAGGGGTCCCTTCCTTCTCAGCCACAACCGAACCTGAGAAATGTGATCAACAGAGGCCCCAATTCTTAAGGGTTCCAAGCCAATCTTGGGCATGCCCACATGGTCTAGCAAGCCCCACAAACACCCCCTGGGTTTTGTGCTTCTTCTTTCTCTTCTTCTCAAGGATCTACCCATAGTCTCAATGCCTCAGCCAACGCGGTTACCTTGAGAAGTGACACTAAAACCCAGGACCCCAAATGGCCAACCCCTCCCATGACCTCACTTCCTGAGATACCCGATTCTGAGGATGAGCAGGAGGAACCCAAGGACCTGGAGACTGACCCAATTCAAATCCAAACACCATACCCTGAGGCCTTGGAGAAAAGGAAGAAAAAGAAAGCTGTAGTTGAGAATGAGAAGCTATTGGAGATTTTCAAACAAGTCTAGGTTAATATTCTGCTCCTCAAAGCAATCAAGCATATCCTGGCTTACGCTAAGTTCTTGAAGGATGTCTGTATGCCGAAGCGTAAGCCAAGAACCCAAGCACCTAGGAAGGTTGTGCTCTCAGAACAAGCTAGTTCAATAATATTGAGTAGCCTACCTCCCAAGTGAACTGGCCCAGGAGCACCCTCGATATCTTGTAATATCGGGGACATGACATTTGATAGAGTGCTCTTGGACTTAGGTGCTTCGATCAACCTCATCCCAACGACCTTATATGACCAGTTTGGATTTGGGGAGTTAAAACCCATGCCTGTGACTATCCAACTGGCCGATAGATCTATGAAAACCCCAAAGGGGGTAGTTGAGGACGTAATTGTTCGGGTCAAGGACTTCTACTTCCTGGTCGACTTTTTCGTCCTTAACATGGAAGTCCTCGAACAGCTATAAAACACACCCATCATCCTGCGCAAACCCTTCTTAGCTACGGCTAAGGCGAACATTGATTGTGACATAGGGTGCATGGAAATTGCCTTTGGAGACAAGAAGATGCAATTGGATATCTTCAGGGCAGATAAGTCTTTTTATTGTGGCTGGGTTGAGGAGCACAATCCTGTGGAACCTCTGGTTGAAGAATGCCTCACTCTTAACTCTTCAGCAGACCATCTGACTCGGCCAGTTGATGACTACCCTAACCCATTCCATCCTGTGGAGGTTGACCTGTGTAGAGCTGATTACCTTTAGCAACCTCCATTCGAGGAGATTGATGTTGATCAACTCCTACCTTTCCCCTACCCATCAAATGTTGTCCCACCTACACCCGAACTAAAGCCTTCGCCCGATAAACTCAAGTATGTCTTCCTAGGACCTGACCAGACCTTCCCTGTGATTATCAATGCCCATTTAACTAGGGATCAAGAACTTAGGTTGACTGCAACCCTCTCGGAGCATCGGGCAGCCATTAGGTAGACAATTTCTGACTTAAGGGGAATTAGCCTTACCTATTACACTTACAAGATCTATTTGGAAGATCAGGCTCAACCTTCTCGCCAGATGCAGAGGCGATTGAACCTGAATATGCGAGAGGTCATTAAAAAAGAAATAATCAAATGGATTGACGTAGACATCATTTACCCAATTTTCGATAGTCCCTAGGTGAGCCCCACTCAAGTGGTACCTAAGAAAGTCGGGCTCACCATGGTCACCAATGACCAAGGCGAATCCATCCCCACCCGCACCGCTACCGCATGGCAGGTGTGCATTGACTATAGGAAGCTTAATGAGGCCACCAAGAAAGATCATTTCCCTCTGCCATTCATTGACAGATTCTCGAGCAATTGGTAGGGCAGAAATATTTTTGCTTCCTGGATGCATATTCAGGATACAACCAAGTTACTATTGCACCAGAGGATCAAGAGAAGACCACATTCACTTGCCTGTATGGCAAGTTCGCATTCTGTCGTATGCCATTTGGGTTATGCAAAGCACCCGCAACCTTTCAGCGTTGCATGCTAGCCATTTTTTCAGAGATGGCGTGTGAATACCTGGAGGTCGTTATGGATGATTTCTCCGTGTTTGGGAACTCATTCGACCATTGTCTTAGCAACTTGGAGAAGATCTTGAAGCGATGTATCGAGGTCAATGATGTAAACACATTTACACTACTTAAAATGTCTATTTATGCATGTTCTTAAGCATAGGATTGCATTTCATGATATAAATATTGCATTACATGCATCATCTTGCATTTAGAGTAGTTTGAATAAAATGGAGGTTAATTGTCTCCTTTTATGTGCTTGGACAGGGAAAATATTTTATCGGGGCCTCGGATCAAAGATCCAACCGTATGGATATGATCAGGGCGACGATTGGAGTTCAACGACTCCAAGATCGCCCTAATCAGGCATCCGTAGCATCAGATAGAGACCGAGGAACCCTAGAAGATCAAGGGCCAGGATGGTGTAAATCCGCACTTCAGATGGAAAATCCGACCACACGGATGAATTCGGATCGACGATCGCAGCCGAACGACACAAAAATCAAGTCAATCCGACATCCATGGCACCATCTACAACTTCCAGAAGATGGACGGCCAAGATAGCGCCACGTGGCGCCATCCCAGCCGCCCAATCGGCCGCAGGAGTCCTGTGAAGACCACGCAACGTCTCCTCTCCGCCGTTGGATCTCGATCCAACGGCTGCGGTCGCGCGCGTTTAAAAACGTCCGCGCGACCATTTCGCCGCGTAGCGCAGCGGCTACGCAGCTGCGGGCGAAGCGGAGGTCGCGGGTTCGAGCCGCGGAGAGGGGGTCGAAGGCGTGGGCGAGCGGGCGCGCACGAGCGTCGGATGAAGATCCAACGGCCGCGCGCGCCCGATAGCGCCGACGCGCAATTGGACGCCCTGGTGGGCGCGCGATCGCACGCGGGCGGCGCGCTACGCAGCGGGCGCGGGCGCGATCTAAGCCGTCCGATCTCACGATCGGACGGCTGAGACGACGCGGACGTGCGTCTGCGTTACGCGCGCAGGTAGCCGAGCGGGCGCGCGTGGCGCGACGGCGACGGCGACGGCGGGGCTTTAGCGACGGTTTTATCCGTCACTAAAGACCCCTTATTTATTATTTTGAAGATGTAATGTCCATTTTGCCCCCACTCCTTGCAACTATAAAAGGAGACCCCCTCCATACGAAATTTTCATCCCTTCCTTCTCCTCTCTACCTCTCCAAAGCTCAAGAGAAGCTTGTCCCACACCCGGGATGCTTCTCGCGAGATAAAGTCCAAATTTTCGTCCCCCTTCGGAAGTGGATCCCGCGACGACGACGGCGTGCTGCCTCGTTCCCGTTCTTCTGCTTCGTCCTCCTTCGTCCCGCTTCGTTCTCCTTCGTCCAGGAGTCGTCCCGTCCGGCTCGTCCTCCAAGCGACCGTCGAGGAGGATTTCTCTCTCCCTATTCTTTTTACTGCTTTCTAGTATAGATTTACTGCTTTATAGAGTAGTCTATTCGTCCTCCGAGCGATCGTCGAGGAGGACATTTCTCCCTCCATTCTTTTAATGCTTTCTAGAGTAATTGTTTTATGTTTTCTAGTTGTAACAAACGAACTCTTTTATGATAAATTCCTTGTCTATTCTACATCTCATTTTGATTTCCATGTATAGTATTCTTTCTCTCTCTCTTACTCCCTCTCTCTCTTTTATTTGTTGTAGATACTTAGATAATTTAAATTGAATTTCTTCGTGACAAAATAAAAAGAAACGCGAAGTTTTTAAATCAAACGTTCGCCTCCCTGTGTTCGACCCGGAATTCTTATTTCGGTATAAATTTTATTTGTTGAACACGAATCCTTCGCTTTCGAACTACAACGACGGGTTTTTCCAAAAACCAAACACGTTAGCGTAGATTCTCGCGCTCAACATTTTGGCACCGCTGCCGGGGAGGCAACGATCTTTGATTTCTCTTCACGTTTTGTAACTTACAAATCATTTACCTCACTTTTCTCCTTTCTTATTGTAATTGCAGGTACTCTTTTGAGACAGGCAAAAGCGGTAGATCGGAGTAAAGTGCTGTGGAAGGTTTTGTAAGTTACCCCCCACCTCCCACCCATTAGATTTCATTTCATCACATAATAATTCAAACATCAATCAACCTAGGTGTTCTTATAAACTCTAAGGTTAGATTGTTTGTTGTTTGACATCCATACTCACTCCAACCCCCACATTAAAAGAAAATAAATAAATAAAAAAATCTCACAGAGGTACACAACCTCATCTGATTTTCTAACTCAACCGGTAAACCAATCTTAGGAGCCAGTACACACATCCAAACACATAATCGAGTAGAAATCAGATTGGGTAATCATTTGTGTGCCTAATTAGGTGGTGCATCAGGCCAGTTGTTTGAGTTGTTTGGGCCGCACCACTTCAAATAAAATCAACTCATCTAGTAGCTGCCAATTAGGTTCAACTCTTAGGGATCTACCAGGCACTCCACATTCTTTTTAAACTTTAAAGGAAAATATCTTCACCTGTGATTGCAAAACCTGGTGTGCCAATGAAACTTGATTGAAAACACCTAAAGTTGAATCCTAAAAGCTACTAAGCAAGATTTGAACCTTAAAATTCACCACATCAAAAATAATCTTGCTTGAAAACCACTGGTTGTGCACGCACACACAAAGCAATCGATCATTAAGGGCACAACCCATTTAAAGGGCCCATCACATTCCAAAGCACATTCAAACCTAGCCCTAAATAAAACAGAGTAGACGTTGGCCTTAAGGATTGGACTCGCTCTTCAGAACTCAGAACGAGATTATTTTCGATTAGTCTGTTTCTACTGTTCAATCTGATGTCTAGCTAGGGGAGCAGAGTCAAACGATCGCGGCTGGGGGGTACACTAGGAACCGGAGGCGCAAGCCGAAGGAAGAACCTTCTCCCCAATCCCTCCTTCTAACTGGTTGGATTGAACAGACAGAAGTAGATCAAATCGTTCCTTTATCTCAAGACGGGTTTTGAGAGTCTGTAGGTCTGTAGGCTAACCCATTTAAGGAAAGGTTTGATTGTTTGTATTGCAGGGCACCTTTCTTCCTCCCGTGTCTCATGAATCCTTCCACATATTTCACGCATTCCCACTCTTTCCCTCCTGTTGTAAATTATCCTCAACATGACGATTATCCCAACTCGTATTGTAATCGACCATCAGTTAGTTGGGATAATTCGGATTGGGGATACAATTCCGGACCCCCGTGTTTAGGGTCTAACCCTGAACACTTTGATTCTCAATTCTATCCTTCTCAGAGTTGCATCGATTATAGATCGTCCTCCTTTCATGAACAACCTAATGCGATCTACAATCAAGAAGGATACACTGATCCTTACCCATCCTCTGATTTCACTGCCTTTAGGTCATCTCCATCTTATGAACAATCTGAAATGATCTATTATCAGGATGGGTATAACGAATCTCAATTCGTTAATTCCTCTACATTGATGTCAAACCCGCCCAACCCTGAACCAACTCATTTGGTTCAGGTTAATCAGGTTCAAGATAGGGTTCTGGCTAACTTGAGGAATATCATTCAATCTTTAGAAGTTCAGCCAATACCTTGCATTGAGAGATTGGAGCCCCTGATTGAAATGATTGATGATTTAAACAAGTCTTTGTTGGATTGGCTCCAGGATGTTAAGGATAAGAACCCGGGTGAGTTTCTACTTGGGAAATTAGCGAAATTGAGGATGAGATTCGTGGTTGCTTTGATTCAATCTTGGAATAATTCCCAGGATGAACTCTCTTCAGGAAAGCCAATGACAGAACCCGCTCAGGCACCTGTTGGGGGGGACACGTGTTACGAAGCTGACCAGATTGAATTAAAGCAACCAATTAAGGATGATCTGATTTCTTCACCTGAGATCCCTGAGCCGGGTTACGAGAAAACGTATGTCTCCTTGGAACGCAAAGTGACAAATGATTTTGGGACATACATTGATACGGATCCTGATGGTGAAGATTCAAGTTGCGAAGTCTCACACGAGTTTTCAGATCACGATTTTTGTGAGACGATTGGGCCTGAGGAATCTGATAGATCATTTGATAGCCCAATAACTGAGGAAACTGATCTTATTAGGGCACACGATACGGATCCAGAATCGCATTTTCTGGAGGAATTAATTCAATGCCCTGATTATCAGTTACACCCTGTTGAGCTTATTGATGATTCTAATTCTGAGATAATTAGACCCAAGTCAATTTTGATTTTCCCACATCATCTAGACTTGGAGATTTCAGACGGGGTGATGAATATACAAGATGTCCTGGAATTTGATACACTTAATGAGGAGGATAGGAGCGGGGAAGTTCTAATTTGGGAAGTTAATTTTGGAGGAAATGGAAGATTGAGTCGAAGGGTTCCTTTTAAGCTGAAACCATCAAATCAGAACCCTTACGACATTTGTTTCGAGGATGTCAAACTCAAGCACACATTTAATGATTATCATTTTGAGCTTCAATTCTCTGTAACCCGACATTTTGGCCTTGGGTTGCATCCTCACAAATCGCAGGCCCGACCCCGCTTGCATTCTGATTTTAGGTTTTGGGTAATTTTTATCCAGAACCTAAGATATTCTCGATTATGGGGTGTGGGTCTGCACCACAATCTGGTCCACATCTGTGGACCTCTGCTGACAGGTCAGAGGATTCTTTTGTTTATTCTAATTCTGACCTGCACATGTGAATTCTTCATTTCTTTTCTTTGTATAGTGTGCCTAGCTGAAGGCACTAAACTCAGCACATATACAGTTCTTTTTCATTTTCATCTCGGAGCGGACCCGATATCCACGCAATTCAGGTGCTTTCTACGCTTTTCCACTCTGTTTTATGTCTTTTTAATACAATGAGGACATTGCATTAGATAGGCATGGGGGGATGGATATTTATCTTTGAATTCATTCGTCAGCTCCGTAGATTTGTTTTATTTAAAAAAAAAAAAAAAAAAAAAAAAATCAAAATTAGGAAAGAGAATTTGGGTTTCAGAAAATTTTCGATCTTAAGAAATACTATATTATGTTCTGAACACAAAGACCCTTCAGGTCTTTGGACTTAATCAGCCTATGTATCCACTAAAATGTGGATTTGTTTTTCGAGTTCTCGCCAACTTGAATTTTATTTTAATTGGAGTAAATAAGTTTGGGTGATAAGTACACGACTTATCAACCCGCCCTCTGATGTGAGGGAATTTTGAGTCTTAAGCATCTACACACTTTCTTTGCACTGACTCGTTGTTTGGCGATTTTAACGGAAATTGGGTAGCTAATGAACCTTCTAGGGTGATATGGCTGGCGAGTTATCGTGGGTAACAGCCCATAGGTAGGTTGTCCAGAGCCCAGTCACTGGACCTTTCTCTTTTTGGTGCCTTTAGGTAAATCTTAGACCAGGGAAGCCACCTACTTAAAAAAAAAAAAAAAAAAAAAAAAAAATCAAAAAGGAGAAAAGAACAAAAAGAAATAAGCCACACTTCGCCGCACGAGTATGGCTGGCAAGTTGTCGGTGGTAACAGCTCATCGACCGGTTGTCCAGAACCCAGCTCAGAAAATGCACTAAAAATTCCCAAAACACTTAGGAAGAAGCGGAGAAGTAGAATAAACCGGGGAGATATACACTGGATTCACCCTTGTGTTGACCCCGTTAAAAAATAAAAGTAGGGAGAAAGCTACCGGTTGTAAAGATACACCTTTAGGCAGAATTCTTTTTGAGGTCACCTAGAGGCGTAGAAATCCGAAGTCCGTTTTAATTGCCGGTCAACGAGTCTATCACATCACAATAAGATGCTTAAAACTTAGGGTTCTCATCAAATCTTGGGTGAGTTGAATGGCCGTAGAAAGCCACTCTTAAACCCTAAAATTTGAAAATCTAAAAAAAAAAAAGAGTAAAAACAGAAAAAGAAATTTTTCTTTGAATAAGGCGAGGCTTGAGGCGGTCTGCATTTTGGCTGATACCCGGGCACTGTTGTGTCTTTGAAAGTTCAGTTCTTAAGTAGACAATTTCTTAATGATTGAAAATAACTCAGGTCCAAATAATCTAACCTAATTCTTTTATAAATAGCATATAGTTTTTGCTAGGGACTAGCAAAAGATAGGCATGGGGGTATGATGTAAACACATTTACACTACTTAAAATGTCTATTTATGCATGTTCTTAAGCATAGGATTGCATTTCATGATATAAATATTGCATTACATGCATCATCTTGCATTTAGAGTAGTTTGAATAAAATGGAGGTTAATTGTCTCCTTTTATGTGCTTGGACAGGGAAAATATTTTATCGGGGCCTCGGATCAAAGATCCAACCGTATGGATATGATCAGGGCGACGATTGGAGTTCAACGACTCCAAGATCGCCCTAATCAGGCATCCGTAGCATCAGATAGAGACCGAGGAACCCTAGAAGATCAAGGGCCAGGATGGTGTAAATCCGCACTTCAGATGGAAAATCCGACCACACGGATGAATTCGGATCGACGATCGCAGCCGAACGACACAAAAATCAAGTCAATCCGACATCCATGGCACCATCTACAACTTCCAGAAGATGGACGGCCAAGATAGCGCCACGTGGCGCCATCCCAGCCGCCCAATCGGCCGCAGGAGTCCTGTGAAGACCACGCAACGTCTCCTCTCCGCCGTTGGATCTCGATCCAACGGCTGCGGTCGCGCGCGTTTAAAAACGTCCGCGCGACCATTTCGCCGCGTAGCGCAGCGGCTACGCAGCTGCGGGCGAAGCGGAGGTCGCGGGTTCGAGCCGCGGAGAGGGGGTCGAAGGCGTGGGCGAGCGGGCGCGCACGAGCGTCGGATGAAGATCCAACGGCCGCGCGCGCCCGATAGCGCCGACGCGCAATTGGACGCCCTGGTGGGCGCGCGATCGCACGCGGGCGGCGCGCTACGCAGCGGGCGCGGGCGCGATCTAAGCCGTCCGATCTCACGATCGGACGGCTGAGACGACGCGGACGTGCGTCTGCGTTACGCGCGCAGGTAGCCGAGCGGGCGCGCGTGGCGCGACGGCGACGGCGACGGCGAGGCTTTAGCGACGGTTTTATCCGTCACTAAAGACCCCTTATTTATTATTTTGAAGATGTAATGTCCATTTTGCCCCCACTCCTTGCAACTATAAAAGGAGACCCCCTCCATACGAAATTTTCATCCCTTCCTTCTCCTCTCTACCTCTCCAAAGCTCAAGAGAAGCTTGTCCCACACCCGGGATGCTTCTCGCGAGATAAAGTCCAAATTTTCGTCCCCCTTCGGAAGTGGATCCCGCGACGACGACGGCGTGCTGCCTCGTTCCCGTTCTTCTGCTTCGTCCTCCTTCGTCCCGCTTCGTTCTCCTTCGTCCAGGCGTCGCCCCGTCCGGCTCGTCCTCCAAGCGACCGTCGAGGAGGATTTCTCTCTCCCTATTCTTTTTACTGCTTTCTAGTATAGATTTACTGCTTTCTAGAGTAGTCTATTCGTCCTCCGAGCGATCGTCGAGGAGGACATTTCTCCCTCCATTCTTTTAATGCTTTCTAGAGTAATTGTTTTATGTTTTCTAGTTGTAACAAACGAACTCTTTTATGATAAATTCCTTGTCTATTCTACATCTCATTTTGATTTCCATGTATAGTATTCTTTCTCTCTCTCTTACTCCCTCTCTCTCTTTTATTTGTTGTAGATACTTAGATAATTTAAATTGAATTTCTTCGTGACAAAATAAAAAGAAACGCGAAGTTTTTAAATCAAACGTTCGCCTCCCTGTGTTCGACCCGGAATTCTTATTTCGGTATAAATTTTATTTGTTGAACACGAATCCTTCGCTTTCGAACTACAACGACGGGTTTTTCCAAAAACCAAACACGTTAGCGTAGATTCTCGCGCTCAACAGTCAACTTGGTTTTAAGCTGGGAAAAGAGCCATTTCATGATTTAGGAAGGGATTGTCCTTAGTCACATCATCTCACAGAGTGGCATCGAAGTGGATCGAGCTAAGGTTGATTTAATTTTCAAACTTCCACCCCTAGCTCGGTCAAGCAAATCCAATCCTTCCTAGGACATGTTGGCTTCTATAGAAGGTTCATTAAGGATTTTCCAAACTTTCTAAGCCCTTGACTAACCTTCTAGCCAATGACGCCCTTTTTCACATGACACCTGATTGCATCAAGTCTTACAACACCCTTAGGGAAACAGTCTCCACTGCACCTGTTTTACAACCCCTACATTGGACCCAGGACTTTAAGATAATGTGCGATGCATCAGATTTTGCCATCGACGCAGTCCTAGGACAAAGAAGAGAGAATAAACCCGTGGTGAAATGACATATGATTTCGAGACATATATAAATGAGGATCAAGAATTCTTTCATTCTGAGGGTAAGGAATCTTTGAGTGACGTCTCACTTGAAGTTAAGGAAAATGATTTTAGTGAGATAAATAGTCTCGAGGAGTATGATGAACCATTTGATAGCCTGACCATTGAAGATTCTGATTTGGTTGGGGCTAACTTGGAGGATCTGAATCCTGATGATTCAATCAGTAGTCTCATTGTTCAACCACACCTTGAAGAGCTGAATTATGATATTCTTGAGATTACCAAACCCAAGTCAATCATGATTGAGCCACAATTGTTGGACTTGGGTACTTTAGATGGGGTGTACAACGATTTGGAGGTCTTAGAAACATTGCTTTCGAAGGATAGGAAGTTGGAATTAAAAATTTAGGAGGCTAATTTTGAGGGAACTTTGATTTTGGATCTAAGGGTACCTATGAACCTGAAACCACCTACTTTCTACTATGACCCTTACGATATCTTACTAAGCTCAAAATAACTGAATATTTTTCTGAGCTGAACATCAAGTGGACATTCGAACCTATTGAACCATCTTTACCCGTTGTCCGACACTTTGGTCTTGGGTTGCACACCACAAAATCGTAGGCCTGGCCCCGCAAACACAATAATCTTAGGTTCTGGGTGATTTTTATCCAGAACCTTAGAACTACTCGACCCTGGGGCATGGGTTTGCACCATAATCTTGTCCACGTCTGTGGACATCTTCTGCTGGAGGGTCAGAGGATTAATCTTTTGATTTTGATTCTGACCCGCACTTGTGAATTCTCAATTTCTTTCTTATATGTATTTTATGCCTAGTTGAAGG
The DNA here is from genome assembly GCA_037157565.1 of Thalassia testudinum. Taxonomy (NCBI): domain Eukaryota; kingdom Viridiplantae; phylum Streptophyta; class Magnoliopsida; order Alismatales; family Hydrocharitaceae; genus Thalassia; species Thalassia testudinum. Next base: position 81,501,952 of record JAZHRO010000024.1, read on the forward strand.
CATTAAATATAACATGTGTTTATACTTCACATTCTCTGCGGAGCTAACTGGATTTCTCATGATTTTCAGGTGATATTCTGTTTACTCTACCCTTTTCATGTCTTTGTTTTTACAATGACAACATTGCATCATTTGGGCATGGGGGGTGGATAATGAGATCATTTTTTTAACTCCGTAGAATTTCTTTTAGTTTCTTATAAAAAAAATTTGAAAATTTCAGAAAAGATAAAAAAAAAGAATTAGGAGAAGAGAACTTAGGCATTTGGAAGTTATTAACTTTAGGAAATGATATGAGAGAACTTAAATACTTAAACTCTTTAGGTCTTCGGGCTTAATTAGCCTGGGTGTCCACTTGAATGTGGGCTTAGTCTCGAGTCCTCGCCAATTCAAATTCATTTTAATTTGGCTAATAAATTGAGATGATAAGTATGCGACTTATTAACCTGCTCTCTGATTTGAGGGGATTTTAAGTCTAAGCATCTACACACTATTAGCACTGACTCACTTTTTGGCGATTTCTTCGAAAATTGGGTAGCTAATGAACTATCTAGGGTGGTATGGCTGAAAAGTTGTCGGTGGTAACAGCTCATCGGTTGGTTGTCCAGAGCCCAGCCATAAGACAATTTTCGTCGTACTACCTTTAGGTAAATCTTAGATCAGGAAAGCCACCTACTTAGAAGAAAAAAAAAGAAAATGAAAAAGAAAATAAAATATAAAAAAAAGAAAAAGGAGAAAATAAAAAAAATAAACAAATAAAACTACACTTCATCGCACGAGTATGGTTAACAAGCTGCCATGGGTAACAGCTCATTGGCTGGTTGTCTACAGCCCAGCTCACAAAAATGCATAATAATTCCCAAAACACTTAGGGAAGAAGCGGGGAAGTAGAATAAATCGAGGAGATATACACTGGGTTTGCCCTTGTGTTGACCCCATAAATAAAAGAAGTAGGGAGAGAGCTACCATTTGAAAAGATAAACCTCTAGGCAAGGTCACCTAGGGTTGTAGAAACTCGAAGTTTGTTTTAACGGCCGCCTAGTGAGTCTTTCACCCTTTTCACTAGATGCTTAGCACTTAGAGTCTTTTCCAAGTCTTGCACTTAGAGTCTTTTCCAAGTCTTGGGCTGGTCGAGTAGTCGTAAAAAGTTATCCCGAAACTCTCAAACTCTAAAAGTCCAAAAAAAATTAGAAAAGAAGAAAAATAAAAAAAAATTGTCTTCCCTTTTCAAATAAGGCGAGGACTTAGGCGGTCTGCATTCTAGCACACTCGATACTTTTGAGTTTTCGTAGTTTAGGACATTAATTAAAATTTTCTATTGTTAATAAAAAAACTTAAGCCTAAGCGATCAAGTCCTAATTCTGATTTTATACATAGCATGTAGTTTAATGTTGCTAGGGACTAACAAAAGATAGGCATGGGGGTATGATGTAGACACATCCGTTTAGGTTAAAATGCCTATTTATGCATGTTCCTAGCCTTAGATTTGCATTCCATATTATAAATATTACATAGTATGCATCATTCTACATTTAGAGTAGTTGTGTATATTTTAGGTTAATTGCATCCTTTTTGTGGTCAGGAGAGAATGAGATTTATTTCGGAGCCTCAGATTGACGATCCGACCGTACGGATCTGATCAAGACGATGATCGGAGTCCAATGCCTCTGAAATTGCCTTGATCGGAGTCCCGTAGCACTATATACAGTATGAGGAAGATCAATGGCCATGGGCGTGTGGGCTATCTTCAGCGACGTTTGCGGCGGATCTTCAGCGATGTTTATGACCATTACTAAATGTCTTGTATATGAATTTGATTCTTTCCTCCACTATAAAAGGACCCCTACCTTTCCCATTTTTCTTCATCTCTTCCTTTCTTTCTCTCACCACCTCTAAGGCTCTAGAGAGAGCTTGTCCCAAGCCTGGGATGCTCCTCTAGAGTAGAAAACCAAATAGTTTTCCCTCCCCTCATCCCCATTTGTGGAGCATCCCATGGCCATCCTCTCACTGCCCTTTGGGAAGAAGATCCTCGCCATGACGCCATCCTGCCCTGCCCTCCGTCTTCTAACTTCGTCCCCGTTCGTTCTGCTCCTCACCACCTTCCTCCAGGTGACGTCAGAGCGAGTCGTCTTCCGAGCAACTGTCAAGGGAGATTTCTCTCACCTCTTTCTATCTTTTTCACTTTCATAGTGTAGATTTTCCACTTTAGTAGTGTAACAAATATTCATTTATAAATAGATGATTGTTTTTCTCTCTCTCTTATATTGTTGCAAGTAGATTAGGTAGAAGTCATCGACCTGATCTCTTGCCCAATAAAATACCAAAAAATTAGAAAAGATAAAAATGACAAAAAAAATAAAAGAGAAATGCTGATTTTAGAAACCAAACGTTCGCCTCCTCGTTTTCGACCTGGGACTCACTTTTGGAGTTTCGGTTATAAATTTTATTTGATAGATGTGTTCTGTGAGATATGACGATGAGTCATCTGAAACCTAATTCTAATTCGCGAAGCGCACCCCCATCAATAAACGTAGGGGGTTAAATGCAATAGATTTTAAAACCTGAGGGGTTGTTTGAGAGAAAAAGAGTCAGACTGGATCAAAATGCAAACTATGTCATGATGATCTCTAATTGGGCCTAAATTTTGGTACAAACCTAATTTAGAACTAAGAAATCTAATGGTGAAGTCAGATTTTGGTTTTAACTAAGTTTGACTGGGCAATTTTTGCAGAAAGCCAAATTAGGGTAACTTTCTGTCTGAAACTCTATTTTAGGTCAAAAGGAGTTCCAAAGATCAAATCAAGGGTACCAAACCTTATGGAATATTTTGATATAATTTTATAAGGTTTAGATGGAATTTATCATGACCAGAACCTTTGTTATTTAAGCGTGTCTAAAATTAGGGTTTCATGTGCTGTTTTGACTCTCAAAGTACGCGAAAACCCATTTATGTCTACACAGACCCTCTTATTAGTCATTAATGAACATTTACCATTGTTCAACCCCTGGAAAATCCTATGATTATTCTGTATTCATAATATGCTGTTTACAATTTCAGAATTAACCCTGTTTAGTGCACTCTTCTTAGAATGGTTATGCAGTGAATTATAACTCTCTGACGATTATGTAGGAGCATTTGTCTCCTGATTGTGATTAGTTAAAGCTAGTTATGGCAAATGATGATGCTATCATCAATTGATGAATGCAGTCGACCTTCTTCGTTTATCTTTAATGACAATTTTATAAATCGTTTCTTATTCCCTGATAAAATAACATTCGAAGTCATAACAACTTACCTCCTTAATATTGGTGATAGTAAAGTGTTTAATTGTTGCAAATAGTGACTATTAAAAATGTTGTTGAGCTTATTGAAAGAGCTATTCTCATTTTCGATGAATTTTTGCATATAAAATGTCGCGTCGTTATAGTTCATTACGTGGTAGAAAATTGCTTTTCAAAACATCTAATACCAAAAATCTAACCATGAAAATAGTTAGGTCGTCTCTACAGGGAGGAACTAGCCTATTAAACTTGGGAGTGGTGCCTTGTTTATTCAGAAATATCAATGGGTCTGTAAACAATGAATAGTGTAATGGAAATCACTATAAATATTAACCTCTAATAAAACAGAGCTTGTTCAATATAACTAATATGTCATGTTCTATATCATTCATGAGAGGCATTCAACCACCAGTAATTCCAATTGAGTAGAAGGATATCTATGCAAATTCACCTCAATATATTAATTCATCAAATAAATAAACAGTGTTTCTTGCAACAAAATTCGTAAATATTAATAGGGGCGTTACTATTGAGAATAGAGGAGTTGACGGAGGAGCTTGCACGTAAGGAGGAGGTGATGGTTGACGGCATAAACACCGTTGGTGGTGCACCGAAGGTTGAGCGTCGTGAAGGTGGTGGCGCACCGGTGAGTGCTGGTCGGAGGTTGCTGGCCAGAGGGCACAATGCTGGCGTCGATGGGTAGCTACAGTGAAGCGTGGAGGTATCGGCTGGTGCTTGCGGTCGGTGAGGATGCTCGATGGTGCTTGAGATTGCTGGAGTGAGAGTGGGGCCAAGGTTGGCGATTGGATGAGGCTCGATGGAGTGGCTGCGTGTGACGTTACATTGCATTCTTTTATGGAGGATAGGGAAGAAGAGTGGAAGATGAAGATGGAGAAGGAGAAGAGGGGGTTGCACTGGGTGGCTGCGAGGAGATGGTAGTGGTAGCGAGGAGTTGGTGATGCTTTGTGGAGAGAGCAGTTGAGGGTAGGGATGGCTATGGGGTAGCGGTGTGTCTGCGATGAGGATGGGAGAAGAGCTAGATGGCGTTAGGTTGTTTTGAGGAAGATGGTGAACAGTGGATGGTGTTGGGGGAACATCTGGTGGTGGTGTCACCGAGCACCACCTCGTCGGAAGATGGTCGCTCCACCCCCCTTGAGCATGGGCATCTTGCTTTTTCTATAGACATTTCGCTAATCCATTCCCTCCCAAATCTTTCTCCAACAACTTGAAGATATTGCACGAAGCGATTGCGAACCTCGGGGGAGGATTGTTGAGAGAAGCACAGTCGCCTTGCATTGGCAGTGAAGAGGTGGTCAGTTGAGGTCGGCGAGGATTAGCGTCCTATCGGTGATGGAGAGGTGGCCGGGTATTGGAAATTTTGCACATATGACCCTGCATAAACAGAGATGTACTTATCAAATTTTAACAAAATATCTTTTAATTAAGATAAACTAATACTTAGTTCTGATTGCAATCTAATGAGACATGTTTAAAATGTACTTAAGCTAATTAATTATCCAATAAATTGAACTCATCACCTATTGGTAATTAGCCATTGCTAAAAGTCAATTTTCTAGTAATGATTCTTCCCAGAAAGAAAGAAAGAAGCTTATAAGCAAACAGAAAAAGTGTGAGTAACAATTGCAATCCAAGCACTTTTCATTGTCAAGCACCTCCATAGAAAGGGATGTTGCCAACCTATAAATGTGGATAAGGTGTATCTGCCCAATCCTGTGGCATTAATCCATGGCTGGAAGATCCATCTGAGGATTCTAGAGTTCAAGGAAAAGGCTTATAGCAATAGTTCAACAATTACTTTTAAATAGCAATACAACTAAATAGCAAATGGATGACTATTGTAAAAGAAGTTTTACACTTGCATGTTCCTTATAAGAGGAAAAAAAATGACAAGATTGTCAACAAAATGTACTTGTAAATTAACAATCATCATACCCAATCACTATCATGTGAGACATATAGATGCATGAGCAGTGGTGAGGTTGATTCCCAATCTTACCTAGCAGACCTACTCAATAGAAATAAATGCACCTAGTCTTCTCCTTTCTATTATAATAGAATAGAAATGATGATGATCATATTTGTAAAAGGTGGCACACTCCACACACCCTTGCAAATAACCATTTATAAACAAGAATATGAACATTTGGAGTCACCAACGACCTTGCCACATATGTACATTAGATCTGTGCATATTTATTAACGACACCATGCCACATTAGTAAAACAACCTCGACACTGAGATGATGATAATTACATTGAGTCCAGTATATTGACACCTCCCCTCAAACTTAAGGCTACTTTAGAAGCTTAAGTTTGCTACATAAGGAATGAAACCTGTTGTTGCTCAGGGACTTGGTAAATATGTCACAACTTGCAGTTCAATAGGCAGATATCGCATGAGAAGGTTCTTGTTGTCCACTCTATCTCATACAAAATGGTAATCCACTTCGATGTGTTTAGTTCCTGAATGGAAGATAGGGTATGTTCGAAGTTAGTTGTGTTGCACAAATGCTGCCACAAATGTAGAATCGGAGAAGCTAGTGGTATGCCAAGTTCTCGTAGTAGTGATTGAATCAAAACAATCTTAGCAAATGTGTTGGCATAGCACGATGCTCGTCAACCTCCATAGAGGAATCAACAATGATGGGCTATTTCTTACACGACCAAGAAATGGGTGACTATCCACAAAATATAACGAAACCAGATGTTGACGTTCTATCATTAGAACAAGATGCCCGATTGGCATCAGAGTATGCTATCAATTGTTTCTGCCTGTTACCTTTCTTTAGCTCTCTCACCTATCTACCTTATTCAATCTTAATGAGCTCTCCCCTTCTTCTCCTTCTCTTCCTTTCTGAACCGAATCGGTTTGACCCTTTGAACCAAAAATTAGGTTTTAAGGTTGGCAGCTTGGACCGGTCGGGGATACACAGCACCCCTCTCAGGGTGGGATTAGACCCTACTAGATCCAAGCCTGGTTTTTTATTTGGTTCGATTTATTTCCGGTTTGCGTAGTCTCGAGCCCATCCAGCCCACGGCCTCCCAGGCCCACATGCACACACCCTCATGGGCCCACACTCGCATGCCCACAGGCGCACACACTCCCGGGCATGCGCACGCGCACTGCATGCACCCACACACACACACCCATATTCTCTTTCATGTGCCCTGCGCTGACAACTGAAGGGCCTTAAACACTTTTTACTTTTATACTAAGGTTGTTGCTTCAGTTCCACTGATGTGGGACTATATATTTCCCTCCCAGTCCAGACTTCACTTGATGATTCCAGCCATCTTAGAGCTCCAATCCGAGCAAATGATGGTTTGTTGGACAGCTCTAAGGTTGCTCTACATGCTTGTAGTATCAATTTGATACTCAGGGAAGGTTTAACTCTTCAATTTGAAGGGTGAAAGGACCTGGGTCGCTACGGCCATATTGCCTGCAGAAGAGTATTTTGGCTCTAAGGTCTTGTAGAGTGTCTTTTGACCTCCAGATAAGGTGTTGAATAGATTCAGAGAGTGTTTCCGCAGCTCTTGGTGAAGGAAATGAACTCTAAGAAGCTTCAGGAAGGTACAGAAGCTAAAAATCTTCGTCAAGTAGCTTCAGAACTTTAATTCAAGTTCTGTTTGGTCCAACAAACGGTTAAAGACCAATTTAATCAAATCAAAAAACCTCTAGAGGTTGTTAAGAATCTGTCTGGGTAGATTTCTCAGTTAAATTTCACCAAGAACTCACTGTCGTCAGTTTGGGTTCAAAAAATGACCCAAACTGAACAGAAATCAATATCTTCCATAAAATCGATTAAAGCTCATCCAAATTGATTTTAAATCATTTAATAACATCTCAGGAATAGATTTAACTCCTCAATTCCATTGATTGAATCCCAAATCCAAGAATCAGACTTAAAGTTGACTGTAAACCTTGAAATTTGACTTTCTAAATTTAACCATTTTAGAGGAAATTAATGCCTTAGTTAACTTCCGTTTCATCTCAGGAGTAGATTCAAGACCTCAGAAGGATGTTTCAATTAGGATTCCTAGGGTTCCAGGCATATCGCCTGAAATTCTAGGTGAGTTTGTTCGACAGAACAAACCAAAGTCAATCTCAGTGATTGACATATTGGATGGTCTCAGGGTATGTTACTGATGCTTCTAGACCTTTCAAATGAAGCTTAACCCTAACTGACAATCATCTCCAGCCCTGTCGGAGTTGGAGAAGACAAAGGTCTAACTGGTGCTTCAGGTCTTAAAACCTTAAATAAATTGCTTCAGAATGATCAGTGATCTTCAAATCAGTGATCTGGAGCTTCATGCAGAGTTCATGGGCTGAAGAGCTCATATGACTCGTCGGAGCTCGTCGGAGCTTCGGTGAGTTCAGAAAAAGGCTAAAAGTATACAAATGATATTAAAACGTGCCATTGATGATCTGAAAAGCTTCCTGAGGTCATAAGGAACCTTAGGAACACATTAGTTCCTTCAATTGTCCATTAAATTGAAAGTTATGTAGTGAATTCATGGTGAACAAATTTTTAGTTTGATTAGGCTCAGGACCTGTTTTCCCACTCAATTGAGTGAAGAAAACAAGTCAAAATGAAGTTGTGATGTATTATAAGTGGATAATTAATGATTTGAATTCCTCCTAAGCCGCCATTGACAGCGAGCTCAAGAGATTAAATTAAATTAGGCGTTTAAGTTATAGATGATTAATATTTAAATTAAAATGAGGATAAGGGCCCTTAAGTGATGGTTAAGTGGTGGATGGCCCAGTGGAAGTGGATTAAGCTCAGCCACTTCTGCAATGGACAGTGGAAGCAGTGGTGAAGGTGGAGGTGGTTTAAGCGAATAGGTGATCAATTTAGTGATTTAAGGTGATAGAAATGTTCATGAAAGATTAAAGAAGGTGATTGATGACTTAGAAAGACAAGATTTGCTCCAGACAAGCTTAATGGGCTCACCGGAGCTGAAGAAGATGAAGGGAATTCTAACATTACATCTATATAATCTACCTAACTAACTATTCTAACTAATCTACTTACCTAATCTACTGTTACCTGGATGAAGGGGGCAGAAGATCTCCGTCGATGGTCCTTAATGGAGTAGGAAATCAGAGGATCAGGGAAGAAGTCCGACGGGTGTGGTGGAATGAAGCAGAGGAACTCCTAGTGTCAGCAGTACATTAGGAGACTTGGCTGATGTCGGCGGAGATCTAGAGCAATCAAAGATGGACGGAGGAAGCGGAGGAAAGTCACCAGAGTTTGGAAAGAATAGCCTATCAGTTAGCTTAGTGAAGAAGAGGGAAGGGAGCTAACTTGTTGAAATCGAGGGTGTGGAGGGGTATTTATAGGTTGCGGCAGCTGAGAAGGAGGGTGTATTTGGACAGAGAAGAGGCTAGGAGTGGAGAAACCATTGGCGTCTTCTCCGACACCGATGAAGTTAACTTCAACCCTAAAATGGGATTGCAGCTTCATCCAGACCGATGGATGAAAAGGGGATGGTGAGCACAAGCTCCAGGAGCTTGGAGTGGAAGGAATGACGTCGGATATGCAGTAATCGGTGGGTGAAAGCACCTCCTATCGTCTGCTGTCGAGGAGGCTGAAGAAGGAAAGAAGAACTTTTCAGGGACTTATTCATAACGAAAGCTGAGGACATAAGTGAAGAATGAGGACTCGATTGAAATAAAACATAAGGACTAAAATGTAAACTAAGGTTTTCGAGGTTTATTTTAATTTAAATCTTTTTCAACTTTTTATATATGATTACAAATAAGAAAATTATTATATTTAGACCTTGAATTTACATTTTTGACCTTTTAGCTTAATTTATTTAATTAAGTAGTGTTACTTAAGTTATTACATACTTAGGTATAAATTATACTTAAGTTAGTTAACACATTAATTAGATAAAGTACTGATAATATTTCGAGTCTAACTATTAATTAAATTGTTAATAATATTAATTGGATAATAATATAGCATTTTAAACTTATTTTAAGGTCCTTTACTATCTATCACTTATTTAATAATTAACCCATCTATTTACATATTCCTAGCTAATTAACTAGGAGGACTAGTTAATTAGGGGTAATTAGAAACCATGATGATCTTCTCATCATACCCCCAAGCCAAAGTTTTGCTAGTCCCTAACAAAATTAACTAGAAATATGATGATTTAAAGCACTTGGGTTTAAATTAATATAAATAAGAGCTAAGTAGAAGAATGCTTAAGTTAGAATTAATTTTTTAAGATTCTTTTATATATATATAAATAACTAATATACAGAGCATTCTGTGAAAATTTCCTTACTTAGACTTAAACTCAAACATCTTCAAAACACACTTTATTAAAAATAGACTTTTTAACAAGAATTTTATCAAAAATTAGAATCTCAAAAATCACTTATTCTTTGTAATTATTCTTAACCCTAAAAACTTAGAATTCAAAGTGTTTTAAGAAAATAAAACCTAAGAGTTGGAAATTAAATTTTAACTCAAAAACTCAATAGACTTAAGTTAATCCTTTGTTTATGATATTTGATTTCTATCAATCTAAGTTTTCGCAAATTAACCAGATATTCATCATTAACCAAACTTAGAGTAGTAAAACTTTAATCTGTCAGCCTACAGCACTAAGGGCAAACTTCTAGACCTAGGATTTTGTCAATCCTTCTCCTTTAGGTCTCAATTGCAAATCCTCAAAAACTTATTTCTTAGGCCTCATTGCCCAATACAAAGGTTCAGTAGCTATGATTTTAAAACATCTGTGCTTGTGAAGAGAATTGTCCTAAAGGCATCCACATTTGCAAAAATCCAGATCTTAAGACATCAATTTCCAATCCAGATTATTCCAATTCAAGCCTTTGGCTTGGCCTTACTTAGGTTTAGTTCTTTCTCCTCACCAGTTTTCTATCCTGAGGTCAACACTTTTTGTGTATATCTCCTCGGTGGACAACTGGGTCTCTTATTCTTAATTTTTATCTCCATATATTCTTTTTCAACTTTTTCTATAGGTTAGAACACCCATATGTAGTGAGGTGTTCTTTTATTTGATGGAAGGGTAGCATTTATTTATACCGAGATGCTTTATTTTTATGGAAAAACTACAGAAGTACCCATTTGTAGTGAGGTACTTAACCGTAGGGTGTTTTATTTTATTTTTTTATTTTTCTCCCCCTTCTCATTTTTCTTACTATCTTTATACTCCAAATCCTTTTTCTAGGTGAGTGGCACATCCTTCACCCTTTCAAGAACCGCCCCGAGGAAATCCTTGGACTAAAGAGGATTTAGAATCGATCTCTTAACCTCTGTGTTTTCGCAGTCTCAGATACCATCAAGACAATTCTATGTGTGTGATTTTTGGTTGCTTAGGTTAGCTCTCAAACCAGAGCTTGGACAACAAAGCCATTCACTCTCAGGTTTTTTAAACTTTTAGTTTTCTCCTATAGGATCTGTCAAGACAAAAACTCGCCAAGTCTAGCCAAATGTCCTTTAGGTGATTAAGCTAACTATAGCCTGATAGACTTGAAGACTAAGATTCTACTAACTCTTAACTTAATTAACACTGAATATTTGGCCCTTTTACTTAACTTGATAAAATCAAATATTCAAAAAGCAAAAGGATTACTTAGTCTAATTGATTAAAAAGTTATAATTTAATCCCAAAACTTAGATTTTGAACTTAATACACCTTGGTTACTTAATTTCAGGGTAAGAATAGAAAAACAAAGCCTTAAGGTTTAAAGATTCTAATTTAAATAAAATCCTATTTTAAGATTTTGTAAACAAAAGTGTGGTTTTACAAAATGTTATAAGTAAAAATCTAAATAAGAATTTAATGCTCTTATATATATATTCTATATTTTTTATTATTTTCGACCTAAAAGAAAAATTAAGCTCTTAATTATTGATATAAATATATATTTTTTTCTTCTTCTTTTCTTTATTCTAGATGTAAACACCCCTTTTATTATTTTTATAATTTTGTAAATTTCAAATTTTTATATTTATATATTTTTGTTTTTATGTTTTATAAGATTTTCCAATTTTTATAATTTTTTTCAAAATTTTCCAATTTTTATAATTTTTTTGATTTTGAAATTTTAAAATTTTTGGTATTTCCATATTTTTTAAAAATTTCTTCGGTATTTAATTTTTATGTATTTTTTTATTTATTTTCTCTGCAAATACACTTGAAGTGAAAATTTCACTTCACACCCCCCCAAGCCAAGATTTTACAATGTCCTCATTGTAAGAAGGGTGAAAAGATGTTATACTTCATTTAGTGTAGGGTGACGGAAGGAGTCGGATAGAGGAGATCAAAGATCTCTGTGCAGACGATTTCAATTCTGACCAAAGGTCAGAGTGAACAGTCGGACTAAATGAAGGTAATCGGTGTAAAATGAAGTGAAAAATTAGATACAGATTCAAGTGTATAGGAAGAGAAAAGTGTAGCAAATAGGAAATAATTATATACAAAATGCTAAGTTTTACGCCTTCAGCTAGGCGTAAACCCTAGTAAAGAACTCCTAAAAAGAATATACATGGTAAAAACAAAGGTGTTATGGAAGAATTGGTTCAAGAAAAATAGGAAAATAGATAAGACCACCCGATAAAAAAAACTCATCCTAAGATTGCCTAAAATAAATCTCGCAGAACCAAAATCAGATTCCTATAAAAAAATCTTAAAAAGATCAGAGTGCATCTTGTGAAGATCAGATATGAGTTAGGTTAAGATGTAAAATATTAAAGATTGAGGCAATCTAAGAAGTGATTCCAACCAAGTTTAGAAGATCAGTAGAGTCAATTCTGATTCTCAATAATAGGTGGATCATTTTGATACAATGAAGGCTGCTGATGCGGGCTTGGTGGATTATTTTCAGGAAGTGCAGAAGATGGGTTTTGATTAGAATCAAAGGCCTGATTAATGAAATGTACTTGGCCTTGATGTTGCTTAGGTTTTGCAGATTCCTAGGATTCGGAATTGGCTGAGATGGAAGAGTACCTGGCTGACGAGACTCAGCCAAAAGCGTGATCTGTTTTCGTAAATCAGCCAATTCTACCTTACATTGCCTTTGAATCTCAGCGAGAGCTTCGGTATTTTGTCGCTGACTCTCTGTAACAGCTCGCAAAATCTAATCGAGTTGTGTATCTCTATTCGACCTAGAGTAATTCTACATACTTGAGGAATTAGGCCTCACATTTGGTTGCTGAGAAGGCAATGGAGATGGGTTTAGGTGGGTCTGATTTGGATAAATTGGTCTTTGATTTTGATTAGCCCAAGAGAAATTTGGGTGGCTTCTCCACCCAGGATTATAGGCATTAGAATAAGGATTTGATCTTAGAAAGTTTTCCTGGATGGCGTGTAAACCAAAAAGATATGGCGTGTTTTCTGCAATAGGAAAGGGTGTGAAAGATTGTGGGACAAAGGTCCCTTCTTGGGTTGGTGCAGAAGTAGATAGAAAACCCAAGGAAGATGGATCTCTAGAATCCAAATTATTCACAAATTCCCTCCCCATGGGAATTTGCAAAACAGGTGAATGCGTGGGATTTTGTGTAGCAAGTAGAGGTGTAAGAGTTTTCATTGTATTTTGAACCTCATCAAGATGCTTTGCTACGATGTCAACTTTCTCCAGTTTTTCAGCAATAATCTCTAAATCCTTTGAACTGGACGGATTACCGATCTCATGAATGCCCTTATGTGAATTTTGGTGTGCTGTATTCGTGCCCCATGTAAATTGCGACATAGATGCATTGTTGATCGAGTTTTCCACCATCACTTCAAATAATTCTGAAGCGGATTCTGCATCGCGATTTAGAAAGTTCCCTCCTTAAGAGGCATCGATTAGATTGCAAATTTCTTCTTGCAATCCATAATAAATGATGTACATTAGTTGCCAACGAGGGATGTCATGATGTGGGCATTTCCTTTGTAATTCATGAAAGCGTTCAAATAATTCTGAAGCGGATTCTGCATCGCGATTTAGAAAGTTCCCTCCTTAAGAGGCATCGATTAGATTGCGAATTTCTTCTTGCAATCCATAATAAATGATGTGCATTAGTTGCCAACGAGGGATGTCATGATGTGGGCATTTCCTTTGTAATTCATGAAAGCGTTCCCACGCTTTATGAATTGGTTATCCTTGATTTTGATTGAAAGTTGTGAAAGCTCGCCTTAAAGCATTGGTGCGACCAATAGGAAAGAATTTCTTCAAGAATGCAGATTCTAGTTCAGCCCAAGTTGAGATTGGTCTTCATGAGTAGGATTTCCCTATTTTGATTTCGAGGTCCAAGAGTTTGAGATAGATTTTTAAGATTTTCGATATGTTGAAATGGATCCTCGGATGCAAATCTGTGAAAATATGGGATTAGACCTATAATGTTTGGCTTTAATTCTGGGTCACTTTCCCCAATGGGAATCCTAACATTAGGGTCTACTTGTGCATTAGATGGATTATAATAGTCTCGGAGTAGAGGCCTAGGATGAAGGATCGGTAAATCAAGAAGGTCAAAACCTGCCTCAGGTTGAGGTGGAAGATGGGCTTGAAGATTCTGCAAGTTATTTTGAGCAGCTATCAAAAGATTAATTTGGCGATTCTATTCAAGCATTCTAAGATTCTGGTTCAGGAGCACCTCATGAATATCAAAAGGCGGCATCTCCCCTGACCAGAAGAAGAAGGGATCTCGGGATTCTAATTTTGCAATTGATCCATAGAATCAAATGCAGATGAATCAGACAGGAATTTTATTGGTTGCTTAGCTGCAACCGACTTAAGAGTACCTGTCAACAGAGTTACAAGAGGCGGTTTCGAGGATCGCCTCCCGTGCATAAAACAAAAAGAATGTGCAAAGGCACACTTACACCACCAAAAATAGTGGCAACAAGACCCGCAAAACAGCGTGAAAAAGCAGGTTTCTCTTCTTTCAAAGGAAAGAAGAGAGTCCTAGAATACACAAAATACTTTGGACGCAAACAAGTATAATATCAGTATCAAAATATGCGTCCTAAACCCGTGTCTATGCAAGTGTGTATCCTTAAAGCTCAAAGGCCTAAGATCTAGGATCGAGACTGCTCACTACTGACTCCCTAGGGCTCTAGTAGTGAGATAGACTTGTTGATCTTCGACCAAAGTCCTAAGAGGTGCAAAGAGGAGAGATAGAAAATTAGACTCGTGTGACTCTAGTGATCGCGCTGTGTGCGTGATAGCATGAAACAGACGATAGCGATAAAACCTACATGCATTCTGCAAACAGATTTAAGTCATAATTTTTATTATCCTCTTTTTTTACTTAATCTTTTCAAAAATATGATAGAAAGAAGTAAAGTGACCGCTTTTTAAGTATTTTTAGACAAAGAAATGTGGTCTTGTTATTAATCCCAAGATAGGGATCTACGCGGTTTTTCGCGTGTTTTCCTGCTGAAGCGAGAAAAATAGTAGAAAACTTTTCCTGAGTCAGATCATAAAGGTACTAGCAGGTAAATGCACTCCTAAGAGTGTATGCCTATAACATGCTGCTACTAGTCAGAAAGTATGTATTTCTGTATTTTTTAATTTTTTAATTTTTTTACTAAATGCAACAATACAAACTAAACCAGAGACTAAGAAAGGAATACTCACAATGGTATGTATAGTGAAAAAAAAAAGAAAAAATAAAACCTGCTTTCTTTCCTGAGAATACCTGCAGAGGTAAACTTGAAAAGAAGATAGAAAACAAAACAAAAACAAAACTAATTAGTACAAAAACAACTAAAAATAGTAATAATGGTGAATATAATTTACAGTTACCTCCCTAGCAACGGTGCCATTAAAATGGTCGTTAATTCTCTCAACACAGTTAATTATGTTATTATGCTTAATTATGTGCAAAAGAAAGTAACTTGGGTCAACTTGAATTTATGTCGATTAACTAGTATAGGGTCAAGTTAACCTAACATTTTAAATTTTATTTCTTTTTAAATGGTTGAGTCTAGGTCATTCGCTAGGAGGCATAACTTAATTAAAATTCACCACTAATCTTAAGCTACTTATGGGAATTAGAATTAAATTTACTTTAAGAATATGAATTTTTCTCTTAAGGATTTCTAATTAAAAGAATGCTAAATTCCATATGGAAACACATTTACACATGATTTACTTTTATAAACAAGTAAACACGTTTATTTCTTTTAATTTCTTTTATTTACATGAGATTAAGGCAAGAAAAAGAAATTCCAATGAATATATGCCTTATTACAACATTAAGCTAAAAAAAAATTAATAAAATGCAAGAAATTAAACCACAATTTTTCTTCTTTGTCTTCACCTCATTCTTTTACCTTTCTCTCTCTCTCTCTCTTTTCTCTTTTTACTTTTCTCTTAGTTCTCCTTAATCTTTCTCGAGCTCTTCTCTTATGCATGTCTTCTTCTCTTTCTTTTCTTTCTTATTATTTATTCTGCGTATTACCTTTCTTTAGCTCTCTTGCCTGTCTACCTTATTCAATCTTAACGAGCTCTCCCCTCCTTCTCCTTCTCTTCCTTTCTGAATTGAACTGTTACGACCCGATTCCCGAATCCTTATATGACATGAGACCGGACCGACTCGACTGATCCCAAGACCCAGTCGTCCAACGAGTAAGTAACCAAAATGCAGGAAAGTAAACCACATTCACTATGCTAAGCAACTAACAGTAACAAAAGTACGGTAGTAAGAAGTAAAACTACTACAGTACACACCACCACAATAGTAGAAAAGTAACCAGGTACAAGAATATAAAGTGCAGAATGAAAGAGTACAGAATATAAGGGTGCAAGAGTCTACTCACTACAACAGAAAGGAGTACAACAAAGAAGCTACAACTACTGGGCTCTACTGGGCCCAGCACCCTCTGCAGCCGTAGGCTTTGGCTGCTCAACACTTGGACCTGAAAAGGGGTTATGAGTACAAAACGTCAGCGAACGCTGAGTAGAGTGGCAACCAACTAACTAAGCAGTAAAGGTGGACAGGTAGCTATGTTTTTCAATTACTTTCTTTAACTAATTATTCTTTTTCATCACTTGGTTTATTTATCAGGTCTCTTTCTTGATCTCAAATGTTCCTCGTGGGAACGATCTTGATTGCAATCTTTTCTGAAGAGTAGAAGGCACACGTGGTGCTCTCCTAGCCAAGAGAGTCCCCCGTGGTGATCCTACACCCAGTCAACCACCCCAAGGTCACGGACAGATGTAACGGTGACTACGGCATGCGCGATAAGCGCACGGGTAGCTACCCCGCACTAGCACGCGGTCAGTCGTTTCAGCTAACGGGTGCACCCAAAGAAGAGCACGGAACCGGTATAGAGCCTAGCCCTCTCAGTAATAGGGGTCTAGCCCCTAAGAACCAAACAGGGGTCTCGCCCCTCCACAGTCTGCGCACCCTCGCCTGACTAACCTTGTTTGCCCAGTGGGCCTAACAAGTCGGTGTAGGGCAGCTGGATGAACCCTGGGCCCCGTAGGGTGACTAGCTCTCTCCCTACACTAGTAGCTCTCCCAGGTACTGTGTACGTGAGGGCCAAGAAGTCGGTACAGAGTGGCAAATCCTAACCCTGGGTCCCAACCCAAGGGCGGCTAGCGCCGCTCTGTATTAAACAGGGGGACAGTCACTCTAATTAGTACTCCGTACTCAAGGGCCAGCTCACTTCCCCACTCACATTTCCAAACCCATTCCATTTATTTCCAGGAGCTCTACTCCTAATTCCCCGTAGGGTTCATGCTCATATTCCTCATGTCATTCCATACTAGGTTTCATCATTTCTATTTCCATTTTCAGGTTATTCACAGGTAGCTCATGTTTCCAACATTCATCTTTCCATTTCCAAATTATATACATGCAACTTATATTATGTCATTTCACGTGTGCGACAGGAAAGTTACATACAACAGTTAACTAGCACAAGTACTACATATTTTGCAGGCAACTGTTATTCATTTGCAGGCAATTGTTATCATTCTATCTACTCATTTAAGATTGCAATCCATTCATTCAATACAGACATTCCAGCATTTCTAGTCCTAGGATTCATGCCATACCCTAGGTGCTAATCATTCATTCCACACATGCATTTTGGTTCGTATTTAAATTAGGGGAAGCCACTCTACCAGTAAACCCAGGAGTAATGGGGGCTTGAACGACAGGTTCACGTGCCTCAGCAAGCCCTGAACCCGCAACGGAACGAAGTCCTATCACAAGGATCAATCACAAGAGAATACTCAGAATAGTATAGAAAGCCTTCTAATAGGTAGAGGGATTCATACGAAATGCATCGGTATCTTATTTGCGGAAAACAGACCTCAAACGGACCCTAAACGAGTCAAAAATAGGATTTCTAACTCAAATCAGACGTCTGGAACAACTTCCAGACGTCTTAAAAGTGTCCAGTGCCATACCTTAAGTCCTGCGTCAAGCCTCAGATGTCCAGGAACTCCTCTGGACCGTCTGGATCCAGTTCCAGATGTCCGACCACCTCTCCGGATGTCTGGAAGTGCTTCCCATCGTCTGGTACCTCGCCCAGACGTCTAAAGTGCGTGGGAGGGCATGTCCCGCACCTTCCCGAAGCAACTTCTGTGCGAAATCCATCAAATCTCCTAAAAAAGGCATGCAACAGTGCATCGACGGAGTGGCCTACATGGCCATATCTACAAAGAAGATGTACCTTCGCGAAACCTCCTCCTCAGACGTCTGGCACCACCTCCGGACGTCCTCACCGTTGTCTGGAGGTCACTCCAGATGTCTGATTCTATTAAAATCCCAGAACCAGAACCTGCTTCCGCCCGCTCACGCCACGCGTGGCTGTGCCACGTCCTCTCGCCTGCAGCTTCGGCTGCAGCAGTGTCGGGGAGGACCTCCCTGATGCATTCCTCAACCTTGTGCACGGGCCGCTCTGGCCATGTGCTCACTGGTGAGCTCCCACGCGAGCTCATGATCTTGCTCTCCTTTCCTTCTCACACCGCTCCTCTCCTCCTCACTCCGCTCCTCCTTTGTGCCGCTCTCACTTGCTCTGGGAAGAAGAGGGGAAGGGGCTAGTGGCTTGAGAAGTGAGGGGAACGAGAGAGGAGGAGGGGGCTTTATAATGGTGATGGTTTTGGCTGGGGCGGAAAGAGAGAGGAGGGAAAATGAGGGGTACTGTCTGCACGCAGCACGCACACAGATGCTAGCTCGTACTCAAAAATTTTGATTTCCAGATGTCTGGGAAGGTGTCTAGACGTCTGACCCACAGTCCAGACGTCTTAAAAGGCTCTAACAGCATGGGTCTTAACATCATAACAAACTTAAAGGAAGTTTCATCCCCGAAACTTGAGCTAGCTAGGGTGAGGAAAAGAATAACATACGCATAACAAACTTAAAGAGGATCGAAGCCGGTCTGAAAAGACGTACCCTTAAAAAGCTCTGGGTACCACTCTCGCATCGCTGCCTCAGGCTCCCAGGTAGCCTCCTCGTACCTCTGGCTCCTCCACAAGAACTTCACCAGGGGTACTTGCTTCCGTCTCAAACTCCGGACGGCTCTGTCTAGTATTTGCACTGGTCGCTTGGGGTAGGTTAGGTCGTCACCCACCTCAACACTCTCGTGGCTCAGAATGTGACTGGGATCGGCAACGTACTTCTTGAGGTTGGACACGTGGAACACATCGTGCACACCAGAAAGCTGGGGAGGAAGGGCAAGCCTGTAAGCAATGGGTCCTACCCACCCTAGGACCTTAAAGGGCCCCACAAACCTCAGCGTGAGCTTCCCTTTCACTCGAAAATGCTGCAGGTCCTTCATGGGCTAAACGCGTAGAAAGACGTGATCCTCAACCTCGAACTGCACCTCTCTACGCTTCCGATCGGCATAACTCTTCTGTCTACTCCTGACAGTGCGAAGTCGTCTATGTATCTGCTCAACTACCTCCTGACTCTGCCGGATCAGCCTGGGGCCAACCTCCCACTTGGTCTCCACCTCAACCCAATTCAAGGGCGTAGTACACCTCCATCCGTACAGAGCCTCGTAGGGTGCCATGCCGATGCTCGAGTGATAACTTTTATTATATGCAAACTCAGCCAGGGGCAAGTGCTCCTCCCAAGAGCCCCTTCAGTCTAGTACACAGGCACACAAAAGGTCCTCAAGCGTCTGTATCGTGCTCTCTGACTGTCCATCCATCTGGGGGTGGTACGCCGTGCTGAACCTCAACCGTGTCCCCAAAGCCTACTGAAACTCAGCCTAAAACTGGGACGTAAAATGGGTATCCTGGCCGGATACAATCTCACGGGAAACTCCGTGCAGACATACCACGTCATGAATATACCTCTCTGCCAACTGTGTTGGTCCCAAGGTGTCTCGGATCGGCAAGAAACGTGTCATCTTCATCAATCTGTCTACAATCACCCAGATTGCATCGTGTCCTCGCTGGGTAACGGGCAAGCCCACCACTAAGTCCATGGTGATGCCTTCCACTTCCACTCTGGCACTGGAAGTGGCTGCAACTGCCCTGCAGGCCTCTAATGCTCGGCCTTCACCTGCTGGCACACCAAACATTGCTGGACAAACTCACCTACATCCCGCTTCATTCCCCTCCACCAAAAGTCACATCTCAGATCATGATACATCTTGGTGTTTCCAGGATGTATGGTGAACCTGGAACCGTGTGCCTCAGTCAGGAGCTCTCTCAATAACTCCTCAACCCTGGGAACTCACAAATGTCCTCTCATATGTAGCACCTCGTCTGTAAAGGAGAAGTCTCCAGGGTCCCCTGACAGTACTTTGTCACACAACGACTGCAGGTACGGGTCTGTCATATGTCCTGTGATGATGCGGTCTATCAGCTCTGGCCTTGTCTGTCGTGTCACAGTCATTGCCCCAGAGTGCCCCAGTAACTCAAGGGGTTGCCAACTGCCCAACTCCTCCATGAGTCTCCAACTCTGTGCCTGTAAATTGGCCAAGTGGGCGGGCGCCTTCTGGCTCAAAGCGTTAGCCACCACGTTGGCCTTCCCGGGATGGTAGGAGATGCTGCAGTCATAGTTCTTCAGGAGCTCTAACCAATATCTCTGTCTCATGTTGAGCTCCTTCTGATCAAACAAGTACCTGAGGCTCTTATAGTCCATGAATATCTCAAAGGTCTCACCGTACAGGTAGTGCCTCCAAGTCTTAACTGCGAAGACAACAGCTGCTAGCTCTAAGTCGTGGGTAGGGTAGCTATGCTCATGGGGCTTCAGTTGCCGCGAAGCATAAGCGACAACGTGGCCCCGCTGCATGAGCACACCCCCTAACCCCTGCAACGAAGCGTCCGTGTACACAACGAAACCACCACTGCTGTCTGGGATGGTAAGCACAGGAGCCGAAGTCAGCCTCTCCTTCAACTCCTGAAAACACTCCTCACAAGCGTCTATCCAAGAAAAGGGCATGTCCTTCCAGGTCAACTGTGTCATAGGACGTGCAATCTACGAGAAGCCCCTGATAAACCGTCGGTAGTAGCCGGCCAGTCCCAAGAAACTGCAGATCTCTATCACTGTACGTGGTCTCTCCCACCTGAGCACTGCCTCAACCTTGGTTGGATCCACAGCCAAGCCATCCCCTGAAATCACATGACCTAGAAAGGTCACTTGCCTCAACTAGAACTCGCACTTGCTGTATTTGGCATACAGCCTATGTTGTCTCAACGTGTCCAGAACCATCCGCAAGTATTGTCCGTGCTGCGCCTGATTCTGTGAGTAGATGAGCACATCATCAATGAACACCACCACAAACTGATCCAGATATGGTCTGAACACCCGGTTTATCAAATCCATGAAAGCAGTAGGGGCGTTGGTCAACCCAAACGGCATGACCAAAAACTCGTAGTGTTCGTACCGGGTGCAGAAAGCTGTCTTGGAGACGTCTGCCTCCCTGATCCTCAATTGGTGGTAACCAGATCTCAAATCTATCTTGGAGAAAACTGTGGCACCTCGCAACTGGTCAAACAAATCATCAATCCTCGGCAGCGGAATCCTGTTCTTGATGGTGACCCTATTCAGTTGTCTGTAGTCCACACAAAGGCGTAGGGTACCATCCTTCTTCTTCACAAATAATACTGGGGCTCCCCACGAAGACGCATTGGGCCTCACAAAGCCCTTCTCTAGAAGGTCCTACAACTGGGACTTGAGCTCTCGGAGCTCAAGTGGTGCCATCCTGTAAGGTGCTGTAGAAATGGGGCTGGTCCCCAGTACCAGTGAGATCTCAAACTCGATCTCGCTCAGGCGGTAGTCTTGGCAGCTCCTCTGGAAACACGTCGAGGTACTCTCTGACCACCGGGATGCTCTAAAAGTCTGCCACGAGGCTGGGCTCTGCCACTACACAAGCTAAAAATCCCTCACACCCCTGGCCCAAAAGTCTCGCTACCCGAAGTGCAGAAATGCACCTGAAGTCTCCGTCCACTGGATATCCGTGAAACTCAAAAGAAGGTATCTTCGGTATGGAGAAGACGATCTTCCTCTTGAAACAGTCTACCAAAGCGTGGCAAGTGGAGAGCCAGTCCATCCCCAGAATCACGCCAAAGTCCTCCATCGATATTACAATCAGGTCAGCGGGAGGCTGTGTCCCCCAACACTAACCTCACAGTCTGTGTAAATCTCCTCAGCTACAAACAGCTGACCACCCGGATCTCTGATCACAAAAGGATCCTCTAACAACACATAGTCCTATCCCAAACTGACAGCAAAAGTAGCCACAACAAACGAGTGTGTGGCGCCGGAATCAAAAAGCGTGTAAACTAGTCTGCCGGAAACTGTAACCATACCTGCCACCACTGAACCTGAAGCTCTGGTGTCTCTGTGTGTCAGGGCATTGATACACCCCTCAGCTCTCGGTGCAGACGAAGCAGCCACACTCTGCGTCGGACAGGTAGGCGCTGGCTGGTACCCTCCCTACGACTGCTGTACTCCCCTACGCGCATGGGAACCACGGCCTCCTACTCGTCCTCTAGCGCTCGGTGCGGGGAGCATCTGCTAACCTCCATCCCTAGACAGGCAGTCACTCCTGATGTGGCCTGGCTGGCCACACTGGTAGCAAAGGGGAACTCGACTCCCGCTCTCGGTAGGTCCCTGCTGACGGCTGGGCCACTGTCGGCCCCACAAAGCATGATGGCTCTCCTGCGGGCATCGCGTGCCTCCTCTCTCGCCGATCCTGTGAGTAGTCTGGCTGGTAGGGCCTCTTCCGTCCGCTGTCAGTGTCACGTGCGGCCGGGTTGGTCTCCTCATATGTCATGGCTTCCTCCACCACTCTAGAGAACGTAGGCAGCTTCAGGGGTTTGACATACCCTCGAATAGCAGGCCAAAGCCCCTCAATGAACCTCCACAGGCACTCCTCCTCAGTAGCCATAGCTGTCACAGCAAAACGGGATAGCTCCAGAAAACACGTATGATACATGCTGATAGTCATCGTCCCCTAGTGTAGAGTGTGGAACTCCTACCTCCTCTGATCCTGCCACGTCTGTGGGAAGTACTGCTCGCAGAAGAGGGTGACAAATTGATCCCATGTCGGCTCTGCCCTCTCCTGACCTCTGAACGCCCTCCACCACCTGTGTGCCGCACTCTCTAGTTGGTATGTGGCAAAGTCCACGTGGCACTCTGCAGGGGGCGAAGGGTGTCAAACACCTTCTCGATCTTCTCGAGCCAGTCCTCCGCCTCGGTTGGGTCCTCATCCCCCTTGAAGGAAGGGGGCTTCAGCTTCCGGAACTGTCCGAAAAGCTCGTAGTGTTGTTGAAGTGGAGAGACGGGCACGCCTCCAAGCAGGGAAGGCTCGTGCTCAGGAGTGTCAGAGGACGGTGGGGGCAGTGGAGGACCACCCCCTCCCCCACGTCCAGCGCTATGTCTGTCTCGTGGTCCCACAGAGGACTCCCCCTCCACATCCCCAAGGAGAGGCGCCTGTGGAGGTAGGTGGAGCTCCTCTCGTACGATCTCCCATACCAGCTGGGCGAGGTCCTGGGCCCGAAAGCCCGGAAGAAGTGGCTGGTCCACTGAAACATCGGGCTCAACATGTCCACCCCTCCGACCCCGTCCACGGCCGCATCCGCGGCCCGCCTCAATGGCTCCACGTAGAGGCATCTCCTACAAGAAGACACGAATAACGGAATAAGAACGTCAATTTCAACAGACACTCAGTAAAAAAATCTTAGAACACGTCAAAAGGTACGTTGTGGTGGTTAATCTAGTTACAAACATGTGAATTGGTTATTCTCAAGCTAGTTGGTTCACTTCTTGGGATGACCTTACTCTGATACCATCTTTTTACGACCTGGTTCCCGAATCCTTACAGGACACGAGACCGGACCGACTCGACTGATCCCAAGACCCAGTCGTCCAAAGAGTAAGTAACCAAAAAGTAGGAAAGTAAACCACATTCACTATGCTAAGCAACTAACAGTAAAAAAAGTACAACAGTAAGAATTAAAACTACTAGAGTACACACCACCACAATAGTAGAAAAGTAACCAGGTACAAGAATATAAAG
The DNA here is from genome assembly GCA_037157565.1 of Thalassia testudinum. Classification (NCBI taxonomy): domain Eukaryota; kingdom Viridiplantae; phylum Streptophyta; class Magnoliopsida; order Alismatales; family Hydrocharitaceae; genus Thalassia; species Thalassia testudinum. The sequence continues at coordinate 81,525,718 of JAZHRO010000024.1, forward strand.
TGCAGAATGAAAGAGTACAGAATATAAGGGTACAAGAGTTTACTCACTACAATAGAAAGGAGTACAACAAAAAAGCTACAACTACTGGGCCCTACTGGGCCCAGCACCCTCTGCAGCCGTAGGCTTTGGCTGCTCAACACTTGGACCTGAAAAGGGGTTATGAGTACAAAACGTCAGCGAACGCTGAGTAGAGTGGCAACCAACTAACTAAGCAGTAAAGGTGGACAGGTAGCTATGTTTTTCAATTACTTTCTTTAACTAATTATTCTTTTTCATCACTTGGTTTATTTATCAGGTCTCTTTCTTGATCTCGAATGTTCCTTGTGGGAACGATCTTGATTGCAGTCTTTTTCGAAGAGTAGAAGGCACACGTGGTGCTCTCCTAGCCAGGAGAGTCCCCCATGGTGATCCTACACCCAGTTAACCACCCCAAGGTCACGGACAAACGTAACGGTGACAATGGCATGCACGATAAGCGGACCCTAAACGTGTCAAAAATAGGGTTTCTAACTCAAATCAGACGTCTGGAACAACTTCCAGACGTCTTAAAAGTGTCCAGTGCCATACCTCAAGTCCTGCGTCAATCCTCAGACGTCTAGGAACTCCTCTGGACCATCTGGACCTAGTTCCAGACGTCCGACCACCTCTCCAGACGTTTGAAAGTGCTTCCCGTCGTCTGGTGCCTCGCCCAGACGTCTGAAGTGCGTGGGAGGGAGTGTCCTGCGCCTTCCTGAAGCAACTTCTGTGCGAAATCCACCAAATCTCCTCAAAAAGGCATGCAATAGTGCATCGACGGAGCGGCTTGCATGGCCGTATCCGCAAAGAAGACGTACCTTCGCGAAACCTCCTCCTCAGACGTTTGGTACCACCTTCGGACATCCTCACCGTCGTCTGGAGGTCACTCCAGACGTCTGATTCTAGGAAAATCCCAGAACCAGAACCTGCTTTCGCCCTCTCACGCTGTGCATGGCCTTGTCACGTCCTCTCGCCTGCAGCTCCAGCTGCAGTAGTGTCGGGGAGGACCTCCCTGACGCACTCCTCTGCCTTGCGCATGCGCTGCTCCGGCCGTGTGCTCACCGGTGAGCTCCCACACGAGCTCACGAGCTTTCTCTCCTTTCCTTCTCATGCCGCTCCTCCTCTCCTCATTCTGCTCCTCCTCTCTGCCTCTCTCACTTGCTTTGGGAAGAAGAGGGGAAGGGGCTGGTGGCTTGAGAAGTAAGGGTTTAGGGTTTTGGCTTGGGTAGGAGAGAGAAGGAGGGAAAATGAGGGGTACTGCCTGCGCGCAGCACACGCGTAGACGTGAGCTCGTACTCAAAAATTTTGATTTCCAGACGTCAGGGAAGGTGTCCAGACGTCTGACCCATAGTCCAGACGTCTTAAAAGGCTCTAACATGACGGGTCTTAATACGAACTGATTTGACCCTTTGAACCAAAAATTAGGTTTTAAGGTTGATGGCTTGGACCAGTCGGGGATACACAACACCCCTCTCTGGGTGGGATCAGACCCTACTAGATCCAAGCCTGGTTTTTTATTTGGTTCGGTTTATTTCTGGTTCGCATAGTCTCGAGCCCATTCGGCCCACGACCTCCCAGGCCCACATGCACATGCCCTCACGGGCCCACAGTCGCACGCCCACAGGCGCACACACACCCGGGCACGCGCATCGCATGCACCCACACACACACCCAAATGCTCTTTCATGCACCTTGTGCTGACGACTAGAGGGCCTTAAACATTTTTTACTTTTATACTAAGGTGGCCGCTTCAGTTCCACCGATGTGGGACTATATATTTCCCTCCAAGTCTAAACTTCACTTGATGATTCCAGCCATCTTAGAGCTCCAATCCGAGCAAATGAAGGTTTGTTGGAAAGCTCTAAGGTTGCTCTACATGCTTGTAGTATCAATTTGATACTCAAGGAAGGTTTAACTCTTCGATTTGAAGGGCAAAAGGACCTCGGTCGGTACGGCCATATTGCCTACAAAAGAGTATTTTGGCTCTAAGGTCTTGCAGAGTGTCATTTAACCTCCAGATAAGGTGTTGAATAGATTCAGAGAGTGTTTCCGCAGCTATTGGTGAAGGAAATGAACTCTAAGAAGCTTCAGGAAGGTGCAGAAGCTAAAAAGTTTCTCCAAGGAGCTTCAGAACTTTAATTTAAGTTCTTTTTGGTCCAACAGACGGGTAAAGACATATTTAATCAAATAAAACAACCTCCAGAGGTTGCTAAGAATTTGTCTGGGCAGATTTCTCAGTTAAATTTCACCAAAAACTTACTGTCGTCAATTTGGGTTCAAAAAATAACCCAAACTGAATAGAAATCAATATCTTCCATAAAATCGATTAAAGCTCATCCAAATTGATTTTAAATCATTTAATAACATCTCAAGAATAGATTTCTAAGAATCAGACTTAAAGTTGACCGTAAGCCTTGAAATTTGACATTCTAAATTTAATCATTTCAGAGGAAATTAATGCCTTAGTTAACTTCCCTTTCATCTCAAGAGTAGATTCAGGACCTCAGAAGGATGTTTCAGTTAGGATTCCTAGGGTTCCAGGCCTATCGCCTGAGATTCTAGGTGAGTTTGTTCGATAGAACAAACCAAAGTCAATCTCAGTGATTGACATATTGGAATGGTCTCAGGGTATGTTACTGATGCTTCTAGACCTTTCAAATGAAGCTTAACCCTAACTGATAGTCATCTCCAACTCTATCAGACTTGGAGAAGACAAAGGTGTAACAGGTGCTCCAGGTCTTAAAACCTCAAATAAATTGCTTCAAAATGATCAGTGACCTTCAAATCAGTGATCTGGAGCTTCATGTGAAGTTCCATGGGCTGAAGAGCTCATATGACTCGTCGGAGCTCGCTGGAGCTCCGGCGAGTTTAGAAAAAGCTTAAAAGTATACAAATGATATTAAAACATGCCATTGATGATCTAAAAAGCTTCCTAAGGTCATAAGGAACCTTAGGAACACATTAGTTCCTTCAATTGTCCATTAAATTGAAAGTTATGCAGTGAATTCACGATGAACAAATTTTTGGTTTGATTAGGCTCAGGACTTATTTTCCCACTCAATTGAGTGGAGAAAACAAGTCAAAATTAAGTTGCGATGGATTATAAGTGGATAATTAATGATTTGAACTCCTGAGCCGCCATTGACAGCGAGCTCAGGAGATTAAATTAAATTAGGTGTTTAAGTTATAGATGATTAATATTTAAATTAAAATGAGGATAAGGGCCCTTAAGTGATGGTTAAGTGGTGGAGGGCCCAGTGGAAGTGGATTAAGCTCAGCCACTTCCGCCATGGATAGCAGAAGCAGTGGTGAAGGTGGAGGTGGTTTAGGCGAATAGGTGATCAATTTAGTGATTTAAGGTAATAGAAATGTTCATGAAAGATTAAAGAAGGTGATCAATGATTTAGAAAGACAAAAGATTTGCTCTAGACAAGCTCAATGAGCTCGCCGGAGCTGAAGAAGATGAATGGAATTCTAACATTACATCTATCTAATCTACCTAACTAACTACTTTAACTAATCTACTTACCTAATCTACTGTTACCTGGATGAAGGGGGCAAAAGATCTCTGTCAATGGTCCTTAACGAAGGAGGAAATCAGAGGGTCAGGGAAGAAGTCCGACGGGTGTGGTGGAGTGAAGCAAAGGAACTCCTAGTGTCAACACTACGTCAAGAGACTTGGTTGACGTTGGCGGAGGTCCAGAGCAATCAAAGATGGACGGAGGAAGATGGAGGAAGCGGAGGAAAGTTGCTGGAGTTTGGAAAGAATAGCCTATCGGTAAGCTCAGTGAAGAAGAGGGAATGGAGCTAACTTGCTGAAATAGAAGGTATGGAGGGGTATTTATAGGTTGCAGCGGCTGAGAAGGAGGGTGTATCTGGACGGAGAAGAGGTTAGGAGTGGAGTAACCACTGGCGTCTTCTTCGACGCCAATGAAGTTAACTTCAACCCTAAAATGCGATTGCAGCTTCATCCAGACCGATGGTTGAAAAGGAGATGGTGACTACAAGCTCCAGGAGCTTGGAGAGGAAGGAATAACGTCGGATATGCGGTGATCGGTGGGTGAAAGCACCTCCTATCGTTAGCCATCGAGGAGGCTGATGAAGGAAAGAAGAAGAAGTTTTTAGGGACTTATTCGTAATGAAAGTTGAGGACATAAGTGAAGAATAAGTACTCAATTGAAATAAAACATAAGGACTAAAATGTAAACTAAGGTTTTCAAGGTTTATTTTAATTTAAATCTTTTTCAACTTTTCATATATTATTATAAATAAGACAATTATTATATTTAGACCTTGAATTTACATTTTTGACCTTTTATCTTAATTTATTTAATTAAGTAGTGTTACTTAAGTTATTACATACTTAGGTATAAATTATACTTAAGTTAACACATTAATTAGATAAATTACTGATAATATTTCCAGTCCAATTATTAATTAAATTATTAATAATATTAATTGGATAATAATATAGCATTTTAAACTTATTTTAAGGTCCTTTACTATCTATCCCTTATTTAATAATTAACCCATATATTTACATATTCCTAGCTCATTAACTAGGAAGATTAGTTAATTAGGGGTAATTAGAGACCATGATGAGCTTATCATCACATGCTAGCCATCTTTTCTGACATGGTGCGAGATTGTCTTGAGGTGTTCATGGATGATTTCTCCATTTTCGGAGATTCTTTTGAGTTTTGCCTGGCTTACCTGGAATTGATCCTTCAGAGATGCATCAAAACACTGCTGGTCCTTAGCTGGGAAAAGAGTCACTTTATCACTCAGGAAGGCATTGCCCTAGGTCATGTGGTCTCTAGTCAGGTTATTGAAGTTGATAGAGCTAAGCTGGATGCTATCTCTAGACTTCCTCCACCCACATCTGTAAAATAGATCCGCTCTTTCCTTAGGCATGTGGGTTTCTACAAAAGATTCATTAAGGATTTCTCGAAGGTTGCTTGGCCCTTGAGTAACCTTATGGCCAAAAACACGCTGTTCAAGTTTGATGAATCATGCTGTAAGGCATTTGATTTATTTAAAATGCCAGTCACCTGTGCCCCGGTGTTGCAACCATCGGTCTGGACAACCCCATTTGAGATTATGGCTGATGCATCTAATTATGTTGTCGGGGCTATCTTGGGTCAAAAGATTGAGAAAAAGCCCTCTGTGATTTACTACGCTAGCAAGACTCTAGACAAGGCCTAGAGGAGCTACACCGTTACTGAAAAAGAATTGCTAGCCGTAGTTTTAGCTTTAGAAAAATTCAAGGCTTATATGTTAGGTTTTTGTGTCATCATCTATACCCACCACTCAGCCTTGAAACATCTCTTGGCCAAAAAGGATGCCAAACCCTGGCTTATTCGCTGGATTCTACTACTTTAAGAGTTCAATCTTGAAATCGAGGATAAAGTCGGGGCACAAAATGTAGTGGCAGATCACCTCTCGAGAATCCTAATTGATTCTCCTCATTCGGATGTCCCGATCTCTGATGTTTTTCCGGATGAGACTATCCTCACAGTCTTGGGTATCCGAACCCCCTGGTTTGCGGATATTGCCAATTATTTGGCCATTGGTCAAATCCCCCAGGATTGGACCAAACAACAACGGGATAGGCTTGTGTCTGAGGCAAAATATTTTTTTTGGGACCATCCAGAGCTACACCACATCAGCGTAGACCAGATTATTCGTCGATGCATCCCGGAAGTTGAGTTCCATAGCATACTTGAGTTCTGCCACACATTTGTGATTGGTGGACACTTTTCCAGGAAAAAGATGGCTACAAAAATTTTGCAATCTGGATTCTATTGGCCATCATTATTTAAGGATGCTCAGGAATTCTCAAAGTCATGCACCCGATGCCAGACACTCGGGAACATGGCTAAGAGAGATATGATGCCCTTGAACCCAATTCTTTCCATTGAAATTTCTGACATTTAGGGCATCGACTTTATGGGACCCTTCCCTCCTTCATTTGGACCCCAGTATATTTTGGTCGCTGTTGATTACGTGTCCAAGTGGATTGAGGCAATTCTCACCTAGACCAATGACCACAAGGTGGCCATCGATTTTGTGAAGAGAAATATCTTCAGTCGGTTCGGGGTTCCTAGGGCAATTATCAGTGATGGTGGCACACATTTCACTCATGCCTAGTTTTGAAATTTACTGGGAAAATACAGGGTGAATCATCGGATTTCCACACCTTACCACCCTGAAACGAACAGACAGGACGAGGTCTCCAATCGGGAGATCAAGAATATTTTGTAAAAAATCGTTAGGCCTAATAGGAAGGATTGGACCCAAAAGCTAGATGATTCTCTTTGGGCCTAGCGTACGATGTACAAAATGCCTATCGGTATGTCTCTATTCCGTCTGGTGTTTGGTAAGGCGTGTCACTTACCCATGGAACTTGAACACCAGGCATTTTGGGCCATCAAGAAATGTAATGTGGACCTTGAGTTGGCCGGGAAAACCAGGAAACTCCAACTATCTGAGCTGGAGGAGCTTCGAAATGATGCTTATGAAAATGCCAGACTCTATAAGGCAACTACCAAAGCTCTCCATGACCAGATGATTTCACGTAAGAGCTTTGAGCCAAACCAGAAGGTCTAGCTTTTCGATTCTCGATTGAAGCTTTTCCTTGGAAAACTCAGGTCTAAGTGGGACAACCTGTTTGTTATTGAGCAAATTTTCCCTAACGGGGTTGTCAAAATCTCCGACCCAAAGATGGGTAATATTTTCAAGGTCAACGGACAGTGTCTCAAACCCTTTATTGACCATGTGCTCCCTGAACCCGTCTCGGACAAGGTGGCTCTTACCTTGCCTTAACCAGCGTGGGTTGATCATTGCCCAGCTGAGGGCACTAAACTCAGCACATGTAACGACTGTTCCAAGCTGACCAGAGTGTCATGGAAACCAGGTGCTATTCTTCCACTTCTACTCTCCTGCATGCTTTCATTTTGAACAATGAGGACATTGAAATAGATAAGCATGGGGGGATGGAAATATCTTATAATCGTTTTGTCAGCTGTAACAGTAATTTCCTACTTTCTTTTATTCTATAAAAAAATATATATTTATATTAGAATTAGGAGACGAGAACTTAGGCATTAGGAGTTGCAAACTTTAGGAATTGACACTTTGAGACCTGAACACTTAGACTCTTCAAGTCTTCGGGATTAATTAGCTCGGGTGTCCACTCGAATGTGGATTTAGTCTCGAGTCCTCGCCAATTTAAATTCATTTTTAATTTGTCTAATAAATTGGGATGATAAGTATGCAACTTATCAACTCGCCTTCTGATTTGGAGGGACTTTAAGCCTAAGCATCTACACACATTTTTTTGCACAGACTCAATGTTTGGCAGTTTCTTCAGAAATTGGGTAGCTAATGAACTATCTAAGGTGGTATGGTTGGCAAGTTGTCGGTGGTAACAGCTCATCGGCCGGTTGTCCAGAACCCAGTCACAAGGCCATTTTCATTGTACTGCCTTTAGGTAAATCTTAGATAAGGAAAGCCACCTACTTAAAAAAAATAGAGTGAAAAGAAAATAAAAAAGAGAAAAGAAAAAGGAGAAAAAAATAAAAAAATAAACAAAACCACACTTCACCGCACGAGTATGGTTGGCAAGTTGTCGGTGGTAATAGCTCATCAACCGATTGTCCAGAACCCAGCTCACAAAAAAATGCACAATAATTTCCAAAACACTTCGGGAAGAAGCGGGGAAGTAGAAAAAACCGATGAGATATACACTGGGTTCGCCCTTGTGTTGACCCCATAGATAAAAGAAGTAGGGAGAAAGCTACCGATCGAAAAGATAAACCTCTAGGCAAGGTCACCTAGAGTCATAGAAACTCGAAGTCCATTTTAACGGCCGTCTAGTGAGTCTTTCACTATTTTCACAAGATACTTAGTACTTAGAGTCCTTTTCGAATCTTGGGCTGGTCGGGTAGCCGTAAAATGTTATCCTGGAACTCTAAAACTCCAAAAGTGCAAAAAAATTAGAAAAGAAGAAAAATAAAAAAAATGTGTATCTTCCCTTTTCAAATAAGGTGAGGGCTTGGACGGTTTGCATTCTGGCAGGCACCCGGGCACTATTGAGTTTTTGTAATTAGGTCTTGGGGTTGAGATTTTCTAAAGCAATCCATGAATTTTGCCTAAATACTCGAATCCTGATTCTACTTTTATACATAGCATTTAGGTTAATTTCGCTAGGGACTAGCAAAAAGTAAGCATGGGGGTATGATAAATACACATGGATTCATGATAAATTACTTATTTATGATAGTTCCTAGGCTTAGCATTGCATATCATGATATAAATATTGCATAAACATCAATTGCATTGCATATAGGATAGTTGTATATTATGTACATTAATTCCATCATTTTACAAGGCCAAGAGGCAATGCAACATCTTTACGGGCCTCGGATGAAGAATCTGACCGTACGGATGGATTCAGAGCAACGATCGTAGTCCATCAAAGCAGAAATCGCTTAGATCTGAGCTCTGGAGCACCCTTTGTAAGAAGAAGAAGATGGACGGCCTAGATGGCGCCACACGGTGCCATCTAGGCTGCCCCATCTCAGCCAAGGAGCCTCCAAGCCCACTGCAAGATCAGATCCCAGCCATTGGATGAAGATCCAATTGCTAAGCAGCCGCCCTCACTGCGCGGGCACGACTCTTCTTCACATCACACTCGCAGGCATGGCGCAGCAGTAAAGGGAAGCGCTCTCAAAGAGCGGGCTCGAGATCGAGCCGAGATTCTTCACGCCCCACTACAGTGTCAAACGCAATAGCGTCGCTCGATCATTATTGAGCGGTCGAGGTTCCCCATGCGTGATCCAATGCTGTCTGCCGACGTGAAGGCGCACGCCAGATCACACGCATGCCATCTGAGGCATGCATTTAAGTCGCCTACATGAAGTACCAGCCATCCGATCTCCTCAATCGCATGAGGCATGCGATTCAAATCAACGTACACATGATCTGCAAGCGCGTCTCAACCGTGCGATGCTACATCCAACGGCAGCTAGTGCAAGCGCTAGTGATTCAAAATTCAAACGTTGGTAGGTGCGTGCTCTCCTCTCACAATCTCAGCCGTCTGCGCCTGATCTAATGGTTGAAGATTGCCACGCCTTTAATAGCTACGAGTGTGAGCATTGGCCGCAGACTTTACAATGACAGAAGGGCGGGCCTTTAATGACACTTATAACTGTCACTAAATGGCCTGTGCAGTGCGTGCGCCAGCCCAAGCAATGAAGAGGAGTGGATCTTCAGTGAGAGCTTGAGCGGCCTTTAGTGATGCTTATAGTTGTCACTGAATGCCTGTGCACGTGACTCTCGTTCCCTCCACTATATAAGCACCTGTACACCCCCGATTCCTCTTCATCTCTACCTACTCTACTCCCACCTAATCCCAAGCTCTAGCAAGCTTACCAATGCTCCATTAGAGCTTGTTCTCAAGCTCCCAAGGCTCCTATTAGTCTAGCGAACCTCTGCCCCACCAAATACTCCTCCAACTTCCCATCCCCATTCATAGGTCACCTTGGAGCTATCCTCCCACCTCCAGTCCGGTAGCAGATCATCTCTGTCTTCTTACCTCCATTCCAGAGCCACGTTAAAGCTTTCCTCTACCTGACATCCTCCTGCATCTCACCTCCATCATCCCGCTCCTCACCTCCTTCGTTCGAGCTTCCACCAGGCATCGTTGTCTCACCGAACAGTTGATTCGGGAGATTTTGTCTCACCCCCCTCTATTTTTATGCTTTCATAGTTGATTGTAATAGACATTGAAGTGATATCTATACCATATTTGTTCCACCTCTATTTTTTTATTTGTTTGCTTGTCTTCTTCTTACAAAAATACAAAAAAATAACAAAACCCTAAAATACCAAAAAGAAACAAATCAAAGTGCGGTTTTTAGTTAAAGTAAATGTCGCCTCACTGTGTTTGACCCAGGACTCCCTTGGAGTTTTGGTATAAATTTTATTTGACCACGCATTTTGCAACCACGACGATGAGTTACTTGTAACCCCAATTTCTAACTCGCGAAACACGTGCGATCACTACCTGTGCCTAACTTGGTCAAAGACATCATATCATTCCTGGGGCATGTTGGATTTTATCATTGATTCATACCTAATTTCTCTAAGATCGCACACCCCTTGATGAATCTCCTTTCCAAGGACACACCTTTTGAGATATCCAGTGAGTGCATTCATGCATTTGAGATCCTGCGTGACAGAGTCACCCAAGCACAAATCCTACAATCTCCTAACTGGTCTCAACCCTTCAAGATCATGTGCGATGCATTTGACTATGTACTAGAAGCGGTGCTGGGTCAGAAAATCGACAAGAAACCAATGGTCATATATTACTCCAGCAAGACATTGGATGAGGCTCAGCTTAATTACACTATTATAAAGAAAGAGCTGCTGGCTGTAGTATTTGGCTAGAGAAATTCAAGTCATACCTCCTGGGTTCCCATGTCATCATTTACACTGATCACACTGCAGTGAGGAACTTACTCATGAAGGATGCAAAGCCGAGATTAATCCACTGGATCTTGCTGTTGCAAGAATTCGATCTAGAGATTCGTCACAAGGCAGGAAAGCAAAACGTGGTAGCTAACCATTTGTCTCACCTTCCTTCTTCAGTCATTGGCCCGTCCAAACCTATTACGAAGCACTTTGCAGATGAGCATCTCTTTGCTGACATCGTGAACTACTTGGTTACGGGGAAAGTCTCGCCAGATTGGCCGACTTCCAAGCAGGACAAGTTGATTTTCGATGCCAAGTTCTATGTCTGGGAAGATCCATATCTTTTCCTTATCGGTAATGATCAAGTGATCTGGAGATGCAATCCCAACGACGAGGTCAACGACGTAATCTCAATCTGTCATGACTAGGCCTGTGGTGACCATTACTCTAGGCGTAAATTGACAACAAAGATCTTCCAGTGTGGGTTCTTTTGGCCCACAATGTTCAAAGATGCACAATCCTATTGTAGGGTATGTACTCGTTGTTAGACCCTCGGCAACATGGGCCTACGAGATATGATGCCCTTGAATCCGATCATAGTGTGTGAAATCTTTAACATCTGGGGAATTGATTTCATGGGACCCTTTCCAAGATCTAACGGCTTGGAGTACATCTTACTCGTTGTTGATTACGTCTCACAATGGATCGAAGCTGTCCCCACCAGAACAATTGACCAAAAGGTTGTTCTTTGGTTCATTCAGGAGAACATCTTTTCCAGATTTATGGTTCCAAAAGCCATCATTAGTGATGGCAGGTCTCATTTCACTAATGTGCAGTTCCAATCCCTAATGAAAAAGTATGGGGGGTCGCATCATATCTCGACTCCTTATCACCCCCAAACTAACGGATTGGCTAAGCTATCAAATCAGGACATCTAGAAGATCCTTCAAGTCACTGTTCGACCTAACAGGAAGGATTGGTCTACCCCCCTTCCGAAATCTTTGTGGGCCTATAGGACCGCTCATAAGACCCAATTAGGAATGTGTCCCTTTAGACTCGTGTATGGGAAGGTATGTCACCTCTCCATAGAAATGGAGCACAAAACCTACTGGGAAATACGGAAGTGCAATCTAGATCTTTTGAAGGTTAGAATCCACTGCTGGTAGCAATTGAGCGAGATCGAGGAACTACGCAATGATGTGTATGAGAACTCGAGAATCTATAAATAGCATGTGAAAGCCTTCCATGATAGGCACATTTCACGAAAATCTTTCCATCCTGTTTAGAAAGTGTTAGTCTTTGATGCCAAACTCAAGCTCTTCCCAAGAAAACTCAGATCAAAATGGATTGGACCATTCCTTATGAGACGAGTATCTGGAAATGTAGCGGTCGAAATCAGTGAACTTAGCCACGAATTTGAACCTTTTGTTGTGAACAGTCAGAGACTTAAACCGTTCATCGAACTTACCGACTCAAATTTAGCTGCAGTATCTTTTGATCTCCATTCTCCCTGAGCTTCATTACACCCAGGTGATGGCATTAAACTTAGCACTTAACGGGAGGCAACCCATCATCTTTAAAAAATCCGAAACCCTTCTGACATATCTCTTTACTAAAATCATATTACACTTTAGGGTTCGTCCATTAGAACAACCAATTCCACCCTTGATACTTGTATCAGAGCTAGAAATCGTCCGCAACAGTCATTCCAACCCGTTCACCACCCACTTGTTCTAATGAACAATCTAAATTAATCTTAAACCCATCTAATTTACAATGAGGACATTGCAAATCTTTGTCATGGGGGGTATTAAAGTGCAAAATGCTGTGAAAATCAACGCATGGAAGGGTTTTATTCAAAAAATATATATATATAAGAAGAGGAAAGGAGAGTCCAATTTGACTCAAGCTGAATGGAAAGAGCCAAAGAGGAAAAGAAAAGAAAAGAAAAGAAGGAGAAAAAAGGAGCAAACAAAAAAAGAAGAAAATGAGTTAGTCCCTTAAAATTGAGTGTAGAACTTACCTAACATCTAGGTTGGATCGAATGATGAATTAAGACTTGGAAGGCTAAACTTAGGAGACTAGTGACGAGTACTGATGGAGGCGTGATTCGTAAATTAAAGATTAGGGTTTGGAGGTCCCGTCGTCGTTTCTCGCAAGACACATCTATCAGATAAAATTTATAACCGAAAGTCAAAAATTGAGTCTCGGGTCAAACACGGGGAGGTGAACGTTTGGTTTTGAAAATCCGCATTTCTCTTTTATTTATTTTTGATCATTTTTATCTTTTCTAATTTTTTTGGTATATTTAGCAAGCAAGAGATCAGGTGAATGACTTCTAACTAATCTACTTGCAACAATATAAGAGAGAGAAAAAGAGACAGAAACAATCATCTATTTATAAATGAATGTTTGTTACACTACGAAAGTAGAAAATCTACACTACGAAAGCGTAAAAAGATAGAATGAGGAGAGAGAAATCCCCCTCGACGGTCGCTCGAAGGGCAACTCGTTCTGACGTCGCCTAGAGGAATGTGGTGAGGAGTGGGATGAACGAGGACGGAGCCGGAGGACAGAGGATGGGGTAGGACAGCGTCGCTGTGAGGATCTTCTTCCCGAACGGCGGTGAGAGGACGTCCATGGGATGCTCCACGAATGGGATGAGGGGAGGGAAAACTATTTGATTTTCTTCTCTAGAGGAGCATCCCAGGTTTGGGACAAGCTCTCTCTAGAGCCTTGGAGGTGGTAAGAGGAAGAAAGGAAGAGATGAAGAAAAATGAGTGGGATAGGGGTCCTTTTATAGTGGAGGAAAGAATCAAATACGTAAACAGGACATTTAGTGATGGTCATAAACGTCGCTGAAGATTCGTCGCAAACGTCGTTGAAGACAGCCTATGCACCCACGCTGCCGCTGCACTGGCGTGAGCTACGCACTTGCATGCGCTGCTGCTGTGCACGCCTGCGCACCCGCACCGCTGTGCACGTGTGGTGGCGCGTGCGTGCGCATGGGCTGCCTGGGTTGCGCCACGTGGCACGATCTGAGCCGTCCATCTTCTTTTCGTTATAGGGCCTGCTATAGAGGTCGGATTGAGTTGATTTTTGTATCGTTGGGCTGTGATCGTTGACCTAAATCCATCCACGCAGTCGTATTTATCATTTGAAGGTCCAAATTATGTCACATAGTCTTTTATCCGTTAATCTTCCTCAGACTGCATATGGTGCAACGGGACTCCGATCAAGGCAATTTCGGAGGCGTTGGACTCCGATAGTCGTCTTGATTAGATCTGTATAGTCGAATCATCAATCCGGGGCTCCAAAATAAATATCATTCTCTCCTGATCATGAAAAGGACACAATTAACCTAAATTATATACAACTACTCTAAATGCAAAATGATGCATGCTATGCAATATTTATAACATGAAATGCAAATCTAATCTTAGGAACATGCAAGAATAGGCATTTTACCCTCAATAATTATGTCTACATCATACCTCCATGCCTATCTTTTGCTAGTCCCTAGCAAAACTAAACTACATGCTATGTATAAAAATAGAATTAGGATTCGATCGCTTAGGCCTAAGTCATTTATTAACAATAGAAAATTTCAACTAAGGTTCTAAACTACGAAGACTCAACAGTACCTGGGTGTCTGCCAAAATGCAGACCACCCAAGTCCTTGCCTTATTGGAAAATGGAATATACATTTTTATTTTTGCTTTTCTTCTTTTCTAATTTTTTTTTGTACTTTTGAAGTTTGAGAGTTCCGGGATAACTTTTTACGGCTACCCAACCTGTCCAAAACTCGAAAAGGACTCTAAGTGCTAAGCATCTTGTGAAAAGAGTGAAAGACTCACTAGGTGGCCGTTAAAATGGACTTTGGGTTTCTACGACCCTAGGTGACCTTGCCTAGAGGTTTATCTTTTCTAATGGTAGCTTTCTCCCTACTTTTATTTATGGGGTCAACACAAGGGCAAATCCAGTGTATATCTCCCCAGTTTATTCCACTTCCCCGCTTCTTCACTAAGTGTTTTGGGAATTATTTTGCATTTTTGTGAGCTGGGCTCTGGACAATCGGCCAATGGGCTATTACCCACGGTAACTTGCCAGCCATACTCATGTGGTGAAGTGTGGTTTTATTTAATTTTTTTCTTTCTTCTATTTTTTTCTTCTTTTTCTTTTTTTTTTAAGTAGGTGGCTTCCCTAATCTAAGATTTACCTAAAGGCAGTATGACAAAAATAGTCTTGTGGCTAGGCTTTGGACAACCGGCCGATGAGCTGTTACCACCGATAACTAGCCAGCCATACCACCCCATTTAGTTGATTAGCTACCTAATTTGCGAAGAAACTACCGAAAAGTGAGTCAGTGCAAAAAGTGTATAGATGCTTAAGCTTAAAGTCCCCTCAAATCAGAGGGCGGGTTGATAAGTCGTATACTTATCACCCCAATTTATTTACCGAATTAAAATAAGATTGACTTGGCAAGGACTCAAGACTAAGTCCACATTCGAGTGGACACCTGGGCTAATTAAACCCGAAGACCTGAAGAGTCTAAGTGTTTAGGTCCTCTCGTATCATTTCCTAAAGTTAATAATGCCTAAAAGCCTAAGTTCTCTTCCCCTAATTCTATTTTCTTTTTTTTATCTTTTTAAATTTTCATTCCTTTGTTAAAAAAAAAAAGAAACTAAAAGAAATTCTACGGAGTTAACAAAATGATTTCAAGATAAAGTATCCACCCCCCCATGCCCAAATGATGTAATATCCTCATTGTAAAAATAGAGGCATGAAAAGGGCAGATTAAATATAATATCACCTGAATTTCGTGACAACCCGGTCAACTTTGCAGAGAGAAAAGAGTATACACATGCGCTCAGTTTAATGCCTTCAGCTAGGCATAAAATACATACAAAGAAGAAATTGAGAATTTACAAGTGTAGGTCAGAATCAAAATAAAAATATTGATCCTCAGACCCGCCAACAGAATATGTCCACAGACGTGGAAGAAGTTATGGTGCAGGCCCATGCCCCAGGGTCGAGTAGTTCTATGGTTCTGGATGAAAATCACCCAGAACCGAAGGTTGTTAAGCTTGCAGGGCAGGGCCTACAGTTTTGTGGTGTGCAACCCAAGACCAAAGTGTCGGACAATGGGTAAAGATGGTTCAATAGGTTCAGATGTCCTCTTAACATTCAACTCAGAAAAATAATCAGTTATTTCAAACTTGGGTTGCACATGAAAGATATTGTAAGGGTCCTGGTAGAAAGTAGGTGGTTTTAAGTCAACAGGAACCCTTAAATCCAAACTTGTTTTTCCTTCAGAATTAACCTCCCAAATTTTCATTTCAACATTTCTATCCTCCAACACCAAGTGCTCAGGCTCCAGGACCTCTAGCATACCGTTCACCCCATAAGATTTACCCAAGTCCAGAAATCGTGGCTGACTCAGAATTTACTTGGGTACATTGATTTCCAAATCAAAATCAATCCCTTTGGGGTGTGGTTGAGGAATGGGGCTATTGATTGAATCTTCTAGTAAATGAGGATTTGAATCCACCAAGTTAGCCCCAACCTTATCCAAATCTCCATTAATTAGGCTATCAAATGGTTCGTTAGATTCCTCAAGCCCGTTTGTCTCAATAAAATCATCTTCCTTATGCTCAAGTGAGACTTCACTAAGAGATTCTTCACCCTCAGAGTCAAAGAATTCATGATCCTCATTTATATATGTCTCAAAATCGATTGTCATTTCCTGGTTCAAAAAGACATTTTTCCTCGCTCCCTGGCTTGGGGATCTCAGGTGAATCAATCGGTTCATCCTCAATGGGTTGCTTTAGCCCAACCTGGTCATCCTCGGTCTCAGAAAATGTATCCCCCTCGACAGGCGCCTGAGCGGGATCAGACATTGGCTCTCCTGAAGGGGGCTCATCTTGAGAATCATTCCAAGATTGGACTAGGGCAACCACAAATTTCATCCTCAACCTCGACAATTTCCCAAGAAGAAACTCACCTAGGTCCCTATCCCTAACATTTTGGAGCAAATCCAATAGAGAACTATTAAGTTCATCAATCATTTTGATCATAGGCTCCAAGGCTTCAATGCATGGTGTTGGCTGAGCTTCTAAAGATTGTATAGTGTTCCTCAAATTAGCCAACACCCTATCTTGGATCTGGTTCACCTGAACCAACTGGTTTGGTTCAAGGTTGGGTGGGTTCGGGTTAAATTTAGGGGAGTCAAGATATTGAGGTTCTCGGGTCCCTCCCTGATAGTAGGTCATTTCAGGTTGTTTAAAGAATGGTGGCAACCTATATTCAGTGGAATACTGGGGAGGGTAAGTGTTATAATCAACATATCCTTCATGGTTGTAGATTTGATTAGGTTGATTGTTTAAGTCGCAAAGCGAGATCGTAAGGCTTAAAATAATTGCATTACAGTATAGTCGAAATTGCTTGGAAAACAAATATAATTTTTATTACTCAAATAAGTCCGAGGTCAAACATAGGGAGCAAATTGATATTTAGAAATCAAGATCACAATTCAAAATTAAAAGAATTTGCAATAATAGTAGCAGCAAATTTAAATCACCAAATACTCCTGCAATGTATTTGCAATGAAATGAAAGTAATGATCTGTCGTCTGATTATGAAATCAGATGACTTAAAGTGTTTGCTTCTTCTTTTCTTCTTCTCTGTGATGAGTACATTAAAATGGACTAATATTAAACCTAAGTATCTTTAATCGTACAGTTTAGGTGTGTTAATAATTGCAATTAAGTTGTAGAATATTTGTACGCATCATGATTTAAGTTTATAACATTCTATAACTTAATGATTTTGTTGTTTTTATGTGCAGGTAATAATATCCAAAAAGAACAAGGGTGGGGGGATAATTTCGCCAACACATAACAGCCGCAACTCTTTCCCCCCTCCCCCACCGCACATGGGGTTGATCTTCCGCCGCCCTCCTTCAACTGACGAGGCCAGAAATAGTTAAGGGATTTGAAAATCCCTTAACTCACGCACGAGGGGAGAGAGAGGAATTAAAAAGAGAGGAGGTGCACTAGGGATTGATCTTCATCTTCCTCCTTGCGAGGAACTACCCAGCGGACACTGTGGATCCAGAGTGCACCTTGGCTTGAGCGACCGTCCACCTTGCGCGCCCGCAGGCGTGTGCCATCTCCAGCCGGCCCTGCAGTCCCCGCACCTGCCTTCACCGTGCACACAGAACCCACGCCACAGCAGGTGCATCCACCCAACCGTGTGCCTCTCCCCTGCTGCAGGCGCTCACACCACCAACTGCCTGCGTGCCTTCCTCCCATCTCCATCTGCAAGCGCACCGCACAGTAGGCGCCCGCACACCACCAAGCCTGTAGGCCGCCCCCTGCTCACAGCGCCTCTCCACGCTTGCACGCCCTACCGCTTGCTCCCTTCAGTGCCATCTGCAAGCGCCTGCCCGCACGCACCAAGCCCGCGCCTCTCCACCCTGCAGGCGCATGCCTGCACGCCCCACCACTAGCTCCCTTCAGCTTCCTGCTGCAGACACCGCACCGCTCACCTCCCTTCACAGTGCCTCTCCACCGCACTGCAGCAACGCACCTGCAGGCACTACCTCCGTCCACCTGTAGACCGCACACCTGCAGCCAACCGCCCGCACTCCAGCCTCTGCCTCATCGCCTGCACGGGCGCGCACCAGTGCACGCACGCTCGCACGCCACCAGCCGCAAGCACTGCGTGCACCTCCGCCTTCTTGTTCAACAAGCCGGCGCTCCATCCACCTCCGCCGGCCACCTTTGGCCACCTCCGTCGCCGCTGCTGCCACCACCGGAGAGCCCTCGTCCTCGCTGTCCTCTTGAGCCTCGTAACAACCCCGCAGTGCTCTCTCTCTCTCGCGAGGAGGAGAGAGGAAAAAAGCTCTGTTTTCCCACCAATTAAAATTTACATTCAATGCCATTTCCACCTAATTTGATTTTATTTATTATTATTATATTATGGAAGAATTGCATTTGAACACTCATAGTTCCTTATAATTGCATGATATTGATATTAACTAGTTTAAAGATTGATTTTTGGGCTTAACTTAAGTACTAATTGTCTCTAGTACACATCACGTGGAAATTGCATAAATTCATCATAAATTTATTGAGGATTTCTGTGAGGGAAAACTGCACATATACCCTTATCTTTTTAAGTTATTGCAAATCTACTTTCCTTCACATTTTAAGTTAGATTTGAATAGGGATTTCACACTATCCGAAATAACATTAAATAATTAAGTATTGATTGCATAATTGCCTCCCTATGGACACGACCCGCTCTTCTGCGAGTGGTTAGTTTCATTATTTTTTATTAGTCGATTTTTCCACCACTTAAATACTATAACGCTAAGTGAAAAGTCGTCTTTCAAATTGGTGCCGTTGCCAGGGAGGCAACAGAAGCAATATATTTACTTTATTGTTTTTAAATCTTTTGAGTTGCAAAATTATCTAATCATTTTGATTATTGTGCGAGGAATCCACCGAGGCGACGAGGCGCAACAGAGCGGCGACAGCAACCACGAGTTAAGCCACATGCGGAAAAGACGAAGGAGACCAAGATCCTGTTTCGCAAAGGATCCTCCGTCGTCACAATTTAATTCTATCTTTTCGCCCTTGTAGTAATTGGGGCTAAATTTTTGGGGGTTTGTCCCTGCATTCTTTAGCTACTAAGGTTTACAATATTTTTGGTGCATGCATGATTATATTTTCTGCTTGCTTGCTTTTAAAAACCAATAAAGAAAATATCGAGCTGCCTATTTAGAAATTGCATGCCCTTAGGTGCGTGCATTTAGGGGTGATTGAGCAGCATATTAGATCTTATTATTGCATTGCAAGCATATTAGCATGAAGATTGCTGGAAATAGGTATATCTTTCTAACTTTTGCATCCAGCTTCTGTTCACGCATTTGCATTCAAACTTAAATTCAAGACCACCAAGTTGTTTGAATTTACTAATTCAGTGGTCACATAACTAAAAGCGGAACTAATAATCAGATTCAACCCTAAAAGCAATTCACATTTGATCTGATTCTAAGGGACTTGTCTGGGATTTCAAAAGAAATTACAAAGATTTGCGGTGTGTTGCACACTTTTGACACTGAGCATGCACATTAGGCACCGCACTAAGGCTCAATCCCTTAAGGCTATAGGCACCGATCTCTTTATCGGTGCAGACCCTCCTATTATGCTTTGTGGTGGTGGTGATACTATCTTTTGATCAAGTGTTTTGATACTCCACGGAGGGGGACACCCCTTAAAGGAACAAAAGGGTAGTTAAGGGCCACCGCATACGCATCGCCTTAAAGGAAGGGTTCGCCCTACTTGCATCCCTTTGTTCGTCCTTGAAGTAACTTCTCCCTTGATCACCTGGGAGTATCATCCAAGCAAAGTATAGGTCCTAGGGCACTCGAAGGTTGAATTAAGGCACATAATTGCAGTGAAAAACTTGTTTGGTCATTTTTTTTAACTAATTCAACATCCACAATAAAGAAGGTTAAGATTTCAAGTCCACACCCCTCTTATACCACTTACGTGGGAACGGAGGGATAAGTCTTGATCTTTTGACTTATCTTTGGAGTGGAGGTTTGACTTACTCAATAAAAAAATTCTGAATTGTGTTTTGTATACTTGGTAGACGCTCACTTGAGGGTAGTCTAGTGTTTGATCCTGAGCCTGAGAGAATTCTTAGGAGAGCTCACCTAGGAGAAGAAAGAGAAGAAATGGCTGAGCAAGGTGCAAATCAACAAAGGACCCTAAGGGACTATTTTATTCCTACCAACCAACCTGCACAAGCACTAAGACGACTGGCAGGGGATAATCCGTATGAGATCAAGAGCAGTACCATATCTTTATTGCCCTCTTTTTATGGTACTACTAGGGAGGACCCCTACTGGCATTTGGAGGAATTAACCGAGGTCTGTTCCACGGTGAAGCTCCAGAGCTTTACTGATGAAGCCCTGATGAGGACTCTATTTCCTTTCTCCCTGAAGGATAAGGCTAAGCACTGGTATCATACCCTTGATGCAAGGGTAAATGATTGGGCTACCCTTAAGGGAGAATTTTTAAAAAAGTATTTTCCTATGAGTAAAACCAACCATTACAGAAGAGAGATTATGGGTTTTACTCAACAGGAAGGGGAGCAATTTCATGAGACTTGGGAGTGCTTTAATGACCTTCTTAGGTTATGCCCCCACCATCAAGTGCCAAGATGGCAGTTGGTCGAAAGGTTCTATAACGGATTATCTAAAAGACATAGGCAAACCATTGATGCAGCCTATGCAGGAACCTTCAAGACCAAAACAGAGGATGATGCCGGGGCATTATTTGAAACTTTAAGCGACAACTCCATACATCTATCCTCTGCCTATCAAGAAAGAAAACCATCAATCTTGCAGAGGAAGATAGAGGCCCATGAAGCTGGGGCTTCTCAGGATTTGGCTTATCAAATTCAACTATTGAATAAAAACTTTGATAGGCTTTTAGCAAACCCCGACATGAACCCGCAAGCAGCCTCTATTTTTCAGGCTTCAAAAGAATGCTCCATTTGCCAAAGCACAACGCACGCCACTGTGGAGTGCCATTAGGCAACCCAATTTCCTGAGTTGATTTAGGCCGACTTGAAAGCGGCCCAAGGTTTCCGCCCCCCTCGCAATAACCCTTACTCCAACACTTATAATCCAGGGTGGCGGAACCATCCAAACTTCTCTTGGAAGCAAGCTGATGCTTCTAACTCAGGGAATACAAGACCCTTACCTCCCCAGCCCACATACCAACCTTCTTATGAAAACCCTCCTCCAAATAAGCCCTCTGAGATGGATGAACTGAATGCCATGATGAAAGAAATGCAAGAGCATCAGAATACGGTTATCCAATCTCAGAATAAGATGATTACTGATATGCAATCCCAAATTGGTCATCTTACTGAGGCAGTTAGGCAACGTGATCCGGGGAAGCTGCCTAGCTCTTCTGAGGAGAACCCTAAGGGCAAGGGGGTTGTATTCAGGGAGCACTCCTAAGCAGTGACCGTGTTGAGGAGTGGAAAAAAGATTGACAAGCCTGATAACACTCCTACGGTTACATCTCAGAATTCCCCTTCCACACCTGACCTGACTTCCATCTCACCCGAGGAAGAGCCACACCACTCTCCCTCACAAAAAATCACCCACAGTGAGGATGTCGTCCTTCCACCACCCCTTTCCCTCCATGACGACCCCTCTACTCAGAAGCCGAGGGTGCCCTATCCAAAGCGCCTATCTACTTCTGGGGAATCTTCTGTTGGCTCGTCTGGAGCCAAGGATAGGACAGAAGAGATTATGGATACTTTTAGGCAAGTCCAGATTAACTTGCCTCTGTTGGAAGCGATTAAACAAATTCCATCCTATGCCAAGTTTCTGAAGGACCTGTGCACGCAGAAACGCCGATCTAGGAAACAGGTCCAAATAAAAGTCATCCTGCCTGACCACGTTAGCTCGGTTCTTCAGCATGGAACACCCCCCAAAATGAAAGACCTAAGGGCCCCGTATATTTTAGTGGTTATAGGTAACCAACACATTGACGAGGCTCTGCTCGATCTGGGTGCAGGGGTAAACATTCTATCGAGCTCTGTCTACGACCTTTTGGGAGGAGGAAAGCTGAAGCCTAGTCCAGTAATCCTCTAGGTTGCAGAAAGATCACTTAAGACACCACGGGGATTGTTGGAGGATGTCCTTGTGAGAGTGGAGGATTTCTTCTTCCCCATTGACTTTTTGGTACTTGATACTGACCCATCTAATAAGCCCACAAAGCTGTCCATTATTCTGGGATGCCCCTTTTTGTCCACAGCCAATGCCTCTATAAATTGTATATCCGGGGCACTTAAAATGGGCTTTGGGAATAAGAAGATCCGGTTGAATGTTTTTTATACTTACAAGCAACTCGGATTTGAAGATTGTTCTCAGATTGAGGTCGTTGATGAAATAATTGAAGAGACTACTCCAGCACTCTTATGTAGAGATCCCCTTCAAAAGGTCATATCTTAGGACCATCCCTCGATTATTAAAGAAACTGAAAGGAAAATGTCTGAACTAGAAGAGTTGCTGGGGATACACATTGAGTCTCTGTCCCTACCCTGGACTGTGAAGGTAGATCCACTGCCTGAGGCAGGGACATCTCAACTAAAACCCTCAATCCAAAAGGCTCCTGAATTGGAGTTGAAACCCCTCCCGAGCACATTGAAATATGCTTTCGTTGGCCCTAATAACACGCTCCCCATTATTATCTCGTCTGCATTATCTGAATTGCAGGAGGGAGCTCTGCTTGAGTGTTTACAAAGGCACAAGGAAGCAATTGCCTGGACAATTGCTGATATTAAGGGTGTTGATCCCTCTCTTTGCATGCATCATATATACACGGATGAGTTCGTGAAGCCTTTCCGAGACATGCAGAGAAGGCTCAATCCAAATATACGAGAGGTTGTTAAAAAGGAGATTCTAAAATGGCTAGATGCAGGGATTATCTATCCCATTTCAGATAGTAAATGGGTCAGTCCTATTCACGTAGTTCCTAAAAAGGCAGGAACCACTGTGGAAGAGATTGACCAAGGAGAACTGGTGACCACTAGACCCTCAACTGGTTGGAGGGTCTGCATTGATTACCGCCGTTTAAACACGGTTACCCAAAAAGACCATTTCCCCTTACCGTTTATCGATCAAATTTTGGAACGATTAGCAGGGAACAAGTACTTTTGTTTTCTTGACGGGTACTCTGGGTACAATCAGATAGCCATTTTTCCTGATGATCAGGAGCGTACCACCTTCACGAGTCCTTATGGCACTTTTGCATTCCGTCGGATACCATTCGGGTTATGTAACGCTCCTGCCACTTTCCAACGTTGTATGATGGCTATCTTTTCTGATATGATCGATGAGTTCATTGAAATTTTCATGGATGACTTCTCCATTTATGGCTCGTCGTTTGACCTATGCCTTGCGCACCTTGATAAAGTCTTAACCCGTTGCGAAGAGGCAAAACTGGTGCTTAGCTGGGAGAAAAGCCACTTTATGGTCCAGCAGGGCATTGTGTTAGGGCATGTAGTTTCCAAGAGAGGATTAGAAGTGGACACTGCAAAAGTTGATTCCATCTCTAAGCTTCCATTGCCCGTCAATGTTCGTCAGGTTAGATCTTTCCTTGGCCATGCTGGATTTGATAAGCGCTTCATTAGAGACTTCAGTAAAATCTCTAAGCCACTCTGCGACCTGTTAGCGAAGGATGTCTCCTTTGATTTTGATGATAGATGTGGCGAGGCTTTCCAAGCTTTGAAGAAAGCCCTCATTACCGCGTCGATTCTCCAAGCACGAGATTGGACCCTCCTGTTTGAGCTTATGTGCGATGCTTCTAATTTTGCAGTGGGAGCGATCTTAGGTCAAAGGGTTGATGGAAAACCTCATGTGCTGCATTATGCCAGCAAGACCCTTACGGATCCTCAGCAAAACTACACGGTCACTGAAAAGGAATTACTTGTTGTAGTATTTGCTTTGGAAAAGTTTCGATCTTATCTTTTGGATCCAAGGTTGTGGTGTTCACTGATCATTCAGCCCTTAAGCATCTTCTGGCTAAAAAGGACACCAAACCTTGCCTAATTCTTTGGATTCTGCTACTCCAAGAATTTGACCTGGAAATTAAAGACAAGAAAGGAGTTGAGAATGTGGTAGCAGACCATTTGTTTAGGATCCCTATTGAGGCATCAAACCCTGCTGGCGGTATTCAAGAGACTTTCCCTGATGAGTCTTTAATGGCCGTGGAAACTAAAACTCCTTGGTTCGCTGACATAGTGAACTATCTGGTCACGGGCATCAGCCATAGTACTTGGGACAAGCAAAAGCGAGACAGGTTTATCGCCAATGCTAAATTTTATCACTGGGAGGAACCCGAGCTTTTTAGAATAGGCCCTGACTAGCTGTTTAGTCGTTGCGTCCCTGATGAGGAACAAGGAAGTGTTCTGAGTTTCTGCCATGACCTCCACTGTAGGGGACATTTTAGTGGGAAGAAGACTGCTCAGAAGGTTCTTTAGTCTGGTTTTTGGTGGCCCACATTATTCCAAGATGCACATACGTATGTGGGCGCATGTCTTCGTTGCCAGCAGACGGGAACAATTGGAAAAAGGGATGAGATGCCCCAACAACCTATCCTCCCTGTTGAAATCTTTGATATTTGGGGCATTGACTTCATGGGTCCCTTTCTTGTGTCCTTCGGATATGAATACATCCTTGTGGCTGTTGACTATGTATCAAAATGGATAGAAGCCATCCCCACACGAACCAATGACCATTCCATGGTCTTGGGATTTGTTAAGGCTAATATCATTTCTCGATATGGGTGCCCAAGGACGATCATAAGTGATGGAGGACCTCACTTTAAGAATGTACACTTCACAAGACTACTCCAAAATTTGGGAGTCAACCACATGATAGCCACACCTTATCATCCCCAAATGAGTGGACAAGTTGGAGTGTCTAATAGGAAGATTAAGAGAATTTTAGAAAAAACTGTCAGGCCTAATCGGGAGGATTGGTCTAAAAAACTAAATGACGCTCTTTGGGCCTACAAAATTGCATATAAGACTCCTTTAGGCATGTCTCCTTTCCGTCTTGTCTACGGAAAAGCATGCCACCTTCCCGTTGAAATCCAACATAAAGCTTATTGGGCCATTAAAAACGTTAACTTAAATCTGGATAAAGCGAGAAAAGTACGTATGTTAGAATTAAGTGAGCTTGAGGAGCTTCGTAATGAAGCTTATGAAACTTCTCAAGCTTACAAGCAACGTACAAAAGTCTTCCATGACAAGCACATCATTAGAAAGACTTTTGAGCCCAACCTGTGAGTCTGGCTTTTCAATTTTAGACTTAAATTATTTCCTGAAAAGCTCAAGTCCCGTTGGGATGGGCCATATGTTATTATCAATACCTTCCCTCATGGAGCTGTAGAGATCAGGAACCCTATTTCAGGTGCGAACTTTAAAGTAAATGGCCAGTGACTTAAACCGTATATTACTCTTTCAGATGGCTAGGTTTTGGATGCACTACGGCTTGAGGAGCCTTAGCTCCTCCAACTCTCCTAATCAGGTGATATTCTTCTATGTCTATATTTTTTCAATGAGGACATTGTCAGTCCTAGGCATGGGGGGATATAACCTGAGAGTGTTTATATTGTTTATAGCATTTATAAATATTTGCATACATATTTTTATATATTAAAGAAAAAAAATTCCTTGAGCTGACTGGGTTAGTCCCTAGAAAAATACCTTTGTTATTGGAGGTTTTTCTTCCGGAATTATTTCTTAAGTTTAGGATCCAGTACATTTATTTCACGTGCACATAGACTTGGTAATGGATCCTTGGGGAAAACCAATAAGCATTTGTAGTCTATTGAATCCTTGGACAGTTCATAAAGAGTCAGGCATACTATCTTCTAATAAATCCACCTCATATTTGTGAGAAGAAGTAGAGAGATTACTAGTGCGCTAAGTCTAGTGCAAAGACTCTTAAGTTCTGGATAATTAGATGATGATACTTTAGAGTTAGGCGTAGTTTTCACTCTCTGTTCCTGTGTGTGTACTTTGAGTGAATTCCTGAGAGTCACCAAATAAGGTAGATACATAGAGATTGAGTCTTAATAAAACTATAACTATAGTGGATGATTACGACCATCCTTCATAGAGTCCTCAGCTGAAGGAGGGTAATAGTGTCAAAGGTCAGAAATACGCTTGTCCTATCCATTCCTTCCCGGTGTCGAGAATAGGCACTTACACCAAATAAGCCACACAACTTCCTCTTGACCATCATCATCCCTAATAATGCTTCGTAAATAAAAGTCCGTATTGTGTTGTGATTGATTGAAAAAGAAACAAAAACAAGAAGAAAAAAAAAAGAGGGGGAAAAGAGAAAAGTAGAAAAAGAAGAAATAGAAAGAAGAAAAAGAAGAAATAGTTATATTACAAAAAAAAAAGTCAAAGTTTATGATGTAACACTGTTTCTGAGGGAGCAGAACACCTATCGCGTTGCACCAAATATGACCCATACCTACCTTCTAGTATTTCTGATCGCCTGAATACTGGTTGAGAACTCTAACTTAGTTATAAAGTTATTAGGACTTTAATTGAAGTGTGGATGCCATGTGAGACCACCAAATAGTGAGTATAATTTCTAAATCTGGCGAGACTCGTGATCTCAGAAAGAAAGAAAAGAGAGAGTGCCCAGGAACATCAAGAGAGCACAATTGTGTAGCCTCTCTCAGAGTTGACTTGTATAATAGTCTAGAGAGCTGTCTGCAGTACTAGACTATATGTAGCACCAGTTGAGTGTGTGCCACCAAATACAAATCCATTCAACTTGATATCTCCTACCTAAGCCAAATGCCGGGGTCAAATTACAGATTATCGTCTGCTTTATCCTCGAGGGAAGTAGTTGCCTATCTCGACAGAAATTTTTGCCAAGGGTGATGTATGAACTCCTAATGTGAATCGGCTCTTTCACTTGGATCTGTTACCTAGGCTATCAGCACTTCACATTTGTCTGGATTTCTAAAGTTTTGAAATAAGAAAAGAAGAAATCTTCTGATTATTTCTATTATTTTTGCTAGGGGTTAGCAAATCTTAGGTATGGGGGTATTTGATGAGTCCATTAAAATGGATTAATATTAAGCCTAAGTATCTTTAATCGTACAGTTTAGGTGTGTTAATAATTGCAATTAAGTTGTAGAATATTTGTACGCATCATGATTTAAGTTTATAACATTCTATAACTTAATGATTTTGTTGTTTTTATGTGCAGGTAATAATATCCAGAAAGAACAAGGGTGGGGGGATAAATTTCCCCAACACATAACAGCCGCAACTCTTTCCCCCCTCCCCTACTGCACATGGGGTTGATCTTCCGCCGCCCTCCTTCAACTGACGAGGCCAGAAATAGTTAAGGGATTTGAAAATCCCTTAACTCACGCACGGGGGGAGAGAGAGGAATTAAAAAGAGAGGAGGTGCACTGGGGATTGATCTTGATCTTCCTCCTTGCGGGGAACTACCCAGCGGACACTGTGGATCCAGAGTGCACCTTGGCTTGAGCGACCATCCACCTTGCGCACCCGCAGGCGTGTGCCATCTCCAGCCGGCCTTGCAGTCCCCTCACCTGCCTTCACCACACGCACAGAACCCACGCCACAACAGGTGCATCCACCCAACCGCGCGCCTCTCCCCTGCTGCAGGTGCTCACGCCACCAATAGCCCGCATGCCTTCCTCCCATCTCCATCTGCTGGCGCATCGCATAGCAGGCGCCCGTACACCACCAAGCCTGCAGGCCGCCCCTTGCTAACAGCGCCTCACCACGCCTGCATGCCCTACCTCTCTCTCCCTTCAGCACCATCTGCAAGCGCCTGCCCGTGCACACCAAGCCCACGCCTCTCCACCCTGCAGGCGCGTGCCTGCACACCCCACCACTCGCTCCCTTCAGCGTCCTACTGCAGACATCGCACCGCTCACCTCCCTTTACAGCGCCTCTCCACCGCACTGCAGCAACGCACCCGCAGGCGCTACCTCCGCCCACCTGCAGACCGCACGCCTACTGCCAATCGCCCGCGCTCCAGCCTCTGCCTCATCGCCTGGACGAGCACGCACCAGCGTGCACACGCTCGCATGCCACCAGCCGCAGACGCTGTGTGCACCTCCGCCTTCTTGTTCAACAGACCGGTGCTCCGACCACCTCCGGCCACCTCCGTCACTGATTAGCCCATATTTGTGGGCTATTTAAGTATTTAAGTGCCTAGACATTAGGTTAATTCTAACATTTATTTAGCATAAATTAGGATGTAAATAGATTAATTCATATTTCTAATTTAATTACATAATTCATGCATCTTATTCATATTTAAATGCATTTAGAATTAACTTAGAATTGCATTAGTTAACTAATTAGGTACATTACATGCATTAATTTAGGTTGACATAAAAGTTGAGGGTTTGTATATAAATAACCATAATATTTTATCATTATTTTTTATTCTTCTTCTACGTGCAACGACTGCATTTCTTCCTCCAGTTGCCGCAGTGAAGAACTCAATCAAGGAGGAGCGGATGTGTTGGATTTGGTTGGGCAGCTGATTTCAAAAGAGAGGAGGAGGCAGCCGAGTTCAGAAGGCCTCCACCCCCAACCCACCACTGTGCAGAGTGTTCATCTCTCTTCCATTCCACACCGTCGGCCTCAACCGTGGCGATAAGTCTCCACCACCGTGGGCGTGTGGTGTGACAGGCCACACCGCCATCCGGAGCTCGTCCGCATTACCGTGAGCACCTCAGCATGCACCTCCCTCGCCATCGTCACCAACAACCACCGCCGTAGCCACTGCAATTTCACTTCTCAGTCAGTTAAGACGTCCGGGAAGTTTCCCGAACGTCTGAAGCTTCGAGCCCCCCACTCCAGCAGCAACCACCCTCGCCCACTTCACCTCCAACGCCAACCACCTGCCCTCGCCCGCTCACCTGCAGCACCAAGCCCGCGCGTGCTCACCTGAACAGCCAGCCCTCACCCGCTCACTCCACGCTAGCATCACACCTCCAGCACTAACCGCCAGCACCCCGCAGTGCGCGCGCCTTCTGCCTGCAGCACCTCCATCAATGCGTGCGCCTGCAGCCTCCTCGCTGCTACCTGCAGTGCCACACCAGTGCATGCGCGCACTCACCTACAGTGCCAAGCCCACGTGCACTCACATGCAGTGCCAAGCCCATGCCCGCCAGCAGCCTGTAGTAGCGCCGAGCCCGTGCATCCGCTCCAGTGCACCTGCACCTTCCGCCTGCAAAGCCTCTTCGCCAACAGCAGTGCACCCCGCTTTTTCCTGCATGGCCTCCAGCAGTGCATGCGGAATCAGTGCATGCAACAACAGGCCACGCGCACCGCCCACAAGCAGTCTTCGTGCGCGCACAGCCACCCCTTCAGCAGCTGCAGCCACCGTTGGCAGCCACCTTCGCCGGAGCTCCGTCCGGCCAACTCCGTACACCGCGCGACTCACTGCCACCACCGCTCTGAAGCCCTCGGTCCAAAGAACTTCCTCTGAGCTTCCCGCCTCTGGCCGTTCACTCCTCTTCACGCATGGCCAAGGGGAATAAATCCCCTGTTTTGCTACAGTATTCATGCTATTAATAATTACATTTTCTGCCATTGTCATCTTTTAATGATATTTTATTGAATCTGCATTGCAAAAAATATCCTCTAGTTATTAAGAATTGCTATGTCAACATGATTTCTTGATTCAACCTTAATCTGAAGGCAAATTTGGCTTGATTCTCATCTAAACTAACTACGAACAAACATTTCTAACCAGTGCAAATTTAAATATGTCAATGCCTCCCTGTGGATACGACTCGCTCTTCTGCGAGTGGTTATTTTCTTTTTAAATATTGATTAGTCGATTTTTCCACCACATAAAACTACAAACGACTTTAAAGTGAACAATCGACTCGCCAGTCGCCACCGCTGCCACCACCGGAGAGCCCTCGTCCTCACCGTCCTCCTGAGCCTCGCAACAACCCCGCGGTGCTCTCTCTCTCTCACGAGGAGGAGAGAGGAAAAAAGCTCTATTTTCCCACCAATTAAAATTTACATTCAATGCCATTACCACCTAATTTGATTTTATTTATTATTATTATATTGTGGCAGAATTGCATTTGAACACTCATAGTTCCTTATAATTGCATGATATTGATATTAACTAGTTTAAAGATTGATTTTTGGGCTTAACTTAAGTACTAATTGTCTGTAGTACACATCACGTGGAAATTGCATAAATTCATCATAAATTTATTGAGGATTTCTGTGAGGGAAAACTGCACATATACCCTTATCTTTTTAAGTTATTGCAAATCTACTTTCCTTCACATTTTAAGTTAGATTTGAATAGGGATTTCGCACTATCTGAGATAACATTAAATAATTAAGTATTGATTGCATAATTACCTCCCTGTGGACACGACCCACTCTTCTGCGAGTGGTTATTTTCATTAT
Organism: Thalassia testudinum; assembly: GCA_037157565.1. Classification (NCBI taxonomy): domain Eukaryota; kingdom Viridiplantae; phylum Streptophyta; class Magnoliopsida; order Alismatales; family Hydrocharitaceae; genus Thalassia; species Thalassia testudinum. The sequence goes on from JAZHRO010000024.1 coordinate 81,556,264, forward strand.
TTTTGATTAGTCGATTTTTCCACCACTTAAATACTACAACGCTAAGTGAAAAGTCGTCTTTCACTCTGTCTCTGCCTTTGCTTTCTCTATCTTCACCTTTCTTCTTTTTCCTTTGGCTTTCTTCATTTTCCTATGGCTTTCTTCTGCTCTAGCTTTCTTCTTCTTTACGATCCTTCTCTTCTTCTTCAGCTTCTATCTTTGGCCTCTTCTTCTTCTTCCTTCTCTTCTCTATCTTTACTTTCTCTATCCTTAGCTTTCTCTGTGGTCCTTCTCTTCTTCAGCTTCTGTCTTTGGCCTCTTCTTCTTCTTCTTCCTTCTCTTCTCTATCTTTACTTTCTCCATCCTTAGCTTTCTCTGAGGTCCTTCTCTTCTTCAGCTTCTGTCTTTGGCCTCTTCTTCTTCTTCTTCTTCTTCCTTCTTCCTTCAACCTTGGCCTCCTCTTCTTCCTAAGAATTTGCTAAGTGTCGGCCAAAGAACCCGGTAGCAAAACCCTCCTACCCACGCGACACTCCTCTCTTTCTCTCTTAGGATCCACTCTCCTAGAGCTGCAAAGGTATTCAGGTCATCAGGTCTAGTGCGTACCCAGGTCCAGGCTCACCGGCATGCATGGTGAGCGAGGAGTGCAGGTCGGGTCAGGTCAGCCAGGTCCGCAGGTGAGGTGTCGCGGACGAGACCAGGTATGGGTGAGTGGGACCCCACCCCGTGGTAACTGAGGCGATGAGCTTACAACACTTTTGCAATTTATTCAGGTGTGGATGCCTCTTCGTTTCCGAGGTGGGACTATCTGCGCCCGTTCTTCTCACGCACCTACAACAGAGATTGATCTTCCAATTGTAGCTGTTGTGAAGGCTCTCGACTCCAATTGAAGGCTTGGGTGTGTGCGCAAGAGTCTTCCACGCATCCTGGGGCAACAACCTTGGCTTGGCAGCACCTGGAGTAGCTTCAAGCAAGCTTCAAGCTTGATCGCCAATGGCAGCTAAGGCTTATACCTGAAATCAATTGAACGACCTCATGGCCATGTCAAAATGCTCAGGGAGGATCACCGGAGCACAGCGGATGTGCTGGGAGTGGTGGCATGGTGTTGCAGTGGCCATAAGTGCGTGCCTAGGGTAGACTGTGTGCATGTGAGTGGCTGTGTTCGGGGGGTGATTTGGGTGAATGGCGAAGTGAATAAGGAGAGGGGAAATGCTTAGTGAAGTGTAGAGGAGGTTTTGCGAGGGTCGACGAGTGTTCTAGTGGCCTGTGGAGGTGGAATGGCCTCGCTTAAGGTGGTGGCCGAATGTGGAAGGGATGGAGGTGAGAGGGGCGGCAGTGGTCGATTTGAAGTGCAGTAAGTGTGGAAATAAAGCAAAGGTGAAAGGGAACTTAGCTAGGAAGTCAATGGACGAAAGGGGGCAGAGAGGGCGTCGGGTCTAGTATGGCCAACGTCGAAGACGAAGGCGGCTCTGGTGAGCTGGGAATGGCGAGGATGAAGAGGGAGTGGCGTTTGCTGGTAAGGCAAGATGTGGACGAGAAAAAGGAGGAGGAATCCACCGCAGGTATGGTGGTCGGACGACGAGAAGGAGCAGGGATGGTTGCCAAACGTCGAGGATTCTTCGACCTTGAGGGGAAGAGAAGAATTGAGGGTATTCGCGAACAAATTCGAGCATGGAGAAGTCAGGGAGATCTGGGCTTCTTTAAATAGGGCTCTGAAGGGTGATTGGGGCTTGGGAAGCAAGCTTCCCAAGCTTGGAAGGTTGTCGAAGATGGGAATTGTTAGGATACCCAAATCTCTCATGCGTTTGCATGAGAGATTGGGAGGGAATTAGATCTCAAAGATGGGTTCAGATGGGAGTGAATTTCTCAAAATATCTCCCTTCCAACTTTGGAGGAGATTCTCTGAGAAATCAAAGAGATTCTCACTGTCAAAGGTCGTCGGAGTAGGTTTCCTCCACAATAATGGTAGAGGGACCTACTTGTGAGGATGATGAAGAAGCTAGGGGGCTAAATGCAATAGTTTTTGAAAGTTAGGGGTAGAATTGTAATTACATAGGACCTTTTGGAAAACTAGGTCAAGAGAAGTTCATCTTGGGTCCAAATTTTGGTACAAACCTAATTTGGACCTAAGGAATCCAATGGTGAAGTTGGATTTTGATTTTGACCACGTTTCACTGGATAATTTATGCAAAAATCTAAATTAGGACAAATATCTGTCTGAGACTCCAATTTAGGTCAAGATGGGTTCTAATGGCTAAATTGAAGGTACTAAACCCTAGAGAATATTTTTTTATGATTTTTAGAGGGTTTAAGTGAATTTTATCCTGACAGAACCTTGGTTAATTAAGTGGGTCAGTTTTTAGGGTTTCAAAAGTCATTTAATTCTCAGAACACACAAATCCTTTTCTGTTTGATCCAACCCACTTGTTATCTTATTAAGACCATTTGACCTTTATTCAGCCCTTGAGAAAACCCATGGTTGTACTACATTGGTAAAATTGCTATTTTACCCCTTATTTCTTATTTTTCTCTCAGAATGGTTATGCAATGAATTATGACCTTCAGTTGTTATGTAGGAGCATTTATTGACTTCATTGGGTCAAAATGAGCTAGTTAGGGCTCATGATGGTGTTCCCATCGTACCCCCATTCCTAGCTTTTGCTAGTCCCTTAGCAAAATTTTGAGGTGTTAACTTTGATTCTAGACCATAAGTTCCTTTGATGCTAAAAACTTGTGATGTGTGCTTTCTTCTGTAGATTAGGTTAGAATGCCGATAGTAGGTCTAGAGATATTCAAGTACCAACCAAGATCTGGACCTGACCATCTCTAGCCTTAGTTTGCCGCGAAGGTTTTTAAGTCCCACAGGAACTATCTCAAGGTTCGTTGAACTCTGCGGTTAAAGCACCCGTGCTTGTAACATGTTTTAGCCTTAGTTCAATTTGTAGTGCATTTTTGTCAGAGAGAGACAAAGGAATTTTTCTTTTTGGAGAGTTTTATATCTCTTTTCTTTTTATTTCTAGCTTCGAATTAGCTTCACAACACTGTCTGTATCGGGTTCCTAGTTCCCATCATCAATCCTCGAAGTGTCCCTGGCAATCGATGCTTCGAGATAGCATCGCCCATGGCAACCCCCAGAACCCTGGCTTTCGAGATTTTGGAATAATCCCGCCCATGGTGTTTTGTAGCTAAATCCAGACCCTGGCAATCGAAATTTCGGGATAATGTCACCCATGGCATCTAAATTAGCACAGGGTGCTTACATGCCCCCGGAAGGATATGTAGATATCCTAGGAGACAAGCACCGAGGAGATGATATGTTATTGCACATCTTCGAGGGGAATTTCCCGCCTCTCCGTGCTGGGAACTCGTCCAAATCAACTTGTGTTGATCAGCCGCTTCTAATCTAGGCGACTTTTTTCAAATAATTTAAACGCATCTACGTGATTTTGATATTTAAGCACCCTGAACCATACTGTGTGTGGATTGGGGTGCTTAGGTTACCAAGTCCTGCAAACCAGAGGTCAGTTAATGAGGTCGAATACTCCCTAAGCCTTAGACCTAATACTTAAGCTTCGCATTTTCCCTAACCTCTTGAGGACTATCTAGATCTTAGCGAGTACTTGAATTTTTAAGCCTAGGATCACAGCCCAAAAGGCCTCAAATCAGCATTCCCATTAATCTCTTCTTTGTTTCATTAGCACTTTTTGCCTTTCATTTTCTTTTGATATGGTCTAGAACTAAGTCAATTCCTTAATTTCTTACTAATAGTATCTCTTTTTCTTTTCTTTTCAACTTGTGCTCCTTTTTGACATTTTTAACTCCTCTCCTTTTTCTCAAAATTTGTATCCCCTCAAAATTTTCTTTCCTCTCATTTTTTTGTTCCTTTTCAAGAATTTTTTCTTTTTTTTTGGCATTTTTGGGATATGTGATTTTTTGATGAAACCCTTCCTTGTGAGATGATTTTCATGACATTTTGCACTTTAATACCCCCCCATGCTTACAATTTGCAATGTCCTCATTGTAAATTAGGTGGGTTCGAGTTCAGCTTAGATGATTCATTAGAATAGGTTTTGGGTGGGTGTATGGGTCGGGATGATTGTTGCGGACAATTTCAAGCTCAGGTACAAGTACCAGAGGTGGAGTCGGTTGTTCTAATGGATGAATCCTAAAGTGCAATATGAGTTCAGCATAGGAATGTGTCAAGAAAGGTTTCCGATTTTTCAAAATGATGAGTTGCCTCCCGTTAAGCACTGAGTTTAACGCCATCGACTGGGCGCAATGAGCTCAGGGAGAATGGAGGGTAAAGGATGTCTCAGCCAAATTTGTATTGATAAGTTCAATGAATGGTTTGAGTCCTTGACCATTCACGACAAAAGGTTCTGAATCGTGGCTGAGTTGACTAATTTCGACAGCTCCATTTCCAAAGATTCATCAGACAAGGTAGGGTCCGATCCATTTTTATCTGAGTTTTCCTGGGAACAGTTTGATTTTGGAATTAAAGAGTAGGACTTTCTGACCAGGGCAAAAGATCTTTCTGGATATGTGCTTATTGTGAAAGGCTTTAACCCTCTCTTTGTAAATTCATGAGTTCTCATATATGTCATGGTGTAATTCATCGATCTCGCTCATTTGAAGCTTTCTGTGGGTTCCTGCCTTAGAAAGATTAAGATTACAATTCCATACTGCCTAATAGGCTTTGTTCTCCAATTCGACGGGGAGGTGACATGCCTTCCCGTACACCAATATGAAGGAGACATACCTAATTGGGTTTTGTGGGTGATCCTATAAGCCCACAAGGCTTCCGGAAGTTGGGATGACTAGTCTTTCCTATCAGGTCGAACAATGACCTGGAGGATTTTCTTGATCTCCCAATTCGATAGCTCAGCTAAACCGTTGGTTTGGGGGTGATAAGGAGTAGAGATTCGGTGTAACACCCCGTATTTGGTCATCAGTGACCTAAATTGAGCATTGGTGAAATGGGTCCCTCCATCAGAGATTATAGAACGTGGAATCCTGAACCGAGAAAAGATGTTCTGATGAATGAATTTGATAACCACTTTCTGATCATTGGTTCGGGTCGGAATGGCTTGGATCCATTTGGACACATAGTCAACAGTGAGTCGAATGTACTTGAAGCTGTCCGAAATAGGAAAGGGTCCTATAAAATCAATATCCCAGACATCAAAGATTTCACATATGAGAATCGGCTGTAAGGGCATCATATCACGGTGGCTCATGTTGCCTAAGGTCTGGCAACGAGTGCATTCCTTACAGTGATTGTATGCATCTTTGAAAATTGTTGGCCAATAGAAGCCGCACTGAAGGACTTTCGCTACAGTTTTATGACCAAAGAAGTGTCCACCGCATGCCTGGTCATGGTAGAAGGACAAGATGCCCGAAATTTTCGCTTCTGGGACACATCGTCGTATGATTTGATCAGCACTGATGCGAAAAAGATACGGGTCTGCCCAAAAGTAGCACTTGGCATCAGAAAGCAATTTGTTCTTCTTGGCCTTCGGCCAATCGGTCGGGATCTGATGTGATGCCACGTAGTTTACTAGATCAGCAAACCATGGAAGCCCTGTACTGATAGTCAGGAGGTGCTCATTAGGAAAATGTTCCGTAATGGGTCCAAAAGGGTCGATAATGTCAGAAGGAAGGCGGGACAAGTGATCAGCTACCACATTTTGTTTTCCCGCCTTGTCGTGAATCTCAAGGTCAAACTCTTGCAACAACAAGATCCAGTAGATTAGTCGAGGTTTCGCATCCTTCTTCGCAAGGAGATGCCTCACAGCTATGTGATCAGAGTAAACGATAACACAGGAACTCAAAGATATGATCTGAACTTTTCCAGGGCAAATACTATGGCTAACAGCTCTTTCTCAGTAACTATGTAGTTATGCTAAGCTTCGTAAAGTATCTTGCTAGCGTAGTAGATGACCACTGGTTTCCTGACAATTTTCTGCCCAAGTACCACTCCTACAGTGAAATCAAATGCATCCCACATGATTTCAAAGGGTTAAGACCAATCAGGGAATTGTAGGATCGGAGCTTGGGTAACTCGATCATGTAGGATTTCAAAAGGAACATTGTTAGATAGCAGATTAGTCAAGGGGCACGCGATCTTTGAGAAATCAGGAATGAATTGACGGTAAAAATCGATGTGCCCCAGGAAAGATCGGATGTCCTTGATCGAGCTAGGCATAGGGAGTTTGGAAATCAGATTCACCTTAGCTTGATCAATCTAGATGCGTTTTTATAAGATGAGGTGTCCCAGGGCAATTCTTTCAGGCACCATGAAGTGGCTCTTTTCCCAGGAAAGAACCAGATTCACATCAATGCATCGCCTAAGGATCTGGACCAAGTGCAGGAGGCAATCGTCAAATGATTCGCCAAAAATTGAGAAGTCATCCATGATGACTTCCAAATAATCACCTACCATATCTGAGAATATGGCAAGCATGCACTGCTGAAAAGTAGTGGGTGCATTGCAGAGACTGAAAGGCATCCTTCGAAATGCGTACATCTCGAAGGGGCAGGTGAAAGTGGTCTTCTCTTGGTCCTCAAGATGGATTGCCACCTGGCTATAACCAAAGTACCGGTTCAAAAAGCAAAAGAATCTATTTTCGCTAGTTTTGCAAGGATATGATCAATAAACGGTAGTGAGAAATGATCCTTCTTCATGGAGGTATTGAGTCTTCTATAATCAATGCAGACTCTCCACAAATTTGCCACACGGGTCGGTATGATTTCTCCAGTTTTAGTCGTGATCACGGTGAGTCCTACCCTCTTAGGCACAACATGGATTGGACTCACCCACTGACAGTTGGAGAACGGGTAGATGATCCCAGCATCTAACCACTTGATGATCTCCTTTTTCATGACCTCTTGTAGATTAGGATTCAGACGTCTTTGCAATTCACGAGAAGGTCGTAGCCCTCTTCAATATAGATGCGGTGTGTGTAGTAAGAGGGGTTTATACTAGTCAAATCATCGAGAGTCCATCCAATGGCTCTTCGATGTTGCTGGAGAACAGAAATCAGACGGGATTACTGATCAAGTGTAAGTCTGGAGTTGATAATCATAGGAAACATCTGATTGGAACCCAAAAAGACATACTTTAGATGCTCAGGAAGAGGCTTTAGTTCCAAGATAGGGTTATCAGTAGCAGCAGGTGGTTTAGGGTGTGTGTCAGGAGCAAGGGAAGGAGTTATGGGTGTGTCTAGGTTGAGTTCGGACTCCTCTGATTGCAGGTTTTGATCCTCTTGTGGTTGATTAGAAGTAGTCAAGTTTTCCTCAATATTCTAATCGTCAACCACAGCCTTGATATCACATATCTGTTCTATAACTCCGCAATTAATCCCTTGTTAGGCCTTAAAGATGTTGATCTTTAGTGTCTGGTTCCCAAATTTCAGTTCAATTTAGCCCTCCTCACAATTAATATTGGCCCTAGCAGTGGCCAGAAAGGGTCTCCCTGGTATGATTGGAGTGTTTTTCAGATTTTCTGGAGCATCCATATCCAAGACTACGAAATCCACCAGGAAATAGAAATCCTGAACCCTAACAATGACATCCTCAAGAACTCCTTTAGGTGACTTAATAGATCAATCTGCCAACTGTAATGTCACCTCTGTCGGTTTGAGCTCAGATTCCTCAAGATGATCAAGTAGGGATGTAGGTATTAGGTTTATGGAGGCTCCAAGATCCAATAAAGCTCTATCAAATTGGATCTCACCAATTGTACAGGAAATCAAGGGAGTACCTAGGTCTTTTGCCTTAGGTGGGAGTTTGCTCAAAATGACAGAGATGGCTTGCTCCGACAATATGATTGGGCTCCCACTTTTGGTTCGCGGCTTACGCTTAAGTGTACATACATCTTTCAGAAATTGTGCATAAGCTAGTACGTGACGAATCGCATCCATCAAGGGGATGTTTATATGGACATGTTCAAAGAGCATGACCAGGTCCTCTTCAGGTGCCATGGGTTTGGTTGTCCTCTTTCCCTTGGTCAAGGCCTCAAGAAATGGAACCTTGGATGGTTCCTCTAGAATAGGTCCAGGTTCTTGATCTGGGATAGGGGTATCCTGGATGATTATCCTAGGGTTTGGGTTAGCACTACTAGGCTGTGAGTGGCTTGGGTAAGGTGGGTTTTGTGTTGCTTTGCCACTACAGGTTGTTACTGAATTTAGTCCTGCCTAGTTCAGGTTTGGTGTAGGTAAAATAGGTGGCTGCTGCTGAAATCCCAAGTATGATGTCAAAGCTTCCATCTCGTCGGGTGATGGAGCAGAAGGGGCTTGATAAATCATGTGGCTTGGCCCAGATTTGGGTTCATAATGCGCCTCTGGTTCGACATGTTAATCGGATACGGCAGAGGTTGCGAAGGGAGTGTGCCAGGTTGGCGGGAATTCACCAACTGGGCAAGTTGATTGCAAACCTCTGTGATCTCATCTTTGTGTTGTTTCTGCATAGACGCATTTATCTTTTGAATGTCATCCAGAGTCTAAAGGATAAGAGTCATTTGATCTGTCTGAGTTGGCCCTGTTGGTGCTAGAGCACCACGATCATTTGTTTTGATGATAACAAAACACGTGTTATTTAACATTTGCAATTTGAGTCCTAGATTTCAGGTCAATTGCAAATGAAGACGTGTTTAGACGGAACTCGAGCTCGCATCCAGGTCGGATTGGAGGAGCTTGACGGAAAATAGAGGAGGTTCGCGTGGAGCGAAAGATTGGAGATGGAAGACAAGAAGAATAGGATAGATTCTTTTTTATCCTTTCTTGTATCTCTTGTATTTATTTTCTTGCTCTTCATTTTCCTTAGACATTATGTTAAAGAGCCTCAAAGAACCCTAACAGTAGTCCTAGGAACACCTGCACAACCCTAGGATACGTAGGTTTTCTGTAGAACACTTAGAAAACCAATATAGGGTTAAAACTGACTTTCCAGACGTCTAATTCACGAATCAGACGTCTGATAAAGGATTTTAAGACGTCTGACTGTTGTTTCAGACGTCTGATAACTGTTAGGCTGGACATAGTTAGTTCTGTCTGATGAATTCAGACGTCCAGACCTTATACCAGACGTCTTAGGAGACGTCTGATGACTTTGCCAGACGTCCAGTTAGTGGACCGTTGGCTGGCTTAGAAGACACTCAAGAATATGACCGTTAGAGCCTTATCAGACGTCCATAGGACTTCACAGACGTCTGATAAATGACCGTTTTGCCTCGGCTGACCCAAAATCTCTTCTCAGAGATTTTCTAGCCGTTGCAACGTTTGGAAATCAATTCCCACGGTAAAAGTAGGTTTCCAGACGTCCAGACTTAGTGCCAGACGTCCTCTATGTCGTCTGATGGACTTGTACAAAAACCCTGTTTAGATCTGATTCAAGTCAGGGAGAAACCCGCATAGAATCAGATGTCTGACCTTGGAATCAGACGTCTTAAAGTGGCCTTCCAGACGTCTGATGCCAGAATTAGACGTCTGATAACCCTGTGAAGTGTAATCATTGTCCTGATTTCGGCCTGATTCTCTTGGGCTTTGCACCCAACGGCTATGGAAGCTTTTCCAAGCCTTCCAAAGCCTTCCTAAGGCCTCTATAAATAGAGGGGAGCCTTTGCAACACAAAAAAACACAAGAAAAACAACATAAGAGACACTTAGAAATACACTTGGATACACTTAGCTACACATTTTCACACTCTTGTGTCCAAGAAGTTCTTGCTCTCCAAGCTCAAGTTCTACATCTTGAGAGCATCAAACAGTTTGCGCGCCCGCTCTCCCGCTGTTGATAACGAGAGCGACGTAGCGCCATCGCGTGGCACACGCACCGCGTCATCGTCGACGCACTCCTTGCAAAGGGGAGTTTCCTATTTCCTATAGAAGCTAGGTTTAATTTTGTTGGCTCTATAGGACTGTTGTTTTATTTTATCTTTGTATTTTGGTTGGGTATTCGCTTTGCGAATTCCCGTCTCCTTCGTGGGACAAAATCCTTCTCGTGGAGAGAAGGGGTTGAGGAACGCTACCCTCGTACTTGTAGCGTGGTTGTATTGAGGTTGAATCACCCTCGTTCAAAGTGATTCGGTTAGTGGATTTGATCAACTAGGTTGATCGGAAAATCCTAACTCGAGAGGGTTAGGTGGTGGTTTTTACCCGGTTTGGGTTTCCACCTAAAAATTACTTGTGTACATTTTGTGATTGCCTATTTGGTGATATTGTTTATATTTATTTCCGCAATTATTGCGTCACCCCCTCCTAGTAGGGACTTTCAATTGGTATCAGAGCAGGTCTCGCGTTATCGGCGTTACAAACCGGCGAGGATCTAAATATGGAGGGAAAAGCATTCGTGTGCACCGAAGGACACGACACCTCGCGACCACCATACTTTGCAGGTATAGATTTCATTTATTGGAAAAATCGTATGACTATGTGGTTGCAGGCCAACGACTTCCGGGTGTGGGAAAAATGTGAATCCGCATTTGTGATTCCCAAGAAACCCGCAAGAGGTTACTCAGAAGATCAGGTTCGAAATCTCAACCTCAACGCAAAGGCAATGAATGCCTTGTATTGCGCGTTGAGTCCGAAAGAATTCGAACGAATCCAAGAGTGCACCACCGCTCACGAGATATGGAGGAGGTTGGAAGACACTCATGAGGAGACGAGTTCGGAAGAAGATCTCGGAGAGAAGGAAACCACGTGCCTTGGTTTCATGGCAATCGGAGAAAGCGACATCGACAGCGAAAGCGACTCCGACGACGAGGTAAATCTGGATTTACAAGATGCTTTTAATGAGCTTTTTGAAGTTAGTAAATCACTTAGAATCGAAAACAAAAGCATTAAAAAGAATCTTAGTTTTCTTAGAAATGAAAATGATAGGTTAGAAATAAAACTTAAGGATCTAGAAGCTATTCCTAAAAATGATAACCTATTATTAGAAAATCAAAACCTCATCAATGAAAATAATAAATTGATTGAGGAAAATAATAGTCTAAAGTTAGAAATTTTTGATTTAAAGACTAAGATGCAAATTATAGAAAGAGAAATTGCATGTCTTAGGGAAAATTCTAACAAATTAATCAACAAAGTAGATAAGTTTTATAGCCCTAAGGTTGAGAAAGGATCTCCGTCAAGGAGACCCGCTAACAGATCCGGATCCAAGCTCACTTGGATACCAAAGAAAAAATTAGAATCTTGTTTTGTAGGGTTCAGGGATGACTACAACATAAAGGACTGGACCTACAAGCTCAAGGCTGGTCAACTTAAGTTGGGAGAACCAATGAGTAGACCAAGGAGGAGAAGAAGAAGATCGACGAGACGGCGAACAAACGACGGACCCGCCGCACGTCGACCACCAGATTGGAGACCGGCGCCGATGCCCGGGCCTCCAAGCTACAGATGGGAGCCCCATCCGATGTGGCATCCACCACCACCATTCGGGCCATTTTATTGGCCATGGTAGGTGAGGTAAAATTTTTAACCCTATCTTTTTATAAGCATTTAGATAGGGGGAGTTAAAAATGATGAGCTTATTGTCAATTTTTAAGGGGGAGATACAAGTTAGCTAAATTTCCTTTAGTAAGGGGGAGAAAAATAATAGCTATCTTGTTGTTATAAAAAGGGGGAGGACATTACCTTTGTTAAAAATAAATAGAAGAGCATGTTTTAAGGGGGAGTAATAGGAAATATAAAATCAATCAAACCTTTTTGATAATGTCAAAAAGGGGGAGGATTTTTATGCATTATTATTTACGATTTTGTCATCATCAAAAAGGGGGAGATTGTTGGTGCTAGAGCACCACGATCATTTGTTTTGATGATAACAAAACACGTGTTATTTAACATTTGCAATTTGAGTCCTAGATTTCAGGTCAATTGCAAATGAAGACGTGTTTAGACGGAACTCGAGCTCGCATCCAGGACGGATTGGAGGAGCTTGACGGAAAATAGAGGAGGTTCGCGTGGAGCGAAAGATTGGAGATGGAAGACAAGAAGAATAGGATAGATTCTTTTTTATCCTTTCATGTATCTCTTGTATTTATTTTCTTGCTCTTCATTTTCCTTAGACATTATGTTAAAGAGCCTCAAAGAACCCTAACAGTAGTCCTAGGAACACCTGCACAACCCTAGGATACGTAGGTTTTCTGTAGAACACTTAGAAAACCAATATAGGGTTAAAACTGACTTTCCAGACGTCTAATTCACGAATCAGACGTCTGATAAAGGATTTTAAGACGTCTGACTATTGTTTCAGACGTCTGATAACTGTTAGGCTGGACATAGTTAGTTCTGTCTGATGAATTCAGACGTCCAGACCTTATACCAGACGTCTTAGGAGACGTCTGATGACTTTGCCAGACGTCCAGTTAGTGGACCGTTGGCTGGCTTAGAAGACACTCAAGAATATGACCGTTAGAGCCTTATCAGATGTCCATAGGACTTCACAGACGTCTGATAAATGACCGTTTTGCCTCGGCTGACCCAAAATCTCTTCTCAGAGATTTTCTAGCCGTTGCAACGTTTGGAAATCAATTCCCACGGTAAAAGTAGGTTTCCAGACGTCCAGACTTAGTGCCAGACGTCCTCTATGTCGTCTGATGGACTTGTACAAAAACCCTGTTTAGATCTGATTCAAGTCAGGGAGAAACCCGCATAGAATCAGACGTCTGACCTTGGAATCAGATGTCTTAAAGTGGCCTTCCAGACGTCTGATGCCAGAATTAGACGTCTGATAACCCTGTGAAGTGTAATCATTGTCCTGATTTCGGCCTGATTCTCTTGGGCTTTGCACCCAACGGCTATGGAAGCTTTTCCAAACCTTCCAAAGCCTTCCTAAGGCCTCTATAAATAGAGGGGAGCCTTTGCAACACAAAAAAACACAAGAAAAACAACATAAGAGACACTTAGAAATACACTTGGATACACTTAGCTACACATTTTCACACTCTTGTGTCCAAGAAGTTCTTGCTCTCCAAGCTCAAGTTCTACATCTTGAGAGCATCAAACAGTTTGCGCGCCCGCTCTCCCGCTGTTGATAACGAGAGCGACGTAGCGCCATCGCGTGGCACACGCACCGCGTCATCGTCGACGCACTCCTTGCAAAGGGGAGTTTCCTATTTCCTATAGAAGCTAGGTTTAATTTTGTTGGCTCTATAGGACTGTTGTTTTATTTTATCTTTGTATTTTGGTTGGGTATTCGCTTTGCGAATTCCCGTCTCCTTCGTGGGACAAAATCCTTCTCGTGGAGAGAAGGGGTTGAGGAACGCTACCCTCGTACTTGTAGCGTGGTTGTATTGAGGTTGAATCACCCTCGTTCAAAGTGATTCGGTTAGTGGATTTGATCAACTAGGTTGATCGGAAAATCCTAACTCGAGAGGGTTAGGTGGTGGTTTTTACCCGGTTTGGGTTTCCACCTAAAAATTACTTGTGTACATTTTGTGATTGCCTATTTTGTGATATTGTTTATATTTATTTCCGCAATTATTGCGTCACCCCCTCCTAGTAGGGACTTTCAGGCCCAGATTGATAGGTGGGGTTGGGTCGAGGCTAAGGCGGCTGATATGGACGAGGAGCTTGTGGATGTGGTTGATATGGTGGTCTCTAATTCTGATTGTTTCCCTCCCATAGGAAATTAGGATGAATTTGCCATCCAGGGTTATAGGTATTAGAGAATGGGTCATTCTGGATGGCATTGAGGTCCTTGCAGGTTTGAGGAACCTCAGAAAAGTCAGAGTACGAGCATTCAGACTTCCCCCAACTAGAGTAGGCAGAGTCGGAGTTTCCCCCAGCCCTAGAGTCAGACGGGGGTGGATACGGGTCCATCCCCTAAGAAGATCAGTGGTAGATGTTATGCACAGCCTCCCTCCCAGAGGACGGTTGTGCGAATGGGTTTTGCGCAATAGTGGCTCGCTGCAGATGTTGAGTTAGCTCATCCACCTTCTTCTCAATGATAGAGACCTTGTCCAAATGACTGGCCATCAGTTCCAAGTCGACAAAAGAGGACAGGCCCTACGTCTCATGTGCTTCCCTTGGATTCATTGATATGCAGGCATTTGTCCGGTCAAATATGCCCATGGAGTCATTATTGATGGAGTTCTCGCACATATTCTCGAGAATCTCCCACACAGTGTCCTCATGTTGACCCATGATATTTCCTTCGCAAGTTGCATTGACGAATAATCAAATATCTTCACGAAGTCCCTGGTAAAAGGACTGGACTTATTCCCATTTAGGAACTCCGTGATGGGGGCACTTTCGCATGAGATCTAGGAAACGATCCCATGCTTCGTGAAGTGGTTCTCTAGGCTACTGTGTGAAGTTCGTGATCTGGTGTCGTAAAGCATTCGTTTGACCAACTAGGAAGAACTTTTTCAGAAACTCGGATTGTAGTTCAACCCATGTGTTGATTGGATGCATTTGAGTATGATACCAGTGAGCTACTTTGTCCATGAGAGAGAAGGAGAACATCTTCATTAGAAGAATATCCCAATTTTGGACGTCTGACTTAAAGGTCTGGGCCAGATGCTTGAGCTGCTTAATGTGCTGGAAAGGATCCTTGGAATTGAGCCCATGAAATTTTGGAATAGCATGAATCATGTTGGGCTTGAGTTCAGTATCAGGACCTCCAGCTGGGATTTGGACTCGAGGTTCGATTGCCACTGTAGCAGGATTGTAATGATCTTGCATCATAGGACACTGCAGTGGATTCACAAAGGCTTGGAATAAATCATTAAGGCATTGAAGTTGATTCTCAAGGTTATTCTCTTCTTCTGCGGGTTGTGCCATGATGATGGATGAAGGAGAATTAGGTTCAGATGAATCGGAAGAGATGTCTATGTGATGGGGTTGCTACACAAACACGAAAGTCGAGGCCTGGCCTCGACGGGAGTGAATGACTAAAGGAGGCCTTAAGGATGGTCTTAAGGATCTCCTACCAACATGCATCGATGGTCTAGATGAGAATAGAATGTGATGGACCCAATCATGACACCCAAAAAATTTGGATGACTATAGAGGTTTGGGGCGGATGATACCCCTTAGTCAGAAAGTTGTTCACTTGAGAATTACCTGGGCAGCCAGAGAGGGAGAGTCCCGCAAAGATCCCTACACGGTAGAGCACCCCTACAGGTTACAAGGTTTCCCCCACCCGACCTCTCTTGCCATTGATGTTCCAGGTGGACCAGAATAGGGACTTGACCTCTTAAGTCTACCAGTTTTATTTAAGCGCAAGGGTGCTTAGGATTTCACTTGAACTTTATAATGTATTGAGTGCAAAAGTAACCTAATTTCAAGATTGGTTGACCCAACAAGGTGGGTCAACTTCACCTATTTGTCCTTTGAGAAGTTTAGGTCTCTCTTTTAGGATTCAAGTGAAATTAAGAGCCTGATTTTGTTAAGGTTTGCTTGAATAGATCAATTCAACCAAGGCTTAGGCACACATCATTTAGGAGAGTTGATTCTTGCTTATGTAAGTGTGTCTCTAAAACCCTAACTTGGAATGCTTAATTGGTTCTAATTTTGGTCCAATTTAATTTGCCAAATGTGGTATCTAGGGCTCAAACAAGAATGTGATAGCCCTGGTTAACTTAAATGGGTGCACAAATCAAGTTTTGTTGAAATCAAATCAGGCAACTTGATGGACTATCTAAGAATGTAAAGCAAGTAGCCCTAATGGATTTTATCTTTTTTAACCTTTTCAGAATGAGGGACTTAAGAGAGAGTAACCAGAATTTACTTACCCCTGGTGTGTTTGTTGTGCGGCTGACTGTTGAACGTCGGAGGACTACGCTATCGGATTTGGTTTTGAAAACCTATCGTTGTAGTTTGAATAGCGAAGAACTCAGGTTCAACAAATAAAATTTATACTGCAATAGAAATCCTGGGTCGAACTCAGGGAGGCAACGTCGATCAAAATTCGCAATTATATTTTTTTGTTTTTGTTTAAAGAGCGGAGTAATTACAATGCAATGGAATCAATATAAATAATTAGAGAGAGAGAAAACATTCACTTGAAGTTGTAAAATGTTTGTACATCTAAGAAAGCAAGAAATTACACTAGAAAGTAGGAAAACTATTACAACTAGAAAGTAGGAAAAATTCTACTCTAGAAAGCAGGAAAAAGGAATCAGAGAGAGAAGTTATCCTCCTCGACAATCTCTTGGAGGACGAGCCGGACAAGACAATGCCTGGAAGATGAGGAATGGAGTGGGAAGAAGGAGGACGAAGTAGGAGGAACGGGAATGAAGTAGCACGTCATTGTTGTCATGGGATCCGCTTCCGAAATGAGGGCAAAAATTTGACTTTATCTCTTGAGGAGCATCCCAGGTGTGGGACAAGCTTCTCTTGAGCTTTGGAGAGGGAGAGAAGAGAAGGAAGGGATGATAAATTCATATAAAGGGGGTCTCCTTTTATAATTGCAAGGAGTGAGGGCATTTGGACATTTTACTTTGAAAATCATTAATATGGGACCTTTAGTGACGGATAAATCTGTCACTAAAGGCCTGAATGTGGCCTTCGTGTGTGTGCACCACGTGCCTCCTCGCCTCCATGTCGCGCAATGCACGCGCATGTCCGCGTGCTTACAGCCGTCTGATCAAGAGATCGGACGACTTAAAATCGCCTTGCTCGCTCCGCGCGCCCGCGTGAGATCACGCGTCAGCGCCGTGGGTCTGATCGCACGTGGGCACTATTGGCTCGCGTAGCGCCGTTCGATCCTCATCGTGATGCTCTGCTCTCCCGCGTGCCCGCTCTTCTGCTCTACAATTTAAGGCACTTGCAGCTCGAACGCGTGACCGCCTCATCTTACGAAGATGCCCAATCACTGCGTTGCAGGCGGCTTTGTGTCGTGCGGAGTATTCAAGTGCGCGGGCCTGCAGCCATTGGATGAGCATCCAACAGCGAAGAAGCGTCGATCGAATGAAGAGGAGAGGCAGTTGTGGATCCTTGAGGCTGGTTGGGCTACTGAGATGGTGCCATGTGGCGACATCTTGACCGTCCATCTTCTGAGTATTGTAGATGGTGCCACAGGTGTCGAATTGGATCGATTTTCATGCTGTTAGGCTACGATCGTTGATCTGAATCCATCCGCGCAGTCGGATTTGTCGTCTAAGGTGCAGATTAAAACCATCTTGGCCCTTGATCTTTAGGGTTCCTCGGTCTCTATCTAGTGCTACGGATATCCGATTAGGGCGATCTTGGAGTCATTGAACTCCAATCATCGCCCTAATCAGATCCGTACGGTTGGATCTTCGATCCAAGGCTCCGATAAAAAGTCACCCTGTCCTTGACCATAAAAAGGAGACAATTACTATACAATTTATACACTTTGATCTAAATGCATGATTATGCATGTTATGCACTATTTACAATGTATGATGCTAATGTGACATTAAGAACATGCATTAATAGACAATTTAGGTTAATCAGATGTATGCACATCACTGCCTTTCTTCAATGTATCTTCTCCTTGAAACAACCACAACAAAAGAGATATAGCAAGTTAGAATCTGTATTAGAAATTGTAATCAAGAATTCTAAATTACCCGTTGCTCCTCGGCAACGACGCGAAAATGTTTAAGTCACAAAGCGAGATCGTAAGGTTTAAAATAATTGTGTTGCAGCATAGTCGAAATCACTTGGAAAACAAATATAATTTTTATTACTTGAATAAGTCCGAGGTTGAACACAGGGAGCAAATTGATATTTAGAAATCAAGATCACAATTCAGAATTAAAAGAATTTGCAATAATAGTAGTAGCAATGTGCAAAAATATAGGAGTAAAATGGTGATTTAAATCACCAAATACTCCTACAATGTATGTGCAATGAAATGAAAGTAATGATCTGTCATCTGATTTTGAAATTAGACGAATTAAAGTGTTTGCTTCTTCTTTTCTTCTTCTCTATCTCTGCCTTTGCTTTCTCTATCTTCTCCTTTCTTCTTTTTCCTTTGGCTTTCTTCTTCTTTGCGATCCTTCTCTTCTTCTTCAGCTTCTATTTTTGGCCTCTTCTTCTTCTTCCTTCTTCCTTCAACCCTGGCCTCCTCTTCTTCTTCAGAATCTGCTAAGTGTCGGCCAAAGATCCTTGTAGCAAAACCCTCCCCCTACTTGCGCGACACTCCTCTCTTTCTCTCTTAGGATCCACTCTCCTAGAGCCGCACAGGTATTCGAGTTATCGGGTTGGATGCATACCCGGGTCCAGGCTCACAGGCGTGCATGGTGAGAGAGGAGTACAGGTCAGGTCGGGTCAGCCAGGTCCGCAGGTGAGGTGTCGCGGACGAGACCGAGTATGGGTGAGTGGGACCTCACCCTGTGGTAACTGAGGCAATGAGCTTACAACACTTTTGCAATTTATTCAGGTGCGGGTGCCTCTTCGTTTCGGAGGTGGGGCTATCCACGCCCCCTCTTCTTGCACACCTACAGTAGAGATTGATCTTCCAATTGCAGCTGTTGCGAAGGTTCTCGACTCCAATTGAAGGCCTGGGTGCGTGCGCAAGAGTCTTCTGCGCGTCCTAGGGTAGCAACCTGGGCTTAGCAGCACTTGGAGCAGCTTCAAGCAAGCTTCAAGCTTGCTAGCCAATGGCAGCCGAGGCCTGTACCTGAAATCAGTAGAATGGCCTCACGACCATGTCAAAACGCTCAGGAAGGATTGCCAGAGCATGTCGGATGTGCTAGGGGTGGTGGCATGGCATGGCAGTGGCCGTGAGTGTGTGCCTAGAGCAGATTGTGTGTGTGTGAGTGGCTGTGTTCAGGGGGTGATTTGGGTGGATGGCGAAGTGAATAAGGAGAGGGGAAGTGCTCAGTGAAGTGTGGCGGAGGTTTTGCGAGGGTCAATGAGTGTTCTAGTGGCCTGTGGAGGTGGAATGGCCTCGCCGGAGGTGGTGGCCGGATGTGGAAGGGATGGAGGTGCGAGGGGTGGCAGTGGTCGATTTGAAGTAGAGTAAGTGTGAAAATAAAGCAGAGGTGAAAGGGAACTTAGCTAGGAAGTCAATGGACGAAAGGGGGCAGCAAAGGCATCGGGTCTGGTATGGCCGACATCGAAGACGAAGGCAGCTCCGGAGAGTTGGGAACGGCAAGGATGAAGAGGGAGTGGCGTCTGCTGGTACGGTGAGATGCGGATGAGAGCAAGGAGGAGGAATCTGCCATAGGTATGGTGGTCGGATGATGAGAAGGAGCAAGGAAGGTCGTCGGACATCCAGGAGCCTTCAGCCATGAGGGGAAGAGAAGAATTAAGGGTATTCGCGGCTGAATTCAAGCGTGCAGAAGTCGGGGAGATCTGGGCTTCTTTAAATAGGGCTTTGAAGGGCGGTTGGGGCTTGGGAAGCAAGCTTCCCAAGCTTGGAAGGTCGCCAGAGATGGGAATTGTTAGGATACCCAAATTTCTCATGCGTTCGCATGAGAGATTGGGAGGGAATCAGATCTTAAACATGGGTTCAGATGGGAGAGAATTTCTTAGAGGATCTCCCTTCCAATTTTGGAGGAGATTCTCTGAGAAATCAAAGAGATTCTCCCTGTCAAAGGTCACCGGAGTAGGTTTCCTCCACAATAATGGTGGAGGGACTTACTTGTGAAGACGACGAAGAAGCTAGGGGGCTAATGCAACGATTTTTGAAAGTTAGGGGTAGAAATGTAATCAGATAGGACCTTTTTGAAAACTAGGTCAAAAAAATTTCATATTGGGTCCAAATTTTGGTACAAACCTAATTTGGACCTAAGGAATCAATGGTGAAGTTGGATTTTAATTTTGACCAGGTTTGACTAGATAATTTATGCAAAAATTCAAATTAGGGCAAATATCATTCTGAGACTCCAATTTAGGTCAAGATGGATTCTAATGGCCAAATTGAAGGTACTAAACCCTAGAGAATTTTTTTTATGATTTTTAGAGGGTTTAAGTGAATTTTATCCTGACCAGAACCTTGGTTAATTAAGTGGGTATGTTTTTAGGGTTTCAAAAGTCATTTAATTCTCAGAACACACACAAACCCTTTTCTATTTGATCCAACCCATTTGTTATCTTATTAAGACCATTTGACCTTTATTCAGCCCTTGAGAAAACCCGTGGTTGTACTGCATTGGTAAAATTGTTGTTTTACCCCTTGTTTCTTATTTTTCTCTTAGAATGGTTATGCAATAAATTATGACCTTCAGTTGGTTATGTAGGAGCATTTATTGACTTCATTGGGTCCAAATGAGCTAGTTAGGGCTCATGATGGTGTTCCCATCATTGATCATCAGAGGACCGAGATCTATAATCATTGTAGCTTTGGGAAGGATAGAAATCATAGTCTTGTTGTCTAGGGTTAGTCCCTGGACACTGAGGTCTAGATTCATATCCCCAATCAATGTTATCTCGGCTAATGGACGGGTAATTACAAGTCAAGTCGGGATAGTAATCATCTTGGGGATAAGTGGTGGTAGGAGGATAGGATGTGAAATGAGTGTAGGATGTGGAAGGATACATGGTAGAATAGGAGGGAAATTAGAAGAGAGAAAGGAGCCCTGTAGTACAAGCAATCAACCCTCTCCTTAGGTGGTTAGCCTAATGACCTACAGACTCCTAGGACCTGTCTTGAGATTATAAACAATTTGGTCTACTTTTATCCGGTCAATCCAACCAGTTAGAAGGAGGGGAGAAGGTTCTTCCTTTGACTTGCACCTCTGGTTCCTAGTGTACCCCCCAGTCGCGGTCATTTGATGCTACTCCCCTAGCTAGACATCAGATGGACCAGCAAAAGCAGATTAATAAAAAAAAATCTCAGTCTGAGCCCTAAAGAGTGAATCAATCCTTAAGGCCAACATCTACTCAGTTTTAATTAAGCTTGGGATGATTGTGCTCTTGGAATGTAACGGGCCCTTTAAATGGGTTGTGCCCTTAATGATCAATTCAAATGTGTGTGTGTGCACAACCAAGGTTTGCAAACAAGGTTATTTAATGATGTGCCTTTTAGGGCTTAACTTTGTTTAGTAGCTTTTAAGGTTTAATCTTTAGGTTCGTTCAATCAAGGTTTAGTATAATACTCCAAGTTTTGAAAACACGAGTGATGATATGTTCCTTTAAAAATAAAAAATAGTGTGGAGTGCTTGGTTCAGCCCTAAGAATCAACCCTAAGTGGCAAGTTACTAATGAATCGCTTTTAATTTGAGTGGTGCGGCCCAAACAAATCAATCGATTGCCTATTCGCACCACAGATTAAGGCACACAATGTCTTAGCCTAATCAGATTTCTACTCACTTATGTGTTTTGAGTTGAAGTGTACCAGGTCCACAGGTTAGATCTTGGTTAAGTGGTAGAATCAAACAGGAGTGGTGCACCTTAAGTCGAGAGTTGTGGGTGTTAAGGTGTGTCTCTTTCAGAAAATCCCACAATCAGATAACACTTTTTTTTATTTTTTTATATATATGGATGGCGAGGTGAGTCGAGGTGGCAGATGAACTAAATCTATCCTAGGGTTTATAAAAAGCACTTAAGTTAATTTGGGTTTGAGTTATTAGGTCATGGAATGAAAACTAAGGTAGGAGTGGTAGGGATAAACTTACAATACTCTTTAACCGCACTTTACTCTGATCTATCCTCTTTGACTCGTCTTGGAAGGGTACCTATAATCACAAAAAGAAAGGAGCAAAGTGAGCTAAAAAGTTAAGGTGGAAAAACGTGAGAAAAACCAAAGAGCGTTGCCTCCCCAGCAACGACACCAAAATGATGGAGGCACGCTTTGCGAATTAATAATCAGGGTTCGAAGGACCCATCGTCGAAGCTAGCAAAACGTGTCTATCAGATAAAATTTATAACCAAAACTCGAAAAGTGAGTCCCAGGTCGAACATAGGGAGGTGAATGTTTAGTTTTGAAAATCCGCGTTTCTCTTTTATTTATTTTTGGTCATTTTTATCCTTTCTAATTTTTTTGGTATTTTTAGCAAGAAAGAGATCAGGTCAATAACTTCTAATGAATCTACTTGCAATAATATAAGAGAGAGAAAGAGAGAGAAATAATCATCTATTTATAAATGAATGTTTGTTACACTACGAAAGAGGAAAATCTACACTACGAAAGCATAAAAAGATAGAATGAGGTGAGAGAAATCCCCCTCGACGGTCGCTCGGAGGATGACTCACTCTAACATTGCCTGGGGGAAGGTGGTGAGGAGTAGGACAAAGGAAGACTGAGCTGGAGGATAGAGGATGGGGCAGGACAGCATCGCGGCGAGGATCTTCTTCTCGAAGGGCAGTGAGAGGACGGCCATGGGATGCTCCACGAATAGGGATGAGGGGAGGGAAAACTATTTGATTTTCTACTCTAGAGGAGCATCCCGGGCTTGGGGCAAGCTTTCTCTAGAGCCTTGGAGGTGGTGAAAGGAAGAAAGGAAGAGATGAAGAAAAATGAGAGGGGTAGGAGTCCTTTTATAGTGGAGGAAAGAATCAAATTCGTATACAGGACATTTAGTGACAGTCATAAATGTCACTAAAGATCCGTCGCAAACGTTGTTGAAGATAGCCTATGCACCCACGTTACCGCTGTGCTGGCACGCGCATGTCGCACACCTCCCCACGCTACGCACCTGTGTATGCTGCTGCACCTGCGCTTCTATGCTCGTGCGGTGGCGCATGAGTGTGCATGGGTAGCCTGGGTTGCACCATGTGGCGTGATCTGAGCCGTCCATCTTCTTTCCATTGTAGGGGCTGCTACAGAGGTCGGATTGAGTCGATTTTTGTACCATTAGGCTACGATCGTCGACCCAAATCCATCCGTGTAGTCAGATTTGTCATTTAAAACTCTGAATTATGTCACCTAGTCCCTTGGCTGTTAATCTTCCTCGGACTGCATATGGTGCTACGGGACTTCGATCAAGGCGATTTCGGAGGCCTTGGACTCCGATAGTCATCTTGATCAGATCCGTACAGTTGGATCGTCAATCCAAGGCTTCAAAATAAATATCCTTCTCTCCTGACCACAAAAGGGAAGTAATTAACCTAAATTATATACAACTACTCTAAATGCAGAATGATGCATGCTATGTAATATTTATAACATGACATTCAAATCTAAGCCTAGGAACATGCATGAATAGGCATTTTACCCTCAATAATTGTGTCTACATCAAGTACCAACCTTAGGCCTCTTAGATTTGTTTCAGGGTTTAAACACTCACGTATTTGTTAAGATCCGGATTAGTCCTTAAGAGGTTGAGGAAAGTGCGAGGCTGATGTAATAGGTCTAAGGATTAGGGATTATTTGGCCCATTGCCTACCCTTTGGTTTGCGGGACTTGGTAACCTAAGCACTCAAAAATCACACACTAAGTTTGGTTCAATGCACTTAATAAAGAAAATCATGCCAAAAAGTGTTTTGTTATGAAAAACTATCTCAAAAATCTAGCTTAAGAGTAGCTCGACAACACAAGTTGATTGGACGAGTTCCCAATGCAAAGAGGTAGGAAATTTCGCACGAAGATGCGTAATAACATATCATCTCCTCAGTGCTTGTCTCCTAGGATATCTACATATCCTACTAGGGGCATGTAAGCACCCTATGTTGTTCAGGTGCCATGGGCGGAATTATCCCAAAATGTCGATTACCAGGGCCTGAATTTAGCTACAAAACTCCATGGGCGACACTATCCTGAAGTGTCGAAAGCCAGGGTTTTGGGGGTTTCCATGGGTGGTGCTATCCTGAAGCATCGAAAGCCAGGGACCCATCAAGGATTGATGATGGGGACAAGGATTCCGATACAGACCATGCATATGGCCAATTTGAGGTTGAATCTGGGGAAATCTATGAAGAAAAGAGAGAAAACTCTCCAATGAAAAATCCTTCTATCTCTCTCTTACAAAAATGCACTGGCAAACTAAACCTAAACATGTTACGTCTACGCACGGGTGCTTTAGTCGCTGGGTTCAACGAACATCTGGGAAGTTTTTGCGGGACTTAGAAACCTTCGCGGCACACTCAGGTTGAAGCTGGCCAGTTTTGAATCTTGATTGAGACTTGAGTACCTCTAGGCCTATTGTTGGCATCTGACCTAATTTTGAGAGAGTAACACAAATCAGGCATTGATGTGAAGAATGCGTGATTTGTTAAAACTAGGGTTTAAGTCGTCGCAACATGTAATTTCGCAATCGCTTTTAAAATTTCTAAAACCTAGATAGTGGGGTATCTAGGGTCATCCAAGGAGGCAAAAATGCAATTTTAATAATCTTGCTTAACAAAGAGGAAATCAACTTTCTTTTTAGGTTTTTAAATATAATTTTTTTTTAAGTTTTTGAAATAATGAGAACTTACGAAATTGGAAGTAGGAAATGAGGCTACACCTAACTTGCTAATGCTAACACTAAAGTGACAAGCTAGTCTTCTCTCTAAACTCATCCTAGACACGTGGAGGCCTAGGGTAATTAGAGAGAGAGTGAAGAGTGCTGGAAACAATAAAGAAGATGCAACACAATTGAAGAAAGGCAACTTTAATTAAGGAGAAAAATTATTTTACAAAAGGAAAAGTAGAGCAATGCTTCTACTCTAACAAATGAAAATAAAAGAAAACCAAAATCCTCCTATGATGATGTTGGTGAAGAAGAGAGGGGTTTCTTGCTCCAAGCTCAGCTGCTCCTAGGCTTCAAAAGAAGTTCTCTTCTCCTTCCTTGAATAGCTCCTCCAAAATGGTGTCCTCCTTGGCAAGCCCTAGGGTGACGTGCCTTTGATCCTCCAAGGGTGGATGATTTCCACCCACAAAACTCCTACTAGGGTGGCGTGCACCACCCTCAAGAACTCCTCTAAGGTCTTCCTTGCCTGGCTACTCCTCTGGATGGTGGGGGCATAAGAGAGAAGGGAAGAGGGGAAGGCACCAAGGGGACAGAGTATCCCCTTAATCTTCTTCTTCTCTTTCTTCTCTTGTTTGACTATAGGGTGGAGTAATGGTGGAATTAATGAAGCCAAAGGATGAAGGAAATGGTGGTGGTTATGGGTCTTTTTATAGAGTAGGATGGGGGTTATAGGTGGCTTTTAGGATGGATGGTTAGGATGGGTTTTTAGGGTAGTTAGTTGATCCTAGGGCTACTAAGGGTTGGCACCAACTCAAGGTGGTGATTACCACCCTTGGTGCCTCTTGAGTTGGTGCCAAAAAGGGGGTTCTAGAAGGGTATGGGTTGGTGCCATTTAATGGAGGGTGGAGATGATTTGGGTGATGAAGTGTAGGGCCATGATGTGGGTATGTTTTGGCGCCAAAACAAAGGGCTTTTAGAAGGGTGTTTTGACACCAAAACAAGGCAGCTCTTGGTGGTGGTTGAGGGGCCAAGAGGTGTTTAAAGTTGGCACCAAAAGTAGGAGCTAGGGTGGACTAGACTTTGGTTTACTTGGAGGAGCTTAGTTAGATGGGTTCTAGGGTTAGTTATAGGTGGTGGATGGCCACTCGGAGCTAAGGTGTAGCTAAGCTAAGCTAGCTTATCTAGTAGTTGAGTAGAGAAGGAGGTGGGATGGAGCTAGGGTTTGACTAGCCCATATTTGTGGGCTATTTAAGTATTTAAGTGCCTAGACATTAAGTTAATTCTAACATTTATTTAGCATAAATTAGGATGTAAATAGATTAATTCATATTTCTAATTTAATTACATAATTCATGCATTGCATTCATATTTAAATGCATTTAGAATTAACTTAGGATTGCATTTATTTAATTAGTTAACCAATTAGGTGCATTGCATATATTAATTTAAGTTAACATAAAAGTTGAGGGTTTTGTATATAAATAATCATAATATTTTAACATTATTATTATTTTTTTTATTCTTCTTCTTTCAGCAACGGCTGCATTTCCTTCGGCTGCCGCTCCAACACCACCAGCTACCGCACTGAAGCCTGCATTAAAGGACGAGTGGAGAATGTGGATTTGCTCCCGCCTCTCCATTCAAATCTATGCAGGTGGCTACGAAAGGAGGAGGGAGGCTGTCGAGTGGAGGAGGCCAACATCCCAACAATTCACCATTGTGCAGAGAGTTGAGCTCTCGTCCGTTCCACCACCACTGACCTCAACTGCGGTGACGAGCCTCCACCACCGCGGGCGTGTGGCGTGACAGGCCACACCGCCATATGGAGCTCATCTGCATCATTGTGCCTTACCAGAATCAACATCACCACCCTCGCCATCATCACCAACAACCTCCACAACCGCCACTACAACTTCACGTCCCCGTCAATTAAGACGTTCGGGAAGTTTCCCGGACGTCTAAAGCTCCTACAGCACACCTTCATCTTCCTCCCCTGTCCATAGTTTTCTTTCCAGCCACCAGTCACAGCTACACCGCACACCCCTTCCATCCTCCAGTGCCATCCCCAGCCCACACGCGTCTTCCTACCACACGCCTGCAGCAGCTACCGCCCTTGCTGCGGCCGCCTCACCTCCACTTCACACCCGCATCACCTGCGCGCGTACGCACTACCTCCAGCACACCACCCACGCACACAGTAGCAGGACCAGCCACTCACTTCACACCTGTGCCCCTCTGGCTACACAAGCCTTGCAGCCTAGGCGCGCCGCACCTCCTGCAGCATCCACGGTGCATGCCCTTGCTGAGCCTCACTGCCTTCAGCCCTTAGCATACCCGCCTCACCACCTGCAGCAACACCTTCCGCCTACCCGTAGCGTGCACACCCCTTCAGTGCCTCCATCACCTCCGCAGCTCCAGCACCTGCGGCCAACGCGCCTCCAGCAGTGCGTGTGGCCTCATTGCACGCAATAGTAGCCTCTGTGTGCACCACCTGTAATAGCCTGCTCTCACGTTTTTGTGTGGGTTTAAAATGTATCACGTTGTAGTATAACCGACAAAACGTTTAAACAAATATAAAGAATTTTATTACTCGAAAAACTAGAGTATCCGAGGTCGAACACGAAGAGCAATCTCAGTACTTTTTAAAACTAAAGAATACAACTATTAAGTGAAAATGAGTGATTCAAAGAGAGAATTTAAAAAAAAAAGATTTGTAAAAGGAAATAGAATTGGACGTCTGATTTCTGTATCAGACGTCTTAAATGTAATCCCCTTTCACTCTTCTTCTCCTTTCTGCTTCTTTCTCTTTCTGTCTTGGCTTCTTGTCTCTTATTTCTTCTCCTGCCTTGCCTTCCTTCTCTTTTTTTCTTCTCCTGCGAAGGCTTCTTTCTTTCTTCTTCTTCTTCTGATCTTTGCAGAGTCTTCACTTGGCCTCTCTTCGTTCTTTTCTTTTGCCTTGCCTTCCTTCTTTCTGCTCTTTGGTTCTCTACGAAAGCTTCTCTTTCTTTTTCTGCTACACAGCCTCTTCTTTCTTCTCTTCCTTTTCTGCAGCTGCTAAGTGTTCGCTTCTTCCTTTGCTTCTTCTTTCCTGCGCACACCATGGTCAAAGCAAAACCTACCCCCGTCCCTCTACCCAAACGTCTCTCTCTTTCTCTGCAATTCGCTCAACGATGCTCTCCAAGAGCTACACGGGTAATCGGGTCGGCTTCGCACCCGGGACCAGGCGCACCGGCAAGTGGTGATGCGCGAGGAGTGCTCAAGGTTAGGGTCAGGTCGAATCCCGCCAGATCTGCGAGGTCAAGCCGCGGACGAGGCGGGTGTGAGGGCAGGTGAGGGACCTCACCCCTATGCTTACGGAGGCAGTAAGCTTAAAACAAAAAAATAATTTATATTATACCTGTGTTTCGCGAGTCCACGATGTGGGACTATCTGATCAGCCCCGATTTCACGCACGCCCGCAGAGCTTCCGTCGTGCAATTTCCCCAGCTGCTGGCCTCGCAGTGCGACTTGCTGGCCTCACTCGCTTCGCGACACTCGCGTGAGTCTGCTGCACCTGCAGCCTGGGATCCCTGGTGCTTGAAGCTGCTACGAGCTCCTCGCTGCTTCGGCCGTCAATGGCGGCAAGAGCTGCAACCTGTTGTACACAAGAACGGCCTATTGGCCTAATCAGATTAGCTAGAAACCTTCGCCGTAGCACGGCGAAGGCGGTGGGCGGTGCTGCAGGCCGCAGGTTGGCCTAGGCGTGCGTGCCTAGGTCAACCTGTGGTCGAAGGTGTGGGGTTGATCGGGGGGTGATTGTGGAGGTCTGGAGTGGCAATGGAGGGGTGGACTGAGCTCCTGGTGGTGAGGCGGAGCTGATGAGAGGGTTGGCGGGCCGTGTGGAGGGGCGGAGTGGTGTGGGCGGCTCGCCGGAGGGTAGTCGGAGGCGAGGACGATGGAGGTGGTTAGGCACTGTTGGGGGGTAATTGGATAAAATAGCAGTGGGAAAAGAGAGAGGAGAGGATGGAGAGGGTATCTGGGGTGATCTGGAAGGAATGGAGGCAGCGGAGTGGACGGCGCGTAACTGCCATCATCGGGGAAGAAGGACCCTGAGGGAGGAAGCGGCGACGAGGATGAGGGCAGGGGCACGTGCGCTTGGTACGGCGCGACGTGGGATGAAGCGGCGGAGTTGACTCTGCTGCTAGTATGGCAGCAGAGCAACGAGAAGGAGGGAAGGAGGTCACCGGAGCTTGCGGGTCTTTTGGCCAGAGATGGGAGAGAGGAAATTTGAGGGGATCTCCGTCAAATTCAAGCTTAGGATCTGCGGCAGGGTCTGGGGAGTCTTTTATAGGTGCTGGCCGCACCTTCCAGCGCGTGGAGACCACGCAATTAACTCTGCCGGCTTGCCGGAGATGGAAGGAGGGTGGATACCCAAATCTCTCGTGCGTTCACACGAGAAATTTGGTTCACACCAGGGATCGTGTTTTGCTTTAGATGGAAGGGAATTCCTCAGAGAATCCCCCTTCCATATCTGGGAGGGAATCTCTGAGGGATTAGAGAGTAATCCCTCTCTAAACCTCGCCGGAGCTGGATTCTGCCCTAACAATGGCGACAGGACCGGATTGCAAAGGGGCCGAAGAACTTAGGGGGCTCTCTGCAAAGATATTCAAAAGATAGGGACCAATTTGTGATTTGGGTGTACCAAATTACAAAGTAGGTCAAGATGACCTCCCCTTAGGTCCAAATTATGGTATAAACCTAATTTGGACCTAGGGAATCCAATGGTGAAGTTGGATTTTAGGTTTGACCACGTTTGACTGGACATTTTGCGTAAAAACCCAAATTAGGTTAATTGAAGAGCTAGGACCCTAATTTAGGTCAAACTAGGTTCCAAAGGCCAAATTAAGTGTTCTAAACCCTAGAGGATGTTTTTCCATGATTTTTTAGAGGGTTTACTTGATTTTTATTCTGACCGGAACCTTGTTAATTTAAGCGGGTTTGTTTTAGGGTTACCAAGTGTCATTTAATTCTTAAATTGCACATAAACCCATTTCTGATTGACTCAACCCACTTTTTATCCCATTTAGACCATTTGACCTATGTTTTGCCTCTGAGAAATCCCTTTTATGTACTGCACTGGTAAATTTACAGTTTTAACCTTTATTTCATGTTTTCTTCTCAGAGCACTTGTTCCTTCAGTTAAGCCTTCTTCTAGGTTATGTAGGAGCTTTTATCTTCTTTATTGGGTCAAAATGAGCTAGTTATGGCTCATGATGAGGCTCTCATCATAGCCCCCACGTGCGCCACCTGCAGCGCCCACGTACGCCCATCCGCGCCTCCTCCAACAGGTGCAGCCAGCAGCAAAAGCCGTCGAAACCCACCTTCACCGGAGCTCCATCTGGCCAGCTCCGTCCACCTCGCAACTCGCCGCTGCCACCACTGCGAAGCCCTCAGTCTAAAGAGCTTCCTCCAAGCTTCACGCCTCCAGCCGTTCCTTCTTCATCGCGCACAGCCATGGGGAAGAAGATCCCTTATTTTGCTACAGTACATGCCCTATTAATATTTACATTTTCTGCCATTGTCATCTTTTATTAATATTTTATTAAAGTTGCACTGCAAAAAATATTCGTTAGTTGTTCAAAATTGTCATTTCAGCATGTTCTCTTGATGCTTTCTTAATCTGAAGGTAGATTTTGCTCAATTATAGTCGAAACTAATTGTGAACATACGTTTTTAACCGATGAGAGTTTAAATATGTCATTGCCTCCCTGTGGACACGACTCGCTCTTCTGCAAGTGGTTATTTTAATTATTCATTAGTTGATTTTTCCACCCATAAAACTACAAACGATGCATCATTTTATGTAACAAACGACTTTAAAAGTGAAGAATCGACTCGTCAAATGGCGCCATTGTTGGGGAGGCAACAGACGCAATAATTTCACCTAATTTTATTTTTGATTATTTCTCATTGCATAGTGATTTGACCATTTATTTTCTTTTCTGTGCGAGAAATTTGTGCGAGGAATCCGCCATCGTGAGAGGCGACCCTTGACGTCGGCAGAGGAGGAATTGGTCGAGCTACCTTGCAAAGGAGGGGAAGGACGACGACACGACGATCATCTAGTCGCTGATTTAATTACAGTAGGATTAAGATTTAAGACTTGATTTTTCATTGCACATTTGGTTTGAAACCCTTATTTTGGGGTATATTTTAAGGGGTTTGTTCCCTGATTTTGTTTTAGGCCCGTGTTGGGTAATTTTTGGGAGCCTCTTCCTTTTTCTTTATATTTAGGTTTTTCTTAATTTATTTTGTGGATTGTTTACTTTTATTTGCTTGTGCATAAGTAGTTAAAAAAAATAAAAAAATGAGCTGCCTGCCCCTAGGACGAACCATTTAGGTCTGTATGAGCAGCCTCTAGCTTTACTTCTCTGCATTGCGTGCATTCTCACATCGTTGATTGCTAGAAGCAAGGTATGCATTCTCTTACTTTGCATCCTATTCTTGATCACGCATTGCATTTGGACTTAATTCAAAGACCACATAATTTGTCTTGAAGCGATCTAACAAGTGGTCATATATATTCGTGAGAAAGGACTAATTAAAGGAAGGACATTTAGAAATCAAGGACTTGATTGTCAAGCGTGGTGTGCGATTCAAAATTCAAGATCTTTTTGCGGTGAATGCACACTTATATTTTTTGCACCATGGCACTCATTTAGACACTCCTAAGTCTTGAAACGACTAGGACAAGAGCCCTCATACCATTGGATTCTGAAGTGTTTGAAACTTGAGATCAATGGTTTTGTAAATCCAAAGAGGGGGATACCCTGCCACGGATTTTTGGGGGTAGTTGAGAAGTACTGCGAAAGCACAGCTTCAAAGGAAGTCTTAGGGCTACTTGCATCCCTCGATCTTCCATCTTTGGATTTGCTTTATCATTTGAGATTTAGGGAAGAATACCTAAGCTCCAACTAGGTCTTTTTAGGCATTTTGAAGGTTGACAATAGGTGCATAATTGATTGGGAAACTTGCTTTGTCACCTACAATTTGAACTAAAGTCAAAAGCCTAAATTTGTAAAGACCGAACAAGTCCTTTTGAATTATGTTTGTAGTGCATGCTTGGTAGGCGTTCTCTTAGGAGACAACTTGTGTTTGATCCTAAACCTGAAAGAATCTTAAGAAGAGACCTTCCAAGGGTAGAAATGGCTGGTCAAAGGAGCCTTAAGGAATATTTCATTCCAACCAATCAAGCTGGCCCTGGACTATGTAGACCTAGAGGGGACAATCCTTATGAGATCAAAAGCAATACCATATCCTTGCTGCCCTCCTTTTATGGTACTACTAGGGAAGACCCTTACAGGCATATAGAGGAATTCACCGAGGTCTGTTCCATGGTGAAGCTGCAGGGCGTTACTGATGACGCTCAAATGCGGACCCTCTTTCCCTTCTCCCTTAAGGACAAAGCCAAGTATTGGTATCACACCCTTGATAATATTAATACTTGGGATGCCTTGAAGAAGGAGTTTTTGAAGAAGTACTTCCCCATGAGCAAAACCAATCACTTTAGGAGGGAAATTATGAGTTTTGCTCAAAAGGATGGGGAAGCATTCCATGATGCGTGGGAGCATTTTAACGACTTGCTGAGACTTTGCCCACATCACCTAGTGCCTAAATGGCAACTGGTTGAAACGTTCTACATCGGACTTAATGATTCGCATAGGCAAGCTGTGGATGGTGCCTGTGTAGGAACCTTTCTTTCTAAGACTAAGGATGAAGCTTGGAACCTGTTTGATACTTTGAGTGAGAATTCTATTCACTTGAATTCTGCCTACATGGATAGAAAGCCCACTCTCATGCAAAGAAAGTTGGAGGCGAATGAGGCAAGGGACACCCAGAATTTAGCCTATCAGATTCAATTATTGAATCAAAACATGAAAAGGCTTATGTCGAACCCGAGTTCATTCGTATCTAACACCTCCACCTCCCAAGCTTCCAAATGCTTAATTTGTCAAGGCAATACACACGCCACTGTGGATTGCCACTTGGCCTCCCAATTCCCTGAGCTTGTACAAGCGGATTTGAATGCCGCTCAAGGGTTCCGTCCTAGATCTCATAATGACCCTTTCTCCAACACTTATAATGAGGGATGGAGGAACCACCCAAACTTTTCATGGAGACAAGGAAATGTCTCAAATTCACGGAATTACAAACCACAATCCTTTCAAAACCATCAAATGAACCAACCTCAAACCATTTCCCAACCTAAGACCTTTGAG
The DNA here is from genome assembly GCA_037157565.1 of Thalassia testudinum. Classification (NCBI taxonomy): domain Eukaryota; kingdom Viridiplantae; phylum Streptophyta; class Magnoliopsida; order Alismatales; family Hydrocharitaceae; genus Thalassia; species Thalassia testudinum. The sequence goes on from JAZHRO010000024.1 coordinate 81,588,747, forward strand.
ATGGATGAATTGAAGGCAATGTTGAAAACTATGCAAGAAAGTCAAAGTGCCATCATCCAATCTCAAGACAAGGCTATACATGAGATGAAATCACAAATAGGACACCTTGTTGAGGCCGTTAGACAGAGGGAAACTGGGAAGCTCCCCAGTGCTGCTGAGGAAAATCCTAAAGGAAAAGGGATTGTCTTTAGGGAGCATGCTCAGGCGGTGACTATTTTGAGGAGTGGGAAAGAAATTTCCAAACCCGATGCTCCTATAGTCTCACACCCTAGAAAACCATCCACCCCGACTTTCACCCCCACCGGAGGAGACTTGCCCAAATCTTCTCCGCTTGAAATCACCTCACCGGAAGAAGTTGCCCCCATTCCGCCCCTTACTCGACATGACAACCCTTCCACCCAGAGATCGAGAGTGCCTTTTCCAGAGCACTTATCCACCTCTGGGTAGACTTCTGCTGGCTCATCTGGAGCCAAAGATAAGACGGATGAGATTATGGAAACTTTCAAGCAAGTGCAGATTAACCTGCCTTTGCTTGAAGCTATCAGGTAGATTCCATCTTATGCCCGCTTCTTAAAGGACCTGTGCACGAAAAAGTGGCAATCTAGAAAACAGGTCTAATAAAAAGTTGTCCTACCTGATTCTGTTAGCTCAATTGTTCAACATGGCACACCCCCGAAACTTAAGGACCTAGGAGCCCTATACATCTTAGTAGTTATTGGTGACTTACAAATTGATGAGGCTCTACTTGATCTGGGTGTGGGGGTGAACATCCTTCCGAGCTACGTGTATGAACAACTTGGGGGAGGCAATCTGAAGCCTAGCCCTGTAATCTCAAGTTGCTAATCGATCACTTAAAACACCACAGGAAATTTTGGAAGATGTCCTCATAAGAGTGGAGGATTTCTTCTTTCTCATTGACTTCTTAGTTTTGGACACTGACCCTACTAACAAGCCAACCAAACCCTCCATCATTTTGGGCCGCCCCTTCCTTACAACTTCGCATGCTTCAATCAATTGAAATATTGGGGCATTGAAAATGGGCTTTGGGAAAAGGAAAATCCAGCTTAATGTGTTTGATGCTTACAAACAAGCCAGACTTGAGGATTGTTCTCAAGTTGAGGTGATAGATGACCTGATTGAAGAGGCAACCCCTGCAATGTTATGTGATGACCCCCTTCAGCATGTCATGCTAAATGACCATTCCCATCTCTTCGAGGAATGTAAAGGGGATATACTAGAACTTGAGGAATTGCTAGGTGTTTCTGCTGAGTCTTCCCCCATCATTTCCACCGAAGGTAGATCTGCTACCTGAGATGGGGACATCTATTATGAAACCCTCAACCGTACAAGCCCCCAACCTTGAGTTGAAACCCCTCCCTGACACTCTCAAGTACATTTTCCAAGGTGCCAATGATACGTTCCTCGTTATCATTTCGGCTGTGCTATCTGAGGCACAAGAGGGAGCCTTGATTGAATGCTTGTCTAGGCACATGGAAGCTATTGCTGACATTAAGGGTATAGACTCTACACTCTGCATGCACCACATTTATACTGATGATTCCATCAAGCCATTTAGGAACATGCAGAGACGTCTGAACCCTAATATGAGGGAGGTGGTAAAAAAGAAAATCCTGAAATGGTTGGACGCTGGGATCGTATATCCCATTGCAGATAGTAAATGGGTAAGTCCTATTCATGTGGTGCCAAAGAAGGCAGGCTTTACTGTGGAATTCAAAGACCAAGGTGAACAAGTTGTCATTAGGCCCTCAACTGGATGGAGGGTCTATATTGATTACCGCAAGCTGAACACCGCTACCCAGAAGGATCAATTTCCTCTGCCTTTTATTGATCAAATTCTCAAGAAATTGGCATGGAATAAGTACAATTGCTTTCTCGATGGATATTTTGGGTACAATCAGGTGACAATCTTTCCTGATGACCAGGAGAAGATGACATTCACGAGTCCTTACGGTACTTTTGCATTCAGGCGTATGCCGTTTGGATTATGTAATGCCCCTGTAACTTTCCAGTGGTGTATGATGTCTATCTTTTCGGACATGATTGTCGAGTGTGTTGAAGTGTTTATGGATGACTTCTCCATTTATGGCTCGGCTTTCGACCAGTGTCTTTTGCACCTAGAGAATGTGTTGAAACGATGTAAGGAGACTGGTTTAGTCCTCAGCTGGGAGAAAAGTCACTTCATGGTACAGAAAGGAATTGTACTTAGGCATGTTGTATCTGAGCAAGGTTTGGAAGTAGATAAAGCCAAGATTGATTCTATTTCCAAACTTCCATTGCCTACGAACGTCAAACAGATTAGATCCTTTTTGGGCCATGCCGGCTTTTATAGGCGCTTTATTAAGAATTTTAGTAAAATTTCTAGGCCACTTTGTGACTTGTTGGTGAAGGAAGCTTCCTTTAATTTTGATTCAAAGTGTGCCAAGGCCTTTCAAACTCTAAAGGAGGCCTTGATCTCTGCACCTATTCTCCAAGCTCCTGATTGGACACTCCCATTTGAGCTGATGTGTGATGCTTCGGATTATGCAGTGGGAGCAGTCCTTGGACAAAGGGTTGAGGGAAGACCTCATGTGCTGCATTATGCAAGTAAGACTTTAACCGAACCTCAGCAAAACTACAACGTCACTGAAAAAGAATTACTTACTGTAGTTTTTGCTCTGGAGAAGTTTAGGTCTTATCTGCTTGGGTCTAAGGTGGTTATTTTTACTGATCATGTGGCAGTGAAACATCTCATTGCTAAGAAAGATTCTAAGCCACATCTGATTAGGTGGATCCTACTCTTTCAAGAATTTGACTTGGAAATACGTGAAAAGAAAGGAGTAGAAAATGTTGTGGCTGACCACCTGTCTCACCTTCCTCTTAATGACTCTCATTCTGGAGACATTCGCGAGACATTTCCCAATGAAACTCTGATGGCAGTTACACAAACTTTACCTTGGTATGCTGATACTGTAAATTACTTGGTCACTGGACAAACTCCTGACTCTTGGGATGAACAGAAAAGAAAGAGATTCATTTCCCAAGCAAGATATTTTCATTGGGAAGAGCCAGAATTATTTAGAATTGGACAAGACCAAGTATTGAGATGTTGTGTACCTGAAGAGGAACAACAAAGTGTGCTGAGCTTTTGACATGAACTTCATTGTGGAGGACACTTTGGTGCTAAGAAAACTACTTTTAAGGTTCTCCAGTCTGATTTCTGGTGGCCTTCCTTATTTAAGAATTCTCATAATTTTGTTAAGGCCTGTATTAGATGTCAACGGATTGGAACAATTGGGAAGAGGAATGAAATACCTCAACATCCTATTCAATCTGTTGAAATTTTTGATATGTGGGGAATTGACTTTATAGGCCCCTTCTCATTGTCCCATGTATGAATATATCTTGGTGGCAGTTGATTGTCTCTAAATGGATAGAGGCCATTCCTACGTGGACAAATGACCACTCTGTGGTTTTGAAATTTGTGAAGGCCAATATCATATCCCGTTTTGGCTACCCCAAGACCATTATAAGTGATGGGGGACCTCATTTCCGAAACCACCACTTCAATCGACTAATCAGGAGTCTGGGAGTGACTCACAAGGTTGCTACCCCTTACCATCCTCAGACAAGTGGCCAAGTTGAAGTGTCGAATAGGGAGATAAAAAATATTTTGGAAAAGACCGTTAGACCTGATAGGAAAGACTGGTCCCAAAAGCTCTATGATGCTTTGTGGGCATATTGAACGGCCTATAAGACCCCTTTGGGTACTTCTCCCTTTCGGATTGTGTATGGGAAAGCATGCCATTTACCTGTTGAGTTGGAACATAAGGCACTTTGGGCTATTCGAAGTGTTAACATGGATTTAGAGAAGGCAGGTAAGGCACGACTTCTAGAATTAAGTGAGCTTGAGGAGTTGAGGAAAGATGCTTATGACACCTCTCAAGCTTATAAAGAAAGAACTAAGGTCTTGCATGATAAGTTTATACTTTGAAAGACCTTTGAGCCCAACCAACAAGTCTAGCTTTTCAATTCTCGTTGGGATGGGCCTTACATAATCACCAAAGTATTTCAACATGGAGCTGTTGAGATTAAAAACCCTTCCTCTTCAGCAACTCCCTTTATCGTCAACGGTTAAAACCCTACATAACTTTGGATGGCCATCTAGTTGACGAAGTCACTCTTGAGGAGCCTTAGCTCCTACCATTCTCCGCCTTAGGTAATATCTTCCTTTAACTATTTTTGTTTTCAATGAGGACATTGTTTGAACCAGGCATGGGAGAGAGGACCTGAGGCATTTTGTTTATAGCATGCATACATTTTGCGTTAAAAAAAGAAACAAAAGAAAAAAAAGGGTTTTGAGCTTAATTGGCTAGGTCATACATTCTTAAGCAAATCAGAACTCTAGGGTAGACTAAGTTAATTCTAGGGTCAAACTTTAGAGGCTAAATGAGCTACTAGCTTTAGACCTTTAGGGTCCTTTGTGGACTTAAAAACTTAAGTAGGAGTTAAGTTGCGGACCATTCCTCAAGAGGTTGAGGAAGGAAGGCATGGGTTTGAGTTAAAAGGTGGGGTAGTACCTGGAGTCTTGTTCTACCTTTTGGTTTACGGGTCCTTGTAACCCAAGCATCCAAATTTCACACACTTGGTCTGGTGTAAATAAGTAATCAACTTAATTCCTTTCTTAAAAGAGATTTGGTTCTCTTAGTTTTGACTTAGGAGAGGATTGAAAACACAATTTGATTGGAAGAGTTCCCACCGCAGGAGAGGTGGAGTATATACTCACCTTGAGGATGCGATGATAACATATTACCTCCTCGGCGCTTGTCTCTTCGGATATCCATCCTACTGGGGGCATGTAAGCGCATTGCGCGGTTCAGGTACCATGGGCGACCCTATCTCGAAGTGTCGATTGCCATAGGCCTGAATTCGCTTAAGAAATCCATGGGAGATACTATCTCAAAGTGTCGATTAACATGAGTTCTTGGGGTCGTTATGGGTGGTGCTATCTCGAAGCATCAAAAGCCAGGCACCCTTCGAGGTATGGTAATGGGGACAATAAATCCGACACATACCGTGTTGATAGCTAATCTAAGGTTAGACTTAGAGGAATAAGAAAAAAGAAATCCTTTTTCCTTTAACTCAAATAACTCAGACCAATGCACATGCACGGATGCTTTAATCTCAGGGATCAATAAACCTTAGGGTAGAGTCAGAAATCAGGGAAACTCGTGCCTGCAACTCGTCTTTAGTCGACCTAGTCTGTAACTTAGCAACCACTTGGGAACCGTAGGTCTAGAGTCTGAACTTAATATGTTTCTCAAGGAAGACCGATTGAGTTGACTAGTCTACTTGGAGTGCTAGGTTTTGCTTCGATTTGCTAGGGACTAGCAAAAACTAGGCATGGGGGTATTTGATTAGCCCATATTTATGGGCTATTTAAGTATTTAAGTGCCTAGACATTAAGTTAATTCTAACATTTATTTAGCATAAATTAGGATGTAAATAGATTAATTCATATTTCTAATTTAATTACATAATTCATGCATTGCATTCATATTTAAATGCATTTAGAATTAACTTAGGATTGCATTCATTTAATTAGTTAACCAATTAGGTGCATTGCATATATTAATTTAAGTTAACATAAAAGTTGAGGGTTTTGTATATAAATAATCATAATATTTTAACATTATTATTATTTTTTTTATTCTTCTTCTTTCAGCAACGGCTGCATTTCCTTCGGCTGCCGCTCCACCACCACCAGCTGCCACACTGAAGCCTGCATTAAAGGAGTGGAGAATGTGGATCTGCTCCCGCCTCTCCATTTAAACCTATGCAGGTGGCTACGAAAGGAGGAGGGAGGCTGTCAAGTGGAGGAGGCTACCATCCCAACAATTCACCACTGTGCAGAGAGTTGAGCTCTCGTCCGTTCCACCACCACCGGCCTCAACCGCGGCGACGAGCCTCCACCACCGCAGGCGTGTGGCGTGACAGGCCACACTGCCATCTGGAGCTCGTCTGCATCACTGTGCCTCACCAGAATCAACATCACCACCCTTGCCGTCATCACTAACAACCTCCACTGCAACTTCACATCCCCGTCAGTTAAGACGTCCAGGAAGTTTCCCAGACATCTGAAGCTCCTACAGCACACCTTCATCTTCCTCCCCTGTCCTTAGTTTTCTTTCCAGCCACCAGTCACAGCTACACCGCACGCCCCTTCCATCCTCCAGCTCCATCCCCAACCCACAGCTACACCGCCCTTGCTGCGGCTGCCTTACCTCCACTTCACACCCGCATCACCCGCGCGCGTACGCACTACCTCCAGCGCACCACCCTCGCGCACACAGCAGTAGGACCGGCCGCTCACTTCACACTCGCACCCCTTCGGCTACACAAGCCTTGCAGCCTAGGCGCGCCGCACCTCCTGCAGCATCCACAGTGCATGCCCCTGCTGCGCTTCATTGCCTTCAGCCCTTAGCGCACCCGCCTCACCGCCTGTAGCAACACCTTCTGCCTACACGTAGCGTGCACACCCGTAGGTTTTGATCAGGATAAAATTTATCTAAGCCTTCTAAAATTCATATAAAAATATTCTATGAGATTTGGTATCCTTGATTTGATCATCTGAACCTATTTCGACCTTGAAAAGAATCTCAAATAGATTTCTACCTTAATTTGGATTTCTGCATAAATTTTCCAGTAAAACTTGGTCAAAAATAAAATCCAACTTCACCACTAGATTCCTTGGGTTAAAATGAAGTTTTTACCAAAATTTGGGCCCAATCAAAATTCATGTTGACCAAGTTTGCAATCTAGTCCCTTAAAACTCTATTCTTCACATAAAGCCCCTAGCTTATGAAATTTCTTACGTTTAGCCCCCCAACGTTGTTGTCTTGTTCACAAAAGGGTCCCTGCCACCATGGCAGGTGTGAACCCAAAGGCACCGACCTTCTAGAGAGGATCTCTCTCGGTTCAACTCCTAATCCCTCCAAAATTAGAGGGATTACTGTTTAGACAATCAAGAATCCATCCAACCGCATTATAGGGAATGAAATTGATCCTACAAGCCAGGTGAGCTCAAGCTTTTCCCAAAATAAGAACTCCCTAAAATCCTATTCCTTTGTGAGAATTCTTCCTAACAGAGCTTGCCCAGGAGTTCTATTTAAGCTCTAGCATCTTCCAGCGTCCAAAACTAGTCCAGTTTGGCCCTAAAACCCTCTTCCTTTCTTCCTCTGGCCAACTTCGACCGTGACTCCGGCGACCTCCTCATTCTCACTTGTCCATGCCTCCAACCATCAAATTGGAAGCACCACTTTCTTCCTTGCCTTCTTCCAGCGACGACCGCCTAAAGCCCCGTCGACTACAACCCCTTCATCGTCGCTGCTCTATTACCAGAGACTTCTCCTTCCCCGATGCTGGCCAATCACAGTCGGCACCTCTCTTCATCCCCTTCGTCCATTAGTTAGGTCAACTCCTCCTTCTCCCTCTCTAGATTAGATACAACCTATCCCTTTCTTATTTCGATCAACAACTCACCCTATTCCCCTCTGTCTTCCTCCACTTCAGCTGAACTTCGGTGAGGCCGCCCACACACCACAAGCCACCAAACTCCATCCACTAGTTCCAAAACATCTGCCTCATCTCCACAACCAAAACTCTCAAGAAATTGAGGGGATTGATCACCCAAACCGCCCATCGAACACCACCATCATCGCACCTCTTCCCTGACTTCGCCAGACCATAACACACAATCCCACACCACACAAACACCACCAACAATTCACCATCCTCCAATGAAGCTCCTAGACCTTCTAATTAGGGCTTTTGAGCCCGTATTTGTGTTTGCAGGTCTCACTGTCGCTCACTATCACTACCATCATTTTTGACTCCGTCCGCCACGCTCCAAATAGCTCTAACCTCGCTACCGATTCCAAATGCTGTGGCCTAGTCCCAGGAACCTTTCCAAGGCTTCAATCGAGTGGAAGAGCCTCAGCAACTGCTCCAATTGAAGATGCAACCTCAACTGCTGCGTGCTAAGAAGAAGGAGGCACTTTAGTGCCACATTGTAAAGCTACAAGCCATTGCAGTCGCATAAGTTGAATTTGTGAATCCAGCTCTTCGCCCTATACTCCGGGGTCAGGTCCCCGCTTCACATGCCCCTCACACCTCGCTCGTGCACACAACACGCGGGTCTGGCCAATGCTTAGGATCCAGTTTCTTGACTTCTTACCAGAACCTATATCTGGATATCTGAGAGAGAAAGAAGAGGATTTGTGAGGAGGTGGGAGGGTTTTGCTCGAGATCCTTGGCGCTATGATGAAGAGGAGACTTTACACTTAGCCTCTAAGTGCCTTGATGTGTGCTCTGAGGAGAGTTTGCCTTGTGTTTGAGAAGGCTTGAATAGGTCATTTGAAGACCTAAAGAAAGGAAGGCTTTGAAGGCTTAGGTTCCCTTGTGTGCCTTCTATGAGGCTCTGTGCGATGAAGTTAAGTCATTTAATATAACATGGGCAACGTCTGATTTGGTTCTATTAATACTGTTGGATTATTTAAGTACCTAAGTTAAATTGATTGAAGGTACTGTTGAATTATTTGAATAAATTGACTATGAGATGTATGCTTAATTAGAGGGATCTAAATGGTGATCTAATTGGATTCTCAATGACAAGGAAGGTTGGGTGAGGGAAACCATGTAACCCATGGGGACGTCTACCATATAGGGGTCTTTGTAGGGCTCTCCCTTCCTGGCTTCCCAAGTATTTCTCGGGTGAGTAATTTTCTGATCAAGAGGTATCATCCGCCTCGAACCTCCTTAGTCATCCAAAGATTTTTGGGTGCCTTGATTGGGTCCATTACACATTCTGTTCCTCATTTGGCTCACTAGTGCATGTTCAGGAGGAGGTCCTTAAGACCAACCTTGAGACCTCCATTAGCAATTCACTCTCGTTGAGGCCAAACCTCAACTCACTTGTTTGTGCTACCTTCCAACCATATTGATATCTCTTCCAACTCTTCTACTTCTAAGCCTAGATCTCCTTTAGCTACATCCATGGAGAATCAAGAAGAAGAACCCAATCTCCAGAATCAGCTACAGTGCCTTGATAACACCACACAAGGGGGTAATAATTATGTTGAATATGGCCCATCTTTAGAATAAAAGGCACAACATAAGTAGAATAGGAGCATTGCATGCATCATGTACCAAGATTGCTTATAAACTGTATTAATGGCCATTTGTGTAAGCATTTGTCAAAGCAGGCCTCAGATGAGCAATCGGACTGCACGGATGGATTCATAACGATGAACGGAGTCCAACGGACTCAAGATCGGCCAAATCTGACATCCGGAGCTCCTACAATGGGCCCAAGAAGTTCTGACCGTTGATCTGGAGACCAACGGCCCAGATTGTGCCACGTCAGCCCGCCCCCACCGCACGCACGCCTTCAGCCAACCAAGGAAAAATCTCGACCGTTGATCTTCGATTGAACGACCGAGATCCGCGCACCCGCCCGCATCCACGCCGACAAAATCGCGGGCGTGGCGCAACGATTAGCTCGCACGCCCACATCCACGCAACGCGCGTTCGAGCAGCGCGGGGGGGGATTTGAAGGCGGGCGAAGGGCGCGGAGAAATTGGGCCGCCCGATCAGCAGCGGGCGGCCAGGATCTCGCCACGCGGCGCGACCACAGTGCACGAGCGCCCACGTGCGCACGCACGTCGGGCGGAGACACACGCACACGCGCGCCCTAGGAGCGATCTCAGCGCAGGCGAGGAAGGCTCTCAACCGTCCGATAGGGCTCTCGTTCAGCGGCCATGGATCGTGCGAGGAGAAGGAACGGGGCGGGCGGCTGATCGGCGGCGAGAGGGCTACACCGACACTTTTGGAAGTGGTTTTAGCGACGCTCTGGATGTCGCTAAAGCCCCTTCTTCTTTTAGGAAGCCCCTAACTCTATTTAAACCCCCTCCAACCACCATTCAAGGCATTCACTCCCCCTTGCAACTAGTCCACTCCCCTCTTAGCTATCTTTAGGCACTCTTGTAATCGCCGAAGACGACGAGCCACCGACAGAGCCTCCTCCACCGCCGTGGCTGCCTCGTCGCTCTCCACTCTCTCTCTCTCTCTCTCTCAAGCTTTCCATTACTTTTGTTGAAGGATGTATTTAATGTTGTAAGTTATGAACTACGAATGCATGTTTAATGAAGTTATTTTCCGTTCAATTGCCATTTTAATTTCTGTTCGAGTTGCATGATCAAAACCAAGAGCTTTCTAACCCTAAACTCTCTCTCTCTATCTCTCTATCTCGCTTTTCAAAAATCGCATCTTTTGCAAGCAAAACTCCACATTTTCCGTGACAATAAGTGATAAACAAAAATCCGATTTCCACGCCTCCCTGAGACCGACACTCGGACTCACCTCTGTTTACTTCTTTTAAAATCGACATATCAAGTGCGACTATAACGACACATCTTAACACTCACGCACAGAGACATGTCAGTTTTTGGCGCCGTTGCCGAGGAGGCAACGGATTTGTTTTATCACATCCATTTCACATTCATTCTCACATCGTCTAATGCCCAATTTTCCTTTTTACTTGACGGTTGCAGGAATTCGACGCATGGACGGCAAAGCGACGCATCCCACGACGGTAGCAAGGGAGTAGGCACCTCGAGGACCAATAGTGAGTGATCTTTCTCTCATCATTGTTTGCTTGAGTGAAAAATCTAAAAAAAAAAATTGTAAAAACTGAAAAAAATGGGCGTGGTGTATGATTGCTTGACCTACATCCTTAACACATCACCCCACAAAAAAATGTACACTCTAACATTCTGAACAAATTCTTGGAGTGTTCTTTTCTTTTTCTTGAGTGGTGTTTGCGAAGCCACCATGAGTTGACCTGGGCCGCACCACTCAACCTTAAAACTGACTCATCTAATAGAAGCTGCATGATCATTAGGATGAGTACACTAGGGTTTTAGAGCCTCTACAGAATAAAAAGGAAATCTACTTTCATCAAATTGTGTGCAGAACTTGACGTGCCCACTAAAACTTGTTTGAAAATATTAAGACACGTCAACCCTAAAAAGTACTAAATTAAGGATGAAACACTAAAAGCACCACATCTTAACAAATCCTTGCTTGAAAATCATGTTTTGCTAGAAGCACACACTTTGAAAGTGGAAAATTAAGAGGCACCACCCCCAATCAATGCTTCATCACATCACCCTAAGCACAAGCACTATCCTAACCCTTTAAAACTGAGTAGACATGCCCTAGGCAGGACTGAGTTAAGTCTCAAAAGGCGAGGTTTTGTTCGCTAGACACTTGGCTTTCATTCCCTTGGTAGAATCTGGTGACTAGGCTGTGGGGCAGTGTCAAACGACCGCGATTGTGGGGTCTATGGAACCGGAGGCGCAAGCCAAAGGAAGAACCTTCCCTGCAATCCCCTTGTAATCAACCTGGCCAGATTAGCCTTGGGAAGGGGAGTCCAGTGCTTACGGACTTAATCAACCTTTGTGAGATTTCTAGGTCTCCTAAGGAATACACCATAAGGACTAGGCTTGTTTGCTTGGTTGAGTACACAACTCTCTCTCATCTATTCTTCCCGCATCCCTCCATTTCTTCCAAACCATGGATTTCAATGCCTACCCATCTTACCCAAACTACCCCCAACAGGATTTGTATGCTAACCCAAGTGGACCATACCCACAGCCTACTTGGGCTAACCAACCACCAAGTTGGGGATACAACCTTGAATATCCCTCTTGGCCCAACTATGACCAAACCGCACCAACCTCTTATTGGAATGCACCCAACATAGCCACCCAAGGGTACAATTCAAATCGTGGGGCTCCATATCTCGATTCTCCTCACGATGCCTCCTCATTTAGGTCCGACCCGCTCTACTTTGATAGGACCTACACTTTAGGAGAACACCAAGAACCCTACCCGTCTCAGGATAATAACCAAGAAAGGTCATTGGAATTCAACAATCTTTCCTACTTGACCTTTGGATTAGAAGGAGTTCTAGACAAATGGAAATCAGAAAATTATCAGAAATCTAGGCAAGCCCAGGATCATCAACCTTTGATTTGGTCCCCTAATGAAGAATCTGACTGGGAGGAGAACTTAGAACCTCAACTATTCTGGAGTAGGACCAAACAGAGAATGGTTCCTCTTGAAGAACTGGACCCTGAACATGATAGAATAGAGAACCCACCCAAGAACCTAAACACTAGTGTGGGTTCTGATCCACAACCTCAACCATACTCTCTTAACCTGGATTTCAAGGAGGAAATCCAAAGGACACCAAATGACACCATGTCAATTCTTGATAACCTCCAGTTAGAACTACATATAGACAGAATCAAGAATTGGTTAAAGGGAAACAGGCCATGTTAGATTTGTTCCAACAATTGGGGGAAGAAGGCCTGAGAAAGCTATTGCACACAACACCATTCATGGAATTCATAAAGCAAGGACCTACCATGATCAATTGGACTACACCTAGTCATCCTGATTTGGTTCAGTCCACCATTGATATCCCTTAGGAGTTGGACAGCTCAGTGGATAAGGACAGTAAGGATTCCTCGGAACACAATTTGGGGAGCATTGAGGACAAACATCAGGAGGAAACTGAGAATATGAGGGGAGATGCCTTGGAATCCGAATCTAATCGGCCCAAGAGAAGCAATCCGGTGGGAACAGTAACCAACATCGGAAATGGGGAATGGAGTTACAATTTCAAAGAAATCGATTATGAATCGGTTGGAATCCCCATCACAAATTTGGAGGAGGGTCGAGAGAAAGAATATGATCTAGAGGATGAAATTGACCCTACCTCTAATGCAACCCCAAACAGTGAATCTGATACAAAGGAGGTTGAAGAAAATATTCTTAAGATCAAGGGCTTGGAGGGAATGAGCAATGAAACCATAGTTGTGGAAGAGATGGATTCGTCTTTGGAGAGAGGCCTCATGCTTGATTGTAGGGCTCATTATGAAACTCTGGACTTTGTTACCTTCCCGATCAGAATAAAGATCCCGCAACCCGAATGCGCTAGAATTGATACACTTTCGATGGATTACAATTTTATGGGGACACATGCTGAATATAAAACATACATCTTTAGTGTCTGGCATGTCATATTTGGGGAGCGTTCGTCTACATCAACTTGTTTGCATGCCCGCAGACTAAGAGAGGATCTGACACGGGCATGCATGATACAGAATTCCCGCCCCTTAGGAAGGGGACTCCACCACAACGTTGTTCGCATCTGTGGACTTCTGATTTTGGGTTTGGTTGATTTTGTACATACCTCCTTGACCCAAGCCATTCCCATTTGTGCACCGCCCAGCTGGAGACGTTAAACTCAGCACTTCCTGGGAGGCAACCCAGAGGATTTAGGCTGATCTGGTAGTTCACGTCACTCAGGTACTATCTTTTTGAACCCTTTTGCATCATGTATCTGCCAATGAGGACATTGTCCAACTTAAGCATGGGGGGGTGGTAAATTGCATAATCCTGAGCTCAATTAATCAGTCTGAATGAATAAATTAATTTAAAAAAAAAAAAATTTAGGAAGAAAACTTAGGCATTAGAAACTTGTCAATAGTGGGAAATAATATAGAAAGAACTTAAACACTTAGACTTTTCAGGCCTTCAGGCTTAATCAGCCCTGGTGTTCGTTAAAATATGGATTTAGCGGCGAATCCTTGCAACCTTAATCTATTCTAATCCACCTACTAAATAAGGTAATAAGTATATGATTTATCAACTCACCCTCTAACTTAGGAAAACGTTGAGTCTAAGCATCTGCACACATTTTTGCACAGACTCACTTCTCGGAGATTTTGATAGAAATTGGGTAGCTAATGAACTCTCTAGGGTGGTATGGCTGGCAAGTTGTCGTGGGTAACAGCCCATTGGCAGGTTGTCCAGAACCCAGCCATAGGCCATTTCTTTTTCGTTGCCTCTAGGTACATTTGAGATTAGGGAAACCACCTACAGAAAAAAAAAGAAGAAAAGAAAATAAACCACACTTCACCGCACAAGTATGGCTGGCAAGTGATCATGGGTAACAGCCCATTGGTCGATTGTCCAGAGCCCAGCTCAATAATTGCACAAAAAAAGACCAAAACACCTAAGGAAGAAGCGGGGAAGTAGTACAAGCAGGGGAGATATACACTGGAAAAATTCTTCTGTTGACCCCAATTAAAACAAACATAGGGAGAAAGCTACCAATCGAACAAATACACCTTCAGGCAAAAATTTATTTTCTTTTCCAGTCACCTAGAGGCGTAGAAACTAGAAGTCTGTCTCAATTACCGTTAAGTGAATCTATCACAACATTCACACCAAGATGCTTAGCACTTAGGGTTTTGACCGAGTTTTGGCTGGGTTGGGTAGCCGTAAAAAGTTACCAACCCACACTGAATTCCGAAAAAAAAAAAAATAAAAAAAAAAAAATATATATATATATATATATAGTTATATATACATTAAAGCAAGGATTCAGGCGATTCGTATTTTGGCAGACACTCAGGTGCTGCTTAGTCTTTGTAGATTAAGATCTGCATATATTTCCTCTTATTGACAAGTAACGAAGTGCCTAAGCAATTACTTCTTGAATTCTGCAAGCAAAATAAAAACTAGAATAAACCTTGCTAGGGACTAGAAAAGAGTAAGCATGGGGGTATGATAACACCACACAAGGGGGTAATAATTATGTTGAATATGGCCCATCTTTAGAATAAAAGGCACAACATAAGTAGAATAGGAGCATTGCATGCATCATGTACCAAGATTGCTTATAAATTGTATTAATGGCCATTTGTGTAAGCATTTGTCAAAGCAGGACTCAGATGAGCAATCGGACCACACGGATAGATTCAGAACGACGAACGGAGTCCAACGGACTCAAGATCGGCCAAATCCAACATCCGGAGCTCCTACAATGGGCCCAAGAAGTTCTGACCGTTGATCTAGAGATCAACGGCCCAGATTGTGCCACGTCAGCCCGCCCCCACCGTACGCACGCCTTCAGCCAACCAAGGACAAATCTCGGCCGTCGATCTTCGATCGAACGGCCGAGATCCAAGCGCTCGCCCGCGGTCGCCGTGACAAAAGCGTGGGTGTGGCGCAACGGTTAGCGTGCACGCCCGCATCCACGCGACGCGCGTTCGAGTCGCGCGAGGGGGGATTTGAAGGCAGGCGAAGGGCGCGGAGAAATTGGGCCGCCCGATCAGCAGCGGGCAGCCAGGATCTCGCCACACGGTGCGACCACAGCGCACGAGCACCCACGCGCGTGCGCACGCCGGGCGGAGACGCGCTCGCACATGAGCGCCCGAGGCGCGATCTCAACGTGGGCGAGGAAGGCTCTCAGCCGTCCGATCTTCGATCAGACAGCTCTCATTCAGCGGCCATGGATCGTGCGAGGAGAAGGAACAGGGCAGGCGGCTGACCGGCGGCGAGACGACTACACCGACGCTTTTGGAAGCGGTTTTAGCGACGCTCTGGATGTCGCTAAAGCCCCTTCTTCTTTTAGGAAGCCCCTAACTCTATTTAAACCCCCTCCAACCACCATTCAAGGCATTCACTCCCCCTTGCAACTACTCCACTCCTCTCTTAGCTAGCTTTAGGCACTCTTGTAATCGTCGGAGACGACGAGCCACCGACGGAGCCTCCTCCATCGCCGTGGCTGCCTCGTCGCTCTCCACTCTCTCTCTCTCAAGCTTTCCATTACTTTTGTTGAAGCATGTATTTAATGTTGTAAGTTATGAACTACGAATGCATGTTTAATGAAGTTATTTTCGGTTCAATTGCCATTTTAATTTCTGTTCAAGTTGCATGATCAAAACCAAGAGCTTTCTAACCCTAAACTCTCTCTCTATCTCTCTCTCTCGCTTTTCAAAAATCGCATCTTTCGCAAGCAAAACTCCGCCTTTTCCGTGACAACAAGTGATAAACAAAAATTCGATTTCCACGCCTCCCTGAGACCGACACTCGGACTCACCTCCGTTTACTTCTTTTAAAGCTGACGTATCAAGTGCGACTATAACGACACCTCTTAACACTCACGCACAGAGACACGTCATGCCTCAATGATCTATTTCAGGCATTCATGAACCCACCGCAGCATCCTCTAATGCGAGACCATTACAATCCCGCTGCGATAGCAATCAAACCCAGAGTTCAATTCCCAATTGGAGGACTTGATACTGAACTCAAGCCCAATATGCTTCATGCTATCCCCAAATTCCATGGGCTTAACTTTGAAGATCCTTTCTAGCACATCTAGCAGTTGAAACATCTGGCCCAAACCTTCAGGCCACCAACTCAGAATCGAGATATCTTACTCATGAAAATGTTCTCTTTCTCCCTCATAGATAAGGCAGCACACTGGTACCAAACTCTGACCCATTCGATCAACACTTGGGTTGAACTCCAATCTGAATTCCTCAGGAAATTATTTCCTGTTGGTCGGACGAATGCCTTGAGGCACTAGATCACATACTTTACGCAAAATCGGGGAGAACCACTTCATTAGGCATGGTATCACTTTCTGAATCTCATGCGGAAATGTCCCCATCATGGAGTTCGTAAATGGGAACAGGTCTAGTCTTTTTTTTACCAAGGACTCTATGAGGATATCGGACTCTTTATCAATGCAACCTGTGGTGGCAACATCATGGGTTAGCATGAAGATACCATTTGGGAGAATCTCAAGAATATGTGTGAGAACTCCATAAATAATGAATCTATGGGTATGTTCAACCGGACGACTACCTATGCATTGACAAACACACAGGGGGCACACGAAGCTCAAGGCATGTCCTCATCCGTCGATCTGGAACTAATGGCTAATCAGCTAGACAAGGTCTTTGTTATCGAGAAAAAGGTAGATGAATTGACTCAGCATCTGCAGAGAACCACCTCGGCACAGTAGAGTACGTATGCACAACTGCCCTTCGATAGGGAGGCTATGCATAACATTATCTCCACTCTCACTAGGGGATGGACTCATATCCACCCCCGTCTGATCATGGTTTTGGAGGAAACTCTGGAACTACCTGCTCTAGTTGGGGGAACTCTAAACCCTCGTACTCTGACTTCTCTAGAGTTTCTTAGACCTGCGAGGATCTCCATGCCATCTAGAATGATCCATTCTCAAACACCTATAACCCTGGATGGCATAATCATCCCAACTTTGCATGGTCAGGGAATAATCAAAATTTGAGATCTCAATTCCAATCCCGACCACAAGCTCCACACCCATATCAACCTGCTCAACCTAGGCCCAATTCAAATTATCAATCTAGGCCATCAAGGGACGATCAAATGACACTGATCTGCAAACCCTGAATGACATTCAAAAGACCAATGCATCCATGCAGAAACAGCACAGAGATGAGATTACAGAGGTTCAAAATCAGCTCGCACAGATGGCGAATTCTTGCCAACATGGTGCACTTCCATCTCAGTCTTTGCCAAATCCAAATAACGTGTTGAATCAAAGGTGCGTTATGAACCCGAATCAGGGCCAAGCTCACTATGTTTATCAAGCCCCTTCTGCTCCATCACCTAACGGGATGGAGGCCTCGACATCATACTCAATATATCAGCAGCAACCACCACTTCTGCTGACTCCAAACCAAAACCAGGTGGGACTTAATTCTGTTACCACCTGTAGTGGCAATTCAACTCAAGATCCACCTTACCCAAGCCACTTTCAGCCTGGTAGTTCAGAGCCTAACCCTAGGTTGGTTATCCAGGACACCCTAATCCCAAATCCAGAACCTGAGCCAATCCTAGAGGAACCTACAAAGGTTCCATTTCCTGAGGCCTTGACCAAAGGAAAGAGGAAACCCAAACCCGTGGCACTTGAGGAAGACTTGGTCAAGCTCTTTGAGCAAGACTAGATAAACATCCCCTTTATGGTTGCAATTTGCCACATACCGGCTTACGCGAGATTTCTGAAGGATTTATGTACACCAAAGCGTAAGCCATGAGGCAAAGATGAGAGTCCGATCGTATTGTCTGAGCAAGTTAGTTGATGCATCGGAGATTCGTTGTGAAAAGGTTTGAGTTTGGAAAACTTGTCATCGTAGTTTGATTCTCGAGAAAATCCATCGATTAGATAAAATTTATAATCGAAACTCGAAAGTTGAGTCCCGGGTTAAACACGGGGAGGTGAACGTTTGGTTTGAAAAATCCTTATTTTGCTTTTTATTTCTTTTTGTCATTTTTATCTTTTGTTATTTTTTTGGTACTTTAATAGGGCAAGAGATTAGGTCGATGAATTCTAGCTAATCTACCTGCAAAATAAAAAGAGAGAGACAAAGAGAGAAGCAATCATGTATTTTTATAATCAAATGTTTATTACAACTAGGAAAGTAGGAAAACTATACTACGAAAGCAATAAAGATAGAGATGGGTGAGAGAAATCCCCCTCGACGATTGCTTGGAGGACGACTTGCTCTGACGTCACTTGGAGGAAGATGGTGAGGAGCAGGATAAACAAGGATGGAGCTGAAGGATGGAGGGCGGGGCAGGATGGCTTCGCAGTAAGGATCTTCTTCTCGAAGGGAGGTGAGACGACGGCCGTGGGATGCTCCACGAAGGGGGTTGAGAGGTGGGAACAAATGTTTGTTTTCCACTCTAGAGGAGCATCCCAGGCTTGAGACAAGCTCTCTCTAAAGCCTTAGAGGTGGTGAGGAGAAGAAAGGAAGAGATGAAGAAAAATGGGAGGGGTAGGGGTCCTTTTATAGTGGAGGACATTTAGTGACTGTCATAAACGTCACTGAAGATCCACCGCAAATGTCACTGAAGATCTTGCTCACGAGCCCCTACTGCCGCACTACTAGCACGCACTCCACGCACCCTTGTCGCCCGTGCACGCGCACTATGCGCCCACAAGCCTCACGCTCGTGCGCACTGCTGCTACTTCCTCTGCCTCTGCATGCACACGCATGCCTGCGCAGCTGTGCGTGTGCTTGCACATGTGTAGCTTGGGTTGCACTACGTGGCACGACCTGGGCTGTCCATCTTCTTTCCATTGTTGGGGCTGCTACAGAGGTTGGGTTGAGTCGATTTTCGCGTCGTTGAGGTGTGATCGTCGACCCGAATACAATGTGCAGTTGGATTTATCGTTTGAAGCTCCAGATTACGTCACCTAGTCCCTTGGCCATTGATCTTCCTCAAACTGCATATGGTGATATGGGACTCCAATCAAGGCAATTTTAGAGGCGTTGGACTCCGATCGTTGTCCTGATCAGATTTATATGGTCGGATCATCAATCCGAGGCTCCGAAATAAATCTCCTTCCCTCCTGACCATAAAAAGGATGTAACTAACCTAAAATATACATTACTCTAAATGCAGGATGATGCATGCTATGCAATATTTATAACATGAAATACAAATCTGAGCCTAGGAACATGCATGAATAAGCATTTTATCCTCAATAATTGTGTCTACATCATACCCCCATGCCTATCTTTTGCTAGCCCCTAGAAAAATTAAACTACATGCTACATATAACAAATAGAATTAGGACTCGATTGCTTAAGCCTAAGTTGTTTATTAACAATAGAAAATTTCAACGAAGGTCCTAAATTATGAAAACTCAACAGTGCCCAGGTGTCTGCCAGAATGCAAACCGCCCAAGTCCTCATTGATAACTCTACATCCAAAGATGATAATTCCATCAACTAGAGTTAGTTTTGAGGATATATGTGAGTTAATGACATACCATAATGGGCTTAGAAGCATTGCATGCATGACAAATTAAGATTGCTTATAATCAATGTTTAATGGCTATGTGTACAAGTGCATGTTGAAATAGGCATCAAATGAGCAATCGAACTGCACGGATGGATTCAGATCGACAAATGGAGTCCAACGGACCCGAAATCCTTAAATTTGACATCCAGAGCTTCCCCAACAAGCCCAAGAAGTTATGGCCGATGATCTGATGATCAACGGCCCACAATCTACCACGTGGCACCATCTGCCACACACACGCACCCTGCTCTTCTTCATCGCACATGCAAGGAGCATTCTCGCCCATCTGATCTCCCATCGGACAGCTGAGCACCCACGCAAAGCCTCGACAAAGTGCGGAGGCAACGCAGTGGTCAGCGCCCCACCACACGAACACATAACGCATGTTGGATTTGCACTGGCTACGTCCGCACGTGCAATTGAAATTCAGCCATTGATGGGTGCGCGGATAGATCAAATGGAGGCATGTGGCGCTATCTTGAGCGTCCAACGTAAACGCACATGATGTCACACGCTCATTGCGTGCAGGGCGCGATCCAGCGCACTCGATCGCGTGCAATCCCAGCCGTTGATGCACTATCTGGTGGTCGTCATCTTGCGAAGGATAAGAGAATTGTGAAGGCGCGCACGCCTAGGGCGACGTGGCACACCCTCAGCTATCCAATGGCGATCCATGCCTCGGATCAGACGGCTAAGGATGCGCGAGCGCAGATTGAAAGAAGACACATGCGTGCGCGCTTGGACCAGCAAGCAAGGGGCTTCACCGACACTTCTGGAATGGGTTTAGCGACGTCCTGGACGTCACTAAAACCCCTGCCTGATTTAGAAACCCCTTCTTCTCTATAAAAAGCCCCATACCCCTCCATTCATCTCCATCTCTTAGCATTCAATTCTCATTCCCTCTCCATGCAACACTAGCCCTCTCCTAGCTCCATCAAACACTCCATATCCGCCGTCGGAGTTGTCGAGCCACCGACGGAGCCCCCTCCATCGTAGTGGCCGCCTCGCCTCCTCCTCGCCTCCTCTTTTACTCTAGTTTTATGTTGCACCATTTTAAGCTTTTATCTATTGTTGTATTTGTAAACAATCTCTAATTGCATACTATATGTTGATGTTGCTTCTTATATCATAGTTCACATCTCCTTAAGTGATTGTCATGTTTTAAACACAAGCTCTAACCCTACTCTCTCTCTCTCTTTCGCTCTCATTTTTGCAAGCAAACCATGCTACCATTTTGTGACACCCAAAGCAACCAAAACTAATCTGATTTCATGCCTCCCTAAGATCGACACTTAGACTCACAAATCCATATCTTAATTTAAAATTGACGATGCAAGCACATGCTGCAATGACATAATTAAACCAGCGCATTTTGCATGCGTCAATTTTTGGTGCCGTTGTCGGGGAGGTAACGAATTTCTTTTGTCGCTTTCATCTCACATTAGTATTCACATCTTCTGACTCATTTTTCTCTCTCTACTTGATTGGTTGAAGGAACTCAACGCCTTGGTGACGGAGGAGCATGATCCAAGACATTAGACAAGGAGTGAAGTGCTGCGAAGACTGTTGTGAGTAGTACTCCACCCATTGATTGTTTGATTGCCTAAAAGAAATACAAAAAAATATATATAAGTAAAGTGCTACGAAGACTGTTGTGAGTATTACTCCACCCATTGATTGTTTGATTGCCTAAAAGAAATACAAAAAAAATATATAATTTAAAATTAGCATGGCGAATGGCTACTTGACCCACATTCCAAACTCATCACCCAACCAAAAAAAATACACTCTAACATTCTTGAAGAAATAAACCTTCTGGGTATTTTTCTTTCTTTTAAGTGGTGTTTGTGAAGCAACCATGATTTGACTTGGGCCACACCACTCACCATAATTAAAATCAACTCACCTGGTAAAATTGCATGAACACTAGGGTGAATACATTAGGGTTGTTTCTCTAGGGCCACATCATTCTAAAGGAAATCAACTTTTGCCCATTGTGTTCAAAACCTTGTGTGCCTACTTGAACATTGTTTGAAAACATTAAGGAATTTCAACCCTAAAAATCACTAAAGAAAGGACAAATCATTAAAAGACATCACATCCTAAAAACCTTGCTTGAAAACCATGTTTTGTTGAGTGCACGCACATGCTCAACTGGACTAACTAAGAGGCACAACCCCAAACAACGCCTCATCACATATCCTGAGCACAAGCACTAACCTAGCCCTCATTAAAATGGAGTAGATGTGCCCTAGGCAGGACTAGTCTAAGTCTTTGAGGTGTGATTAGGTTTGCTAAGCACTTGGCCTTCATTCCCTTTATAAATCTGGTGTCTAGGCTGTGGGGAAGTGTCAAACGACCGCGGTTGTGGGGTCTATGGAACCGGTAGTGCAAGCTAAAGGAAGAACCTTCCCCTCAATCCCCTCATAATCAACCTGGCCAGATTAATATCAGGAAGGGAGGTTAAGTGCTTGCAGATTTGATCATTCTCTTTAAGGCTTCTAGGTCACCTAAGGTATACACTATAAGGACTAGGCTTGCTTGCTTGTTTGTGCACACACTTCTCGCACCTGTCCTTCTCCGCATCCCTCCCCATTCTTCTCTAGTGTATGCATGGGAGACGATCACTTCATCTTGAGCTGTTTGTTTTAGAAAGGGAAATCAGGAGGAGACTTGATTTTTCAAGGGAAATGGCTGACCCAATAATTGGTGAGATTGAGGACCAACCTCAACCCGATGCTATGGCCATCATTTAGGCCCAAATCTCTGCCAACCACCAACTTCAAAAACAACAGACCCAAACCATCATGCAAGCCATACACCGATTGCAAAACCCGCAAGGACAACCCACACCTAACCCACCACAACCTCCCAAGGGCCAACCAAGGCCTCTCCATGATTTTATGATCCATTTGCTATCTGGATCGAGCCACATCTTAGGGTCCTCGAAGGGAGAGTTGATTTAGAGCTAAAATCAAATGTCCTGAGCTTAATTCAAAGCCACTTTCATGGGAGCTCAAATGAGGATCCCTTCCAACACCTAGAGGACCTAGATCGGATCGCCCAGACTGTGAAACCAAGGAACATCAGCTTGGATATTGTTTTAATTAAGATGTTCCTTTCTCCCTAAAAGACAAAGCATCTCACTAGCTTAGAACCTTAGGGAGACCCATCTCCACCTGGGAGGAACTAAGGCATGCACTCTTGAAGAAATTTTTCCCCATAAGCAAAACCAATGCCCTCAGAAGAGCCATTACCACATTCAAACTACAAGGTGGGGAACAATTCCATGAGGCATGGGAAAGATTTAATGAATTGTTGAGGAAATGCCCACTCCAGGAGGTTCCAAGGTGGCAATTGGCCCAGATCTTTTACTATGGTCTGGACAGCAACCTTAGGAACTTTATTGATGCCTCATGTGAAGGTAACTTTTTGAACAAAGATGAGGAGAGCACGTTTGAACTCTTTGAGTCCATGAGTGACAATTCGTTCAACAATGCCTCCATGACCCAGTTTTGTCGATCCCGTCAACCCCGTGGTGGGATCTATGAGGTGCAAGCCAATTTTGGAATGGCTGACATGGACATTATAGCCAAAAAGTTGGATTGAGTTGAGTTGGTGGACAAAAAGATTGATGAGCTATTGAACCAAACCTGAAACCCACTACAGACCCTCTCCCTAGCAAAGGGAGCTCACAATACAGATTTGGTGCAACCAACGAACCAAATACACCTAGAACAACCCCTAACTATGTTCCATGGAGGGACTTTTGCTCCCTCAAACCCTGATTACTCTCTCGCCTCCCCCTCAGCACCTTCTATCTTTGAAGATGTTTAGGCCATCCAAGGTTACTCCAAA
Source organism: Thalassia testudinum (assembly GCA_037157565.1). Classification (NCBI taxonomy): domain Eukaryota; kingdom Viridiplantae; phylum Streptophyta; class Magnoliopsida; order Alismatales; family Hydrocharitaceae; genus Thalassia; species Thalassia testudinum. The sequence continues at coordinate 81,612,390 of JAZHRO010000024.1, forward strand.
CCTGACCCCTTCTCCAACACCTACAATGCCGGATGGCGTAATCTCCTGAATTTTGCTTGGATGAACCAAAAATCGAACCAATTCCAGAACCAACCCAGGCCAAACCCTCCCTCCTATCAATAAGGTCCACAGGTTAGACCACCCTATAATCAGAATAGGGCGGCCCCACCCCCACAAAACCAAATGGACAAGCTAATAAAAATGATGGCTGATATGAATCAGAAACATCAAGAGGAAATCTCATTAGTGAAGGGACAATTGAGCCAGCTGTTGGATAGCAAACAACAGGGGTCCCTTCCTTCTCAGCCACAACCAAACCCGAGAACTGTGGTCAACAGAGGCCCCAATCCTCAAGGGTTCCAAGCCAATCCTGGGCATGCCCACATGATCCAGCAAGCCCTATAGACACCTCCTAGGTTTGGTGCTTCCTCTTCTTCTTCTCAAGGATTTACCCATGGTCCCAAACCCTCAGCCAATGCGGTTACCTTGAGAAGTGGCACTAAAACCCAAGACCCCAAATGGACGACCCCTCCCGTGACCTCACTTCCTGAGATAGCTGATTTTGAGGATGAACGGGAGGAACCCAAGGACCAGGAGAGTGAACCAATTGAAAGCCAAACACCATACCCTGAGGCCTTGGAGAAAATGAAGAAAAAGAAAAATGTAGTTGAGAATGAGGAGTTGTTAGAGATTTTCAAACAAGTTCAGATTAATATTCCTCTCCTCGAAGTAATCAAGCATATCCCAGCTTATGCTAAGTTCTTGAAGGATGTCTGTACACCGAAGCGTAAGCCGAGAACCCAAGCACCTAGGAAGGTAGTGCTCTCAGAATAAGCTAGTTCAGTGATATTGAGAAGCCTACCTCCCAAACGAACTGACCCTGGAGCACCCCTAATATCTTGTAATATTAGGGATATGACATTTGATAGAGTGCTCTTGTACTTAGGTGCTTCAATCAACCTAATCCCAACTACCCTTTATCACCAGTATGGATTTGGGGAGTGAAATCCACACCTGTGACTATCCAACTGGCAGATAGATCCATGAAAACCCTGAAGGGGGTAGTCAAGGACATAATTGTTTGGGTCAAGGACTTCTACCCCCAAGTCAACTTTTTGGTTCTCGACATGGAAGTCCCCGAACAGCTACAAAACATACCCATCATCCTGGGTAGACCCTTCTTAACTACGGCTAGGGCGAACATTGACTATGGCACGGGATGCATGGAAATCACCTTTGGAGACAAGAAGATGCAATTAGATATCTTCAGGGCAGCTAAATCTTTTGATTGTGGCTGGGTTGAGGAGCACAATCCCGTGGAACCTCTGGTTGAAGAAGGCCACACTCTTAGCTCTTTAGTAGACCATCTGACTTAACCAGTTGATAACTACCCAGACCCATCCCAGTCTGTGGAGGTTGACCTTTGTAGAATTGATTACCATCAGCAACCTCCATTTGAGGAGATTGATGTTGATCAACTCCCGCCTTTCCCTTACCCGTCAAATGTTATCCTACCTACACCCGAACTAAAGTCTTTGCTTGATAATCTCAAGTATGTTTTCCAAGGACATGACCAGACCTTCCCTGTGATTATCAATGCCCATTTAACTAGAGATCAAGAACTTAGGTTGACTATAACCCTCTCTGATCATCGAGCAGCCATTGGGTGGACAATTTTTGACTTAAGGGGGATTAACCCTACCTATTGCACTCACAAGATCTATTTGGAAGATGGAGCTCGACCTTCTCGCCAGATGCAAAGAAGATTGAACCCGAATATGCGAGAGGTCATTAAAAAGGAAATAATCAAGTGGCTTGACACAGATATCATTTACCCAATTTCTAATAGCCCCTGGTGAGCCCCACTCAAGTGGTACCCAAGAAAGCTGGGCTCACCGTGGTCACCAATGACTAGGGCGAATCCATCCCCACCCACACCGCCACCGCATGGTAGGTGTGCATCAACTATAGGAAGCTTAATGAGGCCACCACGAAAGTTCATTTCCCTCTGCCATTCATTGACCAGATTCTCGAGCGATTGGTAGGGTAAAAATATTTTTGCTTCCTGGATGGATATTCAGGATACAACCAAGTTGCTATTGCACCAGAAGATCAAGAGAAGACCACATTCACTTGCCCGTATGGCACATTCGCATTCCGTCGTGTACTATTTGGGTTATGCAATGCACCCGCTACCTTTTAGCGTTGCATGCTAGCCATCTTTTCAGAGATGGTGGATGAATACCTAGAGGTCTTTATGGATGATTTCTCTGTGTTCGGGAACTCATTCGACCATTGTCTTAGCAACTTGGAGATGATCCTGAAGCGATGTATTGAGGTCAACCTGGTTTTAAGCTGGGAAAAGAGCCATTTCATGGTTCAAGAAGGGATTGTCCTCGGTCACATCGTCTTGGATAGGGGCATCGAAGTTGATCGAGCTAAGGTTGATTTAATTTCCAAACTTCCATCCCATAGCTCAGTCAAGCAAATCCGATCTTTCCTAGGACATGTTGGCTTCTATAGAAGGTTCATTAAGGATTTTTCCAAACTTTCTAAGCCCTTGACTAACCTTCTAGCCAACGACACCCTTTTTCACATGACACCTTATTGCATCAAGGCCTATGTAAAGATCCGTTCTATCCTGAGCCTTTTAAGATGTCTGGACTGTCTGTCAGACGTCTAGACCCCTTCCCAGACGTCTTGAAATTGAAATTTTTGTGCAAGCCTTCGCTTCTGCGCGTGGGTGGCGCACAAACAGTACCCTCTTTTTCCCCCCTTCTTCTCTCTTCCCTCCTCCACTGAACCCTAACGCACTCTTTATAAACCCTCTTCTCCTCTCTCGTTCTCCCCACTCCACCACCAGCCACCTTCTCTTCCTGTCCACCCCAGCGAGAGGAGCTAGCGCGAGAGAGAAAGCACGAGAGTGACGACAAGGAGGAGAAGCAGAGTGAGGAGAGGAGGAAGAGCCAAGTTCGCGAGCTGGTGGGAACTCACCGAAGGGCGCATAGCCGGAGCGACGCGTGCGGGAGGAGGAGTACGTCAGTGGAGTCATCCCCGACACTGCTGCAGCCGGAGCTACAGGAAAGGAGGCGAGGTTGGGGTTGCGCGTGGCGAAGGCGAGTAAGAGGAGGTTCTGGTTTTGGGTTTTTCCTAGAATCAGACATCTAGCGATACGTCCAGACGATGGAGTGGACATTTGGAGGCAACTCCAGACGTCTGAAATGAAATCTTCACGAAGGTACATTTCCTTTTGCGGATACGGCCATGCAGGCCACTCCGCAGCTACGTTCAACATGGCTTATTGTGGGAGATTTGCTGTCGCGTGCAGGGATTGCTTAGAGAAGGCATGGGACACACCCTCCCACGCATTTCAGATGTCTAAGCAGCTTACTAGACGGCTGGAAGCACTCCTAGACATCCAGAGAGGAGGTCGGACATCTGAAGCTAGGTCCAGACAGTCCAGAAGAGGTCCTAGACATCTAAGGTCGACACAGAGCCTGAGGTGCATTTTGGTAACTTTTAAGACGTCTGGACATTGTGCCAGACGTCTGATTTGAGTCAGTAACTCTGTTTTGACCCGTTTAGGGTCCGTTTGAGGTCTGTTTTATGCGAACAAGTTATTGGTATTTTCCTTGTGAGTTCCTATACTTGTTAGAAGTTTTTCTATACTATTTTGAATGTTCCATTGTGATTGTTCCTTGTTATAGGACTTCGTTCCATTGCAGGTTCAGGGCTTGCTGAGGCACATGAACCTGCCATTCAAGCCCCCAATACTCCTGGGTTGTCTTGTAGAGTGGCTTCCCCTAATTTAATTATAAACCTGAATGTATGTGTGGATTGAATAACTAGAACCTAGGATATGGCATGAATCCTAGGATGAGAAGTTACTTGCAATGTTTGTATGCATGTTTGATTTGCAGTCGTGAATGAATAAATAGAGATGATAATGACTGCCTGTTAATGAACAAGAGCTGCCTGTGAAATATGAATTACCTGTGCTAGTTAAACAGTTACATGTGACATTACCTGTTGTATACGTTAGATGATAAAAATACAAGCTGCATGTGTATAACCTGAGAATGGAAATGTGAATGATGAAACCTGATACGAAATGGCATGAGAAATATGAGCATGAACCCTACAGGGAAAATTAGGAGTAGAGCTCCTGGAAATAAATGGAATGGATCTGGAAATGTAAGTGGGGAAGTGTGCTAGCCCTTGAGTACATAGTACCAGGGAGAGCGACTGTCCCCTATTTAGTGTAGAGCGGAGCTAGCCGCCCTTGGGTTGGGACCCGAGGTTAGGATTGGCCACACTACACTGACTTCTTGGCCCTCGTGTACACTATGCTGGGGAGAGCTACTAGTGTAGGGGGAGAGCTAGCCACCCCACGGGTCCCGGGGTTCAGCTAGCCACCCTACACCGACTTCTTAAGCCTACTGGGCAAACCAAGGTAGTCAGACGAGGGTGCGCAGACTGTGGAGGGGCGAGACCCCTGTTTGGTTCTTAGGGGCTAGACCCTTGTTACTGAGAAAGCTAAGCCCTATATTGTTCCGTGCTGTACTTTGGGCACACCTGTTAGCGGAAATGACTGACCGCGTGCCAGTGCGGGGTAACTACTTGTGCGCTTATCGCGCGTGCTGTAGTCACCGTTACGTCTGCCTATGACCTTGGGGTGGTTGACTGGGTGTAGGATCACCACGAGGGACTCTCCCAGCCAGGAGAGCATCACGTGTGCCTTCTACTCTTCGGAAAAGACTACAATCAAGATCGTTCCCACGAGGAACATTCAAGATCAAGAAAGAGTTTGAAAATATAAACCAATGGATGAAAAGGAATAACTTGTAAATTAAAGAATTGGAATAGCTAGTTCACCTGTAGCTTTTACTGCTTTAGTTAGTTGGTTGCCACTCTACTCAGCGTTCGTCAACTTTGTGTACTCATAACCCTTTTCATGTCCAAGTGTTGAGCAACCCGAGTCTCCGGCTGTAGAGGGTGCTGGGCCCAGTAGAGCCCAGTAGCAGTAGCCTTCTTTTGTAGTACTTTCTGTTGTAGTGAGTTCAGACTCTTGTTACCTTTACGTTTCTATACCTTGTTTCCATTTTACTGTTGTGGTGGTGATGTGTACTGTAGCAGCTTTACCTTCTTTACTCCTGTACTCTTTTACTGCTAGTTACTTAGCATAGTGAATGTGGTTTACTTTCCTGCCTTTTTCTTATTTCTTGTTGGACGACTGGGTCCTTGGATCACTCGAGTCGGGCCAGTCTCGTGTCCTGTAGGGATTCGAGAACTAGGTTATAACAGCCTACAACACCCTTAGGGAAACAGTCTCCACTGCACCTGTTTTACAACCCCCAGACTTGTCCCAGGACTTTGAGATAATGTGAGATGCATCAAATTTTGCTGTCGGCGCAGTCCTAGGATAAAGAAGAGAGAAGAAACCCGTGGTGATCTACTATGTGAGCAAAACACTTGATGAGGCTCAACAAAATTACACAGTCACAGAAAAAGAACTGCTCGTCGTAGTCTTTGGGTTAAAAAAGTTCAAGTCATACCTTCTAGGATCCCACGTGATGGCTTACACTGACCACTCGGCTATGCGGCATTTGTTGGCCAAAAAGGATGCTAAACCCAGGCTCATCTGATGGATCCTCCTTTTGCAAGAATTTGACCTATTAATATGTGACAAAGCAGGGTCCAAAAGTGTCGTAGCTGACCACTTGTCCAGACTTCACCCAAACCACATTTGACCCTCATTACCCTTAACCGACACCTTCCTTGATGAACAACTTCTAGCCGTGCAATGAAAGAAGCTACCCTGGTATGCAGACTTAGTCAACTATTTGGCAGGAGGTCAAACTCTGCACAGCTGGTCCAGACAGCAACAGGATAAGTTCTTGGCTGAAGCTAAGCACTATTTCTGGGATGATCCTATGTTGTTTAGACTCTGTGCTGGCCAGATCATTAGGAGGTGTATTCCTAAAGAGGAAGTCCAAAGTGTGCTATCCTTCTGTCATGACCAAGCCGGTGGTGGCCACTTCTCTGGGAAGCAGACGGCTACAAAATTTTTGCAGTTCGGATTCTACTGGCCATCCTTATTCAAGGATGCACACAGCTTTGCGAAGACTTGCTCTCAGTGCCAGACATTAGGGACTATGACTAGAAAAGATATGATGCCCCTACAGCCCATTCTAATCATCAAAATTTTTGATGTTAGGGGCATCTATTTTATGGGTCCCTTCCCACCATCTAATGACTTTGAGTACATATTAGTCTCAGTGGACTATGTCTCAAAATGGATCAAAGCTATAGCCACCTAAAGATGTGACCATAAGGCTGTCATGGACTTTGTTAAGCAAAACATCTCTCTGTTTGGGATACCGAAAGCCATGATCAGTGATGGTGGGAGTCACTTTATTCATGTCCAATTCTGTGCCTTACTTAGAAAATACGGGGTTATTCACCGCATTGCCACCCCATATAACCCGCAAACAAATGGACAAACTGAGGTCACTAATAGGCAGACCAAGAATATTCTGTAAAAGACTGTGAGACCTGACCGGAAGGATTGGTACACATGATTGGATGATACCCTTTGGGCATAGAGGACCACTTTTAAGACCCTATTAGGCATGTCATCTTATCGATTAGCCTTTGGCAAGGCTTTCCACCTTCCGGTCAAGTTGGAACATCGGACATACTAGGCTGTTAAGTAGTGTAATATGAATTCCCAGCTGGCTAAAGCACAAAGGACACTCCAACTCTCTGACCTCGAGGAAATCCGTCGAGATGCTTATGAAAACAGTCGACTTTGCAAAGAGAAGATGAAAGCCATCCACGACAGACACATTCATAGGGAAACCTTCGAGCCCAATCAGCAAGTTTGGCTTTCTGATGCAAGACTTAAACTTTTCCCTAGGAAGCTGAGATCAAAGTGGACAGGACCATATCAGGTGATCAAACCTTATCCCAACGGGATGGTTGAAATTGCAGATTCTAACACTGGGCAAACCTTCACAGTAAATGGCCAGAGATTAAAACATTTTCTTACCTAGGTTCCCCCAAAGGAAGTAGTCACCCTCATTGAGGGTTGACATGGAGCTTCACCCAGCTGGAGGCAATAAACTCAGCGCTTCCTGGGAGGCAACCCAGAAGATTCAGACTGATCAGGTACACGGCGGCACTCAAGTGTTGAATGTCGGGTTATTATGTTAATGTGTTTGGTTTTGAAAAACTTGTCGTTGTAGTTTGAAAGCAAAGAACTCGTGTTCAACAAATAAAATTTATACTGAAATGAAAATTCTGGGTCGAACACAGGGAGGCAGACGTTTGATTTAAAAACTACACGTTTGTTTTTATTTGTCACGAAATAATTCAATTGATTAGAACTATCTAACTATTTACAATAAATAGAAAAGAGAGAGAGAGAATAAGAGAGAGAAAGAATATTACAAACAATAACCCAAATGAGATGTAGAATAAACATAGAATTTCATCATCAGAACGATTGTTCATTACACTAGAAAGTGTAAAAATGATTACACTAGAAAGCAGTAAATCTCCTCTAGAAAGCAGTAAATCTATTCTAGAAAGTAGTAAAAAGAATGGGGAGAGAAATATCCTCCTCGACGGTCGCTTGGAGGACGAGCTGGACGGGAGATGCCTGGACGAAGGAGAATGAAGCAGGACGAAGGAGGATGAAGCAGAAGAACAGGAACGGGGCAGCACGTCATTGTCGTCTCGGGATCCACTTCCGAAGGGGGATGAAAAATTGACTTTATCTTGCGAGAAGCATCCCAGGTGTGGGACAAGCTTCTCTTGAGCTTTGGAAAGGGAGAGAAGAGAAGGAAGGGATGAGAATTTCGTGTGGAGGGGGTCTCCTTTTATAGTTTCAAGGAGTGGGGTCAATTTCGTCATTACATCTTTAAAAACATTAATTCAGGACCTTTAGTGACGGATAAAACCGTCACTAAAGGTCTGAACGTGGGCGTAGGCAGCTATTTCAAAATGTTGAACATGTGAGTTGCTACGCTAACATGTTTGGTTTTTAAAGCCTTGTCGTTGTAGCTTGAAAGCGAAGAACTCGTGTTCAACAAATAAAATTTATACCGAAATTGAAATTCCGAGTCGAACACAAGGAGGCTACGTCGATCTATATTCGCAATTATATTTTTTTTAGAATTTTTCTTGAAAAGCGAGGCTATGTAATTACAATGAAGCTATAACAACAATCAGACTAAAAAGGGACAGAGAAAGTGAGAGAGAAAACATGCATTCAATAATTCAAAATGTTTATACAATAAAACCAAATAAGAATTACACTAGAAAGCAGGAAAATTCTACACTAGAAAGTTGTAAAGAAGAATGGGAGAGAGAAGTTATCCTCCTCGATAATCGCTTGGAGGATGAGCCAAATGGGACGATGCCTGAACGAAGGAGGACGAAGCAGGACAAAAGAGGACGAAGCAGAAGAATAGGAACGGGGCAGCACGTCGTCGTCCTCGTGGGATCCACTTTCGAATAGGCGACGAAAATTTAACTTTATCTCGCGAGGAGCATCCCGGGTGTGGGACAAGTTTCTCTTGAGCTTTTGAGAGGTAGAGAAGAGAAGGAAGGGATGAGAATTTCGTGTGGAGGGGGTCTCCTTTTATAGTTGAAAGGAGTGGGGGCAATTTAGTCATTACAACTCTTAAAACATTAATTCAGGACCTTTAGTAACGGATAAAATCGTCGCTAAAGGTCTGAACGTTGGCGAGCGGGCGGCGCGCGCGCGCCCGCTCGCTTGCCCGTGCGCGCAACGCTCACGCACGTTCAGCCATCCTCAGCCGTCCGATCATGAGATTGGACGACTTAGATCGTGCCTTCGCCCGCCTGCATTACGCGCCCGCTCGCATGCGATGCCGCGTCCTCGCCGTGCGTGTAATAGCGCGTGGGCGCTATCGGGTGATCTGGGCCACCCACAGTCGATCGGGCGGTCGCCTTTAATCGCACGTGCCCGCAGATCGCGAGTCGAACTCTCATCCTGTGAAGGCGCAACGCCTCGCGACCGCTGCGCTGCGCGGTGGAAAGTGTCACGCGGACGATTTAAGGCGCGAGCGTCCACAGCCGTTGGATCAAGATCCAACGGCGGAGAAGCGGCGCTCTGATTGAAGAAGAGAAGGTGAGGCGGTGCTTGAGGGCCGGTTGGACAGCTGAGATGGTGCCACGTGGTGCCATCTTGGTCGTCCATCTTCTGGATGATGTAGATGGTGCCACGGTTGTTGAATTTAGTCGATTTTCATGCCATTAGGCTACGATTGTCGATCTGAATCCATCCGTGTGGTCGGATTTGTCATTTGAAGTGTGGATTCACACCATCTTGGCCCTTGATCTTCTAGGGTTCCCCGGTCACTATCTGATGCTACAGATGTCTGATTAGGGCGATCTTGGAGTCGTTGAACTCCAATTGTCGCCCTGATCACATCTATATGGTTGGATCTTCGATCCGAGGACCCGATAAAAAGTTTACCCTATCTATGAACATAAAAGGAGACAATTAACCTCAATTTATTCAAACTACTCTAAATGCAAGATGATGCATGTTATGTAATTTTTATAGCATGCAATGCAATCCTATGCTTAAGAACATGCATAAATCGACATCTTAAGTAGTGTAAACGTGTTTACATCATACCCCCATGCCTATCTTTTGCTAGTCTCTAGCAAAAACTATATGCTATTTATAAGAGAATCAGGTTGGATTATTTGTGCATAAGTTATTTTCAATCATTAAGAAAATGTCTACTTAGGATCTGAACTTTCAAAGACACAACAATGCCTGAGTATCTACCAAAATGCAGACCGCCTCAAGCCCCCACCTTATTCAAAGAAAATTTTCTTTTTCTCTTTTTCCTCTTTTCTAATTTTTTTGGATTTTCAAGTTTTAGGGTTTAAGAGTTGCTTTTTATGGCCATTCAACTCACCCAAGATTTGATGAGAACCCTAAGTTTTAAGCATCTTATTGTGAATGTGATAGACTTATTGATCGGCAGTTAAAACGGACTTCGGATTTCTACGCCTCTAGGTGACTTCAAAAAGAATTTTGCCTAAAGGTGTATCTTTACAACCGGTAGCTTTCTCCCTACTTTTATTTTTTTACCGGTCAACACAAGGATGAATCCAGTGTATATCTTCCCGATTTATTCTACTTCTCCGCTTCTTCCTAAGTGTTTTGGGATTTTTCAGTGCATTTACTGAGATGGGTTCTGGACAACCGTTCGATGAGCTGTTACCACCGACAACTTGCCATCCATACTCATGCGGCGAAGTGTGGTTTATTTCTTTTTTTTTTCTTTTCTCCTTTTCTTTTTGATTTTTTTTTTAAGTAGGTGGCTTCCTTGGTCTAAGATTTACCTAAAGGCAGCAAAAAGAGAAAGATCCAGTGACTGGGCTCTGGACAACCTACCTATGGGCTGTTACCCACGATAACTTGCCAACCATATCACCCTAGAAGGTTCATTAGCTACCCAATTTTCGTTAGAATCGCCGAACAACAAGTCAGTGCAAAGAAAGTGTGTAGATGCTAAAAACTCCAAGTTCCTTCAAATCAGAGGGTGGGTTGATAAGTCGTGTACTTATCACCCAAACTTCTTTACTCCAATTACGATAGAATTAAGATGGCGAGGACTCAAAATACAAATCCACATTTTAGTGGATACATGGGCTGATTAAGTCCAAAGACCTAAAGGGTCTTTGTGTTCATATCCTAATGTAAAATTTCCTAAGATTGAAAAGTCCTAATGTCCAACTAATCCTTCCTAATTTTGATTTTTTTTTTATGTATAAATAAGAAGAGAAAAATAATTTACATGAATTTCACAAAGCTGACCAAATGATTCAAAAATGAATCCACCCTGCCATGCCTAGCTAATGCAATGTCCTCATTGAAAAAGAGACATGAAAGAAAGGGTAGAATATGAAGCTCGTATCAGCCTTGTGTCATATGTACAACTGCTGAGTTTAATGCCGTCAGCTAGGCGAAGTCCAGCCAAAGAAGTCACAGAATGGCTAAGGCAACTGTGTCTGAGACAGGTTCTGGAAGAATACGGTCAATAACAAGCTTCAGACGTTGACCGTTGATTTTAAATGTGTTACCCGTCTTTGGGTCAGAAATCTGAACGGCTTCATTTGGAAAAATATGGTCAATTATGAATGGACCATTCCATTTAGATCTAAGTTTGCCAGGAAAGAGCTTAAGTTTAGAATCGAATAACCAGACCTTCTAGTTTAGCTCAAAGCTCTTGTGGGAAATCAATTGATCATGTAGAGCTTTGGTCCGAGCCTTGTAGATCTTGGCATTCTCATATGCATCATTTCTAAGCTCCTCCAACTCAGATAGTTGGAGTTTCCTGGTTTTCCCAGCTAAATTCAGATCTAAATTGCATTGTTTGATTGCCCAGAATGCCCTGTGTTCAATCTATACGGGTAGATGGCATGCCCTTCCATACACTAAACGGAATGGAGACATGCCGATGGGCATTTTATACACCGTACAGTAGGCCCAAAGAGCATCCTTAAGCTTTTGAGTCCAATCCTTGCGATCAGGCCTAACCGTTTTCTGCAGAATGTTCTTAATCTCTCGATTGGAGATCTTGGCTTGTCCATTCGTCTGGGGATGGTAAGGTGTGGAAATTAGGTGATTAACCCCATATTTGGCCAACAAATTCTAGAATTGGGCATTAATCAAATGAGTGCCACCATCACTGATGATAGCCCTCGGAATCCTAAACATACTGAAGATATTTTTCTTGACAAAATCGATGACCACCTTGTGGTCAATGGTTCGGGTGGTAATCGCCTCAATCCATTTGGACACATAATCAACAACAACAAGAATGTACTGATGTCCAAATGAAGGGAGAAAGGGTCCCATGAAATCGATGCCCCAAACATCGAAAATTTCGACAGGAAGAATTGGGTTTAGGGGCACCATATCTCTCTTAGTTATGCTCCCGAGTGCCTGACATCGAGAACATGACCTTGAGAAATCCTGGGCATCCTCGAATAAAGACGGCCAATAGAAGCCAGATTGCAAGATTTTTGCAACCATCTTTTTCCCGGAGAAATGTCCACCACATCCAGATGCATGGCAGAACTCGAGTATACTGTTGAATTCATTCTCTGGTATACATCGGCGAATAATCTGATCAGAGCCGATGCGGTACAGCTCAGGGTCCTCCCAGAAGTAGTATTTGGCCTCAGATTTGAGTCTATTACGTTGATGCTTGGTCCAATCCTGGCGGATTTGACCAACGGCCAAATAATTAACAATGTCAGCAAACCATGGGGTGTGGACACCTAAAACTGTAAGAATAGTTTCATCCGGAAAAGTGTCAACAATTGGAATGTCCGGACGAGAAGAATCACCTAGGAGTCTCGACAAATGATTTGCTACCACATTTTGTACCCCGATTTTATCCTTGATTTCAAGATCAAATTCTTGAAGCAGAAGAATCCAACGAATAAGCCGAGGTTTAGCATCCTTTTTGGCCAAGAGATGTCTCAAGGCCGAGTTGTCGGTATAGATGATAACATGAGACCCTAAGAGATAAGCCCTGAATTTTTCCAAAGCAAACACTACAGCTAGTAATTCCTTTCAAGTAACAGTATAATTCCACTAGGCTTCATCCAGAGTTTTACTAGTGTAGTAGATGACAGAGGGCTTTCTATCAATTTTCTGACCCAAGACAGCCCCGACCGCGTAATTAGAAGCGTCAGTCATGATCTCAAAAGGGGCTGTCCAAATTGGTGGTTGCAAAACTGGAGCACATGTGACTGCCATTTTCAGGAAATCAAATGCCTTTCAGCATGATTCGTCAAAAACAAATGGTGTTTCTTTGGCAAGAAGATTGCTCAAGGGACGAGCAACCTTCGAGAAATCCTTGATGACTCTTCGATAAAATCTCACATGGCTAAGAAATGATCAGATTTGTTTAACAGATGTAGGAGGAGGAAGTTTAGCGATAGCATCAACCTTAGCTTTATCCACTTCAATTCCCCGTTCAGAAATTACATGACCCAAAATGATGCCTTCTTGGGTCATGAAATGACTCTTTTCCCAGCTAAGAATCAATCGTGTTTTGATACATCGCTTAAGAATCATTTCTAGATTAGCCAAACAAGAGTCAAATGATTCTCCGAAAACAGAGAAATCATCCATGAAGACTTCCATAAACTCTCCCACCATGTCAGAAAATATGGCTAGCATATGATTAGCCCATATTTGTGGGCTATTTAAGTATTTAAGTGCTTAGACATTAAGTTAATTCTAGCATGTAATTAGCATAAATTAGGATGTAAGTAGGTTAATTCATATTTCTAATTTAATTATAAAATTCATGCATTGCATTCATTTAATTAGTTAACCAATTAGGTGCATTGCATACATTAATTTAAGTTAACATAAAAGTTGAGGGTTTGTATATAAATAACCATAATATTTTAACATTAGTTTTTTCTTTCTTCTTCTTGCAGCAACGGCTGCATTCCTTCGGCTTCCGCTCCAACGCCACCAGCTACCGCACTGAAATCTGCATTCAAGGACGAGCGGAGAATGTGGATCTGCTCCCGTCTCTCCGTTCAAATTCATGTAGGTAGCTACAAAAAGAGGAAGAGACAGCCGAGCATAGGAGGCCACCATCCCAACCATCCACACTGTGCAGAGAGTTCATCTCGTCCATTTCACCACTGCCGGCCTCAACCGCGGGGACGAGCCTCCATCACTGTGGGCGTGTGGCGTGACAGGCCACATCGCCATTTGGAGCTCGTCTGCATCACTGTGCCTCACCAGAATCAACATCACCACCCTCGCCATCATCACCAACAACCTCCACAACCGCTACTGCAATTTCACTCCTTAGTTAGTTAAGACGTTCGGGAAGTTTCCCGGATGTTTGAAGCTTCGACCCCCCCCACTCCAACAGCAACCGATCTCTCACCTCCACTTCACGTCCGCATCACCTCCAGCTTCCAATGCCTCTCCAACCTGCAACAGCAACCACCCTTGCTGCACTTCACCTCCAGCGCCAACTGCCAGCCCTCACCTACATCACCTCCAGCGCCAACCGGCAGCCCTCGCCTGCATCACCTCCAGCACCAACCGCTTTGCAGCCTCACGCACATCCTATTGCGCAAGACTGACTTCATGCCATCTCCAGCCTGCAGTGCACCCACTCACTCCCCGCCGTGCGCCTTCCTTTGAACTTTGGTGCACTGCATCTACTCCAACATGCCTTCCTTGCAGCGTCTGCCAGTGGCATCCAGCAGCAGTGGCGCGCCTACAGCAGCACCACCCTCGGTGCATGCACAGACCAGTGCGTGCGCCTCCTCACCTTCAGCACTCTCAACTCCCGCACGCCCGCTCCAGCGCGCCTGCGCCTTCGGCCTGCAGAGCCTCTCCGCCATCTGCAGCGCCCCCCACCGCCACCTGCAGCGCCTCCAGTAGTGCGTGCGGACTCAGTGCGCACAATAGCAGTGCCCACGCGCACCACCTGTAGCAGCCTTCGCGGGCGCACAGCTACCCCTCCTCCAGCAGGTGCAGCCACCGTCAAAAGCCACCTTCACCAGAGCTCCATCCGACCAGCTCCAGCCACCTCGCGACTCGCCGCCACCACCGCTACGAAGCCCTCGGTCCAAAGAACTTCCTCCGAGCTTCACGCCTCCGGCCGTTCCTTCCTCTTCGCGCACGGCCAAGGGGAAGAAATCCCCTATTTTGCTACAGTAAAAGGGCTATTAATATTTACATTTTCTACCATTGCCAACTTGTATTGATATTTTATTGAATCTGCATTGCAAAAATTATCGTCTAGTTATTCAAAATTGCCATTTCAGCATGTTCTTTTGATTCTACCTTAATCTGAAGGCAAATTTGGCTCGATTCTCTTCTAAACTAACTACGAACATACGTTTTTAACCAGTGAAAATTTAAATACATCATTTCCTCCCTGTGGACACGACCCGCTCTTTTGCGAGTGGTTATTTTAATTATTGATTAGTCAATTTTTTCGCCACATAAAACTACAAACGACTTGAAAAGCGACAATCGACTTGTCAAAATGGCACCATTGCCGGGGAGGCAACAGACGCAATAATTTCACCTGTTTTATTTTTTATTATTTCTCAATTGCACAGTGATTTGACCATTTATTATTTGTTTTTCTATGCGAGAAATTTTGTGTGAGGAACCAGCCATCGTGAGAGGCGACCCTTGACGCTGCCAGAGGAGTAATTGGTCGAGCTACCTTGCAAAGGAGGGGAAGGATGAGGATGCGACGTACATTTAATCGCTGATTTAATTAGAGTAGGATTAAGACTTTAGATTTAATTTTTCATTGCATTTGGTTTGAAACCCTTGTTCTGATGTATATTTTGAGGGGTTTGTTCCTCGATTTTGTTTTAGGCCCGTGTTGGGTAATTTTTGAGAGCCTGTTCCCTTTTTCTTTAGATTTAGGTTTTTTTGTTTATTTTGTGGATTGTTTACTTTTATTTGCTTGTGCATAAGTAGTTAAAATAATAATAATAATAATAATAATAAAAATGAGCTGCCTGCTAGAAGCTGCCTACCCTAGGATGAACCATTTAGGTCTGTATGAGTAGCCTCTAGATTTATTTCTCTGCATTGCATGTATTCTCGCATCGTTGATTGCTGGAAGCAACGTACGCATTCTCTTACTTTGCATCCTATTCTTGATCACGCATTGCATTTGGATTTAATTTGAAGACCACAATTTATCTTGAAGCGATCTAACAAGTGGTCACATATTTTCTAGAAAAAGGACTAATTAAAGGAGGGACATCTAAAAACCAAGGATTTGATTTTCAAACGTGGTGTGCGATTCAAAATTCAAAATCTTTTTGCAGTGAATGCACACTTATATCTTTTGCACCACAACACTCATTTAGACACTCCTAAGTCTTGAAACGACTAGGACAAGAGCCCTCCTACCGTTGGATTCTGAAGTGTTCGGAACTTGAGATCAAAGGTTTTGTAAATCCAAAGAGGGGGATACCCTGTCATGGATTTTTGGGGGTAGTGGAGAAGCACCGCGAAAGCACAGCTTCAAAGGAAGGCTTAGGCCAACTTGCATCCCTCGATCTTCCATCTTTGGATTTACTTGACCATTTGAGATTTAGGGAAGAATACCTAAGCTCCAACTAGGTATTCTTAAGCATTTCGAAGGTTGACAATAGGTGCATAATTGATTGGGCAACTTGCTTTGTCACCTACAATTTGAACTAAAGTCAAAAGCCTAAATTTGTAAAGACTGAACAAGTCCTTTTGGATTGTGTTTGTAGTGCATGCTTGGTAGGCGTTCCCTTAGGAGACAACTTGTGTTTGATCCTGAACCTGAAAGAATCTTAAGAAGAGACCTTCCAAGGGTAGAAATGGCCGGTCAAAGGAGCCTTAAGGAATATTTCATCCCAACCAATCAAGCTGGCCCTGCACTACGTAGACCTGGAGGGGACAATCTGTATGAGATCAAAAGTAGTACCATATCCTTGCTGCCCTCCTTTTATGGTACAACTAGGGAAGATCCTTACAGGCATATAGAGGAATTCACCGAGGTCTTTTCCATGGTGAAGCTGCAGGGCATTACTGATGATGCTCAAATGCGAACCCTCTTTCCCTTCTCCCTTAAGGACAAAGCCATGTATTGGTATCACACCCTTGATAATATTAATACTTGGGATGCCCTGAAGGAGTTTTTGAAGAAGTACTTCCCCATGAGCAAAACCAATCACTTTAGGAGGGAAATTATGAGTTTTGTTCAAAAGGATAGGGAAGCATTCCATGATGCATGGGAGCGCTTTAACGACTTGCTGAGACTTTGCCCACATCACCAGGTGCCTAAATGGGAACTGGTTGAAAGGTTCTACACCGGACTTAATGATTCGCATAGGCAAACTGTGGATGGTGCCTGTGCAGGAACCTTTCTTTCTAAGACTGAGGATGAAGATTGGAACCTTTTTGATACTTTGAGTGAGAATTCTATTCACTTGAATTCTGCCTACATGGATAGAAAGCCCACTCTCATGCAAAGAAAGTTGGAGGTGAATGAGGCAAGGGACACCTAGAATTTAGCCTATCAGATTCAATTATTGAATCAAAACATGCAAAGGCTTATGTCGAACCCGAGTTCATTCGTACCTAACACCTCCACATCCCAAGCTTCCGAATGCTTAATTTGTCAAGGCAATACACATGCCACTGTGGATTCCCACTTGGCCTCCCAATTCCCTGAGCTTGTACAAGCGAATTTGAATGCCGCTCAAGGGTTTCATCCTAGACCTCGTAATGATCCTTTCACCAAAACTTATAATGAGGGATGGAGGAACCACCCAAATTTTTCATGGAGATAAGGAAATGTCTCAAATTCAAGGAATTACAAACCACAATCCTTTCAAAACCATCAAATGAACCAACCTCAAACCTTTGCCCAACCTAAGACCTCTAAGATGGATGAATTGAAGGCGATGTTGAAAACTATGCAAGAAAGTCAAAGTGCCATCATCCAATCTCATGACAAGGCTATACATGAGATGAAATCACAAATAGGACACCTTGTTGAGGCCGTTAGACAGAGGGAAACTGGGAAGCTCCCTAGTGCTGCTGAGGAAAATCCTAAAAGAAAAGGGATTGTCTTTAGGGAGCATGCTCAGGAGGTGACTATTATGAGGAGTGGGAAAGAAATTTCCAAACCCGATGCTCCTATAGTCTCACCCCCTAAAACAACATCCGCCCCGACTTTCACCCCCACCGGAGAAGACTTGCCCAAATCTTCTTCGCTTGAAATCACCTCACTGGAAGAAGTTGCCCCCGTTCCACCCCTTACTCGACATGACAACCCTTCCACCCAGAGATCGAGAGTTCCTTTTCCAGAGTGCTTATCCACCTCTAGGTAGACTTTTGCTGGCTCATCTGGAGCCAAAGATAAGAGGATGAGATTATGGAAACTTTCAAGCAAGTGCAAATTAACTTGCCTTTGCTTTAAGCTATCAGGCAGATTCCGTCTTATGCCCGCTTCTTAAAAGACCTGTGCACGAAAAAGCGACAATCTAGAAAATAGGTCCAATCAAAAGTTGTCCTGCCTGATTCTGTTAGCTCAATTGTTCAACATGGCACACCCTCGAAACTTAAGGACCCAGGAGCCCCATACATCTCTGTAGTTATTGGTGACTTACAAATTGATGAGGCTCTCCTTGATCTGGGTGCGGGGATGAACAACCTTCTGAGCTACGTGTATGAACAACTTAGCGGAGGCAATCTGAAGCCTAGCCCTGTAATCCTTCAAGTTGCTGATCGATCACTTAAGACACCACGGGGAATTTTGGAAGATGTCCTTATAAGAGTGGAGGATTTCTTCTTTCTCGTTGACTTCTTAGTTTTGGACACTGACCCTACCAACAAACCAACCAAACCCTCCATCATTTTGGGTTGCCCCTTCCTTGCAACTTCACATGCTTCAATCAATTGCAATACTGGGGCATTGAAAATGGCCTTTGGGAACAGGAAAATCCGGCTTAATGTGTTTGATGCTTACAGACAAGCCGGACTTGAGGATTGTTCTCAAGTTGAGGTGATAGATGGCCTAATTGAAGAGGCAACCCCTGCAATGTTATGTGATGACCCCCTTCAGCATGTCATGCTAAATGAGCATTCCCATCTCTTGGAGGAATGTGAAGGGGATATATTAGAACTTGAGGAATTGCTAGGTGTTTCTGTTGAGTCTCTTCCCCCATCATTTCTGCTGAAGGTAGATCTGCTACCTGAGATGGGGATATCTATTATGAAACCCTCAACCATACAAGCCCCCAACCTTGAGTTGAAACCCCTCCCTAACACTCTCAAGTATGTTTTCCTAGGTGCCAATGATACACTCCCCATTATCATTTCGGCTGTGCTAGGCACAAGAGGGAGCCTTGACTGAATGCCTGCCTAGGCACAAGGAAGCTATTGCTTGGAGCATTGCTGACATTAAGGGTATAGACTCTACACTCTGCATGCACCACATTTATACTAATGATTCCATCAAGCCATTTAGGGACATGCAGAGACATCTGAACCCTAATATAAGGGAGGTGGTAAAAAAGGAAATCCTGAAGTGGTTGGACGTCGGGATCATATATCCCATTGCTGATAGTAAATGGGTCAGTCCCATTCATGTGGTGCCAAAGAAGGCAGGCTTTACTGTAGAACTCAACGACTAAGGTGAACAAGTTGTCACTAGACCCTCAACTGGATGGAGGGTCTGTATTGATTACCGCAAGCTGAACACCGCTATCCAGAAGGATCACTTTCCTCTGCCTTTTATTGATCAAATTCTCAAAAAATTGGCAGGGAATAAGTACTATTGCTTTCTCGATGGATATTCTGGGTACAATCAGGTGGCAGTCTTTCCTGATGACCAAGAAAAGACGACATTCACGAGTCCTTACGATACTTTTGCATTCAGGCGTATGCCGTTTGGATTATGTAATGCCCCTACAACTTTCCAGCGGTGTATGATATCTATCTTTTCAGACATGATTAACGAGTGTGTTGAAGTGTTTATGGATGACTTCTCCATTTATGACTCATCTTTCGACCAATGTCTCCTACACCTGGAGAATGTGTTGAAGCGATGTAAGGAGACTGGTTTAGTCCTCAGCTGGGAGAAAAGTCACTTCATGGTACAGAAAGGAATTGTATTTGGGCATGTTGTATCCGAGCAAGGTTTGGAAGTAGATAAAGCCAAGATTGATTCTATTTCCAAACTTCCATTGCCTACGAATGTCAAACAATTATATCCTTTTTGGGCCATGCTGGCTTTTATAGGTGCTTTATTAAAAATTTTAGTAAAATTTCTAGGCCACTTTGTGACTTGTTGGTGAAGGAATCTTCCTTCAGTTTTGATTCAAAGTGTGCCGAGGCCTTTCAAACTATAAAGGAGGCCTTGATCTCTGCGTATATTCTCCAAGCTCTTGATTGGACACTCCCATTTGAGCTTATGTGTGATTCTTCGGATTATGCAGTGGGAGCAGTCCTTGGACAAAAGGTTGAGGGAAGACCTCATGTGCTGCATTATGCAAGCAAGACTTTAACTGAACCTCAGCAAAACTACACCGTCACTGAAAAAGAATTACTTGCCGTAGTTTTTGCTCTGGATAAGTTTAGGTCTTATCTGCTTGGATCTAAGGTGGTTATTTTTACTGATCATGCAGCAGTGAAACATCTCATTTCTAAGAAAGATTCTAAGCCACGTCTAATTAGGTGGATCCTACTCCTTCAAGAATTTGACTTGGAAATACGTGAAAAGAAAGGAGTAGAAAATGTTGTGGCTGACCACCTGTCTCGCCTTCCTTTTAATGACTCTCTTTCTGGAGACATTCGCAAGACATTTCCTGATGAAACTATGATGGCGATAACACCAACTATACCTTGGTATGCAGACACTGTAAATTACTTGGTCACTGGACAAACTCCTGGCTCTTGGGATGAGTAGAAAAGAAAGAGATTCATTTCTCAAGCAAGATATTTTCATTGGGAAGAGCCAGAATTATTTAGAATTGGATAAGACCAAGTATTGAGACATTGTGTACCTGAAGAGGAACAACAAAGTGTGCTGAGTTTTTGCCATGAACTTCATTGTGGAGGACACTTTGGTGCTAAGAAAACTGCTTTTAAGGTTTTCCAGTCCGATTTTTGGTGGCCTTCCTTATTTAAGGATTCTCATAATTTTGTTAAGGCCTGTATTAGATGTCAACAGACTGGAACGATTGGGAAGAGGAATGAAATGCCTCAACATCCTATTCAATCTGTTGAAATTTTTGATGTATGGGGAATTGACTTTATGGGCCCCTTCCCGTCGTCCCATGGTTATGAATATATCTTGGTGGCAGTTGATTATGTCTCTAAATAGATAGATGACGTGTCTTTGTGCGTGTGTGTTAAGAGGTGTCGTTATAGTCGCACTTGATACGTCGATTTTAAAAGAAGTAAATGGAGGTGAGTCCGAGTGTCGGTCTCAGGGAGGCGTAGAAATCAGATTTTTGTTTATCACTTGTTGTCACGGAAAAGGCAGAGTTTTGCTTGCGAAAGATGCGATTTTTGAAAAGCGAGAGAGAGAGATAGAGAGAAAGAGTTTAGGGTTAGAAAACTCTTGGTTTTTACTCATGCAACTTGAACAGAAATTACAATGGCAATTAAACGGAAAATAACTTCATTAAACATGCATTCGTAGTTCATAACTTACAACATTAAATACATGCTTCAACAAAAGTAATGGAAAGCTTAAGAGAGAGAGAGAGAGAGAAAGAGAGAGAGAGAGAGAGTGGAGAGTGACGAGGCAGCCACGACGGTGGAGGAGGCTCCGTCGGCGGCTCGTCGTCTCTGGCGATTACAAGAGTGCCTAAAGCTAGCTAAGAGAGGAGTGGAGTAGTTGCAAGGGGGAGTGAATGCCTTGAATGGTGGTTGGAGGGGGTTTAAATAGAGTTAAGGACTTCCTAAAAGAAGAAGGGGCTTTAGCGACATCCAGAGCGTCGCTAAAATAGCTTCCAAAAGCGTCGGTGAAGCCCTCTCGCCGCCAGTCAGCCGCCCACCCCGTTCCTTCTCCTCGCACGATCCGTGGCCGCTAAGAGTCTTCCTCGCCCGCGTTGAGATCGCGCCTCGGGCGCGCGTGTGCGCGTGCATCTCCGCCCGACGTGCGTGCGCGCGTGGGCGCTCGTGCGCTGCAGTCGTGCCGCGTGGCAAGATCCTAGCCGCCCGCTGCTGATCGGGCGGCCCAATTTCTCCGAGCCCTTCGCCTGCCTTCAAATCCCCCCCCACGCGGCTCGAACACGAGTCGCGTGGATGCGAGCGTGCGCGCTAACCGTTGCGCCACGCCCGCGCTTTTGTCGCAGCGACCGCAGGCGGGCGCGCAAATCTCGGTAGTTCGATCGAAGATCGACAACCGAGATTTGTCCTCGGCTGGCTGAAGGTGTGCGTGCGGTGGGGGCGGGGCTGACGTGGCACAATCTGGGCCGTTGATCTCCAGATCAATGGTCAGAACTTCTTGGGCCCATTGTAGGAGCTCCGGATGTCGGATTTGGCCGATCTTGAGTCCTTTGGACTCCATTCGTCGTTCTGAATCCATCCATGTAGTCTGATTGCTCATCTGAGGCCTGCTTTGACAAATGCTTACACAAATGGTCATTAATACAGTTTATAAGCAATCTTGGTACATGATGCATGCAATGCTCCTATTCTACTTATGTTGTGCCTTTTATTCTAAAGATGGGCCATATTCAACATAATTATTACCCCCTTGTGTGGTGTTATCATACCCCCATGCTTACTCTTTGCTAGTCCCTAGCAAGGTTTATTCTAGTCTTTATTTCCTTGTAGAATTCAAGAAGTAATTGCCTAGGCACTTCGTTACTTGTCAATAAGAGGAAATATACGCAGATCTTAATCTACAAAGACTAAGCAGCGCCCGGGTGTCTGCCAAAATACGAATCGCCCGAATCCTTGCTTTAATGTATATATAACTATACATACGTATATATATATTTTTTTTTATTTTTTTTAAGATTTTTTTTTTTTCAGAATTCAGTGTGGGTTGGTAACTTTTTACGGCTCCCCAACCCACCCAAAACTCGGTCAAAACCCTAATTGCTAAGCATCTTGGTGTGAATGTTGTGATAGACTCACTTAACGGTAATTGAGACAGACTTCGAGTTTCTACGCCTCTAGGTGACCGGAAAAGGAAATAAATTTGCTTGAAGGTGTATTTGTTCGATTGGTAGCTTTCTCCCTACATTTGTTTTAATTGGGGTCAACACAAGGATTTTTCCAGTGTATATCTCCCCGGCTTGTACTACTTCCCCGCTTCTTCCTTAGGTGTTTTGGTCTTTTTTGTGCAATTATTGAGCTGGGCTCTGGACAACCGACCAATGGGCTGTTACCCACGATCACTTGCCAACCATACTTGTGCGGTGAAGTGTGGTTTATTTTCTTTTCTTCTTGTCCCTTTTTTTTTTTTTTTTTTTGTAGGTGGCTTCCCTGATCTCAAATGTACCTAAAGGCAACGAAAAAGAAATGGCCTATGGCTGGGTCTAGACAACCTGCCAATGGGCTGTTACCCACGACAACTTGCCAACCATACCACCCTAGAGAGTTCATTAGCTACCCAATTTCTGTCAAAATCTCCGAGAAGTGAGTCTGTGCAAAAATGTGTGCAGATGCTTAGACTCAAAGATTTTCTGAGTTAGAGGGTGAGTTAATAAGTCGTATACTTATTACCTTATTTAGTAGGTGGATCAGAATAGCTTAAGGTTGCAAGGATTCGCCGCTAAATCTATATCTTAACGGACACCAGGGCTGATTAAGCCTGAAGGCCTGAAAAGTCTAAGTGTTTAAGTTCTTTCTGTATTATTTCCAACTATTGACAAGTTTCTAATGCCTAAGTTTTCTTCCTAATTTTTTTTTTTAATTAATTTATTCATTCAGACTGATTAATTGAGCTCAGGATTATGCAATTTACCACCCCCCACATGCTTAAGTTGGACAATGTCCTCATTGGCAGATACATGATGCAAAAGGGTTCAAAAAGATAGTACCTGAGTGATGTGAACTACTAGATCAGTCTGAATCCTCTGGGTTGCCTCCCAGGAAGCGCTGAGTTTAATGCCTCCAGCTGGGCGGTGCTCGGTGTCAGCCCTCAACGAGGGTGACACTTTCCTTGGGGGGTACCTGGGCCAAGAAATGCTTCAATCTTTGACCATTAACTGTAAAAGTGTGCCCAGTGTTAAGATCAGCGATTTCAACCGCCCCATTAGAATAGGGCTTAACCACCCGAAATGGTCCTGTCCATTTGGACCTGAGTTTCCCTGGGAAGAGTTTTAGGCGTGCATCAAACAGCCAAACTTGCTGGTTAGGCTCAAAGGTTTTTCTATGAATGAGTCGGTCGTGGACGGCTTTCATTTTCTCCTTATACAGTCGACTATTGTCAAAGGAGTCCCGACGGATTTCTTCGAGCTCAGATAATTGTAGCGTCCTCTACGCATCGGCTAACTGGGGTTCCATGTTACACTGCTTGACAGCCCAGTAAGCCCGGTGTTCCAATTCGACAGGAAGATGGCAGGCCTTGCCGAAGACCAGGCGATAAGGCGACATGCCTATCGGGGTCTTGAAAGCGGTCTTGTATGCCCACAGGGCATCATCAAGTCGTGTGGACCAGTCTTTCCTGTCAAGTCTTACAGTCTTTTGTAAAATGTTCTTGATTTGTCTATTGGAGACCTCAGTCTGCCCATTTGTTTGTGGATGATACGGGGTGGCAATGCGGTGGTTTACCCCGTATTTTCTAAGTAGGGCACGAAATTGGGAATGGATAAAATGGCTTCCACCATTACTGATCATGGCCTTGGGTATTCCAAACCAGGAAAAGATGTTCTTCTTCACAAAGTCCATGATAGTCTTGTGATCGCATCGTCGGGTGGCGACGACTTCAATCCATTTGGAAACATAGTCTACTGAGACCAGGATGTACTCGAAGCCGTTGGATGGTGGAAAGGGGCCCATAAAATCGATACCCCAAACGTCGAAGATTTCGACAATCAAAATGGGCTGAAGGGGCATCATATCTTTCTTGGTCATGGTCCCCAGTGTTTGGCAGCGTGAGCAAGTTTTGGCAAAGATGTGTGCATCCTTAAATAGGGACAGCCAGTAAAATCCAGACTCCAACACTTTTGCAGCTGTTTTCTTTCCAGAGAAGTGGCCGCCACATGCTTGGTCATGACAAAAGGAAAGCACACTCTGAACTTCATCTTTAGGGATACACCTTCTGATGATTTAATCAGCATAGAGGCGAAACAGCATGGGATCATCCCAAAAATAGTGCTTGGCCTCAGCCAAGAACCTGTCCCATTGCTGTCTAGACCAGCTGTGCGGGGTTTGTCCTATAACCAGGTAATTGACGTAGTCAGCATACCATGGCATTTTTTTGTCTTGCACGGCTAGGATGTGTTCATCAGGGAAGGTATCAGATAGAGGTAGGGAGGGTCCAATGTGGTCTGGATGAAGTCTCAACAAGTGGTCAGCCACCACATTTTTCGATCCGGCCTTGTCTCGGATTTCCAGGTCAAATTCCTACAAAAGCAGGATCCATCTGATGAGCCTGGGCTTTGCATCCTTTTTGGCCAACAGGTGCCGAATGGCTGAATGGTCAGTGTAAATAGTCACGTGGGATCCCAGCAAGTATGAGCGAAAATTTTCAAGTCCAAATACTACAGCGAGCAACTCTTTTTCTGTGACAGTATAATTACGTTGGGCCTTGTCCAACGTTTTGCTCACGTAGTAGATCACCATGGGCTTCTTGTCTTGCCTTTGTCCCAGGACAGTGCCTATGGAAAAATCTGATGCATCACACATAATCTCAAAGTCCTGGGACCAGTCTGGGGGTTGAAGTACAGGTGCGGTGGAGACTAAGTCCTGGAGGGTGTGATAAGCTTGGATGCAATCAGGTGACATGTGGAATATGGCGTCACTGGCTAGAAGGTCGGTCAAGGGTTTTGAAAGCTTGGAAAAGTCTTTGATGAACCTTCGGTAGAAGCCAACATGTCCTAGGAAGGAGCGAATCTGCCGGACCGAAGTAGGTGGAGGAAGTTTGGAAATTAAATCAACCTTAGCTCGATCTACCTCGATACCCCTATGGGAGACGATGTGACTGAGGATAATTCCTTCTTGAACCATAAAATGGCTCTTTTCCCAACTTAACACCAAGTTAACCTCGATACATCATTTCAGGATTTTCTCCAAGTTGCTCAGACAATGGTCGAATGAATTCCCGAATACAGAGAAATCATCCATAAAGACCTCCAAGTATTCACCCACCATTTCTGAAAAAATGGCTAGCATGCAACGCTGGAAGGTCGCAGGTGCGTTGCATAACCCAAACGGCATTTGACAGAATGCAAACGTACCATACGGGCAAGTGAATGTGGTCTTTTCCTGATCTTTTGGAGCAATTGCGACTTGGTTATATCCTGAATATCCATCCAGGAAGCAAAAATACTTCTGCCCTGCCAATCTTTCAAGGATTTGGTCAATGAATGGCAAGGGGAAGTGGTCCTTCTTAGTGGCTTCATTAAGCTTCCTATAATCAATACACACCCGCCATGCGGTAGTGGTGAGGGTGGGGATGGATTCGCCATGATCATTGGTGACAACGGTGAGCCCAACTTTCTTTTGAACCACTTGAGTGGGGCTCACCCAGGGGCTATCGGAGATAGGGTAGATGATGTCGGCGTCAAGCCACTTGATGATTTCTTTTTTAACGACCTCCCGCATGTTAGGGTTTAAACGTCTCTGCATCTGGCGGGAAGGGCGGGCCCCGTCTTCCAGGTAAATCTTATGGGTGCAATAGGTGGGGCTAATTCCTCTTAAATCTGAAATGGTCCAACCAATGGCGACTCGATGTTCTGAAAGGGTCACAGTCAACCTGAGTTCCTGATCCTTGGTTAGATGAGAATTAATAATCACTGGGAAGGTCTGGTCAGGTCCCAAGAAGACGTACTTGAGATTCTCGAGCAATGGTTTAAGTTCGAGTGCGGGTGGGACCACAGTTGATGGGAAGGGAAAGGGCGGTAGTTGATCAACATCGATCTCTTCAAATGGTGTCATGTGATGATACTCCGCCTTACAGAGGTCCACGGGTAATGATGGTGACGGGTCAGAACTACGGGTTTGGTGGTCTGAGACAGAACTGAGGGTGAGGCATTCATTGATTAAAGTTTCCACAAGATCATGTTCCTCAATGTAATCACAATCAAAAGACTTTGTCGCTCGGAAGATATCCAATTGCATTTTCCTATCCTCGAAGGCGATTTCCATACATCCCGTGTCGCAATCAATGTTTGCTTTAGCCGTAGCTAAGAAAGGTCTGCCTAAAATTATGGGTGCGTTCTGTAATTTTTCAGGGACTTCCATGTCGAGCACCAAAAATCGACTGGGAAATAGAAGTCCTTGACCCGTACAATTACGTCCTCGACAACCCCCTTCAGGGTTTTCACAGATCTATCAGCCAGCTGGATGGTGACAGGGGTTGGTGTCAGCTCCCCAAAACCAAATTGGTGGTACAGGGTTGTTGGAATTAGATTGATAGAAGCACCTAGGTCCAGGAGCGCTCTATCAAACGTCATGTCCCCGATATTGCAGGCAATCAGGGGCGCTCCTGGGTCAGTTCGCTTGAGTGGAAGGTTGCTTGATATCACGGAACTTGCTTGCTCAGAAAGTACAACCTTCCTAGGTGCTTGCGGTCTCGGCTTACGCTTGGGTGTACAGGCATCCTTTAAGGACTTGGCGTAAGCAAGGATGTGTTTGACGGCTTCTAGGAGCGGAATATTAATCTGTACTTGCTTAAAAATTTCCAACAGCTCCTTAGTTTCCACAGTATTCTTCTTTTTCTTGATTGTTTCCAAGGCCTCAGGGTAGGGTGTCTAAATGTGGATTGGTTCCATGTCTGGGTCCTTGGTTGGTGCCTCTTCTGAGTCGGGTATTTCCATAGGTAAAGTCTCGGGGGGAGTCGGCCATTTGGGATCCTAGGTTTTGGTGCCGCTTCTCAAGGTCACCGCATTCGCAGAGGCATTGGGGCCATGGGGTGATCCTTGAGAAGACGAGGACAAAGAAGCGCCAAACCCAGGAGGTGTTTGCGAGGCTGGTTGGACCATGTGAGCCTGCCCGGCGTTGCTTTGGAACCCTTGAGAATTGGGGCCTATGTTAATTATATTTCGCGGGTTCGGTTGTGGTTGGGAAGGTAGGGATCCTTGTTGTTTACAGTCCAAGAGTTGGCTTAACTGTCCCTTTACCAAGGCCATTTCCTCCTGATGTTTCTGGTTCATGTCAGCCATCATCTTTATTAAGGTATCCATTTGGTTTTGTGGGGGAGGGGCCGCCCTATTCTGGTTATATTGGGGCCTAACTGGTGGTCCTTGCTGATAGGGGGGCAAGTGTGGCTGCTGGTTTGGCCTGGGTTGGTTTTGGAATTGCGGTGGTTTCTGGTTTGTCCAACTAAAGTTGGGGTGGTTACGCCAGCCGGTGTTGTAAGTGTTCGAGAAAGGGTCAGGTTTCGCATATCCTTGGACGGCTTGCACATCTTCTAGGATAGCCGATGTTGATGAAGAGGGAAGGGAGTAACCAAGGGTCGAGGGAGCAACGGTCCCTCCCTGGAACGTGGTCAGGGGTTGTTCCAGGTTCAGTTGGGTGAAGGGCTAGACCAGGTCAACATTATGTGCTCCCTTTGCTAGGGAGAAAGTCTGCAAGGGGTTCCTGGTTTGATTCAGTAGCTCATCAATTTTTTTGTCCACCAATTCCACTCGATCAAACTTTTTGGCAATGATGTCCATGTCAACCATTCCAGAATTTGCTTACACCTCATAAATCCCGCCACGGGGTTGACTGGACCTGTTAAACTGGTTCATGGAGGCATTGTTGAGCGAATTCTCGCTCATAGACTCAAAGAGCTCAAACGCGCTCTCCTCATCTTTGTTTAGGAAGTTTCCCCCGCATGAGGCATCAACGAAGTTCCGTAGGTTGCTGTCTAGACTGTGGTAAAAGATCTGGGCCAATTGCCACCTTGGAACTTCGTGGTGTGAGCATTTCCTCAAAAGTTCATTAAATCTTTCCCACGCCTCATGAAATTATTCCCCACCCTGGAGTGTGAAGGTAGTGATAGCTCTTCTGAGGGCATTGGTCTTTCCTATGGGGAAGAATTTCTTTAAAAATGCATGCCTCAGTTCTTCCCAGGTGGTGATGGGTCTACCTAGGGTTCGAAGCCAATGAGAAGCCTTGTCTCTTAATGAGAAAGGGAACATCTTGATTAGAACAATGTCAAGGCTAATGTTCCTAGGTTTCACCGTTCGTGCTATGCGGTCGAGATCCACTAGGTGCTGAAAGGGGTCCTCATTTGAACTTCCATGAAAGTGGCTCTGGATCAGACTTAAGAATTCGGTTTTAGCCCAAAATCATCTCCCCCCTCGAGGATCCTAAGGTGTGGCTCGACTCTAATAGCAGAAGGGTTATAGAAATCATGGAGGGGTCTTGGCTGGTCTTGAAATGGCAGTAAATCAAGTGGTGGTTGCCCTGGTATGTCGTGGAAAGGTGGTGGTGGTTGTTCTTGTGGGTTCTGTAACCGTTGTATGGCTTGCATGATGGTGTGGATTTGTTATTGCTGAAGCCGATGGTTAGCATTGATTTGAGCTTGGATGATGGCCATAGCATCAGGTGGGGGTTGATCCTCAGCCTCATCTACCCTAGGTTCAGCCATGTTTTCAACAGAATTACGTCGCCTAGATTCCTACCCCAAAACACACAACTCGGGATGCAGTGAGCGCCTCCCGTGCATACACTAGAGAAGAACAGGAGGGGATGCGGAGGGCGACAGATGCGAGAAATGTGTTTCAATCAAGCACCCAAGCCTAGTCCTTATGGTGTATTCCTCAGGAGACCTAGAAATCTCACAAAGGGTGATTAAGTCCGTAAGCACTAGACTCCCCTTCCCAAGGCTAATCTGGCCAGGTTGATTACGAGGGGATTGCAGGGAAGGTTCTTCCTTTGGCTTGTGCCTCCGATTCCATAGACCCCACAACCGCGGTCGTTTGACACTGCCCCGTTAGATTTCCTTTTCTACCAAGGGAATGAAAGCCAAGTGCCTAACGAACAAAACCTCGCCTTTTGAGACTTAACTCAGTCCTGCCTAGGGCACGTCTACTCAGTTTTAAAGGGTTAGGATGGTGCTTGTGCTTAGGGTGATGTGATGAGGCATTGATTGGGGTGGTGCCTCTTAATTTTCCACTTTCAAAGTATGTGCTTCTAGCAAAACATGGTTTTCAAGCAAGGATTTGTTAAGATGTCGTGTCTTTTAGTGTTTCATCCTTTAGTACTTTTTAGGGTTGACGTGTCTTAATGTTTTCAAACAAGTTTCAGTGGGCACGTCAAGTTCTGCACACAACTTGGTGAAAGTAGATTTCCTTTTCTTTTGTAGAGGCTCTAAAACCCTAGTGTACTCATCCTAATGATCATGCAACTTCTATTAGATGAGTCAGTTTTAAGGTTGAGTGGTGCGGCCCAGGTCAATTCACGGTGGCTTTGCAAACACCACTCAAGAAAAAGAAAAGAACACTCCAAGAATTTATTCAGAATGTTAGAGTGTACATTTTTTGTGGGGTGATGTGTTAAGGATGTGGGTCAAGTAATCATACACCATGCCAATTTTTTTCAGTTTTTACAATTTTTTTAGCTTTTTCATGCAAGCAAACAATGAGAGACAAGTTACTCACTATCGGTCCTTGAGGCGCCTACTCCCTTGCTACCGTCGTGGAATGCGTCGCTTCGCTGTCCATGCACCGAATTCCTGCAACCGTCAAGTAAAAAGGAAAATAGGGCATTAGACAATGTGAGAATGAGTGTGGAATGGAGGTGATAAAACAAATCCGTTGCCTCCCCGGCAACGGTGCCAAAAACTGACGTGTCTTTGTGCGTGTGTGTTAAGAGGGGTCGTTATAGTCGCACTTGATACGTCGATTTTAAAAGAAGTAAACGGAGGTGAGTCCGAGTGTCGGTCTTAGGGAGGCGTAAAATCGGATTTTTGTTTATCACTTGTTGTCACGGAAAAGGTGGAGTTTTGCTTGCGAAAGATGCGATTTTTGAAAAGCGAGAGAGAGAGATAGAGAGAGAGACTTTAGGGTTAGAAAGCTCTTGGTTTTGATCATGCAACTTGAACAGAAATTACAATGGCAATTTAACGAAAAATAACTTCATTAAACATGCATTCGTAGTTCATAACTTACAACATTAAATACATGCTTCAACAAAAGTAATGGAAAGCTTAAGAGAGAGAGAGAGAGAGAGAGTGGAGAGCGACGAGGCAGCCACGGTGGTGGAGGAGGCTCCGTCGGCGGCTCGTCGTCTCCGACAATTACAAGAGTGCCTAAAGCTAGCTAAGAGATGAGTGGAGTAGTTGCAAGGGGGAGTGAATGCCTTGAATGGTGATTGAGGGGGTTTAAATAGAGTTAAGGGCTTCCTAAAAGAAGAAGGGGCTTTAGCGACATCCAGAGCGTCGCTAAAACAGCTTCCAAAAGCGTCGGTGAAGCCCTCTCACCGCCAGTCAGCCGCCCGCCCCGTTCCTTCTCCTCGCACAATCCGTGGCCGCTGAACGAGAGCCGCCCGATCGAAGATCGGACGGCTGAGAGTCTTCCTCGCCCGTGCTGAGATCATGCCTCGGGCGCGCATGTGCACGCGCATCTCCGCCCAGTGTGCGCGCGCGTGTGGGCGCTCATGCGCTGCGGTCGCACCGCGTGGCGAGATCCTGCCAATTTCTCTGCGCCCTTCGCCCGCCTTCAAATCCCCCCCCTGCGCGGCTCGAATGCTCGTCGCATGGATGCGGGCATGCGCGCTAACCGTTGCGCCACGCCCGCGCTTTTATCGCGGAGACCGCGGGCGGGCGTGCGGATCTCGGCCATTCGATCGAAGATCAACGGCTGAGATTTGTCCTCGGCTGGCTAAAGGTGTGCGTGTGGTGGGGCGAGGCTGACGTGGCACAATCTGGGCCGTTGATCTCCAGATCAACGGTCAGAACTTCTTGGGCCCATTGTAGGAGCTCCGGATGTCGGATTTGGCCGATCTTGAGTCCGTTGGACTCCGTTCGTCGTTATGAATCCATCCATGTGGTCCGATTGCTCATCTGAGGCCTGCTTTGACAAATGCTTACACAAATGGCCATTAATACAGTTTATAAACAATCTTGGTACATGATGCATGCAATGCTCCTATTCTACTTATGTTGTTCCTTTTATTCTAAAGATGGGCCATATTCAACATAATTATTACCCCCTTGTGTGGTGTTATGAATAGAGTCCATTCCTACACGCACAAATGACCACTCTGTGATTTTGAAATTTGTGAAGGCCAATATCATATCCCGTTTCGGCTGCCCTAAGACTATTATAAGTGATGGGGGACCTCATTTCCGAAACCACCACTTCAATCGGCTAATCAAGAGTTTGGGAGTGACTCACAAGGTCGCTACCCCTTACCATCCTCAGACAAGTGGCCAGGTTGAAGTGTCGAATAGGGAGATAAAAAATATTTTGGAAAAGACCGTTAGACCTAATAGGAAAGATTGGTCCTAAAAGCTCGATGATGCTTTGTGGGCTTATCGAACGTCCTATAAGACCCCTTTGGGTACTTCTCCCTTTCGGATTGTGTATGGGAAAGCGTTCCATTTACCTGTTGAGTTGGAACATAAGGCACTTTGGGCTATTTGAAGTGTTAACATGGATTTAGAGAAGGCAGGTAAGGCTCGACTTTTAGAATTAAGTGAGCTTGAGGAGCTGAGGAATGATGCTTATGACACCTCTCAAGCTTATAAAGAAAGAACTAAGGTCTGGCATGATAATTTTATACTTCGAAAGACCTTTGAGCCCAACCAACAAGTCTGGCTTTTCAATTCCAGACTTAAGCTTTTTCCTGGGAAGTTAAAATCTCATTGGGATGGGCCTTACATAATCACCAAAGTATTTCCGCATGGAGCTGTGGACATTAAAAATCCTTCCTCTTCAGCAACACCCTTTATCATCAATGGTCAACGGTTAAAACCTTACATAACTTTGGATGGTCATCTGGTTGACAAAGTCACTCTTGAGGAGCCTTAGCTCCTACCATTCTCCACCTCAGGTAATATCTTCCTTTAGCTATTTTTGTTTTCAATGAGGACATTGTTTGAACCAGGCATGGGGGAGAGGACCAGAGGCATTTTCTTTATAGCATGCATACATTTGCATTTAGAAAAAAAAAATTATTTTGAGCTTAACTGGCTAGGTCCTGCATTCTTAAGCAAATCAGAACTCTAGGGTAGACTAAGTTAATTCTAGGGTCAAACTTTAGAAGCTAAATGAGCTACTAGCTTTAGACCTTTAGGGTCCTTTGTGGACTTAAAAACTTAAGTAGGAGTTAAGTTGCGGACCATTCCTCAAGAGGTTGAGGAAGGGAAGCTAGGGTTTAAGTTAAAAGGTGGGGTAGTACCTGGAGTCTTGTTCTACCTTTTGGTTTACGGGTCCTTGTAACCCAAGCATCCAAATTTCACACACTTGGTCTGGTAATCAACTTAATTTCTTTCTTTCTTAAAAGAGATTTGGTTCTCTTACTTTTGACTTAGGAGAGGCTTGAAAACACAATTTGATTGGAAGAGTTCCCGCCGCAGGAGAGGTGGAGTATATACTCACCTTGAGGATGCGATGATAACATATTACCTCCTCGATGCTTGTCTCTTAGGATATCCATCCTATTGGGGGCATGTAAGCGCATTGTGCGGTTCAGGTACCATGGGCGACCCTATCTCGAAGTGCCGATTGCCATAGGCCTGAATTTGCTTAAGAAATCCATGGGTGATACTATCTCGAAGTGTCGTTTGCCAGGAGTTCTTGGGGTCGTTATGGGTGGTGCTATCTCGAAACATCGAAAGCCATGCACCCTTCGAGGTACAGTAATGGGGACAATGAATCCGACACAGACCTTGTTGATAGCTGATCCAAGGTTAGAATTAGGGGAATCAAACAAAAATAAAATATATATATATAACAAAAAAAAATCCTTTTTCCTTTAACTCAAATAACTCAGACCAATGCACATGCACGGATGCTTTAATCTCAGGGATCAATAAACCTTAGTGTTGACGTGTCTCGATCGTGTTTTAATAGTTAATTACGTCGTAGTATAGGTGATCAAGCGTCGTCAACACATAAAAGTTTTATTACTTGAAAATCAGAGTATCCGAGGTCGAACACAGGGAGCAATTGGAATTTATTACTAATCTCAAGAATGTAATTGAACACTTTAATTACTCAAAACTTTAATTCAAATGTAAATGCATGAGTTTGAAAAATAATTGTGGCAAAAAGAAGAAATTGGACGTCTGATCATGGGATCAGACATCTTAAAAGATGTTTCCCTTCTCTTATTTTTCTTCTTCTGATTTTCTTCCTTCTTCTTCTCTGCAGTGCCTTGCTTTTCTTCTTATTTTCTTCTGCCTTGCTTCTTTCTTCTCCTGCAGTATCTTTCTCTCTATGGGTCTTCTTCTTCTTCCTTGGCTCTGCTTCCTTCTTTGGTTCTGTTTGCCTTCAGTTCCTCTTCTTCTTCTTCAGTTCTTCTCTTTTTCCTTCACCTCTTCCTTTTCTTCTCTTTTTCCTCTGCGAAGGCTTCCTTCCTTCTTCTTCTTCAGTTCTGTTTCCCTTGGCATTTCTTCTTTTCTGTTTTTCCTTTCTTCCTTGGCAGAGCCTCCTTCCTTCTCTCTTCCTCTGCTTGCAGCAACTAAGTGTTGCTTCTTCCTTATTCCTTCCTTCCCTGCGTAGACCACAGCAAAGAAAAACCTAACCCTCTACCCACACCCGCGCGTCTCTCTCTCTGTAAACCACTCTCAGAATGCTCTCCCAGAGCCGGGTAAACGGGTCGGATCTCGCGCCCGGGACCAGGCGCATCGGTGTGAGGGTGGTGCGCGAGGTGTGCTCAAGACAGGGTCTAGTCGGGTCACCAGATCCGTGTGGTGAAATCATGGACGAGGTGGTGAAGATAGGTGAGGGACCTCACCCCAAGTGCGTTCGGAGGCAATGAGCATATATGACAAAAACAATTTACACCACTCCACCTCTTTGTGAATTAACGATGGGGGCTAATACCCACTGCCTTCTCTCACGCGCCCGCAGTAGACCATGCCTTCAATTGCCACAGCTACAGGTTTTGTGGCGTCGCTCGCTAGACCCCTTGTCCTCGCAAGACCTGCCCGAGTCAGCTGCTCCTGGAGTCTTGCAATCCTAAAGCCTGGAGCAAGCGTGGAGCTTCTTCAAGTTGCCATCAATGGCGGCCGGAGCTTGAGATCTGTTAGACACAAAAAGAGCCTCGCGGCCTAATCAAATCACCGGGGGACCTTCGCCGTGTCACAGCGAAGGTGAAGAGCTAGGTGGCAAGCCGCGGGGTGGCCTAGGTGTGCATGCCTAGGTCGCCCTGTGGCCGGGTGGATGGGTGTGTTCGGGGGACTGTTGGGTAGCTGTAGAGGGACTGTGGATGGGCGGATGTTACTCAGTGAGGTGAGGTAGAGGTTATGTGATGGTCGGCGAGGCATGTGGGGCTACAGAGCAATGGGAGCGTCTCGCTGGAGGGTGGCCAGAGATGAGGAAGGTGATGGTGAACAGCGGCGGTCGAGGGATGTTTGATGAAATAAAATGAGGGAGATGAAAGAGGGGGTAGAGAAGAATAGTTTTGACCTAACTAAAGGGACGAAGGGGATGAGGAGGCGGACATCAGTACCTGCTGTCGCTGGAGAAGACGTCCAGTGGAGGAAGACGGCAGCGACGACGGGGCTAGGGCAACTCGCGCGGGTGTTGCGCGACGCGAAGGAGGATGAGGAAGACAGCTCTACCATTGGTTTTGTGGCAGAGCGAAGAGGAAGAGGGGGGCTCGCCGGAGCTCGCTGGACCCTTGGCCAGAGAAGAAGGAGATGAATTTGAGGTGGAATACCGGCCAAGTCGAGTTGAGGAGGTGCGGCTAGAGTTAGGGTTTAATTTATAGGTGCTGGACGTGCTTCTGGTGCGTGGAGGGCTTGCCTTCTGTCACCGACGTCTCGCAGGAGATGGAAGGTGGTTAGATACCCAAATCTCTCGTGCGTTCGCATGAAAGATTTGGTGCAAATCAGTGGTTGTGATCGGGCTCAGATGGAAGGGGATTCCTCAGAGAATCTCCCTTCCAATTCTGGGAGGGGATCTCTGAGGGATCAGAGAGTATTCCCTCTCTAATCCTCACCGGAGTAGGATCTCTCCCCAATAATGGTGGAGGGACCTGATTGTAAGATTGGTGAGGAAGCTAGGGGAGTTTATGTGATGGTTTTCAAAAGATAGGGACCAAAATGTGATTAGGTGTACTAAATTGTAAAGTAGGTCAAGATGACCTCCCCTTACGTCCAAATTTTGGTAAAAACCTAATTTAGACCTAAGGAATCCAATGGTGAAGTTGGATTTTAGGTTTGACCATGTTTGACTTGACATTTTGCGTAAAAATCTAAATTAGGTCAATTGATGAGCTAGGACCCTAATCTAGGTCAAACTACGTTCTAAAGACCAAATTGAATGTTCTAAATCCTAGGGAATATTTTTCCATGATTTTTAGAGGGTTTACTTGTTTTTATCTTGGCCAGAACCTTGTTGAATTAAGCAGGTCTGTTTTAGGGTTACCAAATATCATTTAATTCCTAGATTACATATGAACCCATTTCTGATTGCATCAACCCACTTTTTATCTCATTTAGACCATTTGACCTATGTTTTGCCTCTGAGAAATCTTGTTTATGTACTGCAATGGTAAAATTACAGTTTTAACCTTTATTTCATGTTTTCTTCTCAGAACACTTATTCCTCCAATTAAGCCATCTTCTAGGTTATGTAGGAGCTTTTATTCTCTTTATTAGGTCAAAATAAGCTAGTTATGGCTCATGATGAGGCTCTCATCATACCCCCATGCCTAGCTTTTGCTAGTCCCTTAGCAAAATTTCAAGGTTTTAACTTCCGTTCTAGACCCTGAGTGTCTGTCAACAATTATGATAAGTGCTTCTCTTTTTCTTTTGTGATTAGGTCAGAATGCCGATAATAGGCCTAGAGGTACTCAAGTACCAACCAAAATCTGGACCAGACCCGCTTTAGCCTCAGTCCTCCGCAAAGGCTTTTAAGGCCCCCAGAAACTAACCTAGGGTTTGTTGGACTCCGTGGTTAAAGCACCCGTGCTTGAGACATTTTTAGCCTAGATTCAATTTGCAGTGCATTTTTTGTAAGAGAGAGATAGAAGATTTGTTTGTTTGGAGAGCTTTTCTCTCTCTTTTCTTTTTATTTCTAGCTTCGGATTAGCTTCTCAACACGGTCTATATCGGATTCCTCGTCCCCATCATCAATCCTCAAGGGTCCCTGGCTATCGAGATTTCAAGATAATCCCGCCCATGGCAACCCCCAGAACCCTGGCTTTCGAGATTTCAAGATAATCCCGCCCATGGCATTCCGTGGCCGAATTCAGACCCTGGCGATCGACATTTCGTGATAATGCTGCCCATGGTATCTGAACCAGCAGAGTGCTTACATGCCCCCAATAGGATATTTAAATATCCTAAGAGACAAGCACCGAGGAGATGATATGTTGTTACGCATCTTCGAGAGGAATTTCCCGCCTCTCTGCACAGGGAACTCGTCCAAATCAACTTGTGTTGATCGGCCGCTCCTAATCTAGGTGACTTTTGCAAAACATTAAACGCTTTTGCGTGATTTGGATATTTATGCGCACTGAACCAGACTGTGTGTGAATTGGGGTGCTTAGGTTACCGAATCCCGCAAATCGGAGGTCAGTTAATGAGGTTGAATACTTCCTAAGCCTTAGACCTAATACTTAAGCTTCGCATTTTCCCCAACCTCTTGAGGATTATCCAGATTTTAGCAGATACGTGAATTTTTAAGCTAAAGAATCTAGCCCAAGAGGCCTAAGACCAGCGTTCCCGCTAATCTCTTGTTGTCTCCTTAGCACTTTTCTTTTATTTATTTCCTTGATCTGGTCTAGAACTTCAGTTAATTCCTTAATCTTTTACTAATGACTACCTCTTTTTCTTTTTCATCTTGTGCTGCTTTTGTCATTTTGCTCTTTTTCTCCTCCTTATGAATATGTGGCTCACAAAATTTCCTCCCTCCCCCATTTTTTTGTTCTTTTTCATAATTTTTCAATTTTTTATGTTTTTTGACATATGTGAATTTTTTTGTGTGAGAATCCTTCTGATTTTTTCTTGGTTCTGTATGTATGCACTTTATCACCCCCCATGCCTAAGTTTTGCAATGTCCTCATTGTAAACGAAGGGTGTGAAATAGTGTTGAGGTCAGGGACTTAGAACAAGATACATCGGGTGGGTGAATGGGTCGGAAATGACTGATGTAAACGATTTCAAGCTCTGGTACGTGTACCAGAGGTGGGATCAACTGTCTAAGACTGAACTCAAGGTGCAATGGACATGGAGTACAAACGGATAATCAGACGGGTCTCTATTTTTGGGATGACGGGTTGCCTCCCGTTAAGTGCTAAATTTAATGCCTTCAATCGAGCGGAAAATGGGGTGGAGAGGGAGTGGTCAAATCAGCGAAATTTTGTAAAACAAGCACCTTGATTAAGAGCCTAGTTGGTCCAACCAGGTGCTTATTAAGATCAGTAGGTTGATGATGCAGCCCATACCCAATAAGTCTGGTGGGTTGATAGATGTAGATCAACAGATGCGGAACCCACCATATGCAATGTGATTCAGATGGATATGGAAGTGAAAACTCGAGTTTAGGCTGAGTTGAATCAGCCTGGTCAGAGTAGGGTTCCGAAAAATAATCAATGTATGGTGAGGAAACCCTACAGGGGTGATCAAAGAATGATGGCTCTTGTTTTTCGGTCTGATCAATACCTGAAACCTGGTATAGATATAGAGTTGAATCATTTGCAAACGGCTCAGTGAGAGGTGAATCAAAATAGAAATTGAGTCTGGTTGCTGGTCGGGGTAGAGAACGGGTTTTGATTGATTCTGTATATGTGGAGCAAGTGGCTTCAAAGAGAATTGGCTTGTTATAATCAGGAAACAGATTTTCTTCGATGTTATTGTCAGATTTGAAATCGTGGGGGAGTTTGCGAAAATTGAAATCTGAAAGAGATTCAAGATCATGAGTTTCACCATAGAATAAATCATATGTTGTAGATTCAGCAGCCTGACTGGGGTCTAGCTTTAAAAAGGTGTCCCTATCTGGTAGAGGCTCAGGTTCTAAGCTAGTAGGGCAGACCCAATTGAAACCCCACTCATCCCACTCAGTTTCTGTATCATAGATTGGCATGACTTCCGAAAAATCGATTAGTTCCTCTGAGGATGTTGGCGAGGGATATTCATCAAATAGAGACCCAAAATCATATTCTTCATTAAAAGATTGATCTTCTTCATATGGGGCCTTGAAATCTTCAAAATGGGTTTCAGATCTAGATTCTGGGCTTAAGATGTGGGTTGAATTACTAGAATCTAGGTCTAAATAACCTTCAAGGGTCAGCTTATCAAAATCAGGGACGGAATTTACACCCTCGAGAGGTTAGTTCTACTCTCATTATTGCAGGAGTTTTGGGATTCTAGAATGGGCTCAACATTGTGTTTTCCTGCATTTGGAGCTTCCCAACCTTCTTCAATATCAGGCACATTGTACTCCATCTGGGTTGGGAATGCACAACCATTTTGTGCCTCAAACCCGAGATCAGATTGATCCTTGATGTTATCCCAAGATGGTTCATCCTCTGTTTGTGGTATATATGGGTACTTCTGTTCAATAATTTGTTTTACTAATCTCATTATCTCTTCCCATTTTTCAAGACTATCTTGGTGTTGCTTCCAAAGTCAAGGATTTGTCATACATTGAAGGTATTCAAGATTGTGCAGTTTTTCTATCTCAATGTATCTAGTAATGAGCAAGTCACAGGTTGATCCTTTTGTGGCTTCTGCTAATAGTACTTGGGCACAAGTTATGATAAAGGTTGTGGTTGTTGGGACATCAACTTGAATGTTTCCTACTAGTGTTAAGGTTTCTTTTTTTTCATAGAATTTCATAGCATCCTCAATCATTTTAACTCTCATGGATCTCTGATATTCAGGTTTCTTGAATGGTAGTCCTAAGTGGTTTGGCTACATATTTGGATCAGGTGGTGGAATCCAGATGTAGAATCAGAGTTTGAATCAAGATGTAAAATCAAGTTATGAAGCGATTAGATCTGAATAACGAGTCCCACTGAAAATGTGTGTGTGTGCTCTAAAGAGAAAAGATGAGGGACTAGAGATGTTTTTGACCCAATCAAGACACCCAAAGATGTTTGGATGACTATGGAGGTTCGGGGCGGATGGTACCCCTAAAGCAGAAGATCGTCCACCTGAGAATTACCTAGGTAGCCAGAGAGAGAGTCCCGCAAAGACCCCTACATGGTAGAGCGTCCCCACGAGTTACAGGGTTTCCCCCACCTGACCTCTCTTGTCACTGAGATTCCAGGTAGACCAGAATGGGGACCTTGACCTCTTAAGTCTACCACTTTTATTTCAAAGGTGCTTTAGGGTTCTCACTTGAACTTTAGATGGTTTGATGTTGTGACCTAATTTAGAGGTTGGTTAACCCAAGGGGTCAACTTCACCTGACCTGTCCTATGGATGGCAGAATGATTCTAGGTTTGGAGCCTAGAGATCACCCTGATTTGACTCCCAGTTTATTAGGTCCAAGATTTTAAAATTCAAGTGATCTTAGAGCTCAACTTTTCTTAGGGTTTATCTTGTTTAGATCTCTTCACTCAAGGGCTTGGGTAGCACACTGATACGAGAGGGTTTATTTCCTTTTATGCAGGCATGTGTAAGCTAGCACTTCAAGACCCTACTGTAGAAACCCTAATTTGGTTCTATTTCCAATCATCTTTTGCACAAAAATTCTCTTTCTACTTAAAAGCAAGAAGTGTGTTGTCCGCTGAGATTAAGCATGATTTCTATTAGGCACATGAATTTGTGGGATAGAATCTAAAAAAAAAATCGTAAAATCAGGAAACATTTGCCTTAAAGATGGTGATTACTATAGAAAGAAGGCAATTGCTTCCTAAATTAATTTTCTTCCTTTTGTCTTTCAAATCTTAGGGGATAGTTTAAGGAAGAAAAGAAATTACCTGCCCTGGAGTAGTTGACTTGCGGAAGGGATTTTCTCGTGAAATACCTGCAAGATCACAACAAAGCAAAGTAGGGCAAGTTAGTGTTCAATATGATAAAAAGAATGTAGAGACTAGTGATAAATTGCGCGTTGCTCCCCAGCAACGGCGCCAAAAATGTTGACGTGTCTTGATCGTGTTTTAACAGTTAATTACGTCGTAATATAGCTGATCAAGCGTCGTCAACACAAAAGTTTTATTACTCGAAAATTAGAGTATCCGAGGTAGAACACAGGGAGCAATTAGAATTTATTACTAATCTCAAGAATGTAATTGAACACTTTAATTACTCAAAACTTTAATTCAAATGTAAATGCATGAGTTTGAAAAATAATTGTGGCAAAAAGAAGAAATTGGACGTCTGATCATGGTATCAGACGTCTTAAAAGATGTTTCCCTTCTCTTATTTTTCTTCTTCTGATTTTCTTCCTTCTTCTTATTTTCTTCTGCCTTGCTTCTTTCTTCTCCTGCAGTATCTTTCTTTCTATGGGTCTTTTTCTTCCTTGGCTCTACTTCCTTCTTTGGTTCTGTTTGCCTTCAGTTCCTCTTCTTCTTCTTCAGTTCTTCTCTTTTTCCTTCGCCTCTTCCTTTTCTTCTCTTTTTCCTCTGCGAAGGCTTCCTTCCTTCTTCTTCTTCAGTTCTGTTTCCCTTGGCGTTTCTTCTTTTCTGTCTTGCCTTTCTTCCTTGGCAGAGCCTCCTTCCTTCTCTCTTCCTCTACTTGCAACGGCTAAGTGTTGGCTTCTTCCTTATTCCTTCCTTCTCTGCACAGACCACAGCAAAGCAAAACCTAACCCTCTACCCACACCCGCACGTCTCTCTCTCTCTGTAAGCAACTCTCAGAACGCTCTCCCAGAGCCGAGTAAACGGGTCGGATCTCGCGCCTGGGACCAGGCACACCAGCGTGAGGGTGGTGCGCGAGGTGTGCTCAGGACAGGGTCGGGTCGGGTCGCCAGATCTGTGTGGTGAAATCACAGATGAGGCGGTGAAGATAGGTGAGGGACCTCACCCCAAGTGCGTTTGGAGGCAACGAGCATATATGACAAAAATAATTTAAACCACTCCACCTCCTTGTGAATTAACGATGTGGGACTAATACCCACTACCTTCTCTCGCGCGCCCGCAGCAGACCATTCCTTCAATTGCCACAGCTGCAGGCTCTGTGGCGCCGCTCACTAGACCCCTTGTCTTCGCAAGACCTACCCGAGTCAGCTGCTCCTAGAGTCTTGCAGTCCTGAGGCCTGGAGCAAGCATGGAGCTTCTTCAAGTTGCCGTCAATGGCGGCCAGAGCTTGAGATCTGTCAGACACAAAAAGAGCCTCGCGGCCTAATCAGATCACCGGGGGACCTTCGCCTTGTCACGGCGAAGGTGAAGAGCTTGGTGGCAAGCCGCGGGGTGGCCTAGGCGTGCGTGCCTAGGTCTCCCTGTGGTCGGGTGGATGGGTGTGTTCGGGGGACTGTTGGGTAGGTGTAGAGGGACTGTGGACGGGCGAAGGTTACTCAGTGAGGTGAGGCAGAGGTTATGTGATGGTCGGCGAGGCGTGTGGGGCTGCGGAGCGATGGGAGCGTCTCGTCGGAGGGTGGCCGGAGATGAGGAAGGTAATGGTGAACAACAGCAGTCGAGGGATGTTTGATGAAATAAAATGAAGGAGATGAAAGAGGCGGTAGAGAAGAATAGTTTTGACCTAACTAAAGGGACGAAGGGAACGAGGAGGCGGATGGCAGTACCTACTGTCACCAGAGAAGAAGACATCTAGTGGAGGAAGATGGCGGCGACGACGGGGCTAGGGCAGCTCGCGCGGGTGTTGCGAGACGCAGAGGAGGATGAGGAAGACGGCTCTACCACTAGTTTTGTGGTAGAGCTAAGAGGAAGAGGAGGGGGGCTTGCTGGAGCTCATTGGACCCTTGGCCGGAGAAGAAGGAGATGAATTTGAGGTGGAATCCCGACCAAGTCGAGCTGAGGAGGTGCAGCCGGAGTTAGGGTTTAATTTATAGGTGCTGACCGTGCTTCTAGTGCGTGAAGGGCATGCCTTCTGTCACCGACGTCTCGTCGAAGATGGAAGGTGGTCAGATACCCAAATCTCTCGAGTGTTCGCACGAGAGATTGGGTGCAAATCAATGGTTGTGATCGGGCTCAGATGGAAGGGGATTCCTTAGAGAACCTCCATTCCAATTCTGGGAGGGGATCTCTGAGGGATCAGAGAGTAGTCCCTCTCTAATCCTTGCCGGAGCAGGATCTCTCCCCAATAACGGTGGAGGGACCTGATTGTAAGATTGGTGAGGAAGCTAGGGGGGTTTATGTGATGGTTTTCAAAGATAGGGACCAAAATGTGATTGGGTGTACTAAATTGCAAAGTAGGTCAACATGACCTCCCCTTAGGTCCAAATTTTGATACAAAACTAATTTGGACCTAAGGAATCCAATGGTGAAGTTGGATTTTAGGTTTGACCATGTTTGACTTGACATTTTGCGTAAAAATCCAAATTAAGTTAATTGATGAGCTAGGACCCTAATCTAGGTCAAACTAGGTTCAAAAGGCCAAATTGAATGTTCTAAACCCTAGGGAATATTTTTCCATGATTTTTAGAGGGTTTACTTGATTTTTATCTTGGCCAGAACCTTGTTGAATTAAGCGAGTCTGTTTTAGGGTTACCAAATGTCATTTAATTCCTAGATTGCATATGAACCCATTTCTGATTGCATCAACCCACTTTTTATCTCATTTAGACCATTTGACCTATGTTTTGCCTCTGAGAAATCCCGTTTATGTACTGCAATGGTAAAATTACAGTTGTAACCTTTATTTCATATTTTCTTCTTAGAACACTTATTCCTCCAATTAAACCCTCTTCTAGGTTATGTAGGAGCTTTTATTCTCTTTATTAGGTCAAAATGAGCTAGTTATGGCTCACGATGAGGCTCTCATCACTTAGGGTAGAGTCAGAAATCAGGGAAACTTGTGCCTGCAACTCGTCTTTAGCTGACCTAGTCTGTAACTTAGCCAACTACTTAAGAACCTTAGGTCTAGAGTCCGAACATAATATGTTTCTGAACGAAGACTAATTGGG
The DNA here is from genome assembly GCA_037157565.1 of Thalassia testudinum. NCBI lineage: Eukaryota > Viridiplantae > Streptophyta > Magnoliopsida > Alismatales > Hydrocharitaceae > Thalassia > Thalassia testudinum. The sequence goes on from JAZHRO010000024.1 coordinate 81,656,265, forward strand.
TTGACTAGTCTATTTGGAGTGCTAGGTTTCGCTTAATTTTGATAGGGACTGGCAAAAACTAGTCATGGGGGTATTTGATTAGCCTATATTTGTGGGCTATTTAAGTATTTAAGTGCTTAGACATTAAGTTAATTCTAGCATGTAATTAGCATAAATTAGGATGTAAATAGGTTAATTCATATTTCTAATTTAATTATAAAATTCATGCATTGCATTCATTTAATTAGTTAACCAATTAGGTGCATTGCATACATTAATTTAAGTTAACATAAAAGTTGAGGGTTTGTATATAAATAACCATAATATTTTAACATTATTTTTTTCTTTCTTCTTCTTGCAGCAATGGCTGCATTTCCTTCGGCTTCCACTCCAACGCCACCAGCTGTCGCACTGAAATCTGCATTCAAGGACAAGCGGAGAATGTGGATCTGCTCCCGCCTCTCCATTCAAATTCATGCAGGTAGCTACAAAAAAAGGAAGAGACAGCCGAGCGCAAGAGGCCACCATCCCAACCATCCACACTATGCAAAGAGTTCATCTCGTCCATTTCACCACCTCCGGCCTCAACCGCAGGGACGAGCCTTCACCACCGTGGGCGTGTGGCGTGATAGGCCACACCGCCATTTGGAGCTCTCTGCATCACTGTGCCTCACTAGAATCGACATCACCACCCTCGTCGTCATCACCAACAACCTCCACAACCGCTACTGCAATTTCACTCCTAAGTCAGTTAAGATGTTCGGGAAGTTTCCCGGACATCTGAAGCTTCGACCCCCCACTCCAACAGCAATTGGCCGCTCACCTCCACTTCATGCCCGCATCACCTCCAGCTTCCAACCCCTCTCCAGCCTGCAGCAGCAACCACCCTTGCTACACTTCACCTCCAACGCCAACCGCCTGCCCTCGCCCGCATCACGTCCAGTGCCAACTGCCAGCCCTCGCCCGCATCACCTCCAGCGCCAACCGCCTTGCAGCCTTGCACACATCCTGCTGCGCAAGACCACCTTCACGCCATCTCCAGCCTGCAGTGCGCCCGCTCACTCCCCGCTGCGCGCCTTCCTTTGAACTTTGGCGCACTGCATCTACTCCAGCACGCCTTCCTTGCAGCGTCTGCCAGCGGCATCTAGCAGCAGCGGCGCACCTGCAACAGCACCACCCTCGGTGCACGTGCAGACCAGTGCATGTGCCCCTCACCTTCAGCGCGCTCAACTCCCACGCGAGCGCTCCAGCGCGCCCGCACCTTCTGCCTGCAGAGCCTCTCCGCCATCTGCAGCACCCCCCGCCGCCACCTGCAGTGCCTCCAGTAGTGCGTGCGAACTCAACGCGCGCAACAGCAGTGCCCGCGTGCACCACCTGCAGCAACCTTCACGCGCGCACAGCCGCCCCTCCTCCAACAGGTGCAGCCACCGTCAAAAGTCACCTTCGCCGGAGCTCCGTCTGACCGGCTCCAATCACCTCACGACTCGCCGCCACCACCACTGCGAAGCCCTCGGTCTAAAGAACTTCCTCCAAGCTTCACGCCTTCGGCCGTTCCTTCCTCTTCGTGCACGGCCAAGGGGAACAAATCCCCTATTTTGCTACAGTAAAAGGGCTATTAATATTTACATTTTCTGCCATTGCCAACTTTTATTGATATTTTATTGAATCTGCATTGCAAAAAATATCCTCTAGTTGTTCAAAATTGCCATTTCAGCATGTTCTCTTGATTCTACCTTAATCTGAAGGCAAATTTGGCTCGATTCTCGTCTAAACTAACTACGAACATACATTTTTAATCGGTGTGAATTTAAATACGTCATTGCCTCCCTGTGGACACGACCCGCTCTTCTGCGAGTGGTTATTTTAATTATTAATTAGTCGATTTTTCCACCACATAAAACTACAAACGACTTGAAAAGAGAATAATCGACTCGTCAGCATACACCTTTGAAAAGCATTGCATAACCCGAAAGGCATCCTACGAAAAGCAAAGGTTCCATAGGGATAGGTGAAAGTAGTTTTTTCCTGATCCTCGGGATGATAGGAACTTGGTTGTATCCCGAGTAGCCATCAAGAAAATAGAAATACTTCTTCCCGGCTAATCTTTCCAAGATTTGATCGATGAAGGGCAAGGGAAAATGATCCTTTTTAGTGGCTGTGTTCAGCTTCCTATAATGAATACAAACCCTCCAAGAGGAAGCTGAACGAGTTGTGACAGATTCTCCTCTCTCGTTAGTCACAACGGTAATCCTGACTTTTTTCGAAACAATCTGTACCAGACTTACCCAAGGACTATCAGAGATTGGATAAATAATTCCTGCATCAAGCCACTTGATGATTTCCTTTTTGACCACTTCTCGCATATTTGGATTCAATCTCCTCTGCATTTTGTGAGAAGGGCAGGATCCATCTTCCAAGAATATTCTATGATTACAGTAAGATGGCTCGATCCCCTTAAGGTCATGAATGGTCCAACCAATTGCCTCCTTATGTTCCTTCAGGACCTTGATCAATTTAATCTCTTGCTCCTTTGTCAATTTAGCACTGATAATCACAGGGAGCGTCTTCTGAGGTCCTAAAAATTGATATTTCAAATTCTCAGGCAATGGTTTCAATTCAAGCTGGGGCAGGTTGATGATTGATGGTAAGGTAGATGCTGAAGATTCAACAAGAGGAAGAGGTTGTGAGTGAACAAAATCAATAACCTCTTCAGAAGATGGTACGTCAGCCATAGAGCGTTGCGGGTCAAATTCGTCATCCAAGGAGGAACTTTCGATTGAAGAAACCATCAAACAAGTTTCAATGTTTTCATTATCCTCATCAAGTTCCTCAATAAATCCACAATCCTCAAATTTGTTGATCGCCTTAAAAATATCCAATTTCATTCGTTGGTCCCAAAGGCGATTTTCATGCTACCGCTTTCACAATTAATGTTAGCCTTAGCGGTAGCCAGGAACGGACGCCCCAGAATGATGGGCGTGTTCCTCAGATTATCAAGTACATCCATGCCAAGGACAAGGAAATCTACAGGAAAATAGAAATCCTTGACCTTAACTATAACATCTTCAATAACACCTCGCGGGTTTGTGACCAAGCGGTCCGCTAACTGTAGCGGTACAGAAGTTGGGCGAAGTTCACCTAACCCAAACTTCTCGTAAAGAGAAGTCGGAATTAAGTTGATGGATGCACCCAGATCCAAAAGTGCTCTATCAAATGTGTAATCTCCGATGACACAAGAAATCAACGGAGCACGAGGATCTCTCTTTTTCTGAGGGAGGTAGTGTAGGATAACAGAACTAGCCTGCTCAGAGAGTACCACCTTCCTCGGAACAGATTCTCTCGACTTATGCTTTTGTGTACATAATTCCTTTAAAAATCTTGTGTAAGCCGGTATGTGCTTGATAGCATCAAGGAGCAGAATATTGATCTCAACATTCTTAAATAGATTCAGAAGCTCCTCATTGCTATCAACAGACTTCTTCTTCTCTGATTTGGTTAAGGCTTCAAGAAAAGGAACATGAGTCAAATCCTTGGAATCAGGTTCCTGAGCCTTGATTTCTCCTCTAGAATTCTCCTCTCTCTCCTTAGGTTCTTTAGGATTCAAAAGATCAGAATAGTGTGGTTGTGGATCCTGAGTCTGCTTACTGCTCCTCAAAGTGACAGAATTTGCAGATGCATAAGAATTTGGGTCTTGGGGAGGGTTAGGAAAGATTGGAGGGGCTTGATTAGCCATGAATTGTTGATTTGCAGAAGAAGAACAAGAGGACGAGGAACCCTGCTCAACCACCTGAGCATGTGCGTGTGGGTCCCTCTGATTTCCATACCCATGGTCTTGGTTGCCCGAATTCATAATATTTCGTGAGTTGGGTACGGGTTGGGATGGTAGAGATCCGGGTTGATGAGAGTTAGCAATGAGCTCGGACTGCAAGTTGTCTAGCGAGGTTTTCATTTGCTGCATGAGTTGGAGCATGGATCCTTGCATCTCTACCATTTGTCGGTTCAAATCAGCCTGCCCTGCGGGTTGACGGGCATTCTAAGCTGGCTGATTGACCTGATTCAGAGGCAACTGAGTATATACATGACCCTGACCCATTGGTCGTTGCGGAGCATAGTTGTCGGGTCGGAATTGGGTCTGTTTCCCCATGTTTTTCCAAGAGAAGTTAGGGTGGTTTCTCCAACCTAGATTATAGGCATTAGAGTAGGGGTTGGATCCAACATTCTCTTGTACAGCACAGACATCCTCATAGGGTGAGAATGGAGAGAAAGAAAGGGAAGGATCAGAAAAACTAGGATCAAAGGCCCCAGTTTGGAACCCGCGGGGTTCCGAAAAATGCTGACTCACTGGTTGAGCCACATCAAGTTGATTCACGAACTCCCATCCAGAAGGAGCTCGTGAAGAATGGAATCCTGAATTTTGGGATTGAGTGGATCAAGAGTTGTTCATAGAATTGCCAGCCATCCACTCTTCCATTCTCTTAGCAACCAAGTCCACCTTATCAAGTTTGTTACAAATCGATTCCATATCAAATGAATGAGAGTCATGGACTTCATTGACATTTGATCTGGGCTGCTGGGACCGGTTAAATGTATCCATTGAGGCATGATTGATTGAATTCTCACTCATTTCCTCAAATAAATCATGTGCACTATCTGCATCTTTTTTGAGGAAATTGCCTCCTCAAGAAGCATCCACATGATTTCTGAGTTGCTCAGTCAACCCATGATAGAAGATCTGCACGAGTTGCCATTTCTGCACATCGTGGTGTGGACACCTCCGCAATAAGTCCTGGAATTGCTCCCAGGCCACATGAAACTATTCCCCCGGCCACTGGGTAAAAGTAGTGATTGCCCGTCTCAAAGCATTGGTACATCCGACTGGGAAAAATTTCTTCAGAAAGGCCGATTTCAACTCATTCCAAGTTGTAATTGGTCTTCCTATTGTCCTATACCAATTCACGGCCTTATCCCTAAGAGAGTGAGGGAAAAGCCTCATGATCATTTGCTCCTCGTTTACGTTTCGTGCCTTAGTGGTCTAGACCAAAGTGGTTAAGTCCTCCAAATGCTGAAACGGATCTTTGGAGCCAAGCCCATGATAATGTTTAATCAGGCTTAACACCTGGGGCTTGATTTCTACGTCACCGGCTAGAATCTGGATACCGGGATGTTCCCCGTAATTTGAAGGATAATAAAAATCCTTCAAGGGCTGAGCGCCCTACATTCTCTGGAACCATTCCTTCATTCTCTGCATTTGTTCTAGCTGCCTTCGAAATTCTTCTTGTGGATTTCCAAGCAAAGGAGGCTATTGGTCGGCCATGGGATCAATTTGACCAAAATCCAACTTGCGCCTCCTAGAATGCTCTAATGGTCCTTCCAATCAGGGATTCAATGACCGTCTTCCCAGCATAAACTAGGAGAAGGTCAGAAGGACTGGGGATAGGGACCCTGCAGCACAACAAAACAAGGCTGTCCTTAAGTGGGGTAGCCTAAGGATCTACTGACTCCCAAAACCAACCTTAAGACTATAAATGATTTACTCTATTTGCATCTGTTCAATCCAACCAGTTATAAGGAGGGACTGGGGAGAAGGTTCTTCCTTCGGCTTTCGCCTCCGGTTCCTAGTGTACCCCCCAGCCACGGTCGTTTGACGCTACTCCCCTAACTAGACATCAGATTAATCAGTACAAGTAGGTTAATCAAAGACAATCTCAGACTAGGCCCTGAAGAGCGAATCAGACCTTAAGGCCAACGTCTACTCAATTTTATTAAGGCCTGGGATTGTGGTGCTTATGGAATGTGATGGGCCCTTAAAATGGGTTGTGCCCTTAATGATTGATTGAGATTTTTGTAAGTGCATGCACAACCAGGGTTTCCAAGCAAGATTATATGTGATGGGTGGATTTTAATGTTCAAATCTTGCTTTAGTAGCTTTTAGGGTTTCAAATTAGGTGGATTGCAATCAAGTTTCTAGGCAAACCAAGTTGTCAAACACGGGTGAAGATTGTTTTCCTTTAAAACCAGAAAGAAAGTAGAGTGCCTGGAATAGACCTAGATTGAAAACCCTAAGAAGGAGCTACTTGATGAGTTGATTTTAAGTAGAGTGGTGCGGCCCAAACAACTCAAACAACTGGCCACAAATGCACCACTAAGTTAGGCACTCAAAGATGGTTAACTTAGAATGATTTCTACTCTTTTATGTGTTTCTTTGTATGTACCGGTTCCACAGATCAGAACCCGGTTGAGTAGAAACAAATCAATCCGGTTAAGTGCCTTGAATATGGGTGTATGTTGTGTGTTTGTTGAAAATTGCCCCACAAGATTATCTTTTTATTTTTTTTTATATAAATGAAGGTGGAATGAATGTGAGTGAGAATCCAAACAACCAAACTATTCCTAGGATTTATGCAAACACCTAGGTTAATTGGAATTTGGATTTAATGTGGCTAATGAAATCTATGGAGGGGGGAACAATGGGGAGCACTTACAATTGTCTTCAACTGCACTTTACTCCAATCTACCGCTTGATGAGTCCTTAATGGAGGTCTCTGCAAAACAATAGACACAACAGAAAGCAAGTTAGAAAACAATAAAGTGCAAGAAATGCGAAAAGAATATCAGAAATCGTTGCCTCCCCGGCAACGGCGCCAAAATGTTGAATGTGCGAGTTGCAATGCTAACGTGTTTGGTTTTTAAAACCTTGTCGTTGTAGCTTGAAAGCGAAGAACTCGTGTTCAACAAATAAAATTTATACCAAAATTGAAATTCCAGGTCAAACACAGGGAGGCTATGTTGATCTATATTCGCAGTTATATTTTTTTTAGAATTTTTCTTGAAAAGCGAGGTGATGTAATTACAATGAAGCTATAACAACAATCAGACTAGAGAGAGAGAGAGAGAGAACATGCATTCAATAATTCAAAATGTTTATCCAATAAAACCAAATAAGAATTACACTAGAAAGTGGGAAATTAGCTACACTAGAAAGCAGGATAATTCTACACTAGAAAGCTATAAAGAAGAATGGGAGAGAGAAGTTATCCTCCTAGACGATCGCTTGGAGGACGAGCCGGACAGGACGACGCCTGGACGAAGGACGGAGCAGGACGAAGGAGGACGAAGTAGAAGAACGAGAACGGGCAGCACGTCGTCGTCGTCGCGGGATCCACTTCCGAACAGGGGACGAAAATTTGACTTTATCTCACGAGGAGCATCCCGAGTGTGGGACAAGCTTCTCTTGAGCTTTGGAGAGGTAGAGAAGAGAAGGAAGGGATGATAATTTCGTGTGGAGGGGGTCTCCTTTTATAGTTGCAAGGAGTGGGGGCAATTTAGTCATTACAACTCTTAAAACATTAATTCAGGACCTTTAGTGACGGATAAAACCGTCGCTAAAGGTCTGAACGTGGGTGTACTGGGTAGCATGCGCGCACCCGCTCGCTTGCCCGCTAACGCACGCTCAGCCATCCTTAGCCATTCGATCGCGAGATCGGACGGCTTAGATCGCGCCTTCGCCCGCCTGCGCTGCGCGCCCGCCCGCGTGTGATGCCTCATCCTCGCCGCGCGTGCAATAGCGCGTGGGCGCTATTGGGTGATCTGGGCCACCCACAGCCGATTGGGTGGTCGTCTTTAATCGCGCTCGCCCGAAGATCGCGAGTCGAACTCGCGTCCTGTGAACGCACAACACCTCGCGACCGCTGCGATGCGCGGGGGAAAGTGTCGCGCGGACGATTTAAAGCACACGCATCCACAGCCGTTGGATCAATATCCAACGGTGGAGAAGCGACGCTCTGATTGAAGAAGAAAAGGTGCGGCAGTGCTTGAGGGCTGGTTGGACGGCTGAGATGGCCCCACGTGGTGCCATCTTGGCCGTCCATCTTCTAGATGATGTAGATGGTGCCACGGTTGTCGGATTTAGTCGATTTTAACGCCGTTAGGCTGCGATCGTCGATCTGAATCCATCCGTGCAGTCAGATTTATCGTTTGAAGTGTGGATTCACACCATCTTGGCCATTGATCTTCTAGGGTTCCCCAATCACTATCTGATGCTACAGATGTCTGATTAGGGCGATCTTGGAGTCGTTGAACTCCAATCGTCGCCCTGATCACATCTGTACGATTGGATCTTCGATCCGAGGCCCTGATAAAAAGTTTGACCTATCCATGAACATAAAAGGAGACAATTAACCTCCATTTTATTCAAACTACTCTAAATGCAAGATGATGCATGTTATGCAATATTTATAGCATGCAATGCAATCCTATGCTTAAGAACATGCATAAATAGATATCTTAAGTAGTGTAAACGTGTTTACATCATTAGGTGATTTCTTTCTGTACCCCCTTGCATACATTTATTTGCCAATGAGGAGATTGTCCAACTTAGGCATGGGGGGTGGTAATTAGCATTCTCTGAGTTTATATTATCAGCCAAAATTATATATATATAATATAAGAAAAGAGAAAATTAGGAAGGAAAACTTAGGCATCATGAGCTTGTCAACTGTAGGAAATAATATGAGAAGAACCTGAACACTTAGACTTTTCAGGCCTTCAGGCATAATCAACCTAGGAGTCCACTAAAATGTGGATTTAACCCTGAATCCTCACAACCTTATTTTACATTAATCTGATCAATAAAGTAGGGTGATAAGTATACGACTTATCAACCCACCCTCTGACTCGGAGGGACTTTTAGTCTAAGATATGCACACATTTTTGCACTGACTCACTCCTCAAAGATTCTAATAGAAATTGGGTAGCTAATGAACCTTCTAGGGTGGTATGGCTGGCAAGTTGTCATGGCTAACAGCTCATTGGCTGGTTGTCCAGAACCCAGCCACAGGACCATTCTCTTCTATTATTGCCTCTAGGTAAATCTTAGATCAGGGAAGCCACCTACTAAAACAACTAAAGAAAAAGAAAAGAAAAAGGGAGAAATAGAAAAATAGAAAAAGAAGAAAAAGAAAAAAAGCGGATAAATAAGCCACATTCACCGCATGAGTATGGCTAGCAAGTGGTCGTGAGTGACAGCCCATTGGCCAGTTGTCTAGAACCCAGCTCACTAAATGCACGAAAAGGCCTAAAATACTTAAGGAAGAAGCGGGGAAGTAGAACAATCCGGGGAGATATACACTGGAAGCACCCTTGTGTTGACCCCACATAAAATAAAAGTAGGAAGAAAGCTACCGATCGGACAGATACACCTTTAGGCAAGCATTTTCTTTTACGGTCACCTAGGGGCGTAGAAACCTAAAGTCTGTTTTAATTATCGTTGAGTGAGTTTATCACAATCTTCACACCAAGATACTTAGCACTTAGAGTCTTTTTCAAGTTATGGGTGGGTTGAGTAGCCGTAAAAAGTTACCTACACACTCTCAACTCCAAACATCCAAAAAAATTAGAAAAGATGAAATAGAAAAAATATATATATCTGTATATATGCTTTAAAGCGAGGACTTGGGCGGTTTGCATTTTGGTAGACACATGGGCGTTGTTTAGTCTCTGTGGATTAGGCTCTTAGTATATATTTCCTCCTATTGACAAGCAACATATGTCTAAGTAATCAATTCCTAATTCCAACTGAAAATAACAGCTAGGATAACCTCGCTAGGGACTAGTAAGGGATAAGCATGGGGGTATGATAACTCTACATCCAATGATGATAATTCCATCAACTAGAGTTAGTTTTGAGAATATATGTGAGTTAATGACATACCATAATGGGCTTGGGAGCATTGCATGCATGACAAATTAAGATTGCTTATAATCAATGTTTAATGGCTATGTGTAGAAGTACATGCTGAAATAGGCCTCAGATGAGCAATCGGACCGCACGGATAGATTCAAATCGACTAATGGAGTCCAACGGACTCAAAATCACTTAAATCCAACATCTGGAGATTCCCCAACAAGCCCAAGAAGTTCTGGTCATTGATCTAACGATCACCGACCCACAATCGACAGCGTGGTGCCATCCACCGTACGCACGCACCCTGCTCTTCTTCATCGCACACGCAAGGAGCATTCTCGACCATCCGATCTCCCATCGGACGGTTGAGCACCCACGCAAAGCCTTGATAAAGTGCGGAGGCAGTGCAGCGGTCAGTGCCCCACCGCATGAACGTGCAACGCACTTTCGATTCACATTGGCTGCATCCACGCATGCAATTGAAATTCAGCTGCTGATGGGTGCGCGGATGAATCAAATGGAGGCATGCGGTGCAATCTTAAGTGTCCAACATAAATGTGTGTGATGACACACGCTCATTGCACGTAAGGTGCGATCCAGCGCACCCTGTGGCGTGCAATCCCAGCCATTGATGCACGATCGTGTGGTCATCATCTCGCAAAGGATGAGAGAACTATGAAGGCATGCATGCCTAGGGCGACGTGGCGTGCTCTCAGCTATCCGATGGCAATTCGTGCCTTGGATCCGACGACTGAGGATGCACGGGCACGGATTGAAGGAAGAAGCACGTGCATGCACTTAGACCAGTGAGGGGCTTCACCGACACTTTTGGAATGGGTTTAGCAACGTCCTCGACGTTGCTAAAACCCCTTCCTGATTTAGAAACCCCTTCTTCTCCCATACCTCTCCATTCATCTCCATCTCTTAGCATTCAATTCTCATTCTCTCTCCATGCAACACTAGCCCTCTCCTAGCTCCATCAAACACTCCATATCCACCCTCGGAGTTGTCGAGCTGCCGACGGAGCCCCCCTCCACCGCTGTGGCTGCCTTGCCTCCTCGCACTCTCTTTTACTCTAGTTTTATGTTGCACCATTTTAAGCTTTCATCTATTGTTGTATTTATAAACGATCTCTAATTGCATGCTATATGTTGATGTTGCTTCTTATATCATAGTTCACATCTACTTAAGTGATTGTCATGTTTTAAATGCAAGCTCTAACCCTACTCTCTCCCTCTCTCTTTCGCTCTAGTTTTCTCAAGCAAACCACCTACCATTTTGTGACACCTAAAGCGAGTAAAACTAATCTGATTTCATGCCTCCCTGAGATTGACACTTGGACTCACAAATCCATATCTTAATTTAAAATCGACAACGCAAGCGCATGCTACAATGACATAATTAAACGAATGCGTTCCGTGCGTGTCACTCACCTTATTTGAAAAGGGAAGATACATTTTTCTACCTTTTCTTCTTTTCTAATTTTTTGGACTTTTGGAGTTTAGGAGTTTCGGGATAACTTTTTACGGCTACCTGACCCACCCAAGACTCGAAAATGACTCTAAGTGCTAAGCATCTTTTGAAAAGAGTGAAAGACTCATTAAGCGGCCGTTATAATGGACTTCGGGTTTCTATGACCCTAAGTGATCTTAAGAGTTTCTACCTAAAGGCTTATCTTTTCGAACGATAGCTTTCTCCCTACTTTATTTTTTATGGGGTCAGTACAAGGGCGAACCCAGTGTATATCTCCCCTATTTATTCTACTTCCCCATTCCTTCCCTAAGTGTTTTGGAAATTATTATACATTTTTGTAAGCTGGACTCTGGACAACCGGCCAATAGGCTGTTACCCACGGTAACTTGCCAGCCATACTCGTGCGGTGAAATGTGATTTTAATTTTTTAAATTTTATTTTTTATTTTCTCTTTTTTCTATTTTTTCTTTTCTTTTTTTTCTTTTTATTTTTTAAGTATCATTTTTTTTCTTTTTCTAAGTAGGTGGCTTCCCTGATCTAAGATTTACCTAAAAGCAGTAGAATGAGTATGATCATGTACCTGGGCTCTGGACAACCAGCCAATGGGCTGTTACCCATGACAACTTCCAGCCATACTATCTTAGACAGTTCATTAGCTACCCAATTTCCATGAAAACTCCTCAAATGTGAGTCAGTGCAAACAGTGTGTAGATGCTTAGACTTAAAATCCCCTCAAATTAGAGAGCAGGTTAATAAGTCACGTACTTATCATCCTAATTTATTCACCAAATTAAAGTAAAATTACTGGGTGAGGACTCAAGACTAAGTTCACATTCAAGTGGACACCCAGGCTAATTATGACCAAAGACCTGAAAAGTCCAAGTGTTCAGGTCCTAAAGTTAATAACTTCCAAAAGCCTAAAGTCTCTTCTCCTAATTCTATTTTTTTCCTTTTTTTTGTCTTTTTGAATATTCAATTTTTTTAAGAAAATAAAGAAATTCTACAGAGCTAATGAAATAATTTCAGGATTAAGTATCCACCCCACATTCCTAAATGATGCAATGTCCTCATTGTAGAAATAAAGACATGGAACGAGCAAAATATCACCTGAGTTTTGTGTCAATCCAGTCAGCTCTGCAGAGAGAAGAGAATATACACACGTGCTAAGTTATGCCTTCAGCTAGGCATAATATACATACAAAGAAGAATTTGAGAATTCACAAGTGCAGGTTAGAATTAAAATAAAAATATTGATCCAACTCGCTAACAAAAGATGTCCACAGGCATGGACCAGATTATGGTGCAGACCCATGCCCCAAGGTCGAGTCGTTCTCAAGTTCTGGATGAAAACAGCCAGAATTGGAGATTATTGTGGTTGTGGGGCCGAGCCTACGGTTTGGTGGTGTGCAACCCAAGACTAAAGTGGCAGATAATGGGTAGATCTGTTTCACTCAACTTGGGTGTCCACTTAGAGTTTAGCTCAGAAAGATAGTCAATTATTCCGAGCTTGGGTTGCACATCAGTGATATCGTAAGGATCCTGGTAGAAAGTAGGTGATTCTAGGTCAACAGGAACCTTTAAATCCAAACTCCTACTTTCCCTAAAGTTAACTTCCCAGATCCCCACTTCCAAATTCCTATCCTCCAACACCAAGTGTTCGGGCTCCGGGACCTGATGGGAACACCATCATAAGCCATAACTAGCTCATTTTGATCTGATTAAGTCAGTAAATGCTCCTACATAACTGCCAAAGAAACATAATTCACTGCAAATCCATTCTGAGGGAAAGATAAGAAAATAGGGTTAAAACTGTAATTTTACCATCATATCTTGAATGTAGTACAGCCACGGGTTTTCTCAGGGGTTAATTAAAGGTCAAAATGGTCCTAAAAGGCTAACTAATGGGTTAGAATAGACAGAAAAGTGTTTTCACGTGTTTTGAGAATTAAATGCCTTTTGAAATCTTAAAAATAGACTCGCTTAATTAACTGAGATTCTGGTCAGGATAAAATTTAGCTAAACCCTCTAAAATTCATAGAAAAATATTCTCTAAGGTTTAGTACCTTCAATTTGACCATCAGAACCCGTCTTGACCTAAAATAAAGTCACTGACTAATATTTACCATAATTTGGGTTTTTGCATAAATACCCAGTAAAACATGGCCAAAACAAAAACCCAACTTCACCATTCGATTCCTTAGGTTCAAATTAGGTTTGCACCAAAATTTGGATCCAAACCGAGATCATCTTGACCTAGTTTGCAATTCAGTCCAGTCTGAGTCTTTTCTCTCACACACATGCCCCTAACTTTTGAATTCCTTACAAAAAGGCCCCTATCTTTGTCGTCACTCTTTGCAAATAGGTTCCTCTGCCATTACCACGGAGGAATCCTTCTTCGGCGACCTTTGATTGAAGAGAACTCCTCTGCTCAATCAATCCCTTCCAAAATTGGAAGGGAGATTCCTTGAGGAGTCTTCTTCCCATTGAATCCGTCCATGTGCCCTAAAACTTTCCCAATCTCTCATGCAAATGCATGAGAGATTTGGGTATCTCAAAACTTCCATCTCCGGTGACATTTTCTAAGCTTGGAAGCTACCGACCTCTTGAACCCTATAAAAGGAGCCCCAGGGCATGGCCGTATTCTTTAGCAAGTTTTTGGGAGCCAAATCACCTTAATCCCCCTCCTTTGGCCACCAAAAAACCCTACTTCAGTTACCTCTCTGGATCCCCCTCCTCTAGCTGTCCAACCATAAAATTGGATGGCCTAAGCTCTTCCTCTCTTCGTCATGACCCTCCCCAGCCAAAGGGAGGGCGTTCCTCCATCTACATCGCCGTCGCCGCTCCGCCACTTCTTCCTCCTCCGGCTCCGGTCGATCAACACCGGAGCCCTCTGCCTCCCTACCACCTCGCTAAGTCCCCCTTTTGCTCTCTCTCAATTTCTATTTTGCTTTCCCACTCTCTACACATACGCACGACCATCGCTTCTCCCTCAACGCACTTCATCTTCTTCGCATCCAGCGATGCTCCGGCGACGCCTACTCACCGCCACACTGCATGAATCACGCCGCTATCACCTCCATAAGCTCTGTTGTGCTCCACCGCACAAAAGCCCTAACATCTCTTCTATTACCCATCCTAACACCTGAACGACCTACCCACTGCCTCACCACCATCTTCAACCTCCACACATTACCATACACCCTCTCATAGCACGCCACTACCACCATCACACTCGCCGTGCCACAACGATCTTGCTGAACCATCTGACGTGGCCGTAAGGTCCTTTTTCTTAAGTTTCAGGTACCAGGTCGAGCCGCCATTGGCGAAGCTTCGAGCAAAGCTTGAAGCCGTGCTCCAGGCATCACGAGCCCCAAGTGAAGTCCCAGGCGTTGTGGCTTTGCTCAAGGAACGTGCCCAGAACACCAATTGAAGGGAATACCTCCAACAGCAGGTGCAATCAGACGAAGAGACTCTGCTACTGTGCTGCACGAAGGATGGGTGGGACTTTAGTCCCACCTCGAAAGCTGACAAGCACGCTTACCTGCATAAATTGAAAAAGTCGCATAAGCTGTTCGCCTCAGCATGCATAGGGGGTGAGGTCCTCGCACGCGTGCTCACGCGCCTCGCCAGTGACACCCTACATGCGGGTCTGGTCAACCTGATAACCTGCCTAACCTAAGCACTCCTCGGCTATGACCCATGCCTGTAGACCTAAATTCAAGTGCACTCTAGGTCCGAAAACCCGATAGCCCAGTATTGTTGGAGGCTCTGGGAGAGCATGTCCTAAGGAGAGAAAGAGAGGAGAATCTGCGCAGGGTAGGGGAGGGTTTTGCACTGAGAAGGATTGGCTGACACTTAGCCCAAATTGAGGATCCTTCCCCCTTTGCTTGAAGAAGAGAAGAAGGACAGAGCAGAGAAGCAGAAGAAGAATAGAAGAGCAGAGAAAGAAAGAAGAAGAAAAAAAGAGGGGCCGCACAAGAAGAGTCTGCAATCAAGAAAAGAAAAGCCATCAGATGTTCAGACGGCTGATTTGAGTTTATTTCATTTATAACTATTGAGTTCCATTTGCCATTATTGTAGGGAGTAATTGGTGATTTAAATCACCATTTTACTCCATTCTTTTTGTAGTCTGATACTTGATTTTATTGTCACATTATTCTAAATCAATTCCTGATTATAATTTCTTATCTCTATTATTTTAATTTGCAATCTTGAGAATTGAATTCATACTTGCTCCTAGAGAACGACCTCATACTTTTTCGAGTATAAATTTTATCTATTTTTCGCGTTGATTTGACCTATACTGTAACGTGACGATTTTAAAACCTGTGTCAGAGCAACTAACATTTTGGTGTCGTTGCCAGGGAGCAATGCGCAATTCAGATCTCCTGATTGCAATATCAAACTTGTTACTAACTTGCTACATCTTTTTTGATTGTGATCTGCTTCAGGGACTCGTTAAAGGAAGATCAGCCGCACAGGGGCATATAAAACACAAATCCAAATTTCCTTTAAGCCCTTGAATATGTAAAAGCTAAAAAAGGAAAAAATCAATTAGGGCTACTTGCATTCTATTCTTAGATAAATCATCAAGTTGCCTGATTTGATACATTCTAGAGAACATCCAAACCCTGATTTGTGCACCTACTTAAGATCTTAAGGTATCTAGGGCTATCACCTTCTTATTTGAAACCCTAAGTACCACATTTAGACAAATAAATTGGATCAAACCAGAGCCAATTAAGGATTCTAGTTTAGGATTTTTAGAAACACACTTGCTTAATCAAGAATTGATCTTTCCAAACAATGTGTGACTAAGCCTTGATTGAATTGATCTATACAAGCAAACCTTAAAATCAGGCTCTTAAATTCATTTGAACACTAAAAGAGGGACCTAAAATTCTCAAAGGACAATACAGGTGAAGTTGACCCACCTTGTTGGGTTAACCAATCTTCAAATTAAGTCACTTTGCACAAAAACACCTTAAAAGTTCAAGTGAAATCATAAGCACTCCTGCTCTTAATTAAAACTGGTAGACTTAAGGGTCAAGTCCCCATTCTAGTCTACTAGGATCATCAGTGACAAGAGAGGTCAGGTGGGGGAAACCTTATAACTCGTGGGGGTGCTCTACCGTGTAGGGGTCTTTGCGAGACTCTCCCTCTCTAGCTGCCCAGGTAATTCTCAGGTGGGCGGCTTTCTGACTAAGGGGTATCATCCACCCCGCACCTCTATAGTAATCCAAAAATTTTTTTGTGGGTGTCTTGATTGGGTCCATCACATTCTACCTCTCATCTACTCCATCAGTGCATGTTCGGGAGGAGGTCTCTAAGACCATCCTTAAGGACTCCATTAGCTTCTCATTCCCGTCGAGGCTAAGCCTCGACCTCCTTGTTTATGCAACAACCTAACCTGATCGATATCTCTTCCGATTCATCTGAACCTAATTCTCCTTCATCTATCATCATGGAGCAACCAGCAAAAGAAAACAATCTTGAGAATCAGCTTCAGCACCTCAATTGTCTATTCCAAGCCTTTGTGAACCCATCGCAGTGTCCTATGATATGAGATCACTACAATCCCACTGCGATGGCAATCGAACCTCCAGTACAAATCCCCGCTAGAGGTCCTGATATTGAACTAAAGCCCAACATGATTCATGCAATTCCCAAATTCCATGGGCGTAATTCCAAAGATCCTTTGCAGCATATCAAGCAACTCAAGCATCTGGCCCAGACCTTTGGGTCAGAAGCTCAAAATCAGGATGTTTTACTCATGAATATGTTCTCCTTCTCCCTCATGGATAAGGCTGCTCACTGGTACCAAACCCAAATGCATCTAATCAACACCTGGGTGGAACTTCAATCCCAGCTTTTGAGAAATTTCTTCCCTGTTGGTCGGACAAATGCTTTACGACACCAGATCACACATTTCATGCAATGATTGCGTAGCAATCATAGGTATTAATTGACCTAAATTAGGCTAAAACTTAGCATAAGTTAGGGTAATTCATGCATGCATAAGCATTATCTGCATCTTTACTTCTTTACTTTAGCTATGCATAAAATAATGTTATAATGTGCTGATTAAGTGCATTATGTTAATTACAGGCAATAAGCTGATCAAAAGTTGGATCAGGAATAATGAGTGTTGTAGCAGGACTGGAGTAGAAGACTTAGATTAGATGTAGGAAATATGATGTAAGGGAGATAAGGTTTGCTATTCTATTAAGTAGGAATAAAGCAGAAAAATGTGAAGAGCTTAGGTCCATCCTAGCCCTAGGATAGCCTAGAGACTTCTCCCAAGCCGTAGCCACCCTTAGATTAGGTCACAGCACCCTAGGAAGGCCCAAAACCCTAGTTCCAACCCTTATCTGGATGTCCAAATAAGTTATAGGACGTCCAAAACCCTTAGCCACCTCCCGCACACCTCAAACCCACTTCTGCAATGTTATTGGACGTCCAGACACTTTGTCAGACGTCCAATTTCCACAGAATACCCAAAACAGAACCTAGAATTCCCCCTGACTTAGATTGGACATCCAGAACTGAAGTCTGGACTTCTGATTTTTGAATATAAGTCATCTGATCATATTTTTGGATGTCTGGGACTGGTCTCCAGTCCCTGTTTTGAGATTCAAGCCTTGATCTTGGATCTCTAGCTCCCTAGACCTAATCCCAACCCCATAGGAATCTAAATTAAGGTGTCCTAACCCTAATACATCACCTCTAGACCTGCCTAAAGACCTAATTAGGTCCTCACCAAACCCAATTGACTTAGATCAAAGTCAATCACCATCACCTAAGTCAATTGGACTCATTGAGTCTAATTGAGCTCAAATCTCAACCCGCACAAGTTCAATTGGACTTAGTAAGAGTCCAATTGACCTAAACCCAACCTAATTGAGTTATTTCACTCTAAATTAGGTTTACACTCATTCAATTAAACTTAGGTTAAGTTTAATTGCAATTTCCCCTTAGCAATTAGGGTATGCAACCCTAATTCAAGGTATACACCTACCCAAATCCCTTAGGACCTAACCTAAACCTCTTAGACACCTAGGGCATGACCACACACACACACACACACACACCCATTCATGCACCCACACTTCTCTAGAGTTCTCTAGAACCCTCTTGAAGTGGCGCCAACTCTTGGTTGCCAAATTTAGCAACCAAGAGGCATTTAATTCTTAGATCCACAAATTGTGGATCTAAGAACCACTTCTATCCTCTCTTGGTCGACCACTCTTCGGCTCTCTCTAGAGAGTTCCACACCTCTCTAGAGAGAATCTCTTAGGTCTATAAAAAGACCTATGAGGTGGCCATTTCCACCATCCACTTTTGGCCTTACATGCTTGGCTCCATCCACCTCCACTTAGGCTAGCCACTACCATCTCCACGAGCTGAGCACCACCATGAAGGACACCACACCAGGATGCTAGATCACCTCTCCAATCTCTCTCCAAGGGCCAGCCTAAGCTCCATTGGCCGCTGATAGCGAAATGCGCGTGATTTGTAAAAGCGGGCTTTTAACGTCGTTGTAACACGCGAATCCGCTTACGCTTTTAAAATTTATATCCTAGATAGGGGAGTATCTAGGGTCGTCCAAGGAGGCAAAAATTGCAATAAGGATTCTCTTGCTTGGAATATAATCTCAACTTTCTTTTTAATATTTTTCAATATGTAAAATTTTTTTTTGTATTTTGAAAAGACGAGGGCAAACTGCAGATTGTAGCGAAGAGAACTAACACCTACAATTGATTAACTAAAATCTAAAAGATAGAAATATCTTCTTCCTAAGCTCACTCTAGGAAAGTGGAGGCCTAGAGTAATTAGGAAGAAGAGGTGAAACAAGTGCTAGAACCAAAACAAACAACTGCAATAAAAAAAACTAAAAGAAGGCAATTTTGATTGAGTAGAATGAGTGTTCTTTTCAAGGACAAGTAGAGGAATGCTTCTACTAGAATTAAACAATCTAAAAGCAAGAAAAGAAACAAAAATCCTCTTGTAACAATGGTGAAGAAGGTTGTCGTCTTGCTCCAAGCCTAGCTGCTCCTTGGCTTGAAAAGAGGGCCTCCTTCTTCTCCTTCCTTGAGAGCTCCTCCAAGGTGGAAGCTACCACCTTTAATGCTCTCTCCAAGGGGTGGGCGTGCACCACCCTCAAAAACTCCTCCAAGGTGGTGTGACCACCTTCAAGATCTCCTCCAAGATCTTCCTTGCTTGGCTTCTCCTTTGGCTGGCGTGACCCAAGAGAGAAGGGAAGAGGGGAAGGCACCAAGGGGACAGAATATCCCCTTAATCTTCTTCTTCTTCTTCTTTCTTGGACGTGGGATTCTTGGTGGAATATGAGAATGAAATGGCTAGCCAAGGATGGCTTGAATGGTGGTGGGTAGTGGTCTTTTTATAGGGTAGGATGGGGGGTTAAGGTGCCCCTTGAAATGGAGGGCTAGGATGGAAGAATGGAGGTGGTTGGTGATCCTATGGCTAAGGAGAGTTGGCGCCAACCCAAGAGGTGTTAAAGGGGGTAGTTATGGTGGTGTTGGTGTCTTTTGGTGGTGGAGAGACACCACCATGTTGGCGCCAACATGGGGTCTTCTAGAAGGGGGGTTAGGTGGATGGTGGAGATGGGTTCAAGGGAGATTGTGTGGTGGAGATGAGGGGAGATTTTGGATGGAAAAGTGGCGCCATTAAGGGGTGGTTATGGGTAGTTTTTGGCGCCACTTTTAGGTGTCTTTTGGAGGTGGTGGGTAGGTTAGGTTGGTGCCAAGTAGGTTAGCTTATGTGGAGCTTAGGTGGAGCTAGTTGGGTGGAGTTGGTAGGTGGGTTTTTGGGGTGGTATAAGCCAAGGAAGTTGGAGCATAGCTAAGCTAAGCTAAGCTAAGCTAAGCTAAGCTAAGCTAGCTTAGCTAATGGAGGAGTAGAGGAGAAGGTAATGGAGCTAGGGTTTAGAGGAAGGAGCTGAGGAGAAGAAGTCTGGAGTTGGAGCTGGAGCTGGCTGCTGCTGAAGAGGCTGGCATGGGGCTACTCTAGCTGGCTTAGCTTGCTAGTTCTTTGCTAGTTGCTAAGCCAAGCTAAAGTGAGCTAGCTTGTACCAAAATGAGCTGAGGTGAGCTAGGTCTGGTGCTCCCGGGGAGAATCAAGCTGGTTGAGGCAGCTAAGGTAGCTTAGCTCAACTGAGTTGAGCTAAGCTGAGTCCCCGGGAGCTGGACTTGAGCTTCCTGAGCTGAGATGAACTCTTCTTCAGCTGGCTGGAGTTGAGTGGAGCTGAATGTAGCTGGATCTGAGCTGGGGTGAACTCCTGTCAACTCAACTGAGCTAGCTAGAGCTCCCTGTGAACTAGTGGGAGCTGAGATGAGCTAGACTCAGCTAAGTTGAGCTGGATCTGAGCTGACTTGAGCTAGGGTGAGCTGAGATGAGCTCTCTTGAGCTGCCATCCAGCTGAGATTAGCTGAATGGAGCTGGGATGAGCTAACCCTAGTTCAAGTAAGCTAGGTTCCAGCTGCGGTGAGCTGGATCAAGCTGAGGTGAGCTGGATTAGGCTGAGTTCCAGCTAGTCTGGGCTTCTCCTTCACCATTTGCCTTCTTGAGTGCTAGGGTTTTAGGGATCTGTGCATCTATACATCCCTAACACTCACAAAAACACATTAAAACGGCAATAAAAAATGCAATGCATGCCTATCCTAATTTATGCCTAAATGCAGCCCAAAAACCCATTTGCGGAGTAAAATCCTAAGAGCTAGGTTTGTTTTAATGCATAAGAATGATGATAAACTGGCGTTTATCAGCCGCCCCTCATTCTCCTCACTACCACTCCAAGGCCATTGGAGCCCACCTCCGAATGCCCTCACTTCTGATAGATTAGTAGCTAGCTCTTTACATTTACTGCTTCTATTTACTGCTTAGTAGTGTAGTCCTTATTCTCCCCCAATGATGCATGCAAAATCCCCTCACAGATTCCTATATGCGATCGTTTTCTGGTAGCTAGATTTACATTTTTTTAGCATTCCTGTATAAGCTTTCCTCTACATTCCATGTTGCAAACACTTCTCTGAATGAATGAATAAAAGATACATTTTTATATATATCTCTATGTTTAAAATCACCATGAGCTTATTGGTTCCCATCCTTCCTGTGTGATTCAAGTTGCCTATTTTTCACTTATATATATATTTTGTAACTAAGCATGTCGTACTTCAATATGTGATAATCAAAAAACTGCCATGCAATTTTAGATAAAGTAGAGTAATAAAAGACCGATTTCAGATTTGAACAAATGTCTCCCAGAGACGAACGACAGGAACTCAAGTCTCGTTATTTTTTCATAACTATTTTTGTTTGATTGTATTATGCACTATACTATGACATTTTCCTATCAAAAATGTGCATTACGCCCTCAACACGCAGCAAGCAAGAGAACTGCTTCACAAGGCATGGGATCGTTTTCTGGATCTCATGCGAAAGTGTCCTGACCACGGAGTTCCTAAATGAGAACAAGTCTAGTCTTTTTACCAGGGACTTCGTGATGATATTCGATTATTCGTCAATGTGACCTGTGGAGGAAACATCATGGATCAACACGAAGACACCGTGTGGGAGATTCTCGAGAATATGTGTGAGAACTCCATCAATAATGAATCCATGGGCATGTTCGACCGGACGAATGGCCGTGCATTTACGAATCCAAAGGGAGCACATGAGACGCAGGACCTGTCCTTTTCCGTCGACTTGGAACTGATGGCCAATCATCTGGACAAGGTCTCTATTATTGAGAAGAAGGTGGATGAGATAACTTGACACTTGCAGCGAGCCACCTCTACGTAAAACCCATTCACGCAACCGCCCTCTGGTAGGGAGGCTGTGCATAACATCTATCATCGATCTTCTCAGGGGATGGACTTGTATCTACCCCTATCTGATTATGGTTTCAGAGGAAACTCTGGACCCACCTATTCTAGTTGGGGAAACTCTAAACCCTTGTATTCTAACTTTTTCGAGGCTCCTCATACCTGCGAGGACCTCAATACCATTCAGAATGATCCATTCTCAAACACCTACAACCCTAGATGGCGTAATCAACCTAATTTCACGTGGTCAAGTGATGAGAACCTCATCATGAGCCATAACTAGCTCATTTTGACCCAATACAAAGGATAAAAGCTCCTACATATCTCAAGGAAAAGCTTAACTCAGAGAATTCTGAGTTTGAGAAGAAAACAAGTCATAAGGGGTAAAAGTGCAATTTTACCAGTATAATCTGCATACAGGGTAATTCAGGGCCCAAACATAGGTCAAAACAGCTTAATAAGAATAAAAGTGGGATGAGATGATCTAGCAAGGGCTACAGCACTTCCAAGGAACCAAATGATAATCTGTAACCCTAAAACAACCCACTTCAATTCACAAGGTTCGAGGCAAAGTAAAAATAGAATAAACCCTCTAAAATTCATAGAAAAATAATCTCTGGGGTTTAGAACCATCAATTTGGCCTTTAGAACCCATTTTGACCTACATTGAGAACCATGCCCAATTAATAACTTAATTTGGGTTTTTGCGCAAATTGACCGGTCAAACAAGGTTTAATATGAAAATAAAATTCACCATCAGATTCCTTAGGTCCTAATTAGTCATGTATAAAAACTTGAGCCTAAGAAGAAACCTCCTTGACCGACTTCACACTTTGGTCCTCATATATTTACTCTTTGGCCCTCAACTTTTGAACCCTCGCATTTTGGCCCCTAACTCTCCTTCGTTCTTTGCAAACAGGTCCCTCCTGCAAAACCCTGCCAGCACCATGCTCCGGCGACCTTGCGCGGAGCATGGCGCCGCGCAGGGTGAGGTGGGGGACCTGGCAAGTGTACCGGGGGTGCCCTGCGTCGTCAGCCGTCGCAGGAGCACCCCCATGGTCACTGTAGCCCCCCATACCAGCCGTGCGAACGCACGGACGGTATGGGTTCGTATTCCGACCATTCTCCGGCGAGGGAGACACGTCGTCTCCCTCCGCCTTCCTCCCTGCTTCAACCCTATAAATACCCCCCGCCGCTCCACCGACGAAGGCAGCCTGGATCTGACGGAGAAAAACCCCCAGCTTTCTTCTCTTCTTTCTCCGGCAGACGCTCACCAGCTCCGGCGACTTCCTCCCCCTCCACCTCTTCGCTCTGCCGCAATACCAGCAGCAGAGACCTCCTCCCCTGCTCTTCCCACGCCACGCCGCACCCAGCTGGCGCCTCTCCAGCCCTCTGCTCGTCGCCGCCCCTCTCTCTGAGCATCATCTTCTCCGGCGACAGTCGGTACGACTGTCGCCCTGTTCCTCCCCCTTCGTCCCTGCAGTTAAGTTAGACTTACTCCCCTTCTCCTCCTCTTTCTTTCCCCGCTTTCGATTTAGTCAATTAAGCCCTCTACCGACCCTGTTCACCCTCACCCTCTCCGCCTCCGACCACCCTCCGGCGAGCCGCTCCCATCACCTCAGCGACCCACACGGCTCGCCAACCACCGCAGAACCTCCGCCTCCTCACCCTGATCCTCTTCCGCCCCTCCACTTCCCACCAAACACCCTCTGCAGACCCACCGAACACACCCACTCCCTCGCTCACAGTTTGACCTAGGACGACCTGACAGCTCCATCTCGCCCCCTGCAGACCCCCTGACCACCTTCGCCGTGCCACGGCGAAGGTCCCCCGCCTGTCTGATTTGGCCGAGAGGCCGTGCTATTGATTTCAGGTTCCAGGCCTTGACCGCCATTGGCGAGGAAGCTCGAAGCCTGCTCGAGGTTGCTTCAAGCCGAGATATCCCAGGTTGAAAAGCCACGGCCAGCGCGGAAGAGTCTCGCGCACACACCCTGGCCCTCAATTGGAGCTGTGCGCCTCAACAGCTGATGCAATTGGAAGCGCCATCCCTGCTGCAGGCGTGAGAGAAACGGGTGCGCGGATAGTCCCACCTCGGAACCTCTCGAAGGCGCGCGGACGCATAAAGGCAAAAACTGCCTTATGCTGTTTGCCTCAGTTACCACGGGGTGAGGTCCCTCTCACCCGACCCGACCCGACTCGGCCTCGTCCATGACCACGCTCCGCGGACCTGGCCCGACCCGATTAGACTGACCTGCACTCCTCGCCCACCACGCACGCCGGTGGGCCTGGACCCGGGCCTGACCCGAACCCGATTACCCGGTAGCGCTCTGGGAGAGCTTCCGAAGAGTGATTTCAGAGAGAGAGATACGCGGGGGAGGGGGGTAGAGTAGGTTTTTGCCTCTTGACGAATAAACTCTGAAGTGTGCAGGCCAAAGGAGAAGAAGCAGACCCGCTGAAGAAGAAGGAGCTGCTGCACTGTAGCGAAGGCATTGTTAAGTCGTCTCAGCACCACCGCAGACGACGGAAGGTCAGCAGCCAAAGAAGAAGCAGACCCGCTGAAGAAGAAGGAAGAGCAACGGCCATCGCGAAAGAAGAAAAAGAGAGGTCAAGGCAGGTGAAGACAAAGAAGAAGAAGGAATGAAGAGAAGCAAGAAGCAAGAAAAGAAGAAGACGATCTGACGAAAAAGAAAGAAAGGAAACAAGGAAGAACAGAAGAAGAAGAGCACGAGGGGAAAATCTGAAGAAAGCAGAAGAAGAAGAACAGGAAGAACCAAAGACAAAGAGGAAGAAAGAAGAAAAGAAGAAGAAGCCAAATTTTCATCTCTCTCTCTCTCTCTCTTTATTTTTGTAATAGAACTTGTATATCTCCAGAATACAACTTGCTCCCTGAGTTCGACCTCGGGAACTCTTTTATTTTTCCGAGTAAAAAAAAAAAAATTTTATATGAAACGTTGGTAACAACCGGCTTTACTGCAACGATATAACACAACCCGGTCAAACCAGACGCTATCATTTTGGCGCCGTTGCCGGGGAGCAACGGCTATTCTAGAGGTAAACATTCCTGTATCTTTTAATTTCTGATAATCTCCTCTCTTTTGTGCAGCTACAGGAACTCAAGAAGACAAGCAACCACACGACAACCACTCCGAAGACAGGTAAATCTTTTCTCTCACTATTAACCCCTACACTCTAAAGAGAAAGAAAAGAAAAGAACAAAGCAATATAGGGCTAACCTGTCTTCCATACTTAGTAACCATAAAAAGTTGCATGTTTTCAACTCATCACTCCTGCACACTATTAAGGGTATTTAAGGGCTAACACATTCTTGCTTGAGCCCTAATTGCCCAACAAAGAGTTAAATGGACCAAGTAGAGCCAACATAAGGTCAAACATTAGGATTTCAGTAGAGACACACCCCTTAATCAAGAATTGAGGAAATCCTAAAAAGGTGTGCCCAAGCCATTGATTGAAAATAATTAACAAGAAAAATCCTAAACAATTGGCTCTCTCTAAACACTTGAACCCTAAAAGACAGGACCTAAAAGCTCTTAAAGAAAACAATAGGTAAAGTTGACCCCTTGGGTTAACCAACCTTAAATTAGGTCACTCTTTGCACTTAAAAAGACTAAAGTTCAAGTGAAACCTTAAGCACCCTGATTTTAAAATTGGTAGACTTAAGAGGTCAAGATCCCCATTCTGGTCTACCTGGAACCGCAGTGACAAGAGAGGTCGGGTGGGGGAAACCCTGTAACCCGTGGGGACGCTCTACCGTGTAGGGGTCTTCGCGGGACTCTCCCTCTCTGGCTGCCCAGGTAATTCTCAGGTGGACGATCTTTCTGATCAAGGGGTCCATCTGCCCCGCACCTCTATAGTCACCCAACACATTTTTGGGTGTCTTGATTGGGTCCATCACCTTCTAAACTTACCTCTCCCAACTGTGCATGTACGGAAGGAGGTCTCTAAGACCACCCTTAAGACCTCCTTTAGAAATTCACTCTCGTCAAGGCCAAGCCTCGACGCCCGTGTTTGTGCAGCAACACCCTCACATTATTCTCTCTTCTGATTCAGAACCAAGTTTTTCTTCTTCCCCCATCATGGCTCAGCCAGTTGAGGAAGAAAATAATCTGGAACACCAGCTCCAGCGACTCAATGACCTCTTCCAAAACTTCGTGCACCCACCACAGCGTCCTATGATGCGGGACCACTACAATCCTGCTGCGGTGGCAATTGAGCCTCGAGTTAGAATCCCGATTGGAGGACCTGATTCCGAACTAAAGCCCAACATGATTCACGCTATACCTAAATTCCATGGGCTTAATTCTGAAGATCCCTTCCAGCACATCAAACAGCTTAAGCATCTGGCCCACACTTTTGGATCAGATGCGCAAAATCGGGATATTCTTCTCATGAAGATGTTCTCCTTTTCTCTTATGGACAAGGCCGCCCATTGGTATCAAACTCAGACCCGGCCGATCAACACTTGGGAAGAACTTCAATCCGAGTTTTTGAAAAAGTTCTTTCCCGTTGGTCGGACCAACGCCTTGCGCCATCAGATTACACACTTCACTCAACAATCAGGAGAACCTCTCCATGAGGCATGGGATCGTTTTCAGGATCTCATGAGGAAGTGCCCCCATCACGGAGTTCCTAAATGGGAACAAGTCCAATCTTTTTACCAGGGACTCCGTGAGGACATCCGCCTTTTCGTCAATGCAACCTGCGGAGGAAACATCATGGGTCAACATGAAGACACCGTATGGGAGATTCTCGAAAACATGTGCGAGAACTCCATCAACAATGACTCCATGGGATTATTCGACAGGACGAATACCCGCGCAGCGACGAATCTTAAGGGAGCACATGAGACGCAGGGCCTGTCCGCATCAGTCGACCTGGAATTAATGGCCAGTCGATTGGACAAGGTCTCAATTATTGAAAAGAAGGTGGATGAGCTGACTCAGCACTTGCAGCGAGCCACCTCTGCGCGTAACTCCTTTGCACAACCTCCTTCCACACAGGAGACTGTGCAAAACATCCTACACCGATCCTCCCCTGGGATGGATCCATATCCATCCCCATCTGATTCTTGGACTGGAAGATCATCCGATCCTTTCTTCACCAGCCGGGGGAACTCCATTCCCCCTTTCCCTGATTCTCAGGAGGTTCCTCAGACCTGCGAGGACCTCAACGCCATCCAGAACGACCCATTCTCCAACACTTACAACCCTGGATGGCGAAACCATCCAAATTTTCAGTGGGCGGGAAATTCTCAAACCCAAAGACCACCTTTTCATTCCCGCCCACAGCCCTCTCATCACTACCAGCCGCCTCAGCCTCGGCCCAACCCTACTTATCCATCAGGGCCAAATCAAGATCAAATGTCCTTAATCCTTCAGACTCTGGCTGACATTCAAAAATCGAATGCGGCCATTCAAAAACAGCACAAGGACGAGCTTACTGAAGTTAAAACTCAGCTGGCCCAGTTGGCAAATTCTCGCCAGCCAGGCACACTCCCTTCCCAACCCCTTCCTAACCCAAATAACGTGCCAACACAGAAGCGCGTTATGAATCCAAATTTAGGCCAAGCTCAATGGATTTATCAGGCCCCCACTGCTCCATCTCCAGACGAGATGGAAGCCTCTACTTCTCGTACGGGATTTCAGCAGCAGCCACCCCTCCTACCAAATCCAAACCAAAATCAGGCCGGATTAAATTCTGTAACAACACGTAGTGGTAAGACAACTCAGGACCCGCGTTATCCAAACCACTCCCAGCCTGATAATCATGACCCTAGGATAGTTATCCAAGGTACCGCTGTTCCAGACCCACAACCAGGACCTATCCTAGAGGAACCAACCAAGATCCCGTTTCCCGAAGCCCTGACCAAGGGAAAGAAGACCACCAAACCCGTGGCCCCTGAGGAGGACCTGGTCAAGCTCTTTGAGCAGGTCCACATAAACATCCCCTTGATGGATGCAATCCGCCACGTACCAGCTTACGCACGATTTCTAAAGAATATATGTACACCCCAGCGTAAGCCGCGAACCAAGGGAGGGAGCCCAATTGTTCTGTCAGAGCAAGCCAGCTCTGTAATCCTTAGTAGACTCCCACCCAAGGCAAAAGATCCTGGAACTCCCCTGATCTCCTGTAAGATAGGTGGTACCCAATTTGACAGAGCATTGTTAGACTTAGGTGCATCTATAAATCTGATACCCACATCCTTACTTGACCATCTGGAAGAATCTGAGCTGAAACCAACCGAGGTGACATTACAATTAGCAGATCGATCTATAAAGTCACCAAAAGGGATTCTCGAGGATGTTATCGTGAGAGTGCGGGATTTCTATTTTCCAGTGGACTTTATAGTCTTAGACATGGATGCACCTGAGAACCCTAGGGATACACCAATCATTCTAGGGAGACCTTTCTTGGCTACTGCTAGAGCCAACATCAGCTGTGAGGAGGGCCAAATAGAGCTTAAGTTTGGAGATCAAACACTGAAAATTGATATATTTAAGGCCCAACAAGGAATTAATTGCGGCGTCATCGAGCAAATTTGTGACATCAAGACTTTGGTTGATGAATCACACCTCCAGAATGACTTGAGTATTCCTCATCAACCACAGAAGGATCTTGACCCGCAAATAGAGGAGTCCAATCCGGATGTGAACAACCCAGTAACTCCCACCCTTGAACCTCACATCTATACTGAACCACCCGCTGCTGCTGAAAACCCCATCCTTGAACTGAAACCCCTTCCTGCTCATTTGAAATACATCTTTTTGGGTTCTAATCAGACCCTTCCTGTGATCATCAATTCCAACCTCAATCCTGAACAGGAATACCGTCTGATTGTTGTCCTCCAGCAACATCGCAGAGCCATCGGATGGACCCTCGATGATTTGACTGGAATAAGTCCCTCTTATTGTACTCATCATATCTATTCAGAAGAGGGCACATGACCTTCTCGTGAAATGCAGAGACGCTTAAACCCCAATCTGCAGGAGGTCGTGAAAAAGGAGATCATCAAGTGGTTAGATGCCGGGATCATCTACCCGATCTCCGATAGTCGTTGGGTGAGCCCGATTCAGGTCGTGCCTAAAAAGGCAGGACTCACCACTATAACGACTGAGACCGGAGAAATCATTCCTACCCGATTAGCCAACTCGTGGAGAGTCTGTATAGATTACCGTCGACTCAATTCCTCCACGAAGAAGGATCATTTCCCACTACCCTTCATTGATCAAATTCTCGAAAAACTAGCGGGAAATAGGTTCTTCTGCTTTCTTGACGGGTACTCCGGTTATAACCAGGTGGCAATCCATCCTGAGGACCAAGAAAAGACCACATTCACCTGCCCCTTCGGAACATACGCTTTCCGAAGGATGCCTTTTGGTCTTTGCAATGCACCCGCTACTTTTCAGCGATGCATGCTTGCCATATTCTCAGATATGGTAGGTGATTATCTGGAAGTCTTCATGGATGACTTTTCAGTTTTCGGAGCATCATTCGACGATTGCCTCCAGCACTTGGTCCAGATACTCAGGCGGTGCATCGACGTGAATTTGGTTCTTTCCTGGGAAAAGAGCCATTTCATGGTGCCTGAGGGAATTGTCCTGGGACACTCAATTTCGGAGAAAGGTATCCAAGTGGATCGAGCTAAGGTTAATCTGATTTCTCGCCTTCCTATGCCTAGCTCGATCAGGGACATCCGATCCTTTTTAGGGCATGTCGGTTTTTATCGACGATTTATCCCTGATTTTTCAAAAATCGCACGCCCCCTGACCACTCTTCTCTCCAAGGATGTTCCCTTCGAAATCTCCAAGGAATGCACTCAAGCATTTGAAATCCTGCGTGACCGAGTCACCCAAGCCCCGATCCTACAGTCCCCTGATTGGTCTCAACCCTTTGAGATCATGTGTGATGCATCCGACTTCGCTGTAGGAGCGGTTTTGGGGCAGAAAAATGACAAGAAACCTGTGGTCATTTACTACGCCAGCAAAACACTCGATGAGGCTCAGCGTAACTATACAGTTACTGAGAAAGAGCTGCTAGCTGTAGTATTTGCCCTAGAGAAATTCAGATCATACCTTCTGGGTTCCCATGTCATCATATACTCGGATCACACGGCTGTGAGGCATCTCCTTGCAAAGAAGGACGCGAAACCTCGATTGATCCGATGGATCTTGCTGTTGCAAGAATTTGACCTCGAGATTCGCGATAAAGCGGGAAAACAAAACGTGGTAGCTGATCACTTGTCCCGTCTTCCTTCTGAAATGATAGACCCTTCCGGACCCATCACTGAGCATTTTCCCGATGAGCACCTGCTGACTATTGGTACTAGCCTTCCGTGGTTTGCTAATATTGTAAATTACTTGGCATCTCATCAAACCCCGTCCGATTGGCCGAAGGCCAAGAAAGACAAATTACGCTCCGATGCCAAGTATTACATTTGGGAAGACCCGTACCTCTTCCGCATAGGTGCCGATCAGATCATCCGGAGATGTGTCCCGGAAGGGGAAGTCAACAATATCCTCTCTTTCTGCCATGACCAGGCATGCGGTGGCCATTTTGCCGGGCATAAAACCGCATCAAAAGTCCTCCAGTGCGGCTTTTACTGGCCCACACTGTTCAAAGACGCATACAGTCATTGCAAGGCATGCAGTCATTGCCAGACTTTGGGCAACATGAGCCATCGCGACATGATGCCTATGCAACCGATTCTAGTATGCGAAATCTTTGATGTTTGGGGGATTGATTTTATGGGCCCCTTTCCTGTTTCGGATGGTTTCGAATACATTCTGTTGGCTGTGGACTACGTGTCCAAATGGATCGAAGCCATACCGACCCGAACCTGTGATCACAAAATCGTTCTCAAATTCATTCATCAACACATTTTCTCAAGGTTCGGGATTCCTCGTGCAATAATCTCTGATGGGGGGACCCATTTCACAAATGCTCAGTTTAGGTCACTGATGACCAAATACGGGGTGTCTCACCGAATCTCTACTCCTTACCACCCCCAAACTAATGGTCTAGCTGAGCTGTCGAATCGGGAGATCAAGAAAATCCTACAGGTCACTGTTCGACCTGACAGGAAGGACTGGTCGTCCCGACTTCCGGAAGCATTGTGGGCCTATAGGACCGCCCACAAGACCCAATTGGGCATGTCTCCCTTTAGATTGGTGTACGGAAAGGCATGCCACCTTCCCGTCGAACTGGAGCATAAAGCCTATTGGGCAGTACGGAACTGTAATCTAGATCTTTCCAAGGCTGGGACCCACAGAAAACTCCAAATCAGCGAGATCGATGAATTACGCACAGACGCGTACGAGAACTCGCAAATCTACAAGGAGCGGGTTAAAGCCTTCCACGACAAACACATCTCGAGAAAGATCTTTCATCCTGGTCAAAAGGTCCTACTCTTTGATGCCCGACTCAAACTCTTCCCAGGAAAACTGAGATCTAAGTGGGTCGGACCATATTTGGTCCGACAGGTTTTTGGAAATGGAGCAATCGAAATCAGTCCACTCAGCCACGATTCTGAACCTTTCATCGTGAATGGTCAAAGACTCAAGCCGTTCATTGATGTAACTTCTACTGATTTGGCTGAGGCATCTTATATCCTCCTTTCCCCTTGAGCTTATTGCGCCCAGCCGATGGCGTAAAACTCAGCGCTTAACGGGAGGCGGCCCGTCATTCTCTTTGAAAACCTGAAACTTGTTCTGACACCTTTCAGCACTCGAAGTTCACCCTGAACTAAGACCCCCTAGGTTACAATGAGGACATTGCAAATCTTAGGCATGGGGGGGTAGGAAAGTGCAAAAACTTGTAAGAAAAGGTTTCAAGCAAAAAAATTCACATATGCCAAAAATACCATAAAAATTAAAAAATTTTTCGAAAAAGAATAAGAGGAAAAGAGGAGAAGGAAAATTTTGTGAAGGAGAAAAGAAACAAAATGAAAAAGGAGCACAAAATTATAAGAAAAGTTGATAGTCATTAGTAAGGAACTAAGGAATTAACCTAAGTTCTAGACCTCATTCAAGAAAATAACTGAAAAGTGCACAATGAGATTAGTAAGAATGCAAACCTTAGGCATTCTTGAATAGACTCTTAGTACTCATTAAGATCTGGACACTCCTCAAGAGGTTGAGGAAAATGAAAAGCTGAAGTATTAGGTCTAAGGCTTAGGGAGTATTCGGCCTCGTTAACTAATTTTTGGTTTACGGGACTCAGTAACCTAAGCACCCTAATCTCACACACAGCCTGGTTCAGTAAGCATAAAAATCAGAATCACGCAGAAGCGTCGCAAAAATCTGAAAAGAACACCTAGAATAGGAATGGCCGATCAACACAAGTTGATTTGGACGAGTTCCCAGCGCGGAGAGGCGGGAAATCCCCTCGAAGATGCGTAACAAAATATCATCTCCTCGGTGCTTGTCTCTTAGGATATTTACATATCCTACGGGGGGCATGTAAGCACTCTGCTGGTTCAGATTCCATGGATGGCATTATCTCGAAGTGTCAATTGCCAGGGTCTGGATTCGGCCACGGAACACCATGGATGGGATTATCTCGAAATCTCAATAGCCAGGGTTCCGGGGGTTGCCATGGGCGGTGCTATCTCGAAGCATCGATCGCCAGGAACCCTTGAGGATTGATGATGGGAGCAAGGAATCTGATACAGACCGTGTTGAAAAGCCAATCCTAGACTAGAACTAAAAAGAAAAAGAGAGAGAAAACTCTCCAAACAGAAAAAACTTTCTATCTCTCTCTTACAAAACGCACTGCGAACTGAGCCAGGGCTAAAATCATTTCAAGCACGGGTGCTTTAACCACGAAGTCCAATAAACCTTAGGTTAGTTCTTGTGGGCCTTAAAAACCTTTGCTAAAAGACTGAGGCTAAGGCTAGACAGATTTGGATCTTGATTGGTACTAGAGTATCTTTTAGGCCTATGGTCAGCATTCTAACCTAATCTATGCTCAAATAAAAAGGCACTTATCTAAAACCATTGAAAACTTCATGGTCTAGAACAAGGGTTGAAACCTTAAGTTTTTTTTGCTAAGGGACTAGCAAAAGCTAGGCATGGGGGTATGATGAGAACCTCATCATGAGCCATAACTAGCTCATTTTGACCCAATACAAAGGATAAAAGCTCCTACATATCTCAAGGAAAAGCTTAACTCAGAGAATTCTGAGTTTGAGAAGAAAACAAGTCATAAGGGGTAAAAGTGCAATTTTACCAGTATAATCTGCATACAGGGTAATTCAGGGCCCAAACATAGGTCAAAACAGCTTAATAAGAATAAAAGTGGGATGAGATGATCTAGCAAGGGCTACAGCACTTCCAAGGAACCAAATGATAATCTGTAACCCTAAAATAACCCACTTCAATTCACAAGGTTCGAGGCAAAGTAAAAATAGAATAAACCCTCTAAAATTCATAGAAAAATAATCTCTGGGGTTTAGAACCATCAATTTGGCCTTTAGAACCCATTTTGACCTACATTGAGAACCATGCCCAATTAATAACTTAATTTGGGTTTTTGCGCAAATTGACCGGTCAAACAAGGTTTAATATGAAAATAAAATTCACCATCAGATTCCTTAGGTCCTAATTAGTCATGTATAAAAACTTGAGCCTAAGAAGAAACCTCCTTGACCGACTTCACACTTTGGTCCTCATATATTTACTCTTTGGCCCTCAACTTTTGAACCCTCGCATTTTGGCCCCTAACTCTCCTTCGTTCTTTGCAAACAGGTCCCTCCTGCAAAACCCTGCCAGCACCATGCTCCGGCGACCTTGCGCGGAGCATGGCGCCGCGCAGGGTGAGGTGGGGGACCTGGCAAGTGTACCGGGGGTGCCCTGCGTCGTCAGCCGTCGCAGGAGCACCCCCATGGTCACTGTAGCCCCCCATACCGGCCGTGCGAACGCACGGACGGTATGGGTTCGTATTCCGACCATTCTCCGGCGAGGGAGACACGTCGTCTCCCTCCGCCTTCCTCCCTGCTTCAACCCTATAAATACCCCCCGCCGCTCCACCGACGAAGGCAGCCTGGATCTGACGGAGAAAAACCCCCAGCTTTCTTCTCTTCTTTCTCCGGCAGACGCTCACCAGCTCCGGCGACTTCCTCCCCCTCCACCTCTTCGCTCTGCCGCAATACCAGCAGCAGAGACCTCCTCCCCTGCTCTTCCCACGCCACGCCGCACCCAGCTGGCGCCTCTCCAGCCCTCTGCTCGTCGCCGCCCCTCTCTCTGAGCATCATCTTCTCCGGCGACAGTCGGTACGACTGTCGCCCTGTTCCTCCCCCTTCGTCCCTGCAGTTAAGTTAGACTTACTCCCCTTCTCCTCCTCTTTCTTTCCCCGCTTTCGATTTAGTCAATTAAGCCCTCTACCGACCCTGTTCACCCTCACCCTCTCCGCCTCCGACCACCCTCCGGCGAGCCGCTCCCATCACCTCAGCGACCCACACGGCTCGCCAACCACCGCAGAACCTCCGCCTCCTCACCCTGATCCTCTTCCGCCCCTCCACTTCCCACCAAACACCCTCTGCAGACCCACCGAACACACCCACTCCCTCGCTCACAGTTTGACCTAGGACGACCTGACAGCTCCATCTCGCCCCCTGCAGACCCCCTGACCACCTTCGCCGTGCCACGGCGAAGGTCCCCCGCCTGTCTGATTTGGCCGAGAGGCCGTGCTATTGATTTCAGGTTCCAGGCCTTGACCGCCATTGGCGAGGAAGCTCGAAGCCTGCTCGAGGTTGCTTCAAGCCGAGATATCCCAGGTTGAAAAGCCACGGCCAGCGCGGAAGAGTCTCGCGCACACACCCTGGCCCTCAATTGGAGCTGTGCGCCTCAACAGCTGATGCAATTGGAAGCGCCATCCCTGCTGCAGGCGTGAGAGAAACGGGTGCGCGGATAGTCCCACCTCGGAACCTCTCGAAGGCGCGCGGACGCATAAAGGCAAAAACTGCCTTATGCTGTTTGCCTCAGTTACCACGGGGTGAGGTCCCTCTCACCCGACCCGACCCGACTCGGCCTCGTCCGTGACCACGCTCCGCGGACCTGGCCCGACCCGATTAGACTGACCTGCACTCCTCGCCCACCACGCACGCCGGTGGGCCTGGACCCGGGCCTGACCCGAACCCGATTACCCGGTAGCGCTCTGGGAGAGCTTCCGAAGAGTGATTTCAGAGAGAGAGATACGCGGGGGAGGGGGGTAGAGTAGGTTTTTGCCTCTTGACGAATAAACTCTGAAGTGTGCAGGCCAAAGGAGAAGAAGCAGACCCGCTGAAGAAGAAGGAGCTGCTG
The DNA here is from genome assembly GCA_037157565.1 of Thalassia testudinum. Taxonomy (NCBI): domain Eukaryota; kingdom Viridiplantae; phylum Streptophyta; class Magnoliopsida; order Alismatales; family Hydrocharitaceae; genus Thalassia; species Thalassia testudinum. Next base: position 81,691,559 of record JAZHRO010000024.1, read on the forward strand.
CACTGTAGCGAAGGCATTGTTAAGTCGTCTCAGCACCACCGCAGACGACGGAAGGTCAGCAGCCAAAGAAGAAGCAGACCCGCTGAAGAAGAAGGAAGAGCAACGGCCATCGCGAAAGAAGAAAAAGAGAGGTCAAGGCAGGTGAAGACAAAGAAGAAGAAGGAATGAAGAGAAGCAAGAAGCAAGAAAAGAAGAAGACGATCTGACGAAAAAGAAAGAAAGGAAACAAGGAAGAACAGAAGAAGAAGAGCACGAGGGGAAAATCTGAAGAAAGCAGAAGAAGAAGAACAGGAAGAACCAAAGACAAAGAGGAAGAAAGAAGAAAAGAAGAAGAAGCCAAATTTTCATCTCTCTCTCTCTCTCTCTTTATTTTTGTAATAGAACTTGTATATCTCCAGAATACAACTTGCTCCCTGAGTTCGACCTCGGGAACTCTTTTATTTTTCCGAGTAAAAAAAAAAAAATTTTATATGAAACGTTGGTAACAACCGGCTTTACTGCAACGATATAACACAACCCGGTCAAACCAGACGCTATCATCAAGGAATAATCAAAATCAGAGACCTTAATATCAACCCCTACCACAAGCTCCTCGTCGATATCAGCTGCCTCAGCCTCAGCCTAACCCAACTTATCAATCCGGGCTGACTCACACAGATCAAATGACTCTTATCCTTCATACTCTGGCTGACATTCAGAAAATGAATGTGGCTATGCAAAAGCAGCACAAAGTCGAGATCACAGAGGCTCGTAATCAACTCACCCTAATGGCAAATCCCCACCAACCTGATGCACTTCCTTCACAACCCCTACCTAATCCGAATAACGTGCCGAACCAGAGGTGCGTTATGAACCCAAATCAAGGCCAAGCTCACTTTGTTTATCAGGCCCCTTCTACTCCATCACCCGATGGAATGCAGGCTTCGACATCATATGGGGGTTACCAGCAGCAAACACCTCTTTTACCCACACCAAACCAGAACCAGACGAGATTGAATTCTATTACTACCTGTAGTGGCAAAACGACATATGACCCACCTTATCCAAGCCACTACCAGCCTGGTAAAACAAACCCTAACCCTAGATTGGTCATCTAGGACACACCCATCCCAGATCAAGAGCCTGAGCCAATTCTAGAGGAACCATCTAAGGTTCCATTTCCTGAGGCCTTGACCAAAGGAAAAAGGACAGCCAAACCCTTGGCACCTGAGGAGGACCTGGTTAAGCCCTTTGAGCAAGTCCATATAAACATCCCCTTGATGGATGCAATACGACACGTACCGACTTACGCACAATTTCTAAAAGACATGTGTACACCTAAGCGTAAGCTGCGAACCAAAGGCGGGAGCCCAATCATACTGTCGGAACAAGCTAGCTCCGTCATTTTGAGCAAACTCCCACCTAAGGTAAAAGACCCAGGCACCCCTCTAATCTCCTGTGCAATCGGTGATATACAATTTGACCGAGCTTTATTGGAACCAGGAGCTTCCATAAATTTGATACCTACATCCCTACTAGACTACTTCGAGGAATCTGAACTTAAATTGACAGAGATGACCTTGCAATTAACTGATCGATCAATTAAGTCACCAAAATGAATTCTTGAGGATGCCATAGTTAGGGTACATGATTTCTATTTTCCAGTATATCTTATTATCTTAGACATGGATGCTCTTGAGAATGTGAAGAATACATTAATCATACTAGGGATACCCTTTCTGGCCACTTCTAAGGCCAATATCAATTGTGAGGAGGGCCAAATTGAATTAAAATTTGGGAGCTAGACACTAAAGATCGACGTCTTTAAGGTGCAACAAGGAATTAATTGCGGAGTTATAGAACAGATTTGTGATATCGAGGCTGTGGTTGACGACCTATGTATCGATGAAAACCCGACTATTTCTAATCAACCACAAGAGGATCAAAACCTACAATTAGAGGAGTTTGAACTCAACCTAGACACACCCATAGCTCCTTCCTTTTCTCCCAACACCCACCCTGAACCACCTGCTACTGCTGACAACCCAGTAATAGAATTACAGCCTCTTCCCATCATCTCAAATACATCTTTTTGGGTTACAATCAAGCGTTTCCTGTGATTATCAACTCCCGACTCACACCTAATCAGGAAACACGCCTAATTTATGTTCTTCAGCAGCATCAGAGAGCCATTGGATGGACTCTCGATGATCTGACTGGTATCAGCCCTTCATACTGCACACATCACATCTGCACAGAAGAGGGCTCATGACCATCCCATGAAATGCAGAGACAGCTAAATCCAAATCTGCAGGATGTCGTGAAAAAGGAGAACATCAAGTGGTTAGATGCATGGATCATCTACCCGATCTCCGACAGTTGATGAGTGAGTCCAATCCAAGTTGTGCCAAAAAAGGTAGGGCTCACCGTCATCACGACTGAAATCGAAGAAACCATACCAAACTGTATAGCAAACTCATGGAGAGTCTGCATTGATTACAGAAGACTCGATTCCTCCACAAAGAAGGATCATTTCCCACTACTATTCATTGATCAGATTCTTGAGAAATTAGCGAGAAATTGATTCTTCTGCTTTTTGGATGGATACTCAGGTTATAACCAGGTTGCAATCCATCCTGAGGACCAAGAGAAGACCACCTTCACCTACCCCTTTGGAACATATGCATTCCGAAGGATGCCTTTCGTCTCTGCAATGCACCCGCTACTTTTTAGCGGTGCATGCTTGCCATATTCTTAGATATGGTAGGTGAATACTTTGAAGTCTTCATGGACTTCTCGGTATTCGGTGAATCATTTAACGATTGCCTCCTGCACTTAGTCCAAATCCTCAGGCGGTGCATTGACGTGAACTTGGTTCTTTCCTGGGAAAAGAGCCACTTCATGGTACCTGAGGGAATTGTACTGGGACATCTCATCTCTGAAAAAGGCATCCAAGTTGATCGAGCTAAGGTGAATCTGATTTCCAAACTCCCTATGCCTAGCTCGATCAAAGACATCCGAACCTTTCTGAGGCATGTCGATTTTTACCGTCGATTCATTCCCGATTTTTCAAAAATCATGCACCCCCTGACTAATCTTCTATCTAAGGATCTCCCCTTTGAAATCTCCAAGGAGTGCACTCAAGTATTTGAGATCTTGCATGATCGAGTTACCCAAGCACCTATCTTGCAGTCCCCTGATTGGTCTCAACCCTTTGTGATCATGTGTGATGCATCTGATTATGCTGTAGGGGTGGCACTTAGGCAGAAAATAGATGAGAAACTCGTGGTCATCTACTATGCTAGCAAGACGCTTGACGAGGCTCAATGTAACTATATAGTTATTGAGAAAGAGCTTCTAGCCGTAGTATTTGCCCTGGAAAAATTCAGATCATATGTTTTGGGTTCCCGCATTATCGTATACTCAGATCACACTGTAGTGAGGCACCTCCTTGCGAAGAAGGACATGAAACCTTGAAAAATTCGTTGGATCTTACTGTTGCAAGAATTTGATCTCGAGATTCATGATAAAGCGGGAAAATAGAACGTGGTAGTTGACCATTTGTCCCGTCTTCCTTCTTCTGTCATCGACCTATCTGGCCCAATCACCGAGCATTTTCCCGACGAGCACATGCTAGTCATTCACAGTTTCCCATGATTTGCTAATATTGTAAACTACTTGGTTATGGGGAAAGTTTCGCTAGATTGGCCGACTTCCAAGCAGGACAAATTGATTGCAGAGGCCAAGTACTATATTTGGGAGGAACCATACCTTTTCCATATTAGCAATGATCAGGTGATCCGGAGATGCATTCCTGACGACGAGGTCAATGACGTAATATCATTCTATCACGACCAGGCCTGCAGTGGCCATTTCTCTAGGCATAAAACCGTAGCAAAAATTCTCCAGTGTAGGTTCTTTTGGCCCACTTTGTTCAAAAATGCACAAATGTATTGTAGGGCATGCACTCATTGTTGGACCCTCGACAACATGGGCTCGCAGGATATGATGCCCTTGAACCCAATTATTGTGTGCGAAATCTTTGACATATAGGGAATTGATTTCATGGGACCCTTTCCCGGATCTAACGGCTTCGAGTACATTCTACTCACTGTTGATTATGTTTCTAAATGGATCGAAGCCGTCCCCATGAGAAGTAGTGATCATAAAGTTTTCCTCTGATTTATCCAGGAGAATATCTTTACCAGATTCGGGGTTCCTAAGGCCATCATCAGCGATGGTGGGTCTCATTTTACCAATGTGAACTTCCAGTCCCTAATGAAAAAGTATGGGGTGTCCCATCATATCTCGACTCCTTACCACCCCCAGACTAATGGACTGGCAGAAATGTCGAATCGAGAGATCAAGAAGATCCTTCAGGTCACTGTTCGGCCCGATAGAAAAGATTGGTCTACTCGCCTTCCGAAAGCCTTGTGGGCCTATAGGACTACCCACAAAACCAATTAGGCATGTCTCCCTTCAGATTAGTGTACGGTAAGGCATGCCACCTTCCCGTCGAGATGGAGCACAAGGTTTATTGGGCAGTACAGAAGTGCAATCAGGATCTAGTGAAGGCTGGAATACATCACCGATTGCAATTGAGCGAGATCGAGGAACTCCGCAATGATGCGTATGAGAACTCGCATATCTATAAAAAGTGGGTTAAAGCCTTCCATGACAGGCACATTGTACGAAAATCTTTCCACCCTGGTTAGAAAGTTCTACTCTTTCATCCCAAACTCAAACTATTCCCAGGAAAACTCAAATCAAAATGGATTGAACCATTCTTGGTGAAACAAATCTTTAGAAATGGAGCCATTGAAATTAGCGAACTCAACCATGATTCTGCACCTTTTATTGTGAATGGTCAGAGACTCAAACCATTCGTAAAACTCATTGACTCAAACTTGGCTAAGGTATCTTTTGCCCTCCATTCTCCCTGAGCTCATTTACGCCCGGCCGATGGCATTAAACTCAACACTTAACAGGAGGCAACCCATCATCTTTTTGAAAAGCCTGAAACCCTTCTTGACACATCTCATGCTGAACTCATATTGCACTTTAGGGTTTGTCTATTAGAACAGCCGACTCCACCTCTGGTACCCATACCTGAGCTTGAAATCATCCCCAACAGTCACCCCGACCCGTCTATCCATCCAAAACCCGTTCTAATGTACGATCTAAGCTGAACTCAAACCCACCTAATTTACAATGAGGACATTGCAAATCGTAGGCATGGGGGGGTATTAAAGTGCAAAAAGCTGTGAGAATCACTTCACAAGAAAGGGTTTCATCAAAGAAAGCACATATTCCAGAAACCAAAAAAAATAAAAAAATTAAAAAAAGAATAAAAATAGGAGAAGGGAGGAAATTTTGAGTGAATTGATTGCATATCATTTTTTAGGAGAAAAAGGGGAGCAAATAAAAATGTTAAAAAGGAGCACAATTTGAAAAGAAAAGAAAAAGAGAGTCATTAGTAAAAGATTAAGGAATTGGCTTAGTTCTAGACCAAATCGAAAAGAAAGAAAATGAAAGACAAAAAGTGCTAAGAGACAAAAAGAAATTAGTATGAACGCTAATCTTGGGCCTCTTGGGTTATGATTCTAGGCTTAAAAATTCAAGTATCCATTAAGATCTGGATAGTCCTCAAGAGGTTGGAGAAAATGCAAAGCTTAATTGTTAGGTCCAAGGCTTAGGGATTATTCAGTCTCGTTAACTGACCTCTGGTTTGCGGGACTCGGTAACCTAAGCACCCCAATCCACACACAGCCTAGTTCAGTGCCTTTAATTATCAAAATCACACAAATGCATTAAATCTATTCTGAAAAAGTTACTTAGATTAAGAGCGGCTGATCAATACAAGTTGATTTGGACGAGTTCCCGATGTAGAGAGGCAGGAAATTCCCCTCAAAGATGTGTAACAACATATCGTCTCCTCGGTGCTTATCTCCTAGGATATCTAAATATCCTATAGGGGGCATGTAAGTACTTTGTGCTGGTTCAGATGCCATGGGCAGCATTATCACAAAATGTCGATTGCCAAGATCTGGATTTAGCTACAAAATTCCATGGGCAGGATTATCTCGAAATCTCCAAAGCCAGGGTTCTGGGGGTTGCCATGGGTGATGCTATCTTGAAGCATCGATTGCCAGGGACCCTAAGAGGATTGATGGTGGGAACTAGGAATCTGATACAAACCGTGTTGTAAAGCCAATCCGAACCTAGAAATAAAAATAAAAGAGAGAGAAAACTCTCCAAAAATAAAGAAAAAATTCTTCTGTCTCTCTCTTACAAAAACGTACTGCAAACTGAACCTGGGCTAAAACATGTTACAAGCACGGGTGCTTTAATCGTGGAGTTCAACGAACCTTAGGTTAGTTCCTGTGGGCCTTAGAAACCTTCGTGGCAGACTGAGGCTAGAGCTGGTCAGGTCCGGATCTTGGTTAGTACCTGAGACTTCTAGGCCTACTATTGGCATTCTGACCTAATCTACAAAAGAAAGCACACATCAAAGTTTTAAGCATAAAAAGGCATATGGTCTAGAATTAAAGTTAATTCCATGAGATTTTGCTAAGGGACTAGCAAAAGCTAGGCATGGGGGTATGATGGGAACACCATCATAAGCCATAACTAGCTCATTTTGATCTGATTAAGTCAGTAAATGCTCGTACATAACTGGCAGAGAGCCATAATTCACTGCAAATCTATTCTGGGGGAAAGATAAGAAAATAGGGTTAAAACTGTAATTTTACCATCATATCTTGAATGCAGTACAACCATGGGTATTCTCAGGGGTTAATTAAAGGTTAAAATGGTCTTAAAAGGCTAACACGTGAGTTAGAATAGACAGAAAAGGTTTTCGCGTGTTTTAAGAATTAAATGACTTTTGAAACTTTAAAGGCAGACCCACTTAATTAACTGAGATTCTGGTCAGGATAAAATTCACCTAAACCCTCTAAAATTCATAGAAAAATATTCTCTAGGGTTTAGTACCTTCAATTTGACCATCAAAACCCATCTTGACCCAAAATAGTGTCTCAGACTGACATTTGCCCAAATTTGGGTTTTTGCATAAATTACCTAGTAAAACATGGCCAAAAAAAAAGTCCAACTTCACCATTGGATTCCTTAGGTCGAAAATTAGGTTTGTACCAAAAGTTGGACCCAATCTGAGATCATCTTGACCTATTTGCAATTCGGTTCAGTCTGAGTCTTTTCTCTCACACACATGCCCCTAACTTTTGAATTCCTTACAAAAAGGCCCCTATCTTTGTCATCACTCTTTGCAAATAGGTTCCTCTACCATTATCGCGGAGGAATCCTTCTTCGGCGACCTTTGATTGAAGAGAACTCCTCTGCTCAATCAATCCCTTCCAAAATTGGAAGGGAGATTCCTTAAGGAGTCTTCTTTCCATTGAATCCATTCATGTGCCCTAAAACTTTCTCAATCTCTCATGCGAACACATGAGAAATTTGGGTATCTCAAAACTTCCATCTCCGGCAACATTTCCTAAGATTGGAAGCTTGGCTTCCAAGCTTAAACCGACCTCTTGAACCTTATAAAAGGAGCCCCAGGGCATGGCCGTATTCTTCAGCAAGTTTCTGGGAGCCAAATCACCTTAAACCCCCTCCTCCAGCCACCAAAAAACCCTACCCCAGTGACCTCTCTGGATCCCCCTCCTCCAGAAGTCCAACCATCAAATTGGATGGCCTAAGCTCTTCCTCTCTTCATCACGACCCTCCCCAGCCAAAGGGAGGGAGTTCCTCCGTCTGCATCGCCGTCGCTGCTCCGCCACTTCTTCCTCCTTCTCCAGCTCCAGTTGATCAACACAGGAGCCCTCCACCTCCCTACCACCTCGCTAGGTCCCTCTTTTGCTCTCTCTCTCTTTCTATTTCGCTTTCCCACTCTCTACACATATGCACGACCACCACTTCTCCCTCAACACACTTCATCTTCTTCGCATCCGACAACACTCCAGCGACGCCTACTCACCGTCACACTGCACAAATCATGCCACTATTACCTCCATAAGCTCTGTTGTACTCCACCACATAAAATCCCTAACATCTCCTCTCCTATTACCCATCCTAACACCCCGACAACCTACCCACTGCTGTACCACCATCTTCGACCTCCACTCATCACCATACACCCTCTCACGGCATGCCACTACCACCGTCACACTCACTGTGCCACGGCGATCCTGCTGAATCATCTGCCGTGGCCATAAGGTCCTTTTTCTTGAGTTTCAAGTACCAGGTCAAGCTGCCACTGGCGAAGCTTCGAGTGAAGGCTGAAGCCTTGCTCCAGGCATCGTGAGCCCCAGGTGAAGTCCCAAACACTGCGGCTTTGCTCAAGGAACACGCCCAGAACACAAATTGAAGGGAATACCTCCAGCAACAAGTGCAATCAGACGGAGAGACTCTACTGCTGTGCTGCGCAAAGGAAGGTTGGGACTTTAGTCCCACCTCGGAAGCTGACAAGCGTGCTCACCTACATAAATTGAAAAATTCGCATAAGTTGTTCACCTCAGCATGCACAGGGGGTGAGATCCCCACATGCAACTCGCCCGTGACATCCTACACGCGGGTCTGGCCGACCCAATAACCTGCCTAACCTAAGCACTCCTCGGCTGTGACCCAGCCCGCAGCCCTGGAGCCGGTTGTGCTCTAGGTCCAAAAACCAGATAACCCAATACTATTGGAGGCTTTGGGAGAGCGTGTCCCAAGGAGAGAAAGAGAGGAGAATCTACACGGGGTAGGGGAGGGTTTTGCTTTGAGAAGGATTGGCTGACACTTAGCCAAAATTGAGGATCCTTCCCTCTCTGCGTGAAGAAGAAGAGCAGAAGAACAGAGTAGAGAAGCAGAAGAAGAACAGAAGAGTAGAGAAAGAAAGAAGAAGAAGAAAAGAAGAGGGGCCGCACATGAAGAGTCCGCATTCAAGCAAAGAAAAGCCATCAGATGTTCAGACGGCTGATTTGAGTTTATTTCATATATAACTATTGAGTTCCATTTGCCATTATTGTAGGGAGTAATTGGTAATTCAAATCACCACTTTACTCCATTCTTTTTGCAATCTGATACTTGATTTTATTGCCACATTATTCTGAATCAATTCTTGATTATAATTTCTTTTCACTATTATTTTAAATTGCAATCTTGAGAATTGAATTCATACTTGCTCCCAGCGAACGACCTTGGACTTTTTCGAGTATAAATTTTATCTGTTTTTCACGTTGATTTGACCTATACTGCAACACGACGATTTTAAAATCCATTTCAGAGCGACTAACAGGACCTCTAGCATATCATTCACTCCATATGATTTACCCAAGTCCAAAAATCGTGGCTGAATCAGAATTGACTTGGGCACAATGATCTTAAAAGTATGATCATTTAGCTCTTCAGTGTGTGGTTGAAGAATAGGCCTACTGATTGAATCTTCTAGTAAATGAGGATTCAAATCCTCCAATTTAGCCCTAGCCAGATCACAATCTTCAATAATCAGGCTATCAAATTGCTCATCAGATTCCTCAAGCCCATTTGTCTCACTAAAATCATCTTCCTTAAGCTCAAGTGAGACTTCACCTAAAGATTCCTTACCCTCTGAATTAAAGAATTCTTGATCCTCATTTATATATGTCTCAAAATCATATGTCATTTCCTGATCCATAGAGACATATTTTTCCTCATTCCTTGCTCTGGGATCTCTGGTGAGGCAATCTGTTCATCCTCAATTGGTTTCTTTAACCCAACCTGGTCATCTCCTATCTCAGAAAATGTATGCCCCCCATCAGGTGACTAAGTGGGTTCAGACATTGGCTTTCCTGAAGGGGGTTCATCTTGAGAATCATCCCAAGATTGGACTAGAGTAACCACAAATTTCATCCTCAATCTCGATAATTTCCCAAGTAGAAACTCACCCAAGTCGCCATCCCTAACATTTTGGAGCAAATCCAATAAAGTGCTATTCATCACATCAATCATTTTTATCAAAGGCTCCAATGCTTCAGTGCATGGTGTTTGCTGAGCTTCTAAAGATTGTAAGCCAACACCCTGTCTTGGATCTGGTTCACCTGAATCGAATGGTTAGGTTCAGGGTTGGGTGGGTTTGGGTTTATTCTAGAGGAGTCAAGATATTGAGGTTCTTGGATCCCTCCCTAATAGTAGGTCATCTCAGGTTGTTCAAAGAATGGAGGTGACCTATATTCAGTGGAATACTGGGGAGGGTAGATGCTATAATCATCATATCCTTCCTGATTGTAGATCGGGTTGGTTTGATCATCAAAGGATGGAGATCTATAATCACTGTAGCTCTGGGAAGGACAGAAATCATAGTCTTGTTGTCCAAGGTTAGGCCCTGGACACTGAGGTCCGGTATCGTATCCCCAATCAAAGTTATCCCAACTAGGAGATGGGTAATCATAAGTTGAGTTGGGATAGTAATCATCTTGAGGATACATGTCGGTAGGAAGGTAGGATGGGAAATGTGTGTAAGATGTGGACGGATACATAGTAGGGTAGAAAGGAAAACAGAAGAGAGAAAGGTGCCCTACAGTACAATCAACCAAACCTATCCTTATGTGGGTAGCCTAAATACCTATAGACTCCGAGGACCCATCTTGAGATGATAGAAATTATTTGGTCTACTTCTATCCGGCCAATCCAACTAGTTAGAGGGAGGGGCTGGGGAGAAGGTTCTTCTATTGGCTTGCGCCTCCGGTTCCTAGTGCACCCCCCAGCCACGGTTGTTTGACGCTACTTCCCTAGCTAAACATCAGATGGACTAGAAGAAGCAGATTAATTAAAAAAAATCTCAATCTGAGCCCTGAAGAGCGAATCAATCCTTAAGGCCAATGTCTACTCAGTTTTAATTAGGCTTGGGATGATTGTGCTCTTGGAATGTGATGAGCCCTTCAGATGGGTTGTGCCCTTAATGATAAATTCATAAGTGTGTATGTGCACAATCAGGGTTTGCAAACAAGGCTATTTGATGTTGTGTCTTTTAGGGTTTAACCTTGTGTAGTAGCTTTTAGGATTTAATCTTTAGATTCATTCAATCAGGTTTAGTAGAACACTCCAAGTTTTGAAAGCACTAGTGATGATATATTCCTTTAGAAATCAAAAATAATGTGGAGTGCCTGGTTCAGCCCTAAAAATAAACCCTAAGTGGCAAGCTACTTGATGAATCACTTTTAATTTGAGTGGTGCAGCCCAAACATTTTAAGCAATTGGCCTGTTGCACCACTTGTTAAGGCACACAAGAATGTTTGACCTATTCAGATTTCTACTCACTTATGTGTGTGTTACGTTGAAGTGTACCGAGTCCACAGGTCAGATCCCAGGTTAAGTGATAGAATCGATGTAATTGTGCGCCTTAGGGTCAGAAGTTGTGGTGTTAAGTGTGTAGCCTTCAATTAAATCCCACAAGAGATGAGCTTTTTTTTTTTTAATAAATGCAGGTGGGTGAGGTGAGGCAAAGTGACAATCAAACAATCAAATCTATCCTAGGGTTTATGCAAGCACCTAAGTTAATATGAGTTTGAGTTATTAAGTTATGGAAATCTAGTGGGTGGGTGGGGGGTTAAACTTACAAATGTCTCTACACACACTTTACTCCAATCTACTGCCTTCGTCTCCTCGATCGGGTTCCTGCAAGACAATAAATCGAAGAAGAAAGATAGGTAAGAAAAATATGTAAGTAATGTGGGAAAATGCAAGAAAAACCAAAGAGCATTGCCTCCTCAACAGCGACGACAAAATGATGCATTGGAGATTTGTCGTGAAAAGGTTTAAGTTTGGAAAACCCATCGTCGTAGTTCAATTCGTGAGAAAATCCGTCAATCAGATAAAATTTATAACCGAAACTCGAAAAGTGAGTCCTGATTCGAACACGGGGAGGTGAACGTTTGGTTTAAAAAATTTGCATTTTGCTTTTTATTTGTTTTTGTCGTGTTTATCTTTTGTTATTTTTTTTTGTATTTTAATAGGGCAAGAGATCAGGTCGATAAATTCTAGCTAATCTACTTGCAAAATAAAAAGAGAGCGACAGAGAGAGAAACAATCATGTATTTTTATATTCAAATGTTTATTACAACTAGGAAAGTGGAAAAACTATACTACAAAAGCAATAGAGATAGAGATGGGTGAGAGAAATCTCCCTCGATGGTTGCTTGGCAGAGGACTTGCTCTGACGTTGCCTAGAGGAAGGTGGTGAGGAGCAGGATGAATGAGGACGGAGCCAAATGATGGAGGGTGGGGCAAGACAGCGTCACGGCGAGGATCTTCTTCCTGAAGGGAGGTAAGAGGACGGCCGCAGGATGCTCCACAAAGGGGGATGAGAGGCGGGAACAAATGTTTATTTTCTACTCTAGAGGAGCATCCCGGGCTTGGGATAAGCTCTCTCTAGAGCCTTGGAGGTGGTAAGGAGAAGAAAGGAAGAGATGAAGAAAAATGGGAGGGGTAGGGGTCCTTTTATAGTGGAGGAAAGAATCAAATTCATATACATGACATTTAGTGACGGTCATAAACATCACTGAAGATCCCGCTCACACACCCCTGCTGCTACATCATTGGCGCACACTCCATGTGCCCTTATCACATAAGCTATGCGCCTACGCACCTCGCACCTGCACACGCTATTGCTGCTGCCACTACCTTGCGCGCGCTGTTGCCTCCAAGCATGCCTGCACTACTGTGCGTGCATGTGCACATGTGTGGCCTGGGTTGCACAACATGACGCGACTTGGGCCGTCCATCTTCTTTCCATTGTAGGGGCTGCTACAGAGGTCGGACTGAGTCGATTTTTGCGTCGTTGGGCTGCGATCACCAAACCAAATCCATCCATGCAGTTGGATTTATTGTTTGAAGCTCCAGATTACGTCACCTACTCCCTTAGCCATTGATCTTCCTCGAACTGCATAAGGTGCTAAAAGACATCGATCAAGGCGATTTCGGAGGCGTTGGACTCTGATCATTGTCCTAATCAGATCCGTATGGTCGAATCGTCAATCCGAGGCTCCAAAATAAATCTCCTTCCCTCCTGGCCATAAAAGGGACGTAATTAACCTAAAGTATACACAACTACTCTAAATGCAGGATGATGCATGCTATGTAATATTTATAACATGAAATGCAAATCTAAGCCTAGGAACATGCACGAATAGGCATTTTATTCTCAATAATTGTGTCTACATCATCAGCTCGATCATCTTGAGAAAACTCCCACAAAAAGCAAAAGATCCTAGCACCCCTTTGATCTCTAATAAAATCGGTGATTCAGAATTTGATCAAGCATTATTGGATTTAGGAGCCTCCATAATCCTGATACCTACATCCCTACTAGACCATTGTGAGGAAACAGAGCTCAAACCGACTAAGGTGACTTTGCAGTTAGTAGACCGATCAATCAAGTCACCAAGAGGAATTCTCGAGGATGTTCTGGTTTTGATCCGTGATTTCTATTTTCCAGTGGACTTCATCGTGTTAGACATGGATCTCCTGAAAATTTAAGGAATACACTGATCATCTTAGGGAGACCATTCCTAGCCACAGCTAAGGCAAATATTAACTGCGAAGAGGGCCAGATCAAGTTAAAATTCGAAAACCAGATATTAAAGATTGATATCTTTAAGACCCAGAAAGGAATAAACTATGGGGTAATCGAGGAACTGTGTGACATCAGTTCTATGGTTGAGGATCCACTTACAGAGGAACACCCGATTATCCCCGATCCTCAACCCCAAGAAAATTCTGACCCACTGATAGAGGAGGCAGAGCTAATCTAGATTCACCCTTAGCTCCCACTTTATCTTCTAAAGCCCATCCTGAACCCCCACCCACTGTTGATAACCCAATTATGGAGTTGAAACCCCTCCCAGATCATCTGAAGTACGTGTTTTTGGGTTCCAATCAAATGTTTCCTATGATCATCAATTCTCGACTCACATCCGATCAAAAGACAAAGCTGATTTCTGTTCTCTAGTAGCATTGGAGAGCCATCGGATGGACTCTCGATGATCTGACTGGTATCAGTCCCTCGTATTGCACACACCATATCTACATTGAAGAGGGCTCACAATCATCCTGAGAGATGCAAAGAAGACTGAATCCAAATCTACAGGAGGTAATGAAGAAAGAGATTATCAAGTGGTTAGATGCTGGTATCATATACCCGTTCTCTGATAGCCGCTGGGTGAGCCTGATCCAGGTTGTGCCTAAAAAGGCATGGCTCACCGTTATCACGACTGAATCTGGAGAGACCATCCCGACCTGCATTGCGAATTCGTGGAGAGTTTGCATACATTATCGGAAATTGAATGCCTCCACAAAGAAAGATCATTTCCCGCTTCCGTTCATTGACTAGATTCTTGAGAAATTGGTGGGAAATCGATTTTTCTGTTTCTTACATGGGAACTCCAGATATAATCAGGTGGCAATTCATCCAGAGGATCAGGAAAAGTCCACCTTTACCTGCCTCTACGATACGTACACGTTCCACAGGATGCCATTTGGGCTATGTATTGCACCTGCCACCTTTCAGCAGTGCTACTAGCCATATTCTCCGATATGGTAGGTAATTACCTTGAGGTCTTCATGGACGACTTCTCGATATTTGGTGAACCTTTTGATGAATGCCTCCTACATTTGGTCCTGATCCTTAGAAGATGCATTGAAGTGAACCTGGTTCTTTCTTAGGAAAAGAGACACTTCATGGTTCCTAAGGGCATCGTACTTGTACACCTCGTCTCTCAGAAAGGTATCCAAGTTGACCAGGCTAAGGTGAATCTGATTTTCAAGCTACCTGTGCCTAACTAGGTCAAAGACATTAGATCATTCCTGGGGCATGTAAATTTTATCATTGATTCATACCTAATTTCTCTAAGATCACATGCCCCTTAACGAATCTCCTTTCGAAGGACACACCTTTTGAGATATCCAATGAGTGCATTCACGCATTTGAGATCCTACGTGACTAAGTCACCCAAGCACCAATCCTGCAATCTCTTGACTGGTCTCAACCCGTCAAGATCATGTTCGATGAGTTTGACACGTAGGAGTGGTGCTGGGTCAGAAAATCGACGAGAAACCAGTGGTCATATATTACGCCAGCATGACATTAGACGAGGCTCAGCGTAATTACACTATTACAGAGAAAGAGCTGATGGCTATAGTATTTGGCCTGGATAAATTCAGGTCAAACCTCCTGGGTTCCCACATCATCATTTGCTCAGATCACACTGCAGTGAGGCACTTACTAACGAAGAAGGATGCAAAGCCGAGATTAATCCGCTGGATCTTGCTGTTGAAAGAATTCAATCTAGAAATTTGCGATAAGGTGGGAAAGCAGAATGTGCTAGCTGACCATTTGTCTCACCTTCCTTCTTCGGTCATTCACCCATCCGGACCTATTACTGAGCACTTTCCGGATGAGCATCTCTTGGCCATTAACGAACTTCCTTGGTTTGCCGACATCATGAACTACTTGGTTATGGGGAAAGTCCCGCCAGATTGGGTGACTTCCAAGCAGGACAAGCTGATTTCCGATGCCAAGTACTATGTCTGGGAAGATCCGTATCTTTTCCATATAGGTAATGACCAAGTTATCCAGAGATACATTCTCGACAACAAGGTTAACGATGTAATCTCATTCTGTCATGACTAGGCCTACATTGGCCATGACTCTAGGCGTAAAAGTGCAGCGAAGATCCTCCAGTGTGGGTTCTTTTGGCCCCCAATGTTCAAAGACACACAATCCTATTGTAGGGCATGTGCCCATTGTCAAACCCTCGGCAGCATGGGCACACAAGAGATGATGCCCTTGAATCCGATCAAGTATGGGCACCAGACATATCCCATACTTCTCGCTCCCACCGGCCGGCTGATGGAAATGGACTGACTACCGGAGATATTCATGTTACTTCGTCTGCACTTGTTTGTACACGAATGCGTGAGTTATACCGAGTACTCAGTAAACCCTTTCCAGGATCTAACGGCATCGAGTACATCTTACTCGTTGTTGATTACGTCTCAAATGGATCGAAGATGTCCCCACCAGAACAAGTGACCAAGAAGTTATTCTTCAGTTCATTCAAGTGAACAACTTTTCCAGATTTGGGGTTCCAAAAGCCATCATTAGTGATGGCGGGTCTCATTTCACTAATGTGCACTTCCAATCCCTGATGAAAAAGTACGGGGTGTTGCATCGTATCTCGACTCCTTATCACCCCCAGACTAATGGATTGGTCGAGCTGTCAAATTGGGAGATCAAGAAGATCCTTCAGGTCACTATTTGACCTAACAGGAAGGATTGGTCTACCCACCTTCTAAAAGCCTTGTGGGCCTATAGGACCGCCCATATGACCCTGTTAGGAATGTCTCCCAATAGACTCATGTAGGGAAGGCATGTCACCTCCCCATGGAAATGGTGCACAAAGCCTACTGGGCAATACGAAAGTGCAATCTAGATCTTTTGAATGCTGGAATCCACCGCCGATTGCAATTGAGCGAGATCGAGGAACTACGCAATGACGCATATGAGAACTCACAAATCTATAAAGAGCGGGTGAAAGCCTTCCATGATAGGCACATTTCACAAAAAACTTTCCATTTTGATCAGAAAGTGTTACTCTTCAATGCCAAACTCAAGCTCTTCCCAGGAAAACTTAGATCAAAATGGATTGGACCATTCCTTGTGAGACAAGTATTTGGAAATGGAGAGGTCAAAATCAGTGAACTCATTCACGAATCTAAACCTTTTGTTGTGAACAGTCAAAGACTCAAACTGTTCTTCGAACTCACTGACTCGAATTTGGCTACAGTATCTTTTGATCTTCATTCTCCTTGAGCTTCATTGCACTTAGCTGATGGCATTAAACTTAGCGCTTAACGAGAGGCAACTTGTCATTTTTGAAAAACCTGAAACCCTTCTGACATATCTCTTTGCTGAAATCATATTGCACTTTAGGGTTCGTCCATTAGAATAGCTGACTCCACCTTTGATACTTGTATCAAAGCTAGAAATCGTCCACAATAGTCATTCTGACCTGTTAACCACCTACTTGTTCTAAGGAACGATATGAACTGATCTCGAACCCACCTAATTTATAATGAGGACATTGCAAATCTTAGGCATGGGGGGTATTAAAGTGCAAAACATTGTGAAAATCAAAGCATGGAAGGGTTTTATTCAAAAAATATATATATAAGAAGAGGAAAGGAGAGGCCAATTTGAATCAAGCTGAATGAAAAGAAGAGAAGAGGAAAAGAAAAGAAAAGAAATAAAAGAGAAAAAAGGAGCAAACAAAAAGAGAAGAAAATGAGTTAGTCCCTTAAAATTGAGTGTGGAACTTACCTAACTTCTAAGTTGGATCGGATGATAAATTAAGACCTAGAAGGCTAAAACGTAGGAGATTAGTGACAAGTACCGATGGTCAAGGCATAGATCACGTAAAAGATGAGTGCATTGTAGTATAGTGCGAAATACGTCTCGAGCAATTAAATTAACGGAATTGGTGAGTCCCGGTCGATCACAGGGAGGCAGGAAGCACTTTTGATTTCATGTGTTTGTTCCAAATATAATTATTAAATAGCATAGACAATGAATCGCAATATATATATCAATCAAAGAGTTTGAACATGAGTTGCATACATATAACTAAATAAATTCTAACATAAACATAAACTATCTATGTAGCAGAACAAGGGCACCACGGGTGGTTCATGGTGGCCTTCTGGAGAGGTTGGGGATAGCAGCAACGATCCGTCGGGGTGGCCCAACAGACGCTTCAAACGGAGATGCAGAGACAAAGGCAGAGAAGATGGGAAGAGGGAGAGGAGTTGTAGAAGGAGAAGAAGAAGAAAACTACGGAATGAATTCAAAGGGGACCCTTAGGCCTCTTTTAATAGTTTTTTTGAAGGGCATTTAGGGCATTGGAGCCCTTATTTTCGTGCAAAAGCTTTAGGTTAATCAGATCCGTTGATTGGGAGATCAACGGTCCTAATTAAGCCTTCCAAATCCTTCTTCCATTACTATTTAATCTGGTGCTGACACGTGGCACAATGTGCACCCTTGGATCTGCATTTGACAGCCTCCCCTTGCCTGCCGCACAGCGCTTAGTCACGCCTCAAATCCTAAGCCCACTCAGTCGTCCGATCTCTCGATCGGATGACTTAAAAAGCATGCGTCGCTCCCGACCGACTCCGAAGGTGCATGTCATCACGAGCATCTTCATCTGACGCCCCTGTGCCTGCCATGCATCCGCGCCTGATCCACCCGATGAAGATTCGCGATTGAATTTCATCCATACACGGCCGACTCCCACATCACGACTCAAACCCGCATCGCGCGTTGATTGTTAAGTGTGCTCTCCACTATGCTACTCGTGCGGTTTGTTGCGGTTTCCATTTCATGTGCAGCCACCCTCGGCCATTCGATGGAAATCCAACAATCGAGAACTCATCCTCACTTGATGAAGTAAACGGTGTGGATGCATCGCGGCTGTTGGATGATGATCCAACGACCCACGTCCTTCCTTCCAAGAATGGGGTGCGGTGAGGGGTGGCTGCGATGGCGCCACGTGGTGCCATCACGGCCGTCCATCTTCTTCTCCTTGTATCTAATGATGTAGGCCTCTGATTGAGTTGATTTTTGCACCGTTGGACAACAAACATTGATCTAGATCCATCCGTGCGGTTGGATTTGTCATCTGAGGTTCAGATATTCTTCAATTTGCCCCTTGGCTCTTACTTCTTCTGTGGACTCCCTAGGGTGCTAAGGGAGTCTGATTGATGCGATCTTGGAAGCGTTGGACTCCCGTCATCATTCCAAACAAAGCCATAAGGTTGGATCGGTCATCTGCATCCTTGAATTACCTGTAATTATTAATACCTCTCAAATAACACATTATTATGTATAAAACATATAAATCATCTAGGATGCAAAGTATAATGTGTATGCATGCAGAATGCCCATGTTAAGCTAGGTTCTACCTTAATTTAGAAAAAATAAGGGCCTATGATTGCTGCACAATCATACCCCCATGCCTAAATCTTGCTAGTCCCTAGCAAGTGCAAGACTAAATGCATTTTATCAAGAGTTTAACTAAAGGTTTATTTCTTTTTGTTTCATCCAAAAATTCAGAATCCCAATAACCATGAATGTGTAATGTTGTAGCTTCTACAATGGATCCAAGCAAAGAGTCGATATACATTTAAAGCTTGTACTTGACCCCTAGTAAAATTCTATTGGATAAACAAACCTCTTCTCTCGGGGATATAAACTATGCTTTGATTTTAGCCCCGACTTTTGGCTTTGGTAGAAGACATCTGAGTTAACTGGATTTATATTTGGTGGCTCACTCTCTTCTAGTGCTATATAGAGACAAGTATTTCAGAATCTAGATTTCTAGATTATCGAATAAATTAACTTAGAGAGAGGCTGAAAAACTATGCTCTCTTTAATCTTTTGTACTTTTTCTTTTCTCTCTTTCTCTCTCTCTCTCTCTCTTCTTTTCTTTTTCTTTTTCTTCCTAAGCTCACATCTCACTAGATTTGCAACTATATTTGGTGGTCTTTCATGGCATCACACTTTAATTAGGTTCTAATAACCCTACAACTAAGTCAGACCCCTCAGCTCGTATTCAGGTGGTCAGAAATACAGAAAAAAATAGGTTAAGGCTATATTTGGTGGTTCATGGGGATGGTAGGTGTTTTTACCTCAAAACACTTTGACTTACATAACTCAAACTTCTTAACATAACACTTTTTTCTTTTCAGGCAAATACCTCTTTTGTATGCTTTTTTTTGTCATATCTACTGGCACAATGCCATTACCAACATGACGCTACAATGCAACACGACATACGTACTTTTATTCATGAGGCATTGATAGCGAAATACACGTGATTTGTAAAAGCGGGTTTTTAACGTCGTTGTAACATGCGAATCCGCTTTCGCTTTTAAATTTATATCCTAGATAGGGGAGTATCTAGGGTCGTCCAAGGAGGCAAAAAAAATGCAAAATTAATCCTCTTGCTTACAGATAGATCTCAACTTTCTTTTTGATATTTTTCAATATGTAATTTTTTTTGTATTTTGAAAAGACGAGGGCAAACCGCAGATTGTAGCTAAAAGAACTAACACCTACAAATGATTAACTAAAATCTAAAAGATAGAAATATCTTCTTCCTAAGCTCACTCTAGGCAAGTGGAGGCCTAGGGTAATTAGGAAGAAGAGGTGAAACAAGTGCTAGAACCAAAACAAACAACTGCAATAAAAAGCTACAAGAAGGCAATTTTGATTGAGTAGAATGAGTGTTCCTTTCAAGGACAAGTAGAGGAATGCTTCTACTAGAATTAAACAATATAAAAGCAAGAAAAGAAACACAAATCCTCTTGTAACAATGGTGAAGAAGGTTGTCTTCTTGCTCCAAGCCTAGTTGCTCCTTGGCTTGAAAAGAGGGCTTCCTTCTCCTCCTTCCTTGAGAGCTCCTCCAAGGTGGAAGCTTCCACCTTCAATGCTCTCTCCAAGGGGTGGGCGTGCACCACCCTCAAGAACTCCTCCAAGGTGGCGTGGACCACCTTCAAGATCTCCTCCAAGATCTTCCTTGCCTGGCTTCTCCTTTGGCTGGCGTGACCCAAGAGAGAAGGGAAGAGGGGAAGGCACCAAGGGGACAGAATATCCCCTTAATCTTCTTCTTCTTCTTCTCTCTTGAACGTGGGCTTCTTGGTGGAATATGAGAGTGAAATTGCTAGCCAAGGATGGCTTGAATGGTGGTGGGTAGTGGTCTTTTTATAGGGTAGGATGGGGGGTTAAGGTGCCCCTTGAAATGGAGGGCTAGGATGGAAGAATGGAGGTGGTTGGTGATCCTATGGCTAAGGAGAGTTGGCTCCAACCCAAGGGGTGTTAAATGGGGTAGTTATGGTGGTGTTGGTGTCTTTTGGTGGTGGAGAGACACCACCATGTTGGCGCCAACATGGGGTCTTCTAGAAGGGGGGTTAGGTGGATGGTGGAGATGAATTCAAGGGAAATTGTGTGGTGGAGATGAGGGGGGATTTTGGAGGGAAAAGTGGCGCCATTAAGGGAGTGGTTAGGGTAGTTTTTGGTGCCACTTTTAGGTGTCTTTTGGAGGTGGTGGGTAGGTTAGGTTGGTGCCAAGTAGGTTAGCTTATGTGGAGCTTAGGTGGAGCTAGTTGGGTGGAGTTGTTAGGTGGGTTTTTGGGGTGGTACAAGCCAAGGCAGTTGGAGCATAGCTAAGCTAAGCTAAGCTAGCTTAGCTAATGGAGGAGTAGAGGAGAAGGTGTTGGAGCTAGAGTTTGGAGGGAGGAGCTAAGGAGGAGAAGTTTGGAGCTGAAATTGGAGCTGGCTGCTGCTGAAGAGGCTGGCATGGAGCTATTCTAGCTGGCTTAACTTGCTAGTTCTTTGCTAGCTACTAAGCCGAGCTAAGGTAAGCTAGCTTCTACCATAATGAGTTAAGGTGAGCTGGGTCTGGTGCTCCCGGTGAGAATCAAGCTGGTTGAGGCAGCTAAGGTAGCTTAGCTCAACTGAGTTGAGCTAAGCTGAGTCCCCGGGAGCTGGACTTGAGCTTCTTGAGCTGGGATGAGTTCTTCTTCAGCTGGCTGGAGCTGAGTGGAGCTGGATGTAGCTGGATCTGAGCTAGCTAGAGCTCCCTGTGGACTAGTGGGAGCTGAGATGAGCTAGACTCAGCTAAGTTGAGCTGGATCTGAGTTGACTTGAGCTAGGGTGAGCTAAGGTGAACTCTCTTGAGCTACCATCCAGCTGAGATTAGCTGAATAGAGCTGGGATGAGCTAACCCTAGTTCAAGTAAGCTAGGTTCCAGCTGCGGTAAGCTGGATCAAGCTGAGATGAGCTGGATCAAGCTGAGGTGAGCTAGATTAGGCTGAGTTCCAGCTAGTCTGGGTTTCTCCTTCACCATTTGCCTTCTTGAGTGCTAGGGTTTTAGGGATCTATATATCTGTACATCCCTAACACTCACAAAAACATATTAAAAAGACAATAAAAAATGCAATGCATGCCTAACCTATTTCATGCCTAAATGCAGCCCAAAAACCCGTTTGCGAAGTAAAATCCTAAGAGCTAGGTTTGTTTTAATGCATAAGAATGATGATAAACTGACGTTTATCAGGCATTATTTGGGTTTCTTTTAGGGATGAGCAAGAGGATCTCGGGTGGCTTATTTGGTGGAAGTGCCTACTCTCAGCACCAGGTAGGGAACAGATAGGACGGTGTATTTTTTACCTTAACATCAGTACCCTCCTTCAGTCGAGGATTCTGCAGAGGATGGTCATGACCATTCACCTCAGTCCTAGTTTTATCAGAACCCGTTCTCTGTGTTTTTGCTTTATTTAGTGGCTCTCGTACGGAATTTCTCACAGAATTAGTACGCAAGAACTGAGAGCGAAAATTATGCCCAACTCTGAGTATTATTCAATTATCCAAAATTAAAGATTCCTTACACTAGCCTTAGAGCACCAGTAGACACTCTACTCTCATCTCACACATGTTTTGGTGGATCTACTAGAAGATGGTTCACCTGACTCCCTGATTGTTGTCCAATGGTTCATGAGAAGAAGCATTGCTTCTTCTCGACAAACTAGAGATGTTTATCGATTTTCATAGTGGATCCATTGTAAATTCTACATGCAGGTGTGAGGTTATACTAGATTCTAAGCTTAGGAATCTATTAAAGAATAACTCTTTAATAAAACCTCTTGATAAAACGATCTAATCCCCCTACTTGCTAGTAGAAAATTTTCAGTTTTTATGGACTGCCCCCCATGCCAAAGTGTTTGCATGTCCTCATGCATGAATAAAAGAAATTGGAATAAGGTAGGGTGTAAGTGGATAGAAATCACCTGAAACTGTTTCTGAGTTGTCGTTCAGCTCTTGCCATCCCTGCAATGCCATACACAATATGCAAAACAATATGCGAAAATGAAATATACTATGTATATATGGTATGTATATATATATATACGTGCTGAGTTTAATGCCTCCAGCTGAGAACTCATCAGTCACATGTCCTCGAGAAGATGCATCATTTCGTCAGCAGGAGGAGGTTCCTAGGCAAAGAATGGTTTGAGGCCCTGGCCATTAACCATAAAAACATGCCTAGATTTCGGGTCTCTAATTTGGACCGCCCTGTTAGGATACGGGTGGACCACCAGAAATGGCCCAATCCACTTGGACGAAGGAGGTAAGGAGTGGGTTGATGAAGGTGAGATGCAGGGTGACGTCGGGTAGAGGAAAGCTTCGGCGTGGCTCCAGAATGGAGGTGAGAAGGCGGAGATGATCTGCTACTGGAACGGAGGTAGGAGGATGGCTCCAAGGTAGCCTATGAATGGGGATGGGATGTTGGAGGAGTATTTAGTGGGCAGAGGTTCGATAAACTAATAGGCACCTTGGGAGCTTGAGAGCAAGCTCTGACAAAGTGTTGGTAGGCTTGCTAAAGCTTGGGATTAGGTGGGAGTAGAGTAGATAGAGATGGCTTGGAAGGAAAGGAGTGTAGGTCCTTTATAATGGAGGAGAAGAGGCAAAAATAGACATGGGACCATTAGTGACCTCCAAGCCGTCGCTGGAAGCGTTGCTGTAGACAGCTCATGCCCACTCATGCCCATAACTGACTTTGCTGGCATGCGAAGAATTAGCAATGGCTGTAAGCGTTACTATAAGTCCAGCTCATGAGTCGCTGTAGGCTAGCAATGCCTATACTATGTCCGTTGATGCGTGCGGATTGCGCGGCAGCCTGCTGGTGTGCGTTGGCATGTGCTCACACACGTGCTATTGGTGCACACTGGCGTGCGCACTCGATTGAGAATGGGGCAGGCTATGGGGATTCGAACCCGCGCCCCTCCCTTGCAAACCACCGCCCTACCCATTGCGCCAAGCCTTCATGTGCGTTGCAAGGAGGAGTTTGCAACTGCGTGGCACGGTGAGCTCTTAACCATTGGATTTGCATCCAACGGCTGAGATCACTTGATGGACAGCCTTTGAAGATGTGGCGGTGGCTGTGGGTGCTCCAGATGGTGCCACATGGCACCATCTGGACCGTCCACACTTCATTGCTTGCAGAGGATGCCACGGTGCTCGGATCAAGGTGATTTCTACATTGTTGGACTGCGATCGATGCTCCGGACCCATCCGTACGGTCGGATTTTTCATCTAAAGTCCGTAAGGATATCTGATTGCATAGCAATCATAGGTCTTAATTGACCTAAATTAAGCTAGAACTTAGCATAAGTAGGGTAATTCATGCATGCATAAGCATTATCTGCATCTTTACTGCTTTACTTTAGCTATGCAAAAAATAATGTTATAATGTGCTGATTAAGTGCATTATGTCAATTACAGGTAATAAGTTGGATCTGAAGATGGATCTACAATTGGATCAGGAATAATAGGTGTTGCAGCAGGACTGGTGCAAAAGACTTAGGTTAGATATAGCGAATAATGATGTAAGGGAGTTAAGGTATGCTACTCTATTAAGTAGAAGTAAAGTAGTAAAATGTGAAGGGCTTAGGTCCATCCTTGCCCTAGGATAGCCTAGAGACTTCCACCAAGCCTTAGCCACCCTTAGATTAGGTCACCGCACCCTAGGAAGCCATAAAACCCTAGTTCCAACCCTTATCTGGATGTCCAAATAAGTTATAGGATGTCCAGAACCCTTAGCCAACTTCCGCACACCTCAAACCCACTTCTGCAATGTTATTGGATGTCCAGACACTTTGTCAAACATCTAATTTCTGTAGAATACCCAAAACAGAACCTAGAATTCCCGCTGACTCAGATTGGACGTCCATAACTAAAGTCTGGACTTCTGATTTTTTAGTATAAGTCATTTAACTCTATTTTTGGATGTCTGGAATTGGTCTCTAGTTCCTGTTTTGAGATCAAGCCTTGATCTTGGATCTTTTGCTCCCTAGACCTAATCCCAACCCATAGGAACCTAAATTAAGGTGCCCTAACCCTAGTACATCACCTCTAGACCTCCCTAAGGACCTAATTAGGTCCTCACCAAACTCAATTGACTTAGATCAAAGTCAATTACCATCACCTAATCCAATTGGACTCATTGAGTCCAATTGAGCTCAGGTCTCAACCCACACAAGTCCAATTGGACTTAGTGAGAGTCCAATTGACCTAAACCCAACCTAATTGAGTTATTTCACTCTTAATTAGGTTCACACTCATTCAATTAAACTTAGGTTAAGTTTAATTGCAATTTCCCCTTAGCAATTAGGGTTTGCAACCCTAATTCAAGGCATACACCTACCCAAACCCCTTAGGACCTAACCTAGACCTCTTAGACACCTAGAGCACGACCACACACACACACACACACACACACACCCATTCACGCGCACACACTCCTCTAGAGTTCTCTAGAACTCTCTTGAAGTGGCACCAACTCTTGGTTTCCAAATTTAGCAACCAAGAGGCATTCAATTCTTAGATCCACAAATGGTGGATCTAAGAAACCACCTCTCTCTCTCTTGGCCAGCCACTCATGGGACTCTCTCTAGAGAGTTCCACACTTCTCTGGAGAGACTCCCTTAGGTCTATAAAAGGACTTAACGGGTGGCCATTTGCACCCATCCACATTCATGGCTTCAATCCACATACTTGGCTCCATTCACATCCACCTCCACGAGTTGAGCATCACCATGAAGGCCACCATCTCTACTCCAGGATGCTGGATCATCTCCCCAACCTCTCTCTAAGGGTCGGCCTAAGCACCATTGGCCACCCCTCCTTCTCCTCTCAACCATTCCAATGCCATCGGAGACCACCTCTGAATGCCCTTCCTTCTACTAGATTAGCTTTAGTTCTTCATATTTACTGCTTAGTAGTGTAGTTCTTATTCTCCCCCAATGATGCATGCAAAATCCCCCCATAGATTCCTGTATGCTATCATTTTCTGCTAGATAGATTTGTGTTTTTCAAGATTTCCTTTACAAGCTTTCCTCTACATTCCATGTTGCAAACATCCTCTGAATGAATGAATGAAAAATATATTTTCTATATATATATATATATATATATGTCTATGTGTTGAGAATCACCATGAGCTCATTGCAATATCTTTTGTGTGATTAATGTTGCCTGCTTTTAATTCTTGATATTCTTGCAACTAAGCATGTCGTACTTAAATACGTAATAATCATGAACCAACGTGTGATTCTAAATAAAGTAGACCGATAGAAGATCGATTTTAGATTCGAACAAACGTGTCCCAGAGACGAATGACTGGAACTCAAAGTCTCATTATCTTTTTATAATATTTTTGTTTAATCGTATTGCGCACTATACTACGACGCTTTTTTCTATCAAAACATGTTCTACAACTCCCAAACAATGTCGCATTGCCTCCTGGCCATATAAAATGAAGGAATTAATATACAAAGCATACAACTATCCTAAATGCCATGCAATGGATGTTATGCAATGTTTATAACATGACATGCAATGCTAAACCTAGGAACTATCATAAATAAGCAATTTGTCATGAATTCATGTGTGTTCATCATACCCCCATGCCTACTTTTTGCTAGTTCCTAGCAAAATTAACCTAAATGCTATGTTTAAAAGTGGAATCAAGGTTCGAGTATTTAGGCAAAATTCATTGATTGCTTTAGAAAATCTCAACCCCAAGACCTAATTACAAAAACTCAACAGTGCTCGGGTGCCTATCAGAATGCAAACCGTCTAAGCCCTCACCTTATTTGAGAAGAGAAGATAAAAAAAAAATTCTTGTTTTTCTTCTTTTCTAATTTTTTTTGTACTTTTTGAGTAAGAGAGTTCCGGGATAACTTTTTATGGCTACCCTACCTGCCCAAGACTCGAAAAGGACTCTAAGTGCTAAGCATCTTATGAAAATAGTGAAAGACTCACTAGACGGCCGTTAAAATGGACTTCAGGTTTCTACAACCCTAGGTGACCTTTCCTAGAGGTTTATCTTTTCAATCTGTAGCTTTCTCCCTACTTTTTTTATGGGGTCAACACAAGGGTGAACCCAGTGTATATCTCCCTGATTTATTCTACTTCCTTGCTTCTTCCCTAAGTGTTTTGGGAATTATTGTGCTTTTTTTTTTGTGAGGTGGGTTCTGGACAACTGGCCAATGAGCTGTTACCACCGACAACTTGTCAGCCATACTCGTGCAATATAGTGTGGTTTTATTTATTTTTTTTCTCCTTTTTCTATATATATTTTTTTCTTTTTCTTTTTCCTTTTTTTTTAAGTAGGTGGCTTCCCTAATCTAAGATTTACCTAAAGGCAGTACAACGAAAATGGTCTTGTGACTAGGCTCTGGACAACCTGCCGATGAGCTATTACCACCAACAACTTGCTAGCCATACCACCCTTGATAGTTCATTAGCTACCCAATTTTCGAAGAAACCGTCGAAAAGTGAGTCAGTGCAAAAACAAGCGTGTAGATGCTTAGGCTTAAAGTCCCCCCAAATCAGAGGGTGGGTTGATAAGTTGCATACTTATCATCCCAAATTATTTACCAAATTAAAATGAATTTAAATTGGCGAGGACTCGAGACTAAGTCCACATTCAAGTGGACACCCGAGCTAATTAAGCCTGAAGACCTGAAGAGTCTAAGTATTCAGGCCTCAAAGTATCAATTCCTAAAGTTTTCAACTCCTAATGCCTAAGTTCTCGTCTCCTAATCTAAATTTTTTTTTATCTTTTTTAACTTTTAATTTTTCTTTTTTAAAAAAAAAAATCAAATAACAGGAAATTACTATTACAACTGACAAAAAGGTTATAAATATGTCCACCCTCCATGCTTAGCTATTGCAATGTCCTCATTATGAAAAATGAAAGCATGCAGGAGAGAAGTGGAAGAATAGCACCTGGTTTCCGTGAGACTCTAGTCAGCTTGGAACCGTCTTTACATGTGCTGAGTTTAGTGCCTTCAACTAGGTGATGATTGGCCCGCGGTGGTTAAGGCAGGGTAAGAGCAACCTTGTCCGAGATGGGTTCAGGGAGCACATGGTCAACAAAGGGTTTGAGACGCTATCCATTGACCTTGAAAATATTACCAGTCTTTGGGTCAGAGATTTCAATGGCCCCGTTAGGAAAAATCCGCTCAATAATGAACGCACCGTCCCACTTAGACCTGAGTTTTCCGAGGAAAAGCTTCAATCGAGAATTGAAAAGCCAAACCTTCTGGTTCGTCTTAAAGCTCTTACATGAAATCATCTAGTCATGGAGAGCTTTGGTCCTTACCTTATAAATTCTGGCATTTTCATAAGCATCATTTCGAAGCTCCTCCAACTCATATAGTTGGAATTTCCTGATTTTCCTGGCCAATTCAAGGTCCACATTACATTTCCTGATGGCCCAAAATGCCCGGTGATCAAGTTCTACGGGTAAGTGACACACCTTACCAAACACCAAACGAAATAGAGACATACCGATAGGCATTTTGTACGTCATACGGTAGGCCCAAAGAGAATCATATAGCTTTTGGGTCCAATCCTTCCTATCAGGCCTAACGATTTTCTGCAAAATGTTCTTGATCTCCCGATTGGAGACCTCGGTCTATCCGTTCATCTGAGGGTAGTAAGGTGTGGAAATCCGATGGTTCACCCCGTATTTCCCCAGTAAATTCCAAAATCTGGCATGAGTGAAATGTGTGCCATCATCACTGATAATTGCCCTAAGAACCTCGAACCGACTAAAGATAATTTTCTTCACAAAATCGATGACCACCTTGTGGTCATTGGTCTGAGTGGGAATTACCTCAATCCACTTGGACATGTAATCAACAGCAACTAGAATATACTGGTGTCCAAATGAAGGAGGGAAGGGTCCCATAAAGTCGATACCCCAAATGTCAAAAATTTCAATGAAAAGAATTAGGTTCAAGGGCATCATATCTCTCTTAGCCATGTTCCCAAGTGTCTGGCATCGGGTGCATGACTTTGAGAATTCTTGGGCATCCTTAAATAATGACGGCCAATAGAATCCAGATTGTAAGATTTTTGCGGCAGTCTTTTTCCCGGAAAAATGTCCACCACACGCGAATGTGTGGCAGAACTCAAGTATGCTATGGAACTCAATTTCCGGGACTCATTGATGAATAATCTGGTCTGCACTGATGCAATACAGCTCGGGATCGTCCCAAAAATAATATTTGGCCTCAGACACAAGTCTATCCCGTTGTTGTTTGGTCCAATCTTGGGGGATTTAACCAACGGCCAAATAATTGACAATATCCGCAAACCAGGGGGTTTGGATACACGAGACTGTGAGGATAGTCTCATCTGGCAAAGTATCAGAGATCGGGACATCTGAATGAGGAGAAGCAATTAGGATTCTCGAGAGGTGATCCACCACTACGTTTTGTGCCCCAGCTTTATCCCTGATTTCAAGATCAAACTCTTGAAGCAGTAGAATCCAACGAATAAGCCGAGGTTTAGCATCCCTCTTTACCAAGAGATGTTTCAAGGCCGAGTGGTCGGTATAGATGATGACACGAGAACCTAACAGATAAGCCCTAAATTTTTCTAAAGCGAAAACTACAGCTAGCAATTCTTTTTCAGTAACGATTTAGTTCCTCTAGGCCTCATCCAGAGTCTTGCTAGCATAGTAAATCACAGAGGGATTTTTCTCAATCTTTTGACCCAAGACAGCCCCAACGGCATAATCAGATGCGTCAGCCATAATCTCAAATGGGATTGTCCAGACCGGTGGTTGTAATACCGGGGCACAGGTGACTGCCGTTTTCAATAAATCAAATGCCTTACGGCATGATTCATCAAACTCAAATGGTGTGTCTTTGGCCAGAAGGTTACTCAAGGGCCGAGCAACCTTCGAGAAATCCTTAATGAATCTTCTATAAACACCCACTTGCCCAAGGAAAGAGCGAATCTGTTTTACAGATGTGGGTGGAGGAAGTCTAGAGATAGCATCCACCTTAGCTCTATCAACTTCAATACCCTAACTAGAGACCACATGACCCAGGACAATGCATTCCTGAGTCATAAACTGACTTGTTTCCCAGCTAAGGACCAGTCGTGTTTTGATGCATCTCTGAAGGATCAATTCCAGGTTAGCCAGGCAAGACTCAAAAGAATCTCCAAAAATGGAGAAATCATCCATGAACACCTCAAGATAATTTCCCACCATGTCAGAAAAGATGGCCAGCATGCACCTTTGAAAAGTTGTCGGTGCATTGCAAAGCTTGAACGGTATTCTACGGGATGCAAAGGTTCCGTAGGGACATGTGAAAGTTGTCTTTTCCTGGTCTTCGGGATGAATAGGTACTTGGTTATATCTCGAATAACCGTCTAGGAAGCAAAAATATTTTTGCCCAGCTAACCTTTCAAGGATTTGATCAATGAATGGCAAGGAAAAGTGATCCTTTTTAATGGCTATGTTCAACTTCCTATAGTCAATACAAACTATCCAAGCAGAAGCTGAATGAGTGGTGAAGGTTTCCCCTTTCTCATTAGTTGTAACGGTTATCCCCGCCTTCTTGGGTACAATCTGAATGGGGCTAACCCACGGACTATCTGAGATTGGGTAAATAATCCTAGCATCAAGCCACTTGATTATCTCCTTCTTGACCACTTCTCACATATTCGGGTTTAGTCTCCTTTGCATTTTGCGAGAAGGGCAGGATCGATCTTCCATGAAAATACAGTGATTACAATAAGATGGGTCAATCCTCCTAAGGTCATGGATGGTCCAACCAATTGCCTCCTTGTTGTTCTTAAGGACCTTAATTAACCTCAATTCTTGCCCCTTAGTCAAATCAGCACTAATAAACACAGGGAGCGTGTTCTCAAGTCCTAAGAACTCATATTTCAAATTTTTGGGCAATGGTTTTAATTCCAGCAAGGGTGGGTTTAGAATAGAAGGTAGGGAGGATGCTGATGAAGATTCATCAGGACAATCCAGTGGAAGAGGCTGGGAACAAACAAAATCAATAGCCTCTTTAGGATGTGGCAAGTCTACCATGGAGGGTTATGGGTTGGATTCGCTAAAGCTGGTGGAGTCCTCGAGTGCACTGATTGTAATACAAGTCTCAAGATCATGATCCTCGAGCTCCTCAATGAATCCACAATCCTCAAATCCTCTTATCGCCTTAAAAATATCCAGAGTTAATTTCTTATCCCCAAAGGCGATCTCCATACTACCGCTTTCACAATTTATGTTGGCCTGGGTGGTAGCTAGGAACAGATGCCCCAGAATGATGGGCGTGTTCCTCTAATCATTAGGTACATCCATGTCAAGAACGAGGAAATCTATAGGAAAATAGAAATCCTTGACCTTGACAATTACATTCTCAATAATGCCTCTCGGTGTGGTGATCGATCGGTCTGCTAATTGTAGCGTTACTGAGGTTGGCCTGAGTTCACTAATCCAAACCTCTCATAAAGAGAAGTCGAGATTAGGTTGATGGATGCACCTAGGTCCAATAGTGCCCTATCAAAAGTGTATTCCCCAATAATGCATGACATCAAGGGAGCACTTGGATCTTTTTTCTTTTGAGGAAGGTGATGCAAGATAACAGAACTTGCCTGCTCAGAGAGAATCACCTTCCTCGGAGTGGGTTCTCTTGGCTTATGCTTTTGGGTACACAGTTCTTTAAAGAATTTAGCGTAAGTCGGGATATGCTTAATAGCATCGAGGAGCAGAATATTTATCTCTACACTCTTGAATAAATTCAGGAGCTCCTCGTTACTGTCTATGGTTTTCTTCTTCCTAGTTTTCAACAGGGCCTCAGGGTACGGGATATGGGTGGTATTTTCAATTTCCGATTCCTGGGCCTTATTGTCTTCTTCAACCTCCTCCGCTTTCTCAAGCTCCCCAGGGTTTTGACTTCTAGAAGGTAATTCAGGGTTCTGGGTCTGCTTCCCACTTCTCAAGGTGACAGAGTTTGCAGAGGCATAAGGGTTTGGGTCTTGAGGTGGATTAGTGAAGATTGGAGGGCCTTAGTTGGTCATGTAACTAGAAGAAGAAGAAGATAAGGGACCCTACTCAACCACCTGAGCATGTGCGTGTGGGTCCCTTTGATTCCCGTACCCTTGGGCTTTATTGCCCTGATTTTACACATTACGCAGGTTGGGTACGGGTTGAGATGGTAGGGATCCAGGTTGTCGGGTGTTAGCAACTAACCCGGATTGCAAGTTATCTAATGATGTCTTCATTTGTTGCATAAGCTGAAGCATGGACCCTTGCATTTCTACCATCTGCCGGTTTAACTCAGCCTGCCCTACAGATTGTTGGACATTCCAAGATAGCTAAGTAACTAGTCTCGAGGGCAACTGGGTGCATACTTGACCCTGACCCATAGGTTTTTGAGATGCATAGTTGCTAGGTCAAGTTTAGGGCTGTTGCCCCTGACTTTTCCAGGAGAAGTTAAGGTGGTTCTTCCAACCCAAGTTATAAGTGTTGGAATATGGGTTGGACCTAACGTTCTCCTACATTGCATACACATCCTCATAGGCCAAGGATGGAGAGAAGGAAAGATCGGAAAAACTGGGATCAAAGGCCCCAGTTTGGAACCCATAAGGTTCTGAGAAATCCTGGC
The DNA here is from genome assembly GCA_037157565.1 of Thalassia testudinum. Taxonomy (NCBI): domain Eukaryota; kingdom Viridiplantae; phylum Streptophyta; class Magnoliopsida; order Alismatales; family Hydrocharitaceae; genus Thalassia; species Thalassia testudinum. The sequence goes on from JAZHRO010000024.1 coordinate 81,724,109, forward strand.
TCACAGGTTGAGCCGATTCAAGTTGGTTCACGAATTCCCACCCCGTGGGAGCTCGTGAGGAATGGAATCCCGAATTCTGGGATTGAGTGGGTATAGAAGTGTTTCCTGAATTCCCAGACATCCATTCTTCCATTTTCTTAGCAACCAAGTCCATTTTATCCAGTTTATTACAAATTAATTTCATGTCAAATGAATGAGAATCCTAAATATCATTAGCACTTGACCTAGGTTGTTGGGACCAGTTGAATGCATCCATGGAGGCATGATTAATTGAGTTCTCGCTCATTTCCTCAAACAGGTCGTATGCGCTATCTGCATCCTTGTTGAGGAAATTGCCTCCGCAAGAGGCATCCACGTGATTACGGAATTGCTCAGCCAACCCATGATAGAAAATCTGCACAAGTTGCCATTTTGGCACCTCGTGGTGTAGACACTTCCTCAAAAGTTCTCAGAATCGCTCCCAGGCACCATGAAATGGTTCCCCAAGCCACTAGGTGAAAATGGTAATCGCCCGTCGCAAGGCATTGGTCCTTCCGATATGGAAGAATTTCTTTAAGAAAGCTGATTTAAGAGCAACCCAAGTTTCAATCGGCCTTCCTATAGTCCGGTACCAATGTGCGGCCTTATCCCTAAGAGAGTGGGGGAAAAGCCTCATGATCATTTGCTCTTCATTCACATTCATTGCTCTTGTGGTCTAAACCAAAGTGGTCAGATCCTCCAGGTGCTAGAATGGGTTCTCCGAGCCAAGCCCATGGAAATGCTTAATCAAACTTAAGACTTGGGGCTTGATTTCTATGTCTCCGATGGGAATCATGATGCCAGGACGTTCCCCATAGTTTGAAGGATCGTAAAAATCGTTCAAGGGCTGAGTACCCTAACCATGCATACGTTGGAACCATTACTGCATCTGCTGCAATTCTTCCAACTACCTCTGAATCAGCTCCTACTAGTTCAGAAGCGGGGGAGGTGGTTGTTGATCAGCCATGGGATCTGCTTGGCTATAGCTCAACCTCTGCCTCCTAGAATAGTCTAAAGGTCCTTCCAATCTAGGGTTCAATGACCTCCTCCCAAGCATACACTGGAAGGAAGTCGGAAGGACGAGGAAAAGAGGGAACCCTATAGCACAAGAATACAAGCCTGTCCTTAGATGGGGTAGCCTAAGGTCTACTGACTCTCAGAATCCGTCCTAAGATTATGGACGATTTACTCTACTTATGTCCAGGCAATCCAACCAATTAGAAGGAGGGACTGGGGAGAAGGTTCTTCCTTTGGCTTGCGCCTCCGGTTCCTAGTGTACCCCCCAGCCGCGATCGTTTGACGCTACTCCCCTAGCTAGACATCAGATTGACTAGTATAAGTAGGTTAATCGTGAATAATCTCAATCTGGATCCCGACGAGTGAATGAATCCTTAGGGCCAACGTCTAATTGATTTTAGTTAAGCTTGGGAAATTGGTGCTCTGGAATGTGATGGGCCCTTAATGGGTTGTGCCATTAATGATTTATTTGAGAACGTGTGAATGTGCACAACCAAGAGGTTTTCAAGCAAGATTATTAATGATGAGGTGAGTTTTAGGGTTCGAATCTTGCTTAATAGCTTTTAGGATTCAAATATTAGGTGTTTTCAACCAAGCTTTGTGAGGCAAACCAAGTTTGTTTTTGAATGCACATGTCCAAGTATTTTCCTTTAGAAATCAAGAAAAATATGAAGTGCCTAGCTTGACCTAGTTATTGAATCCTATGGGGCAGCTACAAAATGAACCTCTTTTAGATTAGGTGGTGCGGCCTAAACAATTCAATCAATCGGCTCAAATGCACCACCGATTAAGGCACACAAAAAGGTGGTTATCCTAATATGATTTCTACTCTTTTATGTGTTGAATTCAAGTACCGGGTCCACAGATCGGAAGCCCGGTTGAGTAGATGAAATTCAAGTCCGATTATGTGCCTCAAATGTGGGTGTATAGAGTGTGTATATTGATTCGTCCCACAGAAAGTATCTCTTTTTTTTTTTAATGAGGGGGTGAGGTGGATGAAGGTGGCAGACAAGACAAACAATTCTATCCTAGGGTTTATGCAAACACCTAAGTAGATTAGGTCTTGGTTATGAGTGTAGCGAAATGAACTAGTGGAGGGGAATGTGGGGGACACTTACAGAGTACTCTACCCGCACTTTACTCCGGTCTACCGTAGTTGGATCTCCATGCTAGGGTACCTGCAAGACAGTAGATCAAAGACAAGTGGCGTTAGTGCTATGTAAATGTAAAGAAGCGCAATAAACAATAAAGTAAATTCCATTGCCTCCCTGGCAACGGCACCAAAATGATCGCACGTGTTTTGCGTATTTGAAATCAGAGTTACAAGTAACCCATCATCGTAGTTGCAAAACTCATGGTCAGATAAAATTAATACCAAAACTCCAAGGGAGTCCCGGATCGAACACAGGGAGGCGACGTTTACTTTAAGTGAAAACCGCGCTTCATTTTGTTTATTTTTGGTATTTTAGGGTTTTGTTTTTTTTCTTGTGTTTTTGAAAGAAGACAAGCAGAATAAATCACAAGAGATATGGAACAAATATTTTATATATCATGAATGTCTATTACAATATTCTACGAAAACATAAAAAGAGAGGGAGGTGAGAAGGAATCTCCCGAAGCGACTATTCGGTGAGATAATGGTGCCTGGCGGAAGCTCGAACGAAGGAGGTGAGGAGCAGGTCGATGAAGGTGAGATGCAGGAGGACGTCGGGTAGAGGAAAGCTTCGACGTGGCTCCAGAATGGAGGTGAGAAGGTGGAGATGATCTGCTACCGGAACGGAGGTGGGAGGATGGCTCCAAGGCGACCTATGAATGGGGATGGGAAGTTGGAGGAGTATTTGGTGGGGCAGAGGTTCGCTAGACTAATAGGCGCCTTGGGAGCTTGAGAGCAAGCTCTAACAAAGCGTTGGTAGGCTTGCTAGAGCTTGGGAGTAGGTGGGAGTAGAGTAGGTAGAGATGGCTTGGATGACAGGAGCTGTAGGTCCTTTTATAGTGGAGGAGAAGAGGCAAAAATAGACATGGGACCATTAGTGACCTCCAGGCCGTCACTAGAAGCATCACTGTAGATAGCTAATGCCCGCTCACACCCATAACTGGCTTTGCTGGCACGCGAAGAATTAGCAACGACTGTAAGCATCGCTGTAAGTCCAGCTCATGCATCACTGTAGATTGGCGCCAACCGAGCGCGCGTCCGCCCCATGCACTGCTGGCGCTGCCTGTACTATGTCCGCTCATGCACGCGAATTACGCGGCAACCTGCTGGTGTGCGCTGGCGTGCACACTTGATTGAGAATGGGCGGTGCTGCGGGGATTCGAACCCGCGCCCCTCCCTTGCGAACCGCCGCCCACCCGCTACGCCAAGCCTTCATGTACATCACGAGGAGTTTGCAGCTGCGTGGCGCAGCGAGCTCTCATCCATTGGATTTGCATCCAACGGCTGAGATCACTTGATGGGCAGCCTTTGAAGGTGTGGCAGGCGGCTGTGGGAGCTCCAGATGGTGCCACGTGGCACCATCTGGACCATCCACACTTCATTGCTTGCAGAGAATGCCACGGTGCTCGGGTCGAGGTGATTTCTACGTTGTTGGATTGAGATCAATGCTCCAGATCCATCCGTACGGTCGGATTTTTCATTCGAATTTTGTAAGGATGTCGCATTGCCTCTTGACCATATAAAATGAAGAAATTAATATACAAAACATACAACTATCCTAAATGCCATGAAATGGATGTTATGCAATATTTATAACATGATATGTAATGCTAAACCTAGGAACTATCATAAATAAGCAATTTATCATGAATTCATGTGTGTTCATCAGTTGGGAAGGCAAAGCTCCCTGTGATCTATGCTCTTGTATCATCTAGTTTTGCATGTTTTGTATGCTTTGAATTTGGTCGGCCATTACTTTCATTATTTGTAGGTTGTCATGAATGGATTTCCAAATTGATGCCTGCAATTCCTCCTTCAAAGACCAAAGGGTTGATGACAAAAAGCCATTTTCGCGCATTTGAAAGTCGTTGGAAATTGTAGAATAGTCGCGCAAAAACGTTCGTCAAAAATTGATTTCTAAAGATAAAGAGACTTAAGTCCTGGTCGTTCGTCTCTGGGAGGTGTTGCTTTTACTTTTGAAATCGATCTTACTCTACTTTGGTTAGAATCGCATGCCAGTTCGTGATTATTACGTATTTAGGTATGACATGCTTAGTTGCAAGAATATTAGGAATCGGAAACAGGCAACTTGAATCACACGAAAAGAATGACAATTATTTAGCTCATGGTGATTTCAAACATATAGAGACAAATACATATATAAGCATTTTTCATTCATTCAGCGGGAGAGTCGTTTGCAACATAAAACGTAGAGGGAAGCTTCTACATAAATGCTTGAAAATTAAATCTAGCTACCAGAAAATGATCGCATACAAGAATCGATGGGGGGATTTCGCATGCATCATTGGGGGAGAAGTAAGACTACACTACTAAGCAGTAAATAAACACAGTAAATATACGAAGAGCATAATCTAAATCTAGCAGAATGGAAGGGCATTCGGGGGTGGTCCCCGATGGCCTTTGAATGGTTGAGAGAAGGAGGGGAGGCCAATGGAACTTAGGCCGGCCCTTGGAGAGAGGTTGGGGAGCTGATCCAACTTCCTGGCATGGAGATGGCGGCCTCCATGGTGGTGCTCAACTCATGGAGGTGGAGTGGAGATGGAAGTGGCTATTCTAAGTGGAATGGATGCCAAGGAAGTGAATGGGTGTAAATGGCCACCCAAGGAGTCTTTTTATAGACCTAAGGGAAGCACTCTAGAGAATTATGGAATTCTCTAGAGAGGCCTATGGTGGGAGCTCGTGGGAGAGTGAGAGAGAGAGGGTGGATGGTAGTTTTTAGACCCACCAAATATGGATCTAAAAATTGAATGGCTCTTGGTTGCTATTTTTGGCAACCAAGGCAACCACACATGGTAGAGAGTTCTAGAGAACTCTAGGCTAGATATTTTCATGTGGATGGTGTGTGTGGGTCGAAACTTAGGTGGCTAGGTTGATTAGGTTAGGTTCTGGTGGGTTTAGGTCAAGGTAGGTCTCAAATTAGGGTTATAAACTCTAATTCACTAAGGTAAAGTGCAATTAAACTTAATACAAGTTTAAATGGGTGTGTGGAAACTTAATTGAGAGTAAAACAACTCAATTAAGTCAGGTCTAGGTCAATTGGACTTTCACTGAGTCCAATTAGATAGTGTGTGCTGAGATCAGGGCTCAATTGGACTCAATGAGTTCAATTGAATAGGCTGATGGAATTGACTAAGATCCAAGTCAATTAGGTTTAGTGAGGACCTACTTAGGTCCTTAGGGAGGTCTAGAGGTGATGTACTAGGGTTAGGGCACCTTAATTTAGGTTCCTATGAGGCTGGAATTGGGTTTAGGGACCTAGAGATCCAAGATCAAGGCTTAAATCTCAAAACAGGAATTGGAGAGCAGTATCAGACATCTAATAATAGAATCAGACGTCTTATACTCAAAAATCAGAACTCCAGACTTGTTGTCTGGACGTCCAATTAGAGTCAGGAAGGATTTCGGGTTCTATTTTGGGTATTCTGCAGAAATTGGACGTCTGACAAAGTGTCTGGACGTCCAATAACACTACAGAAGTGGGTTTGAAGTGTGTGGAAGTTGGCTAAGGGTCCTAGACGTCTTAAAACTTATCTAGACGTCCAGAGAAGGGTTGGAACTAGGGTTTTAGGGCTTCCTAGGGTGTTGTGACCTAATCTAAGGGTGGCTAAGGCTTGGGGAAGTCTCTAGCCTATCCTAGGGCTAGGATGGATCTAAGCTCTTCACATTTTACTGCTTTATTCCTACTTAATAGAATAGCAAACTTTTAACCCCCTTACATTATTATTCCTACATCTAAACTAGGCCTTCTACTCCAGCTCTGCTACAACTCTTGTTATTCCTGATCCAACTTCAGATCCAACTCCTGATCAGCTTATTCCCTACAATCGACATAATGCACTTAATCAGCACATTATAACATTATTTTATGCATAGCTAAAGGAAAGCAGTAAAGATGCAGATAATGCGTATGCATGCATGAATAACCCTAACTTAGGTCAAATAAGTCCTAGCCTAATTTAGGTCAATTAAGACCTATGATTGCTGCGCAATCAGTCGACTTGCTTTGGAGGATAGTTAGAAGCTTGATGTAGCAGTTGATAAATAGAACGGGTTTGTTGCTGCTGAGACAGGAATGGCTGCTGCCTAGGATACGTGTTCTACGCATTTATGTATTGTCTGGTCTGGTAGTGTGGAGCTTGATTCGGTCTCTGTGGGTTACCAGACCAAGAGAAATTGGGATGCTGGCACCAACTGAGGTTATACGTCTCAAAATACGGGTTGCTACGCCCGTAACCCTAAATAGCATTGACATCTTCGTAGGCCAAAGACATCTCAGATGTAAATTCATCAAAAGAATACACACTCGCATCATCATGTGGTGCGTAACCCTAATTGTACGGTGCCAGATCCACATTGTTCACGGGTTCCTGGTATGTAGGATCCCACGGAGATGAAGAGAAAACATCCCAAGTGAATGAATATGTACAAGTAGAGGGGCCTCGGGATGCTTGAGAGGAGTAAGATGGAGCAGTGCTGCCAGAAGATCCAGATCTCACTCGCATTAATTCATCGAGCTTCTTATTGAGCGGATCCACCTTATCCAGCTTTTTGGTGATAATGTCCATGTCAGCTCAGGCAGACTCGACTTGAGCTTCGTTGACGGTAACTCGTTGCGTCTAGGTCACTGGAACTGGTTCATTGAGGCAGCATTCATCGAGTTCTCTGCTAAGGACTCGAACAGTTCAAATGCGTTGTTCTCATCCTTTGTGAGGAAATTCCCATCGCTAAATGCATCAGCCAGGTACCGATGTGTGTCATCCAGCCCATGGTGAAAGACTTGAGCGAGGTGCCATTTGGGTACACCATGGTGTGGGCACTTCCTAAGAAGATCATGGAATCTGTCCCAGGTGTCATGCAGCTTCTCTCCACGGCCTTGGGCAAAGGTCGTGATCGCACGCCTCATAGCATTTGTTCAACCGATCGAGAAGAACTTTTGGAGGAATTCGTGACGTAATTCCTCCAAGGCTCCACTTCGCCTTTCGATAGTCTTGAACCAATACGCAGCTTTATCCTTGAGAGAAAAAGGAAAAAGCTTCATGAGAACAATTCCAATATCTACATTCCTGGGTCGAACTGACTATGCAATCCGACTCAGATCTTCGATGTGCTAGAAGGGATCCTCATTCGAGTTTCCATGGAAATGAGTCTGAATCAGACTTATGATATTCGGCTTCAACTTGAATGCATCTCTGCCTGTGGGAATCCAGACCTAAGGTGCTATAATTGTTGCTGCCGAATCATAGAGGTCCCGCAGTTGTTCTCCGCGTGGTGGATGCTACATCCTGTCAAGTGTTGTGAGAATCCTGTCAATGCTCTACTCGTATTTTTGTTCCGTTTCCTTGACCCTGGCTTCCAGATTAGCCATTGGGCCCTAATTCTGAGGGTCCTAACCAACTCAAGGACTAGGATTAGCCATCTTAGCTAATCGAGTGGAAGAAGGTTGAGAAGAGAGGTCGAGCAAGAATCACCTTTGCCACCTTGGGTTCAGCTCCCAAGTTCCCACAAGTTTAGGTCCTAACGACCTTCTTCTTTGCATATACCAACTCAAAGGGTTGGTGTAGACAAGTAGAACAACGCTAAGGCCTTGTTAATCAGAGTGGTCCTTTATATCAGATGACTGGATTTTTTGTTTAAGTTTGTGTTATAAAACAAAAATTCGGCGAGAGACCGACTACAAGGAATTCCCGCCTCTCAGGCTAACCTGTCTAGGCTGGTTATGAGGGGACTACAAGGAAGGTTCTTCCTTTTACTTTCGCCTCCGGTTCCGTTACCCCGTAGCCACAATCGTTTGACACTACCCCGCAGGCTTAAACACCAGGTTTTGCAGGAGAGGTTGGAACTACTTAGTAGTTTCTAGCCAAATGCAGGTTATTTGATATATTATCATGAATTTTAACTTGTTTCTTCAATTTAGTAGATGGTGGGCGGTCCACAAGGTGACTCGTCTCACTGACTAACTCTTGGGCTTGTCGGAGTCCAAGTTAGTCTATGTGATCCTATTAGCTCATGCACTTCTAAGTTTTTTTCAAAGTGGAGACCACAATTCAATTGTATACTCTCAAGTAAGGTGGAATCCAAATGATTTGAAACTTGGAAAGAAAATTCCTTTTTCAATAAGCTTTTCAGAGAGTATTTTTCCAAAATTTTTACTATTTCCAACAATTAGTTATGAATTTTTAACAAACTAGGGGTCAAATCTGGGATTTAGACCCCGTGTTATTTTTCTGTTGAAAACGATATCAAATATGCTCCAAAAATTTTGTAAAAATATGATAGTGAAAGCTAATTTGATTATCTTTCAAAACCTATAAATCATGGTCAGAATTGATTTCTAAAGTTCATAAAAGTTCTATTTTCAAGCAATCTAATTAGTATGTACTCCATGAATTTTTAAAAATTCAACAGAAGGAATTTATTTTTGGGAAAAGTGACACTAGAATGGTAATATGAAAATCTAGTTCTAGTATAAATTTCATGACTTTGGAGTATCAGAAACACGGCTATTGAATTTTAAAAATGACACTTAATTTCTGACCGAGTTTCTAATAAGAATGTGTGCACCTGATTTACACAATGCCCACTTTGCCTCGTTCGGTGCGTAGTGTCATTGTACCTACACACAAAAATACTATGTTAGAGATGAAATCAAAAGTCATCGTGCTACCCCAGCAACAATGCCAATTTGGTCAAGGCGTAGATCGCGTAAAAGATGAGCGCATTGTAGTATAATGCAAAATACATCTGGAGCAATTAAATTAATGGAACTAGTGAGTCCCGGTCAATCACAAGGAGGCAGGATGCACTTTTGATTTCATGCATTTGTTCCAAATATAATTACTAAATAGCATAGACAATGAATCGCAATATATATATATATATATATCAATCAGAGAGTTTGAATATGAGTTGCATACATATAACTAAACAAATTCTAACATAAACATAAACTATCTATGTAGTAGAACAAGGGCACCACGGGTGGTTCATGGTGGCCTTCTAGAGAGGTTTGGGATAGCAGCAACGATCTATCGGGGTGGCCCAACAGATGCTTCAGACGGAGATGCAAAGACGGAGGCAGATAAGACAAGAAGGGAGAGGAGTTGTAGGAGGAAGAAGAAAACTATGGAATGAATTCAAAGGGGACCCTTAGGCCTCTTTTTATAGTTTTTGTGAAGGGCATTTAGGGCATTGGAGGCCTTATTTTCGTGCAAAAGCTTTAGGTTAATCAGATCCGTTGATCAGGAGATCAACGGTCCTAATTAAGCCTTCCAAATCCTTCTTCCATTCACGGTTTAATTTGGTGCTGACAAGTGGTGCAATGTGTGCCCTTGGATCTGCATCTGATGGCCTCTGCTCACCCACCGCTCGTCGCTACCATAGCACGCCCACCGCACAACGCTTAATCACGCCTCAAATCCTAAGCCCTCTGTCATCCAATCTCTTGATCGAACAACTTAAAAAGCGTGCACTGCGCCCGACCGACTCCTAAGGCGTATGTCATCATGCGCGTCTTCATCTAACGCCCCTGCACCCGCCACACGTCTGCACCTGATCCGTCCGATGAAGATCCTATGGTTGAATTTCATCCACGCACGGCCAACTCCCACATCGTGACTCGAACCCACGTTGCGCGTTGATTGTTAGGCGCGCTCTCCACTATGCTACGCGCGCGGTTGTTGCAGTTTCCATTTCATGTGCAGCCGCCCTCGGCCGTTGGATGGAAATTCAATAGTCAAGATCTCGTCCTCGCTTGATGAAGCTTCTGGAGGTAAAAGGCATGGATGCATCGCAGCAGTTGGATGACGATCCAATGACCCACGCCTTTCCTTCCAAGAATGGGGCACGGTGAGGGGCGACTGCAATGGCACCACGTGGCGCCATCATGGTCGTCCATCTTCTTCTCCTTGTATCTGATGATGTAGGCCTCCGATCGAGTTAATTTTTACGTCGTTGGATTGTGAACATCGATCCGGATCCATCCGTGTGGTTGGATTTGTCATCTGAGGTCTGGATATTCTTCAATTTACTCATTGGTTCTTGCTTCTTCTACGGACTCCCTAGGTGTTGCAGGAATCTCATTGATGCGATCTTGGAAGCGTTGGACTCCCGTCGTCATTCCAAATAGATCCATAAGGTTGGATCGGTCATCTGCAGCCTTGAATTACCTATAATTATTAATACCTCTCAAATAGCATATTATTATGTATAACATATATAAATCATCTAGGAAGCAAAGTACAATGTGTATGCAAGCAGAATGCCCATGTTAAGCTAGGTTCTACCTTAATTTAGGCAAATTATGGCCTATGATTGCTGTGCAATCAACCGACCTTAGGCTTCTTGGATTTGTTTCAAGGTTTAAACACTCACGTATTTGTTAAGATCCAGATTAGTCCTCAAGAGGTTGAGGAAAGTGCAAGGCTGATGTAGTAGGACTAAGGCTTAGGGATTATTCGACCCCGTTGCCTGCCCTTTGGTTTGTAAGACTTGGTAACCTAAGCATCAAAAATCACACACTAAGTCTAATTCAATGCGCTTAATAAAGAAAATCATGCCAAAAAGTGTTCTATTCTGAAAAACTATCTCGAAAATGTAGCTTAGGAGTGGCTCAACAACACAAGTTGATTGAACGAGTCCCGACACAGAGAGGTGGGAAATTGCTTCGAAGATACGTAATAGCATATCGTCTCCTTGGTGCTTGTCTCCTAGGATATCAAAATATACTATCAAGGGCATGTAATCACCTTGTACTAGTTCAGGTGCCATTGGCGGGATTATCCCGAAATGTCGATTGCCTGGACCTGAATTTAGCTACAGAATTCCATGGGCAACACTATCCTAAAGTGTCAAAAGCAACGGTTCTGGGAGTTGCCATGGGTGGTGCTATCCCGAAGCATCGAAAGCCAGGGACCCTTCGAGGATTGATGGTAGGGACAAGAAATCGATACAGACCATGTTTAGTGCCAATTCGAGGCTGGATCTAGGGAAATCTAAGAAGAAAAGAGAGAAAACTCTCCAAATGAAAAATCCTTCTATCTCTCACTTACAACAATGCATTGGAAAACTGAACCTAGACATGTTACTTCTACGCACGGGTGCTTTAACCGCTGGGTTCAATGAACCTCTGGGCAGTTTTTGCAGGCCTTAAAAACCTTTGCAGTAGACTCAGGCTGAAGCTGGTCAGGTCTAGATCTTGATTGATACTTGAGTACCTTTAGGCCTATTGTCAGCATTCTGACCTAATTTCTAGAGAGTAACACAAATCAGGCATCCAAACATCAATGCATGGTCTAGAAATCTAGTTCTTTCCATAAGATTTTGCTAAGGGACAAGCAAAACTTAGGCATGAAGGTATGAAGATAACATCATTATGAGCCATAACTACCTTTAATTGGTCATAATCAAATGAAAAAATCTCTTACATAATCGCCTAAGAGTCATAATTCCTTACAAAGTCAGTTTGAGAAGGAAACACTAAAACAGGGTTAATTCTACAGTTTTAACATCACATTATGAATGCAAAGTAACCACGGGGTTTTTCATGGGTTAATATACAGTCTAATGAGCACTAAATTCTAATAAAGTTGATCCACACAGATAGAAATAGGGTTTCACGTATTTCAAGAATCAATACAATACCCAAAACCCTAATTTTTGACCCACTTGAATTACAAAGGTTCTAGTCAGGATAAAATTCATCTAAACCTTCTAAAATTTACAGAAAAATATTCTATGAGGTTTGGTATCCTTGATTTGACCATTTGAACCTATTTTGACCTTGAAAAGACTCTCAGACATATTTCTATCCTATTTTGACCTTGAAAAGACTCTCAGACATATTTCTGTCCTAATTTAGGTTTCTAATAAATTGCATAGTGAAACTTGGTCAAAACTAAAATTTGACTTCACCACTAGATTCCTTGGGTCCAAATTAAGTTTGTACCAAAATTTAGGCCTAATCATAATTCATCTTGACCTAGTTTGCAATCTAGTCCCTTAAAACTCTATTCTTCACATATAAGCCCTAGCTTTTGAAATTTCTTACATTTAGCCCCCCAACTTTGTTATCTTGTTCGCAAAAGGCCCCTTCTTCCATGGCAAGTGTGAACCCAAAGGCACCAACCTTCTAGAGAGAAGATCTCTCTCATCTCAATTCCTAATCCCTTAAAAATTAGAGGGATTGCTGTTTAGACAATCAAGAATCCGTCCAACTCCATTAGAGGGATTGAAATTGATCCTACAAGCCAAGCAAGCTCACATTTTTCCCAAAACAAGAACTCCCTAAAATCTTATTCCTTTACGAGAATTCTTCCTAATAGAGCTTGCTTAGGAGTTCTATTTAAGCTCCGACATCATCCACCATCCAGAATTAGTCCAGTTTGGCCCTAAAACCCTCTTCCTTTCTTCCTCCAGCCAACTCTGACCACAACTCCGGTGACCTCCTCGTTCCCCCTTGTCAGTTCCTCTAACCATCAAATTGGAAGCATCGCCTTCTTCCACGCCTTCTTTTGACGACGGCCGCCCAAAGCCCCGTCGACTACAACCTCTTCGTCATCGTCACTCTACCACCGGAGACTTCACCTTCCCCGGCATTGGCCAATCACAGCCGGCGCCTCTCTTCATCCCCTTCATCCATTAGTTATGTCAACTCCTCCCTCTCCTTCTTTAGATTAGATACAACCCATCCCTTTCTTATTTCGACCGACAACTCACCTTCTTCCCCTCTATCTTCCTCTGCCCCAATCAAAATCTGGTGAGGTCACCCACACTCCACAAGCCACCAAACTCTACGCCACCAGTCCCAAAACATTCGCCTCACCTCCTCGACCAAAACCCCTCAAGAAATTGAGGGGATTGATAACCCAAACCACCCATCGAACACCATCATCGCCGCACCTCTTCCCTAACTTTGCCAGACCATAACACACAATCCCACACCACACGAACACCACCAACACATTCGCCATGCTTCAGAGAAGTTCCTGGACCTTCTAATTAGGGCTTTTGAGCCCGTATTTGTGTTTGTAGGTCTCGTCATTGCTTACCGCCGCCGCCATCATCTCCGACTCCATCTGCTAAGCTCCGAGTAGCTTTAAGCTCGCTACCACATCCAAACGTGTGGCCTAGTCCCAGGAACCTTTCTAAGTCTTCAATCAAGTGAAAGAGCCTCAGCAACTGCTGCAATTGAAGACGCAACCTCAGACGTTGTGCACGAAGAAGAAGGAGGCACTTTAGTGCCACATCATAAAGCTACAAGCAACCGCAGTCACATAAGTTGAATTTGTGAATCCAGCTCTTCGGCTAGTACATCAGGGGTTGGGTCCTTGCTTCACATGCCTCGCCCATGCACACAACATGCAGGTCTAGCCAATGCTTGGGATCCGGTTACCCGACTTCTTACCCGAACCTATACCTAATTATCTGAGAGAGAAGGAAGAGGATTTGTGAGGAGGAGGGGAGAGGGTTTTGCTCTGAGATTCTTATACCTGTGATGAAGAGGAAGCATTACACTTAGTCTCTAAGTGCCTTCATGTGTTCTCTGAGGAGAGTTTGCCTTGTGTTTAAGAAGGCTTGAAGAGGTCTTGCGATGACCTAAAGAAAGGAAGGCTTTGAAGGCTTGGGTGCCTTTGAGTGCCTTCTGTGAGGCTCTGTGCTGTGAAGTTAAGTCGTCTACTATAACATGGGCAACATCTGATTTGGTTCTTCTGATACTGTTGGATTATTTAAGTACCTAAGTTAAATTGATTGAAGGTATTGTTGGATTTTTTTAATAAATTGAATATGAGATGCATGCTTAATTAGAGGGATCTAAATAGTAATCTAAATCACCACTTTTTAGGTTCTCTCTATTCTTTTTGTCTCTACATTTTTCTAAGATACATTGGATTACATTTGAATATCAATTTGACAAGTTATATTCATTGAATATCTATTATTATGCCTGATTTATTATGCTAATTATTCTAAATGAAGATTAATGTGTAAATTCCATATTTGCTCCCTACAAATGACCTCAGACTCCAATTAGAATCTGAGTTTTATAAATTTAAATGTTTTGTTATGAGGTTTAGGGGTTGATGATAACATCATCATGAGCCATAACTAGCTTTAATTAATCAGAATAAAGTAACAAATGCTCCTACATAGTCACCTGAGTGCCATAATTCCTTGCATATTCTTTTTGAGAGAACACTAAAATCGGGTTAATTCTATAGTTTTAACATCATATCATGAATGCAGAATAATCATGGGGTTTCCCAAAGGTTAATCTAAGGTCTAATGAGAATTAAAATCTAACAAGAAGGTCTACATAGATAGAAACAGGGCTTCGCGTACTTCGAGAACTGATACGACTTTCAAAACCCTAATTTCAGACCCGCTTAAATAACAAAGGTTCTAGTTAGAATAAAATCCATATAAACCTTCCAAAAATCATATACAAATATTCCTTGAGGTTTGGTGTCTTTGATTTGACCTTTGGAACCCATTTTAACCTTAAACAGAGTCACAGACACAATTCTATCCTAATTTGGGTTTTTGCATAAATTGCCTAATCAAACTTGGTCAAAACTAAAATCTGACTTCACCATCAAATTCCTCGGGTCGAAATTAGGCTTGTACCAAAATTTGGACCCAATCAGAGTCCATCTTGACCTAGTTTGAATTTTAGTCCAATCAAACTTTTTCTCTCTCACATACTTCCCTAGCTTTTAAAATCCTTGCAATCAAGTCCGTAACTTTCTCATCATTCTTTGCAAATGGATCCCTACCGCCATTGGTGTGAACACATCAAGCTCCATTGAGATTCAAGTGAGGATTTCTCACTCGATTCTCAATCAAACACTTCCAAAATTGAAAGGGAGATTCCTTAAGGAATTTCCTTCCAAATGAACCTGGTCATGGACCTTGATTCCTTCCAAATCTCTCATGCGAACACTTGGAAGATGTAGGTATCCGATTTGTGCTAAATAGCCAGAGTTCGCGAGCTTATTTCCAAGCTTGGAACTCCTCTCTTAAGCCTATAAAAGGACCCAAGACAAGAATCCTTGCTCCTTAGCTAGGTACAGGGCCAAAAATCTTCTTTCCCTATCTTTGGCCTCCTCTGACCTAAGACTCCAGCAGTTTCCCTCCCCTTCGTCATACGGTTGGCCAATGGCCAAATTTAGCCATTGGCCCATCCTTCTTCCTCATCATCTTCTGTGCCTGGTGGGCCAAAGCCAGGGCTACCTCCCCCTCTCCTCGCCATCGTCTCCCTCAATGAAGAGTTCATCTTCTCCACGTCCTGCCATCACACCGATGTGGGAATCCCCTTCCTCTTCATCTTGTAATTAGGCCAAACTTCTCCCCCTTCTCCTCCTAAACCTCCCTATTTCTTTCTTTTCCTAAATCGACCAATGACCACACCTCTCCCCCTTCGTCATCTTCTGCTCTGGCCGAGGTCCAGTGAGGTCATGAGCTCGCTACACCACACCGCTCGCCTCGCCACAACTTCCAGAAGCATCGCTGTGCTCTCCACTTCAAAAACCCTCTACCAATTTCATCCTTCATGCACCCAAACACTCCAACCACCAACCCACCTTAACACCTCCCCTTTAGCACCGTCACACCTCCATACACCTCCCAACGCTAAGAGAACCCCACCATCATCTTTGTCACCATCCAGCAAAGCTGTTGAACCATCTAACTGGGGCATTAAGCCCGTATTCATGTATCCAGGTCTTCGTCGGACTCCGCCTACGCTGCCATCATCTTTGGCTCCAACTGTAGTGCTTCGACCTGTTCCAACCCTGCAATCAAGCCCAGTTGTTGCGATTTAGCTTCAGGACCTTTCCTAGGTCCTCAATTGGAGACCACATCCGTGCCTTCACCTTCAATTGGAGGCACTTCCTCCTGCAGCTGATGTGCGAAGGAGCCATGAGCAGATAGTCCCACATCGTGGGAATACAAACCAAATGCAACGCTTAAGTGGAATTTGTGTTGTAGCTTCTTCACCTAAGCACCAAGGGTCGGGTCCCCACTTCACCTGATTACGCACTCCTCGCTTGAGACCGTACGCCCGCAATCCTAATACCTGTTCATGCTTGATTACCCAGTTACTGTGCATGCCCGTATATCCGTTAAAGCCCGGGTTTGAGAGGAAAAGAAAGAGGATTTGTAAGCGAGAGGGAGAGGGTTTTGCTCTTGAGGGCTCTACACGTAGCTGCTGAAGGAAGTTGGTACCCTTGTGCCCCTGTGCAACCCTTAGCCTTTAAAGAAGAAAGGCCATACTCTGGTTGAAGAAGAAGAAGGCTTTGAAGCCTTAAGACTCTGAGGGCTCTGAGAAGAAGAAGGCTCTGAAGAGCCGTGTACTTGTGCTCACATAAGTCATCTGATCTAAGTTGATGATAGTCCTGTTGAATGATTTAAGTAATAAGTTAACATTGATTATCTGATTAGAGTTACTGTTGAATTAATTGAATACTTTAGATGCATGCTTAAATTAAGAGGATATACATGGTGATTTAAATCACCATTATTTTTTATTCTCTTATAATTGTTGCTCCTTCATATGTTGGTTCTCATTGAATATATTTCTGCATATGTTATTCATTGAATATCTTTATTATGCTCCGTTTATTATGCTCATTCATTTCAATTCAAGATTAGTATTGTGAAGTCCATGTTTGCTTCCTATGATCGACCTTGGACTCCTATAGATTTCGAGTTTATAAATTTAAATGCCTTGTTATACAATTTAGGAGTGTACTACAACGAACACATCTTTAAAACTCTTATCTCGTCCATCAATAGGAGTGTACTACAACAAACGCATATTGAATCTCCTAATTTTCCCTTCAACAAAAGGTTGGCTTATGGTGGAAATGATGCCCCACTCATCTTATGCAAAGATAAGTAAAATTTTTCTATTTCATAAAATAGGAATTTATTTTTACAAAATTTATATACCACTTACGTCCCCACATGCCTACAGACTAGTACACACCAAGGCTGAAAAAACCCCTCGCGTTCCTAACAAGCACCGTCACCCGCACGAGACAGGTTGCTAGCAGGTACCCCAACTTGAGCAAACCTCGGACCCCCTACGAGCATTGGCAACGTACGAGGAACCTTGGCATCCTACTGTGGGCATCCTCTTAAGGACCTAGGGAGTGCTTGGGTACTCCAGTCCTGCCAGCGTGAATAGTGGGTCGAGATCTAGTTTGAAGTCAGGAACTAAATTCTCGCACTTTTATTGAAATTTATATTTTACTAATCACATGGTTTTTCAGGAGATGGTTCCCGAACGACCTCCCCCTCCATCCCTTAGGAGGCGAATGGGCGAGCGAGGACAATCGAACCCCTCCCCCTCCCTCCCTCAGGAGTCGAGCGGGTGAGCAGGGGCATGCAACCCCCTACCTTCCCTAGGAGGCGAGCGAGGGCATCGAAGCACCTATCCCTCGGCACTACCAAGTGATAGCTACTAGGGGCAAGGATGACCTCAGTGCAAAAGCAAAAAAGAAGTTTACTCTCACAGTCGACACAGCCGAACTACGAGAGTCAGGGCTTATGATGTGGGATGAAAATAGCCCTCGCAGAATAAAGCTCAATCAACCCTTAGATCCGGGTCTGCTAGCATCTAGCTAGATCCGGACAGGCCCAGCCCACCCAACGACCTGGTTTACCAAAGCCAGAGAGGCGATCGACAAAATACAGTAGGGCCACGCCCTCAATAAATGCTGACAATGGCTGCAGTAATTAATAATCTAACAAGGCATATACCATGTCAGGAGGTGTATCTGCTCAAAAGATCTTGCAAAGGGACAAACCCCAACATTATAAATAGAGGAGGGACTCTCTCTAGGCAAGAGGGGGGCAAGAGAATTTGAGGCTCTCCCCCAAGCAATCCATGAGAAGCAATTTGAGAGAGAGAAGTTTCGAGAGATTGTGATACCTCTATTTCTAGTGGATTTTATGGGAGCCTTGCTCTCACCCCAGACATACACCTCTTGAGGTGGAACTGGGTTACCAATCTCGTGCCTCTTGCTTGT
This sequence comes from Thalassia testudinum, assembly GCA_037157565.1. NCBI lineage: Eukaryota > Viridiplantae > Streptophyta > Magnoliopsida > Alismatales > Hydrocharitaceae > Thalassia > Thalassia testudinum. Next base: position 81,742,346 of record JAZHRO010000024.1, read on the forward strand.
GATTGCTTGTTTGTGGCTACGTTACGTTTCCAATGTCAAATAAACTCTTTGATGGCCTCCAAGGGCCTTGACGATGACTCTCGGGGCCCATCAAGACCCAAAATCTATGACTTGTGAATACTGCTACTTGTCATGAGTATCGATACACATGAGTCATAGATCAAGTTCTAGGTTTAAATTGACCAAGACCTGTAGCTCACCAATACTGTTAGTTGGCTTCAGTATCGGTACCTATTGATTATAAGTGGAGGGAACCAATACTCAACAAGTACCGATACTAGCTATGGGTACCGATACTGATGCAAAATTTAACGTGATTTGTAATTAGGGTTTTTAGAGTCGTTATAACATGCAAAATCGCATATGCTCTTAAAATTTATAACCTAGATAGTGGAGTATCTAGGGTCGTCCAAGGAGGCAAAATTGTTTGCTAAATCAAATCTCTTTCTTTAAAGGGGACTCACCTTTCTTTTTGGTGTTTTATATATATGCTTTTTTTTAGATTTTAAAATAACAGGAACACTAGAGTTTTGTTGAAAAAGACTAACCCTAATAGCTAATATCTACGTGACAAAAGTTGATTCTTTCTAAGCTCACCCTAGGCACATAAAGGCCTAAGGTAATTAGAAAGAAAGAGTGTTTGTGCACTAGGAATAATGCGACAAAAACAACAAAAGGAATTGCGACAAAAGCTATATTGAAAAGAAGGTAACTTTTAATTGAGAAAGAGTGTTTTACAAAAACCCTAGTAAAGGAATGCTTCTACTACTAGAATAAATATAACAAATAACAAAAGAAACACAAATCCTCTTGAAATGATGGTGAAGAGGGGAAGCTCCTTGCTCCAAGCTTAGTGGCTCCTAGGCTTACAAAGGGCTCCTCCTTCTCCTTCCTGAACATCCTCCAAAGGTAAACCCTAGATGGGCGTGCCTTCTCCTTCCTAGAGCGGATGGCTCCCACTCCAAGAACTCCTCCTTAAGGTGGCGTGGACCACCTTTGATTCTTCCTCCAAGGGTGGTAGTGTACCACCCTCAAATCCTCCTCTCCCTAGGATAGGCGTGTACCCTAGGTTGTCCTCCAATGCCTGGCTTCCTCCCATGGCTGTCGTGGGCACAAGAGAGAAGAGAAGAGGGGAAGGTACCAAGGGGGCAGAGTATCCCCTTAATCTTCTTCTTCTTCTTCTCCTAACCTTCTATGTAGGTGGAAATATGGGTAGAAAAAATGTAGCCAAGGTTGGATTTTAATGGTGGTGGTAGGGGGTTTTTATAGGAGTAGGAGTGGGGTAGGGTTAGTTATAGGATGGACAACTATGATGGGGGTTAGATGGTGCTTATAGGATCCTAAGGCTAGGGTTGTTGGTGCCAAAATGGAAGGGCACTTGGTGGTTGGAGCCAACCCTAGGTGGTTACTACGGTTAAGGGTTTGGTTAGGTGTGTTGTAAGGTGGAGATGGAGTTATATGGTGGTGGTTATGAGATGAGGGGCTAGGGTTATTTGCGTGAACTTAAGGGGTGTGTGTAGGTGTGGTTAAGGGAGAGTTGGCACCAACTTTAGTGTGGTTAAAGGGGTAGGGTTGGCATGGACATAAGGGAAGGCTAGGATGGCCTTTTATGGTGGTGGTTATGGGATTAAGGGTGGATATAGGTGGCACCAAAATGGAAGGGTGTAGGTGGTGTTTTTGGCGCCAAAATAGTGGTGGTTGAGGGTTGGTTATGGTGGCTTAGGTTGGCGCCACTAGTGGGCTTCTAGGAGGGGTTAGGTGTAGGGTTTAGATGGGGATAAAGGGAGAGGTGTAGGGCTAGGATAAGGGCTTGTGTTGGCACCAAAATGAAGGGGTGGCTATGGCATTTTGGCACCAACTTGAAGGGGTGTTTATGGTGGTAGTTATGGTGGGTTGGCACCAAAAGGGGTTAGGTTAGGTTAGGGTTAAGGTGGAGTTGTGGTCGGCCATGGAGGTTTTTGGTGGAGTAGAGTTTAGCTAAGCTAGCTTAGCTAGTAGAGTAGAGGTGGAGGAGCTAGGGTATCATGGAGGAGGGCTGAAGAAGAGTATTCTGGAGCTGGTATCAGGTACTTTGGAGTAGGGATTGCTGAGGCAGCTTCAAGGGGAGCTCAACTACTAAGCTTAGCTACTTAGTTCTTATGCAAGTAGCCAAGCTTGGGTAGTTGAGCTCAGTTAAGCTGGCCCTAACCTAGCTGGAGCTAGGTTGAGCTGGAACTACCTCTGATGAGAACTCTAGAGCTAGCTAAGCTACTAGTTAACAAGTAGTAGGTCAACTAGCTTGGAGTCCAGCTGCCTGGATGGAGCTGGGATGAGCTGGGGCTGGACTCCTATCAACTTAGTTGAGATAGCTAAAGCTACTAGTGAACTGGTGGGAGCTGAGATGAGCTAGACTCAACGAAGTTGAGCTTGATCTGAGCTGAGGTGAACTCTAGTCAACTCAACTGAGCTAGGTAGAGCTCCTTGTGAATTAATGGGAGCTAAGATGAGCTAGACTTAACTGAGTTGAGCTGAATCTAAGCTAACCTGAGCTAAGATGAGCTCTCTTGAGCTACCATTCAGCTAAGGTGAGCTGAATAGAGCTGAATGGAGCTAACCTTAGTCCAAAGGAGCTGGTATCTAGCCATGATGAGCTAGAATCAGCTGAGTCCTAGTGTGATTAAGCTTCCTCTTCATCAGTTGCCTTCCCGAGTGCTAGGGTTCTGGGGATCTAACTCTCTGCTTAACCCTATCACTCCAAGAAACACATCAAAAAATAAAATAACAAATGCAATGCATACCTAACCTAATTTATCCCTAAACGCAACTTAGAAACCCATTTGCGGATCAAAACCCTAAGAGCTAGGTTTATTTTAATGCATAAGAATGATGATAAATTGACGTTTATCAAATACTCATTGAGATAAGTTTAATTATGAAATAATACCAGAATGTCATGAATACCGGTATTAGTCTCCGGTACCAGTACACGATGAGTACTGGATAAGTACTCAACTGAACTTGAGTCTTAAGCGGTAAGCCATAGGTATCAGTACTTGACATTAATATCGGTACTTATTGAATATGGGACTCATATCTGTAAGTCAAAGATATCGATATAAGTTCACCAGTACCGATACTCAGTATATGTTCTGATAGACCAGTACCAGTACCCATTCAATATAAAGTTCAATTGATATTCCTTAATATTTAAGTTCATTTTAAGTTAGAAATGGATCATTTATGGAAAACCCTAATATAGACATCAATGACAAAATAAGCTACTTTTTTTTTTTTTTTCTTTCGGTACAAAGTTGAAAATGGTAAAAATCGTAGTTAAATCTAATAAAAGGAAGAGAAACGGGAGATTTTCGAAAAAAGCATCCGCCCCTTCGATGAGTGGGAAAAGGTGTTATTTCAGACGTATGACACTGGGATGGTGGGACTCCAATACGTTCGAGTGAAATTAAAGGATTAATAATACATACATAAAATAATAAGATCGATCGAGATATATACGAGGAAGAATTAAAGAAACTAATGAGAAGTGGGCACACGTCGTCGTATGTACTATTTTTAGTTAATACCCTCACAACAGTTTTCTTTTTTAAAAAAATAAAGTTTTTTTTTACGTAATTACCTTCTTTTGTTTCACAATACCAATCCGTTGGAAAATCCAGTAATTTCCGCAGTAATATTCCATTCGTTTGACAACTTCCCGAATCGAATGGCATGAATATGTAGACTCGTTAGTTCGATGAGTGGGGAAAAGACTTACTCCACATAATCCCAAAGGGAGGCAATTAATTAATCCTACAAACAGATAGCTAAATAGAAACACTACTACTATAAATAGCATCAGCATACGTACATAAAAAGGCATGCACGTTGAGTCATTCAATATTTCTTTTATACACCTTCTTGGTTGATTTGGAGCAGAGAATTGAAAGCAAGAAAGGCAAGACATGGCTTCTCTTGGGAAGAAAGTTGTGGGGATGAGTTTTCTTCTTCTTCTGCTTGCCAGCATCGTTTTCGCTCGTCCGCAACCACGTGGTAATGTAGTTCCCGCTCGTCCTCAACTGCACGTCAAGGCAGTTCCCGTCCATCACCAAAAATCAGACAACGTAGCTTCGACTCGTCCTAAATCGAAGGGCAACGCTACTGCTACTGACGTCGATGGAAGTCGAGTAAAAATGGATTTCTTCTTCGATGATCGTAACGACAGTGATAGGGACCAAGTGAATTTCCCATGCCCTCCTATTACTCCGAGGCCGGAGTGGTGCAATTACTTGCCCCCCACCTGAATACATCTTCTTCCTTAATTAATTGTTCCTTCCTTACTCTTGGATCTTTCTGATTCTTTAGTTATTTTCCTCTTAATTTTAGGGTTAATTCTTTTCATTTTCTTTTTTTCTATTTGTTATGTTATGGAATAATATTTATTAATTAATGTAGTGGTGAAATCTTTTTATTTAATTTATCATTCAACTCTGCCGATAGAAGGTTTGATGTATGTCATTATATAATTCTCAATGCTATATTAATATTGTCCTCCATGCATGTTTAACTTGAACTGATCGCAAATATTAGATGTGTCGATCAATGTGGGTTTGTAATTAATTTTTAAAAGTTCTCTATAACATATAAATTTTATTATTGTTAATTAATAAATCAAGAGTATATGCATTCATAAATTAAATTTTGTATAATATTGTATAGTTAATTTAATGATTTCTTCCAAAACGATCTAAGCTGAAGTAATTAGCGGATTCGCTTCGAAAGCGTAACTTTACATGCAATACTTAGCTTAAGTTTGGTGAAACATTATTGTACGGTTTTTTTTTTTTTATTTTAAGGTACTCGTGTATTTAACTTTCAATTTACATGCTGATTTATAATTTTTACAATAAAACAAGTTTTAGCTTTACGTAATCGAACTTGAAATATTTCACAAATTCTAACTAGATGCATCTTTGGGTTAATTTATATCGATGATCAAAGGATATCCGCTTGTTAATTTTTTTATCATTTTTAATTTGAAATTGAAACTCCATACTTTTATAACTTGTGAAAGTATTCGTTTGGATCCATAAACTACGTCTCGTATTTTACAAAGCCATCCTTCTAATTTACGTAAACTTGTTCACTAATTACCAAATATACATTATAGTTATATATGCGTGTAACTATAAATAATCCTCATAACATGTCATCCGCCTGTGGATGGAAAGAGAATACGATCGTCAGTTTTCAATGTGTTTTATCGTTAGTTACTGCATGAGATTAATGCATATTACGATCGATCCACCCTCTTTTCTCAGAGTCTTATCAATCACCCAAAACGGTTTCTCTACCTTACGTCAGAGGTACTTAATTCTTAATGATAATTATCCTTGATTTAAGAATTAATGGAGTCTTTTTCTTTTAAAAAAATAACAAATAAAAACTCACATATCTATCGTATAGGTAAAAATTACGTAGGTAATATGATACAAGACATTGCTATAAACTTGTTTAAAAATAATTAGTAAAAATAATTTTTTAAAAATATCTCATGCATTTATTGATCAGAACCGAAACAACCCATTCATTTGATTTATACCTCACCTCGTCATTTATACTTCCATCACTCTCCTCCTTTGATTTCGTTGGTAAAGTTATTAATACCATCCATAAAAACTTACATATTTTAGAGTAATTAAGAACATCTACCTGAAACATCATTTACTCTGATCATACTCTAAAATCTAATTTTCCATAAATTGAGCATGAAACTTGAGCTTTCAATTTTATCATGAATATAACATTAAGTAATACAACAAAACTAAATCCAAAGCCAATTATTCATGAACTAATGGTTAAATAGTTAATCGTAATTTTGAATAATTTAAATTTCTAAATTATCTTTATTAGGTCATACACACACATCACGTATAGGTCATTAACCAGCATCACAACACATTTGTTTTATTCTATTTATTAATTATTAGTATTAAAAACAATATCTCCAATTAATTATTGGAAACTTCCAACCAGCGAGAGGATGAAGGAAGCTCCCTGTTACTACATAAACAATATAGTCTTTACCTATACATGTATAACCACTATTTTTGAAAAATATGAAGAGATGATGAAATCTGGCTAATCTGATCCATTCTCATCGTTTAGCACATTTAGAACCCTAGGGTTACGTCCAAGATCACCTTGATCGAGTCGCAGATGAACCAGATCAAAAGAAATTAATTTAAACCATTAGATTGAATTGATCAAATAAAAATGTGTGCCCCTTCACGTGAAGAACCCTAGAGATCAAGTCCAAGATCACCTCGATCGAGTCTCGAATGAGCCAAATCTGGAGGAATTAATTTGAGCCATCATATCGAGTTGATTAAAATAAAAATGTGTGCTCATCCCTTCATAAGGACTTGAATGTAGTGACTAAGACTTCTAAAATCTTGACTATAATCTTCACAACCAACACTATTATTATTTCACATATATGTATATATATATATATATATACATATATGTATATATATATATATACATCTACATATATATATATACATCTATATATAGATGTATATATATATATATATATATATATATATATATACATGTATATATATATACATGTATATATACATGTATATATATATACATGTATATATACATCTATATATATAGATATATATATATATGTATGTATACATACATATATATATGTATGTATACATACATATATATATATCTATATGTAGATATATATATATATGTATATATATATCTATACATATATATATATATCTACATATAGATATATATATATATGTATAGATATATATATACATATATATATATATCTACATATAGATATATATATATGTATGTATACATACATATATATATGTATGTATACATATATATGTATGTATATATATGTATAGATATATATATACATATATATATATGTATCTATATATATATATATATCTATATATAGATGTATATATATATATATATATATGAGAAAAGAGAGCATGAAGCTTACCTACACATAACTTTGGTGAAGCTTACCTAATATATTCCATTACAAGTAATGTTTTAAAGTAAAAACTTGAGGATTAAAATCACTCTACATGAATATATTATACAAAAAATTTCAAGTCAATCCAATACTCTTATCCCTTATAATGGAGGGGGCTCAATTTGAACAGCATAAGTATTACAAAATTTGACCTTACTTGATAGAAATGTTAGAGTTGTTTGATTTTAATGAAATTTTGTTTACTTTATGTTTTTACTAAATGATTTAAATCCCTAAATTTTCATTTTAAAATATTGATTTTGGATAAAAATATATCTAAGTTGTATGTAAGTTTGGTGATGGTGAGTTGCATGCTCTCTACCCTCATATACCTCTTCTCCATTTGCAGTAGGAAGGAACCCATCTCCTCCCTTACATGGAAGGAGGTTAGAGGAGAGGGAGGGGAAGAGCGAGTCCTACAACCACACGAAGGAGAGAGAGAAGGGCGGCAATGGGCAAGGTGGGGTCGCAGGTGGTAATTTCAAACAAGAGGATGGATTGGGTGGTGGTGGTGGTGGATGCTCTTCATGGGAATCTGATAGAAGAGATGCAAGGATGGTGAAGAAGAGGTGAGGGAAGGGGAGAGAGAAAGAAGAGAGGAAGGAGTAGGGAAGGGATGGAAGGCATCACCGATGGTGGTGGGGATGCGATGGGTCAAAAGTCATGGAGCCAACGATGGTAGTGTGGTACATGCGACGAAGTTACGTCACTTGGGATTGTGTCATCGAGGGTGGGAGAGAGACTACGAGGGATGAGGAGAAGGGGGGAGGAAGAAGGTGATGATGGTGGTGGGTTGAGGGTTGTTGGGCGTTATGGAAGGGGGTGTTGGAAGAGAGGGAATTGAGAGAAAGAAAAGAGAACAAAAGAAGGGTGATGTTTATGTGGGAAGGAAGAAAGAGCAGGAGAGAAAAGGAAAACAAGAGGGAAAAGGAAAGGGGGGAGAATAAACTGAGATTATAAAAAAAGAAGAGATTTTTAATTTTTTGTAGGCTCTTAAGGCCATGGAAAAATTACATGGAAATGAGAAATGTGAAAACTTAACACACACCACTTTCTTTTTTGGATTTTTATTTTAAAGAAAGCAACAAAGAAAATAAATCTACTGACCAAGAAGCAAATAAGCAAGAGAGATGCAACACAAAAATCAAAATTTATTACTAATCAAAGGAATGTTTACAACTAGAATTAAAAAGAAAGAAGAAGAACAAGCAAAGAAAGAGAGAAGGAAAAGAAACTAGAGATGAAGTAGTTGAAATGAGGACGAATGCGACGAAGTCCAAGATGGTCGAAGGAGGAAGAAGTAGTCGAAGAAGAACCTAGAGATGAAGAAATTGAGGTGGAAGGTGAAGGCAGGGGAAGAACCAAACTAGAGAAGGGAATTCCTAAGCAACTAAGATAATCTAAAATCTAATTAGAAGGTATAGGAAGAAGGTGGGAAAGGGAGGGGAATGAAGAAGAAGAAGAAAGGAAGAGGAAGAAGAGGCTACGGAGGCAGAAGAAGACCTAAGGAAGAAGGAGCGAGGAGTGTTGTGTGCAACTAATGGAGGCCAACGGATGGTTTTATAGGCAAAGGGGAGGGGGTTGGACGTCCATAGGCTTGGTTGGCAAGGAATAGGTTTAGGTTTTAGGTAATTAGGATTAGGATTAGGGTTTTCCTGAATTCTCGTCAATTTTCTACTCGTGTATGTTCTAAATTTCAAATTACAAAAAAAAAAAAAAATTGTAACAAATTAGCTTTCACACGCAACTTGAATCACTTAATTTGAATTTAAAATAAGAAATTTATGGCCAAAATGCTAAATATATGCTAGGCTATCACAAATTTCAAGATTAGGGTTGAGATTAGGATCTTGATTGGCTAAAATCATGGGATGTAATTGAAGCCTAATTAAATTAATTGATTTCCACATTTAGATGATTCCAAAGAAATTTTCTTTTCATTTTTCCATGTAGGAAACATTATGTGGCAAGCGAATAAGGTAAAGGCTTCTAGAAGATAGGATGAGGGCTAGGATTAGGGGAGTGTCACTATGAGTGTGACCTAGGTTAGTAAATAAGGTAAAGGCTTCTAGAAGATAGGATAAGGGCTAGGATTGGGAGTGTCACTAGGAGTGTGACCTAGGTTTTAGGATTAGGTTTAGAGTGAAGGATAGAGTTAGGATTAGGGTTATGTGAGCTAAGGGGAGCTAGTTTAGGGTTAGGGTTAGGTATCACGATTAGGGTTTTTTGTGAGGCTAAAATAGATAGGTTTTGACTAAGGTCAGAGTTAGGGTTTTCAAGGCCTAAATAGATTCTTCTCCTCTCAACTTGAGCTCTGGTGATTTGGATTCATGCTTCTTCTCCTCATGAGCCTGAGGAAAGGATTCCTGCACATAGCAAGATCTAAAATTAGCACAAAATAGGCTTAAAATCATAGTTTTAGCCATATCAAGCAAATATGCAATTATGTACAATATGACCTACCTAATGCAGTTAACACCCAAAATCAACAAAACTAATGATGTTAACACCTAATTATGCTCACTTATCAGTTGAGCTTGAGGAAAGCCTGGTTTTGGAAGCAAGTGGAGGCAGTGGGACCAACCTCTTAACTCAAAAATGGGGATTAAAGAAACTTCAAAATTTTTTACTTGCGCAATCGACATAGCCAAACTATGAAAGTGATGGAAACAAGATCCCCATGGTAAACCCAACTACAAGGGACACCCAAGTGTACCAACGCCATGGAAAGGCAAGCAAGCAGTCCAAGCTGCTAGAACAAACTAATCCACCTAAGCAGTTAGCCGCCTGAGGTAGCCTATACACCTGACTTCAAGCTCCCTTGAAATGGCTGGTAGTTCACCTAAACTAGCCTGTGAGAGCTGGTTGGTCCATTTAAGGAGATGGAGAGACGCAAAACAAGGACCCTCAAGGTAATGCCCAAATATCTTGGCGGATAGATCGCCACAATAATCCCCTCTCACATGTAGCTACAAACACCAACTGCAGTTGGGCATCCGCTGGTGCTCCATCGATGCCAACAAGATATCATGGTTGAACATAGCGTGCAAAGTGCCCATGGGCATCATCCTTTGACTTGAAGTTGACAATCAAGCCCAACAATCTGATCCTCCCCAAGCTGCAGGATAGGTCAAGAGAGTGTTGCAAACTTGCCAAGGGCCTTGTGGAGGGTTCAACTACCCAGACAACTCTCAGTCAAGGACTTGATTAAGCGAGCATCACATACCCACTAGAGGTTATGAAGTGGATTATCAAGCACACCTGTGAGGTTTAAATTACTAGAAAATATGCAATCAGAATAAATTACTAGAAAATCATATTACAACACATCTGTATTACAACATTTAAATTCGTATTACAATACATTTGCTTTTGCAAATACAAGCTAATAGGCTGAAACGTATTAGGATATTTAAATTCGTATTACAACATATTCGCTTTTCTAGACACAAGCTAATAAGCTGAACCAACAAATTCGCTATATATTATTTCTCAAGATAGTTCCCTTTCTTCTAATGGACATATCATATACTTCAACTTTGGTTATGGTGCATACATTATTGATTTTTGTTTATTAACCCCTCGAAATTTAATTCCCAAGTCATAGTATTGAGGCACAATAATAATTTAGGTACCCAAGGATTTATGAAATAAGGACATGGATATTTGTACTCAGCAATGAGATAATACCTTTAACTTAAGCAATTTACACATAAGGTTTTAATAGCGCGAGGAAAATTGAGGACTTCTCTACCTAGGATCATTGGGGGTTACAGCGACTCCAAGATATATGTCGAAGGCTTTCTAGACTCTATCCACACTCTAGACGTCCATTCCTAATAGAAAACAAGAATAAGGAGCTACAATATAATTAACACGAAACTTAAGGGTGAAATCGTAATTTAACAATCCAAAGGAAAAAGAATAAGAACTTACTACATTGAAGAATATCTCAATGCGATTTCGACGGCGTGTGATTTACCAAAATCGGACCACGAATGCTCCCTGAACCAATTAGTTATGAAAAACATGGTCAAGGACCTAACATGAATTTTACGTAAGTTTATAAAATAAATTATTATAAAATCAAGTGCAATTCAAAATCCACGGTCAATTCCGACATAATTGTCAAAATCAAATGCAAGAGTTGAGTAAACTATTCTAAATTCAGAATCAACAATTACTTCAAATGAAATTTTACAACGACAATAAAATGATAATTTGGTTGATAATCTTCAACTACTGCTTCTGCAAAAACATGAAAAAAAATTAAGGTTGTATTAGACGCTTTTTTTTTTTTTGACTTAAAAATAACTTTAGCATTCAAAACTTGAAAATGCATCATTCGTAAGATGCCCCGAAGGGAGAATTCGAGTAGATGTACGGTATACTCCAATGCCTTCCATCGGAGGATACATCTTAAACCTGCGTCGGAGGCTTCGAAGCAATGATGGGCATTTCGTCGAACACCTTCATGACACGCTTCATCTCGCAGCAAGCACGCACACACCCATCAATCGATCTAATCCATAACATCATAATAATCCCTGATGTTATGGATCTTGTCCACTGTGCAGTTGGAGGGACGGCACCGATGGGCTTTCAGGTGCACCCCCTTGGCCAGTCAGTGCCGACGTCGGCCTCGGCCGCCGCCGCCGTCGTCATCTCCACCCACGCTCCTCCTCTCTAAGATTCGCCCGCGTGCAGTAGAGAGATCGGAAGGCCAACTCTAAGATTCGCTGGTGCGGATCGGGATCGAGGATGAGAGTAGATGCTCTCGTCTCGATCGCTGGCCCGCCGCACTTGCCTCCACGCCCAACTACTCCTCCTCCTCACGCTACTCTCATGCCTCACCACGCCTCTGTGATGATCCACTGGCCCTCATGCTCACCACACCTCTTCGATGATCCACAGGTCCTCATGCTGTCTATGCCTCACCACGCCGCTGTGACGAGCCACCGGTGCTCATGCTGCAGGTTATGCCTCACCATGCCTCTGCGATGATCCACCAACCCTCACGCGTTTATGCCTCACCACACCTCTTCGATGATCCACTAGTCTATCAACTCATGCTTTTCTGCCCGCCCGCCCACGCCTCCATACCAAAGAAAAGTTACATAAAGGAAGCTGGCGGTCCCACACTACAACCACCACCTCCAACACCTCTTCTTTCCTTCTCCCACACGCACTCACAATGGGGCCTTCTTCTTCTTCTTCTATTTGTATCGTGTCCTTTTTTCTGTTCTTGCATTGGTCTTCTCCACTGCAGAAGTGGGAGACCGTGCATCCTTGCTCAAATTTAAGTCCACCTTAAGTGGCAGTGACTCGCTGCTGCTGGATTCTCGTGGTGATGCTTTCACGGCATTAGTATATAAGTTTATGGAGAATGGCTCCCTCGACATTTGGTTGCAAGTGGAAGTCTTGTTGGCCAATTTTAACACGCTCAATTTGACCATCAATCAGAGGCTTAGCATCTCCATAGATATCGCACTTGATTAGTTGCACATTCAGGGCGAAAGATCTTTTACTATTGATTCCGCTGGTAATATCTTTAGAGCATTGGTGTATGAATTCATGCCAAATGGGAGTCTTGACATGTGGCTACATCAGGACATGACATCAAATACGTCCATAACTAACAACATGTACCACTTGAGAGTCTTTCAGTGGCTTAATATAGCAATAGATATTGCTACAGGATTGGATTATCTGCACAACCAGATAAAATCACCGATTGTACATTGTGATCTAAAGCCTAGCAATGTTCTTCTTGATGATGACTTGACAGCATGTGTCAGTGACTTCAGGAGTGCTAGGCTCCTATCAACCAGAGTCGAACCTGAATCAAGCATCACGAGGATTAATAGAGGATCCATTGGCTACTTGGCTCCAGGTATGATGAGACATAACTCCACCATGCATTTTTTCTTTCATGCAATTGCACAATCTTTGACCATTCGCAACGTGCTTAACAATTTAAATTAGAATGTTTTTCAATCATGAAAAAAATTACTATAGGCAATTCTACAGACAACAATGGTGTTGGATATAGAAGGTCAAGTAAAAGAAATTTCCTTATAAAAAGGGAGAAAGCATATGTTAATATGGTAAAGGATTTCACATGTATTAACCTATATCGAGATCTTTTGATAGTTCTAGTATTTTTTCTTAATAGGGTATACAATTTTCTAGTCAATATCATCTAATACCTTGCATATCTAAAATTGCTGCAGAATCAGGAATGGGAAGCCCTATCTCTAAAATGTTGGATGTCTATAGCTTCGGAATACTACTTCTTGAGATGTTTACAAGGAAGAAACCAACAAACCAATCTTTCACAATAGATTTAAATTTCCATAGGTTCGTGGAAAGGAGCTTTCCTCAGAGGATTCAAGAAATCCTTGATCCTAAGATGGTTTTGGCAGAACAAGATGGCGTGATTGGTCATAGGACACATAAGTGCCTTACTTGCATGATTCATATTGCTTTAATATGTTTCAATGAATTGCCTAGAGAAAGAATGGAGATACATAGAATACTCAAGCAACTAGATCATATCAAGAGGTATTTACATAATGTTGCAGGGTAATCACAAACATAGATAATGGATGGTAATCTGACCCTTATATAGCTTTACTACTGATGGTTTTCTTCATAAGGTTTGTTTCAGCAATGAGAAGTTTTTTGTCTTATGTGATTATTTCACTCACTATAAGAAAAATGTATTTATATTTGACTAAGAATGCCCTTACATATTTTGAAGGTTGAAGGCCATTGAAAAAATGCTAAGTGTGGTGATATTCGTTGTCACTTATGATGGGCATGGTGACCTTAAGAAATTATGGTTCATCGAGAATCACCTCTTCCTAAGAGTGAGATCCCCCAACAAGGTTTATTGGCATCTTGGTGACTACTCAATTGGTGCCCTATGTTTATGAATGTGCTATGCAACTAAATTTTTGTTAAGACAACCACATTCTTGATAAGATGTTTTGCTCCATTATCAGCCACTAATTGTTTGTTTGTGTTGTCATAAGCCTATTTATCATGATTTTGGATGATACCTGTAAGCTCTATGATAAGATCATAATTTGCAAGATTTGCATGTGAGAAGTAGTAGATGTATGCTTATGCTATTGGAAAATCATTTCAAGTTACAAAAGACAAGTTTCTTTCCATAGTCACAAAGCCAATGTCATCTAAGCCTCATATTAGTGATATTGAATTCTGTTATCTCATAGGCATTATTGGTGATGCACGTGGTATGTTGTAAATCTCAGAATTGGTAAGCTATAATGAAAAGACTTGTGAAGGCTTTTCTTGTTCTTCAATTATCTTTAAGCACAATGAAAATATCAAATTTGTTGATGGAATTGCAATCATTGCATCTAAAGGAATTAGAAACCATTGTATTGAGGCATAATGCTTGGCACGTGTGGGGCCTCTACAAGTAGCTTCTACTAAAAATCTAGCTAAAGTAGATGACTTTTAGTAATCTTGTATTGGATCATTCCATGCTATTTATACCATATATTGATCTCAAGCTTCGACCTTTTTACTAACTTCTATAGTGACTTACTACCTAGAATCACTAGGTTTGGGTTTATGACAACAATCTTATAGATCTGTTTATGGATATGGTGATTTAGCTTACTTGTTATCCTTGTTGACAAGTACTTCTTATATTGTAACATTGGGGTCTAGTATGTAGTCAATCAATGATAAGAAAAAGTGCATGAGACTTCTCTTGGTGGTGGAAGGCCTGTACAAACACCCATCGTGCCATCTCACCTATCTAAGCTAACCAAAACAACTAGGGCACGATTACATAATCCAACTGCATATTGTCAAATGGTGGGTTGTTTACAATACCTACTCTTTACCCATCCTAACATTGGGTTTGCAGTAAATTAATTGTCTTAGCCAACTAATGTCTGCACCAATTGATGAGCACCTCAATTGCTCTCAAATGCATATTGCGCTATTAAAGGGGACCATTGATTTTGGTATTCTTCTTCTGCGAACAACTAATATACAATTGATAGCATACTCTGATGCCAATTGGGCATCTTGTTCGAATGATAGAACGTCAACATCTGGCTTCGTTATATTTTGTGGATAGTCACCCATTTCTTGGTCATGTAAGAAATAGCCCATCATTGTTGATTCCTCTATGGAGGTTGACAAGCATCGTGCTATGCCAACACATTTGCTAAGATTGTTTGGATTCAATCACTACTACGGGAACTTGGCATACCACTAGCTTCTCTGATTCTACATTTGTGGTAGCATTTGTGCAACACAACTAACTTCGAACGTAACCTATCTTCCATTCAAGAACTAAACACATCAAAGTGGATTACCATTTTGTATGAGATAGAGTGGACAACAAGAACCTTCTCATGCGATATCTGCCTATTGAACTGCAAGTTGCGACATATTTACCTAGTCCTTGAGCAACAACAGGTTTCATTCCTTATGTAGCAAACTTAAGCTTCTAAAGTAGCCTTAAGTTTGAGGGGAGGTGTTAGTATATTGGACTCAATGTAATTATCATCATCTCAGTGTTGAGGTTGTTTTACTAATGTGGCATGGTGTTGTCAATAAATATGCACAGATCTAATGTACATGTGGGAAGGTCGTTGGTGCCTCCAAATGTTCATATTCTTGTTTATAAATGGTTATTTGCAAGGGTGTGTGGAGTGTGCCACCTTTTACAAATATGATCATCATCATTTCTATTCTATTACAATAGAAAAGAGAAGACTAGGTGCATTTATTTCTATTGAGTAGGTCTGCTAGGTAAGATTGGGAATCAACCTCACCACTGCTCTTGCTTCTATATGTCTCACATGACAGAGATTGGGTATGATGATTGTTAATTTACAAATACATTTTGTTGACAATCTTGTCATTTTTTTTCCTCCTATAAGAAACATGCAAGTGTAAAACTTCTTTTACAATAGTCATCCATTTGCTATTTAGTTGTATTGCTATTTAAAAGTAATTGTTGAACTATTGCTATAAGCCTTTAACCCGAACTCTAGATCCTCAGATGGATCTTCCAGCCATGGATTGATGCCACAGGATTGGCAGATACACCTTATCCACATTTATAGGTTGGCAACATCCCTTTCTATGGAGGTGCTTGACAATGAAAAGTGCTTGGATTGCAATTGTTACTCACACTTTTTCTGTCTGCTTATAAGCTTCTTTCTTTCTTTTTGGGAAGAATCATTACTAGAAAATTGACTTTTAGCAATGGCTAATTACCAATAGGTGATGAGTTCAATTTATTGGATAATTAATTAGCTTAAGTACATTTTAAACTCGTCTCATTAGATTGCAATCAGAAGTAAGTATTAGTTTATCTTAATTAAAAGATATTTTGTTAGAATTTGATAAGTACATCTCTATTTATGCAGGGTCATATGTGCAAAATTTCCAACACCCAACCACCTCTCCACCGCTAATAGGACACTAATCCTCACCGGCCTCAATTGACCACCTCTTCACTGCCAATGCA
This sequence comes from Thalassia testudinum, assembly GCA_037157565.1. Classification (NCBI taxonomy): domain Eukaryota; kingdom Viridiplantae; phylum Streptophyta; class Magnoliopsida; order Alismatales; family Hydrocharitaceae; genus Thalassia; species Thalassia testudinum. The sequence goes on from JAZHRO010000024.1 coordinate 81,758,935, forward strand.
AGGCGACTATGCTTCTCTCAACAATCCTCCGCCGAGGTTCGTAACCGCTTCCCGCAATATCTTCAAGTTGTTGGAGAAAGATTTGGGAGGGAACGGATTAGCGAAATGTCTATAGAAAAAGCAAGACGCCCATGCTCAAGGGGGGTGGAGCGACCATCTTCAGACGAGGTGGTTCTTGGTGACACCACCACCAGATGTTCCCCCAACACCATCCATTGTTCACCATCTTCCTCAAAACAACCTAACGCCATCTGGGTCTTCTCCCATCCTTATCGCAGACACACCACTACCCCCATAGCCGTCCCTGCCCTCAACTGCTCTCGCCACAAAGCATCGCCAACTCCTCGCTACCACTACCATCTCCTCGCAGCCACCAACCGTAGCCCCCTCTTCTCCTTCTCCATCTTCATCTTCCACTCTTCTTCCTTATCCTCCATAAAAGAATGCAAAGTAACGTCACACGCAGCCACTCCATCGAGCCTCCTCCAACCGCCAACCTTGGCCCCATGCTCACTTCGGCAATCTCAAGCACCGTCGAGCATCCTCACCGACCGCAAGCACCAGCCGATACCTCCACTCTTCACTATAGCTACCCATCGACGCTGGCATCGTGCCCTCCGGCCAGCAACCTCCGGCTAGCACTCACCGATGCACCACCACCTTTACGACGCTCGACCTCTGGCACACCACCAACGACGTTTACGCCGTTAGCCATCACCTCCTCCTTACGTGCAAGCTCCTCCATCAACTCCTCTATTTCTCAATAGTAACGCCCCTATTAATGTTTACAAATTTTGTTGCGAGAAACACTGTTTATTTATTTGATGGATTAATATGTTGAGATGAATTTGCGTAGATATCCTTCTACTCAATCAAAATTACTGGTGGTTGAATGCCTCTCATGAATGATATAGAACATGACATATTGGTTATATTGAACAAGCTCTGTTTTATTAGAGGTTAATATTTACAGTGATTGCCATTACCAAGATCACTATTCACTGTTTACAGGATATTATAGTGTGGTGATTTTGCATGTGAACACCTACATTCTTAATTAATTGCTTAGAATGAAAATTAATGTTGGAAATGAGTGCACTAGTTAGTATGTGCACCCATTGATATTTCTGAATAAATGAGGTACCACTCACAAGTTTAATAGGCTAGTTCCTCCCTGTAGAGACGACCTAACTATTTTCGTGGTTAGATTTTTGGTATTAGATGTTTTGAAAAGCGATTTTCTACCACGCAACGAACTATAGCGACGCAACATTTTATGTACAAAAATTCATCGAAAATGAGAATCACTCTTTCAATAAGCTCGACAACATTGCTAATAGTTGCTATTTGCAACAATTAAACACTTAACTGTCACCAATATTAAGGAGGTAAGTTGTTATGACTTCGAATGTTATTTTATCAGGGAATAAGCAACGATTTATAAAATTGTCATTCAAGAAAAATGAAGAAGGTCGACTGCATTCATCAATTGATGATAGCGTCATCATCTACCATAACTAGCTTTAATTCATCACAATCAAGAGACAAATGCTCCTACATAATCGCTAGAGAGTTATAATTCACTACATATCCATTCTAAGAAGAGTGCACTAAACAGGCTTAATTCTGAAATTTTAAACAGCATATTATGAATACAGAATAATCACAGGGTTTTTTAGGGGTTGAACAACAGTCAAATGTTCATTAATGACTAATAAGAGGATCCGTGCAGACAGAAACGGGTTTTCGCGCACTTCGAGATTCAAAACAGTACACGAAACCCTAATTTTAGACACGCTTAAATAACAGAGGTTCTAGTCAGGATAAATTCCATCTAAACCTTATAAAAATCATATCAAAATATTCCATGAGGTTTGATACCTTTGATTTGATCTTGGGAACTCATTTTGACCTAAAATAGAGTCTCAGACAGAAAGTTGCCCTAATTTGGATTTCTACATAAATTGCCCAGTCAAACTTGGTCAAAACCAAAATCTGACTTTACCATTAGATTTCTTGGTTCGAAATTAGGTTTTTACCAAAATTTGGGCCCAATTAGAGATTATCATGACATAGTTTGCATTTTGATCCAGTCTAACTCTTTTTCTCTCAAATAGTCCCTCAAGTTTTGAAATCTATTGCATTGAACCCCTACGTTTATTGATGGAGGCACGCTTCGCAAATTAGAATTACGATTCAGAGGACTCATCGTCATAGCTTACAAAACACATCTATCAAATAAAATTTATAACCGAAACTCAAAAAGTGAGTCTCAGGTCGAACACGGGAAGGCGAACGTTTGGTTTTGAAAATCAGCGTTTCTCTTTTATTTCTTTTTGTTATTTTTATCTTTTCTAATTTTTTGGTATTTTTTTGGGCAAGAGATCAGGTCGATGACTTCTAGCTAATCTACTTGCAACAATATAAGAGAGAGAGAGAGAAACAATCATCTATTTATAAATGAATATTTGTTACACTACGAAAGTGGAAAATCTACACTACGAAAGCGAAAAAGATAGAAAGAGGTGAGAGAAATCCCCCTCGACGGTTGCTCGAAGGACGACTCGCTCTGACGTCGCTTGGAGGAAGGTGGTGAGGAGCAGAATGAACGGGGATGAAGTTGGAAGATGGAGGGCAGGGTAGGATGGCGTCGTGGCGAAGATCTTCTTCCCAAAGGGCAGTGAGAGGATGGCCATGGGATGCTCCACGAATGGGGATGAGGGGAGGGAAAACTATTTGATTTTCTATTCTAGAAGAGCATCCGAGGCTTAGGACAAGCTCTCTCTAGAGCCTTGGAGGTGGTGAGTGGAAGAAAGGAAGAGATGAAGAAAAATGGGAGGGGTAGGGATCCTTTTATAGTGGAGGAAAGAATCAAATTCGTATACAAGACATTTAGTGATGGTCATAAACATCGCTGAAGATCCGCCGCAAACGTCGCTGAAGATAGCCCACGTGCCCATGGCCGTTGATCTTCCTCAGACTGCATATGGTGCTATGGGACTCCGATCAAGGGGTTTCATAGGAGTTGGACTCTGATCGTCATCCTGATCAGATTCGTATGGTCAGGTTGTCAATCCGAGGCTTCAAAATAAATCTCCTCTCCTGACCACAAAAAGGACGCAATTAACCTAAAATAGACACAACTACTCTAAATGAAGAATGATGCATACTATGTAATATTTATAATATGGAATGCAAATCTAAGCCTAGGAGCATGCATAAATAGGCATTTTAACTTAAATGGATGTGTCTACATCATACCTCCATGCTTATCTTTTGTTAGTCCCTAGCAAAATTAAACTACATGCTATGTATAAAAACAGAATTAAGACTCGATCGCTTAGGCTTAAGTCTTTTATTAACAATAGAAAATTTCAATTAAGGTCCTAAACTACGAAAACTCAACAGTACCGAGTGTCTGCCAGAATGCAGACCGTCTAAGTCATCGTCTTATTTGAAAAGGGAAGATAATTTTTTTTTTCTTTTTTCCTAATTTTTTTTGGACTTTTGGAGTTTGAGAGTTCCGAGATAACTTTTTACAACTACCCGACCGGTCCAAGACTCGGAAAGGACTCTAAGTGCTAAGCATCTAGTGAAAAGAGTGAAAGACTCACTAGGCGGTTGTTAAAACGGACTTCGAGTTTATACAACCCTAGGTGACCTTGCCTAGAGGTTTATCTTTTCAAATGGTAGCTTTCTTCCTACTTTTATTTATGGGGTCAACACAAGGGCGAACCCAGTGTATATCTCCTCGGTTTATTCTACTTCCCCACTTCTTCCTTAAGTGTTTTGGGAATTATTGTGCATTTTTGTGAGCTGGGCTCTAGACAACCAGCCAATGGGTTGTTACCCATGGTAGCTTGTCAACCATACTCGTGTAGTGAAGTGTAGTTTTATTTATTTTTTTATTTTATTTTCTCCTTTTTATAATTTTTCTATATTTTATTTTCTTTTTCATTTTCTTTTTTTTTCTTCTAAGTAGGTGGCTTCCCTGATCTAAGATTTACCTAAAGGCAATACAACAAAAATGGTCTTGTGGTTGGGCTCTGGACAACCGACCGATGAGTTGTTAACACCAACAACTTTCCAACCATACCACCCTAGATAGTTCATTAGCTACCCAATTTTCGAAGAAACCGCCAAAAAGTGAGTCAGTGCGAATAGTGTGTAGATTCTTAGACTTAAAATCCCCTCAAATCAGAGGGCGGGTTAATAAGTCGCATACTTATCATCCCAATTTATTTAGCCAAATTAAAATGAAATTGAATTGGCGAGGACTTAAGACTAAGTCCACATTCAAGTGGACACCCGGGCTAATTAAGCTCGAAGACCTAAAGAGTCTAAGTATTTAGGTCCTCTCATATCATTTCCTAAAGTTAATAACTTCCAAATGCCTAAGTTCTCTTCTCCTAATTCTTCTTTTTTTTTATCTTTTTTCAAATTTTCAAATTTTTTTTATAAGAAACTAAAAGAAATTCTACGGAGTTAACAAAATGATCTCAGGAATTAATTATCCACCCCCCATGCTTAAATGATGCAATGTCCTCATTGTAAAAACAAAGACATGAAAAGAGCAGAGTAAACAGAATATCACCTGAACATCATAAGAAATCCGGTTAGCTCCACAGAGAACATGAAGTATAAACACGTGCTAAATTTAATGCCTTCAACTAGGCATAAAATACATACAAGGAAGAAATTGAGAATTCACAAGTGTGGATCAGAATCAAAATCAAAAGATTAATCTTCGACCCGCCAGCAGAAGATGTCCACAGATATGGACAAAATTATGGTGCAAACCCATGCCCCATGGTCGAGTGGTTCTAAGGTTCTGAATAAAAATCACCCAGAACTTAAGATTATTGTGTTTGCGGGGCCAGGCCTGCAGTTTTGTGGTGTGTAACCCAAGACCAAAGTGACGGACAATGGGTAAAGATGGTTCAATGGTTCGAATGTTCACTTGACGTTCAGCTCAAAAAAATATTCAGTTATTTCTAACTTAGGTTGCACGTGAAAGATATCGTAAGGATCCTGGTAGAAAGTAGGTGGTTTCAGGTCCATAGGTACCCTTAGATCCAAAATCAAAGTTCCCTCGGAATTAGCCTCCTAAATTTTTAATTTCAACTTCCTATCCTCCGAAATCAATGTTTTTGGGACCTCCAGATCATTGTACACCCCATCTAAAGTACCCAAGTCCAACAATTGTGGCTCAATCATGATTGACTTAGGTCTGGTAATCTCAAGAATATCATAATTCATCTCTTCAGGGTGTGGTTGAACAATGAGACTACTGATTGAATCATCAGGATTCAGATCCTACAAGTTAGCTCCAACAAAATCAGAATCTTCAATGGTCAGGCTATCAAATGGTTCATCATACTCCTCGAGCCTGTTTATCTCACTAAAATCATTTTCTTTAACTTCAAGTGAGACATCACTCAAAGATTCCTCACCCTCAGAATAAAGAATTCTTGATCCTCATTTATATATGTCTCGAAATCATGTCATTTCACCACGGGTTTCTTCTCTCTTCTTCGTCTTAGGACTGTACCGATGGCAAAATCTAATGCATCGCACATTATCTCAAAGTCCTGGGACTAGTTTGGGGGTTGTAAAACAGGTGCAGTGGAGACTGTTTCCCTAATGGTGTTGTAAGCCTTGATGCAATCAGGTGTCATGTGAAAAAGGGCATCATTGGTTAAAAGGTCAGTCAAGGGCTTAGAAAGTTTGGAAAATCCTTAATGAACCTTTTATAGAAGCCAACATGTCCTAGGAAGGATTGGATTTACTTGACCGAGCTAGGGGGTGAAAGTTTGGAAAATAAATCAACCTTAGCTCGATCTACTTCGATGCCCCTATGTGAGATGATGTGACTGAGGACAATCCCTTCCTGAACCATGAAATGGCTCTTTTCCCAGCTTAAAACCAGGTTGACCTCGATACATCACTTCAAGATCTTCTCTAAGTTTCTAAGACAATGGTCGAATGAGTTCCTGAACACGGAGAAATAATCCATAAAGACCTCTAGGTATTCACCCACCATCTCTGAAAAAATGGCTAGCATGCAACGCTGAAAGGTTGTGGGTGTGTTGCATAACCCAAATGGCATAAGATGGAATGCGAACGTGCCATACGGGCAAGTGAATGTGGTCTTCTCTTGATCCTTTGGTACAATAGCAACTTGGTTGTATCCTGAATATCCATCCAGGAAGCAAAAATATTTCTGCCCTGCCAATTGCTCGAGAATCTGTCAATGAATGGCAAAGGGAAATGATCTTTCTTGGTGGCCTCATTAAGCTTCCTATAGTCAATGCACAACTGCCATGCGGTAGCGGTGCGGGTGGGGATAGATTCTCCTTGGCCATTGGTGACCATGGTGAGCCCAGCTTTCTTAGGTACCACTTGAGTGGGGCTCACCCAAGGGCTATTGAAAATTGGGTAAATGATGTCTACGTCAATCCATTTGATTATTTCTTTTTTAACGCCCTCTCATATATTCAGGTTCAATCACCTCTACATCTGGCGAGAAGGTCAAGCCCCATCTTCCAAATAGATCTTGTGAGTGAAATAGTTAAGGCTAATTCCCCTTAAGTCAGAAATTGTCCACCTAATGGCTGCCCGATGCTCCAAGAGGGTTGTAGTCAACCCAAGTTCTTGATCCCTAGTTAAATGGACATTGATAATCACAAGGAAGGTCTGGTCAGGTCCTAAGAAGACATACTTGAGTTTATCGGGCAAAGGCTTTAGTTCGGGTGTAGGTGGGACAACATTTGATGGGTAGGGGAAAGGTAGGAGTTGATCAACATCAATCTCCTCGAATGGAGGTTTCTGAAGGTAATCAGCTCTACATAGGTCAACCTCCATAGGATGGAGTGGGTCAGGGTAGTCATCAACTGGTTGAGTCAGATGGTCTACTAAAGAGCTAAGAGTGAGGCATTCTTCAACCAAAGGTTCTACGGGATTGTGCTCCTCAACCCAGCCACAATCAAAAGACTTATCCGCCCTGAAGATATCCAATTGCAATTTCTTGTCTCCAAAGGCAATTTTCATGCACCCTGTGTCACAATCAATGTTCGCCTTAGCCGTAGCTAAGAAGGGGCTGCGCAGGATGATGGGTGTGTTTTATAGCTGTGCGGGGACTTCCATGTCCGAGACCAAAAAATCGACCAGGAAGTAGAAGTCCTTGACCCGAACAATTACGTCCTCGACTGCCTCCTTTGAGGTTTTTACAGATCTATCAGCCAATTGGATAGTCACAGGCATGGGTTTTAACTCCCCAAATCCAAACTGGTGATATAGGGTCGTTGGGATGAGGTTGATCGAAGCACCTAAGTCCAAGAGCACTTTATCAAATGTCATGTCCCCGATATTACAAGATATCAGGGGTACTCCTGGGTCAGTTCGCTTGGGAGGTAGGCTACTCAATATTACTGAACTAGCTTGTTCTAAGAGCACAACCTTCCTAGGTGCTTGGGTTCTTAGCTTACGCTTCGGCATACAGACATCCTTCAAGAACTTAGCGTAAGCCAGGATATGCTTGATTGCTTCGAGGAGCAGAATATTAACCTGGACTTGTTTGAAAATCTCCAACAGCTCCTCATTCTCAACTACAACTTTCTTTTTCTTCCTTTTCTCCAATGCCTCAGGGTATAGTGTTTGGGTTTGAATTGGGTCAGTCTCCAGGTTCTTGGGTTCCTCCTGCTCATCCTCAGAATCGGGTATCTCAAGAAGTGGGGTCCTGGGAGGGGTTGGCCATTTGGGGTCCTGGGTTTTAGTGCCGCTTCTCAAGGTAATCGCATTGGCTGAGGTGTTGGGACCATGGGTAGATCCTTGAGAAGAAGAGAAAGAAGAAGCACCAAACCCAAGGGGTGTTTGTGGGGCTTACTAGACCATGTGGGCATGCCCAGGATTGGCTTGGAACCCTTGAGAATTGGGGCCTCTGTTGATCACATTTCTCAGGTTCGGTTGTGGCTGAGAAGGAAGGGACCCCTATTGTTTGCAATCCAATAGCTGGCTCAATTGTCCCTTCACTAATGCCATTTCCTCCTGATGTTTCTGATTCATATCAGCCATCATTTTTATCAGTGTGTCCATTTGGTTTTGTGGGGGAGGGGCCGCCCTATTCTGATTATAGGGTGGTTTAACCAGTGGACCTTGCTGATAGGAGGGGGTTTGGCCTTGGTTGGTTCTGGAATTGATTCGATTTTTGGTTCGTCTAAGTGAAATTCGGGTGATTACGCCATCTAATGTTGTAGGTGTTGGAGAAGGGGTCAAGTTTGGAGTAACTTTGGATGGCCTGGACATCTTCAAAGATAGAAGGTGCCAAGGGGGAGGGGGGAGAGTAATTAGGGTTTGAGGGAGCAAAGGTCCCTCCCTGGAACATGGTCAAGGGTTGTTCCAGGTGCATTTGGTTCATTGGCTGAGCTAAATCTACATTGTGAGCTTCCTTTGCTAGGGAGAGGGTTTGTAGCGGGTTTCTGGTTTGGTTCAACAGCTCATCAATCTTTTTGTTCACCAACTCAACTCGATCCAACTTTTTGGTTATAATGTCCATGTCAACCGTTCCAGAATTGGCTTACACTTCATAGATCCCATCACGGGGTTGAATGGATAGATTAAACTGGGTTATGGAGGCAATGTTGAGCTAATTCTCACTCATGGACTCAAAGAGTTTGAACACGCTCTCCTCATCTTTATTCAAAAAGTTGCCTCCACATGAGGCATCAATAAAGTTCCTCAGGTTGCTGTCCAGACCATGGTAGAAGATCTAGGCCAATTGCCACCTTGGAACCTCATGGTGTGGGCATTTCCTCAACAATTCATTAAATCTTTCCCACACCTCATGGAATTGTTCCCTACCTTGTAGTGTAAATGTGGTAATGCCTCTTCTAAGGGCATTGGTTTTACCTATGGGGAAAATTTTTTTCAAGAATGCATGCCTCAGTTCCTCCCAGGTGGAGATGGGTCTCCCTAAGGTTCTAAGCCAGTGAGATGTTTTATCTTTTAGGGAGAAAGAGAACATTTTAATCAAACAATGTCCAAGCTGATGTTCTTGAGTTTTACAGTTCGGGCTATCCAGTCTAGGTCCTCAAGGTGTTTGAAGGGATCCTCATTTGAGCTCCCATGAAAGTGGCTCTGAATTAAGCTTAGGACATTAGGTTTCAGCTCAAAAGCATCCCCCCCTTCGGGGACCCTAAGATGTGGCTCGATTTAGATAGCAGACGAATCGTAAAAATCATAGAGAGGCCTAGGTTGGCCCTTAGGAGGTTGTGGTGGGTTAGATGGGTTCAGTGGGGGTTGCCCTTGAGGGTTTTGCAATCGATGTATGGCTTGCATAATGGTTTGGATCTGTTGTTGTTGAAGTTGGTGGTTAGCAGAGATTTAGACCTGAATGATTGCCATAGCATTAGGTTGGAGTTGATCCTCAATCTTATCAATTCTTGGTTCAGTCATTTCCCTTGTAAAATCAAGTCTCCTCCTGATTTCCCTTTCTAAAACAAACAGCTCAGGATGAAGTGATCATCTCCCATGCATACACTAGAGAAGAATGAGGAGGGATGCGAAGAGAGACATGTGTGAGAAGTGTGTGCACAAACGAGCAATTAAGTCTAGTCCTTATAGTGTATACCTTAGGTGACCTAGAAGCCTCAAAGGGAATGATCAAATCTGCAAGCACTTAACCACCCTTCCCGATGTTAATCTGGTCAGGTTGATTATGTGAGGATTGAGGGGAAGGCTTTTCCTTTAGCTTTCGCTGCCTGTTGAACATCGGAGGACTACGCTATCAGAGTTGGTTTTGAAAACTTGTCGTTGTAGTTCGAGTAGCGAAGAACTCATGTTTAATAAATAAAATTTATACTGAAAAAGAAATCCCAGGTCAAACTTGGGGAGGCTACGTCAATCAAAATTCGCAATTATATTTTTTTGTGTTTTTGTTTAAAAAGCGGAATAATCACAACGAAATGGAATATAGACAATAAGAGAGAGAGAAAGGGAAAACATTCACTTGATGTTGCAAAATGTTTTTACAACTAAGAAAGCGAGAAAAGATTACACTAGAAAGTGAGAAATTATTACAACTAAAAAGCAGGAAAATTCTACTCTAGAAAGCAGGAAAAAGGAATGAGAGAGAGAAGTTATCCTCCTCGACGATTGCTTGGAGGACGAGCCAGACGAGACAACACCTGGAAGACGAAGAACGAAGTGGGAAGAAGGAGGTCGAAGCAATAGGAACATGAACGAGGCAGCACGTCGTCGTCGTCGCAGGATCCGCTTCCAAAATGCGGGCGAAAAATTGATTTTAGTTCTTGAGGAGCATCCCAGGTGTGGGACAAGCTTCTCTTGAGCTTTGAAGAGGGAGAAAAGAGAAGAGATAAGAAATTCGTATGGAGGGGGTCTCCTTTTATAGTTGCAAGGGGCCATTTTGGACATTCTAATTTCAAAAACATTAATATGGGACCTTTAGTGGTGGACTTAAACGTCACTAAAGGTCTGTCGTGGGTGACATGTGCACGCGCTGCGTGCGCCCACTCTTCTTCTCCGCCCAAAATGCATGCACATGTTCGCGCGCTCACAGTCGTTCGATCAAGAGATCGGACGGCTGAGAGAAGCTATGCCCGTGTCGCATGCCCGCGTGCGATCACACATAAGCGCCGCGCGTCTGATCGCGCGTGGGTGTTATCGCTCGCTCCTCGCCGCTCGATCTTCATTGCGCGGCTCTAATCGCATGCCTACTCTACTCCCGTTCTTCGATTTGAAGTGTAGCATGGCTCGAACGCGCGCCCTTCGCTCGCGAAGGGGCGCTCGACCACTGCGCTACGCCTCCTCTTTAGGCAAGCGGACGCTTTTGTGCGCGCGGCTCTGTAGCCATTGGACGAGCATCCAATGGTTGAGATCAAGCGAGTGGGTGAAGAAGGAAGGTTGCAACCGGTGCTGGGCGGCTATGATGGTGCCATGTGGCACCATCTAGGTTGTCCATCTTCTGAGTGATGTAGATGGTGCCACGGGTGTCGGATTGGGCCGATTTTTGTGCCGTTAGGCTGCGATCGTCGATCCGAACCCATCCGTGCAGTCAGATTTGTCGTCTGAGGTAGGGATTAAGACCATCTTGGCCCTTTCACTTTAAGGTTCCTCAGTCTCTATCTGGTGCTACGGATGTCCGATTAGGGTGATCTTGGAGTTGTTGAACTCTAATCGTTGCCCTGATCAGATCTGTATGGTTGGATCTTCGATCCGAGGCCCTGATAAAATGTTGCCCTATCCCTAACCATAAAAAGGAGATAATTACTATACTATTTATACAACTTGATCTAAATGTATGATTATGCATGTTATGCACTATTTACAATGTATGATGCTAATGTGACACTAAGAACATGCATTAATAGACATTTTAGGTTAATCAAATGTATGCACATCACACCCCCATGCCTATCTTTTGCTAGTCCCTAGCAAAAACTACATGCTATTTATAAAAAAGTTAGGTTGGATTACTTGGGCATAAGTTATTTTCAACATTAAGAAAATTTTTTTACTCAGGATCTGAACTTTCAAAGACACAACAGTATCCGGGTATCTGCCAAAATGCAGACCGCCTCAAGCCCTCGCCTTATTCAAAGAAAATTTTCTTTTTCTCTTTTTCTTCTTTTCTAATTTTTTTGGATTTGTGAGTGGCTTTCTACGGCCACTCAACCCACCCAAGATTTGATGAGAACCCTAAGTTCTAAGCATTTTATTGTGAATGTGATAGACTCGCTGATCGACAATTAGAACGGACTTCGGGTTTCTATGCCTCTAGGTGACCTTAAAAAAAGAGTTCTGCCTAAAGGTGTATCTTTACGACCGGTAGCTTTCTCCCTACTTTTATTTTTATGGGATCAACACATGGGTGAATCCAGTGTATATCTCCCTGGCTTATTCTACTTCTCTGCTTCTTCCTAAGTGTTTTGGAAATTTTTAGCGCATTTCTTGAGCTGGGTTCTAGACAACCGATCGATGAGCTGTTACCACCGATAATTTGCCAGCCGTACTCGTGCGACGAAGTGTGGCTTATTTCTTTTATTTTCTTTTTTTTCCTTTCTTTTCTCCTTTTTCTTTTTCTTTTTCTTTTCTTTTTAACTTTCTTTTTAAGTAGGTGGCTTCCCTGGTCAAAGATTTACTTAAAGGCAGCAAGAAGAGAATGGTCCAGTGACTGGGCTATGGATAACCTACCTATAGGCTGTTACGCACGATAACTTGCCAGCCATATTACCCTAGAAGGTTCATAAGCTACACAATTTTTGTTAAAACAGCCGAACACCAAGTCAGTGACAAGATAGTGTGTAGATGCTTAGACTTAAAGTTCCCTCAAATCAGAGGGCAGGTTGATAAGTCGTGTACTTATCACCCAAACTTATTTAATCAAATTATAATAGAATTCAGGATGGCGAGGACTCGAAAAACAAATCCACATTTTAGTGGATACCTGGGCTGATTAGCCCAAAGACCTGAAGGTCTTAGTGTTCAGATCCTAATGTAATATTTCATAAGATTAAAAAGTCCTAATGTCCAAGTATTCCTTCCTAATTCAAATTTTTTTATGTATATATAAGAAGAGAAATAGAATTTACAAGAATTTCACAGAGCTGATAAAATGATTCAAAAATGAATCCACCCCCCCATGCCTAGCTGATGTAATGTCCACATTGAGAAAAAGAGACATGAAAGGAAGGGTAGAGTACGAAAGATATTACCTGAATATGAAGCTCGGGTTAGTTCTGAGTCAGACTGTACAACTACTGAGTTTAATGCCGTCAGCTAGGCAAAGTCCAGCCAAAGAAGTCACAACATGGCTAGAGCAACCATGTCTGAGACGGGTTCTGGAAGAGTATGGTCAATAACAGGCTTCAAACGTTGACCGTTGACTTTGAAAGAATTGCCCATCTTTGGGTCAGATATCTGAACAGCTCTGTCTGGAAAAATCTGGTCGATAATGAACGGGCCGTTCCATTTCAAACTAAGTTTGTCGGGAAAGAGCTTAAGTCGAGAATCGAATAGCCAGACCTTTTGGTTCGGCTCAAAGCTCTTGCGGGAAATCAATTGGTCATGTAGAGCTTTGGTCCGAGCCTTGTAGATCTTGGCATTCTCATACACATCATTTCTTAGCTCCTCCAACTCAGATAGTTGGAGTTTCCTGGTCTTCCCAGCTAAACTCATATCTAGATTGCACTGCTTGATTTCCCAGAATGCCCTATGTTCAATTTCTACAGGTAAATGGCATGCCTTTCCATACACCAGACGAAATGGGGACATGCCAATGGGCGTTTTATATGCCATACGGTAGGCCCAAAGATCATCATCAAGCTTTTGAGTCCAGTCTTTGCGATCAAGCCTAACCGTTTTCTGCAGAATATTCTTGATCTCCTGATTGGAGATCTCGACCTGTCCATTCGTCTGGGGATGGTAAGGTGTGGAGATTCGGTGATTAACCCTGTATTTAGCCAGCAAATTACAGAACTGGACATTAGTGAAATGAGTGCCACCGTCACTGATGATGGCCCTCGGAATCCCGAACCTGCTGAAGATGTTCTTCTTGACAAAATCGATGACCACCTTGTGGTCATTGGTTCGGGTGGAAATCGCCTTAATCCATTTGGGCACATAATCAATAGCGACACGAATGTGCTGATGTCCAGATGAAGGGAGGAAGGGTCCCATGAAATCAATGCCCTAAACGTCGAAGATTTCAACAGGAAGAAATGGGTTTAGGGACATCATATCTCTCTTAGTTATGCTCCCGAGTGCCTGGCATCGAGAACATGACCTTGAGAATTCCTGGGCATCCTTGAATAAAGACGGCCAATAGAATCTAGATTGCAAAATTTTTGTAGCCATCTTTTTCCCGGAGAAGTGTCCACCACACGCAGATGCATGGCAGAACTCGAGTACACTGTTGAATTCATTCTCCAGAACACATCGGTGAATAATTTGATTAGAGTTGATGCGGTACAATTCAGGGTCCTCCTAGAAGTAATATTTGGCCTCATATTTGAGTCTATCTCATTGTTGCTTGGTCCAATCCTAGGGGATTTGACCAACGGACAAATAATAAATAATGTCAGTAAACCACGGGGTTTGGATGCCTAAAACTGTAAGGATGGTTTCGTCCGAAAAAGTATCAGCAATCGGGATGTCTAGACGAGAAGAATCACTCAGAAGTCTCGACAGATGATTCACCACGACATTCTGTACCCCGGATTTATCCTTGATTTCAAGATCAAATTCTTGAAGCAGAAGAATCCAACGAATAAGCCAGGGTTTGGCATCCTTTTTGGCCAAGAGATGTCTTAAGGTCGAGTGGTCGGTATATATAATAACATGGACCCTAAGAGATAAGTCCTAAATTTCTCCAAAGCAAATACTACAGCTAGTAACTCCTTCTCAGTAACAGTATAATTCCTCTGGGCCTTGTCCAGAGTTTTACTAGCGTAGTAGATGATAGAGGTCTTCCTATCAACTTTCTGACCCAAAACAACCCCGACCGTGTAATCAGATGCATCGGTCATGATCTCAAAAGGGGTTGTCCAAACCAGTGGTTGCAACATCGGAGCACAAGTGACTGCCGTTTTAAGAAAATCAAATGTCTTACGGCATGATTCATCGAAATCAAACGGAGTTTCTTTAGCCAGAAGATTGCTCAGAGGACGAGCAACATTCGAAAAGTCCTTGATGAATCTCCTGTAGAATCCCACATGACCAAGAAATGATCAAATTTGTTTAACAGATGTGGGAGGAGGAAGTTTAACGATGGCATCAACCTTAGCTTTATCTACTTTAATTCCCCGCTCAGAGATTACATGACCTAAGACTATGCCTTCTTGTGTCAGGAAATGACTCTTTTCCCAGCTAAGGACCAATCTTATTTTGATGCATCGTTTAAGAATCATTTCAAGATTAGCTAGACAAGAGTCAAATGATTCTCCAAAAATAGAGAAATCGTCCATGAAGACTTCCATAAACTCTCCCACCATGTTAGAGAATATGGCCATCATACACCTTTGAAAAGTCGCAGATGCATTGCATAAACCAAATGGCATCCTACGGAAAGCAAAGGTTCCGTAGGGACAGGTGAAAGTAGTTTTTTCCTGATCCTCGGGATGGATAGGAACTTGGTTGTATTCTGAGTAGACATCAAGAAAATAGAAGTACTTCTACCCGGCTAATCTTTCCAAGATTTGATCAATGAAAGGCAGAGGGAAATGATCCTTTTTCGTGGTCGTGTTTAGCTTCCTTTAATCGATACAAACCCTCCAAGAGGAAGCTGAATGAGTTGTGACAGATTCTCCTTTCTCATTAGTCACAACGGTAACCCCGGCTTTCTTGGGAACAATCTGCATGGGACTTACCCAAGGACTATCAGAGATCGAATAAATGATTCCTGCATTGAGCCACTTAATAATATCCTTCTTGACCACTTCTCGCATATTTGGATTTAATCTCCTATGCATCTGGCAAGAAAGGCAGGATCCATCTTCCAAAAATCTTCTATGATTGCAATAAGATGGCTCGATCCCCCTAAGGTCATGAATGGTCCAACCAATTGCCTCCTTGTGTTCCTTCAGAACCTTAATCAGTTTAATCTCCTGCTCCTTTGTTAATTTAGCACTGATAATCATAGGGAGCATCTTATGTGGTCCTACAAACCGATATTTCATATTCTCAGGTAATGGTTTCAATTCAAGGTGGGGTAGGTTGATGATTGAAGGTAAGGAAGATGCTGATGAAGACTTATCAAGAGGAAGAGGTTGAGAGTGAACAAAATCAATAACCTCTTCAGAAGATAGTAGGTCTGCCATAGAGGGTTGCAGGTCCAATTCATCATCAGAGGAGGAACTTTCAAATGCAGAAACCACCATACAAGTTTCAATATTCACATTATCGTCCTCAAGTTCCTCAATAAATCCACAATCCTCGAATTTATTAATCACCTTAAAAATATCCAATTTCATTCTTTCATCCCCAAACACGATTTCCATGCTACCGCTTTCACAGTTAATGTTGGCCTTAGCGGTAGCCAGGAATGGACGCCCTAGAATGATGGGCGTGTTCCTCAAATTTTCAGATACATCCATGTCAAGGACAAGGAAATCTATAGGAAAATAGAAATCCTTAACCTTAACAATAACATCTTCAATAATGCCTCGCGGATTTGTGACCAAACGATCCGCTAACTACAGCGTTACTGAAGTCAGCCGAAGTTCACCTAATTCAAACTTCTCGTAAAGAGAAGTCGGAATTAGGTTGATGGATGCACCCAGATCCAGCAATGCTCTATCAAAAGTGTAATCTTCGATGACACAAGAAATCAAATGAGCACCTAGATCTCTCTTTTTCTGAGGGAGGTGGTGCAGGATAACAGAACTAGCCTACTCGGAGAGTACCACCTTCCTCCAAACAGATTCTCTCGACTTATGCTTCTGTGTACATAAATCCTTTAAAAATCTCACGTAAGCCGATATATGCATGATAGCGTCGAGGAGCGGGATATTGATCTCGACATTCTTGAAAATATTCAGAAGCTCCTCATTACTATCAACAGACTCTTCCTTGATCTGATCAAGGCTTCAGGAAAAAGAACATGAGTCGAATCTTTGGAATCAGGTTCCTGAGCCTTGATTTCTTCTCCAGAGTTCTCCTTTCTCTCCTCAGGTTCTTTAGGATTTGGTAAATCAAAATAGTGTGGTTGTGGATCCTGAGTTTGTTTACCACTCCTTAAGGTAACAGAATTTGCAGATGCATACAAGTTTGGGTCTTGAGGAGGGTTAGGAAAGATTGGAGGGGCTTCATTAGCCAAGAATCGTTGATTTGCAAAAGAAGAAGAAGAGGAAGGACCTTGATCAACCACCTGAGCATGTGCGTGTGGGTCCCTCTGATTTCCGTACCCATGGGCTTGATTGCCCGGGTTCAGGATATTTCGTGGGTTGGGTACGGGTTGAGATGGTAGAGATCCAAGTTGACGAGAATTAGCTATAAGCTCGGTTTGCAAGTTGTCCAGCGAGGTTTTCATTTGCTACATGAGCTGGAGCATGGATCCTTGCATCTCTACCATTTCTTGATTCAAATCAGCCTGCCCTACAGGTTGACGAGCATTCCAAGCTGGCTGATTGACTTGATTTGGGGGCAACTGAGTATAAACATGACCCTGAACCATTGGTTATTGCGGAGCATAGTTGCTGGGTTGGAATTGGGTCTGCTGCCCCGGGTTTTTCCATGAGAAGTTAGGGTGGTTTCTCCAACCCGGATTATAAGCATTGGAGTAGGGGTTGGATCTAACATTCTCCTATACAGCACAAACATCCTCATAGGGTGAGGATGGAGAGAAAGAAAGGGAAGGATCAGCGAAACTGGGATCAAAGGCCCCAGTTTGGAACCCGTGGAGTTCCAAATAATGCTGGCTCGCAGGTTGAGCCGCATCAAGTTGATTCATAAACTCCCGTCCAGAAGGAGCTCGCGATGAATGGAATCCCGAATTCTGGGATTGAGTGGATCAAGAGTTGTTCATTGAGTTTCCAGCCATCCACTCCTCCATTCTCTTAGCAACCAAGTCCACTTTATCAAGTTTATTACAAATCAATTCCATATCGAATGAATGAGAGTCATGGACTTCATTAACATTCGATCTAGGCTACTGGGACCGGTTAAAAGTATCCATAGAGGCATGATTGATCGAATTCTCACTCATCTCCTTAAACAAATCGTGCGCACTATCTGCGTCTTTGTTGAGGAAATTGCCTCCGCAAGAAGTGTCCACGTGATTTCTAAGTTGCTCAATCAACCCGTGATAGAAAATCTGCACGAGTTGCCATTTCGGCACCTTGTGGTGTGGACACCTCCGCAATAGGTCGTAGAATTGCTCCCAGGCCACATGAAACTGCTCCTCGGCCGCTGGCGAAACGGTGGCAGCAACTAGCTTTTCTTAAGTCGTTGTAGTACAGATAGTTATTGCCATCATTTGCTAATATATAATTTTTTTACTCGGAAAATGAAGATTTCCCGGGGTCGAACTCAGGGAGCAAGTTGTATTCTAGAGATATACATGTTCTATTACAAAAATAAAGAGAGAGAGAGATGAAAGTTTGGCTTCTTCTTCTTTTCTTCTTTCTTTCTCTTTGTCTTCTCTTTAGCTTTTGTTCTTCCTGTTCTTCTTTTCTTGCTTCAGATCTCCCTTCCGTGCTCTTCTTCTTCTTTTCTTCTTGCTTCTCTTCTTCTTCTGCTTGGCTGCTCCGTCTCTCTTCTTTTCTTCTTTCTTCACCTGTCTTCAGGACGTCGTCTGATTTTCCAATCAGACGACTTAACCCGCGGATGCTACAGTGTTGCTTCAGTTCTTCTTCCTCAGTCCTCTGCTTCGGGCAGCCCTGGCTGCTCTTTCTTTCTTCAGTCTTCTTCTCCTTCTCTGTTCAGCGGGCGTCTTTCTTCTTCTTCTCTGCCTGCACACTTGCACAACTTGATCAGAGGGGCAAAACCTAATTCTACCCTCTCCCCCGCGTTTCTCTCTCACAGAAGCCGCTCTTAGGAAAGCTCTCCCAGAGCTGCTGGGTATTCGGGTACGGGTCGTGCCCGGGTCCAGGCCCACCGGCGTGCGTGGTGGGCGAGGAGTGCAGGTCGGGCTTAGTCGGGTCGGGCCAGGTCCGCGGGGCGTGGTCGCGGACGAGGCCGGGTCGAGCGGGTAAGTGAGAGAGACCTCACCCCGTGCTCAGGAGGCAACGAACCTAAGGCACTTTTTGCCTTTATGCGGGCGCGCTCCTCTGAAAAGTTCCGAGGTGGGACTAAATGTCCCACCCCAATTGGGCGCCCGCAGCTGAAGACGCTGCAGGAGTTCGCGGTTGCACGCGAGGCCTTTGCCCCAGCTGCAAGCCTGGGACGCTTCGCGGAGATGCCCCGCGTAGCCTGGGAGTCGAACCTGGCCGAATCGCACCTGGAGCTGCAGGTTGAAGGTGCTCCTTCCACGCAGCAATGGCGACGGCGGTCGAGGTACCTGTCCACAGAGGAACGGCCTCTCGGCCTAATCAGATACGCGGAGAACCTTCGCCGTGGCACGGCGAAGGTGGTGGGGGGTCTGGCAGGCGACGGGGCGGAGCGTGAGGGTCGCCCTAGGTCAAACTGCGGGCGGAGAAGTGGGTTTGTTCGGGGGGTCTGCAGAGGGTGAGTGGCGGGAAGTGGAAGGGTGGAGGTTGATCAGGGTGAGGAGGCGGAGGTTCTGTGAGGGTCGGCGAGGCGTATGGGGCTGTGGAGCGACGGGGGCGTCTCGCCGGAGTTTGGCCGAAGACGAAGGGGGTGACGGTGGACAGGAGCGCTCGAGGGTTTAATCAAATAAAAGACAGTGAGGAAAAGAAAGAGGGGGAGATGGGGAGAAGTTCTGACCTAGCTACGGAGACGAAAGGGGCGGGAGCAAGGCGGCAGTCGTATCGACTGTCGCCGGAGAAGAAGATGCCCAGGGGAAGGGGCGGCGGCGAGGAGAGGGCCAGAGAGGCACCAGCTGGGTGCGGCGTGGCGCGGGAAGAGCGAGGGAGGGCAACCCTGCAGCTGGTAGTGTGGCAGAGCGACGAGGAGGAAGAGGAGAGGCCGCCGGAGCTGGAGGGCTTCCTGTCGGAGTGGGAAGAGAGGAAGTGGGGGTCTTTCTCCGTCAGGACCGAGCTGCTCAGAACGGAGGAGCGACGGGGGTATTTATAGAGGCGGAATCAGAGAGGAGGGCGGAGGGAGACGACGTGTCTCCCTCGCCGGAGGACGCCGGAGATGGAGACCCATACCGTCCGTGCGTTCGCACGGCCGGTATGGTGGGTTGCAGCGACCAAGGGGGTGTTCCTGCGACGGCTGTCGACGCAGGGCACCCCCGGTTGTCTTGCTAGACCCTCCCCCTTACCCTGCACGGCGCCATGCTCCGCGCAAGGTCACCGGAGCATGGTGCTGGTCAGGTTTTGGCAGGAGGGACCTGAATGCAAAGAACGAAGGAGAGTTAGGGGCAGAAATGTGAGGGTTCGAAAGTTGAGGGCCAACAAGTAAATATATGAGGACCAAAGTGTAAAGTTGGTCAAGAAGGTTTCTTCTTAGGCTCAAGTTTTTATACATGACTACTTAGGACCTAAGGAATCTGATGGTGAATTTTATTTCTAGATTAAACCTTGTTTGACCGGTCAATTTATGCAAAAATCCAAATTAAGTTATTAATTGGGCATGGTTCTCAATGTAGGTCAAAATGGGTTCCGAAGGCCAAATTGAAGGTTCTAAACCCTAGAGATTATTTTTCTATGAATTTTAGAGGGTTTATTCTATTTTTACTTTGCCTCGAACCTCGTGAATTAAAGTGGGTTTGTTTTAAGGTTACAGATTATCATTTAGTTCCTTGGAATTGCTGTAGCCCTTGTCAGATCATCCCACTTTCCTTCTTATTCGATTTGTTTGACCTATGTTTGGACCCTGAATTACCCTATATGCAGATTATACTGGTAAAATTGCATTTTTACCCCTTATGACTTGTTTTCTCCTTAAACTCAGAATTCTCTGAGTTAAGCCTTTCCTTGAGTTATGTAGGAGCTTTTATCCTTTGTATTAGGTCAAAATGAGCTAGTTATGGCTCATGATGAGGTTCTCATCAGCCGCTGGGTAAAGGTAGTGATTTCCCGTCTTAAAGCATTGGTATGTCCGACAGGGAAGAATTTCTTCAGAAAGGCGGATTTCAACTCATTCCAAATTGCAATTGATCTTCCTATAGTCCTGTACCAATGAGCGGCTTTATCCCTAGGAGAGTGGGGGAAGAGCCTCATGATCATTTGCTCCTCATTCATGTTTCGCACCTTGGTGGTCTAGACCAAAGTGGTCAAGTCCTCCAAGTGCTGAAACGAGTCTTCAGAGCCAAGCCCATGGAAATGTTTGATCAGGCTTAACACCTGGGGCTTGATTTCTACTTCTCCAACAGGAATCTGGACGCCGGGACGTTCCCCATAATTTGAAGGATCATAAAAATCCTTCAAGGGCTAAGTGCCCTGCATTCTCTGCATTTGTTCCAGCTGCCTTCGAAATACCTCCTGTGGATCCTGAGGCAGAGGAGGCTGTTGATTAGCCATGGGATCAATTTAGCCAAAATCCAATCTACATCTCCTAGAATACCCTAGTGGTCCTTCCAATCGGGGATTCAATGACCTTCTTCCCAGCATAAACTAGGAAAAGGTCGGAAGGACTGAGGATAAGAACCCTGCAGCACAACAAAACAAGCCTGTCCTTAAGTAGGGTAGCCTAAGGATCTACAGACTCCCAGAACTCGCCTTAAGATTATAAACACTTTACTCTACTTGCATCTACTCAATCCAACCAGTTAGAAGGAGGGATTGGGGAGAAGGTTCTTCCTTCGGCTTGCGCCTCCGGTTCCTAGTGTACCCCCCAGTCGCGGTCATTTGATGCTACTCCCCTAGCTAGACATCAGATTGATCAGTACAAGTAGGTTAATCATAAATAATCTCAGACTAGGCCCCGAAGAGCGAATCAGTCCTTAAGGCCAACGTTTACTCGATTTTATTGAGGTCTGGGATTGTAGTGCTTATGGAATGTAGTGGGCCCTTAAAATGGGTTGTGCCCTTAATGATCAATTGAGTATGTGTAAGTGTGTGTACAACCAGGATTTTCAAGCAAGATTATTTGTGATGAGTAAATTTTAATGTTCAAATCTTGCTTAAGTAGCTTTTAGGGTTTAGAATTAGGTTGATTTCAATCAAGTTTGAGGCAAACCAGGTTTTCAAGCATGGGTGAATATTGCTTTCCTTTTAAAATCATAAATCAAGTGGAGTGCCTGGTATGAACCTAGATTGAAAATCCTAAGAGAAAGCTACTTGGTGAGTTGATTTTATGTTGAGTGGTGCGGCCCAAACAACTCAAACAATTGGCTACAATTGCACCACTGGGTTAGGCACACAGAAATGATTAGCCTAGAATGATTTCTACTCTTTTATGTGTTGATTTGTGTGTACCGATTCCACAGATCAGAATCTGGTTGAGTAGAAGAAAATCAATTAGGTTAAGTGCCTTGAATGTAGGTGTATGTTGTGTGTATGTTAAATTACCCCACAAAATTATCTTTTTGTTCTTTTTATATACGAGGGTGAGATGTGAGTGTGAGTGAAAATATAACAACCAAACTAATCCAAGGATTTATGTAAACACCTAGGTTAATTGGATTTAAATTTAATGTGATGAAATGAAATCTATGGAGGGGGAAGAATGGGGAGCACTTACAGTCGTCTTCAACTACACTTTACTTTGATCTACCACTTGACAATTCCCTAATAAAGGTATCTGCAAAATAATAGACATGAGAGAAAGCAAGTTAGAAGACAATAAAGTACGTGAAATGCGAAAAGAAGATCGGAAAATCGTTGCCTCCCCAGCAACTTCACCAAAATGTTGAACGTCGGAGGACTATGCTATCGAATTTATTTTGAAAACCTGTCATTGTGGTTCGAGTAGTGAAGAACTCGGGTTCAACAAATAAAATTTATACCGGAAAAGAAATCCTGGGTCAAACTCAGGGAGGCTACGTCGATCAAAATTTGCAATTATTTTTTTTTGTGTTTTTGTTTAAAGAGAGGAATAATCACAATGAAATGGAATATAGACAATAAGAGAGAGAGAGGGAAAACATTCACTTGATGTTGCAAAATATTTTTACAACTAAGAAAGTGAGAAAAGATTACACTAGAAAGCGAGAAATTATTACAACTAAAAAGCAGGAAAATTCTACTCTAGAAAGCAGGAAAAAGGAATGGGAGAGAGAAGCTATCGTCCTCGATGATCGCTTGGAGGACGAGCTGGACGTGACAACGCCTGGAAGATGAGGAACGGAGCGGGAAGAAGAAGGTTGAAGCAGGAGGAATGGGAATGAGCCAGCACGTCGTCGTTGTCGCGGGATCTGCTTCCGGAATGGGGGTGAAAATTTGATTTTAGTTCTTGAGGAGCATCCCGGGTGTGGGACAAGCTTCTCTTGAGCTTTGGAGAGGGAAAGAAGAGAAGGAAGGGATGAGAAATCCGTATGGAGGAGGTCTCCTTTTATAATTGCAAGGAGTGGGGGTATTTTGAACATTTTAATTTCAAAAACATTAATATGGGACCTTTAGTGACGGACTTAAATGTCACTAAAGGTTCTTCATGGGCGACGTGTGAGTGTGCTATGCGCGCCTGCTCTTCTTCTCTGGCCCAAAACGCATGTGCACGTTCATGCGCTCACAGCCGTTCAATCAAGAGATCGGACGGCTGAGAGCAGCTATGCCTGTGCTGCGCACCCGCGTGCGATCACAAGTAAGCGCCACGCGTCTGATCGCACGTGGGCGCTATTGCTCTCTCTTTGCCGCTCGATCTTCATCGCACGGCTTTGATTGCGCGCCCGCTCTTTTTTTTCTCAACCGTGTGCTACGCTTCCTCTTTAGGCAAGCGAATGCTTTTGTGTGCGCGGCTCTGCGGCCGTTGGATGAGCATCCAACAATCAACATCAAGTGAGAGAGTGAAGAAGGAAGGCTACGGCCAATGCTGGGCAGCTATGATGGCGCCACGTGGTGCCATCTAGGCTGTCCATCTTCTGAGTGATGTAAATGGTGCCACAGGTGTCGAATTGGACCGATTTTCACGCCGTTAGGTTGCAATCGTTGATTCGAACCCATCTGTGCGGTCGGATTTGTCGTATGAGGTGTGGATTAACACCATCTTGGCCCTTGCTCTTTAAGGTTCCTTAATCTCTATCTGGTGCTATGGATGTCCAAATAGGGCAATCTGGGAGTCATTGAACTCCAATCGTCACCCTAATCAGATCCATACGGTTGGATCTTCTATCTGAGGCCCTAATAAAAAGTTACCCTATCCCTGACCATAAAAAGGAGACAATTACTATACAATTTATACAACTTGATTTAAATGTATGATTATGCATGTTATGCACTATTTACAATGTATGATGCTAATGTGACACTAAGAACATGCATTAATAGACATTTTAGGTTAATCAGATGTATGCACATCACCGCCAATTCCGTAGACCTCACAACTGTGGTAATTTGACACTTCGTCACAGCCTAGACACTATATTCTACAAAGGGAATGAAGGCCAAATGCCTAGCAAACCTAATCACACCTTCAGGACTTAGACTAGTCCTACCTAGGGCACGTCTACTCCATTTTAATGAGGGGCTAGGCTAGTGCTTGTACTTAGGATATGTGATGAGGCATTGTTTAGGGTTGTGCCTCTTAGTTAACTAATTTGAGCATGTGTGTGCACTTAACAAGACATGGTTCTCAAGCAAGGATTTTAGGATGTGGTGTCTTTTAATGATATGTCCTTACTTTAATGCTTTTTAGGGTTGAAGTTCCTTAATGTTTTCAAACAAGGTTCAAGTGGGCACACAAGGTTTTGCACACAACGGGCGAAAGTCAATTTCCTTTAGAATGATGTGGCCCTAGAGAAACAACCCTAATGTATTCACCCTAATGTTCATGCAGTTCTACCAGATGAGTTGATTTTAATTATGGTGAGTGGTGCGGCCTAAGTCAAGTCATGGTGGCTTCACAAACACCACTCAAAAGAAAGAACACTCCAAAAAGATTATCTCTTCAAGATGTTAGAGTGTATTTTTTTTGGTTGGGTGATGAGTTTGGCATGTGGGTCAAGTAGCCATTCACCATGCAAATTTTGATTTTATATATTTTTTTGTATTTTTTTTTAAGCAAGCAAACACTCAATGGGTGAAGTGGTACTCACAAAAGGTCTTCACAGCATTTTACTCCGTATCTACTGTCTCGGATCGTGCTCCTCCGCCACCCAAGCGTCGAGTTCCTGCAACCAATCAAGTAGAGGGAGAAAATGAGTTAGAAGATGTGAATGTGAATGCATGATGAAAGCAATAAAAGAAATTCGTTGCCTCCCCGGCAACGGCGCCAAAAACTGACGTGCGCTGGACGCGTTGGTTTAATTATGTCATTGCAGCATGCGTTCGCGACGTCGGTTTTAATTTAAGATGTGGATTTGGTGAGTCCAAGTGTCAAACATGAGGAGGTGTGAAGTCAGATTAGTTTGTTGATTTAGTTATCATAGGAATGTTTAGTTTGCTTGCTAGAAAATGAGAAAGAGAGAGAAAGAGATTAGGGTTAGAGCTTGTGTTTAAATCATTCCATTCATTCTAAGAAGATGTGAGCTATGATATAAGAAATAACATTAACATATAGCATGCAATTAGAGTTTGTTTACAACTACAGTAATAGATGAAAGTTTAAGCAAGTGTGACATACAACTAAAGTAAAAAGAGTGTGAGGAGGAGGTGAGGCGGCCATGGTGGTGGAGGAGGGCTCCGTCGGCGGCTCAACAACTTCGGGGCAGATATGGGATGCTTGGTGGAGCTAGGAGAGGGCTAGTATTGCATGGCGAGTGTGGGTGAATTCAATGCCCTTGAATGGGGTGGTTGAGGAGGTCTATATTGGGAAGAAGGGGTTTCCAAACTATGTAAGGGTTTTAGCGATATCCGGGACGTCTCTAAAGCCATTCCATAAGTGTCGGTGAAGCCCCTCGCCCGTCGGTCCTTAGGTGCGCGCGTGGTTTCTCCCTTCAATCCGCGCTCGCGCATCCTCAGCCGTTGGATCCGAGGCGCGGATCGCTATCAAACTGCTGAGGGCACACCACGTCGTCCAAGCCACCCACAAGTGTGTGTACCTTCGTGTGATGGGTGTGTGTCAACTGTTTGATCGCGCTTCAATGGCCACGATTGCACGAGATCAGGTGCTTAGATCGTGCCTCACCTGCATCATTGCGTGCGTCGGTGCTTGGGCGCGGCTTATTGCGCCATGTGGCTCTCATCTCCGTCGTTCGCGCGCGCATGAACGGCTGAATTTTGATCACGTGCCTGGATGTGGCTGATGCATCTCGAACGTGCATCCAAGTCGAGCATGGAGGGTTGCTAACCACTGTGGTGCACTCGCACTTTGTTGCATTTTGCGTGAACGCTCAACCGTCCGATGGACAATCGGATGGCCAATATGCACTTGGCGCAATGGAGAGGTAGAGGTGTTTGGGCGTGACCGAAGTCGACCATTGGATGGTGATGGGAACACCATCATGAGCCTTAACTAGCTCATTTTGACCTAGAAAAGAGAACAAAAGCTCCTACATAACCAAGTGAAGGGCCTAACTCAAGGAAAAACTGGTTTGAAAGAAAAGCAAGAAACAAAGGGTAAAACTGCAATTTTACCATTGCAGTACAACAACAGGATTTCTCAGGGGATAAACATAGGTAAATGGTCTTAACAAGATAAAAAGTGAGTTGGTTCAATCAGAAAAGGGTTAATGTGAAATATGGGAATTAAATAACTTCTTGTAACCCTAAAATAGACCTATTTAATTCAACAAAGTTCTGATCAGGATAAAATTCACCTAAACCCTCTAAAATTCATGAAAAAATATCCTCTAAGGTTTAGAACCTTTAATTTGGCCTTTAGAACCTATTTTGACTTAAATAGGGGTCCTAACCAAATATTTATCCTAAATTAGGTTTTTGTGTAAAATGCCTAGTCAAATGTGGTCAAACCTAAAATCCAAATTCACCATTGGAATTCTTCGATCCAAATTAGGTTTATACCAAAATTTGGACCTAAGGGGAGTTCACCTTGACCTATTTTGCAAAACAGTCTAACCCAATTACATTTAAACCCCTAGCTTTTGAAAATTATTGCAAAGACCCCCTAGCTTCCTCGTCATTCTTTGCAATTAGGTCCCTCCACATTACAGCGGAAGAATCCTACTCTGGCGAGGATTCAAGGGGGATTTCTCCTTGATTCCTCAGAGACTCCCTCTCAAATTTGAAGGGGAGATTCTCTGAGGAATTACCGATCATATGAAGACAATCTCAAGCCTTGATTGTTACCCAATCTCTCATGTGAATGCATGAGAGATTTGGGTATCTCTCACCTTCCATGTCCAACGAGGATGCCCGTGCTTGGAAGCTTGCCTTCCACGCACAAGGCCCTCTGCCTACGACTATAAAAGACACCCCAGGTCCTTCCGTCCATCCTCAGCTTGGTTTGGCCGGAGACAACCCCTCAATTTCGTCTCTTCTCCTCTGGCCAGACACCCAGCGAGCTCTGGCGACCTATTTCTCCTCCTCTCGTCGCTCTGCCACAACACTAGTGGCAGAGTTGTCTCTACCTCCGTCGTTTGCATCGCGCCATACCTACGCACGCACCAGCTACCCTCTTTGTCATCGCAGTCCCCCTCCACTGGGATCTTTGTCTCTGGCGGTGGCAGGTACGCGCCATCCGCCATCTCTTCCCCCTTCATCGTTAAACTAGGTTAGATACTTTCCCCTTTCTCTACTCTTTATTTTCCCTCTCTCTATTTCTATTTTCACCTGTCAACAACCATAGACCACCACCATCGTCTCCACCTCCGGTAGACCACCGGCAAGGTGCATCCACCACTCCACGCACCCACATGCCTTGCCAACTACCTCGGAAGCTCTGCCACCTTCCACTGATCATTTTCCCCCTCTCCATCGACCGCCACACATTCCACACACTGCCCCTGAACAAACCCATCTTCACGGCCACAGAACGACCTAGGCACGCACGCCTAGGTCGCCCCATGCCACGCCACCCACTGAGACATCTTCGCCGTGCCATGGCAAAGCCTCCTGCATATTCTAATGAGGCCACAAGGCCGTGTTGCTTGAATGCAGGTTTTAACCTCTGTCGCCATTGAAGCAGGAGTGAAGCTTGCTCGCAAGCTTGAATCAAGCAGCCTCGCTCTAGGCCCCAGGTCCTAGGCGACACGGCTTCATATCACACACACATTCAGCCAGGTAATTGGCTTTGCAAAGCACTATAGTCGCTGCAATTAAGTGAAAACCCCTGTGGGCACGCACGCGAAGCAAGTGGGACTTTTAGTCCCACCTCGGTTGTTTTCAAACAAGTGGAGCAGTATAAATTGTAAATGTGTCAGGGGCTTATCGCCTCCTGACACGGGGTGAGGTCCCACTCCTCCCCACGCCTTGTCCGTGCCCACGCTCTGCGGACCTGGCTTGACTCGATAACACGTGCACTCCTCGCGCATCACCCACGCTAGTGCGCCTGGTCCCGGGCGCGCTAACCCAACCTGTTTACCCAAATGGCTCTGGGAGAGCGAGCCTAAGAGAGAAAAGAGAGAGAGTTTGCAGGGGAGGGTAGGGGTAGGTTTTGCACTTGCAAGGAAAGGAAGAAGGAAGAGGAAGCTGAGGATCAGAAGCTAAGGAAGGAAGAAGAAAAAAGGAAGATAGCTAAAGACTAAAGGAGGAAGCTGAAGAAGCTAAGGGGAAGCCGCAGAGGAAGCTAAGGATCAGAAGCTAAGGAAGGAAGAATAAGAAAGGAAGGAAGAGAACAAAGAAGGGAAAGCCAAAGAAGAAAGGAGAAGAGCCAGGGAAGAAAGAAGAGAAAGCCAAGGCAGAAAGAAAGAGGAAGAAAGGAAAGAAGAATAGAGAGGCCACAGAGAAGGAAAGAAGAACAGAGAAGCCAAAGAAGAAGAAGAAAAGTAGACAGTTGAGGCTCGCAAGGCCAAAGCTAATGAAGAGCCAGAGAAAGAAAGAAGCCAAGAAGAAAAGAAGAGAAAGAGAAGAAGCAAAGGAAGAAAGAAGAATCAAACATTTTTAAGATGTCTAATTCCATACTCAGACGTCCAATTCTTCCCAATTTCTCTTTTATGCTACATTTTATTATTCATTAACTCCTGCTTTACATTTTGAATTAGATTTTGAGTAATTTTATGTGTTCAGATTGCATCAATTATTGAGATTAGTGCATGAATTCCATTTGCTCCCTATGTTTGACCTCAGACTTAAACTTCGAGTAATAAAATTTATTATTTTCAAAGCGATTTCAACTATACTACAACGCATTACTTTAAACCCGATTTCACTCCCTGTAAACAGATGGAGATCCAATGGTCAGAATTTGAAGTCCCTTTGGCGTGATGGAAGGCACGGTGCTGGCGAGGCTTGTAGGTCCTCAACCGTCCGATCCTTAGATCGAACGGCTTAGAGTGCTCTGCATGATGAGCGTGGCTGTAGCGTGGGTGAGGGCGCGGTGGATGGTGCCACATGGCTGATTGTGGGTCGTTGATCTAATGATCAACAGCCAGAACTTCTTGGACTGATCGAGGGAGCTTCGGATGTTGGATTTAAGTGATTTCGAGTCCGTTGGACTCCATTCGTTGATCTGAATCCATCCGTGCAGTCCGATTTCTCATTTGAAGCATGTTTCAACATGCACTTGTACACATAGCCATTAAACATTGATTATAAGCAATCTTAATTCATCATGCATGCAATTCTCCTAAGCCCATTATGGTATGTCATTAATGTACAAATATCCTCAAAACTAACCCCAATTGATGGAATTATCATCATTGGGTGTAGAGTTATCAGTAGAAAGGTCTTTTTAAGGCATAGAAATTAATATCAGGGTCATTAGTAACACATGCAACCATTGCTAAAGCTCCCACATCGTTGAGGCTCACATAGAAGGATGGCCCTTGGATCTGCGTCTGACGACGTAGGCTTGTGTTGGTGTTTCGTATGTTGAAGAGATGAAGCACAAAGGTTCATAGCATCTCAGCCGTCAGATCTGGAATGGAGAGTTGTGATTGCATGCTGATCACACACTTAGGATCGCGCCTACGTATGATGGCACGTCTGATGGTGCGTCATCATGCGTGTGCGTAATGTCGAGTATCCGTTCAGCCACATGGTTGCCGCTCCATCATCCGATCTCAATTGTATGGCCCAAATTAAGTGCGAGTGCCTACGTTGCCGATTTGAGGCATGCGAGGATTCAATCCTACAACCTCCCTTTCCGCGTACGTCGCTCGACCGCTACGCCACCAACCTTTCTTTGTCACATTTGTTGATTTCTATCCACGTGCTCTCAGCCATTGGATGGATGATCCAATGGCTGAGATTGCTTGATCGGAGGAAGAAGAAGAGCTGCAGGCATTACTGGGGTGATTTGGGTGGTTGGGATGACGCCATCCTGGCCGTCCACTTTTCCTGACTTATAGATGGTGCCACAGATGTCGGATTGGACTAATTTTCGCACCATTGGGCTGCGTTCGTCGATCCGAACTCATCCGTGCAGTTGGATTTGTCATTTGAAGTATGAATTTACACTACCTTGGCCCTTGACCTCTGATCTTTCTTGAACTGCATCTGATGCTATGGAGGTCCGATCGGGGTGATCTCAGTGTTGTTAAACTTCGATCGTTGCCCTAATCAGATCCATACGGTTGGATCTTCAATCCGAAGCCTCGAGATGATATTGCCCTGTCCCTTAGCCACAAAAAGGGCAAATTAATCTAAAATTTGTACAAACTAATCTAAATGCAGAATGATGCATGCTATGTAATATTTATAATGTTGAATGCAATTATACACCTAAGAACATGCATAAATAGATAGTTTATGTGATATAGATGTATCTACATCACTCCCCCATACGTATCTTTTGCTAGTCCCTAGCAATTAAAACTATATGCTATTTATAAGAGAATTAAGATCAAATTACTTGGGCAATAGTTATTTTTCAACTTTTAGAAATTTCTACTAAAGACCTGAACTTACTTAGACTCAACAGCGCTCGGGTGTCTAGCAAAATGCAGGCAACCCCAAGATCTCACCTTATTCAAAAGGAAATGCATGTTTTTTCTTTCTTTTTCTTTTTTTTATTTTTTTTAATATTTAAGTTTAGAGTTTCGAGGCAGTTTTTTACAGGTACCCAACCCACCCAAGACTCGACAAGAACTCTAAGTGCTAAGCATCTTTTTTTGTGAATGTGATAGACTCACTAATTGATAATCAGAACAGACTTCAGGTTTCTATGCCCCTAGGTGACCTTAAAAAGAAATCATGCCTAGAGGTGTATCTATCCGACTGGTAGCTTTCTCCCTAATTTTTACTTTTATGGGATCAACACAAGGGCAAACCCAGTGTATATCTCCCTAGATTATTCTACTTCTCTGCTTCTTCTTAAGTGTTTGGAATTAAACATGCATTTCGTGAGCTGGGTTCTGAACAACTGGCCAATGGGCTATTACCCACGGCAACTTGCCAGTCATACTCGTGTGGTGAAGTTGGCTTATTTATTTTTTTCTTCTTTTCTTTTTCTTATCATTTTTTTTGGTATTTCTTTATTTTTCTTTTTTTTTAAGTAGGTGGCTTCCCTGATCCAAGATTTACCTAAAGGCAATAGAAAGAGAATAGTCGTGTGGCTGGGCTCTGGACAATTGATCAATGGGCTATTGCCCACTATAACTTGCCAGCCATACCACCCTAGAAGGTTCATTAGCTACCCAATTTTAATTAAAATTGTCAAAATGTGAGTCTGTGCAAATAGTGTGTAGATGCTTAGGCTATAAGTCCCCTTAAATTAGAAGGTGGGTTGATAAGTTGTGTACTTATCACCCCAACTTATTTAACCAATTTAAAATAAATTAACAAATGGCAAGGAATCGAGAATCAAATCCACATTTTAGTGGACACCCAGGCTGATAAAGCCCAAAGACCTAAAGGGTCTAAGTATTCAGATCCTACTGTATTATTTCCTAAAGTTAAAAAACTCTAATGCCCAAATTCTCTTTTCCTAATTCAATTTTTTTTTTCAAAAATAAAGAGAAAATAAAAAGAATCTACAGAGCTAACAAGATGATTCAGAGATGAATATCCACCCCCCATGCCTATCTAATGCAATGTCCTCATTGTATTAAATAACATGAAAAAGAGCGGAGTAGAGAAGATAGCACTTGAATTTCGTGATTAACAGGTCAACTTTGAGATGAACAGACCGTATAAGTGTTTAATTTAATGCCTTCAGCTAGGCACACTATACAAAAGAAGAAATCAAGAATTCACAAATGCAAGTCAGGATCAAAATAAGAAGATCGATTATTTGAGCTGGAAAGAGATGTCCACAAATGTGGATGAGATTGTGGTGCAAACCAATGCCCCAAGGTCGAGTGTATCTAAAGTTCTGGATAAAAATTACCCAGAACTAGAGATCAGTATATAAGCGGGGCCGGGCCTAGGATTTATGAGGATGCAACCCAAGTATAAAAAGTCGGATAATAGGAAAATTCACACCAAAAAGATAATCAATGAATTTGTGCTTGGGTTGCACATCCTCAGAATCAAAAATGTCATAAGGGTCCTGGTAAAAGGTTGGTGGTTTCAGGTAAATAGGAACCCTTAGACTCAAACTTCTACTTCCCCCGAAAATGATTCCCTAAATCTTCATTTCCCAGCTCCTATCCTCAATCAGGATTTTGGATTCCAGGACCTCCTACATGTTATGCACCCCATCTAAAGTATCCAACTTGAAGATTTATGGCTGAATCAGAATTGACTTGGATCCAGTGATCTCAAAAATAGAATCATCATTATACTCAGCGGGGTGTGTGTTAGGAATGGGGCTACTGATTGAATCATCCATGAAGTCAGGATTTGAATCTTCTGAGCTAGCCCCAACAGGATCAATTTCCTCAATTATAGGGCCATCAAATGATTCATCGAATTCCTCAGGCCCAGTCGTCTCACTAAAATCATTTCCCTCAAACTCAGGTGAGACTTCACATAAAGATTCTTCACCCTCAGAATAGAAGAATTCTAGATTCGCATTTATATATGTCTCAAAAACATTTATCATTTCCTGGTCCATGGAGGCATACTTTTCCTTGTACCCTGGCTCAGGGATCTCGGGTGAAGTAATCAATTCATCCTCAATTGGTTGCTCTAGACCAAACTGGTCATCCCCGATCTCGTAAAATGTGTCCCCCATAGGTGGCTGAGCGAGTTTTGACATTGGCTCTCCTGAAGGGGGTTCATCCTAGGAATCATTCTAAGATTGAACTAAAGCAACTGCAAATCTCATCCTCAATTTTGACAATTTCCCAAGTAAAAACTCACCCGAGTCCTTATCCTTAATATCATGGAGCCAATCCAACAAATATTTGTTAAGATCATCAATCATTTGAACTGGAAGCTACAATTCTTTAGTGCAAGGTGTTGGCTGAGCTTCTAAAGATTGAATGGTGTTCCTTAAGTTAGCCAACACCTTATCTTGAACTTAATTTACCTGAACCAAATTATTTGGTTTAGGGTTGGGTGGGTTTGGGTTCAATCCAGGGGAGTTAAGGAATTGAGGTTCTTGATTCCCTCCCTGATAATAGGTCACTTTGAGTTGTTTAAAGAGGGGTGGTGACCTATATGCATTGTAATCCTGGGGTGGGTGTGGGTTATAATCAGCATATCCTTCTTAATTGTAGATCGGGTTGTGTTGATCATATAGAGGCGTACATCTATAATCATTATAGCTCGGAGAAGGATATAAATCAAAATCATGGTATCCAGGGTTATCCCTGAACACGGAGGTTTGGACTTATATCCCCAATTAGGGTTATCCCAACTAGTAGATGGGTGAGAATAAGTCTAGTTGGGATAATAATCATCTTGGGAATAAGTAATGGTGGGAGGGTAGGAGTGGAAATGTGTGTAGGATGTGGAAGGATCTATTACAAAATGGGAGGAAGAAAGGTGCCCTGCAGTACAAACAATCAAACCTGTCCTTAAGTGGGGTAGCCTAAAGACCTATAGACTCTTAAAACCCGTCTTAAGATGAAAGAAACGATTTGGTCTACTTCTTTTTGGTCAATCCAACCAGTTAGAGGGAGGAATTAAGGAGAAGGCTCTTCCCTTGGCTTTCACCTCAGGTTCCTTTGATACCCCCCAACCACGGTCATTTGACACTGCTCCCCTAGCTACACATCTGATTAAGTGGTAGAAGCAGATTAATCAACAATAATCTCGATCTGGGCTCCGAAGAGCAAGTCAAATCCTTAAGGCCAACGTTTACTTGATTTTAGTTAGGCTTAGGTTTTAATGTGCTTGGAAATGTGATGGGCCTTTTATCTGGGTTGTGACCTTAATGATTGATTAGGATGTGTGTGCGTGCACAACTAGGGTTTTCAAACAAGGTTTATTGATGATTTGTCTTTTAAGATTCAACCTTGTTTATAGCTTTTAGGGTTCACCTTTAGGTGCATTCAATTAAGTTCAGCTGGCACACCAGGTTTTGAAAGCATAGGTGAAGATGTTTTCCTTTGAAATCAAAATAAGATAGAGTGCCTGATACTGACACTAAATGTTAAACCTAATGAGAAAGCTACTTGATGAGTCATTTTTAGATGAAGTGGTGCGGCCTAAACAACTCAACAATTGGCCTGATGCACCACCGAATTAGGCACACAAGTGGTTACCTAATCTGATTTCTACTTGAATATGTGTTGATGAGTGTACCGATTCCAAAGATTGGGTTACTGATTGAGTATGAAAACTTAGAAGAGGTTGTGTACCTCTGTGGGATTTTTTTAGAATTTTTTATAAATGGAGGGTGAGGTGGGTGGAGGTGGCAAACAAACAGCCAAAACTAACCTTAGGGTTTATGAGAGCACCTAGGTTAATTAGGGTTTGCATTATTAGGTGATGGAATGAAATCTAGGAGGTGGGAGGTGTGGGGTAAACTTACAGATCCTTCAATAACACTTTCTCCAATCTACCACTTTTGCTCGCCTTGAGAGAGTACCTGCAATCACAGTAAGAAAAGAGAAAAGTGAGGTAAAAGATCAGTAAGGCGAGAAATGCAGGAAATCAAAGAGCATTGCCTCCCCGACAACGGTGTTAAAATGATGTTTGTGAGAGAAGAAGAGATGAGGAGGGGATATGTGCCCTTTTATAGGAAAGGGGAAAGGGGTAGAAAGGTATTTTTAAGGCCTAGAAATTAATATCAGGGTCTTTAGTAACACATGCAACCGTTCCTAAAGCTCCCACGTCGCTAAAGCTCTCATGGAAGGATGGCCCTTGGTTCTTCATCTAACGGCGTAGGCTTGAGTTGGTGTTTCGTACGTTGAAGAGATGAAGCGCAAGGGTTCATAGCATCTCAGCCATCAGATTTGGAATGAAGAGTTGTGATTGCACGCTAATCACGCGCTCAGGATTGCACATGCGTACGATGGCGCATCATCGCGTGCGTACGCAATGTCGAGTATCCATGCAACCACGCAGTTGCCGCTCCGTCATCTGATCTCGATTGTATGGCCCAAATTAAGCGTGAGTGCCTATGCTGCCGATTTGAGGCATGCGAGGATTCGATCCTGCAAGCTCCCTTTCCACGTACGCCACTTGACCGCTACACCACCAGCCTTTCTTTGTCACATTTGTTGATTTCTGTCCACGTGCTCTCAGCACTTGGATGGATGATCCAACGATTGAGATTGCTTGATCAGAGGAAGAAGAAGAGCTGCAGGCATTGCTAGGGCGATTTGGCCAGCTAGGATGGCGCCATGTGGTGTCATCCTGGCCGTCTACCTTTTCTGACTTGTAGAAGGTGACACAGATGTCGAATTGGATCGATTTTCACACTGTTGGGCAGTGATTGTTGATTCGAACCCATCTGTGTGGTTGGATTTGTCGTCTGAGGTATAGATTTACACCACCTTGGCCCTTGACCTCTGATCTTTCTCGAACTGCATCTGATGCTACAGAGGTCCAATCGAGCCGATCTTAGAGTCGTTGAACTCCGATCATCGCCCTAATCAGATTCATATGATTGGATCTTCAATCCGTGGCCCCAAGATGATATTGCCTTGTCCCCTAGCCAAAAAAATGACAAATTAACCTAAAATTTGTACAAACTAATCTAAAAGCAGAATAATGCATGTTATGCAATATATATAATGCTGAATGTAATTATACGCCTAAGAACACACATAAATAGATATTTATGTGATATAGATGTGTCTACATTAGCATTGTAAGAGGAGTACCCCAGAAATTTTCCATGATTATTCTGTTGATGAAGACCAATGCCTATCTTGCTGCATGTGGATGGACCTAGTCTCACTAGAGGATTACAAATTATTTGGTGATTTGCTTTCCTTTGACACAACATACAATAGAATCAATACGAGCTTATATTTGCTACCTTTTGCGGGCTAAACCACCACAAGAGAACGATTATATTTGCAAATGGGCTCTTAATGAGTGAATTGAAGGAATCATTTGAGTGGCTTTTTACTCACTACATCATGGCAGTTGGTACACATTCGTTGTCAATAGTTACTAATCGGGATCTATCAATATCTGCTGCAATTTCATCGTGCTTTCCAAATATGGTAGATCATTTTTGTGCATGGCACATTATAAATAAATTTAGTTCAAAGGTTAGGTTCTCTAACTCTGGAGGTGCAACAACGAAGGATTGTTCCCTTATTCATTTCATCCCCTTCATTCTTTCCCAACGTCATTATATCACCAAATGTGTTTAAATTCCCACTTTCATCTTTGTTTTCAGGCTATGTTAGCCCCAAATCAAATGAGGGAATCTTGTAACTTTGTTCTTGACTTTTTGAAACTCAATCAATCGACATCTCACTTGCTTGTACAACAACATTAGTTGTACTCTTTCTTTTGGACACTTCTTCAATCTCTCATTCACCATCATGGTTTCATCAAGCTCTTTCCTTGGAAACTCCAATTTTTTTTTGTATTCTTCCACCTTGTCATTCCGTGCCCTAATTTCCCTAATGCAAGTTTCTCTCTTGCATGGCCCATTGTCATCACTAGCATTAGATGGTTCAGTTGGCACTTCGATCCTAAGTGGTACCAAATCCACTGTAGGTTCAATGATATGAAGAGGTCTTCTGCTCAAAAAACCTTTTTCCTCGAACGTCTTGAGTGAAAAAATGTAGTCATTCGCTCCAACCCTGAACATCTCATTCCTCTAAGGGACCAAATTTGTTATTATCTGACGTGTTTAATACACTTGTTTTAATATGCGTTACAAATATATATTTCAAACAAGAATTCAAGATGTACGATGATTAACTTACCACATTCTCCCCAATGTAATCCCTGACCCTCAAATTGATGACATTTGATCCAGTCCATTTTCTAAGTCTAGGTCATAGAGCCTTATTTACGTTGGAATCCTTGAAGCAATGCTCCATCATCCAAACTTATGTTTTATTATTTCATTTCACATAAATTGAATCAAATATATTATGCAAGCATTTTGTTAAATCAGTTTCATATATATTGTAATAATTACATAGAAACATACCATGCATCCATTTATGTACCCAAGGGATCCAATACTTGTTTGCTCATCTCTTGAAGCAATTTTTTTCGCTCTCCCTCTCATCTTCACCAGTAGAAAATCGGCAATAGTGGAAGACCAATTGAAATACTTCATATCCTCAAGTGAAAAGATGTAATTCATCAATATTCAAGGAAATGGGTACCCCGAATTAGGAAATAGGAAAGTAGTGAACATTAGGCATATCAAGCTCATAATAAACATGTAAACCAACCAACAATCTTCAAAGTGATAGTACGTATGTAATATTAGCTCGATACTTCGCTTGCCATGATGTCTTTCCTTTTTGACTATTGACTCATGGCAAAAGCTTCGCCATGGTAGGCTTTTCTCATTTATCTTTATTTCATATCCATTGCTTGGTATGCCAAGTATTAAACCAATATCCTCATTTGAAAATTCCTCGATTCTATCACCCAACAGAAACTTCCTATCTCCTGCATAACTTTCTATCATCTATTTTAGTACCCTTGTGTCAACATTTATCTTCCCAACTCCTATAACTCTATGGAATGCGATTTTTTCCACTACTTTGATTTGCTTCTTAGACAATGGATGTTTATCTACAAAGTTTTTGAAATGTTGTATATAGTAGTGGTGGGTGACCTTCTCATGATCTATATTTATAGAGAACCTTCTACTTTAAAAATCATCATTCACATGGTATATTGAAATATCAGAGTACACTATTAAAAATCAACCACATGATGTATGTAACCACGAGATGGAATGATTTAGTTCAGATGGATAATGCTAATATTATATACTTACAAACTTTTTTTTTCGATGTTTGCACATCATTTGCATCCTTTGAAGTCTTTTGCGGTGCTTCAATTGTGCTTCCCATGTCAGGTCAGCTCTTAGATGCATTCTTCTACTTAGTTGAGCCTTTTTCCCTCTTCCGAGCACCTTCATTGGATGCCATTGCTCCTCCCTAGTTTGCTGCTTGAAACTTTGGATTGCTCCATCGTGATCCTTCTGCACCTACTTACAAGGATTATGTACAAAAAAGTTGTTTTATGTTCTTTATTTGACAATCTTTTGAAACCCTAAATACACCTTTCCAGATTTCACTGCTATAGTCATGTATACATCATTCATTTATGAAACAAGTTCCTTGAAAAACTATTCTATCAAGATAAAGAACAAGTTCATACGGTGAAGATCTAGTTTTACTCACCTTGATCTTGTCAAGAAGGTGATCGCAGTGTCTTCTTGATTTTTTCTTCTTCATCAAGGGTGCGTTTGCCTGAACTGGAAGGAATGTCAAAAGTCACATTTCTATCACATTTCAAATCTGATACTTAACTTACACACTAACCATTATGTCTCTGATGCACCCCACCAATACTTTAAGTGGTTTTTTGTATTACACACTTCTAATATGATAAGAATGTGTTGTTTTCTGTTACACACTTGTAATTCGATAAGAATGTATCTTTTTCGTTCCATTGGTCTCCTGTATTACAATGCAATAGGTTTACAATTAACTCGATAGAAGGTGTCAGTTGTCTGACATGTTCACATTTTGTTTATTACTTGTTATCTTTGTGTTACCATGTTGCAATAGAACACATACAATATTGCTCGATAAAGTAATAAATTTAATTGGCCTTCCTTTACCTAATATCTTGTAATACAATTATTCAAGTATATTCTCAACACATGTTATAACTGTTAATACGTTATTTTATGTATTTTGAAACAAGCGTTGACAAAAAAAAATTGTAGTACATTTTCTAAAGGTATATTATTAGAAATTTTATGTATTTGACGTGGAAGTTTTTTACCTCCTAATTTTTATCTCGTATTACAATGTTGTATTATAACATTTGTATTACAAATTTATAGATCTATTCATAATATATGTAAAGTGGTCAATTTATTGCATTATATAGTTGAAATAATGTATTAATATGATTAAAGATCTTCTTAGATGGCACATGTAACATCACGTACCCATTTATTTTACAAAAAAACTACTATTTAGTTACAATACATATATTCAAAAATTATAATGCAATTCGTATTATTTTACAACATCAAAGTGCATCCACTATGACCTTTTAAACATTTCTAAACATGTTTTATGTTATTTATAAGATAAGAGCAAATACTCGCACGATTTTTATGGATATTTTTTATGTGACAGTTATTGAATTTCCGATGTGTATATTAAGAAATGTACACATCTTATTTATAGCATAATTAATTTGTAAAAATTTTATTACATTTATTTTTTTAATAATTTTTGATTTGAGATACATTTAATTCTATAATATAATAATATAAAATCATCTTCATTGATATGGGTGATTTTTTTTTTAATCGTTCGATGTCGATGGATCAAATATGATGCTTATTTTCTCATTTATAAGTATTTTACTCAACAAATAGGCCCATATAGGAGTGTGTGAGGGGAAAAAGGGACGGTGGAACTTAGCTGCACGTACTTGTGTCAGCTCCGATATCAGCCATTCGATATAATCGAATCCAACGATCGCAACACTTTTTACCTTTCCCCGATCCCTTCCCGTCCTCCCTAATCGAGACGCCCTCTCCTCTTCATCGTCCTCTCCACCAGCTTTTCACATCCTCCTCACCTCCTTCACCATTTTAGTTACGTGAAGAGTGAGGAGTAAAGCGAACACCACCGTCAAAGCACAGCAAACAACACCACCTTCTCGCTCTCTCTTTTTTTAGGGTTCGTGAAATAAAAAGAAGGCACAGAAAGGGGGTGGAGAGGAGCAGCAGACCTTACGCTTCTCTCTTCTATCCTCACACGCAAGCACAGGTGAAACCAAGGGATAGTGATAGAGTGATACCCACTCACAGATCGAGCTCGGGGGCGTGGGTTCGGGCCACCACTCGCGAATCCGCGAGATGGGTAGGTGGGATTTCGATGAATGCGCTTGAGATCTCTGGGAAAGGTGGCTGCTTTTTGCCGGATCGCGTGTGTAGGTGTGGATCACTGGATCGGTGATGCGATGGGGTTACTTTGGTTGCTTTTTGATTGTGGTGGTATGTTTGATTCGGCTTTGGAGTGGTGTGTGTAATGCGCAATGCCGTCGGTGGGAGTTGGTGCTTTGGAAAATTGGTATCTTGGTGGTGATGTTGAGGTGCTTCAGCTATAGTTTTTTTTCAAAGACCAAGAAAGATCCAATCTGGTTGTGTTTCCGTGTTTGCTAATTGGAAATGTTTTGTTGTTGCCCCAACAGGTTCTGTTTATGATATGAAATTCTATTTCATTTTTGGTTGATGGCTGCCCAAGTTGAACTCCTTGAGTCTCTGTGTGAGACTAACAATACTTCATGATATGGATAGCAGCTCAGTCGAGGTCAACTTAAAGAGGTAACTGATCATATGCTGACCACAATTTCATTATAGATGGCTAGAGGTGGTTGTGTACATAATTCCCACAGATGGTTCTGTAATCAGTTGTGTTTTGTCTGGTAATTAGAATTCAATAGGAGAAGAATTGTCATGAGTTCAACATGAAACTGTTCATGCTGTAATCAAGCAAAGTATTACTTGCCTAACATTTCTTCATTTACCAAAATGATAGAATATTTGGACATGGTAATCCAGAATCTGTAAGTGTATTCAGACTTGAAAACATCAGTGAGGTAGATTGTCAATCTTGCGTTTCAATGGAAACAGATTCTACAACAACGTTGGTGATTCGAATTTCGTGGATGATTCATTGTGGCTTTAATTACCTGCCTATCTTTCATTTTTGAAAGCAGTGCTTATCTTCGAAAACTCAAAATTTGGCTCTTTCTCTGATGTGGAGGGGAGAGAGATGTAAGGAGCTCTTTTGCTTCTCTCTCTCTCTCTCTCTCTCTCTCTCTCTCTCTCTCTGTTTTTTATTTTTTAAAACCTCTTTAGATCCCACTTACATTGGTGGTGTTGTGATTTGTCCACCTAGAGGTATTGGATTTTTAATATATTTGCCTGATTCCAAGGTGTGGAATTGAGACAGGAAAACTTCAGAGTGTCATTGTGTTTATTTACTACAACCCATTTTTACTGGAATGAGATATAGTTGGCAACTTGTATTGCAGTTGTGATGTTCAAGACCAATGCGATTTGGCTGCTGGTGGGTATTTTTCTTCTTCAAGCAATGTCAAACTGATTTTTTCAGCAGTGCAAACTTTGCAATTCAATCATTAATTTCCGATGTTTTGTAGGTGCAGCAATCACTCTGGACGCCCAGGAGTGAATGTGCATTTTGGGATAAAAAGGTTAGACTTGGAAATGAAGCTGGAACCTATTTCACCTTGAATCGAGAGATGGGACTATTTTGCTGTGAAGATGG
Source organism: Thalassia testudinum (assembly GCA_037157565.1). Taxonomy (NCBI): domain Eukaryota; kingdom Viridiplantae; phylum Streptophyta; class Magnoliopsida; order Alismatales; family Hydrocharitaceae; genus Thalassia; species Thalassia testudinum. Next base: position 81,800,477 of record JAZHRO010000024.1, read on the forward strand.
CACTATTTTGAGAAATTTTTTTATTTTGCATGGCACATCCATGCATGCCTATAAGTTTTGTAAAGGTCTTGAATGATGTCAATTTATCATGTAAACATTTTTGTATACAAAAGCTATGGTTTTCATGAGAAGATTCAAGGAAATGTTTCAGATGACTTTTCTGTCTAGTCATATGTGGAATATATATATGGAAACAAGCCTTATACTTGCTTCATCCAACGGAGAATTTAAGCATCCAAGTTTGTTTTGAGTGAATGGAGCAAATCATGGATTGGTTTCCTCATAAACTCCCAAGTTGCAAGCCTTCTAGTGTTCCCATGTTGAGAGTAAATCATGGTTGTAGGGGTACCTAACATTTATAATGAATATCTTTTTAATGTTTAACCCAATAGCAGCACTTTATGTGAAAATAACAATTGGTGCTTTAGGTTTGAAGTGATATGTTTTGTGGCTAAGGTAGAATGAATCAATTCTAAAATAAGAGCTGGAAGGTTATCATTCTCTGAAAAAACCCAAGAGTACCATAACCCTACTTTAAGGGGATGGAGGAGATGTCCACTCTTCAAGAGCATTGAAATCAGAATTAATTTATCTTCCAGTGGCTACAATGAACGATGGAAAAGCAGATATGCGGCCATCTCCAACTCTTCCAGTAAAATTGGTGTAATGCAGCATAATTAAAATTGAAAGATTTGCTTCAGTTCTACAAAATAATGGAACCATTCTAAAGTCAAATTAGGAGTAAGCCCAACACGAAACGAAGGATTGACGACGCAAATCCCTTTTTAAGTCTGAAAATTTTTGATAAAGTGATACCAAGTTATAACTTACAACATATGCACTTGCTTATGACATCCAACTCATTATTTATTCCACAACACAACTAAAAAAACTTTCCTCCACTTGTCCCCTCCAATTGGTTTTCGTACTTTTATAAAGCGTATGTATATTTATTGGGTGTTCATTGGAAAACTTTGCTGTCGTAATAATCTTAAATTTTCATGAGACAAGTTTACGCAATCTTACTCACTACCCAATTAAAATCTGATTTCTGTGAGGTTTTTTTAGTGCTGTTATTTATCTACAAAGTAAGCACCTTGGAAGCCTTAAAGAGGATTTTCAATGAGAGCCTAAGGGACTAGAATGTATACTATGAGTTAGAAATGCGGTGCGATGGCTTCGAAATGTTGAAAAAGTCACATAAGAGGTGTTCCCACATGTTAAACATTATTTGCCTTCCATAATTCATTTGATTTAGACGTTGGACAGTTATGTACGTGTATGGTTGACAAAAGAATTTAATTAACGGATAACAAGCCATCAAAATTTAATTTAACTACACCGACGGTACACGAAAGCTTCTACAAAGTTCTTATAACATATATAAGAGGTCATCATGTCAAAATAACTAAAATCCAAGCTCAAATTAATCATCTCAGAGCCGCAAATCAGAAGCAGCAATAGCTACTGCAGCAACATAGGTTGCTGAAATTCAGCAACAACTGCTAGTCAAACACCTTGAAGCGAAATTTGAACCCCATTGCATCAGATTCAGTCATCTTAAAATACATATCTTAATAAAAAACTCTCATTGATAAGGTAATTTTGATTTGAAGCTCATCTTTAACACAATGTCCGAGTACAAATTGAGATCAATCCTATTCTTTTGTTGTATATAGATCTAATTTACCTATTAATTTGAGCTTTCAAAACTTGGAAATCAGGGAAAAATCATCCACCGAACAGAAAAATGTTGGACTCAAATCTAGGATTCTTCTCATCTTAAAATAAAAAATACAATGCAGTGAATGATGTTATCACCTAAAAATCATTGTTCACCATTGGCTACTAAACAAGGACAAGAGATGATTCATTTTAAACTCAATAACAACAGTGCTCATGTGTTCAATCAAAATCACTGATGTTCATTGGCATGAACTACCCGAGTAATAGCAAGAATTCTCAAATATTGGATCTGGAAATTCACATTCTTCAATATAGTAAAATCTCTGAAAATTCACGTATAATTCGCCAAAAATCCAAGAGAAATTCAGATCAATCTTCAAGTAGAAATATATTGAAATCCTAATGTTACCCTAGCTTACATTATACACAATGTAAGCTAAGGTTGCAGATAAGAAATTCAATGCATTAAAACTATATGAAGAGTACCTCAAACATGTTTTGCAAAATTTAGGTTTCAAATGCTACCAAGTTTCATTGAAGCTTAATTTAACTATAAGGAAGTTAATTTCACTGCTGATTTGATATTTCGAACTTAAATGTGTGTTCAATTTGTGATTGGATCATTAATCGTCTTTTGATGATAAAATATAATCTTGATCATTCAATCATGACATAAGGAAGCACTGTTGTTCGACAACGCATAGAAACAGATCCAAATGCTTGTCATGCTCCGTAATGAAAAGGTCGTTGTTGTAGTAAATGTCACAAATGCAAACCAAATGTCATGTTAATTCTTATTTACTTTACTTAATTGTTAACGGTTTAATGAAGGTTATTTACTGAGAGGCAGTTATTGATATACATCACTCTTTAAGTCCAAGAATATTCTTTAATTCCAAAAAATTTGATTTTATATACAATTATGAATAAATGAATCAAATAATGAAAGAATGGAACAATTATGTGCAAAAGAATGAATTACAAAGCTTGCAAACATTTATCTAAAACTAAGCATCAAATACCATAATTAAATGCTCTATATTATTAATTTACAACTTCTAGTAATTATACTTAGATTTATGTACAGTAATAAGTAATATTATATACTATAGTAATTTAAATTAACTTACTATTGTATATAGTAACATATGATGTAAGTACAGTGACTGATAAAAGTGTTGCTATAACCTTAGAAAAACTATGTACATAAGCTAACTTAAAGTTGGGTTTATATGGACATTTATTACTATATACAGTGACATTTATATCTGTCACTAAAGCTATCATTTATTTATATACATACTAGCACAAACAACACTTTACATCCTATATACTCTATATATACTTCATTTACTAATTACATATATACATATTTACTTATATACAATAAACATATATACATATACTATAGATATTTACATATTTACTATACACTTATACATATATTCACTGATACACACACTAAGGTACACATACACACAAACACTAAGGCCTAGTTTACTTGGAGGGTTAACCCCCCTTTTGAGGGGTTAACCCCTGTTAACTTGGCTACTTAATTCCTCATTTGCTAACCTGGTTTAGTAGCTTTAACATAGGTTTGTCTAACACCAGTTTCAACTAGTGTTAGTCAAACCCGTGTTAAAATTCTACACCACTTATGTCTTTAACATCTCTCATGTTTTATATACCTAACACCACTACTAAGTAAACATCATGAGGGTTAACACCACAACTTAACACCAATTCAAGTAAATACAAACAGGTATTAACACTACACCGCAAGTAAACACAATAATGGATTATCATTAGTTTCACATTTCTTAACACTACTTTCCTAACCCCTCAAGTAAACTAACCCTAAGGAGGGTCTGGACACTTAGCTGAATTCTTCCTTCTCTTCTTCCGTGTACTTTTCTACTTAGACAAGTTTTTAAGTTTTGCCTCTCTTCTCTACTTAAGTCTCTTAGGGCCTCTCTTCATCAACACTTACTGCACACAACACAAAAGCCTTTCTACCTTAATTACGTTATTATTGTTCACTTAATTAAAAGTTTAGTTCTTAGTTACTGGGTGGCCTTTCTGAGGGATACACAGCACCACGAATGGGTAGGACCAGACCTCTACTATGTCCACACTAGTTTAGTTAATTAGGTGCATTAATCCGAAGTTTGTCTCCTCAATGGGTCCAAATAGGCCCACTCACAGTGCATTAATCCGAATTAATCCGAATGCTTGTACATGAATGTTTACCATCCTAGTTTCTTTGTGTTGTCAAATTAAATGAACTGTTTAGAAGTTAAACTTTGTGACTCTAATCTAAATAATGTATTAAAGAGTTAAATAAAATGACATCGCAACCCCTGCATGTATGTTATCCTCTCCATATATTTTTTACTTGTACTATTCACACTCCACCGCACCCCATGATCCTGCACTAAACCGCCCCCTCGTTCCCACAAACCCCTACAATAGAGAGCACTACTTGTCTATATCCTCCCTCTTCCTCGATAGCCCTCGACTGACACTACAGCCCTCACACTGTAGACTGCATCAGATCCTCACCTCTAAGCCATCATAGTGACCGCCACCATGATTGCACAGTAATCATAGGCCCTAACTCACCTGAATTAAGCTAGAACTTAGCTTAACATGAACATTCTGTATGCATATGCATCGTATTCTGTATCGTAGTTGGTATATGTGTTTTATGTATTAAACTATGTTATTTGAGAGGTATTAATGATTGCAGGTAATCCAGAGTTGTAGATGACCGATCCAACCTTATGGATCTATTTGGAATAACGATGGGAGTCCAACGCATCCAAGATCACATCAATCAGACTCCCATAGCACCCTAGGGAGTTCGCAGAAGAGCAAGAGCCAAGAGGCAAATTGAAGAAGACCTAGACCTCGGATGACAAATCCAACTGCACAGATGGATTCGGATCGACGTTCGCAGTCCAACGATGTAGAAATCAACTTAATCGGAGGCCTACCTCATCAGACATAAAGAGAAGAAGAACGGACGGCCACAATGGCGCCACGTGCCACCATCACAGCCGCCCCTCGCCGCATTCCCAACTCCTGAAGGCACCTCTCCTCACAGTGTGGGCAGTTGGATCTTCATCCAATGGCCACGAACGCGCCACGTCGCCACCCATATTTGATCAGTATAAATATAAATAAGCAGGTATATATGATAGATGTTTTGCGCAGTGCGTTGGCTCGCGCTCGCGTGCACGTAAGCAGGGGATGTGGGTTCGAGTGTTGCGCTACGCAAAAATGATGTGGCATCGCGGGTGGGTGCGTGCAGGTGCGTATGTGCGATTGGAGGGGACTGAGATGCATCCATGTGGCATGATCGCACGGGTTGTTGCAAGATCAGGAAGGTGCGAGAAGCGCATGTAGGATTTGAAATCAGACTTCTGAGATGGTGAGGTGGGATTTGAAGGCGAAAATGCGAAGGCGCGTGTGAGGGCGAGAGAGAGCCGTGCGATGAAGGATTTGAGAGCATAGAGCGCGCCACATAGCAGCATCAGAGTGAACCGAGGAAAGAAGAAGGATTTGCACGAGATATATAAGGGACCAAAGGCCTTCCTCCCTTGAAAAAAAAACACAACTCTCAACCCTCTCTTCTTCTTCCTTCTACCTTTCTCTCTTCTTCTTCTTCCCGTCTTCTCTGCCTCCATCTAAAGAATCTGCTGGGCCACCCTATCGGATTGCTGCTGCTTCTCTCAACCTCTACGAAAAGCCACCATGATCTACCCGTGGTGCCCTTGTTCTATTCTATAAGTAGTTTAATTCATGTTATCATTTAGTTTAGTTTCATGTATAAAATCCTTGTTCGAGTTCTCTATGTGATATATATTGTGATTCATTGTGTTTATTATTTAGTAACTAGATTTAGAATAGGTGAATGAAATCAAAAGCATTTTTCTGCCTCCCTATGATCAACCGAGACTCCCAGTTCTATTAATTTTATTTGTCGAGACGTAGTTCGTGCTATACCATGACGTATTTATCTTTTACGTGATCTACACCGCGAGCAAATTAGCGCCGTTGCCAGGGAGGAAAGGATACTTTTGATTTTATCTCTAATACAATATTTTTGTATGCAGGAACAACGACACGAAGCACCGAACGAGGAAAAGTGGGCACTGTGAAAATCAGGTGCACACATTCCTATTAGAAATTCAGCTAGAAAGTACGTGTCATCTTTAAAATTCAATAGCCATGTCTCTAATACTCCAAAAATCCTGAAATTTGGACTAGTACTAGATCATTAAATTATATTTCCAACTCTTCCTTTCCCAAAAAGAAATTCCTTCTATGGAATTTTTAAAAATTCATGGAGTATATACTGATCAGATTACTTGAAAATAGCACTTTTATGAACTTTAAAAATTAATTCTTACTAACATACAAATCAGATGGACTCAAAATTTGTGGGTTGTGAAAGATAATCAAATTAGCTTTCAATATCGTATTTTTATAAAATTTTTGGAGCATATTTGATATAGTTTCTAATAGAAAAATCGACATGGGGTATAAATCCTAGTTTTGACCCCTGGTTAGCTAAAAATTCATAACTAATTGTTGGAAATAGAAAATTTTTTTAAAAATACTCTCTGAAAAGTTTATTGCAAAAGGAATCTTCTTGCCAAGTTTCAAATTGTTTGGATTCCATCTCACCTTAGAGTATACTTTGGAATTGTGGTCTACAATTTGAAAAAGAACTTAGAAGTGCATGAGCCAATAGGACCACATTGACTAACTTAGACTCCAATGAGCTCAAAATTTAGTTGGTGAGGCAAGTCACCTTGTGGACCGCCCACCATCTACTACATTGAAGAAACAAGTTAAGAATTTACGAAAATACATCAAATAACCTACATTTGGCTTGAAACTACTGGGTAGTTCCAACCTCTCTTGCAAAACCTGGTGACTAAGCCTGCAAGGTAGTGTCAAACGACCGTGGTTGCGGGGTAATGGAACTGGAGGTGGAAGTCGAAGAAAGAACCTTCCCCATAGTCCCCTCGTAACCAGACTGGCCGGGTTAGCCTGAGAGGCAGGAACTCCTTATAGTTGGTCTCTAGCCAAATTTTTAATAACATGAACTTAAACGAAAAATCCGGTCATTTGATTTTAAGGACCAATTTGATTACAAGGCCCTTGTCTTGTTCTGCCACTAGTCCCTTGTAACTAGTGTAAGGTCACTAGGACCCTTCTGGTGTCCTTTGACCATCTTAATCATGTACCCATACTCCTCGTCTTACCATTATCAGGGTTCTCCTACCCCAACCTCTTATGGGTGGGATATTGCTCCTCATTATTCAGATACGCAGGCTCTTCAGGATTGGGACATGCCCACCTTAACCTCTTGGACATCCACACAGATCTCACAGCACTTAGAGACACTCTCCATACGAGATCGAGATCTCATCATGATGACTGATTATCTCGATCAGTCCCACCAAAGGCAGGCTCCTACATCTCACAAGAACTCTTAGATCGCCGAACTGATTCAAATAGTCCAGGAAGCAAAGGAGCTTAGAAAAAGGGAATATGAAGGCTTAAGAAAAGTAATTCAGGATGAAAGACAAAGAACCCAAGACATCACCTCTAAGGGCCCTGAATTCAGAGAGAATGTACTGCAGGTGGATGGTGAGCCACTCAAGGTTAAGGAATCAACAACAACCTATAATTGCACTGAACCCACCCACCACCCTTTTGATTCCCCAGACCAACTCTATTATAACCCTCCATCTTCCTTGAGACTCGCATCTGAGGCCACGTCCACACAGACCACCACTGGGGAGCCACCAATAGACTTGCAACTACTTCTCATACTGCGACAAACAACAGCAAAGTTCAAGGACACAGTTGTGAGATATCTACATCAAATCCAGATCACTGTTGATCCAGGGTAGAGACAGATTTTGATTGCAACCGAAGACTCTCTGATGGAAGCCCTTAAAGAACTAGAATCTATGGCTAGGATGAATCAATAAACTCGCACACTTCAAGATATACTCCTTTTGCAGTACCAAGTTTAGACTAGCCTAGAGGATTTTAGGGAACTTAAGGTGACTTTTAAGGATTCTTTGACTCACATGCCCGAAGTAGATGATGTAGGTGATTTTCAAGTGAGAGATGAGATATCAGATGGAATTAAGGGAAATGTTCTTGGCACATCTGAAAAGAAATTAGTTGAGAGCCCTAGCCTAGAAAATAGTGAGGAAAGTCCCATGATCTATTTTCAATCTAAAAATCCTGAATCTTGGGAGATAGAGGTGGAGGATCATGACACCCAAGACTTGGTACATTCTGAGACTTGGGTATATACACTTAATGAGGTCGATGATTTGGATTATAAGAGATTTGGAGTGGAATTGCCTAAAACCCTCTGATGTAAACACGTTTATTAAGGGTAAAATGCCTATTCATGCATGTTCCTAGGCTTAGATTTGCATTTCATGTTATAAATATTGCATAGCATGCATCATTCTGCGTATAGAGTAGTTGTATATAATTTAGGTTAATTGCATCCTTTTTGTGGTTAGGAGAGAAGGATATTTATTTCGAAGCCTCGGATTGACGATTCGACCATACGGATCTGATCAAGACGACGATCGGAGTCCAACACCTCTGAAATTGCCTCGATTGGAGTTTCGTAGCACCATATGCAATCTGAGGAAGATCAATGGCCGAGGTACTAGGAGACATAATTCAGAGCTTCAAATGATAAATCCGATCACGCAGATGGATTCGGGTCGACGATTGCAGCCTAACGGCATGAAAATCGACTCAATCCGACCTTTGTAGCAGCCCCTACAATAAGAAGAAGATGGACGACCCAGACTACGCCACATGGCACAGCCCAGGCCGCCAGCGCATGCATGCAGCATCGCACGCATGCGGGCGCGCAGGTGTCAGGCACACATGCGCGTAGCACTAGCGTGTGGGTGCGTGTGCGTGCGGCAAGGCAGAATCGGTGCCAACGCAACGTGAGGTGGACTACAATGATGCATGAGCTGGACTTACAGCGACGCTTACAGCCGTCGGTAATTCATCACATGCCAACAGAGCCAACCGTGGGTGCCAGTGGCCATGAGCTGCCTACAGCAACATTTCCAGCGACGGCCTGGATGTCACTAATGGTTCCATACCAATTTTTGCCTCTTCTCCACCACTATAAAAGGACCTACACCCCCTCCCTTCCAAGCCATCTCTACCTACTCTACTCCTACCTACTCCCAAGCTCTAACAAACCTACCAACGCTCCATTAGAGCTTGTTCTCAAGCTCCCAAGGTGCCTATTAGTATAGCAAACCTCTACCCCACCAAATACTCCTCCAACTTCCCATCTCCCTTCATAGGTCACCTTGGAGCCGTCCTCTCACCTCCATTCCGGTAGCAGATCAACTCCGTCTTCTCACCTCCATTCTAGAGCTACGTCGAAGCTTTCCTCAACCCGACGTCCTCTAACATCTCACCTCCGTCATCTCGCTCCTCACCTCCTTCGTTCGAGCTTCCGCCAGGCGCCGTCGTCTCATCGAACAACCGATTCGGGAGATTTCCTCTCACCTCGCTCTCTTTTTATGCTTTCATAGTAGATTGTAATAGAAATTGGATTGATATATATACCATTTTCATTCTACATCTCTATCTTGTGATTCATTTGCTTGTCTTTTATTTCAAAAACACAAAAAAATAACAAAACCCTAAAATACCAAAAAGAAACGAATCGAAGCACAATTTTCAATAAAGTAAGCATCGCCTCCCTGTGTTTGACCTAGGACTCCCTTGGAGTTTCGGTATAAATTTTATTTGATCGACGTGTTTTGCAACTATGACGACAGGTTACTTGTAACCTTGATTTCTAACACGCGAAACATGCGTGACCATTTTGGCACCGTTGCCAGGGAGGCAACAGAATTTACTTTATTTATTGTGTTTCTTTGCATTTACATAGCACTAACCCTACTTGTCTTTAATCTACTGTCTTGCAGGTACCCTAGCATGGAGATCCAAGTGTGGTAGACCAGAGTAAAGTGCGAGTAGAGTGTTTTCTAAGTGTCCCCCACACCACCCCCACCTTAGTTTTCATTCCATAACCGAATAACTCAAATCCAAATCAACTTAGGTGCTTTTTATGAACCCTAGGATATATTTGGTTGTTTGTTTGCCACCTGCACTCACCTCGCCATCCACATAAATAAAAATAAAAAAATAAAAAAAGTGTTATCTGATTGTGGGATTTTTTGTAAGCTACACACTTAACACCCACAACTTCTCACCCTAAGGCGTACAATCACATCGATTCTACCACTTAATCGGGATCTGACCTGTGGACTCGGTACACTTAATTCAACACACAAATAAGTGAGTAGAAATCTGAATAGGTCAAAAATTTCTGTGTGCCTTAACTAAGTGGTGCAATAGGCCAATTGATTGAACTATTTGGGCTGCACCACTTAAGATAAAAGCGATTCATCAAGTATCTTGCCACTTAGGGTTGATTCTTAGGACTGAACCAGGCACTCCACATTTTTTTCTTTGATTTCTAAAGGAATATATCATCACTAGTGCTTGCAAAACTTGGAGTGTTTTCCTAAACTTGATTGAATATACTTAAGATTAAACCCTAAAAGCTACTACACATCATCAAATAACCTTCTTTGCAAACCCTGGTTGTGCACACACACACATTTTAACTAATCATTAAGGGCACAACCCATCAAAAGGGCCTATCACATTCCTGAAGCACCATTGTCCCAAGCCTAACTAAAATTGATTAGACGTTGGCCCTAAGGATTGGTTCGCTCATCGGGATCCAGATTGAGATTGTTCACGATTAACCTACTTATACTAGTCAATCTGATGTCTAGCTAGGGGAGTAGCGTCAAACGACTGCGGCTGGGGGGTACACTAGGAACCGGAGGCGCAAGCCAAAGGAAGAACCTTCTCCCCAGTCCCTCCTTCTAACTGGTTGGATTGCCTGGACATAAGTAGAGTAAATCATCTATAATCTTAGGATGGATTCTGAGAGTCCATAGACCTAGGCTACCCAAACTAAGGACAGGCTTGCATTTTTGTATTGCAGGGCTCCTTTCTCTTCTGATTTCCCTCCTTACTTCACCATGTACACTTCCACATCCTACACACATTTCACATCCTATCCTCCTACCACCACTTACCCCCAAGATGATTACTATCCCGACTTAACTTGTAATTATCCATCCACTAGCCGGGATGACTTTGATTGGGGATATGAATTCGGACCTCAGTGTCCAGGGCCTAACCCTGGACGACAAGACTATGATTATTATCCTTCCCAAAGTATAATGATTATGGATCTCCATCCTTTGATGCCCAAACCAACCTGATCTACAATCAAGAAGGATATCATGATTATAACACCTACCCTCCCTAGTATTCCATTGAATATAGGTCGCTACCATCCTTTGAACAACCTAGAATGACCTACTTTCAGGGAGGGACCCGAGAACCTCGACATCTTGACCCCCCTAGATTTAACCTGAACCCACCCAAACCTGAATCAAACCAGTCAGTTCAGGTGAACCAGATCCAGGATAGGGTGTTGGCTAATTTGAGGAACACTATACAATCTTTAGAAGACCATGCACTGAAGCACTGGAGCCTATGATCAAAATGATTGATGAACTTAATAGTTCTCTATTGGATTTGCTACAAAGTGTTAGGGATAAGGACTTGGGTGAGTTCCTTCTTGGGAAATTGTCGAGGTTGAGGATGAAATTTGTGGTTGCACTAGTCAAATCTTGGGATGATTCTCAAGATGAACCCTTTTAAGGAGAGCCAATGTCTGAACCCGCTCAGGCGCCTGTTAGGGGGGATACATTTTCTGAGACTAGGGATGACCAGGATGGGCTAGAGCAACCATTTGAGGATGAACCGATTGATTCACCCGATATCCTCGAGCCAGGGAGCGAGGAAAAATATGTCTCCACAGACCATGAAATGACATATGATTTTGAGACATATATAAATGAGGATCATGGATTTTTTGACTCTGAGGGTGAAGAATCTTTTGGTGAAGTCTCACTTGAACTTAAGGAAGAGGATTTTAGTGAGACAAATGGGCTTGAGGAATCTGACAAACCATTTGATAGCCCAATTATTGAAGATTTGGATTCGGTTGGGGTTAACTTGGAGGATCCGAATCTTGATGATTCAATCAGTGACCCCAGTCCTCATCTGCACCCCGAAGAGCTGACTTCTGAGATCTTTGTGCCCAAGTCAATCTTGATTCAGCCACGATTTCTGGACTTGGGAGAATCATATGGGGTGAATAATATGTTAGAGGTCCCGAAGCTTGAGCCCTTGATGTTGGAGGATAGAATTGTTGAAATAAAGATTTGGGAGGCTAATTCTGAGAGAAGTTTGATTTTGGATCTAAGGGTACCTATTGACCTAAAACCACCTACTTTCTACCAGGACCGTTACGATTTCTTTCACGTGCAACTCAAGCTCGAAATAACTGATTATTTTTCTGAGTTAGATGTTAAGTGGACAACCGCACCTATTGAACCATCTTTACCCGTTGTCCGACACTTTAGTCTTGGGTTGCACACCATTAAATCGTAGGCCCTGCCCCGCAAACACAACAACCTTCGATTCTGGGTGATTTTCATCCAGAACTTGAGAACCACTCGACCTTGGGGCATGGGTCTATACCATAATCTCATCCGCGTTTATGGACATCTTCTGGAGACAGGTTTCAGGATCAACCTTTTTATTTTGATTTTGACCCGCACTTGTGAATTCTCAATTTCTTCTTTGTATGTATGTTATGACTAGCTGAAGGCATTAAACTTAGCACGTGTTTATACACTCTTCTCTCTGCAAAGTTGACCAGATTTTCACGACACTCAGGTGATGTTCTGTTTACTTTGCCCTTTTCATGTCTTTATTTTTACAATGAGGACATTGCATCATTTAGGCATGGGGGGGTGGATAATTAATTCCTGAAATCATTATGTTAACTCTGTAGAATTTCTTTTAGTGTCTTATAAAATTAAAAAAAAATTGAAAATTTGAAAAAAGATAAAAAAAGAAAGAAATTAGGAAAAGAGAACTTAGGCATTTGGAAGTTATTAACTTTAGGAAATGATACGAGAGGACCTAAACACTTAAACTCTTCAGGTCTTCGGGCTTAATTAGCTCGGGTGTTCACTCGAATGTGGATTTAGTCTCGAGTCCTCGCTAATTAAAATTTATTTTAATTTGGTAAATAATTTGGGATGATAAGTATGAGACTTATCAACCCGCTCTCTGATTCGGGGGGACTTTAAGCCTAAGAATCTGCACACATTTTTTTTGCACTGACTCACTTTCCAGTAGTTTTTACGGAAATTGGGTAGCTAATGGACTGACTTGGGTGGTATGGCTGGCAAGTTGTCGGTGGTAACAACTCATCTGTCGGTTGTCTAGAGCCCAGCCACAATACCATTTTCGTTGTACTGCCTTTAGGTAAATCTTAGATAAGGGAAGCACCTACTTAGAAAAAAAAAGAAAAAAGAAACACTCAAAAAAAAAAAGAAAAAGAAAAAGGAGAAAATAAAAAATACAAATAAAATCACACTTCACCGCACAAGTATGGCTGGCAAGTTGTCGGTGGTAACAGCTCATCGGCCGGTTGTCCAGAACCCAGCTCACAAAAAAATAAATGCACAATAATTCCCAAAACACTAAGGGAAGAAGCAGGGAAATAGAATAAACTGGGGAGATATACATTGGGTTCACCCTTGTATTGACCCCATAAATAAAAGAAGTAGGGAGAAAGCTATCGATCGTAAAGATAAACCTTTAGGCAAGGTCACCTAGTGTCGTAGAAACCTGAAGTCCATCTTAACGACTGTTTTGTGAGTCTATTACTTCTTCACAAAGATGCTTAGTACTTAGAGTCCTTTTCGAGTCTTGGGTGGGTCGGGTAGTCGTAAAAAGTTATCCCGGAACTCTCAAACTCCAAAAGTACAAAAAAAAATTAGAAAAGAAGAAAAATAAAAAAAAAATATCTTCCCTTCTCAAATAAGGCGAGAACTTGGGCAGTCTACATTTTGGCAGACACCCGGGTATTGTTGAGTTTTCGCAGTTTAGGACTTTAGTTGAAATTTTCTATTGTTAATAAACGACTTAGGCTTAAGCAATCTAATCTTAATTTTGCCTTTATACATAGCATATAGTTTAATTTTGCTAGGGACTAGCAAAAGATAGGCATGGGGGTATGATGTAAACACATTTATTAAGGGTAAAATGCCTATTCATGCATGTTCCTAGGCTTAGATTTGCATTTCATGTTATAAATATTACATAGCATGCATCATTCTGCATTTAGAGTAGTTGTATAAAATTTAGGTTAATTGCGTCCTTTTTGTGGCTAGAAGAGAAGGATATTTATTTTGGAGCCTTGGATTGACGATCCAACAGTACGGGTCTGATCAAGATGACGATCGGAGTCTAACGCCTTTGAAATCACCTCGATCGGAGTTTTGTAGCAGCATATGCAGTCCGAGGAAGATCAATGGCCAAGGGACTAGGAGACATAATATGGAGCTTCAAATGATAAATTCGACTGCGTGGATGGATTTGGGTCAATGATCACAGCCTAACGGAGCGAAAATCAACTCAATCCGACCTCTATAGCAGCCCCTACAACAAGAAGAAGATGGATGGCCCAGACTGTGCCACGGGCACAGCCCAGGCCGCCAGTGCACGCATGCAGCACCGCACCCGCGCAGCAGCGTAGGTGCGTGCCGGGCGCGCAGGCGCACACGTGCGCAGTGCCAGCACTTGGGCGCGTGCGCGCGGCAAGGCAGAAGCGACGCTAGTGCAGCGTGAGGTGGACTACAGCGACTTATGAGTTGGACTTACAGCGACGCTTACAGCTGTCGGTAATTCATCGCATGCCAGCAGAGCTAGTTGTGGGTGTCAGTGGCCATGAGTTGGCTACAGCGATGTTTCCAGCGACGACCTAGATGTCACTAATGGTCCCATACCGATTTTTGCCTCTTCTCCACCACTATAAAAGGACCTACACCCCCTCCCTTCTAAGCCATCTCTACCTACTCTACTCCCACCTACTCCCAAGCTCTAATAAGCCTACCAATGCTCCATTAGAGCTTGTTCTCAAGCTCCCAAGGTGCCTATTAGTGTAGAAAACCTCTACCCCACCAAATACTCCTCCAACTTCCCATCTCCCTTCATAGGTCACCTTGGAGACGTCCTCTCACCTCCATTCCGGTAGCAGATCAACTCCGTCTTCTCACCTCCATTTCGGAGCTACGCCGAAGCTTTCCTCAACCCGACGTCCTCTAGCATCTCACCTCCGTCGTCTCGCTCCTCACCTCCTTCGTCCGAGCTTTCGCCAGGTGCTGTTGTCTCACCGAACAGCAGATTCGGGAGATTTTCTCTCACCTCCCTCTCTTTTTATGCTTTCATAGTAGATTGTAATAGACATTGGATTGATATATATACCATTTTCGTTCCACTTCTCTATCTTGTGATTCATTTGCTTGTCTTTTATTTCAAAAACATAAAAAAATAACAAAACCCTAAAATACCAAAAAGAAATGAATCGAAGCATGATTTTCAATAAAGTAAGCATCGCCTCCCTGTGTTCGACCTAGGACTCCCTTGGAGTTTCGGTATAAATTTTATTTGATCGATGTGTTTTGCAACTACGACGACAGGTTACTTGTAACCTTGATTTCTAACACGCGAAACATGCGTGACCACCCTCATTACAAGCTTAAATGATAAATATATTGAAATCCATGAGGGTAATTTTGAATTACCAGAGAATCCAATCGAAGCTGAGAAAGAATCTACTAAAAACTCCATTTCCGATTGTCAGGATAATCTGAAAAATCTAGAGGAATTTTTAGATTTGGAGTCAGAAGAATTTATCACAGATTCTTTCACATGTTCGCTTTCGGATATCAAGGATTTCACTAAAGCTACAGAGTAGAAAATGAAAGAATTTGAGGCTTTACTGTATTATGATTCTTCACACCTTGGGAAAAATAAATTGCTGCCTAGTACATTTGAGGATTTGTACCACGAACAGAATTTGGGCAATCCATACGAGATTCTTGATAACCCAAGGATGAGAATGATTTGGGTGAAAATACAGCTGTTAGGATGGGACACAAAATCATATTCGACACACCTACTCTGCAGCCACCAACACCCAGATTCAATCATGAAATGGTTCTTTACACCATTTCTGATTACACCACACAGGTCCCTCCATTCCTGTTTCACCACTTTCAGGACCCGTATGACTGGTGTCCTACTCCGGATCCCTCATGGCTGCTACTTGCTCCCTATAACTCTGGCACCCGGATTTATTTCTCTTGTAGCACCTAGCTAGAACCTATTCCAGGCCTTGTGATTCTATTCTGCCGACCTTGTGGCCTTGGTATTCATGGGCAACCACTCTACATTCTTGGCCGGTTGATGACAGTGGAACACATCTTCTTGTCTATCTTTAGTCTGTCTCCTACAATCATTGATCCATCTGATGAGTTTCGCCTAGCTAGAGGCGTTAAACTCAACATCGTAGTTAGGCATAGCATTTAGACTTCGCATTTAGGCATCATAGTTGCACTTATACATATATGTCTAGCATATTTCGTTCTCGCATATCGTTTTGCATATTGTGTATGGCATTGCAGTGATGGCATGAACTGAACAACTCAGAAGCAGTTTCAGGTGATTTCTATCTACATACACCCTACCCAATTTCTTTTATTCATGAATGAGGACATACAAACACTTAGGTATGGGGGGTAGTTCATAAAAACTGAAAATTTTATGCCAACGATTGGGGAATTAGATCATTTTATCAAGAGATTTTATTAGAGAATTATTCTTTAGTAGATTCCTAAACTTAGAATCCAGTATAATTTCATACTTGAATGTAGATTTTGCAATGGATCCTCTATGAAAACCGATAGACATTTCTAGTTTGTCGAAAAGAAGCATCGCTTCTCCTGAACCCTCGGACAACAATCAGGGAGTTAGGTGAACTATCTTCTAGTAGATCCACCAAAACATATGTGAGGTGAGAGTAGAGAGTACTAGTGCTCTAAGGCTAGTATAAGGAATATTTAATAATTGAATAATGACACTTGGAGTTGGGCATAGTTTTCGCTCTCAGTTCTTGCATACTAAATCTGTGAGAAATTCCATATAAGAGCCACCAAATAAGGCAAAAACACAGAGAGTGGGTTCTGATAAAACTAGGACTGAGGTGGATGGTCACGACCGTCCTCTGTAGAATCCTTGGCTGAAGGAGGGTATTGATGTCAAGGTCAGAAATACGTCGTCTTATCCGCTCCCTACCCGGTGACGAGAATATGCACTTCCACCAAATAAGCCACCCAAAATCCACTTGGTCATCCCAAAATTCCCCAAGAATGCCTCACGTATAAAAGTACATATGTCGTGTTATGTTGTGCTGATAAATATAGCAGTATGTTGTGTTGTGGCATTATGCCATAGATTTTCATACAGAAGGGTTGTTTGCTCGAAAAAATAAAAGAGAAGAAGAAAAAGAAAAAAAATGTTTTGTGAAACTGTTGCGTAATGTGAGTCAAGTTAAATGCTTTGAGGCAAAAACACCTACCACCCTCACCAACCGCCAAATACAACCTTAACCTACTTTTGTTGTATTTATGATCTCTTGAATATGGGTTGAGGGCTCCTAACTTAGTCATAGGGTTATCACAACTTAACTAAAAGTGTTGACATGCGAAATACGTGTTTGTTTAAAAGGATCGTTATAGTTCGTGCTCGCAGCGTCAGCTTTAAAAGAAGAAACGAACGTGAGTCCGAGTGTCGATCATAGGGAGGTGAAAAAAACCAGATTTTCTTTGTCACTTAATGTCACGGAGATAACGAGTTTTTGCTTGCGAGAAGATGTGGTAGAAAAATGAGTGATAGAGAGAGAGAGAGAGAAAGAGAGAGTAGGGTTAGAGTGTTTTAAATCATAGCAATTACTCAAAGCAAGATGGAAAACAACATCAACACTATATTAAACATGCAAATCGAGTTTTACAAATACAATGGTAGCTAAATGATTGAATAAAAAGGAAGTAAAGCTAGATTACAAGGAAAGAGAGAGAGAGAGGGGAGACGGTGAAGCGGCCACGGTGGTGGAAGGAGTCTCCGTCGGTGGCTTGTCGACTCCATTGACTACAAGAGAGGCTAAAGGGGGGCTAGGAGGGTGTTACAACACTTGCAAGGTGAATTGAATGCTTTACATGGGTGGTTGGGAGGGGTTTATATAGGCATAAGAGGTTTCTATTTTAAGTATGGGCTTTAGTGATGTCTGGGACGTCCTTAAACCCATGCTAAAAGTATCGGTGAAGCCTCCTTCCCAGCGGTCTCACGCGAGCGCCCGTGCTTCTTCATGCGTGATCTGTATGCGCGTGCTGTGGGCCGTCCGATCGCAAATCGGACGGTCGAGATCGCTCGTGGGTGCGTGCTTGGATTGTGCTTGCTGTGCTCGCACCCCGTGCGTCTGCCTCGGATGCACGGGATTGCACCGCATCGCCTGCTGCCAGCCGCTCGATCATGCATCGACGGTCGAAATCATGCGTGCTAATCCCTCCTTGAATTTGCGCTGCGGAGGGCGATTTGAACCTGTGCCCCACTATGCGGGGGTGAGGAGCTTTCCGCTGCACTACGCTCATAGCTGTGTTGCGAAGATGCGGAGGTGGCGTGGTGCGGGCGACCGTTGGATGAAGATCCAACGGTCATGAGCTGCTGTGGCCGTGAGGTGCTAAGGCTATGGGGCGCGAGGAGAGCGCCTCTCAGCCATCCGATCGAAGATCGGACGGCTTAGATTCATCCTACGGTGGAAGCGCTGGTGTTGCGCTGCGATTGAGGAGCATAGGGATGCTGACACGTGGCAGCTTCATGACTGTTGATCATCAGATCAATGGTCAGAACTTCTTGGGCCCATTATAGGCGCTCCGGATGTCGAATTTAGTTGATTTTGAATCTGCTAGACTTCGTTCGTCGCTTTGGATCCATCTGTGTGGTCCGATGGGTCATCTGAGGCCTATTTTGACATGTACTTGTACACATGGTCGTTAATAATGCATTGTAAGCATGTTGTGCAATGCATGCGATGCTCCTATTCCTATTTATGATGTATCCTCTATGCATTTTACCTTTAAGATCGTCCCCTTTTGGCAGAGTTAGCATTGTGTAAGCATGGGGGTATGATAACACTGCATTGTACAATGCAGTGTTATCATACCCCCATGCTTACACCTTGCTAGTCCCTAGCAAGGTTTATGCTAGCCATTATTCTCTGTCAGAATTCAAGTAGTTACTTAGACATTTTGTTACTTGTTAACAGGAGGAAATATACTAAGATCCTGATCCATAGAGACTAAACAGCGCCCAGGTGTCTGCCAAAATGTGAATCGCCTGAATCCTTACTTTAAGGCATGTATATATATATTTTTCATCTTTTCTTATTTTTAGATTTTTGGAGTCAAGAGTGTGTTGGTAACTTTTTACGGCTACCCAACCCACCCAAAACTTGAAAAACTCTAAGTGCTAAGCATCATGGTGTGAAGATTGTGATAGACTCACTCAACGGTAATTTAGACAGACTTCGGGTTTCTACACCCTTAGGTGACCGGGAAAGGAAGGGTTTTGCCTGAAGGTGTATTTGTTCGATGGATAGCTTTCTCCCTACGTTTGTTTTACTTGGGGTCAACACAAGGATTTTTCCAATGTATATCTCCCCGGCTTGCTCTACTTCCCCGCTTCTTCCTTAAGTGTTTTGGGTCTTTTTGTGCATTTAATGAGTTGGGTTTTGGATAATCGACCAATGGGATGTTACCCACGATCACTTGCCAACCATACTTGTGCGGTGAAGTGTGGTTTATTTTGTTCTTTTTTCTTCTTTTCTCTCTCTCTCTCTCTTTATTTGGTAGGTGACTTCCCTGATCTCAAATTTACCTAAAGGCGATAAAAAGAAGGTGGTCCCATGGCTGGGCTCTCGACAACCTGCCAATGGGCTGTTACCCACAACAACTTGCTAGCCATACCACCCTAGAAAGTTCATTAGCTACCCAATTTTTGTCAGAATCTTCGAGGAGTGAGTCTGTGCAAAAATGTGTGCAGATGCTTAGACTAAAAGTCCTTCTGAGTTAGAGGGTGAGTTGATAAGTCGTATACTTATCACCTTATTTAGTTGGTGGATTAGAATAGATTAAGGTTGCAAGGATTTGAAGCTAAATCCATATTTTAACGGATATCGGGACTGATTAAGCCTAAAGGCCTGCAAAGTCTAAGTGTTCAGGTTCTTTTTGTATTATTTCCCACTATTGACAAATTTCCAATGCCTAAGTTTTTTTCTTCCTAAATTCAATTTTTTTTTCATTTATTATTATATATTTTTTTTATTTATTTCTATTCACCGATTAAATGAACTCAGAATCATGCAATTTACCACCCCCCCATGCTTAAGTTGGACAATGTTCTCATTGACAAGTACATGGATGCAACAGGGATCAAAAAGCTATTACCTGAGTGAAGTACAGTACCAAATCAGTTTGAATCTTTAGGGTTGCCTCCCAGGAAGTGCTGAGTTTAATGCCTCTAGCTGGGCGGTGATTCGTGTCATCCTTCAATGAGGGTGACAACCTCCTTTGGGGGAACTTGGGTGAGGAAGTGTTTCAATCTCTGGCCATTGACAGTGAAAGTGTGCCCAGTATTCAGATCAGTGATTTCAACTGTCCCATTGGAGTAGGGCTTGACTACCCTAAATGGTCCTGTCAACTTGGACCAGAGCTTCCCTGGAAAGAGTTTTAAACGGGCATAAAAAGCCAAACTTGCTGATTAGGCTCGAAGGTTTTTCTATGAATGAGTCGGTCGTGGACGACTTTCATTTTCTCCTTGTATAGTCGACTATTCTCAAAAGCATCCCGACGAATCTCCTTGAGCTCGGAGAGTTGGAGTGTCCTCTGCGCACCGGCTAACTTGGGATCCATGTTACACTGCTTGACGGCCTAGTAAGCCCGATGTTCCAACTCGACAGGAAGGTGGCAAGCTTTGCCGAAGACCAGGCGATAAGTTGACATGCCGATTGGGGTCTTGAAAGTGGTCTGGTATGCCCACAGGGCATCATCCAGTCGTGCGGACCAATCCTTCCTGTCAGGTCTCACAGTCTTTTGTAGAATATTCTTGATCTGCCTGTTTGAGACCTCGGTCTGCCCATTTGTTTGCGGATGATACGGGGTAGCAATGCGGTGGTTAACCCTGTATTTTCTGAGTAGGGCATGGAATTAGGTGTGGATAAAATGACTTCCACCATCACTGATCATGGCCTTTGGTATTTTAAATCGGGAAAAAATGTTTTTCTTAACAAAGTCCATGACAACCTTATGATCGCATCGACGGGTGGCGACGGCTTCAATCCATTTGGAGACATAGTCTATAGAGACTAAGATGTACTCAAAGCTGTTGGATGGTGGGAAGGGGCCCATAAAATCAATACCCCAAACGTCGAAGATCTCGACAATCAAAATGGGCTGGAGGGGCATCATGTCTTTTCTGGTCATGGTCCCCAGAGTTTGGCAGCGAGAGCAAGTCTTAGCAAAATTGTGTGCATCCTTAAATAAGGAAGGCCAGTAAAATCCAGATTGCAGAACCTTTGCAGTCGTTTTCTTTCCTGAGAAGTGGCCACCACAATCCTGGTCGTGAGAAAAAGATAGCATACTCTGAACTTCGTCCTCAGGGATACACCTCCTAATGATCTGGTCGGCACAGAGGTGAAACAACATGGGATCATCCCAGAAATAATGCTTGGCCTTTGATTGCACCAATAAATATGCCATCTTGTGTTATTTCCTAGCACTGCCATTGCATATTAGGTAGCTATAGTCGCATTTGTAAAATTGACACTTGCATGCATTTATTTGAGAGGGGAGGATAATGCAAATAATTGGCCATGTAAATAACATCTTCTTCAAGTGCTGCCTCGCAATTTCACCTTCTTCATTTTTTTTTTTGACTTTGAAATCGTCTCCCTCGCGTGGCTCAGGGCATGGGGCTGGCATCTCTTCGCGCCATTCCTCTGCCCAGCAGCATGGCTGGTCATGCACACCTACGGCATGGCTGTGGTAGGCTCCCACTTCTTTAAAAAGCCCTGCCCTCTCCCTTGTACAGGGAGCCTGGAACACACACCTGCAGACACCTTCATCCAAGCCATCTTCCTCCCCTCTCCCCTCCATACGCAGTCTCTCTTCGCATTGAAGAGACACACTGCAGGCAGGAGCAAGCTCACAGTGGTCCCACGACCACCACTGTGAGTTCCACCACCGCCCAGCTCCTTCGTGAGCAGGTGGGCATGGTGGTTTCGCCCTCTGTTTCCATCACTCAACACCCTCATCGCCATTGTCAGGAGCTCCAAGGTCTGAAGCTCCAGCAGCAGTAGCGGCCTCCAGCAGCCGCGCAAGCACCCGTGCGCACGCCAGCACCATCCGCAGCCCCTTTCCGCGCGCGCAGGTACCTTCCAGCACGCCCATGCACGCAGAACCGGCTGCAACCGGTTGTCCACCCCACGCGGCACTGTAGCTACTGTTCATGCCTCTCAGCGCGACACTGTAGCTACAGTGCGGTGATCGGAGAGTTTCTCACTTATCTAGTCACCGTGCGCTCTCTCTCCTCACCGCTACCGCCTCCAGCCAGTTGCACGTGCCTGCGCCCGTGTCTGCATACGCCCGTACTCGTCTACGCCCACGTCGGTGTCTTCACCCGTTTTCACTCCAGCCCGCAGCGTAGTGTGCTGTGCTACACAGTGCGCTGCGTTGCGCTCTCCCTCACACTTCCGCTCCAGCCCGCGCATGAAGGCAGCATGCACGCCCGCTCCAGTGCCAGCGCGCAGCCTTGTGCACCTGCACGTGCCCGCGCATCCAGATGGCACCTGCCCCCACCAGACGCCTTAAACTCTCCAGCTCTCTCTCACAGACACACACCACACTCGTACACACACACACTTGTACACTCACACTCAGTTGTACACACCTATACATATTTATATATATATATATACACACACACACACACACATATTAATACCTATAGAACTGAATATAAGTATATATACATATATATACATACATATACATATATATATTTATACATATATACATATATATCTATATATACATATACATATCTATATATATATATATACACATAGATACTTATACAAATATATCTATATACATATATACATATATATATCTATATACGTATATTACTATATATATATATATCTATATCTATATAGTTAAATATATATACATATATATCTAGTTATATATATATATATATTTACATATCTATATATATATACATAACTACATATACACCTATATAGTTACAACCCTATCTATATATATACATATAAATACATATTTACACATATACACATATATATATATATATTTACATACACATCACCTACCTGTACCCCTATGCATTAGTCACTCCACCAAGCATTATATCGCAGGAATATCTGCACCAGTTGCTGATATTCCCTGATACCCGCGTAAAGAAAGCGCCTACACACACTCCCATACATCCATCCTACACTCTACGCGGCACTTCATCTTGCTGGTTGCATCTTTCTAGACGTGGACCAACTCGACACTATGCTACACGCCATTTCCACTTCCACCCCCACCCCTATATATGTAATATATATATCTATATATATAGACTATATTTATTTCTTTACAAGAAACCTATCTTATTTTTATTTCTCTTTTGTTTCCTGCTGTTAAAAAGATAAAAAAAGAGTAAAAGAGAAAAGATAATCCTTGTCTTGCAGGTACTCGATCTTGCAAATAGCAGGACCAGTTTTTGGAACCCTAATTTGGCTCAAAGCCAAGAACAATTTGGCTCAAAGCCAAGGACCTGATTTTGAGGGTGTACCTCAAGGACAAAATTATCAGCAAAAAAATCTTAAATAAAAAAAAACCAAAGATACAATAAACACACGGAAGAGATACATTTTAGGAAAGGCGTAGAAACTTCTTCACCTTTAATCCCCGCCTCCTTGAGATCGACCCTGGGCCTAAAAGTGACCAAGATAAAATTAAGTAGGCCAGGTTAAAAATTTTGTAAAAAGATGGTTAGGCTCGATTTAGGTTAACCACTATATGCACTTCAATGATAATTTCACCATATTAACACAACCTATTCGAGTTCTGACACTCCTTTTTCTGGCACTGTTGCCGGGGAGGTATGCATTGAGGTAAGTTTCTACTTCATTCCTTTGATTTTCTCTTCTCACACCCTTCTCTTCACGGGTGTTTTTGTTTACTGGTGTGCAGGTAAACTAGTTGCAAGGAGGGGAAAGTAGAGGAAGTTGGAGTCATGGGCAAATCCATGGTGGGAATGAGTGCGTGAAGTTGCCAATGCCACACTGGAGCTTTGTCCACGTTGCTGAAAAGGTAGGTCTCTCTCCTAGCAACTTAGGTCAACTTGTCACCTTAATAAAAAAAAATAATAAAAGCTTCTTGGGATTTCTTAGGGGCAAGTGGATTAAAAATCACTTGTTTGATTGTTTGCCATCACTCCCACTGCCCCGGGATTTCCCGCCAAACTTCGCATAGCAAAGATCCAAGAATCTTGATTCTTGAATCTTTCGTCGTGTGAAGTATTCTTCGAGGCAAAATTAAATAGATTGATTGCCATCCCTCCTTACCTCATTTATTCGCAATTCAGGATCACATATTTGGTGGGGGGACTTAGAATTGAGTTAATTCCAACCCTACCACGACCTTTCTCATGCCTTGGATTTGATCCCGAATACTTCAACCCCAACATTTTGATTTTCTCTTTACATTATCTTGTGGTTGAGCCTTGTGTGTGGAACATCATTTTGGTGATTGGGAGCACTTGAATTGAAGTTCTTTGGCTCCCTGTCACACTAACTTAAAATTGACTCGTGCATCCACACATAGAAATTTCCACCTAGGGAAGCCCATTGCATTTTTAGCATGCATTAACCAACTCACATTGAAGAAGGGTTTGTTGGGCATAGAAGAACTTGTATTTTCTCAAAAATCCAGAGATTGGTTGAATTGGTAACTCAGCGAAATCTTAAAATCCATACTACTAAAGGCTGAAATTCTAAAAACCATTCACCAACTAAAACTTCAATTCAGGGAGATTTCCCCGTTGCATGCTTGGTTTACACACTTTCTAAAATCAACGCACTTGGGCATTACCCATAAATAATGCCCTTCACATTCCTGAAGCACTTGACCCTAAGCCTCTAATTAAAACTGGTAGCAACTTGACCCTTATTAAGGATTGGAGGTCTAACTACCTACGTGTAGCGCCTACGTGCTGGTGCGGGTTCCCACGTGCTATCGGATGTCTAAGACTGGGGCAAACGGCCTTTCAATCTGGCTCGGTGGTTCCACGGTGCTCGCATTTGGTTCCGTAGGTTGTGATAGTAGGTAACTTAGATCTTTAGGTCTAAGGGGACACTGTAGAGGTTAGGACTTTGATTGCCTTGATTTGTCATCAAGTGTACCTTTGCAGAGTCATTTATCTCATCCCCTTTTCCCTTCATATCTCCCCAATTCTTCCTGCGGTAGTGCATGTCTGGGAGGAGGTCACAAAATCCTGAATTGTTTGAATTGTCTGATAATTTTAGGAAAGAAGCCGAATCATCATCCTCCTCCACAAACATGGCTACACGCCCACCCCCAAATCCCGAGGGAGGAAACCACCCTCAAAACCCACCAGGTGGTGGAGCCATGGACCCCATAACCCGCCTCCAAGCCCAAATGGAAATGTATAATGAACAGATTGAAGGCATTAGGGAAACCTTGGAGGAAATGCAGAACCCTCCCGAATGGGAGGAGCCTAGGTCTCGTAGCTCTTATCAAAATCCCGCTGCTATAGAGACCATAGGACAAATTCGGGTTCCCATGGGCGGGGATGATTTTGAATTGAAACCCAATATAATTGGCCTGATTAACTTCCACTTCCATGGTCTTGCAATTGAAGATCCTTTTCTCCATTTGGAAGACCTAACCCGGTTGGCTGAAACGGTTAAACCAAGAAACATCGGGTTATCAATTGTCCTCATGAAAATGTTCCCATTTTCGTTGCGGGATAAAGCATCGCAATGGTTACTCACCCTTGGGAGAACCATCCATTCTTGGGAAGAGATGCGAACAACATTTTTCAAGAAATTCTTCCCAATCGGGCGAACCAATGCGCTTCACCGTTCTATAACTTCCTTTACGCAACAAAACGGCGAACAGTTTCATGAGGCTTGGGAGAGGTATAATGACCTCCTCTGGAAGTGTTTGAACACGGTCTGCCTAAGTGGCATATAGCCCAGATTTTCTATTATGGGATAAATGAGACTTTGAAGCAGATTGCAGATGCTTCCTTCGGAGGGAATTTCATGAATAAAGACGAGAATGGAGCATTCGAATTATTTGAAAACATGAGCGAAAACTCAATGAACAATGCCTCCATTATCGCCTTTAATCATACCAGCCTGCCCCGTAATGTTCATGAAGTTGGCACGGGACCCTCCCATTCATCCACTGATCTTAACCTTATCACACAAATATTGGATGCAGTCTCCATCGTGCATAAGAAGATGGACGAGCTTCTGGCCAATCCCGCTCGTTCTATGGCAAACACCCCCACCTCACCCCCACCTCACCACTTCGTCACAATCCCAATCCTTCCAATGCCAGGTTTATCCCCAAAAACCCCGTGAGATCTTCCTTACCGAGTGTTGCGCCGAGCGATTCGGTAAGTCATGTGGATCTGGCTTCTACAAGCCAGTATTTTGACATGAGGACCAAGCCTCCGTGTGCTCGAATGCATATTTACATGCGGACTCGTCTTCTGGCTTAGAAGACGCTTGCATCCTGGGGAACAACCTATTCTCTGCTACGTATAACCTAGGGTGGCAAAATCATCCGAGCTTCGCATGGTCCAATAACCCACAGCACCAAAACCCCACGAGTGGGCCAATGCGACCGTCCGCACCTGTCATCCCAAGGGCCCAGTCTAATCCTGTGGCGAATCCACCCTCGGGTCCTTACATACCGCAAACAGAACACTCATCAAGTCCTCTTGACAAATTGATGCGAATGATGACGGAAATGCCTAAGCGCCATGAAGAGAACATAACCTCTCTTCAGCACCAATTGGCACAGCAGAATCCTGAGATCAGTCAACTATGCATGGCAACTCGATCTCAGGGCACTCTTCTAGCCCAACTTGTTCCCAACCGGCGAAATTTCGTACCCCATGGACCTCAACCACAGGTACGACCTTCTCAGGGGCAGGTTCATCAGATTCTGCAAGCACCGAGCATTCCACTAGGATTTCAGGCTAATCCCGTAGCAACTACACATCACCCTTATGTCCCTATTGTGAACCCTCCTCCGCCTTATGATCCCACTGGACCTGCGACGTCCAATGCGATTACTACAAGGAGCGGTAAGCAAATCGTCGATCCACCTTGGCCTGATCCTGGCCCATCTTTTTCATCGCCCTCTCATTCGAGATGCGCACTGCATTCGCAAGAGGACAATACACCCAAACTAGTGCTAGAATTGGTCCCATTCCCTGAGGCTCTACTGAGGGAGCCAAAAGGCAAGAAAAAGGATACGCAGGCCTTTGATAACCTGCGTAATTTATTCAGGGATGTTGAAATCAAGGTACCCCTGTTGGAGGCTATCGACCACATACCTACTGTCGCCCAATTTTTCAAAGACTACACTACACCCAGGCGACAGTCAAAGAAAACAAAGAATCCGGTGGTTCTCTCACCTCATGCAAGTTGTGCTATACTGTCAAATCTACCACCAAAGCAGAAAGATCCAGGCACACTACTTATTTCTTGTAGCATACAAGGCTGCAATTTTAAGCGTGCCCTGCTTGATCTAGGATCTTCCATTAATCTTATTCCAACCATCATGCTCGAGAAATTTGCCTTAGGAAATCTGAAACCCACCCCTGTCACGTTGCAGTTGGCAGATCGTTCTGTCAAAATACCAAAGGGTGTGGTGGAAGACGTGGTGGTTAGGGTCAACAGTCTCTGTTTTCCTGTTGACTTTCTTGTTTTGGATATGGAAGTTCCTAGCTCACTTTCTGATTGTCCGATCATCCTTGATCGACCTTTCTTGGCCACAACCCGCGCCCATATCGACTGCGAGTCGGGCTATATTAAGATTGCCGTTGGATCTAAGAAGCTCAAACTTAACATCTTTAAGGCAGCCAAGAACTTTGATTGCGATTGCATCGGTGATGACACGTCTGACGAGGACATGGCCGTCAGCGCGTGTATCGGACTAATTGGGACCTATTCTGACTGCTGTGGATTGCCTTTAAACACAGACGATTGCTTGACTGACACATATTGTGATGTTCCCCCATCCCTCCCTTTTCTCGTACCTTCTCCTGACCAGACTTCTGATGAGGTTTGCTCCGCTTCCCATACCTCGTGGTCTGAGTCATATTCGGGCTACTCACCGCCGATCCACACTCTTGAAGACCAGATTGCCCTTTCTTTCTTGCCAAATAAGGCGGAATTGCAATTCCACACTGGGACCTTGAGCCCAAATACTACTCACTGGGGCTATCCCTTTTTGGATCCATCTATCTAAGATGCCCCTCGTCTTGGCCAAACTGAGGGCCAACTTCTTCCTCCTGACTTGTTTCCTTCTGATCCGCTTAGGACACTCTCGTCCCAAGAAATGCCAGATCTCTCATCATCCACTCCTGAGCTGAAAGAGCTGCCTAATACGCTTAAGTATGTTTTCTTGGGACCAAATGAAACGCTCCCCATAATCATTAGTTCAAAATTGACCAGGGAGCAAGAGTGCAAACTAACAAAGGTCCTTATGGAACACAAGGTAGCCATTGGATGGTCCTTATCAGACTTAACTGGCATTAGCCCCTCCTACTGCACTCACCGTATATATACGGAGGAGGAGGCTCGACCTTCCTGCGAGATGCAGCGACGTCTCAACCCTAACATGCAGGAGGTCATTAAAAAGGAAATTATTAAGTGGCTGGATGCGGGTATAATCTACCCGATCAGCGATAGCCCCTGGGTGATCCCAATTCACGTCGTGCCCAAAAAGGCAGGACTCACCATCCATGTCAATGACAGGGGTGAATCCATCCCTACACACACTCCTACATCTTGGAGAGTGTGTATACATGATAGGAAATTGAATGCTGCAACTAAGAAAGATCACTTTCCGCTACCTTTCATTGACCAAATCCTGGAGTGGTTAGCGGGAAATAAATTTTTTTGTTTCCTGGATGGATTCTCTGGATATAACCAGGTGGCAATTGACCCCCGGGACCAAGAGAAAACCACCTTTACCTGCCCCTTCAACACTTTTGTATTTAGAAGGATGCCGTTCGGACTTTGTAACGCACCAGCAACTTTCCAGAGATGTATGCTGGCAATATTCCATGACATGGTGGGTGACTTTCTCGAGGTTTTCATGGATGACTTTTCGGTCTTTGGACCCTCTTTTGATGACTGTCTTGTCAACCTGACCCGTATCCTGTGGAGATGTATTGATGTGAACCTCGTTCTTTCCTGGGAAAAAAGTCATTTTATGGTACACGAGGGAATTGTTCTCAGGCATATCATCTCTGATAGGGGTATTGAGGTTGACAGAGCTAAGCTTGATGTAATTGCTGATTTACCTGTGCCTGGCTCTGTTAATCAAATCCGCTCCTTCTTGGGACACGTCGATTTCTATAGGAGATTCATCAAAGACTTCTCTAAGATTTCTAGACCTTTAACTCATCTCCTATCGACCGACGTACCCTTCGATATGGGCCCCGACTGCATACGAGCATTCACGCAGCTGCATGATGCTGTCACCAAGGCCCCTATTCTCCAGCCACCTGATTGGTCCCTTGACTTTGAACTCATGTGTGACGCTTCCGACCTTGCATTCAGAGCCATCCTGGGACAAAGACGCGATAGACACCCCTTCGTGGTGTACTATGCTAGTAAGACATTGGATGAGGCCTAGCGTAATTATACTACCACTGAGAAAGAACTACTGGCGGTCGTCTTTGGGCTGGAGAAATTCCGCTCTTACCTTCTAGGCTCACATGTTATTGTATTCACTGACCACGCAGCCATTCGCCATCTCATGCACAAGAAGGATGCCAAGCCTAGACTGATTCGTTGGATCCTTCTGCTCCAAGAATTTGACATTGAGATTTGCGATAAGGTTGGAGCCTAGAATGTTGTTGCTGATCATCTCTCAAGACTGGACCCTGACCACATTGGACTTACCCTGCCGATCAATGAGATTTTTCCCAATGAGCACCTATTGACAATTAATGTGGCAAGTGGACCTTGGTATGCCGACATTGCCAATTACCTTGCTTCTGGTTCCCTTCCACGTGGCTGGCCTAAAAACCAGCGCGAGCGTCTCATTGCAGAAGCAAAGTATTATTTCTAAGATAATCCACTACTTTTTCGAATAGGTGCTGACTAGATCGTCCGTCGCTGTATTCCTGACAGCAAATTCCCTAGTGTGCTATCCTTCTGTCACGATCAGGCCTGCGGAGGACATTTCTCTTGGAGAAAGACTGCAGCCAAGGTGTTGCAGTGCAGTTTCTTTTGTCCCTCCCTTCACCAGGATGCACACAATTATGCCAAACATTGCACTAGGTGCCAGTCGTTAGGGTCAATGTCACGTCGTGACATGATGCCCTTGCAACCCATCCTAGCTGCTGAAATTTTTGACATTTGGGGAATCGATTTCATGGGTCCCTTTCCTCCTTCCAACGGCTTCGAATACATCCTCGTGGCTATTGATTATGTTTTGAAATGGATCAAGGCTATTCCCACGTGCCATGCTGACCATGTCATATCCACTCGATTTGTCAAAGACCACATTTTTGCACGCTTCAGGATCCCTCGAGCCATTATCTCGGATGGAGGAAGCCATTTTACCCATGCTTCTTTTCGGGCACTTCTGAGGAAATATGGAGTCCACCATCGTATCACATCTCCGTATCATCCTCATACGAACGGCCAGGCTGAGGTATCGAACCGGCAAATCAAGCAAATTCTCCAGAAAATGGTTCGACCTGATTGTAAAGATTGGTTTGACAAGCTGATTGATGCACTTTGGGCGTATCGAACCACCTTCAAGGCTCCCCTAGGTATGTCTCCTTATAGAATCGTTTACGGGAAGCCTTGTCATTTGCTCGTGGAGCTAGAGCACCGCGCTTATTGGGCAGTTCGCTAATGTAACCTCGACCCAGACCTGTGTGGTCGAGAAAGGAAACTCCAACTCCAAGAGCTGGAAGAGCTCCGTCGTGAAGCCTATGATTCTGCCTTAACTTTAAAGCAACACACTAAGGCTTTTCACGACAGCCGTATTCAGCGGAAGGAATTTGAGCCATCTCAGCAAGTTTGGCTTTACAATGCTTGGCTCAAATTCTTTCAAGGGAAATTGAAGTCCAAATGGACTGGTCCCTTCCTGGTCTCGAGACCATTTCCCAACAGGGCTGTTGAAATTGAAGATCCCAAATCTGGGCATAAATTTATGGTCAATGGGTAGCGTTTAAAACCTTATCTTTCCCATGAACCTGCCCCAGTTGGAGAAACTGTTGCCCTGCTGGAGGGTAACTAATGTCGTGCCTCATTCTGAGTCCAGTTGGGGACATTAAATTCAGCACTCGTTGGGAGGCACCCCAGCAGCACTCCTCCACTGTCACATACACTTCACTTCACACCTTTTCACTTTACCACCCACCATCCACCCACCCTACCACCCTGCTAAATACCCCGCACCTCAGCTCTCGTTCCCCGATCTTTGGACTTTCCTCTACCCTACCCTGCATGCATATGAGGACATAGCATCATTTGGCATGGGGGGGTGGATAGGCATCCATAGGATCTGGGTATTATATGGTATCATGCAGCTTCCTTCCATCTATAAATATGTACATAGCATAAAAAAAAAGGTGTTTAGTAATGATTTAAAGGCTGAAACAAAAATACAATAAGTGTTTATGGATATTTAACCACTGTTTTGAAGACTTTCCAGGCCACAGAAGCTTGATTCGCTCGAGCTCGGCTTAATTCACTTGAGCATTGACAAGATAGATCGGAATCTCTTCTAACCAAGGACATATTCTTGTACCTGAGACATCAGTACAGGATCCGTTGGTTTGCTTCTACTCGAGAGCCTAAGTAATCTTGGTTCACACTACACATATCAAGAAAGACCAGGTGAACATAAGATCCAACCCTAGTGTTCATTAGGGAAGGTGGAGTCCTTACCTGTGCACGCAGGTAGACTTTTTATCCCAAGCTTTAGTTTGTGTCTAGGAGAAACTCTTTCCACCAAAAAGGAACTCTCCCACCAAAAGAAAAGTGTGCTCCTCCAAATAAAGTTGTAAGAGATATATTGACACGTGTTTCAAAAAAAAAAAACTGTGCAAATAAGTCAGTATATCTCGCAAATGTCTGTAAA
The DNA here is from genome assembly GCA_037157565.1 of Thalassia testudinum. Taxonomy (NCBI): domain Eukaryota; kingdom Viridiplantae; phylum Streptophyta; class Magnoliopsida; order Alismatales; family Hydrocharitaceae; genus Thalassia; species Thalassia testudinum. Next base: position 81,832,756 of record JAZHRO010000024.1, read on the forward strand.
TTCTTCTCCCTCAAAATATTTCAGGGCAAAGTTACAAATACCCTGTTTCTACCAAATATTCTTTGAGCCACAAAAGAAAAAATGAGGGTTGAGTTTTCTGTCAACTTTTTTTAGGGTCAATCCGAAAACATGAAATGAAACTGGGACCAACCTGTACTTAAAGATTCGTGAAACCCTGGGCTTGAGTCTTAATGTTCATTTGGTCAATCTTGATCCTTAACTATGCACAAACCAAAATATCTTGAGCTCTCGAGTATGGCAAAAACCTTTTGAGTCCTGGAAATCGTACTTAAGGTTTAAATATCAAGAGTCCAAATTAGTCGAGAGATGGTCTATGTCATGTAAGACTTAAAGTACTGGTAGTCTTCTCTGCAATTGGTTCTCACAATATCCAACAAATAAACACAACCATGTCACCTCAGAATAAAAACATCATCTTAAGATCATTCCTAAATATAATACAAAATGTTTTGCTAGGGACTAGCAAAAGATAGGCATGGGGGTATGATTGCATAGCAAAAATACACCAATAAATATGCCATCTTGTGTTATTTCCTAGCATTGATATTGCATATTAGGTAGCTATAGTTGCATTTGTAAAATTGACACTTGCATGCATTTATTTGAGAGGGGAGGATAATGCGAATAATTGTCCATGTAAATAACATCTTCTTCAAGTGCTGCCTCACAATTTCACCTTCTTCATTTTTTTTATTCTAACTTTGAAATCGTCTCCCTCGCGCGGCTCAGGGCATGGGGCTGGCATCTCTTCGCGCCATTCCTCTGCCCAGCAGCATGGCTGGTCATGCACACCTACGGCATGGCTGTGGTAGGCTCTAGCTTCTTTAAAAAGCCGTGCCCTCTCCTTTGCACAGGGAGCCTGGAACACACACCTGCAGACACCTTCAACCAAGCCATCTTCCTCCCCTCTCCCCTCCATACGCAGTCTCTCTTCGCACTGAAGAGACACACTGCGGGCAGGAGCAAGCTCACAGTGGTCCCACGACCAACACTGTGAGTTCCACCACCGCCCAGCTCCTTCGTGAGCAGGTGGGCGTGGTGGTTTCGCCCTCTGTTTCCACCGTTCAACACCCTCACCACCATTGTCAGGAGCTCCAAGGTCTGAAGCTCCAGCAGCAGCAGTGGCCTCCAGCAGCCGCCCAAGCGCCTGCGCCCATGCCAGCACCATTCGCCCAACGCACCCGCGCACGTAGAATTGGCCACATCCGATTGTCCATCCCGCACGGCACTGTAGCTACTGTTCACGCCTCTCAGCGCGACATTGTAGCTATAGTGCGATGATTGGAGAGTTTCTCACTTATCCGGTCACCGCGCGCTCTCTCTCCTCGCCACTACCGCCTCCAGCCAGTTGCGCGCACCTGCGCCTGCGTCCGCATACGCTCGCACGCATCTGCGCCCACACCCGCATCTTTGCCTGCGTTCACTCCAGCCCGCAGCACAGTGTGCTGCATTGCGCTCTCCCTCGCACTTCCGCTCCCGCCCGCTTATGGTCGACTTTTCGCTTAGCGTTATAGTATTTAAGTGGTGGAAAAATCGACTAATCAAAAACAATAAAAATAACCACTCACAGAAGAGCGGGTCATGTCCACAGGGAGGCAATGATGCAATCAATACTTTAATTATTTAATGTTATTTCAGATAGTGCAAAATCTCTTTTCAAATTGGACTTGTGGGCGTGTAGGCGCAGCCTGGCAGGGTGAAGATGCAGCGCCTGCGGGTGCTTGAAGGCGGAGCGGTAGGTGCTAGAAGGAGGAAGTGCGGGCTGATGGTGAGCGCCTGCTGTGGCTGGATGAGAGAGCGCGCTGTAGGGCAGGTGCGGTGGAAGCAAGGCCAGCTAAAGATGAGGGGCACGTTGGTGCGTGCGGGCAGAGAGGGTGAGGCATCTGATTTGCAGGGGGGCTAGAGCGGGTAGTTGGTGAGTGGTGCTTGTGGCAGGAAGAGGCACACGGGCGGAGGCGTGCGCACTGGTGAAGGTTTTTCCCCGCAAGGGGGAAGAGGACACAGTGCACGCTGCTGGATCACAGGGTTCACCTTTTCCACGGTGAAGCAGTTCCCCGCGAGGGGGAAAGATGATCTTCCTCTCTCCTCGCCTCCTCTCTTTAACTCCTCCCTTGCGCGTGAGTTCAGCGATTTTCCCAAATCCCCGGTCACAGTTGTTGAGAAAGGCGGTGGAAGAGAAGATTACCCAAATGTCCGGCGCGGGAGGGGGGAAAGAGTTGCGGCTATTTGGGGAAATTTATTCCCCCACCCTTGCTCTTTGTGCATTTTATTACCTGCATATAAAAATAATAAAATCATTAAGTTATAGAATGTTATAACTTAAATCATGAGGTGTACAATTATTCTATAACTTAATTGCCATTATTAACATACCTAAACTATACAATTAAATATTCTTAGGCTTAATATTAGTCCATTTTAATGGACCCATCAAATACCCCCATGCCTAAGATTTGCTAGTCCCTAGCAAAAAATGAATAATAGAAGTAATCAGAAGACTTCTTTTCTTATTTCAAAACTTTAGAAATCCAGACAAATGTGAAGTGCTGATAGCCTAGGTAACAGATCCAAGTGAAAGAGCCGATTTGCATTAGGAGTTCGTACATCACCCTTGGCAAAAGTTACTGTTGAGATAGGCAACTACTTCCCTCGGGGATAAAGCAGACGATAATCTGTAATTTGACCCCGGTGTTTGGCTTAGGTAGGAGATAACAAGTTGAATGGATTTGTATTTGGTGGCACACACTCAACTGATGCTACATATAGTCTAGTACTACAGACTCTAGATCTCTAGACTATTAGACAAGTCAACTCAAAGAGAGGCTACCCAACTGTACTCTCTTGATGTTCCTGGGCACTCCCTCTTCTTTTTCTTTCTGAGATCAGAAATCTTGCTAGATTTAGAAACTGTACTCACTATTTGGTGGCCTCACATGGCATCCACACTTCAATTAAAGTCCTATTAACTCTACAACTACGTTAGAGTTCTCAACCAGTATTCAGGCGATCAGAAATACTAGAAGGTAGGTATGGGTCATATTTGGTGGAACGCAATAGGTGTTCTGTTGCCTCAGAAATATTAGAAACTTGGACTTTTTTTTTTTGGTAATATAACTATTTCTTCTTTTTCTTCTTTCTGTTTCTTCTTTTTCTTCTTCTTTTCTTTCTTCCTTTTTTTTTTTAATTTCTTCTTGTTTTTGTTTCTTTTTCAATCAGCACAACACGATACAGACTTTTATTTACGAGGCATTATTAGGGATGATGATGGTCAAGAGGAAGTTGTGTGGCTTATTTGGTGGAAGTGCCTATTCTCGGCACTGGGAAGGAATGGGTAGGACAGGAATATTTCTGACCTTTGACACTATTACCCTCCTTCAGCTAAGGACTCTATGAAGGACGGTCGTAACCATCCACCATAGTTATAGCTTTATTAAGACTCAATCTCTATGTATCTGCCTTATTTGGTGATTCTCAGGAATTCACTCAAAGTACGTACACAGGAACAGAGAGTGAAAACTACGCCTAACTCTGAAGTATCATCATCTAGTTGTCCAAAAATTTAAGAGTCCTTGCACTAGACTTAGCGCACCAGTAATCTCTCTACTTTCTTCTCACAAATATGCAGTAGATCTATTAGAAGATAGTATGCCTGACTCCCTGTGAACTGTCCAAGGGTTCAGTAGACTACAAATGCTCATTGGTTTTCCTCAAGGATCCATTACCAAGTCTACGTGCATGTGAAATAAATGTACTGGATTCTAAACTTAAGAAATAATTCAAGAAGAAAAACCTCCAATGACAAAGGTATTCTGCCAGGGACTAACCCAATCAGCTCAAGAAAAATAAATTTTTTTTATATGCTAACCTAAATGCACCTAAAATGCAAATGCACTCCCCCATGCCTAAATCCTACAATGTCCCCAATGTAAAATTAAAACAGGAGGAGAAAGGAAAGAAATCACCTGACACGGTTTGCTGGGTTGCCTCCCAACAAGCGCTGCATTTTCTGTCAGCAGCCAGACTTATAAGGAACTTGTAAGTCAGGTTCCAAATAGAAAAGGTTAGGCCCTAAGAATATGCGTAACAGTGCAGGTCTAGAAAATAGGTAACCACGGATGTTGGTGAGCTAATGATGCAATGTAATTCCAAATGCTTGCCAGAAGATATGAAAGCGAAAAACCTCGTTGGCTACCTTGGGAGGTCTAGGGATAATAAACGAAATATGAAAAGGGACCTCCTGAAACGGAATAAGTGGAGGATAACAAGGGTCCTCCAAAGTAGGACGGGTTTTAAAAGATATACACATAATTAGTTCAAACCCTTGAATGGCGAGAGTAAAAGTACAAGCATCAATCCATACTCGCCATTCTACCTTAGGATGTTCTGGCCTAATATAGTCTCTAGAAAGAATGTACATGAGCAGAGATCTGAGCCAAGGATCGGTTAGGGAGTATAAGGGTTGTTTGTAGTGTTGGAAGGTAATGGTTAAGTCCAATGAAGGCTTAGTTGGTGTTAAGTCCAATTCCAACAATGATTTAGATTGTGTACACTCCCTAACATTTGTAGACAACTTCAAGTTATCCTGCCTAGCATTAATGATCGGAGTCATATTTGAATCAAGGGTAGACTCCAAACTACAACTTTTTGATGGCAGGGTCAAAATGTAAGAATCATTATCATTCAGCTCATCCCCAGATTCATTTGGTTCACTGGAATATTTGTCTGGGTGTATCTGTGATTCCTTAGGAGTTGGATCAGTATCCTCAATTATTTCTAAGGGAGGATTAGTTTTAATATTTGGAGGAAGCCTATATCATTGAATTCGTCATTCTTCTCGGGGTATGAATCCTCAATTGACATATTTTGTTCCCGAGAGTCTCCCATAGACTTCTCATTATTTTGTTTGTCCTCCTCTAATATCAACTCCTATTTTTATGGAGGATGGCTCTCAAAAGAAAGGAGGAATTTGGATTTAATCATATTATTTTTACCCTCTGGAGGTAAATCTTCAAATGATAAATAATTCTCCTGTGATTCACTCTAGATTTTCAGTCCAGGTTCCTCTGTTGGGGCATCCTCATCCTCTGAATTAGACTCTTCATATCCCTGAGACCAGAATTGATCCTCCTCCATTCCCTTAGGGTCACCTTCATTAGGTACATTTGAATCCTCAGGATATTGAATGATAGGTGTTGATTCCCTAAGTGGAGGGTCAGGAGTAGGCTCACTAAGAGTAGAATGGGAATCCACCAAATAATCAAGAGGGGAAGTGATAGGAACAATAATCTTCCCTTGCTTTTGACTCCAATATAGTTCAGGTGGATAATCACTATGATTGTTGTCCTCTAGTGGCCGCGTCTCATTGGGAGAGTCTAAGTGATCGCTACATGAAATTGATCACTATTGTTATTAAGTACCTCAGAATTATTTTCATGATCATGATCAGATAGGTAGGGATCAGGATTATTGAGAGCCATGTAGCTAAGTTGTCTTATTTCTTCATTTAATTGTTGACTATTCCTCAACATCTTTCCCATTGATTCCATTATTTCCTTTTGCTGTTTTTGCATTTTTATCATAAAAGAGGAGAGGTTACTATTATCAGGTTGGGGAGGATAGTCAATTTCAGGCTTTGGTTGCCTAGGGGTATCGATCCAACCTCGATACGGAAAATCATGAAGGGTGGGAGGGTTGGGTATTTGCATGGAAGTAGGGATTTCAGGATTGGAAAATCCCGCTCCTAGGCTCTACTCAAAAGTGGGAGTTATCAAGCCAGTACTCTCAGGGTAAGAATGAGAATGATCCCATGAATTTTCAATGTACCCATCGAAGGATGGATACGCTCGGAGCATGGGATCTTGATTAAAAGATGGGAAGTATTGACTCTGATAATTTGAATGATAGGAGTATGAATAATCCATTTCTTTAAGCAAAACAATTTTCTTAGGATTCAGCAGAAAACTTTCTAAAGAGTCCTATTGTCACAGCAAACGCAAATTCAACGGGATCTATTTTTAGTAGATTGCAGGTCTTAGAGTTATATGTTTAGTTGGTGGCTAAACAAGTTTTGCAAAAATTACGCTTCCTAGGCCAACCTTCGCTGGTGCCTATAACCTACTCGCAAGGGATGGAAGTCTCGAATCGAGCCCACACATGAGGAACCGAAGTAACTTGGTGGATAGGCTTGCTGATTTCCGACTAACTTCCCTTGTGGTGCAAAAGAGGAGAGGTAGAAATTTATCTAGTGACCTTATGTGTGAGGTGCACAGTGTCTCAAGTGTGCAAGCATACGATCGTGTTTTGATTTTTTGAAATTCCGCAAACAGGATCCTTTTGCACACAATTTTCAGTCACATATTTTAAAGTCCAACCTCTTAACAGTCCCAATTTGTTTAAAAGTGACCACTGAATTAATTTGATTCAAGCACTTTAGTGGTCTTAGATTTAGGTTCAATGCATATGCATGACAAGTAATTAATGCTCAAGAAAAGACGTACCTTACTCCAGCTTTCTTCATGCAGTGTATGAATGCAATGCAATAAAAAATAAACTATATGCTGCTCATTCAGTCCTAGATGATCATCCTATAGATATGTAGCTTCTAGCAGGCGGTTCAATTTTTTTTTTTTTAAATAATAGTAACAAACAGACCTAATCTAACTAACTACCTGAAATGCAGTTTAAAATAGTTCAAATAATCCTATAATCTAAATAAATGGGAACACGTTCCCAAAAATACTCAACAAGGGCCCAAAAGACAGTAATTTAAATTCTAATGTCTATCTAACTAAATCTAACTAAGACCTACTGCCTAAATCAGAAATAGGCTTCTCCGTAAGCCTAAATGCGTGGGATCAAGGCCCACGTGTTCCTGTTGTCGTCCTCCCGGTGGCGTCAAGGTCCACCAAAAAGATTGTCTCCACCGTGTGCGTTATTCACGTTCAAAGTCGTCGCTTTGTTGCGCCTCGTCGCCATGTCAGATTCCTCGCAAAATAATAAAGATGATTAGATAATTTCGCAACTCAAAAGATTTAAAAATAATAAAGTAAATCTATTGCGTTTGTTGCCTCCCCGGCAACGGCACCAATTTTGACGGTTGACTTTTCGCTTAGCGTTATAGTATTTAAGTAGTGGAAAAATTGACTAATCAAAAACAATAAAAATAACCACTCGCAGAAGAGCGAGTCATGTCCACAGGGAGGCAATGATGCAATCAATACTTTAATTATTTAATGTTATTTTAGATAGGGTGAAATCTCTTTTCAAATTGGACTTAAAATGTGAAGGAAAGTAGATTTGCAACAACCTAAAGAGTTAAGGGTGTAAGTGCAGTTTCCCTCACAGAAATCCTAAATAAAGTTAGGATGAATTAATGCAGTTTTCACGTGATGTGTACTAAAGACAATTAGTACTTAAATCAAGTCCAAAATCAATCTTTAAACTAGCCAATATCAATACCATGCAATTAAAAAGAACTATGAGTGCTTGAATGCAATTCTGCCATAATATAATAATAATAAAGAAAATCAAATTGGTGGCAATGGCATTGAATGTAATTCCTAATTAAGATAAAAATAGGGCTTTCTCCTCTCTCCTCCTCGCGAGAGAGAGAGAGAACCGCGGGAGTCGATGCGAGGCTTAAGAGGACGGCGAGGTCGAGAGCTTTCCAACGGTGGCAGCGGCGGCGGCGGAGGTGGCCGGAGGCAGCCAGCGGCGGTGGCCGAAGCTCCGGCCTGTGGAGCAAGAGGGCAGTTGCTGCTGCGGCTGTTCGAGCGGCGCGTGCGCGCGCTGGTGCGAGGGCCAGCTCTTGCTGTTGTGGTCTGCAGGTGGTCGGCGGTGCACGGCGGAGAAGACTTGTGGGCGTGCGGGTGCGGCCTAGCAGGGTGAAGACGCAGCGCCTGCGGGTGCTTGAAGGCGGAGCGGTAGGCGCTAGAAGGAGGAAGCGCGGGCTGATGGTGAGCGCCTACTGTGGCTGGATGAGAGAGCGCGCTGTAGGGTAGGTGCGGTGGAAGCAAGGCCGGCTGGAGATGAGGGGAGCGCTGATGTGCGTGGGCAGAGAGGGTGTGGCGTCTGATTTGCAGGGGGGCTGGAGCGGGCAGTTGGTGAGCGGTGCTTGTGGCAGGAAGAGGCGCATGAGCGGAGGCGTGCGCACTGGTGAAGGTTTTTCCCCGCAAGGGGGAAGAGGACACAGTGCACGCTGCTGGATCACAGGGTTCACCTTTTCCACGGTGAAGCAGTTCCTCGCGAGGGAGAAAGATGATCTTCCTCTCTCCTCGCCTCCTCTCTTTAACTCCTCCCTTGCACGTGAGTTCAGGGATTTTCCTAAATCCCCGGTCACAGTTGTTGAGAAAGGTGGCGGAAGAGAAGATTACCCAAATGTCTGGCGCGGGAGGGGGAAAGAGTTGCGGCTGTTTGGGCAAATTTATTCCCCCACCCTTGCTCTTTGTGCATTTTATTACCTGCATATAAAAATAATAAAATCATTAAGTTATAGAATGTTATAACTTAAATCATGAGGTGTACAATTATTCTATAACTTAATTGCCATTATTAACATACCTAAACTATACGATTAAATATTCTTAGGCTTAATATTAGTCCATTTTAATGGACTCATCACCCACGCATGAAGGCAGCACGTGCGCCAGCTCCAGCGCCAGCGCACAGCCTTGTGTGCATGCGCGTGCCCGTGCGTCCAGACGGTGCTTGCCCCCACCAGATGACTTAAACTCTCCAGCTCTCTCTGACAGACACACGCCACACTCGTACACACACACACTTGTACACTCACACTCACTTGTACACACCTATACATACTTACACATATATATTTATATATTTATATATATATATACATATTAATACCTATACAACTAAATATAAGTATATATACATATATATATACACATACATATACATATATATATATATTTATACATATATACATACATATATGCATATATATCTATATATATATATATACATATACATATCTATATATATATATATATATATACATAGATACTTATACAAATATATCTATATACATATATATATCTATATACGTATATTACTATATAAATATATCTATATCTATATAGTTAAATATATATACATATATATCTAGTTATAAATATATTATATATATATACCTATATATATATTTACATATCTATATATATATATACATAACTACATACACACCTATATAGTTACAACCCTATCTATATATATACATATAAATACATATTTACACACACACACACACACATATATATTTGCATACACATCACCTACTTGTACCCCTACGCACTAATCACTCCACCACGCATTATATCGCGGGAATATCTGCACTAGTTGCTGATATTCCCAGATACCCGCGTAAAGAAAGCGCCTACACACACTCCCACGCATCCATCCTACACTCTACGTGGCACTTCGTCTTGCTGGTTGCGTCTTTCTAGACGTGGACCAACTCGACACTATGCTACACGACATTTCCACTTCCACCCCCACCCCTATATATATAATATATATATATATCTATATATATATATATATATATATAGACTATATTTATTTCTTTACAAGCAACCTATCTTATTTTTATTTCTCTTTTGTTTCCTGCTATTAAAAAGATAAAAAAAAAGAGTAAAAGAGAAAAGATAATCCTTATCTTGTAGGTACTCGATCTTGCAAATAGTAGGACCAATTTTTGGAACCCTAATTTGGCTCAAAGCCAAGAATAATTTGGCTTGAAGCCAAGGACCTGATTTTAAGGGTGTACCTCAAGGATAAAATTATCAGCAAAAAAATCTTAAATAGAAAAAAAACCAAAAATACAATAAACGCACGAAAGAGATACGTTTTAGGAAAGGCATAGAAACTTCTTCACCTTTAATCCTCACCTCCCTGAGATCGACCCTGGGCCTAAAAGTGACCAAGATAAAATTAAGTAGGCCAGGTTAAAAATTTTGTAAAAAGATGGTTAGGCTCGATTTAGGTTAACCACTATATGTACTTCAACGATAATTTCACCATATTAACACAACCTATTCGAGTTCTGATAGCCTCGGCCAAGAACTTGTCCCGTTGCTGTTTGGACTAGCTGTGCGGCGCCTGTCCTACAACTACGTAGTTGACGTAGTCAGCATACCAAGGTAGTTTCTTGTCTTGCACAGTTAGAATGTGCTCATCGGGAAAGGTGCCGGATAAAGGCAGGGAAGGCCCAATGTGGTCTGGGTGGAGTTTGGATAGGTGGTCAGCCACCACATTCTTTGATCCAGCTTTGTCACGGATTTGCAGGTCAAATTCTTGCAAGAGCAGGATCCATCTGATGAGTTTGGACTTCTCATCCTTTTTAGCCAATAGGTGCCGGATGGCTGAATGGTCCGTATAGATCATCACGTGGGATCCCAGAAGGTAAGATCGAAACTTTTCAAGTCCAAAAACTACAGTGAGTAGTTCTTTTTCTGTGACTGTATAATTTCGTTGGGCCTTGTCTAATGTCTTGCTCGTGTAGTAGATCACCACAGGTTTCTTGTCTTGTCTTTATCCCAGGATGGCGCTTATGGCAAAATTTAATGCATCACACATGATCTCAAAGTCCTGGGACCAATCCGGGGGCTAAAGTACAGGTGCTGTGGAGACTAAGTCCCAGAGGGTGTGGTAAACCTGGATGCAATCAGAAGTCATGTTGAATAGGGCATCATTGGCCAGAAGGTCGGTTAAGGGTTTGGAAAGCTTGGAGAAGTCATTGATGAACCTTCGGTAGAAGCCAACATGTCCAAGGAACGAACGGATCTACCGGACCGAGCTAGGTGGAGGAAGTTTGGAAATCAAATCAACTTTAGCCCGATCCACCTCAATGCCCCTATGTGATACGATGTGACCGAGGATGATTCCTTCTTGAACCATGAAATGTCTCTTTTTCCAACTTAACACCAAATTAACCTCGATACATCGTTTCACTATTTTCTCCAAGTTGCTCAAACAGTGGTCGAATGAATTCCCAAATACAGAGAAATTATCCATAAAGATCTCCAGGTATTCACCTACCATTTCTGAAAAAATGGCTAGCATGCAATGCTGAAAGGTAGCGGGTGTGTTGCACAACCTGAACGGCATACGACGGAATGCAAATGTGCTGTACGGGCAAGTGAATGTGGTTTTCTCTTGATCTTCAGGAGCAATTACGACTTGGTTATATCCTGAATATCCATCCAGGAAGCAAAATACTTTTGCCTTGCCAATCTTTCGAGAATCTGGTTGATGAATGGCAGGGGGAAATGATCTTTCTTGGTTGCTTCATTGAGTTTCCTGTAATCAATACACACCTGCCATGTGGTGGTGGTGCGGGTGGGGATGGATTCTCCACGTTCATTGGTGACAACGGTGAGCTCGGCTTTCTTCAGAACCACTTGAGTGGGGCTCACCCAGGGGATATCGGAGATAGGATAGATGATGTCGGCGTCAAGCCACTTGATAATTTCCTTCTTAACGACCTCCCGCATATTTGGGTTTAACTATCTCTGCATCTGACGGGAGGGTCATGCCCCATCTTCTAGGTAGATCTTGTGGGTACAATAGGTGGGGCTAATTCCTCTCAAATCTAATATAGTCCAGCCAATGGTAGCCCTATGTTCTAATAGGGTTGCTATCAATTTAAGTTCCTGATCCCTAGCTAGGTTGGCATTGATAATTACGGGGAAGGTCTGGTCAGGTCCCAGGAAGACATACTTGAGATTCTCGGGTAGCGGCTTCAATTCAGGTGTGGGTGGAACAATGTTTGATGGAAAGGGGAAAGGTGGGAGTTGATCAACATCAATTTCCTCGAATGGTGTTGGTTGATGGTAATCAGCCCTACAGAGGTCCATGGGCATAGATGGTGATGGGTCAGAATAGTTGTTACAGGATTGGTAGTCCGAGACAGAACTAAGGTGATGCATTCCTCGACCAAAGGTTCCACGGGATCGTGTTCCTCGATACAGTCGCAATCAAAAGACTTGGTCGCCCGGAAGATATCCAACTTCATTTTCTTGTCTCCGAAGGTGATTTCCACGCATCTCTTGTCACAATCAATGTTTGCCTTAGCCGTAGCTAAGAAGGGTCTGCCTAGGATGATGGGTGTGTTCTGTAGATGCTCAGGGACTTCCATGTCAAGCATAAAAAGTCAACTAGAAAATAGAAGTCCTTGACCCACATAATTACGTCCTTGACAACCCCCTTTGGGGTTTTCACAGATCTATTAGCCAATTGGATGGTAACAGGTGTGGATGTCAACTCTCTGAATCCAAATTGGTGGTACAGGGTTGTCAGAATCAAATTGATGGAAGCACCTAAATCCAAGAGCACTCTATTAAATGTCATGTCCCCGATATTGTAGGATATCAGGGGTGCTCCTGGGTCAGTTCTCTTGAATGGAAGGTTGCTTGATATTACGAAACTAGCTTGCTCTGAAAGCACAACCTTCCTAGGTGCTTATGGTCTTGGCTTACATTTGGGTGTACAGGCATCCTTTAGGAACTTGGCTTAAGCTGTAATGTCCTTGACGGCTTCGAGGAGGGGAATATTAATCTGAACTTGCTTAAAGATCTCCAAAAGCTCCTCAGTTTTCACAACACTTTTCTTCTTCTTGATTGTCTCCAAAGCCTTGGGATATGGTGTCTGAATGTGGATAGGATCTATTTCTGGGTCCTTGGGTTTTTCCAGTGCCTCTTCTGAGTCAGGTGTTTCAGAAGGTGAAGTCTCGGGAAGAGTTGGCCATTTGGGATCCTGGGTTTTGGTGTCGTTTCTCAAGGTTACTGCATTTGCAGAGGCATTGGGACCATGGGTTGATCCTTAAGAAGACGAGGACGAAGAAGCACCAAACCCAGGAGGTGTTTGTGGGGTTGGCTGGACCATGTGAGCTTGCCCAGGATTACCTTGGAACCCTTGCGAATTGGGGCCTCTGTCAATCATGTTTAGCGGGTTCGGTTGTGGCTGGGAAGGCAGGGATCCTTGTTGTTTGCAGTCCAACAGCTGGCTTAACTGTCCTTTTACTAAAGCCATTTCTTCCTAATATTTTTGGTTCATTTAGCCATCATCTTTATCAGGGTGTCCATTTGGTTTTGTGGGGGAGGGGCCGCCCTATTCGGATTATATGGGGGTCTAACTGGTGGTCCTTGCTGATAGGGGGTAGGTTTGGCTGTTGGTTTGGCCTGGGTTGGTTCTAGAATTGAGGTTGTTTTTGGTTTATCCAACCAAAGTTTGGGTGATTACGCCAGCCAGTGTCGTAAGTGTTGGAGAAAGGGTTAGGTTTGGAATAACCTTGGATAGCCTGCACATCTTTAAGGATAGCAGATGTCGAGGGGGAGGGAAGAGAGTAATCAAGGGTTGAGGGAGCAAAGGTCCCTCCGTGGAACGTGGTCAAGGGTTGTTCCAGGTTTATTTGGCTTAGGGGCTGGACCAGGTCAACATGTGAGCTCCCTTTGCTAGGGAGAAGATCTGTAACGGGTTCCTGATCTGGTTCAGTAGCTCATCTATCTTTTTATCCACCAATTCCACTCGATCCAATTTCTTAGCAATGATATCCATGTCAACCATTCTAGAATTTGCTTGTACCTCATAAATCCCACCACGGGGTTGATTGGATCAGCTAAACTCGGTCATGGAGGCATTGTTGAGCGAATTTTAGCGCATAGACTCAAAGAGATCAAACACACTCTCCTCATCTTTGTTTAGGAAGTTCCCCCTGTATGAGGCATCGACGAAGTTCCGTAGGTTGCTGTCCAGACCGTGGTAGAAGATCTTGGCCAATTGCCACCTTGGTACTTCGTGGTGTGGGCATTTCCTTAATAGTTCATTAAATCTTTCCCACGCCTCATGGAACTATTCCCCACCTTGAAGTGTAAAGGTAGTAATGGCTCTTCTGAGGGCATTGGTTTTTCCTATAGGAAAGAATTTCTTTAAGAATGCTTTCTCTAAGTGGTGATGGGTCTACCTAGGGTTTTAAGCCAATGAGATGCTTTGTCTCTCAGCAAGAAGGGGAACATCTTAATCAAAATAATGTCAAGGCTAATATTCCTAGGCTTCACAGTCTAGGTGATCCAGTCAAGATCCTCTAGGTATTGGAAGGGGTCTTCATTTGAGCTTCCATGGAAGTGGCTCTGAATCAGACTCAGGACATTTGGTTTCAGCTCAAAATCATCTCCCCCTTTGGGGATCCTAAGGTGTGGCTCGATTCGAATAGCGGAAGGATTGTAGAAGTCGTGGAGGGGCCTAGGATGGTCCTGGAATGGTGGTGGATCAAGTGGTGGTTGCCCTTGTGAGCCTTGGAAAGGTGGTGGTGGTTGCCCCTATGGGTTCTGTAACCGATGTATGGCTTGCATGATAGTGTGGATCTATTGCTGTTCAAGCCAGTGGCTTGCGTCGATCTGGGCCTGGATGATGGCCATTGTGTCTGGTGGGGTTTGGTCCTCAACCTCATCTACTCTAGGTTCAGCCATGTCTCTAACAGAATCAGGTCGCCTGGATTCCCATCCCAAAACAAACAACTCGGGATGAAGTGATCATCTCCCGTGCATACACTAAAGAAGAACAGGGGGGGATGCGGAGAGCGACAGATGCGAGAAGTGTGTGTGTACAGCCAAGTAAACGAGCCTAGTCCTTATGGTGTATTTCTTAGGGGACCTAGAAATCTCCAAAGGGGAGATCAAGTTCGTAAGCACTGGACTTCCCTTCCCAAAGCTAATTTGGCCAGGTTGATTATGAGGGGATTGTAGGGAAGGTTCTTCCTTTGGCTTGTGACGCGGTTCCATAGACCCCACAACCACGGTCATTTGACACTTCCCCATAGCTTAGTCACTAGATTCTACTAAGGGAATGAAAGCCAAGTGCCTAGCGAACAAAACCACGCCTCCTGAGACTTAACCCAGTCCTACCTAGGGCACGTCTACTTTATTTTAAAAGGGGCTAGGATAGTACTTGTGCTTGGGTTATGTGATGAGGCGTTGATTGGGGTGGTGCCTCTTAGTTTTCCCAATTCCAGTGTGTGTGCTCCTATCAAAACATGGTTTTCAAGCAAGGATTTTTTAAGATGTGGTATCTTTTAATGTTTTGGCCTTACTTTTATGTCTTTTAGGGTTGACGTGCCTTAATGTTTTCAGACAAGTTTCAAGTGGGCACGCCAAGTTTTGCACACAATTGGTGAGAGTAGATTTCCTTTGATGTGAAGAGGCTCTAAAACCCTAGAGTGCTCATCCTAGTGTTCATGCAACTGCTATCAGATGAGTTGATTTTAGGGTTGAGTGGTGCGGTCCATGTCAATTCATGGTGGCTTTGCAAACACTACTCAAAAAGAACACTCCAAAAAGCTTAGGTCATTAAGAATGCTAGAGTGTATTATTTTTTATTGGGTGATGTGTTAAGGATGTGGATCCGGCAATCATGCACTATGCCAATTTTTTTTTATTTTACAATTTTTTAGATTTTTTTAGGCAAGCAAACAACCATGGGTGAAGAATTACTCATGATCAGTCCTTGTTGCGCTTACTCCATCTTTACCATCACGAGTTGCACTGCTTCGCCGTCTAAGCACCGAATTCCTAAAACCATCAAGTAGAAGGAGAAAAGATGTTATATGATGTAAGCATGGATGTAAAATGGAAGTGACAAAATAAATCCGTTGCCTCCCCGGCAACGGTGCCAAAAACTGACGTGCGAAAGATGTGTTTGTTTAAAAGGATCATTATAGTTCGTGCTCGCAGCATTGGCTTTAAAAGAAGAAACGGACGTGAGTCCGAGTGTCGATCACTGGGAGGCGAAAAAAACCAGATTTTCTTTGTCACTTAATGTCACGAAGATAACGAGCTTTTGCTTGTGAGAAGACGTGGTAGAAAAATGAGAGAGAGAGAGAGAGAGAGAAAGAGAGAGTAGGGTTAGAGTCTTTTAAATCATAGCATTTACTCAAAGCAAGATGGAAAACAACATCAACACTATATTAAACATGCAAATCGAGTTTTACAAATACAGCGGTAGCTAAATGATTGAATAAAAAGGAAGTAAAGCTAGATTAAAGGGAAAGAGAGAGAGAGGGGGGAGACGGCGAGGTGGCCACGGTGGTGGAAGGAGGCTCCGTCGGCAGCTCGTCGACTCTGTTGACTACAAGAGAGGCTAGAGGGGGGCTAGGAGGGTGTTACAACACTTGCAAGGTGAATTGAATGCTTTACATGGGTGGTTGGGGGTGGTTTATATAGGAAGAAAAGGTTTCTATTTTAAGTATGGGCTTTAGCGACCTCCAGGATGCCGCTAAACCCATGCTAAAAGCGTCGATGAAGCCTCCTTCCCAATGGTCTCATACGCACGCCTGCGCTTCTTCATGTGCGATCTGTGCGTGCATGCTGTGGGCCGTCCAATCGCAAATCGGACGGTTGAGATTGCTCTTGGGCACGTGCTTGGATTGCGCTTGCTATGCTCGCGCCTCGCACGTCATCTTAGGCGTCTGCCTCGGATGCGTAGGATTGCACCGCGTCGCCTGCTGCCAGCTGCTCGATTGTGCATCGACGACCGAAATCACGCGTGCCAATCCCTCCTTGAATTTGCATTGCAGAGGGCGATTTGAACCCGCGCCCCACTGTGTGGGGGTGAGGCACTTTCCGCTGCGCTACGCTCACAGCTGTGTCGCGGAGATGCAGAGGCGGCATGGTGCAGGCGACCGTTGGATGAAGATCCAACGGTCGTGAGCTGTTGTGGCCGTTTGGTGCTGAGTCTGTGGGGCGCGAGGAGAGCGCCTCTCAGCCGTTCGATCGAAGATCGGATGGCTTAGATTCATCCTGCTGTGGAAGTGCTGGTGTTGCGCTGTGGTTGAGGAGCGCGGGGATGCTGACATGTGGCAGCTTCATGACCGTTGATCTTCAGATCAACGGTCAGAACTTCTTGGGCCCATTGTGGGCGCTCCGGATGTCGGATTTAGCTGATTTCGAGTCTGTTAGACTCTGTTTGTCGCTCTGGATCTGTCCATGCAATCCGATCGCTCATCTGAGGCTTGTTTTGACATGTACTTGTAGACATGGCTGTTAATAATGCATTGTAAGTAGTCTTGTTGTGCAATGCAAGCGATGCTCCTATTTATGATGTATCCTCTGTGCATTTTACCTTTAGGACTGCCCCCTTTTGGTAGAGTTAGCATTGTACAATGTAGTGTTATCTAGTGTCATGCCATGTGAGACCACCAAATACATTTGCAAATCTGGTGAGATGTGAGCTCAAGAAGAAAAAGAAAAACAAAAAAAAAGAAAGAGAGAAGAGTACAAAAGATTAAAGAGAGCACAGTTTTTCCAGCCCCTTTCTAAGTTGATTTATTCAATAATCTAGAAATATAAAATTCTGAAATACTAGTCTCTAAGAAGCACCATAAGAGAGTGAGCCACCAAATACAATCCAGTTAACTTAGACATCTACCCAAGCCAAACATCGGGGCCAAAATTAGAAAATATTTATAACCCCGAGAGAAGAGGTTCTCCTATCCTGACATAATTTTACTAGGGTTCAAGCACAAGCTTTAAATGTGTATCGACTCTTTGCTTGGATTCGTTGCAGAAGCTACAACATTATATATTCATAGTTATCAGGATTCTGAATTTTTGGATGAAACAAAAAGAAATAAATCTTTAGTTTAACTCTTGATAAAATGCATTTAGTCTTGCACTTGCTAGGGGCTAGCAAGATTTAGGCATGGGGGTATGATATCATAGCAATCATAGGCCCTAACTCGCCTGAATTAAGCTAGAACTTAGTTTAACATATACATTCTGTATGCATATGCATCGTATTCTGCATTGTAGTTGGTATATGTGTTTTATGTATTAAACTATGTTATTTGAGAGGTATTAATGATTGTAGGTAATCCAAGGCTGTAGATGACCGATCCAACCTTATGGATCTGTTCAGAATAATGATGGGAGTCCAACGCATCCAAGATTGCATCAATCAGACTCCCGTAGCACCATAGGGAGTCTGTAAAAGAGCAAGAGCCAAGGGGTGAATTGAAGAAGATCTAGACCTCAGATGACAAATCCAACTACATGGATGGATCCGGATCGACGTTCGCAGTCCAACAGTGCAGAAATCAACTTAATCGGAGGCCTACGCCATCAGACATAAAGAGAAGAAGAATGGAAGGCCATGATGGTGCCACGTGGCACCATCACAGCTGCCCCTTGCCTCTCCAACTCCTGAAGGCACCTCTCCTCATAGTGTGGGCCGTCGGATCTTCATCCAACGACCACGAACGTGCCATGTCACCACCCAGATTCTATCAGTATAAATATAAATAAGCACGTATATATGATAAAGGCTTTGCGCAACATGTTGGCTCACGTGTGCGTGCATGTAAGCACGAGACGCGAGTTCGAGCGCTACACTGCGCAAAATTGATGCGGCATTGCGAGCAGGCACGTGCAGATGCGTATGCACAATTGGAGGACTGAGATGTCTCCACGTGGCATGATCGCGTGGGTTGTTGACAGATCAGAAAGGTGCGAGAAGCACGCGTAGGATTTAAAATCGGATGGCTGAGATGATGAGGCGGGATTTGAAGGCGAAAATGTGAAGGCGCAGGCGCGAGCGAGCGGGAGCCGTGAGATGAAGGATCTGAGAACATAGAGCGTGCCACGGCAACATTAGAGAGAACCGAGGAAAGAAGAAGGATTTGCATGAGATATAAAAGGACCAAAGGCCCCCCTCCCTTGAAAAAAAACCACAACTCTCAACTCTCTCTTCATTCTCTTCTTCTTCCTTCTTCTACCTCTCTCTCTTCTTCTTCTTCCCGTCTTCTCTACCTCCATCTAAAGAATCCATTGAGCCACCCTGTCAGGTCGCTGCTGCTTCTCTCGACCTCTTCGAAAGGCCACCACGATCTACCTGTGGTGCCCTTGTTCTATTCCATAAGTAGTTTAATTCATGTTATCATTTAGTTTAGTTTCATGTATGAAATCCTTGTTCGAGTTCTCTATGTGATATATATTGTGATTTATTGTGTCTATTATTTAGTAACTAGATTTAGAATAAGTGAATGAAATCAAAAGCATTTTTTTGCCTCCCTGTGATTGACCGGGACTCCCAGTTCTGTTAATTTTATTTGTTGAGACGTAGTTCGTGCTATACTATGACGTATTTATGTTTTACGTGATCTACGCCGCGAGCACACCATCGCTGGATTCTTCCACATCGTGACGGTCTTCTTGTTCTTCCCCCACTCTTCCTCTTCTTCCTATTATTTTAAAATGGTAAACATTATCTTTTATTGACATGGATTAAAATTTAAATACCATGATTGTATGTAGTGTTAATCTTTTGGTAGCATCGGAATGATTCCTTCATCTAGATAAGGGGTTGAATATTTTCTTTTGAATAAACACTTGACCTAACTCCATCCTGTGAAAGGCGCTACCATTTTTGATGTAAAAATGTTTCGAGCCTCGCGAATTTAATAGATGTGGAATGTTAAACAATTGGTAGAGTTGTGGTTGTTTTTTGTAGTTGTGAAGATATTAGATATGTGTTCCTCATTAGTAGAAACATGATGATGTGTGAATCCAATCGGAATGACTGTTCAAGCTAAGGATAGCATAACATTTGACTTCTTCGAACTAGTACTTTCAATAGTAGTCATGCTTCTTGAGTCTTGTAATTGTAACCTAAATTATAAAAACTAGGGTAGAAAGAAGTTACAATTGAAGGAGGAATTGGGAGGTTCAGAAGAAAGGATGGATCGAGAGAGTTGTCGTAAGAAAGGTATTTTCCCGTATAAATTATTCGATAATTTACTTTATATGCCTCTCTTTCTTCATGTGTATTACTTCTAATTTTGTTAGATCCATTGGTCATACAACATTGATGTTACATTCTTGATTATGTTAACACAATGAAGACATTGGACCTTAGAAGTGATCATATGGAAGTGATGAAGACCACTCCATTCCACATTCTGTTAGATTTAAGAGTTCTATCAGTTAATGTTAGGCTTCTGCAAGAAATCCTATGTGGTTATAAACGGAGTAACATATTTTCACTGGGAAGGAAACAATTTGAGCTTTTAGTAAAACACGCTAGTGTAATCCTTGGTCTACCATGTAGTGGCAAGCAAATTACTTACAGAGGTTGTGTTAACCCAAGTGTAACTGAAGGAGAAATATTTGGAGATAATGTTTGCTTAGGTCGAAAGAGATTGTCAAAGATGTTTAAAATGATGGTTCGGAAGGAGGGTAGGAAAGACATGGAGGACTTTTGCAAAGTGTTAATTTTATACATGTGCGCAACGTTCTTGTTGCCGAATTTAGGAGGGTGTGCTCCACATACACTACTACGATATGTGGATGAGATATATGCTCTGCATGCATATAATTGGCCAGAAGCAATCCACAATTGCATCATGCTGAATGTTCAAAGCATTTCAAATGATTTGAAGTTGGTCTAGAAAGGTAAGATACAATGTCCAAAGAAGGTTTTACTTGGATCAACGATGTGCCTACTGGTAAATAAATTCGATCGTGCCATATATGTTCCATTCATTAATGTTAATTGATTTACTTGTGTTAACATTCTATTTTTAGGTTTGGGCATATGAGCACGTGAACTTGCTAAGCCCAACTTTTCCATATGACTGGCTAAGAATAAAAAAGTACAAAAATAGGAATGACCCTCAGAAGTCCTTAGCAGACATTCAACCGAAGGATTATAAGAATTACAATATTACAGACGAGAAGTTGATCTTGAAGAATGCATTAAGGGGTTATCAAGTGGCAAACGTATGGTTGAACGAGGTGATTGAGGACTTCGATGATATTTCTGCATAGGGTACTGATGACAGTCGTAGTGAGAAGTTGAAAAGAAGGGTAGATGAGGGAACCAACTTTGATGTTCAGGAACTTGAGAAAAAGATTAAGGAAGATTTAAGGGAAGAATTCAATTGTCCCTTTGTGACATTGGAAGCAAAATTGAGAAAACTACGACAGGATAATAACTAGTTGAAGATACAAGCTAATGAAAAAGAAATGGAGAAGTTGGATTCCACGACCATCCATACTTGTGTTGCTTCTAGGGATATGACAACTCGACAACCAAATTCAAATAAGGAAAAGATGACTCTTTGGAGTAATTGCAAGCTAAAATTTGATGTCAAGGAAATGTTTGGAAAGAAAAAAAACCCAAGGAAGACAAGAGAAGTTGTAAATTTGGATAGCCAAATAGAGAGTCAACAAACAAGGATGGTATGCACATACAATTGAGCTGCTTATCTCAAATTCATTTGTGGTATATGTCGTTTGAATTCATATTGTGATTCACTCTTTCAGATTGTGGTGTCATTTGATATGCTGATGAAGGCTTCTGGAATTTTAAGTCTTAATAATGATGACCGAGCTATAATTGAAAAATATTTTGCTGAACCTATCACAGGGCATGTTCAAACATCGCATCTTCTAGAAATGCTAATGAATTTTAGAACTCTTATCACTACTTCATTACAGGGAGGTGATATGTACAGGATTCAAAGAAAACTATGTCAGCTGGTCACAACTGAAGGACATGTTGTTCGGATGCATGGTAGAGGATGATGTAAGAAATGAAATTTCGACTTCCTTTATTGCTAGAATGAGTTCATTTATCTCAACATGTATTATATATTCTTGTAAATCATCGATGTTTGCTTGTACAACATTCATCGAGATTGGTGTTGGGACTTGCCAAATTTATGTGATCATCTCCTATTTGCGGTGCGTGTGACTTCGACATTTCAATGTCATAAGGAAGGAAATCATTTGGATAAATTAAAGGAAAACTTGAAGAATGGCTATTATGGGATGGGTAATGCAGAATTACGAGTGAGCAAGATGTTCTATGTTCTTCGTTGTGGCATACATTGGCTCCTGCTATTATGTGATTGTCAAGCACATGTCTTTCGGTGTTTCAACTCAATCAAAGGCTAAGCTTTGCATGAGAAATTTGTGTTTGATTTGGTGAGTATGCGATAATCCAGAAAACTTTCAGCTGTTTCTGTTGACGATTTATAAGCAACTTATTTTATTTACAAGTTCACCCCTCCGTAATAGGTGTCAACTGTAGGTGATTTTCTTCAACAACAATTTCAGTTTGCAGATGCAAGAAACTGGACCGTCATTTTCGACGATGAATGTTCGACCCAATCAGATATAAGCTTGAATTGTGGATTATTTGTGATAAAAGTTGTCGAATGTCTTTTGACTGGTGAAGCCATGGATTTCAATGACGAGGACATGACTACTTTAGAGCTGAACTCACAAGTAGGTTGCTAAAATGGGGTGGACTGGCATGGTTCATTTGTGCGGGTGAGTAGAATCTATCTTTTGGAAATTCGTGTATGAGAAGTAGTGCCTTAATTGGATCTTCAATGTCTTAATATTTTTAACACCCTCAAATCAGAAATTATGCTGATATATGTCTTAATGCTTTGGTTTTAGCTTTCAGATTTCAAATAGACAGGGATGGTCAAGTTTGTTGGATGAAGAATACACAAGGAATATAGCGGTGATTATTCTCATTTCTTCCAACCGATGTTACACTATGACAGCAAGTTACCTTCAGTGAATGCAAACATGATTTAGTTGTGTTGGTTACAAGTCAATCTTGTAGTGGTGAATAGTTGATGTACGGGTTATTTGTATGCATATTGATGTGCATACATCTAAATAGCCAAAAATATCTATTAATGCATGTTCTTAGTACCATATTAGCATCATACATTGTAAATATTGCATAACACTCATAATCATGCATTTAGGTCAAATTGTATAAATTGTATAGTAATTGTCTCCTTTTATGGCCAGGGGCAGGGCAACTTTTAATCAGGGCTTCGGATGGAAGATCCAACCATATGAATCTGATTAGGGCGACGATGGGAGTTCAACGACTCCAAGATCGCCTTGATTGGACATCCGTAGCACCAGATATAGTCTGAGGAAGCTCAGAGATCAAGGGCCAAGAGGTGTCAATTTGCACTTCAGATGACAAATCTAACCACACGGATGGGTTTGGATCGACGATCATAGCCTAACGACGCGAAAATCGGTCCAATCCGACATTCGTAGCACCATCTACAACACAAAGAAGATGGATGGTTAGGATGGTGACATGTGACACCATCCTAACCATCCGCACCAGGTCGCCCCCTCCTTTCAACGCCTAAAGGATTGTGTGACATGAGATCTAAGATTAACCACATGCAAAAGCAGCTCCGCGCCTCAAACCGTTCATAGCGTGTGGTTAAGGTGCTACGTGTGTGAAGCGCGCATGTTTGAGCTGCCATGAAGCGCTTCTTCTCGTGTGGACGTGAGCAATCTCGACTGTGCAATCAGCTGCGAACGGCCCAGATCATCTAATCGGGCGCACGCGCAATTGGATGCCCCGCCCCATGCCTGATCTCACGCGTAGGTGCGCGAAGCTGAAGCGGGCAAGGAGCGATCTGAGTGTTCCGATCTCGTGATCGGATGGCTGAGATTGCTTGGATGTGCGCTTGCATTAGAGGCGCGGGAGAGGAGGAGGCGCGTGTGGCGTGCGCACACGTCGCTCATGACAGGTCTTTAGTAATGAATAAATCCGTCACTAAAGACCTGATTTTAATGTTTTTGAATATGGAATGACCAAATTGCCCCCAATCCTTACAACTATAAAAGGAGACCCCTACCCTACGAAATTCTCATCCCTTCCTTCACCTCTCTCCCTCTCCAAAGCTCTAGAGAAGCTTGTCCCACACCCGGGATGCTCCTTTAGAGTTAAGTCCAAAGTTTTCTCGCCCCCATTCCAGAAGTGGATCCCACGACGACGACGACATGCTACCTCATTCCCACTTCCTCCAGATTCGTCCTCCTTCTTCCCGCTCTGTCCTCCATCTTCCAGGCGTTGCTTCGTCCAGCTCATCCTCCAAGCAATCGTCGAGGAGGATAACATCTCTCTCCCTTCTTTTTATCACTTTCTAGAATAGAAGTTCCCGCTTTCTAGTTGTAAAAATAGTATTCTTATATCAAGTGATTGTTTTCTCTCTCTCTCTCTCAGTGTTAATATCAATTCCATTGTAATTATCTCAATTTCAAACAAGAATTCCAAAAAAAATATAATCGTAGATTTTAGATCGACGTAGCCTCCTTGTGTTCAACCTGGAATTTCTTAACGAATTTTGGTTAAATTTATCTGTTGACGGATTGCTTTGCAAATTGAACTACAACGATGGATTTTCAAAATCCAATTCCGAGTGCGTAGTTTTTCCCTAATCAACATTTTGGCGTCATTGCCGGGGAGGCAACGATTCTCAATTTTCTTTCCACATTTCGTGCACTTTATTATTTTCTAAATTGCTTTATTTTTCATCTATTATTTTGCAGGTACCTCAACAAGGAATCTTCAAGCAGTAGATCAGAGTAAAGTGCAGTTGAAGACAACTGTAAGTGCTCCCCATTCTTCCCCCTCCATAGATTTCATTTTGCAACATTAATTCAAACTCCAATTAACCTAGGTGTTTGCATAAATCCTAGGGTTAGTTTGGTTGCTTGGATTTCCACTCACATTCATCTCACCCTCATAAAAAAAAAATAAACAAAAAGATTCTTGTGGGATAAATAAAACATACACATTACATACACCCACATTCAAGGAACATAACCTAATTGATTTTTATCTACTCAACTGGATTCTGATCTGTGGAACCGGTACATGCAAATCAACATATAAAAGAGTAGAAATCAGTCAAGGTCAATCATTTTGTGTGCCTGGGAGTGCTTCACGAATTAAAATTGGGGATTGGAGGACTCGTCATCGTAGCTCGCAAAATGTGTCTATCAGATAAATTTATAATCGAAACTCGAAAAGTGAGTCCTGGCTCGAACATGGGGAGGCGAACGTTTGGTTTTATGAAATCTGCGCTTCACTTTTATTTCTTTTTGTTGTTTTTAT
Organism: Thalassia testudinum; assembly: GCA_037157565.1. Lineage (NCBI taxonomy): Eukaryota > Viridiplantae > Streptophyta > Magnoliopsida > Alismatales > Hydrocharitaceae > Thalassia > Thalassia testudinum. Next base: position 81,857,737 of record JAZHRO010000024.1, read on the forward strand.
CTTTTCTAATTTTTTTGGTATTTAGCAAGTAAGAGATCAGGTCTATGGCTTCTAGTTAATCTACTTGCAACAATATAAGGGAGAGAGAGAGAGAAATAATCATCTATTTATCAAGAATTGTTTGTTACAACTACGAAAGTGGAAAATCTACACTACGAAAGCGTAAAAGATAGAAAGAGGTGAGAGAAATCCCCTTCGACGGTTGCTCGGAGGATGACTCGCTCTGATGTCTCTTGGAGGAAGGTGGTGAGGAGCAGGACGAAGGAGGTCAGAGCCAGAGGATGGGGTAGGACGGTGTCACTGCCAGGATCTTCTTCTTGAAGGGCGGTGAGAGGAGACCACGGGATGCTCCACGAATGGGGATGAGAGGTGGGAAAACTATTTGATTTTCTACTCAAAAGGAGCATCCCGGGCTTGGGACAAGCTCTCTTTAGAGCCTTAGAGGTGGTGAGAGGAAGAAAGGAAGAGATGAAGAAAAATGGGAGGGGTAGGGGTCCTTTTATAGTGGAGGAAAGAATCAAATTCATATACAGGACATTTAGTGGCGCTCATAAATGTCGCTAAAGATCTGCCGCAAACGTCGCTAAAGATAGCCCACACGCCCACGTTGCCGCTGTACTGCCGAGCACATCGCGTGCCGTGTCCTTCTCCTTCGCGCACTACACGCCTGCGTGCGTTGCCCCTGCACGCGTGCTCATGCCCGCGCTGCTGTGCGCATGCAGTGGTACATGCGAGTGCATGGGCGTCCTGGGTTGCGCCATGTGGCTCGATTTGGGCTGTCCATCTTCTTTTCTTTGTAGGGGCTGCTACAGAGGTTGGATTGAGTCGATTTTCATGTCGTTGGGCTGCGATCGTCAACCCAAATCCATCTACGTAGTCGGATTTGTTGTTTGAAGCTTTGAATTATGTCACCTAGTCCCTTGGCCGTTAATCTTCCTTGGACTGCATATGGTGCTATGGGACTTTGATCAAGGTGATTTCGGAGGTGTTGGACTTCGATCATTATCCTAATCAGATCCGTATGATCGGATCGTCTATTCGAGGCTCCGAAATAAATCTCCTCTCCTAACCACAAAAAGGATGCAATTAACCTAAAATATACACTACTTTACATGTAGAGTGGTGCATGCTATGCAATATTTATAATATGGAATGCAAATCTAAGATTAGGAACATGCATAAATAGGCATTTTAACCTAAATAGATGTGTCTATATCATACCCCCATGCCTATCTTTTGCTAGTCCCTAGCAAAATTAAACTACATGCTATGTATAAAATCAAAATTAGGATTAGATCGCTTAGGCCTAAGTTGTTTATTAACAATAGAAAATTTCAACTAAGGTCCTAAACTACGAAGACTCAACAGTACCCGGATGTCTGCCAGAATGCAGACTGCCCAAGTCCTCACCTTATTTGAAAAGGGAAGATACATTTTTTTTTCTTATTTTTTTGGACTTTTGGAGTTTGAGAGTGTCGGGATAACTTTTTACGGCTACTTGACCCACCGAACACTCGAAAAGGGCTGTGCGTGCTAAGCATCTAGTTAAAAAAGTGAAAGACCCACTAGGCGGCCGTTAAAATGGACTTCGGGTTTCTACGACCCTAAGTGACCTTGCCTAGAGGGTTATCTTTTCGAATGGTAGCTTTCTCCCTACTTTTATTTATGGGGTCAACACAAGGGCGAACCCAGTGTATATCTCCTCGATTTATTCTACTTCCCCGCTTCTTCCCTAAGTGTTTTGGGAATTATTGTGCATTTTTGTGAGCTAGGCTCTGGACAACAGGCCAATGGGTTGTTACCCACGACAACTTGCTAGCCATACTCGTGTGGTGAAGTGTGGTTTTATTTATTTTTTTCTCCTTTTTCTATTTTTTCTATTTTCTATTTTCTTTTTCTATTTTCTATTTTCTATTTTCTTTTAAGTAGGTGGCTTCCCTACTCTAAGATTTACCTAAAGGTAGTACAACGAAAATGGTCTTGTGGCTGGGCTCTGGACAACCGGCTGATAAACTGTTACCACCAACAACTTGCCAGCCATACCACCCTAGATAGTTCATTAGCTACCCAATTTCTGAAGAAACCACCGAAAAGTGAGTCAGTGCAAAAAATGTATGTCGATGCTTAGGCTTAAAGTCCCCCCAAATCAGAGGGCAGGCTGATAAGTCGCATACTTATCATCCCAAATTATTTATTGAATTAAAGTGAGATTGACTTGGCGTGGACTCGAGACTAAGTCCACATTTGAGTGGACACCCATGCTAATTAAGCCCGAAGACTGAAGAGTCTAAGTGCTTAGGTCCTCTCGTATCATTTCCTATAGTTAATAACTTCCAAATGCTTAAGTTCTCTTCTCCTAATTCTTCTTTTTTTTTAATCTTTTATTTTTTATCTTTTTGAATTTTCAATTTTTTTAAAAATAAATTAAAATAAATTCTACAAAGCTAACGAAATAATTTCAGGAATTAATTATCCACCTCCCATACCTAAATGATGTAATGTCCTCATTGTAAAAATAAAGACATGAAAAGGGCAGAGTAAACAAAATATCACCTGAATAATGTAAAAATTCGGTCAGCTTCGCAGAGAATGTGGAATATAAACACGTGCTAAATTTAATGCCTTTAGCTAGGCATAACATACATACAAAGAAGAGGTTAAGAATTCATAGGTACGGGTCAAAATCAAAATCAAAAGATTAATCCTCAGACCCACCAACCGAAAATGTCCACAGATGTGGACCAAGTTATGGTGCAGACCCATGCCCCAGGGTCGAGTGGTTCTGAGGTTTTGGATGAAAATCACCCAGAACCTAAGATTATTGTGTTTGTAGGGCTAGGCCTGTGGTTTTATGGTGTCCAACCCAAGGCCAAAGTGTCAGACAATGGGTAAAGATGGTTCAATAGGTTCAAAAGTCCTCTTAACATTCAACTCAGAAAAATAATCAGTTATTTCGAGCTTGGGTTGCACATTGAAGATATCGTAAGGGTCTTGGTAGAAGGAGGTGGTTTCAGTTCAACAAGAACCCTTAGATCCAAAATCAAAGTTCCCTCAGAATTAGCTTCCCATATTTTTAATTCCAACTTCCTATCCTCCGAAATCAATGTTTTCGGGACCTCCAAATCATTGTACACCCCATCTAAAGTACCCAAGTCCAACAATTGTGGCTGAATCAGGATTGACTTGGGTTTGGTGATCTCAAAAATATCATCATTCAATTCTTTAGGGTGTGTTTGAGGAATGGGGCTACTGATTGAATCATCAGGATTCGAATCATCTAAGTTAGCCCTAACATGATTATAATCTTCAATGATTGGGCTATCAAATAGTTCGTCATACTCCTCGAGCCCGATTGTCTCACTAGAATCCTCTTCCTTAAGTTCAAATGAGACTTCATGAAAAGATTCTTCACCCTCCGAATCAAAGAATTCATGATCCTCATTTATATATGTCTCAAAATCGATTGTCATTTCTTGGTTCAAAGAGATATTTTTCCTCGCTCCCTGGCTTGGGGATCTTGGGTGAATCAATCAGTTCATCCTCAATGGGTTGCACTAGTCCAACCTAGTCATCCCCGATTTCAGAAAATGTGTCCCCCTCGAAAGGCGCCTGAGTGGGTTTTGACATTGGCTCTCCTGAAGTGGGTTTATCTTGAGAATCATCCCAAGATTTGACTAGGGCAACCACAAATTTCATCCTCAACCTTGATAATTTTCCAAGTAGAAACTCACCCAGGTCCCTATCCCTAATATTTTGGAGCAAATCCAATAGAGAACTATTAAGTCCATCAATCATTTTGATTATAGGCTCCAATGCTTCAGTGCATGGTGTTGGATGAGCTTCTAAAGATTGTATAGTGTTCCTCAAATTAGCCAACACCATATCCTGGATCTAGTTCACCTGAACCGACTGGTTTGGTTTAGGGTTGGGTGGGTTCGGGTTAAATCTAGGGAAGTCAAGATATCGAGGTTCTCAGGTCCTTCCCTGATAATAGGTCATTTCAGGTTGTTTAAGGGATGATGGTGGTGTTATAGTCATTATATCCTTCCTGATTATAGATCGGGTTGGTTTGGTGATCAAAGCATGAAGATCTATAATCATTGTAGCTCTGTGAAGGATAATAATCATAGTCTTGTTGTCCAGGATTAAGCCCTGGACACTGAGGTCCGTATTCATATCCCCAATCAAAGTCATCCCGGCTAGTGGATGGGTAATTACAAGTGATTGCGTCGGCTGCAGGGTTTTATTGTTATAGCGTCGTAGTATAGCCAGTTGTTGCCATCATTTCAAATATATAAATTTTTTTTACTCGGAAAAGAGTTCCCGAGGTCGAACTCAGGGAGCAAGTTGTATTCTAGAGATATACATGTTTCTTTTACAAAAATAAAGAAAGAGAGAGAAAGAATTTGTTGTCTTCTTTTCTCTTTGTTTCTCCTCGTCTCAGATCTTCTTCTTCTTTGTCTGCAGAGGTGATGTTCTTCTTCTGCAGTGGTGATGCTCTTCTTCTTCTTCCAGCTGTACCTGCTCTTCCTTTTTCTTCTGTCTTTCTTCGGATCTTCTTCTTTCTTCTTTGTTCTTCTTCTTTCAGTTCTTCCCTTGTTCTTTTGTGTTCTCCTCTGCCTCGCCTTCTTCTGTTGTTCTTCAGATCTCCTTCTTTCTTCTTTTCTTTTTCCAGTCAGGACGTCGCCCCTCCTTCTTTCTTCTTTTCCCTTCAGGACGTCGTCTGATTTCCAAATCAGACGACTTAAACTGCCTGTTGCTACAGTGTCTCCCTCAGCTTCCTTCTTCTTCCGCGATCCTTCTTCTTCACCTGTGCCTGCACCCTTCAGAGCTTACGTCAGAGGACAAAACCTACTCTACCCTCCCCCCCCGCGTCTCTCTCTCTCTGAAACCACTCTTGGGAAAGCTCTCCCAGAGCTGCCGGGTAGTCGGGTACGGGTCAGGTCCGGGTCCAGGCCCACCGGCGTGCGTGGTGGGCGAGGAGTGCAGGTCAGTCTTAAGTCGGGTCGGGTCAGGTCCGCGGGGCGTGAGCGCGGACGAGATCGGGTAACCGGGCGGGTGAAGGGGACCTCACCCCGTGTGCTGAGGCAGTAAGGCTAATGCACAAAATCAATTTAAACGGTGAAGAGGTTGTGAGGCTTACCGATGTGGGACTAAACGGAGGCCTCTCCTCGCGTGCACCTGCTGGGGGACCGCGGCCTAGCTTCTGCAGCTGCGGCTTCGAATTGCGTCGGTTGCTGGCTGGCTGCCTTCGCAAGACTCCCCGTAATCCGCAGCAGCTGGAGACCTGGAGTCCTCAAGCCTGGAGCGCGGGAGAAGCTGCTTTAATGTGCGTTAATGGCGGTCGAACCTCAAAACCTGTCGGACACGAATATGGCCTCTCGGCCTGATCAAACCACTGGGGAACCTTCGCCGTGGCACGGCGAAGGTGTGGAGCTGCGCGGCAAGCCGCAAGGTGGTGTCTGGCGGCAGCCCTAGGTTGGACTGCAACCGGAGGAATGGGTTTGTTCGGGGGAGCGTTACGGAGGTGTGGAGTGGCAGTGGAGGGGTGGGGGGTGCTCAGTGTGATGAGGCGGAGGTTCGGTGAGGGTCGGCGAGGTGTGTGAGGCTGTGGAGCGATGGGAGCATCTCGCCGGAGGGTGGCCGGAGACGAAGGGGGTGACGATGGTCAGGGTCGGTCGAGGGCTTAATTGAACAAATTGAAAGCGGGGAAAGAAAGAGGAGAAGAAGAGAAGTAGTTCTAGCTTACTTGCAGGGACGAAAGGGGAGCAGCAGGGCGACAGTCGTATCGACTGTCGCCGGAGAAGAAGATGCTCAGGGAATGGGGCGGCGGCGAGCAGAGAGCCGGAGAGGCGCCAGCTGGGTGCGGCGTGGCGCAGGAAGAGCAGGGGAGGAAGTCTCTGCTGCTGGTATTGCGGCAGAGCGAAGAGGAGGAGGGGGAGGAACCGCCGGAGCTGGTGAGCGTCTGCCGGAGAGAGAAGAGAGGAAAGTTGGGGGTTTTCTCTGTCAGATCCGAGCTGCCCCGGTCGGTGGAGCAACGGGGGGTATTTATAGGGATCAAAACAGGGAGGAAGGCGGAGGGAGACGACGTGTCTCCCTCGCCGGAGGATGGCCGAAGACGAAAACCCATACCGTCCGTGCGTTCGCACGGCCGGTATGGTGGGCTACAGCGACCAGGGGGGTGTCCCTGCGACGGCTGACGACGCAGGGCACCCCCGGTTTACTTGCCAGGCTTTCCCCCTCACCCTGCGCGGCGCCATGCTCCGCGCAAGGTCGCCGGAGCATGGTGCTGGCAGGTTTTGCAGGGGGGACCTGAATGCAAAGAACGAAGGAGAGTTAGGGGCCAAAATGCGACGGTTCAAAAGTTGAGGGCCAAAAAGTAAATATATGAGGACCAAAGTGTAAAGTCGGTCAAGGAGGTTTCTTCTTAGGCTCAAGTTTTTATACATGATTAATTAGGACCTAAGGAATCTGATGGTGAATTTCATTTCTATATTAAACCTTGTTTGACCGGTCAATTTATGCAAAAACCCAAATTAAGTTATTAATTGGGCATGGTTCTCAATGTAGGTCAAAATGGGTTCTGAAGGCCAAATTGAAGGTTCTAAACCCTAGAGATTATTTTTTTATGAATTTTAGAGGATTTATTCTATTTTTACTTTGCCTCGAACCTCGTGAATTGAAGTGGGTTGTTTTAGGGTTACAGATTATCATTTAGTTTCTTGGAATTGCTGTAGCCCTTGCTAGATCATCTCATCCCACTTTTATTCTTGTTAAGTTGCTTTGACCTATGTTTGGGCCCTGAATTACCCTGTATGCAGATTATACTGGTAAAATTACATTTTTACCCCTTATGACTTGTTTTCTTCTTAAACTCAGAATTCTCCGAGTTAAGCCTTTCCTTGAGATATGTAGGAGCTTTTATCCTTTGTATTAGGTCAAAATGAGCTAGTTATGGCTCATGATGAGGTTCTCATCAACAAGTCAAGTCAGAATAGTAATCATCTTTGGGATAAGTGGTGGTAGGAGGATAGGATGGGAAATGTGTGTAAGAAGTGGAAGGATACATGGTAGAATAGGAGGGAAAACAAAAGAGAGAAAGGTGCCCTGCAATACAAGCAATCAACCCTGTCCTTAGGTGGGTTAGCCTAAAGACCTACAGACTCCTAGGACCCGTCTTGAGATTATAAATGATTCGGTCTACTTTTATTCGATCAATCCAACTAGTTAAATGGAGGGACTGGGGAGAAGGTTCTTCCTTTGGCTTGCGCCTTCGGTTCCTAGTGTACCCCCAGCCACAGTCGTTTGACGCTACTCCCCTAGCTAGACATCAGATGGATCAACAGAAACAGATTAATCGAAAAAAGTCTCAATCTGATCCCCGAAGAGCAAATCTATCCTTAAGGCCAACGTCTACTCAGTTTTAATTAGGCTTGGGATGATTGTGCTCTTGGATTGTGATGGGCCCTTTAGATGGGTTGTGCCCTTAATGATCAGTTAAAATGTGTGTGCGTGCACAACCAGGGTTTGCAAACAAGGTTATTTGATGATGTGTCTTTTATGGTTTAACCTTGTTTAGTAGCTTTTAGGGTTTACTCTTAGGCATATTCAATCAAGTTTAGGAGAACACTCCAAGTTTTGAAAGCACGGGTGTAGATATGTTCCTTTAAAAATAAAAAATAATGTGGAGTGCTTGGTTCAGCCCTAAGAATCAACCTTAAGTGGCAAGCTACTTGATGGATCGCTTTTATCTTAAGTGGTGCGGCCCAAATAGTTCAATCAATTGGCCTATTGCACCACTTAGTTAAGGCACACAGAAATGTTTGACCTATTCAGATTTTTACTCACTTATTTGTGTGTTGAATTAAGTGTACCAGGTCCACAGGTTAGATCCTGGTTAAGTGGTAGAATCAATGTGATTGTGCGCCTTAGGGTGAGAAGTTGTGGGTGTTAAGTGTGTAGCTTTCAGAAAATCGCACAAGAGAAGAGTATTTTTTTTATTTTTTTATATATAAGGGGGTAAGATGAGTGGAGGTGGCAAACAAACAACCAAATCTATCCTAGGGTTTATAGAAAGCACCTAAGTTGATTTAGGTTTGAGTTATTAGTGTAGTGAAATGAATGAGTGGGTGGGGGTTGTAGGGATAAACTTACGAAACCTTCATCCGCACTTTTCTCCAATCTAACCGCTTTGGCCCACCTCAGAAGAGTACCTGCAATCATAGTAAGATCAGAGAAAAAGTGAGATAAAAGTTAGGTAAGGCGGAAAAAAATGCGACAAAACCAAAGAGCATAGCCTCCCTGGCAGCGATGCCAAAATGAACGGGATGCGGTTCGCGAATTAAAATTAGGGTTTGGAGGACCCATTGTGGTAGCTTACAAAATGCGTCCATCAGATAAATTTATAACCGAAATTGAAAAGTGAGTCTCGAGTCAAACACGGGCAGACGAACGCTTGATTTTATGAAATCCACTCTTCACTTTTATTTCTTTTTGTTGTTTTTATCTTTTCTAATTTTTTTGGTATTTAGCAAGCAAGAGATCAGGTCTATGACTTCTAGATAATCTACTTGCAACAATATAAGAGAAAGAGAGAGAAACAATCATCTATTTATCAAGAATTGTTTGTTACAACTACGAAAGTGGAAAATCTACACTACGAAAGTGCAAAAGATAGAAAGAGGTGAGAGAAATCCCCCTCGATGGTTGCTCGGAGGATGACTCGCTCTAACGTTGCCTGGAGGAAGGTGGTGAGGAGCACGATGAAGGAGGACAGAGTCGAAAGATGGAGGATGGGGCAGGACGGTGTTGTGGTGAGGATCTTCTTCCCGAAGGGCGGTGAGAGGACGACCACGGGATGCTTTACGAATGGGGATGAGAGGTGGGAAAACTATTTGATTTTCTACTATAGAGGAGCATCCCGATCTTGGGACAAGCTCTCTCTAAAGCCTTAGAGGTGGTGAGAGGAAGAAAGGAAGAGATGAAAAAAAATGGGAGGGGTAGGGGTCCTTTTATAGTGGAGGAAAGAATCAAATTTGTATACAAGACATTTAGTGACAGTCATAAACGTCGTTGAAGACAGCCCATGCGCCTATGCTGCCTTTGGACTAGTGTGAGCTTCGCGCACTATGTCGCGCGCCTCCGCGCACTACGCACCTGCGTGCGCTGCACACGCATGCGCCCAGGCTGTTGTGTGCGTGCGGTGGCGCATGCGTGTGCATGGGTAGCCTGGGTTGCACCATGTGGCACGATTTGGGCCGTCCATCTTCTTTTCATTGTAGGGGCTGCTGCAGAGGTTGGATTGAGTTGATTTTTTCTCCGTTGGGCTGCAATCTTTGACTTGAATCCATCTGCGCAGTCAGATTTGTCGTTTGAAGCTTCAAATTATGTCACCTAGTCCCTTGGCTGTTGATCTTCCTTAGACTGCATATGGTGCTACGGGACTTCGATCAAGGCGATTTTGGAGGCGTTGGGCTCCGATCGTTGTCCTGATCAGATTCGTATGATCGGATCATCAATCTGAGACTACGAAATAAATCTCCTTCTCTCCTAACCACAAAAAGGATGAAATTAACCTAAAATATACACAACTACGCTGCATGTAGAATGATGCATGCTATGCAATATTTATAATATGGAATGCAAATCTAAGCTTAGGAACATGCATAAATTGGCATTTTAACCTAAATAGATGTGTCTATATCAGTTCCTAACTTAGTGGTGCAATTTTGGCTAATTGTTTAAGTTGGTTGGGCCGCACTACTTAATCAAAAATCAACTCACCAAGTAGCTTCCCTTTAAGGTTTTCAATTTAGGTCAATACTAGGCACTCCACTTTACTTTTGATTTCAAAATGAAAAAGATCTTCACCCGTGCTTGAACATCTAGTTTTCCTTGAAACTTGATTGAATTAATTTAATTCCAAACCCTAAAAGCTATTTAAGCAAGATTTGAACCTTAAAATCCACTCATCAAAAATAATCTTGCTTAAAAATCCTGGTTGTGCATGCACTCACACATATTCAATCAATCATTAAGGGCACAACTCATCTTAAGGGCCCATCACATTCCATAAGCACTAAAATCCTAGGCCTAAATAAAATCAAGTAGACATTGGCCTTAAGGATTGATTCGCTCTTCAGGGCCCAGTTTGAGATTATTTATGATTAACTTGCTTGTACCAATCAATCTGATGTCTACCTAGGGGAGTAGCATCAAACGACTGCGGCTGGGGGGTACACTAAGAACCGGAGGCGCAAGTAGAATGAAAACCTTCTCCCCAGTCCCTCCTTCTAACTGGTTGGATTGATTGGACGCAAGTAGAGTAAATCGTCTATAATCTTAAGATGGATTCTGAGAGTCTGTAGATCCTTAGGCTACCCCATTTAAGGACAAGCTTGTTTTGTTATACTGCAGGGTTCTTATCCCTAGTCCTTCCGACCTCTTCCTAGTTTATGCTGGGAAGGAGGTCATTGAATCCCCGATTGGAAGGACCACTAGAGTATTCTAGGAGGCGTAGATCAGATTTTGGCCAAATTGATCCCATGACCGATCAACAACCTCCTCTGCATCAGAATCCATAGGAGATGATTCAAAGGCAGCTGGAATAAATGCAGAGAATGAAAGAATGGTTCCAGAGAATGCAGAGTGCTCAGCCCTTGAAGGATTTTTATGATCCTTCAAATTACGGGGAACGTCCCAGCATCCAGATTCCTGCTGGAGACGTAGAAATCAAGCCCCAGGTGTTAAGCCTGATCAAACACTTTCATGGGCTTGGCTCTGAAGACCCACTTAAGCATTTGGAGGACTTGACACTTTGGTCTAGACCACCAAGGTGCGAAACGTGAATGAAGAGCATATGATCATGAGTCTCTTTCCCCACTCTCTTAGGGATAAAGCTGCTCATTGGTACAAAACCATAGGAAGACCGATCACAACATGGAATGATCTGAAATCGGCTTTCCTAAAGAAATTCTTCCCTGTCAGACGTACCAATGCTCTGAGATGGGCGATTACTACCTTCACCCAGCGGCCAGGGGAGCAGTTTCATGTTCCCTGGGAGTGATTCTAGGACTTATTGCGGAAGTGTCCACACCACGAGGTGCCGAAATGGCTGCTTATGCAGATCTTCTACCACGGTTGACTGAGCAACTCAGAAATCACGTGGACTCTTCTTGCGGAGGAAATTTCCTCAACAAAGATGCAGATAGCGCACACGATTTGTTTAAGGAGATGAGTGAAAATTCAATCAATCATGCCTCCATGGATACTTTTAACCGGTCCCAACAACCCAGATTGAATGTTAATGAAGTCCACGACTCTCATTCATTTGATATGGAACTAATTTGCAATAAACTAGATAAGGTGGACTTGGTTACTAAAAGGATGGAGGTGTGGATGGCTGGAGACTCAACGAACAATTCTCGATCCACTCAATCACAGAATTCAGGATTCCATTCATTGCGAGCTTCTTCTGGATGAGAGTTCATGAATCAACTTGATGTGGCTCAACCTGTGAGCCAGCATTATTCGGAACCCCACAGGTTCCAAACTGGGGCCTTTGATCCCAGTTTCTCTGATCCCTCCCTTTCTTTCTCTCCATCCTCATCTTATGAGGATGTCTATGCTGTACAGGAGAACGTTAGGTCCAACCCTTATTCCAATGCTTATAAACTAGGTTGGAGGAACCACCCTAACTTCTCCTGGAAAAACCCAGGGCAGCAGACCCAATTCCGACCAAACAACTATGCACTGCAAAGACCAATGGGTCAGGGTCATGTTTACACTTAGTTGCCCCCGAATTAGATCAATCAGCTAGCTTGGAATGCTCGTCAACCATAGGGTAGGCTGATTTGAACTGACAGATGGTAGAAATGTAAGGATCTATGCTCTAGCTTATGCAGCAAATGAAAAATTCACTGGACAACTTGCAATCCTAGTTCATTGCTAATTCTCGTCAACTCAGATCTTTGCCATCTCAACCCGTACCCAACCCTTGTAATATCCAAATTTGGGCAATCAAGCCTAAGGGTACGAGAATTAGAGGGACTCGCACGCACATGCTCAGGTGGTTGAGTAGGGTCCTACCTCTTATGGTTCTTCTTCAAATCAAAGGTTTCTAGCTAATGAAGCCCCTCCAGTCTTTCCTAACCCTCCCCAAGACGCAAACCCGTATGCATCTACTAATTCAGTTACCTTGAGAAGTGGAAAACAAACTCAGGATCCACAACCGCACTGTTCTTATCTACCAAATCCTGGAGAGCCTAAAGAGAGAAAGAACTCTGAAGAAGAAATCAAGTCTTAGGAACCTGATTCCAAAGATCTAACTCATGTTCCTTTTCCTGAGGCCTTGATTAAACTTAGGAAGAAGAAACCTGTTGATAGTAACGAGGAGCTTTTGAATATATTCAAGAATATCGAGATCAATATCCCACTCCTCGACACTATCAAACACATACTGGCTTACACTAAATTTTTAAAGGATTTGTGCACACAGAAGCGTAAGTCGAGGGAATTTGTTCCGAGGAAGGTGGTACTTTCTGAGCAGGCTAGTTTTGTTATCTTGCATCACCTTCCTCAGAAAAAGAGACATCCAGGTGCTCCTTTGATTTCTTATGTCATTGGAGATTACACTTTTGATAGAGCACTTCTGGATCTAGGTGCATCCATTAACCTAATTCCAACTTCTTTTTACGAGAAGTTCGGATTAGGTGAACATCGGTCGACTTCAGTAACGCTGCAGTTAGCAGACCGTTCGGTCACAAATCCTTGAGGTGTTATTAAAGATGTTATTGTCAAGGTTAAGGATTTCTATTTTCCTATAGATTTCCTTGTCCTTGAAATGGATGTACCTGAAAATTTAAGGAACACGCCCATCATTCTGGGGCGTCCGTTCCTGGCTACCGCTAAGGCCAATATCAACTGTGAGAGTGGTAGCATGGAAATCGACTTTGGGGATCAGAAATTGAAATTGGATATTTTTAAGGTGATTAACAAATTCAAGGATTGTGGATTTATAGAGGAACTTGAGGACGACAACTTGAATATTGAAACTTGTACGGCGGTTTCTGCAATTGAAAGTTCCTCCTGTTGTAATGGATCTAACCAGCAACCCTCTGTGGCAAACCTGCCACATTTTGAAGAGGTTATTGATTTTGTTCACTTTCAACCTCTTCCTCTTGATGAATCTTCATCAGCATCATCCTTACCTTCAATCCTAAACTTGCCCCATCTCGAACTGAAACCATTGCCTGAGAGTTTGAAATATCAATTTTTGGGACCTCAAAAGACGCTCCCTGTGATTATCAGTGCTAGATTAACTAAGGAGCAGGATATTAAACTGATGAAGGTCTTAAAGGAACACAAGGAGGCAATTGGTTGGGCCATTCATGACCTTAGGGGGATCGAACCATCTTACTGCAATCATAGAATATTCTTGGAAGATGGATCCTGCCCTTCTCACCAAATGCAGAGGATATTAAACCCTACTATGCGAGAAGTGGTCAAGAAGGAAGTTATCAAGTGGATCTATGCAGGAATCATTTATCCGATCTCTGATAGTCATTGGGTAAGTCCCATGCAAATTGTTCCTAAGAAAGTCAGGATTACTGTTGTGACTAATGAGAAAGGAGAATCTGTCGCAACTTGTTCAGCTTCCTCTTGGAGGGTTTGTATCGATTACAGGAAGCTAAACATAGCCACGAAAAAGGATCATTTCCCTTCGCCCTTTATCGATCAAATTCTTGAAAGGCTAGCCGGGCAGAAGTACTTCTGTTTCCTAGATGGTTACTCGGGATACAATCAAGTCCCTATCCATCCTGAGGATCAGGAAAAAATGACTTTCACCTGTCCCTACGAAACCTTTGCTTTTCGTAGGATGCCATTCGGCTTATGCAATGCACCTGTGACTTTTCAAAGGTGTATGCTAGCCATATTCTCTGACATGGTGGGAGAGTTTATGGAAGTCTTCATGGATGATTTCTCTATTTTCAGAGAATCGTTTGATTCTTGCTTGGCTAATCTTGAAACGATCCTTAAAAGATGCATCAAAACAAGACTGGTCCTTAGCTGGGAAAAGAGTCATTTCATGACATAAGAAGGCATCATCTTGGGTCATGTAATCTTTGTACGGGGAATTGAAGTTGATAAAGCTAAGGTTGATGCTATCTCTAAACTTCCTCCTCCCACATCTGTCAAACAAATTCGATCATTTCTTGGTCATGTGGGATTCTGTAGGAGGTTCATCAAAGACTTCTCTAAGGTTGCTCGCCCTCTAAGCAACCTTCTCGTCAAAGATATGCTGCTTGATTTCAACGAATCATGACATAGGGCATTTGATTTTCTTAAAATGGCAGTCACTTGTGCTTTGGTGTTGCAACCACCGGTTTGGATAGCCCCATTTGAAATCATGATCGACACTTCTGATTACGCGGTCAGGGCTGTTTTGGGTTAGAAGATCGATAGGAAGCCCTCTATCATCTACTATGCTAGTAAAACTCTGGACGAGGCCCAAAGGAATTGCATTGTTACTGAGAAGGAATTACTAGTTGTAGTATTTGCTTTGGAGAATGATGCATATGAGAATGCCAAGATCTACAAGGCTTGGACCAAAGCTCTTCATGACCAATTGATATCTCACAAGAGCTTTGAGTCAAACCAAAAGGTTTGGCTCTTTGATTGTTGACTTAAGCTCTTCCCTGGCAAACTTAGGTCAAAATGGAACGACCCATTCATTATCGATTAGATATTTCCAAACGGGGCCGTTCAGATCTCTGACCCAAATATGGGTAACTCATTTAAAGTCAATGGTCAACATCTGAAGCCTTTTATTGACCGTATTATTCCAGAACCCATCTCAGACATGGTTGCTCTAATCACATTGTGATTACTTTGGCTGGACCTCGCCTAGCTGATGGCATTAAACTCATGAGTTGTATAGTCTGACTCAGAGCTGACCCGAGCATCATATTCAGGTGATATCTTCTACATTCTACTCTTCCTTTCATGTCTTTTATTCTCAATGTGGCATTGCATCAGCTAGGCATGGGGGGTGGATTCATTTCTGAATCATTTTGTCAGCTCTATGGAATTCTTGTAAATTCTACTTATTCTTTCTCAAAAAAAAAAAATTGAATTAGTAGAGAATACTTGGGCATTAGGACTTTTCAATCTTAGGAATTATTACAGTAGGATCTAAACACTAAGACCCTTCTGGTCTTTGGGCTTAATCAGCCCGGGTATGCACTAAAATGTGGATTTGTTTATTGAGTCCTCGCTATCCTGAATTCTATTTTAATTTTATTAAATAAGTTGGGGTGATAAGTACACAACTTATCAACCCACCCTCTGATTTGAGGGAATTTTAAGTCTAAGCATTTACACACTATTTGCACTGACTCATTGTTTGGCGATTTTAACGGAAATTGGGTAGCTAATGAACCTTCTAGGGTGGAATGGTTGACAAGTTATCGCAAGTAACAGCCCATAGGTAGGTTGCCTAGAGCTCAGCCACTGGACCACTCATTTCCCACTACCTTTAGGTAAATCTTAGACCAGGGAAGCTGCCTACTTAAAAAAAAAAGTCCAAAAAGAAAAGAAAAATAAAAAGAAAAGAGAAAAGAAAAGAAAAATAAAAGAAATAAGTCACACTTCACCGCACAAGTATGGCTGGCAAGTTATCGTTGGTAGTAGCCATTGGTAGGTTGTCTAGATCCCAGCTTAAGATATGAACATTTAATTCCTAAAACACTTAGGAAGAAGTGGAGAAGTAGAATAAATTGGGGAGATATACACTGGATTCACCCTTGTGTTGATCTCATAAAAATAAAAGTAGGGAGAAAGCTACCGGTTGTATAGATACACCTTTAGGCAGAATTCTTTTTAAGGTCACCTAGGGGCGTAGAAACCTGAAGTCCGTTCTGATTGCCGATCAACGAGTCTATCACATTCATAAAAAGATGCTTAGAACTTAGGGTTCTCATTATGTCTTGGGTGAGTTGAGTGGCCGTAGAAAGTCGCTCTGTAATCCGAAACTCAAAAATCCAAAAAATTAGAAAAAAAGAAAAAGGAGAAAAAGATATCCTTCTTTGAATAAGGCGAGGGTTTGAGGCGGTCTGCATTTTGGCAGATACTCGAGCGCTGTTGTGTCTTTGAAAGTTTAGGTCCTAAGTAAAAATTTTTTAATGTTGAAAATGACTTTTGCCCGAGTAATCCAATCCTAATTCTTTTATAAATAACATGTAGTTTTTGCTAGGGACTAGCAAAAGATAGGCATGGGGGTGTGATGTGCGTACTTCTAAATAGCCAAAAATATCTATTAATGCATGTTCTTAGTACCATATTAGCATCATGTATTGTAAATAATGCATAACACGCATAATCATGCATTTAGGTCAAATTGTATAAATTATATAGTAATTGTCTCCTTTTATGGCTAGGGACAGGGCGACTTTTAATCGGGGTTTCGAACGAAAGATCCAACCATACGGATCTAATCAGGATGATGACGGGAGTTCAACGACTCCAAGATCTCCCTGATCGGACATCCATAACACCAGATATAGTCTGAGGAAGCTCAGAGATCAAGGGCCAAGATGGTGTCAATCCACACTTTAGACGACAAATCCGACTGTACGGATGAGTTTGGATCGACGATCGTAGCCTAACGACGTGAAAATCAATCCAATCTGATATCTGTAGCACCATCTACAACATAAAGAAGATGGATGGTTAAGATGGTGCCACGTGGCAACATCCTAACCATCAGCACCTGGCCGCCCCCCTCCGCTCAATGCCTGACGGATCGCGTGACGTGAGATCTCGGCCGTTGGATGAGGATCCAACAGTTAATATTAGCTGTGCGCAAAAGCAGCGCCGCGCCTCAAACCGTTGCGTAGCACAGTGGTTAAGGCACTACGCGTGCGAAGCACGTGCATTTGAGCCACCGTGAAGCGCTTCTTCTCACATGGATGCATGTGATCTTGACCACACGATCAACTGCGAATGGCCCAGATAGTCCAATCGGGCGCACGTGCAATTGGACGCCCCGCCTCACTCCTGATCTTACTCTCGGGTGCGCGAAGTTGAAGTAGGCTAGGAGCAATCTCAGTCGTCCTATCTCACGATCGAACGACTGATATTGCTTGGAAATGCGCTTGCGTTAGGCGTGTGGAAGAGGAGGAGGTGAGAGCGGCGCACGCACACGTCGCCCACAATTGGTCTTAAGTGAAATAAATTTTTCACTAAAGACATGATTTTAATGTTTTTGAATATGGAATGACCAAATTGCCCCCAATCCTTGCAACTATAAAAGGAGGCCCCTACCCTATGAAATTCTCACCCCTTCCTTCACCTCTGTCCCTCTCCAAAGCTCTAGAGAAGCTTGTCTCACACCCAAGATGCTCCTCTAGAGTTAAATCCAAAGTTTTCTCGCCCCCGTTTCGGAAGTGGATCCCGCGATGACGACGACGTGCTGCCTCATTCCCGCTTCCTCTTGCTTCGTCCTCCTTCCCGCTCTGTCCTCCGTCTTCTAGGCATCGCTCCGTCCGACTCATCCTTCAAGCAATCGTCGAGGAGGATAACATCTCTCTCCCTTCTTTTTATCGCTTTCTAGAATAAAATTTCCCACTTTTTAGCTATAATCATTTCCCACTTTCTAGTTGTAAAAATAGTATTGTTATATCAAGTGATTATTTTCTCTCTATCTCTCTCTCAGTGTTAACATCAATTCCATTGTAATTATCTTGATTTCAAACAAAAATTCTAAAAAAAATATAATCACGGATTTTAGATCGACGTAGCCTCCCTGTGTTCAACCCAGAATTTCTTAACGAATTTCGGTTAAATTTATCTATTGATGGATTGCTTCGCAAATTAAACTACAACGATGGGTTTTCAAAATCCAATTCCGATCGCGTAGTTTTTCCCTAATCAACATGTATATTTTGGGGTTAATTTACAAATTCAATTTAAACATCGATTGAGTCAATCGTTGGAGATTTGAACTTATTTGTGACAGTATACTTGCTTTGCAACTGTCTATTGAAATGTTTGTGATGGTGCCCAGTAAAATTTCCAAATTTCGTCAGTATCCGTCACATGTCAATTAGGTGTTCTAAATGCATATTTCACTAAACTCGTGTCTCTTAGATTTGCCTTAAGTAGTCAAGGTTCATTCAAGACCTCGTGGTTGTCCACACACACGAATGTGAAATAACAATCCCTTAGTCAATGTCATATTAGACGAGCACTGTCTGCCTCAATTACATAATAGCTTGAATTGGTCGCTATTTGCGAGTAAATTACTAAATTGCCTTTTGGGTGGTGAAGAGTGCAATGGCTAGTGTGGTCGTACACTTTCATATTATTTTAGCGTGCAGGGTGATGCTTCTATTTACAACTTAATCAATGCACTTAACACTTACACTGTACGACCACAACTTAACTAATATGTTACTGACGTAAATAAAATCCCTGTAAATTTAAAAATATGTTGAAGATCCAAAAATGACCATCCTCCAATTGATTGGCCTCAAATGATTATTTCAGGGTTTTTCGTATTGTTCGTGCATAGGGTATTACGCTTGTGTTGGGAAGTAGAAGTATCTATCTAAACCTTAATGTCTGTCTGAAACATAAATAATATGGTAATGAGTAAAATGATTTACATTTAACTTTGATAATAAGTTGAAGATCGAAAACAACCATCCCCCGTTTGAGTGGCCACCATCGATCATTTGAGGGGTTTCCCTACTGTTTATGATTGAGTTACATTAGTGTTGGTAACTTAAATATTTGAGGAGTTGAATGCAAGGCTCATGTTCGCTGTCAATTTTGTGATGGGTGTAGGAAGTGTTTCGTTCAATCTTATTGCAATGATCATAGTCATGACTTTTGCAATTAAACTATGATGAAGCACCTTTTTTCAAAGAAGAAAATACCATTGGGAAGGAAATGTCGGATGGTGTTAAATGATAAAGCAGGTATTAGTTTATTAAAGTCAGTTACTTCCTTTCCTATTGAGGAGAGTGGATTGGACAACTTGACATTTACCACCAAAGATTTGAGGAATGCGATACATAAACCAAGATGTGACAAATGTATGCTCAAGGATGGTGGAATTTACTGATGTTGGTGCCACATCCTCTTCCAACCATGATATATGCTTGAAGGTGCTTGATAATTCATTCAAGCAATTAGTGTCTTTGATAGGGTTCGATGATCAAGTATAGTTGTTTCTTATGTTTCCTTTTATTAGTTTTATGTTTGTTGCTAAGACATGTTTTCTAATTTCTTAATTTTTAGGGTGCATCAAAGACTCCAACCATTCATGCATGAAAGCAAACAAGACCTCGTGGTAGTCCTCGTGAGAAGAGATTCAAGAAACCATGCAATGTTTGACTTGTAAAGAGGAGGAAGCAAAAGGACACTACAAATGGTTGTCCATCTTCATTCTTGGGGGCTTTTGCATTGTTATTTTAGCTTTGTTTAGATATAGTCGGGTAAAGTAAATATTTCCCATTATAGTACATTAGTTTTTTATATATGTGTTTGTTTTTAGGATATTAAGCTTAAAAAAGACCTTCCACAAGTGATAATACCAATTTATACGTGTATTGCACCGGTGATATTTTAATATTGCACCAGGGATTAGTCAAAATTTCGTGATTGCACCGAAGATATTAAATGTTCATCCCAAGATTTTTATAGGTTTGCACTAGGGATAATTTTAATTGCACCGGGGATCCTAGCTTTTTTGGGTTATCACCGGTGATATATTTAATATCACCGATGATAGATATTAAGTATTTCACCAGAGATTTGAGGTCTAGTATATGTTCGCACTAGGGATATTAACTTTTTGTGCAATTGCTATGTTGATAGCATTTTGAATAGAAAACATATGGGAAAAAAACCCAAAAGGAAAATTGATCGACTTTTGACGACATATGACAAGAGAGTATTTGCGATTTGAGATGACACAAAAGTGAGAATAAAATGGGTTTTGATTGTCATTGTCATATATATCACAAATGCAAACCAAATGTCGTGTCAATTCTTATTTATTTACTTAATTTTTACTGGTTTATTTTAGGTCATTCACTCTCGGAGGCAGTTATTGATATACATCACTCTCTAAGTCTAATAAGATTCTTTAATTCCAAAAAGATTGATTTTATATACAACAATCAATGAATCAAACAATGAAAGAATGGACCAAATATGTACGAAAGAAATAAATTACAATGCTTGCAAATAATTATCTACGAACAAGCATTAATAACTATAATTAAATACTCTATATTGTTTATTAAGAACTTATAATAATAATACTTAGATATATGTACAATAATAAGCAATAATATAAACACTGTGTGAGAGGAAGAAGGGAGGCATAAGATAATGGTTATGCCTACATTATGCCAGAGGTTATTTACATGACATATATATATACATATATATATATACATACATACATACATACATACATATATATATATACATACACACACACACACATATATATATATTGTAAGTCACATGTAGCTTGTTCTTTTCTCAATAGAACAGCATTCTAGTACCATAAATGACATCAACATTTTCAAATAGGGATGAAAACATAAAGAGTTCATATGTATTGGTATTCCCTATGAGTCTTTTCCCCCCAAGCAAACAATGGAAAAATCAAATTATACACATATGCGCCTAAACACACACACAATTAGGGGAAAAAGAAGTCGTATATGATCACAAGCAGTGACATGAATTATGCAATCTAGACGTATCACCCATAAAAATATACAACACAACCAAAATAGAAGCACCCAAGAATGTAGCTATTATACACACCATCTTCTTCGGAATCTGAAATGCCAAGCATCGTAAGAGCTAGATGACTTTTCCTGTCCCCGTTTGTGTCAGCTCTTCCCAGTGAGCACTGCAACTGGTAAAGTAACAACTCCCAGAGTGATTTGTGTAGCCATCGATACTACCTTCGTCGTTGCCGCATAGAATCTGAATTGCTTTTGTGATTGTTGGCCTTGATGAGTCATCGACATCAAGACAAGTCGCTACTACAATGGCCATTCGGGTCACTTCAACTCGATTGTAAGAACCGATCATCCTTGGATCCCTCAGATCTTTTAGACCTCATAATCCTTGCTGAAGAAGTGGTCTTGCCTGTTAAGTGACAATAGAAGTTATTAGGGATGACTATGAACCTAATCGTCATAGTGTATGGTTGCATAACTGCTAATTCTTAGTTAATAGCTTGACTAACATCACATTCACAACACATGCAGCAGATCCTGGCCTGTGAGCTCGTTTTACATGATCCTGATGTGGCCACCAATTTAATCATGTTCTGTTCTTGAACCAACATTCATTATATAATTGACTCCTTAATTATACTGGGAGTAATCTAAAGGTGATCTAGTTGCATGATTGCTGGCCTTTATATTTATAGGTTGTTTGCTTTTTTTATGCATGGAATTGGAAATTTCATCCACTTATTCAGAGTTGAACCCACGTATGCATTGTTAGGAAGAGGAAGAGGAAGAGGGAGGGGAGGTTTTGGGCCATTGGTGGAGGTAGAGGAAGTGAGGAGCTTCACAAGGTGGTGGTCGTTGTTGTTGGTGACGGAGGGGGAAAGGGTAGGAGTGGGCGGTTGGTTGAGGAGGAGGACGAAGGAGAGGGGTCGGGCAGGGTGGTGTTGGTGGAGGAGTAAGACGAAGAGGGGCAGGTCGACCAAGAGTCAAACCTTCGACGGTTGAGCGAGAGTTGAGGAAGAGAACGACCACATCATCCAGTGTATCTAGCATTGGCTATTGTCAAGGAAGAGGAGGCGATCGAGCCGTGGAGGGGGAGGGAGACATGGTCGATGGCGAGCCGTGGAGGAGTAGGCAGACGGGTCGAGCTATGGAGGGGGAGGCGAATGTGGTACATGGGAGCCACGGAGGAGGAGGCTGACATGAGCGAGCTGTGGAGGAGGTAGGAGGTCGATGGGGAGCCATGAGGAGGAGGTGGACAATAACCTATTTAATCCAATGGCTCCGTCCAAGCTTTGGAATCAGACGGTTGAGAACCTCAGCTGTACATAGTAAATGTGCAGCTAAGGTGCACCATCCCCTACCCCTATATATATATATGCAAAAGGGAAAGTGTTGGTCACCCGCAGGTTGTGGGTACGACTTCGGTGCTAGTGCTATTCTCCACCGTTGGATGAGTGAGAGAGACTATTGAATTAAAATTTCCCCCCTATTTTCCCCTTTTCCCCCTTCCCCCCCGACAGTACACCTCTCCTTTTCCCTCCCAGCTCTCGTCACCTTCCCTCCTCCTCGGAACCTGTCGTCACCTTCCCTCCTCGTCCGAACCTCTCGTCATGTTTACCATGTCCCCATCACCCCCTCGGCAACATTGGGTGCAACCCTCTCCTCCCCCCATGATAGGCCTCTCCCTCACAACCTATGCTTTCCTTCCCTTCTCTCAACACATTCCTAAAGTCGTTGTACGTCTCCCCCTCGCCGGTAGCGACCATAGCCATCTCACCCTTGCACGCAGCAGCAGCCTGCATCCCCACCCTCGCTGCGATCTTCTTCTTCCTGTGCTCTTCTTATTCTTCCTCTTCTTTGAAAAGGGTAAATATTATGTTTTTTTTTTTATTTTCAATCTCATAGTTGTCCCTGAGGATTTTGGAGTTTTATTTGTTGTTAGTAGAAGTAATTGAGGATAACATATCCTATGCCTTACATCATATTTCAATCTCATAGTTGTCCCTGAGGATTTTGAAGTTGTATTTGTTGTTAGTAGAAGTGCTTAAGAATAACATATCCTATGCCTTACATCATATTAATCTCATAGTTGTATCTTTCAATGTGTCTAGGTGTTTTTTTTTAGGAGATGAAGTCTTGATTATTGTGAAAATGATTTTATCTTTCATTTTTACGTATAGTAAACCTCATTTGGTGTGAGGAGGGGCTTTGTTGCCAGTGGTGTTGGAGTTTGTGGTGGCAGGGGTCTTGATAAAGCATATTTATGATTATTGTTGGGATAATATTTTCATATCAAAGATGGCAATTTGTAAAGTGTTAGCATGTGGTTGAACCTCTCAATTGCATCCAATTGGTTTTGAGTTGAATGCTTGTGCAATTACAATTTGCAACCAGAGAGAATATAGTAGTTCAAAATAACAAGGATGTAGATGTTAATAAGTCTGTATGAGCATACTTACATATTTTTCAGCATCATTAGTTGTTCGGCTACATCCATAGATTGCTGCCATGTCTCCTAGTCTAAGGCCATTGGCATGTAAAAAATATCTTGTTGGAATAAACCAATGCAATTAAGCATAATTATGATGGTCACATGCCCAAGCATTATAGATGTAGCTAAAAGTAATGCATAGAAATTTCTAAACTTACTTGCATTTTGAAGGACATATATTCAGTTTGGATGGTATCTGCGTGAGAAAAGTACAAGTAGTTGGTTTTTTTTCATTTTATGAGGAACAAAAGAAACATTTGTAGAAAAATGTTGAAAATTTTATGACAGTAATGTGCTACCTGTACTTCATGTTCCAAGTACATGACATCCCAATATCTTTTAGTATGATTGGGACTTGATTAGTTTCATGTAGTTTTGGCATGTGAATCCTTGCTTCTTTGTAGAGGTAAATTTGAAATAACAAGAAGTCTTTTTAAATGAAAGACAACATAATGAGACAAATAGTTTGGCAGATACATAAGTAAATTTGACACTTTATGATCATTGAAGACATACACATATCCTAGGAAGAACAATCCTTCCAAGATCAGTGACATCACTTGGCCTAAGAACCTTTTTGAAGTGGAAGTTCAATCTCGTTTCAGTAATAGACCCCTATTTATACAATTATATACACCATGTTAAGTAAGACATTATCACCATCTTGAATGACTCACATGGCATATACAAACAAAAATCAATGAGGTAGTAAAATGTGAGAAGGGCACCTGGGCTACTTTTGCAGAATGCTTATGCCTTTGGTTACAATTGTGCACTACCTGTCCAGTAATTTGACTAGAAGATTCTGAAACTGTCACATGAGTAGCAGGCATGGCCAACGAGAATTCCTCAGTGTCCTCACTTCCATAAACCATATTTTCCATCTGGAAATGAACACACAATCCTTGGATAGAAGTGACGTGCATAAAGGACTTGGGCTCTTCCATTTTAGGATAACAAGGAAATTGTTCTTGCTTTTGCTCTAATGGGTGGGAATTTTGGTTCTGGTTATAGGTATCCACTTAAAAGCACTGCTTTTCCCTAGCCACCCTCTTCCTTTGAGCTTCCTTAATAGCAGAGTTAGAAGGAACACTCGATTTCTTGCAAAATAGTTCATCCTCCATAAATAATTGTGAAGCAAAGCTTTCTTGAACAGGTGGAGTTGAAAATGTAGTGGACAAAGGGGGCATATTCATTTGAATAGATGGGTTATATGATGCCAACATTGATGTAATTGCATATATTTTAGCCAAACTTGAAGGTATGAAGTTTTTGGTGATACGAGTCAAAAAAATACGATCATCACCTTTCCATTGGTATGATCCTGTTGGCACATCACAATGGCTTAAACATTCATTGACACTCCTCCATAGAGCTAAATTGGGCATGGGAAAATGGTTTTGTTTCACAATCCCCTTCAAAGTATGGATCAGGGAGAAGCTGAGAAACATATGAACCAAATCTTTCATTGGACAGAGCAGGCGTTCTGGATGTAAAATAGTTACTTGCTTTGGGATTGCTTTCATTCACTTCACTAACTTCAAAACTTCATGGATGTTGATTAACAAGGGTTGGCTTCAGCTGAACTTGGTTTTGTGGTCGATTACTATGATTGAAAGATGAGGAGACGATCCTCTTTGATTGTTGTGCTTTTTTGCTTCCACATTCGAAAGTAGTGCATTTCGATCAATGAAAGTACACTACTGAATAAACATTTCATATCTTTGATTCACCTATCGACCTGCAACATTTTAAGCTCTATGATAGCCCGTGCTAGCTTTATTTTTTTAAATTTATCATGAACTATGGATTCCTTGTTTGACCATGACCACTCTAGATTGATAGCACGCATCACCTCAGAGTAAGTCCCCCATCTGTCTATGGTCCTCCATTCTCAATTTTAATATCGTCATTAACTTTTGTTTTCCCTCCTACATTGTAATGCTTTCCAACTTGATGATGTTTTGCAACAAATGTCTTAGCAATAATTGGAGTTGATAAATGGTGATCCCCATGAGAATTTGTATTTTCTGTGTATTCATCTTTTACTGTAAAAGAAGTTAAATTTGTTTGTATCTAGAATTCATGCAAGAACCTTTGTTATCTCTCTCAAAGCATGTGAGATTGATTGCACACTATGTATTATCTATTATAAATACTATCTCTACATTTTTTTAATTCATTTGTATCTTGTTTTACAATTTTTTGCATGAGGGTTAAGTTCCTATGTATAGAAGGATGCTCCCTGTTGATGACTGGGGGTCAGGAATCTTTAATTATAACATGGGAGAAACTCTAGAGCCTCTCCACGATCACCTGCAAAATCATGAAAGATAATGAGATTTCCCCTACCCTATCTAGCCTCTTCTCCATACTAAAGGAATTGAAATTGAGTCTTGATCTGCCCATTTGTTAGTAGCACTAAGAAAAAAGGATTTAGATGCATTTCAATGTCTTTAACAGGAAGAATCAGTTTCTTAACAGTTCTTCTTATGGTGCTGTTATTGGAACATAGGAGGAAAAATGTAACACTCATATTATGTAACAAGAAGAATCCAGTGTTGTTATTGCTGTTCTTCTTAACAATTCTTCTCAAATGTGAACTATTATTTCAGTGAAGAGATTGACTGGGTTTCGATGTGTTCCTCTAATTTTTCCTCGAAAATTTAGTGTGTTATCAATGTAGAGATGTAATTCCAATTAGATTATATCTGAAATGTGAACTGTGGCATCACATGATGCCCTCATAAGCTAGACGAAAATATGGTTTAAGAGGTGGATCTAAATAGAGTTCCTGCTCTATTTAGAAGGTTAATGATTTTATATAAGCCACTAACTGATGGTAATCTTGGCTCCTTAATTACGTCTAACTATGGGTAGCAGTTTAAATTAAATGTAGAAACTATTTGCTCTACTTCTACAATATATGTAGATTTCTTAAGCAATTACTTCACAACCAGCATAGTAATAGTTAAGTGTTTTAGCATCGAAGAATTTGATTTGGGTTTTTAGTGACAAAATTTTCCAAGAATGTGAACAGAGTGATCTCAATTGAATTGTCATTTGATACGCGAAGCAAATTAAAGGTAACATATGCTTTTTTCCTAATGGAGGATACAAAACAATAGAACCAAACAAAAATTAAATAGTACAAAGAAGATGCCCTCTCTTACACGCTCTCTTTATTTGTATTCAGAGTCATGGACCCTCTTCATATAAATAATTTAACAAACTAGTTATAAATGCATTAGGACTCACGACTTGTGATACGAATGCATATATATACTTGGGTACTTGTGTTAAGAACTTAAATTATTTGCTAAAAAATTTGACTGTGTCACTAATTAAATTATGTGTTGTAAACTTAAAGAATATGTTCCTAACTTATATAATGTGTTACACTCATACAAACTTTAAAATTTATGACTTAATTAACATACTTATGTCTAACTTCATAATCTCTATATTGCTTACCATCATAGGTAACTTGTGTTAAGAAGTTTAATAATTTGCTCAGAAATTAAATTATGTGTCATTGATTTAAATTATATGTTATAAACTGAAATAATATGTTCCTAATTTAAATAATGTGTCACACTTATACAAACTCAAAATGCACATGACTTAACATATTTGTATCTAACTTCACAAACTCTATATTGCTCACCATCGTGGGTAACTTGTGTTGAAAACTTAAATTATTTGCTTAAAACTTAAACTATGTATCACTGATTAAAATAATTTGATGTAAACTTAAATACTATGACTCTAACTTAACTAATGTGTCACACTCATACAAACCTCAAATTACACCTAACTTAAACTATTTGTGTATAAGTTAACAAAGTCTATATTATTAACCGTAGTGGGTAACTTGTGTTGAAAACTTAAATTATTGATTGAAAACTTAATTAAACTATTTGTCATTGATTTAAAAAATTTGTTGTAAACTTAAATAATATATCACTAACTTAAATAATGTGTCATACTCGTACAAACCTCAAAATGCACATGAGTTAAATATTTGTGTCTAACTTGACAAAGTCTATATTGCTAACCATAGTAATTAACTTGTGTTAAAAACTTAAATTATATGTTCAAAACTTAAATTATATGTCATTGATTCAAATAGTTTGTTGCAAACTTAAATTATAAGTCCTTAACTTAAATAATGTGTCACACTCATACACAACTCAAAATGTACATGACTTAACATATTTGTATCTAACATTACAAACTCTATATTGCTCACCATTGTGGGTAATTTGTGTTGAAAACATAAATTATTTGCTCAAAGCTTGAACTATGTATCACTGATTTAAATAATTTGTTGTAAACTTAAATAATACGACTCTAACTTAGGAAATGTTTCACACTCATACAAACCTCAAATTCCATACGACTTAAACTATTTGTGTCTAAGTTGACAAAGTGTATATTGCTAACCATAGTGGATAATTTGTGCTGAAAACTTTAATTATTTGTTCAAAACTTACATTATTTGTCACTTATTTAAATTATGAGTTGTAAACATAAATAATATGTTTCTAATTTAAATAATGTGTCACACTCATACACAACTCAAAGTGCACAACTTAACATATTTGTATCCAACTTCACAAACTTTATATTGCTTACCATTGTGGGTAACTTGTGTTAAAAACTTAAATTATTTGCTGAAAACTTAAACTATGTGTCACTGATTTAAATAATTTATTGTAAAATTAAATAATATGTCCTTAACTTAGATAATGTGTCACATAATCGACTTTCTGCGATATTCGTTAATCACAATAAAGCGCTATTGTCTGGTTTTTATCCCCGGCAATGGCGCCAAAAATATGATCGTCGACTACCAGTTCGTACTAAAAAGGGGTTTTAAACGTCGTTGTAGTATATGTCACGATACAAACCGTTGTCATGTCAATTTTATTTATATACTTAATTTCTACTGGTTTATTCTAAGTCGTTCACTAGGAGGCAGTTATTGATATACATCACTCTCTAAGTCCAATAATATTCTTTAATTCCAAAAATATTGATTTTATGTACAAGAATGAATAAATGAATCAAAGAATGAAACTATTATAAACAAAAGAATGAATTAGAAATAATTACAATGC
The DNA here is from genome assembly GCA_037157565.1 of Thalassia testudinum. NCBI lineage: Eukaryota > Viridiplantae > Streptophyta > Magnoliopsida > Alismatales > Hydrocharitaceae > Thalassia > Thalassia testudinum. Next base: position 81,886,119 of record JAZHRO010000024.1, read on the forward strand.
TTAAAAATAATTATATACAAACAAGCATAAAAAATCATAAATAAATACTTTGTATTATTTATTTACAACTAATAATAATAATACTTAGCTATATGTACAATAATAAGTAATAATATGTACTACACTAACTTAACTTACTAATATCTATAATAACATATAATGTATCTATAGTGACGTATGAAAGTGTCGCTATAACCCTAGAAAAACTATATACATAAGGTAAAAGCTATTATCTATACTAACATATAATACTATGTACAGTGACGAACAAATCTGTCACTAAAGCTATCTTTTATAACAATACTAGTATACTCTTATACATTCTACGTATACTATTTACATGCATACTATATATTATATATCTATACTATATACTTTACATATATATAGGCACACACACTATGTATGCACAATACACAACATACATACACGCACTCAACACACTCAGACTTACGCTAAGGCACACCACACACCACACTAAGGCACAAGGAGTCTCATAGGGCGCTAACAGTTACCAAATTTGGCTCTCGCTCTTCCCTTCTCTATAGATCAATTCACCACCAGTTCAGACTGATTTTTAGTCGAAAAATAAGATTAATTGGCAAGCAGCCTTTTCGAGGGATACACAGCGCCCTTTTGGGTTGGACCAGACCTCTACTAGGGTCACCCTAGTTACAATTAGGTATATTTTAACGGTTAACAGCTCGTTAATGGGCCTAATTAGACCCACACACAGTGAATGGCACTCGGCCTGCACCGCACCATATGCTCAAGCTCATGCCAAATCAATATTAATGTCATGCTCAGAAGAGGGGTAAGTGTAATGGGTTTAATTCGTGTCAAGTGCTTGATGATTGCTAGGCTAAGGGGAAGAATTCAATAAATAGCGTAGCGGATGCATTACTTCCCACGATGTGGGACTAATCGGGCGCCACTCCAGGCACTGGAATTCAAGGTGCTATGTGCGAAATTCTTGATTTTGGCCCTCGATTTGAGGGCCATAATTAGGTTTAATTTCAAAATAAATTATATGTTTGGAAAGCCCTTATATAGGGCTATATAATTATTTATTTTATTTACAAAATTAATTATATTTACTATATAAATAAATTAGCTAAAGATTGACATTTATACAAGTTAAATTAAGGTTTAATTTACTAATTACAGTATAAATTAGTTAATTAATTGTCAAATTACTTATTAGAGGTTAATATACATTATAAAGTATTTATTTTTGATTTTTATTATATTTTAGATGTTTTATTTTAATTTATATACAATTAAATATGTGATTTCAGTGTAATTACATATAAAATAGGTATAAATAGTATAATACATTATAAATATAATTAAATTAGTTTAAATTACTTAAAATACTATGATACAAATATACAATGTAAGTTACTTCAGTAATAACTGAACTTACTAATTTATTTTGATTTAATTTAGTAACTTATTTAATAACTTAATAAATAAATTATTTATTATACATATATAATTAAATTAAGTTATAGGTATATTAGTGTACATTATAGATACATATACATGTATGTACAATATCGTTAATAAATGAAGTTAGATTAAAAAAAAAGTTATTTATTGGGGTTAATTAATTTATCTTGATTATGGTACATATAAGTTAATTAAATTAATTGTTAATTATATAAGTAAGTTATATACAATTTAAGTTATCTTAAATATTTAATTTACATTATAGAATATGTACATAAGTTATATATACATATTATATACATATTTTAGAGTATATACATATATAGCTTAGTATATAGCTTATATTTACATGTATATACATAGTTTACGTAGTGTTTTTAGGTACTTTTGGGGTTTTTCTAATTTTTATGTGTTTTGTGAGTTTTATAGAGGTACGGGGTGAGAAAGAAAGAAAGAGATGAGAAGAATGGAGTTATTTTTGGAGATGATAATTTATATGTATAATAGCCTAAAATCACATATTTAAATGTATATAAATTAAATTACATGTAAAATATAATAAAAATATGTATTAAATAATTTAACATGGATGTTAACTCTATACAGGGTCAATTAGATCATTAATTAACTAATTTATACTATAATTAGGAAATAAACCCAATAATTAGTATGAATAATTGTCAATCTTTAGCTAATTTATTTATTTAGTAAATCTAATTAATTTGTAAAGTAAATACATAGCGCACAACGCTAAATGCACACCATATGCCTCCTCTCTCGATTACCTCTGAGCAAATGAATGAGATTTGAGATGAGACTAGCGTACGGTGCATGTGTTAGGAGCCATGCACTATGCGTGGGCTTAATTGGACCCATGTACGAGAGAAAAATGTGATTAAAGCATCTAATTAAAGAACTAGGGTGGCCCCTAGTAGAGGTTTGGTCCTACCTGTTAGGGTGCTGTGTATCCATCCAAAAGGTTGCCCGCAAATTAAAACCCTTTTTTGGTTAAAAACCCGTCTAAGCCGACCTGAACTGGCTGAAGCTGTGAGAAGTGACACAGATGATAATATCACTTATCACCAGCGATAAGTGACACCGGTGCTATTTCACTTAAATATCACCAGTGATAAGCGACACTGGTGCAACTCAATGATAAATATCACTAGTGATAAGTATGTCATCACCAGTGCTAATATAGGTTATTACTTTTTGCATCAATGCTTAATTTAGTTTTTGTGTTTTTAAATTAAAATAAATGCTTAATATAATTTCTTGATCAGAGCAGAAAGAGCTGGACCAAAAAAAGAGTCAGAAGGCCTCCAGTAAAGAGAGTGTAGTTTCAGAGGAATGAAAAATTTCAATCAAGCTCTCTTCAAATCCATTGATGACTCTCAAAGAATACTTCTTTCAAGACTAATGGAGATGAGAAAGGACAAACACCAAAATCTATGGAGGAAAGGTAAACATTTTGTTGAAAGAATACATAAGAAAAAAGTGCTACAAATAGGTGGATTCACAAAGAGCCATGTAAGCTATATGCCAGAGCACACTAACAAAATACAACAGCTATATTGGATACTACCCAGAATGCACTAACACTTCTTTCTCAATATTTTTAGAAACTAACTCAAGGAAAATATTACTTTGTCTATTAGTTTGAAGTGATGAAGGTACAACTATCCAACAGATTCGCCATTGAGAAATAAGGGTGGCAAGAAGAATTCAAAGTTGATGCACCCAACAAGGAATGGGGAGCAATGACTATGGCATCTTTGTAATAAGATGGATGGAGTGCTTACTTTGTGGATTGGATCCAGTTGAAACAATAAGGAACGAAGACATTCACAAGTTCCACGTACATTACATAGCAATGATTTTGTGGGATAGAAATGCATATCATGATTTGATATAAGTTTTAGAATCTACACTCCTTTTCTTTTTTTAAGGGAACTATGTCCCCTTTGAGTAAAATATTTTGTGAGAAAATGTATGTTCTGTAAATATGAACAATCTTTTACTCTATAGTGTCTTCCTTTTGTGATTTTTTCCTATATGATTTGTGTTAAAAATGCTATTAACGTAGAAACTACACAAAAATTATGATCACATTTAAATATCCTTGGTGCAAACCCAAAAAAATCTACGATCCACGGTGCAAATTGTGATTTGTGTTAAACTATTTTTTTATTTTTTGTTAGGTTCAACTTAAACTATTTGTGTCTATGTTCATAAAGTCTATATTACTTTCTATCGTGGGTAACTTATGTTGAAAACTGAAATAATTTGCTCAAAAATTAAATTATTTATCCTTGATGTAAATTATGTGTGATAAACTTAAATAATATGTTCCTAAGTTAAATACTTTGTCACACTCATAATTATTTCTGTCTAAGTTCCCAAACTCTATATTGGTCCCTATTGTGGATTACTTCTATTAAAGACTTAAATTATTTGTTCAATGTGTCACTGATTTAAATTATGTGTTGTAAACTTAAATAATGTCCATAATATAAATAATGTCACACATATTGATGTGCATACATCTAAATAGCCAAAAATTTCTATTATTCATGTTCTTAGTACCATAATAGCATCATACATTTTAAATATTGCATAACATACTTAATCATACATTTAGGTCAAATTATACGAATTGTACAGTAATTGTCTCCTTTTATGGCCAGGGACAGGGCGACTGTTAATTAGAGCCTTGGATCAAAGATCCAACCATACAGATTTGATCAGGGCGACGACTAGAGTCCAACGACTCCAAGATCGCCTCGAGCGGACATCTGTAGCACCAGATATAGTCCGAGAAAGCTCAGAAATTAAGGTCAAGATGGTGTTAATCTGCACTTCAAACGACAAATCTGACCACACGGATGGGTTTGAATAGACGATTGCAACCTAACAGTGCGAAAATCGATCCAATCCGACATTTGTGGCACCATCTACAACACAAAGAAAATGGATGATTAGGATGGTGCCACGTGGCACCATCCTAACCACCACACTTGGTCGCCCCCCTCTGCTCAACTCCTGAAGGCTCGCGTGACGTGAGATCTCGGCCGCGCAAAAGTAGCGCCGCGCCTTAAACCACTACGTAGCACAGTGGTTAAGGCGCTACACGTGCAAAGCATGTGCGTTTGAGTCGTCGTGAAGCGCTTCTTCTCGCGTGGACTCACGTGATTTCGACCGTTCCATTAGCTGCGAACGGTCCAGATCATCCAATCGGGCGCACGCTCAATTGGATGCCCCATTTCACACCTGATCTCACATGCGGGTGCGTGAGGCTGAAGCGGACGAGGAGCGATCTAAGCCATTCGATCTCGCAATCGGACGATTGAGATTGCTTGGATGTGCTCTTGTGTTATGCGCATGGGAGAGGAGGAGGCGCACGCGACATGCGCACACGTCCACCATGATAGGTCTTCGGTGATGAATAAATCTGTCACTAAGACCTGATTTTACTATTTTTCAATATGGAATGACCAAATTGCCCCCAATCCTTGCAACTATAAAAGGAGACCCCTACCCTACGAAATTTGGATCCCTTCCTCTGTTCTCTCACCCCCTCCAAAGCTCTAAGAGCTTGTCCCAAACTCGAGATGCTCCTCTAGAGTAAAAGTTAGAATTTTTCCACCTTCTCCCCCCTTCGTGGAGCATCCTGCGATTGTCCTCTCACTTCATTCGGGAAGCGGATCCTACGACGACGACGACGTCCTGCCTCGCCCCTAGTTCCTCCTCCTTTGTCCCCGTCTTCCCGCTCCATCCTCCGTCTTCCAGGCGTTGCTCCGTCTAGCTCGTCCTCTAAGCAATCATCGAGGAGGGTACTTCTCTCTCCATTATCTTTAACGCTTTCTAGAGTAGATTTATTACTTTCTAGCATAGATTCCTACTTTCTAGTTGTAATGATTAGTGTAATGAACAACATTTGATGATGAAATCCATGTTTATTCTACCTTTCTTTTTTCTTTATTTGTAATATTCTCTCTCTCTTCTATTCTTTAGTCTTTAAGTAGATAGCTAATTTAGATTCAATTCGATTAGCTAATTTGCTTCATGATAATTAAACAAACGCAGTTTTGAATCAAACGTCCGCCTCCCTGTGTTCGACCCGAAATTTCTTTACGAATTTTGGTAAAATTTTATCTGTTGACGGATTGCCTTGTAAATCGAACTACAACGACGGGTTTTCAAATCCAACTCCAATTGCATAGTTTTCCGTATTCAACATTTTGGTGCCGTTGCCGGGGAAGCAATGCTCTTTGCTTCTTCGCATTTTCCCACCTTACTTATCTTTTACCTCACTTCTCTCCTTTCTTATTGTGATTTCAGGTATTCTCTCAAGACGGGAAAAGGCGGTAGATTGGAGTAAAGTGCTGTTGAAGGGTCTGTAAGTTTACCTCCACCTTCCACCCACTAGTTTTCATTCCACCACGTAATAACACAAACAAAAATCAACCTAGGTGTTCTTATAAACTCTAAGGTTAGTTTTGATTATTTGTTGACACTTACACTCGCCTCACCCTCCACATATAAAAGAAAAATTTTAAAAAATCTCTCACAGAGGTACACAGCCTCTTCTGATTTTTGAACTCAACTGGTAAGTCAATCTTTGGAACTGGTACGCACACCCAAACACATAATTGAGTAGAAATTAGATTAGGTAATCATTTGTGTGCCTAACTAAGTGGTACATCAGGCTAATTGTTTGAGTTTATTGGGCCACACCACTTTAATTAAAATAACTCATCAAGTAGCTACCACATAGGTTCAACTTTTAGGGATTTACCAGGCATTCCACATTCTTTTAAGATTTAAAGGAAATCATCTTCACCTGTGTTTTCAGAACCTGGTGTGCCAACTGAACTTGATTGAATACACCTAAAGTTGAATCCTAGAAGCTATTAAGCAAGATTTAAATCCTAAAATTCTCCACATCCAAAAATAATCTTTCTTGAAAATCATTGGTTGTGCATGCACACACATATCAATCAATCATTAAGGGTACAACCCAGATAAAAGGCCCATCATATTCCAAACCACATTCAAACCTAACCCTAATTAAAATAGAGTAGACGTTGGCCCTAAGGATTTGACTCGCTCTTCGAAGCCCAGACCGAGATTATTTTCGATTAGTCTACTTCAACCGTTCAATCTGATGTCTAGCTAGGGGAGTAGAATCAAATGATCGCAGCTGGGGGGTACACTAGGAACCTGAGGTGCAAGGCAAAGGAAGAACCTTCTCCCTAGTCCCTCCCTCTAACTGGTTGGATTGATCGGAAAGAAGTAGATCAAATCGTTTATTAATCTCAAGATGGGTTCTGGGAGTCTTTAGGACTTTAGGCTAGCCTACTTAAGGACATGTTTGTTTATTTGTATTGCAAGGCACCTTTCTTCCTCCTATTCTATCATGGATCCTTCCACATCTTATTCGCACTTCCACTCCTACCCTTCTACTACTACTTATTCCTAAAATGATTATTATTCCAACTGGACTTATTCTCATCCATCTTTTAGTTGGGATACTTTTGATTGGGGATACAGTTCTAGACCTCCGTGTTCGGGGTTTAACCCTAGACACCATGATCTTGATTCTTATCCTTCTCCGAGCTACATCGATTATAGATTACCGCCCTCATTTGGACAACCTAATATGATCTACAATCAAGAAGGATACACTGATCCTTACCCCTCCCCAGAATATACTGCCTTTAGGTCATCACCACCTTATGAACAACCTAAAATGACCTATTATCAGGGAGGGTATCAAGATCCTCAATTCGTTAACTCCCCTACACTGAAACCAAACCCACCCAACCCTGAACCAAACCATTTGGTTTAGGTTAACAAGGTCCAACAGAAGGTGTTGGATAACTTGAGGAATACTATACAATCTTTAGAAACTCAGCCAACACCTTGCACTGAAGAATTGGAGCCCCTGATTGAAATGATTGATGATCTGAACAAGTATTTGTTGGATTGGCTCCAAGATGTTAAGGATAAGGGCCTAAGTGAGTTTTTACTTAGTAAGTTATCGAAATTGAGGATGAGATTTGTGGTTGCTTTAGTTCAATCTTGGGATGATTCCCAAGATGAACCTCCTTAAGGAGAGCTAATGTCAGAACCCGCTCAGGCACATGTTGGGGGGCACACGTGTTACGAGACCAGGATTGACCAGGTTGTTCTAGAGCAATCAAATAAGGATGATTTGATTTCTTCACCGGAGATCGATGAGCCGGGGTACGAGGAAACGTATGTCTCCATGGATCAGAAAGTGATTGATGATTTTGAGACACACATTAATGTAGATTTAGATTTCTTTGATTCTGAAGGTGAAGAATCATTATGTGAAGTCTCACATGAGTTTATAGAACATGATTTTAATGAGAAAACTAGGCCTGAGGAATTTGATAAATCATTTAATGGCCCTAAAATTGAGGAATTTGATCCTATTGGGGCTCGTATGGCAGATTTAGATCCTATTATGAAGGATTCAATTCATAGCCTCGATCCTTAATTACACCCCATAAAGTTTACTGACGATTTTGATTTTGAAATCACTAAACCCAAGACCATTCTAATTCAGCCACATCTTTTAAAATTGGAAAATTTAGATGGGGTGATTAATATGCAGGAGGTCTTGGAATTTGAAATCCTGATTGCGGAGGATAGAAAGTGGGAAATGTTGATATGGGAAGTCAATTCTGGAAGAAGCGAAAGATCGAGTCTAAGGGTTCCAATTTGTCTAAAACTCCCAACCTTCTACTAGAACCCTTATGACATTTTCAGAGGATGTCCAACCTAAGCACACATTCATTGATTATCCTTTTGAGCTTGATTCTCTGTAACCTGACTTTTTGGTCTTGGGTTGCATCCTCACAAATCGCAGGCCCGGCCCAGCTTGCATATTGATCTTAGGTCTTGGATAATTTTTATCCAGAACCTTAGATATACTAGACCATTGGGTATGGGTCTGCATTACAATCTGGTCCACATCTGTGGACATCTATTGGCAAGTCTTGAGGTGAATCCTTTTATTTTGATTTTGACCTGCTGTTCGATGTGTGATCACAATTAAAAGTTGTTTAGTTGTAGTATTTGTAAAATTGGTGAGTACCGGATCGTTCGTAGGGAGGTAATCTCAATTTTTAACGGAAGCTTTTCAATGGAACTAGTTCTAACAAGATATTTATATATGTATATATGTATAGAGATGCATCAAATATTCATAAGATCAGATTTCATTGCATTGATAAAGAGTTTTTCATAAAAGAAATTGCTATGCAAAAAGTAAATATAGAGAGAAAGAGAGGGAGAGAAAGAGGGATAGAAGAAAGTGACAGAGAAACGACGTCGCTTGCGGGATGCTTGTGTGAGATGCAGTAGCACCTCAGATCCAGAGCGCCGGGATGAAGTCAGAGAGGAGTTGCAGAGGAGACGAAGAATTTCAAAGAAGATGGGATATCTGGAGTTGATGGAAGAGAGGTTCTAAGTGGATGCTTCAACTGGGTGGGCCCTGGCCTTCTTTTATAGCTTTTGTGAAGGGCAAAAAGGGTATTTCACGCCTTAAAACATCCAACAACCCCTGGTTGATCAGATCCATCGATCGGGAGGTCTCAAAACTCCTTCAATTTCCTTCTTATCATGCGAATTCACTCTGATGGCGACATGTGGCAGCCTCTGGACATGATGATCGCACACCCACATGCCTCTGCTGCTTCCTTACCTGCCTCTGCCTTTTTCACGCACACCCACATGCCTCATTTTAGTGCCTGCGATCGAACGACTCAGATTAACACCCGCGCATACTAAAATTCCAAATCCATGCCAATGATCCTTACTTGCCCGATTTCAAATCCTATGTGCACTTCTTACACTTTCCAGATCTTGCAACAACCCATGCAATCACGTGCGTCTCGCCTGCGGTGCGCTTTGATCGTGCCGTCAAATAACGCAATTGTGCCTGCATGCGCCCGCCAGCTGACATCGCATCAATTTTGCACAATGCGGGGCTCGAACCTACGTCTCCCGCGTACATGCGCGCGCGTGCGAGACAATGCGCTACGCAACCTCTTTATGAAAAGTACTTGCTTGTTTATATTTATACTGAACTAATTTGGGTGGCAATGTGGCGTGCTTGTGGCCGTTGGATGAAGATTCGGTGGCCCACATTGCGAGGAGAGGTGCCTTCAAGAGTTGGGGGCGTGGTGAGGGGTGGCTGCGATGGTGCCACGTGGCACCATCATGGCCGTCCATTCTTCCTCTCTTTATATCTGATGACGTAGACCTCCGATTAAGTTGATTTCTACACCGTTGGACTACGAACATTGATCCGGATCCATCCGTGTGGTTGGATTTGTCATCTGAGGTCTGGATCTTTACCCTTTGGCTCCATGATCTTTGTTCTTCTATGGACTATACATGATGCTCTGGTTGTCTAATCGAGACGATTTCGGAAGCATTGAGCTCCCATCGTCATTCTGTTCAGATCTGTCTGGTCTGATCTGGCATATGCAGCTTCAAATCATCTACGATTAAAATCATCTCTCTTTTAGGTTCTGAAATGACGATATTATCTTTATGACTAATAAACTAACTAGTATGTGAATTACGATGCTTATGCATGCATTGACTCAAAGTTATGCTAGAATCTAGCTCAATTCAGGTGTTTAGGTTGCATGATTGATGTGCAATCACACCCCCATGCCTAAACTTTCTAGTCCCTAGCAAATGCAAGACTAAATGCAAAGTGGTCCTACATGACAAATTTCCATCAAGAGTTTGACTAGAGATTTATGTCTTTTGTTTTCATCCAATATTTAGTAATCTAGATAATCGTGAATGTGTTTTGTTGTAGTCTATGCAGCAGATCCAAGTGAAAAGCCAATCTACATCTAAAGCTTGTACTTTATCCTTAGTAAAAATCTATTGGGATAGGCAAACTTCTCCCTTCAGGGTTATGAAGTAATATGTAAATTCAGCCTCAGCTGTTGGGTTAGGTAGAAGATTTTTTTGAGTCAAGTGGATTTATTTTTGGTGGCTCACACTCATCTGGTGCTACATATAGACTAATACTATAGAACCTAGATTTCCAGATTATTAAATAATTCAACTCAAAGAGAAGCAGAGAAACTGTGCTCTCTTTAGTTCTTTTGTACGCGTTCTCTCTCTTTCTTTCTCTCTCATTTTCTTTTCTTTCTTTTTAAGCTCACAATCTCATCAGATTTATCAGTATATTTGGTGGTTTCTCCTGGCACTAACACTTTGATTAGGTTCTGATAACTCTATGACTAAGTCAGCATTCCTCAGCCTTATTCAGGCGGCCAGAAATACAGAAAAGTAGGTCAAGGCTGTATTTGGTGGATCATGAGGGTGATGGGTGTTGTTGCCTCAATACACTTGAAATAAGCTCTAAAAACACTTATGAACTTTTTTTTTCTTTCTTTTCTACTCCTTTGTCTTTTTTTTTTGTATATGTATATTTTTTTTCTATATGCATAGACATATATACCTTCTCTTACAGATCCAGAGCACTGGGATGAAGTCAGAGTGGAGTTGCAGAGGAGACAAAGAATTGTAGAGAAGACGGGATGTTTGGGGTTGATGGAAGAGGTTCTAAGTGGATGCTTCAACTGGGGGGCCCTAGGCCTTCTTTTATAACTTTTGTGAAGGGAAAAAAGGGTATTTCAGGCCTTAAAACCATGCAACAACCCCTGGTTGATCAAATCCATCGATCAAGAGATCAACGGCGCTGATTTGGCCTCAAAACTCCTTCAATTTCCTTCTTATTACGTGGATTCACTCTGATGGCGACATGTGGTAGCCTCTGGATGCTTGGATGATGATTGCATGGCCTCGTTGCTTCCTCACCCACCTCTAATTTCTTCATGTGCACCCACATGCCTCATTTTAGCACCTGCGATTGAACGGCTCAGATTAACGTCTGCACGTGCTCAAATTTCCAATCCGCGCCAATGATCCTCACTCGTCCGATTTCAAATCCTACGCACGCTTCTCGCACCTTCCTGATCTCGCAACAACCCGCGCAATTGCACGCGTCCCGCCCGCGATGTGCTCTGATCTCACCACGTGGTGCGCTGTCCGCCGTCAAATCGCGCAATTGCGCCTACACGTGCCTGCTCGCCGACATCGCATCAATTTTGCGCATGCAGGGCTCGAACTCGCATCTCCCGCGTACATGCTTGCATGCACGAGCCAATGCGCTGTGCAAACTCTTTATCATATATACTTGCTTGTTTATATTTATCCTGATCTAATTTGGGTGGCGACGTGGCGTGCTCGTGGCCGTTGGATGAAGATCCAACGGTCTACACTGCGAGGAGAGGAGGCTTCAAGAGTTGGGGGCGCGGTGAGGGGCGGCTCTGATGGTGCCATGTGGTGCCATCGTGGCCGTCCATTATTCTGCTCTTTATATCTGATGACGTAGGCCTCCGATTAAGTTGATTTCTGCACCGTTGGACTGCTGTTGAAGCTACGGGTTACTACGCTATTGTATTTGGTTTTTGAAAACCCGTCGTTGTAGTTTGAAAGTGAAGAACTCGTGTTCAACAAATAAAATTTACACCGGAATAGAAATCCCAGGTCAAACTCAGGGAGGCTACGTCGATCTAAATTCGTAATTATATTTTTTTATGGTTTTTGTTAAAAAGTAGAATAATTACAATGAAGCACTATAAACAATTAGCATAAGATAGAGAGAGAACATTCACTTAATACTTCCAAATGTTTATACAATTAAGTAAGCGAGAAATTACACTAGAAAGCAGGAAAACTTTTACACTAGAAAGCAGGAAAATTCTACTCTAGAAAGCAGGAAAAAGAAATGGGAGAGAGAAGTTATCCTCCTTAACGATCGCTTGGAGGACGAGCTGGATGGGATGATGCTTGGAAGACGAAGGACGGAGCGGGAAGGAGGTCGAGGCAGGAAGAACGAGAATGGGGTAGCACGTCGTCGTCGTCACAGGATTCGCTTCCGAAATGGGGGCGAAAAATTGACTTTATCTCTTGAGGAGCATCCCAGGTGTGGGACAAGCTTTTGTTGAGCTTTGGAGAGGGAGAGAAGAGAAGGAAGGGATGAGAATTTCGTATGGAGGGGGTCTCCTTTTATAGTTGCAAGGAGTGAGGGCAATTTGGTCATTTTATGTTTAAAATCATTAATTTAGGACCTTTAGTGATGGATAAATTCATCACTAAAGGCCTGAATGTGGCCGTAGCGGGCGACGCGCGCGCGCCCGCTCGCCTCCCCTTGTTCAATGCTTGTCCACAATCTCTCACGATCGAACGGCTGAGAACGCATCCTCGCCCACCTCAACCGCACGCCTCATCGCGTGCGATGGTACGTTTCCTTGCCGTGTCAAATGGAGCATGGATCTGATTGGGTGCGCACGGCTGCCCGATCTCCATTGTGCAGTTGATAGCGCCCGCTCATCCGTGCCTAATCGAAGCGCCTCACGGATTTGATCCCACGTCTTGAGGTGGCCGAGCGCTTTATCCACTGCGCTGCGTGCGTGGATGGGTGAGTGGTGCGTTTGTGTGGCGCGCGATTTGGATCGTTGGATTGAGATCCAACAGTCAAGGCTGCATCCTCCTTTGGCTTCTGAAGATGAAGGCGCCGGTCTGAGATCCACTCTCAGCCGTTGGATCTTGATCCAATGGTGGAGAGGCGTTGGCGCTAAAGGCTTCAACGATTGCGTGCAGCCAGTTGGGCGACCGAGATGGCACCACGTGGTGCCATCTTGGCTGTCCATTTTCTGGGTGATGTAGATGGTGCCACGGGTATCGGATTGAGTCAATTTTCACGCTGTTAGGCTACGATCGTCGATCCGAATCCATCCGTGCGGTTGGATTTGTCATCTAAAGTGTGGATTAACACCATCTTGACCCTTGATCTTCTAGGGTTCCTCAGTATCTATCTGATGCTACGGATATCCGATTAAGACGATATTGGAGTTGTTGAACTCCAATCGTTGTCTTGATCAGATCCGTACAGTTGAATCTTTGATCCGAGGTCCCGATAAAAAGTCACCCTATCCCTGACCATAAAAGGAGACAATTAACCTCCATTTTATTCAGACTAATCTAAATGCAAGATGATGCATGCTATGCAATATTTATAGTATGTAATGCAATTCTATGCTTAAGAACATGCATAAATAGATATTTTATGTAATATAAACATGTTTACATCAATTGCAAACGTCGATCCGGATCCATCCGTGCGGTTGGATTTGTCATCTGAGGTCTGGATCTTTGCCCTTTGGCTCCATGATCTTCGTTCTTCTATGGACTATACACAATGCTTTGGTTGTCTGATCAGGATGATTTTGGAAGCGTTGAACTCCCGTCGTCATTCTGATCATATCTGTCTGGTCTGATCTGACATATGCAGCTTCAAATCATCTACGATTAAAATCATCTCTCTTTTAGGTCATAAAATGATGATATTATCTATATGACTAATAAACTAACTAGTATGTGAATTACGATGCTTATGCATGCATTGACTTGAAGTTATGCTAGAATCTAGCTCAATTCAGGTGTTTTAGGTTGCATGATTGATGTGCAATCACCTGCACCTATGAATTCTTTATTTCTTCTTTATTTGTATAGTACGCCTAGCTGAAGGCACTAACTTCAGCACATATACAGGTTCTTTTCATCTTGGAGCCGACCTGTTATTCATGCAATTCAGGTACTTTCTACTCTATTCCACTCTGTTTCATGTCTTTTAATACAATGAGGACATTGCATTAGATAGGCATGAGGGGGGTGGATATTCATTTCTGAACCATCTTGTTAGCTTTGTTGATTCTTTTTATCTTCTCTTTATTTTTGAAAAACAAAATTGAATTAGGAAAGACTATTTGGACATTAGGACTTTTCAATCTTAGGAAATAATACAATAGGATCTAAACACTAAGACCCTTCAGGTCTTTAGGCTTAATCAGCCTGGGTATCCACTAAAATGTGGATTTGTTTATCAAGTCCTCACCATCCTAAATTCTATTTCAATTTGGTCAAATAAGTTGGGGTGATAAGTACATAACTTATCAACCTGTCCTCTGATTTGAGGGAACTTTAAGTCTAAACATCTACATACTATTCGCACTGACTCGTTGTTCGACGGTTTTAACGGAAATTGAGTAGCTAATGAACCTTCTAGGGTGGTATGGCTGGTAAGTTATCGTGGGTAACAACCCATAGATAGGTTGTCTAGAGCCCAACCACTGGACCATTCTTTTCCTGCTACCTTTAGGTAAATCTTAGACCAGGGAAGCCACCTACTTAAAAAAGAAAGCAAAAGATAGTCAAAAAGGAAAAAAAGAAAAGAAAAAGAAAAAGAAAAGGAGAAAAGAAAAAAAAGAAAACAAAAGAAATAGGCCACACTTCACCGCACGGGTATGGCTGGCAAGTTATCGTGGGTAACAACCCATTGGTAGGTTGTCTAGATCCCAGCTCAAGAAATGCACATTTAATTCCTAAAACACTTAGGAAGAAGTGGAGAAATAGAATAAGTTGGGGAGATATACACTGGATTCACCCTTGTGTTGACCCCATAAAAAATAAAAGTAGGAAGAAAGCTACCGATCATATAAATACACCTTTAGGCAGAATTCTTTTTAAGGTCACCTAGGGGCGTAGAAACCCAAAGTCCATTCTGATTGTCGATCAACGAGTCTATCACATTCACAAAAAGGTGCTTAGAACTTAGGGTTCTCATTAAGTCTTGGGTGGGTTGAGTGGCCGTAGAAAGCCTCTCTGAAACCCTAAACTCAAAAATTCAAAAAATTAGAAAAGAAGAAAAAAATAAAAAGAGATCCTCCTTTGAATAAGGCGAGGCTTGAGGCGGTCTGCATTTTGGCAGATACCTGGGCACTGTTGTGTCTTTGAAGTTCAGGTCCTAAGTAAAAATTTCTTAATGTTGAAAATGACTTTTGCCTGAGTAATCCAATCCTAGTTCTTTTATAAATAGCATGTAGTTTTTGCTAGGGACTAGCAAAAGATAGGCAAGGGGGTGTGATGTGTATACATTTAAATAGCCAAAAATGTCCATTAATGCATGTTCTTAGTACCATATTAGCATCTTGCATTGTAAATATTGCATAACTGATGGGAACACCATCATGAGCCATAACTAGCTCATTTTGATCCAATTAAGTTAGTAAATGCACCTACATAACTGCTAGAGAGTCATAAGTCACTACATAACCATTCTGAGGGAAATACAATAAAATAGGGTTAAAATTACAGTTTTACCATCATTTCATGAATGCAGTACAATCATGGGTTTTCCTAGGGGGTAATTAATGGTCAAATGGTCTTAAAAGTATAACAAGTGGGTTAGAACAAACAGAAAAGGGTTTACACAAGTTTTGATAATTAAATGACTTTTGAAATCCTAAAAACAGACCCGCTTAATTAACTGAGGTTTTGGTTAGGATAAAATTCATATAAACCCTCTAAAATTCATATAAACCCTCTAAAATTCATATAAAAATATTCTCTAAGGTTTGGAACCTTCAATTTAACCATCAGAACCTGTCTTGACCAACAACAGAGTCTTAGACAGATATTTGCCCTAATTTGGGTTTTTAAATAAATTACCTATTCAAAGTTGGTCAAAACCAAAATCTAACTTCACCATTGAATTTTTTGGATCCAAAGTAGGTTTGTACCAAAATTTAGACCCATTCTAAGATCATCTTGACCAAGTTTGCATTTTGGTCCAATCAAACTCTTTCTATCTCATTCAGACCCTTAACTTTTGAATATTCTTACAAATAGCCCCCCAACTTATTTACCTTCTTCACAAGAAGGTCCCCACACCATTTTTGGAAGGTGAAACCTTCACCATCGAGTTTCGAGCGAGGATTTCTCTCTTGATTCTCAATCAATCAGTCTCAAAATTGATACGGGGATTCCTTGGAAAGTTCCTTCCATTTGAGCCATTCCTTGGGCTCTATGTCCTTCCCAAAAGGCCATGCGAACCTTTCAAAGGTTTAGGTATCCTTTGTTGCAACTACCTTCCAAGCTTGAAAACTTCTTTCCAAGCTTGGAAGGGCTTCCTATGGCTTATAAAAGAGACCCTAGTGCACGACCGTGCATTTCAGCAAGTTTTGGCCTAAGAAACCCTCCTCTACTCCATCTCTGGCCACCTTTAGACTTAGCTTCGATGACCCCTCTCCATTCTCCTTCTCCAGCCGTCCAACCATCAAATTGGATGGTCTACTATCCTCCCCTCGTCTTCACGAACCTCTCCTGCCAACAAGAAGTCGTGCCTCTACCCCAGTCGACGTCGCCGCCTCACCGCACTATCTTCCTTCTCCAGCTCCAGTCAACCAACACTGGAGCCCTCTGCCTCCCTACTCTCTCGCTAAGTCCTTCTTTAGCTTCCTCCCTCTTTCTATTTCATTTTCCTACCCTCACAGAAGCACACAACCGCCAACCGCCGTTGCTCACCTTCGTCTTCTACGTCTCTGGCCACTCCTCTGGTGAGGCATATCTGCCACTACACTCCTCCATCTGCCATGCCAACCACCCCATAATCTTCATCGTTCCACCATGAACAAAAGACCTCTAGTATTTCGCTCCACCACGCACCCAAACGTGCCCCTGAATAACCTGAAATTCCTTACTTGGAGGGGGTGAGATCAGTGTGACGTAAAAAATGCGCAATTGAAATATAAACAATCTCACAAATAGTCAATCACACAAAGACACAAAGTATTTTTTAGGTGGAAACCCAAACTGGGTGAAAACCACCACCTAACCCTCTCGAGTTAGGAATTTCCGATCAACCTAGTTGATCAAATCCACTAACCGAATCACTTTAAAACGAGGGTGATTCAACCTCAGTACAACCACGCTACAAGTACGACGGTAGCGTTCCTCAACCCCTTCTCTCCACGAGAAGGATTTTGTCCCACGAAGGAGACGGGAATTCGCAAAGCGAATACCCAACCAAAAGACAAAGATAAAATAAAACAACAGGTCCTATAGAGCCAACAAAGTAATTATAAACCTAGCTTCTATAGGAATTAGGAAACTCCCCTTTGCAAGGAGTGCGTCGAGGATGACGTGGGTGCGTGAGCCACGCAACGCCGCAATGTCGCTCTTGTAGACAACGACGGGAGAGCGGGTGCGCGAAGCTTGATGCTCTCAAGAGAATGGAGCTTGAGCTTGGAGAGCAAGAGCTATCTAGGACACAAGAGAGTGGAACTATGTTGCTTAAGTGTATCCAAGTGTGTGTCTTGTGTTTCTCTTGGTGTGTCTTGGTGTGTAAAGGCTCCCCTCTATTTATAAAGGCCTTAGGAAGGCTTTGGAAGGCTTAGAAAAGCTTCCATAGCCGTTGGGTACAAAGCCCAAGTGAATCAGCCCGAAATCAGGAATAATCATTGTTCTGACAGGATTATCAAACGTCTAATTCTAGCATCAGACGTCTGGAAGTTCACTTTAAGACGTCTGATTCAAAGGTCAGACGTCTGATTTTGGGCGGGTCTCTCCCTGACTTCGATAAGATCTAAACAGGGTTTTTACGCAAGTCCATCAGACGACATACAGGACGTCTGGCACTATGTCTGGACGTCTGGAAACCTACTTTTACTGTGGGAATTGATTTCCAAACGTTGCAACGGCTAGAAAATCTTTGAGAAGAGATTTTGGGTCAGTCGAGGCAAAACGGTCAATTATCAGACGTCTGGAAAGGCCTAAGGACGTCTGATAAGGCTCTAACGGTCATATTCTTGAGTGTTTGGTAAGCCAGCCAACGGTCCACTAATTGGACGTCTGGCAAAGTCATCAGACGTCTTCTAAGACATCTGGACTAAGGTCTGGACGTCTGATTTCATCAGACAGAATACTAACTCCAGCCTAGCAGTTATCAGACGTCTGAAACAACAGTCAGACGTCTTAAAATACTTTATCAGACGTCTGATTTGGGAATTAGACGTCTGGAAGTGCTGTTTGAACCCTATATTGGTTTTCTAAGTATTCTACAGAAAACCTAAGTATCGTAGGGTTGTGCCGGTGTTCCTAGAAATACTGTTAGGGTTCTTTGAGGCTCTTTAACATGAAATATCTAAGGAAATAAAGAGCAACAAAAGAAATGAAAAATACAACAGGTACAAAAGAAGGAAATCTATCCTATTCTTCATTTCCTTCCATCTTCAATCTGTCGCTCCACGCGAACCTCCTCTATTTTTCGTCAAGCTCCTCCAATCCGTCCTGGATGCGAGCTCGAACTCCGTCTAAACACGTCCACATTTGCAATTGACCTGAAATCTAGGACTCAAATTGCAAATGTTAAATAACACGTGTTTTGTTATCATCAAAACAAATGATCGTGGTGCTCTAGCACCAACATAACCCACCTTCGCACGACCATCTCTGTCACCGTCAGGCCTCCACCCTTACTCTCACCACACGTTGCACCCACCACCGCACTCGCTAGTCCACGGCGAACCTACTGAGCTATCTGATGCGACCGAGAGGCCCTTTTCTTGAGTTTCAGGTCTCCAGCCATCACCACCATTACCACAGAGCTTCGAAGGAAGCTTACAGCTTCTTTAGGCACTTGCAGCTCCAGGTGCCACCTCCAGGTGATGCGGATTAGCTTCAGGTATCCTCCCAGGTCCTTGATTGGGAGCGTGAACCTTAGTAGCTGCCTTGATTGGAAGGCAATCCAGCCGCAGACGCACGCGAAGGAAAGGCACTATCTTTAGTGCTACATCATTAGCTGAAGAGTGCACTGCAGTGCATAAGTTGATTTTGTGTCTAAGGATTATCGCCTTAGACATTGGGGTGGAGGTCCCCACTCACCTGATCACCTGCGCCTCGCCGGTGACTCGTCCCTCGCGGGCCTGGCATAGACCCGACCCACCTAACCCGTTTCCACTCCTCGTCTATGATCACACTCGTAGCCTTGGACCCGGGTGCTCTCTTGGTCCGAAACCCAAATACCCGGTACTGTGGAAGGCATTGGGAGAGCATGACCTAGAGAGAGAAAGAGAGTCTGTGGGGGCAGGGGGTTTTGCTACAGGGAGTAACGGTTGACACTTAGCCATTTGAAGAACCTTCCCCCTCGATGTGAAGAAGGAGAAATGAGAATCAAAGCACAGAAAGGAAGGCAAAAAGAAGAAGAAGAACAAAAGGAAGAAGAGAAGACAAGGCAGGAGAAGCAGAGCCACACAACAAGAGAGAAAGAAGAAGAGAGACCCTTGAGTCTCTAAACAACATTGTATCACCAGGCTATTTAAGCTGTCTGATACATTTGATTACATATATTTTGAGGCTTTGATTTAGTTGCTATTTGTGAGGAGTAATTGGTGGTTTAAATCACCATTTTACTCCATTCTTTTTGCACATTGATACCTGACATTATTCTTGTTACAATCTCTTATATTTTTGATTCAAATTACGATCTTGAGTTTGAATTCCATATTTCTCCTTATGTTCGACCTTGGACTTAAAATTCGAGTAATAAATATTATTTGTTTTCAAAGTGATTTCAGCTATACTATAACGTAGTTTTTAAACCTCGATTTTGCTCATCAACATTTTGGCACCGTTGCCGGGGAGCAACGTGCAATTGAAATCTCTTGATTGCAATATCTGAGTCAATACTAACTTGTTCTATCTCTTTTGACTTTGATCTATTTCAGGGGATCCATTGAGGAAGAACAACCGCACATCAACTACTCCAGGGACAGGTAAAGCCCATTCAAATCCTTCTAAGCCCTTGATTCTGAAAAAGCTAAAAAAAGGAAAAATCAATTAGGGCTACTTGCATTCTATTCTTAGACAAATCATCAAGTTGCTTAATTTGATACATTCTAGAGAACATCCAAGACCTAATTTGTGCACCTACTTAAGATCTTAAGGTATCTAGGGCTATCACATTCTTGTTTGAGTCCTAGGTACCACATTTTAACAAACTAAATTGATTCAAATTAGAGCCAATTAAGGATTCCAGTTTAGGGTATTAGAGACACACTTTCTTAATCAAGAATTGATCTTTCCAAAATAATGTGTGCCTAGAATTTGATTGAATTGATCTATACAAGAAAAACCCTAAAATCAGGCTCTTAAATTCATTTGAACACTAAAAGAGGGACCTAAATATTTCAAAGGACAATACAAGTGAAGTTGACCCACCTTGTTGGGTTAACCAATCTTCAAATTAGGTCACTTTTTTAGAAAAACATCTTAAAAGTTCAAGTGAAATCATAAGCACCCATGCTATTAATTAAAACTGGTAGACTTAAGAGGTCAAGTCCCCATTCTGGTCTACCTGGAACATCAGTGACAAGAGAGGTCGGGTGGGGGAAACCCTGTAACCTGTGGGGACGCTCTACCATGTAGGGGTCTTTGTGGGACTCTCCCTCTCTGGCTGCCCAGGTAATTCTCAGGTAGACAATTTTTTGACTAAGGGGTATCATTCGCCCCGAACCTCTATAGTCATCCAAAATTTTTGGGTGTCTTGATTGGGTCCATCACATTCTTTTTCTCATCTAATCCATCAGTGCATGTTTGGGAGGAGGTCCTTAAGACCATCCTTGAGGCCTCCATTAGATATCCACTCTCATCGAGATCGAGCCTTGACTTCTGTGTTTGTGTAACAAATTGATCACATTGACATATCCTCTGATTCAGAACCAGCTTCCCCTTCATCATCTATGGATCACCAAGAAGAGTAACCTAATCTTGAGCAACAATTCCATGACTTCCAAAATCGAATTAATGCTATCATCAACCCACCGCCGCGTTCTCAAATGCGGGATCACTATAATCCTGCAGTGGTGGAGATCGAACCCCGAATCAACATTCCTGTGGAAGGACTCGAGGTAGATTTGAAGCCTAGCATGCTTCATATGACTCCAAAATTTCTTGGCTTGACCTCCGAGGACCCTTTCCTACACATCAAGAACCTAAAACATCTAGCCCACACCTTTGGGGCAAATGTATAGAATCGGGATGGATTACTTTTAAAACTCTTCTCATTCTCCTTGGATGACAAAGCCGCTCACTGGTTTCAGACTCAACCACATGCGATCAACACATGGGGAGAACTTCAAACCGCATTCCTGCAAAAATTCTACCCCATCGGTCGTACCAACACAATGTGACACCAAATCACGCACTTCTCCCAAGGAGCGAAAGAATCACTACACGAAGCATGGGATCACTTTCTGGATCTCATGTGTAAGTGCCCCCATCACGGAGTTTCGAAGTGGGAACAAGTCCAATCCTTTTACCACAGACTCCGTGAGGATATCAAGCTCTTTGTCAATGCAACCTGTGGTGGTAGCATCATGGGTCAGCATGAAGACACGATCTGGGAAATTCTTGAAAACATGTGCGAGAACTCCCTAAACAATGAGTCATTGGGTGTGTACGACCGGACGTCCACCCGTGCATTGACAAATAATCAGGGGGTACATAAATCTTGAGGCCTGTCCGCATCCGTTGATCTGGAGTTGGTAGCTAGTCAATTGGACAAGGTCTCCATCATTGAGAAGGTGGACGACAACACTCGTCATCTACACAAATCCACCTTTGCACTTCAAGGCACATACACGCACTAGCCCACGGCAAGGGAGGCTGTGCACAACATCTACCACTCCCTGGGGATGGATGCATATCCACCTCCATCTGATTATGCTTCGGAGGCAACTCCGAGTCAGGCCACCTTAGTTGGGGGAACTCTGAACCCCATACCCTGATTATCTCGAAGCTCCTCAGACCTGCGAGGATCTTCACGCAGTCCAGAATAATCCTTTCTCCAACAGTTACAACTCTAGATGGCATAATCATCCTAACTTTTCATGGTCGGGTAATAACCCAAATCTAAGACCTCAATTCCAACCCCGACCATAGGCTCCACAACCTTATTAGCCCACCCAACCAAGGCCTACTCAAAACTTCCAATCAGGACCACCTAAAGAAGATTATACATCTCTAATTCTCCAGACCTTGGTTGACACGCAAAAACAACACAAAGAAGAGATCTCTGAGCTACGAAATCAACTAGCCCAGCTGGCAAGTGCTCTCCAGGTTGGTAAACTCCCTTCTTAGCCTCTTCCTAATCCAAATAACATGCCGAACCAGAGGCACGTTATGAACCCAAATCAGGGCCAAGCTCAGTTTGTTTATCAGGCCCCTTCTACCCCATCACCTGACGGGATGGATGCTTCAATTTCATACTCGGGATTTCAACAGCAAACACCTATTTTGCCCAATCTAAACCAGAACCAGGTAGGATTGAATTCCATTACTACTCGTACTGGCAAAGCAACATAAGACCCACCTTATTCAAGCCACTCCCAGCCTGGTACTACAAACCCTAACCCTAGAATAGTCATCCAGGACACCTATCCCAAATCAAGAGCCTGAGCCAATTCTAGAGGAACCGTCTAAAGTTCCATTTCCCAAGGCCTTGACGAAAGGAAAAAGGATAGCCAAACCCGTGGCACTTAAGGACCTGGTTAAGCTCTTTGAGAAGGTCCATATACACATCTCCTTGATGGATGCGATACGCCACGTACCGGCTTACACATGATTTTTGAAAGATGTATGTACACCTAAGCGTAAGCTGTGAACCAAAGGCGGGAATCCTATCGTACTGTAGCAGCAAGCCAGCTCCGTCATTTTAAGCAAACTCCTGCCTAAGGCAAAAGACCCAGGCACCCCTTTGATCTCCTGTGCAATTGGTGATATACAATTCCACCAAGCTTTATTAGACTTAGGAGCCTCCATAAATTTGATACCTACATCCATACTAGACTACTTCGAGGAATCCGAGCTTAAATCGACAGAAATGACTTTACAGCTAGCTGATTGATAAACTAAGTCACCAAAAGGAATTCTCAAGGATGTCATAGTTAGGGTACATTATTTCTATTTTCCTGTGGATTTTATTGTCTTAGACATGGATGCACCTGAGAATGTGAAGAATACATCGATCATACTAGGGAGACCCTTTCTGGCCATTGCTAGGGCCAATATCAATTATGAAGAGGGCCAAATTGAATTAAAATTTGGGAGCAAGACACTAAAGATCGATATCTTTAAGGCCCGACAAGGAATTAATTGTGGAGTCATGGAACATATTTGCGATATCGAAGCTGTGGTTGAAGACTTTATCGAGGAAAACCTGACTATTTTTGATCAACCACAAGAGGATCAAAACCTGCAATGAGAGGAGCCCGAACTCAACCTAGACACACCCATAGCTCCCTCCTTTGCTCTCGACACCCACCCTGAACCACCCGCTGCTGCTGACAACCCAGTTATGGAATTAAAGCCTCTTCCTGATCATCTCAAGTACATCTTTTTGAGTTTCAATCAGATGTTTCTTGTGATTATCAACTCCCGACTCACACCTGATCAGGAAACACGCCTGATTTCTGTTCTCCAGCAGCATCGGAGAGCCATTGGATGGACTCTCGATGATTTGACTGGTATCAGCCCTTCATACTGCACACATCACATCTACACTAAAGAGGGTTCACGACCATCCCATGAAATGCAGAGACACCTAAATCCAAATCTGCAGGATGTCATGAAAAAGGAGATCATCAAATGGTTAGATGCAGGGATCATCTACCTGATCTTCGACAGTCGGTGGGTGAGCCCAATCCAAGTTATGCCTAAGAAGGTAGGGCTCACTGTCATCATGACTGAAACCAGAGAAACCATACCGACCCGTATAGCAAACTCGTGGAGAGTCTACATTGATTACATAAGACTCAATTCCTCCACGAAGAAGGATTAGTTCCCACTACCGTTCATTGATCAGATTCTCGAGAAACTAGCGGGAAATCTATTCTTCTGCTTTTTGGACGGGTACTCTGGTTACAATAAGGTCGCAATCCATCCTGAGGACCAAGAGAAGATCACCTTCACTTGCCCTTCGGAACATACGCATTTCGAAGTATGTCATTCTGTCTCTACAATGCACCCGCTACTTTTCAGCGGTGCATGATTGCCATATTCTCAGATATGGTAGGTGAATACCTTGAAATCTTCATGGATGACTTCTCAGTATTTTGTGCATCATTGGATGATTGCCTCCTACACTTGGTCCAAATCCTCAGGCGGTGCATCGACGTGAACTTGGTTCTTTCCTGGAAAAAGAGCCACTTCATGGTACCTAAGGGAATTATCCTAGGACATCTCATCTCTGAAGAAAGCATCCAGGTTGGTCGAGCCAAGGTAAATCTAATTTCCAAACTCCCTATCAAAGACATCCGATCCTTTCTAGGGCACGTCGATTTTTACCGTCGATTCATTCCTGATTTCTCGAAAATCGCACGCCCCTGACTAATCTTCTATCTAAGGATGTCCCTTTTGAAATCTCCAAGGAGTGTGCTCAAGCATTTGAGATCCTGCGTGATAGAGTTACCCAACCACCTATCCTGCAGCCCCCTGATTGGTCACAACCCGTTGAAATCATGTGTGATGTATCTGATTATGCAGTGTTGAACGTTAATGAATCGCTACGCTAATGTGTTCGGTTTTGGAAAACCTGTCCTTGTAGTTCGAAAGAGAAGAATTCATGTTCAACAAATAAAATTTATACCGAAATAAAAATTTCGGGTCGAACATAGGGAGGCGGACGTTTGATTTAAAAACTATGTGTTTCTTTTTATTTGTCACGAAATAATTCAATTTAAAACTATCTAATTATTTACAATAAATAGAAGAGAGAGAGAGAGTAAGAGAGAAAGAGAATATTATACAGAGAAATCAAAATGAGATGTAGAATAAACAAGGAATTTTTTCATTAAGGAGATTGTTCATTTCACTCTTACAACTACAAAGCATAAAATAATTACTCTAGAAAGCGATAAATTTACTCTAGAAAGCATTAAAAGAATGGAAGGAGAAATGTCCTCCTCGACGATTGCTTGGAGGACGAACAAAACTACACTAGAAAGCAGTAAAAAGAATAGGGAGAGAGAAATCCTCCTCGACGGTTGCTTGGAGGACGAGCCGGACGGGACGACGCCTGGACGAAGGGGAACGAAGTAGGATGAAGGAGGATGAAGCAGAAGAACGGGAACGAAGCAGCATGCCGTCGTCGTCGCGGGATCCACTTCCAAAGGGGAATGAAAATTGGACTTTATCTCGCCAGGAGCATCCTGGGTGTGGGATAAGCTTCTCTTGAGCTTTGGAGGGGTAGAGAGGAGAAGGAAGGGATGAAAATTTCGTATGGAGGGGGTCTCCTTTTATAAGGAGTGGGGGCAAAATGGACATTACAACTTCAAAACAAATGAGGGGTCTTTAGTGATGGATAAAACTGTCGCTAAAGCCCCCAACGTGGGCGTAGCTTCCGCGCCCACGCGCGCCCGCTCAGCTGCCCGTGCGCGCAACGCTTGCGCACGTTCGTCGATTCTCAGCCATCCGATCGCGAGATCGGACGGCTTAAGATGCGTCTCCGCCCGCTCATTGTGCGCCCGCTTGGTGCGTGCGATCGCGCGTTCACGTCGCGCGTTCAATCGCGCGTGAACGCTATCGGGCGCGCGCGACCGTCCGATCTCCATCTGACGCTCCACGCGCCTCAATTGCCCGTGCCTTCCAGCCCCTCGCCGCGGCTCGAACCCGCACCTGCCGCTCACGAAAGCACGCTCGACCGCTGCGCTATGGGGCGCGGATGGTCGAGCAGACGCTTTTAGGCGTGGTCGACCACAGCCGTTGGATCAAGATCCAACGGCGGAGAGCGAGCGGGTGCAGGGCCTTTGTGGAATGCGTGTGGCCGTTTGGGCGGTCGAGATGGCGCCACGTGGCACCATATTGGCCATCCATCTTCTGGAAGTTGTAGATGGTGCCACGGATGTCGGATTGACTTGATTTTTGTGTTGTTGGGCTACGATCGTCGATCCGAATTCATCCGTGCAGTCAGATTTGTCATCTGAAGTGCAGATTTTCACCATCCTGGCCCTTGATCTTCTAGGGTTCCCTGATCACTATCTGATGCTACGGATGTCTGATTAGGGCGATCTTGGAGTCGTTGAACTCCAATCGTCGCCCTGATCACATCCATACGGTTGTATTTTTGATCTGAGGCCCCGATAAAATGTTTGCCCTGTCCAAGCACATAAAAGGGGACAATTAACCTCCATTTTATTCAAACTACTCTAAATGCAAGATGATGCATGTTATGCAATATTTATATCATGACATGCAATCCTATGCTTAAGAACATGCATAAATAGACATTTTAAGTAGTGTAAATGTGTTTACATCATGCTGTAAGGGCGGTACTTGGGAAAAAAATAGATTGGAAACCTGTGGTCATCTACTACGCAAGCAAGACACTTGACAAGGCTCAGCGTAACTATACAGTTACTGAGAAAGAGTTGCTAGTTGTAATATTTGCCTTAGAAGAATTCAGATCATATCTTTTGGGTTCCCGTGTTATCATATACTTAGATCACACTGCAGTGAGGCACCTCCTTGTGAAGAAGGATGCGAAACCTTGACTAATCCCTGGATCTTGCTGTTGCAAGAATTCGATCTCGAGATTCGTGATAAAGTAGGAAAACAAAACATGGTAGCTGACCATTTGTCCCATCTTCCTTCTTCTGTCATCGACCCGTCTAGTCCAATCACCGAGCATTTTTCGAACGAGCACCTGCTAGCCATTCACAATCTCCCTTGGTTTGCTGATACTGTAAACTACTTGGTTACAGGGAAAGTTCTACTAGATTGGCCGACTTCCAAACGAGACAAATTGATTACTGAGGCCAAGTAATATATTTGGGAGGAACCATACCTTTTCCACATCAACAATGATCAGGTGATCTGGACATGCATTCCTAATGACTAGGTCAATGATGTAATGTCATTCTGTCATGACCAGGCCTGCGGTGGCCATTTCTCTGGGCGTAAAACCGCAGCAAAAATTCTCTAGTGTGGCTTCTTTTGGCCCACTTTGTTCAAAGATGCACAAACGTATTGTAGGGCATGTGCTCATTATTAGACCCGCAGCAACATGGGTCCGTGGGATATGATGCCCTTGAACCCAATTATTGTGTGTGAAATCTTTGACATATGGGGAATTGATTTCATGGGACCCTTTCTCGGATCTAACGGCTTCGAATACATTCTACTCTGTTGATTATGTCTCTAAATGGGTCGAAGCCATCTCCACGAGAACTAATGATCATAAAGATGTCCTTCGATTTATCCAGGAGAACATCTTTACCAGATTTGGGGTTCATAAGGCCATCATCAGTGTTGGCGGGTCTCATTTTACCAATGTGCACTTCCAGTCCCTGATGAAAAAGTATGGGGTGTTGCATCGTATCTCGACTCCTTACCACCGCCAGACTAATGGACTAGCAGAATTGTTGAATCGAGAGATCAAGAAGATCCTTTAGGTCACTATTCGGCTTGATAGTAAAGATTGGTCTTCTCGCCTTCCAGAAGCCTTGTGGACCTATAGGACCGCCCACAAGACCCAATTAGGCATGTCTCCCTTCAGATTAGTGTATGGTAAGGCATGTCACCTTCCCGTCGGGATGGAGCACAAAACTTATTGGGCAGTACGGAAGTGCAATCTGGATCTAGTGAAGCCTAGAATACACTGCCGGTTGCAACTAAGCGAGATCGAGGAACTACACAATGATGTGTATGAGAACTCGCGTATCTACAAAGAGAGGGTTGAACCCTTCCATGATAGGCACATTATGCGAAAAACTTTCCACCCTGGTCAGAAAGTTCTACTCTTTGATGCCAAACTCAAACTTTTCCCAGGAAAACTCAGATCAAAATGGATTGGGCCATTCTCGGTGAGACAAATCTTTGGAAATGGAGCTATTGAAATCATCCAACCTAGCCTTGATTCAGAACCCTTTGTTGTGAATGGTCAACGACTCAAGCCATTCATTGAACACACTGATACAAATAGGGTTGAGGTATCTTTTGATCTCCATTCTCCTTGAGCATATTGCGCCCGGCTGATGGTGTTAAACTTAGCGCTTAACAGGAGGCAACCCATCATCTTTTTGAAAAACCCGAAACACTTCTTGACACATCTTATGCTGAACTCATATTGCACTTTAGGGTTCATCCATTAGAATAATCGACTCCATCTCTAGTACCCGTACCCGAGCTTGAAATCATCCGCAACAGTCACCCCGACCCATCCACCCACCCAACACCTGTTCTAATGAATGATCTAAGCTGAACTCGAACCCACCCAATTTACAATGACATTGCAAATTGTAGGCATGGGGGGTATTAAAGTGCAAAATGCTATAAAAATCACTTCACAAGAAAAGGTTTCATCAAAAAATTCACATATTCCAAAAAAACTAAAAAAATAAAAATTTTTTGAAAAAGAACAAAAATAGGAGAAGCGAGGAAATTTTGAATTGATTGCATATCATTTTTGAGGAGAAAAGGAGAGGAGATAAAAATTTCAAAAAGGAGCACAATTTGAAAAGAAGAAAAAGAGATAGTCATTAGTAAAAGATTAAGGAATTGACTCAATTCTAGACTATTGAACGCTACGAGTTGCTATGCTAATGTATTCGATTTTGAGAAAACCTGTCGTCGTAGTATGAAAGTGAAGAATTGGTGTTCAACAAATAAAATTTATACCAGAATGGAAATCCCGGGTCGAACTCAGGGAGGCGGATGTTTGATTTAAAAATACACGTTTGTTTTATTTGTCACGAAGCAAAATAATTAATTAGAAACTATCTATCTATTTACAATAAATAGAAGAGAGACAGAGTGAAAGAGAGAGAATATTGCAAACAGAAACCAAAAAGAGATGTAGAATGAACATTGAATTCATTAACAATAAGATTGTTTATTATACTACTCATTACGACTAGAAAGCAAGAAAATGATTACACTAGAAAGCAGTAAATCAACTCTAGAAAGCAGTAAAAAGAATGGGGAGAGAGATATCCTCCTCGACGGTCGCTTGGAGGACGAGCCGGATGGGACGATGCCTGGAAGATGGGGAACGGAGCAGGACAAAGGAGGAAGAAGTAGGAAGAACGGGAACGGGGCAGCACGTCGTCATCATCGCGGGATCTGCTTACGAAAGGGGGACGAAAAATTGACTTTATCTCGTGAGAAGCATTCCAAGTGTGGGACAAGCTTCTCTTGAGCTTTGAGAGGGAGAGAAGAGAAGGAAGGGAAGAGAATTTTGTGTGGAGGGGGTCTCCTTTTATAGTTGCAAGGAGTGAGGGCAATTTGGTCATTTAAATCTTAAAACATTAAATAAGGGGTCTTTAGTGACAGATAAAATCGTCGCTAAAGCCCCATCGTGGGCGAACGTGTGGCAGAGCGTGCGCGCCTGCTCGCCTCCTCTGCACGCAACACCTTCTCATGTTCTGCCGATCTTAGCCGTCTGATCGTGAGATCGAATGGCTTAACTCGCCCCTCCGCCAGCTCCTCAACGCGCAGCGCCTGCGTGTGATCTCGCGTGAGGCGCGGGCGTGTGATAGTGTGTGGGCACTATTGAACGCTCACGACCGCTCGATCGCGATCCGATGCTCCTCGCGCCTGCTCACCCCCACCTGCTCGCCCGCTCACCACGATTCGAACGCGCGTCGCTCTCTCGCGTAAGTGCTCTCGCCCACTACGCTGTGGAGGAGAAATGGTTGCGCAGTTGAGTTGAGGAGCGGCTGTCCATGGTTGTTGGATGGCAATCCAACGGCCACGATTCAACGCGCGTAGAAGGGTGTGGTCGGCTCTGAACTCAGCTGGGCCGATTTAGGTGGCCGAGATGGTGCCACGTGGTGCCATCTTGGCCGTCCATCTTCTGGATGATGTAGATGGTGCCACGGTTGTCGGATTGAGTCGATTTTCACGCCATTAGGCTGCGATCATCGATCCAAATCCATCTGTGGGTCGGATTTGTCGTTTGAAGTAAGATTCACACCATCTTGGTCCTTGATCTTCTAGGGTTCCCTGGTCTCTATCTGATGCTACAGATGTCTGATTAGGGTGATCTTGGAGTCGTTGAACTCCAATCGTTGCCCTGATCACATCTGTACGGTTGGATCTTCGATTCGAGGCCCTAATAAAAAGTTTTCCTTGCCTATGAACATAAAAGAAGACAATTAACCTCCATTTTATTCAAACTAATCAAAATGCAAGATGATGCATGTTATGCAATATTTATAATATGCAATGCAATTCTATGCTTAAGAACATGCATAAATAGACATCTTAAGTAGTGTAAACATGTTTACATCATACCCCCATGCCTATCTTTTTCTAGTCCCTAGCAAAAACTATATGCTATTTGTAAAAGAACTAGGTTGAATTACTTGGGCATGAGTTATTTTCAAACATTAAGAAAATATTTACTTAGGATCTGAACTTTCAAAAACACAACAGTGCTTGGGTATCTGCCAAAATACAGACCGTCTCAAGCACTCGCCTTATTGAAAGAAAGAAATTTCTTTTTCTCTTTTTCTTCTTTTCTAATTTTTTTGGATTTTTGAATTTTAGGGTTTAAGAGTGACTTTCTACGGCCATTCAACTCACCCAAGATTTGATGAGAACCCTAAGTCCTAAGCATCTTATTGTGAATGTGATAGACTCATTGATCGATAGTAAAAACGGACTTCAGATTTCTACACCTCTAGGTGACCTTAAAAAGAGAATTCTGCCTAAAGGTTTATCTTTACAACCAATAGCTTTCTCCTACTTCTATTTTTACGGGGTCAACACAAGGGTGAATCCAGTATATATCTCCTCGGTTTATTCTACTTCTCTGCTTCTTCCTAAGTGTTTTGGGAATTTTCAGTGCATTTATTGAGCTGGGTTCTGGACAATCGGTCGATGAGCTGTTACCACCGACAACTTGCCAGCCATACTCGTGTGGCAAAGTATGGCTTATTTCTTTTTTTATTTTCTCCTTTTTTTTTCTTTTTGACTCTTTTTGTTTTATCTTTTTAAGTAGGTGGCTTCCCTGGTCTAAGATTTACCTAAAGACAGCAAAAAGAGAAAGGTCCAGTGACTGGGCTCTAGACAACCTACCTATGGGCTGTTACCCACGATAACTTGCTAGCCATATCACCCTAGAAGGTTCATTAGCTACCCAATTTCCATTAGAATCGCCGAACAATGAGTCAGTGACAAGATAGTGTGTAGATGCTTAAAGCTCAAAATTCCCTCAAATCAGAGGGCGGGTTGATAAGTCATGTACTTATCACCCAAACTTATTTACTCCAATTACGATAGAATTAAGATGACGAGGACTCAAAAAACAAATCCACATTTGAGTGGATACATGGACTGATTAAGTCCAAAGACCTGAAGGGTCTTTGTGTTCAGATCATAATGTAGTATTTCCTAAGATTGAAAATTTTCTTAAACCCAAGTTCTCTTTCCTAATTCCAAATTTTTTTTAATATAAAGAAAATAATAAAACAAATATACGGAGCTGACGAATAAATTCAGAGATGAATATCCACCCCCCATGCCTATCTAATGCAATGTCCTCAATGTATTAAAAAGACATAAAACAGAGTGAAATAGAGTATAAAGCACCTGAATTGCGTGAATGTCAGGTCTGCTCCGAGATAAAAACTAAAAAGAACTATATACGTGTTGAATTTAGTGCCTTCAACTAGGCACACTATACAAAGAAGAGAAATAAAGAATTCACAAGTGCAGGTCAGAATCAGAATAAAGAGAAGAAACCTCTAACCTACCAACAGATGTCCATAGATGTGGACCAGATTGTGGTGCAGACCCATACCCCATAATCGAGAATATCTCAGGTTCTGGATAAAAATTACCCAAAACCTAAAATCACTATGCAAGCAGGGTCAGGCCTGCGATTTATGAGGATGCAACACAAGACCAAAAAGTCGGGATACAGAGATATCAAAAGGATAATCAATGAATGTGTGCTTGGGTTGAACATCCTCAGAACAAATGTCATAAGGGTTTTGGTTTGATGGTTTCTGCTTAATTGGAACCCTTTGACTCAGCCTTCTATTTCCTCTGGAATTTGCTTCCCAAATCAAAATTTCCCAGCTCCTATCCTCCTCATTTAGAATGTCAAATTCCGGGACCTCCTTCATATTAACCACCCCGTCTGAAATTTCCAAGTCTAAAAGATGTGGCTGAATCAGAATTGACTTGGGTCTGGTTATCTCAAAAACAGAATCATCGATAAGCTCAATGGGGTGTAACTAACCATCAGGGCATTGGATTGAATCCTCTAGAAAATGTGATTCTGGATCTGTAATGTGAGCCCCAATAAGATCAGTTTCCTCAGTTATTGGGCTATCAAATGATTTATAAGATTCCTCAAGCCCAATCGTCTCACAGAAATCATATTCTATAAACTCGCGTGAGACTTTGCAAATTGAATCTTCACCATCAGAATCAAAGAAATCAAGATTTGTATTAATGTATGTCCCAAAATCATCTGTCACTTTCTGATCCATGGAGACATACATTTCCTCGTACCCTGGCTCAGGGATCTCAGGTGAAGAAATTAGATCATCCTTAATTGGTTGCTCTAATTCAATCTGGTTAGCCTTGTAACACGTGTTCCCCCCAACAGGTGCCTGAGCTGGTTCTGTCATTGGCTCTCCTGAAGGGAGTTTATCTTGGGAATCATCCCACGACTGAACTAAAGCAACCACAAATCTCATCCTCAATTTCGCTAACTTCCCAAGTACAAACTCACTCGGGTTCTTATCCTTAACATCTTGGAGCCAATCCAACAAATACTTCAAATCATCAATCATTTAAATCAGGGGCTCCAATCTTTCAATGGAAGGTGTTGGATGAACTTATAAAGATTGCATGATATTCCTCAAGTTAGCTAGAACCTTATCTTGAACCTGGTTACCCTGAACCAAATGAGTTGGTTCAGGGTTGGGCAGGTTTGGGATCAATGCAGGGGAATTAACGAATTGAGATTCGGTATACCCTTCCTGATAATAGGTTATTTCAGATTGTTCAAAAGGTTGTGATGAGCTAAAGGCAGGGTAATCAGAGGATGGGAAATAATCAGTGTATCCTTCTTGATTGCAGACCGTATTAGGTTGTCCATGAAAGGTTGACGATCTATAATCGATGTGGCTCTGAGAAGGATAGAAATCACAATCATAGTATTCAGGGTTAGACCCTAAACACGGAGGTCCGGAACTGTATCCCTAATCTGAGTTATCCCAACTAACTGATGGTTGATTATAGTACGAGTTGGGATAATCGTCATGTTGAGGATAATTCAAAATAGGAGGGAAAGAGCGGGAATGCATGCAATATGTGGAAGGATTCATGAGAAATAGGAGGAAGAAAGGTTCCCTACAATACAAGCAATCAAACCTGTCCTTAAGTGGGCTAGCCTAAAGACTTACAGACTCCCAAAATCCATCTTGAGATAGAAAAATGATTTGATCTGCTTCTGTCTGTTCAATCCAACCAGTTAGAAGGAGGGACTGGGGAGAAGGTTCTTCCTTCGACTTGCACCTCCGGTTCCTAGTGTACCCCCTAGCCGCGATCGTTTGATTCTACTCCCCTAGCTAGACATCAGATTGAACAGTAGAAACAGACTAATCGAAAATAATCTTGTTCTGGGCTTTGAAGAGAGAGTCGAATCCTTAAGGCCAGCGTCTACTCTATTTTATTTAGGGCTGGGTTTGAATGTGCTTTGGAATGTGATGGACCTTTTATCTAGGTTGTGCCCTTAATGATTGATTGATGTGTGTGTGCGTGCACAACCAGTGGTTTTCAAGCAAGAATATTTTTTATGCGGTGAATTTTAGAGTTCAAATCTTGCTTAGTAGCTTTTAAGATTCAACTTTAGGTGTTTTCAATCAAATTTTGTTGGCACACCAGGTTCTGAAAGCACGGGTGAAGATGTTTTCCTTTAAAATTTAAAAGAACGTAGAGTGCCTGGTAAATCCCTAAGAGTTGAACCTAAATGGTAGCTACTTAATGAGTTGATTTTAATTGAAGTGGTGCGGCCCAATCAACTCAAACAATTGGCCTGTTACACCACTTAATTAAGCACACAAATGATTACCTAATCTGATTTCTACTCAATTATGTGTTTGGATGTGTGTACCGGTTCCAAAGATCGATTTACCAGTTGAGTTTGAAAATCAAATGAGGTTGTGTACCTCTATGAGATTTTTTTTTTTAAATTTTTTTCTTTTTTAAATGTGGAGGTTGGGGTGGGTATGGGTGTCAAACAAACAAACAAACTAACCTTAGGGTTTATAAGAACACCTAGGTTGATTGATGTTTTTGTTATTATGTGATGAAATGAAAACTAATGGTTGGGAGGTGGGGGATAACTCACAGAACCTTCAACAGCACTTTACTTCGATCTACCGCGTTTGCTCATCTCGAAAGAGTACCTGCAATCACAATAAGAAAGGAGAGAAGTGAGGTAAATGATTCGTAAGTTGTAAAAATGCGAAAAAAAAATCAAAGAGCGTCGCCTCCCCGGCAACGGTGCCAAAATGTTGAATGCTACGAGTTGCTACGCTAACGTGTTCAATTTTGAAAAAACCTATCGTTGTAGTATAAAAGCGAAGAACTCGTGTTCAACAAATAAAATTTATACCGGAATGGAAATCTCGGGTCGAACTTAGGGAGGCGGACGTTTGATTTAAAAATACGCGTTTGTTTTATTTGTCACGAAGCAAAATAATTAATTAGAAACTATCTATCTATTTACAATAAATAGAAGAGAGAGTGAAAGAGAGAGAGAATATTGCAAACAAAAACCAAAAAGAGATGTAGAATGAACATTGAATTCATTAACAACGAGATTGTTTATTACACTACTCATTACAACTAGAAAGCAAGAAAATGATTACACTAGAAAGCAGTAAATCTACTCTAGAAAGTAGTAAATCTACTCTAGAAAGAGAGATATCCTCCTCGACGATCGCTTGGAGGACGAGTTGGATGAGACGACGCCTAGAAGATAGGGAACGGAGCAGGACGAAGGAGGACGAAGCGGGAAGAATGGGAATGGGCCAGCATGTTGTCGTCGTCGCGGGATCTGCTTCCGAAAGGGGGATGAAAAATTGACTTTATCTCGTGAGAAGCATCCCGGGTGTGGGACAAGCTTCTCTTGAGCTTTGGAGAGGGAGAGAAGAGAAGGAAGGGATGAGAATTTCGTGTGGAGGGGTCTCCTTTTATAGTTGCAAGGAGTGAGGGCAATTTGGTCATTTAAATCTCAAAACATTAAATAAGGGGTCTTTAGTGATGGATAAAACCGTTGCTAAAGCCCCATCATGGGCGATGTGTGGCGAAGCGCGTGCGTCCGCTCGCCTCCTCTACGTGCAATGCCTTCTCATGTTCTGCCGATCTCAGATCGGACGGCTTAACTCGCCCCTCCGCCCGCTCCTCAGCACGCAACGCCTGTGTGTGATCTCATGTGAGGCACGGGCATGCGATAGCACGTGGGTGCTATAAAGCGCTCACGATCGCTCAATCGCGATCTGACACTCCTCACTCCTGCTCGCCCGCACCCGCTCGCCCGCTCACCACCATTCGAACTTACGCCACTTGCTCGCGTAAGTGCTCTTGCCCACTATGCTGTGGAGGAGAAATGGTCGCGCGGTTGAGTTGAGGAGCGGCTGTCCATGGCATCCGACGGCAACGATTCAACGCGCGTAGAAGGGTGCGGTCGGCTCTGAACTCAGCTGAGCCGGTTTGGGCAGCCGAGATGGCACTACGTGGCACCATCTTGGCCGTCCATCTTCTGGATGATGTAGATGGTGCCATGGTTGTCGGATTGAGTCGATTTTTGTGCCATTAGGCTGCGATCGTCGATTCGAATCCATTCGTGTGGTTGGATTTCTCATTTGAAGTACAGATTCACACCATCTTAGCCATTGATCTTCTAGGGTTCCCCAATCTCTATCTGATGCTATAGATGTCTGATTAGGGCGATCTTGGAGGCGTTGAACTCCAATCGTCGCCCTGATCACATCTGTATGGTTGGATCTTCGATCCGAGGCCTCGATAAAAAGTTTACCCTATCCATGAACATAAAAGGAGACAATTAACCTCCATTTTATTCAAACTAATCTAAATGCAAGATGATGCATGTTATGTAATATTTATAATATGCAATGCAATTTTATGCTTAAGAACATGCTAAATAGACATCTTAAGTAGTGTAAACTTGTTTACATCATAGACAAAATCAAAAAGAAAGAAAATGAAAGACAAAAAGTGCTAAGAGATAAAAGAGATTAGTAGGAACGTTGATCTTAGGCCTCTTGGGCTGCGATCCTAGGATTAAAAATTCAAGTATTCGCTAAGATCTAGATAGTCCTCAATAGGTTGAGGAAAATGCAAAGCTTAATTATTCGGTCTAAGGCTTAGGGATTATTCAACCTCGTTAGGTAACCTTTGGTTTGCGGGACTCGGTAACCTAACCACCCCAATCGACACACAATCTGGTTCAGTGCGCTTAGGCATCAAAATCATGCAAATGTGTTAAATCTGTTCTAAAAAAGGTTGCCTAGATTAGGAGCGGCTGATCAGCACAAGTTGATTTGGATGAGTTCCTAGCATAGAGAGGTGGGAAATTCCCCTCGAAGATACGCAATACCATATCGTCTCCTCGGTGCTTGTCTCCTAGGATATCTAAATATCCTACCGGGGGCATGTAAGCACCTTGTGCTGGTTCAGATGCCATGGGCAGCATTATCACGAAATGTCGACTGCCAGGGTCTGGATTTAGCTACAGAATGCCATGGGTGGGATTATCTCAAAATCTCGAAAGCTAGGGTTCTGGGGGTTGCCATGGGCAGTGCTATCTCGAAGCATCGATTGCTAGGGACCCTGCGAGGATTGATGGTGGGAACTAGGAATCTGATACAGACCGTGTTGTAAAGCTAATCCGAGGCTAGAAATAGAAAGAAAAGAGAGAGAAAACTCTGCGAAAAAAAAGAATTCTTCTGTTTCTCTCTTACAAAAATGCACTGCAAATTGAACTTAGGCTAAAACATGTTACAAGCATGGGTGCTTTAACAACGGAGTTCAACGAACCTTAGGTTAGTTCCTGTGGGCCTTAAAAACCTTCACGGCAGACTGAGGCTAGAGCTGGTCAGGTCCGAATCTTGGTTGGTACTTGAGTACCTCTAGGCCTACCATCGTCATTCTGACCTAATCTATAAAAGAAAGCACACATCAGAGTTTGGAGCATAGAAAGGCATATGGTCTAGACTTAAAGTTAATTCCATGAGATTTTACTAAGGGATTAGCAAAAGCTAGGTATGGGGGTATTATGGGAATACCATCATGAGCCATAACTAGCTCATTTTGATCCAATTAAGTCAGTAAATGCTCCTACATAATTGCCAGAGAGCCATAAGTCACTACATAACCATTCTGAGGGAAATACAAGGAAATAGGGTTAAAACTGCATTTTTACCATCATTTCATGGATGCAGTACAACCACGGGTTTTCCTAGGGGGTAATTAAGGGGCAAATGGTCCTAAAAGTCTAACAAGTGGGTTACAACAAACAAAAAAGGGTTTGCACATGTTTTGAGAATTAAAAGAATTTTGAAACCCTAAAAACATACCTACTTAATTAACTGAGGTTCTTGTCAGGATAAAATTCACCTAAACCCTATAAAATTCATAGAAAATTATTCTCTAGGGTTTGGAACCTTCAATTTAACCATCAGAACCCATCTTGACCCAAAATAGAGTCTCAAACAGACATTTGCCCTACTTTGGCTTTTTACATAAATTACCCAGTAAACCTTGGTCAAAACCTAAATCTAACTTCACCATTGAATTCCTTGGGTCAAAATTAGGTTTGTACCAAAATTTGGGCCCAATCTGAGATCATCTTGACCAACTTTACATTTTGGTCCAGTCAGACTCTTTTTATCTCATTCAAACCCATAACTTTTGAATTTTCTTACAAATAGCCCCCAACTTCTTTACCTTCGTCACAAGCAGGTCCCCGCGCCATTTTTGGAAGATGAAACCTTCACCATCGAGTTTCGAGAAAGGATTTCTCGCTCGATTCTCAATCAATCCGTCTCAAAATTGATACGGGGATTCCTTGGGAAGTTTCCTTCCATTTCAGCCATTCCTTGGGCTCTAAGTCTTTCCCAAAAGGCCATGAGAACCTTTCAAAGTTTCGGGTATCCTTTGTTGCAACTACCTTCCAAGCTTGAAAGCTTCTTTCCAAGCTTAGAAGGGCTTCCTATGGCTTATAAAGGAGACCTAAGTGCACGACCGTGCATTTCAACAAGTTTTGGCCTAAGAAACCCTCCTCTACTCCATCTCTAGCCACCTTCATACT
This sequence comes from Thalassia testudinum, assembly GCA_037157565.1. Taxonomy (NCBI): domain Eukaryota; kingdom Viridiplantae; phylum Streptophyta; class Magnoliopsida; order Alismatales; family Hydrocharitaceae; genus Thalassia; species Thalassia testudinum. Next base: position 81,924,886 of record JAZHRO010000024.1, read on the forward strand.
TAGCTCTAGTGACCCCTCTCCATTCTCCTCCTCCGGCCATCCAACCATCAAATTGGACGGCCGACTATCCTCCCCTCGTCTTTGTGAACCTCTCCTGCCAACGAGAGGTCATGCCTCTACCTTAGTTGATGTCGCTGCCTCGTCGCACTATCTTCCTTCTCCGGCTTTGATCAACCAACACCGGAGCCCTCCACCTCCCTACACTCTCACTAAGTCCTTCTTTAGCTTCCTCCCTCTTTCTATTTCAATTTCCTACCCTCACAGATGCACACAACCACCAACCGCCGCCGCTCACCTCCATCTTCTTTGTCTCCAGCCGCTCCTCCAGTGAGGTATATTTGCCACTACACTCCTCCATCTGTCCCGCCAACCACCCCATAACCTTCGTCGTTCCACCACGAACAAAAGCCCTCTCCTATTTCGCTCCACCACACACCCAAACATGCCCTCGAACAACCCAGCTTCACACAGCCATCTCCGTTACTATCAGGCCTCCACCCTCACTCTCACCACACACTGCACCCACCACTGCACTTGCCACTCCATAGCGAACCTACTGAGCTATCTGATGCAACTGAGAGGACCTTTCTTGAGTTTTAGGTCTCCAGCCGTCATCGCCTTTACCACAGAGCTTCGAAGGAAGCTTGTAGCTTCGTCAAGCACTTGCAGCTCCAGGCGCCACCTCCAGGTGACGTAGATTGGCTTCAGGTATCCTCCCAGGTCCTTGATTGGGAGCGTGAACCTCAGCAGCTGCCTTGATTGGAAGGCAATCCAGCCACAGATGCACGGGAAGAAAAGGCACTATCTTTAGTGCCACATCGTTAGCTAAAGAGCACACCGCAACGCATAAGTTGATTTTGTGTCTAAGGCTTATCACCTCAGACACTGGGGGTGAGGTCGCCGCTCACCCGCTAACCTGTGCCTTGCCCGTGACTTGTCCCCCGCGGGCTTGGCGCAGACCCGACCTGCCTAACTCGTTTCCACTCCTCGGCTGCGATCACGCCTGCAGCCCCGGAACCGGGTGCACTCTAGGTTCAAAACCCGAATGCCCTGTACTGTGGAAGGCTTTGGGAGAGCATGACCCAAAGAGAGAAAAAGAGAGAGTGCATGGGGGCAGGGGGTTTTACTACAGGGAATAATGGCTGACACTTAGACGTTTGAAGAACCTTCCCCCTCTATGTGAAGAAGGAGAAATGAGAAGCAAAGCATAGAGAGGAAGGCAAAAGGAAGGAGAGAGTAGAAGAACAAAAGAAGAAGAACAAAAGGAAGAAGAGTAGACAAGGCAAGAGAAGCAGAGCTGCATAGCAAGAGAGAGAATTCGAAGAGAGACCCTTGAGTCTCTAAATAGCACTGTAGCACCAGGCTGTTTAGCCTGTCTGATACTTTTGATTACATATATTTTGAGGCTCTGATTTAGTTGCTATTTATGAGGACTAATTGGTGATTTAAATAACCATTTTACTCCATTCTTTTTGCACATTGATACTTGACATTATTCTTGTTACAATCTCTTATATTTTTGATTCAAATTGCGATCTTGAGTTTGAATTCCATATTGCTCCCTGTGTTCGACCTCGGACTTAAAATTCGAGTAATAAATATTATTTATTTTCAAAGCGATTTTGGCTATACTATAACATAGTTTTTAAACCTCGACGTCAACAATAACATGCATAATCATGCATTTTGGTCAAATTGTACGAATTGTATAGTAATTGTCTCCTTTTATGGCTAGGGACAGGGCGACTGTTAATCAGGACCTCAAATCGAGGATCTAACCGTACAGATCTGATCAGGGAGACGATTGGAGTTCAACGGCTCCAAGATCGCCCTGATCGGACATCCGTGGCACCAAATATAGTCCGAGGAAGCTTAGAAATTAAGGGCCAAGATGGTGTCAATCCACACTTCAAACGACAAATCCAACCACATGGATGGGTTCAGATCGACGATCGCAGCCTAGTGACACAAAAATTGGTCCAATCCGATATCCATGGTACCATCTACAACATAAAGAAGATAGATGGCCAGGATGGTGCCATGTGGCACCATCCTAACCATCCGCACCTAGCCACCCCCTTCCACTCAACTCTTGAAGGCTCACTGGGTCAAACCCGGATAGGTGTGTTAATATGGTGATTTTATCGTTGAAGTGTGTATAGTGGTTAACCTAAATAGAGCCTAACCATCTCTTTACAAAATTTTTTTACCTGGCTTACTTGATTTTATCTTGGTCACTTTTACACCTAGGGTCGAACTCAGGGAAGTGGGGTTACAAGTCAAGTTTCTACACCTTTCCTACAACGAATCTCTTCGTTCGTTTATTGTGTTTTTAGTGTTTTTCTATTTAGATTTTTTTCTGATAATCTTGGTCCTTGAGGCACACCCTCAAAATTAGGTTCTTGGCTTTGAGCCAAATCAGGGTTCCAAAACGGGTCTTGCTATTCGCAAGACGGAGTACCTGCAAGTCAAGGATTATATTTTCTCTTTTATATATATATTTTTGTCTTTTTATTGGCAGGAAAGAGAAGCAGAAGTAAAGTAACTATAGTATATATATATATGTATATACTACATATGTATAAAGGGGTGCGGGTGGAGGCGGAGATGGAGTGTAACACGGTGTCGAGTCGGTCGTCGTCTAGAAAGACACAACCAACAGGACGAGGTGCTGTGTGGAGTGTAAGGTGGATTAATGGAAGATGAGTGTGACCACGCTTTTTGTACGCATGTATCGGGGAATATCAGCAACTGGTGCAGATATTCCTACGATACCACGTATAGTAAGTAATGTGAAAATATATATATATATGTATATAGGTAAATAAATATATATATATATATGTATATGGTTATAAATATATAGGTATATATATGTAGTTATATATGTATATATATATGTGTATATGTATAGATAGATATAAGTATATATATATATGTATATATGTATGTATATATAACTATATAGATGTATATATATGTATGTACATATATATATAGTAATATATGTATATAGATATATGTAGATATATGTATATATATATATATATATATAGATGTATGTATGTATGTATAAGTATCTGTGTATATATATGTATATATATATATAACTATATAGATGTGTATATATATATATATGTATGTATATAAGTATATGTATATATGTATGTATGTATACTAATACTTTAAGTATATAGATACTACTATATGTATAGATATAAGTATATATATATGTATATAAATATATGTATATATATCAATATATATATGATATGTATATATATATAAGTATATAATAATATATAAGTGAGAGTGTGTGTGCGAGAGTGTGAGTGTGTGTGTATGTGTTTTTGCAGAGAGAAAGGGAGAGTGTGCTGTGAGAAAGAGAGAGAGAGAGAGCACGAAGAGAGAGAGGGCTTCTGCTGAGGAATAGAGAGGTGTGGCTAAGTTGTCTGAGGTAGCCAGGCATCGTCTGAAGGTTCCACGCGTGCACGTAGGCGCGTATGCATGCAGAGAGGCGCACATTGGAAGGCGTGGGCACGGAGAGAGGAGGTCGCAGCGCACCGCGCTGCGTGAAGAGTCGGGTGTGGGTTGGCAGACACGGGCGCTGGGAGCGGGCGAGTGTACGCAGGAGAAGGAAGCTGGCGCTCGCAGATGCTAAAGTGGGCAGGTGCGGGCGAAGGCAGATGCACAGGCGGGCGCTGGAGCGGGCGCGGGGTTGGATGCTGGCGCGGGTGCTGGCTGGTTGCGGAGCGCCGGGTGATCGGATAAGTGATAAACTTACCGGTCACCCCACTATAGCCACAGTGTTCCACAGAAACGCGTGAACAGTGGCTACAGTGGTTGGGTGAGCCGCGCAACCGCTTGCGTCCGGTGCTGTGAGTGCGGACGGCTTGCGGCTGGTGCACGCGGGCTGGCGTGCACGTGGAAGGGTTGCGTCGGCTAGTGGCTTGCGGCCGGGACTTCGCGACAGATCGTGCGGAGGGGGCTGGGTCGCGGGCGAAGGAGCACGACAGGGTGCGTGGTGGCCTACGGGTGTTGGCTGGGGTGCGTGGTGAAGTTTGGTCGGTCGCTACAGTGGCATGCGTTGGCCGATTGCGGGCGGACAGGCGAGTGTAGTGCGAAGAAGCAGGAGGCGAGGGCACCTGCAGGCGTGCGCTGGAAGCGAGGGTGACCTGCTGGCGTGCACGGAAAGTGGTGGGGTGGCTGTTGCTGCGTTGCTGCTGCTGTGATGGCGTGCGGTGGCCGGTTGAACTCCAAAGCTTGCAGCTTTGGTGTAGTGGCGGAAATGTCATGGAAAGTGAAACAGGGAAGAGAAGACCACCACGCCCATCGGCTCCTTGATGAGCTGGGCAGTGGTGGTTTCACGGTGGTGGGTGTGCACCACAGTGAAGGTCTCTTGCCCGCAGAGTGGCTCCTCAGAGGAGGAGGTCCTGCGTATGGAGGGAGAGGGGGGGGGGACGGTGGCCTGGAAGGAGAAGCTGCTGTTGGATTTCTTGTGTGAGGACCAGGCTCTTTGCAAAGAAGGAGCTGTGTTCTTTTCAAAGAAGAGTAAAGCATGCACAGCCATGCCCTGGCTGTGCATGGCTCATGCATGGCTCATGGCAGGGAGAGGCTGGGCATGCGATTGCTGGGCAAGGTGCGAAGAAGAAATCAAGCTTTGCAGCTGCGGGGAAGATTTCAAAAATCAAATAGAAATAAAAATAAAGATGGAAATTTTGTGAAGCAGCACTTGGAGAAAATGTAAATTGCAAGGCCATTTTATTCACTCTCCTCCCCTCTCAATTAAATGCATGCATGCTTGTATTTTTACAAATGCGACTATGGAAACCTAATATGCACTGATAATGCTAGGAAATAGCACAAGATGAAACAATTGCAGGTGTATTTTTGCGATGCAATCATACCCCCATGCCTATCTTTTGCTAGTCCCTAGCAAAATATTTTTTTGTGTTGTATTTAGTAATGATCTTTAAGCTGAAGATTTTCTTCATAGGCGACATAGGTGTGTTTATTGTTGGATATTGTGAGAACCAATTATAGGGAAGACTACAAATACTTTAAGTCTTATGTGACATAGATCATCTCTCGACTAATCAGGACTCTTGATATTTAAACCTTAAGTATGATTTCCAGGATCCAGGAGAGCTCAAGAGGTTATGGCTTGTGCATAATGAAGGATCAAGACTGACCAGATGAACATTAAGACTCAAGTCCAGGGTTTCATGAATTTTTAAGTAAAGGTTGGTCCCAGTTTTAGCTCGTGTCTTCGGATTGACTCTTAAAAAGATGACGAAAAATACGACTCCCATTTTCTGACATTTGTGGCTCAACAGGGTATTTGTAACTTGCCCTGAAGAATTTTTGTAGGGGACGACTTTACAGACATTTGTGAGATATACTGACTTGTTTGCATCTTTTTTTTTTTTTTTGAAACACGTGTCAGTATATCCCTTGCAACATTATTTGGAGGAGCACATTTTTCTTTTTGGTGGGAGAGTTTCTTTTTGGTGGAAAGAGTCTCTCCTAAACACAAGGCTAAAGCCTGGAATAAAAAGTCTACATACGCGCACAGGTAAGGACTCCACCTTCCCTAATGAACACTAGGGTTGGATCTTATGTTCACCCGGTCTTTCTTGATATGTGTCGTGTAAACCAAGATTACTTAGTCTCTCGAGTAGAAGCAAACCAACGGATCCTGTACTGGTGTCTCAGGTACAAGACTACGTCCTTAGTTAGGAGAGATTCCGATCTATCTTGTCAATGCTCAAGTGAATTAAGCCGAGCCTGAGTGAATCAAGCTTCTGTGGCCTGGAAAGTCTTCAAAATAGAGGTTGAATATCCATAAACTCTTATTGTATTTTTGTTTCAGCCTTCAGATCATTACTAAACACCATTTATTATTATTATATATATATTATAAATAGGTGGAAACTGCATGATACCATAAAATACCTAGATCCTATCGATGCCTATCCACCCCCCATGCCAAATGATGCTATGTCCTTATATGCATGTAGGGAAAGGTAGAGAAAGGATGAAAGATCGGGTAACGAGAGCTGAGGTGCAGGGTATACAGCAGGGTGGTAGGGTGGGTGGATGGTGGGTGGTGAAGTGAAAAGTGAAGTGATCGTGATAGTGGCATGAAAAGTGATGGTGAAAGGTCTGGCATTACTTGGGACGATAGTGTCCTAGGCGGATCGAAGCACCAGTTAGGAGGAAGAAATTGGCCCTCAGATTGGCCAAGAAGAGGGGCTTCTTGGATAGATGGATCCAAAAAGTAATAGCCCCAGTGAGTAGGATGTGGGCTCAAGGTCCCAGTGTGGATTTTCAAATCCACCTGATTTGGCAGGAAAGGCAATCCAGTCTTCAAGAGTGTGGACCGACGGTGAGTAGCCCGGATATGACTTAGACCACAAGGTATGGGAAGCGGAGAAAACCTTATCAGAAGTCTGGTCAGGAGAAGGTATGGAACAAGGGAGGGATGGGGGAACGTCACAGTATGTGTTGATCAGGTAGTCGTCAGTGTTTACAGGTAATCCACAGTAGTCAGAATAGGTCCCAATTAGTCCGATACATGTATTGACTGCCATGTCCTCGTCAGACGTGTCATCCTCGATACAATCGTAATCAAAATTCTTAGCTACCTTGAAGATGTTAAGCTTGAGCTTTTCAGATCCAACGGCAATCTCAATACAGCTTGACTTGTAGTCGATAAGGGCACGGGCTGTGGCCAAGAAAGGTCGACCAAGGATGATCGGACAATCAGAAAGTGAGCTAGGAACTTCCATATCTAAAACAAGAAAGTCAATAGGAAAACAGAGATTGTTGACCCTAACCACCACGTCTTCCACCACACCCTTTATGATTTTGACATAACGATTTGCCAACTGTAACGTGACAGGGGTGGGTTTCAGATTTCCCAAGAAAAATTTTTCGAGCATGATGGTTGGTATAAGATTTATGGAAGATCCTAGATCAAGCAGGGCACGGTTAAAATTGCAGCCTTGGATGCTGTAGGAAATAAGCGATGTGCCCGGGTCTTTCTGCTTCGGTGGTAGGTTTGACAATATAGCACAACTCACATGAGGCGAGAGAACCATCGGATTTTTAGTTTTCTTTGACTGTCGCCTGGGTGTTGTGTAGTCTTTGAAAAATCAGGCGACAGTAGGTATGTGGTCGATAGCCTCAAGCAGGGGTACCTTGATTTCTACATCCTTGAACAAATTATGCAGGTTATCAAAGGCCTACGTATCTTTCTTTTTGCCTTTTGGCTCCCTCAGTAGAGCCTCAGGGAATGGGACTGATTCTAGCACCAATTTGGGTTTATCGTCCTCTCGCGAATGCGGTGCGCATCCCGAATGAGAGGGCGATGAAGAAGACGGGCCAGGATTAGGTTGAGGCGGATCGACGGTTTGCTTACCGCTCCTCGTAGTGATAGCATTGGACGATGGGGGTCTAGTGGGATCATATGGCGAAGGAGGGTTCGCAATAGGGACATAAGAGTGCGGTGTTGTAGCGGATTAGCCTGAAATCCCGGTGGAATGCTTGGAGCTTGCATAATCTGATTAACCTGCCCCTGAGAAGGTCGTACCTGTGGTTGAGGACCATGGGTACAAAATTTCGTAAGTTTGGAACATGTTGGGTGGGAAGAGTGCTCTGAGATCGAGTCGCCATGCGTAGTTGACTGACCTCAGCATTCTGCTGCGCCAATTGGTGCTGAAGAGAGGTCATGTTCTCTTCATGGCGCTTTGACATTTCCGTCATCATTCGCATCAATTTGTCAAGAGGACTTGATGCGTGTTCGGTTTATGGTACGCAAGGGCCTGATGGCAGATTTGCCATAGGATTAGACTGGGCCCTTGGGATGACAGGTGCAGACAGTCGCATTGGTCCACCCGTGGGGTTTTGGCACTGCGGGTTGTTGGACCATGCGAAGTTCGGATGATTTTGCCACCCTGGGTTATAAGTGGCAGAGAACGGGTTGTTCCCTAGGGCGCAAGCATCTTTTATGCCAGAAGACGCGTTCGCATGAAAATATGCGTCCGAGCACACAGAGGCTTGGTCCTCCGTGTCGAAATACTGGCTCGTAGAAGCCAGATCCACATGACTTACTGAGTCGCTCGGTGCGACACTCAGTAAGGAAGGTCTTACGGGGTTTCTCAGGATAAGCCTGGTGTTGGAAGAATTGGGATTGTGACGAAGTGGTGAGGTGGAGGTGTTTGGCATAGAACAGGCAGGGTTGGCCAGAAGCTCGTCTAGCTTCTTGTGCATGACGGAGACTTCATCCAATTTCTGTGTGATAAGGCTGAGATCAGTGGATGAATGGGAGGGTCCCGTGTCAACTTCGTGGACATTGAGGCTGGTTGGTACGATTAAAGGCGACAATGGAGGCATTGTTCATTGAGTTTTCGTTCATATTTTCAAATAATTTGAATGCTCCATTCTCGTCTTTATTCATAAAATTCCCTCTGCAGGAAGCATCTGCAATCTGCTTCAAAGTCTCATTTAGCCTATAGTAGAAAATCTGGGCTATATGCCACTTAGGTAGACCGTGGTGCGGACACTTCTTAAGGAGATCATTATACCTCTCCCATGCCTCATGAAATTGTTCACCATTTTGTTGTGTAAATGAAGTGATAGCACGGTGAAGCACATTGGTTTGCCTGATTGGGAAGAACTTCTTGAGAAACGCTGTTCGCATCTCTTCCCAAGAGTGGATGGTTCTCCTAAGGGTGCGTAACCACTGCGACGCTTTATCCCGCAATGAAAACGGGAACATTTTCATGAGGACTATAGGTAACCTGATATTTCTTGGTTTAACAGTTTCAGCTAATCGGGTTAGGTCTTCCAAGTGGAGAAAAGGATCTTCACTTGCAAGACCATGGAAGTGAAAATTTATTAGGCCAATTATGTTCGGTTTCAATTCAAAGTCGTCCCCGCCCATGGGGAGCCGAATTTGTCCTATGGTCTCTGTAGCAGCGGGATTCTGATAGGAGCTAAGAGACCTAGGCTCCTCCCATTCGGGAGGGTTCTGCATTTCCTCCAATGTTTCCCGAATGGCTTCAATTTGCTCATTATACATTTCCATTTGGGCTTGGAGGCGGGTTATGGGATCTAAGGCTCCACCACTTGGTGGGTTCTGAGGGCGGTTTCCTCCCTCGGGATTTGGGGGTGGGTATGCAGCCATGTTTGTGGAGAAGGATGATTCAGCTTCTTTTCTAAATTTATCAGGCAATTCACACAGTTCAGGGTTTTGTGACCTCCTCCCAAACATGCACTGCTGCAGGAAGAATTGGGGGGATAAGAAGAGAAAAGAGATGAGAGAAATGACGCCGCAAAGGTACACTTGATGACAAATCAATACAATCTAATTCCTAACCTCTACAGTGTGCCCTTAGACCTAAAGATCTAAGTTACCTACTATCACGAACTACGAAATCGAATGCAAGCATCGCGGAACCACCAGGCTAGATTGAAAGGCCATTTGCCCCAGTCTTAGACACCCGATAGTAGACGGGAACCCTCACCAGCACGTAGGCGCTACACGCAGGTAGTTAGACCTTCAATTCTTAATAAGAGTCAAGTTGCTACCAATTTTAGTTAGAGGCTTAGGATCAAGTGCTTTTGAAATGTGATGGGCGTTGTTTATGGGTAATGCCCAAGTGATTGATTTTTCAAGTGTGTAAAACAAGCATGCAACAGGGAAATCTCCTTGAATTGAAGTTTTAATTGATGAATGGTTTTTAGAATTCAGCCTTAAGTAGTATGGATTTTAGGATTTCTCTGAATTACCAATTCAACCAATCTCCGGGTTTTTGAGAGAATACAGGTTTTCTTCTAAGCCCAACAAACCCTTCTTCAAAGTCAATTGGTTAATGCATGCTAAAATGCAATGGGCTTCCCTAAATGAAGATTTCTATGTGTGGATGCATAATTCAGTTTTAGATTAATGTGAAAGGGAGCCAAAGCACTTCAATTCAAGTGCTCCAATCACCAAGAAAACTGTACACATATAAGGCTCAACCAAAAGATAAAGAAAATCAAATTGTTGGGGTTGAAATATTCGAGATCGAATCTTAGGCAAGTTGAAAAGTCATGGTGGGGTTGGAATCAACTCAATTTCAAGTCTCCCCACCAAAAAATGTGATCCCGAATTTGTAGATAAGTGAGGCAAAGAGGGGTGCAATCAATCTTTTCATGTTTGCCTCAAAGAATACTTCACACAGCGAAAAATTCAAGAATCAAGATTCTTGGATTTTCGCTATGCGAAGTAACGTGGGAAATCCCGGGGCGGTGGGAGTAAAGGCAATCAATCAAACAAGTGAATTTTAATCCACTTGCCCCAAGAGATCCCAAGAAGCTTTTAGTTTTTAGTTTTTTCTTTCTTTTTTTTTTTTTACTAAGGTTACAAGTTAACCTAGGTTGCTAAGAAAGAAAGACTTACTTGTGTAGCAATGTGTACAGAGTTCCAGTGCGGTGTTGGCATCTTCACGCTCTCGTTCCCACCTTGGATCTGCCCACGTCTTCGACTTCATCTACCTATCTTCTCCTTGCAACAGGTTTACCTGCACACCAAAAACAGAGACACCCGTGAAGAGAAGGGTGTGAGAAGAGAAAAATTACACGAATGGAGTAAAAACTTACTTGAAGGCACACTTCCCCAGCAACGGCGCCAGAAAAAGATGTGGGTCAGACCCGGATAGGTGTGTTAATTTGGTGATTTTATCGTTGAAGTGTGTATAGTGGTTAACCTAAATCGAGCCTAACCATCTCTTTACAAAATTTTTTTACCTGGCCTACTTGATTTTATCTTGGTCACTTTTACACCTAGGGTCGAACTCAGGCAAGTGGGGTTACAAGTCAAGTTTCTACGCCTTTCCTACAACGAATCTCTTCTGTTCGTTTATTGTGTTTTTAGTGTTTTTCTATTTAGATTTTTTTCTGATAATCTTGGTCCTTGAGGCACACCCTCAAAATTAGGTTCTTGGCTTTGAGCCAAATCAGGGTTCCAAAATGGGTCTTGCTATTCGCAAGACGGAGTACCTGCAAGTCAAGGATTATATTTTCTCTTTTATATATATATATTTTTGTCTTTTTATTGGCAGGAAAGAGAAGTAGAAGTAAAGTAACTATAGTATATATATGTATATACTATATATGTATAAAGGGGTGCGGGTGGAGGTAGAGATGGAGTGTAGCACGGTGTCAAGTCGGTCGTCGTCTAGAAAGACGCAACCAACAGGATGAGGTGCTGTGTGGAGTGTAAGGTGGATTGATGGAAGATGAGTGTGACCACGCTTTTTGTAAGCGTGTATCGGGAATATCAGCAACTGGTGCAGATATTCTTGCGATGCCACGTATGGTAAGTAATGTGAAAAAATATATATATATATATATGTATATATGTAAATATATCTATATGTATATATATATATGGTTATAAATATATAGGTATATATATGTAGTTATATATGTATATATATATGTGTATATATATGTGTGTATATATATATATATAAGTATATGTATAGATAGATATAAGTATAGATATATATATATATGTATATGTATGTATATATAACTATATAGATGTATTTATATGTATGTATATATATATATATAGTAATATATGTATATAGATATATGTAGACAGATATGTATATATATATATATATATATATGTGTATGTATGTATGTGTAAGTATCTGTGTATATATATGTATATATATATATAAGTATATAGATGTATATATATATATATATATATATGTATGTATGTATATTGACTAATACATATTTGTATAAGTACTAATATATGTATAGATAGATGTATATATACATATATATGTATGTATATAAGTATATGTATATATGTATGTATGTATACTAATACTTTAAGTATATAGATACTACTATATGTATAGATATAAGTATATATATATATATGTATATATATATATGTATATAAATATATGTATATATATCAATATATATATGTATATGTATATATATATAAGTATATAGTAATATATAAGTGAGTGTGTGTGTGCGAGAGAGGGAGAGTGTGCTGTGAGAAAGAGAGAGAGAGAGAGAGAGCACGAGGGAGAGAGAGGGCTTCTGATGAGGAAAAGAGAGGCATTTAAGTCGTCTGAGGCAGCCAGGCGTCGTCTGAAGGTTCCACACGCGCGCGCAGGCACGTATGCGCGCAGAGAGGCGCACGCTGGAGGGTGTGGGTGCGGAGAGAGGAGGCCACAGCGCACCACGCTGCATGAAGAGTCGGGTGCGGGTTGGCAGGCGCGGGCGCTGGGAGCAGGTGAGCGTACGCGGGCGAAGGAAGCAGGCGCTCGCAGATGCTAAAGCGAGCGGGTGCGGGCGAAGGCAGACGCACGAGCGGGCGCTGGAGCGGGCGCGGGTCTGGACGCGGGCGCGGGCGCTGGCCGGTTGCGGCGCACCGGGTGACCGGATAAGTGATAAACTTACCGGTCACCCCACTGTAGCCACAGTGTTCCGCAGAAACGCATGAACAGTGGCTACAGTGGCCTAGCGAGCCGCGCAACTGCTTGCGTCCGATGCTGTGAGTGTGGATGGCTTGCGGCCAGTGCGCTCGTGGAAGGGTTGTGTCGGCCAGTGGCTTGCGGGCGGGACGTCGCGACAGAGCGCACGGAGGGGGCTGGGTCGCGGGCGAAGGAGCGCAACAAGGCATGCGGTGGCCTGCGAGTGTTGGCTGGGGTGCGCGGTGAAGCTTGGCCGGCCGCTGCAGTGGCGCGCAGTGGCCGATTGCGGGCGGACAGGCGAGTGCAATGCGAAGAAGCGGGAGGCGAGGGCACCTGCAGGCGCACGCTGGAAGCAAGGGCGACCTGCAGGCATGCGCAGAAAGGGCTGGGGTGGCTGCTGCTGCGTTGCTGCTGCTGCTGCGAGGGCGTGCGGTGGCCAGTTGAACTCCAAAGCTTGTAGCTTTGGTGTAATGGCGGAAATGGCATGGAAAGTGAAACAGGGAAGAGAAGACCACCTCGCCCACCGGCTCCTTGATGAGCTGGGCGGTGGTGGTTTCACGGTGGTGGGTGTGCACCACAGTTAAGGTCTCCTGGCTGCAGAGTGGCTCCTCAGAGGAGGAGGTCCTGCGTATGGGGGGAGAGGGGGGGGGACGGTGGCTTGGAAGGAGAAGCTGCTGTTGGATTTCTTGTGTGAGGACCAGGCTCTTTGCAAAGAAGGAGCTGTGTTCTTTTTAAAGAAGAGTAAAGCATGCATAGCCATGCCCTGGCTGTGCATGGCCCATGCATGGCTCATGGAAGGGAGAGGCTGGGCATGCGGCTGCAGGGCAAGGTGCGAAGAAGAAGTCAAGCTTTGCAGCCGTGGGGAAGATTTCAAAAATCAAATAGAAATAAAAATAAAGATGGAAATTTTGCGAAGCAGCACTTGGAGAAAATGTAAATTGCGAGGCCATTTTATTCACTCTCCTCCCCTCTCAATTAAATGCATGCATGCTTGTATTTTCACAAATGCGACTATGGAAACCTAATATGCACTGATAATGCTAGGAAATAGCACAAGACGACACAATTGCAGGTGTATTTTTGCGGTGCAATCACTCGCGGATGTGAGATCTCGGCTATTGGATGAAGATCTAACTGCCAAGATTAGCCGCACCTAAAAGTAGCGCCGCGCCTCAAACCGTTGTGTAGCGTGGTGGTTAAGGCCCTACGCATGCAAAGCACGCCTATTCGAGTCGCCGTGAAGTGCTTCTTCTTGTGTGGACGTGTGCGATCTCGACCGCGCAATCAGCTACGAACGACCCAGATCGTCCAATCGGGCGCTCGCACAATTGGATGCCCCGTTTCATGCCTAATCTTACACGTGAGTGTGCGAAGCTGAAGCAGGAGAGGAGTGATCTGAGTCGTTCGATCTCGCATTCGGACGACTGAGATTGCATGGTCATGCACTTGCGTTAGGTGTGTGGGAGAGGGGGAGGCGCGTGTGGCGCACGCACACGTCACCCACGACAGGTCTTTAGTGATGAATAAATCCGTCATTAATGACCTGATTTTAATGTTTTTCAATATGGAATGACCAAATTGCCCCCAATCCTTGCAACTATAAAAGGAGACCTGTACCCTATGAAATTCAAATCCCTTCCTCTCTTCTTTTATCGCCTCCAAAGCTCTAAGAGCTTGTCCCAAACCTGGGATTCTCCTCTAGAGTAAAAATTAGAATTTTTCCACCTCCCCCCTTCGTGGAGCATCCCGTGGTTGTCCTCTCACTCCATTCAGGAAGCGAATCCCATGATGACGACGATGTCCTGCCTCGCCCCTGGTTTCTCCTTCTTCGTCCTCCTTCCCGCTCTGTCCTCCGTCTTCCAGTTGTTGCTCCGTCTGGCTCGTCCTCCAAGAAATCGTCGAGGAGGATACTTCTCTCTCCATTCTCTTTACCGCTTTCTAGAGTAGATTTACTGCTTTCTAGCATAGATTTCCTGCTTTCTAGTTGTAATGATTAGTGTAATGAACAATATTTAATGATGAAATCCATGTTTATCCTACCTTTCTTTTCTCTTTATTTGTAATATTCTCTCTCTCTTATATTCTTTATTCTTTAAGTAGATAGCTAATTTAGATTCAATTCGATTAGCTAATTTGCTTCGTGACAATTAAACAAACACGATTTTGAATCAAAAATCCACCTCCATGTGTTCGACCCGGAATTTCTTTACGAATTTCAGTAAAATTTTATCTATTGACGAATTGCTTTGCAAATCGAACTACAATGATGGGTTTTCAAATTCAACTCTGATTGCATAGTTTTCCATATTCAACACTCATGCAAACCTCAACACATAACTATTTAAGTTAGGAAAACAACCTTAACTCTAAGCGGACAAACTATCTCAAAACTCGTCAAATGATGGCTCGAGCCACTTAAGTAGGGGATGATGGTTTTTTCTTTTTAACACATTATTTAAGTATTACACAAATTATTTAAATCAGTAACATACTATTTAAGTTTGAAATAAATAATTATTTTCCAGACATATTATTTAAGTTGAGATCATAACCTTAACTTTAAGCACCTAAACTATTCGAAAGCCCATCAAATGATGGCTCGAGGCCACTTAAGTAAGGGATGGTACTTACGTGTCTCTGATATATTATTTGAGTTTGACGAAAACTATTTAAATCAGTAGCATATTATTTAAGTTTCAGGCAAATAATATATTTTCAAACATATTATTTAAGTTGAAAACACAACCTTAACTCTAAGCACCTAAACTGTCCCAAAACTCATCAAACGATGGATCAAGGCCACTCAAGTAGGAGATGGTGGTTTTGGATCCTGGACGTATTATTTAAGTTTGACGCAAATTATGTAAATCATTAATATATTATGTTCATTTTAGTCAAATAGTTTACTGGTGAAGACATATTATTACGTTAAAAATGCAACCTTAACTGTAAGTGCGCAAACTATAGCAAAATCTATCAAACGATCGCTTGAAGCCAACTCAAGTACGGGATGATGGTTTTGTGTGTAGGATATACTAATGAAATTTGACGCGAACTATTTAAATCAGAGCCATATTTATTTTCAGGTAAACTATTTAAGTTAAGAACACACCTATAGTCAAGAGTGACCTTTCAAAAGGGTGAAAATAGGTGGGAGAGAGATACTAGATGAAGAATGAGGTTTCCTTGACATCATTGCTTCAATTGACTTGACAAAAAATAAACCAAGTTACTGCTAACAAGTTGTCAAGGGAGCTTCATCCAATTGTGTTAAGCCTAATGCATCACTCCATCATTAGCAACAAGGGAAATTAGTTTGCTTGTTGTTCTATGGCAATCCTAAGTGAAGTTCATCCATGGTTGTTGCAGAATTTTATGTAGTTGTTGAAATAGTTGTCTTATCTTTATACAACACTGCCCATATAATATACCCCCAATATCCAACTTTGAAACATCACTTAAAAGATGCGCTCTCCATCTGACACTTAGGAAAGATATTAATAGTTGTGCAAGTTTGCTATATTATCATGCCAGCACTCCACTATATAATAATCAATATCCATCATCTTGATACAACTATGAGGAATAGACTCATCTCTTTCCAACCTAATGAGCCATCAATGCAGAATGACTCTCTTATTCCCTGGAAGTCCCACCATGTCCTCTGCAAAAATGCATCCAAAGAATGGCAATGATTTCATTCTTTTAACAAACAAATAGGGTCTTGGGTTGCTCCATTTCTTGAACTCCTAAAAAAATCAGGTACAAAATATCCTCTCACCAAGGGGTATACAAATGAAACGAAAAGAAATACAAAAGAAATAACACATACAAGTCATGTACAAGAAAAGCAATATCAAAAATTGATGTGAGTTGCTATAAGTTCCAAACTCCATCTCGAAGCAAACAATGAGTCTCCAATCTTCAATCTTCAAATCCATTTGTAAGTAGCAGAGCCTTCAATCAAAAAATTATCCATAAAAATCTTGTGAAAATCACTAGCATCATTCTTTCATTTTACCTGACTTCCGATTCCTCATGTCTATGATAGTAGCAACCTCAACCTAGTCTATCTCAGCAATCCATATTTAATCTTCAACCCAATTAGTTCAGCAGCATCAACTCGAAACTTTAAACTTATCTACAAATAAATGCCAACGATCGACATCTTCTTTTCCAGAAAAGAAAATAATTTACCGACAAAAAAGAATAAGAAAGGAGGACTTACCTTTTGGGCAAGTATCCAATATGGCACATATTCCCATTATGAAACGTGTCTAGCAAGCTATTAAATTTAAATAACTAGTATGAATGTCTCTACTCCCATTTACATTACTCCTAAAAAATAAAAAAAATTGAATTTCATGAAAAAGATTAGAAACAACTGTGTATAGGAAAAAAATTTTGTGGTTCAAGATGATACCGTACTTCATGCTCAGAAGACATCAACAAAAATTCCCCTAGGATTCATTTTTATATTTTTCTCATTCAGTAAAAAAATATCCACATAGGCTCCTTTCCTCCAAAATAGTTTTCTTCCTCATTAAATAGTTGGAAACTAGACTATCATGAAATAGTTTTCTTCTATTGTTGCTTTTTCATCAATTAGATAGCTACCTAATGGTCAACATCTCCAGCTATGTACTCCTAAGCTCTGTTACTCTCAAGCTTTAAACTGTCCTCTAGCTTAATCCCAAAAAATTTGCTGATGCTGTTTTCCAACTTAACCAAACTGTCATGAAATAACATCTAAAATGCCTTTCTCTTTTAGATTAGAGCTTGTTTTTCTAATTGAGGTTGTGTATATTCCTCATTACCACAATGCAAATGCATGCAACATTACATCTTTTGTTGTCTTTGCTATTGGGGGATACCCTTCCAAGGAGGCAAGCCTCTAAATCTTTTGTATGAGATGGTTAAATTGCTATTTGTTCTCAATCCAAGCGATTATTATTCTCACTCAATAAAGGTGTCACATAATTTGGGTTGAAAAAATGAAAATATACAGGAAAATGAAAATGTTCCCTCCCACTTATTCAAATTGGGCGTAGGTTAGAGTTGAAGAAGATGGAGGGGCTTTGGTAGTGGGGACCGATGGTGGTGGTCAGTGGGGCATGGTGGTGATGGTCGATTGGGTGAAAAGGAAGAGGGAGCAATGGGGACAGGGAGAAGGAGGAAGAGGATGAGAAAGCGTAACTTGGCATGACAATGAGTGCGCATAGTCGGGCGATAATCAAGAATGATTGGACGAGGAGGAGAGGTTGATGCAGGAGGAGGAAGCCTACCATTGGGATAGTTGGTGTGAATTCAACTTGAATTGCTTGTTATCCTATTTTAATTTCTTTGACAACTACTTGTTTCTTGTACATTCTGTCCAAACTGATAATATTAATGAAATCTGAATTGAAAATTTCTTTAAGAGTTCAAACATGTTTTAGAGAGTGTGTTGAGTGTTTTGATGTGTTTAAACTAAATTTCTAGCCACTAGGACTGTTTTCAAGGCCTTAGGTTCTTTTTGAAAACCCTCTTGAAGGCCTTACATGTGTCAACTTTGACAATAAATAAAAATCTTTAAAAAATTCTGAAAAAATAAAATAAACCTGTCTTGGTCAAGATTAGGTATATTTTTAGGTGTGTGCCAAGTTTCAAGGCATTCTGGACCATTATCTTTGAAAGATGGACAGTCAGGATGGTGCCATGTGGCACCATCCCAACAGCCCACCTATGTGCCCCAAATATTGAAGAGTAAAGCAGGGTCGTTGGATCGTCATCCAATGGCCGCCGTTGCACAATGTCGCCCTTCTCGCACTCTTCATCTGAGAAAGAACCCATCTCAGATCCAACAGCTGAGATCGACTGCACTTGAAAACCAAAACGTGACACGAGAGCACGCATAGCGCATTGGTCTCAATGCTCGCACAAGAGTGCGAGGCGTGAGTCAAATTGTGCTTCGCACGAAATCAAAAGGCGGTAGTGTTTGAGCGTAATTGGGCCATTAGATGGGATTGAACAGTGTAGATTCGGCCGCGTGGCGCAACAATGAACATCGAATGAGGCGGTATGGATGGACGCTTGATCCAACGCCTGAACTGATTCCCCGATGCAGAAGCTTTTCAAAGATGGCATGGCGCAGATTGTAAGTCGTCCGATCGTGAGATCAGATAGCTGAAATTGAAGCATGCATGCACACTCGTGAAGGACGCAAGGCGGTGGATCCAGCGGTTGAGCGAGCGCCACGTGTTGCCATCCAGTGCATTTCACGCATTTAAGGCGCAATAGAGGTTGTTTTGAGGCACGATATGATCCGTTGATCTCCTAATCAACGAATCTGATCTCACCTAAGGTGTTTTACGAGTTTGGGGGCTAAAATACCTGCTTTGCTCCTCATTTTAGCTATAAAAATAGCCCTAAAGCCCCCATTTTAGAGGCAACTTTCACTAGACACATCTTCAACCTCTCTCTCTGCAATATCTCTCCACAATGCCAATTGATTGCATTGTTTGGGTCCCACCACAATCTTAATTTTGGACTTAAAGAGATCATCTTAGCAGCTACTTGTTTCTAAGGTTTCAAACCTTAAGGTAGAGCACCCTTTGCATTGCATACTTCTAAAGAAAATCTATCTCATAAATTGGGACTTGCAAAGAAACTCTTGTGTGCTCATCGAAAGCTTGCTTCAACTCATCTAACTATGAAACCCGAAAACACAATTATACAAGCAATTGAACTTTAAAATTCACTTCATCATAAAAATTGCTTGTGAATCCCTTTCTTGTGCACTTCACACTTTTAAAATCAATTTTAAGGGCAACACCTCCCTAATGCCCATCATATTCCAAAAAGCACTTCAAGCCTAAGCTTAAAATTGAGTAGATGTGCCCTAGCTAGAATTAATCGGCTTGGTAACTTGAAATTAGATTGGGCTAAGGTCAAGGCCTTGTCTACTTGGACCTACTGGTGACAAAAAAGGTCATTGTGATAACCGCGTTAACCCTTAGTGGTGTCCCACCATGCAGGGTGTCCTAGGGGGTCCCACCCTTCTAGTTAGCCAAGTAATTCAAGGGTTGATCTAAACTTGTCGTGTTTTGGGGAGCCAATATTAGGTCTAATTAGGGATTACACTCTAAGAACTAGCTTGATTACTTGTACTGTGAGGGTGGGTATTCTCGCATCTATCTTCTCTCTCTCATCCATAGACATTCTTTTGGTGCATGCAAGGTAGAAGATCTCTACATCCTAATTTGCTGCCACCTTTAGAGAGAAATTTGAGGAGAAGACCTGATTGTCTAAGATTTGAATCTACACCTTCTTCAATGGTTGGTCACCACGAGGAAGATGAGGTTGAAGAGGAGAACAAAATTTGGAAACAATGGCTCTCTTACAAAGGCAGATTACTAGGTAGGGCCGGCATCATGACAGACAGATGCAGGTCATAGTGCAGGCCATTGCTCGACTCCAAACCGAGAGAGCTGACCAACCTCTCAGAGACTTTTACAATCCTCCTCAGGTTTAACCTAAACCTTTTATTAGGATACCTCAGGATGGGGATGATTTTGAGCTTAAACCACAAATCATCAATCTGATTCCCCACTTCCATGGCCACAATTCTGATGATCCCTTTCGCCACCTTGAAGAACTTCTACACATAGGAAGGCCTTTGGCCCTAGGAACATGAATGAGGATACCTTAATGGTGAAAATGTTCCCTTTTTCCTTAAAAGATAAAGCTGCTCAATAGTTGAGGACTATTGCTCGACCAATCCTAACCTGGGAAAATTTGGGAAGCACTTTTCTAAAGAAATTCTTCCCATAGGAAAAACAAATGCCCTTAGATGTGTCATTACAACCTTCAAGCAAAACCCTGGAAAACAATTGCATGAGGCTTGGGAGAGATTTAATGACTTAGCTAGGAAATGCCCTCATCATGAGATTCCCAAGTGGCACTTGGCCCATATTTTCTAGTATGGGTTAAGTGAAAATTTGAAGAATTTTGTTGATGTAGCATGTGGGGGCAATTTCCTAAGGAAAGATGCTGAGGGAGCCTTTCAATTATTCGAGAATATAAGTGCAAATTCCCTCAACAATGCCTCAATGTCTGCCTTCAACATATCAAATCAACCAAGAAGCGAAGTCTGTGAAGTTAAGGATAATTCAAATTCGGTTGATTTAGAACTGATTGCACAACGATTGGATAAGGTGAAACTCGTTAGGAAAAATGTAGAGAGTTTGGATAAGAAATTAGTGATAACACTGCATTGTACAATGCTAACTCTACCAAAAGGGGAAGGTCTTAAAGGTAAACTGCATAGAGGATACATCATAAATAGGAATAGGAGCATTGCTTGCATTGCACATCAAGATTGCTTATAACGCATTATTAATGGTCATGTGTACAAGTACATATCAAAATAGGCCTCAAATGAACGATCGGACCGCACGGATGGACTCAGAGCGACGAACGGAGTCCAACGGACTCGAAATCAGCTAAATTCGACATCCGGAGCTCCCACAATTGGCCCAAGAAGTTCTGACCGTTGATCTGATGATCAACGGTCATGAGGCTGCCACGTGTCAGCCTCGCCATGCCTTCAACCTCCCTTCATCGTGCGTCATCACTTTAAGATGTCTGATTGCAGATCGGACGGCTGGAAATCGCGCACCCGCAGGCTCCTCAACCGCAACGCAGCACCAGCGCCTCTAGTGCAAGATGAATCTCAGTCGTTGATCTTCAATCGAATGGCCCTACCACGCCCCACGCCCACGTGCCTCGCTTCCTCGTTGCGACCATTCACCCGCACAGTGCATCGGTCATGCCCTCGAACTCACCCGCAGGGCGCGGGTTCGAATCGCCCTCCGCAGCGCAAATTCGAGGCAGTCGTGCTGCACGCGATTTCAGCCATCGATGCGCGATCGAGCAGCTAGCAGCGGGTGATGCGGTGCAATCGCGCGCATCCAAGGCAGATGCCCGCGAGCGCAATGAGTGCGATCCAAGCGCGTGCCCCACGAGTGATCTCGACCATCTGATCCACGATCGGACGGCCCACAGCATGCACGCACGGATTGTGATTGAAGTGGCACAGCGCGCGTGAAGGACCGCTGGGAAGGAGGCTTCACCGATGCTTTTAGCATGGGTTTAGCGACGCCCCGGACGTCTCTAAAGCCCATACTTAAATTAGAAACCCCTTCCTATATAAACCCCTCCCAACTACCCATGTAAAGCATTCAATTCATCTTGCAAGTGTTGTAACACCCTCCTAGCCCCCTTTAGCCCCTCTTGCAGTTAACGGAGTCGACGAGCTACCGACGGAGCCTCCCTCAACCGCCGTGGCCGCCTCGCCATCACCCCTCTCTCTCTCTTTATTTCCCTTTAATCTAGCTTTACTTCCTCTTTAATCATTTAGCTACCATTGTATTTGTAAAACTTGATTTGCGTGTTTAATATAATGTTGATGTGTTCTCCATCTTACTTTGAGCAATGGCTATGATTTAAAAGACTCCAACCCTACTCTCTCTCTCTCTCACTCATTTTTCTACTACGTCTTCTTGTAAGCAAAAACTCGTTATCTCTGTGACATTAAGTGACAAAGAAAATCCAATTTTTACGCCTCCCTGTGATCGACACTCTGACTTATGTCCGTTTCTTCTTTTAAAACCGACGTTGTGAGCACGAACTATAACGACCCTTTTAAACAAACACGTCTTTCGTACGTCATTTTTTGGTGCCATTACCGGGGAGGCAACGGATTTATTTTGTCACTTCCATTTTACATCTATGCTCACATCATCTAATGCCTTTTCTCCTTCTACTTGATGGTTGCAGGAATTCGACGCTTGGATGGCGAAGTAGTGCAACTCGTGACGGTAAAGAGGGAGTAAGCGCAACAAGGACCGATCATGAGTAATTCTTCACCTGTGGTTGTTTGCTTACCTAAAAATCTAAAAAAATTGTAAAATCAAAAAAATTGGCATGTGCATGATTGCCTGATCCACATCCTTAACACATCACCCAACAAAAAAAATACACTCTAGCATTCTTAATGACTTAAGCTTTTTGGAGTGTTCTTTCTTTTTGAGTTGTGTTTGCGAAGCCACCTTGAATTGACATAGGCCGCACCACTCAACCCTAAAAATCAGCTCATCTCATAGCAGTTGCATGAACACTAGGATGAGCACTTTAGGGTTTTAAAGCCTCTTCACATCAAAGGAAATCTACTCTCACCAATTGTGTGCAAAACTTGACGAGCCCACCTGAAACTTGTCTGAAAACATTAAAACACGTCCCCAAAAGACACAAAAGTAAGGACAAAACATTAAAAGACACCACATCTTAAAAAAAATCCATGCTTGAAAACCATGTTTTGATAGGAGCACATACACTGGAATTGGAAAACTAAGAGGCACCACCCCAATCAACGCCTCATTACATAACCCTAGCACAAGCACTATCCTAGCCCTTTTAAAACACAGTAGACATGCCCTAGGCAGGACTGGGTTAAGTCTCGAGAGGCATGGTTTTGTTCGTTGGGCACTTGGCTTTCATTCCCTTAGTAGAATCTGGTGACTAGGCTGCGGGGAAGTGTCAAACGACTGTGGTTGTGGGGTCTATAGAACCGGTGGTGCAAGACAAAGGAAGAACCTTCCCTACAATCCCCTCATAATCAACCTGGCTAGATTAGCTTTGGGAAGGGAAGTCCAGTGCTTACAGACTTGATCACCCCTTTGGAGATTTCTATGTCCCCTAAGGAATACATCATAAGGACTAGGCTTGTTTGCTTGATTGTACACACACACTTCTCGCATCTGTCGCTCTCCGCATCCCTTCCTGTTCTTCTCTAGTGTATGCACGGGAGATGATCACTTCATCTCGAGTTGTTTGTTTTGGGACGGGAATCCAGGCGACCTGATTCTACTAGAGACATGGCTGAACCTAGAGTAGATGAGGTTGAGGACCAACCCCCACTAGGCACAATGGCCATCATCCAGGCCCAGATTAATGCAAACCACCAGCTTCAACAGCAACAAATCCACACCATCATGCAAGCCATACACCGATTGCAGAACCCACAAGGGCAACCACCACCACCTTTCCAAGGCCCACAAAGGCAACTGCCACTTGATCCACCACCATTCCAGGACCAACCTAGGCCCCTCCGTGACTTCTACAATCCTTCCGCTATTCGAATCGAGCCACACCTTAGGATCCTCGAAAGGGGAGATGATTTTGAGCTGAAACCAAATGTCCTAAGTCTAATTCAGAGCTACTTCCATGGAAGATCAAATGAGGACCCCTTCCAACACCTAGAGGATCTTAACCGGATCACCCGGACTGTGAAGCCTAGGAATATTAGTCTTGACATTGTTTTGATTAAGATGTTTCCCTTCTCGCTGAGTGACAAAGCATCTCATTGGCTTAGAACCCTAAGTAGACCCATCACCACTTGGGAAGAACTAAGGCATGCATTCTTAAAGGAATTCTTCTTTATAGGAAAAACCAATGCCCTCAGAAGAGCCATTACTACCTTTACACTCCAGGGCAGGGAACAATTCCATGAGGCGTGGGAAAGATTTAATGAACAATTAAGGAAATGCCCACACCACGAAGTACCAAGGTGGCAATTGGCCCAGATCTTCTACCACGGTCTGGACAGCAACCTACGGAACTTCGTTGATGCCTCATGTGGGGAGAAATTCCTAAACAAAGACGAGGAGAGCGCGTTTGAGCTCTTTGAGTCTATGAGCAAAAATTCGCTCAATAATGACTCCATGACCCAGTTTAGCCGATCCATTCAACCCCGTGGTGGGATTTATGAGGTACAAGCAAATTCTAGGATGGTTGACATGGATATCATTGCCAAGAAATTAGATTGAGTGGAATTGGTGGATAAAAAGGTAGATGAGCTACTGAACTAGACCAGGAACCCGTTACAGACTTTCTCCCTAGCAAAGGGAGCTCACAATGTTGACCTAGTTCAACCCTTAAGCCAAATGAACCTAGAACAACCCTTGACCACGTTCCAGAGAGGGACCTTTGCTTCCTCAACCCTTGATTATTCTCTTCCCTCCCCCTCGACATCTACTATCCTTGAAGATGTACAGGTTGTCCAAGGTTATGCTAAACCTGACCCTTTCTCCAACACTTACAACACTGGCTGGCGTAATCACCCAAACTTTGGTTGGATAAACCAAAAACCACCTCAATTCCAGAACCTGCCTAGGCCAAACGAACAGCCAAACTTGCCCCCCTATCAGCAAGGACCACCAGTTAGACCCCTATATAATCTGAATAGGGCGGCCCCTCCCCCACAAAACCAAATGGACACCCTGATAAAGATGATGGCTGAAATGAACCAAAAACATTAGGAAGAAATGGCTTTAGTAAAAGGACAGTTAAGCCAACTGTTGGACTACAAACAACAAGGATCCCTGCCTTCCCAGCCACAACCGAACCTGCTAAACATGATTAACAGAGGTCCCAATTTGCAAGGGTTCCAAGGCAATCCTAGGCAAGCTCACATGGTCCAGCCAACCCCACAAACACCTCTTGGGTTTGGTGCTTCTTCATCCTCATCTTCTCAAGGATCAATCCATGGTCTTAATGCCTCTGCAAATGCGGTAACTTTGAGAAGTGGCACCAAAACCTACGATTCCAAATGGCTGACTCTTCCTGAGACTTCACCTTCTAAAACACTCGACTCAGAAGAAGCACAGGAAAAACCCAAGGACCTAGAAATAGATCCTATCCACATTCAGACACCTTATCCCAAGGCCTTGGAGACAATCAAGAAAAAGAAAAGTGTTGTGGAAACTGAGGAGCTTTTGGAGATCTTTAAATAGGTTTAGATTAATATTCCGCTTCTCGAAGCTGTTAAGCACATTCCGGCTTACGCCAAGTTCCTAGAGGATGCCTGTACACCCAAACATAAGCCAAGACCTCAAGCACCTAGGAAGGTTGTGCTTTCAGAGAAAGCTAGTTCTGTAATATCAAGCCACCTTATACTCAAGCGAACTGACCCAGGAGCATCCCTGATATCCTGCAATATCGGGGACATGACATTTGATAGAGCGCTCCTGGACTTACGTGCATCCATCAATTTGATTCCGACAACCCTATACCACCAATTTGAATTCGGAGAGTTGACACCCACACCTGTTACCATTCAATTGGCTGATAGATCTGTGAAAACTCCAAAGGGGGTTGTTGAGAATGTAATTGTGCGGGTCAAGGACTTCTATTTTCCGATCGACTTTTTGGTGCTCGACATGGAAGTCCCTGAACATCTATAGAACACACCCATCATTCTAGGCAGACCCTTCTTAGCTACGGCTCAGGCAAACATCGATTGTGACATGGGATGCATGGAAATCGCCTTCGGACACAAGAAAATGCAGTTGGATATCTTCCGGGTGACCAAGTCTTTTGATTGCAACTGTATCGAGGAACATGATCCTGTGGAACCTTTGGTCGAGGAATGACTCACCCTTAGTTCTGTCTCAGACTACCAATCCTGTAACAACTGTTCTGGCCCAACACCATCTATGCCCATGGACCTTTGTAAGGCTGATTACCATCAACCAACACCATTCTAGGAAATTGATGTTGATCAATGCCTGCCTTTTCCCTTTCCATCAAACATTGTGCCACCCACAGCTGAACTAAAGCCGCTACCCGAGAATCTCAAGTATGTCTTCCTAGGACCTGACCAGACTTTCCCAATAATTATCAATGCCAACCTAACTAAGGATCAAGAACTTAGATTAACAGCAACCCTATCAGAACACAGGGCTGCCATTGGCTGGACTATTTCAGATCTAAGAGGAATTATCCTCACCTATTGTACCCACAAGATCTACTTAGAAGATGGGGCACGACCCTCCCATCAGATGCAGAGACGGTTAAACCCAAATATGCGGGAGGTCGTTAAGAAGGAAATTATCAAGTGGCTTGACACCAACATCATCTGTCCCATCTTCGATAGCCCCTGGGTGAGCCCCACTCAAGTAGTTCCGAAGAAAGCCGGGCTCACCGTTGTCACCAATGAACATGGTGAATCCATCCCCACCCGCACCACCACCGCATGGCAGATGTGTATTGATTACAGGAAACTCAATGAAGCAACTAAGAAGGATCATTTCCCCCTGCCATTCATCGACCAGATTCTTGAAAGATTGGCAGGTCAAAAGTATTTTTGCTTCCTGGATGGATATTAAGGATATAACCAAGTCACAATTGCTCTTGAAGATCAAGAGAAGACCACATTCACTTTCCCGTAAGGCACGTTTGCATTCCGTCGTATGCCGTTCGGGTTATGCAACGTACCCTCTACCTTTCAGCGTTGCATGCTAGCCATTTTTTCAGAAATGGTAGGTGAATACTTGGAGGTCTTTATGGATGATTTCTCTATATTTAGGAACTCATTCGACCACTATTTGAGCAACTTGGAGAAAATTCTAAAATGATGTATCGAGGTTAATTTGGTGTTAAGTTGAGAAAAGAGCCATTTCATGGTTCAAGAAGGAATCATCCTCGGTCACATCATATCACATAGGGGCATTGAGGTGGATTGGGCTAAAGTTGATTTGATTTCCAAACTTCCTCCACCTAGCTCAGTTCGGTAGATCCGTTCATTCCTTGGACATGTTGGCTTCTACCGAAGGTTCATCAAAGACTTCCCCAAGCTTTCCAAACCCTTGACCGACCTTCTGGTCAATGACTCTCTATTCCACATGACCTCTCATTGCATCCAGGCTTACCACACCCTCCGGGACTTAGTCTCCTCAGCACCTGTACTTCAGCCCCCGGATTGGTCCCAGGACTTTGAGATCATGTGTGATACAGCAGATTTTGACATAGGCGCCATCCTAGGACAAAGACAAGACAAGAAACCCGTGGTGATATACTACGCGAGAAAGACGTTAAACGAGGCCGAACGAAATTATACTATCATAGAGAAAGAACTGCTCGCTGTAGTTTTTGGACTTGAAAAGTTTCGATCTTACCTTCTGGGATCCCACGTGACCATCTATATGGACCATTCAGCCATCTGGCACCTATTGGCTAAAAAGGATGCGAAGCCCAGGCTCATCAGATGGATCCTGCTCTTGCAGGAATTTAACCTGGAAATCCACGAAAAAGCCAGATCAAAGAATGTGGTGGCTGACCACCTATCCAGACTCCACCTAGACCACATTGGGCCCTCCCTGCCTTTATTTGACACCTTTCCTGATGAGCACATTCTGGCTGTGCAAGATAGGAAACTACCTTGGTATGCTGACTATGTCAATTACCTGGTTGTAGGACAGACCCCGCACAGCTAGTCCAAACAACAACGAGACAAGTTCTTGGCCGAGGCTAAGCACTATTTCTGGGATGATCCCATGCTGTTTCACCTCTATGTCAATCAGATCATCAGGAGGTGTATCCCTGAGGATGAAGTTCAAAGTGTGTTATCTTTTTGTCACGACCAAGCTTGTGGTGGCCACTTCTCAGAAAAGAAAACAGCTGCAAAGGTTCTGCAGTCTGGATTTTACTGGCCTTCCTTATTTAAGGATGCACACAATTTCACTAAAACATGCTCTCACTACTAGACTCTGGGGACCATGACCAGAAAAGATATGATGCCCCTCCAGCCCACTTTGATTGTCGAGATCTTCGACGTTTGGGGTATTGATTTTATGGGTCCCTTCCCACCATCCAACGGCTTTGAGTACATCCTAGTCTCTGTAGACTATGTCTCCAAATGGATTGAAGCCATCGCCACCCACCGATGTGATCATAAGGTTGTCATGGACTTTGTTAAACAGAACATCTTTTCCTGGTTTGGAATACCAAAGGCCATGATTAGTGATGGTGGAAGTCATTTTATCCACACCCAATTCCATTCCCTACTCAAAAAATACGGGGTTAACCACCACATTGCTACCCCGTATCATCCGCAAAAAAATGGGCAAATCGAGGGCTCAAATAGGAAGATCAAGAATATTCTACAGAAGACTGTGAGATCTGACAGGATGGATTGGTCCGCATGACTGGATGATGCCCTGTAGGCATATTGGACCGCTTTCAAGACCCCGATCGGCATGTCGCCTTATCACCTGGTCTTTGGCAAAGCTTGCCACCTTCCTGTCTAGTTGGAACACCAGCCTTACTGGACTGTCAAGCAGTGTAACATGGATCCCCAGTTAGCTGGTGCGCAGAGGACGCTCCAACTCTCCGAGCTCGAGGAAATTTGCCGGGACGCTTTTAAGAATAGTCGGCTATACAAGTAGAAAATGAAAGTCGTCCATGACCAACTCATCCATAGAAAAACCTTTGAGCCTAATCAGCAAGTTTGGCTTTTTGATGCTCGTCTAAAACTCTTTCTAGGGAAGCTCAGGTCCAAGTGGATAGGACCATTTAGGGTGGTCAAGTCCTACTCCAATGGGGCAGTTAAAATTGCTGATCTGAATACTGGGCATACTTTCACAGTCAATGGCCAGAGATTGAAACACTTCCTCACCCAGGTTCCCCCAAAGGAGGTTGTCACCCTCATTGAGGGATGACATGAAGCACTGCCCAGCTAGAAGCATTAAACTCTGCACTTCTTGGGAGGCAACCTAAAAGATTCAGACTGATTTGGTATTTTACTTCACTCAGGTAATATCTTTTTGACCCCTGTGCATCCATGATTTGTCAATGAGGACATTGTCCAGCTTAAGCATGGGAGGTGGTAAATTGCATGATTCTGAGTTCATTTAATCAGCCTAAATAGAATAAAAAAAATTGAATTTAGGAAGAAAAACTTAGGCATTAGAAATTTATCAATAGTGGGAAATAATACGGAAAGAACCTGAACACTTATACCTTTCAGGCCTTCAGGCTCAATCAGCCCTGGTGTCCGTTAAAATATGGATTTAGCTTCAAATCCTTGCAACCTTAATCTATTCTAATCCACCAACTAAATAAGGTGATAAGTATACGACTTATCAGCTCACCCTCTAACTCAGAAGGACTTTTAGTCTAAGCATCTGCACACATTTTTTGCATAGACTCACTCCTTGGAGATTCTGATAGAAATTGGGTAGCTAATGAACTTCCTAGGGTGGTATGGCTGGCAAGTTGTCGTGGGTAACAGCCCATTGGCAAGTTGTCCAGAGCCCAGCCACGGGACCACCTTCTCCTTATTGCCTCTAGGTAAATTTGAGATCAGGGAAGCCACCTACCAAATAAGAAAAAAAAAGAAGGAAAAAAGAGAACAAAATAAACCACACTTCATCGCACGAGTATGGCTGGCAAGTGATCGTAGGTAACAGCCCATTGGTCGGTTGTCCAGAACCCAGCTTAGTAAATGCACAAAAAGAACCAAAACACTTAAGGAAGAAGCGGGGAAGTAGAGCAAGTCGGGGAGATATACACTGGAAAAATCCTTGTGTTGACCCCAAGTAAAACAAACGTAGGGAGAAAGCTACCGATAGAACAAATACACCTTCAGGAAAAACACTTCCTTTTCCGGTCACCTAGGGGCGTGGAAACCCGAAGTCTGTCTAAATTACCGTTGAGTGAGTCTATCATGATCTTCACACCAGGATGCTTAGCACTTAGAGTTTTTTTCAAGTTTGAGTAGGTTGGGTAGCCGTAAAAAGTTACCAACACACTCTTAACTCCAAAAATCTAAAAATAAGAAAAAAATGAAATATGTATATATATACATGCCTTAAAGCAAGGATTCAGGCGATTCATATTTTGGAAGACACACGGGCGCTGCTTAGTCCATGTAGATCAGGATCTTAGTATATTTCCTCCTATTGGCAAGTGACGAAATGTCCAAGTAATTACTTGTTAAATTGAAATAATGGCTAGAATAAACCTTGCTAGGGACTAGCAAGGTGTAAGCATGGGGGTATGATAACACTGCATTGTACAATGCTAACTCTGCCAAAAGAGGAATGTCTTAAAGGTAAAATGCACAGAGGATACATCATAAATAGGAATAGGAGCATCGCATGCATTGCACATCAAGATTGCTTATAATGCATTATTAACGGCCATGTGTACAAGTACATGTCAAAACAGGCCTCAGATGAATGATCAGACCGTACAAATGGACTCAGAGCGACGAACGGAGTCCAACGAACTCGAAATCAGCTAAATCTGACATCTGGAGCTCCCACAATTGGCCCAAGAAGTTTTGACGGTTGATCTGATATGAACGGTCATGAGGCTGCCACGTGTCAGCCTCGCCGTGCCCTCAACTTCCTTTCATTACACAGCATCACTATAAGCCATCCAATTGTAGATCGGAAGGCTGGAAATCACGCACCCGTGTGCTCCTCAACCGCAACATAGCACCAGCGTCTCCACTGTAGGATGAATCTCGGCCGTTGATCTTCAATCGGACGGCCCTGCCATGCCCTACGCTCACGCACCTCGCTTCCTCGTCGTGACCATTCACCTGCATAGCGCATCAGTCGCGCCTTCGCAACTCACTCGTAGGGTGCGGGTTCGAATTGCCCTCCACAGTGCAAATTTGAGGTAGTCGTGGAGCGCATGATTTCGGCTATCGATGCGCGATCAAGCGGCTGGCAGCGAATGACGCAACGCAATCACGTGCATCCAAGGTAGACACCCATAATGATGCGCGGGGCGCGATAGCAGCGAGCGCGATCCAAGCGCGCACCCCACGAGCGATCTTGACGGCCCATAGCACGTGCCCACGGATCACGCGTGAAGAGGCATAGTGCGTGCAAAGGACTGCTAGGAAGGAGGCTTCATGGATGCTTTTAGCATGGGTTTAGCGACGTCCCGAACGTTGCTAAAGCCCATACTTAAATTAGAAACCCCTTCTTCCTATATAAACCCCTCCCAACTACCCATGTAAAGCATTCAATTCATCTTGCAAGTGTTGTAAGACCCTCCTAGTCCCCTTTAGCCTCTCTTGTAGTCAACGGAGTCGATGAGCCGCCGACGAAGCCTCCCTCCACCGCCGTGGCCGCCTCGCCTCTCCCCTCTCTCTCTCTTTATTTCCCTTTAATCTAGCTTTACTTCCTCTTTATTTAATCATTTCGCTACCGTTGTATTTGTAAAACTTGATTTGCATGTTTAATATAATGTTGATGTGTTCTCCATCTTACTTTGAGCAATGGCTATGATGTAAAAGACTCCAACCCTACTCTCTCTCTCTCTTTCTCTCTCTCACTCATTTTTCTACTACATCTTCTCGTAAGCAAAAACTCGTTATCTCTGTGACATTAAGTGACAAAGAAAATCTGGTTTTCTTCGCCTCCCTATGATCGACACTCGGACTCACGTCCGTTTCTTCTTTTAAAATCGACGTTGCAAGCACGAACTATAACGACCCTTTTAAACAAACACGTCTTTCGCATGTCAATTAGACAACCTTCTGAAGGGTGGGAACTCCCTAGGTACACATTCCAGAGTAAACCCTATGCCTACCCATGGAATTTCTATGTTAAACTGCACCCAACTCCCCAACCCTCTAGGTCAGGAAATAATGCACAATATTAATGACCTGACCATGGCCCCACCTATGAGCCAACTTGTTGAAGCGATTCGGAGAGGATTAAGATTAAGTTATCATCATTGTAGTGTAAAAATCCTCAATCAATCTCTCAACAAATACAATTTATAAACTCAGATATCTAGAAATGAAGTCCGAGGTCGAACACAGGGAGAAAATAAGAATTCACGTGCTAATCATAATCAAAATATAAATGAGCACAGGAAATCAAGCTAATAATGATAATCATTGAATAATATCTACTCAAATATGATATTCAATGTAGAACATCAGTATATCAAGAGTTTGATAAGGCAAAAAGATATCTAAGACAAAATAATGGTGATTTGAATCACCAATTATTAGCTTAAGCACATGTATTAATTATTCAAATGATGCTACAGTAGTGTCAATCCTGCAACTTAGGTACTTAAATGTTCCAACAGTACCAGCATAAACCCAAATCAGATGTTTAGTGGGTGTATCAGATGACTTAACTGTCACTTGCTACAGTGACTTCTTTTTTCTTCTTCAGGCACGACTCTCTTCTCTTGCTTCACCTCTTTCTCTTCTTCTCCTTCTTTTGCTTGAGTTTTATGCCTTAAGCTTCTTCTTCTACCTTTCTTTCTCATTTAGCCTTCTTCACAAGCAGAGCTTCTTTTTCTTCTCAATGGCTAAGTGTTGAGCTAACCCTCAAGAGAGAAAAACCCTCCCCTTCCCTGCTCTCTCTCTCTTTCCTTCCTTATCTTTCTCTCAAACCAGGGTAATCGGGTATTTGAATATGCATACCCGGGTCCAGGGCTGCGGGCGTGGGTTGTAGCCAAGGAGTGAGAGGGTTAAGGTTAAGTGGGTATGTGGGTATGGTGCTGGGGACCTCACCCCCGGTGTGCTTGAGGCGATGAGCCCTCAGCAAAAAAATAATTCATGTGCTTGCTGCTGCTTTGTCCACACGATGTGGGACTATCTTCAAGCCTTCTCTTTACACAGCAACAATACATGGTCGTAGCTTCAATTCCAACTACTGTGGTGGTCCTACTATTCAATTGAAGGCCTGCAAGAATTCCTACGACAATTCCGCATGGCTTGGTCATAGCTCTTGACGAAGAATAGGGCCGTGACTCAACGAACATGGCCGATGAAGTCATTGTGGTGGTGGAGCTCTAACTGGGAACCTGAAATAGATAATAAGGCCTTTTGGCCATGTCAAAACATCTCAAAAGGTTCGCCAAATGTTGGCGAATGTAATGGGAGTGGTCTCATGGAGGATGGAGGTGCATGGTGGTCGGACGGTGATGGAGAAGGTTGTCGGTGATGGGTTTGTTCGGGGGGTCATGTGAATGGATGGAAAGGTGAATAAAAATGGGGGTTTTGATGGGCGTGATGTGTGGCGGCGAGGTGTGTGGTGTGGTGGAATGACGAGAAGCGCTCGCTGGAGTGGTGGCTGGAGGTGAGAACAAAGGTGGCGTGCGTGTAGGTCGAGGACTGTTTTTGGTTTTTGAACATGGGAAACTAATCTAGGAGACTAAGGGAACTAATATAACCTACTCTAAGGGACGAAAGGAGGTAGATGGCACCGGTTGTGGCTCGCCGGCACCATGGAAGAGAAATCTCCTGAGAGGGGGACGGCAGCGAAGAACGGGGAGGACGACCCTCGCTTTGACGGGCGAGGTGCGGAGGAAGGTGAGGAAGATGATGGGCCATTCGATTTGATCGTCTAATGGTTGGAAGAATGGAGTCGATGAAGCTCACTGGAGCTTGGTTGGAGAAGGGCCGGAGGTAGGGAAGAAGGAGAGATTTTGGCCCCAAACCTAGCTAATGGTCTTAGAGAGGGGTTCCAAGCATGGAAGGAAGCTTCAAGCTCTATCCAATTTGCGCATGTGGGATACCCACACCTCCCATGTGTTTTCATGAGAGATTGGGAAAGAATTAGAGCCCAATACTAGGTTTAGATCGTAGGGAAATCTCTTAGGAATCTCCCTTCCAAATTTGGAAGAGATTGGGCGAGAAATTAGGGAGAACTCCTTGATTGAAGGTCGCCGGAGTTGGGTTTAGGAGTCTGAAGGTGGTGGGGACCTATTTTTGAAGAAGATGATGAAGTTAGGGGGGTATTTACAAATAATTTTGAAAGCTAGGGGTTTAAGTGAGAGAAGAATTAGATTGGACCAAAAGTAAACTAGGTCAAGATGATCTTTAATTGAGCCCAAATTTTGGTACAAATCTAATTTGGACCCAAGGAATTTGATGGTGAAGTCAAATTTAGGTTTTGAGCAAGTTTGATTGGGTAAATTGTACAGAAACCTAAATTAGGGTAATTATATGTCTGAGACTATTTTAGATCAAAATGGGTTCCAATGGTAAAAGCAAGCATACCAAACCTTATAGAATATTTTTCTATGATTTTTAGAAGGTTTAGATGAATTTTATCCTGACCAGAACCTCAGTTAATTAAGAGGATTTGTTTTTAGGGTTTCAAATGTCATTTAATTCTCAAAATGTGTGAAAACTCGTTTCATTCTGCATGAACCCACTTATTAAATATTTATGATCATTTGACCTTTAGTTAACCCCTGAGAAACCCCACGATTATTCTAAAATTAAGATATTCTATTAAAACTACAGATTTACCGCTATTTTTTTGTTAATCTCTCATAATGGATATGCAGTGAATTATGGTCTTCTGGCGGTTATGTAGGAGCATTTATCAATGGAATATGACTAATTAAAGCTAGATATGGTTGATGATAATGTTATCATCATACCCCCATGCCTAACTTTTGCTAGTCCCTTAGCAAAATCTTATGAAATAAACTCAAATTCTAGACCATGCCTTAAAGTTTATTGTTCTAATTTTTTTCTTCTTTTTAGAAATTAGGTCAGAATGCTAATAGTAGGCCTAGAGGTACTCAAGTACCAACCAAGATCCAAACCTGACCAACCTTAGCCTCAGTTTGCTGCGAAGGTTTCTAAGGCCCACAGAAACTATCCTAAGGTTCGTTGGACCTCGCAGTTAAAGCACTTGTGCTTGTAACATGGTTAGTCCCGGTTCAGTTTGTAGTGCATTTTTGTAAGAGAGAGGGATCTAAGAATTTTTGCATTTTTGGAGAGTTTTCTCTATCTTTTTATTTTCCTTATTTCTAGCTTTGGATTGGCTCAAAAACACAGTCTGTATCGGATTCCTAGCTCCTACCATCAATCCTCGCAGGGTCCCTAGCAATCGATGCTTCGAGATAGCACCACCCACGGCAACCCCAAAAACCCTAGCTTTTGACACTTCGAGATAGTGCTGCTCATGGCATTCTGTAACTAAATTTAGGCCCTGGCAATCGACATTTCGTTATCATTACAACTTCACTTGGACCCATCTCTTTCTGGGTACCAAGGAGGGACCTTGATGCCCTCAAATTCTGAGTTAGGCATCCTTATGCCTAATTATCCTGAGGATGTTAATGTACTCCAGAGATACACTAGAAATGATCCCTATTCAAACACCTACAACCCTGGATGGCATAACCATCCTAACTTTGCTTGGTTAACTTAGAAACCCGCCCAGGGTCCTAACTTGACTAAGCCTAGCATTTATGGGCAACCCAGTAGGTATACACAACCATGCATATACCAACCACAACCTAATCAGAAAACCCAGCCTTCTGATCTGAGTCTGGTCGTTAAAGAATGTAGGAAATGAATCTACGACATAAAGAAGAAATGAATCAATCAAGGACAGAATTGACGAGATGATTGGACCAATTAGTAGATGCTAGACAACACGGGATGTTGCCATCCAAACCCATGCCCAACCCAAGGAACTGCAATAAGGTTAACCAGAATAACACACGGGAGCAACAGGCACATATAGTTCAACCTGCTTCCCAACACCCACCTGGTTTTGCTAACCCTAATCCTAACCAGGCTTAGCCTATCTTACAAAACCCACCTTAACATTCCAACTATAATGCCTTTTCCAGTGTTGTAACTTTGAGAAGTGGGAGACAAATCCAAGATACCTTACCCCTCCAAATCTCAATCTAATCAAGATCTTGAGGAGCTCGAATCTGACCTGGGAGACTAAGCTAATCAAGAAGACAAGGATCAAGACCCGAACACTCATGATTTCTCTTAAGCACCCTTTCTTGAAGCCTTGAAAAAATCTAGGAAAAAAAAACCAATCCATCTAAGGAGTGGTTTGATATTTTTATACCACTCCTTGAAGCAATTGACAATATCCCAGCCTGTGTGAAATTTTTGAAAGAAATGTGCACACCTAAACACCTGGCCAAATCATCTAAAAGGGCAGTGTAATGAATAAGCTAGTGCAGATATCCTTAGAAACCTACCCTGAAAACAAAAAGATCTTGGAGCCCCTCGAATTTCTTTTGCTATTGGAGATACTACATTTGATAGGGCTCTGTTAGATTTAGGTGCCTCCAACAATTTGATCCCCACAATGTTATATGAAAAATTTAACTTTGGAGAGTTAAAATCTATTGAAGTCACTCTATAGCTGCCAGATCAATCTATGACCACACCCTAGAGAATTATTGAGGATATAATTGTCAAGGTTCGTGATTTTTATTTTCTTGTGGATTTCTTGGTCCTTGACATGGAGGTACCAAAGAATTTGAAAAACACCCCAATAATTTTGGGAAGACCATTCTTAGCGACTGCCAAAGCAAATATTAATTGTGAATCTAGCAATATGGAAATTAAATTCGGGGACAAGAAGATAAAGATTAACATTTTTAAGGCCATCAAACAATTTGAGGATCATCGAATGATAGAAGATTCTGAAGATATAGACCATATTGTTGAATATTGTATGAAGTTAGGAGTTTCCCAATCCGACCCTACAGGCCTTGATCCCCAAACCAATCAAGAGGTCAGTCACCCAATCACTAACTTAATTCCAAGACCTCTTGATGTAGATACATCCATTTAGGATAAAATGCCTATTTATGAATGTTCATAGGCTTAGATATGCATTCCATACTATAAATATTGCATAGCATGCATCATTCTGCATTTAGAATAGTTTATATAAAGTTTAGGTTGATTCGTGTCCTTTTATGGCTAGGAGAGAAGGAGATTATTTCGGGGCCTCGAATCTACGATCCAACCGTACGGATCTGATCAGGATGATGATTGGAGTCTAACGCCTCTAAAATCTCCTTGATCGGAGTTCCATAGCACCTTTTGCAGTTCGAGGAAGATGAACAACCAAGGGACTAGTTGATTAAATCGAAGCTTCAAATGACAAATACAACCTCACGGATGGATCCAAATCAATGATCGCAGCCCAACAGCATAAAAATTGACCCAATCTGACATCCCTGGAATCATCTACAAAGCAAAGAAGACGGACAACCAGAATAACGCCACGTGTCACCATCCTAGCCGCCGAAATCCGCCCTCAGCAGTTGCCTCTCTTCAAAGGTGCCTCCCTTCGTGAGATCTAGGCAGTTGGATGTCCATACAACGACTCTGGTGAAGCCACATCTCCTCTCTCCCCACAATATACACTCTTCAAGAGCTCACGGCCATTGGATCTCCATCCAACGGCTGTGAGCGATCGTGCTTCGGTTGGTCTTTGTGACAATCCACAACGATAACACACTGGTGATGTGTGGCACTCTCAAAGAGAGGGCGCAGGTCAAAACCTGCCGTGGCCCCTCTCAGTACAAAAGGCACAAGCGATCAATTAGAGCCATGCAATCATCATCAAGCGTCACAGACCTTGCCACGCGGCACATTGGGTGAGCGAAGATGTGGCCGCATGGGAACACGTGTTTGCATGAGTGGGCCGACCCTCAATCTCACGTGTAATCTGAGCGTGCGATCTCTGCACATCCTTGGCTACACAATCTCGATCCGACGACTCTCCTCCAACCATGCCTCAGCAGCTCTGTAGTGGATGCGCATGCGAGTGCCAGCAATGGTGTGTGCGAGCTTCAGTGACATTTAGGGCAGATCTTCAGCAATGTCTTTAAATGTCACTAAATGTCCCATGCACGAATTGTCTTCTCTCCTCTACTATGAAAGGACTCCTACCCCTCCCATTCTTCTTCATCTCTTCCTTTCTCTTCCTTACCACCTCTAAGGCACTAGAGATAGCTTATCCTAATCCTAGGATGCTCCTCTAGTATAGAAAATCAAACATTTTTCCCACCTCTCACCCCCATTCATGGAGCATCCCATGGTTGTGCTCTTACCACCTTCGGGAAGAAGATTCTCATTGCGACGTCATTCTGCCCCATCCTCCTTCCTCCAGCTCCTCACCACCATCTTCTAAGCGACGTCAGAGCGAGTCATCCTTCAAGCGACCGTCGAGGGGGATTCTTCTCACCTTTATCTTTTATTGCTTTCTAGTCTAGTTGTAATTATCTTGAATTATCTGTATCAAACTCTTTTCGATATACATTGATGTTCCTTCTCTCTCTCTCTCTCTCTCTTTCTCTTAGTTTGCAAATAGATTAGCTAGATAAAGTTTTGTTGATCTGATCTCTTGCTTATTAAAAATACAAAAAAAATCATAAAAGACAAAAACATTAAAAACAAATAAAATCGAAAGCGTAGATTTCAAAACCAAATGTTCATCTTCTTGTGTTTGACCCGAGGCTCCCTTTCGAGTTTCGATACAAATTTTATTTGGTAGCGGATTTCTACGCACTATGACGATGGGTTTCCAACTCAAATCTTTTCACGTATGAAATCACGCTAATCACCTCTTGAGGATAACTGTGGTCTGCCTTTGGACCTTTCATCCCAAGGACCCATACTTGAACTAAAACCTCTTCTTGATTATCTAAAATATGTTTTCTTATGATCCGATCAATCTTATCCAATAATCATTAGCTCTTATCTAACCCAAACTCAGGAAAATCAATTAATTCAAGTTCTGGGAAGAAACAGTAGGACATTTGGTTGGACATTGGATAATCTGAAGGGAATCAACCCTACATGCTGCACTCACAGAATCTACATTGAGGATGGATCTAAACCCTCTCAGGAAATGTAGAGACGATTGAATCCTAATATGTGGGAGGTTGTGAAAAAGGAGATGATCAAGTGGTTAGACCCAGGAATAATCTACCCAATCTCTAACAACCCATGGATTAGTCTAGTATAAGGGGTTCCTAAGAAAGTTGGGCTGATTATAATTACTAGTGACAATGGAGAGTTGATTCCAACCCATACAGCTTCCTCTTGGAGAGTTTGTATCGATTACAGGAAGCTAAACAATGCAACTAGGAAAAACCACTTTCCACTTTCCTTCATTGATCAAATACTTGAAAGACTAGCCAACCAAATGCTTTTCTATTTCTTAGATGGCTACTCTGGCTACAATTAAGTAGCTATCCACCCCAACGATCAAGAGAAAACCACCTTCACATGTCCCTACGAAACATTTGCACTTTGTAGGTTGCCTTTTGGATTATGCAATGCACCAGTGACTTTTCAAAGGTGCATGCTTTCAATCTTTTCAAACATGGTGGGTGATTTTATGGAAATCTTTATAGATGATTTTTCTATGTTCGGGGACTCTTTTGAATCTTGTTTGATCAATCTGGAGAAAACCTTACAAAAATGCATAGAGGTAAACCTTGTCCTATATTTGGAAAAGAGCCACTTCATGGTTAGGGAAGGCAAATTCCTTAGCCATGTTGTGTCTAAAAGAGGAATTAAAGAGGATAAAGCCAAGGTGGACACTATCATTAAACTCCTGGCACCTTCGACGGTTAAGTAAGATCATTTCTGGACATGTGGGATTTTACCGTCGATT
This sequence comes from Thalassia testudinum, assembly GCA_037157565.1. Classification (NCBI taxonomy): domain Eukaryota; kingdom Viridiplantae; phylum Streptophyta; class Magnoliopsida; order Alismatales; family Hydrocharitaceae; genus Thalassia; species Thalassia testudinum. The sequence goes on from JAZHRO010000024.1 coordinate 81,964,652, forward strand.
CATTAAGGATTTTTCTAAGGTGGTGAGGCCCTTAAGAAATTTACCTATGAAAGATCAAACCTTTAATTTTGATTCAAGTTGCTTAAGGGCTTTCAATCTACTGAAGGAGGCCATTACATAATCACCCATCCTACAACCTCCTAATTGGGATCACCCATTCGAAATCATGACCGACACTTCTGATTTTGCTATTGGCATAGTCTTGGGACAAAAGATTGATAAGAAACCTTATTTGATTTACTACGCTAGCAAAACTCTTGTTGAGGCTCAAAAGAATTACACCACTATAGAAAAAGAGCTGCTAGTAGTAGCTTTTTCTCTAGAGAAGTTTAGACCTTATCTACTTGGATCTCATGTCACAATTTTCACAAATCATACTGATGGGAACACCATCATAGGCCTTAACTAGCCACTTTTAGTTAGGTATGATTGATAAAAGCTCCCACATAATCATCTGAGAGTTGTAACTCCATAATATTCTGATTTGTGAAGAGAACAAGAAATCAGGGTTAATTCTATAATTTTAACAGCACATCATAAACAAAAATTAACCATGGGGTCACTTAGGGGTTAAACGAAGGCCAAAAGAGCTCTAAAGTCTAAAAGGTGGGTCAACACTGATAGAAACAGGGTTTCATGCATTTCGAGAATCGAAGCAACACATAAAATCCTAATTTCAGATCCACTTAAATTAAAGAGGTTCTGATAAAGATAAAATTCATCTAAACCTCCTAAAATTCATATAAAAATATTCCAAGAGGTTTGGTACCTTTGGTTTGACTATCTGTACACATTTTGACCTAGAACAGAGTTTCAGATGGAATTCTATCCTAATTTGGGCTTCTGTGCAAATTGCTCAATCAAACATTGTCAAAACTCAAATCCAACTTCACCATTATATTTTTTGGGTCTAAATTAGATTTATGCCAAAATTTTGGCCCAATCAGAGTTCATCTTGACCTAGTTTACATTTTAACCCTTAAAAACTCTATTTCTTACCTTTAGACCCTTAGGTTTCAAATTCTTTGCAAAAGGGTCCTTAACTTTTCATCATTTTCTTTATTCTGGTCCCTGCCGCCATTGATGTGAACACAGCTCTGCAACCGAGATTCGAGGGAGGATTCCTCCCTCAAATTAAATCCAAATCCCACTAAAATTAAGAAGTGTGTATTTTGAACATGGTGGAGAGGAGAGGAGGGGAGAGGAGAGGAGAGGTTGGTCATGGCGAGGAGGAGGGATGGTCAATATGGTAGTCTAGGGTATGGTGGAGGAGTGATAAAAGAGGGGAAACCCTAAGGGGCAGTAGTCAGATGGGAGGTGGCTGAACAATGAGCGAGATATGGAGAAGGGTTAACAGAGAGGTCGTTGTTATTGCTACCAAAGGAGAGTCCATCTGCCTGGCTGTGGAGGACATGGGCATAAGAGAGGTGCCTGCACGAGGACCAGAGGGGGACCTGGTAAGGTGTCTGCCTGACGCCCTAAGTCGATGAATAATGCTAGACCACTGCCGTCGCCTGACTGCTACAAGAGGTTTACCATTGACGTTGAAGTTCCAATGTTTGAGGATACAAAGAGCTTCAAACTTATGCTCAGAGGTGCTTTAGTCAGGGAGGTGATGACTGGCAACCCTTCCTAGATTGCATCAAAAAATTGGTAAATTCACTTGCACTCTTAGTTGAAGGTTGGAAGATCTCTACCTTATCCCCTACGAGATTTGTTCTTTTTGATTCGGGTATGATGGATGTGGAGCGAATTCGGTTTAAATCTTCTATGTTTGAGAATTTAACCATGATCTCTACCCTATTCCCTTTGATGGGGCCTTGCTGGATCCGCCGCCTCAAAAGATTGGCCCTCGGTCAGGGAGTTTAGAAATAAGTGGTTTGCTACTGTACCTTAGGTCGCAAAGTGTGGTAGCATCTGCTTTGGCTAGATATGCGAATGTGGCTGAGGATGCGGAGATTGGTTTGAGGGAATGGGATGGCAGAGCACTGTATGTTAATGTGGAGGCCTTCAGAGGAGGATCGCTACCAGAGAAGTTTATTCTCAGGTGTGGTGGGAGTTCTTGGCTTTTGCGGTTGAAACTTGGGGAGGTGGTGAATGAGCTCCATGAGCAGAAGGTGCAGTGAACCTATGCGGAGATTGTTAGAGAGGAGCATTCTCTAGAGCAAATAGGGAGAGGCACACCTGAGGAGGCTCCCGAGCCAAAGAAGAGGAAAGATCATCATTACAAGGAGATGGTAGAGGAGGAGATGGCTGTGATGGGGGATGACAAAGCTGCATAAGAGGATGAGCAGTCTGCTGGGGTGCTACAAGAAATCCCAGTGAACTCTATGGTACAAATTTCCCCTTTCACTGTTGCCAAAGACTTGACATATAGGGCTGGAGCCTCGTCAAAACCAGCCTCGAGGAGATCCCCTAATAAGCTAAGGCAAAGAAGAAAGAATTTGGTGTCCAAGAAGGTGGATGAGAACTCCATTGCAATGATACTTAGAGCTGAACACATGCCTCGAACAAAAATGGGGGTTCTCAAAAGGGGAGATGAGAGTTCTCTCCTGGAATGTGTGTGGGTTGCTCGTTAAAATTCGAAGGGCCTCACTTATGAGATATCTTAGAGAATGGGATATTGAATGTGCTCTCATTCAAGAAACGCATATTGAATGTGAGGACAGTCCCATGTGGACTAATTTCAAGAAGAATGGGTATGCTGGCTGTGTGGCAGTAGAGGCAAATGGAAGAGCTGAAGGGATGGCTTTTTGGTGGAAGGAAGCATGCCCATATGTGATTGAGGTTATTAAACCTAGGCATGCTATCTCCTGTCGATGTAAGATGATCCAAGGGGAGATGGAATGTTTAATTACTGGTGTGTATGGCCCGTGCGCTGCTAGCAGTCGGTCAGAATTGTGGGAGGACTTAACTCAGTTTGCGAGACATTCATAGGGGCTGCCATGGTTAGTCAGGGGTGACTTCAACTGCACCTTGACAGAATTAGACAGATTGAGTGGATTAATGGATAATGCTTCCCTTGGGTTCCAGCTAACAGTACAAGAGCTGGGTTTGAATGAGTTTCCTACTGTTGGGGTGGAATTTACATGGAGAAGTGGGAACGGCTCATGCTCAAAATTGGACAGATACTTCAAGAATGCAGAGTTGATGGAAAAATTCCACTTATCCTCGGTGGCAGGGCTGGAGCGTCCCTTCTCAGATCATATGTCGCTGGTCTGGGCCAGTGGAGACAACATCCATGTTGGGTCTTACTTTAAACTTAGAAAGTCTGTGCTTAGAGAGTAGGGGTTCCGTGAAATGATTGAATCTTGGTGGAGATCCAACTAGGCTGAGGGTACCGCAACTATTAAGCTGGCTGCTAAACTCGCATCTATGCGTTCCATGCTGAAAGCATATGGTTCCATAGTGGTTGTGCTGAGAAACCAAAAATGCACTGAAGCTCTAGCGGCAATACAACAGTTTGATGTTAAGGAGGAGCTACCATTCTGCCCGAGCAGCAGCAGCTAGACAGGAAAAATTGGCAGAACATAGTGGCTGAGGAAGACTTAAAAGGAGAAATGGATTAGCACGAGCATTCACACCAACTTTGTCTCAAAGAGGGGGATGCCAATACCAAATATTTCCATTTGGCAGCTAGCGCACGAAGAAGACAAAACCTTATCTCTTCCATTGTTGTGGATGGTCAGTAAACTTCATCTATTCATGAAATCAAAGCCGCAGCCATTAGATACTTTAGGGACAGTTCTCGGGCTGTAGGAAGGGGGGTGTGGAAAATGGCAAGACTAGTCTTTCCTTGAATCTCTGTGTAGCAGACTAGCAGCTTGGTGACTCCCATCTTTGAAAAAGAAGTTTTGGAAGCTCTTAATGATTTGAATAATGAAGGATCACCAGGTCTAGATGGCATACAAGTCTTCTTTTACAAAGAATTTTGGACTGTGTTGAAGGGGAAGGTGATGGAGGTAGTTGGGGAATTTGAAAGGGGCAATTATGGCTTTGACAAAATTAACAGATCATACCTATTTTTACTCCCAAAAAAGCCAGATGCAAACTACTTCCTGGAATTTAGACCAATTGCTTTGTCTAACTCCATATACTTGTTGGTGAGTAAGGTTTTGGCAAATAGATTAAGGTTCTTCAAGACCACATGCTACTAGTGCAGTCCGCTTTCCTCCCCAACAAGTCATTACAAGAATCCTTCATTATGGCATAGGAGATGGTGATGGGTTGGCATAGGAGAAAGTGTAAAGCTTTCCTTTGGAAGGTAGAATTCTGGAAGGCATATGATTCGATGTCGTGTTAATATTTATGGGAAATATTCAAGAGAAGGGGATTTCCATCACTATGGCTGCAGTGGATGAAACAATGCATCACCATTGCTTCTTTCTCACCCTTGATTAATGGTAGGCCTTATGTGACGTGGATCCAGCCACAATGTGGTGTTAGACAGGGATGCCCACTTGCACCACTTGTGTTCAACCTTGCGGTTGACACTTTGACGAGGTATGCTTGCAGATTGTCGGAGGCTGGTATCATCAGAGGGTATTCCATCTCCAATAGGAATGCCCTGGCTCCTGTTTTGCAATATGCTGACGATAAGTGTTTTTTGTAGAAGGGAATGCACAAGAAGCACAAGCATTACTCCACATGGTACAGATATTTGGGGAAATAACGAGTTTGAAATTGAATGGTGATAAATCTTCCTTGGTGTGTTTTAGGCTAACCGGTGATGAACAAATGGCCATCTCCTCCATATTAGGTGATGTAAATACATTTACACTACTTAAGATGTCTATTTATGCATGTTCTTAAGCATAGGATTGCATTGCATGATATAAATATTGCATAACATGCATCATCTTGCATTTAGAGTAGTTTGAATAAAATGGAGGTTAATTGTCTCCTTTTATGTGCTTGGACGGGGCAAACTTTTTATCAGGGTCTCAGATCGAAGATCCAACCGTACAGATGTGATCAGGGCGACGATTGGAGTTCAACGACTCCAAGATCGCCCTAATCAGGCATTTGTAGCATCAAATAGTGACCAGGGAACCCTAGAAGATCAAGGGCTAGGATGGTGTAAATCCGCACTTCAAATGACAAATCCGACTGCACGGATGAATTTGGATCGACGATCGTAGCCTAACGACGCAAAATCGAGTCAATCCGACACCCGTGGCACCATCTACAACATCTAGAAGATGGACGGCCAAGATGGCGCCACGTGGTGCCATCTCAGCCACCTAAACGCCCGCATGCAACTGCTGAAGCCTCTGCATCTGCCCCTCTCTGCCGTTGGATCTCGATCCAACGGCTGCGAACGGCTATGCCTTAAATCGTCCGCGCGACAATCCGCGCTCTGCAGTGCAGTGGGCGAGGGTGTTATTGCGATTAGCGGACGCGGGTTTGAGCCGCAGCGAGGAGGTGAAGGGCGCGGGCGAGCGGGCACGGGTGTGCATCGGATCTTGATCGGGCGGCCGTCCACGCTCAATAGCGTTGACGCACTATTGCACACCCGCGCCTCATGCGGCATCGCACGTGTTGGGGCGGGCATGCAGGGAGCGGGCAAAGGTGCAATCACAGCTGTCCGATCTCGCGATCGGACAGCTATGGATGGCTGAACGTGCGGTAGGCGTTGAGAGTGAGCAGTCGAGCAGGTGCGCGTGGGGAGCAGCCACTACGCCCATGTTGGGGCTTTAGCGACGGTTTTATCCGTCACTAAAGACCCCTTATTTAATGTTTTAATGATGTAATGACCAATTTGCCCCCACTCCTTGCAACTATAAAAGGAGACCCCCTCCATATGAAATTCTCATCCCTTCCTTCTCTTCTCTACCTCCCCAAAGCTCAAAAGAAGCTTGTCCCACACCCGGGATGCTCCTTGCAAGATAAAGTCCAAATTTTCGTCCCCGTTCGGAAGTGGATCCCGCGACGACGACGACGTGCTGCTCCGTTCCCATTCTTCTGCTTCATTCTCCTTCGTCCTGCTCCGTCCTCCTTCATCCAGGCGTCGTCCCGTCTGGCTCATCCTCCAAGTGATCATCGAGGAGGATAACTTCTCTCTCCCATTCTTCTTTATAGCTTTTCTAGTGTAGAATTTTCCTACTTTCTAGTGTAGCTGATTTCCCGCTTTCTAGTGTAATTTTTATTTGGTTTGATTGTATAAACATTTTGAAATATTGAATGCATGTTCACTTTCTCTCTCTCTCTCTTTCTCTCTTTCAGAAGAGAAGCTTGTCCCACACCCAGGATGCTCCTTGCGAGATAAAGTCCAAATTTTCGTCCCCATTCGGAAGTGGATTCCACGACGACGACGACGTGCTGCTCCATTCCCGTTCTTCTTCTTCGTCCTCCTTCGTCCTGCTCCGTCCTCCTTCATCCAGGCGTCGTCCCATCTGGCTCGTCCTCCAAGCGATCGTTGAGGAGGATAACTTCTCTCTCCCATTCTTCTTTACAGCTTTTGTAGTGTAGCTGTCTAGTGTAATTTTTATTTGGTTTGATTGTATAAACATTTTGAAATATTGAATGCATGTTCTCTTTCTCTCTCTCTCTCTCTCTCTCTCTCTTTCTATCATCTTCCTTTAGTCTGATAGCTTCATTGTAATTACATCACCGTGCTTTTCAAAAATTCTAAAAAAAAATATAATTGCGAATATAGATTGACGTAGACTCCCTGTGTTCGACCCAGAATTTAAATTTCGGTATAAATTTTATGTGTTGAATATGAATTCTTCGCTTTCAAGCTACAACGACAAGGTTTTAAAACCAAACACGTTAGCGTAGCAATTCATGCACTCAACATTTTGGCGCCATTGCCGGGGAGGCAATGATTTCCGATCTTCTTTTCGCATTTCTTGCACTTTATTATTTTCTAACTTGCTTTCTCTTGTGTCTATTGTTTTGCAGAGACCTCCATAAAGGAATCAACAAGCGGTAGACTGGAGTAAAGTGTAGTTGAAGACAACTGTAAGTGCTCCCCATTCTTCCCCCCACCATAGATTTCATTCTCCACATTTAATCCAAATTCCAATTAACCTAGGTGTTTCCATAAATCCTAGGAATAGTTTGGTTGTTTGGATTTTCACTCACATTCATTCCACCCTCATTTATAAAAAAAATAACAAAAAGATAATCTTGTGGGGTAATTTTCAACAAACACACAACATACACCCACATTCAAGGTACTTAATCAAATTGATTTGTTTCTACTCAACCGGGTTCTGATCTGTGAAACCGGTACACACAAAGCAACATATAAAAGAGTAGAAATCATTCTAGGTTAACCATCTTTGAGTGCCTAACTTAGTGGTGCATTTGTGGCCAATTGTTTGAGTTGTTTGGGCCACACCACTCTATTTAAAACCAACTCATCAAGTAGATCCTCCTTAGGGTTTTCAATCTAGGTCTATTCCAGGCACTCTACTTTCTTTCTGACTTTAAAGAAAAAAAATCTTCACCCGTGTTTTACAACTTGATTTGCCTAAAAACTTGATTGCAATTCACCTAATTTGAAACCCTAAAAGCTACTTAAGCAAGATTTGAACATTAAAATTCACGCATCATAAATAATCTTGCTTGAAAACCCTGGTTGTGCATGCACTTACACAAATCTCAATCAATCATTAAGGGCACAACCCATTTTAAGGGCCCATCACATTCCATAAGCACCACAATCCCAGGCCTTAATAAAATTGAGTAGACGTTGGCCTTAAGGTCTAATTCGCTCTTCAGGGCCTAGTCTGAGATTGTTTTTGATTAACTTGTACTGATTAATCTGATGTCTTGCTAGGGGGTAGCGTCAAACGACCGTGGCTGGGGGGTACACTAGGAACCGGAGGCGAAAGCCGAAGGAAGAACCTTCTCCCTAGTCCCTCCTTCTAACTGGTTGGATTAAACAGACGCGAGTAGAGTAAATCATTTACAGTCTTAAGGTGGGTTTTGGGAGTCAGTATATCCTTAGGCTACCCCACTTAAGGACAGCCTTGTTTTGTTGTGCTGCAGGGTCCCTATCCCCAGTCCTTCAGACCTTCTCCTAGTTTATGCTGAGAAGACGGTCATTGAATCCCCAATTGGAAGGACCATTAGAACATCCTAGGATGTGCAAGTTGGATTTTGGTCAAATTGATCCCATGGCCCACCAACAACCTCCTCTGCTTGGAAATCCACAGGAAGAATTTCGAAGGCAGCTGGAACAAATATAGAGAATGCAGGAATGGTTCCAGAGAATGCAGGGTGCTCAGCCCTTGAAGGATTTTTATGATCCTTCAAATTACGCGGAACGTCCCAGCGTCCAGATTCCAGCCGATGACTAGAAATCAAGCCCAAAGTGTTAAGCCTGATTAAACATTATCATGGACTTGGCTCTGAAGATCCGTTTTAGCACTTGGAGGACTTGACCACTTTGGTCTAGGCCACTAAGGCTCGAAACGTAAATGAGGAGCAAATGATTATGGGCTCTTCCCCCACTCTCTTAGGGATAAGGCCGCGCATTGGTATAGGACAATAGGAAGACCAATTACAACTTGGAATGAGTTGAAATCTGCCTTTCTGAAGAAATTCTTCCCAGTTGGACGTACCAATGCTTTAAGACGAGCAATCACTACTTTTACCCAGTGGCCAGGGGAGCAGTTTCATGTGGCCTAGGAGCAATTCCAGAACTTATTGCAGAGGTGTCCACACCACAAGGTGTCGAAATGCCAACTTGTGCAGATCTTCTATCGTGAGTTGACTGAGCAACTCAGAAATCATGTGGATGCTTCTTGCGGAGGCAATTTCCTCAATAAAGATGCAGGTAGTGCACATGATTTATTTGAGGAAATGAGTGAGAATTCAATTAATCATGCCTCCATGGATACTTTTAACCGATCCCAGCAGCCCATATCAAATGTCAATGAAGTCCATGACTCTCATTCATTTGATATGGAATTGATTTGTAACAAACTTGATAAGGTGGACTTGGTTGCTAAAAGAATGGAAGAGTGGATGGTTGGCAATTCTATGAACAACTCTCGATCCACTCAATCCCAAAATTCGGGATTCCATTCCTCATGAGCTCCTTTTGGACGGGAGTTCGTGAATCAACTCGATGCGGCTCAACCTGTGAGTCAGCATTTTTCGGAGCCCCACGGGTTCCAAAATGGGGCCTTTGATCCCAGTTTTTCTGATCCTTCCCTTTCTTTCTCTCCATCCTCACACTATGAGGATGTCTGCGCTGTACAAGAGAATGTTAGATCCAACCCCTACTTGAATGCCTATAATCCAGGTTGGAGAAACCACCCTAACTTCTATTGGAAAAATCCAGGGCAACAGACCCAATTCCGACCCGGCAACTATTCTCCGCAATGACCAATGGGTCAGGGTCAAGTATATACTTAGTTGCCTCCGAATCAGGTCAATTAGCCAGCTTGGAATGCTCGTCAACCCACAGGGCAGGCTGATTTGAACTGTCAAATGGTAGAGATGCAAGGATCCATGCTCCAGCTCATGCAGCAAATGAAAAACTCGCTAGACATCTTGCAATCCGGGCTCATTGCTAACTCTCGTCAACTTGGATCTCTACCATCCCAACCCATACCCAACCCACGAAATATTATGAATTCAGGCAATCAAGCTCATGGGTACGAAAATCAGAGGGACCCACACACACATGCTCAGGTGGTTGAGCAGGGTTCCTCGTCTTCTTCTTCTTCTGCAAATCAACAATTCATGGTTAATCAAGCCCCTCCAATCTTTCCTAACCCTCCCTAAGACCCAAATTCTTGTGCATCTGCAAATTCTATCACTTTGAGGAGTGGTAAGAAGACTCAGGATCCACAACCACACTATTCTGATCTTTTGATTCCTGTAGAACCTGAGGAGAGAGAGGAGAATCCTGAAGGGGAAATCAAGGCTCAAGAACCTGATTCCAAAGATCTGACTCATGTTCCTTTTCCTGAAGCCTTAACCAAAGCAAAGAAGAAGAAGTCTATTGATAGTAATGAGGAGCTTCTGAATTTATTTAAGAATGTTGAGATCAATATCCCGCTCCTTGATGCTATTAAGCACGTACTGGCTTATGCAAAATTTTTAAAGGAATTATGTACACAAAAGCGTAAGTCGAGAGAATCTGTTCCGAGGAAGGTGGTACTCTTCGAGCAGGCTAGCTATGTTATCCTGCACTACCTCCCTCAGAAAAAGAGAGATCCTGGTGCTCCTTTGATTTCTTGCGTTATCGGAGATTACACATTTGATAGAGCACTTTTGGATCTCAGTGCATCCATCAACCTAATTCCAACTTCTCTTTAGGAGAAGTTTGGGTTAGGTGAACTTCGGCCAACTTCAGTAACGCTACAGTTAGCAGACCATTCGGTCACAAACCCGCGAGGCGTTATTGAAGATGTTATAGTTAAGGTCAAGGATTTCTATTTTCCTGTAGATTTCCTTGTCCTTGACATGGATGTACCTGATAATCTGAGGAACACGCCCATCATTCTAGGGCATCCATTCCTGGCTACCGCTAAGGCCAACATTAATTGTGAAAGCAGTAGCATAGAAATCACCTTTGGGGACCAACGAATGAAATTGGATATTTTTAAGGCGATCAACAAATTTGAGGATTGTGGATTTATTGAGGAACTTGATGAGGATAATGATAACATTGAAACTTGTTTGACGGTTTCTTCAATTGAAAGTTCCTCTTTGGATGATGAATTTGACCCGCAACCCTCTATGGCTGACCTGACATCTTCGGAAGAGGTTATTGATTTTGTTCACTCACAACCTCTTCCTCTTGTAAAATCTTCAGCATCTTCCCTACCATCAATCATCAACCCGCCCCAGCTTGAATTGAAACCATTGCCCGAGAATTTGAAATATCAATTCTTAGGACATCAGAATACGCTCCCTGTGATTATCAATGCTAAATTGATCAAGGTCCTAAAGGAACATAAGGAGGCAATTGGTTGGACCATTCATGACCTCAGGGGGATCGAGCCATCTTACTGTAATCATAGAATATTTTTGGAAGATGGATCCTGCCCTTCTCGCCAGATGCAGAGGAGATTGAATCCAAATATGTGAGAAGTGGTCAAAAAGGAAATTATCAAGTGGCTCAATGCAGGAATTATTTATCCATTCTCGGATAGTCCCTGGGTAAGTCTCATGCAGATTATTCCAAAGAAAGCCGGGATTACCGTTGTGACTAATGAGAGAGGAGAATCTGTCACAACTCATTCAGCTTCGTCTTGGAGAGTTTGTATTGATTACAGGAAGCTGAACACAGCCACTAAAAAGGATCATTTTCCCCTGCCCTTTATCGATCAGATCTTGGAAAAATTAACCAGGCAGAAGTACTTCTATTTTCTTGATGGCTACTCGGGATGCAACCAAGTTCCTATCCATCTCGAGGATCAGGAAAAAACTACTTTCGCCTATCCCTATGGAACCTTTGCTTTTCGTAGGATGCCTTTTGGGTTATGCAATGCACCTACGACTTTTCAAAGGTGTATGCTAGCCATATTTTCTGACATGGTGGGAGAGTTTATGGAAGTCTTCATGGATGATTTCTCTATTTTTGGAGAATCATTTGACTCTTGTTTGACAAATTTGGAAATGATTCTTAAGCGATGTATCAAAACACGATTGGTCCTTAGCTAGGAAAAGAGTCATTTCATGACCCAAGAAGGCATCGTTTTGGGTCATGTAATCTCTGAACGGGGAATTGAAGTGGACAAAGCTAAGGTTGATGCCATCGCTAAACTTCCTCCTCCCACATTTGTTACAAAAATCCAATCATTTCTTGGCTAGGTGGGATTTTATCGAAGATTCATCAAGGATTTCTCGAAGGTTGCTCACCCTTTGAGCAATCTTCTTGCCAAAGAAATGCCGTTTATTTTTGACGAATCATGCCGAAAGGCATTTGATTTCCTGAAAACGGTAGTCACCTGTGCTCCAATTTTGCAACCACCAATTTGGACAGCCCCTTTTGAGATCATGACCGACGCTTCTGATTACGCGGTCGGGGCTGTCCTGGGTCATAAAATTGATCGAAAGCCCTCTGTTATCTACTACGCTAGTAAAACTCTAGATGAAGCCCAGAGGAATTACACTATTACTGAAAAGGAATTACTAGCTATAGTGTTTTCTTTGGAAAAATTCAAGGCTTATCTCTTAGGGTCTCATGTTATCATCTATACCGACCACTCGGCCTTGAGACATCTCTTGGCCAAAAAGGATGCTAAACCCCGACTTATTCGTTGGATTCTTCTTCTTCAAGAATTTGATCTTGAAATCAAGGATAAAATTGGGGTACAAAATGTGGTAGCGGATCATTTGTCGAGACTCTTAGGTGATTCTTCTTGTCCGGACATTCCGATTGCTGACACTTTTCCGGACGAAACTATTCTTACAGTTTTAGGTGTCCACACGCCATGGTTTGCTGACATTGTTAACTCTTTGGCCGTTGGTCAAATCCCCCAGGATTGGACCAAGCAACAACAGTATAGACTCAAATCTGAGGCCAAATACTACTTCTGGGAGGACCCTGAACTGTATCGCATCAGCTCTGATCAGATTATTCGCCGATGCATACCAGAGAATGAATTCAATAGTATACTCGAGTTCTACCATGCATTTGGGTGTGGTGGACATTTCTCCGGGAAAAAGACGGCTGCAAAAGTCTTGCAATCTGGATTCTATTGGCCATCTTTATTCAAAGATGCCCAGGATTTCTCAAGGTCATGTTCTCGATGTCAGGCAATCGGGAGCATAACTAAGAGAGACATGATGCCCCTAAACCCTATTCTTCCTATCGAAATTTTCGATGTTTGGGGCATCGATTTCATGAGACCTTTTATCCCTTCATTTGGATATCAGTACATTCTTGTTGCTATTGATTATGTGTCCAAATGGATTGAGGCAATTCCCACCCAAACTAATGACCACAAGGTGGTCATCAATTTTGTCAAGAAAAATATCTTCAGTAGGTTCGGGATTCTGAGGGCTATCATCAGTGATGGAGGCACTCATTTTACTAATGCCCAATTCCAGAATTTATTGGCCAAATACGGGGTTAATCACCGAATTTCCACACCTTACCATCCCCAGATGAATGGACAAACCGAGATCTCCAATCGAGAGATCAAGAATATTCTGCAAAAAATAGTTAGGCCTGATCGCAAGGATTGGACTCAAAAGCTTGAGGATGCTCTTTGGGCCTACCGTACGGCATATAAAATGCCCATCGACATGTCTCCATTCTGTTTGGTGTATGGAAAGGCATGCCATCTACCCGTAGAGATTGAACATAGGGCATTCTGGGCAATAAAACGATGCAATTTAGATCTGAATCTAGCTGGGAAGACCAGGAAACTCCAACTATCTGAGTTGGAGGCTTAGAAATGATGCTTATGAGAATGCCAAGATCTACAAGGCTCGGACCAAAGCTCTACATGATCAACTGATTTCCCACAAGAGCTTTGAGCCAAACCAGAAGGTCTGGTTATTCGATTCTAAACTTAAGCTCTTTCCTAGCAAACTTAGATCTAAATGGAATGGCCCTTTCATAATTGACTAGATTTTTCCAAATGGAGTCGTTCAGATTTCTGACCCAAAGATGGGTAATACATTTAAAGTCAATGGTCAACGTCTGAAGCCTGTTGTTGACCGTATTCTTCCAGAACCCGTTTCTGACTTAGTTGCTCTAGCCATTCTGTGACTTCTTTGGCTGGACTTCGCCTAGCTGATGGCATTAAACTCAGCAGTTGTATATATGACACAAGGCTGGTACGAGCTTCATATTCAGGTGACATCTTTCATATTCTACCCTTTCTTTCATGTCTCTTCTTCAATGAGGACATTGCATCAGCTAGGCATGGGGGTGTGGATTCATTTTTGAATCATTTGTTCAGCTTTGTAAAATTCATGTAAATTATTTTTCTCTTCTTAATTATACATTAAAAAAAATCAAAATTAGGAAGGATTAGTTGGACATTAGGATCTGAACACAAAGACCCTTCAGGTATGTTAGGACTTAATTAGCCATGTATCCACTAAAATGTGGATTTGTCTTTTGAGTCCTTGCCATCTTAATTATATCGTAATTGGAATAAATAAGTTTAGGTGATAAGTACACGACTTATCAACCCACCCTCTGATTTGAGAGAATTTCTGAGTTTTAAGCATCTACACACTTTCTTTGCACTGACTCGTTGTTCGGCAATTTTAACGGAAATTGGGTAGCTAATGAACCTTCTAGGGTGATATGGCTGGCAAGTTATCATGGGTAACAGCCCATAGGTAGGTTGTCCAGAGCCCAATCACTGGACCTTTCTTTTTTTGCTGCCTTTAGGTAAATCTTAGACCAGGGAAGCCACCTACTTAAAAAAAAAAATTGAAAAGAAAAGGAGAAAAGAAAAAAAGAAATAAGTCACACTTCGCCGCACGAGTATGGTTGGCAAGTTGTCCGTGGTAATAGCTCATCGACCAGTTGTCCAGAACCCAGCTCAGAAAATGCACTAAAAAAATTTCCAAAATACCTAGGAAGTAGCAGAGAAGTAGAATAGACTGGGGAGATATACACTGGATTCACCCTTGTGTTGACCCCGTAAAAGAATAAAAGTAGGGAGAAAGCTACCGATTATAAAGATACACCTTTAGGCAGAATTATTTTAAGGTCACCTAGAGGCGTAGAAATCCGAAGTCCATTTTAATTGCCGGTCAACGAGTTTATCACATTCACAATAAGATGCTTAAAACTTAGGGTTCTCATCAAATCTTGGGTGAGTTGAATGGCTGTAGAAAGCCACTCTTAAACCCTAAAATTTGAAAATCCAAAAAAATTAGAAAAGAGGAAAAAGAGAAAAAGAAATTTTTCTTTGAATAAGGTGAGGGCTTGAGGCGGTCTGCATTTTGGCAGATACTCGGGCATTGTTGTGTCTTTGAAGGTTTAGATCCTAAGTAGACAATTTCTTTATGATTGAAAATAACTCATCACAAATAATCGAACCTAATTCTTTTATAAATAGCATATAGTTTTTGCTAGGGACTAGCAAAAGATAGGCATGGGGGTATGATGTAAACACATTTACACTACTTAAGATGTCTATTTATGCATGTTCTTAAGCATAGGATTGCATTGCATGAATAAATATTGCATAACATGCATCATCTTGCATTTAGAGTAGTTTGAATAAAATGGAGGTTAATTGTCTCCTTTTATGTGCTTGGACAGGGAAAACATTTTACTAGGGCCTCGGATCGAAGATCCAACCGTACTGATGTGATCAGGGCGACGATTGGAGTTCAACGACTCCAAGATCGCCCTAATCAGGCATCTGTAGCATCAAATAGTGACTGGGGAACCCTAGAAGATCAAGGGCCAGGATGGTGTAAATACACACTTCAAATGACAAATCCGACTGCACGGATGAATTAGGATCGATGATCGCAGCCTAACGATGCAAAAATCGAGTAAATCCGACACCCGTGGCACCATCTACAACATCCAGAAGATGGACGGCCAAGATGGCGCCACATGGTGCCATCTCGGCTGCCTAAACGCCTGCATGCAACTGCTGAAGCCTCCACATCCGCCCCTCTTTGTCGTTGGATCTCGATCCAACGGCTGCGAACGGCTGTGCCTCAAATCGTCCGCGCTCCGCAGCGTAGTGGGCGAGGGCGTTATCGCGAGCAGCGGATGCGGGTTCGAGCCACAGCGAGGAGGCGAAGGGCATAGGCGTGCGCCGGATCTTGATCTGGTGGCCGTCTGCGCTCAATAGCGTTGACGCGCTATTACACGCCCGCACCTCACGCGGCATTGCACACGTTGGGGCTAGCGCACAGCGAGCAGGCAAAGGCGCAATCACAGCCGTCCGATCTCGAGATCAGACGGCTGTGGACGGCTGAACGTGTGGCAGGCGTTGAGAGCGAGCAGCCGAGCAGGCGTGCGTAAGGGGCGGCCACTACGCCCACGTTGGGGCTTTAGCGACGGTTTTATCCATCACTAAAGACCCCTTATTTAATGGTTTAAAGATGTAATGACCAATTTGCCCCCACTCCTTGCAACTATAAAAGGAGACCCCCTCCACACGAAATTCTCGTCCTTTCCTTCTCTTCTCTACCTCTCCAAAGCTCAAGAGAAGCTTGTCCCACACCCGGGATGCTCCTCGGGAGATAAAGTCCAAATTTTCATCCCCGTTTGGAAGTGGATCCATCCCGTGCTGCTCCGTTCCCGTTCTTCTGCTTCATCCTCCTTCGTCCTGCTCTGTCCTCCTTCGTTCAGGCATCATCCCGTCCTGCTCGTCCTCCAAGCGATCGTCGAGGAGGATAACTTCTCTCTCCCATTCTTCTTTATAGCTTTTCTAGTGTAAAATTTTCCTGCTTTCTAGTGTAGCTGATTTCCCACTTTCTAGTGTAATTTTTATTTGATTTGATTGTATAAATATTTTGAAATATTGAATGCATGTTCTCTTTCTCTCTCTCTCTCTCTCTCTCTTTCTCTCTTTCTATCTATCTTCCCTTTAGTCTGATAGCTTCATTGTAATTACATCACCGTGCTTTTAAAAAATTCTAAAAAAAATAATTGCGAATATAGATCGACGTAGCCTCCCTGTGTTCGACCCAGAATTTAAATTTTGGTATAAATTTTATTTGTTGAACACGAATTCTTCGCTTTCAAGCTACAACGACAAGGTTTTAAAACTAAACACGTTAGCGTAGCAATTCGTGCGCTCAACATTAGGTACCCCCTGATTACTCTCCCGATTAGATATTTGGGCCTACCTCTGAAATGTGCTAAACTAAAGCAGAGTAACTGGCATGCTTTATTTGATAAAATCTCTGTCAAGCTACAAGAGTGGAGCAGCAGATATCTTTCCAAAGGTGTCAAACTTATTCTCTTAAACTCGGTGATAACTTCCTTGCTTGTTTTTTTCTTCTCTATGTTTAAAGCACCCAAGTCCATCTAGAAGCACATTGACGTGATGCGGAAGCGATTCTTCTGGAAGGGAGCAAATCATGAAGGTAAATTTCTCTAACCATTGAAGTGGGATAGTCTATGTATGCCAAAAGATCAAGGTGGCATGGGAATAAAATCTCTTAAAGAGTTCAATGATGCTTTCTTGCTTAAGTGGGCCATCAAATTGCTTAATGGTGAGAATAATAATTGGGTGGACCTTATTAAAGAAAACTATGGCAGCTCGCATAGCTCCCTGGACCGGCTCCAACCACTTAAGCTATCTCCCTTCTGGAAATCAGTGATTCAAGCTATGAAGAACAACTGGCAGATGTTTCAACCTATCCTAGGTGATGGACGTTCCTTTAAGTTTTGGTAGGAGGAGTGGTCGTCTTTGGGCCAACTAAAGGAAGTCTATCAAAGAGCTTATGCGGCTGACATGAATAAAGGGGACTCGATCTACAGGTTTTGGTCTGATGGAGATGATGCCTAGCAGATTAATGGGGGTGATGATAACGCTACATTTTATGGTGATAATTTTGCCAATCAGGGTTTATCTTAAGGGTAACATGCACAAATAACACATCATAAATGGGCATGGGAGCATTACATGCATTGCACATTGAGATTGCTTATAATCAGTGTTAATGGCCATTTGTACAAGTTCATATCAAAACAGGCCTCAGATGAGTGATCGGACTGCACGAATGGATTCAGAACGATGAACGGAGTCCAATGGACTCAAAATCGATCAAATCTGATATCTGGAGCTCCTACAACTAGCCCAAGAAGTTTTGGACGTTGATCATCAGATCAACGGCCCACAGGCAGCCACGTGGCGACATCTGATGCACCCGCACCCGCACCTGCGGCGCACCTCATCAACATGCACCCTCGATCAGATCCTGACCGTTGGATTCTCATCCAACGGTCGACCCACGCTGTGCCCGATTTTGTCACCGCGACCATCCGTGGGTCGCAGCACAGCAGTCGATGCCCTTTCTCCGTGCACCCGATGCAGGATCGAGCCGCACCGTTCATTAGATCCAAGGCAAAGGCGTGCGTAGAAGAAATTGAACCATCGATGAGCACGCGGATGGAGCGGATGAAGGCACGCAGCGCTATCGTGAGCGCTCATTCTAGATGCGCGCAATGACCTGCAGGACGCTCGCTGCGCAAGCGCGATCTGTGAGCGAGCCCTCCGCGCAATCTCAACCGTCCGATCTTTGATCGGATGGCCCTCAAGGCACGCACACGGATCGCGAAGGAGAAGAAGAGCAGATGCGCACGATGGATCAGTGGGCAACGGTCTACATCAATGCTTTCGGCATGGTTTTAGCGACGTCCCGGACATTGCTAAAGCCCCTACCCAAATTACAAACCCCTTCTTCCTATATAAACCCCCTCCAACTACCCATGTAAAGCATTCAATTCCCTTGCAAGTCTTCTACCCTACTCCTAGCCACCCTTATCACCCTTTTGTAATCACCAGAGTCGACGAGCCACTGACGGAGCCCTCCTCCACCGCTGTGGCTGCCTCGCCGTCTCCTTTCTCTCTCTCTCTCTATCTTAGCATTACTTTACTTTAGCTTAATCATTTGTCTATGGTTGTATTTACAAAAACTTAAGTTTCATGTTAAATAAAGATGTTTCTTTTCTAGCTATTGTTGCTCCTTTTTTTTTACCAAGTGTTTTTCCTTATTGTGAGTTTCATGAATGACATGATCAAAAGATTCTAACCTTACCCTCTCTCTCCCCCTCACTCATTTCTTTTCTCCTACGTTTTCTTGCAAGCAAAACCCGCCATTTCCGTGACAACGTAGTGACAGAAAACCCGATCACGTCCGTTTCTTTATTTAAAATCGACGTGCAAACGCAAGCTACAATGACATTCTTAAACAAATGTGTTCGGATCACGTCAGGTTTTGGCGCCGTTGTCGGGAGGCAACGGATTTATTTTGCCACTTGCATTCTACATCCATACACTCACATTGTCTGACTCATTTTCTCCCTCTACTTGATTGATCGCAGGAACTCAACGTTGGGGCGACGAAGGAGCGTGACTCATGACAGCAGGGATGGAGTAAACACAGTAAGGACCGGTTGTGAGTATTTCTTTTCCTGTGGTTGTTTGCTTGCTTGAAAAATTCTAAAAAATTTTAAAATCAGACAAAAATTGGCGTGGTAAATGATTGCTTGATCCTCATCGTTAACTCATCACCGAACAAAAAAATACAGTCTAACGTTCTTAAAGACTTAATCCTTTTGGAGTGTTCTCTTTCGTTTTGAGTGGTGTTTGCGAAGCCACCGTGAATTGACATTGGCCGCGCCACTCACCCTTAAAATCGACTCATTTGGTAGAAACTACATGAACACTAGGATGAGCACATTAGGGTTTTAGAGCTTCATCACGCTAAAGGAAATTCACTCTTACCTGTTATGTGCAAAACTTGGTGTGCCTACTTGAAACTTGCCTGAAAACATTAAGACACGTCAACCCTAAAAGACACTAAAGTAAGGACAAATGCTAAAAGACACCACATCTTAAATCCTTGCTTGAAAATTATGTCTTGTTAGGAGCATACACATATGAATTGGATAACTAAGAGGCACCACCCCAATTAACGCCTCATCACATAACCCAAGCACAAGCACTGCCCTAGCCCCATTAAAATTGAGTAGACATGCCCTAGGCAGGAATGGGTTAAGTCTCAAGAGGCGTGGTTTTGTTTGCTGGGCACTTGGCCTTCATTCCCTTAGTAGAATCTAGTGACTAGGCTACGGGGAAGTGTCAAACGACCGTGGTTGTGGGGTCTACGGAACCGACGGCGCAAGCCAAAGGAAGAACCTTCCCCATAATCCCCTCGTAATCAACCTGGCCAGATTAGCTTTGGGAAGGGTGGTCCTGTGCCTACAGACTTGATCATTCCTTTGGAGATTTGTAGGTCCCCTAAGGAATACCCTGTAAGGACTAGGCTTGTCTGCTTGGTTGTGCACACACGCTTCTTGTATCTGTCTCTCTCCACATCCCTCCCCCATTCTTCTCTAGTGTATGCACGGGAGACGATCACTTCATCCTGAGTTGTTTGTTTTGTGATGGGAATCCAGGAGACTTGTCCTTGCTAGAGATATGGTCGAACCTAGAGTAGATGAGGTTGAGGACCAACCTCCACCAGATACGATGGCCATCATCCAGGCTCAGATTAATGCAAACCACCAGCTTTGGCAGTAGCAGATCAACACTATCATGCAAACCATACACCGGTTGTAGAACCTGCAGGAGCAACCACCACCACCTTTGCAAAACCCACAGGGGCAACCACCACCTGATCCACCACAATTCCAGGGCCAACCTAGGCCCCTCTATGACTTCTACAATCCTTCTACGATTTGGATCGAACCGCACCTTAGGGTCCCTGAGGGGGGAGATGATTTTAAGCTGAAACCAAACATCCTAAGCTTGATTAAGAGCCACTTTCATGGGAGCTCAAATGAGAACCCCTTCCAGCACCTAGAGGATCTTGACCAGATCGCCTGGACTGTAAAACCCAGGAACATTAGCCTAGACATTGTTTTGATTAAGATATTCCCCTTCTCACTGAGAGACAAAGCATCTCACTGGCTTAGGACTTTAGGAAGACCTATCTCCACCTGGGAAGAACTGAGGCATGCATTTCTAAAGAAATTCTTCCCCATAGGAAAGACCAATGCCCTCAGAAGAGCCATTACCACCTTTACACTCCAAGGCGAGGAATAGTTCCATGAGGCATGGGAGAGATTTAACGAATTATTATGGAAATGCCCACACCATGAGGTTCCGAGGTGGCAATTGGCCCAGATCTTCTACCATAGTCTGGACAGCAACCTTCGGAACTTTGTCGATGCCTCATGCGGGGGAAACTTCCTGAACAAAGACGAGGAGAGCACGTTTGAGCTCTTCAAGTCTATGAGCAAAAATTCGCTCAACAATGCCTCCATGACCTAGTTTAGTCAATCTAGTCAACCACGTGGTGGGATCTATAAGTTACAAGCAAATTCTGAAACGGTTGACATGGATATCATTGCTAAGAAATTGGATCGAGTGGAATTGGTAGATAAGAAAATAGATGAACTATTGAACCAAACCAGGAACCCACTACAGACTCTCTCCCTCTTAAAGGGAGCTCACAATGTAGACCTAGTCTAGCCACTAAGCTAGATGCACATGGAACAACCCCTGACCATGTTCCAGGGAGGAACCTTTGCTCCCTCAACCCCTGATTATTCACTTCCCTCCCCCTTGACACCTTCTATCTTTGAAGATGTCCAGGCTATCCAAGGTTATTCCAAACCTGACCCCTTCTCCAACACCTACAACGTTGGATGGCGTAATTACCCAAACTTTGCTTGGCCGAACCAGAAATCGCCTTAATTCCAGAACCAGCCCAAGCCAAACCATCAGCCAAACCCGCCCTCCTATCAACAAGGTCCACCAGTTAGACCCCCTTATAACCCAAATAGGGCGACCCCTCCCCCACAAAACCAAATGGACACCTTCATAAAAATGATGGCTGAAATGAACCCAAAAGCACCAGGAGGAAATGGCTTTAGTGAAGGGACAGTTGAGCCAGCTGTTGGATTGTAAACAACAGAGATCCCTTCCTTCTCAGCCACAACCGAACCTGGGAAATGTGATTAACAGAGGCACCAATTTGCAAGGGTTCCAAGGCAATCCCAGACAGGCCCACATGGTCTAGCCATCCCCACAAACACCCCCTGGGTTCAGTGCTTTTTCTTCCTCTTCTTCTCAAGGATCAACCCATGGTCCCAATGCCTCTGCAAATGCAGTGACCTTGAGAAGCGACACTAAAACCTAGGAGCCCAAATGTTCGACTCCTCCCGAGACTTTACCCCTGAAATACCTGACTCTGAAGACGAGGAGGAAAGACCCAAGGACATGGAAATGGACCTTGTTCACATTCAGACACCATATCCTAAGGCCTTGGAAAAGATAAAGAAAAAGAAAGTTATTGTGGAAAATGAGGAGGTTTTGGAAATCTTCAAGCAGGTTCAGATTAATATCCCACTCCTCGAGGTCGTCAAGCACATTTTGGCTTATGCTAAGTTCTTAAAGGATGCTTGTACGCCGAAGCATAAGCCACAACCCCAAGCACCTAGGAACGTTGTACTCTCAGAGCAAGCCAGTTCTGTGATCTCTAGCAACCTTCCGCTCAAACGAACTGACCCAGGATCATCCCTGATATCCTGCAATATTGGGGACATGACATTTGATAGAGCGCTTCTGGACTTAGGTGCTTCAATCAATCTGATCTCGATAACCTTGTATCACCAATTTGGATTTGGAAAGTTGATGCCTACACCTATGACCATCCAGTTGGCTGATAGATTCGTGAAAACCTCGAAGGGGGTTGTCGAGGATGTGATTGTTTGGGTCAAGGACTTCTACTTCCCGGTCGACTTCTTGGTGCTCGACATGGAAGTCCTTGAACAGCTACAGAACACACCCATCATCCTAGGCAGACCTTTCTTAGCTACAGCTAAGGCAAACATCGATTGTGACATGAGATACATGGAAATCACCTTCGGAGATAGGAAGATGCAGTTGGATATCTTAAGGGCGACCAAGTCTTTCGATTGTGACTGGATTGAGGAGCCCATTGGCCGGTTGTCCAGAACCCAGCCACAGGACCACTTTCTTCTTATTGCCTCTAGGTATATGATGTAAACACATTTACACTACTTAAAGTGTCTATTTATGCATGTTCTTAAGCATAGGATTGCATTTCATGATATAAATATTGCATTACATGCATCATCTTGCATTTAGAGTAGTTTGAATAAAATGGAGGTTAATTATCTCCTTTTATGTGCTTGGATAGGGCAAACATTTTATCGAGGCCTTGGATCAAAGATCCAACCGTATGGATGTGATCAGGGCGACGATTGGAGTTCAACGACTCCAAGATTGCCCTAATCAAGCATCCGTAGCATCAGATAGTGACCCGGGAACCCTAAAAGATCAAGGGCCAGGATTGTGTAAATCTGCACTTCAGATGATAAATCTGATCGCACGGATGAGTTCGGATCGATGATCGTAGCCCAACGACACAAAAATCGAGTCAATCCGACATCCGTGGCACCATCTACAACTTCCAGAAGATGGACGGCCAAGATAGCGCCACGTGGCGCCATCTCAGTCGCCCAAACGCCGCTTGCATCTTGTGAAGGCCTCGCGCCTGATTGCTCTCCGCCGTTGGATCTTAATCCAACGGCTGTGGGCGCTCGTGCTTAAAAGCATCTGCTCGACCATCCGCGCCCCATAGCGTAGTGGTCGAGCGCGCTTTCGCGAGTGCCGGGCGTGGGTTCGAGCCGTGGAGAGGGGCTGGAAGGCGCGGCGATTGGGCGCGGGTGGAGCGTCAGATGGAGATCGGACGGCCGCGCGCGCCCGATAGCGTCCACGCGCAATTGAACCCGCGGGCGGACGCGCGATCGCACGCGAGCGGGCGCGCAACCCAGCGGGTGGAGACGCATCTTAAGCCATCCGATCTCGCGATCGGACGACTGAAAAGTGACGAACGTGCGCAAGCCGTTGAGCGCGTGAGCAGGCGAGGAGGCACGCACGAGCCGCCCACGACACCCACGTTGAGGGCTTTAGTGACGGATTTATCCGTCACTAAAGACCCCTCTTTTATTATTTTGAAGTTGTAATGTCCATTTTGCCCCCACTCCTTGCAACTATAAAAGGAGACCCCCTCCATACGAAATTCTCATCCCTTCTTTCTCCTCTCTACCCCTCCAAAGCTCAAGAGAAGCTTGTCCCACACCCGAGATGCTTCTTGCGAGATAAAGTCCAATTTTCGTTCCCCTTCGGAAGTGTATCCCGCGACGACGATGGCGTGCTGCTCCATTCCCGTTCTTCTGCTTCGTCCCCCTTCGTCCTGCTTCGTTCTCCTTCGTCCAGGCATCATCCCATCCGGCTGTCCTCCAAGCAATCGTTAAGGAGGTTAACTTCTCTCTCCCATTCTTATTTACAGCTTTTCTAGTGTAGAATTTTCCTGCTTTATAGTATAATTGATTTCCCGCTTTCTAGTGTAACTTTTATTTAGTTTGATTGTATAAATAGTTGAAACATTGAATGCATGTTCTCTTTCTCTCTCTCTCTCTCTTTCTTTTAGTCTGATAGCTCCATTGTAATTATATCGCCTTGCTTATCAAAAATCCTAAAATAATATAATTGCGAATATAGATCAACGTAACCTCCCTGTGTTCGACCCAGAATTCTTTTCGGTATAAATTTTATTTGTTGAACACGAATTCTTCACTTTCGAACTACAACGATAGGTTTTTCAAAACCAAACACGTAAGCGTAGCGATTCGCAAAAACGGTTCAACATTTTGGCGCCGTTGCAGGGGAGGCAACGATTTCCGATCTTTCCTTCGCATTTCTTGCACTTTATTTGTTTTCTAACTAGCTTTCTCTTGTGTCTATTGTTTTGCAGAGACCTCCATCAAGGAATCAACAAGTGGTAGACTGGAGTAAAGTGCAGTTGAGGACAACTATAAGTGCTTCCCCATTCTTTCCCCCACCATAGATTCCATTCGCCACATTAAATCCAAATCCTAATTAACCTAGGTGTTTGCATAAATCTTAGGAATAGTTTGGTTGTTTGGATTTTCACTCACATTCATTCCACCCTCATTCATAAAAAAAAAATAATAAAAAGATAATCTTGTGGGGTAATTTCCAACAAACAGACAACAAACACCCACATTCAAGGCACTTGATCAACTTGATTTGTTTTCTACTCAACCGGGTTCTGATCTGTGGAACCGGTACACACAAAGCAACACATAACAGAGTAGAAATTATTCTAGGTTAACCATTTTTGAGTGCCTAACTTAGTGGTGCATTTGTGGCCAATTGTTTGAGCTGTTTGGGCTGCACCACTTCATTTAAAACCAACTCATCAAGTAGCTCCTCCTTAGGGTTTTCAATCTAGGTATATTCCAGGCACTCCACTTTCTTTCTGATTTTAAAGGAAAACAATCTTCACCTGTGTTTTACAACTTGGTTTGCCTAAAAACTTGATTGCAATTCACCTAATTTGAAACCCTAAAAGCTACTTAAGCAAGATTTGAACATTAAAATTCATGCATTATCAATAATCTTGCTTGAAAACCCTGGTTGTGCACGCACTTACACAAATCTCAATCAATCATTAAGGGCACAACCCATTGTAAGGGCCCATCACATTCCATAAGCACCACAATCCCAGGCCTTAATAAAATTGAGTAGACGTTGGCCTTAAGGTTTGATTCGCTCTTCCGGGCCTAGTCTAAGATTGTTTGTGATTAACCTACTTGTACTGATTAAATTGATGTCTAGCTAGGGGAGTAGCGTCAAACGACCGCGGCTGGGGGGTACACTAGGAACCGGAGGCGAAAGCCAAAGGAAGAACCTTCTCCCCAGTCCCTCCTTCTAACTGGTTGGATTAAACAGATGTAAGTAGAGTAAATCACTTACAGTCTTAAGGCTGGTTTTGGGAGTCAGTAGATCCTTAGGCTACCCCACTTAAGGACAGCCTTGTTTTGTTGTGCTGCAGGGTCCCTATCCCCAGTCCTTCCGACCTTCTCCTAGTTTATGCTGGGAAGACGGTCATTGAATCCCTGATTGGAAGGACCGTTAGAACACTCTAGGAGGCGCAAGTTAGATTTTGGTCAATTTGATCCCATGGCCGAACAACAGCCTCCTCTGCTTGAAAATCCACAGGAAGAATTTCGAAGGTAGCTGGAACAAATGCAGAGAATGCAGGGTGCTCAGCCCTTGAAGGATTTTAATGATCCTTCAAATTATGGGGAATGTCCCGGCATCCAGATTCCAGCCGATGACGTAGAAATCAAGCCCCAGGTGTTAAGCCTGATTAAACATTATCATGGGCTTGGCTCCGAAGATCCATTTCAGCACTTGGAAGATTTGACCAATTTGGTCCAGACCACCAAGGCTCGAAACGATAACGAGGAGCAAAGGACATGAGGTTCTTCCCCCACTCTCTTAGGGATAAAGTCGTGCATTGGTATAGGACAATATGAAGACCAATTACAACTTGGAATGAGTTGAAATCGGCCTTTCTGAAGAAATTCTTCCTAGTCGGTCGTACCAATGCTTTGAGACGGGCAATCACTACCTTTACCCAGCGGCTGGGGGAGCAGTTTCATGTGGCCTGGGAGCGATTCCAGGACTTATTGCGGAGGTTTCCACACCACGAGGTGCCGAAATGGCAACTCGTGAAGATCTTCTATCATGGGTTGAATGAGCAACTCAGAAACCATGTGGATGCTTCTTGCGGAGGCAATTTCCTCAATAAAGATGCAGATAGTGCACATGATTTATTTGAGGAAATGAGTGAGAATTCAATTAATCATGCCTCCATGGATACTTTTAACCGGTCCCAGCAACCCAGATCAAATGTCAATGAAGTCCATGACTCTCATTCATTTGATATGGAATTGATTTGTAACAAACTTGATAAGGTGGACTTGGTTGCTAAAAGAATGGAAGAGTGGATGGCTGGTAATTCTATGAACAACTCTCGATCCACTCAACCCCAAAATTCGGGATTCCATTCCTCACAAGCTCCTTCTGGACGGGAGTTCGTGAATCAACTCGATGCAACTCAACCTATGAGTCAGCATTTTTCGGAACCCCATGTGTTCCCAACTGGGGCCTTTGATCCCAGTTTTTCTGATCCTTCCCTTTCTTTCTCTCCATCCTCACCCTATGAGGATGTCTGTGCTGTACAAGAGAATGTTAGATCCAACCCCTACTCGAATGCCTATAATCTAGGTTGGATAAACCACCCTAACTTCTCATGGAAAAATCCGGGGCAACAGACCCAATTCCGACCCGGCAACTATGCTCCGCAACGACCAATGGGTCAGGGTCAAGTATATACTCAGTTGCCTCCGAATCAGGTCAATCAGCCAGCTTGGAATGCTCGTCAACCCGCAGGGCAGGCTGATTTGAACCGTCAAATGGTAGAGATGCAAGGATCTATGCTCCAGCTCATGCAGCAAATGAAAAACTCGCTGGACAACTTGCAATCCGAGCTCATTGCCAACTCTCATCAACTCGGATCTATACCATCCCAACCCGTACCCAACCCGTGAAACATTATAAATTCGGGCAATCAAGCCCAAGGGTATGGCAATCAGAGGGACCCGCACGCACATGCTCAGGTGGTTGAGTAGGGTTCCTCGTCTTCTTCTTTTTCTAATCAACAATTCATGGTCAATCAAGCCCCTCCAATCTTTCCTAACCCTCCCCAAGACCCAAATTCTTACACTTCTGCAAATTCTGTAACTTTAAGGAGTGGTAAGAAGACTCAGGATCCACAACCACACTATTCTGATCTTTTGAATCCTGACGAATCTGAGGAGAGAGAGGAGAATTCTAGAGGAGAAATCAAGGCTCAGGAACCTAATTCCAAAGATCTGACTCATGTTCCTTTTCCTGAAGCCTTAACAAAGCAAAGAAGAAGAAGTCTATTGATAGTAATGAGGAGCTTTTGAATTTATTTAAGAATGTTGAGATCAATATCCCGCTCCTTGATGCTATTAAGCACGTACCGGCTTATGCAAAATTTTTAAAGGAATTATGTACACAAAAGCGTAAGTCGAGAGAATCTGTTCCGAGGAAGGTGGTACTCTTCGAGCAGGCTAGCTATGTTATCCTGCACTACCTCCCTCAGAAAAAGAGAGATCCTGGTGCTCCTTTGATTTCTTGCGTTATCGGAGATTACACATTTGATAGAGCACTTTTGGATCTCAGTGCATCCATCAACCTAATTCCAACTTCTCTTTAGAAGTTTGGGTTAGGTGAACTTCGGCCAACTTCAGTAACGCTACAGTTAGCAGACCATTCGGTCACAAACCCGCGAGGCGTTATTGAAGATGTTATAGTTAAGGTCAAGGATTTCTATTTTCCTGCAGATTTCCTTGTCCTTGACATGGATGTACCAGATAATCTGAGGAACACGCCCATCTTTCTGGGGCATCCGTTCCTGGCTACTGCAAAGGCCAACATTAATTGTGAAAGCGGTAGCATGGAAATCGCCTTTGGGGATCAACGAATGAAATTGGATATTTTTAAGGCGATCAACAAATTTGAGGATTGTGGATTTATTGAAGAACTTGATGAGGATAATGTTAATATTGAAACTTGTTTGAGAGTTTCTTCAATTGAAAGTTCCTCTTTGGTTGATGAATTTGACCCGCAACCCTCTGACCTAACATTTTCGGAAGAGGTTACTGATTTTGTTCACTCAAAACCTCTTCCTCTTGTTGAATCTTCAGCATCTACCTTACCATCAATCATTACCCCACCCCAGCTTGAATTGAAACCAATGCTCGAGAATTTAAAATATCAATTTTTAGGACTGTAGAATACACTCCCTGTGATTATTAGTGCTAAATTGACAAAGGAGCAAGAGATTAAATTGATTAAGGTCCTAAAGGAACATAAGGAGGCAATTGGTTGGACCATTCATGACCTCAGGGGGATCGAGCCATCTTACTGTAATCATAGAATATTTTTGGAAGATGGATCCCACCCTTCTCGCCAGATGCAGAGGAGATTGAATCCAAATATGCTAGAAGTGGTCAAAAATGAAATCATCAAGTGGCTCGATGCAGGAATTATTTATCCAATCTCTAACAGTCCCTGGGTAAGTCCCGTTCAGATTGTTCCAAAGAAAGCCGGGATTACTGTTGTGACTAATGAGAGAGGTGAATCTGTCACAACTCGTTCAGCTTCCTCTTAGAGAGTTTGTATTGATTACAGGAAGCTGAACACAGCCACTAAAAAGGATCATTTTCCCCTGTCCTTCATTGATCAAATCTTGGAAAAATTAGCTGGGCAGAAGTACTTCTGTTTTCTTGATGGCTACTCGGGATACAACCAAGTTCCTATCCATCCCAAGGATCAGGAAAAAACTACTTTCACCTGTCCCTACGGAACCTTTGCTTTTCGTAGGATGCCTTTTGGGTTATGCAATGCACCTGCGACTTTTCAAAGGTGTATGCTAGCCATATTTTCCGACATGGTGGGAGAGTTTATGGAAGTCTTCATGGATGATTTCTCTGTTTTCGGAGAATCATTTGACTCTTGTTTGGCTAATTTGGAAATGATTCTTAAGCGATGTATCAAGACACGACTGGTCTTTAGCTGGGAAAAGAGTCATTTCATGACCCAAGAAGGCATCGTTTTGGGTCATGTAATCTCTTAACGGGGAATTGAAGTAGACAAAGCTAAGGTTGATGCTATAGCTAAACTTCCTCCTCCCACATCTGTTAAACAAATCAGATCATTTCATGGCCATGTGGGATTTTATCAAAGATTCATCAAGGATTTCTCGAAGGTTGCTCGTCCTTTGAGCAATCTTCTTACCAAAGAAACGCTGTTTGTTTTTGACGAATCATGCCGAAAGGCATTTGATTTTCTGAAAATGGCAGTCACCTGTGCTCCAATTTTGCAACAACCAATTTGGACAGCCCCATTTGAGATCATGACCGACGCTTCTGATTATGCTGTCGGGGCTGTCCTGGGTCAGAAAATTGACCGAAAGCCCTCTGTCATTTACTACGCTAGTAAAACTCTAGATGAAGCCCAGAGGAATTACACTGTTACTGAAAAGGAATTACTAGCTGTAGTATTTGCGTTGGAAAAATTCAGGGCTTATCTCTTGGGGTCTCATGTTATTGTTTTTACCGACCACTCGGCCTTGAGACATCTCTTGGCTAAAAAGGATGCTAAACCCCGGCTTATTCGTTGGATTCTTCTTCTTCAAGAATTTGATCTTGAAATCAAGGATAAAGCCGGGGTGCAAAATGTGGTAGCGGATCATTTATCGAGACTCCTAGATGATTCTTCTTGTCCGGACATTCCGATTGCTGACACTTTTCCGGATGAAACCATTCTTACAGTTTTAGGTGTCCACTCCCCATGGTTTGCTGACATTGTTAACTATTTGGCCGTTGGTCAAATCCCCCAGGATTGGACCAAGCAACAACGAGATAGACTCAAATCTGAGGCCAAATACTACTTTTGGGAGGACCCTGAACTGTATCGCATTGGCTCTAATCAGATTATTCACCGATGCATACTAGAGAATGAATTCAACAGTATATTCGAGTTCTGTAATGCATCTGGGTGTGGTGGACATTTCTCCGGGAGAAAGAAGGTTGCAAAAATCTTGTAATCTGGCTTCTATTGGCCATCTTTATTCAAGGATGCCCAAGAGTTCTCAAGGTCATGTTCTCGATGTCAGTCACTTGGGAACATAACTAAGAGAGACATGATGCCCCTAAACCCTATTCTTCCTGTAGAAATTTTCAATGTTTGGGGCATCGATTTCATGGGACCCTTTATCCCTTCATTTGGACATTAGTATATTCTTTTTGCTGTTGATTATGTGTCCAAATGGATTGAGGCAATTCCCACTCGAACCAATGACCACAAGGTGGTCATCAATTTTGTCAAGAAAAATATCTTCAGTAGGTTCGGGATTCCGAGGGCTATCATCAGTGATGGTGGCACTCATTTTACTAATGCCCAATTTCGGAATTTATTGGCCAAATACAGGGTTAACCATCGAATTTCCACACCTTACCATCCCCAAACGAATGGACAAGCTGAGATCTCCAATCGAGAGATCAAGAACATTCTGCAAAAAACGGTTAGGCCTGATCGCAAGGATTGGACTCAAAAGCTTGAGGACGCTCTTTGGGCCTACCGTACGGCGTATAAAACGCCCATCGGCATGTCTCCATTCCGTTTGGTGTATGGAAAGACGTGCCATCTACCCGTAGAGATTGAACACAGGGCATTCTGGGCAATCAAACAATGCAATTTAGATCTGAATCTAGCTGGAAAGACCAGGAAACTCCAACTATCTGAGTTGGAGGAGCTTAGAAATGATGCTTATGAGAATGCCAAGATCTATAAGGCTCGGACCAAAGCTCTACATGATCAATTGATTTCTCGCAAGAGCTTTGAGCCAAACCAGAAGGTCTGGTTATTTGATTCTAAACTTAAGCTCTTTCCTGGTAAACTTAGATCTAAATGGAATGGCCCATTCATAATTGATCAGATTTTTCCTAATGGTGCCGTTCAGATTTCTGACCCAAAGACGGGTAACACCTTTAAAGTCAACGGTCAACGTTTGAAGCCTGTTGTTGACCGTAATCTTCCAGAACCTGTCTCCGACTCTGTTGCTCTAGCCATTCTGTGACTTCTTTGGCTGAACTTCGCCTAGCTGACGGCATTAAACTCAGCAGTTGTACATATGACACAAGGCTGATACGAGCTTCATATCCAGGTGACATCTTTCATATTCTACCCTTTCTTTCATGTCTCTTTTTCAATGAGGACATTGCATCAGCTAGGCATGGGGGGGTGGATTCATTCTTGAATTATTTGGTCAGCTTTGTGAAATCCATATAAATTGTCTCTCTTCTTATTTAAAAAAAAAAAAATTAGGAAGGATTAGTTGGACATTAGGACTTTTCAATCCTAAGAAATTTTACATTAGGATCTGAACACAAAGACCCCTCAGGTCTTTGGACTTAATTAGCCTGTGTATCCACTAAAATGTAGATTTATTTTTGAGTCCTCACCATCTTAATTCTATTATAATTGGAATAAATAAGTTTGGGTGATAAGTACACGACTTATCAACCCGCCCTCTGATTTGAGGGAATTTTGAGTTTTAAGCATCTACACACTTTCTTTGCACTAACTCGTTGTTCGACGATTCTAACGGAAATTGGGTAGCTAATGAACCTTCTAGGGTGATATGGCTGGCAAGTTATCGTGGGTAACAGCCCATAGGTAGGTTGTCCAGAGCCCAGTCACTGGACCTTTCTTAGTTTGCTGCCTTTAGGTAAATCTTAGACTAGGGAAGCCACCTACTTAAGAAAAAAAAAAGGAGAAAAGAACAAAAAGAAATAAGCCACACTTCGTCGCACGAGTATGGCTAGCAAGTTGTCGGTGGTAACAGCTCATCGACCGGTTGTCCAGAACCCAGCTCAGAAAATGCACTAAAAATTCCCAAAACACTTAGGAAGAAGCGGAGAAATAGAATAAATCGGGGAGATATACACTGGATTCACCCTTGTGTTGACCCCGCAAAAAAAAATAAAAGTAGGGAGAAAGCTACCGGTTGTAAAGATACACTTTTAGGTAGAATTCTGGTTAGGTCACCTAGAGGCGTAGAAATCCGAAGTCCGTTCTAACGGCCGGTCAACGAGTCTATCACAATCACAATAAGATGCTTAAATCTTAGGGTTCTCATCAAATTTTGGGTGAGTTGAATGGCCGTAGAAAGCCACTCTTAAACCCAAAAATTTGAAAATCCAAAAAAATTAGAAAAGAGAAAAAGAGAAAAAGAAAATTTTCTTTTAATAAGGCGAGGGCTTGAGGCGGTCTGCATTTTGGCTGATACCCGGGCACTGTTGTGTCTTTGAAAGTTCAGTTCCTAAGTAGACAATTTCTTAATGATTGAAAAATAACTCAAGTCCAAATAATCCAACCTAATTCTTTTATAAATAGCATATAGTTTTTGCTAGGGACTAGCAAAAGATAGGCATGGGGGTATGATGTAAACACATTTACACTACTTAAAATTTCTATTTATGTATGTTCTTAAGCATAGGATTGCATTTCATGATATAAATATTGCATTACATGCATCATCTTGCATTTAGAGTAGTTTGAATAAAAAGGAGGTTAATTGTCTCCTTTTATGTGCTTGGACAAGGCAAACATTTTATCGGGGCCTCGGATCAAAGATCTAACCATATGGATGTGATTAGGGCGACGATTGGAGTTCAACGACTCCAAGATTGCCCTAATCAGGCATCCGTAGCATCAGATAGTGACCCGGGAACCCTAGAAGATCAAGGCCAGGATGGTGTAAATCTGCACTTCAGATGATAAATCCGACCGCACGGATGAATTCGGATCGATGATCACAGCCCAACGACACAAAAATCAAGTCAATCCGACATCCGTGGCACCATCTACAACTTCCAGAAGATGGATGGCCAAGATAGCGCCACGTGGTGCAATCTCAGCCGCCCAAACGCCGCTTGCATCTTGTGAAGGCCCCGTGCCCGATCGCTCTCCGCCGTTGGATCTTAATCCAACAGTTGTGGGCGCTCGCGCTTAAAAGCGTCCGCTCGACCATCCGCGCCCCATAGCGTAGTGGTCGAGCACGCTTTCGCGAGCGCCGGGAGCGGGTTTGTGCCGTGGGGAGGGGCTGGAAGGCGCGGCGATTGGGCGCGGGTGGAGCGT
Organism: Thalassia testudinum; assembly: GCA_037157565.1. Classification (NCBI taxonomy): domain Eukaryota; kingdom Viridiplantae; phylum Streptophyta; class Magnoliopsida; order Alismatales; family Hydrocharitaceae; genus Thalassia; species Thalassia testudinum. The sequence goes on from JAZHRO010000024.1 coordinate 81,997,933, forward strand.
CAGATGGAGATAGGACGGCCGCGCGCCTGATAGCGTCCACGCGCAATTGAACGCACGGCCGGACGCACGATCGCATGCGGGCGGGCGTGCAACGCAGCGGGCGGAGATGCATCTTAAGCCGTCCGATCTCGCGATCGGACGGCTGAAAAGCGACGAACGTGCGCAAGCCATTGAGCGTGCAAGCAGGCGAGGAGGCACGCGCGAGCCGCCCACGACGCCCACGTTGAGGGCTTTAGTGACGGATTTATCCGTCACTAAAGACCCCTCTTTTATTATTTTGAAGTTGTAATGTCCATTTTGCTCCCACTCCTTGCAACTATAAAAGGAGACCCCCTCCAAACGAAATTCTCATCCCTTCTTTCTCCTCTCTACCCCTCCAAAGCTCAAGAGAAGCTTGTCCCACACCCGAGATGCTTCTTGCGAGATAAAGTCCAATTTTCGTTCCCCTTCAGAAGTGGATCCCGCGACGACGACGGCGTGCTGCTCCGTTTCCGTTCTTCTATTTCGTCCCCCTTCGTCCTGCTTCGTTCTCCTTTGTCCAGGCGTCGTCCCGTCCGACTCGTCCTCCAAGCAATCGTCGAGGAGGATAACTTCTCTCTCCCGTTCTTATTTACAGCTTTTCTAGTGTAGAATTTTCCTGCTTTATAGTGTAATTGATTTCCCGCTTTCTAGTGTAACTTTTATTTAGTTTGATTGTATAAACAGTTGAAACATTGAATGCATGTTCTCTTTCTCTCTCTCTCTCTCTCTTTCTTTTAGTCTGATAGCTCCATTGTAATTATATCGCCTTGCTTATCAAAAATCCTAAAAAAATATAATTGCGAATATAGATCAACGTAGCCTCCCTGTGTTTGACCCGGAATTCTTTTTGGTATAAATTTTATTTGTTGAACACGAATTCTTCGCTTTCGAACTACAACGGCAGGTTTTTCAAAACAAACACGTAAGCGTAGCGATTCGCAAAAATGGTTCAACAGTAAATTTGAGATCAGGGAAGCCACCTACATAAAAAAAAATAGTAGAAAAAAGAACAAAATAAGCCACACTTCACTGCACGAGTATGGCTGGCAAGTGGTCATGGGTAATAGCCCATTGGCCAGTTGTCCAAAGCCCAGCTCACTAAATGCACAAGAAGATCCAAAACACTTAAGGAGGAAGCGGGGAAATATAGCAATCCAAGGAGAAATACACTGGAAACACCCTTGTGTTGACCCCAAATAAAATAAAAGTAGGGAGAAAGCTACTGATAGGACAGATACACCTTCAGGCAAACACTTCCTTTTTCGGTCACCTAGGGGCGTAGAAACCCGAAGTCTATCTGAATTTCCATTGAGTGAGTCTATCATGATCTTCACACCAAGATGCTTATCACTTAGAGTCTTTTTTGAGTTTTGGGTGGGTTGGGTAGCCGGAAAAAGTTACCAACACACTCTCAACTCCAAAAATCCAAAAAAATGAGAAAAGATGAAAAGAAAAAAATATATATGCCTTAAAGCAAGGATTCAGGCGATTCATATTTTGGCAGACACCCGGGCATTGTTTAGTCTCTGTAGGTCAGGATCCTAGTATATTTCCTCCTGTTGACAAGTAATAAAATGTCTAAGTGATCAATTCCTGAATTCTGACTAAGAATAACGGCTAGGATGAACCTTGCTAGGGACTAGCAAGGAGTAAGCATGGGGGTATGATAACACTACATTTTATGGTGATAATTCTGCCAATCGGGGTTTATCTTAAGGGTAACATGCACAAATAACACATCATAAAAGGGTATGGAAGCATTACATGCATTGCACATTGAGATTGCCTATAATCAGTGTTAATGGCCATTTGTACAAGTTCATGTCAAAACAGACCTCAGATGAGTGATCAGACCACACAGATGGATTTAGAACGACGAACGGAGTCCAACAGACTCAAAATCGATCAAATCCGACATCTGGAGCTCCCGCAACTAGCCCAAGAAGTTATGGTTGTTAATCATCAGATCAACGGCCCACGGGCAGCCATGTGGCGGCATTTGATGCGCCCACACCTGCGACGCACCTCATCAACACGTGCCCTCAATCAAATCCTGACCATTGGATTCTCATCCAACGGTCGACTGGCACCGTGCCTGATTTCGTCGTCGCGACCATCCGTGGGTCGTAGCGTAGTGGTCGATGCCCTTTCTCTGCGCACCCGATGTAGGATCAAGCCGCACCGTGCATTAGATCCAAGGTGAAGGAGCACGTAGAAGAAATTGAACCGTTGATGAGCGCGTGGACGGAGCGGATCAAGGCACGCGATGCGATCGCGAGCACTCATTCCAGACATGCACGATGACGCACGGGGCACGTGCTGCGCAAGCTCGATCCGTGAGCGCGCCCTCCGCGCAATCTCAACCGTCCGATCTTTGATTGGATGGCCCTCAAGGAGCGCACACGGATCGCGAAGGAGAAGAAGAGCAAGTGTGCACGATGGACCAATGGGCAAGGGTCTACACCGACACTTTCGACATGGTTTTAGCGATGTCCCGGACATCACTAAATCCCCTACCCAAATTAGAAACCCCTTCTTCCTATATAAACCCCCTCCAACTACCCATGTAAAGCATTCAATTCCCTTGCAAGTCTTCTACCCTACTCCTAGCCACCCTTAGCACCCTTTTGTAATCGCTGGAGTCGACGAGCTGCCGACGGAGCCCTCCTCCACTGTCGTGGCTGCCTCGCCGTCTCCTTTCTCTCTCTCTCTCTATCTTAGCATTACTTTACTTTAGCTTAAACATTTGTCTATGGTTCTATTTACAAAAACTTAAGTTGCATGTTAAATGAAGATGTTTCTTTTCTAGCTATTATTGCTCTTTTTTTTTTACCAAGTTTTTTTCCTTACGGTGAGTTGCATGAATGACATGATCAAAAGATTCTAACTGTACTCTCTCTCCCCCTCACTCGTTTCTCTTCTTCTGCATTTTCTCGCAAGCAAAACCCACCATTTCTGTGACAATGAAGTGACGGAAAACTCGATTTTCATGCCTCCCTGTGTTTGACACTCAGACTCACGTCTATTTCTTTATTCAAAACCAATGTGCAAATGCAAGCTACAATGACATTCTTAAATAAACGCGTCTGGATCACGTCAATGACTCTAGCAGAGAAGGCATAGGAACATGGGAGGAAAGGACACGCCTGGAGCAAGACCTAATGGCTTTTAGGCCATTGCTTGGTTCTGAAGATAGATATAGCTGGGATGGAATCTTCACTCCTACAAGAGCATATGAAAAGATCTTGATGCATTCCCACTCTATGGAGGATGATGCGGTAGGGAAAAAATTATGGCTACCGAAGATCCCAATTAAAGTCCAGATTTTTCTATGGCTATGCAGGAGGGATGGATTGGTGACAGGTGATCTCAGACATAGAAGATTGGGTGCCGTCTTACAATTTTGCCTGTTATGTGGTTTGCCCACCGATAGCTCCACTCATATTTTTTCTTCATGCGTGATCACTGATGTTATGTGGAGAAGAGTTTGTAGGGAACCTCTTCCCACTTGGGATGATCTATGGAAAAACTTTTTGCTACATGATAAACTGCCCTGTCATATGGCGGCAATCATGTGGTGTGTTTGGAGGGCAAGAAATGATTTTTTGTTTCAGGAGAGGCCAATATGTGTGGAGAAAATAGTAAATGTACGTTGGTCTCTCATACATATGTGGGGATCTACTTTGTAATCATGTCTTTATATTGATCAATAAAATGCTCTCCTGGCTTGCTATCTGATGGATGTGTTTCGTGTGTTTGAAATCGGGGTTAAGAGTAACCTGTCGTTGTAGTTGCAAAACTCGTTTATCAAATAAAATTTTACCGAAACTCCAAGGGAGTCCCAGGTCGAACACAGGGAGGTGACGTTTACTTTAATTGAAAATCGTGCTTCATTTTGGTTGTTTTTGGTATTTTGACTTTTTTTTTTTTTGCATTTTTGAAATAAAAAGATAAGCATAATAAATTCACAAGAGAGATGGAACAATTATGATATATATCACTCCAATGTTAATTACAATGATCTATGAAAGCATAAAAGAGAAAGAAGTGAGAAGGAATCTCCCGAATCGGCTGTTCGGTGAGACGACGGCGCCTGGCGGAAGCTTGGACGAAGGAGGTGAGGAGTGGGACGACGGAGGTGAGATGGAGGAGGATGTCGAATAGAGGAAAGCTTTAGCATGGCTCCGAAATGGAGGTGAGCAGGCGGAGATGATCTACTATCGGAATGGAGGTGAGAGGATGGCTCCAAGGCGACCTATGAATGGTGATGGGAAGATGGAGGAATATTTGGTGGGGTAGAGGTTTGTTACACTAATTGGAGCTGATGTGAATACATCTAAATAGCCAAAAATGTCTATTAATGCATGTTCTTAGTGTCACATTAGCATCATACATTGTAAATATTGCATAACATGCATAATCATGCATTTAGGTAAAGTTGTATAAATTGTATAGTAATTGTCTCCTTTTATGGTCAGGGAAAGGGCAATTCCTAATCGAGGCCTTGGATCGTAGATCCAACCGTACGGATCTAATTAGGGCGACGATTGGAGTTCAACGACTCCAAGATCGCCTTAATCGAACATCCGTAGCACTAGATAGAGATTGAGGAACCCTAAAGATTAAGGGTCAAGATGGTGCCAATCCACACTTCAGACGACAAATCCGACCACACGGATGGGTTCAGATCGATGATCGCAGCCTAAAGGCACGAGAATCGGTCTAATCCGACATCCGTGGCACCATCTACAACACACGGAAGATGGACGGCCAAGATAGCGCCACATGGCGCCATCTCAGCTGCCAAATCGGCCCTATGGACCCGCAGCTGCACTTTTGAAGGCAAACACATGGGCGATCTAGGCCGTTGGATCATGATCCAATGGCCACAATCGCGGTGCCTAATTGCTCCACGCGACAAAGTCGAGGCTTCAGCGTAGTCGTCGCGCCCTTGTGGGCGATGTAGGGGTCGCGAGTTTGAGCCTTACCGAGCGCCTCAATCCAGCTGGGGAGTGGGGCGCGTCGATTCTCACCATCAGATGGTGATCGTGCGGCATATGAAGTGAAGACGTGGCACGAGGACATGCGGTAGATCACATACGCGCATAATGACGCACGTCTGCACGCCTCATCGCACGTACGAGCGTGCTACAAGAGCATTTGAACGGGCACTGTGAGGACTACTTTAAGCCATCCGATCTTGAGATCGGACGGCTGATATCGCCCAAACGTGGATGTACATTTTAAGCGTGAAAGAGGAGCAGGTGCGTGCACAGCGCGCCCAACGTTTCTTTAATGTTTTTGAAGTTAAAATGTCTAAAATGCCCCCAATCCTTGCAACTATAAAAGGAGACCCCTTCCCTACGAAATTCTCATCCCTTCCTTCACCTCTCTCCCTCTCCAAAGGTTAAGAGAAGCTTGTCCCACACCCAGGATGCTCCTCAAGAGCTAAATCCAAGCTTTCACCCTCATTCCGGAAGTGGATCCCACGATGACGACGACATGTTGCCTCGTTCCCATTCTTCTGACTTCATCCTCCTTCCCGCCTCATCCTCTATCTTCTAGGCGTTGCCTCCGTCCGGCTCGTCCTCCAAGCATTTGTCAAGGAGGATAACATCTCTCTCCCTTCTTTTATCGCTTTCTAGAGTAGAATTTCCAGCTTTCTAGTTGTAATAATTTCCCACTTTTTAGTTGTAATAATTTCCCGCTTTCTAGTGTAATCATTTTCCGCTTTCTTAGTTGTTAAAACATTACTTAAATACCAAGTGATTGTTCTCTCTCTCTCTTATTGTCTATATGGATTTCAATGTGATTATTTCACCTTTTAAAAAAAATATAAAAAAATATAATTGTGGATTTTGAGATCAACATAGCCTCCTTGTGTTCGACCTAGAACTTCTCTATGAATTTTCGGTATAAATTTTATCTGTTGAACAGATTTCTTCGCGACTCGAACTATGATGATGGGTTTTCAAATCCAACTGCGAACACGTAGTTTTCTAATTTCAACATTTTGGTGTCGTTGCTAGGGAGGCAACGATTTTTCGATCTTCTTTCCGCATTTTGCGTACTTTACTATTTTCTAACTTGCTTTATCTCTTGTCTATTGTCTTGCAGATACCTCAATCAGGGAATCATCAAGCGGTAGATCGGAGTAAAGTGCAGTTGAAGACGACTGTAAGTGCTCCCCATTTTACCCCCTCCATAGATTTCATTTCACAACATTAATTCAAACCCCAATTAACCTAGGTGTTTGCATAAATCCTAGGATTAGTTTAGTTGCTTGGATTTCCACCCACATTCATTTCACCCTCGCATATAAAAAAAATCAAAGAGATATTTCTTGTGGGGTAATTCAACATATACACTACATACACCCACATTCAAGGCACTTAACCAAATTAATTTTCTTTTACTCAACCGGATTCTGATTTGTGGAACCGGTAGACACAAATCAACATATAAAAGAGTAGAAATCAGTCTAGGTTAACATTTTGTGTGCCTAACTTAGTGGTGCAATCTTGGCCAATTGTTTGAGTTGTTTGGGCTGCACCACTTAACCTAAAATCAACTCACCAAGTAGCTTCCCTGTAGGGTTTTGAATTTAGGTTCATACTAGGCACTCCACTTTATTTTTGATTTCAAAAGGAAAGTGATCTTCACTTGTGCTTGAAAACCTGGTTTCCCTCAAACTTGATTGAGTTAAGCCTAATTCTAAACCCTAAAAGCTACTTAAGCAAGATCTGAGCCTTAAAATCTACTCATCACAAATAATCTTGCTTGAAAACCTTGGTTGTGCACGCACTCACACATTCTTAATTGATCATTAAGGGCACAACCCATTTTAAGGGCCCACGACATTCCATAAGCACTACAATCCCAAGCCTAAATAAAATCAAGTAGATGTTGGCCTTAAGGACTGATTCTCTCTTCGGGGTCCAGTTTGACATTATTTACAATTAACCTGCTTGTACTGATCAATCTGATGTCTAGTTAGGGGAGTAGCATCAAACGACCACAGCTAGGGTTTACATTAGGAACCGGAGGCGCAAGCCGAAGGAAGAACCTTCTCTCCAGTCCCTCCTTCTAACTGGTTAGATTGAGCAGACGCAAGTAGAGTAAATCGTTTATAATCTTACTGTAGATTCTGAGAGTCTGTAGATCCTTAGGCTACCCCACTTAAGGACAGGCTTGTTTTGTTGTGCTGCAGGGTTCTTATCCCCAGTCCTTCCAACCATTTCCTAGTTTATGCTAGGAAGGAGGTCATTGAATCCCCGATCGGAAGGACCATTAGAGTATTCTAGGATGCTTAGATTGGATTTTGGCCAAATTGATCCTATGGCAGATCAACAGCCTTCTCTGCCTCAGGATCCACAGGAGGAATTTCAAAGGCAGTTGGAACAAATGCAAAGATTGCAAGAATGGTTCCAGAGAATGCAGAACGCTCAGCCCTTGAAGGATTTTTATGATCCTTCAAATTACGGGGAAGACCCATTTCAGTACTTGGAGGACTTGACCACTTTCGTTCAGACCACCAAGGCATGAAACGTGAATGAGGAGCAGATGATCATGAGGCTCTTCCCCCACTCTCTTAGGGATAAAGCCGCTCATTGGTACAGGACTATAGGAAGGCCAATTGCAACTTGGAATGATTTGAAATTGGCCTTCTTGAAGAAATTCTTCCCTGTCAGACGTACCAATGCTTTGAAATGGGCAATTACTACCTTCACCCAGCGGCCAAGGGAGCAGTTTCATGTTGCCTGGGAGCGATTCCAGGGCTCATTGCGGAGGTGTCCACACCACGAGGTGCCAAAATGGCAACTCGTGCATATCGTCTAACATGGGTTGACTGAGCAACTCAGAAATCATGTGGACGCTTCTTGCGAAGGCAATTTCCTCAACAAAGATGCAGATAGCCCGCACGATTGTTTGAGGAGATGAGCGAGAATTCTATCAATCATGCCTCCATAGATACTTTTAAATGGTCTCAGCAGCCCAGATCAAATGTTAATGAAGTCCACAACTCTCATTCATTTGATATGGAATTGATTTGTAATAAACTTGATAAGGTGGACTTGGTTACTAAGAGAATGGAGGAGTGGATGGCTGGAAACTCAATGAACAACCCTCGATCCACTCAATCCCAGAATTTAGGATTCCATTCATTGCAAGCTCCTTCTGGACGAGAGTTTGTGAATTAACTTGATGCGGCTCAACCTGTGAGTCAGCATTATTCGGAAACTCACGGGTTCCAAACTGGGGCCTTTGATCCCAGTTTCTTTGATCCCTCCCTTTCTTTCTCTCCATCCTCACCCTATGAGGATGTCTATGCTGCACAGGAGAATGTTAGGTCCAACCCTTACTCTAATGCTTACAATCTGGTTTGGAGGAACCACCCTAACTTTTCTTGGAAAACCTGAGGCAGTAGACCTAATTTTGACCCAACAATTATTCTCCGCAAAGACCAATGGGTCAGGGTCACGTTTACACTTAGCTGCCCTCGAATCAGGTCAATCAGCCAGCTTGGAATGGCCGTCATCCCGTAGGGCAGGCTGATTTGAACCGACAAATTGTAGAGATGCAAGGATCTATGCTCTAGCTCATGCAACAAATGAAAGCCTCACTGGACAACTTGCAAAATGGGTTCATTGCTAATTCTCGTCGACTCGGATCTCTACCATCTCAACTCATACCCAATCCGCATAATATCCAGAATCAGGGCAATCAAGCCCATGGGTACGGGAATCAGAGGGACCCACACGCACATGCTCAGGTGGTTGAGCAGGGTCCTTCTTCTCCTTCTTCCTTAAATCAAAGGTTTTTGGCTAATAAAGCCCTCCAATATTTCCTAACCCTCCCCAAGATCCAAACCCATATGCATCTGCTAATTCAATTACTTTGAGGAGTGGAAAACAAACTCAGGATCCACAACCACATTGTTTTGATTTACCGAATCTTGAAGTACCTAAGGAGAGAAAGGAGAACTCTGGAGAAGAAATCAAGGCTCAGGAACTTGATTCCGAAGATCCGACTCATGTTCCTTTTCCTGAGGCCTTGATTAGATCAAGGAAGAAGTCTATTGATAGTAATGAGGAGCTTCTGAATATTTTCAAGAATGTCGAGATCAATATCTCGCTCCTCGACGCTATCAAACATATATTGGCTTACGCAACATTTTTAAAGGATTTATTTACACAAGCGTAAGTCAAGAGAATCTATTCTGAGGAAGGTGGTATTCTCTGAGCAGGCTAGTTCTGTTATCCTACATCACCTTCCTTAGAAAAAGAGAGATCCAGGTGCTCCTTTGATTTCTTGTGTCATTGGAGATTACACCTTTGATAGAGCATTGCTGGATTTGGGTGCATCCATTAACCTAATTCCAACTTCTCTTTACGAGAAGTTCAGATTAGGTGAACTTAGGCCAACTTCAGTAATGCTACAGTTAGCGGACTGTCCGGTCACAAATCCGTGAGGCGTTATTGAAGATGTTATTGTCAAGGTTAAGGATTTCTATTTTCTTGTAGATTTCCTTGTCCTTGATATGGATGTACCTAAGAATTTAAGGAACACGCCCATCATTCTAGAGCATTCGTTCCTGGCTACTGCCAAGGACAACATTAAATGTGAGAAAGGTAGCATGGAAATCACCTTTGGGGATCAAAGAATGAAATTTGATATTTTTAAGGCGATTAACAAATTCGAGGATTGTGGATTTATTGAGGAACTTGAGGATGATAACACGAATGTTGAAACTTGTATGGCGGTTTTTGCATTTGAAAGTTGCTCCTCTGATGATGATTTGGACTCGCAACCCTCTATGGCAAACCTGCCACCTTTCGAAGAGGTTATTGATTTTGTTCACTCTCAACCTCTTCCTCTTAATGAGTCTTCATCAGCATCTTCCTTACCTTCAATCATCAACCTGCCCTAGCTTGAACTGAAACCATTACCTGAGAATCTGAAATATTAGTTTTTAGGACCACATAAGATGCTCCTTGTGATTATCAGTTCTAAATTAACAAAGGAGCAGGAGATTAAACTGATTAAGGTCCTAAAGAAACACAAGGAGGTAATTGGTTGGACCATTCATGACCTTAGGGGGATCGAACCATCTTACTGCAATCACAAAATATTTTTGGAAGATGGATCCCGCCCTTCTCGCCAGATGCAGAGTAGATTAAACCCGAATATGTGAGAAGTGGTCAAGAAGGATATTATCAAGTGGCTTGATGCAGGAATCATTTATCCGATCTCTAACAATCCTTGGGTAAGTCCCATGCAAATTGTTCCCAAGAAAGTCGGGATTACAGTTGTGACTAACGAGAAAGGAGAATCTGTCATAACTCGTTCAGCTTCCTCTTGTCGAATTTGTATTGATTACAGGAAGCTGAACACAGCCATGAAAAAGGAATATTTCCCTTTGCCCTTTATTGATCAAATCCTTGAAAGACTAGCCGGGCAGAAGTACTTCTGTTTCCTTGACGGTTACTCGGGATATAATCAAGTCCCTACCCATCCTAAGGATTAGGGGAAAACAACTTTCACCTGTCCCTATGGAACCTTTGCTTTCCGTAGGATGCCATTCGGCTTATGCAATGCACCTGGCACTTTTCAAAGGTATATGTTGGCCATATTCTCTGACATGGTGGGAGAGTTTATGGAAGTCTTCATGGACGATTTTTCTATTTTCAGAAAATCGTTTGATTCTTGTTTGGCTAATCTTGAAATGATTCTTAAAAGATGCATCAAAACAAGACTAGTCCTTAACTGGGAAAGAGTCATTTCATGACACAAGAAGGCACATCTTGGGTCATGTAATCTCTGAACGGGGTATCGAAGTTGACAAAGCTAAGGTTGATGCTATTTCTAAACTTCCTCCTCCCACATCTATCAAACAAATTCGATCATTTCTTGGTCATGTGGGATTCTATAGGAGGTTCATCAAGGACTTTTCTAAGGTTGCTCTCCCTCTGAGTAACCTTCTCGCCAAAGATACGCCATTTGATTTCAACGAATCATGCTTTAAGGCATTTGATTTTCTTAAAATGGTAGTCACTTGTGCTCTGGTGTTGCAACCACCAGTTTGGACAGCCCCATTTGAGATCATGACCGATGCTTCTGATTACGAGGTCGGGGTTATTTTGGGTCAGAAGATTGACAAGAAGCCCTCTGTCATCTACTACACTAGTAAAACTCTGGACTAGGTCCAGAGGAATTACACTGTTACTGAGAAGGAATTACTAGCTGTAGTATTTGCTTTGGAGAAATTTAAGGCTTATCTCTTAAGGTCTTACATCATTACATATACCGACCCTTGACCTTGAGACATCTCTTGACCAAAAAGGATGCCAAACCCCAGCTTATTCGATGGATTCTTTTGCTTCAAGAATTTGATCTTGAAATCAAGGATAAATCTGAGGTACAGAATGTGGTGGTGGATCATCTGTCGAGACTTATGAGTGATTCTTCTGGTCCGGACATTCCGATTGCTGATAGTTTTCCAGACGAGACTATCCTTACAGTTTTAAGTGGCTAAACCTCGTGGTTTGCTGACATCGTTAATTATTTGGCCATTGGTCAAATCCCTCAGGATTGGACCAAGCAACAACGAGATAGACTCAAATCTGAGGCCAAATATTACTTCTGGGAGGACCCTAAATTGTATTGCATCGGCTCTAATCAGATTATTCGCCGATGCATTCCGGAGAACGAATTCAAGAGTATACTCGAGTTCTGTCATGCATCTACGTGTGGTGGACACTTCTCCGGGAAAAAGACGGCTGCAAAAATTTTGAAATCTGGATTCTATTGGCCATCTTTATTCAAGGATGCCTAGGAATTCTCGAGGTCATGTTCCCGATGCCAGGAACTTGGGAGCATAAGCAAGAGAGATATGATGCCTCTAAACCCGATTCTTCTCGTCGAAATCTTCGATGTTTGGGGCATTGATTTTATGGCACCATTCCTCCATTCATTTGGACATCAGTACATTCTCATTGCCGTTGATTATGTGTCCAAATGGATTGAGGCCATTCCTACCCAAACCAATGACCACAAGGTGGTCATCGATTTCGTTAAGAAGAATATTTTCAGTTGGTTTGGGATTTCGAGGGCCATCATCAGGGATGGTGGCACTCATTTCACCAATGCCCAGTTCTGTAATTTGCTGGAAAAATATGGGGTTAATCACAGAATCTCCACACCTTACCATCCCCAGACGAATGGACAAGCTGAGATCTCCAATCGAGAGATCAAGAATATTCTGCAAAAAACAGTTAGGCCTGATCGCAAAGATTGGACTCAAAAGCTTGAGGATGCTCTTTAGGCCTACCGTATGACGTATAAAACACCCATCGGCATGTCTCCATTTCGTTTGGTGTATGGAAAGGCATGCCATTACCCGTAGAAATTGAACATAGGGCATTCTGGGCAATCAAGCAATGTAATCTAGATCTGAGTTTAGCTGGGAAGACCAGGAAACTCCAACTATCTAAGTTGGAGGAGCTTAGAAATGACGCATATGAGAATGCCAAGATTTATAAAGCTCGGACCAAAGCTCTTCATGACCAATTGATTTCCCACAAGAGCTTTGAGTCGAACCAGAAAGTTTAGCTCTTTGATTCTCGACTTAAGCTCTTTCCTGGCAAACTTAGGTTGAAATGGAATGGCCCGTTCATTATGGATCAGATATTTCCAAACGGGGCTGTTCAGATTTCTGACCCAAAGACGGGTAATTCATTCAAAGTCAACGGTCAACATCTGAAGCCTTTTATTGACTGTATTGTTCTAGAACCTATCTTAGACATGGTTGCTCTCATCATGTTGTGATCTCTTTTGCTGGACTTCGCCTAGCTGATGACATTAAACTCAGCAGTTGTATAGTTTGACTTAGAGCTGACCTGAGCATCATATTCAGGTGATATCGGATGTGTTCCTTACCTCAACTCAGTAATTAAGTTAATTTTACTTAGTTAAGAGTAGAGAAAAGTTATTTAGGTTAACTCGAAGTTGTGTCGATTAGTAGTATAGGGTCGAATTAACTTAACATTTTAGAAATTTTTACTGGTTGAGTCCACGTCATTCACTGGGTTGTATAATTTATTCTAAATTCACTAGTTATCTTTATTTTTCTTTTGAAGTATAGGAGGTATAATTAAGTTAATTTTAAGAACATGAATTTTGCTAAAAATTGATTAAAATGAAATAACAAGCAAAATCCCATAAGAGAACATATTTACTCAAATGATTTACTTTATTAGCAAGTAAACATGTTAATTTCCAATTTATTTAAAGAAATTAAGGCAATATAAAGTTCTATTAAAACATGCCTTATTACAACATTTAAAAACAAAAAGAAATTTAAAATAATGCAAGAAAAATAATTTCTTTTCTTTATTTCTCCAGCCTCTCTCTCTCTTATTTCTTCTTCTTTCTTTCTTTCTTTCTCTCTTTTTCTTTTATGTATCCTTTATTTTTTTACTCTCTCTCGAGCTCTCTTTCTTTCTTCTCCTGTTCTACTCCTGCCTTCTTCTTCCCTTAGTCTTTTTCTTCTTTGTTCCCTTAGTGCATGTTCTTCTGCTTTCTTTCCTTTAGCTTTTCTCCTTGGTGATTTCAACACTTCAGCCCTTCTGCTTCTCTACTTCTTAGCTTTCCTTTTAAACCTTCAGCTGAACTAGGTTTATTTTCCTTTTCAACCAAAAATTATTTTTGATTTACGGCGAGGTCCTTTGGAGGATACACAGCACCCTGAGATTAGGGTGGGATCAGACCCTACTCAATCCTCACCTGATTTCAATTATGGTTCAATTTATTTTCGGTTCATAGTTTCCAGCCAATCCGACTCAACCGCCTCCCAGGCCTCGCCCTCCCAGGGCCAACATCGCACACACCCACTCAGGCGCACACCCGCAGGCACACACATGCCCACACACACACACAGATGCTCGTAAAGGTCAGATGTTCAGATCGCGCCGAGCGCTTGACAACTGGCATGCCTATAACACAAATCATTTTTATACTAAGGTGGGCGCTCGTAAACTACCGATGTGGGACTATGTTTCCCCCCTCCAGACCCAACTTCAACCGACAATATCTCCCTATTCAGAGCTCCAAATCAAGTGATTCAAAGCTTGTTGGAAAGCTCTAAGGTGGCTCTACAAGATTGCAGTGTCAATTTTAAGTTAATAGGATGTTTTCCTCTTCAATTTGAAGAGTGAATATAGGGGGTTCCTATGGGTTTTAACTGCCTAGAAATGAATAATGCTTCACAGAGTCCATAGATTGGACTTTCCTTTCTCAGCAAGGCTCTGAATAAGTTATACAGATGATTCCGCAGCTTCAAGTATAGGTTTTGAGGCTGTTAAAGCTTCAAGAACAGCAGAGAAGCTTGAAGCTTCTCTGAAAGCTTCAGAGATAGGTTTTAAACTTAAAAATAGGTGTACAGACACAAAAGAACATTCTTAATCGATTAAAATAGATTCTAAGGATTTCAACAAATTGATCTAGGCAGGATTTAACTTCAAATCTCATCAAAATGCCACTGCTATCAGTTTGGATTCAAAAACAACCCAAACTAGAAGTAATTGAATTCCAATCAAAATATAGGTCTGAGCTCAATTTAATCACTCTAATACTATTCACAGACATCTCAGAAGCAATTCTATCTCATCAATTTCTCAAATCGAGCTCAGAATCAAAATTTCCTCCTTAGGTTTGACTGAAAGGCTTAAAATTTGACTTTCTGATTAAAGCCTTTTCTCAAGAAATTAAAGCCTCAAATAGGGTTCTTTCAACATCAGGAATTCATTCAGCTTCTTTAATAGGTGTCCTAACCATAGAAATTAAGGTTCCAGGCTCGTCGCTTGAACTCCAAAAGCACTTTGTTCGTCAGAGTATTTGGGAAGTTTCTACAAAGAGCTGAGGTTATGAATAGCTTCAGTGCACTGCACTGAAGCTTCTAGACACCTTAAATGTGTCTTTAACCTAACTGGTGGACTTCTCCATCTCTGCTGGAGTTGGAGAAGATGAAGACCCATCACAAGCTCCAGACACTTAATCCTCAAATAAACAACCTCAGAATAATCAGTGATCATTAAATCATTGATCTGGAGCTTTTCATCAAGTTCTTCATGCTGAAGCTCAATTTTGACTCGTCGGAGCTTGCCGGAGCTCCGGTGAGTCCAGAAAAAGTGAAAAGTGTGTTCAGAATGGTTAAAGGTGCCATTTTTTATCTAAAAAAGATTCTGAGGTTACAAGGAACCTTAGAAACTCAATTAATTCTCCATTTGCTCATTAGAATTAAGGTTTATCAGTGAATTTGGTTATTGCAGTATTTGAGTTATTATTATTTTTTTGAAACAGAAAGGAGAGCTATCATCCTACGATAGTAGTCCGGAACAGTATATTTTGTGCAAAGCAAGGGAGATTACAAAAAGGATCCCCAAGAGTGTATGAGGGACCAGCATTCTCTTACAATACTCTCACAACATACCGTCCTCTCCTGAAAATGTCTCTCATTCCTTGCCTTCCATACACACCAAATAGTAGCAACCATGTGGACATGTGGCTTCCCTCTCACTTCAAACCCATGCCAAATAGAATCCCACTCTGGTAATGGCTCTTGACAAATTTTTCTCCAGATGACATCAGTGACAAGGCAAGAAGAGAGGAGGTGATTTACATTATCAGTGCTCATCTCACATAAAAAACACACATGATGATCAGTACCCAACCTTCTGTGGCATAGATCACTTATGATTAACCCATCTCTCCTACATAGCCAAAGGAAAATTTGTACCTTGAGAGGAATTTTTAACATCCATATCTTCTTGTCAATGGAATCATATCTCCATCCCTCTTCAAAGTTCAACATTCTGTTATAGCCAGATTGGACACTATAATTCCCCTCCCACAGATATTTGTCCTACATTCCAGGCCTAGGTCTGAAACTTTCAAGGTCTGATATAGCCTTCTCTTTTCTTCCCACAACCGGGTAGCTCTTCTGCTGGGCTCCACACCATCCAGATTCTAGCTGCTGTTGTTGTAGGACCAGACCTTGCTGACTGTGACATCCTTGTCAGCTACTGCAGCAAAAGCTCTTGGATAAAGCTCCTTCAAGACACCCATTTCAGACCATCCCTCCTTCCAGAAACTGAAAGACCTGCCATCTCCAAGTGACAGTTGCAGCAGATGGAAGTGATCAGTCAATGCCTTAGTTACAGATTTCCAGAAAGGTGATGGACAGTTGGGCTGAAGTCTGGATAGCATGCTGTTGGAAGCTCCATATCTATCTTTAATCAGAGCAGACCATGGTTTCAGATCACCTTGCAGCAGCTTAACAGCTCATTTGAGCAGCAAGGCATCATTAAAATGTTGCAAGGACTTAATCCCAAGACCACCCATCTCCTTAGGATAGCAGATCTGATCCCACTTGAGAGGCTGCAAGAAACTGCCCTTATGTCTAGCTCCCTTCCAAAAGAATCTCTTCCTCATCACATCCAATCTTTTCCAAATGGATCTTGGTGCTTTGAAAATGGAAAAGTAGAAGACAGGGATGGAGGTGACCACCGAGTTGAGCAAGACAAGTCTTCCACCGCTGGATAGGAACCTGCTATGCCAACCATCAAGTTTCATAGAAATCTTATCAAAAAGGCAGTTCCAATCACTTTTCTTCAACCTGGAAAACCTAAAGGGCAGCCCAAGATATCTGATAGGAAGACTGATGCGGGGAGTCATCAGGATGGCTGCTAAGGCTTCTTGCTCCTCCTCAGGTAAACCAAAGCAGACCAAACTAGACTTGTCTCTATTTAACCTCAATCCAGAGAGCTCACCAAAGATATTAACCAAATGATGCAGAGCCAATGCTCCATCCATGGATCCTTCAACAAAAAAAATAATATCATCTACATACTGAAGAATGGGAGCCAGATTATTCCTACAAGATAGTGAATATCCTCTGACAAGACTAGCTTCAAAAAGCTTACAAGCAAACCAAGCTAAACTGTCAACTACCAAATTAAAGATCAATGGAGCCAGGGGACATCCTTGCCTAATGCCACACTGAGGCTAGATCCATGCACCACAGGGTTTTCCATTTATTAGAGGGGGTAAAGGAGGCAGTGGTAATACATCTTTTAACCCAGCCTATCCAAGTAGAGGGAAAGCCCCTTCTTTTAAGCACATCCCAGAGATAAGGCCAACTGATTGAATCATAAGCCTTACGAAAGTCAACCTTCCAAAGGAAGGCCTTGCATCTTCTCTTAATTTAAAGCTCAGGGATTGTTATCCCACTCAATTGAGTTGAGGAAACAAGTCAACAGATAATTGTGATACTATATATGTATATAATTAATGATTTGAACTACTCCTGAGCCGCCATACCCAGCGAGCTCAGGAGATTAATTATAAATTGGGCCTTTAAGTTATATGTGGTATTTATACAAATTAAAGTGTGGATTAGGATCCTTAGATTGTGAACAGGTGATGAAGGACCGTATGAAGGTGAATCTAAGCTCAGTTACTGTCGCCATGGACAGCAACAGAAGCTGTGAAGGTGATTTAGGCGAAACAGTGATCAATTAAGTGTTTAAATGGATTAGAAATGATTGTGAAGGTTAAAGGAAGGAGGACAACGAATTTAAAAGACAAAATTAAGGCTCTGGCGAGCTCAAGGAGCTTGTCGGAGTCGAGGAAGATGATATGAGAAATCAGACATTACAACTAAACTACCTACCTAACTACCCTACTCCTACTCCTACTCCTAATCTACCATTACCTGGACAAAGGGGTGAATAGGGTTCCGCCGAAGGCTCATGGCAGACAACGAAATCAGAGGGTGTAAGAAGAATCTCCGGCGGGCGGATTTGGATGGAGTAGAGGATTTCCTTGGTTGGCGCCTATGTCCAGAGACGCGACAGACCTCGGCGGATCTCCTCGGCTAATCAAGATGGATGGAGGAAGTCGGAGAATGAGATGGAAGGTCGCCGGAGTTGCAGACGAATAGTCTATTGGGTCAGCTTAGTGTTAGAAGAGGGAAGGGAGCCAACTTGAGAGGAATTGGAGGGGTGAGGGGGTATTTATAGTGGATGGCGACGAAGAAAGTGGCAAGGTCTGGATGAAGAAGAAGCTTGGGGAGCTTAACCTCCGACATTGTCTCCGACGACAGTGAGGTTAACTCCCACCAGAAATTAGGATTTCCAAGTAATCCAGACGGATGGATGAAGATGGAGTGGTGAGCATAAGCTCCAAGAGCTTGGAAAAGGAAGGATGATGTCGGCAGGGCAGTGATCGCATGGTGGAATCACTCTTCGTCGTCAGCTATTCACTAGGCTGAAGAAGAAGAAGATGAGGGGAACCTAAATACAGTGAAACCTAAGGACCTTTATGAAAATAAGGACCTGATTGCAATGAATTTTAAGGACCAAAATGTAAACTCAGGTTTTAAAGGTTTATTTTAACTTAGATCTTTTTCAACTTTTTATATATGTTAGTAAATAAGATAACTATTATGTTTTCACCTTGAATTTACATTTTTGACCTTTTAGGTTAATTTATTAGATTAGGTAAAATTACTTAAGTTATAATATACTTATGTATACATTATGTTTAAGTTACTTAACTTATTAATTAAGGAAATGATTAATAAGATTTCGAGTCCAATTATTAATTAAATTATTAATAATATTAATTGAATGATAAAATATCACTTTTAACTTATTTTAAGATCCTTTACTATATATCCCTTATTTAATAATTAACCTTTATAAATTCATAACCTTAGCTAATTAACTAGGAAGACTAGTTAATTAGGGGTAATTAGAGATCATGATGAGTCTCTCATTAATATCTTCTACATTCTATCTTCCTTTCATGTCTTTTATTCTCAATTGCATCAGCTAGGCATGGGGGTGGTGGATTCATTTCTGAATTGATTTGTCTGCTCTGTGGAATTATCGTAAATTCTACTTGATTTCTTTTATATTCATACAAAAAAAATTGAATTAGGAAAGAATACTTGGGCATTAGGACTTTTCAATCTTAGGAAATATTACAGTAGGATCTGAACACTAAGACCCTTCAGGTCTTTAGGCTTAATCAGCCCAGGTATCCACTAAAATGTGGATTTGCTTAGTGAGTCCTCGCCATCCTGAATTCTATTTTAATTTTATTAAATAAGTTTGGGTGATAAGTACACAACTTATCAACCTGCCCACTGATTTGAGGGAACTTCAAGTCTAAGCATCTACACACTATTCATCACTGACTCGTTATTCGGCGGTTTTAATGGAAATTAGGTAGCTAATGAACCTTCTAGGGTGGTAATGCATTGCAGTCATAATGATGTGGTAGGATGTATTGATGGATGAAAATATCATTAGTGTCATTGTAGTGGATTGTATGGAATACCAACCATCATTACGACCATTATTATTTAATTAACTAATTTTTACTGATTTTATTCCAGGTCGTTCACTGGGAGGCAGTTATTGATTTACATCACTCTCTAAGTCCAAAATTATCCTTTAATTCCAAAAAGAAGTTTTACGTCTAATAAAGAATGAATGAATGAATACTTGGATTGATTGCTTACAAAGAATTAATCAAAATGCTTGCAAAAACTAACTATAAACAAGCACCAAACACTTCATTACTATACTCTAAACTATCTCTTTATAAGTTATATTACTAATACTTACATAAAAGTACACTACCAACTAAGATTAGCACATATAATAGCTATAGTGACAGATGCAAGCGTCGCTAGACCCTAGAAAAAGCTATATACAAACTAAAAGAGGGAAACCAAGGTCTGTAGCGATGGTTATAACGACGTTTTATTCTGTTAGTAAAGGTATGAATTTATTTACATAAAAGTAAATGACTGTACTACGTATATATATATTATAATCCTTTGTATTCGTATTTTCACTCACTGATTTCACTATACGTATTTACCTCTTCACTCTCTCTCTTTCCACACTACCCTTCCTCTTTTATTATTCTTCTTCTTCTTAATCATATTCTGCATTATAAGTCTTCACAACAATGCGACATACAGGTGATTAGCTGCTGTCATTAACCCTCTTAATTAATAAAAAAATGTGTTTAATTTGCGGGCACGCTTTTCAAGGGATACACACACCCAGAGGGTGGGACCAAACCTCTACTAAGCGTGCCCTAATTGTCATTAGGCCGCTTAATTGTGTATTATCAGCTCAGATCAGAAGGCCTCTCAACCCGCGCACACACACACACACCCGGGCCCCCGGCCCCTAAATGCTCGTATATATGCTCATGTTTATGCTCAGAAGGTGTAAGGTAATGTTGTTTCGGGCACCCGGCGCTCGTGACTACGCCTTAGGATAACAAATTCAATATAAATAATAGCACGCGCTCTTCAGTGCACGATGTGGCGCTATTCGAGCGTCGCATCTGCATTGAAAATGCGTGCGGCTGCTCGACAAAGGGGATTTTGGCCCTCAATTCGAGGGCCATAATTTATTTTAAAATAAAAATAAATTACGGGAAAATGAAATATTTATATAATACTATACAATTGTACACTTGATTTGAAATTTTAATTATATTTACTATATAAATAAATTAACTAAAGTATACAGTTTTTACATACTGATTTTGATTTTTAATTGCTTAATTACTTATAAATTAGCTACTATATGGTCTAATTGACCTTATACAGAGTTAGTATACATGTATAAGTATTTTATAAACATTTTTATTGAATTTTACGCATTTAATTTCCATTCTATTTACATTTAAATGGCATATTTGAACTATTTTACTTGTAAATTAAGTTGAAATAATATAATAAGATATAAACATACTTCAATTAGCTTAAATTACTTAAACTACATTAGTCTAAGTACACAGATTCAGTTAACTTAATTCTAACTCTAAATTACTAATTTATCTAATTTAATCTAATATCTTAGCTATTAACTTAATAAATTCATTATTTATTATGTATAAAGAATTAAATTAAGGTATAAGGTTTTAGTTGTTTATAATCTACATATACAAATGTATACACAGTTTTATAGCTTAATACTATCATTTATACTGTTTATTGATTTATTTAGTCTAAGAGTATATATAAGTTAGTTTAATTAATAAATAGTTATAGAATTAATATATATATAGTATAATCTAACTTAAATACCCAATTTACAGTGTACAATATATACATAAGTCATTTGTACAATTTATATACATATGCTACTTATTTACATATATAACTTAGTATTAAGCTTATATTTACAAGAATATACTTAATATACAAAGTACTTTTTAGGTATTTTTGGAGTTTTTCACTTTTTATGGTTTTTATACATATTATAGAGATAAGAGATGAGAAGGGAAGAATTAGATGAGGAGAAAGTGGCATTTTTGATGTTTTTTAGATATAACTTCTATTATTAAGTTTCATGGTATACAAATCCATCGACTGGCAAATTCTACCAAGTCGAGGGTTTTGCATACCATGTAACTTGGTATATGGTTAAAAAACTTTCTGATCTTCGATTAGATATTTTTATTTTAATTTTTTTTTAGAATTTTTTTATGATTTTTATTGGATTTCAAATCTCATCCATCTTAAGCCCTTCAGAAGGTTTCAAGGGGTCCTAAAGGCTTAGGATGAATCTTAAAAAGGTCTAAAAAGCATTGACTGCCTTATTTGCAGTCAATATGAAATATGAAAAGAGTTCTACCCATTTTAGCACACTGATCATTTTTTTTTCATTTAGTTAATGTGTTTGGACAGTTAACTAAAAATGAAATAGTTGACAAACAGTTGGAAGAAAAACAACAAGCATTCACAGAATTGAAATTCAATTTCTTATACAGGAAAGCTTGTATACAAGGAATACATTACAACTACATGTCAACTATTTTCAGACTTCATTCTACAGGGTTTCAAATAAAAAATTTCTGCTACAATTTAAGACAACAGACACAGTAGCAGCAAGGACAATACACACCAACCCTACAGCACATCAGATTTCACTCCAGACAGATTACTGCAGCTGCAGTAAGTCCATCTAGAATGAAATCAGACTTATGGAAAGGAGAGGAATGTAGCT
Organism: Thalassia testudinum; assembly: GCA_037157565.1. Lineage (NCBI taxonomy): Eukaryota > Viridiplantae > Streptophyta > Magnoliopsida > Alismatales > Hydrocharitaceae > Thalassia > Thalassia testudinum. The sequence continues at coordinate 82,020,054 of JAZHRO010000024.1, forward strand.
GCAAGTGCAGCAACTTGCTGTGATTCTGGGATTAAAACCAGAAATTCAGACTTAGAAATTCCCTAAACCTCAACAGACAAGGGTTTCACTTATCCAAAAACACTCAATATTCCACTTCAAATACACAAACCCTTGTCAATAAATTCTCATTGAATTCAATCAGCAGAAACACTGATCTAACTCTTCCTAATGCTATAGACAGCATGTAGAAAGAGTTGAATCAGTCAACTAAAATCCACAATTCAAATCCCAGATTCTGGAACCATAAGGAGTATTGAGAACTCCTTAGGTTAAGAAATCATCAGTGCTCTCAACAAACACAAACTCATGAATGCAGGATAAAACTTCAAATCACCACAATGATTTTCCTTAGTTCTATCATGCATTCAATGCATTAAAGACCTCATAGAAACTCAGATCAGATTATGGCTCTTCTGAGATGAATTCTGACATCTAAAACATCTCAGATTCCTTGCCAAACAATGAATGAAAATTAGAATTCCTAGGTTCTTCAGATCAAGACAGTCAAAACCCAATTAATTAAAAATCCTTGAAATCTGAGTTAAAGAAAAATCCGACAAACTGATCACTTTCAAGCTCAGATCAAGGGCTTTTTTGAACAAAAATGAGATGAATGGGAAGCCCCTAATGTGCTTTGTGACGCCAATTTCAGATTTGAGGGTAAAAAAAAACTAATCAGACCTGAAATTGGGTCTGAATGAATGGGTGAATTTGCGAGAAATAAGTTATGGAAATCAAAAGCGATTATAGAAACATAGAGAGGGAGAAAATTCATAATTATGGACTGTGTGAAACCATCCCCTCTGATCTGGAATGATCAGAGGAGGTGAGGGGGGAATTCGGGTCTAAATCTACTGCTATAGCTACACTATCATAACAGTGAAATTAAACACTATAAATTACTTTAATTCTACTCTAAACCAACTTAACTACAGCTACTACTAATTTGCAGACTGATAAATCTACTCTAACAGGAAGAATGGGACCTATGGGTCCTTAGCCAGTGGCTAAGGAGGAAGAAGGGAGGAAGATGACTCCAGCGGAGGGAAGAGTCTGCTAGTGAGGCTCTAGGGTCGTCCTCAGGTGCTACGAGGTCCTTAGCGATGAGGAGGTCGAGAAGAAGGTGGCGATTTCACAGTCGGTGGCTGTGAAATTAGAGAATTGGTGGGGAGGAGAAACTGGAGTGGACGAATGATCACTAAGAGATGTAGGAGGGAGCAATCCCTTTTCACGTGTGGGTGAGAATATCCGATGAGGCAACCGGCGGCAGGGATGAAAGGAGAGGAGCGCATAGCGAGCCAACTCAAAATCTGATCGTCAGATGGGATCTGGGAGAGGGGTGAGCGTACACGCTGATTCGCGCGAAGCTTCTATTTAAATCCAACCGTAGATCAAAATCGCGAGAAACAACAAACGGCCGAGATCTGCCGTGTTCTTCGCACGCTACAGTGCATGCGAAGAGCAGCAGGCCGATCTTGAAATGTCAGGAAAATTGCAGGGAAGACCCCTGCGCAAAGGGGTAGAAAAGTTGCATGCAGGCCTATAAGTGAGGAGAATTGCAACAGGATGGACCCTGCAGCCTTTCAAAGGGGTCCCTGCGGTTTACAAGTAGGTCCAAAAAGGATTTTTAAAGACAAGAATGTGATGCATGAAGGACCTAAGTGTAAACTCCATATTACAAGGCCTAAATGATGTCCAAATGCCTTCAAATTTTTATATGTGCTTAATTGAACATTTAAGAAATTAATTGTACTTTTGATTTGGCCTTTTAAACTTATTTATGTGTTCAATTAACCCATGGATCATCATTTGTCCTTTGCCTTCAGAATATCTCGTTTTGTGACCTAATTATGCAATTTTAACACAGAGTAAAGGTTTTAGGTCTTTTTCTTTGATTCCCACACTTAACCCTTTTTATCTGTTAATTTGATGTTGTTTAACGTAGTGTCTAGCTTAACTTCAGCTTTTTAGCTATGATGAGTAGCCACTCATTGGTGGTATGGCTGGCAAGTTATCGTGGGTAACAGCCAATAGGTAGGTTGTCCAGAGCCCAGCCACTGGACAATTCTTTTCCTGCTGTCTTTAGGTAAATCTTAGACTAGGGAAGACACCTACTTAAAAAGAAAAAGAAAGTTCAAAAAGAAAAGAAAAAGAAAAAAGAGAAAAGAAAGAAAAATAAACAAAAGAAATAAGCCACACTTCACTGCACGGGTATGGCTGACAAGTTGTCGGTGGTAATAGCTCATCGACCGGTTGTCTAGATCCCAGCTCAAGAAATGAACATAAAAATTCCTAAAACACTTAAGAAGAAGCGGAGAAGTAGAATAAGCCGGGGAGATCTACACTGGATTCACCCTTGTGTTGACCCCATAAAAATAAAAGTATGGAAAAAAGTACCAGTCGTATAGATACACCTTTAGGCAGAATTCTTTTTAAGGTCACCTAGGGGCGTAGAAACCCAAAGTCCATTCTGATTGCCGATTAATGAGTCTATCACTTTCACAAAAAGATGCTTAGAACTTAGGGGTCTCATTAAGTCTTGGGTGGGTTGAGTGGTCGTAGAAAGCCGCTCTATAACCCTAAACTCAAAAATTAAAAAAAAATAGAAAAGAAAAAGGAGAAAAAGAGATCTTTCATTAAATAAGCCGAGGGCTTGAGGCGGTCTGCATTATGACAGATACCCGGGCACTATTATGTCTTTGAAAGTTCAGGTCCTAAGTAAAAATTTCTTAATGTTGAAAATGATTTGTGCCTGAGTAATCCAACCTAATTCTATTATAAATAGCATGTAGTTTTTGCTAGGAACTAGCAAAAGATAGGCATGGGGGTGTGATGCGCATACATCTAAATAGCCGAAAATATCTATTAATGCATGTTCTTAGTGTCACATTAGCATCATACATTGTAAATATTGCATAACATGCATAATCATGCATTTAGGTCAGGTTATATAAATTGTATAGTAATTGTCTCCTTTTATGGTCAGGGAAAGGGCAATTCTTAATCGAGGCCTCAGATCGTAGATCCAACTGTACGGATCTGATTAGGGCGACGATTGGAGTTCAACGACTCCAAGATCGCCTTAATCGGACATTCGTATCAGCAGATAGAGATCGAGGAACCCTAAAGATCAAGGGACAAGATGGTGCCAATCCACACTTTAGACGACAAATCTGACCGCATGGATGGGTTCGGATCGATGATCGCAGCCTAACAGCATGAGAATCGGTCCAATCCGAAATCTGTGGCACCATCTACAACACACATAAGATGGACGGCCAAGATGGCACCACGTGGTGCCATCTCAGCCACCCAATGGGCCCCATGGACTCGCAGTTGTACTACTAAAGGCAAAGGCACAAATGATCTAGGCCATTGGATCATGATCCAATGGCCACGATTGCGCACGCCTAATCCCTCCACGCGTCAAAGTCGAGGCTTCAGTGCAGCGGTTGCGCCCTTGTGGGCAACGCAAGGGTTGCGAGTTTGAGCCTTGCTAAGCGCCTCAATCTAGCCGTGGAGCGGGGTGCATCGATTTTGACTGTCAGATGGCAATTGTGCAGTAGATAAATCAGAGACGTGGCGCAAGGACATGTGCTGGATCGCGTACGCGTGCGATGACGTGCATTTGCATGCCTCATCGCAAGCACGGGCTCGCAGTAGGAGCATTTGAGCAGGTGCTGTGAGGACGACTTTAAGCAATTTGATCTTAAGATCGGACAACTGATATTGCCCAAGCGTGGGCGTATGTTTTAGGCGCTGAAGAGGAGCAGGTGTGCGCACAGCGTGCAGATGTCGTCCATGATCGACCTTTAGTGACGTTTATGTCTATCATTAAAGGCCCCTCTTTAATGTTTTTGATGTTAAAATGTCTAAAATGCCCCTAATCCTTGCAACTATAAAAGGGGACCCCTACCCTAAGAAATTCTCATCCCTTCTTTCACTTATTTCCCTCTCCAAAGCTTAAGAGGAGCTTGTCTGACACCCGGGATGCTCCTCAAGAGCTAAATCCAAGCTTTTGCCCCCGTTCTGGAAGTGGATTCAGCGATGACGACAACGTGCTGCCTCGTTCCCGTTCTTCTGACTTCGTCCTCCTTCTTCCCACCTCGTCCTCTGTCTTCCAAGAGTCACCTTCGTCCAGCTCATCCTCTAAGCATCTGTCGAGGAGGATAACATCTCTCTCCCTTCTTTTATCACTTTCGAGAGTAGAATTTCCCTCTTTCTAGTTGTAATAATTTCCCACTTTCCAGTGTAATCATTTCCCGCTTTCTTAGTTGTAAAAACACTACTCAAATACTAAGTGATTGTTCTCTCTCTCTTTCTTATTGTCTATATCGATTTCATTATGATTATTTCATCTTTTTAAAAAAATATAAAAAAAATATAATTATGGATTTTGAGATCGACATAGCCTCCCTATGTTTGACCCGGAACTTCTTTACGGATTTTCGGTATAAATTTTATCTATTGAACAAATTTCTTTACGACTTGAACTATGACTACGGGTTTCCGAATCCAACTGCAAATGCATAGTTTTCTATGTTCAACAGGAGCCTTGGGAGCTTGAGAGTAAGCTCTAATGGAGAGTTGGTAGGCTTGCTATAAGTTAGAAGTAGGTGGGAGTAGAGCACGTAGAGATGAAGGAATGTGGGGTGTAGGGGTGTTTATATAGTGTGGGAGGAGAAGCATCCCACGCACAAAAATTTAGTGACAGCTACAAGCGTCACTAAAGGTCGCTCAAGCTATTGCCAAAAGATCCGTGCCTTTTCATTGCCTTGGCTAGCGCACACACTACGTAGGCCATTTAGTGATAGCTGCAGGTGTCACTAAAGGCCTGCTCTCTTGTTACTGTAAATCCCATGCCCATTGCTCATGCCCGCAGCTGTCACTGAGGTTGGATGCACCGCGGTCGTTGGATTTAGAGGTGAACGGCTGAGATGGGGTGAAGATCGTGCCTCTTGATTGTGCATGAGATGGCACATTCTCGAGTGTCGATGGCCGCGTGCTACATTAGTGCCCATCGAGCGGTGCCATGTGGCGACGCCTCCGCCTCTCGATGGCATCAACGGGCGCAATCGAATCGCACCCACTGTTCGTGAGATTGCCTCCCCCACACCACGGCTTAAACTCATGCTCACGGTTTGCGAACGCGTGTCTTCACCAATATGCCAAGGCCATGGTTTGTCGAGTGGAGGGTTGGTGCAGACACGCGGTTAGGGTGCCCCCTTTGCTATTGGATTGAGATTCAACGACTGAGATCTCATCTTACTGTGGGCTTAGGGTAGCTGTAGTTCATGTTGGGTGGTTTGGATGGCGCCATTTGGACCGTCCATCTTCTTCTTCTTGTAGTGGGTGCTACGGAGATCTGATCGAGGTGATTTTCATGTTGACGAACTATGATCATCACTCTGGATTCGTCTGTATAGTCGGATTCTTCATCCAAAGCTCGTAAAGATGTTGCACTACCTCCTGGCCATGTAAAATGGAAGAATTAGTGTACATAATATACAACTATCCTAAATTCCATGCAATGGATGTTATGCAGTATTTATAACATGATCTGCAATGCTAAGCCTAGGGACTATCATAATAAGCATTTTATCATTAATTCATGTGTGTTTATCATACCACAATGCCTACTTTTTGCTAGCCCCTAGCAAAATTAACCTAAATGCTATTTATAACAGTAGAATTAGGATTCAATCTCTCAGGCATAATTTACTGGCTATTTTAGGAACTTTCAACCCAAGACCTGGTTACAAAGACTTGATAGTGCCCGGGTGTCTACCAGAATGCAGGCCGCCCAAGTCCTCGCCTTATTTGAAAAGGGAAGATACTTTTTTTTTTCTTTTCTTCTTTCTTTTTTTTGTACTTTTGGAGTTTGAGAGTTCCGGGATAACTTTTTATGGCTACCCGACTCGCCTAAGACTCGAAAAGGACTTAAGTGCTATGCATCTTGTGAAAATAGTGAAAGACTCACTAGGCAGTTGTTGAAACGGACTTCGGGTTTCTATGACCCTAAGTGACCTTGCCTAAAGGTTTATCTTTTCGAACGGTAGCTTTCTCCCTACTTCTTTTATTTATGGGGTCAACACATGGGAGAATCCAGTGTATATCTCCCCAGTTTATTCTACTTCTCCACTTCTTCCCTAAATGTTTTGGAAATTATTGTGCATTTTTGTGAGCTGGGCTCTGGACAACCGGCCAATGGGCTGTTACCCACGACTACTTGCCGGCCATACTCGTGTGGTGAAGTGTGGTTTTGTTTATATATATATTTTTTTATTTTCTCCTTTTTCTATTTTTTTCCTTTTCTTTTTCTAAGTAGGTGACTTCTCTGATCTAAGATTTACCTAAAGGCAGTATGACGACAATGGTTTTGTGGCTGGGCTTTGAACAATCGGCCGATGAGCTGTTACCACCAATAACTTATTAGCCATACCACCCTAGATGTTTCATTAGCTACCCAAATTCCAATGAAACTGCCGAAAAGTGAGTCAGTGAAAAAGGTGTGTAGATGCTTAGGCTTAAAGTCCCCCCAAATCAGAGGGTGGGTTGATAATTCATATACTTATCACCCCAATTTATTGACCAGTTAAAATAGAATGACTTGGCGAGGACTCGAGACTAAGTCCACATTCGAGTGGACACCTAGGCTAGTTAAGCCCGAAGACCTGAAGAGTCTAAGTATTTAGGTCCTCTTGTATCAATTCCTAAAGTTAATAACTTTCAAAAGCCTAAGTTCTCTTTTCCTAATTTCTTTCTTTTTATCTTTTTCAAAATTTCAAAATTTTTTTATTTTATAAGAAACTAAAACAAATTCTATAGAGTTAACAAAATGATTTCAAGAATTGATTATCAACCCCCCATGCCTAAATGATGCAATGTCCTCATTGTAAAAACAAAGATATGAAAAGGGCAGAGTAAACAGAATATTACTTGAACATCGTGAGAAATCTGGTCAGCTTCGCAGAGAACGTGAAATATAAACACGTGCTAAATTTAATGCCTTCAGCTAGGCATAAAATACAAACAAAGAAGAGGTTAAGAATTCACAAATACGGGTCAGAATCAGAATTAAAAGATTGATCCTTAAACTCGTCAGCAGGAGATGTCCACAGATGTGGACCAAGTTGTGGTGTAGACCCATGCCTCAGGGTCGAGTGGTTCTCAGGTTCTGGATGAAAATCACCCAGAACCAAAGGTTGTTAAGCTTGCGGGGTCGGCTCTGCGGTTTTGTGGTGTACAACCCAACACCAAAGTGTCGAGCAATGGGTAAAGAAGGTTCATTAGGTGCGGAAGCCCACTTAACGTTCAGCTTAGAAAAATAATCAGTTATTTTGAGCTTAGGTTGCACATGAAAGATATCGTAAGGGTCCTGGTAGAAAGTAGGTGGTTTCAGGTCAATAGGTAACCTTAGATCCAAAACCAAAGTTCCCTTAGAATTAGCCTCCCAAATTTTATTTCAACAATTCTATCCTCCAACATCAAGAGCTCAGGCTCCAGGACCTGTAGCATACCGCTTACCCCATAAGATTTACCCAAGTCTAGAAATCGTGGCTAAATCAAGATTGACTTGGGCACAATGATCTCAGAAGTCAGCTCTTTGGGGTGTAGATGAGGAATGGGGTCACTGATTGAATCATCAAGATTTGGATCATCTAAGTTGACCCCAACCGAATCAAAATCTTCAATGAATGGGCTACCAAATGGTTCGTCATGCTCCTTGAAACTGTTTGTCTGACTAAAATCATCTTCCTTATGCTCAAGTGAGACTTCACTAAGAGATTCTTCACCCTTAGAGTCAAAGAATTCATGATCCTCATTTATATATGTCTCAAAATCGATTGTCATTTCCTAGTTCAAAGAGACATTTTTCCTCGCTCCCTGGCTCGGGGATTTCGGGTGAATCAATTAGTTCATCCTCAATGGGTTGCTCTAGCCCAACCTAGTCATCCCCGGTGTCAGAAAATGTATCCCCTCGACAGGTGCCTGAGCGGTTTCAAACATTGGCTCTCCTGAAGGGGATTCATCTTGAGAATCATTCCAAGATTGGATTAGGGCAACCACAAATTTCATCCTCAAGGTTGACAATTTCCCAAGAAGAAACTCACCCAAGCCCCTATCCCCAACATTTTGGAGCAAATCTAATAGAGAACTATTCAGCTCATGAATCATTTTTATCATAGGCTCCAATGCTTCAGTGCATGGTGTTGGCTGAGCTTCTAAAGATTGGATGGTGTTCATCAAGTTAGCCAACACCTTGTCTTAGACTTGGTTCACTTGAATCGAATGGTTCGATTCAGGGTTGGGTGGGTTTGGGTTCATTCTAGGGGAGTCAAGATATTGAGGTTCTCGGGTCCCTCCCTAATAGTAGGTCATTTCAGGTTGCTCAAAGAATGATGGTGACCTATATTCAGTGTAATACTGGGGAGGGTGGGTGTTATAATCATCATATCCTTCCTGATTGTAGATCGGGTTGGTTTGGTCATGAAAGGGTGGAGATCTATAATCATTGAAGCTCTGGGAAGGATAGTAATCATAGTCTTGTTGTCTAGGGTTAGGCCCTGGACACTGAGGTTTGGATTCATATCCCCAATCAAAGTTATCCCAGCTAGTGGATGGGTAATTACAAGTCAAGTTGGGATAGTAATCATCTTGGGGATAAGTGGTGGTAGGAGGATAGGATGTCAAATGAGTGTAGGATGTGGAAGGATACATGGTAGAATTGGAGGGAAATCAGAAGAGAGAAAGGAGCCCTGTAATACAAGCAATCAACCCTGTCCTTAGGTGGGTTAGCCTAAAGACCTACAGACTCCTAGGACCCGTCTTGAGATTATAAACGATTTGGTCTACTTTTATCCGGTCAATCCAACTAGTTAGAAGGAGGGACAGGGGAGAAGGTTCTTCCTTTGGCTTGCACTTCCGGTTCCTAGTGTACCCTCCAGCCATGGTCGTTTGACGCTACTCCCCTAGCTAGACATCAGATGGACCAGCAGAAGCAGATTAATCGAAAATAATCTCAGTCTGAGCCTCGAAGAGTGAATTAATACTTAAGGCCAACATCTACTTAGTTTTAATTAGGCTTGGGATGATTGTGCTCTTGGAATTTGATGGGCACTTAATAGGTTGTGCCCTTAATGATTTGTTTGATAATGTGTGAATGTGCACAACCAAGAAGTTTTCAAGCAAGATTATTAATGATGAGGTGAGTTTTAGGGTTGGAATCTTACTTAGTAGCTTTTAGGATTCAAATGTTAGGTGTATTCAACAAAGTTTTGTGAGGCAAACCAAGTTTTGAAAGCATGTGTTCAAGTATTTTCCTTTATAAATCAAGAAAATATGGAGTGCCTGGCTTGACCTAAATATTGAATCCTATGCGGCAGCTACAAATGAGTTTCTTTTAAATTAGGTGGTGTGGCCTAAACAATTCAATCAATCGACTCAAATGCACCACCAATTAAGGCACACATAAAGGTGATTAACCTAATATGATTTCTACTCTTTTATGTGTTGAATTGGTGTACCGATTCCACAGGTCGGAATCCCGATTGAGTAGATGAAAATCAAGTCAGGTTATGTGCCCCAAATGTGGGTGTATAAAGCGTGTATATTAATTCGTCCCATAGAAAGTATCTTTTTATTTTTTTTATATATAAAATGAGGGGGGTGAAATGAGTGGAGGTGGCAAACGAGACAAACAATTCTATCCTAGGGTTTATGCAAGCACCTAAGTAGATTTGGTCTTGGTTACGTGTGTGGCGAAATGAAACTAGTGAGGGGGAGATGTGGGGGAACACTTACAAAGTACTCTACCCGCACTTTACTCTGATCTATTGCACTTGGAGCTCCATGCTACGGTACCTGCAAGACAATAGATCAGAGATAAGAAGGGTTAGTGCTATGTAAATGCAAAGAAGCGCAGAAAACAATAAAGTAAATTCTGTTGCCTCCCAGGCAACGACGCTAAAATGATGGATGTGTTTCGCGTGTTTGAAGTCGGGGTTAAGAGTAACCCGTCGTTGTAGTCGCAAAACTCATTTATCAAATAAAATTTTACTGAAACTCCAAGGGAGTCCTGGGTCGAACACAAGGAGGCGACGTTTACTTTAATTGAAAATCGCGCTTCATTTTATTTGTTTTTGGTATTTTGAAGTTTTGTTTTTTTTGTGTTTTTGAAATAAAAAGACAAGTAGAATAAATTGACAAGAGAGATGGAACAAATATGATATATATCACTCCAATGTCAATTATAATGATCTATGAAAGCATAAAAGAGAAAGAGGTGAGAAGGAATCTCCCGAATCGACTGTTCGATGAGACGATGGCGCATGGCGGAAGCTTGGACAAAGGAGGTGAGGAGCGGGACGATGGAGGTGAGATGCAGGAGGACGTCGGGTAGAGGAAAGCTTCAGCGTGGCTCCAGAATGGAGGTGAGGAGGCAGAGATGATCTACTACTGGAATGGAGGTGAGAGGACAGCTCCAAGGCGACCTATAAATGGTATTGGAAGAGGAAGGAATATTTGGTGGGGCAGAGGTTCGTTACACTAATAGGAGCCTTGAGAGCTTGAGAGTAAGCTCTAACGGAGCGTTGGTAGGCTTGTTGTAGCTTAGGAGTAGGTGGGAGTAGAGTAGGTAGAGATGAAGAGGAATGGGGGGTGTAGGGGTGTTTATATAGTGATGGGAGGAGAAGCATCCTGCTCACAGACATTCAGCGACAGCTACAAGTGTCACTAAAGGCTGCTCAAGCTATCGCAAAAAGATCCACGCCTCTTCATTGCCTTGGCTAGCGCACACATTGCGCAAGCCATTTAGTGACAGCTACAAGTGTCACTAAAGGCCTGCTCTTCTGTCACTGCAAATCATGTACCCACCGCTCACGCTCGTAGATGTCGCTGAGGTTGGATGCGCTGCAACCGCTAGATTCAGAGGTGAACGGCTAAGATGGTGTAGAGATCGCACCTCTTGATCGCGTGTGAGTTGGCACCTTCTCGAGGAGCGTCAACGGCCGCGTGCTGCATCAGCGCCCATCGAGAGGTGCCACATGGTGACACCTCCGCCGCTCGATGGCATCCAACGGGTGCGATCGAATCACGCTTGCTCTTTGTGAGATTGCCTCCCCCACTCCGTGACCCAAACTCGCGCTCGTGGTTTGCGAGCATGTGTCTTCACTAATGCTCCAAGGCCACGATTTATCGAGTGGAGGGTTGTTGTAGCCATGCAGTTAGGGTGCCCCTCAGCCATTGGATTGAGATCCAACGACTGAGATCTCATCTTGTGGTAGGCTTGGGGTGGCTGCGGTTCGTGTTGGATGGTCTGGATGGCACCACATGGCGCCATTTGGATAGTTCATTTTCTTCTTGTAGAGGGTGCTACGGAGCTCTGATCGGGGTGATTTTTTTGCATTAACGGACTGCGATCATTGCTTCGGATTCATTCGTACGATCGGATTCTTCATCCGAAGCCCATAAAGATGTCTCACTACCTCCTGGCCATGTAAAATGGAAGAATTAGTGTACATAATAGACAACTATCCTAAATGCCATGCAATGGATGTTATGCAGTATGTATAACATGATATGCAATGCTAAGCCTATGAACTATCATAAATAAGTATTTTATCATCAATTCATGTGTGTTTATCACTATCATTGCATGATAGCTTTCATTAATGTTTCAAAAAAAAAAAATCCCTCCAAAATTGGAGGGAATGTTCACAAGAACCTTCTCGATTGTTTGGACTAGTTAGGAAACCCTACAAAGATCCGTAGAGCTCAAGTAAGCTTAAGATTGCAGGGGATCTTGTTTCCATGAAATCTCGACTCAATCAAGGCCTTTACCTGATTTGGAGCTTGATTTGAAGCTCTATAAATGACCCACATGCCATGGCCGTTCTTTTCAGCCAAGAAATGATCGGGAATACCTCTCTTCTCTCTCCTCCAGCCACCATTCCTTCATGCTCCGATGAGCCTCTCCGCCTCCTTCATCGAGCCAGCCAACGATCAAATTAATTGGCTTACCTTCATCCTCTCTTCATCGTGCATCTTTTCAGCCAAAGAAAGAGCGTCTCCATCCTCTCTTTCCTTGCTGCTCCCTCGCCATAAACCCCATCTTCTTCAACTCTGGCCCATTACCACCAGACAACTCCACCCTCTTTCTCCCTCCCTAAGTCTCTATTTTCTCTTCCTCTCACTCTCCTGATCCTCTCCAACCCCTTAGATCTTAGGTTTCACCCACACCATCGTCCGCATGACCTTCATCTTCCCCACGTCCGGCACGAGATCCAACAAGCTCACGTTGGTGCTACACAACACGAAACCACACATCGACACATCCATAAGGTACTCCCTAACCTCCCCCACAAAAGCCCTCTCCCAATTTGGTGCTCTAATCACTCCCACACTCTACCAAACACCACCACCTCCGTTCACCCTCTCCGACCTCAACACACTGACACACGCACCTTCACAACACTCCACGACCACCACTGCACTCGCCGTGCTCCGACGATCCCTCTAAGCATTTTAATTGGGGCGATAAGCACATTCTCATGTTTTTAGGGCCTCATCGGATATCCGCCATCTTCTCAAACCACGTCCGTGTCTCTCCAACCCTCACCCGACCAGTTGCTGCCTGCAATCAATGCAGCTTCAGGACTTAAAGCTCTCCAGACTCTCATCCTAGTAGCAACAGCATAGTGGAACACCAATTGAACGTGACTAGCAGCTGCAATTGCTTGAGGAAGTTCCTGCTGCAACACGTGAAGAAGCCCCAGTGTTTAGTCCCACATCTTTTGGGATAAAAGCCTGACCACGCATAAAAGGAAATTGTGATCTGAGCTGTTCACCTCTGAACGCACAGGAGTGAGGTCCCCACTCACGCCCAAATCCACGTATGCTCACACGTGCTTCCTCACTAGCCTTCGCTCACGATCACGCCCGTGAGTCTGGGCCGGATCCGATTAACTTGGATACCCAGGTTTGACTTGGTTCTGAGGAAGGAATTTGAGAGGGAGGAGGGGAATTTTTTTGCTACCTCGGGATTCATGCCCTCCCTCTCCTCTCTCAACACTTAGCGGAGATCTAAAGAGGGGCATCTATGTGGGTGTGCTGCCCTTGTGCCTTTATGAGACCCTTACGTCTCTATTGCAGCTATGCCTTAGCTCTTGCTGAGGCGTGAAGATAAGGCATCTATGTGCCTTTCCTGATGTCTGAGCCTTATGCTTGAGTTGGTTCTGTTCTGATACTACAATGGATATTTGGGATATTTGATTACAGTTACTGTTGAAATATTTAAGTGGTTATAGAGCTTAAACATTAGCGTTAATTTGGTGATTCAAATCACCATTTTAGCCCCATCTTTTTGCACTCTGAATCTTGATTTTATTGCAATATTATTCCGATTACATTGAGTATTCTTTTCGCATATTCTTCTTGATATTGTGATTAGTGGATTAAATTGCCAATTTACTCCATGCGAACGACCTCAAACTCATTTCTTGATTTTGAGTTTTATAAATTTAAGTATTATTGCAATTTTTGTCCTATACTACGATGCATATTTCTAAAAGACTATTCTCATAGTAAACACATAGTACATTAAGGCACTTGATGTCTAAGAAGGATGCAAAACCCAGATTAATCAGATGGATCCTTCCACTACAAGAATTTGATTTAGAAATCAAAGACAAATCTGGTGCCCAAAATCTAGTAGCAAATCATCTTTCTAGAATCCTTGTAGAATCTGTAACTCCTCAATTTTTTGATTCATTCCCTGATGAGACTCTTTTGACTGTTTGCAAACTACCTTGGTTTGCAGACCTTGTTAACTATTTGGCAATTGGGAAGTTACCCATGGATTGGCCTAAGCATAGGCGTGATAAGTTGATTTCTGATTCTAAATACTACTTTTGGGAAGATCCAGAACTATTCAAAATATGCGCAGATCAGGTTATCCACCATTGTGTTCCAGATGAGATCACAAGTGTGCTAGAATTCTGCCATACTTTTGCTTGTGGAGGTCACTTCTCAGGAAAAAAGACAGCAGCCAAGGTGTTGCAAAGTGGATTGTACTAGCTATCTTTATTTCGCAACTCTGAAAATTTCTATAGGTCATGTATTAATTGCCAAACTCTAGGAAACATGACCAGGAAGGATATGATGCCCCTAAATCCAATCCTTGAAGTTAAGATCTTTGATGTTTGGGGCATTTATATTATGGGACCTTTTACCAATTATTTTGGGTACCTATATATGTTGGTTGCAATCGACTACGTATCCAAATGGATTGAGGCCATCCCAACCTGAACCAATGACCATAGGTGGTCATGGACTTTGTAAAGAAAAACATCTTTAGTCAGTTTGGTGTACCAAAGGCTCTAATTAGTGATGGCGAGTCCTATTTCACTCAATCAATTCAGGACCTTACTGATTAAGTATGGAGTCACTCATAGAATCTCTACTCCATACCATCTACAGACCAATGGACAAGCTGAAATTTCCAATCAGGAAATTCAGAAAATCCTTCAAAAGGCAGTCTGCCCAAATAGGAAGGATTGGTCTACTAAATTAGATGAAGCTCTTTGGGCTTATCGGACTGCAGATAAAATCTCGATTGCAATGTCTCCATTCCGTTTGGTCTATGAAAAATCTTGTCATCTGCCAGTTGAACTTGAACATAAAGCTCATTGGGCAATCAGAACTTTCAACCTAAATCTTGATCAATCTAGGCAACAAAAAAAACTCCAATTGACTGAATTGGAAGAAATCCGAAATGACGCTTATGATAGCATGAGAATTTATAAGAATAAGACAAAAGCTTTACATGGTAAGTTTATCTCTCGAAAAAGATTTGTCCCTAATCAAAAGGTTTGGTTATTTGATGCACGCTTGAATCTCTTTCCGAGAAAATTAAGATGAAAATGGACAGGTCCTTTTATTGTAAGAAAAATTTTCCATCATGGAGCTATTCTCATTATGGATCCCAAGACTGGACATGAAACAAAGGTAAACGGTCAAAGGCTGAACCCTTACATTACTCAGCATCTTGATCCCATTCTTGATAGTCACATTAACCTTTTGGAATCATCTTAGAGCTGAACTGAGTCTAACAAAGGACGTTAGACTTAGAGCTGGCTAGGAAGCAACCCAGTATCTTGAACAGGTATTTTTACATTTATGTCTGATCAAGCTGACTTGGATTAACAAGCTTA
Organism: Thalassia testudinum; assembly: GCA_037157565.1. Classification (NCBI taxonomy): domain Eukaryota; kingdom Viridiplantae; phylum Streptophyta; class Magnoliopsida; order Alismatales; family Hydrocharitaceae; genus Thalassia; species Thalassia testudinum. Next base: position 82,035,287 of record JAZHRO010000024.1, read on the forward strand.
GTCAGGTGATATCCCCTCCACTAATTTATTACATTTTGATTTCTCTACATACATTTCAATGAGGACATTGTGATGAATAAGCTTGGGAGGGTGGACATTGCATGTCTTATTTTTATGTCAGAAAAAAAATTTGCATTCGAGCATAAAGAATTTTTATCAAGAATGTTTTATTAGGAATTTATTCTTAAGTTAATTGCTGAATTTAGAATCCAGTACAATTTCACACTTACACGTAGAATTTGCAATGGATCCTCTGTGAAGACCGATAGACATCTCTAGTTTGTCAAGAAGAAGCAATGCTTCTTCTGCTGAATCATTGGATAGTGTAATTAGAGAGTCAGGCAAACCATCTTCTAGTAGATCCACCAAAGAATTGCGAGGTGAGAGTAGAGAGTCTATTGTTGCTCTAACGCTAGTATAAGGAATCTTAGTTTCTGAGTAATTGGATAATGATACTCGGAGTTAGGCATAGCTTTTGCTCTCGGTTCTTGCGTATAAATTCTTTGTGTGAATTTTTGGAAAGCCACCAAATAAGGAAAATACACAGAGAGCAAATTCTAATAAAACTAAGACTAAGGTGGATGGTTACAACCATCTTTTATGGAATCCTTGGCTGAATGAGGGTATTACTATCAAGGTCAGAAATACACTGTCCCATCCATTCCTTTCCTAGTGCCGAGAGTAGGCACTTCCACCAAATAAGTCACCCGATATCCTCTTGAACAACCCCAACCCTAAATAATGCCTCATGAATAAAAATGTGCATGGGTATTGCATTACATTGTGTTGGTAGAAATAAATATATGTGAAAAGAAAAGAAAGAGAAAAGTAGAATAAAAAATATATGTATATAGAAAAAAAAAGAAAAATAGAAAACAAAGAGTGTGTTAATTGCATTGTGTTTACTTCATGTCAAGCACATTGAGGCAACAACACCCATTCCTTTATAGTTCACCAAATACAACCCTGACCTACTTTTCTATATTTCTGATTGCCCAAATACTGACCGAGGATTACTAACTTAGTCATAGGGTTAACAGAACTTAATCAAAATGTTAATGCCATAAGAGGCCACCAAATATATTGACTAATCGGGTGAGAATGTGAGCTCGAAAAGAAAAAAAGAAAAGACAAGAGAAGAAAAAGAAAAAAAAGAAAGAGAGAGATGAGTACAAAGGAACTAAAGATAGCACAGTTTCTCCGTCTCTCTCTGGGTTGATTTATTTAACAGTTTGAAAATCTAGGTTCTGTAGTACTAGTCTATATGTAGTACCAGAGGAGTGTGAGTCACCAAATACAAACCCACTTGACTCAGACATCTTCTACCTAAGTCAAAATCTAGGGCTAAAATAGCAAATTATTTTATAAACTCAATGTAAGAAGATTTCCTATCCTGATAGAATTTTACTAAGGGTCAAGTATGAGCTTTAGATGTGGATTGACTTTTCACTTAGATCTGTTGCATAGGCTACAACACTACACTTTCACAACTGTCTGGATTCCTAAAATTTTTTATCAAAACAAAAAAAATAAATCTCTAGTCGAACTCTTGATAGAAATTAGTGATTTAGGACCACTTTGCATTTAGCCTTGCATTTGCTAGGGACTAGCAAGATTTAGGCATGGGGGTGTGATTGTGCAGCAATCATAGGACCTAATCTACCTGAATTAAGTTAGATTCTAGCTTAACTTAGGAATAATGCATGCATGTGAGGGTTTCCTGTGGATCGCAAAGTATACTAGAGGGGAGGGGTGAATAGTATCGCTTAAAAAATATTATGAATCAAAAACATATCCACAACAGAATCAAGTACAGATTACACCTGGATTTATAGTGGAAACCCAAACTAGGTGAAAACCACTACCTAAGCCTCTCAACTTAGGATTTTCTCGACTAGTCGAGGCTAGTCAATTCACATTGTACCTCTTGAACAAGGGTGGCACAACCACTTTACAAACACTTCTCTTTATAACCTAAAGAGAAGCACAACAACAACTACAACAGATCTTCCCCAACAACTTGGGATCCATTAATCAAAATAACAATGTAAAAGAACAATGTAGAACTATGGAACCTCAATGAAAACCAAACCAGTATTTCAGTGGAGGTTTGAAATGATGTGCTTTGAAAGGCATGTAAAAGCACTTATAGAAGCACCAAAAGCTCTATCCTTTTGAGAGGATTTTTTATTGAAAGTTGCATGTAAGAGGGCTATGTACGACCTCTATTTATACTAAAAATTTGACCAAAAAGGGAAATGAAATTGGTTGATCAACTAAGGTAGATTAGTCAATCAATCTAGTTACTTGATCGATCACTAATTAGTCGATTAATTAGCTTAATTGGCCAATCAAAAGGGTATTAATCATTTTCCAAAAGTGGGCTAGTTTGATCGATTAACTAAGTTGGTTGGTCGATCAAAAACCCTAGAAACTGATTTTTAGAGAAAAGCACAAAAATCCGTTTAAGTTTTATTTTGAGGTTCCTTACAACAATATCCTAGACTCAATAAAAGTAAAAGACATAGATCTGCATCCATTTGATCTTTATCCAAGAGAGAAGCTCTAATCCGTGATAGTCCTGAAATATTAGTCTTGCAATAAACATAATTTTGGTGCATTGAAACAAAGGTGCTTACATTCTCCTTTTTGATGACAACAAAATTATAATTATGAATTGAAATATTATGCATAATATCTCCCCCTTTTTGTTTTAGCAAAAAGTAAAACATGATCCTATCAATTTGAATTAACTCCCCCGTAAGCATGTAAATGAAGCAACAGTAATCTCAACATGCAATTTCAAGAGAGTAAACTATATCTAAGAGAGATAATACCCATGCATATAACAACAATATAAAAGGGTCTAGATAAGCAGAGCAAAAATAGTCCACAGAATATAAAGTTTTACAATCTAATGAAGCTAAGCAAAATAGAAATTGATGCTAAAGCTACTCGTCTAATAATGCCATGAAGGCATCCATCATGCTCTAGAGGTCTGTATCTAACTCGAGGTTCATCGAGTCAGATCTCTCTGAGGAGGCAGGCTGGCCAAGACATAGGCAGCTGATGAATGAGTTTTGGCAAAGAAAAATCAAGGTTTCAAGAACCTGTCGTCGTAGCTCGCAAAATGCGTTATCAAATACAATTTATAACTAAAACTCCAAGGGAGTCCCGAGTCGAACACAGGGAGGCAACATTTACTTTTGTTGAAATCCTTACTTCATTTTGTTTCTTTTTGGTGTTTTAGGGTTTTGTGAATTTTTTTGTGTTTTTGAAATAAAAAGACAAGCGAGATAACTTCACAATGGAGAACAAATATGATATTTCACAATGGCATTCAAATGTCTATTACAATATGCTAAAACATAAAAGAGATAGAGGTGAGAAGAAATCTCCCAAATCGGTTGTTTGGCGAGACGACGGCTCTTGGCAGTAGCTTGGATGAAGAGGGTGAGGTGCTGGATGATGAAGGTGAGATGCAGGAGGATGCTGGGTAGAGGAATGCTTCACCAAGGCTTCGAAATGGGGATGAGGGGATGAAAAGATATTTGGTTTTCTACTCTAGAGGAGCATCCCAGGTTTGGGACAAGTTCTCTCTAGAGCCTTAGAGGTGGTAAGAGGAAGAAAGGAAGAGATGAAGAAGAATGGGAGGGGTAGGGGTTCTTTTATAGTGGATGAAAGGATCAATTTCGTATACAGGACATTTAGTGACTATCATAAATACCATTGAAGATCCACCACAAATGTCACTAAAGACAGCCCATACGCCTATAAACTGCTACACTGGCGTGTGCTCCATGAGCCCGTGTCACGCACCTCTACGCGTGCTCCCATGCACGCTAGTTGCATTGCTGTGCATGCATGCCTTCGCACGTGCCTACGCTACTGTGCACATGCGGTGGCGCGTGCGTGCGCATGGGCAGCCTGGATCGCACATCGTGGTGCGATCTGGGTCGTCCATCTTATTTCCGTTGTAGGGGTTGCTACAGAGGTCATATTAAGTCGATTTTCACGCTGTTGGGCTGTGATCGTCGACCCGAATCCATCCCCACGATCGGATTTGTCGTTTGAAGCTCCAAATTACGTTCCCTAGTCCCTTGGCCATTGATCTTCCTCGAACTGCATATGGTGCTATGGGACTCCGATCAAGGCGATTTCAGAGGCGTTGGACTCCGATCATCATCTTGATTAGATCTGTATGGTCGGATCGTCAATCTGAGGCTCCGAAATAAATCTTCTTCTCTCTTGATCACAAAAAGGATGCAATTAACCTAAAATATACACTACTCTAAATGTTGAATGATGCATGCTATGTAATAGTTATAATATGGAATGCAAATCTAAGCCTAGGAACATAGATAAGTAGGCATTTTAACCTAAATGGATGTGTCTACATCATACCCCCATGCTTATCTTTTGCTAGTCCCTTGCAAAATTAAACTACATGCTATGTATAGAAATAGAATTAGGACTCAATCGCTTAGGCCTAAGTCATTTATTAACATAGAAAATTTCAACTAAGGTCCTAAGCTACGAAAAATCAACAGTACCTGGTGTCTGCTAGAATGCAGACCATCCAAGTCCTCACCTTATTTGAAAAGGAAAGATAAATTTTTTTATTTTTCTTCTTTACTAATTTTTTTGGACTTTTGGAGTTTGAGAGTTTCGGGATAACTTTTTATGGCTACCTGACCCACCCAAGACTCGAAAAGGACTCTAAGTGTTAAGCATCTTGTGAAAGGGTGATAGACTCACTAAGCAACCGTTAAAATGGACTTCAGGTTTCTACGACCCTAGGTGACCGTAAGAGTTTCTATTTAAAGGTTTATTATTTCGATCGGTAGTTTCTCCCTACTTTTTTTTAATTTTTTATGGGGTCAACACAAGGACGAACCCAATGTATATCTCCCCGATTTATTCTACTTCTCCGCTTCTTCCCTAAGTGTTTTGGAAATTATTTGTACATTTTTGTGAGCTGGGCTCTAGACAACTGGCCAATGGGCTGTTACCTACGGCAACTTGTTAGCCATACTCATGCAGTGAAGTGTGGTTTTATTTATTTTCTCCATTTTATATTTTTTCTTTTTCTATTTTTTTTCTTTTTTTCTTTTATTTTTGAGTATCATTTTTTTTCTTAAGTAGGTGGCTTTCTTGATCTAAGATTTACTTAAAAGTAGTAGAATAAGTATAGTCAAGTACCTGGGCTCTGGACAACCAGCCAATGGGATATTACCTATGATAACTTGCTAGCCATACTACCCTAGAAAGTTCATTAGCTACCTAATTTCTGAAGAAACCACCGAAAAGTGAGTCAGTGCAAATAGTGTGTAGATGCTTAGGCTTAAAGTCCCCTCAAATCAGAGGACAGGTTGATAAGTCGTGTACTTATCACCCCAATTTATTTACCAAATTAAAATAAAATTGACTTGGCGAGGACTCGAGACCAAGTCCACATTCGAGTGGACACCTGGGCTAATTAAACCTGAAGACCTAAAATGTTTAAGTACTTAGGTCCTCTCATATCATTTCCTAAAGTTAATAACTTCCAAATGCCTAAGTTCTCTTCTCCTAATTTCTTTTTTTTATTTTTTATTTGTTTTTTTTAGAGAATAAATATAAAAGAATTTCCATGGAGTTAACAAAATGATTTCAGGAATTAGTATCCACCCCCATGCCTAAATGATGCAATGTAAACATTGTAAAAATAAAGACATGAAAAATGTGGAGTAAACAGAATATCATCTGAATTTCATGAAAATCCAGTCAGTTCCACAAAGAGAAGAGAGTATACACACGCGCTAAGTTTAATGCCTTCAGCTAAGCATAATATACATACAAAGAAGAATTTGAGAATTCATAAGTGCGGGTCAGAATCAAAATAAAAATATTGATCCTCAAACCCACTAACAGAAGATGTCTGCAGATGTGGACCATATTATGGTGTAGACCCATGCCCTAGGGTCGAGTAGTTCTCAAGTTCTTGATGAAAATCACCCAGAATCGGAGATTATTATGCTTGCGAGGCCGAGATTGTAGTTTGGTGGTGTGCAACCCAAGACTAAAGTGGCGGACAATGGGTAGATCTGATTCACTTAACTAAGGTGTCCACTTAAAGTTCAGCTCAGGAAGATAGTCAATTATTCCAAGCTTGGGTTACACATGAAAGATATCATAAGGGTCCTAGTAGAAAGTAGGTGGTTTCAAGTCAATAGGTACCCTTAGATCAAAAATTGTAGTTCCCTCAGAAGTAGCTTCCCAGATTTTTATTTCCAACTTCCTATCCTCCAAGATCAAGGTTTTTGGGACCTCTAGATCGTTGTACACCCTATCTAAAATACCCAAGTCCAATAATTGTGGCTGAATCAGGATTGACTTGGGCATAATGATTTCAAAAGTCAGCTCTTCAGGGTGCGGATGAGGAATGGGTTCACTATTTGAATCATCAGGATTCGGATACTCCATGTTAACCCCAACCGAATTAAATTCCTCTATTATCGGGCTGTCAAATGGTTCATCAAATTCCTCAGGCCGATTTGCCTCACTAAAATCATCTTCCTTACGCTCAAGTGAGACTTCACTAAGAAATTCTTCACCCTCAAAGTCAAAGAATTCATGATCCTCATTTATATATGTCTCAAAATCGACTGTCATTTCCTGGTTCAAAGAGACATTTTTCCTCACTCACTGGCTCAGGGATTTCAGGTGAATCAATCGGTTAATCCTCAATAGGTTGCTCTAGCCCAACCTGGTCATCCAATGTATCCCCCACGACAGGAACTTGAGTGGGTTCAAACATTAGCTCTCCTAGAGGGGGTTCATCTCAAGAATCATTCCAAGATTGGACTACGGCAACCACAACTTTCATCCTCAAACTCGACAATTTCCCAAGAAGAAACTCACCCAGGTCCTTATTCCTAACATTTTAGAGTAAATCCAATAGAGAACTATTCAGCTCAATAATCATTTTTATCATAGGCTCCAATGCTTTAGTACATGGTGTTGGCTGAGCTTCTAAAGATTGGATGGTGTTCGTCAAGTTAGCCAACACCCTATCTTGGACTTGGTTCACCTGAATCGAATGGTTCGATTTAGGGTTGGGTGGGTTTGGGTTCATTCTAGGGGAGTCAAGATATTGAGGTTCTTGGGTCCCTCCGTGATAGTAGGTCATTTCGTGTTGCTTAAAGAATTGTGGTGACCTATATTCAGTGGAATACTGGGGAGGGTGGGTGTTATAATCATCAAATCCTTCCTGATTGTAGATTAGCTTGGTTTGGTCATGAAAGGGTGGAGATCTATAATCATTGTAGCTCTGGAAAGAATAGTAATCATAGTCTTGTTGGCTAGGGTTAGGCCTTGGACATTAAGGTCTAGATTCATATCCGCAATCAAAGTTATCCCGGCTAGTGGATGGGTAATCATAAGTCGAGTCGAAATAGTAATCATCTTGAGGAGACGTGTTGGTAGGAGGGTCAGATTGGAAATGTTTGAAAGATGTGGAAGGATACATTGTGGAGTGTTCGTGCTAGAGCACCACGATCATTTGTTTTGATGATAACAAAACATGTGTCATTTAACATTTGCACTTGGAGTCTTAGATTTCAGGACAATTGCAAATGGAGACGTGATTAGACGGAGTTCGAGCTCGCATCTAGGACAGATTGGAGGAGCTTGATGGAAAACAGAGAAGATTCGCGAGGAGCGATAGATTGAAGATGGAAGGACAAGAAGAATAGGATAGATTTCCTTCTCATGTACTCGTTGTATTTTTCGTTTCTTTTGTTGCTCTTTATTTTTGTTACTTAGATTCATGTTAAAGAGCCTCAAAGTACCTTAACAGTAGTCCTAGGAACACCAGCACAACCCTAGGATACTTAGGTTTTCTGTAGAGAACTTAGAAAACCAATATAGGGTTAAAATAGCATTTCCAGACGTCTAATTCCCAAATCAGACATCTGATAATGTGTTTTAAGATGTCTGACTGTTGATTCAGACGTCTGATAACATTTAGGCTGGACTTGTTAGCTCTGTCTGATGAAATCAGACATCCAGACCTTAGTCCAGACGTCTTAGAAGACATCTGCTGACTTTGCCAGATGTCTAATTAGTGGACCTTTGGCTGGCTTAGCAAACACTCAAGGATATGACCATTAGAGCCTTATCAGTCGTCCTTAAGCCTTTCCAAACGTCTGATAAATGACCATTTTGCCTCGGCTGACCCAAAATCTCTTCTCAAAGATTTTCTAGCCGTTGCACTCTCTTGGAAATCCATTCCCACGAAAAAGTAGGTTTCCAAACGTCCAGGTATAGTGCCAGACGTCCTATATGTCGTCTGATGGACTTGCGCTAGAACCTTGTTTAGATCTGATTCAAGTCAGGAAGAGACCCACCCAAAATCAGACGTCTGACCTTATTTTCAGACGTCTTAAAGTGATCTTCTAGACGCATGATGCCAGGATCAGACGTCTGATAACCCTGTCAGTGCAATCATTGTTCCTAATTTCGGCTTGATTCTCTTGGGCTTTGCACCCAACGGCTATGGAAGCTTTCCTAAGCCTTCCAAAACCTTCTAAGGCCTCTATAAATAGAGAGGAACCTCTTGCACATTAAGAGACACCAAGAGACACCAAAAGACACCAAAAGACACCTAGATACACTTTCACACTCTTTTGTGTCCAAGAGAAGCCCTTGCTCTCCAAGCTCAAGCTCTACATCTTGAGAGCATCAAGTCTTTGCGCACCCGCTCTCCCACCGTAGTTCACGAGAGCGACGTTGCACCGTCGCGTGGCTCACGCACCCGCATCATCGATTCGACGCGCTCCTTGCAAAGGGAAGCATCTTAATTCCTATAGAAGCTTAGGTTAAATATTACTTTGTTGGCTCTATAGGATTGTTGTTTATTTTATCTTTGTTATTTGGTTGGGTATTCGCTTTGCTAATTCCCGTCTCCCTCGTGGGACAAAATCCTTCTCGTGAAGAGAAGGGTTTGAGGTATGCTACCCTCGTATAAAGTAGCGTGGTTGTAATTGAGGTTCAATCACCCTCGTTTAAAGTGATTTGTTTAGTGGATTTGATCAACTTGGTTGATCGGAAAATCCTAACTCGAGAGGGTTAGGTGGTGGTTTTCATCCGGTTTGGGTTTCCACCTAAAAATTATTGTGTACATTGTGCAATTGATTTTTTGTGAGATTGTTTATATTTCATTTCCGCATTTTATTACGTCACCCCCTCCTAGTAGGGCCTCTGTTTTTCCTACAGAAGAGGGAAAGGTGCCCTGCAGTACAAGCAATCAACCCTATCCTTAGGTGGGTTAGCCTAAAGACCTACAGAATCCTAGGTCCCATCTTGAGATTATAAACGATTTGTTCTACCTCCATCCAGTCAATCCAACCAGTTAGAGGGAGGGATTGGGGAGAAGGTTCTTCCTTTTTCTTGCGCCTCCGGTTCCTAATGTACCCCCCAACCGCGGTTGTTTGACGCTACTCCCCTCGGTAGACATCATATGGTCTAGTAGAATGAGATTAATTGAAAAAAAATCTCCATCTGAGCCCCAAAGAGCGAATCAATCCTTAAGGCCAACGTCTACTCAGTTTTAGTTAGGCTTGGGATGATCGTGCTCTTGGAATGTGATGGGCCTTTTAGATGGGTTGTGCCCTTAATGATCAGTTAATATGTGTGTGCGTGCACAACCAGGTTTGCAAACAAGGTTATTTGATGATGTGTCTTTTAGGGTTTAACCTTGCTTAGTAGCTTTTAGAGTTTAATCTATAGGTTCGTTCAATTAGGGTTCAATAGAACACTTCAGGTTTTACAAGCACTGGTGATGATGTATTCCTTTAGAAATTAGAAAAAATGTGGAGTGCCTGTTCAGCCCTAAAAATCAACCCTAAGTGGCAAGCTATTGATGGATCACTTTTATCTTAAGAGGTGCGGCCCAAACAGCTTAATCAATTGGCTTGTTGTATCACTTGATTAAGGCACACAAGATGTTTAACCTATTTAAATTTTCTACTCACTTATTTGTGTGTTGAGTTAAGGTGTACCGGATCCACATGTTAGATTCCAGTTAAGTGGTAGAATTGATGTGATTATGCGCCTTAGGATGAGAAGTTGTGCGTGTTTAGTGTGAAGCTTTTAGTTAAATCCCATAAGAGAAAAGTATTTTTTCTTAATTTTTTATGCAGGTGGTTGAGGTGAGGTGAAGTGACAAACAAGACAAATAATTTCTATCCTAGGGTTTGTGAAACACCTAAGTAGATTAGGACTTGATTATTAAGGTGGCGAAATGATCTAGTAGGTGGGGAAGTAGGGGAAAACTTACAAATGTCTCTGCCAGTAATTTACTCTAATCTACTGCCTTCAGCTCCTCGATCAAGCTCCTGCAAGACAATAAGTCAAAGAAGAAAGATAGGTTAGAAAAATATGTAAGTAATGCGGAAAACTATGAGAAAAACGAAAGAACGTTGCCTCCCCAGCAACGGTGCCAAAATGATAACAGGTTTTGGCGAAGAAAAATCAGGGTTTTAAGAACTCGTTGTCGTAGCTCGCTGATGGGAACACCATCATGAGCCCTAACTAGCTCATTTTGACCCAAAGAAGAGAACAAAAGTTCCTACATAACCAACTGGAGGTCCTAATTCCATGGATAACCATTCTGAGATAAAAGCAAGAAACAATGGATAAAACTGTAATTTTACCATTGTAGTACAACAATAGGTTTTCTCATGATTTAAACACAGTTTAAATGGTCTTAACAAGATAAAAAGTGGGTTGGTTCAAACAAAGAAAGGGTTCATGTGAATTCTGGGAATTAAATGACTTTTTGTAACTCTAAAACAGACCCACTTGATTTAGCAAGGTTTTGGTCAGGATAAAATTCACCTAGACCCTCTAAAAATTATATAAAAATATTCTTTAGGGTTTAGAACTTTCAATTTGGCCCTTGAAACCTATTTTGACCTAAAATGGGGTCTCAATCAAATATTTACCCTAAATTAGGTTTTTATGTAAATTTCCCAGGTAAACGTGGTCTAACCCAAAATCCAACTTCACCATTGGATTCCTTAGGTCTAAATTAGGTTTGTACCAAAATTTGGACCTAAGGGGAATTCATCCTGACCCACTTTGCAAATAGGTCCTGCTCAATTACATTTCTACCCCTATCTTTCAAAAACCTCAACAAAAACCCCCATAGATTCTTCTTCATTCTTTGCAATTAGGTCCCTCTGTCAATATAGCAGAGGGAATTCTACTCCGGCGAGATTGCAAGGGCAAGATCTCCCTGATCTCTCAGAGAATCCCCTTCAAAATTGAAAGGGAGATTCTTTGAGAAATCTCCTCCAGTATGAACCTAATTTAAGTTCCTGTTCGATACCCAATCTCTCATGCAAACGCATGAGAGATTCGGGTCTCTTTCAAGTTGCCATCTCCGGCGAACTTGCCATGCTTCCAAGCACAATACCAACCTCCAGAGCCTATTTAAGCAAACCCAAGTCACCCCGCATCTCCCAAGCTTGAAATTGGTCGGAAACACCCCTCAAATTCTTCTCTCCTCCTCCGGCCAGTTGAATCATCAAGCTCCGACGACTTCCCTCTCTCTTCCTCGTTGCCTAGCCACAATACCAGTGGCAGGTTTCTCTTCCTCTCGCTCATCCACGTCACGCCGCACCTGCTGACGCCTCTACAACCCCTTTGTCCTCGCCAATCTAGCCCTACTGAGCACCTTCATCTCCGGCATCGACAATATGAGCCGACCGCCATCCTTACCTCCCCCTTCATCTCTTTACGCCCAGATAAGTTCCCTCACCCTTCTACTCCTTTTTCCCCTCTTTATCTCTCAAAAACACCCCTCGACGCACTCCACCACCATCATCCCCTACACCTCCGACCAGACCTCCGGCGAGGCATTCCCATCGCTCCGTACCTCCATCCACCTCGCCAACCACCCCATAAGCTCCGCAACACCTCACTGAACATAACCCCTCACTGCATACATGCCATCACTCAACCACAAGGGCTCTCGAACACACCCAAACACATGGCCATAGGTTGCCCTAGGCATGCGCACTCAGGCAATCCCATGCCATGACGACCCCCACAGTATACTCGTCGTGCCTCGGCGAAGCCTCCTGAGCATTCTGATGTGGCCGCGAGGCCATTTGCGTGATTGCAGGTCCAGAGGGTCGCCGCCATTGACGAACAGCAAGAAGCTTACTTGCAAGCTCTCTTCAGGTCTACCCGCTCCAGGCCAATAGTCCCAGGTGGCGTGGAATACTTTCGCGAACACTCTAGGCATCTAATTGGTGCTGAAGGTCAAAGCAGTAACTGCAATTGAATGAAGACATTCAGCTGCAGATGCACGTGATAGAGGGTGGGAAGTTAGTCCCACATCGAAAGCTTCCGGATGCCCGCACCTGCATAAGAGGAAAAACTGCATAGGCCTTATTGCCTCAGTTACCACGGGGTGAGGTCCCACTCACCCTTCACCTGCCTCGTCCGTGACCTTGCCTCCACGGACTTGGCTTAACCCGACCCGACTACACTCCTCGCCCACCACCGCATGCCGGTGGGCTTGGTCTCGGGCACATACCTGATCCGATTACCCGAGAAAGAGGCTCTGGGAGAGCGAACCTAAGAGAGAAAGAGGAGAAGAGAGCATGCGTGGGTAGGGGTAGGTTTTGCTCTACAGGGAAAGGAGAAGAAGAAGAAGCCAAGGAAGAAGAAGGTGAAGGCTGGAGAGGAAGCTAAGGAGAAGACAAGGCTGAAGAGGAAGAAGCTGAAGTCAGAGGTTAAGGAGCTGAAGAGCTGAAGAAGAAAGAGAAAGAAAGAGAAGGAGAAGGACTGAAGGCAAAAGAAGATGTAGCTGCCAGAGAAAGAGAAAGGAAGAAAAAGAAGGAGAAGTAGTTGAAGGAAGAAGAAAGGCTAAGGCACGAAATCAAAAGAAGAGAAAGAAAGAAGAAGAAGAAAGAGATTAGCCAAAGACAGAGAAAAGATCAGAGAAGAGAAGGAGAAGAAGGAAAAGCACTGTAGCATCCATATTTTAAGGCATCTGATTTGCAAATCAGACATCCAATTTTGTGCTTGTTTACATATATTGATTTCTTTAATCTTTTGTGCATACATTTTTGCACTACAACTCTGGTTTTTATTGCATATTATATTCAATTTCTCAAGTTGTTCTCTTGATTTCTAAACTCTAATTTGCTTCCTGTGTTCGACCTCAGACTTAAACTTCGAGTAATAAAATCTATTTGTTTTCAAAGTGATTTCAACTATATTACAACGCTTTATTTTAAAACTCGATTTCACCTTGCAAGCATTTTGGCGCCGTTGCCGAGGAGCAACGGCCGATTTAGAAATCTTAATTACAATTACTGATTTGGTACTAACTTGATATATCTATTTTGTTGTGATTGTTTTAGGGGGGAGGATTCAAAGGAAGACGGCTGCACAGCAAACATGCCCGGGGCAGGTAATTTCTAATTAGTCTCTTTCTCCTAAGCCCCTCATTCTAAAAAGGAAAAAACAAGATAAAATCAATTAGGGCTACCTGCTTTCCATCTCTAGCTAATTCACCAAAGTTGCCTGATTTGATTTCAACAACAAATACTAATTTGTGCACCCATTTAAGGTATCTAGGGCTACACTTTCTTGATTGAGCCCTAGATACCATATTGTGGCAACTAAATTGGACCAAAATTAGAGCCAAATTAAGGATTTCAATTTAGGATTTTAGAAACACACCATCATAAGCAAGAATCAACTCTCCAAAAAGAGGTGTGCCTAAGCGCTGGTTGAAGAAACTTATTCAAGAAAATCCTAAAATTCAGGCTCTTAATCTCATTTGAATCCTAAAAGAAAGCACCTAAAACTTCTCAAAGGACAAATAGGTGAAGTTGACCCCCTTGTTGGGTCAACCAATCTTCAAATTAGGTCATTTTTGCACTCAATACATCTAAAGTTCAAGTGAAATCTTAAGCACCTTTGCTCTTAAATAAAACGGGTAGACTTAAGAGGTCAAAGTCCACATTCTGGTCTACCTGGAACATCAGTGACAAGAGAGGTTGATTGCGAAAATGCGCGGTTTGTTAATTAGGCAATTTAATGTCGTTGCAATGCGTAAATCCGCTTTCGCTTTTAAATTTGTAAGACCTAGATAGTGGGGTATCTAGGGTCGTCCAAGGAGGCAATATGTTTGCAAAATTCAAGTCTCTTGCTTGGAAATAGAAATCACCTTTCTTTTTGGTCTTTTCAACTATATCATTTTTTTTTGGGTTTTGAAATAACGAGAGAAAACACGAGTTGTTGGCGAAAAAGTAAATAACAACTACGATTACTAAGCTAACACCTAAGTGACAAGTAATTCCTCTTCCTAAGCTCACTCTAGGCATGTGGAGGCCTAGATAAATTATGTAGAGGGAGTGAAGAGTGCTAGAATCACAGCAATCAAAATGCAACTAAAAGAAATTGCAAAGAAGGCAACTAGATTAATGAGAAAGTGTTTTACAGAAAAACCTAGTAGATGAATGCTTCTAGTACTAGAGAATTGCACTAAATGAAATAAAACACAAATCCTATAGATAGATGGTGAAGAAGAGGGCTTCTTGCTCCAAGCTTGGTAGCTCCCGAGCTTGAAAAGAGTCCTCTAACTCCTTCCTTGCTATGCTTCGCCAAGGTGATGTCCTCCAAAGAAAGACCTAAGGGGATGTACCCTAAGCTTTTCTCCAAGGGTGGACGTCCACCCTAGGTCCTTCTCCTTTGCCTGGCCGTCCTCCTTGATGTAGAAAAGTCCTCTTCCTTGGCATGGCCCAAGTTGAAGAGAGTGGGGAGAAGAAGGCCCAAGTTGGCCGTAGGTGTAGGTGGGTATAGGTAGAAAAATACACTAATTGTGGATGAAGAAAATGTGGGAAGTTAGGTGGGTATATATAGTGTAGGAAGGGGGGCATAGGCAGCTCTTGGAATGGATGGCTAGGATAGGATATGGGGGGTAGTTGGGGATCCTAGGGCTAAGGATAAGTGGCGCCACCTAAGGGGTGCTAAGGGCGGTGTTAAGGCTTTGGTGCCCTTTAGAATTGGCGCCAAAATGGGCCTTCTAGAAGGCCATTATTTGGCGCCACCTTAGAGTTCTAGAAGGGGTGTATGTGGATGGCTAGGATGGGTTATGTGGGTAGGTGTAGGGTGGATAAAGGGGCTGAAAGTTGGCACCAAAAGGGAGGTGGTTAGGGTTAGTTTTGGCGCCAACTTTTTTTGTCTTTTGGTGGTTAGTTGAGAGGTGAAAGGTGGTGAAGAGGTGGCGCCAAAATGAGTAGGATAGCTAGCTTAGGTAGGGCTTAAGTTGGTGGAGCTAGCTAGGGTTGAGTTGAAGGTGGTGGATGGCCAAGGAGCTGGTTGCTAGCTAAGCTAAGCTAAGATAGCTTAGCTAGCTATGGAGTAGAGGAGGAGGTATTGGAGATAGGGTTTGAAGAGAGGAGCTAAGGAGGAGAAGTCTAGAGCTGGAATTGGAGCTGGCAGCTGCTGAAGAGGTTGGCATGGAGCTACTGTAGCTGGCTTAGCTTGCTAGTTCTTTGCTAGCTGCTAAGCCAAGCTAAAGTGAGCTGGCTTCTACCATAATGAGCTGAGGTGAGCTGGGTCTAGTGCTCCCAGGGATAATCAAGCTGGTTGAGGCAGCTAAGGTAGCTTAGCTCAACTGAGTTGACCTAAGTTGAGTCCCCGGGAGCTGGACTTGAGCTTCCTAAGCTGGGATGAGTTCTTCTTCAGCTGGCTGGAGTTGAGTGGAACTAGATGTAGCTGGATCTGAGCTGGGGTGAACTTCAGTCAACTCAGTTGAGCTAGCTAGAGCTCCCTGTGGACTTGTGGGAGCAAAAATGAGCTAGACTCAACTAGGTTGAGCTGAACCTAAGCTGACTTGAGCAAGGGTGAGCTAAGATGAACTCTCTTGAGCTGCCATTCAGCTGAGATTAGCTGAATGGAGCTGGGATGAGCTAACCCTAGTTCAAGTGAGCTAGGTTCCAGCTGTGGTGAGCTGGATCAAGCTGAGTTCCAGCTAGTCTGATCTTCTCCTTCACCATTTGCCTTCTTGAATGCTAGGGCTTTAGGGATCTGTATATCTGTTCATCCCTAACACTCACAAAAACATATTAAAAAGACAATAAAAAATGTAATGCATGCCTAACCTAATTTATGCCTAAGTGCAGGCCAAAAATTTATTTGTGGAGTAAAATCCTAAGAGCTAGGTTTATTTTAATACATAAGAATAATGATAAACTGGTGTTTATCACACCCCCATGCTTATCTTTTGATAGTCTCTTAGCAGAACTTCAATATTTTTGGAAAATGGAATTTTTGGGAAATCTATTTTTTTCTTCTTTTGTGGAGAAAAAGATTAAGGGAACTTGGTTATCTAAACACAGGAGGTACGGGATTTGTTAAGGATAAACATTGGGATTTGTTTTGGATCCAACCATTAGACAAAACGGGATCAATATATCCTCCAGAAAATTCACAAATTAACCCCTTGTTAATTCAGATGACTTGAAATTTTTATTTTTAGGATTTTTCTGGCTCATGAATCTGATTCACAACTTGCAAAAATCCTTTGAAACCTTGTGTCTGTGCCTGTGAAAAGCCAACATTTATAGGGGCATGTTAATTTATTTATTTATTCTTTTTTTTTCTCCCCCATGCTTATTTTTAGCTTAGTCTTACAATAGATGTGTCGGGATCATCATTCCCATTATCAATCCTCGAGGGGGCTCTGGCGCCAGTACTTCAGGATAGCACTGTCCATGACTCCACCTAGGAGCTCACAACCCCAAAACATAATGCAGTGTAAAGAGGTGCTCCAAGCAAACTCAAGCTCTTGCTCCGCCATTATAGGTAGAGCACCGTCCAAGACACTTGAGCTGCTAAAATGCGCTTTAATGCTCCATCTAAAGATATAAAATATAGATATGGAGCAGCACCGAGGCGATAACATGTTGACATCGCGTCCTCAAAGGAGGCATTTTCCTCCTTCTCGGAGGTGGGAACTCAAACCAATGATCTATTTCAGACTTTTACTAAGTCGAAACACGGGAGTTTTTCAAATTTTTAGTTGTTTTTAAGTGTTGGCTTGTGTGTGAAAAATGACACAAGAAGTTTCTCAAGACATGCAAATTTTTGAATCAGAAACTAAGCCAAATGCTTTCCACATTGCAAAATAGGATCAAGTCACCTGAACTATCATGAGTTCAGGTGGAATTTTTAGAGAAGGATATCTGATCTCTAGTCTAAAGTAGACCCTGAAATTCTAATGATGAGATCCACATCCTCTTCCCTAGTTTGTTAAAGATTAAATCCCATTGTACCAAAAGTGAAATTTTCAACCTTAGTCCCGATTTCAAAATTTTTCCTAAAAAAGTTTTCAACATTTTTTTTTTGGGGTATGCAAGCAAGAAAATAAAATAACTAAAGAAAAATGAATGTTTTTAGGTTTTGAAAATCCTAAATCTATCATCAAATTTAAAAACACCCCCCCATGCTTAAGATATGCCATGTCCTCATGCATTAGGAGGGAAAAGGGATCACCTTAGTGAAGAACGGTTGGGTTTAGGATGATCAAAACCTGGAAAAGGAAGAAGAAAAAAGGAAAGCAGGAAAAAATGATGGGTTACCTCCCATCCAGTGCTATCTTTTATGCCATTCAGCTGGGCGTGAAGGTATGCACGGAAGATGGAAAATCATGTAAATAGTTGGACACTTGGATGCCCGCAAAAAAGGTGTCTTCTTCTAGATCCCTAGAAAATTGATTAGAAGCAATATTGGGATCAAAGTTGAATGGAAAATGATAAGTGTAGCCCGAGTCTAGCCATGGTTTTAAATAAGGTTGGATGCTAAACTCGGGCGGGGTTGGTGGCAGGTCCGTAAGAAAGGAGTTGGGGAAGGGATGGTGAGGATTAGGTGAAGTTAGTGTGGAAAAATTAGGTGCGTGAATAGTGGGTGGGTTAGGGTGATCAGGGGGTGCATCAAGAATGGATTTGGGGTCAAGACAAGTCTCCAGATCACAGATTTCACCGACCATTGATTCGGAATCAGAATCCTCAAAAAAATTATGGTCGGTAAGGGTATCTATCAACATTGTCTCCTCCACCATATTGGAAATTTCCATATCTGAGTCCTAAAAAAAATTATCATCATGGAATCTCCTGGAGGATTTGAAAATATCTAAAGTGATAGTTTGGCCAACGCAAGTGATATCCATTTTTCCTGTGTGGCAATTGATATTTGCCTTTGCAGTGGCCAGAAAAGGGCATCCAAAGATTATTGGGGAGTCTAGTAATGATTTAGGTACCTCAATGTCAAGAAGCAGAAAGTCTGCAAGGAAGGCACAATTCTGGACCTTGACCAAAACATCCTCGACAATCCCACGAGGTTTGATTGTAGATCGGTCGACTAATTGCAGGGTAACCTCGACGGGTTTTAATTCACCGATCTGAAATTCTTCAAAGAAAATCATGGGAATAATATTAACTGAGACACCAAGATCAAGGAGGGAGTGATTAAAAATAGTATCATCAATAATTACTAAGATTAAAGGCGCCCCCGGATCTTTCATCTTAGGAGGCAGCTTGCTCTGTATGACAAAGCTTACTATCTCCGAAAGATGCACCTGTCGTAGATTTTTGGCCTGCCTTTTAGGAGTACAGATCTCCTTCAAAAATTTAGCATAGGTAGGTATATATTTGATGGCATCTAGGAGAGGAATATTGATTTGAACTTGCCCAAATAGATCCATGAGTTCTTCTGTGGTGGGCTCAGATTTCCTTTTTTTGTTGGTGGTCGGGTGGAGAGCTTGTGGGAAAGGGATAGGAATCCTGTCTTGAGATTTTTGTATTTCTTTTTCTTCCTGATGGGGAGGTGGGGAGTCAATTTGTACAGGTATTTCACCAGGTTTGTGCGAAGGCCTGGGATCAGTGGTGATTTTCCCACTCCTCAAAGTAACTGCATGTGCAGTCAGATTATTATTTGGAGGAGGTGGGGGGGCCTGTGGTTGCGGAAACCTGGGAGGCTGCTGAGGTGGTGGATTAGTAGGAGGCTGATTCAGGTAGTGTGTATTTCTGCCCGGATATTGGTTCCTTTGGTGATTAGGCTTGTGCATGGGTTGGGAAGGTAGATGTCCTGCAGGTCTTTGTGTGGGAGTAACCCTAATCTGGTTGTTCAGATTTGTGATGGTGCAGGTTACGTCCGTCATTTTTGTTTGCATTTCCTGCAAGGTTCACATCATCTGGGCATTGATGTTTTGTTGGGATGGCCCAAGATGGAAGGTTGGATTCGACCCATACCCATTAAAATGATCTGGTTGGGAAGGAACCTGATTATTCCAGGAGTAGTTCGGGTAATTTTTCCAATTGGAAGAATTTTTAAAGGGCTCCTGGATGGCAGAAATATTTTGAGTGGGGTTTAGATCTGGATAGTTGTAATTCCCCAGTGAATCATGGGCATCCTCAGAATATTGGTAATAATTAGCAGGAGTAGTGTTGAGATTGTGCAAATTTTCTCTTCGTGGAAAGATAGGTTGGGTTAGATGTGGACTATGTGGAGCTTGGGTTGATGTGGCTAGTCTTTCCTCAATTTTCTTTTGATTAATATGCATCTGGTCAAGTTTTTGAGCGATCATTTGAAGATCATCTTGGGTGACAGGGATAGATTGAGTGCCTACTTCATGAACACAGAACTGCAGGTTGAGTTCTGCAAAATGTGTTCATGGAAGCTTGATTAAATGAGTTTTCACTCATTTCTTCAAAATGGTCATAGGCACTTTCAGCATCTTTATTTAAGAAGTTGCCGCCACATGAGGCATCGATAAAATGTTGGATTTGATCTTCTAATCCATGATAGAAGATTTGCACGAACTGCCATAAAGGAATCTCGTGGTGCAGGCAACTTCTTAAGAGATCTTGAAATCTTTCCCAAGAATCATGGAAAGTCTCACCAGATTTTTGGTGAAAGGTCGTAATAGATCTTCGCAGGGAATTGGTACGACCTATAGGAAAGAATTTCTTGAGGAAGGCTCTCTTGAGCTGAGGCCAAGTTGTGATGGGTCGGCCAATGGTCCTAAACCAATAAGCGGCCTAATCTTTAAGAGATAATGGAAAAAGCCGCATCAGCCATATGTCTTCTTGCACATTTCGGGAATGGGTTGTTTGTGCAAGAAGAGTCAGCTCTTCAAGGTGGCTAAAAGGGTCTTCCCTAGGAAGGCCATGAAAGTGTTTAATTAGGTTCAGGACTGCAAGCTTGATCTCGAAGTCCCCCTCTGGTATGACCACCCCTGGTCGTTCCTCATAATAAGACGGATCATAGAAATCTTTTAGAGGAATAACAGGCTGCTGACGGGGTGGTGGGTTTGGCCTTTGATTGGCTAGGTTTTGGATATTCCTAGTCAATGTTTGTTGATTGGAATTTAATTTATCAATCTACTCAACCATCAATTTTAAAAGATCAGGCAGGGGGTCTTGATGTTGTGTTTGGGGCAATTCAAGATTAGGGAGCTCCAAGTGTGGGAAGTTAAAGGTGGGTGGGTTTTGGGTGGAAGGGCTAGAATTAGGGTTAGTAGTGGGGTTAGAGGTAAGGTTAGAGGTGGAAGTGGAAGGGTTAGTGGACCCATTTTGTTGATTTTCCATTTTTTTAGAAGGAGAAGAAGACAGAAAAAGTGGCCTTTTTACGCGGGGGGCGAAATCAAACGGTCCTTCCAGGTGCGGATTTTGAGACCGTCGCCCATGCATAAAATGGAAGAACAGGAGGGGAGGAGAAGAGAAATAGATGAGAGAAAGTGTGCAAATCAAACAACCAAAGCTAGACCTAACTTAAGTGTGACTCCCTAAAAATAAACCTAAGACTTGGTGTACGTAGGAAATAAGTAATCAATAGTGAATACTCGTTCTGTCAACA
Source organism: Thalassia testudinum (assembly GCA_037157565.1). NCBI lineage: Eukaryota > Viridiplantae > Streptophyta > Magnoliopsida > Alismatales > Hydrocharitaceae > Thalassia > Thalassia testudinum. The sequence goes on from JAZHRO010000024.1 coordinate 82,056,212, forward strand.
AATCTAGCCAAGCTGCTTAAGGGGAGGTTTGGGCCCAAATGTTTCCCAGGGAAAACCCCAGGTGCTTGTACAAACCCGCACCTGGTCGTTTGACACGACCCCTCAACCTGAACACGAGATATAGATGATAGAATTGGTATTAACTAAAGAAGACTTAAGACCTATATAGCAAGACTAAGTTGATGAAGCCTTAGGGGTCAAGTTGCTATGGATTTTAGTTAGGTCTAGGATACTATAGTGCACATGGAATGTGGAGGGCGTTAATTGGGTTGTTGCCCTATTATTTCAATTTTTTTTTTGTGTGTGCAGGAATTGGAGAGTAGCTTCAATGAAAAGCAAGTTGTCACACAATTATTGTATTTCTGCCTTTTAGGATTGAATTAACTTAGTGTAGTTTTAGGGTTTTCTTTTTTAAGTTTTCAAAGAAGTTGAGATTCCACAAACAAGAGGAAATCAAGTTGTATGGGTGAAGGTATGTTTCCTTTTATTGTTTGTTTCTAAAAAGGAAACCCTAATCCAATTGGTCCTAGGATAGAAATACAATAATTGTATTTAGGCTTTCTGTATTAAGTAATGGTCCAAACAATTCAAACAACACCACTACTTTGAAGAGAATCAAACAAGAATTCCATAAAATATTTTTGTAAGATTTTAGGAATTTATTTGATAATTGTTTTAAATTTTTATTTGTACTGGTATCAAAGTCCAGAAATGATACTCGTGGATATCTCAGACTTTTCAGTATTACCACTAACCTCATAAAATTTTGGTAATTTTTTATGATGTGTAAAATTTTACAAAGATTCTAGAGAGATAAATTTCACAAAAATTGGATGAGTATAAAAATTTTAAAAATTAACGGACAGAAGCAAAACAAGAAGATTGGAGGGTGTGACCCCTCTATAGTCCATGAATTTTTAAAAATTAAATACAAAGTCAATTGATCTAAAATTTGGAACAGATGTTCCTAACTTAATTTTGAATCTCTGTATGAAATTTTATGATTTTAGGAGGCTTGTGGTGTTAGGAATTGGTTTTTCGGATAAGTTCAGATAGAAATCTGGACTCGAAAAATAAAACACCAGTACTTGAAATGAAGTGGTGTTAAATGGAGTAAACAAGCAATCAATGAGTTTTAAAATGCACCACTCCACTTAATTAAGTTGTTTAATGTCCTGAAAGCCAAGTTTAGTGTATTTTGGTAGTTTTTTAGGCTAAATGTGACAAGAAATGGGGAACCAACCTGAAATCCACGGGAAGAAAAGGAACTTTAAGCTTCTTCTTCCAAATTCCCGCTTTCCCGCTGTAATTCCTGCACACCCTAAAGAAAAGAAAGAGAAGGGGATGAGATCCACTTCAAGAAAGACAAAATTTACTAATGCAAAGCTGTGCCTCCCCGGCAACGGTGCCAAAAAGTGATCACGAAAATGCTCGGTTTGTTAATTAGGTAATTTAGTGTCGTTGCAAAGTGTAAATCCGCTTTTGCTTTTAAATTTGTAAGACCTAGATAGTGGGGTATCTAGGGTCATCCAAGGAGGCAATATGTTTGCAAAATTCAAGTCACTTGCTTGGAAATCGAAATCACCTTTCTTTTTGTTCTTTTCAACTATATCATTTTGTTTTAGGTTTTGAAATAACGAGAGAAAACACGAGGTGTTGGAGAAAAAGTAAATAACTACGATTACTAAGCTAACACCTAAGTGACAAGTAATTCCTCTTCCTAAGCTCACTTTAGGCACGTGGAGGCCTAGAGTAATTAGGGAGAGGGAGTGAAGAGTGCTAGAATCACAGCAATCAAAATGCAACTAAAAGAAATTGCAAAGAAGACAACTAGATTAATGAGAAAGTGTTTTACAGAAAAACCTAGTAGATGAATGCTTCTAGTACTAGAGAATTGCAATAAATGAAATAAAACACAAATCCTCTAGTTAGATGGTGAAGAAGAGGGCTTCTTGCTCCAAGCTTTGTAGCTCCCGAGCTTGAAAAGAGTCCTCCAACTCCTTCCTTGCTATGCTCCGCCAAGGTGATGTCCTCCAAAGCAAGCCCTAAGGGGGCGTGTCCTAAGCTTTTCTCCAAGGGTGGACGTCCACCCTAGGTCCTTCTCCTTTTCCTAGTCATCCTCCTTGAAGTAGAAAAGTCCTCCTCCTTGGCATGGCCCAAGTTGAAGAGAGTGGGGAGAAGAAGGCACCAAAGGGGCTGGTGATGTCCCCCTTTAATCTTCTTCTCTACTCCTTCTTCTTGGCCGTAGATGTAGGTGGGTATAGGTAGAAAAATACACTAATGGAGGATGAAGAAAATGTGGGAAGTTAGGTGGGTATATATAGTGTAGGAAGGGGGGCATAGGTGGCTCTTGGAATGGATGGCTAGGATAGGATATGGGGGGTAGTTGGGGATCCTAGGGCTAAGGATAAGTGGCACCACCTAAGGGGTGCTAAGGGGGGTAGTTAAGGCCTTGGTGCCCTTTAGAATTGGCGCCAAAATGGGCCTTCTAGAAGGCCATTACATGGCGCCACCTTAGGGTTCTAGAAGGGGGGTATGTGGATGTCTAGGATGGGTTATGTGGGTAGGTGTAGGGTGGATAAAGGGGCTGAAAGTTGGCGCCAAAAGGGAGGTGGTTAGGGTTAGTTTTGGCACCAACTTTTGGTGTCTTTTGGTGGTTAGTTGAGGGGTGAAAGGTGGTGAAGAGGTGGCGCCAAAATGAGTAGGATAGATAGCTTAGGTAGGGCTTAAGTTGGTGGAGCTAGCTAGGGTTGAGTTGAAGGTGGTGGATGGCCAAGGAGCTAGTTGCTAGCTAAGATAAGCTAAGCTAAGATAGCTTAGCTAGCTATGGAGTAGAGGAGGCATTGGTGCTAGGGTTTGAAGAGAGGAGCTGAGGAGAAGTCTGGAGCTGGAATTGGAGCTGGCAGCTGCTGAAGAGGCTGGCATGGAGCTACTCTAGCTGGCTTAGCTTGCTAGTTCTTTGCTAGCTGCTAAGCCAAGCTAAAGTGAGGTGGCTTCTACCATAATGACCTGAGGTGAGCTGGGTCTAGTGCTCCGGGGAGAATCAAGCTGGTTGAGGCAGCTAAGGTAGCTTAGCTCAACTGAGTTGAGCTAAGCTGAGTCCTCGGGAGTTGGACTTGAGCTTCCTAAGCTGGGATGAGTTCTTCTTTAGCTGGCTGGCATTGAGTGGAGCTAGATGTAGCTGGATCTGAGCTGGGGTGAACTTCAGTCAACTCAGTTGAGCTAGCTAGAGCTCCCTGTGGACTTGTGGGAGCTAAAATGAGCTAGACTCAACTAAGTTGAGCTGGATCAGAGCTAACTTGAGCTAAGGTGGGCTAAGATGAACTCTCTTGAGTTGCCATTCAGCTGAGATTAGCTGAATGGAGCTAGGATGAGCTAACCCTAGTTCAAGTGAACTAGGTTCCAGCTGTGGTGAGCTGGATCAAGCTGAGTTCCAGCTAGTCTGAGCTTCTCCTTCACCATTTAGTGCTAGGGTTTTAGGGATCTGTATATCTGTTCATCCTTAACACTCACAAAAACATATCAAAAAGATAATAAAAAATGCAATGCATGCCTAACCTAATTTATGCCTAAATGCAACCCAAAAATCCATTTATGGAGTAAAATCCTAAGAGCTAGGTTTGTTTTAATGCATAAGAATGATGATAAACTGGAGTTTATCAGAGGTCGGGTGGGTGAAACCTTGTAACTCATGGGGACGCTCTACCATGTAGGGGTCTTTGTGGGACTCTCCCTCTTTGGCTGCCCAGGTATTTCTTAGGTGGACGGCTTTCTGACTAAGGGGTATCATCCACCCTGAACCTCTATAGTCATCCAAATTTTTGGGTGTCTTGATTGGGTCCAGTACATTCTACTCTCATCCAAACCATCGGTGTATGTTTGGTAGGAGGTCCTTAAGACCATCCTTGAAACCTCCTTTAGTGATTCACTCTCGCCAAGGCCAGGCCTCGACGTCCGTGTTTGTGCAGCAACCCCACCACATAGACATCTCCTCTGATTCATCAGAACCAAAGTCTCCTTCTTCCATCATTATGGCACAACTAGTAGAAGAAGAGAATAATCTTGAGAATCAACTCCAGTGCCTGAATGATTTATTTCAAGCCTTTGTAAACTCGCTATAGCGTCCTATGATGCAAGATCACTACAATCCCGCTGCGGTGGCTATCGAATCTCGAGTCTAAATCCTGATTGGAGGTCTTGATTCTAAACTCAAGCCCAACATGATTCATGCTATTCCAAAATTTCATGGGCTTAATTCCGAGGATCCCTTCCAGCACATCAAAGAACTCAAACATCTGGCCCAGACCTTCGGGTCAAATGTCCAAAATCGGGATATTCATCTTATGAAGATGTTCTCCTTCTCTCTCATGGACAAAGTAGCTCACTGGTATTAGACTCAAATGCGTCCAATCAACACATGGATTGAACTACAATCCGAATTCTTGAAAAAGTTCTTCCCAGTTGGTCAGACGAATACCTTACGACACCAGATCACACACTTCACCCAGCAAACTGGAGAACCTCTTCATGAAGCATGGGACCTTTTCCTGGATCTCATGTGAAAGTGCCCTCATCACGGAGTTCCTAAATGGGAACAAGTCCAATCTTTTTACCAGGGACTCCGTGAAGACATTCGCTTATTCGTCAATGCAACCTGCGGAGGAAATATCATGGGTCAACAAGAAGACACTGTGTGGGAGATTCTCGAGAATATGTGCGAGAACTCCATCAATAATGACTCCATGGGCTTATTCTACCGGACGAATGCCTGCGCATCGACAAATCCAAGGGGAGCACATGAGACACAGGACCTGTCCGTATCTGTCGACTTGGAATTGATGGCCAGTTGGTTGGACAAGGTCTCTATCATTGAGAAGAAGGTGGAGCTGACTCAACATCTGCAGCGAGCCACCTCTGCACAAAACTCATTTGCACAACCTCTTCTTGGGAGGGAAGCTGTGCATAGCATCTATCACCGATCTTCTCAGAGGATGGACCCGTATCCACCCCTGTCTGACTCTAGGATCGGAGGAAACTCCGATCGAACCTACTCTAGTTGGGGGAACTCTGAACCCTCGTACTCTGACTTTCCTGAGGTTCCTCAGACCTGTGAGGACCTCAACGCCATCCAGAATGACCCATTCTCTAACACCTATAATCCTGGATGTCAGAATCATCCCAACTTCTTGTGGGTTGGAAATAATCAGGATCAAAGACCACCATATCAACCCCGTCCACAAGCTCCTCATCCATATTAGCCACCTCAGCCTCGGCCCAATACCACCTATCAATCTGGGCCAACTCAAACAGATCAAATGACTCTTATCCTTCAAACTCTGGCTAACATTCAGAAGATGAATGCGGCTATGCAAAACCAGCTCAAGGACGAGATCACAGAGGTTTGCAATCAACTCACCCAGATGGCGATTTCCTGCCAACCTGGCATGCTCCCTTCGCAACCTCTATTGAATGAGAATAACATGCCGAACCAGAGGTGCGTTATGAACCTAAATCCAAGCCAAGCCCACATGATTTATCAAGCCCCTTCTGTTCCATCACTCGATGGGATGGAAGCTTCAACATCATATGCAGGATTTCAGCAGTAGCCACCTATTTTACCAACTCCAATCCAAAACCAAGCAGGACTAAATTCTGTAACAAACCGTGGTGGCAAAGCAACACAAGACCCACCTTATCCAAGCCACTTTCAGCCTGGTAGTAACCCAAGCCCTAGGATAGTTATCCAGGATACCCCTGTCCCTGATCAAGAACCTGGACCTATTCTAGAGGAACCATCCAAGGTTCCATTTCCCGAGCCCTTGACCAAGGGAAAGAGGACAAACAAACTTGTGGCACTTGAGGAGGATCTGGTCAAGCTCTTTGAATAGGAAAATATAAGCATCCCCTTAATGGATGCAATTCGCCACGTACTGGCTTACGCACGATTTTTGAAAGACGTGTGTACACCCAAGCGTAAGCCGCGAACCAAAAGTGGCGGTCCAATCATCCTGCCAGAGCAAGCCAGCTCTGTAATTTTGAGTAAACTCCCACCTAAGGCAAAAGACCTAGATGCTCCCCTGATTTCCTGTATCATTGGTGATACCCAATTTGATAGAGATTTATTAGATCTAGGAGCCTCCATAAACCTAATACCTACATCCCTCCTTGACCACCTTGAGGAATCTGAGCTTAAACCGACAGAGGTGATATTGCAGTTGGCTGATCGATCTATTAAGTCACCTAAAGGAGTACTCAAGGATGTCATTGTTAGGGTGTGGGATTTCTATTTCCCAGTGGACTTTGTAGTCTTGGATATGGATGCTCCAGAAAACCCAAGGGATACACCAATTATACTAGGGAGACCCTTGCTGGCCACTGCTAGAGCCAATATAAATTGTGAGGGCTAAATTGAACTGAAATTCGGGAACCAAATACTAAAGATTGACATCTTTAAGGCCCAACAAGGGATTAATTGTGGTGTTATAGAACAGATATGTGATATCAAGACTATGGTTGATAATCTATCTATTGATGACAACCTGATTACTTCCGATCAACCACAAGAGGATCAAAACCCGCAATCAAAGGAGTCCGAACTTGACCTAGATATGCCCATAACTCCTTCCCTTGCTCCGGACACACACCCCGAACCGCCTGCTACTGCTGATAACCCTATTCTGGAACTCAAGCCTCTTCCCGACCATCTCAAGTACGTCTTTTTGGGTTCCAATCAGACGTTTCCTGTGATTATCAACTCTAGACTCACACTTGACTAGGAATCCCATCTGATTACTGTTCTCCAGCAACATCGTAGAGCCATTGGATGGACTCTCGATGATTTGATTGGTATCAGCCCCTCTTACTGCACACAACATATCTACACCGAAGAGGGCACACTACCATCCCGTGAAATGTAGAGGTGTTTGAATCCTAATCTGCAGGAGGTCGTGAAAAAGGAGATCATCAAGTGGTTAGATGCAGGGATTATCTACCCGATCTCCAATAGTCGGTGGGTGAGTCCAATCCAGGTTGTGCCTAAGAAGGTAGGACTCACCGTGATCATGACTGAAATCGGAGAAATCATACTGACCTGTGTGGTGAATTCGTGGAGAGTCTGCATTGATTACAGAAGACTCAATTCCTCCACGAAGAAGGATCATTTCCCACTACCGTTTATTGATCAGATCCTTAAGAAACTAGCAGGAAATAGGTTCTTCTACTTTTTGGATGGGTACTCTGGTTATAACCAGGTGGCAACCCATCCTGAGGACCAAGAAAAGACCATTTTCACCTGCCCCTTCGTGACATACGCATTTCGAAGGATGCCGTTTGGTCTCTGCAATGCACCCGCTACTTTTCAGCGGTGCATGCTTGCCATATTCTCAGATATGCTAGGTAATTTTCTGGAAGTATTCATGGATGACTTTTCAGTATTCGAAGAATCATTTGATGATTGCCTCCTGCACTTATTCCAAATCCTTAGGTGGTGCATTGACGTGAATCTAGTTCTTTCCTGGGAAAAGAGCCATTTCATGGCGCCTGAAGGAATTGTCCTAGGACATCTCATATCAGAAAAAGGCATCCAGGTCGATCGAGCCAAGGTGAACTTGATTTCCAAACTCCCTATGCTAGCTTGATCAAGGACATCTGATCTTTTCTGGGGCACGTTGGTTTTTATCGTCGATTCATTCCTAATTTCTCAAAAATCGCATGCCCCCTGACCACTCTGCTTTCTAAGGATGTACCTTTCGAAATCTCCAAGGAACGCACTCAAGCATTTGAAATCCTCTATGATCTAGTTACCCAAACCCTGATCCTATAGTCCCCTGATCGGTCTCAACCCTTTTAGATCATGTGCGATGCATCTGATTTCACTGTAGGAGTGATACTTGGGCAGAAAATTAACGGGAAACCCGTGGTCAAATACTACGCTAGCAAGACACTTGACGAGGCTCAGTGTAACTACACAGTTACAGAGAAAGAGCTGCTAGACATAGTATTTGCCCTGGAAAAATTCAGATCTTATCCCTGGGTTCTCGTGTTATCATTTACTTGGATCACACTACTGTGAGGCATCTCCTTGCAAAGAAGGATGCAAAACCTCGATTAATCCGCTAGATCTTGCTGTTGCAAGAATTTGACCTCGAGATTTATGACAAAGCGAGAAAATAGAACGTGGTAGCTGATCACTTGTCCCACCTTCCTTTTGAGATCATCGACCCTTTTGGACCCATCACGGAACATTTTCCTGATGAACACCTCCTGACTATCAATACAGGGCTTCCATTGTTTGCTGATATAGTAAACTACCTGGCATCACCTCAGATCCCGTCTGATTGGCCGAAGGCCAAGAAGGACAAATTGCTTTCTGATGCCAAGTATTACTTCTAGGAAGACTCGTATCTTTTCCGCATCAGTGCTGATCAAATCATTCGACGATGTGTCATGGAAGCAAAAATTCAGGACATATTGTCCTTCTGCCATGACCAGGCATGCGGTGGACATTTTTCAAGTCATAAAACCGCAGTGAACGTCCTCTAGTGCGGCTTCTATTGGCCCACAATTTTCAAAGACGTATACAATCACTGTAGGGCATACACTTGTTGCCAGATGTTGAATGTACGGGTTGCTATGCTAACATGTTTGGTTTTGAAAAAAACCTTGTCGTTGTAGTTTGAAAGTGAAGAACTCGTGTTCAACAAATAAAATTTACACTGGAATGAAAATCTCGGGTCGAACTCAGGGAGGCTATGTCGATCTATATTCGCAATTATATTTTTTTAGAATTTTTTCTTGAAAAGTGAGGCGATGTAATTACAATGAAGCCATAATAACAATCAGACTAAATAAAAGGGAGAGAGAGAGAGAGAGAGAAAACATGCATTCAATAATTCAAAATGTTTATACAATAAAACCAAATAAGAATTACACTAGAAAGCAGGAAATCAGCTACACTAGAAAGCAAGAAAATTCTACACTAGAAAGCTATAAAGAAGAATGGGAGAGAGAAGTTATCCTCCTCGACGATTGCTTGGAGGACAAGCCGGACGAAATGCTACCTGGACGAAGGAGGATGGAGTGGGAAGAAGGAGATCGAGGCAAGAGGAACGAGAACAGAGCAGCACGTTGTCATCGTCACGGGATCTGCTTCCGAAAGGGGGACAAAAATTTGACTTTATCTCACGAGAAGCATCTCGGGTGTGGGACAAGCTTCTCTTGAGCTTTGGAGGAGAGAAGAGAAGGGATGACAATTTCGTGTGGAGGGGGTCTCCTTTTATAGTTGTAAGGAGTGGGGCCATTTTGGTCATTCTAATTTTGAAAACATTAATTTAGGACCTTTAGTGACGGATAAAACCGTCGCTAAAGGTCCTAACGTGGGCGTAGTGGGCGGTGCGTGCACGCTCGCTTACCTCCTTGTGCATAACGCACGCGCATGTCCAACCGATCTCAACCGTTCGATCGTGAGATCGGACGGCTTAATTCGCGCCTCCGCCCGCCTCCTCTGCGCGCCCACCCACGTGTGATTCCGCGTGAGATGAGTACATTTTAATGGATTAATATTAAGCCTAGTATCTTTAATCATACAGTTTAGATGTGTTAATAATTGAAATTAAGTTGTAGAATATTTGTACGCATCATGATTTAAGTTTATAACATTCCATAACTTAATATGTAATGATTTTGTTGTTTTTATGTGCATGTAATAATATTTAGAAAGAACAAGGGTAGGGAGATAAATTTCCCCAACACAGCGCAACTCTTTCCCCCCTCCCCCGCCGCACATGGGGTTAATCTTCCGCCGCCCTCCCTCAACAAACAAGTCCAGAAATAGTTAAGGGATTTCAAAATCCCTTAACTCACGCACGCACAAAGGGGAGGAGTTAAAAGAAGAGGCGGGGAAAGAGGAAGAAATCATCCAGGAAGAGAAGAAGCGTGCACTGTGGTCCTTCTTCCCCCTTGCGGGGAAAAACGTCACCAAGCACCTGCACACCTACACGCCTCTTGCTCACAGCATCTCCCTCCAGCCACCGCAGGAGCACACTAGCGCGCCCTAACGCTCACTCCCTTCAGCGCCATCTGCAGGCGTGCCTTCCTCCTTCCGCTCCATCTCCCTGTAGAGTGCCATCATACCTCAGTGCACCAAGCCCACAGGTGCTACCTCTGCCCACCTGCAGATCGCACTCCCGCACGCCACCAGCCGCAGGCGCTGCGTACAGAGCACCTGCTTCGCCTTCATGGGCGCGCACCAGCGCGCACACGCTCGCACGCCACCAGCCACAGGCGCTGCGTGCACCTTCATCCTTCAACAGAGCCAACAGGCCAGTGCTCCGGCCACCTCCGCCGGCCACCTCCGTCGCCGCCGCTGCCACCACCGGAGAGCCCTCATCCTCGTTGTCCTCCTGAGCCTCGCGGCAGCCCCGCCGGTGCTCTCTCTCTCTCACGAGGAGGAGAGAACAAAAAGGCTTTGTTTTCCCATCAATTACTATTTACATCCAGTGGCATTGCCACATAATTTGATTTTATTTATTATTATATTGTGGCAGAATTGCACTTGAACACTCATAGTTCCTTATAATTACATGATATTGATATTCACTAGTTTGAAGATTGATTTTAGGGCTTAACTTAAGTACTAATTTTCTCTAGTACACATCACGTGAAAATTGCATAAATTTATCATAAATTTCTTGAGGATTTCTGTGAGGAAAAACTGCACATATACCCTTATCTTTTTAAGTTATTACAAATCTACTTTCCTTCACATTTTAAGTTAGATTTGAATTGGGATTTCGCACTATCCGAAATAACATTAAATAATTAAGTATTGATTGCATAATTGCCTCCCTGTGGACACGACCCGCTCTTCTGCGAGTGGTTATTTTCATTATTTTTGATTAGTCGATTTTGCCACCACTTAAATACTATAACGCTAAGTGAAAAGTCGTCTATCAAAATTGGCATCGTTGCTAGGGAGGCAACAGACGCAATAGATTTACTTTATTATTTTTAAATCTTCTAAGTTGTGAAATTATCTAATCATTTTGATTATTGTGCGAGGAATCCGCCGAGGCAACGAGGTGCAACAAAGCGGCAACAACAACCACGAGTTAAGCCACACTAGGAAAAGACGAAGGAGACCAAGATCCTGTTTCGCAGGGGATTCTCCGTCGTCACAATTTAATTCTGTCTTTTCGCCCTTGAAGTAATTGGGGCTGAATTTTTGGGGGTTTGTCCCCGCATTCTTTAGCTACTAGGGCTTACAATATTTTTAGTGCATGCGTGACTATATTTTTTTCTTGCTTGCTTTTAAAAACCAATAAAGAAAATATCGAGCTGCCTATTTAGAAGTTGCATGCCCTTAGGTGCACGCATTTAGGGGTGATTGAGAAGCACATTAGATCTTATTATTGCATTGCAAGCATATTAGCACGAAGATTGCTGGAGACAGGTATATCCTTCTAACTTTTGCATCCAGCTCCTGTTCACGCATTCGCATTCAAATTTAAATTCAAGACCACCAAGTTGTTTGAATTTACTAATTCAGTGGTCACATAACTAAAAGCGGAACTAATAATCAGATTCAACCCTAAAAGCAATTCACATTTGATCTGATTCTAAGGGAATTGTCTACGATTTCAAAAGAAATTACAAAGATTTACGGTGTGTTACACACTTTTGACACTGAGCACGCACATTAGGCACCGCACTAAGGCTCGATCCCTTAAGGCTATAGGCACCGATCTCTTTATCGGTGTAGATCCTCCTATTTTGCTTTGTGGTGGTGGTGTTACTATCTTTTGATCAAGTGTTTTGATACTCCACGGAGGGGGACACCCCTTAAAGGAACAAAAGGGTAGTTAAGGGGCACTGCATACGCATCGCCTGAAAGGAAGGGTTTGCCCTACTTGCATCCCTTTGTTCGTCCTTGGAGTAACTTCTCACTTGATCACCTGGGAGTATCATCCAAGCAAAGTATAGGTCCTAGGGCACTCGAAGGTTGAATTAAGGCACGTAATTGCAATGAAAAACTTGTTTGGCCATTTATATTAACTAATTCAACATCCACAATAAAGAAGGTTAAGATTTCAAGTCCACACCCCTCTTATACCACTTACGTGGGAACAGAGGGATAAGTCTTGATCTTTTGACTTGTCTTTGGAGTGGAGGTTTGACTTAATAAAAAAAATTCTGAATTGTGCTTTGTATGCTTGGTAGACGCTCTCTTGAGGGTAGTCTAGTGTTTGATCCTGAGCCTGAGAGAATTCTTAGGAGAGCTCACCTAGGAGAAGAAAGAGAAGAAATGGTTGAGTAAGGTGCAAATCAACAAAGGACCCTAAGGGACTATTTTATTCCTACCAACCAACCTGCACAAGCACTAAGGCGACCGGCAGGGGATAATCTGTATGAGATCAAGAGCAGTACCATATCTTTATTACCCTCTTTTTATGGTACTACTAGGGAGGACCCCTACCGGCATTTGGAGGAATTCACCGAGGTCTGTTCCACGGTGAAGCTCCAGGGCTTTACTGATGAAGCCCTGATGAGGACTCTATTTCCTTTCTCCCTAAAGGATAAGGCCAAGCACTGGTATCATACCCTCGATGCAAGGGTAAATGATTGGGCTACCCTTAAAGGAGAATTTTTAAAAAAATATTTTCCTATGAGTAAAACCAACCATTACAGAAGAGAGATTATGGGTTTTACTCAACAGGAAGGGGAGCAATTTCATGAGACTTGGGAGCGCTTTAATGACCTTCTTAGGTTATGCCCCCACCATCAAGTGCCAAGATGGCAGTTGGTCAAAAGATTCTATAACGGATTGTTGAACGTGTACGAACCTACGCTAACGTGTTCGATTTTGGAAAACCTGTCGTTGTAGTTCGAAAGCGAAGAATTCGTGTTCAACAAATAAAATTAATACCGAAATTAAAATTCTGGGTCGAACGCAGGGAGGCATACATTTGATTTAAAAACTACGCGTTTCTTTTTATTTGTTACAGAATAATTCAATTTAGAACTATCTAATTATTTACAATAAATAGAAGAGAGAGAGAGAGTAAGAGAGAAAGAGAATATTACACAGAGAAATCAAAATGAGATGTAGAATAAACAAGGAATTTTCGCATTGAAGAGATTGTTCATTACAACTAGAAAGCATAAAACAATTACTCTAGAAAGCGATAAATTTACTCTAGAAAGCATTAAAAGAATGGAGGGAGAAATGTCCTCCTCGACAGTTGCTTAGAGGACGAGTAGATTAATCTAGAAAGCAGTAAATCTATACTAGAAAGCGGTAAAAATAATAGGGAGAGAGAAATCTTCCTCGACGGTTGCTTGGAGGACGAGCCGGACGGGACGATGCCTGGACGAAGGAGAACGAAGCGGGACGAAGGAGGACGAATAAGAAGAATGGGAATGAAGCAGCACGTCGTCGTCGTCGCGGGATCCACTTCCGAAGGGGAACGAAAATTGGACTTTATCTCACGAGAAGCATCCCGGGTGTGGGACAAGCTTCTCTTGAGCTTTGGAGGGGTAGAGAGGAGAAAGAAGGGATGAGAATTTCGTATGGAGGGGGTCTCCTTTTATAGTTGCAAGGAGTGGGGGAAAAATGGACATTACATCTTCAAAATAATAAATAAGGGGTCTTTAGTGATGGATAAATCCATCACTAAAGCCCCGACGTGGCCGTCGCCGCCGCGCCCACGTGCGCCTGCTCGGCTGCCCGCGTGCGTAACGCCTACGCACGTCCGCGAAGTCTCAGCCGTCCGATCGCGAGATCGGACGACTTAAAATCGCGCCTTCACCGCTGCCGCCCGCCCGCCTGTGCGTGCGATAGCGCGTTCACGCGCGCATCCAATCCCGAGTCGGCGCTATCGGGCGCGCGGCCGTTGGATCACGATCGTGCGGTCGATTGGAGGCGCGCCACCGCTCCAATTTCTGCGTGGCGAGGCTCGAACGCGCGTCCCTGCTTCGCGTTAGAGCGCTCGACCGCTGCGCTGCGGTCGGGTTTGTGTCGAGCACCTGACTTCAGCGCGGGCGCGTCGCAGCCGTTGGATCGAGATCCAACGGTGGAGAGGAGACGGGTGCGCGGTCTTCACAAGATGCAAGCGGTCGTTTGGGCGGATGAGATGGCGCCACGTGGCGCCATCTTGGCCGTCCATCTTCTGGAAGTTGTAGATGGTGCCACAGATGTCGGATTGACTCGATTTTTGTGTCGTTGGGCTGCGATCGTCGATCCGAATTCATCCGTGCGGTCGGATTTTTCATCTGAAGTGCGGATTTATACCATCCTGGCCCTTGATTTTCTAGGGTTCCCCGGTCTCTATCTGATGCTACGGATGCCTGATTAGGGCGATCTTGGAGTCGAACTCCAATCGTCGCCCTGATCATATCCATACGGTTGGATTTTTGATCCGAGGCCCCGATAAAATGTTTGCCCTGTCCAAGCACATAAAAGGAGACAATTAACCTCCATTTTATTCAAACTACTCTAAATGCGAGATGATGCATGTTATGCAATATTTATATCATGAAATGCAATTCTATGCTTAAGAACATGCATAAATAGACATTTTAAGTAGTGTAAATGTGTTTACATCACGGATTATTTGAAAGATATAGGCAAACCATTGATGTAGCCTATGCAGGAACCTTCATGACCAGAACTGAGGATGAAGCCTAGGCATTATTTGAAACTTTAAGCGACAACTCCATACATCTGTCCTCTGCATATCAAGAAAGAAAACCATCAATCTTGTAAAGGAAGATAGAGGCCCATGAAGCTGGGGATTCTCAAGATTTGGCTTATCAGATTCAACTATTGAATAAAAACTTTGATAGGCTTCTAGCAAACCCCGGCATGAACCTGCAAGCAGCCTCTATTTTTCAGGCTTCAAGAGAATGCTCCATTTGCCAAAGCACAATGCATGCCACTGCAGAGTGCCATCAGGCAAACCAATTCCCTGAGTTGATTCAGGCCGACTTGAACGCAGCCTAAGGTTTCCGCCCCCCTCGCAATAGCCCTTACTCCAACACTTATAATCCAGGGTGGCGGAACCATCCAAACTTCTCTTGGAAGCAAGCTGATGCTTCTAACTCAGGGAATACAAGACCCTTACCTCCCCAGCCCACATACCAACCTTCTTATGAAAACCCTCCTCTGAATAAGCCCTCTGAGATGGATGAACTGAAGGCTATGATGAAAGCAATGCAAGAGCATCAGAATATGGTCATCCAATCTCAAAATAAGATGATTACTGATATGCAATCCCAAATTGGTCATCTTACTGAGGCAGTTAGGCAATGTGATCCAGGGAAGCTGCCTAGCTCTTCTGAGGAGAACCTTAAAGGCAAGGGGGTTGTATTCAGGGAGCATGCCCAAGCAGTGACCGTGTTGAGGAGTGGAAAAAAGATTGACAAGCCTAATAACACTCCTACGGTTACATCTCAGAATTCCCCTTCCACACCTGACCCGACTTCCATCTCACACGAGGAAGAGCCATGATGAGAACCTCATCATGAGCCATAACTAGCTCATTTTGACCCAATACAAAGGATAAAAGCTCCTACATATCTCAAGGAAAGGCTTAACTCAGAGAATTCTGAGTTTGAGAAGAAAACCAGTCATAAGGGGTAAAAGTCCAATTTTACCAGTATAAACTGCATGCAGGGTAATTCAGGGACCAAACACAGGTCAAAACAGCTTAATAAGAATAAAAGTGGGATGAGATGATCTAGCAAGGGCTACAGCACTTCCAAGGAACCAAATGATAATCTGTAACCCTAAAACAACCCACTTCAATTCACAAGGTTCGAGGCAAAGTAAAAATAGAATAAACCCTCTAAAATTCATAGAAAAATAATCTCTAGGGTTTAGAACCTTCAATTTGGCCTTTAGAACCCATTTTGACCTACATTGAGAACCATGCCCAATTAATAACTTAATTTGGGTTTTTACGCAAATTGACTGGTCAAACAAGGTTTAATATGAAAATAAAATTCACCATCAGATTCCTTAGGTCCTAATTAGTCATGTATAAAAACTTGAGCCTAAGAAGAAACCTCCTTGACCGACTTCACACTTTGGTCCTCATATATTTACTCTTTGGCGCTCAACTTTTGAACCCTCGCATTTTGGCCCCTAACTCTCCTTCGTTCTTTGCAATCAGGTCCCTCCTGCAAAACCCTGCCAGCACCATGCTCCGGCGACCTTGCGCGGAGCATGGCGCCGCGCAGGGTGAGGTGGGGGACCTGGCAAGTAAACCGGGGGTGCCCTGCGTCGTCAGCCGTCGCAGGAGCACCCCCCTGGTCATTGTAGCCCACCATACCGGCCGTGCGAACGCACGGACGGTATGGGTTCGTGTTTCGACCATTCTCCGGCGAGGGAGACACGTCGTCTCCCTCCGCCTTCCTCCCTGTTTCATCCCTATGAATACCCCCCGCTGCTCCACCGACGAGGGCAGCCTGGATCTGACGGAGAAATCCCCAACTTCCTTCTCTTCTTTCTCCGGCAGTCGCTCACCAGCTCCGGCGGTTTCCTCCCCCTCCTCCTCTTCGCTCTGCCGTAATACCAGCAGCAGAGACCTCCTCCCCTGCTCTTCCTGCGCCACGCCGTACCCAGCTGGCGCCTCTCCAGCCCTCTGCTCGCCGCCGCCCCTTCCCCTGGGCATCTTCTTCTCCGGCGACAGTCGATACGACTGTCGCCCTGTCTCGGCCCCTTTCGTCTCCATAGCTAGGTCAGAACTCCTCCCCACCTCCCCCTCTTTCTTTTCCTCACTGTCTTTTATTTGATTAAACCCTCGACCGCTCCTGTTCACCCTCACCCTCTCCGCCTCCGACCACCCTCCGGCGAGCCGCTCCCATCACCTCAGCGACCCACACGGCTCGCCGACCACCGCAGAACCTCCGCCTCCTCACCCTGATCCTCTTCCGCCCCTCCACTTCCCACCAAACGCCCTCTGCAGATCCACCGAACACACCCACTTCTTCGCTCACAGTTTGACCTAGGACGACCTGTTGGCTCCATCACGCCCCCTGCAGACCCCCTGACCACCTTCGCCGTGCCACGGCGAAGGTCCCCCGCCTGTCTGATTTGGCCGAGAGGCCGTTCTTCTGTGACCAGGTGACTCGCCCGCCGTCGCCATTACTGAGCAGGCAGAGCTCCTTCACCTGCAGGTGCAGGCATGCCTTCGCCCAGGTTCGACTCCCAGGTTGCGCGGGGAGTCTCAGCGAAACGTCCCAGGCTCGCAGATGGGGCGAAGGCCGCACGTGAAGCCACGATCGCCCACTGCTCCCTCCGCGACGGGCGCTCAATTGGGGTGGGACATTTAGTCCCACCTCGGAACTTCTCGGAGGCGCGCGGACGCATAAAGGCAAAAAGTGCCTTATGCTGTCTGCCTCCTGACCACGGGGTGAGGTCCCTCTCACCCGACCCGGCCTCGTCCGTGAACACGCTCCGCGGATCTGGCCCGACCCGATTAAACCAACCTGCACTCCTCGCCCACCACCGCACGCCGGTGGACCTGGACCCGGGCGTGACCCGAACCCGATTACCCGGTAGCTCTGGGAGAGCTTTCCCAAGAGTGGTTTCAGAGAGGAAGAGAGACGCGGGGGGAGGGGGGTAGAGTAGGTTTTGCCTCTTGACGAAAAACCCTGGAGTGTGCAGGCACAGGCGAAGAAGAAGACCCGCGGAAGAAGAAGGAGCTGCACTGTAGCAAATGCATAGTTAAGTCGTCGAAGCACCGGGTCAGACGACGGAAGGTCAGCAGCCAGAGCAGAAAAGAAGGCAGGCTGAAGAAGAAGGAAGAGCAACGGCCAAAGCAGAAGAAGAATAAAGGAAGACTTAGTAGCTGAAGGCAGAAGCTCTGCAGCCATAAAGAAAAAAAGGGAAAAGAGAAAGGGTCACCACGATTGCAGAAGAAGAAGAAGAGAGGTCAAGGCAGAAAACCAAAGAAGAAGAAGAACAAGGAGCTCTGAAGAAAGAAGAACATCACCAACGGAAGAACAGCAGGAAGAAGAAGAAGAGCATCACCATTGCAAGAGAAGAATATCACCTCTGCAGAACAGAGAGAAAGAAGGAGATCTAAAGAAAGAGAGAAAGAAGAGCACCCCCCTCTGCAGAACAAAGAGAAAACAACAAATTCTCTCTCTCTTTATTTTTGTAAAAGAAACATGTATATCTCTAGAATACAACTTGCTCCCTGAGTTCGACCTCGGGAACTCTTTTATTTTTCCGAGTAAAAAAATTTTTATATTTGAAATGTTGGTAATAACCAGCTTTACTACAACGTTATAACAAACCCGGTAAAACCCCACGTTTCATTTTTGGCGCCGCTGCCGGGGAGCAACGGCTATTCTAGAGGTAAACATTCCTGTATCTTTTAATTTCTGATAATCTCCTCTCTTTTGTGCAGCTACAGGAACTCAAGAAGACAAGCAACCACACGACAACCACTCCGAAGACAGGTAAATTTTTCCTTTCACTATTAACCCCTAAACTCTAAAGAGGAAGAAAAGAAAAGAACAAGCAATATAGGGCTAACCTGTCTTCCATACTTAGTAACCATAAAAAGTTGCATGTTTTCAACTCATCACTCCTGCACACTATTAAGGGTATTTAAGGGCTAACACATTCTTGCTTGAGCCCTAATTGCCCAACAAAGAGTTAAATGGACCAAGTAGAGCCAACATAAGGTCAAACATTAGGATTTCAGTAGAGACACACCCCTTAATCAAGAATTAAGGAAATCCAAAAGAGGTGTGCCCAAGCCATTGATTGAAAATAATTAACAAGAAAAATCCTAAAACAATTGGCTCTCTCTAAACACTTGAACCCTAAAAGACAGGACCTAAAAGCTCTTAAAGAAAACAATAGGTAAAGTTGACCCCTTGGGTCAACCAACCTTAAATTAGGTCACTCTTTGCACTTAAAAAGACTAAAGTTCAAGTGAAACCTTAAGCACCCTGATCTTAAAATTGGTAGACTTAAGAGGTCAAGATCCCCATTCTGGTCTACCTGGAACCGCAGTGACAAGAGAGGTCGGGTGGGGGAAACCCTGTAACCCGTGGGGACGCTCTACCGTGTAGGGGTCTTCGCGGGACTCTCCCTCTCTGGCTGCCCAGGTAATTCTCAGGTGGACGATCTTTCTGATCAAGGGGTCCATCTGCCCCGCACCTCTATAGTCACCCAACACATTTTTGGGTGTCTTGATTGGGTCCAGCACCTTCTAAACTTACCTCTCCCAACTGTGCATGTACGGAAGGAGGTCTCTAAGACCACCCTTAAGACCTCCATTAGAAATTCGCTCTCGTCAAGGCCAAGCCTCGACTCCCGTATTTGTGCAGCAACACCCTCACATTATTCTCTCTTCTGATTCAGAACCAAGTTCTTCTTCTTCCCCCATCATGGCTCAGCCAGTTGAGGAAGAAAATAATCTGGAACACCAGCTCCAGCGACTCAATGACCTCTTCCAAAACTTCGTGCACCCACCGCAGCGTCCTATGATGCGGGACCACTACAATCCTGCTGCGGTGGCCATTGAGCCTCGAGTCAGAATCCCGATTGGAGGACCTGATTCCGAACTAAAGCCCAACATGATTCATGCTATACCTAAATTCCATGGGCTTAATTCTGAAGATCCCTTCCAGCACATCAAACAGCTAAAGCATCTGGCCCACACTTTTGGATCAGATGCGCAAAATCGGGATATTCTTCTCATGAAGATGTTCTCCTTTTCTCTTATGGACAAGGCCGCCCATTGGTATCAAACTCAGACCCGGCCGATCAACACTTGGGAAGAACTTCAATCCGAGTTTTTGAAAAAGTTCTTTCCCGTTGGTCGGACCAACGCCTTGCGCCATCAGATTACACACTTCACCCAACAATCAGGAGAACCTCTCCATGAGGCATGGGATCGTTTTCAGGATCTCATGAGGAAGTGCCCCCATCACGGAGTTCCTAAATGGGAACAAGTCCAATCTTTTTACCAGGGGCTCCGTGAGGACATCCGCCTTTTCGTCAATGCAACCTGCGGAGGAAACATCATGGGTCAACATGAAGACACCGTATGGGAGATTCTCGAAAACATGTGCGAGAACTCCATCAACAATGACTCCATGGGATTATTCGACAGGACGAATACCCGCGCAGCGACGAATCTTAAGGGAGCACATGAGACGCAGGGCCTGTCCGCATCAGTCGACCTGGAATTAATGGCCAGTCGATTGGACAAGGTCTCAATCATTGAAAAGAAGGTGGATGAGCTGACTCAGCACTTGCAGCGAGCCACCTCTGCGCGTAACTCCTTTGCGAAACCTCCTTCCACACAGGAGACTGTGCAAAATATCCTCCACCGATCCTCCCCTGGGATGGATCCATATCCATCCCCATCTGATTCTTGGACTGGAAGATCATCCGATCCTTTCTACACCAGCCGGGGGAACTCCATTCCTCCTTTCCCTGATTCTCAGGAGGTTCCTCAGACCTGCGAGGACCTCAACGCCATCCAGAACGACCCATTCTCCAACACTTACAACCCTGGATGGCGAAACCATCCCAATTTTCAGTGGGCGGGAAATTCCCAAACCCAAAGACCACCTTTTCAGTCCCGCCCACAGCCCTCTCATCACTACCAGCCGCCTCAGCCTCGGCCCAACCCTACTTATCCATCAGGGCCAAATCAAGATCAAATGTCCTTAATCCTTCAGACTCTGGCTGACATTCAAAAAATGAATGCGGCTATTCAAAAACAGCACAAGGTCGAGCTTACTGAAGTTAAAACTCAGCTGGCCCAGTTGGCAAATTCTCGCCAGCCAGGCACACTCCCTTCCCAACCTCTTCCTAACCCAAATAACGTGCCAACCCAGAAGCGCGTTATGAATCCAAATTTAGGCCACGCTCAATGGATTTATCAGGCCCCCACTGCTCCATCTCCAGACGAGATGGAAGCCTCTACTTCTCGTGCGGGATTTCAGCAGCAGCCACCCCTCCTACCAAACCCAAACCAAAACCAGGCTGGATTAAATTCTGTAACAACACGTAGTGGTAAGACAACTCAAGACCCGCATTATCCAAACCACTCCCAGCCTGATAACCATGACCCTAGGATAGTTATCCAAGGTACCGCTGTTCCAGACCCACAACCTGGACCTATCCTAGAAGAACCAACCAAGATCCCGTTTCCCGAGGCCCTGACCAAGGGAAAGAAGACCACCAAACCCGTGGCCCCTGAGGAGGACCTGGTCAAGCTCTTTGAGCAGGTCCACATAAACATCCCCTTGATGGATGCAATCCGCCACGTACCAGCTTACGCACGATTTCTAAAGAATATATGTACACCCCAGCGTAAGCCGCGAACCAAGGGAGGGAGCCCAATTGTTCTGTCAGAGCAAGCCAGCTCTGTAATCCTTAGTAGACTCCCACCCAAGGCAAAAGATCCTGGAACTCCCTTGATCTCCTGTAAGATAGGTGGTACCCAATTTGATAGAGCATTGTTAGACTTAGGTGCATCTATAAATCTGATACCCACATCCTTACTTGACCATCTGGAAGAATCTGAGCTGAAACCAACCGAGGTGACATTACAATTAGCAGATCGATCTATAAAGTCACCAAAAGGGATTCTCGAGGATGTTATCGTGAGAGTGCGGGATTTCTATTTTCCAGTGAACTTTATAGTCTTAGACATGGATGCACCTGAGAACCCTAGGGATACACCAATCATTCTAGGGAGACCTTTCTTGGCTACTGCTAGAGCCAACATCAGCTGTGAGGAGGGCCAAATAGAGCTTAAGTTTGGAGATCAAACACTGAAAATTGATATATTTAAGGCCCAACAAGGAATTAATTGCGGCGTCATCGAGCAAATTTGTGACATCAAGACTTTGGTTGATGAATCACACCTCCAAAATGACTTGAGTATGCCTCATCAACCACAGAAGGATCTTGACCCGCAAACAGAGGAGTCAAATCCAGATGTGAACAACCCAGTAACTCCCACCCTTGAACCTCACATCTATACTGAACCACCCGCTGCTGCTGAAAACCCCATCCTCGAACTGAAACCCCTTCCTGCTCACTTAAAATACGCCTTTTTGGGTTCTAATCAGACCCTTCCTGTGATCATCAATTCCAACCTCAGTCCTGAACAGGAATCCCGTCTGATTGTTGTCCTCCAGCAACATCGCAGAGCCATCGGATGGACTCTCGATGATTTGACTGGAATAAGTCCCTCTTATTGTACTCATCATATCTATTCAGAAGAGGGCACACGACCTTCTCGTGAAATGCAGAGACGCTTAAACCCCAATCTGCAGGAGGTCGTGAAAAAGGAGATCATCAAGTGGTTAGATGCCGGAATCATCTACCCGATCTCCGATAGTCGTTGGGTGAGCCCAATTCAGGTCGTGCCCAAGAAGGCAGGACTCACCACTATAACGACTGAGACCGGAGAAATCATTCCTACCCGATTAGCCAACTCGTGGAGAGTCTGTATAGATTACCGTCGACTCAATTCCTCCACGAAGAAGGATCATTTCCCACTACCCTTCATTGATCAAATTCTCGAAAAACTAGCGGGAAATAGGTTCTTCTGCTTTCTTGACGGGTACTCCGGTTATAACCAGGTGGCAATCCATCCTGAGGACCAAGAAAAGACCACGTTCACCTGCCCCTTCGGAACATACGCTTTCCGAAGGATGCCTTTCGGTCTTTGCAATGCACCCGCTACTTTTCAGCGATGCATGCTTGCCATATTCTCAGATATGGTAGGTGATTATCTGGAAGTCTTCATGGATGACTTTTCAGTTTTCGGAGCATCATTTGACGATTGCCTCCAACACTTGGTCCAGATACTCAGGCGGTGCATCGACGTGAATTTGGTTCTTTCCTGGGAAAAGAGCCATTTCATGGTGCCTGAGGGAATTGTCCTGGGACACTCAATTTCGGAGAAAGGTATCCAAGTGGATCGAGCTAAGGTTAATCTGATTTCTCACCTTCCTATGCCTAGCTCGATCAGGGACATCCGATCCTTTTTAGGGCATGTCGGTTTTTATCGACGATTTATCCCTGATTTTTCAAAAATCGCACGCCCCCTGACCACTCTTCTCTCCAAGGATGTTCCCTTCGAAATCTCCAAGGAATGCACTCAAGCATTTGAAATCCTGCGTGACCGAGTCACCCAAGCCCCGATCCTACAGTCCCCTGATTGGTCTCAACCCTTTGAGATCATGTGTGATGCTTCCGACTTCGCTGTAGGAGCAGTTTTGGGGCAGAAAAATGGCAAGAAACCTGTGGTCATTTACTACGCCAGCAAAACACTCGATGAGGCTCAGCGTAACTATACAGTTACTGAGAAAGAGCTGCTAGCTGTAGTATTTGCCCTAGAGAAGTTCAGATCGTACCTTCTGGGTTCCCATGTCATCATATACTCGGATCACACGGCTGTGAGGCATCTCCTTGCAAAGAAGGACGCGAAACCTCGATTGATCCGATGGATCTTGCTGTTGCAAGAATTTGACCTCGAGATTCGCGATAAAGCGGGAAAACAAAACGTGGTAGCTGATCACTTGTCCCGTCTTCCTTCTGAAATGATAGACCCTTCCGGACCCATCACGGAGCATTTTCCCGATGAGCACCTGCTGACTATTGGTACTAGCCTTCCATGGTTCGCTAATATTGTAAACTACTTGGCATCTCATCAGACCCCGTCCGATTGGCGAAGGCCAAGAAAGACAAATTACGCGCCGATGCCAAGTATTACATTTGGGAAGACCCGTACCTCTTCCGCATAGGTGCCGATCAGATCATCCGGAGATGTGTCCCGGAAGGGGAAGTCAACAATATCCTCTCTTTCTGCCATGACCAGGCATGCGGTGGCCATTTTGCCGCGCATAAAACCGCATCAAAAGTCCTCCAGTGCTGCTTTTACTGGCCCACACTGTTCAAAGACGCACACAGTCATTGCAAGGCATGCAGTCGTTGCCAGACTTTGGGCAACATGAGCCAACGCGACATGATGCCTATGCAACCGATTCTAGTATGCGAAATCTTTCATGTTTGGGGGATTGATTTTATGGGCCCCTTTCCTGTTTCGGATGGTTTCGAATACATTCTGTTGGCTGTGGACTACGTGTCCAAATGGATCGAAGCCATACCAACCCGAACCTGTGATCACAAAATCGTTCTCAAATTCATTCATCAACACCTTTTCTCAAGGTTCGGGATTCCTCGTGCAATAATTTCTGATGGGGGGACCCATTTCACAAATGCTCAGTTTAGGTCACTGATGACCAAATACGGGGTGTCTCACCGAATCTCTACTCCTTACCACCCCCAAACTAATGGTCTAGCTGAGCTGTCTAATCGGGAGATCAAGAAAATCCTGCAAGTCACTGTTCGACCTGACAGGAAGGACTGGTCGTCCCGACTTCCGGAAGCATTGTGGGCCTATAGGACCGCCCACAAGACCCAATTGGGCATGTCTCCCTTTAGATTGGTGTACGGAAAGGCATGCCACCTTCCCGTCGAACTGGAGCATAAAGCCTATTGGGCAGTACGGAACTGTAATCTGGATCTTTCTAAGGCTGGGACCCACAGAAAACTCCAAATCAGCGAGATCGATGAATTACGCATAGACGCGTACGAGAACTCGCAAATCTACAAGGAGCGGGTTAAAGCCTTCCACGACAAACACATCTCGAGAAAGATCTTTCATCCTGGTCAAAAGGTCCTACTCTTTGATGCCCGACTCAAACTCTTCCCAGGAAAACTGAGATCTAAGTGGGTCGGACCATATTTGGTCCGACAGGTTTTTGGAAATGGAGCAATCGAAATCAGTCCACTCAGCCACGATTCTGAACCTTTCATCGTGAACGGTCAGAGACTCAAGCCATTCATTGATGTAGCTTCTACTGATTTGGCTGAGGCATCTTATATCCTCCTTTCCCCTTGAGCTTATTGCGCCCAGCCGATGGCGTAAAACTCAGCGCTTAACGGGAGGCAGCCCGTCATTCTCTTTGAAAACCTGAAACTTGTTCTGACACCTTTCAGCACTCGAAGTTCACCCTTATAGACAGCCGACCCCAACTCAGATGTTCGCATCTGAGATTTGAAATCGTCCGCAAAAATTCAACCCGACCCATCCACTCACCCAAATTTCTGTCTTAAGGAATAAACTAAGACCCCCTAGGTTACAATGAGGACATTGCAAATCTTAGGCATGGGGGGGTAGGAAAGTGCAAAAACTTGTAAGAAAAGGTTTCAAACAAAAAATTCACATATGCCAAAAATACCATAAAAATTAAAAAATTTTTTCGAAAAAGAATAAGAGGAAAAGAGGAGAAGAAAATTTTGTGAAGGAGAAAAGAAACAAAATGAAAAAGGAGCACAAAATTATGAGAAAAAGTGATAGTCATTAGTAAGGAACTAAGGAATTAACCTAAGTTCTAGACCTCATTCAAGAAAATAACTGAAAAGTGCACAATGAGATTAGTAAGAATGCAAACCTTAGGCATTCTTGAATAGACTCTTAGTACCCATTAAGATCTGGACACTCCTCAAGAGGTTGAGGAAAATGAAAAGCTGAAGTATTAGGTCTAAGGCTTAGGGAGTATTCGGCCTCGTTAACTAATTTTTGGTTTACGGGACTCAGTAACCTAAGCACCCTAATCTCACACACAGCCTGGTTCAGTAAGCGTAA
This sequence comes from Thalassia testudinum, assembly GCA_037157565.1. Taxonomy (NCBI): domain Eukaryota; kingdom Viridiplantae; phylum Streptophyta; class Magnoliopsida; order Alismatales; family Hydrocharitaceae; genus Thalassia; species Thalassia testudinum. The sequence goes on from JAZHRO010000024.1 coordinate 82,081,909, forward strand.
AAATCAGAATCACGCAGAAGCGTCGCAAAAATCTGAAAAGAACACCTAGAATAGGAGCGGCCGATCAACACAAGTTGATTTGGACGAGTTCCCAGCGCGGAGAGGCGGGAAATCCCCTCGAAGATGCGTAACAAAATATCATCTCCTCGGTGCTTGTCTCTTAGGATATTTACATATCCTACGGGGGGCATGTAAGCACTCTGCTGGTTCAGATTCCATGGATGGCATTATCTCGAAATGTCAATTGCCAGGGTCTGGATTCGGCCACGGAATACCATGGATGGGATTATCTCGAAATCTCAATAGCCAGGGTTCCGGGGGTTGCCATGGGCGGTGCTATCTCGAAGCATCGATCGCCAGGAACCCTTGAGGATTGATGATGGGAGCAAGGAATCTGATACAGACCGTGTTGAAAAGCAATCCTAGGCTAGAACTAAAAAGAAAAAGAGAGAGAAAACTCTCCAAACAGAAAAACTTTCTATCTCTCTCTTACAAAACGCACTGCGAACTGAGCCAGGGCTAAAATCATTTCAAGCACGGGTGCTTTAACCACGAAGTCCAATAAACCTTAGGTTAGTTCTTGCGGGCCTTAAAAACCTTTGCTAAAAGACTGAGGCTAAGGCTAGACAGATTTGGATCTTGATTGGTACTAGAGTACCTTTTAGGCCTATGATCAGCATTCTAACCTAATCTATGAAGGCACTTATCTAAAACTATTGAAAACTTCATGGTCTAGAACAAGGGTTGAAACCTTAAGTTTTTGCTAAGGGACTAGCAAAAGCTAGGCATGGGGGTATGATGAGAACCTCATCATGAGCCATAACTAGCTCATTTTGACCCAATACAAAGGATAAAAGCTCCTACATATCTCAAGGAAAGGCTTAACTCAGAGAATTCTGAGTTTGAGAAGAAAACCAGTCATAAGGGGTAAAAGTCCAATTTTACCAGTATAAACTGCATGCAGGGTAATTCAGGGACCAAACACAGGTCAAAACAGCTTAATAAGAATAAAAGTGGGATGAGATGATCTAGCAAGGGCTACAGCACTTCCAAGGAACCAAATGATAATCTGTAACCCTAAAACAACCCACTTCAATTCACAAGGTTCGAGGCAAAGTAAAAATAGAATAAACCCTCTAAAATTCATAGAAAAATAATCTCTAGGGTTTAGAACCTTCAATTTGGCCTTTAGAACCCATTTTGACCTACATTGAGAACCATGCCCAATTAATAACTTAATTTGGGTTTTTACGCAAATTGACCGGTCAAACAAGGTTTAATATGAAAATAAAATTCACCATCAGATTCCTTAGGTCCTAATTAGTCATGTATAAAAACTTGAGCCTAAGAAGAAACCTCCTTGACCGACTTCACACTTTGGTCCTCATATATTTACTCTTTGGCCCTCAACTTTTGAACCCTCGCATTTTGGCCCCTAACTCTCCTTCGTTCTTTGCAATCAGGTCCCTCCTGCAAAACCCTGCCAGCACCATGCTCCGGCGACCATGCTCCGGTCATTGTAGCCCACCATACCGGCCGTGCGAACGCACGGACGGTATGGGTTCGTGTTCCGACCATTCTCCGGCGAGGGAGACACGTCGTCTCCCTCCGCCTTCCTCCCTGTTTCATCCCTATAAATACCCCCCGCTGCTCCACCGACGAGGGCAGCCTGGATCTGACGGAGAAATCCCCAACTTCCTTCTCTTCTTTCTCCGGCAGTCGCTCACCAGCTCCGGCGGTTTCCTCCCCCTCCTCCTCTTCGCTCTGCCGTAATACCAGCAGCAGAGACCTCCTCCCCTGCTCTTCCTGCGCCACGCCGTACCCAGCTGGCGCCTCTCCAGCCCTCTGCTCGCCGCCGCCCCTTCCCCTGGGCATCTTCTTCTCCGGCGACAGTCGATACGACTGTCGCCCTGTCTCGGCCCCTTTCGTCTCCATAGCTAGGTCAGAACTCCTCCCCACCTCCCCCTCTTTCTTTTCCTCACTGTCTTTTATTTGATTAAACCCTCGACCGCTCCTGTTCACCCTCACCCTCTCCGCCTCCGACCACCCTCCGGCGAGCCGCTCCCATCACCTCAGCGACCCACACGGCTCGCCGACCACCGCAGAACCTCCGCCTCCTCACCCTGATCCTCTTCCGCCCCTCCACTTCCCACCAAACGCCCTCTGCAGATCCACCGAACACACCCACTTCTTCGCTCACAGTTTGACCTAGGACGACTTGTTGGCTCCATCACGCCCCCTGCAGACCCCCTGACCACCTTCGCCGTGCCACGGCGAAGGTCCCCCGCCTGTCTGATTTGGCCGAGAGGCCGTTCTTCTGTGACCAGGTGACTCGCCCGCCGTCGCCATTACTGAGCAGGCAGAGCTCCTTCACCTGCAGGTGCAGGCACGCCTTCGCCCAGGTTCGACTCCCAGGTTGCGCGGGGAGTCTCAGCGAAACGTCCCAGGCTCGCAGATGGGGCGAAGGCCGCACGTGAAGCCACGATCGCCCACTGCTCCCTCCGCGACGGGCGCTCAATTGGGGTGGGACATTTAGTCCCACCTCGGAACTTCTCGGAGGCGCGCGGACGCATAAAGGCAAAAAGTGCCTTATGCTGTCTGCCTCCTGACCACGGGGTGAGGTCCCTCTCACCCGACCCGGCCTCGTCCGTGAACACGCTCCGCGGATCTGGCCCGACCTGATTAAACCAACCTGCACTCCTCGCCCACCACCGCACGCCGGTGGGCCTGGACCCGGGCGTGACCCGAACCCGATTACCCGGTAGCTCTGGGAGAGCTTTCCCAAGAGTGGTTTCAGAGAGGAAGAGAGACGCGGGGGGAGGGGGGTAGAGTAGGTTTTGCCTCTTGACGAAAAACCCTGGAGTGTGCAGGCACAGGCGAAGAAGAAGACCCGCGGAAGAAGAAGGAGCTGCACTGTAGCAAATGCATAGTTAAGTCGTCGAAGCACCGGGTCAGATGACGGAAGGTCAGCAGCCAGAGCAGAAAAGAAGGCAGGCTGAAGAAGAAGGAAGAGCAACGGCCAAAGAAGAAGAAGAATAAAGGAAGACTTAGTAGCTGAAGGCAGAAGCTCTGCAGCCATAAAGAAAAAAAGGGAAAAGAGAAAGGGTCACCCCGATTGCAGAAGAAGAAGAAGAGAGGTCAAGGCAAAAAACCAAAGAAGAAGAAGAACAAGGAGCTCTGAAGAAAGAAGAACATCACCAACGGAAGAACAGCAGGAAGAAGAAGAAGAGCATCACCATTGCAAGAGAAGAATATCACCTCTGCAGAACAGAGAGAAAGAAGGAGATCTAAAGAAAGAGAGAAAGAAGAGCACCCCCCTCTGCAGAACAAAGAGAAAACAACAAATTCTCTCTCTTTATTTTTGTAAAAGAAACATGTATATCTCTAGAATACAACTTGCTCCCTGAGTTCGACCTCGGGAACTCTTTTATTTTTCCGAGTAAAAAAATTTTTATATTTGAAATGTTGGTAATAACCGGCTTTACTACAACGTTATAACAAACCCGGTAAAACCCCACGTTTCAAGCCACACCACTCTCCCTCACAAAAAATCACCCACAATGAGGATGTCGTCCTTCCACCACCCCTTTCCCGCCATGACGACCCCTCTACCCAGAAGCCGAGGGTGCCATATCCAAAGCATCTATCTACTCCTGGGGAATCTTCTATTGGCTCGTCTGGAGCCAAGGCTAGGACAGAAGAGATTATGGATACTTTTAGGCAAGTCAAGATTAACTTGCCTCTTTTGGAGGCAATTAAACAAATTCCGTCCTATGCCAAGTTTCTAAAGGACCTGTGCACCCAGAAGCGCTGATCTAGGAAACAGGTCCAAACCAAGGTCATCCTGCCTGACCATGTTAGCTCGGTTCTTCAGCATGGAACACCCCCCAAAATGAAAGACCCAGGGGCCCCATATATTTTAGTGGTTATAGGTAACCAACACATTGATGAGGCTCTGCTCGATCTGGGTGAGGGGGTAAACATTCTACCAAGCTCTGTCTATGATCATTTGGGAGGAGGAAAGCTGAAGCCCAGTCCAGTAATCCTCCAGGTTGCAGACAGATCACTTAAGACACCGCATGGATTTTTGGAGGATGTCCTTGTGAGAGTGGAGGATTTCTTCTTCCCCGTTGACTTTCTGGTACTTGATACTGACCCATCTAATAAGCCCACAAAGCTGTCCATTATTCTGGGATGCCCCTTTTTGGCCATAGCCAATGCCTCTATAAATTGTAGATCCGGGGCACTTAAAATGGGCTTTGGGAACAAGAAGATCCGGTTGAATGTTTTTGATACTTACAAGCAACCCGGATTTGAAGATTGTTCTCAAATTGAGGTCGTTGATGAAATAATTGAAGAGACTACTCCAGCACTCTTATGTAGAGATCCCCTTCAGAAGGACATATCTCAGGACCATCCCTCGATTATTAAGGAAACTAAAAGGAAAATGCTCGAACTAGAAGAGCTGTTGGGGGTACACACTGAGTCTCTGTCCCCACCCTGGACTGTGAAGGTAGATCTGCTGCCTGAGGCAGAGACATCTCAACTAAAACCCTCAATCCAAAAGGCTCTTGAATTGGAGTTGAAACCCCTCCCGAGCACATTGAAATATGCTTTCCTTCGCCCTAATAACACTCTCCCTGTTATTATCTCGTCTGCATTATCTGAATTGTAGGCGGGAGCTCTGCTTGAGTGTTTACAAAGGCACAAGGAAGCAATTGCCTGGACAATTACTGATATTAAGGGTGTTGATCCCTCTCTTTGCATGCATCATATAGACACGGACGAGTCCGTGAAGCCTTTCCGAGACATGCAGAGAAGGCTCAATCCAAATATGTAGGAGGTTGTTAAAAAGGAGATTCTGAAATGGCTGGATGCAGGGATTATCTATCCCATTTCAGATAGTAAATGGGTCAGTCCGATTCACGTAGTTCCAAAAAAGGCAGCAATCACTGTGGAAGAGGATGACCAAGGAGAACTGGTGACCACTAGACCCTCAACTGGTTGGAGGGTCTGCATTGATTACCACCGTTTAAACACGGCTACCCAAAAAGACCATTTCCCCTTATCGTTTATCGATCAAATTTTGGAACGATTAGTAGGGAACAAGTACTTTTGTTTTCTTGACGGGTACTCTGGGTACAATCAGATAGCCATTTTTCCTGATGATCAGGAGCGTACCACCTTCACGAGTCCTTATGGCACTTTTGCGTTCCACCGAATGCCATTCGGGTTATGTAACGCTCCTGCCACTTTCCAACGTTGTATGATGGCTATCTTTTCTGATATGATCGAAAAGTTCGTTGAAATATTCATGGATGACTTCTCCATTTATGGATCATCATTTGACCTATGCCTTTCGCACCTTGATAAAGTCTTAACCCGTTGCAAAGAGGCAAAGCTGGTGCTTAGCTGGGAAAAAAGCCACTTTATGGTCCAGTAGGGCATTGTGTTAGGGCATATAGTTTCTGAGAGAGGATTAGAGGTGGACACCGCAAAAATCGATTCCATCTCTAAGCTTCCATTGCCCGCCAATGTTCGTCAGGTTAGATCTTTCCTTGGCCATGCTGGATTTTATAGGCGCTTCATTAGAGACTTCAGTAAAATCTCTAAGCCACTCTGCGACCTGTTAGAGAAGGATGTCTCCTTCAATTTTGATGATAGATGTGTCGAGGCTTTCCAAGCTTTGAAGAGAGCCCTCATTACCACGCCGATTCTCCAAGCACCAGATTGGACCCTCCCGTTTAAGCTTATGTGCGATGCTTCTAATTTTGTAGTGGGAGTGGTCTTAGGTCAAGGAGTTGATGGAAAACCTCATGTGCTGCATTATGCCAGCAAGACCCTTACGGATCCTCAGCAAAACTACATGGTCACTGAAAAGGAATTACTTGCTGTAGTATTCGCTTTGGAAAAGTTTCGATCTTATCTTTTGGGATCCAAGGTTGTGGTGTTCACTGATCATTCAACCCTTAAGCATCTTCTAGCTAAAAAGGAGACCAAACCTCACCTAATTCGTTGGATTCTGCTACTCCAAGAATTTGACCTGGAAATTAAAGACAAGAAAGGAGTTGAGAATATGGTAGCAGACCATTTGTCTAGGATCCCTATTGAGGCATCTAACCCTGCTGGCGGTATTCAAGAGACTTTCCCTGATGAGTCTCTAATGGCTATGGAAGCTAAAACTCCTTGGTTCGCTGACATAGTGAACTATCTGGTCACGGGCATCACCCCCAGTACTTGGGACAAGCAGAAGTGAGACAGGTTTATTGCCAATGCTAAATTTTATCACTGGGAGGAACTTGAGCTTTTTAGAATAGGCCCTGACCAGCTGTTTTGCCGTTGCGTCCCTGATGAGGAACAAAGAAGTGTTCTGAGTTTCTGCCATGACCTCCACTGTGGGGGACATTTTAGTGGGAAGAAGACTGCTCATAAGGTTCTTCAGTCTGGTTTTTGGTGGCCCACATTATTCTGAGATGCACATACGTATGCGGGTGCATGTCTATGTTGCCAGTAGACAAGAACCATTGGAAAAAGGGATGAGATGCCCCAACAACCTATCCTCCTTGTTGAAATCTTTGATATTTGAGGCATTGACTTAATGGATCCCTTTCCTTTGTCCTTCGGAGATGAATACATCCTTGTGGCTGTTGATTATGTATCAAAATGGATAGAAGCCATCCCCACGCGAACCAATGACCATTCCGTGGTCTTAGGCTTTGTTAAGGCTAATATCATTTCTCGATATGGGTGCCCAAGGACGATCATAAGTGATGGAGGATCTCACTTTAAGAATGTACACTTCAAAAGACTACTCCAAAATTTGGGAGTCAACCACATGATAGCCACACCTTATCATCCCCAAACAAGTGGACAAGTTGAAGTGTCTAATAGGGAGATTAAGCGAATTTTAGAAAAAACTGTCAGGCCTTATCGGAAGGATTGGTCTAAAAAACTAAATGACGCTCTTTGGGTCCACAGAGTTGCATATAAGACTCCCTTGGGCATGTCTCCTTTCTGTCTTGTCTACGGAAAAGCATGCCACCTTCCCGTTGAAATCCAACATAAAGCTTATTGGGCTATTAAAAACGTTAACTTAAATCTGGATAAAGTGGGAAAAGCACGTATGTTAGAATTAAGTGAGCTTGAGGTGCTTCATAATGAAGCTTATGAAACTTCTCAAGCTTACAAGCAACGTACAAAAGTCTTCTATGACAACCACATCATTAGAAAGACTTTTGAGCCCAACCAGTGGGTCTAGCTTTTCAATTCTAGACTTAAATTATTTCCTGGAAAGCTCAAGTCCTGTTGGGATGGGCCATACGTTGTTATCAATACCTTCCCTCATGGAGCTGTAGAGATCAGGAACCCTATTTCAGGTGCGAGCTTTAAAGTAAATGGCCAGCGACTTAAACCGTATATTACTCTATCAGATGGCCAGGTTTTGGACGCACTACGGCTTGAGGAGCCTTAGCTCCTCCCACTCTCCTCCTCAAGTGATATTCTTCTATATCTATATTTTTCCAATGAGGACATTGTCAGTCTTAGGCATGGGGGGATATAACCTGAGAATGTTTATAGTGTTTATAGCATTTATAAATACTGGCATACATATTTATATATAAAAAAGAAAAAATTTCTTGAGCTGATTGGGTTAGTCCCTAGCAAAATACCTTTGTTATTGGAGGTTTTTCTTCTGGAATTATTTCTTAAGTTTAGAATCCAGTACATTTATTTCACATGCACGTAGACTTGGTAATGGATCCTTGGGGAAAACCAATAAGCATTTGTATTCCACTAAACCCTTGGATAGTTCATAGAGAGTTAGGCATACTATCTTCTAATAAATCCACCTCATATTTGTGAGAAGAAGTAGAGAGATTACTGGTGCGCTAAGTCTAGTGCAAGGACTCTTAAGTTCTGGATAATTAGATGATGATACTTTAGAGTTAGGTGTAGTTTTCACTCTCTGTTTCTGTGTGCGTACTTTGAGTGAATTCCTGAGAGTCACCAAATAAGGCAGATAAACAAAGATTGAGTCTTAATAAAGCTATAACTATGATGGATGGTTACGACCGTCCTTCATAGAGTCCTCAGCTGAAGGAGGGTAATAGTGTCAAAGGTCAGAAATATGCCTGTCCTATTCATTCCTTCCCGGTGCCGATAATAGGCACTTCCACCAAATAAGTGATTGCGTAGCAATCATAGGTCTTAATTGACCTAAATTAGGCTAGGACTTAGCATAAGTTAGGGTTATTCATGCATGCATACGCATTATCTGCATCTTTACTGCTTTCCTTTAGCTATGCATAAAATAATGTTATAATGTGCTGATTAAGTGTCTTATGTCGATTGCAGGGAATAAGCTGATCAGGAGCTGGATCTGAAGCTGGATCAGGAATAACAGGAGTTGTAGCAGAGCTGGAGCAAAATGCCTAGTTTAGATATAGGAATAATAATGTAAGGGGGTTAAAAGTTTGCTATTCTACTAAGTAGGAATAAAACAATAAAATGTGAAGAGCTTATGTTCATCCTAGCCCTAGGATAGCCTAGAGACTTCCCCAAGCCTTAGCCACCCTTAGATTAGGTCACAACATCCTAGGAAGCCCTAAAACCCTAGTTCAAACCCTTCTCTGGACGTCCAGATAAGTTTTAAGATATCCATGACCCTTAGCCAACTCCCATACACTTCAAACCCACTTCTGCAGTGTTATTGGACATCCAGACACTTTGTCAGACATCTAATTTCTGCAGAATACCCAAAACAGAACCCGAAATCCTTCCTGACTCTGATTGGACGTCCAGACAACAAGTCTGGACTTCTGATTTTTGAGTATAAGACGTCAAATTCTATAATTAAACGTCTAATACTGCTCTCCAATTCCTGTTTTGAGATTTAAGCCTTGATCTTGGATCTCTAGGTCCCTAAACCCAATTCCAACCCCATAGGAACCTAAATTAAGGTGCCCTAATCCTAGTACATCACCTCTAAACCTCCCTAAGGACCTAATTAGGTCCTCACTAAACCTAATTGACTTGGATCTTAGTCAATTCCATCAGCCTATTCAATTGGACTCATTGAGTCCAATTGAGCCCTGATCTCAGCACACACTGTCCAATTGGACTCAGTGAGAGTCCAATTGACCTAGACCAAACTTAATTGAGTTGTTTTACTCTCAATTAAGTTTTCACACACACAATTAAACTTGTATTAAGTTTAATTGCACTTTACCTCAGTGAATTAGGGTTTATAACCCTAATTTGAGACCTACCTTGACCTAAACCCACTAGAACCCAACCTAATCAACCTAGCCACCTAAGTTTCGACCCACACATACCCACACACACCCACACACACCCACACACACCATCCACACGAAAATATCTAGCCTAGAGTTCTCTAGAACTCTCTACCATGTGTGGTTGCCTTGGTTGCCAAAAATAGCAACCAAGAGCCATTCAATTTTTAGATCCACATTTGGTGGATCTAAAAACCACCATCCACCCTCTCTCTCTCACTCTCCCACGAGCTCCCACCATAGGCCTCTCTATAGAATTCCATAATTCTCTAGAGAGCTTCCCTTAGGTCTATAAAAAGACCCCTTGGGTGGCCATTTGCACCCATTCACTTCCTTGGCATCCATTCCACTTAGAATAGCCACTTCCATCTCCACTCCACCTCCACGAGTTGAGCACCACCATGGAGGCCACCATCTCCACGCCAGGAAGCTGGATCAGCTCCCCAACCTCTCTCCAAGGGCCGGCCTAAGTTCCATTGGCCGCCCCTCCTTCTCTCAACCACTCAAAGGCCATCGGGGACCACCCCTGAATGCCCTTCCATTCTGCTAGATTTAGATTATGCTCTTCGTATATTTACTGCTTTTATTTACTATTTAGTAGTGTAGTCTTACTTCTCCCCCAATGATGCATGCGAAATCCCCCTGCTGATTCTTGTATGCAATCGTTTTCTGGTAGTTAGATTTAATTTTAAGCATTCATGTATAAGCTTTTCTCTAGATTTCCTTGTGCAACAACTCTCCCACGATGAATGAAATTTCATTTTATATATATATATCGCTTATGTGTTTGAAATCACCTTGTGCTAAATGATTATCATATTTGCGTGATTTAAGTGCCTATTCTTTAACCGCCTATATATTATGCACCAGCATGTCGTTTAAATAAAGTATAGTGGCCTTAAGATCGATTTCAAAAAGAAAAACAACGCCTCCCAGAGACGAATGACTGGGACTCAAAGTCTCGTTATTTTCAAAACAATATCTTTATTGGATCGTATTTCGCAACTATACTACGACGCTTTTATCAAAAATGCGATCTACGACCTCCAAACAAAAATGGCGCCGTTGCCGAGGAGGCAACGTCATTTTTCTTGATTTCGATCTTTTGCTTATCATTGACAAATCTGCCTCTACTTCATTTTTTTGATGTGCAGGATAACACGGAAGAATAACGGGATCTGCGCACACATCGAGCGCGGCGAAGAAAAATCAGGAGCACATCATCTATCTTAGATTAGGTTTCTCTTTCTGAGCTTTAGGAGTAGATTTACTTGTTGCAATTTCCTTTGAAAAATTCTTTGTGAAAAAAAAAATTCTCATTTTTGTGAAAAGGAAAAAAAATCAAAAAGAAAAAATTTTGAAAAAAATCTTGATTAGGTTTTCTTTTGAATCTAGGTTGTTTTGGAAAAAAAAAAGAAAAAAAAAAGAAGAGATTTTCGTTGAATCTTTTGAAAAATTCTTTTTGAAAAAAAAAGGTGCAAAAGATTAAAAATAAAAAAAAAAGCATTTTTGGTGGAAGGCTTGAATTTCAAATTCAAACCTCTTTAAAAGCTTTTCCACCACCTTCTGATTTTCGGTCAGATTTCAAATCTCAGCTAAAAATTCGATTGCCGAAAAATCCGTTAGAGAAAAATTCTGAAATTCGGGCAGAACCTTCATTTTCAAACCATCTTTCAAATTCCACCGTTACTTTGAGAAAAATCAAAGTATAAAATTTTTAAAAATTCACAAAGTGCACGGGGGTCAGATAGACCCAGATTCAAAAATTTTCAAAGTTCCAAAAGCTATTCCGAGCAATCCGCGAATCTGTCTTGACTAAAAATGGTGGGGTTTGAAAGCTAATCTAATTGGATTTATTCTCCATATTTTTCCTGAATTTTTGAAGATCATTTGTTATTGTTTCGAAGCGAAAAATCGTCCAGGGGTCAAAGTTCCAAATCTAACCCCCTGATATTTAAAATTCCCTAAAAATTTGGTTGAAATAGTAAAAAATTCTAAAAAAATATTCTCTGAAAAAATAATTGAAAAAGGAATCCACTCGCAAAATTTCAAATTAATTGGATTCCAATTATTATTAGAGAATCAATATTATTTTTGTGGTCTGTTGAAATAGAGAAAAAAAAAATCCTAGAAGTGCATGCAACTTAGGTTGAACCTTTAGGGTCACAAATAGAGACCACACTTTTGGCTAACCTAGACTTAATCAAGTCTAGTTAGTTGGTGAGCTTGGTCACCTTGTGGTTCACTCACCACAAACCCCACTGAAGAAAACGAGTTAAAAACTAATTTTTAAACACGAAATCAACCCGAGTTCATTGTCGTACTACTGGATGAGTTTAATCTCTCTTGCCAAACCTGGTGACTAAGTCTGCAGGGTAGTGTCAAATGACCGTGGCTCGGGGTCAATGGAACCGGAGGCGTAAGCCAAAGGAAGAACCTTCCCCTTAGTCCCCTCGTAACCAGACTGACTAGGTTAGCTTGAGAGGCGGGATTCACGTTCAGTCGGTTGTACGACGAACTTATCTTCAGGAATTCAAATCCCTAATGAAAAATCTGGTCACCTGATTTATAAGGACCATTTGATTGACAGGGCCTTAGCCTTGTTCTGCGTGGTTACACCAACCCAGGGGTTGGGCGGTGTATGCACGGAAGGTCACTTCGACCTCACTTGGTTGGACCTTGGAAGCCACTCCCAAGGAGGCGAGTCACCTCGCCCGGACCATCTTCTCGCCCCATTTCTTCTATCTGCTAAGCTACAATGGCTAACATTAGATCTGGACCTAATCAGGATCCAGAAGAGCTGGACCCACGAGCTTATCTGAGAGCTTAGGTTACTGAATCAGCTCAACCTTGGGATCAGAAGGTGGCGAAGATGACTTTTCGCTTCGCTTGATCCTTCTCCTCGGGATACCGAAATGGTTAACCCATATCCTAACCCTGGATATTATGACCCATACCAGTCGGTCCCTCAAAGGATCGCATCTTATAACCCAGGATATGGATTTCATACTCCTGCTTCTCACCCATGGAACATGGGTAGACCTGATTCACCCCCTGGAACCCCTGAAGAGCTACCGGTGCATATGCAACCACATTATAGAATATAGAGAGCTATAGCGAGCGCTAAGGAAAAGGCCGCATCCTATCTATGCGAAATCCAGGCTATCATTGAGCCGAACCAAAGACAAAGCCGGATTCTGCATCAACAAGCCGTGATGGAGCTCCTTCAAGAAACAATAGAGATAACAAGGCGAATTGGACAAAATCGGGAAACTCAAGAACTATTTCTTTTGAGATATCAAGTGGAAAATAGCATTGAAGACCTCGAAGAATCTGAAACAACTACGCCGAAAGAACACACAGAAGATTCTCGGGAGCAGATGCCCGAAGATCACTCAAGGGAAAAAGAATCTGGCATGGATATGAGACAGGAGCAGGAAGTATGCTGAATGGGTTCATCTGAAATTGAGGAGGAAAGGACTGATATCTCTAGGACTGAGCCGCAATCAGATTATCCTGAATCCTGGGAGACACCTTTTGGGTTGGATAACCCAATCGAGATAAGGGAAGCGGATCCAATTGAGGATATGGATCCTAAGGCAGACATTACATGCAACACTACTGATCAATCTAGACCACTTCCCATTGTAGGTGAACCTGTGCTAGAGCCAACATCTTCTGATCTACACTCTTCTTTCACCTACATCCCTAATTCGGATATTAGAGATTCTGAGATGACACTTTCTATCCCTGAGCCTAACATCCGAAAACCAGAAGTAGCTATGGACGACTTAACTGAAGAAATAAATATGCTACCTGAGGCAGGAATTATTGAGGAACCCAATGTATATGAGGGTGAAGCTTTGAGCAGAAGGAGCTGGGGACGCACCTATCATCCTAGTAGATGGCTCGACTTTGAGCCTGAGGAGACAGCCTCTGATGAATCAGAGATGGGTACTGATGAGGATTTCAGTGACCTCACCATAGATCTTCTACTTTCACGGATACCCCCATATGACCCAGAGCCTGGAGAGGGCATGATCTTTGATGTCAATTATCATTATGAGGATCCCTATGACTCAGATTCTGGTTCTGAGATACATGTTGATCTACTCCCTCAGCAACTTCCTGCTGAATTGTGGGACATGATAAATCAGCTGAATCAACATCATGATCCCCTCTCTGATTATCCTCTATTTTCCACCACCACTCCACACTTTCTTATAGCTAGACTTTTTGGAGTAGGGGTGCACAATCAGCTGGTTCGCATCTCTGGACCACTGATTATAGGAGCATACGAGCACATCTTTCTCTTAATTTTGACCGGCTCCTATGCGAGAAATGACACATCTGATTGAGTTTTCGCCCAGCTGGAGGCGTTAAGCTCAGCACATATAGATACCATCTACCCTACATTCCACCATCATTTATATATAACCATTTTTATACATAGCATATTTTTGTTTTAGCATATTTCCCTTCTATATTGCATGTTAACAGGTTGGCCGGTGCTGAATATAATTTCAGGAGCAATTATAGGTGATTTCTACCCATTCTCGCCCGGCAGCATTTATTTTCTTTTACATTCATGCATGAGGACATGCAAGAACTTAGGCATGGAGGGGTAGATACAGAAAAATTGAAAAAAAAAAAAATTTCCAACGCTTAGGAAAACCTCGGAGTTGCATGCAAAACGTACTTTAGGACCTTAAATAAAAGAACAACCAACTACACCTCCAGTGCTCTCATTGGAGCTAGAAATCATTTGCAACAACCAATTTCGACTCACCCGCTCACCTTTTGTTCTAAATTTAGGGTCAAGTTGATTGTAACCCGATACGGGAAATTCACGAAGTACAAATTATATGAGGTTACATGTTTATAGCATATATAGATATTGCATTCATGAATAAGATTATTTTATTAAGAGAATGCATTAGGGATTTTATCCTTTAGTTGATTCCTGTAATCTGGAATCCAGTACAACTTTTCACACACGTAGAATTTGCAATGGATTCACGGTGAATGCTGATAAACGTCTTCAGTTTGTCGAGAAGAAGTAGTACTTCTTTTCCTGAACCCCTGGGCAATGTTTTGGGAGTCAGGCAGATTTTCCTCCAAAAATCCACCAAATAGTGTGAGAGAGTAGAGTATACTGGTGCTCTAAGATTAGTGCAAGGAATCTGGAATCCTAGATAATTAGGTGATGATACTTTGAGATTAGACATAGTTTTCGCTCTCGGTTCCCGCGTATACATTTTTGTGCGAAATTGTGAGAGCCACCGAATAAGGCAAATACACGGAGAGCGAGTTTTCATAAAACGAGGGCTAAGGTGGATGGTTACCACCATTCTTTATGGAATCCTCGACTGAAGGAGGATATTGATGTCAAGGTCAGAAATACACCGTCCTATCCATCTCTCCCGGTGCCGTGAGTAGGCACTTCCACCAAATAAGCCACCCAATGTCTCTTGAGTACCACCAAGCCCCAATAATGCCTCCTTAATAAAGTTCATGAATGTATGCCAGTTGTGTTATGCTGAAAAAAAAAAATAAAAAAAAATGAGAAAAATAAAAAGAAAAAGAATGATGAAAAGAAAGAAAAACTGAAAAAAAAAATTAGAAAAAGAAGAAAAAAGAAGAAAAGAATGAATATTTAATGTTTATCAAGGCAATACCACCAAATAAAATTGAGCTCCACCAAATATGGCCTTAACCTATTTTTCTTGTGTTTCTGACCGCCCGAATACTGGCTAAGGAATCCCGACTTAGTGTTAGGGTTATGAGAACTCAATTAAAGTGTAATGCCTAGTGAGACCACCAAATGCAGATCCTATGTGTGAATCTGGTGAGGTTGTGAGCTCTAAGAAAAAGAAAGAAAAAGAGCAAGAGAGAATGAATACAAAGGAATCAAAGAGAGCATAGTTTTTCTCATCTTTCTCTAAGTTAAGTTACTTAGTAATTCGGGAATCTGGATTTTGTAGTACTAGTCTCTATGTAGCACCAAGTGAGAATGAGCCACCAAATATATAATCCTTTCCCTCAAAGATTCTCTACCTAAGCCCAAAGCCGGGGTGAAATTCATAGAATATCTTGAATACCCCGAGGGAAGAAATCCGCCTATCCCGCTAGAATTTTTATTAAGGGTCAAGTACAGGCTTTAGAGGTGTATTAGTTTTCACTGAAATCCGTTGGAAAAGCTACATAGCTACACCTTCACGATTGTCTGGATTTCTAGAGCATAGGATGAAAATAAAAAGGAGAAAAATCTCTGTGCAAACACTTGGTAAAATAACCAGTCCCTTAGGGACCCTTGCTGTAAATAATTTAGTCTTACATTTGCTAGGGACTAGCAAGATTTAGGCATGGGGGTATGATTGCGCAGCAATCATAGGTCATAATTGACCTAAATTAGGCTAGGACTTAGCATAAGTTAGGGTTATTCATGCATGCATATGCATTATCTGCATCTTTACTGCTTTCCTTTATCTATGCATAAAATAATGTTATAATGTGCTAATTAAGTGTCTTATGTCGATTGCAGGGAATAAGCTGATCAGGAGCTGGATCTGAAGCTGGATCAAGAATAACAGGAGTTGTAGCAGAGCTGGAGCAGAATGCCTAGTTTAGATGTAGGAATAATAATGTAAGGGGGTTAAAAGTTTGCTATTCTATTAAGTAGGAATAAAGCAATAAAATGTGAAGAGCTTAGGTTCATCCTAGCCCTAGGATAGCCTAGAGACTTCCCCAAGACTTAGCCACCCTTAGATTAGGTCACAACACCCTAGGAAGCCCTAAAACCCTAGTTCCAACCCTTCTCTGGACGTCCAGATAAGTTTTAAGACGTCCATGACCCTTAGCCAACTCCCGCACACTTCAAACCCACTTCTGCAGTGTTATTGGACGTCCAGACACTTTGTCAGACGTCTAATTTTTGCAGAATACCCAAAACAGAACCCGAAATCCTTCCTGACTCTGATTGGATGTCTAGACAACAAGTCTGGACTTCTAATTTTTGAGTATAAGACGTCTAATTCTATAATTAGACGTCTGATACTGCTCTCCAATTCCTGTTTTGAGATTTAAGCCTTGATCTTGGATCTCTAGGTCCCTAAACCTAATTCCAACCCCATAGGAATCTAAATTAAGGTGCCCTAACCCTAGTACATCACCTCTAAACCTCCCTAAGGACCTAATTAGGTTCTCACTAAACCTAATTGACTTGGATCTTAGTCAATTCCATCAGCCTATTCAATTGGACTCATTGAGTCCAATTGAGCCCTGATCTCAGCACACACTGTCCAATTGGACTCAATGAGAGTCCAATTGACCTAGACCTGACTTAATTGAGTTGTTTTACTCTCAATTAAGTTTCCACACACCCAATTAAACTTGTATTAAGTTTAATTGTACTTTACCTTAGTGAATTAGGGTTTATAACCATAATTTGAGACCTACCTTGATCTAAACCCACTAGAACCCAACCTAATCAACCTAGCCACCTAAGTTTCGACCCACACATACCCACACACACCCACACACACCATCCACACGAAAACATCTAGCCTAGAGTTCTCTAGAACTCTCTACAATGTGTGGTTGCCTTGGTTGCCAAAAATAGCAACCAAGATCCATTCAATTTTTAGATCCACATTTGGTGGATCTAAAAACCACCATCCACCCTCTCTCTCTCACTCTCCCACGAGCTCCCACCATAGGCCTCTCTAGAGAATTCCATAATTCTCTAGAGAGCTTCCCTTAAGTCTATAGAAAGACCCCTTGGGTGGCCATTTGCACCCATTCACTTCCTTGGTATCCATTCCACTTAGAATAGCCACTTCCATCTCTACTCCACCTCCACGAGTTGAGCACCACCATGGAGGCCACCATCTCCACGCCAGGAAGCTGGATCAGCTCCCCAACCTCTCTCCAAGGGCCGGCCTAAGTTCCATTGGCCGCCCCTCCTTCTTCTCTCAACCACTCAAAGGCCATCGGGGACCACCCCTGAGTGCCCTTCCATTCTGCTAGATTTAGATTATGCTCTTCGTATATTTACTGCTTTTATTTACTGTTTAGTAGTGTAGTCTTACTTCTCCCCCAATGATGCATGCGAAATCCCCCCGCTGATTCTTGTATGCAATCGTTTTCTGGTAGTTAGATTTAATTTTAAGCATTCATGTATAAGCTTTCCTCTAGATTTCCTTGTGCAACAACTCTCCCACGATGAATGAAATTTCATTTTATATATATATATCTCTTATGTGTTTGAAATCACCTTGAGCTAAATGATTATCATATTTGCGTGATTTAAGTGCCTGTTCTTTAACTGCCTATATATTATGCACCAGCATGTCGTTTAAATAAAGTAGAGCGGCTTTAAGATCGATTTCAAAAACAAAAACAACGCCTCCCAGAGACGAACGACCGGGACTCAAAGTCTCGTTATTTTCAAAATAATATCTTTGTTGGATCATATTTCGCAACTATACTACGATGCTTTTATCAAAAATGCGATCTATGACCTCCCAACAATAAGCCACACAACTTCCTCTTGACCATCATCATCCCTAATAATGCCTCGTAAATAAAAGTTCATATCATGTTGTGTTGATTGAAACAAAAACAAGAAGAAAAATAAATAAATAAAAAAAAGGGAAAAGTGAAAAGAAGTAGAAAAAGAAGAAATAGAAAGAACAAAAAGAAGAAATAGTTATATTACAAAAAAAAAGTCCAAGTTTATGATGTAACACTGCTTCTGAGGCAGTAGGACACCTATCGCGTTCCACCAAATATGACCCATACCTACCTTCTAGTATTTCTGATTGCCTGAATATTGGTTGAGAACTCTAACTTACTTGTAGAGTTATTAAGACTTTAATTGAAGTGTGGATGCCATGTAAGGCCACCATATAGTGAGTACAATTTCTAAATTTGGCGAGATTCGTGATCTCAGAAAGAAAGAAAAGAGAGAGTGCCCAGGAACATCAAGAGAACACAATTGTGTAGCCTCTCTCAGAGTTGACTTGTCTAATAGTCTAGAGATCTAGAGTCTACAATACTAGACTATATGTAGCACCAGATGAGTCTGTGCCACCAAATACAAATCCATTCGACTTAATATCTCCTACCTAAGCCAAATGCCGGGGTCAAATTACAGATATCGTCTGCTTTATCCTCGAGAGAAGTAGTTGCCTATCTCGACATAAATTTTTGCCTAGGGTGATGTACGAACTCCCAATGCGAGTCGGCTCTTCCACTTGGATCTGTTACCTAGGCTATCAGCACTTCACATTTGTCTGAATTTCTAAAGTTTTGAAATAAGAAAAGAAGAAATCTTCTGATTACTTTTATTATTTTTGCTAGGGACTAGCAAATCTTAGGCATGGGGGTATTTGATGAGTCCATTTTAATGGACTAATATTAAGACTAAGTATCTTTAATCGTATAGTTTAGGTGTGTTAATAATTGCAATTAAGTTGTAGAATATTTGTACACATCATGATTTAAGTTTATAACATTCTATAACTTGATATGTAATGATTTTGTTATTTTTATGTGCAGGTAATAATATTCAGAAAGAACAAGGGTGGGGAGATAAATTTCCCCAACACAGCGCAACTCTTTCCCCCCTCCCCCGCCTCACATGGGGTTAATATTCCGCCTCCCTCCCTCAACAAACAAGTCTAGAAATAGTTAAGGGTTTTGAAAATCCCTTAACTCATGCATGTGCAAAGGGGAGGAGTTAAAAGAAGAGGCGGGGAAAGAGGAAGAAATCATCTAGGAAGAGAAGAAGCATGCACTGTGGTCCTTCTTCCCGCATGCTGGGAAAAACCTCACCTAGCACCCGCACACCTGCACGCCTCCTGCTCACAGCATCTCCCTCCAGCCACCGCAGGTGCACACCAGCACGCCCTACCGCTCACTCCCTTCAGCGCCATCTGCAGGCGCACCGCATCACCTCCCTCCAACCAACGCAAGCGCACACCAGCACGCCCTACCTCTCACTCCCTTCAGCGCCATCTGCAGGCGCACCACATCACCAACAGCAAGCGCCCGCACGCCACCAAGCCTGCAGGCCGCCTCCTGCTCACAGTGCCTCTCCACCCTAGGCACGCACCTGCATGCCCCACCGCTCACCTGCGCCATCTGCAGGCGTGCCTTCCTCCTGCCGCTCCAGCTCCCTGTAGAGCGCCATCATACCTCAGCGCACCAAGCCCGCAGGCGCTACCTCCGCCCACTTGCAGAACTTACGCCCGCACGCCACCAGCCGCAGGCGCTGCATGCAGAGCACCCACCTCGCCTGCATAGGCGCGCACCAGCGTGCGCACGCTCGCACGCCACCAGCCGTAGGCGTTGCGTGCACCTTCATCCTTCAACAGAGCCAACAGGTCGGCACTCTAGCCACCTCCGCCAGCCACCTCTGTCGCCGCCGCTGCCACCACCGGAGAGCCCTCGTCCTCGTCGTCCTCCTTAGCCTCGCGACAGCCCCGCCGGTGCTCTCTCTCTCGCGAGGAGGAGAGAGCAAAAAAGCTCTGTTTTCCCATCAATTACTATTTACATTCAGTGCCATTGCCACATAATTTGATTTTATTTATTATTCTTATATTGTGGCAGAATTGTGCTTGAACACTCATAGTTCCTTATAATTGCATGATATTGATATTCACTAGTTTGAAGATTAATTTTAGGGCTTAACTTAAGTACTAATTTTCTCTAGTACACATCACATGAAAATTGCATAAATTTATCATAAATTTATTGAGGATTTCTGTGAGGGAAAACTGGACATATACCCTTATCTTTTTAAGTTATTGCAAATCTACTTTCCTTCACATTTTAAGTCAGATTTGAATAGGGATTTCGCACTATCCAAAATAACATTAAATAATTAAGTATTGATTGCATTATTGCTTCCCTGTGGACATGACCCGCTCTTTTGTGAGTGGTTATTTCATTATTTTTGATTAGTCGATTTTTCCACCACTTAAATACTATAACGCTAAGTGAAAAGTCGTCTATCAGGCGCGGCGTGCAACAACACGTGTGCCCGATCGGGCAATCTGGGCCGTCCACAGCCGATCAAGCGGTCAAATTTAATCGTTCACGTGCCACAGATCGCGAGTCAAACTTGAGTCCTGTGATCGCACAATGACTCACGACCGCTGGGTTGCGCGGTGGATTGTGTCGTGCGGATGAAATCAGGCATGCGCATCCACAGCCATTGGATCAAGATCCAACGGCCCAGATCGCACATTGGATTTGCTTTGGAGAGGCTACGGCAGTCTTGAGGGCCAGTTGGATGGCTGAGATGGCACCACGTGGTTCCATCTTGGCCGTCCATCTTCTGGATGATGTAGATGGTGCCACGGGTGTCGGATTGAGTCGATTTTCACGTCGTTAGGCTGCGATTGTCGATCCGAATCCATTTGTGCGGTCAGATTTGTCGTTTGAAATGTAGATTCATACCATCTTGGCCCTTGATCTTCTAGGGTTCCCGGATCTCTATCTGATGCTATAAATGCCTGATTAGGGCGATCTTGGAGTCGTTGAACTCCAATCGTCGCCCTGATTACATCTGTACGGTTGGATCTTCGATCCGAGGCCCCGATAAAAAGTTTTCCCTATCCATGAACATAAAAGAAGATAATTAACCTCCATTTTATTCAAACTACTCTAAATGCAAGATGATGCATGTTATGCAATATTTATAGCATGCAATGCAATCCTATGCTTAAGAACATACATAAATAGACATCTTAAGTAGTGTAAACATGTTTACATCATACCCCCATGCCTATCTTTTGCTAGTCCCTAGCAAAAACTATATGTTATTTATGAAAGAATCAGGTTGGATTATTTGGGCATGAGTTATTTTCAATCATTAAAAAATTATCTACTTAGGATCTAAACTTTCAAAGACACAACAGTGCCCGAGTATCTGCAAAATGCAAACCGCCTCAAACCCTCCCCTTATTCAAAGAAAATTTTATTTTTCTCTTTTTCCTCTTTTCTAATTTTTTTGGATTTTCAAGTTTTAGGGTTTAAGAGTGGCTTTCTACGGCCATTCAACTCACCCAAGATTTGATGAGAATCCTAAGTTCTAAGCATCTTATTGTGAATGTGATAGACTCGTTGATCGGCAGTTAAAACGGACTTCGGATTTCTACGCCTCTTGGTGACCTAAAAAAGAATTATGCCTAAAGGTGTATCTTTACAATCGGTAGCTTTCTCCCCAGTTTTATTTTTTTACGGGGTCAACACAAGGGTGAATCCAGTGTATATCTCCCTGGTTTATTCTACTTCTCGGCTACTTCCTAAGTATTTTGGGAATTTTCAATGCATTTATTGAGCTGGGTTCTGGACAACTGGTCGATGAGCTGTTACCACCGACAACTTGCCAGCTATACTCGTGTGGTGAAGTGTGGCTTATTTCTTTTTTTCTTTTCTCCTTTTTTTTTGATTTTTTTTTTTTAAGTAGGTGGCTTCCCTAGTCTAAGATTTACCTAAAGGTAGCAAAAAGAGAAAGGTCCAGTGACTTGGCTCTAGACAACCTACCTATGGGTTGTTACCCACAATAACTTACCAGCCATATCACCCTAGAAGGTTCATTAGCTACCCAATTTCCGTTAGAATTGCTGAACAATGAGTCAATGCAAAGAAAGTGTGTAGATGCTAGAAACTCAAAGTTCCCTCAAATCAGAGGGCGGGTTGATAAGTCGTGTACTTATCACCCAAACTTATTTACTCCAATTAAAATAAAATTTAGGTTGGCGAGGACTCAGAAAATAAATCCACATTTTAGTGCATACACGGGCTGATTAAGTCCAAAGACCTGAAGGGTCTTTGTGTTCAAATCATAATGTAGTATTTCCTAAGATTGAAAATTTTCTTAAACCTAAGTTCTCCTTCCTAATTCCAAATTTTTTTTAATAATGAAAGAAAATAAAACAAATCTACGGAGCTGACAAATAAATTCAGAGATGAATATCCAACCCCCATGCCTATCTAATGCAATGTCCTCATTGTATTAAAAAGACATAAAATAGAGTGGAATAGCGTAGAAAGCACCTGAATTGCATAAATGTCAGGTCCGCTCCGAGATAAAAATTAAAAAGAACTGTATGCGTGCTGAATTTAGTGCCTTCAGCTAGGCACACTATACAAAGAAGAGAAATAAAGAATTCACAGGTGCAGGTCAGAATCAGAATAAACAGAAGAAACCTCTGGCCTATTAGCAGAGGTCCACAGATGTGGACCAGATTGTGGTGCAGACCCATACCCCATAATCGAGAATATCTCAGGTTCTAGATAAAAATTACCCAAAACCTAAAATCAATATGCAAGCAGGGTCGGGCCTGCGATTTATGAGGATGCAACCCAAGACCAAAGAGTCAGGTTACAGAGAATTCAAACTCAAAAGGATAATCAATGAATGTGTGCTTGGGTTGGACATCCTCAGAATAGATGTCGTAAGGGTTCTGGTTTGATGGTTTAAGCTTAATAGGAACCCTTCGACTCAGTCTTCTACTTCCTTCAGAACTTGCTTCCCAAATCAAAATTTCCCGGCTCCTATCCTCCTCAATCAGCATGTCAAATTCTAGGACCTCTTGCATATTAAGCACCCCATCTGAAATCTCCAAGTCTAAATGATGTGGCTGAATCAGAATTGACTTGGGTCTAATTATCTTAGAAACAGAATCATCGATAAGCTCAACGGGGTGTAACTGACAATCAGGATATTGAATTGAATCCTCCAGAAAATGTGATTTTGGATCCGTAATGTGAGCCCTAATAAAATCAGTTTCCTCAGTTATTGGGCTATCAAATGATCCTTCAGATTCCTCAGGCCCAATCGCCTCACAAAAATTACTTTCTGTCAACTCGCGTGAGACTTTGCAACGTGAATCTTCACCATCAGAATCAAAGAAATCAAGATCCGTATTAATGTATGTCCCAAAATCATCAGTCACTTTCTGTTCCAAGGAGACATACGTTTCTTCGTACCCTGGCTCAGGGATCTCAGGTGAAGAAATCAGATCATCCCTAATTGGTTGCTCTAATTCAATCTGGCTAGCCTCGTAACACATGTCCCTCCCAACAGGTGCCTGAGTAGGTTCTGACATTGGCTCTCCTGAAGGGAGTTCATCCTAGGAATCATCCCACGACTAAACTAAATCAACCACCAATCTCATCCTCAATTTCGCTAATTTCCCAAGTAGAAACTCACTCAGATTCTTATCCTTAACATCCTGGAGCCAATCCAACAAATGCATATTCAAATCATCAATCATCTGAATCAGGGGCTCCAATCTTTCAATGCAAGGTATTGCCTGAACTTCTAAAGATTGTATGATATTTCTCAAGTTAGCTAGAACCTTATCTTGAACCTAGTTACCCTGAACCAAATGAGTTGGTTCAGGGTTGGGCGGGTTTAGGATCAATGCAGGGGAATTAACGAATTGAGATTTGTTATACCCTTCTTGATAATAGGTCATTCCAAATTGTTCAAAAGGTGGCGATATCCTAAAGGCAGTGTAATCAGAGGATGGGTAAGAATCAGTGTATCCTTCTTGATTATAGATCATATTAGGTTGTTCATGAAAGGGTGACGATCTATAATCGATGTGGCTCTGAGAAGGATAGAAATCACAATCAAAGTGTTCAAGATTAGACCCTAAACACGAAGGTCCAGAACTGTATCCCCAATTCGAGTTATCCCAACTAACTGATGGTTGATTACAGTATGAGTCGAAATAATCATCATGTTGAGGATAATTCAAAATAGGTGGGAAAGAGCGGGAATGTGTGTAATATGTGGAAGGATTCATGAGAGACGGGAGGAAGAAAGGTGCCCTGCAATACAAGCCATCAAATCTATCCTTAAGTGGGCTAGCCTAAAGACCTACAGACTCCCAAAACCCGTCTTGAGATAAAGAAACGATTTGATCTACTTCTGTCTATTCAATCCAACCAGTTAGAAGGAGGGACTAGGGAGAAGGTTCTTCCTTCGGCTTGCGCCTCCGGTTCCTAGTGTATCCCCCAGCCGTGATCGTTTGATTCTGCTCCCTTAGCTAGACATCAGATTGAATAGTAGAAACATACTAATCGAAAATAATCTCATTTTGGGCTCTGAAGAGCGAGTCAAATCCTTAAGGCCAACGTCTACTCTGTTTTATTTAGGACTAGGTTTGAATGTGCTTTGGAATGTGATGGGCCCTTTATATGGGTTGTGCCCTTAATGATTGATTGATTTGTGTGTGCGTGCACAACCAGTGGTTTTCAAGCAAAATTATTTTTGATGCGGTGAATTTTAGAGTTCAAATCTTGCTTAGTAGCTTTTAAGATTCAACTTTAGGTGTTTTCAAACAAGTTTTGTTGGCACACCAGGTTTTGTAAGCACAGGTGAAGATGTTTTCCTTTAAAGCTTAAAAAGAATGTGGAGTGCTTGGTAAATCCCTAAGAGTTGAACCTATGTGGCAGCTACTTGATGAGTTGATTTTAATTGAAGTGATGCGGCCCAATCAACTCAAACAATTGGCCACTTGCACCACTTAATTAGGCACACAAGTGATTTCCTAATCTAATTTCTACTCAATTATGTGTTTGAATGTGTGTACCGGCTCCAAAGATCAGTTTATCGGTTGAGTTTGAAAATCAGATGAGATTGTGTACCTCTGTGAGATTTTTTTAAAATTTTTCTTTTTCTTAATGTGGGGGTTGGGGCGGGTGTGGGTGTCAAACAACAAACAATCTAACCTTAGAGTTTATACGAACACCTAGGTTGATTGATGTTTCTGTTATTATGTGGTGAAATGAAATCTAATGGGTGGGAGGTAGGGGTAACTTACAAAACCTTCCACAACACTTTTCTCCAATCTACCACTTTTGCTCATCTCAAAAGAGTACCTGCAATCACAATAAGAAAGGAGAGAAATGAGGTAAATGATTTGTAAGTTAGAAAATGCGAAGAAAAAAAAATCAAAGAGCGTCGCCTCCCCGGCAACGGTGCCAAAATGTTGAATGTGTTGAGTTGCTACGCTAACGTGTTTGGTTTTGAAAACCTGTCGTTGTAATTTGAAAGCGAAGAACTTGTGTTCAACAAATAAAATTTATACCGGAATGAAAATCCCAGGTCGAAGTCAGGGAGGCTACATCGATCTATATTCGTAATTATATTTTTTTAGAATTTTTTCTTGAAAAGTGAGGCGATGTAATTACAATGAAGCCATAGTAACAATCAGACTAAACAAAAGGGAGAGAGAGAAAACATGCATTCAATAATTCAAAATGTTCATATAATAAAATCAAATAAGAATTACACTAGAAAGTAGGAAATCAGCTACACTAGAAAGCAGAAAAATTCTACACTAGAAAGCTGTAAAGAAGAATGGGAGAGAGAAGTTATCCTCCGCGATGATTGCTTGGAGGATGAGCTGGATGAGACGCCGCCTGGACGAAGGAGGACGGAGTGGGAAGAAGGAGATCGAGGCAGGAGGAATGAGAACGGAGCAGCACGTCATTGTCATCGCGGGATTCGCTTTCGAAAGGGGGACGAAAATTTGACTTTATCTCGCAAGAAGCATCCTGGGTGTGTGACAAGCTTCTCTTGAGCTTTGGAGAGGGAGAGAAGAGAAGGGATGACAATTTCATGTGGAGGGGGTCTCCTTTTATAGTTGTAAGGAGTGGGGGCATTTTGTTCATTCCAATTTTAAAAACGTTAATTCAGGACCTTTAGTGACGGATAAAACCATTACTAAAGGTCCTAACGTGCACGTATGCCTGCTCACCTCCTCGCACGTAATGCATGTGCATGTCCAGCCGATCTTAGCCGTCCGATCACGAGATCAGATGGCTTAGATCGCACCTTCTCCCGCCTCCTCTACGCGCCCGTCCGCATGTGATTCCACGTGAGGCGCGGCGTGCAATGGCGCGTGTGCTTGATCGGGCGATCTGGGCTGTCCACAGCCAATCAAGTGGTCAAATTTAATCACGCGCGCGTCGCAAATCACGAGTCGAACTCGCGCCCTGTGATCGCGCAATGACTCGCGACCGTTGCACTGCGCTGTGGATTGTGTCGCGCGGATGAAATTAGGCACGCGCATCCACAGTCGTTGGATCAAGATCCAATGGCCCAGATCACGCGTTGGATTTTCTTTGGAGAGGCAGTGATAATCTCGAGGGCTGGTTGGATGGCTGAGATGGCACCACGTGGCACCATCTTGGCCGTCCATCTTCTGGATGATGTAGATGGTGCTACGGGTGTCGGATTGAGTCGATTTTCACGTTGTTAGGCTGCGATCGTCGATCTGAATCCATCCGTGCGGTCGGATTTGTCGTTTGAAGTGAAAATTCACACCATCTTGGCCCTTGATCTTTTAGGGTTCCCCGATCTCTATCTGATGCTACAAATGCCTGATTAGGGCGATCTTGGAGTCGTTGAACTCCACTCGTCGCTCTGATCACATCTGTACGGTTGGATCTTTGATCTGAGGCCCCAATAAAAAGTTTTCCCTGTCCATGAGCATAAAAGGAGATAATTAACCTCCATTTTATTCAAACTACTCTAAATGCAAGATGATGCATGTTATGCAATATGTATAGCATGCAATGCAATCCTAAGATTAAGAACATGCATAAATAGACATCTTAAGTAGTGTAAACATGTTTACATCACCAGACCTTAGGCAACATGAGCCATCGTGATATGATGCCCTTATAGCTGATTCTTGTATGCGAAACTTCGACGTGTGGGGGATTGATTTTATGGGACCCTTTCTTGTTTCGGACGGCTTCGAGTACATTCTACTGACTGTTGACTACATGTCCAAATGGATTGAAGTCATTCCGACCTGAACCAATGATCATAAGGAGGTTGTCAAATTCATTCATCAGAACATCTTTTCGCAATTCGGGATTCCACGTGCTATAATCTTTGATGGAGGGACCCATTTCACTAATGCTCAGTTCAGGTCACTGATGACCAAATACGGGGTGTCGCACCAAATCTCTACTCCTTACTGATGGGACCACCATCATGAGCCCTAACTAGCTCATTTTGACCTAGAAAAGAGAATAAAAGCTCCTACATAACCAAATGAAGGGTCTAACTTAAGGAATAACTAGTTTGAAAGAAAAGTAAGAAATAAAGGGTAAAACTATAATTTTACCATTGCAGTACAACAATGGGATTTCTCAGAGGCTAAACATAGGTCAAATGATCTTAACAAGATAAAAAGTGGGCTGGTTCAATCAAAAAACTGTTAATGTGCAATCTGGGAATTAAATGACTTTTTGTAACCCTAAAATAGATCCACTTAATTTAACAAGGTTCTGGTTAGGATAAAATTAAACTAAACCCTCTAAAATTCATGGAAAAATATCTTCTAGGATTTAGAACCTTCAATTGTCCTTTAGAACCTAATTTGACCTAAATAGGGGTCCTAGTCAAATATTTACCCTAAATTAGGTTTTTGTATAAAATGCCCAGTCAAACGTAATTAAACCTAAAATCCAACTTCACCATTGGATTCCTTAGGTCCAAATTAGGTTTATAGCAAAATTTGGACCTAAGGGGAGTTCACGTTGACCTACTTTGCAAAACAATCCAACCCAATTACATTTATGCCCCGAGCTTTTGAAAACCCTTGTAGAAACCCCCCTAGCTTCCTCATCATTATTTGCAATTAGGTCCCTCCACCATTACAGCGAAGGAATCCTACTCCGACAAGGATTCAAGGGGGATATCTCCTTGATTCCTCAGAGACTCCCTCTCAAATTTGAAAGGGAGATTCTCTGAGGAATTCCCGTTCGTATAAACACAATCTCGAGCTCCAAATCCTACCCAATCTCTCATGCAAACACATGAGAGATTTTGGGTCCTTTCAACCTTCCAAGTCCGGCAAGGTTGCTGTGCTTGGAAGCTTGCCTTCCAAGCACAAGGCCCTGTGCCTGCGACTATAAAAGGCACCCTAGGTCCTCCCATTCATCCCCAGCTTGGTTTGGCCAGAGATAACCCCCCAATTTCTTCTCTTCTCCTCCGGCCAAACACCCAGCGAGCTCCAGCGACCTATATCTCCTCCCCTCGACGCTCTGCCACAATACCAGTGGCAGAGTTGCTTCTGCCTCCGTCGTCCACGTCGTGCCATACCTGCGCATGCACCAGCTGCCCTCTCGTCGTCGCCGTCCCTCTTCAATTGGGATCTTCGTCTCTGGCGGCGGTAAACACGAGTCGACCGCCATCCTTTATCCTTTCATCTTTAAACTAGGTCAGATACTCCCCTATCTCTTCTCTATCTGTTTCCCTCTCTCTATTTCTATTTTCACCCCTCGACGCTCACAGACCACCACCATCTTCTCCACCTCCAGCAGACCATTGGCGAGGTGCTTTCGTCATTCCACGCACCCATCCACCTTGCCAAACACCTTACAAGCTTCACTATGACTCACTGATCATTCCCCCTCTTTCCATTAATCACCACACATTTCCCCCGAACAAACCCAGCTCCACGGCCACAGGGTGACCTAGGCACGCACGCCTAGGCTGCCCTGCGCCATGCCAACCACCGAGACATCTTCGCCGTGCCACGACGAAGCCTCCTGCATGTTCTGATGAGGCTGCAAGGCCATATTGCTTGAATACAGGTTCTGACCTCCGTCACCATTGAAGCAGGAGCGAAGCTTGCTCACAAGCTTGAACCAGGCAGCCTCGCTCTAGGCTCCAGGTCCCAGGCGACGCGGATTTGTCGCCTGCACACTTTTAGCTAGGTGATTGGCTTTGGAAGGCTCTGCATCTTCAGCAATTGAGCACGACCCCTGCAGGAGTGCGTGAAGAAGCAGGTGGGACATTTAGTCCCACCTCGGTAGTTTTAGAGCAAAAGGAGCAGTATAAGATGAAAATGTGTCAGGGGCTTATCGTCTCCTGACATGGGGTGAGGTCCCACTCTGCCATCATTCCTCGTCCATGCCCCACGCTCCGCGGACTTGGTATCCTGACCCGATTACCTGTGCACTCCTCGCCCACCACCCACGCCAGTGAGCCTGGTCCTGGGCACGCTGACCTGACTCGTTTACCAAGATGGCTCTGGGAGAGCGTGAGTAAGAGAGAAAAGAGAGAGAGTTCGCGGGGGAGGGTAGGGGTAGGTTTTGCACTTGCAGGGAAAGGAAGAAGAAAGTGGAAGCTAAAGGAGAAGCTAAAGAAAGAAAAAGGAAGATAAGGAAAAGAAGATAAGGAAGGGAAAGGAAAGAAAGAAGAAGCCAAGGGTGCAGAGCCAAGGAAGAGGAAGGAGGAAGCCACAGGTGCAGCCGCAAGGAAGAAGAAGGCAGAAGAGAAGGCACGGCTAAAGAGAAGGCAAAGATGAAGAGAAGCTGAAGCCAAGAAAGAAGGAAGAAGAAGAGCTAAAGGCCAGAGCATAGAGAAGAAGACAAAAGCCAAGGCAGGAAGGAACAGAAGAAAGAAGGAAGAAGTCAGAGAAGAAAAGGGCAGCAACCAAAGAAGCTAAGGAAGAAGGAAAGAAAGACAGAAAAGAAAGAAGAGAGAGAAGAACGAGCCAAAGGAAGAAGCAAAAGAAGAAAGACAAATCAAACACTTTTAAGACGTCTGATTGTCCAATTCTTCCCAATTTCTCTTTTATGCTACATTTTATTATTCATAAACTCATGCTTGACATTCTGAATTATATTTTGAGTAGTTTTAAGTGTTCAAATTGCATCTATTATTGAGATTAGTACAAGAATTCTAATTGCTCCCTGTGTTCGACCTCGGACCTAAACTTCGAGTAATAAAATTTATTTGTTTTCAAAGCAATTTCAACTATACTATGACGCATTACTTGAAACCTGATTTCTCTTTGACGAACAATTACCACCCCTAGTTTAACTCGTCACTAGGGTTTTAAATTCTAGACGTTGTAGTATATCACGAAAAGCTGCTACCAGTTTACAATTTATTACTCGGAATTAAAAGTTTCCCGAGGTCGAACTCAGGGAGCAACCTATGATTCCAGAAGCATATAAATTCATAATATATAGTGTTTTACAAAAATTAAGACAAAGGAGAGAGAGCAAAAATTCTCTTCTTAGCTTTTTCTTCTTCTCTCTTCTTCTCTGTCCAGCTCTCTTCTTCAGCCTATCTTCTTCTTTCTTCTTCTTTTCTTTGCTGCAAAGGCTTCCTTTTCTTTCTTTCTTCAGCTGCTAAGTCCTTCTTCTTCCTTCTTCTTCTCTTCTTCTCTGATTTTCTTCTTTCTTCTGCGTCTTCTTCTTCTTTGCTGCAGAGGCTCCCTACTTCACTTTTCTCTTTTCCTTTCTCTGGCCTGTCCTCTGCTCTTCTCTTCTGCTTCACTCCTTCCTTTCTTTCCAACGTCTGATTCAGAAATCAGATGACATAACTGCGCTGTTGCTACAGTGCCCTTGCTCTTTTCTTTTCTTCTGCTTCTTTCCTTCCTTCCTTCTCCTTTCTTCTTTTTTGCGGCTAAGTCCCAACCACTGCTCTTCCTCTTTCTTTCTTCCTTCCTTCCTTCTTCTCTTCAGCAGTGCCTTGCTTCTTCCTCCCTCACCTGTTCCCTGCACACACACACACAAGCTCAGTGCAAAACCTACCCAACCCTCTCCCCGTGTCTCTCTCTCTCTGAATCTCTCTTGGGTATGCTCTCCCAAAGCCATGTTATCGGGTCAGGTCACGTGCCCGGGTCCAGGTGCACCGGCGTGGGTGGTGTGAGAGGAGTGCACAGGAGGGAGTCAGGTCGGGTTGCGCCTGATCTGTGTGATGAGCTCACGGACGAGGGTGGTGTATAGGTGAGGGACCTCACCCCGTGTGTATTCAGAGGCAACCAACTAATATCACTTTTACAATTTATGTGTGGGTGTGCGCCCACACACTTCCAAGGTGGGACTAAAGTCCCACCTCTGCTCCGCGCGCCCGCAGGCGAGAAGCTGCGAGCAATTGGGGCAGCAGCGAAGACTCGCGACCCCAATTGAAGGCCTGGGCACACTCACGGCTGTATCCCGCATCGCCTGGGGCCTATGCCTGGCGCTGAAAGGGCCTGGAGCTGCTCGCCAAGCAGCTCCTGCTGTCCGTTAATGGTGGTGAGGGGGCCGAGACCTGAAAGCACGAAAATGGCCTCACGACCACGTCAGACAGCTCAGGAAGCTTCGCCAAAGGACGACGAAGGTGGTGTGGGGGTTGTCGTGGCAGGAAAGTGGCTGTGGCCGTGTGCCTAGGGCACACTGCAGAGGTGTAGGTGGGTGTGTTTGAGGGGTGGTCTAAAGGTGAAGGGCGGTGAATGGAGTAGGGGAAATGCTTGAGTGGAGTGTGGGGGAGCTTCTGGGCTTATCGGCGAGGGGTGGAATGGCCTGTGGGTGTGGAGCGACCTCGCCGGAGATGGTGGCCGGAGGTGGAGCAGATGGAGGTGGTAGTGGCAGTCAACGGGTCTAAAGTGCCAATTTAAGAGGGGAAAATTAAGGGGAGAATAAGAGGAAGGTTTCTACTTACTTAATCGACGAAGAGGGAGAGGAAGACGCCTGGCACGTGCCTGTCGGAGTTGGGGACGAAGGAGCCCAGAAGAGGGGTAACGGCAATGAGGAGGGGATCTGGAGACGCCAGCTAGTGCGGCCTGGTGTGGGAAGACAAGGTAGAGAGAGCTCTACTGCAGGTATGGCAGCAGAGCGATGAGGAGGAGGAAAGATCGCTGGATTCTTGGGCTGTCTGACCGGAGTGAGAGGAGACGAAGCAGGGGGGTTTTCTTCGGCCAAAGCTAGCTTGAAGGAAGCGGCTGCCCCTGTTGCTCCTTATAAAGGTGCTGGCGCGGAGAGGATCTCGAGGGAGCGACGTGGGGGGCTCACCAAAGATGGTCGGAGATGGAGACCCATGCCTCTCGTGTGTTCGCACGAGAGGCATGGGTAGCCGTAGGTCACAGGGGAGGGTCCCTACGAAAGAGGACGATGTAGGGAACCCCCCGTTCGTTCCTGAGAGCGATTGCCATACCCTGCAGGGTGCCATCCTCCGCGCAAGGTTGCCGGAGGTATGGTGCCTGCGTGGGGTGGCAGGAAGGACCGTTCTGCAAAGAACGAAGGAGAAGATAGGGGCTAAATGCAAGGTTTTGAAAAGATAAGGGTCAAAAAGTAATTCAAGAGGACCAATTTGTGAAGTCGATCAAGATGGTCTTCTCTTAGGCCCAAGTTTTTGTACCAACCTAATTTGAACCCAAGGAATTTAATGGTGTAATTTGATTTTAGGTTTGACCACGTTTGACAGGTCAATTTGTGTAAAAACCCAAATTAGGTTAAAATTTGGGCATGGTTCTCAATTTAGGTCAAGATAGGTTGCAAAGGCCAAATTGAAGGTTCTAAACCCTAGGGAATATTTTTCCATGAATTTTAGAGGGTTCAGTTGATTTTTATTCTACTTAGAACCTCGTGAATTAAAGCAGGTTTATTTTTAGGTTTACAGAATGTCATTTGATTTCTAGAAGTTGCTATAACCCTTTTCAGATCAGAACATCCCACTTCCTTCCTTATTAAGCTCATTTGACCTGTGTTTAGACCCTTAGATACCCTGTTTGTGTACTGCATTGGTAAAATTATAGTTTTACCCCTCATGACTTATTTTATTCTTCAATTCAGAATCCTCTGAGTTAGGCTTTTCTTTAGGTTTTGTAGGAGCTTTTTCATACTTATTTAGATCAAATTATGCTAGTTAGGGTTCTTGATGAGGCTCTCATCGTACCCCCATGCCTAGCTTTTGCTAGTCCCTTAACAAAATTTTAAGATTTTAACCTTTGTTCTAGACCATGAATTTCTTATCAAGTTTAGATAAGTGCTTTTTCTCTTGTATCCTTGATTAGGTTGGAATGCCAATCATAGGCCTAAAAGGTACTCTAGTACCAACCAAGATCCGGATCTGTCTAACTTTAGCCTCAGTCCTTAGCAAAGGTTTTTAAGGCCTACACGAACTAACCTAAGGTTTATTGGACATCGTGGTTAAAGCACCCATGCTTTAGATAATTTTAGCCTTGGTTCAGTTCGCAGTGCGTTTTGTAAGAGAGAGAGAGGTGGAAGATTTATATGTTTGGAGAGTTGTCTCTCTCTAGTTCTTTTTAATTCTAGCTTAGGATTGGCTTCTCAACATGGTCTGTATCAGATTCCTTGTCCCCATCATCAATCCTCAAGGGTTCCTAGTAGTCGATGCTTCGGGATAGCACTGCCCATGGTAACCCCTAGAACCCTGGCTTTCGAGATTTCGAGATAATCCCATCCATGGTGTTCCGTGGCCGAATTCAGATCCTGGCAATTAACACTTCATGATAATGCCATCCATGGAATCTGAACCAGCAGAGTGCTTACATGCCCCCAGTAAGATATGTAAATATCCTAAGAGACAAGCACTGAGGAGATGATATTTTGTTATGCATCTTCGAGGGAAATTTCCCACCTCTTCGCGCTGGGAACTCGTCCAAACCAACTTGTGTTGATCGACTGCTCCTACTCTAGGTGACATTTTCAGAATTTTTGAAACGCTTCTGCGTGATTTTGATACTTATGCTTACTGAACCAGACTGTGTGTGTAAATTTGGGTGCTTAGGTTACTGAGTCCCGCAAACCAAAAGTTAGTTAACGAGGCCAAATACTCCCTAAGCCTTGGACCTAATACTTAAGCTTTTCATTCTCCTCAACCTCTTAAGGAATATCTAGATCTTAATGGGTACTAAGAGTCTATCCAAGAATTCCTAAGGTTTGCATTCTTACTAATCTTGTTGTGCACTTTCTTTTTTCTTTGCTTAATGTGGTCCAGAACTTAGGTTAATTCCTTAATTTCTTGCTAATGACTATCACTTTGTTTCATTTTGTGCTCCTTTCATTTTGTTCTTTTTCTCCTTTGGAAAGTCCACAAAAATTTCTTTCCTCCTCTCATTTTATTATTCTTTTTCAAAAAAAAAATTTAATTTTTATGGTGTTTTTGGCATATGTAAATTTTTTTGTTTAAAACCTTTTCTTACAAGTTTTGCACTTACCTACCCCCCCATTTCTAAGATTTGCAATGTCCTCATTGTAACTTAGGAGGGTTTTTATTTAGCTTAGTTCATACATTAGGATAGGTGTTTTGGTGAGTGGATGGGTCGGGGTGACTGTTGCGGATGATTTCTAATCTCAAATGCAAGCACCTGAGGTGGAGTCGGCTATCCTAAAGGATGAACCTTAAGTGCGAAGAGGTGTCAGAAAAGGTTTCGGGTTTTTCCAAAAAGAATGACGGGTTGCCTCCCGTTGAGCGCTGAGTTTTACGCCATTGGCTGGGCGTAATATGCTCAGGGAGAATGGAGGATAAATGAAGATTCAGCCAAATCTGTAGAGGTTACATCGATGAACGGTTTGAGCCTCTGACCGTTCAGGATGAAAGGTTCGGAATCGTGGCTGAGCGGACTGATTTCGACGGCTCCATTTCCAAAAACCTGTTGGACAAGATATGGTCCGACCCACTTGGATCGTAGTTTCCCAGGAAGAGTTTGAGTTGGGCATCGAAGAGTAGGACCTTCTGACCAGGATGAAAGATCTTTCTAGATATATGCTTGTCATGGAAGGCTTTAACCCGCTCTTTGTAGATCTGCGATCTCTCATACGCATCAACGTGTAATTTATCAATCTCACTTATATGAAGCTTTCTGTGGGTTCCAGCCTTAGAAAGATCTAAATTACAACTCCATACTGCCCAATAGGCTTTGTGCTCCAATTCGACAGGAAGGTGACACACCTTCCCATACACCAGTCTAAAAGGAGACATGCCTAATTGGGTCTTGTGGGCGGTCCTATAAGCCCACAGCTTCCAGAAGTCGGGACAACCAGTCCTTCCTGTCAGGTCGAACAGTGACCTGCAGGATTTTCTTGATCTCCCAATTTGATAGCTCAGCTAGACCATTAGTCTGGGGGTGGTAAGGAGTAGAGATTTGGTGAGACACCCTGTATTTGGTCATCAGTGACTTGAACTAAGCATTTGTGAAATGGGTCCCTCCATCAGAGATGCTTGCACGAGGAATCCCGAACCGTGAGAAGATATTCTGATGAATGAATTTGATAACGATTTTATGATCACAGGTTCGGGTCGGAATGGCTTCGATCCATCTAGACACGTAGTCCACAGCAAGCAGAATGTACTCGAAGCCGTCCGAAACAAGGAAGGGGCCCATAAAATCAATCCCCCAAATATCGAAGATTTCGCATACTAGAATCGACTACAAAGGCATCATGTCGTGGTGGCTCATGTTGCCCAAAGTTTGGCAACGACTGCATGCCTTGTAGTGATTGTATGCATCCTTGAATAAAGTGGGCCAATAAAAGCCACACTGGAGGATTTTTGATGCGATTTTGCGCCTAGAGAAGTGGCCACCGCATGCCTAGTCATGGCAGAAGGAGAGAATATCATTGATTTCGCCCTCCGGGACACATCTTCGGATAATTTGATCAGCACTTATGCGGAAAAGGTATGGGTCTTCCCAGATGTAGTACTTAGCATCAGAGCGCAACTTGTCTTTCTTGGCCTTTGGTCAATCAGACGGGATCTGACGAGATGCCAGATAGTTTACTATATCAGCAAACCATGGAAGTCTAGTACCAATAGTCAATAAGTGCTCATCCGGAAAATGCTCCGTGATGGGTCCAGAAGGGTTGATGATCTCAAAAGGAAGGCGAGACAAGTGGTCAGCTACCACGCTCTGTCTTCCCGCCTTGTCGCGAATCTCAAGGTCGAATTCTTGCAACAACAAGATCCATCGGATTAATCGAGGCTTCACGTCCTTCTTGGCAAGGAGATGCCTCACAGCTGTGTGATCCGAGTAGATGATGACGTGGGAACCCAGGAGATAGGATCGGAATTTTTTGAGGGCAAATACTACGGCTAGCAGCTCTTTCTCCGTAACTATATAGTTACACTGAGCCTCGTCAAGCGTCTTGCTAGCGTAGTAGATGACCACGGGTTTCCCGTCAACTTTCTACCCCAGAATAGCTCCTACAACAAAATCAGATGCATCGCACATGATCTCAAAGGGTTGAGACTAATCAGGGGACTGTAGGATCGGGGCTTGGGTGACTTGGTCATGAAGGCTCTCAAAAGCTTGAGTGCATTCCTTGGAAATCTCAAAGGGTACATCCTTGGAGAGAAGAGTAGTCAGGGGGCATGCGATTTTCGAGAAATCAGGGTTGAAACGACGGTAAAAATAGACGTGCCCCAGAAAAGAGCGGATGTCCCTGATCGAGCTAGGCATAGAAAGTCTAGAGATCAGATCAACCTTGGCTCGATCCGCTTGGATGCCTTTCTCAAAAATTAGATGTCCTAGGACAATCCCCTCAAGCACCATAAAGTGGCTCTTTTCCCAGGAAAGAACCAGATTTACGTCAATGCAATGCCTGAGTATATAAACCAAGTGCTAGAGGCAATCATCAAATGATGCCCCGAAAACTGAGAAGTCATCCATGAAGACTTCCAGGTAATCACCTACCATATCAGAGAATATGGCAAGCATGCACCACTGAAAAGTCGCGGGTGCATTGCAAAGACCGAAAGGCACCCTTCGGAACGCGTACATCCCGAAGGGGCAGGTGAACGTGGTCTTCTCTTGGTCCTCAGGATGAATCGCCACTTGGTTATAACAGGATTACCCGTCAAGAAAGCAGAAGAATCTATTTCCCGCTAGTTTCTCGAGAATTTGATCAATGAATGGTAGTGGGAAATGATCCTTCTTCGTGGAGGAATTGAGTCTTCAGTAATCTATGCAGACTCTCCACGAATTGGCTATTCGGGTAGGTATGACCTCTCCGATTTCAGTCGTAATGGTGGTGAGCCCTGCCTTTTTAGGCACAACCTGGATTAGGCTCACCCAACGATTGTCGAAGATCAGGTAGATGATCTCGACATCTAACCACTTAATGATCTCCTTTTTCACGACCTCCTACAGATTGGGATTCAAACATCTCTGCATCTCACAGGAAGGTCATGTGCCCTCTTCAGAATAGATACGATGCATGCAATAAGAGGGACTTATTCTAGTCAAGTCATCGAGAGTCCAACCAATGGCTCTGCAATGTTGCTGGAGAACAGCAATCAGACAGGATTCCTGATCAGGAGTGAGCTTGGAATTTATTATCATAGGAAATGTCTGATTAGAACCCAAAAAGATGTACTTTAAATGATTGGGAAGGGGTTTGAGTTCAAGAATGGGGTTATCAGCAGCAGCGGGTGGTTCAGAGTGAGTGTGAGGTACATGGAAAGGAGTTATGGGTTTATCTGAATCAGGGTCTGACTCCTCTAATTGCGGTTCAAGATCTTCTTATGGTTGATGAGGTATAATCAGGTTGTTCTCAAATTGTGTTTCATCAACCAAAGCTCTGACATCACAGACTTGTTCAATGACACTGCAATTAATTCCTTGTTGGGCCTTAAAGATATCAATTTTTAGGGTTTGATTTCCAAATTTCAATTCTATTTGGCCCTCCTCACAACTAATGTTGGCCCTTGCAGTGGCCAGAAAAGGTCTCCCTAGAATGATCGGTGTATCCCTTGGGTTTTCAGGTGGGTCCATGTCTAAGACTATGAAGTCCACAGGGAAGTAAAAATCCCGCACCCTTACAATAACATCCTCAAGAATCCCTTTAGGTGACTTTATGGATCGATCTGCTAACTGTAGTGTCACCTTAGTCGGTTTTAGCTCAGATTCTTCTAGGTGGTTGAATAGGGATGTGGGTATCAAGTTTATCGAAGCACAAAAGTCTAACAATGCTCTGTCAAACTGGGTTTCACCTATTTTGCATGAAATCAGGGGAGTGCCTGGGTCTTTTGCCTTGGGTGGGAGTCTGCTCAGGATTACAGAGCTGGCTTGCTCTGATAGTACAATTGGACTCCTACTCTTGGTTCGCAGCTTACGCTGAGGTGTACACACATTCTTCAAAAATCGTGCATAAGCCGGTACATGGCGGATTGCATCCATCAAGGGGATGTTTATTTGGACCTGCTCAAAGAGCTTGACAGGTCCTCCTTAGGAGCCACGGATTTGGTTGTCTTCTTTCCCTTGGTCAAGGCCTCGAGAAATGGAACCTTGGTTGGTTCCTCTAGGATAGGTCCAGGTCTTTGATCTGGGACAGGGATAGGAACATCCTGGATTACTGTCCTATGGTTTGGGTCATTACCAGGCTTGGAGTGGTCTGGATAAGGTGGATCTTGAGTCTCCTTACCACTATGGGTGGTTATAGAATTCAGCCTTGCCTGGTTCTTGTTAGGGTTTGGTAGGATGGGTTGCTGCTGCTGGTAACCCGCATGGGAAGTTGAAGCTTCCATCCCGTCAGGTGAAGGAATAGAAGGGGCCGGATAAATCATGTGTGCTTGGCCTGGGTTTGGATTCATAATGCGCCACTGGGTCGGCACGCTATTAGGGTTGGGAAGAGGTTGAGAAGGAAGTGTGCCCAGTTGGCGAGAATTTGCCAACTAGGCCAGTTGGTTTCGAACCTCTATGATTCCATCCTTGTGTTGCTTTTGAATAGCCGCATTCGTTCTCTGAATGTCAGCCAGAGTCTGAAGGATGAGAGACATTTGGTCTTGGTTTGACCCAGATGGAAAAGTAGGGTTGGGCCGAGGCTGAGGCAGCTGGTAAGGACGAGGTGCTTGTGGACAGGGCTGAAAGGATGGTCTTGGATTCTGGGAATTCCCCGCCCACTGAAAATTGGGATGGTTTCTCCATCCAGGATTGTAGGTATTGGAAAATGGGTCATTTTAGATGGCGTTGAGGTCCTCGCAGGTCTGAGGAGCCTCAGAAAAGTTAGAGAATGGGGGAGTGGAGCTCCCTCGGCTAGTATAGAAAGGGTCGAAGGTTCCTCCGATCTGAGAGTCAGATGGGGGTGGATACGGGTCCACCCCAGGAGAAGGTCGGTGGAAAATGTTCTACACAGTCTCCCGTGCAGAAGGAGGCTATGCAAAGGAATTCTGCGTAGAGGTGGCTCGCTGCAAGTGCTGAGTCAGCTCATCCACCTTCTTCTCAATAATAGACACCTTATCCAATTGACTGGCCATCAATTCCAGGTCAACTGATGTGGACAAGCCCTGCGTCTCGTGTGCTCCCCTAAGGTTCATCGATGCGTGGATATTCATCCTGTCGAATAGTCCCATGGAGTCATTATTGATGGAGTTCTCGCACATATTCTCGAGAATCTCCCACACGTTGTCTTCATGTTGACCCATGATATTTCCTCCGCAGGTTGCATTGACGAACAGTCTAATATCCTCACGGAGTCCTTGGTAAAAAGACTAGACTTGTTCCCATTTAGGAACTCCGTGATGGGGGCACTTTCTCATGAGATCCTGAAAACGATCCCATGCCTCATGAAGAGGTTCTCCCGTCTATTGCGTGAAGTGGGTAATCTGATGGCACAAGGCATTGGTCCGACCAACGGGGAAGAACTTCTTCAGGAACTCGGACTGAAGTTCCTCCCAATTGTTGATCGGCCGGGTTTATGTTTGATACCAATGGGCGGCCTTATCCATAAGGGAGAAAGAGAACATCTTCATAACGAGAATATCCCGATTTTGCGCATCTGACCCGAAGGTCTGGGCCAGATGCTTTAGCTGTTTAATGTGCTGGAAGGGGTCTTTAGAATTAAGCCCATGGAATTTAGGTATGGCATGAATCATGTTGGGCTTCAGTTCAGAATCAGGTCCTCCAGTCGGGATTCTGACTCGAGGCTCAATAGCCATTGCAGCGGGATTATAGTAATCTCACATCATGGGATGCTGCGGTGGGTGCATGAAGTTCTGGAAGAGGTCATTGAGTCGCTGGAGCTGGTGCTCCAGATTGTTCTCTTCCTCAACTGGCTGAGCCATTGTGGAAGAAGAAGGTGAGTTGGGTTCAGAATCAGAGGAAAAGCCTATGTGAAGTGTTGGTTGCACAAACAAGGGCACCGAGGCTCGACCTCGAGGAGAGTGAATTTCTAATGGAGGTTTCAAGGACCTCCTACCAAACATACACTGATGGAAGGAATGAGTTTAGCAGGAGCTGGACCCAATCAAGACACCCAAAATGTTGGGTGACTATAGAGGTTCGGGGCAGATGGACCCCTTGATTAGAAGGTCGTCCACCTGATAATTACGTGGGCAACCAGAGAGGGTGAGTCCCGTAAAGACCCCTACACGGTAGAGCATCCCCACGGGTTATAGGGTTTCCCCCACCCAACCTCTCTTGTCACTGAGATTCCAGGTAGACTAGAATAGGGACCTTGACCTCTTAAGTCTACCTCTTTTAGTTAGGATTAAGGTGCTTAAGGTTTCACTTGAACTTTTATTCTTTTGAGTGCAAAGAGTGACCTAAGTTAAAGGTTGGTTGATCCAAGGGATCAACTTTACCTATTAGTTCCTTCGAGAGCTTATTAGGTCTTGTCTTTTAGGGTTCAAGTGACTTAAGAGCCAAATTTCTTAGGGTTTCTCTTGATAGATGTTTTCAAGCAATGGCTTAGGCACACTTCTTTTGGGAATTTTCCATTCTTGCTTAAAAAAGTGTGTCTCTAAAACCTTAGCTTTGAATCTTATATTGGCTCTAATTAGTCCAGTTAGTTTCCTCTAGATTGGGTAATTAAGGCTCAAGCAAGAAGGTTTTAGCCCTAACTACCTTTAATGGATGTACAGAAAAAAATATGTTGAGATTTGAAAACAGGCAACTTTGGTGTTTTACTATATATGAAAGACAGGTTATTCCTAAATTGCTTTTTTTTGTCTTTTTTCTTCCTCTTTAGAATTTAGGGGTTTAAATGAGAGGGTAGAAAATTACATGTCCTTGGTGTGGTTGTTGTGCAGTAATGAGAGCCTCATCATGAGCCATAACTAGCTCATTTTTACCTAATAAAGAGAATAAAAGCTCCTACATGACTTAGAAGATGGCTTAATTGGAGGAATAAGTGTTCTGAGAAGAAAACATGAAATAAAGATTAAAACTGTAATTTTACCATTGCAGTACATAAACGGAATTTCTCAGAGATAGAGCATAGGTCAAATGGTCTAAATAAGATAAAAAGTGGGTTGAATCAATCAGAAATGGGTTCATGTGCAATCTAGGAATTAAATGACATTTGGTAACCCTAAAATAGACCCGCTTAATTCAATAAGGTTTCGATCAAGATAAAAATCAAATAAACCCTCTAAAAATCATAGAAAAATATCCCCTAGGGTTTATAACATTCAAATTGGCCTTTGGAACCTAGTTTGACCTAAATTAGGGTCCTAACTCATCAATTGACCTAAATTGGGTTTTTACGTAAAATGTCCAGTCAAACGTGGTCAAACCTAAAATCCAACTTCACCATTGGATTCCTTAGGTCCAAATTAGGTTTATACCAAAATTTGGACCTAAGGGAAGGTCATCTTGACCTACTTTGCAAAATAGTCCACCCAATTACATTCTGGCCCCTAACGTTTGAAAACCCTTGCGAAAACCCCCCAACTTTTGTTGTCACTTTCTGCATTCCGGTCCCTCTTCCAACATAGCAGAAGACCCATACTCTGGCAAAGTCTCGAGGACGATTTCTCCTCGCTTCCCCAGGGAGTTGCTCTCAGATGTGAAAGGGGGGTTCCCTGTGAAGTCCCCTACCGCCTGAGCAGCTCTCCATGCCATGTTTCGCACCATACCTCTCGTGCGAACGCTCGAGAGGTATGAGTGTTGTACCTGCGGCGGCCTCCGGTGAGAGCTTTGCTCACCCTCCGTGCATCTGCCCCTCTGCTGACGCCTTTAAAAGAAACCCCAGGACTAGCCGCTTGAAGCAAGTCTGGTCTTGGCGGAGAAACCCTCAATCTTTCCTCTCTCCCCACTCCGACAGGAAAGCCACCAGCTCCGGCGGCCGCTCCTCCTCCTTCTCGTCACTCTGCTGCAATACCAGCAGCAGAGCCAGCTTCGTCTAATCTTCCCACGTCACGCTGTACCAAGTGCACGCTTCCCTGCCCACTTCCTCGCCGCTGCTCTCTCCCCCTGGGTTCTTCTTCTCCAGCTCCGGCAGGTACGAGCCGGCAACTCCGCCCTCCCCCCTTCGTCCCTGTAGGTAGGTTACATTTACCCCCCTTCTTCTCCTCTTTCTTTTCCCCACTCTATTTCACTTGATTGCCCCACGACCACGCCTGTCCACCACCACCTTCCTCGCCTCCGGCCAACCTCCGGTGAGTCTCCCCCGTCACTTCACAACTCCATACGACTCACCGACCGTCGCAAAAGCTCTGCCTCATCACGCTGAACATCCACCGCCCACCCACTGCCGCTCTACACCCACTCAACGCACCCCCGAACACACCCATATTTCCGGTCACAGGACGACCTAGGCACACACGCCTAGGCCGTCCCGCAACCTGCTGCACCTCGCACCACCTTCGCCGTGTCACGGCGAAGGTCTCCCGGTGGTTTGATTAGGCCGATAGGTCGTATTCGTGCACGACAGGTTCTGGAGCCCTGCCGCCATTGTTGACGATTGAAGTAGCTTCCAAGCAGGCTCCAGGCGTCGGGGCAGCTGCGCTCCAGGTGTTGTGGACTGGGGTGAAGTCTGTGAAGACTTTTGCTTCAGCACTTGGCACCAACAGCGGCAGCAGCTGAGCAGATTGCAAGGAGGTTCTCCTACGGGCGTGCACAAGGAAAAGCAGAAGATAGTCCCACATCGTAAGTTCACAACGCAACGCACTGATTTAAATTGTTTTTGTGTATACGGCTGGTTGCCTCCAATACACCTGGGGTGAGGTCCCACACCCCATCACATGCCCCATCCGCGGTTTCACCACGCGGACCTGGCGGATCCGACCTGACACTACCCACGCACACCTCACACACCAAATCACGCCGGTGCGCCTGGTCCCGGTACACAACCCGTTAACCCGCAGCTCTGGGAGAGCTTCCTGTGAGCAATTCATAGAGAGAGAGATACGTGCGGGTAGAGGGAGGGGATAGGTTTTGCTTCCCCCTTGTGTGCAGGATAGGAGCGCTGAAGGAGAAGGGCTCAGCACTTAGCCGCAGGAAGGAGAAGAGAAGAAGAAGAAGAAGGCTCGCCAAAGAAGAAGCAGTGAAGGAAGGAAAAGAGGAGAAGCACTGTAGCAGACTGCAGTTAAGTCGTCTGACTGCAGTATCAGACGACGGATGAGCAGCCTTCAGAGGAGA
Organism: Thalassia testudinum; assembly: GCA_037157565.1. Lineage (NCBI taxonomy): Eukaryota > Viridiplantae > Streptophyta > Magnoliopsida > Alismatales > Hydrocharitaceae > Thalassia > Thalassia testudinum. The sequence continues at coordinate 82,125,350 of JAZHRO010000024.1, forward strand.
TAAAGTAGTGAAGAAGAAGAAGATGAAAGAGAAAGAAAAGAAAAGCAGGAAGAAAAAGAAAGAAGAAGACTTGGCTGCCAGAAAGAAAGAGAGAAAGGCAAAGGAAGAAAAGAGAAAGAAGAGGAGAAGATGACAGAGACGAGCAGAAGAAGAAAGAAGAGGAGAGAGCACAAAGAGAAGAAGAAGAAGCCAAGACAAAAATCTCTCTCTCTCTCTCTTATTTTTGTAATTCAATAAAGAAACTTTGTACTTCTAGAATTCCAGTAGCTCCCTGAGTTCGACCTCGGGAAAACTATTTCCGAGTAAAAAAATTGTATGGTAATGACAACCGTAGTTGTCTCATCTTATACTATAACGACTGTACTATAATAAACATAAAGTCGCACAAAGCAGCCCAGCGGTCTGCCATTCCATTTTGGTGCCGTTGTCGGGGAGCAACGGCTATTCTAGAAGCTATAAAATTCTCTATTTAAGAGTTTCTAATAACCTCTTCTGTGTGCAGGTACAGAAAAAAAATTAAGACGCAGTCGCACCACAGCCACTCCAAGGACAGGTAACTTCTATCCTCTGACTATTAACCCCTAGATCTTAAAGAGGAAGAAAAAGAAAAGAACAAACAATATAGGTATAACCTGTCTTTCCTACCTAGTAAACAGCTACATATTTTCAAACTACTATTCCTGCACACACTACTAAGGGTAATTAAGGGCTAACACCTTGCCTGAGCCCTAATTACCCAACAAAGAGCTAACTAGACCAAGTAGAGCCAACATAGGATTTAACATTAGGGTTTCAGAGACACACCCCTTAATCAAGAATTAAGAAAATCCAAAAGAAGTGTGCCTAAGCCATTGATTGAAAATACCTATTCAGAGAAACCCTAAGCAATTGGCTCTCTAAACACTTGAACCCTAAAAGACACGACCTAATAAGTTCTCAAAGGAATCAATAGGTGAAGTTGACCCCTTAGGGTCAACCAACCTTCAACTTAGGTCACTCTTCGCACTCAAAGAGCTAAAAGTTCAAGTGAAAACTTAAGCACCCTGATCTTAAACTAAAATTGGTAGACTTAAGAGGTCAAGATCCCCATTCTGGTCCACCTGGAATCTCGATGACAAGAGAGGTCGGGTGGGGGAAACCCTGTAACCCATGGGGACGCTCTACCATGTAGGGGTCTTCGCGGGACTCACCCTCTCTGGCTGCCCAGGTAATTCTCAGGTGGTCGATCTTTTGATCAAGGGATCCATCTGCCCCGCACCTCTATAGTCACCCAACATTTTGGGTGTCTTGATTGGGTCCAGCACCTGCTTATCTCATCCAGTCCTTCAGTGTTTGGTAGGAGGTCCTTGAAACCTCCTTTAGAAATTCACTCTCCCCGAGGCTAAGCCTTGGCTCCCTTGTTTTTGCAGAAACCTTCCACATAGCCCCTTTTCCTCTGATTCTGAACAAAGCCCCCTTCTTCCATCTTGGAATAACTTGAATCTACATCTTGATTCAAACTCCGATTCTATATCTTGATTCCTCCACCTGATGTAAAGATGCAGTCACACCATTTAAGACTACCATTCAAAAAACCTGAATATCATAGATCCATGAAAGATAAGATGATTGAGGATGCCCTTGAATTCTATGGAATCAAATGTAAACCCTCAACACCAATAGAAAACATTCAGGTTGATGTCCCAACAACCACAGCTTTCATCATAAACTGTGCCCAAATTCTGTTGACAGAAATTACAAAAGGATCAACCCGAGACATGCTCATGACAGGATACATTGAGAGAGAAAAATTACACAAATCTGAATACCTTCAATGCTTAACAAATCCTATACTTTGGGAACAACACCAAGATGCCCTTGTAAAATGGGTAGAAATGATGAGATCACTGGAACAAATTATCAACCAAAGATACCCGTATATACCAGAAACAGAGGATGAACCATCTTGGAACAATATTAAGGATCAATCCAGTTTCCCAGATCTCGGGACTGAGGCACAGGGTGGTTGTGGATTCCCAACCCAGATAGAAGACAACATTGAATTAGGTTGGGATATTGCAGGAAAACACAATGATGAGCCAAACTTAGACCATGAATTGCCAAGCTTAGAGTTCCAAAACTCCTGCAATAACGACATCAGAATTGAACCTTTTGAGGGTATAAATTCCGCCCCTTATTTTGATAAGGTGGCCCTTGAAGGTTATTCGGACTTAGGTTCTAGTAATTCTACCCACATCCTAAACCTAGAATCTAGATCCGAAACTTATTGGGAAGATTATGATGCCCCATATGAGAAAGATCAAATTTTTAAAGAATATGATTTCGGGCCTCTATTAGATGAATATCCCTCTCCAACATCCTCAGGAAATCTGATCGATTTTTCAGAAAACATGCCAATTTATGATACAGAAACTGAGGAGTTGGATGAATGGGGTTTCAATTAGGTCTATCCTACCAGCTTGGAGCTTGAGCCTAAACAGAACACCTTTTTAAGTCTAGAATTGACATATAGGCTAGACCCCAGTCAGGCTGCTGATTCCACATCTGATGATTTATGCTACGGTGGAATTCATGATCAAGAATCTCATTTAGAACTCAATTTTCGCAAACTCTCCGACAACTTCAGATCTGACTATAATTGCGGAGAGACTCTCCTTCCTAAACACACCAAGCCCATCTACGACCTCAGTTCACATGACTCATTCTTTGACTCTGACTCTGAGGTCCTGGTTCCCGAGATCACTGATAACACAAAATCATTCCTTTTTGATCCTCAGGAACCAAAAACAGAAAATGCCAAGAGTGATTACGACCTAGAATTCAAATTTTTTCTCGAATCAGATTTCCTTCATCCTACAGACACTCTTCAGGCATTTGATAGTTACCCAGAGGACTCTCTACAGAAAACCACCTGTCATTCGTTTCTAGAAGAGCCCTCATACATAGTTGCCACCTCGTCCGCACACACAGAACTGATCAAAACCTCTTCCCAACCCCGACCCACAATCGGACTCAATTTCTATTCAGACTCACCTCTCACCGAGCCAGTTGCAGTTCCACATCAACATCGGGTCTCGAACACTGATCAGACTACAGACCATGCTCCATCATTCTCTGATCACCCCTGTAGGGTTTCTGCGTCATTCATTGATTATTCTACATGTCCCTACTCTGACCAGGCTAATTCGACTCAGCCTAAACCCGAGTTTTCACTTCCATCTGAGCCACATTGCATATGGTGGGTTCCACACCTTTTGATCTACATCTATCAACCCACCAGATTGATTGGGTTTGGGCTGCATCATCAGCCTGTTGATCTTAACAAGCACCTGGTTGGACCAACCAGGCTCTTAATCAAGGTGCTTGTTATATTAAACTCTGCTGATTTGACCATCCCCTCTCCATCTCATTTCCCGCTTGGCTGAAGGCGTCAAATTTAGCGCTCAACTGGAGGCAGCCCGTCATTCTCTTTGAAAACCTGAAACCTTTTCTGACACCTTTGTGCACTTAAAGTTCACACTTTAGGATAGCCGACTCCACTTCAGGTGCTTGTATCTGAGATTAGAAATCGTCCGCAACAGTCACCCCGACCCATTCACTCATCAAAACATCTGTCCTAATGTATGAACTAAGTTGAATAAAAACCCCCTAGGTTACAATGAGGACATTGCAAATCTTAGGCATGGGGGGTATGAAAGTGCAAAACTTGTAAGAAAAGATTTCAAACAAAGAAATTCACATATACCAAAAATACCATAAAAATTAAAAATTTTTTGAAAAAAAAAAAGAATAAAATGAGGGAGGAAAGAAAATTTTGTGAAGGAGAAAAGAAACAAAAGGAAAAACGGAGCACAAAAATGTGAGAAAAGAGTGATAGTCATTAGTAAGAAACTAAGGAATTGACCTAAGTTCTAGACCTCATTCAAGAAAAGAACTGAAAAGTACACAGTGAGATTAGTAAGAACACAAACTTTAGGCATTCTTGGATAGACTCTTAGTACCCATTAAGATCTAGACATTCCTCAAGAGGTTGAGGAAAATGAAAAGCTTAAGCATTAGGTCCAAGGCTTAGGAAGTATTTGGCCTCGTTAACTAACTTCTGGTTTACGGGACTCAGTAACCTAGGCATCCTAACCCCACACACATCCTGGTTCAGTAAGCGTAAAAATCAAAATCACGCAGAAGCATCGCAAAATTCTGAAAATCACACCTAGAGTAGGAGCGGCCGATCAACACAAGTTGATTTGGACGAGTTCCCAACGTGGAGAGGTGGGAAACCCCCTCGAGGATGCGTAACAAAATATCATCTCCTCGGTGCTTGTCTCTTAGGATATTTACATATCCTACTGGGTGCATGTAAGCACTCTGCTGGTTCAGATTCCATGGATGGCATTATCACGAAGTGTCAGTTGCCAGGGTCTGGATTCGGCCACGGAACACCATGGATGGGATTATCTCGAAATCTCAATAGCCAGGGTTCCGGGGGTTACCATGGGCGGTGCTATCTCGAAGCATCGACTACCAGGAACCCTTGAGGATTGATGATGGGGACAAGGAATCTGATACAGACCGTGTTGAAAAACCAATCCTAAGCTAGAATTAAAAAGAAAAAGAGAGAGAAAACTCTCCAAACAGATAAATATTCTATCTCTCTTTCTTACAAAATGCATTGCGAACTGAGCCAGGGCTAAAATTATTTCAAGCACGGGTGCTTTAACCATAAAGTCCAATAGACCTTAGGTTAGTTCTTGTGGGCCTTAAAAACCTTTGCTAAGGACTGAGGCTGAGGGTAGATAGATCTGGATCTTGGTTGGTACTAGAGTATCTTTTAGGCCTATGGTCATCATTCTAACCTAATCTAGGTTCAAATGAAAAAGCACTTATCTGAAATCATTAAGAACTTCATGGTCTAGAACAAAGGTTGAAACCTTAAGTTTTTGCTAAGGGACTAGAAAAAGCTAGGCATGAGGGTATGATGAGAGCCTCATCATGAGCCATAACTAGCTCATTTTGACCTAATAAAGAGAATAAAAGCTCCAACATGACTTAGAAGATGGCTTAATTGGAGGAATAAGTGTTCTAAGAAGAAAACATGAAATAAAGGTTAAAATTGTAATTTTACCATTGCCGTACATAAACGGAATTTCTCAGAGACAGAGCATAGGTCAAATGGTCTAAATAAGATAAAAAGTGGGTTGAATCAATCAGAAATGGGTTCATGTGCAATCTAGGAATTAAATGATATTTGGTAACCCTAAAATAGACCCGCTTAATTCAGTAAGGTTTCGGTCAGGATAAAAATCAAATAAACCTTCTAAAAATCATAGAAAAATATCCCCTAGGGTTTAGAACATTCAAATTGGCCGTTGGAACCTAGTTTGACCTAAATTAGGGTCCTAACTCATCAATTGACCTTAATTGGGTTTTTACGTAAAATGTCCAGTCAAACGTGGTCAAACCTAAAATCCAACTTCACCATTGGATTCCTTAGGTCCAAATTAGGTTTATACCAAAATTTGGACCTAAGGGAAGGTCATCTTGACCTAATTTGAAAAATAGTCCACCCAATTACATTCTAGCCCCTAACGTTTGAAAACCCTTGCAAAAACCCCCCCAACTTTTGTTGTCACTTTCTGCATTCCGGTCCCTCTGCCAACGTAGCAGAAGACCCATACTCCGGTGAAGTCTCGAGGATGATTTCTCCTCGCTTCCCCAGGGAGTTGCTCTCAGATGTGAAAGGGGGGTTCCCTGTGAAGTCCCCTACCGCCTGAGCAGCTCTCCATGCCATGTTTCGCACCATACCTCTCGTGTGAACGCTCGAGAGGTATGGGTGTTGTACCTGCGATGGACTCCGGTGAGAGCTTTGCTCACCCTCCGTGCATCTGCCCCTCTGTTGACGCCTTTAAAAGAAACCCCAGGACCAGCCGCTTGAAGCAAGTCTGGTCTTGGCGGAGAAACCCTCAACCTTTCCTCTCTCCCCACTCTGACAGGAAACCCACCAGCTCCGGCAGCCGCTCCTCCTTCTCGTCACTCTGCTGCAATACCAGCAGCAGAGCCAGCTTCATCTAATCTTCCTGCGTCGCGTCGTACCAAGCGTGCGCTTCCCTGCCCACTTCATCGCCGCCGCTCTCTCCCCCTGGGTTCTTCTTCTCCAGCTCCAGCAGGTACGAGCCGGCGGTTCCGCCCTCCCCCCTTCGTCCTTGTAGGCAGGTTACATTTACCCCCCTTCTTCCCCTCTTTCTTTTCCCCACTCTATTTCACTTGATTGCCCCACGACCACGCCTATCCACCATCACCTTCCTCGCCTCCAGCCAACCTCCGGCGAGTCGCCCCTGTCACTTCGCAACTCCATACGACTCGTCGACCGTCACAAAAGCTCCGCCTCATCACGCTGAACATCCACCGCCCACCCACTGCCACTCTACACCCACTCAACGCACCCCCGAACACACCCATATTTCCGGTCACAGGACGACCTAGGCACACACGCCTAGGCCGTCCCGCAACCTGCTGCACCTCGCACCACCTTCGCCGTGTCACGGCGAAGGTCTCCCGGTGGTTTGATTAGGGCGATAGGTCGTATTCGTGCACGACAGGTTCTGGAGCCCTGCCGCCATTGTTGACGATTGAAGCAGCTTCCAAGCAGGCTCCAGGCATCGGGGCAGCTGCGCTCCAGGTGCTGTGGACTGGGGTGAAGTCTGTGAAGACTTTTGCTTCAGCACTTGGCACCAACAACGGCAGCAGCTGAGCAGATTGGGAGGAGGTTCTCCTGCGGGCACGCACGAGGAAAAGCAGAAGATAGTCCCACATCTTAAGTTCACAACGCAACGCACTGATTTAAATTATTTTTGTGTATACGGCTGGTTGCCTACGATACACCTGGGGTGAGGTCCCGCACCCCATCACACGCCCCGTCCACGGTTTCACCATGCGGACCCGGCGGATCTGACCCGACACTACCCACGCACACCTCGCGCACCAAATCACACCGGTGCGCCTGGTCCCGGTACACAACCCGTTAACCCGCGGCTCTGGGAGAGCTTCCTGTGAGCGATTCGTAGAGAGAGAGATACGTGCGGGTAGAGGGAGGGGATAGGTTTTGCTTCCCCCCTGTGTGCAGGATAGGAGCGCTGAAGGAGAAGGGCTCAGCACTTAGCCGCAGGAAGAAGAGAAGAAGAAGAAGGCTCGCCAAAGAAGAAGCAGCGAAGGAAGGAAAAGAGGAGAAGCACTGTAGCAGACTGTAGTTAAGTTGTCTGACTGCGGTATCAAACGATGGATGAGCAGCCTTCAGAGGAGATAAAGCAGAGAAGAAGAAGAAGAAAGAGAAAGAAAAGAAAAGCAGGAAGAAAAAGAAAGAAGACTTGGCCGCCAGAAAGAAAGAGAGAAAGGCAAAGGAAGAAAAGAGAAAGAAGAGAAGAAGAAGACAGAGACGAGCAGAAGAAGAAAGAAGAGGAGAGAGCACAAAGAGAAGAAGAAGAAGCCAAGACAAAAATCTCTCTCTCTCTCTCTTATTTTTGTAATTCAATAAAGAAACTTTGTACTTCTAGAATTCCAGTAGCTCCCTGAGTTCGACCTCGGGAAAACTATTTCCGAGTAAAAAAATTGTATGGTAATGACAACCGTAGCTGTCTCATCTTATGCTATAACGACTGTACTATAATAAACATAAAGTCACACAAAGCAGCACAGCGGTCTGCCATTCCATGCGGCTATTTGTTTTTCCTCTTTATTTCCTGTGCCTGCACAACAAAAGAGAAGAGATTAGTCAACATGAAATAAAAAAGAGTGAATCAATAGCTTCTAGAATAGCCGTTGCTCCCCGGCAATGGTGCCAAAAACTGGTTTAACTCATCGCTACGGTTTTAAATTCTTGACGTTGTAGTATATCATGAAAAGCTGCTACCAGTCTACAACTTATTACTCGGAATTAAAAGTTTCCCGAGGTCGAACTCAGGCAGCAACCTATGATTCCAAAAGCATATGAATTCACAATATATAGTGTTTTACAAAAATTAAGACAAAGGAGAGAGAGCAAAAATTCTCTTCTTGGTTTTTTCTTCTTATCTATTCTTCTCTTCAGCCAGCTCTCTTCTTCAGCATGTCTTCTTCTTTCTTCTTCTTTTCCTTGCTGCAAAGGCTTCCTTTTCTTTCTTTCTTTCTTTCTTCAGCTGCTAAGTCCATCTTCTTCTTCATTCTTCTTCTCTTCTTCTCTGATATTCTTCTTTCTTCTACGTCTTCTTTTTTGCTGCAGAGGCTCCCTGCTGCTCTTTTCTCTTTTTCTTTCTCTGTCATGTCCTCTGCTCTTCTCTTCTGCTTCACTCCTTCCTTTCTTTCCGACGTCTGATTCAGAAATCAGATGCCTTAACTGCGCTGTTGCTACAGTGCCCTTGCTCTTTTCTTTTCTTCTACTTCTTTCCTTCCTTCTCCTTTCTTCTTTTCTGCGGCTAAGTCCCAGCCGCTGCTCTTCCTCTTTCTTCCTTCCTTCCTTCTTCTCTTTAGCAACGCCTTGCTTCTTCCTCCCTCACCTGTTCCTTGCACACACACACACAAGCTTAGCACAAAACCTACCCTACCCTCTCCCCGCGTCTCTCTCTCTCTTAATCTCTCTTGGGTACACTCTCCCAGAGCCAGGTTATCGGGTCGAGTCGCGTGCCTGGGTCCAGGTGCACCAGCGTGGGTGGTGCGCGAGGAGTGCACAGGAGGGAGTCAGGTCGGGTCGCGCCTGATCCATGTGATGAGCTCACGAACGAGGGTGGTGTATAGGTGAGAGACCTCACCCCGTGTGTATTCGGAGGCAACCAGCTAATATCACCTTTACAATTTATGTGTGGGTGTGCGCCCACACACTTCCAAGGTGGGACTAAAGTCCCACCTCTGCTCCACGCGCCCACAAGCGAGAAGCTGCGAGCAATTGGGGCAGCAGCGAAGACTCGCAATCCCAATTGAAGGCCTGGGCACACTCAAGGTTGTATCTCGCGTTGCCTGGGGCCTGTGCCTGGCACTGAAAGGGCCTGGAGCTGCACGCCAAGCATCTCCTGCTGTCCGTTAATGGCGGTGAGGGGGTCGAGACCTGAAAGCATGAAAACGGCCTCACGGCCACGTCAGACAGCTCAGGAAGCTTCGCCAAAGGATAGCGAAGGTGGTGCGGGGGTTGTCGTGGCGGGAAAGTGGCTGTGGCTGTGGCCGTGTGCCTAGGGCACACTGCAGAGGTGCAGGTGGGTGTGTTCGAGGGGTGGTCTGAAGGTGAAGGGCGGTGAATGGAGTAAGGGAAATGCTTGAGTGGAGTGAGGGGAGCTTCTAGGCTTGTCGACGAGGGGTGGAATGGCCTGTGGGTGTGGAGCGACCTCGTCGGAGATGGTGGCCGGAGGTGGAGCAGATGGAGGTGGTAGTGGCAGTCGAGGGGTCTAAAGTGCCAATTTAAGAGGAGAAAATTAAGGGGAGAATAAGAGGAAGGTTTCTACCTACTTAATCGATGAAGAGGGATAGGAAGACGCCTGGCGCGTGCTTGCCGGAGCTGGGGACGAAGGTGCCCAGAAGAGGGGTAACGGCGACGAGAAGGGGATCTGGAGACGCCAGCTGGTGCGGCCTGGCATGGGAAGACGAGGCAGAGAGAGCTGTACTGCAGGTATGGCAGCAGAGCGACGAGGAGGAGGAGGAAAGATCGCCGGATGCTTGGGCTATCTGACCGGAGTGAGAGGAGACGAAGCAGGGGGGTTTTCTTCGGCCAAAGCTAGCTTGAAGGAAGCGGCTGCCCCTGCCGCTCCTTATAAAGGTGCTGGCGTGGAGAGGATCTCGAGGGAGCGATGTGGGGGGCTCACCGGAGATGGTCGGAGATGGAGACCCATGCCTCTCGTGCGTTTGCACAAGAGGCATGGGCAACCATAGGTCACAGGAGAGGGTCCCTACGAAAGAGGATGATGTAGGGAACCCCTTGTTCGTTCCTGAGAGCGATTGCCATACCCTGCGCGGCGCCATCCTCCACGCAAGGTCGCCAGAGGTATGGTGCCTACGTGGGGTGGCAGGAAGGACCATTCTGCGAAGAACGAAGGAAAAGATAGGGGGTTAAATGCAAGGTTTTGAAAAGATAAGGGTCAAAAGGTAATTCAAGAGGACCAATTTGTAAGGTCGGTCAAGATGGTCTTCTCTTAGGCCCAAGTTTTTGTAAAAACCTAATTTGAACCTAAGGAATTTAATGGTGTAATTTTATTTTAGGTTTGACCACGTTTGATAGGTCAATTTGTGTAAAAACCCAAATTAGGTTAAAATTTGGGCATGGTTCTCAATTTAGGTCAAGATAGGTTGCAAAGGCCAAATTGAAGGTTCTAAACCCTTGGGAATATTTTTCCATGAATTTTAGAGGGTTCAGTTGATTTTTATCCTACCTAGAACCTCGCAAATTAAAGCAGGTTTGTTTTTAGGATTATAGAATGTCATTTGATTTTTAGAAGTTGCTATAACCTTTTTCAGATCAGAACATCCCACTTCCTTCCTTATTAAGCTCATGTGACTTGTGTTTAGACCCTTAGATACCCTGTTTGTGTATTGCATTGGTAAAATTGCAGTTTTACCTCTCATGACTTATTTTATTCTTTAATTCAGAATCCTCTGAGTTAGGATTTTCTTTAGGTTTATAGGATCTTTTTCACACTTATTTAGATCAAATTGTGCTAGTTAGGGTTCATGATGAGGCTCTCATCAACCCCCAAACTAATGGTCTAGCTGTGCTATCAAATCGGGAGATCAAGAAAATCCTCCAAGTTACTATTCGACTTAATAGGAAAGACTGGTCATCCTGACTTCCAGAAGCTTTGTGGGCTTATAGGACCACCCACAAAACCCAATTAGGTATGTCTCCCTTCAGATTGGTGTACGAGAAAGCATGTCACCTCCCCGTAGAATTGGAGCACAAAGCCTATTAGGTAGTATGGAACTGCAACCTTGATCTTTCTAAGGCAGGAACCCACAAAAAGCTTCAAATGAGTGAGATCGATGAATTATGCCACGACGCTTATGAGAACTCATGAATTTACAAAGAGCGGGTTAAGGCCTTTCACGACAAGCACATATCCAGAAAGATCCTTCATCCTGGTCAAAAAGTCCTACTCTTTGATGCCAAGCTTAAACTGTTCCTAGGAAAACTACAATCAAAATGGATCAAACCTTACCTCGTCCGGCGAATCTTTGGAAATGGAGCCACCGAGATCAGTCCACTCAGCCACGATTAAGAACCTTTCATCGTGAACGGTCAGAGACTCAAGCCATTCATTGACTTGACCGATACAAATTTGGCTGAGATATCCTTTACCCTCCATTCTCCCTAACCACATTATGCCCAGCCGATGGCGTAAAACTCAGCCCTTAATGGGAGGCAACCCATCATTTTTGAAAAACCCGAAACCTTTCTTGACACTCCTATGCTGTATTCATATTGCACTTTAGGGTTCATCCATTAGAACAGCCGACCCCACCTTAGGTACCCATACCCGAGTTTTGAAATTGTTCGCAATAGTCACCTCGACCCGTTCGCTCACCCAAAACCTGTTCTAATGAATGATCTAAGCTAAACTTGAACCCACCTAATTTACAATGGGGACATTGCAAATCGTAGGCATGGGGGGGTATGAAAGTGCAAAACACCGTGAAAACTCATCTCACAAGAAAAGGTTTCAACAAAAAAATCACATATCACAAAAACACCAGAAAAAAAGGAAAAATTCTTGAAAAAGAACAAAAAATTCTAAGGGGAGAGAAAATTTTGAGGCCATACAAATCATGAGGAGAAAAAGGGGAAAAGTGAAAAATGTCAAAAAAGGAGCACAAAATGAAAAGAAAAAAGAAGAGATAGTCATTAGTAAGAAATTAAGGGATTAACTAAGTTCTAGACCATATCAAGAAAAAGAAAATGAAAGGAGAAAAAGTGTTAATGAGACACAAAAGAGATTAGTAGGAACGGTGATCTTAGGCCTCTTAGGCTAGACCCCTAGGCTTAAAAATTCAAGTATCCGCTAAGATCTGGATAGTCCTCAAGAGGTTGGGGAAAATGCGAAGCTTAAGTATTAGGTCTAAGGCTTAGGGAGTATTCAGCCTTGTTAATTGACCTCTGGTTTGCGGGACCGGTAACCTAAGCACCCCAATCCACACACAGTCTAGTTCAGTGTGCGTAAGTATCAAAATCATGCAAAAGCGTTTAATTGTTCTCAAAAAGTCTCCTTGATTAGGAGCGGCCAATCAACACAAGTTGATTTGGACGAGTTCCTGGCGCAAAGAGGAGGGAAATTTCCCTCGAAGATGCACAATAACATATCATCTCCTCGATGCTTGTCTCCTAGGATATTTACATATCCTACTAGGGGCATGTAAGCACCTTGCGTTAGTTCAAATGTCATGGGTGGCATTATCATGAAATGTCGATTGCCAGGGTCTGGATTTAGCTACAGAACACCTTGGGCGGGATTATCTCCAAATCTCGAAAGCTAGGATTCTGGGGGTTGCCATGGGCGGTGCTATCACGAAGCATCGATTGCCAGGGACCCTTCAAGGATTGATGATGGGGACTAGGAATTCGATACAGACCATGTTGAGAAGCCAATCCGAAGCTAGAAATAAAAAGAAAAGAGAGAGAAAACTCTCCAAACAAAGAAAATCCTCTGTCTCTCTCTTACAAAAAATGCACTGCAAACTGGACCAAGGCTAAAATATGTTACAAGCATGGGTGCTTTAACCGCGGAGTGCAACAAACCTTAGGATAGTTTCTGTGGGCCTTAAAAACCTTCGCGGTGGATTGAGGCTAGAACTGGTCAGGTTCGGATCTTGGTTGGTACTTGAGTACCTCTAAGCCTACTATCGGCATTCTAGCCTAATTACAAGGAAGAAAAAGCACTCATCATAATCTCTGAACATCAAGGAACTCATGGTCTAGAACCGAAGTTAAAACCTTAAAATTTTGCTAAGGGACTAGCAACAGCTAGGCATGGGGTTATGATGGGAACACCATCATGAGCTCTAACTATCTCATTTTTACCCAAAGAAGAGAACAAAAGCTCCTACATAACCAACTGGAGTTCCTAATTCCATGAATAACCATTCTGAGATAAAAGCAAGAACCAAGGGGTAAAATTGCAATTTTACCATTGCAATACAACAATGAGTTTTCTCATGAGCTAAACATAGGTCAAATGGTCTTAACAAGATAAAAATTGGGTTGGTTCATACAAAAAAAGGGTTCATGTGAATTCTGGGAATTAAATGACTTCTTGTAACTCTAAAACAAACGTACTTTATTTAACAAGGTTTTGGTCCAGATAAAATTCACCTAAACCCTCTAAAAATCATATAAAAATATTCTATAGGATTTATAACTTTCAATTTGGCCCATGGAACCTATTTTGACCTAGAATGGGGTCTCAGTCAAATATTTATCCTAAATTTGGTTTTTGTGTAAATTACCCAGTCAAACGTGGTCTAACCCAAAATCCAACTTCACCATTGGATTCCTTAGGTCCAAATTAGGTTTGTACCAAAATTTGGACCTAAGGGGAATTCATCCTGACCTACTTTGCAAATAGGTCCAGCTCAATTACATTTCTACCCCTATCTTTCGAAAATCTCGACAGAAACCCCCCTAACTTCTTCTTCATTCTTTGCAATTAGGTCCCTCTACCATTATAGCGGAAGGAATTCTACTCCGGTGAGATTGCAAGGGCAAGATCTCCCTGATCTCTCAGAGAATCCCCTTCAAAATTGAAAGGGAGATTCTCTGAGAAATCTCCTCCAATATGAACCTAATTTGAGCCCTTGTTTGGTACCCAATCTCTCATGCGAACGCATGAGATATTCGGGTCTCTTTCAAGTTGCCATCTCCAGCGAACTTGCCGTGCTTGGAAGCATGACTTCCAAGCACAATACCGACCTCCAGGGCCTATTTAGGCAAACCCAAGTCACCCTGCATCTCCCAAGCTTGAAATTGGCCAAAAACACCCCTTAAATTCTTCTCTCCTCCTTCGGCCAATTGAATCATCAAGCTCCGATGACTTCCCTCTCTCTCCCTCGTCACCTAGCCACAATACCAGTGGCAGGTTTCTCTTCCTCCTGCTCGTCTGCTTCGCCTCGCACCCGCCGACACCTCTACAGCCCCTTCATCCTCACCGATCTCCCCCACTGAGCACCTTCATCTCCAACATCGGCGATATGAGCCGGCCACCATCACTGCCTCCCCCTTCATCTCTTTACGCCCAGATAAGTTCCCTCTCCCTTCTACTCCTTTTTCCCCTCTTTATCTCTCAAAAACACCCCTCGATGCACTCCACCACCATCATCCCCTTCACCTCCGGCTAGACCGCCGGTGAGGCATCCCTGTCGTTCCGCACCTCCATCTACCTCGCCAACCACCCCATAATCTCCGCAACACCTCACTGAACGTAACCCCTCACTCCATACATGCCATCACTCAACCACAAGGGCTCCCAAACACACCCACACACACAGCCACAGGTTGCCCTAGGCATGCGCACTCAGGCAGTCCCATGCCACGCCGAACCCCATAGTATACTCACCGTGCCTCGGCGAAGCCTCCTGAGCATTCTGACATGGTCGCGAGGCCGTTTGCGTGATTGCAAGTCTAGAGGGTCGCTGCTGTTGACGAACAGTAAGAAGCTTGCTTACAAGCTCTCTTCAGGTCCGCCCGCTCCAGGTCAATAGTCCCAGGTGGCATGGAATACTTTCGCGAACATTCCAGGCATCTAATTGGTGATGAAGGTTGAAGCAGCAGCCGTAATTGAATGAAGACATTCTGCTGTAGATGCGTATGATAGAGGGTGGGAAGTTAGTCCCACATCGGAAGCTTCTAGACGCCCGCACCTGCATAAGAGGGAAAACTGCATAGGCCTTATCACCTCAGTTACCATGGGGTGAGGTCCTACTCACCCTTCACCTGCCTCATCCATGACCTTGCCTCCGCAGACCTGGCTTGACCCGACCTGACTGCACTCCTCGCCCACCACCGTATGCCGGTGGCCCTGGTCCCGGGAGCATACTCGATCCAATTACCCGAGAAAGTGGCTCTGGGAGAGCGAACCTAAGAGAGAAAGAGGAGAAGAGAGTGCACGCGGGTAGGGTAGGTTTTGCTTTGTAGGGAAAGGAGAAGAAGAAGCCAAGGGTTGAAGCCAAGGAAAAGAAGGTGAAGGCCGAAGAGGAAGCTAAGGAAGGAGAAGACAAGGCTGAAGCGGAAGAAGCTGAAGTCAGAGGCTAAGGAGCTGAAGAGCTGAAGATGAAAGAGAAAGAAAGAGAAGGAGAAGGACTTAAGGCAGAAGAAGAAGGAGCCACTAGAGAAAGAGAAAGAAAGAAAAAGAAGGAGAAGCAGCTGAAGGAAGAAGAAAGGCTATGGCACGAAATTAGAAGAGAAAGAAAGAAGAAGAAGAAAGAGAGCAACCAAAGACAGAGAAAAGATCAGAGAAGAGAAGAAGGAGAAGAAAGAAAAGCACTGTAGCATCCATATTTTAAGGCGTCTGATTCGCAAATCAGACGTCCAATTTTGTGCTTGTTTACATACATTGATTTCTTTAATCTTTTGTGCTTACATTTTTGCACTATAACATATTATATTCAATTTCTCAAGTTGTGTTCTTGATTTCTAAACCCCAATTTGCTCCCAGTGTTCGACCTCGGACTTAAACTTCGAGTAATAAAATCTATTTATTTTCAAAGCGATTTCAACTATATTACAACGCTTTATTTTAAAACTTGATTTCGCCTTGCAAGCACTCGCAAAACATGTTATCAAATACAATTTATAATCAAAACTCCAAGGGAGTCTCGAGTTGAACACAGGGAGGCAGCATTTACTTTTGTTGAAATCCTTACTTCATTTTGTTTCTTTTTGGTGTTTTAGGGTTTTGTGAATTTTTTTGTGTTTTTGAAATAAAAAGACAAGCAGGATAACTTCACAAAGTGGAGAAAAAATATGATATTTCATAATGGCATTCAAATGTCTATTACAATATGCTAAAACATAAAAGAAATAGAGGTGAGAAGAAATCTCCCAAATTGGCTGTTTGGCAAGATGACAGCTCTTGGCGGCAGCTTGGATGAAGAGGGTAAGATGCTGGATGGCGAAGGTGAGATGCAGGAGGATGCTGGGTAGAGGAATGCTTCACCAAGGCTTCGGAATGGGGATGAGGGGAGGAAAAGATATTTGATTTTCTACTCCAGAGGAGCATCCCGGGCTTGGGACAAGCTCTCTCTAGAGCCTTGGAGGTGGTGAGAGGAAGAAAGGAAGAGATGAAGAAGAATGGGAGGGGTAGGGGTTCTTTTATAGTGGAGGAAAGGATCAATTTCGTATATAGGACATTTAGTGACTATCATAAACATCGTTGAAGATCCACTGCAAATGTCACTGAAGACAGCCCACACACCCATAAACCGCTGCGCTGGCACGTGCCTCCGCACGTGCGCCCATGCGCGCTCGCTGCACTGCTATGCATGCGTACCTCCGTGCGCACGCACGTGCCCACGCTGTTGTGTGTGTGCGGTGGCATGTGCGTGCACATGGGTGGCCTGCATTGCACCACGTGACACGATTTGGGCCATCCATCTTCTTTCTGTTGTAGGGGCTGCTACAAAGGTCGGATTGACTCAATTTTCATGTCGTGGGGCTACGATCATCGATTCGAATCCATCCACGTGGTCAAATTTGTCGTTTGAAGCTCTGAATTACTTCAACTAGTTCCTATGTCGTTGATCTTCCTCGGACTGCATATTGTACTACGGGACACCGATCAAGGCGATTTTAGAGGCGCTGGACTCCAATCGTCGTCTTGATCAGATCCGTACGGTCAGATCATCAATTCGAGGCTCTGAAATAAATCTCCTTCTCTCCTTACCACAAAAAGGATGCAATTAACCTAAAATATATACAACTACTCTAAATGTTGAATGATGCATGCTATGTAATATTTATAATATGGAATGCAAATCTAACCCTAGGAACATGCATAAATAGGCATTTTAACCTAAATGGATGTGTCTACATCAGCAGTGCTGAGCTGACGATCTCGGTGTCAACTATGTAGATGTCCTACGAGGAGGTGTAACCTACTGGTCTGCTGGTGCTACTACAGTGGTAGGAGGAGGAGGTGCTACTGATGATGGAGGCATGGTAGTAGATCAGTGAGGACGAGGAGGTCGGTAAAGCTACCGTTGAATCCCAGGAATAGGCTCTCCAAGTCTATTCAAGAATTGGCTTTGAGCATTCAGGTATTCTGATACCTGATGCCCATGTCTCATCATCACCATGTCTATCTCTCTCTGCCGATGCATCATCAAACAAATACCATCTATCGCATCCTGTATACTGACAAAATCCCTGTCTGTAAGTGGTCTGTCCAAAAGGCCTTACTCCTGCTCATAGAAGGATAGAGAGGGTCGCACTGGAGGAGGACAAGTTGCGGTAAAGTGCTTGTAAGGCATTAAAGGAGGAGGGACTGCTGATGGTTCCTACTACTGCTGTTGCTCCTAGTCTACATCCTCACCATGGGCTCCCTAAGCTTGTTCCATCTTTTTATAAGTGAGCTTATCAAATATGGAGACTCTAGTGATAAATTGTTTATGATTAATATCCATGGGAACACTAAAATGTAGGAAGATGTGGGAAAGAAGTGTCCCAAATTAGGAGCTGGTGGGCTATTTGCTCATTAAATACAGAATCAAGTGATTCCAGTTGAACCGCTTGTTCTTAAGAAAGGCATAAAGAGTAATGAGCATAATACCAAGGAAGTTCTCATATGAAGTCTATTTGGACATAAAATTCTAAAGAAATACATGATTAAGAAATCATGGAAGATGGAAAAAATAAGGGGACTTCGCTGGACAACCCAAGTCAAAATGCAAGGGAATGAGCAGGGTCTCCCTAATGGTATCCATCTGTGTCTGCTGGTGAAGCTTAAGAAAGGTAGGACAAACAGACAAACAACCAAGAATCTCTGAAATAACATCCGCATTGACTAGAACCTCCATGCCATAAATGTTTGAGGTCAACTCGATGTTGAAGGCCTCACCTATATTCTTTAAATTGGCATAAAATAGGTGACAAGCCATAGGGTCAACATCGGGTATGCGGCTACTTTTGGAACCCACATAAAAGTTCTGCTCAAAAAGATAAAAAATCTGGTGATATGCAAACTTTTCATGGATTCCAAGAAAGATAGACTCGAAGTAACAAAATCGACTAGTCTACCAACATGCGGTGAAAATTTGACTAAGCGAGAAAAACAATCACTAGCGGGCTAAGTGATAAAAAATCGATCAAACATATCATTACAATTAGTAGAAGAGGAGGCACGTGCACATTTTGGAGCCATAACATAATTGAAATTCAATGTTGGTCAATCAAATAAGGATTTTTGGTCGATCAAAAATGAATCGGACAGACTTCTGGAAAAATAGAATTTTGGTCGATCAACCAATAATTTTGGTCGACCAAAAGTGTTCAGACGCAAAAAACTAGGTTTGTTTCCAAGTGATAAGCTCACAAATACTACAAGATTTCACAAGCAATCACACAAATAATCAACATTATTAGCACATCCCATACTCAAAGAAAATCCTAAAAGAAACGGATTTGATTTAAGTTAGAGTGTACCATGATTGATCAAGTTTTGGTCGATCAATAGGAGGACGATGAGAATGGAGATGTGGACTAGGACGGCCAATGAGTGAGAGAGATGGGTTGGCATGTGAGAAGCTCGAGGTTGTGCAGAGAGGTTTAGCACGAAGGAGGCATCGAGCATGTTGTTGCACGCATGGAGGATGCACGAAGGGGGCGTGACTTGCTCGCGTGAGAAACGACGATGGTCGAAGGCGACATGAAGGTTGGTCAACCACTGTCGCCGGAGGAGGAGAGGTGGGGTCAGGTGGTGGAGTTTGTTTGGTGGTGGAGAAGGTGTGGGGACCAAATGTGGGGTATAGGTTAGTAAAAAATATGATTTAGTGGTAAAACGACTGTGTTTTATAGAGAAGATGATTAGCAAAATAGGTAAAAGCATTTTAGGTAGCTAATCAGGGTGATTAAGGTCAGTTAGGATGATTAAGATTGAGATTCTAGGTAAAAAGATTGCAATCTCGAAAAGTGAATCCACCTAGTTTTGGTTGATCAAACTATGTTTTGGTCGATTAAAATAAGAAATGATCAATCAATTAAGTTAATATGTCGATCAGAGTTCAAATGATTGGATGGAAAATTCCCGCCCAACCGGATTGGTCGATCAAACAAATAATTTGATCAATCAAAACTCAATTTTTTGGAGGAAAATTTCCCGCCAAAAAAAATTTCCCTCCAAAAAATTTGGTCGATCAATAAAGGATTTTGATCGATCAAAGAGGTTTGGTAGATCAATTTGAAAAATTGATCGATCAACAATAAAAAAACATATCAATCAAATCAACTTAATTAATCTCTTTTAGTCTTGATAAACCTAGTGAATGGTAAATTAGGTCAAACCTTTCCTTTGGTAATGGTTTTGTGAAGATATCAGCTAACTGATTTTTTATTATAACAAATTCTAAGTTGATTTCTCCTTTTATGACATAGTCTCTTAGAAAGTGATGTCTAACATCAATATGTTTAGTCCTAGAGTATTGAATTGGATTCTTAGATAAGTTTATTGCACTAGTGTTGTCACACAATATTTTGTTATTCTTGTAGGATAGGCCAAAATCTTGTAAGGTTGTTTCATCCACAATAGTTATGAACAAGCTAAAGAAGTAGCTACATATTCTGCTTCGGTTGTTGAAAGTGAAATAGCATGTTGTTTTCTAGAGAACCAAGAGACTAGGGAATTTACGAGAAATTGACATGTTCCACTAGTACTCTTTCTGTTTGTAAAGCTACCTGCATAGTCAGCATCACAAAAGGAATATAGTTCCAATGTGTCTGTCTACGGATAAAAAAGTCCTAAGTCTTGTGTGTTATTTAAGTATCTAAGTATTCTTTTAACAGCATTTAGATGTATTTCCTTAGGGTTTACGTGAAAGTAAGCACACAAACAAGTGCAAAAGAGAATATCAGGTCTACTAGCAGTCAAGTATAATAATGATCCTATCATGCTTCTATACAATTTCTGATCTACAGACTTACCTGTGTCATTAGATTTTAGCTATGTAAAAGCTGTCATAGGTGTTTCTTTTTCCTTTACTTTGTCCATGGAGAATTTCTTCGAGATCTCCGTGGTGTATTTGGTTTGTGATATGAAGATTCCAGAGGGTAGCTGGTCAATTTGAAGTCCGTGAAAGAACCAAAGTTCTCCCATCATGCTCATTTCAAACTAATTTTGCATTACCTTTGTAAATTACTGGCATAACATATCATTAGAAGCACCGAAAATGATATCATCTACATAAATTTGTATTATTAAGAGATCATTTTCTTTTTTTTTGTAAATAAAGTTGGATCTATTTTACCAATTTCAAAATTATTTTCAATTAGATAAGTTTTTAGTCTGTCGTACCAAGTTCGTGAAGCTTGTTTTAGACCATATAATGCTTTATTTAATTTGTATACATATTCTAGATATTTAGCATCTTTAAAACCTGGAGGTTGTTTAACATAGACTTCTTCCTTGATAAATCCATTTAGAATGGCACTTTTGACGTCCATATGAAAAAGTTTGAATTTCATATGGGCGGCAAAGGCTAGCAACATTCTAATGGATTCTAGGTGAGCTACAGGCGCATATGTTTCATCAAAATCTATTCCTTCTTCTTGATTATGTCCTTGGGCCACAAGTCTAACTTTATTTCTTACTACTTCTCCTGATTCATTAAGTTTATTCCTAAAGATCCATTTGGTTCCTATAATGGTTTGTGAGTCAGGCTTTGGAACAAGTTCCCATACTTGGTTTCTTTTGAATTGATTCAGCTCATCTTCCATAGCAATAACCCAACAATTGTTTGACAAAACTTCCTTAACATTTTTGGGTTCTAATTGAGAAACAAAGGCTATGAAAGCTAAAGTGTTGATGGAAGATCTGGTTTGAACTCCTTTAGACAGTTCTCCTATCACTAATTCTTTTGGATGATCTTTAATATATGAAATGTCTTTAGGTAGTTCATCTGAAATGTTCTCCTCTGGAATGTTTGATGGGTTATCTATTAGGTCATCATCATCATTTGCAGAAGATTTAGGTTGAGATAGTGTTTCATCGAATGCTATTTGCATAGTCTCCTCAACAATTGAATTCTTCTTGTTGAAAACTCTATAGGCTTTACTTCTAGTTGAATAACCTAAGAAAATTCCTTCTAAGCTTTTAGCATCAAACTTATCAAGATTGTCTTTAGTGTTAAGTATAAAACATTTACAGCCAAATATCTTAAAGTAGGAAATTCTAGGTGTTCTTTCATGATAGAGTTCAAAAGTTGTTTTGTTTAGAATTGGTCTAATTAGGGATCTATTTTGGATGTAGCAAGCAGTGTTTACAGCCTCTACCCAAAAATATCGAGGCATCTTTGACTCACACAACATTATACAAGCGCACTCTTGCAGGGTCCTATTTTTCCTTTCAACTACACCATTCTGAAGTACAGCTCTAGGGAAAGCAAACTCATGTTTTATCCCATATTGATCACAGAAATTATAAAAGGATTCATTCTCAAATTCTCCTCCGTGATCACTTCTAATCCTAATTACTTCATATCCATTTTCATTCTGTAGTCTTCATACAAGCTTGCTAAAAACACTAATAGTCAAATCTTTACTTCTTAAGAAAGATACCTAGGTAAATCTAGAGAAATCATCGGTTATGACTAAACAATATCTGCACCCACTTAGGCTAGCTCCAGGGGTCAAGAGGTGCTAACTGATTAGCCCATATTTGTGTGCTATTAAGTATGTGAATGCCTAGACATTAAGATATCTTTACAATTTAGTTAACATGCATTAGGATGTAAATAAATTAATTTATGTTTTTAGCTTGATTGCATAATTCATGCAGTACATTCATATACATTTAGAATTGACTTAATTAACCAATTAGGTGTATTACATGCATTATTTTGGGTTTAACATAAAAGTTAAGGGTTTGTGCATAAATAACCCTAATATTATATTTTATTTTATTTCTCTTCTTCTTCGCAAGAAACAACCCCGCTTCCTCCTCCTCCAGCCATGAAATCCTTAATGGTCGTGAGAAGTGGAGTTGCTCCCGCCTTTCCCATTTCAAATCCATGTAGCTGCAGCTACAAAGGAGGAGGGCCTACCATGCTGAGGAGGCCTCCACCCAAATTCCATTATTGTGCGTGCATCAAACACATTCCCGCTCCACCACCATCGGCCTCAATCGTGGTAGCGAACCCCTACCACCGTGGGCGTGTGGCAAGATAGGCCACATCGCCGTCCGGAGCTCACTTGCATCACCGTGCTTCTTCACCCCACAACACCATCAACACCACCGCTACCTCCACACACCACCTTCTTCGCCTTCATGTTCCCCTGTTTCATGTGAAAACCAAACCCACCACCATCATCACCTCAGGCCACCACCCATCTCCTCCTTGCCATCAGATCGCCCACTCCTTCAACGCCAACAGAACCACACATCGCCACCCACCACCCACACCTCCTTGCACCACGCCATCCATGCATAGTCATAGCCTTGCCACCCTCCACGCACACACGCCCAGTGCCTGCATGCGGCCCCAACTACGCACGTACACCTCTCCTTCCCTCCAGCACAGGCACACAGCAGCCGCGTGCCCCCCGTCAATGCTAGCTTCTTTTTCTTCTTCTTCATCTCCTACAACTTCACCCAAAGAACCCACTACCACCACCACCTAACGGCCACCTCAGGCCACCGAACTCACCGTCAACATCATCATTCTCCTCACCACAACCCACTGCACTTTCCTCCATGTCCATGAAGATGCTCGACAACCACTCACGGTCAACAACAAACCCATCACTGCCAACATCGTGCCCTCCGTCCGGTTGCCGGCGACCGCCATCCGCTGTGCCACCACCACCGCAGAGTGCGGCCCAGGCGGGGCTACCTTCGGCTACCACCCGCCACCAGCCTTGAGCCTCCATTTATGCAAGCTCCACTTGAAGGAAATCCCCTGTTTCCTTCTCCATTAAGAATTACATTTCTTTGCCATTGCAAGAGTGAGATTTTTGATTTAATTAATTAATTATTATGGCACATTTATGAGCACATCCCTCTTATTCTTCATAAATACCATTCCAACATATTTAGACATTGAAGACCTAATCTAAAAAGGATTTTGTCTTTGTTTCTTGGGGGATTAGCTACTGAACATTTTATTTTAAATTCTTGCAAGTTTTATCGAGCTAGTGCCTCCCTGTGGACACGACCCACTCCGTTGTGAGCGGTTATTTACTTTTCATCTATTTTGATCATGCGTTTTACCACTCGATTTCTATACTACAATGCAATCTTAGATCACATTTTCGAACACTATTTTAGCGCTTGATCAAATGGCGTCGTTACCAGGGAGGCAATGGGCCTGATAAACTCGTAGTCATTCATTGGTTCATGCAGATTTAAATTTTTGAGTCATATTTATTTATTCTATCTGGTTTGTGCGAAGTACACCTAAGAGAATCGTCGCACCCGCCTCAGCATCTTTGCATCATACTGCACCTGTGAGGAGGACCTTGGCATCTTGGTGGACCTTGTCACCACCAATCTGGAGGAAAAATTCTTGAGGACAAGAGCTCCATATTTATTTTTCTCTACTTTTACATTTAGACAGACTTAGACTTTAGGATTTCTTGCATTCATTATTTCGGACCCTTATTCTGGGGTCATATTTTTAGGGGTTTGTTCCCCAATTTTGTTTTATGCCCATGTTGAGTAATCTTTTCAGAAGCTTGTTCCCATTTATTTAGGCAATAGGTTTTTCATTTTCTTTTGTGGAGTTTATCCTTTCTTGTTTGCACTTAAGTAGTGTAGTAAAAAAAAAAGTAGAGAAGCATGAGCTAACTACTAGAAGCTGCCTGCCCCTAGGATCGACCATTTAGGATTGTATGAGCAGCATCTAGACTTTATTTTTTGCATTACGTGTATTCTTGCATCATTGATTGCTGGAAGCAAGGTGTTTGTGGACACTTGATCGTGTTTTAAAAAGGTCGCGTTGTAGTACAATCGAAAAAGCGTTCAAAACAAATACAATTTATTACTCGAATATGAAAGTCCGAGGTCGAACACAGGGAGTAAATTAGGGTTTAGAAATCATGATCAATACTTGAGAATTTGAAATAACATAATATGCAATAAGATCAATGTTATAAGAGGATAGGAATAAATGTAAGCACAAAATATTAAAGAAATCAATGTATGTGAATAAACACAAAATTGGACGTCTGATTTGTGAATCAAACGCCTTAAAATGTGGATGCTATAGTGCTTGACTCTTCTTCTTCTCCTTCTTCTTTTCTCTATCTCTAGCGGCTACTTTCAATCTTCTTTCTTTCTCTTCTTCTTTATCTTCTTCTGATTCCTTACCTTAGCCTTTCTCTTCCTCTACCTTCTTCTCTATCTTGGGTGCCTTCAGCTTCTTCTTCCTTCAATTCCTTCCTTCTCTTTCTTTCTCTGCCTTCCTTTTCCTTCTCTTTGCTGCAGCCCTTCTCCTTCCTTAGCTTCTGACTTTGGCTTCCTCCTTCTTCTTGGCTTTAGCCCTTAGCTTCCTCTTCAGCCTTGTCTTCTCCTTCCTCTGCAGAGCAAAACCTACCCCTACCTGTATGAGCTCTCTTCTCTCCTTTCTCCCTTAGGTTCGCTTTCCCAGAGCAACTTCTTGGGTAATCGGGTCGGGTATGCGCCTAGGACTAGGCCTACCGGTGTGCGATGGTGGGCGAGGTGTGCTGGGTCGGGTCGAATCACCAAGTTTGCGGGGGGTGGTGGAGGATGAGGCATCAGGTCGGGTGAGAGGGGACCTCTCCCCGTGAGTTGAAGGCGATAAGCCCTATGCAGAAATTCTTTTTATGTAGCTTTGGCGCTCCAGAAGTTTCCGAGGTGGGACTATCGTCCCGCCTCTTTCACGTGCGCCTGCAATAGAGAGGCGTCGCTCGATTGCAGCTACAGGGATGGCTCTTGCCTTAAATTAGCCACCTGGAGATGTTTGAGAGAGTACCCCGCACAGCCTAGGACTGGATCCTGAAGCGAGCATGGCTTGGAGAAGCTTGCAAGCAAGCTTCCCGTTGTGCATCAATGGCGGCGAACCCTTAGACCTGAAATCACACACACGGCCTCGCGACCATGTTAAAAAGCTCAGGGAGCTTCACCATGGTGTGGCGAACGTGTAGAGGTGGTTGGCGTGGCATGGGACCGCTTGAGGTAGTGTGCCTAGGGCACGTTGCGGCCGTGTGTGTGGGTGTGTTCGAGGGCCCTTGTGGGAGAGTGGCAGAGTGTTGTGAGTGGGGGGTTATGATCAGTGAGGCGGGGTAGTGCTTATGTACCAGTCGGCAAGGAGGGAGGTGGTCTATGGAGGTGGAGCAAACTCGCTGGAGTGGTGGCAAGAGGTGAAGGGGATGATGGTGGTGGAGTGCAGCAGTGGTTGTTTAAAGGAAATAAAGAGAGGAAAAGGGACTAGAGGGTGAGAGGACTTATTTAGGAGTGAAGAGACGAAGGGGGAGGCAGGGATGGCATCTGTACGTATCATCGACACCGGAGACGAAGGTGCTCAGTGAGGGAGGTCGACAAGGACGAAGGGGAGGCAGGAGCGTCGGTGGGTGCGGTGCAACGTGGATGAGCGAGAGGAAGAGGAACCTGCCACCGATATTGTGGCTAGGCGACGAGGGAGAGTGGGAGAAGTTGCCAGAACTTGATGAGCAGATCAGCTGGAGGAGAGATGGAATTGAGGGGTTTCTCCAGCTGAATTCAAGCTTTTGAGATGCAGGGCGAATTGGGGAATAGGCCCTGTAGGTCGATTTTGTGCTTGGAAGCCAAGCTTCCAAGCATGGCAAGTTCACTGGTAGAGGAAACTAGAGAGAGACCAAAATCTCTCATGCGTTCGCATGAGAGATTGGATACCAAATAGGGCTTCTAATTGGGTTCACACTAGAGGAGATTTCTCAAAGAATCTCCCTTTCAATTTTGAAGGGGATTCTCTGAGAGATTTGGGAGAAATCGCCCTTTCAAGCTCTCTGGAGTAGGATTCCCTCCATTATAATGGCGGTGGGACCTAATTGCAAAGAACGAAGAAGAAGATAGGGGGTCAATTGTAAGGGTTTTTGAAATCTAGGGGTAGAAATGTAATTGGGTTGGACCTATTTGCAAAGTGGGTCAAGATGAATTCCCCTTGGGTCTAAATTTTGGTACAAACCTAATTTGGACCTAAGGAATACAATGGTGAGATTGGATTTTGGGTTTGACCACATTTGACTGAACAATTTACATAAAAACCTAATTGAAGGCAAATATTTGTCTGAGATCCCATTTTAGATCAAAATAGGTTCCAATGGCCAACTTGAAGGTTCTAAAACATAAAGAATATTTTTATATGATTTTTAGGGGATTTAGGTGAATTTTATCCTAATCAGAACCTTTTTTAATCAAGCAGGTATGTTTTAGGGTTACAAGAAGTCATTAATTCCTAGAATTCACACGAACCCTTTCTGTTTGAACCAGCCCACTTTTTATCTTGTTAAGACCATTTTACTTGTGTTTAGCCCTTGAGAAAACCTGTTGTTATACTGCAATGGTAAAATTGCAGTTTTACCCCTTGTTTCTTGCTTTTCCCTCAAAATGGTTATTCATTGAATGAGGACCTCCAATTGGTTATGTAGGAGCTTTTGATCTTTTTTATGGGTTAAAATGAGCTAGTTAGGGCTCATGATGGTGTTCCCATCATACCCCCCTGCCTTGCTTTTGCTAGTCCCTTAGCAAAATTTTAAGGTTTTAACTTCGATTCTAGACCATGAGTTTCTTGATGTTCAAAAACTATGATGAGTGCTTTCTTTTGATTAGGTTAGAATGCCGATAGTAGGCCTAGAGGTACTCAAGTACCAACCAAGATCCGGACTTGACCAGCTCTAGCCTCAATCCACCGCGAAGGTTTTTAAGTCCCACAGGAACTATCCTGAGGTTCGTTAGACTCCACGGTTAAAGCACCCGTGCTTGTAACATATTTTAGCCTCGGTTCAATTTGCAGTGCATTTTTGTAAGAGGGAGACAGAGGATTTTTTTTGTTTGGAGAGTTTTCTCCCTCTTTTCTTTTTATTTCTAGCCTCGAATTGGCTTCTCAACACGGTCTGTATCGGATTCCTAGTCCCCATCATCAATCCTCGAAGGGTCCCTAGCAATCGATGCTTCATGATAGCACCGCCCATGGCAACCCCCAGAACCCTAGCTTTCGAGATTTCGAGATAATCCTGCCCATGGTGTTCTGTAGCTAAATCCAGACCCTGGTAATCGACATTTCGTGATAATGCTGCCCATGGCATCTAAACCAGCACAGGGTGCTTACATGCCCCTAATAGGATATGTAAATATCCTAAGAGACAAGCACCGAGGAGACGATATGTTATTGCGCATCTTCGAGGGGAATTTCTCGCCTCTCCAAGTCTAGAACTCATCCAAATCAACTTGTGTTGATCGGCCGCTCCTAATCCAGGTGACTTTTTTCAGAACAGTTTAAACACATTTGCGTGATTTTGATACTTATGCGCATTGAACCAGACTGTGTGTGGATTGGGCTGCTTAGGTTACCAAGTCTCGCAAACCAAAGGTCAGTTAACGAGGCCAAATACTCCCTAAGCCTTAGACATAATACTTAAGCTTCGCATTTTCCCCAACCTCTTGAGGACTATCTAGATCTTAACGGATACTTGAATTTTTAAGCCTAGGACTCTAACCCAAGAGACCTAAGATCAGCGTTCCTACTAATTTCTTTTGTGTCTCATTAGCACTTTTTCCTTGAATTTTCTTTTTCTTGATATGGTCTAGAACTTAGTTAATCCCTTAATTTCTTACTAATGATTATCTCTTCTTTTTTCTTTTCATTTTGTGCTCCTTTTTTTGACATTTTTCACTTTTCTCCTTTTTCACCTCATGATTTGTATGGCCTCAAAATTTTCTCTCCCCTCAAAATTTTTTTTGTTCTTTTTCAAGAATTTTTTTATTTTTTGGTGTTTTTGTGATATGTGATTTTTTCGTTGAAACCTTTTCTTGTGAGATAAGTTTTCACGAGGTTTTGCATTTTCATACCCCCCTCATGCCTACGATTTGCAATGTCTCCATTATAAATTAGGTGGGCTCAAGTTCAGCTTAGATCATTCATTAGAACAGGTGTTGGGAGGGCGAACGGGTCAAGGTGACTATTGCAGACGATTTCAAAACTCGACTACGGGTACCTGAGGTGGGGTTGGTTGTTCTAATGGATGAACCCTAAAGTGCACTATGAATTCAACATAGGAATGTCAAGAAAGGTTTCGGGTTTTTCAAAAATGATGGGTTGCCTCTCGTTAAGCACTAAGCTTTACGCATCGGTTGGGAGCAATGAGCTCAGGGAGAATGGAGGGTAAAGGATATCTCAGCCAAATTTGTATCAGTCAAGTCAATGAATGGTTTGAGTCTCTAACTGTTAATGATGAAAGGTTCTGAATCGTGGCTGAGTGGAATGATCTCGATGGCTCCATTTTCAAAGATTCATCAGATGAGGTAAGGTCCGATCCATTTTGATTGTAGTTTTCCTGAGAACAGTTTAAGATTAGCATGAAAGAGTAGGACTTTTTGACCAAGATGGAAAATCTTTCTGAATATGTGCTTGTCATGAAAGGCCTTAACCCACTCTTTGTAAATTTGCAAGTTCTCATACACGTCGTGGCGTAATTCATCTATCTCGCTCATTTGAAGCTTTCTGTGGGTTCCTACCTTAGAAAGATCTAGGTTGCAGTTCCGTACTGCCCAATAGGCTTTATGCTCCAATTCGATGGGGAGGTGACATGCCTTCCTGTACACCAATCTGAAGGGAGACATACCTAATTGGGTTTTGTGGGCGGTCCTATAAGCCCACAAAGCTTCTGGAAGTCGGGATGACCAGTCCTTCCTGTCAGGTCGAACAGTAACCTGGAGGATTTTCTTGATCTCCCGATTTGATAACTCAGCTAGACCATTAGTTTGGGGGTGGTAAGGAGTAGAGATTCGGTGAGACACCCCATATTTGGTCATCAGTGACCTGAACAGAGCGTTAGTGAAATGGGTCCCTCCATCAGAGATTATAGCATGTGGAATCCTGAACCGCGAAAAGATGTTCTGATGAATGAATTTGATAACCACCTTATGATCATTGGTTCAGGTCGGAATGGCTTCGATCCATTTGGACACGTAGTCAATAGCGAGTAGAATGTACTCGAAGCCGTCTGAAATAGGAAAGGGTCCCATAAAATCAATCCCCCACACATCGAAGATTTCGCATATGAGAATCGGCTGTAAGGGCATCATATCACGATGGCTCATGTTACCTAAGGTCTGGCAACGAGTGCATGCCCTACAGTGATTGTATGCGTCTTTGAAAATTGTGGGTCAATAGAAGCCACACTGGAGGACTTTTGTTGCGGTTTTATAACCTGAGAAATGTCCACCGCATGCCTGGTCATGGCAGAAAGATAATATATCTCGAATTTCTGCTTCCATGACACATCGTCGAATGATTTGATCAGCACCGATGCGGAAAAGATACGAGTCTTCCCAGAAGTAATACTTGGCATCGGAAAGCAATTTGTCCTTCTTGGCATTCGACCAACCGGATGGGATTTGATGTGATGCCAGATAGTTTACTATATCAGCAAACCATGGAAGCCCTATATTGATAGTCAGGAGGTGCTCATCAGGAAAATGTTCCATGATGGGTTCGGAAGGGTTGATAATCTCAGAAGGAAGGCAGGAAAAGTGATCAGCTACCATGTTCCATTTTCTGGCTTTATCGTGAATCTCGAGGTCAAACTCTTGCAACAGCAAGATCCAGTGGATTAATTGAGGTTTTGCGTCCTTCTTCGCAAGGAGATGCCTCACAGCTATGTGATCTGAGTAAATGATAACACGGGAACCTAGGAGATATGATCTGAATTTTTCCAGGGCAAATACTACGGCTAACAGCTCTTTCTCAGTAACAGTGTAGTTACGCTGAGCCTTGTTAAGTGTCTTGCTAGCATAGTAGATGACCACAGGCTTCCCATCAATTTTTTGCACAAGTACCGCTCCTACAGCGAAATTAGATGCATTGCACATGAGCTCAAAGGGTTAAGACCAATCAGGGGACTACAGGATTGGAGCTTGGATAACTCGATCATGGAGGATTTCAAATGCTTGAGTGCATTCCTTTGAGATTTCGAAAGGTACATCCTTAGATAGTAGAGTGGTCAGGAGGCGTGTGATCTTTGAAAAATCAAGAATGAATCGACGGTAAAAACCAACGTTCCCTAGAAAAGATCGGATGTCCTTGATCGAGCTAGGCATAGGGAGTTTGGAAATCAAATTCACTTTGGTTCAATCGACCTGGATGCCCTTTTCTAATATGAGATGTCCTAGGATAATTCCTTCAGGCACCATGAAGTGGCTCTTTTCCCAGGAAAGAACTAGATTCGCGTCAATGCACCGCCTGAGGATTTGGACCAAGTGCAGGCGGCAATCGTCAAATGATTCTTAGAATACTAAAAAGTCATCCATGAAGACTTCCAGATAATCACCTACCATATCTAAGAATATGGCAAGCATGCAGCACTGAAAAGTAGCAGGTGCATTATAGAGACTGAATGGCATCCTTCGGAACACATACGTCCTGAAGGGGCAGGTGAAAGTTGTATTTTCCTAGTCCTCAGGATGGATTGCCACCTGGTTATAACTGGAGTACCCATCCAGAAAGTAGAAGAACTTATTTCCTGCTAGTTTCTTGTGGATCTGATCAATAAATGGCAGTGGGAAATGCTCCTTATTTATGGAGGTATTGAGTCTTCTGTAATCAATGCAAACTCTCCACAAATTCGCTACACGAGTCGGTATGATTTCTCTGATTTCAATCGTGATCACGGTGAGTCCTGTCTTCTTAGGCACAACCTGGATTGGACTCACCCACAGACTGTCGGAGATCGGGTAGATGATCCATGCATCTAACCACTTGATGATCTCCTTTTTCATGACCTCCTACAGATTAGGATTCAGACGCCTCTACATTTCACGAAAAGGTCGTGTGCCCTCTTCGGTGTAGATACGGTGTGTGCAGTAAGAGGGGCTAATACCAGTCAAATCATCGAGAGTCCATCCAATGGCTCTACGATGTTGCTGGAGAACAGTAATCAGACGGGATTCCTGATCAGGTGTGAGTCTAGAGTTGATAATCACAGGAAATGTCTGATTGGAACCCAAAGAGGCATAGTTGAGATGGTCGGGAAGAGGCTTGAGTTCCAGAACAGGGTTATCAGCAGCAGCGGGCGGTTCGGGGTGTGTGTCAGGAGTAAGGGAAGGAGTTATGGGTGTATCTAGGTCAGGTTCGGACTCCTCTGATTGCGGGTTTTGATCCTCTTGTGGTTGATCGGAAGTAGTCAAGTTGTCCTCAATATACGGATCATCAACCACAGCCTTGATGTCACATATTTGTTCTATAACACCGTAATTAATCCCTTGTTAGGCCTTAAACATGTCAATATTTAACGTTTGGTTTCTGAATTTCAGTTCAAATTGGCCCTCCTCACAATTTATGTTGGCCCTAGCACTAGCCAGAAAGGATCTCCCTAGTATAATTGGTGTATCCCTCGGGTTTTCTGGAGCATCCATATCCAAGACTACAAAGTCTATCAGGAATAGAAATCCCGCATCCTAACAATGACATCCTCAAGAACTCCTTTAGGTGACTTTATAGATCGATCAGCCAAGTGTAATGTCACCTCTGTTGGTTTAAGCTCAGATTCCTCAAGGTGGTCAAGTAGGGATGTAGGTATTAAGTTTATGGAGGCTCCTAGTTCTAATAAAGCTCTGTCAAATTGGGTATCACCAATGGTACAGATAATCAGGGGAGTACTTGGGTCTTTTGGCTTAGGTAGGAGTTTGCTCAAAATTACAGAGCTAGCTTGATCTGACAGTACGATTGGACTCCAACTTTTAGTTTGCAGCTTACGCTTAGGTGTACACACGTCTTTAAGAAATTGTGCATAAGCCGGCACGTGGCAGATTGCATCCATCAACGGGATGTTTATATGGACCTATTCAAAGAGCTTGACTAGATCCTCCTCAGGAGCCACGAGTTTATTTATCCTCTTTCCCTTGGTCAAGGCCTTGGGAAATGGAACCTTGGATAGTTCCTCTAGAATAGGTCCAGGTTCTTGATCAGGGACAAGGGTATCCTGGATAACTATCCTAGGGCTTGGGTTAGTACTACTAGGCTGAAAGTGGCTTTGGTAGGGTGGGTCTTATGTTGCTTTGCCACTACGAGTTGTAACAGAATTCAGTCCTGCCTGGTTTTGGTTCAGAGTTGGTAAAATAGGTGGCTGCTGAAATCCCGCATACAATGTTGAAGCTTCCATCCCGTCAGGTGATAAAACAGAAGGGGCCTAATAAATCATGTGGGCTTGGCCTGGATTTGGGTTTATAACGCACCTCTAGTTCGGCACGTTATTCAGATTCGGTAGAGGTTGCGAAGGAAGTGTGCCAGGTTGGCGGGAATTCGCTATCTAGGCGAGTTGATTGTGAACCTCTGTGATCTCGTCCTTGTGCTATTTTTGCATAGCTGCATTCATCTTATGAATGTCAGCCAAAGTCTAAAGGATAAGAGTCATTTGATCTATTTGAGCTGGCCCAGATTGATAGGTGGGGTTGGGTCGAGGTTGAGGTGGCTGATATGGACGAGGAGCTTGTGGATGGGGTTGATATGGTGGTCTTTGATTATGATTATTTCCCTCCCACAGGAAATTGGGATGATTTCGCCATCTAGGATTATAGGTATTAGAGAATGGTTCATTCTGGATGGCATTGAGGTCCTCATAGGTTTGAGGAACCTCAGGAAAGTCAAAGTACGAGGGTTCAGAGTTGCCCCAACTAGAGTAGGTCGGATAGGAGTTCCCTTCGATCCTAGAGTTAGACGGCGGTGGATACGGGTCCATCCCCTAAGATGATCGGTGATAGATGTTATGCACAGCTTCCCTCCCATAAGGCAGCAGTGCAAACGAGTTTTCCATAGAGGTGGCTCGCTGCAGATGTATAGTTAGCTCGTCCACCTTCTTCTCAATGATAGAGACCTTGTCCAACCGACTGGCCATCAATTCCAAGTTGACGGATGTGGACAGGCCCTGCGTCTCATGCGCTCCCCTTGGATTCGTCGATGTGCGGGCATTCGTCCGATCGAATAAGCCCATGGAGTCATTATTGATGGAGTTCTCGCACATATTCTCGAGAATCTCCCACATAGTGTCTTCATGTTGGCCCATGATATTTCCTCCACAGGCTAAATTGACAAATAAGCAGATATCTTCATGGAGTCCTTGGTAAAAAGATTGGACTTGTTCCCATTTAGGAACTCTGTGATGGGGGCACTTTCGCATGAGATCTAGGAAACGGTCCCATGCTTCATGAAGGGGTTCTCCAGATTGCTGGGTGAAGTGTGTGATCTGGTGTCGTAAGGTGTTCGTCCGACCAACTGGGAAGAACTTTTTCAGAAACTCGAATTGTAGTTCAACCCATGTGTTGATTGGACGCATTTGAGTCAGATACAAGTGAGCTGCTTTGTCCATGAGAGAGAAGGAGAACACCTTCATGAGAAGAATATCCTGATTTTGGACATCTGACCTGAAGGTTTGGGCCAGATGCTTGAGTTGTTTGATGTGCTGGAAGGAATCCTCGGAATTAAGCCCATGAAACTTTGGAATAGCATGAATCACGTTGGGCTTGAGTTCAGAATCAAGACCTCCAACTATGATTTAGACTCGAGGTTCGATCGCCACTGCAGCGGGATTATAGTGATCTCGCACATAAAATGCTGCGGCAGGTTTACGAAGGCTTGAAATAAATCATTAAGGTGCTGGAGTTGTGATGGGAACACCATCATGAGCCCTAACTAGCTTATGTTAACCTAGAAAAGAGAACAAAATCTCCTATATAACCAAGTAAAGGGCCTAATTCAAGGTATAACTAGTTTAAAAGAAAAGTAAAAAATAAAGGGTAAAACTGTAATTTTACCATTGCAGTACATCAAAAGAATTTATCAGGGGCTAAACATAGGTTAAATGATCTTAACAAGATAAAAAGTGGGTTGGTTCAATCAGAAAAGGGTTAATGTGAAATCTGGGAATTAAATGACTTCTTGTAACCCGAAAATAGACCTACTTAATTCAACAAGGTTCTGGTCAGGATAAAATTCACATAAACCTCTAAAATTCATGGAAAAATATCCCCTAGGGCTTAGACCTTTAATTTGGCCTTTGGAACCTATTTTGACCTAAATAGGGGTCCTAGTCAAATATTTTCCTTAAATTGGATTTTTGTGTAAAATGCCCAGTCAAACGTGGTCAAACCTAAAATCCAACTTCACCATTGGATTCCTTAGGTCCAAATTAGGTTTTTTACCAAAATTTGGACCTAAGGGGAGTTCACCTTGACCGACTTTGCAAAACAGTCCAACCCAACTACTTTTATGCCCCTAGCTTGCGAAAACCATGCAGAGACACCCCTATCTTCTTTGTCATTCTTTGCAATTAGATCCCTCCGCCATTATAGGAGAGTCCTACTCTGGCGAGGATTCAAGAGGGGATTTCTCCTTGATTCCTCAGAGACTCCCTCTCAAATTTGAAAGGGAGATTCTCTAAGGAATTCCCGATCATCTGAATGCAATTCCAAGCCCTGATTGTCACCTAATCTCTCATGCGAACGTATGAGAGATTTGGGTATCTCTCACATTCCATGTCCGACAAGGATACCCACGCTTAGAAGCTTGCCTTCCAAGCACAAGGCCCTTTACTAGAGGCTATAAAAGGTCCCCCTGACTCGGCCGATCATTCCCAGCTTGGTTTGGCTGAAAACAACCCCTCAACTTCGTCTCTTCTCCTCTGGCCAAACATCCAGCGAGCTCTGGCGACTCCTCCTCCCTCTTCTCATTGCACTGCCACAATGCCAGTGGTAGAGACATCTCTGCCTCCTTCGTCCACGTCGCGCCATACCTGTGCACACGCCTTCATCCTCTTCATCATCGTCGCCCCCTTCTAACTGGAACCTTCGTCTTCGACGGCGGTAGGTACGTGCCAGTCGCCATCCTCTCTCCTTTCATCCTTAAACTAGGTTAGAATACTTCCCCTCTCTCTTCTCTTTATTTTCCCCCTCTCTATTTCTGTTTTCAACCCCTCGATCACCGCAGACCACCACCATCATTTCCACCTCCGGTAGACCACCGGCGAGGTGTCTCTGTCACTTCCACACACCCATCCACCTCGCTAAACCCCTCAGAAGCTCCATCACCTTCCACTGATCAATTCCCCTTTTCTCCACTAACCGCCACAACCTCCGTTCACTCCCCCCAACCAAACCCACCTTCACGGCCACTGACAGACTTAGGCATGCACACCTAGGCCGCCTCGTGCCACGCCACCCACTGAGGCATCTTCGCCGTGCCACGGCGAAGCCCCCTGCATGTTCTAATGAGGCTGCAAGGCTGTATTGTTTGAGAACAGGTTCTAACCTCTGCTTCCATTGGAGCAAACGTGAACGAGCTTGCAACCTTCGCTCCAGGCAGCCGCACCCCAGGTCCCAGGTCCCAAGTGGCGTGGATTGGCATCACGCATACCTTCAGCTAGTTATTGCCTTTGATAGGGCACTGCTGCCGCAGCAATTACATGCGACATCTCCTGCTGGTGGGCGAAGAAGCAGGTGGGACTTTTAGTCCCACCTCGCTAAGTTTGAAGCATGCGGTGTAGTATAAATTGAATTTGTGTCAGGGGCATATCGCCTCCTAACACGGGGTGAGGTCCCCTCGCCCACTTGATGAGTCCATTTTAATAGACTAGTATTATGCCTAAGTAACTTTAATCTTACCTTTTAGGTTTGTTAATAACTACATTAAGTTATAGAATGTTTGCATGCATCATGATTTAAGTTTACATCTATTTTATAACATTCTATAGATTAATATGTAATGATTTTTTGTTTTTATGTGCAAGAATGATATTTAGAAAGAACAAGGAGGGGGGAATAAATTTCCCCAACAAACAACTGGCAGCATATTTTTTCCCCCATCCTTCGGCCACCCTCAACAGCCGCTGGCCAAAAATAGCAAAGGGATTTGAAAATCCCTTAACTCACTCAGGCAGGGGGAAGAGATAAAGAGGTTGGAAAAAGTTGGATAGCAGGCATCTTCTTCCTCACTCTTGCAGGGATCCACCTTCACCACTGTGGAGAGGGCTGACCCTATGAACCAAGCGTGCACTGAAGTCACCCTTCCAGCCTGCAGCCGCCCCACTCGCACTGCACCAGCGCCATCGTGCGCCGCAGGTGCAGTCCTCTAACTGCAAGCGCACCCGCATAGCGCCTCCACCTTGTGCGCCCACCATCGCTTGTAGGCTTATTCAGGCGCATCGCCCCACTCGCGCCCCTCCACAGGCCACCGCAGCGTGCCCCCCTTCTCCAGCGCCATCACCACCGCAGCGCGCCCCCCTTGTCCAGCGCCCTTCACCGCAGGCACTACACCGCTCACCGCAAGCACGCCACCAGCGCTCCAGCCTGCAGCGCGTCCTTGCCACCCGCGCTCTCGCCTGTAGAGCGCCCTCGCCACCAGCGCTCCCACCACCCGTGCGTGCCCTCTGCAGACTGCCCTTGTGCCTTCTGCCCCGTAGGTGCTCCCACGCCAAATGGCCCAAGCCAGCAGCCGCCTGCAAGCGCAGCGCTTCCCTATAGAACGCCTTGCGCGCGCGCGCGCCCAGTGCCCAGCCACGTGGGCTGCAATAGTGGCATCCTCCTCCAACAGGCCAACGTCCATCCTCCTTCATCCGGCTGCCGCCGGCCACACCGGTCGCCATGTCACCGCCATTGCGTAGCCCTCGTCGAGGTGCACCTCCCCGCCGACTCTCGCGGCTAATTGTGCACGGCCGTACACGCAAGGAGGAGAGAGGAGAAATCCTCTATTTTTGTCTCCATTAATAATTACATTCAATTCCATTGCCAATTTTATATTAATATTTTATTCAGGCCACATTGCATTGATGCACTCAGACTTTCCTAAAATTATTTTACTTGTGTTATGTGCATGATTCTACCTTGAATTTCAAATTAGAATTGCATTAAAGTTGAATTTACATGATAAGCCATTACACATGCATCATACAGCTACTTTTGGAGCTTAATTCCTGATGTGAAAACTGCATAAATACCCCTGAACCTTTAAGGAAATTGCAAGATTCATTTAAAATAGTATATTCCTCGCATTAAAGTTGTTGAAGAGTTTGCGAACTGTGTATTCCTTGACTCATGAATTTATTAGTCTATTCCTCCCTGTGGATACGACATCCTTTATTGTGGTTTAAATTCATATCTATGTTAACTTCTGATTGAGAGATTTCCACCACATTAATTACAACGACATATTCTTCTATTGCTATCATAAGTAAGCGAAAATCTCTCTGTCAAAATGGCGCTGTTGCCGGGGAGGCAACAGACGCAATAGATTCACTTCATTATTTTTGAATATTATGAGTTACGCAATTATCTGATCAATTTTTTTTTACTGTGCGAGGAATCTAACGAGGCGACGAGGCGCAACAGAGCGGCGACAGCAACCACGAGCTAAGCCACACGAGGAAAAGATGTAGGAGACCAAGATCCTACTTTCACAAAGGATTCTTCGTCGTCACAAAATTTATTTCTGTCTTTTCGCCCCAATAGTAATTGGAGATGAATTTTTGGGGGTTTGTCCCCACATTCTTTAGCTACTAGGGCTTACATTACTTTTTGCATGCGTGATTCTATTTTCTGCTTGCCTGCCTTTAAAACCAACAAAGAAAATATCGAGCTGCCTATTTAGAAGTTGCATGCCCTTAGGTGCATGCATTTAGGGGTGATTGAGCAGCACATTAGATCTTATTATTGCATTGCAAGCATATTAGCACGAAGATTGCTGGAGACAGGTACACCTTTCTAACTTTTGCATCTAGCTCATGTTCACGCATTTGCATTCAAATTAAAATTTAAGACCACCAAGTTGTTTGAATATACTAATTTAGTGGTTGCATAACTAAAAGTGGGACTGATAATCAGATTCAACCCTAAAAGCAATTCACCTTTGATCTAATACTAAGGGACTTGTCTGCAATTTCAAAAGAAATTACAAAGATTTGCAGTGTGTTGCACACTTCTAACACTGAACACGCACATTAGGCACCGCACTAAGGCTCGATCCCTTAAGGCTATAGGCACTGATCTCTTTATCGGTGCAAACCCTCCTATTGTGCTTTGTGGTGGTAGTGATACTATCTTTTGACCAAATGTCTTGATACTCCACGGAGGGGGACACCCCTTAAAGGAACAAAAGGGTAGTTAAGGGGCACTGCATATGCATCGCCTCAAAGGAAGGGTTCGCCCTACTTGCATCCCTTTGTTCATCCTTGGAGTAACTCTCACTTGATCACCTGGGAGTATCACAAAGCAAAGTATAGGTCCTAGGGCACTCGAAGGTTGAATTAAGGCACGTAATTGCAATGAAAAACTTGTTTGGCCATTTATATTAACTAATTCGACCTCCGCAATAAAGAAGGTTAAGATTTCAAGTCCACACCCCTCTTATACCACTTACGTGGGAACGGAGGGATAAGTCTTGATCTTTTGATTTATCTTTGGAGTGGAGGCATCTCTTACTCAATAAGAACCTGAATTGTGTTTTGTATGCTTGGTAGACGCTCTCTTGAGGGTAGTCTAGTGTTTGATCCTAAGCCTGAGAGAATTCTTTGGAGAGCTCACCTAGGAGAGGAAAAAGAAGGAATGGCTAAGCAAGGTGCAAATCAACAAAGGACCCTAAGGGACTATTTTATTCCAACTAACCAACCTGCACAAGCACTAAGACGACCAGCAGGGAATAATCCATATGAGATCAAGAGCAGTACCATATCTTTATTGCCCTCTTTTTATGGTACTACTAGGGAGGACCCCTACTGGCATTTGGAGGAATTCACCGAGGTCTGTTCCACGGTGAAGCTCCAGGGCTTTACTGATGAAGCCCTGATGAGGACTCTATTTCCTTTCTCCCTAAAGGATAAGGCCAAGCATTGGTATCATACCCTCGATGCAAGGGTAAATGATTGGGCCACCCTTAAGGGAGAATTTTTGAAAAAGTATTTTCCAATGAGTAAAACCAGCCATTACAGAAGAGAGATTATGGGTTTTACTCAACAAGAAGGGGAGCAATTTCATGAGACTTGGGAGCACTTTAATGACCTTCTTAGGTTATTCCCCCACCATCAAGTGCCAAGATGGAAGTTGGTCGAAAGGTTCTATAATGGATTATCTGAAAGGCATAGACAAACCATCGATGCAGCCTGTGTAGGAACCTTCATGACCAGAACTAAGGATGAAGCCTAGGCATTATTTGAAACATTACGCGATAACTCCATACATCTGTCCTCTACCTATCAAGAAAGAAGACCATCAATCTTGTAGAGGAAGATAGAGGCCCATGAAGCCGGGGCTTCTCAGGATTTGGCTTATCAGATTCAACTATTGAATAAAAACTTTGATAGGCTTTTAGCAAACCCCAGCATGAACCCGCAAGCAGCCTCTATTTTTCAAGCTTCAAGAGAATGCTCCATTTGCCAAAGCACAACGCACGCCACTGCAGAGTGCCATCAGGAAAACCAATTCCCTGAGTTGATTCAGGCCGACTTGAACGCGGCCCAAGGTTTCCACCCCCTTGCAATAACCCTTACTCCAACACTTATAATCCAGGGTGGCGGAACCATCCAAACTTCTCTTGGAAGTAAGGTGATGCTTCTAACTCAGGGAATACAAGACCCTTACCTCCCTAGCCCATATACCAACCTTCTTATGAAAACCCTCCTCCGAATAAGCCCTCTGAGATGGATGAACCATGATGAAAGCAATCCAAGAGCATCAGAATATGGTTATCCAATCTTAGAATAAGATGATTACTGATATGCAATCCCAAATTGGTCATCTTACTGAGGCAGTTAGGCAACGTGATCCGAGGAAGCTGCCTAGCTCCTTTGAGGAGAACCCTAAGGGCAAGGGGGTTGTATTTAGGGAGCATGCCCAAGTAGTGACCCTGTTGAGGAGTGGAAAAAAGATTGACAAACCTGATAACACTCCTATGGTTACATCTCAGAATTCCCCTTCCACACCTGACTCGGCTTACATCTGCACCGAGGAAGAGCCACACTACTCTCCCTCGCACAAAATCACCCACAATGAGGATGTCGTCCTTCCACCACTCCTTTCCCGCCATGATGACCCCTCGACCTAGAAGCCGAGGGTGCCCTATCCAGAGCGTCTATCTAATCCTGGGGAATCTTCTGTTGGCTCGTCTAGAGCCAAGGATAGGACGGAAGATATTATGGATACTTTTAGGCAAGTCCAGATTAACTTGCCTCTGTTGGAAGCTATTAAACAGATTTCGTCCTATGCCAAGTTTCTGAAGGACTTGTGCACCCAGAAGCGTCGATCTAGGAAATAGGTCCAAACTAAGGTCATCCTAGCTGACCATGTTAGCTCGGTTCTCTAGCATGGAACACCCCCCAAAATGAAAGACCCAGGGGCCCCGTATATTTCAGTGGTTATAGGTAACCAACACATTGATGAGGCTCTGCTCGATCTGGGTGCGGGGGTGAACATTCTACCGAGCTCTGTCTACGACCTTTTGGGAGGAGGCAAGCTAAAGAATAGTCCAGTAATCCTCCAGGTTGCAGACAGATCACTTAAGACACCGCGGGGATTGTTGGAAGATGTCCTTATGAGAGTGGAGGATTTCTTCTTCCCCGTTGACTTTCTGGTACTTGATACTGATCCATCTAATAAGCCTACAAAACCATCCATTATTCAGGGATGCCCCTTCTTGGCCACAGCCAATGCCTCTATAAATTGTAGATCTGGGGCACTTAAAATGGGCTTTGGGAACAAGAAGATCTGGTTGAATGTTTTTGATACTTACAAGCAACCTGGATTTTGAAGATTATTCTCAGATTGAGGTCGTTGATGAAATAATTGAA
Organism: Thalassia testudinum; assembly: GCA_037157565.1. Lineage (NCBI taxonomy): Eukaryota > Viridiplantae > Streptophyta > Magnoliopsida > Alismatales > Hydrocharitaceae > Thalassia > Thalassia testudinum. Next base: position 82,166,532 of record JAZHRO010000024.1, read on the forward strand.
GAGGCTACTCCAGCACTCTTATGTAAAGATCCCCTTCAGAAGGTCATATCTAAGGACCATCCCTTGATTATTAAAGAAACTGAAAGGGAAATGCCCGAATTAGAAGAGTTGCTAGGGATACACACTGAGTCTCTGTCCCCACCCTAGACTGTGAAGGTAGATCTGCTACCTGAGGCGAGGACATCTCAACTAAAACCCTCAATCCAAAAGGCTCCTGAATTGGAGTTGAAACCCCTCCCAAGCACATTGAAATATGCTTTCCATGGCCCTAATAACTCGCTCCCCGTTATTATCTCGTCTGCATTATCTGAATTACAGGAGGGAGATTTGCTTGAATGTTTACAAAGGCACAAGGAAGCAATTGCCTGGACAATTGCTAATATTAAGGGTGTTGATCCCTCTCTTTGCATGCATCATATATACACGGACGAGTCCGTGAAGCCTTTCCGAGATATGCAGAGAAGGCTCAATCCAAAAATGCCAGAGGTTGTTAAAAAGGAGATTCTGAAATGGCTGGATGCAGGGATTGTCTATCCCATTTCAGATAGTAAATGGGTCAGTCCTATTCACGTAATTCCCAAAAAGGCTGGAATCACTGTGGAAGAGAATGACCAAGGATAGCTGGTGACCACTAGACCCTCAACTAGTTGGAGGGTCTGCATTGATTACCGCTTTTTAAGCACGGCTACCCAGAAAGACCATTTCCCCTTACCGTTTATTGATCAAATTCTGGAATGATTGGTGGGGAATAAGTACTTTTGTTTTCTTGACAGGTACTCTGAGTACAATCAGATAGCTATTTTTCCTGACGATCAGGAGCGTACCACCTTCACGAGTCCGTATGGCACTTTTGCGTTCCGCCGAATGCCATTCAGGTTATGTAATGCTCCTGCCACTTTCCAATGTTATATGATGGCTATCTTTTCTGATATGATCGATGAGTTTGTTGAAATTTTTATGGATGACTTCTCCATTTATGGCTCGTCATTTGACCTATGCCTTTCACACCTTGATAAAGTCTTAACCCATTGCGAAGAGGCAAAGCTGGTGCTTAGCTGGGAGAAAAGCCACTTTATGGTCCAGCAGGGCATTGTGTTAGGGCATATAGTTTCCGAGAGAGGATTAAAGATGGACACCGCAAAAATTGATTCGATCTCTAAGCTTCCATTTCCCGCCAATGTTCATTAGGTTAGATCTTTCCTTGGCCATGCTGGATTTTATAGGCGCTTCATTAGAGATTTCAGTAAAATCTCTAAGCCACTCTACGACCTGTTAGCAAAGGATGTCTCCTTCGATTTTGATGATAAATGTGGCGAGGCTTTCCAAGATTTGAAGAAAGCCCTCATTACCGCATCGATTCTCCAAGCACCAGATTGGACCCTCCCATTTGAGCTTATGTGCGACGCTTCTGATTTTGCAATGGGAGTGGTCTTAGGTCAAAGGGTTGATGGCAAACCTCATGTGCTGCATTATGCCAGCAAGACCCTTACGGATCCTCAGCAAAACTACACGGTCACTGAAAAGGAACTACTTGCTGTAGTATTTGCTTTCGAAAAGTTTCGGTCTTATCTTTTTGGGATCCAAGGTTGTAGTGTTCACTGATCATTCTGCCCTAAAGCATCTTCTGGCTAAAAAGGACACCAAACCTCGCCTAATTCGTTGGATTCTTCTACTCCAAGAATTTGACCTGGAAATTAAAGACAAGAAAGGAGTTGAAATGTGGTAGCATACCATTTGTCTAGGATCCCTATTGAGGCATCAAACCCTGCTGGCGGTATTCAAGAGACTTTTCCTGATGAGTCTCTGATGGCTGTGGAAGCTTAAACTCCTTGGTTCGCTGACATAGTGAACTATCTGGTCATGGGCATTACCCTCAGTACTTGGGACAAGTAGAAGCGTGACAGGTTTCTCACCAATGCTAAATTTTATCACTGGGAGGAACCCGAGCTTTTTAGAATAGGCCCTGACCATCTTTTTCGCTGTTGCGTCCTTGATGAAGAACAAAGAAGTGTTCTGAGTTTCTGCCATGACCTCCATTGTGGGGGACATTTTAGTGGGAAGAAGATTTCTTATAAGGTTGTTCAGTCTAGCTTTTGGTGGCCCACATTATTCTGAGATGCACATACGTATGTAGGCGCATGTCTATGTTGCCAGCAGACGGGAACCATTGGAAAAAGGGATGAGATGCCCAAACAACCTATTCTACCTGTTGAAATCTTTGATATTTGGGGCATTGACTTCATGGGTCCCTTTCCTGTGTCCTTCGAATATGAATACATCCTTGTGGCTGTTGACTATGTATCGAAATGGATAATAGCAATACCCACGTGAACCAATGATCATTCTGTGGTCTTGGACTTTGTTAAGGCTAATATCATTTCTCGGTATGGGTGCCCAAGGATGATCATAAGTGATGGAGGACCTCACTTTAAGAATGTACACTTCACAAGACTACTCTAAAATTTGGGAGTCAACCACATGATAGCCACACCTTATCATCCCCAAACGAATGGACAAGTTGAAGTGTCTAATAGGGAGATTAAGCGAATTTTAGAAAAAACTGTCAGGCCTGATCGAAAGGATTGGTCTAAAAAACTAAATGATACTCTTTGGGCCTACAGAACTGCGTATAAGACTCCCTTAGGCATGTTTCCTTTCCATCTTGTCTACGGAAAAGCATGCCACCTTCCCATTGAAATCCAACATAAAGCTTATTGGGCTATTAAAAATGTTAACTTGAATTTGGATAAAGTGGGAAAGGCATGTATGTTAGAATTAAGTGAGCTTGAGGAGCTTCGTAATGAAGCTTATGAAACTTCTCAAGCTTATAAGCAATGTACCAAAGTCTTCCATGAAAAGCACATCATTAGAAAGACTTTTGAGCCCAACCAGTGGGTTTAGCTTTTCAATTCTAGACTTAAATTATTTCCTGGAAAGCTCAAGTCTCGCTGGGATGGGCCATACGTTGTTATCAATACTTTCCCTCATGGAGCTGTAGAGATTCAAAACCCTATTTCAAGTGCAAGCTTTAAGGTAAATGGCCAGCGACTTAAACCGTATATTACTCTTTCAGATGGCCAAGTTTTGGACGCACTTCGGCTTGAGGAGCCTTAGCTCCTCCCACTCTCCTCCTCAGGTGATATTCTTCTATGTCTATAATTTTTTTTTTCCATGAGGGCATTGTCAGTCTTAGGCTTGGGGGGGTATAACCTGAGAATGTTTATAACATTTATAAATATTTGCATGCATATATATTTATATGTATATATATTAAAAAAAAAAACTCTTTTCTTGAGCTAAATGGTTAGTCCCTAACAGAATACCTTTGCCATTGGAGGTTTTCCTTCTTGAATTATTTCTTAAGTTTAGAATCCAGTACATTTATTTCACGTGCATGTAGACTGGGTAATGGATCCTTAAGGAAAACTAATAAGCATTTATAGTCTACTAAACCCTTGGACAGTTCATAGGGAGTCAAGCATACTATCTTCTAGTAGATCCACCTCATATTTGTGAGATGAAAGTAGAGAGATTACTAGTGCGCTAAGTCTAGTGCAAGGACTCTTAAGTTTTGGACAACTAGATGATGATACTTCAGAGTTAGGCATAGTTTTCGCTCTTTGTTCCTGTGTGTGTACTTTGTGTGAATTCCTGAGAGTCACCAAATAAGGCAGATACACAGAGATTGAGTTTTAATAAAGCTATGACTATGGTGGATGGTTATGACCATCCTTCATAGAGTCCTCGGCTGAAGGAGGGTAATAGTGTCAAAGGTCAGAAATATGCCTGTCCTATGCATTCCTTCCCGGTGCCGAGAATATGCACTTCCACCAAATAAGCCACACAACATCCTCTTGACCATCATCATCCCTAATAATGCCTCATAAATAAAAGTCTGTGTCGTATTATGTTGATTTATAAAAAAAAAAGAAACAGAAAGAAGAAAAAGAAGAACACCTATCGTGTTCCACCAAATATGACCCATACCTACCTTTTAGTATTTCTGATCATCCGAATACTAGTTGAGGACTCTAACTTAGTTGTAGAGTTATTAGGGCTTTAATTGAAGTGTGGATGCCATGTGAGGCCACCAAACAGTGAGTACAATTACTAAATCTGGCGAGATTTGTGATCTCAGAAAAAAAAAAAGAGTGAGCGTCCAGGAACATCAAGAGAGCACAATGGTTTAGCCTCTCTGAGTTGACTTTTCTAATAGTCTAGAGATCTAGAGTTTGTAGTACTAAATTACATGTAGCATCAGAGGAGTGTGTGCCACCAAATGCAAATCCATTCTACTCGATATCTCCTACCTAAGCCAAAAACTGAGGTCAAATTACAGATTATCTTCTGCTCTATCCCCGCAGGAAGTAATTGCCTCTCCCGATAGAAATATTTACCAAGGGTGAAGTACGAATTTTCAATGCGAATTGGCTTTTTCACTTGGATCTATTACCTAGGCTATCATCACTTCACATTTGTCTAGATTTCTAAAGTTTTGAAATAAGAAAAGAAGAAATCTTCTGATTACTTCTCTTATTTTTCATTTTTGCTAGGGACTAGCAAATCTTAGGCATGGGGATATTTGATGAGTCCATTTTAATGGGCTAGTATTACGCCTAAGTAACTTTAATCTTACCTTTTAGGTTTGTTAATAACTACATTAAGTTATAGAATGTTTGCATGCATCATGATTTAAGTTTACATCTATTTTATAACATTCTATAACTTAATATGTAATGATTTTTTATTTTTATGTGCAGGAATGATATTTAGAAAGAACAAGGAGGGGGGTAATAAATTTCCCTAACAAACAACCGGCGGCATATTTTTTCCCCCATCCTCCAGCCACCCTCAACAGCCACCGGCCAAAAATAGCAAAGGGATTTGAAAATCCCTTAACTCACGCACACAGGGGGAGGAGATAAAGAGGTTGGGAAAAGTTGGATAGCGGGCATCTTCTTCCTCTCTCTTGCGGGGATCCACCTTCAACACCATGGAGAGGGCTGACCCTGTGAACCAAGCATGCACTGAAGTCACCCTTCCAACCTGCAGCTGCCCTACTCGTGCCCACACCAACACCATCGCACCCCGCAGGTGCAGTACTCCCACTGCAGGCGCACCCGCACAGTGCCTCCACCTTGCGTGTCCGCCATCGCCTGCAGGCTTGTTCAGGCACATCGCCCCACCCGCGCCCCTCCAACACCCCTCTCTAGTGCCCGTAGGTGTTTCCCCCTCTTCAACGCCAGACCCGCATCCCACCTGCCAGGCCCACGCCCCTCTAGCACCCACCGTAGTGCGCCCCCCTCTCTAGTGCCATCACCACCGCAGCGCGCCCCCCCTCCTCCAGCGCCCTTCATCGTAGGTGCTGCACTGTTCACCGCAGGCACGCCACCAGCCCTCCCGCCTGCAACACACCCTCGCCACCTACGCTCCCACTGCAGGCGCTGCAGGTGCTCACCGCCCGTCCGCGCCCTCTGCAGACTGCCCTTGCGCCTTATGCCCCGCAGGTGCTCCCACGCCAAGGGGCCCAAGCCAGCAGCCGCCTACAAGCGCAACGCCTCCCTACAGAATGCCTTGCGCGTGCACATGCCTAGTGGCAGCTGCACGGGCTGCAGTAGCGACATCCTCCTCCAACAGGCTGGTAGCCATCCTCCTCCGTCCGGCCACCACTGGCCGCCGCATCACCGCCGTTGCGTAGCCCTCGTCGAGGCGCACCTCCCCGCCGACTCTCGCAGCCAATCGTGCACGGTCGCACACGCGAGGAGGAGAGAGGAGAAATCCTCTGTTTTTGTCACAATTAATAATTACATTCAATGCCATTGCCAATTTTATATTAATATTTTATTTAGGCCACATTGCGTTGATGCACTCAGACTTTCTTCAAATTATTTTACGTGTGTTATGTGCATGATTCTACCTTGAATTTCAAATCAGAATTGCATGAAAGTTGAATTTACATGATAAGACATTACACATGCATCATACACATATTTTTGGAGCTTAATTTCTGACGTGAAAACTACATAAATACCCCTGATCCTTTAAGGAAATTGCAAGCTTCATTTAAAATAGCATATTCCTTGCATTAAAGTTGCAAAAGAGTTTGCGAACTGTGTATTCCTTGACTTGTGAATTTATTTGTCTATTCCTCACTGTGGATATGACATCCTTTATTGTGGTTTAAAATCATATCTATGTTAACTTCTGATTGAGAGATTTCCACCACATTAATTACGACATATTCTTCTATTGCTATCATAAGTAAGAGAAAATCTCTCTGTCACCACTCACGCCTCGTCCGTGCCCACGCTACGCAGACCTGGCTTACCTGACTCGATTACCCAGCACTCCTCGCGCATCACCCACGCTGGTGCACCTGGACCCGGGTGAGCTAGCCTGACCCATATACCCGAGAATGGCTCTGGGAGAGTGAGCCTAAGAGAGAAAAAGAGAGAGAGTTCACGGGGATGGGTAGGGGTAGGTTTTGCACTTGTGTGTAGGGAAAGGAAGAAGGAAGAGGAAGTTGAAGAAGGAAGAGGACCCTGAAGGAAGGGCTAAGGAAGGAGAAGGCACTGTTGCAGAGAAGGCACTAAGGAGAAGAAGACCGCAGAGGAAGCTGAGGATTTGAAGGCAAAGTTGAAGAAAGACGAAGAAGGAGCTGAGGGCTAAAGGCAGAAGAAGCTGTAGAGAAGAAGAAGAAGGAAGAGAAGAAGAGCCAGAGAAAGAAAGAAACCAAGGACCAAAGCTAAGGAAAGAAGAACAGAGAAGCTAAAGGCCAAATCAGAGAAGGAAAGAAGCCATAGAAGAAGACAAAGGAGGAAGAAGCCATCGCCAAAGAAGAGAAGAAAAGAAAAGAAGAGAAAGAGAAGAATAAAGAAAAGAGAAAAGTCAAACATTTTTAAGACCTCTAATTTTATAGTCTAATTCTTCCCAATTTCTCTTTTATGCTACATTTTATTCATAAACTCCTGCTTTACAATTTTGAATTAGATTTTGAGTAATTTTAAGTGCTCAAATTACATCTATTATTGAGATTAGTATATGAATTCCATTTTCTCCCTGTGTTCAACCTTGGACTTAAAATTCGAGTCATAAAATTTATTTGTTTTCAAGGCAATTTCGACTATACTACGACGCATCATTTATTTTATAAACCCGATCTCACGCCTCGTAAACATTTTGGTGCCATTGCCGGGGAGCAACGTGCAATTCATCACTAGTCTCTACATTATTTTGATTATATTTGAACACTAACTTGCCCTATTTGTTTTGCTATGATCTTGCAAGGTATTTCACGAGGAAATCTCCTGTGCAAATCAACCACTCCAAGGCAGGTAATCTCTCTTTTTCCCTAATCCATCTCATAATCCTAGGAAGACAAAAGGAAGTAATTAAAGTAGGAATCAACTGCCTTCTTTCTATAGTAATTACCATTTTTAAAGGCAAAGTTTCCTGATTTCGCAAAATTTTTTCAGAACTTATAAAGTTGAAGCGATTTTTAGAGATCCTACCCCACAAATTCATGTGCCTAATAGAGATCACGCTTAATTTCTAAATCTCCGTGTACTACACACTTCTTGTCTAACGTCCAAAGAGAACTTTTGTGAAAATCAAAGAGGATTGGAAATAGAACCAAATTAGGGTTTCTACAGTAGGGTTTTGGAGTGCTAGTTCATATGCGCTTGCATAAAAGGAAACAAACCCACCCACATTTGTGTGCTACCCAAGCCCTTGATTGAAAGAATCTAAGCAAGACAAACCCTAAAATCAAGCTCTAAAATCACTTGAACCTTAAAAACCTTGGACCTAATAACCTAGGAGTCAAATCAGGGTGATTTCTAAGTCATGACCTAGAATCATTCTGCCATCTTTAGGACAAGTCAGGTGAAGTTGACCCCTGGTTGGGTCAACCAACCTCCAAATTAGGTCACAAAACCAAAACATCTAAAGTTCAAGTGGAACCCTAAGCATCTTTGATCTGAAATAAAAGTGGTAGACTTAAGAGGTCAAGGTCCCCATTATGGTCTACCTGGAATCTCAGTGACAAGAGAGGTTGGGTGGGGGAAACCTTGTAACTCGTGGGGATGCTCTACCATGTAAGGGTCTTTCCGGGACTCTCCCTCTCTGCCTGCCCAGGTAATTCTCAAGTGGATGACTTTCCGATCCAGGGGTATCATCCGCCTCGAACCTCCATAGTCATCCAAACATCTTTGGGTGCCTTGATTGGGTCAAAAACACCTCCAGTCCTTCATCCCTTCTCTTTAGAGCACACACATAGATTTTCAGTGGGACTCTCTATTCAGATCTATTCACTTCACAACTTGATTCTACATCTTGATCCGAATTCTGATTCTACATCTTGATTCCACCACTTGATCCAAATATGTAGCCTGGTTACTTAGGATTATTCAAGAAACCTGAATCACAGAAATCCATGAGAGATAGGATGATTGAGGATGCCCTTGAATTCTATGAAATTGAATACAAAACCTCAACACCAGTGGAAAACATTCAAGTTAGTGTACCAACAACCACAAGTTTCATCCTAAACTATGCCCAAGTGTTATTGATAGAAGCCACAAAAGGATCAACTCGAGACATTCTCATAACAGGATACATTGAGATAGAAAAATTACACAACTTTGAATACCTTCAATGCATGACAAATCCTGTACTTTGGGAACAACACCAAGATGATCTTGAAAGATGGGAAGAGATGATGAGATCATTGAAACAAATTATCGATCAGAAATACCCATACATGCCCCAAACAGATGATGAACCATCTTGGAATAGTATTGACGAGCAATCCAATTTCCCAAATCTCGGGTTTGAGGCACAGAGTTGTTATGAATCCCAACCTAGATATAATACAACATGCCTGATATTGAAATAGGTTGGGAAGTTCCAATTGCAGGAGAACACAATGTTGAGCCAACCCTAGACCTTGGATCACCAAGCATAGAATCCTAAGACTCCTGCAATGATGAGATTAGAACTGAACCTCTCGAGGGTGTAAATCCCGCCCCTTATTCTGATAAGGTGACCCTCGAAGGTTATTCAGACCTAGATTCTAGAGATTCAACCCACATCCTCAGCCTAGAATCTGGATCTAAAACTTATTGGGAAGATTACAAGGCCCCGTATGACGAAGATCAAATTTTCAATAAAGAGTATGATTCTGGAGCTCTATTTGATGAATGTCCCTCTCCAACATCCTCAGAGATACAAATTGATTTTTTGGAAGTCATGCCAATCTACAATACAGAAATTAAGTTGGACAAGTGGAGTTTTGATTAGGTCATTCCTACAAGCCCAGAACTTGAGCCTAGACCAAATAAGAACACCTTTCTGAGCTCAGAATTTACATATAGGCTAGACTGAAGTCAGACTGCTAAGTCTACATCATATGATTTATTCTATGGTGGAACCCACGATCCCAAATCTCATTCAGAACTTGATTTTCGCAATATCTCCGACGATTTCAAATCTTACCATGATTTCAGAGAACCTCTGTTTCCTGAATACAACAAGCCAATCTACGACCTTAGCTCACATGAGTCATTCTCTAGCTCCGACTCTAAGGTCCCAGTTCCCGAGATCATTGAGTTAAGTTCAGGTTCCAGTGACATGGAATCATTTATTTTCGATCCTCAGGAATCAAAACTAGAAAATGCCGAGAGTGACTGCAACCCAGAGTTCGAATCTTTTCTCCACTCAGATTTCCCTCATCCTATAAACACTCTTCAGGCATTCACTTATGACTTTGAAAGCTACTATGAGGACTCTCTACATGAAACCACCTGTCACTCCTTTTTAGAAGAGCCCTCATACACAATTCTCATTGAAGCCACCTCTTCCGAATATACAGAACCTATCCAAAATCGTTTTCATCTCCGACCCGCAACCGGACTCAATTTCTATTCTGATTCTCCTCTGGCTGAGCCGATTGCAAATGATTCAATATACCAGATATCAAACATTGATCAGACTGAAGACCATGCTCCATCATTTTCTAATCACCCCTGTAGGGTTTCCGCACCATTCATTGATTATTTTACGGATCCCTACTCCGACCAGGCTGATCCGACTCAACCAAAAACTGAATTTACACTTCCACATCCATCTAAGCTCCATAGCATATGGTGGGTTCCACATCTCTTGATCTACATTTATCAACCCACTAGATTGATAGGGTTTGGGCTGCATCATCAGCCTATGGATCTGAACAAGCACCTGGTTGGACTAACCAGGCTCTTGATCAAGGTGCTTGTTCTACAAAACTCTGCTGATTTGACCACTCCCTCTCCATCCCATTTCCCACTTGGCTGAAGACGTTGAATTTAGTGCTTAACGGGAGGCAACCCGTCATTCCAAAAACCCGAGATCCATCTGATTATTTGTCTATATGTCACATCTATTGCACCCTGAGTTCAGCCTTAGAACAATCGATCCCACCTCTGGTACATGTACCAGAGCTTGAAATCATCCACAACAGTCATTCCCGACTCAGTCGCCCACCCGATAAATCTTGTTCTAAGTCCCTGGACCCAATACCGTTTCACACCCTCCGTTTACAATGAGGACATTGCAAAACTTAGGCATGGGGGGTGGTAAAGTGCAAACATACAGAAATCAAGAAAAGTCAGAAGGATTCTCACAAAAAATTACATATGTCAAAAATACCAAAAAAATTGGAGGGAAGGACATTTTGAAGCCATATAAACATGAGGAAAAGAGCAAAATAACAAAAAAGGAGCACAAAATGAAAATGAATTAGAGATAGTCATTAGTAAGAGATTAAGGGATTAACCAAAGTACTAGACCACATCAAAAAAAAAAGAATGAAGGAAAAAGTGCTAATGAGACACAAAAAGAGATTAGCAGGAACGCTGATCTTAGGCCTTTTGGGCTAGACTCTTAGGCTTAAAAATTCAAGTATCCATTAAGATCTGGATAATCCTCAAGAGGTTGAGGAAAATGCGAAGCTTAAGTATTAGGTCTAAGACTTAGGGAGCATTCAACCTCGTTAACTGACCTTCGGTTTGTGGGACTCAGTAACCTAAGCACCCCAATCCACATATAGTCTGGTTCAGTGCGCATAACTATCAAAATCACACAAAGGTGTTTAAATGTTCTGAAAAAAAAAAAGTTGCCTAGATTAGGAGCGGCCAATCAACACAAGTTGATTTGGATGAGTTCCCGACGTGGAGAGGCAGGAAATTCCCCTCAAAGATGCGCAGCAACAGATTGTCTCCTTGGTGCTTGTCTCCTAGGATATCTACATATCCTACTGGGGGCACGTAAGCACCCTACTGGTTCAGATACCATGGGCGGTATTATCATGAAATGTTGATTGCCAGGGTCTGGATTTGGCTACAAAATGCCATGGGCAGGATTATATCGAAATCTCAAAAGCCAAGGTTCTGGGGGTTGCCATGGGTGGTGCTATCACGAAGCATCAATTGCCAGGGACCTTTGAGGATTGATGATGGGGATGAGGAATCCGATACAGACCATGTTGAGAAGCCAATCCGTAGCTAGAAATAAAAAGAAAAGAGAGAGAAAATTCTCCAAACAAATAAATCCTCTGTCTCTCTCTTACAAAAAACACACTGCAAACTAAACCAAGGCTAAAATATGTCTCAAGCATGGGTGCTTTAATCGCGGAGTCCAACGAACGTTAGGATAGTTCCTGCGGGCCTTAAAAACCTTCGCGAAAGATCGAGGCTAGAGCTGGTCAGGTGCGGATCTTGGTTGGTACTTGAGTACCTCTAGGCTTACTATCGGCATTCTAACCTAATCAAAAAGAAAAAGTAAAAACACTCATCAGAATGTGTGAAAGAAACTCATGATCTAGAATAGAAGTTAAAACCTTGAAATTTTGCTAAGGGACTAGCAAAAACTAGGCATGGGGGTATGATGGGAACATCATTATGAGCCCTAACTAGCTCATTTTGACCTAGGAATGAAAACAAAAGCTCCTACATAACCAAGTAAATGGCCTAATTAAAGGTATAACTAGTTTGAAAGAAAAGCAATAAACAAAGGGTAAAACTATAATTTTAACATTTTAGTATATCAACGAGATTTCTCAGGGGCTAAACATAGGTCAAATGGTCTTAACAAGATAAAAAGTGAGTTGGTTCAATCCGAAAAGGGTTAATGTGAAATCTAGGAATTAAATGACTTCTTGTAACCCTAAAATAGACTTACTTAATTCAACAAGGTTTTGATCAGGATAAAATTCACCTAAATCCTCTAAAATTCATGAAAAAATATCTCCTAGGGCTTAGAACCTTCAATTTGGCTTTTGGAACCTATTTTGACCTAAATAGGGGTCCTAGTCAAATATTTACCCTAATTTGGGTTTTTATGTAAAATGCCAATCAAACGTGGTGAAACCTAAATTCCAACTTCACCATTGGATTTCTTAGATCCAAATTAGGTTTTTACCAAAATTTGGACCTAAGGGGAGTTCACCTTGACCTACTTTGCAAAACAGTCCAACCCAATTACTTTTATGCCCCTAGCTTTCGAAAACCATGCAGAGACCCTCCCATCTTCCTCGTCATTCTTTGCAATTAGGCCCTTCCGCCATTACAGCGGAAGAGTCCTACTCCAGCATGGATTCAAGAGGGGATTTCTCCCTGATTCCTCAGAGACTCCCTCTCAAATTTGAAAAGGAGATTCTCTAAGGAATTCCCGATCATCTGAACACAATTCCAAGCCCTGATTGTCACCCAATCTCTCATGCGAACGCATAAGAGATTTGGGTATCTCTCACATTCCATGTTCGACGAGGATACCCGTGCTTGGAAGCTTGCCTTCCAAGCATAAGGCCCTCTACCAGAGGCCATAAAAGGTCCCCCTGACCCAGCCGATCATTCCCAGCTTGGTTTGGCTGGAAACAACCCCTCAACTTCGTCTCTTCTCCTCCGGCCAAACATCCAGCAAGCTCGAACTTCTCCTCCCTCTTCTCGTCACTCTTCCACAATACCAGTGGCAGAGACATCTCCACCTCCTTCGTCCGCATCGCGCCATACCTGCACACACACCTTCATCCTCTTCGTCGTCGCCGCCCCCTTCTAACTGGAACCTTCATCTCCGGCAGCGGCAGGTACGCGCCAGCCGCCATCCTCTCTCCTTTCATCCTTAAAATAGGTTAGAATACTTCCCCTCTCTCTTCTCTTTATTTTCCCCCTCTCTATTTCTATTTTCAACCCCTCGACCACCGTAGACCACCACCATCATCTCCACCTCCGGTAGACCACCGGCGAGGTGTCTCCGTCACTTCCACACCCCCATCCACCTCGCCAAACCCCTCAAAAGCTCCGCCACCTTCCACTGATCAACTCCCCATTCTCCACTAACCGCCACAACCTCTGTTCACTCCCCCGACCAAACCCACCTTCACGGCCATAGACCGACCTAGGCATGCACGCCTAGGCCACCCTGCGCCACACCACCCACCGAGGTACCTTTGCCGTGCCACGGTGAAGCCCCCTGCGTGTTCTAATGAGGCCGCAAGGCTATGTTGTTTGAGAACAGGTTCTGACCTCCGTCGCCATTGGAGTAGACGTGAAGGAGCTCGCAACCTTCGCTCCAAGCAGCCGCGCCCTAGGTCCCAGGTCCCAAGCGACACGGATTGGCATCACGCATACCTTCAGCCAATTTTTGCCTTTGATAGGGAACTGTTGCCGCAGCAATTACGTGCCACATCTCCTGCAGGTGTGCGAAGAAGCAGGTGGGACTTCTAGTCCCACCTTGGTAAGTTTGAAGCGTGCGGTGTAGTATAGATTGAATTTATGTCAGGGGCTTATCACCTCCTGACACGGGGTGAGGTCCCCTCGCCCACTCACGCCTCGTCCGTGCCCACGCTACGCGGACCTGGCTTACCTGACCAGATTACCTAGCACTCCTTGCGCATCACCCACTCCGATGCACCTGGACTCGAGTGCGCTAGCCCGACCCGTATACCCGAGAATGGCTCTAGGAGAGCGACCCTAAGAGAGAAAAAGAGAGAGTTCATGGGGATGGGTAAGGGTAGGTTTTGCACTTGTGTGCAAGGAAAGGAAGAAGGAAGAGGAAGCTAAAGAAGGAAGAGGACCCTGAAGGAAAGGCTAAGGAGAAGGCACTGTTGTAGAGAAGGCACTAAGGAGAAGAAGACCATAGAGGAAGCTGAGGATCTGAAGGAAAAGTTGAAGAAAGACGAAGGAGCTGAGGGCTAAAGGCAAAAGAAGCTGTAGAGAAGAAGAAGAAGGAAGAGAAGAAGAGCCAGAGAAAGAAAGAAGCCAAGGACCAAAGCTAAGGAAAGAAGAATAGAGAAGCTAAAGGCTAAATCAGAGAAGGAAAGAAGCCATAGAAGAAGACAAAGGAGGAAGAAGCCATCGCCAAAGAAGAGAATCCAAGAGAAGAAAACAAAAAGAAGAGAAAGAGAAGAAGCAAGAAAAGAGAAAAGTCAAACATTTTTAAGACCTCTAATTTTATAGTCTAATTCTTCCCAATTTCTCTTTTATGCTACATTTTATTCATAAACTCCTGCTTTACAATTTTGAATTAGATTTTGAGTAATTTTAAGTGTTCAAATTGCATCTATTATTGAGATTAGTATATGAATTTCATTTGCTCCCTGTGTTCGACCTCGGACTTAAAATTCGAGTAATAAAATTTATTTATTTTCAAGGTGATTTCTACTATACTACGATGCATCATTTATTTTATAAACCTGATCTCATGCCTCGTAAACAAGTTGGTTCTCAAGGTTATTCTCTTCTACTGGTTGTGCCATGATGATGGAAGAAGGAGAATTTGGTTCAGATGAATCAAAGGAGATGTCTATGTGGTGGGGTTGCTGCACAAACACGGACGTCAAGGCCTGGCCTCAGCGGGAGTGAATCACTAAAGGAGGCCTCAAGGATGGTCTTAAGGACCTCCTATCGAACATGCATCGATGGTTTGGACAAGACTAGAATGTGATGGACCCAATCAAGACACCCAAAAATTTTGATGACTATAGAGGTTCGAGGCAGATGATACCCCTTAGTCAGAAAGCCGTCCACCTAAGAAATACCAGGGTAGCTAGAGAGGGAGAGTCCCGCAAAGACCTCTACATGGTAGAGCGTCCCCACGAGTTATAGGATTTCCCCCGCCCGACCTCTCCTGTCACCGATGTTCCAGGTAGATCAGAATGGGGACTTTGACCTCATAAGTCTACTAGTTTTATTTAAGAACAAAGGTGCTTAAGATTTCACTTGAACTTTAGATGTATTGAGTGCAAAAAGTGACCTAATTTCAAGATTGGTTGACCCAACAAGGGGGTCAACTTCACCTATTTGTCTTTTGAGAAGTTTTTGGTCCTTTCTTTTAGGATTCAAGTGAGTTTAAGAGCCTGAATTTTTAGGGTTTTCTTGAATAAGTCTTTTCAACCAAGGCTTAGCCACACCACTTTTTGGAGAGTTGATTCTTGCTTATGAAGGTGTATCTCTAAAACCCTAAATTGAAATCCTTAGTTTGGCTCTAATCTTGGTCCAATTTAGTTTGCTAAAATATGGTATCTAGGGCTCAATCAAGAAGGTGGTAGCCCTAGTTACCTTAAATGGGTGCACAAATCAGTATTTGTTGTTGAAATCAAATCAGGCAACTTTGGTGAATTAGCTAGAAATGGAAAGCAGGTAGCCCTAATTGATTTTATCTTGTTTTTTTCCTTTTCAGAATGATCGGCTTAAGAGAAAGAGATTAATCAGAAATTACCTGCCCCGGGCATGTTTGTTGTGCGGCTGTCTTCCTTTGAATCTTCTCCCCTGAAATAATCACAACAAAGAGATATATCAAGTTAGTACCAAATCAGCAATTGTAATCCAGATTTCTAAATCGCCCGTTGCTCTCCAGCAACGGTGCAAAAATGTTTGTGGACGCTTAATCAAGTTTTAAAAAGGTCACGTTGTAGTACAGTCGAAAAAGAGTTCAAAACAAATACAATTTATTACTTGAATTTGAAAGTCTGAGGTCGAACACAGGGAGCAAATTAGGGTTTAGAAATCAAGATCAAAACATGAGAATTTGAAATAACATAATATGCAATAAGATCAATGTTATAAGAAGATAGGAATAAATGTAAGCACAAAATATTAAAGAAATCAATGTATGTGAATAAACACAAAATTGGATGCCTGATTTGTGAATTAGACTCCTAAAATGAGGATGCTACAATGCTTGACTCTTCTTCTTCTCCTCCTTCTTTTCTCTATCCCTAGCGGCTTCTTTCAATCTTCTTCTTTCTTTCTCTTCTTTATCTTCTTCTGATTCCTTGCCTTAGCCTTTCTCTTCCTCTACCTTCTTCTCTGTCTCGGCTGTCTTCAGCTTCTTCTTCCTTCAGTTCCTTCTTTCTCTTTCTTTCTCTACCTTCCTTTTCCTTCTCTCTACTGTAGCCCTTCTCCTTCCTTAGCTTCTGACTTCGGCTTCCTCCTTCTTCTTCTTTGGCTTTAGCCCTTAGCTTCCTCTTCGGCCTTGTCTTCTCCTTCCTCTGCAAAGTAAAACCTACCCCTACCTGTGCGAGCTCTCTTCTCTCCTTTCTCTCTTAGGTTTGCTTTCCTAGAGCCACTTCTTGGGTAATCGGGTTGGGTATGCGCCCGAGACTAGGCCCATCGACATGCGGTGGTGGGCGAGGTGTGTTGGGTCGAGTCGGATCACCAGGTCCATGGGGAGTGGTCACAGATGAGGCGTTAGGTTGGGTGAAAGGGGACCTCACCCCGTGAGTTGGAGGCGATAAGCCCTATGCAGAAATTCCTTTTATGCGGCTTTGGCGCTCCAGAAGTTTCCGAGGTGGGACTATCTTCCCGCCTCTTTCACGCGCACCTGCAGCAGAGAGGTGTCGCTCGATTGCAGCTACGAGGATGGCTCTTGCCTTCAATTGGCCACCTGGAGATGTTTGCGAGAGTACCTCGCGTAGCCTGGGACTGGATCTTGAAGCGGGCATGGCCTGGAGAAGCTTGCAAGCAAGCTTCCCGCTGTGCGTCAATGGCGGTGAACCCCTGGACCTGAAATCACACACACGGCCTCGTAGCCATGTTAAAAAGCTCAAGGAGCTTTGCCAAGGTGCAGCGAACAAGCAGAGGTGGTTGGTGTGGAGTGGGACCACCTGAGGTAGCGTGCCTAGGGTACATTGTGGCCGTGTGTGTGGGTGTGTTCGAGGGCGCTTGTGGGAGAGTGGCGGAGTGTTGTGAGTGGGGGGTTATGATCAGTAAGGCGGGGCGATGCTTATGGACCGGTCGGTGAGGAGGGAGGTGGTCTGTGGAGGTGGAGCGAACTCGTCGAAGTGGTGGCCGGAGGTGAAGGGGATGATGTTGGTGGAGTGCGGCAGTGGTTGCTTGAAGGAAATAACGAGGGGAAAAGGGAGTAGAGGGTGAGAGGACTTATCTGGGAGTGAAGAGATGAAGGGGGAGGCAGGGATGACTTCTGTGCGTATCACCGACGTCGAAGACGAAGGTGCTCAGTAAGGGAGGTCGGCGAGGACGAAGGGGAGGTTGGAGCATCTGCGGGTGCGACGCGACGCGAACAAGCGGGAGGAAGAGGAACCTGCCACCGGTATTGTGGCTAGGTGGCAAGGGAGCGTGGAAGAAGTTGTCGGAGCTTGATGACCAGATCGGCTGGAGGAGGAGAGATGAAATTGAGGGGTTTCTCCAGCTGAATTCAAGCTTTTGAGATACGGGCGAATTGGGATGTCTTAAATAGGCCCTGGATGTTGGTTTTGTGCTTGGAAGCCAAGCTTCCAAGCACGGCAAGTTCGCCGGCAGAGGAAACTCAAGAGAGACCCAAATCTCTCATGCATTCGCAAGAGAGATTGGGTACCAAATAGGGTTTCTAACTGGGTTCACACTGGAGGAGATTTCTCAGAGAATCTCCCTTTCAATTTTGAAGGGGATTCTCTGAGAGATTAGGGAGAAATCGCCCTTTCAAGCTCGCCGAAGTAGGATTCCATCCGCTATAATGGAGGAGGGACCTAATTGCAAATAATGAATAAGATAGGGGGTCAATTGTAGGGGTTTTTGAAATCTAGGGGAAGAAATGTAATTGGGCTGGACCTATTTGCAAAGTGGGTCAAGATGAATTCCATTTAGGTCCAAATTTTGTTACAAACCTAATTTGGACCTAAGGAATCTAATGGTGAGATTGGATTTTGGGTTTGACCACGTTTGACTGGGCAATTTACATAGAAACCCAATTTAGGGTAAATATTTGTCTGAGACTCCATTTTAGGTCAAAATAGTTCCAATGGCCAAATTGAAGGTTCTAAACCATAGAGAATATTTTTCTATGATTTTTAGAGGATTTAGGTGAATTTTATCCTGACCAAAACCTTGTTTAATCAAGCAAGTTTATTTTAGGGTTACAAGAAGTCATTTAATTCCCAGAATTCACATGAACCCTTTTATGTTTGAACCAACCTACTTTTTATATTGTTAAGACCATTTGACCTGTGCTTAGCCCTTGAGAAAACCCATCGTTATACTGCAATGGTAGAATTGTAGTCTTACCCCTTGTTTCTTGCTTTTCTCTCAAAATGGTTATTCATTGAAGTAGGACCTTCAGTTGGTTATGTAGGAGCTTTTGTTCTCTTTTATGGGTCAAAATGATCTAGTTAGGGCTCATGATGGTGTTCCCATCACAAGGTATGTATCCTCTTACTTTGCATCCATATCTTGATCACGCATTTGCATTTGGACTTAATTCCTAAACCACATAATTTGTCTTGAAATGATCTAACAAGTGGTCACATTCAATTTTTTAAAAGGACTAATTAAAGGAGGAACACATTAAAACCCAATGAGTTGATTTGAGACATTGTGCTGTGGTTCAAAGTTAAAAAAAAAATTTCGGTGAATGCACACGTGTATGACATTTTTTTGCACTGAAGCACACACTTTAGACACTCTTAGGTTGGAACCTCTAGGAAAGAGCCTCCTGGACATTGAGGTGGTCCAAAATATATACCAAAAGTGAGGTTGCCTCTAAACCTTACAGATTGAGGGTAGTTAAGAAGCACCATGAAAGCAATGCTTCAGAGGAAGAGCTTGACCCTACTTGCATCCCTCTTTGTCGCATTTGGAAGTGACTAAACTTTTTGGTCTTTAGGGAGGATCTCTAAAGTTCTAGTTAGGTTTTTATTGAGGCATTCTGTAAGTCAACAATAGCCACGTAATTGATTGCACAATTGTATTGTCACCTACAATCTGAACTAAAGTCAAAGCCTAAATTTGTAAAGACCGAATAAGTCCTTTTGACTTGTGTTTTTAGTGCATGCTTGGTAGGCAATCTCTTAGGAGACAAGTTGTGTTTGATCCAAAACCTAAAAGAATCCTAAGAAGAAGCCACCCAAGGGAAGAAATGGTTGGTCAAAGGAGCCTTAAGGAATATTTCATTCCGACCAATCACCCTAGCTCTACACTACGTAGACCTGGAGGGGACAATCCCTATGAGATCAAAAGCAGTACCATATCCTTACTGCCCTCCTTTTATGGTACTGCTAGGGAAGACCCCTACAGGCATATAGAGGAATTCATCGAGGTCTGTTTCACGGTGAAGCTGTAGGGCATTTGGTTCGCGTATGTTTCGTCAGGTTTTTAAAGGATGTCACGTTGTAGTATAGCCGACAAAACGTTCAAAACATTTAAAGATTTTTATTACTCGAAAATCGGAGTATCCGAGGTCGAACACAGGGAGCAATCTAAGTACTTTTAAAGACTTGAGAAAATAATTGATTCAATGAGAGAATTATAAAAATGAATTGCTAAAAAGAACAGAATTGGATGTTTGATTTCTGTATCAGATGTCTTAAAATGAAAGTCTTCTTCTTCTTTGGTTGTTCTTTCTCTTCTTTTACTGTTGCGTGCCTCTGATCTTCTTCACTGTTCTTCTTTTGATTCTGTCTTCTGTTAGTCCTTCTTCTTCTCTCTTTCTCATGTTCTTCCTTTCTCTTGCTCTTCTTCTGAGTCCTTCTTTGGCGAGCCTTTTCCTATTTCCTCTGTAGTATCTCTTTTTCCTTCCTTCTCTTTTCTTCTGCATGGCCTCTCTTCTTCTGCTTCTTCTTCTCTACCTTGTGTTTTCTTTCTCATTCGGCGCTCTGTTCCTGCACACAAGGCACAACAAAACCTAACCCTTCCCTCTACCCACACGTATCTCTCTTTCTCTGCAAAGCACTCACAGGAAGCTCTCCCAAAGCTGGGCTAATGGGTCGAGTTGCGTACCTGGGACCAGGCACACCGGCGTGATTTGGTGCGCGAGGTGTGCGTGGGTAGTGTCGGGTCGGATCCGCCGTGTCCGCGAGATGAAACCGCAAACGGGGCATGTGATGGGGCACGGGACCTCACCCCAGGTGTATCGGAGGCAACCAGCCATATACAAAAAAACAATTTAAATCAGTGCGCTGCGTTGTGAACTTACGATGTGGGACTATCTTCTGCTTTTCCTCGTGCGCGCCCGTAGGAGAACCTCCTCGCAATCTGCTTAGCTGCTGCCACTGTTGGTGCCAAGTGCTGAAGCAAAAGTCTTCACAGACTTCACCCCAGTCCACAACACCTGGAGCGCAGCTGCCCCGACGCCTGGAGCCTGCTTGGAAGCTGCTTCAATCGTCAACAATGGCGGCAGGGCTCCAGAACCTATCATGCACGAATACGACCTATCAGCCTAATCAAACCACCGGGAGACCTTCGCCGTGACACGGCGAAGGTGGTGCGAGGTATAGTAGGTCGCGGGATGGCCTAGGTGTGTGTTCCTAGGTCGTCCTGTGACTGAAAATATGGCTGTGTTCGGGGGTGCATTGAGTGGGTGTAGAGTGGTAGTGGGTGGGCGGAGGATGTTCAGCGTGATGAGGCGGAGCTTTTGCGACGGTCGGTGAGTCGTATGGAGTTGCGAAGTGACGGGGGCGACTCGCTGGAGGTTGGCCGGAGGTGAGGAAGGTGATGGTGGATAGGCGTGGTCGTGGGGCAATCAAGTGAAATAGAGTGGGGAAAAGAAAGAGGGAAAGTTGGGGAGTAATTATAACCTACTTGCAGGGGCGAAGGGGGCCGGAGAGGCAGGCAGCCATATCGACTGTCGCCGGAGAAGAAACACCCAGAGGGAGAGAGCGGCGACGAGGAAGTGGCCAGGGAGGCGTGCACGTGGTGCGGCGCGACGCAAGAAGACGAGACGAAGCTGGCTCTGCTGCTGGTATGGCAACAGAGCGACGAGAAGGAGGAGGAGTGGCCGCCGGAGCTTGTGGGTTTCCTGCCGGAGAGGGAAGAGAGGAAATTTTGAGGGATTCTCCTTCAAGACAAGCTTGCTTCAAGCGGCTGGTCCTGGGGTTTCTTTTAAAGGTGCCAGCAAAGGGGCAGATGCACCAAGGGTGAGAGAAGCTCTCACCAGAGGTCGCCACAAGTACAACACCCATACCTTTCGAGTGTTCACATGAGAGGTATGGTGCGAAACAAGGAATGGGGAGCTGCTCAGGCGGTAAAGGACTTCACAGGGAACCCCCCTTTCACATCTGAGAGAAGCTCCCTGGGGAAGCGAGGAGAAATCGTCCTCGAAACTTCGCCGAAGTATGGGTCTTCTGCTGCATTGGTAGAGGGACCGGAATGCAGAAAGTGACAACAAAAGCTGGGGGGGTTTTCGTAAGGGTTTTCAAAAGTTAGGGGTCAGAATGTAATTGGGTGGACTATTTTGCAAAGTAGGTCAAGATGACCTTCCCTTAGGTCCAAATTTTAGTACAAACTTAATTTGGACCTAAGGAATCCAATGGTGAAGTTGGATTTTAGGTTTGACCATGTTTGACTAGATATTTTGCATAAAAATCTAATTTAGGTCAATTGATGAGCTAGGACCCTAATTTAGGTCAAACTAGGTTCCAGAGGCCAATTTGAATGTTCTAAATCCTAGGGAATATTTTTCCATGATTTTTAGAGGGTTTACTTGATTTTTATCCTGACCAGAACCTTGTTGAATTAAGTGGGTCTATTTTAGGGTTACCAAATGTTATTTAATTCCTCGATTGCTCATGAACACATTTCTGATTGATTCAACCCACTTTTTATCTTATTTAGACCATTTGACCTATGCTCTGCCTCTGAGAAATTTCATTTATGTACTGCAATGGTAAAATTGCAGTTTTAACCTTTATTTCATGTTTTCTTCTCAGAACACTTATTCCTCCAATTAAGCCCTCTTCTAAGTCATGTAGGAGCTTTTATTCTCTTTATTAGGTCAAAATGAGCTAGTTATGGCTCATGATGAGGCTCTCATCAGCATTACTGATGACACCCAAATGCAGACCCTCTTTCATTTCTCCCTCAAGGACAAGGCCAAGTATTGGTATCATACCCTAGATGGTATTAACACTTGGGATGTCTTGAAGAAAGAGCTTCTTAATAAGTACTTCCCCATGAGAAAAACTAATCACTTTCGAAGGGAAATTATGAGTTTTTTCTCAAAAAGATGGGGAAGCTTTCCATGATGCATGGGAGCACTTTAATGATCTTTTAAGACTTTTCTCGCATCACCAAGTGCCCAAGTGGCAACTGGTTGAAAGGTTCTACACCGGACTTAGTGATTTGCACAAGCAGACTGTGGATGGCTGTTAATGTGATGAATCGGGGTTTTAAAATCACTTCGTTGCAATATAGCCGAAATAGCACATGAACAAATACAATTTATAACTTGAATTCAAAATTGTATCCGAGGTCAAACACAGGGAGAAAATAGGAATTCACATGCTAATCTTTAATAAATGTACAAAAGAGCACAGGAATAAGCCAAGAATAATATTTCAATGAATAACACAACTCAAAATTGATACTCAATGATAAACATGAGTATTTCAAGAGTTTAGTGAAGCAAAAAGATGTCTAAGACAAAATAATGGTGATTTAGATCATCAATTATTAGTCTAAACACATGTATATCAATTACTCAATTAGCTCAAATAAATGAACAGTACTAAGATGTCTGACATTCAAGTTAGACGACTTAAATGTCGCCTGCTACAGTGCTTCTGATTTTCTTCTTCTTCTCTTCTACTTGCCTTTCTTCTTCTCTGATCTCAGCTTCTTCTCTTCCTCTGCCTTTTCCCTGTACAAAGCCTTCCACTCTCCTCCTCTCTTTCAGGCCTTCTTCTTCAACCTCTTCTTTTCTTCTTCTTTCAAGCTCTCATGGCTAAGTGTCTCACAGTTCTTTCTCTTCATAGCAAAACCCACCCTCCCCTGCTCTCTCTTTCCTTTCCTCCTTTCTCTCTCTCAAACCAGGGTAATCGGGTAATCGGGTGTGCACACCCAGGTCCAGGCTCACTGACAGTGGGTGATGAGCGAGGAGTGAGGGCTTAGGTCAGCTCGGGTGTTGGGTGAAGGGACCTCACCCTTGTGTGCTTGAGGAAAACATGCCATACGACAAATTCTATTTATGTGGCTTTGCTTGCTCCAAATCCCACTATGTGGGACTTTCTTCAGTTCTCTTCCTTGAGTCTATAGCAGAGATGAAGATGCATCGAATTGGCGTTAAATTCGTAGGTGAGGCCTCTAATTGAGGACCTAGGAGAGCTCCTGGAGGTCACCCGCAGCATCTGGAGTTGTCAATAAGGATGAACACGACCTGATGGCTGTTGATGGAGCCAGAGATGGTCTGGTGTGCACCTGAAAACCAAAATATGGTCTTTCAACCTTGTCAAAATAGCTTGGGAGAATCGCCGGATGACGGCAAAGGTGCTGGTGGTGGTGTGTCGTGCGAATGCGTGAACGTGCGTAGCGAGGTCGAAGAGGGTGCGTGGAGGTGGGTGTGTTTGGGGGCATGCTTGGATGGTCGAGAGAGTGAAATAGATGAGGGGTTTTGTTCATGGTGTTGTGGCAAAGGCTGTGGAGTAGGTGGTGAGGCGGTTGGATGTGTGTAGCGTGTAGAGACTCGCAGGAGGTGTGACCGGAGGTGAAGACAAAGGTGGATGGCAGTGAGGTCGAGGGGTTGTTTTTAGGTTTTGGATATGGGAAGTGACCTAGAGACTAGAAGGGACCTAACTAACCTACTTTAAGTGGACGAAAGGGACAGAGAGGTGCCGGCTTTGATTGGCTGGCTTCGTGGAAGGAGTTCTTGTGGAGGGGGACAGTGAGGATAGAAGAGGTTTGAGGGGCTCCTACATGTATCGCGAGAAGTGGAAGAAGTTGGGGAAGACAAACTCACCAGCTATTTTCCGTGATGGCGAGTAAAGAGGATAGACGGAGAAGCTCGCTGAAGTTGGTGGAGATGGAGGTTAGGGAGAAGGGAAGAGGGGGTGTTCAGCCTCCAAACCAAGCTAAGGAGAGAAGGCATGCCTTAGGCATGCTTTTATAGGGCTTAGGATGGAGTTCCAAGCTTGGAAACAAGCTTGCGAACTCCGAGCTTTTCGTGCAAGCTAGATACATGTGGTTTCAAAGAGTCTCATGAGGAATCTAGAGGGTTTTAGGATCTATGAATGGTCTCATTTGGAAGGGAATTCCTCAAGGAATCTCCCTTTCAATTTTGGGACTGATTGATTGAGAATTGAGCAAGAAATCTTCACTCGAATCTCACGGTGGAGGTTCTGAGTTTCCATTAATGGCGCAGGGACCAAAATGTGAAGATGGAAAACCTAGGGGCCTATTTGTGAAGAATTCAAAAAGTTACGTCAAGGTGATCTCTGATTGGGCCCAAATTTTGGTACAAACCTAATTTGGACCCAAGGAATCTGATGGTGAAGTCAGATTTAGGTTTTGACTAATTTTGATTGGATAAATTATGCAGAAACCCAAATTAGGGCAACTGTTTGTCAGATACTATTTTAGGTCAAATTGGGTTCCAATGGTCAAATCAAATAAACCAAACCTTAGAGAATATTTTTCTATGATTTCTAGGAGGTTTAGTTAAATTTTAATCCTGACCAGATCCTTATTTAATTAAGTAGGTCTGTTTTTAGGGTTTCAGATGTCATTTAATTCTCAAAACATGTGAAAACCCATTTCTGTCTATATTAACCCACTTGTTAGGCATTTATGATCATTTGACCTTCAATTAATCCCTGAGAAACCCCATGATTGTTTTGCATTTAGGATATTCTGTTAAAACTATAGTTTTACCCATGTTTTCATGTTTATCTCTCAAAAAGGATGTGCAGTGAATTACGACTCTTTGGCGGTTATGTAGGAGAATTTATCTGTTGATTATGACTAATTAAAGTTACATATGGCTGATGATGACGTTATCATCAATGGGGCTTGTACATGAACCTTTCTGTCTAAGACTGAGGATGAAGCTTGGAATCTATTTCATACTTTGAGTGAGAATTCTATTCACCTAAATTTTTCCTACTTGGATAGAAAACCTACTCTTATGCAAAAAAAGTTGGAGGCAAATGAGGTGAGGGACACCCAGAATTTAGCCTACCAGATCCAATTGCTAAATCAAAATATGGAAAGGCTTATGTCTAGCCTGGGCCAATTTACGCCTAGTACCTCCACATCCCAAGCTTCAAAATGCTCCATTTGCCAAGGTAATACTCATGCCATTGTGGATTGCCACTTGGCCTTCCAATTCCCTGATCTTGTACAGGTGAACCTGAATGCTGCCCAAGGGTTCCGTCCCAGGCTTCGTAATGACCCTTTTTTCAACACTTATAACGAGGGATGGAGTAACCACCCAAACTTTTCATGAAGACAAGGGAATGTCTCAAATTCAGGGAATTATAAAACACAACCCTTTCAAAACCAACAAATGAACCAACCTCAAACCTTTACCCAACCAAAGACCTCTAAGATGGATGAATTGAAGACAATGTTGAGAACTATGCAGGAAAGTCAAAGTGCCAGCATCCAATCTCATGACAAGGCTATACACGAAATGAAATCATAGATAGGACACCTTGTAGAGGCTATTAGATAGAGGGAGACTAGGAAGCTTCACAATGCTGTTGAGGAGAATCCTAAAGGAAAAGGGGTTGTCTTTAGGGAGCATGCCCAGGTGGTGACTATTCTAAGAAGTGGGAAAGAAATTTCCAAACCTGATGCTCTTATAGTCCCGCCTTCTAAAAACCCATCCACCCCAACATTTGCCCCTACTGTTAAAGCTACGGGTTACTACGCTATCATATTTGATTTTGAAAACCTATCGTTGCAGTTTGAAAGCGAAGAACTCATGTTCAACAAATAAAATTTATACCAGAATAGAAATCCCGGGTCGAACTCAAGAGGCTACGTCGATCTAAATTTGCAATTATATTTTTTTAAGATTTTTGTTGAAAAGCGGAGTAATTGCAATGAAGCAATATAAACAATCATAATAAGAGAGAGAGAGAAAAAACATTCACTTAATATTTCAAAATATTTATACAATTAAACTGGTGAGAAATTACACTAGAAATCAGGAAAACTATTACACTGGAAAGTAGGAAACTTCTACTCTAGAAAGCTGGAAAGAGGAATGGGAGAGAGAAGTTATCATCCTCGACGATCGCTTGGAGGACGAGTCGGATGGGACGATGCCTGGAAGACAAAGGACGGAGTGGGAAGAAGGAGGTCGAGGCAGAAGGAATGAGAATGTGGTAGCACGTCATCGTGGGATCTGCTTCTGAAATGGGGCGAAAATTTGACTTTATCTCTCGAGAAGCATCCTGGGTGTGGGACAAGCTTCTCTTGAGCTTTGGAAAGGGAGAGAAGAGAAGGAAGGGATGAGAATTTCGTATGGAGGGGTCTCCTTTTATATTTGCAAGGAGTGAGGGTAATTTGGTCATTTTATGTTGAAAATCATTAATTCAGGACCTTTAGTGATAGATAAATCCGTCACTAAAGGCCTGAACATGGCCGTAGTGGGCGGCACACGCGCGCCCCCTTACCTCCCCGTGTTCAACGCTTATCTACAATCTCTCAATCTCAGTTGTTCGATCATGAGATCGAACAGCTGAGAATGCATCCCCGCTCGCTTGCCGCGTCAGATGGAGCGTAGATCTGATTGGGCGTGCATGGCCACTCGATCTCCACCGTGCGGTGGATAGCGCCCACTCATCTGCACCCAATCGAAGCGCCTTGCAGATTCGATCCCGCGTCTTGAGGCGGCAGAGCGCCTTATCCACTGCACTGCGTGCGTGGATGATAAACGCCAGTTTATCATCATTCTTATGCATTAAAACAAACCTAGCTCTTAGGATTTTACTCCGCAAATGGGTTTTTGGGCTGCATTTAGACATAAATTAGGTTAGGCATGCATTGCATTTTCTTTTGTTATTTTAATATATTTTTTTGTGAGTGTTAGGGATGAACAGATATACAGATCCCTAAAACCCTAGCACTCAAGAAGGCAATTGGTGAAGAAGGAGTTCAGACTAGTTTAAACTAAGCTTAATCCAACTCACCACAGCTGAAACCTAGCTCACTTGAACTAAGGTTAGCTCATCCCAGCTCCATTCAGCTAATCTCAGCTGAATGGCAGCTCAAGAGAGTTCATCTTAGCTAACCCTAGCTCAAGTCAGCTCAGATCCAGCTCAACTTAGCTGAGTCTAGCTCATCTCAACACCCACTAGTCCACAGGGAGCTCTAGCTAGCTCAGCTGAGTTGACAAGAGTTCACCCCAACTCAGATCTTGCTACATCTAGCTCCACTCAACTCCAGCCAGCTGAAGAAGAACTCATCCCAGCTCAAGAAGCTCAAGTCCAGCTCCCACGGACTCAGCTTAGCTCAACTCAGTTGAGCTAAGCTACCTTACTACCTCAACCAGCTTGATCCTCCCCGGGAGCACCAGACCTAGCTTACCTTAGCTCATTATGGTAGAAGCCAGCTAACTTTAGCTTGGCTTAGTAGCTAGCAAAGAACTAGCATGCTAAGTTAGCTAAAGTAGCTCCACGCCAAAATCTTCAGCAGTAGCCAGCTCCAGTTTCAGCTCCAGACTTCTCCTCAGCTCCCCTCTCCAAACCCTAGCTCCAACACCTCCTCCTCTACTCCTCCATTAGCTAAGCTAGCTAAGCTTAGCTTAGCTTAGCTTAGCTATGCTCTAACTTCCTTGGCTTATACCACCCCAAAAACCCACCTAACAACTCCACTCAACTAGCTCCACCTAAGCTCCACAAAAGCTAACCTACTTGGCGCCAACCTATCCTACCCACCACCTCCAAAAGACACCTAAAAGTGGCACCAAAACCACCCTAACTACCCCCTTGTTGGCGCCACTTTTCCCTCCAAAAATCCCCTTCATCTCCACCACACAATTCCCCTTAAACCCATCTCCACCCTCCACATAACCCCACCTTCTAGAAGACTTAAAGTTGGCACCAACCCATGGCACCTTTCCATGGTTGGCGCCACTTTTAGGTGCCTCTTGACCAACCCTAACTACCCCCCTAGCACCCCTTAGGTGGCGCCAACCATCCTTAACCCTAGGATCATCTAACCACCTCCATCCAACCATCTTAGCCCTCCATTTCAAGAGGCACCTTAACCCCTCACCCTACTTTATAAAAGGACCACTACCCACCACCATTCAATCCATCCTTGGCTAGAAAATTCACTCTCATATTCCACCTAGAAGCCCACGTCCAAGAGAGAAGAAGAAGAAGATTAAGGGGATATTCTGTCCCCTTGGTGCCTTCCCCTCTTCCCTTCTCTCTTGAGTCACGCCAGCCAAAGGAGAAGCCAGGCAAGGAAGATCTTTGGAGGAGATCTTGAAGGTGGTCCACGCCACCTTGGAGGAGCTTTTGAGGGTGGTGCATGCCCACCCCTTGGAGGAGAGCATTGAAGGTGGTAGCTTCCACCTTGGAGGAGCTCTCAAGGAAGGAGAAGAAGGAGGCCCTCTTTTCAAGCCAAGGAGCAGCTAGGCTTGGAGCAAGAAGACTCCTTTCTTCATCAAATTCTGCAAGAGGATTAGTGTTTCTTTTATTGCTTTTAAATTTGTTTAGTTCTAGTAGAAGCATTCCTCTACTTGTCCTTGGAAAGAACACAAATTCTAGTTAATTAAATTGCCTTCTTTTAGCTTTTTGTTGCAATTGTTACTGTTGTTCTAGCACTTATTCTACTTCCACTCCCTAATTACTCTAGGCCTCCACTTGCCTAGAGTGAGCTTAGGTAGTGGACATTTTAATTTCTTAAGTTTTAGCTTAGCATTTTAGGTGTTAGCACTCTTTTGTCACAATTCGCACCTTGCCCGTATTATTTCAAAACACAAAAAAATATATATATTTAAAATACCAAAAAGAAAGTTGAGATGTGTTTTTAGCAAGAGAATTGAATTGCAATTTTTGCCTCCTTGGACGACCCTAGATACTCCCCTATCTAGGATATAAATTTAAAAGCGAAAGTGGATTTACGCGTTGCAATGACACTAAATTACCTAATTAACAAACCACATATTTTCGCTGTCACTTTTTGCCGCCGTTGCTGGGGAGGCACGGCTTTGCTATACTTTCTCCTCTTGCTTGAAGTAGATCTCATCCTCTTCTCTTTCTTCTCTTTCGTGTGTGCAAGAACTATTGCAGGAAGAAAGCGGGAATCTGGAAGCGAGAGCTCAAAGTTCCTTTTCTTCCCGCGAAATCTAGGTCGATTCCTCTTTCTGGTCACATAATTAGTTAAAAACTACCAAAATATATTAAACTTGGCTTTCAGGACCCTAAACAACTTGATTAAGTGGAGTGGTGCATTTGAAAATCCATTGTTTGCTTAAATGCTTCTTTAACACCACTCCATTGCAAGTATTTGTGTTCTATTTTTTTTTGGATCTAGATTTCTATCTGGATTTGAAAAATTATTTCCTAACACCACAGGCCTCCTAAAATCATAAACTTTTATATAGTGATTCCAAATTTAGTTAGGAACATCCATTCCGAATTTCAGATTAATTGGCTTTGTATTTAATTTTTAAAAATTCATGGACTACAGAAGGGTCACACCCTCTAATCTTCCTGTTTTGCTACTGTCCATGAATTTTTAGAATTTTTATACTCATTCAATTTTTGTGAAATTCAGTTTCCTGGAATCCTTTTGAAATTTTACACATCATATAAAATCATCAAAATTTTTTGAGATCAGTGATAATACTAAAAAGTCCAAAATACCCACGGGTATCATTTTTGGACTTTGACACCAGTACAAATAAAAATTTAAAACAATTATCAAACAAATTCCTAAAATATTAAAAAAATCTTTTCTGGAATCTTTGTTTGATTCTCTTCAAAGTAGTGGTATTGTTTGAATTGTTTGGACCACTACTTAATACAGAAAGCCTAAAAATAAATCATTGGTAGTAATTTTCTGTCTTAGGGATAATTAGCTTAGGGTTTCTTTCTTTCTTTTTAGAGACTCACATTAAAGGAAATTAACCATCACCAATACAACTTATCTTTCCTTTGATTGTGGAGTTTCAAACTTGTTTGAAAATTTAAAAAGAAAAACCCTAAAACATATTTAATTAAATCAAGCCCTAAAAGGCAAAAATATAAAAAAATTGTGTGACAACTTGATTTTCATTGGAGCCACTCTCTAATTCCTGCACACACACAAAAAAATCGAAATAACAGGGCAACAACCCAATAAACGTCCTCCACATTCCGTGTGCACTATAGCATCCTAGACCTAATTAAAACTTGTAGCAACTTGACCCCTAAGGCTTCATCAACTTAGGCTTTCTACCTAGGTCTTAAGTTTTCTTTAGTTAGTACCAATTCTGTCATCTATATCTGGTGTTCAGGCTGAGGGGCCGTGTCAAACGACCAGGCGCGGGTTTGTACAAGCACCTGGGGTTTTCCCTAGGAAACGTTTGGGCCCAAACCTCCCCTTACGCAACTTGGCTAGATTTGTTGACAGAATGGGTATTCACTATTGATTACTTATTTCCTACGTAGACCAAGTCTTAGGTTTATTTTTAGGGAGTCACACTTAAGTTAGGTCTAGCTTTGTTTGTTTGATTTGTACACTTTCTCTCATCTCTTTCTCTTCTCCTCCCCTCCCATTCTTCCATTTTATGCACGGGCGACGGTCTCAAAATCCGCACTTGGAAGGACCATTTGATTTCGCCCCCTGCGCAGAAAGACCACTTTTTCTGTCTTCTCCTTCTAAAAAAATGGAAATTCAACAAAATAAGTCCACTGACCCTTCCACTTCCACCTCTAACCTTACCTCTAACCCCACCACTAACCCTAATTCTAACCCTTCCACCCAAAAGCCACCCACCTTTAACTTCCCACACTTGGAGCTCCCTAATCTTGAGTTGCCCCAAACACAACATCAAGACCCCCTGCCTGATCTTCTAAAATTGATGGCTGAGCAGATTGATAAATTAAATTCCAATCAACAAACATTGACTAGGAACATCCAAAACCTAGCCAATCAAAGGCCAAACCCACCACCCCGTCAGCAGCCTGTTATTCCTCTAAAAGATTTCCATGATCCGTCTTATTATGAGGAACGACCAGGGGTGGTCATACCAGAGGGGGACTTTAAGATCAAATCTGCAGTCCTGAATCTAATTAAACACTTTCATGGCCTTCCTAGGGAAGACCCTTTCAGCCACCTTGAAGAGCTGACTCTTCTTGCATAGACAACCCGTTCCCGAAATGTGCAAGAAGACATATGGCTGATGCGGCTTTTTCCATTATCTCTTAAAGATAAGGCCGCTTATTGGTTCAGGACCATTGGCCGACCCATCACAACTTGACCTCAGCTCAAGAGCGCCTTCTTCAAGAAATTCTTTCCCATAGGTCGTAGCAATTCCTTGCGAAGATCTATTACGACCTTTCACCAAAAATCTGGTGAGATTTTCCATGATTCTTGGGAAAGATTTCAAGATCTCTTAAGAAGTTGCCCGCACCACGAGATTCCTTTATGGTAGCTCTTGCAAATCTTCTATTATGGATTAGAAGATCAAATCCGACATTTTGTCGATGCCTCGTGTGGTGGCAATTTCTTAAATAAAGATGCTGAAAGTGCCTATGACCTTTTTGAAGAAATGAGTGAAAACTCATTTAATCAAGCTTCCATGAACACATTTTGCAGAACTCAAAACCCGCAGTTCGGTGTTTATGAAGTAGGCACTCAATCTATCCCTGTCACCCAAGACGATCTTCAAATGATTGCCTAAAAACCCAACCAGATGCATATTAATCAAAAGAAAATTGAGGAAAGACTAGCCACATCAACCCAAGCTCCACATAATCCACATCTAACCCAACCTAACTTTCCACGAAGAGAAAATTTGCACAAACTCAACACTACTCCTGCTGATTATTACCAATATCTTGAGGTTGCCCATGATTCACTGGGGAATTACAACTATCCAGATATTAACCCCACTCAAAATATTTCTACCATCCAGGAGCCCTTTAAAAATTCTTCCAATTGGAAAAATTACCCGAACTACTCCTGGAATAATCAGGTTCCTTCCCAACCAAATCATTTTAATGGGTATGAGTTGAATCCAACCTTCCATCCTGGACCATCCCAACAAGACATCAATGCCCAGATGATGCGAACCCTGCAGAAAATGCAAACAAAAATGACAGAAGTAACCCTCACCATCACAAATCTGAACAACCAGATTGGGGTTACTCCCACGCAAAGACCTACAGGACATCTTCCGTCCCAACCCATGCCCAACCCTAATCACCAAAGGAACCAATATCCAGGTAGAAATCCACACTACCCAAATCAGCCTCCTACTAATCCGCCACCTCAGCAGCCTCCCAGGTTTCCGCAACCACGGGCCCCCCACCTCCTCCAAATAATAATCAGACTGCACATGCAGTTACGTTGAGGAGTGGAAAAATCACCACTGATCCTGGGCCTTCACACAAACCTGGTGAAATACCTGTGCAAATTGACTCCCCACCTCCCCATCAGGAAGAAAAAGAAACACGACAATCTCAAGACACGATTCCTATCCCTTTCCCACAAGCACTCCAACCCACCACCACCAAAAAAAAGAAATCTGAGCCCACTACAGAAGAACTCATGGATCTATTTGGGCAAGTTCATATCAATATTCCTCTCCTAGATGCCATCAAATATATACCTGCCTATGCCAAATTTTTGAAGGAAATTTGTACTCCTAAAAGGCAGGCCAAAAATCTAGGACAGGTGCATCTTTCGAAGACAGTAAGCTCTGTCATACAGAGTAAGCTGCCTCCTAAGATGAAAGATCCGAGGTCGCCTTTAATTTCTATAATTATTGATGACACTGCCTTTAATCGTGCCCTCCTTGATCTTGGTGCCTCAGTTAATATTATTCCCACGAGTTCATTTGAAGAATCTCAAATCAGTGAATTAAAACCTGTCGAGGTTACCTTGCAATTAGCCGACCGATCTACAATCAAACCTCGTGGGATTGTCGAGGATGTTTTGGTCAAGGTCCAGAATTGTGTCTTCCCTACAGACTTTCTGGTTCTTGACATTGAGGTACCTGAATCATTACTGGACTCCCCAATAATCCTTGGATGCCCTTTTTTGGCCACTGCAAAGGCAAATATCAATTGCCACACAGGAAAAATGGATATCACTTGTGCAGGCCAAACTATCACTTTAGATATTTTCAAATCCTCCAGGAGATTCCATGATGATAACTTTTCTGAGGACTCAGATACGGAAATTTCCAATATGGTGGAGGAGACAATGTTAATAGATACCCTTACCGACCATAATTTTTTTGAGGACTCTGATTCAGAATCAGTGGTCGACGAAATCTGTGATCTAGAGACTTGTCTTGACCCCAAATTTATTCCTGATGCACCCCCTAAGCACCCTAACCCACCCATTATTCACGCACCTAATTTTTCCACACTAACTTCACCCAATCCTCACCATTCCTTCCCCGACTCCTTTCTTACAGACCTGCCACCAACCCTGCCCGAGTTTGGCATCCAACCTGATTTAAAACCATGGCCAGACTCGGGCTACACTTATCATTTTCCATCCAACTTTGATCCCAATATTGCTTCTAATCAATTTTCTAGGGATCTAGAAGAAGGCACCTTTTTTGCAGGGATCCAAGTGTCCAACTATTTACATGAATTTCCATTTTCCGTGCATACCTTCACACCCGACTGAATGGCGTAAAAGATAGCACTGGATGGGAGGTAACCCATCATTTTTTCCTGCTTTCCTTTTTTTCTTCTTTTTCCAGGTTTTGATCATCCTAAACCCGACCGTTCTTCACTAAGGTGATCCCTTTTCCCTCCTAATGCATGAGGACATGGCATATCTTAAGCATGGGGGGGTGTTTTCAAATTTTGACGATCGATTTAGGATGTTCAAAACCTAAAAACATGCATTTTTCTTTAGTTTATTTCCTGCTTGTATACCCAAAAAAATAAATGAAAAACTTTTTGAGGAAAAATTTTTGAAATCGGGACTAAGGTTGAAAAGCTCACTTTTAGTACAATGGGATTTAATCTTTAACAAACTAGGGATGAGGATGCAGATCTGATCATTAGAATTTTAGGGTCTATTTTAGACTAGATCAGATATCTTTCTCTAAAATTCCACCTGAACTCATGATAGTTCAGGTGACTCGATCCTATTTTGTAATATGGAAAGTATTTGGCTTAGTTTCTGATTTAAAAACTTGCATGTCTTGAGGAACTTCTTATGTCAATTTTCACACACAAGCCAACACTTAAAAAACAACTAAAAATTTGAAAAACTCCCTTGTTTGGACTTAGTAAAAGTCTGAGGCAGATCATTAGTTTGAGTTCCCACCGCCGAGAAGGAGGAAAATGCCTCCTTTGAGGATGCGATGTCAACATGTTACCGCCTCGGCGCTGCTCCATATCTATATTTCATATCTTTAGACGGAGCATTAAAGCGCATTTTAGCAGCTCAAGTGTCTTGGATGATGCTCTACCTATAGTGTCGAAGCAAGAGCTTGAGTTTGCTTGGAGCGCCCCTTTACACCGCATCGTGTTTTGGGGTTGTGAGCTCCTGGGTGGTGTCATGGACAGTGCTATCCTGAAGTACTGGCGCCAGAGCCCCCTTGAGGAATGGTAATGGGAATGATGATCCCGACACATCTGTTGTAAGACTAAGCTAAAAATAAGCGTTGGGAGAAAAAAAAAGCAGAGAGAGAGTAATAATAAATAAACACGCCCTTATAAATGTTGACTTTTCACAAGCACAGACACAAGGTTTTAAAGGATTTTTCAAGTTGCGAATCAGATCCATGAGCAAGAGAAATCCTAAAAACAAAAATTTCAAGTCATCTGAATTAACAAGGGGTTAATTTGTGAATTTTCTGAAGGATATATTGATCCTGTTTTGTCTAATGGTTGGATCCAAAAATAAATCCTGATGTTTATCTTTAACAAATCCTATACCTCCTGTGTTTAGATCAACCAAGGTCCCTTAATCTCTTTTTCTCCTCAAAAGTCGAAAAGATTAGATTTCCCAAAAATTTTATTTTCCAAAAAATTAAAGTTTTGCTAAGAGACTAGCAAAAGATTAGCATGGGGTTGTGATAAACGCCAGTTTATCGTCATTCTTATGCATTAAAACAAACCTAGCTCTTAGGATTTTACTCCGCAAATGGGTTTTTGGGCTGCATTTAGGCATAAATTAGGTTAGGCATGCATTGCATTTTCTTTTGTTATTTTAATATATTTTTGTGAGTGTTAGGGATGAACAGATATACAGATCCCTAAAGCCCTAGCACTCAAGAAGGAAATTGGTGAAGAAGGAGTTCAGACTAGCTGGAACTCAGCTTAATCCAACTCACCACAGCTGGAACCTAGCTCACTTGAACTAAGGTTAGCTCATCCCAGCTCAATTCAGTTAATCTCAGCTGAATGGCAGCTCAAGAGAGTTCATCTTAGCTAACCCTAGCTCAAGTCAGCTCAGATCTAGCTCAACTTAGCTGAGTTTAGCTCATCTCAGCTCCCACTAGTCCACAGGGAGCTCTAACTAGATCAGTTGAGTTGACAGGAGTTCACCCCAGCTCAGACCTAGCTACATCCAGCTCCACTCAACTCCATCCATCTAAATAAGAACTCATCCCAGCTCAGGAAGCTCAAGTCTAGCTCCTGGGGACTCAGCTTAGCTCAACTCAGTTGAGCTAAGCTACCTTACTACCTCAACCAGCCTGATCCTCCCCGGGAGCACCAGACCTAGCTTACCTTAGCTCATTATGGTAGAAGCCAGCTCACTTTAGCTTGGCTTAGCAGCTAGCAAAGAACTAGCATGCTAAGCCAGCTAAAGTAGCTCCATGCCAGCCTCTTCAGCAGCAGCCAGCTCCAGTTTTAGCTCCAGACTTCTCCTCCTTAGCTCCCCTCTCTAAACCCTAGTTCTAACACCTCCTCCTCTACACCTCCATTAGCTAAGCTAGCTAATATTAGCATAGCTTAGCTTAGCTTAGCTATGCTCCAACTTCCTTGGCTTATACCACCCCAAAAACCCACCTAACAACTCCACTCAACTAGCTCCACCTAAGCTCCACATAAGCTAACCTACTTGGCGCCAACCTATCCTACCCACCACCTCCAAAAGACACCTAAAAGTGGTGCCAAAACCACCCTAACTACCCCCTTGTTGGCGCCACTTTTCCCTCCAAAAATCCCCTTCATCTCCACCACACAATTCCCCTTAAACCCATCTCCACCCTCCACATAACCCCACCTTCTAAAAGCCTTAAAGTTGGTGCCAACCCATGGCACCTTTCCATGGTTGGCGCCACTTTTAGGTGCCTCTTGACCAACCCTAACTACCCCCCTATCACCCCTTAGGTGGTGCCAACCATCCTAAACCCTAGGATCATCTAACCACCTCCATCCAACCATCTTAGCCCTCCATTTCAAGAGGCACCTTAACCCCTCACCCTACCCTATAAAAAGACCACTACCCACCACCATTCAATCCATCCTTGGCTAGAAAATTCACTCTCATATTCCACCTAGAAGCCCACGTCCAAGAGAGAAGAAGAAGAAGAAGAAGATTAAGGGGATATTCTATCCCCTTGGTGCCTTCCCCTCTTCCCTTCTCTCTTGAGTCACGCCAGCCAAAGGAGAAGCCAGGCAAGGAAGATCTTTGGAGGAGATCTTGAAGGTGGTCCATGCCACCTTGGAGGAGCTTTTGAGGGTGGTGCACGCCCACCCCTGGAGGAGAGCATTGAAGGTGGTAGCTTCCACCTTGGAGGAGCTCTCAAGGAAGGAGAAGAAGGAGGCCCTCTTTTCAAGCCAAGGAGCAGCTAGGCTTGGAGCAAGAAGACTCCCTTCTTCACCAAATTCTGCAAGAGGATTAGTGTTTCTTTTATTACTTTTAAATTTGTTTAGTTCT
The DNA here is from genome assembly GCA_037157565.1 of Thalassia testudinum. Lineage (NCBI taxonomy): Eukaryota > Viridiplantae > Streptophyta > Magnoliopsida > Alismatales > Hydrocharitaceae > Thalassia > Thalassia testudinum. Next base: position 82,203,794 of record JAZHRO010000024.1, read on the forward strand.
AGTAGAAGCATTCCTCTACTTGTCCTTGGAAAGAACATAAATTCTAGTTAATTAAATTACCTTCTTTTAGCTTTTTGTTGCAATTGTTACTGTTGTTCTAGCACTTATTCTACTTCCACTCCCTAATTACTCTAGGCATCCACTTTCCTAGAGTGAGCTTAGGTAGTAGACTTTTTAATTTCTTAAGTTTTAACTTAGCATTTTAGGTGTTAGCACTCTTTTGTCACAATTCGCACCTTGCCCGTATTATTTCAAAACACAATATATATATATATTTAAAATACCGAAAATAAAGTTGAGATGTATTTTTAGAAAGAGAATTGAATTGCAATTTTTGCCTCCTAGGACGACCCTAGATACTCCCCTATCTAGGATATAAATTTAAAAGTGAAAGCGGATTTACACATTGCCACAACACTAAATTCCCTAATTAACAAATCGCATATTTTTGTTGTTAGTGGATGAGCGAGCGGTGCGTTTGCGTGGCGTGAGATCTAGATCATTGGATTGAGATACAACGGTCAAGGCTGCATCCTCCTTTGGCTTCAGAAGATGAAGGCACCGGTTTAAGATCCACTCTCAGCCATTGGATCTTGATCCAACAGCGGAGAGGCGTTGGCGCTAGAGGCTTCAGCGGTTGTGTGCGGCCGGTTGGGCGGCCGAGATGGCACCACATGGCACCATCTTGGTCGTCCATCTTCTGGGTGATGTAGATGGTAGCACGGGTATCATATTGAGTCGATTTTCGCACCGTTTGGCTGCGATCGTCGATTCGAATCCATCCATGCGGTTGGATTTGTCGTCTGAAGTACGGATTAATAACATCTTGGCCCTTGATCTTCTAGGGTTCCTCAGTCTCTATCTGATGCTACGGATATCCGATTAGGGCGATCTTGGAGTCGTTGAACTCCAATCGTCGACCTGATTAGATCTGTATGGTTGGATCTTTGATCCGAGGCCCCGAAAAAAAGTCGCCTGTCCTTGAATATAAAAGGAGACAGTTAACCTCCATTTTATTCAGACTAATCTAAATGCAAGATGATGCATGCTATGCAATATTTATAGTATGTAATGCAATTATATGCTTAAGAACATGCATAAATAGATATTTTATGTAATATAAACATTTTACATCACACCCCCATGCCTATCTTTTGCTAGTCCCTAGCAAACACTACATGCTATTTATAAAAGAATTAGGTTGGATTATTTGGGCATAAGTTATTTTCACCATTAAGAAAATGTTTACTTAGGATCTGAACTTTCAAAGATACAACAGTGCCCAGGTATCTACCAAAATGCAGACCACCTCAAGCCCTCACCTTATTCAAAGAAAAATTTCTTTTTCTCTTTTTCTTCTTTTCTAATTTTTTGATTTTTGAGTTTAAGGTTAAAGGGTGGCTTTCTACAGCCATTCAACTCACCCAAGATTTGATGAGAACCCTAAGTTCTAAGCATCTTATTGTGAATGTGATAGACTCGTTGATCAGCAATTAAAGCAGACTTCGGGTTTCTACGTCTCTAGGTAACCTTAAAAAGTGAGTTCTGCCTAATGGTGTATCTTTTCAACCGGTAGCTTTCTCCCTACTTTTATTTTTATGGGGTCAACACAAGGGTGAATCCAGTGTATATCTCCCCGGTTTATTTTACTTCTCCGCTTCTTCCTAAGTGTTTTGGGAATTTTCAGTGCATTTCTTGAACTAGGTTCTAGATAACCGGTTGATGAGATGTTACCACCGACAACTTGCTAGCCATACTCGTATGGTGAAGTGTGGCTTATTTCTTTTTCGTTTCTCCTTTTCTTTTTCTTTTTTTTTTCTTTTTAAGTAGGTGGCTTCCCTAGTCTAAGATTTACCTAAAGGCAGCAAGAAGAGAATGGTTCAGTGACTGGGCTCTGGACAACCTACCTATGGGCTATTACCCACAATAACTTGCTAGCCATATCACCCTAGAAGGTTCATTAGCTACCCAATTTTCGTTAAAATCGCCGATCAACAAGTCAGTTAAGAGAAAGTGTGTAGATGCTTAAGACTCAAAGTTCCCTCAAATCAAAGGATGGGTTGATAAGTCATATACTTATCACCCAAACTTATTTACTCAAATTACAATAAAATTAAGATGGCGAGGACTCGAAAAATAAATCCACATTTTAGTGGATACATGGGCCGATTAAGTCCAAAGACCTGAAGGGTCTTTGTGTTCCGATCTTAATGTAATATTTTCTAAGATTGAAATGTCCTAATGTCCAAATATTCCTTCCTAATTGAAATTTTTTTTTTAATGTATATATAAGAAGAGAACTACAAGAATTTCACAAAGCTGACAAAATGATTCAAAAATGAATCCACCCCCCCATGCCTAGCTGATGCAATGTCCATATTGAGAAAAAGAGACATGAAAGAAAGGGTAGAGTATGAAAGATATCACCTGAATATGAAGCTCGGGTCAGCTTTGTGCCATATGTACAACTGTTGAGTTTAATGTTGTCAGCTAGGCGAAGTCCAGCCAAAGAATTCACAATATGGCTAGAGCAACCGTGTCTGAAACGGGTTCTGGAAGAGTACGGTCAATAACAGGCTTCAGATGTTGACCATTGACTTTAAATGTGTTACCTGTCTTTGGGTCAGAGATCCGAACGGCTCCATTTGGAAAAATTTGGTCGATAATGAACGGGTTGTTCTATTTAGATCTAAGTTTGCCGGGAAAGAGCTCAAGTTGAGAATCGAATAACCAGATCTTCTAGTTTGGCTCAAAGCTCTTGCAGGAAATCAATTGATCATGTAGAGCTTTGGTCCGAGCCTTGTAGATCTTGTCATTCTCATATGCATCATTTCTAAGCTCTTCCAGCTCAGATAGTTGGAGTTTCCTGGTCTTCCCAGCTAAGTTCAGATCTAAATTGCATTGCTTGATCACCCAGAATGCCCTATGTTCAATCTCTACGGGTAGATGACATGCCTTTCCATACACCAAACAAAATGGAGACATGCCGATGGGCGTTTTATACACCGTACAGTAGGCCCAAAGAGTGTCCTCAAGCTTTTGAGTCCAGTCCTTGCAATTAGGCCTAACCATTTTCTGCAGAATATTCTTGATCTCCCGATTGGAGATCTTGGCCTGTCCATTCGTCTGGGGATGGTAAGGTGTGGAGATTCGGTGATTAACCCCATATTTGGCCAACAAATTCCAAAATTGGGCATTAGTAAAATGAGTGCCACCATCACTGATGATGGCCCTCAAAATCCCAAACCAGATGAAGATATTTTTCTTGACAAAATCAATGACCACCTTGTGGTCATTGGTTCGGGTAGGAATCGTCTCAATCCATTTGGACACATAATCAATAGCAACAAGAATGTACTGATGTCCAAATGAAGGGAGAAAGGGTCCCATGAAATCGATGCCCCAAACATCGAAGATTTCGACAGGAAGAATTGGGTTTAAAAGCATCATATCTCTCTTAGTTATGCTCCCGAGTGCCTGGCATCGAGAACATGACCTTGAGAAATCCTGGGCGTCCTTAAATAAAGACGGCCAATAGAAGTCAGATTGCAAAATTTTTGCAGCCGTCTTTTTCCCAGAGAAATGTCCACCACACATAGATGCATGGCAGAACTCAAGTATACTGTTGAATTCATTCTCCAGAACACATCGGCGAATAATTTGATCAGAGCCGATGCGGTACAGTTCAAGGTCCTCCCAGAAGTAGTATTTGGCCTCAGATTTAAGTCTATCCCCTTATTGCTTGGTCCAATTCTGGGGGATTTGACCAACGGCCAAATAATTAACAATGTCAGCAAACCACGGGGTTTGGACACCTGAAACTGCAAGGATAGCTTCATCCGGAAAAGTATCAGCAATCGGGACATCCGAACAAGAAGAATCACCTAAAAGTCTCAACAAATGATCCGCCACCACATTTTGTACCTTGATTTTATCCTTGATTTCAAGATCAAATTCTTGAAGCAAAAGAATCCAATGAATAAGCTAGGGTTTGGAATCCTCTTTGGCCAAGAGATGTCTCAAGGCCGAGTGGTCGGTATAAATGATGACATGAGACGCTAAGAGATAAGCCCTGAATTTTTCCAAAGCAAATACTACGGCTAGTAATTCCTTTTCAGTAACAGTGTAATTCCTCTGGGCTTCATCCAGAGTTTTACTAGCTTAGTAGATGACAAAGGGCTTCCTATTTATTTTCTAACCAAAACTGCCCCGACCGCGTAATCAGAAGCGTCGATCATGATCGCAAAAGGGGTTGTCCAAATCGGTGGTTGCAACACTGGAGCACAAGTGACTGCCATTTTCAGGAAATCAAATGCCTTACGACATGATTCGTCGAAAACAAACGACGTTTCTTTGGCAAGAAGATTGCTCAGAGGACGAGCAACCTTTGAGAAATCCTTGATGAATCTTCTGTAGAATCCCACATGACCAAGAAATGATCGAATTTGTTTAACAGATGTGGGAGGAGGAAGTTTAGCGATAGCATCAACCTTAGCTTTATCCACTTCAATTCCCCATTCAAAGATTACATGACCCAAGACGATGCCTTCTTGTGTCATGAAATGACTCTTTTCCCACCTAAGGACCAATCGTGTTTTGATGCATCGCTTAAGAATCATTTCTAGATTAGCCAAACAAGAGTCAAATGAATCTCCAAAAATAGAGAAATCATCCATGAAGACTTCCATAAACTCTCTCACCATGTCAGAGAATATGACTAACATACACCTTTGAAAAGTTGCAGGTGCATTGCATAAACCGAAAGGCATCCTATGGAAAGCAAAGGTTCTGTAGGGACATGTGAAAGTAGTTTTTTATTGATCCTCGGGATGGATAGGAACTTGGTTGTATCCCAAGTAGCCATCAAGAAAACAGAAGTACTTCTGCCCGGTTAGTCTTTCCAAGATTTGATCAATGAAAGGCAGGGAGAAATGATCCTTTTTCGTGGCTGTGTTCAGCTTCCTGTAATTGATACAAACCCTCCAAGAGGAAGCTGAACGAGTTGTGACAGATTCTCCTCTCTCATTAGTCACAACGGTAATCCCGGCTTTCTTGGGAATAATCTGCATGGGACTTACCCAGGGACTATCAGAGTTTGGATAAATAATTCTTGCATCGAGCCACTTAATGATTTCCTTTTTTACCACTTCTCACATATTTGGATTTAATATCCTCTACATCTGGCGAGAAGGGTGGGATCCATCTTCCAAGAATATTCTATGATTGCAGTAATATGGCTCGATCCCCCTAAGGTCATGAATGGTCCAACCAATTGCCTCCTTGTGTTCCTTCAGGACCTTGATCAATTTAATCTCCTGCTCCTTTATTAATTTAGCATTGATAATCATAGGGAGCATCTTCTGTGGTCCTAAAAATTGATATTTCAAATTCTCAAGTAATGATTTCAGTTCAAGCTGGGGCAGGTTGATGATTGAAGGTAAAGAAGATGCTAATGACTCATCAAGAGGAAGAGGTTGAGAGTGAACAAAATCAATAACCTCTTCAGAAGATGGCAGATCTGCCATAGAGGGTTGCGGGTCCAATTCATCATCAAAGGAGGAACTTTCAATTGAAGAAACCATCAAATAAGTTTCAATGTTCACATTATCCTCCTCAAGTTCCTCAATAAATCCACAATCCTCAAATTTATTAATCGCCTTAAAAATATCCAATTTCATTCGTTGATCCCCAAAGTCAATTTCCATGCTACCGCTTTCACAGTTAATGTTGGTCTTAGCAGTAGCCAGGAACGGACACCCCAGAATGATGGGCGTGTTCCTCAGATTTTCCGGTACATACATGTCAAGGATAAGGAAATCTACATGAAAATAGAAATCCTTGACCTTAACTATAACATCTTCAATAACACCTCACGGATTTATGACCGAACGGTTCGCTAACTGCAGCATTACTGAAGTCAGCCGAAGTTCACCTAATCCAAACTTCTCGTAAAGAGAAGTCAAAATTAGGTTGATGGATGCACCCAGATCCAAAAGTGCTCTATCAAACGTGTAATCTCCGATGATGCAAGAAATCAACGGAAAACCTGGATCTCTCTTTTTCTGTGGGAGGTGTGCAGGATAACAGAACTAGCCTGCTCGAAGAGTACCACCTTCCTCAGAACATATTCTCTCGACTTATGCTTTTGTGTACATAAATCCTTTAAAAATCTCGCGTAAGCCGATATATGCTTGATAGCATCGAGGAGTGGGATATTGATCTCAACATTCTTAAAAATATTCAGAAGCTCCTCATTGCTATCAACAGACTTCTTCTTCTTTGATTTGACCAAAGCTTCAGGAAAAGGAACATGAGTCAGATCTTTGGAATCAGGTTCCTGAGCCTTAATTTCTTCTCCAGAATTCTCCTCTCTCTCCTCAGGTTGTTCAGGATTCGGTAAATTAGAACAGTGTGGTTGTGGATCATAAGTTTGCTTACCACTCCTCAAGGTAACAAAATTTGCCGATGCATAAGAGTTTGGGTCTTGGGGAGGGTTAGGAAAGATTGGAGGGGCTTGATTAGCCAATAATTGTTGATGTGCAGAAGAAGAAGAGGAAGGACCCTACTCAACCACCTGAGCATGTGCGTGTGGGTCCCTCTGATTTTCGTACCCATAGGCTTGGTTGCCCGGATTCAGAATATTTCGCGGGTTGGGTACGAGTTGGGATGGTAGAGATTCGGGTTGAAGAGAGTTAACAATGAGCCCGGTCTGCAAGTTGTCCAGCAAGGTTTTCATTTGCTGCATAAGCTGCAGCATGTATCCTTGCATCTCTACCATTTGCCGGTTCAAATCAGCCTACCCTACGGGTTGACGGGCATTCCAAGCTGGCTGATTGACCTGATTTGGGGGCAACTGAGTATACACATGACCCTGACCCATTGGTCGTTGCGGAGCATAGTTGCTGGGTCAGAATTAGGTCTGTTGCCTCGGGTTTTTCCAAGAGAAGTTAGGGTGGTTTCTCCAACCTGGATTATAATCATTAGAGTAGGGGTTGGATCTAACATTCTCCTGTACAACACAGACATCCTCATAGGGTGAGGATGGAGAGAAAGAAAGGGAAGGATCAGAAAAATTGGGATCAAAGGCCCCAGTTTGGAACCCGTGGGGTTCCGAATAATGCTGACTCACAGGTTGAGCCGCACCGAGTTGATTCACGAACTCCCGTCCAGAAGGAGCTCGCGAAGAATGGAATCCTGAATTTTGGGATTGAGTGGATCGAGAGTTCATAGAATTTCAAGCCATCCACTCTTCCATTCTCTTAGCAACCAAGTCCACCTTATCAAGTTTGTTACAAATCAATTCCATATCAAATGAATGAGAGTCATGGACTTCATTAACATTTGATCTGGGCTGCTGGGACCAGTTAAAAGTGTCCATGGAGGCATGATTGATTGAATTCTCGCTCATTTCCTTAAACAAATCGTGAGCACCATCTGCATCTTTGTTGAGGAAATTGCCTCCGCAAGAAGCATCCACGTGATTTCTGAGTTATTTAGTCAACTAGTGGTAGAAGATCTGCACGAGTTGCCATTTCGGCACCTCGTGGTGTGGACACCTCCGCAATAGGTCTTGGAATCACTCCCAGGACACATGAAATTGCTCCCCCGACCGCTGGGTAAAGGTAGTGATTGCCCGTCTCAAGGCATTGGTACATCCAACAGGGAAGAATTTCTTCAGAAAGGCAGATTTCAACTCATTCCAAGTTGCAATTGGTCTTCCTATAGTCCTGTACCAATGAGCGGCTTTATCTCTAAGAGAGTGGGGGAAGAACCTCATGATCATTTGCTCCTCATTCACGTTTCATGCCTTAGTGGTCTGGACCAAAGTGGTCAAGTCCTCCAAGTGCTGAAACGGGTCTTCGGAGCCAAGCCCATGGTAATATTTGATCAGGCTTAACACCTGGGGCTTGATTTCTACGTCTCCGGCCAGAATCTAGACGTCGGGACATTCCCTGTAATTTGAAGGATCATAAAAATCCTTCACGGGCTGAGTGTCCTGCATTTTCTGGAACCATTCATGCATTCTCTGCATTTGTTCCAGCTGCCTTTAAAATTCCTCCTGTGGATCCTGAGGCAGAGGAGGATGTTGATCGGCCATGGGACCAATTTGACCAAAATCCAATTTGCACCTCCTAGAATACTCTAGTGGTCCTTCCAATTGGGGATTCAATGATCGTCTTCCCATTATAAACTAGGAAAAGGTCGGAAGGACTGGGGATAAGGACCCTGCAGCACAACAAAACAAGCCTGTCCTTAACTGGGGTAGCCTAAGGATCTAGACTCCCAAAACCCACCTTAAGATTACAAATGATTTACTCTACTTGTGTCAGCTCAATCCAACCAGTTAGAAGGAGGGACTGGGGAGAAGGTTCTTCCTTCGGCTTGTGCCTCCGGTTCCTAGTATACCCCCCAGCTGCGGTCGTTTGATGCTACTCCCCTAGCTAGGCATCAGATTAATCAATACAAGCAGGTTAATCATGAACAATCTCAGACTAGGCCCCGAAGAGCAAATCAGTCCTTAAGGCCAACATCTACTCGATTTTATTGAGGCCTGGGATTTGATGAGAACCTCGTCATAAACCCTAAACTAGCACCATCTAACCCAGATTTGCAAGAAAAAGCTCCTACATAACTATGAAAGGCTTGACTCAGAGAGATTCTGAGTTTGTGAAGAAAATAAGAACTAAGGGGTAAAAATGCAATTTCACCAACTCAATCTGAAAATGGGGTAACTCAGGATCCAAACTTAGGTCAAACCAACCTAATAAGAAGAAAAGTGGGATGAATTGATCCAATAAGGGCTACATCAACTCCAAGGAATTAAATGACATCCTATAACCCTATGAACAAACCCACTTCAATTCACGAGATTCGAGGCAAATAAAAAATCTACTAAACCCTCTAAAATTCATAGAAAAATAATATCTAGGGCTTAGAACCTTCAATTTGACCTTAGGAACCCATTTTGACCTACATTGAGAACCAGGCCCAATTAATGACTTAATTTGGGTCTTTACGTAAATTGACCAGTCAAACAAGGTTTAATCTAGAAATAAAATTCACCATTAGAATCCTTAGGTCATAGTTAGTCATGTATAAAAACTTGAGCCTAAGAAGAGACCTTCTTGACCAACTTTATATTTTGGTCCTCATCCATTACTTTTTGACCCTCAACTTTTGAAACCCTCACTTTTGGCCCCTAAGTCTTCTTTGTTCTTTGCATTTGGGTCCTCCCTACAAAACCCTGAGCAGCGCCATGCTCCGGCGACTTTGCGCGGAGCATGGCGCCGTGCAGGGTGAGGGAGACCCTCTGCCAAGACAACCAGGGGTTCCCTGCGACGTCTACTGTCACAGGGACACCTCCATGGTCTCTGCGGCCGCCCATACCTCCCGTGCGACCGCACGGAAGGTATGGGTCTCCATCTTTGGCATCCTCCGGCGAGGGAGGCACGTCGCCTCCCTCCGCCCTCCTCTCTGATCTCACCTCTATAAAAGTCGCCTCCGTCTACCGCACTCAGCATCTCGGTTCTGAAGGAGAAACACCCCCCTCCTTCCTCTCTTCCCTCTCTGGTAGAAGCCCTCCAGCTCCGGCGATTCTTCCTCCTCCTCCTCGTCGCTCTGCCGCAATACCAGCAGCAGAGTCGCCTTCGCCCGCTCTTCCAGCATCGTGCCGTACCCAGCGCACGCTCTCCCGCTCTCTCCTCGCCGCCGCCCCCTCTCTCTGGGCACCTTCTTCTCCGGCGACAGTCGAAACGACTGCCGCCCTGCTCCGTCCCCCTCTCGTCCCTCCAAGTAGGTACAGTTCTTTCCTTTCCTCGCCTCTTTCTTTTCCCTACTTCAATTTGCTCAACCACCCTTTGACCGCGCCTGATCACCCTCACCTTCTCCATCTTCGGCCAACCTCCGGCGACTCGCCCCCATCATTCCACCACCCCACACGACTCACCGACCAACCCAAAACCTCCACCTCATCACGCTGAACCATTTCCGCCCCTTCATTTCCTACCATTCGCCACCTTAAGACCCCCCGAACAAACCCATTCCCCTAGCCACAGTCTGACCTAGGGCAGCCCCTGCACGTTGCCCCACGACCTGCCAGACCCCGCACCACCTTCGCCATGCCACGGCGAAGGTCCCCCGCTTGTCTGATTAGGCCGAAGGGCCGTATTTCTGTGAACAGGTCACCCGTCCTCCGCCGCCATTACTGAACAGGTGGAGCTTCTTCCGCCTGCAGCTGCAGCGTCGCTTCGCCCAGGCTTGCGCTCCAGGACGCACGCCTCACCCTCACGCGCCTGCCCAGGTCTGTAGTTGGGGTGAAAGCCCCGCACACAGCCGCGATTGCCTGTAGCTTTCTCAGCTGCAGGCACCAAATTGGGGCGGGACATTTAGTCCCACCTCGGTAGTTCTGAAGTCCGCGCACCCGCATAAATGCAAAAAGTGCTATAGGCTTATCGCCTCAGCACACGGGGTGAGGTCCCTCTCACTTGCTTACCCAGCCTCGTCCGCGACCACCCCCCGCGGACTTGGCCTGGCCCGCTTACCCGACCTGCACTCCTCGCCCACCACCGCACGCCAGTGGGCCTGGACCCGGGCGCGACCCGTACCCGAATACCCGGCAGCTCTGGGAGAGCTATCCTACGAGCGAAATCTGAGAGAGAGAGACGTGGGGGAGGGTAGGGTTAGGTTTTGCCCTGACCAAGCTGTGAGTGTGCAGGCTGAGGCAGAGAAGAAGAAGAAGAAGAGAAAGAAGGAAGGAGCAGCCAGAGCCGTGGCTACTTGAAGCAAAGCAGAAGAAGAAGGACTGCGAGAAGAAGAAGAAAGAAGGAAGGAGGACGCACTGTAGCAGAGGCTACTTAAGTCGTCTGATTGAAAAATCAGACGACGCTCTGAAGAAAAAGAAGAAGAAGGAAAGAAGAGCAGTCACCGCAAAGAAGAAAGAAAGAAGAAGAATAGAAGGAAGAAGACAAAGAGCTGAAGGAGAAAGGAGAGAGAAGCAGAACACAAAGAGAAAGAAGGAAAGCTTGGAAGCAAAAGAAAAGGAACAGAAGAACAGAAGAGAAACAAGAAGAAGAAAGAAGACTGAGGAAGACAAGAGAAGAGAAGAGAAGAAGAAAAAGCCAACAAGACAAATCTCTCTCTCTCTCTCTCTTTCATTTTTGTAATAGAAACTTTGTACTTCTATAATACAGTTTGCTCCCTGAGTTCGACCTCGGGAAAACTTTTATTTCCGAGTAACAAATTGTATTAAACTGGTAACCGCTCCTCTACACTATACTATGGCGAAATATTAGAAATATTAGAAATATTAGAACTGTAGACGAGAGTAGCAGCCAGTTTTTGACGCCGTTGCCGAGGAGCAACGGCTATTCTAGAAGTTATAAAAGTTCTATTCATAAGTTCCTAATAAACTCTCTCTTTGGTGCAGGTACAGGAAGAAAGAAAGACGCAGCCGCACCACAACCACTCCAAGGACAGGTAACTTCCCGTTAAACCCTAAAATTGAAAGAGGAAAAACAAAGAAAAACTAGGAGTAACCTGTCTTTTCATACATAGTAATAGCTGCATGTTCTCAGAACCACTATTCCTGCACACAATTTTAAAAGGTAATTAAGGGCTAGCACATCCTTGCTTGAGCCCTAATTACCCAAACAAGGAGTTAAATGGACCAAGTAGAGCCAACATAAGGTCAAACATTAGGATTTCAGAGACACGCCCCTTAATCAAGAATTGAGAAAATCCAAAAGAGGTGTGCCCAAGCCATTGATTGAAAATAATTAATAAGAAAAATCCTAAACAATTGGCTCTCTCTAAACACTTGAATCCTAAAAACAAGGCCTAAATTCTCAAGGGAACCACTGGGTGAAGTTGACCCCTAGGGTCAACCAACCTTCAAATTAGGCCACCTTGTTCACAAAAACACCTAAGAGTTCAAGTGAAACCTTAAGCACCCTGATCTTAAAATAAAAAAGGTAGACTTAAGAGGTCAAGATCCCCATTCTGGTCTACCTAGAACCGCAGTGACAAGAGAGGTCGGGTGGGGGAAACCCTGTAACCCGTGGGGACGCTCTACCATGTAGGAGTCTTCGCGGGACTCACCCTCTCTGGCTGCCCAGGTAATTCTCAGGTGGACGATCTTTCTGATCAAGGGGTCCATCTGCCCCGCACCTCTATAGTCACCCAACACATTTTTGAGTGTCTTGATTGGGTCCAGCACCTTCTAAACTCCTCTATTCCAACAGTGCATGAACGGTAGGAGATCCTTAAGACCACCCTTAAGATCTCCTTTAGGAATTCACTCTCGTCAAGGCCAAGCCTCGACGCCCGTGTTTGAACAGCAATCCTACCCCATCATTCTCTCATCTGATTCTGAATCAAACTCTTCTTCTTCCCCCATCATGGCTCAGCCTGTTGAGGAAGAAAACAATCTGGAGCACCAGCTCCAGCGACTCAACGACCTCTTCCAAAACTTTGTGCACTCACCGCAGTGTCCTATGATGCGGGACCATTATAATCCTGCTGCGGTGGCCATCGAGCCTCGAGTCAGAATCCCGATTGGAGGACCTGATTCTGAATTAAAGCCCAACATAATTCATGCTATACCTAAATTCCATGAGCTTAATTCCGAAGATCCCTTCCAGCACATCAAGCAACTAAAGCATCTGGCCCAAACTTTTGGGTCAGATGCGCAAAATCGAGATATTCTTCTCATGAAGATGTTCTCCTTTTCTCTTATGGACAAGGCCACTCATTGGTATCAAACTCAGACTCGGCCGATCAACACTTGGGAAGAACTTCAGTCCGAGTTTTTGAAAAAGTTCTTCCCCGTTGGTCGGACCAATGCCTTGCGCCATCAGATTACGCACTTCACTCAACAAACAGGGGAACCTCTCCATGAGGCATGGGATCATTTTCAGGATCTCATGAGAAAGTGCCCCCATCACGGAGTTCCTAAATGGGAACAGGTCCAATCTTTTTACCAGGGACTCCGTGAGGATATCCGTCTTTTCGTCAATGCAACCTGCGGAGGAAATATCATGGGTCAGCATGAGGACACCGTGTGGGAGATTCTCGAAAACATGTGTGAGAACTCCATCAACAATGACTCCATGGGATTATTCGACAGGACGAATACCCGCGCATCGACGAATATTAGGGGAGCACATGAGATGTAGGGCCTGTCCGCATCAGTCGACCTGGAATTAAAGGCCAGTCGATTGGACAAGGTCTCGATTATTGAAAATAAGGTGGATGAGTTGACTCAGCACCTGCAGCGAGCCACCTCTGCGCATAACCTCTTTGCACCGCCTCCTTCCACAAGGGAAACTGTGCAAAACATTCTCCATCGATCCTCTCCTAGGATGGATCCATCATCCGAATCTTTGACCGGAGGTCCTTCCGGTTCTTTCTACACCAGCCCGGGGAATACCAACCCCTCTTTCTCTGACTCTCTGGAGGTTCCTCAGACCTGCGAGGACCTCAACGCCATCCAGAATGACCCGTTCTCCAACACCTATAACCCTGGATGGCGAAATCATCCCAACTTTCAGTGGGCAGGAAATTCCCAAACCCAAAGACCACCCTTTCAACCCCGCCCACAACCCCCTCATCCTTACCAGCCGCCTCAGCCTCGGCCCAACCCTACTTATCCATCAGGGTCAAATCAGGATCAAATGTCCCTTATCCTTCAGACTCTGGTTGACATTCAAAGAATGAATGCGGCTATTCAAAAGCAACACAAGGATGAACTTACAGAGGTCTGAAACCAATTGGCCTAGTTGGCAAACTCTCGCCAGCCAGGCACTCTTCCTTCCCAACCTCTTCCTAATCCAAATAACGTGCCAACCCAGCGGCGCATTATGAACCCAAACCCGGGCCATGCCCATATGATTTATCAGGCCCCCTCTGTTCCTTCACCCGACGGGATAGAGGCCTCCACTTCTTTTGCAGGTTACTAGCAGCAACCTATCCTACCCAATCCCAACCAAAACCAGGCAGGACTTAATTCTGTAACAACCCGTAGTGGTAAGGAAACCCAAGACCCACCTCATCCAAACCACTCCAAGCCTGGTAGTGATCCCAAGCCTAGGACCGTAATCCAGGACGTTCCTACCCCAATCCCAGATCCAAGACCTGGACCTATCCTAGAAGAACCAACCAAGATTCCATTTCCCGAGGCCTTGACCAAGGGAAAGAAGACCACCAAGCCCGTGGCACCTGAGGAGGACCTGGTCAAGCTCTTTGATCAGGTTCACATAAACATCCCCTTGATGGATGCAATCCGCCACGTACCGGCTTACGCACGATTTTTAAAGAATGTGTGTACACCCCAGCGTAAGCCGCGAACCAAGGGTGGGAGTCCAATTGTTCTATCAGAGCAAGCTAGCTCTGTTATCCTAAGTAGACTCCCACCCAAGGCAAAAGATCCTGGTACTCCCCTGATTTCCTGCAAGATAGGTGATACCCAATTTGATAGAGCTTTGCTAGACTTGGGTGCATCCATAAATCTGATACCCACATCCTTACTTGACCATCTAGAAGAATCGGAGCTAAAACCAACCGAGGTGACATTACAATTAGCAGATCGATCTATAAAGTCACCAAAAGGGATTCTCGAGAATGTTATTGTAAGAGTGCGGGATTTCTATTTCCCTGTGGACTTCATAGTCTTGGATATGGACGTGCCTGAGAACCCTAGGGAAACACCAATCATTTTAGGGAGACCTTTCTTGGCTACTGCTCGAGCCAACATTAGCTGTGAGGAGGGCCAAATAGAGCTCAAATTTGGGGATCAAACCTTGAAAATTGATATATTTAAGGCCCAACAAGGAATTAATTACGGTGTCATCGAACAAATTTGTGACTTAGGGCTTTGGTTGATGAAACACACTTCCAGAATGACCTGATTATGCCTCATCAACCACAGAAAGATCTTGACCCGCAAACAGAGGAGTCAAATCCAGACATAAACAACTCAATAACTCCTACCCTTGAACCTCAGGTCTATGCTGAACCACCCACTGCTGCTAATAACCCTATCCTCGAACTGAAGCCTCTTCCTACTCACTTAAAATACATCTTTCTGGGTTCTAATCAGACCCTCCTTGTGATTATCAATTCCAACCTCAATCCCGAACAGGAATCCCGTCTGATTACTGTCCTCCAGCAACATTGCAGAGCCATCGGGTGGACTCTCGATGATTTGACTGGAATAAGTCCCTCTTATTGTACTCATCATATCTATTCAGATGAGGGCGCACGACCTTCTCGTGAAATGTAGAGACGTTTGAACCCTAATCTGCAGGAGGTCGTGAAGAAGGAGATCATCAAGTGGTTAGATGCCGGAATCATCTACCCGATCTCCGATAGTCGTTGGGTGAGTCTGATTCAGGTTGTGCCTAAGAAGGTAGGACTCACCACTATAACGACTGAGACCGGAGAAATCATTCCTACCCAATTAGCCAACGCATGGAGAATCTGTATAGATTACCGCCGAATCAATTCCTACACGAAGAAGGATCATTTCCCACTACCTTTCATTGATCAAATTCTCGAGAAACTAGCGGGAAATAGGTTCTTCTGCTTTCTTGACGGGTACTCCGGTTATAACCAGGTGGCAATCCATCCTGAGGACCAAGAAAAGACCACGTTCACCTACCCCTTCGGAACATACGCTTTCCGAAGGATGCCTTTCGGTCTTTGCAATGCACCCGCTACCTTTCAGCGGTGCATGCTTGCCATATTCTCAGATATGGTGGGTGATTTTCTGGAAGTCTTCATGGATGACTTTTCAGTTTTTGGAGAATCTTTTAACGATTGCCTCCAACACTTGGTCCAAATACTCAGGCGGTGCATCGAGGTGAATTTGGTTCTTTCCTGGGAAAAGAGCCATTTCATGGTGCCTGAGGGAATTGACCTGGGACACTTAATTTCAGAAAAACGCATCCAAGTGGATCGAGCTAAGGTTGATCTGATCTCTCGCCTTCCTATGCCTAGCTCGGTCAGGGACATCTGTTCTTTTTTGGGGCACGTCAGTTTTACCGTCGTTTCATTCTGGATTTCTCGAAAATCGCGCGCCCCTTGACTTCTCTTCTCTCTAAGGATGTACCCTTTGAAATCTCCAAGGAATACACACTAGCCTTTGAAAACCTGCATGACCGAGTCACCCAGGCACCTATCCTACAATCCCCTGACTGGTCTCAACCCTTTGAGATCATGTGCGATGCATCTGATTTTGCTGTAGGAGCGGTCCTGGGTCAGAAAGCTGATGGGAAACCTGTGGTCATCTACTACGCTAGCAAGACACTTAACGAGGCTCAGCCTAACTATATAGTTACGGAGAAAGAGCTGCTAGCCGTAGTATTTGCCCTTGAAAAGTTCCAATCGTATCTTCTGGGTTCCCATGTCATCATTTACTCGGATCACACGGCTCTAAGGCATCTCCTTGCCAAGAAGGATGCGAAGCCCCGACTAATTCGTTGGATCTTGCTGTTGCAAGAATTCGATCTTGAGATTCGCGACAAGGTAGGAAGGCAGAATGTGGTAGCCGACCATCTATCTCGTCTTCCTTCTGAGATTATCAACCCTTCCGGACCCATCACAGAACATTTTCCTGATGAGCACCTGCTTACTGTCGGTACTAGACTTCCATAGTTTGCTGATATAGTAAACTACTTGGCATCTCATCAGACCCCGTCTGATTAGCCGAAGGCCAAGAAAGACAAGTTGCGTTCTGATGCCAAGTATTACATCTGGGAAGACCCATACCTTTTCCGCATAGGTGCTGATCAAATCATTCGGAGATGTGTCCCGGAAGAGGAATTCAACAATATCCTCTCTTTCTGCCATGACCAGGCATGCGGTGCCCATTTATCTGGGTATAAAACCGCATCAAAAGTCCTCCAGTGTGGTTTTTACTGGCCTACACTATTCAAAGACGCATACAGTCACTGCAAGGCATGCAGTCGTTGCCAAACTTTGGGCAACATGAGCCGTCGCGACATGATGCCTTTGCAGTCGATTCTCGTATGCGAAATCTTTGATGTTTGGGGGATTGATTTTATGGACCCCTTTCCTATTTCGGATGGTTTCGAATACATTCTACTTGCTGTGGACTACGTGTCCAAATGGATTGAAGCCATACCGACCCGAACCTGTGATCACAAAATCGTTCTCAAATTCATTCATCAAAACATTTTCTCAAGGTTCGGAATTCCCTGTGCTATAATCTTTGATGGAGGGACCCACTTTACAAACGCTCAATTTAGGTCACTGATGACCAAATACGAGGTGTCTCATCGAATCTCTACTCCTTACCACCCCTAAACTAATGGTCTAGCTGAGCTGTCAAATCGGGAGATCAAGAAGATCCTGCAGGTCACTGTTTGGCCTGACAGGAAGGACTGGTCGTCCCGACTTTCGGAAGCATTGTGGGCCTATAGGACCGCCCACAAAACCCAATTAGGCATGTCTCCCTTTAGACTGGTGTATGGAAAGGCATGTCACCTTCCCATAGAACTGGAGCATAAAGCCTATTGGGCAGTAGGGAACTGTAATCTAGATCTTTCGAAGGCTGGAACCCACAGGAAACTCCAAATCAGCGAGATCGATGATTTACGCCTAGATGCGTATGAGAACTTGCGAATCTACAAGGAGCAGGTTAAAGCCTTCCATGACAAGCATATCTCGAGAAAGATCTTTCATCCTGGTCAAAAGGTCCTACTCTTTGATGCCCGACTCAAATTTTTCCCAGGAAAACTGCGATCCAAGTAGGTTGGACCATATTTAGTCCGACAGGTTTTTGGTAATGGAGCTATCGAAATCAGTCCGCTCAGCCACGATTCTGAACCTTTCATCGTGAACAGTCAGAGACTCAAGCCGTTCATTGATGTGACTTCTACTCATTTGCCTGAATCATCTCTTATCCTCCATTCCCCTTGAGCTCATTGTGCCTAGCCGATGGCGTAAAACTCAGCGCTTAACGGGAGGCAGCCCGTCATTTTCTGAATATCTAAAACCCTTTTCACACTTTTATGCACTTAAAGTTCACCCTTTTAGACAGCCGACTCTACCTCAAATGCTTGCATCTGGGATTAGAAATCGTCTACAGAATTCATTCTGACCTATTCACTCATTAAAACATCTCTCTTAAGGAATGAACTAAGTAAATAAAAACCCCCTAAAACACAGTGAGGACATTGCAAACCTTAGGCATGGGGGGGTATAAAAGTGCAAAACTTGAAAAAAGGGGTAAAAAAAAAAAAGAGGAGAAAGGAAATTTTGTGGGAGAAAGGAAAAGAAACAAAAGGAGCACAAAAAAATGAAAGAAAAGAGTGATAGCCCTTAGTAAGAAACTAAGGAATTGACCTAAGTTCTAGACCTTATTCAAGAAAGGAAATGAAAGTGCATGGTGAGATTAGTAAGAATGCAAACTTTAGGCATTCTTGGATAGACTCTTAGTACCCATTAAGATCTTGACATTCCTCAAGAGGTTGAGGAAAATGAAAAGCTTAAGTATTAGGTCCAAAGCTTAGGGAGTATTTGACCTCATCAACTAACTTATGGTTTAAGGGACTCAGTAACCTAAGCACCCCAATCTCACACACAGCCTGGTTCAGTAAGCATAAAAATCAAAATCACGTAGAAGCGTCACAAAATTCTGAAAAATACACCTAGAATAGGAGCAGACGATCAACACAAGTTGATTTGGACGAGTTCCCAGTGCAGAGAGGCGTGAAATCCCCTCGAAGATGCGTAACAAAATATCATCTCCTCGGTGCTTGTCTCTTAGGATATTTACATATCCTACTGGGGGCATGTAAGCACTCTGCTGGTTCAGATTCCATGGATGCCATTATCACGAAGTGTCAATTGCTAGGGTCTAAATTCGGTCATGGAATACCATGGATGGGATTATCTCAAAATCTCAACAGCCAGGATTCCGGGGGTTGCCATGGGCAGTGCTATCTCGAAGCATCGATTGCCAGGAACCCTTGAGGATTGATGATGGGAGTAAGGAATCTAATACGGACCGTGTTGAAAAGCCAATCCTAGGCTAGAACTAAAAAGAAAAAGAAAGAAAAAAAACTCTCCAAACAGAAAAACTTTCTACCTCTCTCTCTTACAAAACGCACTGCGAACTGAACCAGGTCTACAATCATTTCAAGCACGGGTGCTTTAACCACAAAGTCCAATAGACCTTAGGTTAGTTCTTATGGGCCTTAAAAACCTTTGCCAAAGACTGAGGCTAAGGATACACAGATCTGGATCTTGGTTGGTACTAGAGTACCTTTTAAGCCTATGGTCAGCATTCTAACCTAATCTAAGTTCAAATGAAAAAGCACTTATCTGAAGTTGTTAAAAACATCATGGTCTAGACCAAAGGTTAAAACCTTAGGTTTTTGCTAAGGGACCAGCAAAAGCTAGGCATGGGGGTATGATGAGAACCTCATCATAAACCCTAAACTAGCACCATCTAACCCAGATTTGCAAGAAAAAGCTCCTACATAACTATAGAAAGGCTTGACTCAGAGAGATTCTGAGTTTGTGAAGAAAATAAGAACTAAGGGGTAAAAATGTAATTTCACCAACTCAATCTGAAAACAGGGTAACTCAGGGTCCAAACATAGGTCAAACCAACCTAATAAGAAGAAAAGTGGGATGAATTGATCCAATAAGGGCTACAGAAACTCCAAGGAATTAAATGACATCCTGTAACCCTAAGAACAAACCCACTTCAATTCACGAGGTTCGAGGCAAATAAAAAATCTACTAAACCCTCTAAAATTCATAGAAAAATAATATCTAGGGCTTAGAACCTTCAATTTGGTCTTAGGAACCCATTTTGACCTACATTGAGAACCAGGCCCAATTAATGACTTAATTTGGGTCTTTACGTAAATTGACCAATCAAACAAGGTCTAATCTAGAAATAAAATTCTCCATTAGAATCCTTAGGTCATAGTTAGTCATGTATAAAAACTTGAGCCTAAGAAGAAACCTTCTTGACCAACTTTACATTTTGGTCCTCATCCATTACTTTTGACCCTCAACTTTTGAAACCCTTGCTTTTTGGCCCCTAAGTCTTCTTCGTTCTTTGCATTTTGGTCCTCCCTGCAAAACCCTGAGCAGTGCCATGCTCCAGTGACTTTGCGCGGAGCATGGCACCGTGCAAGGTGAGGGAGACCCTCTGCCAAGACAACCGGGGGTTCCCTGCGACGTCTACTGTCGTAGGGACACCTCCATGGTCTCTGTGGCTGCCCATACCTCCCGTGCGAACGCACGGAAGGTACGGGTCTCCATCTCTGGCATCCTCCAGCGAGGGAGGCACGTCGCCTCCCTCCGCCCTCCTCTCTGATCTCACCTCTATAAAAGCCGCCTCCGTCTGCCGCACTCAGCAGCTCGGTTCTGACGGAGACACACCCCCTCCTTCCACTCTTCCCTCTCCAGCAGAAGCCCTCTAGCTCCGGCGGTTCCTCCTCCTCCTCCTCGTCGCTCTGCCGCAATACCAGCAGCAGAGTCGCATTCGCCCGCTCTTCCCGCGTCGCGCCGTACCCAGCGCACACTCTCCCGCTCTCTCCTCCCCGCCACCCCCTCTCTCTGGGCATCTTCTTCTCCGGCGACAGTCAAAACGACTGCTGCCCTGCTCCGTCCCCTTCTTGTCCCTCCAAGTAGGTACAGTTCTTTCCTTTCCTCCCCTCTTTCTTTTCCCTACTTCAATTTGCTCAACCACCCTTCGACCGCGCCTGATCACCCTCACCTTCTCCATCTCTGGCCAACCTCCGGCGACTCGCCCCCATCATTCCACCACCCCACACAACTCGCCGACCGACCCAAAACCTCCGCCTCATCATGCTAAACCATTTCCACCCCTTCATTTCCTGCCATTTTCCACCTGAAGACCCCCCGAACAAACCCATTCCCCCAGCCACAGTCCGACCTAGGGCAGCCCCTGCACGCCGCCCCACGACCTGCCAAACCCCGCACCACCTTCGTCGTGCCACGGCAAAGGTCCCCCGCTTGTCTGATTAGGCCGAAGGGCCGTATTTCTGTGAACAGGTCACCCATCCTCTGCCGCCATTGCTGAATAGGTGGAGCTTCTTCCGCCTACAGCTGCAGCGTCGCTTCGCCCAGGCTTGCACTCCAGGACGCGCTCCTCGCCCTCACGCGCTTGCCCAGGTCTGCAGCTGGGGTGAAAGCCCCGCACACAGCCGCGATTGCCTGCAGCTTTCTCAGCTGCAGGTGCCAAATTGGGGTGGGACATTTAGTCCCACCTTGGTAGTTCTGAAGGCCGCGCACATGCATAAATGCAAAAAGTGCTATAGGCTTATCGCCTCAGCACACGGGGTGAGGTCCCTCTCACCCGCTTACCCGGCCTCGTCCGCGACCACCCCCTGCGGACCTGGCTCGACCCGCTTACCCGACCTGCACTCCTCGCCCACCACCGCACACCGGTGGGCCTGGACCCGGGCGCGACCCGTACCCGAATACTTGGCAGCTCTGGGAGAGCTATCCTACGAGTGAAATCTGAGAGAGAGAGACGCGGGGGAGGGTAGGGTTAGGTTTTGCCCTGACCAAGCTTTGAGTGTGCAGGCTGAGGCAGAGAAGAAGAAGAAGAAGAAGAGAAAGAAGGAAGGAGCAGCCAGAGCCGTGGCTGCTTGAAGCAAAGCAGAAGAAGAAAGAAGGAAGGAGGACGCACTGTAGCAGAGGCTACTTAAGTCATCTGATTGAAAAATCAGACGACGCTCTGAAGAAAAAGAAGAAGAAGGAAAGAAGAGTAGGCACCGCAAAGAAGAAAGAAAGAAGAACAGAAGGAAGAAGACAAAGAGCTAAAGGAGAAAGGAGAGAGAAGCAGAACACGAAGAGAAAGAAGGAAAGCTTGGAAGTAAAAGAAAAGGAACAGAAGAACAGAAGAGAAATAAGAAGAAAGAAGACTGAGGAAGACAAGAGAAGAGAAGAGAAGAAGAAAAAGCCAACAAGACAAATCTCTCTCTCTCTCTCTCTCTTTCATTTTTGTAATAGAAACTTTGTACTCCTAGAATACAGTTTGCTCCCTGAGTTCGACCTTGGGAAAACTTTTATTTTCGAGTAACAAATTGTATTAAAATGGTAACCGCTCCTCTACACTATACTACGACGAAATATTAGAAATATTAGAAATATTAGAACTGTAGACGAGAGTAGCAGCCAGGATTGTAGAGCTTATGAAATGTGATGGGCCCTTAAAATGGGTTGTGCCCTTAATGATTGATTAAGTATTGTGTAAGTGTGTGCACAACTAGGGTTTTCAAGCAAGATTATTTGTGATGTGTAGATTTTAATGTTCAAATCTTGCTTAAGTGGCTTTTAGGGTTTAAAATTAGGTTGATTTCAATCAAGTTTGAGGCAAACCAGGCTTTCAAGCACGGGTGAAGATTGCTTTCCTTTAAAACCAGAAATAAAGTGGAGTGCCTGGAATAAACCTAGATTGAAAACCCTAAGGAGAAGCTACTTGATGAGTTGATTTTAGGTTGAGTGGTGTGACCCAAACAACTCAAACAACTGGCCACAACTGCACCACTAGGTTGGGCACACAGAGATTGTTAACCTAGAATGATTTCTACTCTTTTATGTGTTGATTTATGTGCTCCAGTTCCACTAATCAGAACCCGGTTGAGTAGAAGCAAATCAAGTAGGTTAAGTGCCTTGAATGTGGGTGTATGTTGTGTGTCTGTTGAAAATTACCCCACAAAATTATCCTTCTATTTTTTTTTTTTTTATAAGTGAGGGTGGAATGAGTGTGAGTGAAAATCCAAACAACCAAACTAATCCTAGGATTTATGCAAACACATAAGTTAATTGGAATTTGAATTTAATGTGACAAATGAAATCTATGGTAGGGGAAGAATGGGGAGCACTTACAGTTGTCTTCAACTGCACTATACTCCGGTCTACCGCTTGACGATTCCCTGATGGAGGTCTCTACAAAACAATAGACATAAGAGAAAGCAAGTTAGAAGACAATAAACTGCGTGAAATGCAAAAAGAAGATCTGAAATCATTGCCTCCCCGGCAATGGTGCCAAAATGTTGAAGCTACAGGTTACTACGCTATCGTATTTGGTTTTGAAAACTTGTCGTAGTTTGAAAGCGAAGAACTCGTGTTCAACAAATAGAATTTATACCGGAATATAAATCCCGGGTCGAACTCAGGGAGGCTACGTCGATCTAAATTCGCAATTATATTTTTTTTAGGATTTTTGTTGAAAAGCGGAGTAATTACAATGAAGCAATATAAACAATCAGAATAAGATAGAGAGAGAGATAAAACATTCACTTAATATTTCAAAATGTTTATACAATTAAACCAGTGAGAAATTACACTAGAAAGCAGGAAAACTATTACACTAGAAAGTAGGAAAATTCTACTCTAGAAAGCTGGAAAGAGGAATGGGAGAGAAGTTATCCTCCTCGACGATCGCTTGGAGGACGAGCCGGACGAGACGATACCTGGAAGATGGACGGAGCGGGAAGGAGGTTGAGGCAGGAGGAACGAGAACGAGGCAGCACGTCATCGTCGTCGCGGGATCCGCTTCTGAAATAGGGGTGAAAATTTGACTTTATCTCTCGAGGAGCATCCCGGGTGTGGGACAAGCTTCTCTTGAGCTTTGGAGAGGGAGAGAAGAGAAGGAAGGGATGAGAATTTCGTATGGAGGGGGTCTCCTTTTACAGTTGCAAGGAGTAAGGGCAATTTGGTCATTTTATGTTGAAAATCATTAATTTAGGACCTTTAGTGATGGATAAATCTGTCACTAAAGGCCTGAACGTGGTCATAGTGGGCGGCGCACTCGCGCCAGCTAACCTCCTCACATTCAACGCCTATCCACAATCTCTCAATCTTGGCCATTCAATCGTGAGATCGAACAGCTGAGAACGCATCCCCACCCACTTCAACTGCACGCCTCATCGCGTGCGATGAGGCATTTCCTTGCCGCGTCAGATGGAGCGTAGATCTAATTAGGCACGCACAAATGCCTGATCTCCATCGTGCGGTCGATAGCACCCGCTCATCCGTGCCCAATCGAAGCGCCTTGCGAATTCGATCCTGCGTCTCGAGGCGGCCGAGCGCCTTATCCACTGCGTTGCGAGCGTGGATGGGCGAGCGGTGCGTTTCCGTGGTGCGCGATTTGGATCGTTGGATTGAGATCTAACAGTCAAGGCTGCATCCTCCTTTGCTTCAGAAGATGAAGGCATCGGTCTGAGATCCACTCTCAGTCGTTGGATCTTGATCCAACAGCAGAGAGGCGTTGGCGCTAGATGCTTCAGCAGTTGTGTGCGGCAGAGATGGCACCACGTGGCGCCATCTTGGTCGTCCATCTTCTGGGTGATGTAGATGGTGCCACGAGCATCGGATTGAGTCGATTTTCACGTTGTTAGGCTGCGATTGTCGATCCGAATCTATCCGTGCGGTTGGATTTGTCATCTGAAGTGCAGATTAACACCATCATTGCCCTTGATCTTCTAGGATTTCTCAATCTCTATCTGATGCTACGGGTATCCGATTAGGGCGATCTTAGAGTCGTTGAACTCCAATCGTTGGCCTGATCAGATCCGTACAATTGGATCTTCAATCCAAGGCCCCAATAAAAAGTTGCCATATCCCTTAACATGAAAGGAGACAATTAACCTCTATTTTATTCAGACTAATCTAAATGCAAGATGATGCATGCTATGCAATATTTATAGTATGTAATGCAATTATATGCTTAAGAACATGCATAAATAGACATTTTATGTAATATAAACATGTTTACATCACCTACCAGAGAAGAGTTGCCCAACTATCTGTCACTTGAAATCACCTCACCAGAAGAGATTGTCCTTGCTCTACCCCATACCCAGCATGACAACCCTTCCACCTAGAGACAGAGAGTGCCCTTTCCAAAGCACTTATACACCTCTGTGCAGATGATGAGAGCCTCATCATGAGCCATAACTAGCTCATTTTGACCCAATAAAGAAGATAAAAGCTCCTACATAACCTAGAAGAAGGCCTAAATAAAGGAATATGTGCTCTGAGAAGAAAACATGAATTAAAGGGTAAAACTGTAATTTTACCATTGTAGTACATAAACGGGATTTCTCAGAAGCAAAACATAGGTCAAATGGTCTAAATGAGATAAAAAGTAGGTTGAGTCAATCAGAAATGGGTTTATGTGCAATCTAGGAATTAAATGACATTTGGTAACCCTAAAATAGACCCGCTTAAATTAACAAGGTTCTGGTCAGGATAAAAATCAAGTAAACCCTCTAAAAATCATGGAAAAATACTCCTTAGGGTTTATAACACTTAATGTGGCCTTTGGAACCTAGTTTGACCTAGATTAGGGTCTTAGCCATTCAATTAACCTAATTTGGGTTTTTACACAAAATGTCCAGTCAAACGAGGTCAAACCTAAAATCCAACCTCACCATTGGATTCCTTAGGTCCAAATTAGGTTTTTACCAAAATTTGGACCTAAGTGGAGGTTATCTTGACCTACTTTGCAATTTAGTACACCCAAATCACAACTTGGTCCCTATCTTTTGAAAATTATTGCAGAGAGCCCCCTGAGTTCCTCGCCACCTTTGCAATCAAGTCCTGCCGCCATTGTTAGGGCAGAACAGATCTCCGGCGAGGTTTAGAGAGGGATTACTCTCTGATTCCTCAGAGATTCCCTCCCAGAAATGGAAGGGAGATTCTCTGAGGAATTCCCTTTCATCTATAGCCAATCACGATCTCTGGTGTGAACCCAATCTCTCATGCGAACGCACAAGGGATTTGGGTATCCACCTTCTTTCCTTCTCCGGCGAGCTGGCGGAGGTGATTGTGTGCCCTCCACGCACTAGAAGGTTCAGCCAACACCTATAAATGGATCTTCAGACCTGGCCGCAGATCTTCAGCCTTGTTTTGGCGGAGATTCCCCCAAGTTTTCCTCTCTTCTATCTCCGGCCAAGAAACCCGCAAGCTCCGGCGACCTCCTCCCCTCCTTCTCGTCGCTCTGCTGCCATACCAGCAGCAGAGTCAACTCCGCCTCTTCCTCCCGCGTTGCGCCATACCAAGCGCGCGTGCCCCTGACCTCGTTCTCATCGTCGCTCCCTCCCTCAGGGTTCTTCTTCTCCGACGACGGCAGTTACACGTCGTCCACTCCGCTGCCTCCCTTCCTTCCGGATCACTCCAGATACCTTCTACATCTTCCCCTCTCTCTTTTCCCCCAGTTATTTTATTTAATTGCCCCCCGACAGTGCCTGACCACCTCCATCTTCCTCGCATCCGACCAACCTCCGGTGAGCCGCCCCCACCATTCCGCCCCTCCACACGGCTCACCAACCATCTCATAAGTTCCGCCTCACCACCAGGAACAACTTCCGCCCATCCATCATCCTTCTACACCTCCACCACAGTCCCCCGAACAACCCCACACTTCCGGCCACAGGTTGACCTAGGCCAGCACGCCTAGGCCATTCCACGGCCTGCAGCACCGTGCACCATCTTCGCTGTGCCACAGCGAAGGTGCCCAGCTGGTCTGATTAGGCCGATAGGCCGTATTGGTGTTTGGCAGTATCGACGCTCCTGCCACCATTGACGACAGTTGAAGAAGCTCCAAAGCAGCTCCAGACGTCAGGTCTTCCAGGCTTCAGGCGCAGCAGATTCGCGCGAGCAGTGCGAAGCCCTCGAGTCCAGCCAGGGGCACTGCGAAGCCAGCAGCCTTGGCAATTGCACGAAGAATCCTCTGCGGGCGCACGCGAGAGGGGGGCAGATACTTTAGTCCCACATCGTGGAAACGCGAAACACAGGTGCACCATAAATTGTTTTTGTGATATTGTCTTACCACCTCCGAAAGCACAGGGGTGAGGTCCCTCACCTGACCCACTCGCCTCGTCCACGGTTTCACCTCGCAGATCTGGAGGGATCCGACCCGACCCTAACTTGAGCACTCCTCGCGCATCACCCACCTGCCAGTGCGCCTGGTCCCGGGTGCGAAATCCGACCCGATTACCCGTGTGGCTCTGGGAGAGCATCCTTGAGCGAATTGCAGAGAAAGAGAGAGACGTTTGGGTAGAGGGAAGGGGGTAGGTTTTGCATTGGCTGTGGTGTGCGTAGGAAAGAAGGAAGAGAGGAAGAAGTGAACACTTAGCCGCTGCAGCAAGGGAAAAGAAGAGAAGGAAGAGGCGAAGGAAAGCAAAAAGAAGAATTGAAGAAATAGAAGAGCAGGAGAAGAAGAAGAAGGAACTCTGAAGAAAGGAAGCTGAGCAAGGCAGAGATCTGAGAGAAGGAAGGACTGCAGAAAAGACAAAAAGAAAGAAGAAGACAGAAGGGAAACAAAGGCAAGAAGAAGTCTTCGCAGGAAAGGGAAGAGAAGAGAAAGAAGTTCAAGGAAGAAAAAGACCTGTGGATCAGAAGAAAAGAAGAAGAGCCAACAAAGAAGAAGAAGGCAGAAGAGAGAAAGAAGACTACTTTTAAGACGTCTGATAAAGAAATCGGACGTCCAATTCTGTTTTCTTTTAGCAATTCTTTTTATAACTCTCTCTCTTTGAATCAATTGTGTTCATTTAAAAGTTGTATTCTTTGGTTTTGAAAGTACTGAGATTGCTCCCTGTGTTCAACCTCGGATACTCTAATTTTTCGAGTAATAAAATTCTCTATATTTGTTTGAACATTTTGTCGGCTATATTACAACGTGTTATCTTTTAAAATCCGATCACAAAAACGTACAAACAACAGACTTCTACTGGCTCATCTAGAGCCAAAGATACGACGGATGAAATCATGGAGACTTCCAAGCAAGTGTAGATTAACCTACCTTTGCTTGAGGCTATCAGGTAGATTCCATCCTGTGCCCTCTTTCTAAAGGACCTATGCATGAAAAAGCAGCAATCTAAGAAATAGTTTCAATCAAAAGTTGTCCTGCCAGATTCTGTATCTCGATAGTTCAACATGGCACACCCTCGAAACTTAAAGACCTAGGAGCCCTATATATCTCGGTGGTCATTGGAGACCTACATATAGATGAGGCTCTGCTTAATCTTGGTGTGGGGGTGTTCAGCGCATAATTCGCATTTTAAAAGTTAATCAGTTGTAATACAGCGCGAAAACACGACGATAAATAAATTTATAAAACTCTGGTGAGTATCGAGTCGTTCGCAAAGAGGCAATCACAATTTATGCAGAAGCGTTTCAATAAAAATAATTCTAACTAGATATATTTATGTATATATGTATAAAACAAATATCCAAGGAATCATAATTTTATTGCAATTAGATAAAGTTTCTCACAATAGAAAATCTAATAGAGACAGATATATAGCATATAGATAAAAAAAGAGAGGAAGTGAGAGAGAGAAGAAAGTGGCAGAGAAACGACGTCGCTTGTTGGATGCTTGTTCTAGATGCGGCAGCACCTCAGATCTAGAGCACCGGGATGAAGGTCGAAGCAGAGTTGCAAAGGGATGGAGAGTTGCAGAGAAGGTGGAATATGTCTAGAGTTGATGGAAGAGAGAGATGCTTCAACTGGGGGCCCTGGGCCTTCTTTTATAGCTTTTGTGGAGGGTAAAAGGGGTATTTTGGCCCTCTACGCTGTGCAACAACCTCTTGGCTAATCAGATTTGCCGATCGGGTGATCAACGGCTCTGATTAGGACTCAAAACTCCTTCAAAAGCCTTCTTATCGCCTGGATTCACTCTGGTGCTGACATGTGGCAGCTTCCGGACATTTAGATGATGATTGCATGGCTCTGCTGCTTCCTCACGCACCCTCGCCTGCTTTCACTTTCTTCACGTGCCCCCACATGCCTCGTTTTTAGTGCCCGATCCTCAATCGTTCGATCGTACGATCGAATGACTCAGATTCATGCCCGTGCGCTTCCAATTTCAAATCGACTTAAAATGAGCGCTACTGCCTTTGCGTTGAAGCAAGCGCATGAGATTGTACGTCTGCGTGCGACAGGCTCTCATTGTGCCACGTGGGCACGCCTCTGCCCTTCGATCTCGCAATTGCACCCACCTGCACCCACACACCCAATGTCGCTTCAATTTCGCACAACCCATGGCTCGAACGCACTGTGCGAACCTTCTGTAATACATATTTGTTTGTTTCTATTTGTGCTTATCCGGTCTAGGCAGGCGACGTGGCGCTCTAGTGGCCATTGGTTGAAGATCCAACAACCCACAGCGTGCGGTGCGGCCTTCCTAGATGGGGCGATGGTGAGGGAGCGACTGTGATGGCTCCACATGGTGCCATCATGGCTGTTCATCTTCTTTTCCTTGTATCTGGTGATGTAGACCTCCGATTGAGTTGATTTTTGCGTCGTTGGACTACGATCATCGATCCAGACTCGTCCGTGCGATTAGATTCTTCATCTGAGGCTCGAACCTTGTCCTTTAGCTTTACGATCTCTATTCTTTTATGGACTGCACAAGGTGCCCTAGTTGTTTGGTTGAGACAATTTCGAAAGCGTTGGACTCCTATCGTAGTACTGATTAGATCTGTCAGGTCTGATATGACATCCACGACTCCAAATCATCTGCGATTAAAATCATCTCTCTTTTAGGTCATGAAATGACGATTTTATTTATCTGACTAATAAACTAGTGATTGTACAAATTACGATGCCTATGAATGCATTAATCCTAAGTTATGCTAGGTTTTAGCTTAATTCAGGTGATTTAGGTTGCATGATTACTATGCAATCACACCCCCATGCCTAAATCTTGCTAGGCCCTAGCAAATGCATGCCTAAATGCAAAGTGGTCCTACATGAGTAATTTTTATCGAGAGTTTGCCTAGAGGTTTATGTCTTTTATTTTCATCCGAAGATTTAGTAATCCAGATAATTGTGATTGTGTCTTGTTGTAGCCTTGCAACAGATCCAAGTGAAGGCCAATCCTTATCTAAAGCTCGTGCTTGACCCTTAGTAAAAATCTATTGAGATAGGCAAACTTCTTCCCTTGGGGTTATAAACTAACCGGTATATTCAGCCCTAGCTTTTGGGTTAGATAGAAGATTTCTAAGTCAAGTAGACTTGTATCTGGTGGTTCACACTTATCTGGTGCTACATATAGGCTAGTACTTTAGAACCTAAGTTTCCAAATTGTGAAATAATTCAACTCAGAGAGAGGCGAGAAATTGTGCTCTCTTTAGTTCCTTTGTACTCATTCTCTCTCTTTCTTTCTCTTTTTCTTATCTTTTCTTTCTTTTTGAGCTCACAATCTTACCAGACTTATTAGTATATTTGGTGGTCTTTCCTGGCATTAACACTTTGATTAGGTTCTGATAACTCTAAGACTAAGTCAGAATTCCTCAGCCCGTGTTCAGGCAGCCAGAAATACAGAAAAGTAGGTCAATGCTGTATTTGGTGGATCGTGAGGGTGGTAGGTGTTGTTGCCTCATTACACTTGAAATAAATTCTAAAAACACTTTTTTTTTGCCTTTTTTTTTGTCTTTCTAAATTTTTTATGTATATATATATTTTTTCTTTTCTCTCTTTTTTTTTCAAATATCTACTAACGCAACACAGCATAGAACTTTTATTTACGAGGCATTATTCGGGATTATGGGTGTTCAAGAGGACATCGGGTGTCTTATTTGGTGGAAGTTCCTATTCTTGGCACCGGGAAAGGAATGGATAGGATAATGTATTTCTGACCTTGAATTTAATACCATCCTTCAGCCGAGGATTCTGTAAAGAATGGTCATGACCATCCACCTTAGTCTTAGTTTTATCAGAACCCACTCTTTGCATATTTGCCTTATTTCGTGGCTCTCAAGATATTCACACTAAGAATTTGTACGTAGAAATCAAGAGCGAAAACTATGCCTAACTCCGAGTATCATTATCTCATTATCCAGAGTTTAAGATTCCTCATACTAGCCTTAAAGCACCAGTAGACTTTCTACTCTCACCTCACACTTGTTTGGTGGATCTATTAGAAGATAGTTTTTCTGACTCCCTAATTACTGTCCAAGGGTTTAGGAGAAGAAGCATTGCTTCTTCTCGACAAACTAAAGATGTTTATCGATCTTCACAGAGGATCCATTGCAAATTCTACGTGTATGTGTGAAATTGTACTGGATTCTAAACTCAGGAATCAACTTAAGAATAAATCCCTAATAAAATCTTAATAAAAATTCTTTATGCATAAATGCAATTTTTATTTTTTGACATAAAAATTAGACATGCAATGTCAACCCCCCCATGCCTATTCATTACAATGTCCTCATTGAAATGTATGCATGAAAATCAAAATATAATAAGCAAGAGGAGGGGATATCACCTAACTATGCTTGTTAATCCAGGTCAGTATGGATGCAAAGGATGCAGAGCTACCTGTACAGAGTACTGGGTTGCCTCTCAGCCAGCGCTAAGTTTAACGTCATTTGGCGGACTTAAACCCAAAAATATGTAGTTCAATACTATGGGTTAAGAGAAGAAGTAATAATAGTTGCAAGGGAATTTAAGATTAGTAGAAAGATATGATCATTTGGTCCTAGAATCAGTGATCCACAAATGTGGACCAGCTAATGATGCAGCCCTATTCCAAAGAGTCTTTCTGATTTGGAATATGAAATAGGGTCAGGTGGATGAGGTTGAAGACGTAGAAACTGTTCGTTAATCCAATTCCATAGATCAAGAAGAGGTGGTAGAGGGTCTGGATCAAGATCATGATTGAGATTTAGATATGGTTCTTAATCAAAATCATAAGGATCCTCATAATGGTAGTTGATATCGAAAATCATGAGTTCTCTAGGCTATGGGTCAGATGAAGATAGGGGTAGAGTTGTATGGAATTCATCAAAATCTTCATCAGAAATTTCCTCTTCCTCATTTAAAGTCACTTCTTCTGAGTCAAGCTATCCATTTGAACCAATTGGCTTAAGTTATTCCCTAGTCCATTATGTGTTCAACTTCTTCTTCTGGGGTTACTTCCTGGTTCATGTCCTTATATTGTCCATTTTCTTGAACTCCCACAGAATTCAAAAGTTCTTGAATTTCAGGGTGGATGTATCGAGGATTCTTTATATTATCATCTAATTCATCATAAGTTACTCCCAGGAGTTTCTCAATCTCACTAATGTCCTATTCAATTTGATTTTCCATGGGAGATGGTAGATTAGAATTATCCTCAAGTACATCCCCTTCTTTCCCTTTGTGCTGGTCTTGAGCTTTGGTAGGATTTGGATCATCTTTAGTATGAATTTCCAACACTGGTTCAATTGTTCCTACAACCTCAATGGAACTACAATTCACCTTATTCTTTTGGGAAGTTCTAAAGATATTGAGTTGACAATTTTTCCTTCCAGAGGTGATGTGCATAATCCCTGTCTCACAGTTGATTAGGGCCTTGGCCATGGCCAAGAAAGGTCTCCCTAAGATTATCGAGGTGTGGTTCAGGTTTTCCGATGCCTCCATATCTAGAACAAGGAAGTCCATAGGGTACTCAAAATCCCTCACTTTTATAATCACGTTCTGTAAAAGGCCCTTCGGAATTTTGGTTGACCTATTAGCAAGCTGAAGGGTCACATCACTGTGTTGCAAGGGCCCTAAATTCAATTCTTCATATAATGCTGTAAGGATTAAGTTGATGGAGGCACCAAGGTCTAGTAAGGCTCGATCCAGGATGAATCCATCTATTTCACATGAAATTAAGGGGGTCCCTGGATCTTTCCTTTTAGGAGGGAGCTTGTTTAGGATGATGGCACTAGCTTGTTCAGAAATCACTACCCTTTTTTATGATTTGGCCTGGCGTTTCGGTGTGCATATTTCCTTCAGAAATTTCACACAAGCCAGGATGTTCTCAATAGCCTCAAGGAGTGGTACATTTACTTGTACTTGCTTTAGAATCTCAAGCCACACCTTGGATTGATCAGTTTTCTTTTCCCTGGGTTTGATCAAGGCTTCAAGAAAAGGTGCTTGAGAAAACTCATGAGTA
The DNA here is from genome assembly GCA_037157565.1 of Thalassia testudinum. Classification (NCBI taxonomy): domain Eukaryota; kingdom Viridiplantae; phylum Streptophyta; class Magnoliopsida; order Alismatales; family Hydrocharitaceae; genus Thalassia; species Thalassia testudinum. Next base: position 82,236,736 of record JAZHRO010000024.1, read on the forward strand.
TTCAAATCCTGGGTCTTGTTTTCTAAATTAGTTTAGTTTCCCAGGTCAGATTTAGGCTCCTCAAGATCTTGGAAAGATTTAGATGTAGAAGGATCTTGGATTTGTTTCACACTTCTCAAAGTGACAACACAGGCATGTGCATTAGGGTTAGAAGGGTAAGGTGGGTTTTGCAAAATGGGTGTTATCAGGGCTAAATCGAGGTTTTAAAAGATGCATTCATTGTAGTAATAATTCCTCAAAAATAGCTCGAACAACAAATAAAATTTATAACTAAAATATCAAAAATAAAGTCTGAGGTCATTCGTTGGGAGCAAATATGGAATTCACGTGCTAATCTCAATATATAATCTAAATGAGCACAATTAATTACTCAAAATCTAATATACAATGTATGGCATGAGTATATGAAGAGTAAAAAGTAGTCTAGACAAAATAATGGTGATTTCGATCACCAATTATAAGTCTAACACATATAGAGCATTTACTCAAATAGAACTAATTGAACAAATAGTGAATCTAACATCTTAAAGTGAGTTGCTACAGTGTTCAATGATTTTCTTCTTCTTTGGCCCTTCTATTTTTCTTCTTCTTCTATTCTACCTTTCGTTCTCTTCTTCATTCTTCTACGGTCCTCCTCTTTGCTTCTTTCTTCCTTGCCTTCTCTTTTCCTTTGTACATAGGGGGAAAGGCCTCAATTTTTGGCTAAGTGTTAGCCAATACACAATAGAGCAAAACCCCCCTTAACCTCGCGCTCTCTCTCTCATTTCTTCCTCTCCACTTCTCAGGGATGACCGAGTAGTCAGGTATCGGATCAAAGCACACCCGGGACCAGGGCTGCACGCATGGATCGCAGCCGAGGTGTGGGTATAGCTTAGGCAGGTAATCAGGTTGGACCAGGCTTGCATGGTGTGTGTCATGGGCGAGGTATGTGATGGGAAGCGGGGGACCTAACCCCCCAATGTGTTCGGGTGGTAAGCTCGTATGACAAAAAACTAATAAGGCAATACACTCGCTCCTGTCTTTCTGAGGTGGGACTAATCCCCACCCCTTCTACTCGCATGCTCCTGCAAATGAAGATCTCTTCAATTGGAGTAGCAATGGGTGGTGTGGTCTCCATTTGACCACCTGCACATGTGCCTGGAAGCCTTCCGTGCGATCTGGTGTGTACACCTGGAGCTGGCAACAGTAAGAGACCTTCTTTGAGCTCCTCGAAGGGGCTCTGTTAATGGCGACGAGGGGGTATTCCTGAAATACAAGAAAATGGGCACTAAGCCCTAGTTAAAATGCTCTAGAGGATCATTAGTGGATGAGGAATGTGGTGGTGGTGGTTTTGTAGCATGGGAGTAGGTGTAGTGGTCAGATGGTGACGGAGATGGCTGTGAGAGGGTGGGTTGTTTGGAGGCATGTTTGGGTGAGTGGAGTGGCAAATAGGTAGAGGGCTTTTGATGAGGGGAGTACAGCGGAGCTTGTGGACTAGTTGGTAAGGGGGATGGACGTGTGTGGTGGACGGAAACCCTTGCCGAAGTGGTCGCCGGAGATGGAGGAGATGAGGGTGAATGGCAGTGTCAAGGGTTTGTTTTTTGGGTTTTTAGGGTGTAAAACTAACCTAAGATGCTAAACTAACTAAAATAACCCTAATCTAACAGACGGAGGGGTAGGATTGGCAATAAACATTGGCAGGTCGACGCCGTGGAAGAAGGTGCTCCGGTAGGGGTGGAAACGAGGAAGAGAGGGGAGGACGGCCCTGGCTTTGGCACACCATGCGCGAATGACAGAGACAAAGATAATGGCACTCCTAATTTGGCCATTGGGAGGTCGGATAGTGACAGAGGGAGGTGCTCACCGGAGCTAAGGTGGAGTGGGGCCGGAGGTGGAGTTTTGAAGAGGGTTTTGGCCCCAAACCTTGCTGAGGAGAACGGGCAGGCCTTGGGGATCCTTATATAGGCCTCAGGGAGTGGTTAGAGCTTGGAAGACAAGCTTCCAAGCTTGGAAGGCTCGCCAGAGTTGGAAACTCAACTCTTTGAAGGATTTGCATGAGGATTCTAATGTGAATCAGGGCCCAACACGTGGCTCAAATTGTAGGAGATCTCCTTAGGAATCTCCCTTCCAATTTTGGAAGGGATTGAGCGAGAAATCAGGGAGATCTTCCTATTTGAAGGTTGTCAAAGTAGGATTTAGGAAACTGCAGGTAGTGGGGACCTATTTTTGAAGAAGGAGATGAAGTTAGGGGGGTTAAATGCAAATACTTTCAAAAGCTAGGGTACGGGTGTGAGAGAAAGAATCAGACTGAACTGAATTGTAAACTAGGTCAAGATGATCTCAGATTGGGCCCAAATTTTGGTACAAACCTAATTTGGATCCAAGGAATCTAATGGTGAAGTCAAATTTAGTTTTTGACTAAGTTTGACTAGGTAAATTGTGCAGTTACCCAAATTAGGGCAACTGTCTATCTAAGACTCTATTTTAGGTCAAATTGGGTTCCAATGGTTAATTCAAGCATACCAAATCCTAGAGAGTATTTTCTATGACTTTTAGAGGGTTTATGTGAATTTTATCCTAGCCAGAACCTCAGTAAATCAAGTGATTCTATTTTTAGGGTTTTAGATGTCATTTAATTCTCGAAACACATGAAAATCCATTTCTGTCTGCATGGACCTACTTGCTAGACATTTAAGATCATTTGACCTTTAATTAACCTCTGAGAAATCCTATGATTATTCTACAATTAAGATATGCTGTTAAAACTACAGTTTTACCCCTGTTTTACTGTATTTCCCCGAAAATGGATTTACAATGAATTACGTCTCTCTAGCTGTTATGTAGGAGCATTTATTCTTTGATTATAACTAATTAAAGCTAGATATGGCTAATGATGACGTTATCATCATACCCCCATGCCTGACTTTTGCCAGTCCCTTAGCAAAATCTCATGCAATGAACTCAAATTCTAGACCATGCCTTTTTATGCTCAGATTTCTAATGTGTGCTTTCTTTTTGTAGATTAGGTCAGAATGCTAACAATAGGCCTAGAGGTACTCAAGTACCAACCAAGATCTGGACCTGACCAGCTTTAACCTCGATCTTTCGCGAAGGTTCCTAAGGCCCGCAGGAACTAACCTAAGGTTCGTTGGACTCCGCGGTTAAAGCACACATGCTTAAACCATGGTTAGTCCCGGTTCAGTTTGCAGTGCATTTTTGTAAGAGAGAGAAGAATTTTTTGCATTTTTTTGGAGAGTTTTCTCTCTCTTTTTCTTCTTTATTTCTAGCTTCAGATTGGCTTTACAACACGGTCTGTATCAAATTCCTAGCTCCCACCATCAATCCTCATAGGGTCTATGGCTTTCGATGCTTCGAGATAGCTTTGCCCATGGAGACCCCAAGAACTCTAACTTTTGACACTTCGAGATAGTGCCACCCATGGCATTCTGTAGCTAAATTTAAGCCCTGGCAATCGACATTTCGGGATAATCCTGCCCATGGCACCTGAATCAGCACAAGGTGCTTACGTGCCCCTGGTAGGATATTTAGATATCCTAGGAGACAAGCATCGAGTGGACGGTATGTTATTGCGCATCTTTAAGGGAAATTTCCCGCCTCTCTGCATCGGGAACTCATCCAAATCAACTTGTGTTGATTAACTCTCCTAATCTAGGTAGCATTTTAACAACAAAATTAACGCTTTTGCATGATTTTGATATTTAAGTGCACTGAACCAAACTGTGTGTGGATTAGGGTGCTTAGGTTACTGAATCCCACAAACCAGAGGTCAGTTAACAATGCCGAATAATCCCTAAGCCTTAGACCAAATACTTAAGCTTCGCATTTCCTCAACCTCTTGAGGACTATCCAGATTTTAACGGATACGTGAATTTTCTAGCCTAAAACAAGCCCAAGAGGCCTAAGATGAGCACTCATACTAATCTCTGTGTTTCTATAGCACTTTTGATTTTATTTCTTTCTTTTGATTTGATCTAGAACTAAGTAAATTCCTTAATCTTTTACTAATGACTAACTCTTTTCTTTCAAATTGTTGCTACTTTTAGGCATTTAAATCACCTCTTCCTCCCTCTTAAGAATGATATTCAATTAATTCTCAAAATTTCATCCCCTTTCTCCATTTTTTTTTGTTTTTCAATTTTTTTATTTTTTGGTTTTTTGGAAATCGTATTTTTTTGTGAGAACCCTTCAAAAACTTAAATTTTTATGTGTTTGCACTTTAACACCCCCCAATGCCTAAGTTTTGCAATGTCCTCATTATAAACGGAGGGTATGAAACAGTTAGGGTTCAGGTGTTTAGAATAGGATAATCAAGTGGGCGAATGGGTTGGGATGACTGTTGCGGACAATTTCAAGCTCTGGTATGTGTACCAGAGGTGGAGTCGACTATTCTAAAACTAAACTCAAAGTGCAATAGACGTGAAGTGCAAAAGGATAATCAGAAGGATCTCAGGTTTTTGGAATGACGGGTTGCCTCCCGTTAAGCGCTAAATTCAATGCCTTCAGCCAAGCAGAAAATGGTCATGGAGGAGTGGTCAAATCAGATAAATTTTGTAGAACAAGCACCTTAATCAATAGCCTGGTTGGTCCAACAAGGTGCTTGTTCAAATCAGCATTCTGATGATGTAGCCCAAACCCAATCAATCTGGCAGGTTGATAAATGTGGATCAAAAGATGTGGTGCCCACCCTATACTGTGAAGCTCAAGAAGATATGGAAGTGAAAAGCTAGGGTTTGGTTGAATTGGATCAGCTTGGTCAGAGTAGGGATCCTGAAAAGAGAATGAATCAGTGGAGTATGTGAGATCCCTACGGGAGTGATCAGAGAAGGATGGGATGTGATTAGTAGTCTGATCAAAGTTTGAAACCCGATCAAAATGTGGATGAAAATCATGTGCAACCGGCTCACCAGGAGGAGAATCAGAGTAGAAATTGAGTCTGATTGCGGGTCGGAGTTGAAAACAGGTTTTGGAAGGCTCTGTATATGTTGTGGAAGAGGTGGCTTCAAGAATAACTATATGTGAGGGCTCCTCTAGAAAATGTTCAAAGGTAGGAGTTTATAGAGAGTCCTCATAGAACCCATCAAAATCAATGTAAATGCTTGGAGAGTGCTTCTAGGATCAAGAAAATCTGATTCAAGAAAAGATTCGAACACTAGATTGTAGACACTCTTGGCAATTACTGTTTTTGAATCTTGAGGATCAAAAAGAAATGATTCCATCTCAATGGAACCTGATTTTGAATCAATGATCTCTGGATCAGGGACCTCAAAGTCAGAGTAGAAGAATGGATCATGTATGCTGAGGATGTAGATTGGCTCAGAATTGTCAGGAAACAAAGGTTCTCTGAAATCAGAGTAAGATTCGAAATCATTGGAGAACTTGCGAGAATCATGTTCTGAATCTGATTCGGGATCAGTGGTTCCACCACATAATAAATCAAAAGATGTACAATCAGCAACCTAACTTGGATCTAACCTAATTTTAGAATTCAAACTCAAAAAGGTGTCCCTATTAGGCATGGGCTCGGGTTCTTGGCTTGTAGGGAAGACCCAATCGATTCCTAGCTCTTCTAGCTCCTCTATTTCTGTATCATAGATTGGTGTGACTTCCGAAAAATCAATCTATAATTTTGAGGAGTGTAAAGAGGTGTAATCATCAAGTACAGGCCCTGAATCATAATCCAGATTCAAAATCTGATTCATATCACACTGGGCCTCAGAATCTTCCCAATAAGGCTGAGATCTAGATTCTAGATTAAGGGTGTGGGTTGCATCACTAGAATCTAGGTTGTGCTCTATAAGGATGTTAGAATTGCTCTCGAGAGTCACCTTATCAGAATAAGGGACGGAATTTACACCCTCGAGAGGTTCTGATTCAATCTTAGTATCACAGGTGTCTGGGAAATCTAAGCTTGGTGAACTAGGTTCTTGATTTTCTAAGGCTGGCTCAAAATCATGATCACCTACAATCGCATCCTCCCAACCCATCCCAAGATCAGGTGTATTAATTTGTTCATAATTTGAATTAGATTTCATTTGGGTTGAGGGTCCATAACAACCTTGATCATCACACCCGAGATTTGGGAAATTACATGGATTACTAGAATTACTCCAAGATGTCATCTTAACTTCTGATGGGTATTTTTTATCGATGGTTCTATATAACCCATTCAATAATTCTCCCTGTTCTTTCAAAAAATTCTGGAGTTCTTCCAGAATTGAAGGATTTAACCAATATTGCAAACAATCATTATTGTGTAATTTCACCAATTCACTGTGTTTTGCTAATAGATGATCCCTAGTTGAACCGTGTTTCATTTATGTCCATATTATCCCTACACAGTTCATGATGAGGTTTGTTGCTTTTGCAAATTTTTCCAACATGTCCCTTTTATAATATTCTTCATGATTTTTATAGGCATTCTCAATTATCTTTTCTTTCATGCTCATTTGGGACTCCAATTTTCTAAATAGTTTATGTGCATACATCTGATTAATCTAAAATATCTATTAATGCATGTTCTTAGTGTCACATTAGCATCATACATTGTAAATAGTGCATAACATGAATAATCATGCATTTAGATTAAGTTGTATAAATTATATAGTAATTACCTCCTTTTTATAGTCAGGGACAAGGAGACCTTTTATCGGGGCCTCAGATTGAAGATCCAACCGTACGAATCTGATCAGGGCAATGATTGGAGTTCAACGACTCCAAGATCGCCCTAATTGGATATCCGTAGCATCAGATAGAGATCGAGGAACCCTAGAAGATCAAGGGCCAAGATAGTATTAATCTGCACTTCAGGCGACAAATTCGAATGCACGAATGGGTTCGGATCGACGATCGCAGCCTAACGGCTCGAAAATCGATCCAATCTGATACCCGTGGCACCATCTACATCACTCAGAAGATGGGTGGCCAAGATGGTGCCACGTGGCGCCATCTCAACCGTCCAACCAGCCCCTGCACCCACCACAGCCTTTCCTCTTCATATGAGCGATGCTTCTCAGTCGTTGGATGCTCATCCAACGGCTGCGGGGCATGCGTGCATGAAACGAGGGCTCGACGCAAACGCACACGCAGCACGTTGGTCGAGCGTGCTATCGAGAAGAAGAGACGCCTGTTCGAGCCGCGGGTGCCTCAAATTAGAGTGGGGGCGAGTGGGAGCAAGGAGCTGTGTGATTGCGATCCAACGACGCTGCGCAGTCGATTGTGCCCACGAGCGATTGGACGCGCGGCGAGAACGCGAGATCGCACGCGTAGGCACGCGCAGTTGAGGTGCGAGGAGGAGTGATCTAAGATTTGAAGAACATGAGCGTGCATTTTAGGCGCGGAAGAGGAGCGGGTGCACGAGCGGTGCCCATGAAGCCCACGTTAAATCCGTCACTAAAGGTCCTGAATTAATGTTTTTTTTCAAATTGTAATGACCAAAATTCCCCCACTCCTTGCAACTATAAAAGGAGACCCCCTCCATACGAATTTCTCATCCCTTCCTTCTATTCTCTCCCTCTCCAAAGCTCAAGAGAAGCTTGTCCCATACCCAGGATGCTCCTCAAGAGATAAAATCAAATTTTCGCCCCCCATTCCGGAAGCAGATCCCGCGACGACGGCGACGTGCTGCCTCGTTCCCGTTCCTCATCTTCCAGGCGTCGTCTCGTCTGGCTCATCCTCTAAGAGATCGTCGAGGAGGATAACTTCTCTCTCCCATTCCTTTTCCCTACTTTCTAGAGTAGAATTTTCCTACTTTCTAGTTGTAATAGTTTTCCTACTTTCTAATGTAATTTCTTGCTTTCTTAGTTGTACAAACCTTTTGCAATATCAAGTGGATGTTTTCTCTCTCTCTTTTATTGTCTATAGTTATATCATTGTAATTACTCCACTCTTTAAGCAAAAACATAAAAAAATATAATTACGAATTTCGATCGACGTAGCCTCCCTGAGTTCGACCCGAGATTTCTCTTCCGATATTAATTTTATTTATTGATCTCGAGTTCTTCGCTATTCAAACTACAATGGCAGGTTTTCAAAACCAAATCCGATAGCATAGTCCTCTGACGTTTCAACATTTTGGCGCCGTTGCCGGGGAGGCAACGATTTTCCGATCTTTTTGCATTTCATGCACTTTATTGTCTTCTTACTTGCTTTCTCTTGTGTCTATTGTTTTGCAGAGACCTCCATCAGGGAATCGTCAAGCGGTAGATCAAAGTAAAGTACAGTTGAAGACAACTGTAAGTGCTCCCCATTCTTCCCCCCCTCCATAGATTTCATTTGTCACATTAAATTCGAATTCCAATTAACTTAGGTGTTTGCATAAATCCTAAGATTAGTTTGGTTGTTTGGATTTCCACTCACACTCATTTCACCCTCGCTTATAAAAAAAAACAAAAAGATAATTTTGTGGGGTAATTCAACATACACACAAATACACCCACATTCAAGGCACTTAGCCTGCTTGATTTTCTTCTACTCAACCAGATTCTGATCTGTGGAACCGGTACACACAATTCAACACATAAAAGAATAGAAATCCTTTTAGGTTAATCATTTCTGTGTGCCTAACCTAGTGGTGCAATAGGCCGATTGTTTGAGTTGATTGGGTCACACCACTTCAATTAAAATCAACTCATTAAGTAGCTGCCACATAGGATCAACTCTTAGGGATTTACCAGGCACTGCACATTCTTTTAAGCTTCAAAGGAAAACATCTTCACCCATGCTTTCAAAACCAGGTGTGCCAACAAAACTTGTTTGAAAATACCTAAAGTTGAATCCTAAAAGCTACTAAGCAAGATTTGAATCCTAAAATTCACTACATCAAAAAATAATCTTGCTTGAAAACCACTAGTTGTGCACAAACACACACATCAACCAATTATTAAGGGCACAACCCAGATAAAGGGCCCACCACATTCCAAAGCACATTCAAACCTAACCTTAAATAAAACAGAGTAGAAGTTGGCCTTAAGGATTGGACTCGCTCTTCAGAGCCCAAAATGAGATTATTTTCGATTAGTCTGTTTCTACTGTTCAATCTAATGTCTAGCTAGGGGAGTAGAATCAAACGATCGCAGCTGGGGGGTACACTAGGAATCGGAGGCGCAAGCCAAAGGAAGAACCTTCTCCCCAGTCCCTCCCTCTAACTAGTTGGATTGAACAGATAGAAGTAGATCAAATCATCTCTTTATCTCAAGACGGGTTCTAGGAGTCTGTAGGTCTTTAGGCTAGCCCACTTAAGGACAGGTTTGATTGTTTGTATTGCAGGGCACCTTTCTTCATCCCATCTAGCATGAATCCTTCCACATTTTATACGCATTCCCGCTCTTTCCCTCCTGTTATGAGTTATCCTCAACATGACGATTATCCTGACTCGTACTGTAACCAACCATCAGTTAGTCAGGACAACTCGGATTGGGGATACAGTTTTGGACCTTTGTGTTTAGGGTCTAACCCTTAACACTATGATTGTGATTTATATCCTTCTTAGAGCCACATCGATTATATATCGCCACCCTTTCATGGACAACCTAATACGATCTACAATCAAGGAGGATACACTGATCCTTACCCATTCCCTGAATACACTACCTTTAGGTCATCACCACCTTTTGAACAATCCAAAATGACCTATTATCAGGAAGGGTATCACAAATCTCAATTCGTTAACTCCTCTCACTGATTCCAAACCTGCCCAACCCTGAAGCACGTCATTTGGTTCAAGGTAACCAAGTTCAAGATAAGGTTTTGGCTAACTTGAGGAATACCATACAATCTTTAGAAGTTCAGCCAATACCTTGCATTGAAGAATTGGAGCCCCTGATTGAAATGATTGATGATCTGAACAAGTATTTGTTGGATTGGCTCCAGGATGTTAAGGATAAGAACCTGGGTGAGTTTCTAATTGGGAAGTTAACGAAATTGAGAATAAGATTTGTGGTTGCTTTAGTTCAATCGTGGGATGATTCCCAAGATGAACCCCCTTCAGAAGAGCCAATGTCAGAACCCGCTCAAGCACCTGTTGGGGGGGACGTGTTACGAGGCTAACCAAATTGAATTAGAGCAACTAATTAAGGATGATCCGATTTCTTCACCTGAAATCCTTGAGCCGAGGTACGAGGAAATGTGTGTCTCCATGGATCAGAAAGTGACGGATAATTTTAGGACGTACATTAATACGGATTTTGATTTCTTTGATTCTGATGGTGAAGATTCAATTTACGAAGTCTCATGTGAGTTTACAGTACATGATTTCTGTGAGACGATTGGGCCTGAGGAATCTGATAGATCATTTGACAGCCTAATAATTGAGCAAACTGATCTTATTGGGGCTCACATGATGGATCCAGAATCACATTTTCTAGAGGATTCAATCCAATGCCCCGATTATCAGTTATACCCCATTGAGCTTACAGATGATTCTATTTTTAAGATAATTAGACCCAAGTCAATTCTGATTCAGCCATATCTTTTGGACTTGGAAATTTTAGATGGGGTGATTAATATGCAGGAGGTCCCAAAATTTGACATTCTAGAGGAGGATAGGAGTTGGGAAATTTCAATTTGGGAAGCAAACTTTGGAGGAAGTAGAAGACCAAGTCTAAGGGTTCCAATTAAGCTGAAACCATCAAATCAGGACCCTTATGACATTTAGTCTGAGGATGTCAAACTCAAGCACACATTCATTGATTATCCTTTTGATCTCGAATTCTCTATAACCCGACTTTTTGGTCTTGGGTTGCATCCTCATAAATCGCAGGCCCAACCCGACTTGCATATTGATTTTAGGTTTTGGATAATTTTTATCCAGAACCTTAGATATTTTTGATCATGGGGTATGGGTCTGCACCACAATCTGGTCCACATTTGTGGACATCTGCTGGCAGGTCAAAGGTTTCATCTTTTTATTTTGATTCTGACCTGCACCTGTGAATTCTTTATTTCTCTTCTTTGTATAGTGTGCCTAGCTGGAGGCACTAAATTCAGCATGTATACAATTTCTATTTATCTCGGAGCAGACCCATTATTCATGCAATTCAGGTGCTTTCTACTACATTCCACTCTGTTTTATGTCTTTTTAATACAATGAGGACATTGCATTAGATAGGCATGGGGGGTGGATATTCATCACTGAATTATTTCGTCAGCTCCGTAGATTTGTTTCATTTTCTTTTATTTATTTATTTTTAAAAAAAATTGAATTAGAAAGGAATGCTTGGACATTAAGACTTTTCAATCTTAGGAAATATTACATTAGATCTGAACATAAAGACTCTGCTGGTCTTTGGGCTTAATCAGCCCAGGTATCCACTAAAATGTGGATTATTTTTTTGAGTCCTCGCCATTTTGAATTCTATTGTAATGAGATTAAATAAGTTTGGGTGACAAGTACACGACTTATCAACCCACCCTCTGATTTGAGGGAACTTTAAATCTAAAGCATCTACATACTATCTTTTCACTGACTTGTTGATCGGCGGTTTTAACAGAAATTGGGTAGCTAATGAACCTTCTAAGGTGATATAGCTGGCAAGTTATCATGGGTAACAACCCTTAGGTTGGTTGTCCAGAGCCTAGTCACTGGACCATTCTCTTCTTGCTGCCTTTAGGTAAATCTTAGACCAGGGAAGCCACCTACTTAAAAAAAGAAAAAAAGAAAAAAAAAGTCAAAAAGAAAAAGAAAAGGAAAAAGAAAAAAAGAAAACAAAAGAAATAAACCACACTTCGCCGCACGAGTATGGCTGGCAAGCTGTCGGTGGTAATAGCTCATCGACCGGTTGTCCAGAACCTAGCTCATGAAATGCACTGAAAATTCCTAAAACACTTAGGAAGAGGAGAAGTAGAATAAACTGGGGAGATATACAATGGATTCACTCTTGTGTTGACCCCATAAAAATAAAAGTAGGGAGAAAGCTATTGGTCGTAAAGATACACCTTTAAGTAGAACTCTCTTTTTAAGGTCATCTAGAGGCATAGAAACCCGAAGTCCGTTCTAATTGCCGATCAACGAGTCTATCACATTCACAATAAGATGCTTAGAACTTAGAGTTCTCATCAAATCTTGGGTGGGTTGAATGGCCGTGGAAAGCCACTCTTTAACCCTAAACTCAAAAATCAAAACAAATTAGAAAAGAAAAAAAAAGAGAAAAAGAAATTTTTCTTTGAATAAGGAGAGGGCTTGAGGCGGTCTGTATTTTGGTAGATACCCGGGCGCTGTTGTGTCTTTGAAAGTTCAGATCCTGAGTAAAAATTTCTTAATGTTGAAAATGACTTATGCCCAAGTAATCCAACCTATTTCTTTTATAAATAGCATGTAGGTTTTGCTAGGGACTAGCAAAAGATAGGCATGGGGGTGTGATGTGCATACATCTAATTAACCTAAAATGTCTATTAATGCATGTTCTTAGTGTCACATTAGCATCATACATTATAAATAGTGCATAGCATGCGTAATCATGCATTTAGATTAAGTTGTATAAATTGTACAGTAATTGTCTTCTTTTTATGGTCAGGGACAAGGCGACTTTTTATCGGGCCCTCGGATTGAAGATCCAACCGTACAAATCTGATCAGGGCAACGATTGGAGTTCAATAACTCCAAGATCGCCCTAATCGGATATCCATAGCATCTAGATGATCAAGGGCCAAGATGGTGTTAATCCACACTTCAGATGACAAATCCAACTGCACGGATGGGTTTGGATCAATAATTGCAGCCTAACGGCGTGAAAATTGATCCAATCTGATACCCATGGCACCATCTACATCACTTAGAAGATGGATGGCCAAGATGGCACCCACGAAGTGTGGTTTAGGAATTTTCAGGCCGCATACACCCGCCGCAGCCTTTCCTCTTCATCTGAGCGATGCTTCTCAACCATTGGATGCTCATCCAAGGGCTCCGGGGTGCATGTGCACGAAACGAGCGCTCGACACAAATGCACTCGCAACGTGTTGGTCGAGCACGCTATCGAGAAGAAACGCCCGTTCGAGCCACGGGTGCCTCAAATTGGAGCAGGGCAAACAACTGTGCGGGTGCAAGGAGCCATGCGATTGCGATCCAACGACGCTACACATCCGATTGCGCCCACGCGCAATTGGACGCGCGGCGAGAACGCAAGATCGCACGCATAGGCGCATACAGTTGAGGCGTGGCAAGGAGCGATCTAAGCCGTCCGATCTCACGATCGGATGGCTAAGATTTGAAGAACGTGAGCATGCGTTTTAGGCACGGAAGAGGAGTGAGAGCATGAGCAGTGCCCACGAAGCCCACGTTCAGGCCTTTAGTGACAGATTTATCCGTCACTAAAGCTCCTGAATTAATTTTTTTTAAATTGTAATGACCAAAATGCCCCCACTCCTTGCAACTATAAAAGGAGACCCCCACCATATGAATTTCTCATCCCTTCCTTCTATTCTCTCCCTCTCCAAAGCTCAAGAGAAGCTTGTCCCACACCAAGGATGCTCCTCAAGAGATAAAATCAAATTTTCGCTCCCCATTCCGGAAGTGGATCCTGCGACAACGACGATGTGCTGCCTCGTTCCCGTTCCTCCTGCCTCGACCTCCTTCTTCCCGCTCTGTTCCTCGTCTTCCAGGCATCGTCTCGTCTGGCTTGTCCTCCAAGCGGTCGTCGAGGAGGATAACTTCTCTCTCCCATTCCTTTTTCCTGCTTTCTAGTTGTAATAGTTTTCTTGCTTTCTAGTGTAATTTCTCACTTTCTTAGTTGTATAAACCTTTTGCAATATCAAGTGGATGTTTTCTCTCTCTCTCTCTTTCTCTCTCTCTCCTTTATTATCTATAGTTATATCATTGTAATTACTCCACTCTTTAATCAAAAACTTAAAAAAATATAATTACGAATTTTAATCTACGTAGCCTCCCTGAGTTCGACTCGGGATTTCTATTCCAGTATAAATTTTATTTGTTGAACCCGAGTTCTTCGCTATTCAAACTACAACGACAAGTTTTCAAAATGAAATCCGATAGCATAGTCCTCCGGCGTTTCAACAATAGTCTTCCTATATAGCAAGGTTATATTTTCTTTGAATCAAATGGTGGAATCAAGATGTAGAATCAAAACTCAAGATTAGATTTGAAGTTGATTAAATTAGATTTAGAAATCCCCAAGATGATTAAATGAGGCCTCTTAGGTTAAAAACCTAATAGACTTCCTGTGTATGTGTTCTAAATATAAGGGATGAGGGACTGAATGTGAATTTTGACCCAATCAAGGCACCCAAATATTTTTGGATGACTAAGGCAATTTCGAGGCGAATGATACCTCTGAATCAGAAATTCGCACACCCAAGAAGTACCTGGGCAGCTAGGAAAGGAGAGCCCCGCAAAGACCCCTACACAGTAGAGCATCCCCACGGGTTATAGGGTTTCCCCCACTCAACCTTCCTTGTCACTGAGGGTTCAGGTAGACCAAAATGTATGAACTTAAGACCTTAATTCTACTAATTTTTTATCCTAATTTATGCCTTGAGCTTCACTTAATTAGAAGTTAATTCAACTTGTAACCTAATTTGAAAGTTGATTGGCCTACAATGTAGACCAACCTCATCTGACCTACCCTAAAGATAGCAGAATGAGATCTAGGTCAAGACCTAGAAATCATCCTGATTTTACTCCCAGGTTATTAGGTCCAAGATTTTAAGATTCAAGTAAAATTAAAGCCTAATTTTAGGGTTTCTTTTATTAGATCTTTTCAATCAAGGGTTTGGGTAGCACACAAATGCAGGAGGGTAACTTTCCTTTAATTCAGGCAAAAATGTGCACTAGCACTCCAAACCCTAATGTCAAACCCTAATTGGCTCTATTCCACATCCAATTTGATCTCACCATGTACACCTTGGACTCAAACAAGAACGTGAGTAGTCCAAGATGATCAGAAATTAAGTGTGATTCCTAATAGGCATAGGAAATTTGCATAGGGAATTCTAAATAGAATCGTCTCACTCTTCAATCAGATTTGAAAAAAAAAATTCGCAAATCAGGAAACTTGCCTTTTAAATGATAATTACTATGAAAAATAAGGTAGGTGATTTCTAATTGATTGTTTCCTTTTTGTCTTCCCAAGATTAGGAGGTTGATTAGGAAATAATAGACAAGTTACCTGCCTTGAGGTGGTTGATTTGTGTGGAAGATCTCCTCGTGAAGTACCTCGCAAAATCACAAGAAATCAAATAGGGCAAGTTAGTGCTCAAATATAATCAAAATATAGAAAAAGAATAGCGGTGAATTACGTGTTGCTCCCCGGCAACGGCGCCAAAATGTTGTTACACGCTGGATCGAGGTTTTAAAAGATGCATTCGTTGTAGTAATAATTCCTCAAAAATAGCTTGAACAACAAACAAAATTTATAACTCGAATATCATAAATGAAGTTCGAGGTCGTTCGCTGGAAGCAAATATGGAATTCACGCGCTAATCTCAATATATAATCTAAATGAGCACAATTAATTACTCAAAATCTAATATGCAATGTATGGCATGAGTATATGAAGAGTAAAAAGTAGTCTAGACAAAATAATGGTGATTTGGATCACCAATTATAAGTCTAACACATATAGAGCATTTACTCAAATAGAACTAATTGAACAAATAGTGAATCAGACGTCTTAAAGTGCGTTGCTACAGTGTTACAATGATTTTCTTCTTCTTTGGCCCTTCTTTTTTCTTCTTCTATTTTGCCTTTGCTTCTCTACTTCTTCAGTTCTTCTACAATCCTCCTCTTTGCTTCTTTCTTCCTTGCTTCTCTTTTACTTTGTACACAAGGGGAAAGGCTTCGATTTTTGGCTAAGTGTTACCCAATACACAACTAAGCAAAACCTCCCTTAACCCCACGCTCTCTCTCTCTCATTTCTTCCTCTCCTTCTCTTCTCAGGGATAACCGGGTAGTCGGGTATCGGATCAGAGCACACCCAGGACCAGGGCTGCAGGCGTGGATCGCAGTTGAGGTGTGGGTATAGCTTAGGCAGGTAATCAGGTCGGACCAGGCCAGCGTGGTGTGTGTCACGGGAGAGGCATGTGAGGGGTAGTGGGGGACCTGACCCCCCTGTGTGTTCGGGCGGTAAGCTCGTATGACAAAAAACTAATAAGGCACTAACTCCTTCCTGTCTTTCCGAGGTGGGACGAATCCCCACCCCTTCTACTTGCATGCACCCGCAAATGAAGATCTCTTCGATTGGAGTAGCAGCAAGTGGTCTAGTCTCCAATTGACCGCCTGGGCATGTGCCTAGAAGCCTTCCACGCGATCTGGTGCCTGTGCCTGGAGCTGGCAATGGCAAGAGACCTTCTTCGAGCTCCTCGAAGGAGCTCTGTTAATGGCGAGGAGAGGGTATACCTGAAATCCAAGAATATGGGCGCTAAGCCCCAGTTAAGATGCTCTAGAGGATCATTGGTGGATGAGGAATGCGGTGGTGGTGGTTTTGTAGTGTGGGAGTAGGTGTAGTGGTCGAACGGTAACAAAGATGGCCGTGAGAAGGTGGGTTGTTTGGAGGCCTGTTTGGGTGAGTAGAGTGGTGAATAGGCAGAGGGCTTTTGATGAGGGGAGTACGGCAGAGCTTGTGGACTAGTTGGTGAGGGGGATGGATGTGTGTGGCGAACGAGAACCCTCACCAGAGTGGTCGCCGGAGATGGCGGAGATGAGGGTGAACGGCGATGTCGAGGGTTTGTTTTTTGGGTTTTTGGGGTGTAAAACTAACCTAAGATGCTAAACTAACTAAACTAACCCTAATCTAGTAGAAGAAGGGGTAGGATTGGCAACTGACGTTGGCAGGCCGGCGCCGTGGAAGAAGGTGCTCCAGTGGGGGTGGACAGCAAGGAAGAAAGGGGAGGACAACCTTAGCTTTGGCATACTAGGCGTGAATGAAGGAGGCGAAGATAATGGCACTCCCAATCTGGTCGTTGGGAGGCCGAAGAGTGACAAAAAGCCATTTTCGCGCATTTGAAAGTTGTCGGAAATCATAGTATAGTTGCGCAAAAATGTTCGTCAAAAATTGATTTCTAAAGATAACGAGACTAAACTAACCCTAATCTAATAGAAGAAGGGGTAGGATTGGCAACCGACGTTGGCAGGCCAACGCCGTGGAAGAAGGTGCTCCAGTGGGGGTGGACAGCAAGGAAGAAAGGGGAGGACAACCTTAGCTTTGGCATACCAGGCGTAAATGAAGGAGGCGAAGATAATGGCATTCCCAATCTAGTCGTTGGGAGGTCGAAGAGTGACAAAAAGACATTTTCGCGCATTTGAAAGTTGTCGGAAATCATAGTATAGTTGCGCAAAAATGTTTGTCAAAAATTGATTTCTAAAGATAATGAGACTTGAGTCCCAGTCGTTCTTCTCTAGGAGGCGTTGCTTTTACTTTTAAAAGCGATCTTACTCTACTTTGTTTAGAATCGCATGCCAGTTCGTAATTATTACGTATTTGGGTATGACATTCTTAGTTTCAAGAATATTAAGAGTTAGAAATAGGCAACATTAATCACGCAAAAGATAATAGCAATCATTAAGCTCATGGTGATTTCAAATAGATAGAGATATATATATATATAAAAATGTGTTTTCATTCATTCATTTGGGAGTTGTTGCACAAGGAATCTAGAGGAAAGCTTGTACATAAATGCTTGAAAATTAAATCTAGCTACCAGAAAATGATCGCATACAAGAATCAATGGGGGGATTTCGCATGCATCATTAGGGGAGAAGTAAGACCACACTACTAAGAAGTAAATAAAAGCAGTAAATATATGAAGAGCATAATCTAAATCTAGCAGAATGGAAAGGCATTCAGGGGTGGTCCCTGATGGCCTTTGAGTGGTTGAGAGAAGGAGGGGCGGCCAATGGAACTTAGGCTGGCCCTTGGAGAGAGGTTGGGGAGCTGATCCAGCTTCCTGGCGTGGAGATGGTGGCCTCCATGGTGGTGCTCAACTCGTGGAGGTGGAGTGGAGATGGAAGTGGCTAGCCAAAGTGGAATGGATGCCAAGGAAGTGAATGGGTGCAAATGGCCACCCAAGGGGTCTTTTTATAGACCTAAAGGAAGCTCTCTAGAGAATTATGGAATTCTTTAGAGAGGCCTATGGTGGGAGCTCGTGGGAGAGTGAGAGAGAGAGGGTGGATGGTGGTTTTTAGATCCACCAAATGTGGATCTAAAAATTGAATGGCTCTTGGTTGCTATTTTTGGCAACCAAGGCAACCACACATGGTAGAGAGTTCTAGAGAACTCTAGGCTAGGTATTTTCATGTGGATGGTGTGTGTGGGTGTGTGTGGGTCAAAACTTAGGAGGCTAGGTTGATTAGGTTAGGTCCTAGTGGGTATAGGTCAAGGTATGTCTCAAATTAGGTTTATAAACCCTAATTCACTAAGGTAAAGTGCAATTAAACTTAATACAAGTTTAATTGGGTGTGTGGAAACTTAATTGAGAGTAAAAAAACTCAATTAACTCAGGTTTAGGTCAATTGGACTCTCACTAAGTCCAATTGGACAGTGTGTGCTGAGATCAGGGCTCAATTGGACTCAAGGAGTCCAATTGAATAGGCTGATGGAATTGACTAAGATCCAAGTCAATTAGGTTTAGTGAGGACCTAATTAGGTCCTTAGGGAGGTCTATAGGTGATGTTCTAGGGTTAGGGCACCTTAATTTATGTTCCTATGGGGTTGGAATTGGGTTTAGGGACCTAGAGATCCAAGATCAAGGCTTAAATCTCAAAACAGGAATTGGAGAGCAGTATCTGACATCTAATAATAGAATTAGACGTCTTATACTCAAAAATCAGAAGTCCAGACTTGTCGTCTGGACGTCCAATCAGAGCCAGGAAGGATTTCGGGTTCTGTTTCGGGTATTCTACAGAAATTAGACGTCTGACAAAGTGTCTGGACGCCCAATAACACTGCAGAAGTGGGTTTGAAGTGTGTGGGATTTGGCTAAGGGTCCTGGACGTCTTAAAACTTATCTGGACATCCAGAGAAGGGTTGGAACTAGGGTTTTAGGGCTTCCTAGGGTGTTGTGACCTAATCTAAGGGTGGCTAAGGCTTAGGGAAGTCTCTAGGCTATCCTAGGGCTAGGATGGACCTAAGCTCTTCACATTTTACTACTTTATTTCTACTTAATAGAATAGCAAACTTTTAACCCCCTTACATTATTATTCCTACATCTAAACTAGGCCTTCTGCTCCAGCTCTGCTACAACTCCTGTTATTCCTGATCCAGCTTCAGATTCAGCTCCTGATCAGCTTATTGCCTGCAATTGACATAATGCACTTAATCAGCACATTATAACATTATTTCATGCATAGCTAAAGGAAAGCAGTAAAGATGCAGACAATGCATATGTATCCGTGAATAACCCTAACTTATGCTAAGTCCTAGCTTAATCTAGGCCAATTAAGACCTATGATTGCTGCGCAATCATACCCCCATGCCTAAATCTTGCTAGTCCCTAGCAAATGCTTGACCAAATTATTTACAGCAAGGGTCCCTAAGGGACTGGTTATTTTATCAAGTGTTTGCATAGAGATTTTTCTCCTTTTTGTTTTCATCCTATGCTCTAGAAATCCAGGCAATCATGAAGTTGAAGCTATGTAGCTTTTGCAACAGATTCGAGTGAAAACTAATACACCTCTAAAGCCTGTACTTGACCCCTAGTAAAAATTTTAGCAGGATAGGCGGACTTCTTCCCTTGGGGTATTCAAGATATTTTATGAATTCCACCCTGGCTTTAGGCTTAGGTAGAGAATCTCTGAGGGAAAGGATTATATATTTGGTGGCTCATTCTCACTTGGTGCTACATAGAGACTAATACTACAGAATCTAGATTCCCGGATTACTAAGTAACTCAACTCAGAGAAAGATGAGAAAAATTATGCTCCCTTTTGATTCCTTTGTATTCATTCTCTCTTACTCTTTTTCTTAGAGCTCACAACCTCACCAGATTCACACGTATGTTCTGTATTTGGTGGTCTCACTAGGCATTAACACTTTAATTGAGTTCTCATAACCCTAGCACTAAGTCGGAATTCCTCAGCCATTATTCAGGCGGTCAGAAACACAAGAAAAATAGGTTAAGTCCATATTTGGTGGAGCTCAATTTTATTTGATGGTATTGCCTCGATGAAATAAACACTAAATATTCATTCTTTTCTTTGCTTTTTCTTCTTTTTCTAATTTTTTTTTTCAGTTTTTCTTTCTTTTCATCATTCCTTTTCTTTTTCTCATTTTTTTTAATAATTTTTTTCAGCATAACACAATTGGCATACATCCATGAACTTTATTGAGGAGGCATTATTAGGGATTGGTGGTACTCAAGAGACATTGGATGGCTTATTTGGTGGAAGTGCCTACTCATGGCACCGGGAGAGACTGATAGGACGGTGTATTTCTAACCTTGACATCAATACCCTCCTTCAGCCGAGGATTCCGTAAAGAATGGTCGTAACCATCCACCTTAGCCCTAGTTTTATGAAAACTCGCTCTCCGCGTATTTGCCTTATTCAGTGGCTCTCACAATTTCGCACAAAATGCATACACAGGAACCGAGAGCGAAAACTATGTCTCATCTCAGAGCATCATCACCTAATTATCTAGGATTCCAGATTCCTCGCACTAATCTTAGAGCACCAGTACACTCTACTCTCATCTCACACTATTTGGTGGATTTTTGGAGGAAAATCTACCTGACTCCCAAAACATTGTCCAAGGGTTCAGGAAAAGAAGCACTGCTTCTTCTCGACAAACTGAAGACGTTTATCAGCCTTCACCGTGAATCCATTGCAAATTCTACGTGTGTGTGAAAAGTTGTACTGGATTCCAGATTACAGGAATCAACTAAAGGATAAAATCCCTAATGCATTCTCTTAATAAAATAATCTTATTCATGAATGCAATATCTATATATGCTATAAACATGTAACCTCATATAATTTGTACTTAGTGAATTTCCCGTATCGGGTTACAATCAGCTTGACCCTAAATTTAGAACAAAAGGTGAGCGAGTGAGTCGGAATTGGTTGTTGCGAACGATTTCTAGCTTCAATGAGAGCACTGGAGGTGGAGTTGGTTGTTCTTTTATTTAAGGTCCTAAAGTACATTTTGCATGCAGCTCCAAGGTTTTCCTAAGTGTTGGCATAAAAATTTTTTTCAATTTTTCTGTATCTACCCCCCCATGCCTAAGTTCTTGCATGTTCTCATGCATGAATGTAAAAGAAAATAAATGCTGCAGGGAGAGAATGGGTAGAAATCACCTGTAATTGCTCCTGAAATTATATTCAGCACCGGCCAACCTGTTAATATGCAATATAAAAGGGAAATATGCTAAAACAAAAATATGCTATGTATAAAAATGATGGTGGAATGTGGGGCGAATGGTATCTATATGTGCTGAGTTTAACGCCTCCAGTTGGGCAAAAACTCAATCATATGTGTCATTTCTAGCATAGGAGCTGGCTAAGATTAAGAGAAAGATATGCTCGTACGCTCCCAGAATCAGTGGTCCGGAGATGTGAACCAGCTGATTGTGCACCCCTGCTCCAAAAAGTCTAGCTATAAGAAAGTGTGGAGTGGTAGTGGAAAATAGAGGATAATCAGAGGTAGGATCATGATGTTGATTTAACTGATTTATCATGTCCCACAATTCAGCAGGAAGTTGCTGAGGGAGTAGATCAAAATGTACCTCAGAACCAGAATCTGAGTCGTAGGGATCCTCATAATGATAATTGACATCAAAGATCATTCCCTCTCCAGGCTCTGGGTCATACGGGGGTATTCGTGAAAGTAGAAAATCTGTGGGGAGGTCACTGAAATCCTCATCGGAAATTACTTCATCCTCATCAGTACCCATCTCTGATTCATCAGAGGCTGTCTCCTCAGGCTAAAAGTCGAGCCATCTACTAGGATGATAGGTGCATCCCCAGCTCCTTCTGCTCAAAGCTTCACGCTCATATGCATTGGGTTCCTCAGTAATTCCTACCTCAGGTAGCATATTTATTTCTACAGTTAAGTCGTCCAGAGCTACTTCTGGTTTTCGGATGTCAAGATCAGGGATAGAAAGTGTCATCTCAGAATCTCTAACATAAGAATTAGGGATGTAGGTGAAAGAAGAAGAGTGCAAATCAAAAGATGTTGGCTCTAGCACAGGTTCACCTACAATGGGAAGTGGTCTAGATTGATCAGCAGTGTCACATGTAATGTCTGCCTTAGGATCCATATTCTCAATTGGATCTGCTTACCTTATCTCGATTGGGTTATCCAACCCAAAAGGTGTCTCCTAGGATTCAAGATAATCTGATTGTGGCTCAGTCCTGGAGATATCAGTCCTTTCCTCCTCAATTTTAGATGAACCCATTCGGCATACTTCCTGCTCCTGTCTCATATCCACGCAAGATTCTTTTTCCCTTGAGTGATCTTCGGGCATCTGCTCCCGAGAATCTTCTGTGTGTTCTTCCGGTGTAGTTGTTTCAGATTCTTCGAGGTCTTCAATGCTATTTTCCACTTGATATCTCAAAAGCAATAGTTCTTGAGTTTCCCAATTTTGTCCCATTCGCCTTGTTATCTCTGCTGTTTCCTGAAGGAGCTCCATCACAGCTTATTGATGTGGAATCCGGCTTTGTCTTTGGTTCGGCTCAATGATAGCCTAGATTTCGCGTAGATAGGATGCGGCCTTTTCCTTAGCGCTCGCTATAGCTCTCTGTATTCTATAATGCGGCTGCATATGCACCGGTAGCTCTTCAGGGGTTCTAGGGGGTGAATCATGTCTACCCATGTTCCATGGGTGAGAAGTAGGAGTATGAAATCCATATCTTGGGTTACAAGATGCAATCCTTTGAGGGACCAACTGGTACGGGTCATAATATCCAGGGTTAGGATATGGGTTAACCATTTCGGTAACCTGAGGAGAAGGATCAGGAGAAGCGAAAAGTCATCTTCGCCACCTTGGGTTCTAATCCCAAGGTTGAGCTGATTCAGTGACCCGAGCTCTCAGATAAGCTCGTGGGTCCAGCTCTTCTGGATCCTGATTAGGTCCAGATCCAATGTTAGCCATCGTGGCTCAGCAGATAGAAGAAGTGACTCGCCTCCTTGGGAGCGGCTCCCAAGGTCCAACTAAGTGAAGTCGAAGTGACCTCCTTCCGTGCATACACCGCCCAACCCCTGGGTTGGTGTAGCCACGCAGGATAAGGCTAAGGCCCTGTCAATCAAATGGTCCTTATAGATCAGGTGACCAGATTTTCGTTAGGGATTTCAATTCCTGAAGATAAGTTCATCATACAACCGACTGAAAGTGAATCCACCTCTCAAGCTAACCCAGCCAGTCTAGTTACGAGGGGACTAAGGGGAAGGTTCTTCCTTTGGCTTACGCCTCCGATTCCGTTGACCCCCGAGCCGCAGTCGTTTGACACTACCCCGCAGACTTAGTCACCAGGTTTGGCAAGAGAGATTAAACTCACCCAGTAGTACGACAACGAACTCAGGTTGGTTTCGTATTTTAAAGTTAATTTTAACCCATTTTCTTCAGTGGGGTTTGCGGTGAGTGGCCCACAAGGTGACCAAGTTCACCGGCTAACTAGACATGATTAAGTCTAAGTTAGCCCAATGTGTGGTCTCTAGTTGTAACCCTAAGGGTTTGACCTAGGTTGCATGCACTTCTAGGGTTTTTCTCTGTTTCAGCAGACCACAAAATTAATGTTGATTGTCTACTAATAATTGGAATCAACTTAATTTGAGAATTTACGAGTAGATTCCTTTCTCAATCAGTTTTTCAGAGAATATTTTTTTGGAATTTTTACTATTTCAACCGAATTTTTAGGGAATTTTGAATATCAGGGGTCAGATCTGAAATTTTGACCCCTGGTCGATTTTTCACTTTGAAATAGTATCAAATGATCTTCAAAAATTTGGGGAAAATATGGAAAATAAAGCCAATGAGATCATATTTCAAACCCTACCATTTTTAGTCAAAATAGATTTTCAAATTACTCGAAATTACTTTTTGAAATTTGAAAAATTTTGAATCTGGGTCAATCTGACCCTCGTGCACTTCGTGAATTTTTAAAAATTTTATACTTGGAATTTTTTCAAAATAATGGTGGCATTTGAAATATGGTTTGAAAATGAAGGTTTAGGCTGAATTTCAGAATTTTTTACTTACCATTTTATCGGCAATCGAATTTTTAAGTTAAGCTTGAAATCTGGCCGAAAATTAGGAGATGGTGGAAAAGCTTTTTAAAGAGGTTTGAATTGAAATCTAGGCTTTCCACCAAAAAGGATATTTTTTTTTTTCAAAACTTTTGCACGTTTCTCTTTTTTCAAAAAGAATTTTTCAAAATATTCACAGAAATTTTTTTTTGTCTGTTTTTTTTTCAAACTAACCTAAGCTAGAAAAGAAATCTAATCTAGATTTTTTTTTTCAAAATTTTTCTTTTTGATTTTTTTTATTTTTCACGAAAATGAGAAAATTCTTTTTTTTTCTTTTTCAAAAGAGATTGCAGAAAGTAGATCTAATCCTAGGGTTCAGAAAATAAACCTAATCTACAATAGATGATGTGCACCTGATTTTTCTTTGCCGCACTCGATGTGTGCGTGGATCCCGTTTTCGTTCCGTGTTGCCCTGCACATCAAAAACAAAGTAGAGGCAGATTTGTCAGTGATAGATTAAAAGATTGAAATCAAGAAAAATGGCGTTGCCTCCCCGGCAACGGCGCCATTTGACAGAAAGCCATTTTCGCGCATTTGAAAGTCGTCGAAAATCGTAGTATAGTCGCGCAAAAATGTTTGTCAAAAATTGATTTCTAAAGATAACGAGACTTGAGTCCCGGTCGTTCGTCTCTGGGAGGCGTTGCTTTTACTTTTAAAAGCGATCTTACTCTACTTTGTTTAGAATCGCATGCCAGTTCGTGATTATTACGTATTTTGGTATGACATGCTTAGTTGCAAGAATATTAAGAGTTAGAAATAGGCAACATTAATCACGCAAAAGATAATAGCAATCATTAAGCTCATGGTGATTTCAAACAGATAGAGATATATATATATAAATGTGTTTTCATTCATTTGGGAGTTGTTGCACAAGGAATCTAGAGGAAAGCTTGTACATAAATGCTTCAAAATTAAATCTAGCTACCAAAAAATGATCGCATACAAGAATCAATGGGGGGATTTTGCATGCATCATTGGGGGAGAAGTAAGACTACACTACTAAGCAGTAAATAAAAGCAGTAAATATACGAAGAGCATAATCTAAATCTAGCAGAATGGAAGGGCATTCAGGGGTGGTCCCCAATGGCCTTTGAGTGGTTGAGAAAAGGAGGGGCAGCCAATGGAACTTAGGCCATCCCTTGGAGAGAGGTTGGGGCACTAAGGTAAAGTGCAATTAAACTTAATACAAGTTTAATTGGGTATGTGGAAACTTAATTGAGAGTAAAAAAACTCAATTAAGTCAGGTTTAGGTCAATTGGACTCTCACTGAGTCCAATTGGACAGTGTGTGCTGATATCAGGGCTCAATTGGACTCAAGGAGTCCAATTGAATAGGCTGATGGAATTGACTAAGATCCAAGTCAATTAGGTTTAGTGAGGACCTAATTAGGTCCTTAGGGAGGTCTATAGGTGATGTACTAGGGTTAGGGCACCTTAATTTATGTTCCTATGGGGTTGGAATTGGGTTTAGGGACCTAGAGATCCAAGATCAAGGCTTAAATCTCAAAACAGGAATTGGAGAGTAGTATCAGACGTCTAATAATAGAATCAGACGTCTTATACTCAAAAATCAGAAGTCCAGACTTGTTGTCTGGACGTCCAATCAGAGTCAGGAAGGATTTCGGGTTCTGTTTCGGGTATTCTGCAGAAATTAGACGTCTGACAAAGTGTCTAGATGCCCAATAACACTGCAGAAGTGGGTTTGAAGTGTGTGGGATTTGGCTAAGGGTCC
Source organism: Thalassia testudinum (assembly GCA_037157565.1). NCBI lineage: Eukaryota > Viridiplantae > Streptophyta > Magnoliopsida > Alismatales > Hydrocharitaceae > Thalassia > Thalassia testudinum. The sequence goes on from JAZHRO010000024.1 coordinate 82,262,652, forward strand.
TGGACGTCTTAAAACTTATCTGGACATCCAGAGAAGGGTTGGAACTAGGGTTTTAGGGCTTCCTAGGGTGTTGTGACCTAATCTAAGGGTGGCTAAGGCTTAGGGAAGTCTCTAGGCTATCCTAGGGCTAGAATGGACCTAAGCTCTTCACATTTTACTGCTTTATTTCCACTTAATAGAATAGCAAACTTTTAACCCCCTTACATTATTATTCCTACATCTAAACTAGGCCTTCTGCTCCAGCTCTGCTACAACTCCTGTTATTCCTGATCCAGCTTCAGATCCAACTCCTGATCAGCTTATTGCCTGCAATTGACATAATGCACTTAATCAGCACATTATAACATTATTTCATGCATAGCCAAAGGAAAGCAGTAAAGATGCAGACAATGCATATGTATGCATGAATAACCCTAACTTATGCTTAGACCTAGCTTAATCTAGGCCAATTAAGACCTATGATTGTTGCGCAATCAAAGAGCGACAGAGAAAGGAGCTCACTGGAGCTAAGGCAGAGCGAGGCCGGCGGTGGAGTTTTGAAGAGGGTTTTGGCCCCAAACCATGCTGAGGAGAATGGGCAGGCCCTGGGGATCCTTATATAGTCCTCAGGGAGCGGTTAGAGCTTGGAAGCCAAGCTTCCAAGATTGGAAGGCTCACCGGAGTTGGAAACCCAACTCTTTGAAGGAATCGCATGAGGATTCTAGTGTGAATCAGGGCCCAACATGTGGCTCAAATTGTAGGAGATCTTCTTAGGAATCTCCCTTCCAATTTTGGAAGGGATTGAGCGAGAAATCAGGGAGATCTTCCTATTTGAAGGTCACCGAAGTAGGATTTAGGAAATTGCAGGTATTGGGGACCTATTTGTGAAGAAGGAGATGAAGTTAGGGTGGTAAATGCAAATACTTTCAAAAGCTAGGGGTACAGGTGTGAGAGAAAGAATCTGATTGGACTGAATTATAAACTAGGTCAAGATGATCTTAGATTCGACCCAAATTTTGGTACAAATCTAATTTGGACCTAAGAAATCTGATGGTGAATTCAAATTTAGGTTTGGACTAAGTTTGACTGGGTAATTTGCGTAGTTACCCAAATTAGGGCAACTTTCTATCTAAGACTCTATTTTAGGTCAAATTGGGTTCCAATGGTCAATTCAAGAAAACCAAACCCTAAAGAGTATTTTCTATGATTTTTACAGGGTTTATGTGAATTTTATCCTGACCAGAACCTCAGTAAATCAAGCGGGACTATTTTTAAGGTTTCAGACGTCATTTAATTCTCGAAACGCGTGAAAACCCATTTCTGTCTGCATGGACCTACTTGTTAGACATTTAAGATCATTTGACCTTTAAGTAACCCTGAGAAATCCCTTGATTGTTTTGCAATTAAGATATGCTATTAAAACTACAGTTTTACCCCTATTTTACTGTATTTCCCTCAGAATGGATTTGCAATGAATTACATCTCTCTGGAGGTTATGTAAGAGCATTTATTCTTTGATTATGACTAATTAAAGGTAGATATGGCTGATGATGATGTTATCATCAATGGATTGAGCCTGGGTTGGGTTAGGGTTAACAAAACCTGGTGGGTGCTAGGGAGCAGGCTGAATTAGGTGTGCTTGTTGCTCCTATGTGTTGTGTTGGTTAACCCTATCGAAGTTCCTTGGGTTTGGGATGAGTTGGGATGGCAACATCCCATATTGTCTAGCATCAACTAGCTAGTCTAATCATCCCATCAAATCTGTCCTCAATTGATTCATTTCTTCTTTATGTCTTTGATTCATTTCTCGCATTTCTTTGAGGACCAGACTCAGATCAGTGGGCTGGTTTTCCTGAGTAGGTTGTGGTTGATATGTGCATGGTTGTGTGTACCTACTAGGTTGCCCATAAGTGTTTGGTTTAGTCAAGTTAGGACCTTGGGCGAGTTTCTGACTTAACCAAGCAAAGTTAACATGGTTGTGCCATCCAAGGTTGTAAGTGTTTGAATAAGGCTCATTTTTAGTGTAACCCTAGAGTGCATTCACATCCTTAGGATAACTAGGCATTGAGCTACCTATTTCAGAATTTGAGGGCATCAAGGTCCCTCCTTGGTACCTAGAAAGAGATGGGTCCAAGTACAGTTGACTCATAAGTGGAGCCATGGTTAGGTCATTAATGTTGTGCACTGATTCCTGACCTAGTGGGTTGGGGAATTGGTTGTGGGTTAAGGTAGGCACTCCTTGGGTGGGCATAGGATTTAATCTAGATTGTGTACCTAAGGAATTCTCGCCCTTTAGAAGGTTATCTAGTTTCTTATCCAAATTCTCCACATTCTTTCCCACAAGTTTCACCTTATCTAATTATTGTGCAATTAGCTCTAAATTAACCAAGTTTGAATTATTGTTAACTTCATAAACTCTGCTCCTTGGTTGATTAGCTCTGTTAAAGGCAGACATTGAGGCATTGTTGAGGGAATTTTCACTTATATTCTTAAACAATTGAAAGGCTCCCTCAGCATCTCAACTCAAGAAATTGCCCTCACATGCCACATCAACAAAATTCTTCAGATTATCACTCAACCCATAATAGAAAATATGGGCCAAGTGCCACATTGGAATCCCATGGTGAGGGCATTTCCTAGCTAAATCATTGAACATCTCCCAAGCCTCATATAGTTGTTCCCCAGGGTTCTGCTTAAAGATTGTTATGGTACATCTAAGGACATTAGTTTTTCCTACGGGGAAGAATTTCTTTACGAATGTGCTTCTCAGGTCCTGCCAAGTTAGGATTGGTCTACCAATTATTCTCAACCAATGTGCAGCTCTATCTTTCAAGGAGAATGGGAACATTTTCATCATTAGGGTACCTTCATTCATGTTCCTAGGGCCAAAGGTTCTTTCTATGTGTAGGAGCTCTTCAAGGTGGTGGAAGGGGTCATTTGACTCATAGCCATGGAAGTGGGGAATCAAGTTAATGATCTAAAGTTTGAGTTCAAAGTCATCCCTATCCTGAGGTACCCTAACAAAGGTTTCAGGTTGGGCATTAGGAGGGTTATAAAAGTCACGGAGGGGTCGGTCTGCCCTTCCATTTTGGAGTCAAGTGATGGTCTACACTATGACTTCCATCTGTCGATCATGATGCTGGCCCTACTTAGTGATCTACCTTTGTAAGAGACTCATAGGATCCAGATTTTGTTCATCAATCTTTTCTTCCTCGTTATGACTAGCCATTGCAGAGGGTTTAGATTCAGATTCTAGATAAATAGGTCTTCTCCTAGGATTTCTTTCTAATGGTGGTAGCAAATCAGGATTTTGAGATCTTCTACCTTGCATGCACCAGAAGAATGTCTATAGACGAGAGAGAAGACAGATGAAAGAAACCCTGCCTGCTCAATGCAATCAATCAAACTGGTCCTTAGAGTGTCAACCCTAATTAGACTTGATCCTGGCTCCCCAAAACATGATTGGGTTAGATCAACCCTTGAATTACTTAGCTGGCCAGAAGGGTGGGACCTATTAGGACACCTCGCATGGTGGGACACCACTAAAGGTTAACACGGTTATCGCACTGACCTTTCTTGTCACCAGTGGGTCCAAGTAAACAAGGCCTTGATCTTAGCCCAATCTAGTTTCAAGTCCCCAAGTCTATTAGTCCTTCCTTTGGCACGTCTACTCAGTTTCAGGTGTGGGTTTGATGTGCTTTTGGAATATGATGGGCATTAAGGGGGTGTTTGCCCTTAAAAATTGATTTTGAAATGTTTGAAGTTCTCAAGCAAATAGGGTTCACAAGCAATTTCTTATGATGAAGTGAATTTTAAGATTCGAATGCTTGTGTTAATGCATTTAATGGAAACACCATCATGAGCCATAACTAGCTCAATTTGATCTGATTAAGTCATTAAATGCTCGTACATAACTGCCAGAGAGCTATAATTCATTGCACATTCATTCTGAAAGAAATACAAGAAACCAAGGTTAAAACTATAATTTTGCCATCATATCATGAATGCAGAATAACCGTGGGTTTCTCCAGGGGTTAATTAAGGGTCAAATGGTCTTAAGCGTCTAACAAGTGGGTTAAAACAGACAGAAAAAGATTTTCGCGTGTTTTGAGAATTAAGTGACTTCTGAAACCCTAAAAATAGACCTACTTAATTAATTGTGGTTCTGGTCAAGATAAAATTCACCTAAACCCTCTAACATTCATAGAAAAATATTCTCTAGGGTTTGGTACCTTCAATTTGACCAATGGAACCCGTCTTGACCTAAAACAGTCCTAGACAAACCTATGCCCTAATTTAGGTTTTTGCATAAATTATCCAATCAAACTTGGTCAAAACCTAAATCTAACTTCACCATTGGATTTCTTGGGTCAACATTAGGTTTGTACCAAAATTTAACCCCAATATGAGATCATCTTGACCAAGTTTTCATTTTGGTCCAGTTAGACTCTTTCTATCTCATTTAGACCCTTAGCTTTTTGAATTCCTTGCAAATAGCCCCCCAACTTTGTCATCTTCTTCAAAAATAGGTCCCAACCGCCATGAAATCCTATTCCTACAACTCCGACGAGCTTTGATTGAGGAGAACTTCTTCTCTGATCAATCAATCCCTTCCAAAATTGGAAGGGAGATTCCTTGAGGAGTCCTCTTTCCACTGGGATGAACCTTGGATCTCAACATCTTCCCAAAAGTTGTACAAACATTTTTGAAGGAATGGGTATCCTATTTTTGCATAAGCTCCAAGGTTCCCAAGCTTGGAACCCCCTCCTAAACCCTATATAAGCATGCCCAATGCATGGCCGTGCTCTTTAGCTAGGTTTAAGGTCACAAAACCCTCTTCTTCCTCTCCCACAGCCAGCTCCGACCTATGCTCTGGCGAGCCTCCTTGACCCCGTTCTTCCGACCCTAAACAATCAAATTGAGTGGCCCATCTTCTTCCTTATCTTCCTTCTCCTCTCGCCGGCCAAAGCGAAGGCGTCCAGACCCCTTTCTTTGTCGCCATCTCCCTCGGGAGTTTCATCTTCCACGGCACCGGCAATTACACTGGCGTCATATTCCTTCCCCCTTCGTCCCTAATTTTAGGTTCCAACAGCCTTCTCTCTCCTTCTACTCTATCTCCTACTCTTTATTCTCCAAATCCGACCACCGACAAGACCAAACACCTTCATCTCCTCCATCTCTGGCGACCACTCTGGTGAGGGTTCCCGCTCGCTACACACCACCATCCCCCTCGCCAACTAGTCCACAAGCTCCGCCAGCTCATGCCCTACAGAACCCCCATCCTATTCCACCCTATTGCCCATCCAAACACCCTGACGACCAAACCCACCTTCACATGCTGTACCCGACTCCGACCGACCCCTACACGCCCTCTCACAACATGCCACGACCACCACCGAATTTGTCGTCGACCGACGATGCTTCTGAATAGCTTTAACTTGGTCATAAGGCCATATTTATTTTTTCAAGCTCACTACCCTCCGTGCCATGAAAGGATCTACTTCGAGCGAGTTCTCAGCAGTGCCTGTGAGGTCCCAGCTCTGGGGATACTCCTCGGGGGATGTGGTTTAGCCTCAGGAAGCCTTCCAGGCATCCAATTGAAGCTACCAGGGTGCACTCACTCTCTAATTGAGGAAGGAATACCTGTAGTAGACACATGCGAAGAGAAGTGGGAGTTTAGTCCCACATCAGTGGGAGAGGAGCAAGTGAGGCCGCATAAATTATTTTTGGCACATGAGCTATTCCCCTCAAGTAACACACAAGCGGTGAGGTCCCCACGCCCCTTCACCTGCCTCGCTCGTGACACCTACACATGGGTCTGGCTTTCACCCAATTACCCGCCTAAGCTAAGCACTCCTCGCTCACCACCCACTACTAGTGAGCCTGGTCCTAGGTGCGCATGTGCCCGTTAACCCGATTACCCAAACTGTGGCCTTGGGAAGGCGAGGAAGAGGATCTCAGAGGGAGAATGAAAGAGAGACCGAGGGTAGGGGGTTTTGCTCTCTGTGACACTTAGCCATAGGGAGGGATTTCCTCCCTCTGTGCACAAAGAAGAAAGAAGAGGAGAAGAGGCTAAAGACAGGCAAAAGAAGGAAAAGGACTTGAGAAGAAGCAGACCTGAAAGAAGAAGAAAAGAAGAACAAAAGCAAAAGGAAAGAAAGAAGAGAAGAGGAAGAACAAGAACAATGCTTCCCTAGCACTATAGCACCTATTAGTTAAGTCATCTGATTAAATGACTCAACCGTCTGATACTTGAGGCTTTATCTGGTTATTGAAGTACCTGAGTTTGAATGGTTGATGGCACTGTTGTATTATTTGAACTCAATTTATATATGTTTAATTTGAATATTTGGTGATCTAAATCACCATTGTTTTTGCTTTGAGATTCTTTTTGCCATGCATACTTATTGTTAAACTCATGTGCTACATTGATTATTAGTTTTAAGTAATTGTTATCATTAATTGTGTTCATTTACATTTTGATTAGTGATTAAATTCCTATTTGCTCCCTGTGTTCGACCTCGGACTTTCATTCGAGTATAAATTTTATTTATTTCCAAGCAATTTCGACCTATATACGACACAGCATTTATAACCTCGATTTCGCTAACTAACAGCATTTTAGGGTTCACTTTAGTTAATATTTTCAATTAAGGTTTTGATGAGACACACAAGAGTTTTGGAAATCCCAATTTGTTTGATAGATTTCCTTTAAATATGGAAATGCAAGTGTGCTCTATCCTTAACTTTGAACCCTAAGCGTAGATAGTTCTAGATGATTCTTTTAAGTTTAAAATCAGATGAGTGATGCAACCCAAGTGATGCAATCAATTGATTCTATTGCACCACTAACTAGGCACTTATAAAATATTTTTCAAGAATTTTTGATGCACGTTTTCTATTTTTTTCTGATTTAAAGTGTACTGGGGGTTTTGTAGTCTATTTTGACCCTTAGTTGGTGATTGGATAATTTATGCAATCAAACATGCATGAACTAATTTTTCCCAATTTTTCCTAACTTCTTGATTATATCAGAAATTTAGTGCCTCAAATTTCAAGTCAATCGGAGTTGTATAAAAATTCCTATGATATTTTGAACTCTGAAAACTTAGGAACAATAACCGTATTGATTCCTTTCAAAAAAAATAATAACTGTATTGATAACATATCAGTGTGCGAATTTTTAAACTTTTTCTGTAAATATGATCGGTGTGAAATTTGGATATGTTGTTTTTGACTTTGAAATATATGTCCACTAAACATTTGAGAATTTTTGAATGTATAGATCTCTGGGAATTGAATTTTTAAGGTAAAACTTTATTTTGAAACGAAAATCAAGAGAGAAATTTTTTTTAATAAGCAAACAAATTCTAACTAATCCTAGGGTTCAAGCAAATCCTAGATCTAACTAATCTAAACTACGGGTAATTACCTGAGATTCGAACCTGCAATTGTTGTTGTCGTGTTTCATTCTGATTTTCTTACTTTCCTACACACACAAATTGAACGAAAATAGCAAGTTAGAAATCTCAAATTCACACCAAAGAAATCTTCAAAAATTTCTATTGCCTACCCGGCAATAGCGCCAACTTGTTCAACGTGTAATTCACGTTTTAAAAGTTAATCAATTATAGTACAGCACGAAAACACATTGACAAATAAATTTATAAAACTCCGGTGAGTACTGAGTCGTCCGCAGGGAGGAAAACGCAATTTATGCAGAAGCATTTCTATAAAGCTAATTCTAACTAGATATATATATGTATATATGTATAAAACAGATATCAAGAGAATCAGAATTTTATTGCAATTAGATAAAGTTTTTCACAATAGAAAATCTAATAATGACAGATAGATAGGAGATAGATAGAAAGACAGTGTGTGCGTGGGAAGAAAGTGGCAAAGAAACGACGCTACTTGTGGGATGCTTATGCGAGATGCGGTAGCACCTCAGATCTAGAGCGTCGAGATGAAGGTCGGAGCGGAGTTGCAGAGGGATGGAGAGTTGCAGAGAAGATGGAATATGTCAGGAGTTGATGGAAGAGAGAGATGCTTCAACTGGGGGGCCTGGGCCTTCTTTTATAGCTTTTGTGGAGGGTAAAAAGGGTATTTTGGCCCTCTATCTCGTGCAACAACCTCTTGGCTAATCAGATCCATCGATCAAGAGATCAACGACTCTAAATAGGCCTCAAGACTCCTTCAAAAGCCTTCTTATCGCGTGGATTCACTCTGGTGCTAACACATCGCAGCTTCTGGACATTTGGATGATGATCGCATGGCTCCGCTACTTCCTTGCATGCACTTGCCAGCTTCCACTTTCTTCACATGTGCCCACATGCCTCGTTTTAGTGCCTGAACCTCGACTGTTTGAGCGTATGATCGAACGGCTCAGATTCATGCCCGCGTGCTTCCAATTTCAAATCGGCTTAAAACGAGTGCTGCTGCCTTTGCATCAAAGCAAGCACGTGAGATCGCACGTCCGCCCGCGACGTGCTCTTGTCGTGCCAAGTGGGCACGCCTTTTCCCTCCGATCGTGCAATTGCGCCTGCTCGTGCTCATACACCCAATGCCGCTTCAATTTCGCGCCCCACGGCTCAAACCCGCGTCACGTACTTCCGCACGCACGCGTGAGCCAACGTGCTACGTGAACCTTCTGTTATACATATTTGTTTGTTTCTATTTATGCTTATCCGATCTGGGCAGGCGATGTGGCGTGCTCGTGGCTGTTGGATGAAGATCCAATGGCCCATAGTGTGCGGTGCGGCCTTCCTAGATGGGGCAGCGTTGAGGGAGCGGCTGTGATGGCACCATGTGGCGCCATCATGGCTGTTCATCTTCTTTTCCTTGTATCTGGTGATATAGACCCTAATCGAGTTGATTTTTGCATCGTTAGATTGACATCGTCGATTTGGATTCATCCGTGCAGTTAGATTCTTCATCTAAGGTTCGGATCTTTGTCCTTTGGCTTTTTGACCTCCATTTTTTATGGATTGCACAAGGTGCCCTGGCTGTCTGATCGAGACGATTTCAGAAGCGTTGGACTCCTGTCGTCATACTAATCAGATCTGTCAGATCTGTTCTGGCATCTGCAGCTCTAAATCATCTGTGTTTAAAATCATCTCTCTTTTAGGTCATAAAATGACGATATTATCTATCTAACTAATAAACTAGCTATTGTGCAAATTACGATGCCTTTGAATGCATTAATCCTAAGTTATGCTAGGTTTTAGCTTAATTCAGGTGATTTAGTTTGTATGATTGCTGTGCAATAAAGGGGTAAACATCCTCTTAAGCTACGTGTATGAACAACTTGGAGGAAGAAATCTGAAGCCTAGCCCGGTAATCCTCCAAGTTGCAAAGCAATCACTCAAGACACCCAGGGGAATGCTGGAAGATGTCCTCGTGAGAGTGGAGGACTTCTTCTTCCCCGAAGACTTTTTAATTTTGGACACAGACCCTACCAACAAGCCAACCAAGCCCTCAATCATTTTGGGCCGCCCCTTCCTTGCAACTTCACATGCTTTGATAAATTGCAATACTAGGGCATTAAAAATGGGCTTTGGGAACAAGAACATCTAGCTTAATGTGTTTGATGCTTATAAACAAGTCGAGCTTGAGGATTGTTCCCAAGTTGAGGTGGTAGATGACTTGATTGAAGAGACAACCCCTGCAATTTTATGTGATGACCCCCTTCAGCATGTTATGCTAAATGAGCATTCCCATCTCTTGGAGGAATGTGAAGGGGATATACTAGAACTTGAGGAGTTTCTTGGTGTTTCTACTGAGTTTCTTTCCCCATCATCTCTCCCCAAGGTAGATCTACTACCTAAGATGGGGACATCTATTATGAAACCCTCAACCATACAAGCCCCTGACCTTGAGCTGAAACCCCTCCCGAACGCTCTCAAGTACGTCTTCCTGGGTGCCAATGATACGCTCCCCATTATCATTTCGGTTGTGCTATCTGAGACACAGGAGGGAGCCCTGATTGAATGTTTGCTTAGGCAGAAGGAAGCTATTGCTTGGTGCATCACTGATATTAAGGGTATAGACTCTACACTCTGCATGCACCACATTTATACTAATGATTCCATCAAGTCATTTAGGGACATGCAGAGACGTCTTAACCCTAATATGAGGGAGGTGGTTAAAAAGGAAATTCTGAAGTGGTTGGACGCTGGGATTATATATCCCATTACGGATAGTAAATGGGTTAGTCCTATCCATGTGGTTCCAAAGAAGGCAGGCTTTACTGTGGAAATTAATAACCAAGGAGAATAAGTGGTGACTAGACCCTCAACTAGATGGAGGGTCTGCATTGATTACCACAAGCTAAACCCCGCTACCCAGAAAGATCACTTTCCTTTGCATTTTATTGACCAAATTCTCTAAAAATTGGCAGGGAATAAGTACTATTGCTTTCTCAATGGATATTCTGTGTACAACCAGGTTGCAATCTTCTCTGATGACCAGGAGAAGATGACTTTCACGAGTCCTTACTGTAAGTTTGCATTCAGGCGTATGTCATTTGGACTATGTAATGCACCGGCAACCTTCCAGCAGTGTATGATGTCCATTTTCTTGGACATGATTGACAAGTGTGTTGAAGTGTTTATGGATGACTTCTCTATTTATGGCTCGTCTTTCAACCAATGTCTCCTGCACCTAGAGAATGTGTTGAAGCGATGTAAAGAGATTGGTTTAGTCCTTAACTGAGAGAAAAGCCACTTCATGGTACAGAAAGGCATTGTACTTGGGTATGTTGTGTCTGAAAGGGCTTGGAAGTAGATAAGGCTAAAGTTGATTCTATTTCCAAACTCCCAATGCCCATGAATGTCAAACAGATTAGATCCTTTCTAGGCCATGCGGGCTTTTATAGGCGTTTTATTAAAAATTTCAGCAAAATTTATAGGCCACTTTGTGACCTATTGGTGAAGGAATCTTCCTTCAATTTTGATTCAAAGTGTGCTGAGGCCTTTCACACTCTGAAGGAGGCCTTGATCTCTATGCCTATTCTCCGAGCTCTAGATTGGACACTCCCATTCGAGCTAATGTGTGATGCTTTGGATTATGCCGTGGGAGTTGTCCTTAGACAAAGGGTTGAGGGAAGACCTCATATGCTACATTACGCTAGCAAAACCTTAATTGACCCACAGCAAAACTACACTGTGACAGAAAAGGAATTACTCGCCGTAGTGTTTGCTTTGGAGAAGTTTAGGTCTTATCTTCTTGGGTCTAAAGTGGTCATTTTTACTGATCATGCGGTAGTAAAACACCCCATTGCCAAGAAAGATTCTAAGCCACGCTTATTAGGTGGATTCTACTCCTTCAAGAGTTTGACTTGGAGATTCATGAAAAAAAGGAGTGGAAAATGTAGTGGCTAATCACCTGTCTTGCCTCCCACTTGATGACTCTCCATCTGGAGACATCCGTGACACATTTCCCGATGAAACCCTTATGGCGGTAACACTGACTTCACCTTGGTATGCTGATACAGTCAATTACTTAGTCACTGGAGAGACTCCTGGCTCTTGGGATGAGCAGAAACAGAAGAGCTTTATTGCCCAAGCAAGATACTTTCATTGGGAAGAGCCCGAATTATTTAGAATTGGACAAGACCAAGTACTGCGACGATGCGTGCATGAAGAGGAGCAACAAAGTGTGTTGAGGTTTTGCCATGAACATTGTGGAGGACACTTTGGTGCTAAGAAAGAAGCTTTTAAGGTTCTTCAATCTGGATTTTGGTGGCCTACTTTATTTAAGGATTCTCATAACTTTGTTAAGGCCTGTATTAGATGTCAACGGACTAGAATGATTAGAAAGAGGAATGAGAAGCCTCAACACCCGATCCAACCTGTTGAAATTTTTTATGTTTGGGGAATAGACTTTATGGGCCCCTTCCCTTCATCCCAAGGTTATGACTATATCTTAGTGGCAGTTGACTATGTCTCTAAATAGATAGAGGCCATTCCTACACACACAAATGACCACTCGATGGTTTTGAAATTTGTGAAGGCCAATATCATATCCTGATTCAACTGCCATAAGACTATTATTAGTGATGGGGGACCTCATTTCCAGAATCATCACTTCAATCGGTTACTCCAGAGTCTAGGGGTCACTCACAAGATTGCTATCCCATACCATCCTCAGATGAGTGGCCAAGTTGAAGTGTCAAATAGGGAGATAAAGAACATTTTGGAAAAGGCTGTTAGGCCTAATAGGAAGGACTGGTCCCAAAAGCTGGATGATGCTTTATGGGCTTATCGAACAACCTACAAAATCCCTTTCGGTACGTCTCCCTTCTAGATAGTGTATGGGAAAGCATACCATTTACCCATTGAGCTAGAACATAGAGCACTTTGGGCTATCTGAAGTGTCAACTTGGATTTAGAAAAGGCGGGTAAGGCACGACTTCTAGAATTAAGTGAGCTTGAGGAGTTGAAGAATGATGCTTATGACACCTCTCAAGCCTATAAAGAGAGAACTAAGGTCTTGCATGATAAGTATATTCTTTGAAAGACCTTCGAGCCCAACCAACAAGTCTGGCTTTTCAATTCCAGACTTAAGCTTTTTTTAGGCAAATTAAAATCTCGTTGGAATGGGCCATACATAATCACTAAAGTGTTTCCACATGGGCCTGTGGAGATCAAGAGTCCCTCCTCTTTAGCAATGCCCTTTACCATCAATGGCCAATGGATGAAACTATATATTACCTTGGATGGCCATCTGGTTGACGAGGTCACTCTCGAGGAGCCTTAGCTCCTGTCATTCTCCGCCTCAGGTAACATCTTCCCTTAGCTATTTTACTTCCAATGAGGGCATTGTTTGAACCAGGCATGGGGGGATAGGACCTGAGGCATTTGTTTATAGCATGTCTACATTTTGCATTTATGCAAGCATATTGCATTCAAAAAAAAAAAAAATTATTCAATGTTGTTATGCTTAATCGATTGGGCTCTACATCTTTAGGCATGAGACCAAGACTTTAGGTTTGCTTAGCTAACTCTAGGTCCGTAATTATAGGAGTTAGGGTTGAACTACTGACTTTAGAACTCTAGGGTCTATTTGGACTTTAAAATTCAAATAAGAGTTAAGTTGCGGACCATTCCTCAAGAGGTTGAGGAAGGAAAGCTAGGGATTGAGTTAAAGGCTGGGTAGTACTTGATGTTTTTTTCTACCTTTTGGTTTACGGGTCCTCATAACCCAAGCATCCACATTTCACACACACTTGGTCTTGTGTAAATAATGATCACCTTAATTCCTTTCTTAAAGAAAATTTGCTTCTCTTGGTTCAGAATTAGGAGAAGCTTGAAAACACAACTTAATTGGACGAGTTCCTACCACATGAGAGGTGGAGTATATACTCACCTTGATGACGCGATGATAACATGTTACCTCCTCGACACTTGTCTCTTAGGATATCCCTCCTACTGGGGGCATGTAAGCGCATTGTGCGGTTCAGGTACAATGGGCGACCCTATCTCGAAGTGTCAATTGCCACATGCCTGAATTCACTTAAGAAATCCATTGGTGATACTATCTCGAAGTGTCAATTGCCAGGAGTTCTTGGGGTCGCTATGGGCGGTGCTATCTCAAAGCATCGAAAGCCAGGCACCCTTCGAGATTCGGTGATGCGGACAATGAATCTGACACAGACCGTGTTGATAGTTGATCCAAGGATAGACTTAGAGGAATCATACAAAATATATATATATCTATTTAAAAAAATCCCTCTTACTCTCTTTCTAGGTTGGCAATCTTGCCAACCTCAAATAAATCAGACCAATGCACATGCATGGATACTTTAATCTCTGGGACCAATAAACCCTAGGGTATAGTTAGAAATCAAAGAAACCTGTGCCCATAACTTGTCCTTAGCTGACCTAGCCTATAACTTAGCAACTACTTGGGTACCTTATGATTTAGAGTTAGATAGTTCAACCTGATAAACGCCAATTTATCATCATTCTTTTGCATTAAAACAAACCTAGCTCTTAGGATTTTGATTCGCAAATGGGTTTTTGGGTTACATTTAGGCATAAAATAAGTTAGCATGCATTGCATTTGTTGTGTTGTTTTTGATGTGTTTCTTGGCGTGTTAGGGATTAGTAGAAAGTCAAATCCCCAGAACCCTAACACTTGGGAAGGCAACTGTTGAAGAGGAAGATCAATCAAGCTAGGACTCAATTAATTCCAACTCATCATGGCTGGATACCAGCTCTCTTGGACTAGGGTTAGCTCCATTCAGCTCCATGCAACTCTCCTTAGCTGAATGGTAGCTCAAGAGAGCTCATCTTAACTCACCCTAGCTCAGGTCAGCTCAGATCCAGCTCAACTTAGTTGAGTCTAGCTCATCTCAACTCCCACCAGTTCACTGGGAGCTCTAGTTAGCTCAACTAAGTTGACTTGAGTCCACCTCAGCTCAAGCTCAGCTCACCTTAGCTCAAGCTCAGCTCCAGCCAGCTCATAGTAGCTTAACTCTAAGCTAGCTGAGCTACTACTTGTCAACTAGTAGCTTAGCTAGCTCTAGAGTTCTCATCAGAGGCAATTCCAGCTCAACGAAGCTCAACTACCCAAGCTTGGCTACTTGCATATGAACTAAGTAGCTAAGCTCAGTAGTTGAGCTCCCCTTGAAGCTACCTCAGCTGCCCCAGCTCCAAATTACCTGATACCAGCTCCAGAATACTCTTCCTCAACTCCCCTCCATGAAACCATAGCTCCTCCACCTCTACTCTACTAGCTAAGCTAGCTTAGCTAAACTTTACTCCACCAAAAACCTCCATGGCCGTCCACTTCACCTTAACCCTAACCAACCCTAACCTAACCCAGCCCCTTTTGGCACCAACCCACCATAACTACCAACCTAAACCTAAACACCCCTTCAAGTTGGCACCTAAATGCCCTAGCCACCCCTTCATTTTGGTGCCAACTTCCCCTTAATTCCTAGCCCTACACCTCATCAACCAAGGCCATCTAAACCCTACACCTAACCCCTTCTAGAAGCCCTCCATTGGCACCAAACCTAACCCCCCATAACTACCCTAAACCCTACCTTAGTTAGCGCCAAAAATCACCCCCTACACCCCTTCATTTGGCACCAACACCTCCTCCAATCTACACCCTACATATTACCCCCCAACCTATCCTAACCCTCCATCTAGTGATGCCACCTAACCCCCCCTTAACCCACCTAAAGTGGCGCCAACTCCCTTAACTCCACCACAACTACCACCTCAAGCATCCCTCCTCTTTGGCGCCAGCCTATATCTACCCTCCATGACATAACCACCACCCAACAGCACCATCCTAACCCTACACATAATCTACATGCCACCTACCTCTACCACCTTAAATCCTAACCCTAGTCCTCTCCTAGGGTTGGCGCCAAACACCTTACACCCCCCCCATTTTTGAGCCAACCATTATCAACCCTAGGATCCCTTAACTACCTCCAACAAGCCATCCTAACCCTCCATCCATTAACTACCCTCAACCCCCTACCATTCCTATATAAACCCCCTACCACCACCATTAAAACTCACCCTTGGATACAATTTTTCTACCCATATTTCCACCTACATAAAAGGTCAAGAGAAGAAGAAGAAGAAGAAGAAGAAGAAGATTAAGGGGATACTCCATCCCCTTTGTGCCTTTCCCTCTTCTCTTCCCTCTTGTGCCCACGCCATCCAAGGAAGGAAGCCAGGCATTGGAGGACAACCTAGGGTACACGCCTACCCTAGGAAGTGGAGGATTTGAGAGTGGTACACTACCACCCTTGGAGGAGGAGTCAAAGGTGGTCCACACCACCTTGGGAGAAGCCTTTGAAGGTGGAATTCCATCCACTTTGGAGGAGTCAAGCACGCCCCCCTTTGGGCTTGCTAGGTGATATAGACACATCTATTTAGGTTAAAATGCCTATTTATGCATGTTCATAAGCTTATATTTGCATTCCATATTATAAATATTACATAACATGCATCATTCTGCATTTAGACTAGTTGTGTATATTTTAGGTTAATTGCATCCTTTTTGTGGTCAGGAGAGAAGGAGATTTATTTCGGAGCCTAGGATTCACGATCCGGTCGTACAAATCTGATTAGGACGATGATCGGAATCCAATGCCTTCGAAATCACCGTGATCGAAATCCTGTACCACCATATGCAGTCCGAGGAAGACCAACGGCTAAGAGACTAGGTGACATAATTCAGAGCTTCAAATGACAAATCTGACAGCATGGATGGATTCGAGTCGATGATCACAGCCCAATGGAGCAAAAATCAACTCAATTCGACCTCTGTAGCAGCTCCTACAACGAAAAGAAGATGGACGACCTATATCGCGCCACATGGTGCAACCCAGGCCGCCCATGCGCATGCATGCACCACCACACGCGCACAGTAGCGCAGGTGTATGCTTGTGCATGGCACGCAGAGCGCGCGCCAACGCAGCACCAACATAAGTGCGTGGGCTGTCTTCAGCAACGTTTGTGGTGGATCTTCAGCGACGTTTATGACATCATTAAATGTCCTGTATATGAATTTAATTTTTTCCTCCACTATAAAAGGACCCCTACCTCACCCATTTTTCTTTATCTCTTCCTTTCTTCCTCGCACCACCTCCAAGGCTCTAGAGAGAGCTTGTCCCAAGCCCGAGATGCTCCTCGAAAGTAGAAAACCAAATATATTTCCTACCTCTCATCCCCATTCGTGGAGCATCCCGTGGCCATCCTCTCACCACCCTTCGAGAAGAAGATCCTCGCCACGATGCCGTCTTGCCCCGCCCTCTATCCTCTGGCTCCGTCCTCCTTCGTCGTGCTCCTCACCACCTTCCTCCAGGCGACGTCAGAGCGAGTCATCCTCCGAGCAACCATCGAGGGGGATTTTCTCATCTCCATCTATCTTTACTACTTTCTAGTGTAGTTTTTCCCGCTTTCTTAGTTGTAGAAAACATTGGATTCAGAGATATATGTGATTTTTCCTCTCTCTCTCTCACTCTTTCCTTTTTATTTTGCAAGTAGATTAGCTAGATTTCATCGACTTGATCTATTGCCTTATTAAAAGTACAAAAAATTAGAAAAGACAAAAATGACCAAAAATAAATAAAAGCAAAGCGCAAATTTTATAAAACCAAACATTCCCCTCCTCGTGTTCGACCCAGGACTCACTTTTTGAGTTTCGGTTATAAATTTTATCTGATAGATGCATTTTGCGAGCTACAACGACGGGTCCTCCGAATCCTAATTTTAATTCGTGAAGCACGCCTCGATCATTTTGGCACCGTTGCCAGGGAGGCAACACACTTTGATTTTTCTTGCATTATTTTCTCCTTACCTAACTTTTATCTCACTTTTTCTCTGATCTTATTGTGATTGCAGGTACTCTTCTGAGGCAGGCCAAAGTGGTTAGATCAGAGAAAAGTGCGGATGAAGGTTCTATAAGTTTCCCCCCACTTCCCCACCCACTAGTTCATTTCACCACACTAATAACTTAAACCCAAATCAACTTAAGTGCTTTTTATAAATCCTAGGATAGATTTGGCTGTTTGTTTGCCACCTCCACTCATCTCACCCTCGCATATATAAAAAAATAAAAAAAAAAACTCTTCTCTTGTGGGATTTTCTGAAAAATACACACATTAACACCCACAACTCTCCACTTAAGGCGCACCACTTCATTTTGATTCTACCACTTAACTGAGATCTGACCTGTGGATCCGGTACACCTTAACTCAACACACACATAAGTGAGTAGAAATCTGATTAGGTTAAGACTTTTTGTGTGCCTTAATCAAGTGGTGCAATAGGCCAGTTGCTTGAACTGTTTGGGCCACACCACTCAATCTAAAACTGATCCATCAAGTAGCTTGCCACTTAGGGTTGATTTTTAGGGCTGAACAAGTCACTTCACATTTTCTTCTGATTTCTAAAGGAATATATCATCACCAATGCTTTCAAAACTTGGAGTGTTCTACTGAACCTTGATTGAATATACCTAAAGATTAAACCCTAAAAGCTACTAAACAAGGTTGAACCCTAAAAGACACATCATCAAATAACCTTGTTTGAAAACCCTGGTTGTGTACGCACATACATTTAAATTAATCATTAAGGGCACAACCCATCTAAAGGGTCCATCACATTCCAAGAGCACGATTATCCCAAGCCTAACTAAAACTGAGTAGATGTTGGCCTTAAGGATTGGTTCACTGTTCGGGGCTCAGACTGAGATTTTTTTCAATTAATCAACTTCTATTGGTCCATCTGATGTCTAACTAGGGGAGCAGCATCAAATGACCACGGCTAGGGGGTACACTAAGAACCAGAGGCACAAGCTAAAGGAAGAACCTTCTCCCGAGTCCCTCCTAACTAGTTGGATTGATTGGATAAAAGTAGACTAAATCCTTTATAATCTTAATACGGGTCCTGGGAGTCTATAGGTCTTTAGGCTACCCACATAAAGACAGGTTTGGCTGATTGTACTATAGGGCACCTTTCTCTCTTCTATTTTCCCTCCTACTCCACAATGTATCCTTCCACATCTTTCACACATTTCCAATCCTACCCTCCTACCACCACTTATCCCCAAGATGATTGCTATCCTGACTTGACTTGTAATTTCCCATCTACTAGCTGGGATAACTTTGATTGGGGGTATGAATCTGAACCTAAGGGTCCAGGGTCTAACCCTGGACAACAAGACTATGATTACTATCCTTCCCAGAGCTACAATGATTATAGATCTCCATCCTTTGATCACCAAACCAACCTAATCTACAATCAGAAAGGATATAATGATTATAACACCTACCCTCCCCAGTATTCCACTGAATATAGGTCTCCACCATCCTTTAAACAACCTGAAACGACCTACTATCAGGGAGGGACCCGAGAACCTCGATATCTTGACTCCCCAAGATCTAACTCAAACCCACGCAAACCTGAACCGAACCATTTGGTTCAAGTGAACTAGATCTAGGATAGGGTGTTGGCTAATTTGAGGAACACTATACAATCTTTAGAAACTCAGCCAACACCATGCACTAAAGCATTGAAGCCTATGATCAAAATGATTGATGAACTTAATAGTTCTCTATTGGATTTACTCCAAAATGTTAGGGATAGGGACCTGGGTGAGTTTCTTCTTGGGAAATTATCGTGGTTGAGGATGAAATTTGTGGTTGCCCTAGTCAAATCTTGGGATGATTGTCAAGATGAACCCCCTTTAGGAAAGCCAATGTCAGAACCCGCTCAGGCGCTTGTTGAGGGGGATACATATTCTGATATTGGAGATAACCAGGTTGGTCTAAAGCAACCCTTTGAGGATGAACCGAGTTTCTCACCCGAGATCCTAGAGCCGTGGAATGACGAAAAATATGTCTCCACGGACCATGAAATGACAATCAATTTTGAGACATATATAAATGAGGATCACGAATTCTTTGATTCTGAGGGTGAACAATCTATTAGTGAAGTCTCACTTGAGCGTAAGGAAGATGATTTTAGTGAGACAAACGGGCTTGAGGAATCTGACGAACCATTTGATAGCCCAATTATTGAAGATTTGGATTCGGTTGGGGCTAACTTGAAGGATTCGAATCCTCAATTACTAGAAGATTAAATCAATATCCCCATTCCTCAACTACACCCTGAAGGGATTGATTTTGATTTGGAAATCATTATACCCAAGTCAATTCTGAGTCAACAACAATTTCTGGACTTAGGTAAATCAAATGAGGTGTACAATGATTTGGAGGTCCCGGAAACATTGATTTCGGAAGATAGGAAGTTGGAAATAAAAATCTGGGAAGCTAATTCTGAGGGAACTTTGATTTTGGATCTAAGGGTACCTATTGACCTGAAACATCCTACTTTCTACCAGGACCCTTATGATGTATTTCACGTGCAACCCAAGCTTGAAACAACTGATTATTTTTCTGAGTTAAATGTTAAGAGGACATCTGAACTTATTGAACCGTCTTTACCCATTGTCCGACACTTTGGTCTTGGGTTGCATACCACAAAACCCAAGGCTTGGCCCCGCAAACTTAGCAACCTTCGATTCTGGATGATTTTCATCCAGAACCTTAGAACAACTCAACACTGGGGCATGGGTCTGCATCATAACTTAGTCCACATTTGTGGACATATTCTATTAGCAGGTTTAAGGATCAATATTTTTATTTTGATCCTGACCCACACTTGTGAATTCTCCATTTCTTCCTTGTATGTATTTTATGGCTAGCTAAAGGCGTTAACTTAGCACTTGTGTATATTCCACGTTCTCTGTGGAGCTTACCAAATTTTCACGAAATTTAGGTGATATTCTGTTTACTCCTCCCTTTTCATGTCTTTGTTTTTATAATGAGGACATTACATCATTTAGGCATGGGGGGGTGGATAATCAATTTCTGAAATCATTTTGTTAACTCCGTAGAATTTCTTTTAGTTTCTTATAAAATAAAAAAATTTTGAAAATTTGAAAAAGATAAGAAAGAAAGAAATTAGGAAAAGATAAGTTAGGCTTTTGGAGGTTATTAACTTTAAGAATTGATACTTCAAGACCTGAATACCTACTCTTCAGGTCTTCGGGATTAATTAGCCGGGTGTCCACTCGAATGTGGACTTAGTCTTGAATCCTTGCCAATTCAAATTCATTTTAATTTGGTTAATAAATTGGGATGATAAGTATGCGACTTATTAACCCACCCTCTGATTTGAGGGGACTTTAAGCCTAAGCATCTACACACTTTTTACACTGACTCACTTTTCGACAGTTTCTTCGAAAATTGGTAGCTAATGAACTATCTAGGGTGGTATGGCTGGCAAGTTGTCGGTGGTAACAGCTCATCGGCCAGTTGTCCAGAGCCCAACACCAAGACCATTTTCGTCGTACTGCCTTTAGGTAAATCTCAGATCAGGGAAGTCACCTACTTAGAAAAAAAAGAAAAAGAAAAATAAAAAGAAAAAATATATAGAAAAAAATATAAAAAGGAGAAAATAAAAAATAAACAAATAAAATCACACTTCACCACATGATAAACGTAAGTTTATCATCATTCTTATGTATTAAAACAAATCTAGCTCTTAGGATTTTGCACCGCAAATGAGTTTTTGGGTTACATTTATGCATTAATTAGGTTAGGCATGCATTGCATTTTTTATTATGTTTTTGATGTGTTTTTGTGAGTGTTAGGGATAAAAATATTGTCAGGTCCCTAGAACCCTAGCACTCAGGAAGGCAATTGGTGAAGGAGAAGCTTAAATCAGCTGGAAGTCAGCTTGATCCAGCTCACCATAGCTAGAATCCAGCTGACTTGAACTAGGGTTAGCTCATCCTAGCTCCATTCAGCTAATCTTAGCTGAATGGCAGCCAGGAGAGCTCATCTTAGCTCACCTTAGCTCAAGTCAGCTCAGATCTAGCTCAACTTAGTTAGGTCTAGCTCATCTCAGCTCCCAACAGTTCACTGGGAGCTTTAGTTAGCTCAACTGAGTTGACTGGAGTTCACCTCAGCTCAGGACCAGCTACATCCAGCTTCACTCAACTCTAGCCAGCTGAAGATGACTTCATCTTAGCTCAGGAAGCTCAAGTCCAGCTCCCAAGGACTCAGCTTAGCTCAATTTAGTTGAGCTAAGCTACCTTAGCTACCTCAACTATCTAGGTCCTCCCCGGGAGCATCAGACCCAATTCACCTCATCTCCTTTCAGCAGAAACCAGCTTGCTTTAGCTTGGCTTAGCAGTTAGCAAAGAACTAGCAAGCTAAGCCAGCTAAGGTAGCTCCTTGCAACTCTCTTCAGCAGCCACCAGCTCCAATGCAACTCAAGATGACTACCTCCAGCTCTTCTCCCTCAAAACCCTAGCTCCAAATGCCTCCAACCCTACTCCCTACTAGCTAAGCTGGCTAAGCTAGCTTAGCTTAGCTAGTCCACCTCCATGGCACCAAAACCTACTACCTACTACCTAAGCTCCAGCAAAAAGACCACCTACTCCTACTTTATTTTGGTGCCAACTATCCCTTCCATCACCACCCTACATCCACCATCAAAACCCATCTCCACCCTCCATTTTTTCCCTGCAAAATCAATACCTTCTAGAAGGTATTTTTGGAGGGAAAACCAAGGCACCTCTTCATTTCCCTCCCATTTTTCCCTCCAAAAATATCCAAGCACCCCTTCATTTCCCTCCAAAAAAACACCATAACCATCCCCCTTCCCATCCTATAAATACCCTACCCTACCACCACATAATTCCCATTCTCCATTTAGTTAAATCTACCCTATACCCACCTCATATCTACGACCAAGAAGAAGGAGTAGAGAAGAAGATTAAGGGGGCACCTCACCTGCCCCTTTGGTGCCTTCTTCTCCCCATTCCTTTACCTTGTGCCACGCCAAGAAGGAGGGGCATTCCACATCAAGGAGGACAGCTAGGCATTGGAGGAGAAGGGTGGTGCATGCCCACCCTTAGAGGAGATCATTGAAGGTGGTAGCTTCTGCCTTGGAGGACACCATTTTCAAGGAAGGGAAGGAGGAGCCCCTTTCCAAGCTTAGGAGCCACTAAACTTAGAGCAAGGAGCTTCCTTTCTTCACCAGATTTTGCAAAAGGATTTATGTTTTTATTGCTTTTATCTTTTCCATTTCAAGTAGAAGCATTCCTCTACATGTTTTTGTAAAACACAAATTCTATTAAATCAATTTACCTTCTTTTCATTTTTTTTTTTTTGCAATTGTTTTATCTTTGTTCTTGCACTTTTTCACTCCCTCTACCTAATTACTCTAGGCCTCCACATGGCTAGAGTTAGCTTAGGGAGAGGCTCTACTTGTCACTTTATTAGTAGTGTAGTGAGTTAGGTGTTAGTTGTTTTCCATCAACAATTCATATATTGCCTTTGTTATTTCAAAACCCTAAAAGAAATGATATAGTTGAAAAAACCAAAAAGAAAGGCGATTTCTATTTCCAAGCAAGAGACCTGAATTTTGTAAACATATTGCCTCCTTGGAGAACCCTAGATACTCCCCTATTTAAGTTATAAATTTTAAAAGTGTATGCGATTTCGCGTGTTACAACGACCCTAAGAAAACCCTAATTACAAATCACACTAAATCTCGCATCACTTTTTGGCACCGTTGCCGGGGAGGCACAGCTTTGCAAATTATTTTTCTCTTTCTTGAAGTGGATGTCATCCCCTTGCCTCTCTTCTTTCTTGTGTGTGCAAGAACTACAGGAAGAAAGCAGGAATTTGGAAGCAAAAGCTCAAAGTTCCTTTTCTTCCCACGATTCTAGGTTGGTTCCTTCTTTCTTGTCACACTTAGCCTAAACCAAAATCCGCTAAACTTGGCTTTCAGGATCTTAAACATCAAATTTTGGTAGAGTGGTACCTTTAAAATCCATTGTTTGATTGATTGCCCCATTAAACACCACTCTACCTTAAGTGCGGGTGTTTCATTTTTCGGATCCAAACTTCTGTCTGGATTTCAAAAATCAATTCCGTACACCACAGGCCTCCTAAAATCTTGAAATTTCACCTAGAGATTCCAAATCAAGTTGGGAAAATCTGTTTCAAATTTTAGACTAATTGGGCTTGTATTTAATTTCACCCATAGCAGCGCGGGCGCACGCTTGCACGCAGTAGCAGCGCACGTAGGTGCCTAGCGCGTGGAGGCATGCGACACGGCGCGCGAAGCACGTGCCAATGCAACGACAATGTGGGCTCATGGGCTGTCTTCAGCAACGTTTGCAGCAGATCTTCAACGGTGTTTATGACCGTCACTAAATGTCCTGTATACAAATTTGATTCTTTCCTCCACTATAAAAGGACCCCAACCCCTCCCATTTTTCTTCATCTCTTCCTTTCTTCTTCTCGCCACCTCCAAGGCTCTAGAGAGAGCTTGTCCAAATCCTGGGATGCTCCTCTAGAGTAGAAAACCAAATATTTTTCCTACCTCTCATCCCCATTCATGGAGCATCCTATGGTCGTCCTCTCTCCACCCTTCGGGAAGAAGATCCTCGCCGCGATGCCATCCTGCCCCACCCTTTATCCTCCGGCTCCACCCTCCTTCGTCCCGCTCCTCACCACCTTCCTCCAATCAACGTCAAAACGAGTCGTCCTCCGAGCAACAGTCGAGGGGGATTTTCTCATCTCCATCTATCTTTACTACTCTCTAGTGTAGTTTTTCCTGCTTTCTTAGTTGTAGAAAACATTAGACTCAGAAATATATGTGATTGTTCCTCTCTCTCTCTTTCTTTTTATTTTGCAAGTAGATTAGCTAGATTTCATCGACCTGATCTCTTGCCCTATTAAAAATTCCAAAAAAATTAGAAAAGACAAAAATGACAAAAAATAAATAAAAGTGAAGTGCGGATTTTTATAAAACCAAACATTCACCTCCCCGTGTTCGACCTGGGACTCACTTTTCGAGTTTCTACTATAAATTTTATCTGATAGATGCATTTTGCAAGCTATGAAGATGGGTCCTCCGAACCCTAATTTTAACACGCGAAACATGTGCGATCACTAGGAGTTCGTCACTTGGGAGAAGCTTTGCAAGAAAGAGCTCTTTTTGATTGCAAGAGCAGCCGCAATTGAAGCAAGAGCCTTGGCATCATCACTATCATTATAAAGGATAATTATTTTTTTTTTCTTTGCACTTTCAATTCTAGTAGTTGAAGCATTCCTCTACTAGGTTTTTGTGTGAAACAATTCCTCATTCTTATAAAAGTTGCCTTCAATTTTTGTTGCAATCTTAATTATGCTGTTACTTTATCTTAGTTTAATTTCACTCTCTCTTTCTAATTAACCTAGTCCTTCACGTGCCTTGGTTGAGTTTAGAAAGAAGATATTTTTGTCACTTAGATTTTAGCATCTTAGTTATAGTACTTTTCCCGTTAACAACTTCATATTTGCCCTTTATATCAAAAAGTCTATAAAAAATGATATATTGAAAAACAACAAAAAGAAAGTTGAGTTTCATTTCTGGGCAAGAGACCTGAATTTCGCAAAATATTGCCTCCTTGGATGACCCTAGATACTTCCCTATCTATGTTAGAAATTTTAAAAGTGAACGAATTTACGAGTTGCAGCGACTGAAAACCCTAATCTTAAAAATAGCGTAATTTTTCATATCACAACCTAATTTCCTTTTTTTTTTTTGAAACTGAAAGGAAAGCTATCATACTACGATAGCAATCCTGGAGGGCTTTTATTTATCATATATAAAAAAAGGGAATCATTACAATACAGATCCCCACATATGTATGAGGGACCAACACTCATTTACAATTTGCTCAACACACACTGGTCTCTCCTGAAATAAATGCTCATTCCTCGCCCTCCACACACACAATAAAATCGCAGCCATGTGCATGTGTGGCTTATCTCGTAGTAAAAAATTTTGCCACAAAGAATCCCACGTAGGAAGTGGTTCTCGACATATTGTTCTCCAAACTGCATATGTTATCAGGCATGATGAAAATATGTGACCCAGACTGTCGGTGTGTAACCCACATAGGGAGCTGATCGCACGCGTTTCTCGAGTTTGAAATCAGGGTTACAAGTAACCCGTCGTCATAGTTGCAAAACTCGTGGTCAAATAAAATTTATATCGAAACTCTAAGGGTGTGGTGTGCGCGGTGCCCTGCTGCTGGCCAACATTGGGCAGCTTGGATGGTGCCACGTGGCGCCACCTGGGCCGTCCATTCTTCTTTCTTTTGTAGAGGGTGCCACGGTGCTCAGATTGAGATGATTCCCACACTGCTGGACTGCGATCATCGCTCCAGATCCATCCGTATGGTCGAATTTTCCATCTGAAACCTGTATGGTGTCACATTGCCCCCTAACCGTTGATCTTCCTCAGACTTCGTACGATTCTACGATTTTTCAATCTAGACGATTTTAGAGGTGTCAGACTCTGATCGTCATCCTAATGAGATCCGTATGGTCTGATCACCCATTTGAGGCCCTGAAATAAGTCTTGTTCTCTCCTGACCATAAAAAAGACCTAATTAACCTAAAATATATATAACTACTCTAAATGCAAAATGATGCATGTTATGCAATATTTATAACATGAAATGCAAATCTAAGTCTAGGAACATGCATGAATAGGCATTTTAACCTAAACAGATGTGTCTATATCAGGAGCAAACTTGCAGAGCACTACCCATCCTCCTATGCCTCAAGTCCCTTGTAATCAAGCCCTCCCTCCTACACAACCAAAGAAAAATTTGAACTTTGAGTGGAATTTTCAATAGCCATAACTTATTGCCAATTAGATCAATCTCCACTGCTCTGGATAGGTCCATTATCCTCCCATAGACATAGGTTGTAGTGTAAATACCATCCCACATGTAGCTGTCTTCCAATCCAGCCCTTGGTCTGAAATTCTACAAATTTGACATCAGCCGCATCTTCTCCTCCCACAACCGGGTGCCTTCCCTACTCATTCAACCCCACTGAACTGCCAACAGTACCCTTGTTCAGACCAACAACTGTAGACCAACCCATCCTTACTTGCAGCAGCCACATAAACTCTCGAGTAAGCTTCTTTCAGAACACCCAACGAAGACCACTCCTGCCAGAAGCTAAAGGTAGTTCAACCCAATTTTTATGAAAAGGTCAATTGAGTTAGCCTGGATAACTTGGAGTATTAAGTCATGCTTGAATTTGCTAGGGACTAGCAAAAACTAGGCATGGGGGCATTTGATTAGCCCATATTTGTGGGCTATTTAAGTATGTGAATGCCTAGACATTAAGCTATCTTTAAGATTTAGTTAACATGCAATAGGATGTAAATAAATTAATTTGTTTTTAGCTTGATTTCATAATTCATGCATTGCATTCATATACATTTAGAATTGACTTAGTTAACCAATTTGTATTACATGCGTTACTTTGGGTTTAACATAGAAGTTAAGGGTTTGCGCATAAATAACCCTAATATTTTATTTTATTTTATTTTTCTTCTTCACAGGAAATGGACCTACTTCCTCCTCCTTCAGCCATCAAATCCTTAATGGCTGTGAGAAGCGAATATGCTCCCACCTCTCCCATTTCAAATCCATGCAACCGTAGCTACAAATGAGGAGGGCCTGCAATGCTGAGGAGGCCTCCACCCTGATTCCATTACCGTGCGTGCATCAAGCACATTCCCGCTCCACCACCGCTGGCCTCAACCGAGGCAGCAAGCCCCTACCACCGTGGGCCTATGGTGTGACAGGCCACACCGTCATCCGGAGCTCACTTGCATCACCATGCTTTTCACCCCACAACACCATCAACACCACCGCTACCTCCACACACCACCTTCTTCACCTTCATCTTCCCCTGTTTCATGTGGAAACCAAACCCACCACCATCATCACCTCAGGCCACAACCCATCTCCTCCTTGCCATCAGATCACCCACTCCTTCAACGCCAACAGAACCACAATCACCACCCACCACCCACACCTCCTTGAACCATGCCATCCACTCATGGTCACAGCCGTGCCACCCTCCACGCATGCACGTAGCATCCATCCTCACCGCACACTCCTTCACACCCGCAAGCAACAGCTAGGAGCGCACCACCCTCAGCGTAAGCACGCCTAGCATCCGCATCTAGCCCTGTTGCACGTGCACACCTCTTCTTCCCTCCAGCACAAGCACACAGCAGCCACATGCCCCTCCCCCCAATGCCAGCTTCTTTTTCTTCTTCTTCATCTCCTGTAACTCCACTCGAAGAACCCACTACCACCACCACCTAACGGCCACCTCAAGCCGCCGAACTCGCCATCAACATCATCATTCTCCTTGCCACAACCCACCGCACTTTCCCCCACATCCACGATGATGCTCAACCACGCACGGCCAACAAAAAACCCATCACCGCCGGCATCGTGCCCTCTATCCAGTTGCTGGAGGCCGCCATCCACCGCGCCACCACCACCGTTGAGTGAGGCTTGGGTGGGGCTACCTCCAACTATCGCCTCACCACCAGCCTTGAGCCTCCATGTGTGCAAGCTCCACCGGAAGGAAATCCCCTGTTTCCTTCTCCATTAATAATTACATTTCTTTGCCATTGCAAGAGTGAGATTTTTTATTTTATTAATTAATTATTGTGGCACATTTATGAGCACATCCCTCTTATTCTTCATAAATACCATTCCAGCATATTTAGACATTGAAGACCTAATCTAAAAAGGATTTTGTCTTTATTTCTTTGGGGATTAGCTACTGAACATTTTATTTTAAATTCTTGTGAGTTTTATCAAGCCAGTGCCCCCTGTGGACATGACCTGCTCCCTTATGAGTGGTTATTTATTTTTCATCTATTTTATCACGTATTTTACCACTCAATTTCTATACTACAATGCAATCTTAGATCATATTTTCGAACACTTTTTTAGCGCTCAATCACTAACCATCCTTTTTGGTTTGAAAGGATTTTTGGTTTGTTTAACAACTTGACAAGAATCACAGACTTTACTTTTCTTGAAGTTGATCTTTGGCAAACCAATGACAAGTTCATGTTTCACAAGTCAGCTAATGTTTCCCATGTGAACATGGCCTAATCGTTTGTGCCAGAGTGTTGGCTCTTCATCAGATGTGACAAGGCATTCAAGACTGTCACATTTTTCAAAGTTGACAGTATAGATATCTTTTTGTCTGTTTCCTTTAAGGATAGTTTGTTTTGTTTCCTTATCCCATATTTTAAATCCATTCAAAGTGAAAGTGATTTTATATCCTTTATCACATATTTGACTTACACTAAGAAGATTATGTTTTAGTCCACTAACCAAATGTACGTTATCAAAAGAAGTGGAAGAATTACTAACTTGGTCAGTACTAATAATACGGCCCTTATGGTTGTTCCCAAATGTGACCGTATCACCTTCCTGGCGATGGAGTTGCAGGAATAGGTCTTCCTCTCCGGTCGATGATCCATCTTTCTTCTCAATCCTATCATTGGTTTGTAAGGTCCTGATTTAGTTGATCTATAGAGTGGCTTCAACTTTCATTTGTTTCTTGATACGTCCATCTCTTATAGTCTACTTGACCTACAAAACAAGATTGCAAAATTGCTTTTGGTACACATTTTTGTTTGGATCCACGATGGTTAGTAGATGCTGCATGTTTAGGCAAGCGACCTTTCTTTTTATTTTGGTTAGAACTAGATGCTTCACGGTCGTTTTTAGGTATGTAACCAAACCCAAATTTGATGGTGCTCTAGATTTGTGTTCCTAATAGCTTATGCAAGTTTCTACTACCTTTAATAAATTTAGCTAGATCATTCAAGAGAATAGTAGAATTTTCTTTTAGGTTATCTATATCTACCTTCAGATTGTCTATATGTGATTTTAATGAGATGATTTCAGTTGATAACTCTTTATTTTGTTGAGTAAACATATCTTTTTATGCTCTTTCTTCCCCTAATGCTTTTTCTAGGTTTTTATTTTCTAATTTTAGTGACTTAGCTATATCATGCATCTCAAAAAATGCTAATAATTCATCTTGTGAAAAAGAGGTTACCTCATCTTCTAGAGCCATTAGTCCTAGCAGAGCTTCTTCTCCAGAGGTTTCTTCTCCCAAACTTGAATCTAATTCATCCCATGTCACTGAAAAAGCCTTCTTCCCTTCCTTTCTAGGAAATTTCTTCTTCTTTTCTGACTCCTTCAGAAGTGGACAATCCTTTTTGATATGTCCTTTTCTCTTGCAGCTGTAGCAGATGATGGTGTCTTCTTTTGATTCTTCTTTCTTCTTCCTCCAGCTCCTCTTATTCTTAAGGAACTTTCTAAACTTTATGGAAAGGAGAGCTATGTCTTCCTCCTTGTCTTCACTTGACGAATCCTTAGAATGTTGATTGGCTTCGAAAGCTACGATCTTCTTCTTGACTCCTTCATACTCCTTCATGTGTTGGAGCTGAACTTTGTAAGCCATTAGACTTCCAACAAGATCATCTAGTTTTAGCATAGATAGATCTTTTGATTCCTGTATAGCTATGATCTTTGTTTCCTAGTCGTTACTGAGTGACTAGAGGATCTTCTTTACCAAGACTTCATTTTTCATGTCTTGGTTGAGACTTCGTAACGAATTTACAATATCCATAAATCTTGCAAACATCTCCTTTATAGTTTCACCTTTCTTCACCCTGAAAAGTTCGTATTTCTGAGTTAGTAAATTTATACGAGTTTCTTTTACTTTTGATGTTCCTTCGTGAGTGACTTCGAGGATGCTCCAAATCTCGTAGGTTGTCTTGTAGGTTGAAACTCTATTGAACTCTGCTCTGGAAAGCCCATAGAAGATTGCATTCATGGCTTTCATGTTATGCGTAGCCATCTTCTTCTGATCCGGAGTCACTACTACACCGTCCTTGATCTTGGGGCATGTATACTTGGAGGCAATGACGTCTCATACTTTGAAGTCCATTGACTCTAGGAAGATATGCATCCTGGTCTTCCAATAACTGTAGTTCTTTCCAACAAATAATGGAGGTCGAACTGTAGATTGACCCTCTGCATACGTGTCAACAGTTGATTTGGACATCTTCTGGACAACCATGCTCTGATATCAAATGAGGGTTGCCTGTGGATCGTAAAGTATACTAGAGGGGAGGGGTGAATAGTATCACTTAAAAAATATTATGAATAAAAAATATATCCACAAAAGAATCAAGCACAGATTACACCTGGATTTACAATGGAAACCCAAACCAGGTGAAAATCACTCCCTAAGCCTCTTAGCTTAGGATTTTCCCAACTGGTCGAGGCTAGTCAATCCATTATCATACCACTTGACTGAGGGTGACACAACCTCTTTACAAATACTTCTCTTTATAACCTGAAGAGAAGCACAACAACAACTACAACGGATCTTCCCCAACAACTTGGGATCCATTAATCAAAACAACAATGTAAAAGAACAATGTAGTACTATCGAACCTCAATGAAAATCAAACCAGTATTTCAGTGGAGGTTTGAAACGACGTGCTTTGAAAGACGTGAAAATCGAAGTGCAAAAGCACTTATAGAAGGACCAGAAGCTCTATGCTTTTGAGAGGATTTTCTACTAAAAGTTGTGTGTAAAAGGGTTGTGTACGACCTCTATTTATACTAAAATTTTGACCTAAAAGGGAAATAAAATTCGTCGATCAATTAAGGTAGATTGGTCGATTAAAACGAGATTTGGTCGATCAATCTAGTTATGTGATTGATCACGATTGGTTGATCAAAAGGGTATTAATCATTTTCCTAAAATGGGCTAGTTTGATCAATTAACTAAGTTGGTTGGTCGATCAATCAAATTGGTTGATCAATTAGTCTTATTGGTCGATCAAAAACCCTAGAAATTGATTTTTAGAGGAAAGCACGAAAATCCATTTGAGTTTTATTTTGAGGTTCCTTACAACAATATCCTAGACTCAATAAAAGTAAAAGACACAGATCTGCATCCATCTGATCTTGATCCAAGAGAGAAGCTCTGATCCGTGATAGTCCTAAAATATTAGTCTTGCAATAAACATAATTTTGGTGCATCAAAACAGAGGTGCTCACAACATGAGCATCATAATTTTCATCATAGTTGATTTGCTAGCTTTATAGATAATAATGCTATTTTATGCTCTAAGGGAGAGGCGATATTAATTGCAAATGATTTGGAATTGCAAATTATAAATCAGACTGTACAGATCTGATCAGAACGACGACGGGAGTCCAATGCTTCTGTAATCATCTTGATCAGACTTCCGTAGCATCACATACAACCCATAGAAGATCAAAGGCCAAGGAGCAAGATAGCTCAAACCCAAATCTCAGATGTCAGATCTAACCACACGGATGGATCTAGATCAATAATCGCAGTCCAACGGTGCAAAAATCAACTCAATCGGATCCCTACAACATCAACTACAAGGGTGAGAAGATGGACAGTCAGGATGGCGCCACATGGCACCATTCCAATGGCCCACCGACGGCTGAAATTGAAGCGCTCACGCGTGCACGTGAAGGATGGGAAGCGGTGGATCCAGCGGCTGAGCACGCGCCACATGTCACCACCGAGTGCATTCTATGCGTTTAACGTGCAATAAAGGTTGTTTTGAGGTGCGATATGATCTGTTGATCTCCTGATCTACGGATCTGATCGCACCTAAGGTGTTGCACGATTTTGGGGACCAAAATACCTACTTTTCCCCTCATTTTAGCTATAAAAAGGGACCTAGAGCCCCCATTTGAGAGGCAACTTCCACCAAACACATCTCCAGCCTCTCTCTCTACAACATCTCTCTGATCTTCTTCCCAATGTTCTAGATCTGAAGCTTTGCCAAGTTTCCTACAAGCATCACTCAAGCAGTGTCACTCTTCATTTACTTTTCTCTCTCTCTACTCTTTAGCATATTTTAATTCCTAGTTTGAGAACTATTTGCCATTAGCAATAAAAATCTGATTTTCTGAATATCTGGTCTCTATTTCTATGTTTGCATTAGGATAGATTAGTTAGTATGAAAATCTTTGAAAATCGTGTTTTGACCCCCTGCAAATAACTCAGGACCCACCAATTCTGATTTATAAATTTATTTGTTTCGATGTGATTCACAACTACAAAGATATAGAAATATTTTTACGTGTTTCACGACAAACATCTATCCATTGATTTCTTGTTTTATTAAGTATATCAATATGATAGACTTCACCTTCCTCAGCTCCGACAGAGCTGAGGATGATGATATACTTGATCTCAAACCTTAACAACAGGTCTATGAGCATCTCTACGACTTGTAGAGTCATAGAGATTAATAATCAAGACTTCGATTTGATTATTAATCAATAGTTTGATCTGTTGAGAATAGCACCCTTGGAACTTAGACAGAAGATCTGGAACCTTATATTCTAGTTATCAAAACATAATTTTTAAGAGTCTAATAGTTCCTAAGGATAATTAAAGTCAATTCATATAGTTAATTTGATCTGAATTATTTGGGAGTTAAAAGTCAACTCTGAGCCTCAGATTGGTCAACCTAAGGTCGCTCTGAAGCTCTAAGCTTCTGAACTTAATTCTAAGGTCATATTTAAGTTCCTTACGCTGCTAGGATTTAGTTAGGGTTAATTCTGATGAGTTTTGATTAGGATTTAGGTAAATTTTATCTTCTACTCAATTTGGGTCATGTTTGAGCTTCAATGAACTTCAATACTTTCCAGATGAGATTTTGAGCTGGAATTAGCTCAAATTGATCAATTTCCATTTCCTGAATTTATCTAGGATGCTTCCAGAGGTTCTAATCTCTAGATTAAGTCAATTGATTCTAGGTTTCATCTGTTCTGAGACCCAGTACAGGTCCTTGAAGCTTATTAAGCTTTTGAAGCTTTCTTAGGTCCTCAATCCAAAACCAAAGGATGTGGAATATTCCCAGGCACTAAGAACACACTTAGGCATGTAAGAGAGAGAGGAATCAAAGGTCAATTTGAAGTTTGTAACTTGGAACTATGATTGTGATAAACTATGGTGTCAGACTAACATTGAAGCCAAATTTAGATGTGAAGCGATGGTCCAATCAACAAATTGTTGAGTGGAATCCATAGCTCTATCATAGAGCTTTTGATCTGGACCTTAACATCAAAATTAGGTACTCTGAGCTAATGGGAATCAAATGATGAAGTTGGCACTATGCACATGAAGAAATGGGATTAGCATAGTCCCACATCAAAGACTGATAACTGCCTTGCATCATACAAATTAAGACGCATGCATAACCCTATCGAGCGACTATGACGTGGGCACTCATGTGTCTCTTGCGTGATATCTGAAAGCCCTGTGCGTTGTACGTGCTTGGGCATGTGTATGCATCTAGGCAAGCCTGTGCATGGGCTAAGATGCATGGCCCTACGGGGTGGCCTAGAGCACCAAGTGGAAGGATGTAATGTTTACACGTGGCCTAGTAGTGGTACCGATCCGGCTCTTTGATCTGTTGATCCTGCGAAGGGCCATGTGGATCCTGATCTCCTTTTGGTGTTAAGTTTGCCTTGTGAGAAAACAGCTAAGTGTTGGAGGCTCTTTGTATATGTGAAGACTTAACACTCTATGTGCATTGAGATGGACTTGAGAAGGCTATCTAAAGCCTTAGTTGCTAAATGTAAATATACTTAGTTGTTAATGAATAAATGATGTGATTAAAATGTTGTTTCAAATCAACACTTTTGCAAAATTTTCTTTCTCAAATTCAATGTAAATCTTTTCTTTTATTATGGAATGATTACCATGTTCATAATTACTTGTTCATTTTTTATGCAATTATTCATGTGGATAACATATTGTAGTAATTAAGTAGTTAATTAAGTAGTTAATTATGTTTGAAAAAGTAGTTAGTTAATTATGTAGTTAATTAGGATAGTTAACTTATACTATAGTTAAATTTATACTATATTAATCAAGTATTACATAGTAGTATAATCTAAGTATTAATCTTAAGTAACTAGTAATTATAGTGTATTTAATATAGTAGTTAAGTTAGTAGTATGCTTATAGCTTAATTAAGTAATTCTAGTCTTTATTAAACTAATTAACTAAACTAAGTAGTTAGTAATTATATAACCTAAGTATATATGTAAATTATAAGCTAGTTAAGTAGATACTAATTAAGTTATAACTTAAGTAAGTAGTAATAGTTATATTACTAAGTTATAGTTAGTAAACTAAGTATAACTTAAGTAATTAAGTTCTAACTTACTATTTATATAACTAAATTTTAACTAAGTTAGTTGAGTTAAGTATACACTAAGTTATACATAGCAAGTGTATTAAGTAAATTATAGTAGGTGTGTGTATATAGTAGTTAGTTAAGTATTTATAGCAGTAAATTAAGTAAGTTATATAAGTACTATCGATATAAGTCAAGTACGTAATAATTAATTAATTCTTGTAATTAAGAATAAGAATAACTTAAGAATAATTGGTGAATGTTATGCTTAATCTAGCCTCACAACAAACGACCTGACTTAACTAGTCAAAATTACAAAATGTGTTAGCTATTTTTCTCACTATACTATAACATAAAAATGATAAATTAATAAAGCGAGATAACAGTACATCAGGCAATCAAAGAAGATCACCAATAGGGTGCATTCAAAGCTCACACTAAGTGTGCATGATGCATGTAGGACCAAAGTAGTTCCCCAATCAAGATCCGATCAGGGAGACTGAATCACAGAGGCCAAATAGGGGCAGATCATGATCTCAAGAGCAGATTCAGATCAAGATCTATCTAAATCAATAGCAACAGTAATAGATAAAGGTTGGGACCTTCTATCAAGGCCCAACTGTAGTCCAACGGAGGATTGGAATCACAATAGCAGCATCTAGGTGGTTCAAAACCATACTGGCAAACCGTTGAAGACTCAAGTTGGCAAATAGAGCAAACGAAGTTTGTAATTCCATAATGGGAACACATCAAACTAGTCACCAGGGTCATTGGAGCTTCGTCAATGCCAAAATAGTGATTAGTAGTGTTGATGCGGAAAATCGTCACAAAAATGTTTGAGTTTTGAAAACTCATCGTTGTAGAGCGATTTGCGAGGAAAAACCAACAAATAAATTTTATCGAAACTCAAAAGGAATTCCAAGTCGAACACAGGGAGGCGGACGTTTGATTAAAAATCGCATTTGTTTTATTGTCACAAGCAGATTAACTGGTCGAATTGAATCAAAACTAGCTATCTACTTAAAGAATAATGAATAGAAGAGAAAGAGAGAATATTACAAATAAAGACAAAATAGAGATAGAATAAACAGATATTTCATAACCTCATAATGATGTCTATTACAACTAATCACTACAACTACTCGTTACACTAGAAATCAGGAAATCTACACTAGAAATCAATAAAAGAGAAGGTGGAGAGAAGTTATCCTCCTCGACGGTTGCTTGGAGGACAAGCCATGTTGACGGAGTGCCCAAAAGAACGTGGTGAGATGCGGGACGAAGGAGAATGAAGACGGATGACAGAGAACATGGCAGGGTGGCGTCGCAGTAGGATCTGCTTCCCGAATGGTGGTGAGAGGACAACCGCAGGATGCTCCACGAAGGAGGTGAGAAGGTGGAAAAATTATATTTTTAACTCTAATGGAGCATCCCGAGTTTGGGACAAGCTCGTAGAGCCTTTGAGGGGGTGAGAGAAGAGAGGAAGGGATGAAGAATTTGAATGGTAGGGGTCTCCTTTTATAGTTGTAGGGATTGAGGACAATTTGGTCATTTTATACTTGAAAACATTAATTCAGGGTCTTTAGTGATAGATTTAAACGCCACTAAAGACCCCAAACGTGGGCTTAGTGTGCTCGCCCGTGCACCTTCTCCTCTCCCCACGCACTCAACACTTCATTACACACCACATGCTCTCACTCGTCCGATCAAGTGATCAGATGGCTTAAAAGCCCTCAATGTCACTTCATGCATGCAATGCTCGCCTCTCCTCAACCGTTTGATCGTTGATGCAGGGCTAAGATCGCACACTGATTGCGCTTGAGAACACTTGTTAGGGCACGTACGATTGCACGTACACGAATTGTGCACTCTCGTGTGGCCACGTCATGCTTCATCTGATCGTCCGCTCACCAACTAACGGCTCAATTTTGCCTGCACTTCTAATTTGAGGTGCGCGAAGCTCAAACCCACACCCTCTTCTTCGTGAGCGGTGTCAAGACCAACACGCCATGCCGCTGCTTTGTTGAGCGGTGGATTTCTCGCCCAGCCGACCTTGGCCGTTGGATCTTCACGGAAGCCCTTCAGAAGTTGAGAAGAGATGCTGCGACCAGTTTGCGCGGCTATGATGGTGCCACATGGTGCCATCATGGCCGTTCATCTTTTGTACCTTGCAGATGGCGCCATGAATGTTAGATTGGATCGATTTTCACATCGTTGGGCTACGATCGTCGATTTGAATCCATCCGTGCAGTCGGATTTGTCATCTGAGGTATGGATTTATACCATCTTGGCCCTTTGATCTCAGATCTTTCTCAAACTACATCTGATGCTATGGAAGTTTGATCAGGGCGATCTTGGAGTCGTTGAACTCCGATAGTTGCCCTGATCAAATCCAAATGGTTGAATCTTCAATCCGAGGCCCTGATATGATATTGCCCTATTCCCTGACCATAAAGAGGAGAAATTAACCTAAACTTTAACCAACCTAATCTAAATGCATGATTGATGGGAAAACCATCATGATCCACAACTAGCTCAATTTGATGTAATTAAGTCACTAAATGCTCCTACATAACCATCAGAAGGTCGTAATTCATTGCAAATCCTTTTAAATTGAAATACAAT
The DNA here is from genome assembly GCA_037157565.1 of Thalassia testudinum. NCBI lineage: Eukaryota > Viridiplantae > Streptophyta > Magnoliopsida > Alismatales > Hydrocharitaceae > Thalassia > Thalassia testudinum. The sequence goes on from JAZHRO010000024.1 coordinate 82,299,923, forward strand.
AAACTAGGGTTAAAACTGTAATTTTTCCATCATATCCTGAATGCAGAACAATCACAATTTTTCTCAGGGGTTAATTAAGGGTCAAATGATCTTAATAATCTAATAAGTGGGTTAACACAAATAGAAAATGGTTTTCACTTGTTTTGAGAATTAAATGACATCTGAAACCCTAAAAACAGACCTACTTAAATAACTGAGGTTCTAGTCAGGATAAAATTCAACTAAGTCCTCTACAATTCATTAAAAAAAATTCCCTAAGATTTTGTACTTCAATTTGGCCATCAGAACCCATTTTGACCCAAAACAGAGTCTTAGACAGACATTTGCCCTAATTTGGGCTTTTGCATAAATTTCCCAGTCAGATTGGGTCAAACCAAAATCCAACTTCACCATTGGATTCCTTAGGTCCAAATTTGGTTTGTACCAAAATTTTGTCCTAATCTGAGATCATCTTGACCTAGTTTGCAATGTGGTCCTATTTGATTCTTTTATCTCACACTCATGCCCTTAACTTTTGAATTTCTTACAAATAGCCCACCAACTTTATCGTCTTCTTCATAAATAGGTCCCTGCCGCCATGAAATCCTATTCCTACAACTTCAGCAAGCTTCATTTGGAGAGTTCTCCTTAATTTATTGATGAAACTTTCCCAAAATTGAACTGGAGACTCTTTAGGAAATCCTCTTTCCAATGGGACCAACCTTGGATCCCAACTCCTTCCCAAACGCTCGTGCGAACGTTTTGAAGGAATGGGTATCCTATCTTTTTGTAAGCTCCAAGGTTCCCAAGCTTGTTTCCAAGCTTGGAACCCCCTCCTAAGCCCTATATAAGCACACCCAATGCATGGTCGTGCTCTGCAGCTAAGTTTAAGGCCAGAAAACCCTCTTCTTCCTCTCCCACGGCCGGCTCCGACCTATGCTTTGGTGAACCTCCTCAACCTTGTTCTTCTAGCCCTCAAACGATCAAATTGAGTGGCCCATCTTCTTCCTTATCTTCCTCTACCTCTCGCCAGCCCAAGCGAAGGCATCCAGACCCCTTTTTTCACCGCCGTCTCCCCCACCGGAATCACCTTCGTCTCCGATGCCAATTCCTCATCTCCGTCGTCCTTTAGTTAGGTTAACATGTTCTCTCTCCTTCTACTCTATCTCCTACTCTTTATTTTCCAAATCCGACCACCAACGACACCGAATGCCTTCATCTCCTCCATCTCCAGCGACCACTCCGGGGAGGGTTCCCGCCCGCTACACACAACCATCCCCCTTGTCAACTAGCCCACAAGCTCCGCTAGCTCACGCCCTACAAAACCCCTATCCTATTCCACCTTATTGCCCATCCAAACACCTCGACGACCAAACCTACCTTCACACGTTGTACCCGACTCCAACCAGCCACTACACACACTCTCGCAACATGCCACGACCACCATCGAATTCGTCGTCGACCGGCGATGCTTCTGAACGAATTTAACGAGGTTGAAAGATCATGTTTTTTGGTTTCAGGCTCACGACCCTCTGCGTCATGAATGGAGCTACATCAAGCAAGTTCCAGCAGTCCCCGTGAGGTCCTAGCTCCAGGGATACACCCCGGGTGATGCGGTTTAGCCTCAAGAAGCCTCCCAAGCATCTAATTGAAGTTGCAAGGGCACACACACACTCCAATTGAGGAAGGAATACCTACAATAGCTTGCACGAGGAGGGTGGGACTTTAGTCCCACCTCGGAAGTGGGTAACCAGGCACGCATGCATAAATTGTTTTTCTCTCCGTGCCTTATCTCCTCAACTAAACATGGGGGGGAGGTCCCCACTCACCCTTCACACGTGCCTCACCTGTGACCCATCCCCCGTAGGCCTGGCGCTGATCCGACCCTCCTAACCCTCACACACCTCGCTCACCACCCACTACTGGTGAGCCTAGTCTTGGGTGCACTTTACCCAAATACCCAATAACCTGGACTGTGGCCTTGGGAAGGCGAGGAAGAGAAAACCCAAAGAAAGGAAAGAGAGAGCATGCGAGGGTAGGGGGGTTTTGCTCATTGTGACACTTAGTCACTGGAGAGATTTCCTCCCTCTGTGCATGAAGAAGAAAGAAGAGGAGAAAGAAGAAGAAGGAAAGCCAAAGAGAGAAAGAAGAGCAAAAGAAGAAGGAGACAAAGAAGAGAAGAGGAAGAAGAAGAACAGTGCTTCCCTAGCACTGTAGCATCTATTGGTTAAGTCATCTGATTAAATGCTCAGTCGTCTGATACTTGATTGAGAGGCTTTATTTGGTTGATAATATTGATATATTTGAGTACCTAAGTTTGAATGGTTGATGGCACTGTTGCATTATTTGAACTAAATGCATATATGCTTAAATTGAATAATTGGTGATCTAAATCACCATTATTTTTGCTTTGAGATCCTTTTTGCCATGCACAATTATTGTTCAACTCATGCTTTACAGTGATTATCATTTTCGAGTAATTATTATTCATTTCTTAGTATTATTTGGCTTTAATCTTGTGCTCATTTCCATTATTTACTGAGATTAGCGATTGAATTCCTATTTGTTCCCTGTGTTCGACCTCGGACTTCCATTCAAGTTTTAAATTTTATCTGTTTTCAAGCGATTTTGACCTATACTACGACACATCTTTTACAACATTGATTTCGCTAGTTTACATTTTGGCATCGTTGCTTAGAAACAATGCACAATTCACCGCTATTCTCTACTTTATTTGATTATATTTAAGCACTGACTTGCCCTGTTTGCTTTCTTGTGAATTTGCAAGGTACTTCACGAGGAGATCTTCCCTGCAAAACAACCACTCCAAGGCAAGTAACTTCTCTATTCTTCCCTAATTAACCTCCTAATCTTGGGAAGACAAAAAAGGAAAACAATCAATTAGGAATCACCTGTCTTATTTTTCATAGTAATCATCATTTAAAAGGCAAGTTTCCTAATTTGCGAAATTTTTTTTTTCAAATCTCATTGAAGTTGAAGAGATTCTATTTAGAGATCCTACCCCAAATTCCTGTGCCTATTAGGGATCACGCTTAATTTCTAAATCACTTTAGGCTAACACATTTCTTGCTTGCAACCCAAGGTGAACATGTCATGATCAATTGAACTTAGAAATAAAGTAATTAGGGTTTTTGCATTAAGGGTTTTGAAGTGCTAGTACACATTTTTTTCCTGAATTAAAGAAAAGTTACCCTCCCACATTTGTGTGCTACCCACTCCATTGATTGAAAAGATCTAATCAGAAAAAAACCCTAAAATTAGGCTTTAAATTCACTTGAACCCTAAAATCCTTGGACCTAATAACCTGAGAGTCAAATCAGAGTGATTTCTAAGTCTTGACCTAGATCTCATTCTGCCATCTTTAGGGCAGGTCAGGTGAAGTTGGTCTACATTATAGGCCAACCACCTCCAAATTAGGTCACAAGTTGAATTAACTTCTAATCAAGTGAAAATTAAGGCACAAATTAAGACATAAAATTGGTAGACTTAAGGTCTTCAGTTTGTACATTACGATCTACCCAGACAGTCAGTGACAAGGAAGGTCGGGACAGGGAAACCCTGTAACCCGTGGGGACACTCTACCATGTAGGGGTCATTATGGGGCTCTCCCTTCCCGGCTACCCAAGTACTTCTCGGGTGTGCGAATTTCTGATTCAAAGGTATCATCCACCTTAAAACTACCTTAGTCATCCAAAAATCTATGGGTGCCTTGATTGGGTCAATTCACATTCAATCCCTCATCCCTTCTATTTAGAGCACATACACAGATGATCTTAGGGATTTCTTTCAAGTCTAATCAACTTCAAATCTAATTTTGAGTTTTGATTCTACATCTTGAATCCACCATTTGATTCAAAAATGCAACCCAACATATTAGTAGACCAGTTTGAGGATATACAGGTTAATGTGTCAAACACAACAACATTCATTTCAGAACAAGCATAATTGATTTTGACACAACTAGAAAATAGGGTAACTTGGGATGTCCACATGCCAAAATACCGAGAAATTGAGAGATGGCATAATGGTGAGTATATCTTGTGTAGATTTGAGCCATCACTATGGAAAGTACACCGAGATGACCTGGAAAAAAGAGACAACATAATGCAGATGTTGAAACGTGTTATCAATCATAGGCATCAGTACACCCTTACGACATCTTGGATTAACCAGCATAATCTCCTAAATCTTGGGTTTGATAATAAAACTTATTACGGACCCCCAACCCAGAGGAAGTCCAATTCAAATTTTGACATACCTAATATTGAAATGGGTGGGGAAGGTCCGATTACAGGTGCTCACAATTACGAGCCAACCCTACCATGCCCTAATGTTCCAGACACCTATGGTACCAAGATTGAATCAAAACCTCTCGAGGGTGTAAATTCCGCCCCTTATTCTGATAGTTGACTCTTGTGAGCAATTTTGACATCCCTGTAGAGCCCAATTTTAGCGATCCAACCCACACCCTTAACCTAGAATCTAGATTTAATCCTTATTGGGATGATTATGAGGCCCCATGCAAAACAAATCAGATTTTGAATCTGGATTATGATTCAAGGCTAGTATTTGATGAGTACACTTCTCCAAACTCCTCAGAAACACAGATTGATTTTTTAGAAGTCATGCCAATCTACGATACAGAAATCGAGGAGTTGGAAGAGTTCAATTTTGATTAGGTCTTCCCTAGAAGCCAAGAACCTGAGGCCAAACCTAATAGGGACACCTTTCTTAACTCGAAATCTAAAACTAGGTTAGACCCAAGTCAGGTTGCTGCTTCTCCACATCTTGATTTATTCTATGGTGGAACCTCTGATCCTGAATGAAATTCATAACATGATTCTCGCAAGTTCTCCGACAATTGCGAATCTTACTCTGATTTCGAAGAATCCATGTTTCTTGATGACTACAAGCCAATCTACGACCTCAGCATACATAATCCATTCTTCGACTCTAACTTTGAGGTCCCTGATCCCGAGATCATTAATTCAAAATTAGGTTCCATTGAGATGGAATCATTTCTTTTTAATACTCAGGAATCAAAAATTGAAATTGCCGAGAGTGTCTACAACCCATAGTTTGAATCTTTTCTTGACTCAGATTTCCTTGATCCTATAAACACTCTTCAGGCATTTACCTTTGATTTTGATGGCTACTATAAGGACTCTCTAAATGAACCCACCTTTGAAACCTTCCTAGAGGAGCCCTCACACACAGTTCTTATTGATGCCACCTCTTCTACACATGCAGAACCTTCCTAAACCATTTTCAAAACTGACCCGCAACTGGACTCAATTTCTACTCTGACTCTCCTCTCGATGATCCAGTTGCACATGATTCTCCTCCACATTCCAATCAGGTTTCGGACATCAATCAGACTATAAATCATGCCCATCCTTCTCTGATCACTCCTGTAGGGTTCCTACATCCTCCACTCTGGTGGGTACCGCATCTATTGATTCAAATCTATCAACTCACCAGATTGATTGGGTTTGGGCTGCATCATCAACCTGCTGACTTGAACAAGCACCTGTTTGGACCAACCAGGCTTTTGATCAAGGTGCTTGTTCTACAAAACTCATCTGATTTGACCACTCTTTCTCCATACCATGTTCTGCTCGGCTGAAGGCATTGAATTTAGCGCTTAACAAGAGGAAACCCGTCATTCAAAAAACCCAAGATCCTTCTTAATATCCTTTTGTACTTCAAGTCTATTGCACTCTGAGTTCAATTTTAGAACAGTTAACTCCACTTCTGGTACTCATACCAGATCTTGAAATCACCCGCAATAGTCGTTCTCGACCCATTCACTCACCCAATAATCCTGTTCTAATTCTTTAACCCAAAACTATTTCATACCGTTCGTTTACAATGAGGACATTGCAAAACTTAGGCAAGGGAGGGTGGTAAAGTGCAAACACACAAAAATTCAAGTTTCAGAAGGGTTCTCACAAAAAAATACATATTCCAAAAAACCAAAAAAATAAAAAATTGAAAAAGAACAAAAAATTGGGAGAAAGGAGGAAATTTTGAGTGAATTAATTTCATATCATTCTTAAGGAGGAAGAAAGGAGGAGATTTTGAAATGATAAAAAGGAGCAACAATTTGAAATAAAAAGAGAGTCATTAGTAAAAGATTAAGGAATCTACTTAGTTCTAGACCAAATAAAAAAGAAAGAAATAAAAGACAAAAAGTGCTAGAGACACAGAGGTTGGTATGATGCTGATCTTAGGCCTCTTGGGCTTCTATTTAGGCTTAAAAATTCACATATCTGTTAAGATCTGGATAATCCTCAAGTGGTTGAGGAAAATGCAAAGCTTAAGTATTAGGTCTAAGGCTTAAGGATTATTCGACCTTGTTAACTAACCTCTGGTTTGCGAGACTCGGTAACCTAAGCACCCTAATCCACACACAGTCTGGTTCAATGCGCTTAATTATCAAAATCACGCAAAAGCGTTAATTCTGTTCTAAAAAGCTACCTAGATTAGGAGTGGCTTATTAACACAAGTTGATTTGGATGAGTTCCCAACATGGAGAGGCAGGAAATTCCCCTCGAAGATGCGCAATAACATACCATCTCCTCAGTGCTTGTCTCTTAAGTTAGTTAAATATCCTACTGGGGGCAAGTAAGCACCTTGTGCTGATTCAGGTGCCATGGGCAGGATTATCCTGAAATGTCAATTACCAGGGCCTGAATTTAGCTATAGAATGCCATGGGTGGCACTATCTCGGAGTGTCAAAAGTCAGGGTTCTGGGGGTTGCCATGGGCGGTGCTATCTCGAAGCATCAATTGCCAGGGACCTACGAGGATTGATGGTGGGAGCTAGGAATCCGATACAGACTATGTTGTAAAGCCAATCCAAAGCTAGAAATAAAGAAAGAAAAGATAGAGAAAACTCTCCAAAAATAAAAAAATTCTTCTGTCTCTCTCTTACAAAAATGCACTGCAAACTGAACCAAGACTAAATAGGTTTTAAGCATGAGTGCTTTAACCATGGAGTTCAACAAACCTTAGGTTAGTTCCTATGGGCCGTAGAAACCTTTGCGGTGGACTGAGGCTAGAGTTGGTCAAGTCTGGATCTTGTTTGGCACTTGAGTACCTCTAGGACTACTATTGGCATTCTGACCTAATCTACAAAAGAAAGCACATAGCAGAAAGTCGAGCATAAGAAGGCATGGTCTAGAATTTGAGTTAATTCCATGAGATTTTGCTAAGGGACTAGCAAAAGCTAGGCATGGGGGTATGATGGGAATACCATCATGAGCCATAACAAGCTCAATTTGATCTGATTAAGTCATTAAATGCTCCTACATAACCATCAGAAGGCCATAATTCATTGTAAATCCTTTTAGAGAGAAATATAAGAAACTAGGGTTAAAATTATAATTTTTCCATCATATCTTGAATGCAGAACAATCATGGGTTTTCTCAAGGGTTAATTAAGGGTCAAAAGGTCTTAAGAATCTAATAAGTGGGTTAGCACGGATAGAAAATGGTTTTTGCGTGTTTTGAGAATTAAATGACATCTGAAATCCTAAAAACAAACCTGCTTAAATAACTGAGGTTCTAGTCAGGATAAAATTCACCTAAACCTTCAATATTCATATAAAAATATTCCCTAGGATTTTGTACCTTCAATTTGACAATCAAAACCCATTTTGATCCAAAATAGTCTCGGACAGACATTTGCCCTAATTTGGGTTTTTGCATAAATTTCCCAGTCAAACTAGGTCAAAACAAAAATCCATCTTCACAATTGGATTCCTTAGGTCCAAATTAGGCTTGTACCAAAATTTTGGCCCAATCTGAGCTCATCTTGAGCTAGTTTGCAATTTGGTCCTATTTAATTCTTTTATCTCACACTCATGCCCTTAACTTTTGAATTTCTTACAAATAACCCCCCAACTTTATCATCTTCTTCATAAATAGGTCCCTACCGCTATGAAATCCTATTCCTACAACTCCGACGAGCTTCATAGTAAAGGACCTTCAAATAAGTTAAAAATGCTATTTTAACATCCAATTAATATTATTAATAATATGATTAATAATTGGGCTCGAGATCTTAATAATCATTACTCTAATTAATAAGTTAGTTAACTTAAGCATAAGGTATGCATAAGTATGTAATAACTTAAGTACCCTTACCTAATTTAATAAATTAACTTAAAAAGGTCAAAAATGTAAATTCAAGGTCTAAATATAATAATTACCTTATTTACTAACATATATAAAAAGTTGAAAAAGATCTAAACTGAAACAAACCTTGAAAATCTGAATTTTTTTTTTATACAAAAAGGAAAGCTACCGTCTTACGATAGCAATCCGGGAGGGTATATTATATAATCAAGTAAGAGGAATTACAACTCAGATTTCCAAGTATGTATGAGGGACCAGCACTCTCTTACAATTTGTTCACAGCATACCGGTATCTCCTAAAAAAGCCTCGCATTTCTTGCCTTCCACACACACCAGAGAGTGACAACCATGCGCACATGTGACCTCTCTCTCACGACAAACCCATGCCAAATGGAATCCCATGTTGGTAACAGCTCCTGGCAAGTCCTCCTCCATATAGCATCAGTGACAAGGCAAGAGGAGAAAATGTGATTAATGTTGTCAGTGTGCATCCCACATAAGTGACATTCATGAAGAGCAGCTCCCATCCTACTGTGTTGCAGATCACCTGTTATCAAGCACTCTCTCCTACACAGCCAAAGAAAGATTTGTACTTTAAGGGGCATCTTCAGAAGCCAAATTTTCTTGTCAATAAAGTCATAGCTCCACCCACTACCATTTTCCATGATTCTGTTGTAGCCACAATGTACAATGTAAAGCCCATCCCAAATGTAGTTATCTTCCACTCCATGTCTTGGCCTAAAGCTTTCAAGATCTAAGATCAGATTCCTCCTTTCATCCCACAGCCGAGTGCCCCTTCTGGTGGAGTCTTCTTCATTCAGTATCCAACTGCAGCTACTACTAGACCAGAAGCAGCTAACTGTCCCCTCCTTGTCAGAGGCTACTGCAAAAGCCCTTGGATAGATCTCCTTCAGAACACCTAGTCGAGACCATCCTTCATTCCAAAAAGCTGAAGGTCCTGCCATCACCAAGAGTCGGCTGCAGCAGATGCATGTTATCAGCCAATGCTTTGATCACTGAGTTCCAAAAGGGCGAGGGTCTGCTGGGCTGCAGTCTATTGAGCACACTGTTTGAAGAGCCATAACTGTCCCTGATCAAGTTAGTCCAAGGCTTCATCTCTCCTTGCAAGAATTTAATTGCCCACTTAAGCAATAAGGTATCATTGAACTGTTTCAGGGATTTAATCGCAAGCCCTCCCCTATCCTTTAGCTGGCAGATCTGCTCCCACTTCAGTGGCTGCATAAATCTGCCCTCATGTTTGGACCCCCTCCAAAAGAACCTCTTACTTAATACATCCAGCTGCTTCCATATAGATTTAGGAGCTTTAAAGATGGAAAGGTAGAAAACAGGGATTGAGGTGATCACTGAATTGAGCAAAATGAGTCTCCCACCCTTGGATAGGAAGCTGCTATGCCACCCATCCAACTTCACTGAAATTTTATCAAAGAGACAGTTCCAATCTCTTTTTTTCATTCTAGAGCACCTCAGTGGTAGACCCAAATATTTGATAGGGAGGCTGATGCGAGGGGTCCCCAAAACTGCTGAAATGTCACCTTGCTCAGCCTCAGGTAAGCCAAAACAGACCAAACATGACTTCTCTCTGTTCAGCCTAAGGCCTGAGATATCACCAAAAGTGTTGACCATATGACATAGAGCTTGGGCTTCATCAATAGATCCTTCCACAAAAAAAATAGTATCATCCGCATATTGAAGTATAGGGGCCAAAGCACTCCTGCAAGACAAGGAATAGCCTTTAATAAGGCCTACCTCAGTAAGTTTGCAAGCATACCAGGCCAAGTTGTCCACTGCCAAATTGAAAACCAAAGGCGCCAGAGGACAACCTTGTCTGATCCCACATTGGGGCTGAATCCATGCACCACAGGATTTCCCATTTATCAATGGAGTGAAAGAGGCAGTTGTGATACACCTTTTTACCCATTGCATCCAAGTAGAGGGAAAACCTCTTCTTTTAAATACTTCCCAAAGATAAGGCCAGCAGATGGAATCATAAGCTTTGTGAAAATCAACTTTCCACAAAAAAGCTTTACACTTCCTCTTGTGCCACCCACAAACCATCTCCTGGGCCATGATAAAAGACTCTTGTAGAGATCTGTCAGGAAGGAAGGCATATTGAACAGGGTGGATCAGCTCTTGCAGAACAGGCCTTAACCTATTGGCCTTGCCAATCACCAAGTAAATAGAGTTTGAAAGGGCTATGGGTCTGAATTCCTGAAATGATTCAGCTCCCGGAGTCTTTGGCAAAAGGAATAAGGACCTATTGATTTTTTCAAAGCCAAAGTTGCCAATCTCAAACTCTCTGATCACCTCCATCACCTCAGTGCCCACAACATCCCACATCTCTTTGTAAAAGAAGATTTGAATTCCATCAGGACCAGGTGAGCCTTCACTATTGAGATCCTTGATGGCATTCAAGGTTTCAGACTCAGATATAGTTGTAGTCAGGCTGGACCCCTGATCTTCAGTGATTTTGGGTAGGTCACTAGCTGCCATCTTCCAACTGCCCCTTCCAGCAGATCTTGAGGATTCCTTGAAGTATCTGATAGCCTCAGCTCTGATATCAGAGATGGAGGTAGTTCTCTACCCATCTTTAACAATTGAGGAAATCAGGTTGAGTCTTCTCCGAGAGCTGGCAGCCAAATGAAAGAACTTAGTGTTTGCATCCCCCTCTTTTAGCCACAGTTGTCTTGAATGTTCCCTCCAATCCATCTCCAGCTTCAGATCTTCTTTAGCCACCACCCCCTGCCACCATTTTCTATTAAGGAGATCCTGCTCAGACAGCAGGTCATTGGCTTCTCTAGAGTCAAATTCCTAAACCTTCATCAAGGCTTCTCTGTGTCTCTGATGCCTCATGACAGAAACAACATCACCATATTCCTTTAACATTACTTTCATAGCCGACAGTTTGGAAGCTAGCTTGATGGTAGCAGTGCCCTCAACCTGCTGAGCACTCCACCAACCTTCAAGCATCTCTCTAAAGCCTGGTTCCCTCAACCAAGACTTCTTGAATTTGAAATAACATCCAGCCATCACCTGTTCCCCATTGTCCCAGACCAAGGGGGTGTGATCAGAGAAGGGTCGTTCAAGGCCACAGACATAAGATAACTAAAAAAGTTCCAGCAGCCCAGCATTTTCAAAGAACCTATCAATTTTGGACATGAGACCATTTCCATTCCTCCAAGTGAATTCAGAGCTAGAGGAGGGGAACTCACTCAAACCTAAAGCTTGAACCACTATTTGGAAGCCAGTGGTTGCACTATCAGCCACACCACTAGGTCTATCACTTCCCATCAACACACAGTTGAAATCCCCTCCAACAAGCCAGGCAGCCCCATTCACAAAATCCGCAACCAAATTCCAGTCCTCCCATAGCTCATGTCTTCTGCTAGGGTCACAGGGACCATACACACCTGTCACAAATAATTCATTGCTTCCCTGGTCTCTTTTGAACCTGCAAGTCAGTAAGTGTCTAGCCAAAGAGGCCTCCTCCAACTGCAACACATGCTTCTTCCACTAGATAGCAACACCCCCAGATCTGCCACTCGAGTTGATCATCACAGTGTCATTGGTATCTCCAGCTTTCATCTCTACCCAAGCCCTGTCAGCCTCACTATCAATATGTGTTTCTTGGAGGATGGCACAATCAATCTCCCATTCTCTCAAATACCTAAGCAAAGAAGCCCTTTGACTTTGATTGCGCAACCCACGCACATTCCATGTAAGGATCCTCATTTGGCCATCTGATCAACCCCCTTCTTCACAGCAGAGACTTTGCTAACCTTCATCACAGCTGCAATGACGCATTCATCAACCTTTTGTGTTGAACTATGTCTTCTCAGCCTGAGCTTGTAGGGAGGCCTCCCTAGACTAGAGATGGAAGGAGTCGTGGAATCCATCTGCAGACCCTCAACCACAGGTGGGCTACATTACAGACCTAAGGAGTTCACAGGGAGCTCTTCCAGATCAGGTCCAACAGGAGCATTGGCTCTTAGAGCCCCATCTTTCAAATCCTCAACCACAGCCTCATTCATCAATGTCATCTCCTCACCTTCTTTTGCTACCATAGCCAAATCATCTTTAAGCAGAGGTGCAACCCTCCCAGCCTCCAGAGTTTCAATCAACCCCTCCTCTGCCATCAACCCACCCATCCCATCTTCCAGCTCCATATCTTTATTGGCCTCAGCCATCTTCTCCTAAATTTCACAATCCATCAGTATTGAGCCTGTTTTGGCTTGCAACACCTCAGCATAAGAGGGAGGGTTATGGTGTGATTCCACATCCCTGTTAACCACATGAAAGTTCAAGAGCAGCATCCAGGAGCTCCCCCCACACCAGAGAATCAGCTTATCTGGAACAGACCCAGCCCTAAAGACATCCACCCACACATTCAAAACACTACCATCACCTTCAGTCAGGCCAATCTCAGCATCCTTTGCCATAGAAGCAAACCCAGCAATCATAGCTTCCACCACCACCCTAGACCTCAGGTGCAAAGGTAGACCTTTGATTTCAAGATTGCCTAATCTAGGGGCAGCTCTTTGAGGTGGTCGCACAGACAAAGAGCCATCAAAAGGGGAGACCAGACACCACATCACCATCAACCCACGCAGATTACTTGACTGAAAGCACAGATGTTCGACATTTACCACCCCCAAACCAAAGAGCACAAATCGCGAGGGGGAGAGGACCGCAATCTTCCAAACATCTATCGAGATGGAAAGAGAGCTTACCAGTTGATGAGCTTTCTCCAAAGATAGAGTGCCCATCATCACTTCCCCGATCAAGGCCCCTTGCCAAACCAGTTCTGCCACCTTAATGTCCTCACTCAGAGGTATCTCCACATCTAGGGTGTACCCCCCAAAAGATGGCGGGGGAGGTGGAAGGGGCAGCTGCACCTCTTCCTTTTTTGTCCAGGGATCAGTGCGCATCCTACCCCCAGGTCCCCCATGGAGTGCCATGCAAGAGTCACGCTTGTGGCCATAGCTATAGCAGGCCAAGCAAAGTACAGGACGTCAGCACACCGCTGCCATATGTCCGTGGCGCCAACATCTAAAGCAGACCATCTCCCTACGGATCCTTGACCACCTATCGTGAGTCCACCGCACGTCCACTGCCCTGACTCCATCAACCACTTGGGCACCTCGCTCCTTTCTCCACCAAGATCACGATCTCCAGACCGTCCAGCCACCATTGCTGGCGAAGCGCTCGCCGGACCACCTAGGGTTCATCGCCAGACCTTCCCACCCAAGGGAAATTCAAATTTCCTCTCCTTACAATCAGGAGACATACCCAAAATTCATTTCAATCGAGTCCTTACTTTTCATACAAGTCCTTAGGTTTCATTGCGTAAAGGTCCCTGTCTACTTCTTCTTCTTCTTCCTTCAGCTGGTTGAACGACTGACGATAGAGGGTGCTTCCACTGCTCGATCACCACACATCCGACATTGTTCCACCTTCTCCAAGCTCCTGGATCTTGTGCTCACCATCCCATTCTCATCCATCGGTCTGGATGATTCTTTAATCCTAATTTTAGGTGGGAGTTAACCTCACCGTCGTCGGAGATGACGCCGGTGGTTAACCTCCTCTAGCTCCTCACACGTCCAGACTTCACCACCCTCTTCATCACCACCAACTATAAATAGCCCCCCACACCCTCAATTTCTGGTAAGTTGGCTCCCTTCCCTCTTCTATCACTGAGCCGACCCAATAGACTATTCTTCTACAACTCCGATGATCTTCCACATCATCCTCTGACTTCCTCCATCCACCTTAATCAACTCTGGAACTTCGCTGAGGTCAGTCGCATCTCTGGACAAAGGCGTCGACCGAGGAGTGCCTCTGCTCCGTCCATTTTCGCCTGCCAGAGATCTTCCTCAATACCCTCTGATTTCATCATCCATTATGAGCCTTCGACGGAGTTTCCTCTGCCCCTTCGTCCAGGTAACAGTAGATAGGAGTAGATTAGGAGTAGGAGTAGGAGTAGTAGTCTAGATAGTTAGTTAGGTAGTTAATGTAGCTTAATGTCAGAATTCAAGGATCATCTTCTTCGACTCCGGTGAGCTCCTTGAGCTTGTTGGAGCTCTTATTTTGTCTTTTGAATTCACTGATCACCTTCCTCTATCACTCATGATCACTTCTATCCATTAAAACACTAATTCTATCATTTAATCGCCTAAATCATATCCACCTTCAACTGCTACTGTTGCTGTCCAGTAGCTGAGATTAGATTCACATTCACAGGGTTCTTCATCGCTTACTCATCATCTAAGGACCCTATTCCACACCTTAATTTGAATAATTATCAACTCTGATGTAAAAGCCTAATTTTAATTAAGCTCCTAATCTCGTTGTCAATGGCGGCTCAGGAATAGTTTTAATTATAAATTATTTATATTAATATGATCGCAAACATTTGTTGACTTGTCTCAACCACTTATTTAAGTAGGAGACTAAGTCCTAAGCCTCAACCATTAAAATTCCATTAAAACTTGAATCTACTGATTAGTCATTCATTTAACAAATTAATGAGGAATTAAATGAGATTCCGAGGTTCCTTGCAACCTTAGGATCCTTTTCATATCAAAAATGGCATAAATTCACCATCCTGAACACGATTTGAATTTTTCTAGACTCACCGGAGCTCCGACGAGTCATTATTGGTTTTCAGCCTACAGAATTTGTTGAAAAGCTCCAGATTGATGTTTTATTGGTCATAGAGTAGTTTGAGGACATTTATTTAGAATTTTAGCTACTGAAGCTCAGAGTGAGATGTCTTCTTCTCCAACTCTGGTGGAGTTAGAGAAGCCTGCACAGAAGTCTAAAAGATGCATTTAAAGAGTCTAGAAGCTTCAGTGCAGTGCAATGAGCTATTTCTGATCTCAGATTTTTATAGAAACCTCCCAATCATTCTAACGAGCAAAGCACCTTTAGAGTCTGGCGATGAGCCTGGAACCCTAGGTTCTTAGGTTAGAACACCTGTTTAAGGGATTGGGAAGATTTCTGAGGCTAAGAGCATTCTATTCAAGGTGTTAATTTTGTGAAAAGAAGCTTAAATCTGAAAGTCAAAATTCCAAGCTTCACAGTCAAACTGAGTTTGAGATCTTGATTCTGAGCTTGATCTGAGAAATTAATGAGTTAGAATTGTCTCTGAGATTCTGTTGAATGATTTGAGAGTGATTAAATTGAGTTCAGACTTGTAAATCAGTTAGAATTCATAACCTGTCAGTTTGGGTTGTTTTCGAACCCAAACTGATGGCAATGGCTTTTTGTTGAGATTTGATCTTAAATCCTACCCAGATCAATTTGTAACAACCCTTAGAATATGTTGTAATCAACTGAAAATGATCTTAAGTGTCTGTTTACCTATTCAGAGTTTAAAATCTATTCTATGAAGCTTCCAAAGAAGCTTGAAGCTTCTTTGCAGCTTCTGAAGCTTAAAGAGCTTCAGGATCCATTCCTATAGCTGCGAAAAGACCTGCAAAGCTTGTTTAAACCCTTAGTTAAGTTAGAAAAGCCAATCTATAGTTACTGTGAGCATTAAACCATTTCCAGGCTATATAACCCCACAGGAAACCCCTAGATTCACTCTTTAAATCAAAGAGGAAAACATTTTCTTAACCTAAAATTGACCCTGCAATCTTGTAGAGATACCTTAGAGCTTTCCATCAAGCTTTATTTCGCATGATTTGGAGCTTTGAGCTAGGAGCAATCTTCACTTGAAGTCAGGTCTAGAGGGGGGACATATAGTCCCACATCAGAAGTTCTTGAGCGCGCGCATAGGTATAAAACAAATTTGTGTATAGGGCTCACCAGTCGTCAAGCGCTCGACGCGAAATGAACCTGACCATTCTGAGCATAGCGTGTGTGTGTGTACAGGCATGTGTGTGCCTGCGGGTGTGCGCCTGAGTGGGCGTGTGTGATGTTGGCCCTGGGAGGGTGAGGCTTGGGAGGCGGTTGGGCCAGTTCAGCTCGAGAAAGAAAAAAAAAACTAAAAATAAATCGTAATCAAATAAGGCGAGGACCGAGTAGGGTCTGGTCCCACCCTTCTGAGGGTTGTGTGTATCCTCGAAAGGACCTCGCTGCAAACCTTAAACCAATTTTTGGTTAAAGGAAAAACCAAATTCATCTGAAAGGAATGAAGGAAAAGAGAGAAAGAAGAAGCTAAAGAAGCTAAGTGTTGAAGGCAGAAGCAAAGGTCTGAAGGAAGAGTAAGTGTTGTGCTGAGAGCTAAGTGCTGAAGGCAGAAGTCGGAGGCTAAGGGAACAAGGGAAAGAAAGGTAAAGGGAGAAAGAAAGAAGGAATAAGCACTAAGGAAAATACTAAACAAAAAGACTAAGGTAGAAGAAGATGAAGGCAGGAACATAGTAAAGAAAGAAGAAAGAAAGAAGCTCGAGAGAATAAGAGAGAAATAAACAGAGAAAGAGAAAAATAAAGGATAAAAAGAATAAAAGGAAATAAAAAAGAGAAGAGAAGAGAAGGAATAGAGAGATAAAAGAAAGAAAAGGAAGAGATAAAATAGAGAAAGAAAGGCTGAAGAAAAGAAGTTTAATTTCTTTAATTTTTTTGTATGAGTTTGTTGTAATTGCTTTTAATTGTAATAAGGCATGTTTTGAATAGATACTCTTATTTGCCTTTAATCTTTTGAAATAAATAGATTTCAAATGGGATTTTGCATATTTCTTCAAATTAAATCAAATTTTGCAAAATTCATGTTTTACAACTAACTTAATTATACCTCCTAGACTTATAAGATAAATAGAGTTAATTAGTTAATTCAAAATAACATATGCCTCCCAGCGAACGACCTGGACTCAACCAGTTAAAAGAAATAAAATCTAAAATGTTATATTAACCTGACCTTATACTACACAACTGATACAATTTCAAGTTAACCTAAGTTACTTTCTTCTACTCTTAATTAAGTAAAATTAACTTAATTAACCGAGTTGAGGTGAGAAACAACCATTTTAATGGCATTTTAATGGCGCCGTTGCCGGGGCGGCAATTGCTTAATTCACTAAAAATTAATTTGGTTTAATTGTCTAATTAGGAGGTATTTGTAATTATAATTTCTATTTTTGTTCTAATTAGTTGTGTTTTGTTTTACTTTTTGTTTTTTTTTATTTTCTATCTTCTTTTCAGGTTTACCTTCACGGGTAATCTCAGGAGAAGGCGGGATTCTATTTTTCTATTTTTCTATTTCTTTTGTAAGTATTTCTAGTCTTAGTCTTTTGATTTGTTGCATTAAAAAAATAAAAAAATACAAAAATACATCCTATCTGACTAGCAGCAGCATATAATAGGCATACACTCTTAGGGGTGCATTTCCTGCTAATATATACTTGCGAATCTGACTTGGGAAATTCTTTACTGTTTTTCTCACATCAACGGGAAAACACGAGAAAAAAATCGCATAGATCCCTGTCTTTTGAGATTTAAAAAAGACCACACATATTTTGTTTGAAAAGATCTAAAAAGCGGCCATTGTAATTCAGTTGATATATTTTTTTAAAAGATTAACTAAAATGAGGAAGTTAAAAATTGACTAAATCTGATTGCAGAATGCATGCGGATTTTTCTATCGCTATCGTTTGTTGCATACTATCATGCACACAATGCGAACACTAGAGTCACACAAGTCTATTTTTCTATCTCTCCTCTTTGCACCTCTTAGGGCTTTGGCCGAAGATCAATAAGTCTGTCTCACTACTAGAGTCCCGAGGAGCCAGTAGTGAGCGGTCTCGATCCTAGAACTTAGACCTTCAAGCCTTAAGGATATGCACCTGCGTAGACACAGATTAGGATGCATATTTTGATACTGTTACTCTAATTGTTTGCGTCAAATTACTTTTTCGTATCTTAGGAATCTCTTCTTTCCTTTGAAAGAAGAGCAAACCCATGTCTTTGCGTTGTTTTGCGGGTTTTTGTGCTGCTGTTTTCCTGTGGTGTGCATGTGCATTTGCACATTTTTTTCCATTTTATGGACGAGAGGAGATCCTTGCATCTGCGTCTTGTAACGTCTTTGACAGGTGATCCTAGACCGGTTGCAGATAAGCAACCAATGGTTTCCTCGTCTGATCCATCTACTTCTATGGATCAGTTGCAGAATCAAAATCCCGAGATCCCTTCCTCTTCTGGTCAAGGGGAGATGCCGCCTTTTGATGTTCATGAGGCGCTCCTAAACCAGAACCTTAGGATGCTTGAGCAGACTAGACAGATTAATCTATTAACAGCAGCCTTAAACAATCTTCAGACTCTTCAAACCCGTCTTCCACCTCAATCTGAGGCGGGTTTTGACATCCCTGATTTACTGATTCCTCGTCCAAGGCCTCTACTCAGAGATTACTACAATCCATCTAATGCACAGGTAGAGCCTAATGTTAGGATACCTATTGGGGAGATGATCCTGAATTAAACCCGAATATCATTGGTCTAATCCCTCACTTTCATGGATTTGCATCCGAGGATCCATTCCAACATATAGAAGATCTAAAGAATCTATCTCAAACTCTTGGACCTCGAAATCAAAATAGGGAAATCCTACTAATGAAGATGTTCTCTGTTAGCCTTAAAGACAAAGCTACTTATTGGTATAGAACTATTGCAAGACCAATCTCAACTTGGGCTGAACTCGAATCTGCATTTCTAAAGAAATTCTTTCCTATTGTCGAACTAATGCTTTAAGGCAAGCTATTACTACTTTCAATCAAAACCAAGGAGAACCAATTCATGAAGCATGGGAATGTTTTCATGAATTGCAAAGGAAATGCGCACATCATGACATCCCTCGTTGGCAACTCATGCATATCTTTTACTATAGTTTACAAGAGGGCATTCGCAATCTAGTCAATGCCTCTTGTGGAGGGAACTTCCTAAATCGCGACGCAGAATCCGCCTCAGAATTATTTGAAAGGATGGCAGAAAACTTGATCAATAACGCATTAATGTCGCAATTTACGCGGGGCACAAACATGAATCATCAGAATCTGCATAAGGGCATTCATGAGATCGGTAACCCATCCAATTCAAAGGATTTAGAGATAATTGCAGAAAAACTGGACAAAGTCAATATCGTAGCAAAGCATCTCAACGAGGTTAGAAATACGATGAAGACTCTTACGCCTCTACTTGCAACGAATCCCGCCTATTCACCTGTTTCGCAAATTCCCTCGGGGAGGGAATTTGTGAATAATCTGGATTCTAGAGATCCATCTTCCTTGGGTTTTCTATCTACTCCACCAACCCAAGGAGGGACCTTTGTCCCACAATCTTGCCCACCCTTTTCCCCACCCTTACCTGTTGTAGAAAACACGCCATATCTTTTAGGTTTACACACCATCTAGGAAAACATTCCATGACCAAATCTTTATTCAAATACCTATAATCCTGGATGGAGAAGCCACCCAAATTTTTCTTAGGCTGATCAAATCAAAATCAAAGACCAAATTATCCGAATCATACCCATCTAAACCCATCGTCATTTCCTTCTCAGCAACCAAATTTAAGGCCTAATCCGATGAGTATGCAGAATTACTCTAGGCCTACTAGAGATACACAGTTAGATCAGATTTTGAGAGCTGTGTCAAAGAGTCAGGGACAAAATGCTGAAGCTCTCGCTAAGATCCAAAGGCAATGTAAGGTAGAGTTGGCTGATTTACGAAATCAGATTTCACAGTTGGCTGAGTCTCATCAGCCAGGTACTCTTCCATCTCAGCCAATTCCGAATCCTAAGAATTTCCAAAACCCTAGTCAACATCAAGGCTAAGTACATTTCCTTAATCAGGCCTTTGGTTCTAATCACAACCTGTCCTCTATACTTCCTTAAAATAATCCACCAAACCCGCATCAGCAGCCTATTTTGTATCAAAATGATCCACCTATTATTGAGAATCAAAATTGACTCTACTGATCTTCTGAATTTGGCTGGAAACATCTTTAAATTGCCTTAATCTTTAATATTCTACATCTCAACCTAAATCAGATCTGATCTTTATGAGATTAACTCTTATCTTTCTAAGATTTTTATAGGAATCTGATTTAGGGTTCTGCAAGATCTATTCTAGGCAATTTCAGGATGAGTTTTTACCGGGTGGTTCTTATCTGTTTTTCTATTCTTGAATCAATTCTTTCATAACTCCTATGTTTTTACCATATACATATTCTTTTTAGGAGTTCTTCACTAGGGTTTATGCCTAGTTGAAGGCGTAAAACTTAGCATTTATACATAGCTGTTTCCTATTTCTTACATTTTTTATACAATTTCTCTGATTTTTCACTTCATATTTTACTGGTTACCTTCATTTAGTTCGACTGACCACTTTGACCTTTGGTCAGACTTGAAAGCGTTTGCACAGAGATCTTTGATCTCCTCTATCCGACTCCTTTCATCACCCTTTACTAAATGAAGTGTAATATCTTTTCACCCTTCTTATAATGAGGACATTGTAAATTCTTGGTTTAGGGGGTGTTGAAGTGAAATTTCACTTTAAGTGTGTGTAAATAGATAGAAAAATAAAAAAATCATAAAAATTAAATATCCACGAAATTTTAAAAAAATAGAAATTCCAAAAATGATAAAAATTTTTAAAAATCAAAAAGTGCATAAAAATTTGAAAAATTTTGAAAAATTCATAAAAATTAGAAAACCTTATAAACATAAAAACAAAAATATATAAATGCAAAAATTTGAAAAATGAAAATTCATAAAAATAATAGGAGGGGTATATTCATCTATAATAAAGAAGAAAAGAAGAAATATATATATATATATTTATTTATTTATTTATTATAATTAAGAGCTTAATTTTCTTTTAGGTCAGAAACTAAAAAATGTATATAGAAGATATATAGAGTATTTAAGAGCATTCAATTCTTAGTTAGACTTTTACTTAAACATTTTGTAAAACACACTTTTGTTTTTAAAATTTTTAAATAAGATTTTATTGGAATTTGGAATCTTTAAATCTTTTAATCTTTGTTTTTCTATTCTTACCTTGAATTAAGAAACTAAGTGTATTAAGATTTAAATTTAAGCTTTGGGGTTAAATTGTAACTTTCTAATCAATTAGATTAAGTAATCCTTTTGCATTTTGAAGTTTGATTGTATCATAAAGTTAAGTAAAAAGGCCAGATATTCAGAGTTAATTAAATAGAGAATTAGCAGAATTTTAGTTTACAAGTTTTACAGGCTAAAGATAAATAACTATACTTGGTAAATTTTGTCTTAACAGATCCTATAGGAGGAAACTAAGAATTTAAAGAACCTAAGAGTGAAGGGCTTTGTTGTTCAAGCTCTGGTTTGAGAGCTAAGTAACCTAAACATCTAAATTCACACACATAGAATTGTCTTGTTGGTATCTAAGACAGCGAAAATATAGAGGTTAAGAGATCGGTTCTGAATCCTCTTTAGTCCAAGGATTTCCGCAGGGTAGTTCTTGAAAGGGTGAAGGATGTGCCACTCACCTAGAAAAAGGATTTGGAGAATAATGTTGGTAAGAAAAATGAGAAAGGGGGAAATTAAAAAAAAAGAAATAATAATAATAATAATAAAACACTCTGCAGTTAAGTGCCTTATTACAAATGGGTGCTTATGCAGATTTCCATAATAAAAATAAACCATCTCAATACAAATGGATGCTACCCTTCCTTCCATTAAATAAAAAGAACACCTCGCTACAAATGGGTGTTCTAACCTATAGAAAAAGTGAAAAAAAAATATGGAGATAAAAATATTAGGAATAAGAGCCCGGTGGTCCACCGAGGAGATATATACAAAAAGTGTTGACCTCAGGATAGAAAACTAGTGAGGAGAAAGCAACCAAACCTGAGTAAGGCCAAGCCAAAGGCTTGAATTGGAATAATTGGGATTGGAAATTAATGTCTTAAGATCTGGATTTTTGCAACTTTGGATGCCTTTAGGACAATTCTCTTCACTAAGCACAGATGTTTTAAAATCATAGCTACTGAACCTTGGTATTGGGCAATGAAGCCTAAGAAATCGGGTTTTGAGGATTTTAAGTTGAGACCTAAAGGAGAAGAATTGACAGAATCCTAGGTCTAGAAGTTGTTCTTAGTGTTGTAGGCTAGTAAATTATAGTTTTAGTAATCTAAGTTTGATTAATAATGAGTATCTGGTTAATTTGCTTAAACTTATATTGATAAAAGTCAAATATCATAAATAAAGGATTAACTTAAATCTATTGAGCTTTTGAGTTAAAATTTAATTTCCAATTCTTAAGTTTTGTTTCTTAAAGCACTTTGTATTCTACTTTAGGTTAAGAATAGCTACAAAGGAATAAGAGATTTTTTTGAGAATTCTAATTCTTAATAAAATTCTTGTTAACAACATTATTTTAAGTATGTTTTGAAAATGTTATAAGTATAAGTCTAAGTAATAAAATTTTCACAAGTGCTTTGTATATTAATTATTTATATTAAACTTAAAATTTTTTCTGACCTAAGCTTTCCTCTACATAGTTATTATTTATATTAATTTAAAACCAAGTGCTTTAAATCATCATATCTTTAGTTAATTTTGCTAGGGACTAGCAAAACTTTGGCTTGGGGGTATGATGAGAGGCTCATCATGATCTCTAATTACCCCTAATTAACTAGTCTTCCTAGTTAATTAGCTAAGGATATGAGAATATATGGGTTAATTATAAAATAAGGGATATATAGTAAAGGACCTTCAAATAAGTTAACAATGCTATTTTAACATCCAATTAATATTATTAATAATCTGATTAACAATTGGACTCGTGATCTTAATAATCATTCCTATAATTAATAAGTTAGTTAACTTAAGCATAAGGTATGCATAAGTAGGTAATAACTTAAGTACCCTTACCTAATTTAATAAATTAACCTAAAAAGGTCAAAAATGTAAATTCAAGGTCTAAATATAATAATTACCTTATTTACTAACATATATAAAAAGTTGAAAAAGATCTAAATTAAAATAAACCTTGAAAATCTGAGTTTACATTTAGATCCTTATAATTCATTTCAATCGGGTCCTTAGTTTTCATACAGGTCCTTAGGTTTCATTTCGTAAAGGTCCCTATCTACTTCTTCTTCTTCCCTCAGCCGGTTGAACAGCTAACGACAGATGGTGCTTCCACCGCTCGATCACCGCACATCCGACGTCGTTCCACCTTCTCCAAGCTCCAGGAGCTTGTGCTCACCATCCCATTCTCATCCATCGGTCTGGATGATTCTTTAATCCTAATTTTAGGTGGGAGTTAACCTCACCGTCATCGGAGACGATGCCGGTGATTAACCTCCTCTAGCTCCTCACACGTCCAGACTTTGCCGCCCTCTTCATCACCGTCAACTATAAATAACCCCCCACCCCCTCGATTTCTGATAAGTTGGCTCCCTTCCCTCTTCTATCACTGAGCCGACCCAATGGCTATTCTTCTACAACTCCGGCGATCTTCCACATCATCCTCTGGCTTCCTCTGTCCACCTTAATCAGCTCTGGAACTTCGTTGAGGTCAACCCCGTCTCTGGACAAAGGCGTCGACCGTGGAGTGACTCTGCTCCATCCATTTTCACCCGCCGAAGATCTTCCTCAATACCCAATGATTTCGTCATCTGTTATGAGCCTTCGACGAAGTTTCCTCTGCCCCTTCGTCCAGGTAACAGTAGATAGGAGTAGATTAGGAGTAGGAGTAGGAGTAGGAGTAGTAGTCTAGATAGTTAGTTAGGTAGTTAATGTAGCTTAATGTCAGAGTTCAAGGATCATCTTCTTCGACTCCAGTGAGCTCCTTGAGCTTACTGGAGCTCTTGTTTTGTCTTTTGAATTCGCTGATCACCTTCCTCTATCACTCATGATCACTTCTAATCCATTAAAACACTAATTCTATCATTTAATCGCCTAAATCATATCCACCTTCAACAGCTACTGTTTTTGTCCATGGCGGCAGTAGCTGAGATTAGATTCACATTCACAGGGTTCTTCATCACTTACTCATCATCTAAGGACCCTATTCCACACCTTAATTTGAATAATTATCAACTCTGACGTAAAAGCCTAAGTTTAATTAAGCTCCTGAGCTCGCGGTCAATGGCGGCTCAGGAATAGTTTTAATTATAAATTATTTATATTAATATGATCACAAACATCTGTTGACTTGTCACAACCACTTATTTAAGTGGGAGACTAAGTCTTGAGCCTCAACCATTAAAATTCCATTAAAACTTGAATCTACTGATTAATCATTCATCTAACAAATTAATGAGGAATTAAATGCGATTCTGAGGTTCCTTGCAACCTCAAGATCCTTTTCAGATCAAAAATGGCATAAATTCACCATTCTGAACACAATTTGAATTTTTCTGGACTCACCGGAGCTCCGGCGAGCTCCGACGAGTCATTACAGGTTTTCAGCCTACAGAATTTGTTGAAAAGCTCCAGATTGATGTTTTATTGATCATAGAGTAGTTGAGGCCTTTTATTTGGAATTTTAGCTACTGGAGCTCAGAGTGAGATGTCTTCTTCTCCAACTCTGGTGGAGTTAGAGAAGCCTGCATAGAAGTCTAAAAGATGCATTTAAAGAGTCTAGAAGCATTAGTGCAGTGCACTGAAGCTATTTCTGATCTCAGATTTTTATAGAAACCTCCCAATCATTCTGACGAACAAAGAACCTTTAGAGATCTGGCGATGAGCCTGGAACCCTAGGTTCTTAGGTTAGAACACCTATTTAAGGGATTGGGAAGATTTTTGAGGCTGAGAGGATTCTGTTCAAGGTGTTAATTTTGTGAAAGAAGCTTAAATCAGAAAGTCAAAATTCCAAGCTTCATAATCAAACTGAGTTTAAGATCTTGATTCTGAGCTTGATCTAAGAAATTAATGAGTTAGAATTGTCTCTAAGATTCTGTTGAATGATTTGAGTTGTAAATCTGTTGAAATTCATAACCTGTCATTTGGGTTGTTTACGACCCAAACTGATGGCAGTGGCTTTTTGTTGAGATGTGATCTTAAATCCTGCCCAGATCAATTTGTAGCAACCCTTAGAATATGTTGTAATCAACTAAAAATGATCTTAAGTGTCTGTTTACCTATTCAGAGTTTAAAATATGTTCTCTGAAGATTTTAGAGAAGCTTGAAGCTTCTTCGCAGCTTCTGAAGCTTAAAGAGCTTCAGGATCCATTCCTATAGCTGCGGAAAGACCTACAGAGCTTGTTTAAACCCTTAGTTAAGTTGGAAAAGCCAATCTATAGTTGCTGTGAGCATTAAACCATTTCCAGGCTATATAACCCCACAGGAAACCCCTAGATTCACTCTTTAAATCAAAGAGGAAAACATTTTCTTAACCTAAAATTGACCGTGCAATCTTGTAGAGATACCTTAGAGCTTTCAATCAAGCTTTGTTTCTCTTGATTTGGAGCTCTGAGCTAGGAGCAATCTTCACTTGAAGTCGGGTCTAGAGGGGGGACATATAGTCCCACATCAGAAGTTCTTGAGTGCACACATAGGTATAAAACGAATTTGTGTATAGGGCTCACCAGTCGTCAAGCGTTCGGCGTGAAATGAACCTGACCATTCTGAGCATAGTGTGTGTGTATAGGCATGTGTGTGCCTGCGGGTGTGCGCTCGAGTGGGCATGTGCGATGTTGGCCCTGGGAGGGTGAGGCCTGGGAGGCGGTTGGGCCAGTTCATCTCGAGAAAGAAAAAAAAAACCAAAAAAAAACCGTAATCAAATAAGGTGATGACCAAGTAGGGTCTGGTCCCACCCTTCTGAGGGTGTTGTGTATCCTCGAAAGGACCTCGCCGCAAACCTTAAACCAATTTTTGGTTAAAGGAAAAACCCAGTTCAGCTGAAAGGAATGAAGGAAAAGAGAGAAAGAAGAAGCTGAAGAAGCTAAGTGTTGAAGGCAGAAGCAAAGGTCTGAAGGAAGAGCAGGTGTTGTGCTGAGAGCTAAGTGCTGAAGGCAGAAGTCGAAGGCTAAGGGAACAAGGGAAAGAAAGGTAAAGGGAGAAAGAAAGAAGAAGGAATAGGCGCTAAGGAAAATACTGAAGAAAAAGACTAAGGGAGAAGAAGATGAAGGCAGGAACATAGTAAAGAAAGAAGAAAGAAAGAAGCTCAAGAGAATAAGAGAGAAATAAACAGAGGGAGAGAAAAATAAAGGATAAAAAGAATAAAAGGAAATAAAGAAGAGAAGAGAAGGAATAGAGAGATAAAAGAAAGAAAAGCAAGAGATAAGATAGAGAAAGAAAGGCTGAAGAAAAGAAGTTTAATTTCTTTAATTTTTTTGTATGAATTTGTTGTAATTGCTTTTAATTGTAATAAGGCATGTTTTAAATAGATACTCTTATTTTCCTTTAATCTTTTGAAATAAATAGATTTCAAATGGGATTTTGCATATTTCTTCAAATTAAATCAATTTTTGCAAAATTCATGTTTTACAACTAACTTAATTATGCCTCCTATACTTATAAGATAAATAGAGTTAATTAGTGAATTCAAAATAGCAAATACCTCCCAGCAAATGACCTGGACTCAACCAGTTAAAAGAAATAAAATCTAAAATGTTAGGTTAACTTGACCTTATACTACAACCGACACAATTTCGAGTTAACCTAAGTTACTTTCTTCTACTCTTAATTAACTGAGTTGAGGTGAGAAACGTCTCAGGAACACCATTATGTGCCTAACTAGCTCATTTTGACCTAGAAAAGAGAACAAAAGCTCCTATATAACCAAGTGAAGGGCCTAACTCAAGGAATAACTGGTTTGAAAGAAAAGCAAGAAACAAAGGGTAAAACTGTAATTTTACCATTGTAGTACAACAACGGGATTTCTTAGGGGCTAAACATAGGTCAAGTGGTCATAAGAAGGTAAAAAGTGGGTTGGTTCAATCAGAAAAGGGTTAATGTGCAATCTGGGAATTAAATGATTTCTTGTAACCCTAAAAGAGATCCACTTAATTCAACAAGGTTCTAGTCAAGATAAAATTCACCTAAACCCTCTAAAATTCATGGCAAAATATCCTCTAGGGTTTAGAACCTTCAATTTGGCCTTTAGAACCTATTTTGACCTAAATAGGGGTCCTAGCCAAATATTTGCCCTAAATGGGATTTTTGTGTAAAATATCCAGTCAAACGTGGTCAAACCTAAAATCCAACTTCACCATTGGATTCCTTAGGTCCAAATTAGGTTTATACCAAAATTTGGACCCAAGGGGAGTTCACCTTGACCTACTTTGCAAAACAGTCCAACCCAATTACATTTATGATCCTAGCTTTTGAAAACCCTTGCAGACACCCCCTATCTTCCTCGTCATTCTTTGCAATTAGGTCCATCCACCGTTACAGTGGAGGAATCCTACTCCGGCGAGGATTCAAGGGGGATATCTCCTTGATTCCTCAAAGAATCCCTCTCAAATTTGAAAGGGAGATTCTCTGAGGAATTCCTAATCATGTGAACCCAATTTCATGCTCTGATTTCCACCCAATCTCTCATGCGAACGCATGAGAGATTTGGGTATTTCTCAACCTTCCAAGTCCGGCGAGGTTGCCGTGCTTGGAAGCTTGCCTTCCAAGGACAAGGCCCTCTTCCTACGACTATAAAAGACACCCCAAGTCCTCCCATCCATCCCTAGCTTGGTTTAGCCAGAGACAACCCCCCAATTTCTTCTCTTCTCCTCTGGGTAGACACCCAGGGAGCTGTGGCGACCTAGATCTCCTCCTCTCGTCACTCTGCCACAATACCAGTGGTAGAGTTGTCTCTACCTCCTTCATCCGCGTCGCGCCGTACCTGCACACGCGCCAGCTACCTCCACGTCATCGCCGTCCCTCTCTAACTGGGATCTTCATCTCCGGCGGCGGAAGATACGCGTTGTCTGCCATCTCTTCCCCCTTCATCCTTAAACTAGGTCAGATACTTCCCCCCTCTCTTCTCTTTATTTTCCCCCTCTCTATTTCTATTTTCACCCCTCGATGCTCACAGACCACCACCATCTTCACCTCTGGTAGACCATCGGCGAGGTGCATCCACCACTCCACGCACCCACCCACCTCACCAACTACCCTTGAAAGCATCGCCTCATCCCATTGATCACTTTCCCCCTCTCCATTGACCGCCACAACCTCCACTCACTCCCCCCAAATAAACCCAACTCCACGGCCACAGAATGACCTAGGCATGCACGCCCAGGCCATCCTGCGCCACACCGACCACCGAGACATCTTCACCGTGCCACGGTGAAGCCTCCTACATGTTCTAATGAGGCCGCAAGGCCGTGTTGCTTGACTGTAGGTTTGGACCTTGGCCGCCATTAGAGCAAGCTTGAAGTAGCTCGCAACCTTCACTCCAGGTGCCAGACTTCAGGCATCCAAGTCCCAGGTGATGCAGGTACTCTTCGCGAGCCACTCATGCCCAGTGATTGGCTTTGGAGGACTCCGCAGCATTAGCAATTGAACGCAACCCTTGCGGGCACACGTAAGAAAGCAAGTGGGACATTTAGTCCCACCTCGGTTGTTTTCGAGCGAAAGGAGCGGTATAAGATGAAAATGTGTCAGGGGCTTATCGCCTCCTGACACGAGGTAAGGTCCCACTCGCCCTTCACACCTCGTCCGCACCCCACGCTCTGCAGACCTGGTATCCTGACCCGATTACCCGTGCACTCGTCACCCACCACCCACGTCGGTGGGCCTAGACCCAGGCACGCTAACCCAACCCGTTTACCCGAGATGGCTCTGGGAGAGCGACCTTAAGAGAGAGAGTTCACGGGGGAGGGTAGGGGCAGGTTTTGCTCTTGCAGGGAAAGGAAGAAGAAAGAGGAAGCTGAAGGAAAAGCTAAGGAAAGAAGGAGGAAGCCACAGGTGAAGTCACGGAGAAGAAGAAGGCTGAAGAGAAGGCACAGTTGAAGAAGGAGAAAGCTGAAGAAGCTGAGGGCTAAAGGCAAAAGAAAGTTGAAGAGGATCAGAAGCTAAGGAGAAGAAGCCACAGAGGGAGATAAGGCAAAGAAGCTAAGGAAGGAGAAGGCACGGCTGAAGAGAAGGCAAAGCTGAAGAGAAACTGAAGAAAGCCAAAGAAGGAAGAG
Source organism: Thalassia testudinum (assembly GCA_037157565.1). Taxonomy (NCBI): domain Eukaryota; kingdom Viridiplantae; phylum Streptophyta; class Magnoliopsida; order Alismatales; family Hydrocharitaceae; genus Thalassia; species Thalassia testudinum. The sequence goes on from JAZHRO010000024.1 coordinate 82,329,133, forward strand.
AAGAGCCAGAGAAAGGAAGAAGAAGAAGAGGAGAGAAGAAAGAAAGGAAAGAGAAGAACGAGCCAAAGAGAAGAAGCAAAAGAAGAAGAAAAGTCAAACACTTTTAAGACATCTGATTTTATAATCAGTTCTTCCCAATTTCTCTTTTATGCTACATTTTATTATTCATAAACTCATGCTTGACATTCTGAATTATATTTTGAGTAGTTTTAAGTGTTCAAATTGCATCTATTATTGAGATTAGTACATGAACTCCATTTGCTCCCTGTGTTCGACCTCGGACTTAAACTTCGAGTAATAAAATTTATTTATTTTCAAAGTGATTTCAACTATACTACGATGCATTACTTTAAACCCGATCGCTCCTTGTAAACAGTGGTCCTTCTTCTTCTTGATCTTCCTCCACCTCTCGTCGGCCAAAGTGAAGGCATCCAGACCCCTTTCTTCACCACCGTCTCCCCCACCGGAGTCGCCTTCATCTCCGGCATCGGCCAATCAAAGTCGGTGCCAATTCCTCATCTCCATCATCCTTTAGTTAGGTTAACACCCTTCACTCTCCTCCTACTCTATCTCCTATTCTTTATTCTCCAAATCCAACCACCGATGACACCGAACTACTTCATCTCCTCCATCTCTGGCGAGGGTTCCCACCCGCTACACACAACCATCCCCCTCGCCAACTAGTCCACAAGCTTCGCCAGCTCACGCCCTACACAACCCCTATCCTATTCCACCCTATTAACCATCCAAACACCTGATGACCAATCCCACCTTCACACACTGTACCTGACTCCTACTGGCCACTACACGCCCTCTCACAACATGCCATGATCACCACCGAATTCGTCGTCGATCGGTGATGCTTCTGAACGACTTTGATGAGGTCAAAAGACTGTGTTTTTTGGTTTCAGGCTCACAACCCTCTGTGCCATGAACGGAGCTGCTTCGAGCAAGTTCCAGCAGTGCCCGTGAGGTCCCAGCTCTAGGGATACGCCTCGGGGGATGCGGTTTAGCCTCAGGAAGCCTCCCAGGCATGCAATTGAAGCTTCCAGGGTGCACTCACTCTCTAATTGAGGAAGGAGTACCTACAGCAGCTTCCGCGAGGAGGGTGGGACTTTAATCCCACCTCGGAAGCGGGCATCCAGATGCTCACGCATAAATTATTTTTCTCTTTGTGCCTTATCGCCTCAACTAAACACAGGGGGTGAGGTCGCCGCTCACCTTTCACACGTGCCTTGCCCGTGACCCACCCCCGCGATCTTAGCACTGATTCGACCTGCCTAACCCGCACACACCTCGCTCACCACCCACTACCAGTGAGCATGGTCCCAGGTGTGCTCTAGCCGAATACCCAATAACCCAGACTGTGGCCTTGGGAAGGTGAGGAAGAGAAAACCCAGAGAGAGGAAAGAGAGAGCACGTAGGGGCAGGGGGTTTTGCTCTCTGTGACACTTAGTTGCTAGAGGGATTGCCTCCCTCTATGTGTAAAGAAGAAAGAAGAGGAGAAAGAAGAAGAAGGAATGCCAAAGAGAGAAAGAAGAGCAGAAGAAGGAGAGAAAGAAGAGAAGAGGAAGAAGAAGAACAGTGCTTCCCTAGCACTGTAGCATCTGTTGGTTAAGCCGTCTGATTAAATGTTCAGCCATTTGATACTTGATTGAGAGGCTTTATTTGGTTGATAATATTGATATATTTGAATACCTAAGTTTGAATGGTTGATGGCACTGTTGAATTATTTGAACTCAATACATATATACTTAAATTGAATAATTGGTGATCTAAATCACCATTATTTTTTGTTTGAGATTCTTTTTGCCAAGTATAATTATTATTAAACTCATTCTTTACATTGATTATCATTTCTAAGTAATTATTATTCATTTCTTGGTATTATTTGGCTTGAATCTTGTGCTCATTTCCATTATTTACTGAGATTAGCAATTGAATTCTTATTTGCCCCTGTGTTCGACCTCGGACTTCCATTCGAGTTATAAATTTTATCTATTTTCAAGTGATTTTGACCTATACTACGGCGCAGCTTTTACAACATCAATTTCGCTAGTTAACAATGATGATACATGTTATGCAATATTTATAATATATGATGCAACTATATGCCTAAGAATGCACATAAATAGATGGTTTATGTGATATAAACATGTTTACATCACACCCCCATGCCTATCTTTTGCTAATCCTTAGCAAAACTACATGCTATTTATAAGAGAATTAGGTCAGATTTCTTGGCAAAAGTTATTTTTCAACTCTTAGGAATTTTAACTAAGACCTGAACTATGGAGACACAACACCCAGGTGTCTGCCAAAATGCAGACCTCCTCAAGCCCTCGCCTTATTCAAAGAAGGATCTTTTTTTCTTTTTCTTCTTTTTTATTTTTTTTTTATTTTTGAATTTAGGGTTTCGGAGCAGCTTTCTATGGCCACACAACCCACCCAAGACTCGATGAGAACTCTAAGTTCTAAGCATATTTTGTGTGAAGTGCTAGGCTCATTGATCGGCAATCAGAACAAACTTCGAGTTCTACGCCCCTTGGTGACCTTTAAAAAGGAATTCTGCCTAAAGGTGTATTTATTCGACTGGTAGCATTCTCCCTACTTTTATTTTTTATGGGGTCAACACAAGGGTGAACCCAATGTATATCTCCCCGGCTTATTCTACTTCTCCGCTTCTTCCTAAGTGTTTGGAATTAAACATGCATTTTTGTGAGCTGGGTTCTGGACAACCTATCAATGGGCTATTACCCACGCTAACTTGCCATCCATACTCATGTGATGAAGTGTGGCTTATTTCTTTTTTTTTCTTTTCTTTTCTCCTTTTCTATTTGTTTTTCTTTTCTTACTTTAAGTAGGTGGCTTCCCTAATCTAAGATTTACCTAAAGGCAGCAAGAAAAGAATGGTCGTGTGACTAGGTTCTGAATAACCTACCAACGGGCTATTACCTACGATAACTTGCCAGCCATACTACCCTAGAAGGTTCATTAGCTACCCAATTTCCGTAAAAACTGCCAAACAACAAGTCAGTGTAAAAAGTGTGTAGATGCTTACACTTAAAGTTCCCCCAAATCAGTAGGTGAGTTGATAAGTCATGTACTTATCACCCCATCTTATTTAATCAAATTAGAGATATATTTAGACTAGCGAGGACTCGAGAAGCAGGTCCGCATTTTAGTGAACACCCAGGTTGATTAAGCCCAAAGACCTAAAGTATCTTAGTGCTCAAGTCATACAGTTTTATTCTCTAAGATTGAAAATTTTCTAAAGCCCAAGTTCTTTTTCCTAATTCAACTTTTTTTTTCAAAAATAAAGAGAAAATAAAAAGAATCAACGGAGCTAACAAGATGATTCAAATAATGTTATCCACCCCCATGCCTGTCTAATGCAATGTCCTCATTGTATTAAAAAGACATGAAATAGAGTGGAGTAGAGTAAAAAGCACCTAAATTGCATGACTAACAGGTCAGCTCCAAGATGAAAAGAAACTGTATATGTGCTGAATTTAGTGCCTTTAGCTAGGCACACTATCCAAAGAAGAAGAAATAAAGAATTCACAGGTGCAAGTCAGAATCAGGATAAAAAGATTCATCTCATGACCTGCCAGCAGATGTCCACAGATGTGGACCAAATTGTGGTGCAGACCCATACCCCATGGTTGAGTATATCAAAGGTTCTAGATAAAAATTATCCAAAACCTAAGATTAGCATGCAAGCGAGGTCGGGCCTACGATTTGTGAGGATGCAACCTAAGACCAAAAAGTCGGATTACTGAGAAATTAAGCTCAAAAGGATAATCAATGAATGTGCACTTGGGTTGGACATCCTCTGAGTTCAAGATGTCATAAGGGTGCTAGTAGAAGGTTGGTAGTTTCAGACAAATAGGAACTCTTAGACTCGATCTTTTGCTTCCTCCGAAATTGGCTTCCCTTATCATCATTTCCCAATTCCTATCCTCCGCAATTAGGACTTCAGATTCTAGGACCTCTTGCATGATAATCACCTCATTTAAAATTTCCAAGTCCAAGATTGATGGCTGAATCAAATTGACTTGGGTCTAGTGCTCTCAAAATCAAAATCATCAACATGCTCGATGGGGTGTGATTAAGGAATGGGGCTTTGAATTGAATCCTTAATAATAGGATCTGAATCTACCATGCGAGCCTCAATAGGATCAAATTCCTTAATTTTAAGGCCATCAAATGATTCATCAAATTTCTCAAGCCCAGTTGCCTCACTGAAATCGTGTGTTGTAAACTAAGGTGTGACTTCGCATAATGATTCTTTACCTTCAAAATCAAAGAATTCTAAATCTGCATTAATGTATGTCTCAAAATCATCAATCACTTTCTGTTCCATGGAGACATACGTTTCCTCGTTCCCCAACTCAGGGATCTCAGGTGAAGAATTTAATTCATCCTTATGCAATTTCTCTAGAATAACCTGGTCAACCCTGGTCTCGTAAAACATGTCCCCCCTATAGGTGCCTGAGTAGATTCTAACATCGGCTCTCCTGTCAAGGATTCATCCTAGGAATCCTCCCAAGATTGGACCAGAGCAATCACAAATCTCATCCTTAATTTTGATAACTTCCCAAGTAAAAACTCACTCAGGTCCTTATCCGTAACATCCTGGAGCCAATCCAACAAATACTTGTTAAGATCGTCAATCATTTCAATCAGAGGCTCCAATTCTTCAGAGCAAGGTGTTGGTTGAGCTTCTAGAGATTAAATGGTATTACTTAAGTTAGCCAACACCTTATTTTGGACCTGGTTAACCTGAACCAAATGGTTTGGTTCAGGGTTGGGCAGGTTTGGGTTTAGTGCAGGGTGATCGGGGGTTTTCTCTTGCAGAAAAAATAATGCATTGTAGTAAATAATGTGGTGGAAAACCTTCGATCAAAGTTACTAAAATACTGAAATTATACCACACTTCAGGTCATATCACAAGGAGGTGTAGAACTAATAAGATCACCAATATTAATTTCACATAAAATCATGTCCAAGAAAAATAGATTGCCATTGATATCAACTCAACATGGGAGGCAAAACAAAGTGCATTAACTAGCAAATCAAATCCTCCACTATGGTCACAATAATTCAAGAAGAGAAGGGCCTCCCACAAGTTTTTCGTAATAAAATAATCAATATCAAAATCAAATTCTTGGCAAGGGCATCGAATGTAAATATTAATGGAGCTTTCCCTGTAGCAAAACAGGGGATGCTTCACCTTGCTCACATGAGGAGAATAAGCATCGACTGGAGGTGAGAAGCTCCGAGGAGGTTGAGGATGCAGAGAGGCTTTCGATGATGTTGCTTCCACGACGGGAGGTGGCCGGAGCTGCCGCCAACATCGAGGAGGAGGTACGGTGGCGGTGGGGGCTGCTGCCACTGTTTGGAAGTTGTATGCAGTCGAGGAGGCCTCGTGCGAGAGTGGAGCTATGTACGTTGCCTCCAGTGGCAGATGGGAGGCGCTGGAGGGTCTCTGTTGATGCCGAGGAGGAAGGTGGGTAGTGGACATTGTTGGGTTCTTCCGTGAAGAACGAAGAAGAAGAAGGAGAGGAGGTCGGGCATCTCCTCTTGATGCGAATGGCTACGTGTGGAGGTGCGCGTGAAGGCTGTTGCGTGTTAGGTAGAGTGCGTGACGAGGGAACGGATGTGTTCGCGCAGAGGTGGAGAGGATGAAGCACGGTGGTCACTGGTGAAGTTGCTACTAGAGCATAGTGCAAATCTTCAGACGTCCGGGATGGGTTCCAGGATGACTTAACTAAAAGGCAGGCACGCGGTTGAAGGCTCTGATGGTGGTTCGCTAAAAGAGAGATCTTCATTTTCAATAAAATTTGTAACATAAAATGACGCGTCGTTGTAGGATGTCGCGTGGTAGAAAATCACTTTTCAAAACATTTAATGTTCAAAATCTAACCACGAAAATAGTTAGGTCATCTCCACAGGGAGGAATTAGCCCATTAAACTATTGAAGGATGCCTCGTTTATTCGGGAAACTCAACGCGTGCTTATGCTAACTAATGCAACTTATTTTCAACATAAGTTCTCGTTTTAAATAATTAATCAATAATGTAAGGGTGCACATGCAAAATCACCACAATGGAAACACGTGAATCATGATCTTAGTATTGACAAATATCATCAATATAAATCAAAATCGAATCCGTTCCCTATAGCCAATATTTCATACTCGATTAGTTAAGAGATAAATGCAACTATTCACTATTCAAATAAACCTAAGGGACATTCATGCAAATCCATTTGAATATAATAATTAGATAAATAAATGAATAATGCATCTCACAATGGAATTATGCGTAAATATTAATTGGCTGGAAAACATAGGTTTTTGCCTCTCTCCTTCGTGTGCACATGTGGGTCGACGGTGGCGCGAACAGCTTGCAGTAGAGGTGCGTTGCGACGAGGGCTTTGAGATGGTGGTCGTGGCATCGACAGAGGTGGTCGGAGTTGGCCGTCTAGCGGAGGCGAAGCTCGCCGGTGATGGGTTTTGCGTGCACGCGCGTGGACTACTATGGCTCGCATGGAGGCGTGGAAAGGGTTGACGTGCTGCATGGAGATCCCCGGTGGCGTTGGTGATGAAGATGGTGGTCGACGGTGATGGCTCCGTGGAGGGGGCGGTGAAGGCTTTGGGTTCCTTCGGGAAGTTACAGGCGGGTTGAAGAAGAAGGGGAAAAGGAGGACAAAGAAGAAGCAACGACGGGGTGGGTTTGGCTGATGTGATGGCCAGCACGCAGTGCGCGCGCGGCTGTAGCGTGATGGTGGCTGTGGTGACGTTGCGTGCGTGAGAGGATGCTCAAGGGAACAGTGGTGTGTGGTGGGTGTGGCGACGCGCGGCAGGTTCTTTGCGCACGGTGGTGACAAATGGTGTTGGTAGCAGTGATGGTTTGCAGTCTGTCACTGCGCACACCATGGCAAGCAAAGGGCGGCGATGGGTGTGTGGAGAAGGTGATGAAGAAGTTCACTCAAGCCATGGTGCACGCTAGAGTTCCACGATGTATGTCGATTCCTTGGTGGTGGAGGAAGGAGGAGATCCTCTGCAGCACGAAGGGAAGACCCATCTCTCTGTTGGCCCCTCTCTTTTTAAAAGTCCCCGTTTGTTCCTTCAGCTGCCGACTTCTCCAACCACTTGTGAACATCGCAAGTGGTTGAAACCGATAGATAAGTTCTAGTGGTTTTTCATCAGACGTCCAATAAATCCTCCAGACATCTTAAAATGTTCAAACATTAGTGCGTTTCTGATGGTGGTTACTGGACATCCAAATTAAACTTCAGACGTCTTGTAGAGTGATTTTGGTTGTCTGCCCAATGCCTTCAGGTGTCATGTGCCTAGCCTGCATCCACCAAATGATTATCATAACATATAATATGTTATTAAACATAAAATTGGTGCATAAGATGATGCGTGGACTACGTTGAATTCCCACTTAATTCTTAATCAAATATCAACTAAGAGCGACTAATTAAAGAGTACTTAGGCCAAATCATTGTCCACGAAAGTGGACTTATCAAATGCCCCCATGCCTAAGTTTTGCTAATCCCTAACAAAAGTGAAAAATAATGGAAGTAATCAAGAGAATTCTTCTTTCTTTATTCCAAAAATTTATAAATCCAGACAAAAGTGAAGTGATAGTAGCCTACGTAATGGATCCAAGTGAAAAGCTAACTTACATTTACAGTTTGTGCTGCACCTTAATAAAATTCTATCGAGATAGGCAACTACTTCCCTCGAGGATAAAGCAGAAAATAATATGTAATTTGACCCCGGATTTTTGGCTTAGGTAGGAGATACTAAGTTAAATGGATTCGTATTTGGTGGCACACACTCATCTAGTGCTACATGTAATCTAGTACTATAGACTCTAGATCTCTAGACTATCAAACAAGTTAACTCAGAGAAAGGTTAAATAACTATTCTCTCTTGATGTTCCTTTATGCTCACTTTTTTCCTCCTTTTCCTTTTGAGATCACAAATCTCACCAGATTTTGTAGATGTACTCACTGTTTGGTGGCCTCACATGGCATTCACACTTCAATTAAAGTCCTAATAACCCTACAACTAAGTTAGAGGACCTCAACCAGTATTCGGGCGATCAGAAATACTAAAAAGTAGGTATAGGTCATATTTGGTAGATCGCAATGGGTGTTTTTGTTGTTGCCTCAAGAACATCGACATATAATGAAATAATGATACAAAGATAAAACTATAAATTTGAACTATTTTTTTTTCTTTTTCTCCCCTTTTTTTTACCTTTTTTTTCAAATATAAATATATATCTCTCTCTTTTCTCATAAATCAACATAACACGACGCAAACTTTTATTTATGAGACATTATTAGGAATGATGATGGTCAAGAGGATATTATTTGGCTTATTTGGTGGAAGTGCCTACTTTCGGCACCGGGAAAGGATGGATAGGACAAGCGTATTTCTGACCCTTGACACTATTACCCTCCTTTAACCGAGGACTCTATGAAGGACGGTCATAACCATCCACCATAATCATAGTTTTATTCGAACTCAATCTCTGTGTATCTTCCTTATTTGGTGACTCTCGGGAATTCACACAATGTACGCACACAGGAACAGAGAGTGAAAACTATGCCTAACTCTGAGGTATCCTCATCTAATTGTCCAGAACTTAAGAGTCCTTGCACTAAACTTAACGCACCAATAGTCTCTCTACTTCCTTCTCACAAATAATAGGTGGATCTAATAGAAGATAGTATGCCTGACTCCCTATTAACTGTCCAAGGGTTCAGTAGACTAAAAATATTTATTGGTTTTCTTCAAAGATCCATTACCTAGTCTACGTGCAAGTGAGGTAAATGTACTGGATTCTAAACTTAAGAAGCAATTTAAGAAGAAAATATTTAATGACACCTCCTTGAAAAAGATTTTCTGCTAGGGCTAACCAATTCAGCTCAAGAAAAGAGAGGATATTATTTTTTTTTTGATGCACATAACCTAAATGCATGAATACTACCTAAAATTGCAAAATTCACCCCCCCATGCCTAAATCCTACAATGTCCTCATTGTAAAATTAAAACAGTGGGAGAAAGGAAGGAAATCACCTGATAATAGTGTTATTCTAAATGCTGGGTTGCCTCCCAACAAGCGCTGCATTTTCTATTGGCAACCAGACTTATAGGGAACCTATAAGTCTGGTTCCAAACAGAAAGAGCTAAGCCCTAAAAATATGTGTAACAGCGCAGTTCTAGAAAATAGGTAGCCACGGATGTTGGCGAGTTGATGATGCAACGTTATCCCAAATGCTCGCCAGAAGACATGAAAACAGACAACCTTATAGGCTACCTGGAGAGGTCTAGGAATAACAAAAGGAACTTGAGAAGGGACCTCCCAAAATGGAATAAGTAGAGGATAAGAAGGATCCTCCAAAGTAGGAAGGGTTTTAAAAGATATAAACATAATTATTTCAAACCCTTGAATGGTGAGACTAAAAGTACAAGCATCAATCCACACTGACCATTCTACTCGAGGATGTACTATCCTGATATGCTCCCCAGAAAGAATGTATATGAGCAGAGACCTAAGCCAAAGATTAGGTAAGGAATCTACAGGTTTCTTGAGTGATTGGGTGGTAATTATTAAGTCCAAAGAGGGCTTAGTCAGTTTAGTTTCCATTCCCAATAAGAATTTGTCTTCCACATCCTTACCTAACTTCATTGTTTTATGAATCTCCAACTGCTCCTCTACAATAGATGAGTCATCAATAGAATTCAATATCTCATTAGTAGACTCATGATCAACATGCTTTGACGACAGTTGGATTTCCTGGGAAGTAGCAAGATCAGAATTATCATCAAATCCATCCCCGGGTTCTTTCTTGTCAATTACATCCTTTCCTGGGACTTTGTGTGCTACTTCATTATCCTTAATATCATTAGGAGGATTGTCATCTTTAATGTTATGGGGAAAGCCTATATCACTTAATTCTTTGTTCTTCTCGGGGCATAAATCCTCAATTGATGTTTATTGTCCTCGAGAGTCTCCCTTAGGCTTCTCACTATTGTGTTTATCCTCCAATATCAACTCCTAGCTTTGTAGAGGATGACTCTCAAAATCAAAAGAAGGGAGGAATCCGAATTTCACCAAATTATTTATATCCTCACGGGGTAAGTCCTCAAATAACACATAATCCCCGTGTGATTCACTCTAGATTCTAAGGCTGGGTTCCTCATCCGGCTATCATCCTCCTCTAAGATAGACTCTTTGTACCCCTTAGAGCAAAATTGATCCAATTCATCCTCCATTCCCTTAGGGTCACCTTCATTGGGTGCATTTAAATCCTCAGAATATTGAATGGTAGGTGTTGATTCCCTAAGTGGAGGGTTAGGATTAGGCTCACTAAGGATAGAATGGGGTTCCACAGCATGATTAATAGGGGAAGTGATATGAACAATACGACCTTGACCTAGGTTATCAGGGGTAAGGAAAATGCTGTCATCAGAGTCAAGGTCCTCAAGAGGTACCATCTTCCCTTTCTTTTGACTCCAATATAGCTCGGGTGGATAATCGCTAGGGTCATTTTCCTCTAGTGGCCGTATCTCATAGGGAGAGTCTAAGTGATAGCTACTCAAAACGGGATCCCTATTGTCATTGGTTTCCTCAGAATTATTTTGATGATCATGGTTGTACGGGTAGGGATCAGAATCATTAGTAAGAGAGTAGCTAAGCTGTCTAATTTCCTTATTCAATTGTTGACTATTCCTCAACATCTCTCCCACAGACTCCATCATTTCTTTTTGTTGTTCTTTCATTTCTATCATAAAAGAGGAGAGGCTACTACTATCAAATTGAGGAGGATAGTCAATCTCAGGCTCTGGTTGCCTACGGGTATCGGTCCAACCTTGATAAGAAAAATCATTAAGGGTGGGAGGGTTGGGTGTTTGCATAGTAGTGGGGATTCCAAGGGTGGAAAATCTCGCTCCTAGGTTCTGCTCAAAGTGGGAGCTATCAGGATAGTACTCCCAGGATAGGAATATGATTGATCCCATGAATTGTCATTGTATCCATCAAAGGATGGATATGCTCGGGGCATGGGATCCTGGTTAAAAGATGGAAAGTATTGACTCTGATAATCTGAATGATAGGAGTAAGGGTGATCCATTTCTTTAAGCCAAATAGGTTTAACTCTCTTAGGATTTAGAAGAAATCATAACAAAAGCAGAAACTTCCTAGAGAGTTCTACCACCGTCAAAACAAACGCAAATATAGTGGGATCTGTTTTTAGTATATTCTAGGTCTTAGAATCAAGTGTTCAGTTGGTGGCCAAACAAGTTTTTCAAGAATTACGTTTCCTAGGCCGACCTTCATTGGTGCCTACAACCTACTCGCAAGGGTTGGAAGTCTTGAATCTAGCCCACACACGAGGAACCGAAGTAACTTGGTGGATAGGCTTGTTGATTTTCGACTAACTTCCCTTGTGGTGCAAAAGAGGAGAGGTCAAAATTTATCTAGTGACCTTATGTGTGATGTGCACAGTGTCAGGTGTTCAACATACGTTCGTGTTTTGAATTTTGAAATCTCACAAACAAGATCCTTTCAAGTCACAGATTTTAAGGTTTAACCTCTTAACAGTCCCAATTTTTAAAGTGACCATTGAATTAATTTTATTCAAAGACTTTAGTGGTCTTAGATTTAAGTCCAATGCAGATGCATGACAGGTAATTGATGCTTAAGAGAAGACGTACCTTACTCCAGCTTTCTTCAATGCAGGGATGCATGCGATGCAGTAAAGATAAACTAGATGCTGCACATTCAATCCTAGATGGTCGCCTTATTGATATACAGCTTCTAGCAGGCAGTTCGATATATATATATATATATTAATAATATTAAGCAAACAAACCTAATCTAACTAACTAACTAACCTATATGCAGTTCAAATAAACCTATAATCTAAACAAAATGGGAACACACTCCCAAAAATAGCTCCCGCATACAAGAGCGATAAGAAATAAAAAGCACCGGGAACACGTTCCCAAAAATGCCCAACACGGGTCCAAAAGACAAAACTTAAACGTCTAATGTCTATCTAGCCTAAATCTAATGTCTAATCTCTGATTAAATCAGGAAAGGCTCTGCTGTACGCCTTCATGTGCATGGGATCAAGGCCTACAAGCACCCGTTGCTGGCCTCCAGGTGGCATCAAGGTCCACCAAAAATATCATCTCCACCTTGCACGCCCGCCGCATTCGTTTGTTGTTTTTGCACAAAAAAAGATCAATAGTCAGTAATTCAGAAAAGTTTTAGAAATAGCATAAAAATGATAGAAATTCCCTGAAAAAATTAATAGCCGTGTTACCTCCTCAGCAACGGTGCCATTTGAAAGAGCGATCTTCATTTTCGATAAAATTTGTAACATAAAATGACGCGTCGTTGTAGGATGTCGCGTGGTAAAAAATCGCTTTTCAAAACATTTAATGTTCAAACTCTAACCACGAAAATAGTTAGGTCATCTCCACAGGGAGGAATTAGCCTATTAAACTATTTAATAGTGCCTCGTTTATTCGGGAAACTCAGCGCATGCTAACTAATGCAACTTATTTTCAACATAAGTTCTCGTTTTAAATAATTAATCAATAACGTAAGGGTGCACATGCAAAATCACCACAATGGAAACACGTGAATCATGATCTTAGTATTAACAAATATCATCAATATAAATCAAAACGGAATCCGTTCCCTATAGCCAATATTCTATACTTGATTAGTTAAGAGATAAATGCAACTATTCACTATTCAAATAAACATGAGGGGCATTCATGCAAATCCATCTGAATATAATAATTAGATAAATAAATGAACAGTGCATCTCACAATGGCATTATGCGTAAATATTAATTGGGTGGAAAATAGAGGTTTTTGCCTCTCTCCTTCGTTTGCACACATGGGTTGATGGCGGCGCGAACAGCTTGCGACAGAGGTGCATTGTGACGAGGGCTTCGAGATGGCAGTCGTGGCATCGACGGAGGTGACCGGAATTGGCCTACTGGCGGAGGCAAAGCTCGCTGGTGACGGGCTTTGCATGCACACGCGTGGACTGCTGTGGCTTGCATGGAGGTGTGGAAGAGGTTGGCGTGCTGCGTGGAGATCCCTGGTAGCGTTGGCGATTAAGATGGTGGTCGACGGTGGTGGCTACGTGGAGGGGGGGCAGTGATGGCTTTATGTTGCAGCGACGGGTTACTATGCTTTCAAATTTGGTTTTGAAAAACCTGTCGTTGTAGTTTGAAAAGCGAAGAACTCGGGTTCAACAAATAAAATATATACCGGAATAGAAATCCCGGGTCGAACTCAGGGAGCCAGACGTTTGATTTAAAAATGCACGTTTATTTTATTTGTCACGAAAAAGAATAGCTAGTTGAAAACTATTTAAAAAATAATAAATAGAAGAAAGAGAGAGAATATTACAAATAAAAGTAAAAGGGATGTAGAATAAACATGAATTTCAGTATCAGAAATTGTTCATTACACTACTCATTACGACTAGAAAGCGGGAAATGATTACACTAGAAAGCAGTAAATCTACTCTAGAAAGCAGTAAAAAAGAATGGAGAGAAAGATATCCTCCTCGACGATCGCTTGGAGGACGAGTCGGATGGGGCGACACCTGGAAAATGGGAACTGGCAAACGGTGGCAGCAACTAGCTTTTCTTAAGTCGTTGTAGTACAGATAGTTATTGCCATCATTTACTAATATTTGTTACTCGGAAAATACAGTTCTCCCGAGGTCGAACTCAGGGAGCAAGTCGTATTCTAGAGATATACATGTTCTATTACAAAAATAAAGAGAGAGAAAGAGAGAGAGAGAGATGAAAGTTTGGCTTCTTCTTCTTCTCTTCTTGCTTCCTCTGTCTTCTCTCCTCTTTGGCTTTTGTTCTTCCAGTTCTTCTTCTTCTTCTTTGTCTTCTTTTCTTCGAGTCTTCTTCTCGTGCTCTTCTTCTTCTTTCTTCTTCTTCTTATCTCTGCAGAGTCTTCACTTGGCTTCTCTGTGTTCCCCTCTTTCCTCTGCCTCGCTTTCCTTCTTCTTCTTTGCCTTCACTTGTCTTCAGGACGTCGTCTGATTTCCCAATCAGATGACTTAACCTGCGGATGCTACAGTGTCGCTTCAGTTCTTCTTCTTCCGCAGTCCTTCTTCTTCTTCACCAGTGCTTGCATGCTTAAGAGTTCAGCATCAGAGGGCAAAAACCTACGCTACCCTCCCCCCCCCCGCGTCTCTCTCTCTCAGTATTCACTCTTCGGAAGGCTCTCCCAGAGCAACCGGGTAATCGGGTATGAGTCGCGCCCGGGTCTAGGCCCACCGGCGTGCGGTGGTGGGCGAGGAGTGCCAGTCAAGTCGGGTTGGGTCGGCCGGATCCGCGTGCTGAGCTCGCGGACGGGCCAGGTGAAGCGGTGTGAGAGGGACCTCACCCCGTGTGCTGAGGCGATAAGCCTACAACACTTTTTCAACTTATATCGGCGCTCCTCTTCGAAGCCTTCCGAGGTGGGACTAAATGTCCTACCCCAATGTGAGCGCCTGCGCGGAGGAAGCAGCGGCAGCCGAACTTCGCGCGAGGGCTTCGGGCGAGGGCTTCGCCCGAACTACAGCCTGACACTTCGCGAAGCTACCCCGCGAAGCCTGGGAGTCTGACCTGGGCGTGGTGTTGCAAAAAGGGTCGCCCTAGGTCAAACTGCGGGCGGAGAAGTGGGTGTGTTCGGTGGATCTGCAGAGGGCGTTTGGAGGGAAGTGGAGGGGCGGAAGAGGATCAGGGTGAGGAGGCGGAGGTTATGCACAGGTCGGCGAGCCGTGTGGGGTGCTGGAGCGATGGGAGCGGTTCGCCGGAGTTTGGCCGGAGGTGGAGAAGGTGAGGGTGATCGGTGGGAAATCGGTGGCGACAATAAGGGCTTTCAGTATGGAAAAGAAAGAGGGGAGGAAGAGGAGAAGTTTTACCTACTAAGCTGGACGAAGAGGGGTTGGCGCAGGCGACAGTCGTATCGACTGTCACCGGAGAAGAAACTGCCCAGAGGAAGGGGCGGCGGCGAGGAAGGGGCCGGAGAGGCGCCCGCTGGGTGCGGCGTGGCGCGGGAAGATCGAGGGAAGGTAACCCTGCTGCTGGTAGTGCGGTAGGGTGACGAGAAGGAGGAGGAGAAGCCGCCGGACCAAGGGGGCGTCTGTCGAAGTGGGAAGGGAGGAATTGAGGGGGTGTCTCCGTCAGATCCGAGCTGGGAAGAACGGCGGAGCGACGGGGGTATTTATAGGGGCAGAATCAGAGAGGAGGGCGGAGGGAGACGACGTGTCTCCCTCGCTGGAGGACGCCGGAGGAAGGAGACCCATACCGTCCGTGCGTTCGCACGGGCGGTATGGGCGGTCGCAGCACTCAGGGGGGTGTCCCTGCGGTGGCTGACGACACAGGGTACCCCCCATTGACTTGCCAGGGCCCCTCCCTCACCCTGCACGGCGCCATGCTCCGCGCAAGGTCGCCGGAGCATGGCGCTGCTCAGGTTTTGCAGGAGGGACCTAAACACAAAGAACGAAGGAGAGTTAGGGGCCAAAATGTGAGGGTTCAAAAGTTGAGGGCGAGAAAGTAAATATATGAGGACCAAAGTGTAAAGTTGGTCAAGAAGGTTTCTTCTTAGGCCCAAGTTTTTATACATGACTAATTAGGACCTAAAGATTCTGATGGTGAATTTCATTTCTAGATTAAACCTTTTTTGACTGATCAATTTACGTAAAAACCCAAATTAAGTTGTTAATTGGGCATGGTTCTCAATGTAGGTCAAAATGGGTTCCTAAGGCCAAATTGAAAGTCCTAAGCCCTAGAGATTATTTTTCTATGAATTTTAGAGGGTTTAGTTGATTTTTACCTTGCCTCGAACCACGTGAATTGAAGTGGATTTGTTTTTAGGGTTACAGGATGTCATTTAATTCCTTGGAGTTGCTGTAGCCCTTATTGAGTCATCTCATCCCACTTTTCTTCTTATTAGGTTGTTTTGACCTATGTTTGGACCCTGAGTTACCCTATGTTCAGATCGGATTGGTGAAATTGCATTTTTACCCCTCAGTTTATATTTTCTTTGCAAACTCAGAATCTCTCTGAGCCAAGCCTTTCTAAGGTTTTGTAGGAGCTTTTATTCTCTGTATTAGGTCAAAATGAGCTAGTTATGGCTCATGATGAGGTTCTCATCATACCCCCATGCCTAGCTTTTGCTAGTCCCTTAGCAAAAACTTAAGGTTTCAACCCTAATTCTAGACCATGAAGTTCTTAATAGCTTCAAATAAGTGTTTTTTCATTTAAACTTAGATTAGGTTAGAATGCTGACCATAGGCTTAAAAGGTACTCTAGTACCAATCAAGATCCAAATCTGTCTAGCCTCAGCCTCAGTCCTTAGCAAAGGTTTTTAAGACCCACAAGAACTAACCTAAGGTTTATTGGACTTTGTAGTTAAAGCACCCGTGCTTGAAATGATTTTAGCCCTGGTTCAATTCGCAGTGCGTTTTATAAGAGAGAGATAGAAAGTTTTTCTGTTTGGAGAGTTTTCTCTCTCTTTTTCTTTTTAGTTCTAGCCTAGGATTGGCTTTTCAACACGGTTTGTATCAGATTCATTGCTCCCATCATCAATCCTCAAGGGTTCCTGGCGATCGATGCTTCGAGATAGCACCGCCCATGGCAACCCCCAGAACCCTGGCTATTGATATTTCGAGATAATCCCATCCATGGTGTTCCATGGCCGCGTTCAGACCCTGGCAGTTGACACTTCGTGATAATGCCATCCATGGAATCTGAACCAGCAGGGTGCTTACATGCCCCCAGTAGGATATGTGAATATCCTAAGAGACAAGCACCGAGGAGATGATATTTTGTTACGCATCTTTGAGGGGATTTCCCGCCTCTCTGCGCTGGGAACTCATCCAAATCCACTTGTGTTGATCGGCCGCTCCTATTCTAGGTGTACTTTTCAGAATTTTTTC
This sequence comes from Thalassia testudinum, assembly GCA_037157565.1. Lineage (NCBI taxonomy): Eukaryota > Viridiplantae > Streptophyta > Magnoliopsida > Alismatales > Hydrocharitaceae > Thalassia > Thalassia testudinum. Next base: position 82,346,137 of record JAZHRO010000024.1, read on the forward strand.
GACGCTTCTGCGTGATTTTGATTTTTACGCTTACTGAACCAGGCTATGTGTGAGGTTAGGGTGCTTAGGTTACTGAGTCTCGTAAACCAAAAATTAGTTAATGAGGCCAAATACTCCCTAAGCCTTAGACCTAATACTTCAGCTTTTCATTTTCGTCAACCTCTTGAGGAGTGTCCAGATCTTAATGGGTACTAAGAGTCTATTCAAGAATGCCTAAGGTTTGCGTTCTTACTAATCTCATTATGCACTTTTTCAGTTATTTTCTTGAATGAGGTCTAGAACTTAGGTTAATTCCTTAGTTCCTTACTAATGACTATCACTTGTTTCTCATATTTTGTGCTCCTTTTTTCCTTTTGTTTCTTTTCTCCTTCTCCTTCACAAAATTTCCTTTCTCCTCTTATTCTCTTATTCTTTTTCGAAAAATTTTTAATTTTTATGGTGTTTTTGGCATATGTGCATTTTTTGTTTGAAACCTTTTCTTACACGTTTTGCACTTTCATACTCCCCCATGCCTAAGATTTGCAATGTCCTCATTGTAACTTAGGGGGTTTTTATTCAACTTAGTTCATACATTAGGACAGATGTTTTAATGAGTGAATGGGTCGGGGTGACTGTTGCGGACGATTTTTAATCTCAGATGCAAGCATCTGAGGTGGAGTCGGCTGTCCTAAAGTGTGAATTTCAAGTGCACAAAGGTTTTAGAGAAGGTTTCAGGTTTTTAAAGAGAATGACGGGCTGCCTCCCGTTGAGCGCTAAATTTGATGCCTTCAGCCAAGCAAGAAATGCGATGGGGAGGGGATGGTGAAATCAGCAGAGTTTTGTAATGCAAGCACCTTGATTAAGAGCCTGGTTGGTCCAACCAGGTGCTTGTTCAGATCAACAGGCTGATGATGCAGCCCAAACCCAATCAATCTGGTGGGTTGATAGATGTGGATAAAAAGGTGTGGAACCCACCATATACTATGAAGCTCAGATGGATGTGGAAGTGAAAACGCAGGGTTTGGCTGAGTCGAATCAGCCTGGTCAGAGTAGGGACCCGTAGAATAATCAATGAATGATGCGGAAACCCTACAGGGGTGATCAGAGAATGATGGAGCATGATATGTAGTTTGATCAGTGTTCCAAACCTGATGTGGAAATGCAAACGGCTCGGTGAGAGGTGAATCTGAATAGGAATTGAGTCCGGTTGCGGGTCGGGGTTGGGAAGAGGTTTTGATCCGTTCTTTGTGTGCAGACGAGGTGGCGATTGTGTACGAGGGCTCTTTTAGAAAGGAATGACAGGTGATTTTCTGTAAAGAGTCCTCCGGGTAACTATCAAATGCCTGAAGAGTGTCTGTAAGATGAAAGAAATCTGAATTGAGAAAAGATTTGAATTCTGGGTTGCAATCACTCTTGGCATTTTCTATTTTTGGTTCCTGAGGATCGAAAAGGAATGATTCTGTGTTATCAGTGATCTCGGGAATTAGGACCTCAGAGTCCGAGTCAGAGTCATGTGAACTGAGGTCGTAGATGGGCCTGGCATGTTCAAGAAGGAAAGTCTCTCCGCAATTATAGTCAGATCTGAAATTGTCGGAGAGTTGGCGAAAATGAGATTCATGATCATGAATTTCACCACAGCAAAAATCATCAGATGTGGAATCAGCAGCCTGACTGGGTTCTAGCCTATATGTCAATTCTGAGCTCAAAAAGGTGTTCTGTCCAAGCTCGAAGCTGGTAGGATAGACCCCATTAAAACCTTGCTCATCCAACTCCTCAGTTTCTGTATCATAAATTGGCATGTTTTCTGAAAAATCGATCAGATTTCCTGAGGATGTTGGAGAGGGATATTCATCAAATGGAGGCCCGGAATCATATTCTGTAAAAATTTGATCTTTCTCATAAGGGGCCTCATAATCTTCCCAATAAGTTTTAGATCTAGGTTCTAGGCTTAGGATGTGGGTAGAATTATTAGAACCTAAGTCCAAATAACCTTTGAGGGCCACCTTATCAAAATAAGGGGCGGAATTTATACCCTCAGAAGGCTCAATTCTGATCTCATTATTGCAGGAGTTTTGGAATTCTAGGCTTGGCAATTCATGGTCTAAGTTTGGCTCATCATTGTGTTCTCCTGCAATATCCCAACCTAATTCAACATTGTCTTCTATCTGGGTTGGGATTCCACAACCACTTTGTGCCTCAGTCCCGAGATCTGGGAAACTGGATTGTTCCTTAATACTGTTCCAAGATGGTTCATCCTCTGTTTCTGGTATATACGGGTATTTCTGGTTGATAGTTTGTTCTAGTGATCTCATCATTTCTACCCGTTGTATAAGGGCATCTTGGTGTTGTTCCCAAAGTACAGGATTTGTCAAGCATTGAAGGTATTCAGATTGGTGTAATTTTTCTATCTTAATGTATCCTGTCATGAGCATATCTTGGGTTGATCCTTTTGTAACTTCTGTCAAAAGAATTTGGGCACAGTTTATGATGAAAGCTGTGGTTGTTGGGACATCAACCTGAATGTTTTCTATTGGTGTTGAGGGTTTACATTTGATTTCATAGAATTCAAGGGCATCCTCAATCATCTTATCTTTCATGGATCTCAGATATTCAGGTTTTTTGAATGGTAGTCTTGCTAGGTAATTAGGCTGCATCTTTGAATCGGGTGGTGGAATCAAGATATAGAATCAAAGTTTGAATCAAGATGGAAGAAGGGGATTTTGTTCAGAATCAGAGGAAAGAGGGGCTATGTGAATGATTTCTGCAAAAACAAGGGAGCCGAGGCTTAGCCTCGGGGAGAGTGAATTTCTATAGGAGGTTTCAAGGACCTCCTGCAGAATACTGAAGGACTGGATGAGATAAGCAGGTGCTGGACCCAATCAAGACACCCAAAAATGTTGGGTGACTATAGAGGTTCGGGGCAGATGGACCCCTTGATCAAAAAGATCATCCACCTGAGAATTACCTAGGTAGCCAGAGAGGGTGAGTCCCGCGAAGACCCCTACACGGTAGAGCATCCTCACGGGCTACAGGGTTTCCCCCACCCGACCTCTCTTGTCACTGAGATTCCAAGTAGACCAGGATGGGGATCTTGACCTCTTAAGTCTACCAATTTTAGCTTAAGATCAGGGTGCTTAGAGTTACACTTGAACTTTTATAGTATTTTTGAGTGAGAAAGTGACCTAATTTTAAGGTTAGTTGACCCAAGGGGTCAACGTTACCTCTTGTTCCTTTGAGAGTTTTTGGGTCTTGTATTTTAAGGTTCAAGTGTTTAGAGAGCCAATTGCTTAGGGTTTCTCTGAATAAGTATTTTCAATCAATAGCTTAGGCACACTTCTTTTGGATTTTCTCAATTCTTGATTAAGGGGTGTGTCTCTAAAAACCCTAGCTTTTCAATCCTTGAGTTGGCTCTACTTGGTCCAGTTAGTTCTTTGGTGGGTAATTAGGGCTTAAGCAAGAATGTGTTAGCCCCTAAATACCCTTAATAGTGTACAGGAATAATGGGTTGAAAACATGCAACTTCTTATGGTTTACTAAGTATAGAAGACAGGTTAGCCCTATATTGCTTGTTCTTTTCTTTTCTTCCTCTTTAGAGTTTAGGGGTTAATAGCGAGAGGAAAAAAAAATTACCTGTCCTCGGAGTGGTTGTCGTGCGGTTGCTTGTCTTCTTGATTTCCTGTAGCTGCACAAAAGAGAGGAGATTATTAGAACTAAAAAAAAAAAGAAACAGGAATGTTTACCTCTAGAATAGCCGTTGCTCCCCGGCAACGGCGCCAACTGGCAAACGGTGGCAGCAACTAGCTTTTCTTAAGTCGTTGTAGTACAGATAGTTATTGCCATCATTTACTAATATTTGTTACTCGGAAAATACAGTTCTCCCGAGGTCGAACTCAGGGAGCAAGTCGTATTCTAGAGATATACATGTTCTATTACAAAAATAAAGAGAGAGAAAGAGAGAGAGAGAGATGAAAGTTTGGCTTCTTCTTCTTCTCTTCTTGCTTCCTCTGTCTTCACTCCTCTTTGGCTTTTGTTCTTCCTGTTCTTCTTCTTCTTCTTTGTCTTCTTTTCTTCGAGTCTTCTTCTCGTTCTCTTCTTCTTCTTTCTTCTTCTTCTTATCTCTGCAGAGTCTTCACTTGGCTTCTCTGTGTTCCTCTCTTTCCTCTGCCTCGCCTTCCTTCTTCTTCTTTGCCTTCACCTGTCTTCAGGACGTCATCTGATTTCCCAATCAGACGACTTAACCCGCGAATGCTACAGTGTCGCTTCAGTTCTTCTTCTTCCGCAGTCCTTCTTCTTCACCTGTGCCTGCACGCTTAAGAGTTCAGCATCAGAGGGCAAAAACCTACGCTACCCTCCCCCCCCCGCGTCTCTCTCTCTCAGTATTCACTCTTCGGAAGGCTCTCCCAGAGCAACCGGGTAATCGGGTACGAGTCGCGCCCGGGTCTAGGCCCATCGGCGTGCGGTGGTGGGCGAGGAGTGCCAGTCAAGTCGGGTCGGGTCGGTCGGATCCGCGTGATGAGCTCGCGGACGGGTCGGGTGAAGCGGTGTGAGAGGGACCTCACCCCGTGTGCTGAGGCGATAAGCCTACAACACTTTTTCAACTTATATCGGCGCTCCTCTTCGAAGCCTTCCGAGGTGGGAATAAATGTCCCACCCCAATGTGAGCGCCTGCGCGGAGGAAGCAGCGGCAGCCGAACTTCGCGCGAGGGCTTCACCCGAACTACAGCCTAACACTTCGCGAAGCTACCCCGCGAAGCCTGGGAGTCTGACCTAGGCGTGGTGTTGCAAAAAGGGTCGCCCTAGGTCAGACTGCGGGCGGAGAAGTGGGTGTGTTCGGTGGATCTGCAGAGGGCGTTTGGAGGGAAGTGGAGGGGCGGAAGAGGATCAGGGTGAGGAGGCGGAGGTTAAGCACAGGTCGGCGAGCCATGTGGGGTGATGGAGCGATGGGAGCGGTTCGCCGGAGTTTGGCCGGAGGTGGAGAAGGTGAGGGTGATTGGTGGGAAATCGGTGGCGACAGTAAGGGCTTTCAATATGGAAAAGAAAGAGGGGAGGAAGAGGAGAAGTTTTACCTACTAAGCTGGACGAAGAGGGGTTGGCGCAGGCGACAGTCGTATCGACTGTCGCCGGAGAAGAAACTGCCCAGAGGAAGGGGCGGCGGCGAGGAAGGGGCCGGAGAGGCACCCGCTGGGTGCGGCGTGGCGCGGGAAGATCGAGGGAAGGTAACCCTGCTGCTGGTAGTGCGGTAGGGTGATGAGAAGGAGGAGGAGAAGCCGCCGGACCAAGGGGGCGTCTGTCGAAGTGGGAAGGGAGGAATTGAGGGGGTGTCTCCGTCAGATCCGAGCTGGGAAGAACGGCGGAGCGACGGGGGTATTTATAGGGGCAGAATCAGAGAGGAGGGCGGAGGGTGACGACGTGTCTCCCTCGCCGGAGGACGCCGGAGGAAGGAGACCCATACCGTCCGTGCGTTCGCACGGGCGGTATGGGCGATCGCAGCACTCAGGGGGGTGTCCTTGCGGTGGCTGACGACACAGGGTACCCCCCATTGACTTGCCAGGGCCCCTCCCTCACCCTGCACGGCGCCATGCTCCGCGCAAGGTCGCCGGAGCATGGCGCTGCTCAGGTTTTGTAGGAGGGACCTAAATGCAAAGAACGAAGGAGAGTTAGGGGCCAAAATGTGAGGGTTCAAAAGTTGAGGGCCAGAAAGTAAATATATGAGGACCAAAGTGTAAAGTTGGTCAAGAAGGTTTCTTCTTAGGCCCAAGTTTTTATACATGACTAATTAGGACCTAAAGATTCTGATGGTGAATTTCATTTCTAGATTAAACCTTTTTTGACCGATCAATTTACGTAAAAACCCAAATTAAGTTGTTAATTGGGCATGGTTCTCAATGTAGGTCAAAATGGGTTCCTAAGGCCAAATTGAAAGTCCTAAGCCCTAGAGATTATTTTTCTATGAATTTTAGAGGGTTTAGTTGATTTTTACCTTGCCTCGAATCACATGAATTGAAGTGGATTTGTTTTTAGGGTTACAGGATGTCATTTAATTCCTTGGAGTTGCTGTAGCCCTTATTGAGTCATCTCATCCCACTTTTCTTCTTATTAGGTTGTTTTGACCTATGTTTGGATCCTGAGTTACCCTATTTTCAGATCGGATTGGTGAAATTGCATTTTTACCCCTCAGTTTATATTTTCTTTGCAAACTCAGAATCTCTCTGAGACAAGCCTTTCTAAGGTTTTGTAGGAGCTTTTATTCTTTGTATTAGGTCAAAATGAGCTAGTTATGGCTCATGATGAGGTTCTCATCAGGAATGGAGCGAGGAGGACGAAGTGGGAAGAACAAGAACGAAGCAGCACATCGTCGTCGTCATGGGATCCACTCCTCGAATGCAGAGAGAGGACAACCGCAGGATGCTCCACGAAGTGGGACGAAGGTGGAAAAATTAAAATTTTTACTTTAGAGGAGCATCCCGGGTTTAGGACAAGCTCTTAGAGCTTTGGAGGGGGTGAGAGAAGAGAAGAAGGGATGAGAATTTCGTATGGAGGGGATCTCCTTTTATAGTTGCAAGGAGTAAGGGCAATTTGGTCATAACATGTTGAAAATCATTAATTCAGGACCTTTAGTGGCGGATAAATCCGTCACTAAAGGCCTGAACGTGGCCATAGTGGGCTACGCGCACGCGCCCGCTCGCCTCCCCGCACCTCAATGCGCATCCACGATCTTCCAATCTCGGTCATTCGATCGTGAGATGCTGCGTCTCAACGCCACGTCAGATGGTGCGTTCAGCCAATTGGGCATGCACAACCACCCGATCTCCATCATGCAGTCGATTGTGCACCTACGTGTCTACTCCAATTGAGGCACCCCGCGGCTCGAACCCGCGCCTCAACTTCTCATTAAGGCACTCGACCAACGCACTGTTGGTGCGTTTGTGCTGAGCGCTTAACTTAATCGTGGGCGTCTCGCAACCATTGGATCTTGATCCAACGGCAGAGAAGCATTGGCACGAGGTGCTTTAGCGGATGCGTGCGACCGGTTGGCTGGCCGAGATGGTGCCACATGGCGCCATCTTGGCTATCCATCTTCTGGGTGATGTAGATGGTGCCACGGGTATCGAATTGAGTCGATTTTCACGTCGTTAGGCTGCGATCGTCGATCCGAATCCATCCGTGCAGTCAGATTTGTCGTTTGAAGTGCAAATTAACACCATCTTGGCCCTTGATCTTCTAGGGTTCCTTGATCTCTGTTTGATGCTACGGATGTCCGATTAGGGCGATCTTGGAGTCATTGAACTCCAATCGTCGCCCTTATCAGATCCGTATGGTTCGATCTTCGATCCGATGCCCCGATAAAAAGTCATCCTATCCCTGACCATAAAAGGAGACAATTAACCTCCATTTTATTCAGACTAATCTAAATGCAAGATGATGCATGCTATGCAATATTTATAGTATGTAATGCAATTCTATGCTTAAGAACATGCATAAATAGATATTTTATGTAATATAAACATGTTTATATCACACCCCCATGCCTATCTTTTGCTAGTCCCTAGCAAAAACTACATGTTATTTATAAAAGAATTAGGTTGGATTATTTGGGCATAAGTTATTTTCAATATAAGAAAATTTTTACTTAAGATTTGAACTTTCAAAGGCACAACAACATCCGAGTATCTGCCAAAATGCAGATCGCCTCAAGCCCTCGCCTTATTCAAAGAAATTTTCTTTTTCTCTTTTTCTTCTTTTCTTTTTTTTTTTATTTTTAAGTTTAGGGTTAAATAGTGCCTTTCTACGGCCATTCAACTCACCCAAGATTTAATGAGAATCCTAAGTTCTAAGCATCTTATTGTGAATGTGATAGACTCGTTAATTGACAATTAGAACGGACTTCGGGTTTCTACGCCTCTAAGTGACCTTAAAAAGAGAGTCTGCCTACAGGTGTATCTTTACGACCGATAGCTTTCTCCTTACTTTTATTTTTATGGGGTCAACACAAGGGTGAATCAAGTGTATATCTCCCCGGTTTATTCTACTTCTCCACTTCTTCATAAGTGTTTTGGGAATTTTAAGTGCATTTCTTGAGCTGGGTTCTGGACAACCGGTCGATGAGCTGCTACCACCGATAACTTGCCAGCCATACTCGTGCGGTGAAGTGTGGCTGTTGAAGTTACGTGTTACTATGCTATCGTATTTGGTTTTGAAAACCTGTCGTTGTAGTTTGAAAGCGAAGAACTCATGTTCAACAAATAAAATTTATAACGGAATAGAAATCTCGGGTCGAACTCAGGGAGGCGGACGTTTGATTAGAAATATGCGTTTGTTTTATTTGTCATGAAACAGAATAGCTAATTGAAAACTATTTAACAAATAATAAATAGAAGAGAGAGAGAATATTACAAATAAAAGCAAAAGAGATGTAGAATAAACATGGATTTCATTATCAAAAAGTTGTTCGTTACACTACTCATTACAACTAGAAAGCGGGAAATGATTACACTAGAAAGCAGTAAAAAGAATGGAGAGAGAGATATCCTCCTCAACAATCGCTTGGAGGACGAGCCGGATGGGACGACACCTGGAAGACGGGGAATGGAGCAGGAAGAAGGAGGACGAAGCGGGAAGAATGGGAATGGGGCAGCACGTCATCGTCGTCGCGGGATCCGCTTCCGAAATGGGGGTGAAAATTTGACTTTATCTCTTGAGAAGCATCCCAAGTGTGGGACAAGCTTCCCTTGAGCTTTGGAGAGGGAGAGAAGAGAAGGAAGGGATGAGCATTTCGTATGGAGGGGGTCTCCTTTTATAATTGCAAGGAGTGAGGGAAATTTAGTCTTTTTATGTTGAAAATCATTAATTCAGGACCTTTAGTGATGGATAAATCCATCACTAAAGGCCTGAACATGGCCGTAGTGGGGTGGCACACGCGTGCCCGCTCGCCTCCTCTCTTTAAACGCACGTCCACAATCTTCAAATTTCAGCCGTTTGATCATGAGATCAAATGGCTGAGGATGCGTCTCTGCCGTGCCTCATCTGTGCGCGCATCCACGTGCAATCCCACGTTCTCATCGCACGTCCAATGGCGCATGGGTGCTATCGGGTGCGCACAGCCGATCGATCGCGATCGTGTTCTCCTCACGCCCGCTCGCCCGCTCGCACCCACTCCAAATTGAGGCGCCCACGGCTTCGAACGGGTGTCTCTTCTTCTCGAAAGCGCATTTGACCAACGCGCTACAAGCACGTTTGTGTCGCGCACTTGATTCATTCGTGCATGCCCCACACCGTTGGATGAGCATCCAACGACAGAGAAGTGACGCTCAAATGAAGAGAAGAAGCTGCGGCGGGTGCATGCGGTCGATTGGGCGGCTAAGATGGCACCACGTGGCGCCATCTTGGCCGTCCATCTTCTGGGTGATGTAAATGGTGCCACGGGTATCAGATTGAGTCGATTTTCGCACCGTTAGGCTGCGATCGTCGATTCGAATCCATCCGTACAATTGGATTTGTCATCTGAAGTGTGGATTAACACCATCTTGGCCCTTGATCTTCTAGGATTCCTCAGTCTCTATCTAATGCTACGGATATCCGATTAGGGCGATCTTGGAGTCATTGAACTCCAATCATTGCCCTGATCAGATCCATACAGTCGGATCTTCGATCCGAGGCCCCGATAAAAAGTCACCCTGTCCCTGACCATAAAAGGAGACAATTAACCTCCATTTTATTCAGACTAATCTAAATGCAAGATGATGCATGCTATGCAATATTTATAGTATGTAATGCAATTCTATGCTTAAGAACATGCATAAATAGACATTTTATGTAATATAAACATGTTTACATCACACCCCCATGCCTATCTTTTGCTAGTCCCTAGCAAAAACTATATACTATTTATAAAAGAATTAGGTTGGATTATTTCGGCATAAGTAATTTTCAACATTAAGAAAATGTTTACTTAGGATCTGAACTTTCAAAGACACAACAGTGCCCAGGTATCTACCAGAATGCAGACCGCCTCAAGCCCTCGCCTTATTCAAAGAAAAATTTCTTTTTCTCTTTTTCTTCTTTTCTAATTTTTTTGGATTTTTGAGTTTAGGGTTAAAGAGTGGATTTCTACAGCCATTCAACTCACCCAAGATTTGATGAGAACCCTAAGTTCTAAGCATCTTATTGTGAATGTGATAGACTCGTTGATCAGCAATTAGAATGGACTTCGGGTTTCTACGCCTCTAGGCGGACTTAGAAAGAGAGTTCTGCCAAAAGGAGTATCTTTTCAGACGATAGCTTTCTCCCTACTTTTATTTTTATGGAGTCAACACAAGGGTGAATCCAGTGTATATCTCCCCAATTTATTCTACTTCTCCGCTTCTTCCTAAATGTTTTGGGAATTTTTAGTGCATTTCTTGAGCTGGGTTCTGGACAACCGGTCGATGAGCTATTACCACAGACAACTTGCTAGCCATACTCATGTGGTGAAGTGTGGCTTATTTCTTTTGTTATCATTTTCTTTTCTCCTTTTCTTTTTCTTTTCTTTTTGACTTTCTTTTTCTTCTTTTTTTTTTTATGTAGGTGGCTTCCCTAGTCTAAGATTTACCTAAAGCAGCAAGAAGAGAATGATCCAGTGACTGGGCTCTAGACAACCTACCTATGGGTTGTTACCCACGATAATTTGCCAGCCATATCACCTTAGAAGGTTCATTAGCTACCCAATTTTCGTTAAAACCGCTGAACAATGAGTCAGTGAAAAGATAGTGTGTAAATGCTTTAGACTTAAGGTTCCCTCAAATCAGAGGACGGGTTGATAAGTCATGTACTTATCACCCAAACCTATTTACTCAAATTAAAATAGAATTTAGGTTGGTAAGGACTTGAAAAACAAATCCACATTTTAGTGGATACCCGGGCTAATTAAGCCCAAAGACCTAAAGGGTCTTTGTGTTCAAATCCTAATGTAATATTTCCTAAGATTGAAAACTTTCTTAAGCCCAAGTTCTCTTTCCTAATTCCGTAAATTTTTTTTTAATATATAAAAGAAAATAAAATGAATCTACGAAGCTGACGAATTAATTCAGAAATGAATATCCACCCCCCATGCCTATCTAATGCAATGTCCTCATTATATTAAAAAGGCATAAAACAGAGTGGAATGGAGTAGAAAGCACCTAAATTGCATGAATGACGGGTTTGCTTCGAGATAAAGAAAAACTGTATATGTGCTGAATTTAGTGCCTTCAGCTAGGCACACTATACAAAGAAGAGAAATAAAGAATTCACAAGTGCAGGTCAGAATCAGAATAAAAAGATGAAACCTCTGACCAGTCAGCAGATGTCCATAAATGTGGACCAGATTGTGGTGCAGACCCATACCCCGTAATCGAGAATATCTAAGATTTTGAATAAAAATTACCCAAAACCTAAAATTAGTATGCAAGTAGGGTCGGGCCTACGATTTATGAGGATGAAATCCAAGACCAAAGAGTCGGGTTACAAAGAAATCAAGCTCCAAAGGATAATCAATGAATGTGTGCTTGGGTTGGACATCCTCAGAACAAATGTCGTAAGGGTCTTGGTTTGATGATTTCAGCTTAATTGGAACCCTTATACTTGGTCTTCTACTTCCTCCAGAGTTTGCTTCCCAAATCAAAATTTCCCGGCTCCTATCCTCCTTCAGCATGTCAAATTCTAGGATCTCCTGCATATTAATCACCCCGTCTGAAATTTCCAAGTCTAAAAGATGTGGCTGAATCAGAATTGACTTGGGTCTAGTTATCTCAAAAATAGAATTATCAGTAAATTCAATAGGGTGTAACTAACAATCAGGGCATTGGATTGCATCCTCCAGAAAATGCAATTCTGGATCCGTCATGTGAGCCCCAATAAGATCAGTTTCCTCAATGATTGGGCTATTAAATGATATATCAGATTCCTCGGGCCCAATCGTCTCATAGAAATCGTGTTCTATAAACTCACTTGAGACTTCGCAAACTGAATCTTCACCATCAGAATCAAAGAAATCAAAATTCGTATTAATGTATGTCCCAAAATCATCCATCACTTTCTGATCCATGGAGACATACGTTTCCTCGTACCTCGGTTCAAGGATCTCAGGTGAAGAAATCAGATCATTCTTAATTGGTAGCTCTAATTCAATCTGGTTAGCCTTATAATGCATGCCCCTTCAACAGGTGCCTGAGCGTGTTCTGACATAAGCACTCCTGAAGGGGGTTCATCCTAGGAATCATCCCATGATTGAACTAAAGCAACCACAAATCTCATTCTTAATTTTGCTAACCTCCCAAGTAGAAACCCACGCGGGTTCTTATCCTTAACATCCTGGAGCCAATCCAACAAATACTTGTTCAAATCATCAATCATCTCAATCAGGGGCTCTAATTTTTCAATGCAAGGTATTGGCTGAACTTCTAAAGATTGAATGATATTCCTCAAGTTAGCCAAAACCTTATCTTGAACCTAGTTACCTTGAACCAAACAACTTGTTTTAGGGTTGGGTGGGTTTGGGATCAGTACAAAGGAGTTAACGAATTGAGATTCATGATACTCTTCCTGATAATAGATCATTTCAAATTGTTCAAAAGATGGTGATGACCTAAAGGCAATGTAACCAGAGGTTGGGTAAGGATCAGTGTATCCTCCTTGATTGTAGATCGTATTAGGTTGTCCATGAAAGGGTGGCAATCTATAATCGATGTGGCTCTGAGAAGGATAAAAATCACAATTATGGTGTTCAAGGTTAGAACCTAAACATGGAGGTCCAGAACTATATCCCCAATTTGAGTTATCCCAACTAACCAATGGTTGATTACAGTACGAGTCGGGATAATCGTCATGTTGAGGATAACTCATAACAGGAGGAAAAGAGTGGGAATGCGTATAAAATGTGGAAGGATTCATGATAAACGGGAGGAAGAAAGGTGTCCTGCAATACAAGCAATCAAACCTGTCCTTAAGTGGGCTAGCCTAAAGACCAATAGGCTCCCAGAACCCATCTTGAGATAAAGAAACGATTTGATTTACTTCTGTCTATTCAATCCAACCAGTTAGAAGGAGGGACTGGGGAGAAGGTTCTTCCTTCAGCTTGCGCCTCCGGTTCCTAATGTACCCCCCAGCCTCGATCATTTGATTCTGCTCCCCTAGCTAGACATCAGATCAAACAGTAGAAATAGACTAATCGAAAATAATCTTGTTCTGGGCTCCGAAGAGCGAGTCGAATCCTTAAGACCAATGTCTACTCTGTTTTATTTAGGGCTAGGTTTGAATGTGCTTTGGAATGTGATGGGCCCTTTATCTAGATTGTGTCCTTAATGATTGATTGATGTGTGTGTGCAAGCACAACCAGTGATTTTCAAGCAAGATTATTTTTGATGCGGTGAATTTTAGGGTTCAAATCTTGCTTAGTAGCTTTCAGGATTCAACTTTAGGTATTTTCAAACAAGTTTTGTTGGCACACCAGGTTTTGAAAACACAGGTGAAGATGTTTTCCTTTAAAGCTTAAAAGAATGTGGAGTGCCTGCTAAATCCCTAAGAGTTGAACCTATGCGGCAGCTACTTGATGAGTTGATTTTAATTGAAGTGGTGTGGCCCAATCAACTCAAATAATTGGCCTATTGCACCACTTAATTAGGCACACAAGTGATTACCTAATCTGATTTCTACTCAATTATATGTTTGAATGTGTGTACCGGTTCCAAAGATCGATTTTGTTGGTGCTAGAGCACCACGATCATTTGTTTTGATGATAACAAAACACGTGTTATTTAACATTTGCAATTTGAGTCCTAGATTTCAGGTCAATTGCAAATGTGGACGTGTTTAGACGGAACTCGAGCTCGCATCCAGGATGGATTGGAGGAGCTTAATGAAGAACAGAGGAGGTTCGCGTGGAGCGACAGATTGAAGATAGAAGACAAGAAGAATAGGATAGATTCTTTTTAATCCTTTCTTGTATCTCTTGTCTTTATTTTCTTGCTCTCTTTTTCCTTAGAAAATTATGTTAAAGAGACTCAAAGTGCCCTAACAGTAGTCTTAGGAACACCTGCACAACCCTAGGATACTTAGGTTTTCTGTAGAACACTTAGAAAACCAATATAGGGTTCAAACAGAGTTTCCAGATGTCTAATTCCCAAATCAGATGTCTGATAAAGTATTTTAAGACGTCTAACTGTTGTTTTAGACGTCTGATAACTATTAGGCTGGACATAGTTATTTCTGTCTGATGAAATCAGACGTCTAGACCTTAGACCAGACGTCTTAGGAGACGTCTGATGGATTTGCCAGACGTCCAATTAGTGGACCGTTGGCTGGCTTAGCATACACTCAAGAATATGACCGTTAGAGCCTTATCAGACGTCCATAGGACTGTCCAGACGTCTGATAATTGACCATTTTGCCTCGACTGACCCGAAAATCTCTTCTCAGAGATTTTATAGCCGTTGCAAATCCATTCCGTAGAAAAAGTTGGTTTCCAGACGTCCGGGCATAGTGCCAGACGTCCTGTATGTTGTCTGATCAACTTGAACAAAAACCCTGTTTAGATCTGATTCAAGTCAGGAGGAAACCCGCATAGAATCAGACGTCTGACCTTGAAATCAGACGTCTTAAAGTGGCCTTCCAGACGTCTGATTCCATAATTAGACGTCTGATAACCCTGTCAAGTGTAATCATTGTCCTGATTTCGACCTGATTCTCTTGGGCTTTGCACCCAACGGCTATGGAAGCATTTCCAAGCCTTCCAAAGCCTTCCTAAGGCCTCTATAAATAGAGGGGAACATTTGCAACACAAATACACACCAAGACACACCTTGCAATATACTTTCAAACCATTTTGTGTCTCTCTTGCTCTCCAAGCGTAAGTTCCTACACCTAGAGAGCTAAATTACCTTTGCGCACTCGCTCTCCCGCCATTGTTCACGAGAGCGACATTGCGTCATCGCGTGGCACACGCACCGCGTCATCAACTCGACGCACTCCTTGCAAAGGGGAGTTTCCTATTTCCTATAGAAGCTAGGTTTAAATTACTTTGTTGGCTCTATAGGATTACTTGTTTTATTTTATCTTTGTCTTTTGGTTGGGTATTCGCTTTGCGAATTCCCGTCTCCTTCGTGGGACAAAATCCTTCTCGTGGAGAGAAGGGGTTGAGGAACGCTACCCTCGTACTTGTAGCGTGGTTGTATTGAGGTTGAATCACCCTCGTTTAAAGTGATTCGGTTTAGTGGATTTTGATCAACTTGGTTGATCGGAAAATCCTAACTCGAGAGGGTTAGGCAGTGGTTTTCACCCGGTTTGGGTTTCCACCTAAAAATAATTGTGTACATTGTGTGATTGGTTTTCTTTGGTGAGATTGCTTTATATTTTATTTCCGCATTTATTACGTAACCCCTCTTCGAAGGGAAAACTACATTTGGTATCAGAGCAGGTTCTTGCAAGATCGGTGTAACACCCGGCAAGAAGATCATGGAGGGGAGCATAGCCGCAATCAGAATCTCCGAAGGGCAGTCCACCGTCCGACCACCCTATTTCAACGGGAGGGACTTCGGATATTGGAAGTTGAGGATGAAGACGTGGCTCCAAGCCACTGAGTTTTAGATATGGGGATGTTGCGAAACCCCATACGAGATCCCGAGGCGACCCCAAGGAGGCTACTCGCAGCTGCAGATTCAAGAGCTTTCACTCAACGCAAAGGCAATGAATGCCCTATATTGCGCGTTGAGTCCGAAAAAGTTCGAGCAAATCCAAGAGTGCACTACCGCCTACGAGATATGGAGGAAGTTAGAGGACACTCATGAAGAGACGAGTTCGGAAGAAGAAGAAAAGTCTACTGTAGAAGAAACTGCTTGCTTTGGTTTCATGGCCAGAGGAAGCGACAGCGAAAGCGGAAGCGACTCAGACAACGAGGTAAGTTACGACTTACAAGAAGCTTTTAATGAATTATTTGACGTTAGTAAATCATTAAGAATGGAAAACAAAAGCATTAAAAAGAACCTTAATTTTCTTAAAAATGAAAATGATAGGTTAGAAAAACAACTTAAGGACATAGAAGCTAGTCCTAGAATTGATAACCTATTATTAGAAAATAAAAACCTCATCAATGAAAATAATAAATTGATTGAGGAAAATGATAGTCTAAAGTTAGAAATCTCTAATTTAAAGACTAAGATGAGTATTATAGAAAAAGAAATTGCATGTCTTAGGGAAAACTCCAACAAATTAATCAATAAAGTAGATAATTTTTATAGCCCTAAGGTTGAGAAAGGATCTCCATCAAGGAGACCCGCTAACAGATCCGGATCCAAGCCCACTTGGATACCGAAAAAAGAATTGGAATCTTGTTTTGTAGGGTTCAGGGATAACTACAACACAAAGGACTGGACCTACAAACTCAAGTCTGGTCAACTCGAGTTGGGAGAACCAAGGAGTAGACCAAGGAGGAGAACAAGAAGACCGACGAGACGGCGAACAAACGACGGACCCGCCGCACGTCGACCGCCAGATTGGAGACCGGCGCCAATGCCCGGACCTCCAAGCTACGGATGGGAGCCCCATCCGATGTGGCATCCACCACCACCATTCGGGCCATTTTATTGGCCATGGTAGGTGAGGTAAAAATTCTTAACCCTATCTTATTATCATAAGCATTTAGATAGGGGGAGTTGAAAAATGATGAGCTAATTGTCAATTTTTAAGGGGGAGATGCAAGTTAGCTAAATTTCCTTTAGTAAGGGGGAGAAAAATAATAGCTATCTTGTTGTTACAAAAAGGGGGAGAATATCACCTTTGTTAAAATAAATTCATAGAAGAGCATGTCTTAAGGGGGCGTTATAGGAAATTTAAAACCAATCAAACCTTTTTGATAATGTCAAAAAGGGGGAGGATTTTTATGCATTATTATTTACGATTTTGTCATCATCAAAAAGGGGGAGATTGTTGGTGCTAGAGCACCACAATCATTTGTTTTGATGATAACAAAACACGTGTTATTTAACATTTGCAATTTGAGTCCTAGATTTCAAGTCAATTGCAAATGTGGACGTGTTTAGACGGAATTCGAGCTCGCATCCAGGATGGATTGGAGGATCTTAATGAAGAACAAAGGAGGTTCGCGTGGAGCGATAGATTGAAGACAGAAGACAAGAAGAATAGGATAGATTCTTTTTAATCCTTTCTTGTATCTCTTGTCTTTATTTTCTTGCTCTCTTTTTCCTTAGAAAATTATATTAAAGAGCCTCAAAGTACCCTAACAGTAGTCCTAGGAACACCTGCACAACCCTAGGATACTTAGGTTTTCTGTAGAACACTTAGAAAACCAATATAGGGTTCAAACAGAGTTTCCAGACGTCTAATTCCCAAATCAGACGTATGATAAAGTATTTTAAGACGTCTGACTGTTGTTTCAGACGTCTAATAACTATTAGGCTGGACATAGTTATTTCTGTCTGATGAAATCAGACGTCCAGACCTTAGACCAGACATCTTAGGAGACGTCTGATGGATTTGCCAGACGTCCAATTAGTGGACCGTTGGCTGGCTTAGCATACACTCAAGAATATGACCGTTAGAGCCTTATCAGACGTCCATAGGACTGTCCAGACGTCTGATAATTGACCGTTTTGCCTCGACTGACCCGAAAATCTCTTCTCAGAGATTTTCTAGCCGTTGCAAATCCATTCCGTAGAAAAAGTTGGTTTCCAGACGTCCGGGCGTAGTGCCAGACGTCCTGTATGTCGTCTGATCAACTTGAACAAAAACCCTGTTTAGATCTGATTCAAGTCAGGAGGAAACCCGCATAGAATCAAACGTCTGACCTTGAAATCAGACGTCTTAAAGTGGCCTTCCAGACGTCTGATTCCATAATTAGACGTCTGATAACCCTGTCAAGTGTAATCATTATCCTGATTTCGACCTGATTCTCTTAGGCTTTGCACCCAACGGCTATGGAAGCATTTCCAAGCCTTCCAAAGCCTTCCTAAGGCCTCTATAAATAGAGGGGAACCTTTGCAACACAAATACACACCAAGACACACCTTGCAATATACTTTCAAACCATTTTGTGTCTCTCTTGCTCTCCAAGCTTAAGTTCCTACACCTAGAGAGCTAAATTACCTTTGCGCACTCGCTCTCCCGCCATTGTTCACGAGAGCGACATTGCGCCATCGCGTGGCACACGCACCGCGTCATCAACTCGACGCACTCCTTGCAAAGGGGAGTTTCCTATTTCCTATAGAAGCTAGGTTTAAATTACTTTGTTGGCTCTATAGGATTACTTGTTTTATTTTATCTTTGTCTTTTGGTTGGGTATTCGCTTTGCGAATTCCCATCTCCTTCGTGGGACAAAATCCTTCTCGTGGAGAGAAGGGGTTGAGGAACGCTACCCTCGTACTTGTAGCGTGGTTGTATTGAGGTTGAATCACCCTCGTTTAAAGTGATTCGATTTAGTGGATTTTGATCAACTTGGTTGATCGGAAAATCCTAACTCGAGAGGGTTAGGCGGTGGTTTCCACCCGGTTTGGGTTTCCACCTAAAAACAATTGTGTACATTGTGTGATTGGTTTTCTTTGGTGAGATTGCTTTATATTTTATTTCCGCATTTATTACGTCACCCCTCTTCGAAGGGAAAACTACAGGTTTACCAGTTGAGTTTGAAAATCAAATGAGGTTGTGTACCTCTGTGAGATTTTTTTTCTTTTAAATGTGGAGGTTGAGGCGGTTGTAGGTGTCAAACATACAAGCAAAACTAACCTTAGAGTTTATAAAAACACCTAGGTTGATTTATGTTTGTGTTATTACGTAGTGAAATGAAAACTAATGGGTGGGAGGTGGGGGAAACTTACAGAACCTTCAACAGCACTTTGCTCCAATCTACTGCTTTTGCTCATCTCAAAAGAGTACTACAATCACAATAAGAAAGGAGAGAAGTGAGGTAAATGATTTGTAAGTTGGAAAACATGAAAAAAAATCAAAGAGCGTCGCCTCTTCGGTAACGGTGCCAAAATGTTGAAGCTACATGTTACTACGCTATCGTATTTAGTTTTGAAAACCTGTCGTTGTAGTTTGAAAGCAAAGAACTCATGTTCAAGAAATAAAATTTATACCGAAATAGAAATCCCGAGTCTAACTCAAAGAGGCGAACGTTTGATTAGAAATACGTGCTTGTTTTATTTGTCACAAAACAGAATAGCTAATTGAAAACTATTTAACAAATAATAAATAGAAGAGAGAGTGAGAGAGAATTTTACAAATAAAAGCAAAAGAGATGTAGAATAAACATGGATTTCATTATCAAAAAGTTGTTCGTTACACTACTCACTAAGACTAGAAAGCGGGAAATAATTACACTAGAAAGTAGTAAATCTACTCTAGAAAGCAATAAAAAGAATGGAGAGAGAGATATCCTCCTTGACGATCTCTTGGAGGACAAGCTGGATGGGATGACACTTGGAAGATAGGGAACGGAGCAGGAAGAAGGAGGATGAAGCGGGAAGAATGGGAACGGGGCAGCACGTCATCGTCGTCGGGGGATCCACTTCCGAAATGGGGGTGAAAATTTGACTTTATCTCTTGAGAAGCATCCCGGGTGTGGGACAAGCATCTATTGAGCTTTGGAGAGGGAGAGAAGGAAGGGATGAGCATTTCGTATGGAGGGGGCCTCCTTTTATAGTTGCAAGGAGTAAGGGCAATTTGGTCTTTTTATGTTGAAAATCATTAATTCAGAACCTTTAGTGACGGATAAATCCATCACTAAAGGCCTGAACGTGGCCAAAGTGGGGCGGCATGCGCGCGCCCGCTCACCTCCTCCCTTTAAATGCACGTCCATGATCTTTAAATCTCAACTGTTCGATCGTGAGATCGAACGGCTGAGGATGCATCCCCGCCGCGCCTCATCTATGCACACATCCGCGTGCAATCCCTCATTCTCGCCGCGCATCCAATGGCACGTGGGTGTTATCAAGCATGCACAGCCGATCGATCACGACCATGCGCTCCTCACGCCCACTCGCGCCCACTCCAAATTGAGGCACCCGCAGCTTCGAACGGGCGTCTCTTCTTCTAGAAAGCACATTCGACCAACGCGCTATAAGCGTGTTTGTGTCATGCGCTTGATTCGTACGTGCACGCCCTGCAGCCGTTGGATGAGCATCCAACCGCAGAGAAGCAATGCTCAGATGAAGAGAAGAAGCTGCAGCGGGTGTATGCAGTCGGTTGGGCGGCTGAGATGGTGCCACATGGTGCCATCTTGGCCGTCCATCTTATGGTTGATGTAAATGGTGCCACGAATATCGGATTGAGTCGATTTCATGCCATTAGGCTGCAATCGTCGATCTGAATCCATCCGTGCAGTCGGATTTGTCGTCTGAGGTGTGGATTAACACCATCTTGGCCCTTGATCTTCTAGGGTTCCTCAGTCTCTATCTGATGCTACAGATATCCAATTAGGGCAATCTTGGAGTCATTGAACTCCAATCATCGCCCTGATCAAATCCATACGGTTGGATCTTCGATCCGAGGCCCTGATAAATAGTCACCCTGTCCCTAAACATAAAAGGAGATAATGAACCTTCATTTTATTCAGACTAATCTAAATGCAAGATGATGCATGCTATGCAATATTTATAGTATGTAATGCAATTCTATGCTTAAGAACATGCATAAATAGATATTTTATGTAATATAAACATGTTTACATTGGTGGATTATTTCTTTTGTTTCTTTTTTTCTTTTCTCTTTTTTGTTCTTTTCTTTTTGACTTTCTTTTTTCCTTTCTTTTAAAGTAGGTGGCTTCCCTAGTCTAAGATTTACCTAAAAGGTAGTAAAAAGAGAATGGTCCAGTGACTGGGCTCTGGACAACCTACCTATGGGCTATTACCAATGATAACTTGCCAACCATATCACCCTAGAAAGTTCATTAGCTACCTAATTTATCAACAAGTCAGTGAAAAGAAAGTGTGTAGATGCTTTAGACTTAAAGTTCCCTTAAATCAGAGGGTGGGTTGATAAGTCGTGTACTTATCACCCAAACTTATTTAATCAAATTACAATAGAATTAAGATGGCGAGGATTCGAAAAACAAATCCACATTTTAGTGGATACATGGACCGATTAAGTCCAAAGACCTGAAGGGTCTTTGTGTTTAGATCCTAATGTAATATTTCCTAAGATTGAAAAGTCCTAATGTCCTAGTATTCCTTCCTAATTCCATAAATTTTTTTTTCACTTTTTTTACATATAAATGAAAGAAAATAAAATCAATCTACGAAGCTGACAAATTAATTCAGAGATGAATATCCATCGCCCCATGCCTATCTAATGCAATGTCCTCATTGTATTAAAAAGACATAAAACAGAGTGGAATAAAGTAGAAAGCACCTGAATTGCGTGAATGATGGGTCCGCTCTGAGATAAAGAAAAACTGTATATGTGCTGAATTTAGTGCCTTCAGCTAGGCACACTATACAAAGAAGAGAAATAAAGAATTCACAGGTGCAGGTTAGAATCAGAATAAAAAGATGAATCCTTTGACCTACCAGTAGATGTCCACAAATGTGGACCAAATTATGGTGCAAACCCATACCCCATGATCGAGAATATCTAAGATTCTGGATAAAAATTATCCAAAACCTAAAATCAGTATGCAAGCAGGGTCGGGCTTACGATTTGTGAGGATGCAACCCAAAACCAAAGAGTCAAGTTACAGAGAAATTAAGCTCCAAATGATAATCAATGAATGTGTGCTTGGGTTGGACATCCTCAGAACAAATGTCGTAAGGGTCCTGGTTTGATGGTTTCAGGTTAATTGGAACCCTTAGACTCAGTCTTCTACTTCCTCCAGAGTTTGGTTCCCAAATCAAAATTTCCCAGCTCCTATCCTCCTTCAGAATGTCAAATTCTAGGATCTCCTGCATATTAATCCCGCTGTCTGAAATTTCCAAGTCTAAAAGATGTGGTTGAATCAGAATTGACTTGGGTCTAGTTATCTCAAAACCAAAATCATCAGTAAGTTCAATGGGGTGTAACTGACAATCAGGGCATTGGATTGAATCCTCTAGAAAATGTGATTCTAGATCTGTCATGTGGGCCCCAATAAGATCAATTGCCTCAGTTATTGGGCTATCAAATGATCTATCAAATTCCTCAGGCCCAATCGTCTCACAGAAATCATGTTCTGTAAACTCACGTGAGACTTCACAAACTGAATCTTCACCATCAAAATCGAAGAAATCAAAATCCCTATTAATGTATGTCCCAAAATCATCCGTCACTTTCTGATCCATGGAGACATACGTTTCCTCGTATCCCGACTCAAAGATCTCAGGTGAAGAAATCATATCATTCTTAATTGGTTGCTCTAATTCAATCTGGTCAGCCTCGTAACACGTGTCCCCTTCAACAGGTGCCTGAGCGTGTTCTGATATAGGCTCTCCTGAAGGGGGTTCATCCTGGGAATCATCTCATGATTGAACTAAAGCAACCACAAATCTCATTCTCAATTTCGCTAACTTCCTAAGTAGAAACTCCCCTGAGTTCTTATCCTTAACATCTTAGAGCCAATCCAACAAATATTTGTTCAGATCATCAATCATTTCAATCAGGGGCTCCAATTTTTCAATGCAAGGTATTGGCTGAACTTCGAAAGATTGTATGGTATTCCTCAAGTTAGCCAAAACCTTATCTTGAACCTGGTTACCCTGAACCAAATGACTTGTTTCAGGGTTGGGTGGGTTTGGGATTAGTGCAAAGGAGTTAACGAATTGAGATTCGTGATACCCTTCCTGATAATAGGTCATTTTGGATTGTTCAAAAGGTGGTGATGACCTAAAGGAAGTGTAATCAGAGGATGGGTAAGGATCAGTGTATCCTCCTTGATTGTAGATCATATTAGGTTGTCCATGAAAGGGTGGTGATCTATAATCGATGTGGCTCAGAGAAGGATAGAAGACACAATAATGGTGTTCAGGGTTAGACCCTAAACACGGATGTCTAGAACTGTATCCCTAATCCGAGGTATCCTAACTAACCGATGCTTGATTACAGTGCGAGTCGGGATTATCTTCATGTTGAGGATAACTCATAACAGGAGGGAAAGAGAGGGAATGCATATAAAATGTGGAAGGATTCATGATAGATGGGAGGAAGAAAGGTGCCCAACAATATAAGCAATCAAACCTGTCCTTAAGTGGGCTAGCCTAGAGACCTACAGACTCCTAGAACCCGTCTTGAGATAAAGAAATGATTTGATCTACTTCTGTCTGTTCAATCCAACTAGTTAGAAGGAGGGACTAGGGAGAAGGTTCTTCCTTCGACTTGCACCTTCAGTTCCTAGTGTACCCCCCAGCCATGATCGTTTGATTCTACTCCCCTAGCTAGACATCAGATTGAACAGTAGAAACAGACTAATCGAAAATAATCTCGTTCTGGGCTCCGAAGAGCGAGTTGAATCCTTAAGGCCAACATCTACACTATTTTATTTAGGGCTAAGTTTGAATGTGCTTTGAAATGTGATGAGCCTTTTATCTGGGTTGTGCCCTTAATGATTGATTAATGTGTGTGTGCGTGCACAACCAGTGGTTTTCAAGCAAGATTATTTTTTGATGCGGTGAATTTTAGGATTCAAATCTTGCTTAGTAGCTTTTAGAATTCAACTTTAGGTTTTTTCAAACAAGTTTTGTTGGCACACCAGGTTTTGAAAGCACAAGTGAAGATGTTTTCCTTTGAAACTTAAAAGAATTTGGAGTGCCTGGTAAATCCCTAAGAGTTGAACCTAAGTGGTGCTACTTGATGAGTTGATTTTAATTGAAGTGGTGTGGCCCAATCAACTCAAATAATTGGCCTGTTGCACCACTTAATTAGGCACACAAGTGATTACCTAATATGATTTCTACTCAATTATGTGTGTGGATGTGTGTACCGGTTCCAAAGATCGGTTTATCGGTTGAGTTTGAAAATCAGATGAGGTTGTGTACCGCTGTGAGATTTTTTAAAATTTTTCTTTTTAAATGTGGAGGTGTAGGAAAGTGTAGGTATCAAAAAAACAAACAAAACTAACCTTAGAGTTTATAAGAACATCTAGGTTGATTTATGTTTGTGTTATTACGTGGTGGAATGAAAACTAATGGGTAGGGGGTGGGGGAAAACTTACAGAACCTTCAACAGCACTTTGCCCCAATCTACCGCTTTTGCTCGTCTCAAAAGAGTACCTACAATCACAATAAGAAAGGAGAGAAGTGAGGTAAATAATTCATAAGTTGGAAAATGCAAAAAAAATCAAAGAGCGTCGCCTCCCTGGCAACGATGCCAAAATGTTGCAGCGACGGGTTACTACGCTTTCGAATTTAGTTTTGAAAACCTGTCGTTGTAATTTGAAAAGCAAAGAATTCGGGTTCAACAAATAAAATTTATACCGAAATAGAAATCCCGAGTCGATCTCAAGGAGGTAGATGTTTAATTTAAAAATACGCATTTGTTTTATTTGTCACGAAAAAGAATAGCTAGTTGAAAACTATTTAACAAATAATAAATAGAAGAGAGAGAGAATATTACAAATAAAAGCAAAAGGGATGTAGAATAAACATGAATTTCATTATCAGAAATTGTTCATTACACTACTCATTACGACTAGAAAGTAGGAAATGATTACACTAGAAAGCAGTAAAAAAGAATGGAGAGAAAGATATCCTCCTCGACGATCGCTTGGAGGATGAGCTGGATGGGATGATGCCTGGAAGACGGGGAATGGAGTGGGAAGAAGGAGGATGAAGAGGGAAGAACGGGAATGAAGTAGTACGTCATTGTCGTCGCGGGATCCACTTCTCGAATGCAGAGAGAGGACAATCGTAGGATGCTCCAAGAAGGGGAACGAAGGTGGAAAAATTAAGATTTTTACTCTAGAGGAGCATCCCGAGTTTGGGACAAGCTCTTAGAGCTTTGGAGGGGGTGAGAGAAGAGAAGAAGGGGTGAGAATTTCGTATGGAGGAGGTCTCCTTTTATAGTTGCAAGGAGTGAGGGCAATTTGGTCATTACATGTTGAAAATCATTAATTCAAGACCTTTAGTGACGGATAAATCCATCACTAAAGGCCTAAACATGGCCGTAGTGGGCAACGCACGCGTGCCTGCTCGCCTCCCCATGCCTCAACGTGCATCCACGATCTTCCAATCTCGATTGTTCGATCGTGAGATCAAATGGCTGAGAGCGCATCCTCGCTTGCCTCATCTACGCTCCTCAACACGTGAGATGCCGCGTCTCCTTGCCGTGTCAGATGGCGCTTTCAGCCGATTGGGCGCACACAACCACCCGATCTCCATCGTGTAGTCGATTGCGCACCCGTGCACCCGCTCCAATTGAGGCGCCCCGCGACTCGAACCCGCGCCTCAACTTCGCGTTAAGGCGCCCGACCAATGTGCTGTGGGTGTGTTTGTGTCGAGCGCTTAACTTAAGCGCGAGCATCTCGCAGCCATTAGATCTTGATCCAATGGCGGAGAAGCGTTGGCGCGAGGTGCTTCAACGGATGCGTGCGGCCGGTTGGGCGGCCGAGATGGTGCCACGTGGCACCATCTTGGTCGTCCATCTTCTGGGTGATGTAAATGGTGACACGGGTATCACATTGAGTCGATTTTCGCACCGTTAGGCTGCGATCGTCGATCCGAATCCATTCGTACAATTGGATTTGTCATCTGAAGTGTGGATTAACACCATCTTGGCCCTTGATCTTCTAGGATTCCTCAGTCTCTATCTAATGCTACGGATATCCGATTAGGGCGATCTTGGAGTCATTGAACTCCAATCATTGCCCTGATCAGATCCGTACGGTTGGATCTTCGATCCGAGGCCCTGATAAAAGGTCACCCTGTCCCTGACCATAAAAGGAGACAATTAACCTCCATTTTATTCAGATTAATCTAAATGTAAGATGATGCATGCTATGCAATATTTATAGTATGTAATGCAATTCTATGCTTAAGAACATGCATAAATAGACATTTTATGTAATATAAGCATGTTTACATCACTTTGGGTTCCTTCGGGAAGTTGCAGGTAGGTTGAAGAAGAAGAGGAAAAAGAAGAAGATGAAGAAGAAGCAAGGGGGAGGGTGGGTTTGGCCGTTGTGGTGGCGTGCACGCAGCGCACATGCGGCTATGGTGTGATGGTGGCTGTGGTGATGTTGCGTGCAGGCGAGGATGCGCAAGGGAACGGTGGTGCGCAGTGGGTGTGGCGGCACGCGGGAGGTTCTCTGTGCATGGTGGTGACGGATGGTATTGGTGGCGGTGATGGTGTGCGCTCTGTCACTGCACACACCACAACAGGCAAAGGGCGGAGGTGGGTGTGTGGAGAAGGTGATGACGAAGTTCGCTCAAGCCATGGTGTACGTCAGTTCCACAGTGGTGGAGGAAGGAGGATCCGCAGCGTGAAGGGAAGATCTATCTCTCTGTTGGCCCCTCTCTCTTTTTAAAAGTCCCCAGTTTATTCCTTCGACCGCCAAATTCTCCAACCACTTGCGAACATCGCGAGTGGTTGAAACCGATGGATAAGTTCTGGTGGATTTTCATCATACGTCCAATAAATTCTCCAGACGTCTTAAAATGTGCAGACATCAATGCATTTCTGATGGTGGTTACCAGACATCCAAATTAAACTTCAGACATCTTGTAGAGTGATTTTTGGCTGTCTACCTGATACCTTCAGGTGTCATGTGCCTAGCCTGCATCCACCAAATGATTATCATAACATATCATATGTTATTAAACATAAATTTGGTGCATAAGATGATACGCAAACTAGGTTGAATTCCCACTTAATTCCTAATCAAATATCAACTAAGAGCGACTAATTAAAGGGTACTTAAGCCAAATAATGGTCCACGAAAGTGGACTTATCACTCGCGGTGGTAGAGTTGGGCACACGGTGCAGGTTGAGAGAGGAAGGATATGGAGCATGATGATATAGTCGGAGATGTAGTGGCAGACGTGGTTGCAGGTGTCAGTTTTGTCACCACTAACCGCGGTGGTGGTTGTCGGAGGTGAGACATGGTGGTGGTCGTCGAAGGCGAGACACGATGGTGGTTGTGGCATTGGCAGTGGAGGAGTTGCCTCCTCCCTCTGGAGAATGAGAGAGTTGGAGAGGGAGGACCTCTCGTCAGAGAGGAGGTGGATCTCTAAGGGGGACCCATCCCTGCATTTAAATAAGGAGAGAGAGAGTCAGAGAAGGAGTCAAAGAGAGAATATTCGTGCGAGAGAGACATTGGAGGAGAAAAAGATGAAGGTTTTTTTTTTTCTCTTTTTTCCTTTTTCTTTCTTTCCTTTTCTCTTGGCATGGCTTCCAACTCTCCAACTGGAATGAAGAGATTATGGGAAGAGAAAGATTCGTGAGGGAGAGAGAGAAATAAGTTTTGTTTTCTTTTTCTTTATTTCTTTCTTTTTTTTGTGTGATTTCCAAACACTCCTATAGGGAATTTCCTAATTAGGATAGAGTCCACTCCTTCCCAAAAGTGGAGATGGGAAGTGGAGAATTCTTTCCTTTCTTATATGTGACAAATTAAATATCTGGCATTCTAAATTGAAAAGGATTCCACCCAAATACCCTTTCATAACGATGTAATGCATGAAATGATGATTTTTCCTCTTACATAATTTTGTTAATATGATGGAAACTCTAAATTCACTTCTTATCTCAATGACCGTGTACTTAGGCTCTAATTTTGTCCATTAAAGTGGACCTATCACAGGACAGTCAATGAATTGAGGTTCTTGGTACCCTCCCTAATAATAGGTCATTTCAACTTGTACATAAAGAGGTGATGACCTATATGCAATGTAATCTGGGGAAGGGTAAGGATCAGCACATCCTTCTTGATTGTAGATCATATTAGTTTGTCCAAGTGAGGGCGATGATCTATAATCGATGTAGCTCGGAGAAGGATAAGAATCAAGATCATGGTGTCCAGGGTTAGACCCTAAACACGGAGGTCTGGAACTATATCCCCAATCAGGATTATCCCAACTAGAAGATGGATGAGAATAAGTCTGGTTGGAATAATAATCATTTTGGGAATAAGTAGTGGTAGGAGGGTAGGAGTGGAAGGGATAGCACCGCCCATGGCTAGGTTCAGTTGACCCCAAAGGTTTGTTGACCCCAGCGGTTAAAGCACCCGTACATATGTGTAGCAAGGCTAGGTTCAGCTTGCCAGTGCATTTTTAGTAAGAGAGAGAGGTAGAAATATTATTTCAATAGTTTTCTCTCTTTTTAAATTCCCCGAGGCTCAACATCCTATTGGCCCTAAACACAATCTGTATTAGATTCCTTGTCCCCACCATCAATCCTCGTAGGGTCCCTGGCAATCGATGCTTTGGGATAGCATCGCCCATGGCAACCCCAGAACTCTGGCTTTCGACACTTCGGGATAGTGCCACCCATGGCATTTTGTAGCTAAGTTCAGACCCTGACAATCAATATTTTGGGGTAATGCCACCCATGGCATCTGAACCAGCATGAGATGCTTCCATGCCCCCAGTAGGATATTTAGATATCCTAGGAGACAAGCATCGAGGAGATGATATGTTATAATGCATCTTCAAGGGGATTATTTTACATCCCTCCTCTCCACGCTGGGAACTTGTCAAATCAACTTGTGTCTTTGAGCTACTCCTAAGTCAACTTTTTGGGAAAACATTTTCAGAACGGATACACTTTTTTTTTTGGCATTATTCTTCTTTATGCACACTGAACCAGACCAGTGTGTGATTTTTGGGTGTCTAGGTTACCAAGTCCCGCAAACCAAAGGGCAGGCAACGGGGCTGAATACACCCTAAGCCTTAGACTTAATACAATGACCTCGCAACTCCCTCAACCTCTTGAGGAATAGTCCAGATCTTAACAAATACGTGAGTGTTTAAGCCCTAAAACAAACCCAAGAGGCCTAAAGTCGGTATCCCTCACTTATCTCCTTTTCTCTAGCACTTCAGGACTTTATTTATTCATTTATTCTAGCCTAGAACTTAGGTAACTTTTCCATAATCAATTGTTAAGACCATCACAATTTTTGCACATTTTCTCTCTATGTCTCTCCTCAATATATTTGAAATTCAGCTCAAAAGATTTCATCTCTTTCTTTCTTTTCTTTCTTTTTTTTCTATTTTTTGTTTTTGTTTTGTTTTTGTTTTTTTTTTATGCAAGATGGATGCCTAATTGCATGCGGAATATGTATAAATCCTATGAACAACCTCAGGTTATACACCCCCATGCCTGAATCTGAAAATGTCCTCATTGAGAAACAAAAGCCAGGAAAGATATTACCTGAGGTGGAGTTGGAATATCTTGTAAATCGGGTTCTGGAAGGGAAGCAGAAGGAGACCCAAAGATGATACATAACAAACCTACCCTGGCAAGTAAGTAACCCAATATGTTGGCCAGTTGGTGATGGATAGTGATGCCTATTGCTCGCCAGATACAAGTGAAAAGAGGGTACTCCTGAGCTATTTTTGGAGGTTTTACATAATACACATGAGTAGTGACCTCCAGGAGTGTGCAGCGAGGAAGCCAAGGCTCCTCAAGCAGATATGTGTGGGTTACAGAGGGTGTAACGAAGCATACCCTAAGACTGATGGGCTGACATGGAAAAGCGTCGATCCAAACTCGCCACTCTACCAAAAGGTGTATTGGTCTGAATATTCCCATGTTAATCAAAAGTGTGAACAGAGATTTTAGGAAGCTGGTTCTATATGAGTTGAAGTCTCTCAGGTGCAGGGTAAGGAAGAGGGTCCATGAGGGCTTGAGAGGTTCAGCATTCTTTCTTGACAACCATTCTAGTTCCTGACTATCATCAAAAGCAGCCTTAGTTACTGATTGCCTTTCATGCTGCATATCATTGGTATGCACATCCTGGAAATGGCCCAAATGCTCATCGTTCAAATTGAACCGCTCAAGGGTGTCACTCATTTCATTATCATGTAGAAGTGGGTTGGAAGTAATAGGTTTGTGAGTGTCCTCAATAATGACATTCCCAGGTTCTTGTTCAATGCTAAGATCCTGTTCCTCGGGTGTATAGATGCTTTCCTCAAGAGTAGTAATTGCTTCCATTTCTTCCGACTATTTAAGAGGATGATCTTGATAGTCAAAGGTATGTAGGAATCTAGATTTGGCTAATTCAGTCAGATCCTTAAGGGGTAGGTCCTCAAACAAAACATAATCGCCCCTAGGGTCACTCCATACTCTAAGTCTGGGCCCCTCAAAGTCATCATCATCCTCTTCGACATTTTGCCTATCCCTTTTCACTCTAAGACTCAAAACAACCTTTCATATTAGGATCAAATGCTTCCTCAACAATCAACTCTTCGTATCCTTGTGAGCAATATTGTTTTAATTCTTCCAATTCCGTCTCAATTTTCTCATGGTCGCTTGGGTTGGGGACGTGTGAATGCTCAGAATATTCAATGACAGGTGTTGGTCCCCTTGATAGAGTGTGGTTATTATCACTTCCTTCTAGTATCATTTCATCCAACATCCAAGACTCCTGAACTTTATTAACTTCTGCATCACAATCCTCAAGGAGCTCTAACTGAGGTGCAAGGTCCTCATAAGGTATATGTTCATCATCCCTAGGATGGGGTACAAATTCCACCTCAAAATTCATCATGGGAGTTCAGTTGACTATTTGACTGCAACCCTTTTTATCAAATGTAACAAAGATACTATCATGCTGGTTGAGTTCATCTAATGGGCCCATTTTCTCCTTCCAATTAAGATCAAGTCGATAGTGACCAAGATTGCCTTCTGGTGGACATATCTCATGAGAGACGTCTATGTGATAGCTACTCCTCAAAACAGGATCTCTGTTGTCATTGTTTTCATTGAAATTATCTTGGTAATCGGGGGTATAGAGGTAGGGATCAGAATTGACTGTAGGAGGGTCGCTAAGCTGGCTAATCTCTTTCGTTAATCTTTGACTATTCCTCAAAATCTCTCCAATAGAATCCATCATTTCTTTATGTTGTTTTTGCATTTCTATCATAAAAGAGGAGAGACTACTATCCGATTGGAGAGGATAGTCAAGATCAGGGTTATAATCCATAGGA
Source organism: Thalassia testudinum (assembly GCA_037157565.1). Lineage (NCBI taxonomy): Eukaryota > Viridiplantae > Streptophyta > Magnoliopsida > Alismatales > Hydrocharitaceae > Thalassia > Thalassia testudinum. Next base: position 82,377,186 of record JAZHRO010000024.1, read on the forward strand.
GTTTTTGTCCAACTGGGGTGTAAGAATCATCATGGGAGGGTGGGTTGGGCATAGTCATGGATGGGTTAGGGATGGTGTATCCCTCTCCTAGGTTCTGCCCATGATCACAAGATTGGGGAATAATCAGACCAATGTTCCTATAGTAGGAGTAGAAAGGATCCCATTGTTCATCAGATGATGGATCACTATAAGTCATGGGAATGGAATTTGGCGTTCTGGGGTAAAATTAAGAAGTGAAGTAGCTATTGCAATCCATTTGAAAACACGACTTGAACAACACACCCCAATTAAACACAAGGCAATGGGGCTCTCTTTTCTTTCTTAGATTAGATTTAAGCCAACCTCCAATCTACTCCTTAAAGTTGTCAAATGGGGTCAAGTTTGCACCCGTCCATTCCCACTTTAGTGGTATAAGAGGGAGCTGTGACTTGAGATCCCTGACAAGCTCTTTGGAGAAGAACAGAGGTCATTTACGTTCTTTCTTGGTGGCCAAAGAATTTTCACAATCAATTACGGGCCCTAAGTCGACCTTCGTGTGCCCTAGAACTTACACCTTGCTTCAATGATACTCTCAGGTGATCAAGTGAGAAGTAACTCCAAGGATGAACAAAGGGATGCAAGTAGGGTGAACCCTTCCTTTGAGGCGATGCGTATGTGAAGCCTCTTAACTACCCTTTTGTTCCTTTAAGGGGTGTCCCCCTCCGTGAAGTATCAAAACACTTGATTAAAAGATAGTACCACCACCACAAAGCAAGATAGGAGGGTATGCACCGATAAAGAGATCAGTGCCTATAGCCTTAGAGCCTTAGTGCGGTGCCTAATGTGCGTGCTCGGTGCCTAATGTGCGTGCTCTGTGCCAGAAGTGTGCATCACACCACAAATCATTTTTTTGATTTTGAAAACACAGGCAAGTCCCTTTGAATCAAATCAAGTGTGATTTGGTTTTAAGGTCAAATCTGATTATCAATCCCAATTTCAATTAGGCGACCATTGAATTAGGTCAATTCAATCAGTTTGGTGGTCTTGAATTTTAATCTAAATGCAAATGCATGAACAGGACCTGGATGTAAAGATAGAAAGGTATACCTATCTCCAGCAATCTTCGTGCAAATATGTATGCAATGAAGAGAAGACATCTAGTATGCTACTCAATCACCCCTAAATGCGCGCACCTAAGGGCATGCAACTCCTAAATAAGTAGCTCGATAATTTCTTTTGTTTGTTTTAGGTCCAAGCAAGCAGAAATATAATTCTCACGTGCAGAAAAAATATAGCCCCTAGCCTCTAAAGAATGTGGGGACAGACCCCCAAAAATCAACCCCAATTACTACAAAGGCAAGAAGACAAAAATAAAATTTGTGACAAAGGAGAATCCCATGTGAAAGCAGGATCCAGGTCTCCTACGTCTTCTTCGCGTGTGGACGTCGCTCAAGGTCGATGTCATCACTCTACTGCACCTGTCGCCTCGTCAGATTCCTCGCATAGAAAAGATAACAACTGGTCAAATCACTGTGTAACTCAGAATAATCAGAAATAAAAATTAGGTGAATCTATTGCATCTGTTGCCTCCCCGGCAACGACGCCATTTGATCTAGCATTTTCGCTTGCAAAAAAAAAAATGCATTGTAGTAAATAATATGGTGGAAAGACTTCAATCAAAGTTACTAAAATACTGAAATTATACCACACTTCAAGTCGTATCACAGGGAGGTGTAGAACCAATAAGATCACCAATATTAATTTCACATAAAATCATGTCCAAGAAAAATAGATTGCCATTGATATCAACTCAACATGGGAGGAAAAACAAAGTGCATTAACTAGTAAATCAAATCCTCCACTGTTGTCACAAAAATTCAAGAAGAGAAGGGCCTCCCACAAGTTTGCAGTAATAAAATAATCAATATCAAAATCAAATTCTTAGCAAGGGCATCGAATGTAAATATTAAAGGAGCTTTCCCTATAGCAAAATAGGGGATGCTTTCACCTTTCTCGCGTGAGGAGAAGTGTTGGCTGGAGGCGCAAAGCTCCAAGGAGGTCGAGGATGCGAAGAGGTTTCCGATGATGGTGCTTCCATGGTGGGAGGTGGCTGGAGCTGCCGCCAGCATCGAGGAGGAGGTGCAGTAGTGGTGGGGGCTGCTACCGCTGTTTGGAAGTTGCACGCGGTCGAGGGGGCCTCACCGAGGGTGGAGCTACATACGTCACCTCTGGTGGTGAATGGGAGGCACTGGAGGGTCTTTGTTGACGCTGTTGGGTTCTTCCGTGAAGAATGAAGAAGGAGAGGAGGTCAGGCATCTCCTCCATATGTAGGTGGCTGCGCATGGAGGCGTACGTGAAGGATGGAGTATGCGTGGGCTGCTGCGTGTTAGGCAGAGTACGTGATGAGGGAACAACTATGTTTGCGCAAAGGAGAGGGCACACTGGAGAGGATGAAGCACGGTGGTCGCAAGTAGAGTTGCTGCTGGAGCACGGTGCGAATCTTCAGCCGTCCAGGATGGGTTCCCAAACGACTTAACTAAAAGGCAGGCACATGGTTGAAGGCTCTGATGGTGGCTCGCGATGGTGGAGTTGGGCGCACGGTGTAGGTTGAGAGAGGAAGGATATGGAGCACTGTTGAACGCACGGGTTGCTACGCTAACGTGTTTGGTTTTGAAAACCTGTCGTTGTAGTTTGAAAGGGAAGAACTCGTGTTCAACTAATAAAATTTATACCGGAATGAAAATCCCGAGTCAAACTCAGGGAGGCTACATCGATCTATATTTGTAATTATATTTTTTAGAATTTTTCTTGAAAAGTGAGGCGATGTAATTACAATAAAGCCATAATAACAATCAGACTTAACGAGAGAGAGAGAAAACATGCATTCAATAATTCAAAATGTTTATACAATAAAACTAAATAAGAATTACACTAGAAAGCGAAAAATCAGCTACACTAGAAAGCAGGAAAATTCTACACTAGAAAGCTGTAAAGAAGAATGGGAGAGAGAAGTTATCCTCCTTGACGATCACTTGGAGGACAAGCCGAACGAGACGCCGCCTGGACAAAGGATAGAGTGGGAAGAAGGAGATCGAGGCAGGAGGAATGAGAACGGAGTAGCACATCATCGTCGTCGCGGGATCTGCTTCCGAAATGAGAGCGAAAGTTGACTTTATCTCGCGAGGAGCATCCTGGGTGTGGGACAAGCTTCTCTTGAGCTTTGGAGAGGTAGAGAAGAGAAGGGATGAGAATTTCGTATGGAGGGGGTCTCCTTTTATAGTTGCAAGGAGTGGGGGCAATTTGGTCATTACAATTCTAAAAACATTAAATCAAGGGTCTTTAGTGACAGATAAAATCGTCGCTAAAGCTCCATTGTGGGCGTAGTGCCCACGCGCGGCTACTCGCCTCCTCACACGTAACGTACGCACACGTCCAGCTGATCTCAGCCGTCCGATCGTGAGATTGGACGACTTAAATCGCGCTACCGCCTGCCTCCTTTGCGCGCCCGCCTGCATGCGATTCCGCGTGAGGTGCGGTGTGCAATAGCGCATAGGACGGATTGGGTACCCGCAGCTGCTCGATCGTGATTGAGTGGTCGCGGAGCCTGCTCACCCGTGCTCTAGCACCTGGTCGCGAGGAGTCGATCGCACACCACTTGCTCGGGATAGTGCTTTCACCCGCTGCGCTGCGTCGTCGAGATGGTCGCGCGGATGAATTCAGGTGCGCGCATCCACAGCCGTTGGATGCGCATTCAACGGCAGAGAAGCGGTGCTCTAATTCAAGAAGAGAAGGTGCGGCGGGTGCTTCGATCGGTTGGGTGGCTGAGATGGCGCCACATGGCACCATCTGAGCCGTCCATCTTCTGGATGATGTAGATGGTGCCACGGTTGTCAGATTGAGTCGATTTTCGTGCCGTTAGGCTACGATCGTCGATCCGAATCCATCCGTGTGGTCAGATTTGTCGTTTGAAGTGTGGATTCACACCATCTTGGCCCTTGATCTTCTAGGATTCCTTGGTCTCTATCTGATGCTACAGATGTCTGATTAGGGCGATCTTGGAGTCGTTGAACTCCAATCGTCACCCTGATCACATCTGTATGGTTGGATCTTTGATCCGAGGCCCCGATACAATGTTTGCCCTGTCCATGAACATAAAAGGAGACAATTAACCTCCATTTTATTTAAACTAATCTCAATGCAAGATGATGCATGTTATGCAATATTTATAGTATGCAATGCAATCCTATGCTTAAGAACATGCATAAATAGACATCTTAAGTAGTGTAAACATGTTTACACCATACCCCCATGCCTATCTTTTTCTTGTCCCTAGCAAAAACTATATGCTATTTATAAAAGAATCAGGTTGGACTATTTGGGCATGAGTTATTTTCAATCACTAAGAAAATGTCTACTTAGGATCTGAACTTTCAAAGACACAACAATGCCCAAGTATCTGCCAAAATGCAGACCGCCTCAAGCCCTCGCCTTATTCAAAGAAAAATTTCTTTTTCTCTTTTTCCCCTTTTCTAATTTTTTTGGATTTTCAAGTTTTAGGGTTTAAGAGTAGCTTTCTACGGCCATTCGACTCACTCAAGATTTGATGAGAACCCTATGTTTTAAGCTTCTTATTGTGAATGTGATAGACTCGTTGACCGGCAGTTAAAACGGACTTCGGATTTCTACGCCTCTAGATGACCTAAAAAAAAAATCTGCCTAAAGGTGTATCTTTACAACCGGTAGCTTTCTTCCTACTTTTATTTTTTTTTATGGGGTAAACACAAGGGTGAATCCAGTGTATATCTCCCCAGTTTATTCTACTTCTCTGCTTCTTCCTAAGTGTTTTGGGATTTTTCAGTACATTTATTGAGTTGGGTTCTGGACAACCGATCGATGAGCTGTTACCACCGACAACTTGCCAGCCATACTCGTGCGGCAAAGTGTGGTTTATTTTTTTTTTTTCTTTTCTCCTTTTTTTTTCTTTTTTTTTCTTTTCAAGTAGGTGGCTTCCCTGGTCTAAGATTTACCTAAAGGCAGCAAAAAGAGAATGGTCCAGTGACTGGGCTATGGACAACCTACCTATGAGCTGTTACCCACGATAACTTGCTAGCCATATCACCCTAGAAGGTTCATTAGCTACCCAATTTTCATTAAAATCACCTAACAACGAGTCAGTGCAAAGAAAGTGTGTAGATGCTTAAAACTCAAAGTTCCCTCAAATCAGAGAGCGGGTTGATAAGTCGTGTACTTATCACCCAAACTTATTTACTCAAATTACAATAAAATTAAGGTTGGCGAGGACTCGAAAAACAAATCCACATTTTAGTGGATACACGGGCTGATTAAGTCCAAAGACCTGAAGGGTCTTTGTGTTCAGATCCTAATGTAAAATTTCCTAAGATTGAAAAGTCCTAATGTCCAACTATTCCTTCCTTTTTTTATTTTTATTTTTTTATATATAAATAAGAATAGAAAAATAATTTACATGAATTTCACAAAGCTAGCTAAATGATTCAAAAATGAATCCACCCCCCCATTCCTAGCTGATGAAATGTCCACATTGAAAAAGAGACATGAAAGAAAGGGTAGAGTATGAAAGATGTCACCTGACTATGAAGCTCATATCAACTTTGTCTCATATGTACAACTGTTGAGTTTAATGTTGTCAGCTAGGCGAAGTCTAGCCAAAGAAGTCACAAAATGGCTAGAGCAACCGTGTCTGAGATGGGTTCTGGAAGAATACGCTCAATAACAGGCTTCAGACGTTGACTGTTGACTTTAAATGTGTTACCTGTCTTTGGGTCAGAAATCTGAATGGCTCCATTTGGAAAAAATCTGGTCAATTATGAATGGGCCATTCCATTTAGATCTAAGTTTGCCAGGAAAGAGCTTAAGTTTAGAATCGAATAACCAGACCTTCTGGTTTGGCTCAAAGCTCTTACGGGAAATCAGTTGATCATGTAGAGCTTTGGTCCGAGCCTTGTAGATCTTGGCATTCTCATATGCATCATTTCTAAGCTCCTCCAACTCAGATAGTTGGAGTTTCCTGGTCTTCCCAGCTAAATTCAGATCTAAATTGCATTGTTTGATCGCCCAGAATGCCCTGTGTTCAATCTCTACGGGTAAATGGCATGCCTTTCCATACACCAAATGGAATGGAGACATGCCGATGGGTGTTTTATACGCCATACGGTAGGCTCAAGGAGAGTCCTCAAGCTTTTGAGTCTAGTCCTTGTGATCAGGCCTAACCATTTTTTGCAGAATGTTCTTGATCTCCCGATTGGAGATCTCAGCTTGTCCATTCGTCTAGGGATGGTAAGGTGTGGAAATTCGGTGATTAACCTTGTATTTGGCCAACAAATTCCTGAATTGGGCACTAGTAAAATGAGTGCCACCATCACTAATGATGGCCCTCGGAAACCCGAACCTACTGAAGATATTTTTCTTGAAAAAATTGATAACCACCTTATGGCCATTGGTTCGGGTGGGAATTGCCTCAATCCATTTGGACACATAATCAACAGCAACAAGAATGTACTGATGTCCAAATGAAGGGAGAAAGGGTCCCATGAAATCAATGCCCCAAACATCGAAAATTTCAACAGGAAGAATTGGGTTTAGGGGCATAATATCTCTCTTAGTTATGCTCCCGAGTGCCTGACATCGAGAACATGACCTTGAAAAATCCTGGGCATCCTTAAATAAAGATGGCCAATAGAAGCCAGATTGCAAGATTTTTGCAGCCGTCTTTTTCCCGGAGAAATGTCCACCACACCCAGATGCATGGCAGAACTTGAGTATACTGTTGAATTCATTCTCCGGTGTACATCAACGAATAATCTGATTAGAGCCAATGTGGTACAGCTCAGGGTCCTCCCAGAAATAGTATTTGGCCTCAGATTTGTGTCTATCCATTGTTGCTTGGTCCAATCTTGGAGGATTTGACCAACGGCCAAATAGTTAACAGTGTCAGCGAACCATGAGGTGTGGACACCTAAAACTGTAAGAATAGTTTCGTCTGGAAAAGTGTCTGCAATCGGAAAGTCCGGATGAGAGGAATCACCTAGGAGTCTCGACAAATGATCCGCTACCACATTTTGTACCCCGATTTTATCCTTGATTTCAAGATCAAATTCTTGAAGCAGAAGAATCCAATGAATAAGCCAGGGTTTAGCATCCTTTTTGGCCAAGAGATGTCTCAAGGCCACGTGGTCGATATAGATGATAACATGAGACCCTAAGAGATAAGCCCTGAATTTTTTCAAAGAAAACACTATAGCTAGTAATTCCTTTTCAGTAACAGTGTAATTCCTCTGGGCTTCATCTAGAGTTTTACTAGAGTAGTAGATGACAGAGGGCTTTCTATCAATTTTCTGACCCAAGACAGCCCCGACCGCGTAATCAAAAGCGTCGGTCATGATCTCAAAAGGGGCTGTCCAAATTGGTGGTTGCAAAACTGGAGCACAGGTGACTGCCATTTTCAGGAAATCAAATGCCTTTCGGCATGATTCGTCAAAAACAAATAGCATTTCTTTGGTAAGAAGATTGCTCAGGGGACGAGCAACCTTCGAGAAATCCTTGATAAATCTTCGATAGAATCCCACATGGCCAAGAAATGATCGGATTTGTTTAACAGATGTGGGAGGAGGAAGTTTAGCGATAGCATCAACCTTAGCTTTATCCACTTCAATTCCCAGTTCAGAGATTACATGACCCACAATGATGCCTTCTTGGGTCATCAAATGACTCTTTTCCCAGCTAAGGACCAATGGTGTTTTGATACATCACTTAAGAATCATTTCTAGATTATCCAAACAAGAGTCAAATGATTCTCCAAAAATAGAGAAATCATCCATGAAGACTTCCATAAACTCCCACCATGTCAGAAAATATGGCTAGCATACACCTTTGAAAAGTCGCAGGTGCATTGCATAACTCGAAAGGCATCCTACGAAAAGCAAAGGTTCCGTAGGGACAGGTGAAAGTAGTTTTTTCCTAATCCTCAGGATGGATAGGAACTTAGTTGTATCTCGAGTAGCCATCAAGAAAACAGAAGTACTTCTGCCTGGCTAATCTTTCCAAGATTTGATCGATGAAGAGTAGGGGAAAATGATCCTTTTTAGTGGTTGTGTTCAGCTTCCTATAATCAATACAAACCCTCCAAGAGGAAGCTGAATGAGTTGTGACAGATTCTCCTCTCTCGTTAGTCACAACGGTAATCCTGGCTTTCTTCGGAATAATCTGCATGGGACTTACCCAAGGACTATCAGAGATTGGATAAATAATTCCTGCATCGAGCCACTTGATGATTTCCTTTTTGACCACTTCTCGCATATTTGGATTTAATCTCCTCTACATCTGGCGAGAAGGATGAGATCCATCTTCCAAGAATATTCTATGATTGCGGTAAGATGGCTCGATCCCCTTGAGGTCATGAATGGTCCAACTAATTGCCTCCTTGTGTTCCTTTAGGACCTTGATCAATTTAATCTCTTGCTCCTCTGTCAATTTAGCACTGATAATCACAGGGAGCATCCTCTGAGGTCCTAAAAATTGATATTTCAAATTCTCAGGCAATGGTTTCAGTTCAAGCTAGGGCAGGTTGATGATTGATGGTAAGGTAGATGCTGAAGACTCAACAAGAGGAAGAGGTTGTGAGTGAACAAAATCAATAACCTCTTCAGTAGATGGCAGGTCAACCATAGAGGGTTGCGGGTCGAATTCGTCATCAAAGGAGGAACTTTCGATTGAAGAAACCATCAAACAAGTTTCAATGTTTTCATTATCCTCCTCAAGTTCCTCAATAAATCCACAATCCTCAAATTTATTGATCGCCTTAAAAATAACCAATTTCATTTGTTGATCCCCAAAGGTGATTTCCATGCTACCATTTTCACAATTAATGTTGGCCTTAGCAGTAACCAGGAACAGACGTCCTAGAATGATGGGCGTGTTCCTCAGATTATCAGGTACATCCATGTCAAGGATAAAGAAATCTACAGGAAAATAGAAATCCTTGACCTTAACTATAACATCTTCAATAATGCCTCACGGATTTGTGACCAAGCAATCTGCTAACTGTAGCGTTACTGAAGTTGGCCGAATTTCACCTAATCCAAACTTCTCGTAAAGAGAAGTCGGAATTAGGTTGATGGATGCACCCAGATCCAAAAGTGCTCTATCAAATGTGTAATCTCCGATGACGCAAGAAATCAACGGAGCACCTGGATCTTTCTTTTTCTGAGTGAGGTGGTGCAGGATAACAGAATTAGCCTGCTCAGAGAGTACCACCTTCCTCGGAACAGATTCTCTCGACTTACGCTTTTGTGTACATAAATCCTTTAAAATTCTTGTGTAAGCCGGTATGTGCTTGATAGCATCAAGGAGTGGGATATTGATCTCAACATTCTTAAATAGATTCAGAAGCTCCTCATTGCTATCAACAGACTTCTTCTTCTTTGATTTAATCAAGGCTTCAGGAAAAGGAACATAAGTCAGATATTTGGAATTAGGTTCCTGAGCCTTGATTTCTCCTCCAGAATTCTCCTCTCTCTCCTCAAGTTCTTCAGGATTCAGAAGATCAGAATAGTGTGGTTGTGGATCCTAAGTCTGCTTACCACTCCTCAAGGTGACAGAATTTGCAGATGCATAAGAATTTGGGTCTTGGGGAGGGTTAGGAAAGATTGGGGGGGCTTGATTAGCCAGGAATTGTTGATTTGCAGAAGAAGAAGAGAAGGAGGAACCTTGCTCAACCACCTGAGCATGTGCATGTGGGTCCCTCTGATTTCCGTACCCATGGGCTTGGTTGCCTGAATTCATAATATTTCGTAGGTTGGGTATGGGTTGGGATGGTAGAGATCCAGGTTGACGAGAGTTAGCAATGAGCCCGGACTGCAAGTTGTCTAGTGAGGTTTTCATTTGCTGCATGAGCTAGAGCATGGATCCTTGCATCTCTACCATTTGTCGGTTCAAACCAGCCTGCCCTGCGGGTTGACGGGCATTCCAAGCTGGCTAATTAACCTGATTTGGAGGCAACTGAGTATATAGATGACTCTGACCCATTGGTCGTTGCAGACCATAGTTGCCAGGTCGAAATTGGGTCTGTTGCCCTGGGTTTTTCCAAGAGAAGTTAGGGTAGTTTCTTCAACCCAGATTATAGGCATTAGAGTAGGGGTTGGATCTAACATTCTCTTGTATAGCATAGATATCCTCATAGGGTGAGGATGGAGAGAAAGAAAGGGAAGGATCAGAAAAATTGGGATCAAAGGCCCCAGTTTGGAACCTGTGGGGTTCCGAAAAATGCTAACTCACAGGTTGAGCCGCATCGAGTTGATTCACAAACTCTTGTCTAGAAGGAGCTCGTGAAGAATGGAATCCCAAATTTTGGGATTGAGTGGATTGAGAGTTGTTCATAGAATTGCTAGCCATCCACTCTTCCATTCTCTCAGCAACCAAGTCCACCTTATCAAGTTTGTTACAAATCAATTCCATATCAAATGAATGAGAGCCATGGACTTCATTGACATTTGATCCGGGTTGCTGGGACCGGTTAAATGTATCCATGGAGGCATGATTGATTGAATTCTCGCTCATTTCCTTAAATAAATCGTGTGCACTATCTGCATCTTTATTGAGGAAATTGCCTCTGCAAGAAGCATCCACATGATTTCTAAGTTGCTCAGTCAACCCATGATAGAAGATCTGCACGAGTTGCCATTTCAGCACCTCGTGGTGTGGCCACCTCCGCAATAGGTCCTGGAATCGCTTCCAGGCCACATGAAACTACTCCCCCAGCCGCTGGGTAAAGGTAGTGATTGCCCGTCTCAAAGCATTGGTATGTCCAACTAAGAAGAATTTCTTCAGAAAGGTCGATTTCAACTCATTCCAAGTTGCAATTAGTCTTCCTATTGTCATGTACCAATGCACGGCCTTATCCCTAAGAGAGTGGGGGAAGAGCCTCATGATCATTTACTCCTCGCTTACGTTTCGTGCCTTGGTGGTCTGGACCAAAGTGGTCAAGTCCTCCAAGTGCTGAAACAGATCTTCGGAGCCAAGCCCATGATAATGTTTGATCAGGCTTAACACCTGGGGCTTGATTTCTACGTCACTGGCTAGAATCTGGATGCCGGGACGTTCCCCGTAATTTTAAGGATCATAAAAATCCTTCAAGGGCTGAACGCCCCGCATTCTCTAGAACCATTCCTGCATTCTCTGCATTTATTCCAGCTGCCTTCGAAATTCTTCCTGTGGATTTCCAGGCAGAGGAGGCTGTTGGTCGGCCATGGGATCAATTTGACCAAAATCCAATTTGTACCTCCTAGAATACTCTAATGGTCCTTCCAATCGGGGATTCAATGACCGTCTTCCCAGCATAAACTAGGAGCAGGTCGGAAGGACTGGGGATAGGGACCCTGCAGCACAACAAAACAACGCTGTCCTTAAGTGAGCTAGCCTAAGGATCTTCTGACTCCCAAAACCTGCCTTAAGATTGTAAATGATTTACTCTACTTGCGTCTGCTCAATCCAACCAGTTAGAAGGAGGGACTGGGGAGAAGGTTCTTCCTTCGGCTTTCGCCTCCGGTTCCTAGTGTACCCCCTAGCCGCGGTCGTTTGACGCTACTCCCTTAGATAGACATCAGATTAATCAGTACAAGTAAGTTAATCAAAGACAACCTCAGACTAGGCCCTGAAGAGCGAATCAGACCTTAAGGCCAACGTCTACTCAATTTTATTAAAGCTTGGGATTGTGGTGCTTATGGAATGTGATGGGCCCTTAAAATGGGTTGTGCCCTTAATGATTGATTGAGATTTGTGTAAGTGCATGCACAACCAGGGTTTTCAAGCAAGATTATTTGTGATGCGTGGATTTTAATGTTCAAATCTTGCTTAAGTAGCTTTTAGTGTTTCAAATTAGGTGGATTGCAATCAAGTTTCTAGGCAAACCAAGTTATCAAACACGGGTGAAGATTGTTTTCCTTTAAAACCAGAAAGAAAGTGGAGTGGCTGGAATAGACCTAGATTGAAAACCCTAAGAAGGAGCTACTTGATGAGTTGATTTTAAGTAGAGTGGTGTGGCCTAAACAACTCAAACAACTGGCCACAAATGCACCACTAAGTTAGGCACACAAAGATGGTTAACCTAGAATGATTTCTACTCTTTTATGTGTTGCTTTGTGTGTACCGGTTCCACAGATCAGAACTCGGTTGAGTAAAAACAAATCAATTAGGTTAAGTGCCTTGAATGTGGGTGTACGTTGTGTGTTTATTGAAAATTACCCCACAAGATTATCTTTTTGTTATTTTTTTTTATAAATGAGGGTGGAATGAATGTGAGTGAGAATACAAATAACCAAACTATTCCTAGGATTTATGCAAACACCTAAGTTAATTGGAATTTGGATTTAATGTGGCAAATGAAATCTATGGAGGGGGAAAGAATGAGGAGCACTTACAGTTGTCTTCAACTGCACTTTACTCTAGTCTACCGCTTGATGATTCCCTAATGGAGGTCTCTGCAAAATAATAACACAAGAGAAAGCAAGTTAGAAAATAATAAAGTGCGTGAAATGCGAAAAGAAGATCGGAAATCGTTGCCTCCTCGGCAATGGCACCAAAATGTTGAACACACGGGTTGCTACGCTAACGTGTTTGGTTTTGAAAACATGTCGTAGTAGTTTGAAAGAGAAGAACTTGTGTTCAACAAATAAAATTTATACCGGAATGGAAATCTCGGGTCAAACTCAAGGAGGCTACGTCGATCTATATTTGTAATTATATTTTTTAGAATTTTTCTTGAAAAGTGAGGCGATATAATTACAATGAAGCCATAATAACAATCAGACTAAACGAGAGAGAGAGAGAGAGAGAAAACATGCATTCAGTAATTCAAAATATTTATACAATAAAACCAAATAAGAATTACACTAGAAAGCGAGAAATCAGCTACACTAGAAAGCAGGAAATTCTACACTAGAAAGCTATAAAGAAGAATGGGAGAGAGAAGGTATCCTCCTCGACGATCTCTTAGAGGATGAGCCAGATGAGACGTCTCCTGGAGGAAGGAGGATGGAGTAGGAAGAAGGAGATCGAGGCAGGAGGAATGAGAATGGAGCAGCACATCGTCATCGTCGTGGAATCCGCTTCCGAAATGAGAGCAAAAATTTGACTTTATCTCGCGAGGAGCATCCTGGGTGTGGGACAAGCTTCTCTTGAGCTTTGGAGAGGTAGAGAAGAGAAGGAAGGGATGAGAATTTCGTATGGAGGGGGTCTCCTTTTATAGTTGTAAGGAGTGGGGGCAATTTGGTCATTACAATTCTAAAAACGTTAAATCAGGGGTCTTTAGTGACGGATAAAACCGTCGCTAAAGCCCCATTGTGGGCGTAGTGGGCATTGCCCGCGCGCGGCTGCTCGCCTCCTCTCACGTAACGCATGCACACGTCCAGCTGATCTCAGCGATCGGATGGCTTAAATCACACTACTGCCCGCCTCCTTTACATGCCCGCCTGCGTGCGATTCCGCGTGAGGTGAGGCGTGCAATAGCGTGTGGGACGGATTGGGCGCCCGCAGCCGCTCGATCGCAATCGAGCGGTCGTGGAGCCCGTTCACCCGCTCTTCAGCACCCACTCGCGAGGAGTCGATCGCGCGCCGCTTGCTCGTGATAGTGCTTTCGCCCGCTGCGCTGCGTCATTGAGATGGTCGCACGGATGAATTCAGGCGCGCGCATCCACAGCCATTGGATGCGCATCCAACGGCGGAGAAGCGACGCTCTGATTGAAGAAGAGAAGGTGTGGCAGGTGCTTCGGCCGGTTGGGCGGCTGAGATGGCGCCACGTGGCACCATCTGAGCCATCCATCTTCTGGATGATGTAGATGGTGCCACGATTGTCGGATTGAGTCGATTTTCGCGTCGTTAGGCTGCGATCGTTGATCCAAATCCATCCATGTGATCAGATTTTTTATTTTAAGTGTGGATTCACACCATCTTGGCCCTTGATCTTCTAGGATTCCCTAATCTCTATCTGATGCTACAGATGTCTGATTAGGGCGATCTTGGAGTCGTTGAACTCCAATCGTCGCCCTAATCACATTTGTACGGTTAGATCTTCGATCCGAGGCCCTGATAAAATGTTTGCCCTATCCATGAACATAAAAGGAGACAATTAACCTCCATTTTATTTAAATTAATCTAAATGCAAGATGATGCATGTTATGCAATATTTATAGTATGCAATGCAATCCTTTGCTTAAGAACATGCATAAATAGACATCTTAAGTAGTGTAAACATGTTTACATTAAGCACGGTGATGAACTTGGAGATGCAGTGGAGAACGGGGTTGTGGGTGTCGGTGCTGTCACCACTGACTGCGGTGGTGGTTGTCGGAGGTGAGATGCGGTGGTGGTTGTCGAAGGTGAGACACGGTGGTGGTTGTGGCGTTGGCAGTGGAGTAGTTGCCTCCTCCCTCTAGAGAGGGAGAGAGTTGGAGGGGGAGGACCTCTCGTCAGAGAGGAGATGGATCTCCCAGGGGGACCCATCCCCGCATTTAAATAAGGAGAGAGAGAGTCAGAGAAGGGAGGAGTCAAAGAGAGAATATTTGTGCAAGAGAGAGATTGGAGGAGAAAAAGAGGTAGATTATTTTTTTTCTCTTTTGTCCTTTTACTTTCTTTCCTTTTCTCTTGGAGTGGCTTCCAACTCTCCAACTGGGATGAAGAGATTATGGGAAGAGAAAGATTCGTGAGGGAGAGAGAGAAATAAGGTTTGTTTTCCCTTTCTTTGTTTCTTTCTTTTTTTTTTGTGTGATTTCCAAACACTCCTATGAGGAATTTCCTAATTAGGATAGAGTCCACTCCTTCCCAAAATTGGAGATGGGAAGTGGAGAACTCTTTCCTTTCTTATATGTGACAAATTAAATATCTGGCATTCTAAATTGAAAAGGATTCCACCCAAATACCCTTTCATAACGATGTAATGCATGAAATGATGATTTTTCCTCTTACATAATTTTGTTAATATGATGGATACTCTAAATTCACTTCTTATCTCAATGACCATGTACTGAGGCTCTAATTTTGTCCACTAAAGTGGACCTATCACAGGACAGTCAATGAATTGAGGTTCTTGGTACCCTCCCTAATAATAGGTCATTTCAGCTTGTACATAGAGAGGTGATGACCTATATGCAGTGTAATCTGGGGAAGGGTAAGGATCAGCATATCCTTCTTGATTGTAGATCATATCAGGTTGTCCAAATGAGGGCGGTGATCTGTAATCGATGTAGCTCAGAGAAGGATAAGAATCAAGATCATGGTGTCCAGGGTTAGACCCTGAACACGGAGGTCCGGAACTATATCCCTAATCAGGATTATCCCAACTAGAAGATGGATGAGAATAAGTCTGGTTGGAATAATAATCATTTTGGGAATAAGTAGTGGTAGGAGGGTAGGAGTGGAAGTGTGAATAGGATGTGAAAGGATCCACGATAGAACGGGAGGAAGAAAGGTGCCCTGCAATATAAATAATCAAACCTGTCCTTAAGTGGGCCAGCCTAAAGACCTACAAACTCCCAGAACCCATCTTGAGATGAAGAAACAATTTGATCTACTTCTTTCTAGTCAATCCAACCAATTAGAGGAAGGGGCTGGGGAGAAGGTTCTTCCTTTCGCTTACGCCTCCAGTTCCTAGTGTACCCCCCAACCACGATCGTTTGATTCTACTCCCCTAGCTAAACATCAGATTGAATGGTAGAAATAGACTAATAGAAAATAATCTCGATCTGAGCTCCGAAGAGAGAGTCCAATCCTTAAGGCCAACATCTACTCTGTTTTAATTAGGTTTAGGTTTGAATGTCTTTGGAATATGATGGGCCCTTTATCTGGGTTGTGCCCATAATGATTGATTGATATGTGTGTGCATGCACAACCAGTGATTTTCAAGTAAGATTATTTTTGGATGTGGTGAATTTTAGGGTTTAAATCTTGGTTAGTAGCTTTTAGAATTAACTTTAGGTATATTCAACCAAGTTTCGTTGGCACACTAGGTTTTGAAAGCATAGGTGAAGCTTTTTCCTTTAAAATCAAACTAAAAATGTGGAGTGCCTGGTTTAGTCTTAAAAGTTGAACCTATTTGGCAGCTACTTGATCAGTTATTTTTAGTTGAAGTAGTGCGGCCCAAACAACTCAAATAATTGGCCTGATGCATCACTTAATTAGGCACACAAGTGATTACATATTTTGATTTCTACTCAATTGTATGTTGATGAATGTACCAGTCCCAAAGATCAAGTTACCAGTTGAGTATGAAGAATCAGAAGAGGTTGTGTACCTCTGTGAGATTTTTTTTTTAATTTTTCTTTATATAAGCAGAGGGTGAGGTGGGAGGAGGTGACAACCAAACAATCAAAACTAACCTTAGGGTTTATGAGAACTCCTAAGTTAATTAGGGTTTGTATTATCAGGTGATGGAATGAAATCTAGTGGGTGGGGAGGTGGGGATAAACTTACAGACCCTTCAACAGTGCTTTACTCCAATCTACCACTTTTGCTTGCCTCGTAAAAGTACCTACAATCACAATAAGAAAGGAGAGAAGTGAGGTAAATGATAAGCCAAAAAATGCGAAAAATCAAAGAGCGTTGCCTCCCTAGCAACGACACCAAAATGTTGATGCGGAAAATCATCACAAAACGGTTTGAGTTTTTGAAAACTCGTTGTTGTAGTGCGATTTGCAAGGAAAAATCGTCAATAGATAAATTTTACCGAAACTCAAAAGGAATTCTGGGTCGAACATAGGGAGGTAGATGTTTGATTAAAAATCATTTTTGTTTTATTGTCATGAAGTAGATTAACTGGTCGAATTGAATCAAAACTAGCTTTCTACTTAAAGAATAATGAATAGAAGAGAGAAAGAGAGAATATTACAAATAAAGGCAAAATAGAGATAGAATAAACAGATATTTCATGACCACAAAATGATGTTTATTACAACTAATCACTACAACTACTCGTTACACTAGAAAGCAGAAAATCTACGCTAGAAAGTAATAAAAGAGAAGGTGGAGAGAAGTTATCCTCCTCGACGGTTGCTTGGAGGACGAGTCGCATTGACGGAGTGCCCGGAAGAACATGGTGAGATGTGGGACAAAGGAGAATGGAGACGGACGACGGAGAACAAGGCAGGGTGACGTCACAGCGGGATTCGCTTCCCAAATGGCAGTGAGAGGACAACCGCGGGATGCTCCACGAAGGAGGTGAGAAGGTGGAAAAAATGTATTTTTAACTCTAATGGAGCATCCTAGGTTTGGGACAAGCTCGTAGAGCCTTTGAGGGGGTGAGAGAAGAGAGGAAGGGATAAAGAATTTGAGTGGTAGGGGTCTCCTTTTATAGTTGTAGGGATGAAGGGCAATTTGGTCATTTTATACTTGAAAACATTAATTCAGGGTCTTTAGTGATGGATTTAAATGTCACTAAAGACCCCAAACGTGGGCTTAGTGCACTCGCCCGGGTGCCTTCTCTCCCCGTGCACTCAATGCTTCATCGAGAACCGCACACTCTCAGCCGTCCGATCAAGTGATCGGACAGCTTAAATGCCCACAGTGCTGCTTCTTCTTCATGCACATGGCACTCGCCTCTCCTCAGCTATTCAATCATTGATGGAGGGCTGAGATCACACACTGATTATGCTTGAGAACGTGCGTTGGGGCACATATGATTGCACGTACATGAATCACGCGCTCTCGTGTGGCCATGTCATGCTTCATCTGACTATCCGCTCACCATCCAACCGCTCAATTTAGCCCGTGCTTCTGATTTGAGGTGTGCGGAGTGATAATGAATTTTACGCGGTTTGTAAAATGCGTCGTTGTAATGTGCAAAACCGATCAACTCTTAAATTTATAAACCTAGATAGTGGGGTATCTAGGGTCATCCAAGGAGGCAATATGTTTGCAAAATTTAGGTCTCTTGCTTGGAAATAGAAATCACCTTTCTTTTTGATCTTTTCAACTATATCATTTTTTTAGGGTTTTGAAATGACGTGGGAAAATACGAGTTGTTGGCGGGAAAGTAAATAACAACTACGATCACTAAGCTAACACCTAAGTGACAAATAATTCCTCTCCCTAAGCTCACTCTAGGCACGTGGAGGCCCAGAGTAATTAGGGAGAGGGAGTGAAGAGTGCTAGAATCATAGCAATTAAGATGCAACTAAAAAGAAATTTCAAAGAAGGAAACTAGATTAATGAGAAAGTGTTTTACAGAAAAACCTAGTCGATGAATGCTTCTACTACTAGATAATTGCAATAAATAAAATAAAACACAAGTCCTCCTGAATTGTTGGTGAAGAGGGGAAGCTCCTTGCTCCAAGCTTAGGGGCTCCTAGGCTTGAAAAGGGTTCCTCCTTCTCCTTCCTTGAGATGCTCCTGCAAGGTGGAAGCTACCACCTTCAATGCTCTCCTTCAAGGGTGGGTGTGCACCACCCTTGCTCCTCCTTGCCTGGCCGTCCTCCTAGTGGTGGAGTGCTCCTCCTCCTTGGCATGGCACAAGGGAGAAGAAATGGGGAGAAGACGGCACCAAGGGGGTGGGTGATGTGCCCCCTTAATCTTCTTCTCTACTCCTTCTTCTTGGCCATAGATATGAGCTGGGTATAGGGTAGATTTTACTAAATGGAGGATGGGAATTATGTGGTGGTAGGGTAGGGTATTTGTAGGATGGGAAGGGGGTGGTTATGGTGTTTTTTTGGAGGGAAATGATGGGGTGCTTGGATATTTTTGGAGGGAAAAATGGGAGGGAAATGAAGAGGTGCCTTGGTTTTCCCTCCAAAAATACCTTCTAGAAGGTATTGATTTTGGAGGGAAAAAATGGAGGGTGGAGATGGGTTTTGATGGCAGATGTAGGGTGGTGATGGAAGGGATAGTTGGCACTAAAATAAAGTAGGAGTAGGTGGTCTTTTTGTTGGAGCTTAGGTAGTAGGGTAGTAGGGTAGTAGGTTTTGGTCCCATGGAGGTGGACTAGCTAAGCTAAGTAGCTTAGCTAGTAGGGAGTAGGGTTGGAGCCATTTGGAGCTAGGGTTTTCAGGGAGAAGAGTTGGAGGTAGTCATCTTGAGCTGCATTGGAGCTGGTGGCTGCTGAAGAGTGCTGGAAGGAGCTACCTTAGCTGGCTTAGCTTGCTAGTTCTTTGTTAACTACTAATCCAAGCTAAAGCAAGCTGGCTTCTACTGAAAGGAGCTGAGGTGAGCTAGGTCTAATGTTCCCGGGGAGGACCTAGCTAGTTGAGGTAGCTAAGATAGCTTAAGTCTGCTAAGTTGAGCTAAGCCGAGTCCTCGGGAGCTAGACTTGAGCTTCCTGAGCTAAGATGAAGTCATTTTCAACTGGCTGGAGTTGAGTGGAGCTGGATGTAGCTGGTCCTGAGCTAAGGTGAACTCCAGTCAACTCAGCTGAGCTAGCTAGAGCTCGCTGTGAACTAATGGGAGCTAAGATGAGCTAGATTCAGCTAAGTTGAGCTAGATCTGAGCTGACCTGAGATAGGGTAAGCTAAGATGAGCTCTCTTGAGTTGCCATTCAGCTGAGATGAGATGAATGGAGCTAAGATGAGCTAACCCTAGTACAAGTGAGCTGTAATCCAACTATGGTGAGCTGGATCAAGATGAGTTCCAGCTAGTCTGAGCTTCTTCTTCACCAGTTGCCTTCCTGAGTGATAGGGTTTTGGAGTTCTGACACTCACAAAAACACATTAAAAAGACAATAAAAAGTGCAATGCATGCCTAACCTAGTTGATGCTTAAATGCAGCCCAAAAACCCATTTGCAGAGCAAAATCCTAAGAGCTAGGTTTGTTTTAATGCATAAAAATGATGATAAACTGGCATTTATCACGAAGCTCGAACCTGAGCCTTCTTCTTCGCGAGCGACGTCAAGACCAATGTGCCACGCAGCTACTTTGTCGCGCGTCGACCTTGGCTGTTGGATCTTCATCCAACGGCTGAGATCTCCCATCGTGGAAGCCCTTCAGAAGTTGAGAAGAGATGCTGTGGCCGATTTGGGAGGCTATGTTGGTGCCACGTGGCGCCATCATGGCCATCCATCTTCTATGTCTTGTAGATGGTGCCATAAATGTCGGATTGGATCGATTTTTGCGCCATTGGTCTACGATCGTCGATCTGAATCCATCCATGCAGTCAGATTTGTCATATGAGGTACAAATTTACACCATCTTGGCCCTTTGATCTCAGATCTTTCTCGGACTGCATCTGATGCTACAGAAGTCTGATCAAGGCAATCTTGGAGTCGTTGAACTCCGATGGTCACCCTGATTAGATCTGTATAGTTGGATCTTCAATCTGAGGCCCCAATATGATATTGCCCAATTACCTGACCATAAAGAGAAGAAATTAACCTAAAATTTAAATAACTTATTCTAAATGCATGATGATGCATGGTATGCAATATTTATAATGTATGATGCAACTATATGCCTAAGAACACGCATAAATAGATGGTTTATGTGATATAAACATGTTTACATCAGGTAGCATCATTATCTAGCACGGCGGCAGGGTAGAGGGTCCGGTTAGGTGGTGGTGGTTTCCTTCTCTAGTAGCAGCAGCAACAAGAGTGGTAACAAAAACCACAATGGCAACACCAACCACAGCAAAATCAAAAGTAGCTACAAAGGTCACCAGAGGTCAAGTAGCAATGATAGAAGGGGATGTCGAGGCTAGGCAACATCAATTGCTAGTTGTCAAAGCCTTCCGATCAGTCAAAGGCAATAGTGGAGACCTTTCAAGGGCCGACTAATGTCCACAGCAACCAAAAGATAAAGGGGGAAAGTAAGAAAAGATAACGGAAAAAAATAATTAGGTTTGGTTCTCTAACACTAAACCTATTCTTATACCATGTTAGAGAAAAAAAAATCACTTATTTTAGATCATGATCCTTAATCCCTGTTATATAGAGAGTACAATTAGAAAAATTACATAAATGACCCAACAAGACTATAACAGGAACATAAAACTGACTAGGACTCATAAACCTAAATTAAGTAAGCTAACTAGACTCATAACTAACACTTTAACAAGAATTATTTGCTTGCAAGGGTATATTTGTAATAAGAATTCTTTTTTATGAGCTAAATAAACATTTGGTTTTTATATAAGGGCATGAGCAAAAAAGTTTTAACTTATCCAACAAACAAACAAATAGAAAAATGTTACAACTGTCGCAAGGGTTAAGGAGCCCCAACCACGTATCATGAACTAAGGGGGATACATTCTACACTAGGGTTAAAGAGAGAGAGGGGGGGAGAGGAAGAGAAATAGTGGATGCTAGAAAGAGAGAAAAGGAAGGAAAAGGGAGTAGTAGCTCGTGCATGAAATTCTCGAAGGTATAATTGCATCATTGTAGCGCAAAAATCTAATCATTTTTTTTTCTTTTTTTTGAACTCTTAAATGATTAAGTATAGATATGGGAGCCCAAGTCATTTCATAGGGAGGCATAGGATTTAATTGCCTCCTAAGTAGACCTAACTAATGATCTTTTTGGAGTTTCTAATTTTTTAGATTTTTTTTGGTGTTTTAAAGAGAGGATATGTAATGGGAACCAAGGATAGGGACTAAAATGCAGTAGTAAGGACCTAAACATAATTCACATGTAAATCATTTTTTGAAAATGTAAAAATTCTATTAAAGTTACTGGACATTTCTAATCTTTTAACTAAGCATGCTCCCAATTTTCATGCAAAAATAAGTTTGTAAATGAGTGCAGTAAATTGGAAAGCAAACTGAGGGACTAGACTGAGACAAAAGACGAACTCGAACAAATAATGATGTTTAATTTTTTTATGTAGGGAATTTTTGTACAAACTCTTGCAAGTATTCTAAGTTAACATGCATAAAACTACCTTAATGTTTTTGGAGTTTTTGGATGCATAAAAATAAATGTAAAAATTTGAAATGTAAACAGGAATATCTAATTTGAATGCGAATCACATAAACACAAACTATGCTAACATGCATTGGACTATTAACTAAAAAGAAGGAAAGCACAAAATATACTTCTTTAGTGATAGCAAACATGCACTAGTTTATTAAATACAAATGACATCAAAAGAAAGAGAATAAGAAGAAAAAGGCGAGTAGAGTGTATAGAGCAGAGAATGGAGGATATGGTGAAGGTGAAGAGAGTCGTCAAAGAAGACCAAAGGAGGATGTCCAGATGAAGAACAATATGCCAAAGATACCTAGCTAAAGTTGGAGGGTGTGTATGATGGGAACACCATCATGAGTCATAACTAGCTCAATTTGATTTAATTAAGTCAATAAAAGCTCCTACATATCCATCAGAAGGCCTTAAGGGCACAAAACATTGATTTGAGAGGAAAACAAGAATATAGGGTTATTTCTACAAATTTACCATTCTATCACAAAAATAGAATAATGGTAGGTTCTCTCAGGGGTGGAACAAAGGTCAAATGGTCTTAAGAGTCTAATAAGTGGGTCAGAACAGATAGAAAAGGGTTTTCATGCATTATAAGAATTAATGGACATCTGAAACCTTAAAAACAGACCCGCTTAATCTATTAAAGTTCTGGTCAAAATAAAATTTACCTAAACCCTCTAAAAATCATATAAAAATATTCTCTAGGGTTTAGCACCTTCAATTTGACCATTAGAACCCATCTTGACCTAAATAGATTCTCAGGCAAACATTTACCCTAATTTGGGTAATTATGCAAATTACCCAACCAAACTAGGTCAAAACCAAAATCCAACTTCACCATTGGATTACTCAGGTCCAAATTAGGTTTGTGCCAAAATTTTGACCCAATCTGAGATTGTCTTGACCTAGTTTGCAATTTGGTACTGTCTGATTCTTTTATCTCACACACAAGCCCTTAACTTTCAAAATCCTTGCAGATACCCCCCAGATTTGTCATCATTTTCACAAAAAGGTCCCTACCACCATGAATCCTAATCCTGCAAACTTCAGCAACCTTAAATGGCATGTTCTTCTTCAGTCCTTGACAAATCCCTCTCAGATTTGAAAGAGAAGTTCGTCAAGGAATTCCCTTCTTTTTGAGTCAATTCCTAAGCCCTAAACCTTTCCCACTAGTAGCACTAGTCGAGAGTAAGCCACCAAATATATAATAGTTTCCCTCTAAGATTCTCTACCTAAGCTTAAAGCCAGGTGGAATTCATAGAATATCTTGAATACCCCGAGAGAAGAAGTCCGCCTATCTAGCTAGAATTTTACTAGGGGTTAAGTACAGGCTTTAGAGGTGAATTAGTTTTTCACTCGAATCCGCTGCAAAAGCTACATAGCTACACTTTCACGATTGTCTGGATTTCTATAACATAGGATGAAAACAAAAAGGAGAAAAATCTCTAGACATACACATGATAAAATAATCAATCCCTTAGGGACCCTTATGTGAATAATTTAGTCTTGCATTTGCTAGGGACTATCAAGATTTAGGCATGGGGGTATGATTGCATAGCAATCATAGGTCTTAATTGACCTAAATTAGGCTAATACTTAGCATAAGTTAGGGTAATTCACGCATGCATAAGCATTACTAGCACCTTTACTGCTTTCTTTTAGCTATGCATAAAATAATGCTATAATGCACTGATTAGGTGCATTATGTCAATTGCAGGTAATAAGCTGACCAGAAGGTAGATCTGAAGCTGGATCTAAAGCTGGATTTGAGGAATAAAGAATAACTGGAGTTGCAACAGAGCTGGAGTAGAAGACCTAGAATAAGATGTAGTAGACAACAATGTAAGGAGTTGAGGTATGTTATTCTATTTAAATAGGAATAAAGTAGTAAATTGTGAAGAACTTAGGACCATCCTAGCCCTAGGATAGCATAGAAGCTTCCCCAAGCCTTAGCCACCCTTAGATTAGGTCACCACACCCTAGGAAAACTTAAACCTTAATTCCAACCTCTATCTGGACGTCCAGATAAGTTATAGGACGTCTAGAACCCTTAGCCAACTCCCGCACACCTTAAACCCACTTCTATAGTGTTATTGGATGTCCAGACACATGGTCAGACGTCCAATTTCTGCAGAATACCCAAGACAAAACCTAGAATCCCTCCTGACTCTGATTGGACATCTAAACAATAAGTCTGGACTTCTGATTTTTCATTATAAGACGACTGACACTATTATTAGACGTCTGATAATGTTCTCCAATTCCTGTTTTGGAATTCAAGCCTTGATCTTAGATCTCTAGCCCCCTAAACCTAATTCTAACCCCATAGGAACCTAAATTAAGGTACCCTAACCCTAGTACATCACCTCTAGACCTCCCTAAGGACCTAATTATGTCCTCACTAAACCTAATTGACTTGGATCTTAGTCAATTCCATCAGCCTATTCAATTAGACTCATTGAGTCCAATTGAGCCCTAATCTCAGCATACACTATCCAATTGGACCCAGTGAGAGTCCAATTGAGCTAGACCTGACTTAATTGAGTTATTTTACTCTCAATTAAGTTTTCACACACCCAATTAAACTTGTATTAAGTTTAATTGCACTTTACCTTAGTGAATTAGGATTTACAACCCTAATTTGAGACCTACCTTGACCTAAACCCACTAGAACCTAACCTAATCAACCTAGCCACCTAAGTTTCGACCCACACACACCCACACACACCATCCACATGAAAATACGCAGCCTAGAGTTCTCTAGATCTCTCTACCATGTGTTGTTGCCTTGGTTGCTAAAATTAACAACTAAGAGCCATTCAATTTTTAGATCCACATTTGGTGGATCTAAAATCCACCATCCATCCTCTCTCTCTCTCTCTCCCACGAGCTCCCACCATAGGCCTCTCTAGAGAATTCCATAATTCTCTAGAGAGCTTCCCTTAGGTCTATAAAAAGACCTAAGGGCTGTCCATTTGCACCCATTCACTCTTGGCTTCCATTTAGTTTAGCTACATCCACCTCCACTCCATCCCCACGAGTAGCATCACCATGGCCACCACCATCTCCATGCCAAGATGCTGGATCACCTCTCCAACCTCTCTCCAAGGGCCGACCTAAGCACCATTGGCCACCCCTCCTCCTCTCAACCAACTCAAAGGCCATCGAAGCCCACCTTCGAATGCCCTTATTTCTGCTAGATTAGTAGCTTAGTTCTTCATAGTTTACATGCTTTTACTACTGCTTAGTAGTGTAGCTCTTTATTCTCCCCCAATGATGCATGCAAAATCCCCCCATAGATTCATGCATGCGATTATTTTCTGTTAACTAGATTTATGTTTTCAAGCTTTCCTCTATAAGCTTTCCACTAGTTCCATGTTGCAGACACCCTGATGAATCAATAAAAGATTTTTTTTTCTATATATATATATATATATATTGCTGTGTTGAGAATCACCATGAGCTTATTGCAATATATTTTGTGTGATTAAAGTTTCCTGCTTTTAATTATTATCTATTGCAACCAGCATTTCAGTACCTGAAAATATTGAGAATCTAACTATTAACGCATTTTTCGTAAACAGCCACCACATAACTAGAATCGTGCATACTGAAACTCATACTTTCACATTTGTCATCTATCTAACACATGCGCACGTAATTAGGGTTCATAATGAAAGTGGCCAAACATTGATCCAACGATTAGAAACCGACGTGCAATTTTAACCAAGTAGAGCGAAAAAGATCGATTTCAAATTTGTATAAATGCCTCCCAAAGACATTTTAAGCAATGATCAGGACTCAAGTCTTGTTATCCTTAAAAATTATTTTTGACGAGCGTTTTTAGCGCGACTATACTACGAACTCCGACGATTTCAAAATGCGCAAAAATGCCCTCTATCAAATGGCGCCGTTGCCAGGGAGGCAACGTCATTTTTTATTTCAATCTTTTGAGCTATCATTGACAAATCTTCCTTTGCTTGTCTTTGGATGTGCGGGAAAAATAGGAAAAAAATGGGATCTACGCACACGAGCGAGGAAAAAAAATTAGGTGCACATCTCCTCTTAGATTAGGATTTCCCTTTCTGAACCCTAGGTTAGATTTATTTGAAAAAAAAAGGAGGAAAAAAAATGCCTACTTATTTTCATGAAAAAGAAACAAAAATCTAGGTAATTAGATTAGGTTTCTTTTTTAATCCTAGGTTAGTTTTGAAAAAGCAAAAAAAAAAAAAGAATTTTAAAATCCTTTGAAAAAAAAATTCAAAATTAAAAAAAAAATTTGTGGAAAGTTTGAATTTTAAACTCAAATACCTTTTAAAAGCTTCTCCACCACCCTCTGATTTTCGATGAGACTTCAAAATCCAACCTAAAAATTCAATTGCCGAAAAATTAGTGAGTGAATAATTCTGAAATTTGGGCTAGAATTTTATTTTCAAACCATATTTCAAACGCCACCATTCATTTTAGAAAATTCCAAGTAAGAAATTTTAAAAAATTTGTGATGTGCAAGGGGGTTAGACTGACCCAGATTTGAGATTTTTCAAAGTTCAAAAAGCAATTCCGAGTAATCTGTGAGTTTGTTTTGACTAAAAATGGTGGGGTTTGAAAGCTGATATCATTGGCTTTAATTTTCATATTTTTGCTAAATTTTTGAAAATGATTTGATACTGTTTAAATTTGAAAAACCAACCAGGAGTCAAAATTCCAGATCTGACCCCTTGACATTTAAAAGTCTCTAAAAATTGGGTTGAAATGGTAAAAATTACAAAAAAATATTCTTTGAAAAGATAATTTAAAAAGGAATCTACTTACCAAATTTCAATTTATTTGAATTCCAATTTTGTTCAGAAAACTATTTTTATTCTTGTGGTCTGCTGAGGAAGAACAAAACAAAAGAACAAAAAAAAAACCCTAGAATTTCATGAACCCTAGGTTACATCTTTAGGGTTACAATCTAGAGACCACATTTGGGCTAGACTAGACTTAATCAATTCTAGTGCTTAGCCGATGAGCTTGGTCACCTAGTGAGCCACTCACCACAAACCCCAACTGAAGAAAAATGGGATAAAATCAATTCTAGAACACGAAATCAACCCGAATTCGTTGTCATACTACTAGGTACTTTCAACCTCTTGGCTGGCTTAGCTTGAGAGGTGGAAATCACTTTTAGTCGATTGCACGTCGAATTTTTTTTTCAGGAATTAGAACTTAAAACGAAAAATATGGTCATCCGATCATAAGGACCATCTGATTGACAGGGCCTTAACCTTATCTGGCTTGGCTACACCAACCCAGGGGTTGGGTGGTGTATGCAAAGGAGGCTACTTATACCTCTACTAATTGGACCTTGGGAGCTGCTCCCAAGGAGGCGAGTCACCTCGCTAGGACCATCTTCTCCCCCTACTTCTTCTACTCCCTTAGCCGCAATGGCTAATCCTGGACCTGGACCTAGACCGGGTCAGGATGCTGGTAATATAGACCTAATGGCTCATCTGGAGGCCCAGGTTGTTGAATCTAGGGAGGGGCATCAGCAAAGCATGGACTGTATCTTGATGACGCTTGACAGAATGCAGCATCCACAATGAGGAGAACAACTTCGAGATTTCTATGATCCTGCCGGACCAATCGTCGCACCCTTAGTCAAGATTCCCGTAGGCAAAGACGTGTTTGAGCTCAAGCCCAATGTGATCAATTTGATTAGCAGTCATTTTTATGGAAACTCAAGCAAAGATCCGTTCCAGCACTTAGAGGACCTGAGTCGACTCGCAGAAATGATTCGACCCAGGAATATTGATCTTGGGATTAGTCTGATGAAGCTTTTCCCATTTTCTCTAAGGGCCAAAGCTTCATACTGGTTCAAGACCATTGGGAAGCCAATTGGAACCTGGCTGGAATTATGATGTGAATTCCTGCAAAAGTTCTTCCCGATCGGTCGAACAAACGCAATGAGGCATGCGATCATGACTTTCTCCCAAGGAACTGGGGAGAAGTTGCATGACGCCTGGGACCGATTTCACGACCTTCTCCGAAAATGCCCGCACCATGGTGTACCCAGATGGCACCTAGCTCAGATCTTTTACCATGGGCTAGATGACACACATCTGTATCTGGCCGATGCATCTAGTGGCGGGAATTTCCTCGCGAAAGATGAGAACAACGCATTTGAGTTGTTCAAATCTTTGGTACAGAACTCGATGAATGCTGCGTCCATGAACCAGTTCCAGCAGCTTGGTCAGCAGCGGGTTGGTGTCCATGAGGCTCACATCGAGTCTATTCGAGCCGACATGGACATCATTATCAAGCAGCTGGATAGAATAAACCTGATTGAGAAAAAGATTGACCAAATTAGTCAGGGTCAATCTAACTTGAACTCTGCTGCTCCAAGACCCTCCTATGCACCCCGAGCCCCCCTGCTCGAGTCAATCTACACACTCAAAATGCATATTCTCCTTATTTACGAGATTCTGCACATCAGGATCCCGTAAACAATCCCGATCTGGCACCATATGACCAAGGTTACACACCACCGGCAGAATATAATACATATTCCCTTGATGGATATACGTCTCAACATCTTCAGCCTACGAGGACGTCAATGCTATTCAAGGATATGGGCATAGTAACCCGTATTCAGAGACTATAACCCTGGTTGGCACCAGCATCCGAACTTCTCCTGGTCTGGTAACTCGCAAAGACCACATCAAGATCCACACTACCAGACCAGGCAATACGAGAATGCGCAAAACACATACCCTAGGCAGCAGCCATTCCTGTATCAGCAGCAATCCCATTCTATATACCAGCCGCTGCACCAAGCTGCCAGTCACCCTCCAAAGCGGGCTGACCCTCTGGAGGCACTGAAAGAGGAGCTGCAAGAATCGATGAGGAAATCTACACAGGATAGCTTGCAAATAATGAAGGCGATGGCTGACCAAATACAGACTATACAGAACATGCAAAACCAGTTGTTGCAGGAGGACAGGACTCAAGGAGCCTTGCCCTCCCAACCCATCCTAAACCCTCGGTATGTGCAGAACCAATGCGCCCAGCCTAGGTTTCAAGCACCATAGGGACAGGCACACACCATATTATAGGCTCCTCCGACACCACCTGGTTATGCTCAAGGCCAGCCACCTTTGATGCAGAACCCCACATACTCTGCCCCTTCTGCTCCCCCACCACCTCATGGATAGCAAGCCGATGCAAATGCTGTCTCATTGAGGAGTGGAAGGAAGACATTCGACCCACAACATAGGCAGGTAGGTCCTGATTTTTCTCACCCTTCGCTGCAGGCGAGTTCGACTCCTTCGTCTTAAGAGCCACCTACAGTAGATAAGGGTAAGAGGCCACTTGACCCTAAGATTCCCGTCCCTTTCCTGAGGCTCTGACGTGAAATGTAGTGCGGAAAAAGGACACACGGAATTTTGAGGACTTGAAGTCAATGTTCAAGGAAGTACATATTCAGGTCCCCCTCCTCGAGGCAATTGATCACATCCCTGTTGTCGCTAGGTTCTTCAAGGACTATTGTACCCTAAAGTGATAGCCTGGAATTGGACAACAGGTGGTACTGTCAAAAGAAGCTAGCATCATGATTCTAGCTGACTTGCCACCCAAAAAGAAAGACCCTAGTACCCCACTCATATCCTGCTTCTTGCAGAATTCTCCATTTGATCGGGCCCTTCTAGATTTGGGTTCATCCATCAACCTGACTCCCACTGCCGTATTTGATCGATTTTGATTTGGGGAGTTAAAGCCTACCTCGGTCACGATTCAGCTAGCTGATAGATAAATAAAAATACTGAGGGTGGTGGTTGAGAATGTGATCATAAAAGTCCACAGATTCTGCTTTCCCGTAGACTTTTTCATTCTCGATATGGAGGTTCCTCCTAATCTCCGAGATGCACCAATCATTTTGGGTCACCCATTTCTAGTGACAGCCCAAGCAAACATTGATTGTGCATCCGGGTGTATGGAGATAGCCCTAGGTAATGAGCAACTTCGACTTGACATATTCAGGGCATCAAGAAATTTTGACTGTGATCGCATAGAGGAGGATGGTGAAGACGAAGATTCGGCATACTGTGGTAACATTGGGATCCTTTATGACGACCCAATGTCTCATTCGTCTGCACTATCAGGGTTCTTGGACCTCGATCCACAAGGGACTGAGACCACTGCATTGCACATATCTCCCCAAGGATCCAACTGTTTAGGGTGTGTTTCGGACCACAACACCCCTGACTCTAGCTATCATGATCCGCACACTACTGAATCGCCCATGTTGTTGCAGGAAGACATGACCACAGCTAACAGGTTTCCCGTTAACGCAGTCACAACTGATTATCTCATAGGAAGCGAATCAGCGGGAATTCACATGCGTACAGATCATCAGATTCCCACCTTCGAGTTCTCTCCTCCTATTCCCATTTCTGATTTCGACCCACCCGTGATTGAATTGAAGCCCTTACCTAACTCACTTAAGTATGTGTTCTTGGGCGAAAGTGTGACATACCCGGTCATTATTAGTGCCCACTTAACCCAAGAACAGGAGCATCAATTGATTCTACGCTACAAGACCATAGGGCTGCTATAGGGTGGAGCATTGCTGATCTCCGCGATATTCGCCCCTCGTATTGCATTCAACACATTTACACGGATGAGGGGGTGAAACCTTCGAGACAACCTCAAAGACGGCTTAACCCGAATATGCTAGAGGTTGTTAAGAAGGAGATCATCAAATGGCTAGATGCAGGTATTGTATACCCAATCTCTGACAGCCAATGGATGAGTCCGATCTAGATAGTGCCCAAGAAAGCAGGACTCACTGTAGTGAAAATGATAAAGGCGAATCCATCCCGACCTACACTGCGACATCTTGGCGGGTCTGCATCGACTATAGGAAACTGAACATGGCTACCCAGAAGGATCACTTTCCTTTACCTTTCATTGATTAGATCTTGGAACAGTTAGCCGGACGCAGTTTCTTTTGCTCTCTGGATGAATACGCCAGGTATAATCAAGTAGTGATTGGCCCAGAAGATCAGGACAAGACCACATTCACATGCCCCTTTGGAACATTCACTTTCAAGCGGATGCCCTTTGGCCTCTGCAACGCACCAGCCACATTTCAGCGTTGTATGATGGCCATCTTCTCTGACATGATTGGGGACTATGTGGAGGTGTTCATGGATGACTTCTCCATTTTCGGAGATGATTTCACATCTTGTCTTGATAACCTCACCAAAATCCTAAAATGGTGTATTGAGGTAAACCTAGTACTATCCTGGGAGAAAAGCCATTTCATGGTGAGGGATGGCATAGTACTAGGGCATAGGATCTCTAAAAATGGACTCGAGGTCGATCGAGCTAAATCTGAGATTATTTCCCACTTACCGCCACCTAGCTCGGTCAAGCAAATCAGATCATTCTTGGGTCACGTCGGCTTCTATCGGAGATTCATATGTGATTTCTCGAAAATTGCATGACCTTTGACAAATCTCCTTGTTGCCGATGCCCCATTTGAATTTGACACCTCGTGTCTCAGCGCCTTCGAGACTTTACGATGTGCTGTCACTGATTCCCCGATTCTCCAACCACTCGACTGGTCGCTTGATTTCGAGATGATGTGAGACGCTTCTGATTTTGCCGTTGGTGTTGTTTTAGGCCAGCGTCGGGAAAAATAACCTTTTGTCATATACTATGCTAGCAAGATGCTGAATGAGGCTCAGCACAATTATACTGTCACCGAAAAAGAACTGCTCGCAATAGTATTTGGGTTGGAGAAATTCAGATCTTATTTATTAGTGCCCAAAGTTATCATCTTCACAGACCACTCCGCCCTCCGACATTTGTTGGCAAAGAAGGACGCCAAACCCCAGCTGATGTAAACACATTTACACTACTTAAAATGTCTATTTATGCATGTTCTTAAGCATAGGATTGCATTTCATGATATAAATATTGCATAACATGCATCATCTTGCATTTAGAGTAGTTTGAATAAAATGGAGGTTAATTGTCTCCTTTTATGTGCTTGGACAGGGCAAACATTTTATCAGAGCCTCAGATCAAAGATCCAACCGTATGGATGTGATCAAGGCGACGATTAGAGTTCAACGACTCCAAGATCGCCCTAATCAAACATCCGTAGCATCAGATAGTGACCGAGGAACCCTAGAAGATCAAGGGCCAAGATGGTGAAAATCCACACTTCAGATGACAAATCCGACCGCACGGATGAATTCGGATCGACGATCGCAACCCAACGACGCAAAAATCAAGTTAATCCGACATCCGTGGCACCATCTACAACTTCCAGAAGATGGACTGCCAAGATGGCGCCACGTGGTGCCATCTCGACCGTCCAAACGGTCGCACGCATTCCACAAAGGCCCCGTATCTGCTCGCTCTCCACCGTTGGATCTTGATCCAACGACTGTGGTCGACCGGGCCTAAAAGCGTCCGCTCGACCATCCGCACCCCATAGCGTAGCGGTCGAGCGCGTTTTCGCGAGCGGCGGGCGCGGGTTCGAGCCGTGGCGAGGGGTTGGAAGGCGCGGGCAATTGAGGCACGTGGAGCGTCATATGGAGATTGGATGGTCGCACGCGCCCGATAGCGTTCACGCACGGCGTGAACGCGCGATCGCACGCACCAGGCGGGCACACAACGAGCGGGCGGAGACGCATCTTAAGACGTCCGATCTCGCGATCGGACGGCTGAGAATCGACGAACGTGCGCAAGCGTTGCGCTCGCGGGCAGCTGAGCAGGCGCGCGTGGGCACGGAAGCTACGCCCACGTTGGGGGCTTTAGCGACGGTTTTATCTGTCACTAAAGACCCCTGATTTATTGTTTTGAAGTTGTAATGTCCATTTTGCCCCCACTCCTTGCAAC
The DNA here is from genome assembly GCA_037157565.1 of Thalassia testudinum. NCBI lineage: Eukaryota > Viridiplantae > Streptophyta > Magnoliopsida > Alismatales > Hydrocharitaceae > Thalassia > Thalassia testudinum. Next base: position 82,409,978 of record JAZHRO010000024.1, read on the forward strand.
TATAAAAGGAGACCCCCTCCATACGAAATTTTCATCCCTTCCTTCTCCTCTCTACCCCTCCAAAGCTCAAGAGAAGCTTGTCCCACACCCGGGATGCTTCTCGCGAGATAAAGTCCAATTTTCGTTCCCCTTCGGAAGTGGATCCCGCGACGACGACGGCGTGCTGCTTCATTCCCGTTCTTCTGCTTCGTCCTCCTTTGTCCAGGCATCGTCCCGTCCGGCTCATCCTCCAAGCAATCGTCAAGGAGGATTTCTCTCTCCCTATTCTTTTTACTGCTTTCTAGTATAGATTTACTGCTTTCTAGAGTAGTTTTGTTCGTCCTCCAAGCAATCATCGAGGAGGACATTTCTCCCTCCATTCTTTTAGTGCTTTCTAGAGTAAATTTATCGCTTTCTAGAGTAATTATTTTATGCTTTGTAGTTGTAAGAGTGAAATGAACAATCTCCTTAATGAAAAATTCCTTGTTTATTCTACATCTCATTTTGATTTCTCTATGTAATATTCTCTTTCTCTCTTACTCTCTCTCTCTTCTATTTATTGTAAATAATTAGATAATTTTAAATTGAATTACTTCGTGACAAATAAAAAGAAACACGTAGTTTTTAAATCAAACATCCGCCTCCCTGTGTTCGACCCGGAATTTTCATTTCGATATAAATTTTATTTGTTGAACACAAATTCTTCGCTTTCGAACTACAACGACATGTTTTCCAAAACCAAACACGTTAGCGTAGCGATTCGTATACGTCCAACATTTTGGCGCCGTTGCCGGGGAGGCGACGCTCTTTGGTTTCTCTTCGCGTTTTGTAACTTACAAATCATTTACCTCACTTTTCTCCTTTCTTATTGTGATTGCAGGTACTCTTTCGAGACAGGCAAAAGCGGTAGATCGGAGTAAAATGCTGTAGAAGGTTTTGTGAGTTATCCCCCACCCCCCACCCATTAGATTTCATTCCACAACATAATAATTCAAACATCAATCAACCTAAGTGTTTTTATAAACTCTAAGGTTAGATTGTTTGTTGTTTGACACCCATACTCATCCCAACCCCCACATTAAAAAAAGAAAAAAATTAAAAAAAAATCTCAAAGAGGTACACAACCTCATCTGATTTTCAAACTCAACCGGTAAACCAACCTCAGGAACCGATACACACATTCAAATACATAATTGAGTAGAAATTAGATTAGGTAATCATTTGTGTGCCTAATTAAGTGGTGCATCAGGCCAATTGTTTGAGTTGATTGGGCCGCACCACTTCAAATAAAATAAACTCATCAAGTAACTGCCAATTAGGTTCAACTCTTAGGGATTTACCAGGCACTCCACATTCTTTTTAAACTTTAAAGGAAAACATCTTCACCTGTGCTTGCAAAAGCTGGTGTGCCAACGAAACCTGTTTGAAAACACCTAAAGTTGAATCCTAAAAGCTACTAAGCAAGATTTGAACCTTAAAATTCACCACATCAAAAATAATCTTGCTTGAAAATCACTGGTTGTGCACGCACACACAAATCAATCAATCATTAAGGGCACAACCCATTTAAAGGGCCCATCACATTCCAAAGCACATTCAAACCTAGTCCTAAATAAAACAGAGTAGACGTTGGCCTTAAGGATTGAACTCGCTCTTCAGAACTCAAAACGAGATTATTTTTTATTAGTCTGTTTCTACTGTTCAATCTGATGTCTAGCTAGGGGAGCAGAGTCAAACGATCGTAGCTGGGGGGTACACCAGGAACCGGAGGCGCAAGCCGAAGGAAGAACCTTCTCCCCAGTCCCTCCTTCTAACTGGTTGGATTGAACAGATGGAAGTAGATCAAATCGTTCCTTTATCTCAAGATGGGTTTTGAGAGTCTGTAGGTCTTTAGGCTAACCCATTTAAGGACAGGTTTGATTGTTTGTATTGCAAGGCGCCTTTCTTCCTCCCGTGTCTCATGAATCCTTCCACATATTTCACGCATTCCCGTTCTTTCCCTCCTGTTGTGAATTATCCTCAACATGACGATTATCCCAACTCGTATTGTAATCAACCGTCAGTTAGTTGGGATAATTCGGATTGAGGATACAATTCCAGACCTCCATGTTTAGGGTCTAACCCTGAACACTTTCATTCTGATTTCTATCCTTCTCAGAGCTACATCGATTATAGATCGTCTTCCTTTCATGAACAGCCTAATACGATCTACAATCAAGAAGGATATACTGATCCTTACCCATCCTCTAATTTCACTGCCTTTAGGTCATCACCATCTTTTCAACAATCTGAAATGACCTATTATCAGGAAGGGTATAATGAATCTCAATTCGTTAATTCCCCTGCATTGAGCCCAAACCCGCCTAACCTTGAACCGACTCATTTGGTTCAGGTTAACCAGGTTAAAGATAAGGTTCTGGCTAACTTGAGGAATATCATTCAATCTTTAGAAGTTCAGCCAATACCTTGTATTGAGAGATTGGAGCCCCTGATTGAAATGATTGATGATTTAAACAAGTCTTTGTTGGATTGGCTCCAGGATGTTAAGGATAAGAACCCCGGTGAGTTTCTACTTGGGAAATTAGAGAAATTGAGGATGAGATTCGTGGTTGCTTTGATTCAATCTTGGAATAATTCCCAGGATGAACCCTCTTCAGGAAAGCCAATGACAGAACCTGCTCAGGCACCTGTTAGGGGGGACACGTGTTACGAGGTTGACCAGATTAAATTAAAGCAATCAATTAAGGATGATCTAATTTCTTCACCCAAGATCCCTGAACCGAGTTACGAGGAAACGTATGTCTCTGGGGAACACAAAGTGACAACTGATTTTGGGACATACATTGATACAGATCTTGATGGTGAAGATTCAAGTTGCGAAGTCTCACGCGAGTTTTCTGAACACAATTTCTGTGAGACGATTAGGCCTGAGGAATCTGATAGATCATTTGATAGCCCAATAACTGAGGAAACTGATCTTATTAGGGCACACATTACGGATCCAGAATCGTATTTTCTAGAGGAATCAATTCAATGCCCTGATTATCAGTTACACCCTGTTGAGCTTATTGATGATTCTAATTCTGAGATAATTAGACCCAAGTCAATTTTGATTCTGCCACATCATTTAGACTTGGAGATTTCAGATGGGGTGATGAATATACAAGAGGTCCTGGAATTTGATTTGCTGAATGAGGAGGATAAGAGCTGGGAAGTTTTGATTTGGGAAGTTAATTTTGGAGGAAATGGAAGATTGAGTCGAAGGGTTCCTTTTAAGCTGAAACCATCAAATCAGAACCCTTACAACATTTGTTTCGAGGATGTTCAACTCAAGCACACATTCAACGATTATCCTTTTGAGCTTCAATTCTCTGTAAGCCGACTTTTTGGTCTTGGGTTGCATCCTCATAAATCGCAGGCCTGACCCCGCTTGCATTCTGATTTCAGGTTTTGGATAATTTTTATCCAGAACCTAAGATATTCTCAATTATGGGGTGTGGGTCTGCACCACAATCTGGTCCACATCTATGGACCTCTTTTGATAGGTTAGAGGATTCTTCTGTTTATTTTAATTCTGACCTACATTTATGAATTCTTCATTTCTTTTCTTTGTATAGTGTGCCCAGCTGAAGGCACTAAACTCGGCACATATACAATTCTTTTTAATTTTTCATCTCGGAGCGGACTTGACATTCACGCAATTCAGGTGCTTTCTTCGCTTTTCCACTCTGTTTTATGTCTTTTTAATACAATGAGGACATTGCATTAGATAGGCATGCGGGGGTGGATATTTATCTCTGAATTCATTCGTCAGCTCCGTAGATTTGTTTTCTTTTATTAAAAAATTAAAAAAAATTGAAATTAGGAAAGAGAATTTAGGTTTAAGAAAATTTTCAATCTTAGGAAATACTACATTAAGATCTGAACACAAAGACCCTTCAGGTCTTTGGACTTAATTAGCCTGCGTATCCACTAAAATGTGGATTTGTCTTTGAGACCTCTCCATCTTAATTATATTATAATTGGAATAAATAAGTTTGGGTGATAAGTACACGATTTATCAACCCACCCTCTGATTTGAGGGAATTTTGAGTCTTAAGCATCTGCACACTTTCTTTGCACTGACTCGTTGTTCGGCGATTTTAACAGAAATTGGATAGCTAATGAACCTTCTAGGGTGATATGGCTGACAAGTTATCGTGGGTAATAACCCATAGGTAGGTTGTCCAGAGCCCAGTCACTAGACCTTTCTCTTTTTGCTACCTTTAGGTAAATCCTAGACCAGGGAAGCTACCTACTTAAAAAAAAAAAAAAAAATCAAAAAAGGAGAAAAGAACAAAAAGAAATAAGCCACACTTCGCCGCACGAGTATGGCTGGCAAGTTGTTAGTGGTAACAGCTCATCGACCGGTTGTCCAGAACCCAGCTCAGAAAATGCACTAAAAATTCCCAAAACACTTAGGAAGAAGTGGAGAAGTAGAATAAATCAGGGAGATATACACTGAATTCACCCTTATGTTGACCCCGTTAAAAAATAAAAGTAGGGAGAAAGCTACCAGTTGTAAAGATACACCTTTAGGTAGAATTCTTTTTGAGGTCACCTAGAGGCGTAGAAATCCGAAATCCATTTTAATTGCCGGTCAACGAGTCTATCACAATCACAATAAGATGCTTAAAACTTAGGGTTCTCATCAAATCTTGGGTGAGTTGAATGGCCGTAGAAAGCCACTCTTAAACCCTAAAATTTGAAAATCCAAAAAAATTAGAAAAGAATAAAAAGAGAAAAAGAAATTTTTCTTTGAATAAGGCGAGGGCTTGAGGCGGTCTGCATTTTGGCTGATACCCGGACGCTGTTGTGTCTTTAAAAGTTCAGTTCCTAAGTAAACAATTTCTTAATGATTGAAAATAACTCAGGTCCAAATAATCCAACCTAATTCTTTTATAAATATCATATAGTTTTTGCTAGGGACTAGCAAAAGATAGGCATGGGGGTATGATGTAAACACATTTACACTACTTAAAATGTCTATTTATGCATGTTCTTAAGCATAGGATTGCATTTCATGATATAAATATTGCATAACATGCATCATCTTGCATTTAGAGTAGTTTGAATAAAATGGAGGTTAATTGTCTCCTTTTATGTGCTTGGACAGGGCAAACATTTTATTGGGGCCTCGGATCAAAGATCCAACCGTATGGATGTGATCAGGGCGACGATTGGAGTTCAACGACTCCAAGATCGCCCTAATCAAACATCCGTAGCATCAGATAGTGACCGAGGAACCCTAGAAGATCAAGGGCCAATATGGTGAAAATCCGCACTTCAGATGACAAATCCGACCGCACGGATGAATTCGGATCGACGATCGCAGCCCAACGACGCAAAAATCAAGTTAATCCGACATCCGTGGCACCATCTACAACTTCCAAAAGATGGACGGCCAAGATGGCGCCACGTGGAGCCATCTCGACAGCCCAAACGGCAGCACGCATTCCACAAAGGCCCCATACCCGCTCGCTCTCCACCGTTGGATCTTGATCCAACGGCTGTGGTCGACCGCGCCTAAAAGCGTCTGCTCGACCATCCGCGCCCCATAGCGCAGCGGTCGAGTGCGCTTTCGCGAGCGGCGGGCACGGGTTTGAGCCGCGGCGAGGGGCTGGAAGGCGCGGGCAATTGAGGCGCGTGGAGCGTCAGATGGAGATTGAACGATCGTGCGCGCCCGATAGCGTTCACGCGCGATTGAACGCGCGGCGTGAATGTGCGATCGCACGCGCCAGGCGGACGCATAACGAGCGGGCGGAGACGCATCTTAAGCCATCCGATCTCGCGATCGGGCGGCTGAGAATCGACGAACGTGCACAAGCGTTGCACGCGCAGGCAGCTGAGCGGGCGTGCGTGGGCGCGGAAGCTACACCCATGTTAGGGGCTTTAGCGACGGTTTTATCCGTCACTAAAGACCCCTGATTTATTGTTTTGAAGTTGTAATGTCCATTTTGCCCCCACTCCTTGCAACTATAAAAGGAGATCCCCTCCATACGAAATTTCATCCCTTCCTTCTCCTCTCTACCCCTCCAAAGCTCAAGAGAAGCTTGTCCCGCACCCGGGATGCTTCTCGCGAGATAAAGTCCAATTTTCTTTCCCCTTCGGAAGTGGATCCTGCGACGACGACGGCGTGCTGCTTCGTTCCCGTTCTTCTGCTTCGTCCTCCTTCGTCCAGGTGTCGTCCCGTCTGGCTCATCCTCCAAGCAACCGTCGAGGAGGATTTCTCTCTCCCTATTCTTTTTACATCTTTCTAGTATAGATTTACTGCTTTCTAGAGTAGTTTTGTTCGTCCTCCAAGCAATCGTCGAGGAGGATATTTCTCCCTCCATTCTTTTAATGCTTTCTAGAGTAAATTTATCGCTTTCTAGAGTAATTATTTTATGCTTTGTAATTGTAAGAGTGAAATGAACAATCTCCTTAATGAAAAATTCCTTGTTTATTCTACATCTCATTTTGATTTCTCTGTGTAATATTCTCTTTCTCTCTTACTCTCTCTCTCTCTTCTATTTATTGTAAATAATTAGATAGTTTTAAATTAAACTACTTCGTGACAAATAAAAAGAAACGCGTAGTTTTTAAATCAAACGTCCGCCTCCCTGTGTTCGACCCAAAATTTTCATTTCGGTATAAATTTTATTTGTTGAACACGAATTCTTCGCTTTCGAACTACAACGACAGGTTTTCCAAAACCAAACACGTTAGCGTAGCGATTCGTATACGTCCAACACCAGCTCATCAGATGGATCCCTCTATTGAAAGAATTTGATATTGAAATCCATGACAAAGCTGGAAAGTAGAATGTTGTGGCGGATCACCTATCCAGACTGGACCCAGCCCACATTCCTTATTCCCTACCTATCCACGAGCAATTTTCGGATGAATCCCTTTTGCCAATTCACTCTGTTGAGTTCCCCTGGTACACGGATATCGCAAACTATCTTGCCGTAGGCAAGATTCCTGCAAACCTATCCAAGGATCAAAAGCTCAAATTTACTGCGGAGGCCAAATTCTACCTCTGGGATGACCCACAACTCTTCTGCATTGGAGCGGATCAGATTATTCGAAGATGCATCCCAGATTCTGAGATCCCCAGTGTGTTATCTTTTTGCCACAATAATGCTTGTGGTGGTCATTTCTCGAGACAGAAAACCGCTGCAAAAATTTTGCAGTCGGGATTTTTCTGGCCAACTATTTTCAAAGATACACACGAATATGCCCAACACTGCAAACGATGTCAGTCAGTCAATTCTATGACCAGGAGAGACATGATGCCACTCCAACCCATCATGGTTGTAGAAGTGTTCGATCTCTGAGGCATCAATTTTATGGGCCCTTTTCCGAACTCGCATGGCTTCGAGTACATATTACTAGCCATTGACTATGTCTCGAAGTGGGTCGAGGCCATCTCGGTTAGATGGGCAGATCATAAGACCGTCATTTCTTTCATACGGTAATACATCTTCGCGAGATTCAGAATACCCCACGCTCTAGTTAGCGACGGGGGAAGCCACTTCATCCACACCCACTTCAGGTCATTATTAAAGAAATATGGGGTACATTGACTAGTCGATTCTTCACTTTTAAAGTCGTTTGTTACATAAAATGAATCGTCGTTTGTAGTTCTATGTTGTGGAAAAATCGACTAATCAATAATTAAAATAACCACTCGCAGAAGAGTGGGTCGTGTCCACAGGGAGGCAATGACGTACTTAAACTCGCACCAGTTAAAAACATATGTTCACAGTTAGTTTCGACGAGAATCGAGCCAAATCTACCTTCAGATTAAGAAAGCATCAAGAGAACATGCTGAAATGGCAATTTTGAACAATTAACGGATATTTTTTGCAATGCAGCTTAATAAAATATTAATAAAAGATGACAATGACAGAATGTAAATATTAATAGGTCTTGTACTGTAGCAAAACAGGGGATCTTCTTCCCTTTGTCCGTGCGCGAGGAGGAAGGAATGGCCGGAGGCGTGAAGCTCGGTGGAGGATCTCTAAACTGAGGGCTCCGTGATGGCGGTCACGGCAACGTGCGAGATGCCCTGAGGTGGCCAGACGGAGGAATGGTGGTGGTGGGTTCCGGTGGCTGCTGAAGTGCTGCAGGCCGTGCTGCGTGGACGGGCACGGCTGAGGTCCTGGCGAGGAGAAACACACACTGGACTGCACGCGACGGGTAGGTTGGAGGCGCTGCTGCAGGAGGTAAGGCGGGTGCCTAGGGGTTGAAGGAGGTGAGGTGCAACAAGGGCATGCACAGACGCGGAAATGGATGCGCTGGAGGAGATGAGGCGCGCTGAAGGGAGCTGCTGGGCGTGCTGCACGTTGGCGGGCACGTCGGCTGCGTGCGTGACTGGAGGCGCTGTAGGGTGCATGCGGAGGTGGTGCAGGGTGCTAGCATCTTGTGCAGCCGGAGGGGTGCGGGCGTGAAGGAGGTGAGGCGCAGCAAGGGCATGCGACGTGGATGCTGCAAGAGGTGCAGCGCGCCGAGGCTGCAAGGAAGGCACGGGGGTGAATGCGATTGCTACTGCAGGCATATGGCAGGGGTGCGTGTGGGTTGGGGATGGCGCTGTTGAAGGCTGGAGGAGATGAAGAGGCGTGCAATGTAGCTGTGACTGGTGGCTGGAAAGAAAACTAAGGACAGGGGAGGAAGATGAAGGTGTGCTGTAGGAGCTTCAGACGTTCGGGAAACTTCTCGGACGTCTTAACTGACGGGGACGTGAAATTGCAGTGGCGATTGTTGGTGATGATGGCAAGGGTGGTGAACGTTGAGGTGCTCACAGTAATGCAGACGAGCTCTAGATGGCGGTGTGGCCTGTCGCTCCACATGCCCACGGTGGTGGAGGCTCGTCGCTGCGGTTGAGGCTGGTGGTGGTGGAACGGACAAGAGCTCAACTCTCTACACAATGGTGGATCGTTGGGATGGTGGCCTCCAGAGCTCGGCTGCCTCCTCTTTTTGTAGCCACTTGCATGGATTTGAATGGAGAGGCGGGAGCAGATCCACATTCTCCGCTACTCCTTGAATGTAGTTTTTAGTGCGGCAGCTGGTGGCGTTGCAGCCGTTGCTGAAAGAAGAATAAAAATAATGATAAAATATTATGGTTATTTATATACAAACCCTCAACTTTTATGTTAACTTAAATTAATGCATGCAATGCACCTAATTGGTTAACTAATTAAATGAATGCAATTCTAAGTTAATTCTAAATGCATTTAAATATGAATGCAATGCATGAATTATGTAATTAAATTAGAAATATGAATTAATCTATTTACATCCTAATTTATGCTAAATAAATGTTAGAATTAACTTAATGTCTAGGCACTTAAATATTTAAATAGCCCATAAATATGGGCTAATCATACATCACCGTATAGCCACCCCGTATCACCCGCAGATCAATGGGCAGGCAGAAGTGTCTAACCGTCAAATCAAGCTGATTCTCCATAAGATGGTTAGACCAAACAGGAAGGACTAGTCCGATAAAATAGTTGATGCACTCTGGGCATATCGGACCGCGTACAAGGCCCCACTAGGAATGTCACCATATCGTATGGTATATGGCAAGGCCTGTCACCTTCCTGTAGAGCTGGAACACCGCGCCTTTTGGGTTGTGCGGAAATGTAAGCTTGACCTCGATGCAGGAGGTTAAGAATGGAAACTCCAACTCAGCGAATTAGAAGAGATTTGGCGAGAGACCTATGAGAACGCATTGATATACAAGGACAAGACCAAGGCCTTTTATGACCGCCACATCTAGAGAAAAGCATTCACGCCCAACCAGCAAGTCTGGTTGTTTGATTCACGACTAAAAATTTTTGCAGGGAAGCTCAAGTCCAAGTGGACTGGCCCATATGTTGTGATTCACCCATATCCTAATGGGGCGGTCCAGATTAGGGACTCAAAATATGGGCATATATCTACGGTAAATGGCTAGCGCCTCAAGTCATTTTTGGCCCAGGAACCTCCTCCAACTGACGAAACCATTCATCATATTGAGGATGTATGATTGAATTCTCGCCCAGCTAGAGGAGTTAAACTCAGCATGTATAGATAGCATATCCCACATTCCACCATCATCTATACATAACCATTTTTATATATAGCATATTTTTCTTTTAGCATATTTTCTTTCTGCATATTACATACTGTCAGGTTGGCCGATGCTGAACGTTAAAATTTCAGGAGCAATTCCAGGTGATTTCTACCCATTTACTCCCTATTGTATTTATTTTCGTTTATATTCATGCATGAGGACATGCAAGAAGTTAGGCATGGGGGGGTAGATACAACAAAACTAAAAATTTTTGTGCCAACATTTAGGAAAACCTCGGAGATACATGTAAAATGTACTTTAGGACCATAAATAAAAGAACAACTGACTCCACCTCCAATGCTCACATTGGAGCTAAAAATCGTCCGCAACAACCACTTCCGACTCACCTGCTCACCTCTTGTTCTAAATTTAGGGTCAAGTGAATGTAACCCGAATGGGAAATTTCATGAAGTATAAATATAAGAGGTTACTTGTTTATAGCATATATACATAGTGCATCCATGAATAAGATTATCTTGTTAAGAGAATGCATTAGGGATTTTATCCTCTAGTTGATTCCTATAATCTGGAATCCAGTACAATTTCACCCACACGTGGAATTTGCAATGGATTCACGGTGAAGGCTGATAAACGTCTTTAGTCTGTCGAGAAGAAACAATGCTTCTTCTCTTGAACACCTGGACAGTGTTTTGGGAGTCAGGCAGATTTTCTTCCAAAAATCCACCAAATAGTGTGAGATGAAAGTAGAGTGTATTGGTGCTCTAAGATTAGTGCAAGGAATCCAAAATCCTAGATAATTAGGTGATGATACTCAGAGATAAGGCATAATTTCCACTCTCAGTTCCTACATATACATTTTTGTGCGAAACATTGAGAGCCACCAAATAAGGCAAATATGCAGAGAGTGAGTTTTCATAAAACTAGGGCTAAGGTGGATGGTTACGACCATTCTTTACGGAATCCTCGACTGAAGGAGGGTATTGATGTCAAGGTCAGAAATACATCGTCCTATCTGTCTCTCCTGGTGCCGTGAGTAGGCACTTCTACCAAATAAGCCACTCAATGTCTCTTGGGTACCACCAATCCCTAATAATGCCTCCTCAATAAAGTTCAAGGATGTGTGCTAGTTGTGTTGTGTTGAAAAAAAAAAAACTGAGAGATTTTTACATAGAAAAAAAAATTATGAAAAGAAAGAAAAATTGAAAAAAAAAATAGAAAAAGAAGAAAAAGCAAGAAAAAAAGAGTTTGTGAATATTTAGTTGAGGCAATACCACCGAATAAATTTGAGATCCACCAAATATCGCCTTAACCTATTTTTCTGTGTTTCTGACCGCCCGAATACTGGCTGAGGAATTCCAACTTAGTTTTAGGGTTATGGAAACTCAATTAAAGTGTTAATGCCAAGTGAGACCACCAAATACAGGTCATATGTGTGAATCAAGTGAGATTGTGAGCTCTAAGAAAAAGAAAGAAAAGAAAAGAAAAAGAAAAAGAGTAAGAGAGAATGAACACAAAGGAATCAAAGAGAGCGTAGTTTTTCTCGTCTTTCTTTGAGTTGAGTTACGTAATAATTTGAGAATATAGATTCTATAGTACTAATCTCTATGTAGCACTAGTCGAGAGTAAGCCACTAAATATATAATCTTTTCCCTCTAAGATTCTCTACCTAAGCTTAAAGTCGGGTGGAATTCATAGAATATCTTGAATAAATCGACGGAAGAAGTCTGCCTTTCCCACTAGAATTTTACTAGGGGTCAAGTACAGGCTTTAGAGGTGAATTAGCTTTTCACTCGAATCCGTTGCAAAAGCTACATAGCTACACTTTAACGATTGTCTGGATTTCTAGAGCATAGGATGAAAACAAAAAGGAGAAAAATCTCTAGGCATACACATGATAAAATAATCAATCCCTTAGGGACCCTTATGTGAATAATTTAGTCTTGCATTTGCTAGGGACTAGCAAGATTTAGGCATGGGGGTATGATTGCGCAGCAATCATAGGTCTTAATTGACCTAAATTAGGTTAAGACTTAGCATAAGTTAGGGTAATTCATGCATGCATAAGCATTACTAGCACCTTTACTACTTTCTTTTAGCTATGCATAAAATAATGCTATAATGTACTAATTATGTGCATTATGTCAATTGCAGGTAATAAGCTGACCAGAAGGTAGATCTGAAGCTGGATCTAAAGCTAGATCTGAGGAATAAATAATAACTGGAGTTGCAATAGAGCTGGAGTAGAAGACCTAGAATAAGATGTAGTAGACAATAATGTAAGGGGTTGAGGTATGCTATTCTATTTAAGTAGGAATAAAGTAGTAAATTGTGAAGAACTTAGGACTATCCTAGCCCTAGGATAGCCTAGAAGCTTACCCAAGCCTTAGCCACCCTTATATTAGGTCACCACACCATAGGAAACCTTAAAACCCTAATTCCAACCTCTATCTGGATGTCCAAATAAGTTATAGGACATCTAGAACCCTTAACCAACTCCCGCACACCTTAAACCCACTTCTGTAGTGTTATTGGACATCCAGACACTTGGTCAGATGTCCAATTTCTACAGAATACCCAAGACAGAACCTAGAATCCCTCCTGACTCTGATTGGACGTCCAAACAATAAGTCTGGAATTCTGATTTTTCATTATAAGATGTCTGACACTATTATTAGATGTTTGATACTGTCCTCCAATTCCTGTTTTGGAATTCAAGCCTTGATCTTGGATCTCTAGACTCCCAAACCCAATTCTAACCCCATAGGAACCTAAATTAAGGTACCTTAACCCTAGTACATCACCTCTAGACCTCCCTAAGGACCTAATTATGTCCTCACTAAACCTAATTGACTTGGATCTTAGTCAATTCCACCATCCTATTCAATTGGACTCATTGAGTCCAATTGAGCCCTGATCTCAGCACACACTGTCCAATTGGACCCAGTGAGAGTCCAATTGACCTAGACCTGACTTAATTGAGTTATTTTACTCTCAATTAAGTTTTCACACACCCAATTAAACTTGTATTAAGTTTAATTGCACTTTACCTTAGTGAATTAGGGTTTACAACCCTAATTTGAGACCTACCTTGACCTAAACCCACTAGAACCTAACCTAATCAACCTAGCCACCTAAGTTTTGACCCACACACACCCACACACACTATCCACTTGAAAATACCGAGCCCAGAGTTCTTTATAACTCTCTACCATGTGTTATTGCCTTGGTTGCTAAAATTAGCAACCAAGAGCCATTCAATTTTTAGATCCACGTTTGGTGGATCTAAAAACCACCATCCATCCTCTCTCTCTCTCTCTCCCATGAGCTCCCACCATAGGCCTCTCTAGAGAATTCCATAATTCTCTAGAGAGCTTCCCTTAGGTCTATAAAAAGACCTAAGGGCTGGCCACTTTCACCCATTCACTCTTGGCTTCCATTTAGTTTAGCTACATCCACCTCCACTCCATCTCCACGAGTAGCATCACCATGGCCACCACCATCTCCACGCCAAGAAGCTGGATCACCTCTCCAACCTCTCTCCAACGGTTGGCCTAAGCACCATTGGCCACCCCTCCTCCTCTCAACCAACTCAAAGGCCATTGGAGCCTACCTCCGAATGCCCTTATTTCTGCTAGATTAGTAGTTTAGTTATTCATAGTTTACATGCTTTTATTACTGCTTAGTAGTGTAGCTCTTTATTCTCCCCCAATGATGCATGCAAAACCCCCCCAGAGATTCATGTATGCGATCATTTTCTATTAGCTAGATTTATATTTTCAAGCTTTCCTCTATAAGCTTTCCGCTAGTTCCATGTTGCAAACACCTTGATGAATCAATAAAAGATTATATATATATATATATATCGCTATGTTGAGAATCACCATGAGCTTATTGCAATATATTTTGTGTGATTAAAGTTGCCTGCTTTGAATTATTATCTATTGCAACCAGCATTTCAGTACCTGAAAATATTGAGGATCTAACTATTAACGCATTTTTCGTAAACAGCCACCACATAACTAGAATCGTGCGTACTGAAACTCACACTTTCACATTTGTCATCCATCTAACACATGCGCACGTAATTAGGGTTCATAATGAAAGTGGCCAAACATTGATCCGACGATTAGAAACCGACGTTAAATTTTAACCAAGTAGAGCGAAAAAGATCGATTTCAAATTTGTATAAATGCCTCCCAAAGACATTTTAAGCAATGATTGGAACTCAAGTCTCGTTATCCTTAAAAATTATTTTTGACGAGCATTTTCAGAGCGACTATACTACAATCTCCGACGATTTCAAAATGCGCGAAAACGAACTTGTCATTTAGTATAGTTATATGTATACTAAGGTAATCAATAATGCCGTACTAATCAGGACCAAATCAATCAAATATCCTCACAGTAGCTTGAATGCTACAGTAATCAGACGTCTCCTTTAGGGAGTAGACGCCTTAAATATTCAACTGCTACAGTGCCTTCTTTGTTTCTTCTTCTTTCTCTTCTCCTCCTCTTCTTCCACTACCCTATTCTTCCTTCAGTTCTTCTCTGCTTTCTCTTCTTCAAGACTTCTTCTTTTGCCTGTCTTCTTTTCTCTACGCACATAGGAAAGGGTCTTCAGATTTTGGCTAAGTGTTAGCCAATCCTTCTCGGAGTAAAACCCCTTATCCCCGTGCACTCTCTCTCTTTCTCTCTCGGGAATCTGCTCTCCCAGAGCCTTCCACAGTAACAGGTAATCGGGTATTCGGGTCAAGCCCGCACCTGGGTCCAGGCTCACCGGCAGTGGGTAGTGAGCGAGGAGTAAGGGCTTTGGCGGGTCGGATGAGTGAGGCTAGTGAGACCTCACCCCGTGTTCTAAGGCAATAAACCTAAAACACAAAAACAACTTATGCGGGCGTGGTTGCTTCTTAGCTTCCGAGGTGGGACTAATCCCACCTCCCTTCCTCTATATGAGACTGCAGCTGCTTCTTTGAGCGATTGTGGTCAAAGGCTCAGTCAAAGAGCCAAATTGGCTCCTTGGCTGCGCTCCTGGAGATGTTCCACTGTGCCTGGGGCTTCGCCTGGGGCCTATAGGTGCTGGAGAGAGGTTGAAGCTTCGCTAATGGCAGTCAAGGCAATGGAGACCTGAAAACAAGAATACGGCCTTGCAGCCAAGTTAAAGAGGTTCAGGAGCTTCGTAGGGATGCAGCGAAGGTGTGGGTAGCAGTGGCATGCTGCGAAGGTGTGTATAGGTGGTTGGCGAAGATGGAATAGGTTGGAGATGATGGGTTTGTTCGGTGGGGAGTTTGGGTGGACAGGAAGGTGAATAGGGAGAGGGGTTTGGCAGGGTGTGATGTGGTGGTCGGCGAGGTGAATGGAGGAGTGTAGTGGCGTATATGCCTCGCCAGAGGAGAGGTTGGAGACAGGGAAGACAGAGGTGAGCAGTGGCGTCGAAGGCTATTTTTGAGGTTTTTGGGTATAAAACTAAACCTAAGAGCTAAGAGACTTAATCTAACCTAATCTAAATGGAGGAATAGGGGAGAACAGCACTAGAATTGGTAGGTCAGAGCTGGGGAAGAAGGTTCTCCGATGATGGGAATGGCGATGATGACGGAAATAGAAGGGCTCCTGCTGGTATGGCCAAGAGAGGACGAGAGAGAGAAAGAGAATCCAACCACTGGTTTTGTGGATAGATGATAGAGGTCAGGAGGCATCGCTGGAGCTTGTGGAGCTTCGCGGTCGGAATCAAGCTTAAGAGCACGGTCGTGCCCTAGGGATCTTTTTATAAGGCTCAAGAGGGGGTTTTAAGCTTGGAAGCCAAGCTTCCAATCTAGGAATTGTCGCCGAAGTAGGAAACCCAAATCTCTCATGCATTCGCATGAGAGATTGGGAAGGTTATGGAGCTTATGGATGGATTCTGAGGGAAGAGGACTCTCAAAGAATCTCCCTTCCAAATTTGGAAGGGATTGATTAATTAGAGAAGGAATTCTCTTCAATCAAAGGTCGTCGGAGATGGATTCCTCCACAATAATGGTGGAGGGACCTATTTGCAATGAGTGACGACAAAGATATGGGCCCTTTTGTAAGGATTTCAAAAGTTAGGGGCATGTGTGTGAGAGAAAAGACTCAGACTGAACCAAATTGCAAACTAGGTCAAGATGATCTCAGATTAGGCCCAAATTTTGGTACAAACATAATTTGGACCCAAGAAATCCAATGGTGAAGTTAGATTTAGGTTTTGACCAAGTTTGACTAGGTAATTTATGCAAAATCCCAAATTAGGGCAAATGTCAGTCTAAGACTCTATTTTGGGTCAAGACGAGTTTTGATGGTCAAATTGAGGATACCAAACCCCGGAGAATATTTTTCTATGAATTTTAAAGGATTTAGGTGAATTTTATCCTGACCAGAACCTCTGTTAATTAAGCAGGTCTATTTTTAGGATTTCAGAAGTCATTTAATTGTTAAAACACGTGAAAACCCATTTCTGACTGTTCTAACCCACTTGTTGGATATTTAAGGCCATTTGCCCCTTAATTAACCCCTAAGAAAACCCATGGTTGTACTACATTCAAGATGTGATGGTAAAATTATAGTTTTAATGTTATTTTCTTGTCTTTCCCTCAGAATGGATTTACAGTGAATTGTGGCTCTCTAGCAGTTATGTAGGAGCATTTACTGAGTTAATCAGATCAAAATGAGCTAGTTTATGGCTCATGATGGTGTTCCCATCATGCCCCCATGCCTAGCTTTTGCTGGTCCCTTAGCAAAATCTCATGGAATTAACTTTAATTCTAGACCATATGCCTTTTTATCCTCAGAACTCTGATGTGTGCTTTCTTTTGTAGATTAGGTCAGAATGCCGATAGTAGGCCTAGAGGTACTCAAGCACCAACCAAGTTCTAGACTTGACCAACTCTAGCCTCGGTCCGCCACGAAGGTTTCTAAGGCCCACAGGAACTAACCTAAGGTTCGTTGAACTCCACGGTTAAAGTACCTGTGCTTGTAACATGTTTTAGCCCCGGTTCAGTTTGCAGTGCATTTTTTTAAGAAAGAGACAGAGGGATTTTTTTCTTTATTTTTCGAGAGTTTTCTCTCTCTTTCCTTTTTATTTCTAGCTTCGGATTAGCTTTACGACGCGATCTGTATCAGATTCCTAGCTCCCACCATCAATCCTCGCAGGGTCCCTGTTAATTGATGCTTCAAGATAGCACCACCCATGGCAACACCCAGAACCCTAGCTTTCAAGATTTCGAGATAATCCCACCCATGGCATTCTGGAGCTAAATTCAGGTCCTGGCAATCGACATTTTGTGATAATGCCGCCCATGGCATCTGAACCAGCACAAAGTGCTTATATGCCCCCGGTAGGATATTTAGATATCCTAGGAGACAAGCACCAAGGAGACAGTATGTTATTGTGCATCTTCAAGGGGAATTTCCCGCCTCTCCGCACCGAGAACTCTTCCAAATCAACTTGTGTTGATCAGCTGCTCCTAATCTAGTTGAATTTTTTAGAACAGATTTAACGCATTTGCGTGATTTTGATAATCAAGCGCACTGAACTAGACTGTGTATAAATTCAAGTGTTTAGGTTATCGAGTCTGGCAAACCAAGGGTCAATTAACGAGGCCGAATAATCCCTAAGTCTTAGACTTAATACTTAAGCTTCACATTTTCCCCAACCTCTTGAGGATTTTCCATATCTTAATGGACACTTGAATTTTTAAGCCTAGAATCATACCCCAAGAGACCTAAGATCAGCGTTCATACTAATCTCTTTTTGTCTCTTAACACTTTTTGTCTTTCATTTTCTTTCTTTTTTTGATTTGATCTAGAACTAAGTCGATTCCTTAATCTTTTACTAATGACTATCCTTTTTCTTTTCTTTTCAAATTATGCTCTTTTTTGACATTTTTATCACCTCCCTTTCTCCTCCTCAAAAATGATGTGCAATTAATTCACTCAAAATTTCCTCCCTTTTCCATTTTTTGTTCTTTTTTAGTTTTCTATCTTTTTGATTTTTTTTTTTGGAATATGTAATTTTTTTGTGAGAACCCTTCCGAACTTTGATCTTTGTATGTTTGCACTTTACTATCCCCCCATGTCTAAGTTTTGCAATGTCCTCATTGTAAACGAAGAGTATGAAACAGTTTTGGGTTCAAATATTAGAAAAGGTTTTATCGGGTGGGCGAACGAGTCAGGAATGACTGTTGCGAATAATTTCAAGCTCTGATATAGGTACCAGAGGTGGGATCGACTGTTCTAAAATTGAACTTAGGGTGTAATATATGTGAAGTACGAAAGGATAATCTGAAGAATCTTAGGTTTTTAGAATGACGGGTTGCCTCCCGTTAAGTGCTAAATTCAATGCCTTCAGCCGAGCAGAACATGGTAGAGAGGAGTGATGAAATCAGATGAATTTTGTAAAACAAGCACCTTGATCAATAGCCTGGTTGGTCCAACCAGGTGCTTGTTCAAATCAGCAGGTTGATGATGCAGCCCAAACCCAATCACTCTGGTGGGTTGATGAATGTGGATCAAGAGATATGGTACCCTCCAAATGTTGTGGAGCTCAAAAGGATATGGAAGTGAGAAGTTAGGGTTTGGCTGAGTCGGATCAGCCTGATCAGAGTAGGGATCCTCAAATGAAAAAGAATCAGTGGAGGATGTAGGAATCCAATGAAAATGATCAGAGAAGGATGGGGCATGATTTGTAGTCTGATCAAAGTCCAAAACCCGATTTGAATGCGAAGGAGAATTATGTGCGACCGGCTCATTGAGAGGAGAATCAGAGTAGAAATTGAGTCCGGTTGCTGGTCGAGGTTGAAAATGGGTTCGAGAAGGCTCTGTATATGCTGTGGAAGAGGTGTTTTCTTTCAAATCATTGACCTCAGTGTCAGAATCAAAAGATGGGTTGTAGTTGCCAAGGTCATAAATGGGCTCATAGTCGTCAAGAAACAACAGTTCTCCGAAATCAAAGTAAGATTCGAAATCGTCAGAGAACTTGCGAGAATCATGTCCTGAATCTGATTCGGGATGAGAGGTTCCACCACAGGATAAATCAAAAGATGTAGAAGCAGCAACCTAACTTGGATCTAGCCTATTCTCAGATTCTGAGCTCAAAAAGTTGTCCCTATTAGGTTTAGGCTCGGGTTCTTGGCTTGTATGAAAGACCCAATCAAATCCCAACTCTTCCAACTCCTCAATTTATGTATCGTAGATTGACGTGACTTCCGAAAAATTAATTTGTGTTTCTGAGGATGTTGGAGAGGTGCATTCATCAAATACAGGCCCAGAATCATAATCCAAATTTAAACTCTGATTTTCATCACAGAGGGCCTTGTAGTCATCCCAATAAGTCTCAAATCCAAATTCTAGGTTAAGGGTGTGGGTTGGATTACTAGAATCTAGGTTGGGCTCTACAAGGATGTCAGAATTACTCTCGAGAGTCATCTTATCAAAATAAGGGATAGGATTTACACCCTTGAGAGGTTCTGATTCAATCTTAGTATCATAGGTGTCCGGGAAATCTAAGCTTGGTGAACTAGGTTCTTGGTTTCTAAGGCTGGCTCAAAATCGTGATCACCTGCAATCGGATCCTCCCAACCCATCTCAAGCTCAGGAGTATCAATTTGTATATAAGTTGAATCTGAATTCATTTGGGTTGGGGGTCCATAACCACTATGATCATCAAATCTGGGATTTAGGAGATTGAGTTAGTTAATCCAAGATGTCACAAGGGTGTACTGATGCCTATGATCGATAACATGTTTCAACATCAGCATTACCTTATCTCTGTTTTCCAGGTCATCTTGGTGTATTTTCCATAGTGATGGCTCAAATCTACACAAGATATATTCACCATTATGCCATCTCTCAATTTCCCGGTATTTTGGCATGAGAACATCCCAAGTTGCCCTGTTTTCTAGTTGTGTCAAAATTAACTGTGCTTGTTCTAAAATGAATGTTGTTGTGTTTGACACATTAACCTGTATATCCTCAAACAGGTCTACTAACATGTTAGGTTGCATTTTTGACTCAAGTGGTGGAATTAAGATGAAGAATCAATCTTGAGAATTAAATTGTAGTTGATCAAATCTGAAAGAAATTCCTAAGAAATCTGTGTGTGCTCTAATAGAAGAGATGAGGGACTGGATGTGATATTGACCCAATTAAGGCACCCAAAGATTTTTGGATGACTAAGGCAATTTCGAGGTGGATGATACCTCTGAATCAAAAATTCACACACCTGATAAATACCTGGGCAGCCAGGAAGGGAGAGCCCTGCAAAGACCCCTACACGGTAGAGCGTCCCCACGAGTTACAGGGTTTCCCCCACCCAACCTTCCTTGTCACTAAGGGTCCAGGTAGACCGGAATGTACGAACATAAGTCCTTAAGTCTACCAATTTTATGTCCTAATTTGTGCCTTGAGTTTCACTTGATTAAATTTTAATTTGACTTGTGACATAAGTTGGAGGTTGGTTGGCCTACAATGTAGACCAACTTCACCTGACTTGTCCTAAAGATGATAGAATGAGATCTAGGTCAAGACCTAGAAATCACCCTGATTTGACTCCCAGGTTATTAGGTCTATGTATTTTAGGATTCAAGTGAATTTAGAGCCTGATTTTAGGGCTTTTGTTGATTAGATCTTTTCAACCAAAGGTTTGAATAGCACACAAATGCAAGTGGGTTTGTTTCCTTTTATGCCAGTGATTAGCCCATATTTATGGGCTATTTAGGTATTTAAATGCCTAGACATTAAGTTAACTTTAACATGCACTTAGCATGCATTAGGATATAAATACATTAATTATAGATTTGTTTCATGCATCGCATTTTTATGTAAATTAGGTCTTAGCATGCATGGTTTCTAATTTAGTTTGCATTTAGTGGGAATTATACATAATACATGCAATTAGATATTTTATAAGGATTTGTCTATAAATAAGCCAATGTTTATTATATTTCTCACCTTCTTTTTCGCAGGAACGGCTCTGCCTCTCCTCCTCCAGCCATACCTCCTTAATGGCCATAAGAAGTGGAGCTACTCCCGCCTCTCCATTTCAAATCCATGCAGACGGCTACAAGAGAGGGGGAGCTGCTACAGTGCTCAGGGAGACGCCGCCCGCCCCATCACCGTGCATCCGCCCATCACTATGGTCTCCATGGCCGAGCCTCGCCACACCGTGGGCCAACGGAATGACAGGCCGCCGTGCCAAGTTGGCGACCTCAGCCACTTACCGTAAGCGTGTGCCTCATCGGCCATGCGAAGAGCTTCTTTCTTATTTCTTTTTATTCTCTCTTTTCTTTTCTTTTGCATCATACTATTCATCATCACCTTCGTTACTCTGTTTGCAAGCCTCAACAAACCCACCACCACCATCACTGCAGACCATCTTCACGCCAAAGCAGCCAGCAATAGTTGGCCTCTCCTCGCATGCGCTCCACTCCTCTCTGCGTGCGCAGCCACCCAGCACGCATAGCCCTCCCGCGCCACGCACAGGCACTACCGATCCACGCAGCAGCTGTAGCTGCAGCACCACACGCACGATTGCACGTCCTCCAGCAACTCCGCCCATGCACGTCCGCTCACTGCGCCTCTGCCTACGCAACTGCCAAGCACGCATAACCCTCTCGCGCCGCGTGCAGGCACTACCGGTCCACGCAGCAGCTGCAGCTGCAACACCATGCGCACAACCACACGTCCTCCAGCAGCTCCGCCCACGCACGTCCACTCACTGTGCCTTCGCCTGCATAGCCACCCAGCATGCACAACCCTCCCGCGCTGTGCGCAGCAACAATCCCACTCGCGCACGTGTCCCCTGGCGCCTCCTCTCCTCCAGCCCGTGTGTCAAGCTGCTTCACAGCAGCAGCAACCAACCCATCGTCGTCGCCCCTCTCTACTTTGTCCGACCGACTCTAGCCATGCAACACCTCACCACCACCACCGTCAGGTGCTCATCGGCCTTGCCCACCTCCGGTGAAGACCACGCTGCCGATCTTCTCCTCCATCGTGGATGAGAACCCACAAAGGAAATGCTCTATTTCTTGTGGCATTAGTAATTACATTTCATTGCCATTGCAAGAGTGAGATTTTTGAATTTATTAATTAAATATTATGGCTAATTTATGCAAGTGACCTTCCTCTTTCTCATAAATGCCATTTCAGCATGATCTCTTGTTGTTTCCTTAATCTGAAGGTGGATTTGGCTCGATTTCTTGACGAAATTAATAGTAAACATCAGTTTTTGACACTTATGAGTTTGTAATAGCCAATGCCTCCCTGTGGACACGACCCACTCTTTCGTGAGTGGTTTATTTAATTAGTTTTGATTTACGTTATTCGCCACTCGATTTCTAAACTGCAACGATCTTGATTTACATTTTCAAAAACTAAAATAACGCGGTCAGCAAGCAAGTGTAAACTAGCACTCCAATCCCTAAAAATTGAAATCCTAATTGGCTCTATTTCCAAGTCCAATTGATCTTGATATGTTCACCTTAGGCTTCAAGCAAGAAGTGTGTTAGCCCAAAAGTGATTAGAAATTAAGCGTAATTCGTAATAGGCACAGGCAATTTAGGGTAGGATCTCTAAACAGAATCACTTCAACTCAATGAGATTTGAAAATTTTTGCAAATCAGGAAACTTGTTTTTTAAATGATAATTACTATGAAATAAGGCAGGTGATTCCTAATTAATTATTTCCCTTTTTTGTCTTCCCAAGATTAGGAGGATGATTAGGGAAGAATAGAGGAGTTACCTACCCTAGAGTGGTTGATTTGCGTGGAAGATCTCCTCGTGAAGTACCTCGCAAAATCATAAGAAAGAAAATGGAGCAAGTCAGTGCTCAAATATAATCAAATAATGCAGAGAATAGTGTGAATTGCGCGTTGCTCCCCAGCAACGGCACCAAAATGTTAACAGAATGAGATCGATGTTTATAAATGTTGCATTGTAGTATAGCGAAAATCACTTTGAAAATAAATACAATTTATTACTCGAATTTGAAATCCGAGATCGAACATAGAGAGTAAATAGGAATTCACACACTAATCTCAAATAAAATGTAATTGAGCACAAAATTTAAGCCAAATAAATTACTCAGAAATGATAATCAATGTTAGAACATGAGTATAACAAGGATTTGACATGATAAAAAGAGATCTATAACAAAATAATGGTGATTTAGATCACCAATTATTTAGTATAGTTATATGTATACTAAGATAATCAATAATGCCATAGTAATCAAGACCAAATCAATCATATATCTGCACAGTAGCTTGAATGCTACAGTAATCAGACGTCTTCTTTGGAGAGCAAACGCCTTAAATGTTTAACTGCTACAGTGCCTTCTTCTTTATTTATTCTTCTTTCTCTTCTCTTCTCTTCTCCTCCTCTTCTTCCACGACCCTGTTCTTCCTTCCATTCTTCTCTGCTTTCTCTTCTTCAAGCCTTCTTCTTCTGCCCGTCTTCTTTCTCTATGGACAGAGGAAAGGGTCTTCAAATTTTGGCTAAGTGTTAGCCAATCCTTCTCGGAGCAAAACCCCCTGTCCCCATGCACTCTCTCTCTTTCTTTCTCTGGAATCCGCTCTCCCAGAGCCTTCCACAGTAACAGGTAATTGGGTATTCGGGTCAAGCGCACACTTGGGTCCAGGCTCACCGACAGTGGGTAGTGAGCAAGGAGTAAGGGCTTAGGCAGGTCGGGTGAGTGAGGCTAATGGGACCTCACCCCGTGTTCTGAGGCAATAAGCCCAGGACATAAAAACAACTTATGCGAGCATGGTTGCTTCTTAGCTTCCGAGGTAGGACTAATCCCACCTCCCTTCCTCTGCGTGCGACTACAGCTGCTTCTTCGCACGATTGTGGTCAAAGGCTCAGTCAAAGAGCCAAATTGGCCCCTTGGTTACACTCCTAGAGATGTTCCGCTACACCTGGGGCTTCTCTTAGGGCCTGTAGGTGCTGGAGCAAGGTTGAAGCTTCGCTAATGGCGGTCGAGGAAGTGGAGACCTGAAAACAAGAATACGGCCTTGCAGCCAAGTTAAAGTGGTTTAGGAGCTTCACAGGGATGCAGCGAAGGTGTGGGTGGTGGTGGCGTGCTGCGAAGGTGTGTATAGGTGGCTAGCAAAGAAGGAATAGGTCGGAGATGATGGGTTTGTTCAGTGGGGAGTTCGGGTGGATGGGAAGGCGAATAGGGAGAGGGGTTTGGCAAGGCGTGATGAGGTGGTCGACGAGGCAGATGGAGGAGTGTAGTGGCGTATACGCCTCGCCGGAGGAGTGGTTGGAGATGGGGAAGATAGAGGCGAGCGGCGGCGTCGAAGCTTGTGGAGCTTCGCGGCCGGAAGAGGAAGGAGGCAAGGAGGGTTTCACAGTCGAAATCAAGCTTAAGAGCACAGCCATACCCTGGGAATCTTTTTATAGGCCTCAAGAGGGGGTTTTGAGCTTAGAAGCCAAGATTCCAAGCTAGGAATTGTCACCATAGTAAGAAACCCAAATCTCTTATGCATTCGCATGAGATATTTGGAAGGTTATGGAGCTCATGAACGGATTCAGAGCGATAAGGACTCTCAGAGAATCTTCCTTCCAATTTTGGAAGGGATTGATTGATTAGAGTTCTCTTCAATCAAAGTTCATCGAAGAAGGATTTCTCCACGATAATGGCAGAGGAACCTATTTGAAAAGAGTGACGACAAAGATAGGGGCCTTTTTTTATGGATTTCAAAAGTTAAGGGCATGTGTGTGAGAAAAAAGACTCAGACTCGACCAAATTGCAAACTAGGTCAAGATGATCTCAAATTGGATCCAAATTTTGGTGCAAACCTAATTTGGACCTAAGGAATCCAATGGTGAAGTTAGATTTAGGCTTTGACCAAGTGTGACTAGGGAATTTATGCAAAACCCAAATTAGGGCAAATGTCAGTCTAAGACTCTATTTTGGGTCAAGACGAGTTCTGATGGTCAAATTAAGGATACCAAACCCTAGAGAATATTTTTATATGAATTTTAGAGGGTTTAGGTGAATTTCATCCTGACCAGAACCTCAGTTAATTAAGTGGATCTGTTTTTAGGATTTCAAAAGTCATTTAATTCTCAAAAATGTGAAAACCCATGTCTGACTGCTCTAACCCACTTGTTGGATATTTAAGGTCATTTGCCCCTTAATTGACCCCTGAGAAAATCTGTGGTTGTACCGCATTCAAGATATGATAGTAAAATTACAGTTTTAACCCTATTTTCTTGTCTTTCCCTCAGAATGGTTTTGCATTGAATTATGGCTCTCTGGAAGTTATATAGGAGTATTTAATGACTTAATCAGATCAAAATGAGCTATTTTATGGCTCATGATGGTGTTCCCATCAGACACTTAGCCAAATCTGAGAGTGCCTTCCCCTTGTGCGTGAAGAGAAAGAAGGAGAGGAAGGCAAAGGAAGAAGGAGAAGAAAGCACAGCCAGAAGAAAGAGGGGCTGCAGAAGAGAAGTAGCCACAGAGAAGGAGAAGAAGAGAGAAACATGAGAAGAAGAAGAAGAGAAGAGGAGCTGAAGCAAGAGAAGAAGAAGAATAGTACCTTTGAGTGATTTAAGCCGTCCGACCGGCTGAGTAGACATCTAAGCTTCAACAGAAGTACCCTGTGCACTTATCCTACATGGCATTTAATTGCTTAGTACTATTGAGTTATTTGATATAATTGTAAGGGATAAATGGTGATTCAAATCACCATTTTACCCCATTCTTTTTGCATTATCTGACATTCACTTTCATTTATATATCATTCTTGTTTGAAGTTCTATCATACATTGCTTATATTGTAATCTTGAGAATTATTTTTACTAATTGCTCCCTGTATTCGACCTCGGACTTTCATTCAAGTAATAAATTCTATTTATTTTTCGCGCTAATTCAACCTATACTACATGCATTGATTTTAAAACATGATTCAGAGCGAATAACAGTGTAGGAGGAGAAGGGGACGACCTTAGGTGGAGAAGAAGGAAAGGGGTAGGAGTAGAATAGAGAGGTACCTAAGGAATTGTGAAGATAGGAGGGAGAAGATAGATGGAGAGTTGGCGTAGGAGAATCATGGAAAGGGAGAGGAGATTGATCGATTGATAATTTCGCATAGGGTGAAGGGATTATATAAAACAGGCAGGGAAGGGTAGAGTGGAGTTTAAGGATAGAATTAGGGTTTTGTTTGTTGGGAGTAGGTGGCATGGACTAATGAAGTGGCATAACATGATTGAAGGGGAAGAGGGGGCGTGGATTGATGGGAGGAGAAGGGTGGTCAATCATAGGATGTAGGGCTAGGATTAGGTGTGGGATGTGGATTCTTAGGTTAGAAGGCTAGGGTTAGGGTTTTAGTTGTTGGAATAGGTGGTGTGGACAAATGGATTGGACTGGGTAGAGCGGTGCATCGAGTTTAGAATTACGAGGCTAGGGTATGGCGTGGAGTTTAGGATAGAGTTTTGTTGGTTGTGGAATTTGAATTGATGTGGGATAATTAAGTTATGGTGCACCAAAAGGGTTAGGGTTAGGGTTGGCATGGAGTTTAAGGTTGGAGGGATATAGGTGGCATGTAACTATTGGGGGAGATGGGGAGAACATGGATTGATAAGGTGGCTTGAAGAGATGGTGCCATTTGTTAGTTGGAGGAAGCTCCTAGCTTTTGCATTCACTCCTTCCTTATGATGAATTAGCTTAGCTCGCTCAGTCTCTCCTGTAAAGAAGATGGATATTTACTAATCCTTAATAAATAGCTTGGCCACAAGATGTATTACCAACCCTAAAAGGCACTAATACCTAAAATGACCTAATTCTAATACAATTATGCCATTGTTGCTACCCAAATAACATAAATTAAGCATGAATTACATCAACATTCATGTGTTCATCAATAGCAACATCATAGAAATAACATCGGTAGAAGATGTTAGAGAGAAGGAAAAGAAAGTTAGAGAGAAGGAAAAGAAAGAAGGGGAAGGGTGGCAACCTCTAGAAGAAGAGAAGGGCTTTGGCCATCTACGGGGTCTATTTCTTGCCCACCACTTCTGAAACCTCTCCTTTTTCATAAAGATCAAATTTAGGTTGAGACTTATTCTTGGAAACAAACAATTTAATTGACCTTTTATATGCAAATTTCTTCTAGTAATAGAAAGCAATCTAATCTGGCATTTTTATTATGTTTCTTTTACTTCAAGTGATGCTTACGTTGTAGGGAAAGCCATGGATTTTTTTGATATTTACCCCTTCCATCTATTACGTTATCCTTTTCCTGAAGGTTCTTAGACTTCCAAGTTTAATCCTAACCTATAAGTATATATATACACTCTTTCAATTCCTTATAGAGTACATATTTCCCATTTCTTTAGAAATTATTAGATTCAAAAAGGACAGAAATTGGTAAACCATTATCATATTAATAAATAAAATTTTGGCTTGGATTGATATTTGTTGAATTTGTAAAATGTTTTTGCCCATGGAGTTGAACTAAAAAATAGACAAAAAATGCTAATTAGCTTTTTCAGATTTGATTTGAAGCACTAATGTTAGGGACCAAATGGAAATTTTTGTGGGGGAAAAAAGATAAAACCTAATATTAGACTTGGACTCAAGAATAAAATAGGTCTAAAGACTTCAAGACAAAATTCCATGAAACACTCAATGCTGAAACTTCTAACATTAAGTACTTTAAGTACGATCGGATTGGGTTAGTAGCCCATAGCCAATAATGATGCAATAAAGCATGTGAGATATCCTACATGCTTGTACTACAACTTTTCTAGAGCAAAATATTACGCCTGAGGCATATTAAGTCATGATTGAGAGAAATCTTTCACGTTAAGCAGATCTCATAATTCTTGATTTAAAGTTTGACAGTTAGGGGAGAGCCATAGGCTCTATCCAACCCACCAGGGAAAGTGTTGACTGGAAGAGGGTCACTCCCTTGGTATATCTCATCTACTTAGCTGGACTCATAGAATCCAACCAGATAGTAGTCACAATCAATTCACACGCATAAGACTAGCTTAGGAATTTCAAGAAAACTTGACCGTTGCAGTATTTTTCACTAAGAAAGTGGAGATTCCGAGTCCCCATGATATAATATGAAGCTAAACTTAGATTTCCATTTAAGAGTTAATCGAATATTCTCATGGGAATTTGTTCCCTTCTATTTATTACATCTTTAAAACAAAAAACAAATAAATAAATAAATCAACAAAATATTTTCGTCTAAATAGCTTCCATTTTTGCTCCTTTAATTTTAAACATGTAGATTCCTATTGGCCATTTGGCTTACACTATTTTCTTGCAAATCCATTTCAGGTTAACATGCCATCATGGAATGAACGTATCGAGGTAAGACCTCTGAGAAATCTCATATTGGCACCTGCCTGCTTAAGGGATCCAAGAGGAACCTGATGGATAGATAAGCCTTAAGAAAGTTCTCTTTTTGATGATCAAAATGGACTTGGTGTTAGATATACCTTGTTTCACGATGGAGGATGACAAAGTAGCTTGTAGTTTATTGCAAATTTCTTTTTTACTTAGGGACCTAATGTTTCAACCCTACATAACTTCCCTTACTACTATGCAAATTACCTTTTGAGGACGTTTTTATAAAGGTTGTTTTATGCAATAGCACTGTACGAATGCAAGTAGCTCCATTTTGAAAATTATACGGAAATGGTTTTTTGTTATAGAACAATATTATGTTGGAGATAGGATGGATTTTTCTTTAGTTTTATGTTTGGTTTGGAAATTGGAGGGGATTACAGGAATCCTTGTAGCAAATTTCTGATACACTCCCAAGTAACTACTGTGGAGTTTCGTACTAGTCATCCAAGGCGTGATAAACATGGTATCAACACCGGGATGGAGGATGACCTATCCCTTATGCTGCAAACCTTGTATGATCTTAAACCAAGGAAGGAAGGTATGGGTGGATCTAGTAACATGGGGCTTTCTCAACCAAGACGGCCTACATACTTTATGAGGATAATATTCCCTTTAACCAAAGGCTCGTTGCTGATAGCAGTAAAATTTGGCAAGCATGCATCCCTCTTAAAGTCAAGATAGTTGTGACTATGGTTGACCCAACCTGCCCCCACTATGGTGGAGTGGAAGACTCGGATCGTCTCCTTTTCTTGCCCCTTCACTCATGACTGTTGGGTGGCGTAGGCTGATTAGCTCATTCACTACTCTTATGAGCTTGATTTCTAGTCTAGTATCCATTTTGCCCTTATGAACGCCACTACCGTAAGGAAAGCTTTTATATTAATTCAGACTATTAGGCTTGAGCATAGAGTCGTTGTTCTCAGAAGGGAGAGAACCTCTGTGGATGGGGTTGTGCATTGTTTCAATGCTCTTTACAACCTCCAATGTACTTAATTACTTGTATTAATGCAATTTTTAGGGCTAACATGCTCAGTTAACCCCCTTTATTCCTTTTCGAAAAAATAATATAAATTGTTTCTCATCCACCTTCCAGCCACCAACACAGGTATTGTCGACATCAAAAGCTTCAAGATTTGTCTTGAATCACCGCAAAATAGTGGACAAGAGCCTTAGACTTGAAACCATCCATAAGATCAGTGAAATGAACTATAGACATAATGGCAGCGACAAGGACCAAGCACCAAATCAAGTAGTCACAGAAAAAGAAAAAAAGCAATTCAATGTAGTTGATGGCTTAGATAGATAGTGTACCATAGATGGGAACGAGTACACAAAGAAGACTGAACATAGCGTATTCGTTGATGAGCATGAATAAGCCCTGTTCTTTGTTGAATGATTGAGCGATTCAGCAACTCTTCATGCATGCATCATGGAGACACCGACAACCAAAGAAGAAAAGGTTGCTATGCCCTTAATCCAAAACTATTGCAGATCCAACAGGACAAAGCACGAACCCTAACGGCGGCATGCAGCAATAACGAGAAACTTGATCTCCACTTAGGCAACAACGAGGAGATCCTCAAAGCTTCTCAACGTGGCGGCACCTTACACAATAAGATTAACAAGTAATAACATTGTTGATCATTGGAAAGACAAGGTGTGTCATATCCGTCCCTTTCCACATAGCAAGTTTCAGCAGTTCCCTATTAGTCACAAACCAAAAATTCTACTCTCTGCAAGAATTAAGAACAGAGGACAAAAATCAGGGAACAAGAAAGACCATCAAATCCAAGAAAATAAGGGCAAGAAATTTCACCATATCTGATCGTGAGAAGGCAAGATATCAACCATGCCAGGAACACAAAAATTTATCACCATAGATAATAAGAAAAGCTATGAAAAGAAGATCGAATTAACAAGCAGCCATAAGCATAAACAGAGAAAGTGTACACAGAAACATAAAAGGCGCCTCCATGGCTGCAGCATTGCAAAGCAAGAGAGTGACAAGAAGCTGATGAGGTTTCTGTACAACGGGGAAAATGGCAGCTGCAAGTACAAATGGGCCATCAATGTGAATGAGTCAAATTCGAATTTTTTTTTTTTTTTAGAAAAAAAAGGGAGAAGAAGCACCCCCGACAGTACACCATTACCGCTCTGCTGAATGGCCTGGTGCTTTTAGGTGAGGGTACCGCTATGCTAAGGAAGGACCCCCAACACCATAACCACCACCACCTTCGACCACCCAGGCCCCACCATTATCACCGCCTCATCCTACAACCCTGCCACAATCCATCATAATATCGTCACACCATCGACGGTCTTCAGGAACTCCCCTCACTACCATAACCCACCAACTTAACCTTTCCAAATTAGGTGGCGGTGATGATTAGGAGGAGGGCATGCAGGCGACCCAGCCGCAGCTGCCGCCTCATGTTCCTCAGCTACAGTCCAACACCAATCGCGTGGCTCACCTACAAGCGTTGGGTCGAGCACCAATCATGTGGCTTACATACTGTCGGACACCAATCGTGTGGCTTACCTACTGCCGGACACCAATCGCGTGGCTCGCCTACAATTGATGGATCGAGCATCAATTGCGTGACTCACCCACCATCCAACACAAATGGCGTGGCTCACCTACAGTCGATCGATCAAGAACAAATCCCCGATACAATTGGAAGGAAGAGGCATTATATAGGGAAGGAAGAGGCATGCAATTATAGTACAACCCATCCCAATGCAGTCCACACACACAAACACAAGAGTGACAGTTGTGGTCTATGTATTTGGAGAGGTCGTGAACTATAGAAGTCCTTCCAAGACCTTTTCCATCTTCTCCCAAACCTTTTTCCTTCATCCACTTCCTACTTCTGATTCTTCTTACACATGCACAAGTTTTGGCTTGTGAAGCATCTCGAGAGAGATCCATGGACCGGAATGCACTGCTTTCCTTTAAAGCCAACTGCCTTCATGGCAGCGATGCTTTGCCTTCTTGGAGCCATAGCTTCGAGCTTTGCTAGTGGCCTGATGCTATGGTTCCATGAAGCCAAAGCATCGCCTCCATGGAGGCAACTGGCTTTGAACGAAGGCAGCGTATTTTGGTCCATGGAGCTCCCTCGAGATGATCCACGGGTCAAAACTTGTGCAAGTGTAATAAGAATCAGAAGTAGGAAAGAGACGAAAGGGGTTTGGGAGAAAATGGAAAAGGTCGAGGATGGATTTCCATAGTTATAGACCTCTCTAGATACATAGACCACGGCTCTCTCTAGATACAACTCACGATATTATGATGGATGGTGGTGGGGTTGTAGGAGGAGGCGGTGATAGTGGTGGGGCATGGTTGGTTGAAGGTGGGGTGGTAATGGCGTTGGGGGGTCCTTTTTCTGCCTTTTTTTTTCTTAAAAAAAAAAATAATCTATTTCGACTCGTGCACATGGATGGCGCATTTGTTACTTGCAGCTGCCATTTTCCTGGTTGTCCGGAAGCCTTATCAGCTCCTTGTCACTCTCCGGCTTTGCAATGTTGCAGCCATGGAAGTGCCTTTTATGCCTTCACATACACTTTCTCTATTTATATAGCTGATTGTTGATTCGATCTTCTCTTCATAGCTTTTCTTGTTATCCGTGGCGATAAATTTTCTTATTCCTAACATGCCTGATTTCTTGTCAAATGCGGGTTCGAAAATTTAAAAGTTGACAAAAAAGTTGACACACACCAGTATGAATGTGATCCCAATCCGTGTCCCTCCTTTTTATATAAAAAAATGCTAACACATGATAGGGCCCACCACTATTGAAACCGACAACAAACTACTTTGGTATAGTTACCAATCACTTAAATCACCTTCGAAACTACTTTTATTGGTGTAAAATCACTTTGCATTGGTGCAATCTTATTTTACACCTATATAAAATCACTTTGCACCTTTAAAATAATTTTACATAGGTGTAAAGTAAGATTACACTGATGTAATCTTACTTTGAACTATTTTGCACCGGTGCAAAGTAAGATTGTATCAATGCAAAATTAAATTTCAAGTGTTTCTTCACCTATAACAAGTGATTTTACACTTGAAAGGTAATTTTTCCACCTTAGGATTTTGAAGCTAAACCCTAAACCATAAATCACAAACCCTAAACCCTAAGATGGAAAAATTACCTTTGAAGTGAAAAATCACTTCTCATACGTGAAATCACTTTTCATAAACCTAAACCCTAAACCATAAACCTTAAATCTTAAACTCATAGGTTAAAATCACTTTGGACAGGTGAAACTACTATGGGAATAATTTTGCATCAATGTAAAATGAGATTACACCAGTGCAAAGACACCTTAGAATAATTTATCACCAGTGTAAAATCCTTTTGCACGGTTGTAAAATCACCTAGAATAATTTATCACCGGTGCAAAGTTATTTATCACATGTGCGTTTAGGTTAAAGTGGTGTGGTGATTTTTAATGTGGTGGAAACTACCACGTAACAAACCTTACATTCTTTAGTTTCTTTATATTAAATATCAATTATCAAGTGGACTCACGTTCTCAATACTATGTAAAGTACGAAAATAGCACCCACAAATTTTTCCCACGTCACTTTTTGCATTAGTACCTGCATTTTCCAGCTTTTTATCTTTCTTGCCTTATCACGATCATATACGGTGAAATTTTCTTCCCTTTTTTTCTTGGATTTGATTGTTTTTCTTGTTCCCTGATTCTTGTCCTCTGTTCTTAATTCTTGCAGAGTGTAGAATTTTTGGTTTGTGACTAACAGGGAACTCCTGAAACTTGCTATGTGGAAAGGGACAGATATGGCTCACCTCTCCTTTCCAATGATCAAGAATTTTGATGCTCTTCTAGCTCTATAGTTGTTCCGAGAATGCTTTTAAGTTCTTTGTTCTTGTCCCTATTTAATGGGAAAGCCGAAAATTTGTGAGATTCTCCCCATGTAACGCTGGGTTGTCAGATCCAAAGTTAATAAAGGCTCGTAAAATTCACTTCCGGTCCTAGATTAAAATATTATCAAAGTACCACAGTGGGTTGATCCCAAAAGATACTTGTGTGGGTTAACATTCTTGCCTCTGATGTTACATATCTTTCAGTTTTTTTTGCTTTGCCCTTTAGCATCATAAGTCGACATCCAAGTTTCTCATAATGATTTTTCAGGTCTTGCAGTGGTGCCGAGTCTGAAGCATGCTGTGAAAGGATGTGCGATGACAGGTTGAGTGGCATAACTGCTTTCTTAGCCACCTTCGGATGCATACTGTTATTTGCCTCCTGACGGTTTTGAATTGTGTTATATGCCTTCTTTCCCCAAATAGCTAGTTTAAACTTTTTGTACCAATCATCGAGGAAAGAGTGGTTAGTTGCTTCTCCTCATTTGGCTGAAGTTTTTTTTTCCCTCACGTAAGAAATCCTGAGGCACAAGCATGTATCTGTAGAGTCCCGCATGAGCATGTTCTCCTGGTTGTTCGATAGAGTTTTGATGAAGGTTGTTTAAATAAAGAAAGGTTCTCAATATCTTCCATCTCCAGCCTGCACAAGGATAACCAGAACTTGAAACTTCAGCTCTAATTATTATGCAAGACTGCCCGAGCGATCTTTTCCGAGACACCCTTTGTCCCTTTTTTTCCCTATGATTTCGCTTAATCCAACCCACCAGAACCAAAATCAGAAACCAAGGGTCTTCTCAGATGGCTGTCTGCATGGATTCTTTCATTCATTCAGACATATATTTTTGGATCCCACATGTGACGGTGGTTCCCCTCCATGTACTAACTTAACCCATAATATTTCGATCTTAATGGATCCAATGAATAACATGGAAAGACAAACGAGATTCTTCTCAAACTCTCTTAACCTTTCACACCCTATTTTATTCCCTTGGTTTGGGGGACACGTTACTGGCCATAGAGAGGCTGTCGGTAATTGTGTCAATTTGAAATACATTGAAGGCGTTGTAGAGAAAGAGAAAGAAAGTGCGTATAGCACGAGGCATAAAAGTGGAGAGGACAAAGGCAACATCGGGTTGGTTAATAGAGACAAAGGTGTCTTGAAAAGATTGCATCCATCCCAGTGACATTATTTTTTTGTTGTGATTCATTTCTGATAGAAGGTTGGGTTTGGGTAGCCTCTTGTGGTATTGAATCTCTTTCTTTAATCATAGTGAATTTTACCCTTAGGTTTTTCCACGTTAAAAATCATCATGTATATTATGATGGTGATTAATTATATTTTACTTCCTTATAATTTTATAATGGTATATTGTTGAATCCATGAAACATTTGATTTTTTAAGTGGAATTTCTTTTAACTGATTTCTTTTCACTCCCGTTAAATCCCAACCACATGGATCTAAGTCAATGTAAGAAAAATTATTCCTATTGAGCCGACCCTAACCGACAAATTTCCATCATTCACGTTATTTCCAAATGATATGTTTCAATTGTAAGTAACGCTACTATAGGAAAACATTGTCCTACCTTTTCGATAAATATGTTGCCCTTCCTGAGAAATCCTACAAGCTGTTTTCATTTAGCAAGGATGGCAACGTCGGAATGAGGGATTGCCAATCCAAAACAGTATCTAGTTTGCTCAAAAAATCCGTTGTACTCCACGTCCCTTGCATGGGTGAACGGTAGTTTGATCACACCATCTGCCACTCTACCATATGGTTGGTGGTTCCTTCAAAGAGTATATTGCACTTCATATCGCTTGCATAGGTGACCAGTAGTTTGATTATATTATCTGCAACTCCATCATACGGTTGGTGGTTCATTCAAAGAGTGTGCTAACAAGAGTGAGCGATAGTTTGTTCAAACTGTCTACCACTCCACCGTAAGATTTTTGGTTTATTCTAATAGTGTGTTATGCCTCACGTCTCTTAAATAATTTGACCACATTACTTGCCACTTTACCGTACCGTTGATGATTTATTTAAGTTGTATCTAATTAGTAGATTAAATATTTAAATTGTCACTTAATTTATTTTTTATTTACATTAAATTAAATAAATTTAATTATTACATCTTTTCTATAAAATAATTTTAATCTATCAAAATATACAAATAAATTAACTCACTTATTCCATTATTTTTTTCACTTCTCCAACTTGTTGTATAAACTAATTCTACTTATCACCTGGACCCAAATCTCCTGCATATGTGGGTGGGCAGTAGTTTGACCACTCTCTTGAATGATCGCTCACCCTCGCCTGTTTTCGCCCCCTTGACGAAGTCCACCCCCATGATTGGCGGCATGAAGGAGCCCCCGATCGCCCTAAGGGGAGATAGACATTGTTCCAGGGGCCTCTTCCTTCCCCTTCTTCTTGTTCTTCTTCTTCCCTGTCAGTATCACAGGGTAAATAACTCCATCGTGGACGGGAGATCCCTACCTATTATAATATAAGCTCGGAGGCCGGACGTGATACAGTCGGTGCCTTCAGGCGGCGGGGTTGAGGAGATGATGTCGAAGGTGAGCAGTTTTGGGTAGGTATACGGAGATGATGATGATGATGTCCGCTTGGTGTCGGAGGGTGGAGCTGGAGGAACGCCGGGGGTGGGGGGGGGCGTGTCGGGGGGTGCGCGCGCGCGCGCGCGTGCGGGTTTGCTCGGGCTCGGCATGTGATGCAGTACAGACCTCGACTCTTGTCCCTCCTTGCTGTTGTTGTTGTTGCTGCTGAAGCTGCTGGTGATGGAGTAGAGGTTGTTGCTTCTGCTGCTGCTCTAAGTGGTGCCCCTTTCCCCTGCACATCCAACCAAGGAAGGAGCTTCTTTTTGGGGAGGCCCAACTCCCGGCCATGAGAAATATTCCCATTTACATTTAAGTCAAAATTTTTCAAGATAAAAAGGAAAATCTTCTATGTATGAAGGGAAACATACAGATCTAAATGAATTTGGGATTCTATTTAACTGAATATAGAATTTCAGAGTTTTATCTTGTTCTCATGCAACTTTATTTTGGCCTTGATTTGTTCAAAAATCATTGCCAATTGTGAAACGACCCTATAACAGATGGCAGGTTGAAAACATATGAACTTGCCACCATTAGGAGATGAGAATTACACCTAGGAAATTTGAAAATAACAACTGCAACAAATTTTTTGGAAATTGCTCCCTCATTTCAGGAAATCCATTAGTTCCTTCAATTTCTGAAAAGTATATTAGTGGCTCGTTTCAGGAAATTCATTAGTTCCTTCAATTTCTGAAAAGAACATTAGTGCCATTTTAGTTTACTGCTACATGGTCAGTCGGTGGAAACAATTTTATTTGGCATGATCAATCTTCAAAAAAGAAAAAGTAAGGTTATCAACATCATTTGGAGAGAGGTCCATGCTTGTTTATGTGAAAGAAAATTTACCAAAACTGCGACGGGTTAAACCAGTCAGAAAAAATGAACATAACCGAAACAATAAAAAAAAAACAAAAAAAGGCTTGGAACTTAATCTGCACAAACAACTTTTCTCTCCATGCCAAAAGTTTGAACTGTTTACAAATTAACTTTCATACATACTTGCTTATGTGCTATATAATGAGGGAAATTCTAAACTAACTAAAATTCGCAATTGATTCCCTGTAATTTCACATTTCATAGTCAGTAAGTGATTTTGGATTGAACATCGAGTATGATTTTTGCAACTCAATCATATCATGTTGACCTTTTGTGAGCCCCTTGGTGTATCTAGAGGCATTAAGATAGATATGATTCCCCTTGGGATGGGATAAACAGAGGTATATGCTTATGGGATGGCTGATAAGTAGGCTATTCTCAATCTCAACTTATAACTTTTAGATTTTTGCCACTTTCAATTATTTGTGACATGTAGTTATTGGTTTCGTGAAGTTGTAGCATGTGTTGAAGGAGACTTGAAATGACCTTCAAATGAATTCTTAAGAGATTTAAATACACTGTTTGTAATAAAATGCTATGTACCGTAGGATAGGTATTGTCATTGAGATGAACCTGAACTCTATATAAGATTGACAGAGATTGATGTATAGGTTTCCTAAATGACCAGCTTGTGTTTGCTTTAACGTTTTCCTCCGCAAATTCCATCTAATTAAGCATGAGAAGGGCAAGGGATAACTTGTCCTTGTTCTCCTCCTGTTGTCCATCGTGACTTATTTCCTTATAAGCAAATAATTCTCAGCCAGGAAATTTGTTCATGCAGGTCTCTTTGTAGACATATTGAGTTTAAATACATATTTGTATAAAAAGGTATGTTGTTTATTCTTCATTTACTCTTGGTGATAGGAACGTATACTAACATTTGCCCTATCTCGATCTATACTTGACCTTGCCAAGTTGTCGCTAGAAACATCAACATCCTAACATGAGTGCAAATTTTAACAAACGGATTCTAGTTGAGTTCTCCTTCTCAAAAATGTGCAAAATGGAGTCTCTTTTACAGTTTTTCTTCTTTTCTTTCTTTCTTTCTTTCTCTTTTTCTTGACGAGATCTTTTTTCCAACCTAGAGAGAGAGAGGCTAGGGAGCATATAGCTTATCTGTACTTAACTTACATGCAGTCTAGGCATATTTATATATATAATTAATGTTTCAAATTGAAAAT
Source organism: Thalassia testudinum (assembly GCA_037157565.1). Classification (NCBI taxonomy): domain Eukaryota; kingdom Viridiplantae; phylum Streptophyta; class Magnoliopsida; order Alismatales; family Hydrocharitaceae; genus Thalassia; species Thalassia testudinum. The sequence goes on from JAZHRO010000024.1 coordinate 82,448,003, forward strand.
TTATAAATTATTTAGCAAAAAATATTAAGTGTACAAAATTTCATTAAAATCGGTTGACCCTGACACCTCCATCAAGTAGAACTAAATGTCATAATACTTAAGCCATTGAAATTGAACCCTCTTTGATGTATGGGATAGGAGCGTCGATTAACTTTAAATTTTATACATAACATATTTATATGAAGTGATCTTAATCCCTACATTCACTCTAAAATTATAATTTATAGTAAAAAATATTACCTAAACTTTACCTAAATTACATGCAAGTGAACTTCACATTCCCTCTTCACACACAGAGAGAGAGAGAGAGGGGAATGATCATATGAGAAAACTCTTTTAGTGAGAATATGAGAAATACAAATCCTAACCGTTAGATTACTCCGAAGATAATAAAGGGTTGAGATTAAAATCACTTTTCCTCCACCTGCAGGTCCTCTTGCCGGCAACGTCGTCCTCGTCACATAGCTCTTTGGCGACGTCCTCCTCTCGCCGGCGGTGCCCCCCTCCTCCTACTCCTTTTGCCAACTTCCTTAACGAACTTTCAAATGTTTCAAACCGCAACCTCCCTCCCTCCCTCTCTACAGCTTCCTCCACCACGAGAGACGAAGAGATGGAGAGAAGCTCACATAACAACAGCAACAACAACAACAAGAACACCATGTTGACGACGATGCCGATGACGGTAAGGAGAAGGGGAAGAAGGAGTATGGGGTCGGCGTTCGTGGCGCTCTCACCATACCGGAGCACCACCAGCCGCCAACCCTTTGGCAGCCGCCCTCCCCTCTTCTCCACCTCTACCGCTCAAGACGTCGTCCCCGAGGACTCGCGCTCCCGGATGTCCACCACCGAGAGGACCTCGAGGGCAACGAACACACCCCCAACCCCATCTGAAGCCCCGACGAAGTCGAAGACGACGACGACGATGAGAGCCCCCCGTCTTGGGCGTCCGAGGTCTACTACTCCCAGGACTCCACCGACGTCTCCTCTACTCCAAGAATCTAGGTGGGTGGAGACCAAAAGCTCGGATCTTTCCAGCGAAAGGAGGCCCTTTTTCATCAACCCATTTCGAGATTCGTTGATTCCTGAAATGGGTTTGTGTTATTTCATGCATGGGAATCATTTATTAACTTGTTTTGGTGGTGGTGGTGGTGCTCTTTCTTGGTTGTTGGCTGGATTGGTTGGTTGTTGGGAAAAGAGCTCCAATGTTTTCAATAGGATGAGATCGGTGTCGCCTGGAGAAGTGGGGATAAAGAGAATCCATGATGAAACTCGTGTCGGGTCTACGCCTTTTCCCAATCGCAGGCCGTTCCCGCAATCGAAACAACCGAGGATGAAGAGCATCAAAGGACCTTCACTGGCGAAGTAAACCACTGGTGATGGCTTAATTTGCCCTCCCTTCTCTCTCTCTCTCTCTCCCTCTCTCTCTCTCTCTCTCTGCTCTTTTTCTTCCCTTGTTGAAGTTTTTTTGCATATTTCTCCTTGCGTTTGATTCTTGATCAGAAAATGCAGATTTCATTCAACACGGAGGTACTACTAACTTCTCGTCCGGTCGTAACGGCAACCAGATTCACCGTAAGCTTCCGGCTGTCGAGGAAGAGGAGCGTGACAAGTTTCGCGGACGATCAAGGGGTCATCTCAGAATCGACTACTCGGGTAGCCGTGAACTAATTGTGTAGTCTATAATTCATGAGGATTAATTTAGAGGTGTCTCTGACCAAAGAAGCTTGTTGAAATTGGGCGGGGAAACTGATCAGGAGAAGGAAGCACATGATGGGCTGATTGCGACCTTAGCCGTGTCGAAGGCAAATGGGTTAGTGGCTTCTTGCAGCCATGACAAATCTGTCAAGATCTGGGAATAGAAGTTGCTGACGTGCATTCCTTTTTGTTGTGTCTGGCCTGGCCTGAGGATGTTGGGTTCTGTCAATTGGCTTCCCTCAAGTAGCCATGTATTTTTTGTTGGTTCTCCGGTTTTGTTACATAATGGTTGCGTGAATACTTTGGCTCAATGCATTGCAGAGACGTGCATATTGTTTTTTGGCCAAGAGGGGTTACCGGATTCCATGTTTTCTTGGCATTGTCATGTAATGTAAAGGTCTCATTTCAATGAGTTGCAATGATTGGCTCACGTATGCGTTTGATCATAGATGGGTACCATAGGACCTTGTTCTTTTATCTATATGATGCTAATATCGATGTTTACATAGGAGAGATATACCAATTCACACCATACACTACCACAGACCTGCAGCCACCACCTGGGTTACTCAGCTTAGGGGACATTTTGGAGCATGGTATTCCCATGCATGAACTTGTGCATCGTCACTATGTTCTTGTTTGTTTTGAAGATTTATTTTAAGGGATTAATTTTATAAGTGGTGAGATTATGAGATAAACTTGAAATTATGATGTTTTTGTATTGGGGGAAATATTGGTCAAATTATGAAGTATTTGGGAGAATAGGTATAGGTGTTATCTCACACAATTCCATGAGTAGAAGTCAATCTGAAAATTGTTCCTCTGTCATAACTAAAAATTGGAAAGAATACAAGCTAATCTGAGGGCCCCCTTTGCCGAATTATTAAGTATAAGAAAATTTGAGCCATGGTTCCATTTCAAGGCAAGCACGTCAGATGCCTTAACACAAAATGTCATGCTAGCATGGACAGAACAAATCGATCTCTGAAAAAGAAAACATGGATTATGCAATCAGTTTGAAATTGAATTAGCTAAGCCAAAGCTCATATTAGCTAGGCATAGACAAACCGATCTCTAAAATTTGAGCTTTCAAAAAAAATAAGGTTGGTTTGATGTACTCCTTCGATCATGAGAACTGTTGGAGTTGGAGTTGAATGGACAAATGTCCTAGATTTTTCCTTATCCTTACTTCTATACCCTCCCCCCATTCCTCTTCCTTCTCATCAGGAGGATAACCTCAATCTACACTGCTTCTATAGGTCAGATGGGCAGGCCCTTTATACCTGGTTTATTGTTCTGCCATTGTCTTCCCCTTTAGTTAGTCTGCTGATGATATAACACATCCACCATGAGAACTATCGTTGACCTTTGAGAAGAAACACCGGTGCGGCTACAACTTCAATTATCTTTTAGATAAACTAAATCAAAAATGGCAAAAAAACCAAATCAATTACTAAATTCTTTCTTAAAATAAATAAACAGTTGAATCACAAATCCTTGGCCTCAGGAACATTGAGAAAATTTGCATCAAAGAAAGCATCAAGAATGCCAATCTCAAATGGTACGGACGATATGGAACATCAACGGCCAAGAAGAAAATCAAAGCGAAGTCCAAGTGAAAGTAAATACAACCGAAAAAGTGAAGCAAAAGAAAAATGCAAAGAACAAAGAACCAATAGTGAGTACATATATATGGGACTGAAAGGATGGAAAACCTAAGCACACCCACCCTTGGCAATTACAATCACAAAACCACATCCAAACTCAAAGACAAAAGGGACAATATCAAAAACCTATCGTGGGTAAGATTAAATACCCCAAAAAGAAAGACACGGAAGGAAGTGGCAACTGCCAGAATCCATGTATCTATGGACGTCCCTCTCAGCAGAAGGCACCATTGGCATCAAGGCACATCAAGAGACTTTAATTGATTGCCTTTCTACCCCACAAATCAAGCACACCCATTAAACAAAATCGACATCGAAAACCTTTCTTAAACTAAACAAGCAAATAAATTACAAACTCTTGGCCTCAGGAACATTTGGAAGATTTGCATCAAAGTAGGCAAGAAATGCTCATCTCAGATGAAAAGGACAATATGGAACATCAGTGACCAAGAGAAGGATCATTTGGAAGTAAAAGAAAAACCAAATGTGACACAAACAAATGAGAAATGAAGCAAGACATTGGGCGTTGGAGAGGCTGCAGCCGGGGCCAGAGATGGTAAGAAGGACTCTCGGGAGGCCAGTGAGATAGTCGAAGGCGGAGGTAGTGTACCCTGCGGACTGCTCGTTGTGGAAGGTGAGGAAGCGGACCCCGACGGAGACGGAGACGGTGGCGAGGGAGGTCACTGGGATCCCCAACACCCCGAACACGTGGCGGACACTACACTGGTGGAGGGCGCACACTACCAGGGTGTTCCCGTCGAGGGTCCGCTCGTTGGTGGCGGCTTCTGCCATTGCTTGCTACTGGCAAAGGGAGTAGGAGGAGGAGGGTGCTACCGGCGAGAGGAGGATGTCGCCGGAGAGCTATGCGATGAGGAGGATGTCGCCGGCAAGAGGAGCTGCATCCGTGTGGGGGGGGGGGGTGGGGGTGTTGGAGACCGATGGTGATGGTGGTAGGAGTGGGAGAGCGTCGCTCGAAAGTGGAGGAAAAGTGATTTTAATGTCAACCCTCTATTATTTTTAAAATACTCTAAGATTTGTTTTTCTCTAATTGAGCAATGGGCTAATTCTCTTTTTATTACTGTATGATTTATTATATAATTGATAAAATCATTTATATTACAAGTTAATATACTTACAAAATCATTACTAATATTATATTTTTATAGAAGGTTTTATTTTATATTTGGAAAGGTTATTGATAGTGCATCCGAGATTTAACAAATTGAGATTTTATGAATCTTTTATATTATGCGTTTACGCATTAATCTACGTTAATTTTGTATAACGTTGATTCACAGTTTAGTTCTTATCCTAACTCATTCTCTTCGAACAACATAATATGCAGTCAGATTGTATTTTTTTCCCTATTTCCCTGTCTTATTGTCGTAGTGGTTTTAATGCATCTCTCAACATCTATGTCATTTTTGTCACAGGTAGTTGTATTGCACTTTAAATAAACATTATTCAGGACATGATGTTCAATTCAACATCAAACGATGACAACAATGAACAACTAGGTATGTTATAATCACTATTATTCAATTTCCACGGTTGAATCCATAATACACATGCTTCGAATGGACAAACATGCATTTTTGTTTGTTCATTTGCAATCGTTGTTGCTTATTTCATATCTTCAACTTATTTCTTTAATATCCATAACTAATTTTCTAGTTGTTTTTGATGTATTATTTTTGTTCATACTTAGATATGTAATACATATTAATCAATCACACATCACTCTTTTCTGTGTGCCTTGCTTATAATGTATTACAAATTAAATGCACTATGAATGGACGATTGGATATATACGAACGTTAGATTGTAATACAAACATAAGTTTGTGTTAGAATGACAAAAGCTATCAGATGTTGGTATGCTAATCCATTTTTTTGTGTAATACATAACATCACTAAATTTGTAATACCGCGTGGAAAGATCGTAAACATCCCACCATGTAATAAATTGTAGCATTACAATGGTTGCCATTATATTGGTTTGTGACACAGCCTAATAACATACAATATCATATAAACGTAGCATGACACTGGTGTGCGTTGCAACACATCAACTAACTTCAACAATCGTAATATATTTTCTTAACGGTTTGTAATTGAGATGACCCTTCCCAAGGGTCATTGGACCATTTCGGGAGATTTGGGAGGGGTTTGTGGTAGTTTGTGACCCCCTGGAACTTGTTTGGGGGTTCTGCAGGTAAAATAGGACTGGTGGGGGGTATTTATACAATTTACCCCGGCCCTACACCTCTCCAACGCTCACCCTAACCCTTACCCTAATCCACACCTATAAAACTACTGCATTTCTCAGTGCCTGTGCCCTACACTAACACCCTCCCTCTCCCTGCAGCACCATCTTAACCCCCCTTCCTCCCCCTTTCTTCCCGCGTCTCCTCTGCCATGCAAGGAGTTGAGCTGCTGGAGCTCGAACTCGTGTGGAGGAGCCACTGAAGCTTGGCTGTGAGGAGTTCGTAAGGAGCAGGGAGCGTGTTGGGAGCTAGCTGCTGTTGAAGCTCCTGCGCGGGGTGGGAGCGGCTACGCACAAAGGGAGTTTGCTGCGAGGGGAAAAACCTCGCAGATGGTTCTGCAAAATCATTTTTCCGCAGAATCGGACGTCTAAGACAAACCACAGACGTCTTATAGGACGTCCGGAGCTGCATTCAGACGTCTAATCCTACACAAAAATCAAAGGTAACACCCTACTCGAGGTCTGTACCTTTCGTACCGTCTCCCCGTACCCCGCTGTAGACCTAAGTGCAATGAGGGTTGTGCATGTGCGGCGTAGGGCAAGGGGAAGAGCCCTGCGAGGGAAAGAGGGTTCGCGAAGGGCTCTGGGAGGAGTTTTCTCCGCATATCAAACGTCTGTATCTTTCAACAAGCGTCTGACCGGACATTTAGAGGTAGCACCAAATGTCCGATAAAGCAGATTCAAACAGTAAGGTCCTGTCCACCTATTTCCTTTTCGTACTTGTTGTCTGCAAGTGACTGTACATCACTGTGCGCATGCAGAGCCGTTGGGAAGGTGCACAAACGCGATGTCCCAGACACTTTAGGATGTCTAGACGTCTCTCCAAACGACTGACACCCATCCCAGATGTCCGAGTACACTACCAGACATCTGGAAAGACCCTAGGACGACCGTGAGGGGTTCCAGACGTTTGACCTTCAGCACAGAACGCAAGGTGAGCTTCTTGTTGCCGTTTAAGATGTTTAGGACCTCTCCCAGACGTTTGATGTTAGTCTGATTTGATGGATTCAGGCACCAGGCGGCCGGTCCAGCTAGACCAACCTGCCTGGTCCGGTTCAAGTGAACTGGGAAGGGTGTTTGGGCCAGTTCAAGGCCCAAACGAAGTCGATTTTTCGTAATTAAGGTACCGTTGGGTTCTTATTAGAAATTCCCATGCGATGGAGCCTTGTTCTAGCTACTTTGAACTCTTTTTCATATCTGGAGAAATATTGAAATGATTGGCATGACCGTCCATGTTAATAGGACACCCGTCCGTGGTGTGCACAAGACCAGTAGAGGCTACGCGGTCCACCATTCATGCCCCCACACCTCCTAGTTACTCTGGTAAAGTGGTCTTTACTATCCCTTGTGAATTAGATGATGAAAGTGCATGTTATTTAGAACTCATTGGTTGAACCCTAGGATGTACAATGAACCATAGGGCTGAGATAGAAAAAATGAATAATTATACATGCCGGAAATGTTAAACTATGGTAATGTTTCTGAATGTGCTAAATTACGAGCTACCTGTCTACATTCGTTGAATCATGGCTTGAACTAAATACATGTTGTATCCTGTTTAGCTTGATGGATGAGATAAGTGTTGAATTGTGAAACCATGAGCTACCTGTGTTGCCCTAAACTTATCATGATATGAACAAAGGCATGTGTACTGTATAGACGTGTAACGACCCGGTTCCCGAGTCCCTACGAGACATGAGAACCGGACCGACTCGACTAATCCCAAGACCCAGTCGTCCAACGAGGAAGTAACCAAAAGACAGTAAAATAAACCACATTCAGCATGAATATAACTAACAGTAAGAAAGTACAGCAGTAAGGAAAGAAACTACTACAGTAGGTACCACCACAACAGTAAAACAACATTTATCATATAACAAAAACTACAGGTAAAGAAGGTACAGCGGAAACAAAAACTACTCACTAGAACAGAAACAAAAGGGGTACAAAGCTGTGGTAACTCTACTGGACCCTACTTGGCCCAGCGTCCTCTGCAGCCGCCGACCCTGGCTGCTCAACACCTGGTCCTGAAAAAGGTAACGAGTGTAACACGTCAGCAAAACGCTGAGTAGAGTGGCAAACTAACTAAAGGCAACAGTAGAGTGTACAGTAGCTGTTATGTTCTATTACTTCCTTTATTCACATCTTTCAATTTTTCTCACCATTTCATTTATTTCTCAGATCCTTTACTTGATCTCGAATGTCCTCCTGGGACGATCTTGATTGCAGTCTTTTCCAAAAGTAGAAGTAGCACGTGGTGCTCTCCTGGCCGGGAGAGTCCCCCGTGGTGATCCTACCCTCAGTCAACCACCCCAAGGTCACTGACAGACGTAACGGTGACTACGGCACGCGCGATAAACGCACAGGTAGCTAGCCCGCACTGGCACGCGGTCAGTCGTTTCCGTTAACGGGTGCGCCCAAAGCACAACACGGAACCAGGGCAGAGCCCTCTCAGTAACAGGGGTCCAACCCCTCCACAGTAACCAAACCGGGGCCTTGCCCCTCCACAGTCCACGCACCCTCACCTGACTACCCTGGTTTGCCCTAGTGGGCCTAACAAGTCGGTGAAGGAGGCTAGCAGAACCCCGGGGCCCGTGGGGTAGCTAGTACTCTCCTAACACTACTAGCTCTCCTCGGTACTACGTACACGAGGGCCAACAAGTCGGTACAGAGCGGCCAATCCTAACCCCGGGTCCCTGGGGCGGCTGGCCCCACTCTGCACTAAACAGGTACAGGTACTTCCCTTGGTACTGCGTACCCAAGAGACAATACAAACTACATCTCAGTTCCATTCCTTTTTCTTTCCAGGAGTTCCACTCCTAATTCCCCGTAGGGTTCCAGCTCTTTATCTCAGAACATCATATGTTTCACTTTCCAGATTCACGTTCTCAAATTCCATGATCTCAAACATGTTTCTTTATTCATAACAGGCAGCTGTTAATTAGATTTACAGGCAGCTTTATATATTCCTTTCCATTTTTCCAAGACTGCAGTAATATACATTCCACTAGTTTTTCCATCCTAGGATTCATGCCATATCCTAGGATCTATCATACAATCTAGTTTTCCGGCCCTAGGATTCATGCAACACCTAGGAGCTATCATTCCATATATTTCTCATTCCTAGGATTCATGCAATGCCCTAGGTTCTAGTTATGGTTCCATACTTTAACAGATTTTATTAATACTTAAAGCCACTCTACCAGGTACAACGGGAGTAATGGGGGCGTGATCGGGGATCCCGCGCGCCTCCGCGACTCTCAAGACTGCAACCGAACGAGGTCCTATCACAAGGATCAAACACAAGGAGTGTCTCAAAACAGTGTATAGCTACTGTAGGCGGGTAGAGGAATTAATTCTGAAACGAACGCAACTCGAATCGCGGAAAACAGAGCCCAAACGGGCCCTAAACGGGTCGAGAAAGACGATACTGTGCAAAATCAGACGTCTGGAACTCCTTCCAGACGTCTTAAACGGTGGATCAGAGAATTACCTGTTTAGCTTGGTTCCCCGGACGTCCAGAAGTCTGCGGGGACGTATGCCCTAGATCCTAGACGTCCGATGGTCCCTCAGGACGTCTGGAGGTCACTCCCGCCGTCTGGTACAACTTCCAGACGTCTGATTCGCAAAGGATGACGAATCAGCGAACCTGCGCACAGCCAACCCCCCTCCCTCAGTAAGGTCAGTCGACAAGAAGGAAGAAGAAAGCGGAAACTCACCTTTCAGACGTCTGTATGATCTTACAGACGTCGACCTTGCCGTCTGGATATCAACCCAGACGTCTGATTCTGGAAATTTTTCCAGAATCAGAACCTTGCTCGGCCTCCGCTTGCGACGCCGCCCGCGTCACACCTCGCGCGTCCGCTACTCCGCCCGCAGCAGGTCCCTCTCCGCGACGCTCCGCGCCCCCTGCGCCCTCCACCGACCGGCCAAGCCGCTCCGGCGAGCTCGCCCTCACGGCAGAGCCCCGCCCTCGCACGCCGCACCTCCTCCGCGCTCACTGTGGCTGCCGCTGCCGCTGCGCCCTCGCGTCCGCTCGCTCTCGCGCACAGGCAGGAGAAGAAGGAAGAAGATGGTGGAGACGGGAGGGGAGGCGTGCCCCCTTTTAACGCCGTGAGGAGAGGAGAGAGAAGGCGGTCGCAGCCGCCTGCAGCCGCAGAGAAAGAGGGCAGAATCGCAGGTCTGCGCGCACAGGCGCGCAGACGAATCTCCCGTGCGAACATAACTGTTCTCCAGACGTCTGTAAACTATCCTGGACGTCTGGTCAGACGTCTGGATGTGATCCCAGACGTCTGGGCCACCTCCCAGACTCTTAAAAGGCGTCTGGGGCACGCGCTCGTTACAATATAACAAACTCAAAGGAAGTTTCGTCCCCGAAACTTGCGCCAACTAGGGTGCGGGAAAAAGATGTCCAAATAACCATAACAAACTCAAAGAGGACCGAAGCCGGTCCGAAAAGACGTACCCGCGAAAAGCTCCGGGTACCGCTCCCGCATTGCCGCCTCAGGCTCCCAGGTAGCCTCCTCGTACCGCTGGCTCCTCCACAAAACCTTTACCAGGGGTACTTACTTTCGTCTCAACCTGCGGACGGCTCGGTCTAGGATCTGCACTGGCCGCTCGGGGTAGGTCAGGTCGTCGCTCACCTCGACGCTCTCGTGACTCAGTACGTGGCTGGGATCGGCTACGTACTTCCTGAGGTTGGACACGTGGAACACGTCGTGCACACCAGAAAGCTGCGGGGGAAGGGCAAGTCTGTAAGCAACGGGTCCAACCCGCTTCAGGACCTCAAAGGGCCCCACGAACCTCGGCGCGAGCTTCCCTCTCACCCCAAACCGCTGTAAGCCCTTCATGGGCGAAACACGAAGAAAGACGTGGTCCCCAACCTCGAACTGCACCTCTCTGCGTCTGCGATCTGCGTAGCTCTTCTGTCTGCTCCTGACAGTGCGGAGTCGTCTGTGGATCTGCTCAACTACCTCCTGACTCTGCCGGATCAACCTGGGGCCAACCTCCCACTTGGTCCCCACCTCAACCCAACTCAAGGGTGCCATGCATTTCCGTCCGTACAGAGCCTCGTAGGGAGCCATGCCGATGCTCGAGTGATAACTGTTGTTGTATGCAAACTCCGCCAGGGGCAGGTGCTCCTCCCAAGAGCCCCTCCAGTCTAGTACACAGGCACGCAAAAGGTCCTCAAGTGTCTGTATCGTGCGTTCCGACTGTCCGTCCGTCTGGGGGTGGTAAGCCGTGCTAAACCTCAACCTCGTCCCCAAAGCCTGCTGAAACTCAGCCCAAAACTGGGACGTAAAGCGGGTATCCCGGTCGGATACAATCTCCCGCGGAACTCCGTGTAGTCGCACCACATCACGGATATACCTCTCTGCCAACTGTGCTGGTCCCAAAGTGACTCGGATCAGCAAGAATCGTGCCGTCTTCGTCAATCTATCCACTATTACCCAGACTGCGTCGTGTCCTCGCTGGGTAACAGGTAAGCCCACCACCAAGTCCATGGTGATGCTCTCCCACTTCCACTCTGGCACTGGAAGCGGCTGAAGCGGCCCTGCAGGCCTCTGATGCTCGGCTTTCACCTGCTGGCACACTAAGCACTGCTGCACGAACTCACCCACATCCCGCTTCATCCCTCTCCACCAGAACTCGCGTCTCAAGTCATGGTACATTTTCGTGTTTCCGGGATGTATGGTGAATCTGGAACCGTGTGCCTCAGTCAGGAGTTCTCTCAACAGCTCCTCGTCTCTGGGGACGCACAACCGTCCCCTCAAGCGTAACACCTGGTCTGTGAAAGAGAAGTCCCCTGGGTCCCCTGATAGTACTCTGTCGCGCAAAGACTGCAAGTACGGATCGGCCATCTGTCCCGTGATGATGCGGTCTATCAACTCTGGCCTGGTCTGCCGTGTCACCATCACTGCCCCACAGTACCCTCGTAACTCTAGAGGTCGCCAACTGCCCACCTCCTCCAAAAGGCTCCAACTCTGTAACTGTAGACTGGCCAAGCGTGCGGGCGCCTTACGGCTCAAGGCGTCAGCCACCACATTGGCCTTTCCCGGGTGGTAGGAGATGCTGCAGTCGTAGTCCTTCAGGAGCTCCAACCAACGTCTCTGTCTCATGTTGAGCTCCTTCTGGTCAAAAAGATATCTGAGGCTCTTGTGATCTGTAAAAATCTCGAAGGTCTCACCGTACAAGTAGTGCCTCCATGTCTTCAGCGCGAAGACAACAGCTGCCAACTCTAGATCGTGGGTAGGGTAAGTATGCTCATGGGGCTTCAGTTGCCGCGAAGCGTAAGCGACCACGTGACCCCTCTGCATGAGCACACCTCCTAACCCCTGCAAGGAAGCGTCCGTGTATACAACGAACCCGCCACTACTGTCAGGGATGGTGAGCACGGGAGCCGAGGTCAACCTCTCCTTCAGCTCCAGAAAACACGCCTCACAGGCGTCTGTCCAAGCGAAAGGCACATCCTTCCGGGTCAACTGTGTCATAGGACGTGCAATCTGCGAAAACCCTTTGATGAACCGTCTGTAGTAACCTGCCAGTCCCAGGAAACTGCGAATCTCAGTGACTGAACGCGGTCTCTCCCACCTGAGCACTGCCTCGACCTTGGCGGGATCCACCGCCAGGCCGTCTCCAGAGATCACATGACCCAAAAAGGTCACCTCCCTCAACCAGAACTCGCACTTGCTGTATTTGGCGTACAGCCTGCGTCGTCTCAGAGTGTCCAGAACCATCCGCAAGTGCTGTCCGTGCTGCGTCCGATCTCTAGAATAGATGAGTACATCATCTATGAAAACCACCACAAACTGGTCCAAGTACGGTCTGAACACCCGGTTCATCAGGTCCATGAAAGCAGCGGGGGCATTGGTCAGCCCAAACGGCATGACCAAAAACTTGTAGTGTCCGTACCGGGTGCGGAAAGCTGTCTTGGAGACGTCGGTCTCCCTGATCCTCAACTGGTGGTATCCAGACCTCAAGTCGATCTTGGAAAACACCGTGGCACCCCGCAACTGGTCAAACAAATCGTCAATCCTCGGCAGCGGATATCTGTTCTTGATGGTGACCCTATTCAGCTGTCGGTGGTCCACACATAGGCGTAGGGTCCCATCCTTCTTCTTCACAAACAGTACCGGGACTCCCCAGGGAGACGCACTGGGCCTCACGAAACCCTTCTCCAAAAGGTCCTGCAACTGAGACTTGAGCTCTCGTAGCTCAAGCGGTGCCATCCTGTATGGCGCGGTGGAGATGGGGATGGTCCCTGGTACTAGTGAGATCTCAAACTCGATCTCACGCTCGGGCGGTAGTCCTGGTAACTCGTCTGGAAACACGTCGGGGTACTCTCTGACCACCGGGATGCTCTGGAAGTCTGCCACGGGGCTGTGCTCTGCCACCACACAAGCTAGGAAGCCCTCACACCCCTGGCTCAAAAGTCTCGCCGCCCGAAGTGCCGAAATGCACCTGAAACCTCCGTCCACTGGCTGCCCGTGAAACTCGAAGGAAGGCAACTCCGGAATGGAGAAGACAATCTTCCTCTCAAAACAGTCTACCAAGGCGTGGTAAGCGGACAGCCAATCCATCCCCAGAATCACTCCAAAGTCCTCCATCTGTATCATAATCAGGTCAGCTGGCAGGCTGTGTCCCCCGATGCTGACCCCGCAACCCGTGTACACCTCCTCAGCTACAAACAGCTGACCACTCGGACCTCTGATTACGAACGGATTCTCTAACAGTGTATAATCCTGGTCCAAACTAACTGCGAAACTAGCTGCGACAAACGAGTGCGTAGCGTCGGAATCGAAAAGCGTGTAAACAAGTCTGCCAGAAACTGAAACCATACCTGCTACCACGGATCCCGATGCTCTGGCGTCCCTGTGTGTTAGGGCGTTGATACGCCCCTCAGCTCTAGGTGCGGACGAAGCAGCCACACTCTGCGTCGGACGGGTAGGTGCTGGCCGGTACCCTCCTCGCGACTGCTGTCCTCCTCCTCGCGCCTGGAAACCGCGGCCTCCTGCGCGCCCTCCAGTGCTCTGCGCGGGAAGTATCTGCTGACCTCCTGCCCTAGATGGGCAGTCCCTCCTGACGTGGCCCGGCTGGCCACACTGGTAGCAGAGGGGAACCCGACTCCCGCCCTCAGTGAGTCCCTGCTGTCGGCTAGGCGGGGGTCCGGTGCTGGCGACTGGCCCCTGTCGAGGGCCCCCAAAGGCCACTGATGGCCCTGCACAACGTGACGGCTCTCCTGCGGACGCCACGTGTCTCCGTTCTCGCCGGCCCTGTGAGAAGTCTGGCTGAAAGGGCCTCTTCCGCCCGCCGTCGGTCTCTCGCGCGGACGGGTTGGTCTCCTCGTAAGTCATAGCTGCCTCTACCACCCTCGAAAACGTCGGCAGCTTCAGGGGTTTGACATACCCCCGGATCGTAGGCCGGAGCCCCTCGGTGAACCTCCAAAGGCGCTCCTCCTCAGTGGCTACCGCTGTCGCTGCAAAGCGGGACAGCTCCAAGAAACGCGTGCGGTACGCGCTCACGGTCATCGTCCCTTGGCGGAGAGTGTGGAACTCCCGCCTCCTCTGGTCCTGCCACGTCTGGGGAAAGTACTGCTCGCAGAAGAGGGTGACGAACTGGTCCCACGTCGGCTCGTCCCTCTCCTGTCCCCGGACCGCCCTCCACCACCGGTGTGCCGCACTCTCCAGCTGGTACGTGGCAAAGGCCACGCGGCACTCCACCGGGGGGCGAAGGGTGTCGAAGATCTTCTCCAGCTGCTCAAGCTAGTCCTCTGCCTCGGTCGGGTCCTCATCCCCCTTGAAGGAGGGGGGCTTCAGCTTCCGGAACTGTCCGAAAAGCTCGAAGTGGGGCTGTAGGGGAGGTGCTGGTGCACCTCCAGGCGAAGGTGCCTCGTGTACAGAAGTGTCGGAGGAAGGTGGGGGCGGCAGGGGCCCATCCCCTCCCTCGTGTCCAGCGCCGCGTCCGTCGCGTGGTCCCACAGAGGACTCCCCCTCTGCAACCCCAGGAGGAGGTGCTCGGGGCGGTGGGTGGAGCTCCTCTCGTACAATATCCCGTATCAGTCTGGCGAGGTCCTGGGCCTGGATGCCAGGGAGTGGTGGCTGGTCCACCGAGACGTCAACGACAGCACGTCCACCTCGCCGACCTCGCCCTCGGCCGCGCTCGCGGCCAGTCTCGCCAGTCCCACGACGAGGCATCTCCTGCAAGGAGACGCGAAACAAAACGGAAACGTCAAAACAGACGGTACCTAACAACACTTCTAAGAGCTCATGTCAAGAGATATGTTGTGGTGGCTACTCTAGCTATAAACATGTGAATTGGTTATTTTCCAGTCAGTTGATTCACTTCTCGGGACGACCTTGCTCTGATACCATCTTGTAACGACCCGGTTCCCGAGTCCCTACGAGACACGAGAACCGGACCGACTCGACTAATCCCAAGACCCAGTCGTCCAACGAGGAAGTAACCAAAAGACAGTAAAATAAACCACATTCAGCATGAATATAACTAACAGTAAGAAAGTACAGCAGTAAGGAAAGAAACTACTGCAGTAGGTACCACCACAACAGTAAAACAACATTTATCATATAACAAAAACTGCAGGTAAAGAAGGTACAACGGAAACAAAAACTACTCACTAGAACAGAAACAAAAGGGGTACAAAGCTGTGGTAACTCTACTGGACCCTACTCGGCCCAGCGTCCTCTGCAGCCGCCGACCCTGGCTGCTCAACACCTGGTCCTGAAAAAGGTAACGAGTGTAACACGTCAGCAAAACGCTGAGTAGAGTGGCAAACTAACTAAAGGCAACAGTAGAGTGTACAGTAGCTGTTATGTTCTAGTACTTCCTTTATTCACATCTTTCAATTTTTCTCACCATTTCATTTATTTCTCAGATCCTTTACTTGATCTCGAATGTCCTCCTGGGACGATCTTGATTGCAGTCTTTTCCAAAAGTAGAAGTAGCACGTGGTGCTCTCCTGGCCGGGAGAGTCCCCCGTGGTGATCCTACCCTCAGTCAACCACCCCAAGGTCACTGACAGACGTAACGGTGACTACGGCACGCGCGATAAACGCACAGGTAGCTAGCCCTCACTGGCACGCGGTCAGTCATTTCCGTTAACGGGTGCGCCTAAAGCACAGCACGGAACCAGGGCAGAGCCCTCTCAGTAACAGGGGTCCAACCCCTCCACAGTAACCAAACCGGGGCCTTGCCCCTCCACAGTCCGCGCACCCTCGCCTGACTACCCTGGTTTGCCCTAGTGGGCCTAACAAGTCGGTGAAGGAGGCTAGCAGAACCCCGGGGCCCGTGGGGTATTGTAACGAGCGCGTGCCCCAGACGCCTTTTAAGACGTCTGGGAGGTGGCCCAGACGTCGGACCAGACGTCTGGGATCACATCCAGACGTCTGACCAGACGTCCGGGATAGTTTACAGACATCTGGAGAACAATTATATTCGCACGGGAGATTCGTCTGCGCGCCTGTGCGCGCAGACCTGCGATTCTGCCCTCTTTCTCTGCGGCTGCAGGCGGCTGCGACCGCCTTCTCTCTCCTCTCCGCACGGCGTTAAAAGGGGGCGCGCCTCCCCTCCCGTCTCCACCATCTTCTTCCTTCTTCTCCTGCCTGTGCGCGAGAGCGAGCGGACGCGAGGGCGCAGCGGCAGCGGCAGCCGCAGTGAGCGCGGAGGAGGTGCGGCGTGCGAGGGCGGGGCTCTGCCGTGAGGGCGAGCTCGCCGGAGCGGCTTGGCCGGCCGGCGGAGGGCGCAGGGGGCGCGGAGCGTCGCGGAGAGGGACCTGCTGCGGGCGGAGCAGCGGACGCGCGAGGTGCGACGCGGGCGGCGTCGCGAGCGGAGGCCGAGCAAGGTTCTGATTCTGGAAAAATTTCCAGAATCAGACATCTGGGTTGATATCCAGACGGCAAGGTCGACGTCTGTAAGATCATACAGACGTCTGAAAGGTGAGTTTCCGCTTTCTTCTTCCTTCTTGTCGACTGACCGTACTGAGGGAGGGGGGTTGGCTGTGCGCAGGTTCACTGATTCGTCATCCTTTGCGAATCAGACGTCTGGAAGTTGTACCAGACGGCGGGAGTGACCTCCAGACGTCCTGAGGGACCATCGGACGTCTGGGATCTAGGGCAGACGTCCCCGCAGACTTCTGGACGTCCGGGGAACCAAGCTAAACAGGTAATTCTCTGATCCACCGTTTAAGACGTCTGGAAGGAGTTCCAGACGTCTGATTTTGCACAGTATCGTCTTTCTCGACCCGTTTAGGGCCCGTTTGGGCTCTGTTTTCCGCGATTCGAGTTGCGTTCGCTTCAGAATTAATTCCTCTACCCGCCTACAGTAGCTATACACTGTTTTGAGACACTCCTTGTGTTTGATCCTTGTGATAGGACCTCGTTCGGTTGCAGTCTTGAGAGTCGCGGAGGCGCGCGGGATCCCCGATCACGCCCCCATTACTCCCGTTGTACCTGGTAGAGTGGCTTTAAGTATTAATAAAATCTGTTAAAGTATGGAACCATAACTAGAACCTAGGGCATTGCATGAATCCTAGGAATGAGAAATATATGGAATGATAGCTCCTAGGTGTTGCATGAATCCTAGGGCCGGAAAACTAGATTGTATGATAGATCCTAGGATATGGCATGAATCCTAGGATGGAAAAACTAGTGGAATGTATATTACTGCAGTCTTGGAAAAATGGAAAGGAATATATAAAGCTGCCTGTAAATCTAATTAACAGCTGCCTGTTATGAATAAAGAAACATGTTTGAGATCATGGAATTTGAGAACGTGAATCTGGAAAGTGAAACATATGATGTTCTGAGATAAAGAGCTGGAACCCTACGGGGAATTAGGAGTGGAACTCCTGGAAAGAAAAAGGAATGGAACTGAGATGTAGTTTGTACTGTCTCTTGGGTACGCAGTACCAAGGGAAGTACCTGTACCTGTTTAGTGCAGAGTGGGGCCAGCCGCCCCAGGGACCCGGGGTTAGGATTGGCCGCTCTGTACCGACTTGTTGGCCCTCGTGTACGTAGTACCGAGGAGAGCTAGTAGTGTTAGGAGAGTACTAGCTACCCCACGGGCCCCGGGGTTCTGCTAGCCTCCTTCACCGACTTGTTAGGCCCACTAGGGCAAACCAGGGTAGTCAGGCGAGGGTGCGCGGACTGTGGAGGGGCAAGGCCCCGGTTTGGTTACTGTGGAGGGGTTGGACCCCTGTTACTGAGAGGGCTCTGCCCTGGTTCCGTGCTGTGCTTTGGGCGCACCCGTTAACGGAAACGACTGACCGCGTGCCAGTGCGGGCTAGCTACCTGTGCATTTATCGCGCGTGCCGTAGTCACCGTTACGTCTGTCAGTGACCTTGGGGTGGTTGACTGAGGGTAGGATCACCACGGGGGACTCTCCCGGCCAGGAGAGCACCACGTGCTACTTCTACTTTTGGAAAAGACTGCAATCAAGATCGTCCCAGGAGGACATTCGAGATCAAGTAAAGGATCTGAGAAATAAATGAAATGGTGAGAAAAATTGAAAGATGTGAATAAAGGAAGTAATAGAACATAACAGCTACTGTACACTCTACTGTTGCCTTTAGTTAGTTTGCCACTCTACTCAGCGTTTTGCTGACGTGTTACACTCGTTACCTTTTTCAGGACCAGGTGTTGAGCAGCCAGGGTCGGCGGCTGCAGAGGACGCTGGGCCGAGTAGGGTCCAGTAGAGTTACCACAGCTTTGTACCCCTTTTGTTTCTGTTCTAGTGAGTAGTTTTTGTTTCCGCTGTACCTTCTTTACCTGTAGTTTTTGTTATATGATAAATGTTGTTTTACTGTTGTGGTGGTACCTACTGTAGTAGTTTATTTCCTTACTGCTATACTTTCTTACTGTTAGTTATATTCATGCTGAATGTGGTTTATTTTACTGTCTTTTGGTTACTTCCTCGTTGGACGACTGGGTCTTGGGATTAGTCGAGTCGGTCCGGTTCTCGTGTCTCGTAGGGACTCGGGAACCGGGTCGTTACAAGACGTAAGAAATTCCTATGCACGAACCCTACGGGGAACTAGAAGAGGAACTCACGTGTACGGAAGATGTTGATGGAAAGTAGCTGGCCCTCGCATACATGGTACCAAGGAGATCTACTGTACTTACTGTGGGGGGGAGCTAGCCGCCCCACGGGTCCTGGGGTTAGGACTGCCCCCCCTACACTGACTCTTGTTAGGCCCACTAGGCAAACCAGGATAGTCGGATGAGGGTATGCAGACTATGAAGGGGCAAGACCCCTGTTCTGAGAGGGCAAGGCCCTGTACTATTCCGTGTTGTACTTTTGTGCATACCCGCTAGCGGAAACGACTGACCGCGTGCCAGTGCAGGGTAGCTACTCGTGCACTTATCGAGTATGCCGTAGTCACCGCTACGTCGTGATCGTGACCTCGGGGTAGTAGACTGGGAGTAGGATTACCACGAGGTGCTCTCTCGGCCAAGAGAGTGCCACGTGTATATCCTACATCGTAGGAAAACTGCAATCAAGATCGTTCCGTTAGGGAACAGGAAGATTGAGAGACATTGTGGACATTTTGCTAGAAAAACACTAATTGTTAAATTAACTGTTGTTCAGATAATTAGATAATTACAAGTAAATCTGTGATTTTCTTTATTACGTAAATGATATAACTGTTGTATATGCCACTCTACTCAATGTAAGCTGACTCCCCGTTATATATAACCATGTACAGGTCAAGGAGTTGAGTAGCCAGCACCACCGGCTGCAGAGGGTGCTGGGCCCAGTCGAGCCCAGCCTTAGTCTCCAGTACTAGTTTTCTTTCAGCCTTTTTCTACTGTAGTGAGTGTTTCTATTTCATGTTGGACTCGATGGTGCGAACCTTTATTGTCGTGATGGCTAGTTTTGGATTATGTTTACTACCTTTTTAAGCTTCAGTACTTTCGCTGCTTCCTTTAATTTTTTTTCTAGTTACTTGCATGTGTGGTTTGTGTTGGTTTCGTGCATATGGGTTAGTCTCTCGTTGGACGACTGGGTCTTGGGGTTAGTCGAGGCGAGCCGTTTTTGGGTTCCCAAAGGGGCCAAATTCGGGTCGTAATAGTAATACACTATAGCACGTCATTGGCCACTTTTTGCAACACGTCAACTCAATTCACCAATCGTAATACTGTTCTTTATTTGTTTATAATACAACATAATAATGCTACGTTACTGTTCTTGTTTGGTTTGTATTAGAATGATAAAAGCTATCAGATGTTAGTACACTAATCCATTTTTTTGTGTTATACATACTATCACTGAATTTTGTAATACTATGTGGAAAGATCGTAAACATCCCACTATGTAATAAATTGTAGCATTACAATGATTGCCTTTATATTAGTTTGTAACACAACCTAATAATGTTATACTGTAATACAAACGTAGCATAACACTAGTGTGTGTTGCAGCATGTCAACTAACTTCTATAATCGTAATACATTTTCTTAATGGTTTGTAATATACTACAACACGTCGTTGGCTACTTTTTACAGCACGTCAACTCAATTCACCAATCGTAATACCGTTCTTGAATGGTTTGTAATACAACGTAATAATGTTACCTTTCCACTCAAGCGTACATTGGTAACACATCATCTTATATATTATTATTATATGACTTATTATCCTTGTCACTATAGTTAGATCCCCAGCATCGTATAATATTGGTTGAAGATTCAGAGGCTATAGACAAGATTAGTAAAGAGAAGATTTTATCATATAAAAAGTTTGTTTGTTGTGCGGAGGGCTTCTCTGAGCATTCCATTGATGTATTAAGAAGCAAGTTAGCATAATTTTTAGATCCCTTTTCAGATTCAATATCACCTTAAAAGAATAACATGAAGAAGTTTGGTACCCAAAGGTCAAGATGTTTAGCTAAGATGATTATCAAGTTGAATCTGTTCATCAACAAGTGGGAAGTTCAAAAATTTGTTGATACACACAACCAACCAATTTCTTCTCCTAGTAAGCAGAGATATCTTAAGCCAATTAGCAAGATAACAGACCATACAAAGGTTATCCTTGACACTATGTCCGATGTTGGCATTCCTGTCAACAAGCAAGTTGCATTCATTGAGAAGCATGGTGGTGTTGGAGGCCAAGTAGCTAATATT
Organism: Thalassia testudinum; assembly: GCA_037157565.1. Classification (NCBI taxonomy): domain Eukaryota; kingdom Viridiplantae; phylum Streptophyta; class Magnoliopsida; order Alismatales; family Hydrocharitaceae; genus Thalassia; species Thalassia testudinum. The sequence goes on from JAZHRO010000024.1 coordinate 82,468,770, forward strand.
GTACGGGACATTTACAACTTGAAGGGGGATGGAAGGAAGAAAATATCCGGGTTCGATGCTCAAATGTTGATGGGCCATTTTGAGTATTGCAAGAGATCCACCCCTGAATTTAAGTATTCGTATGCAATTGATGAAGATCAATGCTTGACAAGATGCATGTGGATGGACCCGGTATCACTTGAGGACTACAAGTTGTTTGGAGATGTATTATAATTTGACACACAACCTATAATATGAACAAATACAAACTTATATTTACCACTTTCTATGGTGTAAACCATCACAAGAGGACCGTCATCTTTGTAAATGATCTTTTAATGTCTAAATCAAAGGAATTGTTTGAGTGGTTGTTTAGCTGTTTCATTGATTCAGCTGCTACACATCATTTTTCTATTGTCACTGGCCATGATCCATCAATTGTTGCTGCTATTTCCTCTTGTTTTCCCAATTCAGTTCATTGCTTTTGTGCATGGCATATTGTAAACAAATTTAGCTCAAACGTAGAATTTTCGAACTCAAGTAGGTCAGCAATATCAGAGTTAAGTGACTTGATTTAGTGCTACAAAGATCCCAAACATTTTGATGTACGCTAGCTGTTCATAATTGATAGGTGGAATTTATCAAATAACAATTAGCTCAAGACTATATTTGAGTTGAGAAGCAGATGGGCACCTGCATACATGTGTAACCATTTCTTTGCCGAATTGAGGACCACCCAATGCAGCAAGAGTTTACATTCTTTCTTGAACAATTCAGTGACCAAGCATAATACTCTATATGAATTTATATGCAAGTTTCAATTAGCTATAAGCAAAATCAGAGAAAATGAAAATTTAATGGATAATGATTACATTACAAGGCACTCTTTGATGGAGACATCATGGAACGTTGAAAAGCAACTAACGGATGTATATACTCAAAGCATTTTTTTTCAAGTTCAGAGGGAGATTACTGAATGTCTTTTATCACTACAAGAATATTCACTATTGCCAATCGTTAAAAATGGTCGGCAATGTGAAAAAAATGGTCGAAAAAAAAGGTCGAGGAATGTATTGCCTCTATGTGTTTTGTCGACCGTTCTAGGACGTTACCGTTGGCAAAAAGTCAGACCCTCATTCAACGTGTGGTTGTTTTTGTCGTCTATTTTCAATGGTCGCGAAATGTTTTTCTTAATCATTATAAATGCACCGTCGATATAAACATCTATGTCGATCGCTATTTAGATGGTCGAGTAAGGTAGCATTCTTGACTGTTAGAAATAAACGGTCATGAATATTACTATTGTCGATCATTTTAAGGCGGTCGATAATAGGCATATTCTCGACTGTTATTTTATAATGCTTGAAAATAATCATATTATTGTTTGCTATTTAGATGGTCGAGTAAGGTGATATTCTCGACTGTTAGAAACAAATGATCGAGAATATTACTATTCTTGATCATTTTAAGATGGTCGATAATAGGCATATTCTCGACCATTATTTTATAATGGTCGAAAATACTCATATTATTGTCCATTGTTAAACGATCGAGAATGCATTGCAATTTTAGTCGTAGACTATTTTTGACCATTGTATAACGATCGAAAATAGTAGCAATTTTTTTTTGTAAAGGTTTTAACTATGTGGAAGACCTGTGGAGAACTAAAAATCCAACACAAATATAATCACATAACTTAAAACATTTGCATTCATTTAAAAACACTAGAAATGAGAATAAAGTTTCATATATATAATAATTTATACAAAGTACATGTACAAACGGTAGTGCATATAAAAAAACAACAATTAGGCTATGACACCAACACCTCCATCACCACCACCTAAATCGTCGTTGTCACGAAAATCACTATACTAATGAAAGGCTAGGTAACCTATACCTCCCTGCTAAAGTACCTTCAGGAGCTCCTTGATGGTTTGAGTCGACTGCTGCAACTGCTCTGTTGACTTCTTGAACTGCGTCGCATTGTCCCTTGCCTGCGTGGTTGGCTCATCGATCCTCTACTCCTCGTAGAGGTAGCGTAATGTCTCAATATCCTTCCTCACCTCCTGTAACTCACCTAAAGAGGACGATGCCCCCTTCTCCCATACTATGTGGAGACGGTCTCGCTCCTCCCTGCATTACGGATGTACCTACCATGCTCAGGTGGCATGACGGTCTAGAACGCCACCTCTGCTATCAATGGCTGTTGAACTGTACTAGAGTTGGTATCTTCAGGAGGATGCATTAAGTTGACCATATTATCATGAAAGAGATTGAATTACGTTAAGTAATTTCAATTAATTATAATTACGAAATCAAATAAAAGTATTATGTATTTTAACTTACGTGTCTCTGCTGGTATGTGTCACAAAGCCACTCTCTATTTCCCTTACTACTCAACTTGCTATGAGTAGTCTAATATACTCCCACCCGATCAAGCTGGACACCTTCATGCCTGGCAGACTGCAATATTTTGAAAGAGTTAATTAAAATAAATTAAAAATATTGTAAGGTTTAAAAGAAAATAATAATTAAAAATACTTACGTATAGGGATTTCATCCCGACTATGCTCCTCCTACTTAAGACATGGGTCTTCGATGGAGCTTTAGCCCTATTTTCCTTATTTTTCTTGGCCTGCTCCTAAAATAAAGATACAATTTGTTAACTTAAAAATTGTTAAATGAAAATATAATACTTTTACCTGTATCGTTGGATCATGCCAATGCTCGCACGCTTCCTTTCAAATGTGCGACTGTATCAAAAGAGGCCCATTACGCAATGCCTCATCATGATTCATGTTCTTATAATACTAAAAAATATATTTGTAATGTTAGAAATAATATTAAAATTATGATAAAAGAAATAAATAAATACACTTAAATTTTATCTTTTACCTTACTCTTCACCTCCAACTCTAGTCTTTATGAATCTTTGCCGCGTGTTTGAGGATATATTTGGGGATGTTCGAATCATCGCCCCAATTGAAGATGGCTTTCATTAGTTGAACAGAAATTGTTACGTAATTTAAAGTTATATAAAGCAATGTAAATAAGTTATTAATTTTATCAATTACCTTTAACTCTCTAATGAGCTGCCTCTTCAGCTCATTTGGCACCTTCCTCCAATCGAAGTACAAGAGTGGGATGATCGCCTTCGTCTGCGTACCCAGTTTGCTGATGAATGGAGGATACTCTACTACTTCCCCTGCTAGTGTGATCCTCACTATAATGCGAGTCCCATGCGGAATTCTCTCTAGGTTCCTATTCTGCGTGGGACCTCTTCCCCTAAGTGCACTTGGAAGAAAGAATTATAACATAAAATAAAATGACAAAGAAATAAATAAATCGTATCATTTACCAAACTTTAATTTTGTACCAGTACTGCGAGAGGGTGGTGTAGAAAATCCCAGCTAAGAAGAATCTGGGTCAGCCGATTGCTCTAGTTGATCATCCAACCCAACGTCCTCCTCATCAAATGAAGTATTATCCTCCTTGTCCACATCGGCAAGTGCATCCTCCTCGTAGTCAGGATCCTCTATCGGGAAATTCGTCGGAGGAGGCATCTGACTCTTCCCCTTCCCCATACCACCCTTCCCCTTACTCTAAAGATATCGAGCCACAACTCTAGGCCTTAGAAATTGCAGGCAGAGCTCCTCACAGGGGGGCTGAGCCAGGTCCTACCAGCGGTAAGCCTAAGGCTGAGACTGTGGCTGCTGGCGGGGGGCCTCAGGCTACTCGAAGGTGGCATCATCCCTGCCACTCATATTAGCTTTCTTCTTGAATATAACCTACGTAAAAACAAAACAAATAATCATATATTTTAAAAAAGTTTCGACTCATTTCCCCTGTATATTGTGAATTTTCAAAAATCCTATTTGAAACAAATATATACATAAATCAAAATAAGAAGCATGGAATAAAAATGAATTCACAATCCATTTCCCTTCCCTCTTCTTCACATTCCCTTCCCCTTCCCCCCTCCATTCCCCTTTCACTCGCTCTTCTTCACATTCGATCCCCTTCCCCCTCCATTCCCCTTTCCCCTCCCTCTTCTTGTTTTCCTTAAGAAAAGTGGGCACACCCCACATAATAACAAAAAATTGGAATTTAGGAAGAATAAAAAAAAGTGGGCACACCGTACATAATCACAAAAAAAAGTGAGCATACCTCACATAATAACAAAAAAAGGAATTTAGCAAGAATTAAAAAAAGTGGGCAGACCTAACATAATCACAAATTTACTGGCATTATATAAATTAAATGTAAGTGGGCACACCCCACATGTAAAAGGAAAAGAGCTTTTAAAAAATTTAAACGAAGTAGTAGAAGAACCCCACCATAGTGAAGAACACAAGGAAGAACCTCAAAGAATCTGACAAACTTATATGACATAGTAATAAAATAAAACTCAATTTGGAATAATAAATAAACATAAGCTTGGAAAAAAAATGATGAGTATAAGCTTTGAACAATTAAATTTAAGCTTTAAAACTCAATTTCTTTAATAATTTCATTTAGTGCCACCAACCGTTACATATCACATGCTCGAAAACTGTGTCTCAGTCATGGAAAAACCCATTCAAACAGTGTCTACATGAGCATAAAATAAGCTGAAGGAATTCTTCTCACCTAAATGTCTTCCTATCATTATTAAATGTCCATTCTAGAAACGAAATCAATCCACTCTTGTATTCACAGGAATTCAAATTCCTTAGACTAACCCATGACTTATCCATGATAATTAACCTAAATGTCAAAGATAACCACTCATAAGTTAGGCTCGAATAAGGAAAAAATGTGTATTTTAAGAAGATTTTCAATTAATAGCCCATTCTTGAACATTTGATCACAACGTTACTTGTTGATAGTAGAAAACTACGCGATTGGAGTTAGATTTGAAAAACCCGTCGTTGAAATTCGATTTGCGAAGCAATCCATCAATAGATAAAATTTAACCGAAATTCGTAAAGAAATTCCAAGTTGAACACAGGGAGGCTATGTCGATCTAAAATCCGCGATTATATTTTTTGGAATTTTTATTTGAAAGCAAGATAATTACAATGGAATTGATATTAACACTAAGAGAGAGAGAAAGAACAATCACTTGATATAATAATATTGTTTTTACAACTAGAAAGCGGGAAATGATTACAGCTAGAAAGCGGAAAATTCTATTCTAGAAAACGATAAAAAGAAGGGAGAGGGATGTTATCCTCCTCGATGACTGCTTGGAGGACGAGCTGGATGGAGCGACACTTGGATGATGGAGGACTGAGCAGGAAGAAGGAGGACGAAGCAGGAGGAAGCGGGAACGAGGCAACACGTCGTCATTGTCGCGGGGTCCACTTCCAGAACGGGGGCGAGAAACTTTGGATTTGGCTCTAAAAGAGCATCCCGGGTGTGGGACAAGCTTCTCTTGAGCTTTGGAGAGGGAGAGAGGTGAAGGAAGGGATGAATAAAATGTGGTGGTCGTAGGGCTATTTATAGATGAGGTTTGAATGGGCAAATAGGTCATTTTACTTTAAAAACATTAAATCAGGGTCTTTAGTGACGGATAAAATAGTCATAAAAGCCCAGATCGTGGGCGTGCTACCGCGCATGTCGCACCTCCTCCTCTCCCCGTGCCTCAACGCACGCGCACATACACGCATTCTCAGCCATCCGATCGCGAGATCGGACAACTTAAACGTGCCGCACCTAAGCTCACTCAGTGCCTGCTAAGAGGCGACGTGGCCTCCTTCATCGTCGTTGGATCGAATATCAATGACTCAAGACGTGCGCTCACCCGCCTTCACAGAAACACATCTAATGGCGCGTTCGCGTTCCTCACACTGGGCGTGCCACGTCACCTGCATCCGCGCCGCTCGCTGGCCATCCAACGGCTCAATTGACCCCACTCTCACGCTCGCGCTTGATTTGAGGCGCAGCGAGGATCGAACCCGCGCCTCGCGCTCATGAAAGAGAGCTCGATCGCTACGCTGCAGCTGCCTTTTTGTAGCGCTTATGCTTTAAGCGCGCATGCCCATGGCCGTTGGATCAAGATCCAACGGCCCAGATCTTGCCTCGCCTATGCCTTTAGAGGTTGAGAAGTGGTGCTGCGGTCGGTTTGGGTGGATGTGATGGCGCCACATGGTGCCATCATGGCCGTCCATCTTCTGTGAGTTGCAGATGGTGCCACGGATGTCAGATTGGATCGATTTTCACGTCGTTGGGCTGCGATCATTGATTCGAATCCATCCGTGTGGTCAGATTTGTCATCTAAAGTGCGGATTTACACCATCTTGGTCGTTGATCTCTGACCTTCCTCGGATTATATCTGATGCTACAGAAGTCCGATCAAGGCAATCTTGGAGTCGTTGAACTCCAATCGTCGCCCTGATCAGATCCATATGGTTGGATCTTTAATCCGAGGCCCCTATTAAAAGTCGACCTATTACCTGACCACAAAAAGGGAAAATTAACCTAAAATTTACACAACCTAACCTAAATGCAAGATGATGCATGTTATACAATATTTATAATATATGATGCAACTATAATACTAAGAACATACATAAATAGACATTTCAGGCTATTTAGAGTAGGGGAATCAACGAATTGAGGATCTTGATACCCTCCCTGATAATAGGTCATTTCAGGTTGTTCATGAGGTGGTGATGACATAAAAGCAGTGTATTCTGGGGAGGGATAAGGATCAGTGCATCCTTCTTGATTGTAGATCATATTAGGTTATCCAAATGAAGGCTATGATCTATAATTAGTGTAGTTTGGAGAAGGATAAGAATGAAGATCATGGTGTCTAGGGTTAAACCCTGAACACGGAGGTCTAGAATTGTATCCCCAATTAAAATTATCCCAACTAGAAGATGGATGAGAATAAGTCTGGTTGGAATAATAATTATTTTGGGAATAAGTAGTAGTAGAAGGATAGGAGTGGAATTGCGAATAAGATGTGGAAGGATCCATGATAGAATAGGAGGAAGAAAGGTGCCCTGCAATACAAATAAACAAACTTGTCCTTAAGTGGGCTAGCCTAAAGACCTACAGACTCCCAGAACCCATCTTGAGATAAAGAATCGATTTGACCTACTTCTTTCCAGTCAATCTAACCAGTTAGAGGGAGGGATTGGGGAGAAGGTTCTTCCTTTAGCTTGCACCTCTAGTTCCTAGTGTACCCCCCAGCCGCGATCGTTTGATTCTATTCCCCTAGCTAGACATTAGATTGAATAGTAGAAACAAACTAATCAAAAATAATCTCGGCCTGGGCTCCGAAGAGAGAGTCAAATCTTTAGGGCTATCGTCTACTCTGTTTTAATTAAGGTTAGGTTTGAATGTGCTTTGGAATGTGATGGGCCCTTTATCTAGGTTGTGCCCTTAATGATTGATTGATATTTGTGTGTGTGCACAACCAGTGATTTTCAAGCAAGATTATTTTTGGATGCGCTGAATTTTAGGGTTCAAATCTTGCTTAATAGCTTTTAGGATTCAACATTAGGTGTATTCAATCAAATTCAGTTGGCACACCAGGTTTTGAAAGCACAGGTGAAGATGTTTTCCTTTAAAGCTTAAAAGAACGTGGAGTACCTAATAAATCCCTAAGAGTTGAACCTATGTGGCAGCTACTTGATGAGTTGATTTTAATTGAAGTGGTGCGGCCCAATCAACTCAAACAATTGGCCTGTTGCACCACTTAATTAGGCACACAAGTGATTGCCTATTTTGATTTCTACTTGATTATGTGTTTGTGTATGTGTACTGGTTCCAAAGATCGGTTTACCGGTTGAGTTTGAAAATCAGAAGAGGTTGTGTACCTCTATGAATTTTTTTTTAATAATTTTTTTTCTTTTATATGCGGAGGGTGAGGTGAGTGGAAGTGCCAAACAAACAATCAAAACTACCCTTAGAGTTTATGCAAGCTCCTAGGTTAATTAGGGTTTGTGTTATTAGGTGATGGAATGAAATCTAGTGGGTGGGGAGGTGGGGATAAACTTACAAACCCTTCAACAGTACTTTACTCTAATCTACCGCTTTTGCTTGCCTCGTAAGAGTACTTGCAATCACAATAAGAAAGGAGAGAAGTGAGGTAAAAGATAAGTAAGGCGAGAAAACACGAAAAATCAAAGAACGTCGCCTCCCCGGCAATGGCGCCAAAATGTTGATAGTGGAAAACTATGCGATCGGAGTTGGATTTGAAAAACTTGTTGTTGAAGTTTGATTTGCGAAGCAATCTGTCAACAGATAAAATTTAACTGAAATTTGTAAAGAAATTCTAAGTCGAACACAGGGAGGCAACGTTGATCTAAAATCTACGATTATATTTTTTTGGAATTTTTTTTGAAAGCGAGATAATTACAATGGACTTGATATTAACACTAAGAGAGAGAGAGAACAATCACTTGATATAATAATACTGCTTTTACAACTAGAAAGCAGGAAATGATTATAGCTAGAAAGCGGAAAATTCTATTCTAGAAAGCGATAAAAAGAAGGGAGAGAGATGTTATCATCCTCGACTACTACTTGGAGGACGAGCTGGACGAAGCGACTCTTGGAAGACGGAGGACGAAGCGGGAAGAAGGAGGATGAAGCAAGAGGAAGCAAGAACGAGGTAGCACGTCATCGTCGTTGCGAGATCCACTTCCGAAACGGGAGCGAGAAAACTTTGGATTTGGCTCTAAAGGAGCATCTCGGGTGTAGGACAAGCTTCTCTAGAGCTTTGGAGAGGGAGAGAGGTGAAGGGATGAAGAAAATGTGGTGGTCATAGGGTTATTTATAAGTGAGGTTTGAATGGGCAAATAAGTCATTTTACTTTAAAAACATTAAATCAGGGTCTTTAGTGACGGATAAAACCGTCACTAAAGCCCAGATCATGGGTGTAGCTGTCGCGCACGTCGTGCCTCCTCCTCTCCCCACCCCTCAACGCATACGCATGTACGTGCATTCTCAACCGTCCAATTGTGAGATCGGATGCTTAAACACGTCGCACCTAATCTCGCTCAGCACCTGCTAAGAGGCAACCGACCTCCTTCATCGTCGTTGGATCGAAGATCAACGGCTCAGGATGCGTGCTCACCCACCTTCACAGAAATGCATCTGATGGCGCGTTCGCGTTCCTCGCATCTGGGTGCGCCACATCGCCTGCATCCACACCGCTTGCTCGCCATCCAACGGCTCAATTGATCCTGCTCCCTCGCCCGAGCCTGATTTGAGGTGCAGCGGGGATCAAACCCGCGCCTTGCACTCGCGAAAGAGTGCTTGACCGCTACACTGTGACCGCTTCCTTGTCACGCTTATGTTTTAAGCGCACGTGTCCACACCTTCAGAGGTTGCGAAGTGGTGCTGCGACCGGTTTAGGTGGCTGTGATGGTGCCACGCGGCGCCATCATGGCCGTTCATCTTCTGTGAGTTGCAGATGGTGCCACGAATGTCAGATTGGATTGATTTTCACGCCGTTGGGCTACGATTGTCAATCCAAATCCATTTGTGCGGTCGGATTTGTCATCTGAAGTGTAGATTTACATCATCTTGGTCCTTGATCTCTGACCTTCCGCAGATTATATTTGATGCTACGGAAGTCTGATCAGGGCAATCTAGGAGTTGTTGAACTCCAATCGTCGCCTTGATCAGATCCGTATGGTTGGATCTTCGATCTGAGGCCCCAATTAAAAGTCACCCTATTACCTAACCACAAATAGAGAAAATTAACCTAAAATTTACATAACCTAAATGCAAGATGATGCATGTTATGTAATATTTATAATGTATGATTCAACTATAATACTAAGAACATGCATAAATAGACATTTTAGGCTATTCAGATGCATACGCATCATTACTTCTTACATGCAACCAGTGTTTGGAGAAATTTTGGCAACATTTCCTCACGCTTCTCCAGTATACCCCCCAAGACTAACATTAATTACATCCCTAATAGCCCCCACTAAAGAGTGCTTCGGGAACAGAGTTAAGATTAGTTGATGTTCAAACGGAAGATCTACGCAAAAAGGATTGGATTTTGAAAAACTTGTCATCATAGTATGATTTGCGAATAAATCCATCAACAAATAATTTTTTACCGAAATATGTAAACAAATTCTGAGTCGAACACAGGGAGTCTACGTCGATTTAAAATCCATGATTATATTTTTTTTTTGGTATTTTTATTTTAAAAGCAAGATAATCACAATGAATTTGATATTAACACTAAGAGAGAGAGAAAGAGAGAGAGAGAGAACAATCACTTTGTAACTGAATATTATTTGTACAACTAGAAAGTAGGAAATTCTATTCTAGAAAGTAGTAAAGAAGGGAGAGAGATGTTATCCTCCTCGATGGTTGCTTGGAGGACAAGCCGGACGGGGCAACGCCTGGAAGACATAGATGGAAGACGAAGAGCAGAGTAGGAAGAATCGGGGGTAAGGCAGGGCGTCGTCGTCTTCGCGGGATCCACTTCCGGAACGGGGGAAGAAAACCTTGATTTTGGCTCTAGAGGAGCATCTCGGGTTTGGGACAAGCTTGTTTAGAGCTTTGGAGAGGGAGAGAGGCGAAGGAAGGGATGATTGAAATGTGGGGGGCGTTGGCCTTTTTATAGTGTAGAGGTTGGGGGCAAGAAGGTCAAGTTCACAATAATAAATTAGGGGACTTTAGGGACGGATTTATTTGTCACTAAAGCCCGATCGTGGCTATAGTGTGCATGCCCCCTTGCCTCCTCGCGCCCAACGCTTAACCACGTTCTTTGATTCTCAGTCGTCCGATCTCAAGATCGGACGGCTTAAAACGCTCCTCGCCCACTTCAGCTTCACGCATGCATAACCGCGTCTGATTACGCGTCTGTTTGATTGGAAGATCTTGGCCATTCGTAGCTAATCGCACGGTTGAAATAAAACGCGTGCGAGCCTCTGATTGCTAGTCGAGCACGTGTCCATCGAAGTGTGATGTGTGTTCGACCACTGCGCTATCTTCATGGATTGGAGTGGGGTTGTTTTGATTGCTGTGCCCTCTTAGCCATTAGATCAAGATCCAATGGCTGAGAGCTTGTCTCGTCTACGCCTTAAGAAGCTGGGAACGACTGTTGGAGAGAGAAAAGGGCAACGTGGCGTGTTCTCAGCCGTTCGATGGGCATCCAGTAGTTGAGATTCATCAAGAGGGTGAAGAAGAAAGGTTGCGACTAGTGCTGGGCAGTTGTGATGGTGCCACGTGGCACCATCATGGTCGTCCATCTTCATTGAGTTGTAGATGGTGCCACGGATGTCGAGTTGGACTGATTTTCGTGTCGTTGGGCTACGATCGTTGATTCAAACCCATCCGTATGGTTGGATTTGTCGTCTGAGGTGTGGATTTACATCATCTTAGCCTTTGACATACAATTTTCCTCAGACAATATCTGATGCTACGGAAGTCCGATGGAGTCGTTGAACTCCAATCGTCGCTCTGATCAGATCTGTATAGTTGGATCTTCGATCCAAGGCCTCGATTAAAAGTCGCTCTATCCCTGGCCAACAAAAAGAAGAAATTACTATACAATTTGTATAATTTGACCTAAATGCATGATGATGCATGTTATGCAATATTTACATTGCGTGATGCTAATATGATACTAAGAACATGCATTAATAGACTTTTTTGGCTATTAAGATGTATGCATATCACACCCCCATGCCTATCTTTTGCTAGTCCCTAGCAAAAACTATATGCTATTTATAAAAGAATTAGGTCGGATTTCTTGGCCAAAAGTTATTCTTCAACACTAGAAAATTTTTACTAAGAACTTGAACTACAAAGACATAACAGCGCCTGGGTGTCTGCCAAAATGCAGACCGCCTCAAGCTCTTGCCATTTTCAAAGGAAGATCTTTTTCTTCTTTTCTAATTTTCTTGGATTTTTGAGTTTAGGGTTTCAGAGCAGCTTTCTACGGCCACTAAACCCACCCAAGACTCGAAGAGAACCCTAAGTTCTAAGCATCTTTGTGTGAAATGTGATAGACTCACTGATCGACGATTAGAACGGACTTCGGGTTTCTACGCCCCTAGGTGACCTTAAAAAGAAATTCTGCCTAAAGGTGTATCTATTCGATTGGTAGCTTTCTCCCTACTTTTATTTTTATGGGGTCAACACAAGGACGAACCCAATGTATATGTCCCCGGCTTATTGTACTTCTCTGCTTCTTCCTAAGTGTTTTGGAATTTTACGTGCATTTCTTGAGCTGGGTTCTAGATAACCTACTAATGGACTGTTACCCACGATAATTTGCCAGCCATACTCGTGCAGTGAAGTGTGGCTTATTTCTTTTTCTTTTCTTTTCTCCTTTTCTATTTTTTTCTTTTCTTTTTGGAATTTTTTTTTAAGTAGGTGGCTTTCTTGATCTAAATTTACCTAAAGGCAGCAGGAAAAGAATGGTCGTGTTACTGGACTCTGGACAACCTACCTATGAGTTGTTACCCACGATAACTTGCTAGCCATACCACCCTAGAAGGTTCATTAGCTACCCAATTTCCGTAAAAACCACCAAAAAGTGAGTCAGAGAAAATAGTGTGTAGATGCTTAGACTTAAAATCCCCTCAAATTAGAGGCGGGTTGATAAGTCGTGTACTTATCACCCCAACTTATTTAACCAAATTGAAGTAAATTCAGAATGACGAGGACTCGATAAGCAAATCCACATTTTAGTGGGCACCCGAGCTAATTAAGCCCGAAGACTTGAAGGGTCTAAATGTTCAGATCCTACTATATTATTCCCTTTGGTTGAAAAATCCTAATGCCTAATTATTCTTTCCAAATTCAAAATTTTTTTTAAGAGAACAAAAATAAGTAGAATTTACAAGAATTCCATAGAACTGACAAAATGATTCAGAAATGAATCCACCTCCCATGCTTAGCTGATGCAATGTCCTCATTGAAAATAAAAGGCATGAAAGGAAGGGTAGCATGTAGAAGATATCACCTGAATATGATGCTCGGGTAAACTATGAGTTAGACTGTACATGTGCTGAGTTTAATGTCATCAGCTAGGCGAAGTCCAACCAAAGAAACCACGATGTGATTAGAACAACCGTCTCTGGGACGGGTTCTGGAACAATACGATCAACAAAAGGCTTCAGAAGTTGACCATTGACTTTAAAAGAATTACTCGTCTTTGGGTCAGAGATATGAACAGAGTCGTTTGAAAATATTTGATCGACGATGAACGGGCTGTTCCATTTTGACCTAAGTTTGCCGGGAAAGAGCTTAAGTCAAGAATCAAAGAGCCAGACCTTCTGGTTCAGCTCAAAGCTCTTGCGGATATCAATTGGTCATGAAGAGCTTTCGTCCGAGCCTTATAGATCTTAGCATTCTCATATGCATCGTTTCTAAGCTCCTCCAACTCAGATAGTTGGAGTTTCCTTGTCTTTCTGACTAAAGTCAAATCCAAATTACATTACTTGATTGCCCAGAATGCCTTATTTTCAATCTCTACGGGTAAATGTCACACCTTTCCATACACCAGACAAAATGGTGACATGCTGATAGGCATTTTGTACACTGTACGGTAGGCCCAAAGAGCGTCCTCAAGCTTGTGAGTCCAATCTTTACGATAAGGTCTAACCGTTTTCTGCAGAATATTCTCGATCTCCCGATTGGAGATCTCGGCCTGTCCATTCGTCTGGGGGTGGCAAGGTGTGGAGATTTTTTGATTTACCCTGTATTTTGCTAGTAAACTACAGAACTGGGCATTAGTGAAATGAGTACCACCATCACTGATGATGGCCCTCGGAATCCCGAATCGACTGAAGATGTTCTTCTTGACGAAATCGATGACCACCTTGTGGTCATTGGTTCAGGTGGGGAATAGTCTCAATCCAATTGGACACGTAATCAACAACGACAAGAATGTACTGATGTCTAAATGAAAGGAGGAAGAGTCCCATGAAGTCAATGCCCCAAACGTTGAAGATTTCGATGGGAAGAATCAGGCTTAGAGGCATCATATCTCTCTTAGTTAAGCTCCCAAGTGCTTGGCATCGAGAACACGATCTCGAGAATTCTTGGGCATCCTTGAATAAAGACGGCCAATAGAATCCAGATTGCAAAATTTTTGCAGCCGTCTTTTTCCCGGAGAAATGTCCACCACATGTAAATGCATGGCAGAACTCGAATATACTTTGGAATTCATTCTCCAAAATACATCGGCGAATAATCTGATTAGAGCTGATGCGGTACAATTCAGGGTCCTCCCATAAGTAATATTTGGCCTCAGATTTGAGTCTATCTCGTTGTTGCTTGGTCCAGTCCTGGGGGATTTGACCAATGGCCAAATAATTTACAATGTCTGCAAACGACGGAGTTTGGACACCTGATACTGTAAGAATAGTTTCATCTGGAAAACTATCAGTAATCGGAATATCTGGACGAGAAGAATCACTTAGAAGTCTCGAAAGATGATCCGTCACCACATTTTGTGCCTCGGATTTATCTTTGATTTCAAGATCGAATTCTTGCAGCAGAAGAATCCATCAGATAAGCTGAGGTTTGGCATCCTTTTTGGCCAAGAGATGTCTCAAGGCCGAGTTGTCGATGTAAATTATGATGTGAGACCATAAGAGATAAGCCCTGAATTTCTCCAAAGCAAATATTACAGCTAGCAATTCCTTCTCAGTAACAGTGTAATTTCTCTAGGCCTCGTTCAGAGTTTTGCTAGCATAGTAGAAGACAGATGGCTTCCTGTTAATCTTTTGACCCAAAATAGCCCCAATCGCCTAATCAGAAGCATCAATCATGATCTCAAATGGGGCTATCCAAACCGGTGGTTGCAACATCGGAGCACAAGTGACTACCGTTTTAAGAAAATCAAATGTCTTACAGCATGATTCGCTAAAATCAAACAGTGTATCTTTGGCGAGAAGGTTGCTCAGAGGGCAAGCAACCTTAGAGAAGTCCTTAATGAACCTCCTATAAAATCCCACATGACTAAGAAATGATTGAATTTGTTTGACAGAATTGGGAGGAGGAAGTTTAGAGATAGCATCAACCTTAGCTTTGTCAACTTAAATTCCCTGTTCAGAGATTACATGACCCAAGATGTTGCCTTCCTGTGTCATGAAATGACTCTTTACCCAGCTAAGGACCAATCTTGTTTTGATGCATCTTTTAAGGATCATTTCAAGATTAGCCAGGAAAGAATCAAATGATTCTCCGAAAATAGATAAATCATCCATGAAGACTTCCATAAACTCTCCCACCATGTCAGAGAATATGGCTAACATACACCTTTGAAAAGCCGTAGGTGCATTGCATAAGCCGAATGGCATTCTACGGAAAGCGAAGGTTCCGTAAGAATAGGTGAAAGTCATTTTTTCCTGATCCTCAGGATGGATAGGGACTTGATTGTTCCCTAAGGTCATGAATGGTCCAACCAATTACCTCCTTGTGTTCCTTTAGGACCTTGATCAGTTTAATCTCCTGCTCCTTAGTTAATCTAGCACTGATAATCACAGGGAGTGACTTTTGAGGTCCCAAAAGCTGATATTTCAAACTCTCAGGTAATGGTTTCAATTCGAGCTGGGGTGGGTTTAGGATGGAAGGTAAGGATGATGTTGATAAAAATTCATCAAGAGGAAGAGGTTGAAAGTGAACAAAATCAATAACCTCTTCAGAATGTGGCGGGTTTGCCACAGAGGGTTGCGGGTCAAATCCATCACAACAGAAGGAACTTTCAATTGCAGAAACCACCATACATGTTTCAATATTCAAGTTATCTTCCTCAAGTTCCTCTATAAATCTACAATCCTCAAATTTGTTAATCGCCTTAAAATATCCGATTTCAATTTTTTATCCCCAAAGGCGATTTCCATGCTACTGCTCTCACAGTTGATATTAACCTTAACGGTAGCCAGGAATGGATGCCTCAGAATGATGGGCGTGTTCCTTAAATTCTCAGGTACATCCATGTTAAGGACGAGGAAATCTACAGGAAAATAGAAGTCCTTAACCTTAATAATAACATCCTCAATAATGCCTCTTAGATTTGTGATCGAATGGTCTACTAACTACAGTGTTGATGAGGTTAGCCAAAGTTTATCTAATCCAAACTTCTCGTAAAGAGAAGTCGGAATTAGGTTAATGGATGCACCTAGATCCAGAAGTGCCCTATCAAAGGTGTATTCTTCGATGACACAAGAAATCAAAGGGCACCTGGATCTCTCCTTTTCGGAGGAAGGTGATGCAGGATAACAGAACTAGCCTACTCAAAAAGTATAACCTTCCTCGGAACAGAATCCCTCGACTTACGCTTCTGTGTGCATAAATCATTTAAAAATTTAGTGTAAGCTGGTATGTGTTTGATAGTGTCGAGGAGCGGGATATTGATTTCAACATTCTTGAATATATTCAAGAGCTCCTCGTTACTATCAACAGGCTTCTTCTTCCTAGGTTTAATCAAGGCCTCAAGAAAAGGAACATGAGTTAGATCTTTGGAATCAGGTTCCTGAGCCTTGATTTCTTCTTCAGAGCTCTCCTTTCTCTCCTTAGGTTCTCCAAGATTTGGTAGATTAGAACAAGGTAGTCTTGGGTCCTGGGTTTGCCTTCCACTCCTCAAGGTAATAAAGTTAGCAGATGCATAAGGGTTTGGGTCTTGGGGAGGGTTAGGAAAGATTGGAGGGGCTTCATTAGCTAGAAACCTCAGATTTGATGAAGAAGAAAAAGAGGAAGGACCCTGCTCAACCACCTAAGCATGTGGGTATAGGTCCCTCTAATTCCCGTACCCTTAGGCTTGATTGCTCAGATTTTGTATATTACGCAGGTTAGGTATGGGTTGAGATGGCAGAGATCCGGGTTGATGGGTATTAGTAATGAACCCGGTTTGCAAGTTGTCCAGCAAGGTTTTCATTTGCTGCATGCGCTGGAGCATAGATCCTTGCATCTCTATCATCTTATGGTTCAAATCAGCCTACCCTACAGGTTGACGGGCATTCCAAGCTGGCTGATTGACCTAACTTGGGGGTAGCTGAGTGTAAACATGACCCTGACCAATTGGTCATTGCGGAGCATAGTTACTGGGTTGGAATTGGGTCTGCTGCCCCGATTTTTCTAGGAGAAGTTAGGGTAGTTCCTCTAACCTGGATTATAAGCATTGGAGTAAGGGTTGGACCTAACGTTCTCGTGCACAGCATAGACATCCTCATAGGGTGAGGATGGAGAGAAAGAAAGGGAGGGATCAGAGAAACTGGGATCAAAGGCCTTAGTTTGGAACTCGTGGGGTTTCGAACAATGCTGGTTCATAAGTTGAGTCGCATTCAGTTGATTCACTAACTCCTGTCCAGAAGGAGCTCACGAAGAATGGAATCCCAAGTTCTGGGATTGAGTGGATCGAGAATTATTTGCAGAGTTTTCCGCCATCCACTCCTCCATCCTTTTGGTAATCAAGTCCACCTTATCTAGTTTATTTCAAATCAGTTTCATATCGAATGAATGAGAGTCGTGGACCTCATTAACATTCGATTTGGGTTGTTGGGACTGGTTAAAAGTATCCATGGAGGCATGATTCATTGAATTTTCACTCATTTCCTCAAACAAATCATGCGCACTATCTGCATCTTTGTTGAGGAAATTGCCTCCGTAAGAAGTGTCCACATGATTTTTGAGTTGCTTAGTCAACTTGTGGTAAAAGATCTACACGAGCTGCCATTTCGGCACCTCGTGGTGTGGACACCCCCACAATAAGTCCTGGAATCACTCCCAGGCAACATGAAATTGCTCCCCCGATCACTGGGCGAAGGTAATAATCTCCCGTCTCAGAGCATTAGTACATCCGATAGGGAAGAATTTCTTCAAGAAAGCCGATTTCATATCATTCCATGTTGCGATCGGCCTTCCTATGGTCCTGTATCAATGAGCAGCTTTATCCCTAAGAGAGTGGGGAAAGAGCCTCATGATTATCTTCTCTTCATTCACGTTTTGAGCTTTAGTGGTCTGGACCAAAGTGGTCAAGTCCTCCAAATGCTGAAATGGGCCTTCAGAGCCAAGCCCATGAAAGTGTTTGATCAGGCTTAACACTTGGGGCTTGATTTCTATGTCTCCGGCAGGAATCTGGACGTCGGGACGTTCCCTGTAATT
Organism: Thalassia testudinum; assembly: GCA_037157565.1. NCBI lineage: Eukaryota > Viridiplantae > Streptophyta > Magnoliopsida > Alismatales > Hydrocharitaceae > Thalassia > Thalassia testudinum. Next base: position 82,486,839 of record JAZHRO010000024.1, read on the forward strand.
TGAAGGATCATAAAAATCCTTTAAGGGCTGAGCGCCCTGCATTCTCTGAAATCATTCTTTCATTCTCTGTATTTGTTCCAGTTGCCTTTGAAACATCTCTTGTGGATTCTGAGGTAGAAGAGGTTCTTGATCGGCCATGGGATCAATTTGGCCAAAATTCAATTTACGCCTCTTAGAATGATCTAATGGTCCTTCCAATCGGGGATTTAATGACCTCCTTCCAAGCATAAACTAGAAAGACGTCAGAAGGACTGGGGATAAGAACCCTGCAACACAACAAAATAAGCCTGTCCTTAAGTTGCGTAGCCTAAGAATCTACAGACTCTCAGAATCTGTCTTAAGATTATAGACAATTTACTCTACTTGTATCCAATCAATATAACCAGTTAGGAGGGACTGGGGAGAAGGTTCTTCCTTCGACTTGAGCCTCTGGTTCCTAGTGTACCCCCCAGCCATGATCGTTTGATTCTACTCCCCTAGCTAGACATCAGATTGATGAGTACAAGCAGGTTAATCGTAAACAATCTCAGTCTGGGCCCCGAAGAGCGAATCAGTCCTTAAGGCCAACATCTACTTGATTTTACTTAGGCTTAGGATTGTAGTGCTTATGGAATGTGGTTGGCCCTTAAAATGGGTTGTACCTGTAATGATCGATTGAATATGTGTGAGTGCGTGCACAACTAGGGTTTTCAAGCAAGATTATTTGGATGAATGGATTTTAAGGTTCAAATATTGCTGATGGGAACACTATCATGAACCATAACTAGCTCAATTTGATTTGATTAAGTCATTAAATGCTCCTATATAACCGCCAAAAAACCTTAAGTCACTGCATAATCATTCTGAGGGAAAGACAAGAAACCAGGGTTAAAACTGTAATTTTACCATCATATCATGAATGCAGTACAACCATGGGTTTTTCTCAGGGGTAATTAAGGTTCAAATGGACCTAAAAGGCTAACAAGTGAGAACAGATAGAAAAGGGTTTGCACGTGTTTTGAGAATTAAATGACTTCTGAAACCCTAAAAATAGATCCGCTTAATTAACTGAGGTTCTGGTTAGGATAGAATTCACCTAAACCCTCTAAAATTCATAGAAAAATATTCTCTAGGGTTTGGTACCTTCAATTTGACCATCAGAACCCATCTTGACCCAAAATAAAGTCTCAAACCGACATTTGCCCTAATTTAGGTTTTTGCATAAATTACCTAGTCAAACATGGTCAAAACCAAAATCTAACTTTACCATTAACTTCCTTAGGTCCAAATTAGGTTTGTACCAAAATTTGGGCCCAATCTGAGATTGTCTTAACCTAGTTTACAACTTGGTCCTGTTTGATCACACATACCCCTTAACTTTCAAAATCATTACAAAAAGGACCCTAACTTTGTCATTGCTTTCGCAAATAGGTCCTTGGCACCATTAAAGGCAACCCTGAGCTTCACTATTGAAATTGAGCAAGAATTTCTTGCTCGATTCTCAATCAATCAGTCCTAAAATAGATACTCAGATTCTTGACGAAGTTGCCTTCCATTTGAGCCACATCTTGGGCTCCAAGTCTTGCCCAAAGTGCCATGCGAATCAATTGAAATTTGGGTTTCTATCTCCAGCAAAGCTTTCCAAGCTTGGGAGCTTGAGTCTCAAGCCCCATTCACCCTCTAATGACCTATAAAAAACTCCCCAGATTAGACCGAAGATCCCACGCTCGAATTCGGCCTAGAACACCTCCAATTCCTCTCCTCTTTCTCGGATGAAGTGCTCCTCGACGTTCGGCTACTCTCCCTGTCTCCTCTCATCATCTGTTCGCAATACCAACGACGGATTTATCCTTCCCTCTCTCCTCTGCGTCGTGCAATACCAGTCGGCATCTCTATCTTCCCAGTCCTCGCCGTCCAACCCCTACTAAAGCTCCTTCCTTCTCCGGCACCGGCCATACCGCAACCGGCACCATCTCCGTTCCCCATTGTCCGCTACCTCTCCCAAATGACTCCTCAGCTTCTCCTCATCACAACAGAAACTCCAACATTCCACTTCAACCCCGCCGGTAGACCTCCGACGAGCCCTAGCGGCTTCCACACACTACCAAATCGACTACTCCCGCACTCCACACCTTCGTCGTTCACCGTAGATCAAAAGCACTAACTTAGTTAGGGCTATTGATCAACCCCGTACTCCCTCAAACACCACCACATCCATATCTCCACCCTGAATTTGCCACGCATGTACACCCTCACTAACCGCATTGACCCCCTTAGCATCTTCGCCATCATCTAGCGATCCCTCTGAGCTTTTCTGATGAGGTCGAGAGACCATAATTTATGTTTCAAGTCACAGGTCCGCATTGCCATTGACGCCGCAAGCTTTGAGCTTGCTTGAAGCTCTCTCCAACATCTGCAGCCCAAGGCACTTGTCCCAGGCAGCATGGAATCCCTCCAGGAATACAACCCAGGGACCAATTCGGCCCTTTGACTGGGGCAGTGAATGGAATTAGACAAAGACCTCTCCACCTGCTGCTGCTGTGCACGTGGAAGGAAGCCCCGTGGGATAGTCCCACATTGGATACGAACAACCACTTTGTGTCGCATAAGTTGCAAAAGTTGCATAGGCTTACTGCCTCAAATACGAAAGGGGTGAGGTCCCTCACACCCTTCACTCGGCCTTGCCCGTGACACTGCTCACACGGGTCTAGCCTAGTCTGATTACCCGCCTAAGCTATACACTCCTCTCTCACCACCCACTGTCGATGAGCCTGGACCCGGGTGCGCTCTAGGTCCGATTACCTATATACCCGGTATTGTGGAAGGCTCTAGGAGTGCGTGACCCAGAGAGAGAAAGAGAGAGAGAGCGTGTGCAGGGCAGGGGAGGGTTTTTCTCTCTGGAGAAATTAGCTAACACGTAGCCAAATCTGAAGACCCCTTCCCCTCTGCGTAAAGAAGAGAAGCAGAGGAAAAGAAGAACAGGAAGAGAAGAAGAGCAGTAGAAGAGTCTGTGAAGAAGAAGGAAAGCAATTGAAGAAGAGCCGCAGAAGAAGAAGAGAGACAAGCACAGAGAAAGAGAAGAAGAAGTAATCAGAAGAGAGATCACTATTCATCATATGTTTAAGATGTTTGATCATTCAATCAGACGGCTGATTTGAGTTTATTTCTACATAGTTATTGAGTTCCACTTGCTATTATTGTAGGGAGTAATTGGTGATTCAAATCACCATTTTACTCCATTCTTTTTGCAGTTTGACACTTGATATTATTGCCACATTATTCTGAATCAATTTCTGATCATAATTTCTTATCTCTGTTGTTTAAAATTGCAATCTTGAGAATTGAATTCCTACTTGCTCCCAGCGAACGACCTCAGACTTTTCGAGTATAAATTTCATCTATTTTTTGTGAGATTTTGACTATACTACAACGCAACGATTTAAAACCCGATTTCAAGTGACGAACACTTGCTTAAGTAGCTTTTAGGGTTTAGAATTAGGTGAGTTCAATCAAGTTTCAGAGGCAAACTAGATGTTCAAACATGGGTGAAGTTCTTTTCCTTTTAAAATCAAAAAGTAAAGTGGAGTGCCTGGTATTGACCTAAACCCTAATGGGAAGCTACTTGATGAGTTGATTTTAAAATGAAGTGGTGTGGCCCAAACAACTCAAACAATTGGACGAAATGCACCACTGAGTTAGGCACACAAGATGATTAACCTGGACTGATTTCTACTCATGTGTTGCTTTACATGTACCGATTCCACAGGTCAGAATCCCGATTGAGTAGATAAAAATCAAGTTAGGTTATGTGCCTTGAATGTGGGTGTATGTAGTGTGTATGTTGATTTATCCCACAAAAAGTATCTTTTTGTTTTTCTTTTTTTAGGAAGTTGAGATGAGTGGGGGTGGAAATCAAAGCATCCAAACTGATCCTAGGGTTTATGCGAACACCTAGGTTAATTGGGGTTTGAATTAAGATTGTGGAATGAAATCTATGGAGGGGAAAGGAATGGGGAGCACTTACAGTTGTCTTCAACTACACTTTACTCCTTTCTACCGCTTGAAGATTCTCTGTTGAGGTACCTGCAAAACAATAGAAGAGAAATAAAAGCAAGTTAGAAAATAATAAAGAGCACGAAATGCAAAGAGAAAATCGAGAATCGTTGCCTCCTTGGCAACGACGCCAAAATGTTGAAACGGAAGATCTATGCAAAAAGGATTGGATTTTGAAAAACCATCGTCGTAGTATGATTTGCGAAGAAATCCGTCAACAAATATATTTTTGCCGAAATTCGTAAAGAAAATCCGAGTCGAACACAGGGAGGCTACGTCGATCTAAAATCCGCGATTATTTTTTTTTTGGTATTTTTGTTTTAAAAGCAACATAATCATAATGAATTTGATATTAACACTAAGAGAGAGAGAGAGAGAGAGAGAGAGAGAGAACAATCACTTTGCAACTGAATATTATTTTTACAACTAGAAAGCAGGAAATGATTACAGCTAGAAAGCGAGATATTCTATTCTAGAAAGCAGTAAAGAAGGGAGAGAGATGTTATCCTCCTCGACAGTTGCTTGGAGGATGAGCCGAATGGAGCGACACCTAGAAGATAGAGGGTGTAGATGGAAGACGAAGAACGACGAAGGAAGAACCGGGGGCGAGGTAAGGCGTTGTCGTCATCGCAGGATCCACTTCTGGAACGGGGGAAGAAAACTTTGATTTTGGCTCTAGAGGAGCATCCCAGGTTTGAGACAAACTTCTTTAGAGCTTTGGAGAGGGAGAGAGGTGAAGGAAGGGATGATTGAAATGTGGGGGGTGTAGGCGTTTTTATAGGTGTAGAGGTTGGGAAAAAAAATGTCAAGTTTAAAACAATAAATTTAGGGTCTTTAGTGAGGATTTATTCGTCACTAAAGCCCGATCGTGGCTGAAGTGCGTACACCCCCTCGCCTCCTCGCGCCCAACGCTTAACCACGTTCTTTGATTCTCAGCCGTCCGATCTCAGATCGGACGACTTAAAATGCTCCTCGCCTACTTCAGCTTCGCACGTTAAGCACGTGTGATCGCGCGTGCATAACCATGTCCGATTGCATGTCTGTATGATTGGAAGATCCTGGCCGTTCATAGCTGATCGCACGGTCGAGATAAACCGCACATGTGCCTCTAATTGCGAGTTGAGCGTGCGTCCATCAAAGTGTGATCTGCATTCTACTGCTGTGCTATCTTCATGGATTGACGTAGGGATGTTTTGATCACTGTGAACTCTCAGCTGTTGGATCAAGATCCAACGGCTGAGAGCTTGTCTTGCTTACGCCTTAAGAAGCTGAGAACGTCAGTTGGAGAGAGAAAAGGGCAATGTGGCATGTTCTTAGTCATTCGATGGGCATCCAACAGCTGAGATTCATCAAAAGGGCAAAGAAGAAAGGCTGCGGTCGTTGCTGGGAAGTTGTGATGGAGTCACGTGGCGCCATCATGGTCGTCCATCTTCATTGAGTTGTAAATGGTGCCACGAATGTCGGATTGGATCGATTTTCATGTCGTTGGGCTGCGATCGTCGATTCGAACCCATCCATGCGGTCGAATTTGTCGTCTAAGGTGCGAATTTACACCATCTTGGCCTTTGACATACAATTTTTCTCAGACAATATCTGATGCTATGGAAGTTCGATTGGGGCGATCTTGGAGTCATTGAACTCCAATCGTCACTCTGATTGGATCCGTACGGTTGGATCTTTGATCCGAGGCCCCGATTAAAAGTCACCATGTCCCTGGCCAACAAAAAGAAGAAAATACTATACAATTTGTATAATTTGACCTAAATGTATGATGATACGTGTTATGCAATATTTACAATGGGTGATGATAATATGATACTAAGAACATGCATGAATAAACATTTTTGGCTATTCAGATGTATGCACATCAGTTGGTATACCGGAGAAGAGCAAGAAAATGTGACCAAAATTTCTCCAAGCGCTAGCTACATGCAAGAAGTAACCCTAAGTTGTGATAAATCTTCAGGGACCCTCCTTTGTTCAGAACTTCTCTAAACAAAGGACGGTGACACTTGTGGGATGTTATAAAGGCAACGGATCATGCATGTAAGTGAGGTATACACACACTCTGCATTGTCCATATGACATGATCATAAGTCTTAACAGGCTAGTATTTTGACACAATTATATCCCTCCCATAACCTATTACCTAGAGGTTAGAATTTCTATTGTTTGTCATCAGGTGCATCTAAATTTGTGTAGGTGTGTGTATCTACAAAGTTGTAATAGAAATTTCATAATCAAACATAAATATCAAATAATTCAATTATAAATTACAATTTAATTGAAGCAAATATTTTATGGGTAATAAGATAATTATGGTGACTACTCGACTAATGATGTGAAATGTACTTCTCATTTTGGCACATTTACATAGTAATGAGGAATTTTGCCTTAAATTAGTAAGCTCAAAATCTAAATGCTTATGTTGTTGGGATTCTAAATTTAATTCCAACTTGTGTGTAGCTTTCTAATTGGTTTCTTTACTTCATGGGTGTTGCTGTGAGTTTTGAGAATCAACCGCTTGGCCCTTTTCTTGACATCTTGCTGGATGGTAGACAATTCTTGGCAATCATTAGATTTTTATGAAAACTAAAATCTAAGTTTTTGGTGAGTAATTTCACCAACTATGGAGTTTTTTAGGATTATGAGCTCGAGGAAATGTTTTATAAACCTTTCTGAAGGTGGGAAGAACTAGGAGCCAAACAATGAGAGGATTAAATGTAATCGCATCCTAAATTAGGCTAGATAGAATGTCTAATTCTACCAAATGGATTTGTTAGTTGACCAAGTGGTCCACAAAAGTTGATGTTCAACTTATAAAACCTAAAACATGGGTGGCTTGAGCCTAGCTATACGTTGGAACAACCAAAGCTTAACTCGATTAACTAAGATAGTTGGAGACAAGTAATTTGAATCAAATGAATGGCCCTAAGATGCTTCTCTTAGGCTCATGAATTTAGTAACCAATAATATTACTATCAATTTGGGATTAGCAAATGAACACTTTAAACTAAATTTAACTACACTAATAATTTAGGTAAACATTGAAGCATACATTGCAATTGAATTCATAATTAAATTTCTAAATAAGTAGGACATTGGAAAAAATAAATTAATCTAAACCTTAGTAGTACATTAGGAAGGGAGACAAGGGGGATAGGTTAGGTGGAGATGGTGGTGGTGGGAGGAGGAGGAGGAGGAGGTGGTGGTGGTAGTGGCAACAGGAGGTTGTGGTGATGATGGCGGCAGGGGGTGGTGGTGGTGGCAGGGGGTGGTGGGTGGTGGTGGTGGTGGCGGGGGTGGCGGCAGGGGGTAGTGGTGGTGGTGTTGGTGGTAGCAGGGGTGGTGGCAAGGGGTGGTGGTGGCAGGGGTGGTGGTAGGGGTGGTGGTAGGGGGTGGTGCTGGTGCTGGCAAGGGCCGGCTACGAAGGGGAGGGGAAAGGAAAGGCCGACGACGAGGGGACCGGCAACGAGGGGCAAGGTGTGGTGGTGTGAAGGGAAGAGGCGGGCGAAGGAGGAGCTGAGGGAGGAGGAGGGCTACCTAAGGAGGTGAATGTCAACGAAGAGGAAGGGTTAGGGGTGTCAAAGCCGATGCTCGAGTCGCAGCGAGGGTCGCGGTGGAGGTAGCAAAGAAGGGTCGCGGAGGAGGGTCGCAGTGAGGAAGAAGATGATTTGGGAGGATGGGGGAGGGAGACAGGGCCGCGCAAGGGATTTTAGTTGACTTTTCTCGACCATTACGAATAAATAATTGACGATAACATTTGAAAATTAGCCCTTTCGAGTTGGTAGTTTATCAAAAGCTTATCGTCGACCGTTTTCTCATGATCGAAAAAGGAGTTATCGTCAACCATTTTCTCATTAACGGTCGACGATTACATAGAAACGGTTGATGATTGTCCTTGAAAATTAACTTTTCAAGTCAGCGGCTTATCATCGATCGTTTTCTCATGAACGGTCGGAAAAGGATTTATCGTCAATTGTTAATGAGAAACGATCGACGATTATCCTTGAAAATTAACTTTTCAAGTTGGCAACTTATCGTTGACTGTTTTCTTATGAACGGTCGAAAAAGGATTTATTGTCGACCGTTTTCTCATTAACGGTAAAAAAAACTCTTATTCTCGACCGTTATTGACAGTCGAGAATGACCTCAACCAAAACCTCTACCTGGTGGGTAGGAAACTTAATGATAGGTTTTTTGGCAACCGTTTTCCTTATAATGATCGAGAAAGGTTAATATTAGCGACTGTTGTAGAACGGTCAAAAATTAACCGTCGAGAATCATGCATTTTCTACTAGTGTATTGAATGCTGCTGACATATCACTTGATGAACCAGGGAACATTTTTAGAACCTTTTGCATTGGTTCAATTCACATCATTCACGAAGTTAGATATTGCAACATGGTGAATGCTTATCGATGTGAGTGCAAGTTAATGGACTTTGATGGAATTCCTTGCAAACATATATTTGCGGTTCTAAAATTTATGAATGTATGCACAATAGATGACTCATATATATTGTCAAGATGGAAAAACAACATTAAAAAGTCTAGTGTGTATCCTAAAAGGATACATTTTCTAGAGCAAAGGATTTAATTATATTTGTTATTTCTAAGATACATGCATTATAAAAATTAAGATCTCCCTCGATGAAGAGCCGATTGTACAATCATTGAACATATCACCATCTAATTGTATTATGGTCAAGGAACCTGGAATTACAACAAAGGGTAGTGGCATTAGTGGACGGCCTAAACTAGGCATCAGTCGCATGAAGTCGATTTCAGAGAAAAAGCAAACAAAAGGTCACCAGTGTAAGTTCTGTATGAAGTTTAATGTTGGCCACGATTCAAGGAATTGCCTGATTAAAACTTCAAATTCTCAATTGACATTATTTAGGTATGCTTACACCCTATACATTCATTGATTTGTTATATTTATTTTGTTATCTGATTTTTGTGATTTTGATTATTCAACATTGTAATGGTTTTTCACTTTTGTGTTTTGTTCAAGGTAGTGATGAGGTGTGGTTCATCATAACTAAAATGCCCAAGTTAAGCTAGAAACTAGGTTAAACACTATCTTATTAACACAATAAAAGGGTTAAGTATGGAAATTAAGGAAAATGACATAAAACATCAAATTCAAGTTAAAAATGCATAATTAGGTCAATTAATGAGATATTCTATTCACAAATGCAAAATTGTGATCTAATTACCAATTGAACACATTTCTGAGCTAAAAAGTTCAAATCAAGAGTGAAATCATGTTCTAAAATGTTCAATTAATTTATCATGAAAACTTGGTTGCATTTGGACATCATTAGGATCTTGCATTCATGACATTACATATAGGTCCCTCATCAACCACATTTTCTTAAGCCTTAAACTTCTAAGGACCTATTTGAAAACCTGCAGGGGCCTTTCTGTAAGCTTACAGGGACATATTGGTTACCATTTTATTCACTTATGGGCTCCATTGCAAAACTCACACCGTTTCACTTTAGGGGTTTCCTCTGCAAAATACCCAAAATGACCTACAGCTACTCTACTGTTTGTGCAAAGAACACATGCAGCAGTGGTTGTCGATTCCTTGAGCCCTTGATCTAGCAGTTGATCCTTCACCTCTGAGCACATGCCTTTGCGCGAAGCTCTGTTGCCTCACCTAGATTCCATACAACAGTTGATTTTTAGTTTAGAAGTTCCCGCACACACCTCAAACTCATCCCACCGTTGGTAACCTAATAGGCTAATCTCACCTCGCCGGTGATCTGATCGGCCCTTAACCCATATAGGAAGAACTCCTGAGCTCGTGCGACGCCATCAGGTCCTCTCCTACATCTCTTGAGCTAAACATTCTCTCCTTCCAGTTTCCTCTCCTCAACCTACCCTGGCTCCATTACTGCTGCGATGAGCTCCATCTTCCTTCAACTCTCCTTGCTGCTAGGGATCATGTAACACCTGAGGGCAACCTGAGCTTCACTATCAAGCTTTCTCTCTGCCGGAGTGCCTCCCTTCTTCCTCGTTGTAGCCACCTGCTGCAGATCTTCGCCAAGGTCCCATTCTTCCAATTAGTTTGGGATTTTACTACTTTTTAGGATTAGATCTACTACTTTGTAGATTAGTTAGGAGTAGAATTATTTAGGTAAATTACTGATGGATTGATTAGATAGGAGTAGAATAGCTTAGGTAGGTTTTCACCGATCCACCTCCTCTAACCAATTTCGATAAGAGGAGATGAGTTCATTGACATCCACTTGATCACTCATCTTCCTGTCCATCACATAATCATGTTCACTCCCTTTACTCAAAGTTTTTATTCACAAATCATCCTACTCATTGAAGCATCAATCAGATCTAATGCTCCATAGCACCCATATTTGATTGAGCGCCAAATCCACTGGAGGTTGATTCCATTCAAGTCATTAGATCACAACACCCTCCCTTGAGCTGAATTGGACTTGATTTGACTGTTTTTATCTAGTATGATTTGATGGCCTGATTGATGAATTTAGTGAGAAATTTGACTTCTAACTATTTTAATCGATCAAATCAAGTTTATGTCAATGTAATTGGTTTGATTTCGATGGCTATGAGCTATATTGGTTGGAATTTGAATGAGAATTGTTCCTATACCCAATTTTAGATGTTGATACTATATTATTGGGTAGTTTAGGCCAATGAAAATCAGTTGCATTGATTTAAGGTTTAAGCCATGACCTAATTAGATTTATAGCATCACATTGGATACCTGAACACCAATCAATGGTGTGCAAGTGTCCTAGATGATCAAATCATCTTGGCGAGCTTAAATTAAAATGCCCAGATGGATGACATTTGAGCTAAATCTGAATGTGTTTCATCTGTAGAATAGTGTTTTGATTAAGATCTGAAAGGTTTTAGATGAAGATTTGGAGCTAGTTTTACAATGATTTAAAGTCTAAATTTAATTCTTATGTTCATGCTGTCTATAGCATGGTGTAAGAATCAAATTAAGGTTTTATAGATCTTCAACTTCTGATTTGATTTGAAGTGAGTTTCTGATATGGTAAAGAGTGTATTTGAGACAAAATAAATTTGGATTTCAAGGTTTGAATTATATCTGAGAGATTCAAGAGTAGCAACAACTACTCTGATTTGGTTTGAATCTTCTCTAATTTCAATAGATTTGTGGATGAAAATTTTTTTTCCTAATGGTTCAGCATTTAGACCTAGTTGCTCAGATATGAGAATGCTTCAGTTTACATCAAATCAGATCTTGAGGGTTGGACATGGATTCTTTGGCAGTAGTGCTTGGCTGCTGAAAATCAGAACACCAGCAGCTGTAGAAACTGCTACTGTCTTGGCAGTAACATGTTCTGTTGGATCTGTTTTGAAGTTGATTTGAGAACTGAAAGGAGTTGACAAGGTTTTGTAATGTTAGAACTATATAACAAGCATTCATGCATAATTTGGTGACTCTAAATCTGATTGGAAGTGCTTGTAATTGTTAGTTAATCTACATGTCAGCTCATTCATATCATTAACTGTCCAAAATTTGTTTTGAAATAAATTTGAGATGAAAATCATGCTTAATTGCTCTAACACCTTTCAAATTGGGTGTTGGCCATTTCTAATTGTTTGAGATGCAATTCCAGCACTTATAACATATCTTGAGGTCTTAGGTTCTTTGATTAAACACTCATTTAGGCCTCAATTGGGTTAGTTTTGTAAATAAATAAAAATCATAAAAAAATCACAAAAAAAAATAAAGGTTTCCTGAGTAGGATTAGATATATTTTTAGGTGTATGCAGAGTTTCAAAGTATTCTGAACCCCCGGCCTGGTAGAACATACCAACCGACGGTTTGGTCTTCTCTAAAATTCAATAAAAGAACCAAGTTGAAAAATACCAAAAAGAATTTCTCTCTCTCTCATCACACCTTCTCTCTCTGCTCTCCTATCCATATTAAACACAAAAACACTATAAAAATCTAAAAAAACTAAAATTTACTAAAAATACCATGTATATAGTATTTATACTTGTAAATACAACTTAATACTAAGCTAAATGTAAATAGTAACTTATATAATTTAAATATACATTAATAACTTATATATTTATTATGTATAGTTAAATAAGTATTTATGATGTGTTAAACTAAATATACTATAATTATATAATTATCTATTTATTTACTTATATTATATGTACATATACCTAATTAAATATATATCACTATGTATATGCTGATAATAGTACTTGATACTGTACATATATATTTAAGTAGTTATTATATGCCTAATTATACCTGTACATTAATTTATTTATGTATTTAAGTAGGCAATTAAGTTAAATAGGTAAATTATTAAGGTAAAGTAAAATAAATTAGTAATTTAAGTTAGTATTGAAGTAACTTATACTATACACTTATATATATTAATTTTAAATATTTCCAACCTATTTACAATATATTTATACTGTATAGTAATATTTATAGCTAAATTTGTGTATATCTATTTATAACATGTATTTAATTGTATATAAATTAAAATAAATGTTCTAAAATAAATTAAAAATGTATAATAAATACCTTAATATGTTAATTAACTATTTATAAAGTCAATTGCATCATTAACTTATCAATTTGTACATTAATTAAGAATTTAAACCTTAAATGAACATGTATAAATCTTTAAATTTAACTAATTTTATATATAATTAAATAACTTATTTTTGTAAATTAATTATCAAATCAAGTAGCCCTATGTAAGGGATTTACAATGATGTAATATATTTTAAATTTGGATGGAATTAAGATCCCCAAATCAAGGGCCATATCTGGCCTTTCATCATGATGTGCAGCGCTCAAATTGGCGCAAGAATAGCACCACATCGTGGATCAGTGAGCGGTTGTTGGCATATAAGTTGTTTAGTGCATCAAGGCTACTCAGTTGTCAATGCTCGACGCACCCATTACACCATTACCTCCCCTCTCCTCTGAGCATATTGATATTAGCATATTGAGCATATGGGCTGAGAGCCCGTGTGCATTGTGGTGGGCCTATTGGGCCTACTGTAGTCCTGAACTGGGCCTGAAAGAAAATGCACAAAAATGTACATGATAAAAACTAGAACTGGGTCTAGTAGTGGTTTGGTTCCACCCCTAAGGGTGCTGTATATCCTACGAAAAACATGTTTCGCAAATAAAAAAAACCAACTTTTTACTAAGTGAGGGTTAAGTGTTACGTAAGAGATGAGCCAAAAAATTCTAAGTGTTGAGTGTTTATTGTGCTTGTAAGCGACTAAATGTTGGGTATAAGTTTGTGTTGTGTATGTGTTGTGTGTATACCATGTATAAGTGTGTGTATATATATATATATCAGTATATAGTATAGGTACATAGTATATGTATATGTATAATAAATAAATTGTATATATATAATATATATGTACGTATGTATAATGTATATATATAGGTAGAGTATAGGATAGTAGAGTAGTATAAGCCTTATGTTTTATATATAAGTTTTTCTAAGGCTTTCCTGACTTATATATCTATCACTATAGGTGTGCATGTATGTTAGAAAATATAGTTCTTTTGCCTTAAGTTTGTACATACTTTTACTAAGGCTATAGCGACACTTATATATGTTATTGTATAGATAGTATATGTTATTAACATTATTAGTATATGTTAGTATATTTAGTATGGTATATATTAATAGTTATTTTTGTACCTATGCTTAGGTATTATTTAGGAAAGTTGTGCGTAGTTAACATAGAGTAATATTACTTAATTTTTAATGTCTGTTTAGTTGTAAATATGTTTGAGGCATGTCAATTAACATTAATTGATTCTTTTGTACATAACTAATTCAATTCTTTCTTTCTTTAATTCATTGATTCATTTTGTAAATATAATTGACATTTTTTACAATAAAAAAATATTTTTTGGAACATGGAGAGTGATGTATATCAATAAATGTAATAAACCAATAAAAATTATGTAAATAAATAAAATGACACAACATCTTTTTGCTTTGTGACGTTATACTACAACAACGACACCGTTAAATCATTGTTTTTATGTAACACGGTTTGTTGTCGATCAAGTAGACGCTAAGAAATGTGCTTTAAGCTCTGGCAGCGAATGACTTGTTTATTGAAGCTCGTTGCACTTATGTTCAAAATTTCCCCCCATATGTTAGGTCTTTTGCTTTGTAGACATTTTCTTATTTTCCTCATTTTTTTCTGATTTAATGTAAGGATACATTGCTCTTTAGTTTATCAGTATGCAATGGTTATCATTTTCTTAAGTATCTATTCATTGCTATCCCTTGCTTGTTCATACAAGATATTGGATTTTTTGCATTCAGTTCTATGACTATCCACTTCGACCAATGGTTATATTATGCAAACATTAAAATGCAATTTCGAGGGCAGCATTGGTCTCCACCACCAACCTCTCCATATCATCTACATCTTCCTCTCCCCATTTTCCCTGTCCACCCCCTCTTATATTGTGCACCAGCAAGAGGAGAAGAAATATAGGCTCCATTAAAGCCAACTGCAAGTAGACATCTCTCACCTCCATATTCCCTCTTCTCCTTGTCTAATTTTCAAAAATTTTTGGTGTTCCAAATTGAATTTAGGTGAGAAGAGTAGGGGCGGAAGCATGGTTGTTGGATAATTATGTCATAACATGAAACAATGTCTTTTATAATTTTGTGATCCCTTAGAAATAAATTTTGTAACACGCACCAAGCTTTAACAACTTTGACATAGTAATACATCATTCTTATTTAGCCATTTTTTCAATAAGGATGCATGAAAATAGTTCCCCATCTAAGATTATACTTGTAAAAACACAAGCACAAAATTTCAAAAGGAATGAATCATATACAATCATAAGTCATTGATAAACTTGTATTTGAATGTAAGCAGTATGGAAACCATCAATAGTTTGTATGACACAAAAAGTTATAAATCTATAACACCTATGAGGTTTGTTATATTATTACATACAAAAAACCAAAAAGCGTGTTCTATATTCATGCAAACCATAGCAATAACAAAAAATTCCAATAGTTTGTTCTGCACTAAAAAGATTCAAACATATACCAACTATATCATAATAGTAGCAACTAACTAAAAGACTACTTCGCATGCCTCTTGGAGAGGATATTGAAAATGAGAGCATCATTCTGATCATTTCCACATTCAAGCAACACCATTGCTATCTGTGCTCTGAATCTCCCTATATCTCCATGGTCAAAACATACAAGTTTATCTTCACACATTAGCTCCATTACTTGATAAGGTATATGCCGCAATTGATGCTAGTTTCCGATTATTGTGTTAGATCTGTTACAAATTGAATCCTCCAACTCCTTGTGTTCAACCTTGGTACATTACACATGAAGAATTTTGTAACGATATCTTTCTGCAGGCAATAAACACGGAAGTTTTACATTTTGTATGTAATTTAATGATGAGATTAGTCAATGAATATTGAGATAGATCTCACCCACCAAAATGCCTCTGGTCTGCTTCTCCAATTGTTTGACAAGGAGTTGTACACCCTGAACTGATTGGTTTCAAAGAAGGGAACAAGTAATATCCAATGTCTTGGCATATGAACTGGGAAGAATGCCTCCTTATTTTTCCATAGGTGCTTGGACGTGCGTCAAATATCTCTGCGAGGTTCTCTTGCTCGTCCTTTGTCAGGACATGGGCCTTGTTTTTTATCAAACTCTGTGGATGATAGATAGTCAGTAGCATTTTTCAAACAGTTATCAAGCTTATATTATCAATTGGAAATTATGATTATAGTACCATGATGGTCAGGGATGCAAAGAAGTATGGTGCTTCCCCTTTGGATAACATGGAGTGTTTGAAGAACAAGTAATCCATGTATGCATCTATGATCTGTATACAATTTGAGTACAAGATTACCACCATATATGGAGGGTGCCAAAAAAATTGAAAATGTGCAATACATTTAATACGTGTTCTTATTGGGTTATTGATGAGGTGTGGCTCATCATAGCTAAAACGCCTAAGTTAAGCTAGAAACTAGGTTAAACACTACATAATTAACACAAGAAATGGGTTAAGTGTGAGAATTAAAGAAAATGACCTAAAACATCCAATTTGTGTTAAAAGCGCATAATTAGGTCACAAAATGAGATATTTTATTACTAAATGTAATTTGATGATCCCATTGTAAATTGAAGACATATTTGGGTTCAAATGTTTGGATTAAATGTGAAATCATGTTCCTAAATGTTCAATTGAGCTTCAATAAAACCTTTATTACATTGGGACGTCATTAGGACCTTACATTCATGACATTACAAATAGGCCCTTCATCCTTCACATTTTCATAAGCTAAAAACCTCCAGGGACCTTTGTGCAAGAACTTGAGGACCGCTTCGCTTAACATTTAGTCACTTATGGCCTTGTTTGCAATTCTTTTACCCCCTCACCCATTTGGGCTTTCATGCAAATTCTCCAACGAACCTATGGCCCATGGTCCACTATTCATGCGATGAACACAGCACTCAGCAGCTGCCGATCCTCTCTGCCATCCATCCAACAGTCGATTGCGATCCAATCTTCTCGAGCCTTTGCATGGAGGATCGTTTCCTCATCAAGATTTGATCCTACAGTTGGATTTTGTCCTAAAACTTCCTATGCTCCTCGCATGCTCATCCCACCGTCCATGCCTTAATAGCTTAATCACACCATTGCGGTGCTCTGATCCACTCACAAGCCTATTTAAACATTGCCCATGATCTTGCATGAGATAACCAGCTCCCTCCCCCTGAGTGGTTCCCTTCATTCCATCCCCTCAGCTCTCCTACCTCATTTCTTCACCTGCAGTGATAGAGTAGGCTTGTCTCCACCCTTCAATCGTCTTCAGTCGCCGACTCTAGGCTCTTGGACACCTCCTTCTTCAGCTGAGGGTCTCCTCCATTTCATCGCCATCGACGTCCGACCAGTGGACCTCAAACACCTCCTTCGTCTGTTAAATAGATTTATCGCTTTCTAGATTAGTTTTACTGCTTGTTAGTGTAGTGTATATTAATAGATGTAGTTTAGATGTTAAATTTTGTGATGGATTAGTTGAGATTAGAATAGTTTAGCTTAAGAGCCATCTCGCCCTCTTTGATCAATCCAGATCAAAGAGGTGTCTTCACCCCATCTACACTGTTCATACAACTTCTCTCACTCCATGATCATGTCTTATTCATTTCCTCGATGTTTTATTTCACAATTCACTCATTCCCTACAGCCATCATGAGACCTAAAGCTTCTTACTCTCAGATTTCATGGTGCGCCCAAACCATTGGAGGGTTCATTCACTCATTCCACTTGACCACAAGAGCCCTCCTTGTGTTCGGTATTGGATCTAATTCACTTGAGTTATTTGCTGTTGGTTTAAATGCCTAATCTTAAATTTGAGAGTTAATTTGGTGAGAAATGATTTTTATCAAGTGAATTGGGTTTTTATGAGCTTAATTTGTTTGAAAGTGATGGGTTTGAACTGTTTTTACTTGATACTTATTGCTGGATGAGTTCTTGCCCAATTTGAATTGTGATCTTTGATTTCTAGCACTTTGGTAGCTCAAGCCAAGGAAAATCAGTGATCCTAATTTAAGGCTTGAGCAATGATCCAATGGGTTTAAATGGATCACCTATTGTTCCTGCTCACCAGCCAATGGTGAACAGGAACTCTAGCTGATCATATCACCTTAGTGATTCAAGATCAAAAGCTCTAAAGTAGGGCAATAGGGGTTTTAATTTTGAATGACATGAAATTTCATATTTGATCAGAGGTTTTAAGTGATTTGAATGAAGTTTCTGAAATGATTCTCTCCTCTTCTTGCTGTCTATAGCAAGGTTGAAGGGACCGATTAGGACTTTTGAATATATTCTCAAGATTCAATCTGAGTTGTCAATGCCATATCTTCATCTGAAAGTGTTTGATCCTGAAATTCAGTTTTCTAGACTTACAAAGTTTTACATGATGCTCGATTTTGATGAAAGGATTTAATCAGATTCAAGTGTATAGAAAAAAGGACTAATATGATCTAAATCAATCCAACATTGGTTTAAATAGAGCATTCATTTACATCAGACCAGACCCACTTGGTCTGATTAGAAAAGTAGTAGCATCAGCTGCTGGGTTTTCATGGGCAGAAGCAACACAATCTGCTGCATTGGAATCTACAGCAAGAGCAGTAGCTATAGCAGCTAAATTGGTAGCTGAAATAGCTGTTGGAAGTTAATGAAACAATTGGTCTGAATGAGATGATTTCAAGTTGATTTTGAGGAATTAAAAGACCTGACATGTGTATTATGTTAGGCTCATGTGAGCAAGCTTTCATGTATCTTGATAGCACAGACTTGATTTAAGAATGGCATGCAATTTATGTTTAAATTCCATTGTTAGGTACATGTCTAATTGTGTAACTATCCAATGTGTGTTTTGAGTGAAATCAAAGGCATAAATCATTTTTATCATCTCATTCATGCTTCATATTATATGCTGGACATTTTTGAATGTTTAAACACTTTTTCCAGCTCCTAAATTGAATTATAAGGCCTTAGGTTCCTAGTGAAACACTTATTTTAGGCCTAATTTGTGTTAATTTGTAATATAAATAAAAATGACACAAAATTAAAAAAAATAAAATAAGCCTATCTTGAGTAAGATTAGGTATTTTTCTAGGTGCGAACCAAGTTTAAAAGTAATCTAAACCCCCGATTTGGTGGAACATATAAACCGACAGTTCAGTATACTTTAAAATTTAATTAAAGAACAAAATTCAAAATACCAAAAGAAGCTTTCCTCCTAACATCTCATCCTTTACCTCTATTATACATATAAAAACCATAAAAATCAGAAAATACCCAAAACTACCAAAAAATACCTTGTACATTGTATTTATATTGTAAATATGATTTAAAACTAAGCTAAATGATATATTGTAAAATATGTAAATAATGTAAATAAATATCTTATGAATGTATTATATATATTTAATTAAATATTTAGAATGATTTATTATATATATAACTTTATTGTATTATTATATATTAATTTATATTAACTTAAATGTATATTATCTTAAGTAATAATAAAAACCTATGTATATGCATATAATTATATCTAATACTGTACATACATATTTAAATAAGTAATATATACTGTATGATACCTGTACATTAATTTAATTATATATTTACAGTAGATAATTAAGTTATTAAGTTAATTAAGTAGATTATTAACTTAAAATAAAATAAATTAATAAGTTAAGTTAATACTGATATAATTTATCATGTATACTTGTATAGTATTATTTTAAGTATTTTCAACCTATTTATACTATATTTATAGTGTACTATAGTATTTATAACTTAAATATGTATATCCCTAACTAAAATGTGTATTTACATGTAAATAAATTAAAATAAAGACTCTAAAATAAATTAAAAATGCATAATAAATAGTTTATTACATAAATTAACTCTATATAAAATCAATTTCATAATTAAGTTACTAATTTATACTTTAATTAACAAATTAAACACTAATTTAACATGTATAAACTCCTAAATTTAACTAATTTTAATATATATTTAAATAACTTTTTTCCCAAAATTAATTGCACAATTATGTAGCCCTATATAAGGGCTTTGTAACCATATAATTTATTTTTATTTTAAAGCTAATTATGGCCCTCAAATTGAGGGCCAAAATCTCAAAACCATGAAATCAAAACAAATGCAAGGCCAAAACCAGCGCTCATTTTTCCTGCAGCGCTTAGTGCCAAATTGTGCGATAGGATCTAAAGATACAGTTGGCTATGAGCACAAACATTCAAGAACAATATTAGTAATAACAAGAAAGATTTGCACAATCAATTTAAACCACAAAGGACACAAAATGTATTGTGGCTCCCCTCCCTTGGGTACTCCATTACCTCAGCCTCCTAGCTTAGGATTTTTTAACCCAATTCCCTCAACCCCGAGGGAATCAATTTACTAAATCGAGGTAATTAACGGATTACCTCAACCCAAGTACAATAATGGGTTTGTTACAACCCAACGAGCAACAAGCTCAAAAAAAAATAAAGCACAGGTGTAAGACAAATAAAATCTTACAACAAAGTTCCTATGCCTCCCAACAATAATTAAAATGAATACCAATTTGAAAGCCTAGGATGGACGTGAATCGCTTCGTAGATGCGTGAGAAAAACACATCATTGAGCTTTCAAGAATGTAGAGAGAGTGAATGGCAAGCTTCTTCTTTCTCTCTTGAAATATGGTGGAAATTTGAAATATAGCTCTAAGAATTTTTCTTTTCTTTTCTTATGTGCAAACTAAGGGTCCAAGAGATTATTTATAAAGTTAGGATCTAGTTGGGACGTCTACTAAACATTGGGGTTTAAATCCCAACCTTCATAGAGCCAAAATTAATTTTCTAGCCATTCAGTTTTGAGTCAACGGCTATCTGGTACCAGTACTAATGTATGGGTACGGGTACTCGTTACTTCCAAATTTGAGTTTCAAACTCTTAACACAAATCTGTAACCCACTTGTACCGGTACTAATCATTAGTATCGATACTAGTTACCTCCAGTACCGGTACTGATCATGAGTACCGGTACTCACAGGATACATGTTTGTTTCAATGAAAAAATCCAAACCTGTAACTCACATGTACGGGTACTAAACTTTAGTACCGGTACTTGTGGGTTAACAAGTACCTTTTTTAAGTTATTTAATCAATTACGTTCTTTGAAAATGATCGCAATATTAACCCTAATTTATCTCTAATTATTTTTACGATCTAAATTATATTCCTTTGTTAAGAGGCATACATTCTATAAATAAAAAACTAAACTAAAAAAATAAAGGTCGAAGATAATCTTCTCCTCGACTCATCCTTGTCATCTTCCTCCTTGTCATCATCTTCTCTTTCTCATCATCATGCCTCCATCACTTCCTGTTTACCTTAATCTGCACCTAAATATGAAAAGAACTCAATTGCAAACATTAATTCATAATAATTTCGTTAACACCAAAACATGATGTAGAACAAAATTCCAACAATCTCCCCCTTTTTGGTGTTAAAACTATCTTGCAAATAGACAATTATGAAAAAAAAATTTAACAATGTTATATGAAGGAAAAAAATTTCTAATTAAATCCTCCCCCTCAAAATATTCTCCCTCTAAAAATATTACTATTTGCCCTTTATCTTTCTCCCCCTTTTTGTCAATCACAAAAAAAATGAAGAAATATCATACCATAAAATTTACCAATAGTAAAATGGAGCTTGTAGATACCAGGCATCTCTCGTCCAACAGTCTTGCTCTTCATTCAACTTATAGAAAGGTTGAAGTATTCCGTTATGTGCCTTGAACACCCATTGATTACTTTGATCTACTCCTGCAAAACAAATATCTTTTCCAGGCACCAATTTTCTTGTGGGTCCTTTAGAGTTAGTACCTTTCAAATCCTGAGATTTATAGACCTTTTTAGTGTTAGATCTATAATTCTTGGGATTTTTAGCCTCTTGATACATCCATGCATGCCTAGGTGCATGTGATTTATTTTGTGTGTTCTTTTTATTTTTAAACTTTGCTTTTAAATCATCATAAAATTCTATATTTAACCTAGTTGTTGGTTTTAGATTATTTAAAGTTCCTTCAAAGTGCTCATAAATATCTTTTAGTTTTAATATCTTTGCATGCAACTGATTATTAGTTTATTTTGACATTTATAATTATATTTCTAAACATGATTTTTCTAATTTTAATATTTGATAATTATTCTTTAAAACCTTATTTTCTTGTTAAATGACCTAGCTTTATGATATAGTTCTTCATATGCTTCTAAATTCTATAAAAGAGAAATCAGGGTTGACCTCATGACGATCATTCTTTCGTTGGTGTTAAAAATATATTCGTTGTAGTATGTTACGAAAAATGATGATCAGTTTATTTCAATTTATTACTCAAAATTTAGAATATCCTGAGGTCGAACTCAGGGAGCAAACTTAATTCTAGAAGCATAAGAATTCACAATTAACTATAATATAATACTTTACAAAAATTAAAGAGAGAGTGAACGAAAATCCTTTTCTTTTCTTCTTTCTTTCTTCTCCTCCTCTTCTCTTTCCTTCTCTTTTCTGCCTTTTCTTTCTCACCTTATCTGCCCCTTGCTACAGTGCCCTTTGTAGGTTCTCTTGGTTTCTTCTTTTTCTCTTCTCTGCTCGGCCTTCTTCTTCTTCTTCTTGCACTGTGCCTTTTCCTTCTTCAGTTGGCTTCTCCCTCTTCAGCTTCTGCTTTGTCTTTCCTTATCTTTTCCCTCTGCGAGTCTTCTTCTTCAGATCCTTCTTCTGTTGCAGCTCTTGGCTGCTTCTTCTCTTCCTCTTTTCTCTGCTGTTCTCCCTCATCTTCCTTGTTCTTCAACTTTTGCTGCTCTGTGTGGCTAAGTGTCCTTAGCCGCTCCTCCTCCTTTCTTCTTCTCCTGCTTCCCTACACATTACAAGGTTAGGCAAAACCTAACCCCTACCCGCCCCATGTCTCTCTCTCTCTCTATTTCTCTCTCAAAGGTTCGCTCCCAGAACATTCGCAGGTATACGGGTTGGGTAACGCGCCCGGACCAGGCCCACCGGCGTGCGGTGGTGGGCGAGGAGTGCTTGGTCGGGTAATCGGGTTCGGCCCAGACCCGCAGGGCTTGAGCGCGGGCGAGGGTGGGTGCAAGTGCGTGGTGTGCTGCGTGCGTAGGCGAGGGACCTGACCCCTGTGTATCGAAGGCGATAAGCGTAAGGCACTTTTTCAATTTATTCGGCTGCAGCGCTTCAAGGATTTCCGAGGTGGGACTAAATGGCCCACCCACTTCTGCGCTTGCGTTCGCAGGAGGCCTGCCCCAATTGCCACAGCCTCGGTCGCCTACTGAGCCAATTGCTTGGCTGTGTGAGTTCGCGACACCAATCCGCTCCTCCTGGGATTCTGATGCCTGGAGCGCACGACCTGGAGCTCGCGAGCAAGCTTCTTCACGCCTACATCAATGGCGGAAGAGGGTCGAACCTGCACTTCATGAATACGGCCTTGCGGCCTTATCAAATCACTTGGGGAGCTTCGCCGTGTTATGGCGAAGGTGAAATGGTGACTGGCTGGCTGCGGGGCGGCCTAGGCGTGCGTGCCTAGGTCGCTTTGTGGTCGTGTTTGTGGGGTTGTTCGGTGGAGGTATGGAGTGTGTTGCGGGCAGTGAGTCGGCGGAAAGTGGTCGGTGGACGGAGGCACAGCTCTGAGGTGTTTGGCGAGGTGGATGGGTGAGTGGAATGACGGAAGCACCTCGTCGGAGGTCTGGCCGGAGGTGGAGAAGGTGGAGATGGACAGTGGATGTCGAGGGGTTGAAACAACAAATTAACAGGGGGAAATAAAGGAGAGAGTAAGAGAAAATTAGCTATGAGTCCAGAGTGAAGGGGGAGGTGCGGAAGTGGCGAGCAGCCAGTGCTGCCGTCGCCAGAGATGAAGGTGCCATGGGAGAGAACGGCGACGAGGAGAAGGGGTCGGAGAGTGCCCGCTGGTATGGCGCGGCGCTGCAGAGGATGGTAGAGTTAACCCTGCCACTGGTATGGTGGCAGGGCAATGAGAGAGGAGAGGAAGAGTCACCGGAAGCTTCAAGCTGTTGGCTGGAGTGAGGAGGGGACGAATTTGGGGGAGTTCTCTGGCCAAATCGAGCTTGTCAGAAACGGCAGCCCCTGCCGCTCCTTAAATAGGTGTTGGCGAGGAGGGAAACACGAGGAGGCGTGGGCAGGCCGCCGAAGATATGGCCGAAAAAGAGACCCATGCCTCTCGCGCGTTCGCACGAGAGGTATAGGTATCGGCAGGGCATGGGAGGGGGTCCATGCGGAAGAAGACAACGCAGGGGACCCTCCTCTCGTTTCTAGGTTCGGTCCCCATACCCTGCGCGGTGCCATTCTCAGCGCAAAGTCACCGGAGGCATGGGTTGCTGCTGCGGGTGGCAGATGGACCGGTTTGAAAAGGACGAAGGGAAAGTTGAGGGGTTAAGTGCAAGGGTTCAAAAAGTTAAGGGTCAAAAAGTAATTCTTGAGGACCAATTTGTAAAGTAGGTCAAGGAAAACTTTCCTTTGGTCCAAATTTTGATATAACCCTAATTTGGACCTAAGGAATCCAATGGTGAGGTTGGATTTTAGGTTTGACCATGTTTGACTAGTCAATTTGCACAAAAACCCAAATTAGGTCAAAAATTGGGTAAGGTTCTCAATCTAGGTCAAGAGAGGTTCCAATGGCCAAATTGAAGGTTATAAACCCTAGGGGATATTTTTTCATGAATTTTAGAGGGTTTAATTGATTTTTATCTTACTTGAAACTTCGTGAATTAAAGCAGGTTTGTTTTAGGGTTATAGAATATCATTTAATTCCTAGAAGCTGCTATAATCCTTTTCAGATCAAATCATCCCACTTTCTCTCTTATTAAGTCCATTTAACCTGTGTTTAGACCCTTAGAAATCTCGTTTGTGTACTGCATTGGTAAAATTACAGTTTTACCCCTTGTGAATTACTTTATACTCAAATTTATAGTTCTCTGATTTAGGCTTTCCCTTAGGTTTTGTAGGAGCTTTTATATACTTATTTAGGTCAAAATGTGCTAGTTAGGGTTCATGATGAGGTTCTCATGACCTCACTATCCGTGTCTTCCATAGTTGCTACTAAGCAAAGATGTGCGACCTCGTTGTCATCCGATTTGCTAGAGTTGGTGTCCATGTCGGAGTCGCTATCATCCCATGTCGCTTTAAATGCTTTCTTCTTCTTCTTCTTCTTGAGCTCCTTTGTTTCTTTCCTATTATCCTCCTTCTTCTTGTTTAAGGGGTAATCCTTTAGCAAGTGGCCCTTCTTCTTGCACTTATAACAAATAATATTAGAAGAAATTTTATTTACTTGTTTACCTTGTTTCTTGAGGAATTTATAGAATTTCCTAGTAAGCATTTCCATCTCCTTGTCTTCGGATTCTAATGTTGTTGAGTCCGAGTTCTCCTTGATTGCTCTAAAAGCAATATTCTTCCTTTTGCTAGACATCTTCTCCTCCTCATTCTTCTTCATGTTTTCTAGTTGGACTTTGTAAGCCATAAGGCTACCAACTAGATCATCCAAGGGGAGAGTGGAGAGGTCCCTTGCCTCTTGGATGGCTGTGGTCTTTGGAGACTAATCACTTGTAAGAGATCTTAAGATCTTCCTTACAAGCTGCTCTTCCGTGAACTTCACTCCAAGGTTCTTTAGGGGGTTAACTATTTCCCCAAACCTTGTGTACATGTCTTTGATTGTTTCTCCTTTGGTCATCCTGAAACACTCATAATTTTTAGTTAGAATTGAGATATGACTTTCCTTTACCTTATTTGTACCTTCGTAGGTGACCTCGAGAATGTTCCAAATTTTGTATGCGGATTCGCATGCCAAAATTTGGTTGAACTCTTCCCTTGACAACGCACAATAAAGTGCGTTCATCGCCTTTGCGTTGCCCATGATCCTTTTCTTCTAATCCATTGTCCACGCTGCTCCTTCTTGTGGCTCTGGATCCGAGTACTTCTCCTGAATGAGGGTCCAAGAGTCCTCATCCATGGCCATGAGGGAGATTTGCATCCTCCTCTTTCAATATCCATAGTCCATCCCATCAAAGTAGGGAGGACGTGTGGATGACTGTCCTTCGGTGTGCTTGACTGATGATGCCATTGCGAGAGAGAATGACTATTTCTTCTATTCGCGACCCGCTCTGATACCACTTGATAGAATCTAAAGATATGATTGGCTATGCGCACAAACACTCAAGCACAATATTAGTAATAACAAGAAGATTTGCACAATTAATTCAAACCACAAATGACACAAAATGTACAGTGGCTCCCCTCCCTTGGGTAATCCACTACCTAAGCATCCCAGCTTAGGATTTTTTAACCCAATTCCCTCAACCCCAAGGGAATCAATTTACTAAACTGAGGTAATTAACAGGTTACCTCAACCCAAGTACAATAACGGATTTATTACAACCCAACGAGCAACAAGCTCAAAATACAAATAAAGCACAGGTGTAAGACAAATAAAATCTTACAACAAAGTTCCTATGCCTCCCAACAATAATTAAAATGAATACCAATTTGAGAGCCTAGATGGACATGAATCGCTTTGTAGATGCATGAGAAAAACATGTCGTTGAGCTTGCAAGAATGTAGAGAGAGTGAATGGCAAGCTTCTTCTTTCTCTCTTGAAAATATGGTGGAAATTTGAAATATAGCTCTAGGAATTTTTCTTCTCTTTTCTTATGTGCAAACTAAGGGTCCAAGGGTTTATTTATAGAGTTAGGACTTAGTTGGGATGTCTACTAGACGTTAGGGTTTAAATCCCAACCTTCATATAGCCAAAATTAATTTCCTAGCCGTTTAGCTTTGAGCCAACGACTACCTGGTATCGGTACTAAAGTATGGGTACCAGTACTCGTTGCTTCCAGATTTGGGTTTCAAACTCTTAACACAAATCTGTAACCCACTTGTACCGGTACTGATCATTAGTACCGGTACTCGCAGGGTACAGGTTTGTTTCTATAAAAAACCCAAACCTGTAACTCACATTTACTGGTACTAAACTTTAATGCCAATAATTGTGGGTTAAAAAGTACCTTTTTTAAGTGATTTAATCAATTACATTCTTTGAAAATGATTGCAATATTAACCCTAATTTATCTCTAATTATTTTTACGATCTAAGTTATATTCCTTTGTTAAGAGGCATACATTCTATAAATAAAAAACTAAACTAAAAAAATAAAGGTCGAAGATGATCTTCTTCCCCTCGACTCGTCCTTGTCATCTTGCCTCCTCCTTGTCATCATCTTCTCTTTCTCATCATCATGCCTCCATCACTTCCTATTTGTCTTAATCTTCACCTAAATATGAAAAGAACTCAATTGCAAACATTAATTCATAATAATTTTATTAACACCAAAACAAGATGTGAAACAAGGTTCCAACTTGGTGCACTAAGAAGCACGTATACCATATAAATGGAATTCATTGCATTGGCGTTGTGGTCATCACGGCACAAGGTGCCTCCTTACCATTACCCTCTCCTCTCTAATATGAATATACATGAGCATATTACACAATGATGGGCTGGGGGCCCTACACTGTAGTGGGCCTGAATTTGGGCCTAAAATCAAATGAAAAATGCACCTAATTGAACTAGGGATGGTCCTTAGTAGTGGTCTGGTCCCACCCCTATGGGATGTTGTGTATCCCACAAACCAGACCGGCTCACCCATATAAAAAACCTAATTTTAGTCTAGTGAATAGTGAACCTAAAGAGAAGAAGAGAGTGCTGAATCGGCTAAGCGTTAGTGAGTGCTGTGCTTGTGTGTGTATGTACTTGTATATATGTATAAGTATAAAGTATATGTACACATATATGTATGGTATAGTAGAATGGTATACGTATATATATAATAATTAAATCTATACGTAAATAATGTATATGAATGTATATGTAGAATATAAGTAGAATAGATACTGTTTGAGCCTTATATGTAAATAAATAACACTAAGGCTTTAGTGACACTTGTATCCATTTCTGTAGATATGTATATATGTTAGTAAACATATTCTTTTACCTTATGAGTTGTATATATTTTACTAATGTCTTTGCTGACATATATACATGTTACTGTATATATAGAATATATGTTGCTAAAAATATTAGTATGTTAATATAACTTAATATAATATATATTAGTAGCTATTTTTGTACCTATATTTAGGTATTATTTAGAATAGTTGTACATAACTAAGTGTAGTTTTAGTTGGTTTTTGATGCCTGTTATTTATAGATATGTTTAAGGCATTGTAGGTAGAATTAATTGATTCTTTTGTATATAATTAACAAATTCATTCATAATTGATCCATTGATTCATTTTGTAAATAAAATTAATATTTTTGGAATAAAGGAATAATTTTGAACATAAAGAGTGATGCATATCAATAACTACTTCCTAGTGAACGACCTGGAATAAACTAGTAAAAATTATGTAAATAAATAAAATGACGCGACATCTGTTTACATTGTGACAAATATACTACTACGATGACATTTAAAACACTATTTTTATTGCTACACGTTTGTCCGCTCATCAATTATTACCAAAAAAGCATGCAATACATGTTGTCCAATTATATTTATTATGAGATTATATCATAAAAACACATTTACAAGCATTAATCTCCTTTCATATCAATTACTTGAAATGTATTACTTCTATTCATTGAACAAAAATATATTTTATGAATTAGTTTTGCTTACAATGTCCTCGACTATGCCTCCATACAGCAGGTTGTGGAGATGCTACCCTCTACAATAGTTGTCCAATGATGTGCGGTAGTTTCTATTCAACCTACATTATATTTTTCTGACCATAAAGGATGTTTCTCATTATAACAAAATAGCTATAAGTATTATTGATGTAGATCACATTACTTGTCTACTGGATCCCTAAAAAATTCTTAGATAATGTTGTTGTCCTCCTCACTGACTTGATCATGCCCTTGGTAATCATCATGAGGATCACAGAGGTACTGTATGTATGTTATTCAAATTCCATTTCACAATCAAATCATACATGCAACTTTAACATTTTTAGTATATCATGACATCTGATTTATTCATTGGAAATGTAGTTTTTTTTAATCACATACCGCATCACTAACAAAGTCTTGATTCAAAGGTAGATCAGCACCTGGAGCTTTAGGTTCATTTTGCTCTTGATCTCCTTTTTCTTCACCCTGATCATCATTATCCAAACTATATACGACCGGCTCCTCTTGATTTGGCTTCTTTTTTTCCTTGATTTTTTCTTCTCAACTCCTTCACATGTCTTCTCCTCCTCTTCCAAATTCCTTACAGCACCTTGAATTTATCCCCTACTCTTTTACTCCTTTTTTCTATTCTTTTCTTTATTCTCTCCACCATTGAACTTAGTGTTCTTCCTTTTTTTCTTCCCACACTTTTGTTTCCCTTCATCTCAACAGTGTTGTTTGTATTACGAGCAGTGTTAGTTTCTGAAGAGAAAATTACTTCATCAACAATGGGTTTTTGCTTTTGTCCTACATTCTCACCGCCATTGTTATCTTCAACATTCCCTTCACTTCTTTTCTCACCCACTGATTGCGCAGCAGTCATAGGTCTTAATTGACCAAAATTAGGCTAGGACTTAGCATAAGTTAGGAAAATTCATGCATGCATAAGCATTATCTGCATCTCTACTGCTTTACTTTAGCTATGCATAAAATAATGTTATAATGTGCTGATTAAGTGCATTATGTCGATTGCAAGCAATAAGCTGATCAAGAGCTGGATCTGGAGTAGGATCTGAAGTAAGATCAGGAATAACTGGAGTTGTAGCAGAGTTGAAGCAAAAGGCTTAGTTTAGATGTAGGAATAATAATGTAAGGGAGTTAAAGGTTTGCTATTCTATTAAGTAGGAATAAAGCAGTAAAATGTGAAGAGCTTAGGTCCATCCTAGCCCTAGGATAGCTTAGAGACTTCCCTAAGCCTTAGCCACCCTTAGATTAGGTCACAACACCTTAGGAAACCCTAAAACCCTAGTTCCAGCCCTTATCTGGATGTCCTAGATGTCCTATAATTTATCTAGACGTCCAGATAAATTATAAGACATCCAGGACTCTTAGCCATCTCCCGCACACCTCAAACCCACTTCTGTAGTGTTATTGGACGTCTAGACACTTTGTTAGATGTCCAATTTCTATAGAATACCCAAAATAGAACCTTGATTTCCCCCTGACTCAGATTGGACATCCAGAACTGAAGTCTGGACCTTTGACTTTTGAGTATAAGTCGTCTGATCACATTATTGGACATCTGGTACTGGTCTCCAGTCCCTGTTTTGAGATTCAAGTCTTGATCTTGGATCTCAAGCTCCCTAGACCTAATCCCAACCCCATAGGAACCCAAATTAAGGTATCCTAACCCTAGTACATCACTTCTAGGCCTACCTAAGGACCTAATTAGGTTCTCACCAAACCCAATTGACTTAGATCAAAGCCAATTACCTTCACCTAAGTCAATTGGACTCAATGAGTCCAATTGAGCTTAGATCTCAACCCACACAAGTTCAATTGGACTTGGTGAGAGTCTAATTGACCTAAACCCGACCTAATTGAGTTATTTCACTCTCAATTAGGTTCACACTCATTCAATTAAACCTAGGTTAAGTTTAATTGCATTTTTCCTTTAGCAATTAGGGTTTGTAACCCTAATTCAAGACATACACCTACTTAAACCCCTTAGGACCTAACCTAAGCCACTTAGACACCTAGAGCACGACCAAACACACACACACACACCCATTCATGCACACACACTTCTCTAGAGTTCTCTAGAACTCTCTTTGAAGTGGCGCCACCCCTTGGTTGCCAAAATTAGCAACCAAGAGGCTTTCAAAATGAGATCCATAATTTTTGGATCTCATAACCTCTTGGCTGGCCACTCTTGGACTCTCTCTAGAGAGTTCCACACCTCTTTAGAGAGAAACCATTGGGTCTATAAAAATATCCCATGGGCAGCCAAGTGACCCCATTCACATCCCTTGTCTTCCATTGGCACCACTCACCTCATTAGCTCCATACACGCCCACCTTCACTTAGGTTAGCTACTCCACCTCCACGAGCTCACCACCATCATGGAGGACATCACGCCGGGATGCTGGATCAATCCTCCCTCTCTCCAAGGGTCGGCCTAAGCTACATTGGCCACCCCTCATTCTCCTCCTGACCACTCCAAGACCATCGGGGACCACCTTTGAATGCTCTTTATTCTGCTAGATTTAGTTTATGCTCTTCATAATTTTTACTGCTTTTATTATTGCTTAATAGTGTAGCCTTCTCCTCCAATGATGCATGCAAAATCCCCCTATTGATTCTTGTATGCAGTTGTTTTATGGTAGCTAAGTTTAAATTTCAAGCATTTATGTCAAGCTTTCCTCTAAAGTTCTTGTTACAAACAACTCTCCAATGGAATGAATGAAAATGCATTTATATATATATATATATATATATCTCTTTATATGTTTGAAATCACCATGAGCTTAATAATTATAATATTTACGTGATTTAAGTTGCCTGCTTTTCAATCGTCTATCCATTACGCACAAGCATGTCGTTTCCTGAGGATATTGAAAATCTAATGATAGATGCTTTCTCTATAAATAGTCACCACCTCACTAGAATCGTGCGCATAGAACCTCACACATTCACCTTCATAATTTATTTGACGCACGCGCACGTAATCCGAGTTAATAACAGAAGTGGTGAAGTTTTAGTTAGGAGATTGGAAATCGACGTGCGTGCTTAAACGAAGTAGAGCAGCAACAAGATCGATTTTAAAAGTAAAAGCAAACACCTCCCAGAAACGAATGACCGGGACTCAAGTCTCGTAATATTTAGAAATCAATTTTTTTACGAACGTTTTTGTGCAACTATACTATGATTCCGACGACTTTCAAATGCACGAAAATCGCATTCCGTCACCCACCTATCAATGCGCTTCTTGTGTCAAACCCAAATCGAATGATGGTGTTTCAAAATTTTCTTTATCCTTTGACTTTGCGTGCTCCATTCCCTTACCACTACTTCCATCTTCAGTTATTCCCACCCCAACACTTCTACTAGTTGTTCACACATGAAATCATCGATGTTAAGATATGTATGCATTATACTATAGTCAACGAAAATGGGACAAACACTTAAATTATAAAGCTAAAAAATAATGTGAGTTCGAGGTCATTCGTAGGGAGCAAATATGAAATTCACACACTAATCACATTCAAAAATAATGAGCACAATAATACAGATATACAATAGAAATCAATAATCAAAATATTCAGTAATAGCCCAAATTATGTCTCAGGAAATGATAGAACTAAAAGAATAGGAAGAACTATAAAAAGTGGTGATTTAGATCACTAACTAATTCCTCAAGTTAAGCACATATCAAAGTATATCAACTTAATCAAATATCTCAACAGTGGTCTTGAACCACTAATCTTCAAATAGCCACATCAAATCAGATATCAAGTATCAACTCAAATAAGGTCACAGTAGTCAGATTAATTCAGACGTCGGATATAAGGCTTAGATGCCTTAAGTCTTGGGAGCACGATGCCTTAGCATAGACCACCACAACACAAAGCCTCAGTAGAGACCTTAGAGATGCTAAGTATAGAGCAAGCATGCACGCATCTCGAGGCAATAGGACACAAATCCTGAAGCAAAAACCTTGCCCCTTCCTCTTCAGCTTTCATTTCTTTTTCTTCCAGAATCGAGTTTAGGGCTAATCGGGTATATGGGTCAGGTCCAGGCCCATGTGCAGGTGTGCACGGGCGAGGGTGAGCGGGTAAGCGTGAGGGGACCCGACCCCTGTGTACGTAGGTGATAAGGTACTATGTAGATTTCCTCTTATGCATCTTCATGCATTTGTCGCGAACGATGTGGGACTATGAAATCCCTTCTCCTTCTCGAGCAATCGTGAGTTGGAGCGTTGAATGGGGACTGCTGTGCTACTTTCTTTGCTCAATAGAAGATGCAGACTTTCTCATGGAGTTAAGCCACTTTGATTGGAAGTGATCACGGGTCGTGTGATGGGTAGATGATGGTGAACGAAGGCGGAGATTTGATGACGACTACGACGGAGCTTCGATCGTGACTTGAAACATAAAGTACAGGCTCTAGGCCCAGATTAAAGCATTCATCAGTATCGCTGGAGCACGACGAAGCTGGTGGCGGTGTTTTCGTGGTGTGGGGGCATGTGGAGCTGTGCCGCTGGCGGAGATGAAGTTGATGTGGTGGGTTGATTGGGGAGATGGTACGATAGTTGATAGGCCCAATAATGTTAGGGCTTTTGTTCTAGGGGCCACGACAAAGGTAGTGGCGGTGGTGGAAGTGTCTTTAGTGGTTTGTGTTGGCTGGATGAACTCACCGAAGCTTCACCGGCCGTGGTGAAGATGGTGGGGGAGCAAGGTGAGCGTCTGTTGAAATAAGAGGGGAAAGGGTTAGGAAAGATCTAGAGAGGAAGAGGAGTAGGTTGGACCTAAATTAAGGATGAAGGGGGAAGGATTTGGCGTCGACTATGATTGACCGACACTAGAGACGAAGGTTGCTCCGTTGAGGGGAAGCGGCGACGACGAAGGGGTAGATGACCTCTGCTTTGGTCGGTGAGAGGCAGAGGAAGGAGAGGAAGGTAGGGGTCGGGCCAATTTGGCCATTGGCTGGCCTAAAGAAGCTGTCGAGGAGGGTCGCCGGAGTCAAGTCAGAGGACGGCCGGAGGAGGGAAGAACTAGAGTTTCTGGGCCAAAACTCGACTAAGGAGCACGGTAGGAAATGCCAGAGCTTAAATAGATCTTAGTCATGCCTGAATCGGGAGGAATTATCGTGATTTCATTGCGATTTGGCTTGGGTTTCAACGTGGATTTTTAGAGCTTCGCTTGAGCTCTTGGCCTCAAAGCAAGGCTCAAGATCACATTTAGATGATAGGAGATCTCATGCCGATTATTTCCTCTAATTTTGCAGGGGATTGGATGCAGATTAGAGGAGAACACCTCCTTTGAAGTCGGCAGACATTGGGTTTAAGATGTTCACACAGTAATGGCGGCAAGGGCTAATTTGTGAAGGAGAAGAGAAACTTAGGGGGCTATGATGTAGACACATCTATATCACATAAATTATCTATTTATGTGTGTTCTTAGGCATAAAATTGCATTCAACATTATAAATATTGCATAGCATGCATCATTCTGCATTAGATTAGTTTGTACAAAATATAGGTTAATTTCCCTTTTTGTGGCTAGGGAACAAGGCAATATCATTTTGGGGCCTCAGATTTAAGATCAAACCATACGGATCTGATCAGGGTGATCACCGGAGTCTAACGCCTCCAAGATCACCCCGATCGGACCTCCGTAGCATCAGTTGTAGTCCGAGAAAGATCAGAGGTCAAGGGCCAAGGTGGTGTAAATCCATACCTCAAATGAAAAATCCAACCACACGGATGGGTTCAGATTGACGATCGCAGCTCAACGGCACAAGAATTGGTCCGATTCGACATTCGTGGCACCACCTACAAGCAAAAGAAGATGGACAACACAGATCATGCCACGTGGCATCATCTGGGCCACCCATGGACCAACCACAGCCTCCCCTCACCCATGGATGGCTTTCCCTTTCCACCGTTGGATGAAGATCCAACGACCTTGAGTGTTGGACCATGAATTCATCCATCTGACAATCCAAGGGCCGTAGCACATTGGTCAAGAGCTCTATCTTTCATGGAGGTTGCAGGTTCGATTCTTGGGGAACCCCAATTCCCTCTCTAATTCCACTTTGCAAGCCAATTGAGGCATGGGCATCCACGTGAGGCAACTTGCAGCAAGAAATCTCCATGCAATTTTTTTCCATGCATGTGGATTTGTTCAAAGTGTTGAAGAGGCAAGCATGGGATTTCA
This sequence comes from Thalassia testudinum, assembly GCA_037157565.1. Lineage (NCBI taxonomy): Eukaryota > Viridiplantae > Streptophyta > Magnoliopsida > Alismatales > Hydrocharitaceae > Thalassia > Thalassia testudinum. Next base: position 82,521,456 of record JAZHRO010000024.1, read on the forward strand.
TTCCTCCACGCATGCAAAGTGTGGGTGTGAAGAGGCTTGCATGGCATGGACGTCCATGTGAGGTAGCTTGCATGGGATTTGTTCCTTGCGTGAAGGCAGTGGGTGTTATTTGTATGCATGGGTGATTGGCATGCATGTGTTGAATTAGCATGCATGGGATTTTATTTCTCTACGTAGCTAGCAGTGGACGTGTATTCCCCATGCGTTGCGCGGGAAATCAGATGAGCGCCAACATCCAGCAATGAGCGAACGTGGGAACATGGGTGCCATTAAGGCCCACGTTTTCATGTGTTTTTACCAAAATACCCCCTTCCAAAAGCTTACACAAGGAGCCCATATTCCCTCCATTTTATGCACCCCTTCTCTTCTTCTCTCACCCTCTCCAAAGCTCTACGAGCTAGTCCCATACCTGGGATGCTCCATGAGAGCTAGAGTAAAATAATTTTCCATCTTCTCACCCCCTTCGTGGAGCACCCTGTGGTTGTCCTCTCACCGTTGTTCGAGAAGCGGATCCCACTGCGACGTCGCCCTGCTCCGTCCTCCGTCCTCCAACTTCGTCCTCCTTCGTCCAACATCTCACCACCCTCGTCTGGGCGCTCCGTCAACGCAATTCATCCTCCAAGCAGCCATCGAGGAGAATAACTTCTCACCCCCTTCACTTTTATTGCTTTCTAGTGTAGATTTCCAACTTTTTAGTGTAGTGATTAGATGTAATGAACATGATTCTGTACTTATGAAATATTGGTTCTCTTTCTCTCACTTTTTCTTTGTATTATTCTCTCTCTTTTCTATTATTTATTCTTTAAGTAGAATAGCTAGCGTAGATTAATTTCAACCAACTACTCTGCTTCATGACAATAAATCTAATGCAGTTTTTAATTAAACATTTGTCTTCCCGTGTTCGACCTAGGACTCATCTTGAGTTTCTGTTAAATTATCAGTTTGACGGATTTTTACACGAATACAACGATGGATTTTCAAACTCAAAACTTTTAGAGTAGAAATCACATTCAACAGGCTAAATGCAAACAACTTGAAAGTTAGGGGCTTAATTGAGAGGAATAGAGTTTTAATGAACTGAAATGCAAACTAGGTCAAGATGGACTTTGATTGGACTCAAATTTTGGTACAAACCTAATTTGTAACCAAGGAATATAATGGTGAAGTTGGATTTGCATTTTAGCCATGTTTGATTAGGCAATTTGCACAAAAGCCCAAATTAGGGTAAAATCCCATCTGCGACTCTATTCAAGGTCAAAATAAGTTCAGATGGTCAGACCAAGGGTATCAAACCTATTAGAATATTTTTCTATGATTTTTAGGAGGTTTATATGAATTTCATCCTAACTAGAACCTCTTTAATTTAAGCAGGTCTGAAATTAAGGTTTTGTGTTCTGATTTAGTTCTCGAAATACGTGAAACCCTGTTTCTGTCTTTGTGGATCCACTCTTTTGACTTTAATGCTTAATTGAACTTTGATTAACCCCTGGTAAATCCCGTGGTTACTCTACATTCATGATGTGATGTTAAAACTGCATAATTAACCTTATTTTAGTATTTTCTTCTCAGAATAGATTTACATGGAATTACGGCTCTCATGCGATTATGTAGGAGCATTTGTCTCTTGATTCTGACTAATTAAAGCTAGTTATGGCTAATGATGGTGATACCATCAGTAGTGTTCGCTAAGACTTTCTCTTCTAGCAACTTCTGAACTAATTTTTGACTCTGCCAACTCATACTCAAGCATGCATATCTTTCGCTTATAGTTATCCAATTCATTCGTCAAACCCCTATTCTCATTACGGCAGGACTCCCTTTTGCAAATACCATCATCCTCAAAAGCATGGCATCTTTCACTTGTTTCATCGATGAGAAGTGGTATTAGGTCAGTCGGCATATCAATAAGCTGAAAAGCTCTTCTATATAGAAAACCTTTCGTCTCAAAGGTCTCAAGTGAGAAAATGTAGTCGATTGCCCCGACATTGAACAATTCATTTTTCTTAGCAACCAAACAAGTTTCCATCTGTTTGTATTTTTTATTTTACATCATAAACATGTTTAAACTTTATCTATAATTGACAAAACTAATTTAAATAAGTCCTTAAGGCAACTTACCACATTATCCCCAATGTGCACCATGTCCTTACGCTTGACAATGTTTGCCCCCATCCACTTTCTAATCCTTGGCCTTAGATCACGATTAACGTATGAATTTTGGAAGCAATGTTCCAGCATCCACACCTACACATCAGTGTATATATTTCAAGTCAAATCACAAACTTTTTAAAAAGCACTAGTCATATGTCATTTTGAGTTTTATATTGTATACACACTTACATATAAACAAGCTACACATCAGTTCACGTAGCCCAGTGACCCACAGGACCTGTTTTCTTCTTTGCAACTCATCTTCCTTACAACTTCCCTCATTTTGGCCAGCATGAACGCTACCACTGCCATAGACCAATTAAAGTACTTGGTATCCTCAAGAGAATCAACATAGTTTAACAGTATTCAAGGGAATGAATACTTCGAATCAGGAAATAGGAACATTGTGAACATAAGTGTAATGAGTCCTGTTACAAAAATGTACATAGAATGATCATCATTATAATGGTAGTACGCTTGTACAATAGGCTCGATTGACCTTTGGTCGAGGTGCCTTTCTTTCTTGAATATGTTTTTATGGCAGTAGCATTGCCATGGGAGTGCTTTTTCATTAACTTTAATTTCATAACCACTACTCAATAAACCCAATAATAATCTGATGTCATCATTCGAGAACTCTACAATCCTATCTCCCAGCAAGAATTTTGTTTCACCAGCATATCTCTCAATCATCCACTTCAGTTTCTTTGTATCTACGTTTATCTTCCCAATCCCTATCAGATGATGTAATGAGGCTTTTTCCATCAACTCTTTTTGCTTTTCTGAGAGTGGGTGCTTATCTATGAATTCTTTGAAATGTTGGATGTAACATCGATGTGTTACTTTCTCCACATCTACATTTATCCCCAAGTATACCACTTATCAATTCAATAAACAAGTGCCAATCCATGATCTTAATTAAATAAGTAAAAATTTGTTTACTTACAACATTTTTTCTTCGAGGTTTGTGTATCAGACATTGGCTTTTCTTTAGGAATGTGCTCGCTGGATGCTTTGTGTGCTCTTGATCCCCAGATGTTGCTTGTTCTTTCCCTTCCCCCTACTCTTGTTGGTACTGCTTTCTGCCTCACTACCAAATAGTCTTGTATTGGTACTCGATGCTCTAGAATGCACCATCCTAACATACCAAGACATATCATTATCAAATAACTTTATTTAACATTCAACATTACTAACTGAATCACATATTCGTTATTAGAAGTACTTTTTCTTACACTTTTTTCGTGTTTAGTTTTTTTTTATTTGTATATTATGTTTGCAATGGTACTTTGCTCAAAATCTTTTACGAATACAAGTTTTATGATCTCTTCCAACTCATAAACTTCTAACAAAACCCTAAAATAATCAACACATGAAACGGCATAGATGTAGTTACATGTTTTCATTTATCATATTGATTAAAAAAATAAAAAATATGCAAGATTGCTCTTGAGATAATCTGTTTCTAACCTGAATATGAAAATGGTGTCCAGATCAATAGTTTTGTAAAACAACAATTTCAATGGAGAAGTACCCGGGTAAAGATTCCCACTTGCAAATGTATTTGCAATACGCAAATCACAAGTTCTGTAACACAACTCTTTGAAATCAGCAGCAATTAGATTTGGTGTATTTATGATTGTGTAAAATGTATTCGTTGTATTACCCAGGATTACACATACATTTTTGATGCAACTATAATTACAGAGAGATAACTACTTGTGTATGTACTTTTATTATCACATATTAATAGTTTGTAACACAAAAATTTTAAATAGAGCATATCACAGTGGAAGATAGCCACCCCCGAAGTTGTTTGTAATATGTAAAACAAAAATTTTGTAACACACACAAATCACAAGTATCCTATTTTTTGACATTTTTTTCTTAGTGAACAATGTTTATTCACAAAGTCAACCAAGTTATGTTTAATGTGTTGCATTCATTAATTAATATAAGATAAGATGCAATGCCCACTTATGTTGTAATTGTAAAATAATTTTTGTCGAGATTATTGTTGTGCTTATGTATGTTTATATATTTGTTTGATTCATTGTATTACAATTTTCATGATATTACAACATTCAGTAATACGTTATCGTGACCATGTTTGTCATGCACAGGTATCTTTAATTTGTTGTAGTACAACATCCAGTAACATGTTGGTTAGTTACAATGGTACTACATTCTTATTACAACAACATAGCCTCCTATTACATTATATACCTATATTAGTTATAACCTGCATTGTTAGTTCTTACATCATCTCTATTATTTTTTTACAACGATACCTCATGTTTTACAAAGCACTTCTGTACATTTTAAATTGCAGAACATAATTTTGTATTGATTAACATACCATTTTAAGTACATGTATTACTTAAATTTGCCTAACTTATATTTAGTAACCACAATTAAGGATAGCTTATTTTATGCTACACTTTTTAGGCATGCTATCAATTACACCAAATTTTAATATGAAAGAAAATCTCTGACCATTAATCTCGGGCACATTAAGAAACCACTTTCCACACAATCGATGGTATTATCGTGCATCATCTGATTATCATCCAATGGTCAACAATATGTGCTTAATCTTAGGTTTGTACATATATAGGGGCCGGATCCAGAGAGCATTATGCCTACAAACCTAAAACGAGTTCTTATCTCTTGTTGAGAAAAAGTTGCATTTCAAATTAATGTGTTACAAAACTTCTCATTGGAAGTATTACAAAATCATCACGAATATTAATCCCTCCATAGAATCAATGTGTTACAAGAAATTGATACCATAGCAAGGAGACAATCACTACAATAGTTTGTACCTACACCGACATTCAACAACCGTCGGTGTAGGTCCAAAATACCGTCGCTGTAGCTACAATAGCCTACTCTGACGGTCAGCATAGGTGTCCTCCTAAGAGGCGTCGCTATAGGCTATCTCGACGGTTAAAACCGTTGGTGTTGCACCAAAATTTACAGTAACTGTCAACTTTCCAAAGGTTGTCCAATTTGGCTTTCATGCTAACAGTGACGATTTTATCCATCGGTATAGATCAAGACTATCAACTCTAACAATGTAAAATGTTGCCAATACCGATGCTCTATGTTACAACCCGGTTCCCGAATCCCTACAGGACACGAGACCAGCTCGACTCAACTAATCCCAAGACCCAGTCGTCCACCAAGAAATAACCGAAAAGTAGGAAAATAAACTACATTCACTATGCAATGTAACTAACAGTAAAAGCGTACAAGCAGTAAAGGAAGTAGAAGCTGCTAGTCAGTACATACCACCACAACAACAGGAAAGTAGAACAAAAGTACAGTAACAGGAATAGTAAAAAAAGTCTAAAACTCACTAGCAGAAAAGAAAGTACAACCACAGTACGAAAACTACTGCTGGGCTCGACTAGGCCCAACACCCTCTATAGCCAGTAACTCGGGCTGCTCAACTCCTGAACCTATAAAGGGTTATGAGAAAACGGAGTCAGCAAATGCTGAGTAGAGTGGTAACCAGACTACCTAAAGCAGTAAAAGCTAGCAGGTAAATTTATCTTTTCTAGTTATTTATTTTTCAAGTAATTCTTTTCACCCCATTGGTTTACTTTCAATTTTCTTTCTTGATCTTGCATGTTCCTCGTGGGAACGATCTTAATTGCAGTCTCTTCCGAAGAGTAGAAGGTGCACATGGTGCTTTCCTAGCCGAAAGAGTCCCCCGTGGTAGTCCTATACCCAGTCAACCACCCCGAGGTCACTGTCTAGACGTAGCGGTGACTACGGCATGCGCGATATGTGCATGGGTAGCTACCCCGCACTGGCACGCGGTTAGTCGTTTCCGCTAGCGGCTACGCCCAAAGTACAGCACGGAACAGTATAGGGCCTAGCCCTCTCAGAAACAAGGGTCTAGCCCCTCAGAACCAAACAGGGGTCTCGCCCCTCCACAGTCCGCACACCCTCGTCTTACTACCCCAGTTTGCCTAGAGGGCCAAAAAAGTCGGTGTAGGTTGGCTAGCTTAACCTCGGGTCCCATGGGGTGGCTAGCTCCCTCCCTACACTAGTAGCTCACCTTAGTACTGCGTATGCGAGGGCCGACAGGAGTCGGTGTAGAGTGGCCAATCCTAACCTTAGGTCATAACCCAAGGGAGGCTAGCTCCGCTCTACATTAAAAGGGGGCAGTTGCTCTCCTTGGTACCACATACACAAGGGCTAGCAAGCTTCCCGTCTACCATTCCAGGTTTCCAACCAACCACAAGGGTTCTACTCCTAATTCCCCGTTGGGTTCATGCACATGTTCACCATGTTATTCCAACCCAGGTTTCATCATTCACCATTCATTTCTCGTTATACACAGGCAGTTTGTATTTCCACAATTTAATACATGTAGCAAGTGATATCACAAGTAACTATTTAGTTATCTTAGGCAGCTCATATTCTAACAAGTAGCTCATACTTATTTACAAGCAGTTGCTAACAATTTAGCTCATTCATGTATATATAATTACCATTATGCAAAACAATTGGTTCAACCATTTCTCTGTCTTAGGGTTCATGCCACATCCTAGGTTTCTAGTTACTAGTTTTCATAGATGCATTCATATTTATTAAGTATAACAGAGGTGAACCACTCTACCAGATAATCTGGGAGTACTGGGGGCTCGAACTGTAGGCCCACGTGCCTCTGCAAGCCCCAGACACGCAACAGGTCAAAGTCCTATACCAAGGAACACACCACTATAGAAGATTCAGAACAGTGTATAAATGCTTCTAATACATAGAAAAACTCTCAAGGAAACCACAGATATTTCATTTACGTAAAACGGATCCCGATCGGACCCTAAACGGGTCAAAAACGTGTCTGCAGATCCAAATCAGATGTCTGGAAATAAGTCTGGATGTCTTAAAAGTCATCAGAGACTCACCTCAAGTTCCTATGGTGATCTCAGATGTCCAAGACTCCTCCACGACCGTCTGGACTCAGTTCCAGACGTCCGACTAGTCCTCCGATCATCTGGGAACGTCTCCGGTCGTCTGTTCAGCTGTCCAAACATCTGAAAAGCATGGGAGGGTGTGCTGTGCGCCATCCTAAAGCTACTCCTGCACACGACAGAGCAACGTACCATTTTTAGCCAGGCAAATCACACCTGCGGTGCGGCCTACATGGCTGTAACTGCGAGGAAGACATACCTTCGCGATATACCTGCTTTCAGACGTCCGATGTCATCGGCAGACGTCCAGCCCACCGTCCGGAAGGCACTCCGGACATCTGATACTGGAAAAACTCCAGTACCAGACCGCGCTCCCGATTCTCTCGCCACGCTCCACCACGGCTCCTCCCGCTCCGCTGCAGCTCCAACCACTGCAGAAGGTCAGGGACGATGCCCCAACGCTCTCCTCCTCCCGCACGTGCCGCGGTGGCCGTGCAGCCCTCCGACGAGCTTCCATGAAGCTCGCAACTTCGGTCCTCTCCTCCTCCTCACGCCTGCTCCTCCTCCTCGCTCTCGCTCCCTCTTTCTCGCATGCCTCAACTCACGACAGTGGAGTGGGGAGTATGGTGGTGGTGGTGGAGTGGAGAGGAGAGGAAGGGGTGCCTCTTATATAGGCTATAGGGTTTGGGTTTCGACGGGGAAAAATGAGAAGGGAGAGAGAGAGGGGTCTGCACGCTGGCTGCGTGCATAACAAACTTCGCGTACAGATTTTTCAATTTCCAGACGTCCGGGAAGGGTCCAGACATCTGGCCAAACGTCTGATTGACAATCCAAACGTCTTAAAAGGCTCAAATCAGAATGGGTCTTTACACTCTAGGTAAGTACTCTATGTTTAAATTAATATTTGGTAACAAAAAAAAGTTAGTACTATCGTCACCATAGAAAGATTCCATTTTGATGAATACATACAGTGACTTTCTTTTCGTTATTGTTGCCATCATTTCTTAATATGTTAATACACAAATATATTATTAGGTATCTCCAGCTCTTTTTTTTCTATATTATATAAGATACACAAATATGACTTTTTTATATACTACAACAAAAATAAGAGAATTGATGAAGTTAATAAGAATCAATTCTATTTTTTAAAGTCAAAAGCATTTATAGTCTCCTTACAAGGGAATAAATAAAAAGTGAATAAATATTAAAACAAAATTTTAAGTATCTATCTTTACAAAATAGTAAAAAATAAGAAATAAAAGCCAACAAAAAACAACTGAACTTCCTAAGATGAACATAACATTTCCCCAAAATTCAAATTCGTTACATCACTGTCATGAAACATGCAAGAAATTAATGTCATGTAATTATTATAATTCTATTGTCTTTAAACAACCTCCCACTTCTGTGTTTAAAGTAAAAGAATTCAAGAAGTATAAAGATTAACAAACGAATGCTTCAACTTAGAATAAAAAAAGGATGCACCAGTCGGGAATCGAACCTGGATCTGTACCGTATAAGGGTACCATTTTACCATTAAACCACCGGTGCTATTCATGTTTCGTGAACCTAAAATAACACAAATTAAGAGTGGTTAGAACATGAATAATCTCAAAATAGTTTGGATGGACACCTTACTCTATCCTCTTGAGCCATATTTCCCTGGACTGCACAACACACCAATCAACAGAGCCATCTAGTCTCCATCCCATTGACTGCTCGTCGCTTTGCACCTTTAACCTTCAGTACATTATACTCATAGATCTTTCTAAGTGCAATTTTTGCTTTCACGTTGTCAACAATTGGTTCAAGGCCATACGCTCAGGCATACCTGGAAGATTTAATATAGACAATTGACATCATATTGTAGGTAAATGGTAATGGTCCTAATGTTGAATAATATCAATGGTCCTAATGTATGTTTGCAGATGCAGGAGAAGCGCAACAACCCCATGTTCTATTGTAATGGGAGTGTGATGAGAACCTCATCATGAGCCATAACTAGCTCATTTTGACCCAATACAAAGGATAAAAGCTCCTACATATCTCAAGGAAAAGCTTAACTCAGAGAATTCTGAGTTTGAGAAGAAAACAAGTCATAAGGGGTAAAAGTGCAATTTTACCAGTATAATCTGCATACAGGGTAATTCAGGGCCCAAACATAGGTCAAAACAGCTTAATAAGAATAAAAGTGGGATGAGATGATCTAGCAAGGGCTACAGCACTTCCAAGGAACCAAATGATAATCTGTAACCCTAAAACAACCCACTTCAATTCACAAGGTTCGAGGCAAAGTAAAAATAGAATAAACCCTCTAAAATTCATAGAAAAATAATCTCTAGGGTTTAGAACCTTCAATTTGGCCTTTAGAACCCATTTTGACCTACATTGAGAACCATGCCCAATTAATAACTTAATTTGGGTTTTTGCGCAAATTGACCGGTCAAACAAGGTTTAATATGAAAATAAAATTCACCATCAGATTCCTTAGGTCCTAATTAGTCATGTATAAAAACTTGAGCCTAAGAAGAAACCTCCTTGACCGACTTCACACTTTGGTCCTCATATATTTACTCTTTGGCCCTCAACTTTTGAACCCTCGCATTTTGGCCCCTAACTCTCCTTCGTTCTTTGCAAACAGGTCCCTCCTGCAAAACCCTGCCAGCACCATGCTCCGGCGACCTTGCGCGGAGCATGGCGCCGCGCAGGGTAAGATGGAGGACCTGGCAAGTGTACCGGGGGTGCCCTGCGTCGTCAGCCGTCGCAGGAGCACCCCCATGGTCATTGTAGCCCCCCATACCGGCCGTGCGAACGCACGGACGGTATGGGTTCGTATTCCGACCATTCTCCGGCGAGGGAGACACGTCGTCTCCCTCCGCCTTCCTCCCTGCTTCAACCCTATAAATACCCCCCGCCGCTCCACCGACGAAGGCAGCCTGGATCTGACGGAGAAAACCCCCAGCTTTCTTCTCTTCTTTCTCCGGCAGACGCTCACCAGCTCCGGCGACTTCCTCCCCCTCCACCTCTTCGCTCTGCCGCAATACCAGCAGCAGAGACCTCCTCCCCTGCTCTTTCCGCGCCACGCCGCACCCAGCTGGCGCCTCTCCAGCCCTCTGCTCGCCGCCGCCCCTCTCTCTGAGCATCATCTTCTCCGGCGACAGTCGATACGACTGTCGCCCTGTTCCTCCCCCTTCGTCCCTGCAGTTAAGTTAGACTTACTCCCCTTCTCCTCCTCTTTCTTTCCCCGCTTTCGATTTAGTCAATTAAGCCCTCTACCGACCCTGTTCACCCTCATCCTCTCCGCCTCCGACCACCCTCCGGCGAGCCGCTCCCATCACCTCAGCGACCCACACGGCTCGCCGACCACCGCAGAACCTCCGCCTCCTCACCCTGATCCTCTTCCGCCCCTCCACTTCCCACCAAACACCCTCTGCAGATCCACCGAACACACCCACTCCCTCGCTCACAGTTTGACCTAGGACGACCTGACAGCTCCATCTCGCCCCCTGCAGACCCCCTGACCACCTTCGCCGTGCCACGGCGAAGGTCCCCCGCCTGTCTGATTTGGCCGAGAGGCCGTGCTATTGATTTCAGGTTCCAGGCCTTGACCGCCATTGGCGAGGAAGCTCGAAGCTTGCTCGAGGTTGCTCCAAGCCTAGATATCCCAGGTTGAAGAGCCACGGCCAGCGCGGAAGAGTCTTGCGCACACACCCCGGCCCTCAATTGGAGTTGCGCGCCTCAACAGCTGTTGCAATTGGAAGCGCCATCCCTGCTGCAGGCGTGAGAGAAACGGGTGCGCGGATAGTCCCACCTCGGAACCTCTCGAAGGCGCGCGGACGCATAAAGGCAAAAACTGCCTTATGCTGTTTGCCTCAGTTACCACGGGGTGAGGTCCCTCTCACCCGACCCGACCCGACTCGGCCTCGTCCGTGACCACGCTCCGCGGACCTGGCCCGACCCGATTAGACTGACCTGCACTCCTCGCCCACCACGCACGCCGGTGGGCCTGGACCCGGGCCTGACCCGAACCCGATTACCCGGTAGCGCTCTGGGAGAGCTTCCGAAGAGTGATTTCAGAGAGAGAGATACGCGGGGGAGGGGGGTAGAGTAGGTTTTTGCCTCTTGACGAATAAACTCTGAAGTGTGCAGGCCAAAGAAGAAGAAGCAGACCCGCTGAAGAAGAAGGAGCTGCTGCACTGTAGCGAAGGCATTGTTAAGTCGTCTCAGCACCGGGGCAGACGACGGAAGGTCAGCAGCCAAAGAAGAAGAAGACCCGCTGAAGAAGAAGGAAGAGCAACGGCCATCGCGAAAGAAGAAAAAGAGAGGTCAAGGCAGGTGAAGACAAAGAAGAAGAAGGAATGAAGAGAAGCAAGAAGCAAGAAAAGAAGAAGACGATCTGACGAAAAAGAAAGAAAGGAAACAAGGAAGAACAGAAGAAGAAGAGCACGAGGGGAAAATCTGAAGAAAGCAGAAGAAAAAGAAGAAGAAGAAGAACAGGAAGAACCAAAGACAAAGAGGAAGAAAGAAGAAAAGAAGAAGAAGCCAAATTTTCATCTCTCTCTCTCTCTTTATTTTTGTAATAGAACTTGTATATCTCTAGAATACAACTTGCTCCCTGAGTTCGACCTCGGGAACTCTTTTATTTTTCCGAGTAAAAAATTTTATATGAAACGTTGGTAACAACCGGCTTTACTACAACGATATAACACAACCCGGTCAAACCGACGCTTTCATCATTTTGGCGCCGTTGCCGGGGAGCAACGGCTATTCTAGAGGTAAACATTCCTGTATCTTTTAATTTCTGATAATCTCCTCTCTTTTGTGCAGCTACAGGAACTCAAGAAGACAAGCAACCACACGACAACCACTCCGAAGACAGGTAAATCTTTTCTCTCACTATTAACCCCTACACTCTAAAGAGAAAGAAAAGAAAAGAACAAAGCAATATAGGGCTAACCTGTCTTCCATACTTAGTAACCATAAAAAGTTGCATGTTTTCAACTCATCACTCCTGCACACTATTAAGGGTATTTAAGGGCTAACACATTCTTGCTTGAGCCCTAATTGCCCAACAAAGAGTTAAATGGACCAAGTAGAGCCAACATAAGGTCAAACATTAGGATTTCAGTAGAGACACACCCCTTAATCAAGAATTGAGGAAATCCTAAAGAGGTGTGCCCAAGCCATTGATTGAAAATAATTAACAAGAAAAATCCTAAACAATTGGCTCTCTCTAAACACTTGAACCCTAAAAGACAGGACCTAAAAGCTCTTAAAGAAAACAATAGGTAAAGTTGACCCCTTGGGTTAACCAACCTTAAATTAGGTCACTCTTTGCACTTAAAAAGACTAAAGTTCAAGTGAAACCTTAAGCACCCTGATCTTAAAATTGGTAGACTTAAGAGGTCAAGATCCCCATTCTGGTCTACCTGGAACCGCAGTGACAAGAGAGGTCGGGTGGGGGAAAACCTGTAACCCGTGGGGACGCTCTACCGTGTAGGGGTCTTCGCGGGACTCTCCCTCTCTGGCTGCCCAGGTAATTCTCAGGTGGACGATCTTTCTGATCAAGGGGTCCATCTGCCCCGCACCTCTATAGTCACCCAACACATTTTTGGGTGTCTTGATTGGGTCCAGCACCTTCTAAACTTACCTCTCCCAACTGTGCATGTACGGAAGGAGGTCTCTAAGACCACCCTTAAGACCTCCATTAGAAATTCACTCTCGTCAAGGCCAAGCCTCGACGCCCGTGTTTGTGCAGCAACACCCTCACATTATTCTCTCTTCTGATTCAAAACCAAGTTCTTCTTCTTCCCCCATCATGGCTCAGCCAGTTGAGGAAGAAAATAATCTGGAACACCAGCTCCAGCGACTCAATGACCTCTTCCAAAACTTCGTGCACCCACCACAGCGTCCTATGATGCGGGACCACTACAATCCTGCTGCGGTGGCAATTGAGCCTCGAGTTAGAATCCCGATTGGAGGACCTGATTCCGAACTAAAGCCCAACATGATTCACGCTATACCTAAATTCCATGGGCTTAATTCTGAAGATCCCTTCCAGCACATCAAACAGCTTAAGCATCTGGCCCACACTTTTGGATCAGATGCGCAAAATCGGGATATTCTTCTCATGAAGATGTTCTCCTTTTCTCTTATGGACAAGGCCGCCCATTGGTATCAAACTCAGACCCGGCCGATCAACACTTGGGAAGAACTTCAATCCGAGTTTTTGAAAAAGTTCTTTCCCGTTGGTCGGATCAACGCCTTGCGCCATCAGATTACACACTTCACTCAACAATCAGGAGAACCTCTCCATGAGGCATGGGATCGTTTTCAGGATCTCATGAGGAAGTGCCCCCATCACGGAGTTCCTAAATGGGAACAAGTCCAATCTTTTTACCAGGGACTCCGTGAGGACATCCGCCTTTTCGTCAATGCAACCTGCGGAGGAAACATCATGGGTCAACATGAAGACACCGTATGGGAGATTCTCGAAAACATGTGCGAGAACTCCATCAACAATGACTCCATGGGATTATTCGACAGGACGAATACCCGCGCAGCGACGAATCTTAAGGGAGCACATGAGACGCAGGGCCTGTCCGCATCAGTCGACCTGGAATTAATGGCCAGTCGATTGGACAAGGTCTCAATTATTGAAAAGAAGGTGGATGAGCTGACTCAGCACTTGCAGCGAGCCACCTCTGCGCGTAACTCCTTTGCACAACCTCCTTCCACACAGGAGACGGTGCAAAACATCCTACACCGATCCTCCCCTGGGATGGATCCATATCCATCCCCATCTGATTCTTGGACTGGAAGATCATCCGATCCTTTCTTCACCAGCCGGGGGAACTCCATTCCTCCTTTCCCTGATTCTCAGGAGGTTCCTCAGACCTGCGAGGACCTCAACGCCATCCAGAACGACCCATTCTCCAACACTTACAACCCTGGATGGCGAAACCATCCAAATTTTCAGTGGGCGGGAAATTCTCAAACCCAAAGACCACCTTTTCATTCCCGCCCACAGCCCTCTCATCACTACCAGCCGCCTCAGCCTCGGCCCAACCCTACTTATCCATCAGGGCCAAATCAAGATCAAATGTCCTTAATCCTTCAGACTCTGGCTGACATTCAAAAATCGAATGCGGCCATTCAAAAACAGCACAAGGACGAGCTTACTGAAGTTAAAACTCAGCTGGCCCAGTTGGCAAATTCTCGCCAGCCAGGCACACTCCCTTCCCAACCCCTTCCTAACCCAAATAACGTGCCAACCCAGAAGCGCGTTATGAATCCAAATTTAGGCCACGCTCAATGGATTTATCAGGCCCCTACTGCCCCATCTCCAGACGAGATGGAAGCCTCTACTTCTCGTACGGGATTTCAGCAGCAGCCACCCCCCTACCAAATCCAAACCAAAATCAGGCCGGATTAAATTCTGTAACAACACGTAGTGGTAAGACAACTCAGGACCCGCGTTATCCAAACCACTCCCAGCCTGATAATCATGACCCTAGGATAGTTATCCAAGGTACCGCTGTTCCAGACCCACAACCAGGACCTATCCTAGAGGAACCAACCAAGATCCCGTTTCCCGAAGCCCTGACCAAGGGAAAGAAGACCACCAAACCCGTGGCCCCTGAGGAGGACCTGGTCAAGCTCTTTGAGCAGGTCCACATAAACATCCCCTTGATGGATGCAATCCGCCACGTACCAGCTTACGCACGATTTCTAAAGAATATATGTACACCCCAGCGTAAGCCGCGAACCAAGGGAGGGAGCCCAATTGTTCTGTCAGAGCAAGCCAGCTCTGTAATCCTTAGTAGACTCCCACCCAAGGCAAAAGATCCTGGAACTCCCCTGATCTCCTGTAAGATAGGTGGTACCCAATTGGACAGAGCATTGTTAGACTTAGGTGCATCTATAAATCTGATACCCACATCCTTACTTGACCATCTGGAAGAATCTGAGCTGAAACCAACTGAGGTGACATTACAATTAGCAGATCGATCTATAAAGTCACCAAAAGGGATTCTCGAGGATGTTATCGTAAGAGTGCGGGATTTCTATTTTCCAGTGGACTTTATAGTCTTAGACATGGATGCACCTGAGAACCCTAGGGATACACCAATCATTCTAGGGAGACCTTTCTTGGCTACTGCTAGAGCCAACATCAGCTGTGAGGAGGGCCAAATAGAGCTTAAGTTTGGAGATCAAACACTGAAAATTGATATATTTAAGGCCCAACAAGGAATTAATTGCGGCGTCATCGAGCAAATTTGTGACATCAAGACTTTGGTTGATGAATCACACCTCCAGAATGACTTGAGTATTCCTCATCAACCACAGAAGGATCTTGACCCGCAAATAGAGGAGTCCAATCCGGATGTGAACAACCCAGTAACTCCCACCCTTGAACCTCACATCTATACTGAACCACCCGCTGCTGCTGAAAACCCCATCCTTGAACTGAAACCCCTTCCTGCTCATTTGAAATACATCTTTTTGGGTTCTAATCAGACCCTTCCTGTGATCATCAATTCCAACCTCAATCCTGAACAGGAATACCGTCTGATTGTTGTCCTCCAGCAACATCGCAGAGCCATCGGATGGACCCTCGATGATTTGACTGGAATAAGTCCCTCTTATTGTACTCATCATATCTATTCAGAAGAGGGCACACGACCTTCTCGTGAAATGCAGAGACGCTTAAACCCCAATCTGCAGGAGGTCGTGAAAAAGGAGATCATCAAGTGGTTAGATGCCGGGATCATCTACCCGATCTCCGATAGTCGTTGGGTGAGCCCGATTCAGGTCGTGCCTAAAAAGGCAGGACTCACCACTATAACGACTGAGACCGGAGAAATCATTCCTACCCGATTAGCCAACTCGTGGAGAGTCTGTATAGATTACCGTCGACTCAATTCCTCCACGAAGAAGGATCATTTCCCACTACCCTTCATTGATCAAATTCTCGAAAAACTAGCGGGAAATAGGTTCTTCTGCTTTCTTGACGGGTACTCCGGTTATAACCAGGTGGCAATCCATCCTGAG
The DNA here is from genome assembly GCA_037157565.1 of Thalassia testudinum. Lineage (NCBI taxonomy): Eukaryota > Viridiplantae > Streptophyta > Magnoliopsida > Alismatales > Hydrocharitaceae > Thalassia > Thalassia testudinum. The sequence goes on from JAZHRO010000024.1 coordinate 82,537,592, forward strand.
GACCAAGAAAAGACCACATTCACCTGCCCCTTCGGAACATACGCTTTCCGAAGGATGCCTTTTGGTCTTTGCAATGCACCCGCTACTTTTCAGCGATGCATGCTTGCCATATTCTCAGATATGGTAGGTGATTATCTGGAAGTCTTCATGGATGACTTTTCAGTTTTCGGAGCATCATTCGACGATTGCCTCCAGCACTTGGTCCAGATACTCAGGCGGTGCATCGACGTGAATTTGGTTCTTTCCTGGGAAAAGAGCCATTTCATGGTGCCTGAGGGAATTGTCCTGGGACACTCAATTTCAGAGAAAGGTATCCAAGTGGATCGAGCTAAGGTTAATCTGATTTCTCGCCTTCCTATGCCTAGCTCGATCAGGGACATCCGATCCTTTTTAGGGCATGTCGGTTTTTATCGACGATTTATCCCTGATTTTTCAAAAATCGCACGCCCCCTGACCACTCTTCTCTCCAAGGATGTTCCCTTCGAAATCTCCAAGGAATGCACTCAAGCATTTGAAATCCTGCGTGACCGAGTCACCCAAGCCCCGATCCTACAGTCCCCTGATTGGTCTCAACCCTTTGAGATCATGTGTGATGCATCCGACTTCGCTGTAGGAGCGGTTTTGGGGCAGAAAAATGACAAGAAACCTGTGGTCATTTACTACGCCAGCAAAACACTCGATGAGGCTCAGCGTAACTATACAGTTACTGAGAAAGAGCTGCTAGCTGTAGTATTTGCCCTAGAGAAATTCAGATCATACCTTCTGGGTTCCCATGTCATCATATACTCGGATCACACGGCTGTGAGGCATCTCCTTGCAAAGAAGGACGCGAAACCTCGATTGATCCGATGGATCTTGCTGTTGCAAGAATTTGACCTCGAGATTCGCGATAAAGCGGGAAAACAAAACGTGGTAGCTGATCACTTGTCCCGTCTTCCTTCTGAAATGATAGACCCTTCCGGACCCATCACTGAGCATTTTCCCGATGAGCACCTGCTGACTATTGGTACTAGCCTTCCATGGTTTGCTAATATTGTAAATTACTTGGCATCTCATCAGACCCCGTCCGATTGGCCGAAGGCCAAGAAAGACAAATTACGCTCCGATGCCAAGTATTACATTTGGGAAGACCCGTACCTCTTCCGCATAGGTGCCGATCAGATCATCCGGAGATGTATCCCGGAAGGGGAAGTCAACAATATCCTCTCTTTCTGCCATGACCAGGCATGCGGTGGCCATTTTGCCGGGCATAAAACCGCATCAAAAGTCCTCCAGTGCGGCTTTTACTGGCCCACACTGTTCAAAGACGCATACAGTCATTGCAAGGCATGCAGTCGTTGCCAGACTTTGGGCAACATGAGCCATCGCGACATGATGCCTATGCAACCGATTCTAGTATGCGAAATCTTTGATGTTTGGGGGATTGATTTTATGGGCCCCTTTCCTGTTTCGGATGGTTTCGAATACATTCTGTTGGCTGTGGACTACGTGTCCAAATGGATCGAAGCCATACCGACCCGAACCTGTGATCACAAAATCGTTCTCAAATTCATTCATCAACACATTTTCTCAAGGTTCGGGATTCCTCGTGCAATAATCTCTGATGGGGGGACCCATTTCACAAATGCTCAGTTTAGGTCACTGATGACCAAATACGGGGTGTCTCACCGAATCTCTACTCCTTACCACCCCCAAACTAATGGTCTAGCTGAGCTGTCGAATCGGGAGATCAAGAAAATCCTGCAGGTCACTGTTCGACCTGACAGGAAGGACTGGTCGTCCCGACTTCCGGAAGCATTGTGGGCCTATAGGACCGCCCACAAGACCCAATTGGGCATGTCTCCCTTTAGATTGGTGTACGGAAAGGCATGCCACCTTCCCGTCGAACTGGAGCATAAAGCCTATTGGGCAGTACGGAACTGTAATCTAGATCTTTCCAAGGCTGGGACCCACAGAAAACTCCAAATCAGCGAGATCGATGAATTACGCACAGACGCGTACGAGAACTCGCAAATCTACAAGGAGCGGGTTAAAGCCTTCCACGACAAACACATCTCGAGAAAGATCTTTCATCCTGGTCAAAAGGTCCTACTCTTTGATGCCCGACTCAAACTCTTCCCAGGAAAACTGAGATCTAAGTGGGTCGGACCATATTTGGTCCGACAGGTTTTTGGAAATGGAGCAATCGAAATCAGTCCACTCAGCCACGATTCTGAACCTTTCATCGTGAATGGTCAAAGACTCAAGCCGTTCATTGATGTAACTTCTACTGATTTGGCTGAGGCATCTCATATCCTCCTTTCCCCTTGAGCTTATTGCGCCCAGCCGATGGCGTAAAACTCAGCGCTTAACGGGAGGCAGCCCGTCATTCTCTTTGAAAACCTGAAACTTGTTCTGACACCTTTCAGCACTCGAAGTTCACCCTGAACTAAGACCCCCTAGGTTACAATGAGGACATTGCAAATCTTAGGCATGGGGGGGTAGGAAAGTGCAAAAACTTGTAAGAAAAGGTTTCAAACAAAAAAATTCACATATGCCAAAAATACCATAAAAATTAAAAAATTTTTCGAAAAAGAATAAGAGGAAAAGAGGAGAAGGAAAATTTTGTGAAGGAGAGAAGAAACAAAATGAAAAAGGAGCACAAAATTATAAGAAAAGAGTGATAGTCATTAGTAAGAAACTAAGGAATTAACCTAAGTTCTAGACCTCATTCAAGAAAATAACTGAAAAGTGCACAATGAGATTAGTAAGAATGCAAACCTTAGGCATTCTTGAATAGACTCTTAGTACCCATTAAGATCTGGACACTCCTCAAGAGGTTGAGGAAAATGAAAAGCTGAAGTATTAGGTCTAAGGCTTAGGGAGTATTCGGCCTCGTTAACTAATTTTTGGTTTACGGGACTCAGTAACCTAAGCACCCTAATCTCACACACAGCCTGGTTCAGTAAGCGTAAAAATCAGAATCACGCAGAAGCGTCGCAAAAATCTGAAAAGAACACCTAGAATAGGAATGGCCGATCAACACAAGTTGATTTGGACGAGTTCCCAGCGCGGAGAGGCGGGAAATCCCCTCGAAGATGCGTAACAAAATATCATCTCCTCGGTGCTTGTCTCTTAGGATATTTACATATCCTACGGGGGGCATGTAAGCACTCTGCTGGTTCAGATTCCATGGATGGCATTATCTCGAAGTGTCAATTGCCAGGGTCTGGATTCGGCCACGGAATACCATGGATGGGATTATCTCGAAATCTCAATAGCCAGGGTTCCGGGGGTTGCCATGGGCGGTGCTATCTCGAAGCATCGATCGCCAGGAACCCTTGAGGATTGATGATGGGAGCAAGGAATCTGATACAGACCGTGTTGAAAAGCCAATCCTAGACTAGAACTAAAAAGAAAAAGAGAGAGAAAACTCTCCAAACAGAAAAAACTTTCTATCTCTCTCTTACAAAACGCACTGCGAACTGGGCCAGGGCTAAAATCATTTCAAGCACGGGTGCTTTAACCACGAAGTCCAATAAACCTTAGGCTAGTTCTTGCGGGCCTTAAAAACCTTTGCTAAAAGACTGAGGCTAAGGCTAGACAGATTTGGATCTTGATTGGTACTAGAGTATCTTTTAGGCCTATGGTCAGCATTCTAACCTAATCTATGCTCAAATAAAAAGGCACTTATCTAAAACCATTGAAAACTTCATGGTCTAGAACAAGGGTTGAAACCTTAAGTTTTTTTTGCTAAGAGACTAGCAAAAGCTAGGCATGGGGGTATGATGAGAACCTCATCATGAGCCATAACTAGCTCATTTTGACCCAATACAAAGGATAAAAGCTCCTACATATCTCAAGGAAAAGCTTAACTCAGAGAATTCTGAGTTTGAGAAGAAAACAAGTCATAAGGGGTAAAAGTGCAATTTTACCAGTATAATCTGCATACAGGGTAATTCAGGGCCCAAACATAGGTCAAAACAGCTTAATAAGAATAAAAGTGGGATGAGATGATCTAGCAAGGGCTACAGCACTTCCAAGGAACCAAATGATAATCTGTAACCCTAAAACAACCCACTTCAATTCACAAGGTTCGAGGCAAAGTAAAAATAGAATAAACCCTCTAAAATTCATAGAAAAATAATCTCTAGGGTTTAGAACCTTCAATTTGGCCTTTAGAACCCATTTTGACCTACATTGAGAACCATGCCCAATTAATAACTTAATTTGGGTTTTTGCGCAAATTGACCGGTCAAACAAGGTTTAATATGAAAATAAAATTCACCATCAGATTCCTTAGGTCCTAATTAGTCATGTATAAAAACTTGAGCCTAAGAAGAAACCTCCTTGACCGACTTCACACTTTGGTCCTCATATATTTACTCTTTGGCCCTCAACTTTTGAACCCTCGCATTTTGGCCCCTAACTCTCCTTCGTTCTTTGCAAACAGGTCCCTCCTGCAAAACCCTGCCAGCACCATGCTCCGGCGACCTTGCGCGGAGCATGGCGCCGCGCAGGGTAAGATGGAGGACCTGGCAAGTGTACCGGGGGTGCCCTGCGTCGTCAGCCGTCGCAGGAGCACCCCCATGGTCATTGTAGCCCCCCATACCGGCCGTGCGAACGCACGGACGGTATGGGTTCGTATTCCGACCATTCTCCGGCGAGGGAGACACGTCGTCTCCCTCCGCCTTCCTCCCTGCTTCAACCCTATAAATACCCCCCGCCACTCCACCGACGAAGGCAGCCTGGATCTGACGGAGAAAACCCCCAGCTTTCTTCTCTTCTTTCTCCGGCAGACGCTCACCAGCTCCGGCGACTTCCTCCCCCTCCACCTCTTCGCTCTGCCGCAATACCAGCAGCAGAGACCTCCTCCCCTGCTCTTTCCGCGCCACGCCGCACCCAGCTGGCGCCTCTCCAGCCCTCTGCTCGCCGCCGCCCCTCTCTCTGAGCATCATCTTCTCCGGCGACAGTCGATACGACTGTCGCCCTGTTCCTCCCCCTTCGTCCCTGCAGTTAAGTTAGACTTACTCCCCTTCTCCTCCTCTTTCTTTCCCCGCTTTCGATTTAGTCAATTAAGCCCTCTACCGACCCTGTTCACCCTCATCCTCTCCGCCTCCGACCACCCTCCGGCGAGCCGCTCCCATCACCTCAGCGACCCACACGGCTCGCCGACCACCGCAGAACCTCCGCCTCCTCACCCTGATCCTCTTCCGCCCCTCCACTTCCCACCAAACACCCTCTGCAGATCCACCGAACACACCCACTCCCTCGCTCACAGTTTGACCTAGGACGACCTGACAGCTCCATCTCGCCCCCTGCAGACCCCCTGACCACCTTCGCCGTGCCACGGCGAAGGTCCCCCGCCTGTCTGATTTGGCCGAGAGGCCGTGCTATTGATTTCAGGTTCCAGGCCTTGACCGCCATTGGCGAGGAAGCTCGAAGCTTGCTCGAGGTTGCTCCAAGCCTAGATATCCCAGGTTGAAGAGCCACGGCCAGCGCGGAAGAGTCTTGCGCACACACCCCGGCCCTCAATTGGAGTTGCGCGCCTCAACAGCTGTTGCAATTGGAAGCGCCATCCCTGCTGCAGGCGTGAGAGAAACGGGTGCGCGGATAGTCCCACCTCGGAACCTCTCGAAGGCGCGCGGACGCATAAAGGCAAAAACTGCCTTATGCTGTTTGCCTCAGTTACCACGGGGTGAGGTCCCTCTCACCCGACCCGACCCGACTCGGCCTCGTCCGTGACCACGCTCCGCGGACCTGGCCCGACCCGATTAGACTGACCTGCACTCCTCGCCCACCACGCACGCCGGTGGGCCTGGACCCGGGCCTGACCCGAACCCGATTACCCGGTAGCGCTCTGGGAGAGCTTCCGAAGAGTGATTTCAGAGAGAGAGATACGCGGGGGAGGGGGGTAGAGTAGGTTTTTGCCTCTTGACGAATAAACTCTGAAGTGTGCAGGCCAAAGAAGAAGAAGCAGACCCGCTGAAGAAGAAGGAGCTGCTGCACTGTAGCGAAGGCATTGTTAAGTCGTCTCAGCACCGGGGCAGACGACGGAAGGTCAGCAGCCAAAGAAGAAGAAGACCCGCTGAAGAAGAAGGAAGAGCAACGGCCATCGCGAAAGAAGAAAAAGAGAGGTCAAGGCAGGTGAAGACAAAGAAGAAGAAGGAATGAAGAGAAGCAAGAAGCAAGAAAAGAAGAAGACGATCTGACGAAAAAGAAAGAAAGGAAACAAGGAAGAACAGAAGAAGAAGAGCACGAGGGGAAAATCTGAAGAAAGCAGAAGAAAAAGAAGAAGAAGAAGAACAGGAAGAACCAAAGACAAAGAGGAAGAAAGAAGAAAAGAAGAAGAAGCCAAATTTTCATCTCTCTCTCTCTCTTTATTTTTGTAATAGAACTTGTATATCTCTAGAATACAACTTGCTCCCTGAGTTCGACCTCGGGAACTCTTTTATTTTTCCGAGTAAAAAATTTTATATGAAACGTTGGTAACAACCGGCTTTACTACAACGATATAACACAACCCGGTCAAACCGACGCTTTCATCAGAGTGCATCAATCATCTCCACCTAATTCCATTAAAACCAATAATCTCATATAGAACCCCATTGAATTCGATGTTGTCCATGTGTATATCTAATTCAAAAATGTAAAACATTTATGTTGAGGATCACACACAACAAGATTTCAATATCCAAGAATAAATGTTAGCCTTGTAGCTGCATTAAATAGATTCTTTGGGCTTGCTTTAGGTACCAACATGAGAACTACTTAGGAGAGACCAGATTGCACTCATGTAGTAGGCACATCTGATCAAAAAATTATGATTTTCTGCATAAACTCCTCAATTTTAAAAATATTAAAGTTGGGATAAGTACAAAGTAGGATATGGTGATTGGATCTCCTATCTCTTTTAACACTTTTTCTTTTGAAAATGATGAACTTTTTGTTCTAAACCACATTCTATCCTGCCAAGTGATAGGTCAGAACTTGTAGTTATGAGTGAGTTAAGATTTCATAATGAAACTCAAAATCAACACCGTGCTTTGTTTTTGTTTTTCTAAGGTAGAGATGGGGTGTTTACACACAGAAAGCTGTGTTTGGATTTATATCTATTGTTTTAAATAATCTGCTTTCATCAGACTGACAACCTTAAACTATTAACATTCTTTTTCAAAATGCAACATTCCAGGATTAGAATCATCAATTCAGCATGATAATTAGAAAAAATTCAACTGAGATCCTCAAGCGAGAATCCTAAGCAATATTGCTGAAAGTACAAGGCACATATGATACACATCCTACATTAGGTTGCAATTGCTACTTTTGAAACATCTGACCAAAAATCATAGATAGTGTTAACTATTTGGATTAAATAAAAGATATAGATCAAAGCAAAAAGAGAGTTGTTGTTAGGGCTAAATCGAAGTTTAAAAGGTGTGTTTGTTGTAGTAATAATTCCTTAAAAATAGCTCGAATAAGAAATAAAATTTATAACTTGAATGTCAGAAATGAAGTCTGAGGTCGTTCGCTGGGAGCATAATTAATTACTCAGAATCTAATATGCAATGTATGGCATGAGCTATATGATGAGTCAAAAAGAATTCTAGAAAAAATAATGGTGATTTAGATCACCAATTATTAGTCTAACACATATAGTAAATACTCAAATAATATCAAATATTCAAACCAAGTGCACAGTGCACTCCCTGTCAAGGGAATTAGACGACAGATTCTTTCAGCCAGATGACTTAAGTGTCCACTGCGACAGTGCCAAGAGGGCACTGTACTTCTTCTTCTTCTCTTCTTTCTCTGCTCTCTCTTCTTCACTTCTTCTCCCTTCTCTGCATGCACAGGCCTTCTTCCTTCTCCTTTCTTTCTTTTGTCCTCGGCTCTTCCCTTCAACTTTCCTTCCTCTTCTCTTTTCCATTATGCACAGGGGGCACTCTTCTTCAGATGCGGCTAAGTGTTAGCCGTTACAAAATAAAGCAAAACCCCCTTAACCCCGTGATCTCTCTCCCATTTCTCTCTCTGGGTTTCCATCTCTTTCTCGCCTTTACAAGGCCATGCACAGTACCGGGTATTCAGGTTTTTAGGTATGAGCGCACCTGGGACCAGGGCTGCCTGCAGTGGGGTAGCAACCAAGGTATGCGCAAGTGTAGGCGGGTATACGGGTTGGACCAGGTCCATGTGCAAGGTGTCACGAGTGAGGCATATGGAGGGGTATGGGGGGCCTCACCCCTTAGTGTTCTTAAGATGCTTAGCTCATATGACAAAAAACTAATAAGGCACTACACTCATTCCTGTCTTTTCGAGGTGGGACTAATCCCCACCCCTTCTGCTCGCATGTGCCCGTGAATGAAGATGTCTTCGATTATTGTAGTAGCGGGTGGTGTGGTCTCCAATTGACCGCCTGGGCGTGTGCCTGGAAGCCTTCCGCGTAATTTGGTGCTTGCGCTTGTAGTTGCCAACGACAAGAGACCTTCTTCAAGATCCTCGAAGGAACTCTGTTAATGGCGATGAAGGGGTATACCTGAAATCTAAGAATATGGGCGTTAATCCCCAGTTAAAATGCTCTAGAGGATCGTTAGTGGATGAGGAATGCAGTGGTTGGGGTTTTGTAGCATGGGAGTAGGTGTAGTGGCCAGACGATGACGGAGATGATCGTGAGAAGGTGGGTTGTTTGGAGGCATGTTTGGGTGAGTGGAGTGGTGAATAGGTAGAGGGCTTTTGATGAGGGGAGTATGGTAGAGCTTGTGGACTAGTTGGCGAGGGGGATGGATGTGTGTGGTGGACGGGAACCCTAGCCGGAGTGGTCGTCGGAGATGGAGGGGATGAAGGTGAACGATGGTGTCGAGGGTTTGTTTTTGGGTTTTTGGGGTGTAAAACTAACCTAAGATGCTAAACTAACTAAATTAACCCTAATCTAATAGACGAAGGGGTAGGATTGGAAACCGGCATTGGCAAGCCGGCACTGTGGAAGAAGGTGCTTCGGTGGGGGTGGACGGTGAGGAAGAGATGGGAGGATAGCCCTAGCTTTGGCACACCAGGCGCGGACAAAGGAGACGAAGATAATGGCACTCCCAATTTGGCTGTTGGGAAGCCGGAGAGCGACAAAGGGAGGCAGCTCACCGAAGCTAAGGCGGAGCGAGGCCAAAGGTGGAGTTTTAAAGAGGGTTTTGGCCCCAAACCTTGCTTAGAAGAATGGGCAGGCCTTGGGGATCCTTATATAGGCCTCAAGGAGCGGTTAGAGCTTGGGAAGCAAGCTTACCAAGCTTGGAAGGCTCATTGGAGTTGGAAACCCAACTCTTTGAAGGATTCGCATGAGGATTATAGTGTGAATCAGGGTCCAATGCATGGCTCAAACTGTAGGAGATCTTCTTAGGAATCTCCCTTCTAATCTTGAAAGGGATTGAGAGAGAAATCAGGGAGATCTTCCTATTTGAAGGTCGCTGGAGTAGGATTTAGGTAGCTGCAGGCAGCGAGGACCTATTTGTGAAGAAGGAGATGAAGTTAGGGGGGTAAACGCAAATACTTTCAAAAGCTAGGGGTACGAGTGTGAGAGAAAGAATCAGATTGGATTGAAATGCAAAATTAGTCAAGACAATCTCTGATTGGGCCCAAGTTTTGGTACAAATCTAATTTGGACTCAAGGAATCTGATGGTGAAGTCGGATTTAGGTTTTGAGCACGTTTGACTGGAGAAATTGCATAATTACCCAAATTAAGGTAACTTTCCGTTTGAGACTAGTTTTAGGTCAAAATGGGTTCTGATGGTCAAATTGAAGGTTGTGATGGGTCGGCCCAAATAGGTTGTTAATATGATATTTTTGTCGTTGAAATGTGTATGGTGGTTAACCTAATTCAGACCTAACCATCTCTTTACAAAATTTTTTAACCTGGCCTAATTGATTTTATCTTGTCACTTTTAGGCCCAGGGTCGAACTCAGGGAAGTGGGGTTCAAGTCGAATTTCTACGTTTTCCTTAAAACGCGTCTCTTCCGTTCGTTTATTGTGTTTTTGGTATTTTTCTTATTTAGGTTTTTTTCTGGTAATCCTTGTTCTTGAGGCACACCCTCAAAATTGTGTCCTTGGCTTTTAGCCAAAACAGAGTTTCAAAACACGCCTTGCTACTTGCAAGACGGGGTACCTGCAAATCAAAGATTATCTTTTCACTTTTATACCTTTTTTTTTTATCTTTTTACTAAGAAGGAAGCTAACAGATAGAAAGTAAATATAGTAGCTATAGATATATATCTATATGTAGTATATATATAAAGGGGTGGGGGTGGAGGTGACGATGGAGTGTAGCACTATGTCGAGTCAGTCGACGTCTAGAGATACGCAACCAACACGACTAGGTGCCGCGTGGAGTGTGGATGGAGGATGGATGATGTATGGGACCACGCTTTTTTTTGTACGCGTGTATCAGGGAATATCAGCAACTGGTGCAGATATTCCCACGATACAGCGTATAGTAAATAACGTGAAAATATATGTACATATGTATGTATATAAGTAAATATATCTATATATATATATATATAAATGTATAAGTATATATGTATAGATATATATAGATATATATGTATATATATATAGGTGTATATGTATATATATGTATGTATATATGTATATAGCTATGGATATTTGTATATAAGTATATATATATATAATACTATATAGATGTATATATATATGTATATAAGTATATATGTATCTAGATATATATGTATATATATATGTGTATATGTATAAGTATATAGATATGTATATATATATATGTATATGAGTATGTGTATATATATATATATTATATATGTATATGTATATATATATTATATTATATGTATGTATACATAACTATATAGATATACTATGTATATATAAGTATATATATATAGATATATGTATATATATATATATGTATATATGTTACTATGAGTGTGTGTGTGTGTGTGTCGGTGAATGGGTGTGTGTGTGTTGCTGTAAGTTAAATAAAAGAGAGAGAGAGAGAGAGTACGTGAGAGAGAGCGGAAGCGAGCGGAGAGATCGGCACAGAGAGAGAGCGGGCGAAGGAGTGATCGCGGACGCGCGAACGATGGCAGCGGGGAGTCTGCAATCGGTCGCGGAGGGTTGCAGAGGTTGGCAGGGGGCGGCGAGAGGGCCTGGCCGACCGCTGCAGTGCGCGCAGCGGCCGGTCGCGGGTGCAATGGCAGAGGCGACAGAGCAGAGGACGGAGCGGAGAAGTGCCCTGCAGGCGCGCGGAGAGCTGAGCGCCTGCGGGGAAGGCCGCGGAGGAGCGAGGGGAGGTTCTGCAGTGGTTGCGTTGGGTCGCGGAGGAGGGTAGGGGGCGATGCGAGGCCGTAGCCGGCCGCTGCAGTGTGCGCGGCGGCCGGCTGCGGGTGCAACTGCGGGGTGGACAGAACGGAGACGGAGGCGGGGAACGGGCCTGCAGGCGCGCGCGGAGGGTTGCGCGCCTACGGGGAAGGTCGCGGAGGAGGCGGGGGGTGCTGCTGGTGCTGCTGTTGCCGCGGTTTAGCTGCTGCTGCTGCTGCTTCAAGCTTCGGAGCTTGAAGCGGCAGCAATGGCGTTAAAGAGAAAAACGCAACGAGGGAAGGCACCACGCCCACCGGCTCGTCGAAGAGCTGGGCGGTGGTGCTCCCACTGTGGTGGTGTGCACCACAGTGGGTACTCCTGCTCGTCGGGTGCCTCCTCGACGGAGGGCCGACGCATGGGAGGGGAGAGCGGGTGCGAAGGTGGCTGCGGGTTTGAGTTGCTGCCGCAGCTGCGTATTGCAGCAACGTCCCTGTTCTTCGTCGCGAGGAAGAGCTGCGGCTTTATAGAGGAGGAGAGCATGGCGGGCAGGCATGGCAGCAGCAGGGAGAGGCGTTGGCGAGTGGCAGCTGCAGGGAGAGGCGCATGGCGTGGACGAAATTCAGCCGCGGGAAGAAGAAAAAACGCGGGAAGAAGAAAGAAAGATGAAAATAAAATATGGAGAGGGGACTTTTGCAAAGAGACACTTGAAGAAAAATGTAAAAATTCAAGCCATTTATTCCATTCTCTTCTCCTCTCAATTAAATGCATGCATGCAAGCGTTTTTACAAATGCAACTACAGGATTATAATATACATAGTTAATGCTAGAAAATAGCACAAGAAGGCGTTCTTATAGGCGTGTTTTGAGGTGCAAACAGGTAACAAACCCTAGAGAATATATTTCTATGATTTTTAGAGGGTTTATGTGGATTTTATCTTGACCAAAACTTTAGTAAATTAAGCAGGTCTGTTTTTAGGGTTTCAAATGTCATTTAATTCTCGAAACACGTGAAAACCCATTTTTATCTGCATGGACCTACTTGTTAGACATTTATGATCATTTGACCTTTAATTAACCCCTTAGAAATCCTGTGAGTGTTCTGCAATTAAGATATGCTATTAAAATTGTAGTTTTACCCATGTTTTCTTATTATTCTCTCATAATGGATTTGCAGTGAATTACGTCTCTCTGGCGGTTATGTGGGAGCATTTATTCCATGATTATGACTAATTAAAGCTAGATATGGCTGATAATGACGTTATCATCATACCCCCATGCCTAACTTTTGTTAGTCCCTTAGCAAAATCTTATGGAATTAACTCAAATTCTAGACTATGCCTTTTTATGCTCAGAACTCTGATGTGTTCTTTCTGTTATATTAAGTTAGAATGCCAATAGTAGGCCTAGAGGTACTCAAGTACCAACCAAGATCCGAACCTGACCAGCTTTAGCCTCAGTCTACCACGAAGGTTTCTAAGGCATACATGAACTAACCTAAGGTTTGTTGAACTCCGCAGTTAAAGCACCCTTGCTTAAAACATCGCTAGCCCAGGTTCAGTTTGCAGTGCATTTTTGTAAGAGAGAAATAGAAGAATTTTTACATTTTTTTGGAGAGTTTTCTCTCTCTTTTTCTTCTTTATTTCTAACTTTGGATTGGCTTTACAACACAGTCTATATCGGATTCCTAGCTCCCACCATCAATCCTCGTAGGGTCCTTAGCTTTCGTTGCTTCGAGATAACACCGCCCATGGCAACCCCGAGAACCCTGGCTTTCGACACTTCGAGATAGTACCGCACATGGTGTTCTGTAGCTAAATTCAGGCCCTGGCAATCGACATTTTGGGATAATCCTGCCCATTGCACCTGAATCAGTATAAGGTGCTTACATGCCCCTGGTAGGATGTTTAGATATCCTAGGAGACAAGCACTAAGGAGACGGTATGTTATTTTGCATCTTCGAGGGGAATTTCTCGCCTCTCCACGCCGGGAACTCATCCAAATCAACTTGTGTTTATAAGCCACTCCTAATCTAGGTAGCTTTTTAGAATAGAATTAACGCATTTGCGTGATTTTGATAATTAAGTGCACTGAACCAAACTGTGTGTGGATTATGGTGCTTAAGTTACCGAGTCCCGCAAACTAGAGGTCAGTTAACAAGGCCAAATAATCCCTAAGCCTTAGACCTAATACTTAAGCTTCGCATTTTCCTTAACCTCTTGAGGACTATCCAGATCTTAACGGATACGTGAATTTTTAATCCTAAACACAGCCCAAGAGGCCTAAGATTGGCACTCATACTAATCTTCGTGTCTCTTAGCACTTTTTGACATTATTTCTTTCTTTTGATTTGGCCTAGAACTAAGTAGAGTCCATAATCTTTTACTAATGACTAACTCTTTTCTTTCAAATTGTTGCTTCTTTTTAACATTTAAAATCACCTCCCTTTTTTCCTCCTCAAGAATGACATGCAATTAATTCACTCAAAATTTCCTCCCTTCATTTTTTTAATTTTTTTCAATTTTTTTATTTTTTTGGTTTTTTTGAAATATGTGTTTTTTGAGAACCCTTCAGAACTTGAATTTTTATGTGTTTGAACTTTAACACCCCCCCATGCCTAAGTTTTGCAATGTCCTCAATGTAAATGGAGGGCATGAAACAGTTAGGGTTCAGGGATTAAAATAGGATAATCGAGTGCGTGAATGAGTCGAGATGACTGTTGCGAACGATTGCAAGCACTGGTACGAGTACCAGAGGTGGAGTCAACTATTCTAAAACTGAACTCAGAATGCAATAGACGTGAAGTACAAAAGGATAATCAAAAGGATCTCGGGTTTTTGGATTGACGTGTTGCCTCCCGTTAAGTGCTAAATTTAATGCCTTCAGCCGAGCAAAAAAATGATATTGAGAGGAATTGGTCAAATCAGATGAATTTTGTAGAACAAGCACCTTGATCAATAGCCTTGTTGGTCCAACCAGGTGCTTGTTCAAATCAGCAAACTGATGATGTGGCCCAAACCCAATCAATTTGGCGGGTTGATAGATGTGAATCAAGAGATGCACTGCCCACTAAATACTGTAAAGCTCGGAATGATGTGGAAGTGAAAAATTAGGATTTGGCTGAGTTGGATTAGCCTAGTGTTGTTAGTGCTGAATCGAGGGGTTTTAAAAGATGCGTTCGTTGTAGTAATAATTCCTCAAAAAATAGCTCGAACAACAGATAAAATTTATAACTCGAATGTCAAAAATGAAGTCTGAGGTCATTCGCTCGGAGCAAATATGGAATTCAATCGCTAATCTCAACAAATAATATAAATGAGCACAATTAATTACTCAAAAACTAATATGCAATGTAAAACATGAATATATGAAGAGTCAAAAAGAAATCCAGACAAAATAATGGTGATTTGGATCACCAATTATTACTCTAACACATATCGAACAATTACTCAAATAAAATCAATTGAAGGAACTGATGATCAATCAGACGTCTTAAAAGACGTTTCTACAGTGCTCCTTTTGTTCTATTCTTCTTCTTTGCCTTCTTTGCCTTGGTTCTTCTTTCTTCTTCTTCTCTGCGGGCACAGGCCCTCTTCCATCTCCTTTCCTTCTTTCTTAGCTTCTCTACCTTGCCTTTTCTTTCCTTCTTTCTTAGCTTCTCTACCTTGCCTTTTCTTTCCTTCTTTCCTTGGCTCTGTCTCTTATGCACAGGGAGCACCTTACGAAATTGGCTAAGTGTTAGCCAATACACAATAGAGCAAAACCCCCCTTAACCCCACTCTCTTCCTTCCACTCCTCTTCTCAGGGATAACTGGATAGTCAGGTTTTAGATCAGAGCGCACCCGAGACCAGGGCAGCAGGCGTGGTTGCAGCCGAGGCATGGGCTTAGGCAGGTAATCGGGTCGGAGCCAGGCCCGCGTGCAAGGTGTCATGGGCGAGGCGTGTGATGGGTAGCGGGGGACCTTACCCCCCTGTGTATCTTGAGGTGCTTAGCTTGTACGACCAAAAAACTAATAAGGTGCTACACTCGCTGCTGTCTTCCCAAGGTGGGACTAATCCCCACCCCTTTTGCTCGCATGCACCCGCGAATGAAGATGTCTTCGATTGGAGTAGCAGTGGGTGGTGTGGTCTCCAATTGACCGCCTGGGCATGTGCTTGGAAGCCTTCTGCTCAATCTGGTGCCTGCGCCTGGAGCTGGCAACAGCAAGAGACCTTCTTCGAGCTCCTCGAAGGATTTATGCAAAAACCCAAATTAAGGTAACTGTTCATTTGAGATTCTGTTTTAGGTTAAAGCAGGTTCTAATGGTCAAATTGAAGGTACCAAATCCTAGAGAATATTTTTCTGTGATTTTTAGAGGGTTTATGTAAATTTTATCGTGACCAGAACCTCAGTAGATTAAGTGGGTCTGTTTTTAGGGTTTTAAATGTCATTTAATTTTCGAAACACATGAAAACCTATTTCCGTCTGCGTGGACCTACTTATTAGATATTTAAGACCATTTGACCCTTAATTAACCCTTGAGAAATCCCATGCTTGTTCTGCAATTGAGATATGTTGTTAAAACTACAGGTTTACCCCTATTTTCTTGTTATTTTCTCAGAATGAATTTGCAGTGAATTAGGGCTCTCTAGCTGTTATGTAGGAGTATTTATTCTTTGATTATGACTAATTAAAGTTAGATATAACTGATGATGACGTTATCATCATACCCCCATGCCTAACTTTTACTAGTCCCTTAGCAAAATCTCATGGAATTAACTCAAATTCCAAATCATGCCTTTTTATGCTCAGATTTATGTTGTGTGCTTTCTTTTGTAGATTAGGTTAGAATGCTAACAATAGGCCTAGAGGTACTCAAGTATCAACCAAGATCCGAACCTGACCAGCTTTAGCCTCAGTCTGACGTGAAGGTTTCTAAGGCCCGTAGAACTAACCTAAGGTTTGTTGAACTCCTCAATTAAAGCACCCATGCTTGAAATATGTTTTGTCTAAGTTCAGTTTGCAGTGCGTTTTTGCAACAGAGAGACATAAGAATTTTTGCAGTTTTTGGAGAGTTTTCTCTCTTTTTCTTCTTTATTTCTAGCTTCATATTGGCTTTACAACATGGTCTGTATCGGATTCCTAGCTCCCACCATCAATCCTCGCAGGGTCCCTGGCTTTCAATGCTTCGAGATAGCACCACCCATGGCAACCCCCAGAACCCTAGCTTTCGACACTTAGGGATAATGTCGCCCATAGCATTCTGTAGCTAAATTCAGGCCCTGGCAATCGACATTTCAGGATAATCTCGCCCATGGCACCTGAATTAGCACAAGGTGCTTACATGCCCCCGGTAGGATATTTAGATATCCTAGGAGACAAGCACCGAGGAGACAGTATGTTATTGCGCATCTTCGAGGGGAATTTCCACCTCTCCACGTTGGGAACTCATCCAATTCAACTTGTGTTGATAAGCCGCTCCTAATCTAGGTGGCTTTTTCATAACAGAATTAACGCATTTGTGTGATTTTGATAATTAAGCGCCCTGAACCAGACTGTGTGTGGATTAGGGTGCTTAGGTTACCGAGTCCTGCAAACCAGAGGTCAATTAACGAGGCCTAATAATCTCTAAGCCTTAGACCTAATACTTAAGCTTCGCATTTTCCTCAACCTCTTGAGGACTATCCAGATCTTAATGATACATGAATTTTTAAGCCTAAAAACAGCCCAAGAGGCTTAAGATCAGCACTCATACTAATTTTTGTGTCTCTTAGCACTTTTGTCTTTTATTTCTTTTGATTTAGTCTAGAACTTAAATAGATTCTGTAATCTTTTACTAATGACTAACTTTTTTCTTTCAAATTGTTGCTCCTTTTTGACATTTAAAACACCTCCCCTCTTTTCCTCCTCAAGAATGATATGCAATTAATTCTCAAAATTTCCTTCCTCCCATATTTTTGTTCTTTTTTCAATTTTTTATTTTTTTGGAATATGTATTTTTTTGTGAGAATCCTTCAGAACTTTGAATTTTTATGTGTTTGCACTTTAACACAACCCCATGCCTAAGTTTTGCAATGTCCTCATTGTAAACGGAGGGTATGAAATAGTTAGGGTTCAGGAGTTAGAACAGGTTCAATGGGTGAGCAAACGGGTCGGGTTGACTGTTGCGGACGTTTTCAAGCTCTGGTACGAGCAGTAGAGGTGGAGTCGACTGTTTCTCAAACTGAACTCAGAGTACAATAGACATAAAGTACAAAAGGATAATTAGAAGGATCTCAGGTTTTTGGAATGACGGGTTGCCTCCCGTTAAGCACTAAATTCAATACCTTTAGCCGAGTAGAAAATGGTATAGAGAAGGAGTGGTCAAATCAGACGAGTTTTGCAGAACAAGCACCTTGATCAATAGTCTAGTTGGTCCAACCAAGTGCTTGTTCAAGTCAATAGGTTGATGATGCAACCAAAACCCAATCAATCTGGCGAATTGATAGATGTGGATCAAGAGATGCGGTGCCCACCATATACTGTGAAGTTTAAGAAGATATGGAAGTGAAAACTAGGGTTTGGCTGAGTCGGATCAACCTGATCAGAGTAGGGATCCTTAAAAGAGAATGAATCAGTGGAGTATGTGAGATCCCTACAAGAGTGATCAGAGAAGGATGGGGAATGATTTTTAGTCAGATCAAAGTTCGAAACCCGATTGAAATGTGGAGTAGAATTATGTGTAACCGACTCATCGAGAGGAGAATCAAAGCAGAAATTGAGTCTGGTTGCGGGTCGGGGTTGAAAATGGGTTTTAGAAGGTTCTGTATGTATTACAGAAGAGGTGTTTTCTTTCAAATCATTGGCCTCAGTGTCAGAATCAAAAGATGGGTCATGGATGATGAGGTTGTAGATTGGTTCGTAATCATCATTAAACAGCAATTCTCTGATATTAGAGTAAGATTCAAAATTGTCAGAGAACTTGCAAGAATCATGTTTTGAATTTGACTCGGGATCAGAGGTTGCACCACAGAGTAAATCAAGAAGTGGAGAATCAACAACCTGACTTGGATCTATCCTATTTTCAGATTTTGAGCTCAAAAAGGTGTCTTTATTAGGCGTAGGTGCAGGTTCTTTGCTTGTAGTGTAGACCCAATCGTTTCCTGACTCTCCCAACTCCTCGATTTTTGTATCATAGATTGGCGTGATGATGGAAACACCATCATGATCCATAACTAGCTCATTTTGACCTAGAAAAGAGAACAAAAGCTCCTACATAACCAAGTAAAGGGCCTAATTCAAGGAATAATTATTCTGAGAGAAAAATAAGAAACAAAGGGTAAAACTATAATTTTACCATTGTAGTACATCAACGGGATTTCTCAGGGGCAAAACATAGGTCAAATGATCTTAACAAGATAAAAAGTGGGTTGGTTCAGTCAGAAAAGGGTTAATGTGCAATCTAGGAATTAAATGACTTCCTATAACCCTAAAATAGACTCACTCAATTCAACAAGGTTCTGGTCAGGATAAAAATCAACTAAACCCTCTAAAATTCATGGAAAAATATCCTATAGGATTTAGAACCTTCAATTTGGCCTTTGGAACCTATTTTGATCTAAATAGTGGTCCTAGCTAATTATTTGCCCTAAATTGGGTTTTTATGTAAAATGTCTAGTCAAACGTGGTTAAACCTAAAATCCAACTTCACCATTAGATTCCTTAGGTCCAAATTAGGTTTATACCAAAATTTGGACCTAAGAGGAGTTCACCTTGACCTACTTTGCAAGACAGTCCAACCCAATTACTTTTTTACCCCTAACTTTCAAAAACCATCGCAAAGACCCCCCTATCTTCCTCGCCACTCTTTGCAATTAGGTCCCTCTGCCATTACAGCAAAGGAGTCCTACTCCAACGAGGATTCAAGAGGAGATTTCTCCCTGATTCCTCAGAGGCTCCCTCTCAAATTTGAAAGGGAGATTCTCTGAGGAATTCCCGATCATATGAACGCAATTCCAAGATCTGATTCGCACCTAATCTCTCGTGCGAACGCACGAGAGATATGGGTATCTCTCACATTCCTTCTCCGGTGAGGATAACCGTGCTTGGAAGCTTGCCTTCCAAGCACAAGGCCCTCTGCCTGTGCCTATGAAAGAAGCCCTAGATCCGACCGCTCATTTTCAGCTTGGCTTGGCCAGAGAACAACCTCCAACTTCATCTCTTCTCCTCCGGCTAGACATCCAGCGAGCTCCAGCGACATCTCCTCCCTCTTCTCATCGCTTTGGCACAATACCAGTGGCAGAGACATCTCCGCCTCCTTCCTCCGTGTCGCGCCATACCTACACACGCACTTGTAGCCTCTTCGTCGTCATCGTTCCCCCTCCAGTGGAACCTTCTCCGGCGGCGGTAGGTACGTGCTAGCCTCTCTCCTTATCCCTTCATCGCTTAGTTAAGTTAGATCTCTTCCCCTCTATCCTCTCTGTATTTCCCCTTCTTTATTTCTATTTTCGATCCTCGACAACTGCAGACCACCACCATCTTCTCCATCTCCGGCCGACCACCAGCGAAGGTGCATCCATTGCTCCACTCTCCAACATGCCTCGCAAACTACCGCAGAAACTTCACCATCATCCACTGATCATCACTCGCCTCTTCATTGACTGCCACATGCACCCTACACTCTCCCCGAACAAACACACTTTCACGACCACAACCTGACATAGGCATGCATGCCTAGGCCGTTCTGCGCTATGCCACTCACCGCACCACCTTCGTCGTGTCACGGCGAAGCTCCCTAAGTGCTTTGACAGGGCCACGAGGCCGTATTTGTGAGTTGTAGGTTCGACCCACAGCCGCCATTGGAGTAGGAGCAAAGCTTGCTCGCAAGCTTGCTCCAGGTCACTACGCTCCAGGAAGTTGAACCCCAGGTGTGCGGAAATGTCTCACGATCCCTTCGCACCCAGTAATCGAAGCCAACGCCATCAGCAGTTGTAGCAATCAAGCGAAACTTCCTGTGGACGCATGCGAAGAAGTGGCCACGGTAACTTTGGGCGTAGGTAAGCGACTTAAATTGTTTTTGTGATATCGGCTTGTTGCCTCTGATCACGGGGTGAGGTCCCCTTGCTCAATCACCCACCTCGTCCGTGACCCATGCTACGCGAACCTAGCTTGCCTGACCCGTTTACCCTACACTACTCGCACACCACCCATGCCGGTGTGCCTAGACCCGGGTGCGCTTGACCTGACTCGAATACCCGATTGGCTCTGGGAGAGTGGACGTAAGAGAGAAAAGAGAGAGAGCGTACGCGAGGGAGGGTGGGGGTAGGTTTTGCACATGTGTCTAAGGAAAGGAAGAAGGAAGAGGAGGCTGAAGCTGAAGGAGCTGCAAAGGAGCTAAGGGTCAAAGGACGCTAAGCAAGGAAGGAAGAAGAGGCACTATAGCAGAGAAGGCGCAACTGAAGAAAAGGCAAAGGCAAAGCTAAGGCAAGAAAGAAGGAAGAAGAAGGAAGGAGAAATCAAAGAAAAAGAAAGAAGGAACAGATGAAGAAGAAAGAGAGAGAAGGAGATCAAAAAGCCAAGGAAGCTAAGGGTCGAGAAAGAGAAGGAGAAGAAGAAGGAAGGAGAAGGCACTGTAGCAGAGAAGGTAGAAGCAAAGAAAGAAGAAGAAGAGCTGAAGGCCAAAATAGAAAGAAGAGAAGCCTAAGAAGAAGAAAGAAGGCACGGCTGAGGCAAAGGCAAAGTCAAAGAAGAAAAGAAAGAAGAGAGAAGCTAAAGGCCAAGTCAAAGAAGGACACCAAAGAAGAAGAAGAAGGAAAGAAAGAAGAAAGAAGGACTGAAGAAGAAGAGAAAGCTAAAGAGGAAGCTGAAGAAAGAACCAAAGGAAGAAGAAACAGAAAGACAAATCAAACACTTTTATCCAATCTTCTCAATTTCTCTCTTTTGCTACATTTTAGTATTCATAAACTTATGCTTTATATTTTGAATTAGATTTTGAGTAGATTTAAGTGTTCAAATTGCATCTATTATTGAGATTAGTATGAATTCCATTTGCTCCCTGTGTTCAACCTCGAACTTAACATTCGAGTAATGAAATTCTTATTTGTTTTCAAGGCGATTTCAACTATACTACAACGCATCATTTATTCTTTATAAACCGATCTCGCCCTCTGTTAAACATTTTGGCGCCGTTGCCAGGGAGCAATGCGTAATTCATCACTAATCTCTATATTTTTTTAATTCTATTTGAGCACTAACTTGCCCTATTTGTTTTGCAGTGATTTTTGCAAGGTATTTCATGAGAAGATCTCCTGCACGAATCAACCACTCCAGGGTAGGTAAATTCTCTCTTCTTCCCTAATCCATCTCCTATTCCTGGGAAGACAAAAAGGAAGCAATCAATTAGGAACCAACTACCTTCTTTTTATAGTAATTATCATTTAAAAGGCTAGTTTCGTGATTTGCGAAATAAATTTTTTCAAATCTGATTGAAGTTGAAGTGATTTTTTAGAGATTCTACCCTACAAATTCCTGTGCTTATTAGGGATCACGCTTAATTTCTGAATCTCCGTGGACTACACACTTCTTGTTTTAAGTCCAAAGAGAACTTTTGTGAAAAGCAAAGAGGATTGGAAATAGAACCAAATTAGGGTTTCTACAGTAGGGTTTTGGAGTGCTAGTTCACACATACTTGCATAAAAGGAAACAAAACCACCCGCATCAGTGTACTACCCAAGCCCTTGATTGAAAGGATTTAAGCAAGACAAACCCTAAAATTGAGCTCTAAAATCACTTGAAACTTAAAAACCTTGGACCTAATAACCTGGGAGTCAAATCAGGGTGATTTCTAGGTCTTGACCTAGAATCATTCTACCATCTTTAGGACAGCTCAGGTGAAGTTGACCCCTTGGGTCAACCAACCTCCAAATTAGGTCACAACACCAAAACATCTAAAGTTCAAGTAAAAACGCTAAGCACCTTTGATCTTAAAAGTGGTAGACTTAAGAGGTCAAGGTCCCCATTCTAGTCTACCTGGAATCTCAGTGACAAGAGAGGTCGAGTGGGGGAAATCCTGTAACCCATGGGGACGCTCTACTGTGTAGGGGTCTTTGCAGGACTCTCCCTCTCTAGCTGCACAGGTAATTCTCAGGTGGATGACTTTCCAATCCAGGGGTATCATCCGCCCTAAACCTCCATAGTCATCCAAACATCTTTTGGGTGCCTTGATTGGGTCAAACACACCTCCAGTCCCTCATCCCTTCTCTTTAGAGCACACACATAGATTTTCAAGTGGGACTCTCTATTCAAATCTAATCACTTCACAACTTGATTCTGCATCTTGATCCGAATTCTAATTCTACATCTTGATCCCACCATCTAATCCAAATATGCAACCTGGTTACTTAGGATTACCATTCAAAAAACTTGAATCACGGAGATCCATGAGAGATAGGATGATTGAGGATGCCCTTGAATTCTATGAAATTGAATACAAAACATCAACACCAGTACAAGACATTCAGGTTAGTGTACCAACAACCACAACTTTCATCATAAGTTGTGCCCAAGTGTTATTGACAGAAGCCACAAAAGGATCGACCCGAGACATTCTCATAACAGGATACATTGAGATAGAAAAATTGCACAATTTTGAATACCTCCAATGCATGACAAATCCTGTACTATGGGAACAACACCAAGATGATCATGAAAAACGGGAAGAGATGATGAGGTTATTGAAATAAATTATCGATCAGAAATACCCATACACTCCCCAAACAGATGATGAACCATCTTGGAATAGTATTGAGGATCAAATCGATTTCCCAAATCTCAGGTTTGAGGCATAGAGTTGTTATGGATTCTCAACCCAAATGGAATACAACATGCCTGACCTTAAAATAGGTTGGGAAGTTCCAATTGCAGGAAAACACAATGTTGAGCCAATCCTAGACCCTGAATCACCAAGCATAGAATTCCAAGACTCCTGCAATGATAAGAGTAGAACTGAACCTCTCGAGGGGGTAAATCATGCCCCTTATTTTGATAAGGTGACCCTCAAAGGAAATTCAAACCTAAATTCTAGTGATTCAACCCACATCCTAAGCCTAGAATCTGGATTTGAAACTTATTGGGAAGATTACGAGGCCCCGTATGACGAAAATCAAAGTGTCAATGAAGAGTATGATTCTGGGCCTTTATTTGATGAATATCTCTCTCCAACATCCTTAGAGATTCAAATCAATTTTTCGGAAGTCATGACAATTTACGATACAAAAATCGAGGAGTTAGACGAGTGGGGATTTGATCGGGTCTTTACTACAACCCTAGAACTTGAGCCTAGACCAAATAAGAACACCTTTTTGAGCTCAGAATTTACATATAGGCTAGACCCAAGTCAAGCTGCTGAATCTACATCGTATGATTTATTCGGTGGTGGAACTCATGATCTCGAATCTCATTCAGAACTTGATTTTCGCAAACTCTTCGACGATTTCGAATCTTACCATGATTTCGAAGAAACTCTACTTCCGAAATACAACGAACCAATCTACGACCTCAATTCATATGATTCATTCTCCGTCTCTGACTCTAAGGTCCCGATTCTCGAGATCACTGATTTAAGTTTAGGTTCCAGTGAGATGGAATCATTTCTTTTCGATCCTCAGGAATCAAAACCAAAAAATGTCGAGAGTGACTACAACCCACAATTCGAATCTTTTCTCGACTCAGATTTCCATTATCCTATAGACACTCTTCAGGCATTCAACTTTGACCTTGAAAGCTACTACGAGGACTCTCTACATGAAACCACCTGTAACTTCTTTCTAGAAGAGCCCTCATACACAATTCTCATTGAAGACACCTCTTCCACACATACAGAACCCATCAAAACTCATTTTCAACCCCAACCCACAACCGGACTCAATTTCTATTCTGATTCCCCTCTTACTAAGCCGATTGCAGATGATTCAACTCCACATCTATACCAGGTATCGAACATTGATCAGACTGAAGACCATGTTCCATCATTCTCTGATCACCCCTGTAGGGTTTCCGCACCATTCCCTGATTATTTTACGGAGCCCTACTTTGACCAAGCTGATTCGACTCAGCCAAACCCCGAATTTACACTTCCACATCCATCCGAGAACCATAGCATATGGTAGGTTCCACATCTCTTGATCTACATTTATCAACTCACCAGATTGATGGGGTTTGGGCTGCATCATCAGCCGGTTGATCTTAACAAGCACCTGGTTGGACCAACTAGGCTCTTAATCAAGGTGCTTGCTCTACAAAACTCTGTTGATTTGACCACTCCTTCATACCATTTCCCGCTCAGCTGAAGGCATTGAATTTAGTGCTTAACAGGAGGCAACCCATCATTCCAAAAACCTGAGATTCATCTGATTATCCATCTGTACTCCACGTCTATTGTATCCTGAGTTCAACCTTAGAACAGTCGATCCCACTTCTGGTCCATGTATTAGAGCTTGAAATTGTCCGCAATAGTCATTCCCGACCCATTCACCCACCCGATAAATCCTGTTATAAGTCCCTGAACCCAACACTATTTCACACGCTCCATTTACAATGAGGACATTGCAAAACTTAGGCATAGGGGGGTGGTAAAGTGCAAACATATAGAAATCAAGATAAATCAGAAGGATTCTCACAAAAAAAATCACATATGTCAAAAATACCAAAAAAAAAAGAAAATTGTGAAAAAGAACAAAAAAATTGGAGAGAAAATTTTGAAGTCACATAAACATGAGAAGGAAAAGAGCAAAAAGTCAAAAGGAGCACAAAATGAAAAAGAAAAAAAGAGATAGTCATTAGTAAGAGATTAAGGGATTAACCAAAGTTCTAGACCACATCAAGAAAGAGAAAAATAGGAAAAAGTGCTAATGAGACACAAAAGAGATTAGTAGACTCTAAGGCCATTTGGGCTAGACTCTAAGGCTTAAACATTCAAGTATCTACTAAGATCTAGATAATCCTCAAGAGGTTGGGGAATATGCGAAGCTTAAGTATTAGGTCTAAGGCTTAGGGAGTATTCGGCCTCGTTAACTGACATTCGGTTTGCGAGACTCGGTAACCTAAGCACCCCACTCCACACACAGTCTGGTTCAGTGCGCATAACTATCAAAATCACGCAAAAGAGTTTAAATATTCTGAAAAAACTTGCCTAGATTAGGAGTGACTGATCAACACAAGTTGATTTGGACGAGTTCCCGACACGGAGAGGCAGAAAATTTCCCTCGAAGATGTGTAACAACATATCGTCTCCTCGGTGCTTGTCTCCTAGGATATTTACATATTCTACTAGGGGCATGTAAGCACTCTGCTGGTTCAGATATCATGGATGGAATTATCATGAAATGTCGATTGCCAGGGTCTGGATTTGGCTACGGAACGACATGGGTGGGATTATATCAAAATCTCGAAAGCCAGGGTTTTGGGAGTTGCCATGGGCGGTGCTATCACGAAGCATCGATTGCCAGGGACCTTTGAGGATTGATGATGGTGATGAGGAATTCGATACAGACCGTGTTGAGAAGCCAATCCGAAGTTAGAAATAAAAAGAAAAGAGAGAAAACTCTCCAAACAAATAAATCCTCCATCTCTCTCTTACAAAAATGCATTGTAAACTGAACCAAGGCTAAAATATGTTTCAAGCACGGGTGCTTTAACCGCAGAGTCCAACGAACCTTAGGATAGTTTCTGCAGGCCTTAAAAACCTTCGTGGAGGACCAAGGCTAGAGTTGGTCAGGTCTGGATCTTGGTTGGTACTTGAGTACCTCTAGGCCTACTATCAGCATTCTAACCTAATCAAAAGAAAAAGCACTTATCATAAATTGTGAAAGAAACTCATGGTCTAGAATAGAAGTTAAAACCTTGAAATTTTGCTTAGGGACTAGCAAAAGTTAGGCATGGGGGTATGATGGGAACACTATCATGATCCATAACTAGCTCATTTTGACCAAGAAAAGAGAACAAAAGCTCCTACATAACCAAGTAAAGGGCCTAATTCAAGGAATAACTATTCTGAAAGAAAAATAAGAAACAAAGGGTAAAACTGTAATTTTACCATTAGAGTACATCAACGGGATTTCTCAGGGGCTAAACATAGGTCAAATAATCTTAACAAGATAAAAAGTGGGTTGGTTCAGTCAGAAAAGGGTTAATGTGCAATCTAGGAATTAAATGACTTCCTATAACTCTAAAACAGACTCACTCAATTCAACAAGGTTCTGGTCAGAATAAAAATCAACTAAACCCTCTAAAATTCATGAAAAAATATCCTCTAAGGTTTAGAACCTTCTATTTGGCCTTTGGAACCTATTTTGACCTAAATAAGGGTCTTAGCTAGTTATTTGCCCTAAATTAGGTTTTTATGTAAAATGTCTAGTCAAACGTGGTCAAACCTAAAATCCAACTTCACCATTGGATTCCTTAGATCCAAATTAGGTTTATACCAAAATTTGGACATAAGGGGAGTTCACCTTGACCTACTTTGCAAGACAGTCCAACCTAATTACTTTTATGCCCCTAACTTTCGAAAACCATTACAAAGACCCCCTATCTTCCTCGCCACCCTTTGCAATTAGGTCCCTCCGCCATTACAGCGGAGGAGTCCTACTCGGACAAGGATTCAAGAGAAGATTTCTCCTTGATTCCTCAGAGACTCCTTCTCAAATTTGAAAGGGAGATTCTCTGAGGAATTCTTGATCATATGAATGCAATTCCAAGATCTGATTCGCACCCAATCTTTTGTGCGAACGCACGAGAGATATGGGTATCTCTCACATTCCTTCTCTGGGGAGGATAACCGTGCTTGGAAGCTTGCCTTCCAAGCACAAGGCCCTCTGCCTATGCCTATAAAAGAAGCCCTAGATCCGGTCGCTCATTTTCAGCTTGGTTTGGCCGGAGAACAACCTCCAACTTCGTCTCTTCTCCTCCGGCTAGACATCCAACGAGCTCTGGCAACATCTCCTCCCTCTTCTCGTTACTCTGCCACAATACCAGTGGCAGAGGCATCTCCGCCTCCTTCCTCTGCTTCACGCCATACCTGCGCACGCACCTGCAGCCTCTTTGTCATCGCCGTTCCCCCTCCATTGGAACCTTCTTCTCCGGCGGCGGCAGGTACGCGCCAACCGCACTCCTTATCCCTTCGTCCCTTAGTTAGGTTAGATCTCTTCCCCACTATCCTCTTTGTATTTCCCCCTTCTTTATTTCTATTTTTGACCCTCGACAACCGTAGACCACCACCATCTTCTCCATCTCTGGCCGACCACCGGCGAAGGCGCAACCATCACTCCACGCTCCCACACACCTTGCCAACTACCATAAAAGCTTCACCACCATCCACTGATCATCACCCTCCTCTTCAATGACCGCCATACGCACCCTACACTCTCCTCGAACAAATGCACTTTCACGACCACAGTCCGACCTAGGCACGCACACCTAGGCCATTCTGCATCATGCCACTCACCGCACCACCTTCGCTGTGTCACGGCAAAGCTCCCTAAGTGCTTTGACAGGGCCACGAGTCCATATTTGTGAGTTGCAGGTTCGACCCACAGCCGCCATTGGAGTAGGAGCAAAGCTTGCTCCAGGTCACTATGCTCCAGGAAGTTGAACCCTAGGTGCACGAAAATATCGCACGATCCCTTCGCACCCAGTAATCGAAGCCAACGCCATCAGCAGCTGTAGCAATCAAGCGAAACGTCCTGCGGACTCACGCAAAGAAGCGGGTGGGACTTTAGTCCCACCTAGGTAACTTTGGGCACATGTAAGCAACTTAAATTATTTTTGTGATATCGGCTTGTTGCCTCCGATCACGGGGTGAGGTCCCCTCGCCCGATCACCCACCTCATCCGCGACCCACGCTCCGCGGACCTGGCTTGCCTGACCTAATTACCCTGCACTCCTCGCGCACCACCCACGCCGATGCGCTTGGACCTAGGTGTGCTTGACCCAACCCGAATACCCGATTGGCTCTGGGAGAGCGGACCTAAGAGAGAAAAGAGAGAGAGCGTACGCAAGGGAGGGTAGGGGTAGGTTTTTCACTTGTGTACAGGGAAAGAAAGAAGGAGGAGGCTGAAGCTGAAGGAGCCGCAGAGGAGCTAAGGATCAGAGGACGTTAAGTAAGGAAGGAAGAAAAGGTACTGTAGTAGAGAAGGCGCTGCTGAAGAAAAGGCAAAGGCAAAGCTAAGGCAAGAAAGAAGGAAGAAGAAGGAAGGAGAAATCAAAGAAGAAGAAAGAAGGAACGGATGAAGAAGAAAGAGAGACAAGGAGATCAGAAAGCCA
Organism: Thalassia testudinum; assembly: GCA_037157565.1. Lineage (NCBI taxonomy): Eukaryota > Viridiplantae > Streptophyta > Magnoliopsida > Alismatales > Hydrocharitaceae > Thalassia > Thalassia testudinum. The sequence goes on from JAZHRO010000024.1 coordinate 82,566,161, forward strand.
AGGTAGCTAAGGGTGAGAAAGAGAAGGAGAAGAAGAAGGAAGGAGAAGACACTATAGCAGAGAAGGCAGAAGCAAAGAAAGAAGAAGTGCTGAAGGCCAAAGCAGAAAGAAGAGAAGCCTAAGAAGAAGAAGAAAGAAGGCACCGCTGAGGCAAAGGCAAAGTCAAAGAAGAAAAGAAAGAAGAGAGAAGCTAAAGGCCAAGTCAGAGAAGGACACTGAAACGCTGGCGGCAACCGGGTTTTATTGTTATAGCGTTGTAGTATAGCCAGTTATTGCCAACATTTCAAATATATAAATTTTTTACTCGGAAAATAAAAGAGTTCCCGAGGTCGAACTCAGGGAGCAAGTTGTATTCTAGAGATATACATGTTTCTTTTACAAAAAATAAAGAGAGAGAGAGAAAGAATTTGTTGTCTTTTCTTCTTTTCTCTTTGCTTCTCCTCGTCTCAGATCTTCTGTTATCCTCTTCTTCTTTATCTGCAGTGGTAATGTTCTTCTTCTGCAGTGGTGATGTTCTTCTTCTTCCTTCAGTTGTTCCTGCTCTTCTTCTTTGAGTTCTTCCCTGTGTTCTCCTCTGCCTCGCCTTCTTCTGTTGTTCTTCAGATCTCCTTCTTTCTTCTTTTCTTTTTCCTGTCAGGACGTCGTCTCTCCTTCTTTCTTCTTTTCCCTTCAGGACGTCGTCTGATTTTCCAATCAGACGACTTAAACCGCTTGTTGCTACAGTGTCTCCCTCAGCTTCCTTCTTCTTCCGCGGTCCTTCTTCTTCACCTGTGCCTGCACACTTCAGAGTTTACGTCAGGGGGAAAAACCTACTCTACCCCCCCGCCCCTCCGTCTCTCTCTCACAGAATCCGCTCATAGGATAGCTCTCCCAGAGCTGCCGGGTAGCCGGGTACGGGTCGCGCCCGGGTCCAGGCCCACCGGCGTGCGTGGTGGGCGAGGAGTGCAGGTCAGTCTAAGTCGGGTCGGGTCAGATCCGCGGGGCGTGAGCGCGGACGAGACCGGGTAACCGGGCGGGTGAAGGGGACCTCACCCCGTGTGCTGAGGCAGTAAGCCTCCAGCACTTTTTCGCTTTAAACCGCTGCGCCTCTTCAGACTCTTCCGAGGTGGGACTAAATGTCCCACCCTAATTGACCGCCCGCAGTGGAGAAAGCAGTGGGCGATCGCGGCTTCACGCGAAGCCTTCTCCCCAGCTGCGAGCCTGATGCTTTGTCGAAATGCCTCGCAAGGCCTGGGAGTCGAATCTGGGCGTGGCGCTGGGCGTGGCGCGCCTGCAGCTGCAGGCGGAAGCAGCTCCTTCTGCACGGCAATGGCGGCGGAGGTCGAGTGGCCTGTTCACAGCAAAACGACCTCTTGGCCTAATCAGAAGGTGCCGGGAGCTTCGCCAGAGTGCGGCGAAGCTCGTGTGGGTGGTGGCGAGGCGTGGGGCGGCGTGCAAGGGCTGCCCTAGGTCGGACTGTGGGTCGGAGGATGGGTTTGTTCGGTGGGGTTGCAAAGGGTGATGTGGGGGAAGTGGAAGGGCGGGGATTGATCAGGGTGAGGAGGCGGAGGTTCTGCGGTGGTCGGCGAGCCGTGTGGGTTGCTGGGGTGATGGGAGCGACTCGTCGGAGGATGGCCGGAGACGAAGGGGGTGACGGTGGACAGGAGCGGTCGAGGGTTTAATCAAATAAAAGACAGTGAGGAAAAGAAAGAGGGGGAGATGGGGAGCGAGTTCTGACCTAGCTATGGAGACGAAAGGGGCCGGGGCAGGGCGACAGTCGTATCGACTGTCGCCGGAGAAGAAGATGCCCAGGGGAAGGGGCGGCGGCGAGCAGAGAGCCGGAGAAGCGCCAGCTGGGTGCGGCGTGGCACGGGAAGAGCAGGGGAAGAAATCCCTGCTGCTGGTATTACGGCAGAGCGAAGAGGAGGAGGAGGAGGAAGAACCGCCGGAGCTGGTGGGCGTCTGCCGGAGTGAGAGGAGAGGAAAGTTGGGGGTTTTCTCCGTCAGATCCGAGCTGGGAAGAACGGTGGAGCGACGGGGGTATTTATAGGGACCGAATCAGGGAGGAAGGCGGAGGGAGACGACGTGTCTCCCTCGCCGGAGGACGCCGGAGATGGAAACCCATACCGTCCGTGCGTTCGCATGGCCGGTATGGCGGGTTACAGCGACCAGGGGGTGTCCCTGCGACGGCTGACGACGCAGGGCACCCCCGGTTTACTCGCCAGGCTCTCCCCCTCACCCTGCGCGGCGCCATGCTCTGCGCAAGGTCGCCGGAGCATGGTGCTGGCAGGTTTTGCAGGGGGGACCTGAACGCAAAGAACGAAGGAGAGTTAGGGGCCAAAATGCGAGGGTTCAAAAGTTGAGGGCCAAAAAGTAAATATATGAGGACCAAAGTGTAAAGTTGGTCAAGGAGGTTTCTTCTTAGGCTCAAGTTTTTATACATGACTAATTAGGACCTAAGGAATCTGATGGTGAATTTCATTTCTATATTAAATCTTGTTTGACCGGTCAATTTATGCGAAAACCCAAATTAAGTTATTAATTGGGCATGGTTCTCAATGTAGGTCAAAATGGGTTCTGAAGGCCAAATTGAAGGTTCTAAACCCTAGAGATTATTTTTCTATGAATTTTAGAGGGTTTATTCTGTTTTTACTTTGCCTTGAACCTCGTGAATTGAAGTGGGTTATTTTAGGGTTACAGATTATCATTTAGTTCCTTGGAATTGCTGCAGCCCTTTCTAGATCATTTCATCCCACTTTTATTCTTATTAAGTTGCTTTGACCTATGTTTGGACCCTGAATTACCCTGTATGCAGATTATACTGGTAAAAGTGCATTTTTACCCCTTATGACTTGTTTTCTCCTTAAACTCAGAATTCTCTGAGTTAAGCCTTTCCTTGAGTTATGTAGGAGCTTTTATCCTTTGTATTAGGTCAAAATGAGCTAGTTATGGCTCATGATGAGGTTCTCATCATACCCCCATGCCTAGCTTTTGCTAGTCCCTTAGCAAAAACTTAAGGTTTCAACCCTTGTTCTAGACCATGAAGTTTTTAATAGTTTTAGATAAGTGCTTTTTATTTGAGCATAGATTAGGTTAGAATGCTGACCATAGGCCTAAAAGGTACTCTAATACCAATCAAGATCCAAATCTGTCTAGCCTTAGCCTCAGTCTTTAGCAAAGGTTTTTAAGGTCCACAAGAACTAACCTAAGGTTTATTGGACTTTGTGGTTAAAGCACCCGTGCTTGAAATGATTTTAGCCCTGGCTCAGTTCGCAGTGCGTTTTGTAAGAGAGAGATAGAAAGTTTTTTTCTGTTTGGAGAGTTTTCTCTCTCTTTTTCTTTTTAGTTCTAGCCTAGGATTGGCTTTTCAACACGGTCTGTATCAGATTCCTTGCTCCCATCATCAATCCTCAAGGGTTCCTGGCGATCGATGCTTCGAGATAGCACCGCCCATGGCAACCCCCGGAACCCTGGCTATTGAGATTTCGAGATAATCCCATCCATGGTGTTCCGTGGCCGAATCCAGACCCTGGCAATTGACACTTCGAGATAATGCCATCCATGGAATCTGAACCAGCAGAGTGCTTACATGCCCCCAGTAGGATATGTAAATATCCTAAGAGACAAGCACCGAGGAGATGATATTTTGTTACGCATCTTCGAGGGGATTTCCCGCCTCTCCGCGCTGGGAACTCGTCCAAATCAACTTGTGTTGATCGGCCGCTCCTATTCTAGGTGTTCTTTTCATAATTTTGCGACGCTTCTGCGTGATTCTGATTTTTACGCTTACTGAACCAGGCTGTGTGTGAGGTTAGGGTGCTTAGGTTACTGAGTCCCGTAAACCAAAAATTAGTTAACGAGGCCAAATACTCCCTAAGCCTTAGACCTAATACTTCAGCTTTTCATTTTCCTCAACCTCTTGAGGAGTGTCTAGATCTTAATGGGTACTAAGAGTCTATTCAAGAATGCCTAAGGTTTGCGTTCTTACTAATCTTATTATGCACTTTTCAGTTATTTTCTTGAATGAGGTCTAGAACTTAGGTTAATTCCTTAGTTCCTTACTAATGACTATCACCTTTTCTCATAATTTTGTGCTCCTTTTTCATTTTGTTTCTTTTCTCCTTCACAAAATTTCCTTCTCCTCTTTTCCTCTTATTCTTTTTCGAAAAATTTTTAATTTTTATGGTGTTTTTGGCAGATGTGCATTTTTTGTTTGAAACCTTTTCTTACAAGTTTTGCACTTTCATACCCCCCCCATGCCTTTGATTTGCAATGTCCTCATTGTAACCTAGGGGGTTTTTATTTAACTTAGTTCATTCCTTAAGACAGAAATTTGGATGAGTGGATGGGTCGGGTTGAATTTTTGCGGACGATTTCTAATCCCAGATGCAAGCATCTGAGGTGGGGTCGGCTGTCTACAAGGGTGAACTTCGAGTGCAAAAAGGTGTCAGAACAAGTTTCAGGTTTTCAAAGAGAATGACGGGCTGCCTCCCGTTAAGCGCTGAGTTTTACGCCATCGGCTGGGCGCAATAAGCTCAAGGGGAAAGGAGGATATAAGATGCCTTAGCCAAATCAGTAGAAGTTACATCAATGAACGGCTTGAGTCTCTGACCGTTCACGATGAAAGGTTCAGAATCGTGGCTGAGTGGACTGATTTCGATTGCTCCATTTCCAAAAACCTGTCGGACCAAATATGGTCCGACCCACTTGGATCTCAGTTTTCCTGGGAAGAGTTTTAGTCGGGCATCAAAGAGTAGGACCTTTTGACCAGGATGAAAGATCTTTCTCGAGATGTGTTTGTCGTGGAAGGCTTTAACCCGCTCCTTGTAGATTTGTGAGTTCTCGTACGCGTCTAGGCGTAATTCATCGATCTCGCTGATTTGGAGTTTTCTGTGGGTCCCAGCCTTGGAAAGATCTAGATTACAGTTCCGTACTGCCCAATAGGCTTTATGCTCCAGTTCTACGGGAAGGTGGCATGCCTTTCCGTACACCAGTCTAAAGGGAGACATGCCCAATTGGGTCTTGTGGGCGGTCCTATAGGCCCACAATGCTTCTGGAAGTCGGGACGACCAGTCCTTCCTGTCAGGTCAAACAGTGACTTGCAGGATTTTCTTGATCTCCCGATTAGACAGCTCAGCTAGACCATTAGTTTGGGGGTGGTAAGGAGTAGAGATTCGGTGAGACACCCCGTATTTGGTCATCAGTGACCTAAACTGAGCATTTGTGAAATGGGTCCCCCCATCAGAGATTATTGCACGAGGAATCCCGAACCTTGAGAAAATGTGTTGATGAATGAATTTAAGAACAATTTTGTGATCACAGGTTCGGGTCGGTATGGCTTCGATCCATTTGGACACGTAGTCTACAGCCAACAGAATGTATTCGAAACCATCCGAAACAGGAAAGGGGCCCATAAAATCAATCCCCCAAACATCAAAGATTTCGCATACTAGAATCGGTTGCATAGGCATCATGTCGCGATGGCTCATGTTGCCCAAAGTCTGGCAACGACTGCATGCCTTGCAGTGATTGTATGCGTCTTTGAACAGTGTGGGCCAGTAAAAGCCGCACTGGAGGACTTTTGATGCGGTTTTATGCCCGGCGAAATGGCCACCGCATGCCTGGTCATGGCAGAAAGAGAGGATTTTGTTGAATTCCCCTTCCGGGACACATCTCCGGATGATCTGATCGGCACCTATGCGGAAGAGGTACGGGTCTTCCCAAATGTAATACTTGGCATCGGAGCGTAATTTGTCTTTCTTGGCCTTCGGCCAATCGGACGGGATCTGATGAGATGCCAAGTAATTTACTACATTAGCAAACCATGGAAGGCTAGTACCAATAGTCAGCAGGTGCTCATCGGGAAAATGCTCAGTGATGGGTCCGGAAGGGTCAATTATTTCAGAAGGAAGACGGGACAAGTGATCAGCTACCACATTTTGCTTTCCCGCTTTGTCGCGAATCTCAAGGTCAAATTCTTGCAACAGCAAGATCCATCGGATTAATCGAGGTTTCGCGTCCTTCTTTGCAAGGAGATGCCTCACAGCTGTGTGATCCGAGTATATGATGACACGGGAACCCAGAAGGTACGATCTGAACTTTTCTAGGGCAAATACTACAGCTAGCAGCTCTTTCTCAGTAATCGTATAGTTACGCTGAGCCTCATCGAGTGTTTTGCTGGCGTAGTAAATGACCACAGGTTTCTTGTCAATTTTCTGTCCCAAAACCGCTCCTACAGCGAAGTCGGATGCATCGCACATGATCTCAAAGGGTTGAGACCAATCAGGGGACTGTAGGATCGGGGCTTGGGTGACTCGGTCACGCAGGATTTCAAATGCTTGAGTGCATTCCTTGGAAATTTCGAAAGGAACATCCTTGGAGAGAAGAGTGGTCAGGGGGCGCGCGATTTTTGAAAAATCAGGGATAAATCGTTGATAAAAATCGACATGCCCTAAAAAGGAACGGATGTCCCTGATCGAGCTAGGCATAGGAAGGTGAGAAATCAGATTAACCTTAGCTCGATCCACTTGGATACCTTTCTCCGAAATTGAGTGTCCCAGGACAATTCCCTCAGGCACCATGAAATGGCTCTTTTCCCAGGAAAGAACCAAATTCACATCGATGCACCGCCTGAGTATCTGGACCAAGTGTTGGAGGCAATCGTCGAATGATGCTCCGAAAACTGAAAAGTCATCCATGAAGACTTCCAGATAATCACCTACCATATCTGAGAATATGGCAAGCATGCATCGCTGAAAAGTAGCGGGTGCATTGCAAAGACCGAAAGGCATCCTTCGGAAAGCGTATGTTCCGAAGGGGCAGGTGAACGTGGTCTTTTCTTGGTCCTCAGGATGGATTGCCACCTGGTTATAACCGGAGTACCCGTCAAGAAAGCAGAAGAACCTATTTCCCGCAAGTTTTTCGAGAATTTGATCAATGAAGGGTAGTGGGAAATGATCCTTCTTCGTGGAGGAATTTAGTCGGCGGTAATCTATACAGACTCTCCACGAGTTGGCTAATCGGGTAGGAATGATTTCTCCGGTCTCAGTCGTTATAGTGGTGAGTCCTGCCTTCTTGGGCACGACCTGAATTGGGCTCACCCAACGACTATCGGAGATCGGGTAGATGATTCCGGCATCTAACCACTTGATGATCTCCTTTTTCACGACCTCCTGCAGATTGGGGTTTAAGCGTCTCTGCATTTCACGAGAAGGTCGTGTGCCCTCTTCTGAATAGATATGATGAGTACAATAAGAGGGACCTATTCCAGTCAAATCATCGAGAGTCCATCCGATGGCTCTGCGATGTTGCTAGAGGACAACAATCAGACGGGATTCCTGTTCAGGACTGAGGTTGGAATTGATAATCACAGGAAGGGTCTGATTAGAACCCAAAAAGACGTATTTCAAGTGAGCAGGAAGGGGTTTCAGTTCGAGGATGGGGTTATCAGCAGCAGCGGGTGGTTCAGTATAGATGTGAGGTTCAAGGGTGGGAGTTACTGGGTTGTTCATATCTGAATTCGACTCCTCTGTTTGCGGGTCAAGATCCTTCTGTGGTTGATGAGGCATAATCGAGTCATTCTGGAGGTGTGATTCATCAACCAAAGTCTTGATGTCACAAATTTGTTCGATGACGCCGCAAGTAATTCCTTGTTGGGCCTTAAATATATCAATTTTCAGTGTTTGATCTCCAAACTTAAGCTCTATTTGGCCCTCCTCACAGCTGATGTTGGCTCTAGCAGTAGCCAAGAAAGGTCTCCCTAGAATGATTGGTGTATCCCTAGGGTTCTCAGGTGCATCCATATCTAAGACTATAAAGTCCACTGGAAAATAGAAATCCCGCACTCTTACGATAACATCCTCGAGAATCCCTTTTGGTGACTTTATAGATCGATCTGCTAATTGTAATGTCACCTCGGTTGGTTTTAGCTCAGATTCTTCTAGATGGTCAAGTAAGGATGTGGGTATCAGGTTTATGGATGCACCCAAGTCTAACAATGCTCTATCAAATTGGGTACCACCTATCTTACAGGAAATCAGGGGAGTCCCAGGATCTTTTGCCTTGGGTGGGAGTCTACTAAGGATTACAGAGCTGGCTTGCTCTGACAGAACAATTGGGCTCCCTCCCTTGGTTCGCGGCTTACGCTGGGGTGTACATATATTCTTTAGAAATCGTGCGTAAGCTGGTACATGGCGGATTGCATCCATCAAGGGGATGTTTATGTGGACCTGCTCAAAGAGCTCGACCAGGTCCTCCTCAGGGGCCACGGGTTTGGTGGTCTTCTTTCCCTTGGTCAAGGCCTCGGGAAACGGGATCTTGGTTGGTTCTTCTAGGAGAGGTCCAGGTTGTGGATCCGGAACAGCGGTATCTTGGATAACTATCCTAGGGTCATGGTTATCAGGCTTGGAGTGGTTTGGATAATGCGGGTTTTGAGTTGTTTTACCACTACGTGTTGTTACAGAATTTAATCCAGCCTGATTTTGGTTTGGGTTTGGTAAGAGGGGTGGCTGCTGCTGAAATCCCGCATAAGAAGTTGAGGCTTCCATCTCGTCTGGAGATGGAGCAGTAGGGGCCTGATAAATCCATTGAGCGTGGCCTAAATTTGGATTCATAACGCGCTTCTGGGTTGGCACGTTATTTGGGTTAGGAAGGGGTTGGGAAGGGAGTGTGCCTGGCTGGCGAGAATTTGCCAACTGGGCCAGTTGAGTTTTAACTTCTGTAAGCTCGTCCTTGTGTTGTTTTTGAATAGCCGCATTCGTTTTCTGAATGTCAGCCAGAGTCTGAAGGATTAGGGACATTTGATCCTGATTTGGCCCTGATGGATGAGTAGGGTTGGGCCGAGGCTGAGGCGGCTGGTAATGACGAGAGGGCTGTGGGCGGGACTGAAAAGGTGGTCTTTGGGTTTGGGAATTTCCCGCCCACTGAAAATTGGGATGGTTTCGCCATCCAGGGTTGTAAGTGTTGGAGAATGGGTCGTTCTGGATGGCGTTGAGGTCCTCGCAAGTCTGAGGAACCTCCTGAGAATCAGGGAAAGGGGGAATGGAGTTCCCCCGGCTGGTGTAGAAAGGATCGGATGATCCTCCGATCCAAGAATCAGATGGGGATGGATATGGATCCATCCCAGGGGAAGATCGGTGGAGGATGTTTTGCACAGTTTCCTGTGTGGAAGGAGGTTGTGCAAAGGAGTTACGCGCGGAGGTGGCTCGCTGCAAGTGTTGAGTCAGCTCATCCACCTTCTTTTCAATGATTGAGACCTTGTCCAATCGACTGGCCATTAATTCCAGGTCGACTGATGCGGACAGGCCCTGTGTCTCATGTGCTCCCTTAAGATTCGTCGCTGTGCGGGTATTCGTCCTGTCGAATAATCCCATGGAGTCATTGTTGATGGAGTTCTCGCACATGTTTTCGAGAATCTCCCATACGGTGTCTTCATGTTGACCCATGATGTTTCCTCCGCAAGTTGCATTGACGAAAAGGCGGATGTCCTCATGGAGTCCCTGGTAAAAAGATTGGACTTGTTCCCATTTAGGAACTCCGTGATGGGGGCACTTTCTCATGAGATCCTGAAAATGATCCCATGCCTCATGGAGAGGTTCTCCTGATTGTTGAGTGAAGTGTGTAATCTGATGGCGCAAGGCGTTGGTCCGACCAACGGGAAAAAACTTTTTCAAAAACTCGGATTGAAGTTCTTCCCAAGTGTTGATCGGCCGGGTCTGAGTTTGATACCAATGGGCGGCCTTGTCCATAAGAGAAAAGGAGAACATCTTCATGAGAAGAATATCTCGATTTTGCGCATCTGATCCAAAAGTGTGGGCCAGATGCTTTAGCTGTTTGATGTGCTGGAAGGGATCTTCAGAATTAAGCCCATGGAATTTAGGTATAGCATGAATCATGTTGGGCTTTAATTCGGAATCAGGTCCTCCAGTCGGGATTCTGACTCGAGGCTCAATGGCCACCGCAGCAGGATTGTAGTGGTCCCGCATCATAGGACGCTGTGGTGGGTGCACGAAGTTTTGGAAGAGGTCATTGAGTCGCTGGAGCTGGTGTTCCAGATTATTTTCTTCCTCAACTGGCTGAGCCATGATGGGGGAAGAAGAAGAACTTGGTTCTGAATCAGAAGAGAGAATAATGTGAGGGTGTTGCTGCACAAACACCGGCGTCGAGGCTTGGCCTTGACGAGAGCGAATTTCTAAAGGAGGTCTTAAGGGTGGTCTTAGGGACCTCCTTCCGTACATGCACTGTTGGAAGAGGTAAGTTTAGAAGGTGCTGGACCCAATCAAGACACCCAAAAATGTGTTGGGTGACTATAGAGGTGCGGGGCAGATGGACCCCTTGATCAGAAAGATCGTCCACCTGAGAATTACCTGGGTAGCCAGAGAGGGAGAGTCCCGCGAAGACCCCTACACGGTAGAGCGTCCCCACGGGTTACAGGGTTTCCCCCACCCGACCTCTCTTGTCACTGCGGTTCCAGGTAGACCAGAATGGGGATCTTGACCTCTTAAGTCTACCAATTTTAAGATCAGGGTGCTTAAGGTTTCACTTGAACTTTAGTCTTTTAAGTGCAAAGAGTGACCTAATTTAAGGTTGGTTGACCCAAGGGGTCAACTTTACCTCTTGTTTTCTTTGAGAGCTTTTAGGTCTTGTCTTTTAGGGTTCAAGTGTTTAGAGAGCCAATTGTTTTAGGTTTTCTTTTGAATAGGTATTTTCAATCAATGGTTTAGGCACACTTCTTTTGGATTTTCTCCATTCTTGATTTAAGTAGTGTGTCTCTAAAACCCTAATGTTGAATCTTATGTTGGCTCTACTTGGTCCAGTTAGTTCTCTGTTGGGTAAATAGGGCTCAAGCAAGAATGTGTTAGCCCTTAAATACCCTTAATAGTGTGCAGGACTAATGAGTTGAAAACATGCAACTCTTTATGGTTACTAAGTATGGAAGACAGGTTAGCCCTATATTGCTTGTTCTTTTCTTTTCTTCCTCTTTAGAGTTTAGGGGTTAATAGCGAGAGGAAAAAATTTACCTGTCCTCGGAGTGGTTGTAGTGCGGTTGCTTGTCTTCTTGATTTCCTGTAGTTTTCTGCACAAAAGAGAGGAGATTATCAGAAATTAAAAAGAAACAGGAATGTTTACCTCTAGAATAGCCGTTGCTCCCCGGCAGCGGCGCCAAAAATGAAACGCTGGCGGCAACCGGGTTTTATTGTTATAGCGTTGTAGTATAGCCAGTTATTGCCAACATTTCAAATATATAAATTTTTTACTCGGAAAATAAAAGAGTTCCCGAGGTCGAACTCAGGGAGCAAGTTGTATTCTAGAGATATACATGTTTCTTTTACAAAAAATAAAGAAAGAGAGAGAAAGAATTTGTTGTCTTTTCTTCTTTTCTCTTTGCTTCTCCTTGTCTCAGATCTTCTGTTATCCTCTTCTTCTTTATCTGCAGTGGTAATGTTCTTCTTCTGCAGTGGTGATGTTCTTCTTCTTCCTTCAGTTGTTCCTGCTCTTCTTCTTTGAGTTCTTCCCTGTGTTCTCCTCTGCCTCGCCTTCTTCTGTTGTTCTTCAGATCTCCTTCTTTCTTCTTTTCTTTTTCCTGTCAGGACGTCGTCTCTCCTTCTTTCTTCTTTTCCCTTCAGGACGTCGTCTGATTTTCCAATCAGACGACTTAAACCGCTTGTTGCTACAGTGTCTCCCTCAGCTTCCTTCTTCTTCCGCGATCCTTCTTCTTCACCTGTGCCTGCACACTTCAGAGTTTACGTCAGGGGGAAAAACCTACTCTACCCCCCCGCCCCTCCGTCTCTCTCTCACAGAATCCGCTCATAGGATAGCTCTCCCAGAGCTGCCGGGTAGCCGGGTACGGGTCGCGCCCGGGTCCAGGCCCACCGGCGTGCGTGGTGGGCGAGGAGTGCAGGTCAGTCTAAGTCGGGTCGGGTCAGATCCGCGGGGCGTGAGCGCGAACGAGACCGGGTAACCGGGCGGGTGAAGGGGACCTCACCCCGTGTGCTGAGGCAGTAAGCCTCCAGCACTTTTTCGCTTTAAACCGCTGCGCCTCTTCAGACTCTTCCGAGGTGGGACTAAATGTCCCACCCTAATTGACCGCCCGCAGTGGAGAAAGCAGCGGGCGATCGCGGCTGATGGAGCGTCGGTTTCCGTTGTTAATTCGTTGTAGTAAAGCCGGTTGTTACCAACGTTTCATATAAAAATTTTTTACTCGGAAAAATAAAAGAGTTCCCGAGGTCGAACTCAGGGAGCAAGTTGTATTCTAGAGATATACAAGTTCTATTACAAAAATAAAGAGAGAGAGAGAGAGATGAAAAATTGGCTTCTGCTTCTTTTCTTCTTTCTTCCTCTTTGTTTTTGGTTCTTCCTGTTCTTCTTCTTCTTCTTCTTTTTCTTCTGCTTTCTTCAGATTTTCCCCTCGTGCTCTTCTTCTTCTGTTCTTCCTTGTTTCCTTTCTTTCTTTTTCATCAGATCGTCTTCTTCTTTTCTTGCTTCTTGCTTCTCTTCATTCCTTCTTCTTCTTTGTCTTCACCTGCCTTGACCTCTCTTTTTCTTCTTTGGCGATGGCCGTTGCTCTTCCTTCTTCTTCAGCGGGTCTTCTTCTTCTTTGGCTGCTGACCTTCCGTCGTCTGCCCCGGTGCTGAGACGACTTAACAATGCCTTCGCTACAGTGCAGCAGCTCCTTCTTCTTCAGCGGGTCTGCTTCTTCTTCTTTGGCCTGCACACTTCAGAGCTCATTCGTCAAGAGGCAAAAACCTATGCTACCCCCCTCCCCCGCGTATCTCTCTCTCTGAAATCACTCTTCGGAAGCTCTCCCAGAGCGCTATCGGGTAATCGGGTTCGGGTCAGGCCCGGGTCCAGGCCCACCGGCGTGCGTGGTGGGCGAGGAGTGCAGGTCAGTCTAATCGGGTCGGGCCAGGTCCGCGGAGCGTGGTCACGGACGAGGCCGAGTCGGGTCGGGTCGGGTGAGAGGGACCTCACCCCGTGGTAACTGAGGCAAACAGATGGTGGCAGTTTTTCAATTTATGTGGGTGCGTGGCTTCAGAAGGTTCCGAGGTGGGACTATCCGCGCACCCGTTTCTCTCACGCCTGCAGCAGGGATGGTGCTCCCAATTGCATCGGCTGTTGAGGCGTACAGCTCCAATCGAGGGCCAGGGTGTGTGCGTGAGACTCTTCCGCGCTGGCCGTGGCTATTCAATCTGGGATATCTCGGCTTGGAGCAACCTCGAGCAGGCTTCGAGCTTCCTCGCCAATGGCGGTCAAGGCCTGGAACCTGAAACCAATGGCACGGCCTCTCGGCCAAATCAGACAGGCGGGGGACCTTCGCCGTGGCACGGCGAAGGTGGTCAGGGGGTCTGCAGGGGGCGAGATGGAGCTGTTAGGTCGTCCTAGGTCAGACTGTGAGCGAGGGAGTGGGTGTGTTCGGTGGGTCTGCAGAGGGTGTTTGGTGGGAAGTGGAGGGGCGGAAGAGGATCAGGGTGAGGAGGCGGAGGTTCTGCGGTGGTCGGCGAGCCGTGTGGGTCGCTGAGGTGATGGGAGCGGCTCGCCGGAGGGTGGTTGGAGGCGGAGAGGACGAGGGTGAACAGGGTCGGTAGAGGGCTTAATTGACTAAATCGAAAGCGGGGAAAGAAAGAGGAGGAGAAGGGGAGTAAGTCTAACTTAACTGCAGGGACGAAGGGGGAGGAACAGGGCGACAGTCGTATCGACTGTCGCCGGAGAAGATGATGCTCAGAGAGAGGGGCGGCGGCGAGCAGAGGGCTGGAGAGGCGCCAGCTGGGTGCGGCGTGGCGCGGGAAGAGCAGGGGGGAAGGTCTCTGCTGCTGGTAGTGCGGCAGAGCGACGAGGTGGAGGGGGAGGAAGTCGCCGGAGCTGGTGAGCGTCTGCCGGAGGAAGAAGAGAGGAAAATTGGGGGTTTTCTCCGTCAGATCCAGGCTGCCTTGGTCGGTGGAGCGGCGGGGGGTATTTATAGGGTTGAAGCAGGGAGGAAGGCGGAGGGAGACGACGTGTCTCCCTCGCCGGAGCATGGTCGGAATTCGAACCCATACCGTCCGTGCGTTCGCACGGCCGGTATGGGGGGCTACAGTGACCATGGGGGTGCTCCTGCGACGGCTGACGACGCAGGGCACCCCCGGTACACTTGCCAGGTCCTCCACCTCACCCTGCGCGGCGCCATGCTCCGCGCAAGGTCGCCGGAGCATGGTGCTGGCAGGGTTTTGCAGGAGGGACCTGTTTGCAAAGAACGAAGGAGAGTTAGGGGCCTAAATGCGAGGGTTCAAAAGTTGAGGGCCAAAGAGTAAATATATGAGGACCAAAGTGTAAATTCGGTCAAGGAGGTTTCTTCTTAGGCTCAAGTTTTTATACATGACTAATTAGGACCTAAGGAATCTGATGGTGAATTTTATTTTCATATTAAACCTTGTTTGACCGGTTAATTTGCGCAAAAACCCAAATTAAGTTATTAATTGGCCATGGTTCTCAATGTAGGTCAAAATGGGTTCTAAAGGCCAAATTGAAGGTTCTAAACCCTAGAGATTATTTTTCTATGAATTTTAGAGGGTTTATTCTATTTTTACTTTGCCTCGAACCTTGTGAATTGAAGTGGGTTGTTTTAGGGTTACAGATTATCATTTGGTTCCTTGGAAGTGCTGTAGCCCTTGCTAGATCATCTCATCCCACTTTTATTTTTATTAAGCTGTTTTGACCTGTGTTTGGGCCCAGAATTACCCCGTATGCAGATTATACTGGTAAAATTGCACTTTTACCCCTTGTGACTGGTTTTCTTCTCAAACTCAGAATTCTCTGAGTTAAGCCTTTCCTTGAGATATATAGGAGCTTTTATCCTTTGTATTGGGTCAAAATGAGCTAGTTATGGCTCATGATGAGGTTCTCATCATACCCCCATGCCTAGCTTTTGCTAGTCCCTTAGCAAAAAAAAACTTAAGGTTTCAACCCTTGTTCTAGACCATGAAGTTTTCAATGGTTTTAGATAAGTGCTTTTTTATTTGAGCATAGATTAGGTTAGAATGCTGACCATTGGCCTAAAAGATACTCTAGTACCAATCAAGATCCAAATCTGTCTAGCCTTAGCCTCAGTCTTTTAGCAAAGGTTTTTAAGGCCCACAAGAACTAACCTAAGGTTTATTGGACTTCGTGGTTAAAGCACCCGTGCTTGAAATGATTTTAGCCCTGGCTCAGTTCGCAGTGCGTTTTGTAAGAGAGAGAGATAGAAAGTTTTTTTCTGTTTGGAGAGTTTTCTCTCTCTTTTTCTTTTTAGTTCTAGTCTAGGATTGGCTTTTCAACACGGTCTGTATCAGATTCCTTGCTCCCATCATCAATCCTCAAGGGTTCCTGGCGATCGATGCTTCGAGATAGCACCGCCCATGGCAACCCCCGGAACCCTGGCTATTGAGATTTCGAGATAATCCCATCCATGGTATTCCGTGGCCGAATCCAGACCCTGGCAATTGACATTTCGAGATAATGCCATCCATGGAATCTGAACCAGCAGAGTGCTTACATGCCCCCCGTAGGATATGTAAATATCCTAAGAGACAAGCACCGAGGAGATGATATTTTGTTACGCATCTTCGAGGAGATTTCCCGCCTCTCCGCGCTGGGAACTCGTCCAAATCAACTTGTGTTGATCGGCCATTCCTATTCTAGGTGTTCTTTTCAGATTTTTGCGACGCTTCTGCGTGATTCTGATTTTTATGCTTACTGAACCAGGCTGTGTGTGAGATTAGGGTGCTTAGGTTACTGAGTCCCGTAAACCAAAAATTAGTTAACGATGCCGAATACTCCCTAAGCCTTAGACCTAATACTTCAGCTTTTCATTATCCTCAACCTCTTGAGGAGTGTCCAGATCTTAATGAGTACTAAGAGTCTATTCAAGAATGCCTAAGGTTTGCATTCTTACTAATCTCATTGTGCACTTTTCAGTTATTTTCTTGAATGAGGTCTAGAACTTAGGTTAATTCCTTAGTTCCTTACTAATGACTATCAACTTTTCTTATAATTTTGTGCTCCTTTTTCATTTTGTTTCTTTTCTCCTTCACAAAATTTTCCTTCTCCTCTTTTCCTCTTATTCTTTTTTGAAAAATTTTTTTAATTTTTATGGTATTTTTGGCATATGTGAATTTTTTTGCTTGAAACCTTTTCTTACAAGTTTTTGCACTTTCCTACCCCCCCATGCCTAAGATTTGCAATGTCCTCATTGTAACCTAGGGGGTCTCAGTTCAGGGTGAACTTCGAGTGCTGAAAGGTGTCAGAACAAGTTTCAGGTTTTCAAAGAGAATGACGGGCTGCCTCCCGTTAAGCGCTGAGTTTTACGCCATCGGCTGGGCGCAATAAGCTCAAGGGGAAAGGAGGATATGAGATGCCTCAGCCAAATCAGTAGAAGTTACATCAATGAACGGCTTGAGTCTTTGACCATTCACGATGAAAGGTTCAGAATCGTGGCTGAGTGGACTGATTTCGATTGCTCCATTTCCAAAAACCTGTCGGACCAAATATGGTCCGACCCACTTAGATCTCAGTTTTCCTGGGAAGAGTTTGAGTCGGGCATCAAAGAGTAGGACCTTTTGACCAGGATGAAAGATCTTTCTCGAGATGTGTTTGTCGTGGAAGGCTTTAACCCGCTCCTTGTAGATTTGCGAGTTCTCGTACGCGTCTGTGCGTAATTCATCGATCTCGCTGATTTGGAGTTTTCTGTGGGTCCCAGCCTTAGAAAGATCTAGATTACAGTTCCGTACTGCCCAATAGGCTTTATGCTCCAGTTCGACGGGAAGGTGGCATGCCTTTCCGTACACCAATCTAAAGGGAGACATGCCCAATTGGGTCTTGTGGGCGGTCCTATAGGCCCACAATGCTTCCGGAAGTCGGGACGACCAGTCCTTCCTGTCAGGTCGAACAGTGACCTGTAGGATTTTCTTGATCTCCCGATTCGACAGCTCAGCTAGACCATTAGTTTGGGGGTGGTAAGGAGTAGAGATTCGGTGAGACACCCCGTATTTGGTCATCAGTGACCTAAACTGAGCATTTGTGAAATGGGTCCCCCCATCAGAGATTATTGCACGAGGAATCCCGAACCTTGAGAAAATGTGTTGATGAATGAATTTGAGAACGATTTTGTGATCACAGGTTCGGGTCGGTATGGCTTCGATCCATTTGGACACGTAGTCCACAGCCAACAGAATGTATTCGAAACCATCCGAAACAGGAAAGGGGCCCATAAAATCAATCCCCCAAACATCAAAGATTTCGCATACTAGCATCGGTTGCATAGGCATCATGTCGCGATGGCTCATGTTGCCCAAAGTCTGGCAACGACTGCATGCCTTGCAATGATTGTATGCGTCTTTGAACAGTGTGGGCCAGTAAAAGCCGCACTGGAGGACTTTTGATGCGGTTTTATGCCCGGCAAAATGGCCACCGCATGCCTGGTCATGGCAGAAAGAGAGGATATTGTTGACTTCCCCTTCCGGGATACATCTCCGGATGATCTGATCGGCACCTATGCGGAAGAGGTACGGGTCTTCCCAAATGTAATACTTGGCATCGGAGCGTAATTTGTCTTTCTTGGCCTTCGGCCAATCGGACGGGGTCTGATGAGATGCCAAGTAATTTACAATATTAGCAAACCATGGAAGGCTAGTACCAATAGTCAGCAGGTGCTCATCGGGAAAATGCTCAGTGATGGGTCCGGAAGGGTCTATCATTTCAGAAGGAAGACGGGACAAGTGATCAGCTACCACGTTTTGTTTTCCCGCTTTATCGCGAATCTCGAGGTCAAATTCTTGCAACAGCAAGATCCATCGGATCAATCGAGGTTTCGCGTCCTTCTTTGCAAGGAGATGCCTCACAGCCGTGTGATCCGAGTATATGATGACATGGGAACCCAGAAGGTATGATCTGAATTTCTCTAGGGCAAATACTACAGCTAGCAGCTCCTTCTCAGTAACTGTATAGTTACGCTGAGCCTCATCGAGTGTTTTGCTGGCGTAGTAAATGACCACAGGTTTCTTGTCATTTTTCTGCCCCAAAACCGCTCCTACAGCGAAGTCGGATGCATAACACATGATCTCAAAGGGTTGAGACCAATCAGGGGACTGTAGGATCGGGGCTTGGGTGACTCGGTCACGCAGGATTTCAAATGCTTGAGTGCATTCCCTGGAGATTTCGAAGGGAACATCCTTGGAGAGAAGAGTGGTCAGGGGGCGTGCGATTTTTGAAAAATCAGGGATAAATCGTCGATAAAAACCGACATGCCCTAAAAAGGATCGGATGTCCCTGATCGAGCTAGGCATAGGAAGGCGAGAAATCAGATTAACCTTAGCTCGATCCACTTGGATACCTTTCTCCGAAATTGAGTGTCCTAGGACAATTCCCTCAGGCACCATGAAATGGCTCTTTTCCCAGGAAAGAACCAAATTCACGTCGATGCACCGCCTGAGTATCTGGACCAAGTGCTGGAGGCAATCGTCGAATGATGCTCCGAAAACTGAAAAGTCATCCATGAAGACTTCCAGATAATCACCTACCATATCTGAGAATATGGCAAGCATGCATCGCTGAAAAGTAGCGGGTGCATTGCAAAGACCGAAAGGCATCCTTCGGAAAGCGTATGTTCCGAAGGGGCAGGTGAATGTGGTCTTTTCTTGGTCCTCAGGATGGATTGCCACCTGGTTATAACCGGAGTACCCGTCAAGAAAGCAGAAGAACCTATTTCCCGCTAGTTTTTCGAGAATTTGATCAATGAAGGGTAGTGGGAAATGATCCTTCTTCGTGGAGGAATTGAGTCGACGGTAATCTATACAGACTCTCCACGAGTTGGCTAATCGGGTAGGAATGATTTCTCCGGTCTCAGTCGTTATAGTGGTGAGTCCTGCCTTTTTAGGCACGACCTGAATCGGGCTCACCCAACGACTATCGGAGATCGGGTAGATGATCCCGGCATCTAACCACTTGATGATCTCCTTTTTCACGACCTCCTGCAGATTGGGGTTTAAGCGTCTCTGCATTTCACGAGAAGGTCGTGTGCCCTCTTCTGAATAGATATGATGAGTACAATAAGAGGGACTTATTCCAGTCAAATCATCGAGGGTCCATCCGATGGCTCTGCGATGTTGCTGGAGGACAACAATCAGACGGTATTCCTGTTCAGGATTGAGGTTGGAATTGATGATCACAGGAAGGGTCTGATTAGAACCCAAAAAGATGTATTTTAAATGAGCAGGAAGGGGTTTCAGTTCGAGGATGGGGTTTTCAGCAGCAGCGGGTGGTTCAGTATAGATGTGAGGTTCAAGGGTGGGAGTTACTGGGTTGTTCACATCCGGATTGGACTCCTCTGTTTGCGGGTCAAGATCCTTCTGTGGTTGATGAGGCATACTCAAGTCATTCTGGAGGTGTGATTCATCAACCAAAGTCTTGATGTCACAAATTTGTTCGATGACGCCGCAATTAATTCCTTGTTGGGCCTTAAATATATCAATTTTCAGTGTTTGATCTCCAAATTTAAGCTCTATTTGGCCCTCCTCACAGCTGATGTTGGCTCTAGCAGTAGCCAAGAAAGGTCTCCCTAGAATGATTGGTGTATCCCTAGGGTTCTCAGGTGCATCCATGTCTAAGACTATAAAGTCCACTGGAAAATAGAAATCCCGCACTCTCACGATAACATCCTCGAGAATCCCTTTTGGTGACTTTATAGATCGATCTGCTAATTGTAATGTCACCTCGGTTGGTTTCAGCTCAGATTCTTCCAGATGGTCAAGTAAGGATGTGGGTATCAGATTTATAGATGCACCTAAGTCTAACAATGCTCTGTCAAATTGGGTACCACCTATCTTACAGGAGATCAGGGGAGTTCCAGGATCTTTTGCCTTGGGTGGGAGTCTACTAAGGATTACAGAGCTGGCTTGCTCTGACAGAACAATTGGGCTCCCTCCCTTGGTTCGCGGCTTACGCTGGGGTGTACATATATTCTTTAGAAATCGTGCGTAAGCTGGTACGTGGTGGATTGCATCCATCAAGGGGATGTTTATGTGGACCTGCTCAAAGAGCTTGACCAGGTCCTCCTCAGGGGCCACGGGTTTGGTGGTCTTCTTTCCCTTGGTCAGGGCCTCGGGAAACGGGATCTTGGTTGGTTCCTCTAGGATAGGTCCTGGTTGTGGGTCTGGAACAGCGGTACCTTGGATAACTATCCTAGGGTCATGATTATCAGGCTGGGCGTGGTTTGGATAATACTGGTCCTGAGTTGTCTTACCACTACGTGTTGTTACAGAATTTAATCCGGCCTGATTTTGGTTTGGATTTGGTAGGAGGGGTGGCTGCTGCTGAAATCCCGTACGAGAAGTAGAGGCTTCCATCTCGTCTGGAGATGGGGCAGTAGGGGCCTGATAAATCCATTGAGCGTGGCCTAAATTTGGATTCATAACGCGCTTCTGGGTTGGCACGTTATTTGGGTTAGGAAGGGGTTGGGAAGGGAGTGTGCCTGGCTGGCGAGAATTTGCCAACTGGGCCAGCTGAGTTTTGACTTCAGTAAGCTCGTCCTTGTGCTGTTTTTGAATGGCCGCATTCGATTTTTGAATGTCAGCCAGAGTCTGAAGGATTAAGGACATTTGATCTTGATTTGGCCCTGATGGATAAGTAGGGTTGGGCCGAGGCTGAGGCGGCTGGTAGTGATGAGAGGGCTGTGGGCGGGACTGAAAAGGTGGTCTTTGGGTTTGAGAATTTCCCGCCCACTGAAAATTTGGATGGTTTCGCCATCCAGGGTTGTAAGTGTTGGAGAATGGGTCGTTCTGGATGGCGTTGAGGTCCTCGCAGGTCTGAGGAACCTCCTGAGAATCAGGGAAAGGGGGAATGGAGTTCCCCCGGCTGGTGAAGAAAGGATCAGATGATCTTCCAGTCCAAGAATCAGATGGGGATGGACATGGATCCATCCCAGGGGAGGATCGGTGTAGGATGTTTTGCACAGTCTCCTGTGTGGAAGGAGGTTGTGCAAAGGAGTTACGCGCAGAGGTGGCTCGCTGCAAGTGCTGAGTCAGCTCATCCACCTTCTTTTCAATAATTGAGACCTTGTCCAATCGACTGGCCATTAATTCCAGGTCGACTGATGCGGACAGGCCCTGCGTCTCATGTGCTCCCTTAAGATTCGTCGCTGCGCGGGTATTCGTCCTGTCGAATAATCCCATGGAGTCATTGTTGATGGAGTTCTCGCACATGTTTTCGAGAATCTCCCATACGGTGTCTTCATGTTGACCCATGATGTTTCCTCCGCAGGTTGCATTGACGAAAAGGCGGATGTCCTCACGGAGTCCCTGGTAAAAAGATTGGACTTGTTCCCATTTAGGAACTCCGTGATGGGGGCACTTCCTCATGAGATCCTGAAAACGATCCCATGCCTCATGGAGAGGTTCTCCTGATTGTTGAGTGAAGTGTGTAATCTGATGGCGCAAGGCGTTGGTCCGACCAACGGGAAAGAACTTTTTCAAAAACTCGGATTGAAGTTCTTCCCAAGTGTTGATCGGCCGGGTCTGAGTTTGATACCAATGGGCGGCCTTGTCCATAAGAGAAAAGGAGAACATCTTCATGAGAAGAATATCCCGATTTTGCGCATCTGATCCAAAAGTGTGGGCCAGATGCTTAAGCTGTTTGATGTGCTGGAAGGGATCTTCAGAATTAAGCCCATGGAATTTAGGTATAGCGTGAATCATGTTGGGCTTTAGTTCGGAATCAGGTCCTCCAATCGGGATTCTAACTCGAGGCTCAATTGCCACCGCAGCAGGATTGTAGTGGTCCCGCATCATAGGACGCTGTGGTGGGTGTACGAAGTTTTGGAAGAGGTCATTGAGTCGCTGGAGCTGGTGTTCCAGATTATTTTCTTCCTCAACTGGCTGAGCCATGATGGGGGAAGAAGAAGAACTTGGTTCTGAATCAGAAGAGAGAATAATGTGAGGGTGTTGCTGCACAAACACGGGTGTCGAGGCTTGGCCTTGACGAGAGTGAATTTCTAAAGGAGGTCTTAAGGGTGGTCTTAGAGACCTCCTTCCGTACATGCACAGTTGGGAGAGGTAAGTTTAGAAGGTGATGGACCCAATCAAGACACCCAAAAATGTGTTGGGTGACTATAGAGGTGCGGGGCAGATGGACCCCTTGATCAGAAAGATCGTCCACCTGAGAATTACCTGGGCAGCCAGAGAGGGAGAGTCCCGCGAAGACCCCTACACGGTAGAGCGTCCCCACGGGTTACAGGGTTTCCCCCACCCGACCTCTCTTGTCACTGCGGTTCCAGGTAGACCAGAATGGGGATCTTGACCTCTTAAGTCTACCAATTTTAAGATCAGGGTGCTTAAGGTTTCACTTGAACTTTAGTCTTTTTAAGTGCAAAGAGTGACCTAATTTAAGGTTGGTTAACCCAAGGGGTCAACTTTACCTATTGTTTTCTTCAAGAGCTTTTAGGTCCTGTCTTTTAGGGTTCAAGTGTTTAGAGAGAGCCAATTGTTTAGGATTTTTCTTGTATAGGTATTTTCAGACAAGGGCTTGGGCACACTTCATTTGGTTTTCTCAATTCTTGAGTTAAGTAGTGTGTCTCTAAATCCCTAGTGTTGGATCCTAGGTTGGCTCTACTTGGTCCAGTTAATTCTTTGTTGGGTAATTAGGGCTCAAGCAAGAATGTGTTAGCCCTTAAATACCCTTGATAGTGTGCAGAAATAATGAGTTGAAAACATGCAACTCTTATGGTTACTAAATATGGAAGACAGGTTAGCCCTATATTGCTTGTTCTTTTCTTTTCTTTTTCTTTAGAGTGTAGGGGTTAATAGTGAGAGAAAAGATTTACCTGTCTTCGGAGTGGTTGTCGTGTGGTTGCTTGTCTTCTTGAGTTCCTGTAGCTGCATAAAAGAGAGGAGATTATCAGAAATTAAAAGATACAGGAATGTTTACCTCTAGAATAGCCGTTGCTCCCCGGCAACGGCGCCAAAATGATGGGGCGTCGGTTTCCGTTGTTAATTCGTTGTAGTAAAGCCGGTTGTTACCAACGTTTCATATAAAAATTTTTTACTCGGAAAAATAAAAGAGTTCCCGAGGTCGAACTCAGGGAGCAAGTTGTATTCTAGAGATATACAAGTTCTATTACAAAAATAAAGAGAGAGAGAGAGAGATGAAAAATTGGCTTCTGCTTCTTTTCTTCTTTCTTCCTCTTTGTTTTTGGTTCTTCCTGTTCTTCTTCTTCTTCTTCTTTTTCTTCTGCTTTCTTCAGATTTTCCCCTCGTGCTCTTCTTCTTCTGTTCTTCCTTGTTTCCTTTCTTTCTTTTTCGTCAGATCGTCTTCTTCTTTTCTTGCTTCTTGCTTCTCTTCATTCCTTCTTCTTCTTTGTCTTCACCTGCCTTGACCTCTCTTTTTCTTCTTTGGCGATGGCCGTTGCTCTTCCTTCTTCTTCAGCGGGTCTTCTTCTTCTTTGGCTGCTGACCTTCCGTCGTCTGCCCCGGTGCTGAGACGACTTAACAATGCCTTCGCTACAGTGCAGCAGCTCCTTCTTCTTCAGCGGGTCTGCTTCTTCTTCTTTGGCCTGCACACTTCAGAGCTCATTCGTCAAGAGGCAAAAACCTATGCTACCCCCCTCCCCCGCGTATCTCTCTCTCTGAAATCACTCTTCGGAAGCTCTCCCAGAGCGCTATCGGGTAATCGGGTTCGGGTCAGGCCCGGGTCCAGGCCCACCGGCGTGCGTGGTGGGCGAGGAGTGCAGGTCAGTCTAATCGGGTCGGGCCAGGTCCGCGGAGCGTGGTCACGGACGAGGCCGAGTCGGGTCGGGTCGGGTGAGAGGGACCTCACCCCGTGGTAACTGAGGCAAACAGATGGTGGCAGTTTTTCAATTTATGTGGGTGCGTGGCTTCAGAAGGTTCCGAGGTGGGACTATCCGCGCACCCGTTTCTCTCACGCCTGCAGCAGGGATGGTGCTCCCAATTGCATCGGCTGTTGAGGCGTACAGCTCCAATCGAGGGCCAGGGTGTGTGCGTGAGACTCTTCCGCGCTGGCCGTGGCTATTCAATCTGGGATATCTCGGCTTGGAGCAACCTCGAGCAGGCTTCGAGCTTCCTCGCCAATGGCGGTCAAAGCCTGGAACCTGAAACCAATGGC
Organism: Thalassia testudinum; assembly: GCA_037157565.1. Classification (NCBI taxonomy): domain Eukaryota; kingdom Viridiplantae; phylum Streptophyta; class Magnoliopsida; order Alismatales; family Hydrocharitaceae; genus Thalassia; species Thalassia testudinum. Next base: position 82,590,260 of record JAZHRO010000024.1, read on the forward strand.
ACGGCCTCTCGGCCAAATCAGACAGGCGGGGGACCTTCGCCGTGGCACGGCGAAGGTGGTCAGGGGGTCTGCAGGGGGCGAGATGGAGCTGTTAGGTCGTCCTAGGTCAGACTGTGAGCGAGGGAGTGGGTGTGTTCGGTGGGTCTGCAGAGGGTGTTTGGTGGGAAGTGGAGGGGCGGAAGAGGATCAGGGTGAGGAGGCGGAGGTTCTGCGGTGGTCGGCGAGCCGTGTGGGTCGCTGAGGTGATGGGAGCGGCTCGCCGGAGGGTGGTTGGAGGCGGAGAGGACGAGGGTGAACAGGGTCGGTAGAGGGCTTAATTGACTAAATCGAAAGCGGGGAAAGAAAGAGGAGGAGAAGGGGAGTAAGTCTAACTTAACTGCAGGGACGAAGGGGGAGGAACAGGGCGACAGTCGTATCGACTGTCGCCGGAGAAGATGATGCTCAGAGAGAGGGGCGGCGGCGAGCAGAGGGCTGGAGAGGCGCCAGCTGGGTGCGGCGTGGCGCGGGAAGAGCAGGGGGGAAGGTCTCTGCTGCTGGTAGTGCGGCAGAGCGACGAGGTGGAGGGGGAGGAAGTCGCCGGAGCTGGTGAGCGTCTGCCGGAGGAAGAAGAGAGGAAAATTGGGGGTTTTCTCCGTCAGATCCAGGCTGCCTTGGTCGGTGGAGCGGCGGGGGGTATTTATAGGGTTGAAGCAGGGAGGAAGGCGGAGGGAGACGACGTGTCTCCCTCGCCGGAGCATGGTCGGAATTCGAACCCATACCGTCCGTGCGTTCGCACGGCCGGTATGGGGGGCTACAGTGACCATGGGGGTGCTCCTGCGACGGCTGACGACGCAGGGCACCCCCGGTACACTTGCCAGGTCCTCCACCTCACCCTGCGCGGCGCCATGCTCCGCGCAAGGTCGCCGGAGCATGGTGCTGGCAGGGTTTTGCAGGAGGGACCTGTTTGCAAAGAACGAAGGAGAGTTAGGGGCCTAAATGCGAGGGTTCAAAAGTTGAGGGCCAAAGAGTAAATATATGAGGACCAAAGTGTAAATTCGGTCAAGGAGGTTTCTTCTTAGGCTCAAGTTTTTATACATGACTAATTAGGACCTAAGGAATCTGATGGTGAATTTTATTTTCATATTAAACCTTGTTTGACCGGTTAATTTGCGCAAAAACCCAAATTAAGTTATTAATTGGCCATGGTTCTCAATGTAGGTCAAAATGGGTTCTAAAGGCCAAATTGAAGGTTCTAAACCCTAGAGATTATTTTTCTATGAATTTTAGAGGGTTTATTCTATTTTTACTTTGCCTCGAACCTTGTGAATTGAAGTGGGTTGTTTTAGGGTTACAGATTATCATTTGGTTCCTTGGAAGTGCTGTAGCCCTTGCTAGATCATCTCATCCCACTTTTATTCTTATTAAGCTGTTTTGACCTGTGTTTGGGCCCAGAATTACCCCGTATGCAGATTATACTGGTAAAATTGCACTTTTACCCCTTGTGACTGGTTTTCTTCTCAAACTCAGAATTCTCTGAGTTAAGCCTTTCCTTGAGATATATAGGAGCTTTTATCCTTTGTATTGGGTCAAAATGAGCTAGTTATGGCTCATGATGAGGTTCTCATCAGCGGCTTCACGCGAAGCCTTCTCCCCAGCTGCGAGCCTGATGCTTTGTCGAAATGCCTCGCAAGGCCTGGGAGTCGAATCTGGGCGTGGCGCTGGGCGTGGCGCGCCTGCAGCTGCAGGCGGAAGCAGCTCCTTCTGCACGGCAATGGCGGCGGAGGTCGAGTGGCCTGTTCACAGCAAAACGGCCTCTCAGCCTAATCAGAAGGTGCCGGGAGCTTCGCCAGAGTGCGGCGAAGCTCGTGTGGGTGGTGGCGAGGCGTGGGGCGGCGTGCAAGGGCTGCCCTAGGTCGGACTGTGGGTCGGAGGATGGGTTTGTTCGATGGGGTTGCAGAGGGTGATGTGGGGGAAGTGGAAGGGCGGGGATTGATCAGGGTGAGGAGGCGGAGGTTCTGCGGTGGTCGGCGAGCCGTGTGGGTTGCTGGGGTGATGGGAGCGGCTCGTCGGAGGATGGCCGGAGACGAAGGGGGTGACGGTGGACAGGAGCGGTCGAGGGTTTAATCAAATAAAAGACAGTGAGGAAAAGAAAGAGGGGGAGATGGGGAGCGAGTTCTGACCTAGCTATGGAGACGAAAGGGGCCGGGGCAGGGCGACAGTCGTATCGACTGTCGCCGGAGAAGAAGATGCCCAGGGGAAGGGGCGGCGGCGAGCAGAGAGCCGGAGAAGCGCCAGCTGGGTGCGGCGTGGCGCGGGAAGAGCAGGGGAAGAAATCCCTGCTGCTGGTATTGCGGCAGAGCGAAGAGGAGGAGGAGGAGGAAGAACCGTCGGAGCTGGTGGGCGTCTGCCGGAGTGAGAGGAGAGGAAAGTTGGGGGTTTTCTCCGTCAGATCCGAGCTGGGAAGAACGGTGGAGCGACGGGGGTATTTATAGGGACCGAATCAGGGAGGAAGGCGGAGGGAGACGACGTGTCTCCCTCGCCGGAGGACGCCGGAGATGGAAACCCATACCGTCCGTGCGTTCGCACGGCCGGTATGGCGAGTTACAGCGACCAGGGGGGTGTCCCTGCGACGGCTGACGACGCAGGGCACCCCCTGTTTACTCGCCAGGCTCTCCCCCTCACCCTGCGCGGCGCCATGCTCTGCACAAGGTCGCCGGAGCATGGTGCTGGCAGGTTTTGTAGGGGGGACCTGAACGCAAAGAACGAAGGAGAGTTAGGGGCCAAAATGCGAGGGTTCAAAAGTTGAGGGCCAAAAAGTAAATATATGAGGACCAAAGTGTAAAGTTGGTCAAGGAGGTTTCTTCTTAGGCTCAAGTTTTTATACATGACTAATTAGGACCTAAGGAATCTGATGGTGAATTTCATTTCTATATTAAACCTTGTTTGACCGGTCAATTTATGCGAAAACCCAAATTAAGTTATTAATTGGGCATGGTTCTCAATGTAGGTCAAAATGGGTTCTGAAGGCCAAATTGAAGGTTCTAAACCCTAGAGATTATTTTTCTATGAATTTTAGAGGGTTTATTCTATTTTTACTTTGCCTTGAACCTTGTGAATTGAAGTGGGTTGTTTTAGGGTTACAGATTATCATTTAGTTCCTTGGAATTGCTGTAGCCCTTTCTAGATCATCTCATCCCACTTTTATTCTTATTAAGTTGCTTTGACCTATGTTTGGATCCCGAATTACCCTGTATGCAGATTATACTGGTAAAATTGCATTTTTACCCCTTATGACTTGTTTTCTCCTTAAACTCAGAATTCTCTGAGTTAAGCCTTTCCTTGAGTTATGTAGGAGCTTTTATCCTTTGTATTAGGTCAAAATGAGCTAGTTATGGCTCATGATGAGGTTCTCATCAGACACCAAAGAAGAAGAAGAAGGAAAGAAAGAAGAAAGAAGGACTGAAGAAGAAGAGAAAGCTAAAGAGGAAGCTGAAGAAATAACCAAAGGAAGAAGCAATAGAAAGACAAATCAAACACTTTTATCCAATCTTCTCAATTTCTCTCTTTTGCTACATTTTAGTATTCATAAACTTATGCTTTATATTTTGAATTAGATTTTGAGTAGATTTAAGTGTTCAAATTGCATCTATTATTGAGATTAGTATGAATTCCATTTGCTCCCTGTGTTCGACCTCGGACTTAACATTCGAGTAATAAAATTCTTATTTGTCTTCAAGGTGATTTCAACTATATTACGACACATCATTTATTCTTTATAAATCGATCTCGCCCTCTATTAAACACGTGACTTCCAAAAAATTAATTTGTATCTATGAGGAGGTTGGAGAGTTGCACACTTCAAATACAAGCCCAGAATCATAATCCAAATTCAAAATCCAATTTCCATCACACAGGTCTTGTAATCATCCCAATAAGGCTCAGATCCAGATTTTAGGTTAAGGGTGTGGGTTGGATCACTAGAATCTAGGTTGGGCTCTACAGGGATGTCAAAATTGCTTTCAAGAGTCACCTTATCAAAATAAGGGACATAATTTACAGCCTCGAGAGATTCTGATTTAATCTTAGTATCACAGGTGTCTGGGAGATCTAAGCTCGGTGAACTAGGCTTTCAATTTTCTAGGGTTGCTTCGAGATTGGGAACACCTGCAATCGGATCCTCCCAACCCATCTCAAGATCAGGTGTAGCAATTTGTTCATAATTTGAATTAGATTTCATTTAGGTTGAGGCTTGTTAACAACCTTGATCGTCACACCCGAGATTTGGGAAATTACGTGGATTACTGGAATTACTCGAAGATGTCATCTTAAATTCTGACGGGTATTTTTGATCAATGGTTATATATAACCCATTCAACAATTCTCCCCGTTCTTTCAAAAAATTTTGGCGTTCTTCCAAAACTGAAGGATTTGACCAATATTGCAAACAATCATTGTTGTGTAATTTCACCAATTCACTATGTTTTGCTAATAGATGATCCCGGGTTGAACCGTGTTTCATTTGTGTCCATATTATCCCTACACAGTTTGTGATGAGGTATGTTGTTTTTGCAAATTTTTCCAGCATGTCCCTTCTATAATATTATTCATGATTTCTATAGGCATTCTCGATTATCTTTTCTTTCATACTCATTTAGGACTCCGATTTTCTAAATAGTCTTCCTATACAGCCAGGCTGTATTTTTTTTTAATCAAATGGTGGAATCAAGCGGTAGAATCAAAACACAAGATTAGATTTGAAGCTGATTAGATTAGATTTAGAGATCCTCAAGAAGATCAAATGAGGCCTCTTAGGTTAAAAACCTAATAGCCTTTCTGTGTATGTGTTCTAAATAGAAGGGATGAGGTACTGGATGTGAATTTTGACTGAATCAAGGCACCCAAAGAATTTTGGATGACTAAGGCAATTTCGAGGCAATTGATACCTCTGAATTAGAAATTCACACACCCGAGAATTACTTGGGCAACCAGGAAGGGAGAACCCCGCAAAGACCCCTACACGGAAGAGCATCCCCACGGGTTATAGGGTTTCCCCCACCTGACCTTCCTTGTCACTAAGGTTCCAGGTAGACTGGAATGTACAAACTTAAGACCTTAAGTCTACCAATTTTATGTCCTAATTTGTACCTTGAGTCTCACTTGATTAAAAGTTAGTTCAACTTGTGACCTAATTTTGAGGTTGGCTGGCCTACAATGTAGACCAACTTCACCTGACCTGCCCTAAAGATGGTAGAATGAGATCTAGGTCATGACCTAGAAATCACCTTGATTTTACTTTTAGGTTATTAGGTCCAAGATTTTAAGAGTTCAAGTGAAATTAGAGCCTGATTTTAGGATTTTTCTGATTAGATCTTTTCAATCAAGGGCTCCAGTAGCACACAAATGCGGGAAGGTAACTTTCCTTTAATTTAGGCAAAAATGTGTACTAGCACTCCAAACCCTAATGTCAAACCCTAACTGGCTCTATTTTGCATCCAATTTGATCTCAACATGTACACCTTGGACTCAAACAAGATGGTGAGTAGTCCAAGATGATCAGAAATTAAGCGTGATCCCTAATAGGCACACAGAATTTGGGGTAGGGAATTCTAAATAAAATAATCTCAATCTTCAATCAGATTTGAAAAAAATTTCGTAAATCAAGAAACTTGCCTTTTAAATGATAATTATTATGAAAAATAAGGCAGGTGATTCCTAATTGATTGCTTTCTTTTTTGTCTTCCCAAGATTAAGAGGTTGATTAGGATAGAATAGAGAAGTTACCTGCCTTGGAGTGGTTAATTTGCGCGGAAGATCTCGTGAAGTACCTCACAAAATCACAATAAATCAAACAGGGTAAGTTAGTGCTCAGATATAAAATTATAGCAAGAGATAGTGGTGAATTGTGCATTGCTCCCCGGCAACGGTGCCAAAATGTTGTTAGTGCTAAATCAAGGGGTTTTAAAAGATACGTTCGTTGTAGTAATAATTCCTCAAAAATAGCTTGAAAAATAGATAAAATTTATAACTCGAATGTCAGAAATGAAGTCCGAGGTCGTTCGTTGGGAGAAAATATGGAATTCAATCGCTAATCTCAACAAATAATATAAATGAGAATAATTAATTACTCAAAAACTAAGATGCAATGTAAAACATGAGTATATGAAGAGTCAAAAAGAAATCTAGACAAAATAATGGTGATTTGGATTACCAATTATTAATCTAACACATATCAAACAATTACTCAAATATAATCAATTGAAGGAACTGATGATCAATCAGACGTCTTAAAAGAAGTTTCTACAGTGCTCCTTTTGTTCTATTCTTCTTCTTCCTTGCCTTCTCTGCCTTGGTTCTTCTTTCTTCTTCTTCTTCTCTGCGGGCACAGGCCCTCTTCCTTCTCCTTTCTTTCTTTCTTAGCTTCTCTGCCTTGCCTTTTCTTTCCTTCTTTCCTTGTCTTTGTCTCTTATGCATAAGGGGCACCTTACGAAATTGGCTAAGTGTAAGCCAATGCACAACAGCGCAAAACCCCCCTTAACCCCCACTCTCTTCCTTCCTCTCCACTTCTCAAAGATAATCGGGTAGTCGGGTATCGGATCAGAGCGCACCCGGGACCAGGGCTGCAGGTGCGGTTGCAGCTGACTTGTGGGCTTAGGCAGGTAATCAGGTCAGAGCCAGGCCCGCGTGCAAGGTGTCACGGGCGAGGTGTGTGATGGGTAGCGGGGGACCTCACCCCCCCGTGTATCTTGAGGCGCTTAGCTCGAACAACAAAAAACTAATAAGGTGCTACACTCGCTCCTGTCTTTCCAAGGTGGGACTAATCCCCACCCCTTTTGCTCACATGCACTTGTGAATAAAGTTGTCTTCGATTGGAGTAGTAGCAGGTGGTGTGGTCTCCAATTGACCGCCTGGGCGTGTGCCTAGAAGCCTTTCGCGCGATCTGGTGCCTACGCCTGAAGCTGGCAATGGAAAGAGACCTTCTTCGAGCTCCTCAAAGGAACTCTGTTAATGGCAACGACGGGGTATACCTGAAATCTAAGAATATGGGTGCTAAGCCCTAGTTAAAATGCTCTAGAGGATCATTGGTGGATGAGGAATGCAGTGGTGGTGGTTTTGTAGCGTGGGAGTAGGTGTAGTGGCCGGACGATGACGGAGACGGTCGTGAGAAGGTGGGTTGTTTGGAGGCGTGTTTGGGTGAGTGGAGTGGTGAATAGGTAGAGGGCTTTTGATGAGGGGAGTACGGTAGAGCTTGTGGACTAGTTGGCAAGGGGGATGGACATGTGTGGTGGATAGGAACCCTCGCCGGAGTGGTCGTCGGAGATGGAGGGGATGAAGGTGAACGATGTTGTCGAGGGTTTGTTTTTGGGTTTTTGGGGTGTAAAACTAACCTAAGAGTACTAAGGAAACTAACTACCTATTCTAAGTGGACGAAAGGAGGGAGAACAACACCGGCATTGGTAGGCCGGCACTGGAGAAGGGAACTGCTCCGTAAGGTAGCGGTGACGAAGAACGGGTAGAGACGCTCCTGATTTGGCCTTCGAGGAGCAGATGAAGGAGACGGAGATATTGGCGCTCCCAATTTGGCTATTGGGATGTTGGTGACATTGGGGGAAGAAGATTGCTGGAGCTAAGGTGGAGCGGGGTCAGTGGTGGAGTTTTGAAGAGGGTTTTGGCTCGAAACCTTGCTGAGGAGAACGGGTAGGCCCTGGGGATCCTTATATAGGCCTCAAGAAGCGTTTAGAGCTTGGAAGCCAAGCTTCCAAGCTTGGAAGGCTCGCCAAAGTTGGAAACCCGCTCCTTTGAAGGATTCGCATGATACATTGGGCGATTTTTGGGACTTCGAATCTAGCTAAAAAGGAAGCTAATTTCTTGACGAATTCCCCTTTCAAATCTGAGAAGGATTCGTCAAGAAATCAAAGATCTCGCCAAATGAAACTCGTTGGAGTTGTAGGATTAGGATTCTAGGGCATCAAGGACCTGTTTGAATAAGAAGATGATAAATTTGGGGGGTTTTGTGTAAGAAATTCGAATGCTGAGGGGCCATGTGAGATAAAGGAAATCAAACTTGGACCAAATTGCAAAGTAAGTTAAGATGATCTTAGATTGGGTCAAAATTTTGGTAAAAACCAAATTTCAACCCAATGAATACAATGGTGAAGTTAGATTTAGGTTTTGACCAAGTTTGGCTGGATAATTTATGTAAAAATCTAAATTAGGGCAACTATTCATCTGAGATTCTGTTTTATGTCAAAGCAGGTTCTGATGGTCGAATTGAAGGTACCAAACCCTGGAGAATATTTTTCTATGTTTTTTAGGGGTTTTATGTGAATTTTATCCTAACCATAACCTCGGTAGATTAAGTGAGTCTATTTTTGGGGTTTCAAATGTCATTTAATTCTCAAAACGCGCAAAAACCCATTTCTGTCTACATGGACCTACTTGTTAGACATTTAAGACCATTTGACCTTTAATTAACCCCTGAGAAATCCCATGATTGTTCTGCAATTGAGATATGCTGTTAAAAGTGCAGTTTTACCCCTGTTTTCTTGGTATTCTCTCATAATGGATTTGCAGTGAATTAGGGCTCTCTGGCGGCTATATAGGAGTATTTATTCTTTGATTATGCCTAACTAAAGCTAGATATGGCTAATGATGATGTTATCATCACCTGGTCAGAGTAAGGATCCTCAAATGAGAATGAATCAGTGGAGTATGTGAGATCCCTACGAGCGTGATTAGAGAAGGATGGGATGTGATTAGTAGTCTGATCAAAGTCTGAAACCCGATCAAAATGTGGCGAGGAATCATATGCTATCGGATCATCGAGAGGAGATTTAGAGTAGAAATTGAGTCTGGTTGCTGGTCGGGGTTGGGTTCGAATCTGAGCGGGTTCGTATGTACTATAGAAGAAGTGGCTTCAAGGATAACTGTATGTGAGGGCTCCTCTAGAAAATGTTCAAAGGTAGGCGTATCTAGAGAGTCCTCATAGAACCCATCAAAATCAAATTTAAATGCCTGGAGAGTGCTTATAGGATCAAGGAAATTTGAGTCAAGAAAAGATTCAAACTCTGGATTGTAGATACTCTCAGCAATTACTGTTTCTGGTTCCTAAGGATCAAAAAGAAATGATTCCATCTCAATGGAACCTGATTTTGAATCAATGATCTTGGGATCATGGACCTCAGAGTCAGAGTCGAAGAATGGATCATGTATGCTGAGGTCGTAGATTGGTTTAGAGTTGTCAGGAAACAACAATTCTCCGAAATTAGGGTAAGATTCGAAATCGTCGGAGAGCTTGCGAGCATCATGTTTTGATTTGATTCGGGATCAGAGGTTCCACCACTGAAAAAATCAAGATGTGGAGAATCAGCAACCTGACTTGGTTCTAGCCTATTCTCTGATTCTGAGCTCAAAAAGGTGTCCCTATTAGGCATAGGTTTGATTTCTTGGCTTGTAGGGAAGACACAATCAAAACCCAACTCTTCCAGCTCCTCGATTTCTGTATCGTAGATAGGCGTGACTTTCGAAAAATCAATCTGTATCTCTAAGGTGGTTGGAGAGGTGCACTCATCAAATACAGGCCCAGAATCATAATCCAAATTCAAAATCTGATTTCCATCACATGGGGTCGTGTAATCATCCCAATAAGGCTCAAATCCAGATTCTAGATTAAGGGTGTTGGTTGGATCACTAGAATCTAGGTTGGGCTCTACAGGGATGTCAGAATTACTCTTGAGAGACCTTATTAGAATAAGGGACGGAATTCACACTCTCGAGAGGTTCTGGTTCAATCTTAGTATCACAGGTGTCTGGGAAATCAAAACTTGGTGAACCAGGCTCTTGTATCTCTAGGGTTGGCTTGAGATTGGGAACACCTGCAATTGGATCCTCCCAACCCTCATCAAGATCAAGAATGTCAATTGCTATGAAATTTGAATCTGAATTCATTTGGGTTGGGGATCCACAACAAAAATTATCATTGAACCTGGGATTTGGGAAATTGTGTTGATCATTAGACTTACTCCAAGATGTTTTATTAACTTCTGACGGGTATTTTTTATCAATGGTTCTATATAACTTATTTAGCAATTCTCCTTGTATTTCTAAAAATTCCTGGATTTTTTTCCGGAAATGAAGGGTTTGACCAACATTGCAAACACTCATTGTTGTGAAATTTCACCAATTCACTGTGTTCTGCTAGTAGATTATCCCAGGTTGAACCGTGGTTCATTTGTGTCCATATTATCCCTGCACGATTTGCAATGATGTTTGTTGTTTTTAGAAATCTTTCCTGAATGTCCTTTTTATAATATTCTTCATGGTTTCTATAAGCATTTTCAATTATCTTTTCTTTTATGCTCATTTGGGACTCAAGTTTCTTAAACAGTCTGCCTACATAGCCAGGCTGCATTTTTGAATCAAATGGTGGAATCAAGATGTAGAATCAAGAATAGATTGGAAGCTGATCAGATCCGAAAGAAATCCTTAATATGATCTGTGTATGTGCTCTAATAGAAAAGATGGGGACTGGATGTGAAATTGACCCAATCAAGGCACCCAAGGATTTTTGGATGACTAAGGCAGTTTCAAGGTTGATGATACCTCTGAATCAGAAAGTCGCACACCCGAGAAATACCTGTGCTGCCAGGAAGGGAGAGCCCCGCAAAGACCCCTACACGGTAGAGCGTCCCCACAGGTTACAAGATTTCCCCCACCCGGCCTTCCGTGTCATTGAGGTTCTAGGTAGACTGGAATGTACGAACTTAAGACCTTAAGTCTACCGATTTTATGTCCTAATTTGTGCCTTGAGTCTCACTTGATTATAAGTTAATTCAACTTGTGAACTAATTTGGAGGTTGGTTGGCCTATAATGTAGACCAACTTCACCTGACCTGCCTTAAAGATGACAGAATGAGATCTAGATCAAGACCTAGAAATCACCCTGATTTTACTCCCAGGTTATTAGGTCCAAGATTTTAAGATTCAAGTGAAATTAAAGCCTGATTTTAGGGTTTTTCTGATTATATCTTTTCAATCAAGGGCTTGGGTAGCACACAAATGCAGGAGGGTAACTTTCCTTTAATTCAGGCAAAAATGTGTACTAGCACTCCAAATCCTAATGTCAAACCCTAATCGGCTCTATTTTGCATCCAATTTGATCTCAACATGTACACCTTGGACTCAAACAAGAAGGTGAGTAGTCCAAGATGATCAGCAATTAAGTGTGATCCTTAATAGGCACAGGAAATTTGGGGTAGGGAATTCTAAATAGAATCGTCTCAATCTTCAATCAGAAAAATTTTTTTTGCAAATCAAGAAACTTGCCTTTTAAATGATAATTACTATGAAAAATAAGGCAAGTAGTTCCTAATTGATTGTTTCCTTTTTTTTGTCTTCCCAGATTAGGAGATTGATTAGGGAAGAATAGAGAAGTTACCTACCCTGGAGTGGTTGATTTGCGTTAAAGATCTCCTCGTGAAGTACCTCGAAAAATCACAATAAACAAAATAGGGCAAGTTAGTGCAAAAATATAAAAATATAGCAAGAGAATAGTAGCGAATTACGTGTTGCTCCCTGGCAATGGTGCCAAAATGTTGTTAGGGCTAAATCGAGGTTTAAAAGATGCATTCATTGTAGTAATAATTCCTCAAAATTAGCTTGAACAGTAGATAAGATTTATAACTTGAATGTCAGAAATGAAGTCCGAAATCGTTCGCTGAGAGAAAATATGGAATTCTTGCACTAATCTCAACAATTAATGTAAATGGGCACAATTAATTGCTCAGAATCTAATATGCAATGTATGGCATGAGTTATATGATGAGTCAAAAAGAATTCTAGACAAAATAATGGTGATTTAGATCACCAATTATTAGTCTAACACATATAGCAAATACTCAAATCATATCAACTATTCAAACCAAGTGCACAGTGCACTCCCTATCAAGGGAATTAGATGACAGATTCTTTCAGCTAGACGACTTAAGTGTCCACTGTAACAGTGCCAAGAGGGCACTGTACTTCTTCTTCTTTCTCTACTCTGTCTTCTTCACTTCTCCTTTCTTTGCGTGCACAAGCCTTCTTCCTTCTTGTTTGTACAGGCTAACTCGAGGGTTTTGAAAGATGCGTTCGTTGTAGTAATAATTCCTCAAAAATATCTCGAACAATAGCTAATATTTATAACTCGAATGAAGTCAAGGTTGTTCGCTGAGAGAAAATATGGAATTCAATCGCTAATCTCAACAAATAATATAAATGAGCACAATTAATTACTCAAAATCTAATATGCAATGTAAAACATGAGTATATGATGAGTCAAAAAGAATTCTAAACAAAATAATGGTGATTTGGATCACCAATTATTAGTCTAACATATATAGCAAATACTCAAATAATATCATTATTCAAACCAATGCACAGTACACTCCATCAGACGCGAGAGTCTTTAACCAGATGGCTTAGGTCAGCCTTACTGTAGTGCCAAGAGGGCACTATACTTCTTCAGCTTCCTCTTCTTTCTTCTGTCTCTGCTCTGTCTTCTTTCTCTGCTCTTTCTTTCTGTCTCTGCTCTCCTTCTTCTTCTCTTGCCCTTCTGATGCACAGGGGAAACTCTCCTCTTTAAATTCGGCTAAGTGTCGAGAACACTGAAGAGTAAAACCCCCCTTAACCCCATGCACTCTCTCTCTTTCCTTCTCCACTTCTTCTCTCAGGGTTCTCTTTCACGCCCTCCTAGGGCCATGCACAGTACCAAGTCATCGGTCTAGAGCGCACCCGAGACCAAGGCTGCAGACATGGGGTAACAGTCGAGGTGTACGTGGGCATAAGTGGGTAAACGGGTCGAAGCCAGGCCCGCGTGCATAGTGTCATAGGCGAGGTGTGTGCGGGGAGCGTGTGGGGGACCTCACCCCCCTGTGTGTCGAGGCGATAAGCCGATGCAAGAAAAATAATTTATAGCACTCCAGCGGTTCCTGTGTTTTCGAGGTGGGACTAAATCCCACTGCCTTCTTCACGTAGCTGGTAGCAGGTGGAGGTTTGTTCAATTAAAGCTGAAGCGGGTGGTGTGGTGCCCAATTGACCATCTGGGCATGTGCTTGGAAGTGTTCCGCGTCACCTAGGGATGTTGCCTGGGGCTCAAGACGCCTGGAGCTCGAAGAACGAAGGCAGCAATGGCGAAGGTGGCGGAGCTCCGATGAAGACACCTGCAAATAAGAATATGGCCTTGTGGCCTAGTCAAATGGTTCAGTAGCTTCGCTGTAGCACGGCAAACGTGGTGGTGTGAGTGATGTAGCGCGAGGATGCATGTAGGGGGCTGGCGAAGTCGGAATAGGTCGGAGATGATGGGTTTGTTCGGTGGAGGGTTCGGGTGAATGGTGGAGCAAAATAAGAGAGGGGTTTTATAGAGGGTGGTGTGGTGGAGCTTGCGGGATGGGTGGCAAGCCGTATGGAACGGTGTAGCGATGGGATCACCTCGTTGGGGGAGCAACTGGAGACAGGGAAGACGAGGGTGATAGCGTGTATCGAGGGGATATTTTTGGGTTTTTGGGGTAGGAAACTAACCTAAGGATCTAAACTAACTAAACTAACCCTAATATAATAGATGAAAGGGGGAGGACGACACCGATGTTGGTAGGCCGACACTGGGGAAGAAAGTTCTCTGGTAGGTAGGACGATCACGACGACAAAGGTTGGGAAGCTCCTACTGGTACGGCCAAGAGCGGAAGAAGTCGAGGGGAAGGAATCCGCCGCTGGTATTGCAGACAGACGACGAGGGAGATCGAGAGGAGTCGCCAGAGATCGAGGAGCTATTTAGTTGAAATAGGAGAGAGGGATGTGGAGGATTTCTAGCCAAATCGAGCTTAGGGTGGACAACGTGCACTGGGGGTCCTTTTATAGGTCTCTAGAGGGTGATTAGAGCTTGGGAAGCAAGCTTACCAATCTTGGAAGGCTTGCCAGAGTTGGAAATCTATGAGATACCGGAATCTCTCATGCATTCGCATGAGAGATTGGGAAGGATGTTGGGCTCAAGACCAAATTCGTTGGAAACGGAATTTCCTAAAGAGTCTCCGGTTCAATTTTGGGAAAGTTTCATTGATCTATCAAGGAGAACTCTCCAAATGAAGCTTGTCGGAGTAGGATTCTTGAGCGATAATGGTGGAAGGACCCATTTGTAAAGAACGATGATAAAGTTAGGGGCCTTTTTGTAAGGAATTCGAAAGTAGGGGTATGTGTGTGAGAGAAAAGACTTAGACTGGACTAAATTGTAAACTAGGTCAAAATAATCTCAGATTGGGTCTAAATTTTGGCACAAACTTAATTCGGATCCAAGGAATCCAATGGTGAAGTCAGATTTAGATTTTGACCAAGTTTGACGGGTAAATTATGCAATTACCCAAATTAAGGTAACTTTCCGTCTGAGACTCAGTTTTATGTCAAAATGGGTTCTGATGGTCAAGTTGAAGGTACCAAGCCCTAAAGAATATTTTTATATAAATTTTAGAGGATTTAGGTGAATTTTAACTTGAACATAACTTTAGTTGATTAAGCAGATCTATTTTAGGGTTTCATATGTCATTTAATTCCTGAAATGTGCGAAAATCATTTTCTATCTGTATGGACGTACTTGTTAGATATTTAAAACCATTTAACCTTTAATTAACCCTTGAGAAATCCCGTGATTGTACTACAATTGAGATATGCTATTAAAACTATAGTTTTACCCCTGTTTTACTATATTTCCCTCAGAATGGATTTGCAGTGGATTACGTCTCTCTGGTGGATATGTAGGAGCATTTAGTGATGGAATATGACTAAATAAAGATAGATATGGCTAATGATGACTGATGAGAGCCTCATCATGAGCCATAACTAGCTCATTTTGACCCAATAAAGAAGATAAAAGCTCCTACATAACCTAGAAGAAGGCCTAAATGAAGGAATAAGTGCTCTGAGAAGAAAACATGAATTAAAGGTTAAAACTGCAATTTTACCATTGCAGTGCATAAACAGGATTTCTTAGAAGCAAAATATAGGTCAAATGGTCTAAATAAGATAAAAAGCGTGTTGAGTCAATCAGAAATGGGTTCATGTGCAATTTAGGAATTAAATGACATTTGGTAACCCTAAAGCAGACCTGCTTAAATCAACAAGGTTCCGGTCAGGATAAAAATCAAGTAAACCCTCTAAAAATCATGGAAAAATATCCTCTAGGTTTTAGAACACTTAATTTGGCCTTTGGAACCTAGTTTGACCTAGAATAGGGTCCTAGCTCATTAATTGACCTAATTTGAGTTTTTACGTAAAATATCCAGTCAAACGAGGTCAAACCTAAAATCCAACTTCACCATTGGATTCCTTAGGACCAAATTAGGTTTGTACCAAAATTTGGACCTAAAGGGAGGTCATCTTGACCTACTTTGCAATTTAGTACACCCAAATCACAATTTGGCCCCTATCTTTTGAAAATCATTGCAGAGAGCCCCCTAATTTTCTCTCCACCTTTGCAATCAAGTCCTGCCACCATTGTTGGGGCAGAATCGACCTCCGGCGAGGTTTAGAGAGGGAATACTCTCTGATTCCTCAGAGATCCCCTCCCAGAAATGGAAGGGAGATTCTCTGAGGAATTCCCTTCCATCTAAGGCCAATCACGATCTCTGGTGTAAACCGAATCTCTCGTGCGAACGCACGAGGGATTTGGGTATCCACCCTCTTTCCTTCTCCAGCGAGTCATCGGAGATAATTGCGCAGCCCTCCGCACACTAGAAAGTTCAGCCGGCACCTATAAAAGGATCCCCAAACCCGGCTGCTGATCTTCAGACTTGTCTTGGCGAAGATTCCCCCAAATTTTCCTCTCTTCCATCTCCGACCAAGGAACCCGCAAGCTCCGGCGACCTCCTCCCCTCCTTCTCGTCGCTCTGCTGCCATACCAGCAGCAGAGTCCACTTCGCCTCTTCCTCCCGCGTCGCGCCGTACCAAGCGCGCATTCCCCTGACCTCGTCCTCGTCGCCGCTCTCTCCCTCAGGGTTCTTCTTCTCCGACGACGGCAGCTACGAGCCATCCACTCCGCTTACTCCCTCCCTTCCAGAACACTCCAGATACATTCTCCATTTTTCGCTCTCTTTTCCCCCTTACATTTCATTTAATTGCCCCTCGACACTACCTGACCACCCTCATCTTCCACGTCACCGACCGATCTCCGGCGAGTCACCCCCATCATTCTGCCCCTCCACACGCCTTGCCAACCGTCTCATAAGCTCTGCCTCACCACAAGGAACAACCTCCGCCCATCCACCAGCCCTCTACGCCTCCACCACAGCCCCCCGAACACCCCCACACTTCCGGTCACAGGACGACCTAAGCACGCACGCCTAGGCCATCCCACGACCTGCGGCACCGTGCACCACCTTTGCCGTGCCACGGCGAAGGTCCCCAACTGGTCTGATTAAGCCGAGAGGCTTGTTTTGTGTTTGGCAGTATTCCAGCCCCTGCCACCATTGACGGTTGAAGCAGCTTAGGAGCAGCTCCAAGCTTCAGGACCTCTAGCCTTCAGGTGCAGCGGACTCGGGCGAGCAGTGCGAAGACATCGGGTCCAGCAAGGAGCGCAGCGACGTCCGCAGCCTTGGCAATCGAAGAAGAATCTTCTGCGGGTGCACACGAGAGCGGGGCTGGACTAATAGTCCCACATCGGTGAAATGAGAAGCGCAGGTATGATTTAAATTGCTTTTGTGTTACTATCTATTCTCCTCCGAACGCACAGGGGTAAGGTCCCTCACCTTACCCACGCTCGCCTCGTCCGCGGTTTCACCTCGCGGATCTGGTGGGCTCCGACCCGACCCAATCTGAGCACACCTCGTGCATCACCCACTCGCCGGTGCGCCTGGTCCCGGGTGCGAAATCCGACCCGATTACCCATGGCTCTGGGAGAGCGTCCTTGAGTGAATTTCAAAGAGAGAGAGAGACGTGCGGGTAGAGGGGCAGGGTAGGTTTTTGCTTCCACCTCTCTGTGCAGGCAGGCTGAACGTTGAGGAAAAGAGACTTAGCCGCAAGGAAGAAGAAGAGAAGAAGTAGAAGAAGAGGCTGAGAGAGGCAGAGAAGAGAAGGAAGAAAGCACTGCAGAGAGAAGGAAGAAGCCTTCGCAGGAAAGAGAAAAGAAGAGAAAGAAGTTCAAGGAAGAAGAAGACCTGTAGATCAGAAGAAAAGAAGAAGAGCCTACGAAGAAGAAGAAGAAGGCAGAAGAGAGAAGAGAAAGCAAAAATCAGAGAAGGCCAAGACAGAATCAAAACAGGAAGAAGAATAGTTGCATTTAAGACGTCTAATATAGAGATCAGACGTCCAATCCTGTTTCTTTTTATAACTCTCTTTGAATCAATTGTTTTTCATTTAAAAGTTGTATTCTTTAGTTTTTAAAAGTACTGAGATTGCTCCCTGTGTTCGACCTCAGATACTCCGATTTTCGAGTAATAAAATTCTCTACTTGTTTGAACGCTTTGTCGGCTATATTACAACGTGTTATCTTTTAAAACCCGATTAAGCGCGATAAACAATGACATTATCATCATACTCCCATGCCTAACTTTTGCTAGTCCCTTAGCAAAATCTTACGAAATTAGCTTGAATTCTAGACCATGTGTTCAGATCTCTGATATGTGCTTTTTTTTTGTTAGATTAGGTTAGAATGCCAATAGTATCCCTAAAGGTACTCAAGTACCAACCAAGATCCAGACCTGACCAGCTTTAGCCTCAGTCTGCCATGAAGGTTTCTAAGGCCAGCAGGAACTAACCTAAGGTTCGTTGAACTCCGTGGTTAAAGCACCCATGCTTAAAACATGGTTAGTCCCAATTCAGTTTGCAGTGCGTTTTTGTAAGAAAGAGATAGAAGAATATTTTGTATTTTTGGAGAGTTTTCTCTCTCTTTTCTTTTCTTTATTTCTAGCTTCATCTTGGCTTTACAACACGGTTTGCATCGGATTCTTAGCTCCCACCATCAATCCTCGGAGGGTCCTTAGTTTTCGATGCTTCGGGATAGCACTGCCCATGGAAACCCCCATATTTTTCGGGGCGAGATCAATGTTAAAATAATGTGTCATAGTATAATTGAAATCTCTCGAAAACAAATGAATTTTATTACTCGAAATTTTAAATCCGAGGTCGAACACAGGGAGCAAATTAGGGTCTAAAAATCAAGAGCACAACTTTCAAATTGGATATAATATGCAATAAAAAATCAGAGTTATAATGCAAGAAATGTAAATAAATCCACAAAATATCAATGTATATGAAGCACAAAAAATATGGATGTCTGATTTTGGAAATCAGACATCTTAAATGTGAAGTTCCTACAGTGCTTCTCTGATTTCCTTCTTTCTTTTCTTTCTTCTGTTCTCTATCTCTGACGGCCTTCTTTCTTCTTGGCTTCTTCTTCTTCTTTCTTTTTTGATTTCTATGGCCCTTGTCTTCTTCTTCTTTCTTCTTTTCTTTTCTTCTGCCTTCAGCTCCTTTGCAGCTTTCTCTTCTTCTACCTTGCCTTCTCCTTAACTTCTCTGGCAGCCACCCTTTTCTTCCTTGGCTTCCTCTTCTTTTCCTGAGAGAAAAACCTACCCCTACCCTCCCCACGATCTCTCTTCTTCCTTCTCTCTTAGGCTCACTCTCCCAGAGCCTTCTTGGGTTATCGAGTCGGGTATGTGCGCCCGGGACCAGACCTACCAGCGTGCGTGGTAGGCAAGGAGTGCAAGATTATCGGGTATACAGGTTAGGACCAGGTCCGCGGGCAGTGGGGTCATGGACAAGGCAGTGGGCGAGTGGGACCTCACCTCGTGGTCAGGAGGCGATAAGCCCCTGACACCTTTTCAACTTATATCACTACACCCGCTTCTACACTTCCGAGGTGTGACTATGTTGTCCCACCTTCTTCGCAAGCGTCCTCAGCAGAGGTCTCCTCCAATTGCAGTAGATGCATGGTCGTTCGCTGCCAATAGCTGGGTTGAAGATGTGTGCGAAGGGAATCCGCATGACCTGGGACCTAGAGCCTGGTGCCTGGAGTTCTGGATGAAGCTTCCAAGCAAGCTTCGTGCGTCGTCAATGACGGTGAAGGCCTAAAATTTGTCAACAAGAAAAAGGCCTTGCAGCCTCATCAAAACACGCAGGGAGCTTCACCTGAACACGGTGAAGGTGGTACGGTGGTCGACGTGGCGTGGGGTGGCCCAAGCGTGCGTGCCTAGGTCACCCTATGCATGCGAAGGTGGTGTGTTCGGGAGGTGTTCTAGGGGCTTGGCGCAGTGAGTGAAATGAGGGATTTATGTCAGTGAGGTGTGGCGAAGCTCGTGAGGTAGTTGGCTAGGTGGATGGAGGCGTGGAGCAGTGGGAACACCTTGCCGGTGGTCAGACCGGAGGTGAAGGTGGTGGTGGTTTGCGAGCGTCGAGGCAAATTTGAAGAAATAAATGATAGAAAAAGGATGAGAAGAGAGAGAGGACTTAATTGAGGATGGATAGACGAAGGGGGATGCGGAGGAGACGGCCGGCTCGTACTGCCGTTGCTGGAGACGAAGGACCCAGTGGGAGGACAGCGACGATGAGAAGATTGTAGGGGTGTCGGCTGGCGCGGCACGACGTAGACATAGGGGATAAAGGGAACTCTGCCACTGGTATTATGGCAGAGCGACGAGAGAGAGAGATAATGGTCGCTGGAGCTTGTTGGGTGGTTGACCGGAGGGGAAGAGATGAATTGGGGGGTATCTCAGGCCAATTTCAAGCTTGGAGGGTGCAGAATGATCTGGGCAGGCTTTTATAGGCCGTGGCAGGAGGTCTTGTGCTTGGAAGCCAAGCTTCCAAGCACGGCAACCTCGCTGGAGTTGGAAGGTCGAAGAGACCCAAATCTCTCATGCGTTCGCATGAGAGATTGGGTAGAAATTAGGGCTTGATAATGGGTTCACACGAGTGGAGATTTCTCGGAGAATCTCTCTTTCAATTTTGAAAGGGATTCTCTAAGGAATCAGGGAGTTCTTTCCATCGATACCTCGCCGTAGTAGGATTCCCTCCATTGTAATGGCGGAGGGACCTAATTGCAAAGAACAATGAGGAAGTCAGGGGGTGTCTGCAGAAGTTTTCAAAAGTTAGGGGTAGAAATGTAATTGGGCTGGACCTGTTTGCAAAGTAGGTCAAGATGAATTCCCCTTAGGTCCAAATGTTGGTACAAACCTAATTTGGACCTAAGGAATCCAATGGTGAATTTGAATTTTAGGTTTGACCATGTTTGATTGGGCAATTTACAGAAGAACCCAATTTAGGGTAAACATTGACTAGGACCCCAATTTAGGTCAAAATAGGTTCTAAGGGCCAAATTGAAGGTTCTAAACCCTAAAGGATATTTTTCCATTAGTTTTAGAGGGTTTAGGTAAATTTTATCTTGACCAAAACCTTGCTAAATTAAGTGGGTCTGTTTTAGGGTTACAAGAAGTCATTTAATTCCTATAATTCACAAGAACCCTTTTCTGTTTGAACCAACCCACATTTTATCTTGTTAAGACCATTTGACCTGTGTTTAGCCCATGAGAAATCCTATTGTTGTATTGCAATGGTAAAATTACAGTTTTACCCCTTGTTTCTTACTTTTCTTTCAGAAGGGTTGTTCCTTGAGTTAGGACCTCCAATTGGTTATGTAGGAGCTTTTGTTCTCTTTTCCGAGTCAAAATGAGCTAGTTATGGCTCATGATGGTGTTCCCATCACACCCTCATGCCTAGCTTTTGCTAGTCCCTTAGCAAAATCTTAAGGTTTTAACTCCTGTTCTAGACCATGAATTCCTTGATGATCAGAGATTATGATGAGTGCTTTTTCTTTTTTTCTTTTCTTTTTGATTAGGTTAGAATGTCAACAGTAGGCTTAGAGGTACTGAAGTACCAACCAAGATCTGGACCTGACCAGCTCTTGCCTCGATCCTTCGCGAAGGTTTTTAAGACCCACAGGAACTATCCTAAGATTCGTTGGACTCCGTGGTTAAAGCACCCATGCTTGAAACATATTTTAGCCTCGGTTCAGTTTGCAATGCATTTTTTGTAAGAAAGAGACAGAGGATTTTTTTTTTGTTTTCTCTCTTTTTTCTTTTTATTTCTAACCTCAGATTGGCTTCTTAACATGATCTGTATCGAATTCCTCGCCCTCATCATCAATCCTCGAAAGGTCCCTGGCAATCAATGCTTCATGATAGCACCGCCCATGGCAACCCCCAGAACCTTGGATTTTGAGATTTCGAGATAATCTTGCCCATGGCATTCTGTAGCTAAATCCAGACCTGGCAATCGACATTTCGTGATAATGCTGCCCATGGCATCTGAACCAGCACAGGGTGCTTACGTGCCCCCAATAGGATATGTAAATATCCTAGGAGACAAGTACCGAGGAGATGATATGTTATTACGCATCTTTGAGGGGAATTTCTCACCTCTCCGCATCGGGAACTCGTCCAAATCAACTTGTGTTGATCGGCCGCTCCTAATCTAGGTGACTTTTTCAGAACAGTTAAATGCTTTTGCGTGATTTTGATAATTATGCGCACTAAACTAGACTATGTGTGGATTGGGGTGCTTAGGTTACCGAGTCCCACAAACTAAAGGTTAGTTAACAAGGCCGAATACTCCCTGAGCCTTAAACCTAATACTTAAGCTTCACATTTTCCTCAACCTCTTGAGGACTATTTAAATCTTAGCGGATACTTGAATTTTTAAGCCTAAGAGTTTAGCCCAAGAGGCCTAAGATCAGCGTTCCTACTAATCTCTTTTGTGTCTCATTAGCACTTTTTCCTTCATTTTTCTTTTTCTTGATATGGTCTAGAACTTCAGTTAATCCCTTAATTTCTTACTAATGACTATCTCTCTTATTTTCTTCTTCATTTTGTGCTCCTTTTTTGACATTTTTCTCTTTTCCCTCTCATTTTCTCCTCATGATTTGAATGGCCTCAAAATTTTCTCTCCCCTCAGTATTTTTTTGTTCTTTTTCAAGATTTTTTCATTTTTTTGGTGTTTTTTGTGATATGTGATTTTTTTGTTGAAACCTTTTCTTGTGAGATGAGTTCTCATTGTGTTTTGCACTTTCATACCCCCCATGCCTACTATTTGCAATGTCCCCATCGTAAATTAGGTGGGTTCGAATTCAGCTTAGATCATTCATTAGAACAGGTTTTAGGTGGGCGAACGGGTCGAGGTGACTGTTGCAAACGATTTCTAGACTCGGGTACGGGTACCTGAGGTGGGGTTGGCTGTTCTAATGGATGAACACTAAAGTGCAATATGAATTCAGCATAGGAATGTCAAGAAAGGTTTTGAGTTTTTCAAGAATGACGGGTTGCCTCCCGTTAAGCACTAAGTTTTACGCCATCAGCTGGGCGCAATGAGTTCAAGGAGAATGGAGGGTAAAGGATATCTCAGCCAACTTTGTATCGGTCAAGTCAATGAATGGTTTGGGTCACTGATCGTTCACGATGAAAGGTTCAGAATCATGGCTGAGTGGACAGATCTCAATGGCTCCATTTCCAAAGAATCATTGGACGAGGTAGGGTCCGATCCATTTTAATCGTAGCTTTCCTGGGAACAGTTTAAGCTTGGCATCAAAGAGTAGGACCTTTTGACCAGGATGGAAGATCTTTCTAGATATGTGCTTGTCATGAAAGGCCTTAACCCGCTCTTTGTAAATTTGCGAGTTCTCATACGCGTCATGGCATAATTCATCGA
This sequence comes from Thalassia testudinum, assembly GCA_037157565.1. NCBI lineage: Eukaryota > Viridiplantae > Streptophyta > Magnoliopsida > Alismatales > Hydrocharitaceae > Thalassia > Thalassia testudinum. The sequence continues at coordinate 82,612,952 of JAZHRO010000024.1, forward strand.
TCTCGCTCATTTGAAGCTTTCTATGGGTTCCTGCCTTAGAAAGATCTAGGTTGCAGTTCCGTACTGCCCAATAGGCTTTGTGCTCCAACTCGACGAGGTGATGACATGCCTTCCCATACACCAATTTGAAGGAAGACATACCTAATTGGATTTTGTGGGTGGTCCTATAAGCCCACAAAGCTTCTGGAAGCCGGGATGACCAATCCTTCTTGTCAGGTCGAACAGTAACCTAGAGGATTTTCTTGATCTCCTAATTTGATAGCTCAGTTAGACCATTAGTTTGGGGGTGGTAAGGAGTAGAGATTCGGTTTGACACTCCATATTTGGTCATCAGTGACCTGAATTGAGCGTTAGTGAAATGAGTCCCTCCATTAGAGATTATAGCACGTGGAATTCCGAACCGTGAAAAGATGTTCTGATGAATGAATTTGATAACCACTTTATGATCATTGGTTCGGGTTAGAATGACTTCGATCCATTTGGACACGTAGTCAATAGCAAGTAAAATGTATTCGAAGCCCTCCGAGACAAGGAAGGGTCCCATAAAATCAATCCCCCATATGTCGAAGATTTCGCATACCAGAATTGGCTGTAAAGGCATCATATCACGATGGCTTATGTTGCCCAAGGTCTGACAACGAGTACATGCCTTACAGTGAAATGTAGTATAGTGGTAAGTATTCCCTCCTGTCACGTGGGCGACCCGGGTTCGTTCCCTGGCAACGGTGCCAAAATATTTTTCGTGGCGAGATCAATGTTAAAATAATGCGTCGTAGTATAGTTGAAATCGCTTGAAAACAAATGAATTTTATTACTCGAAATTTTAAATCTGGGGTCGAACACAAGGAGCAAATTGGGGTCTAAAAATCAAGAGCACAACTTTCAAATTAGATACAATATGTAATGAAAAATCAGAGTTATAATGCAAGAAATGTAAATAGACCCACAAAATATCAATGTATATAGAAGCAAAAAAAATATGGACGTCTGATTTTGGAAATCAGATGTCTTAAATGTGAAGTTGCTACAATGCTTCTCTGATTTCCTTCTTCTTCTTTCTTTTCTTTCTTCTGTTCTCTGTCTATGACGACCTTCTTTCTTCTTGGCTTCTTCTTCTTTCTTCTTTGATTTCTCTAGCCCTTGTCTTCTTCTTTCTTCTTTGATTTCTTCTTTCCTTTTCTTCTGCCTTTAGCTCCTTTGCAGCTTTCTCCTCTTCTGCCTTGCCTTCTCCTTCCTTAGCTTCTCTGGCAGTCGCCTTTTCCTTAGCTTCCTCTTCTTCTCCTGAGAGAAAAACCTATCCCTACCCTCCCCGTGATCTCTCTTCTTCCTTCTCTCTTAGGCTCACTCTCCCAAAGCCTTCTTGGGTTATCAGGTCGGGTATGCACACCCAGGACCAAGCCTACCGGCGTGCATGGTAGGCAAGGAGTGCAATCTTATCGGGTATACAGGTCAAAGCCAAGCCCGCAGGCAGTGGGGTCACAGACGAGGCAGTGGGCGAGTGGGACCTCACCCCGTGGTCAGGAGGCGATAAGCCCCTGACACTTTTTCAACTTATATCACGGCGCCCGCTTCTACACTTCCGAGGTGGGACTATGTTGTCCCACCTTCTTCAAAAGTGTCCACAGTAGAGGTCTCCTCCAATTGCAGCAGTTGCGTGGTCGTTCGCTACCAATAGCTAGGCTGAAGATGTGAGCAAAGGGAATCCGCGCGACCTGGGACCTGGAGCCTAGTGCCTGGAGTCCTGGATGAAGCTTCCAAGCAGGCTTCGTGCATTGTCAATGGCAGCGAAGGCCTAAAACCTGTTAACAAGAAAATGACCTTGTGGCCTTATCAGAACATGCAGGGAGCTTCGCCTAAACACAGCGAAGGTAGTATGGTGGTCGGCGTGGCGTGGGGTGGCCTGAGCGTGTGTGCCTAGATCACCCTATGCGTGCGAAGGTGGGTGTGTTCAGGGGGCGTTCTGGGGGCTTGGCGCGGTGAGTGATGTGAGGGTTTATGTCAGTGAGGTGTGGTGGAGCTCGTGAGGTAGTTGGCGAGGTGGATGGAGGTGTGGAGCGACGGGAACACCTCGCCGGTGGTCCAACTGGAGGTGGAGAAGGTGGTGGTGGTTTGCGAGCGTCGAGGCGGATTTGTAGAAATAAATGATAGAAAAAGGATGAGAAGAGAGAGAGGACTTAACTGAGGATGGATAGACGAAGGGGGATGCGGAGGAGGCGGCCGGCTCGTACTACCGTTGCTAGAGACGAAGGACCCAGTGGGAGGATGGCGACGATGGGAAGGTTGCAAGGGTGTCGGCTAGTGCGACGTGACGCAGATATAGGGGATAAAGGGAACTCTGCCACTGGTATTGTGGCTGAGCGACGAGAGAGAGAGATAAGGGTCGCCGGAGCTTGCTGGGTAGTTGACCAGAGGGGAAGAGATGAATTGGGGGGTATCTCAGGCCAATTTCAAGCTTGGAGGGTGCAGAATGATCTGGGCAGGCTTTTATAGGCCGTGGCAGGAGGTCTTGTGCTTGGAAGCCAAGCTTCCAAGCACGGCAACCTCGCTGGAGTTGGAAGGTCGAAGAGACCCAAATCTCTCATGCGTTTGCATGAGAGATTGGGTAGAAATTAGGGTTTGATAATGGGTTCACACGAGTGAAGATTTCTCAGAGAATCTCTTTCAATTTTGAAAGGGATTCTCTAAGGAATCAGGGAGTTCTTTCCCTCGATACCTCGCTGTAGTAGGATTCCCTCCATTGTAATGGTGGAGGGACCTAATTGCAAAGAACAACGAGGAAGTTAGGGGGTGTCTGCAGAAGTTTTCAAAAGTTAGGGGTAGAAATGTAATTGGGCTGGACCTATTTGCAAAGTAGGTCAAGGTGAATTCCCCTTAGGTCCAAATTTTGGTACAAACCTAATTTGGACCTAAGGAATCCAATGGTGAAGTTGGATTTTATGTTTGACCACGTTTGACTAGGTAATTTACACAAAAACCTAATTTAGGGCAAACATTTGACTACGACCCCAATTTTGGTCAAAATAGGTTCTAAGGGCCAAATTGAAGGTTCTAAACCCTAGAGGATATTTTTTCATGAATTTTAGAGGATTTAGGAGAATTTTATCTTGACCATAACCTTGTTAAATTAAGTGAGTCTATTTTAGGGTTACAAGTCATTTAATTCCTAGAATTCACAAGAACCCTTTTCTGTTTGAACCAACCCACTTTTTATCTTGTTAAGATCATTTAACCTATGTTTAGCCCATAAGAAATCCCATTGTTGTATTATAATGGTAAAATTACAGTTTTACCCCTTGTTTCTTGCTTTTCTTTCATAAGGGTTATTCCTTGAGTTAGGACCTCCAATTGGTTATGTAGGAGCTTTTGTTCTCTTTTCCGGGTCAAAATGAGCTAGCTAGTGCTCATGATGGTGTTCCCATCACCCCAAAACCCTGGCTTTTGACACATAGAGATAGTGCCGCCCATGGTGTTTTGTAGCTAAATTCAGGCCTTAGCAATCAACATTTCGGGATAATCTCGCCCATGGCACCTGAATGAGCACAAGGTGCTTACGTGCCCCTAGTAGATATTTAAATATCCTAGGAGACAACCATCGAGGAGACAATATGGTATTGCGCATCTTCGAGGAGAATTTCTCGCTTCTCCACGTCGGGAACTCGTCCAAATCAACTTATGTTGATAAGCCTCTCCTAATCTAGGTAGCTTTTCAGAACAGAATTAACACTTTTGCATGATTTTAATATTCAAGCGCACTAAACCAGACTATGTGTGGATTAGGGTACTTAGGTTACCGAGTCCCGTAAACCAAAGGTTAGTTAACGAGGCTGAATAATCCCTAAGCCTTAAACCTAATACTTAAGCATCGTATTTTCATCAACCTCTTGAGGACTATCCAAATCTTAACGGATACTTGAATTTTTAAGCCTAAAACAAGCCTAGGAGGCCTAAGATCAACACTCATACTAATCTTTGCATCTCTTAGCACTTTTGTCTTTTATTTCTTTCTTTTGATTTGGTCTAGAACTTAGTAGATTCCTTAATATTTTATTAATGACTAACTCTTTTCTTTCAAATTGTTGCTTCTTTTTTACATTTAAATCACCTTCCTTCTTCTCCTCAAGATATGCAATTAATTTTCAAAATTTCCTCCCTTCTTCATTTTTTTTTTAATTCTTTATTTTTTTGGTTTTCCTTTTGGAATATGTATTTTTTTGTGAGAACCCTTCAGAACTTGAATTTTTGTATGTTTGTACTTTAACACCCCCCCATGCCTAAGTTTTGCAATGTCCACAATGTAAATGGAAGGTATGAAACAATTAGGGTTCAGGGATTAGAACAAGATAAACGGGTGGGCGAATAGGTCGGGATGACTGTTGCAGACGATTTCAAGCTCTGATATGAGTACCAGAGGTAGAGTCAACTGTTCTAAAATTGAACTTAGAGTGCAGTAGACATGAAGTACAAAAGGATAATCAGAAGGATCTCAGATTTTTGGAATGACGGGTTGCCTCCCGTTAAGCGCTAAATTCAATGCCTTCAACCTAGCAAAAAATGGTCATGGAGGAGTGGTCAAATCAGATAAATTTTATAGAACAAGCACCTTGATCAAAAGCCTGGTTGGTCCAACCAGGTGCTTGTTCAAATCAGCAAGCTGATGATGCAGCCCAAACCCAATCAATTTGGTGGGTTGATAGATGTGTATCAAGAGATGCGGTGCCCACCAAATACTGTGATGCTCAGAATGATGTGGAAGTGAAAAGCTAAGGTTTAGCTAAATCGGGTCAGCCTGGTCAGAGTAGAAATCCTCAAATGACAAAGGGTCAGTGGAGGATGTAGGAACCCTACAGGAGTGATCAAAGAAGGATGGAGCATGATTTGTAGTCTGATCGATGTCCGAAACCCGATTGGAATGTGGTGGAGAATCATATGCAATCGGCTCATCGAGAGGAGAATTAGAGTAGAAATTAAGTCCAATTGTGGGTTGGGGTTAAAAATAGGTTTTGGAAGGTTCTGTATATGTTGCAGAAGAGGTGTTTTCTTTCGAATCATTGACCTCAACCTCAGAATGAAAAGGCGAGTCGTGTTTGCTGAGGTCGTAAACTGGTTTGGAGTCATTAGGAAATAACAGTTCTTCAAAATCAAGGTAAGATTCGAAATTGTCATAGAACTTGCGAGAATCATGTCCTGAATCTAATTCTGAATCAATGGTTCCACCATAGAATAAATCAAGAGATGTGGACACAGCAACCTGACTTGGGTCTAACCTATACTCAGAGTCTGAGCTCAAAGAGGTATCTCTATTAGGAATAGGCTTGGGTTCTTGGCCTGTAGGGAAGACCTAATTGAATCCCAACTCTTCCAGCTCCTCTATTTCTATATCATAGATCAACGTGACTTCCGAAAAATCAATCTGTATTTCTAAGGAGTCTAAAAAGGTGTAATCATCAAATATGAGCCCTGAATCATAATCTAGATTCAAAATCTGATTCATATCACACAGGGCCTCATAATCTTCCCAATAAGGCTCATATCTAGATTATAGGTTAAGGGTGTGGGTTGGATCACTAGAATCTAGGCTGGGCTATACAGGGATGTCAGAATTGTCCTTGAGGACCACCTTATCATAATAAGGAGTGGAATTTACGCCCTCGATAGGTTCTGACTTAATCTCATTATCACAGGTGTCTGGGAAATCTAAGCTTGGTGAACCAATATTTTGATTTTCTAGGGCTGGCTTAAAATCGTGATCACCTGCAATCGGATCCTCCCAACCCATCTCAAGATCAGGTGTATCAATTTGTTCATAATTTGAATTAGATTCCATTTGGGTTGGGGGTCCATAACAACCTTGATCATCACACCTAGGATTTGGGAAATTACATGGATTACTAGAATTTCTCCAAGATGTCATCTTAACTTCTGACGGGTATTTTTGATCAATGGTTCTACATAACCCATTCAGCAATTCTCCCCGTTCTTTCAAAAAAATTATGGAGTTCTTCCGGAATTGAAGGATTTGACCAATATTGCAAACAATCACTGTTGTGTAATTTCACCAATTTCATGTGTTCTGCTAAGAGATCATCCCTGGTTGAACTGTGGTTCAGTTGTATCCATACCATCTCCATACAGTTCACAATGTGGTTCATTGATGTTTTGAATCTCTCCTGAATGTCCTGTTCTTCGCGGTAAATCGGTATTTAAGATTGTCGTGTTGCAGTATAGCCAAAATAACGCTCAAACAAATAAATTTTATTACTTGAAAAAAGTTCTGAGGTCAAACACAGGGAGCAATATGGAATTTAAAACTCAAGATCACGATTTATAATGTAAATGAGCACAATATATAAGTAAAAGTTTAATGTAGAATGATATAAAAATCAATGATCAATGTGCAAAATGAAGAGGGTAAAATGGTGATTTAAATCACCAATTACCCATATACAGTAATAGCAAGTAGAACCACAATATCAGAGTTAATTATAGCTTTAGAAACTCAAATCAGACGACTTAAATGTCTGATGCTACAGTGCACAGCCTTCTTTCTCTCTTCTTCTTCTCTTCTTTCTCTTCTTCTGCCTTCTTCTTTCACATAGGGGAGGGGAACTTCTCAAATTGGCTAAGTGTCAGCTAATGTCTTCTGCAACAAAACCCCCACTACCCCCACGTAATCTCTCTTTCTCTCTTTGGGTCACGCTCTCCTAGAGCCTTCAACAGTACCGGGTATATGGGTAATCGGACCTAGAGTGTACCCGAGACTAGGGCTATGGGCATGGGTTGCAACCGAGGAGTGCTAAGGGTTAGGCAGGTTATTAGGTGCACCAGGTCCACGGGGGAGATGTTGCAGACGAGGCACGTGAGGGGGGCGTGTGGGGACCTCACCCCTTGTGTGTGCTGAGGCGATAAGCCTAAAGCACAAATTCAATTTATTCGTTGGTGGGCCCTCGTCAGTCCACGATGTGGGACTAATTCCCACTACCTTTCTCTGCGCACGACTACAGTGACTTCTTCGCGTGATTGTGGTCAAAGGCTCAGTCAAAGAGCATAATTGACTCCTTGGTTATGATCCTAGAAGTATTCCGCAGCACCTGGGACCTTGCTTGGGGTCTGCAAGTGCTTGAAGCAAGCTTCGAGCTTCGCTTAAAGCTTCGGTAATGGCGGCAGAGACCTAGGACCTGCAAGCAAGAAAACGGTCTAAGAGCCCCAGTTAAAACAATCCATAAGCTTAGCCGTGAGGTGGGGAATTGAACAATGGTGTTCATGAGGTGTGGGAGTGCGTGAGGTGGCCGAACGGTGACGGATGGTGGAGTGCAAGAGTGTAGTGTTCGGCGGGGCAGTGGGGAGGCCAATAGCCTCGAAGACCAGAGGGCTTTTGCTCTCTGGAACACAGCAGAGGTGTGGAGATGAACGGCGGCCGGATTGGTGGAGTGTAGTGGCCATGCAAGCTCACCGAAGGTACGTTGGCGAGGTGGAAGATGGAGGGCGATGGGGTGAGTTGGCGGTCGAAATGAAGTGCTAGAGGGCTGGAAACGAGGAGGGGAAGTCGAGGAGTTGTTTAGGAGGGGAGGCAGACGAAGGGGAGCGGAGTTGGCGCTGGTTGAGGTGTGACCGGCGCCGGAGATGAAGCTGCTCAGAGAGAGGTGGTCGGCGAGGATGAAGTGGGGGCAGGAGTGCCAACAGGTGCTTCGCGATGCGGAGGAAGGCAAGGATGAAGAATCTGCCATAGGTATTGTGGTTAAACGACGAGGGAATACAAGGAGAATCGTCAGAGCTTGAAGAGCAAATCGATCAGAGGAGGGGAGAGGAATTTGAGGGATTCTCTGGTCAAATTCAAGCTTGAGGGATTCGGTATGAGCAGGGGGTGCTTTTATACACCTCAGGAGGACGACCAGCGCTTGGGAAGCAAGCTTCCTAAGCTTGGAAAGCTCACTGGAGTTTGGGAATTTCTTGATACCTAAATCTCTCATGTGTTCACATGAGAGATTTGGTAGGTTTTAGGGCTGAGGATTGGGTCCAAAAGGAAGGGAATTTCTTGACGAACTTCCCTTTCAAATTTAAAAGGAATTCATCAAGAAATCAGGGTGTTCTTTCCTTTTTAAGGTCATCGGAGCAAGTAGGAATATGTTTAATGGCGGCAGGGACCTGTTTGTGAGAACAACGACAAAGTTAGGAGCATATTTGGGAGGATTTTGAAAGTTAAGGGCAGAAATGTAATTAGATAGGACCAATTTGCAAACTAGGTCAAGACAAATTCATCTTGGGTCAAAATTTTGGTAAAAACCTAATTTGAACCTAAGGAATCCAATGGTAAAGTTGGATTTTGATTTTGATCATGTTTGACTGGGTAATTTATGCAAAAAACCTAAATTAAGGCAAATGTCTGTCTGTGATTCTGTTTTGGGTCAAAACTGGTTCTGATGGTCAAATTGAAGGTTATAAACCCTAGGGAATATTTTTATATAAATTTTAGAGGGTTTAGGTGAATTTTATCCTGATCAGAACCTCAGTTTATTAAGTGGGTCTGTTTTTAGGGTTTCAAAAGTCATTTCATTCCCTGAACACATGCAAACCCTTTTCTCATTGTTCTATCCCACTTGTTATCTTTTTAAGACCAATTGACCTTCATTCAACCCCTGAGAAAACCCGTGGTTGTACTGCATTCATGATAAGTTGGTAAACTTGTAGTTTTAGCCCTAGTTTCTTATTTTTCCCTTAGAATAATTTTGCAATGACTTGTGACTCTATGGCGGTTATGTGGGAGCATTTATTGACTTAATTTGGTCAAAATGAGCTAGTTATGTCTCATGATAGTGTTCCCATCATACCCCCATGCCTATATTTTGCTAGTCCCTTAGCAAAATTTCAAGGCATTAACTTTGATTCTAGACCATAAAACCTTTTGATGCTTAAAAACTTTACTGTGTGCTTCCTTTTGTTGATTAGGCTAGAATGTCGATGGTAGGATTAGAGACACTCAAGTACCAACCAAGATCCAAACCTGAACAACTCTAGCCTCAATCTACCATGAAGGTTTCTAAGGCCCACAGGAACTAACCTAAGGTTCATTGAACTTCGCGGTTAAAGCACACGTGCTTGTAACATGTTTTAGCCCAGGTTCAGTTTGTAGTGCATTTTTGTCAGAGAGAGATAGAGGAATTTTTCTTTATTTTTGGAGAGTTTTCTCTCCCTTTTCTTTTTATTTCTAGCTTCGGATTAGCTTTACAACACGGTCTGTATCAGATTTCTAGTCCCCACCATCAATCCTCGCAAGGTCCCTGGCAATCGATGCTTTGAGATAGTACCGCCCATGGCAACCCCCAGAACCTTAGCTTTCGAGATTTCGAGATAATCCCGCCCATGGTGTTCTATAGCTAAATCCATACCCTGGCAATCGACATTTCGAGATAATGACGCCTATCGCATCTGAACCAGCACAAGGTGCTTACATACCCCCGGTAGGATATGTAGATATCCTAGGAGACAAGCACTGAGGAGAGGATATGTTATTGTGCATCTTCGAGGGGAATTTCCCACCTCTCCGAGCCGGGAACTCGTCCAAATCAACTTTTCTTGATTAACCGCTCCTAATCTAGGTAACTTTTCAGAACAAGTTTAACGCATTTGTGTGATTTTGATACTTAGGCACATTGAACCAGACTGTGTGTGGTTTGGGGTGCTTAGGTTTCCGAGTTCCGTAATCCAGAGGTCAGTTAACAAGGTCGAATAATCCCTAAGTCTTAAACCTAATACTTAAGCTTCGCATTTTCCCCAACCTCTTGAGGACTATCCAGATCTTAGTGGGTACTTGAATTTTTAAGCCTAGGATTACAGCCCAAGAGGCTTAAAATCAGCATTCCTACTAATCACTTCTTTGTTTTATTAGCACTTTTTGCCTTTCATTTTCTTTCTTTTGATATGGACTAAAACTAAGTCAATTCGTTAATCTTTTACTAATAACTATCTTTTTCTTTTCAAATTGTGCTCCTTTTTGACATTTTTATCTCCCTTTTTCTCCTCAAAATCTGATATGCCATCACAATTTCCTCTCCTCTCATTTTTTTTCTTTTTCAAATTTTTTTATTTTTTTGGTATTTTTTTGGAATATGTGATTTTTTTTATGAAACCCTTTCTTGTGAAGTGATTTTCATGGCGTTTTGCACTTTAATACCCTCCCATGCCTATGATTTGCAATGTCCTCATTGTAAATTAGGTGGGTTGATGTTCAAGTTAGATCATTCATTAGAACAGGTGTTGGGTGAATGGGTCGGGGTGACTTGTTGCGGACGATTTCAAGCTCAGATATGGGAACCAGAGGTGGAGTCAGCTGTTCTAATGGAAAAACCCTAAAGTGCAATATAAGTTCAACATAAGATGTGTCAGGAAGGGTTTCAGGTTTTTCAAAAATGACGGGTTGCCTCCCGTTAAGCGCTGAGTTGAACGCCATCAGCTGGGTGCAATGAGCTTAGGGAGAATGGGGGGTAAAAGATATCTCACCCAAATTTGTATCGGTGAGTTCAATGAACGGTTTGAGTCTCTGACCGTTCACGACAAAAGGTTCTGAATCATGGCTAAGTTGACTGATATCGACAACTCCATTTCCAAAGATTCATCAGACAAGGTATGGTCCAATCCATTTTGATCTGAGTCTTCCTGGGAACAATTTGAGTTTGGCGTCAAAAAGTAGGACTTTCTGACTAGGGAAAAAGATCTTTCCGGATATGTGCTTATCGTGAAAGGCCTTAACCCGCTCTTTGTAAATTCACAAGTTCTCGTACGCATCGTGGCGTAATTCATCAATCTCGCTCATTTGAAGCTTTCTGTGGGTTCCTTCCTTAGAAAGATCGAGATTGCAGTTCCGTACTGCCCAATAGGCATTGTGCTCCAATTCGACGGGGAGGTGACATGCTTTCCCGTACACCAATCTGAAGGGAGACGTGCCTAATTGCATTTTGTGGGTGGTCCTATATGCCCACAAAGCTTTCGGAAGTCGAGATGACCAATCTTTCCTGTCAGGGCGAACAGTGACCTGAAGGATTTTCTTGATCTCCCGATTCGATAGCTCAGCTAGACCGTTGGTTTGGGGGCGATAAGGAGTCGAGATTCTGTGTGACACCCCGTATTTGGTCATCAGTGATTTGAACTGAGCATTCGTGAAATGGGTCCCTCCATTGGAGATTATGGCACGTGGAATCCTGAAACAAGAAAAGATGTTCTGATGAATGAATTTGATGACCACCTTATGATCGTTGGTTCGGGTCGGAATGGCTTTGATCCATTTGGACACGTAGTCAAAAATGAGAAGAATGTATTCAAAATCGTCCGAAACAGGAAAGGGTCCCATAAAATCAACCCTCCAGAGATCGAAGATTTCACATATGAGAATCGGCTCTAAGGGCATCATATCACGGTGGCTCATGTTGCCTAAGGTCTAGCAGCAAGTGCATGCCTTACAGTGATTGTATGCATCTTTGAAAATCGTGGGCCAATAGAAGCCGCACTAGAGGACTTTTGCTACGATTTTATGACCAAAGAAGTGTCCAACGCATGCCTGGTCATGGAAGAAGGACAAAATGTCCTGAATTTCTGCTTCCGGAATGCGTCTTCGAATGATTTGATCAGCACCAATGTAGAAGAGATACGGGTCTTCTAATGTAAACATGTTTACACAACTTAAGATGTCTATTTATGCATGTTCTTAAGCATAGGATTGCATTGCATGATATAAATATTGCATAACATGCATCATCTTGCATTTAGAGTAGTTTGAATAAAATGGAGGTTAATTGTCTCCTTTTATGTTCATGGATAGGGCAAACTTTTTATTAGGGCCTCGGATCGAAGATCCAACCGTACAGATATGATCAGCGCGATGATTGGAGTTCAACGACTCCAAAATCGCCCTAATCAGACATCTGTAACATCAGATAAAGACTGGGGAACCCTAGAAGATCAAGGGCCAGGATGGTGTGAATCTGCACTTCAAACGACAAATCCGACTGCATGGATGGATTTGGATCGACGATCGCAGCCTAACGGTGGGAAAATCGATTCAATCTGACACTCGTGGCACCATCTACATCATCCAGAAGATGGGCGGCCAAGATGGCGCCATGTGGCACCATCTCAGCCGCCCAACCGGTCGAAGCACCCACCACACCTTCTCTTCTTCAATCTGAGCACCGCTTCTTCGTCGTTGGATGCCCATCCAACGGTTGTGGATGCGCGCGCCTAATTTCATCCGCACGACGATCTCGATGACGCAGCGCAGCAGGCGGAAGCTCTATCGCCAGCAAGCGGCGTGTGATCGACTCCTCACGAGCGGGTGCTGGAGCACGGGTGAGAGGGCTTCGAGACCGCTCGATCACGATCGGGCGGCTGCGGGCACCCAATCCGCCACATGCTCTATCGCACGCCCGCGCGTGACGTGGGATCACACACGAGCGGGCATGCGCTGAGGAGCGGACGAAGGCATGACTTAAGCCGTCTGATCTCACGATCGGATGGCTGAGATCAGCTGGATGTGCACGTGCATTACGCGTGAGGAGGTGAGCAGGCGCGCATGCGCCACCCACGAAGGCCACGTTTGGACCTTTAGCGTCGGTTTTATCTGTCACTAAAGGTCTTTAATTAATGTTTTTAGAGTTGTAATGACCAAATTGCCTCCACTCCTTGCAACTATAAAAGGAGACCCCCTCCACACGAAATTCTCATCCCTTCCTTCTCTTCTCTCCCTCTTCAAAGCTCAAGAGAAGCTTGTCCCACACCCGGGATGCTTCTCGCGAGATAAAGTCAATTTTTCGTCCCCCTTTCGGAGGCGGATCCCACGACGACAATGACACGCTGCTCCATTCCCATTCTTCCTGCTTCGTCCTCCTTCATCCTGCTCCGTCCTCCTTCGTCCAGGTGTCATCCCATCCGGCTCATCCTCCAAGCGACCGTCGAGGAGGATATTTCTCTCTCCATTCTTTTAATGCTTTCTAGAGTAGATTTACTGGTTTCTAGTGTAATCGCTTTCTGCTTTCTAGTCATAATATTTAGTGAAACAAACAATTTTTTTTAATGATGATTTCCATATTCATTCTACATCTCGTTTTGGTTTCTGTTTGTAATATTCTCTCTCTCTCTTATTCTCTCTCTCTCGTATATTTATTGTAAATAGTTAGATAGTTCTAATCAATTGAATTACTTCGTGATAAATAAAACAAATGTGAATTTTTTAAATCAAACGTCCCGCTCCCTGTGTTCAACCCGGGATTTCCATTCCGGTATAAATTTTATTTGTTGAACACGAGTTCTTCGCTTTCATACTACGATGACAGGTTTTCAAAACCAAGCACATTAGCGTAGCAACCTGTACGTTCAACATCTTCCCAAAAGTACTACTTGGCATCGGAAAGTAATTTGTCCTTCTTGGCTTTTGGCCAATTGGATGGTATCTGATGTGATGCCAAGTAGTTTACTATATCAGAAAAAAATGGAAGCCTTGTACTGATAGTCAGGAGGTGCTAATTGGGAAAATGTTCAGTAATGGGTCCGGAAGGGTTGATAAAATCAGAAGGAAGGCGGGATAAGTGATTAGCTACCACATTATGTTTCCCTGCCTTGTCACGAATCTCAAGATCAAATTCTTACAACAGCAAGATCCAATGGATTAGTCGAGGCTTCGTGTCCTTCTTCGCAAGGAGATGCCTCACAGCAGTGTAATCGGAGTTAATGATAATACGGGAACCCAAAAGATACGATCTGAACTTTTCCAGGGCAAATACTACGACTAGCAGCTATTTCTCAGTAACTGTGTAGTTATGCTGAGTCTCATCAAGTGTTTTGCTAGCGTAGTAAATGACCACGGGTTTCCCATCTATTTTCTGCCTGAGTACTGCACCTACAGCGTAATCAAATGCATCGCACATGATCTCAAAGGATTGTGACCAATCAGGGGGCTGCAAGATAGGTGGTTGGGTAACTCGATCACGTAAGACTTCAAATGCCTAAGTGCACTCCTTGATAATTTCAAAAGGGACATCCTTAGACAGGAGATTAGTTAGGGGGCACACAATTTTCAAGAAATCAGGAATTAATCGATGGTAAAAATCAACGTACCCCAGGAAGGATCGAATGTCTTTGACCAAGCTAGGCATAGGGAGTTTGGAAATCAAATTCACCTTAGCTCGATCAACCTGGATGCCCTTTTTAGAGATGAGATGTCCTAGGACAATTCCCTCAAGTACCATGAAGTGGCTCTTTTCCCAGGAAAGAACCAAGTTCACTCGCCTGAGGATCTGGACCAAGTGCAGGAGGCAATCGTCAAATGATTCACCAAATACCGAGAAGTTGTCCATGAAGACTTCAAGGTACTCACCTACCATATTTGAGAATATGGCAAGCATGCACCACTGAAAAGTAGCAGGTGCATTGCAGAGACCGAATGGCATCCTTCGGAATGTGTAAGTTCCGAAGGGGTAGATGAAGGTGGTCTTTTCTTGGTTCTCGGGATGGATTGCAACCTGGTTATAACTAGAGTACCCGTCTAGAAAGCAGAAGAATCGATTTCCCACTAGTTTCTCGAGAATCTGATCAGTGAACGGTAGTGGGAAATGATCCTTCTTCGTGGAGGAATTGAGTCTTCTGTAATCAATGCAGACTCTCCACAAGTTCGCTATACTGGTCGGTATGGCTTCTTCGATTTCAGTCGTGATGACGGTGAGCCCTACCTTTTTAGGCACAACCTAGATTGGACTCACCCACCGACTGTCGGAGATCGGGTAGATGATCCCTGCATCTGACCACTTGATAATCTCCTTTTTCACGACATCCTGCAGATTGGGATTCAGGCATCTCTGCATTTCACGGGATGGTCGTTAGCCCTCTTCAGTGTAGATGTGGTGTGTACAGTATGAGGGGTTGATACCAGTGAGATCGTCGAGAGTCCATCCAATGGCTATTCGGTGTTGCTGGAGAACAAAAATCAAGCATGTTTCCTAATCAGGTGTGAGTCGGAAGTTGATAATCACAGGAAACGTCTGATTGGAACCCAAAAAGACGTACTTGAGATGATCAAGAAGAGGCTTTAATTCCAAAATCGGGTTTTCAGCAGCAGCGAGTAATTTAGGGTGGGTGTCAGGAGCAAAGGAAGGAGCTATGAATGTGTCTAGGTTGAGTTTGGGCTCCTCCAATTGTAGGTTTTGATCCTCTTGTGGTTGATCAGAAATAGTCGAGTTCTCGATGAAGTCGTCAACCACTGCTTCAATATTGAAAATTTGTTCTATGACTCCGCGATTAATTCCTTGTTGGGCCTTAAATATGTCGATCTTTAGTGTCTTGCTCCCAAATTTCAATTCGATTTGGCCCTCCTCACAATTGATATTGGCCCTAGCAGTGGCCAGAAAGGGTCTCCCTAGTATGATCGGTGTATTTTTCACATTCTCAGGAGCGTCCATGTCTAAAACGATGAAATCCATTGGGAAATAGAAATCATGCACCCTAACTATGACATCCTCGAGAATTCCTTTTGGTGACTTAGTTGATCGATCTACTAGTTGTAAAGTCGTTTCAGTCGATTTAAGTTTAGATTCCTTGAAGTAGTCTAGTAGGGATGTGGGTATTAATATTATGGAGGCTCCTAAGTCTAATAAAGCTTGGTCAAATCATATATCACCAATTTCATAGGAGATCAAAGGGGTGCCTGGGTCTTTTGCCTTAGGCATAGGAGTTTGCTCAAATGACAGAGCTGGCTTGCTCTGACAGTACAATCGGATTCCTATCTTTGGTTCACGGTTTACGCTTAGGTGTACATACGTCTTTCAGAAATCGTGCGTAAGCTGGTACGTGACGTATCGCATCCATCAAGGGGATGTTTATATGGACATGCTCAAAGAGCTTAACCAGGTCCTCCTCAGGTGCCACGATTTTGGTTATCCTTTTTCCTTGGTCAAGGCCTTAGGGAATGGAACTTTAGATGGTTCCTCTAGAATCGGTCCAGGTTCTTGATCTGGGATAGAGGTGTCCTGGATGACTATCCTTGGGTTAGGATTTGTATTACTAGGCTTGGTTTAGCTTGGATAAGGTGGGTCCTGTGTTGTTTTACTAGTGTGGGTAGTAACAAAATTTAATCCTCCCTGGTTTTGGTTTGGAGTAGGTAGAAGAGGTGCTTGCAGCTGGTAACCCGTATATGATGTCGAAGTCTCCATTCCGTTGGGTGATGGAGTAGAAGGGGCCTAATAAACAAAGTGAGCTTGGCCCGAATTTGGGTTCATAACGCTCCTCTAATTCGGCACGTTATTTGGATTAGGCAGAGGTTGTAAAGGAAGTACACCAGGTTGGCGAGGGTTTGCCATCTGGGCAAGTTGATTGCAAACCTCTGTGATCTCATCTCTGTGCTATTTTTGCATAGCCGCATTTGTCTTCTGAATGTCAACCAGAGTCTGAAGGATAAGATTCATTTGATCTGTCTGAGTTGGCCCAGATTGATAAGTTGGGTTAAGCCGAGGTTGAGGCGACTGATATGGGCGAGGAGCTTGTGGTCGAGGCAGATATTGAGGTCTCTGATTTTTATTATCGCCTGACCATGTGAAGTTGGGATGATTACGCCACCTAGGGTTGTAGCTGTTTGAGAATGGATCATTTTGAATGGCGTTGAGGTCCTCACAGGTCTGAGGAACCTCAGGAAAATAAGAATATGAGGGTTCAGAGTTCCCCCAACTAGAGTAGGTGGATCCAGAGTTTCCTCCGTAGCTAGAATCAAACGAGGGTGGATATGGGTCCATCCCCTGAGAAGGTCAGTGATAGATGTTGTGCACGGCCTCCCTGCTAAAGGGTGGTTGTGTGAACAGGTTTTGCATAGAGGTGGCTCACTGCAAATGTCGAGTTAACTCATCCACCTTCTTCTCAATAATAGAGACCTTGTCCAGATGACTGGCCATCAGTTCCAAGTCGACGGAAGAGGACAGGCCCTGCGTCTCATGTGTTCCCTTTGGATTCATTAATGCACAGGCATTCGTCCGGTCGAACATGCCCATGGATTCATTATTGATGGAGTTCTCACACATATTCTTGAGAATCTCCCACACGGTGTCTTCGTGTTGATCCATGATGTTTCCTCCGCAAGTCGCATTGACGAATAATCTAATATCCTCATGGAGTCCCCGGTAAAAAGACTAGACTTGTTCCCATTTAGGAATCCGTGATGGGGGCACTTTCGCATGAGATCCGAAAAACGATCCCATGCTTCGTGAAGTGGTTCTCCTGCTTGTTGTGTGAAATGTGTGATCTAGTGCCGTAAAGCATTTGTCTGACCAACAGGGAAGAACTTTCTCAGAAACTCAGATTGAAGTTCCGCCCAGGTGTTGATTGGACGTGTTTGGGTTTGGTACCAGTGAGCAGCTTTATCTATGAGAGAGAAGGAGAACATTTTCATGAGTAGAATATCCCGATTTTGAGCTTCTGACCCGAAGGTCTGGGCCAGATGTTTGAGTTGTTTGATATGCTAGAAAGGATCTTCAGAAATACACCTATGGAATTTGGGAATGGCATGAATCATATTGGGCTTGAGTTCAGTGTCAAGACCTCCAACAGGGATTCGTACTCAAAGTTCGATCGCTACTGTAGCGGGATTGTAGTGATCTCGCATAATTGGATGCTGCGGTGGGTTCACAAAGGCTTAGAATAGATCATTAAAGCGCTAAAGTTGATTTTTGAGATTATTTTCTTCTGCGGGCTATGCCATGATGATGGATGAAGGAGAATCAGGTTCAGATTAATCGGAAGAGATATCAATAGGATTGGGTTGTTGCTCAAACAAGGAGGTCGAGGCTTAGCCTTGACGTGAATGAGTGACTAAAGGAGGCCTCAAGGATGGTCTTAGAGACCTCCTCCCAAACATGCACCGATGGAGTAGATGAGAGGTAGAATGTGATGGACCCAATCAAGATACCCAAAAGTTTTGGATGACTATAGAGGTTCAGGGTGGATGATACCCCATAGTCAGAAAGCCATTCACCTGAGAATTACCTGGGCAGCCAGAGAGGGAGAGTCCCGCAAAGACCCCTACATGGTAGAGCGCCCCCATGGGTTACAGGGTTTCCCCCACCCGACCTCTCTTGTCATTGATGTTTCAGGTAGACCAGAATGGGGACTTGACCCCTTAAGTCTACCAATTTTAATTTAAGAGCAAGGGTGCTTAGAATTTCACTTGAACTTTTTAAGATTTGTTGAGTGCAAAAGTGACCTAATTTGAATATTGGTTGACCCAAACAAGGTGGGTCAACTTCACCTATATTGTCCCTGAAAATTTAGGTCCCTCTTTTAGTATTCAAATGATTTCAAGAGCCTAATTTTAGGGTTTTGCTTGAATAGATCAATTCAATCAAGGTCTAGGCACACATTGTTTGGGAAGGTGATTTCTTGATTAAGTGTGTCTCTAAAAATCCTAAATTGGAATCCTTAATTGGCTCTAATTTGATCCACTTTAATTTGTCCACAGGTGGTACCGAGGGCTCAAACAAGAATGTGATAGCCCTAGATACCTGAAGCTTTAAGTGGGTGCACAAATCAAGACTTGTTGTTCAAATAAAATGTATCAACTCAGGCAACTTGATGAGTTTTCTACGGAAAGAATGCAAGTAGCCCTAGTTGATTTTTTTCTTTTATCCTTTTCACAATGAGGGGCTTAAAAGAGAGAGATGTTAGAACTTACTTGCCCCTGGCGTGTTTACTGTGCGGTTGATCTTCCTTGAATGTATCTTCTCGAATTAAACAACCACAGCAAAAAAAAGATATAGCAAGTTAGAATCTGAATTAGGAATTGCAATCAAGAATTCTGAATTGCCCGTTGCTCCCCGACAACGGCACCAAAATGTTCTTCTCACTAAATCGGTATTGAAGACTGTCATGTTATAGTATATCCAAAATAACGCTCAAACAAATAAATTTTATTACTCGAAAAAAAAGTTCTGAGGCCGAACACAGGGAGCAATATGGAATTTAAAGCTCAAAATCACAATTTATAATGCAAATGAGCATAATATATAAGTAAAAGTTTAATACATAATGATATAAAAATCAATGATCAATGTGCAAAATGAAGAGGGTAAAATGGTGATTTAAATCACCAATTACCCTTATACAGTAATAGCAAGTACAAGCACAATATCAGAGTTAATTATAACTTTAGAAACTCAAATCAGACATCTGAAGATGGCATCAGATGGCTTAAATGTCTGATGCTACAGTGCACAGCCTTCTTTCTCTCTTCTCAGCCTCTTCTTCTTCTTCTCTTCTTTCTCTTCTTCTGTTGTCTTGCCTCTTCTTCTTCTGCCTTCTCCTTCTTTCTCTGCTACGACTGCTTTCCTTCTCTTCTTCTTCTGCTGTCTTGCCTCTTCTTCTTCTGCCTTCTCCTTCTTTCACACAGGGGAGGGGAACTTCTCAAATTGGCTAAGTGTCAGCCAATGTCTTCTACAACAAAACCCCCCTACCCCCGCGCAATCTCTCTTTCTCTCTCTGGGTCACACTCTCCCAGAGCCTTCAACAGTATCGAGTATACGGGTAATCGGACCTAGAGCGTACCCGGGACTAGGGCTGTGGGTGTGGGTCACAGCCGAGGAGTGTTAAGGGTTAGGCGGGTTATTGGGCGCACCATGTCCACGGGGGAGTTGTCATGGACGAGGCGCGTAGGGGGGGCGTGCGGGGACCTCACCCCCTATGCGTGCTGAGGTGATAAGCCTAAAGCACAAATTCAATTTATTCATTGGCGGGCCCTCGTTAGTCCACGGTATGGGACTAAATCCCACTGCCTTTCTCTAAGCGCGACTGTAGTAGCTTCTTCATGTGATTGTGGTCAAAGGCTCAGTCAGAGAGCCTAATTGACTCCTTGGTTGCGATGCTAGAAGTATTCCACAGTGCCTGGGACCTTGCCTACGGTCTACAGGTGCTTGAAGCGAGCTTCGAGCTTCGCTCAAAGCTTCGGTAATGGCGGTGGAGACCTAGGACCTGCAAGTAAGAAAACAGGCTAAGAGCCCCAGTTAAAACAGTCCATAAGCTTCGCCATGAGGTGGGGAATTGAACGGCGGTGCTCATGAGGTGTGGGAGTGCGTGAGGTGGCCGGACAGTGACGGAAGGTGGAGTGCAACGGTGTGGTGTTCTGTGGGGTAGTGGGGAGGCCAATAGCCTCAAAGATCAGAGGGCTTTTGCTCTCTAGAACACGACGGAGGTGTGGAGATGAACGGCGGCCGGATTGGTGGAGTGTAGTGGCCATGCAAGCTCGTTGGAGGTATGCCGACAAGGTGGAAGACGGAGGGCGACGACGCGAGTTGGCGGTCGAGATAGACCAGATGTACAAACTTGAGACCTTAAGTCTACCAATTTTATGTCCTAATTTGTGCCTTGAGTTTCACTTGATTAGAAGTTAATTCAACTTATGGCCTAATTTGGAGGTTGGTTGGCCTACAATGTAGACCAACTTCACCTGACCTACCCTAAAGATGGCAGAATGAGATCTAGATCAAGACCTAGAAATCATCCTAATTTTACTCCCAAGTTATTAGGTCCAAGATTTTAAGAGTTGAAGTGAAATTAGAGGCTGATTTTAGGGTTTTTTTGATTAGATCTTTTCAATCAAGGGCTTGGGTAGCACACAAATGCGGGAGGGTAACTTTCCTTTAATTCAGGCAAAAATGTGTACTAGCACTCCAAACCCTAATGTCAAACCCTAGTTGGCTCTATTTTGCATCTAATTTGATCTCAACATGTACACCTTGGACTCAAACAAGAAGGTGAGTAGCCCAAGATGATCAGAAATTAAGCGTGATCCCTAATAGGCACAGGAAATTTGGGGTAGGGAATTCTAAACAAAATCGTCTCAATCTTCAATCATATTTGAAAAAAAATTTTGCAAATCAGGAAACTTACCTTGTAAATAATAATTACTATGAAAAATAAGGCAGGTGATTCCTAATTTATTGTTTCCTTTTCGTCTTCACAATATTAGGAAGTTGATTAGGGAAGAATAGAGAAGTTACCTGCCCTAGAGTGGTTGATTTGCGTGGAAGATCTCCTCGTGAAGTACCTTGCAAAATCACAATAAAGCAAACATGGCAAGTTAGTGCTCAAATAGAATCAGTTAAAACAGAGAATCGCGGTGAATTGCACGTTGCTCCCTGACAATGGCACCAAAATGTTTGTACGGGCTAATTGGAGGGTTTTGAAAGATGCGTTCGTTGTAGCAATAATTCCTCAAAAATAACTCGAACAATAGATAATATTTATAACTCGAATGAAGTCCGAGGTTGTTCGTTAGGAGCAAATATGGAATTCAATCGCTAATCTCAACAAATAATATAAACGAGCACAATTAATTACTCAAAATCTAATATGCAATGTAAAACATGAGTATATGATGAGTCAAAAAGAATTCTAGACAAAATAATGGTGATTTGGATCACCAATTATTAGTCTAACATATATAGCAAATACTCAAATAATATCACTATTCAAACCAATGCACAGTACACTCCATCAGACGACAGAGTCTTTAACCAGATGGCTTAGGTCAGCCTTGCTACACTACCAAGAGGGCACTGTACTTCTTCAGCTTCCTCTTCTTTCTTTTATCTCTGCTCTGTCTCTACTCTGTCTTCTTTCTCTACTCTTTCTTTTTGTCTCTGCTCTCCTTCTTCTCATGCCCTTCTGATGCACAGAGGGAAACTTTCCCCTTCAAATTCAGCTAAGTGTCAAGAACACTGAAGAGCAAAACCCCCCTTAACCCCGTGCACTCTCTCTCCTTCCTTCTCCTCTTCTTTCTCAGGGTTCTCTTTCACACCCTCCTAGGGCCATGCATAGTACCAGGTTATTGATCTAGAGCACACTCGAGACCAGGGCTACCGATGTGGGGTAACAGCCAAGGTGTATGCGAACATCGGTGGGTAAATGGATCAAAGCCAGGCCCGCGTTCACAGTGTCATTGGCGAGGCATGTGGGAGGAGTGTGTGGGGGACCTCACCCCCTTGTGTGTCGTGGCGATAAGCCGATGCGAGAAAAACAATTTATAGCACTCCAGTGGTTCCTGTGTTTTCGAGGTGGGACCAAATCCCACAGCCTTCTTCGCACTGCTGGCAGCAGGTGGAGGTATGTCCAATTGAAGCTGAAGCGGGTGGTGTGGCACCCAATTGACCACCTAGGCGTGTGCTTGGAAGTGTTCTACGTCACCTAGGGATGTTGCCTGGGGCTCGTGACACCTAGAGCTTGAAGAACGAAGGCGGCGATGGCTGAGGTGGCGGAGCTCCGGCGAAGACACCTGCAAATAAAAATACGGCCTTGCAGCCTCGTCAAATGGTTCAGCAACTTCGTCGTAGCACAGCGAACATGGTGATGTGCGTGATGTAGCGCGAGGATGCGTGTAGGTGGCTGGCGAAGTCGAAATAGGTCGAAGATGATGGGTTTGTTCAGTGGAGGGTTCAGGTGGACGGTGGAGCGAAATAGGAGAGGAGTTTTATAGAGGGTGGTGCGGTGGAGCTTGTGGGATGGGTGGTGAGGCGTATGGAGCGGTGTAGCAATGGGAGCACCTCACTAGGGGAGCAGTCGGAGACGGGGAAGACGAGGGTGATAGCATGTGTTGAGGGGATATTTTTGGGTTTTTGGGGTAGGAAACTAACCTAAGGATCTAAACTAACCAAACTAACCCTAATATAATAGAAGAAAGGGGGAGGACAGCACCAGTGTTGGTAGGTCGACGCCGGGGAAGAAAGTACTCTGGTAGGTAGGACGGCGATGACGACGGAGGTTGGGAAGCTCCTGCTGGTACGGCCAAGAACAGAAGAAGTCGAGGGGAAGGAATCCGTAGCTGGTATTGCAAACAGACGACGAGAGAGATTGGGAGGAGTCACTGGAGCTCAAGGAGCTATTCAACCGAAATAGGAGAGAGGAATGTGGAGGATTTCTAGCCAAATTTGAGCTTAGGATGGACGACGTGCACTGGGGGTCCTTTTATAGGTCTCTAGAGGGTGATTAGAGCTTGGGAAGCAAGCTTCCCAAGCTTGGAAGGCTTGCCGAAGTTGGAAACCTATGAGATAGTGGAATCTCTCATGCGTTTGCATGAGAGATTGGGAAGGTTGTTGGTCTTAAGACTGGATTCGTTGGAAAGGGAATTTCCTAAAGAGTCTACGGTTCAATTTTGGGAAAGTTTCATCGATCAATCAAGGAGAACTCTCTAAATGAAGCTCGTCAGAGTAGGATTCTTGAGCGATAATGAAGGACCCATTTGTAAAGAATGATGATAAAGTTAGGAACCTTTTTGTAAGAAATTACAAAGTTAGGGGCATGTATGTGAGAAAAAAGACTCAGATTGGACCAAATTGCAAACTAAGTCAAAATAATCTCAGATTGGGTCCAAATTTTCGTACAAACCTAATTTGAACCCAAAGAATACAATGATGAAGTTAGATTTAGGTTTTAACCAAATTTAAATAAGTAATTTATGCAAAAATCCAAATTAGGACAACTATTCTTCGGAGATTCTATTTTAGGTCAAAGCAGGTTCTGATAGTCAAATTGAAGGTACCAAACCTTAGAGAATATTTTTCTATGTTTTTAAGAGGGTTTATGTGAATTTTATCCTGACTAGAACCTTAGTAGATTAAGTGGGTATGTTTTTAGGGTTTCAAATGTCATTTAATTCTCAAAATGCAGGAAAACCCTTGTAACGACCCAATTCCCGAGTCCTTACGAGACACGAGAACCGGACCGACTCGACTAATCCCAAGACCTAGTCGTCCAACGAGGAAGTAACCAAAAGACAGTAAAATAAACCACATTCAGCATGAATATAACTAACAGTAAGAAAGTACAGCAGTAAGGAAAGAAACTATTACAGTAGGTACCACCACAACAGTTGAACAACATTTATCATATAACAAGAACTGCAGGTAAAGAAAGTACAACGGAAACAAAAACTACTCACTATAACAGAAACAAAAGAAGTACAAAAGACTGTGGTAAACTCTACTGGACCCTACTCGGTCCAGCGTCCTCTGCAGCCGCTGACCCTGGCTGCTCAACACCTGGTCCTGAAAAAGGTAACGAGTGTAACACGTCAGCAAAACGCTGAGTAGAGTGGCAAACTAAACTAAAGACAACAGTAGAGTGTACAGTAGCTGTTATGTTTTGTTACTTTCTTTATGTACATCTTTCAATTTTCTCACTATTTCATTTATTTCTCAGATCCTTCACTTGATCTCGAATGTCCTCGTGGGAACGATCTTGATTGCAGTCTTTTCCAAAAGTAGAAGTAGCACGTGGTGCTCTCCTGGCCAGGAGAGTCCCTCGTGGTGATCCTACCCTCAGTCAACCACCCCAAGGTCACTGACAGACGTAACGGTGACTACGGCGCGCGCGATAAACGAACAGGTAGCTAGCCTGCACTGGCACGCGGTCAGTCGTTTCCGTTAACGGGTGCGCCCAAAGCACAGCACGGAACTAGGGTAGAGCCCTCTCAGTAACAGGGGTCCAACCCCTCCACAGTAACCAAACCGGGGCCTTGCCCCTCCACAGTCCGCGCACCCTCGCCTGACTACCCTGGTTTGCCCTAGTGGGCCTAACAAGTCGGTGAAGGAGGCTAGCAGAACCCCGGGGCCCGTGGGGTAGCTAGTACTCTCCTAACACTAGTAGCTCTCCTCGATACTACGTACGCGAGGGCCAGCAAGTCGGTACAGAGTGGCCAGTCCTAACCCCGGGTCCCTGGGGCGGCTAGCTCCGCTCTGCACTAAACAGGGGGACAGTCGCTCTCCTTGGTACTCCGTACTCAAGGGCCAGCTCACTTCCCCAAAACTATTCCATTCACTTTCCAGGAGTTCTACTCCTACTTCCCCGTAGGGTTCCATCCTTTTTACTCAAGATCCAGGTTTCACTTCCCAGTTTCACATTCTTACAATCCATGTTCTCAACCACGTTAGCTATTCACAACAGGCAGCTGTTAATTCAAATTACAGGCAGCTTTATATTTCTTTCCATTTTCCAAGACTGCAGTATATACATTCCACTAGTTTTCCATCCTAGGATTCATGCCATATCCTAGGATCTATCATACAATCTAATTTTCCAGCCCTAGGATTCATGCAACACCTAGGAGCTATCATTCCATACATTTCTCATTCCTAGGATTCATGCAATGTCCTAGATTCTAGTTAAGGTTCCATACTTTAACAGATTTTAATAACTTAAGCCACTCTACCAGGTACAACAGGAGTAATGGGGGCGTGATCGGGAATCCCGCGTGCCTCCGCGACTCCCAAGACTGCAACTGAATGAGGTCCTATCACAAGGATCAAACACAAGGAGTGTCTCAAAATAGTGTATAGCTACTGTAGACGGGTAGAGGAATTAATTCTGAAAAGAACGCAACTCGAATCGCGGAAAATGGAGCCCGAACGGGCCCTAAACGGGTCGAAAAAGACGATACTGTGCAAGATCAGACGTCTAGAACTTCTTCCAGACGTCTTAAAAAGTGGATCAGAGAATTACCTGTTCAGCGTGGTTTCCCAGACATGCAGAAGTCTGCGGGGACGTCTGTCCTATCTCCCAGACGTCTGATGGTCACCCCGGACATCTGGATGTCACTCCCACCGTCTGGTACAACTTCCAGACGTCTGATTCGCAAAGGATGGCGAATCAGCGAACCTGCGCACAGCCAACTGCCTCCCTCAGTACGGTCAGTCGACAGGAAGGAAGAAGAAGGCGGAATACTCACCTTTCAGACGTCTGTATGAGCTTCCAGACGTCTCCCTCGCCGTCTGGCTATCAACCCAGACGCCTGATTCTGGAAATTTTTTCCAGAATCAGGGCGCGACCCGTCCTCCGCTCGCGACGTCGCCCGCGTCGTACCTCACGCGTCTGCTGCTCAGACCGCAGCAGGTCCCTCTCCGCGTCGCTCCGCGCCCCCTGCACCCTCCGCCGGCCGGCCAAGCCGCTCCAGCGAGCTCGCCCTCACAGCAGAGCTCCGCTCTCGCACGCCGCACCTCCTCCGCACTCACTGCGGCCGCCGCTGCCGCCCTCGCGCTCACGCTCACTGGCTGAAGGAGAAGAAGGAGGAGACGGTGGAGACGGGAGGGGAGGCGTGGCCTTTTGAGGCTGCGCGAGGAGGAGAGAGGGCACGGCAGGCGTCTGCAGCCGCAGAAGAAAAAAGAGAGGGAATAACGAATATGCGGTCTGCGCGCTCAGGCGCGCAGACGACTCGCGCGTGTGGAAGATAACGGTTTTTCAGACGTCTGGAAACCATCCCAGACGTCTGGCAAGACGTCTGGATGTGATCCCAGACGTCTGGTCCGACGTCTGGGCCACCTCCCAGACGTCTTAAAAGACGTCCGGGGCACGCGTTCGTAACAATATAACAAACTCAAAGGAAGTCTCGTCCCCGAAACTTGCGCCAACTAGGGTGCGGAAAAGACGTCAAAATAACCATAACAAAATCAAAGATGATCGAAGCCGGTCCGAAGGACGTACCCGCGAAAAGCTCCGGGTACCGCTCCCGCATTGCTGCCTCAGGCTCCCAGGTAGCCTCCTCGTACCGCTGGCTCCTCCACAAAACCTTTACCAGGGGTACTTGCTTTCGTCTCAAACTGCGGACGGCTCGGTCTAGGATCTGCACTGGCCGCTCGGGGTAGGTCAGGTCGTCGCTCACCTCGACGCTCTCGTGGCTCAGTACGTGACTGGAATCGGCTATGTACTTCCTGAGGTTGGACACGTGGAACACGTCGTGCACACCAGAAATCTACGAGGGAAGGGCAAGTCTGTAAGCAACGGGTCCAACCCGGTCCAGGACCTCAAAGGGCCCCACGAACCTCGGCGCGAGCTTCCCTCTCACCCCAAACCGCTGCAGGCCCTTCATGGGCGAAACACGAAGAAAGACGTGGTCCCCAACCTCAAACTGTACCTCTCTGCGTCTCCGATCCGCGTAGCTCTTCTGTCTGCTCCTGACAGTGCGGAGTCGTCTGTGGATCTGCTCAACTACCTCCTGACTCTGCCGGATCAACCTGGGGCCAACCTCCCACTTGGTCCCCACCTCAACCCAACTCAAGGGTGCCGTACACTTCCGTCCGTACAGAGCCTCGTAGGGAGCCATGCCGATGCTCGAGTGATAACTGTTGTTGTATGCAAACTCCGCCAGGGGCAGGTGCTCCTCCCAAGAGCCCCTCCAGTCCAGTACACAGGCACGCAAAAGGTCCTCAAGCGTCTGTATCGTGCGCTCAGACTGTCCGTCCGTCTGAGGGTGGTAAGCCATGCTAAACCTCAACCTCGTCCCCAAAGTCTGCTGGAACTCAGCCCAAAACTGGGACGTAAAGCGGGTATCCCGGTCGGATACGATCTCCCGTGGAACTCCGTGTAGTCGCACCACATCACGGATATACCTCTCTGCCAACTGTGCTGGTCCCAAAGTGACTCGAATCGGCAAGAATCGCGCCGTCTTCGTCAATCTATCCACTATTACCCAGACTGCGTCGTGTCCCCGCTGGGTAACAGGTAAGCCCACCACCAAGTCCATGGTGATGCTCTCCCACTTCCACTCTGGCACTGGAAGCGGCTGAAGCGGCCCTGCAGGCCTCTGATGCTCGGCTTTCACCTACTGGCACACTAAGCACTGCTGCACGAACTCACCCACATCCCGCTTCATCCCTCTCCACCAAAACTCGCGTCTCAAGTCATGGTACATTTTCGTGTTTCCGGGATGTATGGTGAATCTGGAACCGTGTGCCTCAGTCAGGAGCTCTCTCAACAGCTCCTCGTCTCTGGGAACGCACAACCGTCCCCTCAAGCGTAACACCTGGTCTGTGAACGACAAGTCCCCTGGGTCCCCTGATAGTACTCTGTCGCGCAAAGACTGCAAGTACGGATCGGCCATCTGTCCCATGATGATGCGGTCTATCAGCTCTGGCCTGGTCTGCCGTGTCACCGTCACTGCCCCACAGTATCCTCGTAACTCTAGAGGTCGCCAACTGCCCACCTCCTCCAAAAGGCTCCAACTCTATAACTGTAGACTGGCCAAGCGTGCGGGCACCTTACGGCTCAAGGCGTCAGCCACCACATTGGCCTTTCCCGGGTGGTAGGAGATGCTGCAATCGTAGTCCTTCAGGAGCTCCAGCCAACGTCTCTGTCTCATGTTGAGCTCCTTCTGGTCAAAAAGATATCTGAGGCTCTTGTGATCTGTAAAAATCTCGAAGGTCTCACCGTACAAGTAGTGCCTCCAGGTCTTCAGCGCGAAGACAACAGCTGCCAACTCTAGGTCGTGGGTAGGGTAGGTATGCTCATGGGGCTTCAGTTGCCGCGAAGCGTAAGCGACAACATGACCCCTCTGCATGAGCACACCTCCTAACCCCTGCAAGGAAGCGTCCGTGTACACAACGAACCCGCCGCTACTGTCAGGGATGGTGAGCACGGGAGCCGAGGTCAACCTCTCCTTCAGCTCCAGAAAACATGCCTCACAGGCGTCTGTCCAAGCGAAAGGCACGTCCTTCCGGGTCAACTGTGTCATAGGACGTGCAATCTGCGAAAACCCTCTGATGAACCGTCTGTAGTAACCTGCCAGTCCCAGGAAACTGCGAATCTCAGTGACTGAACGCGGTCTCTCCCACCTGAGCACTGCCTCGACCTTGGCGGGGTCCACCGCCAGGCCGTCACCAGAGATCACATGACCCAAGAAGGTCACCTCCCTCAACCAGAACTCGCACTTGCTGTATTTGGCGTACAGCCTGCGTCGCCTCAGAGTGTCCAGAACCATCCGCAAGTGTTGTCCGTGCTGCGTCCGATCTCTAGAATAGATGAGTACATCATCTATGAAAACCACCACAAACTGATCCAAGTACGGTCTAAACACCCGGTTCATCAGGTCCATGAAAGCAGCGGGGGCATTGGTCAGCCCAAACGGCATGACCAAAAACTCGTAGTGTCCGTACCGGGTGCGGAAAGCTGTCTTGGAGACGTCGATCTCCCTGATCCTCAACTGGTGGTATCCAGACCTCAAGTCTATCTTGGAAAATACCGTGGCACCCCGCAACTGGTCAAACAAATCGTCGATCCTCGGCAGCGGATATCTGTTCTTGATGGTGACCCTATTCAGCTGTCGGTAGTCCACACAAAGGCGTAGGGTCCCATCCTTCTTCTTCACAAACAGTACCGGGGCTCCCCAGGGAGACGCACTGGGCCTCACGAAACCTTTCTCCAAAAGGTCCTGCAACTGGGACTTAAGCTCTCGCAGCTCAAGCGGTGCCATTCTGTATGGCGCGGTGGAGATGGGGCTGGTCCCTGGTACTAGTGAGATCTCAAACTCGATCTCACGCTCGGGCGGTAGTCCTGGTAACTCGTCTGGAAACACGTCGGGGTACCCTCTGACCACCGGGATGCTCTGGAAGTCTGCCACGGGGCTGGGTCCTGCCACCACACAAGCTAGGAAGCCCTCACACCCCTGGCTCAAAAGTCTTGCCGCCCGAAGTGCCGATATGCACCTGAAACCTCCATCCACTGGCTGTCCGTGAAACTCGAAAGAAGGCAACTCCGGAATGGAGAAGACGATCTTCCTCTCAAAACAGTCCACCAAAGCGTGGTAAGCGAACAGCCAATCCATCCCCAGAATCACTCCAAAGTCCTCCATCTGTATCATAATCAGGTCAGCTGGCAGGCTATGTCCTCCAACGCTGACCTCGCAATCCGTGTACACCTCCTCAGCTACAAACAGCTGACCACTCGGACCTCTGATTACGAACGGATTTTCTAACAGTGTATAATCCTGGTCCAAACTAACTGCGAAACTGGCTGCGACAAACGAGTGCGTAGCGCCGGAATCGAAAAGCGTGTAAACGAGTCTGCCAGAAACTGCAACCATACCTGCTACCACGGATCCCGATGCTCTGGCGTCCCTGTGTGTTAGGGCGTTGATACGCCCCTCAGCTCTAGGTGCGGACGAAGCAGCCACACTCTGCGTCGGACGGGTAGGTGCTGGCCGGTACCCTCCTCGCGACTGCTGTCCTCCTCCTCGTGCCTGGGAACCGCGGCCTCCTGCGCGCCCTCCAGTGCTCTGCACGGGAAGTATCTGCTGACCCCCTGCCCTAGATGGGCAGTCCCTCCTGACGTGGCCCGGCTGGCCACACTGGTAGCAGAGAGGAACCCGACTCCCGCCCTCAGTGAGTCCCTGCTGTCGACTAGGCGGGGGTCCGGTGCTGGCGACTGGCCCCTGTCGAGGGCCCCCAAAGGCCACTGATGGCCCTGCACAACGTGACGGCTCTCCTGCGGACGCCACGTGTCTCCGTTCTCGCCGGCCCTGTGAGAAGTCTGGCTGACAAGGCCTCTTCCGCCCGCCATCGGTCTCTCGCGCAGACGGGTTGGTCTCCTCGTAAGTCATAGCTGCCTCTACCACCCTCGAAAACGTAAGCAGCTTCAGGGGTTTGACATACCCCCGGATCGCAGGCCGAAGCCCCTCGGTGAACCTCCAAAGGCGCTCCTCCTCAGTGGCTACCGCTGTCGCTGCAAAGCGGGACAGCTCCAAGAAACGCGTGCGGTACGCGCTCACAGTCATCGTCCCCTGGCGGAGAGTGTGGAACTCCCGCCTCCTCTGGTCCTGCCACGTCTGGGGAAAGTACTGCTCGCAGAAGAGGGTGACGAATAGGTCCCACGTCGGCTCGTCCCCCTCCTGTCCCCGGACCGCCCTCCACCACCGGTGTGCAGCACTCTCCAGCTGGTACGTGGCAAAGGCCACGCGGCACTCCACCGGGGGGCGAAGGGTGTCGAAGATCTTCTCCAGCTGCTCAAGCCAATCCTATGCCTCGGTCGGGTCCTCATCCCCCTTAAAGGAGGGGGGTTCAGCTTCCGGAACTGTCCGAAAAGCTCGAAGTGGCGCTGTAGGGGAGGTGCTGGTGCACCTCCAGGCGAAGGTGCCGCGGGTACAGAAGTGTCGGAGGAAGGTGGGGGCGGCAGCGGCCCATCCCCTCCCTCGTGTCCAGCGCCGTGTCCGTCGCGTGGTCCCACAGAGGACTCCCCCTCTGCAACCCCAGGAGGAGGTGCTCGGGGTGGTGGGTGGAGCTCCTCTCGTACAATATCTCGAATTAGTCTGGCGAGGTCCTGGGCCTGGATGCCAGGGAGTGGTGGCGGGTCCACCGAGACGTCAACGACAGCACGTCCACCTCGCCGACCTCGTCCTCGGCCGCGCCTGCGGCCAGTCTCGCCAGTCCCGCGACGAGGCATCTCCTGCAAGGAGACGCGAAATAACACGGAAACGTCAAAACAGACGGTACCTAACGAATCTTCTAAGAGCTCAAGTCAGGAGATATGTTGTGGTGGCTACTCTAGTTATAAACATGTGAATTGGTTATTTTCTAGTCAGTTGATTCACTTCTCGGGACGACCTTGCTCTGATACCATCTTGTAACGACCCAATTCCCGAGTCCCTACGAGACACGAGAACTGGACCGACTCGACTAATCCCAAGACCTAGTCGTCCAACGAGGAAGTAACCAAAAGACAGTAAAATAAACCACATTCAGCATGAATATAACTAACAGTAAGAAAGTACAGCAGTAAGGAAAGAAACTACTACAGTAGGTACCACCACAACAGTTGAACAACATTTATCATATAACAAGAACTGCAGGTAAAGAAAGTACAACGGAAACAAAAACTACTCACTATAATAGAAACAAAAGAAGTACAAAAGACTGTGGTAAACTCTACTGGACCCTACTCGGCCCAGCGTCCTCTGCAGCCGCTGACCCTGGCTGCTCAACACCTGGTCCTGAAAAAGGTAACGAGTGTAACACGTCAGCAAAACGCTGAGTAGAGTGGCAAACTAAACTAATGACAACAGTAGAGTGTACAGTAGCTGTTATGTTTTGTTACTTTCTTTATGTACATCTTTCAATTTTCTCACTATTTAATTTATTTCTCAGATCCTTCACTTGATCTCGAATGTCCTCGTGGGAACGATCTTGATTGCAGTCTTTTCCAAAAGTAGAAGTAGCACGTGGTGCTCTCCTGGCCGGGAGAGTCCCCCGTGGTGATCCTACGCTCAGTCAACCACCCCAAGGTCACTGACAGACGTAACGGTGACTACAGCACGTGCGATAAACGCACAGGTAGCTAGCCCGCACTGGCACGCGGTCAGTCGTTTCCGTTAACGGGTGCACCCAAAGCACAACACGGAACCAGGGCAGAGCCCTCTCAGTAACAGGGGTCCAACCCCTCCACAGTAACCAAACCGGGGCCTTGCCCCTCCACAGTCCGCGCAGCCTCGCCTGACTACCCTGGTTTGCCCTAGTAGGCCTAACAAGTCGGTGAAGGAGGCTAGCAGAACCCCGGGGCCCGTGGGGTAGCTAGTACTCTCCTAACACTAGTAGCTCTCCTCGATACTACGTACGCGAGGGCCAGCAAGTCGGTACAGAGTGGCCAGTCCTAACCCCAGGTCCCTGGGGCGGCTAGCTCCGCTCTACACTAAACAGGGGGACAGTCGCTCTCCTTGGTACTCCGTACTCAAGGGCCAGCTCACTTCCTCAAAACTATTCCATTCACTTTCCAGGAGTTCTACTCCTACTTCCCCGTAGGGTTCCATCCTTTTTACTCAAGATCCAGGTTTCACTTCCCAGTTTCACATTCTTACAATCCATGTTCTCAACCACGTTAGCTATTCACAACAGGCAGCTGTTAATTCAAATTACAGGCAGCTTTTTATTTCTTTCCATTTTCCAAGACTGCAGTATATACATTCCACTAGTTTTCCATCCTAGGATTCATGCCATATCCTAGGATCTATCATACAATCTAATTTTCCAGCCCTAGGATTCATGCAACACCTAGGAGCTATCATTCCATACATTTCTCATTCCTAGGATTCATGCAATGTCCTAGATTCTAGTTAAGGTTCCATACTTTAACAGATTTTAATAACTTAAGCTACTCTACCAGGTACAACAGGAGTAATGGGGGCGTGATCGGGAATCCCGCGTGCCTCCGCGACTCCCAAGACTGCAACTGAACGAGGTCCTATCACAAGGATCAAACACAAGGAGTGTCTCAAAATAGTGTATAGCTACTGTAGACGGGTAGAGGAATTAATTCTGAAAAGAATGCAACTCGAATCGCAGAAAACGGAGCCCGAACGGGCCCTAAACGGGTCGAAAAAGACGATACTGTGCAAGATCAGACGTCTGGAACTTCTTCCAGACGTCTTAAAAAGTGGATCAGAGAATTACCTGTTCAGCGTGGTTTCCCAGACATGCAGAAGTCTGCGGGGACGTCTGTCCTATCTCCCAGACGTCCGATGGTCACCCCGGACGTCTGGATGTCACTCCCACCGTCTGGTACAACTTCCAGACGTCTGATTCGCAAAGGATGGCGAATCAGCGAACCTGCGCACAGCCAACTGCCTCCCTCAGTACGGTCAGTCGACAGGAAGGAAGAAGAAGGCGGAATACTCACCTTTCAGACGTCTGTATGAGCTTCCAGACGTCTCCCTCGCCGTCTGGCTATCAACCCAGACGCCTGATTCTGGAAATTTTTTCCAGAATCAGGGCGCGACCCGTCCTCCGCTCGCGACGTCGCCCGCGTCGTACCTCACGCGTCTGCTGCTCAGACTGCAGCAGGTCCCTCTCCGCGTCGCTCCGCGCCCCCTGCGCCCTCCGCCGGCCGGCCAAGCCACTCCGGCGAGCTCGCCCTCACGGCAGAGCTCCGCTCTCGCACGCCGCACCTCCTCCGCGCTCACTGCGGCCGCCGCTGCCGCCCTCGCACTCACGCTCACTGGCTGAAGGAGAAGAAGGAGGAGACGGTGGAGACGGGAGGGGAGGCGTGGCCTTTTAAGGCCGCGCGAGGAGGAGAGAGGGCGCGGCAGGCGTCTGCAGCCGCAGAAGAAAAAAGAGAGGGAATAACGAATATGCGGTCTGCGCTCTCAGGCGCGCAGACGACTCGCGCGTGTGGAAGATAACGGTTTTTCAGACGTCTGGAAACCATCCCAGACGTCTGGCAAGACGTCTGGATGTGATCCCAGACGTCTGGTCCGACATCTGGGCCACCTCCCAGACGTCTTAAAAGACGTCCGGGGCACGCGTTCGTAACAACCCTTTTCTGTCTGTACGGACCTACTTGTTAGATATTTAAGATCATTTGAACTTTAATTAACCCCTGAGAAATCCTGTGATTGTATTGCAATTGAGATATGCTATTAAAACTGCAGATTTACCCCTATTTTACTATATTTCCCTCAGAATGAATTTGTAGTGAATTACGTCTCTCTGGCAGTTATATAGGAGCATTTAATTGTGGAATATGACTAAATAAAGCTAGATATGGCTGATGATGACGTTATCATCACTTCTCCTTTCTTTCTTCTTTCCTTGGCTCTTCCCTTCAGCTATCCTTCCTCTTCTTCTCTTTTCCTTTATGCACAGGGGGCACTCTTCTTCAAATGCGGCTAAGTTTTAGCCGTTACACAACAAAGCAAAACCCCCCTTAACCCCGTGATCTCTCTCTCATTTCTTGCTCTGGGTTTCCATCTCTTTCTTGCCTTCACAAGGCTATAAACAGTACCGGGTATTCGGGTTTTTGGCTATGAGCACACCCGGGACCATGGTTGCCTGCAATGGGGTAGCAGCCGAGGTGTGCGCAGGCGTAGGCGGGTATACAGGTCAGACCAAGCCCGCGTGCAAGGTGTCACGGGTGAGGCATGTGGAGGGGTGCGGGGGACCTCACCCCCCAGTGTTCTTAAGGCGCTTAGTTCGTACGACAAAAAACTAGTAAGGCGCTACACTCGCTCCTATCTTTCCAAGGTGGGACTAATCCCTACCCTTTCTGCTCGCATGCACCCGCGAATGAAGATGTCTTCGATTGGAGTAGCAGCAGGTGGTGTGGTCTCCAATTGATCGCCTCGACGTGTGCCTGGAAGCCTTCCGTGAGATCTGGTGCCTGCGCCTAGAGCTGGCAATGGCAAGAGACCTTGTTCGAGCTCCTTGAAGGAACTCTATTAATGGCGACGAGGGGATATACCTGAAATACAAGAATACAGGCGTTAAGCCCCAGTTAAAATGCTCTAGAGGATCGTTGGTGGATGAGGAATGCAGTGGTGGTGGTTTTGTAGCGTGGGAATAGGTGTAGTGGTCGGACGATGATGGAGACGGTCGTGAGAAGGTGGGTTGTTTGGAGGCGTGTTTGGGTGAGTGGAGTGGCAAATAGGTAGAGGGCTTTTGATGAGGGGAGTACGGCGAAGCTTGTGGACTAGTTGGCGAGGGGGATGGACGTGTGTGGCGGACGGGAACCCTCGCCGAAATGGTCGTCGAAGATGGAGGGGATGAAGGTGAAGGGTGGTGTTGAGGGTTTGTTTTTATGTTTTTAAGGTGTAAAACTAACCTAAGATGCTAAACTAACCCTAATATAATAGACGAAGGGGTAGGATTGGCAACCAGCGTTGCCAGGCCGACGTCGTGGAAGAAGGTGCTCTGGTGGGGGTGGATGGCAAGGAAGAGAGGAGAGGACAGCCCTGGCTTTGACACACCAGGTGAGGACAAAGGAGACGAAGATAATGGCACACCCAATTTGGCCGTTGGGAAGCCGAAGAGCGACCGAGGGAGGAGCTCGCCGGAGCTAAGTCAGAGCGGGGCCGGAGGTGGAGTTTTGAAGAGGGTTTTGGCCCCAAACCTTGCTAAGAAGAACGGGCAAGCCCTAGGGATCCTTATATAGGCATCAAGGAGCGGTTAAAATAGGAAGGCTCGCTGGAGTTGGAAACCCAACTCTTTGAAGGATTCGCATGAGGATTCTAGTGTGAATCAGGGCCCAATGCGTGGCTCAAATTGTAGGAGATGTTCTTAGAAATCTCCCTTCGAATCTTGGAAGGGATTGAGCGAGAAATCATGGAGATCTTCCTATTTTAAGGTCGCCGGAGTAGGATTTAGGAATCTGCAAGTGGCGGGGATCTATTTTTGAAGGAGATGAAGTTAGGGGGTAAACGTAAATACTTTCAAAATCTAGGGGTATGGGTGTGAGAGAAAGAATCAGACTGGACTGAAATGCAAAATTGGTCAAGATGATCTCTGATTGGGCCTAAGTTTTGGTACAAACCTAATTTGGACCCAAGGAATCTGATGATGAAGTTGGATTTAGGTTTTGACTATGTTTGCCTAGGGAAATTGCAGACTTACCCAAATTAGGGCAACTTTCCGTCTGAGACTCAATTTTAGGTCTAAATGGATTCTGATGGTCAAATTGAAGGTACCAAACCATAGAGAATATTTTTCTATGATTTTTAGAGGGTTTATATGGATTTTATCTTGACCAAAACTTCAGTAAATTAAGCGAGTCTGTTTTTAGGGTTTCAGATGTCACTTAATTCTCAAAACACGTGAAAACCCATTTCTGTCTACATGGACCTACTTATTAGACATTTAAGATCATTTGACCTTTAATTAACCTGTTAGAAATCTCGTGATTGTTCTACAATTAAGATATGCTGTTAAAACTGCAATTTTACCCATATTTTCTTGTT
This sequence comes from Thalassia testudinum, assembly GCA_037157565.1. Taxonomy (NCBI): domain Eukaryota; kingdom Viridiplantae; phylum Streptophyta; class Magnoliopsida; order Alismatales; family Hydrocharitaceae; genus Thalassia; species Thalassia testudinum. The sequence goes on from JAZHRO010000024.1 coordinate 82,649,442, forward strand.
ATTCTCTCAGAATGGATTTGCAACGAATTACGTCTCTTTAGCGATTATGTAGGAGCATTTATTCCTTGATTATGCATAGTTAAAGCTAGATATGGCTGATGATGAAGTTATCATCAAGAGTGAAGGTTTAGATATTTGCAGCTTAGAATAACTTACAATGTAACCACTTGAAATCAAGGCAGTATCATATAGTAGATCAACAACTCTTTTGGTTGCCATGCTGCCTAGTTCATTCTTACATCCAGCCTGCAACAACAATTTAATGGAGATACAACAATATATGAGTAATGAGAAATGGTGCCAAATCAAATTGTGGTGCTCTGAATTGCTAAGTTTGCTTGACATTAAATGCTTTTTCTACGACTTACATTCAAATCTTTGACGATAGGGTGATCTAGATTGATCTCCAGGATTCTCCTCCCTCTCACGAATTCCAGGCTTGATGTGTCTCCAAGTGTTTGTGCTTTCATGAGCCTACAAAAGAGATCAACTCATCATGCTGCAGCTAGTTTTTTGCGAGGATCGCATATGAACTGCTAAAATATCACCTTTCCATGTTAGCAAACCATCCGAACTTGCTAAAAACAAGGACACAAAGAGATGAACTAAGCCTCTTTGATATTTGCACCTTTGCTACCTTGTCACCTAGTTGTTACTTTATCCAGTCACAAAGGAGATTATACTCTTGTTTGTCTTCTCTCTCTTTTACCTCATCCAAATCACCTGCATAATCAACCAAGGAAATAAAACCAATAACAAACAATGTACACTTCTTGAGCTGGCTTCCTTGTTTGATTATGGTTGAAATGTCAATCTCATCCCAAAGTTTAAGTTGAGACTCCAAAAACTACTTTAAAATTTTGTAAAACAATTGAAATGTTAATTGAAAGGTTAATTACATGGAAAAGATTAAAAGGTGGGTATGTTTTTAGTTAGCCAACAGATGTAAATTTCACTAGGCCTATCTTCTAAAATGTTGATTGATATTTTTGAAGTCCTTAAAGCTAACCTAGCTCAAGATCTTCCTTGCTAATATCGACAAATCTCTTTTCTTTGTAAGTTTGAAGATTCTAGATTGCAACTTCATTAATGGGTTCTACCAAGTATAAAACCTGAAAGGAAAGTTAATCAAAGTTCAAGTATGAAGGAAGGAAAAAAATTGCTAAAAGTATTCCCTCTTTGCTAATAGTATGCATGATATGTACCTCAATATCCTTTTGAACTAGTTCTTCCAAGAATGGAGCAGTTTAGGCACTTCTCAGCTTGTCAGTTGCTAGATAATAGATGGTCGTCTAGATTTCAAGCATGTTTTCAACATACTAATCCAAGCCTATCAACTCTTCCTCACTTTTCGAAGAATAAAACCGTAGGAGAGGAGTTAGGCATTTGTGATTTCCAGAATCTTCTATGCATCCCAACTTTATCAGCTTGCCAAAATTCTCCCATAATTTTTTGTAATCCTTCAAGAATAAATAGTGTCATTCAACAATATTTCATTCCATTGAAGGTGAATTAAGTTCCATTAGATCCCAAAATATACCTCTTTGTTTTCACCTTCAGTGATGTCCTGAATCATGCCGAATGTTTTTCTAATGAGATGCTTCCTCATGATTCTCATCTGTTAGAAGTCAGAGGTTGAGGCTAAAAGAAGAATGTACTTTCATATACAAGTATTTGAACTCATCCTTTCAAAAAAAGTATTTGTCCCTATTAAAGAAAAAATAAATCTACATCACGTTTCAAATGCTAAAAAATATACACTTTTCTATGGATTTTGAAAATGCATACTTCATGTGACTATAACCCCATGGTGAGGTTGGGACGTCAAGTTGACAAAACTCCACACTTGCCCAGACTTTCAACACCTGCATATTGAATAAAAGATTATAATGAGAATATAAGTTAGATAAAGTGAAAACTATATCTAGAACTATATCACCAAGCTAGTTGTCAAGTACCCACAGATTGATTTCTAAAAATATACCATACATGAGCCTCCCTACTGTAGAGTAGACCTCAAAATGCCATTGAAAGAGAGAAGTCTGTCCTTTTTTTTTAGAAGTGTAAAAGGGATTAACAAGGCATGTTAATCCCCTCCCAGCCTTCATTAAAAGGTGGAATTGATTTCTCCAAACAATAAAGCAATCAAAGCTAGCATCCCACACTTTCAACAACTAAACTCTCTCCTCTAAGGACAACACAATTATGCTTTAAGCAAATATACCAAAGTCGTATAGCGACCCTCCTTAGCTTGTTACCATGTCAACTAGTTGCAAATATATTTACCTTTTCAAATATGTTTACCTTTTCAATCATATGCAACCATATTGTTAGACAAAACTTATTTTTTAGAAGTAGTAGAACTAGTTGCATTCCTAGTAGTTTAAGCTAGGCCATTGGAGGATAAATCAAATCCACCAAAGATGGGCAAGTACTGTTGCTGCATTCTTCTATTGTAGATTTCTTTGCAGCTTTGTGGGGAAACCTCAACACAAGAAAAATGGTAACTCATTCCTATATCTTATCTATTTAGTACTGCTGTTGCATGATTATCCATTGGTCATTTCCTACCTGCAACTTTTTTGAAAAAATAGTAACTCATGCCTTGAAGCACAAGTGTGGCATCACCAAATATGTTTATTTTCATGCAAGGCATAGTTCTTCCAGGCAGTTGTTCCTCAAAAAAAGAAAAAGATGTGTCCATGCCATCATTCAGTGGTCCAAACTTAACAAGATAAAATTATGCCCCTGTATCATTTCTTTTAACTATCCATCCATTTGGGGGTGGCATGTAGTATTGAGTTGTGGTTGCGTTCCCATGGCATCCTTCATCCTCTATCGTAAGTTATAAATTACGCATGCTTGCTATGCATAAGTTTTTAGTTGATTTGACAAAATTCCATTAGAATGACAAATGTTCAAAGACATGATGCATATACACCAATGACCTAGATTAATTTTTACACATGGCAACCTAACATGTCAAATATAATCAAAGCAACCTTCCAGTATAGATACTAGATGTATTAGTGCATGAATCTGAAATTAGAATGCAAATGTCAGGGACCCATTGTAGATTTCTCATGCTCTGTCACTATTTGTGCAAAGAAGTACCTTTTTACATCATTAATGTCTCCTTTAGGATATACTTTTCACCACACAAGGTGAAAGAACCCAATACAAAGGCCACTAATATTCATACTGACTCCTTCATATATTCAGGCACCGATATTCAGCACTTCCCCTCTTGATATTCTACTTGTGCAAAGAACCCATCAAATGGCTGGTAAGTTGTCAACTCACAGATATTCAGCAGCATCCCCTCCTCTACAATTGACTCCAGATTCCTCTCTAGACACTCCCTTAGAAAATCCAGCACCAGCTGCTCTACAACAATATACCAAATCTTAATCCAAAGAAGAAAAAAATAGTGGGTGTGAATCCCATATTCTAAAAGTTCTAAATGGGTATATAACCGTAATGCTTTTCATCCTTGGAAGAGTAGTAGACAAAAAAAAAATAATCCAGACTTGCTCAATAAATATAATCGAGCTTGTCAATTATTAAAATTTTCTGTAACTTTGTTGTGAAATCTAAAAGAACACAAATACACTAATCACCAATTCTCAAGTAGGTTTGTGTTCTACGAGGATGACTGCAAGCTATGGGTGGGGCACTATTAAACTATGCAAAGACAAAGCATGGTCCTAGGTGACTTCCAACTCGAGCTTAAGATTTACAGGGCTATTGATGGCTGAGGTAGCTAATTTGAAGACTCATTATTGTTAAGGGACATAATAAATCTACCATAAAAGAACCTGAGAGTTGATCCTAGATAAGATCTCAATAAACAAAAGAAGTTAAACATCAAAGGAATGATGTACATTTCATTCAAGGTAAAATGATTGCATCACGAAACAACGAGCCAATATAGGTGTGTTAGTTGACAACAAATAGAGATGTGAAATGTGAGCGAAAGAGGTGACAAAATACAGAGGAAGAGAGGGAGAGCGATGGAGTTATAACCTACAAATGAGAGATGATCAAAAAGAGTTGACCATCGGCAAATAAGCATTGAGGAGGAGGCGAGAGGAAGCGTTGGACCGTCAAAGGATCTGCTGTGTGAGACCCTTTGGGAGTGGTGGGTGGGGGGTTGTCTGTTTGGCGAGTGGGGTTATTATCAACCAAAAGTATTTTAATAAAGTTTTATATAGTGACCATCACGATAGATATCAAGATCACCAACATCTTGGATAGACTTGCAATAACATATATTGTATGTCATTACAGTCCCCCCATCACTAAATGTAACTTTTTTTGTAGTGAGATCATATGGCCTATGTGGAGTTAAGGTGCATCCACTTCTTCTTATGCCTTGTATATAATACTATGCTGTTAGTAGCCTGTAGGGAAATCAAAAATTAATTTATTTTGAAACTGCTAGGCTGGTGCTAATATCTTAATAAACCCTTACTCATGGGTGGGCAAAAGTATTGAACTGAACAACTTCATACAGGCATATGTTGTGCTTCGAATGGGTTTACAACCCCTATTTCTTATATTAACATAGATCACATCAAAATTCAGGAAAATTTCACTACAATAAATTATTCGGTAAATGTTGTAAGCAGGAAGAAGATAAAACCTGAATGAAAATGTGATATCCATCAGTTTATACAGGATCAGCTAGATTAGGCTAATCTAGTAAGTCTTGTATTCCAACGAAAATCTCCTTAACGGCAATCGTTAGTCTCTATCCCTAAATAATCATAATACAACATAAAATTTCTAGCAGATGCATCACATCAAGATGCAAATTCACAATGTGCAAAAGAAACATCAGTAACACTTACACTGTCCTCATTTAGGATTGAAAGGCAAACTGTTCCAGAAGGATACACATTAGGATGGAAAAATCCTTGAGGGAATTTGCATTTCAGAGGTTTGCTGGGATAGTCCTCACAGAAGTGGAGTAATCGGGTAGTAACCACCCTCCCAATCAGTCTGTAGGCAAAAAGAATGCCGTACTCTTAGGCTGCAACATCAAGAAATGTAACCATCCAAAGGCAAAATGGAAACTAATATATTAAATAATCCAAAGTACATAATTTTTCATGCTCTATCCTCTTTGACCATTTAAAATGTTCAAAACATCAACAAAAAGAGATTGTCTAATCTTTAAAACACAAAGGCATGAAATATCATGTGCAAAGTTTGTCTCTTCAATGTTTTTTTGTTCCTCTTTTTTTTGAAAAATTGTTTTTTGGTTTACTTTTAACTTTTAAGACTACACCAAAGAAGTAGACACATACTAAGATGAGAAACTCCAGAGCTAGCCTTCCAAGTCCAACACTAAGAACCAAACAGGCTGGAGGCCTAAACAAATCGATTGGATACATCAATGAATGTTAGCATTTTGACATCTATTTGCAAATTTCAATGAATGCTAGTCCATGACAAAGGCAAATCCTAAACAAACACTTCATACATCAAATGCATATCAAAAGTTCAAAACAATCTGAATAACTATTTCCAACTCCATTCAAATGGTTCTTGCATTATTTACTTTCATGCCTAACCAGATAAGAGGTGCTACTCATTTATGTGACTGATTCCATTTAAAGCACATACAATATCATCTGACTACTACACTTTAAAGCAACATAAACAAGAGAGATCCACATGAAGAAAGAATGTTTTGGAGATGTCATAACACCTGCGTACCTGACACCCACAATGGATATGGAAACAACAAGAACCATAGTAAGATAAAGAGGGGTACTGGCTTCCCCTTAATCATTCTATTTCTTATGCATCTATAAAGAGCTGAATTCAAATAGGAATAGCTCAACAAATTATATTTAATTCTTTTTTTACAATATAATACATAGAAACATTGGTATTAATGATGGAAAACTCCATAAATTCGTCAGTTAGAAAAATAAAGGGTGTGTGCTTATATGCATTCTTTCCAACATCCTCTTAATGATATAATTTGTAAGGCAGTAACCAAGACATTGAGGCTATGTTTTGTGCGTGGTTATGATGCATAAAGTCTCAATTCCTCTTCACCCTGTGAATTATGACCAAATTATCAAGCACCTGAGCACCATATGCAAACTTGTCGGGAGAATATTCCACAGAAGTTCAACTATATCTTTAAAAACATGACAAATCCATATTTTTAGGATCAAACTTTTCGACTTATGCATGGAACATAAGCTCTTTGGCATGATGCTTGGGTTCCATGCTTTTGGAGTTGGTGTAGTTGTTTGTTTTACTTCGCAATATAAGGCCTTGTGCTCAACCTATCACTTTCTGTCAATTTTTATGCAAAGGCTTAAAAAAAACACTTTCTTAATAGTGAGATAACATTGTATCATCTTGTCAATCATTTTCTAATGTGGAGAAAATGTTGTATACAGCCTACCATATGATAGGTTGCAAATAACTTGTTTGCAGTTGAAACTAGAGCAACTTATTTTTGTTCTCATATTTGCACATGTATAGCTTCTAAATTAACATGTGGTATAACCATGGCTCTAAACATTGAGTTAGCAAAGACCAACACTTGCTTTTGGAATCCAAGAATGCATACAACAGCCCTCTTGGGAAAAATAAAAATGAAAAAAGAACACATACATCACCAAGATAATTGCTTCTTAATGAAAGTATACATGAAGACAACATTTCTAGCAATTTTTCACAACTTTTTAAGAATTTTGGATCTCATTATCCCACAAAATTCACTATAGCCACTAGATCTCTCAACAGCACATTTAGAACCGCTCGTTGAAAGATGATTAGCTGACTAAGAAGAATACATAACACACAAATGGACAAACCAAATTGGACGTACACATCAATTGCAACAGATATTATATAGGAGATTCTCAAACAAATTATACAAAGCCACACGTTAATGATGATGAAACAAGCGCAATCATGAATGGAAGAGACTCAAACTATATACAGGAAAGGTAGTGCGAGACCATGATAGAAAAATGCAGCAACAATGTAGATTACAACGAATAGGAGGAGAATCAAGGCAACCCTTCACCATTTCAAATTTTCACAATGAGTCAGTTTCATAATTGAGATGTGTAACGTAGAAGATAAAGAACTATAATTCAATTAACCCCATGGTTGAGAAAAATTATCTTTTTCATTTCTTTTTTTTTTGAGAAGTTCCTAAATTACTAGCATATTTCTGAAATAAAAACTTAAAAGCAAGATCATACAATCAACCAAAAAAGTGATTTATCCTACATGATTGTTTCAAACCAAGTTTTGTGATACAACCATAAGATGGACTTCATATAGAGCTCTTTCAAACTAATTTTTTTGGTAAAATCCTACTATGAACTGTCAAATGATTCAATCTGATTCTTCCTTATGGAATCAAAGAGTCTTGAGAGCTCCTGTTATTCAACAAATTTGCAGTTGTACACGCGCCTGAATGTACAGGAACAGTAAAAAGCAAGGCTAATCCTCGTTCAATGGACTTAACGAAACATCCTTACCATCAGGATGGATAGGAAGGGATAGTTTGGAGGCAAATGGAATAAGGTAGCACCTTCCAAGCTTTCTCTGGTAAAAGGAACAAAAATGAAATAATGGAGAAAATAAAGGAAAAAACTTTATTACTGATGTAAACATGTTTATATTGCATAAAATGTCTATTTATGCATGTTTTTAAGCATAGAATTGCATTACATACTATAAATATTGCATAGCATGCATCATCTTGCATTTAGATTAGTTTGAATAAAATGGAGGTTAATTGTCTCCTTTTATGGTCAGGGATGCTTATCAGGGCCTCAGATCGAAGACCCAACCGTACGGATCTGATCAGGGCGACAATTGGAGCTCAACGACTCCAAGATCGCCCTAATCGGATATCCCTAGCATCAGATAGAGGTCGAGGAACCCTAGAAGATCAAGGGCCAAGATGGTGGTAATCCGCACTTTAGACGACAAATCCAACCACACGCATGGATTCGGATCAACGATCGCAGCCTAACAGCGCGAAAATCGACTCAATCCGATACCTGTGGCACCATCTACATCACCCAGAAGATGGATGACCAAGATGGGGCCACGTGGTGCCATCTCGGCCGCCCAACCGGCCGCACACAACCGCTAGGGCCTTAGTGCCAACGCCTCTCCGCCGCTGGATCGAGATCCAACGGCTGTGAATCGCCCGCGCTTAAGTTAGGCGCTCGATGCAAACGCACCCACATCGCGTTGGTCGAGCGCCTTAACTCAGCGTTAAGGCGCGGGTTTGAGCCGTGAGAAGTGCGTGGATGAAGCGGGCAAGCAGGCGCATTCGACCGCACGATGGAAATCGGGCGGCTATGCGCACCCAATGGGATCCACATGCCATCTAACGCGGTGAGGCGACGCGGCATCGCACGCAATGAGGCACGCGGTTGAGGCGGGCGAGGATGCGTTCTTAGCCATTTAATCTCACGATCGAATGGTCGAGATTGAAAGATCGTGGATAAGCATTGAACGCGAGGAGGTGAGCAGGCGCGCACGCGTTGCCCACTACGACCACATTCAAGCCTTTAGTGACGGATTTATCCGTCACTAAAGGTCCTAAATTAATGATTTTCAACATAAAATGACCAAATTACCCTCACTCCTTGCAACTATAAAAGGAGACCCCCTCCATACGAAATTCCCATCCTTTCCTTCTCTTCTCTCCCTCTCTAAAGCTCAAGAGAAGCTTGTCCCACACCCGGGATGCTCCTCGAGAGATAAAGTCAAATTTTTGCCCTCATTTCGGAAGCAGATCCCGCGACGACGACGACGTGCTGCGCCGTTCTCATTCTTCCTGCCTCGACCTCCTTCCTCCCGCTCCGTCCTTCGTCTTCCGAGCATCGTCCCATCCGACTCATCCTCCAAGCGATCGTCGAGGAGGATAACTTCTCTCTCCCATTCCTCTTCCCAGCTTTCTAGAGTAGAATTTTCCTGCTTTCTAGTGTAATAGTTTTCCTACTTTCTAGTGTAATTTCTCGCTGGTTTAATTGTATAAACATTTTGAATATTAAGTGAATGTTTTCTCTCTCTCTCTCTTATTCTGATTATTTATATTGCTTCATTGTAATTACTCTGCTTTTCAACAAAAACCCTAAAAAAATATATTTGCAAATTTAGATCGACGTAGCCTCCCTGAGTTCGACCTGGGATTTCTACTCCGATATAAATTTTATTTGTTGAACACGAGTTCTTCGCTTTCGAACTACAACGACAGGTTTTCAAAACCAAATATGATAGCGTAGTAACCCGTAGCTTCAACATTTTGGCGCCATTGCCGAGGAGGCAACGATTTCCGATCTTCGTTTCGCATTTCACGCACTTTATTTTCTTCTAACTTGCTTTCTCTTGTGTTTATTGTTTTGTAGAGACCTCCATCAGGGAATCGTCAAGCGGTAAACTGGAGTAAAGTGCAGTTGAAGACAACTGTAAGTGCTCTCCATTCTTCCCCCACCATAGATTTCATTTATCACATTAAATTCAAATTCAAATTAACCTAGGTGTTTGCATAAATCCTAGAATTAGTTTGGTTGTTTGGATTCTCACTCACACTCATTCCACCCTCGCTTATAAAAAAAATAAAAAGATAATTTTGTAGGGTAATTTTCAACAGACACACAACATACACCCACATTCAAGGCACTTAACCTACTTGATTTGCTTCTAAGCGGATTATGATCTGTGGAACCAGTACACACAAAGCAATACATAAAAGAGTATAAATCATTCTAGGTTAACCATCTCTGTGTGCCTAACCTAGTGGTGCAGTTGTGGCTAGTTGTTTGAGTTGTTTGGGTCGCACCACTCAACCTAAAATCAACTCATCAAGTAGCTTCTCCTTAGGATTTTCAATCTAGGTTTATTCCAGGCACTCCACTTTATTTCTGGTTTTAAAGGAAAGCAATCTTCACCCGTGCTTAAAAACCTGGTTTACCTCAAACTTGATTGAAATCAACCTAATTTTAAACCCTAAAAGCTACTTAAGCAAGATTTAAACATTAAAATCTACTCATCACAAATAATCTTGCTTGAAAATGCTAGTTGTGCACGCACTTACACAATACTTAATCAATCATTAAGGGCACAACCCATTTTAAGGGCCCATCACATTCCATAAGCACTACAATCACAGGCCTCAATAAAATCGAGTAGACGTTGGCCTTAAGGACTGATTCGCTCTTCAGGGCCTAATCTGAGATTGTTCATGATTAACCTGCTTGTACTGATTAATCTGATGTCTAGCTAGGGGAGTAGCGCCAAATGACTGCGGCTAGGGGGTACACTAGGAATCGGAGGTGCAAACCGAAGGAAGAACATTCTCCCCAGTCCCTCCTTCTAACTGGTTAGATTGAGTAGACACAAGTAGAGTAAATCATTTATAATCTTAAGGTAGGTTTTGAGAGTCTATAAATCCTTAGGCTACCCCACTTAAGGACAGGCTTGTTTTGTTGTGTTGCAGAGTCCTTATCTCCAGTCCTTCTGACCTTCTCCTAGTTTATGCTAGGAAGACGGTCATTGAATCCCCGATTGGAAGGACCACTAGAGTATTCTAGGAGGCACAAATTGGATTTTGGTCAAATTGATCCCATGGTCGACCAGCAGCCTCCTTTGTCTCGGGACCCACAGGAGGAATTCCAAAGGTAGCTAGAACAAATGCAGAGAATGTAGGAATGGTTCTAGAGAATGCAAGGTGCTCAGCCCTTGAAGGATTTTTATGATCCTTCAAATTACGAGGAACGTCCCAGCGTCCAGATTCCAGTCGGAGACGTAGAAATCAAACCCCAGGTGTTAAGCCTGATCAAACATTACCATGTGCTTGGCTCCGAAGACCAGTTTCAGCACTTGGAGGACTTGACCACTTTGGTCCAGACCACCAAGGCACAAAACGTGAATGAGGAGCAAATGATCATGAGGCTCTTCCCCCACTCTCTTAGGGATAAAGCCGCTCATTAGTACAGGACTATAGGAAGACCAATTGCAACTTGGAATGAGTTGAAATCTGCCTTTCTAAAGAAATTCTTCCCTGTCGAACATACCAATGCCTTGAGACGGGCAATCACTAGCTTTACCCAGCAGCCGGGGGAGTAGTTTCATGTGGCCCGGGAGCGATTCTAGGACCTATTGCAGAGGTGTCCACACCACGAGGTGCCAAAATGGCAACTCGTGCAAATCTTCTACCATGGTTGACTGAGCAACTTAGAAATCACGTGGACGCTTCTTGCGGAAGCAATTTCCTCAACAAAGACGCAGATAGTGCACATGATTTGTTTGAGGAAATGAGCGAGAATTTAATCAATCATGCCTCCATGGATACTTTTAACTGGTCCCAGTAGCCCAGATCAAATGTTAATGAAGTCCATGACTCTCATTCATTTAATATGGAATTGATTGGTAACAAACTTGATAAGGTGGACTTGGTTGCAAAGAGAATGGAAGAGTGGATGGCTGGAAATTCTATTAACAACTCTCGATCCGCTCAATCCCAAAATTCAGGATTCCATTCTTCGCGAGCTCGTTCTAGATGGGAGTTCGTGAATCAACTCAATGCGGCTCAACCTATGAGTCAGCATTATTCGGAACCCCATGGGTTCCAAACTGGGGCCTTTGATCTCAGTTTTTCTGATCCTTCCCTTTCCTTCTCTCCATCCTCACCTTACGAGGATGTCTGTGTTGTATAGGAGAACGTTAGATCCAACCCCTACTCTAAAGCTTATAATCCCGGTTGGAAAAACCACCCTAACTTCTCCTGGAAAAACCTATGGCAAAAGACCCAATTCTGACCCAGCAACTATGCTCCGCAACGACCAATGGGTCAGGGTCATGTGTATACTCAGTTGCCCCCAAATCAGGTCAATCAGCTAGCTTGGAATGCCCGTCAACTCGTAGGGCGGGCTAATTTGAACCGGCAAATGGTAGAGATGCAAGGATCCATGCTCCACCTTATGCAACAAATGAAAACCTCGCTGGACAACTTACAGACCGAGTTCATTGCTAACTCTCGTCAACCCGGATCTCTACCATCCCAACCCATGCCCAACCCACGAAATATTCTGAATCCGGCCAACCAAGCCCATGGGTACGGAAATCAGAGGGATCCACACGCACATGCTCAAGTGATTTAGTAGGGTCCTTCCTCTTCTTCTTCTGCACATCAACAATTATAGGCTAATCATGCCCCTCCAATCTTTCCTAACTCTCCCCAAGACCCAAACTCTTATGCATCTGCAAATTATGTTACCTTGAGGAGTGGTAAGCAGACTCAAGATCCACAACCACATTGTTTTGATTTACCGAAGCCTAAAGAACCTAAGGAGAAAGAGGAGAATTCTGGAGAAGAAATCAAGGCTTAGGAACCTGATTCTAAAGGTCTGACTCATGTTCCTTTTCCTGAAGCATTGATCAAACCAAAGAAGAAGTTTGTTGATAGCAATGAGGAGCTTCTGAATATTTTTAAGAATGTTGAGATTAATATCCCGTTCCTCGATGCTATCAAACATATACCGACTTATGCGAGATTTTTAAAGGATTTATTACACAAAAGCGTAAGTCGAGAGAATCTGTTTCGAGGCAGGTGGTACTCTCCGAGTAGGCTAGTTCTGTTAACCTGCACCACCTCCCTCAGAAAAAGAGAGATCCAGGTGCTCCGTTGATTTCTTGTGTCATCGAAGATTACGTGTTTGATAGAGCACTTCTGGATCTAGGTGCATCCATCAACTTAATTCCAACTTCTCTTTATGAGAAGTTTGGATTAGGTGAACTTCGGCCGACTTCAGTAACACTATAGTTAGCAGACCGTTCGGTCACAAATCTCCGAGGCGTTATTGAAGATGTTATAGTTAAGGTCAAGGATTTCTATTTTCCTGTAGATTTCCTTGTCCTTGACATGGATGTACTGGAAAATCTGAGGAACACGCCCATCATTCTGGGGCGTCCATTCCTGGCTACTGCTAAGGCCAACATTAACTGTGAAAGCAGTAGCATGGAAATCGCCTTTGGAGATCAACGAATGAAATTGGATATTTTTAAGGCAATTAATAAATTTGAGGATTGTGGATTTATTGAGAAACTTGAGGAGGATAATGTGAACATTGAAACTTGTTTGATGGTTTCTTCAATTGAAAGTTCCTCCTTTGATGATGAATTGGACCCGCAACCCTCTATGGCAGACCTACCATCTTCTGAAGAGGTTATTGATTTTGTTCACTCTCAACCTCTTCCTCTCGAAGAGTCTTCAGCATCTTCCTTACCTTCAATCATCCACCCACCCCAGCTTGAACTAAAACTATTGCCTGAAAATTTGAAATATCAATTTTTAGGACCACAGAAGATGCTCCCTGTGATTAGCAATGCTAAATTAACAAAGGAGCAAGAGATTAAATTGACCGAGGTCCTGAAGGAACACAAGGAGGCAATTGGTTGGACCATTCATGACCTTAGGGGGATCGAGCCAACTTACTGCAATCATAGAATATTCTTGGAAGATGGATCCCATCCTTCTCGCCAGATGCAGAGGAGAGTAAATCCAAATATGCGAGAAGTGATCAAAAAGGAAATCATTAAGTGGTTCAATGCAGGAATTATTTATCCAATCTCTGATAGTCCTTGGGTAAGTCCCGAGCAGATTATTCCTAAGAAAGTCGGGATTACCGTTGTGACTAACGAGAGAGGAGAATCTGTCACAACTCGTTCAGCTTCCTCTTAGAGGGTTTGTATCGATTACAGGAAGCTGAACACGGCCACGAAAAAGGATCATTTCCCCTTTCCTTTCATTGATCAAATCTTGGAAAGACTAGCTGGGTAGAAGTACTTTTGTTTTCTTGATGGCTACTCGGGATACAACCAAGTTCCTATCCATGCCGATGATCAGGAAAAAACTACTTTCACCTGTCCCTACGGAACCTTTTCTTTCCGTAGGATGCCTTTTGGTTTATGCAATGCACCTGCGACTTTTCAAAGGTGTATGTTAGCCATATTTTCTGACATGGTGGGAGAGTTTATGGAAGTCTTCATGGATGATTTCTCTATTTTTAAAGAATTTTTTGACTCTTGTTTGGCTAATCTAGAAATGATTCTTAAGCGATGCATCCAAACACGATTGGTCCTTAGCTAGGAAAAGAGTCATTTCATGACACAAGAAGGCATCGTCTTGGGTCATGTAATCTCTGAACGGGGAATTGAAGTGGATAAAGCTAGGGTTGATGCTATCGCTAAACTTCCTCCTCCCACATCAGTTAAACAAATTCGATCATTTCTTAGTCATGTGGGATTCTACAGAAGATTCATAAAGGATTTCTCGAAGGTTGATCGTCCTCTGAGCAATCTTCTCACCAAAGAAACATCGTTTGTTTTCGACGAATCATGTCGTAAGGCATTTGATTTCCTGAAAATGGCAGTCACTTGTGCTCCAGTGTTGCAACCACCGATTTGAATAGCCCCTTTTGAGATCATGACCGACGCTTCTGATTACGAGGTCGGGGCTATTTTGGGTTAGAAAATAGACAGGAAGCCCTCTGTCATCTACTACGCTAGTAAAACTCTGGATGAAACCCAGAGGAATTACACTGTTACTGAAAAGGAATTACTAGCCGTAGTATTTGCTTTAGAAAAATTCAGGGCTTATCTCTTAGGGTCTCATGTCATCATTTATACCGTCCACTCAGCCTTGAGACATCTCTTGGCCAAAAAGGATGTTGTTAAGAACCGTGACATCAAAACACTTTAAGACGTCTGGGAGTTGGTCCAAATGTCTAGTCAGACGTCTGGATGCCTTCCCAGATGTCTGGAAATTAATTTTTGCGTGCGTATGATTGCGAGTCTGCGCGCGTGCCGCACGTAGACTGAAACCCGCCACCCTCATCTTTTTCTCTCCCCTCGCCGACCTGCAGAAACCTTCCCCCAAAGCCTACAAATACCCCCCTCTTCTCCCTCACACCACCCCACCCCATCCGTCTCCTCCTTCCTCCAGCGTGAGAGCGAGAGTGAGAGTAAGCGCGGCAGCTGCAGCCGGTGCAATGGCGGAGGGGCGAACAGCAGCGAGAGGGAAGAGAAGAGAGCGCGGGAGCCATGAGAGAGAGAGCTCGCCGGAGTAGCTCGAGGTTGGCCGGCGTGCGCGCGGAGGAGCATTGTGCTAGGAAGGTTTCCCTGGTGCTGCTGCAGCTTGGGCAGTGGGCGAACGAGCGCAGCGCGGCCACGCGCAGCGAGAAGAAGACGAAGGAGGTTCTAATTCTGGGAATCTCCCAGAATCAGACGTCTAGACCTACATCCAGACAACGTGGACGATGTCTGGAAGAAGCTCCAGACGACTGATAAGTACGTACAGTGCCTATGCCTTCCTTTTTGCGGATACGGCCATGCAGGCCGTTCAGCTGAAGCTCTGTCGCGTGCCTTGCTGAGGGAGTTTTGCATGCGTGTGCAGGTTTCGCTTCGGGAAGGCGCGGGACACGCCCTCCCATGCAATTCAGACGTCTGGGAGAGTCACCAGATGGCGGAGAGCGTCTCCAGACGTCCGGAGAGGTGGTCGGACGTCTGGAACTAGGTCTAGATGGTTCAATAGAACCCCTGGACATCCGAGCAGCGCAGAGCGAGGTATGGATCTGGACCCCTTTTGAGACGTCTGCAAGGTGTTCCAGACATCTGATTTGAGTCAGAGTTGTCATTTTTGACCCGTTTAAGGTCCGTTCAAGGTCCGATTTCCACGTTTAAGATTCTATTCTTCTCAGAATAAGTTCCTCTACTTGTTTGGAATACTTTTATCCCATTCTGAGTGGTTTCTTATGGTTGATCCTTGTGTAGGACCTCGTTCTGTTGCAGACTTAGGGGTTGCGGAGGCACGTGGACCTGCTAATCGAGCCCCCATTACTCCCGATTTTGCGGGTAGAGTGGTTTCCCTTAGTTACTTATAAACACAAATGCATATCTGAAATAAATGATAGATCCTAAGGTATGGCATGAATCCTAGGGCCTGAAAACTAGATTGAATGATAGATCCTAGGGTATGGCATGAATCATAGGACCTGAAAACTAGATTGAATGATAGATCCTAGGGTATGGCGTGAATCCTAGGATTAGAAACACTAGAACGATTGTATTAAATGCCTGGAATGCAATCTTGAAATGAGTAGATGGAATAATAATTGCCTGTAATTGGATAACAGCTGCCTGTGAAATGTAGAGTACTCTTGTTAGTAGCTGCTACATGTAATTTCTCTTGGTTGAAATTAAATACGAGCTGCCTGTATATAAATTGGAAAAGAAAGATTGAATGTTGGAAACACCTGCTATATGCGAATAAACCTGAATGATGAAATCTAGTATGGCTTGGCCTGAGAAACATAAGCATGAACCCTACGGGGAATTAGGAGTAGAGCTCCTGGAAATAAATAGAATGGAATTGGAAAAGTAAACGGGAAAGTGTGTTGTCTCTTGGGTACGTGGTACCAAGGGAAGCACATGTTACCTCTTAGTGCAGAGCGGAGCTAGCCGCCCTAGGGTTGAGCCTAGGGTTAGGTCTGGCCACTTTGTACCGAATTTTGGCCCTCGCGTACACAATACCGGGGAAAGTTACTAGTGCAAGGAGAGAGCTAGCCACCCCACGGGGCCCGGGATTCAGCTAGCCGTCCTCCACCGACTTGTTAGGCACACTGGGCAAACCAGGGTAGTCAAGCAAGGGTGCGCAGACTGTGGAGGGGCGAGACCCCTATTTGGTTACTGTGGAGGGGCTAGACCCCTGTTGCTGAGAGGGCTCTACCCTATACTGGTTCCGTGCTGTGCTCTGGGCGCACCCGTTGATGGAAACGACTGACCGTGTGCTAGTGCGAGGTAGATACCCGTGCGTTTATTACGCGTGCTGTAGTCACCATTACGACTGTCAGCGACCTTGGGGTGGTTTACTAAGTGTAGGACCACTACGGGAGACTTTCTCGACCAGGAAAGCACCACATGCTACTTCTACTCTTCGGAAAAGACTGCAATCAAGATTGTTCCCACGAGGAACAGTCGAGATCAAGAAAAAGACCTGATAAAGAAACCAAGTGATGAAAGAAAGAATAATTAGTTAAATAAAGAAAGAAATTAAAAACAATAGCTACCTGTCCACCTTTACTATTTTTCTTAGTTAGCTGGTTGCCACTCTACTCAACGTTTCGCTGATGTGTCGTACTTACTACCTTTTTCAGGACCAGGTGTTGAGCAGCTAGAGCCCACAGCTACAGCGGGTGCTGGGCCTAGTAGATCCCAGTAGTTGTACTTGTGTTGTACCCGTTTCTGTAGTAGTGAGTATTTTGTTACACTTTTGTACTCTTTTATTGTAAACTTCATATTTCTGTACCGTTTAAATTTCTCTACTGTTGTGGTGGTGTGTACTGTAGTAGTTGTTTCTTTACTGCTGTACTTTGTTTACTGTTAGTTGCTTGCATAGTGAATGTGGTTCAATTTACTACTTTTTGGTTACTTTCTCATTGGACGACTGGGTCTTGGGATCAGTCGAGTCGGTCCGATTCTCATGTCCTGTAGGGATTCGTGAACCAAGTTGTACCAGATGCCAAACCCCAGCTTATTCGTTGGATTCTTCTGCTTCAATAATTTGATCTTGAAATCAAGGATAAAATCGGGGTACAAAATGTGGTGGTGGTGGATCATTTGTCGAGACTTTTAAGTGATTCTTCTCGTCTGGACGTCCCAATTGCTGATACTTTTCCAGACAAAGCTATCCTTGCAGTTTCAGGTGTCCAAACCCCGTGGTTTGCTGACATTGTTAATTATTTGGCCGTTGGTCAAATCCCTTAGGATTGGACCAAGCAAGAACGGGATAGACTTAAATCTGAAGCCAAATACTACTTCTGGGAGGACCCTGAATTGTACCGCATCGGCTCTGATCAGATTATTCGCCGATGTGTTCCGGAAAATGAATTCAACAATATACTCGAATTCTACCATGCATCTGCATGTGGTGGACATTTCTCCGGGAAAAAGACGACTGCAAAAAATTTGCAATCTGACTTCTATTGGCCGTCTTTATTTAAGGATGCCGAGGATTTCTCAATGTCATGTTCTTGATGTCAAGAACTCGGGAGCATAACTAAGAGAGATATGATGCCCCTAAACCCAATTCTTCCTGTCGAAACCTTCGATGTTTGGGGCATTGATTTCATGGGACCCTTTCTCCCTTCATTTGGACATCAGTACATTCTTATTGCTGTTGATTATGTGTCCAAATGGATTGAGGCGATTCCCACCCGAACCAATGACCACAAGGTGGTCATCGATTTTGTCAAGAAAAATATCTTCAGCAAGTTCGGGATTCCGAGGGCCATCATCAGTGACGGTGGCACTCATTTTACTAATGCCCAATTCCGAAATTTGTTGGCCAAATACGGGGTTAATCACCGAATCTCCACACCTTACCACCCCTAAACGAATGGACAAGCCAAGATCTCCAATCGGGAGATCAAGAATATTCTGCAGAAAACAGTTAGGCCTGATCGCAAGGACTGGACTCAAAAGCTTGAGGACACTCTTTGGGCCTACCGTACGGGGTATAAAATGCCCATCGGCATGTCTCCGTTTTGTTTGGTCTATGGAAAGGAATGTCATCTACCCGTAGAGATTGAACATAGGGCATTCTGGGCGATCAAGCAATGCAATTTAGATCTGAACTTAGTTGGGAAGACCAGGAAACCTCAACTATCTAAGTTAGAAGAGCTTAGATATGATGCATATGAGAATGCCAAGATCTACAAGGCTCAGACCAAAGCTCTACATGATCAATTGATTTCCCGCAAGAGCTTTGAGCCAAACCAGAAGGTCTGGTTATTCGATTCTCGACTTAAGCTCTTTCCCGGCAAACTTAGATCTAAATGGAACGACCTATTCATTATCGACCAGATTTTTCCAAATGGAGCCGTTCGGATCTCTGACCCAAAGACGGGTAACACATTTAATGTCAACGGTCAACGTCTGAAGCCTGTTATTGACCGTACTCTTCCAGAACCCGTCTCAGACACGGTTGCTCTAGCCATATTGTGACTTCTTTTGCTGGACTTCGCCTAGCTAATGGCACTAAACTCAACAATTGTACATATGACACAAAGCTGACCTAAGCTTCATATTCAGATGATATCTTTCATACTCTACCCTTTCTTTCATGTCTCATTTTCTCAATGTGGACATTGCATCAGCTAGGCATGGGGGGGTGGATTCATTTTTTAATCATTTTGTCAGCTTTGTGAAATTCTTGTAGTTCTCTTCTTATATATACATAAAAAAAAATTGAATTAAGAAGGAATATTTGAACATTAGGACTTTTCAATCTTAGGAAATATTACATTAGGATCTAAACACAAAGACCCTTCAGGTCTTTTGACTTAATCGACCCGTGTATCCACCAAAATGTGGATTTATTTTTCTTATCCTCGCCATCTGAATTCTATTATGATTTGAGTAAATAAGTTTGGGTGATAAGTACACAACTTATCAACCCACCCTCTGATTTGAGGGAACTTTGAGTCTTAAGCATCTACACACTTTTCACTGACTTGTTGATCGATGGTTTTAACGGAAATTGGGTAGCTAATAAACCTTCTAGGGTGACATGGCTGGCAAGTTATCATGGGTAACAACCATAGGTAAGTTGTCCAGAGCCTAGTCACTGGACCATTCTCTTCTTACTGACTTTAGGTAAATCTTAGACCAGGGAAGCCACTTACTTAAAAAAAAAAGGATGGTAAAAAAAGAAAAGGAGAAAAGAAAAAGAAAACAAAAAAAATAAGCCACACTTTGCCGCATGAGTATGGCTGGCAAGTTGTCGGTGGTAATAGTTCATCGAATGGTTGTCTAGAACCCATCTCAAGAAATGCACTGAAAGTTTCCAAAACACTTAGGAAGAAGCGGATAAGTAGAATAAACCAGGGAGATATACACTAGATTCACCCTTGTGTTGACCCCATAAAAATAAAAGTAGGGAGAAAGCTACCATTTGAAAAGATACACCTTTAGGCAGTACTCACTTTTTAAGGTCACCTAGAGGCGTAGAAACCCGAAGTCTGTTCTAATTACCGATCAATGAGTCTATCACATTTACAATAAGATACTTAGAACTTAGGGTTTTCATCCAATCTTGGGTGAGTCGAATGGCTGTAGAAAGCCACTCTTTAACCTTAAACTCAAACATCCAAAAAAATTAGAAAAGAAGAAAAAAGAGAAAAAGAAATTTTTCTTTGAATAAGACGAGGGCTTGAGGCGATCTGCATTTTGGCAGATACACGGCCACTATTGTGTTTTTGAAAGTTCAGATCCTAAGTAAACATTTTCTTAATATTGAAAATAACTTATACCCAAATAATCCAACCTAATTCTTTTATAAATAGCATGTAGTTTTTGCTAGGGACCAGCAAAAGATAGGCATGGGGGTGTGATGTAAACATGTTTATATTACATAAAATATCTATTTATGCATGTTCTTAAGCATAAAATTGCATTACATACTATAAATATTGCATAGCATGTATCATCTTGCATTTAAATTAGTCTGAATAAAATAGAGGTTAATTATCTCCTTTTTTGGTTAGGGACAGGGCGATTGTTTATCGGGGCCTCAGATTGAAGATCCAACCATACGGACTTGATTAGGGTGACGATTGGAGCTAAACGACTCCAAGATCGCCCTAATTGGATATCCGTAACATCAAATAGAGACCAAGGAATCGTAGAAGATTAAGGGCAAGATGGTGGTAATCCGCACTTCAGACAACAAATCCAACCGCACGGATGGATTCGGATCGACGATCGCAACCTAACAGTGCGAAAATCGACACAATCCGATACCCGTGGCACCATCTACATCACCCAAAAGATGGACAGCCAAGTTGCGCCATCTCGGCTGCCCAACCAGCCGCACACAACCGCTGAGGCCTTAGCGCCAACGCCTCTCCACCATTGGATCGAGATCCAATGGCTGTGAATCGCTCGTGCTTAAGTTAGGCGCTCGACGCAAACGCACCCACAGTGCTTTGGTCGAGCACCTTAACTCAGCGTTAAGGAGCGGGTTTGAGCCGAGAGAAGCACGCGGATGAAGTAGGCGAGCGAGCGCATTCGACGCGCGATGGAGATCGGGCGACTGTGCGTGCCCAATCGAATCCACACGCCATCTAACGCGGCGAGGTGACGCGGCATCGCACGCGATCAGGTGCGCGGTTGAGGTGAGCAGGATGCGTTCTCAGTCATTCAATCTCACGATCGAACGGCCGAGATTGAAAGATCGTGGATAAGCATTGAACATGGGGAGGTGAGCGGGCGCACATGTGCCGCCCACTACAGCCACATTCAGGCCTTTAGTGACGAATTTATCCATCATTAAAGGTCCTGAATTTAAGATTTTCAACATAAAATGACCAAGTTGCCCTCATTCCTTGCAACTATAAAAGGAGACCCCCTCCATACGAAATTTTCATCCCTTCCTTCTCTTCTCTCCCTCTCCAAAGCTCAACAGAAGCTTGTCCCACACCTGAGATGCTCCTCGAGAGATAAAGTCAAATTTTCGCCCTCATTTCGGAAGTTGATCCCGCAACGACGGCGACGTGCTGCCCCATTATCATTCTTCCTTCCTCGACCTCCTTCTTCCCGCTCCGTCCTTCGTCTTCCAAGCATCGTCCCGTCCGGCTCGTCCTCCAAGTGATCGTCAAGGAGAATAACTTCTCTCTCCCATTCCTCTTTCCAGCTTTCCAGAGTAGAATTTTCCTGCTTTCTAATGTAATAGTTTTCCTACTTTCTAATGTAATTTCTCACTGGTTTAATTGTATAAACATTTTGAAATATTAAGTGAATGTTCTCTCTCTCTCTCTTATTCTGATTGTTTATATCGCTTCATTGTAATTACTCCGCTTTTCAACAAAAACCCTAAAAAAATATAATTGCAAATTTAGATCGACGTAGCCTCCCTGAGTTCGACCTGGGATTTATATTCCGGTATAAATTTTGTTTGTTGAACACGAGTTCTTCGCTTTCAAACTACAATGACAGGTTTTCAAAACTAAATACGATAGCGTAGTAACCCGTAGCTTCAACAATTACCCTATTACCCAAACAACCCTGCCATCCAATGCTTGACAAGGGATCTGTGGCCTACTCTACCAAGTGGCATGAAAATGCTATGGTAGGTCATTACATGAGCAACAGGTGCACGTGAATGGTACATATCTTACTTATAATGATTGTTGGAAGAGGAAGAACATTTAAAATGGACCTTTTCCACCAATCAAAGGCCAAGGCAAGTTTTTGCCAAAATAAAGCTCATAAATTATCATAGTAAAAGTTGGCAAGAATCACAGAGTCCACTTTGCATTTTCCTCAATTTTCTACTATACTGCTGAGCTAAAAGCTACAGATAGTACTTTACAGGTTGCTCTCAAAAAATAAATGCATCTCAACACCTACAAACAGGCATTGATTCTTCCCAGTAGCATCTTTCAAATAACATGAGAAAGTTTGGTATTTCTAGTTAGTAAAGTAAGGTTTGGTATACATATTAAAATGCTTCGGGCAACTTTGACTCCTAGAGAATAATTGAGAATTGTAGAGTTATAATCTTGATTTTGCTAATAAGGTTCAACTTGGACTTGACTTCGATTTTCCACTCTCTCTTCTTATTCAATATCACAACTTTAGCCTAAAGAATCCTAAGCAATTTGCTCCATTCAAATCTTGAAAGAATAATAGGTTTAAGCTTGGACATCTATCAAAAATATAAAAATAAAGGAGTTTTTATACAAATGCTATCAAAAGCTTCTGATGTTACATAATTGCCATCATACATTTCTATTTGCATAGATACCATCATAAAGTTGATCACGTTTACAAAAATATAGCTCGAATTAAGTTCCATCAAGATGATTTTCTATTTTCGAATAAAAATGTTAGCAAATGGTTTCTTCTATTTTTTTGAAGTGAAGTAAAGCAATTTGCTCCATTCAAATCTTGAAAGAATAATAGGTTTAAGCTTGGACATCTATCAAAAATATAAAAATAAAGGGGTTTTTACACAAATGTTGTCAAAAGCTTTTGATATTACATAATTGACATCACATTTGTATTTGCATAGATACCATCATAAAGTTGATCATGTTTACAAATATATAGCTCGAATTAAGTTCCATCAAGATGATTTTCTATTTTCGACTAAAAAATGTTAGCAAATGGTTTTCTCTTTTTTTTGAAGCAAAGTAAATGGTTGTTTATGCCTCTAGATTGTATCATAAACTTGAAAAAAAATCAATTATGATGGCATTTTTGTAATGGTAGTCAACTTTATGGTGCCATCTATCTAAATGTGAAAATTATGATGGTAATTATGTGATATCGAAAGTTTTTTATGGTATTTGTGTAAAAACCCTAATAAAAGGTCTACTTTTGGAGAAGATATGGCACAACGCCATGTGAAATATTCTATTTACTTAGGCCCCGTTTAGTAAGGGGAATAAGTTTGTGAAATAAGTAGATGAGTACAGAAGGAGTGAAATAAATGGTGAAATAAGTGAGTTAACCCATTTGGGTGTTTTAGAGGGTTAAAGTTATTCCATAGAGAGAGCGAAATAAGTTTACCCTGATTTAAGTGATACATAACCTGACGCAGGTGTGAGTTGGGTTAAGTAGAGGGTTAACTATTTAACCCGACACAACTCCACTTAACCCAGCAACCAAACAGGGCCATATTGATTGACATTTCAATTTTTATGTATTATTCTATTTAGTTGTTAGTTTACTTAGCAAAAGTCAACCTTTAAAAATGTTGTCCACATTACTCTATCTGTTGATTTGGTTGCCAAATATATGTAAAGGTGATATTTAATTTTTTAGAAAAGAATTTATGAGTTGTAAAACCATTATTGGTGCTTTTCCACAGTGGATTTCTGATTTTACTCTCAACAATGTATTTAATCTATCTTCATCATTCACAGGTTTATGCCAAATCTCTATAGCATATCAGGTTGTCTTTGATGGACTTAGATTGACATTTATTCTTTGACCGAGGATGAGTTATTGGTGGATGAAAAAGTCTACAAAGATGCTACCACAAACTTGGGAATTTGCCACATATGCTGCTATATAGACACCCGGCAACCACCACAAACCTCTTTACAAAATGAGATGGGCATGGAAGAAAAAGCAAATCACTTAGATTAAAAGTAAATGAAGTGGGATAGGTAATATAATCAAAACAAGATTACTTGAGTAAAAAATTGAACCAGGACAAGTGATACCATAATACTGTACTAAAGAAAAAACTAACTGAAACAAAGTAGAAAACTACTTCAATGAATCTAATCCATCTAAAAGAGTATGAATCAATAAGCAACTGGAACACCAATCAACTATTCAACATCAAAGGGAAGCTACTACTTGCACCAGTAAAACGACAAGTACTGTTCATAAAAAGAAATTAAATGGACTACTGAATATGAAAATAAGACCATTTTAACTCCTATTTTCTTTCTCCAACATAATTTCAAGCCTAGTAGTCCTCATTAATCTAGCCAGACCAAATTAAAGATCATCTCTCTTTAGATGAAAAGTAGAATCAACTATCAACACTCTTTAAATGTTAAGTATAATAAACTATCTAGAATCAATTCTTTTAAAAAAAAAAACTATCTAGAATCAACTATCTAGATTCTTTGCCTCCACATATTCAATCATGGGTCACACCGCCGTCAAATCCAAATAAGAATGACCATTACTTTCATAGGAAATAAAAGAAAGATAATGCTTAATGGTTTCATACCAGTATTTTTTCAATCAGGATTTTTTTTTAGGGGATTTTCAATCATGATAATGCCTAATTGTTTGCTTCCAACATTACCTCTTATGAGGCTCAACATTCAACTTTAATCAAGGACGACAAAAATAAAGTCGACCATCTCAATCACCATTTTGTATTAATTTTTCTATTTGCAAAAGGAAGAGTTTCTATGGGAGAAGGCTTGATTGTTGTTGTTGTTGTTGCAAAAGGGAGAGTTTGTTTTCACAGAGAAGTTAATGAATTTTATATCAAATTATTTTCCTTACCTATAGAAAACATACAGCTCATAAGCTAATTGCCCAAAATACGATTATTGCCATAATATCCACATTTAAGAATTCTAAGACACTATCAAGCTAGTGAATTCCCCCACTCTAGCAAGGCAAAAAAATACATCCCTTGCTAACTGACCAAGACTAGTTACATCTTGATACACAAAGAAAGGAATGAGGAATTAGCAGCTTGAACAATAATTTTCCATTTTGGTTAAGTTTGCTGATGATAAAATCAGATGGGTACCAATTAATGAATGAGAAAAATCATCACATCTAAATAGTAATAATAGGGATGAACTAGAGAAATTACGCAATTTTACTGTTTCAGGAGAAATCTCATCCAAGAATGATAAGGCCAACTCCAAACTTCACCAACACAGACTTCATCTCATCCAAATAGAAACCACGTGAGATTATATCATCGGCATCTCTAAGGCTCCGATACTATTTATGTTACATACCCAATTAAATGCCTGGCGCAAATAAATCGTAACCACACATCATCTAATAATCTCCTATTTTACTCTATCAAAAACCTTGCTCAGAACTATGTCTCGCTGATTATTTTGATCAAAGTTGTGTTCCATTATTAGGTAATGCAATATATAATCATTGATTATACTAAATCTAGTCAAGCAAAAAATAGACATAAAGAGAGAGAGAGAGAGATATCAAATGAGAGAGAGAGAGAGTTGGATAGATTTAATTGAACATAGATCTAATTGAATGAATAGTGAGAGACATTGATAGAGAGATTGAGTCGAGTGGGAGAGATCTGATCAAGTTGAATCCCATTGATGGAAAATAGTGGAGCGATTTGACTACAAATTTTTGAAACCTTAAAAGGGAAAATCTGAGTGAGAGATTAGATCTAAGTGAGAGATTGATCTAAAACCCTAAAAGAGATCAGAGCAAGAATAGAAAGAGAGACAACATTAACCAACCTACATCGACGAGAATGTGGAGCTCGATCAGGGGCAATGACTCTAAGGGAAGAGAAGTAGTGTCGACTTGACGGAGGTGTTAGGGCATCGATTGGTTTCGAGGGGTTGGAGTGGCGTCAACTCAAGCGGTGAGGGATTGGGGACGAGTTGTGTCAATCAATGTATCGGCAGGGGTGTTGGAGGGCGATGGAGGTGCTGGAGGGGCATCGATCGGTGAAGGTGCTAGAGGGGCAAGGGGCATCAGGCATTGGAGTAGCGAGGGGAGCTGGGTGTTGGAGGGGCGAAAGGCATCGGGCGTCAGGCGTTGGGTGTTAGGAGGTGGGAAGTTGGGGAGGAAAGAAATCGAATAGGGATAGGGTTTAGCAACGCAAAGAACATGTAAAGACTTATTTGTATCCAATCGTCCATAGGTGCAGCATATAATAGTAAAGACTTATTAGTATCCAATTGTCCGTAGGTGCAGCATGTAAAAGTAGTAATGTATAATTCAACCTATAGCAACAAATATTTTATGTCGGTGTAGGCATACCGTTGGTGTAGGGCTACTTTTTTGTAGTGAATTTATGTAGAATGCAAAACGACATATCAAAGTAACATAATAGCATAAACGCCAATGTTGAAATATATGTTATCTAAAAGAATATTATGATAAGGGGATTTCAAAATACTTATTGTATTACATATATACATACCATTACTTGGAAGAATGATCTCATCTGGCTTTCAAAAGGTTGATCCGTGTAGAACCAAAACGAAGCTACAGAAATAATGAAGAATAAGAGAGAGCAATGATACAAATAAAAGACAATGTAGATCAAAAATATCAAAACAAATAACTTTAGCAACTTAATGTAATACATTTTGCGTATATTAAAAGATACATATTTATTTTTTAAATTTACGTACTAAATATACAACGATGGTTTTATTGAAATGATGTGCTTAAGGTTTTGTTAATAAATTCATTTCTATATACATGTATCTCACATTTTTGAAAATGTGCATTTCTTTCTAAAATTTGTTAGCAGCGACCGCTACGTAAGGAAGGCAAATCAACTAGCCGCTTAGTGATAGGAATTAAGTTTAGAACTTGAGTTGATATTCATAGAGAAATGACACTTGAAAACTTGGCTGGCTATAGGCTGCGGAGAATTATACTGCCATTACATGGCTGTGTTACATATTCTTTTCGCGGCCAATTCCCACATGCTTTCTACTGGGGTTAGGTTGATTGAGTGCTTAATTCCATTTTTTGTTTTTTTCCCGACGGTAGATCGAGAAGGTATTGATCCTGAGATATTTTTGTTCTCTCATGTGCTAGCCAGGTAATAAGACCCTTCTCTTGCTGGTTATTGCCTATTTTCATCCCTAGTTCTTGTTATTTAGTCACGTAGAGGTGTGTTTGTTACATCGTGATGGTGTGTATGATCATGTATATAAAGTACATTGTTTTCATTGATGGGTTGCTCTATTCTTATATTCTGTGGCCGTTGATTGATAGTTGCCGGAGTTTGCAATGTGGGTGACGGGTGATTTCTATTTGGATGGTGTCTTCCGATGAATGCTGTCATATATTTCGGGTAATATGTTGCCCTTCTGCAGGAAAAAAGAAGTGCAACATAATCTCACTTGTGAGAATCAGTCTTTGTTACGTCTACATACAATTTCTCTTATTCGAAATCCACCTAGCCAGTTTTTCGATTGCTTCTTCTTTTTCCACCTTGAAAAAAATGGATAATTGCCTTAAAATATTTTCAGTTTTTTTTTTTTGACTGAAATCAAATTAAAAAATAAATTTGAAATTGCATTTGATTCGAAAAATAAGAAGTAATTATGATAAAAGAAAGTATATTATAAGTCAAATTACAAACACAACAAATATAGTTCAGGTTTAATCAAACCATACCTAGAGGTTATTCCACTTCGACGGTTTTACGACTTAAACTGGAAATGAAATCATATATGCATTTTTTCCATTCTAGATTAAGTCTAGCCAAATAGGAGAAGAGCTTCTTCTCACCTAGACAAATAATGGCTAATTCGTGAGTGGAATGGTTCCTCTAGCTTCTTCTCTCAGTTGATTTAATGTATGTTCATGGATAGTTTAGTCGATTGATAACCTTATTGGGTACTTGTCAAATAATACTTAAAATTGGGAACTTTTGCCGGTTAAAATTACTCCAACTATAAACAATGTAGATCATTAAACTATTTCCGTTTCATTATCTGCGACACGAAAAATAGAGGAAAAGATAGCACTTTTATATACTTTATTGAATTATCTAGAATTTGAGATTTGTCGCTTGAGGGAAAAAGCAAATCTTGGAGTTCATGGTAATGTACCAGGCATTCCAATTTGATGGTGCTGCTTCGACGAAAGTTCCAATCAACACGGGTTGGAAAAGAGAAGCAGAAGGGGATTCTCTGAGTACAAGTTTCTTTTTCCTGCTTTTTGGACACAAATCTACAATGTGCCTCTAGAATATTGGAACAGAGGAGCGGTGCGTAAAATTGCTTCTGTGGGAGAAGTACTGGATATAGGACGGGAGGTAGATCAGAACCAAAGGAACTTTGTTACAGCAAAAAAGTTCTTCTAGATATTACTAAGCCCTTGAAAAAATATGCTGATGGCCATCTTGCGGATTGCAAACCATTTCAATTTTCAATCAGATATGCTGGACTCCCTAGATTCTGTACGTATTGTGGCAAATTGGGGCATTCTTATAATTGGTGCAGCAAAGTAATTGAAGCAAAAAGAGTCGTAGCCGGAGCTCCTCAAGAAGCCAAGAACAAGCTAGAAGAGAAATTTATATCTACAAAATACGGAGATGATCTCAAAGTATTCAGACCAAAGAGAAGAAGTGAGGCAGATAATGATGGGAATAGAAGAAGGAAGCCCATAGACGAGAGTGATGTAGCTGGATACCATCGTCGGCAACTGATGGAGGCCACAACGTTCAGATTGGGGGCCCAAACGTCGAGGATTGATCCTGGTTTCAGGGACCAATGCAGTACTTCTCTGCCCCATGAGAGGAATGGGGACTGTACCAAGCAACCAACCATTTCCTTATCTATGTCAAGTCTGCCACCACCCCTCCGTAAACCCGCTGCCATCCCTGCACACCTACCAAATAAGCCATTACCTATTGAGTCTACCCCTTACCTCCCCGACAACCATATCCCACCAAATCCTCCTTCAGAACCTATAATCATAAACATAAAAAATCCTGAGCCGATCACAACAAAACCTCCTAACCCCCTCCCAAACACAAGACGGTCAAATAATTCATGATGCCCCTTTGTCTCCACCTAAGGACCGTATAAATCTCTGACCCCAACAAGACCTACTACACCAAAAAAACCTGCCGATACCACTTTCTCTTCAGAATCAATTCCAACCCATTCGAAAATAAACCAATATAACCCTTTACTGGAAAATCCCCCTGCGCTCATCAACACCAACCTGGAGGGAGACATTGGAGATGCCACTGCCTTGTTTACAATACCTTTAACAATCATTGATACTGACAAAAAATCTACACAAAATCAAGTGGACCCAACCCAGACAATACAACCACCCATTGAACCTATTCTTGGTCGAGAAGTACCTCATGACACCCCCTCCCCATCACCTACAGTCTCCTCAGGAAATCTTCAGAAGCTTCAATTAAAATTGAACCCCCATCCTCTGTCAGGTTCAAAGAAATTGCCCAATTTAAGGAGGGGTCGTACTAAGCAGACCGTCACAAACAAACAAAAAAATACAATTACGGAGAAATTTGCTGGGAGAAGAAAGAGGCCCACGCAAGATGTTATCATGGAAGATGTCGAACAACCCAAGAAAAAGCCAAGAGAATTGCAGCCTGAAGGATGTTCATCCACTCCACTCGATGGGCTCTAGCAGCTGACCCCCAACAGCTGCATGAGCACCAATGAGTATCCTCTCCTGGAATTGTAGAGGCCTGAGAAGTGCCTCTGTGATTACGGCGGATTCGCATGTGGAAAGGGTTGGAATTTGGAAAACCTGTCGTCGTAGTTCGATTCGCGAGAAAATCTGTCGATGAGAGAATATTTATAACCGAAACTCGAAAAGTAAGTCCCGAATCAAACACAGGGAGGCGAATGTTTGATTTTGAAAATCGGCATTTCGCTTTTATTTATTTTTGTCATTTTTATCTTTTCTAATTTTTTTGGTATTTTTAGTAAGAGATTAGATCGATAAATTCTTATCTAACTAATCTACTTGTAAAATATAAGAAAGATAGAGAGAGAAACAATCATTTATTTTTTTAATCAAATGTTTATTAGAACTAGGAAAGAAGAAAATCTATACTACGAAAGTAATAAAAATAGAGATGGGCGAGAGAAATTCCCCACAACGGTCGCTTGGAAGATGACTCGCTCTGACTTCGCCTGGAAGAAGGTAATAAGGAGCGGGACAAACAAGGACGGAGCCGAACAATGGAGGGCAGGACGGTGTCGTGGCGAGGATCTACTTTCCGAAGTAGGTGAGAAGACAGCCATGGGATGCTCCATGAATGGGGATGAGGGGAGGGAAAAATATTTGATTCTACTCTAGAGGAGCATCCCGAGCTTGGGACAAGCTCTCCGGCGCCTTGGAGGTGGTGAGAGGAAGAAAGGAAGAGATAGTGAAGAATGGAAGTGTAGGAGTCCTTTTATAGTGGAGGGAAGAGGAAGAAATTCGTGTAGGACTGTAGTGACAGCTGCAAGCATTGTTGAAGATCCGCCCAATTGTCACTGAAGATCTGCGCCAACCCTCACCCCTGCTGGTGCGGGCATCACGCATCCATGCCTCATGCTTGTCGCCCCCGCGTGCGCTGGCATCCACTGCGCACGGTTATGCTATGCTGTGCGTACTTGTGCGCACGCGCGGCAGTGCGTGCACGCTTGCTTGTGCGCGCGACCGGTGTGCTTCCAATCCTCAATTTGGGGGGGCTGCAGGGATTCGAACCCGCACCCCTCCCGTGGAGGCCAATGTCCCAACCATTACGCCAAGTTGATGAGTTTGTTGAGAAGACGTCTTATGGCACGCAGTGGAGGAAGCTTCTCAGCCATTGGATCAAGATCCAACGGTTGGGAATGAGGGCGCAGATGACGAAGGGTTGGGCAGTGGCTGCTGGCTGATGTTGGGTGGCCCAGATGGCACCACATGGCACTATCTGGGTCATCCATCTTCTTTCTGTTGCAGAGGGTGCCACGATGCTCGAATTGAGATGATTTCTGCATTGCTGAACTGCGATCGTTGCTCTGGATCCATCCGTACGATCGGATTTTTCATCCGAAGCCCGTAAGGATGTCGCATCTTCCTCGGATCGCATAAAGTGATACAGGATTCCGATTAAGACGATCTTGGAGGCGTTGGACTCCGATCATCATCCTAATCAAATCCATACATTCAGATCGTTAATCCGAAGCCCTGAAATAAATCTCCTTCCCTTCTGGCTATAAAAAGGACGTAATTAACCTAAAATATACACTACTCTAAATGCATGATGATGCATGCTATGTACTATTTAAAACATAAAATGCAAATCTAAGCCTAAAAACAAGCATGAATAGGCATTTTATTCTCAATAATTATGTCTACATGCCTATCTTTTGCTAGTCCCTAGCAAAATTAAAGTACATGCTATGTATAAAAATAGAATTAGGACTCGATCACTTAGGCCTAAGTCTTTTATTAACAATAGAAAATTTCAACTAAGATCTTAAACTACAAAAACTCAACAATACCTAGGTGTCTGCCAGAATGCAGACCGCCCACCTTATTTGAAAAGGGAAGATACATTTTTTTTGCTTTTTCTTCCTTTCTAATTTTTTCGGACTTTTGGAGTTTAAAAGTTTCGATATAACTTTTTACAGCTACTAAACCTGTCCAAGACTCGAAAAGGACCCTAAGTGCTAACTATCTTGTAAAAAGAGTGAAAGACTCACTAGGCGGCCGTTAAAATGGACTTCGGATTTTTACGACCCCAGGTGACCTTAAGAGTTTCTGCCTAAAGGTTTATCTTTCCGAACGGTAGCTTTCTGCACACTTAATTTTTTTTGGGGGTCAACACAAGCGCGAACCTAGTGCATATCCCCCCAGTTTATTCTACTTCTGCGCTTCTTCCCTATGCATTTTGGAAATTATTGTGCATTTTTGTGAGCCGGGCTCTAGACAACCGATTAATGGGCTGTTACCCACAGTAACTTAACAGCCATACTCGTGCAGTAAAGTGTGGTTTTATCAATTTTCTCCTTTTTCTATTTTTTTTCTTTTTTTCTTTTATTTTTTAATATCATTTTTTTTCTTAAGTAGGTGACTTCCTTGATCTAAGATTTGCCTAAAAACAATAGAATGAGTATAGTCAAGTAGCTGAGCTCAGGACAACCGGCCAATGGACTATTACCCATGACAACTTGCCAACCATACTACCCAAGAAAGTTCATTAGCTACCTAATTTTCGAAGAAATCACCGAAAAGTGAGTACAAATAGCGTGTAGATGCTTAGGCTTAAAGTCCCCTCAAATTAGAGGACAGGTTGATAAGTCGTGTACTTATCACCCCAATTTATTTACCAAATTAAAATAAAATTGACATGGCGAGAACTTGAGACCAAGTACACATTCAAGTGGACACCCAGGCCAAGTAAGTCCGAAGACCTAAAGAGTCTAAGTATTCATATCCTATCATATCATTTCCTAAAGTTAATAACTTCCAAAAGCCTAAGTTCTCTTCTCCTAATTCTATTTTTTTTCTTTTTTTTGTCTTTTTGAATATTCAACTTTTTTTTAAAGAAAATAAAAGAAATTCTACAGAACTAACGAAATAATTTCAAGACTAAGTATCCACACCTCATGACTAAATGATGCAATGCCCTCATCGTAAAAATAGACATGGAATGGGTGAAATAACAAAGTATCACCTAAGTTTCGTGTCAATCCGGTCAGCTACGCAGAGAGAAGAAAGTATACACACATGCTAAACTTAATGCCTTTAGCTAGGCATAATATACATACAAAGAAGAATTTAAAAATTCACAAGTACATATCAGAATCAAAATATCCACAAACCAGCAAACAGCAGATGTCCATAGACGTAGACCAGATTATGGTGCAGACCCATGCCCCAGGATCGAGTAGTTCTCAGGTTCTTGATGAAAATCACCCAAAATCAGAGATTATTGTGCTTGCAGGGCCAAGCCTGCTGTTTGGTGGTGTGTAACCCAAGACTAAAGTAGCGAACAATGGGTAGATCTAATTCACTCAACTCAGGGGTCCACTTAGATTCAGCTCAGGAAGATAGTCAATTATTCCGAGCTTGGGTTGCACATCAATGATAAGGGTTCTGGTAGAAAGTAGGTGGTTTCAAGTCAACAGGAACCCTTAGATCTAAAATCGTAGTTCCCTCAAAAGTAGTTCCTAGATTTTTATTTCCAACTTCCTATCCTCCAAGATCAAGGTTTCTAAGACCTCCAAATCGTTCTACACCTCATCAAGTGGTAAGTCGGTTTTCGCTTTCAATTAAGTTTCGCACATAAAACGACACGTCGTTTTAGTATCAAAGTGGTGGAAAATCACTTAACAAAACAATTAAAATAAACCACTCACAGGAGAGCGGGTCGTATCCCCAGGGAGGCAGAGGCTATTAAAATCACAATTAGGTAGAAATCGAGTTCACTGAAATATTCCTCAAATCAAACAATGCATATGTCTCTCTGAATGTAAACCTTAAATTTATGGAGAAGTCAAGGGTTGACGTAATTTTCACGTAAGAAAATTGTTCATGTGCAAGGGTATATCATGTACTTTTCACTTGCATGCATACTAAAATGTAATTCAAAATTAAATGTAATGCATATTGAGATGAATCATAAAGGCTTAACAATTATATAGAAGAATAAGCATAAAGTTGTAATTTCACTTCAATTTAATTAATCTAAGAAATCAAAAAATGATTCTTGATAATGGCAATTCCTGTAATAAAACAGGGGATTCTACCTCTCTCCTCGCACATGGGAGAGAGGTTCGTTTGAGGAGCTACTCTAGGAAAAGGTCAGCCGGAGCGAGGCCTTCGCAATGGCGTAGGTGTGGCCAAAGGAGGCCGATGGTGGGCGCTCATAAGCGGAGAGGCCTTCGGTCGTGCGTCGGCCTGCTGCGTGGCGCACAGGTGGCTGCGTTGCTAGGCGTGCACGTGGCTGCTAGAGGTGCTGGAGGATGCGCACTCTGCGCGCGGGCGGAGCTGCTGGAGTAGCGTGTTCTCTACGCGCATGGGCTGGAGGCGAGGGCCAGTGGGGGGGTGCTCTGTTGCTACTAGAGCAGCAACTTGGAGTGGCTGTGGGCGGAGGTGCAGCAAGGGGGCACGAAGGCTATGCGAGCGTGCAATGGGTTGGCTCTGCTACGCATGGCATGGGAGGCGCAGGTGGAGGCACAACACTCTATAGCGCACGGGCAGAGCTGTCGCTGGTGATGCATGCTGCAGGCACGTGGGTGTGGGCATGCAGCTGCACGGGGAGCCGACAAAGGACTTGCCACACGCGACGTTTCTGCAGGGCGGGAACTGCGTTGAGTTGTTGAGCACATGAGTGGATGGGCTGGTGGTAAGGAGGGCGATAAGGAGGAGCGGGCGTGTCGCTGCAGTTGCAGCTGCTGCATGAGCTGGGCGACAAGTGAAGTTGGGTTTGTTTTTAAGGTAGAAGAGAAACAGAGAAAGTGGTAGGAGATGTGGAGTTGGTGGTCAGGCGGTTGCACGGTGAGTTTGTAGTGCGGAGCTCTGCGATAGCGGTGCGGGCTATCACCCCGCACGCCCACGATGGCGAAGCTCCTCCGCGATTGAGGCCGGTGGTAGTGGAGCAGATGAGAAACTAGGTTCTCTGCATAGTGAGGAAAGGGGTGGTGGCCTCCTCTGAATGGCAGCTGCTCCTCCTTTGTAGGTGTGGCTACAAGGATTTGAAATCCAAACAGGCGGGAGGAGATCCACCGTCGAGTGAATGCTGGCAGCTGTGAAGAGTGAATGCGCAGGAGGAGGCAAAGGCAGAGCGGTTACCTGCAGAAGGAGAAGAATAAAAAAATAATTAGGATTATTTATACATAACTCCTTAACTTCTATGTTAATTAAAACAACGTATGTAATGCTCCTAATTAATTAACTAAACAAATGCATGCAATTCTAGGTTAATTCTAAATGCATTTAGATATGGATACCACACATGAATTATGCACTTAAGCTAAAAATATGAATTAATTTATTTACATCATAATGTATGCTATTTAAATGTTAAAATTAACTTAATGTCTAGGCACTTAAATATTTAAATAGCCCACAAATATGGACTAGTCAAATACCCCAATGCCTAATTTTTGCTAGTCGCTAGCAAATCCAAGCAATAACCTAGCAATTCAAGTAGATAAGCCAACCCAATCAGTCTTTCTTTAGAAACATATTAAGTTCAGACTTCAGACCTAAGATTCCCAAGTAGATGGATATCCCCCAGTAGGACGGATATTGTAAGAGACAAGCACCAAGGTGGTGACATGTTATCATCGCATCCTCAAGGTGAGTATATACTCCACCTCTCCTACAGCAGGAACTCTTCCAATCAAATTGTGTTTTCAAGCTTCTCCTAAGTCAAAATTAAGAAAACCAACTTTTCTTTAAGAAATGAATTAGGCTGATCACTATTTACACAAGACCAAGTATGTGTGAAATGTAGATGTTTAGGTTACGAGGACCCGTAAACCAAAAGGTAGAACAAGACTCCAGATACTACCCAGCCTTTAACTCAATCCCTAGCTTTCCTTCCTCAACCTCTTAAGGAATGGTCTGCAACTTAACTCCTACTTAAGTTTTTAAGTCCACAAAGGACCCTAAAGGTCTAAAGCTAGTAGCTCACTTAGCTTCTAAATTTCGACACCTAGAATTAACTTAGTCTAACCTAAAATTCTGGTCTGCTTAAGAATGCAAGGCCCAGCCAGTTAAGCTCAATAATACAAATGTTTTTTTTTTTAATGTAATATGTATGAATGAATGTAAAATGTAGACATGCTATAAACAGATGCCTCAGGCCCTCTCCCCAATGCCTGGTTCAAACAATGTCCTCATTGGAAACAAAACAGTTGAAGGAAGGTATTACCTGAGATGGAGAGTGATAGGAGCTAAAGCTACTCAAGAGTGACCTCGTCAACCAGATGACCATCCAAAGTAATGTATGGTTTTAATCATTAGCTATTGACGATAAAGGGAGTTGCCGAAGAGGAAGGGCTCTTGATCTCCCCAGCTCCATGCAGAAACACTTTGGTGATTACGTAAGGCCTATCCCAACGAGATTTTAATTTTCCTGGAAAAAGCTTAAGTCTGGAATTCAAAAGTGGTTGGGCTCAAAAGTCTTTCTAAGGATATACTTATCATGCAAGACCTTAGTTCTCTCTTTATAAGCTTGAGAGGTATCATAAGCATCATTTCTCAGCTACTCAAGCTCACTTAATTCCAGAAGTCGTGCCTTACCCTCCTTTTCTAAATCCATGTTGACACTTCGAATAGCCCAAAGTGTCTTATATTCCAGCTCAACGGGTAAATGGCACACTTTCCCGTACATAATCCGAAAGGGAGATGTACCCAAAGGGATCTTATAGGCCGTTCGATACGCCCACAAAGCATCATCGAGCTTTTTGGACCAGTCCTGCCTATCAGGTCTAACGATCTTTTCTAAAATGTTCTTTATCTCCCTATTCGACACTTCAACCTGGCCACTCGTCTAAGGATGGTAACGGGTAGCGACCTTGTGAGTTATTTCCAGACTCTTGAGTAGCTTATTGAAGTGGTGGTTTCAGAAATGAGGTCCCCCATCACTTATAATAGTCTTGGGGCAGCGAAAATGAGATATGATATTGACCTTTACAAATTTCAAGACCACAAAGTAGTTATTTGTGCGTAAAGGAATGGCCTCTATCCATTTAGAGATATAATCAACTGCCACCAAGATATATTCATAACCATGGGACGAAGGGAAGGGACCCGTAAAGTCAATCCCCAAACAACAAAAATTTCAACAGATTGAATAGGGTGTTGAGGCATCTCATTCCTCTTCCCAATCGTTCCAGTCCGTTGACATCTAATGCAGACCTTAACAAAATTATGCGAATCTTTAAATAACAAAAGCCACCAAAAATCGGACTATAGAACCTTAAAAGCAGTTTTCTTAGCACCAAAGTATTCTCCATAATGAAGTTCATAGTAAAAACTTAGCACACTTTGTTGCTCCTCTTCAGGCATGCATCGTCTCAATACTTGGTCTTATCCAATTCTAAATAATTCAAGCTCTTCCCAATGAAAGTATCTAGCTTGGTGATGTAAACACATTTATTTAGGGTAAAATGCCAATTAATGTATGCTCCTAAGCTTAGATTTGCATTTCATGTTATAAATATTGCATATCATGCATCATTCTACATTTAGAGTAATTGTATATAATGTAGGTTAATTACGTCTTTTATGTGATTAGGAGAGAAGGATAATTATTTCAGAGCCTTTAATTGATGATCCGACCATACGAATCTGATCAAGATGACGATCAAAGTCTAAAGCCTTCGAAATCGCCTCAATTGGAGTCCCGTAGCACCATATGCAGTTCGAGGAAGATCGACGGCCAAGGGACAATGTGACATAATTCGAAACTTCAAATGACAAATCCGACCGCGTGGGTGGATTCGAATCGACGATCGTAACCTAACGGTGTGAAAATCGACTCAATCAGTCCTCTGTAGTAGCCCCTACAACGAAAAGATGGACGGCCCAAATTGCGCCACGTGGTGCAGCCCAGGCCGCCCATGCACATGCACACAGCAGCGCGGGTGCGCGTGCGTGCACAGAGGCACGCATGCGCACAGCGCAGCGCCAGCACATGAACGTGTGCACGCCAGCACAGCGGCAGCGTGGGCACGTGCTCGATTAACGCCAGCCTACAACGATGCATGAGCTGGATCTACAGCGACGCTTACAGCCGTCGCTAATTCTTCGCGCACCAGCAAAGTCAGCTGTGGGCGTAAGCGGGCATGAGCTGCCTACAGCGATGCTTCCGGCGACACCTGGAAATCACTCATGGTCCCATACCTATTTTTGCCTCTTCTCCTCCACTATAAAAGGACCTACACCCCCTCCCTTCCAAGCCATACCTACTCTACTCCCACCTACTCCCAAACTCTAGCAAGCCTACCAACGCTCTATTAGAGCTTGCTCTCAAGCTTCCAAGGCACCTATTAGTAAAGCGAACCTCTGCTCCACCAAATACTCCTCCAACTTCCCATCCTCATTCATAAGTCACCTTGGAGCCGTCCTCCCACCTCCATTCTTATAGCAAATCATCTCCGCCTTCTCACCTCCATTCCGGAGCCACGCCGAAACTTTCCTCTACCCGACGTCCTGCATCTCACTTCCGTCGTCCCGCTCCTCACCTCCTTCGTCCGAGCTTCCGCCAGGTGCCGTCTCGCCGAACAGTCGATTCGGGAGATTTCTTCTCACCTCCCTCTCCTTTTATGCTTTTATAGTTGATTGTAATTGAAGTAATATCTATATCATATTTGTTCCATATCTCTGGTGATTCATTCTGCTTGTTTTCTTACAAAAGTACAAAAAAAATAACAAAACCCTAAAATACCAAAAACAAACAAAATAAAGTGCGATTTTCAATTAAAGTAAGCATCGCCTCCCTGTGTTCGACTCGGGACTCCCTTAGAGTTTTGGTATAAATTTTATTTGATCACGAGTTTTGCAACTGCGACGACGGGTTACTTGTAGCCCTGATTTTAAACTCGCAAAACCCGTGCGATTACTTGGGAAATGAATCTCTTCCTTTTCTGCTCATCCCAAGAGCCAGGAGTTTCTCCAGTGACCAAGTAATTGACGGTATCAGCATACCAAGGTGAAGTTGGTGTTACCACCATAAAGGTTTCATCAGGAAATGTCTTGCGGATGTCTCCAGATGAAGAGTCATCTAGTGGAAGGTGAGACAGGTGGTTAGCCACAACATTTTCTACTCCTTTCTTTTCACGTATTTCCAAGTTAAATTCTTGGAGTAGGATCCACCTAATCAAACGTGGCTTAGAATCCTTCTTGGCAAGGAGATGTTTCACTGCTGCATGATCAGTGAAAATAACCACCTTAGACCCAAGAAGATAAGACCTAAACTTCTCCAGAGCAAAAACTACAGCAAGTAATTCCTTTTCAGTGACGGTATAGTTTTGTTGTGGTTCGGTTAAAGTCTTGCTGGCATAGTGCAGCATATGAGGTCTTCTCTCAACCCTTTTTCCAAGAACTGCTCCCACTGTATAATCAGAAGCATCACACATCAGCTCAAATGGGAGTGTCCAATCAGGAGCTCAGAGAATAGGCACAAAGATCAAGGCCTCCTTCAGAGTTTGAAAGGCCTCGACACACTATGAATCAAAATTGAACGAAAACTCCTTCACCAACAGGTCACAAAGTGGCCTAGAAATTTTACTGAAATTTTTAATAAAGCACCTATAAAAGCCGACATGACCCAGAAAGGATCTAATCTGTTTGACATTCATGGGCAATGGAAGTTTGGAAATAGAATCAATTTTGGCTTTATCTACTTCCAAGCCTCGCTCAGACACAACATGCCCAAGTACAATTCCTTTTTGTACCATGAAGTGGCTTTTCTCCCAGCCGAGGATTAAACCAGTCTCTTTACATTGCTTCAACACATTCTTTAGGCGCAGGAGACACTGGTTGAAAGACGAACCATAAATGGAGAAGTCATCCATAAACACTTCAACACACTCGTCAATCATAACCGAAAAAATGGACATCATACATCGCTGGAAGGTTGCAGGTGCATTACATAATCCAAACGGCATACGCCTAAATGCAAAGGTACCGTAAGGACTCGTGAACGTCGTTTTCTCTTGGTCATCAGGGAAGACTGCAACCTAGTTACACCCAAAATATCCATCGAGAAAGCAAATAGTACTTATTCCCCGCCAATTTCTTGAGAATTTGGTCAATAAAAGGCAAGGGAAAGTGATCCTTCTGTGTAGTGTTTAGCTTGCGGTAATCAATACAGACCCTCCATCCAGTTGAAGGTCTAGTCACCACTTGTTCACCTTGGTCATTAAATTCCACAGTAAAGCTTGCCTTCTTTGGCACCACATGAATAGGACTTACCCATTTACTATCTACAATGGGATATATGATCCCAGCGTCCAACCACTTCAGGATTTCCTTTTTAACCACCTCCCTCATATTAGGGTTCAGACGTCTCTGCATATCCCTAAATGGCTTAATGGAATCATCAGTATAAATGTGGTGCATACAGAGTGTAGAATCTATACCCTTAATGTCAGTAATGCTCCAAGCAATAGCTTCCTTGTGCCTAGACAAGCATTCAATCAGGACTCCCTCCTATGCCTCAGATAGCACAGCCGAAATGATAACGGGGAGCGTATCATTGGCACCCAGGAAGACATACTTGAGAGTGTCTGGGAGGGGTTTCAAGTCAAGGTCGGGGGATTGTATGGTTGAGGGTTTCATAATAGATGTCCCCATCTAAGGTAGTAGATCTACTTTGGGCAGAGATGATTGGGAAAGAGACTCGGCAGAAATACCCAACAACTCCTCAAGTTCTAGTATATCCCCTTCACATTCCTCCAAGAGATGGAAATGCTCATTTAGCATAACATGCTGAAGGGGGTCATCACATAACATTGCAGGGGTTGTCTCTTCAATCAGATCATCTATCACCTCAATTTGAGAACAATCCTCAAGCCCAACTTGTTTATAAGCATCAAACACGTTAAGCCAAATTTTCCTGTTCCCAAAGCCCATTTTCAATGCCCCAGTACTGCAATTGATTGAAGCATGCAAAGTTGCAAGAAAGGGGCAGCCCAAAATGATGGAGGGCTTGGTTGGCTTGTTGGTAGGATTAGTGTCCAAAACTAAGAAGTCAACAGGGAAGAAGAAATCTTCTACTCTCACAAGGACATCTTCCAGAATTCCCCGCAGTGTCTTGAGTGATCAATCAGCAACTTGGAGGATTACTGGGCTAGGCTTCAGATTGCCTCCCCCAAGTTTATACACGTAGCTCAGAAGGATGTTCACCCCCGCACCCAGATCAAGTAGAGCCTCATCAATCTGTAAGTCACCAATAACCACCGAGATGTATGGGGCTCCTGGGTCCTTAAATTTCGGGGGTGTGCCATATTAAACAATTGAGCTAACAGAATCAGGCAAGACAACTTTTGATTGGACCAGTTTCTTAGATTGCTGCTTTTTCGTGCACAAGTCCTTTAGGAAGCGGGCATAAGACGGAATCTTCCTGATAGCCTCAAGCAAAGGCAGGTTAATCTGCACTTACTTGAAAGTTTCCATGATCTCATCCGTCTTATCTTTGGCTCCAGATGAGCCAGTAGAAGTCTACCCAGAGGTGGATAAGCGCTCTGGAAAGGGCACTCTCAATCTCTGGGTGGAAGGGTTGTCATGTCGAGTAAGGAGTGGAACGATGGCAACTTCTTCCGGTGAGGTGATTTCAAGCGGAGGAGATTTGGGCAAGTCTTCTCCGGTGGGGGTGAAAGTCGAGGTGGATGATTTTTCAGAGGGTGAGACTATAAGAGCATCGGGGTTGAAAATTTCTTTCCCACTCCTCAGAATAGTTACAGCCTGGCCATGCTCCCTAAAAACAATTTATTTTCCTTTAGGATTCTCCTCAGCAGCACTGGGAAGCTTCCTAGTTTCCCTCTATTTAACGGCATCAACAAGGTGTCCTATCTGCGATTTCATTTCATGTATAGCCTTGTCATGAGATTTGATGATGGCACTTTGACTTTATTGCATGGTTCTCAACATTGCCTTCAATTCATCCATCTCAGAGATCTTAGGTTGGGCAAAGGTTTGAGGATGATTCATTTGTTGATTTTGAAAGGGTTGTCGTTTATAATTCCCTGAATTTGAAACATTCCCTTGTCTCCAGGAAAAGTTTGGGTGATTCCTCCATCCCTCATTATAAGTGTTGGAAAAAGGGTCATTATAAGGTCTACAACGGAACCCTTAAGCGGCATTCAGATCCGCCTGTACAAGCTCAGGGAATTGGGAGGCCAAGTGACAATCCACAGTCACGTGTGTATTGCCTTGGCAAATGGAGCATTCAAAAGCTTGGGATGTGGAGGTGCTAGATACGAATTGACCCAAGATCAACATAAGCCTTTCCATGTTTTGATTCAACAATTAAATCTAATAGGCTCAATTCTGGGTGTCCCTTGCCTCATTTGCCTTCAACTTTCTTTGCATGAGAGATGATACCTTCAGGGCATCCCAAGTGTTAATATCATCAAGGGTATGATATCAATACTTGGCTTTGTCCTTGAGGGAGAAAGGAAAGAGGGTCCGCATTTGAGCGTCATCAGTAACACCCTACAACTTCACCGTGGAATAGACCTCGATTAATTCCTCTATATGCCTGTAAGGGTCTTCCCTAGCAGTACCATAAAAGGAGGGCAGCAAGGATATGGTATTGCTTTTGATCTCATAAGGATTGTCGTCTCCAGGTCTATGTAATGCAGAGCCAGCTTGATTGGTCGAAATGAAATATTCCTTAAGGCTCCTTTGACCAGCCATTTCTTCCCTTGGGAGGTTCCTTCTTAAGATTCTTACAGGTTCAGGATCAAACACAAGTCCCCTAAGAGATCGCCTACCAAGCATGCACTACAAACACAATTCAAAAGGACTTGTTAGGTCTTTACAAATTTAGACTTTTGACTTTAATACAAATTGTAGATGACAAACCAAGTTGCCCAATCAATTACACGCCTATTGTCGACCTTCGAAATGCCTAAAAAGACCTAGCTGGAGCTTAAGTGTTCTTCCCTAAATATCAAATGATAGACCAACTCCAAAGACAAAAGATCAAGGGATGCAAGTAGTCATAAGCCTTCCTTTGAAGTTGTGCTTTCGCGATGCTTCTTAACTACCCCCAAAAATCCGTGACAGGATATCCCCCTCTTTAAAGTTACAAAACCTTTGATCTCAAGTTCTGAATACTTCAGAATTCAACAGTAGGAGGGCTCTTGTC
Source organism: Thalassia testudinum (assembly GCA_037157565.1). Taxonomy (NCBI): domain Eukaryota; kingdom Viridiplantae; phylum Streptophyta; class Magnoliopsida; order Alismatales; family Hydrocharitaceae; genus Thalassia; species Thalassia testudinum. The sequence goes on from JAZHRO010000024.1 coordinate 82,692,577, forward strand.
CTAATAGTTCCAACACCTAGGAGTGTCTAGATGCGTGCCATGGTGTAAGAGATACAAGTGTGCACGCACAGTAAAAATTTCAAGTTTTGAATTTTGAACCGCAGCATAATGTCTCAATTCAAGTCCTTGGTTTTAGTGTTCTTCATTAACTTAAAATCCTTTTTCAAGAAAATATGTGACCACTTATTAAATCTTTTCAATTCATGTAGGTAGTCTTGCAATTAAATCCAAATGCACAAGCGTGAACAATATAGAATGCAAAGAAAGAGAACATACCTTTCCTCTAGCAATCAGCAATGCAAGATGCAATCAAATGCAAGCAAAATAAGTCTAGAGACTGCTCATTCACACCTAAATGGTCGTCCTAAGGCAGGCAGCTCGTATTTTTGTTTTTTTTGTTTTTACTTATGCACAATCAAGAAAAATAAAAACAAATCACAAAAGAAATCCTAGATCTAAAGAAAAGGGAACAGGCTCCCGAAAATTATCCAACACGGGACTAAAAGAAAGTCAGGGATCAAACCCCTCAAATATACCATAGAACAAGGGTTTTCCAAATGAATGAACTAAAATAAAGAGAAGAAAGAAAAATACAAACTATCCACAGCTAAATGGATGAGATGAAGATGTGGTCCTTTGGATATCTCCTCCAGCGGTGGAAACAAGATCCACCAAGGCGTTGCTGAGGCAGGAGTGATGCTCCTCCCAGTGTTGCAACTCCACCGACGATGTCAAGGATTGCCTGATCTTTGAGGCTGGAGTGACAAGATGTCTCCAAATATGCGTACCTCACACCAAATAGATAATCGAATTGAAATATGCCTCAAATAAAATGTGAACAAATAATTAAATAAATGCGAGTCTAACAGGCTCGTTGTCTCCCCGACAACGGCGCCATTTAGTAAGTCAGTTTTCACTTTTAATTAAGTTTCGCACATAAAATGACAAGTCGTTTTAGTATCAAAGTGGTGGAAAATCGCTTAAAATAATTAAAACAAACCACTTACAGGAGAGCAAGTCGTATCCACAGGGAGGTAAAGGCCTATTAAAACAAGGTTCAAAATGCCGATTTCAACGTCGTGCCGATGAAATTGTAGGTATGCATTTAATGGGCATACCGAAGGCATGTCGTGGAAATGGCCATTTTTCGATGGTGATTTCGACTATTTCGACAACCAGAAAAAATGACATTTCGAGGCATGCCGAGGGCATGCCGATGCATGCCAACAGAAATGATTAGAATTTGAAAGATAACTAAATCAAGATATTAGAAACATGTTTACAGGTTATTTGAGCCTATATGACAACAAATCGTGTGTCTGTGTCTGTGTCTGTGTGTGTGTGTGTGTTCCCCTCCTTTCAAAATTCCCTCCCCGCTCAGCCATTTCAAAATTCCCTCCCCATGTGTCCCCTTCCCAGCGCCCTATTCCCCTCCTTTCGAAATTCCCTCCCCACTCAACCTTTCAAATTTCCAGCGTCTCGCCGCTCGGCCTTTTCAAAATTCCCGCCTCTCCCATTCCCAGCGCCGCTCAGCCACGTTCGGCATGCCGCCGTTTCGTCGAAAACTGTCGGCATGCCAGTGAAATCCTCGGCATACCAACAGTTTCCCTACAAATCGACACTATCTTTGTGTCGATATGCCCTCTCCAAAAACCCCCTTACCGACAGCATGCTGTCGGCATTTAAATCATTGTATTAAAATCACAATTAGGTAGAAATCAAGTTCGCTGAAATATTCGTCAAATCAAATAATGCATATGTCCCTTTGAATGTAAACCTTAAATTTATGGAGAAGTCAAGGGTTGTTGACGTAATTTTCACATAAGAAAATTGTTCATGTGCAAGGGTATATCATGTACTGTTCACTTGCATGCATACTAAAATGTAATTCAAAACTAAATGTAATGCATATTGAGATGAATCATAAAGGCTTAACAATTATAGAGAAGAATAAGCATAAAGCTGTAATTTCATCACAATTTAATAAATCTAAGAAATCAAAAAATGATTCTTGACAATGGCAATTCTTGTAAATTGAAATGCAAACTAAAACAGGGGATTCTACCTCTCTCCCCGCACACGGGAGAGAGGTTCATTCGAGGAGCTACTCCGGGAAAGGGTCGGCCGAAGAGAGGCCCTTCGCAATGGTGTAGGTGTCCCCAGAAGTGGCCGACGGTGGGCGCTCACAGGTGGAGAGGCCTTCGGTCGTGCATCGACCTACTGCGTGGCGCATAGGTGGCTGCGCTGCTGGCATGTGCGTGGCTGCTGGAGGTGCTGGAGGACGCACGCTCTGCACGCGGGCAGAGCTGCTGGAGTAGCGTGCACTCTACGCTCGTGGGCTAGAGGCAAGGGTCAGTGGGGGGGTGCTCTGTTGCTGCTGGAGCAGCAACTTGGAGTGGCTGCCGGCAGAGGTGTAGCAAGGGCGACGCGGAGGCTATGCGGGCATGCAATGGGTTGGCTCTACTGCGCATGGCACGGGAGGCACAGGTGGAGGCACAGCACTCTGTAGCGCGCGGGCAGAGCTATCGCTAGTGATGCGTGCGTGCAACTACACGGGGAGCCGACGAAGGACTTGCTACACGCGACGTTTCTACAGGGCGTGAAGTGCGTTGAGTTGCTATGAGCGCGTGAATGGATGGGCTGGTGGCGAGGAGGTGCACGCATGTTGCTGCAGTTGCAGCTGCTGGATGGGCTGGTGGCGAGTGAAGTTGAGTTTGTTTTTGAGGTGGAAGAGAAACAGAGGAGAAAATGGTGGGGGATGTGGAGTTGGTGGTCAAGCAGTTGCATGGTGAGTTTGTAGTGTGGAGCTCTGTGATGCCGGTGCGGGCTATCACCCCGCACGCTCACGGTGGCGAAGCTCCGCCGTAGTTGAGGCCGGTGGTAGTGGAGCGGATGAGAAACTAGGTTCTCTGCACAGTGAGGAAAGGGGTGGTCGCCTCCTCTGAATGGCTGCCGTTCCTCCTTTGTAGCTGTGGCTACAAGGATTTGAAATCCAAACAGGCGGGAGGAGATCCACCGTCGAATGAATGCTAGCAGCTGTGAAGAGTGAATGTGTAGGAGGCGGAGGTGGAGCGATTACCTACGGAAGGAGAAGAAGAATAATAATAAAATAATTAGAATTATTTATACATAACTCCTTAACTTCTATGTTAATTTAAATAATGTCTGTAATGCACCTAATTAATTAACTAATCAAATGCATGCAATTCTATATTAATTCTAAATGCATTTAGATATGGATGCCACACATGAATTATGCACTTAAACTAACAATATAAATTATTTTATTTACATCCTAATATATGCTATCTAAATGTTAAAATTAACTTAATGTCTAGACACTTAAATATTTAAATAACCCACAAATATGGGCTAATCACCAAATTCAACATTTGTGACTCAATCAGGATTGACTTGGGTCTAGTGATCTCAAAAATATCAGAATTCAGCTCTTCAGGGTGTGGTTGAGTAGTGGGGCTACTAATTGAATCATTAGGATTTGGATCGTCCAAGTTAACCCCAACATGATCATAATTTTCAATAATCGGGCTATCAAAAGGCTCGTCATGCTCCTCAAACTTGTTCGTCTCACTAAAATCCTCCTCCTTACGCTCCAGTGAGACTTCACGTAAAGATTCTTCACCCTCAGAGTCAGAGAATTCTTGATCTTCATTTATATATGTCTCAAAATCATGTCATTTTATGGTCCATGGAGACATTTTTTGTCGTTCCCTGGCTCGAGGATCTCAGATGAAGCAATCGGTTCATCATTAATGGGTTGCTATAGCCCAACCTGGTCATCCCCGATCTCAGAACATGTATCTCCCTCGACAGGCACATACGCAGGTTCAAACATTAGCTCTCCTGAAAGGGGTTCATCTTAAGAATCAACCCAAGATTGGACTAGGGCAACCACAAATTTCATCCTCAACCTCGACAATTTCCCAAGTAGAAACTCACCCAAGCCCCTATCCCTAACATTTTGGAGCAAATCCAATAAAGAGCTATTCAACTCACCAATCATTTTTATCATAGGCTTCAATGCTTTAGTGCATGATGTTAGCTAAGCCTCTAAAGATTGGATGGTGTTCCTCAAGTTAGCCAACACCCTATCTTGGACCTACTTCACCTGAACCGAATGGTTCGATTTAGGGTTGGGTGGGTTTGGGTTCATTCTAGGGGAGTCAAGTTATTGAGGTTCTAGGGTTCCTCCCTGATAGGTCGTCTCGGGTTATTCAAAGAATGGTGATGACCTATATTAAAGGGAATACTGGGGTGGGTAGGTATTATAGTCAACATATCCTTCATGATTATAGATCGGGTTAGGTTGATCATCAAAGGGTGGAGATCTATAATCATTGTAGCTCTGAGAGGGATACTAATCATAGTCTTATTGTCTAGAGTTAAGCCCTAGACACTGAGGTCAAGACTCATATCCCCAATCAAAGTCCCGACTAGGAGATGGGTAGTCATAAGTCAAGTCGGGATATAATCATCTTGGGGATAAGTGTTGGTAGGAGGGTAGGATGGGAAATGTGTGTAAGATGTGGAATGATACATGGTAGAATAGGAGGGAAATCAGAAGAGAGAAAGGAGCCCTACAATACAAGCAATCAACCATGTCCTTAGGTGGATTAGCCTAAAGACCTACAGACTCCCAGGACCCGTCTTGAGATTGTAACCGATTTGGTCTACTTTTATCCGATCAATCCAACAAGTTAGAACGAGGGGTTGGGGAGAAGGTTCTTCCTTTGACTTGCACCTCCAGTTCCTAGTGTAGTCCCCAGTCGCAGTCATTTGACACTACTCCCCTAGCTAGACATCGAATGGACCAGCAAAAGCAGATTAATCGAAAAAAATTTCAACCTGAACCCCGAAAAGCAAATCAATCCTTAAGGTCAACGTCTACTCAATTTTAATTAGGCTTGGGATGATTGTGCTCTTGGAATGTAATGGGCCCTTTAGATGGGTTGTGCCCTTAATGATCAATTCAAATGTGTGTGTGTGCACAACCAAGGCTTGCAAACAAGGTTATTTGATGATGTGTCTTTTAGGGTTTAACCTTGTTTAGTAGCTTTTAGGGTTTAATCTTAGGTGTATTCAATTAAGTTTAAGAGAACACCAAGTTTTGAAAGCACTGGTGATGATTTATTCCTTTAGAAATCAAAAAGTAATGTGGAGTGTCTGGTTCAGCCCTAAAGATTAAACCTAAGTGGCAAGCTACTGATGAATGACTTTTATTTTCAGTGGTGCAGCCTAAACAACTTAATCAATTAGCCTGTTATACCACTTAGTTAAGGTACACAGATGTTTAACATATTCAAATTTCTACTCACTTATGTGTATTGAGTTGAAGTGTACTGGGTCCACAGGTCAGATCCCGGTTAAGTGGTAGAATCAAAGTGGAACGGAGCGCCTTAAGTCGAAAGTTGTGGGTGTTTAATGTGTGTCACTTTCAGTAAATCCCACAAGAGAAGAGTATTTCTTTTATATATATGTGGGGATGAGATGGGTGGAGGTGAAAACAAACAACTAGATCTATCCTAGGATTTATAAAAAGCACCTAAGTTGATTTGGGTTTGAGTTATTAGTGTGGTGAAATGAAATCTAGGGTGGGGGTGGTGGGGGGAAACCTACAAATGTCTCTACCTACACTTTACTCCAATCTACCGCCTTCGGCTCCTCAACCGGCTTCCCGCAAGACAATAAATCGAAGAAGAAATATAGGTTGGAAAAATATGCAAGTAAAACACGAAAAAACCAAAGAGCGTTGCCTCCCCGGCAACGGCACCAAAATGATTATGGCAGATTCACATGCGAAAAGGGTTGGAGTTTGGAAAACCCATCGTCGTAGTTCGATTCGCGAGAAAATCTGTCGATGGGATAATATTTATAACTGAAACTCGAAAAGTGAGTCCCGGGTCAAACATGTATAAGTGAACGTTTGGTTTTGAAAATCCACATTTCGCTTTTATTTGTTTTTGTCGTTTTTGTCTTTTCTAATTTTTTTGGTATTTTTAGCAAACAAGAGATTAGGTCGATGAATTCTTATCTAACTAATCTACTTGCAAAATATAAGAGAGAGAGACAGAGAGAGAGAAACAATCATGTATTTTTATAATCAAATGTTTATTGCAATTAGGAAATCAAGAAATCTATACTACGAAAGCAATAAAGAGAGATGGGTGAGAGAAATCTCCCTCGACAATCGCTTGGAGGACGACTCACTCTGACGTCACCTGAAGGAAGGTGATGAGGAGCAAGACGAACGAGAACAAAGCCGGAGGATGGAGGTAGGGCAGGACGACGTCATGGCGAGGATCTACTTCCAGAAGTAGGTGAGAAGATGGCCACAGGATGCCCCACAAATGGGAATGAGGAGAGGGAAAAATATTTGATTGTACTCTAGAGAAGTAACCCAGGCTTCAAACAAGCTCTCTCTAAAGCCTCGAAAGAGGTGAGAGGAAGAAAGGAAGAGATGGTGAAGAATGGAGCTGTAAGGGTCCTTTTATAGTGGAGGGAAGAGGAAGAAATTTGTGTAGAGGGTTGTATTGACAACTGCAAGAGTCGCTGAAGATCCACGCCAACCCTCGCCCCTGCTGACACATGCATCACCTGCCCTTGCCTCACGCTCCTTGTCGCGTGCACATGCACTGGCATGCGCTATGCGCAGTTGAGCTGTTCATGCTTGTGCACGCGCACGGCTATGCATGCTTGTGCGCACAGCCGGTGTGCCTCCAATCCTTAATTTGGGAGGTTGCGGGGATTCGAACTTGCACCCCTCCCTTGGAGGCCAACGTCGCAACCATTGCGCCAAGTCGACGAGTTTTTCGAGAAGACATCTTATGGCACACGGTGGAGGAAGCTTCTCAGCCATTGGATCAAGATCTAATGGCTGGGAATGAGGGTGCAAATGATGAAGGGTTGGGCGGTGGCTGCTGGTCGATGTTGGGCGGCCCAGATGGTGCCACGTGGCACCATCTGGGCCGTCCATCTTCCTTCTGTTGCAGAGGGTGCCACGGTGTTCGGATTGAGATGATTTCTGCATTGTCGGACTGCGATCGTTGCTTCGAATCCATCTGTATGATCGAATTTTTCATCCAAAGCCCGTAAGGATGTCACATTTCCCCACTGGCCATTGATCTTCCTTAGATTGCATAAGGTGATACGGGATTCCAATTAAGACGATCTCGGAGGCATTGAACTCCGATCATCATCCTAATCAAATCCGTACATTTAGATCGTCAATCCGAGACCCTAAAATAAATCTCCTTCCCTCCTGGCCATAAAAAGAACATAATTAACCTAAAATATATACAACTACTCTAAATGTAGGATAATGCATGCTATGTACTATTTAAAATATGAAATGCAAATCTAAACCTAGGAACATACATGAATAGGCATTTTATCCTCAATAATTGTGTCTACATCACTCTCCAATTCGACATTTCCAAAATCTTCTCAAGTCAACTAAGCCTTCAATATTCTTCATCTCAGAAGCTCACTGTCACAACAAGCATTATACAAAGTTCAGGAGGAAATTTGTAAATTATGAAGTTTTTTATGTAGAAGCCCAAGGCAGATCAAGTGGGTTAGCATTATTAGTAGATTCTGAAATTAATTGTCAACTAAAACTCTTTACTCCCAATTACTTGCTGCTAAAGGTTTATAAAGTGGGAGCGGAGAATTGGGTGTTACTCTGTGTTTATGGCTCGCCTATAAAAGGGAAGAGGAAACAATTTTGGGAAAAAATGGCTGAAGTGGCCGTTGGCTATAGCAATTTACTGGTCATTGGGGATTTCAATACCATCCTGAAGCAAAAAGACAGAAGGTGGTTTTGGACTGTAAACCATGGGAATTTTCCTAGTTGCGCAGATTCATAGTAGATCTTGGTTTAATGGATCTTGGTTTGCTGCCCTGTATACACATGGACAAAAAAGAGGGGAAGAGGTCTTATAAGAGAAAGGGTTGATCATGCTTTTGCCACATGTGATTGGAGAACTCTTTTCCCTTCAACAGAAGTCCTCCACCTCCCTGTGCTAGGAAGTGATCATTCCCCTACATTGGTAAAGCTGGATAAAAGACGAAGGAAAAGAAAAGTTCCATGGCGCTTTGAACAATGGTGGCTTCAAGAAGATTCATGCAAACATGTCATAAAGAAAGCCTGGAAAGAAAAATCTACAGGAGAAACTAGAATTACTTCCAAGCTGTAGGGAGTCAAAGCAGAGCTATCACGGTGGGCAACAAAGAATGTTAATGACTGGAAAAAAAATAAATAGAGATTGAGGACAGAATGCTCAAGCTTCAAGGGGGCACCCAGTCGACAGACAGTTCAAGAAAAAAGGCTCTAAATCAGAAATATGAAAAGGTTCTTATCAAGGAAGAACTATATTGGTTCTAGAGGTCCAGGTACAAATGGATATATGAGAGGGATAGAAACATTAAATTGTACCATTTATATGCTTTAAACAGGAAAAGGAAAAATCATATTTCATGGTTGGAATTGGAAGATGGCTCTTATACTAGGAAAGAGGAGGCAGTCACCAAATGCTTTGTCAAGCATGTTGATTGCAAAACTACGCAAACAGAGTTGGATTTGAAAAATCAGTCTGTAGTTCAATTTGCGAAGCAATCCGTCAACAAATAAAATTTAACCAAAAATCGTAAAGAAATTCTGAGTCGAACACAAGAAGTCCACGTCGATCTTAAATCCACGATTACATTTTTTTGGAATTTTTGTTTGAAATAGAGATAGTTACAATAGAATTGATATTAACACAGGGAGAGAGAACAATCACTTGATATAATAATATTGTTTTTACAACTAGAAATCGAGAAATGATTACAACTAGAAAGTGAGAAATTCCATTCTAGAAAGAGATAAAAAGAAGGGAGAGATGTATTATCCTCCTCGACGACTGCTTGGAGGACGAGCCAGATGGAGTGACACTTGAAAGACGGAGGACGGATCAAGGAGGATGAAGCAGGAAGAGCTGGGGGCAAGGCAGGACGTCGTCGTCGTCGCGGCATCCGCTTCCCGAATGGAGTGAGAGGACAACCGTGGGATGTTCCACAAAGGGGGGAGGTGGAAAAATTCTAATTTTTACTCTAGAGGAGCATCCCAGGTTGGGGACAAGCTCCTAGAGCATTGGAAGGGGTAAGAGAAGAGATGAAGGGATGAAAAAAATGTGGTGGTCGTAGGGCTATTTATAGGTAAGGTTTGAATGAGCAAATAGGTCATTTTACTTTTAAAACATTAAATCAGGGCCTGTAGTGACAGATAAAACCGTCACTAAAGCCCAGATCATGGACATAGCTGCCGCGCACGTCGCGCCTCCACTCCCCGCGCCTCAACGCACGCACACGTACGCGCATTCCCAACCGTCCGATCGCGAGATCGGACCACTAAAACGCACCACGCCCAACCTCGCTCAACGCCTACTAAGAGGCGACGCGGCTTCCTTCATTGCCGTTGGATCAAAGATCAACGGCTCAGGACGCACGCTCGTCCGCCTTCACAAAAACACGTCTGATGGCGCGTTTGCGTTCCTCGCATCTAGGCGCACCTCGTCGCTCACATCCGCACCGTCCACTAACCACCCAACGACTTGATTTCACCGCGCCCACGCCTGATTTGAGACGCAGCGGGGATCGAACTCGGGCCTCGCGCTAGCGAAAGAGCGCACAACCGTTACGTTGCAGCCACCTCTTTGTCACGCTTATCTATTAAGCGCGTGCGCCCGTGGCCATTGGATCAAGATCCAACGTCCCAAATCTTGCCTCGCCCGCCCCTTCAGAGGCTGAGAAGCGGTGCTGCGGCCGATTTGGGTGATTGTGATGGCGCACTTAACACCATTATGGCCATCCATCTTCTGTGAGTTGCAGATAGTGCCACAGATGTCGGATTTGATCGATTTTCGTGCCGTTGGGTTGCGATCGTCAATCCGAATCCATCCATGCGATCAGATTTGTCATCTGAACTGCGGATTTACACTATCTTGGCCCTTGATCTCTGACCTTCCTCGGATTATATCTGATGCTGCGGAAGTCCAATCAGGGCGATCATGGAATTGTTGAACTCCAATCGTCATCCTGATCAGATCCATATGGTTCGATCTTCGATCCGAGGCCCTGTTTAAAAGTCGCCCTGTTACCTGACCACAAAAAGGAAAATTTAACCTAAAATTTAAACCTAACCTAAATGCAAGATGATGCATGTTATACAATATTTATAATATATGATACAACTATAATACTAAGAACATGTATAAATAGACATTTTTGACTATTTAGATGGATGCACATCACACCCCCATGCCTATCTTTTGCTAGTCCCTAGCAAAAACTACATGCTATTTATAAAACAATTACGAGTGAATTACTCGGGCAAAAGTCATTTTCAACATTAAAAAAAAATTTACTTAGGACCTAAACTTCAAAGACACAAAAGTGCTCGGGTATCTGTCAAAATGCAGATCGCTTCAAACCCTCGCCTTATTCAAAGAAGGATCTCTTTTTCTCTTTTTCTTCTTTTCTAATTTTTTTAGATTTTTGGGTTTAAGGTTTCAGAGCGACTTTCTATGACCACTCAACCCACCCAAAACTTGATGAGAACCCTAAGTTCTAAGCATCTTTTTGTAAATGTGATAGACTCGTTGATCGGCAATCAGAATGGATTTCGGGTTTCTATGCCCCTAGGTGACCTTAAAAAGAACTCTGCCTAAAGGTGTATCTATACGACTGGTAGCTTTCTCCCTACTTTTATATTTTTATAGGGTCAACACAGAGTTGAATCTAGTGTATATCGACTTATTCTACTTCGCTTCTTTCTAAGTGTTTTAGGAATTTTTACATGCATTTCTTGAGCTAGGTTCTGAACAACCTACCAATGGGTTACCCACGATAATTTGCCAGCCATACTCGTGCGGTGATATGTGGCTTATTTCTTCTATTTTCTTTTTCTTTTTCTCCTTTTCCTTTCCTTTTCTTTTCTTTTTCTTCTTTTTAAACATTTTTCTTTTTTTAAGTAGGTGGGTTCCATGTTCTAAGATTTACTTAAAGACAGCAGGAAAAGAATGGTCAAGTGGCTCGACTCTAGATAACCTACCTATGGGTGTTACCCACGATAACTTACCAGCTATACCATCTTAGAAGGTTCAATAACTACCCAATTTCCGTTAAAACCGCCAAACAACAAGTCAATGGGAATAGTGTGTAGATGCTTAGACTTAAAGTTCCATCAAATCAGATTACAAGTTGATAAGTCATGTACTTATCACCACAACTTATTTAATCAAATTGAAATAGAATTCAAGATAGCGAGGACTCGATAAACAAATCCACATTTTAGTGGATACCCGGACTGTTTAAGCCCAAAGACCTGAAGGGTCTTAGTGTTCAGATCCTACTGTAATATTTCCTAAGATTGAAAAGTCCTAATGCCCAAGTATTCTTTCCTAATTCATTTTTTTTTTTCAAAAATAAAGAGAATAAAAAGAATCAACGAAGCTAACAGGATGATTCAGAGATGGATATCCACCCTCCATGCCTATCTAATGCAATGTCCTCATTGTATTAAAAGACATGAAGCAGAGTGGAATAGAGTGAAAGCACCTGAATTGCGTGAATAACAGGTCGGCTCCGAAATGAAAAGAACCTGTATATGTGCTGAAGTTAGTACCTTCAGCCAGGCACACTATACAAATAAAGAAACAAATAACTCACAGGTGCAGATCAGAATCGGAATAAAAAGGTTCACCTCAGGACCTGCCAGTAGATGTCCACAAATGCGGACCAGATTGTGATGCAGACTCATACCCCATGGTCGAGTATATCTAAGGTTCTGGATAAAAATTATCCAAAACCTGAAATCAGTATGCAAGCGAGGTCGGGCCTGCGATTTGTGAGGATGCAACCTAAGACCACAAAGTTGGGTTACAGAGAAATCAAGCTCAAAAAGATAATCAATGAATATGTGCTTAAATTGGACATCCTCTGAAAATATGTCATAAGAGTCCTGGTAGAAGGTTGGGAGTTTTAGACAAATTGGAACACTTAGACTTGGTTTTCTGCTTCCTCCGGAATCGACTTCCCATATCATCATTTCCCACTTTCTATCCTCCGCAATCAGAATTTCAAATTTTGAGACCTCCTGCATATTTGCATATTAATCACCCTGCTTGAATTTTCCAAGTCTAAAAGATGTGACTGAATAAAATGGACTTGGGTTTAATGATTTCAAAATCAAAATCGTCAATAAACTCTATGGGGTGTGATTGAGGATCGGGGCTATGAATTGAATCCTTCAAAATAGGATCTGAATCTGCCATGCGAGCGCCAATAGGATCAAATTCCTCAATTTTAGGGCCATCAAATAATTTAACAAATTCCTCAAGCCCAGATGTCTCACTAAAAACGTGTTTTGTAAACTCATGTGAGACTTTGCATAAAGATTCTTCACCTCATAATCAAAGAAATCTAAATCTACATTAATGTATGTTTCAAAATCATCAATCACTTTCTAATCCATGGAAACATACGTTTTCTCGTACCCCGAGTCAGGGCTCTCCAGCGAAGAAATCAAATCATCCTTATTTGATTGCTCTAGAACAACCTGGTCAATCCCAGTCTCGTTAACACGTACCCCCCTAACAGGTACCTGAGCAAGTTCTGAGCTTGGCTCTCCTGAAGGGGCTCATTCTGGGAATCATCCCAAGATTGAACTAAAGCAACCACAAATCTCGTCCTCAATTTCGATAATTTCCCAAGTAAAAACTCACCCAGGCCCTTATCCTTAACATCGTGGAGCCAATCCAACAGATACTTTTTAAGATCATCAATCATTTCAATCAAGGGCTCCAATTCTTCAGTACAAGGTGTTGGTTGAGCTTTTAAAGATTGTATAGTATTCCTCAAGTTAGCTAACACCTTATCTTGGACCTGGTTAACTAGAACCAAATGGTTTGGTTCAGGGTTGGGTGGGTTTGGGTTCAGTGCAGGGGAATCAACGAATTGAGGATCTTGATACCTTCCCTAATAATGTCATTTCAGGTTGTTCATAAGGTGGTGACGACCAAAAGGTAGTGTATTCTGGGGAGGGGTAAGGATCAGTGCATCATTCTTGATTGTAGATCATATTAGGTTTTCCAAATAAGGGCAACGATCTATAATTAGTGTAGCTGGGAGAAGGATAAGAATCAAGATCATGGTGTCCAGGGTTAAACCCTGAACACGGAGGTTCGGAACTGTATCCCCAATCAGAATTATCCCAACTAGAATATGGATAAGAATAAGTCTGGTTGGAATAATAATCATTTTGAGAATAAGTAATGGTAGGAGGGTAGGAGTGGAAGTTTGAATAGGATGTGGAAGGATTCATGACAGAACGGGAGGAAGAAAGGTGCCCTGCAATACAAACAAACACATGTCCTTAAGTGGGCTAGCGTAAAGATCTACAGACTCCCAGAACCAGTCCTAAGATTAATAAACGTTTTGATCTACTTCTTTCTGGTCAATCCAACCAGTTAGAGGGAGGGACTAGGGAGAAGGTTCTTCCTTTGGCTTGCACCTCAGGTTCCTAGTGTAACCCCCAACCGTGATCGTTTGATTCTTCTCCCCTAGCTAAACATCAGATTGAATGGTAGAAACAGACTAATCGAAAATAATCTCGGTCTGGGTGCCAAAGAGCGAGTCCAATCCTTAGGGCCAACATCTACTCTGTTTTAATTAGGGTTAATTTTGAATGTGCTTTAGAATGTGATGGGCCATTTATCTGTGTTGTGCCCTTAATGATTGATTGATATGTGTATGCGTGCACAACCAGTGATTTTCAAGAAAGATTATTTTTAGATGTGATGAATTTTAAGGTTCAAATCTTTCTTAGTAGCTTTTAGGATTCAACTTTAGGTATATTAAATAAAATTCAGTTGGCACACTAGGTTTTAAAAGCACAGGTAAAGATGTTTTCCTTTGAAACTTAAAAGAATGTGGAGTGCCTGGTAAATACCTAAAAGTTGAACCTATATGGCAGTTATTTGATGAATTGATTTTAATTGAAGTGGTGTGGCCCAATCAACTCAAACAATTGGCCTGATGCATCACTTAATTAGGCACACAAATGATTACCTAATCTGATTTCTACTCAATTATGTGTTTAGGTGTGTGTACCGGTTTCAAAGATCGGTTTACCGGTTGAGTTTGAAAATAAGAGGATGTGTACCTCTGTGAGATCTTTTTTTTATTTTTCTTTTATATGTGGAGGGTGAGCTGGGTGGAGGTGACAACCAAATAATCAAAACTAACCTTAGGGCTTAAAGAACTCCTAGGTTAATTAGGGTTTGTCATTAAGTGATGGAATGAAATCTAGTGGGTGGAGAGGTGGGGGTAAACTTACAAACCTTTCAACTGCACTTTACTCCAATCTACCGCTTTTGCTTGCCTCGTAAGAGTACCTGTAATCACAATAAGAAAGGAGAGAAGCAAGGTAAAAGATAAGGCGGAAAAGCGTGAAAAATCAAAGACCGTCGCCTCCCTGGCAACGGCGCCAAAATGTTGATAGAGGAAAACTACGCAAACGGAGTTGCATTTGAAAAACCCGTCGTTGTAGTTCGATTTGCGAAGCAATTTGTTTACAGATAAAATTTAACCAAAATTCGTAAAGAAATTTCGAGTCGAACACAGGAGTCTACGTTGATCTTAAATCCGCGATTATATTTTTTAAGAATTTTTGTTTAAAAGCGAGATAATTACAATGGAATTGATATTAACACGAAGAGAGAGAGAGAGAACAATCACTTGATATAATAATATTATTTTTACAACTAGAAATCGAGAAATAATTACAACTAGAAAGCGGGAAATTCTATTCTAGAAAGCGATAAAAATAAGGGAGAGAGATGTTATCCTCCTCGACAACTGCATGGAGGACGAGCTGGACGGAGTGACGCTTGGAAGACGGAGGACGGAGCAAGGAGGACGAAGCAGGAAGAACTGGGGGCGAGGCAGGACGTCGCCGTTGTCGCATGATCCGCTTCCCAAATGGAATGAGAGGACAACCACGGGATGTTCCACGAAGGGGGGAGGTGGAAAAATTCTAATTTTTACTCTAGAGGAGGATCCTAGGTTTGGGACAAGCTCTTAGAGCTTTGGAGGGGGTGAGAGAAGAGAGGAAGAGATGAAGAAAATGTGGTGGTCGTAGGGTTATTTATAGGTGAGGTTTGAATAGGCAAATAGGTCATTTTACTTTAAACACATTAAATCAGGGCCTTTAGTGATGGATAAAACCGTCACTAAAGCCCAGATCATGAGCGTAGCTGCCGTGCACGTCGCGTCTCCTCTCCCTGCACCCCAACGCACGCGCACGCACACGCATTCTCAGCCATCCGATCGCGAGATCGGATAGCTTAAACGCGCCGCACCAAATCTCGCTCAACACCTGCTAAGAGGCTACGCGGCCTCCATCGTCGTTGGATCAACAATCAACGGCTCAGGACGCGCTCTTGCCTACCTTCACAAAAACGCGTCTGATGGTGCGTTCGCGTTCCTTGCATCTGGGCATGCCATGTCGCCCACATCCGCGCTGTCTGCTCGCCATCCAACAGCCTGATTTCATCGCTCCTGCGCCCGCGCCTAATTTAAGGCGCAGCGGGGATTGAACTCGCACATTGCGCCCGCAAAAGAGTGCTCTATCGCTACGCTGCGACCGCCTCTTTGTCACGCTTATGTTTTAAGCGCGTGCTCCCGTGGCCGTTGGATCAAGATCCAACAACCCAGATCTTGCCTTGCCCACCCCTTCAAAGGTTGAGAAGCGGTGCTACAGCCGATTTGGGCAGTTGTGATGGCGCCACGTGGCGTCATTATG
The DNA here is from genome assembly GCA_037157565.1 of Thalassia testudinum. Lineage (NCBI taxonomy): Eukaryota > Viridiplantae > Streptophyta > Magnoliopsida > Alismatales > Hydrocharitaceae > Thalassia > Thalassia testudinum. The sequence goes on from JAZHRO010000024.1 coordinate 82,708,439, forward strand.
GTCGTCCATCTTTTGCGGATTGCAGATGGTGCCACAGATGTTGGATTTGACCGATTTTCGCACCGTTGGGCTGCGATCGTCGATTCGAATCCATCCGTGTGGTCGAATTTGTCATCTGAAGTGCGAATTTACACAATCTTGGCCCTTGATCTCTGACCTTCCTCGGATTATATCTAATGCTACAGAAGTCCGATCATTGCAATCTTGGAGTCGTTGAACTCCAATCGTCGTCCTGATCAGATCCGTATGGTTGGATCTTCGATCCGAAGCCCCAATTAAAAGTCACCCTGTTACCTGACCACAAAAAGGGAAAAATAACCTAAAATTCACACAACCTAACCTAAATGCAAGATGATGCATGTTATGCAATATTTATAATGTATGATACAACTATAATACTAAGAACATGCATAAATAGATATTTTTGGCTATTTAGATGTATGCACAGCAAGGCACTTCAAGGCTATTTTTGGCCACTCTGAGAGCCCAGGTAATACTCCTTTACTTTTTGAGGAATCATACATATTAACCAGGGCAGGGTTCACTTTTGCTGCACTTATTCCTGATGAAGAGGAAATTAAGCATACCCTGTTTGCTTTAAAACCATCCAAACGCCCAGGGCCTGATGGATTCCAAGCCATTTTCTTTCAAAGAAATTGGGATATACTACCGAATGACATTGTTAAGCTTGTTAGAGAGGCTTTCACTATAGGAACCTTTCCACTTGAATTAAATGAGACATACATTGCTCTCATTCCCAAGGGAAGAGTTGCAAAGCAGCCCAAGGAATTTAGGCCTATTAGTTTGACACACTTTGTGTAAAGTTATAGCCAAGCTCATTGCAGTAAGGGTTAAAAAAGTTTTGATGAGAATCATATCCCCCCATCAGAGTGCTTTCTTGCCAGGTCGCCAAATTTCTGATAACATTATTGCCGCCAAGGAGATAACGCACTCCTTGAACAGCAACAAAACAAAGAAATCCCATATGACTATTGAGATGGATATGGAAAAGGCTTTTGACCGCATTGAATGGAGGTTTGTTGTTGACTTACACATCTTAATTTTCCTCCTACTCTAATTTGCTTAATTAGCTTTTGCATCACTACTCCTAATCTTTCAGTCCTTGTGAATGGTGTTCCCTCCACTACAATTGCTCCAAAAAGAGGTATTCGCCAAGGTTGCCCATTCTCCCCCTTTTTATTTATTCTTAGCACTGAATTTCTCTCAAGGCTACTAGTCAAGGCACAACTTTCAGGCTGCATCACTGGATATAAAGTCACAAGGTGTGCTACTGCAGTCACTCACTTAATGTTTGCAGATGATGCAATGATCTTTGGCAGAGCTGATCCCCTCGAAGCTGTTAAAATTATCGCATTGGTTGAGTATTATGGAGCTTTTTTTGGGCAGCAAGTAAATCTACAAAAATTAAAGGTTTCCTTTAACAAAAGTGCAGCAGCTGAAGAAAAGAAGATTATCAAAGAATTGCTGGACATTCACCAAGATTTCTCTGAGGAGTTTTATTTGGGATATCCAATCATTGATGGTCGTGCTCAAAACCATCTTCATCAACACATACTTTGCAAGTTAAAGACCAAACTCAGTGGATGGGAAAACAGAATCCTTTCTCAGGCAAGAAGAACCATATTAATTCAATCAGCCTTATCTTCCATCCCTATCCACCTTATGAGTGTAGCCAAGCTTCCTGCGCGCACTTGTAAGGATATGGATAAGCACATGAGGGATTTCTAGTGGGGATTCAATGATACGAACAAACATTTATATGTCAAGAGCTGGAATGATATCACTCGGCCAAAGGAACAAGGGGGCCTGGGAATCAGGAAAACTCACCTCTTTAATGAAGCTCTACTCCTAAAGCAACTTTGGAGAGTTATTACGAGAGGAAGCTCCATAATGGGAGATATTGTGAGAGCAAAATAGTTTCCTGCTAAGGATTTCTGGGGACCATTAAAAAAGGCAATGCTTCCACCCTTTGGATAGCACTATGGAACCTAAAAGAAACTTTATTCAAGAACTCTCTATGGTTGGTTGGCAATGGACAGCACATTCGTATATGGAGGGATGCTTGGATCAATGGTTGGGATGCTCCTATATGTCCAACCAAGGTCTGTAGCCAAACTCCTTTCTATGTTGGTGAGCTTATTGATGATCATGGAAATTATTACATCAATTTTTCCCATTTGAAGTACATTCATACATCAATCAAACCCAAACCAATCTGGGGCAAGAAGATGAGTTCATCTGGAAGCTAGACCCCAAAGGAATTTTTAGCGTTAAATGAGCATACAACACACTGGTTTGGGAGACAGGCACACCTTAGGACGACAACATTGCCTTTTGCAAGAAGATTTGGAAGAACAAGATACTTGGGCCTAGAGTTAAGTTATTTCTGTGGTGCTTCACCATTAATACACTCCCACTAGGAGAAGTTATAGCTAGTAGAATCCCTCAATACCAAAATGAATGCCCTTGCTGCCATTCCAATGTGGAATCCAAGCTCCACCTTTTTACTCAATGTCACTTCTCTAGAGCATTATGGTTCAAACTTGGCCTCAATATGGGGAACCTTGATATGGACTTCACAAGGTTTATTTTCACTTGTCTATTGAAGGAAGAAACCACCTTTAGAGTTGCTGCTCGACTACTGCACCAGATTTGGCTCGCTAGATGTGAAGCCAAGTACATGGGTGTCAAGCCTAATCTTCAAGACATTTGGAGGAAGGCAACTGAGCTCTATATTGAACATACTATGCAGATCAATCACAAAGCCCCAACTACTTCACAGGAAAAGCTTGCTGCTGAAATTATTATACAGGTTGATGGCTCCTATTTACAAGGCAACGCCTCAATGGCTGTGGTCTGTACACTCCCTGGGAATATATTTATGGCCGCAGATGCTAAAGCAATTCAGGTTGAAAGTACTGAAGAAGCAAAGCTTAATGCAATAGCTTGGGGACTTGATATTGCTGACACATACCGTTGCTATTCATACACCATACTCAATGACTGCTCCAATGCTGTAGATATGATCATAGGAAAGCAATCTATGAGTTGGCACTGCAAAAACCTCATTCGAGGTAGCCAGAAGACACTCTCTTCTCTCCAAAACACTAACCTGCCAAAGGTCTCTAGAGATGAGGTTTTTTTAGCCCATGTGATGGCAACATCTTGTACTAAGGATGGGTTGGAAGGGAGTTGGTGTGACTCCAACCCTCCTGAACAAATTGCTCCTTATGTTTCTATGGCTACTTAATGAATCTCTTGAGCCTTTGCTCAGCAAAAAAAAGAAAAAAGAGAAGAGAAGCAGAAAGTTGAAACTTGTGAGGGGGTATGTGGTGGAATACTGTAACCATAATCAAGAGGCTACAGCACCCTTGTTTAGTTCTTAAAAGTTATCATTTATATGAAAAATTACAATTTACCATTTAAACAGTAATAATATTATATAGCAAAAAAATAAAAAAAATTTACATTGCAATGTATTTTGCAACGCGCACTTCCTGCTCAATAAAATATACTAATATATTTTGACTTTCAATCAATGTGTTTTTATTTTTTATCGATTAAAAATAAAAATATACTGATGTATTTTAACTTTCCACCGGTGAAAAAAAAAATTTCACTTAAGAAATTGAAAGTAATTTTTCACCTATGGGTTTTGAATTTTAGATTTAGGATTTATGAAAAGGGATTTTACCTATGAAAAGTGATTTTTCACTTGTAAAGTGATTTTTCATCTTTTGGTTCAAGGTTTGGGATTTAGGGTTTAAAGTTCAAGGAACTTAAACCCTAAACCTTAAATACCAAACACTAAATCAAACCTTAAATACCAAACACTAAACCAAAAGATGAAAAATCATCTTTAATAGATGAAGAACCACTTTTTATAGGTAAAAAATAAGGTGAAAATCAAAACACACAGATGTATTTTCATTTTTAATCGATAAAAAATTAAATACGTCGATTGAAAAAGGAAAATACATCGATGTATTTTCATTTTCAACTGATGTATTTTGATTTTCAGCAAATGAGAAATCACAATATATCAGTTAAAAATCAAAATATACCAATATATTTTGTTGAGCGGAGGTTACCCATTACAAAAACAAAAAATCTAACCTTCAAGCAAAACCCACCTACTTCCGCAACGTGACTGGGATAAAAAAAAATAGAAAGAATATAAAAGGGAGATTTCCTTTACAACCTAGAATCATGGGAAAAAAGTGAAACAAGAAGTGTCTACTAGTGTAGCTGGTAAGACCCTTATATCACTTACGTGGGAACAAGGTTACCAGTTTGAGTCTTATCAAAGTTGGATTTATCTAAAGGTCATGGAGTTGAGACACTTGTAGTTTCCCAGAATTTACCTCGTTGACCAATGCTGGAGTTCTGAGTCCTAACCTTACCCTTGCCAAAAATAGACGCATGTAGGCTCTATCCTCTTCCTTTACGATATCTAAGCAAAAGTTGAATGCTTTCAATGGATCTAATGCACGAGAAACCAAAAGAGATCTCTTTAAAAGTTGCTCTTCAAAATCATCAGCCATGCAATCTTCAATTGGAAAAGCACTGGCAAGAAAATGATCAAGAGGTTGTTGATTGAGAGTAGCAAAAATTATAGTTTTACGCAATTTCAAACCATGCCCAATCAATCTAAGCCATGTCAAACCCTAGAATCAGCCCCTGCTGAAGGCACCTCTCATTCTTCTCTACTACTACAAAAAAAAAGGCACTTTTAATAAAGTATTGTTAGGTGTGCCTACCCAAGCAACCTACACGATAGTAGCTCAAGAATGGTTAGAATTACTAGGGTACTTAACGGAAAAACAACTTGTATAAGGACATGTATAAATCGACGACATGCATGAAACAATAAAATCAAGCCTTCTTTCATATTAAATAGGGTTGGCTATATAGGTTTTTTACCTCCACTCAAATTTATTTTAAGTCATTTCTAAACTTAAATTGAAGTAATTAAGACCATACTTAAAAGTTTCCTTTCAACACTTCTAGGATCTTCCTTGCCTCTTCTTAGTGAGTTCACCTCCAATTCCTCACATCTCTTGACGAGTATATCTAGTGACTGACTCTACAAATATCCAAACCACCATAGACAAACCTTTCTCCCTTTACCCCCTATTGATGCCACCTCAACCTTTTCTCAAATATTTTCATTTGAAATACGTTCCTTCCTTATATGACCACACATCCATCTTAACATCTTCATTTTTACCACAGACATCTTTTGTACATGCTTATAATTAACAGCTCAACATTCATAACCAAACACCAACTACTCGATAATTCTTTCCTTTAACTTTCAAAGAAACCCTCTTATCACATAAAACACCAAATGCTCCGCTCCATTTTAATCACCCTACATTAATTCTATGCATAACTCCATCAAGTTTAGCATCTTGTTGAAAAATAAATCCCAAATATTTAAAAATCTTTCATTAAAATACACTCTTATCCAATTTTCACATTCATACGTTCATTATTCCCTCTACTACTAAAAGTTTTTATCCTACTTAGGTGTAAGCTTTGAACTTCCATATGCGTGGTAACAAAAACAAAGAAGTTAAACCACACCCATGATTTTATCTATAAGAGTTTTACGGTATGGTACTTGTTATCATCTAAGTCAATACCCTTGTCTTTTCAAAAAATTATCGCATGACTCCTCCAAACCAGTAGCCATCTTGAAATTATAACGAAATAATGAGGACCGAGTACATCCCAAAATCTTGGACAAAGCAACAACTACAAAAATATCCCTTCCCCCATGCTTCAAAAGCAATGGATTATCCTATATCAGTTCATATCCTAGAAAAAATAATATATTGAGTAATAAAGTCTGAATTTTATTCCTTTATTTAACACAGAAAATTTTGCAATAAACCTTAATGATTTGTTGCCATATCAACTGATTCATTAGTTGTTTCCATTCAACATCAAACAATTAAACATATGCAATGACACTTGAGGAGATTTTGTCCTATCCTCTACATTGTAATCTCAAATGGCAAACGTTTCAAGAAAGCTAGTGAAAAAAAAGAACTCTAGTAAAGAAAGGACATTTCCAAAACAGTAATTTCTATTACAAAAATCAATGTGATAGGCAATAACAGTGATTTCACTGGGAGCAGTAGCAAGTTGATGGAATTTACGATTCTCCAATTCTTGCTTTTTCGCCAGAATTCCATGCCAAATAAGGAATCACTTAGCATATCAATCACAGTTCTGCAAGGAAAATCAGTAAATTAAACCACTGCAGCTTTTCAATACATGAGATTGTACAATATACATACCTGACAACAAATCCATTCATATGGCTTCAATAAGCCTAGCTCGAATGGCTTCCAGATCATAAGCTTTTTGAATGCTGTGTAAGCAACCAATATATTAGAAAGTGTGAACATGACACTTCAATTGTTTAAAGGTTAATGCCAAAACAAAGTTGCAAAAGGCTCTTTTTCCCCTCACTGATAGTTGTGAATATAAGAAACATTCTAGGACTTTTAATATATTCTTTAAGATTAAAGATGTAAAATACAAAGTCCCTAAGGGCCTGCACGTATTTTACCAGTAGATCAAATCACCACTAGAGGCAGTCTTTTGACATATCCAGTCAGGAACCAAGTTTTCTAATAACTTTAATTGCTCTTCCACTTCCTCTGCAAGATATTAAGAGGAGATCAACCAAGCTTGATATGGTTTTCTTCCCGTAGAAAAAGGACAAAGCAATTCTATACCTGCATCTTCAAGTTCATAGTTATGGGAAAGTATCTTGTGGACAAGCTCTTGCTTCGTGATTGAATAACTCTTGATTGATTGAAATATACACCTGACAGAGTTGAAGAGATCCGGAAGACTAGCCAAAAGCGGTGTTTTTTTCTTTAGGGCTTCTTCACTGGTGTCCTGATATTCCAGAATTCCAGATGCATCATTTTCACCCTGTAAATTACATTACTACCATTTATGTATCATGACGTGTAAGGTTTTTTTTCCATCGGAAAATGTCTTTCAGAGAATGGATACCCTTTAATCTGGTACCGGAAATTAAATGTGGTTTCAAAATTGTAGATATAAACACCACACAAATTCGAAATATCTTTCCAGCAACGGAAGATTAATCGTACTCCAAATATAAACAAGCTGAAATCCAGAGAGCTATATCACTCATCATATTAAATGTGGCAGTATGTGTATGGCATTGCCAAGTCCCTACCATGCTCGTGCATTATGTGTTATCGTGGTTGCCTCCACAAGGAAATGAAAATTTTCAGAATTGGAAACAAAAATATAGTCCCATTAAGAGTGCTATTGGTTTTCATCTTCCAAAAACAGTACTTCTGATCTGTTGTTTGACTCAAAAAATTTATTAGCACCCGTAAGAGATCGAGTGACCAAACTCTGATTGTTATGAATAAAATATTGTCCATCATATCCATGAGAATGAATGCATCTGTTATGAGTATTTGTTTCCAACATAGAGGGCTGCACCATTCAAGGATCACACCTAAGCTAAATCACTGATGTCAGGGCTATTTACTGGCCCAAAGTGCATTAATTTCGCTCACCAGCCTCCTAGCAACTGAATAGAGATGGATCCCACGAAGAAAAGCATTTAAATTTTTTAATGCATTCAACAATTTATTGCATGATAAAAAGGCAAGAAGCATGCATCATTTGGAAGAACAGAAATAATCCATCGAAAGGGGTATCCGCCACCGCCACCACCCCTCCTCCCACCACCCCCACCCAAACACTCACAACAAAAGCACCCACCTGCCAACATATGTATATACGTATACATACATATATTGTTATGTTACATTGTTGATTTTTTTTATTATTTATATTTTCTTGTAAGACTACCTTTATAATTTTTCCCTCACCTCTCTCTCTATATAAAGAGATGTAGGGCAAGCTTAGTGAAATAATAAAATTCATTTTCTTCAACTTGGCATCAGAGCCAAGTTGAGGACACCACCTAGAAAACCCTAACCCTACCACCAAGCCCTACCTTCACCACCGGCCTCTCTCCTCTTCTCTCCCACTCTCTTGCTGCTGACCCTTGTCCGACAAGAGGCCGACTGCAAGGGGAGGGCAGTAGCACCCGGTACCAACTGCTGCAGGTCTTAGGGAGGTCCTTAGCTTGTGTTTGATCAAGTTCTAAAGCTGAAGGCCTTTCGGAAGATGTTTTGATGTGATCTCTACAACTGTGGTATGACAAAAATGAGTCTTTTGACTCTATTATGGGTGTGTATTCCCCTGTTGTGATTTAGATTGGGGTGTGTTTTCCCCTTTCAATTCAATTTTGGAGTGTGTACTCCCCTTTCGATTCAGTTTTGGGATGTGTATTCCCCTTTGTGGTATCCAAATTAGTGTTGCTCATGTTGTTGAAGTTTTAGAGAGTGTATTCCCCAAAATCAAATCTATAGGTATTGGAAAAGGAAAAAATAAGATCTGGTAATGTGGTTTATGCCTAAAGAGTAATTCAGGAGGTCTGTATTTGTGTGGAAAGACATCAGATTTGGACATTCAAATTTGTATTGTGTTGCTTACCTTGTGTTTGTGGACATGGCAACTTCTCATGAGTCGAAGATTGTGCTGGGAGCTTCTGTCTATGACTCTTCTCTAACCACTGGTGTGTCATGGTTGATTCACTCAGGTGCTTCTAATCATCTATCCGACAATCCGCAGAGTTTTGGACATATACAATCGATTTCACAAGGTCGCACTATGCAGGTGGTTGATGGGCAACATGCCCCTATTAATGGTCAGGGGGTAATTACAATTACCCCATCTATGCAGCTCAACCATGTCTTGTTTGTTCCGAACTTGTCCATGAATTTTCTTTTTGTCAGTGAAATCATCAAGCAAATGAATTGTCGTGTCATCTTTGATGAGCTTAGATGCACTTTCCAAGATCGAATGACAGAGAAGATTATTAGTAGTGGATATGAAGAATGAGGTGTTTACCGACTTGTTCAGGGCCCCATGGCTGCAGCTTGTTAGATTACCTCTGCTTGAGGCAGTGCTTTACAATAGCATAGACAGTTGAGTCATCCATCTTTAGATAAACTACGGAGACTTATTCCACATTTGTCCCCAACCACACAGCTTTCTTGTGATGCATGTCAACTTGGGAAGCACCATAGATCTTCATTTCTAGCTGCTACTGGACCACGCACGTCTTCATGTTTTTAGTTGATGCATCTTGATGTTGTGGTCCCAACAGGGCTCCTGATAGACAAGGTCATCACTATTATTTGATTGTGGTTGATGATTTCTCCCGATTTTCTTAGTAATTCCTCATGAAGAATAAGTCTGAAGTGGGTCCTCTTATTGAGTTGTTTGTCTTAATGATAGAGAATTAGTTTGGTATGTGCATCAAGACAAACAAATCGGATAATGCATTGGAGTTTTGTACCAACCAGTTGACAGATTTCTATAGTTTGTATGGTATCATTCATCAGACTTCCTGTCCTCACACCTCTCAGCAGAATGGGATTGCAAAGAGGAAGCACAGACATTCTTGATATGGCCAGAGCTCTTCTTATTCAGAACAGTGTGACACATACTAGGGCGATGCAACTCTTACGGCCTCATATCTCATTAATAGACTACCCTCAGCTATTCATAAGTAGGTACCATGGTCAGTGTTATATCCCGATGCAGATTTGTTTGGAGTTCCACCCAAGACATTTGGGTGCGAGGCTTTTATTCATCTTCTTGGACCTGATCGAGATAAATTAGTGCCTTGAACAATCAAGTGTGTGTTTCTTGACTACTCTCGTACTTAGAAAGGGTACCAGTGCTTCAATCCTCTGCACCAGAAGCATTACATTAGCGTTGATGTCATATTTCATGAAGCAATTCCTTACTTTCTGCCAAACAATTGCAGAGTGTGCCAGAGTATGCTCCTATGCCAGTTACTCCTGCACCATTTGGTATGTTCTCAGAGAGTAGCAATTCTCCTTCTACAAGACCGTCTACCAACACATTTAGGCTTGTACCAGCAAATGAGAGCACATTCAAGGGTCATATTTATCAGTTGCTAGTTTCTTACGAGGCAAAGCCACCCTCATCTATTGCACAGTCTTCTCCCTAAGAATCTGGAGGCCACTTCTTCTCAGGATATTCCTACAAGTACAGTCTCGCACAGAGGACGTTCCTTCAGCTACCGTATCCGATACAATGTATGTCTCCTGGGGTACAGTATCAGCAGAGGTGAAGGATGATGTTCCCATTGCTATTCGAAAGGCCCTCCATTCATGTGCGCATTACAAAGTGACAAGGAGTGTTGTCTCCACTACCTAGGTTGTTACGTCTTTACACGTCTTTACTGCTATCATCTCTACTGCAAAGACCCCAACCACCTAACAGCAAGCTCTACTTGATCCAAAATGGCATGCTGCCATGGAGGACGAGATGTCTACCCTTCGTGATAGGGGGACCTATGAGTTAACACCACTTCCTTCTAGAGCACATCTTGTTTGAGCTCGTCAGGTCTTTGCCTTGAAATACAACCCTAATAGGTCTATTTTCAGGTACAAGGCTAGGCTTGTTGCAAAAGGGTTTACCCAAACTTATGGAGTAGACTTCTTTGACACTTTCTTCAGTGGCTCGACTCTCCACAATTAGAATCTTAGTCTCTGTTGCAACACATCATGGTTGCCCCTTCATCAGCTTGTTGTCAAGAATGGATTTTTGTATGGTGCCCTCTAAGAAAAAGCTTACATGCAGCAACCCTCGAGTTTCGAGGTTAAGGGGAATGTGTATGCAGGTTGAAAAAGCCTATTTATGGCCAATAGTAAAGTCCTCGTGCCTAGTTCCAGCAATTATCAGAGGCTTTAGCTACTATTAGGATGCATGGGTCATCTTCTGATCATTCTCTTTTTGTGAGGAAGATGTGTCATGCTGTGGTGGCGCTACATCTATATGTGGGTGATCTGATTGTCATGGGAGATAAGTTGGGTGTTTCTGAGGTGGAGTTTCTAGGTCAACAATTTTGTTATGAGAGACTTGGGAAGGCTCTGCTATTTCTTGGAGATTGAGGGTGCTCATAGCAAAAAAGGCATTGTGATGTCTCAGAGGAAATATGCTCTTGATATACTCTAGGAGGTAGGGATGCTAGGATCCAAGGGAGCATATATCCCTATGGATCCTGTTGAATCAAAGAGAATGTGTTACCATCAAATGAAACCCTAGCCCTCTTTCATATAAAAGAGAACTAAGCAAATTACAGAAGTACCCCCTAAAGATAAAGAAAATCACATATACCCTTTACAGCTCAACATTCCTCAAGTTGGGGTGTAAATATCAATGAGGCCCAACTTGTTACTCAGAAAATCATGCTTCTTCAGGAGTTTGGTAAAGACATCAATAATCTATAGCTCAGAAGATATATAAGGGGCATTTATTTTACCTTTTAAAACTGAATCTCGTATAAAATGACAATCAACCAAACCAAATAGCCATAAAAGCCTCTGAGCAAACCAAACCCAATAGCCATACAACAATAAAAAAGAAATAGAAAATATATCCTAACACTCCCCCTCAAGCTGGAGCATAGATATCTATCATGCTCTGCTTGGATAGGCATGAATCAAATATAGATTTGCCTAAGGGCTTGGTAAAGATATCAACAATCTGCTCAGATGTGACTGGCGTGGTATAAAGCAAGCCCCTCTGAATGATGTCTCTAGTGTAGTGACAGTCAACCTCAACGTGCTTCGTCCTTTCATGAAATGCTGGGTTGTTGGCAATAAAGGTAACTGCTCTATTATCACATCTCATCACCATCAGGCTAGAAAACTGTATCTGCAAGTTAGTAACCAGAGATCTGACCCACATCATCGCTGTAGCGGTCTGAGCCATGGCCCTATACTCAGACTTGACACTAGATTTCGCAGCTGTGATGGTAACACCATTATGAGCCATAACTAGCTTTAATTAGTCATAATCAATTGAGAAATGCTCCTACATAACTACCTGAGTAGGATAAAATTCAACTAAATCTCCTAAATTCACAGAAGAATATTCCTTGAAGGTTGGTAACCTTGATTTGACCATTTAAACATATTTTGACCTTAAAGAGTCAGATAGATTTCTACCCTAATTTAGGTTTCTGCACAAATTGCCCAGTCAAAAATAGTCAAAACTAAAATCCGACTTCACCATTAGATTTCTTAGGTCCAAATTAAGTTTATACCAAAATTTGGGCCCAATCAAAGTCCATCTTGACATAGTTTGCATTTCAGTCCATTAAAACTCTGCTTCTTTCAGACAAACCCCTAACTTTCGAAAATCCTTGCAAATGAGTCCCTAACTTATCTTCTTTGCAAGTAAGTCCTTGCCACCATTGGAGGTCAACCAACCTCCAAGCAGCTTTTAACCGCCTCAAATCCAATTCAAATCAACACTAAATTTGGTGAGATTGGTGTCCACATTACAAAGAATCTTCTGAAGGTGGTTAGGGATCCCAGATTACACCATTTAGCCCTAACGAACCCACGAGATTCGTGGGTGTCTTGTGCTTCAATCACAAGCCAATTTGGGCTTGTTTCCTGCTCTAAAGCTCAGTCAGGAGCTCTATAAAAGCTCCCGAACCTCATGCCTCATAAGCTCGATTTTTGGCCTCAACTCTTCAAAACTTCCTTCTCCGACCACCACCGTCGCAGCTCTAGCGACTCCTCTCTCTCCGACTTCCTCGCCTGTTGCCACGTACCATAGGCAGCGAAACTGTCTTCAACTCCTGCTTCTCACAATACCGGCAAAAGCTCTCTAGACCCTCTTCTTCGTCGCTGGCCAAATCACAGCCGGTGCCTCTTGTCATTCCCTTCGTCCTTTAGCTAGGTAACGTCCTTCCTCGCCCTCTCCAGAAAAGGTTCAACTCCTTCCTCTTCTGTTTCAACCGACGACATGCCCTCAATGCCACTGTCTTCCCCACGTCCAACAACGCTCTGATGAAGCCTTCCGCACTCCACACCACACCAAACTCCATGCGACCACCTCCAAAACCTCCGCCAGCACACCACCATCAAAACCCCTCTTCCTATTTCACATTCCACCCACTTAAAACTCCCACCAGACAACCCATCATCCATTTGCCTTCCCCGACTTCGACAGACCACACGCACCCACATGCCCTAAAATCACCATCACACTTGCCTTCACACAGCGAAGCTTTTAAGCTACTTTGACGTGGCCGCAAGGCCGTGTTTTGAGTTTCAAGTACTCCCCGGAACGCCACCGTTGCCACCATCTCCTCCGGTTCATCACGCTTCATCTGACCCGCTCCAGCTTCGCCATGACTTCCATCAAGTGCAGGTTGGCACCGTAAAGGTGCCTGGGCATCCAATTAGCCAGGACAGCAACGGCAGCATCTTCAATTCGAGGGACATCATTTGCAGCAGCTATGCGAGGAAGAGCCCGCTCACCTAGTCCAACATCGTGGACTTAGAAGCTCGTGCAGGCGCTTATCTTGATTTCCTGATCTGTATTGTTTGCCCAAGTACACCGGGGGTCGGGTCCTCCGCTCACGCACACCTCGCCCGTGCACACAGCACGTGGGCCTGGTCCAAACCCGATACTGTTCATGACCCGTTAACCCACCCGTATACCCAATTAACCCCGGGTTAGAGAGAGAGGAGGATTTGTGAGAGGGGGGAGGGTTTTGCTTCGTCTTAGAACACCTCGAGGTGCATGCTGAAGGAAGAGGCTTTACACTTAGCCTCTGAGGAGAGTTGGCCTTGTGCTGTGCTTGAAAAGGCCTTGAGAGGTCGTTGCCCTCGTGCCTTCTGTGGTGTTGTGCCTCTTCTAATAAGGCATCTAATGCCTTGTTCTGTAGTCTGATTGAGCCTTTGATTCTGATTATTGTGAAAACAATTAAGTACCTAAGTTGACTTGGATTAATTGATTGAAGTACTATTAGATTATTTAATTGAATTAAATGTGGGATGTATGCTTAATTAGAGAGATCTACATGGTGATCTAAATCACCACTTTTTAGGTTTCTTCTAGTATTTTTGTCCCTATATTTCTTAAAACACATTGGGTTACATTGAATATCAATCAGACAAGTTTTATTCATTGCATATTTTTTCATTGTGCTCAATTTACTGTGTTCATTAATTCTAAATAGAAGATTAGTGCATGAATTCCATATTTACTCCATGCGAATGACCTCGGACTCCAATTAGATTCTAAACTTTATAAATTTAAGTGTTTTGTACAATTTTGTCAACTATATTATGACGTATATCCTATGCATCGACGATTTCGCCTCAAACACTATGCCCTGCATCTTACTCCATGTAATCAAACTCTCTGCTAGAAAGGTGCAAAACCCAGTAGTTGATTTGCAATCCACATGACATCCAACATAGTCCGCATCAGAGTATCCAACCAAGGTCATGGAAGACCCCTTGGAAAAGAAAGCACCATCAATGCTGCATCCCAATGCTGGCATGTTTGCTTGGCCATGAACTAACTCAATTTCCCTATTGCAAAGGAGATGATGTCTGGTCTCATAATAGTGAGGCATGGAAACTTGCCCATAAGCTGCCTGTATTGCCTACTATCCACCAACTATGCATCCTCATCATATAGTGGCATCTTGAGGTCCATAGGAATATTAGCCTCCTTGGCCCCAAGCATGCCAATCTCCTGCAAGATGCCCAAGGCATTTTCCTCTAAGATAAGACCATGCCCTTTTTGCTGCAAGCAACCTCAATACCGATAAAGTACCATAGAGCTCCCAAGTCCATGACAAACTGCTCCGCTAAGATGCACTTAATCTTAGCAACACTCTACTCATCATCTCCTGTGGCAATCAAGTCATCAACATAAACAAGTACCACCGTAACTCGTCCAATTCTCCTAACAAAAAGAGAAAAGTCGGCTGTCGACCTCCTAAATTCAGCTGCATCTACAACCTGTGAGTCCCTGGAGCAAGGATCTGGGACTTTACTTAAGGCCATAGATAGCCTCCTACAGTCAGCATACACACCACCCCTGAGCCTCAAAACTAGGCAGCTGCTGCATATAAACTTCCTCTTGGAGATCCCATAAAGGAAGGCATTCTTCACATCCAACTGATGTAAAGACCAATCTACTGAATTGCCACTGCAACCAACACCCGTATAGTAGGAAGTCTAACAATTGGTGCAAAGGTGTCAAAGAAATCCACCCCATAGATCTGGGTGAACCCCCTTGCCACTAGACATGCCTCATTCCTAGCAATTCCCCCATCTAGATTGAATTTCACTGTGAATACCCATCTACAGCCAACAACAGTAGCTCCGTCAGGAAATACAATGAGCTCCCAGGTCCCGCGACCCCGAAGTGCACCATCTCGTCCTCCATGACAACCTGCCATTTTGGATGAAGCATGACTTACTGGTAGGTAGTGAGGATCTTTGCAGTTGACAAAGCAGAAGCAAACTGAACAAACGACTTCCTAAGATAGGCACTGGGAAAATCACCTGCAACATGGTAGCGAGCACAGGAGCATCGAGCCTTCCTAATAGCAATAAGAAGATCCTTAATAGCATCAAGCATCGTAGAGTGACTTATGGGACCATCTTCAACAGAAAGCTTAGTGGACTCAACATGCACCTGTACAGGAGAGTCTGGTGGCGCAGACGAAGATGGCCTCTGCAAAGTCAAGTGAGGTCTACTATACATATGCATCAGGCCACGTAGCTTCTCAAAATCATCCACGAACTCCATAGAATCTGAAGTGGAAGGCGGGGGAATCAAAACGAGATTATCCTTAAACTGGACGGGGAAAGGGCATCGAGCAGGTGCATCTAAAGTAGACATTCGGTGACCTCTCATAGAAAAATAAGGCACCTCATGAAATGTGACATCCATGCTAACATAGTGTCGGTTACTAATGGGATCATAACATTTGTAGCCCTTCTGGGTGGCACTATAACCCAAAAATACACACTTGCAAGCTTATCCCTACCAGGACCAAGGATGTGAACAAATGAAACATAACCGAAAACCCGAGGAGGCACAACAAACAAATCTCTATCTAGATATAGTATCAGATATGGAATATGTTCATGAAGGACCAAACTAAGCATCCTATTGATTAGGTAGCAAGCAGTCAAAACGGTGTCTCCCCAGTAGTATGATGGAACATTATGACATATCAACAATGTTCGAGCCACGTCTAAGAGATGTCTGTGTTTCCTTTCTGCCACGCCATTCTGCTGGGACGTATGGAGGTAGGAGGGCTGATGTATAATGCCTAAGGAGCTGTAGAACTAAGCCAGTCCTCTGGTGCAAAACTCAAGTACATTGTCGATTCTTACAATCTTTACAATGGTAGAAAATTGACACTTGATCTGATTAATTAACATCTTAATCGTATTTCCTACATTTGACTTACTATGAAGCAAAAGGTCCATGATAGTCTAGAGAAATCATCAACCACCAAGTAGAAGCAGAATCCTTGCCTGTCTGGAGTACGACTCAGGCCCCATATGTCCATGTGGAATAAGTCAAAAATGCAGATGACGCAAACATAGTGCTAGGAGAATAACTGGAACGATGATGCTTGCCTAGTTGGCAAGCATCACAAAGAAGGTCAGTAACAAGTGATAAATGAGGAATAACCCATCTCAGTCGATCTAGAGAGGGATGTCCCAGCCGATGGTGCTACTAAAGTGTTGTCCCTGCCTTGTATGCCACATCTGCCTATCCAACAACTGCCAATGGAGACTGAGCTAAGCAATATGCACCTCTTTCCTCGTGTCCACCACCAATAGTGTTCCCTGTGAATTTGTCCTGGAAAACACACCCCACATCATCAAAGATTGCTCTGCAGTTGAGCTCTTTGGTAATCCTGCTAACTGACAACAAACTGATCAGAAAATCAGGAACAAATAGAACATTGGGCAGTCTCAAGGTGGGGGATATAGTAGCCTCCCCCTCGCCCTGGACCTGAGAAAGATGTCCATCAGCCACCTAAATTGTCCTGCTAGGATTAACACACACCATGCAGAAGCACTCCCGATCTCCACTAAGATGCCTTGATACCCAGAATCAATTAACCATCCATCATCTGCAAAAGAAGCAAGAGTTGCAGTATCTAAAGTAGTAGACACAATAGCCTCATCTTCTTTCCTAACAATCTATCGACCCATTCTATAGCTTCAGTCACAGTCTAAACATGACACATCTTGCCAGAGAACATACCTATGGCCCACTACCTATTGAACTGTCGACGACGGCGCCTCCTACCTCATGTAGAAAGGCCTCCTCGTTTATTCAGATGACATTGTCTGACACGATAGTCTCTATCAAGACTGAGTTGTCCTACTTCCATATCGGCCTCCATCATGAACTCAACAATTTCTGGTGAGTTCAACATGTCCAAAGGGAGCTAAACAACTCGTCAATCAATGAAACGAACTGATCCAAAGGCATCCATCAATCACACAAAAGAAATTCATATTCACATCAAGGAAACACTGGCAAATCTAAAAGAAATCTGATTCAGATCTGCATCGTTCACAAGAGGCCTCCTTGGATAGATGTTGGCCTTACCTGGGTGCAAGGAGAACACCCAAGGTAGCCCCAAAGAGACCTAGCCTCCCTATCGCAATGACTATAGGGACTGCAGTCCCTAAATCAGGGCAAGAAGCCCCCCATGATCGCTGCACAAGGATCAAGGCCCCGTGCGTTGCCTGCACTGCCAGTCTATGCCGCCTATCACCGCTGCAAACCACTGCCACAGCGTTGCATGGCTCAACGCGCCTCTGCTGAAGGTTGTCGCCACCGCTGCTGGCTGCTGCAGAGCACCGCCAATGCTTCTCGAGGCCACAATGCCATCGACTGCTGCTACAGCAGGCCCCTACACCACCACATCATTACGAAGGCTGCTTTGCACTGCCGGAGCGCTGTTGTGCACTACTGGAGCACCGTTGTGCTACTGCAGCAAGCCCTGTACCGCCGCAGCACCGCAGCGAGGGCTACTGCGTGTCGCCGGAGCATCGCCGAGCGTCGCTACCGCTACCAAGGAAGAGAGGAGATCGAAATTCGATGCTAGGGTTTAAGAGGCCTTAAAGAGTTGTATACTTAAAGCCACAGTCTAGGACAGGTGCTCTGACACCAAATTGGATGAAATGATTCAAATTACATTAGAAATCCTAGGGCTCTCTTACATAGAGAGACCGAAAGGGTGAAAGTACATAAAAACCCCTAAGGAGCAAACCAAACCCAACAACCATACAACGAAAAATAGAAATAGAAAATATATACTAACAATAACACATGTAGCCTTTCTAGGTCTTGGAGTAACCAAAAAAGACACTTCATGGCACGGGAGGTAAACTTATCCTGAATACCATTATTCTGAACAAAGCATACACAAAAACTCGCAGAGGCACAGGAAAAGTCCTACAGTCAGGATGTATAATCTGGTAAGAGATTTGACCCTGAAGCACACAAGATGGTTGTCAATTAAACAAATATGCTGCTGAGAGTATGGCATCACCCCAAAATGCCTAGGAACCTTCATATAAGACATCAATGTCCTGGCAATGTCAAGTAAATGTCACAACTTGCACTCTGCAACCCCATTCTACTGAGAAGTATGAGCACAAGATGTCTGGTGAATGATCCCCTAGGATCGGAATGCCTCCTGCAAATCACGATGCATAAATTCTAACGTATCATCATTGCGAAAGGCCTGAACAGTAGTACCATATTGTGTTTGCACCTCAGACAAAAAATGTTGAATAATAGTAGGAATCTCACTGAGAGCCTTCATCAGAAACACCCATGTAAGTCTACTGCTGTCATCGACCATAACTACAAAATATCTGTGTCCACCAATAGAGACAACTCTAGATAGTCCCCAAACATCACAATGCACTGGGGAAAAAGGGACTGAACTAACACTAACATCCCCCCAGGAGTAGCTACTCCTGTGATGCTTCCCCAGCTGATAGTCTTCACAATCCAAAGCCAAGGAATCTCATAACTCTGGATACATTTGGTGCATCTTCTTCATGGATGGATGCCCAAGTCTACGGTTCCAAAGCAGAGGATCATGAGAAAGACAGCCCCAACAAACAACGTGGGCATATCCAAATACAGGCCACCTCTCTCTATGCCACTGCCAACTATTTCCCCCATGTTTCAATCTTGGAAGTAATAGTATTTCTCATCAAAACTCACATGGCATCTAAGATCTCTGCAAATCCTAAGAACTCTGCAAATCCTACTCACCAACAAAAGATTCATAGGAAATTCAGGAGAATAATATACCGCTTCTATCTTCATCCTAAGCATAGCATCTACACATCCAACTACTGTAACAGGGGAGGTCTTTAGTCACCCACACTTCACGGAGTCCTTATGGGGTCACAGAGTTCTTCAGACAAGCTTTGTCTCTAGTGAAATGGACTGAGGCTCCAAAGTTTATCACACATGCACTGTTGTACCTCATTTTCTCTATCTCAACCTCTTGGACTACAAACATAAGTCGAGTAGATTCTAAAGTTGATTTTCCTGGATCAACTTTCTTCAACGTGGGCGAGAGAAGACATATCGCCCTCAAGACTAGGCGTAAGAGAAGGCTCATAATGCAAGGGCGAACACCAGCACAACGGGTGAGTCGACCACTAGCAGCAGCAGCCCCTGCTACCGACGACCACAACCCCCAGCCGACGGCCCTACCAACAACGATCTAGCCAGCAACGGCGCAGCCAGCGAGCAGTAAGCCTACGACACTGCCAGCATGAAGCAGGTCGGCAGCAGCGCTGCTAATGCCGACAAGCCATCCGTTGGTGGTGTTGGGGGCAACGTCTTCATGGCCTTTCATCGGATCACCAACGTTGGTGATCCGATCATGTATGGTGGATTTTTTTGGTGGGATATCGAAACACCAGCCTAGGACCGATGCTCTAATACCATGTTGAATTAAAGAGAATAAATTACTATCAAATGAAACCCTAGCCCTCTTGTATATAAAAGAGAACTAGGCAAATTACAGAAGTACCCCTAAAGATAAAGAAAATCACAGATACCCCCAGACAAAACAAATCCAAAGGTACATCTTTATGATAGTGCAGTAAAAATTGTTGATAGCAGGACCTATAGACAGTTGGTAGGCAAGCTTCTATACCTAACTATCACACGGCCAGACATTACTTTAGTAATTGGGAAGTTAAGCCAGTTTTTAGACAAGCACACAGATGCACATTGGCAGGCGGTGATGCAGGTACTTAGGTACCTTAAGAGAGCTCTCGGACATGGTCTTCTGTCTAAGAGAGGAGCCCCTATAACAGTTGTGGGTTATTCTGATGCTGACTATGCTGGTGATCTTGGTGATAGGAAGTCTACCAAGGGCTTCTGTATATTTGTAGCAGGCAATCTTGTTTCCTGACAGGGTAAGAAGCAAAGTGTGGTCTCTCATTCCAATGCAAAGTCTGAATATCGAACTATAGCACAGACAGCAGTAGAGATGAATTGAGTTAGATCCTTGTTGCGGGATATTCATGTTTAGTTTAAGAAGCTCATGGAGATGCATTGCAATAATAGGCCTGCCACGTACATTGCTAATAACCCCATGTTCCATGAAAGGACGAAGCACGTGAAAGTTAATTGTCACTGCATGAGAAGTCTCATCCAACTGGGTTTGCTTCGCACTACTTGCCTAGCCTCCTCAAAGCAAACTGCAAACATGTTCACTAAGCCTCTATCACGCCCAACGTTTGAGAAGTGCAAGAACAAGTTGAGCATGGTTGACACATATGCTCCAGCTTGAGGGGGAGAGTTATGTTATATTGTTGGGCTCTTTTATTATTTATGTTTTCTTGTAAGACTACCTTTATAATTTTTCCCTCACCTCTCTCTATATAAAGAGGTGTAGAGTAAGCTTAGTGAAATACCGAAATTCATTTTCTTCAACGTATATAGATGAAAACTGAAGAAGAGAGCTACTTTTTAATGGAAACCTTAATCAGAAAATACTCCTCGAAAAATAGAACAAAATAATATAAAGTATAACCACAAGACTTACATTCTAAGACTCCCTCAATTTGGAGAATATATGTCGGACAGGTTCATCTTGATACTAAGAAATTCATGGAATTTCTTCGGGGGAGCTTAGTGAAAATAGCAAAAATTTGGTGGCTAAACAAGATGAATGCATTGAAATCTACCCAGAAGCCACAACATGGCAATCAACCTCTATGTCTCGGTCCTTACGTGGAAACGCATATTGGAGGCAAATATAAATTGTGTGTTCATTACCGAAGTTCATGGTCAAAAGGAAAGTAATGGACATTCCAAAGACTGTAATGCTACAAGCCATGAAGTCAACATGTTGTGCATGCTATGACTATAAATTTTACATCAGCACTTCGGGTTAGAGAAAACAATTTGCTTGTTACTGTTAACCAAGTTACTTCACTAACTCTTCTATCCACATGACAAATTACCAAAGAGCTAAATGCAGAGATATCTCTGATCTTCCTCCTATGTCTTTGAAGACATACTGACAAAAGATGATTGGAGGTCACGAGGGAAAAGGTGTTAATAAACTACTAGGTAATCATTATGTTGCACACTCAGTAATCCCCTCCAGCAGTTCCTCCAGCTATCGTTGATATTTTTTTTGAGAGAAGCTATCATCGATATTTTCATCTGGACATTTTACTTACGTCCAAAACTTGTCAAGACCTCCCTTAGATTTCAAACCGAGTTTAATGACGAAGCAAGTCAACTTGAGAAGCTCATTAAGGATTGTTTCCTTACAGCCAAAGCCTGAGTTCAGCAACACTCTTTGACCACTTACATCCTGATTCTAGGGACTAAGGACCATATTCTTGTTTGCCTGGGCCACAAGTATTTCTTGTGATTGTGAATGATTTTGCTCGATTTTTTTGGCTTTTCCAATTGAAGTTGAGGTTTGAGGTTGGCAATGTCATAAAGAACTTTGTGACTGAAATCAAGAACTAGCGTTGGGCCAGAATCAAGTTTTTCATTCAGACAATGCCAAGGAATTATGTAATATTGCATGGCACTCATTCTATTGATCAATAGAAATAAGTATATTAAACTAGCCATGCACACATTTTACAACAGAACAAGATTGTGAAACACAAACACCATCAACTTCGAGAAATGGCTAGAAACTTATTTCATCCATCATAATATTTGATAGAAATATTAAGATGCCATTCTCACACCTTGTTATTTGAGTAAGAAGAATCAAGATGGCGTCATCAGTTCCCCTTAAGCAGATCTCACTTCAAATGCTATACCCAGAAAAAGGCTTCATTAGATATCAGGATCATTATACAAATTACAACCATCACCCCATTCCTCGATGCCTAAATAGACCCCAGATGTCGATATCAGTCATATGCCTACCAGCAGCAGTTGATAGTGTTGCAAAATACAGGCTTTTTAAGGAGGAAACCAACATTATATTGAGGAATAGTTTGACTTATTGCTCTCGGGAAAGACAAGCAGACTTGTGCAATGCACCCTATTTCTAATCATGGCACCCTCGGTTATCTTGACCCTAAATTTTAGAGGTTTAAAACTGTACTTTCTAACACATAAGGTTCACCTTGATCCAAAGTGACGTCAAGTCACAGAAGATGAGATGTTTGCCCTCCAAAATAGAGGCACTTGTTCACTAGTAGATGCACTCATACATGTAGTAATTATGGGGTTTAAATAAGTGTTCAAAATAAAGTACAATCTAGATGACTCTATAGAAAGCTACAAAGTAGCTTGTTACAAAGGGATATACCCAGACAAATGGAGTGAACTTCTTTGAGTTGTTTCAATACATCACTTTCCTATAGTTCAAATCAAGGTTTTAAATATGGATATCAATATTGTATCGGATACATCAGTGAATGTACTATGGTGCAGTAGCTTGTGTAAAGACTAAGGATAATTTGACAGACTACTTTGATATCACCATTGGTCTGCATCAAGGTTCGACTTTAAACCCTTATCTTTTTGCCTTGGTCATGGATGAGTTGACGAAGCATATCCAAGTTGAGGTACCTTGGTGTATGCTTTTTGTTGATGACATTATGTTGGTTGATGAGACAAGAGATGGAGTGAACAGAAAACTTGAGCTTTGGAGAGAAGCCCTGGAAGATAAAGGATTACGCATAAGTAGGACGAAAACTGAGTATATAGAATGCAAGTTTTGTAGTAGAGGAAACAATGAAGGGATTGATGTAAAAATTGGAGGAGTGCATTCCAATGAAAGATATTTTTAAGTACTTGGGATCCATTTTCCAATATGATGGTGGAATTGATGGAGATGTTACACATAAAATCAATGCAGGGTGGTTGAAATGGAGGGGTACTTCTGGTGTTCTCTGAGAGGGTTCCTTTAAAAGTCAAAGGAAAATACTATCGAGTTGTGGTAAGACCAGCCATGTTGTACAGTTCTGAAAGCTGGGCTATAAACTATAGGCATGTACAGAAGATGTCTGTGGCAGAGTTGAAGATGTTAAGATGGATGTGTGGTCATACAAAAAAAGACCGTATTTCAAATGAGTTTATTAGAAACAGGGTTAGGGTGGCTCCGATAGAGGATAAAATGAGAGAGGCCCGTCTAAGATGGTTTGGACATTTAAAAAGAAGGCCACTAGATGCTCCAGTTAGGAGATGCGAGAAGTTGGAGGCTGAACCCGCTAAGAGGGGGCGAGGAAGACCAAACAAGTGTTGGAAGGAAACTATTAAGTATGACCTCAATTACTTTAATTTAAGTCCTAAAATGGCTGAAAATCGATATGTGTGGAGGCAAAGAATCCATATAGCCGACCCGACTTAGTGCGGGAAAAGACTTGGTTGTTGTTGTTGTTGTTGTATACATCGGTGAATTTTGGGGAAATCGCTTAGAAAGGCCCAAAATGTCACAAGTTTTATGAAAATTAACATCTTAATAACTAATACATCATGAAGAAATGCCTAAAAGACAAACATCATAAATTTTGAATGATAACATAATAAAAATGCATCAGTCGCATATTGACAATGTCAGTCGAAGAAAATAGATTTTCTTATTCTCAAATGAAACCCTACACCTCTTTATATAGAGAGAGGTTTGGGAAAATTACATTATAAGTCCAATAGGGCAAGAAACAAGACATACATCTCCAAGTAAAACTAATACGTGCTCTACCAACACTCCCCCTCAAGTTGAAGTATATATATATATATCAATGATGCTCAACTTGGAACATTTATCAAAAGCAGATCTAGCAAGGGGCTTCGTGAATATGTTTGCAATCTGATCTTCAGACGATACAGATGAAGTGTAAATAATTCCACATTATATCAAGTCTCTAGTGTAGTGGCAATCAACCTCAACATGCTTTGTCTGCTCATGAAACATTGGGTCCCTATTCCTAAATATGGAGATCATGTAGAACAGATCTGACCCAAACCATCTCTACAGCTATCTGAGCCATAGCCCTGTATTCTGATTCTAAGCTCGACCTAGATACCACCTACTGCTTCTTGCTACTCCATGTCACTAAGTTGGCTGCCACATAAGTACAGAATCCAGTTGTTGACATCCTGTCTGTCATGCACCCTGCGTAGTCGGCATCAGAGTAGCCAACAACACTCATAGATGTGCCACTATGAAATAAAACACCTCTGTCAAGTGCTTTCTTCACATACCAAAGCACCTGTATAGCAGCATCCCAATGCTACCTGGTCGATTTGTCCGATGCTGCCTGGTCGGTTTGTCCGATGAATTGGCTGAGCTTTCCTACTGCAAGGGAAAGATCTGAACGTATAATGGTGAGATACAACAATTTACCGACCAACTGCCAATATAATCTGCTATCTATAAGTGGAGGCTCAATATCATAAAGGTATCATTTGGGATCCATAGGTATTTTAGCAGGTTTGGACCTCATCATTCATGTTTCCTGCAAGATATCAAGGGAATACTTCCGCTGACTAAGAATGATGCCCCTTCTGCTGCGTGCCACTTCCATCCCAAGAAAGTATCTGAGCTCACCCAAATCCTTCATCATGAAAGCATCAGCCAACTTCCTTTTTACCTCAGCTATCCCAGCAAAATCATCACCAGTGAGGATCAGGTCATCCACATAGACAAGTAGTACAACCACTCCCCTTTCACACTTCCTAACAAACAAAGACTGATCAGCAGAGGACCTTATAAGTCCATGACATGTACCTCCCCCAAGAGTCTCTGGAACCATGCTCTTAGTCTCTGGCTCAAGCCATAGATGGCTTTCTTCAATCTGCATACACACTCCCCCTGAACCTCAAACCCAGGGGGTTGTTGTATATAAACCTCCTCCTGAACATCTCCATACAAGAATGCGTTCTTGACATCTAATTGATGAAGATGCCAGTCACAGTGAAATGCTATAGACATCAAAATCCGAACAGTAAACGGTCAAGCAACCGGAGAGAAGGTATCTAAGAAATCTACCTCGTACGTTTAGGTAAATCTCGTTGCCATCAATCTCGCCTTGTAACAAGATATCGTGCCGTTTGGGTTGTATTTAACCGCAAAGACCCATCGGCACCCAACTATTCTGGCATGAGGAGGCAAGACGGTCAAATCCCACGTCCCTCTAAACTGTAGAACAACCATCTCATCCTCAATGGCCTAACGCCAGTTTGGATCCAGCATAGCCTGCTGATGGGAGGTAGGAACATGCATTGCAAATAGAGCCACTGTGAAAGCAGCAAAGGAACTACCAAGGTTGGCAGTAGCGACTATCTGTACATTATAATACTGGGCACAGCTACGTGGAGCCTTTCAAATAGAAATTGAAAGATCAAGATCCTCCTCACTATGCCCAATAGCAACCGAAGTATGAGACTCATCAGAGGAACCTGCACAAGCACCACTAGGAAAACTCACGTCAATATCAACGCATACCTAACTAGGAGAGGAGACAGGTGGCTGAGGTGTAGTGGGGGTGTGTTTTTGTCGCCATGCATGCTGTCTGTATGTCACGGGTAGTCTCTGCTTTCTACCTCATAGAAGTCTCTATGGTAGGTATATCCTCATGATGTGTAATAGGGATTTATTCCAATGAAACTGGTGGAACAGGCATAGGAGCCAAATCTCTCTCAAATGTCACCTGATGACCTTCTGTAGAAAAATAAGAAATGGACTCATGAAATGTGACATCTGCAGTCACATAATGTTTCTTATCACGGGGGTCAAAGCATTTGTATCCTTTCCGGGTGCTACTGTATCCTAGAAACACACACTTCACTACTCTTGGAGACAACTCGTCTCTATCAGGTCCAAGAATGTGAATAGAAGCAACACAGCCAAACAGTCGAGGTGAAACAATGAACAGATCCTTCTCAGAATAGAGAACCAACCATGAAACTTACACTTGTATGGCTTAGTTGGGCAATCTATTGATCAAATAACACGCAGTTAACACTGCATCTCCCCAATACACCTATAGCACATTGGACTAGATCAATAATGTTTTAGCCACATCAAGCACGTAACGGTGCTTTCTTTCCAATACACGATTCTGCTGCGACGTATGTGGATAAAATGTCAGATGAACAATTTCAAGAGATCCGTAAGAGGTTGTCAACTTAGATGCACAGAACTCTAAAACATTATCAGACCACACAATCTTCACAATAGTAGAAAATTGAATCTTTATTTGTAAAATAAATGTTTCAATTGATTTATTTTTCAAAAGGAATATACATGACATCCTGGAAAAATCATCCACAACAAGTAGATAAAACCTATGACCCAGTCTGTCAGGGATACGACTCGATCCCCAAATATCCATATATAGTAAATCAAAGATAGCATTAGAACTGTGAGATAAACTAGGGGGAAAATTGATCCTGTGATGCTTTCCCAGCTGGTATGATCACACAATCTCCGTAGCCCGTAAAGTATGAATGACACGTCGAAGCATGTCCAGCGATGGGTGCCCAAGATGACGATGCCACTGAAGAGCTATATCAACACTAAAAGCAACCTCGCCCTGACACATCGCAGCAACTAGATTCTGGATCAGGCGATATACACCCCCTTATGTCCGCCACCAATCATCCTCCCCATGAGTTTGTCCTGAAATATACAGCCTAGCTCATCAAATATTGCACGACAGTGCAAGTCTTTTGCACTTATGCTAACAGACAAAAGACTAATATGAAATTCTAGAACATAAAGAACGTTAGGCAATGTCAGAGTATGAGTCACTGCTACATCTCCTCTTCCATGAATCCCACACTGCCTGCCATCTGCTACTTGCACAAATCTCCCTAAGGGGACATTATGAACCTATCCAAAACATGTCTCATCCACACTAAGATGTCGAGATGCATCACAATCCACCAACCACAAGGTACTGTCAGCATTACCATACATGTAAGCGGAAGTCATACCGAAAGTAGCAAAGAAAAAGTATCTGCAGTGGTAGTAGTAGTCTCCTGGGTCAGCTGAGAGAGACGCTGGATCACAACATCATAATCTGCACGAGACACCATGTCACTCCCCTCCTCTAGAGGATAGCCTAGTTGGCCATGGGAGGTCGACCATGCTTCGTCCAACAAGAAGCCTCTGTATGGCCAACCTTTCCACAATGCAAGCAAAAGTTGCGAGGTCTACCACTCATAACCCGGCCACCACACCCTCTCCCCCTGATAGATGGAGCACCACATCCTCCACGTGCGACAGCAGCAAGCACAGGAGTCCGTCCACTCTCTAACACAGGTAGCCTAATAACCACTCTGCTCATGTGGTTATAAGCCTCCTCCAGAGATGGAAGCTCAGCTAAAGTAAGGATCTAAAACCTAACAGCCTCATTGTCTGATCCAAGTCCGTCAAGAAACTGGACGATAGCATACTCCTTCCTATGCACCCTCTGAGTGGCACAAGTACAGATAGGCCAGCAGGCATTATATTTCGCAAGGAACCCCTTTAAGGTGGCATTGTATTGCAACAATGATTAACCCTTCTATTTGAGACTACCAAGAGTATGATGAATCTCAAACACTTTTTTGGAATTCTTTTCATGAGAATATGTATCATGTAGAGAATCCCACATCTCCTTAGTGATCTTATAGTACATGATCCCATCACGAATCTGAGGCTTAATAGAATTCATGATCCATGCACGAACCATAGAATTATCCTTCTTTCACGTCGCAATCTTCCATGTTTTATCTTGTGGCTCCATCTCCAATAGTAGATGTTATCATGCCCCTCAACAGTTATGAGAAACGTCTGAAACCATCTAGCATAATTAGCCTCGTTCAACTTGGCGATAAGAACAAAGAAAGGAGATTTATAACCTCCGTTGTCCGTAGACGACACTTCCGAAGAATATGAGGAGGCCATCGTGCCTTAGGACTACCACAAGATGTCACAGATGCGATCTGAAATCAATATTCAGATCTGAAAACTTCACAATCAAAGAAAAGTGATCTCTTGAACATGAGATCTGAGGCAAGAAAACCCTAGATAACATTTCAAGAATCACAGAAACCCTGTAAATTAGGTTGTAGTGCATGTTAGGATGTTAGGAAGGATCCTAACAGTGCTTGGGCAGGCACAATCAATCCCAAGAACCACCACCGCGACCTACAGGTGATGGGTGACGGCAGTGGCAGCACCTCAACGATCAAAGGCGGTGCTCCGGCATCAGGCGGCGCTATCCCGAAATCAGGGGTTGCATAGGGGCGATGCTCCAAGGTGCTAGGCTGATCTCTGGGCAACGCAGCAACCACTGGGCAGCGTTGCAACCTACAACCAATGAGAACAGCACGAGAGGAGGCATTGCAGTTCCTCTTGGAGCAGGAACCACCGCCTACAGAGGGGTGGCGGTGCGTTACGATGCTCGCAGGGAGCCGCCTAGGGCCAGCAGCACCCAGCGATGAGCACCGGCAGCCACTACGGCCACAGCAACAGCCTCCTAAGGCTGGCGGAGACTTCCGCAGGTGTGAAATAGGAGATTAGGGTTTTGGTGGAGGGGTACAGAGGCTCGTAAGAGGTGGGACACCAGACCGCCAATCTAGGATCGCCGCTCTGATACTAAATCGAAAAAAATAGCTTATCTTATTCTCAAATGAAACCCTACACCTCTTTATATAAAGAGAGGTGTTGGAAAAATTACATCACAAGTCCAATAGGACAAGAAACAAGACAAACAACTCCAAACAAAACTAATACATGCTCTACCAACAAAGTCATCTTAAAAAGAAAGTATACAGAACATGACAATAATTGAAAAATGTTCATAGTAATTTTCATTGCATATTGTTGACAATTGAAATCATGCCTTAGTTGCACTGATTTTCTTATCAGTTTCAGCATGCTCTCTATTCCAATACTCTTCTTTTTCTCATTAACCTGCCTCAGATTTCGTGAACCACCCTATTACTCTTCTCATTATAATCTCAAGACATGAAATCACAAATACTATCATTAAAGATGCACTTGGTGATAGAAGATACGATTTAGATTACATAAGAGTACATAATGAACAAGTATAAATGATCAAATAACTAAAGTCCTGATTTTCTTATCAGTTCCAACACGTTCTCCATTCCAATACTCTTCTCTTTCTCATTTGATTTATCTCACATTTCGTGAACTACCCTATTCTCTTCTCATTATGAGCTCAACACATGAAATCACATCTCCTGCCAATAAAGATGCACTTGGTGAAAGAAGACATGATTTACATAACGCAAGCGTATATAATGGACAAATATAAATGCTCAAATAACTAGAGAGAAATCGTACCCATCGTAGCATAATACACAGTTTGTAAGATTAGTGGAGATCAACAAAGCACCAATACGCAAGTACTTAAATAAACCATGCTGATACAAGCGAGCCTGTCAACCCTAGGTTGTTGTAGGGGAAAGAAAGAACCATCATGAATGACATTTAATCAAAGGAAGATAACAAGGTAGCCCTTTCAATACCCCCATGGATTATCAAAATGCTTGATTTTATGCATCTTTTTATAGAGGTTTGAAGATGCTAATGTATTTTTCACCCACGTTTTAGAATCTTCTTCCTATTTTTCAATAAGTAAATCAAGTGCAATGACTGAATCGTTGA
Source organism: Thalassia testudinum (assembly GCA_037157565.1). Taxonomy (NCBI): domain Eukaryota; kingdom Viridiplantae; phylum Streptophyta; class Magnoliopsida; order Alismatales; family Hydrocharitaceae; genus Thalassia; species Thalassia testudinum. The sequence continues at coordinate 82,738,575 of JAZHRO010000024.1, forward strand.
CAGAGGATGTACAGCTCTAAAATTGACATATTTGATGGACTACAAGGGAGCAAGAACACTAATATGTACAGCTCTAAAGTTCAACAAAAGTCTATGATATCGATGATATATCAGCGATATCATGGAAAAAAGATACTTCATGTAATATTAATATATCCAAACCCATCGATACCGAAATATCGACGATATATCGGCGATATATCAAACCCTGGTTCAAATACATATCTTAATGGTCGTGCATTCTTTGCGTCTACTTTACTAGTGGAATGTGAAGAATAGCTTCCTTTATGGAAATTTTGTGTGAGGTTATATATAGCAACTACTTAGGTTTAAGATTCAGGGGTTTTAAGAGAGGCAAGTTAAAGTGTGGAAGAAAATGAATTCTCATTCTAAAAGCAAACCCTAGACTCCCTCTTATAGAGAGGACGAAAAACAAAATTGTATACATATCCATGAAGAAATAGACAATATCAAAGAACTACAAATATCACTATCCTAGCACTCCCCCTCAAGTTGGAAATAGATGTCTATCAAACCCAACTTGCCACAGAGGAACACATCTCTTCCTAGTCAATGCTTTTGTTAGGATATCTGCAAGCTAAATCACCAAGGACACATGGCAAGTGATTATTTTCCCTTCTAACACAGCATTTTCAATGAAGTAACAGTCTACTTCAATGTGCTTCGTCCTTTCATGATAGGTGACTAATTTGTTGTCACAATCACAATACATAGGAATTGGGCTCTTTACTTGGGCACCAAGATTATTTGTGAAGGAAGTGATCCACATGACCTTACATACAATGTGAGCCATTGCCCTATACTCTACCTCAACACTAAAGCAAGCTACAATAATTTGCTTCTTGCTACACCGTGAAACAAGATTTCCTCCAAGGAATATGGCATAGCTAGTGGTTGATTTTCTATCTTCAACAAATCATGTATAGTCTGCATTAGAATAGGAATGAAGATCCAAATACCAGTTGTTCAAGTACTACAACCCTTTTCCAGAAGACCCTTTTAAATACTGTAAAATAAGACAAACAACATGCCAATGATTATAACACAATTTGTTCATAAACTAGTTTGCTCTACAGACTACTAACTTCGAAACTAATATTCAAGCGTGTACCAGTCAGATACAGCAACTTTCCCACAATGCTCGTGTATCTATAAGCATCCTCAAAGGCTAGATCCTATGTCTCCCCGTATCTCTTCTCCTAACAGGAATGGCCAATGGTTTTGTGCCTAGTAATCTAACATCCTGAAGTATTCCCAAGACATACTTCCTTTGTGAGAGTATCAGGCCGTGTTCATTTCCAACTACCTCTATCCTCAAGAAATATCGTAATTCTCCAAGGTCTTTTGTCACAAAGACCTTGTGGAGATTTAGAACTCATGGAGAGGGCCCTTCTTTCTCTTGATGATGGCGCGTGGAGAGAGCAGAGAGAGGGCCGGCAACTATGGTGGAAAGAAAGGAAGTTGTAGAAAATTAGAAAATATTATTGCAAATTGAACTCAAGAATAAACTTGATGCATTGCCCTCCTTTCATACAGAGGCAATTACCATAACAAACTTGCAAAACAAGAAACAAATCAAATTACCAAATCCTAATCCTAATTTGGACTTTCCTAAAACTCTCTAACTTGACAACTAAGAAACCAAAATCTCTTAATAAAACTTGCTGCATGTGGCACAAAACAAATTAGGAAACACTACACCGAATCCTAAACTTCATGAGCCCAACAGTGGGCCAACTAAACTCTGCTACGTGGCCATTAACTACTGATATGACCTTTATTCCACATTAACACACCTCAAGGCAAAGCCGGAGAGAGCGAACACATGCCTTCAAAACTTCACGGTAGAAAGGTACACGACCCCAAGCTTTATGATGGAGGCCTTTTCCCTAGGAAAACCTCCCCTTTTGGAGGAGAATAAAATACTAAATAAGAGGATCCCATCAGTGAAGTACATTGACCATGATAGATGGTTCAATGAAGAACCTCTTTTCCTTTAAATATTTCTCCTTCTCTCACTTCATTGTATTTGCCTTTTCAAAAAATATATGGAGTTTATATTAAGCCTCTGTGTCTGGCAATGTTGTCTTCAACGAAATGGTTCAGGAAGGTCTTTGTGACTCTTCTACACCCAAGAACCAAGCACTAGATTTTGGCGTTCCCTGATGTGCTAGAGTGTGCCACATGCCCCCCAACCCCTTAGTGTCGTTGCTACTATGCCCTAAGAGCCTACCAAGCTGCTTGGGTCACTAGGTGAATATAAGTTCACCTTGTCATAGTAGAGTTGGTGCAACACTTCGACTCCAAGGCAACTCTACGCGTTCCACACACACAAAGGTAACTCCACATGATCTTGCGTGGATTTTCTTTTCTCTTCTCTCCACGCATAGGATCAATGGGCCTGGATGACCTACTCTAATACCACGCGGAGATTTGGAACTCATGGAGAGGGCCGTTCTTCCTCTTGATGATGGCACATGGAGAGAGGACAGAGAGGGTCAGTAGCTACAGTGGAGAAAAAGGAGGGAGTTGTAGAAAATTATAAAATATTATTGCAAACTCAACTTAAGAATAAACTTAGAGCATTGCCCTCCTTTTATAGAGAAGCAATCTTCATAACAAACTTACGAAATAAGAAACATATCAAATCATCAAATCCAAATCTTAATTTGAACTTTCCTAAAACTCTCCAACTTGACAACTAAGAAACCAAAGTATCTCTTAGCAAAGCTTGCCACATGTAACACAGAAGAAACTAGGAAACACTACACCAAATCCTAAACTTCATGTGCCCAACATGGGGCCAACTGGACTTTTCCACACGGCCACTAATTGCTGACATTGTCTTTATTCCACACTAACAGACCTCTTGTAAGAATTCCTTAGTCTCCTAAACTCCTTCACGAACATCTCCTATCAGGATCATGTCATCTACATACACAAGAATAACAGTACCAGAGGTAGTTGTCCTGAAAAAGATAGGGTGATCAAATGTGGATCATCTGAAACCAACCTTTATCACCACATCGGTCCGCCTCTCAAACCAAACACGAGGACTTTGCTTGAGGCCATATATATCTTTCCTTAGCTTACATGCATGCTCTCCCTCAACCTCATAACCAAGAGGTTGCCTCATATATACCTCGTTTAAATTACCATAAAGGAAGGCATTCTTTATGTGAAGTTGATATAGCAACCAATTTCTTTTCATAAAAACGAACAGAATGACATGAGTAGAAGCAACCCAAGTCACATGAGAAAAGGTCTCAAAGTAATCTAACTCCATAGGTCTGTGTAAACCACTTTGCCACCAATCTTGCCTTGAATCTATCAATATTGTCATTCGTACGATACTTTACTATATAAACTCACTTGCAATCAACAACCATGGCTGCTTGTGGAGATGGCACAAGATCCAATGTGCCACGTGTAGTGAGGGCTTCCATCTCAACATCCATAGCCATCTTCCATTGAGGATCTCGAGAAGCGTCTAAATAGTCACACAAGATGACAATGCTGAGTAGTGCACTAGAAAGCCGTTGAATAGAAGGATCCAAGTGGATCGTTGATGTGAAGTGAGGGACAAGATATAATCTACAGAGGCAGACAACTTTCCTCAAAGTAATTGATCTCTCATCTTCACTCGAGCTCTACAGTGGTGAAGACACCCCATTAAGAGGAGGATGTCATGGTAGGTAATGGAAATAAAGGAAGTTCCTAAGGACATCTATGAAATGTCAATAGTTAACAAGGGACAAACTCGATGTTTGTCCCTTCTTTTGAGAAGGGACCTTAGCGACTACATATCGTTGACTACTAGGATCATAGCAGTGATAGACTTTCTAAGTGCAAGAATAGCTAAGAAAGACACACTAGAGTGCTTGTGGGGACAGCTTATCCTATTGCCTAATAGCGTGCACAAAGCATGTACATCCAAATACATACAGTAGGAGAATAAAAGGTCAATCCACATCAAGATGTGGCAGTTGGAATGAATTTCCCCATTCAGAATTGATGAGGGGACCCAATTGATTAGATAAATTGCAATAAGCACAAGGTTCGAAATGCCGATTTCGACGTCGTGCCGATAAAATTCTAAGTATGCATTTCATGGTCATGCCGAGGGCACGCCATGGAAATGCCGAGGGCATGCCGACAGCATGCCGACAAAAAATCACATAAATAATCAAAATGATATCATTTTCAAAAAATAATGATTGTGTAACAATAAAGGTATTTCATAATGACATTGCGTGTGTTCTTAGACCCTTACATTCCCCAAGATCGACCTTCCATGCCCTCAGGATTCCAGAAACTGACCCGTGGCAGTAGCACCTTCACCCAGCAGCAACAGACTCAGCACCACCATCGACATCCGTCGGCATGCCGTCGAAATCGTCAGCATGCCGTTGGCACACCTGTAAATCGATACTTTAATCATCTCGGCACATCCCCCTCCCCAAAATAGCCTTGCCGACGGCATGTCGGCGACATTTAAATCACTGGACAACATCTCCCTAGGATAGTTTTGGCACCTTCATGAACACTAGGAGGGTCCTAGTGATGTCTAGTATGGGTCTCAGTTTCCCTTAGCAATGTCATTTTGTTGAGAGGTATAAGCGCACAACACCAAATGTAAGGTGACATTTGTAATGAAGAATGACTCCAGCACCATTAACATAAATTCCAAGGCATTATCATTGCAAAATCTCTTGATGGTAGAAGAATAGACATTTTGTAAGACATTATTATTACGAAATCTAAAATCAATCCTTCATAAGAAATAACCAAATGAATCTGTTGTAATAAAAACCGCAAAGTACCGATGACCTGCAATACTTGTTATGCAAGACGATCCCCAAATATCATACTGGATCGACTGAGAGGTAGATCTACGTTTTCAATTCGTGGAGGAAAAGTAGATCGGTAATGTTAGCCTAATTACCAAATCTCATAATCAAACTTGGAATTTAGCAAAGGTTCCTAAATAAGGGATGACCAAGTCAACATTGCTAGAGTAAAGGATTCGTAGAAATAAAGTCCACCTGTAAAATAAGTAGGAATATCGAGGTAGTATAATCCCTCTCATATCTGCCACCAATGATCTAACTGGTTTGTCTGGCCTAAAAATAGCAATGATACTTGTGGAGAATCAAATGAAAGCCACGTATTCCAAAGAAACCATAGCCCACTTTTTATAGAAAAGAAAACTGGGAAAATTACATAAGTACCCCTCAATTATAAATAAACAATAAAAATGCCATGTAACCCTTTATAACTCAACACTCCCCATCAAATTGGGGCGTATAAGTCAATGAGACCCAACTTATCGCTCAGAAAGTCGTAGCATTCTCTTCAAAGGCTTAGTAAAAATATCAGTGATCTGTAGCTCAGAACATATGTAGGGGGTACTTATCTTGCCCTCCAAAACATCTCGTATAAAATGGCAATCTACCTCAATATACTTCATCCTCTCGTGAAAGACGGGATTAGAGGTAATATATGTGCTGACTTATTATCACAATAAAGTGAAACTGGGGTATCAACCAACATCCTTAGATCTCGCAAAAACCCAACCATCCACATAATCTCACATATAGCCTATGCCATAGATCTGTACTCTGCCTCTGCACTGGAACGTGCGACAACACTTTATTTCTTGCTCCACCAAGAAACCAGCATTCCTCCTAGATAGACAGCAAAGCCTAACGTAGATCGCCTGGCATCTACCGATCTTGCACAGTCTGCATCAGAGTAAGTCACAAGATCAAGGGTGACACTAGTCATGTGATACAAACCTCATCCTGGGTTACCTTTTAAATATCTCAGGATGAGACACACATCATGCCAATGGCTGTACCTGGGACTTTACATAAACTGGCTAGCACGACTAACAACAAAGCTAATATCTGGTCGAGTAATGGTCAGGTATAACAACCAACCAATAATACTGCGATATTTGGTAATATCCTCAAACAAGGGATTTGACTTGTCAGTAGTATGGCTAGCTAGTGCCTCAACTGGTATCCCAAATGGCTTGAACCCAAGCAATCCAGTCTCTTCTAGTATCTGTAACATATACCACCTCTGTAATAATGACAAACTATCCTTCTGACGAACATCCTCTATCCCTAGGAAGTAATGAAGATCACCTAAGTCCTTGGTGACAAATGTAGAGTGGAGAAAGGCTTTCATGTCTACTATCCCATCAATATCATCACCTGTCAGGATCATGCCATCAACATGGATTGCTAAGATAACCACTCTCCATGCTCCACCATACTCAGTGCTAATAAATATAGAATGATCAATAGTAGATCTCTGGAGTCCAATTTTCTTGATTTTTGAATTGAGCCTCTCAAACCAGGCTCGAAAACTCTACTTAAGGCCATACATAACCTTTCATAAGCGGCAAACCAACTCCCCCTGATTGTCATAACCTAGTGGCTATTTCATGTAAACTTTCTCAGCTAGATAACCATATAAGAAGGCATTCTTTATATCTAACTGATGTAGAGGCCACCCCCTCACCACGATAATTAACAGGATGATCCTGATGGAGGTGATACGAGCAATTGGCTAGAACGTCTCCAGGTAATCTACCCCATAAGTCTTGGTGAACCCCTTAGCAACAAGTCGTGCCTTATATCAATCCACTGTCCCGTCTAACCTATATTTGATGGTGTACACATCTACAACCAACAACTGTGGCACCCTCAGGACATAAAACAAGATCCCAAGTCTTCCTAGTCTGAAGTGCATGCATCTCCTCGTCCATAGCGGCTTTTCATTTTGGATCATGAAGAGCCTGAACAAAATCTCTCGAAACAACCGCTGTGGTAATAGCTGAAGCAAACTGCCTGTCCTCCTGGAGATGAGATACAGTAGTATAACGGGAAATAGGGTGAAGCGTAGTGCCAAATCTCCTCTGCACAATTTCCTCCTCACCATCTAACTACCCCCACCTGGTGGAGTAATAGACTGATCTGGTGCGTTATCTGTGATGTCATCTAGCTAAGATCTCCTCTGATATACCTGTGTATCCTATATAGCCCCCTTTATAGATGAACCTTCCTCTAAGAACTAAGGCACCTTCTCAAAGAAGGTTTTGTCAACAATAACAATATATCGCCTCTGAGCTGCATCATAGCACCTGTAGTCCTTCTGGGTTCTAAAATACCCAAGAGAGACACACTTCGTAGCCTAGGGAGCAAACTTATCATGTATCCCATAATTCTGAACAAAGGAGACGCCTCCTAACACTCGTAGAGGCAACGGAAAAATCCTATCACACTTCGGATATATAATTTAATATGGAATCTGACCATGAAGTACTGAGGATGGTAACCTATTAATCAGGTACACTGCAAATAATATAGCATCTCCCCAAAACTGCTTAGGAACCTATATATGACACATCAAGGCCCTAGCAATATCAAGCAAGCAGCACAACTTGCACTTTGCAACTCCATTCTCTTGGGAAGTATGTTCATAAGATGTCTAATGAATGATCCCCCTGGAGCAAAATTCTTCCAGCAAATCACTACGCATAAATTCTAATGAATTATCACTGCGGAAAATCTGAGTGGCACCATACTGTATATGTATCTTGGATAGAAACTGTCAAATAATAGTAGGTATCTCACTTCTACCTATCATCAAGAACACCCAGGTCAGTCTGTTGTTGTCATCAATCATGAGTGCAAAATATCGGTGTCCACCGGTAGTGGCAACTCTAGAGGGCCCCCAGATGTCACATTGCACTAGAGAGAGCCTCAGAGCGAACACCAGCCTCTCCCCATGGATAACTTCCTCGGTGGTGCTTTCCCAACTGACAATCTTCACACTACAAGACCAAGGAATCAAGTAGCTGTGGGTACATCTGACACATCTTCATAAATGGATGCCTAAGTCTCCTATGCTAAAGTAATGGATCATGGGAAATAGACACTGTCCCAGCAAACAAAGTAGGCGTGTCTAAATAATATAGTCCACCTTTTTCTATTCCACCACCAATAATATTGCCTGTAACTCAATCTTGGAAGTAACAATGCCTTTTATCAAAGATAACATGGGAGCCAAGATCTTACTGGCTAATAAGAGATTCATGGGAAACTCAAGAGCATAATATACATGTTCTATCTTCATTTTGGATGTAGCATCAACACATCCAACAACTGTCACAAGGGAAGTTGCTCCATTGGCTACCCAACCATCCTAAAGTCCATGTGAAGGCATGGGATTTCTCAGGCGGTCTGTCTCGAGTAAGATGAACAAAGGCACCAAAATCACTCACCCAAGCACTTCTGGTTCTCTATTTCTTCACTCTAATCTTGTAAGATGCAAACGCTAGCCCGGTCAAATCTAAATTGGATCTACTCAGATCAGTTCTTCTCAATATCGACGAGAAAAGAATTATCGCCATCGATGAGAGGCGTAAGAGAAGGCTCATCACGCACTTAAGGCCACAAACCAAACAATAGTAGCCAAAGGTAGCCCCTATCGACCACCACATCACATTGTTCATGCCCCACACAGTGCTACGCACACATCACTGCTGCCCCATGCATCGTCGTCAGCCCTACTAAGGTTCCATGCTCCACCGCTGGCGACATTTGTAGCAGGCTACTTGACCTCGTAGCATCATCGCTCGACCACCAAGCAGTGCCACCAGCACTGCCAGGGCCCCACGCGTCATCGCTCGCAATGTTCTAACTCCACGCTCGACCTCTAACATCGTTGTTGCCTCTCCATACAGCACTGCGAACCTCATTTGGCCTCCCAGCACCGCCACTTACACCGCTAGAGCACCGCGCGCTGCCGTTCAAGGCGCTGCTACCGCTTACACCACTGGTGTGTGCTCTACCGCTGGTTCTTGCACTGCTCATAGCAATGGTGTCACCGGTGCTCCTCATTAGATCACCTTCAATTGGTCATCTAAGAGAAAACACATGTTGAAGTGGATTTTTGGTAGGATATCGGGGCACCAGCCTAAGACCACTACTCTAATACTATGCGGAGAATCAAATGAAAGTCATGTATTCCAAAGAAACCCTAATCCTCTTTTTATAGAAAAGAGAACTAAGGAAATTACATAAGTACCCCTCAATTATAATAAAACAATAAAAACACCATATAACCCCTTACAACTCAACAATACTCATCAATTACCCACTGAGATGGGGCTCATAGGAAACTTAGAGGTATAATGAACATCCGATAGCTATAGCTAGGGATGAAATCGGGTTGGATTCAATTCGGATATGGGTATTTCCAAATCCATATTTATTTACCAAAATTGAATTCAAATACACCTATTAAGTACCATATCCTAATAAAATCGAATATGAATCAAATTTGAATTCAAATGAGATATTAATAGAAATACGAATTTGGCATTAATTAGACTCAAATATGAATTCAAATCCATTATTTATTTGACAAATATAAATCAAAACAAAAATTAAAAAAAGATTTATACGAGCTAATATTTTGTATATAAATGAAAATCAATATTGAGAGCTTTTGCTATAAAGGATGCAATGAAATTAAATGGCTTGGTTATTTAAAGATTGATACCACTTGTAGAAGTGGTTCTTCCAAACAAGCATCAACAACCGGCACGTATAGACTAATAATTTCCAACAAATATAAAAAAAGAATTAATAATTAGTTAACTATATAAGAGTAATTAGATTAAAATACAACCTATAAAATAAAGAATGAAAATAAGACAAAAAATCAATAAAAATAAAATACATTCTATATATCTATTTCTAAATTTCATACAAGTGTGACAAATATTAAAGTAAGATTTTAGAAGATCATGTTGACTTTGTTAGAGTGCCTCCTTATTTACTACTATATTTTTATTATTTCTTGTCCTCTTATGTAATTTACCCACACCTATATATATATAACGAGGTATAGGATTTCCAAGGAATACAAGTTGATCATTCTCTCCGACTTGGTATCAGAGCGGCAATCCTGGATCAGTTCATTGGTATCCCACCAAATACCTAGCCCCAAAACCCGACCACCAAAACCCCTCCCCTCCTGATGCTGCGTCGTCGTGGTCGACCACTGAGAGAACCTCTCTCTTGCTTCTCCTCGCACGGCCTCCATCTTCACGAGCAACGGCAACCATTAGCCGATAGGGTCACTAGCGGCTGCCAGCAACAAGGGCAGCGGCAGCAAGGGATTCAATCCCTACAGGGTGACGCCGCTGGGGACCCTCCAACCTTAGCATGCGCCCTCATTTGACCCAAACAAGGTCAGATCATGTTCCTAACATGATTTCTGGATCTCTATTTTGCCAAATCTTGTGTTAGGAACTTAGGACTCTTTTCTTCGTGATTTGATGGTCTATATAATCTGAAAAATCAAATTTTAGATCTGGTCAGTGGCTATTCCATCCTGTATTGGTATCATGGCTACATATTCATCATTCAAAGCCACATCGGATGCTATATCAAAGAATAGGAACATCAAAAATCCATTTTTTGTTCCCATCACGAGGTTGGATGAGACCAACTATGCACGTTGGTCACAAACATTCCTTGTCGTAGATGAGGAACATGTTTTCTTGGAGCCTGAGCCTGCAAACAAAATTGGAAAGTATGCCACATAGAAGAGAGACAACGCCCTGGTAAGAGCCTAGATCATGATGTTGTAGCCTCTCAAATTGCTAATGGAATCATGTATTACAAGACAACAAAACAAATGTGACATTCTCTTCATGACATGTACCCTCATGAAAAGAACTTCACTAAGGTATTCCAGATTACTCATAGCACGTTCTCTCTCAAAAACGAGGATCTCACTTTATCTCAGTATTATAGCAAGCTGAAGGGATTACTTGAGAATTACAATGCCTGCAGACCAGTTTGTACCTGTGTGGTTGTGCCACACAGAGAGTATCACAAGGAGTTTGTGGTACTCAAGTTCCTATCTGGCTTAGGTCCTGAGTGTGAGTCAACATAGTCCCAGATGCTTATGCTAATGGAGCTTCCCACTTTGAAGGAAGCCTATAGTTGGGTCAGTCCACTTTCTGTTAGGGCTACTGTTCCAGAGGCTACTGGTCAGACATCTGCCTTTGCAGCTATAGGAGGTCATGGAGGAAGGGGTGGTCCTACTATTCAGGGAAGTGGACTAGGCCGAGGACAACCTGGCAAACCACACCCCACTTTGTTCGTTTTGTGGACGTATTGATCATGTTAAGGATACGTGCTGGACTAAGAATGGTAAGCCTACTGTTGCCAATCAGGTTGTGACTTCTACTGAGATAAAGACAAATGGTTCCTGATAAGTTCACATTAGTGAACTAAATTAGCGCTTAAGTACATTATTATTAAGATGGGAATTTAATTTAAAGCATGCATGATGTTGATAAAATCAATTAAGCTATAAATTATCATTTCCTGCATTTCATTTATATTTTTATATACTGAGTAATTACAATTTTTTGATGCAGGATCATTTTTATTTGGAGTCATTAAGCATCAATTTGGAAGGCCATTTTGAATGAGCATTAAGAATCATTAAAAATCCTTCCCTAAATCTATCATCTTTTGGAAAGCTTCATTATTTTCCCTCAATCAAACACTGGCATTCCCTTTTCTTTTTCTGATAAAACAACCGCTCCTAGATTGTTTTGGACGACAGCACTCTTTCCATTTTTTGTTCTCTAATTTCATGCTGAAGGCCTCTGCATGGACCCCTGCCACCCACGTCCCTCTCTGCGATAAAACACACACTACACTCTTCATTCCTGAACTCTTTCAACCTTCACCCCTCAACGGCCTGCACGCACAACCACAAGACCCACCATCGCACCCCCTTTACGTTCCTTTCCTCTCTCCCCCTGACGCACTACAACCCCCACCACCGCTATATGCAACCCCCCCGCTCATGTCCCTCTTTTCCCACACAAAGACCAATGACCCCCCTTCTCACGATCGCAGGCCATCATCACCTGTACTCTCTGCAGACAGTGCCTCCCCTCACCTTCGTTCTTCCCTCCCTCAACGATCGCACACAACACCAAACCGCACCCCATGCTCTTCATTTCCTCTCGTAAATTGACCCTCTGCTCTCGCTAAACAGACCACCAACACCACTACACCCTCGCCTCTCTTGCTAACCACGCGAGCCTGCAGGATGCCCGCTCTCCTCGACAGCAAGCTACCACTGCGACAACCGCATCACCGCAACTTCCACCCTCGCCATTAATAGAAGTTTAACCACGAGATCATCACCGCGATAGGCCACGCAGTGACAGCGTATGGCTTACACCGTGCCCATCACTATGACTTCCTCTACCTCGACACCCGCACCGCGAGTAGCCACTACCGCAACTCTACTCTTGACGACGACAATCGTCTACTCTCCACAACGCCTCGACCACAAACCACCAACTGCGCTCACCACCATGACACCGACTATGCTCTTCCTCGACATCATCACCTCAACCGCACCATCCACACATAGACAAGCGTGGTGATAACACGCTCATCTCTGTCAACACACCTCATTCACGACCGCGTGACCTTACTGCGACCTACTGAGTTTGCATCGTCTACTTTAGTTCATTTACTTCTCTTGTTATTGGGATTGATACTTATTATCTTTATATTTGAACATTGATCCTATTTGCGTGTATTGCCTTCCTGTGGAGACGACATTATTCGTGGTTATTTAATCTACTATATATTTGAGTTGGTTACATCTTTGGCACGAGCAAATTTGCTAATTACTTGACGATATTTCTGTGGATGTGTGCAAATCTAATTATTTGATCATTTGTTGATTCAAGCGTTCTTCCACCATAATTTATACTACATGACATAATTTCATCTATTATAATTTTTAGTGAAAACGCTCTTTTGAATTCCTAAAGCAAAGTTTGATGCTCTTGCCCAGAGACTTGCTCAAGTGACACAAGAGTCTCCATCCACATCTAATACTACTACCCTCACCTCCTCAGGTAATAGTAGTTCTACTTGGCTTATAGACTCTAGAGTTTCACGGCATTTGAGTGGCAATCGGAGATGCTTTCAACAACTTCAGTCTGTTACGTCAAGCCATACAGTGCTAGTTGCAGATGGTCGCCACTCCAAGGTGGATGCACAGGGGGAGGTTTCTCTTACTCCCAGTTTATGATTGCCCAATGTCTTATTTGTACCATATTTTCCTGTTAGCCTATTATCTGTTAGTAGAATCACAAAAGATCTCAACTACTGTGTTATATTTGATAATATAGGTTGCGTATTTCATGACAAGCTCACGAGGAGGATGATTGGTGGCGGACATAAAGGGGGTCTATCGCCTGTTACAAACTGATATAGCTACTTCATGTCAGAGCGAGTGTAGTCTTGCTCTTGGGACTGCACTACAGTGGCATCATCATCTTGAACATCTTCCTCTAAACAGGCTACGACACATCATCCCTCATCTATCACCTGCTACTGAAATCAGATGTAATGCATGCCAGATTGGGAAACATCACCGAACATCTTTTCCTGCTCGGTCTTCATTGTCTGAGTCTGTTTTCGATTTGATTCATATGGATGTTTAGGTCCCAGTAGATCACCTGATAGATTGGGACATAGATACTATTTGATTATTGTGGATGATTGCTCCTGTATGTCATGGTTGTTTCTTGTGGGCACAGAACGTTTTATTATTGAAATTGTGAAGATTGAAGAGGCACATGGCAGGCAATTAGAGGGCCAAGTAGGCTCCGATTTTGGAGGTTTTAGAAACATATTTTGGGTTTTCTCATATTGCAAGTTTTATCCTTAGTTGGTATGTTAGTTTTAGTAAGCTTGTTCTAGAGCATTTGTTCTTTCTAATTTAAGAGATATGATTTAATTAGATTGAGTTTGTTACTTGGTTTAGAGAATTGTGATATGTTTTCTCTTCTATAAAAGAGATATAATCCTTCTTATTTTGAGTAATACAATAATTCTTCCAACAACATCAACTCCTCTCCTCTCTCTTCGTCATAGCCGCCGGCCACCCTCTCTCTTCCTAACCGTCGGCCATCCTTCCCTCTCTCTTTGTTCCAACGTGGAACAGTCCCCACGTGGACTATTTTTGCCACGCCAAGGAGCCCCCATGCCTTCGGATTGCACCACTCTCCACATGGTATCAGAGCTTACGGTCTAGGCTGCTTAGTGCACATATAGAGTAGGAGGGTCCACGCACAAAAGGGAAGTTGGTTCTCTTATGTGTGCCCTCTTCTAAGCCACACATGCGGTCCTCATCTCCGACAAATCCTCATCAAATCCAACGCCTTACGCGGAGTAGGAGGATCGTAAATCAAAGAAGATGACAGACGCCACCACCACTACCACCGATGCCACGTTAGCCCCAGGAGAAAGCAAGGTGGTTGTTCTGGGAACAACCATAAAATTGCAATGTGCTTCCAACTATATCTTGTGCGCCCTCACCTTCAAGATATTTGCTGGGAGCCAAGAGAAACTCAATGTTATCCTTAAAGAGACACCAAAGCAAAAAGATGACAAGAAAAAGAAGCAAGAGAGCAAATTATATTGTCATGAATTGGTTGATGAACTCCATGGATTCTGCATCGCCTCAAACATGCTCTATAAAAAGCGCGCATACGAGATATGGACGACTGTAAAAGCAAGGTACGCCCAAAAATCTAGCAATGCTCGTATTACTAATTTGTATACTCGTATATGAACCGCTGGTCAGGGAGATCTCTCCTTGATCAAGTATTATGAGAAGATGGAGGCCCTGTTCGAGGAGTTTGAGCCCCTTTGTTGTGACAAACAGGGGGAAACACATGCGGTTTGGCAAACCACCAAGTTTTTATCGGAATTGCATCCCCGTTGTTAAGCCACTCATGATCAGATCCACACAGCCGATGAGAAGATGGGCCTAGAGACCATCTTTTGCCATCTTTAAATAATGGAAGTTCCAGATGAAGAGATCTCGCCTAGAAGCTACAACTCCGTACTTGCGATTCCAGAGACAAATGCGGGGCATGGAAGGGGGCGTGGCCGAGGTCTAGGTCACGTCTATCCTAAGTTTCAGCATTGTGGACATACAAACCACCCACAAGAAAGATGTTGGGACAAGTTTGGAAGGCCTCCACGTGGGGCTTCTAGTACCTCACGAATGGACTCCTTGACCCTTGAAGATCTCGAGAAGATACGAGGCTTGATTCGAGAAGGAATAAAAAAAAGACAACGGCGATCATCATGACAACCACTGAGGTTGCCACAGATGCAACGACTCCGAAGGTCACAAGACATTACAACGTGACTTCTTCCAAAGATGAAGTTGAGAGTGCAAAGCTCGAAGAAGAAAATGAATGGTGGGGCATTTAACCTCATCATCAAGTTCAACAAGCCATCATCCTCCCAACCTCGACTTGAGGGGGAGTGTGAAGATTGAAGAGCCACGTGGAAACTAGTTTGAGGGCCCAAGTACGTCCCGATTTTGTAGGTTTTAGAGTCCTGTTTTGCATTTTTATAAATTGCAAGTTTTATCCTTAGTTGGTATGTTGGTTTTAGTAAGTTTGTTTTAGAGAATTTATTCTTTCTAATTTAGGAGATATGATTTCATTAGATTGAGTTTGTTACTTGATTTAGAGGATTGTGATATGTTCTCTCTTCCATAAAAGAGTCTTTGTAATCCTTCTTATTTTGAGTAATACAATAATTCTTCCAACAACATCAACTCTCTCTTTCTCATAGTCGTCGGCCACCCTCCCCTTCTCTCTCTCCCTCACCGTCGGCCATCCTTCCCTCCCTCTCCCTATTCCAATGTGGAACAATCCCCACGTAGACTATTTTTGCCACGCCAAGGAGCCTCCATGCCTCCAGATCGTGCCATTCTCCACAGAAATAAAGGCATAGTTCTTTACTACTGTCAAGTGTATGCGCTCAGATAATGCTTTGGAGTTTTGCACATCTAGATTGCGTGCTTTCAACAAGTCACATGCCATTGTACATCAGACTACATGTCCTCATACATCCCAACAGAATGGGATAGCAGAGAGAAAGCATAGACATGTTCTGGATGTGGCAAGAACACTTCTTATACACAACAATGTGCCTCAGGTGTATAGGGGCGATGCAGTGCCTCAGGTGTATAGGGGTAATGCAGTGCCTACAGCATGTTACCCGATCAACAGGATGCCCAGTTTAGTGGTCAAAACAAATTCCCTTGCAAATCTTTCATCCAAAGCATAATCTATTTCTAATGCTACCTCGTACGTTTGGATGTGTTGATTTTGCACACATTATAGGGCCTAGGCAAGACAGGTTGGCACCAAAAGCTACTGTGTCCTCCTGGGATAAACTCATACCAAGAAACGATACCGATGCAATGATCCACTTACCAGGAGACATTACATGAGTGCAAATGTCACATTTCATGAGGCAGTACCATATTTCTCTATCACTGCATGGTAGCTATTGTTTACACCTCAATGTGTGCCCATGCATGTTCCACCCGTACAGTTTGGTGATTTCTCCTTTGCTCAAGTTCAGACTCAATCATCTGAGGATTCAATTGATAATAGATTCAAAGATCCACCAATAATATACCAGATTCCGATGTTGTATAGACCACATACTACTACACCCCCTCCTCCACATCAACACCATCATCCTCCCTCACGTAGGTATGTGTTGATGGTGTTGACAGTTCTATGCCTCATGATGATTCTACAAGTTCAAATGATACTCTTGAGGAGAATACCTTTGTTGTTCCAAAGGATGATATTCACCTTCTGATAGCAATACAGAAGGCACCTCATAGTTGTGCACATTGTCGAGTTGCAGGCACATCTATTTGTGATGGTCTAAGTGCTTCATTTACTCCCTTTACAATGGCTCTCTCAACGTCTCATTTGCCTACCTCACATCAGAAGGCTATGCTTCATTCAGAGTAGCATCAGGACATGAATGAGATGGCTGCTCTTCGCTCTAGAGGCATGTAGGAGCTTACACCAAAGCCTGCAGGAGCTCAGGTTGTTGGTTGTAGATGGGTCTTTACCTTAAAATACAACCTTGATGGGTCTATTTCTTGACATAAGTCTCACTTAGTGGCAAAAGGGTTTACCTAGAGTTATCAGGTGAACTTTTTCGACACCACTCCAGTGGTGAAGCTCCCAACTGTTCATATACTCCTTTTAATGGCAACAAATAGAGATTAGGATCTACAACAGTTGGATGTGAAAAATGCCTTCCTCTATTGTGATCTTCAAGAGGAAGTATACATGCGGCAGACCCTTATTTTGAGGTTGAGGGGGAGTGTGTATGTAAGCTGAAGAAAGCAATTTATAGACTCAAGCAAAGTCCTTGTGCATGTTTTCAAAAATTGCCAGGATTGTGGAAGTGATGCACACATTTAATTGAACGAAAATGCCTATTTATGCATGTTTTTAGTGTCATAAGAGCATTCATCATTATAAATATTGCATAACATGCATCATCATGTATTTAGGTTAGATTGTATAAATTTTAGATTAATTTTCTCTTTTTATGATCAGGGAATAGGGTAACATTTATCGGGGCATCAGATTTGAGATCCAACCGTACGGATCTGATCAGGGCGACGATCGAAGTACGACTCCGAGATCGTCCCGATCGAACCTCCGTAGCATCAGATATAGTCCAAGAAAGGTTAGAGGTCAAGGCCAAGATAGTGTTAAATCTGCACCTCAAATGATAAATCCAACCGCACGAATGGCATCGAATCGATGATCGCAGCACGACACGAAAATCGATCCAATCTGACATCTGTGACACCATCTACAAGTTAGAGAAAATAGACGGCCAGGATGGCACCACGTGGTGCCATCCCAGCTACCCAACACCAGCCCAAACCTCCCACTCCACCTCTTCAAGCGATGATCAACGCATCTCAACCGTTGGATCATCGATCCAACGGTTGAGAACGCGCCATGTCACTCCTTAGCCGAACAACACTTCTGAAGGCGAGGGCTCGAGTGATCTCAACCGTTAGATCGCCATCCAACGGTTGCGAGTGCCTGACCCTTAAAGCATAAACGTGACACAAGAGGAGGCGTAACGCATTGGTTGCGTGCCTCCTCGTGAAGATAGCGGCACCAAGTCGAGCCTCCATCCGCTTCAAATTGAGCGGGAGCGGATGGAATAGCACCGTTGGATGAAGCGCTGACAGCTGAGGATGCACGCACGCGAAGGGTCGTCTCAACGACAGTGAATGCAAAGAGGCAGGGGCACGTGCATCCTTCAATGACGTAGGCTCTTTAGTGACGTTTATATCCGTCACTAAAGATCCCAACAATTAATGTGTTAAGAACTAAAATGACCTTTATGCCTCCATTCCAACTATATAAAAACCATACGCCCTCCACATTTTGATCATCTCTCTCTCTACTCCCACCCCCTCCAAAGCTCTACGAGTTTGTCCCAAACCCGGGATGATCCATTAGAGTTAAAAATACAATTTTTCCACCTTATCTCGTTCGTCAAACATCCCGCGGTTCTCTCACCGCCATTCGGGAAGCGGATCCTGCTGCAACGTCACCCTGTTCCATCCTCCGTCCTCCGTCTTCGTTCTCCCTTGTCCACATCTCACCACCTTTGTCCAGGCACTCCATCAATGCGACTCATCCTCCAAGCAGCCATTGAGGAGGATAACTTCTCTCCCCCTTCTCTTTTTACAACTTTCTAGATTAGATTTCCCGCTTTCTAGTGTAGTGAGTAGTATTGAACATGAATCTGTGGCTATGAAATATTTATTCATTCTCTTTATTTCCTATTTATTTGTATTATTCTTTCTCTATCTTCTATTGTTATTCCTTAATTAGAATAGCTAGGGTAGATTTAATTCGACTAGCTAATTTACTTCGTGACAAATATAAATGCGATTTTTTATCAAATGTTAGCTTCCTCGTGTTCGACCCGGAACTCACTAGAGTTTCGATTAAATTATTTGTTTGACAGATTTTTACGCGACTACAACGACAGTTTTCAAAACTCAAATTTTCAGCATATAAAATCCCATTCAACAGGAAGGCATAGATTTAAAGAAGTCCACCTCAAACCATTCTTTGTTTACTAAGAAAATTGATAGAGGTGTGGTTCTCCTTCTTGTATATATTGATGACCTAATCATAACTAGTGATGATGCTATTGGAATAGTGCAAGTCAAGAAGAAACTAACAACACTATTTATTATGAGAGATTTAGGTTCCCTGCGATATTTCTTAGGCATTGAGGTGGGTAAATGAAAGGATGGCATTGTCGTGAGCCAAAGGAAATATGCACTTGATGTTCTTAAGGATACCGGGATGTTAGGAGCCTAGGCAGCTAACATTCCCATAGATCCCATAGTGCACTTGTATGATGTGAATGCAAAGCCTATGGAAAGCAAGAGCTACAAACAGTTGAGTGGAAGGCATCTATATCTTACTATTACTAAACCTGATATTTCCCTTACAGTCAGGAACCTTAGTCAACTGATGGAGAAGCCTACCAAGCAGCATTGCAATGCAGGTATTGAGAAATTTGAAGGCACCAAGTCGTGAATTGTTATTCCATAGGAGGTTCTCCTATGACTGTTGTAGGATACTCTGATGTAGACTATGCTAAGTATTTTACAGATCGTAAATATACCACGAGGTTTTGTACATATGTAGCAGGGAACCTAGGAAATGGAGAAGCAAGAAACAAACCGTCATATCAAGATCTAGTGTCGAGTCAGAGTATCGAGCTCTAGCACAAATTGTGCCTGAAATGATCTGGGTACAGTCTATTCTACAAGATTTGCATGTGCAGGTAAAAGAACCCATGGAGATGAGATGTGACAATCTTGCAATCATCTACGTAGCAAATAATCCGATGTTTCATGAGCACATGAAACATGTGAAAATCGATTGTCACTATACTAGAGATCTCATGCAGAAGGGTATTATCTATACAATTTCAGTTACTTCAGAAGACCAGACAACGGATATCTTCACAAAGCCCCCAACCAAAATTGCTTTTGATACATGTTGTGATAAGCTGAGCATAATAGACATCTATGCTCCAACTTGAGGGGAAGTGTCACAATATCTCATTTATTGCTTTTATATTTTTATTATTTCTTATGATCTTCTATGTAATTCACCCACACCTCTCTCTATATAAAGAGGTGTAGGGTTTCCAAGGAATTCAAGTTGATCATTCTCTCCAACTAACTTTGGTTTATGGTCGCTCAATCAATAGTTTGCAGTGCTTCTACATGTGATGATGTTAACCTCAAATCCTATGAAAGATAACATATTATGAAACCATAATACCCATGGATTAAGTGATAGGTTAACTTTCTTCAACTAGATTCAAAGCTACGATGGGTACATGTTAAAGTGGGAGGTGACATCAAATCTGAATCTGAATCCACATGAATATAACCGGATATCAGAATCCGAATTTGATTTTTCCAACGAGATTCAAATCTAAATCCAAAAATTTAGGAGTTTCACTATCCGAATTCTGATCCAAATCCTACTAGAATTGAATAAGGTATCCAGATATTCGATTCAAATTCAGATCCATTTTCATCCCTAGTTACATCCTGGATAAGAGCTAGACATCCCCAATTGTCACTAGGAGTAGGAGCCATTAGCTAGCTTCACAGATGTAACTACTCTAACTGGTTGAGTCCTGCACAAGGAATTAGGATCACCAGTATGGTGAGTAGAAGAGCATGAGTCAATTACCCACTTACAAATAATGGACAATGTCAGATTTGCCTAAGGTCCATCAACACCGATGAGAGCAACAAACGCATGAGGACTCGCAGTACATGCGGTTAACAAGTCTCTATAACTGATCCATTTAATTAGAAACCTCTCAAGGAGGTAGTATATTGAGACGAAGAAAGCAAGGGGAAATAATCCCAAGAAATAATGAGAGTCAATCACAAGCATGAATTGGGAAATAATCCCAACCAATAGAAGAGAGCAAGTCCTAACCACCATAGTAGAGAGAGATTAAACCATCCGAAAACCTCAGAGAGACAGGTTGTAACGGATGTGTGCCCCAGACGTCATTTAAGACGTCTGGGAGGTGGCTCAGACGTCGGACAAGACGTCTGGGATCACAACCAGACGTCTGATAAGTCGTCTAGGATAGTTTCAAGACGTCTGGAAATCCGTTATTTTCGACACCCGCGAGTCGCCTGCGCGCCTGAGCACGCAGACCGCATATTCCCCATTTTTCTCTCTGCGGCTGCAGGCGGCCTGCCACCTCCTCTCTCCTCTCCGCGCGGCGTTAAAAGGGGCGTGCCTCCCCTCCCGTCTCCACCGTCTCCTTCTCCTTCCTGTGCGCGAGAGCGAGCGGACGCGAGGGCGGCAGCGGCGGCCGCAGTGAGCGCGGAGGTGCGGCGTGCGAGGGCGGAGCTCTGCCGTGAGGGCGAGCTCGCCGGAGCGGCTTGGCCGGCTGGCGGAGGGCCCAGGGGGCGCGGAGCGACGCGGAGAGGGACCTGCAGCGGTCTGAGCAGCAGGAGCGCGAGGTGCGACGTGGGCGGCGTCGCGAGCGGAGGCCGAGCAGGGTTCTGATTCTGGAAAAATTTCCTCCAGAATCAGACGTCTGGGTTGATAGCCAGACGGCAAGGTCGACGTCTGTAAGATCATACAGACGTCTGAAAGGTGAGTTTCCGCTTTCTTCTTCCTTCTTGTCGACTGACCGTACTGAGGAAGGGGGGTTGGCTGTGCGCAGGTTCGCTGACTCGCCATCCTTTGCGAATCAGACGTCTGGAAGTTGTACCAGACGGCGGGAGTGACCTACAGACGTCCGTATGGACCATCAGACGTCTGGGGTATAGGACAGACGTCCCCGAAGACTTCTGGACGTCTGGGAAACCACGCTGAACAGGTAATTCTCTGATCCACCGTTTAAGACGTCTGGAAGGAGTTCCAGACGTCTGATTTTGCACAGTATCGTCTTTCTCGACCCGTTTAAGGCCCGTTTGGGCTCCGTTTTCCGTGATTCGAGTTGCGTTCGTTTCAGAATTAATTCCTCTACCCGTCTACAGTAGCTATATCACTGTTTTGAGACACCCCTTGTGTTTGATCCTTGTGATAGGACCTCGTTCAGTTGCAGTCTTAAGAGTCGCGGAGGCGCGCGGGATTCCCGATCACGCCCCCATTACTCCCGTTGTACCTGGTAGAGTGGCTTTAAGTATTAATAAAATTTGTTAAAGTATGGAACCATAACTAGAACCTAGGACATTGCATGAATCCTAGGAATGAGAAATATATGAAATGATAGTTCCTAGGTGTTGCATGAATCCTAGGGCCGGAAAACTAGATTGTATGGTAGACCCTAGAATATGGCATGAATCCTAAGATGGAAAAACTAGTGGAATGTATAATAATGCAGTCTTGGAAGAATGGAAAGGAATATATGAAGCTGCCTGTAAATTGAGTTCACAGCTACCTGTTATGAATAAAGAAACATGATTGGGATCATGGTTTGTAAGAACGTGAAACTGGAAAGTAGGACATGAGATGTTCTGGACCCCTACGGGGAAGTAGGAGTAGAACTCCTGAAAAGCGAATGGAATAGAATTGGAGAAGTGAGCTGCCCTTGAGTACGGAGTACCAAGGAGAGCGACTGTCCCCCTGTTTAGTGCAGAGCTGAGCTAGCCACCCCAGGGACCCGGGGGTTAGAACTGGCCACTCTGTACCAACTTGTTGGCCCTCGTGTACGTAGTACCGAGGAGAGCTAGTAGTGTTAGGAGAGTACTAGCTACCCCACGGGTCCCGGGGTTCTGCTAGCCTCCTTCACCGACTTGTTAGGCCCACTAAGGCAAACCAGGGTAGTCAGGCGAGGGTGCGCGGACTGTGGAGGTGTTGGACCCCTGTTACTGAGAGGGCTCTGCCCTGGTTCCGTGCTGTGCTTTGGGCGCACCCGTTAACGGAAACGACTGACCGCGTGCCAGTGCGGGCTAGCTACCTGTGCGTTTATCGCGCGTGCCGTAGTCACCGTTACGTCTGTCAGTAACCTTGGGGTGGTTGACTGAGGGTAGGATCACCACGGGAGACTCTCCCGACCAGGAGAGCACCACGTGCTACTTCTACTTTTGGAAAAGACTGCAATTAAGATCGTTCCCACGAGGACATTCGAGATCAAGTAAAGGATCTGAGAAACAAATGAAATAGTGAGAAAAATTGAAAGATGTGAATAAAGGAAGTAATAGAACATAACAGCTACTGTACACTCTACTGTTGCCTTTAGTTAGTTTGCCACTCTACTCAGTGTTTTGCTGACGCGTTACACTCGTTACCTTTTTCAGCACCAGGTGTTGAGCAGCCAGGGTCGGCGGCTGCAGAGGACGCTGGGCCGAGTAGGGTCCAGTAGAGTTACCACAGCCTGTTGTACCTCCTTTATTTTCTGTTCCAGTGAGTAGTTTTTGTTTCCGCTGTACCTTCTTTACCTGCAGTTCTTGTTATATGATAAATGTTGTTTACTGTTGTGGTGGTACCTACTGTAGTAGTTTCTTTCCTTACTGCTGTACTTTTTTACTGTTACTTATATTCATGCTGAATGTGGTTTATTTTACTGTCTTTTGGTTACTTCCTCGTTGGACGACTAGGTCTTTGGATTAGTCGAGTCAGTCCGGTTCTCGTGTCTCGTAGGGACTCGGGAACCGGGTCGTATCAAGATGGTATCAGAGCAAGGTTGTCCCGAGAAGTGAATCAACTGAATGGAAAATAACCAATTCACATGTTATAACTAGAGTAGCCACCACAACATACCTCTTGACATGAGCTCTTAGAGATTTCATTATGTATCGTCTGTTTAGAAGCTTTTCATTTTGTTTCGCGTCTCCATTGTAGGAGATGCCGCGTCGTGGAGCTACGAAGGTGGGCCGCAGGCGCGGTCGAGGTCAGGGCCCGGGGGACAGATATGTCGTGCTTGGAATACATACTACCCCTCCTCTTCTCCTGAGTATACCGTCTCGGGACCTCGTCCAACTGATTCGAGAGGTGGTTCGAGAAGAATTTCAGCTTCCACCCACGTCGCCACCCCCTCCCCCTTCCGAGCGTACTACAGGGGAGTTAGTGGTGGAACGAGATTTCCGCCGCCACACCAAGCGTGTTAGGAGAACTCAACGGAGACACGTGGCGTCCGCAGGAGAGCCGTCACGTTGTGCAGGGCCATCAATGGCCATTGGGGGCCCTCGACAGGGGCCAGTCGCCAGCACCGGACCCCCGCCTAGCCGACAGCAGGGACTCACTGAGGGCGGGAGTCGGGTTCCCCTCTGCTACCAGTGTGGCCAGCCGCACCACGTCAGGAGGGACTGCCCATCTAGGGCAGGAGGTCAGCAGATACTTCCCGTGCAGAGCACTGGAGGGCGCGCAGGAGGCCGCGGTCACCAGGCACGAGGAGGAGGACAGCAGTCGCGAGGAGGGTACCGGCCAGCACCTACCCGTCCGACGCAGAGTGTGGCTGCTTCGTCCGCACCTAGAGCTGAGGGGCGTATCAATGCCCTAACACACAGGGACGCCAGAGCATCGGGATCCGTGGTAGCAGGTATGGTTTCAGTTTCTGGCAGACTCGTTTACACGCTTTTCGATTCCGGCGCTACGCACTCGTTTGTCGCAGCCAGTTTCGCAGTTAGTTTGGACCAGGATTATACACTGTTAGAGAATCCGTTCGTAATCAGAGGTCCGAGTGGTCAGCTGTTTGTAGCTGAGGAGGTGTACACGGGTTGCGGGGTCAGCATCGGGGGACATAGCCTTCCAGCTGACCTGATTATGATACAGATGGAGGACTTTGGAGTGATTCAGGGGATGGATTGGCTGTCCGCTTACCACGCCTTGGCAGACTGTTTTGAGAGGAAGATTGTCTTCTCCATTCCGGAGCTGCCTTCTTTCGAGTTTTACGGGCAGCCAGTCGATGGAGGTTTCAGGTGCATTTCGGCACTTCGGGCGGCGAGACTTTTGAGCCAGGGGTGTGAGGGCTTCCTAGCTTGTGTGGTGGCATAGCACAGCCCCGTGGCAGACTTCCAGAGCATCCCGGTGGTCAGAGAGTACCCCGACGTGTTCCCAGACGAGTTACCAGGACTACCGCCCGAGCGTGAGATCGAGTTTGAGATCTCACTAGTACCAGGGACCAGCCCCATCTCCACCGCGCCATACAGAATGGCACCGCTTGAGCTGTGAGAGCTCAAGTCCCAGTTGCAGGACCTTTTGGAGAAAGGTTTCGTGAGGCCCAGTGCGTCTCCCTAGGGAGCCCCGGTACTATTTGTGAAGAAGGATGGGACCCTACGCCTTTGTGTGGACTACCGACAGCTGAATAGGGTCACCATCAAGAACAGATATCCGCTGCCGAGGATCGACGATTTGTTTGACCAGTTGCGGGGTGCCACGGTGTTTTACAAGATCGACTTTAGGTCTGGATACCACCAGTTGAGGATTAAGGAGACCGACGTCTCCAAGACAGCTTTCCGCACCCGCTACGGACACTACGAGTTTTTGGTCATGTCGTTTGGGCTGACCAATGCCCCCGCTGCTTTCATGGACCTGATGAACCGGGTGTTTAGACCGTACTTGGACCAGTTTGTGGTGGTTTTCATAGATGATGTACTCATCTATTCTAGAAATTGGACGCAGCACGGACAGCACTTGCGAATGGTTCTGGACACTCTGAGACGACGCAGGCTGTACGCCAAATACAGCAAGTGCGAGTTCTGGTTGAGGGAGGTGACCTTTTTGGGTCATGTGATCTCTGGAGACAGCCTGGCGGTGGACCCCGCCAAGGTCGAGGCAGTGCTCAGGTGGGAGAGACCGCGTTCAGTCACTGAGATTCGCAGTTTCCTGGGACTGGCAGGTTACTACAGACGGTTCATTAGAGGATTTTCACAGATTGCGCGTCCTATGACACAGTTGACCCGGAAGGATGTGCCTTTCGCTTGGACAAGCGCCTGTGAGGCGTGTTTTCTGGAGCTGAAGGAGAGGTTGACCTCGGCTCCCGTGCTCACCATCCCTGACAGTAGTGGCGGGTTCGTTGTGTACACGGACGCTTCCTTGCAGGGGTTAGGAGGTGTGCTCATGCAGAGGGGTCACGTGGTCGCTTACGCTTCGCGGCAACTGAAGCCCCATGAGCATACCTACCCTACCCACGATCTAGAGTTGGCAGCTGTTGTCTTCGCGCTGAAGACATGGAGGCACTACTTGTATGGTGAGACCTTCGAGATTTTTACAGATCACAAGAGCCTCAGATATCTTTTTGACCAGAAGGAGCTCAACATGAGACAGAGACGTTGGTTGTAGCTCCTGAAGGACTACGACTGCAGCATCTCCTACCACCAGGGAAAGGCCAATGTGGTGGCTGACGCCTTGAGCCGTAAGGCACCCGCACGCTTGGCCAGTCTACAGTTACAGAGTTGGAGCCTTTTGGAGGAGGTGGGCAGTCGGCGACCTCTAGAGTTACGAGGGTACTCTGGGGCAGTGACGGTGACACGGCAGACCAGGCCACAGTTGATAGACCACATCATCACGGGACAGATGGCCGATCCGTACTTGCAGTCTTTGCACGACAGAGTACTATCAGGGGACCCAGGGGACTTCTCTTTCACAGACCAGGTGTTACGCTTGAGGGGACGGTTGTGCGTCCCCAGAGACGAGGAGCTGTTGAGAGAGCTCCTGACTGAGGCACACGGTTCCAGATTCACCAAACATCCCGGAAACACGAAAATGTACCATCACTTGAGACGCGAGTTTTGGTGGAGAGGGATGAAGCGGGATGTGGGTGAGTTCATGCAGCAGTGCTTAGTGTGCCAGCAGGTGAAAGCCGAGCATCAGAGGCCTGCAGGGCTGCTTCAGCCGCTTCCAGTGCAAGAGTGGAAGTGGGAGAGCATCACCATGGACTTGGTGGTGGGCTTACCTGTTACCCAGCGAGGACACGACGCAGTCTGGGTAATAGTGGATAGATTGACGAAGACGGCACGATTCTTGCCGATCCGAGTCACTTTGGGACCAACACAGTTGGCAGAGAGGTATATCCGTGATGTGGTGCGACTACACGGAGTTCCGCGGGAGATCGTATCCGACCGGGATACCCGCTTTACGTCCCAGTTTTGGGCTGAGTTTCAGCAGGCTTTGGGGACAAGGTTGAGGTTTAGTACGGCTTACCACCCCCAAACGGACGGACAGTCGGAACGCACGATACAGACACTTGAGGACCTTTTGCGTGCCTGTGTACTAGACTGGAGGGGCTCTTCGGAGGAGCACCTGCCCCTGGCGGAGTTTGCATACAACAGTTATCACTCGAACATCGGCATGGCTCCCTACGAGGCTCTGTACGGACGGAAATGCACGGCACCCTTGAGTTGGGTTGAGGTGGGGACCAAGTGGGAGGTTGGCCCCAGGTTGATCCGACAGAGTCAGGAGGTAGTTGAGCAGATCCACAGACGACTCCGCACTGTCAGGAGCAGACAAAAGAGCTACGCAGATCGCAGACGCAGAGAGGTGCAGTTCGAGGTTGGGGACCACGTCGTCCTTCGTGTTTCGCCCATGAAGGGCTTACAACGGTTTGGGGTGAGAGGGAAGCTCGCGCCAAGGTTCGTGGGGCCCTTTGAGGTCCTGGAGCGAGTTGGACCCGTTGCTTACAGACTTGCCCTTCCCCCGCAGCTTTCTGGTGTGCACGTGTTCCACGTGTCCAACCTCAGGAAGTACGTAGCCGATCCCAACCACGTACTGAGTCACGAGAGCGTCGAGGTGAGCGACGACCTGACCTACCCCGAGCGGCCAGTGCAGATCCTAGACCGAGCCGTCCGCAGGTTGAGACGAAAGCAAGTACCCCTGGTAAAGGTTTTGTGGAGGAGCCAGCGGTACGAGGGGCTACCTGGGAGCCTGAGGCGGCAATGAGGGAGCGGTACCCGGAGCTTTTCGCGGGTACGTCTTTTCGGACCGGCTTCGGTCCTCTCTAAGTTTGTTATGGTTATTTGGACATCTTTTTCCCGCACCCTAGTTGGCGCAAGTTTCGGGGACGAAACTTCCTTTGAGTTTGTTATATTGTAACGGATGTGTGCCCCAGACGTCTTTTAAGACGTCTGGGATCACAACCAGACGTCTGATAAGACGTCCGGGATAGTTTCAAGACGTCTGGAAATCCGTTATTTTCGACACCCGCGAGTCGCCTGCGCGCCTGAGCACGCAGACCGCATATTCCCCATTTTTCTCTCTGCGGCTGCAGGCGGCCTGCCACCTCCTCTCTCCTCTCCGCGCGGCGTTAAAAGGGGCGTGCCTCCCCTCCCGTCTCCACCGTCTCCTTCTCCTTCCTGTGCGCGAGAGCGAGCGGACGCGAGGGCGGCAGCGGCGGCCGCAGTGAGCGCGGAGGTGCGGCGTGCGAGGGCGGAGCTCTGCCGTGAGGGCGAGCTCGCCGGAGCGGCTTGGCCGGCTGGCGGAGGGCCCAGGGGGCGCGGAGCGACGCGGAGAGGGACCTGCAGCGGTCTGAGCAGCAGGAGCGCGAGGTGCGACGTGGGCGGCGTCGCGAGCGGAGGCCGAGCAGGGTTCTGATTCTGGAAAAATTTCCTCCAGAATCAGACGTCTGGGTTGATAGCCAGACGGCAAGGTCGACGTCTGTAAGATCATACAGACGTCTGAAAGGTGAGTTTCCGCTTTCTTCTTCCTTCTTGTCGACTGACCGTACTGAGGAAGGGGGGTTGGCTGTGCGCAGGTTCGCTGACTCGCCATCCTTTGCGAATCAGACGTCTGGAAGTTGTACCAGACGGCGGGAGTGACCTACAGACGTCCGTATGGACCATCAGACGTCTGGGGTATAGGACAGACGTCCCCGAAGACTTCTGGACGTCTGGGAAACCACGCTGAACAGGTAATTCTCTGATCCACCGTTTAAGACGTCTGGAAGGAGTTCCAGACGTCTGATTTTGCACAGTATCGTCTTTCTCGACCCGTTTAAGGCCCGTTTGGGCTCCGTTTTCCGTGATTCGAGTTGCGTTCGTTTCAGAATTAATTCCTCTACCCGTCTACAGTAGCTATATCACTGTTTTGAGACACCCCTTGTGTTTGATCCTTGTGATAGGACCTCGTTCAGTTGCAGTCTTAAGAGTCGCGGAGGCGCGCGGGATTCCCGATCACGCCCCCATTACTCCCGTTGTACCTGGTAGAGTGGCTTTAAGTATTAATAAAATTTGTTAAAGTATGGAACCATAACTAGAACCTAGGACATTGCATGAATCCTAGGAATGAGAAATACATGGAATGATAGTTCCTAGGTGTTGCATGAATCCTAGGGCCGGAAAACTAGATTGTATGGTAGACCCTAGGATATGGCATGAATCCTAGGATGGAAAAACTAGTGGAATGTATAACAATGCAGTCTTGGAAAAATGGAAAGGAATATATGAAGCTGCCTGTAAATTGAGTTCACAGCTGCCTGTTATGAATAAAGAAACATGATTGGGATCATGGTTTGTAAGAACGTGAAACTGGAAAGTAAGACATGAGATGTTCTGGAACCCTACGGGGAAGTAGGAGTAGAACTCCTGAAAAGCGAATGGAATAGAATTGGGGAAGTGAGCTGGCCCTTGAGTACGGAGTACCAAGGAGAGCGACTGTCCCCCTGTTTAGTACAGAGCTGAGCTAGCCACCCCAGGGACCCGGGGGTTAGGACTGGCCACTCTGTACCGACTTGTTGGCCCTCGTGTACGTAGTACCGAGGAGAGCTAGTAGTGTTAAGAGAGTACTAGCTACCCCACGGGCCCCGGGATTCTGCTAGCCTCCTTCACCGACTTATTAGGCCCACTAGGGTAAACTAGGGTAGTTAGGCGAGGGTGCGCGGACTGTGGAGGGGTTGGACCCCTGTTACTGAGAGGGCTCTGCCCTGGTTCCGTGCTGTGCTTTGGGCGCACCCGTTAACGGAAACGACTGACCGCGTGCCAGTGCGGGCTAGCTACCTGTGCGTTTATTGCGCGTGCCGTAGTCACCGTTACGTCTGTCAGTGACCTTGGGGTGGTTGACTGAGGGTAGGATCACCACGGGGGACTCTCCCGGCCAGGAGAGCACCACGTGCTACTTCTACTTTTGGAAAAGACTGCAATCAAGATCATTCCCACGAGGACATTCGAGATCAAGTAAAGGATCTGAGAAACAAATGAAATATTGAGAAAAATTGAAAGATGTGAATAAAGGAAGTAATAGAACATAACAGCTACTGTACACTCTACTGTTGCCTTTAGTTAGTTTGCCACTCTACTCAGCGTTTTGCTGACGCGTTACACTCGTTACCTTTTTCAGGACCAGGTGTTGAGCAGCCAGGGTCGGCGGCTGCAGAGAACGCTGGGCCGAGTAGGGTCCAGTAGAGTTACCACAGCCTGTTGTACCTCTTTTGTTTTCTGTTCTAGTGAGTAGTTTTTGTTTCCGCTGTACCTTCTTTGCCTGCAGTTCTTGTTATATGATAAATGTTGTTTACCGTTGTGATGGTACCTACTGTATTAGTTTCTTTCTTTACTGCTGTACTTTCTTACTGTTAATTATATTAATGCTGAATGTGGTTTATTTTACTGTCTTTTGGTTACTTCCTCGTTGGACGACTAGGTCTTGGGATTAGTCGAGTCGGTCCGGTTCTCGTGTCTCGTAGAGACTCGGGAAACGGGTCGTATCACAGGTTGAACTGGCACATGGCACATAAAGACTCAAGCCATCTCTAAGGTGAATGGATAATAGAATAGCACCAACCCAACGAGAGTTTCACATACGAATGCCTACATCAAGATCTGATGCATGCAATAGCACTATGCGCACGTAGTATGTAGTGTGGCGCTATGAGCACTACACTCAAGGCTACAGTGCACACTGCAACTCCACGTAGAGTATGTGTACATCAACCGTGTGTTGCACATGTCAATGCAAGTGTTGCGCTGCTTTACAACGCAACACTGCATGCGCTTCATGCTGCACATTCCTAGTGATGCTATCCTAAGAGAGAGAAAGGGAGAGAGATCGACTATGGTGGCAACAGAGGATTGATTTTTTTTTTGAAAGAGGAAAAGGAAGATTACCATAGATAGGTAATCATTCAAAGCACAGCAACAGAGGATTGATGTAGGAGAAGAAAGGTGTATGAGCATCAAGAAGGAATCAAACATCGACCTAGTACCATTGCTCTGATACCATGTGAAAGGAAACAAAGTATCTCATCTAAAAGCAAACCCTAGCCTCTCTTATATAGAGAGGAAGGAATATAAAATTGCATATATGTCCATGAAGAAATAGAAAATATTAAAGAACTACAAATAACCCTATCCTAAATGAAGGAAAGCTAGCAATCCATGAACTTTTGGCATGGTTACAAAAACTATCTACGATAGTGAAGACTTGGCCTTCAAAGTGACCAGGGCCCTTTTTCTAAGGCAATAGATCCTAACAATTTGACCTTAGCCAAAAGATAACCATTCTTTTTCTAATGGATTATGGTAGAGAATGAGAAAGATCAAACACATAAGAACGTAGAAGATTTTTTTCCAAGTTTTACCCAATCAAGGGTATGCCCTAGGAGGGAATTAACCCTCAACCTTATTATGCTCTAAAGAGTAATTACGAAGAAAAAGCTTACACTTAGGGCTAGTTTAGAGTTTACGTTGTGGGATGTATTCCACGAGATAAAAACTTGCAAGCAGGGGATATCCCATGTTGGTGTTTATGCGTAACCAAGGATAATTCTATAGGGGTGTTTACGTGAATAGGGGATAAGGTGGGAATAAGCTGGGATTGCAAGGGATTTAAGCATGGCATAACTCATCCCTCATTCAAACTCACGTTTGAGGAAACTCGGGTTTAAGGTAAAACACAGGTTCACTTATTCCCCTTCGTAAACACGGGATATCCCACAAAAACGTGCGATATTCCACAACGTAAATGGGCCCTTACTCTCACCATGCAAAGATCTGAGTTGCTTTGAACATCAACGCTCCAATGTTGCCCTCAAGCTCCTTTTATAGCACACAAGCAAAACTTCTAGAAGGGCACCGACTGATTTCTCCAATAACGAGAATGTTCTCTCAGGGCTAGTTTACTTTTTTTTACAGGGCCTAAGGGCGTTAAACCTTATTTACTTGAGTAGTTAACCTCTAATTTGGTAATCCAGGTTTGGCCACTTTAACACAGGCATGTCTAACACTAGTTACCACTAGCATTAGCCAACCCTGTATAAAGCCTGTTAGGAAATTTACTATTTTTAGGCATTTAGTGAGTTTTCATGTATGCCTCTTAGCCTCTCTATATAAAGAGGGCTAGGGCTTCTCTTTTCAATAAGAAGAATTATTCTCCCACCTAAAATCTCTAAATGATATCAAAGCAGATTTGATCCCATGGGAAAAAAGAAAAAAAGGGGGGGAAGAAAAAACCCTAGAGGGGGGAGGCTCTCCGGCGGCGGCACCATTGTCGACCTCCCTGCTACAGTGGCACCGCCCACAGCAAAAGGAGAAAAAAACACCATGACCGACAAAGATCCAGTACAAACCCCCTTCGCCGCAGAACTCAAGTCCAAAATCTACCCCACCGAAGCCAACATGAGGGGCCGCCGAGGTCAAGAGTCCATCTACATCCTCACCAAGGAGGCCCTCAACGAGCACCGCGTGGTGGACGTACGCACCAAGGAGATCTGGCTCTTAGGTGGCCTCACGTTGACGTCGAAGGCCTTGTTGCACTCGTCGAATCCGAGGCCTATAAAGGCATGCTTCAACGCTGCCCCTATCCTTGATGTTCAGCACGAAGTACCGACTCAAGTCGAGGGCCGTCTCCACGATGGCCTCACGCTAGCCCCAGAGTTGGGGTCCTCAAGTCGAATCTCGCATCTCTCCCCATAGGAGACCACGCCAAGGTGCCAATCCAGATCTAGTCCGACTAGAGCTACTCCCCGCAACGGTACCCCTCGCTCGAACCCCGAAGGGGGATCTTGTAAACGAAGACCTCGCAGACCACTAGGAGTGTCTGCTCTAATGCCTCCTCAGGATTTTGCAGCTACTATCGTTCGCTCCATTTTCAATCAAAGAGAAAAAAAAGGGAATTTTAGGGTTTTTGTGTTTAGGTCATGTTAAGTTGTCTTCTATTTTTGGGCATTTGCATGTAGCCCTTAAAAGTTTAGTTTTTTATCTTTTTGGTCCTTACATGTTGAGTTGAAGACACAAAAGTTGAAGGCAGAACCCGTCTCAAGATGCCAAAGTTCAAGCAACACTCTGACGAACCTCAAGAGAAATCGAGCATTGTCAAGCTCTGTGAGGGCGTACAAGAAGGGGCACCCAGGGTTGAAGGCACGAAGAGCGGACTACCACGTCGACCAGAGTAGTGATTTAAATACCGACAACATGCCGCCGGCATGTCGTCGGCAAGGCTATTTTAGGGAGGGGGCCATGCCGAGATGATTATAGTATCGATTTACAGGTGTGCCGACGACATGTCAACGATTTCGACGACATGCCTCGGTGGTGCCAAATCTGATGCTGCCAAGCGAAGGCGCTACAGCTACATACCAATTTCTGGAATCCTAAGGGCATAGAAGGTCGATATTGAGGAATGTAAGGGTCTAAGGACACACACGGTCATTATGAAATATCTTTATTGTTACACAATCATTACTTTTTGAAAATGATATCATTTTGATTATTTATGCGATTTTTTGTCGACATGTTGTCGGCATGCCCTCGGCATTTCCACGGCGTACCCTCGACATGCCCATCGGCATGGCCATCGAAAAATGGGCATTTCCACGACGTGCCTTCGGCATGCCCACGAAATGCATACTTAGAATTTATCGGCACGGCATCGAAATAAGCATTTTGAACCTTGGACCAGAGTGGATCTTCATTACCTTAAGGATCCAAGTCTTCGTCGTCTCCCACGTCTCGACTTGTAGGGGAGTGTTAGGAAATAAATCAATTAAGTTATTTGATTAGGTAATTTACTATTTTTAGATATTTGGTGAGTTTCCATGTATAAAGAGGGTTAGGGCTTCTCTTTTCAATAAGAACAAGAATTATTCTCCCACCTAAAATACCTACAAAGTCCTACACCACTCCCGCCTCTGACACCCCTCGCATTTTATATTCTTAACACCACTACCAAGTAAATGTCACAGGGGTTAACACCACAACTTAACACCAATTCAAGTAAAAACAATTGTGGGCTAACACCAATTTCACATTTCTTAACGTCACTTTCCTAACCCCCCAAGTAAACTAGCCCTCAATGATTTAATTATCAAATAACAACTCAAGCTTGCAATCCAAGGTCAATGCTAAAGTCCTAGAGAACCAAATAAAAGTAAAGGTGGGAAAGGAAAGAATATAAAGATCAAATCAGACATGTAATGCCAGAGTTTTGCCTAATTTTAACTTCAGCAGTCAAGCCTTAACCAACCTGATTTTACCTTTGGAAATCAAGTTGTAATCAGGGATTCGGCTTATCTCTTTGAATCCCTTAATGTTATGAGATCTAAGGGGTTTAAGGGAGTCGTCCATTGATTCGTGATGATCCTTATATTTGGAGGGTTTAGGAAGCCTCAAGAAAATGGCATTCCAACCTGATTTCTCTTCCAAAGATCAAGTAATACCCCATTCAACCTGATCTTTAATTCAGACGACACAAAACGGTTGCCTTAGAAATCTCTCCATGATTAGGCTAGACAAAGGTATTTCAAGGATTTCACTTCTTTAAATCTCAAAATGTTATTCTCAACTATTATGTATGACATCCAACAAATGTGTTGCTACCGGCTAGTTAGTCTTTAGATTCCTCAATGAATGCCTCAAGCCAAGCTTATTGTCCTTCGACTTAAGGGCCGGCTAGTCTGGTCTAGAGGCCCATTAACACTTGGATACCTAAACTAATTACGCCTTGTACTTAAACACATGTCATATGCACAATGCTCAAGGATCTTTCCATCATCACAAAGACCATCAACTAGCCACTGTTTGTAAATAAAGCTACTAAATGTGTGGCAGTCATGCTGCTATGGGGATGATAGTTAGGAAATCGGTTAAGGTAAAAGGCATCTAGAATGTCCCTTACCAAGGACTTAAGTCCTTGGATGTATTTTCTCGCCATTGAAGTTTCCCTTAGTAAATAGGATGTAGCATTAACCTAAAGAAAGTACATGATTAATTTACTTGGGAGACTATTACATTAGGAGCTAAACCAACATCCATCTTAGCAGATTTTGCAATTTTAATTCCCTTTAGAAAATAGGATGTAGCATTGACCTGAAGGAATACATGATTAATTCGCTCAAAGGAGACTGCTATATTAGGTGCTAAACTAGCATCCATATTGATGGACGTTAAACAATGTCCACATGATGATACCTGTAAGGAAGTAGATGCTAGATATTTTTGGAGGATTGCCAGGTAAATTACTTTGTCATGATCATGTGCCAAGATATTTCCTTAACTATTAGAAAAGTAAGCTTGTGGAGAAACCTACAAAGTTATACCAAGATGCAGCTATAACTAAGGATGAGCATTGGGCCGACCCAAACCCAAGCCCAAAATTAACTTAGGCTGAGCTTGGGTTGTAAATATGACCCATTTATTAAATGAGTTGGACCTTGAGCTAAGGCAACCCATACCTAACCCAATCCATGTGGCCCATTTATGGTATCGGCCTAAGTACCGGCCTATTGACTCAATTACATCAATATATATCATATATGTATATATAATTCATACTGTATATCAAAACATACACCATACGTTATTGAGAGGATTGATGGTTAGTTTAGTGCTACATTGGAAACTATGGCAGTTTGTGTGTGTGATGGCCTATAAATAGGCATGTACTCCCATTTCCTTCAAGAAGAAATACAAAGAAAACACTCCCGTAAGGCGCTTCTCCCATGATTTTCTCCCCGCTCCTCGTGAGTAGGGTTTCCACGTAAATCTAAGTATTTTGTGATGTTTATATCATTTGATATTTATGCTTTCGCGTTATTTAAATATTTCAACTTGGTATCAGAACAGTTCTTTCTTAGGTTATCATTCCATTATTTTTAGACTATCAACTTTATCTTTCTTGCGAGTTTTTTGTTCGTCTAAAGAGAAGACAATCTTCAGACGAAGAAGAGAGATCTTGCGAGATCTCTAGTGGCTCGACGTAAGGGAGTCCAGCAAGACAAGGTGATCAAGGAGAGGGCCTGCGCGGATCGGGCGTGGGCGCATGCGGTGGTGTTAGCCATTGCGGTACCCGCAGTGGCTACAATCGTGACCGACGTGATCTCGCCGAAGGTGTTGATGGCGATTGGCGAAAGCAGCGTTTACGTTAATGGCCTCTGAGGACGAGGCGAAGGATGACAGCGGCGATGAGGCGACCGAGTGGCGTCGATCTTGCGACTCAGGCAAGCGTAGGTCGTAAAGGTGGGATCGTGGGGGCCATGAAACACCAGCAGGCGGCAAAGGTAGCTCAACCACGACCGAACCCTAAAAGTGGCGGTAAAGGAGGCCCCCTTTCGCTCCAATGGCGACCGCGCGAGGAGACGACACAGGGGTCACACGCATAACGCATCCTCTCCTCGGG
The DNA here is from genome assembly GCA_037157565.1 of Thalassia testudinum. Lineage (NCBI taxonomy): Eukaryota > Viridiplantae > Streptophyta > Magnoliopsida > Alismatales > Hydrocharitaceae > Thalassia > Thalassia testudinum. The sequence continues at coordinate 82,775,146 of JAZHRO010000024.1, forward strand.
CACAGTGCTGCGAAAGGTGAGGCTGGCGATGTTGAGGAGACCATCGGACACGCTATGGCGGAGGACCTGGAAGGAGCCCCCCACCTCGGCGATTGATAGCATGGGCAAAGATAGAGCACTAAAGGAGGCAAGGTCGCGTTTCCGGAGGTCACTACAGAGATCTCGCACCGTGCCTAGCACAATCGCGAAAGTCTCAGGAGTTTGATTAGGTTTCTTTTGCTATGAAGCTTCTCACATTCAAAAGCAAAAAAAGGAAAAGAACAAGAAGATGGCAAGTGATGTAAACATGTTTACACTACTTAAGATGTCTATTTATGCATGTTCTTAAGCATAGGATTGCATTACATACTATAAATATTCCATAACATGCATCATTTTGCATTTAGATTAGTTTGAATAAAAGGAGGTTAATTATCTCCTTTTATGTTCATGGACAGGGCAAACTTTTTATCGGGACCTCGAATCGAACATCCAACCACACAGATGTGATCAAGGCGACAATTGGAGTTCAACAACTCCAAGATCGCCATAATCAGACATCTGTAGCATCAGATAGAAACCAAGGAACCCTAGAAGAGCAAGGGCCAAGATGGTGTGAATCCGCACTTCAAACGACAAATCCGACCGCACGGATGGATTCGGATCGACGATCGCAGCTTAACGGCACGAAAATCGACTCAATCCAACAACCGTGGCACCATCTACATCATCCAGAAGATGGGCAGCCAAGATAGCACCACGTGACGCCATCTCGGCCGCCCAATCATCCGCACGCACCCGCTGAAGGCATCCGCATCAACGTTTCCCCGCCGTTGGATCAAGATCCAACGGCTAGGACGCATCCGCGCTTAAGTTAAGCGCCCACCCATCCGCGCGCGTAGTGCAGAGGGCGAGAACGCTTAACTGAGGCGCTGGCGCAGGTTCGAATCATAGAGGCAAGCAACCAGGCACGTTGACCGCTCGATCATGATCGAGCTGTCGCGTACACGCAATAGCGCTCACGCCGTATCGCATGCCCGCACGTGACACGGCATCACACGCGTGAGCGAGCCTTAAGGAGCGGGCGAAGAGGCGAGTTAAAACGTCCGATCTCACGATCAGACGGCTAGGATCAGCTGAATATGGAGCGTTCGTTACGCGCGAGCAGAAGAACAGGCGCGCGCGCTCCACCACGTCGCCCATGGTGGGCCTTTAGCAACGGTTTATCCGTCACTAAAGACCCCTTATTTAATGTTTTAAGATTTAAAAGATCAATTTACCCTCATTCCTTGCAACTATAGAAGCAGACCTCCTCCATACGAAATCTTCATCCCTTCCTTCTCTTCTCCCCAAAGCTCAAGAGAAGCTTGTCCCACACCCGGGATGCTTCTCGTCAGATAAAGTCAAATTTTCGTCCCCCTTTCGGAAGCAGATCCCACGACGACGACAACGTGCTACCCCGTTCCCGTTCTTCCTGCTTCGTCCTCCTTCGTCCTGCTCCGCTTCCCGACTTCCAGGTGTCGTCCTGTCCGACTCGTCCTCCAAGCAACCATCGAGGAGGATATCTCTCTCCCCATTTCTTTTACTGCTTTCTAGAGTAGATTTACTACTTTCTCGTGTAATCATTTTCCCGCTTTCTAGTCGTAATAAGTAGTGTAATGAACAATCTCGTTGTTAATGGATTCCATGTTGATTCTATATCTCTTTTTGGTTTTTGTTTGTAATATTCTCTCTTTCACACACTCTTCTATTTATTGTAAATAAATAGATAATTTCTAATCAATTAATCTACTTCGTGACAAATAAAACATATGCGTATTTTCAAATCAAACGTCAGCCTCCCTGAGTTCGACCCGGGATTTCTATTCCGGTATAAATTTTATTTGTTGAACACGAGTTATTCACTTTCATACTATGACGACAGGTTTTTCAAAACCAAACACATTAGCGTAACAACTCGTAGCGTTCAACATTTTGGCGCCGTTGCTGGGGAGGCGACGCTCTTTGATTTTTTTCGCATTTTCTAACTTACAAATCATTTACCTCACTTCTCTCATTTCTTATTGTGATTGCAGGTACCCTTTCGAGACGAGCAAAAGCAGTAGATTGGAGTAAAGTGTTGTTGAAGGTTCTATAAGTTATCTCTCACCTCCCACCCATTAGTTTTCATTTCATCACATAATAACACAAACATCAATCAACCTAGGTGTTCTTATAAACTCTAAGGTTAGTTTTGTTTATTTGTTTGACATCCACACCTGCCTCAACCACCACAATTAAAAAGAAAATAAAAAAATCTCATAGAGGTACACAACCTCATCTGATTTTCAAACTCAACCGGTAAACCGATCTTTGGAGCCGGTAAACACATCCAAACACATAATTGAATAGAAATCAGATTAAGTAATCATTTGTGTGCCTAATTAAGCTGTGCAACAGGACAATTGTTTAAGTTGTTTGGGTCGCACCACTTCAATTAAAATCAACTCATCAAGTAGCACCACTTAGGTTCAACTCTTAGGGATTTACCAAGCACTCCACATTCTTTTAAGCTTTAAAGGAAAACATCTTCACCTGTGCTTTCAAAACCTGGTGTGCCAACAAAACTTGTTTGAAAACACCTAAAGTTGAATCATAAAAACTACTAAGCAAGATTTAAATCCTAAAATTCATCGCATCAAAAATAATCTTACTTGAAAACCATTAATTATGTACGCACACGCAAATCAATCAATCATTAAGGACACAACCCAGATAAAGGGCCCATCACATTCCAAAGCACATTCAAACCTAGCCTTAAATAAAACAGAGTAGACGTTGGCCTTAAGGATTCGACTCGCTCTTCAGAACCCAGAACGAGATTATTTTCGATTAGTCTATTTCTACTGTTCAATATGATATCTAGCTATGGGAGTAGAATCAAACAATCGCGGCTATGGGATACACTAGGAACCGGAGGCGCAAGCCGAAATAAGAACCTTCTCCCCAGTCCCTCGGATTGAACAGACAGAAATATATCAAATCGTTCCTTTATCTTAAGACGGGTTGTGGAAGTCTGTAGGTCTTTAGGCTAGCCCACTTAAGGACAGCTTTGATTGCTTATATTACAGGACGTCTTTCTTCCTCCTGTCTCTCATGAATCCTTCCACATATTATACGCATTCCTGTTCTTTCCCTCCTGTTTTGAATTATCCTCAACATGACGATTATCCCGACTCGTACTGTAATCAACCATCAGTTGGTTGGGATAACTCCGATTGGGGATACAGTTCCATACCTCCGTGTTTAGGGTCTAGCCTTGAACACTATGATTGTGATTTCTATCCTTCTCAAAGCCACATCGATTATAGATCGTCAACCTTTCATAGACAACCTAATACAATCTACAATCAAGAAAGATATACTGATCCTTACCCATCCTCTGATTACATTGCCTTTAGGTCATCACCGCCTTTTGAACAATCCGAAATGACCTATTATCAGGAAGGGTATAACGAATCTCAATTCGTTAACTCCTCTGCACTGACTCCAAACCTGCCCAACCTTGAACCAACTCATTTGATTCAGGGTAACCAAGTTCAAGATAAGGTTTTGGCTAACTTGAGGAATATCATACAAACTTTAGAAGTTCAGCCAACACCTTGGATTGAAAGATTGGAGCCCCTGATTGAAATGATTGATGATTTGAATAAGTAATTGTTAGATTGGCTCTAGGATGTTAAGGATAAGAACCCGGGTGAGTTTCTACTTGGGAAGTTAGCGAAATTAAGGATGAGATTTGTGGTTGCTTTAGTTTAATCCTTGGATGATTCCCAGGATGAATCCCATCAAGAGAGCCAATGTCAGAACCAACCTAGGCACCTGTAGGGGGACATGCATTACAAGGCTGACCAGATTGAATTAGAGCAACCAATTAAGGATGATTTGATTTCTTCACCTAAGATCCTTGAGCCAGGGTATGACGAAACGTATGTCTCCATGGATTAGAAAGTGACAGATGATTTTGGGACATACATTAATATGGATCTTGATTTCTTTGATTCTGATGGTGAAGATTCAATTTGCGAAGTCTCACGCGAGTTTACAGAATATGATTTCTGTGAGACGATTGGGCCTGAGAAATCTAATAGATCATTTAAAAGCCCAATAACTGAGGAAGCTGACTTTATTAGGGCACACATTACGGATCCATAATTACATTTTCTGGAGGATTCAATCAAATGCCCTGATTGTCAGTTACACCCTATTGAGCTTATGGATTATTTTGCTTTTTAGATAACTAGACCCAAGTCAATTCTGATTCAGCCACATCTTTTAGACTTAGAAATTTCAGACTGGGTGATTAATATGCAAGAGGTCCCAGAATTTAACATTCTGATTGAGGATAGGAGTTGGGAAGTTCTGATTTGGGAACTTAACTCCAAAGGAAGTAGAAGACTGCGTTTAAGGGTTTCATTTCATCTGAAACCATCAAACCACGACCCTTACAACATCTGTTCTGAGGATATCCAACCCAAACACACATTCATTGATTATCATTTGGAGCTTGAATTTTCTGTAACCCGACTTTTTAGTCTTGAGTTGCATCCTCATAAATTGCAGGCTCAACCCAGCTTGCATACTGATTTTAGGTTTTGGGTAATTTTTATCCAGAATCTGAGATATTCTCGATTATGGAATATGGGTCTGCACCACAATCTGGTCCACATCTGTGAACCTCTGCTAGCAGGTCAGAGGATTCTTTTCTTTATTCTGATTCTAACATGCACATGTGAAATCTTTATTTCTCTTCTTTGTATAATGTGCCTAGCTGAAGGCATTAAATTCAATACGTATACAGTTCTTTTTAGTTTTTATCTCGGAGCGGACCCGACATTCACGCAATTCAGATGCTTTCTACTCTATTCCACTCTGTTTTATGTCTTTTAATACAATGACATTGCATTAGATAGACATGGGGTGGATATTCATCTCTGAATTTATTCGTCAGCTCCATATATTTGTTTTATTTTTTTCTTTTATAAAAAAAATTGAAATTTGAAAAGAGAACTTAGGTTTAAGAAAATTTTCAATCTTAGGAAATATTACATTATGATCTGAACACAATGACCCTTCAGGTCTACAGACTTAATCAGCCTATATATCCATTAAAATGTGAATTTGCTTTTCGAATCCTCGTCAACCGGAATTCTATTTTAATTGGAGTAAATAACTTTGGGTGATAAGTACACGACTTATCAACCCGCCCTCTGATTTGAGGGAACTTTAAGCCTAAAGCATCTACACATTTTCTTGTCACTGACTCATTAATCGGCGGTTCTAACGGAAATTGGGTAGCTAATGAACCTTCTAGAGTGATATGGCCAGCAAGTTATCGTGGGTAACAGCCCATAGGTAAGTTTTCCAGAGCCCAGTCACTGGACCTTTTTATTTTTGCTGCCTTTAGGTAAATTTCAGACAAGGGAAGCCACCTACTTAAAAAGAGAAAAAAAATCAAAAAGAAAAGAAAAAGAAAAGGAGAAAAGAACAAAAAAAGAAATAAGCTACACTTTGCCGCACGAGTATGGCTAGTAAGTAGTCGGTGGCAACAGATCATCGACCGGTTGTCAAAACCCAACTCAAGAAATGCACTGAAAAATCCCAAAACACTTACGAAGAAGTAGAGAAGTAGAATAAACCAGGGAGATATACACTGGATTGACCCTTGTGTTGACCCTGTAAAAATAAAAGGAGAAAGCTACCGGTTGTAAAGATACACCTTTAGGTAGAATTCTCTTTTTAAAATCACCTATAGGCGTAGAAATCCGAATTCCGTTTTAAATGACGGTCAATGAGTCTATCACATTCACAATAAGATGCTTAAATCTTAGGGTCCTCATTAAAGCCTGGGTGAGTTGAATGGCCGTAGAAAGCCACTCGTAAACCCTAAAACCTGAAAATTCAAAAAAGAAATTAGAAAAGAGGAAAAAGAGAAATTTTTCTTTGAATAAGGAGAGGGCTTGAGGCGATCTGCATTTTGGCAGATACTCAAGTACTGTTGTGTCTTTGAAAGTTCAGATCCTAAGTAAACATTTTCTTAATGATTGAAAAAAACTCATGCCCAACTAATCCAACCTAATTCTTTTATAAATAGCATGTAGTTTTTGCTAGAGACTAGCAAAAGATAGGAATAGGGGTATGATGTAAACATGTTTATACTAATTAAGATGTCTATTTATGCATGTTCTTAACCATAGGATTGCATTATATATTATAAATATTGCATTACATGCATCATCTTGCATTTAGATTAGTTTGAATAAAATGGAGGTTAATTGTCACCTTTTATATTCATGGACAGGGCAAACTTTTTATCGGGACCTCGGATCAAAGATTCAACCATATAGATGTGCTCAGGACGACGATTGGAGTTCAATGACTCCAAGATCGCCCTAATCAGGCATCTGTAGCATCAGATAGAGACCGGGGAACCCTAGAAGAGCAAGGACCAAGATGGTGTGAATCTGCACTTCAAACGACAAATCCAACCACACGGATGGATTCGGATCGACGATCGCAACCTAACGGTACAAAAATCGACTCAATCCGACAACCGTGGCACCATCTACATCATCCAGAAAATGAACGGCCAAGATGACGCCACATGGCACCATCTCGGCTGCCTAATCATCCGCACACAACCACTGAAGGTGTCTGCATCAACGTTTCCCCGTCGTTGGATCAAGATCCAACAGTTGGGACGCATCCGCACTTAAGGTAAGCGCCCGCCCATCCGCGCACGTAGCGCAGTGGGCAAGAGCACTTAACTGAGGCGCTAGCGCAGGTACGATTTGCAGAGGCTAGCAAGCGGGCGCAGTGAGCGAGCGCGATTGATCGCTCGATCGCAATCGAGCGGTCGTGCGCGCACAATAGCGCTTACACCGTATCGCACGCCCGCGTGTGATGCGACATCACACACGCGAGTGCACGCTAAGGAGTGGGCGAAGAGGTGAGTTAAGCCGTCCGATCTAGGATCAGCTGAACATGGAGCGCGCGTTACGCGCGAACAGGCGAGCAGGCGCACGCACTCTGCCACACGTCGCCCACGATAGGTCTTTACCGACGATTTTATCCGTCACTAAACACTCCTTATTTAATGTTTTGAGATTTAAAAAACTAATTTACCCTCATTCCTTGCAACTATAAAAGGAGCCCTCCATACGAAATCTTCATCACTTTCTTTTCTTCTCTCCCTGTCCAAAGCTCAAGAGAAGCTTGTCCCACACCCGGGATGCTTCTCGCGAGATAAAGTCAAATTTTCGTCCCCCTTTCGGAAGTGGATCCCACGACGACGACGACGTGCTGTCCCATTCCGGTTCTTCCCACTGCGTCCTCCTTTGTCCTGCTCCACACCCCGACTTCCAGGTGTCGTCCCGTCCAGCTCATCCTCCAAGCAACCATCGAGGAGGATATCTCTCTCCCCATTCTTTTTACTGCTTTCTAGATTAGATTTACTGCTTTCTAGTGTAATCATTTTCCCACTTTCTAGTCGTGATGAGTAGTATAATGAACAATCTCGTTACTAGATTCCATGTTCATTCTACATCTCTTTTTGATTTTTATTTGTAATATTCTCTTTCACACACTCTCTTCTATTTATTGTAAATAGATAGATAGTATCTAATCAATTAATCTACTTCATGACAAATAAAACAAACATGTATTTTCAAATCAAACGTCCAGCTCCTGAGTTCGACCCGGGATTTCTATTTCGATATAAATTTTATTTCTTAAACACGAGTTCTTCGCTTTCATACTACGACGACAGATTTTTTTAAACCAAACACGTTACCGTAGCAACTCGTAACGTTCAATAGCAGGAAGAGTTAAAGAAAAAAAACAAAGGCAAAAAAAATGGTAGGAAGAGTTAAAAAAAACAAAAAGAAAGAAAAAAAAGATAGAGTAAAAAGTCGAGAAAAAATCATTAAAAAAAAGATGATGAAATTTATGTTTAAGAGATGGAGAAATCTTCTCTAGTTTTTCAAGTTTTATTTTCTTCTTTCTATCATTGTCTTCCTTCGTACGAGTATGGGAGAAAGGTGGAGTGCGAAAGCCATTATAGTCACCCCGTTTGGTAGTCTCGTTACAATCCAAAGGCATGATAGCATTCTCCAGCAGTTGAGGTAATATTGAATATCGCTACGGACTTGTTTTCTAGCTGATCTTCACATGAGAAACTAAACTCTGGAAGGTCCAGAGTTTCGAGGTCTCCAAAGAGAGGGAGATCCATTTTCAAGGTCTGCAGAGGAAGGGCCCAATTTGTTTCTACGTGAGAGATGCAGCTTCGAGGTCTTCAAAGGAAGACCCCTTTCAGGGATACTAAACGAGGAGCCACCAGCACGAGATCTTCAGAGCCAGCTACAATTCGTCCAGCAACTCCAACCCGTGTTCCCGCCTACAAGCAAGAGCCAGTCGAGAGTGTTATTTGGTCTGCTGTGTAGAGTGGATTTGTGTTACAAGCAAAGCATTCCATGCTCCAGCTTGGGGCGAAATGTTGAGAGGATTGATGGTTGGTTTAGTGCCACATTGGAAACTGTGGCACTTTGTGTGTGTGATGGCCTATACATAGGCATGTATTCCTCTCATTTCCTTTGAGAAGAAATACAGAGAAAACATGCCCATAGGGCGCTTCTCCCATGGTTTTCTCGCCGCTCCTCGTGAGTAGGCTTTCCACGTAAATCCAAATGTTTTATAATATTTATGTGCTTTGATATTTATGTTTCCACATTATTTAAATATTTCAATCTACATTAAACATTAAATAACATAAACTGCTCTTGTTATTTTTTCATCAACAAAACCTTCAAACCCCCGTACTCCATGCAACTGCAAGTTATGCAATCTTACAATCCTGTTTAAACTAAATATGAATCATTGACTTCTTACCATAAAGTGTGACATCTAAGCTTAAACTACATGGGAAAACATAACATGAGCACTTTTATTTTTTATTGTAATTTCCCCTACTTGATTAAATTTGCTTAACTTGTCATATGCGATATATGTAGAATATTCAATCTAAATATTTGCAATGAAGTTACTGAATCATTTTTATTGCACGTGCACCCACGAGAACTCAAAGATCTTTTAATCTACACAAAAGATAAATATAATAACTGTCATTTACATTGCTGAATTTTTTTTTACTTGTACAAATCATATAGTTGCTCTTAACTTTTCTTTTTTTGAAAAGGTGTTGCTATTACTTTTAAAATAATTATTTATGTGAACATCAATGAAATAAATAACGATGCCATAAATAAATAGGCCAACCAGATCCTATGTCATTTGCAAATATCTAAGTTCACCCAGATCCTTCATCACAAAAGCTTTAGCCAACTTCACCACAGCTATCCCAACAACGTCATCCCCAACAAGGATGAGATCAACATAGACAAGCAGTGCAACAACTCCCCTTGAGTTCTTCCTTACAAAGAGAGAATGATCAGCAAAAGACCTCACAAACCCCATGGTCTGTACCTCCTGATGCTATGTATGTTGTCTGTATGTAACAGGTAACCTGTATGCATGAGTAATCTATGCAGCTTGCCTCGTAGGAGTCTCTGTAGTAGTGATAACCACACTGTGTGTAATAGGAATATGCTCCAAAGGAACTAATGGAACAAGCATAGGAACTAAGCCACCCTCGAACATCACTTGATGACCATCAATAGAGAAGTAAGGAATAGGCTTCTGGAAAATGACATCTGCAGTAACATAATGCTTCTTGCCTCATGGGTCATAACATCTGTATCCTTTCTGGGTGCTATTGTATCCTAGAAAAACACTTCACTACCCTCGGAGCTAGCTTATCTCTGTCGGGTCCTAAAACATGGATAAAGGCTACACAACAAAAAATACGAGATGGTATAGTAAACCGTTCTTTCTCTAGATGAACTTACCATGGAACCTGTTCCTAAATAGCTGAGTTCAGCAACCTATTAATCAAATAGCATGCAGTTAACACTGCATCTCTCCAGTAAACCTGACACATTATGCTGAATAAGTAATGTTCTAGCCACATTTAACACATAATGGTGTTTCCTGTAAACTACGTCATTCTGCTACGAAGTATGAGAGCATGATGTTAAGTGAACAATCCCAAGAGATCTGTAAAAAGATTCTAACTTGGTTGTACAGAACTCTAAGGTATTATTAGATCGTACAATTTTCACAATGGCAGAAATTTGAGTCTTTATTTGTAAAATAAATATCTCAATCACAAACCCAACATCTAATTTATTCCTTAATAAAAATAACCATGACATCCTGAAAAAATCACCCACAATAAGTACATAAAATCTATGACCAAGTCTATCTGACACTCTAATAGGATCCCATACATCCATATGCAATAAATCAAAAACTGCAACAAAACTCTGAGAAGAACCGGAAAAAAACTAGCTCTATATTGCTTTCCCAACTGACATGCATCACACAAGCCTATCCTATGAAGGGTGCCCAAGACGATGCCATTGAAGAGTTGTACCAACACTAAAAGCGACCTTGCCCAACCACATAGCCGCAAAAGAATTATGGATCAAGAGATAAACACCCCCCTCCTTATATCCACTGCAAATCATCATCCCCATGAGTTTGTCTTGAAAAATATAACCCAACTTATCAAAAATAGCACAACAGTCCAAGTCTTTTGTTATTCTGCTAACTGACAAAAGACTAATCAAAAAATCAAGAACATAAAGAACATTAGGCAGAGTTAGTAAAGGAGTCATTGCCACATATCCTCTGCCATGTACTCTACACTATCTATCATCTGCCACCTGAATAGATATACCAGAAGGAACAGTCTGAACCTATATAAAACTTGTCTGATCACCACTGAGATATTGGGAGGCTCTTAAGTCTACTAACCACAACGCACTGTCAGAAATACCACTAACAGAGATATAAGTAGAACCTATACATGAGAAGGCCAATCCAACAGAATCAGTAGTAGTAGCAGTCTCTCGGGTCAACTAGGCGAGATGCTGGACAACATCATAGTCAGCACGTGACACCGTGTCGCTCGCCTCCTCAGAAGAGATAATTTAGTTGGCCATAAGAGGTCAACCATGCTTTAACCAGCAAGAGGCCTCTAAGTGACTAACCTTGCCACAATGCGAGAATATGGTGCAGGGTCTGCCAGTCGTGCCCCAACCATCATGATCTCTCCCCCTAGTAGATGGAACTCCATGTCCACTACGTGCAGTAGCCACTAAGGCAGAAGTCTATCCAACATCTGACAGGGATGGTTTAACAACCACCCTACTCACCCAATCATATGCTTCCTGAAGTAATGGAAGCTCAACAAGAGTCAGGATCCACGACCTAACAGCCTCATAATCTAGTTCAAGTCCATATAGGAACTGAAGGACTGCATACTCCTTCATGTGCACCCTCTGAGGGGCACAAGTGCAAACAAGACAGCAGGCATTATACTTCTCCAAGAGCCTGTTCAAAGCAACATAATACTGGGACAATGACCGGACCTCTTACTTCAGACCACCAATGGCATAGTGAATCTCAAAAAGTTTGCTGGAATTCTTCTCGTGAGAATACGTGTCACCCAAAGAATCCCACATCTCCTTGGTCGTCTTGTAAGACATAATCCCATCTCCAATCTGAGGCTCCACAGAATTCATGATCCAAGCACGGACCATTGCATTATCTTTCTTCTACATGGCATCTTTTCCTGTCTTGTCTTATGGCTCCAACTCCATCAAGATGTGTTTCTTATCATGTCCCTCGATAGTCATAAGAAACGTCTAAGATCATCTGGCATAGTTGGTCTCATTCAACTTGGCGATAGGAACAAAGGAAGTTTCGTAACTCCCGATGTCTGTAACGGTAACCGATGACACCTCCAAAGAGCTTGAAGAGGCCATCATGCCTTAGGACTGTCAAAAGATGCCACGAATGCGATTTGAAATCAATATTCAAATCTGGAAAACTCTGAAATCAGAGAGAACACGATCTCTTGACTATGAAATCTAAGATCTAGACATCCTAGATAACATCTCAAGGGTCACAAGCACCCCTTAGATCAATACTTAGCATAAGTTAGGATATGGGGACAACCCTAACACCGCCCCTAAGGGATGATACCCCCCCTTACCGGTAAGATCCAGCCACCAACAGCAACCACCACCTGCAGCAGTAGCGGATGGCAGCAGCAAAAGCCCCTACTAGGTGCACGTAGGGAGCCCTTAGGAGTGGCGCTGCCTTGCTGCGTGACACGCATAGGCCCTGTTGGGGCTACGTAGGCCCTGCTGGGCTACGCTGCTCCCTCTGGAGGTTGGCGGCAGCTTGGCAGGGGCGGCGCCCTGCTGGGAGAAGGCCGACGAGGGGAGATCTAGGGTTAGGGTGGACAGGTTTTAGAGGTTAGTGCGGGCAGGATACCAGAGCGCCGATCTAGGATCGCCACTCTAATACCAAGTCGGAGAAAATGAATAATCTTATTTCTCAAATGAAACCCTACACCTCTTTGTATAGAGAGAGGTGTTGGGTAGATTGCAAAAAAAGCAAAGGACAAAATAAATAATAAAATAGTCCAAAACTACAAAGAAAAAAGGATAACTAGAGTATTATGCCAACAAGTGCATAAGTATAGCATATAAACATAATAGCATATAGATATAGTGTGTATGTGTAAATGTGCGAAACTGTAAACACACACCTAGCATATGTATTAATGCACATATGTCTAAGCATTGACATATCACATATATTATATATATGCATGCATAACATACCATACTTTGGTTATAGTGTGTTTATCTATGTATATATGTATGTTTGCATATATTTATGCATATGTATTATATATTCTTTAGCATCCCATTTTTGTCAGGCGAGTGCCTAATGCCTTGAGCATTTTGGACCCCCCTCGCCTTTTAGCGCCTCTTGCCTTTGACAGATCTAAAGTCATGATTAAGAGAAATCCTAAGTTAAGGAGATCTCATAACTCTTGATTTAAAGTTCAATAGTTAAGGAAGAGCCATAGGCTCTATCCAACCCACCAAGGAAAGTGTTGGCTAGAAGAGGGTCACTCCCTCAGTTTATCTCATCTACTCAGCCAGATTCATAGAATCCAACCAGATAATAGTGACAGTCAATTCACACACAAAAGGCTAACCTAGGAATTTTAAAAAAAAACTATCGAAGAGTTGATCAAAAATCTATAGGAATTTACAAGTCCAATAAGGCACATCTAACATCGAACACCATCACCCTATCTTAAGGTGACAACTTAAAAGTGTGGATCATGGTGAGCGAGATCCCTCCTAGTCCTAAACAAGTTTACACTTGTGGACTGACACTTTAGGAAGTAATGATAAGATCTACCATACAACGTTGAGGGCATGATTCCAAGAAATCTTCACTTAAGTAACTCTAAAAGCACCACATAGTATGAAGCTAAACTTAGACTTCCATTCAAGAGTTAATGGAATATTCTCGTGGGAATTTTTTCCTTTTATTTATTACATCTTTGAAAAATAAATAAATAAACAAACAAAATACTTTCCTCTAAATAGCTTCCATTTTTGCTCCTTTAATTTCAAACATGTATATTCCTATTGGCCATTTGGCTCACACTACTTGCTTGTAAAACCACTTCAGGTTAACATTTAAAAAAAAAAAGTGAGCTGATTAACATGCCACTACGGAATGCACATGTCCAAGTAAGACATGTGAGAAACCGCAGATTAACCCCTCTAGTGTTATCTCAAGGAATCCATTAGGAACCTGACGCACCGATGAGCCTCAAGAAAGTTCTCTTTTTGATGATCACAACAGACTTGGTGCTGGATAAACTTTGTTGCACATAGGATGACAAAGTAGTTAGTAGTTTAATGTAAATTTCTTTTTGACTCAAGGGACCTAATGTTTAAACCTTATGTAACTCCCTTGAGTGACTGTGCAAATTACTTTTTGAGGATGTTTTTATAAAGCTTGTTTTATGCAATAGCACTTAAATGAATGTAAATAGTTTCGTTTTGAGAATTATACTTAAATAGTCTTTTTGTTATTGAACTCTTTTATGTTGGGTTTTTCTTTAAAGTCTTGCGTTTGGTTTGGAATCAAAAAGAATTACAGGAATCCTTGTAGCAAATTTCCAATACACTCTCAAGCAACTACCATGGAGTTTGGTACTTGTCATCCAAGGCATGACAGACATGGTATCTATTAGTGCATAAGCATAATGGTAATTGATTTTGATGATAACAAAACATATAATTGTTATATTATTCTTGGAAAATTGACATTTCAAGAACAAGGAATCAAAGCAAAGCAAGGAAGAAAAAGCCAAGTTGAAAGCCAAGAAGAAAGAAGCAAAGAAAGGAAGAACAAGCTTAAAGTTTAGCTCTTTAGTCTTTTATTGTTTATTTATTTCAATTGATATATTTTATCTTTCTTTATTTAGACATGGTATAAAGAGCCCAAGTATGATATCCCACTCCTAAACATCCATACATAACCTTAGGACATTTAGACAAAAGAATAGAATCAAATTAAAAATCCAAAATGGAAAACACACTACCTAATCAGACGTCCAATATCCTTGTCAGACGTCTACAAATCCAACCTTTCCCCTAAACATCTCTTGTAGTGTTTGCTGGGAGCCAAACGTTTGCCTTGGGATATCAAACGACCATCCCAACAATCAAAAGTCTTATAGGTCCCTTAGACGTCCAATAAGATTATCAAACGACTTATAGCTACCCGTTGGAGCTTGAAAACTTAAATCTAGGAAGATCTTGTGTCGAAAGCCTAAATCTTAAAAAGATTTCCATATCAGCTAGCCAGGCCAACCCAACCCAGCTCGAGGCATAACCCAATTAGGCCAGCCCAAGCCCAAGCCCAAAATTAAGTTGGGTCGAGCTTGGGATGTAAATATAGCCCATTTATTAAATGTGCTGGGCCTTGGCCCGAGGTGACCCAAACCCAGCCCAGCCCATGTGGCCCATCTATTGCGTTGGCCTAAGGGCTAGCATATTAGCCCAATTATATCAATACATATCATATGTGTATATATATTCATAATATATACCAAAATATATATCATATATGCATGGTATATTATACATTAAATAAACATAGATTGCTCTTGCTATTTTCCACCAACTAAACCTTAAAACCACTGTGCTCCTTGGAACTGCAAGTTGTGCAATCCTATGATTTCGTTCGAACTAAATATGAACCATTGACTTCTTGTCATAAAAAAGCATGGACATCCACGTTCAAACTAAATACGAACACATAAGTTGACCACTTTTATTTTTTATTGTAATTTCCTCTTAATTGCATTTAGTTGTCATGGCATATGCTATATATGTAAACTATTCAACCCAAATATTTGCAATGCAAGTAACTGAATCATTTTGGTTGCATGTTTACTCATAAGAACTTAAAGATCTTTTAATCTACATAAAAGGCAAATATAATAACCCTGTCGTTCAAATAATTGAAAATGGTAATTATCCTTTACAAGTCTATTTTTTACTTGTACAAAATGATATCATTGCCCGTACTTTTAAAATAATTATCGAGAGAGTCTCCCATTTACTTATTGTTTTCAGTCATCGATAAAATAAATAAAGAGATCAAGAATAAATGGGCCAGACCAGCCCAGCCCAGCCCGAGCCCATTTTTTTTGGGTCAGACTTGGGTCAAAAAAAAATTATTTTGGGTTGGACCTTAGGTCTCCTTTTCAACCCATTTATCAAATGGGCTTGGGTCAAACCAAGCCCAACCCACAAGGGCACGACCCAATGCTCATCCCTACTCTTCGAAGCCTGATTTCCAATCTAGTATCCACTCTTCCCTCGTGAACGCCAATACTGTAAGGAAAACTTTTATATTGATTCAGACTATTTGGCTTGAGCATAAAGGCATCATTCTCAAAAGGGAGAGAACCTCTGTGGATGGGGGCATGCACCATTTCAATTCTCTTTACAACCTCCAATGTACTTAATTTCTTATATTAATAAAATTTTGTGGGGCTAACATCCTCGATTAGCCTGTTTATTCCTTTTCAAAAAAATAATATAAAATGTTTCTCATCCACCTTCCCACCACCATCACAAGTACTATAAATTCTCAACATCAGAAGCTTTAAGATGTGTCTTGCATCAACCACAAGATAGGGGACAAGAGCCTTAGACTTGAAACCATACATAGGATCCATGAAATGTACTGTAGACATAATGGCAGCAACGAGGACTAAGCACCAAATCAAGTAGTTGATGGCTTAGATATATAGAGTATAACTAGAAGGGAACAAGCATGCAAAGAAGCGAGAACATAGCATATTCATTGATGAGCATGAATAAGCCTTTATCATTGTTGATTGATTGAGCAATCCAGCAACTCTTCATGCATGCCTCATGGAGACACTATATAAATAAAACACTATCAAGTCAACAACCAAAGAAGAAAAGGCTGTTATGCCCTTAGCCCAAAACTACTGCAGATCCAACAGGACAAAGCACGAACCCAATAGCGGCAAGCAGCAATAAGGAGAATCTTGATGTCCACTTAGGCAACAACGAAGCAATCCTCAAAGCTTGTCAAGCTGGAAGCACCTTACAGAATAACATCAACAACATTGATAAGGAACCAGCAGCAGCAACATTGTTGGCTATGAAGGAATTGGCAGAAGCAACAGTACCAGTGACAGAGGAATTTTCAACAACGAAAGTACATAAAGAATGACAGTGGCAGCAAGGTGACAGTGCACTTGTGGAGTTGGTGGCAGCGGCAATGGGATTAAGAATTAATGGTAGCTGAATGTCAGCAGAGGTGGTGCTAATAGCATTGAGGCAGTGATGATGCTAATTATGCTAGTGGCTGGCAATGACATGAAGATGCTTGTGGTAATGATGGGGATGGCAATTGCAGGTAGCGAATGGTGGCATAGAGCCCTAGGAAGCTATGGCTCTGCTACCACTAAGAAGAGAGAAGGGGGCAATTTTTAGGAATCCTGGTCCCTAGTATAAAAAGACTAAGTGGGTGAATTATAAAGTATTACTCCAAGAATAGAAAAACACCATAAAGCATAAACAGGATATATATTCTAAGATCACTACAAGAAAGGATAAACAGAAAAAGCATAATTAGAAATCAGTTACCATCTCCTTGGTGGCAGTATAACTACGATTAAGTTCTTGTTCAGCAATACTTCTGTTTTCTGCCATTTGATGAGCAGAGTAGCAAACAGAACTACCACGCTTACTTAGACTGAAAGAATCAACAGGTGTCTTAGCTGGAGAAAATGTCAAGGATTTTCTGACAGAGGGCATAGAAATCTTCACTTGGCTATCTACTTCCTCAAGAGGACTGCCAACATTAGATATTTTTGGCATCTGAAGTTCAGGTGTCATAACCATCAACCTGGAAGGAGTATCCACAGGTTTTACGGGGGTACTCTTACAAGAATGAGCACCTTGAGAGATGCAAGAACCATCTTTCTCCTCACCACTACAAATAAGCCTTGATGTAATAGAACTGCAGTGTCTAACACCATGCGCATATGAGATGACACTTCCAAGAAGCACCTTTCTGAGAGGTGATGGTGCATGGGAATCACTACCAAGATAAACATAGCTAGGAGAAACAACTTACATGGATGTCCCAGCAGACAATGGTATCTGACTTCCACTTCGGCTTTGACAATAGAATGGCTCAGGTAATGCAGCCTCTGGGATGTCAATGTCCTAATTTTTGTTCAGTAAATGAGGCTATAAATCTTTGAAAATAGAAGATCAATAAACAGGAAATAATATAGTTAATTAGCCCCCAAATGCCGAACATTGTATATTAAACACTGTAGCATGTAGCAGCAGCTTCAAGCCTTTTGAAAGACATCTTGGGTGTTTACAAAGAAAGGAGATGGTTAAACCATCGCAGTTAGATACAACATAGATCTCTTGGAATATTTCTCTCTAAGTGAATATTTTCTACTAAACATAGAAAATGATATAGGCCACTCATCTTCTAATTACAATATATACAATGATATCTTGACTAGGGATACAAGTTTCAATCAAACCAATCTCACCTGAAAAGAATGGGTAAAACCTGACTTATTTGAATTCGGGAAATGGGACAAGTTTGGGTTTTATCAAAAAAAGACTGGTCAAATTCAGGTACAGGTATGGGCTTAAATCAATACCCATTAACCCGACCCATATATTCGATTTATATTATGTATATATTCTTGACTTTTTATATTATATATGACATGCTATTTTTATATTATGGAAAAAATCTTATATGTTCTGAATGGTATGGTTATATATCATTTGAATTTCGTTGTAAACTAACAATTAATCATGTCATCAATTTTTTTCTTGTTTGACGTCATTGTGGGCATGATTTGACTGTAGGGTCCATTTATAAATGGATACCCAATGGGTAGATGAGTATGAATATGGGTTTGAGTTGTCCTACCCAATGGGTAAGTGGATAAGGTATAGGCAAGGATTTTGTAAATAAATATGAGTATCAATTTAGCCAAATCCAACCCGTTTGCATCCCTAATCTTGACAAACATTAGGTTTAGTGGCAAAGAGTTGTAATTTACTAGGAGGCTGGATTTCATTTCCATTTAACCATGTACGAGAACATGAAAAAATGACAAGTAAATCCCAACTGTCAACCAGCACAATGTCACCTTGGTAATAGAAAATAATCCGATGACCTTCCTAATTCCAAATCTCTTCCATAGTTACTGGGAAATGAAAGAAGAATGGACTGAATAGCATGTTCACAATACACAGTAAAATAAAAGGTATATACTTTTATTCAATTGCATTCAATGCTTTACCATATATAATTATTAAATGGTAAAAGTTACTTTTTAGCAATTGAACTTCCCTAAAAAAATCCTTTTCACAAAAATAAAACTTCCCTAAAAATATTTTTTCATAGATGCCACTAAAAACATTCAAAATTATGCACTCGCAATCACATTTTCAGTACTTATTTAAACATCACTTGAAAGTCGTGCCATTCAAAGCAACTGCCATTTCGTCAGTGCATGCCATTGAAGAAAACAATGGACTAAAGAGTAAGAGAAATTTATTTGCCTTCAATCTTTTTTCTCACCCCTCTCCTCCCTCCCTACCCCACCTTCCCTTGCTAGACCACACTCATTGGACCACCCTCCCCCACACTTTCTTTTATCAGTCGGAACAAAGTTGTCAGAAGGATAACACATCAGCATTGAGCAATGTTTGATATACACTGTAATACCTTAGGACATAAGGGCTATGTCAAGATTGGCGTAATCTGGAGCGTAGAGGTTTCTTGTGTGTACGAAAAATAGTCCCCCGTGGGGGGCAGTTTACACGTTGAACAAGGAGAGAGGAGAGGAGCCTTGATAATTGGGAAATATTATTGATGACCCAAGAGAAAATACAAGGGAAGACTCTTTATATAGAGAGAACATCTCCCCACATTTGAAAACAAATCATATCTCTAACAAGGAAAGATTTCATCTCTTAAGGAAAGATCTTATCTCTAACAAAGAAATCAAATCCTAACATATTTTCCTTAAAACACATTTACTAACAATAACCAAACTTGCACCCAAAGCAAAAACTCCAAAATTGGTCCCTTGAACCCTTGACCGCTGACCCTTCTGAGCCTTCTAGAAGCTGCCACGTGGACTGTCTACATGGCTTTATTTTTGTTGTCTTAACACTCCCCCTCAATGCAAAGGCCGAGAGGCTAATGACTTGGTCTTCCACTTATGAAGCTAGACGTCCCACCATTCATCTTCTTCAAGAGCCACGCTCTCGGTCTTCTCTTTCAACGAGTCAACAGTGTAGCCTTTTGCGACCACTGGAGTCGTTGCATCTGTGGCAACCTGAAAAGTCTCCGTGATGGCCGCCATTGACTTGTCTTCTCAAGATTGACAGATGTGAGAGAAACCCTGCATGAGGTACTAGTAGCCCCACGTGGTGATCTTTGCACCTGCCTGGATCTTTAAGAAAGGAACTTGGATCAATCGCTAGTCTTTTTGCAACTTGGGAAGTCATTGCCTCTTTTGGCAACCTCGAAAGTGATCACGTGGGCTATGGTGTCATCGACATCTTTTTTTCAGGAAAATCTCCCCTTTTGAAGAAGAGTAAAAAATCGGATACAAAACGTCAATATGCAAATAACTTGATAGATCTCCTCTTGCTACTCTTTCTTCTTGCCTTCTCCTCTTGATAACATGGCGTCTCCAGCCGTCGTAGTTGACTCCAACATCTTCTTTAGTCTTTCTTCTCAGCGTAAGACGCTAGATTTGTTTAGGACTTTCTCTGGAGGCAAGAGCCACCAACATGCAGTCTAAAACCCACACGCACAAGTGAGCCTAAACCGAATGCTCTGATACTATATCAAGATTGACGCAATCCGAAGCATGGAGGTTCCTTGTGCATAGGAAAAATAATCCCACATGGGGGCCTGTTCACACGTTGAATAGGGAGAGAGGAGGAGAGGAGCCTTAATAATTGGGAAATATTATTGATGACTCAAAAGAAAATACAAGGGAGGTCTCTTTATATAGAGAGAACATATCCCTACATTTGGAAACAAATCATATCTCTAACAAGGAAAGATCTTATCTCTTAAGAAAAGATATTACCTCTAATAAAGAAATCAAATCCCAACATACTTTCCTAAAAACACACTTACTAAAAATAACCAAACTTGCACCCAAAGCAAAAAACTCCAAACTTGGTCCCTTGGACCCTTGACCGCCGACCCTGCTGGGCCTTCTAGAAGCTGCCACGTGGCCTGTTGACTGCCACATGGACTGTCCACGTGGCTTTATTTTTTCCATCCTAACAGGCTGAAAATGACAACACATAATCCTTGAGGGTTAGAATATAAAATAGTTAGATATATATTTCAACGGTGATAAGAAGATATTGAAATAATAAAGCTTAGTCTGGTAACTGGCAAAGGTAAATAGGCAGCTGGCTATACAAGGCATCTCCGTCAACCAATCTGCTAAGATTTCAGCAGCCAGCTTCAGGAAGCCGATGGCCAGCTATGCGATAAAATACGCTTCAAACTACACAGCCATTGTTCCCGCATGCATTCACAATTAATTTGGAACTTGATTGAGTCATTTGGGGGATGAAATGTAGGATTCAGGTGAGAATTTGGCTTGACCACATGGGTTCATTTTTCATGTGGTTCTTGGTTAAGTCCATTCATGGGCCATAGCAAACAAATCCAGTATGAAATTCAGTCAATAAGGTGAGTAGCCAGCTGAAAATGGCAGACGAGCTCCATAAATAGCTCAATTTAAATTAGATTATGGAAAATCAATAATCAAACATGATTTACTAGGATTTTGGGTAGAGTGAGTGTGCTTGTGGGAACTCTTTTTGTCTGCTACCAGGAGACCATTTGACACACAGGAGGTATAATTGGAAAGTTGGGAGGTAGTTGGGAGGTCACTCATTTCATCCAAACTCTTATACAGCAGAAAGCAAAAGAAGGTGATGAACAAAATCTTACTGAGAGCATATAATCTATTTTCTGTACTTCAATGAAGGAATCCGGTTGATTCCTAGCCTGAATGCATTTTAGTGCTTCTTATGGAGTAACCTAGGAGATTCATGAACTCGTGTAACTCTAGAAGAAGGTCAATTGACCCCTTCCTTGTGCGTTTGCAGGGTGGAGAACATTCTCCTTGGTGTTCTTGAACAACAACCCATCATTTTGGGCTTTTGTTTGCTCATCTGATGAGTTCTACTGGAGAAAAGGCCTCTAGAAGTTGTAGAAACCCTTTCCTAGGCTTTGAAGTCAATTAGGAGCAAAATGGAACTTGGAGCATCGAGGGAAGATTAAAGCTTCAGAATATTTAAGTCAAGTAGCTAGCAATGATTGTAATGTAGCCGGTTATGCAAGGACCTGGGGTGGTCCAGGAAACATGAATAGGCGGCAAACTGAAGTTGCATAGTCAGCTATGCATGTGAAGGTTGGCTGTGAAAGGAAAAATCAAAATAAAAAAATGGACCATAAGAGGCTCATGGTGGTTCATCCAAGGCTAACTAGGGCCCCTGAATAATCAGCTATGATTGTGAGATCATCATCCATGGATGAATAGCCAACTTTTTCTGTTAAATAGCTACTACTTGCATTTGAGTAGAAGGACTTGGCTGTTGAGAAGAAAGCAATATTCTATTCTCCATGGGAAACACTAGGTCTCCATTTATAGGGAGAGACTATGGAATATTTGCATACATACCCTTAGAAAAGAAAATAAATGACAACGATAAATGGAAATAAAGCTTATCTCTCTACACTCCCCATCAAATTGGAGCATAGATATTTATTATGCCTAACTTAGAACAACACTGATCAAAGGATGGGGACACATCTTGGTGAACATGTTAGCTATTCAATCTCCAAAAGTTCGCATAAGGGGTGCAAATATATCCCTTCAGGATCATGTTGCATGTGCAAGGACAATCAAGTTCCACATGATTCATTCTTTCGTGGGAAACTGGATTCTAAGCAATGAAGAGAGTTGCCTTGTTATCACACCTCATTCCCTAGGCTAGGTATAAAAATATGTAAATCCTCAAGGACGAACAAAATATGTTTTTTTAGGCTATCATTTTTTTTTTTGAGAAAGATAAGCCATATAAATATCATAATCTTATTTCTCACAACTATCATTGCTCAATATGTAACCTTTGATGCTTTCTTTTTAAAACTCACACCTTTATGTTAATTCTTTACCATGGCCACAATCTTCTCTTCTTCCTATTCCTTTTTCCGTAGTGTCATCTCCTCTAGATATTCATACAACGGATCAAAGGGGTGGTTCTCCTTCTAGCATTTCATCTCCTATAGTGGATCTTAATCCTTTTGCTCAGTCTTCTTTGCGCACTTCTTCTAAACATGTTTCTTCTAAACCAATTTTTTTTTAAAAGGAAAAGGGTAGTTATCCAGGTGATAAGTACCCATCTCATTACATAATTAAAAAATTAAAAAATGGCAACCATTTCACAAATGCCACTGAGGACACATTTTACGAGGACTTGAGCCATAGATGGAATTATTAAGAAGAAAGCTTATTTCTCAACTAATACCCATTGCTAGCATGTTCTCTTGCAGTAATTGATGAAGTAGAATCAACTGCTCATGATGTTGCCTCCAAAAAACCTAAATGGAATAAAGCAATGGCAGATGAATTTGAGGCTTCGATTAAAGACCAGACCTAGCAGCTAGTTCCTAGAGAGCCAGCTATGCATATGATTGGCAACAGGTGGGCTTATAAATTCAAATGCAAGATTGATGGTTCTACTGATCGCTAAAGATTGATGGTTCTACTGATCACTACAAAGCAAGGTTCGTAACTAAGGGGTTTAATCAAGTTGAAAGGTAGGACTTCTTTGAAACTTTTACCCCTACGGTTAAGCCTACTACTATTAGATTACTGATAGCAATCTAATCTATTACCCTAATTGGCTTATTATAGGGTTAGCTCCTTAATAAAATCATGCATTTAAATTGTACATGTTGCATTTAGAGCATGCATGCATATTCTGTGCATTATGTTTAGTTTTTTTTTTTTGAAAAAGGAAAGGGTAATTATCCAGAGATTATGTTTAGTTTAGACCAAATTATCTAATTTTAATCTTTTGTGAATAATGTAGGTTAAGGACTTGGAATAAGCGGGAGCATTGAGCTAAATAGGAAAAGAAGCTGCATCAAAATTAGGAGCTGGTTGAAGACCAAGATTTGATTAAGGAAGAAATGAAGATCCAAGCAAAGAAGAGAGAGGACTAGGATAACCTAACCCTACCCTTAAAACCCTAGGATAGTCTTATCCCAACTCCTACCCTTAGGCCAGCTCAAACTGAATAAGTGAACTCAAAAGCCAAAATCATGGATAACACTATCCATGATATTGACCCTTTATCCACAGAGTTTTCCTACTATCTAGGAACCTATCCAACCTACCCTATATCCAATCCTTAACCCAAGAACCTATTTAGGTCCATAAGCTCACTTAATTGACTTAGTATAAGTCAATTGGGTTCATGGAACCTATTTGGAACCCTACCTACATAAGACTTAGGGTCAACCTAGCCCAATTAGGAACCTATTCTCACAACCTATGTCTATCCCTAACCCTACCTACATAAGACCAACGAAAAACATAGCCTAATCCTCTTAAGTCAATGGCAACTTAAGAAAGTTTTATCTCTTAGTGGTTGGCCAAGAGATAAGATCTTATCTCTTGGCAAGATTTTATCACTTGGTAGCCACCCACCTAGGTTGCCTATTTTAGAAAACCCTCATCCTATCCTAGCCCTACAACTTAGATCCTAAGGTCCCTATTCAACCAATCCTACACATCACTTTTGATTAATTCTAAACCATCCAAATTAGTGATCCTAGGCACTCTAGATCAACCAATAGGAAGCCACCTACTTTTCTATAAAAGGACCTAGCCTCCAAACCTTAGAACTCAATTAGCCTTAGCATAAATTAGCCTCAAGCCACCAACTAGAACTAGTTTTTCTTCCTCTCTTGGAATTCGTGGATGCGCCTTTGCATTCACTACTACGCCGCTGCTCCAGACTTCACCTTCGAAGCCCATAGTTTCTAGTCTTTATTTATAGTTCTAGTTGTCATTAGAATTGATTTCAAGCATTCTTCTAGTTGTAACCATCTTATTCTAACATTTGATAAAAGTTTTAATAGTTTTTCTTCAACTCAACTTCGAATTATTTGTCTACTTTTCATGTTTATAGTTCTAGTCAATTTTATTTGCATTCTAGTAGTAATCTCATTCTTAGTACTTAGGAAAGCGAATTAGTCCAGTAGCCTCCCTACGAACGACTCGAACTCCGTTTTGAAAACATTAACTTCATATTTTTTTAGTACGATTGAAATAAATTTAAAAGTTTAACACGATTATACTACGACGAAAGCATTTTTTACGCAATCACATCTGCGTTTAAAACAATTACTTCTTACTTTAGCACTGAGCAATAATTTGTCTATTACTCAGTATATATAGAGCCGCCTCAGGGTTTTGAACACGTAGACTTTCCTATCTGAGTTGAACAAATCCCTTTATGGTTTGCATTAAGCAACAACAACTTGGTTTCAAAAGCTCAACCTATTTCTTCTTTCAAATGGATTCAAAGGTTCCAAGACCGATACTTCGTTATTCATTTCAAATATCAACAATGAAGTTATTTACATCCTAGTCTCTATGCTGATGACATAAGTGTCATCAATTCCTCTCCATCTCTATTGCAAGGACTATTACATGATTTACAAAAGAAAATTTCCTGTTTGCATTATCGGGTTTGTCTTTCTTCCTTTGCTTTGAAATGAAGAGAACATCCAATGGATTGCATCTTTCTCAGCAACGTTATGTTACCAATTTTTTACATAAACATCACTGTGATGGGCTTAAACCTGTTGCTACACCTCGGTCCACAAAACGATGTGATCATGTGACAAAAAAATGTTGGCACTCCATTGACTAATCCTACTAAATACCAGATATAACATGTGCCGTCAACATATCTGATCAGATAACTAAATAGTGATTAGTTGGTGACTTACAATATCTGACATTTACTTCACCTGATATAACATATGTCGTTAACAAACTCTCTCAGATGATGCATACTCCTGATGAGGGATAAAGTTACCTCAGAAATTTGTTGTGATTATTTACTTCACAAATTGGAGTTTATGCAGAATACCCAAGTAATTTTTTTTAAATAGAAGATTACATTACAAGAATGAAATTCTCGGAGAATACTTATTTCTCAGAAAACAGTTTCAAGTTTTCAGGGGTTCTGAAAGAAAACTTATTTCTTGGAAAGCACTCTCAAGCAAATATAAATTCTAGGGAAGTTAACCACGGTCTCACAAGAGAATTACAAAGAAAAGCAAATTCCCGAGAAGCTAGCTTTTGCCTCATCTGAGGAAAATAAGAAAGAAACTTGGGAAGTTGACTATCTTCATGCCCATCAAGAACAATGATCAAGAAATACTCAGGAAAACCAAAAATTAAAGAATCAACAATAAGCCCAAGGGACCCGGAGGTTTCATGGATATTACTCAACAAAAACTAGAAAAAAACTCGTCATTTAGATGCAGGAGTAAACTCTGTCAAGTAGCATTAGTAATCTTGAAGGATAGTCCATGGAGACCCAGGATAATAGAGCATCATCTTTTATGTAGAGAAGAAAGGATAATCATATTCCCATCATACTCAGAAGATTTATACAGAATAACCAGGCAGATATCATCTCCTGAATATTCATGCCCCTTCTGGAGATGTCTATAAATATTCAAGAATAATGACGGCACTCTTGCTCTTTTTTCTACCTTGCATTGCAAATAACTGACATTCCTGAGATTTTGCAGGAGAAAAGGGTAGGATAAAGTTGAATCCTGAGACTTGACATGGTAATCTGAGAAGAGAATTACTCAGAAAGTCTCAAAGTAGTCAAAGTAAAATACTGAAATCTTAGGAGATTCATAATCAAAGAACTCAGAGAGACGAAACCTAAAGAATCTAGAAGACAAAGACCCTCAAGAAATAAAAAGATGAGGAGCAGTGAAAAGAACCCAGTTTGAGCAGTGACCGTACTCTAGAAAAAGTCTACAAATAAGAGGTCAAGGAGTCTGTAAAGAGATATCAATTTCATTTCACTCGTACTTTTGTTCTTCCATCTAGTACGCTCTTCTATTGGAGCAAAAAACTTTCTTTGAGAAGGCAAATTCAATACTTTGATCCCTTTCTCATTTGACATAAAGTGTGCTTCTCTATTTCACTAATACTTTGGGAAAAGAGTTTCACTTAGTAGCCCTTGGAGCAAAGTGTACCCGCTTTTACACTGACAAGCAGATGATTGCTCACACTAACAAGCATATGATTGCTCTGAAGCAAGTATTCCATTATCTAAAGGTCACCCTAACATATAACTTACTCTTAAAGGCTCCCTCTACTATGGTTCATAGTATTTCACGGTACGGATTAAACTAGTTCCTTGGATGATAGGTCCGGAGAGAATGAAATGTTCTATTCTCTATAGAAATCCTGGACCTCTAAAGAGACATAGGCTAATGGTAAAATGCGTACAAGTCCATACAAGAATAGAAATAATAAAAAAAGAATAAAAACAAAAACAGAACAAAAATTTCTCTCCCCTCCCCCTCGAGATGGAGCAAACATATCTAGCATGCTGAAGTTGGAACAACATCATTCAAACAATGCTCGAGGAAGTGCCTTGGTGAACATGCATGTAGTTTGATCTCATGAGGCCACATAAGAGGTGTAGATGAACCTTTTATGAATCAAATCACAAGCGTAATGCCAATCCACTTTCATGTCATTGGTCCTCTCATGGAATACAGGATTGTTGGCAATAAAGAAGGCTGCTTTGTTATCACAATTCACCTACATAGGCGCAAGTAGAATGATGTCTAGGTCACTAAGGACTGTTCAAATCCACATAAGCTCACAAGTAGCCTAGGCCAAAGGCCTACATTCAGATTCTACACTGGATTTAGATACCACAATATGCTTTTTGCTTCGCCAAGCAACCAAATTTCCTCCTACAAAAGTGCAGAATCCAGTGATAGATTTTCTATCTCTGGAATACCTTGCATAATCCGCATTAGTATACACTACCACATCCAAGGACTTTCCACAAGTACATAACAATCCATTTCCTGAGGTAGACTCCAAGTACTTGAGGATTACCAAGGCTGCATCGCAATGTGCCTTCCTTGGCTTGTCCATAAATTGACTCACTTTTCTCACTGCAACAATAATAGCAGGGCATGTAATGGTAACATACAACAATTTCCTAATTGTTTTGCATCTATTTATCCTAAGTTATCGGCATACATATGCATATTTGAATCCATGGGAATGGACACAGGCTTACTACCTGTACAGAGAATTGTGTGTAAGTGGTCATTTAGTACCACATTGTCTGTTGTGGAAATATAGAGTGTGGTGGCCTATAAATAGGCATGTACCCCTCACTTATTTCTTTGAGAATAAAGTTTAAGAAAATGAAAATTCTTATATTACTAAACCAGCCCTAAACTTCTTTATATAGAGAAAAGCGAGAGAAAAATATAACAAGAGTTCAATAATAAAAATAAATGACAACATAACCCCCAACATAACATAACACTCCCCCTCAAGCTAAAGCATAAATATCAATCATGCTCAGCTTGTTCCTACACTTCTCAAACATAAGGCGAGATAAAAGCTTAGTAAACATATCTATAGTCAGTTCTGAAGAGGCTGGACAAGCAGTACGGAGCAAACCAAGCTAACTTAAGCTCCTCGTAAAGTGACAATCCACTTCCACATATTTAGTCCTTTCATGGAACATGGAATTGCTAGGAATATAATTTTCATCCCTGTTGTCACAATACATCTCCATAAACTCCTCAAGAATAACATGGTCTTGTAACAAAGACCATATCCATATCATCTCCGCTATTGTGTGTTCCATGGCACGGTACACTGATTCAACGCTCAAGCGTGACACCACACTTTGCTTCTTGCTCCTCCAAATCACCAAATTCCCTACTACAAAGGTACAAAAACCTGTAGTAGATCTTATGCCCCCAACATCACCTGCATAATCTACATCTGAATAAGTAACAACAGACACAAAAGCTTTCTTCTGTAACAAAAGACCTTGACCTTGATACTCTTTCATGTATCTCAACACCTACATCACTGCTTACCAATGATCATTAATAGATTTGTCCAAGAACTGACTCAGCTTACCAACTACAAGACTAATATATGGCCTAGTAATGGTCAGATATAATAGCTTCCCCACCAGCTATTTATAAACATTCTTATCCTTCAATATTGTTGAATTGTCAAACAAATGAACCATTGGATCCATAGGGATATTAGCACCCTTAGGTCCAAGCATGCCTGCCTCCTGGAGAATGTCTAAAGTTGTTGGAGTGTGTGTAGTTTAGTCCCATATCAATTAGCATGGGACTATGTGATGTGGTGGCCTATAAATAGGCAGTGTACCTCTTCATTCTTCTTTGAGAAATTATAGACACACGTGCCCCATCAGGGCCTTCTCTCGTGGTTTTCTCCCTGCTCTTCGTGAGTAGGGTTTCCACGTAAAACCCAAGTGTTCCTTTGATTGCTTCTATGCTTTTGGTATCTTGTTATTATGTTTCCGTTTATTATAAAGTTCAATTTGGTATCAAAACAAGTCGTTCTTGGGTTCATTTCTCTTTTAGATTATCATTATTTTGTTAGATTCTCCTTTTGATCATCCGGAGGAGATCGACACAAGGTGGAACTCGATAAGGAGGTGGCGCTCTACTGCTGGAGATCGAAGAGGGTTGCAACACCAAGGATCACAATGGCTGCGAAGCAAAGAAGACGATGACTCAACGAGAAGGTGATGGCTATGCTAGGCGGCACCGCTAGGGCTAGCACGAGGTCAAGGCGAGGAGACCTCATCGTGGATCTGTGTTGAAGCCACACTCGCGATCTCACGCGAGTTCGAAGGAGGTCTTGCGCTGATCAAGATCGCGATGCATGATGTGAAGAAGCGGCGCGGTGAGAGGACTTATCGATCTAGCAACGTTGCTAGGACTTGCGCGAGATGAAGATGGAGTAGGCTAGGTAGCGCCACTAGGGCTCAGGTAGACCCTAGCAATGCTACTCGAGATGAAGAGGACGAGGAGGTGCTCGGAAAAGCTTCGCGAGGATGAGGAAGATCTCGTGTGATCTGCATCGCTGAGGTGATGAATGAGGCGTCGATCTCGCGCAAGACGAGGTCGAGTCGATGGAGATAACTACTGAGATCTCGCACGAGATCGCAGCGTGGAGGAACGAGGATCACGGTGACGTGGCAGCGATGACTTGGCGTGTTGATGGCGACGGAGATCCTCTAGGTCGTCGAGGGTGGCATCAATGGCGTGGCAAGCGGAGGCCCTGCAGTGTGGGGCAGTGACGTGCTCGAAGGTGCTGTGACGCTTCAAGGAGAAGCAATGCAGTGCAAAAAGGCTGCGGCACTCTGGTGCGAAGGAGGGGGAGCTGGTGCCCCCTTTTCTTGGTAAAACCCTAAGCGTTGGGAGCTTTTTAAAGAAAACGAGGGGAGGAAAAGAAGAGTAAAAAAAAAAAAAAGAGGAAAACATAAGGGAGAAAAATAAATAAAAAAATAAAAAATAGAAAAAAGGGGTAAAAAAAGGGCATTAAAAAATTAAACAAAAAAAGAAAAAAATGGAGAATTTAAGAGAAGAGGAGAAACTCTTCTCTATATATGTGTATCTCTGTTTCTTATTTCTTCTCCCATACGAGTGGGAGAAAGGGGGAGTGTAGACCTATTATAGTCATCCTCCAGGAGGGAGTCCCTTGTTCGAGATCACCACGTGACGATTCACAACTCTGGGAGGTCCAGAGTTTCGAGGTCTCCAAGAGGGAGATCCAGTTTTGAGGTCCTCAGAGGAATGGCCCATTTCAGATTCCGCGTGGGAGATCCAGTTTTGTGGACTCCAAAAGAGAGATCCACCTTTTGAAGCCTTCAGAGGAAGGCCCGTTACAGGAATACTGAATGGGGAGCCACCAGTATGTGTTGAGATCTCCAGAGGAGAGGCCATTTGTCAACTATAGCATCCAACAGTTTCAACCCTCACTGATATGTAGATATCAGCATACCCACCTGCAAACGAGGACCAGCCAAGAGTGTATGTTCCGTTGTGTAGAGTGGGATTTGAGTGTTGTACAAGCTAAGCATTGCATGCTCCAGCTTGAGGGGGAGTGTTGGACTGTGTGTAGTTTAGTCGCACATCAATTAGCGTAGGACTGTGTGGTGTGTGGTGACCTATAAATAAGCAATGTACCTCTTCATTCTTCTTTAACAAATTATAGACACACATGCCCTATCGGGACCTTCTCCCATGATTCTCCCCACTCTTCGTAAGTGGGGTTTCCACATAAAACCCAAATGTTCATTTGATTGCTTCTATGCTTATGATATCTTGTTATTCTATTTCTACTTTTTATAGAGTTCAACTAAAGCATATTTCCTCCAAGACAAAATACCTTGCTTACTCATAGAAATCCCAATACCAAGGAAATACCTGAGCTTCCCAAGGTCCTTCATAACAAACTATCGTACTGCATACTCTTTCACCTGAGAAATGCCAACCAAGTCATCTCTTGTGAGTATAAGATCATCAACAAACACAAGTAGAGCCACAACACCACCATTAGTTTTCCTCACAAATAAGGAATAATCAGACAAGGTCCTTTGTAACCCAACAACTGCCAACACCTCTCACAGACGTTGAAACCATGCTCAGGGGCTCTACTTCAAGCCATAGATGCCTTTCGTAGCCTACAAACACACTCCCCCTAAACTTCAAAATCAGGAGGTTGTTGTATATATATCTCCTCCTGAAGGTCATCATAAAGGAAGCCATTTTTGACTACCAGTTGGTGTAAAGACCATCCATAGTGTGCCGCAACAGAAATAAGGATACGAACAGTGGAGAGATGAGCAACCAAGGAGCTGTCAAAGAAATTCACTCCATTAGTTTTGGTGAATCCTTTAGCCACAAAGCGAACCTTATGCCGAGAAATAGACCCATTGGAGTTATATTTCAAGCTAAAGACCCACCTAACACCAACAAGGTGCACACCGGAGGGTAACGGAGTGAGCTCCCAGGTGCCTCTGTCACGGAGAGCAGACATCTCTTCCATGGCAAACTTCCAGTGTGTATTCAGAAGAGCCTATTGATATGAAGTAGGCATCTCAGAACTAGACACAGCAACAATAAAAGCGTGAAACAAATCACTAAGACAGTCAGTGCAGACCGCACTCGCAGCCACACGGTACTGGGCACATAAACAAGGAGCCTTCCGAATTGCTAAGAACATCAGCATCAACACTCGCAGAAACAGGACTTGGAGAAACATCAACAGCAGAAGCACTATCAATGGGATTAACACAACTAATCGAGGGAGGACGATGGTGGCTCGGGAGGGACACAAGGGGAAGAGGGTGTGTAGTCTTCTCTCTGTAATTGACAGGTAGCTGATACGTGGTACCCTTAAATGTCTTTTCATCCGATGGTACCACTCTAAATGTGCTCATAGGTTGCTCATAAAAACTAGAAGATCTGCTACTGCTAGGAAAATCATCCATGGATATTGGAAGAACAGGCATAAGTACAGAAGTCTCCACATCATGTAACTAATGAGCTGACATGGAAAAATATGGAATGGACTCATGGAATGTAACAACAGCACAAACATAGTGCTTCTGATGTATAGGATCAAAACACCTATACCCCTTCTGAGTGCAACAGTAGCCAAGAGATACACACTTGACTACTTTAGAGGAAAGTTTGTCACGACCAGGTCTAAATAAATGCATGAAGGCAACATAACCAAACGTCCAAGGAGGCACTAAAAATAAATCTGCATCAAGATATAGCGCTGTCCATGGTACCTACTCATGAATCACAGAGAAGGGAAGCCTGTTAATAAGATAACAGACTATAAGGACTGCATCCCCCAATAGATATCTGGTACATTATTCTGAATGAGCAAGGCACGAGCCATATCCAGAATGTGTATGTTTACATTCTGCAACCCAATTCAGCTCTGACATGTGGGGGCAAAGGTCTGGTGCACAATACCAAGGGAGCCATAAAACACAGTCAAATGTTTGGTACAAAACCCCAATGAATTATTATGCATCAAAAATAACCATGCGAGGCAAGAAAAATCAACTAGAAGTAGATAATAATGATGACCTTGTCTATCTGCCACACAATTAAGACCCCAAGCATCACAATGAACTAAATCAAAACATGCTGAACTACTAGGCTGTGTAAACACTAGAAAACTAGCTCTGTGGTGCTTCTGTAAGAACATATTACCTCTCATGCCCTTCCACAGTAACAAGGATTGAGACCAACGGGGGTAATTGGTCTCATCCTACTTCACAATTCATGCAAAAAATGGGATCTTGTAGACCACATCATCTCCACTCTGTCCTGATGTCACCTCAATCTCTAATGATGATAAGGCCATAGTGCAATTACAACATAAACAACTGCAAACAACTCCAAATATAGATCTAATTTTTGAATAAAACTGGGGAATACACACCCCAGGAACCGCTCACAGTTGTTTCAAAACTACATCAACGAATCAAGGGGAATACAAATCCCAAACAAATTCAGAAGTCATGTGAACATACCATTTAGTAGAAATACTTCAAAACATCTCCCAAATGATCCTTGACCTTAGCAAGACATCACACCAAGGTCAAAGACCTTCCCAGAGACGTAAGCAGCAGTTCAACCCCTCCCCTTGCCGCATAACAAGGAGAGGAGATAGTTGACAGCAACGTTGGTTTCTCCAAGACGACGGTGCTAAAGAGGCTAGTGGCCAGATGCACTACAATGGTGCTAGCAACCAGCAACGCTAGCTGTTGGCGACGACAGCGGTGAGGAGAGATAGAGAGAGGTTGGTGGTGGGGCTAGGGTTTTGTTGAGTAGTGTCCCCAACTTGGCTCTGATAACAAGTTGAAGAAAATGAAAGTTCTTGTATTACTAAGCCAGCCCTACACAAGAGAGAGGAAAGGGAAAAAATAAGAGTCCAATAATAAAAATAAATGACAGAACAACCCTCAACATAACGTAAGAAAGAATAAACAAAACACACGCCCATAGGGCACTTCTCCCATGGTTTTCTCCCTGCTTGTTTATACTTTGATATTATTATGCTTCCGCTTATTTATATTATTCAACTTGATATTAGAGCATGTCGATTTTGGGTTTTGTTCGTGTTCAATCTTATCGTTATTAGGGTTCATCTTTATTCCACTCGAGTTCAAGCCAACACAGCGACACAAGATCGTAGACAGCCTATAGCATAGCCTCACCCATACATCGCTTGATTGAAGAAGCCCCAAGAGGAACAGCCTGCGAGGAGGAATCGGGGTCGACAACGAACGCGAGGAGGCAATTGCAACCTCAATAGCCTAGAGAAAGTGGTTGATCGAGTAGCATCAACGCCCCAATTGTTCTTTAGGCAACACCACCCACATGTTTCGACCCTAGCAACGCTTCGACGACCTCAGTGTCCGGCACAACGGCTTCCTGCAAGGGAGTTACAAATTCCATTTGCAAGATTTTAGGTTTTGACCACCAATGGTGCCTGATTCAACCCTCAAGCAAGTTCGCACAGGAATTCGTCGTGCTCCCCTTCCTCGAGTGCCTCGCAGAGAAGGTGATGACCTGCTTCACCCACTCATAGGATGTATTGATGAGCGCCATGTCCGTATTGACCATGACCTTTGACTTCTCCAACTCCACCGCCACAACAAAGGAGGTTGTAAGGATGCATCGGCGATGCTCTTTTTCTTTGGGGGTTCTTTGAACCCTAAGAGGTGAGGCCGAAGGTGCTGTAACCATGTTCCCCTTTACTTGTTTTATGTGTTAACTATAAAAATTAAAAAAAAGAAAAAAAAGAAAAGTGATAAGAGAGAGTTGGTTGGAGTTATAAACATAAAAAAAGAGTAAAATGATAGAGAAAAAGAAAGAAAGAAAAAAGAAATATGATATTAAAAAGATGATGTTAAAGGGAAGAAGTGGAGAAGCTCTTCTCTTTTGTTCTTTCTTCTCTGTGTTATTTTCTTCTCCTATAAAGTATGGGAGAAAGAGGGAGTGTGGATCCTATTATAGTCATCCCCCATTTTGGGAGTCCCTCTATTCGAGACACCACATGTGAAACCACAATTCTCGGAGGTCTAAAGTTTCTAGGTCTCCAAGAAAGAGATCCACCTTTAAGGTCCTCAAAGAAAGGGTTAATGTCAGGTTTCTATGTGGGAGATCCAGTTTCGTGGACTCCAAAGGAGAGTTCTAATTTCAAGGTCTTCAGAGGGAGGCATGTGACAGGGATATTGAATGGAGAGCCACCAGCACCAATCGAGGTCTCCAGAGGAGTAGCCCATGTATGAGACGACTACAACAGTTCGTCATCAAGTTTCAACCTCACTGATGTGCCATCATCAGCATACTTGCCTACAGGCATGTTGAGTTGTATGGGGTCTTTTCTGTTTTGTTTTATATTGAAGGGGTGTATCTATGATTTCTATCTGGTGCCTCTCTATATAAACGCAGCAGGCTCTCTCTTAAATAAACTATTGCAATTCAACCAAACATAGTATCAGAGTAGCAGTCCAAAATCGAGGCTCTGGTATCCCACTAAACCCTAGCCTCCAACACACCACCACACCCCTTTTTATCTCCTCTCCAACGTCGTCAGCCACCAACAGGGCCAACAACGCCAACAGAGGGCAACACTACCCCTCCACTAGCGCCACTGACCCCAAGGAAGGCCAGCAGCCCACCAGCGACGCCACCGACCCCCTCTCCAGCGGCTACTGGGCCATCGTCCTGCCCTACGCCACCAGCTAAACCACCACCCGGTGGTGTAGGGACCCCTACCAGTGTCGCCCCTTCCCTGGTAGGTCACACAGTCTCTAGGTTCCATTCTAGAAATTGTGTTAGCCTAGATCAGGGCGTTTAGGACCCTTGAGTCCCTTTTCTACATAGTTGGGATTGTGGAGATCGATGGCTACTGCTGGAATCGGACCTACCAGTTCACTTCTATCTCCACAGTTCCTTCAAGAGGAGTATTCACACGTTGAAAGGCACCGTTAAGGTTTGTTCTATGCCCTAGCGTGTGCAAACAAAGCATTTTTTGTTACCTACAAGGTAAATGATCTAAAATCAGCATTTCTTGTGATCTTTATGTGCGGTTTGAAGACAAGTCAAGTCCGAAATCAGAGTTTTCAGACCTTATGATTTGATTTTTAGACCTTAAAATTACTATTTTTTGTGGATCTCGACTCCACACATCATAAGGGATCAAAAGGAAGCTGTGAGTGACTCAGTGGGAAAGACATCTGCAATAAGCGCTCCCCCTCACATGCAGGAGACATCTATCAAGTTGGATGGGTCCAACTTTCTGCTTTGGTTCACCGCCTTTTCATGGTTTATTGGATTCCATCGGAAGAAGTATATCCTGACAAATGATGTTCCTACTGTGAAGTCCGCAAATTGGGAAGCAGACAACGATTGGGTAGCTACATGTCTCCTTAACAGCATGACTCAGGCCATTGCCGAGCAGATTATGGCATAGGCCTTAGCAAAGAAGACGTAGGAGGTGCTGCATAAAATTCATTCCCACAGGAGCAACAT
This sequence comes from Thalassia testudinum, assembly GCA_037157565.1. Lineage (NCBI taxonomy): Eukaryota > Viridiplantae > Streptophyta > Magnoliopsida > Alismatales > Hydrocharitaceae > Thalassia > Thalassia testudinum. Next base: position 82,811,440 of record JAZHRO010000024.1, read on the forward strand.
TACCAAGTTGCACCATGTCGTTGAAGACATTCACACTCTTCGGAAAAGCATTATGGCCTTATCCGAATATTATGGCACCATGAAGAACCTATAGGACAAGCAGGATGTTTACCAACCTATTTCTACTGATGCAACAGTTATAACCAAGCAAAGAGAGGCTATTCACTCTATCCAACTTCTATCTGGGCTTGGCTCTGAGTATAAGGTAGTGAAAGATCAATCCATGATCATGGATGAGATTCCTACACCGATACAGATTTATGCTCGTCTCTCTAAACTTGACACCTCTGATCCCGTGCCCACTCTTGATGCCTCTGCCATGGCCATTGTTGGTCGCGGTAAGGGAACTTCTAGGGGCAGAGGTGGTCGGTCTCATGGTGGTCCACATGCTCGTGGTCGTGGCAGGAACTCTTTTTTCTGAGTATTGTCGCAGAAACGAACATACTGTGGATCAATGCTAGGTGAAGCACAGAAATCCACAAGGTATGGATCCACGTGCTCATCAAGTATCTACAGAGGATACTTCTCAGGCATAGGAAGATGATAAGCAGATTTCAGTTTCTAGAGCAAATTATGAGCGCTTTATCGCTTCTCAACCATCTACTCCTACCTCAATTCAGATGTCAGGTACTTCAGCGATGTCAGTAAAATCCCAAGCCCCTGCTTGGCCTGCAGATTCAAGTGCCTCCTCTCACATAACAGGTGATACTCCCCTCTTTTCTTCTCTATGAAATCTTCCTACTCCTTTCCAGGTTAAGGTTGCAGATGAAGGTTTATCACCAGTTACTGGACTTGAAAATATTTAGTTGAAGAAAATGAAACTTCTTATTTTACTAAACCAATTCCACACCTCTTTATATAAAGAGGTGAGGAAAAATTATAACAAGAGTTCAAAGAAATAAGTAAAAAGACAAAATAGCACTCAACACAACGTAATACTCCCCCCTAAGCTGGAGCATATATATCAACCATGCTCAGCTTATTTCTAAACTTCTCAAACATAAGGAGAGAAAATGACTTAGTAAACATATCTGCAGTTTAATCTGAAGAGGCAAGGCAAGCAGTAAGTAACCCCTGCTAAATAAGGCTCCTGGTATAATGGCAATCCACTTCCACATGTTCAGTCCTCTCATGGAACTTGGGATTGTTAGCTATATAAGTTGCAACTGTATTGTCATAATACATCTCCATGGGCTCCTCAAGGAGAACATGGTCTCGCAACAGAAATCGTATCCATATCATCTCCACTGCTGTGTGTGCCATAGCGCGGTATTCTAATTCAACGCTCGAACATGACACCACACTCTTTCTTGCCCCTCCAGGATAGAAGATTTCCTAATACAAAGGTACAGAAACTTGTAGTAGATTTTCTGTCCCTAACATCACCAGCAGTCTACATCTGAATAAGCAACAACAGTCATAGGAGCTTTCTTCTGAAACAAAAGCCCACGACCTTGGCACTACTTAATGTATCTCAACACCTACATCACTGCCTGCCAATGATCATTAATAGGTTTGCCTAAGAACTGACTTAGCTTACCACCACAAGACTAATATCCAACCTAGTGATGGTCAAAAACAATAACTTCCCCACCAGTTGTCTATAGGCCTTACCTATCAAATAAGTGAGCCTTTGGATCCATAGAGATATTAGTACCCATAGACCCAACCATACCTACCTCCTCGAGAATGTATAGAGCATATTTTCTCTGGGACATAACAATACCCTGCCTGTTTGTAGCAATCTCAATGCCAAGAAAATACCTGAGCTTCCCAAGGTCCTTCATAACAAACTAGCAAGTTAAGTAGTCCCTCACCCAAGAAATACCAGCCACATCATCTCCTATGAGTATCAGATCATCCACATACACAAGTAGAGCAACAGTACCACCACTGGGTTTCCTCACAAACAATAAATGGTCAAACGAGGACCTCTGCAACCCAACAACAGCCAAGGCCTCTGACAAGCACTGAAACCAAGCTCGAGGGGTCTCCTTACGAGCATAAATGGCCTTTCTTATCCTGCAAACACACTCCTGAACGTCAAATTCAGGAAGCTGCTGCATGTATATCTCATCTTGGAGGTTCCCATATAAGAATGCATCTTTGACATCCAGCTGGTGTAAAGGCCATCCATAGTGTGCTGCCACAGAAACAAGTATAAGAACAATGGAGAGGTGAGCAACCTGTGAGAAGGTGTCAAAGAAATCCACCTTGTAGGTTTGGGTGAATTATTTGACCACAAGACAAGCCTTGTACCAAGAAATAGACCCATCAGAGTTGTATTGCAAGACAAAGACACCTAGCGCCAACAAGATGCGCACCAGAAGGTAATGGAGTAAGCTCCCAGGTGACCCTGTCTAGAAGAGCCTGCTGACATGATGTTGGAGGCACAGAGCCAGAAACAACGGTAGTAAATGCATGAAACTCAGTACTAAGAGAATAGGTGGAGACTGCACTCCCAGCACACGATATTGAGCACAGGAATGGGGAGCTTTCCGAATTGCAATAAGCACATCATCATCAACATCCATGGACACCTGACCTAGGGAAACATCAACAGAAGTACTATCAGAAGGCTCAACATATACCTAATAGAGGGAGGACGATGGTAGATCAGTAAGCACTGGAGCGGGGGTGTGTATGTAAGCTTCTCTCTGTAACTGACAAGCAACTAATATGTAGTATCCTTGAATCTCTTCTCATCTGGTGGTACTACCCATAGGCTGCTCTGAAGAAGTAACAACCCTACTACTACTAGCAAAGTCATTCCTGGATACCAAAGGCATAGGCATAGGTACAACAGTCTCCACATCATGTAATTGATGTGCGGATGTGGAGAAATATGGAATAAACTCATGAAATGTGGCATCCGCACTGATATAGTGTTTCCTAGATATAGGATCGAAACACCTATATCTCCTCTAAGTGCGACAGTAGCCAAGAAACACATTTGGCTGCTCTGGGGCCAAACTTATCATGACTAGGTCCAAGTAAATGCACAAAAGCAATACAACCAAATGTGTTAGGAGGCACTAGAAACAAATATGCATTATGGTACAATGCTGTCCATGGCACCTACTCATGAATCACAAAAGAAGACAGCTTGTTAATAAGATAACAAGCTGTAAGTACTGCATCTCCCCAGTAGATATGAGGTACACTATTTTGAATAAGCAAAGCACGAGCTATATCAACAATGTGTTTATGTTTCCATTTTGCAACCCCATTCTGTTGTGATGTATGGAGGCAGGAGGTCTAATGCACAATACCAAGAGAGCTATAATACCCTTCCAACTGTTTGGTGCAAAACTCTACGGCATTATCTGTCCTAAAAATTTTAATGCAAACATCAAACTGCTTTTTCACAAAAACTACAAACTGCTAAATAATAGTACCAACATCTGATTTATTACGCATCAAAAATAGCCATGACAAGCGAGAAAAATCAAGTAAAATCAAATAATAACGATAGCCTTGTCTATCTGCCACATGACTAGAACCCCAAACATCACAATGAATCAACTCAAAATATGCCGAACTACTAGGCTGCATAGAGACTGGAAAACTAGATCTATTGTGCTTCCCCAACTGGTAGGCATCACACTGAATCCTCGTATCTGGTGACAAATGTGGGAAGATCCGACATAGCTTGCCTAGAGATGAATGGCCTAATCGCCTGTGCCACTGCAACGCACTCCAGGTAGGACTCATCTGATAGGCTGCAGCAACTGGACTCTGCACTAGCCGGTACACACCCCCTCCTCATGTCCACCACCAATCGTCATCTCTGTCATGCGATCCTGAAAGATACATCCAACACATCAAAGATAGCACGGCAGTTAAGTTGCCTTGTAATAGTACAAATAGAAAGCAACTGCATAGTCATATCAAGAACATAAGACATCTTAAAGATGTAAAGTGGTAGTAACTGACACCCCCCCTTTTTCGCAAATAGGGGCATGCTTACCATCTACAAGCTGGACTAAACGTCCCTACAGAACATCCTATATACCTCCAAAGCACTAAGCATTCCCAGAAAAATGATCTGAAGCACCTTAATCTATCAACCTTGTATTACTCAAACCTGAAGCTGAGGTATAAGCTGCTATGTCGGAAGGCTAAGGCTGATCATGAGTCAACTGTGCCAAACGTTGTACCACTACATCATAATCTGCACCTGAAAGAGTCAGGGGCTCAGTAGAAGTTGTTAGGGCAGGTGTCACGGTAGCTTGGTTAGCCACAGTAGGCTTTCAAAGTTTATTCCAGCACTTGGCTTCAACATAACCAATCCTCCCACATTAGGTGCATATAAGCTTACTGCGTGTACCATCACCACGTCATCTGCCTTTGCCACGGGAAAAACCACCCCATCACCATGGGTGCTAACAGCTGCATAGGCAAAAGAAGTATTCATGTAGACTACCTCATGAGTAGGTTGAACATGTAGCCTACTAAGCCTCCTATAAATCTCCTCAACAGGGGGAAGCTCAGAGGGAGTAAGAATCTGAGAGCAAGTAGCAGCCTAATCATCGTAGACCTGTAAGAAACATATCAGCCGAAAACTCCTTCATGTGATCTCTGCATGTAGTCGATGTGCAGATAGGTCTACAACAATTGTACTTTTCTAAGAAGCCCTTCATAGTAGAATAATATTGTGGCAAAGTCATCAACTCCTGCTTGAGATGACATAAATCATAGTGTATCTAGAAAACTTGAGTTAAATTCAATTCATGTGAATAAGCAACCCTTATACCATCCTACATCTCTTTGGCTAATTTGTAATACATAATCTCATCTCCAATGTGAGGAATTACACTGTTCAGAATCCACGCTCTCACCATGGCAACATCTCTATTCCAGGTCACATATTTCCCGATTTTCTGTTGTGGTGGTGCTTCTGTAAGCACGTGTTACTTCTCATGACCTTCCACAATAACAAGGAAAGTTTGAGACCAACGGGGGTAATTGGTCTCATCTAGTTACATAATCAAAGCAAAGAACAGGCTTTTGTACACAGCACTTTCCGCACCTTGCCCTGAGGAAACTTCAGACTCTAATGGTGAAGCCATAATGCATCCACAACAAAAGCAACTTCACAAAATACCACAAACTACATATTTGAATTTCAGAAACAAAACAAAATATTCGAGGAATACACAACCTGTAATCCCCACACGCGGTCAAGAAATCCGTCAACACTTCACAGGAGAATACACACCCCAAAGAATCATCAAATAAAAGGAATACACACCCCAAAGAATCATCAAACAAGAGGAATACACACCCCAAAATCAATCCAAGAATCTGAAAATCTCATACCACAGTTTTAATGTTGCATCACTACACCTTCTGAAAGGTTCTTGCTTTAGAACTCCATCACCAACAAACCAAGAACCTTCCCAAGCCCTTCAGCGGATGGAATCAAGGACTGCCGCCCTCTCCCTACCCCTAGAGAAGACCCGTTGGCGAGAGAGATAGAGAGAGAGAGAGCACGCTGGAGGAAGAAGTGCCAGAGGTGCCCTGCTACTGCTGCCGCTTGTGCAACGACGTTGCTACTAGCGCTGGCCGACGGTGGTGGCACTGCTGCTAGCCAACGTCGACCTTGTTGCTCCTACTGGCCAACACCGGCGCTGCCACCGATGGCAACAGTGGCGAGGTTGTGCAATAGAGTTAAGATTTTCTCAGTGGTGTCCCCAACATGGCTCTAATACCAAGTTGATGAAAATCAATCTTCTTATTTTGCTAACTCAGTCCTACACCTCTTTATATAGAGAGTGGTGAAGAAAAATTATAACAAGAGTCCAAAGAAATAAATAAAAGAACAAAATAGCCCTCAACACATAACGTAACATATTTCTATCTCTACTACTTTACCTCTCTCAAATGTTATGCATGCTCCCAAAATTGCTCTTAATCTGATGTCTACTAACCAAATTACAAAAGATTTAAGGTGCGAGATAGCATTTCATGACCAATATTTCTTCTCACAGGACCTCCAGACAATGAGGCGAATTGATGGACTTGAGCAAAATTATCTCTACCATCTTCATGTCACACCTTCCTCCAGTGCGAATGGCGTTTGTGCCACTTTTGCTCTCCAGTGGCATCTTCGTCTTGGTCATCTCAGTTTGCATGTTCTTCACCGCCAGTTCCCTAAGTTATCTTTTCCTTAAGTTTTTAGGTGTGAAGCATGTCGGTTGGGCAAGCACAATAGGTCTTCTTTTCCACCTCAAAATAAAAGAACCAAGTTTGTTTTTGCTTTAGTTCATGCTAATGTATAGGGCCCTTGTAAGGTAAAAAGCGTTAAAGGCTTTTGGTATTTTCTTATTCTCGTGGATGATTATACCAGGATGTCCTTGGTGTTTATCATGAAAGAAGAGTTTGATGTCTTTGGTATTGTGAAAAATTTTGTTCTAGAAATAAATACTCAATTTCCTATTGTTATCAAAATTTTCTAGAGTGAATGGTTTGGAATTTGTGAATGCCAGGACTACTGTTTTTATCAAGTCGTTGGGTATTGTTCACCAGACTACCTGAACTCATACTTCCCAACAGAATGGGGTAGCTAAATGTAAGCTTCAACATTTGTTTGATGTGACATGTTCTATTATGTTTCAAATAAATGTTCCTTCATCTTTTTGGGTTGATACTATTCTTATTACCACATATCTGATGAATCGTCTCTCCGTCTGTTTTAGGTGGTAAAACTCCATGCTCCCTATTGTTTCCTAACAAGGACATGTTTTCTATTACTCTGGTTGTCATTGGTTGTGTGTTTGGTTCATCTACACCATGTAGATAAGATTTCTCCTTTAGTGAAGTGCATCTTTCTAGATTATCTTAGAACTCAGAAAGGGTATCATTATAATCATGTTTCACGGAAGTTGTCTCTGCTAATGTTACTTTCTTTGAGGAGATTCCCTACTACCAAAAACAGGGGGAGTAGTCCATTACTCAGCCTAGTAATGTTCCTCTTCCTGTCATCTGAGCCACCACAACCCAATGAGCCACGTACATCAAGGGCCAATCACCCTGATCTTGGTATTTTCCCATGTCATCCTAAGGTTCGATACCTTTCCTAACCATTTTCAACGTAGGACTCAAGATGTTCCTCAGGTGGAGGAGCCATTGTCTACTATTTCTGCTCAGTCTCCACCAACTGCTGATAATTCGTCTGAGGACTAAATACCTACTACCACTGAGGATACTACTTTGGACCTTCCTATTGCACAAAGGAAGGCTCCACGGTCTTGTGTCAAATATTATGTATCTCAATTTATGTCACTTAACAGTTATCCTACAATTAGACATCAATTTTCCCTAGCTACTGACAGTCTACAGGTACCACAGGACCATCATGAGGCATTCCAAGATCCATCCTGGACATTGGCTATGAAAGAGGAGATGGCAGCTTTGCAATCCCGTGGCACATGGGCATTTGTTGATCTAACCCCAGGTGCTATTGTTGTCGAGTGTAGATGGGTTTTTACCCAAAAATGTCGTTCTAATGGCACAGTGGAAAGATACAAGACACGCCTGGTCGCCAAAGGTTACACTCAGACCTTTGGAGTTGACTACTTTGAGACATTCTCCCCTATAGGTCGTCCCAATTCTGTCAGGATCTTGCTTTCTCTTGCAGTCAACAAGAGCTGGATGGTTCATCAGTTAGATATAAAAATGTGTTTCTTTATGGAGATTTAGAGGAGGAAGTATACATGAAGCAGCCACCGGATTTTACTACTAAGGGGGAGTATCATAAGGTGTGTAAGTTGAAAAAGGCTATTTATGGACTAAAACAAAGTCCTAGAACCTGGTTTAAGAGGTTCAGCAGAGTTGTTCAGGACTATGGTTTTACCAGATCGTCTGCTAATCACTCTATGTTTACACTACATGGGAAGACGAGTTCTGTTATACTCATTGTTTATGCTGATGATATATTGCTGACTGACAGTGACAGGTAAGGCATAGAAGAAACAAAACTATTGCTACACTCACAGTTTGTTACCAAAGATCTAGGCCCTATCGGTTATTTCCTTAGCATTAAGGTGCAGCATACTGGAGAAAGACTTATGCTATCTCAACGCAAGTATCTACTTGACATGTTGAGAGACATGGGTACGCTGAGTTGCAAACAAACATGTCTATGGATATGTCATTGCCTCTTGCAGATGATGAGAGCCCCTTACTACGGGATGTGACTAAATACCATGCAATTAGTGGTAGGCTATTGTATCTGATAGTTACCCGACCTGACATTGCTTTTGTTATTGGTAGCTTGAGTCAATTCATGCAATCACCAAGGGAAGTCCATTGGGATAGAGTTTGCCAGATTCTCAGGTATTTGAAGAATGCACCTGGGAAAAGACTGTATTTTAGAAACAATGAATACTTGGATGTCTGTGGCTATTCAAATGTAGATTATGCTGGAGAACATAAAAACAGGAGGTCCACTACAGGATACTACACATTTGCTGGGGGTAATCTGGTCACATGGAGAAGCAAGAAGCAGGCAGTTGTTTCTAGATCAAGTGCTGAGTTAGAATACAGGGCCATGTCTCAGACCACTTGTGAGCTACTCTGGGTCCGATCTATACTAGAGGATTTTGGAATACATGTTTCTGGACCTATTCCTATGCATTGTGACAACAAAGCCGCCACTTTCATTGCAAGCAATCTTGTCCTTCATTAGAGAACTAAACATATTGAGGTGGTTTGTCACTTCATCAGGGAGGCAATTGCAGCGAAGAAGATTTCTATACCCTACATATGTATTGAAGACCAATTAGCAAATATTTTCACTAAAGCACTTCCCAAGAAACGGTTGCACTATACTTGTTCCAAGCTGAGCATATTCGATGCTCATGCTCTAACTTAAGGGGTAGTGTTGAGTTGTATGGGATCTTTTCTGCTTTCTTTTATATGGAAGGGTTGTGTCTATAATTTCTATCTAGTGCCTCTCTATATAAAGGCACCAGGCTCTCTCTGAAATAAGCTATTGCATTTCAACCTAACAAAGCATGAACAAGAGTGCAACTGTCATCTACAGAGGAGAGGCAGTTGCACCAATTGAGAAAGTTTTTATTCTACTATGTACTGGGGTTTTTTTGTGTTACAAGATGAGCATTTCATGCTCCAACTTGGGAGGCGTGTTGACAAAATTGTGTGAAAGTGGCCATTTAGTACCACATCATTTGTTATGGGAATTAGAGTATGTGGTGGCCTATAAATTGACATGTACTCCTCACTTATTTCTTTGAGAAAAATAAACAGAAACACTCGCCCATAAGGCTCTTCTCCCCTTATTTTCTCCCCACTCTTTATAAGTGGGGTTTCCACATAAACCCAAGTGTTCACATTGTTTATGCTTTAATATTATTATGCTTTTGCTTATTTATATTATTCAACTGTACCTAACATGCCAATTTCTTGAAGATGACAACCTACGTACTTCCTTTGAGACAATACAACTCTGCGTGTATTCCAAGCAACCAAGATACCAAGAAAATACCGTAGTGATCCCAAGTCTTTTGTGACAAAGTGCTTAATAAGAAATTTCTTGGTAGCCTCAATGCCACTTATATCATCGCACGTTAGTATAATGTCATCTACATATACTAACATAACAATTCTTTCTTTTTTGTTTTCTTCACAGAAAGAAAATGGTCTCCAAACTATCTTTTCAAACCAACCTCTTCAATGACATCAAATAGCTTCTAAAACCAAGCACATGGACTGTATTTGAACCCATAGATTGCTTTGTTTAGTTTGCTTACCTTCTACACTCCCCCTTAACTTCGAATCCCAAGGACTGTTGCATGTAGACCAACACTTGGAAATCACAATAGAAGAATGCATTTTTCACATCTAATTGGTGAAGTGCCTAATCTAGGTGAACCGCAACAGAGATTAGAATATGGACAGTCAAAAGTCATGCAATTAGAGAGAAAGTATCAAAGTAGTCGACTCCGTAAGTTTGAGTGTAACCTTTAACCACTAAGCAAGCCTTGTATCTTTCCACGATACCATCTAGTCTATATTTGATGGTGTACATCCACTTGTACCTTACAGTAGTAGCATCGATCAAGGGGTCAACTAAAGTCCAAGTGCCCTATGAGACTAAAGCAACCATCTCATCCTTCAAGGCCTGCTACAACTTCAAATCAAGAAAAGCTTCCTAATGAGTTGTAGATATGTGCACAGCTGAAAAACCCAATATAAACTGCTCGTTCAGAGGAGATAGACTCGCCATGGACGTGTGCTTGGAAATACGATGTAGCGTGCAAAATCAAGTTCCTTTCCTCAAGGCAATGGGAAGATCAAACCCACTGTTAAGTTTAAGTGTAGTCATTGACCACTAAGCAACCCTTGTATCTTTCCACGATACCATCCAATCTGTATTTGATGGTCTATATCCACTTGCATCCTACAATAGCAGCATCGATCGCGGTATCAACTAGACTCCAAGTACCCCATGAGACTAAACAGACATCTCATCCTTCATGGCCTTCTGCCACTTCAAATCAAGGAAAGCTTCCTAATAAGTTGTAGGTATGTGCACAACTGAGAGACCCAATATAAACTGCTTGTATAGAGGGGATAGACTTGCCATGGACATGTGCTTAGAACATGCAAATCAAGTTCCTTTACTCAAGGCAATGGGAAGATCAAGACCACTATCTATAGGGTCAACGACAATCTCAATTACCTTATCAACTCGAGGTTGCTAGAGATCTTCTTGATTCAATGCAGTATTATCTGTACATGGAACTTTAAAGCCCAAAGGTGTATTAGTACTATCATGTGTAAGGATTACCACAGGTACAAATAGTGGTACTAGATCTGTTGGAAGGAGGCCCTTTTGTAGCTGATGACAGCGAACATAAGTCACTTGGTATTTGTCATCAAGCCCACCATATTGAACAGGTGTGGGAGAAATTGTCTCATTAGGAGTCGACATAGGAATCACAACTTCACTGTCAATAGTAGGAGTAACAATCCGAGAGCCAGCATAAGAGTACTATGATGCAAACTCAAAAGAGACATCAGCACTAACATAATAACATCAACTAACCGGGTCATAGCATGAATACCCCTTCTGAGTCCTATAATATCGCACAAATATACACTTAACAGTCCGAAGAGAAAGCTTGTCTTTGTTGTGACCATAGAAATGAACAAAGGAAACATACCCGAATATCTTAGGTGGCAACCCAAATAGTTCCTTATAACTCCCTCATCAAGAACAACTTTTTTTTGAAAGGTGTAAGGGTGGTTATTCAAATGATAACCACCCAAATTCATTAATCAAGGGGCTAAAATAGGTAGCCAAACTACAAGTGTGTTTCCCAAAAATGAATCAAAGACAAAATGCTAACAATAAATTCCCATAGTAAGGATGTTGCCCCTTAAATATCGTCGCGTTTCTTCCTAGCCAAATGCCCCAAAGCATTGCCAAGACTTTGGCCTTCTCCCTCTTTGATCCAAATGCATTTTGTCCCATGCTTTGGCTTCCTCTCTTGAAAGACTCCCCAATTTCTTCTTGGTTGGCATGCAAGATCCACTGAAACCGAAAATTCCTTCATACTTGTAAGGGGGTCGGGCTACCAGAAAACAAATGGTTTATATCCTCAACGGCCATATTACAAAGCAGGCAATGCTTCTCTACTTTGAGCACCCATGTAACTCTCTACGCCTTTGTCATCAGTCGCCCTATTCTAAGCAACCATGCAAAAATTTTTATTTTTAGAAACCACTCTGTTGTCCGAATCTATTTGCAATCCCTAAGGAAATCAATGTCCAACAAAGTCTCCCCCATCCTCAACCTTGTGTGTGCCTATCTAATGGAGAAATCACCACCATCCCAAAGGAAAGCGTCTAGAATCCCTTCCAATTGAAATCCTTCCAACTCCTAAAGTAACAATTGTAAATCTTGGATCTGTTGATCCAAATAGGTTTCCCAAAAAAGTTGGGCACCAAGAGCCATCCCAGCAATCTGCCACCTTCGCATCTCTATTTGTAGCCATCGCAAAGAGCCTTGGGAACTGAACACTGAGGCTTCCTTGACCTATACAATCATCCCTTCAGAAACGGAATACTTCACCGGTGCCCACATAAGGTGAAAAGAATCACTACAGCTTAAAGATCACCAAGGTCAAGCCCCTTAGGAAGAAAGAGCTCCCAATAGGAGGGGAGGCTAACTATTCCCAATTCAACGAGGTCCCATAGCACACCTCAATAACAACCCCCAGCAAGTCTTGTTTGCATCCTACAATCCTGATAATCCATTCGGCCAAAAAACTATTAGTCATTGTGCCTAAACCTCTGACCCCCAGACCCCCCTCCTTCAATAGTCTGCAAACTTCTTCCTAGGCCACCAACCTAGCAGCTTTCTCATTCGATCCATAATTACTCCAAAAAAAACCCTCATCAATCCAAACATTCTCTTCTCCACCTTCTTAAGCAACTTGAAAATAAAGGTAAAATATAACGGCATAAAGGATAGTACTGCTGAATAACCAACCTACCACCTCTAGATAGCACATTAAATGCCCAACTTACCAACCTTTCCACTCTCTCAATGCAAGGAACCCACTCCTTTGTAGAGATCCATTTATCAGTTAATGAGAGACCAAAGTATTGGATGCGCAGAGAACCCACTAGCGTACGTAGAGTAATCCGACAACTTAAGACTTCCTTAAGGGACAACTGAATAGGGACAAAGGTAGACTTAGAAAATTTGATCTATAAACTAGACGCCTCTACAAACAACTCCAAAAGTAGGCGTAATCTTTTAGCCTCAACCTTCAACCTCTCAATAAAAAATAGTGTATCGTCTACATACTAAAGTACTGGTATCATCACGTAATTATCAGTTGAGAAGCCTCTAAATAAATTCCCTGAGTATGCTTTATATGTAGATCTCGCCAATGCATCTGCTGCCAACACAGATAGCACCGGTGCAAGTGAGCACCCTTGTTTCACCCCCCTCCTAGGCTGAATTCATCCTCCAGTCGAGTTACCATTAACCAGGATGGAGAAGGACGTCTTCACGCAATGTTTCATCCAATCAATCCAATGAAGGACGAACCCCCCTTTTATCAGAGACACCTATGGAAAGGATCGCTATATCGAGTCATAAGCCTTACTAAAATCCGCCTTCCACAAAAGTGCTTTCCTCTTCAACCTCCTTCAATAAGCCAAGATCTCTGGTGCGATAACAAAACCATCAAGAATGCTACGCCCCAGAATGAACATCGTCTGCACTGATGAAATGATGTCCTAAAGAACTCCCCCCAATCTATTAGCTAACACTTTCGCTACAATAAGGTAGACGCCGTTCGACAAAGAGATAAGTTTGAAGTCCTCTATCAACTAAGCCCCATCCTACTTAGGAAAGAGCATATAAAACCTGTTGAGCCTATTGAACCCTAAATTTCCCCCTCCAAATTCCATCACCACCTACATAACATCCTCCTTCGCTAGGGGCCAAAACTCCTTTGTAGAAATACACTACGAAGCCATTAGGCAAAAGTCACCCATCGACATTCAGCCCCCAAACCACCCTCCGCACATTATCTTCTGAGAAGTTAGAGATAAGCGCCCTTGCCTATTCATCATTAATGGATTGGACGTCCATCCTCGATCCATCTCCAACCACCCATCTGTCTTCTATTAGCAAAGACCTTGTAATACTCCACAGCTACCCGACCTACCTCTTCCCTTCTTGTGAACTCGGTGCCATCCACTATGAGCATGTCAATCCAATTCTTCCTTCTACCTAATGCCATCAAATGGAACTATCACATATTGAGGTCTCCTTCCCTTAGCCAACACTACCTAGATTTGACCTTCCACTCCACTTCTGTTTTCCTGTCCTCCACCTAGATCAAATGGTGTGCAGATGCATTACCCTTGCCACCTGTTTCACCTCAAAGAGTAATCTTGCATCCTCTGCTCTGTCCAACCTCACAATCTTTGCTAATGCCTCATTCTTTCTATTTCATGCCTCGCTAACCTCCCTTCTATAATTTTTAAGGAAAACATGCAATCCATTCAACTTAGACATTAGTCTCACAGCTGTTGAGCCCTCCAATCAAAAAGATTGCCACTTCTTAACCAAGTTTCTGAACCCCTCCTCAAGCATCCAAGAATTATCAAAATTGAAATATGTTCCAAACTATTGATCCTTATTTGACTGCCACATGTAGGACGTATGATCCAAGAAGCGTCTCTCCATAGACCTCACATCTGCCAATGCGGACGATTCTACAACCACCACATTACACAAAAATCTGTCAATACGGGACCTCTACTCATCGAAATTTCGCTAAGTGAAGGTGCACGAGCTAGGTAGAAGATCCAGGAGCCCACGCATACTAATGATCTCTGCAAACTCCAATGATCCCCGATCTCTTCCCCCTCTCTCCCCCGATCTATCCTCCATAAGCAAGGTGACAATGAAGTCCCCCTAATAAGGTAGGGCCACCATGGAACTTGCTCACCACTTACGCTAGATCCTCCCAAAGTCATGGTCATAGAGTATCATCAGCTGGGCCATCCACTGAGGACACTACCATCCTAAAGTTATCTCAACGCCTCACCAATCTTATAGATAGTACACGAGAACCCACCAAAGAGTCCTCAACTACAAAGAGATCCTTCCTCTACCCCACAACCATTCCTCCTGATCTTCTACATGCATTCAATGCAATGAAAACTTCCATGACTCCCTCTCCAATCTCCCTTTAAATGCTTTGATCACAAGCTGTCGGTTTAGTCTCTTAGAGTAGTATCACCGCAAGCCCCCAAGATCGAATGTATCCACTGAGAGGTGCCCTTCTACAAGGGTCATTCAACCCCCCTCACATTCCACATAAGGATCAACAACATTTCGCACCACTACAATCCCCCCCAGAAGATCATCTAGAGCCCACCACCTCTGCCATGGCGGCAAGCTCGTCTATCTTCCTCGTTGCCCACAACATTTGCGGCATCCTTCTGATTGACGTAACAAGTGTTACAGCTATCAGCATCCCCCTCAGCAACATTGCAGTCCCAAGAGTGCAGGGACCCACCATCACCAACACGGTCCTAGGACCTACCACCTAACACACCGATTGGAGCATCTTCCACCAGCACATCCTCTTCACTGACCAACATCGTAATCTCCTTCCCACCCCGATCTTTCCCCAATACGCTTCGACCGATAAAGGATCCTCAATTGCTTCAGCTACCACCACCTCATAAGGCGTAGGGCTTCACGCTTGCATCGTTGCTCGTTGGAGGCTCCCTTCGGATACATGTCTTTCAAGCACCGCTAGTAAGGAGAAAATTTGCCACTCGTCTGCCTAGCACGGGTTTCAATCAACACTATAGCTTCGCCAGCCTCAGGCAACTCCTGAGAAGGAAGGGAGAAGGGAGAAGGCATCGAGGTCTTTTTTATGGCAAGAAAGATACAAGGGTCAAGTCAGGTAGAAACTTAACAAGCATGAATCCATTCTCGAATCCAGAATCCCCTTATAAAAATCCAAGACCGATCCTCCTTTGGAGAGGACTCCCTAAAAAATCTTCTCCAGCTTTCTTGCCATCTGCTCCCAGAAGAGCAGTAATCACCTCAACGCTAGCGCCTCTAGCTACATCCATATCACCGAAATCATCAGCATTGATCTCGCGATGAGGATCCCATAGTGCCATGTCATCATTTTTAGGAAGCGAAACTGATGGTGTCACATCCACCGCCCCTCCATGAAACAAGGCGACACCTTTAGGTTTCTAAACAAGCTTCGCCAGAATCGCGGCAACCCCACCCCGCCTCACTGACCCTCCTCTAGATACCACCTGACCAAATGATTAGCCCCAACCTTCCAAAATGTTCTACTTCAGCACCCGCTACAATCCCCCGTGGTGAAGGGTGACATTCTCCAACAATCGCCTCCCAACCAAGACTTCCATAAGAACCTGCACCATCAATAGATCACCATCAAAGATTCCAACACCTCTGCAAAATCTCAACCTCGCAAAGGGTGCAACCACCGCCACCACAACCTCCCGTTGCGTAATCACCACCTTCAGCCCAACCTTCCGTGAAGTATGCTCCGACGTTGCACCGTCGTGCATCAAAGGACGTCGCCAATGCACAACCACATCTCTTGAAAAACCAACATCGCACCAAATTTGACTTCAAGCCAAAGAGGAGTTTCCTCGAAGCAAAGGCCACGACCTTAAGGTTCAACTCCATCGAAAGTAGTTTCGCCAACCATACCTTCGTCTCCATCATACCCACCTGCCCTTCAACCACGTATCCAACCAACGCCAAATCCAGTGCCTCATCCAGAGCTCGCGACTACATCGACCACAAGGCCATGACCTCTTCCAATCGTGCCCCTTTAGGGGGTGGAGGAGGAACAACATATGATCTCTCTAGACCCCAACCCTTGAAGCAAACCGCACGTCCATGTCTAACTTCCCCACACCTTAAACAACGCATTGGCTCTCAACAATCCCTCACAACATGTCCTCTGCCACAACACCTGTAGCAAAGGACGACCTCTACTCTCCTCCATCGACTTCTTTGGCTACTAACAAGGGTCCACCCATCATTGCTGTAGCGTGCTCCTTCCCCGCTCACTCCCTCACCCATCATCCCATCCATCAAGAACAGTTGAGGGCATTCAATTCACCAAATAGCATGCAATCATAACAGCATCACCCCAATAGGGCAAAGGACCACCGTTCTAGATGAGTAAAGTTCTCGCAACATCCACAATATGACAATATTTTCTTTCAGCCACCATGTTCTGCTAGAAAGTATGAGTCAGGACACAACTAGTTTGATGAATGATTACATACCCTAAAATACAGAGTGTAGAGTATGGGTACAAGAGTCCAATGCATTATTAGTCTGAATGATTTTTACATGAGCATCATTTTTTTTTTGAAAGAAAAGTGGAAGATTACCTAAGAGTAGTAATCATCCTAAATTTGTATTAAAAGAAGAAAAGGAATGAACTTACAGATGTTGAAGCCAAAAATCAAAAAAACACCTCACCTCTCTTACAACATTCTCAACCCAATAATGCTTATTTCTGAATATTTTGCCATTCCCTTGTAGCCAAGTACTCCAAATGATTGCGTGTGCCTGACACCATCCAGCCATATCAAGGTCAATATGATCTCTGAAGCTCACCCAGAAGCCAATAAAATCCATAGTGTCAACCGTAGGTAGAGTAAAATGAGACCAAACATCTCTAGAAAAGACACAATCAAAGAATAGAAGCTGGATGCCCTCATTGGAACTTTGACAAAACGGGCAGGTAATATCTCCATCAGGGTACCATTTAGATCTGAAAACCCGTGTGACCAACCTTTTTCTTCTAAAAAACCACAGAAATAGTTTGAACCTTAGGGGAATCTTACACCTCCAAACCAATTTAGAATCCCCATGAATGGAATTCTAATTTGTACCATCTGGCACCATTAGCTTGTAGGCACGGTTCACCATGAAGCTACCAAGCTTCCAAAGAAAGGAATCCGACATATCTGTCTCAGGCGACAACCCATCCACTGCCTACAGAACTTGCTAAAATTCGCTGCACATGGATATTAGACAGGCCCACTGGTAGCCTAATATCCCAACATTTAATCTCATCATCCCACACATCCCTAACCACCACCACTTTATCAAGCATATGCTGAAATAATCTTGGAAAATGATCTGAAAACCTTCCACTAACTGTCCAATCATCTACCCAAAATTTGAAGGATGAACCATCACCCAAAGACGGAGAGAAGTGATCTGAAAATTCTCTCAAAATGGGTCTAATTGACTGCATACAGCTGATAACCCACCTTCATTTGCATCTGCCCGTTGCACCAAGTTTATAGAAGCACCGTACGAGTATTTGGGGAGAGAAATAATCATTGATTTTTCCTTGGAAAGTAATCTGATTACCCATTTTAGCAAGAGTGCTTTATTAAAAGGGATTAACTTGCGGACTCCAAGACCACCATCTTTCGTTGGTTTACAAATCTCATCCCAAGAGACCAAATGGGCAAATCTACCCACAAAATCAGGCCCCTTCCAAAAGAATCTTTTCTAATCATGTCAATTTCTTTAAAGACCTTTTTTGTAGGTGAGAAAACCAACAAGAAGAAGACCGGAATGGAGTAGAGAACAGATTTAAGCAAAACCAACCTTCCTCCCTTGGGAAGAAGCCTACCACTCCAAGAAGATACCCTATCAGAGAATTTTTCAATCAATGGTTTCGAAGAGGTCAATTTTTTCCCCTTCAAAGGAAGACCAAGATATCTAATTGGTAGTCTCACCACCGGTGTTTCCAAAATAGTTGAGATATCATTCTCCTCCATGGTGCTTGATTACATGAGCATTAAATTTATTCTTTATTTCTATGAGAAAGTGCTTGAGTACATCACCCATCTCCTGACTTTGATTTTAACAAGAAAACCTAAGACGGACAAGAAAAGTCATCAACAATAACTAGGTTAAACCTATGCGCCATATGATTAAGAGCACGACTTAAACCCTAAACATCAAAATGAAGCAACTGAAATAACGACTCAGCACTGCGACTATCGACTATGGAAAGAACTCCTATGGTATATGTCCAATTGACACACCTCGCACTACAACGTAGCAGGAGGGATATGAGATATCACACGTCGAAGCTTAAGCAACGGTATGTAGCCAAATCTCATAAGCCAAAGATAGTTGGAAGATCAACCTAGAAGAAGCGAAACATGTCTTGCATATGTTGATTGTAGTAGGTGGTCGATCCCCACTCCTCACAACCACAACCAATCACCTACCTCATCAATATATCCTGAAACGTGAGAGACAAAGGCAATGATAACTCTATAATTCAAGTCCCTTGTAATTCGACCAACCGAAAGCAAATTCAAAGGAAAAATTTGGGCAAGTAAAACATTTTATAGCCATGTATGGGACGTTATCTGAACCTTCCCCTAACCCATGACGAGGGAATGTCTCGCATAAGCTACAAGAATCATCCAACTAGACAAGCCAGACTATAAACTGAAAAACTACTCGATCTTACCACATATGTCATGAGGCTCCTGAACCTACAAGCCAATCAGTATCCTCAATACCAACATGACAAGCTACACATGAACCTAAGGGGTTGGCAAAACCAGCAATGCTGCATTCCCTTAAGCTAAGCTCAAAGTAGTTGTAGGAGTAGTGGTTGATATCCCATAATGATGAAGCCTCTGAATTAACAAACCCTACTCGATTTTGGTGATCAAAACAAACTCTTGTCCTACATCTAGGGTTGTGACTGCCAAATGAGCACTAATAGGTTTTCCATACTTAGTCCAACCAAACTCCTTAGTGTGCCTCGATTTCCCACAAAATGAGCATTGAGGCCTAGCTCATCCCTAGCCTCCATGGCCTTGACCATGGCCACGAGTAGATGATCCTACACCTCTACCCCTTCCCTGAAAAGCAGCCATGGCAAAGGTATGCTCTACCAAAGTAGTATGAGACAGAAACTGCAAGTCGACTCAGTTGGTTGTATGCCTTTTTTATCGACAATATCTCGGGCAACGTCAACATATGAGAAGGAGCCACATTACAAGCCAGGTCGAATCTAGCAACTAAGTGCCCCACCATGGTTTGCGCCTTATAAGCCTTCTAACATTTAAATGAACATATAGGGATGTAAGCATTAAGCCCCTCAAATGTTGACTTAAGAGTCGAGTAGTATTATCAGTGGCCTACCTTCCTATCGCATGTGTGCAATTTCATAATGCAACAAAAGAATGTGTGTCACTTTCTTGTCCTGAGAATAATTCTAGCAAAAATTCTCCCACATCTCTTTTACCATTTCGTAATACATAATCTCAGTAGCAATACACTAGATAGTGATATTCATGATCCATGCTCAAACTAAGGCATTATCCTTCTTCTAAGAGGTATTTCCCTATCTTTTGAGCCAACTCTATCTCAAGCAATATGCACTCCTTGTCATGACCCTCAACCACATTACGAATCAACTGTGACCACAATGCATAGTTAACCCCATCAAACTTCACCATTGGGCCAAAAAAAGGGTTTCAAATTCCCTTTGGGTTCCATACCCTTGTGCAGGTGAATCAACAACTTCAGAGGCCATTCTTCTTAGTAAGATCAGACTTCACCTCAAGGCACTAACCAACAATCAACCCAAAAGCCAAAGAAACATCAAAATACCACCAACCACAAACAAAGCACTCATCCAAAAACTATTTCAGCGAGAAATCTTCACATACTGGATATAAATCAATCAAAAAACCTCCTAAAATAGGCTCCAATATCCTTAAATTAAGGCTAAAGAGTACCAGTGACCACCAACATCCTCTAAAGGGTCACTAGTGGCCCTATCCTGCCCTTCGACGAGGATCTCCAACGACTAGCGATTTCATCAGCCATCAACGACGATGCTCCTACTCTAAGGAAGCACTCTGGGATAGTCGCCAAGTTGCAACACCTCCTCCTTCACTCGCTGCAACAAGAGCAATCACCTTTAGCACCACCGTTGTAGCTAGGAGCACGAAAATGCAGTGATTAGCAACCGGCAATGCCACTATGATCCAACAATTGTGCTTTAGGGCCGCCCCAACCCAACAATCTCATGGGCAATCGCCAATGACCCCTTCACCTGCAGTAGCAATGTCAATCGGGGGCCCCCTCCCTTAGGTCATATCCCTAGGGTTGGGACCTTGAGATTCTAGAGAAGAAAACATTTTTTTCTCCTCAAGAAAGACGCAAATCCCAGAAAAGCTTAGAATATTTGGTACACAAAGAAAAACATGGGAAAGAGATCAAAGAGATATCAAGCTCTTGCCAAAGATTGCCGCTTTAATACCATGCAGGGAGAATGAAATGTTTTAATTCTCTCTTAAAACACTAAGCTGCTATTTATAGAGAGGCTAGGCGTAAACTGTGTACAAGTCCAAACAATAATAGAAGGAACAGAAAAGGACAACAGCAGAAACAAATTTCTCTACAATAGGTGTTCTCCTTCTAGCTATGTTGTTTAATTAGGGTCATCATTAATTCCATGGTCTTCTAAAAAGCAAGTTATTGTTGCTAGGTCAAGCATGGAACCAGAGTATCAAGGTATTGCTAATGCCACGGCTGAAGTTACTTGGATTGTGTCGTTATGCTTTGGATTGGGCATTCATTTTTCTTAGCCATTGAGCTTATGGTGTGACAATATGGAGCCACCTTGTAAGTCCATTCCATTTTTCTAATGAATCTATTTGAATGATTACCAACCTCCGGTGATCCTCCCTTTCTCACTCAAAAAATATATATATTGGAGCCACCTTCTTAATCTCAAATGCTATTTTCATGCCAGGATTAAACATATTAAAATAGGTTTTCATTTCTTCTGTGATAAGGTCATGATGAGGAGCTTATTGTTCATCATTTGCCAGCTTCAGAGCAAGTTTCTGACATTCTAACTAAACCTCTTCACACTTCCATGTTTCTTCCTATCACAGACAAACTTCAGGTTGTCATGCAACCCTCAGTTTGAAGGGGAGGTATTGGATGTGTGTATGTACTGCGGTATCGGTTGTAAATATTTGTAATCAGGTCATTTGTATTGAAGATGGTTAAAGGTCGTTACAGGTTAGTTATAAATAGGTGAGCCGATCACTGAGATCAGTATCTCAGCAACCATTTCCTCCATTTTCACTCACTCTGGTAACAAAACTAACCTATAAGATTTCGAACGATTATAATCACATCTATGGAAAAATCCGTAACATTCATTATATTCCCTAATGTCCTTTCCTAAAGCACACTTTTATTTCAGTTTAGTATTTCCTTCCCGATAATCAGGAAACTTCCCTGTTAGTCCCTGCAGAATCTGTGCAAATAGGGGAGTCTATAGCTCAACATCTTGGTACAACAACAAAGAAAAGAAGGCATTTCAGTGGGAACACTTGCCCCCACATCTCTTTGTTCATGAATAGAATGGAATGCTACGAAAATTAACAACAAATTAGAAGACCAGATGCATAAAAATATAAGAACCACAGCCACAATTCATTTTTCTGTTAACAAGAACCATCAAGGTTTTTACAATATTCCCAACTTTTCATTCAATCCTCCAAGAATTCTTTTATAAACTAGTAATCCTGAAAGCACTTTAGTAGTCAATCTAGTCGAAGTTTACTCCTTCAATAACTCTCAAGACAGCAACACATCAAGACTCACTTGCCATACCAACTTGCATGACGTTAAGATTAGTTTAACTTTTAACTACTCAGTAATTGATGAAGATCCAATTAGGAAAAGGATCTGTAAAACTAATTTATAATATTTTACAATAGAGGCTGTTTTCTCTAGAATCAAATCCCAGGAGTGAAATAGTTCTACAAACTTCTTGTGTATTTCAAATAAAAGCAATTGTTAGAAAATAAATAATGCGAAAATATCAGTAATATCAAAGCATAATAATAAAAAAGCTTAGATTTACGTGGAAACCCCACTCACGAAAAGTAGGGAGAAAACCACCAGAGAAGGCCCCGATAGGATAAGATATTTCTATTCTTCTCAAGAAACAAATGGGGGTGTAGCAACCAAATTATATCCTCCCACAAACCGCTTTTTTCTTCACACCACTATGTGGTACTAAACATACCACTCCAATAAACACATCTCTCAACACTCCCCCTTACGCTGGAGCATGGAATGCTTAGCTTGCAGAAGAAATATTCCTACTCTACAAAGCAAAAAACACAACACAAATAAATGATGTTGCTGGTTCATGACTTCCTCATGCCTCTTGTGTCGTCGACTTCTGTGCATGTTACAGTATTTCCTTTAGTTATTGTTTTATTATGCTTTTATGCTTTTCTTATTTCTCTTTGCCGTCTTATATAATTTACCGACACCTCTCTCTATACATAAAGAGGTGTAGGGTTTCCAAGGAATAATAAGTTGATCATTTTCTTCGACTTGGTATCCGAGCAATGATCCTAGATCGACGCTTTGATATCCCACCAAATACCTAGCCTTCAAATCTTTCCACCAAAACCCCTCCTCTCTTACATCATCGCGCCGACGTGATCCACCGCTAAGGGAGGTGGCTCGCAGCCCTTATCTCTCTTCTCTCCCCCTATGTGGCCTTCTTCACGAGCGGCGACAACCCCTGTTGCTAGCAAGGTCGCCGGCAGCTACCAGCACCAAGAGCGGTGAAAGCAAAGGACCCGATCCCTGCTAGGTGGTGACCCTGGGGGCCCTCCAACCCTAGCGTGCACCCTTGTTTAACCCAAACAAAGTTGAATCATGTTCCTAACATGATGTCTGGAACTCTATTTTTCCATATTTTTTTGTTAGGACTCTTCTCATGATTTAATGGTTTGTATACTTTGAAAAATCAAATTTCAGATCTATTTATGTGGTTCATTCCCGGCTTGGCGTCATGGCTACATCTTCATCATCCAAAGTCACATCGAATACTACATCAAAGAATAGGAACATCAAAAATCCGTTCTTTGTTCCGATCACGAAGTTGGATGAGACCAATGCACATTGGTCACAGACGATCCTTATGATGGTTGAAGGGTACGATAAGGAACATGTTCTCTTGGAGTCAAAGCCTTCAAACAAGACTGGGAAGTATGCCACATGGAATAGGAACAACACCATGGTAAGAGCCTGGATCATGAATGTTGTGGCTCCTCATATGGGTGATGGAATCATGTATTACAAGACTGTAAAGGAAATGTGGGATTCTCTTCATAACATGTACTCTCATGAAAAGAAATCCAGTAATATATTCCAGATTACTCATGACACGTTTTCTCTCGGACAGGATCTTACTTTATCTTAGTACTATAACAAGCTTAAGGGATTACTTGACAATTACAATGCTTGCACACTTGATTGTACTTGTGCCACACACAGAGTATCGCAAAGAATTTGCAGTACTCAAGTTCTCATCTGTCTCAGGCCTTGAGTATAAGTCAGCACAGTCCCAGATGCTTACACTGACGGAGCTTCCTACTCTGGAGGAAGCCTACAGTTGGGTTAGTCACCTTTCTATCAGGGCTACTGCACTAGAGACTACAGGCCCGACGTCTGCCTTTAGAGCTGTAGGAGGTCATGGAGGACGTGGTGGTCCTATTATTTGTGGATGTGGACGTGGCCTAGGACAACCTGGCAAACTACACCCAACTTGCTCGTTCTGTGGATGTATTGGGCACATTAAGGCCACATGCTGGACTAAGCATGGTAAGCCTCTAGTCGCCAACCAGCCTGTGGCTTCTACTGAGACAGAGACAAATATGATTCCTAGAGCAGAGTTTAATGCTCTTGCCCAAAGACTCGCTCAGGTAACACAGGAGTCTCCATCCACTTCTAATACTGCTACCCTTACCTCCTCAGGTATACAGCCTGCTTCTAGTATCTCCATACTTTCTTATAGTAATAGTTCTATGTGGATTATAAACTCTGGAGCTTCACGACATCTAAGTGGTAATCAGACGTGTTTTTGACAACTTCAGCCTGTTACTTCAGGTCGTACAATGCAGGCTGCAAATGGTCACCACTCCAGGGTGGATGGACAGGGGCAGGTTTCCCTTACTCCCAATTTACGATTGCCTTTTTTTTTTTTTTTTGAGTGTAAAGAGGAAGATTAACTGAGAATGGTAATCATCCCGTAAATATATTAAATTAAAAAAGGAACGAACTTACAAGTTTTAGAACCAAAAGTCAGAAAAATAAGCAGCTTCCCTCACTACATTCTCCACCCAACATCTATCATTATTAAAAATTTTATTGTTCCTCTGCAAATAAATAACCCAAAGAAAAGCAAACACTTTGCACCAGTCAACCATGTCCAAATGCAAATGATCCCGGAACATCTCCCAGAAGGAATCAAAATTAGTTTAGTTGGCCGTATGTACCGTGCATTGATCCCAAACCTCTCTAAAGAAACCACATTCGAAGAAAAGATGATGAATATCCTCTTCTAACTGACCACACAAAGGACACGTGGTATCCGCAAATGTGCACTATTTAGTCCAATACACTTTGGTTGCCAATCTTTTTCTCCTAAAAAAACCACAATAATAACTTGACTTTGAGAGGAATCTTACAACTCCACAGCAACTTGGAATCTTTCTCCACATGCGTTTGATGTCCACCATTAGTAAGGAGGAGATTGTACGCATTCTTGACGGTGTATCTACCATGCTTCCACTACAACATATCTGACCCAATAGTGGGAGAGATCTCCCCCAATGCGTACAGCAGCTGCTGAAATTCAATAAACGTGGGATCAAAAAGTCCTTCCAGAAGCCTAATGTCCCAAACATTATGTTCTCTATCCCATAAATCGGCCACAATTGATTCCTTATGCTGAATATGCTGGAATAACCTCTGATACAGTTCTAAAAACTTGCCATTATCAATCCAATCATCACACCAGAATTTGAAAGGAAGACCATCCCTAAGTACCGGACCGAAGTGGCTTGCAAACTCAACCATCAAAGGACGCACGGCATGCCAAAAAGCAGAACCTTTGGTTGTTGCAGCCCTTTGAATAAGATTCATATCTCCCCCATAAGAATCTTTCAAAGTGGACGTGAGCATTTCCTAACCATAAGCGAACAACCTCACCAACCACTTCAACAAAAGAGCCTTATTGAAATTGTCCAACCTGCCCACACCAAACCCTCCTTTCTTAGGCTTGCAAATCTCCTCCCAAGACACCAATTGTGCAAATCTCCCTTCCCAATCTACCCCCTTCCAAAAAAATCATCTTTAACAAGTCAATGTTCCTTAATATCTTTTTTGATGGCACAAACACCAACATGAAAAACACCGGTATAAATGACAAAACTGATTTAAGAAAGACCAAACGTCCTCCTCTAGACAAAAGTCTACCACTCCAAGAGGATAACATCGTAGATAATCTTTCAATAAGAAGCCTCCGGTCATAAGAGTTCAATTTCTTCCCCTTTAGTGGCAAACCAAGGTATTGATCAGAAGTCTAACCACCGAAGTCTGAAGGATATCTGCCAACTTATTCTCCTCTCTACAATCCATGCCCAGTGGAACCAACATGGACTTATTCCGATTAATTTTAAGGCCTGAAATTTCAGCAAAGATTTTCACCAACGAGGAGATATGAGACGCTTCTCTTCCTCCCCTTCAATGAAGAAAGACGTGTCATCAACATATTGCAAAATTGGAGTAATAATCCTGCCATCATTCTTAGTAGTGAATCCACTAAATAAACAACCATCACAAGCTCGAAAGGCCATATTTGCAAGTGTATCTACCACAATGTTAAACGACATTGGCGCCAACGGACAACCCTGTCGAACTCCCCTCTGAGGCTGAATCCAAGCCTCATTCGCCCTACCATTCACCAACACCAAAAAAGAGGATGTGATCACACATCTCTTCATCAACACCGAAAAAGAGGATGTGGAAAACCCCTCCTTTTCAAAACATCCCATAAAAATTTCCAAGAAATAGAATCGTAGGACTTAGAAAAATCAACCTTCCATAAAATGGCCTTGGACTTCTATCTCTTCCAAGAAGCCAAGAATTCTTCTGCTAATACATAGGAATCCTATAACGATCTTCCTTTCACAAAAGCGGATTGGACGGGTGAGATGATATCAGGAAGCACAGCCAATTGGCAAGAATCTTAGCCACCAGAAAATAGATGGAGTTTGAAAATGCAATGGGTCTAAAATCTCCCACCTCCTCAGGAGCTTGTTTCTTAAGCAAAAGGAATAGATAGAATTTATTAATCTTTTCAATACCAGCATTACCTTCAAAAAATTCTCTAATCATGGCCATAACATCCGATCCAACCACCTCCCAAAATTCCTTATAGAAAATGATTTGCGGACCATCAAAGCCAAGGGAACCTTCCGCCTTCATGCCATTCAACGCAACCAAGACCTCATCCTCCTCCACAACCTTTACAAGGTTAAACTTCGCCACATCGCCAATTTGATTCAGATGCAAATTAGCCAGACGCCAATCACCACAAGGCTGCTTCTTTGTAAATTCCTGAAAGTACTCTTTGAAAGCATCACAAATCTGATCCCTTTTCTTGAGGACATTGTCACCCACCTTCAAACTACTAATCATATTTCTTCTTCTTCTAGCACTAGCCATTAAGTGAAAGAACATGATATTTGCATCTCCTTCTCTAAGCCAAAGTTGTCTGGATTTCTACCTCCAATCCATTTCTAACTTATGATCTTCTTCAAACACAACAAACTGAAAATTCCGTCTCTCCTGGCGTTCCTCCTCAGAAAGTGTACCAACCTCCATCCTATCAATATCTTTAACACCTTGAAACATAGTCATCCTTCTTTCATCACTACAAGCTCTAAGAATGCATTTAAACTCCATCATCTCATTCCTAACTGCTGCAATTCTGGCGGTTAAAGTGCGAGTTGCCGAAGTAGAAGCCAATGTTGCAAGTCATTTATCTCTAACCAAATCTTTAAAACCAGGTTCTCTAAACCAAGACTTATGAAATTTAAAATAAGAAGAAAAAGTACCTTCCTCGTTACTCCATAATAAATGTGTATGATCTGAAAATGACCTCTCACAGGCAACCACATCCGCTAAATGGAAATATTCAACCATGGAAATATTACATAGAAACCTATCAATACACGACAAAGCACCTAAACCATTCCTCCAAGTGAAGCACGAGCCTGATGTTGGCAGATCAACCAATTCTAATTCTTGTACCACCTGCTGAAATTGAATCATAGCAATATCAAATCTACCATCTGGTCTATCCTCTGCATAAAGAGTTGCATTAAAATCTCTGCATATTGACGATGGCATCCCCTCTACAAAAGTCACCACCTGCTGCACCTCCTCCCAGAAAAGCAACCTTGACCGATCATGACAAGGGCCATATACATTTGCAATGGCAAATGATGCACCATCACTTTTTCCAATGAAAATCACTGTCATCACTCTTGTAGTCATGTTCAAGTTAACCAATTCGAACATATCATCATGCCACAACATCAGCAATCCTCTCGATCTCCCCACAGATACCATCTCCAAACAATGTGAGTAAATGTCTCCACAAAGCTGCTTCTTCCATGTCGGAGTCAGATGCTCTGAAGGCAAGCCACATCAACCCTCCAATCTGCCAAATATCTCCTCAGAACAGACATCCTCTTCTCATCCCAGGGTCCCCGAACATTCCACGAAAGAACCTTAACCATGGATTACAGATTTGGAGCCTCCCTTGTGAACCCGTCTAGCCCCCACTGTATTAGCAACCCAATAATCAACCTCATGCATCGCTTCACCGCCCCCAGCCTTTTTTATCACTTTCTTCCTCTTGTAACAAGCACTCAATAGCATCCTACGCCTATGAATGACAGTGTTCAAGTGCCCAAAAGATAAACTATTTGATGGTTTCCTGGACAATGTCCCAGTTTTCCCAGCAGAGGTAGTAGAAGATGTCTTCCTGTTGTTGACATCAGATGCCGCATCCTTAATGGATTGATCATCCTTCCACAAAAGGCTTGAATCACGAAATATGTGTGTGTCAACCGACCTGCTGAAAATTGAGCCAAAGGCCACTGGTAGCAGATATCCCTGCACCACATGAGACAGCCCAACAGGCCCCGAAAACACAAAAGAACACATATTGACCAGATCACATGTTGCACGAGCCAAGCAAGTAGACTCACCACGACCGGGCCTGAAATTGGGTCTGGTATCCACCTGCTGGAAGTTGGGCTTGTGAACACCGCAAAATATATATGCATCTCCGCCTTTGTCATCGACAAGCCTATCACCATGCTGAACGTGCTTTGAAGTGGAACACCTGCCTGTCTCAAGGCTCCATTAAAAATGAAGCCAAAAGCCACCGGCAACGATTCTTCCGGCACCAAATTGGAAAGCACAGCAGGCCCCGGACACACAATAGAGGCAAAAATCAGATCACCATGAGCACAAGCCAAGCAAGTGGGCTCACCATAACCGAACCCCACGATGGGTCCGGTATCCACCTGCTGGAAGCATGGGCTGTGCACATCATTCCCTGCAGCACCATCCGCAAGCACAGGCATCTCTCCTGCTGAAAAAACGGCTGTAGTTGCAGCAGCATCAGCCACCACAGGCTTCTCCCCTGCCAAAATTAAACCTGCAGCATACTTGTCGGCCTTGTTTTGGTCCTACGGAATAAATCTAACGTGGGCAGCGGGACCCAAGTCCACCTCACAATGGAGAACATCAAAAGGTTTGATAATAGAGTCAAAAGACTTACCACATCCGGATCCGTAAACGGATCCGGATGCCACCTGTCGTGGACGAAAACCAATGGCTTCCTCTGCCAAGAAATCTTTCGCTGAAAGTGCCACATCAACAGCCGAAAATGGCCCTCCACCTGCAGCGCCAAAGATGGTATCCTACTGCAACTGTCCATGCATCAAATGGCCTTCGCCCAAATTAGAAACATCCACAAATCACTCCCAAAATTGTGGATCTCTAGCTGCAGCACCAATTGGCACCTCCACCTCAGCAGCCGAATAAGGCCCTCCAGCTGCAACGCTAAATTTGGCATCCTGCTGCTGCTGTCCACGCAATTGATGGTCTTCGCCCAAAATAGAAACATCCTCAAAATGCTCCCGAAAATGTGGATCTCCAGCTGCACCAACTGGCACCTCCTCCACCTCACGAGAATTTGAATTTCGAATTCTACCCAAAGGCTGCCACTCCCAGCAAGATCTAGGATGTCTGTGCGCTCCCATTTGCTTCTGAAACCGCTGCTGCCGATGAAACTCAGCAAATCTCTGACGATGCACCTGTTCGGTCTTCACCTCCATTGGTCTAACAACCATCAAAGGTTGGTGAGTTACACCCAAAGCCACCACCTGTGCATATAAGAGGTCCTGCTCCAACACTGCACCCAAATCAACAAAGGAGATGACACATGCGTTCCTAGCAAATCTAAGAATCTCCTTCGAAGGGATGGATTTACCCACCATCAAATCCCCATCAACCACCACCGATATGCCAAAACACCTCCGAACTCCTGCAAAAGAAGAGCAAACAATCTTCACATTATCAATCATTCCCAAATGAAGTGGAATGCCCAAAATGCGAAATCGAATCAAAGGATGCATCGGAATACGTTCCTCTGATGCACCTTCATAAACACTTGGAAGACACCACTGAAACAAGGAATCTCCAATCAAGGATTCCTTAAACTTAAGTTGCTCCACATCCAAAGCATCCAAACCAAATAAAAGCAACCTCTTCTTCGATAAAATAAAAATCTTCCAAGATTTTGAAATCAAACCAAACTGAGAGAGGATCTAACCTCATCAAGCACCACAATACCACATTGAAGAACTCCAACGAGGGAGCAATCCAACAACGAATCCAAACATGTCGTCTCATATGACCACGTAGCCTCAACTCCTTCAGCCGGAGTCTCCCCATGAGGAGGAGGTAGCGATCACTCACTCCTCACAGGAGAACTAGTCCGACGCAGCAACGGACATGAAAATCTCTTGTGACCCCAACCACGACACCTAAGATAGATCAAAGGATCGCGGTAATCCTTTGCCAAGTGCCCAAATCCTCAACATTTAAAGCAAATGAAGCTCCGGAGATAAGTCGTACGAGAGCCACCCTCTGATCTCCTCCATCTCTGCCCACGTTCCCTACGATACCAAATTTTCCTATTAACCTATTATCATATCGTAGAATCATGAAAGATCTCAATTTGACGATGTGGACTATGTATTTCAAGACTCACAGGGAGGATGATTGGTGGCGAACATGAAGAGGAGGGTATTTCGCTTATTCCAAACAGATATAACGGCTTCATGTCAGGGCAAGTATAGTTTTGCTGTTGGGATTGCACTTCAGTGGCATCATCACCTTAGACACCTTCTTCTAAACAAGCTACGACATATCATCCCTCATTTGTCACTTGCTACTGAGATCAAATGTGATGCGTGCCAAATTAGGAAACATCACCGGGCATGTTTTCCTGCTAGTTCTTCGTTGTCTAGGTCTATTTTTGATTTGATTCATCTGGATGTCTGGGTCCCAGAGAGTACCTAATAGATTGGAAAAGATATTATTTGATTATTGTAGACGATTGCTCTCATATGTCATGGTTGTTTCTTCTAAAGAATAAGTCTAATGTGCGCAGTCATAAAAAATTTTATTATTGAAATAAAAACTCAGGTTTCTACTACTGTCCAGTGTGTGCGCTCAGATAATGCTTTGGAGTTTTGAACGTCTAGATTGCGTGCTTTCTACAGGTCACATGGCATTGTACATCAGATTACATGTCTCCATACATCCCAACAGAACATGATTGCAGAGACGAAACATAGACATGTTCTGGATGTGGCAAGAACTCTTCTCATACACCACAATGTGCCTCAGGTGTATTGGGGCGATGCAATGCATACAGCATCTTACTTAATCAACAGTATGCCCAATTCTATGTTGTCATAACAGATCCCTTGGCAGATCTTGTATCCAAACCATGATCATTTTCTAGTGCCACCTCGTACATTTGGATGTGTTGCTTTTATACATATTACCAGGCCTGGGCGAGACAAGTTGGCACCAAAAGCTACTATACATGTCTTTCTGGGATAAACTCATACCTAGAAAGGATACAAGTGCTATGATCCACTTACCAGGAGATATTACATGAGTGCAGATGTCACATTTCATGAGGCAGTACCATATTTCTCTATCACTGTGCGACAGCTATCATTTGCACGTCAGTCTGTGCCCATGCTTGTTCCACCCATACAATTTGGTGATTTCTCATCTGCTCAGGTTCCTACTCAGTCATCTGAGGATTCAGTTGATAACGGGTTCAGAGATCCACCATTAATATATCAGATTCTAGTGTCGTACAGACCACGTGCTACTACCACCCCTCCTCCCCTACCTTAGCGCCAATCCTCCCCCACACAGGTATGTGTTGATGACACTGATGGTTATGTGCCTCATGATGTTTCTACATGTCCAGATAATGTTCCTGAGGACACCACAGTTGGTCCAAAGGCTCAGATTGACCTAATAGCAGTCCAAAAGGCACCTCGTAGTTTTGCACATTATCGGGTTGTAGGTGCATTTGTTTGTGATAGGCTAAGTGCCTCATTTGTTGCCTTCACAACAGCTCTCTCGACGCCTCATCCCCCTGCCTCATATCAGGAGGCCATGCTTCATCCAAAGTGGCATCAAGCCATGGAGGAGATGGCTGCTCTTCGCTCTCGCAGCATGTGAGAGCTTACACTGAGGTCATGAACAGCTCACGTAGTTAGGTGTAGATGGGTCTTTGCTTTGAAATACAACCCTGACGGGTCTATTTCTCGACATAAGGCACGCTTGGTGGCAAAAGGGTTTACCTAGACCTATGTTGTTGACTTTTTTAACACCTTTTCCCCTGTGGTAAGGCTCCCGACTATTCGTATACTCCTTTCAGTGGCAACAAACAGAGACTGGGATCTACATCAGTTGGATGTGAAGAACGCCTTCCTCTGTGGTGATCTTCAAGAGAAAGTGTACATGCAGCAGCCCCCTGGCTTTGAGGTTGAGAAGTGTATGCAGGCTGAGGAAGGCAATTTATGGACTGAAGGCAATTTGTGGACTCAAGCAAAGTCCTCGTGCATGGTTTCAGAAATTGTCAGAGTTGTGTAAAGCATGGGTCTGAAAAGATCCACCTCAAATCATTCCTTGTTTACCAAGAAAATTGATAGAGGGGTGGTTGTGCTTCTTGTATATGCTGTTGATCTTATCATGCCTAGTGATGATGGTACTGGAATAGTACAAGTTAAGGAGAAATTGGCGGCACAGTTTATCATGAAAGATTTGAGTTCCATGCAGTATTTCTTAGGTATTAAGATGGCTAAAAGAAAAGGCATTGCGGTGAGTCAACGAAAATATGCACTTGATGTTCTTCGAGATACTGGGATGTTAGGAGCCAAGGCAACTAACATTCCCATGGATCCCAAAGTGCACCTGCATGATGTGGATGCAAAACCTGTGGAGAGCAGGAGCTACAAACAGCTGATTGGGAGGCTTATATCCTTACTATTACTAGACCTAATATTTTCCATACAGTTGGGAAACATAACCAATTTATGGAGAAGCCAACAAAGCAACATTCGAATGCTGCAATGCAGGTACTCAGGCATTTAAAGAAGGCACCAAGCCATGGATTATTATTCTGTAAGGGGTCTCCTATGGTTGTTGTATGATATTCTAATGCGGACTATGTTGGTGTCATACAAATCGGAAGTCTACCATGAGATTTTGTACATATGTAGTAGGGAACATAGTTACGTGGAGAAGCAAGAAGACCTTGGTATCTAAATCTAGTGTCGAGTCAAAGTATCGTGTTATGGTGCAAACAGCAACTGAGATGGTTTGGGTACAGTCTGTTTTGCGAGATTTGCATGCGCAAGCAGAAGAGCCCATGGAGATCAAATGTGGCAATCTTGCAACCACGTACATAGCCAATAATCCCATCTTTCATGAGCACACAAAGCATGTGGAGATCGCCTGTCACTATACTAGAGACCTTATTTAGAAGAAATTTATACAACTCCAGTTATTTTAGAGGACCAGCCAACGAACATCTTTACAAAGCCCCAAAACTTTCATACATGTTGTGACAAGCTACAGCATAATTGAGCATAATAGATATCAATGCTCCAACTTGAGAGGGAGTGTTACACTATCTCCTTTATTTATTATTTTATTATGCTTTTATGCTTTTCTAATTTATCTTGGTCCTCTTATTTAATTTACCCACACCTCTCTCTATATATAAAGTGGTGCAGGGTTTCCAAGAAATAATAGGTTGATCATTCTCTCTGACTTTGCATCCTCAACTAACATGTCAGGTCACAGTTGCCTCGTGTCACCGGCTTTTTTGCATCTTCAATTGCTTGTAGATGGGTGTAGGTAGAAATCTAGAGAGAAGTCGCAGACATTGATCTGGTGCTCTCACACTTCCCCATTCTCCCATACTCATATAGAAGAAAATAACATCGAGAAAAAATAAAATAAAAAGCTTTTGCCTTTCTTCCCTTCAACATCATCCTTTTATTGTGATTTTTCCCACATTTTTATTATTTTTTCTTTTTTTCTTCTGTTTTCAATTTTTTCCCTCTCTTCCATTTTTTGTTTATTTTTTTAACTCAATAACTCTTTTTTTATTCTCGTTGGCACTCTCTTTTCTCTTCACCTTCTTTCCTTTTTTGCAATATAAGGCCAACAAAAATAGAGAAACAGAGGGTAAAAGATGCAAAAAACCACCTCATTTTGTTCTTAGGGTTCCAATTGAACCCCAATCCACACAATCTTGGAGCCACAAGGATCTTTTGACCTCCTGCAGCAACGTGATCTACTTTGTCGCAGCTTCTACTTCGCCATCATCGTCGTTGGCATAAGGATCTCTCGTAATCAACACTAATCTCGCCACTACAACCTTGCTGGCGTGCTGACCACCTACGAAGGCACATTGCATGCTCCTCCTTTGCCTACTTCGACTCTTGTTGCTTCGCCTTCTTGCTACTTTCACGATTGCCATCCTACTCCAATGCTTGCATGGTCATCGCCGCCTCTCCTCCCACAAGATTGCCTCGATCAACCACCTCGCGCCACCACATGCAATCTGTGCAACCCAACACCATCAATTACAGCCCATTGCCACCATCTTCGACTCAAACCAACAGCTGAGCTCTAGCGCTTCCTAACGACGTCGCCTAAGGCACAAGCTCCACTCCAGCGGTGGCTAAGGCCCTAGCACCACTTGGTGGTGCTGCGATGACGCTTGCTGTAATGCCTCACAGCCCACACCACATCCATCACCTTCTACTCCCTACCTTCCTTACGCACCACCTCGCACACACGCCTCCATCGACCATCCACATTGTTACTGTAAGATGGCCATGTTGGCATCCCCTCAAAGAACACAAACAAAAAATATAATAGTATTTTAACAAGAGAACCTAAGATCGACTTATCTTGTTAAGAAATAAATAATACAAAAACGAACGGTAATATCAAAGCATAACAATAATAAATGCTTAGGTTTACGTGAAAACCCCACTCACGAAAAGCGGAGAGAAAACTACGAGAGCAGGCCCCAATAGGGCGAGATATTTCTATTCTTCTCAAAAAATAAATAGGGATACAACTTACATATAGACTCCTACACACCACTTTTTTCCTCGCTCCACTATGTGGTACTAAACGTATCACTCCAAGAAACACATCTCCCAACAGCAATAAAGAAACTATTTAGTGTCTATAAGTAAAGCTTATAACAAGTATTCAGTTAGAAACAAAATGATGTCATATTCTTCTTTGAGAAAACCCATCTCTCTTTATATAGAGAGAGGTGGTGGGAAAAGTACAACACAACTCCTTAGAAAATAAAAGAATGCAAAAATACACTCACAATAGTAAATAGCTCAAATCTCTCAACACTCCCACTCAAGCTGGAGGATATATGTCAATCATACTTAGCTTGGAACAACAAGAATCAAATGCCAACCAATTGAGAGGTTTGGTGAAGATGACTGCAATCTGATCAACAATGCAGTTGTATTAAATAGTCTTTCTAGATAAGATCTCATGTGTAATGACAATCCACTTTCAAATGTTTAGTATGTTCATGGAACATTAGATTGTTAGCAACATAGGTAGCACCCACATTATCACAATGCATCTCCGTAGTGCCATCAATGTGATCATGCAAATCAGCAAGAAGGGACTTCACCCACGTAAGCTCTGCTACTCTCTGGGTCATGGCCATGTATTCAGCTTTTACACTAGACCGGGAAATAGCAACCTTCTTTTTGTTTTTCCAGGTCACAAGATTGTCAACTACGTATGTGCAGAATCCCGTACTAGACTTTCTATTTATCAGGCAA
Organism: Thalassia testudinum; assembly: GCA_037157565.1. Lineage (NCBI taxonomy): Eukaryota > Viridiplantae > Streptophyta > Magnoliopsida > Alismatales > Hydrocharitaceae > Thalassia > Thalassia testudinum. The sequence continues at coordinate 82,847,401 of JAZHRO010000024.1, forward strand.
CCCACATAATCTACATCAAAATAGGCAACTAACATTGTGGTCCACCTAGTGAACAAAGACCCTATCCTAGAGCTTTTTTGACATACCGTAAGACCATCATTGTAGCCTCCCAATGATGCCTAGTAGGCTCGTCCATAAACTGACTCAACCTACCAACTGCAAAAGAAAGATCTGGCCTTGTAATGAAAAGATACAACAGCCTGCCCACTAGTTGTTTATATTGTCTGTTGTCAACAGGTGGTAACTCAAGATCATATAGATGAGTGACGCACGCGGAACGCGTTGGTTTAATTATGTCATTGTAACATGCATTCGCGACATTGGTTTTAATTTAAGATTTGGATTTGGTGAGTCCAAGTATCGATCCCAGAGAGGCGTGAAATTAGATTAGTTTTAGTCACTTTGGGTGTCACAAAATGGTAGCGTGGTTTGCTTGCGAAAATGAGAGTGAAAGAGAGAGAGAGAGAGAGTAGGGTTAGAGCTTGCGTTTAAAACATGACAATCACTTTAAGGAGATGTGAACTACGATATAAGAAGCAACATTAACATATAGCATGCAATTAGAGTTTGTTTACAAATACAACAATAGATGAAAGCCTAAAATAGTGCAACATAAAACTAGAGTAAGAAAGAGTGCGAGGAGGCGAGGAGGCCACGACGGTGGAGGAGGGCTCTATCAGCGACTCGACAACTCCGAGGCGAATATGGATGTGTTTGGTGGAGCTAAGAGAGGGCTAGTATTACATGAAGAGTGTGAGAATTCAATGCCAAGAGATGGGGTGGTTGAGGGAGTTTATATAGTAGAAAAGGGCTTCCAAAAGAGGTACGGGTCTTTAGCGGCATCCGGTACGTCGCTAAATCCCTTCCAAAAGTGTCGCTGAAGTCCCACGCCCACTGGTCTGTGCGCCCGTCCTTCTCAGGCCGTGCCAACGCATCCTCAGCCGTCGGATCTGAGGCGCAAATCGCCATCGGACAGCTAAGGACGCACCACGTCCCCCCCTCCCGCACCCACGGATGCTGCTTCCCCCGCGATCCACATGCTCGCACCATAAGTTGTCCAATCGCACATCAACAGCTGGGATTGCACACGACCGGGCGCACTGGATCGCGCCTCACGTGCCGTGAGCACCCGACATCACGTGCGTTTACGTTGAATGCTCGAGATCACGCCGCGTGCCTCCATCTAATCCGTCCGCGCACCCATCAGCGGCTAAATTTCAGTTATGCGCGCGAACGCAACCGATGCGAATCGAACGCGCGTCACGCATTCGTGCGGTGGGACGCTAACCGCTGCGCTGCCTCCACGCTTTGTCCCAATTGTGCGTGAACGCTCAACCATCCGATGGTGATCGGACGGTCGAGATTGAATCTTGGCACGGTAAAGAGCGCATCGGCAAGGCTCGCACCCTTACGATTTCTCAGTCGTCCGATCCTTGGATCGAACAGCTTAGGATGCTTCTGCGTGATGAAGCGGGGGTGCTACGTCGGTGGGAGTGCAGCGGATGGCGCCACGGTGCTATTTGTGGGTCGTTGATCATTAGATCAACAGCCAAAACTTCTCAGGCTTGTTGGAGGAGCTCCGGATGTCGGATTTAAGAGATTTCGAGTCCGTTGGACTCCGTTCATCGATCTGGATGCATCCGTGCTGTCCGATTACTCATCCAAGGTATGTTTGAACATGCACTTGTACACATAGCCATTAAACATTGATTATAAGCATTCTTAATTCGTCATGCATGCAATGCTCCCAAGCCCATTATGGTATGTCATTAACGCACATATATCTTCAAAACTAACTCTAGTTGATGGAATTAGTATCATTGGATGTAGAGTTATTAATGAGCTTTTAGATCCATGGGAATATTAATTGGTTTTGCTCCAAGCATGCCAGCCTCCTGTAAGATATCAAGAGCATCCATCCTCTGAGATAGAACAACACCTCTCTAGCTACATGCTATCTCTGTCCTCAAAAAGTATCACAAAGGACAAGTCCATTACAAATTATTCTGCAAGACGTGCCTTGATGTGCCTAATCCCCTCAGTGTCATCTCCTAAAATAATAAGATTATCCACATACATAAGAATGATTACCACTCATCTCTTTATTTTCCTGACAAATAGAGAGTGATATACAAATGACCTCTGAAATCAAACAACCTCAACAACCTAGGATAGCTTCCAAATCCAGGGACGGGAACTCTGCTTAAGCCCATAAATAGCTTTCCTCAGATAGCACATACGCTCCCCTTACTGCTCATATCCTAGTGGTTGTTGCATACATACCTCCTCTAAATCACCATACAAAAAAGCATTTTTCATATATAGTTGATGAAACCTCCAATCATAGTGAACAAAAATGACAATAAGTATCCTCATTGTAGAAAGACGGCCTACTGGAGAGAAGATGCCAAAGAAGTCTACTCCAAATGTCTGAGTAAATCCATTGCCACTAATCTTGCCTTGTCTTGCAATAGATCCATCCGGATTAAACTTGAGAGCAAACACTCATCTGCAATTAACAAGGCCGGCTCCAGACAAAAGTGAAGCAAGCTCCCAAGTACCACTACTCTAGAGAGCGGCTATCTCGTCCTCTATGGCTTGACGTCACTTTGGATGAAGCATGGCCACCTCATACGTAGCTGGCACAGAAATAGAGGCAAGAGCCTGGCACAACGTGGTGAAAGCTATACCTAAACTGTCAGTATGTAAACTCCCTACTAAGTGATATCCGACACAAGACTTGGGGGTCTTTCGAACAACAATCGGAAGATCTAGATCTGTGGAATCTGTTAACACATCCTCATCTGTAACACCAGGCACATCCTCTTGTGCAATCTAAGGCTGAGTTTGACTTGTATCAACATTAAGCACATAATTATTAGTGTCAAAAGAACCTAAGCTAACCTGAGGCTGAGAGACTAGTCTCGATGAAGGGAGGCCATTTGAAAAGTAGTATGAGGCCGATAATAAGTAACTATAGGCTCATTACATTCTGGTTTAGTAGGTGTAGGAGCAAGCTCAATATCAATTATAGCACCAAATGGAATAAGGGGAATGGGCATAGGTGGAGCCTCATAACAGGGAGACAACTCACTCCCAGATAATGGAAAAGAAAGGCATAGCCTCATGAAATGTAACATCAGCACTAATACAATGACGTGAATTATGCAGATCAAAGCACCTATATCCTTTCTGAGTTCATGAATACCCCAAGAAAACACACTTTATAGCCTTAGATGCCAGTTTATCCTATCCTATACTCTAAATGTGGACAAAGGAGATGCACCAAAAAATTCATGGAATCACAGGAAACAATGAGCTACTAGGATACAAAAGCTACAATGGAATCTATTCATGAATAGTAGCATTCAGCATCCTGTTGATATGAAAACAAGTTGTAAGAACATCCCCCCAGTACAAAACAAGCATAAAGTGGAGTATCAATAGTGTGCGTGTAACATCAAGGAGACGCCTATGCTTCCTCTCAGCAACACCATTCTACTAAGAGGTATGAGCACAGGTGGTCTGATGAATGATACATAGGCACCAAAAAACTAACATAGACAAATGGTAGTAAATTCCAAACATTTTCAGACCAAAACATTTTAATAGCAACAAAAAATTAGGTCTTTATTAGAGCAACATTTTTTAATAATACTCCCAATATCAGATTTATTCTTCAAAAGTAACCAGATAATAACAATGACAAGTCAATCAGGAATACGACTTGGCCCCCATACATCCATATGGATCAAATGAAAAACATGCAAAGACCCAGAGTAATAGGAAGCAGGAAAGTTGGCACGATGGTGCTTGCCAAATTGACAGGCATCACAAATAATGCTGGTGCTGGCAGGTATGTGGGGTAGTATACGCCTAAGTCGCTCCAAGGAAAGATGGCCAAGACAAAGGTGCCATTGGATGGGAGATCCAGAAGCCAAGGCAACCTCCCCCTAACCCACAACAGCAGTAGTAATAGGTGAGCAACTCAAGCAATAAACCCCCCCTTCACATCCTCCACCAATCGTCTTCCTCATGAGACGAACCTGCAAGACAAAAGATTGAGCATCAAAGATTGCCCCACAATTCAACTCACGTGTAATTCTACTAACTAAAAGGAGAGTAAGCAGGAAATTTGGCACATATAACACATTTGGCAGACTCTGGCTAGAAGAAAGGGACAGCTCCCCCTTTCCAGTAGCTTAGGATAACCTGCTATCAACTACTTGTATTGTCCTGCTTGGAGGAACAGGTTTCAGCTATGAAAATTCACCATAATCCCATGATCACCACACATATATTTGGAAGCACCTAAATCAACTAGCCAACCACCAGGACTATGTGTAGAAGTACAACAAACAACCTTTATACTTAAAGTAGAGGCAGTAGCAATCGTCTCTAAAGAAAGTGTTCTTTGGGATAACTAGCTAAACTTCTGTAGTAACTAATGAGTCCAATTTATTGGACTAATATTTAGCCTAAGTTGGTAGTTCCTACGTTTTAGATTATATTAATATTTGCATTTGGTTACAAAATAAATACATGTCCTAAGATTACATAATTTATTATGCTATAATATAATTGTGTGAATTTCTTTTGGTCGCAGGACTAAAAAGAGAAGATAGCTCATGGTGCCATTCACGTCTCTCCCACTTACCCAAAACCCAATTTCCACTTCAAAATCCCAATTAGACTAGGACCTATACCTACAACCTAAGCCTACATAATCCAAATCCAACGCCACCTTATCTTCCTACCTAATCTACCATTTAAGACGTCTGAAACACAATCTGAACGTCTGACGCATTCACAACTGATCTCCTACGTTGGTAGCAGCAACAACCACCCAAACCCATTCCCTATCCTAACACACCGCCCACTCCACGCCGCTTCTTTCTCCAACTGCAGAACCACCCATACTTTCTATCTCCTCTTTTTATATATCTTTTCCATACACCTGATCCAACCGCACCCCCCCTGCGGGGATCATCGCCACCGTGGAAAGAGAGGACTTGCACCGTGAACTCCCAAGTATGCACTGTGGCCCCAGCTTCCCCAACATCACCCTCGCCTCTCGCCGCCGTCGCACACACGATGACACCATGTGCGTGTGCCACCAAACCACCATCAACACCTCCTACATCTTCTCCACCTTCTTCAACCTCCTGCCACCACCCCTCTCCCAGCCAACTCCACCTCCACCATCACCAACGCCATAACCCAAAGCCGCCACGCACCCCCCTCGTTTCCTTTCCCTTCCTCATTAGCCTTCTTCTTCTTCCTCTTCTTCAACCCACCTCCTTAGTTACGCAAGAAGAACCCAAACCCACCACTGCCACACCCTCACCGTACCAACCCATCCCCTCACCGTAGGAGACCACCACGGCCACCATCACCACCGGGGCCCTTCTAGCCACCCGCCCACACCTCCTTGCCTACACGCGTACCCAACAGTATGGCCACACACAGCTGCCCGTGCACTCCTTGCAGCAGCAGGATACCCTCCCACGCGCCTTCCACACATTGCCCCCACGCAAGTTGTGCTTCCTCTCCTTATGCACCACACACGGAGCTGCTGCTACCCATCTACGCGTGCCTAGCACGCCACGCATGTCCGCTCCACCTCCAACAAGCCACCCCTGCCCGAGCTCCTCACACGTCCTCGCGCCTTCCATGCATGGAGCTCTCCTCTCCACTAGTGTTACTTCAAGCTCCAAGCCGTTGCAGGTAGAACACGACCCACCATCTCCATCCCTTCGGAGCACCCACCGTCGGCCACCTCTGCCGGTGCCATCAACGTCGTCGCGAAGCCCTCGTTGGGCTAATCTCCTTCGAGCTCCATCCGACCGACGATCGTCCTTTCCATGCGCGAGGAGAGAGGAAAAACCCCTGTTTCGGTGGGCATTTCTTATTACATTCAAATGCCATTGCCCACCTTAACAATTATTAGTTTATGTTATTTGGACATTTTGTTCTTTCACCCCTCACTTTCTCTCTTTCTGCTGGCATGCTTCATTTAATAGCTGGAGATCTCTCTTTTATCTTGTTCTCTCACATAGGATAAAAGGAAAAGGTGAATGATTATTTCCTATGCAATTAGTGGTTGATGGATACTATTAAATTATTATTTCAAATATTTAATCCTTTATCTTAAATATGCATACTATAATTATTCTCTCTTCAAGGACAATTCTTTGGTAATCTGATGCGTCTCTGGCGAATATTTATTTTTACATGAAAACATCCGGTTAATCAATTTTGAATCTAAAGGTTTCAAATTTGTGAGTTCTATTGACCTAAGCCTCCCTGTGGTTATGACACTTTGACCGATGTGGTTAGATTAAATTTAAATTAATTTTGATAGAGATTTTCCGCCACATAAAATACATCGGCGACATCTTTTTATTGCAATCATCTTAATTAAGCAAGAATCTCTCTGTCAATAACTCATCAAACTCTGCTTGTGAAATGGTGTCTCCATAAACATATCCCTCAGTAGCCTGACGTGCAGTCACTGGCTTCCCGTGCTTCTGCCAGCACATAGCCTTAGAATGGCTCAAATGACCACAATAGGTGCATGGTGAACAAAAATGACCTCCAAATGCACGCCCACAACCACAAGTAGAAGGGCTACCTCCCCCACGACTAAAAGCAACAACCAAAGAATTGGTCTGGCCTATGGTCTCCATTGGAGGGATACGAACAACAATCCTACTTAGTTTACTATAAGTCTCCTCCAAAGAAGGCAGCTCAAACAAGATAAGAATCCAATCTCATGCAGCAACAAAACTAGGACCCAGACCAGAGAGGAAAAGAGAAACAGCCAATTCCTTCTTGAACTCACACAAAGAACAAGTACACCTCAGTCTATAGGAATTGTGCCTCTCCAATAGACCTTTCATCTACAAGTAATACTAAGCCAAAGACCGACCCTCTTGTCGTGGTTGAAATAGCTCGTGATAAATTTGGAACATGCGTGCTGAATTCTTCTCCTGAGAAAATGTCTCAACAAGAAACTCCCATATCTGCTTGGTGATCGGATGGTACATGGTCTCATCAGCTATCCTGGGAATAACTGAGTTCATCATCCAGGCACAAACCATAGCATTGTCTTTATCCCATGAGGCATTTGATCCTGTCTTATATGTTGGCTCAAGCTATTTCACAACCTTCTCCATGCCATGACCTCGAACAATCATCAAAAACATCTAGGACCACCGTGGATAATTAGTCTCATTAAGCTTAATCATCGAACCAAAGAAAGGGCTCTTGTAACTCCCGGTGTTCCTAAGAGAGTCTAACGTATCCTCAAACGAACTAAATGATGCCATGGCACTACAACCCAATCTCCAATACACAAGAATGAAGCCTCAAACAATTTTCAGATCTAAAAAATCATAGAATATTAGATCTAAACAGTATATTCACATCATGGAACAAGCTTGAATGGCATAGCAACTCCCTTTAATATTTTGCCTATCAAGGAGAGTCACCTCCCCCTATGGATAGCTTACAAGAGGACAATACAGAAGGAGGATGTCAGAGACACCCTTACCGATCATGCAAATAGAAAACCGACGTGATCGGGTTATGCAAGAAAGAAGAGGGGCAGCACCTGACTCGTAGCATAAGTGGCATGATCACCCCTGACGCTGCTACTAGCCACCAACGCTAACGACGGTGCACAGTGGGTCAAACCCTGCCTAAGGCCTACCGGCAACGATGGGAGCCTCCTCCTCCCTGCCAACAACCCTGTCGACATAAATAGGGGCAGGCAACATTGGCTAGGGAGGAGGCAGCGGTGGAGATCTACCGACTGGAGAAGAGGCAGCGATGGAGGTCTACCACCGATGAGGGATTGAGGTGAAGAGGATCGGAGGCTTATTTTGATGGTAGTACTAAGGCACCGATCTAAGACTATTGCTCTGATCCCAAGTTAGAAACAAAATGATGTCTTATTCTTCTCTAAGAAACCCTACCTCTCTTTATATAGAAAGAGGTAGTGGAAAAGGTATAACACAACTCCTTAGGAAAGAAAAGAATGTTAAAATATACCTGCATAATGGTAAATAACTCAAGTCTCTCGACATATTCTCAATACTAATCTTTTTTCTAAATGTCAAGAAACCTTTAGCAAATAAAGCCCCATTACAAGAAGAAATAAGATTATAAAAAACAAGGAAAAAAAACTGCACTAGAACAAATATATGAAAATCATAGCTTATTTTCGAATCAAATGTTTTTTTTTTTTTTTTGAAAAGGTTCAAATCAAATAAATAAAAGCTGAAAGTATAACCAATAGAAAATTGGAACTAAAAACATAAATCTGTCATCATAGCTAACATTAAGACTTCAAAGATTACAGTCCTGCCACAACTAACTAAATGAAGATAAACATACCTCTTGGTTAGTATTGACAAAATTGAACAACCTTGCCCGAAAAGCTTGCCGTAGAGATGTAGAAGCAGAAATAGTGCCATAAGTTTCTATTGCATTGGATAATATGGTAATCTTCATGTCTGGCACCATACAAGAAGTCCTCTCATCATGTGTAAGTATCTTCTCAACATGAATGGCTTCAGGAAATATATATTTAATCTGTGCAAGATGGTGATAGAGAAACTTTCTGCATAAAGTGAAGAACATGCCCAAAGAAATCAATTTCAAAGAAGTTTCTCATTGGGAAAGAAAGTAAATATTACCTTCTTGTTAAAACTTCCACCTGAGAAGAAATGTTGCAAAAAGTTGATGGCTTCTTGCGAAGATTAAGCAATCTCGTTGAGCATTCCATCTCATCAAAAAACTTGGAAATTACAAAGTACCTGGAATATAAGAGGCTTAGCACCATATCCTCAATCCTCATTAGTAAAGAAAAGATCAACCTTGAACTAGACCCACTTTTCTGCAACTTCAGTAATGGAGCAAGATGCACTCATGGAATCAGGGGAATTTCTTCTTTCTTCCTTGACAGACAAAAAATTATCATTAATTGTACTTCTTGGAGGTATAGGTTTCTTTATGGGAGTTTCTAATGCAAGGTAGGTGGCATTGTCTTTCTTCTCATCAATTTTTGTTGCCTGCGCTTTTCCAAGATTTGACTCATTTGCTTTTCCACCATCAGCAACCATCTTTTTACATTTGAATGGAAGAGGAAGTTGCCCTTTCACATTGCATCCATCTTTCTCCATGCTCTCTGACTGATACAAAAAGACCAAGAACAGAGATAAACTCAGGCACTCGTAGCTTAAGTTTTAAGGACTGCATAAAATTCAAAACTATCTATTAGCATATATCATGATCCTTTATTTTTTCTCTTATTGTTTGAGTTATGGGTGTTTCATCTCTCAAGGGCATTCATGTACTTTTGACTCTATGGTCTCTCTCTATATAAGACAGACCTAGGGTTTCTAATAAAACTATATCATTACAACCAATTTGGTATCAAAGCACTAATCCTAGATCATGACTCTAAGCATCTCACCCCCCGCGACCTCCTAAATCCTAACCATCAAACCCTAATCGTCTCTCTCTTCCTTGTGAGCGACAACAGCACTCGGCGACGCTCTGACGATGCGCTGTAGCACGCGCAACGATGCTGCGACGGCGCAGGGGGCCTACTGCACTGTCAACAATGCATAGCTGTGCTCGCGACGACGCTGCGGCGATCTTGGGGGCTGATCTAACCTCTGGAGCGACGCAGCAGCAGCTAGGGCTGCTAGTGGGGCCTACGACATCCCACTGCAGGCGGCGCTGACCCCCAACAGCCTCACAGTGACCTCCGGCAGCGTCACTACAGTGGTCTGCGACGATGGTTGGCGACGCAGATCGATAGGGAGGCGGTGCGCAATGGTTCAATCCTTATGCAGCGATTGTGAGAGGCTTTTTGCCCTGATCTAGGGACGGCAGTCCGTAATACAGATCTGAATCTGTTTGATTTGTTGATTTCGTGGTAACAGAACCTTGATCAAGGCTTCCGAATAGCGAAAATGGCTTCAGATGATCAATCCGAGGTGTTTTTGGGCTCTATTTCCGACAACGGGATACTCAAGAACCCTTTTTTTGTTATGTTGTTAAGTTGGATGAGACCAACTACCTGCAATGGTCCCAAACCTTTCTTATGACCGTCAGGCGTCATAAAAAGAGCTATATTCTTATGGATACGAAGCCTGAGAACAAAACAAGAATAAATGCTAATTAGGATAGCGACAATACCATAGTTTGCGCATAGCTAATGCAGACGGTTATTCCCCACATAGGGGATGAGACCATGTACTACACTACTACAAAGGAGATGTAGGAGTCTTTGCATGATACCTCTTCACATGCTAAGAACTCCGCACGAGTTTTGCAGGTCTTCTACGACTTTTTCTATTTGCATTAGGAGGGAGGCATTTTGTCACAGTATTACTCCCTCATGAAGGGAATATTGGAGAAGCATTACTCCTACCTGCCAAGGTGTACCTATAAGTCCTGGAAGAGTTTTCGGAGACAATTGGTTGTTTCTCTTCTCTTGGCTGGTCTTAAACCTGAGTATGCGGCAACTAGAGATCAAATCATCACTGCTCCTGAGTTTCCTACCCTGGAGGAAGCATATAGACTTGTAGAGTTGCAGCACTCACTCCTACTCCTAACATTGTTACTCAGTCATCCGGACTGACTGTGATCCCTAGACGTGACAAGGATACTACTTACCCTACACGTGGTTGTGGCGTAGACGCTCTTCTGGTACACGTACTAGGAGTCCGTGTACTTACTATGGCAAACTTGCTCACTCTGTGACTACATATCGGCAAAAGCATGGTAGGCCACCTGTGGCCACTCACGCAACTGAGATCTCCGATGCAGCTCTTACTACTTCTAATATTAGTTCCTTGAGCACTGAGATTGAGACCTTGCGGCATCAAATTACTCAGCTGACTCAGGCATCTTCCTCTCAGATTCCAGACACTACAGCTATGGCTTCCTCTTCAGAGACACTTGCCACTAGTATGTCGCCACTTTTGTCTTCTGGCAAGTGGTTGATTGATTATGCAGCATCCAAGCACGTATGTGGCGACGGAGGCTCTTTCTCTTAGTTAGCATCTGTTACACCCGCCAGGATAGTACATGTAGTTGATAGGAGACACTCGCCACTTTTTGGAAAGGGAGATATGTCTTTATCTCCTACTTTGAGACAAGCAGATGTCAATTATGTGCCTGCTTTTCCTTTGAGTTTATTGTCTGTTAGCAACATCATTAGATATCTGAACTACCGAGCTATTTTTGATACGTCCTCTTATGTCTTGCAAGATAAATTCACTGGGAAGACGATTGGTGGAGGACGTGAGGAACATAGGGTGTACCATCTGAGCCATAATGCTTTTACTAATTCTGCTACCCAAGGTCTTGCTTCTGCTGGATCTCTCCAATAGCACCACTGCCTTGGCCATCTACCCATTCATTGCCTCAAACGTGTTCTACCGCACATCCCCTCCACTACTACTCTCACCAGTGATGCTTGTTAACTTGGAAAGCACCACAAGACTAATTTTTCCAATTCTACTGTTTCGTCTGTTGCTGCATTTGATTTGATTCATATGGACATGTCGGGTCCCAGTCGTACTCCAGATCGACTTGGAAACAAATATTATCTTATTTTAGTTGATAACTTTTCTAGAGTTTCTTATATATTTTTTTGAAAACTAAGTCCAATGTGGGACAAATTATTGAGAGCTTTGTCAAACAAATAAAAACTCAACATTCTTGTATGATGAAGTGCTTTCATTCTGATAATGCCCTAGAATTTTTTACTTTGTGTTTATGCAATTTCTTTTCTAGTTGCGACATTATCCTTAAGACATGTCCTCATACCTCTCAGCAAAATGGTGTTGCTTTGAGGAAACATCGCCATATCCTTTATGCTGCTCGCACTTTGTTAATTCACCATTCTGTCCCCTCTCTATTGGGGTGACGTTGTTTTGACTGCTTGTTTTTTGATTAACCGAATGCCTAATGCTGCATTACGTAAATGGATTCCTCTTCAGGTCATGTATTCTGATCATCCCTTATTTCACGTTACCTCTCAGACTTTTGATTTGTTGCCTTCATCCATTTGATGGGACCAGGTTGGGATAAACTAGCACTGAGAGCAGTTGAATGTGTTTTTCTTGGGTATACCCGGACACAAAAGGGGTATCGGTGTTTTAATCTGCTTACTTCTCGGCACTTTGTTTCAGCAGATGTTACCTTTCATGAGATTGTACCTTTCTTTTCTGTGACGACCGCTGAGATGCCTCCAGAGGGTGATATGACGCCTATGCTATATTCTCCCATTCACTTTGGAAGCTTTCCTGAAACTCACGTTCCCACCACCACCACCTCCTGCTACGTATCCCTTTCCACGCTTACTGGACCACACAAGACATATGTCTGCCCTCATACTACCTATCAGGGACCCCCATCCTTGCCTACACCATCGGCTTCTCAGGTGAGTCCTTTAGACATTGACATATGTTTGCCATGTGACGATCACAGGGACAGGATAGGTAATGTGTCTGGTGATGATCTTAACCTTCTGATAGCCATTCGAAAGCAACCACGGACTTACACTACTTATCCCACGGCGGGGGCACTTACTACTGATAGTCTACCTCCTAGATTTGCTGGATTTACTCAAGCGTTAGCTACTACACAGATTCCAGCTACTCACCATGAGACCATGCTTGATCCAAAATGACGAGCAGCCATGGAGGATGAGATGACCGCTTTTAGTGGCCGTGGGACTTGGGAGCTTACTCCACTTCCTAATGGAGAGACACTCGTTGGCTGTCAGTGGATATTTACTGTGAAGTTCAATCCTGATGGTGGTGTTGCTAGGTACAAAGGTCTCCTCGTGGCAAAGGGGTTCACCCAGATATATGAGGTAAACTTCTTTCACACCTCCCCAGTTTCCAGACTTCGCACAGTCCGGGTGTTGGTTGCAATGGCAATTCAGTTAGATTGGCCTTTGCACCAATTAGTTGTAAAGAATGCCTTCCTTTGTGGTGATCTCCAGGAGGAAGTTTATATGCAGCAGCCACTTAGCTTTGAAAGTCAGGAGTGTATATGCCGATTACGAAAAGCTATATATGGCCTCAAACAGAGCCCCACAACTTCATTTCAGAGATTGTCACAGGTTGTAGAGGCAGCTGGATTCAGAAGATCAACAACTGATTTTTCACTTTTTGTCAGGAGGACTAGACGAGGTACTATGGTACTTCTTGTTTATGTTGATGATTTGATCATCACTGGAGGCGATGTGCAGGGTATTGCTAAGGTTAAACGCATGCTAATAGAGTAGTTTGTCATGAAGGACATGAGGACTCTACAGTGTTTGGTATTGAGGTTGCTCGCAGCAAGAAGGGTGTGGTCTTGTCTCAGAGAAAGTATGCTTTAGAGATTTTGCAAGAGGTTGGTATGCTTGGGGTCAAGGAGGCCAATATTCCTATGAACACCAAGATGCCACTCTATGATGAGGATACAATGGTGGTGGATAGCAAACGGCACCGACAGCTTATGGGCAAGCCACTTATTTCATTATCACAAGGCAAGACATCTCCTTTGCAGTTGGGAGACTGAGTCAATTCATGGCCAAACCAACACGTTAGCATTGGGATGCAGCATTGATGGTACCTAGATATGTCAAGAAGGCTCGTGGGAAGGGTCCCTTCTTCTCCAAGGGATTCTCTATGACGTTAGTTGGCTACTTAGATACATACTATGTCAGATGTCATGTGGATCGTAAATCCACTACTGGGTTCGGTAACTTCTTAGCAAGAAATCTGATCACATGGAGGAGCAAGAAACAGGACACAGTTGCGAGATCCAGTGCCGAGTCTGAGTACAGAGCTATGGCTCAGATGACCACTGAGATGATGTGAACCAGATCCTTGCTTATTGACCTATAGGTGCAGTTTTCTAGCCCTATGGAGATGCAATGTGATAATAGAACAACCACCTTCATTGCCAACAACCCAGCATTTCATGAAAGGACAGTATGTTGAGGTTGACTGTCACTATACCAGGGACATTATTCAAAAGGGGTTGTTATATACCACTTCTGTTGCATCTGAGGAGCAGACTGCAGATATTTTGACTAAACCCATAGTCAGATCTTCATTTGATTTTTATATATCCCAACTGAGCATGAAATATATATATGCTCCAACTTGGAAGGGAGTTTTAGCATATGTTGTGGTCCTTTATTTTTCCTCTTATTGTAAGAGCTATGAGTGTTTTGTCCCTTAAAGACATTCATGTACTTTTGAGTCTACGATCTTTCTCTATATAAAAAAGACCTAGGATTTTTAATGAAGCTACGTCATTACAGCCAATTCTATAGAATAGATAAACTACTGGAAAGAAAATCAAGATACCCAGTTGAGCATGGGAGAGGAGTTGAAGGAAGTAAAACTTTGAAGTCAAAGAAATATATGAAATGTGGAAAGTTTCTATTTCGATTCATATTCACATATTCATGCATAATAAGAAAAAAAAGTCGCATGCCCTTACAAACTTCATCCGTTTTGAACAAAAAATGGAGATATGACTTTACACTAGAGGGAGATTTTTTTTCATTTTTTTGCTACCATCAAGTTGTTAAATGAAGCATGAAATGCCGCTAGATTGCAGTTTTTTTCTATAATATCAAAATCACAGCTTCAAAACGTTCCAAAAGAAAATCACAGGTCCAGAAAACAAGGGTGAAAAGGGGCAAAAAAAAAAAATGCAACGTATCTAACAATTGGAGAAATGTAAATCTAAATTGCAGGTATGCCAAAATAACAAAATTTGTTTAATACTCAGTGGGTACTACTAATGATTTTATGCGATTTGTAAAATATAGTTTTAACACGTAAAAAGTGATTCACTTTTAAATTTGTAAGACTTAGATAATAGAGTATCTAGAATCGTCCAAGGAAGTCAAATTATTAATTACATGAGTAGCTTTCAATCTCGCCTCTCAAATCCACACGTTCTTTTTGTGATTTTGATTTTTTTGTTGTTTTTAGGGTTTTTAGAAACAATCGGATTTGAGATATGCAAAGAAGAAATTACATTACAACTTAACCCTAAGTAACAAGAATAAAATCCTCTCTTCTAAGCTCACCCTAGGCAAGTACACCTAGGATAATTAGAAGAGGAGAGTGTATACACTACAACTACAAGAACATGGAAAACACACTAACTACAACATGAAAACTAGAAGGCAAAATAATTTTTGTATTACTAGTAGAGACAAATAAAAGTAGCTAGATACTTCTAAAAGAAAAGGAGAAACTAAACTAGCTAATATAAGATAAAAGAAGATAAAGAAGAAGATGAATCCTCTGTAGAAGTTCAGGAGAGCCCTTACTCCAAGTGCAGTCGGCCCACACTTGAAAAGAATTCTTCCTTAGCTTCTTCTTGTAGTTGTCTTCCTCCAGGCAGTCTCTCTTCAAGGTGGGTGTCAACCACCTCAAGTCTCCTCTTGCCTGACCGACCCCGTAGTGTGAAGATGTCCTCCTCCCTGGCATGGGTAAGGGAAAAGAGGGAGAGGAAGAAGGCACCAAGGGGGCGGGTAGGTTGCCCCCTTCATCTTCTTCCCTCCTACTTCCTTGGCGTGGAGATGGGGTGGAAGAATGATGAACCTAACTAAGGGAGAAGATGGGTTTTTGGTGGTGATTGTGGTAGGTATATATAAAGGTGGAGAGGGGGGTTAGTTAGCGTGGACATGTGGAGGGCTAAGATTAGGTTTGATAGGTGGTTAGTGGTGATTATGGGGATCCTAGGGTTAAGACTAGTTGGCGCCATCTTTAAGGGTGTGAAGGGGGTAGTTATGGTGGTGGAGAGGTGCATGGAGTTGGCGCCAACCATGGAGGGATGTCGTGGTTTGGCGCCACCTAAGGGGGTTTCTAAAAGATGCGTAGGTGGATGGCTAGGATGGGTTGTAGGGGTAGGTGTAGGGTTAGGATGTGGGGATTTTGGCACCAAAGGAGAGAGGTAGTTAGGGTGATTTTTTGTGCCAAATGAGAGGGGTCTTTTGGTGGTGGGGTGGGGTGGAAGGTTGCCTATAATTGGCGCCCAAAGTAGGGTGGACTAGGTAGCTTGAGTGGACTTAGGGTTAGGGTTATTTGATGGAGCTATTTAGGTAGGGTTTTAGGTTTAGGTGTTGGTGCCAAGGAGGTGGCTAGCTAAGCCAAGCTAGTTTAGCTAGCTTAGATAGTATGGACGTAAGGTTGGAGGCATTTGGAGCTAGGGTTTTGGGGGAGAAAAGCTGGAGGTAGTTATCTTAAGCTGCACTGGAGCTGGTGGCTGCTGAAGAGAGCTGCAAGGAGCTAGCTTAGCTTGCTAGTTCTTTGTTAGTTGCTAAGCCAAGCTAAGATGAGCTGGCTTCTGCTGATGTAAGCTGAGGTGAGCTGGGTCTGATATTCCCAGGGAAGACCTAGCTAGCTAGAGTAGCTAAGGT
Source organism: Thalassia testudinum (assembly GCA_037157565.1). Lineage (NCBI taxonomy): Eukaryota > Viridiplantae > Streptophyta > Magnoliopsida > Alismatales > Hydrocharitaceae > Thalassia > Thalassia testudinum. Next base: position 82,863,866 of record JAZHRO010000024.1, read on the forward strand.
AGCTTAGTTCAACTAAGTTAAGCTAAGTGGAGTCCCCGAGAGTTGGACTTGAGCTGGCCTGAGCAGGTTAAGGTCATCTTCAGCTGACTAGGTCTAGCTAGTCCTACTCAGATTGAACTTCTAGTCAACTCTTCTGAGCTGGAAGAGCTGGAATAGAGCTGGGATCAACTGTCCTCAGCTAGTTTGAGCTGCCATCCAGCTGAGGTGAGCTAAATGGAGCTAAGGTAAACTAGCTAGAGCGATCATTAAGCTGAGATGATCTCTAAGGGTGAGTTGATCCAGCTAGAAAGAGTTGGGATCCAGCTAGGATGAGCTGAATCTAGCTGAGATTCAATAGAAATGAGCTAGATCTAGTTGGGATCCAGCTGATATGAGCTTCTTCTTCATCTTTCACCTTCCTGAGTAACAAGATGTGTGGGATCTGACATTCTGCCTAATCCTGACACTCAAGATAAATGCATCAAAAATACCTTAAAATGCAATGCATGCCTATCCTAGGTAAATGCCTATATGCAGCCTAAAAATCTATTTGCGGAGTTAAAACCCCAAGAGCTAGGTTAGTTTTGGAGCATAAGAATGATGATAAGCTGGCGTTTATCAGATACTCATGCACATATTTCTCCCACATGTCGTCATACATGCCAAACTCATGATGTATCTGTCCGACATATCAGCATGCAGGCAAGGTCATGCGCGAAGGTCCCATTAGGTGCCTATGAAAGCAACAAAGATAGTGTTGTTGTTAGTGGCTTTCTTGGAAATAAATATGGTAATGCTACATTTTCAACCCAAGAAAGGTGAAGGTCTTCCCTCTCTGTGAATTAAGGGGAAGAGAAAACAACCAATATATTCAAAAGCATGGCATTTAAGGATGACAAATCACGGCATGCATAAGAATGACGTGGTAAAGAATAAGGCATCTGTGGAGATTTTAGAGAGAATATTGTCACATTATGTGTTGAGGATTGTTTTGTCATTTTATTTATTTTATTGGACTCTTGTTATAATTTTTCCCTTACCTCTCTCTATATAAAGAGGTGTTGGGTCGGCATAGTAAATAAGAAGATTAATTTTCTTCAACTTGGTATCAGAGCCAAGTTGAGGACACTACCAAGAAAACCCTAACCCTACCACCAAACCTCCCCATCGCCATCGCCGACCAGCAACAGCAGCAACAACACCGTTGCCAGCAAGTCGCCATCGTCGACGCTTCCCCTTCTCTCCAACGTCCTCTCTTCGGCTGTCGAGTCTTTTCCGGCAGCAAGGAGAGGACATTACGGCCTGATTTCACTCGCCGCAGTGTCTAGGAAGGTTATTGGCTTGTTGGTGATGGAGTTCTAAAGCTAAAGACCATCCAGGAGATGTAGTGGTGCATCATTAGTACTGTGGTATGAAATTTTCAAATTTTGGACTGATTTTGGGATGTGTATTCCCCTGTTTTGATGATATTTTGAGGTGTGTATTCTCCTGTGGAGTGTTAACGGATTTTTAGACCACGTGTGTATGAATTACAGGATGTGTATTCCCTGGATATTGTGTCTGATAATGAAATTTAAATCTACAGTTTGTAATATTTTGAGAAGTTGCTTGTGTTGTGTGTTATGCCTTCATCATCGGAGTCAAAAGTTACCGAGTTATTTTGAGAAGTTGGTAATGCAGAAAGTGGTGTGAACAAAAGCCCATTTTTTGCTCCGATTGTGAATCTGGATGAGACCAATTACCCTGTTGGTCTCAAACCTTCCTTCTTACTGTTGAAGGTCATGAGAAGCAACATGTGCTAGTAGAAGCACCACTAGAGCAGAAAACGAGGAAATATGCAACCTAAAACAGAGATGACGCTATGGTGAGAGCTTGGATTCTGAATAGTGAGATTCCTCGCATTGAAGATGAGATTATGTATTACAATTCAGCCAAAGAGATGTGGGATGGCTTGAAGGTTACATATTAACATGAGTTAAATTCGACTTAAGTTTTCCAGATACACTACGATTTATGTCACCTCAAACAGGAGTCCATGAGTTTGCCACAGTACTACTCTACGATGAAGTGACCCTTGGAGAAATATAATGCTTGCAAACCCATGTGCACAGCTATTACGTGCAGAGATCACAAGGAGTTTTCGGCTCATATGTTTCTTGCAGGTCTAAGTGATGATTATGCTGCCGCTCATTTTCAGATTCTTACTCTATCTGAGCTTCCTCCTATTGAGGAAATTTATAGGAGACTTAGCAGGCTACAAGTTCAGTCTACTCATGAGCTAGTCTCCACTAATACCTCTTCTGCCTATGCAGTTGTTAGCACCCGTGGTGGACAGGATGGATCTTTTCATGGCAAAGGTAGAGAACGTGGAGATGGTACACGCAACAAACTGACATACACCTACTGTGGGAGGATTGGCCATGTTGAGGCCGAGTGCTGGAGTAAACTTAAAAAGCCTACTATGGCCAAATACCCCATAGCAGAGATGCAGTCATGTACTACAAAATTGCTAAACAAATGTGGGATGGTTCGAAGGACGCATATTCTCATGAACTTAACTCTACCCAAGTCTTTCATATTCATTATGACCTCTGTCATTTGAAACAGGAATCCACGAGTCTCTTATAGTACTATTCCACCTTTAAGGGACTCTTGGAGAAATATAATGCATGCAAGCTCATATACACCTCAACCATGTGTAGGGATCATAGGAAGGAGTTCTCCACACATATGTTTCTGGCAAGGCTTAATGATAGTTATTCTATTGCACGCTCACAGATTTTGACATTGTCTGATCTTCCTCCTATTGAGGAGATACACAGGAGACTTAGCAGGTTACAGGTCCAGTCTACACCAGAGGTTGTTACTAGTCATACCTCCTCTACTCATGCAATCGTGAATACTCATGGAGGACGGACAGAAGCCTTCAGAGACAGAGGCAAGGGGCGTACCGGTGGTGGTCGTGGCAAGCCAACCTGCTCCTATTGTGGGAGAATTGGCCACAATAAGGCCAAGTGCTAGAACAAACTTGGACGGCCTGTCGTTGCCAACCAGGTTTCTGTTACTACACCACCAGCTATCTACTGAGGCAGTGACCCTTGTAGAGGTAGACTAAGATGTAGTTGCACAGCATCTAACTCAGTTGACTCATGAGCAACCTCAGTCCTCAGACACTACTACTTATCCCTCCACATTAGGTATGAAAGGTTCATGGTTGATTAATCAGGTGCCTCAGATCATTTGACAGGAATTCCCAGTGTCTTGGGAATATGCAAAAGGTATCACAGGATCGCTCAGTACAGCCTGCAAATGGTAAGCATGGCCCCATCTATGGTAAGGGAGGGGTGTCAGTTACTCCCTCTACGCACCTCTCTAATGTTTATTATGTTCCTGACATGACAATGTAGTTACTGTCTGTTAGTACTATTACTAAGCAGTTAAATTATTGTGCCATTTTTTACGCGATTGGATGTACATTTGAGGACACCATGACAAGGAGGACAATTGGTGATGGCCATGAGGAAGAGTATATAGGTTGGTTCAGTGTCCTGTTGCTGCAACCTGTCAGATGAGTACTACTGCGAAGAGTGCCTTGCAGTGGCACAGACAACTAGGCCATCCTTCACTAGACATGCTACGCCGAATCATCCCTCACCTTTCACCTACCATGAAGATTCAGTGTGATGCCTATCAACTGGGGAAGCATCACCAAGCCAGTTTTCCAGCTTCTATCCAGTCTAATAGTTCTACTTGTTTTGATTTACTACATTGTGATGTTAAGATCCTAACCATGTGGCAGACCAACAGAGTTATCAATATTATCTGTTACTTATAAATGATTTCTCTGGTTTATCACGGATATTTTTGATGCGGAATAGCTCAGAGGTTGGATCCATTATTCAGCAATTTGTGATGTTTGTGAAAACTCAATTTGGTATGTGTATTAAGAAGATCAGAACTGATAATACCTTAGAATTTTGTACTAAAAATTTGTCATCCTTATATGGGTCACTTGGCATTGTACATCAGACGTCCTACCCTCACATGTCACAGCAGAATGGGATTGCTGAAAGGAAACACCATCATATTCTGGATACAGGTAGAGCCTTGCTTATCCAGAATAGTGTTCCACATAGCTACTTAAGAGATGATAAACTCACTGCTTGTTAATTCTGTGATTCATGAGCAGATTCCGTGGAACATTCTTGATCTTGACTCACATTTGTTTACTATGCCACCAAAGACTTTTGGTTGTGGCATTTGTACACCTCCTTGGGCCTGATCGTGATAAATTAGCTCCTAGGGCAGTTAAATGTATGTTTCTTGGTTATTCGCATGCTTAGGATATAGCTGTTTTGACCCTATACACCAAAGGCACTATGTTAGTGTGTATGTAACCTTCCATGAATCTATTACATATTTTCCACTTCAAGTCATCAGTTGAAGGAAGTTCAGATGGTTGTACCAATGCCTATACCTCCTATAGCCATGGAGGATTTCTCTCAGAGCAGTAATGTACCTACTACAGCGTAGAATGTGGGCACATTCAGAGTTATACCACCAGATGAAAATACCTTTAAGGGTGCTACATATTAACTTCCTATCAATTATAGAGAGAAGACACACATCCCCTCCTCAGTTCCTACTGAACCACCACCATCCTCCCCCACTTAGGTATGTGTTGAAGATAGTGACAATACTTCTGATACTGTGTCTCCAGGTTCTCCCTCTATGCCCACAGATGAGGATATTCCCATTGCTATCAGAAAGGCTCCACGATCTTGTACCCAGTATCATGTTGCTGGGAGTGTTGTTTCTAGTGATTATCTAGGTACAGAGTTTCATGCATTCACTACTGCAGTTTCCAATGCTGAGATACCTACCTCTTCCCAGCAAGCTCTACTACATCCACACTAGAAGCCAGTTATGGAGGAGAAGATGTCTGCTCTTACTGACAGAGGCACCTGGGAGCTTACTACTTTACCTTCTGGTGTGCACCTTGTTGGATCCAGATGGATCTTTGCCTTGAAATACAACCCAGATGAGTCTATTTCTCGATATAAGGCTCGCCTTATGGCCAAAGGATTCACCCAAACTTATGGAGTTGATTTATTTGACACATTCTCTCCAGTTGCTCGGCTTTCGACAATTTGTATACTGATTTCTATTGCAACTCATTATGGATGGCACTTACACCAACTGGAGTTAAAAATGCATTCCTCTATGAAGATTTGCAGGAGGAGATATATATGCATCAACCGCCTGGATTTAAGTTTCAAAGGGAGTGTGTATGCAGGCTTCGTAAGGCCATTTATGGTCTAAAACAAAGCCCCCAGGCTTGGTTTCAACGCCTGTCTAAGGCGTTGTCTGTTATTGGGGTGCAGAAGTCATCGTCTGATCATTCACTATTTGTGAGGAAGACCAGTGGTGGTACAGTAGCTCTACTTTTGTATGTGAATGCCTTTATCCTCACAAGTGATGATGCAGCTGGTATTTCTTACGTTAAGGAGTATTTGGCATGCCAATTTGTCATGAAAGACATTGGAAAGCTAAGATATTTCTTTAGCATTGAGATTGCCACAAGGATGGGATAATTATGTCGCAAGGAAATTATGCTCTTGACATTCTTCAAGAGACTGGCATATGCTAGGATTCAAGAATGCCAATATTCCTATGGATCCTAAAGTCACCTCTTTGATGATGCTGTAAAGCTGAAGGACAAGAAGGCATATTGATAGCTGGTAGGGAAACTCTTATATCTAACCACCACTAGGCCAAATATTAGCCTTGCATTGGGTAAGCCAAGTTAGTTCTTAGACAAACTTACTGATAATCATTAGCAGGCTGTTATGCAAGTATTGAGGTACATCAAATGATGTCCAAGTAGAGGCATTCTATTACAGAAAAAGGCTCATATGTCTGTTATTGCACAGATTATGCAAGAGATGTTGGAGACAAGCGATCTACCACTAGCTTCTGCACTTTGGTAGCCGAAAACTTGGTGACCAGGAAAGACAAGAAACAAAATGTAGTTTCACACTCTAGTACAGAGTCTGAGTATCGTGCCATGGCACGTATTGCAACTAAGATGACATGGATGAGATCCTTGTTACGAGATCTTCATGTTACTATTCAACAGCTAATGGAAATGCATTGTGACAACCAAGCTGCAACATACATTGCCAACAATCCCATGTTCCACGAGAGAACCAAATATATGGAAGTGGATTGTCATTACACCAAAAGTTTGATTCAACAAGGTCTACTTCGTACTACTTGTCTTGCCTCTTCAGACCAAACTGCCGACATATTTACTAAGCCGTTAGACTTATGCTATAATTTTTCCCGCACCTCTATATAAAGAAGTGTAGGGACGACTTAGTAATTATGAAATTTCATTTTTCTCAACTTCATAGCTACCTCCTAGTGAACCCTCGTGGGTTTATCCATGAATCAACTCACTTTGCTTACAGCAAGTGATATATCAGGCCGCATCACTATTACATACAACAATTTTCCAACTGAGGTACAAAACTACTTGGCATCAACAGGACTATTAGCATCATTATAAAGATGGAACCAGGGTCCATAGGGATGAAGGCAGGTTTGGCTCTAAACATGGCCATCTCTTTTGGAAGATCCAACGCATACTTCCTCTAGGAAAGCATAACACCTTTATCATTACGAGCCACCTCAATTCCTAAAAACTACTCAAGAGATCCCAGATCTTTTGTTACAAAGTGCTCATTCAAGAACTTCTTAGTAGCTGATATACCAACAGCATCATCACTTATCAGAATAATTCATCCACATACATAAGCATGACCACCTACAAATAGTGAGTGGCCAAAGGTGGACCTACGGAACCCAACCTAAGCAACAACCACAAAGAATTTCTAGAACCATGCCCTAGGGCTCTGCTTCAAGCCATATATGGCCTTATGTAGTCTGCATACATTGTGACACTCCACTTAGCCTCAAAGCCCGAAGGTTGTTGCATGTAAACCTCCCCATCCAGGTCCCCATATAGGAATGCATTTTTACATCAAGCTGATGCAATCGCCAATTCATATGGATTGCTACAGAGAGAAGAATACGAAGCGTTGGCAAGCATGTAACAGGGGAGAACGTATCAAAGTAATCAATGCTATAGATTTCAGTATATCCTTTAACCACCAAACGAGCTTTGTAGTGCTCAGCAGAGCCATCAGGACAATGCTTAACGGTAAACACCCATTTGCATCTAATGATGGTGCCACTGGCCGGGGGGTCAACAAGAGTCCAAGTGCCTCTGGACTGTAGAGCAAACCTCTCCTCCGTCATAGCATTCTTCCAATGGTATTCCCCTAAGGCGGATTGATGGGAACAAGGAACATGAATAGTAGGCAGAGTAGAAATAAACTACTGATGTTCAGGTGACAAGCGCGCTAAAGAGACATAGCGAAACAAAGGATGAAGAGTGCATGCGCGGGATCCATTCCTGTGAGCAATAGAAAGATCCAGGTCACTAAACCTGGGTCATCACTAGGAGGAGCAAGATCCAAGGAATCTTAAACAAAGTCAGTAGAAGCAACGTTATTCGGGCTAGATGTAGGGATTACCTCGAGGGTAGGGGATGATAATGGCTTCGGAGGAGGGGGGTATCATGTTACTGCTATTGTTGCTGACAACGGTGATGAGAGTAAATAAACTGTGGCTGCCAACTCTGTTGTATAGCCCAATCTGGAGTATGCATGTCTATCGTCTACGTAGGCATAGGCATAGGCAACTCAACCTCCTCAATAGGTTCTGGAGCAACCAATCGAGAGGCAGAGGTAGAATAGTATGCAGTGGACTCAAAGAAAGACACATCAACACTGACAAACTGCCTACGCCCACTGGGATCATAGCATCTATATCCTTTTTGAGTCCTGGAGTACCCTACAAAAATACACTTGACTGCCGGAGAAGATAGCTTGTCATGAGTAGGACCAGACAGGTGGACAAAGGCAACACATCCAAAAATGTTAGACGGCACACTAAATAATTCTTTGTCAGGAAACAAAACAGAGTAGGGAACTTGCACATCAATGACAAAAGAAGGCATACAATTGATTAAGTAGCAAGTAGTAAGGACTGCATCACCCCAGTATGGTACAGGGACATTATAGTAGATAAGGAGGGTTCTGGGCACATCAAGAATATGCGTATGTTTTCTTTCACCTACACCATTTTGCTGGGAGGTGTATGGACACATGGTCTGATGAATAATCCAATGTGACTGAAATAGAAGGCAAAGAGACCCAATGCAAAATTCCAGGGCATTGTCGGTTCTTATCGTTTTTACATGGGCACTAAAATGATTTTTTATTTCAAATATAAAGTTTGTGATTACAATGTCAACCTTAAACTTGGACTTAAGTAGAAACACCAAAGATAAATGGGAAAAATCATCCAAGGTAACAAGATAAAAACGATGTCCCAAACAATCAAGAGATCTATTGGGTCCCCACACATTAAGATAAAGAAGCTCAAATAAATTAAAAGTACTACGACACGACCTACTGGGAAAGGAACTTCTGTGGTGCTTCCCGAGTTTGGTAGGTCTCGCACTAAAACGTAGCAGTAGGCGCTATCTGAGGAATAACACGACGAAGCTTTAGCAGAGGAAGGTGTCTAAATCTTAGATGCCACAAGTAACTACTGCCTCCTCCAGAAATCTCTACACGGCCTGCATAAGGTGTTTAAAGCATGCGATAGACCCCCCTTCCTTACAGCCATAACCAATCATATTCCCCGTCAATATATCCCAAAACACCAACGTCATAACATCAAAAGTAGCCCAACAATTCAATTCTTTAGTAATACGACTAACAGAAAGCAAACTCAGAGGAAAATCTGGAGCATGAAGAACATCCTACAGCCTTATACCAGTGCATGCCGCCGACAAGGCTAGTTTTGGAAATTGTCCTTGTCGATATGCAATTGGTGTCGAAATGAGGGGATGCCAGAGGCATGCAGGCCATTTTGTCGGCATACCAACGATGTGGCGGACATGCCGGCATATGCCAAGGTGGAACTGTTGTTTAGAGGGAACTGCAGGCGGGAAGGAAGTTTGAAATGGCTGGAGGGAACCTGGGATTCAAACTGCTGTTTGGGCTGTTGTTCGGAGGGAACCCAGGGAAGTGCAGGTGGGAAGGGAGGCTACTTGGGAACAAACACGCACACACACAAAATCTGAGTATTTTCTGGCATCATTTTAATATTTATGTGATTTTTTGTCAGCATATTGTCGCCATGCACTCGACATTTCCACAGCGTACCCTCGGCATGGCCATCGAAAAACGGCCATTTCTACGACATGCCCTCGACATGCCCACGAAATGCACACTTAGAATTTCATCAACACAACGTCGAAATCGGCATTTCAAACCTTGCCTTATACTAGGAGATAGCTAAACTTCCCCATGACCAGTGATAGGATAACTACAGCTATCAACCACAACAATGGTCCATCCTGTAGAGTCTGGATGTAACCTGGCAAATTGTTGAGCCTTCCCACATATATGGCGAGATGATCCAGAATCCACTAACCAATCTAATGTATCAATACTACATTGACAAGCTAGACATATACCTGAAGAAGTAGCAACAACTCTGACTGGATGTGGTAGAGGAAGCAAGCTGAGAGATCCTATGAACCAAATCAACATACTCTGACCATGTGACAGAAGGAGACTCCAAGGTAGTCTCAACGCCAGTAACAACCTAATGAGCAGTAGCAGGCTGTCCATGCTTGGACGAACAACTGTCTTCTAAGTGCCCATTCTTCCCGCAATATGAGCACTAGACTCTGGGGCGACTCTATCCTCGTCCTTGACCACGACCTCGAATAGCTAGACCAGATCCTCTACCACGGCTAGAAGACACAACCATAGCAGAAGTGTGCTCCCCTTGTCGGGTAGAAGTAAGAGTCAAATCAAGATGACTCAACCTATCGTATGCCTCCTTAATAGAAGGGATCTCTGGTAGCATCACCATCTAAGATCTGGTTGCTTCCTACACCGAATCCAAACCAGCCAGAAAATGAACCATGGCCTAAGCTCTATACTCCTGACTCACACAAGTATACATGAGAATATAGACATTGAGCCTCTCAAATGCAAATTTTAAGCACAAGTAGTGCTGCGATAATGGTCATCCATCCTGCCATATGTAGAAAATCTCATGGTGCAACTGAAGGATCCTAGCAGCATTCTTGTCTTATGAATAACTATGTTGTAGATTTTCCCACATCTGCTTAGCCATTTTGTAATACACTATCTCAATGGCAATTCGACTAATGGTCGTGTTCATAATCCATGCACAAACCATAGCATTATCTTTCTTCCACGTGGCATACTTGCCTACCTTCTACTCCGACTCCGATTCTAAGAGGATATGCTCTTTATCATGACCCTCGACTACATTGAGAATCGATTGAGACCATAGGGGGTAGTTTGACACATCTAACTTCACAATCAGACCAAAGAAAGGGCTCTTGAACACCCCTTGGCTCCCATCATTACCCAATGATGTCACTGTCGTCTCAGAAGACATTCCTACTAATCAAGAGCTAAAGAAACAACACCAATAGCAAAAAAAGAGGAAACAGGGTCTCACATCAGTGTCCGGCGACACTCAGGCGAAGCGACGGCACTCCAATGGCAGTCTGGCAAGGTAGCAGATGGGGGGGGGGGCAATCGCCTAAAGTAGATCGTGGTCACCAAAGGGCTAGAGAACCCTATCAGACCCGAATCGAGGCTCTACGATGTAATTCAAGTGGACAGCAGCTGGGGTGGCGCTAGGCGACGCTCAAGCCCTAATGGCTCCTGTACCGGTAAGGGACCACCGGACGGGGTCGACCTAGTCGACGATGGTCAAGCAACCCCCCCACCAGCGGGATGGAGGCAAGGCGGCACTCCGATGACGAGAATAGTAAGTTCTCGAGGTTTTGATGCTATCATTGGTGAAGAAAGAAAAAAAGGAGAGAAAGCAAAAAGGTTCAGAGTCTGGCCTAAGACAACCGCTCTAATACCATATGGAAAAACGAAATGAGCATCTCCCATTCTTGCAAACCCTAGGTCCCTTGTATAAACACGGGACCCGAGGAAACAAAATACAAAATTACCCCTACAAGACTCAAAATAAAAAAGAAGATAAGTAGGCCTAGTAACAGTTATATTTAATAAACAGTTGATTGTGTTTCCATATATGCCATTTGCCTCTCTATATAAAGAGGGTTAGGACCTCTATTTGATAACAACAAGAATCATTTTTCGTCCCAAAATTCTCAACATATACATATATACAAATCGAAAATATTCACATATGTATTAGTATTATTTTTTGGCATGCATATCCTCTCAAGGAGACTCAACAAGCAACAAGGAGAGTTGTGGTGAAGGAGGACTAAGGAGAATCGGAGAGGGGTGAAAGTCTAGGGTTCCATTAAGATTCGAATGTAGGGGGAGGGGATCAAGAAGTCAGGTGAGGTTCTTTTTCTCTTCAATGTGCTAATTAAGGCACAAAAAATTGAACTCTCAATGCTTGAATATTCATATGTGGTTCCATCCCCAACCGGATATGATTAATCGGCCACATATATCAATTTTGCAGCCTTGGCTTCCACCTACTTAGTTTTTCTCATTCCAAAATGACATGATTTCTATTGTGAATCACATAAGGAGCATGAAGGCACACTCAAGCGCGGGAAAACAATCCAAGGAGGACAGTCCACGTGAATAAGGGAGAGAGAGTACAAGCAGCAGTAGCAGCAATCGACTACTCTTGCATGGAGGTCGGCCTTAGTGGTGATGATGGTCAGCTATTTGGAGAAGAGAGAGAGAGGATAGGAACCTTAGATGAAGAGGAAATATTATTGCTTGACTAAAATAAAATTACAAGGGAATGCTCTCTTTTATATAAAGAACATATCCCAACAATTTGGAAACAAACCACATCTCTAAAGTAAGAAAGATCTTATCTCTAAAGCAAACCAAATCCCAAACTATTTTTTCTAAACTACATTTTCTAAAAATAAGAAACTTGACATCTAAACCAAGATCCAAAATAGATCCCTTTGGACCTTCTGGACGCCGACCTTGTAGGCCCCTGACAGCCTGCCATGTGACCTACTAGCTGCCACGTGACACTGCCACATGGCATCTTTTATCCCCAACACTCCCCCTCAAGTCGAGGCTAGGAGGACGATGACTTGCTGAACTTGATATTGTTACATTATTCTTCTTGTCAAGAGTTGAGGATGGCCTTCGTGCCTCTTCTTCTATGCTCAAGAGTCGATCCCTTCATCCCGGTGTTCCACGATGCACTAGACAATTCCACGTGCCTCCTCGAAAAGTTCAGCGCCTTGCTCGTGAACCGGAAAAGACCATCGGCTTTTCCTCGAGCCAAGGTCACCAAGAGAAAGTGAAGTCAATGCAGTCATGGTACACTTCTAGGGGTCACACTATGCCTCTTTTTCTTCTTGAGTCGGAGTCGATGCAATCATCGTGGTGCTCGTTCTCCACTCATTTGATCTTTTTGAAGTGTTTGGTACCCTTTGTTTCAATAAAACCTCTTTCAAAAAGTAAAAAGCCAAATACAAAGACACCATATAAACTAAAATATTTTCTAATAAATCTCCTCCTCAAGCTTCTTTTTCTTAGTTGCATAAACAACCATCTTGCCTTCCCTTCCTAACAACGTGGCATCATCAACCATCATGGAGGCTTCCACCATCTTTTATAGCCTTCTCCGCGTAAAGCATCGGATTTGTCGAGGAAGACTTTCTGGATGCGTAGGCCACCAACGTGCAGTCAATAACCCACACACAAAGGAGCCTAAACCGAAGGCTCTAATACCATGTTGCGAATCACGCAAGGAGAGTGGAGGCTCCCTCGGGCGTGGGAAAACAATCCAAAGAGGATTGTCTAAGTGAATCAGGGAGAGAGAGCGCAGGCAGCAGTAACAACAACTAGCTACTCCTACGTGGAGGTCGGCCTTGATGGTGATGGTGGCCGGCTATGTGGAAAAGAGAGGGAGGGGAGAGGAGCTTTAGATGAATAGAAAATATTATCGATTGACTCAAATGAAATTACAAGGGAAGGCTCTCTTTTGTAGAGAGAACGTATCCCAACAATTTGGAAACAAATCACATCTCCAAAATAAGAAAGATATTATCTCTACAACAAACCAAATCCCAAACAATTTTTCCTAAAATGCATTTACTAAAAGTTGGAAACTTAACATCTAAATCATGACCCAAAATAGGTCCCTTTGAACCTTTTGGACACCGACCCTGTGTGCCCCTAACAATCTACCACATGACCTATTGGCTACCACGTGACGTCTTTTATTCCCAACAATTTCTCTTTTATCTTACCAAAAAGAAAATGACAACTGCCAACATTTTTTGAAGGAGCATCAACTCAAATGTTTTCTATAAATAGCGTTCAAACGCAACATGAGAAAATTATCCCAAATCCATGATAGAATCCATGCTCGAGAATCATGCTATTTAGCTATGGAAATTAGATTCCAAACCTGAGAGCATGAACTTTATATTCCAGTGTTTCTAATAATCGGACTATTTAGCCATGGAAATAGAACCACTGGAAACATATCTATTTTCTGAAAGTCATGCTAATTAACATGGAAATTGCACAGAGGAACTAAAATTCAATTAAATTGTCTTCAAACCACTTGCTACTTTTTTTTCTTCTCAAGTTTCAAAAAAAAATCAGAGAGAGATGAATGTATGTCAACTTCATGTTTGATCAATTTAAATGTTCTTCCCAGAACCATGCCTCAAATCCAGATGAGAAGCAACCGACACTGAGTAAAATAATCTTGTGATCTTCTTTTTTTCCTTTCAAAAAAAGAGTAAAATAATTGTCCTAAAATGCCAAGGATCAAAATTATCGCTGACAGTTCTATAGGGCTGACGTTGCCACATCTGCATTGGCGCCATGATCCAACCATCAAAATGTGCGAACATGGAGAAACACCAACAGCCCAGAGGGTGATCATGTTTGCCAAACAGCCATGATATTATCGTCAACATGGTGTCCTCATCGCAATGGCATCGTCATCATTGTCATGATGTCATCATTGTCATTGAGGCATGGTCATGGTTAGCATCATCATTATTACAATAGGTTATTGTAAAAACAAATGAGTGAATTGAATTACACGAAAACCCTAGTGATGAGAGAAGAAATTGCCCTTGCAAAATAAATCCAATCAACTCGTGATCAAATCAGCAAAACCCGATTGCACCCGATTTAGGCAGGAATGCGAAGAGGCACAAGGCCACCATGCGATTACGAGTCAATGCAATAACTCTCATTATCTCTCTGTAACCTCCCATTACTATGGTGGTTACACCTCAAAATGTGTAGCTTCCCACATTTGTATTCTATAAATTGGTTCCTAATTCACATGGAAAGGGGAGGATGCACACACACATCCAATGGAGGCAACCTAAAGAGCCATAGCTCATGTACTACACTACATATAGTAAATATTGAGGGTTAAATCCCCTCCCCAGACGTACACCCATGCCGGGTGAAACTAGGTCAACAATCTCCCTTATTCTATGTGAATGCATGTTCTTTTTTATTTTTTAGTGGCTATGTTACGTTTCTCCCATCTATAAATTCTTTGATGGCCATCAGCAGCCTCAATGGTGGCCTCCGAGGCCCATCACTTAGGTGCCTTTATATAGAGAGGCACCATGGGAAAATTACAACACATGCCTCAATATAATAATAAAAAAACAAAAAGACCCATTCCTTACAAATAACTCTCAACACTCCCACTCAAATTAGAGCATAGATGCAAGACATGTTTAGCTTGGAACACAAGTAGTCAAGATGCTTCCTAGAGAGTACCTTAGTGAAAATGTCAACCACTTGGTCTTCAGTGGAGATGTAGGGGGTAGATATCTTCCCAGCAAGTATAACATCTCTGATAAATTGGCAATCCACCTCAATATGTTTTGTCATCTCATGAAAAGCCAGATTATTAGCAATAAATATGGCAACTTTTTTATTACAAACAGAGGACTAGACACAAGTGCACCAAAATCGTGTAGAATAGATTGAACCTAGAGAAGTTTGCATGTGGTATAAGCCATAGCTTTGTACTCTAACTCTGCACTCCCTCTATATTGGATCTAGATACAACATTTTCTTTCTTACTCTGCCAAGTAACTAGATTTCCACCCACATATGTATAATAACCAGTGGTGGATCTTCAACCTTCATGAGCCCCAACATAATCAGCATCGGAGTAACTCCACACATCGAGGTGGCCATACTTCTAGAAAGATAGTCCTTTTCTAGGAGCATCTTTAGGTATCACAACACTTGACACACTTGCCCAGTGCACTTCCTGCATAAACTAAGGAGCCCCACAGCCCAGGTGATGTATGGCCTTGTAATAGTCAACAGAGAAGTCTGCTTACCACAGCATGATATCTGGTTACATCTTCCAAGAACAAATTGTCTAAGTCAACTCGATAAACATAAGGATGAAGTAGAATGCTTGCAGGTTTGCACTCTAACATACATGTTTCTCATAGCATATCAAGTACATACTTTCGCTGAGAAAGAATAAGGCCCCTATTAATATGATGCACCTTAATTCCCAAGAAGTAATTGCCAAGATCCTTGGTAACAAATTGAAAGAGCAAAAATGTCATAGTGGACTCGATGCCATCCTTGTCACTCCATATAAGTAGTATGTCATCCACATATATAATAAGAATCACTGAATCTATTATCCTATGCAAAGTAAAAAATGAATACTTCGAGGATGATCTAATAAAACCAAACTCCTGAACTACTTTATTAAACCTCATGAACCATGCTCTTGAGCTTTACTTCAGCTCATAAATGGCCTTCTTCAACCTACAAACCTTTTGACACCCCCCCTAAGTAACAAAGCTGGGAGGCTGCTACATGTTGACTTCTTCAAAAAGGGTCCCATAAAAGAAGGCATTTTTAATATCTAGCTAATAGACTAGCCAATCTATGTTGACAACAAAAGAAATAAGTATGCAGACAAAATTTAGGCAAGCTACTTGCGAGAATATCTCAAAGTAGTTAATGCCAAAAGGCCTACCGACCAACTAAGGTCAGGCAACCCCTTCACTAGTGGTGCCGACCCAATGTGAGCCCCCCTCTACTGACAGCAGTGAAAACAACACCCAACGGTGCTACCTGTAGAGTTCTAATAGGAGAAACCAAGCCTAATCCGATGAAGAGAAGGCTTGATTTGATTAAAGGTGGAGAAGAAAGGACGTATGGGATCCAAGAAGGTATCAACATTGGCCTAAGATTGCCGCTCTAATACCATGTAGAGAAAATAATTAGCTTCATTCATTCCCTTAGCCTTATGATCATATTTACGGAAAGGAAACCTTAGGGTCAATTACAAAAGTTACCATATGATTTGCATGATGACAGAAAGGGAAATAAGCAAGAACAACGTAACCAAAGGGTAAATAACAAAGCTGGAGCATGAAATGCTCAATTTATATAAACATAATTCCTCTCTAACAAGCAGAACACAACTCTCAACTGATGCAACTAAGTCATGATTCTCCTTCAGGCGAATGACAATAGTTGCATCCTCATTCATGGTTGTAGGAAGGTCTGCTGATAATAACAAATCAGTGTAGGTCAGAGTTTGGTAAATGAACTGCTGAAGCTAGCTCTAATTGGTCTCTCATATAGAGACCTCAAATAGTGTTAATGCCTTCCTAATTAAAGATCTCATAATTAGGTCTCCCCCTTGGAGACCTCGAGACTAGGCCTCTCTCGCACAAAAACTCAAAGTAGGCCTCTCCCATATAGGAACTAAAAACCAGGCCTCTCCCATATGAAAATCTCTTAGTAGACTCCTCTCATATAGGGATCAAAAATATGTTCCTATCATATAGGGACCAATATTGAGCTTCTCACATGTCGGAACCTTAAATAATTTGTCTCCCTCATAGGGGGTCCACGATATGCTCTTGCACACTCACAAGAATACCACAACATGCCTAGAAACCTCAAAAATGAGCACCAAAAAACCCTCAGCTCCTTCGACATTTTTAATCATGGCAACCGCTTTTACCGTTATCTCTAGAAAAGAACAAACTAGAAGCCAACCTTCACCTCAAAAACTGCATGCACACCTCTACTCATCTAATTGTAACTACCCCATGAACCTCACGTGGTGAAGGCCCTAAAGTGCTCCCCCACTCCTCCCTACTAGTGTGTTCCATTTCCCCCCACATGTATTTTCTCAATTTGGTTCTGCCTTTGCCTTCCATTCACCATCATGTGGGAAAGCTACATGTTGGCTTCCCATTCTTTTGACCAAAGTCGATGAGATCTCTATCTCCATTCTACCTCTCTTTCCTATCTTCCAGCACCAACACGTGGTTTCATACTATCAAGACTACCTAGTTCACAATTCTTTTCTAGGGTGAAAGTTTTCTTTTGCATGCACTCCTCATTGACCAAGGTAAAGACATTAAAACAAATCTAGATTGTTAAATAATAAATTAACAGGATATTTTAAGGTCAAATTAGTCAGAATTGGGTGTCCTATTATTTTTAGTCTTACTTTTTGATGAGTTATTGTCTTTATAGTGTTTCCTTGCATACCTAAGCCCTTTCTCTATATAGAAAGGGCTTTCTTAATAGAATAACTAAAACCAAGTTGATCTTTTTCAACATGACATTGAGCCAATTTGATCCCGTTTGAAAAAGAAAGAAACACCACCAAAAACCCTAAAAAAGGGCCACCAACAGTGCCTCCGCTGGCCCTCCTCTCTGGGCAACCCCCTCTAGGGCTCCTCTTCTCCTCCCATCTCTCGATCGAGGCCGAGATTGACCTCTCTCTCCCGCTGCTGCGCTCTAAGTGACAACCTAAAAGACTCACCGACACCACCTTCGAAAACTAGGGTTCTAACGAACCCCTATGTTGCATCACCAAGCCCTATAGAGCACTCCAGTGGCCATGCAACTCCACCTCTCTCTAATACACCGCCTACAACGTCCTCTCCGATCTGCAGTGCCACCAAGGAGGTCAAATCCTCCCTTAAGGATTGCTGCATCACCGCTTCTCGTCAACGACCACTTCGTTGACATTGCCCAACCACTATGACACAACAAGTGCACACACATGCAGTCTTCCTCACTCTCGCTGGATGCTTGTTGGGTTCCTAATAGGGTTTCAATGAAACCCAACTGTGACTTATTTAGATGTTTTTGCTTTTACCCTTTATTTATTGTTATGTGTTGTTGGGCCACTTCTTTTAGAAGCATGCAAAAAAAAAGAAAGAAAAATCAAATGATAAAAAAAAAGGAAGAAAAAGAAGAGGGAGACAGCAGACTTATTTCTTAAGGTCCTCATAAGAGAGAATCTCACTCGCAATCTCTAAAGAAGAGGAATACTTCTAGCACCCATGTGAGAAAGGCTCACTCGAGGTCCTTACATAAAAGAAACTGACTTAAGGTCTCTAAGGAAAAGGCATAGTTCGAGTTTCCATGTGTTAGAGACCTACTTCAAAGATCTTGTGTTCTACTACGGTTGCTACTTTTACTATAACTGCCTTCTACTCCTCTGACCTACTATCTGCTCCTGCTCCTCTAGTCTACTACCTGTTCCTCTAGAAATCTACATTAGGAAGGAGTTCACTTGTGAAACAAGTTGGACGTTGCACGCTCCAACATAGGGGAGTGCTAAAGAATAAATTAGTTAGATATTTTAAGGTCAAATTAATTATGATTGGGTGTTCTACTATTTTTAGTCTTATTTTTTGGTGAGTTATTGTGTTTTATGATGTGTCCTTGTATACCTAAGCCATCTCTCTATACAAAGAAGGCTAAAACTTTCTTAATAGAAAAACTAGAACCAAGTTGATCTTTTTCAATACAAATATTTATAAATTCTTGGATCAATATGTAACTCTAAAGAGATGTCTTCCAAAAAAATGGACATTAGAGACAGTCGAAGAGAATAACTTGTCTCTTATTCTCAAATGAAACCCTACACCTCTTTATATAGAGAAAGGTATTGGAAAAATTACATCATAAGTCCAATAGGACAAGAACCATAACAAACAACTCCAAACAATACTAATAAGTGCTCTACCAACACTCCCCCTCAAGCTGGAACATAAATATTAATGATGCTTAACTTGAAACAACACTTATCAAAAGCTGATCTGGGAAGGGGCTTCGTGAATATGTCAGCAATCTGATCTTCAAACAATACAGATGAAGTATAAATAATTCCACGCTATATCAAGTCTCTAATGTAGTGGCAATCAACCTCAACATGTTTTGTCCGCTCATAGAACAATGAATTGTTTGCAACATAGGTAGCAGCGCAATTATCACATCTCATCTCCATTGGTCCCTCTTCCTGAATATGGAGATCATGTAGCACAGATCTGACCCAAACCATCTCTGTAGCTGTCTGAGCCATAGCTCTATATTCTGATTCTACAATAGACCTGGATACCACCTGCTGCTTTTTACTCCTCCATGTCACTAAGTTGCCTGCCACAAGTACAGAATCCAGTTGTTAACTTCCTATCTATCATGTACCCTGCATAGTCGGCATTAGAGTAGCCAACAACACTCATAGATGTGCCCCTCTGAAATAAAACACCTCTGCCAGGTACTTTCTTCACATTCCTAAATACTAGTATAGCAGTATCCCAATGCTGCCTAGTCGGTTTGTCCCTGAACTAGCTAAGCTTTCCTACTGCAAGAGAAAGATCAGAACGTGTAATAGTAAGATACGGCAATTTACTGACCAACTGCCTATATGATCTGCCATCTATAGGCGGCAACTCAGTATCATAGAGGTATCCTTTGGAATCCATAGGTATATTAGCAAGTTTGGACCCCATCATTTCTATTTCCTGCAAAATATCAAGGCCATACTTATGCTGACTAAGAACGATGCCTTTTCTGTTACGTGCCACTTCAATCCCAAGAAAGTATTTGAGCTCACCCAGATCCCTTATCACAAAGGCATCAGCCAACTTCCTTTTCACCTCAGTTATCCCAGCAAAATCATCTCCAGTGAGGATTAGATCATCAACATAGACAAGGAGTACAACCACTCCCCTTTTACTCTTCCTGACAAACAAAGAGTGATCAGCAAAGGACCTTATAAGTCCCATTACCTGTACCTCCTTTGAAAGTCTCTGGAACCATGCTCTTGGGCTCTACTTCAAGCCATAAATGGCTTTCTTCAATCTGCATACACACTCCTCCTGAGCCTCAAACCCAGGAGGTTGTTACATATAGACCTCCTCCTAAAGATCTCTATACAAAAATGCATTCTTGACATCCAACTGATGAAGAGGCCAATCACAGTGAGCTACGACAGACATCAAAATCCGAACAATAGACAGTCGAGCAACAGGAGAGAAGTATCAAAAAAATCTACCCCGTACGTTTAGGTAAATCATTTTGCCACCAGTCTCGCCTTGTAGTGAGATATCGTGCCGTCTGGGTTGTATTTGACCGCAAAGACCCAACGGCACCCAACTGTTCTGGCATGAGGAGGCAAGGTGGTCAGGTCCTACGTCCCTCTAGACTGTAGAGCAACCATCTTATCCTCCATAGCCTGACGCCATTTTTGATCCAGCATGACCTGCTGATGGAAGGTAGGAACATGCGTTGCCGATAGAGCCGTTGTGAAAGTAGCAAAGGAACTACCAAGATTGGCAATAAAGACTGTCTGTACAATATGATACTCGGCATAGCTGCGTGAAGTCGTTCGAATAGCAATCGAAAGATCAAGATCCTCCTCACTAAACTCAGTATGAGACTCATCAGAGGAACCCGCACAAGCACCACTACGATAGCTCACATCAGTTTCAACCCATACCTGACCAGGGGAAGAGACAGGTGGCTAAAATGTAGTGGGGGTGTGTTCTTCTCGCCATACATGCTGTCTGTATGTCACGGGTAGCTTATACACCTGAGTAATCTCAGCTTTCTGCCTCATAGAAGTTTCTATGGTAGCTATATCTTTACAATGTGTAATGGGGATATGTTCCAAGGGAACTGGTGGAACAGGTATAGGAGCCAAGTATCTCTCAAATGTCACACGATGACCATCTATAGAGAAATAAGGCATGGGCTCATAACATGTGACATATGCAGTCACAATACTTCTTACCACGGGGGTCATAGCATCTGTATTCTTTCTGGGTGCTACTATATCCCAGAAAGACACTTCACTGCTCTTGGAGCCAACTTATCTTTGCCAAGTCCAAGAATGTGAACAAAGACAACACAGCCAAACACCCAAAGTGGAACAGTGAATAGATCCTTCTCAGGATAGAAGACCAACCAAGGAACTTATTCTTGTATAGCTAAGTTGGGCAATCTATTGATCAAATAACACGCAGTTAACGCTGCATCTCCCCAATACACCTGTGACACATTGTGCTGTATCAATAATGTTCTAGCCACATCAAGCACATAACGGTGCTTTCTTTTCAGTTTTCACTACACCATTCTGTTGTAACGTATGTAGACAGGATGTCTGATGAACAATTCCAAGAAATCTGTAAAAGGCTGCCAACTTAGATGTGCAGAACTCTAAAGCCTTATCAGACCGCACAATCTTCACAATAGTAGAAAACTGAGTCTTTGTTTGTAATATAAATGTTTCAATCACTGATCCAACATCATATTTATTTTTCAAAAGAAATAACCATGACTTCTTAGAAAAATCATCCACAACAAGTAGATAAAATCTATGACCCAATCTATCCGGGATACGACTCGGTCCCCATACATCCACATGCAATAAATCAAAGATAACAGTAAAACTGTGAGATAAACTAGGAGGAAAACAAGTCCTGTGATGCTTTCCCAACTAGCATGCATCACACAAAATCTCTGTAGCTGGTGAAATATGAGGAATGACGCCTCGAAACCTGTCCAGTGATAGGTGCCCAAGACAACGATGCCACTGAAGAGTTGCACCAGCACTAAATGCAGCCTCACCTTGACATATAGCAGCAACTAGATTCTAGATCAAGTGATACACACCCCCTTTCTCATATCCGCTACCAATCGTCCTCCCCATGGGTTTGTCCTGAAAAATACAGCCTAGCTCATCAAATATTGTAGGACAGTGCAAGTATTTTGTAATTCTACCAACAAATAAAAGACTAATAGGAAATTCTGGAACATAAAAAACGTTAGGCAGCGTCAAAGCAGGAGTCACTGCTACATCTCCTCTACCATGAATCCTACACTGCCTGCCATCTGCTACCTGCACAAATCTCCCTGAGGGAACATTATGAACTTATCCAAAACATGTCTCATCCCCACTAAGATGTTGAGATGCGTCAAAATCCACCAACCACAAGGTATTATCAGTGCTACCTGACCTGTAAGCGAAAGTCATACCAGAAGTAGCCAATACGGCAGTATCCGCAATAGTAGTCTCCTGGGTCAGCTGGGAGAGGCGCCGGACCACAGCATCATAGTCTGCATGAGACACCATGTCGCTCCCCTCCTCTAAAGCGACAGCCTGGTTGGCCATGGGAGGTCGACCATGCTTCGTCCAGCAAGAGGCCTCTATATGGCCAATCTTTACACAATGCCAGCAAATGGTGCTAGGTCTACCACTCGTACCCCGACCGCTACGCCCTCTCCCCCTAGTGAATGGAGCACCACGTCCTCCACATGCGGCAGCAACAAGCACAGTGGTCTGTCCACTCTCTAACATGGGTGGCCTAACAACCACCCTACTCATGCGGCTGTAAGCCTCCTCCAGATATGGAAGCTCAGCCAAAGTAAGGATCTAGGACCTAGTAGCCTCATAGTCCGGTCTAAGTCCGTCAAGAAATTGTAGGACAGCATACTCCTTCCTATGTGCCCTCTAAGTGACATAAGTGCAAACAAGTCAACAGGCATTATATCTCTCAAGGGGCCCTTTTAGGATGGCATAGTACTGCGACAGTGACTAACCCTCTTGCTTAAGACTACCAATAGCATGGTGAATCTCAAACACTTTGCTAGAATTCTTCTCATAAGAATATGTGTAATATAGAGAATCCCACATCTCCTTGGTGGTCTTATAGTACATGATCCCATCACCAATATGAGGCTCAACAGACTTCATGATCTATACACGAATCATGAAATTATCTTTCTTCCATGTGGCATTCTTCCCTATTTTATCTTGTGGCTCCATCTCCAACAGTAGGTGTTCCTTATCATGCCCCTTAACGGTCATGAGGAACGTCTGAAACCATCTAGCATAATTGACCTCATTCAACTTCGTGATAGGAACAAAGAAAGGAAATTTATAACCTTTGTTGTCCATAGCAGTAACCAACAACACTTCCGAAGAATGTAAGGAGGCTATCGTGCCTTAGGACTGCCACAAGATGCCACAGATGTGATTTGAAATCAATATTCATATCTGAAAACTTCACAATCGGAAAAAAGTAATCTCTTGAACATGAGATCTGAGGTCGAAAAACCCTAGATAACATCTCAAGAATCACATATACACCTTTAAATCAGCACTTAGCATATGTTGAGATGTTAAGAAGGGCCTAACAACGCTTGGGCAAGCACCCCCTTAAGATTCAACAGCAGATGCGACACTGCCGGACCCCGAGAACCACCACTGCAACCTACAGGCAATGGGTAACGATGATGGCACTCAGCGATCAGGGGCAACGCTCTGAGGCCAAGCGACACTATCCCGAGGTCGGGGGTGGCATAGGGGCGGTGCTCCAAGGTCGAGGGCTGACCTCCGGGCGACGCTGCAACCACCAACCAACGAGTCAACGTGAGAGGCGACGCCGCAAAGCCTCAAGGAGTAGGAATCATCGCATACAGAAGGGCGGCGATGCCTTGTGGCGCTCGAAGGAGGCTCGCTAAGGCCAGCAGCAGCCGATGACGAGCACCAGCAGCTGCTGCAACCGCGGTGGCAGCCTCCTAGGGCTGACGACGGCTGGTGGCTCGCCGACGAAGGCTCCCGCAGGTGTGTATCAGGAGATTAGGGTTTTTGGTGGAAGGGTACAGAGGTTTGTGAGAGGTGGGATACCAGACCGCTGATCTAGGATCACCGCTCTGATACCAAGTCGAAGAAAATAACTTATCTCTTATTCTCAAATGTAACCCTACACCCCTTTAAATAAAGAGAGGTATTGGGAAAATTACATCATAAGTCCAATAGGACAAGAACCATAACAAACAACTCCAAACAATACTAATAAGTGCTCTACCAACAAAGACATCTTAATTGCTTTGTAAATCTCATAGCTTTGAATTGGCTGAAACAAGATGAAGAAAAACTTGTTTACACGTACATTAGATTTCTTTTAGAATCTAATCCAACAACCTGATTGGTAATGAAAGTTGCAATAATAACAAATCAAGAACACAACTTGATTAATAAACTGACAAACAGAACCTTATTAGCAATAGTTTACACATAAATCAGGAAATCACCAAACCAGGTGATGATTACTATAGTGATACATCAGTCGCATGACTACGAGATTGGCTTGTGAATGTGAATATCCTCTCAGATATAGAAAAAACTTGAAATAAAATCTTATGTCACTCAACTTCATAGAAATAAGGCATGAACTCAAGAATCAAACCATGGATGTGACTCTATAAAGTAACCTTCATAGAACAATTGCATAAATATTGAAATGGAACCTAGATGATCGTATTGCTTTCACAACTTGTTGACAATAGGAAAATACCACAGCATTTAACATGGACATCCCAAAGGAAAAAGATATGGGGTAAGAACCCTAGAGGGTTGGAAGGTGCATCAATTCTTCTCAAGGGAAAAATAGTAGTATAATGGCCTTTACATAGGCCAATTTTCATAATCAAATCATAGTTCCAATTCTATGCCTGAGACTAATTCTAATAGGTTTAGGACTCAACTCATGACTCAATAAACAACTTGATCCAGACTAGCAATACTATCCTTCATCCCTGCAGTCTTTCAACTTTGTTGGCTGTGGAGTGCTTTCACCACAAGTACAGTTACTTTTCAAGCTGACAACCGATAAAGAGTATCTAGATGGACGGGAAAACGAATAGGTATTGGGAATAGAAAACCTTATTGCAAACAAGATCCCTGAAAAACTTATAATTTCCCTTTAGGCTTCACCAAAAGGAGACACATATGTTCCTAAGATGGATTGTCACAACTCCATCTTCCTCTGCATTTGTTGAACACATGAAAAATGCAAGTAAGGGTTCTTAACCCAAAAGGTAATACGATAAACAGCATTTACATTGGGTTGATGAGAAAAAAGGCACATCCCTATCACAAGAAACCAACATCACAATAAGAAATGACAAAACTTCCTGAAAATATTCCAAGGCATCAGTGGTTAAGGAAAATTACTCTAAGAACACCTTCCCAGAGTTACTAATTGTACCTCCAAAAAATATTTATCAATTTCTGCAAAAAATGGCAATTTGATTTAATCCTTTCATTTCGTGTGGTTATAACTTTTAGAATATCTTCGTGAAGTTTACATGAAAAAAAGTGACAGAATGCTCAATGATGCCCCAAATTTAGAGTAAATCAAATTAATGGAAGCCTCTATACATGACAAGTCGACAGCCAACACATCATGTGTCCGTGTGTGTGTGTAGGCTCCAGAAGATATTTGATTTGCAAATGGCTTTTTATGAAATTCAAGTACATGGATGAAAAGTAGAATCATTCAGATGTTTTGTGGATCAGAAAACACTCAATCCACATATATAGTCCACTTTAGTCCCATCCCTCCCCATGGGATCATCCCATACACATATAGTCCACAAGTGACACAGCAAAGAATGTTTAGGCTCAGGTGTAGACACTCCCTAATCATTGTTTAAGTTCATCTCGAAATCTTAAACACCAAATGGTAAAATCAAAGAACGATTTAATTTACAATGTCTGTCGAATCTCATTCTCCACATGTAAACCGATTCAAGCATAACGAAAGTCAAACAAGGGGACCTTTCCAATCATTGGAAAATACATCACATCTTGTGCAAAAAAAATGAATGTCTTTTTGTTGTGGGCGGACAAAGTAGGACACCGGAACTTGGAGAGGAATATTTTGTCCCCGGACGAGGGAACGGTAAGGAAGAAGAAGAAGGAGGAGAATAAGTCTTCTTAATCGGAGGAACGCGAACTTTGAGAAATTTCTTGCCAAGTTATCAGACTTTCCAAGACAACAAGTTTCTTCCGATAATGGTATGGTATGGTCCATCGGGAAACCTAATTCAAAGGATTAAAAGTTAACCACCGATTTCAGCTCAAACGCACAACAGGCGAGGCGACCAAACCAACCGACCAACATCAGAAGTATAGATATACATCTCCACTTCAAGTGAAGTGAGGTGAAGCGAGGCGGTATGGTGTGGAGTGGTTGTTACCGTGTGGGGGTTGTTGATGAGTTGAGTCGATGGCGCCGGTAATGGTGTGGAATGGATGACTCCTCCTCGGTGGGAAAGGACAGTGGCAGTAGTACGCACTGGATGGTTCGGCGCTTTATGGATCACAACGATGACCATGGGGGTGGCGAGACCGGATCCCGCTGGATCTTTTTTCCTTTTATTTTTGAAAACTAGATGGAGCGTCGTGGGTAAAATAAATGGCGCTGCCTGGGGCCGATATAGGTACCCATGGATGCCCTCCTTCGTCGTGTACCTTTTATTTGGAGACTAGTTGCGATATGGTTTAGATTTTTGTGGCCGATGGAAGTTTTGGTAGGACTTTTATAAATAGAGAGTGAGAGAATAAATTATGAAAGGATATTCTAATAAGATTTGTTTCTATATATATATATATATATATATATATATTAAAGTTTTGGAAAAATTTGTAATTATTTGGATAATATGAAAGTATTTTGACATTGTAACAAAATTATGTTTTGAAAATTTTCTATTATATCTTTGAATAAATCATACATCCTATAAACTCTTAGCTCTAATTTATATAAGAAATTAACCTGCAAGTTGTTAATACGAGGTAAAAGCTCATAACTAGTGTTATTTAACACCTCACTTGTCTAGTGTTAAGCCAAGCTCGTGTTAGAGCTTTACACCTGACACTCGCAACATACATTGCTCTCACGTGCTCTCCTTCATTCTCCCCCTGCCCCTCACACCCTCTCCCTTAAGCCCTACCCTAGCTCTCGAGCCCCCTCCATCACACCTATTCGTTGCTCCCAATCAGTCATCTTGCCACGAAATCGGTGGAATAGGATATGTTGATCGTGCCCTCACTTGGAAGTAGATGTTCTACCATTATGGTGCTCAACCTCATCGTTAAGGTGAGAATCTTATACATAGTTGGGTGGGATCGATGTTGGTCAAAGTGATACTCGTGACAAATCATTTGCAAAGATGCCACCTTCCCATCAATGTTATGTGATGCTTATCTCCATCTAATTATTGTTGCTATGTAAAAGTGCCTCATTTCCCTTCTTTTAACTCCTCTATCTAGTTGCTTATCCTAACAAAGTTAACTACCAATGGTCAATTTTATATTCCAAATATCATTACCAAGTAAATGTTACAAAGGTTAACATCACAACTTAACACCAATTCAAATAAATAGAAACTAGTGTTAACACCACTCTGCAAGTAAACACGCTTACAAGTTAATACAAATTTCATATTCCTTAACACCACTGTCCTAACCTTCCAAATAAACTAAACCTTAGGAAAAGAGTGGAAAGACAACTTTCATTTATTGTATTCTCATCTTTCACGAGACTTCGATATAAAATATCTCACATCATGTTTTAGTGTATGTTGCATACATTTTATTTTAAATGCATTGTTATACATGAGATTTCTCTTTATTACAGATTTTTTTTTTTTGACAAATGTCAAAAAAAGAGACAAAAGATATGGACAATGTTCTCCATTCATTTTAAGGAAAAATGATGTCTCCAAAAAATGATAAAATTTAAATGTAATTTGGTATTTTAGATAGGTGGTAAGTAAACATTATTTATAATATGTTGTATTGACTAGGAAAATATGAATTGGATATAAAAAATAGTTAATGTAACATTACTCTTTGAGAGATATTTGAAAATAAGATCTTTTAAAAATATTTAAAAATAAAAAATCTTATTTTAATAGAGAATCCAATATAAATGCTTAATCCAAAATAAATAAATAAATAAATAAATACAATAGACCATATATAATGCCAAATAAGAAAAGTTGGCTATTATATCTCATGCCTTGTTACTTTGTTCTTACAATCATTTTAAGAAAGTTGTAATCAAAGCTAACCAAATAAATGACTATAATTGTATGGGACATAGAGGATGTGCATGCTACTCCATATAGAATCTTTTTTATTCATAATTTTAGACAAAGAAAGCTTTAAGAATTTTCTCCTCCAAAAGAAAAATTTTCAATTTTACTTAAGCTTCGATCATCATACAATTTAACAATATCCATTACATATGGCATCAGAAATTTACCACCTCACATAGAATCCAAGACTTTCACTCTATCACATCTTTTGCACTAGAATATGTGTAATCCTATTATAAGTCCTAGAGATGTACGTCAAAGTAGCATCATCAAAAGATTCTAATAAAATTTTATTATCTGTAATAAGGTTGCAAAGATGCTAAGAAGCAACGTTAAGATAATATTTAATATTCTCAACAACCACGATAAATTAGTCAAAAGTATTAAAAAGAAAGCTTCCACACTTTCGCTACTAACCATCCAATCCTTCATTTTTGAAGCCACCGATAAAAAAGTCTTCACCTTAGCTATATATGTAGATTCAACTTTAAAACTTGATACCAATATTTATTGTAGATTTCCCAAGTTATCTAGAAAAAATGTAGTTTGCCTTATGAAATCAACATAAGCACCATCGGTAAAAATCATATAAGAGAAGACCATTTTGATGGTTTATAAATCATAAGGATGATGTAGTTGTTGTCATTTTGATGGTTGATAGATCATATGGATGATTTAGTTGTTGTCAATATCTTCCTTTTCCACATGAGCATGAGTAGATCTCATTAAATACTTCTCATAGTTAATGATATTGGTCATTTGGGTCATTTTCCCTTCGTAACAAAGAGTACATATTACCTTCCACAAGAAATGAAGATTAAAATTTAAACATTCCATAAGATTATTTGTAATATGCTTTGTTTATCCATTTGAACTTTAAATCAAGCATAAAACTAGAGACCTCTAGCTAAAGGACAATGAATAAATAAATGCGTTCAATGATTTCAAGCAACCCATACAAATAGGGTAAGAAGAATATACAGTTGAGATAGTATTTCATCCTTTTCTCTAATTAGAAAACCATTAAGTATAAGTTTCCAAACGAAATTCTAAATTGTTAGCATAAGCTTGAGCTTCTAAATGGTTTTAATAGCCTTCTTTTTTTCAACATTGCATTTAGGAGTAAGACCATTGACATGCAATGAAAGATGATATTCTAACTTGACAGAAAATACTTCATTTTATTAGAAGCCCATATTTTGATCAAAGCTCATTGGAGTACGCATTTCTTATCAATTCTATCTTCCTAAATATCAAACTTCACCAGCCACTTAAACTAGCCAAAACTTGCCAAGGATTTCAAATTCTTCATATTATAAACCAAAATATTGGTACGATGGCAAGGATTCCAAATACTTCATACCATGAACCAAAATATTGGTATGCACTTCAAATTATAAGAATCTTCACCAAATTAATATCCAAATCCTACAAAATCCCCTAATTAAAGTATTGGTTGTGCGAGTCCAATTGCATTAATCAAGAAGCAATTAATACATAGTGATGTGAGGATTCATGTTGGAATAAATGAGATTTGGTAGAGGTTTTTAATCCTACACTGGAAGTGAACAAACCTCTTGATGTGTTTAAAAGACTTCTACCTCCCATACCTTATGTAGCAAAGAGTAAGAGGAGGGGCTGGAGACTATGCATACGCACACCTGCCCCAACCCACTCCGACCTGATTTAGCTCAGGCTCAGGTAATAATCAATTTGAAACTTGAACACTTTTGCTATGGATTTTTAATCACATTATTTGGCCTGGATTAATTGATCAAAAGGTTAATTTAGTTAATTAATTATTTTGATTGATCAATTGGTTTGGTTGATAAAAAAGTCAAGTTTAATTGAGCAATTGATTTGATCGATTAATGGGACTAAATTAATCGATCAATTATCGTATTTCCGTAACATGTGAATTTCCATAAATGTCGGGACATGAGCTCTATATAAAAGCCACAAGAAGGCTTTCATTTAATATACAACAAGAGCAGAAAATCTCTTTCCACTCTTCCTCCCCCTCCCTCCTTCTTATCTCTCTTTCTTGGTGCGTTTGTTTGACGTAAAATTGGTAGAAAATCTCTAATCAAAACTTTTGATCTTGCACAAGGAATTTGAGAGATCCATAAGAGGTTTTTGATTGATCAAAACAATTAAATTAGTAGATCAATAGGGATTTTAGTTGATCAACCAAATTATCTCGGCTCCATTCTCCTGAGGTGGTTTTCAAGGACGTCTAAGATTAGAGTGTGTCAAATCTTGGAGGTGGATAGTCGTATCCTGGGAGAAGTTTGTCAGAGCCCGACACATCGGTATTGTGGGGGACGATACCTTCTCTGAGAAAAGTCCTTCATGAGTGCTTCAATCAAAGTAACTTCTAACCCTTATTCGTTATGTTTATCTGTGTTATTACATATTCTTTGTTCGTTATTTTATTTTGAATATTAACAAATCATATTTAACTTGCTTGATTTAATATAGTTGATCTATGCGAAATCGTTGGAAATACATATGTTTTTACTAATTTATTCCCTATATGCGTTTATTTCAACATAAAGGGACCCAATGAAGGTATAAATATATGTAATGCTTCTATAATGCTCTAAATGATCTTTTCTTCATATTGGGTGAGAGGATGGATATTACGAAGCCATGTTGTACATAATAGTGATGGAGAGTAGGTGGATCTAAGAAGAAGCAACTACGTGATAGATAGAAGGTGAAGGAAGAGAAAGATCCTACCTATAAGGATAATGTGTTTCTAAATCCTAAGTTCTAATCCTAAATCCAAAGGTGAAAAATTACTTTCAAAGTGAAAAATCACTTTCCATAAGTAAAATCACTTTTCATAAACCTAAACCTTAAATCATAAACCCTAAATCCTAAACCTAAAGCCTATGGGTGAAAGTCACATTCCACTTTTTAAGTGAAAACCCATTTTCCATTGGTTGAAAGTTAAAATACACTGACGTATTTTAATTTTCAACTGGCATATTTTAATTTTCAATAGGTGTATTTCGGTAGAAAATCAAAATACACCGATTGAAAATCAAATCATATTGATGTGTTTTGTCGAGTGATGGATGCACGTTGCAAAATGCATTGCAACGTGCATTTTTTACTTTTTAACATTTTAATATTTACTTCTCTACTTTCATATAAAAGAAGGTTTTATGTTAGGTGTCATTCCTCTCCCTCCCCTTTAAAAGTCCATCTCTCTTCTATCCATCTCTTTCTTTCTTCACCTTACGTTACTCCTTATTTCTCCCTCTCATAATAATATGTCAGACTTTACCTATTCCCCACTCATTCTTCTCCCTTCCTCTCTCTCTCTCAGTGGTAGATGTATTCTCTTTCCAGTATCCGCGTTTGTGGTTTCTATATTCCTCTTTCCAATTTTTTTATTAATTTTACAAATATCTTCCAATCTCTCATAAAATTATGTGTGAAAGGCGTAGTTAACTTCTCACCTATGTTTGAGCTATTGTGTTTCAAATCAAAACACGAAGATGAGAATATTTTTAATTGAATCTCTAATTTTTGCGAGCTTTTTACCATCATGAAAGTCATGTCAATGCCAACGAAAACTATGGATAATAATGTTAAGAGCATCATTTACTTAACAAGATATTTATTATTGATGAAGAAAAGGAAAATATTGAGATCCTCGGTTGGTGCGGAAGGTGACAGGGAAGGTGACTGCGACTGCTCCCGCTCGGCCCCGATCATTGCCTCCTCACCTTCGCCGTCCTTTGCATCACAACTGCTCGACGCCGACCTCCTCACCGTTGGCGACCGCTACCTTGGCAAGACGATCGTTGCCCTAGGAAGGCGACAGGGAACGCAATCGCTGCCCTAGGTAGTGACCCTAGGGCAGACTTCTGTCGATCATCGTCTCCTTGCCTTCGTCGTCTACTCGACGTCATTCGTTGCCTCATCGCCCTCGTCGTCCTTTGCGCCGCAACCACTCAACGTCGACCTCCTCACCATTGTAATTGCTCCTCGTTGGTGTCAGCGCCACCTCCCCCCTATTTTGAGATGGGTAACGTCTGGGATGGAGAGTGGAGGAAGGTGGCGAAGCGGAGGTATGGCGGCGGTCATGGCCGACAGCAGTCAAGAAGGAGGATGTGGGAAGGGGGAGGTGGCTTCTTTGGAGGGAGAATGCCTAGGAGTCAGGGAGACAGGCGGTAGAACTTGAGGGAGGTCGTGTGTTTCCATTGAAAGGAGAGAAGCCACATGGCTGCTGGTGTCGCAACTTCGTTGTCTGTCTTTCGTGTGGAGGGTGGGGTCATCAGAGGGACAAGTGCAAGTGGCGGGCAGGCAACGTAGGAGGAGGTATGTCTCATCGCCCATCATCTAAGGGACATGTGCAGCGCGGTGCAAGTTTTAACGCAGATGGGGGTGTGGGTGCTGGTTCGAATGGGAATCCCTTTTGTTGCATTGATCAGACTCAACGACCATGAAACCCTCCTCCTCTGCCCATGGTGCCTTCACTGGATGTGCAGGTACCCCTCTCTCCTAAGGTCTTGGCCGTAGGGCACATCTTAAACTCGCACTGATTGGAGATATCATGGCGGGGGCACCCACCATTGAGGATGTGCGTATGGCTGTAAGATCTCTTCCTCTCTCCTCTCTAATGTGGAAAGTCTTAATGTTGAACCCATCGAGGTTCTTGATCTTTGGTTTATCGGACGCCGATGTGGATGGTCTGAAGTTCAGATCTTCGTGTTTTGAATCGATTTCTATCATGTGGTAGTTGGTATCTCCATTTGATGGGGCCCTGAATGAGCGACCTCCGCAACGGGTCTTTGTTTGTGAAGGCACAGTGGAAATCAGAGACATCCCGTTGCACCTATGGTCTAATGCAGTGGTCAGCAATATCATCGCTGGGTATGCCTCTTTGAAGGAGGGGTCAGTGGTTGGGTTGATCGACGGTGATGGCAGTAGTGTCAGAGTAGAGGTTAACCTCAAGCATGGTGGCCCTTTCCATGAGAAGGCCGTTTTGAGATGCGGCGGTTCCTCTTGGTTGTTGGCTATTATAGTGAAGATCCAACTGACAAAACAGAGAAGCATGGGAGGTGTGGCAAATTTGGATGAGTCAGGGGAGAAAGGGGAGGCTATGTAGTGGAGGCCAGTGCATGTGTAGCAACCAGTGTTGGGTGCAACTTAGAAGAAAAGAAAGGTATAGGTGGTTGTGGAGGAATAGTTTGAATCCACCCCGACACATGTGAATGACGAGAAGGATATGCATAAAATGGGTGATAGGTCGATTGTGATTCAGGATGAGATGCAACCAGCCACATTGGGAGAAAACAATGGTACACACTAGTGCATGCAGAATACCAACAAAAGGGGGGACAACTCCTTTGTTTTTTCTACTCTAGCAGAGTTTGATTATAATCCGGGTTTGAACTCCATGTGACGGATAGGAAGGGAAAATAAAGGAAATTATCACATGTTGATTAAAAGGTTTACTAGAAGTTGTGGGTCGTCTCATGTTGACATCAACCATGTGGCAGTTATATTACTGGTGGCAAGCGTAGGGGGCAAGAAGGGGGATCCACATGTTTTCTAATGCTAAAAATTTTAACGTGTAATGTTAGAGGTCAGCGGGAAAGAAATAGAAGGGTTACTTGGAGCAAATATCTGAAAGAGTGGGGGATTGATTGCGCCCTTTTGTAAGAGACGCATCTTGATAGCTATAATGAAGGCTCTTGGTACCCGTTGACTTCCAGGGAAGGAAAAATCATATGCATCCCATCCCTTGGTAGATCGGGAGGTCTTTGTGTCTGGTGGAAGTCAAACATTTTGCAGCTGGAGGAGTACAGAGAGAACAAGTTACACACATGCAGATTTACATCTCATCGGTGTATAGGCCATGTTCTCAAGAAGAGAGGTCGATTTTATGGGAGGAATTGAGGCAGACATCTGCTTGGGTGTAGGGGGTAGTGTGGCTATTGGGTGGAGATTACAATGCTACTCTCTCCTATGAAGATAGACCAAATGGGAGAATGGACTCGTCTACCTTTGGTTTCCAGAACTTGGTCTCAGAGTTGGAGCTGCCAGATGTCCCATCATCTAGGGTCACATATATCTGGAGGAATGGTGGTGGGATATAGTCCAAGATTGATCGTTTTCTGTGTAACGTGGAGTTGATGGGTTCCTATCATCTGGCCTCTGTTGTGGCGATGTCAAGGCCTTTCTCAGATCACACTCCAATTGTCTGGGAAAGTGGCGAAGGTGTCAAGACACACTTGTATTTCAAATTTCAGAAATCGTGGCTTATGGAGGAGGGCTTTAAAGAAATGGTGGCTTCGTGGTGGGGATCTTTTGAGAAGGAAGGCACGGCTACGCAACGACTAGCTGCCAAGCTGAGAGGGTTGCGTCCCATGTTGTTTGACTACAAGAAAACGTTGGCGCAACTAAAAGCATAGAAAAGGATGGAAGCTTTGGAGGGTGTCAAGATGCTAGATGAGAAAGAAGGGCAAGAACCACTTAGCATGGACGAACATAACCTAAGAAAAAGATTACAAAGTGATATCTCTAAAGAAGATCTACAAAGGGAGATGGACTGGCGACAAAATCTAGGCAATTGTGGCTTCATGAGGGAGACTCCAACATAAAATTTTTCCATGCGGATGCTAGTGCACAAAGGAGGTATAATCTTATTTCAAAGCTTTGCTACGGAGATCAGATAGGCGAGTCTCCTCTATAATGCTGCAATCTGGCAAATCAATATTATATAGATGTCATGCGTGCAAATCCAAGTGGGCGTTGGAGGTTATCTCACTCAGACATGTTGCATTTGAAGGACGGGGAAGGGGATAGGCTTTGTCGGCCTATTGAGGTTCTGGAGGTTTTGTAGGGGTTGAAGGCAGTGGGTTCGCCGGGTCCAGATAGTGTTTTAAAAATCAACCTACTCAGTTGAGTAATCCTATGCGGTGCCCTATCGACTGAATAACCCATAGTCGGGCCTATAGTCGGCAACACCAACTACTCGGCCAAGTAGTCGGTGTAGTCGGCCAAGTAGTAGGCTGATTTTTGCATAGATGGAAAAATAGGTATGTAGTTATATTATTTTTTTTAGGTCAAATAAAACCCCACTCGACCCCCTCCCCAAACCACTCCCTTAAAACTATTTATTTTCACCCGAGACTCCTCTTCGACCAAGCAAAATCCCCCCCATTGCCGAAGCATATATTGTAATGTATTTGTTTGAAGCATATATTAATTCTTGGTTTATGTTACTCTGTCGTTGGAAATATATTTGTAATGATTTATACCTTAGTTTAATTATTAAATTTATAATGAATTTGATATTGTTTGTACTTTATAGCTTATTTCATAACCTTGAACTTAAATATGTTTACTTTTAAACAATGATATATTTTACTTCTTGATATGTGTGTGCCTACACACACACACACACACACATATATGTATATATATTTTTTAAAATGCCAGATCGAGTACTCCTCAACTACTCCCCGGCATACCATATACTCCTTAGTCAGTGACCTGACCGACTTAATACCAACTACCTACTTTTACAACACTGGATCCAGATGGCTTTCCTGTGCTTTTTTATAAGGAGTTTTGGCCTATGCTGAAGGATGAAGTTATGCAGGTTATTGATGAATTTCAGAGGGGTAATACTAGCTTGGAAAGGCTCAACAGATCCTTCCTTTTTCTTCTCCCAAAGAAATCAGGTGTGGAGTCACTTTCTAATTTTAAACCAATTGCCCTATCAAATTCAATCTACCTGATAATTGGAAACGTCATCGCCAATTGCCTGAAGGAAGCTCTGCTTGATATTATCAGCCCAATGCAATCTACCTTTTTGAAGGGGAGGTCTTTGCTGGAATCCTTTATACTGGCACAGGAAATGGTGTCAAGTTGGGTGAGGAAAAAAAAGCAAGCTTTCATGTGGAAGGTGGATTTCTCAAAGGTGTATGACTCGATCTCTTGGTCATACCTTTACGAAATTCTCAGAAGAGGCTTTCCCGATGTATGGGTTCAGTGGATTAAACGATGCATTACCACCACTTCGTTCTCCCCCTTAATAAATGGTCATCCAACAAGGAAGTCGATACAACCCAAGATGGGAGTCAACACAGGGATGCCCAGTTGCGCCCCTTATTTTTATTCTGGCCATGGACACGTTAGCACGTTTCTCCTTCAAAGCCTGCTTGGGTGGTTTAATGAAGGGGTACTCTCTATCCTCCAATCATGCGTTAATGCCCATTTTACAGTTTATAGATGATACGATTTTCTTCATTGAAGGAGGCGGAAGAGAAGCTATTGCACTACAACATGTGGTTGACATCTTTAGTAACATCAAGGATATGCTGTCTATTGTGTTGCAGACACCAGTTTTATCTCTCGCAATTCGTTATCTTGGCTTGCCCCTGAAAGCCAAGAAAATGAAGAAGAGTGACTGGATGCAATTATTCGAGAAGATTTCTATGATGAAAAGTTAGTGTGGTAGATTTTTGTCTAAGGAAGGTCATTTGATCCTGCTAAACTCTATTTTGTCTGCTATGTCTGTGTTTCTTTCTTCAATGTCCAGGGCCTCAGATTTGATTCTAAAGAAGATTGATGTGATATGCAAGTGATTTTTCTGAAAAGGACCCTCTAAGGAGGGAAGATTTTTACAACCGGTTAAATGGAATAAAATCTGTGCTCCTAAACAATATGGCGGAATGGGGGAGAGGAGCCATAAGGAGTTTGGTGACTCATTGCTGCTCAAGTAGGGTGTGATCATTCTGAGGGGTGAAGATGGTTTGTGGTAGAAGGTGGTCAGAGATTCTTATGGTGGTGTTGGCAAGCTTAGTGAGTGGACCAATGAGAACAGAGAAGCATCTCCATTCTGGAGGTCGGTTTCCAAAACTCTTGAAGTTCATCGTGACTTGTTCACTCCTGTGTTGGGGAATGGTTAGAGTTTATATTTTTGGGAAGATGATTGGAGTGGTAATGGACAGTGGCTGATATGTGGCAGGAAAACACGGAGTGTTGGAGACTTCCTTCAGGTGGAAGGCACAACACTCGGGCTGGTGAGGAAGCTTGCAGGTTGAAGATGGCGTTGGAAGCTTTTAGGCCTAGAGAGGGCCTAGATATCTTCCAGTGGAAGAGAAGTATCTATGTGCCATCTAAAGCTTACGAGTTGATGCGAGGGGAACATGAGAGGGATGACAGTAGGCATCAACTATCCCTCCTTTGGAAGTTAAGGATTCCTTTGAATGTTCAAAATTTTTTGTGGCTCGCCAGGCACGAGGGGTTGATCACAAGCTCCTTCAAGAGAAGGGTGATGGACATGGCTGCTGTTCCTTGCCCCCTTTGCGATTTTGAAGAGGATGATACGAGACATCTTTTACTTCTTGTGTGGTAATGAATGCGGTGTGGGTAAAGTTTTGCTCTTCATCCTTACCCATGTGGAGTGGTATCTAGTCTTCCTTTATGTTATCTACTAAGCCTCAGATTCACATGGCGGCGATTCTGTGGGCTATGTAGAGAGCATGAAATGAGGCAACTTTTAGGGATGTTAATATTTGGGTGGAGAATATATGTAGTGATGTAGCCGACCATGCCGGGTTGTGGCAGGAAAACCTATAATTTTTTCCCACTTGATTGAATGAATAAAACTGGACAACTACTGTAAACAGTAGTGATCCTTCCTCTTTATAAAAATACAAAAAACAAGATATTTATTATTAAATTTATATAATTCTTTCTACATGCAATTATCCAATACTTCTGTTCATGTAGTTCTTAATCTTTATCCTTTATTTAGTTAATCTAGATTTTTTTAATCCAAATTGACTAATTCTTTCTTTTTTTATTCCTTCAACCTTATATCCTTTAGGGTTAGTTTAATTGAGGGGTTAACTTCCTTTTTGAGGGGTAACACCATTTCCTTAACTTTCTAAGTAAATTAACTCTTAGAGAATGGTGCATACTATGATTTATGCATAGATGATTTATGAAGGTCAGTTAATCTGCAAAAATAGGTAGATTTTACAAATTTACAAGCCTAACTGCATATGGTGAGTAACAAGAGAAAATTGGTTATTAATAAAATCTATTACTTTTTAATAGAGTTAGGTTGTCAACAATACCATCACATCTATTCTTATCCCATCTTTTTAAGGGGTTGTTTGGAACAAGGGATTGACATTGACATTAGGTCTTAAATTTTGAAATTATTTTATTTTAAAATTTAGCATTTAATTCTAAAAGAAAATAATTCACCATGACAAGATATTTAATTCTCTAAAGCAAAAAAATACCTACTTCCTTTCTTAATTCTTTTTTTTTTTTCTAATTCTTGTCGCAATTCCTTTGTTTTCATTCCTCCACTCAAGTAGCTCCTAAGTCATCTTATTAGAAATGTCATATTACCTATACCCTAATGTTATGCTTGGACACGTTGCATTCGGAAAATGGACACAAGTAAAGGAAGATGTTTTTTGAGAATGTCAAATAAATTAACTCATAAACATATGTAGCTAGGCTTAATGGGATACGACTTAATTTTTTCATTAAGTTAATAAAGGGAACATAAGCATAGGATAATTTAAATGAGGACATGAGATATCACATCAAAGATGTTAAGGAAAATATGTATATCTCAAAATATTCACTTGGAGATATGTTTCTAGGTAATTCTACTTTGTTGCAACAACATGATACCAAGAACATAATATAAAGGTAATTGTTTAATGATCTAGATGATAGCAATGCCAGTGAAATTTCTAAAGGTTTGCTCCATGTTGATGTGTAATAATATCAACATTCCACTGGCATGCCAACAACAATTCTACCACTTCGATGCTTGTATTGACCATTTCAACAATTTTAACATGTGGCATGTGGGATACATGTTTTGTTAACTCATATCTCTCCTTAGGAAAAGCATCTTGCCTTTATCTCCCCAAAAAATGACAATTATTATTCTACAAACCATTATCTCTAGAAATGGACAATTATTGTTGTATTTGAGTTTGG
The DNA here is from genome assembly GCA_037157565.1 of Thalassia testudinum. Taxonomy (NCBI): domain Eukaryota; kingdom Viridiplantae; phylum Streptophyta; class Magnoliopsida; order Alismatales; family Hydrocharitaceae; genus Thalassia; species Thalassia testudinum. The sequence goes on from JAZHRO010000024.1 coordinate 82,903,231, forward strand.
ACTTTCGATTTGATCATGTAACATATTGTATTTGAACTTTAAATTTAGACGTGTTTATTGCACATTGCTTTTGCTACTATTTGTTGCATTTGAATTTAGCCATGTAACATTCTTTTGTTGCAAAACCTTCTGAGCATTCTAAATTACCAAATTGAGATTTTCTTGTTACACAATGTGAATTTATTCTTGGTTAAGTGCTTATCAAATTTTGCAATAGCATCATTATGTGATTTTCTTGTAATTCTAATCATTTTGACTAAAATTTGGTGTTTTCTTAGCATGCATAGGTGTGCCCTTAGCAAGCCTCCAAAATGGACAATTTTTAGGGAGTCAACATTGTCAAAATCCAATGTTGAAATTCCAACATTTCCATGACATGCCTCCTAATGCACACTTTGAAATTTACTGAAACAACATCACAATTATCATTTAGAATCGTGTATATTTTTGCACAAGTAGATCAAGAACTTGTTTTATAATTAAATTGATCATAGGATTGTCAACTTATTTTTTCATTCCAAGAAAATTCACTAATGACGATAATTAAAAATGGGTTTATCCTGATAATTATAACATATAAGCCACTACATCATTGTGATTGGCTCTCTAACGAACCTAATCATCCTTAAACCTCAAAAGATTTAGTATCAACAACATTGTTCAAACAAGGCCAAAACTATTGTATTTGCATTTTCGTCATTAAGAGACTCAAGAGATATGGAGCCATTTGATGCAAGAAGTAGATGGTCAGATAATACAAATTGGGCAACTTAGATGAAAGTCTTGATTTTTTTTGTTCAAAATATTAGTATATCATGTCGAGAATTGAAATATTAAGAAGATAGTTTTGGAACGCAAGAAATGATATCTGCTTCCTTGACCTAAATGATCACAACTGGGTGTAGGTCCTCTGTAAGTGAGGGTTGTGTTCCTCTGAGGGCGAGTCTAGGGTTTCCCAATCTCGATTAGGAATCAATCAAAAGAAGATTGTGATTTCAAGGGTTCACTACACGCTACTTAGCAGTTGGTGTCTCCATGTTTCTCCAGTTTGTCGCCTCTCTCTTCTGGTACATTTGTCGCCTATCCTCACTGATACTGGAAGGTAAGCCACTATAGTTCCACACTTCCTTTTCTAGTCTCTTTACTGAGATGGAACAAAGTGAGTTACATATTATCAAAGGGATTAGGAAGCTTTTGAAAAAAGAGGATGATTTGGTCGAGATAAATGTACGGGTTGAGGATCTAAAGGATCCAAAAAAATGGAAGAAAGTGTTATACTTCACGATCATTAGAAAGTAAAAAGTGAAAAGTAAAGCTATTTAGAAGTGATGACAAAGGCTTCGTCTTTTGGACAATCACCAATGATTAGAGAAGTAGATGAAAAGAAATGGATGGAAACCTTCTCCAATGATTCTGATGTTCGAACAGTTATCAGCAAATCCCCTTGGCATTTTGATGGGGATCTGATAGCCTTGGAAGAGGGGCTGCCGAGGGTGTGACCTTTTGATTATACCTTTCATACAATATCACTATGGATACAGTTATTGGATATGCCTCCGAAATATCATTGTCGCTTGATGCTTACGAGGGTAGAGAAAGCATTTGTGTTGGTTAAAGAAGTTGACATTAATAAAATGAGAGGTGGAAGATTCGTTAGAATGAAGTTACATATAATCAAAGGGATTAGGAAGCTTTTGAAAAAAGAGGATGATTTGGTCGTGATAAATGTACAGGTTGAGGATCTGAAGGATTCAAAAAAATGGAAGAAAGTGTTATACTTCATAGTCATTAGAAAGAAAAAAGTGAAAAGTAAAGCTATTTGGAAATGATGACAAAGGTTTCGTCTTTTGGACAATCACCAGTGATTAGAGAAGTAGATGAAAAGAAATGGATGGAAACCTTCTCCAATGATTTTGATGTTCGAACGGTTATCAGCAAATCCCCTTGGCATTTTGATGGGGATCTAATAGCCTTGGAAGAGGGGCTGCCGAGGGTGCAACCTTCTAATTATACCTTCCATACAGTATCACTATGGATACAATTATTCGATGTGCCTCTAAAATATCATTGTCGCTTGATGCTTACAAGGGCGGAGAAAGCATTTGTGTTGGTTACAGAAGTTGACATTAATAAAATAAGAGGTGGAAGATTTGTTAGAATGAAGGTTGAATTGGAGATTAAGAAGCCATTAGTCAAAAAAATCAAACTCAATTTTGTTCAAGGGGGTTCAATTTGGATTCTCCTTAAATATGGAAGATTGCCTAGATTCTGTGCCTTTTGCAAAAGGATTGGGATATTTACAGTTGTGATTACCTGAGTCCCGTCAAGCAACGAAACCTGAGTCTTTGTGTGCTAATAATCAGCACAAACCACACACAAGATCGCAGTCACCCAATACATAGTCATAGAACATCAATAGGCAAACATTCATCTAAGAAGATGTGCAAATCTTCATCTAAGCTCTCTACATATTTCCCATCCAGCACATTCGTATTATCAATGGAATTTACCTGGAGCTGCTGCAAAGTTACATTCCCACCTACAGTTGACCTCCTTTCAGCTCTCAATGAATTTTCAAATTGAAAATGGATTTCTTCTTCCAGCGCTCTCCTCACATCATCAACTTTACCTGAGATATCTTATATTTTGCTTCCATTAATTCCTTGCGATCACTGTTGTGACGACCAAAGTCTTTCCAAGAGACAAAACTTGAGTTGACATGTGCTAACAACCAGCACAAATCACCCATAAGATCGCAGTCACCGAACACAGTCATAAAACATCAATAGGCAAACATTCATCCATAATACATTAAATGAAAAGTAAATAAAATGTTGACAACATGATAAAATTTACCACAAAAGCATAAAGTAAAGAGTTCTCAAACAATCACAAAAAGACAGAAATAAAATCTAACAGCAAAAAAGGAACAACTAAGAACCACTAGCTCAGAACGGACCGCCTCCTCAAGTAGGACCCAGTTTCGCAATAGATTGATGATGAGACCCTCATCATGAACCCTAACTGGCACATTTTAACCTAATAAAGTAAACAAAATCTCCTACATAACCTAAGGGAAGGCCTAATTCAAGGAATTGTTAATTTGAGAATAAAACATGATATAAGGGGTAAAACTGTAATTTTACCATTACAGTGCATGAACGGGATTTCTAAGGGTCTAGACATAGGTCAAGTGAACCTAATAAAGGAAAAAGTGGGATGATTTGGTCAGAAAAGGGTTATAACAAAATCTGGGAATTACATGACATTCTGTAACCCTAAAACAAACCCACTTTAATTCATAAGGTTCTAGGCAAGATAAAAATCAACTAAATCCTCTAAAATTCATGGAAAAATGTCCCCTATGGTTTAGAACTTTCAATTTAGCCTTTGGAACTTGTTTTGACCTAGATTGAGGTCTATACCCAATTTTTGACCTAATTTGGGTTTTTGTGCAAAATACCCATTCAAACGTGGTCCAGCCTAAAATCCAACTTTACCATTGGATTCCTTAGGTCCAAATTAGGTTTATACCAAAATTTGGACCTAAGGGTAGGTCGTCTTGACCCACTTTGCAATTTGGTCCTAAAAATTACTTTCTGACCCTTAACTTTTTGAATCTCTTACGTTTACCCTCTCAACTTTCCCGTCGTTTTATTCACTCCAGTCCTTCTGCCACCAACAGCAGCAGGCCATACCTCCGGCGACTTTGCGTGGAGGATGGTGCCACGCCTACATGGGGAGATGGCCCCAGATTTGAAAGGGAAGCTCCCTGTGGAGCCTCCTACCGCATGGGCTGCCCCCATGCCCTGAAGACCACCATATCTCTCGTGCGAATGGGTGAGAGGTATGGGTCTCCGTCTGCCATACCTCCGGTGAGACTTTTCTCGCCACTATCGCGCGCCCCCCGACCGGCCTTCACCTATTTAAGGAGCGACACACTCTGCCGCATCCTTCAAGTTTAGATTAGCCTAAGATCCCCCCTCCTATTCGTCTCCTCCCAACTCCGGCCAACTGCCAGAGCTTCCGACGATTCTTCCTCCTCTTCCTCGTCGCTCTGCCAGCATACCAATGGCAGGGCTACCTCCTCCGTCTTACGTCGTGCCGCGTCGTACCAGCGGGCGCCCTCCAACCCCTCTTCCTCATCGCCATTCTCTCCCCCTTGCACCTTCGTCTCCGGCAACGGCAGTACCGACTGCTCGCCACCTCCGCACCCCCCCCCCCCTCACTCTGGACTCGTAGATAAGTTGCCCTTACTCCTCTCTTTATTTCCCCTCTGTCAATTTGATCTTTCGACCCCTCGACTCCACTGTCCACCATCACCATCTCCATCTCCGCCCACCCACCAGCGAGGTGCCTCCACCTCTCCACACCTCCACACACCTCACCAGATACCTCACCACCTCCGCCACAGTACACTGATCATCTTGCGACCTTCCACTGACCGCCATACCCACTGTCTCCTTCCCCCGAACAAACCCACTTGCACGCACACAGTGTGCCCTAGGCACACTTACACGGGCATCTTCATGCCACGCTGACCCTCGAGCCACCTTCGCCGTGCTTCGACGAAGCCTCCTAAGCATTCTGACGAGGCCACAAGGCCGTTTGCATGATGTCAGGTTCGGAGGGTCTCCGCCATTAACACCGAGCTTGGAGCAAGCTCACAAGCTTCATCCAGACCTCCCTGCTCCAAGCCAGCAATCCCAGGTGGCGCGGAATACTTCCGTGCATAGCTCCAGGTCTTCAATTGACGTCAGAGGCCTTTGCTGAAGCAGCAATAGCTTGTGCTTGCTGCTGCCAGGTGCGCGACAAGAAGGTGGGAACTTTAGTCCCACCTTGGGCGTTTTCGAGCCCGCAGTACATAAATTGAAAAAGTGATAGAGGCTTATTGCCTCAGTCACATGGGAAGAGGTCCCCTCGCCCACTCACGCCTCGTCCACGCCCAAGCTACGTGGACTTGGCACCCGACCCGATTACCTAGACCTAACACTCCTCGCACATCACACCCACGCCGATGCGCCTGGACCTGGGCGCGCACCCGACCCGATTACCTGGCTCTGGGAGAGTGTACCGAAGAGAGAAATAGAGAGAGAGAAACGCGGGGAGGGTAGGGGTAGGTTTTTGCCTAACCATGCCTGTGCAGGGAAGCTGATGAAGAGGGAGGAAGAGGAAGCAGAAGAAAAGGAAGTGGCTAAGGACTTAGCCGCAGAAGCAGCTGAAGAAGAAAAAGGAGTAGGAGCTGAAGCAGAAGAAGAGGAAGAAGGCAGAGTGTTACGACTCGGTTCCCGAATCCTTACGAGATACGAGAATCGGACCGACTCGACTGATCCCAAGACCCATTCGTCCAACGAGAAAGTAACCAAAAGAGCAGTAAAATAAACCACATTCACCATGTATATAACTAGCAGTAAAGAAAATAAATACTACAGTATACACCACCACAACAGTAAAGAAATAAACATGTACATAAACATGAAGCTTACAATGAAAAGAGTACATGGGTAACAGAAACTACTCACTACAACAGAAAGAAAAGTACAATGGGTACTACATAAGTAACACTACTGGGCTCTACTAGGCCCAGCGTCCTCTGCAGCCGCCGACTCTGGCTGCTCAACACCTGGTCCTGAAAAGGTAACAAAGGTGATACGTCAGCGAAACGCTGAGTAGAGTGGCAACTAAAAGCTAAGAAACAGTAAGGTGGACAGTAGCTGTTACATTTTTAATTTCTTTCTTTATATTTTCCATTTACTCGTTATCGAATTATCCCTCAGACTATTCTCTTGATCTTGAATGTTCCTCGTGGGAATGATCTTGATTACAGTCTTTTCGGAAAAGTAGAAGTAGCACGTGGTGCTCTCCTGGCCGAGAGAGTCCCCCGTGGTGGTCCTACCCTTAGTCAACCACCCCAAGGTCGCTGACATACATAACGGTGACTATGGCACGAGCGATAAACGCACGGGTAGCTACCCCGCACTGGCACGCGGTCAATCGTTTCCGTTAACGGGTGCGCTCAAAGCACAGCACGGAACCAGTATAGGGCAGAGCCCTCTTAGTAAAAGGGGTCCAACCCCTCCACAGTAACCAAACAGGGGTCTTGCCCCTCCACAGTCCGCACACCCTCGCCTGACTACCCTGGTTTGCCCCGTGGGCTGAACAAGTCGGTGTAGGAGGACTATCAGAACCCCGGGGCCTGTGTGGTAGCTAGTGCTCTCCCTACACTAGTAGCTCTCCTCGGTACTGTGTACACGAGGGCCAAAAGTCGGTACAAAGTGGCCAGACCTACCCCGGGTCCCTGGGGCGGCTATCTCCGCTTTGCACTAAATAGGGGGACAGTCGCTTTCCTTGGTACTCCGTATTCAAGGGCCAGCTCACTTCCCCAATTCTATTCCATTCACTTTCTAGGAGTTCTACTCCTAATTCCTCGTAGGGTTCGTGCTCTTTCAATTCAGCCAATTTAGGTTTCATCTTTACAGCTTTTTGTTTATATAGCTCATGTTCCCAACCGTAATTATTTATTCATAATCAGGCAGCTGTTAACCAATTACAGGTAGTTATCGTTTCCTTTCTACTTTTCCAAGACTGCAATGTATATATATTCAATCTAGTTTTCCAGTCCTAAGATTCATGCCATATCCTAGGATTTATCATTCAATCTAATTTTCCAGTCCTAGAATTCATACATTAACTTAGGATCTATCATTCAATCTAGTTTTTCATTCCTAGGGTTCATGCAGTACCCTAGACTCTATTAATTATTTCACAAGTGCATAATTTTTTATAAATAATTGAAAGGGCCACTCTACCCGCAAAATCGGGAGTACTGGGGGAGAAATCGGCAAGTCCGCGCACCTCCGCAACTCTAGAGCTGCAACAGAACGGGGTCCTAACACAAGGATCAAATACATGGAGCTACTCAGAACAACATACAATTACTATAAACAGGTAGAGGAACTAAATCTGAGAAGAACGAGACTTGAAATGCGGAAAACGGACTCCGAACGGACCCTGAACAGGTAAAAAATGACAAGTCTGCCCAAATTCAGACGTTTGGAACTTCTTCCAGACGTCTTAAATGATTGCTCATGTCATACCTTGATCTGCGCGGTCCTTCAGACGTCCAGAAGCCCGCTGAACCGTCTGGACTTAGTTTCCAGACGTCCGACTGTCACTTCAGACGTCTGGAGACCCTCTCCGTCGTCTGGTGCTGTGCCCAGACGTCCAATTTGTGTGGGATGGCGTGCCCGTGCGCCTTCCCGAACAAGTCCTGCACACACGCGTGCCCGTTCTCAACAAGAAAGGATGCAGAAGACTTCTGCGGAACGGCTGCATGGCCGTACACGTGAAAGAAGAAGGTAAAATAACGTACCTTTCAGACGTCTGGACCTTCCTCCATACGTCCCCTGCGTCGTCTGGACGTAAGTCCAGACGTCTAATTCTGGGAAATTTTCCCAGAATTAGGACCTCCTCGCCCTCCGCCCGCAACGCACGGCCGTGCCGCTCCCGCCTGTTGCCTGAGCTCTAGTAGCTCCTCCACGGCACCACACGCTTGCTGCGCACCCGCCAGTCGGCTCTAGCTGCCCCGGCGAGCTCGCACCCTCGCGGTCGAGCTCCCTCTCGCAACAGCCCCTCCTCTCCACACACTCGCAGCAGCCGCTGCTGCCGCTCTCACCCGCTCGCTCTCTCGCTAACAGGGGGACGAAGAAGAAGGCGGTGGAGTGAGGGTGAGGGAGAGAGAGGTGTATTTGTAAGTTGCTGAGGGGAGAGAGAGAGCAAAAGCTATTTGCAGGGAGGGAGGAAAGAGAAGGAGGGCGGCAGGTTTAGTTTGCACGTGCATGCGCACAGACGGGAACTCGTACGCCGAAAAAATTTAATTCCATACGTGTGGGAAGGCTTCCAGACGCCTGACCAGACGTCTTAAACGACGCTTGATGCCCCGGGTTATAACAATACTACAAACTCAAAGGAAGTTTCGTCCCCGAAACTTGCACTAACTAGGGTGCGAGAAAAGAACGATATATGCATAACAAACTCAAGGAGGACTGAAGCCGGTCCGAAAGGACGTACCCATGAAAAGCTCCGAGTACCGCTCCCGCATCGCCGCCTCAGGCTCCCAGGTAGCCTCCTCGTACCGCTGGCTCCTCCACAAAACCTTTACCAGGGGTGCTTGCTTCCGTCTTAGACTACGGATGGCTCTGTCGAGAATCTGCATTGGCCGCTCGGGGTAGGTCAGGTCGTCACCCACCTCGACTCTCTCGTGACTCAGGACATGACTGAGATCGACGACTTACTTCCTGAGGTTGGACACGTGGAACACGTCGTGCACACCGGAAAGCAGGGGAGGAAGGGCAAGCTTGTAAGCAACGGGTCCAACCCGCTCCAGGACCTCAAAGGGCCCCACAAACCTCGGCGCGAGCTTCCCTCTCACCCCAAACCGCTGCAGGCCCTTCATGGGCGAAACGCGAAGGAAGACGTGGTCCCCAACCTCAAACTGCACCTCTCTGCGTTTCCGATCTGCATAGCTCTTTTGCCTACTCCTGACAGTGCGGAGTCACCTGTGAATCTGCTCGACTACCTCCTGACTCTGCCAGATCAGCCTGGGGCCAACCTCCCACTTGGTCCCCACCTCAACCCAACTCAAGGGTGCCGTACACCTCCGTCCGTACAGAGCCTCGTAGGGTGCCATGCCGATGCTCGAGTGATAACTGTTATTGTATGCAAACTCCGCCAGGGGCAAGTGCTCCTCCCAAGGGCCCCTCCAGTCCAGTACACAGGCACGCAAAAAGGTCCTAAAGTGTCTGTATCGTGCGCTCAGACTGTTCGTCCGTCTGGGGGTGGTAAGCTGTACTGAACCTCAACCACATCCCCAGGGACTGCTAGATCTAAGCCCAAAACTGGGATGTAAAGCAGGTATCCTGGTCGGATACAATCTCCCGCGGGACTCCGTGTAGACGTACCATGTCGCGGATATACCTCTCTACCAACTGTGCTGGTCCCAAGGTGACTTGGATCGGCAAGAAACGCGCCGTCTTCGTCAATCTGTCAATGATTACCCAGACTGCGTCGTGTCCTCGCTGGGTAACAGGTAAGCCCACCACCAAGTCCATGGTGATGCTCTCCCACTTGCACTCCGGCACTGGAAGTGGCTGCAGCGGTCCTGCAGGCCTCTGATGCTCGGCTTTCACCTGCTGGCACACTAACAACTGCTGCACGAATTCACCCACATCTCGCTTCATCCCTCTCCACCAAAAGTCGCATCTCAAGTCATGGTACATCTTCGTATTTCTGGGATGTATGGTGAATCTAGAACCGTGTGCCTCAGTTAGGAGTTCTCTCAACAGCTCCTCGTCTCTAGGAACGCAGAAACGTCCCCTCATGCGCAGCACCTGGTCTGTAAAAGAGAAGTCTCCAGGGTCTCTTGGCAGTACTCTGTCACGCAAGGACTGCAAGCACGGGTCGGCCATCTGTCCTGTGATGATGCGATCTATCAGCTCTTGACTCGTCTGTCGTGTCACAATCACTGCCCCACAGTACCCCCGTAACTCTAGGGGTCACCAACTGCCCATCTCCTCCAAAAGGCTCCAACTCTGCACCTGTAAACTGGCCAAGTGTGCGGGCGCCTTCCAGCTCAAGGCGTCAGCCACCACGTTGGCCTTTCCTGGGTGGTAGGAAATGCTGCAGTCATAGTCCTTTAGGAGCTCCAACCAACGTCTCTGTCTCATGTTGAGCTCCTTCTGATCAAACAGGTATCTGAGGTTCTTGTGATCTGTAAAAATCTCAAAGGTCTCATCGTACAAGTAGTGTCTCCAGGTCTTCAGCGCGAAGACGACTGCTGCTGGCTCCAGGTCGTGGGTAGGGTAGCTATACTCATGGGGCTTCAATTGCCGTGAAGCGTAGGCGACAACGTGACTCCTCTGCATGAGCACACCCCCTAACCCCTACAAAGAGGCGTCCGTGTGCACAACGAACCCACCACTACTGTCTGGGATGGTGAGCACGAGAGCCGAAGTCAGACTCTCCTTCAGCTCCTGAAAACATGCCTCACAGGCATCTGTCCAAGTGAAGGGCACGTCCTTCTGAGTCAACTGTGTCATAGGAGGTGCAATATGTGAAAAGCCCCTGATAAACCGCCTGTAGTAGCCTGCTACTCCTAAGAAACTGCGAATCTCAGTAACCGTGCGCGGTCTCTCCTACCTGAGCATTGCCTCGACCTTGGCTGGGCCCACAGCCAAGCCATCCCCAGAGATCACATGACCTAAGAAGGTCACCTCCCTCAACATGAACTCTCACTTGCTGTATTTGGCGTACAGCCTACGCCGTCTCATTGTGTCCAGAACCATCCGCAAGTGTTGTCCGTGCTGCGTCTGATCTCGAGAATAGATGAGAACATCATCAATAAATACCACAAGAAACTGGTCCAAGTACGGTCTAAACACCCGGTTCATCAAGTCCATGAAGGCAGCGGGGGCATTGGTCAGCCCAAACGGCATGACCGGAAACTCATAGTGTCCGTACCGGGTGCGGAAAGATATCTTAGAGACGTCTGCCTCCTTGATCCTCAACTGGTGGTATCCAGACCTCAAGTCAATCTTGGAGAATACCGTGGCACCTCGCAGCTGGTCAAACAAGTCATCGATCCTCGGCAGCGGATATCTGTTCTTGATGGTGACCCTATTCAGCTGTCGGTAGTCCACACAAAGGCGTAGGATACCATCCTTCTTCTTTACAAACAGTACCGAGGCTCCCCAGGGAGACGCGTTGGTCCTCACAAAGCCCTTCTCCAAAAGATCCTGCAACTGAGACTTGAGCTCTCGCAGCTCAAGTGGTGCCATCCTGTATGGTGCTGTGGAGATGGGGCTGGTCCCTGGTACTAGTGAGATCTCAAAATAGATCTCAAGCTTGGGCGGTAGTCTTGGCAACTCGTCTGGGAACACGTCGGGGTACTCTCTGACCATCGGGATACTCTGGAAGTTGGCCACAGAGCTGGGCTCTGCCACCACACAAGCTAGGAAGCCCTCACACCCTTGTCTCAAAAGTCTCGCCTCCCGAAGTGCATAAATGCACCTGAAGCCTCCGTCGACTGGCTGCCCATGGAGCTTGAAAGAAGGCAACTCCGGTATGGAGAAGACGATCTTTCTCTCAAAACAGTCCACCAAGGCATGGTAAGCGGACAGCCAGTCCATCGCCAGAATTACGCCAAAGTCCTCCATCTGTATCATAATCAGGTCAGCGGGAAGGCTGTGTCCCCCAACACTGACCTCGCAACCCGTGTATACCTCCTTAGCTACAAACAGCTGACCACTCGGACCTCTGATCACGAACGGATCCTCTAACAGCATACAATCCTTCCCCAAACTAACCGCGAAATTGGCGGCAACAAATGAGTGCGTAGCGCCGGAATCGAAAAGCGAGTAAACGAGTCTGCCGGAAACTGAAACCATACTTGCCACCACTGATCCCGAAGCTTTGGCATCCCTGTGTGTCAGGGCATTGATACGCCCCTCCGCCCTAGGTGCGGACCAAGCAGCCACACTCTGCATCGGACGGGTAGCTGCTAGCCGGTACCCTCCCCGTGACTGCTGTTCTCCTCCTCGCGCCTGGAAACCGCAGCCTCCTGCTCGCCCTCCAGTGCTCGGCGTGGGAAACATCTGCTGACCTCCTGCCCTAGACGGGCAGTCCCTCTCGATGTGGCCCGGCTGGCCACACTGGTAGCAGAGGGGAACTCGACTCCCACCCTCAGTGGGTCCCTGCTGTCGGCCGGGCGGGGGTCCGGTGCTAGCTACTGGCCCCTGTTGAGGGCCCCCAAAGGCCACTGAAAGCCCTGCAAAATGTGACGGCTCTCCTGCGGGCACGATGTGTCTCCTCTCTCGTCGGCCCTGTGAAAAGTCTGGCTGATAGGGCCTCTTCCGTCCGCTGTCAGCATCTCGCGTGGACGAGTTGGTCTCCTCGTATGTCATAGCTGCCTCCACCACCCTCGAGAACATAGGCAGCTTCAGGGGTTTGACATACCCCCGAATCGTGGGCCGGAGCCCCTCGGTGAACCTCCAAAGGCGCTCCTCCTCAGTGGCTACTTCTGTCGCTGCGAAGCGGGACAGCTCCAGAAGATGCGTACGGTACACGCTCATGGTCATCGTCTCCTCGCGGTGAGTGTGGAACTCCCGCCTCCCCTGGTCCTGCCACGTATGGGGAAAGTACTGCTCGCTGAAGAGGGAGACGAATCGGTCCTAGGTCGGCTCGTCCCTCTCCTGTTCCCTGACCGCCCTCCACCACCTGTGTGCCGCGCTCTCCAGCTGGTATGTGGAAATGGCCATGCGGCACTCCACCGGGGGGCGAAGGGTGTCAAAAACCTTCTCGATCTGCTCGAGCCAGTCCTCCGCCTCGGTCGGGCCCTCATCCCCCTTGAAAGAGGGGGACTTCAGCTTCCGGAACTGTCCGAAAGGCTCAAGGTGGCGCTGCAGTGGACATGCTGGTGCACCTTCAGGTAAGGAAGACTCGTGCATAGAAGTGTCGGAGGAAGGTGGGGGCGGTGGCAGCCCATCCCCTCCCCCGCGTCCAGCGCCACATTCGTCGCGTGGTCCCACAGAGGACTCCCCCTCCGCAGCCCCAGGGAGAGGCACTCGTGGCGGCGGGTGGAGCTCCTCTCGCACTATGTCCCGTATCAGCTGGGCGAGGTCCTGGGCCTGAATGCCTGGGAGCAGTGACTGGTCCACTGAAACGTCGACCTCAACACGCCCGCCCCTCCGACCTCGTCCTCGGCCGCGCCCGCGGCCCGCCTCGCTAGTCTCGCGCCAAGGCATCTCCTACAAGGAGACGCGAAAACATATCAGAAACACGTCAATATGGAACGATATCTAACGAAGAAGTCTACGAGCTTATGTCAAAAGAAACGTTGTGGTGGCTGCTCTAGTTACAGACACGTGAATTGGTTATTTTCCAGTCAGTTGGTTCACTTTTCGGGACGACCTTGCTCTGATACCATCTTGTTATGACCCAATTCCCGAATCCCTACGAGATACGAGAATCGGACCGACTCGACTGATCCCAAGACCCAATCGTCCAACGAGAAAGTAACCAAAATAGCAGTAAAATAAATCACATTCACCATGTATATAACTAGCAGTAACAAAATACAGCAGTAAGGAAAAGAAATACTACAGTATATACCACCACAACTGTAAAGAAATAAACATGTACATAAACATGAAGCTTACAATGAAAAGAGTACAGGGGTAACAGAAACTACTCACTACAACAGAAAGAAAAGTACGGTGGGTACTACGCAAGTAACACTACTGGGCTCTACTAGGCCCAGCGCCCTCTGCAGCCGCCGACTCTAGCTGCCCAACACCTGGTCTTGAAAAGGTAACAAATGTGACACGTCAGCGAAACGCTGAGTAGAGTGGCAACTAAAAGCTAAGAAACAGTAAGGTGGACAGTAGCTGTTATGTTTTTAATTTCTTTCTTTATATTTTCCATTTACTCGTTATCGAATTATCCCTCAAATTCTTCTCTTGATCTTGAATGTTCCTCGTGGGAATGATCTTGATTGCAATCTTTTCCGAAAAGTAGAAGTAGCACGTGGTGCTCTCCTGGCCGGAAGAGTCCCCAGTGGTGGTCCTACCCTCACTCAACCACCCCAAGGTCGCTGACAGACGTAACGGTGACTACGGCACGCGCGATAAACACACAGGTAGCTACCCCGCACTGGCACGCGGTCAGTCGTTTCCGTTAACGGGTGCGCTCAAAGCACAGCACGGAACCAGTATAGGACAGAGCCCTCTCAGTAACAGGGGTCCAGCCCCTCCAAAGTAACCAAACAGGGGTCTTGTCCCTCCACAGTCCGCGCACCCTTGCTTGACTATCCTAGTTTGCCCATTGGGCCGAACAAGTCAGTGTAGGAGGACTAGCAGAACCCCGGGGCTCGTGGGGTAGCTAGTGCTCTCCCTATACTAGTAGCTCTCCTTGGTATGTGTACACGAGGGCCAAAAGTCGGTACAAAGTGGCCAGACCTACAGAGCTTGAGCTGCAGCAGCTCCTCTGCGGCACCACACGCTTGCTGCGCACCCGCCGGTTGGCTCTGGCTGCCCTGGCGAGCTAGCACCCTCGCGGTCGAGCTCCCTCTCCCTCTCGCAACAGCCCCTCCTCTCCACACACTCGCAGCAGCCGCTGCTGCCGCTCTCACTCGCTCACTCTCTAGCTGACAAGGGGACGAAGAAGAAGAAGGCGGTGGAGTGAGGGTGAGGGAGAGAGAGGTGTATTTGTAAGCTGCCGAGGGGGGAGAGAGAGAGAGAGAAAAAGCTGTCTGCAGGGAGGGAGGAAAGAGAAGAAGGAGGGCGGCGGGTTCAGTCTGCGCGCGCATGCACGCAGACGCGAACCCGTACGTCGAAAAAATTTAACTCCAGACGTCTGGACCACTTCCTAGACGTCTTAAACGATGCTTGATTCCCCGGGTTATAACATAGTGGAAGGAGCAGAAGTAGAGCTAAAGAGAAAGGAAGAAAAGAAAAGGAAGGAGCTGCCAGAGAAGGAAAGAGGAGGGAGCTGTAGCCGAAGAGGAGAAGAAGAAAAAGCTATGGAGAAGAAGAAGAGCAGCATCAGACAAAGGAAGGAAGAAGAAGAAAGCATGCACTGTAGCAAATGCCATTTAAGGCGTTTGATTCATGGAATCAGACGTCTGAAGACAAAGAGAAGAAGAGAAAGAAGAACAAAGAAGAAAGAGAGAAGAAAAGAAAAGAGATGAAAAATTTTATTTCCTCTCTCTAGTTTTTTTTGTAAAATAGCACATTATTTTAAATTGTGATTTTTATGCTTTTAAAAGCAAGCATGCTCCCTAAGTTCGACCTCAGAGAATTTTTGAAATATTCGAGTAATAAACAAATAAATCAAATTGAGGATCCCAAAAAGGAGCCACCAACTGCTCAGCAACACCTAAGTACGAAATCCAAGAAACACATCAGTAAAAACTGAGTAGAGTAAAACAACTACAATAAGTAGCAATAGTGACAAGAGTAAAAGAAGGAGGATACTATATCCTTAGTTAATATATTTACAAATTATTACTTATCCAATTTAGTTTATACATTTAACCCATATTATTAGAGTTCACAATTCATCAATCGACATCTCAGGGCACGAGACGATCATGTAAATTCTTGTGGGGCAAGACCAATATAAGCCATCCTCCTTGCCGAGAAGACTGCTTATCCCCATCAAGTCGCCACTCTCCATCACCTTGAGGTCATTGGAGAAAGGGGTGGCAGCTACGTCGTGTAGTATGAACATGTACAAGCGCTATGTACACTAAACCACAGACAGCTAATGACCCACTATTTTTAAGTTTTCTTCGTGTTTTAAGGAAATGTGCTATAATATAGTCGACAAATACCTCTCAAACAGATAAAAGTTATAAACTCGAAATCAAGAAATGAAGTTTGAGGTCGAATACAGGGTGTAAATATAGAATTCACAACATTAATCACATTCAAAATCAATGGGCACAATTAATTGAGTATTCAAATAGATATTCAATGAATAATAACCTGTCACTTTATTTATTCCATGAAATCCAATGTATCTAGAGATTGCATGGAACAAAAAGAAAAGGGAATAAAAAATAATAGTGATTTAGATCACCACTAAATTTCTTAATTAAAATCCAACGTATGGACTTGTATGTGTAAACATACATGTAGATATAATCAAATAACAATAAGTTAATGGACTGTCATGTAATGCCCATAACTAAAGTGATCAATTCACGTTTTTATTGAGGGCATGGGCATGAAATGCAAAGAGAATAGTGTGGTGTTTAAAACATATGTGCAGAGAACTATTTTATGATTAACACTTCCTAGATGAGCGGAAGTGTAAATCATCCAGACAATTAGTGAGACTAATTGCATTCCTCTGAGGGGTTATGGTCCGCAAGAGAACCACCAACCCTAATCTGTGTAAACCTCCGTCGTTTACAGAGAGAATCAAGATGAGAGAGACCTCTTGAGAGGAAGGAGGACGGCTGGAGAAGATCATCTTCTTATAATGTAGTCCATCAGGATCCGAGGTAGGATCTCTTGGAAGACTTCTAACCTTTGTCCTACTACTTAGAATCTAACATGAGCACAGGTATGTTTCTCTCCCACAGATTAGACTAGGTCTGATTGCGTGTTTTGATGTCTGATAACTAGATATCACAAAATCTTGTGTGGAAGAGAAGACAAACCTATAAATTGTTTTGCTTCAGTATACATTTGTGCACTTATCTACGTTGATTAGATCATAAACTGATGTGGGTTAAAGAAAATTTTCATATTCCATAAAATGCACGCAACCAATCTGTACTAATTTTTTCATATTAATTGGTGGGAAAACAGGGCTTTTTTCCTCTCTCCTCCTTGCAAGAGAGGGGGAGCACTGCGGGGGTTGATGCGAGGCTCAAGAGGACGGCGAGATCGAGAGCTCTCCGGTGGTGGCAGCGGCAGCGACGCAGGTGGCCGAAGCTCCGGCCTGTTGAACAAGCAGGCGGAGGTGCTGCTGCAGGGATTGCGCGCGCTGGTGTGCGGGCGTGCATGCGCTGGTGCGCCTACAGATGGGCGGCGGAGCACGCTTGCAGATGAGCGGTGCGCACGCTGCAGTGCGCTGGAGACGAGGAGAGCGCCAGGTGCTGGCTTGAGGTGGCTCTAAAGAACTTGGCGTGCGGCGCCTGCTGGGACGATGGAGGCGCTGAAGGGAGGCGGATCTGCGGGCAGAGGTGGAGTGAGCCTGTGGGTGAGCCTGTGGGTGCGCCTATGGGTGTGCCGAGGGATGCGCCTGCAGATGGATGGAGGTAGGCGCGCTGGCGGGGTGGTGTGAGCGCCTGCAGCAGGGGGCGCTTGGGAGCTTCTGCGGGTGGTTGCGAAGGCAGGATGGCGTGAAGGTGCTGGAAAGGCAGGAAGGCGCGCGGTTGCGCGCTGCGTGTGTCTTGCAGGGGTGCGTGTGCGTGCGTGGGCTGGAGAACTGCCTGCAGTGGTGTGGGAGCAGCCCTGCAGTCGTGCAAGGGCAGAGAGCCTACGGGGGGGCGGTGCTGTGCCTGCGGGCTCTTGGGAGGGCAATGGCGCGATGGCGTGGCTAGGGCAGGAGGGGGTGGTGCACCTTCTCCACAGTGCATACTCTCTTCACAGTGGAGAGGAAGGATATCCCCCCAGGGGGATGAAGAAGAACCTGTCGATGAAGATCTTTTCTTTTCTTCCCTCCTCTTCCTTTTTAACTTCTTCGTTGCGCCTCCAAGAGTTAAGGGATTTTCAAATCCCTTAACTATCTCTGGCCGGCGGCTGTTGAGGGTTCCCCGGAGAATGGGGAAAAGAACAGCCGCCGGTGATTTGAAAAAAGGGTAATTTATTCTTTTCCCCTCATTCTTTTGCCAATTATTTTTCCTGCACATAAAATGAACATGTTATGTTATAGAATAAATGCAAACCTAAATCATGATGCATGAAAACCTTCTATAACTTAATATAGTTATTAAAAAACCTAAAAGACATAATTAAAGTTACTTAGGTGTAATATTAGTCCATTAAAATGGACTCATCATATGGCATGAAAGATTGCAAGCCATTGGATACTCCTGTGGCTAAGGGAGACAAGTTTAGTCTCAACCAGTGCCCCTTAAGTGATTTGGACAAACGGGAGGTGCAAACAATTCCTTATGCATTTGCCGTTGGCAATATAATGTATGCCCATGTCTGTACTAGACCAAACTGGGCGTACATTACAGGCATGTTGGGCAGATACCTACCAAACCAAGGAAAAGATCATTGGAGAGCAGCTAAGAGAGTACTGAGATATTTGCAGAAGACACGGGTTTTTATGCTCACTTTCAGGAGGTCAGAGAAACTTCAAATCTGTTGTTATATTGACTTAGATTTTGCCGGATGTTAAGATAGCAGAAGGTCTACTTCAGGATATGTATTTTTGCTTGCCAGTGGTGCCATCTTTTGAAAGAGTGCAAAATAGTCTCTTATTGCCTCTTCCATTATGGTAGCAGAATTCATACCATGCTATGAGGCATCCAATTATGGAGTATGGCTGCGGAATTTTATATGGGGGCAGCGCATAGTAGATGGCATTGACAGGCCACTACAAATATTTTGTGATAATCAGTCTGCAGTTCTCTACTCCAATAACAACAGGAGCTCCTTCAAATCAAAGCACATTGAGATCAAGTTCCTGGTTGTTAAAGAAATGATACAGAATGGACAACCGTCTATAGAGCACATCGGTATAGACTCCATGGTTGTGGATCTGCTTACTAAAGGAATAACACCCAAGATGTTCCATGAGCACGCAACTTCTGTGGGTCTTATGTCCTTACAGAAATTTCAACTTTAGTGGGGGTTTGTAATTTGTATAGTGTTAATTTTGTAATTCAGTGATTCAATTCTTTGGTTATGTATAAAGTTTTGTAAAGCTTCATTTCTGTTATGAAATAAACAAAACTTAAAGTTTTTCAATTCATTGGGATTGTCCATTCTAAAAGGTAATTTGGTTTTGGTTTTGAAAGTAATCTCTATTCAGAGGACCAGTTGGGAATAGGCATGCATTGATCACATTGCCATGTAATTTTCATGTTGCACATCCACACGTTTCTGGTTACCTTTTGCATTAGTGTATGTGGTCATTGTTGGTTTAGTTACTGAGATGTAGCGAAAGTTGCCTTGGCCCTATTACTAGTGTAACTGGTAGATTGGATTGTCTTTAGATATGCATTTCTGGATATGGTAGGAAAGTTGAGCTCAAATTCAGTTCCATATATTGTTTGATTAACAGGTTACACATACAGTCCAAGTGGGAGATTGCTAGATTAAAATCCAACGTATAGACTTGTATGTGTAAACATACAAGTTGATATAATCAAATAACAATAAGTTAATGGACTGTCATGTAATGCCCATAACTAAAGTGATCAATTCAAGTTTTTATTGAAGGCATGGGCATAAATGCAAAGAGAATAGTGTGGTGTTTAAAACATATGTGTAGAGACCTGTTTTATGATTAGCACTTCCTCGATGGGCGGAAGTGTAAATCATCCATGCAATTAGTGAGACTAATTGCATTTCTCTGAGGGGTTATGGTCCCCAAGAGAACCATCAACCCTAATCTGTGTAAACCCCCATCGTTTACAGAGAGATCAAGATGAGAGAGACCTCTTGAGAGGAAGAAGGAGGACGGCTAGAGAAGATCTTCATCTTCTTCTTGTGCAGTCCATTAGGATCCGAGGTAGGATCTCTTGGAAGACTTCTAACCTTTGTCCTACTACTTAGAATCTAACATGAGCACAGGTATGTTTCTCTCCCACAGATTAGACTAGGTCTGATTGTGTGTTTTGATGTTTGATAACTAGATATCACAAAATCTTGTGTGCAAGAGAAGACAAACCTATAAATTGTTTTGCTTCAATATATATTTGTGCAATTATCTACGTAGATTAGATCATAAACTGATGTGGGTTAAAGAATTCTTTTCATATTCCAGAAAATGCATGCAACCAATCTGTAACCGTCGCCAATACCGGTACTCATCATGAGTACTAGTACAGGTGGCATATTGTTGATACATAGAGAAGTGAACTATAACTAGCTTGTACCGGTACTCTTCACGAGTACCAGTACCACTAGCTCTAGATTGACTTTAGGACGTCCTAAGTCCAATACTGGAACCCACGTGTACCGGTACTTGCCATGAGTACCGGTACAAGTGTGTCCCAAACCACGTTCTGGGCTTCAGGTCATCGGGACCTGTAGCTTATAAGTACTGATACTGGTCACCAGTATCGGTACTCGTTAGCTACAGGCAAAGTTCCAGTACTCAACAAGTATGGGTACTCTTCATGAGTATCGGTACTCGTTGAGACGAGTTGTTTCCTGGAGAGATACCAGTACTCACTGAGTACCGATACTCATCGTGAGTACCGGTGCATGGTAAGTATTGAACGAGTATTCATTTGGACTTGTATTCCAAACATTAACACATGAGTAACGGTACTTGGCACCAATACCGGTACCCATGCAATATGGAACCCACAACAGTATGTAATGAGTACCGGTACTAATATACCAATATCGGTACCCAGTCAACGTAAAGTCCAACTGAGATCAGATACAGGTCCATCCTAAGTTAAAGGTGGGACAATTTAAGTTGAGCCCCTAAGGATTTAATCAACAACATCTACTAAGATACAGGTTTCAAGATGGGAAGGAAGCAAGTGATCGTGATCAGATTAAGAGGTGTTTCTTTAATTTCTATTCTAAATTATATACTTCTCAGCCAAGCAGTGGTATTCTTAAGGAGGTTTATGGAGCTCAGGACTAGCCGACCGGGGTGGAGGGTAGACGGTGTATCCAAATTCCAAATGGGCAGGAAATGTATAATTAACTTTTTTTCATGGATCAGTTTGAAAGTCCGGGACCTGATGGTCTTCCTGCTCTATTTTATCAACATTGCTGGAATATTGTCAATCATGATGTCATTCAATTTGTTCAGGTTTGTTTTAGGAAGGGAGACATGCCTATTCGTATGAGTAGAACATATCTATCATTGGTGCCAAAAAATTTATCTCCTCAAGAGCCAAAGGATTATCGTCCTATAAGCTTAACAAATACTTTGTATAAGCTTATAGTAAAGTTGGCGGCTAAGAGGCTAAAGCTTATTCTCCAGAGGATTATATCTCGCAATCAAGCTGGGTTTTTATCTGGAAGACTGATCACTGATAATCTGATTCTGGCTAAAGAGGTTGCTCATTCTATGAAGAAATCAAAAAAGAAGAAAGGTGCAATGATTGTTAAGTTAGATATGGAGAAGGCCTTTGATAGAATTGAATAGTCTTTTGTCAAATTTTGCTTAACGCAACTACATATTCCTTCTCCCTTGAAGAATTTGATTATGTCATATATCACTACAGCCTCTTTTCGAGTGTTGATAAATGGGTCTCCTTCCAATACTATTGTGCCCTCTCGAGGTTTAAGGCAAGGTTGCCCTTGTCTCCCTATTTATTCACTCTGTGTTTTGAGTATTTATCTAGATCTCTAGATATGGCATTACATGCTGGTACTCTGTCTGGTTGTAAGCTAAGCAGAAATGTGAATTCTATTACTCATCTAATGTTTTCGGATGATACCATCTTCTTCGCAGGAGCCACAGCTATGGAGGCGGAGACCATTCAAAAAATACTCTTGGAGCATGAGTGCAGTTCAGGCCAGAAGATTAACTATACTAAATCAAAAATATTTTTCAGTCATATGGTGTATCTAAGGAGGAACAGATGATGATCACACAAATCCTCAAGGTCAGCATTATGAGCGGAGATGAACTATACGTGGGTGGGCAGCTGTTACATGATACGAGTCAAGTTAAATTAAGGAGATGATGATATCCAAGTATAGAAGTAAATTAGCTGGCTGGAAGTCTATAAACCTCTCACAGGTAGGTAGAGGAATACTAATATAGAGCTCTCTTGTACCCACCTCTAACTATGTGATGTCAACGACTCTATTTTCAAAGAAATTAAGCTCGCAACGAGATATGCCAGTCAGAGACTTCTTGTGGGGTTTGCTTGATGATAAGAAACATATTTACATGAGAGCTTCGAAGAAAATTCGTATTCCAAAACACTATGGGGGGCTGAGATTCAGAACAACTAGGATGTCAAATCTAGCATTTATTTTGAAGCTTGGATGGTCTTTAATTACAGAAGTAGGACGATTGAGGCAAGAAAACTTTAGGCTGAAGTATTTTCCTGATGGATCAGTATGGGAGTATGTTCCCAAGTCTAATGATTCTCCTTTTATGAAGGCATTAGGGGAGGTGAAAAATTGGCTTTTCCAGTATTCCAGATGGTTGATTGGCACGGGTCAGAAGGTTAATATATGGAGTGACAAATGGGTTAGCAATGATGATTGTATTCTCTTACCCAACAATTCTTCCTCGCTGCAAATATCCAAAGTGGCAGATCTGATATGTAGAGAATCTAAGTGGAATCAGATGTGCATATCTTCAGTCTTTCGGAATAATGTAGTACAAGATATTCTAAACACACCAATTCATCAGGGACCTGATATTTTGATTTGGAAGCCACATCCAAAAGGTCTCTTTTCGGTCAAGTTTGCCTATATGATCCTCTTGTACGAATTTGGCTTGATGGATGGAGTTGATAACAAACAAGTTTATTATGCTAGGAAAATTTGGCCATTAGAGGGATTGCCCCCTAAAACAAAAGTCTTCTTCTGGAAAGCTATAGTTCGGGCACATCCTCTCAAATCCCAGCTTGCAATCAGACTAAAAAACTATGATTATGATTGTCCTCTTTGTAGCAGTCAAGGGAAAACTTGGGGTCATCTCCTCTTGTTCTGTCCACTAATGAGGGCTGTTTGGTTTGCGTGGGGTATCAGGCCTGATTGTAGCGAACAACATTGGTGGGATTAGGCCATGTATATCGATCATGCTTTTAATTCTGTTGGTTTTATAAGGATATAGTTTTTTTTTTTTTATCTAATTCAGGCACTTTGGCTGCATCAGTGTAGGGTGGTGATAGAAGGGGATATCCCCAATCCTATGGCTGTCCTGGAACTTGGTTATAATATGGCGAATTTCTATAATTCTCAGTCTAAAGCACAACAGCTATTCATGGCCAATCCCTCTTTGGATGTTTCTGCACTCGCCTCTCCAACTGCAGTTCAATCCAAGTCTTCAGTGATTTTGGTCGATGCGGCTATGGGTAAAATCTTTTTGATCGCAGCTGTTGTCCTCACAGATGAAGAAGGGAAATATACTAGGTGCAGTGCTTATAAGCTTCAAACCTCGTGCTCTTCTGAAGTTGAAACGTGGGTGATCTACAAAGGCTTCTCTTTGGCCTTAGAAGTTGGCTTACGGGAGGTGGCGCTGTGCCCCGATGCCATCAACCTGGTAAGGCAAATACTAGCCCATCAACAGCCTGATTGGAAATCTCGTTGTATTATCCAGCTTTCTTCTTCTACCTTAAATTCTCATGCTAGGTATTCTGCTTTTAAAGTTTGCTCGAAACGATGTTTGGCCAGCGCATATGTTTGGCACGACACTCTCTACATCGTAATCTCCAAGGAACTTGGGTACCTCCCAACTTTCCTTGCGTATTTGAAGGCTACCAACAAAGGTGTTTTTCACCTGCGAAAGAAGCAAAAAAGCTTCCCTTACCCAAAATATTCAATGATATTGAACGCGCAAGAAATGAATTACCCACAAAATCAAATTACTTCAAATATAGCAAATCTAAACAAGAAAAGGTTGGAGTGTTTTTGAAAAGTAATTTAACCACTCGAAATCTTTCCCTAGTGCTCATTAAGAGAAAATCATCAGCCCACCATTTCCATTCAAAAAAGATAATCGCTAGAATCGGATCAAACCTCACAAGTACAAAAAGAAAAAAGAAAACAAACACTTGGATGGAAAAAAAGGGAAAAAAAAATCAAACTTTCACTTTAGATCTTAGTAATCTCTTTTCACAGAGAAAAACCTCACCAGAGCAAAAATTATACTTTTGATCATCACAAGAGACCAAAAATAAAAAGTGAAAAATGTAAAGAAATGCATTTTGCAACATATTTTACAATAGATGTTGCAAAAAAGATACATGATCGCCTACTCTTCTTAAATCACCAGTTTGGTGGACCTTATGTTACTGCTCACTCCCGATAACTAAATATTGACAGTAATTTTTGCATGGTGATTTTTTACACTTGAATTAAATATCATCGGTGATTTTCAATTATATATAAAAATCATCGATGATATATGAATGCATCCATACAGTTTGCTAATGGGTCTCATCTAGTTGCATGTGTGATGAGGGAAGAAAAATCCTCTCATTGAACCCTGCCAATAAGGCCTATTAAAGGACATAAGTGTATCTTGGAATGCCTACATAGGCTTAGACTGACAACTTGAGAGACAGGTTCAACACAGTTGTCTGGTAGTCTGGCTGTGTTCGATTACTTGTGAAATGACCCTGGGGACCATTGTGAAACTTCTGAATTCCCTCGGGTAGTCTCTAAAATTTTCGCAAAAATGAGAACCCGAGAGTCGCTTAGCAATTTTCTAGACCCTGGGGGTTTATCGCCATTTTTGTGCATTAATTGTTGCGTCCCTTGATCTCAGGTAGTTTCCCTAAGTTGTGGGGGCCTTCTTATAATTTCTATGTGCCAAATTGAGAGGTTGGGGGCGCTGTCGTGAAACTTCTCTCCCGGTTGGCAGATTTATGCAAATCTCACGCCCTTAGTTTCCCACCATAAGGGTCCTCTTACCAAAGACCCAAAACTTGGGGTGAAACCCATACTTTTTTCTGACCCCACATCACCTTAAAACCCCAAAATCTACCAAATAAAAACCCCTCCTTAAGACTGGCACTAGCCCCACCACCTCTCCTTGTCTGCAACGCCACTCTGATAGAGAGAGAGAGAGAGGCCAGCGGAGAGAGAGAGAGAGAGAGAGAGAGCATATCCCTCTCGTTCCCACTCAGGCGTGTGTGGCGAGGAGGGAGAGACACATGAACGTAATGCGAGGAGGCCACGTGCGTTGTAAGGAGGTGGGTGCGAGTCGCAAGGAGGCAACGCACGTCACGAGGCGACGCGAGTTGTAAGGGTGAGCGTGTGGGGTGCCGTGCGAGTAGGCTACATGCACACCATCCAACGGCCATTGCACGTGCATGTTGCATGATCGAATGGCAGGGGAGTGCGATCCACGCACGGATCCACAGCTAGGCGAGTGCGCGAACAGCAGCACACCACGTGGTGGCCCTATGCACGAGGTGGAGATCAGTTTGAGACCGATTTAGCTGAATCGGTGATCGGGTGGGCTCAGGGTCAGTCCAAGTGGACTAGTGAGCTTTCAGAGGCTGATTTAGGGGTCACGTACTTACTATTCCAAGCAGCAGCGGTGGGTTTGTGGTGTATATTGATGCCTCTTTGCAGGGGTTGGGTGGTGTGTTCATGCAGCGGGGTCATATTGTCGCACACGCATCACGGTAGTTGAAGCCCTATGAGCATAACTACACCACTCACGACTTGGAGTTGGTGGCTGTCGTGTTCTCTTTGAAGACGTGGAGACACTACCTGTAGGGTGAGACATTTGAGATTTTTACATATCACAAGAGCCTCAAGTACATTTTTGATCATAAGGAAATTAACATAAGATAGAGACGATGGTTGGAGCTCCTGAAGAATTATGATTACAGCATCTCATACCATATAGGGAAGGCTAATGTGGTGGCCGACGTCTTGAGCTGGAAGGCGCCCGGCCATTTGGCCAGCTTACAGGCACAGAGTTGTCATCTGATGCAAGAGGTCGGTAATTGGCGACTTCAGGAGCCACATGGACACTGTGGGGTAGTGACAGTGACGAGACAGACATGGCTCAAGCTCCTAGACCACATTATCACTGGACAAATGACAGATTCGTATTTGCAGTCACTACGAGATAAGGTACTGACAGGAGATCCAGGTGACTTTACTTTTATCAACGAGATCTTACGGATGGAGGGAGATTGTCCGTCCCCAGGGACGAGGAGCTGTTGAGAGAGCTTCTGGTAGAGGCACGCGGGTCCAGATTTATTATACACCTAGGAATACCAAGATGTACCATGATTTGCGGCGTGATTTCTGGTGGAGGGGGATCAAGATGAATGTTGGAGAGTTTGTGCAACAGTGTTTGGTTTGCCGGTAGGTGGAGGCCGAGCACCAGAGACCTGCACGGCTGTTGCAACCACTTCCTGTGCTGGAGTGAAAGTGGGAGAGTGTTACCATAGACTTGGTGGTCAGGTTGCTTGTTGCACAACGAGGACATGATGCCACTTTGGTCATAATGGACAGATTGATGAAGACAGTGTAGTTCTTGCTGATCCGAGTCACCTTTGGGCCAGCACAGTTAGTGGAGCAGTACATCCGAGATTTGGTACGCCTTCATGGAGTTCCTCAAGAGATCATATTCGATAGAGAGACCCGCTTTACTTCTCAGTTCTAGGGAGAGTTCTAACAGGCTTTGGGGACTCATATGAAGTTCAGCACCGTTTATCATCCTCAAACCGATGGGCAATCTGAGCGCACAATCCAGACACTTAAAAATCATCTGCGTGCCTGTGTATTGGATTGGAGAGGCTCCCGGGAGGAGCACATGCCCCTGATGGAGTTTGCATACAACAACAATTACCACTCTAGCATTAGCATGACACCTTATGAGGCATTGTATGAGAAAAAGTGTATAGCTCCTTTGAGTTGGGTTGAGGTTGGGACCAAGTGAGAGGTTGGTCATAGGTTGATCTACCAGAGTTAAGAGGTGATAGAGCAGATTCACAGACAACTCTGCACTGTCAAGAGCACGCAGAAGAGCTACACTGACTGAAAGTGTAGGGCGGTGCAGTTTAAGGTTGAAGACCACGTGTTCCTCCATGTTTCGCCCAAGAGGGGCTTGTAGAGGTTGAAGGTGAAAGGGAAGCTCACACCACGGTTTGTGAGATCTTTTGAGGTCTTGGAGTTGGTTGGACCCATTGCTTACAGGCTTCCCCTTCCACCCTAGTTGTCCGGCATCCATGATGTGTTCCATGTATCCAACTTGAGAAGATATGTTGCTAACCCCAGTTATGTATTGAGTCACGAGAGCATTGAATTTGGGGTTAACCTGACCTATCCAGAGAGGCCAGTACAGGTTCTACCTAGAGTCATCAAGAGACTGAGACGGAAGGGAGGTGCCTCTAGTGAAGGTTCCATGGAGGAGCCAAAGGTAAAAGGAGGCGACATGGGAGCTTGAGGCGGCGATGCGGGACTGTTACTCGAAGCTTTTGTGAGTACGTGTTTCTAACTAACTTTGATCATCTTTAAGTTTGTTATGCACTCGTCATATTTTCCTTTCGCATTCTAGTCGAGCTCAAGTTTCGAGGGCAAAACTTCCTTTAAATTTGTTGTGTTGAAATGACCCTTGGGACCATCGCGGAACGTCCGAATTCCTTGGGGTGGTCATTGTAATTTTCGCACGTCAAAACGAGCACCCGAGAGTCACTTAGTAATTTTCTAGACCCTAAGGGTTTTATTGTAATTTTTATGCATTAATTGTTGTGTCCTTTGATCTCGGGAAGTTTCCCTACGCTCCGGGGACCTTCTCGTAATTTCTATGTGCCAAATTGCGAGGTTAGGGGCCCTGTCGTGAAACTTCTTTCCCGATTGGCAGATTTGTGCAAATCTCATGCCCCCAGTTTCCCACCACGAGGGTCCTCTTACCAAAGACCCAAAACTTGGGGTGAAACCCATACTTTTTCTTGACTCCACATCACCTTAAAACCCTAAAATATACCCCATTAAAACCCCTCCTTTGGACCAGCACCAGCCCCACCACCTCTCCTAATCTGCTATGCCACTCTGATCGATAGAGAGAGAGGCCGGCAGAGAGAGAGAGAGAGAATCTCCTCTCCTTCCCGCTCGGGTGCACGTGGCGAGGAGGGAGTGGCGCACGTGTTGCGAGGAGGGCATGAGTTGCGAGAAGGCAGTGCGAGTCACAAGCCAATGCGAGTCGTGAGGGCGAGAGCGTGGGGTGCTGGCCCCACGCGCTAGGTGGAGACAGGTCTACGACCGGTTTAGCTGAACCAGTGGTAGGGTCGGCTTAGGGTCGGTCCAAGTGGACTAGTAAGCTTTTGAAGGCTGATTCAAGGGTATATCGGATTTGGAATCATGCAAAAAAAGGTATCGATGGAAAGCTCTTGCGATTCCCCATCTTTTAAAACCTTATCTACTCTATTTTAAGCTCATTTAGACATGCTTAAAAATCGTTGAAGCTCCTAGTAGCACTCTTGGCGTTTGTGATGGCCTAGGTTCACCACAGGAGAGCAGTCCAACTCTGAGGGGAGTTTGTGCAAGCACTACCGAGGATGAGGGCAGACCTACCCCATCCTAGGTTCTTTGACCTTGTAGAGGTAGAGTAGTGGCCCTCTATTCCCCATACTCCAGTAGAATGACCCTATGCTACTTGTATATTATGGATCTGATTAATTGCTAGTTTTAAATACTTGTCAGTGGATGCGATAAATCATACTGTCTTATACTTGTTAGTAACTACCTAGGACTCATTCATGAACTTTAAGGACAACTAGATGGTTGCTTGTTGGTGCCCAAAGTCGGGAGCTACGAATGGGTAATCATTGTTGGTAACTAAATAGGAAAATTGTCTGAATCCTAAGGTGGAACTAGCTGTGGCAATATTTGAAGTACTGGAACTAATGACGACGCACTTGTTAGAAACCAATTAGGGGGTTTTCTTGAACCCTAAGGTGAAACAGAGGCAACCTCATGGGTGAAATGGAGTCTGGGGATTAATGATGAAATGAGAATGGAAATGTGGGGGCCTAAGTGGCCGGGTGTTGATAGGACTATTGAGGGTTTTAAATATTCGTTCGTTGTAGTAACGCCTGAATCACTCTATAACAAATAATATTTATTCTCGAAATGAAGTCTGAGGTCAAACATAGGGAGTAGATAGGAATTCACATGCTAATCTCAATTAATAAATAAATGAACATAAGAAATTGAGCACAATAATGATATTTCAATAAATATTAATTTGTCACATTAAGATATTCAATGAAGATAATGTATCTAGAGACAAAAAAGATAACTAAGATAAAATAATGATGATTTAGATCACCAATTATTAGTCTAAGCATATTATATCAAATGTTCAATCAATGTTAAATAAA
The DNA here is from genome assembly GCA_037157565.1 of Thalassia testudinum. Lineage (NCBI taxonomy): Eukaryota > Viridiplantae > Streptophyta > Magnoliopsida > Alismatales > Hydrocharitaceae > Thalassia > Thalassia testudinum. Next base: position 82,931,972 of record JAZHRO010000024.1, read on the forward strand.
TGAATAGTACTCAGACATCTAATATTTAAATCAGACGACTTAAATGTTATGTGCTACAGTGCTCTTCTTTTGTTCTTCTTCTTTTCTCCTTCACGACAATCTTCTCTTTTGTCTTTCTTCCTTAGCCCTTCAGCTTTCTCTTTCCTCCTTTTGCCCTTCTTAGCTTCTTCTTCCTTCTGCTCACAGTGACTAAGTGTCGCTCAAATCCACCAGAAGCAAAACCCACCCTCCCCCGCTCTCTCTCTCTCTCCTTCCTCCTCTCCTTTTTCTCTGAAAGTAGGATAATCGGGTATTCGGATAAGCATACCCAGGTCCAGGGCTACCGGCAGTGGGTAGTAGCCGAGGACTGATAAGGCTTAGGTCGTGAAGGGTGTGCGGGGACCTCACCCCTTTTATTCTCAAGGCATTAAGGTGATATCAGAAAAATAATATATGCGGCTATATTGCTTCCAATTCCCACGATGTGGGACTAAATCCAATCCCTTCTGCTTGTGCATTGCTGTAGAGGTGCTTTCGCTCAATTGGGTGGCTGTAGCTAATGGAGGCCTCAATCGAAGACCTGGAGGTGAACCTGGGATACACCCGCACGACCTGGAGAGGTTCTTGGTGAAGAACAGGGCTACGTGGCGAAGAACAAGCTGGAGACGATGACGCGGCGGCGGAGCTCCAACCTAATACCTGAAACAACCAACACGGGCACTAAGTCCCAATTAGAGCGCTCAAAAGGTTCACCATGGTGAGGCGAACTCAGTGGTGGTGGTTAGCTGACGTATGGTGGTCGAAGGACGTGTGTTGGTGACAGAGGTGGAAGCGTGAAGGTGCGGTGTTCAATAGGTGGTTTGAGCATGTGAATCGATGAATTAGGTGAGGGGTTTTGTGCGGGTGGATGAGGCGGAGCTCATGGGAGTGTCGGTGAGGCATTGGGAGGTGTGTAGTGTGCGGATGACCTCGTCGGAGGTGCGGTCGAAGCAGAGGAGGAAAGTGACGTGTGGTTAGGTTGAGGGTTGTTTTTTGGTTTTTGGATAGAGGAAATGATAAGAGAGGAAGAAAGAGTCCTAACTACCTGCTTTACGGGACGAAAGGGATAGGAAGTATGTCGGGTATGGTGTGGCCGGTGCTATGGAAGGAAGGGCCTACAATAAGGGAGACGACGAGGAAGAAAGGGGAAGACGACCCTCGTTGGTCTTGCGAGCGGCGGAGGAACGTGAGGAAGGTAGACCGGCTGGCTATGGTTTGTGATGGTCGGTAAGGAAGGGAGTTGATGAAGTTCGCCGGAGCTTGTTGAGGGATTGGTCGGAGAGAGGAGAAGAAGGTGTAAAACTGATCCAAACCAAGCTAAGGAGAGATGGTTGTGCACGTCGACTCTTTATAGAGCTTCAGGGGAAGCTTTGGATCAGGAAAGAGAGATTCCATGGCTTGGGCTTGCAGGAAAGGAACCCATGATTCTCGTGCGTTCGCATGAGCAATCCATGGAGACTTGGGACTCCAAATTGATCCCAGATTGTTTGCCTATGTGTGAACATCATTCCTATCAATTTTGGTGGGATTTGATTGCCATTAGAGTAGGATTTTGGTTAGTTAATGTTGCTTGGAGGTCGGGTTTGACCTCAATGGCGGTAGGGGCTTTTTTGTGATTAAGATGAAGAAGTTGGGGGGCTATTTGCAAAGAATTCGAAAGTTAGAGGCATGTGTGTGAGAGAAAAGAGTCAGATTGGACCAAAATGCAAACTTGGTCAAGATGATCCCTGATTATGTCCAAATTTTGGTACAAACTTAATTTGGATCCAAGAAATCTGATGGTGAAGACGGATTTAGGTTTTGACCAAGTTTGACTAGGTAAATTGTGTAGAAATCCAAACTAGGGCAATTATCCGTCTGAGACTCTCTTTTAGGTTAAATCGAGTTACAATGGCCAAAGAAAGAATACCAAACCTTATAGAATATTTTTATATGATTTATAGAAGGTTTAGGTGAATTTTATCCTAACGAGAACCTCGGTTAATTAAGCAGATTTTTTTTTAGGGTTTCAGATGTCATTTAATTATCAAAATGCGTAAAAACCCGTTTCTGTCCGCGCGAACCCACTTATTAGACATTTAAGATCATTTGACCTTTAATAAATCCCTCAGAAACCTCGTGATTATTCTACATTTAGGATATTATGTTAAAAATGTAGTTTTACCCCTATTTTACTATTTATTTCTCAGAATGAATTTGCAATGAATTACAGTCTTCTGACGGTTATGTAGGAGCATTTATCTGCTGATTATGATAAATAAAGCTAGATGTGGCTGATGATGACGTTATCATCACCAGGAGTTGCTTTTGTTGTGAGGATGAGTTGGCCCTTGGGTACACGTGTACCGAGGAAAGTTGACTGCCTTGTTGTGTAGGGAGAGTTGACCTCCTCGGATAGGGACACGAGGTTGGTACGACCTTTCTGCATTGACCCCTAGTTGAGGGTACAACCGGGATAGTCGGGCAAGGGTGTGTAAACTGGTTGAGGGGTACAACCCTACGTTGTTCTGTGTTGTGCTGTTAGTGCGTACCCCTTAGTGAAAATGACTGATCGCGTGCCAGTGCGGGTTGGCTCCCCGTGTGTTTATCACATGCACTGTAGTCACCGCTACGCCACGACCATGGCCTCGTGTGTAGGTTCTGACATAGGAGGGGTGAGATTTGTGTGATACGAAATAAAATGCGAAAATAAAATAACAATCACACAAAAATAGTAATCACGCAAGTACACAAGAATTTTTAGGTGGAAACCCAAACTCGGGTAAAAATCACAGCCTAAGCCACTTGAATTAGGATTTCCCGATCGACCTAGTTGATCAAATCCACTAACATACTACTTCAAGGAAGATAGTACAACATCTTACAATCACACTACTGAAACGAGGGTAGCATATTTTAAACCCCCCATCTTCACGAGGAGTATTTTGTCTTGCAAGGGAGATGAGAATTCGCAAGTCGAATACCTAAACAAAGACAATAATACAAGATCAAATAAAGCCACAAAGAAAGATTAAATTTAGCTACTATAGGCAATAGAAACTTCCCTTTGATAGAAGCGCATTAGCTGGCAATTCATGGTGCATGAACCACGCGGTGGCACTGCAACGCTCTCATATTTGTAGGTGGGAGAGCTGGAGCACAGCTAGGAAGATGCTCTCAGGATGTAAACTAAGGCTTAGAGAACAAGATTACTTCTTAAGATTAATTTGACACAATATAATGTGGAAGTAGTGTATTAAGGTGTATTTAACAAAGCAAGGGTCCTCTATTTATAAAGGCTCTAAGAAGGGTTTAGAAACCTCTTCTAGCCGTTATAACGCTTCTATAGCCATTGGAAAGAGATCCAAGGCAAAACAGGCCAAAATTAGGGTCATTAATGATTCTGATAGGGTTATTAGACGTCTGGTTCTTAAGTCAAATGTCTGAGCCATCGTCTTATCTACGGATTGGTCATTTGATCTAGAAGGGTGGATCTTCTGGATAGGGTTAGATCAAGATGGACGTCTAAAGAGGTGTTTTAAGACGTTTGAGAAACTAATCAGACGTCTAATTTTAAATGTGTTTCTTTCCTGTTTTGTCAAGAATGAAATAGGGTTCTAGTGTTAAGTTGCACAGACGACATATCGAACGTCTGGCAATAGGTTTGGACGTCTGGAAACACAAATCACTGTGGGAATGGATTTTCCAAGACTCAAACGGCTATAGTCATCTGACAAGAAGTAATTGGGGTTAGATCTTAGCCTAACGTCTATTAATCAGATGTCTGGGATACTCAATGGACGTCTGAAAGTAGATGTAAATCAGATTAAGGGTTAATCCTCTAAGATAAGCCAACGGTCCTCTAGTTGGACGTTTGGCAAGGTTCTCAGACGTCTGGACTAAGGGCTGGACGTTTGAAACTGGCAAACAGAAAGTGGGTTTCTAGCCTAAGTGGTTTGGACTTTTGATCAAACAGTCAGACATCTTAAAGTCTAAGATCAGACGTCTAATGTTCAGATTTGACATCTAATCAAGATGTCTGATGCCTACTTTGATTTTCTAAGTTCTCTAAGAGTTTGTCTAAGTACCCTATGATTGAGTATGTGATCCTAGGACTACTGTTGTTACTTTGGGGCTCTTTTGCAAATGATCTAAGGAAATAAAGAGCAAATAACAAAAAGACAAATACATTGAAGAAATAGAAAGAACTTCTATCCTATTCTTCATCTTCTTCAAGCTCTCACTCGACATGAAGCTCCTTCTCCAATGAGCTCCTCCAATCCTCCATGGATGCGAGCCTGAGCTCATTCACACTTGTATCCATTTGCAATTATCCTGAAACTCATAAACTCAAATGCAAATGTTAAATAACAAGTATTTTGTTATCATTAAAATTAACGATTGTGGTGTCCTTACACCAACACCGTGGTGGTAGACCAGGTGTAGGACAAACACGGGATGCTCTCTTGGCTAGGAGAGCACCATGTGCATGCCCTGCATTACGGGAGTACTACAACGAGATCACCTCGATGGGAGACATGTGAAATAAGAGGAAAGACAATCCAGCCTTAGGACTACTAGTGGGAGGAAACTAAATAAATTGACAAGAATAAATTAAAGAAATGGGAACCGAGGGCGATGCACGTCATGTTTCTTTTCTTATCTGTATTTAAGTACCTACATGAATTAATTTTTCTACTACCACTCTAGTCAGCTTTTTGCTGATGGCTACTCTACTTTCATTCAGGTAAGGGGAGTGAGCAGCTAGTTCCACTGGCTACAGATAGAGCTGGTCCTAGCCACACCCAACTGTGTTAGCTTTGTTTTCATCCTTTACTGTTGTAGTGAGTACTAGTTTTAGAGTTGTTAGTTTTTGCTTTCTCTCTTTTATCTCTTTGTGATGTGATTGCTATGGTGCAAACTCTGTTATATTATTTTGGTATTGTTGCCAGTTCATGATTTATCCTTCTAATTTCCTGTCATTTAATTATTTTTCATGCTATGGTGCATGTGTGAAAAATGCTATTGTTTTGGTTTATTATTTGTTAGACAACCAGGTCTTGGGATAATTATGTGGTCTGATCTAATTCTCGTGTGGAACTGGGTTGGATCGTAACAACCTAGGAGGTGGGTTCGATTTGACTACCCGGTAGTTTAGTTGAGTCCAACTACTAGAACAATGGTCTCATCCGGCTATCCATCTGTTCGAGTCAGTTCGACTACTCCGCCTGGTTAAGTTGCCAGGTGGGCATGCAAATGACATCTGCCTAATGACCTTGGTACGATAGATAAGGAGACATTGTTTGTCCGACTGAAAGTATCATGTCTTCTCTCGTCAAGATATGATCACAAGGCAGCCACTCTAGGTGGAATAGATATTTGAGAGACACGTCACCATCATTCGAGGAGATCTTGGTATCGTGGTCCTTGACCCACGATCGTTTGCTTAACTGACCACGATCTCCACATTCAAGGACATCATAGCCTTTATAAGCCAATGTTGTTTAGGTGAAAAGGTTACGCAATATGAGATAAAAGAAGAGAATCATGTTGTAGCTTGTATTTACAACTAAAAATAGTGAATTTCAAGAATTTAATACTTTTCCCAAAAGTACACCAGTTAAGGTAGAATTGGGTCATCAAGTCTTTTGTTTCCTCCTTATGTGATTACTTTTTTGAGTCGAGTTTTGTATTACTAAAGGCTCGATCAACACGAGTGGAACATGTGGCATGATCTTCACTTTTGTGTTATAAAATGCATTACAAAATCTGTTTACCAACGTTCAAATAAAAAAAGCTTCCAACTAAAATCAAAAAGAAAAACAAAAAAGGCAGAAAAAGAAAAGATCGTTAGAAGAGAACCATCTCCTTGGAAGTTCATTGAGCATCTCATAAATACCATGACATTAATGAAGAAAAATATGAAGGAAGCATTCCCTATTCCAAATGCACCATTTCAAAATTTTCTCCCAGTTAGGATAAGAGTGCACTACCTTTGTCTCTCAATATTGATGTCTTTATCAAACTTTGGATGGTATGCAGTGCAAATATTTAAATTGGAAGGCTTCCCACTCGAAAGATATGGAGACATTGTGTCTTGCTCTATTAGTTTGAATGATCATAAATATCAACCCTTGCGACCAACATTTTGCATGTGCCTTTGTAGTACAATTGAGCATGTGGAAGGAGGGGCCCAATCAGGAGCAGACTATGCATGCATGCTCTCGTACGTTTTATATATATATATATATATATATATATATATATATGTAAAAGTAGTCATACAACATATGAATTATGAACTGTTGTTTTAATGCACATTCGTAAAAGTGATTAATTTATGTTAACTTTGGATATGGGCATGAAATGCAAATAGTTAGAGTGATTTTCTAAACTAAATGTACAGAGACCTATAGGTGATTAACATTTCCTTGGATATGCAAAAATGCAAATCACTAAGGTAATTAGTGTGCATAATTACCCATTATGAAGGGGGTTATTGTTGTTAGCGAAAATCATCATTTTAAGAATGTATAGTGTTGTAGTACGGGATGAAAATCACAATAACACTTAAACTTATAAACTTGGAAAATAGAAGTAAGTTTGTGGTCGTTCACAGGAAGCAATTTAAAGTAAATCAATCCACTAATTACAATGCAATTGAATCAAAATGGTACTCAATGTATATCAGAATAATATCTCAATAAAATTAGGAGTCAAAGTGCAAAAAGATTGGGTAAAAATTGTGGTTTGAACTACCAATTTAACGATAATGTTTAAGTTCTAATTTAATTTCAAATATATGAACAGTAACTCTCAACCACTAATAGCAATTTCCACATCGGCAGATGTGCCTACAATACCAAAACCAAAGCAAGCAGCCCACCAGACGTCAAGACAAGGCTTCAGATGCCTTAAGCTCAAGGCCACAAAAGGACCAAGGCACAGTAGCACTGCACAAGGCACAACATGGTTAAGTGTTAAGCAAATAGGGGGGGCATGAATCCCGAGCCTACTATAGTGCAAAAACTCCCCTCCTCCCTCTTAGATTCTCTTCCTTCAGAACCAAATCGAACCCAGGTATCTGGGTAATCGGACCTAGCCCAGACCCACTGGCAGAATCGCGAGATCGTTCGTGAGCGCATGCGTTCGAGCGTGGAAGGGGGCCTCGCCCCCGTGCATACTGAGGTGATAAACCACAGGCACCTCCACGTATTATACGCCTTCGAGAACCCCTACGTTCCCAATGTGGGACCATCTCCACCTCTCTTCTCTACGTATGCAGCTGTAGAATTTCCCTCGTCGAATCACGCTGCTACCTCGCTTCCTTCTTCGACTAGAGCTGCAGGCATCTGTAGATTCCTACGGGAGGGGATGAGATTTGCGAAAAATAATATAAAAATGCGAAAATATGTAAACAATCTCACACAAATAATCAATCACACAATTGCATAAGTATTTTTAGGTGGAAACCCACATTGGGTGAAAACCACCACTTAACCCTCTCGAGTTAGCATTTTCCGATCGACCAAGTCGATCAAAATCCACTAACCTAGTCACTTAAATGAGGGTGACTGAACCTCAATACAACTACGCTACTTACACGAGGGTAGAGTGACTCAAACCCCTCCTCTTCACGAGTTATATTTTGTCCCTCAATGGAGACCGGAATTCGCAAAGCGAATATCCAACACAATCACAAAGTAAAATTACAACAACCTATAGAGACACAAAATAAATCTAGCTACTATAGGTAAATATTACTTCCCTTTGCTGGAAGTGTGTCGGCTTGACGTGGATGCGTGAATCATGTGTAGGCACTATGTCGCTCTCGTAATTGCGAAGTGACAGTGGGTGCACAGCTGGATGAAGCTCTCAGGTGTGGAACTAAAGCTTGAAGAGTTAGAGCTTCTTTAAGATCAAAGTGACACAATATAAGTGACAATATAGATCTTGGTGTTCCCTGGTGTGTGTAACAAAGGAGGGCTTCCCCTCTATTTATAGATAGCCTAGAAAGGCTTTGGAAGGCTTAGGAAGGCTTCTATAGCCGTTGGGAGCAAACCCAAAGCAAAACAGGCTATAATCAGAATCATTAATGATTCTAACAGGGTCATCAGACGTCTGGGAAAAGTATCAGATGTCTGGAAATTAAATCGGACATCTAATCCTAGGCGAGTTTCCTTACTGACTTGAGTCAGACCTAAACAAGGTTCTAGTGTAAGTTGGTCAGAGGATAGGATGGACTTCTAGCACTATGTCTGGATGTCTGGAAACCTAATTAACTGTGGGAATGGATTTCCCAAGGGATAAATGGCTAGATCCCTCAAGAGAAGTGATTTTGGCTTAATTGAGGGCTAACGTACACTTATCAGATGTCTGAGGTCCTCTAAGGATGTCTGATGGAAGATCAAAGGTTAATCCTCAACGATCATATTCTGTAAGACAATGTTCTACTAAATGGACATCTAGAAAAGTCATCAGATGTCTGCTAATGCGTCTGGACTAAGGGCTGGTCTGTAGTTTTTCCCTTCGAAGAGGGGTGACGAAATAAATGCGGAAATAAAATATAAAGCAATCTCACCAAATAAACAAACACACAAGTACATAGGTATTATTAGGTGGAAACCCAAACCGGGTGAAAACCACCACCTAACTCTCTCGAGTTAGGATTTTTCGATCAACCAAGTTGATCAAAATCCACTAAACCGAATCACTTTAAACGAGGGTGATTCAACCTCAATACAACCACGCTACAAGTACGAGGGTAGCGTTCCTCAACCCCTTCTCTCCACGAGAGGGATTTTGTCCCACGAAGGAGACGGGAATTCGCAAAGTGAATACCCAACCAAAAGACAAAGATAAAATAAAACAAGTAATCCTATAGAGCCAACAAAGTAATTTAAACCTAGCTTCTATAGGAAATAGGAAACTCCCCTTTGCAAGGAGTGCGTCAAGTTGATGACGCGGTGCGTGTGCCACGCGACGGCGCAACGTCGCTCTCGTAGACAACGGCGGGAGAGCGGGTGCGCGACGCTTGATGCTCTCAAGAGAATGGAGCTTAAGCTTGGAGAGCAAGAGCTAGCTAGGACACAAGAGACTGGAACTATGTTGCTTAAGTGTGTCTTGTGTTTTTCTTGGTGTATCTAGGTGTGTCAAGGCTCCCCTCTATTTATAGAGGCCTTAGGAAGGCTTAGGAAAGGTTCTATAGCCGTTGGGTGCAAAGCCTAAGAGAATCAGGCCGAAATCAGGACAATGATTACATTTGACAGGGTGATCAGACGTCTAATTCTTGCATCAGACGTCTGGAAGGCCACTTTAAGACGTCTGATTTCAAGGTCAGACGTCTGATTCTATGCAGGTTTCCTCCTGACTTGAATCAGATCTAAACAGGGTTTTTGTGCAAGTCCATCAGACGACATACAGGACGTCTGGCACTATGTCTGGACGTCTGGAAACCTACTTTTTCTGTGGAAATGGATTTCCAAACGTTGCAACAGCTAGAAAATCTCTGAGAAGAGATTTTGGGTCAGCCGAGGCAAAACGGTCAATTATCAGACGTCTGGACAGTCCTATGGACGTCTGATAAGGCTCTAACGGTCATATCCTGAGTGTTTGCTAAGCCAGCCAACGGTCCACTAATTGGACGTCTAGCAAATCCATCAGACGTCTCCTAAGACGTCTGGTATAAGGTCTGGACGTCTGATTTCATCAGACAGAACTAGCTATGTCCAGCCTAACAGATATCAGACGTCTGAAACAACAGTCAGACGTCTTAAAATACTTTATCAGACATCTGATTTTGGAAATAGACGTCTTGAAGTGCTGTTTGAACCCTATATTGATTTTCTAAGTATTCTATAGAAAACCTAAGTATCCTAGGGTTGTGCCGGTGTTCCTAGGACTATTATTAGGGTACTTTGAGGCTCTTTAACATAATATTCTAAGAAAAATAAGAGTAAGAAAATAAAGACAAGAGATACAAGAAAGGATTAAAAAGAATCTATCCTATTCTTCTTGTCTTCTATCTTCAATCTGTCGCTCCACGCGAACCTCCTCTGTTCTTCATTAAGCTCCTCCAATCCATCCTGGATGCGAGCTTGAACTCCGTTTAAGCACGTCTACATTTGCAATTGACCTGAAATCTAGGACTCAAATTGCAAATGTTAAATAACACGTGTTTTGTTATCATCAAAACAAATGATCGTGGTGCTCTAGCACCAACATGGTCTTTTGATATAGGCAGACAGAATCTACTAACTCCAACCAAAGTGTTTGGACGTCCGATTTAACATTTAGACGTCTTAAAGTCAAAGATCAGACATCTGATTTTCAGATTAGACATCTGATTAGGTTCAATAAAGCCTATTTAGGTTTTCTAAGTTTTCTATGGAAAACCTAAGTATCCTAGGGTTGTGCAAGTGTTCTTAGGACTATTATGTTGATACTTTGAGGATCTTTATCATGCATCTAAGAAAGAAAATAAAGAGCAAAAAAGGAAACAATAATACAAAGAACAAGATGAATGGAAATCTATCATATTCTTCATCTCCTTCTTCAAGCTTTCGCTCCTCGTGAAGCTCCTTCTCCTTCATCAAGCTCCTCCAATTCGCTATGGATGTGAGCTCTTCACACTTGTATCCATTTGCAATTATCCTAAAATCTTGGACTCAAAAGCAAATGTTAAATAAGTGTTTTGTTATCATTAAAATAAATGATCGTGGTGCCCTAGCATCAATAGCAACTTCTTGGTAGTCCTCCGCAGCACCTGGAGTTGGAAGTACTGTTGATTGATGGTTGTATAAGGGTGGTCGTCACTAGGGAAGAAGATGGCGATCGTGGAGCTCGGTCAAAACCTGAAAAGCACGAATAAGTCGTCGCGATCCTGTCAGAGAAGCTCAGAAGTGTCATCGTGAAGAGGCAAGTGCAACCGTGGTGGTTTTAGGGCGTGATGTGCTTAGACGTAGGTTGTCGATGACGGGGAAGGTGGCTGGAGGGGGTACTGTGCAGTGGAGCGGTGGATGGCATAAAACCCTAAATAAGTTTAGGGTTTTTGAAGAGGGAGGTGAAGCGAAGCTTGTGGATGTGATTGTGTGGTGTTTGGAGCAATGTAGCGACCGTGCAAGCTCATCGGAGTTTCGCTGGTTGTGGGGAAGACGAGGTGCGTGCGGGTGTTGTCGTGCTTGAACCTAAGATCGAAAGAGGTAGAGAGAATCAGGGGAGTGAGAAGGAAGAAAGGAGAGTGGCTTAGAGAGAGAAAGAAGGCGAGATGCAACCAGCTTTGGTTGGCCAACGCTGGAGGACACGAAGAGGGAAGGAGAGATAGGAGGCCGAGATGGTGATACGGCGGTGAGGAAAGAGAGGCGGAGTGCTCTTAGTCTTTGGCTGGACTTGGTTGCGACGAAGAGGGAAGAAGCTTGGTGCCTCCGATTTGGTTGTTGGAGGTATGGAAGATAAGAGGATAGGAGGTCGGCAGAGCTACAGTTGGGATTGGCCGGTGAAGAAGAAGGCGACGGTTTTAGGGCTTACAACGGAGCTAAGGAGTATGTTAGGGGCTAGAGGAGTTCTTATAGATGTCGATCATGGCTTGATTCGCCCGAAATTAGCATGGATTCCTCACAAATTTTGCAAGGAAAACCCACTAAATTTTGAGAGCATGCTAGAGATTTTGCCTTGAGAATTGGGCTTTGGAATTGGGTTCAAATGGTAGAGGATCTTCTAGGGATTGTTCCTTCCAAATTTGGGAGAGTTTGGTTGAGAAATCAAGAGATTTCCAAGTTTAAAGGTTGGTGGATCACGGGAAGATGCTTTTCAGACCTTCAATGGCAGTAGGGGCATAAGTGCAAAGACAACGGTAAGCTTAGGGACCTATTTGCAATAAATTTTGAAAGCTAGGGGTCTGATTGAGAGAAACTGATTTAAGGGACTAGAATGGAAACTAGGTCTACATGGACTCTGATTGGACCCAAATTTTGGTGTTAACCTAATTTGAACCTAAGGAATTTACTTGGATTTGAGTTTTGACTATGTTTGATTGGGCAAATTACACAGAATAAATCAGGGCAAAATCTCCTTTGAAACTCTATTCTAAATCAAAATTGGTTCAGATAGTCAAACCAAGGGTACTAAATCTCTTAAAATATTTTTTTTATGAATTTTGGGAGGTTTAGATGAATTTAATTTTGAACAGAACCTCTTCAATTCAAGTAGGTCTAATAATTAGGGTTTTGTGTACTAATTTCGTTCTCGAAATGCTCGAAACCCTATTTCTTTCAGTGTGGACCCACTTCTTGGACTTTAATGGTTAATTGACCTTTAATTGACCCTTAGATAACCCCGTGATTACTTTGCATTCATTATGTGATGTTAAAATTGCAAAATTAACCCTAATTTATTATTCTCTTCTCAAAATAAATCTGAGTGGAATTATGATCCTTAGGTGACTAATTAGGAGTATTTGTCTCTTGATTTTAACTAATTTAAGCTAGTTATGACGGATGATGGTGTTACCATTAGTTATGGTCCCCAAGAGAACCATCCATCTTTCTCTTGTTAAACCCATTGTGACTAGAGAGAGTAGGGTTGCAATTGAGGAGAATGACTGAGAGAAGATTTTGATTTTCCTATCTTCATCATGGTGCAAAGGTAGAGGTGGGATCTCTTGGAAGTATCATCATCACAGCCCCATTTACTTCTTTCAAGATGAACACATGTGTGTTCTATCTATAGCAAATAGGGATCAACATGTGGATATATCTATATTGTTTTATATGTACAAAACAATATCGTTTGTTTGCACATCCTATTTCTTTTGTTATTAACATGCTGTTATACTGTTTAAATAGATTCATTAGTGAATAGAAGGGCTTTGCATGAACTTGGATTAGAATGATCATTCATCTTTTTCTGAAAATCTAAAATCACATCTCGTAACTGTCGCAAGTACAGATACTTTCCCATGAGTATCAGCACATAAGCATTACAAATTTGAGACTGCAGCTTACTAGTACCGGTACTCAGCATGAGTACAGGTACCTGTAAGCTATAGGCTAAGTAATCAGTACTCAACAAGTACCGGTATTAGTCATGGGTACCGGTACTCGTTGAGATCAAATTAATTCTGGAGTATAGAGTATTGGTAGTAGACACTAGTACTGGTACACCACGAGTACTAGACAAGTACTCAATTGTGCTTGAGTCTCAAGCTGTAAGCCATATGTACCGATACTGGGCATCAGTACTGGTAGTTGTTGATATGGGACTCATACCTGTAAGTCAAGGATACCGGTATTGGTACACCAGTACCAGTACCCATTCAGTATAAAGGGCTACCGATACTCGTGCACCAATATCGGTACCTATCTAGTATAAAGCTCAGTTGAAATTAGCTAATGTTTAGCTCCATCCTAAATTAGAGGTGGGTCAATTATGGAATAATCCCAATAAAATGACACTCAAGAGAGGAGGATCCATTGGTGAGATTTTTGGAATCAAATGGATCACCCTCAACTATATAGGTAGGTTGTGATCCATCACAGCAAGAAGATATCTTACACTGTCTTGAAATCGATCGAAAGGATTGTTGGAATAAGTATCATTTATGTTCACGCCTATGAACAGTTAGTTTTTAATTCAAAGATTTCTGCTACAAATACTTTTCTTCTTTCCGTTGCTCATGTCAAACCAACTAATTTTCTCCCAGTGAATAGCAGGTGTTAATTCACTAGTTTGTCATCTAACATCGGGGACAACCCATATAACTTTTGAAGTCAGCTATACATACAAATAATAGTAGAAAAAATATACGTTGTAATATGTTTTGCAATGAGCATTTGTTGCTCAACAAAATATATCGATACATTTTGATTTTTAACAGATATATTTTAATTTTCCATTAGAATAGAATAGTTGAAAATAAAAATATATTGACATATTTAAACTTTCAATGAGTAAAAAATAGGTTTTCACTTAAAAAATTAAAAGTAATTTTTACCTATAAACTTAAGATTTAAGGTTTAAGATTTAGAATTTAAATTTAAAATTTTAAAAATTAATTTTATTTATAAAAAATAATTTTTCACTCGAAAAGTCACAAATTAATGACTACTGTGGAGTAACACATCAGTAATGTATCACTTCTTTTGCCTTGAAAAACTCGTTGCTCAAAGGTTTTGTATTGACATGTAGTCGTGTAGAGTATGGATCTTGGGACTAGTGCTGAGTAGACTATATGGCATATTTGTTCTGAAAAAATCATTATTCCATATCCTGGGAATTTTATAGTTCATATTCTCTTAACTTCAATTTATTATATAATATGACATGGCACAATTTAAATTATCTACAAACTTAATAACATATATAATTTCAATATTGGTATAGGATGATATTTGTGCCATAGCAAGCAACCATAAATTTCTCCACGGGTAGACCAGTCTCTCTCCCTCCACCATTAGATCATCTCATGCAGACAAATTTAGAGTTTTTTTTTTTTGAAAGTGAGAAGCTTCATTGATCACAACCTTACACAAGACAAGGGACAGATGAAATGTCCGACAAGCCAGCGAGCTCATGCTGCAGACAGTATTTAGCAAGATTGTGGGCTTTAGTAACCCCACATATGCTAAGAAAGACAACATTGAGTAAAGGAAAATGAAGAAGAATATCATGACATACAACATGCAAGGATCACCAAGAGGGTTGTAGGGATTGATTGACTTGGTTAACCGAGGACAACGCATCACTGTGAATCTGTCCAGCCCAGATATCCAAATTCAAGGCAAGCTGAAGGCCTTGATGAATAGCTAAAGCTTCTACCTCCTCAGAGACTATGGTGGGCTGCTTGGAGGACAGGGCAGTCATGAAATTTCCATCTTCGTTGACAGCAACAGCAGCCACATAGGAGAATAGGGGACCTACTGCTACATCAACCACAATATTCGTTGAAGAAGAGCAGGCTGTTGATTAGGGGGGAAAATCAGCCTTCCTCCAGAAGAGGATCGGGAATCTGAAGAAGAGGGAAGCATTAGAGGAAAAAGGGGTACGCTGGCATAAAAATTAATAGCAACCAAATTATGGTTCATGACTTGTAAAGGATCAAGGGTGGGTTGTCCATGTATCACACTGCATCTATTGATCCAAAGGGCAAGAGCTGTGAAATAAGGCAGGGCAGGGTTGAAGTCAGAGGTGGAGAGTTGGGTGGAGATATTGTGATATACATCAAACCAGCCTGCAATAGACATTGAATACGAATGTCAAGAAGAAACCAGACAACTCTGGTAAAAGGACAATTGATAAATAAATTATCTGCATCTTCAGTTTCTTGATTACACAATTCACAATAGTCTTGTATGGCTGGGATTCTTGAGGCCAGTAAGTTTCTGAGATTTAAAGCTCCTAAAAGTGCCTTGCAGAGGAAAGTTTTTAAGCGTGGGGGAATTTGTAGCTTCCAGATTAATTTGGTATGCCGTAGGGTAGCATTATCCTTTGGTGGTTTCTTGCCTAGTTGAACCAAGACGGTCTGGTATGCTGACTTAACTGAGAAAAGTCCCTTTGGATGAACTGATCATATAAGTTGGTCGTTGTGCCTCTCATGGAGAGGGGTTTTTGCTATCAATTCAGCGATCTGAGGATTGTAGGCCTATATAAGAGCTTGAAAATTCCAGGAGTAGTCCTCCCTGTTTAATGGATCTTTGATTGAGCTGACCTGGTTTAGGAGGGAGTTGTTAGGTACTAATGGGCCAATATAATCTCTCACCCATTTGCTTCGAATAGATTTATCTGTTGTCCATTCCTCACCAGCCAAGAAGAGCTTGCAAATATTAGACCTTTCACTGAGTGCAAAGCCTTGATGAATGGTGGGTCTCATGGTTTTAGAGAATATTTCCATAAGTCATCGTTCGGGAGGTATTTGGCCTTTAATTGCTGCTGCCACATTCCATCCTTTTGAGTGAGGAGCCTCCACGCCATCTTCATGAGGAAAGCATAGTTGGCCAGCTCAATAGTTCTGAAGCCCAACCCATCCATGTGTTTTGGTAAACAAATAGAATACCATGGAGTGGAAATGTTTGGAGGTGTCATCGAAACCCCACCAAAAATCTTGTACCAATTTGTCAATTAGTGTACATAATTTCTTTGGAAAAAGATGGGCGAACATCAGGTGGTTGGGAATTGAAAGTAAAGAAGATTGAATTAAGACTCCTCCGCTTGCTTGTGATAAAAGTCCCCTTCCAAACAGCATGCCTCCTTAGGCATTTGGACTCAACTAGTTCTGAAAGAGTTTTTTGACCCTTCTCATGGATAATAGGGTTCCCAAGATAAATTTCAGATTTCAACACTATAGCCATATTGAATTCGTGCTGAATGTCCTTCCTGTTCGAATCGTTGACCTCCTTACTGAAGAAGAGCCTGGATTTCTGGAAGTTGACTCTCTGCCCTAAGCAAGCCTGGAACTGCTGGAGAATATACTTGAGTTGGTGGGTTTTAGATATTGATGAACCTGCGAATAAGATAGTGTCATCAGCGAACATAAGGTGGATAATTGGCTGGGCTTTGTCTGAAATATTTTTTGAGTGTACTACAGAAGAAAACAATCGAGATAAAAATTCAAGACATAGTATAAATAAGTAGGGAGAGAGTGGACATCCTTGCTATACCCCCCCGGGAAGGTTTGATGGGTTTAGTTAAGTTGCCATTGACAATAATTTGAAAAGATGTAGATGCAATGCAAGACAAAATGAGATTTACAAGAGGGGAAGGAAATTGTCGTTGTGTCAAACAAAAAGGGATGAAACCCCATTCATGTCTGTCAAAGGATTTTTCCATGTCGAGCTCCACTGCCATCGCACCTTTCTTTCTCTTCCTGGTTTTGAGAGAGTGGAATATCTCCTTGGCTAAGGCAACATTACCTGAAACCTGTCTTCTTGATAGAAATTCTGATTGATTGGGTGTTATCAGCCTATTAAGAACGGGAGACTCTTCTAGCAACCAATTTAGCCACTAACTTATAGAGAGTATTTGTTAAGTTGATAGGCCTATAATCTTGAGCTTGAAGAGGGTTGTTTACCTTAGAGATTGGGAGTAGGAAAGTTTTTCCCATCTTCGGAGGCATATAGGAATCTTTGAAGCATTTCTGGACGATGGATAGGACCTCGTTGCTCACCACATACCAGCTATTATGGAAGAACAACATGGGAAAGCCATTAGGACCCGGGTTTTTGCTAGGGGACATTTGGAAAAGTACATTCTTAATTTCTTCGGGTTTGGGAGTAGAAGCACTCCAATTCCATTCATTGATATTCAACGTATCCTGTTCAATAAAGAACTGGGGGTATTTTGAATGCATTCGTTCTGATTCGTATAGAAGTTTAAAATGGTTTTGGAAGGAGGTCTCAATTTGCCTTTGATCACCAGTTTCTTGATCGTTATTCATCTTTATCCAGATAATTTTGTTTTTTCTTCTTCTGTTGGAGGCATATATATGATAGAAATTAGTGTTCGTGTCCTCACTTTCGATCCAATGGTGTCGCGAGCGTTGTTGCCAATGAATTTCTTCCTTGTTGAGAATCTCCTCGAATTCTGCTCTCAATTGCTTATCTTTTTTGGTGTCTACCTCTGAAGGTAGGTGGTTCTATAGATTAGTAATTTCCTGTTCAATTTGCCTTTTCCTTTCCTTCCAGTTAGAAGATGAAGATTTTTTCCGTTTGGCTAAATCGGTTGATAGGTGCTGGAGTTCTTTGGAGATAGAGGGTTCCTCATTGCGAGAGGTCCAACAGTTTTTCAACACTTCCCGAAAATAATTTTCTAAGTACCAACGAGCTTCTAATCTCCAAATAGTTCTGCTAGACCTATGTTTTCTTTCCGCACGTAGCAATATAGGACTTTGGTCACTTCCTATTGTTGGAAGATGAAGGACTCCAATATTGGGATGTTCAAGCCACCATTCTCCAAAAACAAAGGGTCTATCAAGTCTCTCATGAATGAGGAATTGGGGTTGGCTTCTGTTGGTCCTTGTATATGCTTGGCCTGCGAAACCCAAGTCGAGGAGACCAAGCTGACTGATAATGTTTTTCAGATGGTTAAGTTCTCTTCTAGAGACCACATTACCTCCTACTTTGTCTGCCTTGTGAAGTATTGCATTAAAATCCCCTATGCAGATCATATTGGCGGCATAAGGTTCAAGAAGATGCCCCATCCTCTGCCAAAAACTTTTCCTCTTCCCTTGAGATGGAGTGCCATAAATACAACATATATAGTGGGTTTTGGCATTGTGGGTTACTTCAGTTATCATGCAATGTCTCTCTGAGTATACCAGGCTGATGTGAACGTTGAGATTATATATCAAGCAAAGACCTGCAAATCTTTCACTCGCCTTAACTGAGAAGCATCCAAACTGAGTGATTTTCTTCATAATTTGAGCCAAACGACAATCTCCAATGTGAGTCTCTAAGATGAAGATGAGATCTGCCGCTGTGGCTCGAATGAGACTTTTTAAGTGTTGGACCCCAGAGGGAGTCCCCAACCCTCCACAGTTCCAAGATAAGATGTTCATTTCTTATCGAGCAGTTGAAGTGGGTTAGCTGCCTCAAGCCTCGGTGAAACTTCATCTCACTTGTGTTTCTTGGATGCTTTTAACTGGTTCACCATGGAGGTTATCTAGTCAGCTTATTTCGCCAAGAATAGAGTAATTAGGGCCTGCTCTATTTCCCTGCCTTCTTGCTGACCTCTTAAAGTTTTTTCCTCTGATCCTTTTGAGTTCCTTGGCTTCCCTGCAGCAACTACCTTCAGGAGGGTCATGAGTATATTTAGAGGTGAATTGGGTGGAGTGGGAAAGCGAGAGGAGCTTATCCAAAACCATGTCATTGCTCCCAACATGGAAGGGTGGAGAAGAGGGTTCTGAATTTTTGTGGGAAGGTAGTGGGTGCTTTGATGATGGATAATGTCTGGGTTAGGATAATTTTTGTCAGGTGGTGTGGATATGGATTCATAAGGATTAGAAAAATTATAAAGGTGGTCTATATTTAGAGAGGTTGGAGGAGGCTCTGAAGTATGCAAGGGTGAAGGTTTTGGACTGTGGATTTGGTTATTATTAGGAGGGGAATGGAAGGGGGCAGTATTAGAAGTAGAAGAGGGCTCAGAGGGAGGTGGTAATGGGGTTGGTGTCTCTCGAGTGGTGAGTGTGGGAAGAGTGGGAGGGAGGGGGGGGGGGCGTTAGGTGATTCAAAATTTTGGCTTTGTGGTTTAGAAGTCAATAGGGGAGGGTCATGGGTAATATTTAAATAAGGGTTGGGGACCATACAGTTAAGGTATTCTAAGGTAGTGTGTGTCTGAGAGGGGTTGGTGGAGAGGTAAGGTGTGGGATGTGATGGGTGTGAAGGGGCCGCCGAACGGGGAGGAACTGAGGCGGGTGGAGGTTCAATGGAAGAGCTGGTGAGCTTGTGGAGGTCTGCTTCATCTACACCGATGCAATCAGGGAGGTCTCCGATCTGGAGTTGATTGACTGAGGTCCTTTCATAGAGGAGAAGTGTGAGACCCTGAGCTTCGGTCCATATGGAAGCTTTATATCTTCCAAGGCTTGAATCGCCTTTTTCCTGATGTCAAGAGAAAGGTTATCCTCTATTTGTCTCTTTATTTTCAAAAGCTCATCACAATTGGGGGCTTCATGATCAAGACAACCACATAGGGCACAAAAGGATGGGAGTCTTTCATATTTGAGAAGTATCTGCATCTTACTTCCATCAGGTAAAGGAATGTGGAGGTATTTAATTAGCGGGGCATTGATAGAGAGTTCAACCCTAACCCTCACAAAGAATCCTCCTTTAGAGTCATTGATATCGACATCTTTGACATCCCCTAAAGGGCTTTCAAGCTGACTGAGTGCAGATCGACACCTCCATTCAAGAGGTAGATCATGGATCTGGACCCATAATACAGTTGTATCGAATTTGTAATTTGATGGGCGGGTGTTGGGTTTGACTACTGTTGTGAGGATCAGATGACCATCCAAATGCCATGGTGCCCTATTAAGAATGAATCTCAAATCTGCTTCAGAGGTGAAAGTCGCAAGCCATCTACCCTCTCCCACTTCCAGAATAGGAGGGGTAGAAGTAGCCCACACTTTACTGATGACTTCAAGGACAGCTTTAGGTCTCACCTTAAGTCTTGTGAGGATTTTGAAAAATAAGCTTTTCTTCCCGTTCTGATGGGTCCCCATATTTTTAAGAGTTAAGCTCACTTCAGCTATGGCTGCTTCTTTGTTTAGTAGGTTGCGCATGCCTTGCAGAATTTCAACCTCTAGATTTTTCATGTCTGGCAGACTAGTCGATCCCGAGAAAATGTTCACAATGTGCGGGTGAAAATGTGGTGAAAGGGTCGGTGAATGGGTTGTATGAGGTGTGTGAAATGTTTAATGAAGTGTGTGAAGTGGTTGATAAGACAATGCAAGGGGGGAGAGCATGGAGAGTATATTTCAATGCTTTAATTATGGAAGGGGTAAGTGTATGCAGGGCAAAGAGAACAAGCATTGAAGGCAACAAAACTAAACTAACACTACCTTACTGGCAGGAAGGATACTCCACTCTGCGAGGGAAACTCTCACCTTTGTACTTGGAGCAAGGAACTGGGGTTGTGGGGATGATGCTAGACAAATTTAGAGTTATTCATGACATTAATAGCCACTCTACTATCTTCGATAACCTTCAAATGAGAGTTACATGTGACTTTAGGTAATAAGTTACCGACCATGAAGAAATATGAATGAATAAAAAGCGTAGTGAAAGTCCACATCCGTAGTTGTGATAGCAGGGACTTTTATACTTCTCATAAAATCTAAATATGTTTACTTTGCATTAATGAGAATAAAAAATCCTAATAAGAAAAAATTTACTTTCATTATACTATTCTAACGTCCATCAAAATATTGTAATATGAACATAGACGAATATTGGCAAATCACTAATGGAATTTCATGCTGAGCTGTTTTTTATGTTGCTTAATAGATAATAGATAATGTTAGTTAAGAAGTCCCATGAACAAATTAACCACAATATCTTGCTCTTTATGCTTTGTACCTAACTTGTCATATAATCATCACAATCATGCTTCATACCTAAATTACAAAAATCCTCACAAAAAAAAGTTAGAATATGTTCATAGACTGATCATTGATTTAAATACCGACGGCATGCCGTCAGCAAGGTCAGTTTTGAAAAACAACCATGCTGATATGATTTCAGTGTCAAAAGCATGCCACCGTGCCGCAGCCGGCAAAATGCTCACTCTCCCTCGTCCCCCTCACCTGTACAGGAACTTGGCAGGGTTGTAGGGCGTGCGGCTATCGGAGAACACCGCGGAGTAGATCGCGTCGAGATCGCACACGACCTTCCTGTCGTCGCCCTCGCCGCCCGCCTTCTTCCTCTGCTGCGGCTTGGAGACGTAGGGGTTGTGGCGGTTGCTGAGGAAGTAGTTCCTCAAGGACGGGGTGTGGAGCAGCGCCCGCAGTACGGAGTTCATGAAGCAGGTGCTACCAACGTTGTTGAGCCCCACGGGACCCTGCGGCCCGACTCGGTGGCGGCGGTGTCGGGGCACCACAGTGGGCTGGAGCAGCAGTCGAGGAGGCACTGCTCCCTGGGGGTTGGGGTCTAGGGGCGGAACTCGACCAGTCGCCTCCTCTTGGGGGGTGTGGGGGGAAGGGGGATGGAGGCGGTCTGGAATTGGGAGGTGAGGAGGACGGCGGAGTCGAAGTCGGGGTCGTAGACCTGGTCGCGACAGGCGAAGTAGAAGAGCTCGACGCGGTGGACTTCGAGGGTGAGGGTGTGGGGAGGGGAGGAGGGGGACTGGTAGAGGTGGTCGGGGGCGTGGAGGGGGCAAGAGAGGCAGAAGTAGAGGCGGGGTGGGGAGGAGGAGGGGGGCAGAGGGGACAGCGGTGGGGGAGGTCGAGGTGGAGCTCGACGCGGCCGAGGGCAGGGGGTTTGGGGTGGAGGAGAAGGTGGAGGGAGAGGAAGAGCTGGAGGTGGGGGCAGGGAGGAGGGATGGAGGGGGAGGAGGACATGGGGAGGAAGGTGGTGGTGGTGGTGGAACCGCAGGGTCAGTGGGCCCCGCGGACATAGAGGGTGGGGAGGGAGGGCGGGGGAGGCGAGAGGGCTATTTGATTTGGGTGTAGTGGGGGCCCCACCTTGTTAAGAGATGCTGTGTGCTTGTGTAGGTATCCATAGGGTCGGCAAGCACTACCGATGCCGTAGGATGCTTAACATATAGGGATTCCCACCAAGGGCGTGTGCTTGTGCCGATGCCGATGCAGCCCACCTTGTTAAGAAATGCCGATGCCGATGCCGATGCTGTGTGTTTGCTGTAGACTGCCACTGCCATCTCTTCCGCTCTGCTAATGCCACTGTCACTGTCATCTCTGCTGCTGCTTCAGGCTGCAGCCTGCATCGTTACTTATGGAACTTCTCACCTTCTTGGTGGTGGACTTGTTGCCTGCTGGGAAGGTGGGGGAGCGTCTCCCTGTAGAGGGTGGCCGCCACACATTTAGGATTTCCTCCGATGATGACTCTTTTGGAGGGAAGGGGAAAGGGGACAAAGGTAACGGGAGATCATGCGGTGCCAGTGCCCGCACTGGCTGGTAGCATGATGCAATGGCCAATGTGAATCGGGTGGGGTGGGAATTAAGGTGTGTGCACTGTGTGGTGAATGGTGGTGGATCTGGTGGTGGAGGAGAATGGGTAAGAAATCCATAAAATATTTATCGACAATTTGCATAGTAAACAACATCGACGGACGTAATCGTAAATTTATCGAATCAAATATTTGCACAGTACGTCACCGACCGACGGATATAATCACAAAAAATCCATAAAATATTAATCGACGATTTGCACAGTACGTCACCGACGAACGTAATCGTAAATATACCGAATGAAATATTTGTACAGTACGTCACCAACTGACGGACGTAATCATAAAAAATCCATAAAATATTTATCGGCAATTTTCATAATAGACATCACCGACAGACGTAATCGTAAATGTATCGAATCAAATATTTGCACAGTACGTCACCGACCGACGGACGTAATCACAAAAAATCCATAAAATATTAATCGACAATTTGCACAGTACGTCACCGACGAATGTAATCGTAAATATACTGAATGAAATATTTGCACAGTACGTCACCAACCGATGGACGTAATCATAAAAAATACATAAAATATCTATCGACAATTTTCATAGTAAACATCACCGCCGGACGTAATCGTAAATGTATCGAATCAAATATTTGCACAGTACGTCACTGATCGACGGACGTAATCACAAAAAATCCATAAAATATTAATCGACGATTTGCACAGTACGTCACCGACGAACGTAATCGTAAATATACCGAATGAAATATTTGCACAGTACGTCACCAACCGACGGACATAATCATAAAAAATCCATAAAATATTTATCGACAATTTTCATAGTAGACATCACCGACGGACATAATCGTAAATGCATCGAATCAAATATTTGCACAGTATGTCACCGACCGACGGACGTAATCACAAAAAATCCATAAAATATTAATTGACAATTTGCACAGTACGTCACCGATGAACGTAATCGTAAATGATCAAATAAAATATTTACACAGTACGTTACCGACCGACGGACGTGATCATAAAAAATGCACAAAATATTAATCGACGATTTACACAGTATACGTCACCGACAGACGTAATCATAAATGTATCGAATCAAATATTTACACAGTACGTCACTGACCGACGGATATAATCATAAAAAATCCATAAAATATTAATCGAAGATTCGGATAATATACGTCTCGCGTTGCACTCATTGATAGCGGATGGACTTAATTATAAAAATCACATAAATTATTCGAAATGATTGGTTATAAATATCGACTATCAGTTGCTGCAATTCACACTCACAACCATAGACACATCGATTAACCTCACAATTCCAATTTAGAGTTAGTGATTTGCTGCTGCCTACTGTTGCCTATCGATTACTGATAGATGCTGACTCGCTGAGTCAGTGAGTTGCTGTGGTGAGACAGTTTCTTTCAAAAATTGAGCAGAAGGTTTCAGTTATAGCTTTCGTACCTTTTTTCCTACCTTTTTTTCGTTTATGGTAGTATTCATTATCATTTTTTAACTATCATATTTGTCAAGTTCTAAATTTAATAATACACAATAACAAATAAAGTAGTAACCACTTATAAAGTACAATACATACTAGCCCCATGCTTTCCAACAATAAGGCCCAACAACTACTAATACTCATCAGTGAACATATATATTAGACTTTCAAAAAAGTACGATTAGACCCAAACCTAAAAAAAAGTAGACGTGCCAACTAAGTTGGATAATTGTCTAAGTCATGTTAGACTTAATTGGATCATTCTGGGACCTTGTCTACTTGGACCAACCGGTGACAAGACGGGTCGGTGCGGTAACCACGTTAACCTCTAGTGGTGTCCCGCCGTGCGGGGTGTCCTAGGGGGTCCCACCTATCTGGCCGGCCAGGTAATTCAAGGGTTGGGGTAATCCAATCGGATCTAGTAGGACTTGGATTAGATACAAAATGTGTAGCCATTTAAGGTAAATTTTTCTCGCTTGTTTGAATTAAATAGGGACAGATACGTCAAAGGTATAGTATGATTATATAATGATTATGAATTATGAAGTAAATGTAATGTAGCTGTGCAGAATCAATATGTTTGGAAAAGGCAAGGCTATTGTTGGAGGAAGTGGGAGCAGAAACGTCAAAAAGGATAAGGAAGACATTGGATGATTGTATTGCACCAAAGTGATGGATGGAACCAAACCTATGACAGAATGTAATTTTTGTGGAAAACAGCTAAAGGGTGGTGGAATTACACGATTCAAGCATCACCTAGTTGGTGATGATAAGAATGTTATAAAATGTGAGGATTATCCAGATGATGTTCGTGATTTGATTGCTGAGTCAATGACGTCAATGCGAGAGAAGGATAAAACAGAGGTCAAAAGAAGCAGTCCGTGAGGCCCTATTTGGTAGTTATAAAGATTATTACGATGTAGACTCTGACTCGGATGAAGACTATGAATATCCGAGTGATGTGGAGGCTGATCCAAGGAGGAGGAGACAATTCAGACAAGCAATGAAAGACTCACTTAAAAGTGAGCATGAACGACAAGCCCTGGCAGGTGATCGAAGAGCACAGAGCATGAGGTATATAGATGCTGGTGGTAGTGGCTCAAGTTCTAGACTACCTCCACACCCATCCAAAAAATAAAAAATGGGTTTACGTAGTTTCTTTCGATCTGGTAGCACTAAGGGGAGCCTGGGGGGAAAAGCAGATCCAAAACAGAAAACCATTAAGGGCATGTTTGGGAATGCAAGGGAAAAGGTTGGTAGAGCAGTCACGAGCTTAGTTTCGGCTCATGGGCTGCCAGCTAACATTGCAGACGGGCCATGGTTGCAAAATGTTATTGACGTCAGTGCTCAATATGGAATTGGAGTTAAGGCTCCTACAGCATATGAAATAATGAACAAATACATGCTTATGGAGAAGGCAGATTTAGCTGAGTATATTTCTGATTTGAAAAGTATGCGGCCCCATTATAGAGTTACACTGATGACAGATGGTTGGACTAGCTATACAAGGAGGCAAATCATTAACTTCCTTGTATATTGTGATGGATGATCCATTTTTTTGAAATCCGTCGATGCATCGGATAAAGTAAAAGATTACAAATACCTTTATTCCATATTGAAGGATATGATTAATGAAGTCGGGAAGGAACATATTGTTCAAATTATTACGGACAATGGCAGCAACTTCAAGAAGGCGGGAGAAAAGATTATGAAATCAAATAAATATGAAATATTCTGGGCGCTATGTGCTGTACATTGTATAGATTTAATTTTGAAAGACTTTGGAAAGAGGAAGTCAATTCCGTCTGTTATGGATAAGGTCCGATCGATTATATCATTTATTTACAATCACAGGCATGTCTTGTCGTTAATGAGAGAGCATTGCAATAGCGAATTGGTGCGTCCTGAGATAACACTATTTGCTACAAATTACATTGCCTTGCAAAGTATTGCAGACAATAAAGTTGGATTAAAGTCAATGGTTAAATTCTATCAATTGGTTTGCCATGGCAAAAACTAGGACACAAGGTGGGAAGGATGCAGAGGACTTGATAAACAATTCACGATTTTGGGATGATTGTAGCCGCGTTACTCGTATTATGGAGCCCGTCGTATTAGTTTTGAAGTTGGTGGATGGAGATAAGAAACTAACGATGGGCTACATATACCAAGCACTAGAAATTATGTATGAAAAGGTGGAAGAAGCAGTGAGAAGGTCTAAAGAGTCATTCTTAAAGATAATAAGAGAACGAAGGCAAAGCATGCTATCCTACCCGCTCCACCTTGCCGGTAAGTATATTTCATTATAAATTTATCTTATTCAAATAATTTTGTATTATTTTAACTATTTATCTTTTATCATAGGCTATTATTTCAACCCAAAATTTAACTATAACTACCACCTTGGCACACGCGAAAATCTCATTCAACCTGTGCAAAAAGTTGTTCAAAAGCTTTCTCCTACAACTGCTACGTAAATAGCGTGCATGAATGAGGTAGGCAAATTTAACTTGAAATTTGATGCTTAAATAAGATATTTGACATCTTCATGTCAACATGTTGTAGATTAAATTATTTAGAGAAATGATGGGATCTTTTGGGAGTCATATGGCACAACAGGCTATTAAGGCCACTCATCCTGGTAATAACCGACATCCCTTTAATATTTACTAATAATAATTTATTCTATAAAATCCAATTTTTGACTAGAATATGTTTCCTTATAGCAGAATGGTGGAATTTGTATGCAACGGAAGCTCCAAATTTACGTCAAGTAGCTGTTAAAGTGTTATCACAAACATCATCTGCTGGTGGGTGTGAAAGAAATTAGAGTACATTTAACCTTATCCATTCCAAAAGAAGAAATAAGTTTGGAATTGACAAGCTTAATGACCTTGTGTATATCCACTACAACACAAGGTTACGAATGAGGCACATTCAGGAGGGCTTTGATTTTAAAAACAAGGAAATGACCGATCCAATTGATCTGGCCTACATTTTCTGAATCGGAGATAATATGCTAGAAAGTTGGATAAATGACATTGGAGGAGAACCTGTGATGGATGTTAGGGGAAGGCCAGATCCAGAGCTATCAAAGAAAATGGGTGCTGATGTTGAAGGACATATGGTCAGATCTGGTCATCATACATTTCCTATAAGAGTACTGGATGAAGAGGATGAAGAACGACAGTTATCACAGTCTACTTCAACCTCAAAGGATGACTCAGATGATGGCTCAAATGCAGATGCATTTGTAATGGTAGAAGGATTTGGATCAGAAGGATCATCTGACAGAGGGAGATATGGTGGTCAAGTGCAAACTAAGGGTGCTACAGAATATGACGAACGACACACCAATATCCATGGCGAACATATTCCAAGTCCAAGTCCACCAGCCATGGATTACGAGGGATATCCAAGTCACGATGCCTACATGGAGGATTTGAGCTCCTCAATTGGTTCCATGAGCATTAGTGATCAATTTTTTGGTTCTTCAGCACTTGGATATGGATATGACATGGGATCATACGACACAACACGTGAGACGGGATCTTCGTATGCTCAACCATTCTACCTGCAATCATTTGCACCACCACTGCCTTCATATAATTATCCATCATATTTATACGCTGAGTCTGAAAATGTTGACACTTCTGGGACTAGGATTGGGAGTGAATATTCTTACTCATATGAGTATGGTATGATCCAAACTTACTTTCCTCAGCAGTTCTAACCCCAAGCTCTCCCTCAAATGCTAAGATCAGAATCATCACAAGATGATTCTAGAATAACAGGATTCTCACAAACACGTGCAACTAATCGTGCACGTGGACAGCGTGACAGACCATACACAGATAGTAGATTTCCTCGTCTTGGGATTTTTGTTAGTATGAATGAACATGAATACAGACAGCACATAATGGATTACCAAATAATGTATTCATATATGTCTTGGAAGGATTACTGTGAATACATTCAAAGTATTCATCGACACAATAGTCAACAATGGTATCAATCAAGTGGTGATAGTACCTATGATAAAGATATGCATCCAGCAAGACACTCTTGGTTCCGGTGAAATCTGCCTTTCAAGTTCCAAGTCCTGACTTCCGATACATCATACATCAAGACATTGCAGTTTTAACTTTTACTTTGAAAACTATACAACATGACCTCGACATGCCCACGACATGCCCTCGACATGCCCTCAACATGCCATCGAAATCATCCATCGAAAAATAGGCATTTCTCCGGTATGCCCTCGACATGCCCACGAAATGCACACTTACAATTTCATCGGCACGATGTTGAAATCGGTATTTCGAACCTTAAGACAGATAAATCACAATGTAAAGGTGGAATTTCATGGTGACCTACATTTCAGGTTGCTCAATGAATACTTTGGGTATCAAACCCCTTGAATCATTATCTACAATATCTTGCCCTTTATAGTTTGTACCTAATTTGTTCTATGATCATCAAATCATGCTTAACACTTAAATTACGATTATGACTAAACATACCTTCCTTATGTTACAACTTGAAATCTAGATCACTCATGTGTTTGGTTAGTAAAATTATAAAAGTGGATTAACCAGAGCACTTGGGGAAAAGTGAAATAAATAGGAAAATTAAGGAATTTCGATGTTTGGGTCATCAAGTGAAATTAGGGTAAGGAATGAGAAATTATTACGAGGAATAAAATAATTTTACCTTGAATTTATTTATTCCATAATTGAGTGTTTAATTTCAAAATTAACTAATTCCAAAATTAACCTTGCTAGACACGAAATAAACTACACAATTCCACGTAACAGACACCATCTCAAGGAGTAAAAAAAACACTCCAAGTAGATATCATGAGCTTATGCTACAAGAATGCAGGACAACATATAAAATCTTATGAAAATGTTTCGCACCCATTAAAAAGGATCTAGTTATTGGTATAACGATGTAGAAAGATCAAGCAAACATGGACATATATGACATGGGATTGCATTAGTGGAGCGCAGTGGGCGAGTGGAGTCATCAGACAACAAAAGTTAGCATGTACTCTAGAAAGATGGCAGAGCATTACATTACATGAAAAGCAAGAAGAAATACTTCAAAGTGATTCATCAGCAACTTCATTACCTTGGCTACCTCTTCCTAATCTACATTTGGTGCAAGTCAAGGAGCTATTGGAATGGATAGATAGCATCCTTGGCGAAGCGAACGTACTGATGAAAACAAGTCTACACCACCTATGTCCCATTCGTCATCTCCCACACCAACACCACCCCCCCCCCCCCCCCCCCCCCCATTAGTTAAGGCAGGTGTATATCTACTACTGTAAGTAGTCTCCATGTGACAGTGGATGACGGGCCTGCCAGATGGCGTGTAGGTAAAAAGTTATGCAAATGATGCAAGTGTAAGACATCTTTGTAATCGATGAGGTAGTGAAACTTATAGATTGCCCATTAAAAAGCATGCTAAGAAAATCACCTTAAGCATGATTTCCCACGCATGCTTATTATTATTATTATTACTTATTTAAGAGAACTTTCATTTATAAGCGTTTGAAAATCATATAAGTGATGCAAGATATAAGGGTTAGGAAAATACCGATATCCTCCAAGGGGAAGATAAACAAACACAAAATTTCGACACAAGTCTAAAAAAAAATAAAGAAGAAACATTACAAACATGAAATTCAAGCAAAGATAATAAGACCATCGTCTCATATTCGTAAATACACAATGCTATTAAGAGAAATCCCTAAACTTCAACCCTAATGAGAAATCCGACAAATTCGAGCACCGCAACCAATCCAAGTACATCTCGATCGTAATATACACGGTATCTCGCATGACTCCCATAAACAAAACCCCAACAAGGAACTACTACATCCCCCGAGGGGAAAACAACCAACTACAACATAAAACTAAAGCCTGAACAAAAAATGGTCGAACCAATATTGTAGCAAGATAACGACTACCAAGGCACGACCCAGGCATCGAACAACAGATCCACGGAGCAAACCCCCGGGACCAAAAGGAAAGCAGGCCAATAACATAGACAGCACACAGAAAAGAACTAAACAATCCAACAACCGAGAAACCGCAAGGACTAGCAAACACCGCCCACCGTCGCCGCCGATTGTGCCGCCACATCGAAGCCCAGGCACAGCAACCTTCGACGCTGGACCCGACAACAACCGCAGTCTCGACCGCCTCGTGTGACCAGAACACCGCCACCTGCTCCAACCATGACACCCAAGCGTCCACGACGACGACCGCTGCCCCGACCACGACGAACCTCCACGACTGACAACCACGACCATCGGCCGTGACAATCGATCGCCGCGTTCGTCCACGGTCGGAGCTCAACCATCAGCCGTGACGCTGCCACCACGGTGAGCCACAACGAGCGACGCCGAGCTGTTGCACGTCGACAACCGGCACTCGATCGTCGAGCAAGTGTAGTCCAGAGGAGGGAAGGAAGGTCCGAAAGAGCGAGGGAATGGGAGCGATCGATCGGAGATGGCCAATCGAGGCCCCCGAGGGAGCAAAACGAAGTCTCTTAAGCAAGGGCCTCTTCCCATCCTTCGCGATAAATTTTGTATAACCAGATTTTCATTTTATGTTCCTAGATATACACATAAGCATCGAATATATCTATTGGGTCAAAACCACCCCCTTCTGTGTACCCATTGGTCTAGTTAGGCTTAAAGGGCTAATAACGTAATCATCCAAGCTCATTGAGCAAATTTCACATCTTCAACCTCCATTTGAGATTTTTTCCGAAATCAAAAAGTATGATTGTGAATTAATTTTTAACCTGTCATTAAAAAATTAAAATTATATTAAAATTTTATCACTTAAAAAAATTATTATAATAAAAAATGTAAAAAATAAATAATGAAACATACATGATAATATGTGTTGATTTTTGAAATCAAATTATATCAGTTAAAAATTAAAACACACAATGGTGTATTTTAGTCTTTCAAATACTAATTGAAAAATAAAATAAACCACGTGTTAAAAAATACATTGTCTCTTGTTCAAAGAAAAAGTCTCAAATTCTAATTTACAAAATCAAAATATACCACGTGTTGCAATATGTGTTGCAACGAATATGCTGATGTATTTTGATTTTCAGTTGGTATATTTAATCTTCGATCAGTGGAAAATCAAAAATACAAATTGGAAATCAAAATATACTATAAGTTGTAAAATACATTACCTGATGTATGTTGATTTTGAGTTGGTACTTTTGATTTCATTGCAAAATATATTACTTGGTATATTTTAATTTTAAACATATATAATTTGATTTTAAAAATTAAAATATAACAAACGTTGTAAAATACATAGTAACTTATTTAAAGAAATAATTGGAAAAGGGATATATAGGTGTTCAATTTTAATTTTAAAAATTAAAATATATCAAACATTACGAAATACATTACATTTATCCAAAAAAAAAAAAAAAATTGTTGCTTCCAAATACCTCAATTGCCATAGACGTCCTACAGTGAGAAAGAACAAATACAATATCCATTTTCGCCGCTTCTTTGGATATACACAACCTGATCCCGGTATCCAAGAAACATAATCATAAAATTAAATATTGTAAGATATGCCATACAACCATAAAACGGGTAGTGACAAAGTGGTAATCCTCCTACTCGACGTCCCGCTGGTCGTGAGATCATCAAGTCCCATCACCAACATATCTTCTACAAATTGGGAAATGTCATTATCGAATTATAAAAGCCTACCGTTGCTTTACTTGGGATTTGCAAATACAGACCCTATATTTTTACTATTGCAAGTGTACTCCTCAGAGACTTCAGGCCAATAAAAAGGACAAAAAATATTTCTCATATCCGGATCACCAAATATCGTCTCCAAGCCTCGTAAGAGTAAAGCATCAAGCCATCTTGCGTATGGCTAAAAATTTGGATCTAATCCTAAACTAAACCAAGTATGCGAAACCTCTCGTTCCTTACTACATACGCTCAACCCTATCATGTCAAGTTATTTCATCAATCATTAGAAAACAATAAACCATCTCAAACACATTTAATACGCAAATAGTCAACTAAATGCCAACCATGCTTCAACATGAAGGTGACCTACAAGGCTCTCTTCCGAAGCACCTCACAAATTTTATGATCTCAATAGGTCCGCCTAGCTAGTGCCTACAAGAAAAAGTTGAGATCAAGGTATAAATTCTGCAGCAACAGTCTCCAAAGACGGTGTCAAAGATATTAGAGTAATTAATTTGTGAAAATTTGTTAGGGATAATTTTTGTTAGAGATTTATTTCATATGTTAGAAGATTATGTTAAACTTAAGGGAACAATTATCATCATTTATCTTGAGATTTACAATACTATTTCTTATTCCTTTAATCTCTAACACGATATTGAAGCAGTGATTTTATATCAGTGTTTCATACTTACTTCCCTTGTATTTATTTCTTCTACTGCAAAAAAAAAATACAAAAAAAGAAAAAAAAAGGGAAAAAAGGCTACTCTTGTTTCACTAAAGTCCTAGGAGCAAGTTCCTCAATGTTGCCACGCGTTGCCATGCCCTCCGATGAAGGCCTACCACCCTCCTCTTCGAGCAACCTCTTCTAGGACCTCTCCTCTCCCATTCTCTCCCTTCTCCTCTTGATCAACATGGTGCCACCCTTGACCAATTACTATATCGCCTCCTATGCTTCCATGGCGCTGGCATTAACCTCTAAGGCTTTGACAACACCCCCTCTTATGTCACCTGACCTACCAGCATACTCTGGTGGCCAACCATCACCACCAAACCCTTGGTTGCGTCACCTAGCAACACTTCTTTAACCACCAACATCGCCCAGCATGTTGTTGGTCCCTTTTATGGGCTTCCATGGTGTTGCCCGACTTGACTTGTGCCTCTGGTGGACATGCAACTGCTTCTCTGTCTCTGCTGTGCCACCCATAGCCTCTTTGTCAACTTGCAGCATCACCCACAACCTCTTCATTGATCTGTAGTGTTGCCATCATCTCCCATAATTTGTATGTTGCTCTTTGTTGGGCTTCACCAGTGCAGCCTTGCTCTTCAGGTGGCTCAACAATAAATTCATGACCACATTAGCGATTTGAATTCTCAACTCTACATTGGTGGTGCACGTTTACCCACTTACGTGTTCTTCATTTATAATGGCAGATACAAACTCCTCTACTATCACTTTTGAGGCTAACATCTCAACCTCCATGCTAGTTCAGGGAATTACTATTAAACTATCTAAGTTCTCAAATTATGTTATTTGGTCATGCACATTTGGTATATTTGTTAGGGGATAGGAGAAGTTACACGTTTTAACATATAGGGCTCTTGAACTAAAGGAAGCAGCCAAGTACAAGAAGTGGGAGAGGGACAACTATTTGGTGATAAACTGATCAATGAACAACATTGACCCAATTATTACATGAATATGTGCTACAAGAAAACAACGAAAGAGATTTAGGAGACTACAGAAAAGAGATACTCTCTGCAGACGAGCAGTTCTTATCAAGCATACATATATAGGTGTATATGGAATACCAATTAAGGTAACATACCCTTGGTTGGGCATTTCTCTACTTTGAAGGTTTTATTTGAGGAGCTTCTCATATTTCAACCTACCTACTATGATAAGCAGGTTACTAAGCATGTAGAGTGGCAGGCATACACGTTTCTAGATGGCTTCACACCACAATACTAATTCGCTTGAGACTTAATTCTATCCATCGACCTGGTGCATGATCTCAAGGTAGTATATAGTTGCCTCCAGAAGATTGATGTTGATATGCCACTTGTTGCTCCCATTGTTATGACTAATACCTCTACTCATGTGGCCTTTGGTGGGAGAGATGATCATTCTGATAGTTGTAGATAAGATTGTCATGCCTACTCTCCCTATGTTTATTGTCAATGACCTAATTACTCTTCAAATCATTGCTGAAAAATGTTCAACAAAATCACATGGGCAATTAGACTTATATTGTCAAGTCTCTTGCTACTAAGGCCGCCATAGAACAATCTCTTCTACCATTTACTACAAAGTAGATAGGTCGTTTGCAACATTTACTAAGGAGCGAGCCCTCTTCCTCTACTATTGCTATTGCCATAACACTTGTGGTTGAGACTACTGCAATTACTTCTAGAGCACCCAATTCTACTACCACCTATCATGAGGGTTGTGATGACTAGTAGGGGATTGAACAAGAATTCTTGTTTCCCTCTAACTACCATTGCTACTATTATTACAACCCTACTATTGTCATACTACTGCAATTATAGTTGTCTTGCTGCTGCCGTTGCTGCTGCTTCTACTACTACTACTGGTATTTCATGTTTGAGATCGCCTCCCACTACTTACCTGCTATTGCAATTGCTATTTCTGCTATAACCACTACCTGCTCTTTCGATCTACTACTTGTTCTTCCAGAAGACTACATTGCGGAAGAGTTCAATTTTGTGTAATAAGTTAACATTGCACATTCCAGCTTGCTGGAGAGTGTTAGATATTAGAGTTAATTTAGTAAAGGTTGTTAAGGATAATTTTTGTTAGAAATTTATTTTCCATTTTAGAAAATTAAATTAAAATTTGAAATAAGAGTAGTGCTCTAAATAAAAGGACCAACACCCTTCATTTATTTTAAGATTAGCAATATTACTTTCTATTCCTTTGATCTCAAACGGACAGAAATTAAGTTAAAAGCTTTTTTTGATAACCAATAAATTGTTGCACACCTCGGACTTCGTATGAAGGGCCCGTATTAAACTAAAGTTATCTTGTATGTTTAATATAGAGGCCATGCATCCAAGAACAGAAAATATATTGCAGTCTTTACAGGACTTGGTTAGAACTTAAAACTGAAGTACATCTGAAGTCCTAAAGGTTTTACGTTAATCCTCCTCAATTGCACCACCATTTCCTTCCAACGCCTGTTTCTCCTCCTGTTGTTTTACTGCAATTGAAAAACATACTGAGAACAGAAAAACATCAGGAATCTTTTCAAATAATGCAAGGATTGATACAGATACTGACAGTAAAGTTGATATATTGCCTTCTGGGTGCGCCTCTCAAGCTTGTCAAGCTTCTTCTGTATATCCCTTCTTAGGTCCCAATTCGGTTTCTTCGGTGCAATGTTCAGAAAAGGATCCTGCAATTTCAACAAGCTAATAAAAGCACGCTACCACTATAAACAAGAATCTGAGCCTGCTTTGATACAAAAAAAAATCAGTTCTGTTCAACATCGTCTGTATGACATCTTTTCAAAATCATTACCTGAAAAACCTTGGGTATCTGTAAAAGAAAAAAAATGTGTTTCTAGGATGTATTCATCTTGGATTTGTTTCTTTCTTTCTAACCATACGTTATTGACCACCAAGGATCAGAAATGTTCATCTAGATAAACCCTAGAAGAGACAGACAAACGAAGGCCACGTTTAATAGAAACCAGGAGACCTCGTGCATCTAATCTGTCAATACCTCAATTTTTTCAGGTACTGGATTTAGAGCAACAGGATCTTCAAACTTGGGTAAAACTGGAGGTGCCAGCTTATGCTCCTGAAGTTGTTTGTCATTGGGAACATAATTCCTAAACTTCAAGTTAAGCTTCCTGCAGAATTTTACAAATCCAGTTCGTCAGTTAGAATGAAGTAACAGAAAAGAGTTTTAAATGCAATCCCCCCCTCCCCCAAGTAGGTTCACAGCCTTAACAAGTTGCAAAATACAAATAACGAGAAAGATCTTTGAAGTCTGCACACCACAAACAATGAACAGGAAGTCCTTGAATAATTTATGGCAGCAAGAAGTTTTCCAACAAAGACTATTACCCAGAGTTTTCATCAATACAATGGGATGTTAAGGCTTGTGTTGATAAAGGCTTTCTGATGGCTTAATCTCACTACCTTCAAGACCTAGCTCCAGAAAATCCTTAAAAAAATCAAAAAGCAAAATCCTGCATGTTCCCTTTTATTTTCAGGACTGATCCACATATAGGCAGCCTTCTATTCTCTTCAATAAAAATAGAAAAACAGGTGACAGTGAAAACAGACTCATTACTAACCACCAAATGATGCCGACTTCTTAACTTCTTAACACAATGACCCATAATTTCACCATGATTAAGGACAACTTGAAGTCCTTCTCAAGGATCGCTATTTGCTTTTTAGATTGCTCTTCACATATTACCATGTGCCTAAGCAATAAAAATTTCACTGGTGAAGCAAGGAAGGACCTTATTCAATAGACGGGCATAGATCTAAATGCACATTGATCATATCACCCACTTAGGAGAAATGAATCACATAACTTTTATTCTCTAATCCTATCTCTTTTTATTTAGAGAGAGACGTGGGAGCAAAATTACACTACAACCACATGAATAAAATAAAAACTACAAGCATCATATAACACCAATAAACTAAATAACACACACAATTAACTAGACTACATAACACTTCCTCTCAAGCTGGAACATATGTATCAATCATGTTCAGCTTGGACAAACATGTATCAAATAGGGATGTAGCCAGTGACTTAGTAAAAATATCAGCAGCCTGAGCCTCTGAAGTAACCTAGGAAGTAAAGAAAAACCCCTTCTAGATCAAATCTTTGTTGTAATGGCAGTCTACCTCCACATGTTTAGTGCGCTCATGAAACATAGGGTTGTTGGCATGTAAGTGACAGCTCTGTTGTCACATCGCAGCTCAATAATCCCATCAATCTGTATATGTAGATCACTCAGCAAGGATCTCACCCACATCAACTCTACTGATGTCTGAGCCATAGCACGATACTTAGACTCGGCACTAGATCTGGATGACACAATATGTTTCTTGCTCTTCAAGGTGACCAGATTCCCTACAACATACGTACAAAAACTTGTGATAGATTTCCTGTCATCATGATTGCTTGTATAATCTGTGTTAGAATATCCAACTACTGTTATGGATGTCCCTCTAGTGAAAAGAAGACCCTGGCCTGGTGCTTTCTTCAAGTACTTGAGTACTATGGCTGCATCCCAATGTTGTCTAGTGGCCTCTCCATAAACTGGCTCAGCTTTCTTACTGTAGAGGAAATATCTGATCTAGTAATCGTCAAGTAGAGCAACTTCTCCATCGACCAGCAATACTATCTACTATCAACTGGCTCTGCATTACTGTCATAAAGTCGTACCTTAGGATCCATAAGAATATTTGCTGGTTTGGCTCCTAGCATACCTGCCTCCTTTAATACATATGGGGCATATTTCCGTTGAGATAGCACAATACCATGCCTACTATGGGCTACTTTTATCCCAAGGAAATATTTCAATGGCCCTAAATTCTTCATCACAAGCTAATTTGCCAGAGTCTGTTTGATCTCAACCACACGTACTATATCATCACCAGTGACAATCAAGTCATCAACATAGACCAAAAGAGCAATAATACCTTTCCTCATCTTCTTGATAAATAAAGAATGATTTGCCGACGATCTGGTGAACCCCACAGACTCTACCACTTGAGAGAGCTTCTGAAACTAAGCTCTTGAGCTCTGCTTGAGGCCATAAATGGCCTTATGCCATCTGCATACACACTCTCCCTAAACCTCATAACCAAGAGGTTGCTGCATGTAAACCTCCTCTTGTAAATTCCTATAAAGAAAGGCATTCTTCACATCAAGCTAGTGAAGATGCCAATCTCGCTGACCTGCCACTAAAATCAGAATCCTCATTGTAGATAGCCAAGCCACTGGTGAGAAAGTTTCAAAGAAGTCCACCCTATATGTCTGAGTGAAACCTTTGGCAACAAGTTGGACCTTGTAGCGTGCAACTGACTCATTTGGATTGTAACTGCAAACACCCATCTACAGGCAACTACTATAGTACCCTCCGATAAAAGTGTAAGCTCCTAAGTACCACATGAAGTAAGAGCAGCCATCTCATCCTCCATGACTTGACACTACTTTGGATTAAGCATCGCCTGCTGATAGGTGGCAAGGATAAATATGACAGAAAGAGTACGACAGAAGCTCTCAAAAGTTGACCCAAGACCATTAGTAGCCAAACTACCTGCAACAAGGTATCTGGACTCATAGGTGCGAGGTGCCCTCCTAATGGCAATAGGAAGGTCAAGATCAGTCATTTGCTCCTCTTATACTAGCCATGAAGCAGAAATATTGTCATCCAAACATCTATCGTCAGGGGGTGCCGTATCATCACTCTACAACCTATCTGTGGTTTCCTGAGGTGGAGAAGGTGGAGTCTCTGTGGCTGTTGTAGGTGGTATCTGGAAAGTACTGTGAGGCCGCTGATATGTAACAATAGGCTCAAAGAACTTAGTAAGACCCCTTGTAGTAAGGGGTAGAGATACGTATCTTCTCTAAAGGAACAGGAGGTATAGGCATTAGAGCCTCCGTAACCTCAGGAGATAAATCTTGGGCAATAGTAGAAAAATACGGAATAGACTTATGAAAAATAACTTCAGCACTAACATAGTACCTACCAATAAGAGGATCGAAGCATATGTATCCTTTCTGAATCCGTGAATATCCCAAGAACACACATTTGACTACCCGTGGTGCCAGCTTGTCTCGTCCTGGAGAAAGAAGGTGAACAAATGAAGCACAACCGAACATCATGGTGGCACATGAAAAAGCTCCTGGTCAGGATGCAATATATGCCAAGGTATTTGCTCATGAAGTACAGAATTGGGCATCCTGTTAATCAAGTAACAAGCTGTAAGAACTGCATCTCCCCAATATACTGGAGATACACTGTGATGGATCAATAAGGTCCATGCCACATCTAAAAGATGTCTATGTTTATTCTCAGCTACCCCATTCTGTTAAGAAGTATGAGGACAAGTGGTGCACTATCACATGAGATCTGTAGAAAGAAGGCAGTTTTGTGATGCACAACTCAAGTGCATTATCAGATCTCACTATTTTGATAGTAGCATAATATTGATTCTTAATTTCCACCACGAACTGTTCAATGATAGATCCAACATCAAATTTATTCTTCAATAGAAACAACCAGAATAGGCATGAAAAATCATCCATAATCACCAAGTAGTAATGGTGCTCCTGCCTATCTGGTATCTGATTTGGCCCCCACACATCCACGTGCAATAACTCAAACAAGGCTGTAGATCCAAGACAATTACTCACAGGGTAGGAGGAACAACAGTGCTTGCCCAATTGCCAAGTATCATAGCAGATCCGGGTAGTAGGAGATATATGTGGAATAACTCAATGAAGGATATCCAGAGAAAGGTGTCCTAGTTGGAAATGCCACTGAAATGCACTCTCAGGAGTAGAAGATATCTCTCCTTGGCACACAGATGCAAATGGAGTCTGGCTAGACGATAAACTCTCCTTTCTACACTGCCACTGCCAATCGCCTTCCCTGTTGACTTGTCTTGAATAATGCATCCCACATTATCAAAGATTGCCCGGTAATTAAGCTCCTTGGTAATCCTACTGACAGAGAGTAGGCTCATAGGAAAATTTGGAACATATCAAACTCTAGGTAATCTCAAAGTAAAGGTTACCGGTACCTCTCCCTGATCTTCTACCTTGAAGTGTCTTCCATCTGCAACCTGGACAATCCTTCCTCCTGGCAATGATTGGAGATGAGTAAAGTAATCCCGATCTCCACTGAGGTGTTGTAAGGCCCCTGAATCAACAAGCTACTCTGAACTACCCTGATTCCTGCCATGAGCAATAGAACTCAACTCGGTTGCACCTTTGAACCTACCAGGAAGATTGTGACATTGGAGTAATCGCTCATACTCACTCCGAACAATAGTCACAGTATCTTCCCCCAATCTCTGAGTGGTAGGAATATCACTGTTAATAGACTCAAGTTCTCATGCTTCCGTACCTTCGTAGCGGTATCCGATGACACCCCCGAATGCCTGAATGATGCCATTGTGCCTTTAGAGAAGGGGTAATGCTCTAAAGCCAAATCTAAAATCCTATTTTCAGACCATAATAGGCCACAAAACAGATCTGAAACAGTGTGTTCAGATCTAAATCAATCTGAAATCAGAGAAAAGAGGCATCTTGAACATGAAATCTAAGATCTATGGATCTTAGATAACATTTCAAGAGTCACAAGAACCCCTAAGATCTAGATTTAGCACATGCTAAGGCAAGGGGAAAGCCCTAACAGCACTTCCAAGGTGCTGGACCCCCTCGCCGGAGAAGAGAGACCCCAACAAGCACCACCAGACAACTGGTGTCGCTGCAAGCCTCTTGCGATCAGCCTACAATCCCGCCGCAAGCCTGTTCCTCTACCTCAAAGCCTACACATGATGCAACTGTTGACTCCAGAATATTCCTGTTCCTCAACCTCAAAGCCCCTCTTGTCCCATATGAAACTAGAACAGTACCTGGGATTAAGGAAAACAACAAAGGGAAGTTCCATTTGAGAATCATGCAACAATTCTTAATATCGTTGAAAACCACTTTGTTGCAAAAGGAGAGACTTATGGCTAGTCTTGCAACCAAGATAACCCACAGAAAGAGGGTTACACCAACCCCTAAAATCATGGCTTAACCTGGTTCAGTAAGGAGGTTACTTACCCCTAAAATCATGGTTAACCTGGGATAGACTTTCCTAGCCTTGGGTTGGGCTGAATCCCAGGTTTCCTAGATCCCAGTGTCAGATGTCCATGTGAAGCATGACAAAGTCGATGCCCTTGTGCCTGCAAGACCCTTGTGCTCCTCTACTAATCCAAGTGCATATTTTTTATCATGAGTGGAAGCCGCTAATCAGGAAAAAGGTGCAAGAAGAATTGTAATGATGTCTAATTGGAATTGATTTAGCTGAGAAGCCCATGGCAATTGCATATAAGAAACAACAATAAGGCAGCTATTGCTTTCATTAGAATGAATAATAACTACTTTTAATAGCATACAGCACTTTTTTTTGTATTAGTCTCTAATAAAATTTCTCAAGGACTCCGTGTGTAATTCTCTCTCAGGGGAATGATGCTTAGAGGTACTCCAAGCTCCACCGAATTTTCCTTGGATAAAAAAAGGAATCTACAGAAATACGCTTAGCAATAAATGCCAACAACATATCACAATTGCTCAAATGGTTGGTTGCAATAATGGGAGGATTATAGCAGGAAGGAGTCGTTGTCCCAACAGAGCACTCTTGTGATGTGATCTAGTTCTATAAGTGAAGGTTGATACAATATGAAAGCTAGGTATGTTATGTTGAAAAAGTGGCTTTGTTAGATACATAATTTTTTTTTGAAAAATGTTAGATACATATAATTGTGTGCATTTTTTTCTTTTCGGAAACAATTTAGGACCAATTTGAATGCAGGAAAAGGGTACATGTAATTGACCCAATTAATGCGGGCAAAGGCTTTGTTGCTATAGATGACTTGGGCTACATCAATCCGCCACTACCGTGCTTTGCCGTACAGGATCTTGTATAAAAATCAGCTTACAGCTTGATGATCGAAACCAATGCCAAATTCATCTGGTGATACAGATTACAATTGAAAATGGTGGTAGAGGGGGGGAGGAATGGAGAGAGCAAGCAAGAGGGAATAGTGACGGTCATTTGGGAAGGCACCACGCATCTAGTGTTTCCAATGTAGGGAGAGAGGTCACCATGCGGAGGGCTGCAGGGATCCTATGGCTTGCTTGTGGTATTGTAGGGTTGGTCATCCGCAAAGGACTTGCAGGAAGGTTCTGAAGGCGGGTGACCGTCGTAGCTCGTTGCCTTTGCCTCCTTCGGCCCCAGAGGTGGAGGTCGAGGCTTCATGGTCCTCAAAGTCTAAGAAGAATGGGGCTTTGTTAGCTCAACTTTGGTCAGTGAGGTTGCGGAGGGAAGACCTTCCTTGGTAAAGGTCTAGATGCCTCTTGCTGAGGTGCATGGATGGTTGGCCAAGCCTTCGTCGACCATCATTGATGAGCGTAAGGTGGTACTCTTTTTAATTGATGTACCTTTGATTAGGAAGTTGTGCTTCAACACGACCTCCATGTGGAGTGGGTCGGTGAGGTAGAGGCAATTGGCCGATTCGGATGGGGCATTGGAGGTCAGACCTCAAGGGAAGGCTCTCGTGAGGGTTTTTGTGGATGGGATTCTGCTTCATTAAGGTCGGTCAAAATGTGAAGGTCGTGGTTGGGACTTTTGGGAGGTTGAGGGCATGTGAGAACATGGCTTTAACCTCCTTGAACCTGAGAAGCGTCATCACCATAGTGGAGGTTGCGAGCAACCAAATGATGCCAAAAAAGATAGTCTTTAGGTCGGGGGAGTCTTCGTGGCCCCTTTCTCTCCGTTGGGAGGAGGCTAGGGGGAGGTTGAGGTCATACGTGGAGGTGATGACCTCATCGGTGAGGAGGTTGCCACTATTGGAGAGGAAACGCATTCCGGTGAGAGGACCTCCAAGATTCATACGAAAGATCTAGGTTCCGCAATCTCCGTAGGACAAGGGCGAAATAGGAGGAGCCATTTCGGGGATGGAGGAATCTTTAAGCGATGATGGGGGAAAGCCTTTCGTAAGGGGGCGGATTCTTCGAGGGATTTAAATATCCCACATTTGACTACTATTCCTCACGCAATGGCTTTGGTGGAATTGGACTTAGAGAACCAAATGATTTTTGCCTTTTGTATAGGATGGGCCTGGATCCCATTACAAATCCAGAGTATAGGTATGTATCGTTCAGACTTTCCTTGGATTGACAGCTTCATCCCTTTAGTTTCTTGTGTTCCTCCTCCTTCCTTGCCAGAACATTACGTGGTGGCTGGTGATGATCTCCTCCCTTGTGCAACAGCCTCAATGGTGCCAACGGATAGTTCTCTGGCACTCGATACAAATGTGGCAGGGTGTTACAAGTTTATCTGGGAAGGAAATGTGATTAGGCATGTCAAAGTGGTGGGAACCTTTGAATGAGGGAAGGGTTGGTCTACGTCACCTGCTGTGTCCAATGGTTCGGAGGTGGGGGGGTGCACATGGCACAAATAAGGCTCACATGTGGAATCGAAGTCCCTGGAGCCTGGTCATGTCGCTAAAGCTTCGAATAGCCTTCAGGGGTTAAACCTTGCAAAGGCATCCAAATGACAAGAAGGGCATCGTGGTGGTGTTGTATTGAGAGATCAAGGAGGTTGACGCAAAAGTGGCTCCTATAGTTGGGGCTCAACGTTCGATTTTGACAGGGGGTTCTTTAGTAAATGGTTGACATTTTATTGTGGAACATGAGGGGCCTTCGAAGCTTTGATCAACAGGAGGCTTTGCTTCTTATGCTCTAGAGTAGGAGGTCGATTTTATGATGGTGCAGGAAACAAAGTTGGAGTCTTTGGAGCCTTCTGTGAA
The DNA here is from genome assembly GCA_037157565.1 of Thalassia testudinum. NCBI lineage: Eukaryota > Viridiplantae > Streptophyta > Magnoliopsida > Alismatales > Hydrocharitaceae > Thalassia > Thalassia testudinum. Next base: position 82,975,455 of record JAZHRO010000024.1, read on the forward strand.
AAGGGATCTTGGTGGTAGGTCTTTTGACTCTTTTTTGGAGGTTGATTTGGTTGGAAGGTCCAGTGGAATGCTTATTATGTGGAAGGGGATTGATTTCCAGTTGCGCTCAAGCAGGTGATCCTCCTAGTGTTTGTTTGAGGTCTTCACTAGAATTTCTAATGGGATAGAACTTGTGCTTACTATGGTGCATGAACCATGTAATGATGGGGATAGACCACAATTTTGGGAGGAATTAAGGTAGTTGGGTAGCTTTGTTGATGGAAGGTCGTGACTTATTGGTGACGACTTCAATGCCACTTGACTTTAAAATACTGGCCTGATGGTAGGGGTGATTAGTCCTTGGAAGGGTTTGCAAATATAGTGGATAATCTAGAGTTGATTGATTTGTCGACTAGTGGAGTGCATTTCACATGGAGAAATATTGTTGGGGCAAACTCTAAAATTGATTGATTCCTTTGCTTAATTTCATTAGTTGAGCAGTTCTAGTTGGTGGAGATGCATGCCAAGCCAAGGCCGTTTTTGGATCATACACCATTAATGTGGGGCTCTAATGAAAATGCGAGATTCTTGTCATACTTCAAGTTTGACAAATCTTGGTTTTTGGAACTAAGTTTCAAGGAGATGGTCACAAAAGAATGGAATAAAGGGCAGGTCTCTAGGCCAACAACAAAAACTTTTGCACTAATGTTGACGAAGTTGCGGTCTAAGTTGGTCTCTTTTAAGAAGGAAGTTCCGGATAGGAGAGAAAAATCTTGTTTGGAGGCTCTTCAATGTGCTAATAATTTTGATAGAATTGAGGATTCAAGAGATTTGACTTTGAGTGAAAAAGAATAGCAGCAGAAGATGCAAGAGGTTGTCGCTAGGGAAGATCGCAAGGAGATGAATTGGAGATAGCATTCTAGATAGTTGTGGTTGAGGGAAGGTGATACAAATACCAAGATCTTCCATCTCGCTGTGAGTTCCCGATGGCATTTGAATTTGATTTCATCAATCAAGGTGGATGATGAGGTTTTTACGGATAGCATGAGCTTTTAACTTGCATTATTATGATTTTACTAGACAAAGGAGCTTGGGGGAATGGGAGTGGTTCGATTCGCAGATTCCTGTGCTTGGTATAGGTAGAAAGGAGTTGTTGAGGAAAGGCTTGACGAAGGAGGAAGCTTTGGCTACTATCAGGGGCTTGAAGGTGGGAGGTTCACCTGACTTGAATGGTTTCCCAATTCTTTTTTATAAGGAGTTTTGGGATGTGATACAAGTTGATTTTTTGTCTATGGGCTAGGAGTTCTATGGGGAATTTTGGCTTTGAGAGATTAAATAGATATTTCTTATTCTTATTGCTTAAGAAGTTGAGAGCAAAGAGGGTAGAACATTTCTGACTAACAACGCTGTCCAATTCTTTGTATTTGATTGTGGCAACAATCATTGTAAATAGATTAAGGGAGGTATTGCTTGATCTCATTAGCACTATGCAATTTGCTTTCATTAAAGGTAGATCGCTTTTAGAGTCCATTATGACTGAGGAGAAGTTGTCATCTTGGACAAGGAGGAAAGAGAGGGCTCTTAGGGATGGTGAATTTCTCTAAGGTGTACAATTCTGTTTCATGGTTGTATATACGATAGGTGTTGAGGCAAAGGCATTTTCCTAAGAGTGGGTCTCTTGGAATAAGAGGTGTGTGACAACCACCTTGTTCTCTATTCTAGTGAATGGTAGGGCAATGGGTGATTGGATTCAAACACAATAGGGTGTAAGGCAGGATTGTCTATTAGCTCCTTTGTTGTATATTTTGACATGCTTGTTATGATATGCTTCAAGGCCTATTTTGGGGGGTTGATTAATGGGATTACTTTGGCTTCTGACAATTCATTGGTGATGCCACTCGTATGATATGTAGATGATACTATCTTTTTTGTTGAGGGGGGCATGGAAGAAGCAACTCATTTGGAGTCCTTGGTGGAGATTTTTGGAGAGTTTACTAATCTTACTATTAACTATGGTCAGTTGATTTTGGTCTCCCTTAGTATGTCTACAGAGAAGACAAGCTCTTGTTTTTTGGCTCTAGGAAACTGGTTGGTAGTCTTCCTTTGCTCTACTTGGGTTTTTCGTTAAAAGGGAGACAAACTTCTTTTGTTGACTGGTTGCCACTGGTTGAAAAGCTTAAAAATAGATTGTCTAGTTGGAGATGTTGTGTGCTTTCTATGGGTGGTAGATTGGTGATTCTGAAATTGATTTTATCTACAATTCCCATGTTCACCATGTTGATTTTCGAGCGCCCAAAGAAGATTCTTAGGAAGTTGGAATCTATCAAGCAAAGATTTTTCTGGGAGGGCACGAATCTTGAAGGAAGATTTTTACATTCGCTGGGGTGAGATTTGTAGACCATTCGCTCAGGAAGGATTGGGAGTTTTGTATTTATCAGATTTTGGTGATTCTTTACTCGCTAAATGGCTTGTGAAGCTTCTTCGTAATGAGGACACTACGTGGAGGAATGCCATGCATGATGTTATGAGCAATCGCTTAATTAGGACAGGAGAATGGTGCCACGAGGGGCATTGAATTTTTAGAGTTTGACAATAGTAATGGAGCAAATTAGGCAATTTTTTGAGCCAAGGCTGGGAAATGGTCAGACTTTCAAATTTTGGGAAGATGGTTAGACAAACAAAGGAAGCCTCACCTTTAGGTTTCCAAGACTTAAAGCTTTATCTCTGATCCAGTGCATCACAATTGATCAGGTCTGGGATGGGCAGAAGATCAGAGGAGTTGGGTCTTGGGTGCCTTCTTTTGATGGGGCTTTGTTTGACTCTCGTGCTGAGGAGTTGCAAGAGTTGCTTCAAGTTGTTGATGCTTTGATCCTGATTGCTGGGACACCTAATTGCCTGTTGTGGTCCTCTGGTAATTTTTCTGTTAAGGTGTATAGGTCGTTGAGGAGTGTGGTGGTCTTGGAGGATGGGTACTTACACCTTGATTACTCCATTTTTTGGAAGATGAAGGTGCCTTTAAAAATTAAGATTTTTTTGTGGTTGTTGAGGAAAGGAAGGCTCCCCACTAAGGAACGAATTATAAGATGGCTCCCTAAATGTGCTACTTTGTGTCCCCTTTGTGGGGTGAATGATGAGAATGAGGAACATTTTTTTTATGAGATGTATTCTGGCGAGGGATCTTTTTCTTGCCTTAGGGTTACCGATTTGGCAAGGAAGGAATTCGACAGATGCACGGAGGTCTTTTCGTAGTGGGCAATATACGAATTTGAGTCTTCGAAGCAAGATGGTTGCAGCGTTGTGGGCTACCTGGTTACAACGAAATCGTTCCATTTTTAAGGGAGAAAAGGTGAGTTTTAGACGTAACATTTGTACGTATGTTCTAACTTTTACTTTTTAAAGGAATGAAGCGAATGACTACTAACCTCTAGCAGGCATCCTTTGTTTATTCAAAAAAAGAAAAAACAATTGAGAATGTGAAACCCATTTTGCCATGGTTCCACTACAACTTCTTTGATTAAGGTAACCCTAGTCTTTTGGGCAAGGAGAACCGATGTTGTCAAGGTGCGTGTCAATGCACACTTTTGAGGTGAGGTGCAAATCTAGCACCTTGAGGAAATGCTCAAGCGATGTGCATCTTTCTGTGGGCCAGCCAGATCAAAAGCCAACGGATTATGTGTTTGAAAAGGCTCCAATGTGGTTGCAGTTAGAAGATCTCCCTCCAGAGTTCAGATGCAAATTTGCTTTGACAAGGATAGGGGCTACCTTGGTGAAATCAAAGATGTTGATATGGATGATAGAAAAGGGGGCCTGTTTGTTAGATTGAAAATTGAGGTGGAAGTTTTGAAGCCACTCATTAAAGAGCTGGAGCTTACCACTCCTTCTGACATGAAGATGGAACTACCATGAACTACAAGCACTTGCCTCATTACTGCCAGTTCTGTGGGCATATGGGCCATGAGCACAAAGATTATGATCAATTGTTAAAGGCTCTCCAGAAGATAGAGGAAGAACTGCCTGACCCTAAGAAGAGGCAGATAATTGTGGAAAATATAGAATATCAATTTGATGGCTGCTCGGCAGATGATTAGAAGAAATACTGAAGAAGTTGGTCTGAACTTGGAAATGGTCAGAGGATGGCTGGAGTGCACTGGAGCAGATGGCTCGCCGGAGGCTATTAGTCCAAGGGGTACAGCTGGCAATGCATTAAATGTTGCTGCAGTTGATCAGTCAAGCCCTTTAAAGCCCAATGTCAGAGGTTTCACCAAAGGGAAAGCCACATCTCCCCCTTGGCCCCTGGCAAATGTATCTCCCTTCCTTCTTCAGGTACCCTCTCTACAACTTCCAAGGTTATCTCTGAACCAAAATCTTACCCATTAGATCCTGATTGTACTTCATCAAAAACACATGCCTCTTATTCCCTCCGGTCCTGCCACTCTCCAACCCATAAACTTTCCCACTGTTCACAAAAAGACAACCACTCAAAAACCCCCCATTGAGTCTGTTGTCAAAAGTTCCCCGCAGGCCTATTGGGCTGGTGGGCCTGCTCCTGTTCTCCCTTCTTGAACTCCTATCCCTTTGAATTTAAATCCTACACCTATGTCAATTGATAATAAAGCCCATGCCCCATTATTTGTTACTGCTGGAAAATCATTTGGCCCCAATACTACTGACTCTATTTTCCAGAAAAATAACAAACCACCCTATGAGCCTTCCCATTCTAAACCCATTGCACCATCCATCACGCCACTTTCAGAGCCATCCCCATCCTAATCCATCACTCCTTCCTCTGATGTCAACCGTCCCCACCTACCTCTACCTGAGATTGACAACTGCTCGGAGATGTGTATGGCTGCTAAGTCTGAACCTAGGAGCTCTTGCTCTGGAAAAGAATCGTATAAAACAAAGAGGAGGGGTTCCAACAAATTAATTCGAGCAGCAGCATTAGAAAACAAGCCTACTTAAGTGCTGGGTGTCAAATGAGCGGGGGACTATTTTGCTGAAGTGGAATCTGAATCTGAAGGAAAGAAATTGAACACACTGAAGTGGATTCAATGCAGATTGCTTTGGTGATATCTGGGCCTTGGGCAGCTGAGCCTCATCAGCTGCCAAGGTCGTCATGAATGTGCTATCTTGGAACTGCAGGGGATTGGGGACTCCCTCTGCAGTTCGTCATCTTCAGAGTATCGCAAAGGCAACAGCAGCTTCTCTTATTTTTGTTTCAGAAATGCGTGTTCAGAAGAAAAAAGTAGCACGCATTAGTCGAAAGTTGGGTAGCTTTGATTTTATTTCTGTCTGGAGAGCCTTGTCTCTTTTTTTATCAGTCAGTGTTCAGCCAGTATATACAGAGAAACACTGCATTTTTGTGTAGGTTAGTCTGCTGGAGCATGGTATCTCTTTTATGTATATGGTACTCCAAAGTCCGAAGCAAGGAAAAAGGAAAAAGTTCTGGGAAAGAATGACAAGATTACTTGAAAATTTTGCAGAGAAGTTAGTTTGTGTGGGAGATTTTAACGCATCATGAATAAAGAAGATAAGTATGGAGGTCTGGTGGTTCCTTCAATAGATTATAATCATCTCAGATCCTTTGTTGGGAAACTTGGTCTGATGGATATGGGATATGCTGGCCCAGATTTTACCTAGTCGAATATGAGGCAGTCACAATTTTTGATAAGGAGAGGCTTGATCAGGTATTTGTGTTTGGGGGATTGAAGGCTTGCTTGTCCTAAGGCAGGGGTTCTACATCTACCAGCGATAGAGAGCGGCCATAGTCCAATTTTGCTCAGAACTGAAAGACAACCAAGGCAAAGGGGGGCACATATGGAGATTGGAGGCCAATTGGTACCTTTTTTTAAGTGAAATAGGACCTAATTGGTACCTTGAAGACACTTTTCCAAGGGAAATTGAGGACAATTGGAAGAGAGGGGAGACTGGAAATGGTCCTGTTTGGGATAAATTGAGCAAACAAACCTCGAACATTCAGGAGTGGAAAAAGTCTTTGGGGATAAATTGGCAAGTGAAAAAGGAAGGAATTGAAAGGGAGTTATCTTCCATCAATTGAAAGGCAAGAACAAGAAAAAGAACTCAAGAAAGAGTATGAAAAGGTTTTGTTGAAGGAAGAGCTCCATTGGTACCAAAGGTCGCGAATGCTTGGATTTTGAGTGGTACACAAAGTTTTATCATTTGTATGCAATGAATTGTAAGAGGAAAAACCACATCAAATGGCTTTGGCTGCCTTCGGGGGAGTAGACAGGAGATCAAGAGACGATTGAGTGCTGCTTTTGGGAGTTCTACAAGAAGCACTTTACATCTGAGGACAAGGGTGGAGAGATTCCCATATGCTTCAACGAAGAGGATGTTTTGAATGAGGAAGAATATGCTTGGAGTGCCCCTATTCCACAAGCTGAAGAGATAAAAAATGTTTTATTTCTATGGAAGCTTGTAAAAGCCCACATCTCAATGGGTATTCTATTTTGTTTTCTCAGAAGAGATAGAATACAATGGGACAGGTAGTCATATAATTGGTTACAGATTGCTTTCACAATGCAGTCATGCCCTCTTAGATGAGTTGCACCTATTTGGCTCTTGCTCTGAAGGTAACCAATCCAAAAGAACCTAAAGATTATCACCCTGTTAGCTTGATCAATACTTTGTATAAATTAGTAGCTAAATTGGAAACCAGTAGAATCAAACCGGTCTTCCAAAGACTTGTTGCCCCCAATCAATCTCGATTTTCGTCAGGAAGGCAAATTGCCAACAATGTAGTGCTAGCAAAGGAAGTTTTGCACATGATGCGGAAGAACAAGTGAAAAGAAGGCTTGATGGTGCAAAAGCTTGACATTGAGAAAGCCTTTAATAGGTTGAATGGAGCTTTATTTATTTTTGAATGAATCAGTTGCATTTTCTGCATAGTCTTGTTAGTCTTGTCATGTCGTGCATTAGTTCAGCCACTTTTGAAGCTATTGTTAATGGCAATACATCTAATGTTATCCTTCCTAGTAGGGGGTTAGGCAAATATGTCCTTTTTCACCCTATTTGTTTATCTTGTGCTCTAAATTTCTTACTTGAACTTTATGCTCTTCCTTGTTGGATAATAAGATTTCAGGTTACTGCTTGGTTCAAGGAACCATGACCCTTACTCACCTAATGTTTGCGGATGATACAATTCTCTTTGCTAAAGCAACATTGGATGAGGCTAAGGAGCTCGTGAGAGTGCTGCAGCTCTATGAGGAATGTTCTGGTCAAAGGGTCAACTTTGAGAAATCTCGGGTCTATTTTGGAAAGGGGGTGAAGCCAAAAGTTCATAAAGTGCTTCAAGAGGAATTAAAGATCTAGTTGATGTCGGAAGAAGAGATTTATGTGGGTAATCCTCTTATGGAAACCAAGGCTCAAAAGGGGACTCAAAGCAACAGTGGTTTCCAAATGTCAAAAAGATTGGCAAGATGGAAGGATAGGACCCTCTCCCAAGTCCCAAGGTCATTGGGGGTGCTTATGTAGCCTTCGCCCCTTGCTATTCCCAACCACCTCATGTTCACTCATTTATTCTCCAACCAACTTTGCAAGGAGATAGATAAAATTGCATGCGATTTTTGGTGGGGCTATGAAGGTGGAAAGAAGCATTTCTACTTTAAATCATTGGTTCTCCATCTGTTTGCCAGAGCATCTAGGTCGTTTGGGATTCCGTGACACATCTCTTATCATCCAAGCATTCTTGATGAAGATGGGTTGGAAGTTATTGAAGGAAGAAAATGGTTTCTGGCAGTCTATATTGAAGGCCAAATATTTTCCAAATGATAGCTTTTGGGACGATCAACCAAAGCAGGGACATTCAGCTTTCATGAAGGCACTTCATCAAATTCAGAGCTGGCTGTTTGTGAGATCCTCTTGGCTGGTTGGCAACAGTCAGAAGGTGAATATCTGGCATAACAATTGGGTCAGAGATTATTCCTCTCCAATCTTCCCTATCAATTCCCAGGATGATGTCCCCTAGGTTGTGCAGAATTTATTCACAATTGCAAAAGGAGCATGGGATTCTCTATTAGTCCATTCTTCTTTCCTGGGGAAATAGCATGTAAGATAAGTGCAGTGCAGATACATTGGGAAAGAGATGATGAGTTGATATGGAGAAATAGCCCAAAACGTAATTTCTCTATAAAGTCCACGTATCAGTCATTAAAACATCATGGCAGAGGTCAGACACACTCTCAGGAAGTGATTGGAAATTGCAAAAAGATTTGGGCTCTTAAGAGTATTGTGCTGAGAACCAAGATAGTTTTGTGGAAGGTGGCTGTTGGGGCTTTGACTGTGAAAGCTAATTGGCAGCTAGAAATGGGATCGATCCAATTTGTGAGCTGTGTAAGTCTGCAGATGAGGATACCGTACATCTCTTCTTCTTGTGTCCATATGTGAGACCTGTCTGGTTTCAGTTGGGAGTCAGATTGGAAGATGCAATTGAAGATTGAATGGACGTTTGCTGCAGTCTTAACCAAGGCTGTATGGAGCAGGGTTATAAAGACAACATGGCATTTTATACTTTGCATAGCCCTTGGTTAAATAGGTGTGAAATCGCATGGGAAAGGAATGGCCCAAGTCTGTCATAGGTTAAAGAGCGTCTGCTGAGAATGACAAGTTTTTACGAGGAGGAATTCTTTGCTACCCCTGAGAATGTGCAGAATGAAGGAATCCATTTCAAAGATCGGTGAGAAGGTGATCATGAATTGGAAGGCGAAATTATTCAGGTTGATGCAGCAGTTAGAACGGGTAGGCATTCACTGCAGCTGTCCTCATAAATGGAGACGGGTTCGATACTTGCAGCTAATGTTGCCACCCACGCTATGGATCTTGTTGAAGAAGCAGAGGCACTCGCTGTTCAGCAAGGCATCTTACTTGCCTTGAACAAGGCCTGCTTTGATGGAGCAATACTTAGTGATGTTTCAATTCCAGTAGGCAATATTCTTCAGTGTGAGCAACATTGTTGGCACTCTAGGCATGATGTGAGCAGATGTTTAGATTTGCTGCAGGAGTTTATATCTCTTAGTCTATTCAATGTTCCTAGGCAGTATGTTCAGTCATCTTACAATTTAGCTAGTTACTGTGCTGAGCATGTAATTGCAGGTGACTGGTCTGGGTCAGCTTTCCTTGTAACTTGTCTAACCTTTGAGGCTTTTCAAGAAAATTCCTTCTAAAGTTAAAAAAAAAATAATCTTGCTAATGATGATGCCATGGACAACACTGATGCCTTGAGGCATGGAGAAGACTTGAAGAGTTCATTATGAAGAACTACTACTAAGAATCCTTCTTCAATCATGCCATGCACAATGGTCATTAGCTGTGGTGATACATGGACAAAAACAGCCACCAATTCCATTGATATCATACATTTGTTTCAGCAACTCTAGAACTTCTTGCATCTTCAAGAGGATATCTTATTCTAGATTGTTGCAGTTTCTTGCTTCTAATTTGTCCATGCTAGGGCAATCATCAAACCATTAGAACAATATGAGTTTCTGTAGAGTTTGAATCAAATTCAGCTAATTTTTGGTGCAGATAGATTGAAAGAGGGGCAGTGACACTGGAATACAGCTAATATGACAGAGAGAAAATCAGTTTTTTCTTTTTTTCTTTTTTTTGAGGGGGGGGTTTTACAGGTTAAGAAAATTGGAAGTAGAGGGAGATCTCATAGAAGAGATGGGAAAGGAATTCCAAGAGGAGAAGAAGGCTCTAGGAATTGAAGAGTGTATAAACCAAATTCTTCTACACCCATTCAAAAGATATGTCCCTTTTATATCGAGGAGGGAGTTTGCATAATTCTGGAAAGCATTAAAATCCTACTTGTTACACATAAAACTAACAGAAGATTTATGACTACTAGGAGATTCTGAATAATTCCTTATTGTTTTTGTGCTGAATAAACAGCTAAAGAAAAAATCAACAAAATAATAAAAACTACCAAAATTAGATAAAGGGACAAATGCAAGTCAAATCTGAGTTGACCGCATCAAATCTTTTTTTTCCTTGGTATTCTCTTCATGTCTTTCCTCTTCATTACATATCTCTTTCTACATGAATTTTGCCATTCCAACATACAAACCCAAGCTTTTTTGTTCTGTCATAGCTTCGGCAAGATAAAGTAGTTATACCAATACTGTAAACCACCTCAAAAAGGTCTACGGGCTAAAAAATTGATAAAAATTTCTGTAAGAGTGGCCATTCTAAAGAGCATCAAGGAGTAACCAAAACAGTTCAAGAGGGAGAATGTAAAAAGGCTTCCAAGGAAAGTGTCTTACTGCTCTCCGTCGGTGTCATCCAGACCTTCTTCCGTGTGCTCATCCTGAACAGCGTCTTCATCTGGAGTTTCTAAAAGCCTTTTGGCTTCTCTAAGAGCCTTCAGCCTCTCGTGGCGAGCAGCAGCAGCTTGGTCAACTGAATCCTCTCCGGAAGTAATTTCCCTACTTTAAAACAAAAAAGGTTAAGCCCTGCCAGGACAAATTCATGAAAGCATCAAGTTAAACATTTTCCGGGGGTAAAAGTTAAAAGGTCACCAATCCTTATCGTAATTGCTCCAGATGAAAGGGTGCCCGACCATTCACTTTGTTAACTTCTGCCGTAATAACCGAATAGTATATTCTTCTTGTCCTGTCTGATGATCGGGAAAGAATGTACAGGCAAGCTATGGGAAACAAGTGGCGAGAATCATCTAAGTAAAGTTCGTCCCGGAAATCTAGGAGAGACATAAGGAAGAAAAAAAAAGGTCAAGATGTTTCTCCTGTAGAAAATCTCCTACGGCATATTTCTGATAATCTCCTACGGCAATCGGTTTCGCGAGAATCGCCAAATTCAGTTGCTTCAACCATCGCCTACTTTCAAATTGAAAGGTAAAAACCGATCCTCTAGAGAGAGAGAGGGAGAGAGGGACTAACCTCGTTCCAGAGTCATCCGCTGCTCCCGCTCCGCTCTCCTCCTTGCCGAGGAGCGGCGCAACGGGGCGCATGTCGCCGTCGGCGGGAGCGTCCAGAAGCTCCTTGGCGGCCGCGAGAAGCCTCAGCCTCTCCCGTCGCTCCGCCGCCGCTCGATCCACGGGGTCCTCCTCGTCGGCGCCCATCAAACCGCAACGTACGATATCACCAGGATTCAAGGAAACGGCTAAGCGGACGTTCGTGTCTAGAGGGAGGACCAGCTGCTGAGAAGTAGGGCAGTTCACGGTAAGGGTCAGCACCTTTTATATTAGGAGATTACTTGTATTTATATTTACTCGAGAAGTACCGTTTACCGATTGGGAATTAGCAGAGGAGGTCGGCTTGTGGGTTGCGATGTAAAAGGATCGTGTTTACCGTTTTTTTCTTTTTTTCGTTTTTACTTGAGGGTCAAATGGGAGAAAAGGTAGTAAAAGATATGTTTAATCTTAAAATGGAATGTTAATTAGTTGATGTTATATTTTTATATTAAATTAATTTAATGTGGAAGATAATATGATAAAGTAAATTATAATAATTTCATTAATTATATTTCTAATATTTATTAATGTGTTTACTCAAGTATAATTTAATTTTGATTTACAATTAACTATTAATCATAATGTTAGATAATAATTTTATTTTATTAATTAATTCATTGATGGAGACATTACACATGAAAATAAGGCAAAAGGAGACCTCTCAAAAATATAAATGAGATAAAAATATATTTACTTTGATAATGAAAATCTCTGTTAACTCTCACTCAAGATAAGATTTGTCTCTAGCATACGTGTAACATTTAATGCGAGGTGTGAGATTGGGCTAAGAGATGGAAAAGGATATATGAGGAAAATGAGGATAATGGGTCATACCCTATGGGAGGCAAGAATGAGAGTTATCTCAATCACTCTTTCAACACAGGTTAGCTTATCCCATGGCTGCAATCCAAATTTGAGTCTCCCCAACCTCTACTGTAAATGGGGTTTACTCCCTAATCGGGTTCCTTGGTAGAAGGAAATTTGACTCAAACACAAACAATCACAAAAAAGACAAAGAAATTATTTACCCAGTTTCATTGCAAGGGGCCTATGTCTGGGGAGAGGGTAGTGTCTCCGAACTTCTATGAGAATTGTATTTGTATTACAAGCCTTAGTTTTCCTCTTTCTAATTGCATGAAGAGAGCCCCGAAATGCCTCACTTCCCTATTTATAGTACCGAAAATATTGTTGCAATGTAAAATTCCATGTAGCAGTTCTCGCGAATTCTCCGACACATCCTTTATTTGGCTATTAATAACACAACTAACAGCACCATTGAATGTCGATGTGGGCATCGTGGGCGTTGTCGCCGCCTCTTCAACTCTAATCAATTCGAGCCCTTCAGTGGGTCGGTCATATTTGGATTTGCCTGTTTGAAGGCGAGTTCGGATCCATCTGAGAGTAGGCGGGCCAAGCACAGCCAAATTCACTTGTTTACTCCATATTCGAGTAGCTGGATCCTTATTTGGGCTTCATGCGAAGCGTTATCGGGCCAAATAGGAGTTTAATGTTTCGTCGTTGTAGCATACTCCTAAATAGCTCAATCAACATATGAAATTTATAAATTCAGAATTTACAATGGAGTCAAGGTCGAACATAGGGAGCAAAGGTGGAATTCACAACATCAATCACGTACAGAATAAATGAGCAAAATTAATTGAGCATTCAAATAGATATTCAATGAATAATAACCTATCACATTTGTTATTCAATGAAATCTAATGTATTTAGAAATAAAAAGAATGTAGAGAATCTAAAAAGCGGTGATTTGAATCACCAATTAAATCCTCTAACGAAGCATGCATTCAATATTTCAATTCAACCTTAACTATAGTACTTAAATAATGTAACAATATCTCAAATAATGCTCAATCAGACAACAGGCTTTCTTCTCAGACGACTTAAGTGCACAAGGCTCTTTAGAGCCTTTCTCTTCTTCTTCTTTCCTTCAATGCCTTCTCCTTCTTCTCTTCTCTTCAGCTTCCTTCCTTCTTTTCTTCACGAGCCTTCCCTTTCACAGCATAGGGGAGCCAAGGCCTTTAGCGACTAAGTGTCGCACAAAGCACAAGAGAGCAAAATCCACCCCCACTCTCTCACAAATGTTCCTCCTCTTTCTTCTCTCTCAGACCCGGGTAGATACTCAGGTATAGTTATCAAGTTATCGGATCGGGTACAGGGATCAGGGCTACCGGAAGTTGGAGGTAGTTGAGGAGTGAGGCATTTGTGAGGAGGGACCCGACCCCTCAGTGCTTGGGCGAACAACTGAAAGCAAAAAAAATAATTTAAGTGTGGCTACGCGTTCGTCTGCGCCCGATGTGGCACTAAAGCCATTGCCCATTTCCTTGCTCATGACTGCAGTGTCTCGCTGAAGGAGATGCCTCCAATTGACACAGCTACTGAGGAGGGGGTCTTCGATTGAGGACTTGGGTGTGGACCTGGAACCAAGCTACGACACCAAGGGAGGATTCGATGAAGACCGCATCTAGAGCTTGAAAAACAAGGCCGAAGACAATGGTGGCGACGGCGGAGCACCAGTAGGTACCTTAAACAATGAATAAGGCCTCACGACCACATTAGAAGTGCTCAGGAGCTTCGCTTGGGCTTGGCAAATGTGGTGGTGGCGGTTTCGTGGTGTTTGGTGGAGTGTCAGGGTCTGCGGAGGTCGGAGGAGTGCAGAGACGGGTGAGTTTGGTGGGTCACATGAGTGAGTGAAAAGCGTAATTAGGATAGAGGTTTGGTTAGCGGAGGTGAGGCGGAAGTTATGGAGTGGTTGGCGAGGCGTTTGGTGATTTGTGGCGTCGGGAAAGCCTCTCCGAAGCTGTGGCTGGACATGGAGACGATGGTGGCGTGGAGGGTGTATCGACGGTCGAATTGAGTGATAAAGGCAATGAAAAGGAAGTAGAGGGAGATGAGAACCTAACTAACCTAAGCTAACTGGACGAAAGGGGAGGAAAGCACCGGTTGTGGTATGGCCGGCGATGGAGAAGGAAGGACCTCCGTTGGGGGAGAACGACAAGGAAGATGGAGGAAGGAGATGCCTACTGGTGTTACGACCCGGTTCCCGAATCCCTACAGGACTCGAGACTAGCTCGCCTCGACTAATCCCAAGACCTAGTCGTCCAACAAGAAATAACCAAAAGCAGGAAATATAAACCACATTCACACATGCAATATAACTAAGCAAAAGAAAAGTATGAAGCAGTAAAGAAGGTAGAACAATAGTCTCAACACGTAGTACATGCCACCACAACAACAGAAAACGTAAAGGAAACAGAAATAATTGGAACAGTAAACTATATGTCCATTAATACAACAGTAGAGAAAAAGGAAGTGCTGAAAGAATGACTATGGCTAGGCTCGGCTGGGCCCAGCACCTCTGCAGCCGAAAACTCGGGCTGCTCAACTCCTGGTCCTAAATAGTGTTATGAAAAGACAAAGTCAGCGAACGTTGAGTAAAGTGGTATTTGTATTATTTAAGTACAAGCACAGTAAAAATAACCACAGACTTATTTCTAATTTCTATTTATCTCATTTATGTATTTTTGTTTCATCTTTTCCTTAAAGTATCCAGATTTTTCTTGATCTTGTATGTTCCTTATGGGAACGATCTTGATTACAGTCTTTTCCGTAAAGTAGAAGGTACACGTGGTGCTCTCTTGGCCAAGAGAGTCCATCGTGGCAGTCCTACACCCAGTCAACCACCCCGAGGTCACTGTCAAGACGTAGCGATGACTACGACACACGTGATAAGCGCATGGGTAGCTACCCCGCACTGACATGTGGTCAGTCGTTTCCGCTAGCGGGTACGCCCCAAAGTACAGCATGGAATAGTATAGGTCCTTGCCTTCTCAGAATAGGGGTCTCGCCCCTCAAAACCAAACAGGGGTCTCGCCCCTCCACAATTCGCGTACCCTCGTCTGACTACCTTGGTTTGCCTAAAGGGCCTAACAAAGTCGGTGTAGGGTGGCTAGCTAAATCCCGGGCCCCGTGGGGTGGCTAGCTCCCTCCCTACACTAGTAGTACACCTCGGTACCGCGTACGCGAGAGCCAACAGGAGTTGGTGTAGAGTAGCCAATCCTAACCCCAGGTCTCAACCCAAGGGAAAGTAGCTTCACTCTACACTAAAAGGGAACAGTTGCTCTCCTTGGTACCATGTACACAAGGGTTAGCACACTTCCCGTCTACATTCCAAATTTTGTTTATCCACAGGAGTTCTACTCCTAATTTCCCGTAGGGTTCATGCTCATATTCACCTCATCTATCCAAATCCAGATCTCATGTTTCATATTTTGTTCCTCATCCATAAGCAGGAGGCTCATGTTTTCATAATTCAATTCTCAAAAATATGCAACTTGTGGTTTCACCGGCAATTTCTCAATTACATATAGGCAGCTTGTATTTTAACATGCATCTCGTAATTATATTAAAGGCATTTGCTAGCAATTTATCTTAACCATACATTTAAGTAAACAATATAGCTCAAATAGGCTTATCCATTTCTACCCTAGGGTTCATTCCATATCCTAGAGCTCAATTCCACTATTACAACTGAGTACATTCTTATTAAATATTAACAACTAAGTTAAACCACTCTACCGGGTATCACGGAAGGAATGGGGGCCTATGCCGTAGATCTCATCGTCTCCACGAACCCCGAAAATGCCACTGGCTGGTAACCTGTACCAGTGACTAATGTACATTAGACAAGCTCAAAACAGTAGGTACTCAACACGAATACGTAGAGGAACTCGAGTAGAAAACAACAATACTTGTTTGTGAAAATCCGATTCTGTTTGGGCCTTAAAAGGGCCAAAAACGTGGATCAAAATCAGACGTTTGGGACTAATCCCAGATGCCTTAAAAGATGTCAAAACTCACCTTGTGTTTCCTATTGCTGATCAGACGTCTAGACCTCCTCTACGACCGTCTGGGGACAGTTCCAGATGTCGGACAACGTCTCCGGTCGTTTGGAATCACCTCTGGACGTCTGGTGATATGATCAGATGTCCAAAAATGCGTGGGAAAGCGTATCGCGTGCCTTCCCAAAGCTGCACCTACGTACGAAAATGCAGGCACGGTCAGCCGACAACAACTCCTGCACTGAGATCTTCTGCATGGCAGAAATCAGCGTAGGAACGTACGTACCTCGCGCGATACGTGCTCTCAGACGTCTGGCCTTAGCTCTGGACGTCCAGGTGCCTCGCTAGATGTCTGGTCTTCACTCCAGATGTTTGATACTGGAAAACTTCCAGTATCAGAACCTCCTCGCAGCTCGCTCCGCTCGCACCTCCGCCTGCGGTGGCAACTCCAGCCGCTGTAGGAGCTTAGGCAGCTCCTCGCCGATGTCCTCCTCTCCTACGAGCTCCTCCTTGAGCTCCACGAGCTCCCATGGTTGCTTGCCTCGTCCCCCGCTCTCACTCCCTCGCACTCTCTCGCTCTCGCTCCACCTCGCTCTCCCCTCGCTGGTGGATCTCCTTCCTTGTCGCGGCAGCAGCAGAGGCAGAGGGGAATGTGGCTGGAAGGAGAAGGTGGAGGTGGCGGTGGCTAAGTGGTGTGTGGAGGAGAGTAGAGGAGAAGGGAGGGGGTTTATATAGGAGAGTGTTAGGGTTTAGGGTGAGGGAGAGAGAGGGGGAGTGGCCTCTGTGCGCCGCCCGCGCGCAGAGCGCAAAGTGTAGTACGAAAAACGCACTTTCAGATGTCCGGGAACGGGTCCAGACGTCTGGACAGATGACTGACTGAAACTCCAGATGTCTTAAATGGCTAAAAAGGTATGGGTCATTATATCATAACAAACTTAAAGGAAGTTTCGTCCTTGAAACTTGAGCTAGCTAGGGTGCGGGAAAAGGAATGTAAAGACGCATAACAAATTTAAAGAGGACCGAAGTAGGTTCAAAAAGATGTACCCTCAAAAAACTTCGGGTACCACCCTCACATCGTTGCCTCAGGCTCCCAAGTCGCCTCCTCGTACTGCTGGCTTCTCCATAGGACTTTCACCAGTGGTACCTGCTTCCTTCTCAGACTCCAGACGGCTCTGTCTAGTATTTGTACTGGCCTCTTGGGGTAGATCAGGTCGTCACCCACCTTGACGCTCTTGTGGCTCAGAATGTGATTGGGATTGGCAACGTACTTCCTGAGGTTGGACATATGGAACACGTCGTGCACTCCAGAAAGTTGAGAAGGGCAAGCTGGTAAGCAACGAGTCCCACTCGCTCTAGGACCTCAAAGGGCCCCACAAACCTCGACGCAAGCTTCCCTTTCACCCCAAAATGTTGCAAGCTCTTCTTGGGCGAAACACGGAGAAAGACGTGGTCTCCAACCTCGAACTGCACCTCTCTGTGTTTCCGGTCAGCGTAGCTCTTCTGCCTGCTCCTGACAGTGCAGAGTAGTTTGTGAATCTGCTCTATCACCTCCTGACTCTACCGGATCAGCCTAGGAACAACCTCCCACTTGGTCCCCACCTCGACCCAACTCAAGGGTGCAATACACCTCCGTTCGTACAGAGCCTCGTACGGTGCCATACCGATGCTCGAGTGGTAACTATTATTGTATGCAAACTCTGCCAGAGGCAAATGCTCCTCCCAGGAGCCTCTCCAGTCTAGCACATAGGCGCACAAAAGGTCCTCAAGTGTCTGTATGGTGTGCTCTGACTGTCCATCCGTCTGGGGGTGGTAAGCGATACTGAACCTTAAACGCATCCCCAAGGCCTGCTGAAACCTAGCCCAGAACTGGGAGTAAAACGAGTGTCCTTGTCGGATACAATCTCACGTGGGACTTCGTGCAGGCGCACCACATCTCAGATGTATCTCTCTGCTAACTGTGCTGGTCCAAAGGTGGCTCAGATCGATAGGAAATGCATGGTCTTCGTCAACCTGTCTACTATCACCCAGACTGTGTCGTGTCCCCGCTGGGTAACTGGTAGACTCACCACCAAGTCCATAGTGATGCTCTCCCACTTCCACTCTGGCACAGGAAGTGGCTGCAACTACCTTGCAGGCCTCTGATGCTCGGCCTTCACCTGCTGGTATACCAAACACTGCTGCACAAACTCACCAACATCCCGCTTCATCGCTCTCCACCAAAAGTCGCATCTCAAATCATGGTACATCTTTGTGTTCCCGGGATGTATGGTGAACCTGGACCCGTACACCTCAGCCAGGAGATCTCTCAACAACTCCTCGTTCCTAGGAACGCATAAGCGTCCCCTCATGCATAGTATCTCGTCTAAAAAAGAAAAGTCTCCTGGGTCCCCTGTCAACACCCTATCTCGCAGCATCTGTAAGTACAGATATGTCATCTTCCCTGCAATGACGCAGTCTATCAGCTCAGGTCGTGTCTATCGCATCATTATCGTTGTCCCACAATACCCTTGTGACTCCCGGGGTCGCCAACTGCCCAACTCCTCCATGAGTCTCCAACTCTGTGCCTGTAAACTGGCCAAGTGGGTGGGCGCCTTCCGGCTCAAGGCGTCAGCCACCACAATGGCCTTCCCTGGGTGGTAGGAGATGCTGCAGTTGTAGTCCTTCGGGAGCTCTAACCAACGTCTCTATCTCATATTAAGCTCCTTCTGGTCAAACAAGTACCTAATGCTCTTATGATCTGTGAAGATCTCGAAAGTTTCACCGTAAAGGTAGTGCCTCCATATCTTCAATGCGAGGACAACAAATGCCAGCTCTAGGTCATGGGTAGGGTAGCTATGCTCATGGGGCTTCAGTTGCCACGAAGCGTAAGCGACAACGTGACCCCACTTCATGAGTACACCCCTTATCCCCTGCAACGAAGCATCGGTGTAAACCATAAACCGCCATTGCTGTCTGGAATGGTAAGCATAGGAGCTGAAGTCAGTCTCTCCTTCAACTCCTGAAAATATGACTCGCACTCGTCTGTCTAAGTAAAGGGCACGTCCTTTCGAGTCAACTGGGTCATAGGACGCACAATCTGAGAGAATCCTCTGATAAACTGCCGGTAATAACCTACTAATCCGAAAAAGCTACATGATGGGAACACCTTCATGAGCCCTAACTAGCTCATTTTGACCTAGAAAAGATAACAAAAGCTCCTACATAACCAAGTGAAGGGCCTAACTCAAGGAATAACTGGTTTGAAAGAAAAGCAAGAAATAAAGGGTCAAACTGCAATTTTACCATTGCAGTGGAACAACGAGATTTCTCAGAGATTAAATGTAGGTCAAATGGCCTTAACAAGTTAAAAAGTAGGTTAGTTCAATCAGAAAAGGGTTAATGTGAAATCTAGGAATTAAATTACTTCTTGTAACCTCGAAACAAATCCACTTAATTCAACAAGGTTCTGATCAGGATAAAATTCAACTAAATCCTCTAAAGTTCATGAAAAAATATCCTCTAGGGTTTAGGACCTTCAATTTGGCCTTTAGAACCTATTTTGACCTAAATAGGGATCCTAGTCAAATGTTTGCCTTAAATTGAGTTTTTGTGTAAAATATCCAGTCAAACGTGGTTAAACCTAAAATTCAACTTCACCATTAGATTCCTTAGGTCCAAATTATGTTTATACGAAAATTTGGACCTAAGGGGAGGTCACATTGACCTACTTTGCAAAACAGTCCAACCTAATTACATTTATGCCCCTAGCTTTTGAAAACCCTTGCAAACACCCCACTATCTTCCTCATCGTTCTTTGCAATTAGGTCCCTCCACCATTACAACGGAGGAATCCTACTCTGGCGAGGATTCGAGGGGGATAACTCCTTGATTCCTCAGAGAATCCCTCTCAAATTTGAGAGGGAGATTCTCTAAGGAATTCTCGTTCGTGTAAACCCCAATCCTAAGCTCCAAATCCTACCCAATCTCTCATGCGAACACATGAGATATTTGGGTATCTCTCAACTTTCTAAGTCCGGCGAGGTTGCCTGTGCTTGGAAGCTTGCCTTCCAAGCACAAGGCCCTTCGCCAAGGGTTATAAAAGGTTCCCCTGACCCTACCGCAGATCCCCAGCTTGGTTTGGCCGGAGATAACCCCCCAATTTCTTCCCTTCTCCTCCGGCCAAACACCCAGCGAGCTTCGGCGACCTATATCTCCTCCTCTCGTCACTCTGCCACAATACCAGTGGCAGAATTGCCTCTGCCTCCGTCGTCCGCGTCGCGACACACCTGCGCCCACGCCTATCTCCCTCTTGTCATCGCCGTCCCCCTCTTTCTGGGATCTTCGTCTCCAGCGGTGGCAGACACGAGTTGATCGCCATCCTTTATCCTTTCATCTTTAAATTAGGTCAGGTAATTCCCCCTTCTCTCCTCTTCCTGTTTACCCCTCTTTATTTCCCAAAACATTCCTCAACGCTCACAGACCACCACCATCTTCTCCACCTCCGGCAAACCACCGGCAAGGTGCATCCGTCATTCCACGCAACCACCCACCTCGCTAAAAGCATCGCCACATCCCACTGATCATTTTCCCCTTTTCGATTGATCGCCACACACTCCACACACCTCCCCCGAACAAACCCAACTCCATAGCCACAGAACGACCTAGACATGCATGCCCAGGCCACCTCGCACCATGCCAACCACCGAGACACCTTCGCCGTGCCACGACGAAGCCCCCTGTATGATTTAACGAGGCCGTAAGGCCGTTTTACTTGAGTGCAGGTTTGGACATCGGCCGCCATTGGAGCAGACATGAAGAAGCTTGCAAGCTTCATCTACGGCCTCAGGCATTAGGTTCCCAGGTCCCAGACGCGCAGGCACTCTTTGCGAACAAATCAAGCCCATCAATTGAAAGCCAAAGCATCGCATCTACTGCAATCAAGCGCGACACCTGCTGCAGGCGCCCGCGAGAAGCAGGTGGGACATTTAGTCCCACCTCAGTAGTTTTAGAGCGGGTGAAGCGGTATAAGATGAAAAAGTGTCAGGGCTTATTGCCTCTTGACACAGGGTGAGGTCCCACTCGCCCACCACGGCTAGTTCGCGATACATGCCTCTGCGGACCTGGTTCTCGATCCGATTACCCGTGCACTCCTCGCCCACCACCCACGCCGGTGGGCCTGGTCTCGGGCGCGCTCACCCGACCCATTTACCCGAGAAGGCTTCGGGAGAGCAAGCCTAAGAGAGAAAAGAGAGAGAGTTCGTGGGGGAGGGTAGGGGTAAGTTTTGCTCTTACAGGAAAAGGAAGAAGAAAGAGGAAGCTGAAGGAGAAGCTAAGGAAAAGAAGCTAAGGAGAAGGCACGGCTAAAGAGAAGGCAAAGCTGAAAGAAGGAAAAAGAAGAGCTGAAGGCCAGAACATAGAGAAGAAGATAAAGAAGAAAGAAAGGAGGAAGGCACAGGTGAAGCCGCAGAGAAGAAGAAGAGCTAAAGAGTTGCAGAGAAGCTGCGTGGGCGTGAAGGCTAGAGCACCGTAGGGTGCGCACGAAGGTAGGAGCACGTTCTGCAGGCGCGTGGTGAAGCGCTGCAGGGAGGCATGGGTGCTGCTGCACGCTGGAGGTGTGCTGGAGGAGGTCGGCGAGGGCGCTGAAGGAGCGAACGTGCGTTCTGCTGGCTGGAGCGCCCGTTGTGGGCGAGCGTTCTGCAGGGAGGCGCTGTAGGTGCGGCTCTGTAGGTTGCAAGGAGGGTGCGGAAGTGGGTGCACCGAGGTGCTGAGCAGCTGCTGAAGATGCGTAGATGCACACGGGGAGGTGCTGGAGGTGGGCGCTGTAGGGAGTAGGCGCGGGCGTGGGCGCTGGGAACTGTGGTGTGCGGTGGTGGTTGCAATGGCGCGGGGATGAGAGGTTTTGTTGAAGTGGAGAGGAAATAAAACATAAGAAATAAAAAGAAGACGGAAGAAGATATGGTAGTTCTGATGTCTGAGATCATTCCCAGACGTCTTAACTGGCACGGGGAGATGAAATTGCGACGGCTGCAGTGGTGGATGTTGGTGATGACGGTGAGGGTGGTGAACGTTGAGGTGCTCACAGTAATGCAGACGAGCTCCAGATGGCGGTGCGGCCTATCATGCCACACGCCCACGGTGATGGAGGCTCGTCGCCACGGTTGAGGCCGGTGGTGGTGGAACGGACGAGAGATCAACTCTCTGCACAGTGGTGGGTCGGGGATGGTGGCCTTCTCTAGCTCAGCTGTCTCCTCCTCTCTCTGGTGGTCAGCTGCCCCGACTAGATCCAACAAACCCACTCCTCCATGAATGGGGCCTTGACTGCAGCAGCTGGAGGAAATGTAACCGTTGCTAAAAGAAGAAGAATAAAATAATAATAAAATATTATGATTATTTATATACAAACCCTCAACTTTTATGTTAATTTAAAATAATGCATGCAATGCACCTAATTGGTTAACTAATTAAATGAATGTAATTCTAAGTTAATTCTAAATGCATTTAAATATGAATGCAATGCATGAATTATGTAATTAAATCAGAAATATGAATAAATCTATTTACATCCTAATGCATACTAAATAGATGTTAGAATTAACTTAATATCTAGGCACTTAAATACTTAAATAGCCCACAAATATCGGCTAATCAGATGGGGATGTCTAAAAACAAATCAAATCAGGCAACTCAAGTGATTAAGTCTAATAAGGAATGAGAGTTATCCTAATTGATTTCTCTTTTAAATTCTTTCCAGAAATAAGGGCTTAAGAAGAAGGGAACGAGATTACCTACCCCTGGAGTGGTTGTTGTGTGGATGATCTTTTTTGTGTACCTCGGACAATCACAACAAAATAGATAGAACAAGTTAGTATCAGATCAGAAATTGTAATTAGTGAAATCAAACTGCGCGTTGCTCCTCGGCAACGGCGCCAAAATGTTCAGGCGAAATTATCATTGTTTAAGAAATGCGTTGTAGTATAGGACAAAATTGCTTAAATCATTTAAATTTATAAACTCAAATTCCAAAGTGGAGTTTGAGGTTGTTCGTGGAGAGTAAAGATGTAATTTAAATTCACCAATCTCAAGGAATATAAGTAATTGAAAGCAGTGATTATTCAAAATAATATTTCAATAAGAATCAGAATAATAATGCAAAAAGATCAAGTTAAAATGGTGATTTAAATCACCAAACTAACCTTTCAAAGTTAAGCTCACAACCACTTGAATATCTGAATAGTAACGGCAATCAAGTATCTCAGCAATTTTCAGAACCAAGCATAGGAGCAGCCAATCAGTCGACAGAGCTAAGGCACAGACGCCTTAACCTTCACGCCTCAGAGGAGCCAAGGCACAGCAGCAGCAGAGGAGCACAAGGCTCACAAGAGCAAGGCACAAGGGCCATGCTAAGCCTTCAGCGGCTAAGTCCTGAGAGGAGAGGACTTAAGAACAAAACCCTCCCCCCTCTCTCTATAATTCTCTTTCTTCTCTGTCAATTCAGACTCAGGTGAACGGTACTGGGTAATCGGCTATACGGTCAGAGGCCCAGACCCGCCTGTAAGGTGTAGCAGGTGAGAAGTGAGCACACGTGTGGTGAGTGGGACCTCACCCCGTGTGCTAAGGCGAATAGCCAAGAGTGGAAATTCCACTTATGTGCTGTTGGGACTCTTGTCTTCTACGAGGTGGGACATGTTCCCACTGTTCTTCGCAACGCAGCAGCAAGAGATGAAGCTTTGAATTGGAGGCGAAGGTGTGGCTGTGCTGTCTAATTGAGATCCTGGAAGAGCACTTGGGAGTCGTTCGCATCACTTGGAGGTGAATTCGCGAGTGATTGAGGTTGGAGAACTACAGTCAAGGTCGGAGAAGTTGGGGGCGGCGGCGGTGCTCCGGTGATGACCTGAAGAGAAGAAGATGACCTCTCAACCACATCAAAATTGCTCAGGAGGATCATCGTGTGAAGGTGAACGTGATGGTGATTGTTTTAGGGTGTGTGGGTGCATGTAGTGGTCAGGAGACCTCAGGGAAGGAGTGCGATGGAGGTCAAGTTCGGGGGTGTGTGTGCATGGCCAATCCCCTCAATTTTTTGAGGGATTTTGGTCGTGAGGACACGACAAAGCTTTTGAGACTGGTAGGGAGTGGTTTGGTGCAATGTAGTGGTTTCGCGAGGTCGCCGGTGGTATGCCAGAGACATGGAAGATGACGGTGGCACGGGAGTGAGAGTGTGCTAATGTGGGTGTTGAGTGTGTGAATCTGGTTAGAGGGAGATGAGGAGTCAAACGAAGGAGGTTGAAGATGACGAGAGGGCGGAGGCGATGCTGGCTATGATTGGCCAGCACCGGAGACGAAGGAGGCTCGGGGAGAAGAACAGCGACGTCTGAAGGTAGAGGAAGCCCCTCGCAGGTGTGGCAAGGTTCGGACGGGGCTGGGGAAGGCAACCCTGCTGCCTATATTAACTAGCAGTAGAAGAGGAGACCGGAGGGAGAAGGCCGCCAGAGCAGTCTTTGGAGCAGGCTAGAGGTAGAGAAGATGGAGGGTTTCTAGGCCTAGAACTCGCTATGGAGTTCAGCTTTGCAATGGAGGTGCTTTTATAGAGCTTCAGGCAAGCTTCTAAGCTTGGAAACAAGCTTGAGAAGCTCGGATTTTTAGGGAAAGAGATCCCTGAAATCCAAGAGTTTGCACGGGCATCACAAGGAGAATTGGAATCCAAGACTTGGTTCAAACGATTAGAGACATCCTTAAGATCATCCCTTCTAAATTTGGAAAGAATTGGTCGAGAAATCAGGGAGATTCCTTTGATGCAAGGTCGGCTCCTTTGGGCTAAAACTTGCCATGGTGGAGTGGACCCCTTTGTGAAGAAGAGAACAAATTTGGGGGTTATTTGCAATTAATTCGAAAGTTAGGGGCCTAGATGTAAATAATAAAGTTTTAAAGGACTAGAATTCAAACTAGGTCAGGATGAACTTCGATTGGGCCCAAATTTTGCCACAAACCTAATTTGGAGCCAAGGAATATAGTTCTGAAGTTTGATTTATGTTTTGACCAAGTTTGACTGGGTAATTTGCATAGAAACCTAAATTAGGGTAAAAATCTATTTGTGACTCCATTTAAGGTCAAAATAGGTTCCAAAGGTCAAACCAAGGATACCAAATATCATGGAATATTTTATATGAATTTTAGAAGGTTTAGATAAATTTTATCATGAGCAAAACCTATGTAATTCAAGTGGATCTGAAATTAGGGTTTTGGGTGCTGCATTGGTTCTCGAAATACAGGAAACCCCGTATCTGTCTGCATGGACCCACTTATTATATTTTAGTGCTCATTTGACCTTTATTTCACCCCTTGCAATCCCCTTGGTTTTTTTGTGTTCATGATATGTTGTTAAAATTACAGAATTAACCCTAATTTCCGATTCTCATCTCAAAACAGCCTGAAGTGGAGTTATAACCCTCAGAAGGTTATGTAGGAGTATTTATATTTTAAACCTAACTAAAACTGGCTAGTTAGGGCCTATGATAGTGTTCCCATCACTCATGATTTCATTCCACATTCTAGATCACTAATTGGATCACCTAATCGCCTAAATCACCTCACCCTCATCGGATCTCCTCCGTTGTTTATGGTAGAGGGATTTGAGCTAAATTACACTCATTAGGGGTCCTCCACCACCTTATCATCACACAAGGGCCCCGTTTCACTTCTCAATTTTATAAATAATTAACTATACACAAAACGCCCAAATCATCACCAACCTTCTGAGTTCGCTGTCAATGGCAGCTCAAAAGGAGTTAGATCATTAATTCCAATCATCTATAGCTTCACTACACTCTTCTAAGACTTTCCCCTCACTCAATTGAGTAGGATATATTTCCTTGAGTTCATGCGAACTCAAGTTTGATTCATTGGGCAATTCCTGACAAATCTGTGTTTCTAATTGATAAATGATTTAATTGACATATTCTTGAGGTTCCATGCAACCTTAGGAATCATTGAAGACCCTTCTTGAAGCGTTTAATGCAGATTCACTCTCCAGTCCCCAAAATTGATCTTCATCAAAGCTCCGATGAGCTTTAGTGACTCTAAATGTGAGCCATAGCCTTCCAGATCTTTTGAGTAACTCCAGATCACTCACTTGTGATCTAAGAATCAGATTCTGATATTTAAACTTAAATTTTGATGATTCTAGTTTTAGGTCAATCTTCAGCTTCTCCAACTTTGGCAGAGTTAGAGAGATGTGTTCCTTGAGGATTAGGACATGGATCTTGGATCTATAAGCACGAGAAGACTATCAAGTGCAGAAATCGCCCTACTAGGAGGGGGTGACGTAATAAATTACGGAAATGAAATATAAAACAATCTCACAAAATTCAATCACACATGGTACACAATTATTTTTAGGTGGAAACCCAAACTGGGTGAAAACCACCACCTAACCCTCTCGAGTTAGGATTTTCCGATCAACCAAGTTGATCAAATCCACTAAATGAATCACTTTAAACGAGGGTGATTTAACCTCAATTACAACCACGCTACAAGTGCGAGGGTAGCATTCCTCAACCCCTTCTCTTCACAAGAAGGATTTTGTCCCACGAAGGAGACGGGAATTCGCAAAGCGAATACCCAACCAAATAACAAAGTAAAGTAACAAATATAGTCCTATAGAGCCAACAAAGATTTAAACCTAGCTTCTATAGGAATTAGGAAAACTCCCTTTTGCAAGGAGTGCGTCGAATCGATGACGCGGGTGCGTGAGCCATGCGACGGCGCAACGTCGCTCTCGTGAACTACGGCGGGAGAGCGGGTGCGCAAAGGCTTGATGCTCTCAAGATGAAGAACTTGAGCTTGGAGAGAAAGAGCTTTTCTAGGACACAAAAGAGTAGAAAGTATGTTCCTTGGGTGTGTCTTGGTGTGTCTAGGTGTGTGTTGGTGTGCAAGAGGTTCCTCTTTATTTATAGAGGCCTTAGGAAGGCTTTGGAAGGCTTTGGAAGTTTCCATAGCCGTTGGGAACAAAGCCCAAGAGAATCAGGCCGAAATCAGGAAGAATGATTGCACTAACAGGGTTATCAGACGTCTGATCCTGGCATCAGACGTCTGGAAGATCAGTTTAAGACGTCTGAAAATAAGGTCAGATGTTTGATTTTATGCGGGTTTCTTCCTGACTTAAATCAGATCTAAACAGGGTTCTAGTGCAAGTCCATCAGACGACATATAAGACGTCTGGCACTATGTCTGGATGTTTAGAAACCTACTTTTTCGTGGGAATGGATTTCCAAGAGAGTGCAACGGCTAGAAAATCTCTGAAAAGAGATTTTGGGTCAGCCGAGGCAAAACAGTCATTTATCAGACGTCTGGAAAGGTTTAAGGACGTCTGATAAGGCTCTAACGGTCATATCCTTCAGTGTTTGCTAAGCCAGCCAACGGTCCACTAATTGGACGTCTGGTAAAGTCATCAGATGTCTTCTAAGACGTCTGGACAGAGGTCTGGACTTCTGATTTCGTCAGACAGAGCTAACAAGTCCAGCCTAAATGTTATTAGACGTCTGAATCAACAGTCAGACGTCTTAAAACACATTATCAGACGTTTGATTTTGGAATTAGACGTCTGAAGAAGCTGTTTGAGCCCTATATTTATTTTCTAAGTTTTTTACAGAAAACCTAAGTTTCCTAGGGTTGTGCCGGTGTTCCTAGGACTACTGTTAGGGTACTTTGAGGCTCTTTAACATGAATCTAAGTAACAAAAATAAAGAGCAACAAAAGAAACGAAAAATACAAAGAGTACAAGAGAAGGAAATCTATCCTATTCTTCATCTCCTTCCTTCTTTAAGCCATCGCTCCTCGCGAATCTCCTTTGTTCCCCATCAAGCTCCTCCAATCCATCCTGGATGCGAGCTCGAACTCTGTCTAATCACGTCCCCATTTGCAATTGACTTGAAATCTAAGACTCTAAGTGCAAATGTTAAATGACACGTGTTTTGTTATCATCAAAACAAACGATCGCGGTGCTCTAGCACCAACATCAAAAACCTATTTTAGGCTTTAATTGAGTATAACAAACTCTTAAATCTCCTGTCGAACAAACTCATTTCAGAACTCCAGCAATGGGCTTGGAGTCACATTGGAGTGATCAATTTGAGATGCGGAATAAGTTTCTGAGGTTTAATTTAGTCTATTGGGATCTTTAATTGCAATAGAGATGCCTTAATTCCAAAGTCAATTTTCAACCTCTGTACGTCAACCCTGAGTTCAATTCAAGGATTAACAACTTGAAACTTTGGCTGATAATGTTTGTTGAGTTCCTGAGATGCTTGTGAGCATTTTTTAATTGAATTGATGAAGATTTGTAGGGATTTCATTGAGATCTCCACTACTACACATTTTGGGTTAAACCTGAAACCCGATGCTATTTTTCGGGTACTTATCGAGTTTTGCTCACAATTCTTGCCCAGACTAATCATGTTCCACCTTCTGAATTGGCTAAGACATATTCTACAAGCTTTAATCTATCTTTTGGATAGATTGGGTCTTTCATTAATGATTTGCGTAGCATACATGAAACTCACAAGTTTAAAAGCTTCTGAAACTTATATCTAACCTCCATTTCTCTCGTTTTGTACACGAAATGATCTCCTGAAGTTATTTAGACCTTCATCAGAGGGTAATACATGAATTGCAAGTCATTTGACTTGACTTCTACATCTGCAACATGTAGAAACATGGTGATCTGGCCATGTTCCTTCTTTGATTCCTCGGATCAGAGTCGATCCAATCCTCAAATTGAGTATACTAATCGATAGAAGAGCTCAAGAGCTTTTCATCAAGCCCTTGGTCACTCAATATGGAGTAGTGAGTCGCCTGTAATCATCGTTCGAAGTTCGGCCAGAGATAACGCTGCGTGGAAGGAATAGGAGCTGCTAAGGTCCCACATCGTGGAACCATGTATGCCTACAGCTGAATAAAATTGAAAGCGTGCTGAGGTAGCTCCATCGTCAGCGCAGGGTGTAACTTGAGCTTATAGTCTTCTAAGTGCATGCTGTGCACGTGCATGTGTGTGCGTGCGTGTGGATGAGCCCAGGTGGGCGTGAGTGTGAATGTGGGCCAGATATGGCTCAATATTGTGTTCAATAATATACTAAAATCCACACTAAATGAATTAGAATAGGGTCTAGTAGTGGTCTGGTCCCGCCCCTAGGGGTGTTGTGTATCCCACGAAAAACCCGGCTTGCCCATTAACCAATTTTTGCTTTAGTGAGAAGAAACGTGAGGGTTTAAGGGCTTAAAATAGCTAAGTGTGGGAGAGAAGAGAGAAGAGAGAGGGCTAAATGACTATAGAGAAGAAGAGAAGAGACTTTGAAATGTGACTAAGTGTTGAGGTATAAAGAGATGAGATTAAGTTGAGGTTAACAAAGAGAGGGTTAATGAGAGATTAACCAATTAAACAAGAGATGAGAGAGTTTAAATTAGACATCTGATGGAATAAATAGAAGCCTATAAACAACATTTAAGTTGTCAGATAATCAAAAGAGACATCTGATAATGAAGACTGAGTTTAGTTAAAGTGTTAATGTTTTTATTTGTAACAAAGGCATTTGTTATGTAATGTAATTTTCTTTTTATGCCCTTACTTTGTAAACAACACTTGCAATAATTTTTCTTTTTGCTATTCAATGTAAAATCATTCATGTACATTTTTTTCATTAATGGAATAATTGCCATGTTTCAAGTTTAATTTTGTATGCAATTGTTCATGAGCTTAACATATATCATAATTATTGATCTAATTGATAAAGTTATTAGTTGATTATTAACTCAGAATAAAAATGGTGAATTGATTAAGATTATATGACTCCCAGTGAATGACCTAGATTCAACCAGTTATATTTAGGGGCCTCGGATTGACGATCTAACCGTACGGATTGATTAAGGCGACGATCGGAGTCGAACACCTTCGAAATTGCCCCGATCGGACCTCCGTAGCATCCGATGTAATCTAAGGAAGATCATAAGTCAATGGGAAAGGTGGTGAAAATCCTAACCTTAGATGAAGAATCCAATCACACAGATAGGTTTGAATTGACGATCGCAATTCAATAGCGCAAGAATCGTTCCAATCCAACACCCGTGACACCACCAACAAGCATTAGAAGATGGACAGCTAGAAGGGCACCATCCCAGCCTCCAAATTGCCTCAAGAGCACCACATTCCTTCTTATTCATTAGCATCATTTAATCTCGATCGTTGGATCCGCGATCCAATGGTTGAGATTCACTCTCAGCTGCACCGTATGTCCTCTGAATACAAAGGGCACACGATCACGGTCATTGGATCGCGATCCAACGGTCGTGAGCATGAAACCCTTAAAACATAAACAAGATACAAGGCGGAGGGCAGTACAGTGGTTGAAGGCACTACGCGAAGAGCAAGGCTTGCGTTCGACACTCGCAGCGCGGTTTTAATCTGCTGAAGGTGCTCTCCAATGCAATTTGTCCATTCGATCAATGATGAAAGATAGAGGCGGCAACATGGCGCAATATTGAGCATCGGATGTACATGCACGATCTCACATGCATCCAAACGTGTGATCCAACGGGTTGAGGAGTGATCTGAAGGGTGACGCCGCGCAATCGCAGCACTGCGATTTCCATCCAACGACTCGGAGGGTGGCTGCGTCGCCCTTTAACTAATGAAGCTGAAGCGGCTTATGCATAATCTGGATTGTCCAATTTTCATGGGTCAGCTTGGATCAATCCACACGTGCAATAGATTAAGATGAGAGGGCGATGATGCAATTGCTTTTGAGCGCCTGGATTAGCGATGAGCGGCTCACATTGAGGCATGTCTTCAGCAACGTGCAACTACAGCGACACTCATAAACATCACTAAAGGCCCTGTACTTAATTCTAATGATGTAAAGTCCCTCTTTTGCCCCATCTCCTCAACTATAAAAAGGGCCCTACATCCCTCATTCTCTTCATCCATTCCTCTCTTCTCTTACCCTCTCCAAAGCTCTAAGAGCTGGTCCCATACCTGGGATGCTCCACTAAATCTAAAGTAAATTCTTTTTTTGTCTTCTCACCCCTATTCGTGGGCACCCGTGATTGTCTCCTCAACCCCATTCGAGAATCGGATCCAACTGCGTCGTTGCCTTGCTTTGTCCTCCATCCTCCAGCTTCGTTCTCCCACATCCAGCCTCTCATCACTATCTTTCAAGCGCTCCGTCAATGCAGCTCGTCCTCCAAGCGGCCGTCGAGGAGGATTTTCTCATCCCTATCTTTTTACAAGTAGATGTAATGGACATGATTCTATGGTTATGAAATAATTACTCATCCTTTCTCCATTTTTCTCTTTCTTTGTATTATTCTCTCTCTTCTTCTATTGTTTATTCCTTAAGTAGAATAGCTAGTGTAGATTAATGTCAACCAGTTACTCTACTTTATAAAAAGAAACACGGATTTTAAATCAAACGTTTGCCTCCCCGTATTCGACCTGAACTCACTAGAGTTTTGGTTAAATTTATCTGATAACAAATTTTTATGCACTGCAATGACAGGTTTTTAACTCAATCCTTTTCTAGTATAAAATCTCTCTCATCAACAAGGGAAGACTGATATCTTCTTTTGGCATCACTTTATGATTGCCAAACCCCATGACCGAGTGAGTCGACAGGGAAAGGTGCCTCTCTTTAAAGCCTACCTTGTATAGTGTCTTTAAAAATAGAACATCCACGGTGTTACCTTCATCCACTGATAGCCTAGGCTGTAACTGCCCTATCAGCAAGAGTGTCACTAGGAGTGGGTCCATATGTTTGATCGGACTAGGCAGAGAGGCAAACAGCCTAGAGGTCACCTGTTTGACTGTACTCCTCTCACCCCAGTAAAGAGTGGGGAAAGCACAAGGGAGTGCTTGCTTGGAAGGAGTGGCTTGCTAGCTTAGGACAACATTGACTCCCTAGGTTACCTCGACCTCTGCGCCCGTGGATTCAAGTGGCGAGAAATGAGAGTTTTGGGGTAATGCTGGCATCGCCGCCAAGACTTGGCGATGGTACTCTACCGGGGAGAGCCAAGGTGACACCGCTTGCTCGATCTAATGAGCCATGGATCTATCTGGCTCTTGGTCTGTGATGATGACCATGTTGACCCTGCCGAGCTGTTGGAGCTTTTCTTTGTGATAATCCTCCGAGCCTTCCATGGGACTCTTCCCCTTATCTTAGCACTCATTTCACTTAACGAAATAGGCTAAGTTTCCATGACGGATCTAAGACTCGATCTGGTCATGCAGATCTCGACAGTCTTCAGTGGTATGACCCTGAGCCCTGTGGTACTTGCAGTAGGGCTTGGAGTCAGCCTTCTCCTTCATGGGTTTAGGCGAGCATAAGAGGTCCTTATATGTGTACCAAACTTCTGCCAACACGTCTGCCTGGTTCACAAATAGGGGAATGTGATCTTCAAAGAACTCCCGCCTGGGTTGGCAGGGTCCATTGTTTCGGCCTTTGGTGTGCCGGTTACTCCTTTGATCATGGAAGGTAGCCTTCCGTTTGTTGAAGTGACTACCTCCGCGGATGGATACAGGAGCAAGTTCTCCTAAGATTGTCCTTGCCTCCATGGGACTAGCGTCATTGCCATACCCTTCTGCCAACCGGCTACGGGAGCGGAAGGAATCATCCTGCTTCACAAATCTTGTGGCCCTGTCCCACAACTCTACCATGTCTCTAGGCGGGAAATCATCGATGTCATATCAAAACCTTTGGGTTAGGAGGCCTGACTTGAAGTACTAGATGGCTATCTCGTTGTGAGCCCTTTTGCACTTAAAGTACTAGGCCTTGAACTGGTCTAGGTAGGTGACGTCGAAAAATGCAGTGTGATAAGTCGTTTGTCGTAGCATGCAAATGAGACGTCAATTTTAAGAAGAATATGAAAAATGACTACAAATGTCAATCTCAAAGAGGCGAAAATCGAATCAATTAGTCACTTATTTTTATTTCCACATGACGACTATTTTGATTTGCTTGAAAAAAGAGAAAACAAGAGAAAGAGAGAGAGAGAGGGAGCGAGTGTGAGAGATTCATGATAATGATGGTTATAGCAACATGGAATAGCATAAATAGAGAATAATTTTAGAGCAACAATGATAACAATGAAAGCTACTCCATTGCATAGGTAGAATCATCTTACAACTTCAAATAATAACACTAGATGAATGCTTAAACAGACATAAACTTTAAACTAAGGAAAACTAGAAAATCGTTGCGGAAAGGGGAGCGTTGAGGCAGCCACAGTGGCAGAGATGCTTCCGTCGACGTCTCGGCGACTCCAAGAACCTTGCCTTAAGCTCTAGAAGGTGGAGGGATGCTTGGCGGAGAAGATAGGAAGAGTTACTTGCAAATGGAGGCCTAGGGTCCTTTCATAGGTGAAGAAAACCCTTGAACTAGCTTTGAACCGCCCCAAATCACTCCTTGAACCATGCTGGACCAACTGCTTGCACTCGAACTAGGGCTTTCATCTGTGCATGCATGCTTGAATGCACGCACACACAACTAGCATTGTGAGGATGACGCTGGGTCGTTGGATCGACGATGGGTGGCCTTGATCATGCATGAGAGTGAGCTTTACATCGCGCGGATCACTCGCATACGATCAGGTGTGATCGCACGTGCAAGATCGGGCATGATTGCACACATATTGCGTAGATGGCTGGGTGGCGCTCATCGCGCCCTCAGATCGGCCACTTCTCGACTGTTCGATTTCGATCAAACAATTAAATTTTAATTGGAGCTCGATGTGGAGCACCTTCATGATTTTGAGCTCGCATCTTCACGATGCAAGTGGCCCTCTTGATCGCTAGGCCACGTGCGCGGGTTGAGTTGAGGTGGCGACCATTGGATGGCGATCATACGGTTGATGTTGGAGAGAGATGTGGCACGATCTAGACCATCTGATGGCGATCTGATGGTGGCCATCACGCGCGCATGCAATGAAGAGGAGAGGAGGGTGCAGGAGCAGGCCCCTGTGGATGACATGTGGCGCACTTTGGGTCGTTGATGATTAAATCAACGGTCAGAACTTCTCGGGCTTGTTGTGGGAGTTACGAAGATCGAATTGAGGCGGTCGGGATCCATTCGTACGGTTGGATTGTTCATCTAATACCTATTTCAATATGCACTTGCGCACTTGGCCATTAAACATTAATTATAAGCAATGTAAATGCAAATATTATACAATATGCATGCATACCCCTAGACCCATGATATTATCATATTTATGCACCTGTGCCCTTGAGATTGAACCTAATTGATATAATTAACGCTATTATTTCTAGAGTCATCATACCCCCACGTCCACCACTTGCTAGTCTCTAGCAAGGTTAATCTAAATGCTATCTACAACTAGAATTAATAATTGATTGCTCAAACACAAGTTTCTTGTCAACAGGAGGAAGTTTCTGCTACGAACCTAACCCATAGAGACTCATCAGCGCCTGGGCGCCTACTGTTTACGGGCGAAATCAATGTTTTAAAATCGATGTTTCGTAGTATAGGTCGAAATTGCTCGAAAACAAATAGATTTTATTACTTGAAGTTTAAGTCCGAGGTCAAACATAGGGAACAAATGGAATTCATGCACTAAACTCAATGAATGCAATTTGAACACATAATATTACTCAAAAATCAAATGAAAAATATAAAGCATTAGTATATGGATAATAGGAATAAATGTAGCAAGAGATATAATGAGAACTTATGGAAAATTGGACGTCTGATTATAAAATCAGACGTCTTAAAAGTGATATGCTAAAGTGTCTCTGATTTCTCTTGCAATCTCTCTTCTTCTCTTTCTTCTTCTTCCTTTCTCTGTCGTTGGCTCTTTCTTCTCTTTGTCTTCTCTTTTCTTTACCTTCTCTGTCTTCTTTCTCTTCTTCTGATTCTTGCCTAAGCCTTTCTTTGCCTTCAGCTTCTTCTCCTTCCTTCTTCTTCTTCTTTCTCTTCTTATGGCAACTCCTTCCCTTCTTCCGCCTTCAGTCCTTCTCCTTTAGCTCTTCAGCCTCTCTGACTTCAGTTTCTCCTTCTTCAGCCTTGCCTTCTCCTTCCTTAGCTTTCTCTGGCCTCCACCTTCTTCTTCTTCTCCTTTCCTTGCAAGAGCAAAACCTACCCCTACCCGCGCACGTTCTCTCTTCCTCTTTCTCTCTTAGGCTCACTCTCCCAGAGCCACCGTCTCGGGTAATCGAGTCGGATACACGCCCGGGACCAGACCCATTGGCATGCGATGGTGGGCGAGGAGTGCAAGGTCGGGTAAATGGGTCAAGCCAGGTCCGTGGAGGCAAGGTCAAGGACGAGGTGGTGAGAGGGTGAGTGGTAGGAGGCGAAGAGCCTTATGCAATTTTTCAATTTATTCTGCTGCGCCCGATCACCCACTTCCGAGGTAAGACTAAGCGTCCCACCTTCCTATTGCGCGCACAGTAGCAGATGGCGCGTCCAATTGGCTAAGCTGCAGAGGCTGGAGTCTTTGTGTGAGGGCCTGGATGCGCGCGGGCTTCAAATCCGCACAGCCTAGGAGTCTCACCTGGAGCTGCACAAAGCCTGGGACCTCTAGAAGCCTGCTTCAAGATCGTCAGTAATGGTGGCCGATGGCTGGATACCTGAATACACCAAAACGGCCTTGCGGCCACATCAAAGCACTCAGGGGACTTCGCTAGGACACGACGAATAGGTGGTGATGGTCGGTGTGGCATGGGAGCTGCTGTAATGGCAGATCTAGATCGTACTGTGGTCGTGTGAGTGGGTGTGTTCGGGGGGTGGTTTGGGTGCGTGGCGCGGTGAGTGAGGTGAGGGGTTATGTTCAGTGAGGTGTTGTGGAGCTTATGGGGTGGTTGGCGAGGCGAATGGAGGTGTGGAGCAGCGGGGATGCCTTGCCGGAGGTCTGGCCGGAGTTGGAAGGGGTGATGGTGATTGCGTGTGTTGAGGGGCATTTTCAAGAAATAAAGAGGGGGAACAGGAAGAGGAGGGAGAGAGGAGTTATCTAACCTAACCTTAGGACGAAGGAGGCAGGAGAGGCGTCTGGCTGGTGCGGCCGACGTCGGAGACGAAGATCTTCGTAGGTGAGGCGGCGGCGATGACGAGGGCAGAGGCGGCGTCAGGGTGGGTATGGCTGATGCGGATAAACGAGAGGAAGGTAACCCAACCATTGGTATTGTGGTTGGGCGACGAGAGAGAGAGAACGGAGCCGCTGGAGCTTGCGGAGGTGTTGTGGCTGGCGAGGAGAGAAGAAAGTGGGGGAACTGGCCCAATTACAAGTTAAGGAGGTGCGGAATGAATTAGGGTTTCTTAAATAGATCCTGGAGGTTGAGTTTGTACTTGGAAGCCAAGCTTCCAAGCACGGCAAGCTCGCCAGAGTTGGAAGTTCAAAAAGACCCAAATCTCTCATGCGTTCGCATGAGAGATTGGGTACAAATTAGGGCTTCAAATTAGGTTCATACTGGAGGAGATTTCTCAGAGAATCTCCCTTTCAATTTTGAAGGGGATTCTCTGATAAATCAGAGAGATCTTGCCTTTGAAATCTTGTCGGAGTAGGACTCCCTCCACTATAATGGTGGATGGACCTAATTGCAAAGAACGAAGACAAAGTTAGGGGGTTTCTGCAGAGGTTTTCAAAAGATAGGGGTAGAAATGTAATTAGGCTAGACTTGTTTGCAAAGTAGGTCAAGATGAATTCCCCTTAGATCCAAATTTTGGTACAAACCTAATTTGGAGCTAAGGAATCCAATGGTAAAGTTGGATTTTGGGTTTGACCACGTTTGATTAGGCAATTTATGCAAAAACCCAATCTAAGGGCCAAATTGAAGGTTCTAAACCCTAGAGAATATTTTTCCATTATTTTTAGAGGGTTTAGGTAAATTTTATCTTGACCAAAACCACGTTAAATCAAGTGGGTATGTTTTAGGGTTACAAGAAGTCATTTAATTCCTAGAATTCACATGAACCCTTTTTTGTTTGAACCAACCCACTTTTTATCTTGTTAAGACCATTTGACTTGTGTTTAGCCTGTGAAAAATCCCGTTATTGTACTGCAATGGTAAAATTACAGTTTTACCCTCTATTTCTTGCTTTTCTCTCAGAATGGTTATTCATTGAGTTAAGACCTCCAGTTGGTTATGTAGGAGCTTTTGTTTCTCTTTTCTTGGTCAAAATGAGCCAGTTAGGGCACATGATGGTGTTCCCATCACCTATTAAAAAGCAGGCCACCCAAGTTCTTGACTTATTCTGTATAAAAGCAAATTCATTTTTTTTCCTTTTTTTTTCTTTTCTAATTTTTTGGATTTTGAAGTTGAGAGTTTCGAGGTAAATTTTTATGGCTACCCATCCCATCCAAGATTCAAGAGGACTTTTAATGCTAAGCACCTTACTGTGAAAATTGTGATAAACTCACTCAACGGCAATTAGAATGGACTTCATGTTAATACACCCCTAGGTGACCTAAAAAAAAGAAAATTCTGCCTAAACGTGTATCAATTTAACTGGTAGCTTTCTCCCTACTTTTATTCTTTTGGGGTCAACACAAGGGCGAACCTAATATATATCCCCCCGAGTTATTCTACTTCCCTGCTTTTTTCTTAAGTGTTTGGGAATATTTGTGCATTTTATGAGCTGGCTCTAGACAAGCAGCCAATGGGATGTCTAACCCACGAAAATTTGCCAGCCATACTCATGCGGTGAAGTGTGGCTTATTTCTTTTTTTTCTTTTTCTCCTTTTTTCTATTTTTTCCTTTGTTTTCTTTTCTTTTTATTTTTACGTGGGCGGCTTCCCTTGTCTAAGATTTACTTAAAGGCATCCATTAAAGAGAATGGGTCGCGTGGCTAGGCTCTGGACAACCTGCAAATGGGGTGTCTAACCCACGACAACTTAATAGCCATACCACCCTCGGAGGTTCATTAGCTACTTAATTTCCATTAGAATCGCTGAGGATTGAGTCAATGTGAGAAGTGTGCAGATGCTTAGACTATAAGTCCTCACAAATCAGAGAGTAGGTTAATAAGTTGCATACTTATCATCCCATTTTATTAACCAAATTATCATAACTTTGGGTAGCGAAGACTTGACAAACAAGCCCACATTTTAGTAGACACCCAGGTTAATTAAGCTCGAAGACCTTAAGGCCTAGTTTACTTAGGGGGTTAACCCCTCAAAAGGGGGGTTAACCTTCGTTTACTTGACTACTTAACCCCCAATTGGCTAACCTGGGTTTACCCATTTTAACACGAGTTTGTTTAACACCAGTTTCAATTGGTGTTAGCTAAACCCATGTTAAAATTTTACACCACTCATATTTCTGACATCCCTCATGTTTTATATACTTACCACCACTATCAAGTAAACGCTGTTGAACGTCGGAAGACTACGCTATCGGAGTTGGTTTTGAAAACCTGTCATTGTAGTTCGAGTAACAAAGAAATCCGTTCAACAAATAAAATTTATACCGAAAATCTGTAAAGAAATCCCGGGTTGAACTCAGGGAGGCTACGTCGATCAAAATTTGCAATTATATTTTTTTGTGTTTTTGTTTAGAAGGCGGAATAATCACAATGAAATGGAATCACTATAGACAATAATAGAGAGAGAGGGAAAACATTCACTTGATATTGCAAAATGTTTTTACAACTAAGAAAGCAAGAAAATATCACACTAGAAAGCGAGAAATTATTACAACTAGAAAGCAGGAAAATTCTACTCTAAAAAGCAGGAAAAAGAATGGGAGAGAGAAGTACGTCCTCGATGATCGCTTAGAGGATGAGTCGGACGAGACAACGCCTGGAAGACGAGGAACGGAGTGGGAAGAAGGAAGTCGAAGCAGGAGGAACGGGAACGAGGCAGCACGTCATCGTTGTCGCGGGATCCACTTTCGGAATGGGGGCGAAAACTTGATTTTAGCTCTTGAGGAGCATCCCGGGTGTGGGACAAGCTTCTCTTGAGCTTTGGAGAGGGAGAGAAGAGGAGAGGATGAGAAATCTGTATGGAAGGGGTCTCCTTTTATAGTTGCAAGGAGTGGGGGCATTTTGGACATTACAACTTGAAAAACATTAATTCAGGACCTTTAGTGACGGACGTGCGTGCCACTCGCACGCCCCCTTGCCTCGGCACCCTTCAACGCTCACACATGTTCGTGTGCTCTCAGCCGTCCGATTAAGAGATCGAACGACTTAAAGTGGCTACGCCCACGCCGCGCACTTGCGTGAAATCATGCGTAAGCGCCGCGCGTGGACGCTATTGCTTGCTTTCAGCCACTGGATCTTCATCGCGTGACTACAATCGCGTGCCCGCTCGCAGCGAATGTAGGCTCGAATGCGCGCTTGCGTAGCGCACTCAACCGCTGTGCTGAGTGGGCGTTTATGTTGTGCGGCGTCTTTTGTGCACGACTAATCTCGGCCGTTGCATGGGCATCCAATGGATGAGATTTGTCGAGTGGGTGAAGGAGAGCTGCAGTCGATATTGGGTGGCTATGATGGCGCCACATGGCGCCATCTAGGCTGTCCATCTTCTGAGTAATGTAGATGGTGCCACAGGTGTCGGATTGGATCGATTTTCGCGTCTTCAGGCTACGATCGTCAATCCGAACCTATCCGTGCGGTCGGATTTGTCATCTGAGGTGCGGATTAAGACCATGTTGGCCCTTGATCTTTAAGGTTCCTCTATCTCTA
Source organism: Thalassia testudinum (assembly GCA_037157565.1). Taxonomy (NCBI): domain Eukaryota; kingdom Viridiplantae; phylum Streptophyta; class Magnoliopsida; order Alismatales; family Hydrocharitaceae; genus Thalassia; species Thalassia testudinum. The sequence goes on from JAZHRO010000024.1 coordinate 83,014,940, forward strand.
TCTGGTGCTACAGATGTCTGATTAGGGCAATCTTGGAGTCGTTGAACTCTAATCGTCGCCCTGATCAGATCTGTACGATTGGATCTTCAATCTGAGGGCCCAATAAAAAGTCACCCTGTCCCTAACCATAAAAAGGAGACAATTACTATACAATTTATACAACTTGATTTAAATACATGATTATGTATGTTATGCACTATTTACAATGTATGATCCTAATGTGACACTAAGAACATGCATTAATAGAAATTTTAGGTTAATCAGATGTATGCACATCAAACGCCATAAGGGATAACACCAAAACTTAACACCAATTCAAGTAAATACAAACTGGTGTTAACACCACTCTATAAGTAAACACAATTACGGGTTAACACTAATTTCACATTTCTTAACACCACTTTCCTAACCCTCCAAGTAAACTAGCCCTAAGAGTCTAAGCATTTAGGTCCTATCATATCGTTTCCTCAAGTTGATAAGCTCCTAATGCCTAATCTTTCTTTTCCTAATTCTCACTTCTTCTTCTTCTTTTGAATAAAAGAAATAAAAACTAGTTCAAGTTGACAATTTTTTACTCAGAAAATAAGAATTACCACCCCCCCAAGCCTATCTTACACAATGTCCTCTATGATGACCTGAGTCCCGCCAATCAACGAGTTCCGAGTCGCCGTGTGCTAACAACTACCATGAATACTTGCAAGATCGTAGTCACCCAACATAGAGCCATAAAACATCAACAGCCAACATTCATTCATAATGGATTAAATGAAAGAAAAACTAAAGTGCTGACAATATAATTGAAATTCATCCTAAAACATAATTAAAGAGATCCTCATACACCTACCAAGAAAACTGGAAATAAAATTCTAATAGTGGAAAGAAAACTACTACGAGTCACTGACTCAGTACGGACCGTCTCCTTAGGTAGGATCCGGTTTCGCGAAAATCTGACCAACAGCAGCTGTTGCACCCGACTGCTAAACAACACTTGAGTACGGAACCCGAGACAAAACATTGGTGAAAAATAAGTAGAGTAGAATGTTGAAGCGGAAAAATCATCGCAAAAAGAGTTGAGTTTTGAAAAGTTGTCGTTGTAGCGTGATTTGCGAGAAAAATCTGTCAACAAATAAATTTACAGAACTCAAAAGGAATTCTAGGTCGAACACAGAGAGGTATACGTTTGATCAAAAATCACATTTGATTTGTTATCACGAAGCAGATTAGCTAGTCGAATTAAAACTAAACTATCTATCTACTTAAAGAATAAAGAATAGAAGAGAGAAAGAGAGAATAATATAAATAAAGACAATTATGTGTTGATGAGTGTACCAATCCCAAAGATCAAGTTATATATGCGAAGGGTGAGGTGGGTGGAAGTGTCAAAAAAATAATCAAAACTAACCTTAGAGTTTATGCAAGCTCCTAGGTTAATTAGGATTTGTGCTATTAGGTGATGGAATGAAATCTAGTGGGTGGGGAGGTGGGGTTACTTACAGACCCTTCCACAGCACTTTACTCAAACCTACCGCTTTTGCTCGCCTCATGAGAGTACCTAAAATTACAATAAGAAAGCAGAAAAGTGAGGTAAATGATCAGTAAGTCGGAAAACATGAAAAATCAAAGAGCGTCGCCTCTCCAGCAACAATGCTAAAATGTTGTAGCAGAGAATTTTCGCAAAAAAAGTTGAGTTTTAAAAATCCATCGTTGTAGTGTGATTTGCGAGAAAAATCCATCAACAAATAAATTTACAGAAGCTCAAAAGGAATTCAGGGTCGAACACAAGGAGGCAGACGTTTGATCAAAAATTGCGTTTGATTTCTTATCACAAAGTAGATTAGTTGGTCGAATTAAATCTAAACCAGCTTTCTACTTAAAAAATAAAGAATAGAAGAGAGAAAAAATAATACAAATAAAGATAAAATAGAGAGAGAATGAACAAGTATTTCTTAATCATTGAATCAAGTTCATTACAACTACTCATTATACTAGAAGGCAGGAAATCTTACAACTAGAAAGCGATAAATCTACTCTAGATAGCAGTAAAGAGAAGGGAGGTGAGAAATTATCATCCTTGACGGTTGCTTGGAGGACGAGCCGCGTTGACAGAGCGCCCGGAAGAAAATAGTGAGATGTGGGACAAGGGAGAACGAAGATGGACGACGGAGGACAAGGCAAGGCGACGTCGCAGTGGGATCCGCTTCCCGAACAACGGTGAGAAGACAACCGCGGGATACTCCACGAAGGAGGTGAGATGGTAGAAAATTTCTAATTTTAACTCTAATGGAGCATTCTGGGTTTGGGACATGCTCGTAGAGCTTTTGAGGGTGTAAGAGAAGAGAGGAAGGCATGAAGAAGAAGTGGAGGTCATAGAGCTTTTTATAGGTGAAGAATGCAGGGCCAATTAGGTCATTTCATCTTAAAATATTAATGTCAGGGTCTTTAGTGACGAATTTATTCATCATTAAAGCTTTGAACATGGGCTTATGTGCGTGCTCCCCACGTGCTCAATGCATGCACACGTTCGCGCAATATCAGCCATCTGAACGAGAGATCGGACGGCATAAAATCGATCCCACCCGCACCTTCATCACACACACGTGCGTGAGATCGGGCGTGAGCATCGAGCGTCGAATTGCGCATTCGTCTGATCTAAAGATTTGGGCCGTTGGCATCTGATCGAACAGTTAGATTGAGCCCGTGCGCATGATGAGATGGGTGCGGACGCACGACTCGAATGCGTGCCACTTATTCGCGACAACGCCTTCTACCGCTGCGCTGAGGCATGCTTTTGGTCGCGCATATGTTTTAAGGGCCGGGCGCTTGCAACCGTTGGATGGTGATTGAATGGTTGAGATCATCCGGCCTTTTGCCTTCAAATGAGGAGGTGGTGCAGCTTCAGTTGATCTTGGCCGTTGGATCTTGATCCAACGGCTGAGATGCACTTAACAATTGAGGAGAGAGGAGAGCTGTAGGTGCCTTTCGCCAATGTGTGTGGCTGAGATGGCACCACGTGGCACCATCTTGGCTGTCCATCTTTTCTGAGTTGTAGATCGTGATACTAATGTCAGATTAGACCAATTTTTGCGTCGTTGGGCTGCGATCGTCGATCCAAACCCATCTGTGCGATTGGATTTGTCATCTAAAGTACGAATTTACACTATCTTGGCCCCTTTACCTCTGATCTTTCTTGAAATACATCTGATGCTACGGAAGTCCGATCGGGGCAATCTTGGAGTCATTAAACTTTAATTGTTGCCCTGATTAGATTCGTACAGTTGGATTTTCAATCCGAGGCCCCAATTAGATATTGCCCTGCTACCTGACCACAAAAAGAGAAAATTAACCTAAAATTTATAAAACTTAATATAAATGTATGATGATGCATGTTATGCAATATTTATAATATATGATGCAACTTTATGCCTAAGAACATACATAAATAGATGATTTATGTGATATAAACATGTTTACATCATAGAACAACTAGACATGTATCTCAAGTAACAGAGTACAGGAGAAAGGGCACTATGTTAAGAGTTCGTATGTTTACAACTTAATTCATATTCAGTTATGTTTATGTAATTTGCCTAAATTCTTATTGTTCTCAACCGGTCAATCGACGTCTCGGGCACGAGACGATCTTGTGTAAGTTCCTGAGGCGCAAGATCGATATAAACCATCCTCCTGGCTGAGAGGACTGCTTATACCCATCGAGTTGCCACGCTTTATCACACTGGGGTCATCGTGAAAAGGGATAGCGGCTACGTCGTGTAGTGTGAACACGTACAAGCGTTGTGTACGCTGAACCATAGATACCCAATGGCCTACCCGTCGATCGAGAAGAACCACTCCAAGCCTCGAGCCCTGCAATCCGCTATCCTAGTTGGCCGCTAAGCCTAACCAAAAAGTTGTAGGGAGGCCAGTCACTCCCTAAACCAGCTCCTGAACCCAGTCAGAAAAGACCAAAACTACAGCCAAAATCCGACAAGTAGAGGGGCTAAAAATCAGTTATCTAATCCTTTTATTTCCTGCCATATCCGTTGTATTATATAATCAATTTTCAGATAACTGTATCTCTTATTTTGTCAATTCAGAAAGTCCTTAGTAATCTCATATCACTAATTCCAGGATCAATAATTGTTCACATTATCTTCCATTTTATCCACTTGTAAGTAGTTCCAATCGTGTGACTATGGCCCCATATTATTTAGAAATTACTGAAGACAGCAGAACTTGTTTTATGAAAAACATAGTTCGCTTCATGCATGCGATGACAAGGGTACATGCATTTATTAAAACTTAATCATTCACATAAAACATATTATTTCTCATTATAGCGCCCATAAATTAAGGAAAATACCGGAGGTTCCAAACTCAGAAAAAGGAGAACACATGCCGACCAAGGCGATATATGGAAAAAGATGGCATAGAATGGGTCCACAGGTACCCGGAAAATCGACTACATGAAAAGACTCTACCTAATGTCACTAGAGGGTCACGATGACTCCGAATTGTGCGCATAGCGCCTGAAAATAGCCTCCACACCCACCTTGGGATCGGGGCATACACCAGAGATAAGACTTAATTCAAAAGAACTAACGACAGGGTTGGTGACACCTAGTCACATTTTTTATTTTTCAATAAGGATAATGCACTCAAAAGTGAAAATAAACCATGCCAACGCGTAGTACGTATCGATACAATTCCAATGGTACCTTATTTATTGAAATCTGAGGTCAGGAAGAACTTGAGCCAGACGAAACAGCGTAAGGGGTCTTTGAACCAACCCGAGCCGATCGGTCCAATTGAGTTGATGCCCGCCCACTCAACGTGGACATGTAGCGCCTCCTGATTGGGTGTCACGATTGTGCTCGGAGCGCACCCAAACTGCGCCGCTCGTCCACCTGAGGAGTGCCACACGTTAGAAGACTAACAGTTGCCTCACGTCCTCCTGCACGAACTCGCATGCGAACCGCTGCCTATCCGCATGCCACGCATTGCCAATCAGGACATTTAGATTGTTAGAATGATTGGCTCTTGTCCTTAGAAAATTACATTCAAGGTGATGATAGAGCATTTCTTTTAATGTAGGGTTTTTATTCCTCCCTAGCTTTAAGTCATAAAGGTCACAGGGGTCTTGATAAAAGGTCGATGGCTCGATCAACTCAGGACCTGCAGTCAACATTTCCTTCTTCGATTTTATTATCCTTAGGGGGTTGTTTCTTTATCCATCCAAAAATTAGATTGCACCAACATGTTCTCTTCCTTCAGAAGATGTACTTGCAAGATGCCCAAATAAGACAGTAGCAAATGCATCAGTAAGATAATATGCAAAAAATTAAAAGTAAACTAACTATATGTATGAGCCAATAATCTGGATTCATTGCCTACAAGCATTGACAGCAAAAATTGATTATGAAATTCGTAAGATGATAAAAAAGTTTTACTGTGTGTAAAAATATAATTATTTATAAAATTTTTAAAGTCTCAAAATAAATAAAAATAAATATAAGAGAAGTCTTAGTCATTGTCAAGAAATAAAAATTATTTAAATTACTTATAACTATCCTTTGTTTGGAATTTGTGGGTATTTTTCTTTTTTCTTTTTAAATTTTGTAATGAGAAATAAATACTAATCTTAATTCTAAAGACTTGATCGAGTATTAATAAATAAAAATTACACATGAATCAAGAATCTAATCTACGAATTAACAACAAATTACAAGCTACTAAATTAATGAAAAAAAAGTAAATAACCAAAGTAAAGTTTTATTGATATAAAATAATGTCAAAATTATAAGGACAAAGAGAGTAGAGGGAGAGAAAAGAGAAAGTAAGAAAAGTGAAAGGGCAGATTCTCAACGCAGTTATAATAACCGATGGATGGTTGCGGCGACATCGGCTACGGTGGTGGATAGGTGAGGTTTTGTCAAAGGTTCCCATTGCCTAACAGAGAGGGAGAGCAAGAGGAATAATAATAATAATCGATGAATAATGAAGCGGTAAGTCTTGGTGGGTGTTTATAACCTTTTGGATCCCAAAAATTATTGGATTAGGGCTTAATTTGTGTAGCAATAATTAGACAAGTTTTCATATACAAGGAGGGTCCAAATTCCATTAAGAATGAGATTATTAACCTCAATTTTCTCTTAGGAATGGCATCGGATACCTAATATAAGTCCTTATGTCTCGTTATTTCCCTTGGATAGCTCACGAAAATCGTAGCCCAATTGAGCCTTATGCACACCCGCAACTATTTCTGTGCCTTAGCCGTGCACACAGATTCGTTGTTACCCCCACACAATGCTAAGTTTGCTTATTTACTTCTCTGGGTGCATGTTTATTATATAGGATACAATGATTTATTTTATATTTGAGGAATTTTATCTAAGATAAAATTATCTTAAGAGAAAGCTTTAAAATATAGAATAAATTTATTATTCGGGGAGGTGGACTTGGAAGACATCTACTCTACCTATCTCCTCAAATATTCTTATTTATCCTATAATTTAACCCATACCTCCCATAAATATCAAAATTAATTTATCCAAAATTTATCCCTCAATTCTACCACCCTCAAAATTTATCCCATTAAACAAATCAACCGTTAGCACGTTTCTACGTAAGAGAGAATGGAATGTGGAGACACCATGTGCCCTTTCTATTTTTTATTTTTTACTTTATTTTCCCACATTTCTTCTCCTCTACAATTGTTCATTTCTCTTCATCCTTTTACATAAACATTTTTGTTTATTTTTATCTTTGCAAGTGACCTTTTTGTCTCAACTCTTTTATTTAAGATCAATATTGGACATATGTTTGCTCATTTTCTCTCTCCTACAATAATAATTAAAGAAATTATATTATTTAAAAGTGTAAAATAAATATCTAAAAGAGAACCAAAAAAAAAGAAGAAAAATTATATATAATTGTGATGCAATTACCACCACTATTACTTGGGAAAATACCTTCTACAAAATCATCACCAAGGTCCTTGGAGATGGGATTAAGCTACTTTTGCCGTAAGAAGGGTTTTTTGACGTTTTTGCCTCTCCTTTTAGCCTACAGCTCAACTCCAACAAGAGTTGAGTTTACTTGAATCGGGCCACCAAAGATTATTGGGTAATCACCTTGCGATTGGGTATCCTTGCTAGGAGGCTTCTAGCCAAGTACTTTGGCACTCCTCTCTTTGAAGGTAGATCAATGTGGAGTCTTTTTGTTGAAATCAACGCATATAGGAAATAAATAAATTGAAATATATGCATTTTCAACATTTTTGTAAAAATAAAAATATTAAATTAAGCAAATCAAATATAATTTGGCAAGATATAGAATAAAATGAAGAACAAAGAACATTTAACAGCACAAATAAACAAAATGAGAAGGAATTATATTTTACTCTGATCGAAGCGATCATTAGGGACTTTCCTTAGAGAAGGTATCACTCCCTACAATAACGGTGAGTCGGGGTCTGACAAACTCTTCATAGGATATGACAATCCACCTCCATGATTCGGTACACTCTGATTTTGGACGTCCTCAAAAATCACCTCAAAAAAATGAAGTGGAGGCAATTTGGTTTATCAACCAAATTCTTGATTGATCTATAAATGGTTTGATCAATCAAAAACTTTCGTGGATCTCTCAATCTTTTTCTGCAAGATCGACAAAATTGATTGGAGATTTTTCTACCAATCTTACGTCAAACGAATGCACCAAGAAAGAGAGATAAGAACGAGAGAGGGGGAAAAAGATTAGAGAGAGTTTTTCTACTCTTATTGTGTGTCAAATGAGAGCTCCCTCGTGACCCTTATATAGAGCTTACAACTCGACGATTATGGAAATTCTCGTTTTATATAAATGCGGCAATTGATCTACTAATTTAGTCCCATTGATTGATTAAAATCAATTGATTAATCAAACTTGACTTTTTAGTTAAGCAAACCAATTGATCGACCAAATTTTAATTCATTGATCGATCAAAATTATTGATTGTCCAATCCAGGTCAAAATCTTGAGATTAAAAATCTGTAGCAAAAGAGTCTAAGTTTCAAATTCCAAATTGATTCTCACCCGAGCCGAAGCCTGGCTAGGGCGGGGCGAGGAGCGCACGCATGCGTGCGTGGTCCCCAGCCCCATCTCTCACTCTTTGCTATATAAGCCATGGGAAGCAGAAGCCTTTTACAACGACCAAGAGATTTGTTCACTACCAGTATGAGACTAAAAATCTCTACCAAATTTCATTGATTTCAACATGAATTCCCATGTCACCATATATCAATTGCATCCTGATTGATGCTATTAGGCTCTCAAATCCAAGATACCCCCATAAATTCCTCGTTAAAATTCAACGATAAATTCCGTGGCTACCACACTCTGCTTTCAGTAAAGGTACCTTCCAGTTTGAACCCATACTTGAGTCATCCACCTTCACCACCACAAGAATAAAGTGTAACTAGTCTTGAATTCTAGACCTTTGATGTAGGGTGTAAAATGATGACAACAGAATGAAGTTTTTGGTGATAATCTTCAGGGTTGGTTCTCTTAAAGGCCATGCACCCTATCCTGTTTCATGAGTATAATCGAGAAAGACCATATTCCCTTGACTACGGCCCACAGTAACACTCACATAGGTGGCTTTCTCTAAGGATGCACTACTCACATCCTACCATAAAGCCTTAAACTCATTCAGAGCCTTTCCTTTTCCTAAATTTGTAGCTTAAGGCACTTAGGCTTCTAGGGATTTGACTTAGATGCAAAAGCATCTAACAATGAGTGCCAACCAGTTCCACATACAGCTTGTTACCACATTGAACCTACTTTGTGGGATCTCCACTCAATTAGTTTAGGTTGCGACTGTGGGTGAACTCCCAATGGGTCTCAATCTCATCTCAAGCCTAGATTTAAGGACTAAAGATCTATCAAGTCCTTTAGTAAATGGATTTGCTATATTAGCCTTGGATCCTATAAATTCCACAGCAAGCACACCTTAAGACACTAAATGCCTTATAGACTTGAGTCTAATTTGGATATATCTCCATGTTTTCTATTTAAACTTTGAACTCTTAATCTTTAATAAAGCAGTCATGCTATCACAATACAAAGATATCGCAGGAATCAGCTTACTCACCAAAGGAATTTCAGAAAGAAGTTCCTTTAGCCATTCAGCCTCAATTCCAGTGATGTCCAAAGCACATGCTTAGCCCTAAAGGTAGACTAAGCTAAAATGGTCTATTTTGCAGACCACCAGAAGACTACACCGCCTCTAAGGGTAAATACATACCCTGTAACACCATTACTTTCGAAATCCTCCATTTGACCAATTCAGCTTGCATTACAATATCCTTATGAAACTAAAGGATATTTATCATAATGCAAATAAGGGAAATAAAGGATATTTACCCTTTCCCCCCCAAAAAAGATGGTTCTGATGTTGGTGTATGGTTGTGGTACAAGTTTTCCTACTGATCCCTAGTATGATGATCTCTTCTTGATAATTGTTTTCCATGTTGGCTTTCTGAAATGTTACTCTTTGAGTGAGTTTTCCTTTCAGACATCCATTCAACCTAGCCGGACTGTGTCAATTGAACATTGTAATATTAAAGGATTGAAGAGATCTATTTTAGGTTCAATTACTTCGAGCAATCTTCTCAATCCTTAGGTTTGTCCTCACTTCTATGTGTTTTCTTTCTTGTTTCCTTGATAATATAATTTGGGTTATCTTGTAACTCAATGATCGCAGACGATTTAAGTCACACATTCAAGAATAGAATCATTACTTTGTTATAAGATTGAAAATATAAATGGTACCTTATTGCTAAGTTGTAGGAAATGGTAAGTTGCGATTACCTTCTTCATGACTCACTTGTATTGCCTGTTTCAAGACGATTTATCTTTCATGCTTGAATATGTCCATCCATATTTTGATGGTGTGGAGAACTCTTGTAACTGCACTTTTCGGGCTAGCTACTTTAATAGTGGGAAGCTAAGGCCTGTTTTCTTCGATGGGCCTGGGGCTGAAGAAGTTCCCGCAATATGGGTTGACAGAGCAGGAATGAAGGCCAATATTACAGAGGTCTTTACAAACAAACATCCAATTTTACTCTTGCATTTTCTTTTTGTTACATGGATGTCATATACTTCAACCATGTGGCAATGATTTGTGCTTCAACAGTTTGGCCTTGCTTCTCCCTTGCAGTCGTGGACTAGGATGGCTTCATGCTAATGCAAACCTATATACTAGCTCCACTCCTTGTGGTGCTTATTTTCTATGGTCATTGTTAGTTTGGTCATTCACATAGTTAACTTTCAAGTTGGCTATTACTCTATGGATTCTGATACTGATAGCTATATCAACCTTGTATTCCCTGTCATGCAGTGGCTTTACCAAATTCTCATGTTAGGTCTAGCTCTTTGGAATATTGTTAGCAGATGTACCAATTAGACTTTAATTACATGTAGTGGGCATGATGCTCATGGTTTGAAGTCTCACTTGTATATTTCCTTGCAATATTGGTTTTACAAGATTTATCCTGGTTTCAACATCACTAGGATAATTCTCTTGTGGAGATTGTTATGTATTTATCAGTAAAAATCCACCAAATATTGGTATCATCAGCAGAATATACACTATTTGCATGCAGTAGCTTGAGTGACGCCCTTATTACCTATTCTAGAATTTAAAAAAAAATTACTCGTACCTTTGACGTCGGTTTTTAAAATAACCGACAGCAAAGGTAGGGGTAATTTTTTACTGAATAAAAGGTTTTTGTCGTCGTTTAATTGAGAAAGCAATGGTTAAAATATTTTTACCATCGCTTGTATAAGTGACGGCATTTTATTTTAAACAATGGCATAACTCAAAAATGACGTGTTAATGCAGGGAAAAAGTGACATAAAAATGCCATCGCTTGTTTTATAAGCGACAACAAATCAAATTGCTATCGGTTGCGAACGATATTTTGACGTCGGATTTTTCTTGTAACTGACGGGAAAAAAAACAGCGACGCTACTTATACCGTCGCTTTTTCGCATTGATTTTCAACCGACGGAAAAAGTGAAAATTGTTGTAGTGTGAGCTTCATAGACTTGTCAATTCTCTAAATCATTTTTGCTCTTACATTGTTACACCTTTTTCTGGGTTTACACCTAGTTGAAGGCGTAAAACCTAGCAAACCTATGTTTTATATAGCTATTTTATCTTTCTTTATTTTCCCTTTCTTCCTTAACTCCCTCTCCTTGCATTCTTAGTCTGCATAAATAGTCACTTTGTCCTGCATTTCACTATTTAGTCTGACTTTCCATTCTAATTCTTATCAGACTTGAAATCATCCACATAGAGATTTTATCTCCTCATTCCAACTTCCTTTCGTCACCCTAACCTAAGTTAGTGACAAGTCGAGCATGCATTTGCATCACCCTATTCATTTAATGACAACATTGCATCGTTTAAGAATAGGGGGTGTAAATGGTGAAATTATTTACTGGAATATAATTATAGACACAACCTTTAGTTTATATAGATAGTATTATTGAAAAATCCAAAAAAATTACCAAACAAAAACACAAAAAACTGTGAAAAATAAGAATTCCAAAAATACAATAAGGGACCTATATTCATTGTTGAGGGAGAAACTCACGAAAAATTTGAGAGGAGAAATTGAAGAAAAAGTTTGATAAGTGTTTAATTATGATCTTTAAGCTGAACCCAAAATAGAATAAGTGTTTATGGGCATTCAACCTTTGCTGGTTAGACTTTCTAGGTCACATAAGCTTAATTCGCTTAGGCTAAGGCTTAATACACTTAAGCTTTGACAAGATAGACCAAGATCTCCCCTTAACTAGGACATATTATTATACCTGAGCCACCAGTATAAGATTCATTGGTTTGCCTTTGTTTAAGAGTCTAAGTAACTTTGGTTTACACTACACTGAGTCGGGAAAGACCAAATGAACTTAAGTCTCAACCCTAGTGTTCATTAGGGAAGGTGGAATCCTTACCTATGCATGCAGGTAGACTCTTTGTCTCAGTCTTTAATCTTGTGTCTAGGAGAAGCTCTTTCCACCAAAGTACTCACCCACCAAATAAGTGTGCTTTACCAAATAAAATTTAAAGAGACATACTAACATTTGCTTTCAGAAAAAGAAGAAAAATCAAGAAAAAAATCAAAAAATGAGAAAAAGCAGAAAAAAATAGAAAAAGTCAAAAAGAATAGAAAAAAAAATTCTTTTGAATAAGTCAGTATGTTCTTCAATTCCTGTTGTAAATACTTCCTCCAAAAGGAGTTTTTAGGGTGCATTACAAATACCTTCTATTCTCTACAAAATATTCTTTGAGCCACAAATGCAATAAGAGTTGGATTTGAGTCTTCAGTTATTTTGAGAGTCAATTCGAAAACATGAGCTGAAGCTGAGATCAACCTGGACTTAAAAAAAAGTGAAACCTTGGACTTGAGTCTTAGTGTTGATCTGTTTAGTCTTGATTATACACTGAGCAAAACCATAACTTCTTAGCTTTTGCACTTGGTAAAACCCTCTAAGCTCTGGAAATCGTACTTAAGGTTTAAATATCAAGAGTCCTTGTTGGTCGAGAGATGGTCTATATTACATAAGTCTTGAGTTCTAGTAGTCTTCCTAAGCAGCTAGTTCTCACAATGTCCAATTATAAACACAGTTGGCTTGATTCAGAAGAAATATTGAGCTTAAAGATCATCTCTAAACACTTAACATTCAGATTGAGTTAAATAGAAATCTCTTTAGACTCACCTAGCTGATGCTACATTGCCTTATACTTAATGAGTTGTTTGCTAAGGGACTAGCAAAATCTAAGCATGGGGGTATGATGAGGTGTGACTCATCATAGCTAAAATGCCCAAGTTAGGCTACAATCTAGGTTAAACACTATCAAATTAACATGATAAATCAGTTAAGTGTAGGATTTATGGAAAAAGGCCTAAAACACTCAATTTGTGCTAAAAATACATAATTAGGTCAATTTGGAGATGTTTTATATTTAAATATATAAATGGATGATCTGAATACCAATTGAACACCAACTTGAGCTTAAAAGTACAAATCAATGGTTGGATTAACTTCTAAATTACATTGCATTTGGACATCATTAGGGCCTTCAAATCATTGCATTACACTTAGGTCCTCCATACTAAACATTTCATTAAGTCTAAAAGTCGTAGGGACCTCTTTACAAGCATGTAGGGACCTTCATGCCATTATTCGTTTCACTTATGGGCCTAAGCGCACTTGTTCTAGAGCTTCACACCCAAGGGCCTTGCTACAAAATCATCAATATACCTGGGCAGACCCTCTTCATCTCAAGTTCTTCAGTGATGAACTTCGATTCACTCCACCGCCCGTTCCATCCTTGGTCAGATCAACGACGCATCTTCCACCAACCGGCCAGTGCTAATGCCAAAAGCTTCACGACTATTTCTAGATCTCATCATACTATCCATGTTTGCCTTAAACCTTGGCACGTGCTCGAACCTTCATCTCAACCCTTCCTCCTCAACAGTTCCTACTCACTATTGTCAGTCACCCTAACCTCCTTGCGCCTATATAAGCTCCTTCAAGGACCCTTGCGCGAGCCATCAGCTCCCTCCCCCTGAGTTGATCCTTTCCTCCATCCCTCTAGCTCCATTTTCCCCTTCATCACCATTGGTGACAGCTCTGGTTTGCTCCCCCGTTCCCTCACCATTGGCCGATGGCTGGTGGATCTATGACACCACCTTCTTCCGCTTGTGCTCTCTCCCATTTCGTCGCCATCAGCCAACTGTGGGTGGCTCTTGGATGCCACCTTCGTCTGATAGCTAGGACTTTATTACTTTCGTAGATAGAATTTACTGCTTTGTTAGCTAGATTTATTCACTTGTTAGATTTATAGTAGATTGGATAGTTTAGATCGCAATTTAGTGTTTGATTTCCTCAGCTTAGGAGTAGATCAAAGTACAGTAGAATTTCACCTATCCACCACCTTTGATCATTTCATATCACAGGAGATGAATCCTCTTGTTCGTTTCAATCCACTAAGCTCCCTCTTCATCCCATAATCACCTTCTAGTGTTTTCCTCGAGAATTTAATTCATGGATCATGCCCTCTGCTAGAGCAAACTTGGATCTGAAGCTTTCTAGCTTCTAGTTCTAAGTTGCGCTCGAAAATCAATCTAAGGGCATCTCATTCAACCCGTATTTTCACAAATGCCCTCCCCATGGTTTTAATTGATTGTAATTCGCTTGATTCATCTTGATTTGGTTTTCATGCATGATTTGATGATTAGAGATCCAAAGTGATGGTAATTGGTTTAATCGAGTGGATTTAGTTTATGATTATGCAATTGAGTGGATTGCGATTGCATTGAGATGTTTTAAGTGAATTTTGATCGCAATTTGAGTTTATGCTCAATTTCAACTGTTGACACTATTTTGGTTTGTGCTGGGTAATAGGAGCCAAGGAAAATCCGATGCACGGATTTAAGGCTCTTGCAATGACCCAACTAGTTTATAAGCATTGCCTATTCACCCTAAACACCAATCAATGGTGTGCAGGATGAATAGATGATGATATTATCATGGTGAATCAAGATCAAGAGCCCAACTGGGAAACACTTCGATTTTATTTGCATAGATTTTATTCAAATTTTTGGGGATTGAAATAGATTTGAATGATCATAATGAAGGTCAGGGTATTGTTTTATGCACTTTGAAAACTTAACTTGATCTCTCATCTTCACACTGTCTATAATGTGAGTAACGGATTGGATTAGGGTTTTTATGTTTTTTTCAACCCTTGATCTATTTCTCTATTAGTTCAGATCTTCTGTTAATGGATTGCGATAGCTAAGGATGGAATTTGAGCGCTTTGAATGTGATCTAGGATTTTTGGCCTCAAGGCCCAAGTTCTAGTTTGATTTTGAACCTTGATGTTCCAATTAGGGTTAGGACTCTTTAAATGAGTTTGAGAGGATTGCAGATGTTTATGCAAGCATGTAGCAATGCTTTGGTTATCGTTTTGAATGTCAAGTCTGATCTGAAAGGTTTTGTCAGCAATGTCAGTCATATTCTGAAGAAATTTTAGAAAAAGTTCTGAGCGAGGATTTTAGTAGGATTTTGAATGAGATTTTATTTATAATGCATTCTGTAGTATAAATCTTGTGTGGAAACATATTATAGATGACTGAGTAGATCCTGGAATACAAAAATCAGACCTCAGTTGGGTCTAAGTTGGTGTTTTGACAAAAGTAGCAATATACAAATTGTCTAAACTGGATGAAGATTTCTAGTGGGACTACATATTGTTTCTGATCTTTTTGAGGACTTAATGAGTTTTGTAAAGAGATTGTGATGGAGGAAAAGCTTTCATGTACATGGATAGATTCTATTTAGCTTAAATTGAAGTGTAATCTCTAGTAAAACTCCCCTTTCAGTAAAATAAGTTGGAAAATTGTCTTAAGAAGATTTAGTGTTAATTTCAATTATCAAATCTCATTTTTGTGTTTGAAATTGATGTTTAACAGCTGCTAGAAGTTTGTTTTGAGAATGTTCATCTTTACAACATTTTTATTTAAATTTTATGGCATGTTATCAAGTTTTATCTTTTAGCAAGCCTATTTCCAGCATGTTTCTATAATTATTGTGAAAATTAGGAGTTTTTGTAAATAAATAAAAAGAAAGGTATCTTGAGTTAAATTAGGTTTAGTTTTAGATGTGTGAGAGTTTAGGTTAGGTTTTGAGTTTTGTAGTTAGGAGAACATACCAGTAGAAGCTTAGATCTTCTCTACTTAGTGAATAAAGGAAAGCAAGCAAAAACTACAAAAATATTGTCTCTTCCTTTCTTCTCACATTTCTACCCTTTTCTCCTATCTCTATAAAACATAAAAATAAAATAAAATTTTGAAAAAGTCCAAAAACCCGCAAAAATACCTATGTATATTGTATTTATACTTGTATATAATACTAAGTTAATTGTATATAATAACTTACATATCTATAATGTCTATAAATAACTTATATACCTATTCTATTTACTTAGGTAAGTATTTATGTTAAGTTATACAATATGTATTATAATTATATAATTATGCATTTATTTATTTATATTATATGTACATAAGCTATATATATTTGTAAATAACTATGTATACACTTATATTTATAATTATAACTATAGATATAATTTAAAGTACTTATAATGTACAGTAATGTATCCCTACATTCATTTATTTACTTATATTTTGTATATAATTATTATCATAAGTTAATTAGGTATATTAGTAAATTGATATAATTTAAATTAGTAATTTAACAAATTAATGAAATAAATTATGCTATATACTTGTATATTATAGTTTAAAATAATTTCAGTATATTTATAACTTATTTATATTGTAAAATAGTATTTAAATTATATATATAGGTATATATGTACAAATCATGTATTTAAATGGATATAAATTAAAATAAATTAATAAAAATAAATTAAAAATCTTTAATAATAAGTTAATAATGTAAATCAACTAATTTATAAGTCAATTGAACCATTAATTTATTAATTTATACTTTAATTAACGAATTAAATAATAAACCAATATGTATTTTTCCCTAACTTTAAGGAATTTTAAAATATATTTATATATTTAAATACTGTAAAATAATCATACCAATAAGTAGCTCTATGTATAGGTTACATGTACATATAATTTAATTATAAAAAAATTATTAATTAAGCACTTAAATTAAGGCCTAAATTTGACAATAATCTATGATTTGGCGCTAAGATTTGGCACCTTCTAAACATTCCACATTGTGAGGGACAAACCTCTTAAAGCGATATTTAAACAATCGCGCTCCTTAGCTAGTTGTCCCAATAATAGGGGTCGGATCCCATAGTTTTATATAAACTTATAACTAGGCTTTGTGTGGGTAGCCTGTAGGTGTGGGTTGGGAGCCGAGTGGGCCTAAAATCATACAAAAGCCCACAAAATAAAAACTAGGGCCTACTTAGTAATGATACCGATCCAACCCTAGTGGTCGTTGATCCTGTCAAACGTGGGCATACAAATCTTAAAATTTTAGATAAGTAGAGGTTAACTTAAGTGTTAAGTGTGTGTTATGTCTGGGTGTGTTAAATGTGTGTGTTGAGTTAGTATACGTATTAAGTGTGTGAGTGTACAATTTTTTCCTTATTGTATATAAATGTTTTTAAGGTTCTTTAGTGACATTTAGAGATGCTAGTGCATATAGTTACATATGTTAGTATAGTATACGGTTGTTTAGATATCCTTTTTATGCCTTTATTAAGGCATGACTTAGTTAGTATTGTAAATAACTAACCTAGATTAGTTTAGATTGATTTTTAAAGCCTTTAGACCTGTTTATATGTTTAAGGCATTGTCATTAACATGAATTAATTCATTCTTGTACATAATTGACTTAAATTAGTTCATTCTTTGATTCTTTCATTCATCTGTAAATAATCTTAACATTTGTTGAATAAAAGATGATTTTTGGATAATAGAGAGTTACGTATATCAATAACTAGCTCCCAGAGAATAATGTGAATAAACCAGTAAAAATTGTATATAAAATAAACTGACATCTATCTAGATTGCAACACTATACTACAAAACATTAATTAACCATCATAGAATAGAGATCCAGATGGCATATCACCCATTTCCATAAAATGTTCCATGTCTCAAAAAAACAACTTTATTACATTTAAAGTTCAACTCAAAACCCTCTCTAACCAATAAAGAATCAGAAAGAACATTCTTTTTAACAACAAGAATGTACAACACCCTACGCAGTGTCCAGACTTACCTGATAAACGCCAGTTTATCATCATTCTTATGCATTAAAACAAACCTAGCTCTTAAGATTTTACTCCGCAAACGGGTTTTTGGGCTACATTTAGGCATTAATTAGGTTAGGCATGCATTGCACTTTTTATTATCTTTTTAATGTATTTTTGTGAGTGTTAGGGATATACAGATTGCCAGGTCCCTAGAACCCTAGCACTCAGGAAGGCAACTGGTGAAGGAGAAGCTCTCACCAGCTGAAACTCAGCTTGATCCTGCTCACCACAGCTAGAATTCAGCTCACATGAACTAGGGTTAGCTCATCCTAGCTCCATTCAACTCATCTCAGCTGAATGGCCGCTCAAGAGAGCTCATCTTAGCTCACCCTGGCTCAGGTCAGCTCAAATCCAGCTCAACTTAGCTAAGTCTAGCTCATCTCAGCTCCCATTAGTCCACAGGGAGTTCTAGTTAGCTCAGCTGAGTCGACTGGAGTTCACCTCAGCTCAGGTCCAGCTACACTCAGCTCCACTCAACTCCAGACTATTGAAGATGACTTCATTCCTGTTACGACTTGGTTCCCGAATCCCTACAGGACCCGAGACCGACTCGACTCGATTAATCCCAAGACCCAGTTGTCCAATAAGAAATAACCAAAAAGCAAGAAAGTAAACCACATTCACTATGCTAAGTAACTAATAGTAAAAGAGTACAACCAGTAAAGGAAATAAAAGCTGCTAATATTACATATCACCACCACAACAGTAAAGTAGAACAAGGTACAGAAACAAAAATGGTAACAATAGTCTAACTCACAAGCAAAAAGGAAGTACAACAACAATAGGAACTACTGCTGGGCTCGACTGGGCCTAGCATCCTCTACAGCCGGTGTCTCGGGCTGCTCAACACCTGGACCTGAAAAGGGTTATGAGTAAACGGAGTCAGCGAACGTTGAGTAAGCAGTAAAGGCTAACAGGTAAATTTATCTTTTCAAATTATTTTATTTTACAAGTCATTTCATTTCACCCATTGGTTTACTTTCAGATCTCTTTCTTGATCTTGAATGTTCCTCGTGGGAATGATCTTGATTGCAGTCTTTTCCGAAGAGTAGAAGGCACACGTGGTGCTCTCCTGGCCGGGAGAGTCCCCCGTGATGATCCTACACCCAGTTAACCACCCCGAGGTCACGGATAGACGTAGCGGTGACTACGACATGCTCGATAAGCGCATGGGTAGCTACCCCACACTGGTACGTGGTCAGTCGTTTCCACTAGCGGGTACGCCGAAAGTACAGCACGGAACAGTATAGGACCTATCCCTCTCAGTAACAGGGGTCTAGCCCCTTAAAACCAAACTGGAGTCTCGCCCCTCCACAGTCCGCACACCCTCGTCTGACTACCCCGATTTGCCCAGTGGGCCTAACAAGTCAGTGTAGGGTGGCTAATTGAACCCTGGGCCCCGTGGGGTGGCTAGCTCTCTCCCTACACTAGTAGATCTCCCCGGTACAGTGTACACGAGGGCCAACAAAAGTCGGTGTAGAGTGGCCAATCCTAACCCCGGATCCCAACCCAAGGGCGGCTAGCTCCGCTCTACACTAAACAGGGGACAGTCGCTCTCCTTGGTACCACGTACTCAAGGGCCAACACACTTCCCACTCACATTTCCAGATCCATTTCATTTATCCACAGGAGCTCTACTCCTAATTTCTCGTAGGGTTCATGCTCATATTCACCATGTTGTTCCATACCAGGTTTCATCATTCACATTTCCATTTTCATATTATACGTATGCAGCTCGTATTTCCACAATTTAACATATACAGCAAGTAATGTCACAGGTAATTGTTTAACTAGCACTGGCATTTCATATTTCATAGGCAGCTTGTATTTATTAATAGGCAGTTATTTACATTTCTATTCATTCATTTATGACTGCAATCTCAAACACTCATACAAGTAGTGCAAGTACTTCTCGTCTTAGAATTCATGCCACATCCTAGGTTTCTAGTTATCCAATTTCACATATGCATTCATGTTTTATAATTAAAACAGGGGAAACCACTCTACCAGACAATCCAGGAGTACTGGGGACTTGAACGACAGGCTCATGTGCCTTTGTAGGCCCCGAACACGCAACAAATTGAAGTCATATACCAAGGGACATACCACAACGGAATGTTCAGAACAGTATATAAGGCTTTCTAACATGTAGAGAAACTCACAAGGAAACCACAGATATCTTGTTTGCGTAAAACGGACCTCAAACAAACCCTAAACAGGTCAAAAACCTAACCGTAGACCTAAATCAGACATCTGACACGATGTCCAGATGTCTTAAAAGTCACCAGGGTCTCACCTCAGGTTCCTGCGTCGACTTCAGACGTCCAGAACCCCTACTTGACCATCTGGACCCAGCTCCAAATGTCCGACCTCTCCTCCAGTCGTCTGGGGGTGCTTCCGGTCGTCTGGTAAGCTATCCAGATGTCCGAAATGCGTGGGAGGGCATGCCCTACGCCTTCCCGAAGCTATCCTTGCACGCGACAGACAATATCTTCTACTTTTAGCCACGCAGATCAACGCTGCAGTGCGGTCTGCATGGCTATGACCGCAAGAGGAACGTACCTTCGTGAAACTCTGCTTTCAGACGTCCGGTGTCATCACCAGACGTCCAACCCGTCGTCTGGACGACACGCCAGACGTCTGATTCTGGGAAAAGCCCAGAACCAGACTGACCTCCCACTCCCCTCGCCGCATGCAGCCGCGGCCTCTCCTCCTTATTTGCAGCAGAGAGTCGGGGACGTCTCCCCCGACGCACTCCTCCCGCACGTGTGCGTCCTCTGGCGAGCTCCCACGAGCTCGTGAGCTCAAGCTCCACCTTCTCTCTTCACGTCGCCTCTCCTTGCTCTCGTGCCCTCTCTCTCGCTTGTCCCTCTCATTGCAATGGAGAGGAAGGAAGGAAGGTGGTGGTGGAGTGGAGAAGATAGGAAGGGGGAGAGGGGTCTTATATAAGGGAGTAGCTAGGGTTCGGTGGAGGAGAAAGAAGAGAGAGAGAAGAGAGAAAAGTTGTTTGCACGCAGCCAGCGCGCAGATGCGACCTTATGTACAAAATTTTCAATTTCCAGACATCTGAGAAGTGGTCCAGACGTCTGACTGATAATCTAGACGTCTTAAAAGGCTCATAACAGAACGGGTCTTTACAATTCCAACTTAGGAAGCTCAAGTCCAGCTCCCGGGGACTTAGCTTAGCTCAACTGAGTTGAGCTAAGCTACCTTAGCTGCCTCACCTAACTTGATCCTCCCCGGGAGCACCAGACCTAGCTTACCTCAGCTCAATTCAGCAGAAGCTAGCTCACTTTAGCTTGGCTTAGCAGCTAGCAAAGAACTAGCCAGCTAAGCTAGCTAGAGTAGCTCCATGCTAACTTCTTCAGCAGCTACTAGTTCCATTTCAAGCTCCAAACTTCTCCTCAACTCCTCTCTTCAAACCCTAGCTCCAATACCTCCTCCTCTACTCCACTACTAGCTATGCTAGCTTAGCTTAGCCTAGCTTAGCTAGACTCCAGCTCCCTTGGCCATCCACCACCTTTAACTCAACCCTAGCTAGCTCCACCAACTAGTCCACCTGAGCTAGCTACCTACTACTCCAAGTTGGCGCCACCACCATCACTCCCCTTCACCCCATCACCACCACCAAAAGCCACCTATTTTCCCTCCAAAATAACCTTCTAGAACCCTTCCCTTTTGGTGCCAACTTTCCCTCCAAAAACCCATCAATCTCCACCCTACACCTAAGCCTTAAACCCATCTCCACCATCCACCTAAGACCCCTTCTAGAAACCCTATAGTTGGCGCCAAATATAGGTGCCCTTTCACCACCATAACCACCACATGGCACTCCTTTAGTTGGCGCCAATCACCCTTAGCCCTAGGATCCCCAACTACCCACCATAGCCTATCCTAGCCCTCCATTAAAGACCACGCCAACCACCCCCATCCCACCCTATATAAACCCATCACCTACCACCATTTTTCTTCATCCTCCCATTAGTTTAATTCCACATTGCACCCACCACAATTCAAGGCCAAGGAAGAAGAAGAGAAGAAGATTAAGGGGGCATCCTACTCGCCCTTTTGGTGCCTTCTTCCCCTTCTTTCTTCTCACTTGTGCCACGCTAAGGAGGAGGAGCACTACCCCACTAGGAGGACGGCCAGGCAAGGAGGAGCAAGGGTGGTGCACGCCCACCCTTAGAGGAGATCATTGGAGGTGGTAGCTTCCACCTTGGAGGACACCATTTTCAAGGAAGGAGAAGGAGGAGCCCTTTTCAAGCCTAGGAGCTACTAAGCTTGGAGCAAGGAGCTTCCCCTCTTCACCAATAATTCAGGAGGATTTGTGTTTTATTTTCTTTGTTGCAATTATCTAGTAGTAGAAGCATTCATCTACTAGGGTTTTTTTTTGTAAAACACTCTCTCCTTCAATCAACGTTGCCTTCTTTAATCTTTTTGTTGCATAGTCTTGTAGAATTCTTGTTTAACCTTTTTCACTCCTTCTCCCTAATTACTCTAGGCCTCCACGTGCCTAGAGTGAGCTTAGGGAGAGGTTCTACTTGTCACTATATTAGTAGCATAGTGGAATAGTATAGAGAATTTTCTTGTTATCAATAAACCCGCCTTGTTCTCGTTATTCAAAACCAAAAAAATCATATATATAAAACACCAACAAGAAAGTTGATTTCCATTTCCAAGCAAGGGATTTGATTTGCAAATAATTTAGTCTCCTTAGACGACCCTAGATACTTCCCTATCTAGGTCTTATAAATTTTAAAAGCGAATCCGTTTTTGTGCGTTGCAACAACTTAAAACCCTAATTTAACAAACCGTGCAAAAACACGATCATTACCTCGAGGACAACCTCAAGTCCACAAGTCCAAATCCCAGCACCTTAGTTGCAGAATCGTTCCTCATATTCACAGTCCCTCCACTGCAGGCATGATAAGAAGAAAAAAATGATCTATCAGTACAAATATGAACATTGGCTCCAGTATCCATGAGTCATTCAATAGGATAGTGAATAACATAGAGTTTAGGTTTTATTGAGACATACTCATCACTAAGGACAACCTCCTCGATGATTACATTCACCTGAGGATTCCCCTCTACGGTCTTCTGCTAAGCTTTATTAGAAGGTCAATCCTTCTCCTAGTGCCCAACCTGCCTACTGTGTCAGCATGGTTAGTTCTTAGATTTCTTCTGGATCTTGGGTTTGGCCTTCGTTTTGCTTTTATTGTTCTTATTTTTATTCTTTTTACCCTTAGATGTCATGACATTCACCTTTAACTCCACGAGCATTATAGGTTTTTATTTCCAATGCTCTCCCTCAGCAATGGCTACAATCAAGTCATCAAGAGAAGTATTTTCCTTCTTATGTTTGAGAGTCATCCCGAAGTCTTCCCAAGATTTAGGAAATTTCTTGATGATAGATATGACTTGAAACTTCTCAAGAGGTTTCATTTCAGCCTCTACTAAACTATGGAACAATAACAAAAATTCGTGTGTCTGTTTCAACACCAATTTACACTCAACCATTTAGAATTTAAGGAATTTTGCAACAAAGTATTTTTCAATACCAAGATCCTTAGTATCATACTTCTTGTTCGACTCCTCCCATGGCCCTTTTACAGTGGACGTAGATGTGTTATATACATCAAATAGTACATTGGACAAAGCTAATAAGATGCAACCATAACAAATATGGTTTGCGCTCATTTCACTCATTCACCACCTTTTGGCCTTCAGAAGTGAATTTTTCCTTATCCAAAACTGGGCATTTAGTTTCCAATGCCGAGATCAAACCAATGGTGGTCAACCAAATCCTCATGCGTTATTGTCAATGCTTAAAATTTTGCTCACCAAACTTCTCAGGCATACCGGATAAGTTTACATATGATTTAAAAGTCATTTTTGAGATCCCAATATTTTAGGTCTAAGCGATACTTTCTCTATGATTGTTGAAATCAATGCATATAGGAAATAAATAAATAAAAATATATGCATTTCTAATGTTTTAGCATAAATAAAAAATATTAAATCAAGCAAATCAAACAAGATTTGACAAGATTAAAAATAAAATAAAGAACAAAGAACATGCAATAGCACAAATAAATAAAATGAGAAGGAATTAGATTTTACACCAATTGAAGTAGCCATTAAGGACTTCTCTTAGAGAATGTATCGCCCCTTACAATACCGGTACGTAAGAATCTGACGAACTCCTTCCAAGATACAATGATCCACCTCCCGAATTTAGCACACTCCAATGTTGGACATCCTCGAAAACCACCTCAAGAGAAAGAAGCTGGGGCAATTTGGTTTATTAACCGAATTCCTAATTGATCTACCAATAAATTAGTTTGATCAGTCAAAACCTTCTCGTAGATCTCTCAATCTCCTTGTGCAAGATCGACAAAATTGATTGATGATTTTTCTACCAATCTTACATTGAATGAACTCACCAAGAAAGAGAGATAAGAACAAGAGAGGGGGAGAGAGAGTGGAAGAGCTTTTCTGCTCTTGTTGTGTGTCAAATGAGAGCCACTCGTGGCTCGTATATAGAGCCCACGACCCGACATTTGTGGAAATTTCCTTTTTATGGAAATATGGCAATTGATCGACCAATTTATTCCCATTGATCGATCAAAATCAATTGATTAATCAAACTTGACTTTTTGGTCGACCAAACCAATTGTTCGACAAATCCAAGTCAAAATAAAGAGATTAAAAATCCGTAGCAAAATAGTCCAAGTTCCAAAATGATTCTCACCCAAGCTCGAGTCAAAGCCGGGCCGAGTTGGGGTTTGTGCATGTGAAGCGAAAGAACATGCAATTTGGAAATCAGGGTTTTTATCGTTGTATGGGTGAATTTGATCACTTTTGAAATTTGTAAAAATTGAGTACTTCGCAAGTATTCGAGTTGTCCCAAGGGACGCAGAAGTGCAAATTAGAAGTCTCTCGCTTGAAAAACGAAACTCAACTTTCTTTTTGAATTTTGATATATGTAATTTTTTTTTGGATTTTGAAATAACGGGCAAAAGGAAGCAAATACACAAAATGAAACTACTCCTATCATAAATATCTAAGTGGCAAGAAGAATCTCTCTCTAAGCTCACCCTAGGTTAATTAAAGAGAGTGAGTGCACTAACTAAAGGAAAAACAGACAGATAAACTGCAACAAAAATTGAAAGGCAACTTATATTGAGGAGAAAATTATTTTACAAAAATCCTGTAGTGAAATGCTTCTATTACAAAAGTGAAAATTTAGAAGGAAGATATAAAACAAAAAATCCTCCTAATGATGATGAAGAGGAAGGAATCGTTATTTCAAGCTTAGCTACTCTTGGGCTTAGAAAGGATCCTCCAATTCCTTCCTTGAATTCCTCCTGCAACTAGATGAAGTTTCTCTTCCTTGGCAAGCCCTAGATGGGGCGTGCCTTGCTCCTCCTAGAGTGGAAGAATTCCACTCTCAATTCTCCTCCTTAGGGTGGACGTTCACCACCCTAAAAGTCCTCCTCTTTGGTCGTCCTCCTTGTCTTGCTCTCCTTGGAAATTGACCCCTTGGTTGGGCTCGAGGGAGAAGGGAAGAGAAGGCACTAAGGAGACAAGGTTCTCTCCTTAATCTTCTTCTTCTCCTTCTCTTGGCCGAATCTAGGTGGTGGCTATAGGAGGAATTATGATAGAAAATGTAGCCAAGGGTAGGTTTGAATGTGGTGGTTATGTGGGTATATATAGAGTGGAAAGAGGGAAGGGTAGGCATGTATGTAGTGGATGGCTAGGATGGCCTTTGAAGGTGGTTATGGGGATCCCAAGGTAAAGAATACTTGGCGCCAAACTAAGGGATATGAAGGGGGTTTGGTGGCTTTAGGGTGGACGGCTAGGATGGGCTATAGGAGGTGGTTAGGTGATCCTATGGTGGAGGGTATTTGGCACCAACCTGAAGGGTTCTTAGGTGGTAGTTAGGGGTGGAAGGGGTGGCGTCAAGGTGGTGGTTAAGGCCGTAGTTGGTGCCAAAATGAGGGCCTTCTTGAAGGGATCTTGTTGGCGCCAACTTTGGAAGGTTGAGATGGGTTTTATGGATGATTGATGGTGGAGATTGGTGGGATTTTGGAGGGAAGAATTGGCGTCACATGTGGGTGGTTATGGGGGGTGGTTGGCACCACTTTTTGGTGGCTCTTAGAGGTGGTGGTGGTGTGAAGAGGTGTGTGCGTAGTGGCGCCATGTTGGAGTGGAGGTAGGTAGCTTAAGTGGTGGTCATGGAGTAGAGTTAAGGTGGAGCTAGCTTAGGGTTCAAGGTTGGGATGCCATGGAGGTGGTTTAGCTAAGCTAACCTGGCTAAGCTAGCTTAGCTAGTAGATAAATGGAGTAGGAGGTAGAGGGAGCTAGGGTTTTTGAGAAAGAGCTGAGGAGGAGTTGGAATGGAGCTGCACTGGAGCTGATGGCTACTGAAGAGAGTTGCAAGGAGCTACCTTAGCTGACTTTGCTACTTAGTTCTTTGCTAGCTGCTAAGTCAAGCTAAGATGAGCTGGTTCCTGCTGATGTGAGCTGAGGTGAGTTGGGTGTAGTCTTCTCGAAAATTACCTAGCTAGCTGGAGTAGCTAGGTTAGGTCAAGTAGCTCAGCTCAACCAAGTTGAGCTGAGTTAAGTCTCTAGGAGCTAGACTTGAGCTGACCTGAGCTGGTTGAGGTCTTCTTCATCTGACTAGGCTTAGCTAGTTGATGGCAATAGCTAGTCCTAGTCAGGTAGAGC
Organism: Thalassia testudinum; assembly: GCA_037157565.1. NCBI lineage: Eukaryota > Viridiplantae > Streptophyta > Magnoliopsida > Alismatales > Hydrocharitaceae > Thalassia > Thalassia testudinum. The sequence continues at coordinate 83,041,542 of JAZHRO010000024.1, forward strand.
TTCCAGTGAACTATTCTAAGCTGGAGGAGCTGGAATGGAGTTGGGATCAACTGTCTTGAGCTAGTTTGAGCTGCCATTCAGCTGAGGTGAGTTGAATGGAGTTGAGGTGAACTAGCTAGAGCTATTATTCAGCTGAGATGAGCTAAATTGAGCCAAGGATGAGTTGATCCAGCTAGAAGGAGCTGGAATCCAACTGGATTTAGGCTTCCTCTTCATCTTTTGCCTTCCAAAGTGCTAGGGTTTACGGGATCTGACTATTTGTTCATCCCTAACACTCAAATAAATGTGTCAAAAATACAAAAAGTATGAAATGCATGCCTATCCTAGATGATGTCTAAATGCAACCTGAAAACTCGTTTGCGAAGATAAAACCCTAAGAGTTAGATCAAGTTTAGGGCATAAGAATGATGATAAACTAATGTTTATCAGCGTGGTTCACAGCCTCACCTCTCACTCTTTGCTACATAAGTCATGAGAGGTAGAATTCTGTTATACCCATCAAGAGGTTTATCCACTTTCAGTATAGGACTAAGAACATATATTAAATCTTACTCACCATATATCAATTGCATCCTGATTGATGCAATTAGGCTCTCAAATCCAACACTTTTTTCCACTTGCTAGATGACAAGATCAGGGAAATGCTCACCACTTGGAAGGGGAGAAACTTCTCTCACATGGGACATGTGCAGTGGTTGAAGTGGGCGTTCGAAGGTGTCCTCTCATACTGGCTACCTACAGCAAAGGTTCCCCTTTGCATCCTTAAAAGCACATTGGTCGCATGGGATAGTGTTTGTAAGCCTCTATTAGAAAGATGATTGGGGTTACATTCACCTTTAGAGCTTGCAACCCTACATGGAAGCTACTAGATGGCAAGAAGATATAGGATGTTCATTACACATGCCCAGGTTGGGGGGTAGCCCCATTTTTTTTTTGAAAGAATAAAATTCCTTTAAAAGGGAAGTACTCGATACAAGAGGATGCGCCCCAGAGGTGAAAGGAGAGACGGAGAAGCCTGACACCCTCAACAGGGGGAGGTTACGTCCCGTGGAAATGGGAGAAGGCCAAAACACAAAGACAAGAAACAAAGGAAAAATGAAAGCATCCTGAGAATCGGGAACCAGTCGACCTCCCGAAGGAGAGTGACCATAAGCTCGTAGAACGGCAAAGTGCAAAGGAGATAAAATCTCGAAGACCGTGTTAACGAGAAATCGAATAAATCGACCGCTGACTCGCATCAAGAATCTCGGCCATGGTAAGCACGGGGTTACATGTAGTCCCTAACAAAACATCCAAAACTAAAAAAAAACAAGAACAAGCAACCACAACAACACACAACCAGATCGCAAACTGAGACATCACATCGGACCACTGCTCCAGACCATCGCGGGCCAACACTGACCAGAGTCACGTCGATCGAAGATCATCAGGTCGTCACACTCGCTGTAGCTCGCTTCGAATGCCGACGAAGATCCGCCGCCTCCGATCACGCTAATCGACCACGATTGGAGACACACGCCTGCTAGGCACACGTAGCCACAACACGAGCCGATCAGAGCTACACGTTGGCCATGCGCACGACGCTCGAAGCAGCAGCATGCTCGGTGGCCTTGCCCACGATCGACCACTACCGATCCCAATCGATTATGCATGTCAAGATCAATGAAGGTGGAGAGATCCGAATGTAGAAGGAAAGGTTTCGGCAGGAGGGGGTGGCAGATCGGAGCCCCAACTATAGCTAGGGCTCAAGGAGGGGTGTGCGGGAGCCCAATGTAGGATCGAGAAGATGATGGGTGTAGCCCCGGCTGAAAATCTCATCTAAGTGGATGGAATTCTGGACTCCAATAGATTGCGGAATGGCATTAGTGAATGTGGAATTCCGGGGGCTCCTCTGAGGATCGGGACATGTACGAAAATGGGTTGCATTCTTGGGTTGGGGTGAGAAATGTGATGGCACGTCGCACCCCTACTCCCACTCGATTTGGGTGTAACGCAATTGATTATCAAGACTCCCACCACATTCCCATTTTCGGTTAGATCCAATTGTACCATTGTACTTTTGTTCGAAGGTTTTTACATTACCCTTACTCCCTCTCGATCTGGGCGTAATGAATTGATTACCAAGACTACCACCACATTACCATTTTCGGTTAGATCCACTCGTACCATTGTAGCTTTGTTCGGAGGTTTTTATATTACCCAAAGCAATGACAACATTTGATGATGGAAAGATAGAGCGAACGGTACGTTTATCCAAATGGGATATAATGAAAAAAAAGCCACTGGATCTTACTGGCCCATTTTTACAAATGGTCCACGCATTTTTAAGGATGAGATCCCATATGATGATGTTAATAGCCGATGGTCAATTACAGCCCATTTGACGTCCGAAGGGGACGCTAGGAGTTTCGAACTTGATTATTCTAAACAATATAGAGCTTCTTAAACTTTTTGAGGTGGGTTTAACGGAATCATTTGCCCTTCCTCATTCTTTTTAAGGTCTAATTTACGATAAGGATTAACTTCTTTTTGTGGAGGTTAACCTTCATTTATCATAGGGATTAACCCAACCTTATTCTGAAATCTAAGATAAGTTAACTTAAGATTGATGGAGGATTGAGTCAACCTCCCTTCTTAACCTATATTTTCTCTCTCTTCACCCAAATACATCATTCTCATCCTATCCTTTCTCTTGTCATATTTGATAGATTAATGTATTCTAATCAATAAATATTTTAATATTATTAATGTATAATTAAATATTTAACTTTATTTCAACATATAGATAAAAATCATAATAATTTATCCAACCTAACAAATAATTATATTTTTATCTATTGTAGTATATATTTCTTAACTAGCATATAATCATAACATTATAACATAATTACTATTACAATGTAATTAACATTTGTAATATAAGATAATTACTTTACAATAATAATAAAAATTATTTTTTTTATCAAATTAATTTATAATAATTAATATATTATTAAAAATCATAACTACTATGTAACTATAGTATTAATCTATTTATAATTTTATCATATAGTTAAATTATATTATTATCACCATAAATTAATTACTAGCTAATGAAATTACCACATACTTCCTAATTAACAAATAATTTAATTATCAATTACAATATAAGATAATTAATATTTAATAAATAAAATAATTACAATTACCTTTCATTGGTATAGATTATAATATAATTTTTTAATTTTTCAAATGATATTTGATTTTGACTTAAACTATCAACGACGGCATCGAAAGCATCACGGATGATATTATATTAAAAATGATTCATTAATTGATTTATATTATATTTATTAAATATAAAAATACAACTTGTTATTTTAACATTTATTTTAACTCCTATAATAACCAAATAAACATCAATCTTTCACATCATAAATTAACTTTCATTTTTAATTTTCATTTAATAAATATAAATAGAGATTAACATGTTATCTCAAGTAAATATAAATAAAATTTATCCTCTATTGCATAGATATTAACCCATATAGTGATTAATACACGCCGTAAACTGATCCTAAAATGTGGCCTCGCATTCACGGCAATTCCTACTCGCACCGTCTCGATCACCTCGACTCGAGAAACGGAATCGTCGTGTGTACACACGCATGTAATTACGTGCCTGCTGTTCCTCGCATCTTCTGGTGTTTCAATCTGGTGGACCTATACCTCTGGGAGGATCAAGGAGTGTTGGGTGTCAGCATTATTTCCGGCGTTTCTTAATTTGATCTCGTTCATTTTGTATGTTGACGGAGCAGCTCGCGTATGTTTGCCAATTGCACTTTGAATGTCGTCAACATCTATGTGTCCGAAGAAGGCGTCTGCAGTTTGCATGTAATTAAATAGCCCACGCTCCAATTAAGAAGAACATCACGTAATTAAGATCAAAGAATGTAATCCCGATGGGTGCATGGTGCACTCACATCCTCATCTACTGGTTCAGAGTTGGGATCTTCCGAGGAAGACAATTCGGAGGTTGACGTGTTCGAAATTTTAAGCGTTTAATTGAAATTAATCTATTTTTAATTTAAGATGGATTTCTATAATAATTTATTTCAATTGGATTTAATATTGATTAGGTATCGGTACCAGTAGATCGATACCGGTATCATATGTACTGAGTATCGATACTGGTGGATTAATATTGGCATTCTTAAGTCACAGGTATAAGTTCTATATTCAAATGAGTACCGATATTGATGCCAAGTATCGGTACCCATAAGTTACAGTTAAAAACTCATGTTTAGATAAGTATTTGTCTAGTACTTGCAGTGTACTGGTACTTGTTATGAATACTAGTACTCATAGAGTACTAGTATCACTTTAAGAAAGAACTGATTTCAACAAATACCGATACTCATTAAGAGTACGGTTACTTGTTAAGTACTAAACACTTTGCGTGTAACCAACTAATACCAGTATTTGTAGGCTACAGATCCTACTACTTCAAGTCTAGAACCTAACCTGGGACTCATATATATCGATACTCATGATGAGTACCGGTATATGCAAGTCCCGATTTTGAACTTAAGATAGCCTGAAGTCGATCTATAACATGCATGTACTGAAACTTATGAAGAGTATCGGTACTAGCGACTTACAATATAGTTTAGGATCCAAAATTGTATTATGTGTGTATGAGTACCTGTACTTACGATAGTTACAGAATATATTTCTTGAATTTTAGGGATATGAAATGACCTTTATCTTTTGTTAATCTAAGATCTAAACTTAGCAAAATATATGATCAGAGAGATGAAATATAAAGCAATGCATAAAGCTAAATCATCAATATTTAAACATATTAAGTTACCTTGTTTCTTTAGCATCATGTAAAGAGACATTCAATTTGAGTTCTATCACAAAAGCACAACATACATGTGCTCATCTTCCAAGCAAAACAAATTGTTGTGGTTAAAGGTCTTCCAACAGATCCCACCTTGGATCCTAATGGACTGCACTAGAAGAAAATGATCTTCTTCTCCAGTCGTCCTCCTTCTTCTCCTTAGAGGTCTATTTTTCATCTCTAGGTTACAATGGGGGTGATTGCTTGAGAACTAGTGGTGGGTCTAATGGGGATCATAACCCCTTAGTAATAATGCAATTAATCACACTAATTGCATTGGTGATTTTCACTTCCACCCACCCAGGAAGTGTTAATCACAAATAGGCCTCTGCACATATATAAACATAACCACATTAATCCTTTTGCATTTTAGCCCATACAAAACCAATAACCTTATTTGATCATTTTAAATTATGGGCTTAAGATGACAGTCACAACACTTATTGTCATTTGATTATATCTATATACTTATTTACATATACTAGTTCATACATTGGATTTTAATCCAACAATCTCCCATCTGGATTGTATGTGTAACTTGTTAATCAAACAACATATAAATCTGAATTTGAGCTCAACTTTGCTGTCAATGCATATCTAAAAACAATCCAATCTACTAATTATATTAGTAATAGAGCCAGGCAGCTTTCGCTACATTCTAGTAACTAAACTAACAATGACCATGTATACTAATGTAGAAGGTAACTAGAAATGTGTGGATGTGCAACATGAAAATTACATGCCAATGTGATCAACGCATGCTTATTTCCAACTGGTCATCTGAATTGAGATCACTTCCAAAAATTGAAACCAAATTGCTTCTCAGAATGGCTAATCAACTGGAAACTTTAAGTTTCGTTTATTTCAACAAAAATGAAGCTTTACAAAACTTTATATATAACTAAAAAACTGAATTACCAAAGTTTGTCTATTACAAATAAGCACTATCAATATTACAAATACCCACTAAAGTTGAAATTTCTGTACGAACATAATGTCCATAGAAGCTGCGTGTTCATGGAACATCTTAAGTGTTAATCCTTTAGTAAGCAGATCCGCAACCGTGGAGTTTGTACTGATGTGCTCAATAGACAATTGTTTATTCTGTATCCTTTCTTTAACAACCAGGAACTTGATCTTAATGTGCTTCGATTTGAAAGAGCTCCTATTGTTATTGGAGTAGAAGATTGCAAATTGATTATCACAAAATAATTGTAGTGGCCTATCAATGCCATCTATCATGTGCAGCCCGATATAAAATTCCACAGCCATACTTCATGATTGGATGCCTCATAGCATGCTATAAATTCTGCTACCATAGTGAAAGATGCAATAAGAGACTGTTTTGCACTCTTCCAAAAAAAACACCATTGGCAAGCAGGAATACATATCCTGAAGTACCCTTTCTGCTATCTTGGCACCTAGCAAAATTTGAGTCAGTATAACCGAAGACCTGAAGCTTTTCTGACCTTTTGAAGGTGAGCATATAATCCCGTGTCTTTCTGCTATCTCAGTACTCTCTTGGTTGCTCTCCAATGGTCTTTTCTCCTAGGTGATGGGCCTCGAAAGGCCACCAAAGGATTTATATGGGTAGGAGGTGCTACTTAGCCATTATCATCTATTGCATAGGAAGAGAGATCGGCAATCAACCAGGCAAGCACAGAGGAAAGCAGAGACTTGGTGACCAAGTTCCACTGCAAGGGGTATACATCTGGGGGGAGAATGGTGCTCCCAACTATGCACTAGAATTTATGAAATTACAAGAATGCTCCCCCTCTCTGAGGGGATCCTCTTTCTATTTATAACATGGGAAGAACCCACACTTGATGACCTTTAGTACCCTTACTGTCAGATTACTTGTCTGCTATTAGAGCATAGGTGGTCAGGTCAACTTTATCATATCTTCTGCCCTTGCTATGTTGAATCTTTTGGTAGGTGGGAGGGTTCATGTTGGGAACCGGCTGGTCTTAGGTGGGGTGAGAGGTGTCGATTTCACCTGTTTACCTTGTAGTCGAGTAGCCGGATCCTCTGTCGAGTAATGTGCGGAGTTTTGGTTCTGTGGGCAGTTTTTGCCCCTCATCATATGCCCCCACTCCCTAGAAAGTGTGAACTCCTGAGAGAGTGGTGAGAGCAGCTAAAACTCTGTGGTAGATGATGCCCCAAATGTTCTTCCAACTGTACTGTAGTGGGGAGAACATTTATGAAAGAAGAGTTGGGTGGCTTTCACCTGCTTCCAGTCATTCTGAAGAGGCCCCTTATTAGGGCAATATGAGCTCAAGTTCGCATTAGCTTTAGGAGGTGGCATTGCTTGAGCGTGGAGCGTATCAGCTCAAGGTCATGTCGGCCTTAGGAGGCAACATGTACCGAGGCTGAACATTGGGAGTGCAATCTCGAATTCGTGCTAGCCTCACGAGGCAACGCTTGTTGAATTTGGGGCTAATGGACCCTAGTTGATGCTGGCCTTAGGAGGCGACACTGGTTGGGCGAGGGGCACATGGGCTTGAGCCTGTGCAGGCCTTGGGAGGTGGACTCGGTTTGTTGTGGGCCGCATACACCCAAGCCCGTGTCGGCCTTGGGAGGCGGCATTTGTTGGGTGTGGGGCGCATGAGGCCAAGCCCATGCTGGCCTTAGAATGCATTATTACTTAGCCGTGGGTTGTATGAGCTTGAGCCAATGCTGTCCTTGAGAGGCAGCATTGGTTGGGTGTAGGGCTCATGAGGCCGGGCCTGTGCTAGCCTTAGAAGGTGGCATTACTTGGGTGTGGGGCATATGAGCTCGAGTCGGTGCCAGCCTTGAGAGGCGGCATTGGTTGGGTGTAGGGCTCATGAGGCTGAGCTCGTGCCAACCTTAAAAGGTGGCATTACTTGGGTGTGGATCATATGAGCTCAAGTCAGTTCCGACCTTTAGAGGCAGCATTGGTTGGGCGTGGAGCGCATAAGGCTGAGCCTATCTCGGCCTTAGAAGGCAGAGCTACATCGGCGTGGGGCGTATGAGCCTGAGCCGGTGCCGGCCTTGAAAAGCGACGTTGGTTGGGCGTGGGACGTATGAGCCCGAGCCCGAGCATGTGCTGGCCTTAGGAGGCAGCGTTTCTCCAAGTTGAGATGCTCAGGCGTTAACTGTTGTTGCCGTGAGAGGTCATGGGCCAAAGCGTCGTGCCTTTTTGGTAAGGCGTGATAGGCTTTTCGAGTGTCGGTCATGTAATAATGCGTGGGGTCTTTGATCGGTGATTTTATTAGCGTGGTCACGCTATCGCGAAATCAGTGACGTATCTCAAGGGATTTGGTTCTTTGGGAACCGTGATCCGCAGGGGGGTGGAAAGATGATGCCGCCCTCGAGAGCTCATGTGGTTGGGCTATCAATAGAGCCCTGTGTTGGCTCTCATTTCGTAGCCTTTCATCCTCTTTCGCAATGCTTGAGGGATTTAATAGTCACAGGTGTAGATTTTCCTACAACGAGAGGGGGTGAGATTTGCATGATACAAAAAATAAAGCGAAAATTAAAATAACAATCTCACAAAATGCAATCACAAATATATACAAAAGATTTTTAGGTAAAAACCTAAACCCAAGTAAAAACCACCACCTAAGTCTCTCGACTTAAGATTTCCCGATCGACTGAGTTGATCAAATCCACTAACGTATTACTTAAATGAGTAGTACAACCTCTTACAACCACACTACTTTATACGAGGGTAGTGTACCTCAAACACCTCCACTTCACGAGGAGTATTTTGTCCCACAAAGGAAACGAAAATTCGCAAAACGAATACCCAACCAAAAACAAATAAAACAACAGTCCTATAGAGACACAAGATATAGACTTAAGCTTAACTTCTATAGGTAACGGCTACTTCCCTAAGATGGAAGTGGAGTTCGCAATCCACATGATGTCATGACGACACTCTCTTATACGTAGGCGGGAGAGTGGGTGCACAGTTGGGAAGATGTTCTCAAGATGTAGACTAAGGCTTGAGCACTTCTTTGATTCTAACTTCTCTTGGACACAAAAGGATGTGGAAATAGTTTTGCTTGGTGTTTCTAATTGTGTCTCACAAAGGAAGGGGTCTCTTCTACTTATAGATGGTTTAGGAAGGCTGTGGAAATCATAGGTAGATATTGGGGATGAACCTAAGGCAAAACAGGCTGGAATCAGGGTCATTAATTATTCTGACAGGGCTATCAGACGCCTGGACCTAATATCAGACGTCTGGAAAACAAGTATAAGACGTCTGATAATCGAATTAGACATCTGATACTAGATGGATTCCCTTATTGATTTAGTCAGACCTAAACAGGGTTGTAGTATGACTTAGACAGACGACTTGTCGAATGTCTGGCACAAGGTCTGGACGTCTGGAAACCTAGATTACTGCGTGAATGGATTTCCCAAGGTATAAACGACTATAACTCTGATGATAAGTGATTTTGGCTTAATCGAGGGCTAACGTCTACTTATCAAACATCTGAGATCCTCTATGGACGTCTGATAGAAGATTACGGGTCAATCCTTAACGATTATATTTCTAAGCCAACATTCCATTAATTGGACATCTGGCAAAGACATCAAACATCTGCTAAGACGTCTGAACTAAGGGTTAGATGTCTAAATCTTGCAAACAGTAAGTGGTTCTCCAGCGTAAGTGTTTTGGACGTCTGATCAAACAGTCAGATGTCTTAAAAGTCAAGATTAGATGTCTGAAGTACAGATTGGACGTCTGATCAAGCTGTATGATGCCTACTTTAGTTTTATAAATTCTCTAAGAGTTGTCTAAGTGCCTTAGGATTTAGTAGGTGATCAAAGGACTTAAGGTAGGCTACTTTGAGGCTTATTATTGGTGGGGCCGAATGAGATGCTTGTGTAGATGGCTATCCGAGGTAGTGGCCAGGCGCACATGGCTTGCCCCTGTGATCACACAGGCGGGTGACCCTTGGAGATCCTCTTATGGCCTTCATGATCTGACTAATCGCCTCACTCCTTGTCCACTTGTCTTCACCTGGTACACGGGGTAATCGTGTCGGCTGTGGGTGGTATCAGTGCCTTGGTTGCACCTTACTTGCATAATGGGGAGGGAAAACGTAGTCCCCTTAGTAGGTAGGGGTGGCACGCTCTCATTAGGCGAGACGTTACGTCGAAGGTACTTGATATGTATCACTTATTCCCCCTAGAACGGTTGGGCTAAGGGCGATTGCCGCAAACACCTTGCCTTTGAACGACCTTCCTCACAAGTTGGCGAGAGAAGGGGGCAGAGAATCCCTACTTGTCATGGCGACTTTCAAGTAGGACACCCCGATCCATTGCGCATTCTTACTAACGGGATTTTCTATGGAGTCTGGCGGGTACTTGAGCTTCGCCTGCGCCGCTTGGGCCCTTTTTCTTGGTGCCCTGGGGTGATGAAGCTGAGGCCGCCTTGGCGACGTCGTTCCAAGTCCTTCTATTAAGGATCGGGGGAACTTGGAGCTCCTAGTGTTGTGACATGCCCCTCGGTAGTTTGATCGATACGTTTGCGACATTTGTTATTTAGTCAAATTAATCAATCAGTCAGTTGCTTCACATAAATGCTGTTGTCGGGTTTTGATCCTCGGCACAGTGCCAAAAAATGTAAGGCGATCGACCGACCACAGTTTGTATCAAAAATCGTCGTTGTTGTAGTATATGTCACAAATACAAATCGTTATCGCATCGATTTTTATTTAATTTATATAATTTTTACTGGTTTATTCCAGGTTGTTCACTGGGAGACAGTTATTGATATACATCACTCTCTAAGTCCAAGATTATTCTTTAATTCCAAAAAGATCAATTTTATGTACAATAAAGAATGAATGAATCAATGAATCAATAATGAATGGATTAATGATTTAATTATGTACATAAAGAGAATCAATGAAATGCTTGCAAACACTAACTATAAACAAGCATCAAACAATACCTCGATATACTCTAAATTATCTATTTATAAGTTATATTACTAATACTTACATATATATACAATACTAACCAATAATACATACCATACTTAACTTAACATACTAACATATATAGTAACATATATGGGAGCTACAGCGATAGATACAAGTGTTGCTAAACCCAAAAATATATATATACAAACTCTAAAGTACAAACTAAGGTCTATAGCGACATTTATTTCACCTTTAGTGACGGTTTATTCTATCAGTAAAGCTACGTAATTATTTATATACATATACATAGCTATACTTACATATACTCTTATTATTTACATATACATAGTATTTACATATACTATACATACTATACGCATACACTTCTTTCTGCATTTGTTCCTTATATTCTAAGTCTTCTCTCTTTTTCTTAACTTAGCCATTTTAGCTCTCTTGTTCTCCTTTGTTCCGACACTTAGCTTTTTTTTACATGTTCTCTCTTCTTTGTTCACGGCTCTAATACTTAGCTTCTTTTCCTCTTGCTTCTCTTTACAATGCCTCACTCTGTGTTCTCTCTTTTCTTACACTTAGTTTTTCCTTCAGCTCTTTCTTTTCTTCTTTTACTCTGTGTTTCTTCTTCTGAGACTTAGCCATTTTCATTGTTTACTCTCTTTGTTCTCTTCTTTTACACTCTATGTTATCAGCTCAATACTTAGTTGATTTTGCTCTCTAACTTCTCTCAGAGTTCAGTCATTAGGGCCCTTTTACCTAGCAAAAATTTGTTTAAATGGAGAGCACACCGTTCGAGGGATACACAACACCCGAGATGGGTGGGACCAGACCTCTACTAGGTATGCCCTAGTTTCTTAATTAGGCCGATTAATCACATTTTCAGCTTATTACTGGGCTTAATCAAGCCCTAGCATAGTAATCGACCCCAGGCCCTCACACACAATATGCTCAGATATACTCGTAATCGGGTAATGGTCAGTGGTTTCAGGCGTCCGGCGCCTATGATGACTGAGCTATGCATGTGACAATTCAGTGAAATACCACTCACAGCAGTTCTCAACCCACGATGTGGCACTAACTATGCCGCATCTGTGCACTGGAAATCAGGCAGCTGCTGCTGATTTGGAGATTTTGGCCTTCAATTCGAGAGTCATAATTTATTATAAAATAAAACTAAATTATAGGATAATAAAGTATTTACATAGTACTATATAATTGTACAGTTAATTTAGAGTTTTAATTATATTTACTATATAAATTGATTAGATAAAGTATATAGTTTATACATAGCTAATTTTAAGTTTTATTCTTTAATTACGTGTAAATTAGTTAATAAATGGTCTAATTGACCTTATGCAAAGTTAGTATACACGTTAAGCGATTTTATAAAGATTTTTATTATATTTTACAAGTTTTATTTCTATTTTATTTTCATTTAAATAACACATTTTTAGAATGTTTTATTTGTAAATTAAGTTTAAATAATATACACATTATAAATATACTTAAATTAGCTTAAATTATTTAAAATACATTAGTATAATTATACATTATCAGTTAACTTAGTTTTAACTTAATTTACTAATTAATTTAATTTAATCTAGTAACTTAACTATTAACATAATAAATTAATTATTTATTTTATATATATAAGTAAATTGAGAGACAGGGTTTACTATGTTTATTATCTACATATAAATATGTATATACAGTATTATAACTTAATATGGTTATTTATAGAGGGTATTAATTTACATAGCTATTTAGTACATATAAATTAGTTTACTTATATAATTGAGATATATACAGTGTAATCCAACTTAAATGCTTAATTTATATACTACAATATATACCTAAGCAATTTATACCCTACATATGTATAATTTACATTATAGATAAATAAGCTTTACAATAGCTTATATATACACCTATATACATAGTATACAAAGGATTTTTATGTGTTTTTGAGTTTTTTTTAGCTTTTTATGGCTTTTATATATGTTATGGAGGTAGGAGAAGAGAGGGAAAGAAACAGATGAGAAGAAGATGTTTTTGGTCTTTTCATGTAGAGTTTCTTTTATTAAGTTCCATGGTATACAGAACCGTCGACTAGTATGTTCTACCAAGTCGAGGGTTCGGATTACCATGAAACTTGGTATACATTTAAAGAAATACCTAATCTTCAATCAGACAGGTTTATTTTATTTTTTTAGGTTTTTTATCTAATTTTTATTGAATTCCAAACTTCACTCATCCTAAGCCTTTAAAGGGTTGTCTAATGTGTCCTAAAGGCTAGAATGGGACCTAGGGTGTCTTGGCAGGCAGTGAACTACCTTGAACATATTCAATATGATACATGGAAGAGATGTAGGCAATTAAGCACGAAATCAATGTATATTTCACTTATTACACTTAATGGATAGTTGGGCTTAAATTATAGCTGACAAAAGAATATTAGCAGATTACAAGCCTTCAAATGATGTTAAACATGCATTAAAAATACATAAAAGCTTATTTACAACTCAGACAAAGCATTCAGCTCAAGTTAGCTATCTATATAGCTAAAACTAATCTACTGTCCTTGGATCTCTCCAAACACAATCTGCTGCAAATAGCAGAAACGCAGCAGGAACAATAGCAGCAAAGCAGCTGCTGCAAATCTGCTGGAACAGCAGCTGTAATACAAGCAGCAGCAAAGCAGCTGAACTCCAACCACTGCAGTCGACTGGATTCTTCTTCAGACGTCATAACTGCTGCTGTAGTTAAGACAGACTTTAGAGAATTAGATCTGCAACAAGGAGAACTTAGAACCTAAATCCAGCTAAGTAACTCCTAATTCAGTTACTTCTATCCCAGATCAAATTCTAGAAATCTTTGTCAGGGATATAAGAGAACTAGTTAAGGGGATACTTAACTGGATTTGGTGGAAATGTAGCTGAAACTGCAACAAATTGCTATAAGTCTAAGATTTGCACACACAAAATAAGAATCACTTAAATACCATCTGACAAGGGTTTCAATTCTCATAAAAAGAAACTCAGGAATACAACTCAAACTCAAGAACCCTCGTCGATAAAATTCTCACTAAATCAAATCTGAAAGAGAGCTGATCTAGCTCTTTCTAATGCTATAGACAACATGTAGAAAGAGTTCAATTAGTCCATCTAAAACAGAAATTCAAATCCCAGGACTCTGGAACCTTAAGGAATATGGAGAATTCCCTAGGTTAGAAAATCAAATTTGCCCTAAAACAACTAAAAGATGCATGGTAGAGTCTCAAATCAACTAAGTAATTTTCATTGGCTCAACCATGCATTCAAGACATTCAATTCCTCACAAAAATCCAAATCAAATTATGGCTCGTCTTCAGAATCACCTCAGATTCCTAGCCAAACAGTGAATCGCAATCAAAATATTTCAGTTTGCTAGATCCAAGCATTCAAAGCTCAATTAGTTAAAAATCTTTACAATCCAAATTCAACATAAATCCAGCAAACCAGTTCTCTTTTAAGCTTAGATCAGGGGCTTTTGTGACAAAAATGAGATGAATGGGAAGCCCCTAATGTGATTTTCGACTCTAATTTCAGATCTGAGGTTAAAGACCAATCAGATCTGAAATTAGATCTAATGAGTGGGTGAATTGTGAGATAAAAATCGCGGGAATCAGAAGCGATATGGAAAACATGTCGAGGGAGAAAAAATGATCAGTGATGACTGTGTGAAAACGTCCCCTCTGATCTGGAATGATCAAAGGAGGTAAGGGGGGGGATTTACTCTAATTCTACTCCTACTGCTAAACTAACAGAACAGCAGATCAGTCACTAATTCTAACTCTAATTCTACTGCTAATCTACCTAACTAAAGCTACAGCTAACCTACAAAGTAGTAAAACTACTCTAATTGGACGAATGGGACCTGTGGGTCTCCACCCGACGGATGGATAGGAAGAAGGGAGGGGGAGCTCTAGCGAATGAAAAGATTGCTAGCGAAGCTTCTGGGTCTTCCTCAGGCATATGTCATCCTTAGTGGCGAGGAGGAAAGGGAGGTGAAGAACTACACCTCTGTCACAAGTGCAGCATTTGAACGGATTAGGGGAACTGGAGGGGAAGAAAGGATCGCTCTCAAGGAAGTAGGAGAGGAGGCGATCCTTTACGCGCGTGACCAGGGAAGTGCTTAAGTAGCGATTGCAGTGATTCCAGGCATCGCGCGAGTGAAATTACTCGACAAGGGCATCGGCGACGAGGATGAAGTGAGCGAGCGCACGCGGCTGCCAACTCAAAATCTGACCGTAGGATGAGATTTGAGGGTAGTGGTGAGCACACGTGCCAATTCGTGCGAAGCTACGAATCAAAATGAGCCGTAGATCAAGATCAATGGGAGAATGGACGGTCGAGATGGTGCGGGTCCTTCGCATGCTACAGTGCACGTGTGGGAAGCAGCTGCTCAAGTTTCCATTAGGTAAATTGCAGGGTGAGCCCTTCATCGAAGGGGTAGAAAATTTGCACATGAGCCCGTAATTGGTAGAAAGTAGTTACAGAGTGGTCCTTAATGGCTTTCAAAGAGGTCCCTACGGGTTACAAATAGGTCCGGGGAAGTTTTCTAATGAAGGAAATGTGATGCATAAAAGACCTAAATGTAAATCTTCAATTTCAAGGCCTTAATGATGTCCAAATGCCTTCAAATTTTTATATGTTCTTAATTCAACTTTTGAGAAGTTAAGTATACTGTTGATTTGAACTTTTAAACTTGTTTGTGTGTTCAATTAACACTTGGATCCCCATTTGACCTTTTTCTCAAGAATATCTCGTTTTATGACCTAATTATGCAATCTTAACACAGAATTAATGTTTTAGGTATTTTTCTTTGATTCCCACACTTAACCCTTTTTATGTGTTAATTTGACATTGTTTAAACCAGTTTCTAGCTTAACTTTAGCTTTTTAGCTATGATGAGTAGCCACTCATCACCCCTTTGTCTAGGGCCACCTGATTGGGTCTCTTGGGAAACCCCTCGACTAGGATAGGGCTGACTTTGGCGGTACTCACTACGTGTCCTGCATGGGGGGTTCGGTAGAGGTGCCCGCTGCAGGAGCGTTCGAGTGCCTATCCTTAACAAGGATCCTTAAGGCACGTGCCCTATTTAGGACCGCCGCTTCCCTCGAGAGATCCCTTGGCTGGACGAGGTAGATAAGGTTGTCAGGGTTGACACGAGTAGCCGAGGTTGAAGAGCCTGGCTGAATTCTTGTGAGGGTTATCTCGGACCCAATTGTTGAACCGCAATCCATTACCTCGGCCTCTTATCAAAGGCGAGGACCTAGAAGTCAGCCACCAAGTGGCCAACTGTGTCAGCAAAGGTAGTTAGCAACCTGACCATTTTCTAGAAATAGCCATTCTGCTATTGAGCTCGTCCTTATTGTATGCAGACGAGAGACGATTCTGTCGTCGTGGCTGTGGGGTGTGACACTGCTAGGTGTTTTCCCGTCTGGCTATGCCCCCGGATAGGGCAAGTGCAGGGGGATTTCTGCACAGAACGACCCCTGAAGGTGAGCACCGACGAGAGCCTTCCTTAGAGTGTGGCGATGAAGGTGAATCGACCTTGGAAGGTGGCAACGAGAGCCAAGCGCTGGCTCTCGAATTCCTTATGCCAGAAGTTTGAAGGCGCGCTAGGCAGGGCTTGGGGTGTAGGAGCCCAAGCTCATGTTATGTGATGTTGTGTTGTTTTGAATGCGAGCCGCAAGGGTTCCAGTTCCCTTGGTGGCCGGTATGGTCGTTAGGCGAGGCGACCCGAACGCCTACCCTGCGCTTTGGTGGGCAAATGCCATTAAGGGTGAAGCGACTGAAACTTTGCCAGTGGGTGAGGTGTGTAACTTCAGAGCACATGGACCTGAGTCCTTACCGGCTCGAGAAGCTAGCATCATAGTTGCTGGAATGTGGGGCGTGGGGGCCTTAGTTCCGCCGTTCTCCAGGGACAGTATTCAATAAGCGGGGCATGAGTGCCTCTACTTGAATCTGCGCCAGCCGTCGACAGTGGCTTTGCCAACCTTAAGAGGCGGCAATCTTCAGGATTGTCGAGTGGGCACGTCCGAGCTCAAGCCAACCTGAAGAGGTGACCTGCTAGCCAGAATAGGTGGCAGTGTAAGGGAATGTCAGGAGTGTCCATCCGAGTTCAAGCCGACCTTAAGAGGTGACTCGCCGGCCTTAAGAGGTGGCGACTTTAGGAACATTAGGCGGGCCTGCACGAGTTCAAGCCGACCATAAGAAGTGGCTTGTGTTGGTGCTAGAGCACCACGATCATTTGTTTTGATGATAACAAAACACGTGTTATTTAACATTTGCAATTTGAGTCCTAGATTTCAGGTCAATTGCAAATGTGGACGTGTTTAGATGGAGTTCGAGCTCGCATCCAGGACGGATTGGAGGAGCTTGACGGAAAACAGAGGAGGTTCGCGTGGAACGAAAGATTGAAGATGGAAGGAAATGAAGAATAGGATAGATTTCCTTCTTTTGTACTTGTTGTATTTTTTCGTTTCTTTTGTTGCTCTTTATTTCCTTAGATAATTCATGTTAAAGAGCCTCAAAGTACCCTAACAGTAATCCTAGGAACACCTGCACAACCCTAGGATACTTAGGTTTTCTGTAGAACACTTAGAAAACCAATATAGGGTTCAAACAGAGTTTCCAGACGTCTAATTCCTAAATCAGACGTCTGATAATGTATTTTAAGACGTCTGACTGTTGTTTCAGACGTCTGATAACTGTTAGGCTGGACATAGTTAGTTCTGTCTGATGAAATCAGACGTCCAGACCTTAGACCAGACGTCTTAGGAGACGTCTGATGACTTTGCCAGACGTCCAATTAGTGGACCGTTGGCTGGCTTAGAAAACACTCAAGATTATGACCGTTAGAGCCTTATCAGACGTCCATAGGACTTACCAGACGTCTGATAAATGACCGTTTTGCCTCGGCTGACCCAAAATCTCTTCTCAGAGATTTTCTAGCCATTGCAACGTTTGGAAATCAATTCCCACAGTAAAAGTAGGTTTCCAGACGTCCAGACATAGTACCAGACGTCCTGTATGTCGTCTGATGGACTTGCGCAAAAACCCTGTTTAGATCTGATTCAAGTCAGGGAGAAACCCGCATAGAATCAGACGTCTGACCTTGGAATCAGACGTCTTAAAGTGGCCTTCCAGACGTCTGATGCCAGAGTTAGACGTCTGATAACCCTATCAAATGTAATCATTGTCCTGATTTCGGCCTGATTCTCTTGGGCTTTGCACCCAACGGCTATAGAACCTTTCTTAAGCCTTCCAAAGCCCTCCTAAGGCCTCTATAAATAGAGGGGAGCCTTTGCAACACAAAAACACACAAGATATACACTTAGAAAAACACAAGACACACTTAAGCAACATACTTCCACTCTCTTGTGTCCAATTGAGGCCCTTGCTCTCCAAGCTCTAGTTTCATTCTCTTGAAAGCATCAAGTCTTCGCGCACCCGCTCTCCCGCCGTTGTTCACGAGAGCGACATTGCGCCGTTGCGTGGCTCACGCACCCGCGTCATCCTCGACGCACTCCTTGCAAAGGGGAGTTTCCTTATTCCTATAGAAGCTAGGTTCTTAATTACTTTGTTGGCTCTATAGGACCTGTTGTTTTATTTTATCTTTGTTATTTTGGTTGGGTATTCGCTTTGCGAATTCCCGTCTCCTTCGTGGGACAAAATCCTTCTCGTGGAGAGAAGGGGTTGAGGAATGCTACCCTCGTACTTGTAGCGTGGTTGTATTGAGGTTGAATCACCCTCGTTTTAAGTGATTCGGTTTAGTGGATTTGATCAACTAGGTTGATCGGAAAATCCTAACTCGAGAGGGTTAGGTGGTGGTTTTCACCCGGTTTGGGTTTCCACCTAAAATTACTTGTGTACTTGTGCGATTGATTTTTGTGATATTGCTTTATATATTCAATTCCGCAATTTTATTACGTCACCCCTCCTGGTAGGGAACTTTCAATTGGTATCAGAGCAGGTCTTGCTGTTTCGGCGTAACAACCCGGCAAGAGATCAAATGGAGGGAAGCACATCAGCAATCAGGATCTCCGAGGGGCAGTCCACAACCCGTCCGCCGTTCTTCGATGGGAGCAACTACCCCTACTGGAAGTTGCGGATGAAGACCTGGCTTCAAGCCACCGACTTCACGGTCTGGGCCAAATGCGAGACGCCTTTCGACATCCCAGAAAAACCCACGGGAGGCTACTCGCAGCAACAAATCCGTGAGCTCTCTTTAAACGCAAAGACCATGAACGCCCTTTACTGCGCGCTCAGCTCGGAAGAATTCAACAGAATCTCGCAGTGCGCCACCGCATACGAGATTTGGCACACACTCGAGGTAACTCATGAAGGTACCTCTAAGGTAAAAACCTCAAAAATTAATTTACTTTCTCAAGAATTTGAATCTTTTTCAATGAAATCTAACGAGTCTTTAAGTGAGATGAACACTAGGTTCACTCTCATTGTAAATAACTTGAAAGCTTTAGGAAAGACTTTCATCAAGGGGGAGCTTCAAGGGAAGCTTCGTCGTTCCCTTGGACCGGAGTGGGAACAGAAAGTCACCGCCATCGAGGAGGTGAACGAAATGGAGGAGCTCAACATGGAAGATCTCCTAGGCAATCTGATGGCCTACGAGACTAAGTTGAAGCAGAAGAAGAAGGATACACCGGAGCCTAAACCAAAGAAGACTCTCGCCTTCAGAGCCGCGTCGGATAGCGAGGTAAGTTCCGACGACGAAGACTTTAGAATTTTACTTAAAAATTTTTCCAAGTTTTGTAGGGAATTAAAGAAAGAGGAGAAGAAGGAAATCCCGAGACGTTGCTACCACTGCAACGGGAAAGGGCATCTGCGACCAGAATGCCCTCTTCTCAAAAAGGAGAAGAAGAAGGAAAAGGAGAAGAAATCTAAGAAGAAGGCGTTCCAAGCCACTTGGGACGATTCTAGCTCGGAGGAAGAAGAAGAAGAAAAGACCATAGAAGAAGAAACCGCTTGCTTCGGCTTCATGGCCAGAGGAAGCGACAGCGAAAGCGACTCAGACAACGAGGTAAATCTCGATCTTCAAGAAGCTTTTAATGAACTTTTTGAGATTAGTAAATCACTTAGGATAGAAAATAAAAGCATTAAAAAGAACCTTAGTTTTCTTAAAAATGAAAATGATAGGTTAGAAATAAAACTTAAGGATCTAGAAGCTTGTCCTAAAAATAATAACCTGTTATTAGAAAATCATAACCTCATCAATGAAAATAATAAGTTGATTGAGGAAAATGATAGTCTTAAGTTAGAAATTTCTGATTTAAAGACTAAGATGAATACTATAGAAAAAGAAATTGCATGTCTTAGGGAAAACTCTAACAAACTAATCAACAAAGTTGATAATTTTTATAGCCCTAAGGTTGAGAAAGGATCTCCGTCAAGGGGACCCACTAACAAATCCGGATCCAAGCTTACTTGGATACCGAAGAAAAATTTGGAATCTTGTTTTGTAGGATTCAGGGATAACTACAATACACAGGACTGGACCTACAAACTCAAGGCTGGTCAACTCAAGTTAGGGGAACCAAGGAGTAGACCAAGGAGGAGAACAAGAAGACCGACGAGACGGCGAACAAACGACGGACCCGCCGCACGTCGACCACCAAATTGGAGACCGGCGCCAATGCTCGAGCCTCCAAGCTACAGATGGGAGCCCCATCCGATGTGGCATCCACCACCACCATTCGGGCCATTTTATTGGCCATGGTAGGTGAGGTAAAATTCTTAACCCTATCTTTTTATAAGCATTTAGATAGGGGGAGTTAAAAATTAATGAGCTAATTGTCAATTTTTAAGGGGGAGATATAAGGTAGCTAAATTTCCTTTAGAAAGAGGGAGAAAAATAATAGCTATCTCATTGTTACAAAAAGGGGAGGACATTACCTTTGTCACAAGAAACTCATAGAAGAGCATGTTTTAAGGGGGAGTTATAGGAATTTTAAACCAATCAAACCTTTTTGATAATGTCAAAAAGGGGGAGGATTTTTATGTATTTACGGTTTTGTCATCATCAAAAAGGGGGAGATTGTTGGTGCTAGAGCACCACGATCATTTGTTTTGATGATAACAAAACACGTGTTATTTAACATTTGCAATTTGATTCCTAGATTTCAGGTCAATTGCAAATGTGGACGTGTTTAGACGGAGTTCGAGCTCACATCCAGGACGGATTGGAGGAGCTTGACGGAAAACAGAGGAGGTTCGCGTGGAGCGAAAGATTGAAGATGGAAGGAAATGAAGAATAGGATAGATTTCCTTCTTTTGTACTTGTTGTATTTTTTCGTTTCTTTTGTTGCTCTTTATTTCCTTAGATAATTCATGTTAAAGAGCCTCAAAGTACACTAACAGTAGTCCTAGGAACACCTGCACAACCCTAGGATACTTAGGTTTTCTGTAGAACACTTAGAAAACCAATATAGGGTTCAAAGAGAGTTTCCAGACGTCTAATTCCTAAATCAGACGTCTGATAATGTATTTTAAGACGTCTGACTGTTGTTTCAGACGTCTGATAACTGTTAGGCTGGACATAGTTAGTTCTGTCTGATGAAATCAGACGTCCAGACCTTAGACCAGACGTCTTAGGAGACGTCTGATGACTTTGCCAGACGTCCAATTAGTGGACCGTTGGCTGGCTTAGAAAACACTCAAGATTATGACCGTTAGAGCCTTATCAGACGTCCATAGGACTTACCAGACGTCTGATAAATGACCGTTTTGCCTCGGCTGACCCAAAATCTCTTCTCAGAGATTTTCTAGCCATTGCAACGTTTGGAAATCAATTCCCACAGTAAAAGTAGGTTTCCAGACGTCCAGACATAGTACCAGACGTCCTGTATGTCGTCTGATGGACTTGCGCAAAAACCCTGTTTAGATCTGATTCAAGTCAGGGAGAAACCCGCATAGAATCAGACGTCTGACCTTGGAATCAGACGTCTTAAAGTGGCCTTCCAGACGTCTGATGCCAGAGTTAGACGTCTGATAACCCTGTCAAATGTAATCATTGTCCTGATTTCGGCCTGATTCTCTTGGGCTTTGCACCCAACGGCTATAGAACCTTTCTTAAGCCTTCCAAAGCCTTCCTAAGGCCTCTATAAATAGAGGGGAGCCTTTGCAACACAAAAACACACAAGATATACACTTAGAAAAACACAAGACACACTTAAGCAACATACTTCCACTCTCTTGTGTCCAATTGAGGCCCTTGCTCTCCAAGCTCTAGTTTCATTCTCTTGAAAGCATCAAGTCTTCGCGCACCCGCTCTCCCGCCATTGTTCATGAGAGCGACATTGCGCCGTTGCGTGGCTCACGCACCCGCGTCATCCTCGACGCACTCCTTGCAAAGGGGAGTTTCCTTATTCCTATAGAAGCTAGGTTCTTAATTACTTTGTTGGCTCTATAGGACCTGTTGTTTTATTTTATCTTTGTTATTTTGGTTGGGTATTCGCTTTGCAAATTCCCGTCTCCTTCGTGGGACAAAATCCTTCTCGTGGAGAGAAGGGGTTGAGGAACGCTACCCTCGTACTTGTAGCGTGGTTGTATTGAGGTTGAATCACCCTCGTTTTAAGTGATTCGGTTTAGTGGATTTGATCAACTAGGTTGATCGGAAAATCCTAACTCGAGAGGGTTAGGTGGTGGTTTTCACCCGGTTTGGGTTTCCACCTAAAATTACTTGTGTACTTGTGCAATTGATTTTTGTGATATTGCTTTATATATTCAATTCCGCAATTTTATTACGTCACCCCTCCTGGTAGGGAACTTTCAGCTTGTCGACCTTATCGGACGGCAATACATGGAACATCGGACGCGCCCATCCGAGTTCGGGCCGACCTTAAGGGGTGACTTGCTGGCTGGGAAAGGCAGTAGTACAAGGAATGTCAGGCGTGTCCATTTGAATTCGGGCTAACCTTAAGAGGTGGCTTGCTGCCTAAAGAGGTTGCAGTATGAGAAACGTCAAGTGCATCCGTCCGAGTTTAAGCCGACCTTAAGAAGTGGTTTGCCAGCCTGAAGAGGTGACATAATAAGGATTGTCGGGCACGTCCATCTGAGTTTGGGTCGTCCTTAACAGGTTGCCTGTCGGCCTTAATAGGTGGCATCATAAGGAATGTCGGGAGCGTCCATTCGAGTTCGGGCGAATCTTAAGAGATGGCTTACCCGCCTGAAGAGGCGGTAGTATGAGGAAGGTCGGGCACGTCCGTCCGAGTTCGGGCTGACCTGAAGAGGTGGCTTGTCAACCTGAAGAGGAGGCACTATGAGTAATGTCGAGCGTGTCCGTTCGAGAACGAGCTGACCATAAGAGGTGACTTATCGGTCTGAAGAGGCAGCATCATAAGGAACGTCAAGCGCGTCCGTCCGAATTCGGGCCATCATAAAAAGGTGGCTGATAGCCTGTTGGCCGTTTTTGCGTCTTTATGTTTATTATAGTATAGTCATTATAGTATAAGACAAAACAGCTACAGTTATCATTACAAAAGATTTTTTACTCGGAAGTTGTATTCCCGAGGTCGAACTCAGGGAGCTACTAGAATTCTAGAATTACAAGGGTTCTCTAATTAGATTACAAAATGGGAGAGAGAGAGAGAGAGAGAGTTTTGTTGGCTTCTTCTTCTCTTCTTTCTTCTCTTTTCTTCCTGGCTGTTCCTCTTCTTTTTCTTCTTCTTCTTTTATTCCTGTCTTCTTCTCTCTTTTCTTTCTTTCTTTCAGCTGCAGAGTCTTCTTCTTTTCTTCTTCCTCTTCTCTGCTTCCTTCTTCTGTTCTTCTCTTTCTTTCTTTTTCTTTCTTTCTCTTTCTTTTGCTCTGGTGGCTATGTCTTCTTCCCTCTTCTTCTTCTTCTACTTTTTCTTCTTTTCTTGCTTTATCTCCTCTGGCCGCTGCTCAACCGTCGTCTGATGCAGTGGTCAGACGACTTAACTGTAGGTTTGCTACAGTGCTCCTCCTCTTCTTCTTCTTCTTCTTCTGTTTCTTCTTTCTTGCTTCTCCTTCTTCTTTCTTTCTTCTGAGCAGCTAAGGCTTCAGCCGCCTTCCTTTCTTCTTCTGCTCCTGCACACTCGCACAATGGGTCAGAGCAGAACCTACCTCTACCCTTCCCCGCATCTCTCTCTTTCTCAGATTTCTCTCATAGGATTGCTCTCCCAGAGCCGGGTATTCGGTTATGGGTATCGCGCCCGGGACCAGGCCCACCGGCATGCGGTGGTGGGCGAGGAGTGCGGGGTTTGGGTAATCGGATCCAGCCTAGACCCGCGGGGCGTGAACGCGGGCGAGGGCTAGCGAGCGCGTGGCGCGCTGCGTGCGGGTGAGAGGGACCTGACCCCTGCGTTCGAAGGCAGTAAGCCCTAAACACTTTTTCAATATAAGTGTGGGCGTGCGGCCGCACACTTACGAGGTGGGACTAAAGTCCCATCTCTAAATCTCGCACCCGGGCTGAGGGAGCTGCGGTCAATTGCGGCCGTGTGCGAGGCTTTCACCCCAGCTGCAGGCCTGGGATGCTTCGCGGGGGCAAGCCGCGCGTCCTGGAGTGCGAGCCTGGGCGAGGGTGAACCTGCAATTGCAGGTGAAGGAGCTTCACCTGCTCAGCAATGGCGGCGAAGAGGGCGTGACCTAAAATCAAGAATACGGCCTCTCGGCCCAGTCAGAGGATGCAGGGAGCTTCGCCGAAGTGCGGCGAAGCCAGTGCGGGTGGTGGCGAGGCGTGAGGCACTGTATGGTGGCAGCCCTAGGTCGGACTGTGGTCGGAGAAATGGGTTTGTTCGGGGGGTCGTTAGGTGGCGTGTGGCAGGGAATGGAAAGGGGGAAGCTGCTGAGTGGAGTGAGGGGAAGCTTCTCAGGTAATGGGCGAGGGGTGAGAAGGTCTGTGGAGGTGGGATGAGCTCGTCGGAGAGGGTGGTCGGAGACGGAGCAGGCGGAGTTGGAAGTTGTGTGTGGTGGTGCGAAAAGATAAATTGACAGAGGGGAAATTTAAAGGAGGAGGACATGAAGCTTTTTACCTAGGTTTTGGACGAAGGGGGAGGGAGGAGCCACCGGCTCGTACCTGCCGGAGCTGGGGAAAAAGAGGCCCTAGAGAGGAGTGCTGCGACAAGGAAGCAGGCGGAGGCCGCCTGCAGGTACAGCACGGCGCAGACAAGAGGGCAAGGGGAACCCTGCTGCAGGTAAGGCGGCAGAGCGACGAGGAGGAAGAGGAGAGAGTCGCCGGAAGTTGCGGGCCATCTGACGGAGGAGGAGAGGACGAAGTGGGGGGTTGTTCTCCGTCAAAGAGAGCTTGCCAGAACCGGCAGGAGGTGCTGGTTCTTATAAAGGGGATGGCAGAGAGGGAGGCGTAGGCTGGCGACATGCCAGCCTCGCCGGAGCGTGGTCGGAGACGAGACCCATACCTTCCGCGCGTTCGCACGGAAGGTATAGTGGTCGGCAGGCAGCATGGCCAGGTCCCTACGGCAGAGGACGTCGTAGGGAACCCCGCGTCTGTTCTGCAGGGCAGTCACCTCTCTCTGCCCGGCGCCATGCTCCGCGCAAAGTCGCTGGAGCATGGTGTTGCACAGAGTTTTGAAGGAGGGACTGTTCTGCAAAGAACGACGAGAAAGTTGGGGGCTAAAATGCAAGGATTTCGAAAGATAAGGGTCAAAAAGTAAATGAAGAGGACCAAATTGCAAAGTCGGTCAAGGAGGTCTCTTCTTAGGCTCAAGTTTTTATGCATGAATAATTTGCACCTAAGGATTTTAATGGTGAATTTTATTTCTAGGTTGGATCATGTTTGACCGACCAATTTGCGTAAAAACCCAGATTAAGTCATTAATTGGGCATGGTTCTCTTTGTAGGTCAAAATGGGTTTCTAAGGCCAAATTGAAGGTTCTAAACCCTAGAGATTATTTTTCTATGAATTTTAGAGGGTTTAGTTGATTTTTAACCTACCTAAAACCTCATGAATTGAAGTGGATTTGTTTTAGGGTTACAGAATGTCATTTAATTTCTTGAAGTTGTTGTAACCCTCTTTAGATCAGATCATCCCACTTTCCTTCTTATTAGGCTTGTTTGACCTGTGCTTGGATCCTTAATTACCCTGTTTGCAAACTACGTTGGTGAAATTGCAGTTTTACCCCTTATGACTTATTTTCTTCCAAAACTCAGAATTCTCTGAGCTAAGTCTTTCTTTGGGTTATGTAGGAGCTTTTTCTTACATATCTAGGTTAGATTGTGCTAGTTATGGTTCATGATGAGGTTCTCATCAGTGGCCCGCCGGCCTTAAGAGGCGGCATCATAAGGAACGTTAGGCGCGTCCATTTGAGTTTGAGCCAACCTTAAGAGGTGGCTTGTCCGCCTGAAGAGGTGACATCATCAAGATCGTTGGGCGCATCCATCCGAGTTCAAGTCATCCTTAAAAGGTGGCCTGCCGGCCTTAAGAGGCGTCATCGTAAGGAACGTAGGGCGCATCCATCCGAGTTCGAGCCAACCTTAAGAGGCGACCACATAAGGAATGTTGGGTGCGTTCGTCCAAGTTCGAGCCAACCTAAAGTGGCGATGGTGTGAGGAATGTCGAGCACGTCCGTCCAAGTTCTAGCCGACCTTAAGAGGTGGCTTGCCGACTTGAAGAGGCAGCGATGTGAGGAACACCGAACGTGTTCGTTCTAGCTCAAGCCGACCTTAAGTGGTGGCCCAACAGGTCAATGTCTAGTCCTTGCCATCCCCCCAGGTGAGAGTGTGGGGCGAACGTCGCTTCTTGCGCACAGCATGCAACCATTGCGAGGGATAAGTCGCTGCCCTTGATAGGATAGGTCGAGCATCTTATTACCATTGTGGTAAGACGGAGTCCTCAAATGTCGAGTCTAATGGTTATGGAATTACTCCTTTCGCGGCGAACACCACGCGCGTAGGGGGTATCCAGCGCTGGCCACCCTCGAGGGGTGATTTTTCCATTGCGGGATCGTAGGGGGATGCCCCAGTCCCTGATAGTCTTACGAGGCTGATTCTGGGCGCGTTGGCCCCTCTTGAGGGGAGGAGGCATCGCCCATTAACCTTTGGAAGGAATGAGATTCCCCACGACCTCGATGAGCCTGATAGCATCCTGAGGTAAAGGGAGAAGGCGGGGAATGCCGCAACTAAAGAGTATGGTTATGATTCCGAAGTAGCTTGGTAGATCAACAGGGTTAACCCCTTGTTGGATTGCGCAGACTTGGTTCCCCCATCCTTTCTTTGTATGGGCTTCTTAGGTTGCTTCGACTCAACCCAGAGGAGTTTGCGCTAGGTTGTCGCACCTTCACATGTTGTTGTCACCTTCTGAAGTGGTCAAGCACGTATTGGTTTTGGCGACAGATGCACATCTGTGGTTAATTGGCTGGGCCGCCCAATGCTACCGTCAACCTGGTCGCCTTAAGTGTAGCAACCTGCTTGAGGTGCCCGTCCTCGTCCGATGGTAACACCATCATGAGCCATAACTAGCTTTATTTAGTGAAAATCAAGTGACAAATGCTCCTACATAGTCGCCTAAGAATCATAATTCCACTTAGAACTATTTTGAGAGAACATTAAAATAGGGTTAATTCTGTAATTTTAACATTATATCATGAATGAAGAGTAATTACAGGATTTTCCAGGGGTTAATTAAAGGTCAAATGAGCATTAAAGTCCAATAAGTGGGTTCATACAGAAAGAAATAAGATTTCACATGTTTCGAGAACCGAATCAAAACACAAAATCCCATTTTCAGACTTACTTGAATTGAAGAGGTTTTGGTCAAGATAAAATTCATCTAAACCTCCTAAAATTCATAGAAAAATATTCCTATAGGTTTAGTATCTTCGGTTTGACCATCTAAACCTATTTTGACCTTAAATAAAGTCTCAGATGGATTTCTACCCTAATTTGGGTCTCTGCGTAAATTGCCGAGTCAAACTTGGTCAAAACTAAAATCCTTACTTTACCAATAGATTCCTTGGGTCCAAATTAGGTTTGTACCAAAATTTAGGCCTAATCAAAGTCCAACTTGACTTAGTTTGCATTTCAGCCCATTAAGTATCTATTTCTTTCAGACAAGCCCCTAACTTTTGAAATCTTTGCAGAAAATCCCCTAACCTCCTTGTCTTCTTCATAAAATGGTCCCTGTCGCCCTTGGAGGTCAAATCGACCTTCAATTGACCTTTGACCACATAAAAAAGGAATCGATCATCACCAAATCCAACTAAATTTGGTGGGATTGGTGTTCAAACGACGATGATCAATTTTATCAAGATCTTGGACCCTGATTTACAACATGGAAGTTGTGCGAACAAACGAAATCGATGGGTACCTCGTACCCTGATTCCCAAGTCAATTAGAGACTCTTTCCTTGTCAAGAGCTCAGATTTGAGCTTTATATAAGCTCTAGATCCTCAGGTTGTCCAAAACTAGCTCGATTGTAGGCCTTAAAGTCTTCAAATTTCTCTCTTCGGCTGCCTCCACCGCGGCTCTGGTGATGCCTCCTCCGACTTTCTCACCAGCTGCCACATACGATAGGTAATGGAAATCTACTTATGATAGCATCATCATCATCATTCATATCTAGCTTTATTTAGTTATAATCAATTGATAAATGCTCCTTCATAATTGCCAAAAGACTATAATTCATTGCACATCCATTTTGAGAGATAAACAAGAAAATAGGGGTAAAACTGTAGTTTTAACAGAATAACCTAAATGCAAAGCAATCACAGGATTTCCTAGGGGTTAATTAAAGGCCAGATGGTCATAAATGTCTAATAAGTGGGTTCATGCAGACGGAAATGGATTTTCATGCGTTTTGAGAATTAATTGACATCTTAAACCCTAAAAACAAACTCACTTAATTAACTAAGATTCTGGTCAGGATAAAATTCACCTAAACCTTATAAAAATCATATAAAAATATTCTCTAAGGTTTGGTACCTTTAATTTGACCATTGGAACCCATTTTGACATAAAATAGAGTCTCAGACAGATAGTTGCCCTAATTTAGGTTTCTACACAAATTACCCATTCAAACTTGGTCCAAATTAAAATTCGACTTCACCATCAAATTTCGTAGGTCCAAATTAGGTTTATACCAAAATTTGGGCCTAATTGGAGATCATATTTACCTAATTTGCATTTTACTCCGGTCTGACTCTTTTTATTACATACGCACCCCTTACTTTTTAAATTCCTTACAAATGGGTCCCTAAGTTTACAATTCCTAAATAACCAATTTTGAATCATTTGAAACCCCCATCACAAGTTTAGAGGAGGGCCAAAAGAAAGAATTTGAGCTAGAGGATGAGATTAGCCCTACCTGTAATACAACCTCGAAAATTGAGTCTGATATGAAAGAGGTTGAAGATAATATTCTTAGGGTCACGAAATGGGAGGGAATAAGCAATGAAAATCTAGTTGAAGAAGGGATGGATTTTTATTTGGAGAGAGACCTCACGCTTGATTTTAGGGCCTACTCTGAAACTCTTGATTTTGTTACATAACCTATCAAAATTGAAATCGTGCAACCCAAATGCACTGAAATTGATATACCTGTGGAGCATTACAACTTTCAAGGGACACAAGCTGATTACAAAACCTACATCTTTAGTGTCTGGCATTTTAATTCGGGTTGTGCTCATCCAAATCAACTTCTCTGCATGCCCGTAGACTAAGAGAGGAACAGATGCGGGAATGCATTTTACACCAGTTGTAGAGTTCCCGTCCTTTAGGGATGGGACTCCACCACAACCTAGTTCGCATCTGCAGACTTCAGACTCTGGGTCTGGCTGATTTTGTTTTCACCTTCTTAACCCAGACCATCCAAGTAATTGATCCTTTATTGTCTGTGTACTATGCCCAGCTAAAGGCATTAAACTCAGAGCTTCCTGGGAGGTAACCTAGAGGATTCAAGCTAACCAGATTAGCTGTTGAAACTCAGGTCATTTCTCTCCTCACTCCCTTGCATACATTTATTTTCCAATGAGGAAATTGTCCAACTTAGGCATGGGAGGGTGGTAATTCGTATGTTCTGAGTAGATTTTGTCAACTTGAATTCAAAAAAAAGATATTAGGAAAAGAAAACTTAGGTATTAGAAGCTTGTCGACTCTAGGAAATGATATGTTAGGGACCTGATCACTTAGATTTTTCAGGTCTTCGGACTTAATCAGTCCAGGTGTCCACTAAAATGTGGACTTGGTCTCGAGTCCTCTCCACCTTAATGTATATTAATCTAGTCAATAAAGTAGGGTGATAAGTATACGACTTACCAACCCGCCCTCTGATTTAGGGGGGACTTTTAGTCTAAGCATCTACACACGTTTTGCACTGACTCACTCATCGACAGTTTTAATGAAAATTAGGTAGCTAATGAACCTTCTAAGGTGGTATGGCTAGCAAGTTGTTGTAGGTAACAGTCCATTGGCAGGTTGTCCAGAGCTCAACCATAGGACCATTCTCTTTCACTACTACCTTTAGGTAAATCTTAGATTAGGAAAGCCACCTACTTAAAGAAAAAAAGAAAATAGAAAAGGAGAAAAGAAAAAAAAAGAAATAAGCCACACTTCACTACACGAGTATGACTGGCAAGTTATCGTATGTAACAGCTCATTGGTAGGTTATCCAGATCCCAGCTCATAAAATGCACAAGATTTCCAAAACACGTAAGGAAGAAGCAAGGAAGTAGCATAATCCGGGGAGAGATACACTAGGTTCGCCCTTGTATTGACCCCACAAAAATAAAAAGTAGGGAGAAAGCTTCCAGTCAGATAGATACACCTTTAGGCAACATTTTTTTTTTGCGGGTCACTTAGGGGCGTAGAAACCCGAAGTCCGTTTTAATTACCGTTGAGTAAGTCTATCACTATCACAATAAGATGCTTAGTACTAAGAATCCTTTTCGAGTCTTGGGTGGATTAAGTAGTAGTAAAAAGTTACCTTGAAATCTTCAAAACCAAAAATCCAAAAAAAATAGAAAAGATGAAAAAAAAAATGTATTTGCTTCTATATAGAATAAGGCAAGGACTCGGGTGGTTGGCATTTTGGCAGGCAACCCGGACACTGTCGAGTCTTAGTGAGTTAGGTTCTTAGTAGAAATTTCTTCCAGTTGACAAGCAACTTCTACCTATGTGTGACCCAGGGACAAATGGATGGGAGATACAAGAGATGGGCTACAAGGAGGGAAGTCACACTTGGGGGGAAAGAGCAAGATTGATGCAACACTTGCAAGCTTTCAAGCCGACAGGGGGTGCTGACATGCACAGATGGATGGGGAATTTTTCCACTGCCAATTAAGGCCTATGAAGATATGGTCCCAAGGAGACAAAGTGGTGATGTTGGCATCATTTGTGCAGGATTATGGAAGCTGAAATCCCATTGAAGATACAAATTTTTCTGTGGCTTTGTAGGAGGGATGGGCTTATAACTAGTGACTTGAGGCACATAAGGATGGGAGTGGCTGCTCATACATGTTATCTATGTGGCTTTCATACTGATAGCGTGCGCCATATTTTTTCCGCATGTGTGATCACTGAATGTGTGTGGAATAGGGTATGTGGCGGTGGGATACCAATAGGGGAGGACATGTGGGGAGATTTTGTTAGAAGTGGGAGGCCCCATTGTTCTATGGCGGCCGTTCTGTGGTGTATATGGCATGCGCGTAATGAGTGTCTTTCAGGGGAGACCTGTCAACTCAACACAAATTGTGCATGAGTGTCAGGCTCTCATACGTTATTAGAGAAGTTGATGTAGTATTTTTTTTCTTTGATTCTATTAATAAAATTCCCGGATGGCTATCTCCTTAGATAGCATTCCTTATTTTTTCAAAAAAAAAAAAACTTCTACCTAAGCGATCAATTTCTAATTTTACTTGTAAATAACATTTAGATCAAACCTTGCTAGGGACTAGCAAGAGGTGGGCATGGGGGTATGATGACTCTACAATGTTCAATGTTAATATTATCAATTAGAGTCAATTTTGATGGTACTTGTGCGATAATGACATATTATAATGAGTTTGGGAGCATTGCATGCATGTTGCGTAATCTTTACATTTTAATCGCTTAGAATTAATGTTTAATGACCATGTGCACAAGTCCATTTTGAAACAGGTCTCAGATGAGCAATCAAACCGTACGGATGGATTCGGATCGATGAATAGAGTCCAACGGACTCAAATTCATCGCAATCCAGCCTTCGTAACTCCCACAACAAGCTCAAGAAATCCTAAACGCGACATGTGGCACCCGCTCCTTCGTCGATCGCGCCCGCTTCCTCTCTTCATCATGCACAGATGAGATCCTCCTCCGCACAAGATCCACTGTTGGATCAGCATCCAACAATTGCCACCACTCCAACACCTCAACATCTTCACAACCATCACGCCGATGGCTCATTAGTCGCACCTCCAGCCCGCATGCACCAGATGAGGGATCGAATCCCACTTCACCCCCATTGCGCTCCAATTGAAATTAGATCGTTCAATCGGGCACGATCAGCGCCATCCAGCTACTCAATTCTCACGTGCGTGATCACGCGCTCGAGCATGCCCCATCTGACGCATGAGCACGCAACTTGAGGCATGGGTGAGGTTCGAATCCAGCTGTCCGTTCTTAAATGATCCTTGCACTATTCGCATGGAGGGCAGCTGTGTGCGTGAAGGCATGGGGATGAGGGCAAGGGCGACGCTTGCGGCGGGTCTTCAGTGATGTCTTTGAATGTCGCTGTTGACCTGAGGACAAATTTGAGCCCTCTTCTCAGTTATAATAAGGGTCCTACCCCACCCATTTGCACCAAGCTTGCCTCCACTAATTTCCACCAGTTCATAGAGCTCCCAAGTAAGGTTGTGAAGACGCCAAGCCGCCAACAAAAGCCCTCTATTGTCATGGCTGTCTTGACCCCATTCGCCACCTTACATTCAGTTTTTATTGTTGATAGTTGTAGTTCATCTATTTTTCAAGCATTCATCTATATTTTTGTTGATCATAACACTTGATAGTCAAGATAATATATCTTTTGATATATTATTCTCATATGTTTAGATTCTCGAACCCCTCTTTCTCTCTCTCAAATCAATTTTCAAGCGCACAAACGTCATATTTACTTGACATGAAAGCGAGTATTTGATCTGATTATTGCCTCCCTATGTTCGACACTCAAACTCACCTCCGATTCTTTATTTAAAATTGACGTCGAAAGCGCACTACAACGAACGATTTTACGCAAACGCACCAACGAACTTCACCAGGCGTTTGATTGAGCAAGGGAAGACTAGCATAGCGCCAATTGGAGAAGGTTCCACTAGCAATCGCACGAGAAGAGAAGCGGTGGGATTTAGTCCCACATCGTGGGATTTGGAGGCGCAGCTGTGACATAAAGTGATTTTGTGATAGCGGCTGTTTGCCTTAGACACTTGGGTGGGTGAGGTCCCCGCTGACCCTTCACACGACCCCCGCCAAAGCCTTCACTCCTCATCTACAACCCCACACCCACAGTCCTGGACCCAGTTACACGACCCAAATACCCGATTACCCGGCTATCTGAGAGAAGAGAGG
This sequence comes from Thalassia testudinum, assembly GCA_037157565.1. Taxonomy (NCBI): domain Eukaryota; kingdom Viridiplantae; phylum Streptophyta; class Magnoliopsida; order Alismatales; family Hydrocharitaceae; genus Thalassia; species Thalassia testudinum. The sequence continues at coordinate 83,074,910 of JAZHRO010000024.1, forward strand.
AGGAAAGGAAAGAAAGAGTCATGGAAGGGGTAGGTTTTCCTCCTCTATGCATTGGCCGACACTTAGCCATGCAAGAGGACCCTTATGCTCTCTAAAGAGGGAAGGTCTGAGAAGCAAAAGAGAAAGAAGAAAGTAAAAGAAGAGTCGTGCCCAAGAGGAGAAGAGCCAAAGAGAAGAAGAAGAAGAAAGCAACAGAAGAAGAAGAACAACAACAAAAGATTGAAGACACTATATGTACAAACCCGTCCCACTTTTAGCCTTTTAAAATATCTGGAGTCTCAGTCAGACGTTTGTCCAGACGTCTGGATCCTTTCCCGGACGTTTGAAAATGAAATTTTTGTACGTGCTCTACGTTCTACGTGCGAGCGGCGCGCAGAACCTCTTTTCTCTCTCTCTCTTTTCTCCTCCTTCCTACCCGAACCCTAATCCCTTAGCTATAAAAAGCCACCCTTCCTTCCTGCTCTCTCCACTCCACCACTACACCATACCCCACCTTCACTACGCGAGCGAGGGTGAGCGAGAGAGAATGAGAAAGAGGAGAAGTGCGGGAGGAGGAGGAGGAGGAGGCCAAGGTCGGGAGCTTTGGTGGAAGCTCGTCGAAGCTTGCACGGCCACCGCGGGCACATGCGGGAGGAGGAGGGAGTTCGGAGCGGTGCCCTCAACCACCTGCAGCAGCTGGAGCTGTGGCAGAGCGAGGAGAAGCAAGGCAGAGCACAACGAAGAGCGATGGAAGCACGTTCTGATACTAGAAATTTTCCAGTATCAGACGTCTAGAGTGAAGTCCGGACGACTGACTGAGCATCTGGACGTCTGGAGTCAACACCATACGTTTGAAAGCACCTTTATCGCCAAGGTACGTTCTCTTCGCAGTTACGACCATGTAGGCCGCACCGCAGAAGATATGTCTGGCTGATTTTGGGTGGCTACACTATCGTACGCAGGAGTAACCTTGGGAAGGAGCGTGGAATGCCCTTCCACTCACTTTCGAACGTCTGACCAGCCCACCAAACGACCGGAGGTGCTTCCAGATGATCAAGGAGTGGTCCGACGTTTGGAACCACTTTCAGACGATCGCAAGGGAGTCCTGGACGTTTGAGGACACCGCAGGAACTTGAGGTGAGATTCTGTAACTTTTAAGACGTTTGGACTTGTTTCCAAACACCTGATTTTGGTCAGTAGACACGTTTTTAACCCGTTTGGGTTCGATTGGAATCCGTTTTCGCAAACGAAGTATCTGTAGTTTCCATGTGAGTTTCTCTACGTACTAGAAACCTTTATACACTATTCTGAATCTTCCTTTGTGATGTATTCCTTGGTATAGGATTTCGACCTACTGCGTGTTTAGGGCTCGCAGAGATGCCTTGGTCTGCGATTCAAGCCCCCGTTACTCCCAGATTGTCTGGTAGAGTGGTCTACCCCTGTTAATCTTATTAAATAAGAATGTATCTGTGGAATTAGCCAACTGGAAACCTAGGATGTTGCATGAACCCTAGGACAGAGAAATGAATAAACCAATTGTATTGCATGATTGTATATGTGTACATGAATAAGTTAAACTGCTAGCCATTGCCTGTAATAAAGTTGTGAGCTACCCATTAGAATATGAGATGCCTGAGATAAATGAACAGTTACCTATGAAATCATCAGTTGCATATATTAAATTATGGAAACACAAGCTGCCTATATAAACAAGAACCGAATTGTGAATGATGGAATCTGGATCAGAATAATATGGTGAACATAAGCATGAACCCTACGGGGAGTTAGGAGTAGAGCTCCTGTGGTTACATGGAAAATCTAGAATGTACACGAGAAGTGTGCTGGCCCTTGAGTACGTGATACCAAGGAGAGCGACTGTCCCCTCTTTGTGTAGAGTGGAGCTAGCCACCCTTGGGTTGGGACCCAGGGGTTAGGATTGGCCACTCTACACCAACTTCTGTTGGCCCTCATGTACACGGTACCGAGGCGAGCTACTAGTGTAGGGAGGGAGCTAGCCACCCCACAGGGCCCAGGGTTCAGCTAGCCACCCTACACCGACTTGTTAGGCCCTCTGGGCAAATCGAGCTAGTCAGATGAGGGTGCGTGGACTGTGAAGGGGTGAGACCCTTGTTTGGTTCTGAGGGGCTAGGCCCTATACTGTTCCGTGCTGTACTTTAGGCATACCCGCTAGCGGAAACGACTGACCGCGAGTCAGTGCGTGTAACGACCCAACTCCTGAGTCCCTACTAGACACGAGAACCGGACTGACTTGACTAATCCTAAGACCTAGTCGTCCAACGAGGAAGTAACCAAAAGAGCAGTAAAATAAACCACATTCAGCATGAATATAACTAACAGTAAGAAAGTACAGCAGTAAGGAAAGAAACTACTACAGTAGATACCACCACAACAGTAGAACAACATTTATCATATAACATGAACTGCAGGTAAAGAAAGTACAGCGGAAACAAGAACTACTCACTATAACAGAAACAAAAGAGGTACAAAAGACTGTGGTAAACTCTACTGGACCCTACTCGGCCCAGCGTCCTCTGCAACCGCTGACCCTGGCTGCTCAACACCTGGTCCTGAGAAAGGTAACGAGTGTAACACGTCAGCAAAACGATGAGTAGAGTGGCAACTAAAACTAAAGACAACAGTAGAGTGTACAGTAGCTGTTATGTTCTATTACTTTCTTTATTTACATCTTTCAATTGTCTCACTATTTCATTTATTTCTCAGATCTTTTACTTGATCTCGAATGTTCCTCGTGGGAACGATCTTGATTGCAGTCTTTCCCAAAAAGTAGAAGTAGCACGTGGTGCTCTCCTGGCCGGGAGAGTCCCTCGTGGTGATCCTACCCTCAGTCAACCACCCCAAGGTCACTGACAGACGTAACGGTGACTACGGCACGCGCGATAAATGCACAGGTAGCTAACCCGTACTGGCACGCGGTCAGTCGTTTCCGTTAACTGGTGTGCCCAAAGCACAGCACGGAACCAGTACAGGGCAGAGCCCTCTCAGTAACAGGGATCCAACCCCTCCACAGTAACCAAACCAGGGCCTTGCCCCTCCACAGTCCGCGCACCCTCGCCTGACTACCCTGGTTTGCCCTAGTGGGCCTAACAAGTCGGTGAAGGAGGCTAGTAGAACCCCGGGGCCCATGGGGTAGCTAGTACTCTCCTAACACTAGTAGCTCTCCTCGGTACTACGTACACGAGGGCCAGCAAGTTGGTACAAAGCGGCCAATCCTAACCCCGGGTCCCTGGGGTGGCTGGCCCCACTCTGCACTAAACAGGTACAGGTACTTCCCTTGGTACTGCGTACCCAAAAGACAGTACAAACTACATCTCAGTTCCATTCCTTCCCCTTTCCAGGAGTTCCACTCCTAATTCCCCGTAGGGTTCCATCCTTTTAACTCAAACATACAGGTGTCACTTTCCAGTTTCACGTTCTTACGACCCATGATCTCATTCATGTTTCTTTATTCGTAACAGGCAGCTGTTAATTCAATTTACAGGCAGCTTTATATTCCTTTCCATTTTTTTCCAAGACTGCAGTATTATACATTCCACTAGTTTTTCCATCCTAGGATTCATGCCACATCCTAGGATCTAGCATACAACTAGTTTTCCAGCCCTAGGATTCATGCATCACCTAGGAGCTATCATTCCATACATTTCTCATTCCTAGGATTCATGCAATGTCCTAGATTCTAGTTATGGTTCCATACTTTAACAGATTTTAATAATAACTTAAGCCACTCTACCAGGTACAACGGGAGTAATGGGGGCGTGATCGGGAATCCCGCGTGCCTCCGCGACTCCCAAGACTGCAACTGAACGAGGTCCTATCACAAGGATCAAACACAAGGAGTGTCTCAAAATAGTGTATAGCTACTGTAGATGGGTAGAGGAATTAATTCTGAAAAGAACGCAACTCGAATCGCGGAAAACGGAGCCCGAACGGGCCCTAAACGGGTCGAAAAAGGCGATACTGTGCAAAATCAGACGTCTGGAACTTCTTCTAGACGTCTTAAAAAGGTGGATCAGGGAATTACCTGTTCAGCGTGGTTTCCCGGACGTCCAGAAGTCTGCGGGGACGTCTGGCCTAGCTTCCAGACATCCGATGGTTACCCCGGACGTCTGGAGGTCTCTCCCGCCGTCTGGTACAACAGCCAGACGTCTGATTTGCAAAGGATGGCGAATCAGCGAGCCTGCGCGCAGCCAACTCCCTCCCTCAGTACGGTCAGTCGACAGGAAGGAAGAAGAAAGCAGAATACTCACCTTTCAGACGTCTGTATGAGCTTCCAGACGTCTCCCTCACCATCTGGCTATCAACCCAGACGTCTGATTCTGGGAATTTTTTCCAGAATCAGGGCGCCACTCGGCCTCCGCTCGCGACGCTGCCCGCGTCGCACCCCGCGCGTCTGCTGCGCAGACCACAGCAGGTCCCTCTTCGCGTCGTTCCGCGCCACCTGCACCCTCCGCCAGCCGGCCAAGCCGCTCCGGCGAGCTCGCCCTCACGGCAGAGCTCCGCCCTCGCACGCCGCACCTCCTCCGCGCTCACTGCGGCCGCCGCTGCCACCCTCGCGCTCGCTCGCTCTCGCGCACAGGAAGGAGAAGAGGAAGGGGACGGTGGAGACAACAGGAGGGGAGGCGTGGCCTTTTAAGGCCGCGCGAGGAGGAGGGAGAGAGTGCGTGGCAGGTCTGCAGCCTCAGAGAGAGAGAGGAATCGCGGGTCTGCGCGCACAGGCGCGCAGACGAATCTCTCGTGCGAAAAATAAATGTGTTTCCAGACGTCTGGAAACGATCCCAGACGTCTGGTAAGACGTCTGGATGTGATCCCAGACGTCTTATCCGACGTCTGGGGCACGCGTTCGTAACAGTGCGAGATAGCTACCCATGCATTTATCACGGGTGTCGTAGTCACCGCTACGTCTTAACAGTGACCTCAGGGTGGTTGACTGGGTGTAGGGTTACCACGGGAGACTCTCCCAACCAGGAGAGCACCATGAGGAGACCAACACGGTCGCGCGAGACACCAACGGCCGACGGAAGAGGCCCTACCAGCCAGAGTACTCTCAGAGCTGTCGAGCGAGGAGGCATGCGATGCCCGCAAGAGAGCCATCTCATTGTGCGGGGCCATCAGTGGCCTTTGGGGGCCCCAGACAGGGGCCAGCTGCTAGCATTGAACCCCCGCCCAGCCGTCAGCAGGGACCTACCGAGGGAGGGAGTTGAGTTCCCCTCTGCTACCAGTGTGGCCAGTCGAGCCACATCAGGAGGGACTGCTCATCTAGGGCTGGAGCATAGCAGATGCTCCTCGCATCGAGTGCTGGAGGCTGAGCTGGTAGTCATGGTCCCCAAGCACGTGGGGGAGGGCAGCAGTCACGAGGAGGGTACCAACTAGCGGCTGCTCGCCCAACCCAGAGTGTAGCTGCTTCGTCTACACCTAGGGATGAGGGGCGTATCAACACCCTGACACACAGAGACGCCAGGGCTTCCGGTTCAGTGGTGGCAGGTTTGGTTACCGTTTCTGGCAGATTAGTGTACGTACTTTTTGATTCAGGTGCCACACACTCTTTTGTTGCTGCGAGTTTTGCTGTCAGTTAGGGATAGGACAGTGTGTTGTTCGAGGATCCGTTTGTGATCAGAGGCCCAGGTGGCCAGTAGTTTGTAGCTGAGGAGGTCTACACGGACTGCGATTTCAGTATAGGGGGACACATTCTCCTCGCTGACCTGATTGTGATACCGATGGAGGATTTTGGTGTGATTCTAGGGCTGGAATGGCTGTCTGCCTACCACGCTTTGGTGGACTGTTTCGGGAGGAAGATCGTCTTCTCCATACCGAAGTTGCCTTCCTTTGAGTTCCACGGACAGCCAGTGGACGGAGGTTTCAGATGCATCTCCGCACTTCGGGCAACGAGGCTGTTGAGCTGGGGGTGTGAGGGCTTCCTAGCCTGTGTAGTAGCAGAGCCTAGCCCCGTGGCTGATTTTTAGAGCATTCTGGTGGTTTGTGAGTACCCCAACATGTTTCCAGAGGAGCTGCCAGGACTACCGCCCGAGCGTGAGATCAAGTTTGAGATCTCACTGGTACCGGGGACCAGCCCCATTTCTACTACACCATACCGGATGGCACCACTTACGCTACGAGAGCTCAAGTCACAACTACAGGACCTGTTGGAGAAGGGCTTTGTGAGGCCCAGTGCATCCCCGTGGGATGCCCCTGTGTTGTTTGTGAAGAAGGATGGTACCCTGCGACTTTGTGTTAACTACAGACAGCTGAATAGGGTCACCATTAAGAACAAGTATCCGTTGCCGAGAATTAATAACCTTTTTGACTAGTTGCGAGATGCCACAGTGTTCTCCAAGATAGATCTGAGGTCAAGCTACCACCAGTTGAGGATCAGGGAGACCGACGTCTCCATGATAGCTTTCCGCACTCGGTACGAGCACTACGAGTTCGTGGTCATGCCGTTTGGGCTAACCAACGCCCTCGTTGCTTTTATGGATTTGATGAACTAGATTTTCAGACTGTACTTGGACCAGTTTGTGATGGTATTCATCGACGACGTACTCGTTTACTCGCGGGATCAGGCACATCATCGACAGCATCTACGAATGATTCTGGATACTTTGAGGCGACGCAGGTAGTATGCCAAGTACAGCAAGTGCGAGTTTTGGTTGAGGCAGGTGACTTTCTTGGGCCACGTAATCTCAGGGATGGTTTGGCTGTGGACCCAGCCAAGGTTGGGGCCGTACTCAGGTGGTAGAGGCCACGTACAGAGATACGCAACTTTTTGGGACTGGCATGTTACTATCGGCGATTTAGTAGAGGATTCTTACAGATTGCACGTCCTATGACCCAGTTTACTCGGAAGGATGTGCCCTTTGCCTGGACAGATGCATGTGAGGCATGTTTTCAGGAGTTGAAGGGGAGGCTGACTTCAGCTCCTGTGCTCACCATCTCGGACAACAGTGGCGATTTTGTGGTCTACACAGACACTCAGTTGCAGGGGTTAGGGGGTGTGCTCATGCAGCGGGGTCACGTTGTCGCTTACGCCTCGCAGCAACTGAAGCCCCATGAGCATAGCTATCCTACCCATGACTTAGAGCTGGCAGCCATTGTCTTCGCACTGAAGACATGGAGGCACTACCTTTACGGTGACACCTTTGAGATTTTCACAAATCATAAGAGCCTCAGGTACATGTTTGACCAGAAGGAGCTTAACATGAGACAAAGACGTTGGTTAGAGCTCCTGAAGGACTATGACTGCAGCATCTCCTAACATCCAGGGAAGGCCAATGTGGTGGCTGACGCCTTGAGCCGGAAGGCGCCCGCCCACTTAGCCAGTCTACAAGTGCAGAGTTGGAGACTTATGGAGGAGTTGGGCAGCTGGCGACCCCAGGAGTCACAGGGGTATTGTGGGGCAGTGACAGTGACACGGTAGACACGACCCGAGTTGAAAGACTGCATCATTGCAGGGCAGATGACAGATCCGTACTTACAGACGTTGCGAGACATAGTGCTGTCAGGGGACCCATGAGACTTTTTCTTTACAAACGAGGTGCTGCGCATGAGGGGGTGCTTGTGCGTTCCCTGGGATGAGGAGTTGTTGAGAGAGCTCCTGACGGAGACGCACGGGTCCAGGTTCACCATACATCCCGGAAACACAAAGATGTATCATGATCTGAGACACGACTTTTGGTGGAGAGGGATGAAGAAGGATGTGGGTCAGTTCGTGTAACAGTTTTAGTGTGCCAGCAGGTGAAGGTCGAGCACTAGAGGCCTGCTGGGCCATTGCAACCACTTTCTGTGCTAGAGTGGAAGTAGGAGAGCATCACCATGGACTTGGTGGTGGGTCAACCTGTTAACCAACGAGGACACGACGCAGTTTGGGCGATAGTCGACAGGTTGATGAAGACAACGCATTTCCTACCAATCTGAGTCACCTTGGGACCAACACAGTTGGCAGAGAGGTACATTCGCGATGTGGTACGCCTGCACGGAGTTCCGCGTGAGATTGTATCCGACAGGGATACCCATTTTACTTCCCAATTTTGGGCTAAGTTTCAGCAGGCTTTGGGGACAGTTTCAGCAGGCTTTGGGGACACGGTTGAGGTTCAGTACCGCGTACTACCTCCAGACGGACGGACAGTCAAAGCGCACCATACAGACACTTAAGGACCTTTTGTATGCCTGTGTACTGGATTGGAGAGGCTCCTGGGAGGAGCATTTACCCTTGGCAAAGTTTGCATATAATAATAGTTACCACTCGAGCATCGGCATGGTACCTTACGAGGCTCTGTACGAACGGAGGTGTACTGCACCCTTGAGTTGGGTCAAGGTGGGGACCAAGTGGGAGGTTGGCCCCAGGTTAATCCGGTAAAGTCAGGAGGTGATAGAGCAGATCCATAGACGATTCCGCACTGTCAGGAGCAGGCAGAAGAGTTATGTTGACCGGAAACGCAGAGAGGTGCAGTTCGAGGTTGGGGATCACATCTTTCTCCGCGTTTCACCCATGAAGGGCCTGCAGCGTTTTGGGGTGAGGGGGAAGCTTGCGCCAAGGTTTGTGGGGCTCTTTGAGGTCATGGAGTGAGTAGGACCCGTTGCTTGCCGGCTTGCCCTTCCTCCGCAGCTTTCAGGAGTGCACAGCGTGTTCCACGTGTCCAACCTTAGGAAGTACGTCACCGATCCCAGCCACATTCTGAACCACGAGAGTATCGAGGTGGGTGACGACCTGACCTACCCCGAGAGACCAATGTAGATACTAGACAGAGCAGTCCATAGTCTAAGATGAAATGTAGGTACCCCTAGTGAAGGTTTTATGGTGAAGCCAGTGGTACGAGGAGGCTACCTGGGAGCCTGAGGCGACGATGCGAGAGCGGTACCCGGAGCTTTTTGAGGGTACGTCTTTTCGGACCTACTTCGATCCTCTTTAAGTTTGTTATGCGTTTTATGTTCCTTTTTCCACACCCTAGCTAGTTCAAGTTTTGGGGATGAAACTTCCTTTAAGTTTATTATGATGTAAAGACCCGTCCCACTTTTAGCCTTTTAAGACATCTGGAGTCTCAATCAAACGTCTGTCCAGACGTCTAGACCCTTTTCCGAACGTCTGAAAATGAAATTTCTGTACGTGCTCTGTGTTCTGCGCGTGAGCAGCACGTAGAACTTCTTTTCTCTCTCTCCCTCTTCTCTCCTCCTTCCTACCCGAACCTTAATACCTCAGCTATAAAAAGCTACCCTCCGTTCCTCTCCTCTCCACTCCACCACTACCACCACACCCCACCTTCACTGCCGCGAGCGAGGGTGAGCGAGAGAGAGCAAGAAAGAGGAGAAGTGCGAGAGGAGGAGGCCGAGGTCGGGAGCTTCAGTGGAAGCTTGTCGGAGCTTGCACGACCACCGCAGGCGCGTGTGGGAGGAGGAGGGAGTCCGAAGCAGTGCCCTCGACCACCTGTAGTAGCTAGAGCTGCGGCAGAGTGCGGCGAAGAGCGCTGGAAGCGCATTCTGATACTGAAAATTTTCCAGTATCAGACATTTGGAGTGAAGTCCGGATGACAGGCTGAGCATCTGGGCATCTGGAGTCAACACCAAAAGTCTGAAAGCACCTTTATCACGAAGGTACATTCTCTTCGCGGTTACGGCCATGCAAGCCGCACCGCAGAAGATATGTCTAGTTGATTTTGGGTGGCAGCACTATCGTACACAGGTGCAGCCTTGGGAAGGAGCGCGGAATGCCCTTCCACGCACTTTCGAATGTCTGACCAGCTCACCATATGATCGGAGGTGCTTCTAGATGACCGGAGGAGTGGTTCGACGTCTGGAACGGCTTTCAGATGATCACAGGGGAGTCCTAGACGTCTGAGGACACCGCAGGAACTTCAGGTGAGATTATGTAACATCTAAAACGTCTGGATTTGTTTCCAAACGTCTGATTTTAGTCAGTAGACACGTTTTTGACCCGTTTGGGGTCCGATCGGGATCCGTTTTACGCAAACGAAGTACCTATAGTTTCCTTGTGAGTTTCTCTACATACTAGAAACCTTTATACACTGTTCTGAATCTTCATTTGTGATATATTCCTTGACATAGGATTTCGATCTGCTGCGTGTTTGGGGCTCGCAGAGACGCTTAGGTCTACGGTTTAAGCCCCCATTACTCCCAGATTGTCTGGTAGAGTGGTCTACCCCTGTTAATCTTATTAAATAAGAATGTATATGTGGAATTAGCCAACTGGAAACCTAGGATGTGGCATGAACCCTAGGACAGAGAAATGAATAAACCAATTGTACTGCATGATTATATTTGTATACATGAAAAAGTTAAACTGCTAGCCATTGCCTGTAATAAAGTTGTGAGCTGCCCGCTAGAATATGAGCTGCCTGAGATAAGTGAACAGTTACCTGTGAAATCATCAGTTGCATGTATTAAATTGTGGAAACATGAGCTGCTTGTATATAAACAAGAACCGAATTGTGAATGATGGAATCTGGATCAGAATAATGTGGTGAACATGAGCATGAACCTTACGGGGAGTTAGGAGTAGAGCTCCTGTGGTTACATGGAAAATTTGGAATGTAGACGGGAAGTGTGCTGTCCCTTGAATACGTGTTACCAAGGAGAGCGACTGTCCCCTCTTTGTGTAGAGCTGAGCTAACCGCCCTTGGGTTGGGACCTAGGGGTTAGGATTGGCCACTCTACACCAACTTCTGTTGGCCCTCATCTACACGGTACCGAGGTGATCTACTACTGTAGGGAGGGAGCTAGCCACCCCACAGGGTCGGGGTTCAGCTAGCCACCTTACACCGACTTGTTAGGCCCTTTGGGCAAACTGGGATAGTCAGACGAGGGTGCGCGGACTGTGAAGGGGTGAGACCCCTGTTTCTGAGAGGGCTAGGCCCTATACTATTCTGTGTTGTACTTTAGGTGTACCCGCTAGCGGAAACGAATGACCGCGTGTCAGTGCAAGATAGCTACCTGTGCGTTTGTCACGCGTGCCGTAGTCACCACTACGTCTTGACAGTGACCTCAGGGTGGTTGACTGGGTGTAGGACTACCACGGGGGACTCTTCCGACCAGGAAAGCACCACGTGTACCTTCTGCTCTTTGGAAAAGACTACAATCAAAATCGTTCCCATGAGGAACATGTAAGATCAAGAAAATCTGAAAGTTTGAGGAAAAGGGGTGAAAAGGAAATGCATATAAAATAAAATAACTACAAAAGAGAATTAAACCTACTGCTTTTACTGCTTTAATTAGTATAGATACCACTCTACTCAACGTTCACTGACTCTGTCTTTTTCATAACACTGTTCAGGTCCAGGAGTTGAGCAGCCCGAGCTTCCGACTACGGAGGGTGCTGGGCCAAGTCGAGCCCAGCTGTAGTTTTTCTGCTCTTCTTTTTGTACACCCTTACTGTTGTAGTGAGTTTCTGACTTTTAGCTGGTATTGTTGTTTCTGTTACTTTCGTTTCTGTTGTCTCTGTTGTTGTGGTGGTATGTATTGGAACAGCAGTTTTACTTTCCTTTACTACTGTGCTCATTTTTACTACTTAGTTATATTGCATATGTGAATGTGGTTTACTTTCCTGCTTTTTGGTTATTTCTTGTTGAACGACTGGGTCTTGGGAGTAGTCGAGGTGAGTCAGTCTCGGGTCTTGTAGGGATCCGAGAACTGGGTCATAACACTATAGTAGGTGACATTTAAGTTGTCTAAGCCACCTGCCAAATTTCTGATTGCTATTCATTCATTTCATATTCATTGAGTAATTGATATATATGTACTTAGACTAATAATTGGTTATCTAAATCACCAATATTTTATTCTAGGTATCTTTTTGACATAGTTAACTCTTGATATACTCATGTCATACATTGAATATTAATTTTGAGTAGTTATCATTCATTGAATATCTTTATTATGCTTCATTCACTATGCTCATTTATACTTCTAATAGATTAGCGCGTGAATTCCATACTTGCTCCCTATGTTCGACCTCAGACTTTATTTAGATATTTGAGTTATAAATTTTATTTGTTGAGAGATCGATTTAGGATTTTACACTACAATGATGATAACTTAATCTAAATCCTCTCTAGATCCCTTCAACATCTACTCCGCTCCTTCCTCCGCTCCTCCCAATACTAGGTAGAGCTCGCCAAACCCTTCATCCTCGTCGTTCTCCCTCACTGGAGGCTTCACCATCTTCGGTGCCAACTAATCAAAGCCGATGCCATCTCTCCCCTTTCATCCACTAATTCGGTCCCAAACTCTCCCTCTCTCTTTGTAGTTTAGGTTTAACTCCTTAATCTCCTATTTTGATTGACAATCCATAGCCTCCCCCTCCATCTTCTTCTACTCTGACCGCGCTTCGGCGAGGTCGCACACCCTCCATAGACCACCAACCGCTCCACCAACACTCCCAAAACCTCCGCCACACCTCCACAACCAAAAGCCTTCTATCTTTTCGCCCTTTCACCCACTCAAACCCTCCACTGAACTCACCCTTCACCGTCCACCCTCTCCGGCTCCGTCCAACCACCATACACCATTACCCACCAAACGAACACCACCACCACACTCCTCACACTCCGATGACGCTTGTGAGCTATCTGGCTGGGGCCTAGAGTCTGTGTTTGTGCCTTTTCAGGTTTCACCATACGCCCACCGCTGCTCTCCGACAAGAATAGAGAGGATCGAAGGTCCCTCCGATCCTAGAGTCAGATGATGGTGGATACAGGTCCATCCCTGGAGAAGATCGGTGGAAGATGTCTTGCATAGTGTCAGAGGTGGCTCGCTGCAAATGCCGAGTCAGCTCATCCACCTTCTTCTCGATAATAGAGACCTTATCCAACAGACTGGCCATTAGTTCCAAGTTGACGGATGTGGACAGGCCCTGCGTCTCATGTGCTCCCCTAAGATTCGTCAATGCGCGGGTATTCGTCCGGTCGAATAAACCCATGGAGTCATTGTTGATGGAGTTCTCACATATATTCTCGAGAATCTCCCATACTGTGTCCTCATGCTGACCCATGATATTCCCTCCGTAAGTTGCATTGACAAATAATCTAATGTCCTCATGGAGTACCTGGTAAAAAGACTAGATTTGTTCCCATTTAGGAACTCTGTGATAGGGGCACTTTCTCATGAGATCCAAAAATCGGTCCCATGCCTCATGAAGAGGTTCTCCCGTCTGTTGGGTGAAGTGAGTAACCTGATGGCGCAAGGCATTTGTTCAACCAACGGGAAAGAACTTCTTCAAAAACTCGGATTGAAGTTCATCCCATGTGTTGATCGGACGGGTTTGAGTTTGGTATTAATAACATTGCATCTTGGGGTGATAATTCTGTTAAATAGGGACCCATCTTAAGAATAAAAGACACATATAACACAACATAAGTAGAATGGGAGCATTGCATGCATCATATGTCAAGATTGCTTATACAACAGTATTAATGGCCATTTGTATGAGCACTTGTCAAAGCAGGCCTTAGATGAGAAATCGGACCGCACAGATGGATTCAGAACGACGAACGGAGTCCAACGGACTCGAAATCAACCAAATCCGACATCCGGAGGTCCCACAATGGGCCCAAGAAGTTCTGAACGTTGATCTGATGATCAACGGCCCATGACGTGCCACGTGGCGCCTGCTCACCACGTCCAGATCGCCACCTTCACCCGGAGGAGAGATCTCAGCCATCTATCTCTGATCTAATGGCTGAGAACCGCGTGCACGCCCGCACTCGCCGCGACAAAGCAACGAGCATAGCGTAGTGGTTGGAGCGCACGCCTGCGCTCACGCGACACGGGATCGAGTCGCGCGGAGTGGAAATGCAGAGACGACAACGCGCGCGGGTGAAATTGGGCCGGCCGATCAACAGCAAACGGTAAAGATCGCGAGACATGGCTCCCGCAAATGCGCCCTGGCCAGATGCGCTCGATGACGCGGACGCAAGGGCGTGATCCAGGTGAGCGCCTCGCACGAGATCCCAGCCGTCCGATCTTCGATCGGACGACTTGTGGAGCATGCACACTGATCGGGCGCAAGGAAGAACAGCTGTGGGCGAGCGATCGACGGGCAGGGGTCTTCATCGACATTTGGGAAGGGTTTTAGCAACGTCCCGGACATCGCTAAAACCCCTTCTTCAGTTGGAAAGCCCTTCTCCCTATTTAAACCCCTTCCAACCACCCATTCAAGGCATTCACTCCACTTGCAACTAATCTACCCCCCTCTTAGCTACCTTTAAGTCCTTTTGTAATTGCTGGAGGTGACAAGCTGCCGACGGAGCCCTCTCCACCACCATGGCTGCATCGCTGCCCTCCCTCTCTCTCTCTTTCTTCCCTTCTTTTAAGCTTTACTTTACTTTTGTTTAAGCATGCATCTAATGTTGTAATTTATGAACTAAAGCTGCATGATTAATGAAGTTATTTTCTATTCAATTCCTTACTCTATTTTCTATTCGAGTTGCATGTTATGAATGAAACAATTCTAATTGTAATCTCTCATTCTCTCTCACTTTTCACCCATGCCTTTCGCAAGAAAAACCCTGCAATTTTCGTGACAATAAGTGACAAGAAAAATCCAATTTTTACGCCTCCCTGAGACTGACACTCGGACTCACATCTATTTCTTTACTTTAAAACCGACGTTGCAAGTGCAAACTATAACGACACTTCTAAACACGCACACGTCAATGTCAGTTTTTGGCGCCATTGCCAGGGAGGCAACGGATTTGTTTTGTCACTTCCATTTTACATCCATTCTCACATCGTCTAACGCCTTGTCTCCTTTTACTTGATGGTTGCAGGAATTCGGCGCTTGGATGGCGAAGCAACGCAACCCATGACGGTAACAAGGTAGTAGGCGCAACAAGGACCGGTAGTGAGTAGTTCTTCACTCATGGTTGTTTGCTTACTTGAAAAACTAAACTAAAAAATTGTAAAATTGAAAAAAAATTGGCGTGGTGTATGATTACCTGACCCACATCCTTAACACATCACCCAACAAGAAAATGTACACCCTAACATTCTGAATAAATTCTTGGAGTGTTCTTTTCTCTTTTTGAGAGGTGTTTGCGAAGCCACCTTGGATTGACTTGGGCCGCACCACTCAACCCTAAAAATGACTCATCTAATATAAGTTGCATGATCATTAGGATGAGTACATTAGGGTTTTAGAGCCTCTACACAATAAAAGGAAATCTACTTTCACCAAATTGTGTGCAAAACTTGACGTGCCCAATAAAACTTGTCTGAAAACATTAAGACACATCAATCTTAAAAGATACTAAAGTAAGGATGAAACACTAAAAGACACCACATCTTGAAAAAAATCCTTATTTAAAAATCATGTTTTGATAGAAGCACACACACTGAAAGTGGAAAACTAAGAGGCACCACTCAAATCAACGCCTCATCACATAACCCTAGCACAAGCACTATCCTAGCCCTTTTAAAACTGAGTAGACATGCCCTAGGCAGGACTGAGTTAAGTCTCGAGAGGCGAGGTTTTTTTCGCTAGGCACTTGGCTTTCATTCCCTTGGTAGAATTTGGTGACTAAGCTGCGGGGCAGTGTCAAACGACCGCGATTGTGGGGTCTACGGAACCGGCGGTGCAAGCCAAAGGAAGAACGTTCCCTGCAATCCCCTCGTAATCAACCTGGCCAGATTATCTTTGGGAAGGGGAGTCCAGTGCTTACGGACTTAATCACCCTTTTTGAGATTTCTAGGTCTCCTAAGGAATACACCATAAGGACTAGGCTTGTTTACTTGATTGAACACACATTTCTCACATCTATCGCTCCCCGCATCCCCTCCTATTCTTCTCTAGTGTATGCACGGGAGACGATCACTGCATCCAGAGTTGTTTGTGTTGGGACGGGAATCCAGGCGACTTGATTCTGTTAGAAACATGACTGAACCAAGGGTAGATGAGGTTGAGGACCAACCCCCACCAGACACAATGGCCATCATCCAAGCCCAGATTAATGCGAACCACCGGCTTCAGCAACAACAGATCCACACCATCATGCAAGCCATACACCGATTACAGAACCCACAAGTGCAACCCCCACCACCTTTCCAAGGCCCACAAGTGCAACTGCCACTTGATGTACCACCATTCCAGGATAAACTGAGGCCCCTTCGCGATTTCTACAATCCTTCCGCTATTAGAGTCGAGCCACACCTTAGGATCTCCGAAAGGGGAGATGATTTTGAGCTAAAACCATATGTCTTAAGTCTGATCCAAAGCCACTTCCATGGAAGCTAAAATGAGGACCCCTTCCAGCACCTAGAAGATCTTGACCGGATAGCACGAACTGTGAAACCTAGGAACATTAGCCTTGACATTGTTCTAATTAAGATGTTTCCCTTCTCGTTGAGAGACAAGGCATCTCACTAGCTTAGAACCCTAGGTAGACCCATCACAACCTGGGAAGAACTGAGGCATGGATTTCTAAAGAAATTCTTCCCCATAGGAAAGACCAATGCCCTTAGAAGAGCTATTACTACCTTCACACTCCAGGGTGGGGAACTGTTCCATGAGGCATGGGAAAGATTTAATGAACTCTTGAGGAAATGCCCACACCACGAAGTACCAAGGTGGCAATTGGCCTAGATTTTCTACCACGGTCTGGACAGCAACCAACGGAACTTCGTCGATGCCTCATGCGAGGGGAACTTCCTGAACAAGGACGAGGAGAGCACGTTTGAGCTCTTTGAGTCTATGAGCGAAAATTCGCTCAACAATGCCTCCATGACCCAATTTAACCGATCCAGTCAACCCCGTGGTGGGATTTATGAGGTACAAGCAAATTCTGGAATGGTTGACATGGACATCATTGCCAAGAAACTAGATCGAGTGGAATTGGTGGACAAAAAGATTGATGAGCTACTGAACCAGACCAGAAATCCGTTACAGACCTTCTCCCTAGCAAAGGGAGCACATAATGTTAACCTGGTCTAGCCCTTAAGCCAACTGAACCTGGAACAACCCTTGACCACGTTCCAGGGAGGGACCTTTGCTCCCTCAACCCTTGATTACTCTCTTCCCTCCCCATCGACATCTGCTATCCTTGAAGATGTGCAAGCTGTCCAAGGTTATGCTAAACCTGACCCTTTCTCCAACACTTACAACACTGGCTGGCGTAATCTCCCCAACTTTGGTTGGATGAACCAGAAATCACCGCAATTCCAAAACCAGCCCAGGCCAAATCAGCAGCCAAACTTGCCCCCTATTAACAAGGACCACTGATGAGTGGCTACTCATCATGGCTAAAAAGCTGAAATTAAGCTAGACACTAAGTAAAATAATATCAAATTAATAGATAAAAAGGGTTAAGTGTGGTAATTAAAGAAAAAGACCTAAAACCTTTACTCTGCGATAAAATTTCATAATTAGGTCACAAAATGAGATATTTTAAAAGTAAAATACAAATTATGATCCATGCATCAATTGAACACATAAATAAGTTTGAAAGGCCAAATCAGAAGTATAATCAATGTCTTAAATGTTCAATTAAGCACATATAAAAATTTGAAGGCAATTGGACATCATTTAGGTTATGAAATAGGTAGTTTACACTTAGGTCCTTCATGCATTACACTCCTACCCTTAAAAACCCCTCTTTGGACCTACTTGTAAGCCACAGGACCCATTTGAAAGGCTGCAGGGCCCTTCCAGTTATAGTTCTTTTCACTTATGGGCCTACACGCTATTCTTCTACCTCTTCGTTCAAGGGTCTGTCTGCAAAATTTCCTTCATTTCAGAGAGAGGCCTGCTGCTCTTCACGCGCACTATAGCGCACGAAGAACACGACCAATCTCAGCCGTCTGTCGCTCTTTAGATCTTGATCTGCGGTTGGATTCAAATGGAACTTTCGCACAATTCGGTGCATGCGTTCACCTGTCTCCCCAAATCTCATCTGACGGTCAGATCTTGTGCTCAGCTCACCACGCGCTCCACCCCTCACATCCTCGCCGCCGGTTGCATCTTGTTTATTCTCACCTGCGCGATGATCTCAGCCACTGAGCTGCTACTTAAGCAAATCAGTGGTGTCGCGCGCAAGGGATCGCTCCCTCCTACACCTCTTAGCGATCAATTCGTCCACTCCAGTCTCTCCTCCCCATCTAGCCTCTGATTTCACAACCACCGGATGTGAAATCATCACCTTCTCTCGACACTCATCATCGCTAAGGACTTCATAGCACCTGAGGACGACCCTGGAGCCTCACTAGCAGACTCTTCCCTCCGCTGGAGTCATCTTCCCCCTTTCTTCCTCCTTAGCCACCGGCTAAGGACCCATAGGTCCCATTCTTCCTGTTAGATTAGGTTTTTAATTCTGCATAATTAGTTTTAGCTGTAGTTAAGTAGTTTAGAGTAGAATTAGCATAATTGTTAATGTTTAATTTTCGTTGTAGGTTAAAGTAGCTGTAGTAATAGAATTGGGCTTAAATTCCCTCCCCTCACCTCCTCTGATCAGTCCAGATCAGAGGGGAAGAATTCATCAAACCATGTTTCAAATTATCTCCCTCTCCATTTTTTTTCACAATCCAGTTCTGATTTTTTTTTCACGACAGGTTTCTCTCATCTTTCACCCACACACCCTGATCCAATTTTAGATTTGGCTGGTTTACAACCTCAGATCTGAAATTGGCGTCACAAGCACCTAAGGGGCTTCTCACTCACCCCATATTTGATCACAAAAGCCCCTTGATTTTGGGTCGAATTCCTCAGTTTTTCATATTTCTTTTCAACATGGATTTTAAGGATTTTTGCTTTCTGGATTTCACTGCCTAATCTGACAGATTGAAGATGATTTGAATTTCTTGTTGGCAAGGACTCTGAGAGGTTTTCTGGTGACAGAAACCATCTCAGAAGAGCCATCCTTGAATCTATTTTGCTATACTGTAATGCATTCACAAGTTACTGTGAATTCCCTTAATGAATTCTCAGTACTGTTTTGATAATTCAGAATAGCCATACATTTTCTGTTTTGATGATTACTGTGATAATTAATGAGGTGATTTGTATGGTGATTTCCTAACCTAAGGAGTTCTCAATACTCAAGGTTGCAAGAAACTGGGATTTGATCTTATGGTTTTAATTGACTGACTTAAGTCTTCCTTCATGCTGTCTATAGCATTAGGAAGAATTAATTCAGTGATGTTTTTGGATTTAATCTGAAATGAGGTTTTTGATGAGGGTTTTTTGGGCATTTGAATTGAGACATTTAGTGATTTTCATGAGAAATTGAACCCCTGTCAGAATTGGGATTTACTTATCTGTTTTTCAGTTGATTTTGATTGATTTTAATCCCAGTTACACAGTGAAGTGCTGCATCTTGCAGCTACATATTTCCCTCTTCTCTAAATTCTTCCCTTCTCATCTAAAACACTGAACACTCTGAACACATTCCCCTCTTCTCATCTCTCTGACAGTGGCTGAAGCTACTGTTAGAAAAAGAAAATTAAATACAATCAATCCTTCTTTCCTCAACCTCCTACTGAAATCTAACTACAAGTATACTGTAATCTAATTTAAAATACTATATATATATATATATATCTGTATATAGGCAGTATTTATATAGTATATTACCTTATAAGTATATATGTAGCATACTGTATAATGTATAAAATCGTATATATCTATATATATGTAACTTATATACATATATACATAAATACTAAATTCCTGAATTGAATTTATACATATATAATTACCGAATTGTATTTACATATATACTGATTTGAATTTATTCAGTTATAGCTAGATTGTTAAATTAAATTAGCCAAACTAGTAATTTAGAGTTATAATTAAGTTAATTGAATATGTAGACCTAGGTTAATATATCTTAAGTAATTTAAGCTAGTTAAAGTATATTTATACCCCTTTTATATTACTGTTATTTAGTTTATAAGTTAAACAGCCATTACTGCTACTTAAACATAAATAAAACATAAATTAATTCAGAAAAATATAATAAAAATATGTATAAAATAATTAAGTATGTAATATAAATCTGTATAAGGTCAATTAGACCATTTACTAACTAATTTATAAGTAATTAACCAAGAAAGCACCTAAATCAACCTGTAAAAACAACCCACTTTAATTAATTTATTTGTATAGTAAACCTAATTAAAATTCAAAATTAATTGAACAATTATATAGTATTATGTAAATACTTTATATTCCATAATTAATTTTATTTTATTTAATAAGTTATAGCCCTCGAATTAAGGGCCAAAATCGCTTCCAGACGCAGCTGTGCCCGATTTCCAGCGCAGATGTTGCGCTAGAATAGCGCCACATCGTGCGCTGCAAATCGCGCGCAGCGCTATAATAGGAATTTGTCTTTATGCCTTACCAGTTGTCACGGGTGCCTAGCGCCCGAAATGGAGCGTACATATCTGATCCGATTACACTGAGCATATTATCTGAGCTTCTGTCTGAGCATATGTACTAAGCATACGATTGAGTGGGGCCGGGGGCCCGAGAAGCATGTGTTGTGGGGCTGAGACCCTGCGCTGAATCTGAAAGCATAATTAAGCGGCCTAATCAAGATTAGGGCGTGCTCAGTAGAGGTTTGGTCCCACCCTCTAGGTGTAGCGTATCCCTCGAAAAGCGTGCCCGCAAATTAAACATATTTTTAACTGATTAATAAAAGCTAATGACGGTTGCTTAATCCCCTTCGCCGTAGCACTTGAAATCTCTGTTAAGGCTGAAACATAACGCAGAAACAAAAGAGAAGAAGAACAGAAACTTAGTGAGTTTGACACAGAGAGACAGAAGTTGTACATACACAGAGAGATAGAAGAAGTATACTTACGTAAATACAAATACAAGAGAAGAAAAAGATATACATATGTACACATAATATAGCCTATTATTTGTATAAGTAAACTTATATAATTACTAACAGAATAAAATGACACCATAAACGTCGCTAAAGACCTCAGTTTTCCCTCCTTAGGTTGTATATAGTATTTTCTTAGATTTAGCGACGCTTATGTCTGTCACTAAAACTGTTGTATGTGTTACTGTAGATAACAGACTAGTAAGTTAAGTTAATATACTATAACATCTTAGTCTATTGTGTACTTCCATATTAGTAGTAATATTATAACCTGTAAAGACAGTTTTTAGTATAGTAATAAATTATTTGGTGCTTGTTTTTAGTCAGTTAATTTTTACAAGCACTACAATTAACTTTTAGTAAGTAGGCAAACCATTTTTATATTCATTCATTCTTTAATAAGATGTAAAGTTTATTTTTGGAATTAGAGGATAATTTTGATATCAAAGAGTGAGCGATGTAATTCAATAAATTGCCTCCCAGTGAACGACCTGGAACAAAACCAGTAAAAATTAGATAAGTAAATAATAATAATGGTTGTAATGACTGGTACTCACCCTAACTCACCACTATGACACTCTCAGTGTTACATACTACAACAGTACATCAATCAATCATCATATTGCAGTCATTTATATCACATTCATTAACCACCAGTTAGACCCCCATATAATCAAAATAGGGTAGCCCCTCCCCCACAAAACCAAATGGACACCCTAATAAAGATGATGGCTGAAATGAACCAGAAACATCAGGAGGAAATTGCCTTAGTAAAGGGACTGTTAAGCCAACTCTTGGACTGTAAACAACAAGGATCCCTACCTTCCCAGCCACAACCAAATTCGCGAAACATAATTAACAGAGGCCCTAATTCGTAAGGGTTCCAAGGCAATCCCGGGCAGGCTCACATGGTCTAGCCAGCCCCACAAACACCCCCTGGGTTCGGTGCTTCTTCGTCCTTATCTTCTCAAGGATTAACCCATGGTCCCAATGCCTCTGCAAATGCGGTGACCTTGAGAAGCGGCACCAAAACCCAGGATCCTAAATGGCCGACTCTCCTCGAGACTTCACCAGCTGAAATACCCAGCTCAGAAGAGGCACTGGAAAAACTAAAGGACCCAGAAATAGATCTGATCCATGTTCAGGCACCCTACCCTGAGGCCTTGGAGACAATCAAGAAGAAGAAAAATGTTGTGGAAACTGAGGAGCTTTTGGAGATCTTTAAGCAAGTACAGATTAATATTCCGCTCCTCGAAGCTGTTAAGCACATCCCAGCTTATGTCAAGTTTTTAAAGGATGCCTATACACCCAAACGTAAGCCAAGACCTCAAGCACTGTAACGAATGTGTGCCCCAGACGTCTTTTAAGACGTCTGGGAGGTGGCTCAGACGTCGGACAAGACGTCTGGGATCACAACCATACGTCTGATAAGACGTCTGGGATCGTTTCCAGACGTCTGGAAATCCGTTATTTTCGACACACGCGAGTCGCCTGCGCGCCTGAGCGCGCAGACCGCATATTCCCTCTTTTTTTTCTCTCTGCGGCTGCAGGCGGCCTGCCACCTCCTCTCTCCTCCTCGCGCGGCCTTAAAAGGGCCACGCCTCCCCTCCCGTCTCCACAGTCTCCTCCTTCTTCTCCTTCCTGTGCGCGAGAGCGAGCGGATGCGAGGGCGGCAGCGACGGCCGCAGTGAGCGCGGAGGTGCGGCGTGCGAGGGCGGAGCTCTGCCGTGAGGGCGAGCTCGCCGGAGCGGCTTGGCCGGCTGGCGGAGGGCGCAGGGGGCGCGGAGCGACACGGAGAGGGACCTGCTGCGGTCTGAGCAGCAGGAGCGCGAGGTGCGACGCGGGCGGCGTCGCGAGCGGAGGCCGAGCAGGGTTCTGATTCTGGAAAAATTTCCAGAATCAGACGTCTGGGTTGATAGCCAGACGGCAAGGTCGACGTCTGTAAGATCATACAGACGTCTGAAAGGTGAGTTTCCGCTTTCTTCTTCCTTCTTGTCGACTGACCGTACTGAGGGAGGGGGGTTGGCTGTGCGCAGGTTCGCTGATTCGCCATCCTTTGCGAATCAGACGTCTGGAAGTTGTACCAGACGGCGGGAGTGACCTACAGACGTCCGTATGGACCATCGGACGTCTGGGGTATAGGACAGACGTCCCCGCAGACTTCTGGACGTCTGGGAAACCACGCTGAACAGGTAATTCTCTTATCCACCGTTTAAGACGTCTGGAAGGAGTTCCAGACGTCTGATTTTGCACAGTATCGTCTTTTTCGACCCGTTTAGGGCCCGTTCGGGCTCCGTTTTCCGCGATTCGAGTTGCGTTCTTTTCAGAAGTAATTCCTCTACCCGTCTACAGTAGCTATACACTGTTTTGAGACACTCCTTGTGTTTGATCCTTGTGATAGGACCTCGTTTGGTTGCAGTCTTGAGAGTCGCGGAGGCACGCGGGATTCCCGATCACGCCCCCATTACTCCCGTTGTACCTGGTAGAGTGGCTTTAAGTATTAATAAAATTTGTTAAAGTATGGAACCATAACTAGAACCTAGGACATTGCATGAATCCTAGGAATGAGAAATATATGGAATGATAGTTCCTAGGTGTTGCATGAATCCTAGGGCCGGAAAACTAGATTGTATGATAGACCCTAGGATATGGCATGAATCCTAGGATGGAAAAACTAGTGGAATATATAATAATGCAGTCTTGGAAAAATGGAAAGGAATATATGAAGCTACCTGTAAATTGAGTTCACAGCTGCCTGTTATGAATAAAGAAACATGATTAGGATCATGGTTTGTAAGAACGTGAAACTGGAAAGTAAGACATAAGATGTTCTGGAACCCTACGGGGAAGTAGGAGTAGAACTCCTGGAAAGCGAATGGAATAGAATTGGGGAAGTGAGCTGGCCCTTGAGTACGGGGTACCAAGGAGAGCGACTGTCCCCCTGTTTAGTGCAGAGCTGAGCTAGCCACGATCATTTGTTTTGATGATAACAAAACACGTGTTATTTAACATTTGCAATTTGAGTCCTAGATTTCAGGTCAATTGCAAATGAGGACGTGTTTAGACGGAGTTCGAGCTCGCATCCAGGACGGATTGGAGGAGTTTGACGGAAAACAGAGGAGGTTCACGTGGAGCGAAAGATTGAAGATGGAAGGAAATGAAGAATCAGATAGATTTCCTTCTTTTGTACTTGTTGTATTTTTTCGTTTCTTTTGTTGCTCTTTATTTTTCTTAGAAAATTATGTTAAAGAGCCTCAAAGAACCCTAACAGTAGTCCTAGGAACACCGGCACAACCCTAGGATACTTAGGTTTTCTGTAGAATACTTAGAAAACCAATATAGGGTTCAAACAGCACTTCCAGACGTCTAATTCCCAAATCAGACGTCTGATAAAGAATTTTAAGACGTCTGACTGTTGTTTCAGACGTCTGATAACTGTTAGGCTGGACATAGTTAGTTATGTCTGATGAAATCAGACGTCCAGACTTTAGACCAGACGTCTTAGGAGACGTCTGATGACTTTTCCAGACGTCCAATTAGTGGACCGTTGGCTGGCTTAGAAAACACTCAAGATTATGACCGTTAGAGCCTTATCAGACGTCCATAGGACTTTCCAGACGTCTGATAAATGACCGTTTTGCCTCGGCTGACCCAAAATCTCTTCTCAGAGATTTTCTAGCCGTTGCAACGTTTGGAAATCAATTCCCACAGTAAAAGTAGGTTTCCAGACGTCCAGACATAGTACCAGACGTCCTGTATGTCGTCTGATGGACTTGCGCAAAAACCCTGTTCAGATCTGATTCAAGTCAGGGAGAAACCCGCATAGAATCAGACGTCTGACCTTGGAATCAGACGTCTTAAAGTGGCCTTCCAGACGTCTGATGCCAGAGTTAGACGTCTGATAACCCTGTCAAATGTAATCATTGTCCTGATTTCGGCCTGATTCTCTTGGACTTTGCACCCAACGGCTATAGAACCTTTCCTAAGCCTTCCAAAGCCTTCCTAAGGCCTCTATAAATAGAGGGGAGCCTTTGCAACACAAAAACACACAAGATATACACTTAGAAACACAAAAGACACACTTAAGCAACATACTTCCACTTTCTTGTGTCCAAGAAGCTCTTGCTCTCTAAGCTCAAGTTCTACATCTTGAGAGCTAAATTCAGTTTGCGCACCCGCTCTCCCGCTGTTGTTCACAAGAGCGACGTAGCGCCATCGCGTGGCACACGCACCGCGTCATCGTCGACGCACTCCTTGCAAAGGGGAGTTTCCTTATTCCTATAGAAGCTAGGTTCTTAATTACTTTGTTGGCTCTATAGGACCTGTTGTTTTATTTTATCTTTGTTATTTTGGTTGGGTATTCGCTTTGCAAATTCCCGTCTCCTTCGTGGGACAAAATCCTTCTCGTGGAGAGAAGGGGTTGAGGAACGCTACCCTCGTACTTGTAGCGTGGTTGTATTGAGGTTGAATCACCCTCGTTTTAAGTGATTCGGTTTAGTGGATTTGATCAACTAGGTTGATCGGAAAATCCTAACTCGAGAGGGTTAGGTGGTGGTTTTCACCCGGTTTGGGTTTCCACCTAAAAATACTGTGTACATTTTGTGATTGCTTATTTTTTGTGATATTGCTTTATATAGTTCAATTCCGCATTTTTTTGTCACGCTGATCTCACCCCTCCAAGTAGGGAACTTTCATTTGGTATCAGAGCAGGTCTTGCGAGATCGGAGTAACACCCGGCAAGAGATCAAATGGAGGGAAGCACATCAGCGATCAAAATTTCTGAGGGGCAGTCCACAACCCGTCCGCCCTACTTTGACGGGAACAACTACAGCTACTGGAAGCTGAGGATGAAGACGTGGCTCCAAGCCACTGAATTCTAGGTATGGGGATGTTGCGAAACCCCATACGAGATCCCGAAGCGACCCCAAGGAGGCTACTCGCAGGTGCAGATTCTAGAGCTCTCACTCAACGCAAAGGCAATGAATGCCTTGTATTGCGCGTTGAGTCTGAAGGAGTTCGAGAAAATCCAAGAGTGCACCACCGCCCACGAGATTTGGAGGAGGTTGGAAGGCACTCATGAAGAGACAAGCTCGGAAGAAGATCACGAGAAGGAGGAAACCGCTTGCTTTGGTTTCATGGCCAGAGGAAGCAACTGCGACAGTGAAAGCGGAAGCGACTCCGACGACGAGGTAAATCTCGATCTTCAAGAAGCTTTTAATGAACTTTTTGAGATTAGTAAATCACTTAGGATAGAAAATAAAAGTATTAAGAAGAACCTTAGTTTTCTTAAATCTGAAAATGATAGGTTAGAAATAAAACTTAAGGATCTAGAAACTTGTCCTAAAAATGATAACCTATTATTAGAAAATCATAACCTCATCAATGAAAATAATAAGTTGATTAAGGAAAATGATAGTCTAAAGTTAGAAATCTATGATTTAAAGACTAAGATGCAAACTATAGAAAAAGAAATTGCATGTCTTAGGGAAAATTCTAACAAATTAATTAACAAAGTTGATAATTTTTATAACCCTAAGATTGAGAAAGGATCTCCGTCAAGGAGACCTTCTAACAAATCCGGATCCAAGCCCACTTGGATACCGAAAAAAGAATTAGAATCTTGTTTTGTAGGGTTCAGGGATAATTACAACATAAGGGACTGGACCTACAAGCTCAAAGCTGGTCAACTCGAGTTGGGAGAACCAAGGAGTAGACCAAGGAGGAGAACAAGACGACCGACGAGACGGCGAACAAACGACGGACCCGCCGCACGTCGACCACCAGATTGGAGACCGGCGCCAATGCCCGGGCCTCCAAGCTACGGATGGGAGCCCCATCCGATGTGGCATCCACCACCACCATTCGGGCCATTTTATTGGCCATGGTAGGTGAGGTAAAACCCTTTACCCTATCTTTTTATCATAAGCATTTAGATAGGGGGAGTTAAAAAAGGTTGAGCTAATTGTCAATTTTTAAGGGGGAGATATAAGGTAGCTAAATTTCCTTTAGAAAGGGGGAGAAAAACAATAGCTATCGCATTGTTACAAAAAGGGGGAGGACATTACCTTTGTCAAAAGAAACTCATAGAAGAGCATGTTTTAAGGGGGAGTTATAGGAAATGTAAAATCAATTAAACCTTTGTGATAATGTCAAAAAGGGGGAGGATTTTTTTTGCATTATTATTTACGGTTTTGTCATCATCAAAAAGGGGGAGATTGTTGGTGCTAGAGCACCACGATCATTTGTTTTGATGATAACAAAACACGTGTTATTTAACATTTGCAATTTGAGTCCTAGATTTCAGGTCAATTACAAATGAGGACGTGTTTAGACGGAGTTCGAGCTCGCATCCAGGACGGATTGGAGGAGCTTGACGGAAAACAGAGGAGGTTCACGTGGAGCGAAAGATTGAAGATGGAAGGAAATGAAGAATAGGATAGATTTCCTTCTTTTGTACTTGTTGTATTTTTTCGTTTCTTTTGTTGCTCTTTATTTTCCTAAGAAAATTATGTTAAAGAGCCTCAAAGAACCCTAACAGTAGTCCTAGGAACACCGGCACAACCCTAGGATACTTAGGTTTTCTGTAGAATACTTAGAAAACCAATATAGGGTTCAAACAGCACTTCCAGACGTCTAATTCCCAAATCAGACGTCTGATAAAGAATTTTAAGACGTCTGACTGTTGTTTCAGACGTCTGATAACTGTTAGGCTGGACATAGTTAGTTATGTCTGATGAAATCAGACGTCCAGACCTTAGACCAGACGTCTTAGGAGACGTCTGATGACTTTTCCAGACGTCCAATTAGTGGACCGTTGGCTGGCTTAGAAAACACTCAAGATTATGACCGTTAGAGCCTTATCAGACGTCCATAGGACTTTCCAGACGTCTGATAAATGACCGTTTTGCCTCGGCTGACCCAAAATCTCTTCTCAGAGATTTTCTAGCCGTTGCAACGTTTGGAAATCAACTCCCACAGTAAAAGCAGGTTTCCAGACGTCCAGACATAGTACCAGACGTCCTGTATGTCGTCTGATGGACTTGCGCAAAAACCCTGTTTAAATCTGATTCAAGTCAGGGAGAAACCCGCATAGAATCAGACGTCTGACCTTGGAATCAGACGTCTTAAAGTGGCCTTCCAAACGTCTGATGCCAGAGTTAGACGTCTGATAACCCTGTCAAATGTAATCATTGTCCTGATTTTGGCCTGATTCTCTTGGGCTTTGCACCCAACGGCTATAGAACCTTTCCTAAGTCTTCCAAAGCCTTCCTAAGGCCTCTATAAATAGAGGGGAGCCTTTGCAACACAAAAACACACAAGATATACACTTAGAAACACAAAAGACACACTTAAGCAACATACTTCCACTCTCTTGTGTCCAAGAAGCTCTTGCTCTCTAAGCTCAAGTTCTACATCTTGAGAGCTAAATTCAGTTTGCGCACCCACTCTCCCGCTGTTGTTCACGAGAGCGACGTAGCGCCATCGCGTGGCACACGCACCACGTCATCGTCGACGCACTCCTTGCAAAGGGGAGTTTCCTATTTCTTATAGAAGCTAGGTTTAATTATTTTGTTGGCTCTATAGGACTATTGTTTATTTTATCTTTGTCTTTTGGTTGGGTATTCGCTTTGCGAATTCCCGTCTCCTTCGTGGGACAAAATCCTTCTCGTGGAGAGAAGGGGTTGAGGAACGCTACCCTCGTACTTGTAGTGTGGTTGTATTGAGGTTGAATCACCCTCGTTTTAAGTGATTCGGTTTAGTGGATTTGATCAACTAGGTTGATCGGAAAATCCTAACTCGAGAGGGTTAGGTGGTGGTTTTCACCCGGTTTGGGTTTCCACCTAAAAATACCTGTGTACATTTTGTGATTGCTTATTTTTTGTGATATTGCTTTATATAGTTCAATTCCGCATTTTTTTGTCACGCTGATCTCACCCCTCCAAGTAGGGAACTTTCAGGTTTGTAAGAACGTGAAACTGGAAAGTAAGACATAAGATGTTCTGGAACCCTACGGGGAAGTAGGAGTAGAACTCCTGGAAAGCGAATGGAATAGAATTGGGGAAGTGAGCTGGCCCTTGAGTACGGAGTACCAAGGAGAGCGACTGTCCCCCTATTTAGTGCAGAGCTGAGCTAGCCACCCCAGGGATCCGGGGGTTAGGACTGGCCACTCTGTACCGACTTGTTGGCCCTCGTGTACGTAGTACCGAGGAGAGCTAGTAGTGTTAGGAGAGTACTAGCTACCCCACGGGCCCCGGGGTTCTGCTAGCCTCCTTCACCGACTTGTTAGGCCCACTAGGGCAAACCAGGGTAGTCAGGCGAGGGTGCGCGGACTGTGGAGGGGCAAGGCCCCGGTTTGGTTACTGTGGAGGGGTTGGACCCCTGTTACTGAGAGGGCTCTGCCCTGGTTCCGTGCTGTGCTTTGGGCGCACCCGTTAACGGAAACGACTGACCGCGTGCCAGTGCAGGCTAGCTACCTATGCGTTTATCGCGCGTGCCGTAGTCACCGTTACGTCTGTCAGTGACCTTGGGGTGGTTGACTGAGGGTAGGATCACCACGGGGGACTCTCCCGACCAGGAGAGCACCACGTGCTACTTCTACTTTTGGAAAAGACTGCAATCAAGATCGTTCCCACGAGGACATTCGAGATCAAGTAAAGGATCTGAGAAATAAATGAAATAGTGAGAAAAATTGAAAGATGTGAATAAAGGAAGTAATAGAACATAACAGCTACTGTACACTCTACTGTTGCCTTTAGTTAGTTTGCCACTCTACTCAGCGTTTTGCTGACGTGTTACACTCGTTACCTTTTTGAGGACCAGGTGTTGAGCAGCCAGGGTCGGTGGCTGCAGAGGACGCTGGGCCGAGTAGGGTCCAGTAGAGTTACCACAGCCTTTTGTACCTCTTTTGTTTCTGTTCTAGTGAGTAGTTTTTGTTTCCGCTGTACCTTCTTTACCTGCAGTTCTTGTTATATGATAAATGTTGTTTTACTGCTGTGGTGGTACCTACTGTAGTAGTTTCTTTCCTTACTGCTGTACTTTCTTACTGTTAGTTATATTCATGCTGAATGTGATTTATTTTACTGTCTTTTGGTTACTTCCTCGTTGGACGACTAGGTCTTGGGATTAGTCGAGTCGGTCCGGTTCTCGTGTCTCGTAGGGACTCGGGAACCGGGTCGTTACAAGCACCTAGGAAGGTTGTGCTCTCCGAATAAACAAGTTCCGTAATATCAAGCAACCTTCCGCTCAAGCAAACTAACCCAGGAGCACCCCTGATTTCCTGCAATATCAGGGATATGACATTTGATAGAGCGCTCCTGGATTTAGGTGCTTCTATCAATATAATTCCAACAACCCTGTACCACCAATTTGGTTTCGGAGAGTTGACACCCGCACCTGTCACCATCCAGCTGGTTGATAGATCTGTGAAGACCTCGAAGGGGGTTGTCAAGGATGTGATTGTGCGAGTCAAAGACTTCTATTTTCCAATCAACTTCTTGGTGCTTGACATGGAAGTCCCTGAAAAATTACAGAATGCACCCATAATCTTAGGCAGACCTTTCTTAGCTACGGCTAAGGCAAACATTGATTGTGACACGGGATATATGGAAATCACCTTCGAAGACAAGAAAATGCAATTGGATATCTTCCGAGCGACAAAGTCTTTTGATTTCAATTGTGTTGAGGAACATGATCCCGTGGAAATTCTGGTCGAGGAATGCCTCACCCTTAGTTCTATCTCAGACCACCAAGCTTGTAACGACTGTTTTGACTCGTCACCATCGCTACCCGTGGACCTCTGTAAGGCTGATTACCATCCAACAACACCATTTGAGGAGATCGATGTTGATCAACTCCCGCCTTTCCCTTTTCCGTCGACCGTTGTTCCACCTGCACCCGAACATAAGCCACTACCCGAGAATCTCAAGTATGACTTCCTGGGACCTAACCAGACCTTCCCTATGATTATTAATTCTCATCTAACCAAGGATCAGGAACTCAGGTTGATCGCGACCCTTTCAAAACATCAGGCCGCCATTGGTTGGACCATTTTAGACTTGAGAGGAGTTAGCCCCGCCTATTGTACCCATAAGATTTACTTGGAAGAAGGGGCACGACTCTCCCGCCAGATGTAGAGACGATTAAACCCAAGCATGCGGAAGATCGTTAAGAAAGAAATTATCAAGTGGCTGGACGCCGACATCATCTATCCTATCTCTGATAGCCCCTGGGTGAGCCCCACTCAAGTGGTTCCAAAGAAAGTCGGGCTCAGTGTTGTCACCAACGAGCATGGCGAATCCATCCCCACCCGCACCACCACCGCTTGGCGGGTGTGTATTGATTACAGGAAGCTCAATGAAGCCACTAAGAAGGATCATTTCTCCTTGCCATTCATTGACTAGATTCTTGAAAGATTGGTAGGGCAAAAGTATTTTTGCTTCCTAGATGGATATTCAGGATATAACCAAGTCGCAATTGCTTCGAAAGATCAAGAAAAGACCACATTCACTTGCCTGTATGGCACGTTTGCATTCCATCGAATGCCGTTCGGGTTATGCAACGCACCTGCTACCTTCCAGCGTTGCATGCTAGCCATTTTTTCAGAAATGGTGGGCGAATACTTAGAGGTCTTTATGGATGATTTCTCTGTATTTGGGAATTCATTTGACCACTGTCTAAGCAACTTGGAGAAAATCCTACAACGATGTATCGAGGTTAATCTGGTGTTAAGTTGGGAAAAGAGCCATTTTATGGTTCAAGAAGGAATTGTCCTCGGTCACATCGTATCGCATAGGGCATTGAGGTAGATCAGGCTAAGGTTGATTTGATTTCCAAACTTCCTCCACCTAGCTCGGTCCGGAAGATTCGCTCATTCCTGGGACACGTTGGCTTCTACCAAAAGTTCATTAAAGACTTCTCTAAGCTTTCTAAACCCTTAACCGACCTTCTAGCCAACGATGCCATATTCCATATGTCCTCTGATTGCATCTAGGCTTATCACACCCTCTGGGACTTAGTCTCCACAGCACCTGTACTTCAACCCCCGGACTAGTCCCAGGACTTTGAGATTATGTGTGATGCATCAGATTTTGCCATAGGCATTGTCCTGGGACAAAGACAAGACAAGAAACCCGTGGCGATCTACTACGCAAGCAAAACATTGGACGAGACCCAACGAAATTATATGATCACAGAGAAAGAATTGCTCGCTGTAGTCTTCGGACTTGAGAAGTTCCAACCTTACTTACTGGGATCCCACGTGACCATCTATATTGACCATTCAGCCATCCGGCACCTGTTGGCGAAAAAGGACGCGAAACCCAGGCTCATCAGATGGATCCTGCTCTTGCAGGAATTTGACCTGGAAATCCGCGACAAAGCCGGATCAAAGAATGTGGTGGTTGACCACTTGTCTAGACTTCACTCAAACCACATTGGACCCTCCCTGCCTTTATTTGACACCTTCCCCAATGAACACATTCTGGCTGTGCAAGACAAGAGACTACCTTGGTATGCTGACTATGTCAACTACTTAGTTGTAGGATAGACCCTGCACAGCTGGTCCTGACAGCAACGGGATAGGTTCTTGGCCGAGGCCAAGCACTTTTTCTGGGATGTTCCCATGCTGTTTCGCCTCTGTGCCGACCAGATCATCAGGAGGTGTATCCTCGAGAATGAAGTTCAGAGTGTGCTTTCTTTCTGTCATGACCAGGCTTGTGGTGGCCACTTCTCATGAAAGAAAACAGCTGCGAAGGTTCTGCAGTATGGATTTTACTGGCCTTCCCTATTTAAGGATGCACACAACTTTGCCAAGACTTGCTCACGCTGCCAAACACTGGGGACCATGACCAGAAAAGATATGATGCCCCTCCAGCCCATTTTGATTGTCGAAATCTTCGACATTTGGGGTATCGATTTTATGGGTCCCTTTCCTCCATCCAACAGCTTTGAATACATCCTAGTCTCGGTAGACTATGTTTCTAAATGGATTGAAGCTGTCGCCACCCGCCGATGCAATCATAGAACTGTCATGGACTTTGTAAAACAGAACAACTTTTCCCGGTTTGGAATACCAAAAGCCATGATCAGTGATGGTGGAAGTCATTTTATTCACTCCCAATTCTGTGCCCTACTTAGAAAATACGGGGTTAACCATCGCATTGCTACCCCGTATCATCCGAAAACAAATGGGCAGACCGAGATCTCAAATAGACAAATTAAGAACATTTTACAAAAGACTGTGAGACCTGACAGGAAAGACTGGTCCACACAACTAGATGATGCCCTGTGGGCATACAGGACCGCTTTCAAGACCCCGATAGGCATGTCGCCTTATCTCCTGGTCTTTGGCAAAGCCTGCCATCTTCCTGTCGAATTGGAACACCGGGCTTACTAGGCTGTCAAGCAATGTAACATGGATTTCCAGTTAGCCAGTACGCAGAGGACGCTCCAACTCTTTGAGCTCGAAGAAATTCTTCGGGACGCCTTTGAGAATAGTCGACTGTATAAGCAGAAAATGAAAGCCGTCCATGACCGATTCATCCATAGAAAGACCTTTGAGCCTAACCAGCAAGTCTGGCTGTTCGATGCCCACCTAAAACTCTTTCCGGGGAAACTCAAGTCCAAATGGACAGGACCATTTCGGGTGGTTAAGCCTCACTCTAATGGGGCGGTTGAAATCGCTGACCCAAACATTTGGCACACTTTTACAGTTAATGGTCAAAGATTGAAACACTTCCTAGCCTAGGTTCCCCCAAAGGAGAGTGTCACCCTCATTTAGGGATGACACGAAGCACTGCCCAGTTGGAGGCGTTAAACTCAGCGCTTTCTGGGAGGCATCCCAGAGGATTCAGGCTGATCCGGTATTTTGCGTCACTCAGGTAATATCTTTTTAAACCCCTGTTGCATCCATGTATTTACCAATGAGGACATTGTCCAACATAAGCATGGGGGGGTGGTAAATTGCACTATCCTGAGCTCATTTAATCAGTCTGAATAAAATAAAAAAAAAATTAAATTTAGAAAGAAGCTTAGGTATTAGAAACTTGTCAATAGTGGGAAATAATACAAAAAGAACTTGAACACTTAGACTTTTCAGGCCTTTAGGCTTAATCAGCCCTGGTGTCCGTTAAAATATGGATTTAGCTTCAAATCCTTGCAACCTTAAGCTACTCTAATCCACCTACTAAATAAGGTGATAATTATACGACTTATCAACTCACCCTCTAACTCAGAAAGACTTTGAGTCTAAGCATCTGCACACATTTTTGCACAGACTCACTCCTCGGAGATTTTGACAGAAATTGAGTAGCTAATGAACTCTCTAGGGTGGTATGGTTAGCAAGTTGTCATGGGTAACAGCCCATTGGCAGGTTGTCTAGAGCTCAGCCACGAGACCACTTCTTCTTCATTGCCTCTAGGTACATTTGAGATCAAGGAAGCCACCTACAAAAAAAAAAAAAATAGAGAAAAGAAAATAAAATAAACCACACTTCACCGCACGAGTATGGTTGGCAAGTGATGTGGGTAACAGCCCATTGGTCGGTTGTCCAGAGCCCAGCTCAGTAATTGCACAAAAAGAACAAAAACACTTAAGGAAGAAGCGAGGAAGTAGTACAAGCCGGGGAGATATACACTGGAAAAATCCTTGTGTTGACCCCAATTAAAACAAACGTAGGGAGAAAGCTACCAATCGAACAAATACACCTTCAGGCAAAATACTTCCTCTTCCAGTTACCTAGGGGCGTAGAAACTCAGAGTCTGTCTGAATTACCGTTGAGTGAGTCTATCACGATCTTCACACCAAGATGCTTAGCACTTAGAGATTTGTCCGAGTTTTGGGTGGGTTGGGTAGCCGTAAAAAGTTACCAACCCAACTTTGAATTCTAAAAAATCTAAATACATATTTATATTTACATACATGAAAGTAAGGATTCAGGCGATTCGTATTTTGGCAGACAGTCGGGCGCTGTTTAGTCTTTGTAGATTAAGATCTTAGTATATTTCCTCCTATTGACAAGTGACGAAGTGTCTAAGTAATTACTTCTTAAATTCTGACAGAAAATAAAGGCCAGAACAAACCTTGCTAGGGACTAACAAGGAGTAAGTATGGGGGTATGATAACACTACATCTTGGGATGATAATTCTGTTAAATAGGGACCCATCTTAGGAATAAAAGGCACAGATAACACAACATAAGTAGAATGGGAGCATTGCATGCATCATATGTCAAGATTAATTATAAAACAGTATTAATGGCCATTTGAATGAGCACTTGTCAAAGCAGGCTTCAGATGAGCAATCAGACCGCACGAGTTGATTCAAAACGACGAACGGAGTCCAACGGACTCGAAATCGACCAAATCCGACATCTAGAGCTCCCATAATGGGCCCAAGAAGTTCTAACCGTTGATCTGATGATCAACGGCCCATGACGTGCCACATGGCGCCTGCTTACCACGTCCAGATTGCCACCTTCACTCGGAGGACAGATCTCAGCCGTCAATCTCCAATCGAACGACTGAGAACCGTGCGCACGCTCGCACTCGCCGCGACAAAGCAGCAAGCGTAGCACAGCGGTTGGAGCGCACACCCGCGCTCATGCAACGCGGGTTCAAGTAGCGCGGAGCGGAAATGCAGAGACGACGACGTGTGCGGGCGAAATTGGGCCGCTCGATCAACAGCGGACGGTAGAGATCGCGAGACGTGGCGCCCGCAGATGCGCCTTGACCAGACGCGTGCGATGACGCGGGTGCGAGGGCGCGATCCAGGCGAGCGCCTTGTGCGAGATCCCAGCCGTCCGATCTTCTATTGGACGGCTTGTGGCACGTGCACACAGATCGGGCGCGAGGAAGAACGGTTGCAGGCGAGCGACCGACGGGCAGGGGTCATCACCGACATTTTGGGAAAGGTTTTAGCGACGTCCAGCGCGGAGCGGAAATGCAGAGACGACGACATGCGTAGGCGAAATTGAGCTGCTCGATCAGCAGCAGACGGGAGAGATCGCGAGATGTGGAGCCCGCAGATGCGCCCTGACCAGATGCGTGCGATGACGCGGGTGCGAGGGTGCAATGCAGGCGAGCGCCTCGCGCGAGATCCCAGCCATCCGATCTTCTATCGGACGGCTTGTGGCACGTGCACATGGATCGGGCGCGAGGAAGAACAGCTGTAGGCGAGTGACCGACGGGCAGGGGTCATCACCGACATTTTGGGAAGGGTTTTAGCGACGTCCAGCGCAGAGCAGAAATGTAGAGACGATGACGTGCGCGGGCAAAATTGGGCCGCTCGATCAGCAGCAGACGGTAGAGATCGCGAGACGTGGCGCCCGCAGATGCGCCCTGAACAGACGAGCGCGATGACGCGGGTGCGAGGGCGCGATCCAGCCGAGCGCCTCACGCGAGATCCCAACCGTCCGATCTTCTATCGAACGGCTTGTGGCACGTGCACAGGGATCGGGCGCGAGGAAGAAGGGCTGCAAGCGAGCGACCGACGGGTAGGGGTCATCACCGACATTTTGGTAAGGATTTTAGCGACGTCCAGCGCGGAGCGGAAATGCAAAGACGACGACGTGCGTGGGCGAAATTGGGCCGCTCGATCAGCAGCGGACGGTGGAGATAGCAAGACGTGGCGCCCGCAGATGCGCCCTGGCCAGACGCGCGCGATGACGCGGGTGTGAGGGCGCGATCCAAGCGAGCGCCTCGCGCGAGATCCCAGCCGTCCGATCTGAAGTTTCCGGCCCTACCAGGAGGGGGTGACGTAATAATTGCTGAAATAAAATAAACAATCTTTACAAAATAAGCAATCACACAAGTACACAAGAATTTTTAGGTGGAAACCCAAACCGGGTGAAAACCACCACCTAACCCTCTCGAGTTAGGATTTTCCGATCAACCAAGTTGATCAAAATCCACTAAATCGAATCACTTTAAACGAGGGTGATTCAACCTCAATA
Organism: Thalassia testudinum; assembly: GCA_037157565.1. NCBI lineage: Eukaryota > Viridiplantae > Streptophyta > Magnoliopsida > Alismatales > Hydrocharitaceae > Thalassia > Thalassia testudinum. Next base: position 83,111,703 of record JAZHRO010000024.1, read on the forward strand.
CAACCACGCTACTTAAACGAGGGTAGCGTACCTCAACCCCATCTCTCCACGAGAAGGATTTTGTCTCGCGAAGGAGACGGGAATTCGCAAAACGAATACCCAACCAAAAAATAAAAATAAAATAAACAAGTAATCCTATAGAGCCAACAAAGTAATTATGAACCTAGCTTCTATAGGAATTAGGAAACTCCCCTTTGCAAGGAGTGCGTCGAGTTGATGACGCGGTGCGTGAGCCACGCGACGGCACAACTTCGCTCTCGTGAACTACGATGGGAGAGCGGGTGCGCAACAGCTTGATGCTCTCAAGAGAATGGAGCTTGAGCTTGGAGAGCAAGAGCTAGCTAGGACACAAGAGAGTGGAAAGTGTAATACAAAGTGTTTCTTGTGTATCTTGGTCTCTCTAGGTGTGTCTTAGTGTTTTTTTGTGTTGCAAAGGTTCCCCTCTATTTATAGAGGCCTTAGGAAGGCTTTGGAAGGCTTAGGAAAGGTTCTATAGCCGTTGGGAACAAAGCCCAAGAGAATCAACCCGAAATCAGGAACAATCATTGTTCTGACAGGCTTATCAGACGTCTAATTCTATCATCAAACGTCTGGAAGATCACTTTAAGACGTCTGATTTCAAGGTCAGACGTTTGATTTTGGGCGGGTCTCTTCCTGACTTGAAACAGATCTAAACAGGGTTTTAGCGCAAGTCCATCAGACGACATATAGGACGTCTGGCACTATGTCTGGACGTCTGGAAACCTACTTTTTCTGGGGGAATGGATTTCCAAATGTTGCAACGGCTAGAAAATCTCTGAGAAGAGATTTTGGGTCAGCCGAGGCAAAACGGTCAATTATCAGATGTCTGGAAAGTCCTATGGATGTCTGATAAGGCTCTAACGGTCACATTCTTGACTGTTCACTAAGCCAGCCAACGGTCCACTAATTAGACGTCTGGCAAAGTCATCAGACGTCTCTTAAGACGTCTGGTATAAGGTCTGGACGTCTGATTTCATCAGACAGAACTAACTATGTCCAGCCTAATAGTTATCAGACGTCTAAATCAACAATCAGACGTCTTAAAACACTTTATCAGACGTCTGATTTGGGAATTAGACGTCTGGAAACTCTGTTTGAACCCTATATTGGTTTTCTAAGTTCTTTACAGAAAACCTATGTATCCTAGGGTTGTGCGGGTGTTCCTAGGACTACTGTTAGGGTACTTTGAGGCTCTTTAACATGAATCTAAGTAACAAAAATAAAGAGCAACAGAAGAAACGAAAAAATACAATGAGTACAAGAAAAGGAAATCTATCCTATTCTTCATCTCCTTCCTTCTTCAATATATCGCTCCTCGCGAATCTCTTCTGCTCTCCATCGAACTCCTTCAATCCGTCTTGGATGCGAGCTCGAACTCCTTCTAATCACGTATCCATTTGCGATTGACCTGAAATCTAGGACTCAAAGCGCAAATATTAAATGACACGTGTTTTGTTATCATCAAAACAAATGATCGTGGTGCTCTAGCACCAACACGATCTTCTATCGGACGGCTTGTGGCACATGCACACGGATCGGGCGCGAGGAAGAACGGCTGCAGGCGAGCGACCGACGAGCAGGGGTCATCAGCGACATTTTGGGAAGGGTTTTAGCGACGTCCCGGACGTCGCTAAAACCCCCTTCTTCATTTGGAAAGCCCTTCTCCCTATTTAAACCCCTTCCAACCACCCATTCAAGGCATTCACTCCACTTGCAACTGCTCTACCCCCTCCTAGCTACCTTTAAGCCCTTTTGTAATCGCCGGAGACGACGAGCCGCCGACGGAGCCCTCTCCACCACTATGGCTGCCTTGCCGCCCTCCCTCTCTCTCTCTTTCTTCCCTTCTTTTAAGCTTTTCTTTACTTATGTTTAAGCATGCATCTAATGTTGTAATTTATAAACTAAAGTTGCATGATTAATGAAGTTATTTTCTATTCAGTTGCTTGCTCTATTTTCTATTCGAGTTGCATGTTATGAATGAAACAATTCTAACCCTAATCTCTCTCTCTCTCGCTTTTCACCCACGCCTTTTTGCAAGCAAACCCCCACGATTTTCGTGACAATAAGTGACAAGAAAAATCCGATTTTTATACCTCCCTAAGACCGACACTCGGACTCACATCCGTTTCTTTACTTTAAAATAGACATTGCGAGTACAGACTATAACAACACTTCTAAACACACACGCACACGTCAACATCAGGTACCAATGAGCTGCCTTGTCCATGAGGGAGAAAGAGAACATCTTCTTAAGTAACATATCCTGATTTTGCGCATCTGACCCGAAGGTCTAGGCCAGATGCTTGAGCTGTTTGATATGCTGGAACGGATCTTCAGAGTTAAGCCCATAGAATTTTGGTATGGCATGAATCATATTAGGCTTCAATTCAAAATCAGGTCCTCCAGTCGGGATTCGGACTTGAGGCTCAATTTCCACCACAGTGGGGTTATAATGATCTCGCATCATGGGGCACTGTGATGGGTTCATGAAGTTCTGGAAGAGGTCATTAAGACGCTGAAGCTGGTGCTCAAGATTATTTTCTTCTTCAACAGGCTGTGCCATGATGGAAGAAGAAGGAGAACTAGGTTCAGAATCGGAAGAAAGGTCAATGTGGAGGGCTTGCTGCACAAACAAAGCTACCGAGGCTTGGCCTCAAGGAGAGTGGATCTCTAAAGGAGGTTTCAAGGACCTCCTACCAAACATACACTGAAGGACTGGATGAGATTAGAACGTGTTGGACCCAATCAAGACACCCAAAATATGTTGGGTGACTATAGAGGTTCGGGGCAGATGATACCCCTTGATCAGAAGGTCGTCCACCTGAGAATTACTTGGGCAGCTCGAAAGGGTGAGTCCCGCGAGGACCCCTACACGGTAGAGCGCCCCCACGGGTTACAGGATTTCCCTCACCCAACGTCTCTTGACACTGAGATTCCAGGTAGACTAGAATGGGGACCTTGACCTCTTAAGTCTACTGCTTTTAGTTAAGATCAAGGTGCTTAGGGTTCCACTTGAACTTTAAGCCCTTTGTGTGCAAAAGTAACTTAATTTAAAGGTTGGTTGACCAAAAGGATCAACTTCACCTCTTTGTTCCTTTAAGAGCTTCTTAGGCCCTTTCTTTTATGATTCAAGTAGATTAAGAGCCTGATTTGCTTAGGGTTTTTCTTGGATAGGTCTTTTCAAAAATGGCTTAGGCACACCTCTTTTTAGAATTTTTAATTCTCTGCTTAGAAGAAGATGTGTCTCTAAAACCCTAGCTTGTAATCCTTAGGTTGGCTCTAGTTGGTCCAATTAGTTGCCTCAGAAAGGAGTATCTAGGGCTCAATCAAGAAGGTTTTAGCCCTAGTTACCTTAAGTGGATATGCAGTTAAGATGAGTTGAAAGTAAAAACCAGGCAACTCTTGTGGATTACTAAAATATGGAAAACAGGTGGCCCTAGATTGATTCTCTTTTGTTTTTCCTCTTTAGATTGTGAAGGGATTAAAAGAGAGGGTTAAAAAGGTTACCTGTTTCCTGATGTGGTTGTTGTGCGGCTGCTTGTCCTTCCTCGGATTTTCCTGAAACAAACACAATAAGAGAGAGATTAAGTCAGTATAAAATCAAAAATTGTGATTTAAGGCTTCTAAAATGCCCGTTGCCCCCCGGCAACGACGCCAAAAATAATAGTCGTTTGACGCAATTTTTAAAAGATTTGCGTTGTAGTATATCGCAAAAAACGATTATCAATTTTATTTATTTATTACTCAAATTCAAAAACATTCCAAGGTCAAACTCAAGGGGCAATTCGATATTTAGAAGCAGAAAATCACAATCTCAAATATGTTTAATACTAATGCAAGGAAGATAAATGCTAGAGACAAAAATAAAAAGAAATAAATTATTTTTCTTCCTTCTTCTCCTCTCTTTGCTTTCTCTCTTTTCTTTCTTTCTTCTTTTCTTTGTCTTTTCTCTCTCAAACATCTGATTCTTTGAATCAAACGCCTTAAATGACTCCTGCTACAGTGCTTCTTCAGGCTCCTTCTTCCTTCTCTGCTACGGCAACTCCTTCCTTCTCTTTTCTTCTTTTCCTCTGTGGCTTCTTCTTCTCTTCTTGAGCTGCTGCGCCTCTTCCTTCCTTGGTTTCTACAGGCCTTCTCCTTCAAATGCCCTTCTTCTTCTCTTCTTGCACTATGCTGTGCCTCCTCCTTCTTCTTCTTCTTTGGCTCCTTCCTCTGCCTTCTTCTTCTTCTTTGGCACGGCTAAGTCTTCAGCTTCTGCTTCCTTCAGCTGCTGCACCTCCTCTTCTTCCTCCGCAGCTGCTTCCTCTTCCTCCTTCCCTACACGGCACAGAGAAGCAAAACCTACCCCTACCCTCCCCACATGTCTCTCTCTCTATTTCTCTCTTCTCTCTCTCAGAGCCAGCCAGGTAATCAAGTCAGGTTACGTTCGCCCGGGTCCAGGAGCACCAACGTGGATGGTGCACGAGGAGTGAAGGGTAAACAGGTCAGCCAAGTCCGCGTAGCGTGGGTCGCGGACGAGGCGGGTATACGGGCGAGGGGACCTCACCCCGTGTTCGGAGGCAACCGGGATAAAACACAAATTCAATTTAAGCCGCTTACCTGTATTGCGAACTTCCGAGGTGGGACTAAAGTCCTACCCGCTTCTACTTGCACGCCCGCAGGAGGACTTCGCCTAATTGCCACTACTGCAGTCGCTCGCTAAGCCTACTTTCTGGCTGGATGCGTGCGTGAGACCCTCGCGCGTCACCTAGGACCCTTATGCCTGGAGCATGCGACCTGGAGCGAAGCTTGCGAGCTCCATGCTTCTGCGTCAATGGCGGAAGGGGCAGGGAACCTGAAAACACAAGAACAGCCTTGCGGCCACGTTAAATCGCTCGGGGAGGTTCGCCAGAGCATGGCGAAGGTGCTGGGGGTGTTGGCGTGGAGTGGCAATGTCTGTGAGTGTGTGCCTAGGGCGCACTGTGTGAGTACTAGTGGGTGTGTTTGGGGGGTGGTTCGAGTGAGTGGCGTGGTGAGTGGAGTGAAGGGAAATGATCAGTGAGGTGAGGCGGAGCTTGTGGGCTTGTCGGCGAGGGGTGGGACGGCCTGTGGAGGTGGAGCGATCTCGCCGGAGTTGGTGGCCGGAGGTGAAGGGGATGATGGCGGATGGCGTGTGGCAGTAGTCGATTTAGGAAATTAATATGGGGAAAATGAAGAGGGGAAGAAGGGGTACTTATCTAAGGTGTTCAGAGTGAAGGGGGGAGGCGGAGGGCGAGTGGCGGGTGCCTGCCGTCGTCGGAGATGAAGAGGCCCAGGAGAAGAAGCGGCAACGAGGAAGAGGGTCGAAGGACACACGCTGGTACGGCACGGCGTGGAGGAGAACGGCGGAGCTGGCTCTGCCACTGGTACGGTGGCAGAGTGACGAGAAGAGGGAGGAAGAGTCGCCAGAAGCTTTGGGCAGTTGGCCGAAGTGAGGAGACGAATTTGGGGGTAATCTTCGACCAATTTGAGCTTAAAGGAAGCGGCATGGTCTGTGGTTCCTTAAATAGGCACAGGCATAGTGGGAAGCATATGGAGACGTCAGGAAAACCATGCCAGAGGTAAGGACGGCGGTAGACCCATACCTCTCGAGCGTTCGCACGAGAGGTATGGTTGGTTTCAGGGCATGGGGAGCTGCCCATGCGGTAGGGGGCTCCACAGGGAGCTCCCCCTTTAAATCTGGGAGCGGCTCCCCATGCAAGCGAGGAGAAAACCTCCGTGCAAAGTCGCCGGAGGTATGGTCCCTACTGCGAATGGCATAGGGACCGAAATGAAGAAAGAGACGAAGAAGCTAGGGAGGGATTTGCAAGGGTTTCAAAAAGTTGAGGGTCTAAATGTAATTTAGAGGACCAATTTGCAAAGTGGGTCAAGACGACCTTCTCTTAGGTCCAAATTTTGGTATCAACCTAATTTAGACCTAAGGAATCCAATGGTGAAGTTAGATTTTAGGTTTGACCACGTTTGACTGGATATTTTGTACAAAAACTCAAATTAGGTCAAATATTGGGCATGGACCTCAATCAAGGTCAAAACAGGTTCCAAAGGCCAAAATGAAGATTCTAAACCATAGGGGATATTTTTCCATGAATTTTAGAGGATTTATTTAATTTTTATCTTACTTGAAACCTTGTGAATTAAAGTGGATCTGTTTTAGGGTTACAGAATGTCATTTAATTATCAAATTTCACAATAACCCTTATCTGATTGAACCATCTCATTTTTTCTCTTATTAAGTCCAATTAACCTATGTCTAGACCCTTAGAAATCCCATTGATGTACTGCTATGGTAAAATTACAGTTTTACCCCTTATTTCATATTTTCCTTTCAAATTAGTAATTCCTTGAATTAGGCCTTCCTTTAGGTTATGTAGGAGCTTTTGTTCATTCTATCAGATCAAAATATACTAGTTAGGGCTCATGATGAGGTTCTCATCACTTATTTCAAAGTACTATGGCATTATTTAAGTACTTAATTAGAGTGAATTATTTGAAATCATGAGATGCATGCTTAATTAAGAAAATAAATGGTGATTCAAATTATCACTGTTTTACTTTTCTCTCTCTTTTTATCCCATGAACCAGCGAGATGCATTGATTTATATTTGAATATTATTTCTAAGCAATTTATTCATTGAACATCTTTTATTGTGATTAATTAATTGTGCTTATTAATTCTGAATTAAGATTAGTGTCGTGAATTTCATCTTTGCTCCTTGCAAATGACTTCGGATTTCAAGTAGATTTCGACTTTATAAATTTAAGTGTTTTGTACGAATTTAACAAGCAAGAGGCACTTTTCTACTTTTTTTTATTATTTTCTTTAAAACAACGGGAGGAGGGGGTTTCGGTTAGTAGTTGGATGGGTGGCATTTAAAGGGACAATGCCACCTCTATCTCCCAAAGTAAGATGTAAGGATGTATTGTCTTTATTTATAAGTTTTTCTCTTTTTTTAAACCAAATGGGAGGAGTTCATCATATTTATTTTCTTCTGTGGGTGGGAGTATACAAACGTTATGAGCGGAGTGTAGAGACATGGAGTTCGTGATGGATGGAGGAGAGATGAGAAGGGGGGGTTGATGGGAAAAAAATACGAGGCTAATAGGTGACATGTGGAAACCTTCTTTTAGTATAGATTATAAGATATAGATTAGATACTTATTTTACTTCATATTCGTGAAATTCCTTAATATTGTTAATTAAAATAAAGTCAAGACTCAACATAAATCATCTCTATTATACACTTTATTTGAAAAATAGTTACAAGTAAAAAAAAAAAGCACAATCAACATCACATCAATCTATTTTCTCGGTGTCTCACTTAGTGGCCATCACTTCTATACATGTCAAAAGGGGAACAAAGTGTCGCAAGTTCAAGCCCATGATTTATTTAATGGTGTGGCCAAGTGGTGGTTCCTATTGTCACTCCAAGTTTGCCTGTAAGGATTTTCTTGACATAAAAAAGAACTATCACATCAAAATCCATTAACACTCTCCCGACCTATCTACTAATATTATATCGTCATACCAATCATTATAAATCTACTAATTATTACAAACCTCAAATTATTGCAAGTCTACCCACTAAATACCTCTCTCAACTTAATTATCTCACTCCATTCCTATCCTAAGATTACCCCCAAACCCCAACCAAACACAATGTTAAGGTAAGAAACATTCACAAAGAACAAAGAATAGCTAACTTAGCAAATGGGTCACATGAGGAGTGCAAACATGTGAACAATGAAGGAAGAAGTTGGCAATCTGTGCTCTCTTTTGATTTAATGTAATTATAGAGATGTAGATAGGTATAGATGTTGAATGAATAGGTGGATAGATGGGCAACCATGATGGAAGTTGAAACACAAAGGATTAATTTCTCCCTAATTTATCGCCTTGCTGTTTGCCTCCCTTCTCCCCTCCCCCCCTCCCGAAGCAAACAAAGCCCTAGGTTAGCCTTGGATGGTCGATCGGGGCCCTCCACCTCCAGATCTTCTTTTGCCTCCCACCAGACCTCTCCTCTTTGTTGATCGGAGCTTCCCCTCGACATGCATGACCTCTCGTTGCTCATAGAGTCCGGTCATGAAGGTCATGGTCGTGTCGCAATTGCGGCAGCATTCTCGGTCGCAACAAGGTCTAGGTGCGGTCACTGTCAGGTGTGGTCGGCGGTCAGCATGCAATGGTCATGCAATCAGTTAGTTGCAGGTGCGGTCGATGGCTGTGGTCGCGGCGACTGCAACATGCGGCGATTCGCTGCAGTCAAGTTGCAGTGTGTGGAGATCGACGCGTGGCCAATGGTGTAGGCTCAGGTGCGGTCGACATTCGAATGTCGCAGCGGATGGTCTCAATTGATGATATTGATTGATCATTATTTTCTTATTTTTTAGTTTGATTTTAGTTTTATTTGAGATCCTGTGTGATCCTATGCTCATTACGATCGAAATTTTTGACGTAACTCAGATGTTGATTAATTCAATTTTCTTGTTAGTGGATTTTTTTTTACGATTTTATCTTATTAGCGCTATTATATCAACGAACGTAGGATTTTTTCCTTATTCCGTATTTCAAATTTTTTTTATTTTTTCTTTCTTATCTTTGTATTTTTATATTTTGATCTTCCTTATTTCTACGTGGAGTGACTTTTCCATTTTAAAGATATTAGACTTCTCTTTTTTTTTTTTTCGTGGAAATGTATCTTATATACTGGATTCTTTTCATTTTAATTGAATGTTTACCGTCCCATAAAAAAAGAAAATGACAAGGATTTTTAAACTCGAATCTGCATCGATATCGATTTTACACGCAGATCGGGGTTGTCCGTCTGTTCTACATCACCACCTATCAAACACGCCGCCCCCCCCATGTCCGCTCAAGAGGAGGAAGCGGAGCTGAAGCGCGCCATCTGCCGATGCGCCCGCCTGGAGCACCTCATCCTCCACTCCTTGCCGCCTTCGAAGGTCCCGGCCCCCCTCAAGCACACCCTCCTCCGCCACCTCCGAGCCGACCTCCGCTCCCTCCCCTCCCCCTCACCCAACCTCCCACACCTCGAGGCCCTCCTCCACGTCCTCCTCCTCCCCTCCGTCGCCGCCCCCTCCCGCCTCCTCCGCGGGCCCACCGCCCCCCACGTCGACCTCGTATGCATCTTCCGATCCCGCCCCGCCTGGGTTCTCGTCTCCGCCAGGAACCCCAGGCACCTCCGCTGGCTCGGCGACCCCGGCGTCAGGGACCGCGTCTCGCGCGTGGTCGCCGCCGCGCGGGCGGCGGCCGAGGGGGCGACCAGGCCGGAGGTCGTGGTGGTGTTCTTCTGCAGGGGGTTAGGGGTGGGGGATGGCTCCGTCGCGGAGGGGCTCGCGGGGGAGTTCGGGGCGGTGGAGGTGGAAGGGGAAGGGGTGGGCTTCGGGGATGTCGAGGAGGGGTGGGTTGACGTGCGCTACAGGGAGGTGAGGGCGTTTGAAATTGCGGTGAGGGAAGAGGAAGGGACGTGTGGAGAGGGCGTTGTTGCTGGGGGAGTCGAGGGCTCGTCGTGTGAGGAGGAGAATGGGGTGGGTCTCGGGGAAGGGTTCTGTGCGGTGGTGGAGTGGTTGGGGAAGGACGGGGTTGCCGCTGGTGCGGTGAATTTCGATACGACCGCAATGGTTGCAATGGTGTCGGGGATCAGCAACGGACGTGGGAAGCAGATGGTGGAGGCACCTGAGGAGAGGATAAGGGAGAGGTTCAAGGGGAACTACAAGTTTGTGATGGATCAGGTAAGCGTTTACTTATGAGATGACAATGGTCAATGGTCTTGTTCTGCTTACTGGTTGCTGATGGGAGTTTGTCAATGGAGGGAACGAAAAAGAAAAAAGATAACTCGGAAAGCTTGAGGAATACTTGTGTCTAATCATTGGTATTGAGGAAATAACGAGACGCTAACCATGCTGAGCTTTCAATGGCTTATGAATCATCAAAGTGAAGAATTAGTGTAGAAGATTTTTGTGGAAGGACCAGGAACCCCGAAGGGGTGGGGGTTGCTGTTGCTTGGGAGGAGATATGTAGTCTGGTATCAGAGGGGGCTTTGGGAGTTGGACAGTTTGATATGATGAGTGAGGATTGCTGGTCAGATGGTGTGCAAAGATCGTGGACGGGGATAGCAGCCTATCCAGTAGTTTTTTGCTCACACTTAAGGGATAATCTTTAATTGGGAGAGAAGGCATCCTTTTTATCCTGTGGGGAATTTTGCTTCTGGAAAAGTTCAACGTAGGTTTTTCTTTGATTTGAGGAATTCTTTTCACCTAGACTTGGTGATTGCTCATTTTTCTTTGGTTTTGGAGTGATGATTGGTGTCCTTAGGGACCATTGGTGTTAGCTTATGGCAGATTGTTTGGGTTGGCATGGCATCCAGATTTGTTGTTATCAGATTGTTGGAGTGGACCTTTAGAGGTGGGTCGCAGTGGGTGGAGAACGTTTTTCTTTTCTGGAATGGAGTTAATGCAGCTTCATGATCCATTAGCCTATAGTCTCACTTGAACCAGAGGACGGCTGGTAGTGAAAGAATGGTGAGTTGTCATTCAGAGAGCTTATCTTGCTTTGTGATAGGGTTTGATTGATGGGGAGGAAGATTTTCTATGAGATCATGAGCGACCAAGGCACCTATGGAGGTGTGTTTCTTTACCTAGGAACTGAGCAAAAGAGTAGTGATGAAGGTCAGATGCTGAAGACAGGCCTGTAAGATGGTAACATTATGTTCTTTATGTGATGAGGGAGAAGGAGGCATCAATCATCTCTTTTTTGCTTGGGGTGAGAGAATTGGGTCAGCCTTTTGTTCCATTTGACTTTATCTGGAGAATGTGGTGCTTTGTGCAAAGTCCTCACTTGAGGAGTGTGGGAGCACTTTTAGTATGTTGTTGTTGTAGCAGTCCCATTTTGATTAATGAAATAGGGTGACTACTGATCTTGAGCAGTCACCCTGTACCCTCCCAAAAAAAAAAAAACCTTCTGTTTCTAATGGCAGAAGTGTGAAGGTGCAATCAAAGGAAAATCCTCTTGCCCAATAAATAAGATCCCTGTGTTTGAAGAAGGAAAAACCAAGAAAATTTGTTTCATTTCTAAAATGGTCTCCTCAGGTGGATGCACCAACTGTGGATGCCTTTGTTTCTTGTGTAACTGGGTTGATTTCCAGGTTCCAGTCTTTCCTAGTGGGAAGCAGCTTAAAGGCTTTAAGGTCAGAACTCTCAGTTGTTTTTGAAAAGGAAGGAGTTTGGTTTTCATCATGTTTGCGGCCATCTTGTCTAGCTTTTTATATCTGGAAGGTGCAAGAAAGGATGGATGCCCAGAGGATGGATCTTGTTTAATGACAGTCCTTGTGCATTGGGCCTAGTTGCTTGAGAGGAAGTCTGTTGACCTTTTGCAGAGGGAGGTTTTAGGAATTAACCACCTCGACATTATCAATGATTCTTTACTGGCAACGTGGGGATGGAGACAAGGAGGGTTCCTAATTTTTGCTGTAATAAAGTCCCAAATTGTCAAGGGAGAATGCATTGTATGGAGAAACACCTTCTTTTTGGAAGAGTACCGGCAACCTGTGAGCTTCAATTCCCTGTGACATTTGAGAAATGGCTTGGACTTCTTATTCTGGAAATTTCCTTGGTCCCAATTAATTTTATCATATTGTTAAAAGCAATGTGCATCTGTGGCTAGCTGCTCAATTGGGAATTCAGACCACTGTTTTTGTTGCACCTTTAAAGGAGTTTGAGGTTTTGTATTACTTCTTGCTGGCATCTCCTCTTTATTATCAGATTCATCATCTTTATATACATGGCTCTAGAGGTATGGGAATTTTTTGTTGAAAAGGCATGCTATCTTTTGCATGGCATTGGTGTGGGAGTTCATCATTCAACAAGGATTGCAGGTTTATTTGGACAAGTCGCCTTGAAGAGGCACCGTTAAAGAACAAGGCTTCACATGAAAGTTAGTGATATCGATGGCTACTAGCCTCCAATGGTCATCCTTTTTCCTTTCAAAAAAAGAAAAATAAAATTGCCAAATATCTCTGGTTTTCTACCAGTGATACTTCCTCTTTGCTAATTGCTTTTTTTTGTTTTTTTTTGAGAAACATCTTCTGTGCTAACTGTCTTGAAGATATTGATCACTTTTTTGAAGTGCTCTTTTGCTTAAGAGACTTGGGAAGAATTTTCTATTGATTGGACTCCTCACCAATCTGTAGTTCTTTTCCAATCAACTCTTGGGAAGACGAATTTGTTATGCAGCAACCAATAGACAAGGTCCAAGCATCCCCATAAATGGAACTGATTTGCTCTTTATGGCTTGAACCAAATAGTGCAATCTTTGGAGGTACCTATAATTGTGTTTTTTTCTTGAAAAAAACCTATAATTATGTTGACAATAGTAATTTTTCTATGATTTCCAATGGCATGTAAAGAGAATTGCTCTAATTGGAGTAATCCTTTCAGTCATCCTTCTATGACTACTAACCTCAAGTAATTTCCCTACACCACAAAAGCCTTCCCACTATATATAATAAATTATGTAATTCAGATGCCACCTATTGAATCAAAGGTGCGACCATTAATTGGGCATTTCCTAACTCAGCCTTACCATCTGGCTATTCATGGTGTTCCTCTTTTTACTTTTGTTATGAGCTCCATAACATTGTACCCAGATATATCTATTATTCATTATTTTGATTTCATAGGCCTATATTGACCTCTTTTTTTTGTTTTTTTGAGTTGGTAAGATTTGAACCCTAGTCTTTTGATGGAAGCCTGCTTGCTATCCTTCAGACCACTCAGCTAGGTTTATATTGTTTATATGGACCTTTTCTCCTGACAGCAAAGAATTGCTTGTTTTGAAGTCGGTAAAAACTGGTGTATGCGGCAACTTTTGAACCAAGTGTTGTTCTCATGTAAAAGCATGAATGGAATTAGCTTTATGGAACCAATTACTATGAAAAAAAAAAGAGGAATGCTTATTCATTTTTTATTCAAATCATGGTTAAAAAACCAATTTGAATTTCCTTGTTGCATGTTCCATACCCAGTCTAGTTAGACGCTAACCTGCGTAAAATGTCTGTTGGATCTTCTGATATGGATAGCTAATCTCATTTAATGTGGGAAAAGGCCTAGTTGTTATTGCTGTTTTGTATGTGAACCTATTTCATTAAGATATTGTGCTTTTCAGGTACATTCAGAACTTTTGAGTCCTATCTTTGTTGATCTGAAGCCTGCTATAGTTGGGAAGAAAGGCATTGTATGTACGACCGCCTACGAAGAGTTTCAGGAACTTCTTTCAATGTATGGTGGTCCAAATGAGCAAAAAAGGGCTGCTCATCTACTAAAATGCTTAGTGTGAGTTTCTCAAGCATTATTAGTAGAGTGTATTTATCCACCCATGTATGATGGAGCAGCAACTATGCTTATCATGATTTCATCCAACGGTGCTATGTCTCCCCCCAGTATACACTGTTCTGTGCAGACTAAGCCAAAATTCTTTCCTTGACGGCTGTTTATGTACAGGAAGGTACCAGATTGTTCATCAGCACGACTATCCAACCTACCACCAACGAGAAAGATTGCTATGAAGAATAAAATTATCTTTGGCACAGGTGATCACTGGCGGGCTCCTACATTGACTGCTAATATAGGATTTGTACGGGCGATTGCACAAACAGGTATGTCTTTGTTAACCATTGAACACAGACCCCGTGCGCTGACAGGTGATTAGGAGCACAGAACAAGGGCATTCATCTTGTTATTTCTCATCGTTCGACAATGCATGCCAATCTCTGAAGTTAGATAGCTAGGTAGATTACCTTCATTTGTTACCTTTAATTTCAAGAGATTTTTTTTTGCTGTAATATGTAACTACCGAAGACAGCAAAATCGTTGACAGAAATAATGTAGTGCGTGGTGTAGGATCCATGATAAAATGGATGCCTTAGGCCCTGTTTGGATGTGTTGCGATGAACAATTCATCCTGGGACAGCACGAAAGCATGAATTCGTAATCATTTAAAAACTTTCAATTCAATTTAATAAACAGTTCAATGCCCAAAAGATCGAATAACAAAAATTGTAGAAACTATCTAAGTTGAAGCAACTTGGGAAGAATAAATTTCTTTCCATTTTAAGATTTTCACACACTGTTGAAAAATACCTATTGAGATAGCATAATACAACATCCCACATGTTATATCTCCTATAATAAGTTCTGATTAGAGGAAATTCTCTTCTCGGTAGGCAAATAACGACCACATCAAAAACACTCAATCACATGTGTGCGTCACGAACCCTTAACGAATCTCGAGATGACCCTCACCACAAACCTCTTTTAGAATTAGCCACAAGAGTTTAGAACTCATGACCAACTCAATTTGGTCATCCAATCATCCTACTAACCGTTTAGAAGCTCAACAGGACTTATCTTGAGCTCTTGAGCCTGGACATCCAAAATATGAGGATCATGGATGATCTATTAAGCTGTTGGGTGTCTATTGGAACCCCAAGACTTTTGAGATCTCTAGACCTCTAATTGACGAAAATTGTAATAAATAAAATGGATGAAGTAGTGAGAAATTTGAGATTATTTTAATATTTATAAAATTGAACTTGCAAAAGTTTTGACATTAAAATGTTAGAATTCGAATCATCTCTGGGAGGCAATTGGAGTTTTAATGCTTTTCAAAAATACTCACTTATTATATTTTTGATATTTTATATTTTGTGTTTTTTTTTTAGGCTTTTTGTATAAAAACAAAATGTGATGCGAAAATACAAATGTGAACTAGAAATGGCAAGTACATATAAGAGCACATGGAAAGATAAATGAAAATGAATAAAAATATTTCATTAATACTAAAAAATTATCCGTTTATAGGTAATGAGAATTAAAATCAAAGAACAATGATTATAACTAGAGAAATAAGAAAAATTAGAATAAGAAATAACTTAAACAACAAAAAAGAGAGATTTCAAAGGAAATGCAAAGTTGTTGGAGTGCAAGTGCAAAAGCTCTTGAGTAGTGGCGGAGAAGTCCACCCAATTTTCATGCCAAGAGATGCAGAGGATGAAGCGAAGAAGCCAAAGAAACTTTCTACAAAGAGGAAAACCTAAGGGTTGGTGGATGGCCATTCATGGTTGATGGTGGAGGAGAGTTGGCATGGTGGAGAAGAATGGAGAAGAAGATGGGCGTGGATGGTACCCCAAACATGGTGGCCTCTCTCTCTCTCTCTCACTCGCTCACTCACTCACAGTGGAAGGTTTATTTAGCACATAAATTGGATTGCTTAGGGTTTACTTAGCTTGCCTTTGCAAGATATATGTAGGAAATCCTTATATAGGATCATTACATCAAATCTAATGGTTGAAATTAAATCCTAATTGATTTTTGCATAATTGACTCTTAATTAATTTAACTAATTTAATTTTAGTATCTAAAATATATTTAATTTTCATTCAAATCCTTTTTGATATAAGCTTAAACATATTTAACTTAGCTAAATATTAAATCAAATATTATTTTTTAAATAATATTTAATTTTTATAGAATTAAGAATTCATCAAAATCATTATTGGTTTCATCATGTCAATAATGAAGCACTCAAGAATTAAAATTTATGACACTACACTTCTCTTAGATATTCAAAATACTCATAAATTTGTCACACTAAAAGACATGTAACTTCTAATGATTAATTTTCAAATCTATTGTCCTTCTAGTCGTAGGATTATATTATATCATTGGGATGGGAATAAAAATTAATTCTTTTCCAAAAAAATCTTTCTTTCCTTTTATGTAAGGATCTGATCAAGACTTGCATGACCATAAATGAAATTTCATACATCCTAATATACTTGAAGCGAGTTCATGTCTTCCGATTTAATATGTACATTTACAATAATAAATCTGTATAATCTCTTTGAGAAATCATGTGACTCCTGTACTCTTATATACACATTAACTTTTTAATCTCAACATCAAGGTGAGCGCATTGATAATCGATCCAGCAAATGTGTATAATCAAGTCATGGAGATATCTGGCTTAGTTCAGAAAATATGCCTTCTTTATGACAGTTAATATGGTAACTTTTCGCATCTTTGATATGTTAACTTTTTGACTCAATTTACGTGACAATCCTAAATCTCCATTCCTATATAAAAGATGTGCATTAAGAGCATCAATCAAGCATGAATCTCTTGAGAAGATTGCCATCTCTTCTCAGACTTGAGACAACCTATATCATATTAGTTATAGATGACTTATTGAAATTCTCAATCTAAATCATTTAAATTTTCTATGTATGTCATCAGTATACCCAACATGATTATAGAAATTCTCCCATTTATATTGAGAGACCCAACTAATCATATTAATGTGTACTCGTGATCTGACACTCAGATTTGAATCACTAATCAAGTGATTCTACTTAGATTGGTTCATTAAGAGTACATAATTCAAATAGAATGAGGATTAGTATTGGGTCCTAGGCAAAAGTTAGGAAAATGTTTGTATAGGGAGTGGTGTAAATGGTGGGTTAATGGATAATAAATGTGATAGATTGATTGGTACGTTATAAAGTTATATGTTATGTGATTTAGATATGCAAAGAAGGTTTAGTGTAGTTGTTTTATATTTAATATTATATTATTTCTTATTATTGTTTTGTTGAAAAGTAAAATAAGTAAAGCTAGATGCAACATGTAAGTTAATATATTATAGGTAGAGAATTGAATACATATTTCTCCTAAATTATGTCCGTACCATATTATTATTCATGTATCGCTTACTTTATAAATTTACTCCGCAACCAAATGGAGCCTTATTAGGTAATAAATACCTGTATGTGTTATATCATAATTCTTGTTTGGAGGTTTTACATAAGTATCTCTATAATATTTTAATATTACATGTACATCTCTGAATTCTTATATATTACATAAGTACTCCTAAAATCTTATTTCTATTAACGGATATGTCCTTCCGTTAGTTTTAATTTTAACGACTGTTAATTATCAATGTAAGTTTTTACATAAATACTCCTATAATCTTTTGATATTACATGCATACCCCAAGGTTCTTAGATATTACATAAATGTCTCTAAAATCTTGTTTCCATTTACATAAGATATCCTTGAGTTAACTTCCATTAGTTTTAACTTTAATGGTTGTTAATGTTGGGTCAAATTAACATTTTCGCTCTTAAAGGACAATGCGCAACAATGTGATGGGAGGGAGCTCTGTTGGTGTGATGTGTGGTGATGTGATGAGGGCAGTGGTGGTGACTGCTTGAATCACTGATGGCATAATGCGTAATGGTATGATTGAGGAGTCGTTGACTATTGAAAGTGAGTGATGGCTATCAGAATGAAGGGTTAGGGTTTATTTTGCTTAATGAGGGCTATTAAAGGGGCATTGAGAGGGGATGGTAGGAGGTGTGGGTGGTGCTGTGGCTTGAAATGTATACAGAGTTGGTGGATGACTCTGATTTGTCCTGCATTTTTAGATAATGCATCGACCATTCAAGTTAAACAAAGGTTATGATACCACGATTAAGTTTAGACAAACTTCAATTATGTTACCAATGACGTGCTAAGGGTCATATGTATTAGTGGAGATAAGAATTAAGAGATATTCATGTGGTACATAAAAATAACGAAAATTCACTCAAGAGTATCTCATGTAAATTGGTGTAAAATTTTAGGGGTGCTTATGTAATATTTATGACTCTAACGGTGTATATATATATATATCAAGAGATTATAAGATATTTATGTAAAAATCCCTTCTTGTTTCCATGGAGCGTGTGGCCCTTGCCACCTGGCTCCTCATTAGGCGGTGTCCGCTTCCCTCGTATTTTTGCATACGCGTTGCACAATTAAATTTGATATGAACGTATTAATTGACATGTTATTTTTACTTTTATTTCGTGCTGCAGATTTTGGGTCTACTCTAGTTTTAAATTTTTTAAAAAAAGGATAAGAGTTGTGTGACGGGAGAATCCCTGTTTCATGTTTGGCAAGGATGTGGGTTTCTAAATTTAGAGCATGTCTTAATCAGCTTGAGCACCTTTGCGTCAACTTTTTCTCGGTATCCCTTGCATCTTTCTTGCCAAATTGCATATATAATGTGCCTTTCCAATCTAAATAAAGAGTAATCTTCTTTATTCTCAACTGTATATCTCATGAATTTGTCAAAAGGAGGCCCCGCTCTCCAATCATGTGTAAACCATACAGCTCTAACAAAATTGCATGTACAAAAAAGATGTTCAACAGATTTAACTTGGTTACCACAGAAAAGGCGCTGCAGATCATCAAACATTATTATTCTTCAAGTTGGTTCTTCTCTTATTGGCAAGGCATTTTTGTGATTAGTTTCCATAAAAATAGCATTAATTCTTGGAGGGAGTTTATTGTTCCATAGCTTCTCAATATCCATCACCTTGTGACTCATTGAGTCATCATTGCTTATTAACTGCTGATGTGTTGATTTAACCGAAAATTTCCCCATTCTACGGCAGCTCTGGATCAACTCATCCTCACAATTCCCATGGAAAGGTCGTTTAATGTTTCTAATGGTAGTTGATTTTTTTCCTTTCTTTGAAAGATACAGTAGTAGTTGCTACTTATCCATAACAATCTCCGAAGTATCTTCCTTTAAAACTCTGTTCTCCTTATCAACTAATTCCTCAACTTTTGTTATCGAAGGAATGGCATAGTTCTTTGTGACAAAATTTTAACCATAGGAGATGTCTATCCATGCCTCCGAATATATATTCTATCTCCGCTTCCCACCTTTCATAAACTTCCCGTAAATAATTGATTCCTCATCGAACAAATGCCCTTCCAAAAGACCTGAATGATGTGCATTTACTTCTGCCTCCCAAAATTCTTTGTTAGGAAAGCATAATCTGTTAATAACCTTATATAGAACAGAGTACTCCCCCTTTGCAATTCTCCAACTAAATTTCAGAAGAAACGCCACACTATTCTGCTCTGTTGATCTAATTTCCATCTCTCCCATATGGTTTGGTTTAGCTATATCTTCACGAGCAATTGTATGCAGTTTCCTTTGCCCATCATTCTTTCCCCACCAAAGATTCCCCATCATTGCATTTATATTTTCAGTAACTTTTTATGACACCAAACATACAACGTCAAGTAATTAGGAATTGAAACCAAGGTTGATTTGATTGATATTGTTCTACCTGCCCGAGATAAGGCATTAATTTTCCATCGATTTAGCACTCTGCACAGTTTGTCCATTATTTTTGCACCAATTCTCCCTTCAAAGGCCTCTTTGCCCAGTTCTTTTTGTATGCCAATCAAATTAGAGATCACTTCTTTTTGTTCTTGGTCCATATTACCATTGGATAAAATTGAGGGTTTATCATAGTTCACCTTTTGTCTCGACATTCTGCAATAAGTTTCAAAACATATCTTATTAACTTTTTCAATTGGGCCATTCTCCAACAACGGAGTATCATCTGCATATCCAAGCATATGAAATGCAGGAGTATATCTATTCAATCTCATGCCTTACGGCATCTCCACCTCAGCATTCTTTAAGATCATTCTTCTCAACATCTCAACCCCCAAAATGAATAAGAATGGAGGTAATGTACAATCTTATCGCAAGCCTTCTTTAGAAGTTATCTTCCCTTGTAGTACCCTATTTATCAGTATTGAATAACTTACAAATGATGTGCAAATATGTTTCAGATTTCTCACCATCTTCAATTACGTTGACAGATCCATTACTAGCTCCTATTTCATTCTATCATAGACCTTCTCTGTATCAACTTTTATGATCATGTTGCACTTCTTACTTCCTCCTGCTTCTGGCCACGTTACGAACGATTTCTCTTGCCACAATGATGTTATCTATAATATATCTTCCTTTTAAAAAGCTAGATTAAGATTGTGATGTAATATTCATCAATATTCCTTTGCTTCTATTAGAAAGAATTTTGCCATCATTTTACACAGAGTATTTGCTAGACTAATAAGTCTGTAATCTTGTCTTCACTGGCATTTCATATTTTCGTATAAGAGTAATAAAAGTATGGTTAATGTTCTCCTCTAGTTGTCCCTTGAGAAAAAACACCTCACACAAACTTAGTCACCTCTTCTTTAATATTCTCCCAACTAGAGTAGGATAAAAAAAGAGGCAAACTATATGAACCCGGTGCTTTTAGAGAGGCCTCATTGAGAATACTACATTCTTAATTTCATTTTCATCTAGAATTTTCTCCAACTGTTTAGCATCACCTTCATTCGATCTTTCATGATTTGTAAAAATCGCAGTGGTATATGGCCATTGTTAAAGTGGCAACGAATGTTTATTCATTGGTGAATGCTGATTATGGATTTTCGAAAAAAGCTTGTCTTTATGTCAAGTTGACTGGGTTACAGGAATCCTTTTTAACTCTGCTTTAACAGGTAAAATTCCATCAGAAGAGTATAAAAGGCGGCAAATAACATCCTCAATTCTTCTTTTTGAGAAACTAAGGGAAACCATCCTTTAAGAAAGTAGAAAAAAACAATGGAGTTGATTAAGTTGATAACCGTGAAGTTTAAAACGCTTTGATTTATTCTTGTAGGACCACAATTAAAAGGAAGGAAATCACTCTTTTGTGAGTACGTGAAGGAAAGGTGAGGGAAGGGTTGATGCAAATTCTAGAAAAGCTTTCTTGCTGAGTCATCAATAGAATTGTGGCATTGATAACAAAATGGCAAGTTCTCAGATTTTAGTGTAAAGAATTCGAGGTGAGAAGAGAATAAAATGATGGATCCTTATGTAGCCAATAACATTTCTTTTTTTTTATTTTGAAAGAAATTATCCAATTTTTACTTATATACTAAAACAGGGTTTAGTGTTCACTCCCTGCTTCATCTGACGCGTATCGCCCCTTCCCCACGTTCCATCCCTCCTCTCACACTCTCTTCATGCTCTTTCCTTACTCTCTCTTTCATACAATTTTTTGTTATTTTGGTTTTGCAGGTTTCTCTTTCACACATGTTATCTAAATCATCATTGTTAGTTATTTTTAAGGATAATCAGTAGAATAATTACTTTATCATCAGCTATTTAGATGTCAGGTAACATTAATAGGATGGAACTACAAAGGTATTATCATAATAGATAAAGGTACCTTCATGTAATGTAAAAGTTGATAAGATCTTAAAAGATGGATATATTGAGAAGGATATTCGTTTTAAAGGATGGGATAAGTAGTTGATAAAAATGATTAATATAGTAATATGATATTAATAGATGATTTCTTGATATTATGATATAGATATAAATAAGTTGATATAATATGATGCATAAATTTTACTGGATATAATATGTTGATGTGTTTATATTTGTCAAATAAATGTCAATTAACTAAATATAATTATAAATTAATGATTTATCCGGGAATATTGAGAGGAAAGTTGATTAAAGGGGGTAGTGTTTGAAAGTGTAGATTGAGAAGTTCAGTCACAAAAGATACGTCTCGTAAAAAAAAAAAAAAAAAAAGTTGCAAAAGATACGTCAATTCGTTAGTGTCATCTTGCTTAGCTACGAAGGAAGCGCCGGAAGTAAGAAACGTAAGAATGGAGATGAGTTTTCAAGTGCATTTTGGCTGTGTTTGGATGGGGTATAATTTAAAGGTTATTTTTTGATCAAAGGATTACAGGAAATAGTTAAAAAAATTAATTTACAAGTTAAAGAATTAAATTTATTTTACTTGATTAATCAAATTATTTTATTATATAAAATAAATATCAATATATATTAAAATATATCTATTTCAATATAATATATTCATTAAAATATATTTATTATATGACATCAACTTAGGGACATTCAAAAAACTTGCAAATCTTGGGTTTTTGTCTTAACCCATCGTTTTTGACCCTATTGGAGTGGGTAGTTATTTATAAAATATGAGTCAAGTACCCATTAAATATGATAGGTTACTTCTCAGGTCTTCGTTTGGGTATCCATCACGACATCCATTGGTATCCATTAGCTCACCCATCATATGACTTGTTCGTGATCCATCTATATTGTTAATCTAGTGATCCAACTAAGCCAACTTGCGACTTCCCTTTCCTCGGTTTTCACTATGCTCACAGCTTAATCCCAACCCATTTATCATTACAACCCTTGTCCCTTCAAGCAGATCAGGGAGAGGGGGCAGCTAGTGGGGGGCGAGGGTCGAGAGGTGGAGGAGGAGGTCACATTGTAGTCGACATCGATAGGGGTGGCGTTGAGGCTTCCCAGGCCGGTGGATCTAGACTCGATCCAACTTGCAAGGTTGCGGACGTAGTCGAGCTCGGAGGCGAGGAGGTGCTTGAGGTCACAGAGCTCAAATCAAGAGTAGGCGAACATATGGAACGTGACGTGGCCACCGGAGAAGGTCTCACCACGATAGCTTCAATGCTTCGGTGCTTTCTTCCCTCTCTCGATCCTTCAATGCAACAAATCATCTTCTCGCCGTCTTCGGTCACACACGCCTTCCACACAACATCTGATGCCAATACATCGTTTCCCATCATCGTTAGTTCGTACATAGTTCAATAGTCATGTGCATTCCCCTTAACTCCATCTAGAAGGCATTCTTACATGCTTAAAGGTTCCATTTTTTATTTTTTGAAAGAAAGAAAACACTACTACTATTAATAGTACTCGTCAAGATTTATTGATATGATATTTATTTTTATATTTATTTTTTAGTATTTTAAAATTACTTTTATTTAAGAACATTTTTCTTGTTAAATTTATATTTTATATAATGTTATTTTTTATATATTTTTAAATATTTATAAAGGTATTTTATCATTTTAATGAATATTATCATATATACTTTTATTTTTTTTATAATTTTCTTTAAATTATATTTTATGTCTTTACATTTTTATGTTTAGTTAAATTAGTCAGTCGGGTACCCATTACCCCCATTTAACACAATTGGATATCATATCTGTTAGATTTCCATTTGTATGAATTGGTTTGGGTCACGACCTCTTGAGATTGGGTCAAGTTGGGTCAAGTCGAAATGGGGTGGATACCCAACCTGCAAACACCCATACACATATATTATAATATTAAAAAATCTACCAATATCGCATCATACTACGAATCATTTTACCTTACTATTTATTCTTAAACCACAACTAAACATTGTACTACATATTCCCACATTACTTTATCCCGGTATAACCCTTATCCTCTTACCAAATGCAACTTCAGGATTAGTTTATGGTAGAAGTTAGCTAACACAGGTTAACATCTTTACAACAAGGAATAACCTCTATTTATGTTTAGTTGAGAATGGGGTTTAACCGCTGTTTATATTTAATAAATGAGCACTGGGAATGGGGGTAAACTTTTATTGCGAAAGATGGGTGTTTATTTGATTATGGAGGTTAAAATGGAGGTTAATGTAGAAAATGATATGTTTACCCTTTGGATGATATGTATATTAGTTGGTGAATATTTTTTATAATTAATAAATATAATATAAATCTAAATCATTTTTATATAATATCATAGGTGATATATATCAAATATCATTGATAATATTTCAATTTAGAATCAAATATCACTTGATAAATTATATTACCATTTATATTAATGAAATGTAGTTGTGCTTATTTTATTTATTAAATACTACTATAATTGATAATTATGTTATTTGCTTTTAGGAGGCATGTAATAGTTTCATTAGTCAATAATTGACCTATAGTAATAATAATATGGTTTAACCATATGCTAAATTTTTAAATAGATTAATGCTATACTTATGTAGTAGCTATTGTAATACATACTATAATACTATAGTTACGTAACTATTCCAATAATATATTAATTATTACAAATTAATTTGATAAAAAAATAATCATTTTTGTAATTATTGTAAAGTAATTATCCTATACAAATAGTTATTACATCATAATCGTAATTACGCTATAATGTTATGATTATATACTAGTTAACAAATATATATTACAATAGTCACTGATTATTTTGTAATAATAAAAATATGATTATTTGTTAGGGTAGATATATTATTATGATTTAAGTATATATTGAAATAAAGTTACTATTTAATTATACACTAATTATAATAAAATATTTATTAACCAAAATACAGTAATCTACTTAACATGAGAGGAGAAAGGGTGAGAGAAAGGGTAGGATGGGAATGATGTGTTGGGGTAAATAAAGAGAAAATAGGGGTTAGGAAGAAGGGTTAACTCAACCATCCATCAATCCTTGGTTAGATTACTTCGGGTTTTAGAGATAAAGTAGGGTTACGTTAACCTCTATGGTAAATAGGGGTAAAAACTATACAGAGGGGTTAACCCCTACTATAAATTAGGTCTTAAGGTTTATTTGGATGTGGGATAAAATATTATAAGGATAAGATAAGTGAAGAGGAATGTTTGTTAGGTAATAAAATAAGTGATAATATAAAATGATTAGTATATTGATGTGATATTAGTGTGGATTTATTTTATATATATATATATATAAGTGAGTTGATATATTTTAATAAATATATTATATTAAGGTGAATATATTTTAATATATATTAATATTGATACAATGTTATCAAATGATTTAATTCGGATGATAACGAAAGTGATGAATGATATCCTAAACCTTTTGAGGGGGATACCTCTGTACTTCTCTTGCGTGCAAACGAACCCCAGAGAGAGTTTTACACCACCGTGAAAAAGAGTGTGTAAGATCCTTTTTTATATATTATAGCTAAATAATAGGGAAAATGGGGCTCCAAATTTTAGAGTCGGTGAAGGCAAAAGCGTGAGGCCTTACCAATTACAAAGATGTGATTTTCTGGAGTCATGTTAACAAGCTGTTTAGACCGTCTGTTACATGCACTTCGAGTGGCAGAGGGCTTATGGAAAAGTCCTGTTTTTGTATTTGGCTAAGAGAAGAGGTTCGGTACACGGTAGGAAGATTTTAGAGGTTCATTTAGGTAAGTCTTTGAGTGCTAAAAAGTGCAAAGGAGAAATCTGTACTTGAGATGATGTTCTTCCAAAGAGGATGGTTTTGACAATCTTGAAAAGGTTCGATCAGTTTAGGACCTCCATGCTTTCTGAGTCAAACAATTTTGTAGCAAATCAAATCATCATCTATTTTGAAGTTTCCAACAAAGTTTAGATAAGTGGGCGATGTGGAGATTTAAATTTGTAGCTCCATTCTTCATTTTTTCTTTCGAGGTGTAATAAATGATCCTAGCCAAGTAAACAGTACTTTGATAAACCTCCCATAGGAAGATGTTTCAAGTGCTGTCTCTTTTATTGATGGTTTTTCAAGGATGACAGGAAGCTTATAGGAGAGAAAATGTGCCGGTTTTGAGGAGGTTATCCCTTATAGGCAGAGGCAAGAGATTACTTTCTAACCTTTTTAGCCTTTTATTTTTTGAAACTACCTTTTAGTCTTGCAATCATTTGTTCAAAAGGGTTGGTTGAAATCCCAAGTGTGTTATTGAAAAAGTCTTACAAAGAACAACTGACGCAACTAGAGATTTTGCCAGGTCTACATCAATGTTGATGCGCGTGATCAACAATTTGTCAAAGTTAATATGTGAATTCAATATAAAAATTGTTGAACTACATAAGATAGATTGTATCCGGTAATAGAAAACTGAATTGTACCCCATACTTTGGTGGATCCTACGCAAAAAGTTCTTTAGGAAGTCAAAAGCTTTCAAGAAGTTAATTTTAATACGTTCGTGTTGTTGAAATGCTATCTTCCAAGAATGGATAATTTGGTTGATTGATGGAAATCAGATAGTTGTGTTTCATAACCTCCTCATAAAAAGGAGACACCACCATTTGTTTACTAGGATAAGATCAATAATCTTGCATTTGGATGGTTCCAATCCTCGGATTACTCAATCGTATGATTGCTTAGCTTCTCTCATATTTTGGTAATTTCATCTTTTTAAAAAGTAAAGAAACATATAATGCAATGCATTTTGCAATGTACATCTCCTGTGTAGCAAAATACACTAATATATTTTGATTTCAACTGATGTGTTATGGTTGTCGATCAACATACACTGATTAAAAATTAAAATATATCAGATGAAAATAAATGCACCGATTGAAAATTAAAATATATCGATGTATTTTTATTTTCAACTGATGGACAATAGGTTTTTACTTAAAAAGTTAAAAGTGATTTTCACCTGTAGGTTTTAGGTTTAAGATTTAGGGTTTAGATTTATGATTTAGGGTTTAAGGTTATGGAAATTTATTTTTCACTTAGAAAATGATTTTTCACCTTTATATTGAGGTTAGGATTTAGAGTTTATGAAACCTAAATACTAAATATTAAACCTTAAACTTAAAGGTGAAAAATCACTTTTCATAGGTAAAGAACCGCTTGGAATAAGTGAAAATCGGTTGAAAATCAAAATTTATCAGTATATTTTCATTTTCAATCAGTGTTTTTAATTTTCAATCACATTGGTGTATTTTGATATTCAATCGATGTGTTTTGATTTTTCACTAGCGAAAAATTAAAACACATCGATTGAATATGAAAATATGTTATGACTCGGTTCTCAGATCCCTACAAGACCCAAGATCGGTTAGCCTCGATTAATTCCAAGACCTAGTCGTTCAACGAGAAATAACCAAAAGCAAGAAATAATACCACATTCACACATACATTATAACTAGTAGAAGAAAAAATGAAACAGTAAAGGAAAGTAGAACAATTATCTCAAAATAGTATATGCCACCACAACAACAACAGCGAAAAGAAAATAGAAAGTAACAGGAACAGTAAAATAAATGTCTATTACTCACTATAACAGCAGAAAAATGAAAGAGCTAGAAAGAAATGACTATGGTTGGGCTCGGCTGGGCCCAGCACCCTCTGTAGGCAAAAACTCGAGCTGGTCCTGGACAGGGTTACGAAAAGACAGAGTCAGCGAACGCTGAATAGAGTAGTGTTTACATTATTTATGTGCAAGTAAAGTAAAACAAGCAACCATATTTTTATTCTCATTTATATTTATCTCATCTTTGTACTTCTGATTCATTTATTTCACAGGATCCAAGTATTTCTTGATCTTGCTTGTTCCTTCTAAGAACGATCTTGATTGCAGTCTTTTCCATGGTGTAGAAGGTACACGTGGTGCTCTCCTAGCCGGGAGAGTCCCCCGTGGTAGTCCTATACCCAGTCAACCACCCCGAGGTCACTGTCGCGATGTAGCGGTGACCACGGCACGCGTGATAAGTGCATGGGTAGCAACCCCGCACTGACACGTGATCAGTCGTTTCCGCTATCAGGTATGCCTAAGGTACAGCACAGAATAGTATAGGACCTTGCCCCCTCAAAATAGGGGTCTCGCCCCTCCATAGTTCGCGTACCCCTCGTGTGACTACGTCGGTTTGCCCAGTGGACCTAACAAAGTCGGTGTAGGGTGGCTAGCGTAACCCTAGGCCCCATTGGGTGGCTAGCTCCCTCCCTACACTAGTAGCACGCCCTCGATACCACGTACACAAGGCCTGATAGAAGTTGGTGTAAAGTAGCCAATCCTAACCCCGAGTTTCAACCCAAGGACGGCTAGCTCCGCTCTACACTAAAAGAACCACTGTACTCCTTGGTACCACGTATACAAGGGCCATCTCACTTCCCATCTACACACGGAATTCCTTTTCATATCCAAAGTTCTCCTCCTAATTCCCCGTAGGGTTCACGCACCGTATTCGTTCCATTTATCAGTATTCAGATCTCATGGTTCATAACTCGTTCTTCATCCATATACAGGCAGCTCATGTTTTCACAATTCAATTCTCAATCACATACATGCAACTTGTGGTTTCACAATTCAATTTCTCATTCATATATAGACAACTCGTATTTTAACATGCATCTCAAGTAAACAGAGTAGCTCAACCCTTCTCATTTGTTTTTACCCTAGGATTCATGTTTCATCTTATGGTTTATTTCACAGTTCAATTTATCATTCATATATAGGCAACTCGTATTTTAACATGCATCTCAAGTAAACAGAGTAGCTCAACCATTCTCATTTATTTCTACCCTAAGGTTCATGTTTCATCCTAAGGTTTATTCAAGTATTCTAAACATGCTCTTTCATTGTGTAAGTCTTAATGTTATAGTAAACCACTCTACCAGGTATCACGGGAGGAATGGGGGACTGCACCGCAGATCTTGCTGTCTCCAAGGGCCCAAAACATGCCACCAGCTGGTAACCTGTACCAGTGACTATTTTACATCAGACGAGCTCAAAACAGTAGGTACTCAACACGAACACGTAGAGAAACTCGAGTGGAAAACAACGGTACTTCTTTTGCGAAAATCGATTCCGTTTGGGCCCTGAACAGGCCAAAAATGCGGTTACTATCCAAAATTAGACGTATGGGACTAGTCCCAGACATCTTAAAAGACGTCAGATCTTACCTTGTGTCTCTTGCGATATCCTCAGACGTCCGGATCCCACCGCAACCGTCTGAGGACAGCTCCAGACGTCGGACAAAAGCCTCCAATCGTCTAGAAGTACTTCCGGACGTCTGGCGACGCGGTTAGATATCCAGAATCACCTCGAAGTGTGCACCATGCTCCTTCCCGACACTTTACACCTGCGTGCAAAGCACATACCCCATTTTAGCTCCTGCATGAATCTACATGGGCAGATCTCGTGCAGTATGACTTACCTTAGCGCCCAACGTGCTTTCAGATGTCCGGCTCCAGACCTGGACGTCCTGCTGCCGCTGCAGACGTCTGGTCGATGCTCCAGACATCTGATACCGGAAATTTTCCAGTACCAGAACCTCCTTCGTGATGCTGCTCTCCCCACAGCGCCACCTGCAGTGCACCGCAATAGCTTCAGTAGCTGCAGAGGGCCGGGAGGCCGCCTCCCTAAGCCCCTCTTCCTCGTGTGCGTGCCCGCCGCCGACCGCGTGAGCTCCGAAAATCTTCTGTCGAAGCTTCACGCGAGGCACTCCAACTCCACACGAGCTCCCCGAAGGTCCATTGACCGTGGTCCTCTCTCACGCTCTTCCTCTCTCTCCTCTTCGTTTTCTCTCTCTCACCCAATCTCTCTCTCTCTCTCTTGCTCCACCTCACTGGTGATCGCTTTTTGCCTTTATGATTATTTATAGTCGTTGTGGTATATGACAAAACAGTTACCAGTTTATTACAATTTATTACTCAGAATGACAAGTTTCCCGAGGTCGAACTCAGGGAGCAACTATAATTCTAGAAACACAAAGGTTCACAATTCTATTACAAAACGAATAAGAGAGAGAGAGGGAGCAAAAGTTCTCTTTTTTGGCTTCTTCTTCGCTCCTCCTCTTCTCTTTTCTTCTTCTCTTTCAGCTGGTTCGTCTCTTCTTCAATTTGCCTTCTTCTCTCTTCTTTTCTTTGCTGTAGCTGTGGTGACCCTTTCTCTTTCTCCTTTCTTCCTCTCTGATTTTCTTCTCTTCTTCCTTGCGGCAGTAGAGGCTTCTGCCTTCTCTCTGATTTCCTTCAGCTGCTAAGTCTTCCTTTCTTCTTCCTTCTTTTCTTCTTCCTCTTCTTTTTCTTCTGCTCTGGCCGTTCCCTCTTCTTTCTTTCTTTCTCTCCTATCTTCTTCTTTTTGCTCTGGCCGCTGACCTTCCGACGTCTGACTCGGTGCTCAGACGGCTTAACTGTGTGTTTGCTACAGTGCGGCTCCTTTTCTTCTCCTTCAATTCCTTTCCTTTCTTCTTCCTTCGCCTGCCTCTTCCTTCTTTTTCTTCCTCCTACGCTCACACACAACTATCAGTGCAAAACCTACCCCTACACCTTCCCCGCGTCTCTCTCTCTCTCTCTCTGAATCTCTCTTTGGAAAGCTCTCCTAGAGCCGGGTAATCGAGTTTGGGTTGCGCACCCGGGACCAGGCCCATCGGCGTGCGGTGGTGGGTGAGGAGTACTTGGTCGGGTAGTCGGGTTCGGCCCAAGCCCGCGGAGCGTGAGCGCGGGCAAGGGCGGGTGCGAGCACGGGTAAGGGACCTGACCCCTGTGTATCGAAGGCGAACAGCTAATTTCACTTTTTCAGTTTAAGTGTGGGCGCGATGCCACACACTTACGAGGTGGGACTAAAGTACCACCTCCAGTCTGCGCGCCCGCAGGCGAGAAGGCACTGCCAATAGAGGCAGCAGCGAAGGCTTACGACCCCAATTGCGAACCTAGGCGCACTCGCGGAAGCACCCCGCGTTGCCTGGAGCTCATGCCTGGGCTGGAGGAGTCCTAGAGCTGCCTGCGAAGAAGCTTCAGCAGCTCGTCAATGGTGGCAAGGAGGCGGAGACCTGAAATCACAAAGACCACCTCACAGCCATATCAGACAACGCAGGGAGCCTCGCCGGAGTGTGGCGAAGGCAGTGCGAGGGTCGGCGAGGCGCGAGTGTGCCTGTGGCTGTGCGCCTAGGGCAGATTGTGTGCGCGGAAATGGGTGTGTTCGGGGGGTGGTCGGGAGGCGAAGGGCGGTGAATGGAGTGGGGGAAACGCTTGAGTGGAGTGAGAGGGAGCTTCTGGGCTTGTCGGCGAGGGGTGAAATGGTCTGTGGAGGTGGAGCGACCTCGCCGGAGATGGCGACCGGAGATGGGGAAGGTGGTGATGGACAGTGGCGGTCGGTGGGTTAAAATGGTAAATTAAGAAGGGGAAAATATAAGCGAGAGAGAGGGGAAGATTCATACCTACTTAGTTGACGAAGAGGGAGAGGAAGACATCCGGCTCGTGCCTGCCGGAGCTGGGGACGAAGGTGCCCAGGAAGGGGTTATCAGCGACGAGGAGGAAATCTGAGGACGCCAGCTGGTGCGGCCTGGCGTGGGAAGATGGGGCAGAGTAGGATCTGCTGCAAGTATGGTAGCAGAGCGACGAGAGGGAGGAGGAAAGATAGCCGGAAGCTAGGGCACTCTGACCGGAGAGGGGAGAGACGAAATTGAGGGTTTTTCTCCACCAGAAGTAGCTTGAAGCAAACAGCAGACCCTGCCGCTCCTTATAAAGGCACTGGCGAGGAGAGGGGACCGAGGAGGCAACGTGCCGTGCTCGCCGGAGATGGCCGAAAATGGACGCCCATGCCTGTCGTGCGTTCTCACGAGAGGCATGGCCGGTTGCAGAGGTCAAGGGAGGATCCCTGCAACAGAAGACGACGCAGGGAACCTCCCGCTCGTTCTTGAGAACGGGCACCATGCCCTGCGCGGCACCATCCTCCGCGCAAGGTCACCGGAGGTATGGCATTGCGCAGAAATGGCATGGAGGACCGTTCTGCAAAGAACGACGAGAAAGTTAGGGGGCCATTTGCAAGGGTTTCAAAAGATAAGGGTCAAAAAGTAATTTAAGAGGATCAATTTGTAAAGTCGGTCAAGATGGTCTTTTCTTAGGCCCAAATTTTTATACCAGCCTAATTTGAACCTAAGAATTTTAATGGTGAAATTTTATTTTAGGTTGGACCATGTTTGACCGGTCAATTTACTCAAAAACCTAAATTAAGTCATAAATTGGGCATGGTTCTCATTTTAAGTCAAAATAGGTTGCAAAAGCCAAATTGAAAGTTCTAAATCCTAGGGAACATTTATTCCATGAATTTTAGAGGTTTTATTTGATTTTTATCCTACCTAGAACCTCGTGAATTAAAGTGTATTTGTTTTAAAGTTACAGAATGTCATTTAATTCCTACAAGTTGCTATAACCCTTTTCAGATCAGATCATCCTACTTCCCTCCTTAGTAAGCTCATTTGACCTGTGTTTAGACCCTTAATTACCCTGTTTGCACACTGCATTAGTAAAATTGCAGTTTTACCCCTTATGATTTATCTTTTTCTTTAACTCAGAATTCTCTGAGTTAAGCATCTCTTTAGATTTTGTAGGAGCTTCTTCACACTTATTTATATTAAATTGTGCTAGTTAGGGTTCATGATGAGGTTCTCATCACTCGCTGATCCTTTCTCGCCCTTGCTCCTCCTTGCCGTGGCTACACGAGGAGGACGGCTGAAGGTGGTGGCTGGTGGGGAAGGTGAGGGTGGTGATGAGAAGGGGTTTAAATAGGGAGGTTTTAGGGTTTGGGTGTTAGGGTTTCGGGTGAGAGGCAATAGGAGAGAGAGAACGTCCGCGCGCTGCGCATGCGGAGGGAAAATAAGTTTCGATTTTCCCCACATTTAGACGTCTGGGCCTGTGTCCAGATGTCTGACTAACACTCCAGACATTTTATCAGACTAAAAAGGCAACGGGTCATTTCAAAATACACCAATGTGTTTTACTGGGTGGACACTCATGTTGCAAAATGTGTTGAAGCACGTTATTCCGTACCCACATCCTTCCATCTTCCCCTTGGAATTAGGAATGTAAGATAACTTCTCCCACTACCCTCACAAAACCATGGCTTTTCCCACATTCATGTCCCTTGAAAGGGCAAACCTTGCATCCAATAGAAAAGTCCCTTAATCTCGCTACTTTGGCTTCTCTCACTATCCAACAAAATTTATCCCACTTACCAAATGCTATCGTAGTAATAGCTTTGGTTAAAGTGTTTAATGAAGTTTTTAAAAGATGAAGGCCCAGTTTATTTGGTGGGTTATCCCTTCAAAATGGAGATAACCTAATTTGGTTGCCAAGCTAGATTAGCCTAGGTTATAAGGGGTTAACCTGAGATAACTTATCACAGGTTTAATGCTAGATAAGTTATCTCGCGAGTTAACCATCACCATCTCATCCCACAAAAATAAAGCAAGTTGTAGTTAATCCATTATACAAATAAGATGATCCTTCTAAAAATTTCTATTCTACATAATTCTATCTCTTATCCCAAACTAGGGCAAAAGAGTTAATGGGTCTCAATTTTAAGGTTCCCCCTTTGTTGATCTTCTTTGGTTTACCTTAATTTCATATCCCAAATTGAAGTAGGAGAAATAGCAAAATCTTCATTTTGACAATAAGCCAAGAGGTGTGGTAGGGGATGATATCCGCTCTTGTACATTTGTTTTTCAAGAGGGAGGAGAAAGCACTCAAAGTATCTAACTACATTAATAGGGGCCTTTAGGATAACATTCAGGAGGAAATGAAAATTCATGAGGGAGGTAGAAGATTGGAACAAGAGAGCTTTAGACCAAGTTACTCTTTTAACTATTTGTTTCATAAAACAAGATAAGAAATGTAGTTCCTTACTTTTTTTTGTGGTTACATAAAGAATGGAAGAATTCCAATTTGCATTATAACTCCAGTCTAATTTTGTGGTGGTGTAAATAGATCATTGATAGATGCATAATTTAAAGGGTTAATATGTTTAATTATGTTAGTTTTTTAGCATTATTATAATATACATAGTGTATTTTAAGTTGCAATTGCATGCATGCACTTGATAATTAAGAAGAGATATTTAAACTTAATTTATTTACAGATGTGGATCTATTTTTATAGGTTTGTATTACTTAGTTTATATTAATTAAATACACATCTAATTATGTATTATTTTATATTTTTATACAAATACATTCAATATCGTTCTCTAACAAAGAACACGAGATAAGAAGGTTAACGGTAAAGATTAATTCAAAAAAGATATATGTATTGAACGCTATACAAGAAATACAAAACAAGAGGAAAAGAAAAAAATAATAAAAATTTCCTCTCCCTACTTTCTTAACGTTTCCACAGTTCTCTCAATCGCACATTCCTATTCTAATTCCTCTCCAAAGCATGCGTCCTTAATAACCTAAAAGCACATGCATGTGATCCCTCAAGCCTAGTTTATGGTGATGGATTTAATTCATATAAAATTAAAATTGAATGATTTTCTATTAAATCCCAAATGCATTCTATTCCCTATACCATCAACCAAAATGAAAATGAAAGAAAAAAATGATGGGGGAATACCTACATCCATCATAACGGTAGCGAAGCGGAGATCGTGGAGATCCTCTGGGATCGTGAGCTTGCTTCTCCAACGAGAGGCGGTGGCTATGGTGCTTCCAAAGGGTTGAGATGGCAAAAAGAACTTATGGGGGTAGTGGTAGACATGGTACCCTTTGGGTTACCTTTGGGTTCTATTTATAATTTTTTTGCAATGAGATGCAGAAAAATCAAATGCCCGTTTCACCCTCACCCCTCCAAGGACCATAACCGCTTAAATTAAAAATGTCAATTCCACCTATCATGGAATTACATTTTTCTCTGAAGATTTCTATGCATTAAATCTATATCCTAATAAGTTGCAAATGATCAATTTACATAACTATACTACTTTAATGACCATAAATGTGATATCCAAATATATGTACATATCTAACGTATAATTCTTTATAATAATATATGTTGGTTCGTATTATGATTCTAACATACGATGGAGCCCTCTTTTTTAAGGGTTAACCTTGTTTTCCAAGGAGATAATCCAACCTCTATTTGAACTCTTAAAATGGGTTATCCCAACTTGGATTCGAAGGGAGGTTGGCGAAACCCCTATTTCAACCCCCATTCTCTCTACCCTTGAAGCATTGCCTCCCTCGCAACCAATTTCTCGAGTTGCCCATTTTCGCCCTCGTCGCTCCCGCATGACGAGGGCAAGGCCAAAATAAAAGGGAAAACCCCAAACACGATACATCATGTGAATGCTTGAAAGAAATTGATCGAAGTTTTTTTTCTATGAATTTGTCGTATGTAAATATGCAGTGAAATCCTACCTTCATTGCTATCCTTTTTTTTTTGTTATCTATTTTTCATGTAAAGATATTCATGTTTCATATAAACAACAAAGTGACCAAGGTTTCCTCATAATTTACCTCAAGTTTTGCTAATGCCCCAACAATGCAGCTCTATTTAAATTTATGGGTATTGTTTTGGTCAAGACAGATGAAATGCCTTTCTTGCTTATGAAAATAGGGAAAAAAGAATAATAGATGAAACAACAAGTTGTTGTGACATGAAGAAGGAATAAATATGACTTATATGGTCAACCTGGGATGTGTTTTGTTACGATCCGAACTTGGCTCCACGTGAATCTTGGGGTCAGGGCACCTGGATTAACCTAAGACCTAGTCGTTCAACGAGAAATAACATCATCAAGGCAAGCAACCCACACATGTAACATAGCTAGGAATTAAATGGAAGCAGAAAAATTGAAGGATAGACCGTAAATAGTACTCAAAGAGAATCACAAAATTCACCATCATAGCCATCACGACCATAGCAAATAACAGAAACGTAACAAATAGTTCAAAACAAGAGTACTCACAACAACAAGTAGATAAAACCAACTACAGCAAAAAACTGAAACCGGGCTAAGGCTACACTCAACTAGGCCCATCACCCTCTGCAGCTTGTGGTATTTACTGCTTGCCTCCCTGACCTAAATGTAAGTGGCAATTGTCAACAAAAGCTGAGTAGAGTGACAACTGCAAAATTAACTAAAGCAATTGAAATTAAAAACAATAAACATTTTAGGTAATTTTAAATGTTTCACACCAGTTCATATTTTGTTTCCATTTAGTATTTCAAAAGTGCTAGCAAAGGGTCACGATATCTCTTGGTTCCTATGTTTCATAATGGAACAATCTTGCTACAGTTTTCTCTGCAATGCAGGACGTGCATGTGATACTCTCCTAGCTGAGAGAATACCTAGCGTTTGCCCTACACCCGATCTACCACTGCGAGGTCATGGTCGCGACGTAGTGGTGACTACGGCACACGCAATAAATGCACAGGAAGCTATCTCACACTGGCACGTGATTAGTCATTTCTGCTAATGAGTACGCTCCAAGTCGTACAGCACAGAGTAGGGGTCGAGCCCTTCACAAGTCTGCATACCCACACCCGACTATCCCAGTTGACCCTATGGGCTTAACAGGAGTCGGTGTAGGGAGGTCATTCCTTCCCTAGTTCTCAACCCAAGGAAATGCTAGCTCTCTCCCTACACACGGGGTGAATAGCTCTCCTCGGTAGGTACGTACGCAAGAGCTAGCTCACCCCCAAACTAGAGTCCAAACAACAGTAGTAACACATTGTAGATGAGTTATTCCATCTTTATCAAAGTTTCATATCGCAGCAGATAAGTTATTCTTCTAGTTCTCCACAAAATTCATTTATAATTCCTTTAATTCTGGTTCACATATCAACGAATTAACATGCATCTCTATTCATATTTAGATCCAACATAGAAATAGACAATTAGCTGCATTATAGTAAAAGCATCTATCTCACAACAAGTATTAATCAATCTTCACATATATATATAACAAGTCTAAAGCTCATAAATTAAGAGCTAGGGCAGGCATGTGTGTGTCTCTAAGACAAAGCAGTTATTGATTTCATTCACTAAATGCATTTACAGAATCGTAATAATTCGTTAAGTATCTACTCGTAACATGTATTCAAAAATGGAAGTAAACACATTGGAACCAAAAGACCACTCTACCTAAGGGCACAGGAGGTATGGGGGCACGAGCAG
This sequence comes from Thalassia testudinum, assembly GCA_037157565.1. NCBI lineage: Eukaryota > Viridiplantae > Streptophyta > Magnoliopsida > Alismatales > Hydrocharitaceae > Thalassia > Thalassia testudinum. The sequence continues at coordinate 83,148,191 of JAZHRO010000024.1, forward strand.
AGGATCCCGACGCCTCTACGGGTCCCGTATGCACCACGGACTTGGGACCTACACCAAATTAAGGGTCAAACGAGGCATCCAACATGTTGACCGACATTTCGGTACACAAAACTAATTCAAAATAGTGTAGAAACAGCTCTAAGATGTAGGAAAGTTCGAGAGTTTTTCAACGGTACCTTGGTTGCACGATTCTGACCCCGTTTTTGCCCTGAACCAGCCTAAAAACCCTCCCTAGTTCACTTGAACCGGGCCGGGCGGGTTGGTCTAGTTTGACCTACCGCCCTCTGCAACATGCATGCGACCCTTGCCGATATTAGACGTCTGTAGTGAGTCCCAGATGTCTTAAACGTACGCAAAACCCCACCTAAGGTTCTACCCCCCTCCGTCGTCTACTGCCGATCCCAGCCATTTGAGGCCTTACCCGAATGCCTGGTACCCCCTTCACACGTCCAAAAATGCTTTGGATGCCGTGCGTGTGTCCTCCCCCTTACAGCTCCCACTACGCGAGCGCTGCTTCCCTACGCAGGCTTGTGCTTCGAGCTCGTACACGCCGCAGAAGCCTCGGGCAGACTGCACCTTGTGCTCCATGCATCTTTGAACGTCTGAAGCTCACCCTGGTCGTCTGCAATGCCCCCCGACCATCCGCACAATCCCCCGGACGTCCAGTATTCGCCTTGAACTCCGCCTGAGTGTCTCGCGCAGTGCCCGCGTGCTACGGCTGCGGAGCCCAGCGCCTCCCCCCTTTCTCTCGGTCTCTCACTCTCTCCTTCCTTCAATCCCCTTTGCTCTCACACTCTCCTACTCACCTCTCTCTCTCTCTCTCTCTCTCTCTCTCTCTCTCTCTCTCTCTCTCTCTCTCTCTCGCTTGGGGAGGGGGGAAGGATGATGAGCGTCCCTGAGGTGAGGGAAATGGGGGTGCGAGGATCGAGGAGGGGGGTTTTTATGGGGGCTCAGGGGTAGGGTTTTAGGTGTCGCGGGTGTGAGGGAATTTTATGGGAACGTCCTAGATTCTTAGGGTGGTTTACGTGCGATTGAAAAGGTGAGAAGAAGGGGTGTAAAATTTATGTTAAGCCCTTTACGAGCCAAAAATAACTCGGATGGGATCTTTACGTAGATTTCCTGGTGCATGAAATTTTATGCCAAAGCCCCTAAAGTTTAGGAAAATCCCAAATGGCCCTAGAGTGGGTCATTTCATGCTTGTATTTGGTATGTGGTTCATATGTGCGTCTATTCTAAATGTTTGTTAATTTCGATGGTCAAATTGATATGTAATTATAAGTAGTTAACACAATTAACCATTTGATTTTCTGCTTCCCTTTCTCTAGGCGAATTATGGACATTGGCCAAATTATGCATACAGGTAACTTATAATTTAATCAAATACTTTACACTATTATGCATACTTGTTTTAATTTTTTTTAAAAAAAAAACTATCTTAACTAACTTACCTACCATTCCAAGAGAAAACATGTCTTTTACCACTTTATCTCCAATTTAACCCTCATTCCCATGTAAACACCCACTTTTCACATCACAGGATGACGTACATTCCTAACCCACATTCAGGAAACACAAACAGGCATTAACCCCTGCTGCAACTTAGGCAACCCACTCCGTAAACTAGCCCTCAATTCCTGGGCTTCATTCCTAAGTTTCCAAATCTCGCACCTGCAAATTCTTTTCTTCTCACGAAAGCCCCAACGTCGTCCATCTCCCGTTCTCTACTTAATCTCCCGCTCTTTATAAAAGGGACATGCAACACACAATGTAACTACATTGCCCCCTCTCTTTTCTCCCCTCTCCTGCTCTCACTCTCTCGATCTCTCTCTTTCTTTTTCAACTAACACTCCCACTCCTCGTCTTCTTCCTCCTCTTGTGCACTCTCTCGTTTTCCTCTCTATCTCGCAACCCGATTCCTCCAAGGTTGCGAACACCTCTCTCCTCTGGCTTCTTCTTATCCAACGTAGCACCTTCATCGCATGCACAATGACCTCTGTTCTTCCTTCTATGAGTGCAACCACACCTCCACTCCTCTCTTCCTCGATGCAACACATGCTGGCGACTTCTTTCTTCTCCTCTTCCTCTCCTTCCCTCCTCCTTTTCTTCTTCTTCTATTCGTCCTTCTTCCTCTTCACCTTCTTTTTCTTCCTTTCTCCTTGTTCTTGTTCTTCTTTTTCTCTTCATTTTCTCTCTCTTTACTCTACCTTCTCTCTCTCCTTTCTTGTTCTTTCTCCCTCTACACACATTCTCTCTCATCCTCACTCTGCACGTTCATCATCACCATCACCTCTCTCTCATTATTTTCATATTTTCTTTCTCTTTTCAGGTTCCTTAGTGATTTCCGCACTCGTCTTGCAACTTCTTTGCACCTTCACATCTCCATAGCTTCTCTGACTTCCCTCGCCTCCATGTGTAGTTTTTACCAATGACTGTCGACGACACTCTGTCCCTGTCATGACCTCATCGGCCTTCTTTCTGCACTCTCTTCTTATTATTATTATTCTCTATTTACAAATTCTTCTGACTTTCTAGTAGTAAAAAAAGTTCACATTTTCATTTACGTGGTCTCTTCGTATTTGTCTCTATATTTGGTCATTTATTTGCTTGTATTATAAAAAAATAAAAATAAATAGTTGGCTTAGTTAGAATAGAAAATATCTAGATATCTCTGACTCCCTTTGAGATAACTCGTACTTCCGATATTATTCTCATATTTTTCAGAGGCAATTTTATAAATTCAAACTACGTGTTTTCACAATTACGATGATAGATTTATCATTTACGTGATTTCACGATCAATCACTCAACCTTAAGACATCTACTTGTTGGAAAAGATGTCAAGCCAAGGTTAATTGGGTGGATCCTATTATGGAGTTTGATTTACAAATCAAAGACAAGGTTGGATCATGTAAAAGTCATTTATCTAGGAAAAAGGTAGTGGCAAATGTACTTTAAAGTGATTTCTAGTGACCTATCTTATTCAAGGATGCTTGATCATATTATAATTTTGTCGGATGTTTCTTCCTATTTTTTGGATTTTCAATTTGCATTTTGCTATTTATTGAAAATTAGGAAATAATATAATTTCAATATAATTTTGTGATGTTCGTAAAGAAAAGAGATTTTGAAGGAAAGAGGGTCATGTGAGGCTGAAAAATAAATTTTTTGCAGAGTTCCAGTTTAAAGATCGTAAAATAGAACTATTAAATAAAAGAGAAAAAAGAAATAGCAAAAACGTACAACCCTTCCCACCCCGTGTCTCTTTCTCTCTTAGCACATGATGGGTGCACGCAAAGAAAGCCAGAAATCCTAACATTCATATTAAATAGGGACGTCTAAACAATAATTTAGATGTCTAAAAGGAGCAAGTAGATGCCCAAAAATTAGGTTGGATGTTTGCTAGAAAAATAGTAGATGAGCCAAGCTCTTAAAGTCAAAAGAGGAGGGGTTTAGATACGTCTCGATGTCCAAAAATGGAACTTTAGATGCTTGAATAGACATTTAGACATATGCTAAGCCAAGTTCAATAAAAGAAGTTGGTTCCTATTAAGACAACAAAATGGGTCCAAGGACATTTGAAATTAAGTATAGTCGTTTGAAAAAGGAATTCAGATGTCTGAATCAACAACTTAGATGTCTCCATTTTCAAGAGCTAAACATCAAACAAATCGAGTGTTGTTAAGACATAATCTTATGTGAACATTGTCAACTCTCAAAATCAATCATCTATCTTCGTTAACAAACATCTTATATCACGAAATAAGTTGCCTAATCCTTTGATTAGATGCTTGTTGGGTGAAGTGTTTAGAGCTATCTTTTGGAGCTATTTTCAAACAACACACAACCTTCTTCAAATGTGTGACTTGGTCTATAAATTTCCTACGGGAGAGGTGAGATTTGCGGAATAAATAAAATATGAAAATAAATATAACAATCTCACAAAATACAACAATGACACGAGTATACAAAGATATTTAGGTGAAAATCCAAACTCGGATAAAAACCATCACCTAAGTCACTCGACTTAGGATTTCCCGATCGATTGAGTCGATCAAATCTAATAACCCAGTCACTAAAATGAGGGTGACCGAACCTCTTACAACCACGCTACTATATACGAGGGTAGCGTTCCTCAAACCCCTCCTCCTCACGAGAAGTATTCTGTCTCGCTAGGGAGACGGGAATTCGCAATGCGAATACCCAACCAAACAACAAAGAAATATTACAACACAACCTATAGAGCCACAAATATTGAAACCTAGCGACCATAGGGAAAGGATGCTTCCTTTTGCTGGAAGTGAGTTGGTTTGATGACGCGGGTGCATGAACCATGCAACGGCACTACGTCACTCTCGTAATCGACAGTGGGAGAGTGGGTGCGCAACGAATGTCGTCCTCTTAAGATGTAGAACTAAAGCTTGGAGAGCAGGATCACTTCTAATGATCAAAAGGACACAATATGATGTGGAAATCTTTCTCAAGGTGTCTCATAAAGGAAGGGGCCTCTCCTACTTATAGATGGTTTAGGAAGGCTTAGGAAGGCAGTGAAAGCCTTAGGTAGCTGTTAGGAATTATCCCAAGGCAAAATCAAGCCACAATCACAATCATCAATGATTCTGACAAGGTCATCAGACGTCTGGAAAAAGTGTCAGATGTTTGGAAGTCACTTATGAGACATCTGGGCCTAATATCAGACGTCTAATTTTAGGCGGGCTACCTTCTTGACTTGAGTCAAACCTAAACAAGGTTCTAGTGAAAGGGGTTTAGATGACAGGTCGGACATCTAATACTAGGTCTGGACGTCAGGAAATCTAATTAACTGCGTAAATAGATTTCCCAATGCACAAACAGCTATTAGATCTATGCAAAATAATTTTGGCTCAATCGAGGCTAACGTTCACTTATCATACGTCTGAAGTTCTCTATGGACGTCTGATAGAAGATCAAGAGTCGTTTCTCAACGATAAAATTTCTAAGCCAACGTTATACTAATTGGATGTCTTGCAAGGTCATCAAACGTTTGCTAAGACGACTGGGCTAAGGGCTAGACGTCTAAATCTGGCAGACAGTAAGTGGTTCTCAGCCTAAGTGTTTTTGGGCGTTTGATACATGTAAAGACATGTCCTGGTTTTAGCCTTTTAAGACGTCTGTAGTGTCAGTCAGACGTCTGACCAGACGTCTGGATCCCTTCCCGGACGTCTAGGAATTGAAAAATCTATGCGCACCCTGCGTTCTACGTGCAGGCGGTGTGCAGACTCTTCTTCTCTCTCCTTCTTCTTTTCCCCCTGCCAAACCCTAACCCCTCGGCTATAAAAGACCACCCCCTTCCTCTCCACTCCACCACTACCACCACACCCCCCACTCCACTGCCGTGAGCAAGGGCGCGCAAGAGAAAGCATGAGAGCGAGGAGGAGCGTACGTGAGGAGGAGGAGAGGGTTGAGGTAGAGAGCTTCGTGGAATCTCGTCGAAGGCTCGGACAACCACCGTGGCGCGTTCGGGAGGAGGTGGACGTTGGAGCATCGTCATCGACCTTCTGCAGCAGTTGGGGCTGCAGCGGAACGAAAGGAGCCGCGGCGGAGCGTGGCGAGAAGTGCAGGAGCACGGTTTGATACTGGAATTTTTCCAGTATCAGACGTCCCGAGTGTCTTCCAGACGACCGCCTGGACGTCCGATGTTGACACCAAACATCTGAAAGCATCTATATCGCGAAGGTACGTCTTCTTCACAGTTACAGCCATGCAGGCCACACCGCAGTTGATTCGATTTAGCCTAAAGAGGGTGCTGCTCTGTCATGTGCAGGCGCAGCCTTGGAAAGGTGTGCGGAACGCATTTCCACATCCTTTCGGACGTCTGGACAACTTACCAGACGTTCGGAGGCATTCCCAGACGACCGGAGGACTGGTCAGACGTTTGGAACTATTTCCAAACTGTCGCGGAGGAGTCCTGGACGTCTGAGGTCACCGCAGGAGCTTAAGGTGAGTCTCTGTGACTTTTAAGACATCTGGACTTGTTTCCAAACATCTGATTTGGGTCTGCAGACACGTTTTTGACCCATTTAGGATCCGATTGGGATCCGTTTTATGCAAACGAAATATTTGTGGTTTCCCTGTGAGTTTCTCTACGAATTAGAAGCCTTTATACATTATTCTGAACCTTCCATTATGATGTGTTCTTTAGTATAGGACTTCGACCTATTACGTGTCTGGGGCTTGCAGAGGCACGTGGGCCTGCAGTTTGAGGCCCTGGTACTCCCGGATTGTCTGGTAGAGTGGTCCCCCCCCCGTTATACTTATTAAATATAGATGCATCTATGAAAATTAGACAACTGGAAACCTAGGATGTGGCATGAACCATAGGACGAGAAATGATTGAACTAATTGTTTGCGTAATTGAAATTGTATTTATATATGAATGAGCTAGATTGTTAGCAATTGCCCGTAAATAAGTATGAGTTGCCTGATATAACTAAATAGTTACCTCTAATATCAGTTGTTGCATGTATTAAATTGTGGAAATACGAGCTACCTGTATATAAACGAGAACTGAATTGTGAATGATGAAACCGGGATTGGAATAATATGGTGAACATGAGCATGAACCCTACGGGGAGTTAGGAGTAGAGCTCCTGTGGTTAGATGGAAAATTTCGGAATGTGGACAGGAAGTGTCCTAGCCCTTGAGTGCGTGGTACCAAGGAGAGCGACTGTCCCCTTTTAGTGTAGAGAGGAGCTAGCCGCCCTTGGGCTAGGACCCGGGGTTAGGATTGGCCACTCTACACCGACTTCTGTTGGCCCTCGCATACACGGTACCGAGGCGAGCGACTAGTGTAGGGAGGGAGCTAGCCACCCCACGGGTCCCGAGGTTCAGCTAGCCACCCTACACCAACTTGTTAGGCACTCTGGGCAAATCGAGGTAGTCAGGCGAGGGTGCGCGGACTGTGGAGGGGTGAGACCCCTGTTTGGTTCTGAGGGGCTAGACCCTAGTTTCTGAGAGTGCTAGGCCCTATACTATTCCCTGCTGTACTTTGGGCATACCCGCCAGCGGAAATGGCTGACCGCATGCCAGTGCGGGGTAGCTACCCGTGCGCTTATCGCCCATACCGTAGTCACCGCGATGTCTGTCAGTGACCTTGGGGTGGTTGATTGGGTGTAGGACTACCACGGGGGACTCTCCCGGCCAGGAGAGCACCACGTGTACCTTCTACTCTTCGGAAAGACTGCAATCAAGATCGTTCTCACGAGGAACATGCAAGATCAAGAAAGGAATCTGAAAGTAAACCAATGAGGTGAAAAGAAATTACCTATAAAATAAAAAACTGGAAAAGGATAAATATACCGGCTAGTTTTTACTTCTTTAGATAATTTTGTTACCACTCTACTCAGCGTTCGCTGACTCCGTTTTCTCATAACACTGTCCAGTTCCAAGAGATGAGCAGGCCGAGCTACTGGCTGTAGAGGGTGTTGGGCCCAGTCGAGCCGAGCCATAGTTTTCAATACTTTTGTTGTACTCTCTTTTCTACTATAATGAGTTTCAGACTTTTTGTTATTGTCCCTGTTACTGTTGCTTTTGTTCTACTTTTCCTGTTGTTGTGGTAGTATATACTGAACTAGCAGCTTTTACTTTCCTTTACTGCTTGTACGCTTTTACTGTTAGTTACATTGCACAGTGAATATAGTTTATTTTCCTGCTTTTCGATTATTTCTTGTTGGACGACTGGGTCTTGGGATTAGTCGAGGCAAGTCGGTCTCGAGTCCTGTAAGGATTCGGGAACCGTGCCATAACAAGATGGTATCAGAGCAAGGTTGTCCCACAAAATAAACCAACTAGCCTGAGAATAACCATTCACGTGCATGTAACTAGGGTAACCACCACAACGTATCACTTGACATCTGTTCTGAGTCCCTTTTCGCAGAAGTTCAATAGAGTTGACCTCTTTTGTTCTATCTTCCGCGTCTCCTTGCAGGAGATGTCTCGTCGGGGAATTCTCGAGGCAAGCCCCAGATGCGGCCGTGGACGAGGTCGAAGGGGCGGACATGCCGGGCTCGAGGTACTAGTTGACCCACCACTTCTCCCTAACGTTCAGGCCCAGGACTTCGCTCAGCTAATCAGAGACATAGTGCGAGAGGAGCTCCACCAGCCTCAACGGGCACCTCTCGCTGAGGACGTGGAGGGGGAGTCCTTGGTGGGACAGAGAGACCGCTGCAGCATCGAACAAGCAGGAGGGGGTGGTCCTCCACCGCCCCAACTGCACTCTAACACTTCCGAACACGAGCCCCCCTTTCTTGGAGGCGTGCCAGTTCCCCCACTGCAGCTGCACCATGAGCTTTTCGGACAGTTCCGGAAGCTGAAGCCCCCCTCTTTCAAGGGGGATGAGGACCCATATGAGGCAGAGGACTGGCTGCAGCAGATAGAGAAGGTGTTTGACACCCTTCGCCACCCTGCGGAGTGCCACATGGCCTTTGCCACGTACCAGCTAGAGAGTGTGGGACACAGGGGGTGGAGGGCAGTTAGAGGCTAAGAGAAGGGAGAGCCGATGTGGGACCAGTACGTGACCCACTTATGCGAGCTGTACTTCCCACAGACTTGGCAGGACCAGAGCAGGTGGGAGTTCCATACTCTCCGCAAGGGGACGATGACAGTTAGCACGTATCGCACGCACCTCCTGGAGCTGTCTCATTTTGCTTTGACAGCCGTAGCTACTGAGAAGGAGCGCGTGTGGAGGTTCACAGAGGGCCTCTGGCCTACTATTCGGGGGTATGTCAAACCCCTGAAGCTTCCTACCTTCTCAAGAGTTGTGGAGGCAGCCATGACATATGAGGAGACCAACCCGGCCGCACGAGACACTGACAACGGACGGAAGAGGCCCTACCAGCCAAAGTACTCTCAGGGCCGTCACGAGTGGAGGCACGCAGCTCCCTCAGGAAAGACGTCTCGTTTTGCAGGGCTGTCAGTGGCCTTTGGAGGCCCTAGACAGGGGCCAATTGGCAGCACTGGACCCCCGCCCAGCCGTCAGCAAGGACCTACCGAGGGAGGGAGTCGAGTTTCCCTCTGTTACCAGTGTGGCCAGCTGGGCCACATCAGGAGGGATTGCCCATCTAGTGCTGGAGCACAGCAGATGCTCCCCACACCAAACACTGGAGGCCGAGCTGGTGATTGTGGTCCCCAGGCGCTTAGGGGAGGGCAGCAGTCACAAGGAGGGTACCGACCAACGTCTGCTTGCCCGACCCAGAGTGTGGCTGCTTCTTCTGCACGGAGGGTTGAGGGGCGTATCAACGCCCTGACACACAGAGACTCCAGGACTTTCGGTTCAGTGGTGGTAAGTATAGTTACCGTTTCCGGCAGATTAGTTTACGTGCTTTTTGATTCCGACGCCACATACTCTTTTGTCGCTGCGAGTTTTGTTGTCAGTTTGGGACAGGACAGAGTGTTGTTAGAGGACCCATTTGTGAATTGAGGGCCAGGGGGCCAGTTGTTTGTAGCAGAGGAGGTCTACATGGACTGTTAAGTCAATGTAGGGGGACACATCCTCCCCGCTGACCTAATTGTGATACCAATGGAGGATTTTGGCGTGATTCTAGGGATGGATTGGTTGTCCGCCTACCACGCCTTGGTGGATTGTTTCGAGAGGAAAATCGTCTTCTCCATACCGGAGATGCCTTCCTTTGAGTTTCACGGACAACTAGTGGATGGAGGTTTTAGGTGCAGATCCATGCCTCGGGCAGCGAAGCTTTTGAGCCAGGGGTGTGAGGGCTTTCTAGCCTATGTAGTAGCAGAGCCTAGCCCCGTGGCTAACTTTAAGAGCATTCAGGTGGTTAGTGAGTACCCCGACGTGTTTCCAGAGGAGCTGCCAGGACTATCGCCCGAGCGTGAGATCGAGTTTGAGATCTCACTGGTACCAAGGACCAGCTCCATTTCTACTGCACCATACTGGATGGCACCACTTGAGCTATGTGTCAAGTCACAGCTACAGGACCTGTTGGAGAAGGGCTTTGTGAGGCCTAGTGCATCCCCGTGGGGAGCCCCTATGTTGTTTATAAAAAAGAAGGATGGTACCCTGCGACTTTGTGTTGACTACAGACAGCTGAATAGGGTTACCATCAATAATAAGTATCCGCTGCAGAGGATTAATGACATTTTTGACCAGTTGCGAGATGCCACGGTTTTCTCCAAGATAGATTTGAGGTCATACTACCACCAGTTGAGGATCAGGGAGACCAACGTCTCCAAGATAGCTTTTCGCACCCGTTATGGACACTACGAGTTCATGGTCATGCCATTTGGGCTGACCAACGCCCCTGCTGCTTTTATGGATTTGATGAACCGGGTTTTCAGACCGTATCTGGATCAGTTTGTGATCGTACTCATCGACGACGTACTCGTTTACTCACTAGATCAGGCACAAAATGGACAGCATATACGGATGATTCTGGACACTTTGAGACAACGCAGGCTGTATGCCAAGTACAGTAAGTACGAGTTTTGGTTCAGACAGGTTACTTTCTTGGGCCACGTGATCTCAAGGGATGGTTTATCCGTGGATCCAGCCAAGGTTGAGGCCGTGCTCAGGTGGGAGAGGCCACGTACAGTGACAGAGATACGCAGCTTTTTGGGACTAGTGGGGTACTATCGGCAGTTTATCAAGGGATTCTCGCAGATTGCGCGTCTTATGACTCAGTTGACTCGGAAGGACGTGCCCTTTTCCTGGACAGATGCCTGTGTGGCATGTTTTCAGGAGTTGAAGAAGATACTAACTTTAGCTCATGTGCTCACCATCTCGTACAGTAGTGGCGGTTTTGTGGTCTACACAGACGCTTCGTTTGAGGGGTTAGGGGGCGTGCTCATGCAGCGGGATCACGTTGTTGCTTACGCTTCGCGGGAACTGAAGCCGCATGAGCATAGCTACCCTACCCATGACTTAGAACTGACAGTTGTTGTCTTCGCGCTGAAGACATAGGGGCACTACCTTTACGGTGAGACCTTTGAGATTTTCACAAATCATAAGAGCCTCAGGTATTTGTTTGACCAGAAGGAGCATAACAAGAGACAGAGACGTTGGTTAGAGCTCCTAAAGGACTATGACTGGAGCATCTCCTACCATCTGGGGAAGGCTAATGTGGTGGCTGATGCCTTGAGCCGGAAGGCATCTGCCAACTTGGCCAGCTTATAAGCATGAAGTTTGTGACTTATGGAGGAGTTGGGTAGTTGGCGACCCTGAGATTCACAGGGGTGTTGTGGGGCAGTGACGGCGACACGACAGACGTGACCAGAGCTGATAGACCGCATTATAGCAGGACAGATGATAGATCCGTACCTATAGCGTTGTGAGACAGAGTGCTGTCAGGGGACGCAGGAGACTTTTCTTTTACAGACGAGGTGCTGTGCATGAGGGGATGCTTGTGCGTTCCCAGGGATGAGGAGTTGTTGAGAGAGCTCCTAACGGAGGTGCACAGGACCGGATTCAAAATACAGCCCAGGAACACAAAGATGTATCATGATCAGAGGCACGACTTTTGGTGGAGAGGGATGAAGCAGGATGTGGGTGAGTTCGTGCAGCAGTGTTTGGTGTGCCAGCAGGTGAAGGCCGAGCACCAGAGGCTCGCAGGGCCGTTGCAGCCACTTCCTGTGCCAGAGTGGAAGTGGGAGAGCATCACCATGGACTTGGTGGTGGGTCTACCCATTACCCAGCGAGGACACGACACAATCTGGGTGATAGTTGACAGATTGACGAAGACGGCACGTTTCCTGCTGACCCGAGTCATCTTGGGACCAGCATAGTTGGCAGAGAGGTACATTTGTGATGTGGTATGCTTGCACAGAGTTCCGCGTGAGATTGTATCCGACCGGGATACCCGTTTTACTTCCCAGTTTTGGGCTGAGTTTCAGCAGGCTTTAGGGACACTGTTGAGGTTCAGTACCGCGTACCACCCCCAGACGGATGGACAGTCAGAGCGCACTATACAGACACTTGAGGACCTTTTTACGCACCTGTGTTCTGGACTGGAGAGGCTCTTGGGAGGAGCATTTACCCCTAGCAGAGTTTGCATATAACAACAGTTATCACTCGAGCATCGACACGACACCTTACGAGGCTCTGTACAGACGGAGGTGTACTATGCCCTTGAGTTGGGTTAAGGTGGGGACCAAGTGGGAGGTTGGCCCCAGATTGATCCGGCAGAGTCAGAAGATGATAGAGTAGATCCACAAATGACTCCGCACTGTCAGGAGCGGGCAGAAGAGTTATGATGGTCAGAAATGCAGAGAGGAGCAGTTCGAGGTTGGAGATCACGTCTTTCTCTGCGTTTCGCCCATGAATGGCCTACAGCGTTTTGGGGTGAAGGGGAAACTTGCGCCGAGGTTTGTAAGGCCCTTTGAGGTCCTGGAGCGGGTAGGACCCGTTGCTTACCGGCTTACCCTTCCCCCCACCTTTCTGAAGTGCACGACGTGTTCCACGTGTCCAACCTCAGGAAGTATGTCGCCGATCCAAGTCACATCCTTAGCCACGAGTGTCGAGGTAGGTGACGACCTGACCTACCTTGAGAGACCAGTGCAAATACTAAACAGGGCCGTCCAGAGTCTAAGACGAAAGCAGGTACCCTTGGTGAAGGTTTTGTGGAGAAGCCAGCGATACAAGGAGGCTACCTGGGAGCATGAGGCGGCGATGCGAGGTGGTACCCAGAGCTTTTCGAGGGTACGTCTTTTCAGACCGACTTCGGTCATCTTTAAGTTTGTTATGCGTTTTATATTCCTCTTTCCGCACCCTAGCTAGCTTAAGTTTCGGGGACGAAACTTCCTTTAAGTTTGTTATGATGTAAAGACCCATCCTGGTTTTAGCCTTTTAAGACGTCTGAAGTGCCAGTCAGATGTCTGGACCCCTTCCCAGACATTTGGAAATTGAAAAATCTGTACGCACCCTACGTTCTGCTTGCAGGCGGTGCGCAGACTCTTCTTCTCTCTCCTTCCTTCTTCTTTTCCCCTGCTGAACCCCAACCCCTCGACTATAAAAGACCACCCCCAACTTCTCCTCTCCACTACACCACTACCACCACACCCCCCACTCCACTGCCGTGAGCAAGGGCGCACGAGAGAGAGTGCCAGAACGAGGAGGAGCATCCGTGAGGAGGAGAGGGCTGAGGTAGAGAGCTTCGCGAAAGCTCGTCAGAGGCTCGAACGACCACCGTGGCACGTGCGGGAGTAGGAGGACATTGGAGTGTCGTCCTCGACCTTTTGCAGCAATTGGGGTTGCAGCGGAGCGAAAGGAGCCACGGCAGAGCGGCGAGAAGCGCAATAGCGCGATCTAATACTAGAATTTTTCCAACATCAGACATCCGAAGTGTCTTCCGGACGATTGGCTGGACGTCTGGCGTCGACACTAGACGTCTAAAACCATCTGTACAGCGAAGGTACGTCTTCTTTGTAGTTACGGCCATGCAGGCCGCACTGCAGTTGATTCGGTTTAGCCTAAATTGGGTGCTGCACTATCATGCGCAGGAGCAGCCTTGGGAAGGTGCGCGAAACGCATTCCCACGCACTTTCGGACGTCTGGACCGCTTTCCAGACAACCGGAGGCGTTCCCAGACGATCGGAGGACTAGTCAGACGTCTGGAACTGTTTTGAGATGGTCACGAACAAGTCCTGGACATCTGAGGTCACCGCAGGAGCTTGAGGTGAGTCTCTATGACTTTTAAGACGTCTGGACTTGTTTCCAGACGTCTAATTTGGGTCTGCAGACACGTTTTTGATCCGTTTAGGGTCTAATCGGGATCCGTTTTACGCAAATGAAATATCTGTGACTTCCTTGTGAGTTTCTCTACGTATTAGAAGCCTTTATACACTATTATGAACCTTCCATTGTGAAGTGTTCCTTGGTGTAGGACTTCAACCTGTTGCATGTCTGGGGCATGCAGAGGCACGTAGGCTTGCAGTTCGAGCCCCAGTACTCTCGGATTGTCTGGTAGAGTGGTCCCCCTACTATACTTATTAAATATGGATGCATCTATGAAAATTAGACAACTAGAAACCTAGGATGTGGCATGAACCATAGGACGAGAAATTATTGAACCAATTGTTTGCGCAATTGAAATTGTATTTATATATGAATGAGCTAGATTGTTAGCAACTACCAGTAAATAAGTATGAGCTGTCTGAGATAACTAAACAGTTACCTGTAATATCACTTGTTGCATGTATTAGATTGTGGAAATACGAGCTGTCTGTGATAAACGAGAACTGAATTGTGAATGATGAAACCGGGATTGGAATAATATGTGAACATAAGCATGAACCCTACGGGGAGTTAGGAGTAGAGCTCCTGTGGTTAGATGGAAAAGTCTGTAATGTGGATGGGAAGTGCGCTGGCTTTAGAGTACGTGGTACCAAGGAGAGCGACTGTCCCCTTTTAGTGTAGAGCGGAGCTAGCCGCCCTTGAGTTGGGAACCGGGGTTACCGTTGGCCACTCTACACCGACTTCTGTTGGCCCTCGCGTACACGGTACCGAGGCGAGCTACAAATGTAGGGAGGGAGCTAGCCACCCCATGGGGCCCGGGGTTCAGCTAGCCACCGTACGCCGACTTGTTAGGTCCTCTGGGCAAACCGGAGTAGTCGGACGAGGGTGCACGTATTGTGGAGGGGCAAGACCCCTGTTTGGTTTGGAGGGGCTAGACCTCAGTTTCTTAGAAGGCTAGGCCCTATGCTTTACCCTGCTATACTTTGGGCGTACCCACTAACGGAAACGACTGACTGCATGCCAGTGTGGGGCAGCTACCCGTGCACTTATTACGCGCGCCGTTGTCACCGCTACGTCTGTCAGTAACCTCAGGGTGGTTGACTAGGTATAGGACTGCCACGGGGGACTCTCCCGGCCAGGAGAGCACCACGTGTACCTTCTACTCTTCGGAAAAGACTGCAATCAAGATCGTTCCCACGAGGAACATGCAAGATCAAGAAAGAAATCTGAAAGTAAACCAATGGGGTGAAAAGAAATTACCTGTAAAATAAATAACTGGAAAAGGATAAATATACCTGCTAGTTTTTACTGGTTTAGATAGTTTGGTTACCACTCTACTCAGCATTCGCTAACTCCGTTTTCTCATAACACTATTTAGGTCCAAGAGTTGAGCAGCCCGAGCTACCGGCTGCCAAGGGTGCTAGGCCCAGCCGTAGTTTTTAGTACTTTTGTTGTACTCTCTTTTTTGCTATTGTGAGTTTCAGACTTTTTGTTACTGTCCCTGTTATTGTTGCTTTTGTTCTACTTTTCATGTTGTGGTGGTATATAATGAACTAGGAGCTTTTACTTTCCTTTACTACTTATACACTTTTACTATCAGTTACATTGCATAGTGAATGTGGTTTATTTTCCTACTTTTTTGTTATTTCTTGTTGGACGACTGGATCTTGGGATTAGTCGATGTGAGCCGGTCTCGGGTTCTATAGGGGTTCGGGAACCGGGTCGTAACAATACAACAATCAGACGTGTTAAAAGTTAAGATCAAACGTCTAATTTACAGATGGGACGTCTAATTAGGTTATCCGATGGCTACTTTGGTTTTCTAAGTACTACAAGAGTTGTCTAAGTGTCTTAGGGTTTAGAAGGTGTTCCTAAGACTATAGTTTAGGTAACCTTGATGCTCTTTAACAAGCATCAAAGAAAATGAAAGAGCAACACAAATAAAGATACAAAGAATAAGATATAAGGAAATTTGTCTTATTCTTGTCTTCACGCTTTCGCTCCTCGCGAAGCTCTTTCTCCTTCAAGCTCCTCCAATCTGCCATTGATGCGAGCTCTTCACACTTGTATCCATTTGCAATTATCCTAAAATCTTAAACTCAAATGCAAATGTTAAACACACAAGTGTTTTGTTATCATCAAAATTAACGATCGTGATGCTCTTGCACCAACATGGTCATCAATTCAAGTGAACTTTTCGTGACCATCTTCGAAAAGTATGCTGGTTCCTGAAGTTGATGAAAAAGGTCATCAATTCAAGGTAATGGGTACTTGATCTTAACGATAACCTAGTTTTGTTGTCTAAAATCAATACAGAGTTTGAGTGACTTGTCTTTCTTCCCTGTGAATCAGATGGGTGCACCCGAAGGAAATATGGTCAGGCATATAAAGCCTCTCTCCAACAACCCCTACAACCGAAATTTCAGCTCTCTGAGTTCAACTAATGACATTCTATATGGAGTCATTGAGATCAGTTATGTGTCTACCACCAAATTAATAGCAATCTTTATCTCTCTATTAGGTGCTAAACTCGGTAAACACTCAAGGAAAACATTAAGAAATTCCCAGACCATTGGAACTTCCTCCAATGTCTTCCCCCACTAGTGGTGCAATGCTGTTTCTTACTTTTGGCGGTGTTATAACGATTAAGTCATTATAGTATATTACAAAAAAAAAACAGTCACCGATTTATAATTTATTACTCGAAATTAAAAGTTTCCAGAGTTCGAACTCAGAGAGCACATGTCAGTCTAGTAACATAAAGGTTCACAATTTGTTACAAAAAGAATAAGAGAGAGAGAGTGGGCAAAAGTTCTCTTTTTCTTGGCTTCTTCTTCTCTCTTCTATTCTTCAGTCTGCCTTCTCTTCTTTAGGCAGCTTATGTGTCTTCTTCTTTCTTCTTTTCCTCTGTTGCGGCTTTTCTTTTCTCTTCCTTTTTTCTGCTGCTGCTTCTTCTTTCTTTTTCTTCTTTTCTTTGTTGCGGCTGCCTCTTCTTCTTTCTTCTTCTTCTTCTTTTCCTTGCTGCAGCTGCCTCTTCTTCTTTCTTCATTCTACTACGTCTTCTTCTTTCTTCAGCAACTCCTTCCTTCTTCTTCCTTCTTCTGTTCTTTTTCTTCTCTTCTTCTCTTCTTTTTCTTATCTCTTTTCTTCCCTGATCCGGACATCTGATTCTCTGTGTTGGACGCCTTATCGGCACTATTGCTACAGTGCCTCCTTATTCTCTTTAGTTTGTTGTCTTCTTTTCTTCTTCAGCGTATTCCTCTTCTTTTTCTTTGCTGCAGCATCTCCTTCACCATCTTCTTTTTCTCTGCTGCAGGAGCTCTGCGGCTAAGTCCTCGCTACCCGCTCTACCTCTTCTTCTTCTTCCTCACATGTTCCCTGCACACACGCAATGCAAAATCTACCCCTACCCTTTCCCGTGTCTCTCTCTCTCTGAATCTCTCTTTAGTACGCTCTCTCAGAACTGGGTAATATGGTCGGGTCGCGTGCCGGGGTCCAAACGCACCGGCGTGGGTGTGGTGCACGAGGAGTGCTCAGGAGTGGGGTGATCGGGTCACGGGTCAGATCCGCGTGGGCAGTGCCACGGACGAGACCCGGTGGATAGGTGAGGAGGGACCTCACTCCAGTGATTCGAGGCGAATAGCCTCTGCGACTTTTTCAATTTATATGTGGGTGTGTGCCCACACACTTCCGAGGTGGGACTAAAGTCCTACCTCCGATCTCGGGCGTCTACGGGAGTAAGAGTCTTCCAATTGGGGCGGCAGTAGAGGCCTGCAACCTCAATTGAAGTCCTGAGTGCGTGCGCAAGCAAATTCCGCGTGACCTGGGACCTGTTGCCTGGGACGGGAGACTTGGCTAAAGCTCCCAAGCAAGCATCACTTGCTCGACAATGGTGGCGAGCACCTGGGTCCTGAAATCACTGAAACGGCCTTGCGGCCACGTTAAAAGGCTCAGGGAGGTTCGCCCAGGTGTGGTTAGTGCGCAGCAGTGGTCGGCGAGACGCGAGAGTGCCTGTGGCCATGCGCTTAGGGCACACTGCGTGCGTGAGAGTGGGTGTGTTAGGGGGGTGTTCTGGAGGTGCGACGTGGTGAATGGAGGGTGGATTTGGTGTCAGCGAGGTGTCGCGGTCTTACGGGGTAGCTGGAGAGGCGGATGGAGGCGTGGAGTGGTGAAAACGCCTCGCCGGAGGGCGGCCGGAGATGGAGAAGGTGGTGATGGACAGTGCTGGTCGGTGGGTTGAAATAGCAAATTAAGAAGGGGGAAATAACAAAGAGAGTAAGGGGAAGACTTTCACCTACTTTAATTGACGAAAGGGGGGACGGAGGCGTTCAGCGCATGCCTGCCGACGTCGGAGACGAAGGTGCCCAGAGGGGGGTAACGGCGACGAGGAGGGGGTTCTGGAAGGCGCCAGCTGGTGCGGCCTGACGTGGGAGGATGAGGTGTAGTGAACTCTACTGCAGGTATGGAAGCAGAGCGACGAAAGGAGGACGAAGGGCCACCGGAGCCTGCGGGCGTTTGACCATAGGAGGAGGAGATGAAGTTGGAGGGAATTCATCGGCCAAATCAGGCTTGCCCTGAACGGAGAGCCCTGCCTTTCCTTTTATAGCAGCTGGCAGGAGGAGATTCTCGAGGATAAATAGTGGAGAGCATGCCGGAGTTGGCCGGAGATGGAGACCCATTCCTCTCGTGCGTTCGCACGAGAGGAGTGGGCAATGGCAGGGGGTTCCTGCAAAAGAGGACGCAAGGAACCCCCCTTTCATTCCTGAGAGCGGCCCCCATACCCTGCGCGACGCCATCCTCCGAGCAAGTTCGTCGAAGGTATGGGCGCCTGCGTGGGGTGGCAGAGGGGCCGTTCTGTAAAGAACCAAAGAGAAGATGGGGCGCAAAATGCAAGGGTTCAGAAAGATAAGGGTCGAAAAGTAATTCAAGAAGACCAATTTGTAAAGTAGGTCAAGATGGCCTTCCCTTAGGACCACATTTTGGTATAAACCTAATTTTGACCTAAAGAATATAATGGTGAGGTTTGATTTTCGGTTTGACTACGTTTGACTAGTCAATTTGCATAAAAACCCAAATTAGGTCAAAAATTGGGTACGATTCTCAATTTAGGTCAAGATAGGTTCCAAAGGCCAAATTGAAGGTTCTAAAACCTAGGGAATATTTTTCCATGAATTTTAGGGGATTTAGTTGATTTTTATCCTACCTGAAACCTCGTGAATTAAAGAGAGTTTGTTTCAGGGTTACAGAATGTCATTTAATTCCAAAAAGTTGCTATAACTCTTTTCGGATCAGGTCATCCCACTTTCTCTCTTATTATTCCCATTTGACCTATGTTTAGAAACTTAGACACCCCGTCTGTGTACTGCATTGGTAAAATTACAGTTTTACCCCTTGTGAATTATTTTATTCTTAAATTTAGAATTCTCTAATTTAGGCTTTTCCTTAAGTTTTGTAGGAGCTTTGGTACATTTATTTGGATCAAAATGTGCTGGTTAGGGTCCATGATGAGACTCTCATCACCGACCCTTTCAAAGCAGTTTTAATGAAGGCAAGATATCTAATGCATCCACTAGACAAAAAGCCTAATTGTTACGACCCGATTCCCGGATCCCTAAAGGACATGAGACTGACTCGCCTCGACTAATCCCAAGACCTAGTGTTGAGACCCGTGTTGTTCAAAACTTTTAAGACGTCTAGACTGTGGGTCAAACGTCTGGACACCTTCCTAAACGTCTGGAAATCGAAAATTTTGAGTACGAGCTCATGTCTGCGCATGTGCTGCACGCAGACAGTACACTCCCCCCCGTTTCCCTCTTCTTCTCTCTCCTTCCGCCCTAGCAAAACCCTAAACCCACACCCTTATAAAGCCCCCTCCTCTCTTTCGTTCCATCCCACTTCCCAGCCACCTTCCTCCTCTTCAGCGAGAGCAGCAGAGTAGTGAGAGCGCGGGACTGGCGAGAGAAGGAGAGGAGGAGCAGCGTGAGTGGGAGAGGAGTTGCGCTTGCGAGCTTACATGGGAGCTCGCCGATGAGCGCACGACCAGAGAGGCGCTCGCGCGAGATGGAGGAGTGCGTCGGGGAGGTCCTCCCCGATACTGCTGCAGCTAGAGGTGCAGGCGAGAGGGCGCACCGTGGCCACGTGCGGCATGAGACGACGGAAGCAAGTTCTAGTTCGGGGTTTTTCCCAGAATCAGATGTCTGGAGTGACATTCGGACGACGTAGCCGACGTTTGGAGGAGGTTCCCGACATCTGAGGAGTAGACTTCGTGAAGGTACGTCTTCTTTGCGGATACAGCCATGCAGGACGCTTCGCCGAGGCACTGTTGCATGCCTTTTTTAGGAGATTTGGTGGATTTCGTGCAAGCTTCGCTTCGGGAAGGCACGTGACATGCCCTCCCATGCAATTCGGACATCTGGGCGGCATACCAGATGACGTAAAGCGCTTCTAGACGTCCGGAGAGGTGGTCGGACGTCTAGAACTGGGTCCAGATAGTCCAAAGGAGTTCCTGGATGTCTGAGGAGTGGCACAGGACTTGAGGTATGGCATTGGACACTTTTAAGGCGTATGGCAGTTGTTCTAGACATCTGATTTGAGTCAGAAACATGATTTTTGACTTGTTTAGGTCCGTTTGAGGTTCGTTTTCCGCAATTAAGATACCGATGTTTTTCGTATAAATTCCTCTACTTGTTAGAAGACTTTCTATACTTTTCTTAGTGTTCTCTTGTGATTGATCCTTGTGATAGAACTTTGTTCCGTTGCGGGTTCGGGGCTTGCTGAGGCAAGTGAGTCTGCTGTTCAAGCCCCCACTACTCTTGGGTTTACTAGTAGAGTGGCTTCCCCTTAATTTAATTACAACCTAAATTCATCTGTGGAATGAATGAATAAAACCTAGGATATGGCATGAATCCTAAGACTAGAAATACTGGAATGTCTCTATTGAATGAATGGATTGCAGTCTTGAATGAGTAGATAGAATGATAAACTTTGCCTATAAATGAATAACAATTGCCTACGAAATATGTAGTATTTGTGCTAGTTAACTGTTGAATGTAACTTTCTTGTCACACACGTGAAATGACATAATATGAGTTGCATGTATATAATTTGGAAATGGAAAGGTGAATGTTGGAAACACTAGCTACCTGTGAATAACCTGAATATGGAAATGTGAACGATAGAATTACAATTTGCATGCGTATAACCTGAGAATAGAAATAAAAATGATGAAACCTGGTATGGAATGGCCTGAGGAATATGAGCATGAACCCTACGGGGAATTAGGAGTACAGCTCCTGGAAATAAATGGAATGGAACTGGAAATGTGAGTGGGGAAGTGAGCTAGCCCTTGAGTACGGAGCACCAAAGAGAGCGACTGTCTCCCTATTTAGTGTAGAGAGAAGCTAGCCACACTTGGGTTGGGACCCGGGGTTAGGATTGGCCACTCTGTACCAACTTCTTAGCCGTCGCGTACACAGTGCCGGGGAGAGCTACTAGTGTAGGGAGAGAGCTAGCCACCCCACCGGACCTGGGGTTCAGCTAGCCTCCCTACACCGACTTGTTAGGCCCACTGAGCAAACCAAGGTAGTCAGGCGAGGGTGCGCGGACTGTGGAGGGGCGAGACCCTTGTTTGGTTCTTAGGGGCTAGACCCCTATTACTGAGAGGGCTAGGCCCTATACTGGTCCCGTGTTGTGCTTTGAGCGCACCCGCTAACGGAAATGACTGACCGCGTGCCAGTGCGGGGTAGCTACCCGTGCACTTATCGCTCGTGTCGTAGTCACCGTTATACCTGTTCCTGACCTTGGGGTGGCTGACTGGGCGTAGGACCACCACGGGGGACTCTCCCGGCAAAGAGAGCACCACGTGCGACTTCTACTCCTCGGAAAAGACTGCAATCAAGATCGTTCCCACGAGAAACATTCGAGATTAAGAAACAGACCTGATAAATAAACTAAGTGGTGAAAAATAATTAGTTAAAGAAAGTAATTAAAAAAGAACAGCTACTTGTCCACCTTTACTGTTTAGTTAGTTGGTTGCCACTCTACTCAGCGTTCGCTGATGTTTTGTACTCATAACCCCTTTTCAGGTCCAGGTGTTGAGCAGCCAGAGCCTACGGCTGCAGAGGGTGCTGGGCCTAGTAGAGCCCAGTAGTTGTAGCTTCTTGTTGTACTCATTTTCTGTTGTAAAGAGTAGTTTCTTGCACCTCTGTACTCTTACATTATGTACCTTATATTCTTGTACCTATTTACTTTTCTATTGTTGTGGTGGTATGTACTGTAGTAGTTTACTTATTTACTGCTGTACTTTTGTTACTATTAGTTGCTTGGCAAAGTGAATGTGGTTTACTTTCCTGGTTTTTGGTTACTTTCTCGTTGGACGACTGGGTCTTGGGATCAGTCAAGTCGGTCTGGTCTCGTGCCCTGTAGGGATTCGAGAATCGAGTCGTAACACCTAATCATCCAACAAGAAATAACCCAAAGCAAAAAAGTAGACCACACGCACATATGCAATATAACAAAACAAAAGAAACGTACAAAGCAGTAAAGGAAAATAAATCTGTTGTTTCAGTACATACTACCACAACAACAATAACAACGAAAAGCGGAAGTAAACAGTACGATCGGACTCCTACTTTTGGATCGCGGCTTACGCTTGGGTGTACACACGTCTTTCAGAAATCGTGCATAAGCCGGTTTGTGGTGGATTGTATCCATCAAGGGGATGTTTATTTGGACCTGTTCAAAGAGCTTAACCAGATCCTCCTCAGGAGCCACGGGTTTGGTTATCCCTTTTCCCTTTGTCAAGGCCTCAGGAAATGGAACCCTAGTTGGTTCTTCTAGAATCGGTCCAGGTTCCTGATCTGGGATAGGGGCATCCTGGATAACTATCCTAGGGCTTGTGTTACTACCTAGCTTGGAGTGGTTTGGATAAGATGGGTCTTGGGTTGCATTACCACTACGAGTTGTTACGGAGTTTAATCCTGCCTAGTTTTGGTTTGGGTTTGGTAAGATGGGTGGCTGCTACTAAAATCCCGTATAAGATGTCAAAACTTTCATCCCGTTGGGTGATAGAATAGAAGGGGCCTGATAAATCATATGTGCATGGCCTAGATTTGGGTTCATAACGCGCCTCTGGGTCGACACGTTATTTAGGTTTGGGAAAGGTTGCGAAGGAAGGGTGCGAGCTTGGCGGGAATTCGCCATCTAGGTGAGTTGATTGCGAACCTCTGTGATCTCATCCTCGTGCTGTTTCTGCATTGCCGCATTCATCTTTTGAATGTCAGCCAGAGCTTGAAGGATAAGAGTTTTTTTTATCCTGGTTTGGCCCAGATTGACAGGTGGGATTGGGCCGAGGCAGAGGCGGCTGATATGACGAGGAGCTTGTGGACGGGGTTGATAACGTGGTCTTTGATTCTGAGAATTCCCCGCCTACTGGAAGTTGGGATGATTTCGCCATCCAGGGTTGTAGGTATTGGAGAATGGGTATTCTGGATGGCGTTGAGGTCCTCGCAGGTCTGAGGAGCCTCAGGAAAATCAGAGTACGAGGGTTCCGAGTTCCCACAACTAGAATAGAGTGGATCGGAGGTCCCTCCGGTCCGGGAGTCAGACGGGGGTGGATACAGGTCCATCCTATGAGAAGATCGGTGATAAATGTTTTGCATAGTTTCCCTCGCGAGAGGTGGCTGTGCGAAAGAGTTCTGCACAGAGGTGGCTCGCTGCAGATGCCGAGTCAGCTCGTCCACCTTCTTCTCAATGATAGAGACATTGTCCAACCGATTGGCCATTAGTTCCAAGTCGATGGATGTGGACAGGTCTTGCATCTCAAGTGCTCCCCTAAGATTCGTCGATGCGTGGCCATTCATCCGGTCGAATAAACCCATGGAGTCATTATTGATGGAGTTCTCGCACATATTTTCGAGAATCTCCCACACCATGTCCTCATGTTGACCCATGATGTTTCCTCCGCAAGTTGCATTGACGAATAATCGAATGTCTTTATGGAGTCCCTGGTAAAAATTCTGGACTTGGTCCCATTTAGGAACTCTGTGATGGGGCACTTTCGCATGAGATCCAAGAATTGATCCCATGCCTTATGAAGAGGTTCTCCCGATTGTTGAGTGAAATGAGTGATCTGGTGGCGCAAGGCATTTGTTTGGCCAACGGGGAAGAACTTCTTCAAAAATTCGGACTATAGTTCATCCCAAGTGTTGATCGGATCAGTTTGAGTTTGGTACCAATGAGCAGCCTTGTCCATGAGAGAGATAAAAAACATCTTCATGAGTAGAATATTCCGGTTTTATGCATCTGACCCAAAGTTTGGGCCAGATGCTTGAGTTACTTAATGTGCTGGAATGGATCATCGGAGTTAAGCCCATGGAATTTTGCTATGGCATGAATCATATTGGGCTTGAGTTCAGAATCAGGACCTCCAGTTGGGATTCGAACTCGAGGCTCGATTGCCACCGGAGTGGGATTATAGTGATCTCGCATTATAGGACGCTGCGATGGGTTTACAAAGTTTTGGAAGAGATCATTTAGGTGCTGAAGATGGTGCTCATGGTTGTTCTCTTCTTCAATGGGTTGTGCCATGATGGAAGAAGAAAGAGAACTTGGTTCTGAATCAGAGGAAAAATCTATGTGGTGGGGTTGCTACACAAACAAGGGTGTTGAGGCTTGGCCTCTGCGGGAGTGAATTTCTAAAGGAGGTCTTAAGGATGGTCTTAAGGACCACATACCAAACATGCACCGAAGGGTTTGATGAGATCAGAATGTGCTGGACCCAATCAAGACACCCAAAAAATGTTGGGTGACTAAAGAGGTTCGGAGTGGATGATATCACTTAGTCAGAAAGGCTGTCCACCTGAGAAATACCTGGGCAACCAAAGAGGGAAAGTCCCGCAAAGACCCCTACACGGTAGAGCGTCCCTACAGGTTACAGGGTTTCCCTCACCCGACCTCTCTTGTCACTAAGATTCCAGGTAGACCAGAATGGGGACCTTGACCACTTAAGTCTACCTTTTTTTAATTAAGATCAAGGTGCCTAGGGTTCCACTTGAACTTTAGGTCTTTTAAGTGCAAAAAGTGACCAAATTTTAAAGTTGGTTGATCCAAAGGATCAACTTCACCTCTTTGTTCCTTTGAGAGCTTTTAGGTCCTTTCTGGGTTCAAGTGAATTAAGAGCTTGATTTTCTTAGGATTTCTCTTGGATAAATCTCTTCAAACAAGCTTAGGCACACCTCTTTTTGAAACTTCCGATTCTTTGCTTAAGAGAAAATGTGTCTCTAAAACCCTAGACAGAAATCCTTAGGTTGGCCCTATTTAGTTCAATTTAATTGCCTAAAAAATGGTATCTAGGGCTCAATCAAGAAGGTTTTAGCCCTAGTTACCTTAATTGGATGTGCAATTCAAAATGTACTGAAATGAAAATCAAGCAACTTTGGTGAATTACTAAATATGGAAGCAGGGAGCCCTAGATTGGTTTTTCTTTGTTTTTCCTTTTCAGACTTTGAGCGGATTAAGAGGGAGGGTAAATGAAAGTTTACCTGTTCCTTGGTGTGATTGTTGTGCAGCTGCTTTTCTTTTTTTTTCTTCCCCTGCGCCAAACATAGCAAAAGAGAGAGATTAAGTCAGTACTGAATCAGAGGTTGTGATCAAAGTTTCTAAAATGCTCGTTGCTCCCCAGAAGTAGCGCCAAAATGTTGACAGGGCGAGATCAGGGTTTTAAAAAGATGTTGTGTTGTAGTATAAATGAAATCGCCTTGAAAACAAATGAGAATTTTATTACTCGAAAACCTAAGTATCCGAGGTCGAACACAGGGAGCAAATTAGCCTTTAAAAACTAAGATCACAACTTAAAATTTAATAAAATGTAATGACAAATCAAATTATCAAGCAATAAAAATGGTTTCAATGTACATAGAAGCTCAAAAAATGTAAAGATGGATGTCTGATGTAAAAAATCAGACATCTTAAGTCTTTGATGATACGGTGCAGAGCTTCTTTTTAACTCTTTCTGTTTTTTCTTTCTCTGTTCTTTTTCTTATGATTTCTGATTTCTCCTTTCTTTGCTTCTGATTCCTTTTCCCTTCTGCCTTTTTTTCTCTGCGGCCACTCTTCCTTTTCTTCTTTTCTTCTTTATCTTCTCTTGGCTTCAGTTTCTTCTTTGCCTTTGATTCTCTGCTTGGCCGTACCTGTGCTTCCTTCTTCCTTCTACTTTCAGCCCTTGGCTTCTCCTTCTGCCTTCAAGTCTTTCTTCCTTCTTCAACCTCTGCTTCTGCGGCTAAGTCCTTCCTTCTCCTTCCTTACCCGCACTTGCCTTCAGCTTCTAAGTCCTTCTTTCCTCAAGCATCTGCCCTTAGCTTGCCTTCGCTTCCTCAACTCCTTCTTCCTTTCCCAGCACAGCACAGAGCAAAACCTACCCCTACCCTCCCCCGTGTCGCTCTCTCTCTCTCTCTATTTCTCTCTTCGCTCTCCCAGAGCCAGCCAATCGGGTATACGAGTCGAGTTATGCGCACCTTGGTCCAAGCGCACCGGCGTGGGTGGTGCGCGAGG
Source organism: Thalassia testudinum (assembly GCA_037157565.1). Classification (NCBI taxonomy): domain Eukaryota; kingdom Viridiplantae; phylum Streptophyta; class Magnoliopsida; order Alismatales; family Hydrocharitaceae; genus Thalassia; species Thalassia testudinum. The sequence continues at coordinate 83,174,463 of JAZHRO010000024.1, forward strand.
AGTGCAGGGTAAACGGGTCGGCTTGGTCTCCGTAGGTGTGGGTCGCGGACGAGGCCGGGACGAGGGCGTGGGCGAGGGACCTCACCCCGTGTTACTTGAGGCACTAAGAAGAAAACACAAAAACAATAAAAATGACTCACCTGCGCCTACCATTTCCGAGGTGGGACTAAAGTCCCACCCGCTTCTTCGTACGCTTGCAGGAAGGAGTCTTGTCCAATTGAGGCAGCTGCAGTCGCTGATGCCTCTGATTACCAGGTGCAAAAGGTTCGCAGGAGGGTTCCGCGCACGTGGGATGCTACTGCCTGGAGTGGGATGACCTGGAGCACGCAAGCTTGCTGCTTCACGCCTTCGCTAATGGCGGCGGAGGCTCAAACCTAAAATGCACAAATATGTCCTCGGGGCCCTGTCAAATGCCTTGGGAAGCTTCGCCATGTCACGACGAAGGTGAGACGGTGGGTGGCTGGCCATGGGACGGCCTAGGCATGCATGCCTAGGTTGCTCTATGGCCGTGAAGGTGCGTGTATCGGGTGAGGGTGTAGGGCGTGTGTGGCGGTTGGTGAAGGGGCGGACGATGATCAGTGAGTGATGGTGAAGGTGATGAGGTAGGTGGCAAGGCGTGTGGAGTGGGGGAGTGACGGATTCGCCTTGCCGGTGGTCGGCCGAAGATGAGGGAGACAGAAGTGGATAGTGGCTATCAAGGGGTATTTTACAATATTGAATGAGGGAAAATGATGAGTAGGAGAAGGGGACTTATCTGCGAATAGCTAGACGAAGGGGAGGCAGAGGGGACGAGTAGAGCGTATGTGCCGTCGTCGAGGAAGAAGGCCCTGAGGTGAGGATGACAGCGACGAGGAAGGGGTCGGAGAGGCACGCGCGGGTATGGCGCAACGTGGAGGAGCATGGCGAAGATAACTCTGCCACTGGTATTGTGGTAGAGCGACGAGAGGAGGCAGGAGGGATCACCGGAGCTTGCGAGCAGTTGACCGAAGAAGAGGGAGGAAGAAATTTGGGGGAATTCTCAAACCAATACAAGCTTGGAAGATGTGGCTAGGACAGGGGGTTCTTCTATAGTTGCTGGCTGAGGTCCTTATGCTTGGAAGGCAATCTTCCAAGCGCAATGATCTCGCCGGAGATGGAAGGTGTGAATGATACCCAATCCTCTCGAGCGTTCGCATGAGAGGTTGGGTGCAAATCCGATCTTGGGATCCTGTTCAGATGGTAGAGAAATCCTCAGAGAATCTCCTTTCCAAACCTGGGAGGAGATCTCTGAGGATTCAGGGAGAAATCCTCCTCAAATCCTAGCTAGAGTAGGATTCCTCTGCTGTAATGGTGGAGGGACCTGAATGCAAAGAGTGGCTAGCAAGATAGGGGGATCTGCGTAAGGGTTTTCAAATGTTAGGGGCCAGAATGTAATTGGGTGGACTATTTTGCAAAGTAGGTCAACGTGACCTTCCCATAGGCCTAAATTTTGGTGCAAATCTAATTCGGACCTAAGGAATCCAATGGTGAAGTTCTATTTTAGGTTTGATACACAAAAACCCAAATTAGGTCAAATACTAAGCTAGGATCCCTATTAAGGTCAAAATAGGTTCCAAAGGTCAAATTGAAGGTTCTAAACCCTAGGGGATATTTTTCCATGAATTTTAGAGGGTTTAGTAGATTTTTATCCTGCCCAGATCCTTTTGAAATTAAGCGGATTTATTTTAAGGTTATAGAATGTCATTTAATTCCCAAATCTCACAATAATCTTTTTCTGACTGAATCATCCCACTTTTCCTCTTATTAAGTCCAATTGACCTATGTTTAGACCCTGGGAAATCCCGTTGATGTACTGCAACAGTAAAATTACAGTAATCCCTTGAATTAGGCCTTCCTTTAGGTTATGTAGGAGCTTTTGTTCACTTTCTCAGGTCAAAATGAGCTAGTTAGGGCTCATGATAAAGTTCTCATCATTTGGACTCCACTCCAGACGTCTGATACTGAAAAACTTCCAATACCAGGAACTCCTCACAGCTCTCTCCGGTCACTCCGCCTCACGCCGCTGTAGAGGGCCGGGAGGTCACCTCCTGAGCCCTCTCCTTCTCCCACACGCACCCGCCGGTGGCCGTGTGAGCTCTGCCGAGCTTCCAACGAAGCTCCTCCAACCTTAGGCCTCCTCCTCCTTCTGCACTCTCCTCCTTCCTCCCCCGCTCTCCTCGCTCGCCCCTTCTCGGCGCTCCCGCACAAGCACTGAAGGTGGTGGTAGTTGGTGTGTGGAGCAGAGAGGAGATAGGAGGGGGTCTAAATAGGAGCTGTGGGGTTTAGGGTTTGGGGAAGAATGCGGAAGGGAGAGAGAACAAGACGGTCTCTATGCACCGCCCGCGTGCAAAGCTCAAAGTACAGTACAAAAATTTTACTTCCAGACGTCCGGGAACGGGTCCAGACATCTGGACAGACGTTTGACTGAGACTCCAGATGTCTTAGAAGGCTAAAAAGTAATGGGTGCTTACACTAATCGTCTTTAGGGCAAACACAACTCAAATAGGCATCTCTTCTCATTCCTAGAACTCAAATGAAAACTCATTTGGAAGAGTGAAGACAACATGCTAATCAAAATAATCAAAAAATGTGTGATATCTAATGTGCAACTCATTAACCATCACAATAAAGCATTGTTAATGGATTTTGTCCCTGGCAACGATGTTAAAATTATGATTGTCGACGATTGGATCACACTAAAAATGGTATTTTAGACGTCATTGTTGTAGTATATGTTGCAAATGCAAACCAATGTTGCGTCAAATTTTTTTTACTTAATTTTTACTGGTTTATTCTAGGTCGTTCACTAGGTGGCAGTCATTGATATACATCACTCACTGAGTTCACAGATATTCTTTAATTCCAAAAATGTTCATTTTATTTATAAAAATAAATGAAAGAATCAAATAACTGCTTGAATTGGTTAATTATGTGCAAAAGATTGAATAAAAATACATTGCAATGCTTGAAAACATTTATACACAAACACGCATCAAAACTATGTATAACGACTTTATGTTAATTATTTACACCTAAAATAGATAATACCTAAGTATAGGTACAAAAATAGTTAATAATATCTACTATACTAAATCATTATAGCATACTAATATCTATAGTAACATATATAATATATACGGTAACATATATAAGTGTCGCTAAACCTTAGTAAACTATATACATAACCAAAGGTAAAAACTACTATCTATACTGACATATATATACATAAACAGTCACAGATGAATTTGTCACCAAAGATCTAGTTATTTATATACATATACATGAGCTCAAACATAACTCTATACTAACCATATATTACATATATATACATATACACACACACACACACTATACATACGTATACTTATTTATATTATATTATTTATATACATATATATTATATACTGTATACTTATATATACATACATACACACATACACACACACACAACACACACATATGCACATAAAGGCATAGGGGGGTTCTTCAAGCACTAAGCCAAATTTTCTTCTTCCTTTCTTCTCTTTCTTTTTTAACACATAGAGCTCACTCTCTCTCAAATCAGCTCAATTCAGCTTAAGAATTTGGTTTAATGGGTGGGCGACCTTTTCGAGGGATACACAGCACCCTGGGTAAGGTGGGACCAGAGCCCTACTAGGGCTAGCCTAGTTCTTAATTTGGTTTGTTAAATCTGGTTCAATGCTCATTATTGGGCCCACATAGGCCCACACACAGTGCATGGCCCCCCGCCCATGCACCGCATACAATTTACTCATATGCCATATCAGATTGAGAGAGGAGAGAGCAATGGTTTATTGGTGCTCGACACCATGACAATTGAAGGGTATGAAACACAAAAGCCTTAAGTACAGCATCGCGCACTCTTCAGCGCACAATGTGGCACTAAGTTTGCACCTATCAGGCACTACTGTTCGCATTCTGTGCGTGCCTGATGCATGGGTTTTGACCCTCGATTTGAGGGTCGTAATTTATTTTAAATTAAAAATAAATTGTATGGTTTCAGAGCCCTTGCATAGGGATACATAATTATATAATTTATTTACGTTAATAAGCTATTTAAATATATAATAAAATTTGCTAAAGTTTACAGTTTATATATATTAAATTAGATGTTAATTACTTCGTGTAAATTAGTTAATTAATTATCTATTTGACTTTTCACAGAGTTAGCATACACAATAAATTATTTATTACACATTTTTATTATATTATATAGGCTTTATTTTAATTTATTTACATATAAATAAACTATAAATACTACAATACAGTATAAATCTGATATACATAAGCTGGAAATGCTTAGTATAATATATTACAAGTATACAATATAATTTATCTCAGCATTAACTTAAATTACTAATTTATTTTATTTTAACTTAATAAATTACCTTGTTAACTTAATAACTAAATTATTTACTATAAATACATAATGAAATCAAATCACAGGTATTATATAGTACATATTACATATATAAATTAAGTATGTATAGTATGAGATACAAATATGTACATATAAATAGGTTTATAGATTTACTTAGTTAATATACATTTAGGTTATATAAACTAATATAAAATAATACAATAAGATTATTTATACGTTAAATTACTCTAAATGCTTAATTTAATATATAGAATAAATATACAAGTTATTTATATACATTATATACATATTCTACAATATTTACATATAGCTCAGATTAAATATATATATACAAGTATATACATAGTATACATTGTATTTTTTAGAGTTTTTAGGTATTTTCTTATTTTTATAGGTTATATAAATATAGTAGAGATACAAGATGAGAGAGAAAGAGTGAGATGACTGAGAGAGAGTTGCTTTTGTTGTTTTTCAAGTTAAGTTCTTTTATTAAGTTTCAAGGTATGCTGAATCGTCGGTTGGAATATTCTACCAAGTCGAGGGTTCAAATTACCTTAAAAGTTTTCATACACTTACAAATAAACTTAATCCTAACCATGACACTTCTATTTTATTTTTTGTGATTTTTTAAAGAATTTTATTTATAGACAATGCTGACACAAGCATGACCTTGTAGAGTGTTTCTAAGGGGAGCTTAAGGCCTCGTTTTAAGTTCTAGAGGCTGGAAAAGTGGTATAGCCATTCAACAGTGTCCACCACAACACATTACACATATATGAGTAATTAAATCAAATTTTCATCTCTAATTTCACTAAACTTAAGGGTTGGACAGTTATGCACATTCACAAGTACCTGACAAAGGAATTGAAATAGGATTACAAGCAAAATAAGTTAAATTAAATCCACATCAATACATGAATGCTTAATATAAGATATACACAACACAACACAACAGGTCAGCTTATTTCAACACTCAAAACTCAGCCAAAATTCCGGTTTAGACCAACCAACTTAGACTTACAGTGGTAGCAACACCTGCTGCTGTCAAATTCAGTAGCCACAGCTGCTGTTGCTGATCAGTTGGATAGCAGAACACAAGATTAGCAGCTGGTGTTGCTGCTAAGTAAAATCAGACGTCTTAAATCAGATATTGCTACCATATGGAACTTCAGACCTTAGAGGCTGGATCAAAGGCTCATGAAGTTCATTCCTTCATTAAATCACTTAAAATCAGAGAATAAAAATCCATAAATCCATCAATCTGGCAGTAGAACAGCTGCTTAATTCTGATATGAATCAAATCAGAATTTGATCTCAAAGATTCAATTCTTAGCTGTGGAAATCTCTCAAACAAAATCTGGAAATCATTTAATTCCCTTGTAAATATCAAGCATCCGTAAATCTCCAGATTGAAATCATTTTGAGATAAAAATAATGTTGCCCTGATGTGGACTGCTACTTTGTATTCTCAGATGATCTAATCATCTGATCACCCTGTATACCATTAGTTGGTATGCAGGGTAATCTAATGATCCTATAAAAAAAAATCCCTTGGGTCATTGTTTTGCCTCGAATCAATACAACTAATTCTCCTTGGCCAAAACTACCCAATTTGAAACTCAAATTAGGTAAATACTCATCTGAACATTGAAATAAACTCAAAACGCCACAGAATCCCTGTATCATACCTAATTTATCTCAACAAAAACTCAAATCACTCGAATGAATCCATTTAAAGCAAATTGACTCCAATTGCAAAATTGGATATGAAAATCAATTCTGAAAGACTTGAGCAAATTGGTTCAATTAAAACCAAATCAGAGGGTCTTTGTGAATTTCTGGAGTGAATGGGAGACCACCCAAGTGACTTTCAGCCGTAAAATTGAGATCTAGAAGCCAAGGCTTTAGATCTGAATTTGACCTTAATGGATGGGTGGATGATGAAAAGAATGCGAGGGAAAATTAGAAGTGAATTGCGATGCGTAAGGAAAGTTGCATGCGTCGAAATGGAGGTGGAAAAACACCTCTCTGATCTGAATTGATCAGAGAAGGCCGAGTGGATCTAAGCTAATCTACTCCTACTCTACACTAAATCATCAAACCAGTGAATTCTAACATCTAATCTACTCCTAAATTACTCTGGCTAACACTACAATTAATTTAGAAATCAACAAATCTATCCAACAAAGCAGGAAATCTATCTAAGGAAAGAAGTTGTCCAAGGTCACCAGCCGGTGGCTGATGATAATGAAAGGGGAGAAAACCCTTCAGCTGATGAAGATGTCCAAGAGCCAATGACCGATCGGTAGGAGGCGATTGACAGAGGGAGAGAAATGATCTCTGTAACCAACCACTGAGGATGGGGGGAGGGAAGCTGGGGGAATAGACAAAGGGAACCACTTAGGGGGAGGGAGCGATTAAACACCTAGGGCATGGGTAGTGGGGATGAAGAAAAAGAGGCGCGCGAAGTTTCAATCCAAATCATGGTTGTTGGATGAGATATAAAGGGGAAGGTGAACACAAGCACTGAAGTGTGCGAAGCTTCGATTGGAGCTGGGCCATTAAACCAATAGATCAAGCAATCAGCAACCACAATCTCATGTGTTCTTTGTGGCTACAGCAAACCCAGCGCAGCAGGTGTGTTGATGTTTTTGTGCTGAGGTCCTAATTGGAGAAATGGTAGAACATTTATGTCAAGGACCATAAGTGGTGAGGAAATAATGCAAAGCCGTCCCTAAGTTTTGTAAATAGGACCCAGATGGCTTACAAAGAGGTCCCTAGAAGTTTTTATATGAATGATATGTATGTGAACAAAGGACTTAAACGTAAAACTACTAATGCAAGGTCCTAATGATATGCAACTCCCACCAAGTTTTTATTAAAGCATAATTGAACATTTTAGAAGTTGATTTCACTTTTAATTTGAAGTTTTGAACCCAAATATGTGTTCAATTTGTAATAATCATTTTACATTAATGAGTAGAATATCTCATTTTATGACCTAATTTCATGTTTTTAACACAATTTTAATGTTTTAGGTCTTTTTCACTATTTTCCAGACTTAACCCTTTTCATGTATTAATTGTATAATGTTTAACCTAATTTCTAGCTTAATTTGGACATTTTAGCTATGATAAGCCACACCTCATCAATATCATACTAACCAATACATCCCTAAGATAACATCGAAATCCCACATCAGCACAAGTATCTATTTGGATGGGGGCTTGGGTCGTAACAAAAGTGGTGTGGATAGTGGATTTTGATTACTTAGAAATCGGCAAGGAAACAAATGTCTTAACATGTCAGCAATATATCCATATCCCTAAATGACTCATATTGATATCATAGGAATATCTTTTTCCAGGATATTGGTGTTATATCGCCCGTATCAGTGGGTCTTGATTGTTATCCCTAAATATGATATCAGTGTAGTTAATAGTGGTTCTGTAAAAACATCTTTCGAGACAAGTGTGTTAGGTTTAGGGATCAAAGAACCATACAGAAGATACTAAACATAGTAATTCGTGAGTTGACTCCTGGTGATCTTTGTAATCCACCTTCAAACTTTGGATAGAAACCCAAAGGCTTAGATGGTTTACCAAGAGATTATAAAAGACGTTACATTAAGGAGCTCAATTGGATGGAAGTGCCTTCTATTAAAATGAATATTCCATAAAATAAGCAATATGTCCTTGGTATTGTTGCGTCCATTGAATTATTCTCAAGCTTTAAGTTTTATTGGCTTTGGTTTGCAGTTTTTGACTCTTCTCAAGTATCTTGCCCTTTCCTTTCTTTAATATCTTCCAAATCTTCACTTTCTCTATAATTGGAGGTTTATTCTCCCTCCCTCCATCTCTAGTCTTTGTATATGATTTCTTTTGCGTACAATTACTAATCAACCCTTACCATACATGTGAACAATGCTTGGTTCATGTTTATGCTTATGTTGGCCATTCTAATTAGGCATATATGTAATTAATCCATGCTTATATTTTTTTGGCTTGCCATCACCAATCAACTCATACCATACCTAAAAATTATACTAATGTTTAGCTTATATTTGCTCTTGTATGCCAATTTTTTCATGTTTTGTCTATTTATTTCTTATTGAGGATTTCATAAATAATACACTTCAAATCTTACTTGGCTCATGATTTGTTTTATGCTTTCTTACTAGTGGACTATTAATAGTCCTTATTTTCTATGATTATTAAATGTATGGTTATTGTTCTGTGAGTTCTCATAGTACTTATGAGATTATTACCGTATCTTTTATTGTTCTGTTTGAATGTTATGAATGTAGTATACTTTTATTGTGTAATTTAAAATTTAGCGAACCTTTATAAACATTTCTTCCTATGTATAATAATAATTAAAATTATAATTTTATATGCTATCAATAAAATCATAATTTTGTATTTTGAACCAATCCTGGGATATCGACGATGTATCTTTACTATGCCCCTTTTTTAACTTATCAATTTGGTGTTGATGTCAACATCTAAGACCTTGGTGATTGGAAAATTGTGAGTCGAGGAGATTTAAGTGGAAATTTTTTACCCTTATGATTTTTCACATAAAAATTATGCCTTAATTTGTGATGTAATTCTTTTTATGCAACTTATTTTTCTTAAATTCTTTCGATTGTACTAATCACCCCCTATCTAGTGCACTCTCATACATTTGGTTGCTTATTAATCTTGAGTTAGAGATTCGGGTTATGAAGTATGGCTACCAAAGGATAAGATAAGTAAAGAACATTATAGAAAAAGAGAGATACAAAATGTATAAAGGATAGAAGGAACGAATGACTATAGTAGTTTAAGTGACCTAAACAAGGGCCTAGTGGTTTAAGTGGCCTAAGATTGGTTGGGGAACATGAGTAAGTCATGTAACGAGGAATCAATTGAATAATCTAATAAGGTTGAATACAACATTGAAAATGATAGATGATAACTCCTGTGTAGACATGCATATGTAGTATTCTCAATCACTTTATTTACCTATGTTCTTTGTTTCCCTTTTTGAGCTTTTGCCTCATTCTTACATCTTTGTGTATATGTTTATCATCCATCTAGGTAGCAATGATGTCTAGTAGACTACTAGTAGAGTAGATCCATAAAGTGACATGTTAACCACCTCTTTCTTTCTAACATGTTCTTTCTTCTTGGTCTTTAAATTAGCTTCATTTTGCCATAATTTCTATGATACCATTGCATGCTTTAGTGTGGAGATTTTATATTCCACAAAAACAATTGAAAAACAAATCTTAGAATGTTTTGCTAAACACCATCTACTCTCCTAATACAGGATTACTAAGGTTTGGCTTACGAAACAAACTTATCCCTGGATCAAATACTTCCAACCAACACCCCCGTCCCTATCTTGATTATTCTATGTGAAGCTTTGCCTGATCCAAATTTGAAGGTCTTAACATTGCTTCATCCTGATGTACATCATAACATTTCCTGCGTTGACTTGGTTACTTGTACTTGGAAATTCCTTTAGGGTCCGTTTGTTTAGGGGAATAAAGTAGGGCCTTCCATGTTTGGATTGGAAAAATTCAAAAGAGAGTTATGCCATAGTAAGTCAACTTATGCTAGCATAAAATTATTCCAGGGGACTTCTGGAATAATTATATTCTGCTTCCTCCTTCTTCAAAACATGGAACACTAGCCCTTTATTCTTCCTCAAGGTGAAAGTCGGACCCAAGCATTAAAAGGGATATATTCCACCACTTATTCCACAAAATGCCAATTCCATATGCAATTCCAAAAATCTCATTTCTCCAACTAAACATGTCCTTATGATTCTTAAAGAAAGGTAAGCGTTTTCTTATTTCATCTACACATTCATTACTTTCTTGTCCTCAAGCACAATCACAATCATGGTGCACATATATGTGGTCCATAGGTCTACTTCTCCAGGTGGCCCTTTTCACGCAGTTGCTTTTAGTGGGTCATTTGCCTATTGCCAGATAGATATAAAGAAAGGGCATATACTGAGTTTCCAAGCAGTGTTGTTTGTTTAGCCAAAGAGAGTTTGGAGCATCATTTTGCTAATAGCAATTTTGTTCATAGTGAACATGAAAGGATTTAGAAATAAGTCCCTTCATTTTTGCACTTGCTGAAATGACCCTTCCCAAGGGTCATTGGACCATTTTGGGAGCTTATGAGGGGTTTGTTGCACTTTGCGACCCTTGGAACTTGTCTAGGGGTCCTGTGGGTAAAATAGGACTGGTGGGGGGGGGGGGGGGGGGGGGGGGTATTTTTACAAATTACCTCGGCCCCACACATTTCCAACGCACACCCTAACCCTAATCCACACCTATAAAACAACCCCATTTCTCGATTCCCGTGCCCTACACAAACACACTCCCTCTCCCAGCGACACCATCTCAACCCCCTTCTCTCCCTTTCTTCCCGTATCTCCTCTGCCGTGCAAGGAGATGAGTTGCTGGAGCTTAAGCTCACATGGAGGAGGAGCTGTTGAAGCTTGGTCGTACGGAGGAGTTCGTGTGGGAGCTAGCTGCTACAACTCCTGCGCGAAGAACTCGTACGGGTTGTTGTGAAGAAAAGGCTCGCAAACGGTCCTACGGAGTCATTTTTTTCGCAGAACCGAACGTCTGGGGAGTCCAACAAACGTCCGGAGCTTCCACCAGATGTCTAATACCGCACAAAATCTGAGGTAATGCCGTGCTCGAGACCAGTGCACGAGTTTCGATGTTTTCCTTCTCTGCACTGTAGGCGAAGGACTAACCGCCTTAGTGTATGTGCGCTGCACAAGACATAGGCTTTTTCCCGCGAGGAGAAGGTTCGCAAAGGGCTCTGGGAGGAGTTTTCTCCGCATATCAGACGTTTGTATCTCTCAACAGATGTCTGAGCGGTCATCTGGAGGTAGCACAGACGTCTGATAAAGCCGATTCAAACGGTAAGGTCATGTCCGCCCATTTCCTTTTCATGCGTGATGTCTGCGAGTGACTGTAAGTCACTGTGCGCATGCAGAGTCGTTAGGAAGATGCGCAGGCGCGACGTCGCAGACACTTTAGGACGTTTGGACGTCTCTCTAGACGACTGACACCCGCCCAAGACGTCAGAGTGCACTGCGAGACATCTGGAAAGACCCCGGGATGACCGTGAGGAGTTCTAGACGTTCGGCCTTCTGCGCAGAACACAAGGTGAGCTTCCTGTTGCCATTTAAGAGGTCTATGACCTCTCCCAAACGTCTGATGTTAGTTGATTTGATGGATTCAGCCACCAAGTGGCCGGTTCGGCTGGACCAGCCTGTCTGGTTCAGTATAAGTGAATCGGGAAGGGTGTTGGGGTCGATTCAGGACTCAAATGAAGTCGATTTTTCGTAATTAAGGTACTGTTGGGTTCCTATTGAAAATCCCCATGTGATGAATCCATGTTCTAGCTATTTTGGAACTCTTTTTCCTATCTCGAGAATTTCAGAAATGATTGACCTGACTGTCCGTGTTCATAGGATGCCTGTCTGTGGTGTGCACGGGACCCGTAGAGGCTACGTGGTCCGCCGTTCGTGCAGCCACACCTCCCGGTTACTCTGATAGAGTAGTCTTTACTACCCTTTGTGAATTAAATGATGAAAGTGCATGTTATTTAGAACAATTGGTTGAACCCTAGGATGTACAATGATTCCTAGGGCTGAGATAGAAAAATGAATGATTGTACATGCCGTGAGTGTTAAATTGTGGTAATGTTTCTGAATATGCTAAATTATGAGCTGCCTGTTTACATTTGTCGAATCATGGCTTAAACTGAAATACATGTTGTATCCTGTTTAGTTTGATTGATGAGATAATTGTCGAATTGTGAAACCATGAGCTACCTGTTATACCCTAAATTTATCATGATATGAATAGAGGCATGTGTACGGTATGGAAGTAACAAATTACTATGCACGAACCTGACCGGGAACCAGAAGAGGAACTCACATGTACGGAACAAATGTCGATGGAAAGTAACTGGCCCTCGCGTACATGGTACCGAGGAGAGCTACTGTATTTAGTGTAGGGGGAGCTAGCTGCCCCACAAGGTCTGGGGTTAAGACTGGCCCCTCTACACCAACTCTTGTTAGGCCCACTGGGCAAACCGGGATAATCAGATGAGGGTATGTGGACTGTGGAGGAGGGAGACCCTTGTTCTGAGAGGGTAAGGCCATGTACAGTTCCATGTTTTACTTTTGGGCGTATCCGCTAGTGGAAACGACTGGCCGCGTGCCAGTGCAGGGTAGTTACCCGTGCACTTATCGTGCATACCATAGTTATCGCTACATCGCTACCATGACCTCGGGGTGGTTGACAGGGTGTAGGATTACCATAGGGTACTCTCCCGGCCAGAAGGGTGCCATGTGTGCATCTTACATCGCGGGAAACTACAATCAAGATCGCTCCCTTATGGAAGAAGATTGAGAGACCTTACGGACCTTTTGCTAGAAAAACACTAATTATTAAATTAACTGTTGCTCAGATAATTAGATAATTACATGTAGTTTTGTGGTTTTCTTTATTGCGTAAATGATATACTGTTGTATATGTCACTCCATTCAGTGTAAGCTGACTCCCCGTTATATATAACCATGTATAGGTCAGGGAGTTGAGCAGCCAGCACCATCGGCTGCAGAGGGTGCTGGGCCCAGTTGAGCCCAACCTTAGTTTCCAGTACTAGTTTTCTTTCGGCCTTTTCTACTGTAGTGAGTGTTTCTATTTCATGTTGGACTCGGTGTGAACTTTTATTACCGTGATGGCTAGTTTTGGATTATGTTTACCATCTTTTGAGCTTCAATTACTTTCGCTGCTTCCTTTAAAATATTACTAGCTATTTGCATGTGTGGTATGTGTTGGTTTCATGCATATGGGTTAATTTCTCATTTGACGACTGGGTCTTGGGGCTAGTTGAGGCGAGCCATTTTCGGGTCCCCAGAGGGGTCAGATTCAGGTTGTAACAAGATGGTATCAGAACAAGGTTGTCACGAGAGATAACCCAATGGATTGAAAGTAACCACACATGTGCGTGTAGCTATGATAGCCATCACAACGTGCCTTCTTGAGTTTGCATCTAAATCTTATTTAGAACTTGTATCTTTGGCAATCTCTGTTTGTTTCCCTTCCACCTCCGTGTAGGAGATGTCTCGTCATGGAGTTTGTGGAGCCAGCCATGGGCATGGCTGTAGACGTAGTCGCGGAGCCGGACGTGTAGGGCCTGGGGCAGGAGCCGATCCACCCCTCCTTCCAGGCATCCAGGCAAAGGACCTCGCCCAGCTGATCCATGACATCATTTGGGAGGAGTTTCAGCAGCCTCCTTCTCAGCCACCTCCTCCTGAGGTTGGGGAGGGAGAGTCCTCCGTGCGACAGCGGAGCCGCCGTAGCGCTGGACGAGCTGGAGGGGGAGGGGTGATCCTCCACCTCCCCCACCACCCCCAGACACTTTTAAGCACAAGTCCTTCTTGCCAGGAGGCGTACCTGTGCCTGTTTTGGGGCTCCACCACTAACTGTTTGCTCAGTTCTGGAAGTTGAAGCCCCCCTCCTTCAAGGGGGAGGAGAGTCGATCTGAGGCCAAGGACTGGCTGGAGAAGATGGAGAAGATATTCGACACATTTCACCCTCCTGCAGAGTGCCGTGTGGCCTTCGCCACATATCAGCTGGAGAGGGCAGCCCACAAGTGGTGGAGCGCGGTCAAAGGCTAGGAGGGAGGAGAGCCGACGAACGACCAATTGTGGCACTCTTCTGCGAACAGTACTTTCCATAGACCTGGCAGGACTAGAAGAGGCGGGAGTTCCACACTCTCCACCAGGGGTCGATGACGATCAGTGCGTATCGTACGTGTTTTCTGGAGCTGTCGCATTTCGCTCCGTCAGCAACCGCTACAGAGGAGGAACGCCTGTGGAGATTCACTAAGGGCCTCTGGCCTGCTATTTGGGGGTTTGTGAAGCCTTCTGAAGCAACCTACCTTCTCCCGTGTAGTCGAAGAGGCCATGACCTACGAAGAGACCAACCCGGACGTGCGAGACACCGATGGAGGAGGACGGAAGGGGCCCTACCAGTCTAAGCACTCTCAGGGCCACTAGGAGAGGAGGCACGTGAAGCCTGTGGGGGAGTTGACCCACTCTATGGGACCACCAGTGGTCTTTGGGGGCCCCATGTAGGGGCCAGCTGCCAGCACTAGACCCCCGCTCAGCTACTAGCAGCGATAGACCGAAGGAGGTCACACCCCCATCTGCTACCAGTATGGCCAGCCAGACCACATGAGGAGGGACTACCCATATAGGGCTGGAGCGCACTAGATGCTCCTCACTCCGAGCACTGGAGGCCGATTAGGCGGCCGTGGGTACCAGGCTCGTGGGGGAGGACAACAACCACGGGGAGGATATCGGCCAGCAGCTACCCGTCCGGTCCAGAGCATGGCTGCGTCTTTCGCACCCAAAGCTGAGGGGCATGTTCACGCCCTAACTCACAGAGACGCCAGAGCTTTAGGCTCTGTGGTGGCAGGTATGGTTCCAGTTTCCGGCAGACTTGTTTACATACTTTTTGATTCTGGTGCCACACACTCTTTCGTCTCCACGAGTTTTACTATTAGTTTGGGGACGGGCAACACTTTATTAAAGGATCCGTTCTTGATCAGATGCTCAGGTGGGCAGTTGTTCATGGCTGAGGAGGTTTACTCAGACTATGAGGTCATCATAGGGGGATACAGCCTTCCCGCTGACCTGATTGTGATCTAGATTTAGGACTTCGGTGTGATTCTTGGGATGGACTGGCTGTCCGCCTGTCACACCCTGATAGACTTCTTCGGGAGGAGGATTTTGTTCTCCATACCTAAGCTGCCTCCCTTTGAGTTCCACGGTCGGCCAGTGGACGGAGGGTTCAGGTGTATCTCCGCACTTCGGGCGACGAAGCTGCTGAGTTAGGGGTGTGAGGGCTTCTTGGCTTGTGTTGTAGCAGAGCCCAGCCTAGCGACTGATCTACAGAGTGTTTCGGTGGTCTGCGAGTACCCCAATGTCTTCCTAGAGGAGTTACCAGGACTATCGCCAGAGCGTGAGATCGAGGTCGAGATCTCACCAGTACCGGGGACTAGCCCCATCTCTATGGCACCGTACCGGATGGCCCCGCTTGAGCTGCAAGAACTCAAGTCCCAGTTGCAGGACCTGTTGGAGAAGGGCCTCATGAGGCCCAGTTCATTCACGTGGGGGAGCCCCAGTGCATTTTGTGAAGAAGAAGGATCGTACCGTTCAGCTTTGTATCGACTACAGACAGTTGAACCATGTTACCGTCAAGAACAAGTACCCGCTACCTCGTATTGACAACCTCTTTGACCAGCTAAGAGTCGCCATGGTGTTCTCCAAGATAGACTTGAGGTCAGGTTACCATTAGCTAAGGGTCAGGGAGACAGACATTTCCAAGACAGCTTTCCATAGACGTTATGGTCACTACGAGTTCCTGGTTATGCCGTTTGGGCTAATTAACGCCCCTGCTGCTTTCATGGACCTAATGAACTGCGTCTTCAGACCATACTTGGAATAGTTTGTGGTGGTATTCATTGACGATATACTCATTTACTCTTGGGATCAGGGTTAGCATGAGCAGCATTTACATATGGTTCTGGATACCCTGAGACGGTGCAGGCTGTACGCTAAGTACAACAAGTGTGAATTATGGTTGAGATAGGTCACTTTCTTGGGCCATGTGATCTCAGGAGACGGATTGCTTGTTGACCCAGCCAAGGTTAAGGCGGTACTCAAGTGGGAAAGGCCTCGTACCGTGACAGAGATACACAGCTTTTTAGGCTTAGCAGGCTACTACCGGCGATTCATCAAGAGATTCTCTCAAATTGCGCAGCTTATGACCCAGCTGACTCGAAAGGACGTGCCTTTCACCTAGACGGATGAGTGCGAGTCGTGTTTTTAGGAGTTGGAGGAGAGGTTGACTGCAGCACCCGTACTCACCATCCCAGACAACAGTGGTGGATTTGTGGTTTACATCGACGCCTCCTTGCAGGGGTTGGGTGGTGTGCTCATGCAGCAGGGCCACGTTGTCTCTTTCGCCTCGTAGCAACTAAAGCCCGATGAGCATAGCTACCCCACCCATGACTTATAGCTGGCAGCAGTTATCTTTGCACTGAAGACATGGAGGCATTACTTGCACCGTGAGACTTTTGAGATCTTCACAGACCATAAGAGACTTAAGTACCTGTTTGATCAGAAGCAGCTCAACATGAGATAGAGACGTTGGTTAGAGTTCCTGAAGGACAACGACTGCAGCATCTCCTACCACCTAGGGAAGGGCAATGTGGTGGCCGATGCCTTGAGCGGAAGGCACCCGCCCACTTGGCTAGTTTGCAGGCACAGAGTTGGAGGCTCACGGAGGAGTAGGGTAGTTGGAGACCCTTGGAGCTGTGAAGGTATTGCGGGGATGTGACAATATCGAGGCAGACACTACCAGAGCTTTTGGACCGTACCATTGAGGGACAGATGGCCAACTCGTACCTAAGGGCACTACGGGACAGAGCATTGACAGGGGACCCAGGAGACCTTACTTTCTGATAAGACTCGTGCCACCAAAGCCGTTTAAGATGATTGAGACTTGGGCCAGACGTCTGGACACCTTCCCAGACGTCTGGAAATTAATTTTTAAGTACGTACGATCGCTAGTCTGTGCGCGTGCCACGCGCAGACTGAACCCTAACCGCCCTCTTCTCTTTCTATCCCCTTGCCGACCTGCAGGACCCTTTCCCTCGCTCCTACAAATACTCCCGTCCTCTCCCTCACACCACCCCACTCCATCCGTCTCCTCCTTCCTCCAGCGCGAGAGCGAGTAGCAGCTGCTGCCAGGTGCAGTGGCGGAGAGGAGAGGTGCAGCGAGAGGGAAGAGAAGACAGCGCACGAACCGTGAGAGAGAGACCTCGCCTGAGCCGTTCGAGGCCGGCCGACGTGTGCAAGGCGGACTGTGAGTCGGGGAGGTTTCCCCTGGTGCTCCTGCAACTCGAATAGTGGATGAGCAGCTGCGTGGCGAGGTCACACGCAGAGGGAAGAAGACGAAGGAGCTTATGATTTTGGGATTTTTCCCAGAATCAGACGTTTGGACCTACATCCAGACGATGCGGATGACGTCTGGAGGGAACTCCAGACGATTGAGAGGTACGTATTTTCCTCCTTTGCTTCCTTTTGCGGATACGACCATGCAGGCTGTTTCGCCAAAGTTCTATCTCATGACTCGTTGAGAGATTTTGCGTGCGTGTGCAGGATTTGCTTCGGGAAGGCACAGGACACGCCCTCCCACGCGGTTCAGACGTCTGGACGAGTCACCAGACGGCGGAGAGCATCTCCAGAAGTCCGGAGAGATAGTCGGATGTCTGGAACTAGGACCAAACGGTGAAGCAGGATTCCTGGACATCTGAAGAGCAACGTAGAGCGAGGTATGATCCGGACCCCTTTTTAAGACGTCTGGAAGATGTTCCAGACATCTGATTTGAGTCAGAGTTACCATTTTTGACCTGTTTAGGGTCCATTCAAGGTCCGATTTCCGCGTTTAAGATTTTGTTCTTCTCAGAATAAGTTCCTCTACTTGTTTGAAATACTTTTATCCTGTTCTGAGTGGTTTCTTATTTTTTGATCCTTGTGTTAGGACCTCGTTCTGTTGCGAAATTGGGGGTTACGGAGGCATGTGGACTTGCCGATCGAGCCCCCATTACTCCCGATTTTGCACGTAGAGTGGCTTCCCTTAGTTAATTACAAACTTAACTGCATGTCTGGAATAAATGATAGATCCTAGGGTATGGCATGAATCCTAGGACCGGAAACACTAGATTGAATGATAGATCCTAGGGTATGGCATGAATCCTAGGACTAGAAACACTGGAACGATTGTATTGAATGCATGAAATGCAGTCTTGGATGAGTAAATGGAATAATAATAATTGCCTGTAATTGGATAATAGCTGCCTGTTAAATGTAGAGTACAGTTGTTACTAACTGCTACCTGTAATTCCTGTTGTTTGAAAACTAAATTCGAGCTGCTTGTATATAAATTAGAAAAGAAAGATTAAATGTTGGAAACATGTGCTATATGCGAATAAAACTGAAATGATGAAACTTAGTATGGCTTGGCCAGAGAAACATGAGCATGAACCCTACGGGGAATTAGGAGAAGAGCTCCTGGAAATAAATAGAATGGGACTGGAAATGTGAATGGGAAAGTGTACTGTCTCTTGGGTACATGGTACCAAGGGAAGCACATATTACCTGTTTAGTGCAGAGCGGAGCCTGTCGCCCTAGGGTTGAGACCTGAGGATAGGTCTGGCCACCTTGCACCGACTTTTGCCCCTCGCGTACACAGTACCTGGGAGAGCTACTAGTGTAGGGAGGGAGCTAGCCACCCCACGAGGCCCGGGGTTCAGCTAACCATCCTACACCAACTTGTTAGGCCCACTAGGCAGACTAGGGTAATCAGGCGAGGGTGCGCGGACTGTGGCGGGGCAAGACCCCTATTGGTTACTGTGGAGGGGCTAGACCCCTGTTACTGAGAGAGCTCTACCCTATACTGGTTCTGTGCTGTGCTTTGGGTGCACCCGTTAACGGAAACGACTAACCGCGTGCCAGTGCGGGCTAGCTACCCGTGCGTTTATCGGACATGTCGCAGTCACAGTTACGTCTGTCAGCGACCTTAAGGTGGTTGACTGAAGGTAGGACCACCACGGGGGACTCTCCCGGCCAGGAGAGCACCACGTGCTACTTCTACTTTTCGGAAAAGACTACAATCAAGATCGTTCCCACGAGGAACATTCGAGATCAAGAAAAAGACCTGATAAATGAACCAAGTAATGAAAGAAGGAATAATTAGTTGAATAAAGAAGAAATTAAAAACAACAGCTACCTGTCGAGCTTTACTATTTTTTTTCTTGGCTAGCTGGTTGCAACTCTACCCAGTGTTTCGCTGACGTGTCGTACTTACCACCTTTTTCAGGTCCAGGTGCTGAGCAGCCAGAGCCTACGGCTGCGGAGGGTGCTAGGCTTAGTACAGCCCAATAGTTGTACTTGTGTTGTACCCGTTTTCTGTAGTAGTGAGTATTTGTTACACTTTTGTACTCTTTTATTGTAAACTTCATATTTCTGTACCTGTTTAAAATTCTCTACTGTTGTGGTGGTGTGTACTGTAGTAGTTGTTTCTCTACTGCTGTACTTTGTTTACTATTAGTTGCTTGCATGGTGAATGTGGTTTATTTTACTGCTTTTTGGTTACTTTCTCGTTGGACGACTGGGTCTTGGGATCAGGCAAGTCTGTCTGATTCTCGTGTCTTGTAGGGATTCGGGAACCGAGTCGTAATAAGATGGTATCAGAGCAAGGTCATACAGAGAAGTGAACCAACTGGCTGGAAAATAACCAATTCACGTGCTTATAGCTAGAGTAGCCACCACATCGTGCCTTTTGACATATGTTTTAGGGTTCCTTCGTTGAATGTTAATTAGTATTGACGTCTTTTCTGTTCCGTGTTTGCGTCTCCTTGCAGGAGATGCCTCGACGAGGAGGTAGCGAGGCGGGCTGTGGACGCGGCCGAGGACGGGGTCGGAGGGGTGGACGCGCTGAGCCCGACTCCTCAGTGGACTAGCCACTACACCCCGTCAATCAGGTCGAGGACCTCGCCCAGCTGATACGGGAGATCGTGCGAGAGGAGCTCCACCCACCGCCACGAGCACCTCTCCCGGATGCTGCGTAGGGGGAGTCCTCTATGGAACCACGAAACGAACGCGGCGTTGAACGTGGGGGATGGGTGTCCCTCCACCAGCCCTACCTTCTTCCGGCACTTCAGAGAACGAGGCCTTCTTAACAGGAGGCATACCAGTGCCACTCCTTCAGTGTCATTACGAGCCTTTCGGACAGTTTCGGAAGCTGAAGCCCCCCTCCTTTAAGGGGGATGAGGACCCAACCGAGGCGGAGGACTGGCTCGAGCAGATCGAGAAGGTTTTTGACACCCTTCGCCCCCCCGTGGAGTGCCGCATGGCCTTTGCCACGTACCAGCTGGAGAGCGCAGCACACAGGTGGTGGAGGGCGGTCAAGGGTCAAGAGAGGGACGAGCCGACTTGGGACCAGTTTGTCACCCTCTTCTGCGAGCAGTATTTCCCTCAGACGTGGCAGGACCAGAGGAGGCGAGAGTTCCACACTCTCCGCCAAGGGACGATGACCGTGAGTGCGTACCGCACGCATTTCTTGGAGCTGTCTCGTTTTGCAGAACCAGCCGTGGCTACCGAGGAGGAGCACCTTTGGAGGTTCACCGAGGGGCTCCGGCCTGCTATTCGGGGTATGTCAAACCCCTGAGACTGCCTACGTTCTCGAGGGTGGTGGAGGCGGCTGTGACGTATGAAGAGACCAACCCGTCAGCACGTGACATTGACAGCGGGTGGAAGAGGCCGTACCAGCCAGACTTCTCACAGGGCCGACGAGAGAGGAGGCACGTGGTGGCTGCAAGAGAGTCGTCATACTTTGCAAGGCCATCAGTGGCCTCTGGGGGTCCCCGACAGGGGCCAGCTGCCAGCATCGGACCCTTGCCCAGCCATCAGCAGGGACCCACTGAGGGAGAGAGTCGAGTAGCCCTTTGCTACCAGTGTGGTCAGCCGGGTCACATCAGGAGGGACTACCCGTCTAAGGCTGGAGGTCAACAGATGCTCCCCGCGTCGAGCACTGGAGGGCGAGCTGGAGGCCGCGGTTTTCAGGCTCGAGGAGGAGGACAGCAGTCGCGGGGGGGGTACCGGCCAGCGGCTACCTGTCCGACTCAGAGTGTGGCTGCTTCGTTTGCACCTAGGGCTGAGGGACGTATCAACGCCCTAACACACAGGGATGCCAGAGCTTCAAAACCAGTGGTGGCAGGTATGGTTTTAGTTTCCGGCAGACTTGTTTACACGCTTTTCGATTCCGACGTCACGCACACGTTTGTCACTGCCAGTTTTACTATTAGTTTGGGGCAGGACTGTGTGTTGTTAGAGGATCCGTTCGTGGTTAGAGGTCCGGGGGGTCAGCTGTTTATAGCTGAGGAGGCGTACATAGGTTGTGAGGTCAGTGTTGAGGGACACAGCCTTCCCGCTGACCTGATTATGATACAGATGAGGACTTTGGCATGATTCTGGGGATGGACTGGTTGTCCGCTTACCACGCCTTAGTGGACCGCTTTGAGAGGAAGATCGTGTTGTCCATACCAGAGTTGCCTTCTTTCGAGTTCCACGGGCAACCGGTGGACAGAGGCTTCAGGTGCATTTCTGCACTTTGGGTGGCGAGAATTTTGGGCCAGGGGTGTGAGGGCTTCCTGGCTTGTGTGGTGGCGGAGCCCAACCCTATGGCAGACTTTCAGAGTATCTCAGTGGTCAGAGAGTACCTCGACGTGTTCTTAGATGAGTTGCCAGGATTACCGCCCAAGTGTGAGATCAAGTTTGAGATCTCACTGGTACCGGGGACCAGCCCCATTTTTACAGCACCGTATAGGATGGCACCACTTGAGCTACGAGAGCTCAAGTCTCAGTTGCAGGACCTTCTGGAGAAGGCCTTTGTGAGGCCTAGTGCATCTCCGTGGGGAGCCCCGGTATTGTTCGTGAAGAAGAAGGATGGTACCCTACACCTTTGTGCGGACAACAGACAACTGAATAGGGTTACCATCAAGAACCGGTATCCGCTGCCGAGGATTAACGACTTGTTTGGCCAGTTTCCAGGTGCCACTGTATTCTCCAAGATAAACTTGAGGTCTGGGTACCACCAGTTGAGGATTAGGGAGGCAGACGTCTCCAAGACAGCTTTCTGCACCCGGTATGGATACTACGAGTTTTTGGTCATGGGGTTTGGGCTGACCAACACCCTTGCTGCCTTCATGGACTTGATGAACCGGGTGTTCAGACCGCACTTGGACCAGTTCGTTGTGGTACTTATTGATGATGTGCTCATCTACTCTCGAGATCAGTCACAACACGAATAGCACTTGTGGATGGTTTTGGACACACCGAGACGACGTAGGCTGTACGCCAAATACAGCAAGTGCGAGTTCTGGTTGAGGGAGGCGACCTTCTTGGGTTATGTGATCTCCGGGGATGGCTTAGCTGTGGACCCAGCCAAGGTTGAGGCAGTGCTCAGGTGGGAGAGACCGCATACAGTTACTGATATCCGCAGTTTCTTGGGACTGGAAGGCTACTACAGGAGGTTTATCAGGGGCTTCTCGCAGATTACACGTTCTTTGACACAGCTGACCCGGAAGGACATGCCCTTTTCTTGGATAGACGCTTGTGTTTTCAGGAGCTGAAGGAGAGGCTGACTTCGGCTCCCGTGCTCACCATCCCAGACAGTAGTGGCGGGTTCATTGTGTACACGGACGCCTCTTTGCAGGGGTTAGGGGGTGTGCTCATGCAGAGGGGTCACATTGTCGCTTACGCTTCATGGCAATTGAAGCCCCATGAGCATAGCTACCCTACCCACGACCTGGAGCTGGCAGCTGTTGTCTTTGCGCTGAAAACTTAGAGATACTACTTGTACAGTGGGACCTTTGAGATTTTCACAGATCATAAGAGCCTCAGATACTTGTTTGATCAGAAGGAGCTCAACATGAGATAGAGACATTGGTTGGAACTCCTGAAGGACTATGACTGCAGCATTTCCTACCACCCAGGGAAGGCCAACGTGGTGGCTGACGCCTTAAGCAGGAAGGCACCCGCCCACTTGTCCAGTTTGTAGGCGTAGAGTTGGAGCCTCATGGAGGAGATGGGTAGTTGGCAACCCCTAGAGTTACGGGGGCAATGTGGGGCCATGACTGTGACACAACAGACGAGACTAGAGTTGATAGACCGTATCATCACTGGACAGATGGCCGACCCGTACTTGCAGTCGTTGCGTGACAGAGTGCTGTCAGGAGACCCTGGGGACTTCTCCTTTACAGACGAGGTGCTGTGCATGAGGGAACGATTGTGCGTTTCCAGGGATGAGGAGTTGCTGAGAGAGCTCCTTACTGAGGCACACAGTTCTAGGTTCACCATACATCCCGGAAACACAAAGATATATCATGATTTGAGACGCAACATTTGGTGGAGGGGAATGAAGCGGGATGTGGGTGAATTCGTACAGCAATGTTTAGTGTGCCAGCAAATGAAGGCCGAGCATCAGAGCCTTGCAGGGCCGTTGCAGCCACTTCCGGTGCTTGAGTGGTAGTGGGAGAGCATCACCGTGGACTTGGTGGTGGGCTTGCCCGTTACCCATCGAGGACATGACGCAGTCTGAGTGATCGTTGACAGATTGACGAAGACGGCACGTTTCTTGCTGATCCGAGTCACCTTGGGACCAGCACAGTTGGCAGAGGTATATCCGCGACGTGGTATGTCTACACGGAGTTCCGTGGGAGATCGTATCCAACCGGGATACCCGTTTTACGTCTCAGTTTTGGGCTGAGTTCTAGCAGGCCTTGGGGACACGATTGAGGTTCAGTACAGTATACCACCCCCAGACAGACGGATAGTCTGAGCGCACGATACAGATACTTGAGGACCTTTTGCATGCTTGTGTATTGGACTGGAGGGGCTCTTGGGAGGAGCACTTGACCCTGGCGGAGTTTGCATATAATAACAACCATCACTCGAGCATGGGCATGGCACCTTACGAGGCTCTATACGAACGGAGGTATACGGCACCCTTGAGTTGGGTTGAGGTGGGGACCAAGTGGGAGGTTGGCCCCAGGCTGATCCAGCAGAGTCAGGAGGTGATCGAGCAGATTCACAGGCGACTCCGCACTGTCAGGAGTAGACAGAAGAGCAATGCAGATCGGAAACGCAGAGAGGTGCAGTTTAAGGTTGGGGACCACGTCTTCCTTGGTGTTTCGCCCATGAAGGGCCTGCAGCGGTTTGGGGTGAGAGGGAAGCTCGCGCCGAGGTTCGTGGGACCCTTTGGGGTCTTGGAGCGGGTTGGACCCGTTGCTTACAGGCTTGCCCTTCCTTCCCAGCTTTCTGGTGTGCACGATGTGTTCCACGTGTCCAACCTCAGGAAGTACGTCGCCGATCCCAGTCATGTTTTGAGCCACGAGAGCGTCGAGGTGGCTGACGACCTGACCTACCCTGAGCGGTTAGTGCAGATTCTCGACAGAGCCGTCCGGAGTCTGAGACAGAAGGAAGTACCCCTGGAGAAGGTCTTGTGGAGGAGCCAGTGGTACAAGGTGGCTACCTGGGAGCCTGAGGTGGCGATGAGGGAGCGGTACCCGAAGCACTTTGAGGGTACGTTTTTTCGGATCGGCATCGGTCCTCTTTGAGTTTGTTATGCATATATTGTTCTTTTTCCGCACCCTAGTTAGCGCAAGTTTCGGGGACGAAACTTCCTTTGAGTTTGTTATGTTGTTAAGACCTGTGCCACCAAAGCCGTTTAAGACGTCTGGGACATGGGCCAGACGTCTAGAAATTAATTTTTGCGTGCGTACGACCGCGAGTCTGCACCCGTGCTGCGTGTAAACGGAACCCCAGCTACCCACTTCTCTTTCTCTCCCCTCGCTGACCTGCAGGACCCTTTCCCTCGCACCTACAAATACTCCCATCCTCTCCCTTACGCCACCCCACTCCATCCGTCTCCTCCTTCCTCCAGCGCGAGAGTGAGAGTAAGAGCGAGCAACAGCTCTTGCTAGGTGCAATGGCGGAGAGGAGAGGTGCAGCAAGAGGGAAGAGAAGAGAGCGCGCGAGCCATGAGAGAGACCTCGCCGAAGCAGTTCGAGGCCGGCCAGCGTGCGCGAGGCGGAGTGTGTGCTGGGGAGGTTTTCCCTGGTGTTGCTGCAGCTCGAGCAGCGGACGAGCGGCTGCGTGGCGAGGTCGCACGCAGTGGGAAGAAGACGGATGAGCTTCTGATTCTGGGATTTTTCCCAGAATCAGACGTCTGAACCTACATCCAGATGACGCGAATGACGTCTGAAGGGAACTCCAGACAACTGAGAGGTACGTATTTTCCTCCTTTGCTTCCTTTTGCGGATACGGCCATGCAGGCCATTTCGCTGAAGTTCTGTCTCATGCTGTGTTGAGAGATTTTGCGTGCGTGTGCAGGATTCACTTCGGGAAGGCGCGGGACACGCCCTCCCATGAGGTTCAGACGTCTGGACGAGTCACCAGACGACGGAGAGCGACTCCAGACATCCGGAGAGATAATCGGACGTCTGGAACTAGGACCAGACGGTTCAGCAGGATTCCTGGACGTTTGAAGAGCAACGCAAAGCGAGGTATGATCTAGACCCCTTTTTAAGACGTTTGGAAGATGTTCCAGACGTCTAGTTTGAGTCAGAGTTGCCATTTTTGACCCGTTTAGGGTCCGATTTCCGCGTTTAAGATTCCGTTCTTCTCAGAATAAGTTCCTCTACTTGTTTGAAATACTTTTATCCTGTTCTCAGTGGTTTCTTGTGGTCGATCCTTGTGTTAGGACCTCGTTCTGTTGCGGACTTGGGGGTTGCGGAGGCACGTGGACCTGCCGATCGAGCCCCCATTACTCCCGATTTTGTGGGTAGAGTGGCTTCCCTTAGTTAATTACAAACTTAACTGCATGTCTGGAATAAATGATAGATCCTAGGGTATGGCATGAATCGTAGGACCAGAAACACTAGATTGAATGATAAATCATAGGGTATGGCACGAATCCTAGGACCAGAAACACTAGATTGAATGATAGATCCTAGGGTATGGCATGAATCCTAGGACTTGAAACACTGGAACGATTGTATTGAACGCCTGAAATGCAGTCTTGGATGAGTAGATAGAATAATAATAATTGTCTATAATTGGATAACAGCTGCCTGTGAAATGTAGAGTACAGTTGTTAGTAACTGCTACCTATAATTCCTGTTATTTGAAAACTAAATTCAAGCTGCTTGTATATAAGTTGGAAAAGAAAGATTAAATGTTGGAAACACGTGCTATACGCGAATAAAACTGAAATGATGAAACCTAGTATGGCTTAGCCTAAGAAACGAGCATGAACCCTACAGGGAATTAGGAGAAGAGATCCTGGAAATAAATAGAATGGGACTGGAAATGTGAATGGGAAAGTGTGTTGTCTCTTGGGTACGTGGTACCAAGGGAAGCACATATTACCTGTTTAGTGTAAAGCGGAGCCAGCCGCCCTAGGATTGCGACCCGGGGATAGGTCTGGCCACTTTGTACTGACTTTTGACCCTCGCGTACACAGTACCGCGGAGAGCTACTAGTGTGGGGAGAGAGCTAGCCACCCCACGGGACCCGGAGTTCAGCTAGCCATCTTACACCGACTTGTTAGGCCCACTGGGCAAACCAGGGTAGTTAGGAGAGGGTGCGCGGTCTGTGGAGGGGCAAGACCCCTGTTGGTTATTGTGGAGGGGTTAGACCCCTGTTACTGAGAGGGCTCTGCCCTATACTGGTTCCGTGCTGTGCTTTAGGCGCACCCGTTAACGGAAACGACTGACCATGTGCCAGTACGAGCTAGCTACCCATGCGTTTATCGGGAGTGTCGTAGTCACCGTTACGTCTGTCAGCGACCTTGAGGTGGTTGACTAAGGGTAGGACCACCACGGGGGACTCTCCCGGCCAGGAGAGCACCACGTGCTACTTCTACTTTTCGAAAAAGACTACAATAAAGATCGTTCCCACGAGGAACATTCGAGATCAAGAAAAAGACCTGATAAATGAACCAAGTAATGAAAGAAAGAATAATTAGTTGAATAAAGAAGAAATTAAAAACAACAGCTACCTGTCGAGCTTTACTGTTTTTTTTCTTGGCTAGCTGGTTGCTACTCTACCCAGTGTTTCGCTGACGTGTCGTACTTACCACCTTTTTCAGGTCCAGGTGTTGAGCAACCAGAGCCTACGGCTGTAGAGGGTGCTGGGCCTAGTAGAGCCCAGTAGTTGTACTTGTGTTGTACCCATTTTTTGTAGTAGTGAATATTTGTTACACGTTTGTACTCTTTTATTGTAAACTTCATATTTCTGTACCTGTTCAAAATTCTCTACTGTTGTGGTGGTGTGTACTGTAGTAGTTGTTTCTTTACTGCTATACTTTATTTACTGTTAGTTACTTGCATGGTAAATGTGATTTATTTTACTGCTTTTTAGTTACTTTCTCATTGGACGACTGGGTCTTGGGATCAGTCGAGTCAGTCCGATTCTTGTGTCCTGTAAGGATTCGGGAACCGGGTCGTACCGCTTTCACTAACGGAGTCCTGTGTATGAGGGGACGTTTATGCGTTCCTAGAGACGGGGAGCTGTTGAGAGAGCTCCTGATTGAGGAACATAGGTTCAGATTCACCATACATCCTAGGAACACGAGGATGTACCACGACCTGCGACGTAACATCTGGTGGAGGGGGATGAAGCGGGATGTTGGTAATTTTGTACAGAAGTGCTTGGTATGCCAGCAGGTGAAGGCTGAGCACCAGCGGCCTGCAGGGCCGCTACAGTCACTTCCTGTGTCGGAGTGGAAGTGGGAGAGTGTCACTATGGATCTAGTAGTGGGGTTGGCTATTACACAATAAGGACACGATGTAGTCTGGGTGATAGTGGACAGATTGACGAAGATGGCACGATTTCTGCCGATCCGAGTCACCTTTGGACCAGCACTGTAACGACCCGATTCCCGAGTCCCTACGAGACACGAGAACCGGACCGACTCGACTAATCCCAAGACCTAGTCGTCCAACGAGGAAGTAACCAAAAGACAGTAAAATAAACCACATTCAGCATGAATATAACTAACAGTAAGAAAGTACAGCAGTAAGGAAAGAAACTACTACAGTAGGTACCACCACAACAGTAAAACAACATTTATCATATAACAGAAACTGCAGGTAAAGAAGGTACAGCGGAAACGAAAACTACTCACTAGAACAGAAACAAAAGAGGTACAAAAGGCTGTGGTTACTCTATTGGACCCTACTCGGCCCAGCGTCCTCTGCAGCCGCTGACCCTGGCTGCTCAACACCTGGTCCTGAAAAAGGTAACGAGTGTAACACGTCAGCAAAACGCTGAGTAGAGTGGCAAATTAACTAAAGGCAACAGTAGAGTGTACAGTAGCTGTTATGTTCTATTACTTCCTTTATTCACATCTTTCAATTTTTCTCACTATTTCATTTATTTCTCAGATCCTTTACTTGATCTCGAATGTCCTCGTGGGAACGATCTTGATTGCAGTCTTTTCCAAAAGTAGAAGTAGCACGTGGTGCTCTCCTGGCCGGGAGAGTCCCCCGTGGTGATCCTACCCTCAGTCAACCACCCCAAGGTCACTGACAGACGTAACGGTGACTACGGCACGCGCGATAAACTCACAGGTAGCTAGCCCGCACTGGCACGCGGTCAGTCGTTTCCGTTAACGGGTGCGCCCAAAGCACAACACGGAACCAGGGCAGAGCCCTCTCAGTAACAGGGATCCAACCCCTCCACAGTAACCAAACCGGGGCCTTGCCCCTCCACAGTCCGCGCAGCCTCGCCTGACTACCCTGGTTTGCCCTAGTGGGCCTAACAAGTCGGTGAAGGAGGCTAGCAGAACCCCGGGGCCCGTGGGGTAGCTAGTACTCTCCTAACACTACTAGCTCTCCTCGGTACTACGTACACGAGGGCCAACAAGTCGGTACAGAGTGGTCAGTCCTAACCCCCGGGTCCCTGGGGTGGCTAGCTCAGCTCTGCACTAAACAGGGGGACAGTCGCTCTCCCTGGTACTCCGTACTCAAGGGCCAGCTCACTTCCCCAATTCTATTCCATTCGCTTTCCAGGAGTTCTACTCCTACTTCCCCGTAGGGTTCCAGAACATCTCATGTCTTACTTTCCAGTTTCACGTTCTTACAAACCATGATCCCAATCATGTTTCTTTATTCATAACAGGCAGCTGTGAACTCAATTTACAGGCAGCTTCATATATTCCTTTCCATTTTTCCAAGACTGCATTATTATACATTCCACTAGTTTTTCCATCCTAGGATTCATGCCATATCCTAGGGTCTATCATACAATCTAGTTTTCCGGCCCTAGGATTCATGCAACACCTAGGAACTATCATTCCATATATTTCTCATTCCTAGGATTCATGCAATGTCCTAGGTTCTAGTTATGGTTCCATACTTTAACAAATTTTATTAATACTTAAAGCCACTCTACCAGGTACAACGGAAGTAATGGGAGCGTGATCGGGAATCCCGCGTGCCTCCGCGACTCTCAATACTGCAACCGAATGAGGTCCTATCACAAGGATCAAACACAAGGAGTGTCTCAAAACAGTGTATAGCTACTGTAGACGGGTAGAGGAATTACTTCTGAAAAGAACGCAACTCGAATCGCGGAAAACGGAGCCCGAACGGGCCCTAAACGGGTTGAAAAAGACGATACTGTGCAAAATCAGACGTCTGGAACTCCCTCCAGACGTCTTAAAAAGTGGATCAGAGAATTACCTGTTCAGCGTGGTTTTCCAAACGTCCAGAAGTCTGCGGGGACGTCTGCCCTTGATCCCAGACGTCCGATGGTCCCTCCGGACGTCTGTAGGTCACTCCCGCCATCTGGTACAACTTCCAGACGTCTGATTCGCAAAGGATGGCGAATCAGCGAACCTGCGCACAGCCAACCCCCTCCCTCAGTACGGTCAGTCGACAAGAAGGAAGAAGAAGGCGGAAACTCACCTTTCAGACGTCTGTATGATCTTACAGACGTCGACCTTGCCGTCTGGCTATCAACCCAGACGTCTAATTCTGGAAATTTTTCCAGAATCAGAACCCTGCTCGGCCTCCGCTTGAGACGCCGCCCACGTCGCACCTCGCGCTCCTGCTGCTCAGACCGCAGCAGGTCCCTCTCCGCGTCGCTCCGCGCCCCCTGCGCCTTCCGCCAGCCGGCCAAGCCGCTCCGCGCGAGCTCGCCCTCACGGCAGAGCTCCGCCCTCGCACGCCGCACCTCCGCGCTCAGTGCGGCCGTCGCTGCCGCCCTCGCGTCCGCTCGCTCTCGCGCACAGGAAGGAGAAGAAGGAGGAGATTGTGGAGACGGGAGGGGAGGCGTGGCCCTTTTAAGGCCGCGCGAGGAGGAGAGAGGAGGTGGCAGGCCGCAGAGAGAAAAAAGAGGGAATATGCGGTCTGCGCGCTCAGGCGCGCAGGCGACTCGCGTGTGTCGAAAATAACGGATTTCCAGACGTCTTGAAACTATCCCAGACGTCTTATCAGACGTCTGGTTGTGATCCCAGACGTCTGGTACGACGTCTGGGCCACCTCCCAGACGTCTTAAAAGACGTCTGGGGCACACATTCGTTACAAGCACAGTTAGACGAGCGATACATCAAAGACGCAGTGCGCCTTCACGGAGTTCCTCATGAGATTGTTTCAAACAGAGACACTAGTTTCACTTCCCATTTCTGGGTAGAGTTTCAGCAGGCTTTGGGGACTCGTTTGAGAATTAGTACTTCCTACCATCGCCAGATCGATGGACAGTTGGAGCGCACCATCCAGACGCTGGAGGATCTTCTACGTGCTTTTGTATTAGACTGGAAAGACTCTTGGGAGGAGCATTTACTGCTGGAAGAGTTTGTCTACAACAACAGCTACCACTCGGGCATTGGCATGGCACCGTACGAGGCCCTGTACGGGAGGAGGTGTACGGTAGCCCAGAGTTGGGTTGAGATGGGGACCAAATGGGAGGCTGGTCCTAGGCTGATCCGCCAGAGCTAGGAGGTGATAGAGTAGATCCACAGACGACTTCGCACAGTCAAGAGCAGACAGAAGAGCTAAGATGACCTAAAGTGCAAAGAGGTACAGTTGGAGGTTGGGGATCACATCTTTCTTCGTGTTTCGCCCATGAAGGGCCTACAACGATTCAGGGTGAAAGGGAAGCTTGTGCCGAGATTTGTGGGACCTTTTGAGGTCTTGGAGCGAGTTGGACCCGTCGTTTACTGACTTGCCCTTCCTCCCCAGCTTTCTGGAGTACATGACGTGTTTCATGTGTCCAACCTCAGGAAGTACATCACCGATCCCTACCACGTCTTGAGCCATGAGAGCATTGAGGTGGGTGATGACTTGATGTATCTTAAGAGACCTGTGCAGATACTAGACAGAGCCGTCCGAAGTCTGAGACAGAAGGAGGTGCCACTGTGAAGGTCCTGCGGAGAAACCAGCGGCACGAGGAGGCGACTTGGGAACCTAAGTTGGCGATGCGAGAATGGTACCCGGGCTTTTTGAGGGTACGCTATTTCTGACCTAGTTTGATCCTCTTTAAGTTTGTTATGCGCACTTTATCTATCCTCGCATCTCGTTTTAGTCTAAGTTTCGTGGGCGAAACTTCCTTTAAGTTCGTTATGTTGAAACGACCCTTCAAAAGGGTCATTGGACCATTCAGGAGTTTTTGAGGGGCTTGTTGTAGTTTGCAACCCCCTGGAACTTGTCTAGGGGTCCTGTAGGTAAAATAGGACTGGTAGGGGGTATTTTTACAAATTACCCTGGCCCCACACCTTTCCAACGCACATCCTAACCCTAACCCTAATCTACACCTATAAAACTACCCCATTTCTCGATTTTTGTGCCCTACACAAACACCCTCCCTTTCCCTACGGCATAATCTCAATCCCCTCCTCCGCCTTTCTTCCCATATCTCCTCTGCCGTGCAAGGAGTCGAGCTGCTGGAGCTCGAGCTCGCCTGGAGGAGCTACTGAAGCTTGGTCGCGAGGAGGAGTTTGTGTTGGGAGCTAGTTGTTGTGGCTCCTGCGTGAAGAGGAAAGGGGTTGTTGCGAAGAAAAAGCTCGCAAACGGTCCTGCGGAGTCATTTTTCCGCAGAACCGGACATCTAGGGAGTCCAACAGACGTCTGATCGAACGTCCGAAGCTTCCACCAGATGTCTGATATAGCACAAAATCTGAGGTAACACCCTGCTCAAGACCTGTGCGCGAGTTGCAGTGTTTTCCTTCTCTGCACTATAGGCGAAGGACTGACTGCCTCAGTGTATGTGTGCTGCACAGAGCATGAGCTTTTTCCTGCAAGTAGAAGATTCGCGAAGGGCTCTGGGAGGAGTTTTCTCCACATATCAGATGTCTGTATCTCTCAACAGACGTCTGACTGGACATCCGGAGGTAGCACCAGACATCCGATAAAGTTGATTCAAACGGTAAGGTCCTGTTCACCTATTTCCGTTTTGTAAGTGATGTTTGCGAGTGACTGTACATCACTGTGTGCAAGCAGAGTCATTGGGAAGGTGTGCAGGCGCGACGTCCCAAACACTTTAGGATGTATGGACATCTCTCCAGATGACTAACACCTGTCCCAGACGTCCGAGTGCACTGCCAGACGTCTAGAAAGACCCCAAGATGATCATGAGGATTTCCAGACGTTCGGCCTTTAGCGCATAACACAATGTGAGCTTCCTGTTGCCGTTTAAGACGTCTGGGACCTCTCCCAGACATCTGATGTTAGTCTGATTTGATGGATTCAGGCACCAGCAGCCGGTCCAATTGGACCTGCTTGCTTGGTCCGGTTCAAGTGAACCGGGAAGGGTGTTTGGGTCGGTTTAGGACCCAAACGAAGTCGATTTTTCGCAATTAGGGTACTGGTGGGTTCCTATTGGAAATCCCCATGTGATGAAGCCTTGTTCTAACTATTTTGGAACTCTTTTTTCCCTGTGTCGAGAAATTCTGAAATGATAGACCTGATCGTCTGTGTTAATAGGGTGCCCGTCCATGGTGTGCACGGGACCCGCAAAGGCTACGTGGTCCACCGTTCGTGGCCCCACACCTCCCAGTTCCTCTAGTAGAGTGGTCTTTACTATCCCTTGTGAATTAAATAATGAAAGTGCATGCTATTTAGAACTTATTGGTTGAACCTTAGGATGTACAATGAACCCTAGGGCTGTGATAGAAAAATGAATAATTATACATGCCGTGAATGTTAAATTGTGGTAATGTTTCTGAATATGCTAAATTACAAGCTTCCTGTGTACATTCGTTGAATCATGGCTTGAACTGAAATACATGTTGTATCTTGTTTAGCTTGATTGATGATATAATTGTTGAATTGTGAAACCATGAGCTGCCTGTTATACCCTAAATTTATCATGACATGAATAGAGGCATGTGTATGGTACGGAAGTAACAAATTACTATGCACGAACCCTACGGGGAACTAGAAGAGGAACTCATATATATGAAATAAATGTCGATGGAAAGCAGTTGGCCCTCATGTACACGGTACCGAAGATAGCTACTGTACTTAGTGTATGAGGGGTGCTAGTCGCCCACGAGGCCCGAGGTTGAGACTGGCCCCCGTACACCGACTCTTGTTAGGCCCACTAGGCAAATCGGGATAGTCGGATGAGGGTACGCGGACTGTGGAGGGGCGAGACCCCTGTTCTGAGAGGGTAAGGCCCTATACTATTTCATGTTGTACTTTTGGGTGTACTCGCTAGCGGAAACGACTGACCGTGTGCCAGTGTGGGATAGCTACCTGTGCACTTATCGCACGTGCCGTAGTCACCTCTGTATCGCGACCATGACCTCGGGGTTGTAGATTGGGTGTAAGACTATCATGGGGTGCTCTCCCGGCCAGAAGGGTGCCACGTGTGCATCCTACATCATGAGAAAACTGCAATCAAGATCGTTCCATTAGGGAACAGGAAGATTGGGAGACCTTATGGACCTTTTGCTAGCAAAACACAAATTATTAAATTAACTATTGCTCGGATAATTAGATAATTACATGTATTTCTGTGGTTTTCTTTATTGCGTAAATGATATAACTGTTGTATATGTCATTATACTCAGCGTAAGATGACTCCTCGTTATATATAACCATGTACAGGTTAGGGAGTCGAGGAGCCAGCACCACTAACTGTAGAGGGTGCTGGGCCCAGTCGAGTTTAGCCTTAGTTTCCAGTACCAGTTCTCTTTCATCCTTTTCTACTGTAGTGAGTGTTTCTATTTCATGTTGGACTTAATGGTGTGAACTTTTATTGTCGTGATGGCTAGTTTTGGATTATGTTTACTGCCTTTTGAGCTTCAGTTACTGTTACTGCTTCCTTTAAAATATTTTTAGCTATTTGCATGTGTGATATGTGTTGGTTTCGTGCATATGGGTTAGTTTCTCATTGGACGACTGGGTCTTGGAGTCAGTCAAGGCGAATCGTTTCTGGGTCCCAGAGGGGCTGGATTCGGGCCGTAACACTTGCCTAGTGATTTAAGAATTATTGTCTAAAAGCATGTGCATTAACAACACATTTTATAGGCTAACTAGGAAATTTGGAACTGCATAAAGGTGGCAGGTTTTTCCCTCCGTGCAACAAAATGCTTTTTGGATACTATAAACACACTTTTCATTGTGTAAGTGGCTAATTGAGAATAAAGCAACATTATTGCTATTTCTTGGTTGCCTAATGTAGGGGACTTTAAATTGAAGACCGTGAATTATGATAATCAAATTTTGGTTGGATGTGATGAGGTTATAAGTGACACTTGGCACATTTTCATTGGGTTTTTGCATGAAAAACTATGATTACAATGTTGTTAGAATCATATTTAGCCATACTTCTATTTACTCTTTGAAATTACAACAATAAGTCCCTTGTTTACTTTAAATTCTTACTTTGGTCTCTACCAACAATGGAAATAATAAATTGCATTTGCCGACACTACATTGAGATTGACAATTGGATGATTTTTAAATATTCCAAATTGCATTAATTTATTCTCTTTTATTTATATAGAGGCAAACCAAGTAGCACATTATTCACCATAAAAGGCAATGGAGTTGAAATAGATAAATCCTTGGAATTTGTTGCTTCTTTACTTTTGCCTAGTAGATAGAAAGGA
The DNA here is from genome assembly GCA_037157565.1 of Thalassia testudinum. Classification (NCBI taxonomy): domain Eukaryota; kingdom Viridiplantae; phylum Streptophyta; class Magnoliopsida; order Alismatales; family Hydrocharitaceae; genus Thalassia; species Thalassia testudinum. The sequence goes on from JAZHRO010000024.1 coordinate 83,209,667, forward strand.
TTATCAAACTTGATTTAGCTAACTTTGACCATTCATATCTATTAACGAAAGTCATGTGGAGATGGAGTTTTAAGAACCAAATGAAAAGATTGAAAAGTCTTTGAAGCATGCTATGTACCTGTGTGAACTTTTTTTTTGAGTGGTAACATGGTTAATTATTTGCTTTTTATATTTTTTTATATTAATTTTTTATTTTCTTAAGTTTAATGTAAAATTTCTAACCATAGTTAGCTAAACATGTACTTTTTAGATTTTTTTTGAATTATAAAGGTACAAGTCATAATTATTTAGAACAAGTGTTTTATAATTTTTTGATCACAAGATAAAGAGTGGTAGTCAATTAGAATAGATATTTTTTAAATTTTTTAATTATTAAACTATAAATTGTAGTCTATTTTACAATTTTTATCTCATTCTAAATAGACTTTTCTTCATTCTTTTACTTATTCTTTTTTTTTTTTTTTTGTTGATAAGTACTCTCAAGAGGTGTGAGAAAAATATAATAAAATAATATCTCAAATATTTAAAAAAAAAAACTGCAGAGCAGCGTTATACCATAGCATCTATCTTTATTTCTTTCCTTTTTTTTTTTTTTGTTTTTTGGGTAAGATTTCATGTTGAGAAGAGGTAGACCTGAGAGAATTATTTCTTATCGTACGGTCGGAAATCAGCCACCAACAATCCAACCGAAGCAGATCCAGGGAGACGGGATAGTCCGTACCTCCCCCATCCCCACTCTCACATTCCATTTCTCGCGGTTTCCCGCCTGTCCAAAAACCCTCCCAGCTCTCATCTCCACCCACTCCAATCTGCGAGCGAGAGAATCGCCGTACTTGCGATCTCCCAGCAATGTCACAATCGGATCTCAAGGACGACGTCGATCGCCTCTTCGCCTGCTTCAAGTGCGGCGTCACCCCTCCCGGTACCAACACCCATCCCCCCCCTGATCCCTCCCTTTCAGAATCCATATTCCCTTGGCAAATCCCTCTTTCCCATCTCGTCCCTTGCTGTCCGTCGTCCAGAATCCGTTTTCAAGGAGAAGAGGCCGCGGCAGAGGATCGAAGGCGCTTCGCGTAACGTAGTAGCGACTCCTGAGTTGCCCCAGGGAGGCTCGATCGAGAAGGATAAGGTAAACGCCATCGGAAAGTTCCTATCTCTCACCTGACTCTCGTCGTTTTGTTTGCTGGGAAGTCATTTTGGTGGTTGTTGGGGGCGTTTGTAGTTTCGGTGATGATAACTCTCTTTTTATCCAGCCAGAACGTCGACTGCTGTAGCGTAATGCGATTAATGGGACTATTCTATCATTCAAGTGGATTCCGGCATTGGGTTCTGATATCATGCTCCAAATTTGATCTCGATGAGATCATCTCGCAACCGTCCTTATTTTAGATTGTTGAATTAGTTGAGATTTTCAACTAGTCCTAGTCAGATTATATGGAAGCAATCCCAAGGAATCCAATTAGATCTCGAGGAAAATGCAAGAAAACATTTGTGCCATTGTTGTAGGCAAAGTGTGAGGCGGAGTGATGATTGTTTCTGTTAAGAGTTATCGATGCTAGCTGAAATTGACGCTCTGGTCTAATCAGTTGCGTTATGGAATTGTGAATCAGTGTCAACTTCTCAATTACCGCACTGCGGATCACATGTAATACATGCGAGGAGCTTTGGATATCTGTTGGAACATTGACATCTGTATAGTGCACTATTTCATGGTGATACAGTCCTCAAGGTAGGTAGGACCTCGAGAATCACACCAACCATTGAAAAGAGGGTTTTCAGGGTCTACCAAAAATCTTGGGTATTATTGAATCAAGATGTCGGTGGTATGTTGTTGTCTTCAGTGACTGTCTTTGTATTTAGGGAGATGTGTTGGAGGAAGATGGCTACTTAAAGAGAAGGATGGTGTGATGGGAAAGCAAGCAACTACTATTTCCAACTTTTGTTATTCACATCCACCGCCATATCTCCACGTTGGTCCAAGGGATTCCTCCCACTGCAACATAGAGAAATCACTCCTTTTCCAAAAACATAGAGAAATCACATTCTACTTGCAATAAATGTAGGAACTTAACACATGAATGGATTCTTTGTAAAAATGCATGATGCATTTTATCTCGACTCCTTTAGTGAAGTGTGCAAGAATGATAATTACATTGATAGAGCTTGATGTCATGTATGTTGACACGCTATTGGAGTGTATTTTTATAAACATAGAAAAACAATATTTACTTGCAAAACTTGTCATGCATTATTTATTTTACAAGTGAAATGTGCTTTTGGTGATGAAAGAACATGCCTCAATCAGTTACCTAGTGTGATCTTACTAAATGATTGAAAAACAATTACATGTCTTTATTCTTAATAATGATTTGAATGGTTGATAGATGCAACATTCTATTTACTACCTGCCAATATATTGTCTAGTCTTCATCTCATTACCATGCTTTCTATTGTCATCTATTTACAAAAATATCTATAATAATTTTTCATTAACACCCCTACCCCAAACCATGCCACTACTACCACTGCAAACACACATTGCCAGTTCTCTTTTGCAGCATCTCACCATTTTTTTGGTATCACTACTCTTTGAATATGGCATCTTTTAGTTTATCGCCATTTGTTTCTTACTGAGGAAGTCGAAGTTGGATGCTGCAAACCTTCACTAAATGATTCGATCTCAACAATTTGAAAGTACAGTATCATTTTTTAAAAAGAAGTTCAGTATCGTGTTGCAATGTCCCAAATGTTGGTAATGGAGTTGTGAGAGAATAAATTAGGTAACATATTTTAGGGTCAAATTAGTTAGGTTTGGTTGTCTTGCTATTCTTAGCTTTCTCTTGTTTTGGTAAATGTGTTATTGCTTTCCTTTTATCCCTAGGCTCTCTTTATATATAAAAAAGGCTAAGGCTTGCTTAAGAAATGACAACGAAGTCTATTTTTATTTTCCCAACATGATATTGTAGCGGATTTGATCTTGTTGAGAAAGAGACTCTAAATCCCACAAGAAAGAGAGAGAGACCATGGTTGTTACTGTTGCCCCTCTTTACGCGTGCATAGCCTCTTCACACGTGCACAGAGAGGGGGCAGCAACCACCATGGGAAACCCCTCTGGTGGTCCTACGCAACCCTATTGCTATTGTTATTCCCCTTGCTGCCACTGTTTCCGCCACTATTTGCTATTGTTGCCGCTATTTTCGTGACTGTTGTTGCTAACCCTCATCAAGAAGTCCTGTGATCCCTCTTCCTTTTTGGTGACCTGATCTAACCGCCACAAAACAAGATTTGGTGGAAACCACATTTGGGCAGCGCTATTGGTCAAGATTTTGGCATTGGCAAAGCCCCAGTGACCCCAACAACCGGTTTAGAGCACTTCTATCAAGGTGTTGCAAACTCTGTTAGCTGGATTTGGTGTTTCGACCTTGTTGCTGTCTTGTAAGAAACAAACAAAGGAGAAAGAAGGAAAAAAGGGAAGGTGGTCAATGTAAAAGAAAAGGGGCGAAGGGGGTAGTATGTATGAGAGTTTATTGTGGACCCTATATATGGGAGACGCATTCTTTGAAGTCCTCACATGAGAGAAGCTCACTCGAGGTTTTCAAGAGAGAGGCACACGTCGAGTTTCCATGTGAGAGAGGCCCACTTCGAGGTCCTCACATGAGAGAAGCTCACTTGAGGTCTCCAAGAGAGAGGTCCACTCACTTCGAGTTTCCATGTGGGAGAGGACTACTTCTAAATCTCCTATGCTTGCTTGGGATCGTCTCTCATTTTACTATGGTTGTTACTTTTGCTACAACCGTCATCTACTCTCGATCTACTGCTTGCTCCTTTCCGTTCTACTGCGGTTACTACTTCTGCTATAGCCACCATTTGCTTGTCCAATCTACTGCCTACTTCTCCAGATGTCTACATTGGGTGTTGCACGCACGCTTCAACTTGGGGGAGGGGAGTGTTAGATAATGCATTAGGTTAGATATTTTAGGATCAAATTAGTTAGGTTCGGTTGTCTTGTTATTTTTAGCTTTCTTTTATTTTGGTAAATGTATTATTGCTTTTCTTTTATCCCTATGTCCTTTCTTTATATAAAGAGGGCTAAGGTTTGCTTATGAAATAACAACGAAGCCTATTTTTATTTTCTTAACAAGAGTCATGGCAAGTTTGTAATGTTTCGAAGGAATTGATGCTAATAAAGGTCATTAAGGAAAATATTAGTAGTTTGTTCATGATAAAGCCTTATCGATACCTTTTTTGTTTATAGAAATGGAAAATTGATGAATACATCTTCACGTACAAATGAATTTCTAATTTTTACTTGTTAAGTGGTTACTAGGCCTAATGTTAGCTTTACAGTTAGCCATGCAAGTTAGTTCCTAGATTAATAAGCAATTGGCATGATGCTTGCTTAATTTTCGAATACCTAAAAGGAGGGGAAAGTGAGGAAGATGGTGCGAGAGAGGGAGTGGTGATGGATGGTGGTTAATAGTGGAGAATAGATACAGGAAAAGGGGAAGAGTGTTGGAGTAGATGAGCGGTAGAGGGGAGGTGGATGGGATAATGCAAGTGATGAGGATCCCTTGCTCCCATTATAGGAAGTTTGGACATCTTGCACATGATTGCTAATATCTTGTTTATTGCCTAAAGTGTATGGCCCATGGGCAATGAATGTTATTGTGCCTAGTGAAGGTGGGTTATACATGGTTGATGGTTAATTATCTTCATCACTTGACCTTGTTCTTGAAAACAAAGGCTTAAAGAACACAATGTCATGTGATTCTTTGTGTTCCTTTTCATTTCCTTTTTCCGTCCACTTCACTACTTGCTTACAAGCTCCGTGGTTGTAGTTGCTCAAGGAGGTAAAAGTTCTTATCAAGTCATTACTGGTTGGTGATGTTCTGTCCAGTGGCCCATTACTGTCTTCCATGGTCGAGATGCTTAGGGGTATTGAAGAAGGTATGGCCATTGTTTGTGGTTATTGATTCAAAGAAGTTTTTTCTTCGTGGTTGTTTTTTCTCAGACATGGCTTTGTGTTTTTGTACATCAGATTGTGGTGGGGTCGAGGTTCATTGGAGGGAACTGATGGAGACGGATGGAACTCTATTGGAGTGGCAGTTATTGAAAGTTATTATTCCTTGGAATACTTTTTTGCCTAAGGGATCTTAAAGGTTGGAAGTGGTGGTCGCTTTGGGAGACTATGAGTGTGTGATCAAGTCGGTCTTGATGGTTTGAGTGCCATAGAAGCTTTGGTTGAGGGGATTGCAGTCGGCAACTTACGTCTACGTGTGGTGTTGCGGACGAGGTGCTCCTCTTGCTTTGGATCATGGCTTTCCTATGAGAAGGAAGTAGCACCATTATTTGTGACAGCTAAGGGAAATGCCATTTGATGGAGGATTTGGGTATAAACGACCTTTGGTGACTTTGGTTGTTCAGTTGCTGCACATTTGTTGACAAAGGTGGCAGTTGGGATTCTAAGGTTGGTAAGGGTCGTTGTGACGCGTGATTACAATCACAAGATCAGGGAAGGCATACTCCTTATGGTTATGAAGGTTAGCAGTGGGAATATTTTTAGTCCATGTGATGGTGCTGAATACGCAATGTGATGACACTTTTGTGAAGACATTGTCAAGCACACCCTTAACAGTGGATTGGCTTAATTTCCGATATGATTGGGTCCCAAAAAGCTCAACCCATTTGGTTGCCTTTTTTGGCTACTTGGGAGACCTAATGTTGGCTGTTATGTATGCCTTTAGGAGTTGCAATGATAAGCCTTTCTATAGTCGTGCTGTGCAAAGGGATCACTATTGCATAGTTGCTGATCTCCCCCCTTAAATACTGTAGGTGTGATCCATACGTCCTCCTAAAGTAAGGCGGCTAGGCCAAGGAGTGAGTAGCATTTTGTTGAAATGGAGGTGAACAATTGCTCAACTTGGAATGTGTTAGGACGGCAAAAGGTCACGTGGACAACCATGTGGCAGTCAGCAAGCCACGTAAACAGTCCACGTGGCAGCCTCTAGAAGGCCTAATAGGGCCGACGGTCATGGGTTCTTGAACCCAAGTTTGGAGTTTTTGCTTAGGGGTTAAGTTTTCTATTTTTAGTAAAGTATTTTAGGAAAAGAGTTTGTGATATGATTTGATTAGAGAGATAAGATTTTTCCTAATGGGATAAGATCTTTGGTTTACAAGAATAGGGATATGTACTCTCTATAAAAGAGAGCCTTTCCTCTTTGTAATCTCTTAAGTCATTAATAATATTTCCAACTCAAGGCTCCTCTCCTCTCTTTCTTCTCTCCACATTCACGTGGATAGTCCTCCTTGGACTATTTTCCCATGCACACGGAGCCTCCACGTTTTGAACTACGTCGATTATTGACATGGTATCGGAGCCTTTGGTTTAGGCTCCTTTGTGCATATGGGTTGTTGACCACACGTTGGTGATATCTGCATCTAGAAAGTCTTCAAATTCGGTGTTTTATGTGAAGAAGAAAGATTAGAGAAGATGGTAGAGTCAACCACGACGGTTGGAAATGCCACGTTATCAAGAAAAGGTAATGAGAAGCCAGAGGAGATATATCAAGTTATTTGCATATTGACGTTTTTTATTTGATTTTTTATTCTTCTTCAAAAAAGGAGATTTTCCCGAAAAAAAGAAGTCAAGGAGAGGACACCACAGTCCACGTGACGACTTTTGAAGTTGCCAAAAGGAGCAACGACTTCTTAGGTTGCAAAAAGACTAGTGGTTAATCCAAGAAGTTCCTTTCTTAAAGATCCATGCAAGGCACAAAGACTACCATGTGGGGCTACTAGTACGTCACGCATGGTTTCTTTTATGTCTGACGATCTTGAGAAGACAAGTCAACAATGGCCATTACGACGACTTTTCAGGTTGCCATAGATGCAGCAACTCTAGAGGTCTCAAAAGGCTGCACCGTTAACTCGTCAAAAGGGAAGGCCGAGAACTTGGCTCTTGAAGAAGATGAATGATGGGTCTAGCCTCATAAGTGGAAGACCAAGTTGTCGGCCTCCTGGCCCTTCGACTTAAGGGTTAGTGTTAAGACGACAAGAAGAAGGCCACATGGACAGCCACATGGCAGTTAGCAGGCCACGTAGATAGTCCATGTGGTCGCCTCTAGAAGGCCCAATAGGGTTAGCGGTCATGGGTTCTTGAACCCAAGTTTGGAGCTTTTTGCTTAAGGGTTAGGTTTTCTATTTGTTGAGAGAAACATGTGTAGTGGTTTAGTCCCTCGTAGTGTAGTGGGGCTTTGTTGTGTGTGTAGTTGCCTATAAATAGGCATGTATGCCCTTACTTATTCTTTGGGAAGAATAGAAATATCAGAGCCCTATCAGGGCCTTCTCCCGTGGTTTTCTTCCTGTTTTTCATGAGTGGGGTTTCCATGTAAACCCAAGCGTTTCTCTTATTTTATTACTTTGGTATTTTTGCTTCTGCATGATTTAGATATGTCAATTTGGTATCAAAGTAGGTTTGTTCTTGGGTTATTACTTTCGTTCTTAAGGATGTTATGCCTATCATTATTTCTTTGGAGTATCAATCTCTTGATTTGATGGAGACTTCACACAAGGCAAGCAGTCGAAGCTGATGGCATGGGACCCTAGCCTCACGCTCGATAGGAACGAGATCGAGCTCGACTTTGAGGCACTCGACATCGAGACTCTCTGGAGGAGGAGGAGGCAAGAGGCCATCTTCGTTGCCTCTGCGACCTTGGCACTCCCTCCTCCCTCTGCGACCCCTAAGGTTGAGGAGAAGGTACCATTTTCTAGTTTCGATGACGCCACCCACTGTGGGCGAGACGACCTTGGTTATCAAACTTGATGCTGACGCTGATGAGGATGCAGTTGAGGAGGAGCATGGTGATGTTCTTGGCTATAGCGTTGAGGGAGGCGCTAGTGAGGAAGTAGACGCTCCCACAGATGATGTCAATGCGTCAGCCGCGCCGGCGGCTGTGGCGGAGGTGGTTCGAGGTTCCACCAATAGCACCAGGTTGGGGGAGAGTAGGGCGATGAGGTTGTGAAGAAGAGGGGGAGGCTGGGGAAGTACAACCTCAAAGGGAAGATGGCCCTCATGGTGTCCCCCGGAGTATCGAATCTTGGGATAGGGTCTGCAACGGGCTCTATCGGGGTCGTGGAGTTAGGCTCCGGGTTAGGGAGCCCAGGCAGAAGCATGGAAGGGGGCACTAGGGCTTCTGCGTGGTTGAAGCGATGGACGAGATCTTGCATCACACGATCGCGTATGGTGGTTGAGATCTCTCGGTGTCGATCTTGCGATGACACGACGATGATCTTGGCACAGATCTTGTGAGGACAGTTGGTGCGTGTGGTCATCGATGGATGCGAAGATATCGTGCGGTGCGTGGAGCTCGATGTCCCTTCTCGTTGAATCCTTAAAGTGCTGGTTAAGTTCCCTCTTAAAAGGGGAAAATGATGGTGGAGTATTTTAAAAAAAAGAAAAAAAAGAAAAGAGAGAAGAAAAATCAGAAGACAAGAAGGAGGAAAGAAAAAGAAGGAAAAAAATAAAAAAGAGAAAATTTTCATTTTTTTTGAATGTTTATGAGAAGAGGTGGTAAGGCTGATCTCTAGTTTTTTATGATTTTTCTTGTTGTTATTCTTCTCCCATATGAATATGGGAGAAAGGGGGAGTGTGGAAGCCTACTATAGTCACATCTCCAGTCAGGAGTTTCCGTTGTTCTTGGACTACACATGAGAAATCATAACTTTGGGAGGTCTAGAGTTTTGAGGTCTCTAGAGAGGGATCCTATTTCGAGGTCCTTAGAGGAAGGGCTCATTTCAGGTTTCTATGTGGGAGATTCAGTTTCGTGGACTCCAGAGAGGGAGATCCACCTTCGAGATCTTCAGAAGAAGATCCATTTCAGGGATACTGAATGGGGAGTCACCAACACCAGGTCTCTAGAGGAGAGGTCATTGTCAGAGCTAGATACAGTTCGTCTAGCAGCTTTAGCCTGTGTTCCCGCCTACAAGTAAGAACCAGTCCTGAGTGTTGTGTTATGTTGTGTAGAGTGTGTTTCTTTGTGTTATAAGTTGACCATTCCATGCTCTAGGTTGATGGGGAGTGTCGAGAGAAACATGTGTAGTGATTTAGTCTCATATAGTGTAGTGGGATTTTGTTATGGGCGTGGTGGCCTATATATAGGCGTGTACTCCTTTACTTATTCTTTGGGAAGAATAAAAACACCAGAGCCTTATCAGGGCATTCTCCTATATTTTTCTCCATACTCTTCGTGAGTGGGGTTTCCACGTAAACCTAAGCGTTTTTATTTTTTTATTACTTCGATATTTTTGCTTCCGTATCATTTAAATTTGTCAACTTCATTTTTAGTAAATGTGTTTTAGGCAAAGTTTTAAATATCGATATTGATATCGTATCGACAAGTCAAAAAATGGATATATTGTGGATATATCACTGATATCGGTGAATCTTGGAGAAATCGTTTAGAAAGACCCAAAATGTCACAAATTTTATGAAATTAACATTTTAATGACTAATACATCGTGAAGAAATGCCTTAAAAATGAAAATCATAATTTTTGAATGAAAACATAATAAAAATGTACTAGTCGCATATCAACAAAGTCTTATATTGAAAAGAAAGTATGCAAGTTGAAGAAAATAAACTTCCTTAAGTTGCCAAGAAGTCCTTACACCTTTATATAGGTGTGGGAAAAGTACATCATAGACCCATTACACAAAATAAAATAACACAGCACCCCTTACAAACATAAATATAACTCAACACTCCCCCTCAAATTGGAGCATATATATCTATTATGCTCAACTTGTTTCTACAGTTCTCAAACTGGGGACGTGGCAACGGCTTGATAAACATGTCAGCAGTCTGGTTTGAGGAGGCAAGACAAGTAGTACGAAGCAGACCTTGTTGAATCAAACTTCTGGTGTAATGATAATCCACTTCCACATGTTTTGTTCTCTCATGGAACATAGGATTCTATGTAATGTAGATAACAGCCCGGTTGTCACAATGCATCTCCATAGGTTCTTTAACATCAACATGAAGATCTCGTAACAGAGATCTGATCCATATCATCTCAGTAGCAGTATGTGCCATGGCCCTGTATTCAGATTCAGCACTAGAGCGTGAAATAATACTTTGTTTCTTGCTCCTCCAGGTTACCAAGTTCCAAGCAACAAAAGTACAGAAACCAGTAGTAGACCGCCTATCCCTGACATCACTTGCATAATTTGCATCTGAGTATGCAACAACGGCCATAGGTGCCTTTCTATGAAAAAGAATGCCTCCACCTGGACATCCCTCGATGTACCTCAACATCTGCATCACAGCCTACTAATGAACCTCAGTGGGCTTATCTAAGAACTGACTTAGCTTCCCCACTGCAAGGCTAATATCTGGCCTAGTGATAGTCAGATATAATAGCTTCCCCACTAGTTGTAGATATGCCTTCTTGTCCTTTAGGTTCACATTATCCTCAAACAAATGAATTTTAGGATCTATAGGAATATTTACATCTTTGGATCCTAGCATGACTGTCTCCTGAAGAATATCAAGGGCATATTTCCTTTGCGACATAATTGTCCCTTGCTTACTTGTAGCAAACTCAATGCCTAAAAAATATCTCAGCTTTCCAAGATCTTTCATGATAAACTGGTGTGCCAAGTATTTCTTCATCTGAGATACACCCTCTGCATCATCACTTGTAAGAATAAGATCATCCACATATACAAGTAAATCCATTGTACCCCTCTTGTCTTCCTCACAAATAGTGAATGATCCGATGAAGATCTTTGCATCCCAATAACAGACAATGCCTCAGATAGGCGGTGGAACCAAGTTCGGGGGCTCTGCTTAAGATCATAAATGGCCTTACGAAACTTGCATACACACTCCCCCTGAATCTCAAAGTCAGGTGGCTGCTACATATATATCTCTTCTTCCAAGTCTCCGTACAGAAATACATTTTTAACATCCAACTGATGTAACTGTCATCCATAATGAGCCACAACATATATAAGAATTTGAACAGTAGAGAATCGTGTAACAGGGGAGAACGTGTCAAAGAAATCCACCCCATGTGTCTGAGTGAATCATTTGGCCACTAAGCGAGCCTTATACCTTGAGATAGACTCATCTGGATTGTATTTCAAGGCAGAGACCCATCTGGCTCCAACAAGATGCACGCCAGACGGTAAAGGTGACAGCTCCCAAGTACCTCTGGTAGTAAGTGTAGACATCTCCTTCTCCATAGCTGCCTTCCAGTGTGGATGTAGTAGAGCCTGCTGGTACGAGGTAGGTAATTCAGCACTAGATACAACAGTTGTGAATGCATGAAACTGCGAACTTAAAGAATCATTAGTAACACCACTCCCAGCAACATGATACTGGGTACAAGATCGTGGAGCCTTCCTAATAGCAATAGGTATATCTTCATCAGTACTCATGGAATCATGACCTGGAGAACTGTCCTCAGGTGGCAGACTCCTACCTGCTACATCTGCTGACACTGTGCCTGAAATAGTCTCCTGAATAGGAACTACCTCTAGGTTATCAATACTAACCTGAGGAGTCTGTGGAATAGATGGAGGGGGCTTTGCCTTATACACAACTAGCAACTGATAGGTGTGACCCTTGAAGGCCCTTCATCCACTGGTGCTGGTCTGAATGTGCTGGTAGGTGACTCATCAACCCGAGAAGGGCTACTAGTATCTGTGAATGTACTAAATGGTATAGGAGCAACTGATACAAGTGTACTCTCCGGCACACTCTGCACCTGCCTGGAAGCAACAGAAAAATAAGGTACTGCTTCATGAAAGGTGACATTTGCACTGATATAATGCCTCTGATGTAGGGGATCAAAACATCGATACCCCTTTTGAGTACGAGAATAGCCAAGAAACACACACTTGACTGCTCTAGGTGCTAATTTATCACGCCCAGGTCCAAAGAGATGTACAAAAACTACACACCCAAATGTCTTGGGTGGAAGATCAAATGACTCATCATTTGGATAAAGCACCTTCCATGGTATCTACTCATGAATCATTGAGGAGGGCAATCTATTAATAAGGTAGCAAACAGTGAGAACTGCATCTCCCCAACAGTTTTGTGGCACACTGTTATGAAGAAGAAGAGCTTTGGCTATATCAAGGATATGTTTGTGCTTCTTCTCTGTGACTCTATTTTGCTGAGAAGTGTGGGGACATGAGATCTGATGAATTATATCATGTATGCCATAGAATTCTACCAACCGACGAGTACAAAACTTCAGTGCATTATCAGATCTGAAAGTCTTGATGCAAACATCATACTGATTTTTTATCAACACAAACTTCTCATTCAGTGGACCTACTTCAGACTTATTCTTCATGAGAAATAGCCAGGATAATATGGAAAAATCATCAACCACAATCAAATAGTACCGATGTCCTGCTTTATCAGGAGTCCTACTGAGACCCTAAACATCAAGATGCACTAACTGAAAACATGAAGTTGAACGTCGTCCTGTAGCAACTGGAAAGGAAGATCTATGGTGCTTCCCAAGTTGATATGCATCGCAGGAAAGTTACGAAGTGAGGGACACATGAGGAATAAGCCTGCGTAACTTTTTCAAAGAAGGATGGCCTGACCGTCTATGCCATTGTAAAGTACTCTTAGATGTGGTATTAACCCGACATGTAGCAGCCATAGGACCCTATTGAAGTCGGTAAACTCTTTCATATCCACTACCAATAATCTTCCTTGTCATTCTATCATGGAAAATACATCTACGCTCATCAAAGATGACCCGACAATTCATCTGTTTAATGATCTCACTGACAGAGAGCAAGTTCATGGATAAATTTGGAACAAACTGAACATGATTAAGCTGCATAGAAGGGGTAACATTAATATCCCCTTGACCACTAATAGGAGTAAGTCGCCCATCAGCTACTTGTACTCTACGACCCCGAGAGACAGGTTGAATCTGTCCAAAGCACTGCAAATTCCCGGATAAATGATTGGAAGCACCTGAATCAATCAACTATGTCACACCAGTGGTTTGAGTATCATCCACGACAGTTCCTGATGTAATCTCTGACTAAGACACTGCCATATTTACTAAACCACACTGCCTCAAACAAAGTTCGACGTGCCACAGAGAAGAGTACACACTCCTTAACTTCACATTTCAGATATGAAAATTGACAGAAAATAGGGGACTATACACCCTAAAAAATATACCAACTGGGGAATACACACCCCAAAAATTTTTGCTCACACGCGGTCAGTATTCAAGGGGATTACACACCTCAAAAGTCATCCACTATGGGGAATACACACCCCAAATTAGATCAAAAGATCAAGAAGTTCATACCACCTTGTTGAAAGATTTTTGCTTCAAACCCTCATCTCCACGGTGAGTGATCAAGAGCAACTGGTACCAACGACGATCAGGGAGCTATGACAGGGCAATTGGGAGCAGCACCAAGGGAGATGCACCTTGGTCAGGCTGCTGGGCGCGGCAGCACCGAGGGTGCTATGGCGCGAGGGGTTTGTTGCACCCCGGTCAGGTTGTGGCGATGGCAACAGCGTTGTGGCTAGGTGCTGTGGCGCGAGGGAGGCGCTGAGGAACCGGTTGCGCCCTGATTTGGCGCTGCAGTAGTGCGAAGAGCCGAGGCGATGGTGCTGCACCTCGGTCTGGTGCGAAGGGTTGGCTGTAGTAGTGGTAGCAATCGGCGCTGTTGCTGGCGGTGGCGGTGGCCTTGCACTGCTGTTGCTATTGGCGGTGGTGGTGGCCTTGTGCTGCTGCCGTTGCGGCGGTGGTCTGGTGCCGGCGTGGTTGCCGGTGGTGGCGGCGGTAGCTCCGGTGAGAAGGCTTAATGTATGGTTCGGGTTTTATTTTTGGTGGAGTCCTCAACCTTGGCTCTGATACCAAGTTGAAGAAAACAAACTTCCTTAGGTTGCCAAGAAGTCCCTACACCTCTATATAGGTCTGGGAAAAGTACATCATAGACCCACTACATAAAATAAAATAACACAGCATCCCTTACAAACATAAATATAACTTAACAGTACATAATATGATAATAATTGAAAAATGTTCATAGTAATACTACTCACAAAAAAAAATGAAATATAAATAGTGTCAGAGTATCAGTTGACCACACGAAGCGTTGTGCGTGCGTGTGTCGATATATCGGCGATATATTAAACCTTTCCTGCGTCATAATCACAAGGTGGACTTGGCACGGGGTCTCCATCTATATTTGTATATTTTTGTGTGTATTCATGTTGAGCATTTTCTCTACTAGGACCTTGATGATGATATCTCCCATCTCTTTCGCCACTACTTTTTGCCTGTGGCTCGTCAACCATCACTACATCATCATCATTTTCTGTTCCTCTTGAAGGTGGCAAATCATGTGTCCATGTAGGTTGCACAGGGCAGTGGAGAAGAAAAGAAATGAAAATAATCCATGTGAGTTGCACAAGTAGACAAAGATATGTGACCGACATATCCCCCATATCGGTCACATATCACCACCTTAAGGGAAAAATTGAATTGCACTTCTTCAGTTTTGGAGATATATCATGGATATCCGTCGATATCGGCGATATATCCCCGATATATCGCCAATATGTCAAACCTTGGTTTTAGAAAAAGAGTTTTTTATTTGATTTAATTAGAGAGATAAGATCTTTTCTTTTGGGATATGACCTTTCCTTATGGGATAAGATCTTTGGTTCTGAAGAAATGGATATGTACTCTATAAAGGAGAGCCTTCCCTCTTGCAATCTCTTGAGTCATAGTAATATTTCCTATTCTAAGAAACTCCTCTCCCACTCTCTCTTCTCCATAAGGCAGTTGGCCACCACCAAAGGGCAGTCGACCACTTGCGTCAGCCATTAGGGGTTGTCGACCACAAGGCTGCTCCTGATCCACGTGCGCATAGCCCCGATGTGGGATTATTTTTCACACGCACAAGGAGCCTCTGTGCTTCGGTTTGCGTAGGTTGAGCAGCGTAGATTTTGAAGGATTTTGGGTCGATATTTGTTGGATTAGGGTCCTAGTGTTCTTCGAAGGGGATAAAGCTAGAATCATGTGGGGACATGGAATAGAGTCTAGTTGGGGGAAGCCAACATTGGAAAGTTTATATCTATGAATGCAACATGACCTTTTGGTGGCCAAATTATTTTCTTAACAAGGGGAAAAGGGGGGCTAATAAGGGTTGTCAACCTTGTGGATTTTGTTAAGGAGAGACACAACATATGATGTAAAACACCCTCAATATCTTTTTGTTTGAAAGACAATCCCGTTGGACTCTAGCCAAATGAACCAAAGCATAATGAAAGCTCTTCTTTTTGTATTAGCATATCTACAAGGGCTTTATGAACGTTGGGCTAAAAGTTGGAGGCATAGCTGATGTACCAATATGTAGCACCTCTTAATAGGACTAGGTGAAAGAGCAAGCGAAAAGGTGGTGATCAATGTCTTTTGCCGCTTTACCACAAAAGGCACAAGTAGTGTTTGCTTGAGGCAATCACTGTCTCCTATAATCCTATGTGATCACCCTTTATCTTGTTAGCACCACATAAAAAAAATTGAACTTTAATGAGACCTTAGTTCTCCGTATCTTCTTGTAGTTAGTAGCCAAGTATATGCATGGGCGATATGCTTTCCACCAATAAGGGGTAAGCTTTCTTGATTAAGAATAGTCTGTAGCACCACATATACCCATCCCTACTTTAAGCAAGTTTGATATATCATATGGTTTGAAGTAACGGTAAGAGTTCGTCCATCTGGGAGAATGTAATGGTTGGCAGTTAGAAGTTGTTGGTTGTTGAACAGTTAGTTGCACTGTAAAAGCCCAATGAGGCATATGACTGATATAAAAAGGGTGCAATAACAGAGTTGGGTCGTGTGATTGATGATCGACCCTTTTTTGAGATCTCTCTCTTTCCCAGATCTTCTTCTCCTTCCTTGACCTCCTCTTACTGCAACATTCTTCTGCTAATCTCCAAGCTGGTGATGACTCGTTCCAAGGTTCAGGCCCAGCCCTCCTCTTCCTTTTCTTCTTTCTCAGATAACTCCTCACCTAATAGAGGAATTGTGGTAGAGGTGGGGACCAAACCCAATTTATGAAACAATCTTAGTGGCTAGATTATTGTGTTGGACGTAGATGTTTTATGTGGTAGAACTGGTGTAGGATTCACATGTTCTATTTGTGATTTTGGTGTGGATATCTAATAATTTCTTTCTTGATTTCTTTTGTATATGGGTTGCAAGTTGATATAGACAGAGAAGAGTTATGATAGGGGTTTAAAGTTGTCATGGTTGGTTAGTGGTGACTTTGATATCACATTAGACATTGCTGACAAATCAGGGGTGAGGACTATAACAGGACTAGGTATAGAGTAGTTTAGTGACTTGTTGGTTGAGCGAAAGATGGTTGCTGTTTTAATGACAAATGGCCAATTTACATGGAGTTCCTTGTGTGGGGAAGTTTGTTCATGGATTGATAGGTTCCTTGCATCGGTTTGTACTTGGCGCTTAAGTGTGCCAAGTAGTAAGTTGATCGAATGATATATCAAAGGGGCACCATGAAGAAGTTTGTACTTGGCACTTAAGTGTGCCATGAAGTTTGCATTTAGAATGAAAGAAGCACCCCTAGCCCCCCCTTTTGGATTGGTCTACAGACATCCTCCCACGCGATAAGCTTGGTGCCCTTTCCCACATTCCTGAAGTTGGACCACAGAAAGTTACGCAACACCCCCATTATCCTCTTCTCGACCTGGTGCGGGGCTTTGAACACCGACACGAAATAGGTCAACATGGAAGACAACACTGACCTAAGTAGAGTTAGCCTTCCTCCTCGGGATAGGAGTCTGGAGGCCTACCTTGCCACCCTCCTCTCCAGCTTTTCTAGCAATAAGAGCCAATCCTGCAACCTAAGCCACCTGTTTGGGAGTAGAAGTCCAAGGTAGGTAATGGGTAGGGACCCCACCTTCGTTCCTAGGATTGTCCCACAATCCTGCTGCTCTTGTAATGTCATCTTTAAGGCCACGAGGGTGGACTTGTGGAAGTTTAGCAACTGAAACCTTCTTGCCTCTTGCACCCTTGCTTCCACAAGAAGCAAGGTGTCATCAGCATATTGCGGCACGGGAACCTTGCAGTCTCCTCTCGCTCTGAAACCATGGAAGACCTCGCAGCTGCAAGATTGCATTGCTGCCATGGCCATCGCGTCGGTCACCAAAACAAGCATCAACGGGGCCAGGGGTAGCCCTGCCTTACCCCAATTAGTGGCTGGACCCAACCCCCTTCTAGGTTATTGTTGACTAGGATGGAGAAAGATGTCGTAGTGACAACGCTTTGTCCAGACAATACATCGCCTCGGGAAACCCCTCTTTGCTATTGCAGCCCACATGAAAGACCACCTGACTATATCATATGCTTTAGCGAAGTCAAACTTCCTTAGGAAGGCCCGCCTCTGCTCCCTCTTCCAAGTTGCAATGGCCTCAGTTGCTGTCACAAAACCATCAAGGATCCCTCTGCCAGGGATGAAAGTTGTTTGCACCGGTGAAATCAGGTCTGCCAGCAGGCCTCTCAGTCTGTTTTCTAGCGTCTTTGCGATAATGAGGTAGATAGCATTGGAGAGGGCTATTAGATGGAAGTCATCAATGTCCTTAGCCCCTTCCTTCTTCGAGAGAAGAAAGAGGGATGACCTATTGGTCCTGTCAAAACCTGCATTGCCCTCTTCGAACTTCGCCACCACCGCCATGACATCCTCCTTGACTAGGCTCCAAAACTCTATTAAAATGGACGGGGAAGCCATTTGGGCCTGGGCAGACATCGACATTAAGGCCCCAGACTATCGCCTTCACCTCCTCCTACGAGAAAACTGCAAACCAGGGATGTAGCTTGGTCCTCTGAAAGGTGATGTGTCCTCCCCTGTCCACTGCCTAGCACTAGGGGCGCGCTTGTCTGAGAAGTCACGAAAGTAGTCTGTTGCCTGCCCCAACTCCCACCTCCCCTCACGCTGCAATCGCTTGACGACCAAGCTGTCCAACCAATTCGTCCGTTGCCTGGCCGAAGTCGTTTGGTGGACGAATTTGGTATTGTAGTCCACGTCCCGGAGCCATTTTTGTCTCAATTTGGTTTTCTATTCTACCTCTGTCTTCTTGTCTTGCACCACACACATTTATGCTGCCCTGCATGGTCTATCCTTTGCATTAAGATTGCTAGCGTCCTTAAGGTCATCCAACCTGGAGATCTCTGCAAGTGCCTCAGTCTTCCTTTGTGTCCTCCCCTGCTTGACAGCCTTCCTGTACTCCTTGAGGTGGGCATGCAGCCAGGCAAGCTTCCCGACTAGCCGAGTTGAGGACGAGCCCTCCACCTCAAGAGATCTCCATTTTTGCTTCACTATGTCTTTGAACCCTGCCTCTAATAGCCACGATTGCTCGCATTTTGAAGTAGGTGCCAATCTGCTTTGCTTCATTGGATTGCTACAACAAAGGTGTGTGATTCGAGAAGGGCCTGTTCAACGGAGCGATCATTGTAAGAGGGGAGGTCTCCACCAACTCCAAGCTAGATAGGAATATGTCAATTCACGATCTCTGGCCATTGCCTCCTTTCTACGTGTATTGGCATCTTGTTGGAGGGAGGTCAAGGAGTCCAAAGGATGCAACGAGGTTTGCGAATTGCTCCAACCCTAGGTCTTGCCTCCCCCACCACCCAACCTGTCCTCCTGACAAAGTGTGATGTTGAAATCTCCCCTAGTAACTAAGGCTTGCATTTGCCATCACCCCTATCATGGCAAGTTCCTCCTATAGATGCTCCCTCGTTGTAGCGTCTCGTGGCCCATACATCGCCATGATCATTAGCTGTGCCCCATCTCTTCTGCGGATGACATCCATTGAGATCACATGCTGACCCATATATGATGATTGTAGTGAGATCACGTCCTCCTGCCAAGCCACCACCTGCCCCCCTAGCTGTGCCAGCCACATCGAGTTTGATGAAACCCTCCATCCAGGATCCACCCACTTCCTTCCACATCGCAGCATCGCAGGTAGACAATTTAGTCTCCTAGAGGAGGACGATATCAGCTTGCCACCCTTTGATATATCCTTCGAGCGTTGCTCTCCTCGTGGGGTCATTGAGACCCCTAACATTTCATACCAGGATCTTCGACATGGGGAAACTACAGCTCCCCCCTCCCCCAATTGGCCTAAAACCACTTGCATCTACCACCATCCCCTCTTCCTTTCTCCGCTCCTTTGTTGCACCAAAACCTTTAGCGTACCCATAGACCTCCCCTTAGACCATCTCAGACCTTGCATCAATGACCACTCTCTCCACTCGAAGTTGGTCACCTTTGCCACCATATGACCACTTCTTGATGTATTACAACGCTTTGCCTTTTCGTCCATCGCGCTCGGTTTCCCATGTCACCACCCTTGGGCTCTTCTTCCCCTTCTCCAGCCTACTCCTTCGCTACGAAACTAGCTCATCGGTGCGACTGCTCTACTGCGACCCCCCGTTGGGTGACGAGGGATTTCGCCCTCCTTGAGGCTTCGCTCAACCTCCTGATCCACCTGCTTGGCGTTGCCATTTGTCGTACCTGTCATGGTCAGTGCCAATCCCTTGCCCTCCTCGAAGAATGAGGGAGGGGTAAAGGCGGGTTGGGGTAGGTCGGACTTCGAGGAGGGCATAGACGACCCGAGGTCACGACTTGAAGAGTTGCCACTTGAGGACCGATTCGGGTCCTTGATCGGATCCACACCATTATAAAGGTTGGGGGGCCAACCCCCAAACCCTCCATACTTGGATTCGGCACCCGTGACCCCAAGCCTTTTGTGCACGTCATTGTAGCCTCGATCCCTACCGCCATGCCAGCTTCGATGCTCGCCACCATCTGTCAGGATGGCTGCCCCCTCTCGCACGTGGCTATGTTATCTCCCACAGTTCCACCTTCCAGGGGGAAGGTAGAGTCCTAGGGATGCCAAAGCCATGTGCCACCTCAGCTTTGATACCTCTTTTTGCCAATGACGAAGCTTGACCAACCCCCACTTTCGCATATGAGCCCTCTGTGACCCTAGTGCACCAAATCAGCCACGACATGCCCCCATGATGGAGCACGAGTGACTTCATTAGCGTAACCCTCGACTTGAGCTCAACCTCTGCTACGAGGAGTGACGTGGAGAGGCTAGCTGCCCCAACCCCTCGAAGGGTGGCAAAGTGGGTAACGAGTGCCTCGACCACCGCGACAATACGTAGCTAGTAGGGAACTTCATCGAGGCGGAGGTGGAAATGTGCTTTCTCTAGTGGTTGTTCTTGGGGTGCTCTGTCATGAAAAGAGGGCATCCTCCACCGCACGACGCCCCCAGACAACTGTGACTCAGAGAAGCACGTCGTTGCCTAGAGGTCCTCAGACAACTCAAGGATTAAGAAGGAACTCGGACCAAGAGGTATGAAATCCTCCCCACCCCAATGCCCCCTTCTCGGTCTCAACCTCTCCAAGACCTCCTCCATTGAGACCCGCCCTTCAAGTACCTTGCCTACTAGCGAGCCAATCAACTTTGCCCCCAACTCCACCTCCGCAGACAGGGGGCATCCATCTCTGCTTTATGCCTCTCCGTTGGTAGTGGGGGTGGGACCCCAGCATGAGCCTCCTCTTTAGCCCCCTTACACGACCTCCTCCAGTGGTCAAAAGAGCCACACCTCCAATAACGAGGTGGGTCCCTACATACACTTGCACAATGCCTCCGTTCAAGGCATCAGAAGCACCAGCTCTCCATGCATACAGAGGCTCCCCCTAAAGCGCGTCTAGCCCAAGCGTTGTCTCCGACACTCCTCCTTTGCCTTGCTCGGACTCACGCCTAACTAGAGGCATACTCGTCCTCCTTATTGATATCTCTATTTTGATGAAATAAAAGTATACTTCATTTGTAGACTAATCTTTTAGGTACATTGGCATAAATATTCTTTCTGAAATAAGTCAGGCGGAAGATAGATTGTTAAAGTTTATTGTAGTTTTTACTTTTATTGAGTTTAGAATTTATGTACAGAATCTTAAATAATTCATTAAATCTTTTCGATCGACCAAATTGATCGATTAATTTGAATGTTTGATCGATCGAAATATTTATTTAGGGCAATTGATGAATTAAACTGTAAATCGACCAATTGGTTATTGACCAATGTAAATATTTAATCGATCAAAATGAAATTTGATCGACCAAAATATTATCATTGATTGACCAATCTAGTTTGAATTGTTTCCTAAATTGGTCATTTTTCAACTATAGATAGGACTCTTTAGCAACTTTTTCCAACATAACTTTCAAAGCAATTTCCAAGAAAAAAAGTGCTTCTATTCTCTCACTCTCTTGTGCTCATTTATCCACGCTTTCTAAGGCACTTCCTTCTATGCTATTGCGAAAATCTTGATTTGCTACTTATTTAATTTGAGGTTTCTTAGGATAATTATTTGTATTCTTTTATTCCTTTGGTTTGATTAGGGACCTAAGTTGTTTCGGATTCTTGAAGTTTTTGTTTAACTTCTCTTAGGTGTAAAGGAGAAGGGCTATTGTAAGAGGTTTTGCCACCCTTGTTCATGTGGTACGTATTAGTGGATTGACTAGCCCTGCCTAGTCGAAAAAATCCTAACCTAAGAAGCTTAAGTAGTGGCTTTTACTTGAAAGAGTTTCAACTATAAATCCAGGTGTACTTGTGTGGTGTTATTTGTGGAGTGAATTAGTTTTTAGGTTTCGCATAATTTGGCAATCTACACTGTTTATCCCTCTTTAGTGTAGACCTTTAGATCCTGTAGGCACTTATACTCCCTTCCCGAGAGTCTCCCATGGTTGGCGAACGACTTGCCCTTGCCAGGTGAGGGCCTGCACCACTTGTCGCTCTCGTATGAACCTTGCTTAGACCACCAGAGGGGTCACCCCCACCTTATGGGGGTTTCCTCGACCTCTCTCTACTCATGCTTGGGTCTTAGCTGAGTGTTAGTCCCAAATATCTACTCCTAGCTAAAAAATGTATAGAAAAATGGGGATAGGTATGGAGGAGAAATGCATTAACACAGAGAACAAGGACCTAAGTGTGGAGGGAGTGGTCGATATCTTGAAGTTGTTGAGGCCTTTGTGTCGGGTTTCTCCACCTTAAAGTCTTGTTAGCAGCTAGGATTGGGAATTGAGGAGGAGGATTTATGATAAGTCGAGGTTGAGCTTGAAGTAGAAGTGCTTGAGGACATTCTGGGAAGGATGGTCTTGAGAGGTGGTGGCTCGTTGTGGGTCACCTCCTTTTAGATCGATTAGGGGATAAGCAAGCCTTATGTATAGCCCTTTCTTCATCTTCTTTGGCGATGATAGAGGCTCGTTTTGTGAATCCACTTAAGCCTTTACGAGGATTTGAAGAATCCAGAGGTTGAAGAGGAAGAGGCATGAGAATGCCGGGAGTCACAATGATTTATTAGGAGATTTCCTTTGGTAGTATTGAAAATCCTAAGTGTTTTTTGTGTAGGGGGATGGTTTGCACGCCTTTTGGTGGTAGTTGAAGATGTGTTATGATTTCTGATGTGGAATATAGCCATGTTAATGGGAGGGGAGGGCATTCAAAGCCGCATGTGGCGTTGCCTTTTACAGGTGGTCTTGAATCCGATTTTGAATATGGATTGCTCCCTTATTTGATGCTAACTCTTCCTTTTTGTTGGGGGAAAGGCATAATGGGTTAAAGGTGGGCTTTAGCTCATTTTTCCATCCACATTCAAAGGTTCTATTTGGTTCCTCATCTCTTTAGGGTATTTGTGCAACGTGTGATGTGGAAAGTATGCGACAGTGGGCATGGCGTAGTTGGTCTTGAATTTGATTTCGAATATGGATTGCTCCTTTACGCAATCTTTCATTCTTCCTTTTTGTTGGGGGAAAGGTATAATGGGTCAAAGGTGCACTTTAGCTCATTTTTCCATCCCCATTCAAAGGTTCTATTTGGTTCCTCATCTTTGTAAGGTACCTATGCAAATTGTGACGTGGAAAGTTGGCGATGATGGGCATGACGACAGCTGGTGCGGCCATAGTAAGTACAATGGTAAATGATGAGGCGACAGAGCGTCCACTGATGATTACTGCAATGGATAAATGACTTTCGAGGAGTGCCTTAATGAAGCTTTTGGCTGGAGCGATCCACGAAGTGACTCCTTGGGCAAAAGTGACTCTGATTTTGATCTAGCTATTGGTTCTTGCAAAGTAGAGGAATCATGTGATTTGGAAAGAGGGACTTTGAATGGGATTAGGTGGCCATCGAGGTCAGTATTGCTATGCTCAAGCAATGCCTAGTCTACACTTGTTGCCATTGAACTACATGATCGAAATAAAAATTGTGCCTGAATTGGGTGTGTTGTTCTAGATGCTATAGAGATGAAGATGGCTTAAGTAATGGAGACAAATCTAGCCTCAATGGTTAAGGTTCTTTCTTGGAATGTTAGCGGCCTTTGGGATCTATTTGGACGAGTACCCATCAAATATGCAACAGAGTGGAGGATTGATTTTCTTTTATTTTTTATTTTTGAAAGAAAATAGGAAGATTATTTGAGAGTGGTAATCATCCTAAAATTGTATTAAAAGAAGAAAAGGAATGGACTTACAGATGTTGAAGTCAATAATCAGAAAAACACCTCGCCTTTCTTACAATATTCTCGACCCAACAACTCTCATTTCTGAATATTTTGCCATTCCTTTGTATCCAAGTACTCCAAATGATTGCAAATGCTTGCCACCATCCATCCATATCAAGGTCAATATGATCTCTAAAGCTTGTCCAAAAGCCTTCAAAATCCAGAGTGTCAACCGTAGGTAGAGTAAAATGAGACCAACATCTCTGGAAAAGTCACAATCAAAGAATAGATGTTGGATGCTCTCATTGGAATTTTGACAAAGAGGGAAGGTAATATCTCCATCGGGATGCCATTTAGATATGAAAACACGTGTGATCAACCCTTTTCTTCTAAAAAACCATAGAAAAACTTTGACCTTTAGAGGAATTTTACACCTCTAGATTAATTTAGAATCCCTATGAATGGAATTCTGATTTGTACCATCCGCCACCATTAGCTTGTAGGCACAGTTCACTGTGAAGCTACCATGCTTCCAAAGAAAGGAATCCGACATATCTGACTCAGGTGACAACCCATCCACTGCTTGCAGAACTTGCTGAAATTCACTGCATGTGGTATTAGACAACCCCGTCGGAAGCCTAAAGTCTCAACATTTAATCTCATCATCCCATACTTCTCTAACTACCATTTCAAGGAATGAAATTAGAATGTCTAGATGCAATTGCAAAAAGGGAGATTGGTTGGTTTATTTATCAAGGATTCCTGTAGGTGGACTCAGAAGGCAGGTTATGAGGGATTCTCATTGCTTGGTGTTAGTGCCTTTTTATATTTAGTTCTCTATATGTTGTTTTTGTTATATCTTATTTTAATTTGAACTCTTAATGTAATTTTTTCATCCCTTCTCTCTATACGGAGAGGTTAGGGTTTTAGTTTTAATAAGACATTTTATTTTCCTCTAAGACATTTAGTTGAAGCAAGATGGCATCCGAAGGTTTGTTTGAAGTGACATCAGATCACGATCCTGAGATTGAGGGGTACCAGAACCCCTTCTTTGGTTCCATGGAGAAGTTTGATGAGACCAATAATGCTTGATGGTCATAGATCTTTCTGATGATGGTAGAAGGTCATGACATGGCATATGTCCTGCTTCAACCAGACCTAGTGGAGAAGAACGAGAAGAATGCTTCTTGGAAGAGGGATAATATCATGGTTCGTGTCTGGATCATGAATTCTGTCACCCCAAGAATTGGGGATGAGATAATGCACTACAAGACTACCAAAGTGATAAAGGAGAGTCTGGAAGGTATATATAGGAAGAAGGAAGTTCTTAGTGTTGAGCATCAGGCTTTTGTTTAGTCAAGAGGGACTATAGAGGGAGCAGATTGGCTTGTTGACTTAGGTGCATCCCGATACATTTATGGTGATGCGAGACAATTCTCCACTCTTTGTCAAGTTCCATCAAGTAAAACTATGCAAGTTGCTGATGGGTGACATTCTCCCATATTTGGTTAGGGAGAGGTTTGTGTGGCCCCACACATGAAGTTGCAGAATGTCTTTTTGGCTCTAGACCTCCCACTGAGTCTACTTTTGGTTAGTGGGATCACAAAGGAGTTGAAATGCAGAGCAATTTTTGATGTAGTCTCTCTTACATTTGAAGATGTTCTCACAGGACACACCATTGGGTGCGGTTGGCGAAGTTTATCGTTTTCTCTAGTCACCTTATGTAGGCCATGTCTCTCTCCCTTCAGGAAGTGTTTCCAGCTACTTGTGGCATCTTCAATTTGGTCATCTCCCTTTGCCTAAACTCCGAAGAATGCTGCCATAAATTTCTCTAGCTACCGCCTTCTAATGTGAGGCGTGCCAACTCGAGAAGCCCCATAGGAGTGCATTTCAAGGAGACAACATCAGGGGTCTTAAACCTTGTTCCAGTTACTTTATCTGGACATCTAGGGATCTAGTAGGACCTTGGATCGTTCGAGGCATAGATTCTATTTGGCAATTGTGGATGATTTTTCTCGTCTCACTTGGATATTCTTATTGAAAGCAAAGTTTGAAGCAGGCGATATGATTTGTGCCTTTCTGGCTTGAGATATGGAATCAACCAATCAAACAATGCTCTAGAGTTTTGGACCACCTCTCTTGGTGCTTTCTATCGGTAGCATGGAATCATCCATCAAACGAGTTATCCCCACACATCCTAACAGAATGGTGTGGTAGAACGAAAGTATCGACTTATTTTAGATGCTGGAAGGACACTCTTGATTCAGAATAGTGTACCAAATAAAGATTGGGGAGATGTCGTGTTGACAACATGTAATCTTATCAATCAGATCCCATTTATGGTCCTTGACGAGCAAGTTCCTTGTTCTATCCTGCTTCCAGATAGTGAACTATTTGTAGTATCACTTAAAGTCTTTGGTTGTGTTGCATTTGTTCATATTCACGGGCCCAACATGGTTAAGCTCGCTTTAGGGCCATAAAGTGTCTTTTTGTGATATTTTTGTATCCAGAAGGGATATAGGTGCTATGATTCTCTCACTTGGAGACGCTATGTGAGTGCTGATGTCATTTTTCACGAGTTTATCTCATATTTTTCTATTGCTAGGAGAGGTCTTTCTCCAGAAGTTGCTGAGGTACCTATGCCCATCCCTTCTACGGCCCTGGGGGCGATTTCGATCATTGATCTTGTGCCATAACCTTTCGAGCCACCACTCTCTGAGGTTGAGACGTTTCGTGAGCCTCTGGTCACATACAAGCTTCCCGTTATCAGCATTGACCTCCCTATTCTGCGCTAGCGCCTCTCCCATCTCAGGTGACTATAGGTACTTTACAGACTGATGAAGTTGTATATGGTGATGATGCAGGACTGTTACAAGGCGACAATGGTTTCCTCCTACCCATTTTGACCAATTAGGGGAGGTTAGTGGTGATGACCACATTTTAGATGATCTAGATCTTTTGATTGCAGTTTGCAAGGCCCCATGGAGTTGTGTCAGATATCCCATTTCCAATGCTATGTCCATAACCTTTCTTTGAGGAGCGTATAGTCGGTTTTGCTAGGCCTTATTCACTATGTAGATTCCCATAACTCACCAATAGGCCATTCTTGATCCAAAATGACGTTAGGCCATGGAGGATGAGATGGCTGCAATTCGCCTACGAGGGACGTGGGAATTGGTTGGTCTACCACCAGGTGCATTTGTTATGGGGTGCAGATGGGTATTTATTATCAAGTATCACCTGGACGGAACGGTCGCCAGATATAAGGCCTGTCCTATGGCTAAAGGGTTCTCACAGACATATGGTATGAACTTGTTGGTCCTTTCTCCCTAGTCATATGGCTTCCTATAATGCATATACTTGTAGTCCAGCGAGATTGGCTTCTTCATATACTGGATGTGAAAAGTGCATTCCTATATGGGGACCTATAGGAGGAGGTATATATGCAACAACCACCTGATTATGAGGTTCAGGGGGAGTGTTCCAAGGTTTGTCGACTACGTAAGGTTATTCATGGTCTGAAACAGAGCCCTAGGACCTAGTGTTAGAAGCTTTCGAGGTTGTTGAGACACTTGGCTTCCTTATGCCGTCATTAGATCACTCATTATTTGTCAGGAAAATGGTAAAGGGTGTGGTAGCGATTCTTGTTTATGTTGTTGATATCATTCTCAAAGGGGATAATGGGCCTGGCATCACTGAAGTCAAGAAATGTATTGCAAGAAACTTTGTTATGAAGTATCTTAGACCACTTAGATACTTCTTTGGAATAGAGGTTGCTTGGAGCACACAGGGTGTTGTGCTTTCCCAGAGGAAATATTCACTGGATTTGCTGCAAGAGATTGGCATACTGAGGGTGAAGCCAATGAATATTCCTATGGATCTTAAGGCATGTTTATATGATAAGGGGGCAAAGGTTGTTGACAGTCGTTAGTACAAAGGACTAGTGGGCAAGCTTTTGTACCTGATAATTACAAGACCTGATATTTCACTCGCAGTAGGGAAATTGAGCCAGTTTGTGGATAGGCCTACTAGGCAGCATTGGGATGCTGTAATGAATCATGTTGCTAAGATACTTGAAGAAGGCACCAAGGAAGAGGGTTCTGTTCATGAGGGCGACCTTCATGAGTATTGTAGCCTACTCAGATGTTGATCGTGTAGGGTGTTTGACAAATGGGAAATCTACCATTGGTTTTTGTACTTACGTTGTTGGAAACTCGGTGATGTGGAAAAGCAAGAAGCAGGTCGTTGTTTCTAGATCCAGTTCAGAGTTATGATGCATGTAATGACAGAGATGATGTAGGTGAAGTCCTTCCTAGCAAGACCTGCACGTGATTGTTGATACTCCTATGGAGATGAGATGCGACAACAAATCAGCTACCTACATTGCCAACAATCTCATGTTCCATGAGAGGACCAAGCATGTGGAGGTAGATTGTCACTACACACGCGACTTCATCTAGAGAGGCCTTATTTGCACCTTACATGTCTTCTGAGGACCAGACAACGGACATCTTCACCAAGGCATTGCCTTGATCTCCTTTCGATAATTGCTGTTCCAAGCCGAGCATGATTGACATATATGCTTCAGCTTAAGGTGGAGTGTTAAAGCCCCTTCGACCTTATGCTTCTATGTTTTATCATTATTAGTTGTTGCTTAGAGTTGATTGTAATTTTTATTATTTTGTTCAGGAGTATCCTTTTAACTTTGCCATCTCTATATGTTAAGAGGTAGGGTTATGGAATAAAGTAACTTGGGTTCATTTGTTCTAACTTTTGTTGCTCGTTTTAGTGCAGAAGTAGAATTCAGAGTAATGGCTTATACTACTTGTGAGGTGTATAAAAAATCGAGAGCAACCACAACCAAACAAGAAGAATTGTTAACTTAGTTCGAGAGGTAGTGTGCCTCTCTATGTCTGGGCTTAGGATTTACAACTCTCAATGGTTAGAGAGGAGGCCCTAGGTCATTATTTATAATATATGAGGTTTCTTACAACCTAAGCAAAAGGTTTCTTGCCACCCAAGCTATGTACAATTTATATAACTGACCTACACACTATAAGGTGTTCACAGAAGACCCCATGCGGAATATAATTCTATCATCCCCCCGTAAATGGAGCATGGGATTGAGAAGTGCTCATTTGGTCTTTAAAACATGGACTTTGATTAATACGACCTTTGTGAGGATGTTAGCAATCTATCTGTTAGTGGATATGTGTAGCACAAGAATGTCTCCAGTCTGGACCTTTTCTCAGATGAAATGATGGTTAATCTGGATGTGCTTTGAGTGATAATGGAAAACTGGATTGATAGCAAGCGTACACGCACTTTGATTATCGCAATATATGGGTGTACATCTATTTTGAATTCTTAGATTATTGAGAATGGACTGAATCCAAATGATCTTGTTGACAGCGGTAGCTGAGACACGGCATTCTGCTTTAGCACTAGATCTTGCCACACTTCGTTGCTTTCTACTTTTCCATGACATCAAATTATTCCCAAAAAAATGCAGTAACTAGTAATAGATCTGCGATTATCTAGACACTCGCCCAATCATCATTTGAATAAGTGAAGAGATTTTCATATCCATACATCAACTTAGAATTTTTAGTGCAGTGGAGGCCATCTGTGCTTGTCCCCTTTAGGTACCGAAAATATGCTTTACAACTTCAAGGTGATTAATGGTTGGAGAGTGCATATATTGAGAAACTTGATTCATAATAAAGGTGAGGTTTAGATGGGTAATGGTAAGGTATTGAAGAGTGCCCATCATGGATTAGATACTTGTTGACTATTAGTCTTGAATAGTTTGCGCTGTGACGGTGTTGGAGTGGAGATAGGTTTGCATTATGAGAAATTATATAGTTGAAGCAAATCAATGGTGTACTTATGTTGTGTCATAGACTCATAGTCAGTTAAGAGTTGGATCTGTCAATTTCAATTCCTAGGAAATAATGAAGAGCATTAAGGTCTTTAATGTTGAAGTGATGATCTAATTCTCTTTTTACCTTGGTTATTGAGATGAATTTCTGGTGAGAATGATGTCATCAGCATAAAGTAACAGTATGACCATGATTCCTTTGTTCTTATAGATGAAAAGGGAATGATCAACTGGAATTGTTGAAAACTAAGCTGGGCTATAACTTTGCAGAAATTAAGGAACTGTGTGAGATGCCTGCTTGAGGCCATAGATTGATCTTTGAAGTTTGCAAACATAGTCAATGTGACTAGTTTCTTTAAAGTCATCAGGTTGTCCCATATAAACTTGGTCCTGTTGATCATTATAGAGGAAGGCATTTTTAATATTAGTTGAAGAAAATGAAAGTTCTTATTTGACTAAGTCAACCCTATACCTTTTTATATAGAGAGGTGAGGGAAAAATATAACAAGAGTCTAATAGTAAATAAAAATAACAAAATAGCTCTCAACATAACGTAATACTCCCTCTCAAGTTGGAGCATATATATCGACCATGCTTAGCTTGTTCCTACACTTCTCAAACATAGCATGAGATAATGGCTTAGTAAACATATCTGTAGTATGTTTTGATGAGGTTAGGCAAGTAGTACGGAGCAATCCTTGCTGAATTAAGCTCCTCGTATAACTAGAATTCACTTCCACATGTTTAGTCCTTTCATGGAACATGAGATTGTTAGCAATATAAGTTGTGGCCCTGTTATTACAGTACATCTCCATTGTCTCCTCAAAAATAATGTGAAGGTCTTGCAGTGAAGACCTTATCCATATCATCTTAGCTATTGTGTGTGCCATGGCGTGGTATTCTAATTCAGCGCTTAGTGTATACCACACTTTGCTTCTTCCTCCTCCAAATCACCAAATTCCCTATTACAAAGGTACAAAAACCTATAGTAGATCTTTTGTCCCCAACATCACCTGCGTAGTCTACATCTGAATAAACAAAAATAGACATATGAGCTTTCTTCTTGAACAAAAGACCTCGACCTGGACACTCTTTAATGTATCTCAACACCTGCATCACTGTCTGCCAATGATCATCAGTAGGCTTGTCCAAGAACTGACTCAGCTTACCCACTGCAAGGTTATTATCTGGCCTAGTAATGGTCAGATATAGTAACTTCTTTACCAGCTGTTTGTAAGCCTTCTTATCCATCAACCTTGCTGAGTCATCAAACATATGAACCTTTGGATCCATAGGGATATTAGTATTCTTAGATCCAAGCATGCCTGCCTCTTGGAGAATGTCTAAAGCATACTTCTTCTGAGACATAACAATACCCTACTTATTCATAGCAATCTCAATACCAAGGAAATACCTGAACTTCCCAAGGTCCATAACAAATTGCCATTCTAAATACTCCACCTGAGAAATACCAGCCATGTCATCTCTTGTGAGTATAAGATCATCAACATACACAGGTAGAGCCACAATACTACTACTAGTTTTCCTTACAAACAAGGAATGATCAGACGAGGATCTTTGCAACTTGACAACTGCCAATGCCTTTGACTGATGCTGGAAGCAGGCTCGAGGGCTCTGTTTGAGGTCATAGATGGCCTTTCGTAGCTTGCAAACACACTCCCCCTAAACCTCAAAGTCAGGAGGCTGCTACATGTATACTTCTTTCTAAAGGTTACCATAGAGAAGCATTCTTGACATCCAACTGATGCAATGACCATCCATAATGTGTTGCAACAGAAATAAGAATATGGACAATGGAAAGACGTGCCATAAGGGAAAAAGTGTGAAAGAAATCTTCTCCATAAGTTTGGGTGAATTCTTTGTCGACAAGATGACCCTTATACTGAGAAATAGACTCATTGAGGTTGTATTCCAAGGCAAAGACCTATCTAGCACTAACCAGATGTGCACCAATAGGTAATGAAGTAAGCTCCTAGGTTCCTGTGTCACGTAGTGCTGACATCTCCTCCATGGCCAACCTTTAGTCCGGATTCAGAAGAGGCTGTTGATACGTAGTAGGTGTCTCAGAACTAGAGACAATAGCTGTGAAGGCAAGAAACTCTGCACTTAGAGAATCAGTAGAGACCACTCCCAGCCACACAGTATTGGGAAAACGAAGGAGGAGCCTTCCGAATAGCAATAGGCATATCATCATACGTACTCATGGGGATGGGACCTGGAGAAGCAACAATAGAAGTACTGTCAGTAGCCTTAACAAATACCTGAGTGGGGGAGGATGGTGGTGGTTTAGTGGGAACTGAGGAGGAGGGGGGTGTAGCATATCTTTATAACTAATAGGTAGTTGATACATGGTACCCTTGAAAATATTCGCATCTGGTGGTACGACTCTGAATGTGCTCACAGGTGGCTATGAGGAAGTAGGACTACTGCCATGAGAAAAATCCTCTATGGCTACGGGAGGCACAGGCTTAGGCACAACCATCTCTACATCCCGTAATTGATGAGCTTATGTGGAAAAATACGGAATGGACTCGTGGAATGTCACATTCGCACTAACATAATGCCTTTGACGTATAGGATAAAGCACCTATATCCCTTCTGAGTGCGTAGTAGCTAAGAAATACACACTTAACTGCTCTAGGGGTAAGCTTATCATGACCAGGCCTAAGCAGATGCACAAAGACAACACAACCAAACATTTTCGGGGGCACTAAAAGTAAATCTACATCTGGATACAAAATTGTCCAAGGGACCTACTCATGAAGTACAGAGGAAGGAAGCCTATTAATATGATAACAGGTAGTAAGAACATCTCCTCAGTAGGTATGTAGTACACTATTTTGATAAGCAATGCTCGAGCTGTATCTAGAATGTCGGTGTTTCTGTTCTGCAACCCCATTTTGTTGTGACGGATGGGGACAAGTCTGATGCATAATACCAAGTGAACCATAAAACGATGCCAAATGCTTGGTGCAAAACTCCAATGCATTATCTCTTCTGATCATCTTAATGCACGCATCAAATGGGGTTTTGACAAATGCCACAACTTGCTGAATAATAGAGCCATTACAGATAAAAAATAACTGTGAGAGATGGGAAAAGTTATCAACAAATAACAAATAGTAACGATGACCTTGTCAATCTGCCACACGACTAGGACCCCAAACATCACAATGAACTAAATCAAAACATGCTGAACTATTAGACTGCATAGAAACTGGAAAACTGGCATCTGTGATGCTTCCTCAGCTGATAGGCATCACACTGAATCTTCATGGCAGGCGAGAGATGTGGGATGATTTTGCGTAGTTTGTCCAGAGATGGATGGCCTAGTCGTTTGTGTCATTGCAAAGCACTCCCGGCAGTACTACTCGTCTGTGTCATTGCAAAGCACTCCCGGCAGTACTACTCGTCTGACAAGCTATAGCAACTGAACTCTGCACTAGTTGGTATACACCCCCTTCCTTAGGTCCACCGCCAATCGTCCTCCCCGTCATGCAGTCCTGAAAAGTACACCCAGCGGCATAAAAAATAGCATGGCAATTCAGTTGCTTTGGAATAGTACTAGTAGAGAGCAATTGCATTGTCATGTCAAGGACATAATAAACATCAGAAAGGTGCATAGTAGGAGTAACAGACACCCCCCCTTACCATAGGTAGGGGCATGCCTACCATCTGCTAGTTGAACTGAACGGTTTTGTGACGCTTTTTGCATATCCCCAAGACATTGGGAATTCCCAGACAAATGATTTGATGCATTAGAATCTATCAACCAAGAATTACTTGTACCTAGTGCTGAAGCAAAATCCGTTGTGCCTGAAGATTGGGGTTGGTCATGAGTCAACTGTGCTAGATGCTGCACTACTGCATTATGGTCTGCCTCTATAAGAGTAACCGTCTCAGTAGATGTCGCTGGTGGGGCAGTCGCAGTAACTTCGTTGGCAACAGTAGGCTGTCCAAGTTTGTTCCAGCACTTGGCTTTAACGTGTCCAATCCTCCCATAGTAGGTGCAAGTAGGTTTATTGTGGGCACCATCACCACGTCCCCTACCTTTGCCTCGGAAAGATCCACTCCGTCCCCCATGAGTACTCACAGCTGTGTGGGCAGAAGAACTGCTATTGGTGACAATCTCATGAGTGGACTGAACCTGCAACCTGGGAAGCCTCTTGTATACCTCCTCAATAGTAGGGAGCTCAGATAGTGTCAGAATCTGAGAACATGCAACAACATCATCATCATTGAGGCCTGCTAGGAACATGTGAGCAGAAAATTCCTTCCTCTGATCTCTACTCATGGTAGATGTGCACATGGGCCTACAAGCATTATATTTTTCCAAAAGTACTTTCATCGTAGAGTAGTACTGTGAAAGGCTCATGGACTCCTGCTTTAGGTGGCAAAGATCATAATGTATCTGAAAGACCTGAATGGAATTCAACTCATGAGAGTAGGCATCTTTCAGACCATCCCACATTTATTTAGTTGTTTTGTAATACATGATTTCATCCCCAATACGGGTATCACACTGTTCAACATCCATGTCCTTACTGTGGCATCATTTCTGTTTTTTGGTTGCATATTTTCCTTTCTTCTGCTTTGATAGTGCTTCTGTAAGGACGTGTTGTTTCTCATGCCCTTCTATGGTAATAAGAAAGGTTTGAGACCAACGTGGGTAATTGGTCTCATCCAGCTTCACAATCGATGCAAAAACTTGATTCTTGTAGACAACATTTTTTCCACTCTGTCCCAAAGTCACTTCAATCTTTGATGATGAGGCCATAGTGTAATCACAACACGAACAACCTCATACAATCATTGAAAGATGGATTTGATTTTGCATAAAATTGAGGAATACACATCTTACACGCAGTTTCAAAACTTCGTCAACAAATTGAGAATACACACCCTGAAAATTTCATCAAC
Organism: Thalassia testudinum; assembly: GCA_037157565.1. Taxonomy (NCBI): domain Eukaryota; kingdom Viridiplantae; phylum Streptophyta; class Magnoliopsida; order Alismatales; family Hydrocharitaceae; genus Thalassia; species Thalassia testudinum. Next base: position 83,244,087 of record JAZHRO010000024.1, read on the forward strand.
AAAGGGGAATACACACCCCAAACAAATTCAGAAGTTTGATTTTTATCATACCATACAGTATAAAGACTTCAACACATCTCTCGGAGGATCCTTGCCTTAACAAGACATCAAACCAAAACCATGGACTTTCTCGGAAGTCAAGGTGGTAGTGCTGCCCCTCACCGCTGTTGCCCAATAGGGAGAGGTAGCGAGAACAAGGAGCCCCTGCTCCTAGGGATAGTGGCATTACTGTTGGTGGTCGGCGGCATTGGCTGCTAGTTGCCGGCAGCGACGGTGGAGAGATGGGTTGGTGGTGGGGTTAGGGTTTTGTTGGGTGGTGTCCTTAACTTGACTCTGATACCAAGTTGAAGAAAATGAAAGTTTTTATTTAACTAAGCCAGCCCTACATCTTTTTATATGGAAGAGATGAGGAAAAAATATAACAAATGAGTTGGATGAAAAGAGTCAATTTCATTAGAAACCTTAGGCCCTCTTTATATATAGAGAGACCGTAGAGTCAAAAGTACATAAATATCCCTGAAGGAGAAATACTATCATAGTCCTTACAATAAGAGGAAAAATAGAAAGCTAATATGTATTAACGCTCCCCCTCAAGTTGGAGCATAGATATCTATTATGCTTAGCTTGGACATACAAGAATCAAATGAGAATTTGGCCAAGGGCTTGGTGAAAATATCTGCAATATGCTCCTCAGATGCAACCGAAGTGGTATATTGTAGCCCCTTTTGAATAATGTCCCTGATATAGTGACAATGAACCTCAACATGCTTTGTTCTCTCATGAAATACTGGGTTGTTAGCAATAAAAGTGGCTGCTCTATTATCACATCGCATCTCCATGGGGTTAGAAAACTGTACCTGTAGATCAATAAGCAAGGATCTGATCCACATCATCTTAGCAGTCAGAGAGCCATAGCTTTGTAGTTAGACTTGGCACTGGAGATCGCAACTGTGCCATGTTTCTTGCTCCTCCATGTGATCAAATTCCCTGCTAAGAAGGTGTAGAACCCAGTAGTGGATTTGCGATCCACATGACATCCAGCATAGTCTGCATCAGAGTAGCCAACCAACGTTATAGAAGATCCCTTGGAGAAGAAAAGACCCTTCGCAGGAGCCTTCTTGATATATCTAAGTACCATCAATGCCGCATCCCAATGCTGACGTGTTGGCTTGGCCATGAATTGACTCAGTCTTCCAACTGCAAATGAGATATTTGGCCTCGTGATAGTGAGATATAGTAGCTTGCCCACAAGTTGTCTGTACTATCTATTGTCCACCACTTATGCATCTTCATCATAGAGTAGCATCTTGGGGTCCATAGGAATATTGGCCCCTTTGGCCCCAAGCATACCAACCTCCTGCAGGGTATCTAAAGCAAACTTCCTTTGAGAAAAGACCTCACCCTTCTTGATGCGAGCAACCTTAATATCAAGGAAATACTGTAAAGCCTCCAAGTCCTTCACGACAAATTACTATGCAAGGATGCACTTGACCTTAGCAATGCCTTGCTCATCGTCCCTGTGATAATCAAATCATCAACATAAACAAGAAGTTCCACAATGCCTCGTGTAGTCCTCATGACAAAGAGTGAAAAATCAGCTATCGATCTCCTAAATCTGGCACCTCGACAACCTGTGACAACCTCTGAAACCAGGCTCTGAGACTCTGTTTGAGGTCATATATAGCCTTCCGTAATTGACATACACACTCCCTCTGACTCTCAAAGCCTGGTGGCTACTGCATATAGACTTCCTTTTGGAGATCACCATAAAGGAATGCATTCTTGACATCTAATTGATGCAAGGGCTAATCTAATTGAACTGCCACTGCAACCAATGCCCGAACCATGGGAAGCTTGGCAACTGGTGAGAAGGTGTAAAAAAAGTCTACCCTATAAGTCTTGGTGAACCCCTTTGCCACGAGGTGAGCTTTGTACCTAACAACACCACCATCAGGATTGAACTTCACAGTAAATACCCACTGGTAGCCAACAAGTGCAGCACCACCAGAAAGGGGAGTTAGCTCCCAAGTCCTACGGCTTCGAAGAGCGACCATCTCATCCTCCATGGCTGCCCGCCATTTTGGATCAAGTATGGCTTCACGGTAAGTAGGTGGAATCTACTTAGTGGCTAACGCCTGAGTGAATCCAGTAAATCTAGGAGCTAGACTGTCGGTAGCAAGTGGCCCTGCCGTGGGATAAGTGGTGCAGGTCCGTGGTCGCTTTTAAATGGCTATCCGAAGATCAAGATCATCGCCTGGCGCATCACATGTCATGTCCCTGTGACCATCACTTGGCAAACATACGTCAGTGTCTAAAGGACTCACTTGAGAAGTCAATGGTAAAGGTGAGAGTGGGGGTCTTTGATAGATACTATGAGGGCGAACATATGTTTGGAGTGGCCCTGTCAGGCGTGGAAAGGGATGCGTAGCAGGAGTTAGTGGTGGTGTAGTAGGGACATGAATCTCAGGAAAGCTCCCAAAGTGAATGGGAGTATATGGCATAGGTGTCATATCACCCTCAGGAGGCATTTCAGTAGATGCCACAGAAAAGAAAGGTACAATCTCATGAAAGGTAAGATTGGTAGAAACATAGTGTTGAGAAGTAAGTGGATCAAAACAGCGATATCATTTTTGTGTTTAGGTATACCCTAGAAAGATGCATTTAACTGCTCTTGGTGCAAGTTTATCCCGACCTAGTCCCAACAAATGGACAAAAGCAACACAACCAAAAGTTTGATGGGTGACGTGAAATAGGGGGCGATCAGGATATATGACCTGAAGAGGATTCCGTTCATGTAATGCATCATTGGGCATTCGATTCATCAAAAAACATGCAATCAAAATAGCATCACCTCAGTAAATAGATGGGATCGAATGATGAATCAATAAAGTGCGGGTAATATCTACAATATGATGATGTTTCCTCTTAGCAACATCATTTTGCTGAGAGGTATGAGGACAAGTTGTCTCATGGATAATGCGACAACTAGAAAAGAAACTGCGTAAATATATTGTACAAAACTCGAAGGCATTATCAAAACGAAAGCATTTCATCAAACACTAATGCTGAGTTTTTATTCTTGACAAAGTTCTCAATAATTTGTTCCACATCTGATTTATTTTTCAAGAGAAACATCTAATAAACATGAGAAAAGTCATCAACTAAAATAAGATAATATTTGTTCCCAAGTCGATTGGGAGTACGCTGGGACCCTATGCATCCATATGAATCAGATCAAATGCAGCAGCAAATGAAACACAGGAAGAACTGGAGAAATTAGCCTTGTGGTGCTTGCCAAGCTGACAAGCATCACCGGTGAGAGCAGTAGTGGAGGGTATGTGCGGTAGAACACGTCCGAGGTGATGAATGAGTAGATGGCCAAGGCGGTGGTGGCACTATAGAGGAGATCCAGCAGAAGCAAGGCCCTGAGTGGTGGAGGCAGCAAAAGCAGTAGGGCTCAAACGGTACACTGCATGTTTCTTAAGCCCTCCAATTGTCTTCCCAGTGAACTTGTCTTGCAAGACTCAAGAGGACGCATAAAAAATAGCTCGGCAGTTCAGATCTTTAGTGATACTGTTAACATGCAATAAACTCAAAGGAAAATCAGGTACATAACAAACATCCGCTAGTTTCAAAGTAGAAGATAAAGACATTTCCCTTGCCAACAAGTGGCGAGTGTCTCCCATCAGCCAACTGTACTGTCCTGGCAGGTGTAACAGGTGCTAATTGAGAGAAAGAGCTTCTATCTCCACATAGGTGCTTGGATGCACCAAAATCAATTAGCCACTCATCAGAAGACAAAATGGATGACATATCAGTCGCAAGTGTCTCTAAAGAGGTAGCCATAGCTGCAGTGTTAGGAGTCTGAGAGGAAGAAGCCTGAGTCAACTGAGCAATTTGCTGCCGCAAAGTTTCAATCTCAGTACTCAAGGAGCTAATATTAGAGGTAGTATCTGAGATCTCAGCTGCCTGATTGGTCACAGGTGGTCTACCATGCTTCTTCCAACATGTAGCCTTAGACTGTCACAATAAGTACACGGGGTCGTAGTGCGTGTACCAGAAGAACGTCCACGTCCACGACTATGCACAGGATAAGTGGTACCCCTACTACGTCCAGGAATCGCAGTCAACAGAGACGATTGAGCAGTAAAATCAGGAGCAGGAGTGCGTAATGCAACTCTGCTAAGTCTATTATATGCGTCCTCTAGGGTAGGAAGCTCAAGAGCAGTGAGAATATGATATCTGGCTGCAGCATATTCAGGTCAAAGGCCAGCCAGGAAAAGAGAGACAGCCAACTGTCTCTAGAAACTCTTCCAAGACTCACAGGCACACCCTGGAAGGTAGGAGTAATGCCTCTCCAGCATTCCCTTCATAAGGGAGTAATACTGCGATAGCGTGCGTCCCTCCTGACGTAGATAGAAGAGGTTGTAAAAGACCTAGAAAACTCATGCAGAGTTCTTGGCGTGTGAATAGGTATCACGTAAAGACTCACATCTCCTTTGCTGTAGTATAATACATGATCTCATCTCCTATTCGGGGAATAACTGTCTGCATCAACCATGCACAAACGATAACATTATCACTATCCTAATTGGCATTTATGCTAGTCTTATTCTCAGGCTCCGGATCTGTAAGTATATGTCTCTTTTTATGACCCCTGATGGTCATAAGAAAGGTTTGGGACCACCGCGGGTAGTTGGCTTCATCCAACTTAACAACAGGACCAAAGATCAGGTTCTTGAGTACCTTGATGTCCGAAATAGAACTCGAAAACACCTCGGACTGATCATCTGAAGCCATCTTCCCAATTTGGAAGCCTCGATCAAGCGTCTAGGACTAAAAAATCATCAAATAATCTGAAAAACCAATAGATTTAGATCTGCATAGTTGATAAGAGGCTTCCTTGAATAGATGTTGGCCTCCCCTTGGTGCAAGAACACCTAAGGAGGCCCCAAAGAGATCTAGCCTCCTTCTCGCAATAAGAACAGGGACTGCGGTCCTTAGATTTGGGCAAGGTGCTCCTTACGATCGTTGCACAGCGATCAGAAGCTCTGTGCGCTGCTTTAGCAGGTGGTTGCGCTGCAATCGTCGCCTGTCTTAGCCTGTCGTAGCCGTAGATGGTCGCCGTGGCGCTGAAGAGGTCACCATTGCCGATCTGAAGCGTGTCGTCGACGCTAGCACCTGCTGTAGAGTGCCGTTGAGGGTCCTTGGATCGGTTGTGCCTCTGCTAGCTGTTGTAGCAGGTCGCAGCGCAGCCGCAACGCTGCTACTAGGTTGATTGACCCTCGCCTGAGCGTCGCTGCGGTGGTTCAACAATTCCCGCGCCGCCGCAGCCCCGTTGTCAGGGCTGAAGCATGCCTCTGGAGTGACGTCAGGGGTTGCTGGAGCTACTGCGTGCGGTCGGAGTGCCGCCTCCGCTACAAGGAAGGGAGGAGATCAAGATTCGGTGTTAGGGTTTAGGGGGCCTTGAGGGGTGAGATACCTAGAACCACGGTCTAGGATCGATGCTTTGACATTAAGTTGGATGAAAAGGGTCAATTTCATTAGAAACCTTAGGCCCTCTTTATATAGAAAGAGACCGTAGATTCAAAGTACATAAATATCCTTGAGGGCCAGACCATCATTGCCCTTACAATGAGAGGAAAAATAAAAAGTTAATATGTATTAACAAAAAGTCCAGCGGTAAATAAAATAGCAAATAGCCCTCAACGTATCGTAACAATATCCAATTGATATAATTTCTTATCACGACCAAAAGCCAATCTCATAATAATATGAATGGTGACAACCTTTATTGTTGGGTTGAAAATTTCATTGAAGTCTTTGCCATACTGATGAGAGAAGCCTTTAGCTACAAGTTGAGCTTTGAAGTTGTTGTTGGTTTCATTATAAAGAGTTTATTTATCTATTTGATGAGTTGTTGATTAAACGAATACCTTTCGAAGATTTGCTCTCAACATCCTTGGTTTCATTAGCTTTCTTGTTTGGCAAGCACTTGGGTGGTGCAGAAGAACTTTCATCAATATGATCGATCAATCGTTGAACATGAATGAAAGGATGAATGAAGGTTTTCCATAGCAAATAGTTCTCACTACTGAGCTTGACTGATACTATCTAGTTTAACATGTTAGGGAAAGAAGGGAAGTTTTAACTTTGTCATGTGCCATAACTGGTTGGGATTGGTGGCTGATTTCGATGAGATTGCATGAAGAACCAATAAGGTGTAGCAGTGCTGGCGACATAAGATCTGGTGAAGAGAGGGTCAGAGTGATTAGATCGGGATGATTGAGGAAGAGAGGTCTTGGCAAGGATGGTTAGAACTTTGGCTCAATTGCACGGAAAGCAATGGATTTGCCCAAGATAGGTTTGTCTAACATGTGGTCGTTTGCTTTGATACGATATAAAAAATCGAGAGTAACCACAACCAACCAAAAAATTTGGTTAACTCACTTCGAGAGGTAGTGTGCTTCTATGTTTAGGCCTAGGGTTTACAGCTCTAAATGATTATAGGAGGCCCTAGGATCATTATTTATAATATATGAGGTTTTTTACAACCCAAGCAAGAGGTTTCTTGCAACCCAAGCAATGTATAATTTACATAATTGACCTGTACACTAGAAGGCAATTACAAAAGACCCTCTATGGAATATAATTCTACCACGGTGATGTGGATCATGTCTTTCTTGACTGATCTTGGGATTTTAGTGAAGAGTTGTTCTTATTTTCTGTGACGACAAGGCCGCTACCTACAATGCTTGTAATCTTGTCTTCCATGAGTATACGAAGCACATTAAGGTTGATTGCCATTTCATACACAATGTAGTGATGGAAGGCAAGATTGCCACTCCACAAATATCTTGTGAGCTCCATCTTGCAGATATTTTCACAAAGGCTGTACCAAGGAAGTGACATTCATTTCTATGTGACAAGTTGGATATCTATGTTCCAATTTAAAGGGGAGGGTCTCTTTTTATCTTTAGTTCACTATATGTTGTTTTTGTTATTTCTTATTTTAGTTTGAACTTGTCATGCAATTTTCTGTCCTTCTGTATAAGAGAGGGTTGGGTTTCGGTTTTGGTTTCAATAAGACATTTTATTTTCTGGACATAGGAAAATTTTAAGCTGGTCTTACATAAAGCAGGACTGTGGATGCCTACAGGCTGCTTCAAAAGAATTGTGGATGGGGTGACCCTTGCCTGCACCTCGATTTATGGGCCATGTGAAGACATGTGACAGATAATTTCTTATGTGACTCTTTAGGCAGTGATGAATCTTTGGTGATGTTCATTTTGCAACATGCAGTTGATACCTTTTTATAGAAGGCAATAGACAAGATACGGAACATATGGGGGCCTTGATCGGTATATTTGGTAGCACTTCTGGAAGAAGGACTATTTAAGGTTGATTCCTGCTGATGGTGAAAATGATGACATCAAGAAAGATTCAAAAAAAAAATGGAAATGCTTGCTGCCTTTGAAGATAAAATTCTTCGTGTGGATGTTTAGGAGAAAGTGGCTGGTGACTAAATATTTCATGCGAAGGTGGACGGACGACATGGATGCCACATGTGTTTTTTGTCAAGCTGAAGATGGAGATTTGGATAATCTTTTCTTCAATTGCCCGTTTTCCAAGGATATCTGGCATACGATTGATGCCTCCAATTTCTCATCCTTCATGGAGATCCTTCCAGGACCATTACGATTTGGATGTTGCTGGTTGGGTGAAGGGCTTTGCGGCAATATGGTGCTTATGGCTATAGTGGAATGGCATGATTTTTAGAGATGAGCGTTGTGGGGTGGAAAATGTAGTGAGGGAGGTTAATTATTTATCTGATCTTTGGCTCCAAAATTTGTAAGTCTGTTCCGTTACCGATCTCAGGTTATCTTCCTTTTTCTTTCTTAGAAAAAACATCTGGATTGGATGACAATCATGACAAGTTCACTTATGTTTCGTTCAACATGGTTGTTAAGAAAGCTCTTTCATGTATTGAAGTACTTCAAACTGTTGCTACAATACTTCCTTTGGTGTATTTGGGATTGCCTTTAAAAGGGAAACAATCCACAATTAGTGATTGACTACCTCTCATATACAGGTTGGGAAGAAGGATGGTAGGATGGTAAGATTGTGTGCTCTCTAGGGGAGGCCGTTTAGCCTTATTGAAGTCTGTATTATCTGTAATCCCAATTTTCCACTTATCTCCTAAGAAGGTTCTCAAGAAGATTGATGTAATTAGGAAGACATTGTTTTGGAAAGGGAGACAATGTGATGGAAGGTTCCTTTACCTGGTGAAGTGGGAAGATATACAGACCACTAGAGCAAGGCGGCTTGGAGGTTCTTCATTTGATAGATTTCGATAATTCTTTGCTTATCAAGTGGGTGGTCAAGTTGACGTAGAATGATGATTTGTTATGGCACCATTTACTATAGGATTCTTATGGCTCCTCACCAAACTGGGAGGATAGGAGAACTGCTCTTCGTGGTGCTTCAGCCTTTTGGAGGGGCATATTTGAAGTGATGGAATGTGTGTTGCATCTCTTTGAGCTAGTCTTGGGGGACAGGAAAATCTTCATATCATGGGAAGATGGTTGGGAAGGAACTGGAAGGCTAGTCATGGTGGTACCACGTTTGTATGTTTTGGTTGCAAATAAGCAAGGTGTGGTGGCAGGCATGTGGAATGGATTGATGGAGAAAAACTTGGAGTCTTGGGTGCCACATATTGAAGGGACTTTCTCTCAGGCTAGAGTTCATGATTTGGAGGAATTGCTAACGGCCATCCATAGCTTTTGGCCATGGGAGAGGTCGGTTGACTCCCTGGCTTGGTGCCAGGGAACTTTGTCAGTTAAAAAGGCTTATAAAGTAATTAAGGGTAGCTTGGTTGATGATGATGCTTATTTGGGAACAGACTGCAACATTGTTTGGAAAATGAAGGTACCTTTGAAGGTAAAAATCTTCTTACGCCTTTTAAGATGGGGGGTGCTTGTTACTAAGATAAGGAGAAAGTGGTGGATTTCTGATGCCGACATCCTTTGTGCACTGTGTGGAGTGAAGGTCCTGCAGGATGAGGACTGTGATCCCTTATTTATTTGCATCAATTTTTTGCAGGGATCTTTGGAAGCACTTTCTATTCTGGCTTTAGAGGATTACATAAAGACAGCTTCTAGTGAGGCTTTAAATGTGATGCTTGGGCTGATTTGACACTTTTGGTGAAAGTTGCTGCTGGATTGTGGTCTATGTGGCTTTAAAGGAACGGGGTCATTTTTAGAAACAAGACACCCTTTGTGCAAGTTTTTGTAGGAATTTTTCGAGGCACTCTCTATTCCGGCTTCAGAGGATTACACAGGGCTGACTTCTAGAGAGCCTTTAAATGTGATGCTTGGACTGATTTGACACTTCAAGTGATGGTTGCTGCTGGATTGTGGTCTATGTGGCTGCAAAGGAATGGGCTCATTTTTAGAAGGAAGAGAGCTTGGGTGGGCATTGTAGTAAGGGAAGTTTCGTCTTTGCATGACCTTTGGCTACAATTTCTACAATGTTTGGATATTTTTGGTTGGTAGAAATGCAACAGATGACTACCGAGCTCCGGTAGTCATCCTTTTTCCTTTTTTTTTTTAAAGTTTGATACATGTGCTAATGGGAGAAGGAAGAACCATTTTGAAAGGTTCTCTATGGATGGCAACGATGTTAGGGGTAGAAAATAGGCTGGTGGTTTTTTGCTTCCTATTTTTGGCACTTTTATGCTAAAAGGTGCAATAGTGATTGGTTGTGGAGAGTGCTTGGAGATTAGTAGGAGATGCTGGTGGTAGATGTTATTGAGAAAGAGGTCAAGGCGACAATTGGAGAGCTTAAAGTCGAGGGTTCTTTGGGCTTGATGACTTTCCATTTTTTTTCTATGCAAGATGTTCTGGAGCTCAGCGGGCTAGGATGTTAATGTGGTTGTGCAGGAAGTTATGGTGGGAGCCTATGGTTCTAAGGCAGAGTGAATAGGTTTTCATGTTTTTGTTGCTTAAGAAGGTGGCTGAAACAGTTGATGATATTCAAGAAGAAGGTGGTCAAAACAGTTGATGATCTTCAATCCATTGGGCTTTCCAATGTGATTTACCTAATTGTGTTTAAGGTGTTGGTTGACAGACTGCATTTGGTCCTTGATTCCCTTATTCCTTCGGTGCACTTGTCATTTATTTGAAGTAGATGTCCTATAGATTGCCTTGTTTCGGCCTTCTTTTGAAAGGTAGATTCTTTAAAGGCTTATGCTTAAGTTGATTGGAGTTTTCATGGTCTTCTTTGGTTAGGAGAAACCTCCTAAAGATTTTGATTTAGTGGATGAAGAGGTGTATAACGACAATGTCATTCTTGATCTTCCTTGATGGTAATCCTATTTCCAATAGGGTGTAACCTAGGAGGGGGTCCAACAAGGTTGCCACCAGCCCCCTTATTGTTTGTTATTCTTTTGATGCCTTACTATTCAGCTTGCATGTGATGTGCGTAGCAGGGTTGTTCTAAAGATTTACTATAGTCCAAAATTCAGGTTTGGTAGTCATATTGTTATAATGAGCTGACGATACTGTCATTGCTTATGGAGGGTTCTTTATTATATGTAGAGAAGGTGGCTACTTTGCTACATGTGCTTAGTGATGTTTCAAGGTTAGGGATCAGTTATTGAATGCTCACCTGCATTACATTTGGCATGGAAGATGGGAAGGCTACACCTAGGGGTGATTTGCTTATTACCTATTTAGGTTTTGCCTCTAGCAATTTCTAGCATGTGGCATATACACTTCAATTTTTTGTTGAAGAAGATGGAAATTGGAAATCCAGGTTGTTGTCCAAGGAAGAAGAATGTTGCTTTTAAAGGCCATGTTGACGACAATTCTAGATTTCTGCATGTAGGTGTTTTGGCAACTAACTACAAGAGGCCATTTTTGGGATGGTGGTGCTTTATAGGAGATTTCTTTGTAAGGGAGTTAATGGTTAGGAAGAGGTGGCTATTTGGTGGCTTAAAAGGATGTGTGTCATCCTTTAGAGGAATGAGAAGAGATGAGGGGGAGTTTAGGGGACCACAGGTTGAGGGAATTTAATGGGGCCCTTCTTGCTAAGTGGTGTGCTTGGATCAGAGGGGACAATGACATGCTCTTGGTAGTATTGTTAGTGTAGATGTATGGCAAGACCCTTGATTGGGAAAATTAATGTGTAATGGGTAGTACCCGTATCTTGCTTTTGTAAAGGAGCTTGATTAGGGTTTTTCAAAGTTAGAAGAGCATTTTGTTTTTTGTATTGGCTCTAACGTAGCCTTTACTGATTGAGTAGGCTGTTGGAGGCCGACATATGTGTTTGCCCTATTGGATGCTCATTTGAATGAGTTGTTGTGGCTTAATGAGCTTTTTAGGGGGCTTGCCATGACTGTTGGAGTGGAGGATGCATAGGTGTTGACAGGTGAAGAGTTGTAGTAGGCCATATTTAATCCCACATCGTGTATTGTGGGTTTGTGTGAGTGGTGCCTATAGATAGGTTGTATCCCCATTTACTTTTTTGAGAAGAATACAGAGAAACATGCCCATAGAGGCACTTCTCCCGTGGTTTTCCTTCTGCTTTTTATGAGTGGCGTTTCCACATAAACCCAAGTGTTCTCATTTCTATGCTTTGATATTTTCGTTCACTTTTTATTATACTTTATTTATTTATCTATCGGCATGGTATCAAAGCAAGTCGATTCTTGGGATTTTTTAAAGGGAGTTTATCATTATCATTTTGTCTTCTTTTTGGAGTTCATTGTGATGAGGATTTCAGTGCGGAGTTGATGGTGATTTAGTCGGTGGTTATCTCGCGATTGGGATTGCGTACTCCTGTTGTTATGTTCATTAAACCCTATGAAAGCGAGGATGGTGCCATGATTGCAAGAGTAGTAGTAGAAGGTTGAGCCGACCTCGCAGCGACGAGAGCATGGCAATGATCTCGCGTGAAATCGTGAATGGTTCTTGAGTCGGTGGAGATCATGGTTGGCGTGAGAAATGGAGGAGGATCAACGGGCATTCATAGAAATCTCTTGAGGTCGCAGTAGGAGATCAAGAAGCCAAGTTACCTTGAAGATCGAGGTAGTCGAGACTCATGCTTTGACTTAAGAGAGAAAGGCAAGATTGATGCTGCACTAAAGTAGTCGAAGTACACGAGCTTGCCAATGAAGGAAGCCACGAGATCGTTGCTGCTGTTGGTGACACTTGGTAGCAGCAGGGATCACAAACGATGACGATTGAGGTGGTGAGGTTCACAGATGCGCAATGGTAGAGATGGGCTGTGATTGGCGGTGCCAATCTTGCCTACTAAGATGAGGCAGTAGTGATGGTGCTTGCACTTGCATGGAAGAAATTAGGGTGATGATCTCGTGCTATAGAATCTTGGCGAGATTTCCTCTGCGAGAGGATGCAACGATGTCATGAGGAGATTGTAAGGTGCACCTCCACGCGTGATTGAGGTAGCAGTGAAGATGCATTCGAAGAAAGGGGAACAAAGGAGATTAACTCAAGGCGTACCTTTGGTTGAGATATTTTTTGATATTTTTTATCTATTTACCCCTTCACTTCAGTTTATTCCTTTTTTTTAGGCTCATGTTGGGCCTCTTCTTAATATTACAAAGGAGGGTCAGTAAGAGAACAAAACAAGAATAGAAAAAAGAAGAGAAACTTCAAGAAAAGGAAGGTGAAAGAAAAAAGTAAAAAAAAGTAAAAAGGGAAAAATTAGAAGAGGGGAGATGCTCTTCTCTACTTTGGTTGAAGAAAATAACTTTTCTTATTTAGTAAGTCGGTTATACACCTCTTTATATAGAGAGAGGTGAGGAAAACATATAACAAGAGTCCAATAAAACAAAAATATGATAAATTGACCCTCAAGATATAACGTAGCACCCCCTCAAGTTAGAGCATATATATCCACCATGCTCAACTTATCCCTGCACTTTTCAAACATAGGGCGAGATACCGACTTAGTAAACATATCTACTGTTTGATCTTAAGAAGTAAGGCAAGCAGTACGCAGTAACCCCTGCTGGATAAGGCTTCTGGTGAAATGACAATCCACCTCCACATGCTTAGTTCTCTCATAGAACATGGGATTGTTCGTTATAAAGGTTGCACCCTATTATCATAATACATTTTCATAGGCTCACCAACTGTAACATGCATGTTACGCAACAAAGACTGTATCCAGTTCATCTCTGTTGTTGTGTGTGCCATGCCGCAGTACTCTGATTCAACGCTCAAACATGACATCGCGCTTTGTTTCTTACTCCTCCAAGTCACAAGGTTTCCTGCTACAAATGTACAGAAACTTGTAGTAGATTTTCTATCTCCAGTATCACCAACATAGTTAGCGTTAGAATTGGCCACAATACTCATAGGAACGCCCCTCTGGAACAAAAGACCACGACCTGGACACTCCTTGATATATCTCAATACCTACATCACTGCCTGCTAATGATCAGTAGTAGGTTTATCTAAGAACTGACTTAGCTTACCTACTGCAAGATTAATACCCGGCCTCGTGATGGTCAAATACAACAGCTTCCCACTAGCTGTCTATAGGCCTTTTTATTCATCAGTTTTGTCGTGCCATCAAATAAGTGTGCTTTTGGATCTATAGGGATATTAACACCCTTGGACCCAAGCATGCCTGTTCCCTGGAGAATGGAGTATACTTTCTCTGGGACAGAACAATACCCTTCTTGCTTGTAGCAATCTCAATGCTAAGAAAGTACCTGAGCCTCCCAAGGTCTTTAATGACAAACTAGCGAGCTAAGTACTCCTTCACTTGAGAAATACTAGCTACATCATTACCCGTGAGTATCAGGTCATCCACATAAACAAGTAAAGCCATAGTACCACTACCGGTCTTCCTCACAAATAGGGAATAGTCAGAAGACGACCTTTGCAACCCAACCACATCCAAGGTCTTTGACAGGCGCTGAAACTAGGCTTGGGGACTCTGCTTAAGGCCATAAATAGCCTTTCTAAGCTTGCAAACACACTCCCTTGAACCTCAAAATCTGGAGGCTGCTGCATGTATATCTGCTCTTGAAGATCCCTGTATAAGAATGCATTCTGGACATCTAGTTGGTGTAATGCCCATCTGTATCATGCTGCCACAGAAACAAGTACATAGATCGTGGAGAGACGAGCAACCGACGAGAAAGTGTCAAAAAAATCCACCCCATAGACTTATATTGAGAAAGCAAGCCTACTGAGAAATAGACTCATCAAGGCAAAGGCCCATCTAACTCCCACAAGATGTGCACCGGAAGTTAACGGAGTGAGCTCCCAGGTGCCCCTGTCACGGAGAGCAGACATCTCCTCCTGCATAGTCGACTTCCAGTGAGGATCAAGTAGAGCCTACTGATATGAAGTAGGAAGTGTCGAGCTAGAAACTGCTGTCGTAAATGCATGAGACTTGGTACTCAGAGTATTAGTGGAGACTGCTGAGCATAGGAACAGGGAGATTTTCGAATGACAATGCGCACATCATGATCAATATCCACGGACACTTGATCTGAGGAAACATCAATAGGAGAAGCACTATCAGATGGCTCAAGATATACCTGAATAGGGGAGGACGATGGTGGTTCAGTGATCACTGGAGGAGCGTGTGTGTATATGCTTCTCTCTGTAATTGATAGGTATCTGATATGTAGTGCCTTTGAATGTCTTCTCATCTGGTGGAACAAGTTTGAATGTGCTCATAGGTTGCTCCGAGTTGGTAGTGTCTCTGCTACTACTGGCAAAGTCATCCATAGATATTGAAGGCAGAGGCATAGGCACAACAGTCTCCACATCCCGTAACTGATACCTTGATGTGGAGAAAAAAGGAATGGACTCATGAAATGTGACGTCTGTACTGATATAGTGTTTTCTAGAAATGGAATCAAAACACCTATATCCTTTCTGTGTGTGATAATAGTCATGAAACATGCACTTGGTTGCTCTATGGGCAAGCTTATCTTGACCAGGTCCAAGCAAGTGGACAAAAGCTACACAACCAAATGTCTTCGGAGGCACGGAAAACAATTCAACAGGTGCTCATGGATAACAGATGAAGGAAGTCTGTTAATAAGGTTGTTGAGAAATCCTGAAACTATATTCACGCCACCGTAAATACAATGGAAGGGGTCCATCTCTTTTATAGAGAGTATGGACGTTAAAAATAGAAAAAAAAAGCTAAATATAACTAATGCTAAATGCTAAAAATAGGACAACGATCCTAATTCAAAATCCTAAAACAAATCCTAAACTTAATTCCTAAAAACTCTTGTACTAAAAATAGATAAGCACCATATTGGTGCACCAAATTTGATTCAAAGGACCCTTGCCGGTAGCCCTGTTGGGTGTCCAGATGGCTGCTGCTGTTGCTGCGGCCACGTGGCCTGTTGTGCCACGTAATAGTGTCCACGTGGTCTTCTAGAAATCCCAATAAAGCTAGGAGGCTGTAAGTATTGTATCACCTTAGTAGGTATGTGGTACATTATTCTGAATAAGTTACTCTCGAGCGGTATCTAGAATTTGTCAATGTTTTCGTTTTGCAACCCTATTCTGGTATGAAGTGTGGGGCAGGAAGTCTGATGTGCAATGCCTAGAGAGATGTAAAACCTCGCTAATTTCTTGGTGCAAAACTCTAAGGCATTGTCAGTTCTAATTGTTTTAATGCATATACTAAATTGGTTCTTAAAAAAGCCACAAAATGCTGAATAACAGTACCAACATTTGATTTATTATGTATCAAAAATAGCCATGAAAGGCAAGAAAAATCATCCACTCGAATCAAATAATAACGATTTGCCACACAGCTAGGGCTCGAAACATCACAATGGATCAAATCAAAACAAGCAAAACTATTGGGATGCATGGAAACTGGAAAACTTGATCTGTGGTGCTTCCCTAACTGGCAGACATTACACTGAATCTTCGTAGCTGGTGACAGATGTGGGAACAGCCGGCGTAGCTTGTCCAGAGATGGATGGCTTAGTCGTGTGTGCCATTGCAAGACACTCCCAGTAGGACTCGTCTGATAGGCTACTGCAACTGGACTCTACACTAACTGATACACACCTCCCTCCTCATGTCCATTAATCGTCCTCGCAAGCGATCATGAAAAATACACCCAACAGCATAAAAAATGGCTCGGTAATTCGATTGCTTTGTAATAGTGTTAATAAAGAGCAACTACGTAGCCATATCAAGAACATAATACACATCTGATAGGTGTAGAGTGGGAGAAATAGACACCCCCCCTTTTCCAGAAATGGAGGCATGCCTACCATTTACGAGCTGGACAGAACATCCTGGTGGAACCTCCTATATACCTCCAAAGCACTGGGGATTCCAAGACAAGTGATTTGAAGCACCTGAATCTATCAACCAAGTATTGCACATACTTGAAGTTGATGCATAAGCTGCCGTGCTAGAAGACTGTGGTTGATCATGAGTCAACTGTGCCAGATGCTGTACCACTGCATCATAGTCAACATCTGCAAGACTGAGGGGCTTACTAGGAGTTACAGGAGCAGGTGTCACAGTAGTTTGGTTGGCCATAGTAGACCTTCCAAGCTTGTTCCAGCACTTGGCCTCAACATGGCCAATCCTCCTACAATAGGTGCATGTCGGCTTGCTACGTGTACCATCTCCACGTCCTCTGCCTTTACCACGGAAGAAGCCACCCTGATCACCACGGGTGCTAATAGCTGCATGGGCAGAAGATGTATTGGTGGCAACTATATTATGAGTACATTGAACCTACAACCTGCTCATCCTCCTGTAAATTTCCTCAATTGCAGGAAACTCAGAGAGAGTAAGGATCTGAGAGCGAGCTGTAGAATAATCATCACTCAGCCCTGCAAGGAACATATGTGCTGCAAAGTCCTTCCTATGATCCCTTCATGTGGTGGATGTATACATCGACCTGCAAGCATTATATTTTTTCGACAATCCCTTCATAGTAGAATAATACCGTGACAGACTCATTGCCTTCTACCTAAGATGGCATAGATCATAGTGTATCTAGAATACTTGAGTTGAATTCAATTCATGTGAATAAGTAATCTTCAAGTCATCTGACATCTCCTTAGCCAATGTGTAATACATAATTTCATGTCCAATGTGGGGAATAACATTGTTCAAGATCCAAGCTCTCACCTTAGCATCATCCCTATTTCAGGTTACATACTTCCTTGTTTTATGTTTCGGTGGTACTTCGATAAGCATGTTTCTTCTCACGACCTTTCATAGTAACAAGGAAGGTTTGAGACCAACTAGGGTAATTGGTCTCATCTAGTTTCACAATCGGAGCGAAAAAGGGGCTCTTGTACACCCCACTTTTCGTACCCTGTCCTGAAGACATCTCAGATTCTGTTGATGAAGCTATATTAACTCCACACACACAGAAAAAGACAAACTATAGATTTTAATTTCTGTGTCATACACCAATATCTGGGGAATACACACCATGTAATCAACACAAAATATCTTCTACACTTCACAAGGAATACACACCCCAAAATCAAACCACAAATATGGAGAAAATCATATCATAGATTGGAAGGTTTTTGGTCTAGAACTTCATCACCAAGACAACAAGAACCTTCCTAGAAACTGTCGGAGAGGGATCCACGATCTACTGCCCTCTCCCTATCGCTGGAAACGACGTGACAGAGAGAAGGCGGTTGTTGGCAGCCTGAATCACTCCCTCTGCTGCTCGCTGCCTTACTACAGTAGTGCACGGAGGCTTGAGTGGTGTCGCAACACCCTCTCTGGTGGCCTGAACGACATAGCACTGAGAGGTGACGTTGTTGTTGCTGTGTTAAGGCGATGTCACCCGACGATGGAGCAGTTGGTGCAGCGGAGGGGCCAGTGTTGCTGTCGGTGTTGGTGGTGGCATTCGACGGTGGAGGGGTTTGAGGTAGGGTTAGGGTTTTTCTTTGGAGTCCCTAACTTGGTGCTCTGGTACTAAGTTGTAGAAAATATGCTTTCTTATTTAGTAAGCCGATCCTATACCTCTTTATATAGAGAGGTGAGAAAAAAATATAACAAGAGTCCAATGAAATAAAAACATTCCCTCAAGATATAACATAACAACTTTATCTTTTCTTCTTTATGTTATTTTCTTCTCCCACATGAGTATAGAAGAAAGGGGGAGTGTAAATGCCTATTATGACCACATACGAGACTCATTCTTCGAGGTCCCTACATGAGAGAAGCTCCTTTTCTTTGTTCCTATATGAGAGGAACATTTTCATTGATCCTTATATGAGAGAAATCTATACAGTGATTTTCATATAGGAGAGGTCAGTCTTTAGGGCTTTGAGGGAAAGACCCACTTTTGAAAAGATGAAAGGTGATTATTCAGTTAACAACCACACATATTTAATTAATTAGGGCTTAGAAGCATTTGCGACCTGAAAATTACCAAGAATTCCCTAAAAATGCATCGTACAAGAAATACAAGAAATGAAATTTTGAAGTTAAGTTCCTTGCCCCTTGAAAATAGTTGCATTCCTTCCAAGCTAAATGCTCCACAGCATTGCCAAAGCCTTGGCGTTCTCCTTCTTGGATTGAAAAGTATTGAGTCCCACTTGCCATCCTCTCTTGAACGGGCCCTAGAAATCTCGTTGGCTAGAGTGTGAGATCCAATCGTTATTAAAGTGACTCCAAACTGGCGTCAAGAGTGAACAAGCAAAAAATATATGGTTGATGTCCTCATCTTCCCCTCCATAAGGTGTACACTGTCACTCCACTTCCGGCACCCATCTTGCTCTCTACATCCTTGTAGTTAGGCATCCCCTTCTAAGTAGCCACACGAAAATCTTGATCTTTAAAGGACAAGTTGTCTAGATTTTCCTGCAGTCTCTAATGAGGTTAATGTCCACCATCGACCCTAAGATTGTCAGTTTCCTATATGCCTCAAGCACCTAGAATTCAACTTCATCCCAAACAAATGAATCCACACTGCCCTTAATCTGATAGCCCTCTAGCTCATGGAGTAGAAGCTGTAAATCTAGAATCCTCTGATTCAATAGGTTTCCTCTGAAAGAGGGGTACCAAGACCCATCCCTGCAGTTGCCCATTGACACCTCCCTATTATATGCAGTGAAAATAATCTTAAAATGGAAAGGCTATTGCCCTTGTATGTCTTTTCTTTTACCTTTAAAAAAATGTTTTACTTGAGCCTCCTAGGGCAGGGTGAGCCACGGGGAAGGCTAAAGAGGTGGGGAGGGCTAAAAAATTGATCTTAGTGGAGGCAAAGAATACATGTAGCTAAACCCATTTTGTGTGGGAAAAGGCTTTGTTGTTCTAACTCTTCACATGCACGAACTTTCTAGTGATAACATGCCTTCTATTATGGTCCTTTATGAACAGTTGAATAATGAAAATAAGCGGAATAATAATCATCAAGAATATCAAGTATGACAAAAATAATACTTGGGTTTACGTGATTCACAAAGAGTGGGGAGAAAACTATGGGAGAAGGCTCCTATAGGGCGAGTATTTGCATTACTCTTCTTAAAGAATTGGGGAGTACAATGCCTATTTATAGTCCACCATGCACGCGAACTCTGCACATTACACGATGTGGAAATAAATCCCAACTACACATTCTCTCAACATAAAGCATTTATGTAACTAACAAGTTCTACCGTCATGTATTTGTTATCTTTTGCCCAAGTCTTTATTTGAAAATTTAATGTCTCTGCACCTTCATTGGTTACCATTTTTTTGTTTTCTATAGTTTTCCATGTACTTTTTTTAGGAATTTAGGAACTTCATTTTAGAAGAAGCCATTCTTGAGTCAAACACTTTGAACCTTGGCTTCAATTCCCAGTTAAATTGCTTTATCATGTTGTTCTTCCTCAGACAAGATTCCATTTGTCTGCACTTCTCTTTAAGAACTATTTCTTTGTTGGTCCATATAATCTACAGTAAACTTTTTAATGTTGATGAAATTGTGCCAAAAAAGCATCTTCTTGTAATAAATATGTAGGGTAATGATGAGAGAACATTGGGCGGGGAGGGAGCTTACAACCACTGAGGCAGCGGAAACTTGGTGAGTGATGAGTGTGAGTGTGAGTGAGAGGGGGAGTGCGAGAGGGAGGGCGAGGAGGAGCCTGGTTGGACGGTGGTGAAGAGGAGGCCGCGGAGGGGAGAGGCGCCGGAGCTTCGCTGCTTTAAGTGCCTTAGGAAGGGGCATTTCCCAAAGGGTTGTAGGGAGCCATTGAGGTGTTTACAGTGAGGAGGTTTTGGGCAGAGGGGAGCGAGGTGCCACCTTTCGTGGGGAGAGTGAAGGAGTTGTCGCCTCCATCGGAGGACAAGGTTCGAAATGCCCATTTCGACGTCGTGCCGATGAAATTGTAGGTGTGCATTTCATGGGGCATGCCGTGGAAATGCCCGTTTTTCGATGACAGATTTCGACGATTTCGATGACCCGAAAAAATGACATTTTGGAGGCATGCCGACAAAAATAACAGAAATGATTAAAATTTGGAACACAAGTGAATCAACATATTAGGAACATATTTATAGTTGTATGTAACAAAAAATAATAGCTGTATAACCAAAAAAAGGCCAAAAAAATCATGTGTGTGTCTCCTCTTTCAAGCCAGCGCAGCTTCCCTCCTAAAAGCCAGCGCAGCTTCCCTTCACCGGCGATATTGTCACCATGCCGCCGAAATTCTCGGCATACCGCTGGCACGCCTGCATATCGGTACCTAAACCATGTCAGCATGCCCTCCTCCCGTAAACCCCCATACCGACGGCATGCCCGTCAGCATTTAAATCATTGCTGGAGGGGGCGCCTCTCATGGAGGTTGAGGCGTCGTGGTCGGAGGAGATTAGGGTCCTTGAGGGGAGTTTGGCGGCAGCCCTGGTAGCAGTGGTGCTGGAAGGGGAGGTGGGGCGGGGGACCTGAGGGGGGCGTTCTCCTTGCTTTTGGGGATTGGAAGGGGTGCCTTTGGAGTTGCGACTCTTGGGAGCGGAGGCTTTGTGCTCTTGGGGCTCGGACCGATGCTGCTGCGGAGATTGGCGTTCAGGGAGATGTCATGTGGCTGAGTGGAGGTGGAGGTGGCTGTGACCATTGCGGTTCCTGTGGCGCATTCGGTGGTAGACGAACGGGTGGTGGAGGCGGCTGAAGGCATGGGATCTGCTGCGAAAGATCTGGAGAGATCCGAGGCATTGAAGACGAAGGGCCTGGCTGACGTGGAGAGGCTTTTAGTAGCGCGCCCTCTTGGAGGATCCGAGTCGGGTGAGGCGGATTCAGGCTTGGGGAAAGGTGAGTTCGGGGGGGCTTTCGAATCGTGCCCCTTCGCCCACAAGGGTTCAGGGCTGGCTCCGCTCGGTGGCGGCGATTAGATGGGTCTGGAGGCGAGCCCACGATCCAAGCTTCGTCAGGCTGATCGAGTGGAGACGGGCGGCGTGGACAGAACTGTGCTGCGCTTGCAGAGATGGAAGCCGAGGAAGCTCCTCGCGCAGCGGCTCTCTTACAGACCGAGGTGGACCTATCAGAGGTGGAGGGCTAAGTCTTCTTTGACCGCTTGGGTTGGAGGTGAGAGCGAGGTGGGGAGCGATCGACATTGGGGGGAGGTGTTGGCGGAGGAGGTGGCATCAGCACTCTGCTGATAACGGGGCGAGGTGGAGGGTTGGTAGATGGTTTGGTGGGAGGTGATGGTAGCGTGGGGGTGCTGGGGCAATGTCGGTGGCTAGTGGTGGTGTTGATAGCTAGAGAGGGGATGGGGCTGGAGAGGGGGCGGTGGTTGAGGAGGTTCGGGCGAAGTTGGGTGCGGGTGAAGAGAGGGTGGTGCGAGCAGGGGTGGATGGGGAAGAAGAGGACCCTTTGGAGGGGGAGCAGGTGCGGCGGGGGCAGTTGGGTCTGCTTGTGGAGATTGAGGACAGGGATGTTGATCGGGTGGCTGAGGAGGTGGGTTTTAGGCGCACGATGCAAGGTGGAGTTTCCTGGCCATCTCCATGACCAAGGTCCTCTCATGGAATGTGAGGGGGTTGAATGACCCTTCAAGGTGGGTAGCGTTGTGTGGTTACATTCAGAGGTGGGGACCCGAGGTGGTTTTTCTCGAGGAGATGAAATGGGGGAAGCTGTGATCAGAGGTTGTGGAGGAAGGTGGGGGGTGGTGGCATTGGGGAGTTCATAGCCCTCGATGTGGTCGGAAGAGCAGGTGGTGTTGTTGGGTGGAAAGGAGATGTCTTTTCCTTGTTGGACTCAACTATCGGATCCCATGCGGTCACGGTCAAGTTGCAGAGGTGTCGGGACAATCTCTGCCTGCTCTTCTGTTTAGTCTACGGCCCAAATGATAGTATGCGAAGGCAGGTTAGGTGGGATGAATTAGATTAAGCCGTAGCGGCACATCAGGGGATCCCGTGATTGATTGGTGGTGATTTTAATGTCACTCTATTGGTAGAAGATAGATCGGATGGCCGTGGGGGAGTGGACCAAGGCTTGGAGGCTTTTGCGGGTTTTGTTGCTGCGCAGGGGTTGGTTGACATGCCACCCTCTTGTTACCACTTCATTTGGAGGAGCTCTGGTGGGCAGCGGTCTCGGATTGACAGGTTTTTGATCTCGATAGCGATGACGGAGGTTTTCCCTATGGCGGAGGTCAAACCTCTGGAGCGGCTGTTCTTGGACCACACCCCCTTGCTTTGGGCGATGAATGAGGGCTGCAGGCATGATACGTATTTTAAGTTTGACAGAACTTGGCTTCTAAAAGAGGGATTTAGGAGGTTGGTGGAAGAGAGATTGAGATCTACTCACGTGGAAGGCTCGGTGGCTACTAGGTTGGAAGCCAAGCTGCGGGAGATGAGGTCCTTCCTCAAGGTCTATAGGAAGTTGATCAAAGCAGAGCGTGGGAAGAGGAGGGATGAAGCTCTCAGTGAGATTGCGAGGCTGGATTTGATTGAGGATGTTGGTCTCCTCTCCGAAGTGGATAGGGAGAGCAGTGCAAAGTGCTTGCAGGTGGTGCAGGAAGAGGACTGGAAGGTGGAGGTGGAGTCGAAGGTGAGATCTAGGCAGAAGTGGCTCAGGGAGAGTGACTCTAACACTTGGTACTTTCATATGGCGGCATCTGGGAGGAGGAGGAAGAACTGTATCGATAGATTGAAAGTGGACGAGTAGTTCGTGGCCAGGGAGGCGGTGGGCGGGGCGGCTGCGAGGTACTTTAGGGAGTTCATTGGGAAGAGGCAGGGGGAAGATGGAGGTGGTTGGAATCCGAGAAACCACGATTAGGGATGTGGAAACGGAGAGCTTGCTTAGGCCATTTGAGGAGGATGAGATCCATAAGGTGGTT
Organism: Thalassia testudinum; assembly: GCA_037157565.1. Taxonomy (NCBI): domain Eukaryota; kingdom Viridiplantae; phylum Streptophyta; class Magnoliopsida; order Alismatales; family Hydrocharitaceae; genus Thalassia; species Thalassia testudinum. Next base: position 83,267,404 of record JAZHRO010000024.1, read on the forward strand.
TGGGGGTTGAATGTTGACGGTTGTCCAGGTTCGGATGGTTTTCTTCTATAAGGAGTTCTAGCCGATAGTGAAGGATGATGTGGTGCAGGTGTTGCGGGAGTTCAATGAAGGAAACTTTGGCTTCAATAGATCGAACGAATTCTACTTGTTCTTATTGCCGAAGAGGGATAGAGCGGAGGAGATTTAGGAGTATAGGCCGATAGCTCTTTCAAATGCTATTTACCGTATTGTGGCTAAGATCTTGGCGAATAGATTGAGGAGGACCTTGGCGAAGATTGTTGATTGGGTGTAGACGGCTTTTGTCCCGGGCAGGAACATCTTGGAGGGATATGTGGTGGCTTCGGAGATCTTATCTTGCTGGAAGAGGAGTAAGAGGAGGGCTTTCATGTGGAAGGTTGATTTCAGCAAGGCATATGATTCGGTGCAGTGGTCTTTCCTTTGGGCCTCTTTGGTGAAGAGGGGTTTTCCACCCTTGTGGATCGAGTGGATGAAGAGATGCGTCACTACGACGTCTTTTTCGATTCTTATCAATGGAAACCCAGCAGGGGGTTGGATCCAGCCGAGAAGAGGGGTTAGGCAGGGATGTCCGTTGGCTCTGATGCTTTTTGTTCTAGTGGCAGATGCGCTAGTGAGGGTAGCGAATAGATCTTGTGATAGGAACTTGGTGAGAGGTTTCTCTTTGGGAGATGGGACGAGCATTCCGCTTTTGCAGTATGCGGATGATACGATATTTTTTTTTGAAGGCAAGGAGGTGGAAGCTAGGAGGGTGTGGATCTTGCTTCTATTGTTTAGTGAGGCTTCCGGGCTACACATTAATCTGTCCAAATTGAGTTTTGTTCGTTTCAACTTGACGGAGGTGGTAGCGAGAGAGTGCAGTATGTGTCTTGGCACGGAGCAGTTGAAACTACTGATTAAGTACTTGGGCCTTTCGTTGACGGATGGGAGGATCTTGGTGCAGGATTGGGCTTCCTTTATGGGGAGGCTGGAGGGGAGGTTGGCAGGATGGGTGTCCAGGTTGCTGTCGAGGGGAGGAAGGCTGGTTCTACTCAAGGCGATTCTAGTTGCGATACCTTCATACTTTATCTCTATCCTAAAGCTGCCCCAGCAGGTCGGCAAGAGAATATTGGGTCTTATGAGGAATTTTTTCCGGTCCAACAATGGGTTGAACGGGCTTGGCGCGAGGTTGGTGGCGTGGGAGGAGGTTTGCAAGCCGGTTGAGGAAGGGGGCTTGGGGTGAGGGAGTTGGGGAGAACCACTGATAGCTTGTTGGCAAAATGGATTGGAGGCTTATTAGAGAATAGGGGAGATTTGGTGGGGAGGGTTTTTAGGTCTGCTTATGGAGGCCCTTTGCGTTGGGACCTCCTCCTGTCCCTGCCAAGGGATGCTTTTCATTTCCTGAGAGGTCTGTCGGCAGTGGCTCCTAAAGTGCATAACTGTTTTGTACCGGTGGTGGGGACAGGGGAGGTTTTCATATTCTGGCAAGATGATTGGACAGGTCAAGGCACACTTTCTAAAAGATTTCTGAGACTTTTTGCTCTTTCCATAGGCAGGGAGGTATTTGTGGCAGAAGTTTGGGGAGGTGGGTGGTGCCCGTCTTTTGCAGGGAATCTTTCAGATGCGAGAATCCAGGGCTTCTAGAGATTGCTTGAAGAGTTGGAAGGCCTCCATCCGGTGTTAGGGAATGATATGTTTAGTTGGGATGAAGGCGATTTCTTGGTGAGGGCTGCTTATAGGAGATTGTCCGGTGGGGGACCCACTGGTGATCTGGACCTTGTGAGAGATTGCAGACATGTTTGGAAGGCGGCTTGCCGTTTGAAGGTCAAAATCTTTGTTTGGCTGCTTAGGAGGCGGAGGTTCATGACGAGGGTGTGGAGGGCGTGATGGGCTCCTGGGGAAGTTAAGGTATGCCCTTTGTGTGGAGGAGATGATGAGGATGTCGACCACCTTTTCTTCTTTTGCCCATTTGTATCATAGATTTGGAGCTGTGTGGGAGTGGGATGGTGGAATTGTCATTCTTTTGATGAGTTTTGGATCGAATATAGAGGTGGAGGCAGCAACGCTGGGCAGAATGTCTTTCGGACGAGGAAGGAGAGGGCCAGGCCACTGGCGGTTCTCTGGGGTGTCTGTTTAGGAAGGAATGAAGTCGTCTTTAGGGGGTAGAGGCCTTACGTGGAAAAACTTCATGGAATCTATTTTTACTTTGATTAGGATGTGGAGTCAGTCACTGAGTGAGGGGTCTTTGTTGCTGTACTTTGACCTGATGTAGGCTGAAAGGCCTTTTCTTATAATACATTTGAGGTGGTTATTAGTTTGGATAACTACCCTTTCCTTTTTAAAAAAAAAAAAACATTGGGCGGGGAGAGGGGAGAGGAGGATCTGTAGTGTTATTAACTAACTCTTCTTTTATGGTGTTTATGTTTTCCAGATTTTAGACTAGGTAATTAACTGCATATGAGGACAAGAAGTTCAATGTATTTTGTCTAGAGAAGTTCAATTCGCCAACCACATTGCTGTTGTCTGATCTTGCCTTGGTCTTTGTCGTCCTTATCCATGAGAATTGCTATTATGAGCATTTTATAAATACTGCTTGTTTTCTATGTTAAAGGGAGAAATCATGTGTCTTTTTCACCAATAAAGTATTATGCAGATTAGGTGTCACTGTAGACAGTTGCTAGATTTTTATAGGTTATGATTAGTTCGAGCTTATTTCTCACTCCTGTTGTTTTTACAGTGTTGTAAATCAGCATCTCTGGCAATCAAATTGAAATGTGGAAAGAAGTTCTCCCCAGTAGTATTTTATGGATCTCCTCAGGGTTTGCCATTGAAGAGGCCATTAAGATTACTGAAGTTACTTCATGGAATCCGCGTTGATCTTACAAAGCAGAATGATTTTAGTAAAAGGTACATAATGCTTTTTGATACACACGGAGTGATAACCTGCTGACAGGAACGGGAAAACTTCTGGAGGTTCTTTACCCATGAAGTTCCTGTCTGCAGCATGCATTTTGCTTATCCCAATTTGCATGCTGACATTTTCATTGTTGAAGCAGTAAGGAGGTGTGGGCTACATTCCCCAGGCAAGAGGAAGCTGTGAAGTTTGCCAAATCACATTCACAGGTTTTTGTATTCAGCTACCAAGACCATCTGAATGGGCAGAGACGATTTCTTGCATCAACATATGACGAGCTTTGGCAAAGGTCATAATGTTGATATGTTAAAGTCACATTTCTTTTAGTTCAGGATTTTGGTTTTCTATATACTGTATGTGACTTTTGTTTCTTCATACAAATTGTTAATTTCAGATACAAGAACATGAATCCTAATGTTCGGCATCATTATGAGGTTATTCAAGAGGTATCAACATTATCTTTGATCACAATAAATGGTGCTGCTGCTTGTTCAGTTTATGAGCTTTTATCTTCTACATGTTAATTGACTCAGCAACAAAGGCATTGCTGATATTGCATCTTGAAACTCAATACATGCAATGATGATCTTTAAAACATCATGAGAAACTCCTGTAAAAAAAAAGTATTACAAGAAACTTTTTCAGAAGAACAAGTATAAACCTACACGTAGAGAAAGAATGAAATGCTCTACTTCATTAGGAAACCCCAAAAATTAAAATTTTTGCTTGGCTTTTGAGGTGGGAGAAATTGATGAGTAAGAGTTGATGGTGGAGGCTATTCCAAGCAAATGATGTTAGGTGTGTCTTTTATGAGGAGGCTGATGAGGGTTGCAAGCACCTTTTCTTCTCTTGTCCTTTCCTCGCTTCAATTTGGTAGAGGGCCTCTTTGCTATGGGTTGATCACTTCTTTGTCCACTCTTTCTGTAGATGAATTGTTGTGGGAAAGTGAAACCCTGTCCAACTTGTTCCAAGTCAAGGCAAGGGCGTGCAAGACCTTTTGCAGTTTTGTGGGCTTTGCGGTTTCAAAGTAATGGTGTTGCAAAGTAATGGGGGAGTCTCCAAGTATGGAAGGAGTGGCGTATGACTTTAATGTCTTGTTGGGGATTTGGAGATATATTGTAATGTGGTGCTAAGTTATTAGTTTTAACAATATTATTATTGGATAGTCACTTTCGAATGTAGCTACTCTTTTAGTTTTTCAAAATATAAAAAAAGAAACCCTAGTCCTCTTTATAAAAGAGAGGTTAGGAAAAAGTACATGCATGCCCTCAAGGAAGTAAAAGTATGAAAAGAAAGACTAAAAGACAATCAAAGCAAAGAAAATCTCTCCTATCTCTTCGAAAAAAAATTCGTTTAGATTTCCCCTTAAGCTAAAGCATAGACATTTATCATGCCCAGATTGGAAATATAGTGATCAACGGATGCACGGGGATAGCCCTTAATGAACATGCTGTCCGATCGCTGGAAGCACATGTGAGGTGCAAATGAAGCCCTTATGGATTAAGTCTTGGGTGTGCTGACAATCCACCTACACTTGTTTCGTTCTTTCATAGAAGACACGATTGTTAGCGATAAAAGTGTGTTGCCTTATTATTACACCTTATCTCCATTCGGACTGAGGCAAAACTCAAAGTTCCCCAAGAACCAAGCAAATCCACATTAGCTTAGATCTAGCATGGGCCATTTCCTTGAATTTAGACTTAACACTGGATTAGCCGGACTTTCTATCCTTTGGCCATCTTGCATACTACCGCATCCAAGGACTTTCCACGAGTAAATAGTAGTCCCTTTCCTGAGGATGATTTTAGGTACCTTAGAATCATTATAACTACTTCACAGTGTACTCTCTTAGGCTTGTCCATGAACCATTTTACTTTTCTCACTACAAAAGCAATATCAGGACATGTCACTATGACATTCAACAAATTTCCCTCTAAACACCTGTACTATTTTGCGTCAATATGCCCTGAGTCATCATCATAGAAGTGTATACTTTGGTCTATAGGAATAGAGGTTGACTTGGCAATTGAATGAGACTTGTGTACTTTCTTTGAGACAAAACAACTCTGTGGGCATTGTTTTGGCTACCTTAATCCCAAGAAATTATCTTTGTAATGCTCAGAAGAAGTGAGGATGTTAATTTCATGGAAAAACCCTAATCCTTGATATATAGAGCATCAGGAAAAGTCACAAGTGGAACCTTATAGAATAAGAAAATAACAAAAGAAAATGGAAACATAGAAAAATAAGCCTAAACTCAACACTCCCCTTTAACTTGGAACATGAATGTCTATCATGCTTAGTGTGGAACATCTATCAATAAGGGCCTAGGAAGTGCTTTGGTAAAGATATTTGTTGTCTGACCTTGGGAAGAGACATGAGTGGTATGAATAAGCTCCTTTTGAATAAGATCTCTTGTGTAATGGTAGCCTACCTCAACGTGCTTACTCCTTTCATGGAACATGGGTAGTGTTGTAAAAGTTGGTAGTTGGTATTCAGTCGGTCAGGCCACTGACTAAGGAGTATATGGTATGCGGGGGAGTAGTCGAGGAGTAGTTGGTTGGGCATAAATAAATAAATAAATACACACACGCATCAAGAAGTAAAATATATCATTGCATAAAAGTAAATATATTCATGTTCAAGGTTATAAAATAAGCTACAAAGTACAAACAATATCAAATTTATTACAAATTTAATAATTAAACCAAGGTATAAACCATTACAAATACATTACCAACGACAGAGCAACATAAACTAAGAATTAATATATGCTTGAATTAAATACATTACAATATATGCTTTGGCGTGGAGGGTTTTTGCTTGGTCGAAGAGGAGTCTCGGGTGAAATAAATGATTTTAGGAGAGTATTCAGGGTAAGGGGTTGAGTGGGGTTTTATTTGACTTAATATATATATATATATATATATATATATATATATATATATATATATACACGTATTTTTCCCTCTATGCAAAAATCGGCCTACTACTCGGTCGACTACACCGACTACTCGGCCGAGTAGTCGATGTTGTCGACTATAGGCCCGACTATTGGTTATTTAGTCGGTAGGACACCGCATAGGATTACTCGGCCGATTACTCGGTCGAGTAAGCCGATTTTTACAACACTGAACATAGGATTATTGGCAATAGGAAGCAACTTTATTATAACATTGCATTTCCATGGAAGAATCAATGGTAATATGTAGATCGCATAACATAGATTGTATCCACATCAACTCTGCAATAGTTTTAGCCATAGCATGATACTTAGACTCAACACTCGGCTCTGGGAAAACTCCTTGCTTCTGTAAGTCATTAGCCTCCTAGCAATATATGTGCAAAAACCTATCGTGGACTTTCTATCTTAAAGATACCCCACATAGTTGGCATTTGTGTAGGCAACAATGTCGGAGGAGGTGTCTTTTGTGAAGAAGAGTCCCTTCCATGGCGATGACTTCAGGCATTTGGATACCATTACAGTTGCATTCCAATGACCCTTGGTTGGTTTATGCATGAATTAACTTAGCTTTCCAATTTCCAATGAGTTGTCAGGACATGTTATGATTAAATATAAAAAGCTTCCCTACCAAAGTCCTGAATTGGTGGGCATTAATTGGTGCTGCATTCTCATCATAAAGATGATCCTCTTGATCCATGAGGATATGTGCCTATTTCACCCCCAACATACTAGTCTCCTGTAGAAGATTAATAGCATGCTTTCTTTGGCATAACACTACACCCTATTTGATATAGGCAATTTCAATCCCAAGGAACTACCTAAGGGGATTTAAGTCCTTGATCACAAAGGTTTCAGCCATTGATAAGTATGATGTCGTCAAATTGTTCGAAAAAAATAAACATAGTATGATGTCATCAAATTAGACCAATATTAGCACTATCCCTCGAGTTGTCTACTGCACAAATAAGGAACAATTAGCTGAAGACTTACAAAATCCAAGGGTTGCAGCAACCTTCAGTAGCTTTTGAAACCATGCTCTGGGACTTTACCTGAAGCCATAGATTACTTTGTAGAGGCACATACCTTCTGACACTCCTCTTGAGACTTAAAGTTGGGTGGTTGTTGCTTGTAAACCATCCCTTGTAGATCACTATAAAGAAATGCATTCTCCACATCCAGTTGGTGAAGAGGACAATCCCGTTGAGCTACCATGGAAATCAAGATCTTGACTATAGGAAGTTGTGCCATTGGTAAAAAGTGTCAAAGAAATCCATCCCGTGTGTTTGAGTGAATCTATTGGAAATAAGGTTGGCCTTATATTGCATAATAGACTATACCATCAGATTGTGGCATTAGATGGTGGGACAACAAATATCCAAGGTATCCCAAGATTGTGGCAAACATCTCCTTCTCTTAGCCAATCTCCATCGTGGGTCCAGGAAAGCTTGATGATGAGATGTAGGAATCGACATTGCAGATAGTGCCAAAGAGAATTGCCTGAAGGATGATTCAAGACATGCCATAGAAACATGTTTGGAAATGGGATGCATGGTGTAAGCACAACATGCTTTTCATGAGGCTATTAACAAGTCCTAGTTTGCTCTCACATCAGGTTTATCACTACCACCCATTTGCTTATCTATAGCTAAGGTATTTGTCACTAAGGCATTTGAATTACCATTCATTATTGCATCTGTGTCGTCTAAATCTGTATGCACTTTGGGAGCTGATGGTTGTGTAGACTCAGAAGGAGAGGGTTGAGACCCAGGGTTTGGAGTGTCGATGATTGAAATTTCCTCCAATGGAGTAGGAGGAACCAACATAGGCATCGTGACTTGAATTTCCTCCACAGGAGTAGAAGGAATCGACATAGGCACCATATCAGGAACCATATTCGCATGCAATCCGGCTGTGGAGAAAATATGGAATTTATGCAAAGAATGTCACATCTGTACTAATATAATGTCGATGTTGGAGTGGATCATGACATGGATACCCTTTCTGGTACTTGGAATATCCCAAGAAGACACACATCACTGTTTTAGGGGCCAACTTATCTTTACTAGGACCATGAAGATGAATAAACATCATGCATCCGAATACATGGGGTTGGACAGAGAATAACTCTCCATTTGGATATAATAGTTGTATCAGGAATTGTTCATCAAGTATCGAGGATGGCATATGATTAATAAGGTAGCACGTTGTAAATATCACATCTTCCCAATATGTAGATGGTACACTATTGTGGATCAATATGGTCTTGGCAACATCCAAGATGTAATGGTGTTTGCACTCGCAACACCATTTTGGTGTGAAGTATGAGGACTGGTGGTATGATGTATTCTCTCTTGTGACTTGTAGAGGTTATGCAAAAACATGGTGCAAAACTCCAAGGCATTGTCAAAACGAACAATTTTGGTGGTGACTTCAAAGTCTTAATCTCTAAATAAATTTCTTAATGATCATCCTTGCATCTAATTTTTGTTTTAGCAAGAATGTTCAAGTCAAGCGAGAGTAGTCGACAATCACTAAATAGTAACTATGCCCTAATCTATGTGAAGGAGCTCAAATAGGGACATAGACCTCTGAGTCTAACTAGCAGGAAATGTGCTTCGGTGGTGTTTCCCCAATTAGCATGCTTTAAACTTGACCTTTACATTAAGAGAAATCAGAGGCATGATGCAATGGAGCTTGAAAATAGGAAGATGACCAAATGCAAGTGCCACTGAAGAGCAAACGCAGAACATGTATGAACAACATGGGTAGTAAATAGGGTTTGAAGTAGTTGGTACACTCCTTTATAGCCTCCACCAATGATCTTCCTAGTTAAGATATCTTGAAAGGTGCATGAGACGGTAAAAAATAGCATGGCAATTCAACTACTTCGTGATTTTGCTATCTAAGAAAAAATTAAAGGGGAAATCGAGAACATGGAGAACATCTGTTAGTTGCATGGTTGGGGTAATCATCACCTCTCCCTGATCAATGATGGGCAAATGTCTCCCATTAGCCACTTGAGCTGTCTTTCCTGTGACTGTTGAAACTAACTGAAGTAGTGTCGATCACCGTGCCCCAGAATGTGTACTACCCCAAATGTCATAAATAATGCCCTAGAATCTACAAGCTAATTGGAATCATGTGTACTACCTACTTGAATCGATAGAGCAAAATGATTGGAAGTTGTCTTATGCACGCATGACACTTCGAGGTTATGAAACTCTCCTTGCGCATTCTTGTTTGTCTTCTATTCAAGCTCTGGTTGAAGCAAGATGTGCTCCTTGTCATGACCTTCTATTGCCATCTTGAAGGTCTATGACCACCGTGCCTAATTAGTCTTGTCGAACCTTGCCATAGGATCACAGAGCTAGCTCTCATAGGCCTCCATCTTCATCATTCACACTAGTCACTTTTGAATAGTCTTTGAACCACATCTTCTCAACTAGAGTTAGAATAGATCAAAGGAAGTGGGAAAAGTGTGTTTAATGCATCAAATCAACTTAACCAAGTTTGATGGTGGAAAAAGAATGGGTTTTTTCACAAAAAACACCTCTTAGATGGATTGTTGGGGGCCAACCAAAGCCACCTGGATGTGTAGTGGGATTGGAGGAGCCCTCCAATGGTAAATGGTGGTGGCTAAAGGTGGCTACAAGTACGTTGTGGCATTGATTGTGCTTGTGGGCGGCAATAGGTCACCTTCAATGATAAGGTGGCTTGTTGTTGGGGGTTAGCATAAGTAGAGGAACCCTTTATTGAACCTTAAAGTGGTCTAGAGAGGGTTCCTGGTGGCAAACCCGACTGTACAAGGTCGAGAACTACGTAGAATTGGCCGCAATAGCCACTTTTGATTAGGATCCAGTTGGTGGTTGTTCGTTGGTGTCCGCTAGAGGAGTTGTTGGCTTGTTGACCCTACAGGGTCAAATAATACTGTGACAGCGTTTGACTCTCCTGATGAAGCTGAGAAAGCTCATTATATATTTGGAAGACTCTGCCAGAGTTCTCGTTGGAATAAGCATCATGAAGCCTATCCCACATCTCCTTCACTGCCAATCCTCGGAATAATGCTGTTCATAATCCATACACGAACCATGGCATTATCCTTCTTTCAAGATGCATTCTTTCCAGTCTTGTCTTACGGCTCTGGTTGAAGTAAGACATACTCCTTGTCATGACCTTCGACTGTCATTAGAAAGGCCTATGACTATCGCGCATAATGGTCTCATCTAGCTTCACCATGGGGCCAAAAAAGAGATTTTGTACCCGCCTAGGATGAACTCTCAGATGCCATCGACTTCAACCAGGCAATTTCTGTTGGTAGAAGATGGAGAGATCAGACTATCAGATTTGATTTCGGATCAACAACACGGAACCAACCACTGCCAACGCTATAGCTAGCCTAGAGCAACATGCGATGTCACAGGGAAGCATATAGGATTGCGCTATAGTGTGGTGTGGGTGACACAAACTATTGTAGGGTTGATTAGGAACTCCACAAACCCTGTGGTGGTGTGGTTGGCTCCAGGTGGAGCTGCACAGACCATGCACGACGGTGCTAAGGCCTGGAGTGGTGTTGCTGGGGATTCACGTCACTGCATAGACCCTTAGTGGTGCTTTGTAGACCACGTGAGGCATTGTGAGGTCGTGTGGTGGTGTTGTACTGGCCTTGCGAGGCATTGGTGACATTGCAGGGGATCAGCGACACTGTATGGGAACGCTGCACAAGCCTTGGGAGGCATTGGTGACGTTGCATAAGGCCTCAAAAATTGACGGGAGGTGGTTGATTGACCACTGTTCGGCCATGGAAGGCTGGCGGTGGTGGTGGGAAATGCTCGGGAATCGCTAAGGTTAGGTTTTTTTTTTATGGAGAAGAAAAGAGTATAAGAATCAAGGGATGTATAGACACTAGTTTAGAACTGTTGCTTTGATACCAAGTTAGAATAAACGAGTCTAGTTCTTATTCTATAGCTCTACTTCTCAATATATAAAGGTGGAAAATTACATAAGTTCTCAAAGAAATATAAAATACTACAACTCAAGAAATAACAAATTAAACATAAATGATTCTAGACCGTAGGGACTAACAATGTCTTATCGAAACTTTACAAGAGTATATATGTAAAAACTTCATCTTTTGGTAGTTGGAAAATACAACAACCAAGCCTTTTCCCACACTAAGTGGGGTCGGCTATATGGATTCTTTGCCTCCACACAAATCGATTTTCAGTCATTTCAGGACTTAAATTAAAGTAATTGAGGTCATACTTAATAGTTTCCTTTCAACACTTGTTTGGTCTTCCTCGCCCCCTCTTAGCGGGTTCAGCCTCCAACTTCTCGTATCTCCTAACTGGAGCATCTACTGGCCTTCTTTGTAAATGTCCAAACCATTTTAGATGTGCCTCTCTTATTTTATCCTCTATCGGTGTCACCTTAACCCTTTTTCTAATAAACTCATTTGAAATACGGTCCTTTTTTGTATGAGCACACATCCATCTTAACATCTTCATTTCTGCTGCAAACATCTTCTATACATGCTTATGGTTTATAACCTAGCATTTAGAACCGTACAACATGGCTGGTCTTACCACAACTCGATAGTATATTCCTTTGATTTTGGTAGTTGGAAAATATGGGAAAATTATATGGAGATAAATATAAAATTGTCTTATTTTTAATTTTTTTTTGAACATTTTCCATTGGATTTAATGGAATAGGGGCATATGGTCATAATGAAGCAGCTTTGTAGGCGTATATACATAAATACCAAGTAAATAGGGATCTATACATTTTATTGAAAGTTTATAGGGGTATATATGTAAAAACTCTTAAAGGAAATTAAGAAAAATTAGTAAATGATCTTGCTAGATTCACTAAATATAAAGAAATTTCGGATAAACTTCTAGTATCGAATATCTTTTGTAAATTTAGTCCCGAATTCTTTCATGAAGCAAGTAAATCAAAATCAAATTATTTTGTTTCTAGTCCAAAGGAAGATGAAAGGAACCTTTGTAATTTAAGTGTGCTAAAACTAATCCAAGTGGACTTAGAAAGGGATCATCAGAATGGGATGGTCTGTGCTATAGTAAGGGATCATCAGAAATAGAGACGACTCTTGCAAAGGGTGTGGGGACATTGAGGAAGTAGAGATCGTCCTTCTCGATTCCCCTTCCAATGATCTCATTAGTCTTCTTATCTTGGAAATAAGTGTTTATTATAAAAAATCACACGACAGTGGAGATCCTTGCAAATATTGCACACTGATAGGAGATTCATTGGGAACTTAGGAGCACAGTGTAAACTCCATGTTGGGAGCAGTTGAACCTTCCCAACTGTAGTCACTACCGATATTGACCCATTGGCCACCTTCACTAACTTGACCTTTGGAGGTTTTGTCGATGTTCTCAGCATAGTAGGGTCTCCTATAAGATGAATCGATGCCTAAAAGTCGGTTATCCAATGCCTAGTCTGGGCTGTAGGCACCAGCCTCCTATCTATGATCGGTGTAAAAGTTTGTGCATCCAACATTCACCAACACCATAGGTGCACAATCCATGTTATTCCTGTGACAACAAGAATCGGATAGAATATGGAAACAACTCGAGAAGTGATCCCAAGCACATTATGGGAGATGATTCCAAGCACAAACACTATAACACCAAACACTTTCATCATATGAGTCTCAAACACAAGAGATTTGCTACCAAACCCAAGAAATCTATTGTTCATTGCCTACAAATAGGCCACATAGCCACTGTTCGGCCTAAATCTCCCACGAGATTAACTTGTTGTCAAGTGCATCCTATAGGTCACATGCAACAATGGTAACCTTAGCATTAAAGATGCAACAATAGTAGTAGTGATGTTGGGCGACGTAGTAGCAGTAGGGTTGCTGCTGTCGATGATCCTACAGCCTACGATCTATCTGGATGACGTAGCAGTAGGGTTGCTGTTGGTGATGATCCTGCAACCTATGATCTATCCTTGGTGCAACATCAACACGTTGAGACCATTCTTACGTGCAACACAACAAGAACGATCTCGCACTATTTATTGATTGTGCATGTAGAGAAAAGGGAAGAGAATATTTAGTGGGATACTAGATCACCGATCTAGGATTGTCGCTCAGATATCATGTTGAAGATCTACTTTGTTATTGTGTTATTTTGAAAAGGAAGCCTTAGCACTCCTTATATAAAGAGAAGGCTTGGGTATACAAGGAAGCATCATAAAACACAATAATTTACTAGAAATAATGACTACAAATAATAGGACACGTAATCCTAGTTAGTTATCCCAAAAATATATAACTAATTTATTTTCTAATAGTACCTATGCTGGAGAAAAGAAGTGAGGCACGTAAAAGTAAATTGTTGTGGTCTACCTTAGAGGTCTTATACAAAGGCTTGACCTACTTTATCTAGTTAGTAGGAACTTCTTGCTTGCTTCTAATTTGACTGCAAATATACTTGTGGGCGTGCATGCCCGTAGTATACCACATTTGGGACTTCATCCTAGTCTCCTAGGGGAGGCCCAAGTACACTTGGGTGGGCTATCATTTCATTTGGAATAGAATGTGGAGAAGTCTAATCTCCAAAATTCATGTGTTGATGGAGAATTAATGTCAAGTTGACATGTTTTTGAAAAAAAAATCAAGTTGTTAAAAATGCAATGCATAATGATCGGTTCTCAGACATATTTGACAAGTTGAGAATGGTGAGGTCCAAGGCTCAATTTTCAAAGTTCCACAACAATATGAGCATGATAAGCATAAGGGGGATTTTGAAGACACTACTAAGTAGGAAATAATGATCAATCATATTCTAAGAAGAAGTCCACCTCTTAATATAGAGAGAGGTGTGGGAACAATTGCGGTATAAAACCAATAAGAAATAATAAATGACAAAGTAGCCCTTAAAGACATAAAAGATAAACAAAATCAAAGGGGGTACTCAACACTTTCTCTCAAGTTGGAGCACAAATCTCAATCATGCTCAGCTTGGAACAACATACATTAAATGTAGATTGAAAGAGAGGCTTGGTGAAAATGTTTGTTGTTTAGTCCTCTGGAGAAACGAAAGTGATGTAGATGACTCCAGGCTGCATTAGATCCTGGGTGTTGTGATAATCAACCTTGATATGTTTGGTGCACTCATGAAACATTAGGTTGTTGGCAATATAAGTAGCAGTGCAATTATCACATTATATCTGCATAGGCTCCACCCGAACATGTTAATCCTGTAAAATGGATCTCAACTAAACCATCTCTGCAGTAGTATGAGCTATGGCTCAATACTCAGACTCTGCACCAAATCTGTACACCACTCTTTGTTTTTTGCTCTATCGTGTGACTAAATTTCCAGCAATATAAGTACAAAAATCAATAGTTGACTTCCTATCTGCCAAGCAACTAGTATAATCCACATCAGAATAGCCAACCAATATTGTCAGGTTTCATTCTTTGGTGCATCTAGCTTTAACAGAATGACAAGATTTTCAGAAATGAGTGGTGTTGGGTGGAAAATGTTGTGAGGGAGGTGTATTTCTTGTTGGAATTATTTCCTTTTACTTTAATGAAATTACCTGGATGATTACCTAAGATATTCGGTAATCTTTTTAAAAAAGAAGAATAGCCAAACACTATCATTGATGTGCCTCTCATAAATAGTATTCCATGTCTAGGTGCTTTCTTAAGATATCTAAGCATTTGTATCACTGCCTTCCAATGCTCTTGGTAGGGATATCCATGAATTGACTCAACTTTCTCATTGCCAGAGAAATATCTAGCCTGGTGATGGTAAGATATAACAGTTTGCCTACTAGTTGTCTATAAGATCTGCTGTCCACAGGTGTTGACTTGACATCAAACAGATGTCCCTTGGGATCGTGGGTATCTTGGCTGGCTTAGCCCCCAACATCCTTGTCTCCTGTAGCCCATTAAGAGCATACTTGTGCTGAGAAAGTACAATGCCTTCTTTGCTTCTTGTTATCTCAATGCCTAGAAAATATCTCAATTGTCTATGATCACCTGAACTGGAGAGGGTGGTGTTTGTGTAGCCTTTGGAGAATCTGGTATTTGTAAAGTACTGTGAGGACGTTTGTAGATAACAATAGGCTCATAAAACCTCATGGGTCCAATAGTAGTAGTCGGGAGAGCAGAAATAGGTATCTCCTCCAAGGGAACATGAGATATAGGCATGGGCGCATCCATAAGTTTAGAAGATATTCCTCGAGTAACAATGGAAAAATATGTAATGGACTCATGTAAGGTAACATCAACACTTAGTGCCTATCGGTGATGGGATCTAGGCACCTATACCCCTTCTGAGTTTGTGAATATTCCAAGAATACGCACTTGATTGCTTGTGGTGCAAGCTTGTCTCGGCCTAGGGAAAGAAGACGAACAAAGGCAACATAACCAAATATTAGTGGTGGCACATGAAAAATCTCTCAGTTAAGATGCAAAATATGCCAGGGAATCTCCTCATGAAGTACTGAACTGGGCATTCTGTTGATCAAGTAACAAGCTTCAAGAATGCATCTCCCCAGTATAATGGAGGCACACTGTGATGAATTAACAAAGTGCGAGCTGCATCGAGAAGGTAGCGATGTTTCCTCACAACCACTCCATTCTGTTTTGAAGTATTAGCACATGTGGTTTGGTGTATAATTCCTTGTGACCTATAAAATGTTGACAACTTGGTAGTGCAGAACTCAAGTGCATTATCAGATTTCACCACTTTAATAACAATTAAATATTGATTTTTTATCTCCAACAAAAAAATGCTCAAGAATAGATCCACCATTTGACTTATTATTTAGAAGAAATACCCATGATAGACGTGAGAAGTCACCAACAACCACCAAGTAGAAACGGTGACCTTGCCTATCTGGAATTCGGTTTGGATCCCATACATCCATACGTAATAACTCAAACAAGGCTATCGATCCAGGATGAGTGCTCACAGGGTAGGAGGCACAGTGGTGCTTGCCCATCTGATAAGCATCGCAACTGATCTTGGTTGCAGTAGATATGTAAGGAGTAACTCGTTGAAGATTGTCTAGAGGAAGGTGTCCAAGTTTAAGATGCCACTGAAACATACTCTCAGCAGTAAAAGAAACTTCTCCTTGACATGGAGCAGCAAGTGGAGACTGAGCTAGACTATAAACACCACTCTCTACATGGCTACTACCAATCGTCCTTCCTGTCAAGTTGTCTTCAAAGTCACATCCCATTTCATCGAAAATGGCCTGACAATTAAGTTCTTTAGTGATATTACTAATTGATAGTAGGCTAATGGGAAAGTTTGGCACAAATAGAATATTAGACAATCTTAATTTAGAGGTCGCTGGTATCTTCCTTTGACCTTCTATCTTGGAATGCCTACCATCCGCAACTTGAATAGTCCTACGTGCAGATACAGACCTGAGATTAATGAACCAACTTCGATCTCCACTAAGATGTCTTGAAGCTCTTGAATCAACCAACCACACCGTGCTATCTTGTCTCCCATCATTTGGAGTTGAAACTAAGTTGGTGCCTTCCCGAAAATCATCATGATGGCGAAGACCTTGAAGTAGCCTTTCATACTCACTTCGTGCAATCGTCACTATATCACTTGCTGATCTCTGTATGGTAAAGGTACTTGGCTCAACATGATGGGAGGTCATCTTCCTTCCA
Organism: Thalassia testudinum; assembly: GCA_037157565.1. NCBI lineage: Eukaryota > Viridiplantae > Streptophyta > Magnoliopsida > Alismatales > Hydrocharitaceae > Thalassia > Thalassia testudinum. Next base: position 83,283,952 of record JAZHRO010000024.1, read on the forward strand.
GATCACATGAAAGGAGAAATATGCCAAAAACCAAGATATGAAATTAATTTTAGATCATGCCAAGTGTTGGAAAAGATAAGGGAATGAACATGGATTTCTAGGTGATAGAAAGCCCAAAAAACCATGTTAAAAGTCCCCCACCAACCTCTGCAAGATTAGAAACTCATTGTTGGAGCCAAGATCCGGCCCCAACAGTACTTGCAAGGTCAATGAGAGGCCCCCCTTAGGCCTAGCAGTAGGCTTGGTGCACCCAGTAGGGGCCACGTGGATTGTCCATGTGGCAATTCTGCTGGTCAAGAGGGCACCAACCCTAGGGGTTCTTGCTTAGGGATTTAGGTTGCTTTGGCTCCAAGTTAGTCAAGTTTGATATGCTGTTAAGATAGTTAGATTTATTAGGAGAATATTTAGTTATGTTTTCTATTTTTGGCATTAGGTATAATCTCTCTCTATATATATAGAGAGCATCTTATGTTATTTTGAGTGGAGTTGATTACAATAATATTTTCCTCTTTCCCTCTACTCCTCTCTCCTCTCTCTCTCTCACTGAGTTTTCTCTCCCTCCTCTCTCGGTTCTTGCACCAACAGTCCACACGTTGATTCTCCACGTGCAAATCTCCACACCAAGGAGCCTCCATCTCGCTGTTCAAACCTCCACAGTAATTGTCTTATCTTTTAATGAAATTTGGATGACTACCGGTAGTCTTCCTATTTTGTCTCTCAAAAAAAAAATCTTGCTTACCCAAAAAAGAATGTGAAAGAAGCACAGCTATTCTGAAATACTTATCTACTTTGTCTTCTGCACGACATTATATGAGCAACATAGAATTTGGCTTTGTAGTTACAAGTAGGCTTTTATGTTACCATTCTTCCTCTTAGATTTTGCACTTGCATAAAAAGAAAGCTTTAATATACCATAAAGCAATTGGTCTTTTCTTTGTTTAACTTACAGGTGGTGAATCTGTATACTGGGTTATACTGGGGGACACAAAGTAGCAGGGGGGGCAATGATGCTTATATTAACATAAAATAATGATAAAGAAAGCGATGGAGAGCAAACCAAGGACATGAAATGAATTACCAGTTCATGTCTTATAGTAGAATTATTTATACTCCTAGAGACATATCTTCAGTTTTGGTGTCTGCGGCATGTCTTGAAAGGGACTAGAAAGGCTTGATTTGCTGCACATTCACAACTCTGTGAAATTAACGAGGTGCTTTGTTATTGTTGGAAGTGGTATGTAAAACGCTGCATAATATAAAAATACTCTGCCTTTATAGATCACAAACCACTGAAAGTAGAAATCCATTTATGGTTGGGGCAGACACATTTTTTGGAAGGACACAGTGATCATCATTGATGACATGTAATAAGCTGATTCATGGCATGCATTGATTTAATGAGTCTGCAACTTTTATCTCTAGTGACTGCAAAAAAATTTTCTGCTCTTGTAAGGTCAGAGTTTCAGGATGGCAAGATAGATCTTTAGGTCTGTTGTAATTTGATTAAGACCAAAATTTTGATGGTGGTCTTGCTTAGGAATTCATATAAAGATAACCTTTTCCGGCATTTGCTCTCTGTTGCAAAGTAGTTTCATTTACGGTTTAAAGTGATTTTTTATGATACATTTCTCAGTTCTGTTGATTTCATTAATAGTTTAATTCTTTAAAATTCAATTTTTAATTTATTTATTTTCAGATAGAGTCTTATTTGGAAGAATTGATCTTCAGGGCTTTCCGTGCCACTTATACTTTGATCTGGAATTCAATAAGAGAATTAACAAGGAGAAAAATGCCGATGAGATGGTTGACATCTTAATATCTATCACTTTTGATGCTTTGAAGGAAAAATATTCCATTGAAGGAAAACATGAGTGGGTTGTGGAACTTGATTCATCTACTGAAGGTACATTTGACAGTTATGTATTTTGTAACTTAAATTCATTGCAGAATAAGTTGAATTTAGACCCACATGAAACTATTTTAAGGTTCCGTGGGAAGGCAACCGTTGTTAGCAAGCATGCCATGAGGTGGTTTCCTTGGAGCTGGTTGATATCATTGTATAATTCATCAAAAAAGTTCTCATTTCAGTGAGATGATTCAACCCCTTAGTCTAAAACTACAGCACCTCTTGAAGATTTTTTATTATATCTTCATGCTAAGGCCAAAATCTGGGGCTATATGTAGAGAAATTCCCAATGTTGTGTTTTTTTTCCTTTTTGGTCATTTTCATTCTTATATGGACGTGTGTAGTTTTCCCCTAGCCTTTCTTTATAATTAAAGGCATAGGGTTTCTGTAGTGAAGTTGGAGAAACATTTCATTCTCTCAACATGGTATCGGAGCAATGGTCCTGGGCTAGAGCTTTATACTTTCTTGATCTCTTTCCCTTGTTTTTTTTTCTTCTCCACCAAATAATCTAAGCTCTTTTTTTGGGATTTGTGCATCTTCTTGAGAAGGGAAAAGGTCTCCCTCTTAAGAATCTGGAGGGCCCTAAGCCTAGGACACAAGACTAAGGGAGGGGACCACTCCATTGACAACTTTAGCCCCTTTACTGGGGTTACTAGCGACCATCCTCACCACCACTAGGTCGGGGCGACGTCGGAGTATCGTTGTCAGACTCTAGCGGCACTGTTGGTGACTGGGCAACCTTTTTATTAGCCCTCAATGGTGGTACTTGAGGGGGTCTTTGGAGATTGGTGCTACTGTAGTAGGTGAAGACTTGACTGCTACACCTTGCTGATGGCCTCGGAGCGATCACCTGAAGTAGCACCACCGCTGTTGGTGGTCATCGGGCTTATTGGTAGCCAGAGAGCCTCGTTGGTGGCCAGGATTGCCATCAATGACCTTTTTAGATGCTACTAGTGGTCACCGAAACACTTTAGCCTCAATCCAAGGTCGTTGGGACCTAGTTTAGGAGGTATTTCAACTGGTTTAGATTAGATATGTGAAAATTTCTCTACGTGGTATTTTGATGTGAAGATCTCTTGTTGAAATAGTGTTTGGATGAATGCTTCTTCCATGGATGGTGGTACTTTGATGCCTCTTTAGTACTTTTGTGGTTGTTGGTTATTGTTTTGATGTGAAGCTCCGATCTTGTTGAGAAGAATGGCCTATGAAATTGTTGATTCACCCACACAAGGGGATGAAACCTAAGGGGAGTTAAAAAATCCCCTCTTTGGCCCGATTGTGAAGTTCGATAGATCAACTATGCATTGTGGTTACAATCGATCCTCAATGTGGTTAAGGGTCATGACAAGAAGTACATACTCCTTGAGACAGAGCCAACTTAGAAGACAGGGAAATACGCTTCTTGGAAGAAAGATAACACCTTGGTTTAGGCGTGAATTATGAACAGCAATATCCAACGCATTGCTACTGAGATTCTCCTATAGAGCAGTGAAGGAGACATGGGAGAATCTCTACCAGACCTACTCTCAAGACATGAATGTGGCACGCATTCTTTAGCTAGAACATGAGATTGCACACTTGAGATAGGAAGACATACCACTAGTGTAATAGTACTTGGCTCTCAAGTGAGCCTTTGAGAGGCTTAATGCCTACACCCTTATATGTTCATGTGAGTCTTAGAAAACATACGGGATGCAGACCATGGTGGGGTACTTTCTTGCTGGATTAAATCTAGCCTATGATGTAGCTTGCTCCCAGATGTTGACATTGGCTGGGATATCATTGATAGAAGATGCATATAATCGATTGAGTAGACTTGTAGTTTCTCTGTCACCTATGGCTTGTGTAGAGCATACCTCTACCATGGCTGCTTCTCAGGGAAGGGGCAGAGCTGTAGGACCATTTACTTGCGGTCGTGATTGAGGCTGAGGAGGCCAGAGACGTGCTAGGCCTTAGTGCTCATTTTGTGGGAAACTAGGCTACACTGAGGAGGCTTGCTGGACTAAGCATAAGCAATCTATTAGTGCTCATCAGTTAGTCACAACTCTTGATGCAGACTAGAGTCTATTTTGATCACTAAAGCCAAGTATGATGAGTTGATTCAACGACTTAATCACCATGGGATATTGGCTACTAGTCCTTCCATAGCCACTGTAGGCTCTACTTTAAGGAATGTATACATCACTACCTTTGTTGGTCCTTCAGGTATATGTCTAGCTTGCCATGTTAGTATTGAGGATATTTATTACGCCCCAAAAACCTAGGCCCCCAACGAGAGTTAGGTTGTTTGGAGTGGCAACAAACGAGGCGTTGGTTTATTTAATTCAAGTTGCACCAAACAAATTCGAGCTACCAGAGAGTTCCGTTAAGCAATAAAATGGAAGAAAACATCGGATACATGGCACATAAATGAAAGCTCTTAGCACAAGCCAACATGCACCGGATTGGTATATAAAATAGAAATCCAACATAAGACAAAGGCATAAGGGTTCCTTGCCAAGCGACACTTGGTAAATCCTGCATTGCAACAAATCCCACTGATCGTCGACGCATGACGGCAACATTTGAAAATAGATCACAAAATAGGGATGAGCTAAGTAGCCCAGTAAGGACAAACAACTACTGTATCTCAAAAAAAATAGGGTGGTGTATAGTTTCTCTAGTTGGCTAGATCCCTAGCACAAACCTAAAACCCTAGGTTCCAATTCCCAACCTGGTTTAACCTTTACCAATCATTGAGGTTCAATCTCATTAATTGTTTTTGTTGCTTAATGCAACACATTCTAACGTGACTATCCTAATAATCAACGATCCTGTTACACGCTACTCTAGTCCCTGGATTGAATAAATCAACCCTTCCTACTGAAGGAGATCTTGATATATCCCCTCCAATGGTACACTTGTACAATAACCCCTTGGCCTTTCGAGAGATTAAAGCACTTATGTCCACCAGACAAGGATACTCGCTTTGGTCGTCAGAATGTTGACTGTACATTGAGGTCCTTGGAAAGCTATTCCACAAAGGACTCACCGAGCACCGGTTCAATTGATTCGGTGGAAGTGACTTTTCGCTTCATTTTCGTGATCCCTAGAAAGCCATTCCACACAAGATCACATGTTTTCTAATGCCTGAGATCCTTGGAAGGCTATTCCACTCAAGATCCCCCACATCTTAATACATGAGATCCTTGGAAGGCTATTCCACTCAAGATCCCCCACATCTTAATACATGAGATCCTTGGAAGGCTATTCCACACAAGATGTCACACACTCTCCGTTGTTCGGATCCTTGGAAGGCTATCCACACAAGATCCTTAGATTCTCGTCACTCAAGATCCTTGGAAGGCTACACAACTCAAGATCCCCCACATCTCGATACATGAGATTCCTGGAAGGCTATTCCACACAAGATCTTACGCATTCTCCGTCATTCGAATCCTTGGAAACTTATTTGACACAAGATCCTCCGATTCTCGTCACTCGAGATCCTTGGCAGGCTATTCTACAAAAGATCTCAAAGCACCTCATGTCGAGTCGAACTCATGTCATATCCAGTGGCTCATCTCTATGAGGGTACACCTAGTAACTACTCGAGTTCTGAGGTTGAACTATGGTAACCTCTAGCTACTCTATATTCTTGGGTCTTCAACCCTTGATAGTGAACTCACGGCTTACAAGTTCTCGGTGTCTGGCCTTATAAGCTCACCTATTAGACCTAATCGTTCCTTAGTCCTTTTTCCTTTGATCCGTACTGTGATCAAACAATCTTAATGATCTACTAGATTACCTGGGGTCTTACTTAAGACTTTTAGATCTAAGCATTCCATTTATCAAACTTTAATCAAGTCATTGAGGTCATCATGTGAGGTTCGATTTGTTAGCCAATTTGGATTACTTTTAATCCCTTTAGAGAGCTTTAAGCTCAATTAAAGACACTCTATACCCATCTAGGGTTTTTATACAATTTAATCATTTTCCTTCCTATTAGGGTATCGACTAAATCCTTAAATAGGTTCTAGATTAGGTCTGATCATCCCCTTGGGTTTATAGGGTCAAAAACCCTAAATTTAGGTCGGTGCATAACCCCAATAGGTTATCTAACGTTAGGGGGTTGTTACTTAATGTTAGGAGGCCCTCCAATAGCCACGTAACGTTAGGTAACCCTAACATAATGTTAGCTCAGGCTGCAGAAGCTGGCCAAACCTACAGATTTGACTTTCTATGCCCTAAAACTCTCATTCAACACATCCAAATTTCATGAAACCTTGATTACAGGTTACCACACATAAAAGAAACATATTAAACTTGAGAAGCCCCTTACTAAAAATTAGGGCAACCCTTAACTGTAAAAATCACATGGTGCCACATATATAACCCACCAAAGCATGAAAACTCACACGCAACATAAAATCGTCATGCAAAATAGTGATCTTAAACCTAAATCCTTCCTCTCCATTATTCCTAATCATATGGAAAATCAAGGGAATTTTTACAAGAGGAAAAATCCCTACCTTTTGAGAGATGAACCTCTTTCTCTCCTTTTTCTCCACGTTAACAGCTAGCACAACAGTAGCTCTGGCAGCAATGTCAATGACAGCGGCAACGAGGAGCACCTGTAGTGGGAGGGGAAGAGGAGAGGACCATCGGTGGAGAGGAGACCTTACAAGGGAAGATAAATGAGGCTTTTTATTTTATTTTTATTTGTCTTCAACTTATAAAAGGAGTAGGAAAATTTAGGAAAAGCCCTCCCACCTTAAAACTTTACTAAGGAGTTTACAAACCGAAGTTGTATAACAAATTAATCCTCATCTTTCATTACTTAAACATTTGTTAATGATTAAAGGGGTTACTTATTTCTCAATGCCCTTAATTCACCATTAGGAAGACATTAGGATTTTAATTACCCTGTCAAGTACATTAAAAATCCAAGCCCTTACAATATTGATTCGATTGTGGACTTAGGAGCCTTATGGCATATATGTGGGAAGGCACAATAGCTTTTTTGCTTATAGCTTGATTCGTTCGGTCGAATGATTCTTGTGGTTGATGGGAGACATTTCCCTGTTACAAGTTAGGGAGAGGTTTAGATAGCTCCTCATGTATAGCTATAGAATGTTTTACTTGTCCCAAAATTTCCTTTGAATTTACTTAGTTGAATTACGAAGGACTTGAATTTTAAAGTATCTTTGACTTAGTCTTTCATGTTTTGGGATGTACTGACGGGGTAGATGATTGATTGTAGTTGTGAGGATGGGGTTGTATATCACCTGCTATAGTCATTATTGTATATAGGACATGTCTTTATCCCATCTGGCAGATCCAATGTTTTAAAAATCGAATCAAATCGTTCGATTCAATCGGTTCAATCGAAAATCGATGCATTATTGATCGATTCATGTGATAAAAGTCAAAATCGATGTAAATCGGTCAAAATCAGGTTGGATCGGTTAGTTTGGTGAAATTGATCATTCGGTTTGACTATTCTCTTAAGTGCTAAAAAATTTAAAAGACAAGGGGAAATGCATATGACTTTAGAACTTGAAACAAAGATTCAAAGATCTATGCATTCTTCAAGGTTACGCTCTTAATTACGATTATACCTTTAATTTTTCTTTAGTATTGATAACAATGTCAATTTTAGTATAATTAGAGTTGCAAAATAATTAACTTTTCCTACTACATATCTTCAATGTTTTTTTATTGAACGCTAGTTTAAACCGGTTTGACTTGGTTAAACCAATGCAAACTATTCTAAAGGTCTTGTGGTTTGGTTTTTTTCGATTTTTCAACATGTTAACATCTTGCTGACATCATCACCGATTCAGCCAGTACAAATTGCTGGTTGAACCACTAAAAAACCAAACCAGCACCTGACCAGTTCAATAATCAGTTTGGTTTTTAAAACATTGGGTAGATCATCCAGCTATCTTTGGATTTAGTCACTTACCATTGCTCATGTCGGGACGCATGATACCTCATATCCTACCCACTGTTATGCTTTAGTGCGAGTCATGCCAACTGGGCAAACATTATAAGAGTTCTCTCTGTAGTTGGTAGAGTTGTAGTGTAGAATCTTTATTTCAGTTACTTCATCTTGATGTTTAGGGTCCAAGTTGTGCTCCTGATCGTTTGTGGCACAGATTTTACTTAGTTATTGTTGATGATTTTTCTTGTTCGCCTTGGGTTTTCTTGTTAAAGTTGAAGTCGGAGGTCGGTGATGTAATTAAGAACTCTCAAAGAAATAAAGAATCAATTTAGTACCTATGTGAAAATCATTTGGACCGATAATGCTTCAAAATTCTATACCTATACTCTTCACTTTATATTTTGAAGTTATGGAATTATTCTTGAAACCAGCTGTTTTTATGCATCATTGTAGAACAAGGTGGTTGAGAGAAAACACTATCATATTTTGGATTTTTTTTTGAAAAATAAAGAAAATGGGCGCAACGCGAGGACTTCCCAAGAGGTCACCCAACCAAGTATTACTCTCGCCTAAGCATGCATAACTTTGGAGTTCTGGTGGGATTCAGTGCATATTTTGGTTGTTTCTAGGATCGTACTCATTTAGAATAGTGTTCCTTTGTCTTATTGGGGCGATGCTGCTCTAATTGCATGTTATTTGGTGAATCGAATGCTTTCTACTATTCTCGATAAAGAAGCCCTTTATTCTATTCTATTTCTTGATAAGGATAAGGAGCTCGTTGGGGTGCCACCTAAGGTATTCAGATGTGTTTCCTCTGATCATCTCTGAGGTCCCAATAGGGACAAGTTCTCGACCTGGACTGTCATGTGCATATTTGTGGGATATTCTAAAACTTAGAAGGGGAGCTGGTGCTATGATCCTATGGGTAAATGTTGCTATGTTAGTGCTAATGTGTCTTTCCTTGAGTCCATCTTGTATTCCTCCTCTATTGATTTTTTGATTGTTACCCTTGCTAATGACAGCGAAGCTATGATTCCCATGCTGACTCTTGATGAGGCTATTGTTCCTACACCTTTTCTAGTTGGTAGGCTTGACGATAGGTTCAAAGTGACCTTTATTCACTGCAATCATCTACATAAGGACTCTCTTCATTTGGAGCTCACATCATTATTTATGTTTGAGGTAATCCCTATACAGGATAGTACCGATACACCTTTAAGCTTTAACGTTCTAGATATAGATCATACTCAACTGAATTTAGAAGTCTAGCAGCATGAGTTTGCTTTGGCCATAGAGGTTGCCGATGGTTCCACTGATGTCGGGCTTGACCTTTCCATGGCCTTAAGTAAGGGTAGTTGGTCATGCACGTTGCATCCAATTTCTAAGCACATGTCCATGGCGAGTCTATCTTCTCAGTACAAGTAGTTAATTTTAGGCCTCTTGGCTATGCACATACCTACTACTTATTGCGAAGCACTTCTTGATTTAAAGTGGTCGTGAGCCATGAAGGATGAGATGGCTACTTTAATCTTACAAGGAACTTGGTGTTTGGTTCACCCCCCAACCAATGCTACTACTATAGGTTGCAAGTAGGTATACACCATCAAATACAGGCCAGATGTCATTGTGGAAAGATACAAGGCTCACTTAGTGGCCAAAGGTTACACTCCAACTTATGGACTAGATTCCTTTGATACTTTCTCCTTTTTTGCATAGCTTCCAATTGTTTGGATTCTTATATTAATTATAGTTCACCTAGATTGGGCACATCACCAATTAGACACTATTGTAAAAATCGACTGAGTTAGTTGAGTAGTCAGTTGCCTATTCTTACTCGCCCCCCTGGTTGATCCGCCTACCTATACTTGGTACATACTTGGTAGCCTTGACTACTCAGCTGAGTAACTAATCTGCATTGGCGAGTATAGGGTTGAGTTTACATAGAGATGTGGATCCAGGTAAATATACCCAATCCGAATACGAAATAAAATCCACTCCCTACGACATGATTGCTTCCCAACTCCATTCCTCGACTCTACCTCAACGCAAGATGAAAATGAAGAGGCTGTTCCTAGTTTTTGGATGATGAAGATACTTATCTGACTATCCAAATTAAGCTTCACCTCAAATATCATCGGTGATATTTGGTTAGAGCTAAAATATATTTTATAAATATACATATTTAGCTATTTAAAAAATGCTTGACTGAGTACTCTTTGACTACTCCCCCTCATGCCGTATACTTATTAGTAAATGACCCAATCGACTGAATACCCATTATTGACTTTTACAACATTAATTAAATGTGAAAAATGCATTCCTCTATGATGATATCTAAGAGGAAGTCTACATATAGCAACCTTTAGGATTCAAAGCTGAGGGGGAGTCTAGTAAGGTTTGTAAACTACATGAAGCAATTATGGGCTTAAACTGAGTTAATGTGCATGGTTCTGAAAGCTATCTGATTAATTGAGGAGGTTGGTTTCAGGAGATCGTTTGTAGACCATTCTTTATTTGTGAAGAAAATAAGAAAATGAAGAATTGTTGTGTTAGTATATGTGAATGACATTATACTAAATGGTGATGATATAAACAACATTGAAGCTATTGTGGAATTTCTTGCCAAGCACTTTGTTACAAAAGACTTGGGATCACTACGGTATTTTCTTAGCATCGAGGTTGCTCGGAATGCATGGGGAGTTGTATTTTCTCCTAGGAAGCACGTAGTTGATCTTTAGGAGATTGACTTGCTAGGTACTAACTCTGTGTCCATTCCGATGGATCGAATTATACACTTGTATGATGATGACTCATGATAAATAGATCCAAAATAGTACAAGGTCCTTATCTGGAAATTGTTGTATGTTTAATGTTACCATTACACATCCTGATATTGCTCTTATAGTAAAGTAAGCCAATTTATGGATAACCAAGGAAGGTACATTAGGATGTAGCAATGATGATCCTCAGGTACTTGAAGTCTACACTGGGAAGAATTCACTTGTGGCAAGTCCTTGACGTGGTAGTGTATACCGATGCAAATTATGGAGGGTGTCCCAAATATAGAAAATCTACCATTGGTTTTATGGTAGGAAATCTGGTTACTTGGTGAAGCAAGAAGCAGATAGCGGTAGTCAAATCTAGTGCTGCATCTAAATATAGGGCTATGACCAAGGCTAGTTATGAGCTCATGTGAGTTTGGTCTATCCTTAGTGACTTTGACATCATTCTACTTGGACCTATGTAAATGAAATGCGACAAGGAGGCCTTCTTCATTGCTAAGAATCCAATTTTTCATGAGAGGACTAAGCATGTGGAAGTGGATTGCCATTGCACCCATGATATGATTCTGAAAGGGTTCATTTGCATCTCTCTTATGGCTTCTAGAGATCAAGCTGTAGACATGTTTACCAAAGTGCTTCCTCAAGCATCTTTTGAATGGTGTTGTTCCAAGTTGAGCATGGCAAGTATCTATGTTTCAGCTTGAGGGGACGTGTAGAGAAATTTCCAGTGCTTCGTTTTTTTTCCTTTTTTGTACTTTTCTATTATTTCTGTTCTTATATGGACATGCAGGTAGTTTTTCCCTTAGCCTCCCTTATGCGGGCTCTAGGTTCCAACGTTCATCTCCAATGGAGTACTTCATATGTTTGCCACTACAACATGCTTATCTAGAGCTTAAGTAAATAGATGGGGCAACCTTATTGCCAAAGACCATAACCGATTCAATCATTGTCCCCAAATCTAAAATTCTTGCCATCACCTAGCATAGGTTCGAGAAAAGTAAGAGATTCGCTCCATAACTTCACACAAGCCTCTTTAGAATTGGCTGGCCCACATGCAATTATTTTCCTATCCTCCTAATTGAGTATGGAGCCATAGGAGTCTTTTAACAAACAATGCCAAACACATGCACCATTCTGTATTATCTTAGTTACTCACTTGTCTAGCAAGGCATCATTGAAATTAGTTAGATGTAAAACCTCAAGGCCACCTTGCTTCATTGGCCTTCAAACATCATCCCATTTCACTAGATGTAGGAACCTTCCTTCATGCTACGATAGTTTCCAAAAGAATCTCTTTCTGATCATATCAATCTTCTTAATGACCTTATGTGGGTGGAAGATAGATAGATGGAAAATCGGGATCATTGAATGCACATGTTTCATTTAAACCAGACAACTTCCCCTAGAAAGTACTCTGCCTTGCCAACCTACCAGAATAAACCAAAGGTAGCAAAACCACAGTAGTATTAAGGCATTGTGAGACCAAATAAACCAAAGGTAGCAAAACCCCAACAGTACTAAGTCACCGTTAAATAACATGACTCTCCTCACTAGTCATGTTCATAGGAACAAAAGTAGACTTGCTATGATTTACTTCGAGGCCCGAGATAGTACCAAAAATTCTAACCAAGACTTCCAAATTCACACCTTTGCTTCTCCCCCCCTCAATTAAAAATAGGGTGTCTTTTGCATGTTGTAAGATAGGAGTAGCCAAAGCACCATCTCCAAGTAAAGTGAAATTAGTGAGAAAACCCCCAGAACAAGCCTTAAAAGCCATCGGCGAGAGCGTATCCACCGTAATGATGAAGAGTAAAGGAGCGAGATTGCAGCCTTGTCTCACACCCTTTTGAGGCTACACCCAACACCCAGTTGGTCTGCCATTCACTAAAACTGAGAGAGGTTGTAGTGATGCATCTCTTCATTCAAGAGATTCAAACATTCGGAAAGCGCTTGCATTGTAAAGCTCGCCAAATATAGGACCAAGTGATTGTGTCATAGGCCTTGGAAAAATCCACCTTCCATAATAACACCCATTTGTTGCTCCTTCTCCAAGATGCTATCTTCTCTTTTGCCATAGCGAAGGATCCTGTAGAGACTTGCCCATATGAAGGTTGATTGAATTGGGCCAACTAAAATTGAGAGCACCTCTCAAAACCTGTTCACCACTACCTTGGTGATAATAACATAAGCTGCATTAGGGAGTGCTATGGAACAATAATCCCCTATCCTTTTTAGACTGGATTTCTTGGGTAATAAGAACATCTAGAATTTATTGACTTTTTCAAAGCCAAGGTTACTAGTAGCAAATTCCTTAAGCATAGCCACAAAGTCACCCTTGAACACATCCCATAACTCCTTATAGAAGAACCCTTATACTCCATTTGGCTTAGGAGATTTCTCAGCCTTAAGATGTCAAATAGCTCTAAGTACCTTATCCTCAGAGAAATCCCATACAAGGGAAGACGAAACATCTTCACTGAAAGTTGGGTCCTCAGAATAGAACCCTGCCCGCCTTCTTGGCCACCGCCTTCTAGTGAAGTCCTGGAAATGCAATTTCAAGGCTTGTGCCACTTGCTCCCCTTCAGAGAAGAGTTGTTTACCAACCCTCACGATGTTGATATGATTTAATGTCCATCTAGAGTTGGTTGCCATATGAAAAAGTAGGTGTTGTTATTTTCTTCCTTCAACCATACCTACCTTGAGTGTTGATGCCAATCAATCTCACGCTTGATTTGTAATCAACATCTTTTTTCTGCCTCAATTGTAGTAAGAGGTTGGGAGTCTTCAGTTCTATCTAGAGTATCCACATCCTTGAAAGCGTCTCACTATCTTTAGCCTGTTTCTCCCGAAGCTCCTTGGAACTTGAAAGCCATCAACTCGAGCCTCAATTGTTGTATCTTGGTTGCAAAAGTGTGTCTAGACGAAGAGGATGGCTGAACTTCCTTCCACTTCACCTTAACTAAGTCCCTGAATCCCGATTCCAATAGCCATGACTTATTAAGCTTGAAGTAGGTAGTCTATGTTGTGCCTTCATTCAAACTCCAAACCAAGGAGGTATGGTCTGAGAATAGCCTTTGTCTCATCGTAAGATCTGGTAGTTGGTACTGTTCTATTAAACCAATCAAATAAAGGAACCAAATGATGTGGTCAGGAAAATGCACGTACTGACATTAATTGATTTGGTCTCAAAAGTCGGGACGCTAGACTCTATTAGGTCATTTTTAAGAACGCTTTAAATTGGACATTATAGCCACCAACTCCATTCATGGACCTTACGCTTATGCCTCTAGGACAAAGTTGTGGGACATGTTAAGAGATGTCTCTGCCTAGGTGGATGGGACACCTTGGTTGGTTGGTGGTGACTTCAATGTCACCTTATCCATAAATGATTGTCCCAATGGGTGAAAAGATAGATCCATGGAGGTTTTCACAAATGTGGTTGTTGACTTGGAGTTGTACCACATTTTTTTTTTTGAAAAATCAGAGGGTGGTTATCCAAATGATATCCACCCATTGGAGTTGTATGCCATTAATTGATCTGCTAATTTGTAGTGTTCTCCTAAAAATGCACGTACTGAATTGTCCCCATTATGGTATGGGCCCACAAAATTTGGGGATGTATCCTTAAGCTGTGTTTGGAAGGGGGATGACAATTATTCCGAGGTAAAATCCTATAGGGATAAAATGAGTGATATTATTAAATGAATGTAATGAGTTAATTTCATTCTAATGGCTCTACCTCTATATGTAGAGAGAAGAGGGAAAACTACCGGCAAGTCCAAACAAAATAAGGAAAAAGCAAAAGTAAGTACAAGAGGATCCTAACAATATAACAGTAACACAATAACCCTCAACAATATTGATGTGATGTTAGTGGGTATTTGTTTAATTAAGATATAGATGTCAGTGAGTTGATGTGATATTGTAAATATATTTTAATGGGTATGTTATTTTGGAGTGGATATATTTTAATATATATTAATATTGATGTGATGTAATAGGATGGTATATGGAGATCTTGATTGAGGTGATCTATTCCTATCTTTTCCCTTATTTCGTTGGCAAACAGGGCCTAAGGGAATCCCAGATCATTCGCTTGCCTATCGAGATTATTGCGACCCTCTATTTTTAGCCTTCAGTTTGCTTGTTCCTTACTGGAGTTGCCACTGTGGCCGTTGGAGCCTCTGTAGTCATCCTCGTAGCTGCCAAAGAGGATAAAGCATTAACATATGGGCGAATGAATGGACCCTCGACTTCAAAAAGGATGTTCCACATGGAACCTTCACCTCATAAGATCATTGAGAAAGGGATGGCTTCCAAACAATCAACCTTAATGCCGATGAGCACCTTCTTGAGGTCACCTACATTATTGTTGAGCCCCAATCATCAGCATGATTGCAGCATTGCGAAGTTGGTGATGAGGGCTTTGATGACCTTTAAGTACCACAGGTGAAGGGGAGTACTCCTGAGACTCATCTTAACCATCGTGCGTAGTGGGGCCTCTCCCACGAGTGTACTTGACTTCAAGAATTGTGCTCTAAGCACAACTTTATTTACATGCACACTCTAACATGAGGGGGTTTCCTTTACTCCTACCAAGTAGCATTTCACCTTACATCAAGAAACAAATCCCATCCGTCTTCATCACATCTGGGTCAACAGACTTCTTATTTTTTATTCTTCCTTAATTATTCCTTGTTAAACCAAGTAGTTGCCTTAGTATCCAAAAGATACCTCAAGGAATAGCTGTATTTTCTTTTTATATGTTTGTCTTTCTGATTATGTATCATTATTCCTCTCATGCTTTCTTTTCAAATCCTTTTATATTTTGCATGCTTTTCTCTGCATATAAGAGGGCACACAAATCTACATTTAGTTTGCAATTTATAGGAAGTTGCTACGGCATATTGTGAGGGGCATTTTATTATTTTTATATTCTTGTTGGAGTCTTATAATATTTTCCGCTCACCTCTCTTTATATAAAGAGATGTAGGGTTTCCTTGATCAATAAGATTATCTGTTTTCCTTCAACTTGGTACCAGAGCTAAGTTGAGGGCTCTACTAAACCCTAACCCTACTGTCAGCCACCACCATCGTCGTCGGCAGCATTGAGCACCATTGCCGTTGGCAGCAGCGCCGCCCAACCCACTAGCGCTGCCCAACGTTCCTCGCCTCTTCTTCCTTGTGTTATCTCTCTCGCTACCTATTTGTTTGGCAGCAGGGAGTGGGCAGATCACTGCCTTGGTCTGATTGGAGGGTCTTTGGATTGTGTTTGTTGGAGTTTTAAAGTCAAGGGTTGTCGAAAAACGAGGTGGTTTGATGCATCAATAGCACTGTGGTATGGTATTTTCAGATCTCTTCATTGAATTTTGGGTGTGTATTCTCCTGTTTTGATGATATCTTACAATGTGTATCCCCCTTTGGTGCATTGACAAAGTGTTCAACCGTGCGTTTGTGGATTTTGGGGGTGTTATTCCCCAATTTATTGCAATTTCAGATCTGATTTTTCTGGCAGTTTGTGAAGTTGTCGCTGTTGAAGGTGTGTTATGGCTTCAACCTCTGAATTCGAGGTTACCTCAGGACAAGGTGGATAAGTAGGAGAAATTGGTGCATATAAAAGTCCATTCTTCACACCTATTGTGAAGTTAGATGAGACGAACTACCCCTGTTGGTCTCAAACCTTCCTAGTGATTGTGAAAGGACATGAGAAGCAACATGTTCATACTGAGACACTACCAGAATAGAAGACAGGCAAGTATGCTACTTGGAACATGGATGATGCTATGGTGAGTCTGGATATTGAATAGTGTTATTCCTTGGATTGGAGATGAGATCATGTACTACAAGTCTGCTAAAGAAATGTGGGATGGTTTGAAAATAACATACTCTCATGAATTGAATTCTACTCAAGTTTTTCAGATTCACTATGATTTGTGTAATCTGAAGCAGGAAACTATGTGCCTTCCACAGTACCACTGTACTATGAAAGGTCTCTTCGAGAAGTACAATGCTTGCAGGCCCATATGCACATCTACCATGTGTAGAGATCAAAGGAAGGAATTTTCTGCTCATATGTTCATTGCTGGTCTGCATGATGACTATGTAGTTTCTCGGTCTCAGATTCTTACCTTGTCGGAGTTACCCCCTATTGAGGAGATTTACAGGAGATTCAGTAGGTTGCATGTCCAGTCTATACATGAGGTTGTTTATACTCCTGCCTCCTCTACACATGCAGCCATTAATCCTCGTGGTGGACGGGGATCTTTCTGTGGCAGAGGTAGAGGACGTGGAGATGGTGCACTTGGTAAGCCAACTTGCACATATTGTGGGAGGATTGACCATGTTGAGGCGGTTCCCGACTTCAACTCGTGTGTCTTGTAGTCAACATATAAGGACTCAACTGAGAGAACTTAAACTTTGAGGGGTTATAGATGAATACCCCAACACTAAATGACTCAGCTTTAAAGAAAATAAAAATGTGAACTCATCTGTAAAATACCCCTAAATATTTTTAAGAGAAATATTAGAACCTAAATGAGGACTTCTTCCTTCTTTTCATTTTTTTTTGAATCACCATTGAGCTTCCTTAGGGTTTGATTGGTAGAAGGAATAATTATGAGGGATTAAAAAGTGATGTAAAAGAATAGGAGGAATTAGAGGTTTTTATTCTGCCTAAGTATTTGATTGTATTTGTTGTCACATCAAAGAATTAGAAGTATTTGTTCTGCCTGAGGTGTTTGGTAGAAGGAATAAACGAATTTTATGTGAAGTTGAGAGAGGGAGATGAGAGAGACGGAATAAGCCAGCAGAATAAACGAATTCCACCTCTTTGGTGCAATTCGTTTATTCCGGAATCCACCCCTAAATTCCTGAATCCGTCGACGTCGGAATAAAAGCTGCCAAACGCGGAATTCGACCCTAATTCCCCTTCTATTTTGCCAACCAAACAACCCCTTAAGGTTCGGGAAAGCAACGACGGCTCCTCTGTTGCCTCTTGGGCCTCAACCTGACGAAGAAGCTTCCTCGATCTGACTCCCATCGCAGACGCCTTCCACCTGCATGTCCGTCTCCGGCATTGGCGCGGGGGCCTCACCGCTCCTCTCGCTACCTGCTCCCGAGGCCACCATGGAGTGTCGTCCAAGCAGGTCTCCATCGCAGGGATGCAATCACCGCTCTTCCCCGTCGTTATCATCGTCCGTGCAGGGAGGCGCCCCTCGGATATGCTTGTCGGGGGGCTCCTCGGACCGCGCCCTCTGGTGGGGTGCCCTGGACCTCGGCCTCTACATCAACAACGTCCCCATCAAGAAGGCCGACGTTGTTTACAACGTGAAGGCTGCGATGCACAGCATCTTCCTCCCAGGCGCAGTCCTCGAGCCTCGCTTCCTCCAGGAGCGGTAGGCGGAGGTCCATGAGGAGGCTCGTGCTCTGGTGCTCCTCCACTGCCCCTTCGAGGTTTTGTTCCCCTTCTTCTTCCTCTTCTTGGCGATGTGACTGTCGAAGCTGGTCGTCCTGTGCCTCTTGCCGTAAGGGATCTGGTATTGTTGGTTGGAGTGGACGGCACAACGGCGTTGGTGGAGATGATGACGGTGTTGAGGACGGCAATCGGAGAAGTAGCGATGGTGGGATTCCTGGTCGTTGCTAGGGCTGTGCGGTGTCGCGGTGGTACGGCACCCCACCGACGGTGGTGACTACAGTAGATGAAGACGAGGAAGCAGAGAAAGAACAGAAGAGGAGATTTGGGAGAGAGGCCCTCTCCATTGGCTCGTCGGAGGCTGGCGGGGTTGCTGGAGGGCCTCCCTCTAGATCTTCTGCTAAACCCTACACCACCAAGATTGGTGGCTCTGATACCATGTAGGGATTTTATATAGGAAATTTTTTTGTTATTATTCAAAGGAGAAGCCCCAACCCTCTTTATATAGAGAGGGTCAAGGGTATACGTGGAAACAACCCTAACAACCTTTTACTAAAAATAGAATAACTAAATAAGGAGATAAAATCTCCAACTTTATTTCCTAACGAGTACATTCAAGGTTGTACCACTAGATGAGGACATTTAAGGGCTTTACATATCAGCGAGAGAAAGCTATACACCCCTTTCCTCCTCTATTCCTCCTGAGCCACCAGTGTCCACCCCCGATCAGGTACATGTTGAGCCCGCTGATGGTGCTTCTCCTCTTGATGTTTCTTGAGGTCCTGTTGATGATGATATCCCTATTGCAATTCGGAAAGCTCCTTGCTCATGCTATGTATTGTGTGGCTGGGAGTGTAGTGTCTACTCACTCTCTTGGTGTTGCGTTTCATGCATTTACTGCTGCTGTGTCTAGTTTTGTGATACCTACGTCTTATCAGCAGACACTTTTGAAGCCACATTGGAAGGCTGCTGTGGAGAAAACTTGAAACTATATTTATACCGCTGTAAATACAATGGAAGGGTTCCGTCTCTTTTACAAAGAGCATGGACTTTAAAAATAGGAAATCCTAAATATAGGAAACCAATCCTAGTTCAAAATCCTAATTAATTCCTATTAGAGATTTAGATCTTTTCTCATTTGGAAAGATCCAATCTCTTAACAAATCTTAATAGAATCTAAGCAAATCTTCTAGATTTGGTAAAGACCAAATCTTACAAAATCTCCTAACATATTTTCCTAAAATCTATTTGCTAAAAATAACAAACTTAACAAATAAGAAAAGATTCCAAATTTGGTCTTTTGGACCACTAAAACCAACAGCCCATATGGGCCCTGAGATGTTGCCACGTGGTTGCTTTTATTCCCAACACTTCTGGAAATCCCAACACACCCCCGCAAGTCAAGACCGCGGAGGTTGCAGACTTGGATGAGAAGACGACGGCGACGATGCCCGCTTTATGTCACGGAGATGTTGACGGCGGCGACACCCACCTTGCGGCACAGAAGATGACGGCAGGAATGTCTGCCTTGCATCACAAAAGACGATGACATTGTCCTTTCGCCTCATGTGAGGAGTAGATGACGACGGCGGCATCCTCTCACCTTGCGTCAGGAGTAGATGACGACGGGGGTGTCCTCCCACCTCGCGTCATAGAAGACGACAACGTCGTCTCGCCTCACGTCAAAGAGTAGATCACGTGGTCTTCAAACAAACCCAGTCCGTCATCCATGGGGCTACCTGCCTCCTGACCTAACTTGAAGCAGTCGGTCCAAGCTTGGATCGGCCACCCACAGCCTGCAGCATGTGGAGAGGCTGGTCTGGCTCCTGGACTGGACCTGTTGAGGTGCTGAACCGACGCTCCTTGCAGCCACCAAACCGACTGATTCTCCCTGCTACAGACTAGTCTGTAGAGCTGCCACAGAAAAGGATGCCAGCGATGTCCGCCTCACGTCATAGAAGACGAAGGTGGTGATAGCTGTCTCGTGCCCGACGACGATGCTGGATCAGAGGAGTCAGTGGAACGGATGAGGAGAATGAGCAGAAGGGGAGAGGGCCTCTTTGAAAGTAGCTGGTGGCCAGTCGGCCGACTGCCGGAGGGTCACCTCCCCCTCTAGCATTCTTCTCTTAGCCTCGAAGAAACGGTGGCTCTAATACCATGTGGAGAAATCTTGAAACTATATTCACATCGCCGTAAATACAATGGAAGGGGTCCATCTCTTTTATAGAGAGCATGGACTCTAAAAATAGGAAACCAATCCTAATTCAAAATCCTAATTAATTCCTATTCGAGATTAAGATCTTTTCTCATTTGGAAAGATCTAATATCTTAACAAATCCTAATAGAATCTAAACAAATCTTCTAGATTTGGTAAAAACCAAATCTTACAAAATCTCGTAATATATTTTCCTAAAATCTATTTGTTAAAAATAGTAAACTTAACAAATAAAGAGACTCCAAATTTGATCTTTTGGACAACCAAAACCGGCAGTCCATATGGGCCCTGAGATGTTGCCAGGTGGCAGTGCCATGTGGTTGGTTTGATTCCCAACACTTCTGTTAATCCCAACAGCTGCATTAGAGATGCCTACTCTTTGTGATAGGGGCACCTGGGAGCTCACTTCTTTACCTTCTGGTGCGCATCTTCTTGGAGCTAGGATGGTCACTTTACTGGCTAGATGTTAAGAATGCTTTTCTTTGTGGTGATTTTCAGGAGAAGATATGCATGTAGCAACCTCCTGGTTTTGAGGTTTAGGAGTGCGTGCGCAGACTGTGTAATGCAATCTATGGCCTTCAGCAGAGTCCCATAGCATGGTTTCAGTGCTTATCAGAGGCATTGTCAGTGATTGGCTTGCAGAGGTCTTCTGACCATTCCTTATTTGTGAGGAAGACCAGTAGGGGTGTTGTCGTCCTACTTGTATATGTTGGTGATCTCATTCTCACAGGTGATGACGTGGCTGGTATATCTTAGGTCAAGGAATATTTGGCACAACAGTTTGTTATGAAGAACCTTGAGAGACTCAGGTACTTCTTGGCTATTGAGATTGCCATGAGCAAGCAGTGAATTTTTATGTCCTAAAGGAAATATGGCTTGGATATTCTTTAGGAGGCTGACATACTTGGGTTCAAGGGAGCAAATATCCATATGGATCCAAGGATTCACCTATTTGATAAGTCTGCTAGATTGATGGATAAAAGAGCATGTAGGTAGCTTTTCGGGAAATTGCTGTATTTGACCATCACCAGGCCAGATATCAGTTTTGTAGTAAGTTGAGTTAGTTTCTAAATAGAGCTACTGATGAGCATTGGCAGGTAATGATGTAGGTGTTAAGGTATATCAAGGAGGCTCCAGGTCGAGGCCTTTTGTTTTAGAGGGGAGCTCCTATGACTGTTGTTAGTTACTCTGATGTGGATTATGCAGGTGATATTAGGGACAAGAGGTCCGCTACAGGTTTCTGTACTTTTGTTGCAGGAAATCTAATGACTTAGAGGAGTAAAAATCAAAGTGTCATTTCACGTTCTAGTGTCGAATCAGAGTACCGTGCTATGGCGCATACAACTGCTGAGATGATCTAGATACAATCACTATTGAAAGATCTTTATGTTACTATTGAGGAGCCTACGGAGATGTACTGTGACAATAGAGCTGTCATGTGCATATTAAATATTGTTATGTTTCATGAACAGACAAAGCATGTGGAGGTGGATTGTCACTATACTAGGAGTTTGATTCAGCAGGATCTGCTTAGCACCTCTTGCTTAGCTTCTTCAGAGTAGACTGCAGACATATACACCAAGCCCTTATCACGCCCCTTGTTTAAGAAGTGTAGAAACAAGCTGTGCATAATTGATATATATACTCTAACTTAAGGGGAGTGTTACGGTATATTGTGAAGGGCATTTTATTATTTTTATATTCTTGTTGAAGTCTTATAATATTTTTCCCTCACCTTTCTCTATATAAAGAGGTGTAGGGTTTTCATAATCAATAAGATTCTCTATTTTCCTTCAACTGAAGTATTTGAGTGTGCCCTACCCAAAGAGGAATTCATGTCATCCATCCTTTTTTCCAGGCTCCATATTATTGTAGCTGCTTGTGGCTTTAATGACGGTGTTTCTGGTTGCATCCTTATTGTCTCTTTTAAATTAATATATTAGTGTTACTTATTGGCATATCTTCGTGATTCATTTACGCATTGCATCATTTATTACATTTTTACTATGCATTCCTTTTTTAAAAGATGTAACAACCATATTTTTCCCTGCATGCTTGCATCTTTTCCAATGTTCCTTGGTATTGCTATCATGTAGTATTGGATTCTACTAGTTTAATATTGAGTTGACTTCAATGATAGCAAACAAAAATTAATTTTGTTTCTTTGCTTTGGAAATTTTATGTATTCTTAGTCATGGCCTACAAGAAGAGGCTCTTTGACGACATGATCTCTCATGTACATTAAGAGATCCTAGCACCTTACGTAGGCTCCGTGAGGATGTAGAAGTAGAGATAAGTCATTTTTTGAAGGCAATGATGGTAGAAGTTGAGGCCTTAATCACCATGAAGATGAAGGTTCTTGTTTAGGGCACGACTATCAAGTTGATGGGTGCCCACAGCTATACCTTGTGGGTAAGGGTCTTCAAGATTTTTGTTGGTGGATAAGACAAGCTTCATGTTCTCCTTGAGAAGACACTTAAGGCGCAGGACCAAAGCCAAAGACTGGGAGAAGAACTATATGGTCATGAATTGGCTGATGGACATCGACCTCGTCACTACAGCCTACATGCTATATAAGAATACAACATATGATATCTGGGAGGCTCTGGAAAAATAATTCTCCAAGAAGACCAGTTGCGTTAAACTTGTTGACATATATTGGCGCATCTAGAACTTGACTCAAGGGGACCTTTCCCTTGACAAAACTTTTCAAAGATGGAGATCCTACTCGAGGAGCTTAACATCTACAAGTCGGCTTGATGCAACAAGTAGGCAGTTTCTCGAGCACGCTGCCAAGCGTGTAAGTTCCTTGTGGGTTTTCATCCTCGATATCAGGTATCTCGTGATCACATATTGGCCGTAGAAGAAGACCTGGACCTTGAGACTATTTACAGTCTCCTCGCAAAACTCGAGGTCTTAGACTCTGGAGGTTCTACTCTCGTTGTGCCTAAGACGATAGCTGTAGTCATTACTAAGGTTGGCGCAGGATGCGGAAGAGGATGTTGACGTGGTAATAGTTGGGTTTACCCACCTTGTCAACACTGCAACTGTACAAATCATCATTATTTGCGATGCTGGGAGAAACACGGGAGGTCTTCATGTGGAATGATATCTGTGCCTCATTCTTATAGGTTTCACTTTCATCCACATACTTAAAGATGCTCTTGGCACTATTGAAGGGGAAGGAAACTACGATGGCCATTGTCCGACGTGTAAATCGCATTTTAAAAGATGATTTAGTTGTAGTATAGAGCGAAACACGTCGACAAATAAATTTATAAACTCTAGTGATTACTGGGTCGTTCGTAGGAAGACAATCTCAATTTTAACGGAATCTTTTTAATAAAACTAGTTATATATATTTGTATAGAGTAGATATCCAGAGAATCATAATTTTATTGCAATTAGATAGAGTTTTTCACAATAGAAAATGCTAATAGAGAGAGAGAGAAGAAGAAGAAGAAGGCAGAGAGATGACGCTTCTGGGATGCTTGTGCGAGGTGCGGTAGCACCTCAGATCTAGAGCGTCGGGATGAAGGTCAGAGTAGAGTTGCAGAGGGAGAGCCTGGTCTGGAGAGAGAAAGAGTAAGTTGTATCTGAGTTCTAGTAGGAGCTGTCTTTCAACTGGGGGGCCCTGGGCCTTCTTTTATAGTTTTAATGGAGGGCAAAGAGGGTATTTTTGACCCTCCAACTCGTGCAACAACCTTAGGCCAATCAAATCCGTCGATTGGAAGATCAATGGCTCTGATTTGGCCTCAAAACACCTTCAAACGTGCCTTCATCGCGTGGATTCAACCTAGAGGCGGCATGTGGCAGCCTTTGGAGCGTTGGATCTCCATTGGACGCTCCCGCTTCCTCCTCACGTGTGCTTCAACGCCCGCTTCTCTTCTTCACACACCCGTGATAGGATCTAAAATATGGAATATCTACGATTGGCTATGCGCATAAACACTTGAGCACAATGTTAGTAATAACAAGTAAGATTTGCACAATCAATTCAAACCACAAAGGACACAAAATGTATAGTGGTTCCCCTCCCTTGGGTACTCCACTACCTAAGCCTCTCAGCTTAGGGTTTTAACCCGATTCCCTCAACCCTGAGGAAATCAATTTACTAAATCGAGGTAATTAACGGGTTACCTCAACCCAAGTACAAGAAAACGAGTACAACCCAACGAGCAAATGCTCAAGAACAAATGAAATACAGGTGTAAGATAGAAAAATAAATCTTACAACAAGAACTTAAGCCTCTCAACAAAGGTAAATATAATGTTACCGATTTGAGAGCTTAGTGAAGACGTGATTGTTTGAAAGAAAATCACGTCGACGCGTTTGCAAAAGCGTGGAAAGATTTAGAGCAGTCAACTTTATTCCTTTTCTTGAATATGTTGTGGAAAAATGTGAAATATGGCTTTAGGAATTTTCCTTGTATTTCTTGTATCTCTTGTGTGCAAACAAGGAGTCCAAGACTCATTTTATAGAGTTTAGGATCTAGGATATTTGTCTATTAGACTTTAGGATTTAATTCCCAATGTTCACATTTACAAAATTAATATATTAGCCGTTCTATTTTGGGCCAACAGCTAGCTGGTACCGGTACTAAAGTACCTGTACAGGTATTAGCAGCTCACTGCCACCAGTACATGAGTCTTGGTACCAGTACTCATCATGGGTACCAGTACTTGTGACTCCCAGGTTTGAAATTCCTTGGGCACAGTAACCTACCTGTATCGGTACTCACCATGAGTACCGGTATTTGTAAGGTTCAGGCTAGAATTAAGGCTTCAACCTGTGGCTAACATGTACCGGTACTCATGGTTTATATCGGTATTTGTTGTTCACAGTTTGAGATGAATTCTCAAACCTGTGCCTTGCAAATACCAGTACTGGTGAACAGTACTGGTACTTGCTTACAAATACTTGTTTTAAGTGTTTTAATCCATTACGTACTTTGACAATGTTCGCAATATAAATCCTAATTTATCTCTAATTATTTTTACGATCTAAGTTATATTCCTTTGTTAAGAGGCATACATTCTGTAAAAAAAAAACCTAAACTAAAAAAACTAAAGGTTGAAGATGTTCTTCTCCTTGACTCATCCTTGTCATCTTGCTTCCTCCACGTCATGATCTTCTCTTTCTCATCATCATGCCTCCATCATTTCTTGTTTGCCTTGATCATCACCTAAATCTGAAAATCACTCATTTGCAAACATTAATGCATAATAATTTTGTTAACATCAAAATAAGATGTGGAACATTAACCATCTGCAATTAATTTCATCTCTCTTTTAATACATAATATGACAATATTATCTATATGGCTAACAAACTAGCTATTAATCAAATTACGATGCTTATGAATGCATTGTTCCTAAGGTATGTAAGAATCTAGCTTAATTCAGGTGATTTAGGTTGCATGATTACTGTACAATTAGCCATAATATTGGCTTTCTAGCTTTCCAAGGAGGCAACGACTTTAGATGTTGCAAATGGACTAGCCGTGGCTAATGAAGGATGATCTAAAAGAGACCTAGGGGCTTACATTATCGTGAAGGATGATGAAGAATGGTGGGGCCTCTAGCCTCACCAAGTTGAGAAAGTCTTCGCCTTTGCTGGCCTCGACTTCGTGTGAAGGTTTGGAGGTCACGTGGTAGTGACATGCAATGCTGAGTCATCGAGTCGAGCCCCATGTGGGTGCGTGGAGTTGGCTCTTTACTTAATTTTGGGCCAAATGTGGCAATTTTGTTTTAGAGATTTATTTGTTTTGTTGCTTGGTCATCAAGTCAAGTTATTTAGGAAAGAGTTAATTTGTCAAAATAGGAAAGAGTCAAGTCCATGTTTTAGCAGGATTCCTTTTATGATGTGTTATTGATTGACTCTTTATCTCTAAGAGGAGTACAATCTCTTTTTTTTTGTTTTGAGTTCACATAATAATATTTCCTAGAACTCCTATCCTCTCCCTTTACTACTCCACCTCGAGTTTCTCTCACTTTCGCCTCTATGCATCTCTCGCTCCCATGCGTGTACATCACATGCTTAAAAGGTCACGCTAGCAATGCAAATCTTCATTGAATCAGGTGTTTTTACATAAATGCCCCTCTTTTCTTTTGAATTTACACCTATATCCCTTCCTTCTCAGTATTTTCATAAATATCGTTGGAAACATTAAATTCTCCACGTGTATGCCCTTAATCAAGAGTGGCTACTAAAAATTAAAATTTTTTAAAAACATCCTTAAGGTTTTCTTATTTTTATTTGTATAACCTCCTTCCAACCCCCTTCTCTGTCATCATCACCTCCAACCTTCATCTGTGATTGGAGCCATCGCCCTCTGACAGGAATTACCATCCTCCATCGTTCAAGCTTCTATTGACAATGCTATCTGTCAAGCTAAACACAAGCGTTGAGTTAGTGGACGATTGGGATGTGTTGTTAATAGAGGGGTGGGGTAGGGGGAGGTAGTATGTTGGGACGAGAGGATGATCTTGGCAATGGAGGAGTCATATGTAACAAGGCTGCTGCTGTGGGAAGTGTCATGGTCAGGGATGAAGAAGCGGAGCATGGTGTGCCTATACTTCCAGTGGAGAAGGTGGCAATGGAGGGGCTGATGTTAATGCTAAGCAGGACAAGGGAGGGGTTAGTGAACATGTGCTTCATGTCTTATGCAGTGCCATTGTACGCCGAAAAGAAGAGAGCATCGCTAATGGGAGCTTTGAAGATGAATGGCGGTGGCTCGTCTCTAATGATTGATGGAAGTTGTGGAAGGTGATGATGATGGAGAGGGGGGCTATGAGGAGGAAGGAAGAGGAGGTTACAAAAATAAAAACAGGAAAATCTTAGGAATGTTTTTAAGTATTTTAATTTTTAGTACCCATTCTTGATTAGGGCATACACATAAAGAATTTAGTGTTGTCAAGGGTATCCATGAAAATATCGAGAAGGCTAGGGTACAAGTGTAAATTCAAAAGAACAGTTTGGCATTTATGTAAAAACTCCTAAAACTAATAATATTTTTTTACAGTTCTAAGGATAAAAATGTTTCCTTAAGATGCTATTGAGCTGTTACTTATGATTTGCCTGTTGGCGATTGCATGGATGCATTGTGAAGTTAGAAACCTCTTATTGATCTTTTTTCAGTCAGTTAGTTTAGTGGACTTCAAAAATCTGATAAAGGATACTATGGTTATTTATTGCCTTCACAGAAAAATTTTCTCGTCACCTGATATTCCACTTGCCAAGAACTGCTTTCAAGGACAATTCACATGCTGGTGCCTTTGTTTCTGAGGTATGCGTGGCATGGAATCTTGATACTACCTATCACAGTTTAAATTGCTATGATTAATGTCTGTTGCAACCATGTCAACCTTTTTGTGGAATTGATGTGGTTGATCAATAGAAAAGACAAGGGATGAAGAAAATGAGGTTTGGTGGTACCTGTCATGCCAAGCATTAGAAGCTATTTATTTGAAAGGTTTTTAGTTTTTCTCCAAAAAAAAAACCTGTTGGTTTATTACTATCCTTCCACTAGGTTTCATTATTCCTTTGCTTGTGCAAAAATGTTATTTCAAAGCTGGTGGTTGGGAGTCTTAAAAAAGAACTGGACCTTTGATAAAAGGAATGTGGCGAACAGGGGCAAAACCACCTTTTCATTAATACAAAATCTTGATCTTCCTTTTTCTTCTCAAAAACAGGGGCAAAACCAGAAAAGTTGTGGAGGGCAGATAAGGTGTGGCTTTCAAAGTTGAGAGTGTTAGATGAACTTAAGAACAAAAAGAAAATGTTTTTAATAAGAGCATTCAAACTTCCACCTTCAGACTTATTTCGAAACTTATAAAAATTTAATACATTTTCAGTAATGGTATTTATTGGGAAACATTTTCAATAATTGCAACTTGCACCATTATGAATTTATACAGTAATTTCAAAAAAAGATGAAACTTCATCTTTGTAAGAAAAGTATTAAGTGCCATGCATTATCCAGAAAAAGCTGTCATGAGCATCATATTAAACTATAGGCAGAAATGGACGGGGAAAATTTCACTGTTTTGTGGGTCTTTATATGTTATTTTGTTGGAGGATACTGACAGGGTTGTTTGAGGTCTTAATTTGGGGATCTTTTTGATATGGATTTTTTTACTTGGTAGTAACTTGGATGTCGGTGTTATTTGTTAAACACTCGAGATCGACTTAATAAGTTTGATGCTAAATGTGATGAAGGTATCTTTATTGGCTATTCAACCAGAAGCAAAGTTTATCGAGTTTTTAACAAAATGACTTTTGTAGCAGAAGAATCCCTACATGTTTTATTTGATGAAATAAAATTAGGAGAACTTGAACCAAATCAACTAAAGTCTGATGATGAGGTTACCTCCTCGCATTTTTTACATCCTTGGTAGTAAGAGAGTTCCATGATTTTTTCGATGCTTGTCACCTTGCAGAATGAAGTGCTTACTTGCATCATTTTGGATGGTTACTTTCTAGTAGCTGAAAATTTCCCTATATATATATATATATATATATATATATATATATATATATATAGGAAGGCTACTGAAGGTCTGCAACCATTTGCTTCATTCAACCTTCATAAAAAAGTTACAAACAAAGTTTCCAAATGTCAGATAAAAAAATAACTTCCCTCGCCTTTCAAAAAAAAAAAAACTTCCCTAACTACATTATCCACATGACTCTTTCCCCACGGAAAATAGATGAGTTGTGCTAGAGCCACACGGATGAAAGAGCTGCTGATGTTAAGATGCAAACTTTGAGGCTGTCTGCACACAATTCCTAAAGAAACTCCAAAAGTCTTTGAAGGACGACAAGGAAACTCCCTGTAAGCTGAGATGGTCCCACCCTTGTGCGACATCTTCTTCTGCCCTGTTGCACAAGAAACATGAAGTGTTAGCTTCCGCTACCCATCTACTCTGCATCCTCGTAACCAGACTATCTCTTCGGAGCAGCCATAAAAACTTCACCTTCAAAGGAACTTTTGAACTCTAAATGCACTGAAAATCTGTAATATGATAACCCATTGCCAAACTATTGACTCTACATAGGAGAAGATATGCTTTCTTCACTGAGGAGCCTTGAGTCCACACCGTAGCATCCAGACCAGATTGCGAGATGTGATGATCATGTAGCATTGAAAGAGGCAATTGAAAATCCTTCACTCGTGCTTTACAAAGACCTCCGACAGTAATAGGTGTCCAAGGCTTCGAGAAGGCTTCCCACCTATCTGGAACCAGACACCGCCATTTGGCATAAGAGCATACAACCTTGGTGTAAAGTCCGCAAAGGCACCAATCTTCGTCCATTTATCCTTTAAAAACAAGAGGGTTCATCCATCCTAACTTTGGGATGAAAATATGAGGAAAAGCATTGAATCATTGGGACATAGCTCCTTTAAAATGCACAAGCACCTTGAGAAAATATTTCCCTTTGAGAAGAACTCAATGAGCGACCATATGAGTCTCTCATAAGCCGTGACCACATATTATTTCCATTCTGAAAGTCCACCTATTTAGTCCAGAGTGCTTCATTGAAATCAAAAGGATCAAGCACACCAAGACCACTGAACTTCTTGAGCCTGCAGGTCTTAGCCCATGATACCATCTGTAGAAACCTCCCAATATGATTTGGTTTTTTTCAAAAGAATCTCCTTTGAATAACATTTAGCTTATGCAACACCTTATTTGGGGGCTTAAGCACACATAGGAAAAATATAGGAATGGTCAAGAGAACTCACTTCAGGCGTGTGACTCCTCAGCTCTTGCTGGCAGCTAGAATTGATTGTGAAGTGTGTTAGCTTGGAAGGCATCATTGGAGCTTTTATCTATTCAAATAGAGCCATAGGTTGAAGTCATTGTTTGAATTGCTTTATATGGATGCCTAGGTCCTAGTCATATCATTTATAGCTTGTGACATCGTTATTATCTTGTTTTTATTAATGATTTTTCTTCTTTGTTGTGGGACTTATTGAAGACTAAGTCTAATGTTGCTCTTGTCATTAAATATTCTATTTGGAAATAAAGACTTAGTTTGGTGCCAATGTGAAAATTGTTCATTCGGATAATGCATTAGAGTTCAGCACTTAATTTCTACATAGCTTTTATCTTTCTTAGGGCACCATTCATCAGACGACTTGCCTGTACACTTCTGAGTAGAAAAATGTTGCTAAATGCAAGCACTGGCATATCTTAGATGCTTTGAAGGTCATGCTCGTATACCATAGTGTTCCATCTTTGCACAGGAGAGGTGCTGCTTTGATTGCTTGTTATCTTATTAATGGGATGCTCTCCTCTATGCTTAATGAGCAAGTTCCAATTCAAAGTTTCTATCTCGATGCAGAATTATTTGTCATCCCCCACGAGTCATTGGTTGTGTCTTTTGTCCATGTGTTGAGTGTAGGTAGGGACAAGTTGCCACCTCGGGTGGTAAGGTGTATCTTTCTAGGCTATTCTAGGAACCAAAAGGGTAATTAGTGTTATGACCCCATTCATTATCGCCAGTATATTAGCGTTGATGTCACCTTTTATGTGTCTGTTCCTTATTTCTCCATTGTCAGGTCCAGTGTTAAGGAGATGGGGACTAGTGAACCCATGCTTATTCCTTCTAGAGCCTTGGAGGATATCCTTGTGTCTATTCCTAACAGTGCTCCTACTTCTTTTGACAGTGATAGATTTAGGCTCACATATGGTCATCATCCTCCCCTTATTGAGCCAACGCCACATGTCTCCCTTAAGGTAAGAGTTGGATGTAATGCTAAAATCAGTTTATTGAGAGTCATAATGCCTCTTTGTATGATGAAGAGGTATTGGGTAAATTACAGGGCATGTCCAGGCAATAATGAAAATAGTAAGAAAGTATGAAAAGTAAATATAAATAAAAGTGCATGTCAACACTCCCCCTTAAGCTAGAGCATAGATTGCAATCATGCTCAGCTTGGAACAACACTCATTAAATGCAGAGCGTGGAAGAGGCTTTGTGAAGATATCAGCTGTTTGATCGTTAGACGCAACAAAGGTAGTGCACAACAACCCACGCTGAATTAGATCTATGGTGTAGTGGCAGTTCACCTCAACAGGCTCCGTGCGCTCATGGAACATGTGATTATTGGCTACGTAGGTGGTTGCCTTGTTGTTGCACTTCATCTCCATTGGTTCTTCTATCTGGACATGCAAATCATGTAATAGGGATCTCATCCATATAATCTTAGCAGCAATTTGGGCCATAACCTTATACTCTGACTCAGCGTTCAAGCGATAAATCTCTCCTTGCTTTGTTAGGATATCATACGTGTGTTATTTCCTTTCTAGCTTTTTCCATGTGTGCTCCTTAGGGGTTAGGATGTATTTTTACTCTTTTGGTCTCTCTATATAAGAGTGACCTAGGGTTACAATAAACTTATCTCATTTCAACTAATTTGCTATCAGAATGGCAATCCTAGATCGGCACTTCGACATCCCACCTTCACAAGCCTCTGTACCTTGTCCGTTAAAACCCTAATCTTCATTGGAGGCACCTGGAGGAGCCTCCAACGACGGCCACTAGCCTTTGCCGGTCGCCGTTCGCCCCCTCGCCGTCGCTAACTAGCCTCATCAGTCTCTGATGCCGATCGGGCTACCTTGGAAAGCCACGAATTGACCTCCACCAGCATGCGCTGCCTCGGGAGACTCCATCAGCGCCACCAACCATCGGTGTAGCGTCGCTACGCATTGCTACCTCCACCTCTAGCCTCTCTAATCGACTAGGCCTTCATCTGCAGGCCTTAGGGCTTCGTCTAAGGCATCGCCCGCATTGCCTAGGGCACCGCATGCACCGTTAGCACCGCCAAGGACACCTAGGGCATCGCTAGCACTGCCTAGCATTGCTTGAGACCTTGTCAGCGCCACCTAGGGCGCCGCCATCGCTGCCAGCGCTGCCCAAGGCGCCACCAGCGTCGCCAGCACCATTAGCGCCACCTAGGGCTTCGCTTGGCCTCTGTTAGCGTTGATGGGGCCTTCTCGGGTAGTCTCCCCTTACCCGGGATAGGCCAAAGCTTGTCCAATGTGAAGATACCGGCCTAAATCTTTGGATTTCAGACTTGATGACTTCTTAGATATAGAAGTTTGATTGCGGCTCAAAAATTCTAAGGATGGCTTCAGATGATCAGTTCGAGGTGAATTCGGTCCCTTCTCTGGGCACCGGGGTGTTGAAGAATCCGTATTTTACCCACGGTGGTATTAGACTTTCCTCATGACCGTCAGGGGTCATGGGAAGAGCCACATCCTTATAGATCCGAAGCCGGAGAGCAAGACTGGCGTTAATGCCACCTGGGATAGAGATAATGCCATGGTCTCTACGTGGCTTATGCAGATAGTTATTCCCCGTATAGGGGATGAGATCATGTATTACGACACTACAAAGAAGATGTTAAAGTCCTTGTGCAAGACCTATTCTTATGCCAAGAACTCTACACGAGTTTTTCAAGTCTCCTACGACCTTTTCTATTTCCGTCAGGAAGGACGCACTCTCCCACAGTACTACTCCCTCTTGAAGGGAATGCTGGAGAGACATCACTCTTACCTGTCGATATGTGCTTGTGATTCTTGAAGGAATGTTTGGAGATAGTTGGCCGTCTTTCTCTTCTTGGCAGGTCTTGGACCTGTGTATAGAGCTGCCAGAGATCAGATTCTCACAGCTCCTGAGCTTCTTACCCTGGAGGAGGCTTATAGTAGACTCAGCAGCGTTGCAGTTCGTACTACAACCCCAGACATAGGTACCCAGACGTTTGCACTGGCAACGATTCCTGGACGTGACATGGGTACCTCGTGCCCTGCACGTGATCGTGGGCGTGGATGCTCGTCTAGTACATGCACTATGACACCATGCACTTATTGTGGCAGACTTGATCATCCAGAGGCTACATGCTGGCAGAAGCACGGTAGGCCACCCTTGCCCAATCAGGCAGCTGAGGTTCTCGACGGAGTGCCTACCGATCCTGATGTGAATTCCTTGAGTGTAGAGATTGAGACCCTGAGACAGCAGATTGTGCAACTGACACAGGCTTCATCCTTCTCTCAGATTCCGGACATTGCAGCCATGGCCTCCTCATCAGAGACACGACTGGTATGTTGTTACTTTGTCTTCTGGTGAGTGGTGGATTGATTCTGGTGCATCCAAGCACCCATGTGGCAACCGTGGTTTCTTCTCTTAGTTGGCACCTGTTACACTTGTCAGGATAGTGCAAGTGGCTGATGGGAGACACTCGCCACTTGTTGGGAAGGGAGATATGTCATTATCTCATACTTTGAGACTTGCAGATGTCTATTATGTGCCTCATTTTCCCTTGAGTTTATTGGCTGTTAGTAGCATTCGTAGGGATCTGA
Organism: Thalassia testudinum; assembly: GCA_037157565.1. Taxonomy (NCBI): domain Eukaryota; kingdom Viridiplantae; phylum Streptophyta; class Magnoliopsida; order Alismatales; family Hydrocharitaceae; genus Thalassia; species Thalassia testudinum. The sequence continues at coordinate 83,317,563 of JAZHRO010000024.1, forward strand.
ATTGCCAAGCTATCTTTGATGCATCTTCTTATGTCTTGAAGGACAAATTCACTAGGAAGACGATTGGTGGAGGGTGTGAGAACATGGGGTGTATCGTCTGAGCTGTATTGCTTTTGCTGCTTTTGCTACTGAAGGCTTTACTTCTACTGGATCTCCTCTCCAGTGGCACCACCGCCTTGGCCATCTACCCATTCATTGCCTTAGACGCATTATACCACATATTCCCTCCACTACTGCTCTCACCTGTGATGCTTGTTAACTTGGCAAATATCATAGGGCTAGTCTTTCCAGTTTTGTCTGTTTCGTCTGTCGCTGTTTTTAATTTCATCCATATGGATGTTTGGGGTCCCAGTTGTACTCCTGATCGATTTGGGAACAAGTATTATCTTGTTTTGGTTAATTTTTCACGTGTGACTTGGATGTTTCTTTTGAAAAATAAGTCTGATGTGGGATAAATTATTAAGAACTTTATCAAAGAAATAAAGACCCAACATTCTTGTTTGGTGAAGTGCTTTCGCCCGGATAATGCCTTGGAATTTTGTTCTGTATGTTTGCACAATTTCTTTTCTAGTTGTGGCCGCGCTGTTGAGGTGGTCACCTCAGGCGATGAGGCGACGAAGTGAGGCGACTGAGGAGCTCATCACCTCGAGGAAGTCCCAGGCGTGCTACTTCGAATAGGTGATGCGCCTCCTCGACTCAAGTGGCGCCTCCTCGCCTCGCCGCCTCATCGCCTGAACCCTAGGTCCATCGCCAAGTTTCTTTTTTTTTTTTTGAAAAAGCAAGAAATGGACTTACCATTCTTGCCCTCGACGGCCTCTCACCTTCCATACGAGAGTCTATTTACGTGCGTCTCATCTCCACGCCAACCATCATCGCCTCACGCCATTATCGCCTCCGCTGGAGCTTCGTCGACCTCCATCGCCGCCCGAGCTTCACCGCTTGCCATCTGCGACACCTCCTTGACTTCGATCACCCAGGTATCTCCTCCGCTCAAGGTTCTCTGAGTTCGATGGTGGTGCACCGCCGCTTGTTTGAGTTCGACGGTGGCGTGCTCGCCGCCTCATCGCCTAAGTTCATCGGTGTTTGTAGTCTGCTATATATATTTGTGTTATATATATGCATATATGTTATACGTTATGTATATATGTTGCATATATATTTTATACAGTATATACCGTTATATACTGTTGTATATACTATATATATAAGTATATATTATATACTGATAAGTGTATAAGTATGTATAATATAGTATGTAAGTATGATATATATATACTTATAAGTATATATAAGTATATACTGTTGTATAAACAGTAAACTATGTATGTATAATTATATTTATATATATATATGTTGTATATATATTATATACAATATATACTGTTATATACTGATGTATATACTATATATATATGTATATGTTATATATTGTTAAGTATATAAGTATGTATAATATAGTATATAAGTATGATATATATATACTTATAAGTATATATAAGTATATACTTATAAGTATATATAAGTATATACTGTTGTATAAATAGTAAACTATGTATGTACAGTTATACATATATGTGTGTGTGTGTTATAACAATAACATAAGTGTTATATATAACTATGTATAACAAGACTATTGGTATATAATATATATAAGTAATAAGTATGTATATAACATAAGTATGTTATATTGTATATGTATATAGCTATGCATATGTATAAATCATATATATAGTATATACTATTCTATTATATTTGTATGTAGCTATGTATAAATCATATATATGTAATATAACTAGCAACTTTGCGTGTGTTTGCATGTGTATATTGTTATATTAACTAGCAACTTTGCATGTACATTGTAAGCTTGTAACTATATATAAAACTAGCATGTGTTTTGAATTATGTAGATGGTCGAAACAAGGAAGAAGCGCCCATGTTGGAAGTTTGTCACATTAGAGGGCCCAAAAAAGACTAATGATACGAAGTGTATTTTCTATGGTAGGATAGTGAAAGGGGGGATTCATAGAGCTATTGGACATATTACTGATGGTGATAAGAACACAGCAATATGTCCAAAAGCTCCACAACATGTGAGAGAGGAGTTAAGAGAATATCGACAATCTAAAAATGAAGAAAAAGAAAAGTTCATGAAAGATTTTGTTTACGATGAGCTGCTTAATGATGATGAGGATGATGGAGATGAAATAGAAGTGAATGTCTTACGAGGATTCATGGATAGATTCACAACTAAAAGAATAGTAGAAAATCCTACACAGTCACATGCAAAGAAGGCTCGAATCATGATGGGGGCTGGTGGAAGTGGAAGTGGTGGGCTTCCTCTAATGAAGTTTCATGTACCAATAGATAAGTTTATGAAGGTTGATCTTGAGAAGTTGGTTAGGGAACGAAAAAGTAGATTGTTGACAAAACAAACTACAATTTCTGAGGTTTTCAAAAAGGAGGGAAGAGATGCAGTTGTACGGATCATTACAAAATGGATGTGCCGTAACAATATTGCATTCAATGCTGTTAAAGATATCTGGTTTGAGATAATAATTGAGGCAATTCGTCGTTTTTGCCCTGGATTGAAGCCTCCTTATCATGAAGTGAGAGTTCCTTTATTGAGATATCATGTGAACGAGGCTCAGGATTTCATCACTAAACATCATGATGCTTGGAAGAAATATGGATGCACATTGATGACAGATGGTTGGACAGATAGGAAAAGTATGACACTTATAAATTTTCTCGTCAATTCTCCTATGGGAACTCTTTTCTTAGAGTCCATTGATTCCTCAAGCTACGTAAAGACAGGGGAGAAGCTTTGTGAGTGGATAAGTGGCATGATCGGTCCCATCGGGGAGGAATATGTGATTCAAGTCGTCAGTGACAACACATCAAATTATGTTCTTGCTGGTAATAAATCTTTAGACTTATTTAATTTAACATGCGCCTTTTCTTTAATATTGTAAGCATTGTAAAATATAAAAAATATCATTTATCTTTTTCATAGGCAAATTACTGGAGGCTAAGCATCCTCAAGTTTATTGGACTCCTTGTGCTACACACTGCATTGATCTGATGTTGGAAGATTTTGGGAAGTTAGAGGATGTAAAAAAGACTCAAGCTTGCAATGCAACTGAGTAGTTATATATACATGCTTCCTTCAGTCTTAAATTTGATGAGGCAATTCACAAGTAGGAAGTTGTTGAGGCCTGCAGTTACAAGATTTGCTACATCTTTCCTCATTTTACAGAGCATTCATAGATAAAAGGCAAATTTATGGAAGATGTTCACTTCCGATAAGTGGATCACTTCTAAAAATGCAAAAGAAGAGAAGGGAAAGAAGGTGGCAACAATCATCATGATGCCTTCATTTTGGAATAAGGTTGTATACATTCTGAAGGCTGCGTCTCCTCTTGTGAGAGTGCTTCGTCTTGTTGACTCAGAGAAGAGACTTGCAATGGGATACATATACGAAGCAATGGATATAGCTAAGGAAGCTGTCAGGAAGGCTTTCAACAATAATGCTGAAAAGTTTGGACCTATTTGCGACATCAATGGTAAGAGATGGGATTGTCGGCTTCATAGGCCTCTACATGCAGTAGGATTTTTCCTTAATCCTGATTTCTCTTATGAAAATCAAAATCTTGATTTTGATTCAGAGGTTATGAATGGATTTTACAATGCTTGGCAAAATTAGAGCCTGATGAGAGTGTGCAAGACAAAATAACACGAGAAATTTTCATTTATAAAAAATATAAGGACTCTTTGGAACACCTATGGCTATTAGACAAAGGAAGACCATTGCCCCAGGTAGTCAATTGGTATAAATTTTTTATAGTAACTTTCTATTTCCAGTTGCTTATTAATATTATATAACTTATTATCTTTTTACAGTGGAGTGGTGGAATCTCTTTGGTGGGTCTGCATCTAACTTGGTAAAATTGTCACTGAAGGTGTAGGTTTTACTTGTAGTGCCTCGGGATGCGAAAGGAATTGGAGTGTATTTGAAAATATAAGTTACAAACCAATTCATAATATGCATAGAATTAATTTTATCAAGTAATTTTATATTAATATTTTTATTTTGGAAATCTATATCGGTTCACTCAAAGAAAAGGAATCCGTTGTCGCAACAAAAGTTGAATAATCTTGTGTTTGTTAAGTAGAACGAAGCTTTGAGGGATCGAGATGAAGATATGGATTATCTTGATCCAATTTCCCTCTAGGAAATTGATGATTCAAATGAATGGTTATTAGGGAGAATGGAGGAAGATGAGGAAAATGTAGGTGATGATCTTGCGTTTGGTGATGATGGTCTCACTTAGGGCATGGTTGAACTTGCATTAGGAATTAATGAGTAAGAGGCTATTCGACGTACTCGGACTTGTGCTACTACAAAGAAAAATGGTCCTAAGAAAGTTAAGGGAAAAGGGAAAGCTCCAATAGTTATTGAAGAAGAGGAAGAGTATGTGGACAGTGATGAGGAAGAAGAAGAGGAAGAGGAGATTGAAGAAGTTGCTGGTGACGTTGACGATGATGATGACGAATTGAATCTTGAAGATGATTCTGATGACTGATGTGTTTTATTATTTGAGAATTGACAATTGTTTACTTTAATAATAAATTTGGTTTTTATGTTTTTCTACCTTAATTGTGTAGAAACTTTTCTTTCTTTACCATTTGAAATTATGTGAAACAGTTTTTGGTAATACAATTGTCATCATTTTCTTCTCCTTAAAGTCTCCAACATTGTTATTAGACATGTTTTTATAAACTTAGTGCTATTAAATTGAGTTAATAAGATATATATATGCCAATAACGGACGATTACCTCAATTCACTCGGGCTGTTGCCTTTGTTGCCTCTCGTTAAAGTCACCATAAATTGAGGCCATGCTTGATCCAAAATGGCGGGCTGCCATGGAGGATGAGATGGTTGCTCTTCGAGGTTGTGGGACTTGGGAGCTTACTTTACTTCCTGATGGTGCTGCAGCCATTGGCTTTTGATGGGTATTTACTTTGAAGTTCAATCTTGATGGTGATATTGCTAGGTACAAAGCCCGCCTTATGGCAAATGGGTTCACCTAAACCTATAGGGTGGATTTCTTTGACACCTCTCCACTTGCCAGACTTCCCATAGTCTGGGTATTGAGTGCAGTGGCAGTTCAATTAGATTGGCCCTTGTACCAATTAGATGTGAAGAATGCCTTCCTTTATGGTGATCTCAAAGTGGAAGTCTATATGCAGCAGCCGCCTGGATTTGAGAGAAAGGGGGAGTGTGTATGCCGATTACGGAAGGCTATATATGGCCTGAAACAGAGTCCCTGAGCTTGGTTTCAGAGATTCTTACATGTTGTAGAGGCAGCTGGATTTTGGAGATCGACAGTTGATTTTTCACTCTTTGTCAGGAGGACTAGACAATGTACTGTGGTACTTCTTGTTTATGTAGATTTGATTAGCACAGGGGACGATTTGGGGGGTATTGCTGAGGTTAAGCACATCCTAGTGGAATAGTTTGTCATGGACCTGGGGCCTTTACGGTATTTCCTTGATATTGAGTGGCTCGCAGCAAGGAAGGTGTGGTCTTATCTTAGCGAAAGTATGTTTTAGATATTTTGCAAGAGGTCGGTATGCTTGGGGCCAAGGAGGCTAATATTCCTATGGACCTCAAGATGCGACTCTATGATGCGGATGCAGAGGTGGTGGACAGCAGAAGATACAGACAGCTTGTTGGCAAGCTGTTGTATCTTACTATCATAAGACCGGATATGTCCTTTGCAGTTGGGAGACTGAGTCAGTTCATGGCCAAGCTAACACAACAACATTGTGATGCAGCATTGATGGCACTTAGATATGTCAAGAGGGCTCTTGGGAAGGGTCTTTTGTTCTCAAAGGGGTCCTCTGTGATGTTGGTTGGCTACTCGGATGCAAACTATGCCGGATGCCATGTGGATTGTAAATGCACTACTGGGTTTCTGCACCTTCTTAGCAGGGAATTTAATCACCTGGAGGTGCAAGAAACAAGGCACAGTTGCGAGATCTAGTGCCGAGTCTGAGTATAGAGCTTTGGCTTAGACGATTGCGGAGATGATGTGGATCAGATCCTTGCTTATTGACCTACAGGTACAGTTTTTTAGTCCGATGGAGATGTGATGTGATAATAGCGCAGCCACCTTCATTGTCAGCAACCCAGCATATCATGAGAGAACAAAACATATTGAGGTTGACTGTCACTATAATAGGGACATTATTTAGAAGGGGTTGTTATATATCACTTTTGTTGCATCTGAGGAGTCGGCTGCAAATATTTTCACCAAGTCCTTGACTAGATCTTCATTTGATTCGTGTATCTCCAAGCTGAGCATGAAAGATATATATGTTCCAGCTTGAGGGGAAGTGCTAGCATACCATATGTGTGTTGTTCCCTTTCTAGCTTTTTCCATGTGTGCTCCTTAGGGGTAAGGATGCATTTTTACTCTTTTGGTCTCTCTCTATATAAGAGAGACCTAGGATTGCGATAAACTCATCTCATTTCAACCAATTTGCTTCTTCTTCCATGTAACTAGATTGCCTGCCACAAATGTGTAAAAATCCATTCTGGATTTCCTAACAGCAATATAACCAGCATAGTCAACATCGGAATAACCAACTACTGTCATCGATGACCCTTTCTGAAAGAGAATCCCTCGTCCCGGTGCTCTCTTCAGGACCTGCTCCCCTGCATGGCTGCCTCCCAATGAACTGACTTAGCTTCCCCACAACCAAGGCTATATTTGGTCTGGTGATCGTCAGGTAGAGAGGCTTTCCTACCAATTGTCTTTAGGAATGATTGTTAACATGCTCCACCTGCTCTTGATATAGATGAGCCTTGGGATCTAGGAATATTGGCTGGTTTGGACCCCAGCTTGCCTGTCTCCTACAATATGTCTAGAGCATATTTACGTTGAGATGGAATAATACTATGTTTGCTTCTTGCCACCTCTATGCCTAGAAAATATCAAAGCTGGCCCAGGTATTTCATGACAAAGTGCTTAGCCAATGACCTTTTAACCCCAGCTATCCTAGTCCTGTCATTACCAGTGACAATGAGATCATCCACATAGACCAACAATGTCATAATATCTTGCTCAGTCTTTTTGACAAAAAGAGAGTGGTCTGAAGAGGACCTCTAAAATTCATTTTCTCCACAACCTCTGAGAGCTTCTAGAACCAAGCTCTAGGACTTTGCTTAAGGCCATAGATGACCTTTAGCTTGCACACACTCCCCCTTAACCTCGAACCTAGGGGGCTGTTGCATATAGTGTTGTAAAAATTGGTCTACTCGGTCGGGTACTCGGTTGAGTAGTCGTAGTCGCCCCCCCACCTGACTAAATAACCAATAATTGGTACTATAGTCGGCCACATCGACTACTTAGCCGAGTAGTCGGTTTAGTCAACCCAGTACTCGAGCTATTTTTACCTAGAGGTTATAAAACCTAAAAAGAAATTAAAGTCACTTGAACCCCCACCTCCCAACTCTACTTGATAGAACAACCCTCTCCTTGATGGAACTCATTCCCTACTCGGGTGATTGACTTTAGATGTGTTTTCTGTTATTTTGTTGATTAAAGCGAAGGAACTTGTACTTTTATTTTGAACTTGTGCTTTTATTTTAAACTAGTACTTTTGTTTCATTGGTATTATTGTGACCTTGAAAATAGTTTACTTTTATGTAATGATATATTTTACTTTTTGATGTATCATGTATGTGTGTTTGTGCCTATATACATGTGTGTGTATTTAAAAAATGCTCGACTGAGTACTCCCCGACTTCTCCCCTGCATACCGTATACTCCTTAGTCAGTGGCCTGACCGATTGAATACCGACTACTAATTTTTACAACATTGGCTGCATATAGACCTTACGAAGATTGCCGTAAAGAAAGACATTTTTCACATTCAGTTGATGAAGCATCTAGTCCTTATGGGCAGCAACAGAGACTAATATATGCACTATGGATAGGCATGCAACTAGGGAAAATGTGTCAAAGACGTCCACCTCGTACGTCTAAGTGAATCCCTTTGCCACCAACCTGGTTTTATATCGTGAAATAGGCCCTGTAGGGTTGTTTTTCAGGGCAAAGACCCATCGACAGCCTACCAATTGTGCTTTAGTGGGAAGGGATGTCAGTTCCCAAGTGTGCCTGCTGCGTAGTGCGGCCATCTCATCCTCCATGGCTATACGACATTTCAGATGAAGGCCTGTTGATATGTGGAAGGTATCCCTGTAGTGGTAAGGGCTGCGGTGAATAACCCAAAGGTCTTCCCCAGATTAGCTGCTGTAGCTACTCCAACAACATAATAATAGGCACATGACTGGGGAGCCTTCCTAACTGCAATAGAAAGGTCGTCATCTGGAGCACTATTAATATGCCCTACACACGCATCTCTAGAAACATCGTCAGATACCTCAACACATACCTGAGATGGGGAGGATGGTGGGTTTGAAGTAGGGGTGGTGTGTTTCTTGTAGGTAACGGGCTTCTGAAACACAACAGGTGGATCTCTGAACTTCCTATGATTTGTGGTGCTATCAGGTGTAGAACCAGTCGCTAGTGCCTGACTATTATTACTGGATGGAGAAGAAACCTCTGCTATAGGAAACTCATCCATAGGAACATGTGGCATAGGCATAGGAGCAAGCTCATTCTATGGAGCCAATTGTCATGCTGCAAGCAAGAATAAGGTATGGACTCATGGAAGGTGACATTTACACTCATAATGTTTCCCTCCAATGGGATCAAAGTATTGGTAGCCCTTTTGTGTCCGCGAGTAGCCAAGAAAAACAAACTTGACTGCTTGAGGTGCTAGCTTGTCCCGTCCTAGTCCCATCAAGTGCACAAAAGCAACACATCCAAAAATCTTCCGGGGTAATTGAAACAAATCGCTGGTAGACTTGGCAAGGTGTTTGCTCGTGCAACATAGATGATGGCATTCAGTTAGTGAGATAGTAGGCAGTAAGTAGAGCATCACCTCAATACAAATGAGGCACACAATGATGAATCGAAGTAGTACGTGCCACATCCAGTAAGTGCCTGTGCTTCGTTTCCGCGACACCATTCAACTGAGATGTGTAGGGACAGGATGTCTGGTGAATAATACCATAAGACTTGCAAAATGCTGTCAACTTGGTAGTGCAGAATTCTAAAGTATTATCGAAGTGCACAATCTTTGCCACAACTGAAAATTGATTATTTTTAATATAAAGGTCTCAATAACATGTCCAACATCGGATTTATTCTTTAATAGAAACAACTAGGAAGGATGAGAAAAATCATCTGTGACAACGAAGTAGCATCTATGCCCCTATCTATTTGGGATCCGACTAGGACCCCAGACATCCATATGAAGCAGCTGAAACATCTCAGTCGTTCGTGGTGCAGTACTGGCAGGAAAAGAAGATCTGTGGTGCTTTCCTAACTGGCAGGCATCATAATGGATCTCAGTAGTGGCTGAAATATAAGGAAGGATGCACCGAAGCCTGCCCAAAGAAGGATGTCCTAGGCGACGGTGCTACTGCAAGGCACTCCCAGCAGTAGAACCTGAATAACCAAGGCAAGTAGCAGCAATCGGAGTCTGGTCCAGGCAATACACACCCCATCTTCACATCCTTCACCAATCGTCCTCATCAATGTCCCGAAATATGCATCCAAGTTCATCAAATATGGCACGACAATGATGCTGCTTCGTAATCTTTCTAGGTAATAAATTTAGGGAGAAATCGAGCACATAAAAGGCATCATTCAATGTCATGGTAGGAGTCAGTGGCACCTCCCCCTGACCCCCAATTTGGGCATGTCGGCCATTAGCAACCTGGACTGTCCTACCATGGGGTACACTCTAGATTTCACCAAAGCACCCTTGATCTCTTGATAAGTGATGGGAGGCACCTGAATCCACTAGCCAACTGGTACCTGCATAAGCTTGGGCACACAAATCTATACTTAAAGAGGAGGCGAAGGTCACGGTCTCAAAGAAGCCATGGCTGGTGCCTGTGTCAGTTGTGAAAGGCACTGTAGCAACGCATCATAATTAGCTCTAGGAATAGGCACGACATCAGTAGAATCCTTTGTGGTGAAAGTAGCCTGATTGGCCATTGGTGGTTTTCCATGTTTGCTTCAACAGGAAGCCTCCACATGTCTAAGTTTCATACAGTAGGTGCAGGTGGTTCTAATACGGGATCTCCCTGTGGCTCCACGTCTCTTCCCACGTGCACGAATGGTAGGTACTCCTCGAGTGGAAGATACTCGTCTCCCACTACGTCCAGCAACAACAGCAAGAGTCGAGGTCTGAATACTCTCTCTTGTCTGCGGTATGATGACCTCAATGCAACTTAGTCGGCTATAGACCTCCTCTAAAGTAGGAAGCTCAGACAAAGTGAGATCTTGGAGCGAGCAGCAATATACTTTGAACTGAGATCGGACAAGAACTAGTGAACCGCTGCCTCTCTTTTATACTCCTGTGTGGCACAAGTGCACTCTGGTCAGTAGGCATTTTACTTCTCCTGAATTCCTTTGAGGGCAGAGTAGTACTGAAAAAGTGACTTCCCTTCTTCAATTGGGATAGTTCATGATTAATTTGAAAAACTTGAGATGAGTTTTTTTCATGAGAATACGTGTCACGAAGGCTGTCTCACATGGCCTTGGCAGTTGGATAGTACATAATCTCGTCGCTAATTCTTGGAATCACACAGTTCATCAACCACGTCTTCATCATGGTGTTGTCCTTCCATGTAGCGTTCTCTCTTGTCATATCTGTAGGTTCGGGCTCCAATAAAATGTATTCCTTGTCATGACCTTCAACTGTCATAAGGAACATCTGAGATCATCTGTGATAATTGGTCTCATCCAATTTGATGATTTTTTGAAAAAGGAAAGGGTAGTTATCCAGAGTGATAACTACCTAAAAATATATATAATAGAATCAACAATAAACAACATTACAACATGCAGACGCCAAGGTCCCCCGCTCACAAGGATTCAACCCAAAGAGAAAACAATGAGTTAATAGACTCAACAAAATTCTCTACGTAAGGGTTTCTGGCCCCTGAAAACCACCGCATTTCTGCCCAACCAAATGCCCCAAAGAACTGCCAACGACCTGGCCTTCTCTTTCTTCGTACGGAAAACGAAATGTCCACCAACACCACCTCTACTTCTGAAACTATGCTAGAATTCCTCAAACAGCTGACACTCCCACCACCTCCCGCCCATCCTACCCCAAATTTGCACCACAAAAGGGCAATTGAAAAAAAGGTGGTCAACGTCCTCACCACCCCCACACAAAGAGCACAGCTTACAATCTCCAGGAGCCCACCTCGCCCTCCACACCTTAGTCACCAGCCTTCTCCTAAGTAGCCAGGTAAAAATCTTGACCTTCAGCGGACACTCGGCTTTCCAAATCTGTCTGCAGTCCCTTACCAGATCCAGCTCCACCCCAGGACCAACAGCGGACAATCTCCTGTATGCAGCCGCTACCGAAAACTCACCTTCGTCCCAACCAAACATGTCCGTACCAGCCACCGGATGCAGTCCCTCCAACTCATCAAGTAAGACCTGAAAATCATGCGTTCTCGCATCTGACAGACTGCCAACGAAGCGTTGGCACCACCCATCTTCCCATACCTCAGCCACAGACGCCATTTTGTTCTGGGACAAGGCAAACAGTCTCTGAAATCTTCTGCAAAGCGCTCCATCACCCGTCCAGTCATCCTGCCAAAATATGAAAATCTCCCCTGTTCCCAACACAGGAACAAAGCAGTTCCTCACCCTAGGAGCCATCGTCGACAAGCCTTTCAAGAAGTGAGAGGCATCCCTAGACGGAGACACCAGGAGATCCCATCGCACCGGACAACCATACGTCGTCTCGAACACCTTGCCCAACATATCCCCCTTCCTTCCAACAGGCACCCCACCCATTTCGCCAACAGACTGTCATTAGATCTCTCCAAATCCCTCACGTCGAGCCCCCCGTCTTTCAATAGTCTGCAGACCTCCTCCTAAGCAACCAACCTGGCACCCTGTCCACTCGTCCCCTGATTGGACCAAAAGAAACTCCTCATAGCTCGCTTAATCTTTGCAATCACTTGTCGAGGCATCTTCAGTACGAAAATGAAGTACGACGGCATTGCTGACAGAACCGCCTTGAGCAGGATCAACCTCCCACCTCTAGACAGTAGCCTGGACGCCCACCCCTCCAACCTCCCTACCAACCTCTCCACCAGGGAGGCCCAGTCTCTCACCAGAATCCTCCCATCTGACAACAGTAGGCCCAAATACTTAATCGGAAGCTTACCCTGCTCTGTGCCAAGACCCAAACTGCACCTCCTTACCTCCGTCTCAGTCATATTGAAAGGGACAAAATCCGACTTAGCTAGGTTAATCTGCAATCCCGACGCCTCACCCAGTAAGAAAACAAGGAACCACATTCTTCTGGCCTCCTTTTCTCGACCTTCAATGAAGAAGATCGTATCATCCGCATACTGAAGCAATGGGATACTCGTCCCATCCCTCAAGGAGAAACCTCTCACCAAGTTTCTCTCACAAGACCTCTTCGCTGCCCTAGCAAGAGCATCAACGACAATCACAAAGAGCATCGGGGCCAACGAACAACCTTGCCTCACCCCCCTCCTAGGTTGGATCCAACCCCCAGCTGGGTTTCCGTTGATAAGAATCGAGAAAGACGTCGTGGTGATGCACCTCTTCATCCAATCAATCCACACTGGCGGGAACCCCCTCTTCACCAAGGATGCCCAAAGAAACGACCACTGGATCTAGTCATAAGCTTTGCTGAAATTGACCTTCCATAAGAAAGCCTTCTTCTTATCTCTCTTCCAGGACGAAAGGATTTCCGAGGCCATCACGAAACCCTCTAAAATATTCCTGCCAGGAACAAAGGCCGTCTGCACTGAGTCTACAATCCCACCCAGCGTCCTCAATCTATTTACCAGAAGCTTCGCCACCACCAAGTAGATAGCATTCGAAAGAGCTATCGGTCTGTACTCCTGAATCTCCTCAGCGCCTTCCCTCTTCGGCAACAGGAACATGCAGAATTTGTTCAGCCTATTAAATCTCGAGTTACCCGCTCTAAACTCTTGCACCACCTGCATCATGTCTTCTTTCTCCACAGGCCATAACTCTTTGTAGAAGGCAACTGGAAAGTCATCCGGCCCTGGACAACCATCCCCGTTCAACCCCCAAATTGCCTCACGGACTTCATCCTCCCCAAAAGAACCCGTCAAGAAGTTGGCGTCTATCTCCCGGATCTGTGGTATCTCAGACCCTAACCATCTCCACCTTACCCCCCGTCTCCACCCAGTAAAATCTCTAAAATAACTCGTAGCTGCCCCTCCCACCGCCTCCCTTCCCACAAACTCCTCCCCATCCACCACTAATCTGTCAATCCAGTTCCTCCTTCTGCCTGATGCAGCCATATGAAAAAATCGGGTATTGGAATCACCCTCCTTCAGCCACTTCTGCCTAGACCTCACCATGCACTCCACCTCTGCTTTCCGGTCTTCCTCCTGTATCACCTGAATCTGCCTCGCTCTGTGAACCCTGTCATCTTCTGAAAGGAGCCCAACATCCTCTGCCCTGTCGAGGCGTGTAATCTCAGCAAGAGCCTCCTCTTTCTTCCTCCCGCATTCCTTCCTAACCTGCTTGATGTGGGTCTTCAAGAAAGATCTCAAATCCCTCAGTTTCGCTTTCAATCTGGCATCGGCCGAACCATCCGCCTGAGATGACCTCCACCGTTCCTCAATCAAACCCCTGAAGCCCTCCTCCATGAGCCACACCTTGTCGAACTTGAAGTAAGTACCATGTCTCCATCCCTCGTTCGATGCCCACAGCAAGGGGGTGTGATACGAGAATAAACGCTCCAAAGGTCTAACCTCCGCCATTGGGAACAACTCCGCCATCGCCGTCGAAACCAGAAATCTGTCAATACGGGATCGCTGCCCTCCAGAGTTCCTCCATGTGTAAAGACAGGACAACGGAGGCATATCAACCAGCCCCTGGTCTGCCACAAAGCCTACAAATGCCTCAGAGCCCTGGTCGAACCCCCCTCGGTCACCCAGTCTATCTTCAGCCTGCAGAGTAACATTAAAATCGCCACCAACCGGCCAAGGAATCCCCTGAAAAGCCGCCGCAACCTGGCTCTGATCTTCCCATAAGACCTGTCTTCTCCAACCCTCCGTCGGGCCATAAACCAAGGAAAAGAGCATACATGTGTCATCCCGGCGTCTCTGAAATCTAACAGTGACAACATGGGATCCAACCAGAGTGTCTAGCAAGGAAAACTCCTTCCATCCCACAGCAATTCCACCTGCACTCCCATCCGCATCCAGGGCCAGGAAACCCCCACAAACTCCCCCCACCTCCCTCCACAATCTTCTATCACAGCTCCCTCACTTCGTCTCTTGGAGAAAGACCACATCAGACCCCCATCTCTGAATATACCCCCACAGAATTGCCCGCCTCGACAGGTCGTTCAGACCCCTCACATTCCATTACAAGACCTTAATCATGAGGACTTACAGGAATCGCCTCCAGACGTCAACTGCCTAAACCCCATCATTTCGGCCACATCATCCTCTTCTTCCATCAACAAACGATGGTCATCCGGGCTCCCCTCACCACCACCCATCTCCCCTCCTCGCCCCGCGGCCTCCAGATCTCCTACAGCCAGCAAAATCACGTCCCCCAGCACCACAGCCTCGCCCTCAGGCAGCCCAGCCGCCTCAGCTGTCCTCCTCCCTGCCCCCCGCATCCACCAGCCCCCAGCTCCACCACCAGCACCTGCCTCCTGTCGCCCCTCCGCCACCGTTGGGGACCCCGGAGCAGAGAAACCCCTGTCCCCGCCCCCAGCAAACGCCGCCGCAGACGACCTAGCGCCACCAGAGGTACCCAGCCTCGTTCGCGACCGACGTCGGTCGACCCCAGCTACTCCCCCAGACGAGGTCTTCTGAGCCAGCCCCCTACGGTAAGACCACCGCGGTCGGTAGACGAGCCTCTGCGAACCTGACATCCTCCGCTCCCGCCGTCGCCCACTCCCCTCCCTGCCAGTTGCATCCTGCTCCGCTGCCCGGATCGGATCGGCCAAAGTGCGCCTCGAACCTCCAACAACAGCCCTCCGCCCCTCCTCCGCAGAGACCTGG
The DNA here is from genome assembly GCA_037157565.1 of Thalassia testudinum. Lineage (NCBI taxonomy): Eukaryota > Viridiplantae > Streptophyta > Magnoliopsida > Alismatales > Hydrocharitaceae > Thalassia > Thalassia testudinum. The sequence goes on from JAZHRO010000024.1 coordinate 83,332,761, forward strand.
AGATGCGGAGTCGAGTGCGCTGGAGGACCCGACCCGGCACCAGCACCGGAGTCCCCAACTCCCGTACCCGGGTTGCGCCCACCCGACCCGAGTCCGCCAACCGCTTCTCCCACAAAATCGGGAGCCAACGCGGTGCCACCAACACACCCGCAGTCAGCGGGGACGCCTGGCCTCAGCGCGGCATTCACCACCCTCAACCCCTCCGCAAAAATCGCAACGGCTCCCCGCATCCCCGCCCCTTCGCTTGCCACCGATTGCGCCACGGGAATCGCAACCGCCGCAAGATCCCCGCCGCAATCCTCGCCGTGACCGCCGACCTTCCCAAGAGCAGCCCGGCCCTCCTCCGGCTGCCCTTCACTACCGCCTCCACACGTCGCCGCCGCTCCGCCACCCACCACCTCAGCAAAGGATCTAGGGTTCTTGGAACCCCACGAGACGCGGACAAGCCAGGCGGAGCTACCCCACCTGAGCACCGACCTCTCCACCAGCTGCTGCCCCGGTCTCATCTCCACCCAAGCCTCGATCCGCGACAGATCAGCCGCCTTCAGGCCGAGGCCTTCTCATCCGTGCAATCTCGCAAAAGGGGCAACCACCACCGCCACCACCTCCACCGTGCGGAGGAAGAGCGGAACCCCCTCAACCAAGACGTTCCTTCTCGCGCCAGACGGCGGCCTCTCTGCCAAAGCACCATCTGACCTGACCGGCCACCGGCACCTCACCACACCACCGCCACACCGGAGGACCTTGAAGACCAGCCGCCTCAATTCCACCCGGCTCAACCCCAGCAACACCATCCGCCCACCTCCCAGGGAGGCCACCCCAAACCGATTCCCGTCAATCCCCAAGTAGGCGGTGACCGCCTCCCTCAAGGCCTCCACCTCCACCATCCCCTCCAAGACCACCGCAACCAGCGTCGACGCCAGCCTCCCTTCCAGCGCTCCTATCTCCTTCGACCATGGCGCCTCGACCTCCACGAGGGGCGCCCCCTCCGGAGGGGGCATAGGTGTCACCCCCCCTCCTCGAAGAGACCACCTCACTCGACCCCCGACGCCCGTAGCCCAACCTCCGTTGTCCCAGAGCGCCGTAGCGCAAGCACCGCACCGGATCCCTGCACACCACCGCCAAGTGCCCCTCCCCAAGGCACTTGAAACACTTCACCGGCGCCGCACCTTTCCATGACCTCCTGCCTACCACCGTCCAGCCTTGGCCATCCCTCCCCACCCCACTCGCCAGTCGCCCGGATGTCTGCCATCCCGTCACCAGACCTCTCATCTCTCAAGCATCCAATTTGATGATTTAACTTAAAAACGGGCTCTTGTAGGCCCCATACTTGGGAATGGCACCTGAGGTAACTTTGGAAGTGCTAGAACTTGCCATAGAAACGGGAAAGAATGTCTGAAACACTGTGAAATATATTTCAGATCATATGTAGCATTAAACAACACCGATAAAACCTTAGATGTGAATATCCAGTGTCTCTGAGATCTGAAAATCACATCCAAGGCATGGAAAACACCCCTTATGTAGTGAAGTTGGGCGCGTTATGTCCTAGGGGATGCCCAACGCAGCCCACCAAGGGTAGAAGGTCCTCTCCCCGCTTGTTTCAACGGTCAACAGGGACCAAGTGATGCCGTTGGGCCCTCTTGTGACCCTGGTGCGATGATTGGGGCTCGAGCAACAGGGCCTGATGGCAGTAGCGAGGGTTTAAAGGTTCCTCACTGTAGTCGTAGGGCCTTGAGGGGCCGAGAGAGGGCCCTGCAACAGTCGCTGCTAGGGCCAACAGGCCGCACCTGATGCCGTTGCAGCCCTCGAGCGCTGCCCTTGTTGCCAGCGGTGGTGGTTGAGGTTGGGTGACAGTGAGGGGGGCCGGTGACGAGAAGGAGAGGATAAGAGGGTTAGGGTTAGGGTTAGGGTTAGGGTTTTGGAGGCTTGGTTCGGTGGGATACTGGAACCCAACATAGGACCGCACATTGATACCAATTCAGATGTAATGCCAAAATTAGTTTGTTGAGACCTAACACCTCTATATAATGAAGTGGTATTGGGTAAATTTCTAGGCATGTCCAGGCAATAATGAAAATAACAAGTTCAGAAAGTAAACATAAATAAGAGAGTATGTCAGCAGTAATGCAATGGGCATAATTTGACTAATAGTATATCTCTTAGTGATGTACGAACACTGGTGAATGTACAATCATATGATGGGCAACCACCAGAGAATCTTGATCTCTTTATTGCACTAAGGGAGGCACCATGTAATTGTATTATGCATCCTGTGCCCAGGCATGTCTCTTTGGCATGTCTTGGGCCCACCTTCATGTAGTTTTCTTTAGCCATGTCAACTGTTACTATTAGTACTTTACATTGGTAGGCTCTCTTAGGTCCCAAGTGGCAGCAAGGAATGGAGGTGGGGATGTCCACCTTGATTGCTAGAGGCACTTGGGATCTTACTGAGGTGCCTATGGGTGTTACATTTGTCAGCTCCAAATGGGTTTTTATAGTGAAATACAATCTAGTTGGATCGGTAGAATGACACAAAGCGTGGCTTGTGGCGAAGGGGTTCACTTGGACCTAGGAGTGGACTTCTTCGATACCTCTCCAGTGGCCAGATTACTAATAGTTGGCTAGTGTTGTTGAGGCGAGCACCTCAGATGACTAGGTGATGAGGCGAGGTGCTGAAGCAAGATGTTGCCTTAATGAACACCTAGGCGGTGGCCTTCGATCAGGTGACTCGCCTCCTCACCTCGGGTGGTGCCTTGTTGCCTCTGTTGCATCGCCTGAAGCCCTAACTCGATCTGTAGTTTTTTTTTTTTTTTAAATGGCAACAAACTGCCACCACCGACTTTCCAATTAGAGCATCTACGATCTTTGAGTTTTCATACTAGACACTTATTTATGTGTGTCATGAGTCGTGACTTCTCCCCGCCAACTCCCATCGCCATTTTCGCTGGAGCGGCAGTGCAACTCGAGCTTTTTCGACCACCATCGTTGAGGAGGACCATCCTTAACCTCGATCGCCCAGGTATGAGTCTCGAATCTCGACCTTGATCGAGTCTTGGCCTTCACCGCACTGCCATCCTCACCATCAAGTCATCGACAATCTTTTTTTTATTTTCTTCTTATCTCTTTCATCGCCAGAACGACGGAAGCTTTGTTTGTTTTTTGTGTGCTTGCTCTGTGTATTACTGTTAGAGTAGCCTTAGATAGAATATCAACGTATTATTACTGTTAGATATTAATTTGTTAAACACTAATATACATATTATTAAATTACTGTTTAATATGTATTACGCATATTATGTATTATTAATTTATTATGTAATAGTAATAGATATTATATTATTAGATTATTAATACATAAACACCCAATGTAATATTATTATTACTTATTGTATATATTATTACAATATTAAAACACATATAATATGTAATGTATCATGTACTACTATAATTATACATATTATTACTATAAGTCTGTAACAGTGTTAGATAACAGTAGTAAAATATTATTACTGTAAGACTAGTAATATACTAACAGTAACGATAATATCGGTGCCACTTTTGGACAGCAACACACTATCGGTACCAATGGGTTTAAAAGCAACACTAATAACTTATAATTCATAATAACAGTAACACTAATAACTTACTAGTTACTATATAGTTACATTTGTAACCTAGGCCTATGTACACTTTTATAATTCATAAATTTCAACTCATAGATAATAATTTATAAGCGTATCGCTTATTATAATATTATGTAATATTATAATGTATATAATTGTAAATTGTGTGTAGCCTACATCCGTGAACATTATTTGTTCACAATTATTTTTTGGTTCTTTAATCTTTGCATATGTATAAACTTTGATTTCTTATGTCTATGTTATTGCCTTGCCTATCTGCATGTGTTTTGATTCTTAGATGGTTGAATTAAGGATGAAGCATTCATATTGGAAATATGACATTGGAGGATCCTGAAAAGACAAATGACATGAAGTGCAATTCTTGTGGTTGTACAATCAAGGGTGGGATTTACAGAGCTACTGGGCATATTGCTGGTAGTGATAAGAATGCAATAATATGTCCAAATACTCTACAACATGTTAGAGAAGAGCTAAGAGAGTATCGACAGTCTAAGAAGGAAGACAAGGCAAGGTTCATGAGTGATTTTTTTTATGATGAGTCGATATACGGTGATGATGATGGAGAACAAGAACAAGATGTAGAGGAATTGAATGTATTTCGCGAGGCAAGGGACAAATTTACAACTAGAACAAAATGAGCGAATCCCACACAATCACAGGCTAAGAAGGCTTGTCTGATGATTGGTGCTAGTGGGAGTGGAAGCGGTGGACTTCCTATGATGAAGTTTCATAGATCCATGGATAAATTCACTAAGCTCGACCTTGAGAAGGTTGTTCGTGAAAGAAAAAGGAGATTATTGACAAAACAAAGTACAATTTCTGAGGTGTTCAAGAAAGAAGGGGAGTTGTTTGGATCATTGCGAAATGGATGTATCGTAATAATATTTCATTAATGCTATTAAAGGCATTTGGTTTGAGATCATGATAGAGGTCAATGGTCATTTTGGCCCTGGATTGAAACCTCTTTACCATGAAGTAAAGGTTCCTCTACTGAGATATCATGTGAATGAGACCAATGATTTTATCACCAAACATCACGTGGCTTGAAAGAAATATGGATGCACATTGATGACAGAAGGTTGGGCAAATAGAAAGAGTAGGACACTTATAAATTTTTTGGTTAATTCTCCCATGGGGACTGTTTTCTTGTAGTCCATTGATGCCTCGTCCTATATAAAAATTGGGGAGAAGCTTTGCGAGCTTATAAGTGACATGATTGCTTATGTTGGGGAAGAATATATAATTCAAGTCGTCAGCAACAATGCATCCAACTATGTCCTTGTTGGTAATAAATTTCCTCTTATTTTATTTTTTATCATATATATTTTCTTGACTAATGTAAATAAATTATTTAAAATTTAAATTGATGTTTCCCTTTTCCATAGACAAATTATTGGAGGCTAAGCATCCACATGTTTATTGGGCTTCTTGTGCTGCACACTACATCGACCTGATGTTAGGACTTTGGCAAGTTAGAAGATGTAAAGAAGACTCTGAAGAATGCAATGCAATTAAGTAGTTACATATACATACATCCTTCGGTCTTGAATTTAATGAGAAAGTTCACAGGTAGAGAGTTGTTGAGACCTGCAGTGACCAGATTCGCTACATCTTTCCTTTACAGGGTTTTCATAAGCAAAAGGCAACTTTAAGGAAGATGTTTACTTTGGATAAGTGAATCAATTATAACAATGCAAAAGAAGATAGCAGCAATTGTTATGATGCCTTCCGTTTGAAATAAGATCGTCTACATTCTGAACGTGACATCTCCTCTTGTCGGAGTGCTACGTATTGCTGACTCAGAAAAAAGGCCTGCGATGGGATATATATACGAGATAATGGATAGAGCCAAGGAAGCTATCAAGAAGGCTTTTAGCAATAATGTCGAGAGGTTTGGACTTATCTGTGGAATTATAGATAGGTGGGAAAGCCAGCTTCATAGGCCAATACATCAACAAGATATTTCTTAAATCTTGAATTCTCTTATGAGAATCCAAATCTATATCTTGATTTGGAGGTCATGGATGGATTTTACAATGTGTTAGCAAGGTTGGAGCTTGATGAGAGTATATAGGACAAAATAACACGTGAAATTTCCATTTATAGAAATGCAAAAGGTCTTTTTGGAATGCATGTGTCAATTAGACAAAGGAAGATTATTGATCCAGTTTCTAAAGTGGTATAATTTTTTTTATATTATTATAAATCCTAAGTCTTATTAAATATAACTTATTTTTTTATAGTGGAGTGATGGAATCTCTTTGACGGGTTTACACCAAACTTGGCGAAATTGGCGTTGAAGGTGTTAGGTCTTACTTGTAGTACCTCGAGATGCGAAATGAATTGGAGTATATTTGAAAATGTAAGTTATAAATTAAATGATAATATGCATTGCATTAGTCTTATTACGTAATTTTATATTAATACTTTACTAATTTATAAATATAAGTTAACTCGAAGAAGAGAAATCCTTTAGTACAGCAAAAATTGAATGATCTCATATTTATCAAGTGCAATGAAGCTTTAAGAGATAGATATGAAGACAAGAATTATCTTGATCTCATTTTCCTCCAGGAGATTGACTATTCAAATGAGTGGTTGTTAGGGAGAATGGAGGAAGATGAGGAACATGCAGTGGATGACCTGTTTGGTGATGATGATCTCACTTAGGGCATGGTTGAACTTGCATTAGGCATTAACGAACAAGCTACTTCTCGATGTACTAGTGCTCGTGCTATTACAAAGCAAAATGCTCCTAAGTAGGCTAAGGGAAAAGGGAAAGCTCTAATGATCATTGAGGAAGAGGAAGAGTATGTGGACATTGACAATGAGGAAGAGGAAGAGGAAATTGAAGTTGGTGGTGGCAACGACGATGACGATGATAAATTGAATCTTGAAGAAGACTTTGATGAGTGATGTATTATATACATTATTTTGTGTTTTTTCTATCTTGATTAGTGGATGATTTTCTTCCTTTACCATTTCGTAGATTGAAACTATGTAAGATGTGTTTTTCAATGCAATTCATATACTTTTCTTTTGCTTAAACTCTAACAATATTGTCATTATAAATGTTTTTATAAAGTTGGTACTATTATTATGAATTACTAAGGTGTGTGTGTGTCTATATATATATATATATATATATATATATATATATATATATATATATATATATATATATTGAAAAAAAATTGTCACCTCAATTCACTCGAGCTGTCGCCTCTTGCCTTAGGCTATTATAGACCTTTTCACCTTAGTGTCACCTTTTGCATTAGTAGCTTTGTAGTCGGCATTCTCATCTCGGTTGCTGCACAGTATGATTGGCTCCTCCATCAACTTGTATATAGAGATTTGTAGGAAGTAGTATATATGCAATAGCCTCCTAGGTTTGAGTCTTAGGGGAGTGTTTCAAGGTGTGTAGGTTAAGGAAGGAGATATATGGATTAATGTAGAGTTTTTGGGCATGATTCCAAAGGTTATCGGAGGTGGTTGAGAACCTCATATTTAGACGATTCTTAGTGGATCACTCTCTATTTGTGCAGCATACCTCTCATGGAAGAATTGTGATGGTTGTATACGTTGATGACATTATTGTCATAGGTGACAATCCTTGGGGGATCGTTGACATGAAGAAATGTCTTGCTGATCATTTTGTGATTGAGGATTTGGGATCACTCAGATATTTTTTGGGAGTTGAAGTTAGGTGTAGGTAAGGTATAGTATTGTCCTAAGGATAGAAAATCTATCACACAGTTTTGTACTTCTCACTAGGAATTTGGTGACTTGGCCTAACAAGAAGTAGGTAGTGATTGCATGGTTTGGTGCTAAATCGGAGTATCATGCTATAACATAAGTAGGATTGAGATGATGTGGATTCGTTCTGTCCTTGTCGACCTACACATTCAGGTACCATTGGCTATTGAGATTAGATGTGATAATAAAGTTGGCTTGTATGCTGCTAATAATTCCAGGTTCCATGAGAGGACTAAACATGTTGAGGTGAACTATCATTATGTCAAGGATCTAATTTAGAGAGGTTTTTTACACACTACTCATGTCAGTTATGAAGATCAAACTGCAGATGCTTTCTCCAAGGCTCTTCCTAGGACCTCCTTTGATTGGTCTTATTCCAAGTTGAGCATGGTTGACATCTATGTTCTAGCTTGAGGGGAAATATTAGGAATTATGTCCTTGTTTACTATTTTCTCTTACTTTTCTTGTAGTTTTGGGATCTCTCTATTTTTTCCAAATCTTCTATATAATGAGGATTAGGGTTTCATAGTGGTTTAGTTCGCTTATTTCTTCTTGTAGAGAGAAACTAAGTTATTGTTATTTCATTTAGCCCTAGGGTCCTATTTATAGAAAGGAAACCCTAGGGAACAGTATCATAGGGCAATCCAGACAAATGGCAAATAATCGAAAGACAGAATAACAAAAAAGGGAACGATTAACACTCCCTCTCAACCTGGAGCATAGATATCAATTATGTTCAGCTTGGAACTTGGAGGAATATCTGTCAAAGCTTGATTTGGGAACTGCCTTTGTAAACATCTCAACAGCTTGATCTTCAGAAGAAACATGGGTAGTATGGATGAATCCCTTTTGAATCTTGTCTTGAGTATAGTGGCAATCTACTTTCTCATTCTTCGCGCATTCATGGAAAGAAGGGTTATCTGCAATGAATGTAGTAGCACTGTTGTCACATCTTAGCTCCATAGGATCTGTAACTAGGAGCTGAAGATCTTGAAGAATAGATCAGATCCACATAAGTTTAGCAGATGCTTAAGCCATGACTTTATACTCAAACTCACCACTAGACTTGGCTACAACAATTTGTTTCTTACTTTTCCATGCAATCGGATTTCCCTTTACAAAAGTGTAGAAGCTTGTAGTGGACTTTCCATCCTTAGGACATCCAGCATAATCCACATTTGTATATGCCATCACCCCGAGATCTCGTGTACGTGAAAATAAGAGACCTTTTCTGGTGCAACCTTAAGGTATCTCAAGATCATCATAGAAGCTACCAATGGACTCTCCATGGTCTGTCCATAAATTGGCTCACCTTCGTGACATCAAGTAAGATATCTGGTCGTGTTATGGTCACATATAATAATTTGCTCACCAGAGTCTTGAATTGTTTAGCATCCACAAACAGCGTGTCATCATCATAAAGACGCACCTCGGGATCCATCGGAATTGTGGCTGGCTTGGCACCAGCCATGCCTGTCTCATAAAGTAGATTTAGTACATATTTTCTTTGAGGCAGCACTACTCCTGTTGTATTGTATGCCATGTCAATACCCATGAAGTACTTGAGCGGGCCCAGGTCTTTACTAACAAAGTTCTTCCTCAGGAACTCCTTGGTAGGAGGTATACCTATAATGTTATGTGGTGCATGTCTTTTCTATATTTATTTGTGTAAGGGTGTGCTTATTTTTTTTCCTTGTGCCTTTCTCTATATAAATGCACATAGGGTCCCATGAAATAATAGAACACTCATTTGTCTTAATATGATATTAGAGTAGCGGTCCTAGACTAGTGCCTCGGTATCCTACCAAACCTTAGCCTCCCTACCTATCCACCTCAACCCCTCTCTCTTTCTTCTTACTTGGTAGCAACACTACTGTCACCAGCAAGGGCAGAACACCAGGGTAGCAACATCGCTGCCTAGTTGGGGTTGCAACGTCGACCCTGGTCCTCACCGGAGCACCACTTGCGTGTTGATTGGGTGGTTGCAGTGTCGCCAGGGGCGGTACTGCCTTGGTTGCATTGTTGCTGATGCATCTGGGCCTGACCGTGGTGGTTGCAACAACCCTCTAAGCCTCTCCAAGCGCAGAAGGGGGGCTGTTCTTAGACATGGGCGACACTTTGTTTCCCTACTTCCTCCTGTTCATCGCGAAAGGTTGTTTCCAGGAGAAAGAGGCAACTTGCTGGGGCCTTTTCTTGCGTCTACGGAAAGTTGCTTTGCCAGGCTTGATTTTTTGGATCTTTATAGTGTTTGAAATCATGCATTTCAAATCGGCTCTATGTTTCGTTTGTGGGCCTTATGATATGATTTCGTGTTGAGTTCTTGATTGCTTGCTTCCCACAAATTAGACGTTATGGCTGATAGTAAGGATCCCTCGAGCGACTTGATGGGAAAATCATCTACTACAAGCGCATCTTCATTTATCCGGCGGGCCTCTATTAAGTTGGATGATACCAACTTTCTTCTATGGTCAACATCTTTCTTCCGGTTTGTGGGTTCACATCGCAAGAAGTATATCTTCACTCAAGATGAGCCTGTAGTCAAGACTACAGATTGGGAAGTAAACAATGACTGGGTGGCTACTTGCATGTTAAATAGTATGATGGCAACAATTTCCAAGCAAGTTATGTCTTATGCATCGGCCAAGAAGATGTGGGAAGTTCTCCATGAGATTCATTCGTACAAGAGCAACATCAGTTGCTTATACAGAGTCATCGAGGAGCTTCATTCTTTTAGGAGGGGACCTTGTCGCTTATTGACTATTCTGGTTCCATGAAGAATTTATGGGACACACATGATATTCATCAACCTATCTCATCTGATGTTGTAGTTATTGCCGAGTAGTGTGAGGCATTTAGTTCTGTTCAGTTACTTGCTGTCCTTGGTCCTGAGTACAGGGTGGTGAAGGATCAACTCATGACCTTAGAGATCCTTACACCTACCTAGATATATGCTTGTCTCTTGCGACTGGAGATTTTTGAGCCTACCCTACCTTATGACTTGTCAGCCATGGCATTTGTTGGCCGTGGTGAGGGGGTTCTTGGAGGCAAGGGGAAAGGATGTGATGCGAGAGGAAGAGGTCGTGGCAGAGGCCGTACTAGTTTGTTTTATGATTATTGTCATAAGAGAAATCATATAGTTGATTGATGTTGGATAAAGCATGGCTTTCCTTAGTGGCATCAAGCCAGCCAAGTCGCCTATGATGGCAAAGGGAGTCAGTACTATTAGGAGGGGTAGGTTGGTACCTAGATCACTATCCCTAAGGAGTATGATAGGCTCCAATCTTCTTAGGCTGCTACTACTGAAGGTGTTTGTACACCATCATGGCTTACTGATTTAGGTGCCTCCTTCATTATCAGAGATGCTACATTGTTCTTGTCTTTTAGACCTCTGACTACCTTAGTTCAAGTTAGGGTAGCAGATGGTGCTCTGTCCCCTGTGATAGGCTTGGGTGATATCTCTTTATTTTCTACTTTTCCTTTATTAATGTCTGTAAATCCTATTACAAAGGCATTTAACTGTAGATCGATTTTTCATGACCATTTCTTTTTTCGGACCTCCAGACGATGAAGTAGATTGGTGGAGGAATCAAGTAGGATGGAATCTACTACCTGCACCTTTCACTTGAGAATCCTTCCATTTCTGCCGCTTGTGCCACATCTATTCTTCAGTCGATTGGGGCATCATTGCATTTCAATTCTTCATTGTCAGTTTCTAGACAAGCATTTTCCTGTGAGGCTTGTCAACTTGGCAAGCTTCATAGGGTGTCTTTTCCGAGTAGAAATAAAAGAGCTGGGTATCTTTTAAGTCTTGTTCATAATGATTTGTGGGGCCCGTGTCAAGCTCGAAGTCTTAGGGGTTTTCACTATTTTTTGGTTCTTGTAAATGAATATACTCGTGTTTATTGGGCATTTATGATGAAATTGGAGAAATGAAATTATCTTATTCTAAAAAAAAATCCTACACCTCTTTATATTGAGAGAGGTGTTGGGAAAATTACACCAGCGTACCAATTGAAAATAAGAAATAAATAAATAGTCCATAAACACTAATAAAGGATAATATAGAGTACCTCATAACACTCCCCCTCAAGTTGAAGCATAGGTGTCAATCATGCTCAGCTTGTCACAACATGCATTGAAGGAGGATTTTGCAAGAGGCTTGGTAAACATAGTTGCAGTCTAGTTCTTTGAAGTGACAGGTGCAGTGTAGAGAAGCCCTCTCTGGATCAAATCTCTAGTATAATGGCAATCAATCTCCACATGTTTCATGTGCTGCACGATTATCACATCTCAGATTCTCATCTCCATAGGCTTGTGAATCTCAATATTCAAATCAAGCAGAAGTGATCTCACCCAAGCAAGCTCTGTTGCTGTTTGTGCTATGGCTCTATATGCTGACTCAGCACTGGATCGAGATACAACACTTTGCTTCATACTCTTCCATGTCACTAGGTTACCAGCTACATAAGTGCAGAAGCCAGTGGTAGACTTCTCGTCTGAACTACATCTTGCATAATCTGCATTAGGGTACCCACAATAGTCATAGACTTGTTCCTCGTGAGTAGCAATCCCCGTCCTGGTGCTCGCTTCAAGTACATGAGCACCTGTATTGCAGCATCCCAATGCTGCTTGGTCGACTTATCCATAAATTGCCATCTCCTTGTGATAATCTCGCTGCGTAACACGTGCATACCGGTCTGCGTGCGTTATACTTCTCCAGAAACCCTTTCAAGGTGGTGCAGTACTGAGGCAAGGGCTGACCCTCCTGCTTGAGGGTAAACATATCATTGTAGATTTGATATACTTTGCTAGAATTCTTTTCATGAGAATGAGTGTTGTGAAGAGAATTCCGCATCTTCTTAGTGGTTTTATAATACATGATGCCGTCCTCGATCGGTGGCAAAACCGCGCTCATAATCCACGCTCTCACCATAGTGTTGTCTTTCTTCCAAGTGGCATACTTTCCTATCTTGTTCTGAGGCTTTGGCTCAAGAAGAATATGTTCCTTGTCATGACCCTCGACTGTTATCAGGAGCATCTGTAACCAACGTGCATAGTTGGTCTCATCCAACTTTATGATTGGGATAAAAAATGGGTTTTTGTAGTTCCTGCTCTCTTGAGTTGTCTCCAATGAAACTTCAGATGATGAGGAAGAAGCCATGATGCCCATATCATGCAGAAATCGTCAAAATCAAATCTAAAATTGACTTTTCATATCTACAGAATCACCATGAATCACAAGAATGATGATCTAACATGAAATCCAAGTAGTTACTTCCTTGGAAATTAAGTTAGAAGCATATGGCAGCCCCTCTGGAGTTCAAGAGGTGCACGCTAGGGCAAAGAGGGATCCCTAGCAGCTCTCAAGGAGGCTGCTGCTCCTCCCCTTGCTGGTACAAGGGCAGCACAGGCCCATCAGTGGTGCTACTACCGACTGACGGTGGCCTTGTTGCCGCTACTACTGTAGATTGCCGTTGCTGTAGCCCTCCTTGTAGGTGCTACCATTTGCGCTGCTGCTCCTGTCGGTGCTATTGCCATTGCCCCTGTAGATCTGGGCAGCAGTGGTGTGGAGAGGAGAAGAGAGGAAGGTCTAGGGTTTTGGTGGTTTGGGTAGGAGGCCTATTTCGGTGGGATACTAGAGCGTCAACCTAGGATCGCCGCTTTGATATCAAGTTGGAGAAAATAAATTATCTTATTCTCAAAAGAAATCCTGCACCTCTTTATATAAAGAGACGTGTTGGGAAAATTACATCAGAAAATCAACTAGAAATACGAAATAAGTAAATAGTCCATAAACACCAACAAAGGATAATATGAAGTGTCTCATAACAAAGGAGAAACTAGAAAGCCCTATATTGATAAAAAAATTTGTTAATGAAATAAAGACTCACATTTCTATCTTATTTTAATGTTTGGGACTGACTACAGACTTGAGTTTGTGAATGCCATTTATCTCAAAATTTCCAATCCCTAGGCATTGTTTACTGGACATCTTGTGTTTATACATCTCAACAAAATGGGGTGACTAAACGCAAACTGAGACACTTGCTTGACGTTGCTCGTACCATTATGTTTTAGAAGCATGTTCCTTCTACTTTTTGGGTTGATGCAGTTCTTACTACTGTTTTCTTGATTAACTAGGTTTCCTCTTTTGTTATGGGTGGAAGGACCTCGCACTCTTTTATTTTCGGACTAAGAGCTACTTTCTCTACCACCTAAAGTCTTTGGATGCGTTTATTTTGTTCACTTATTCAAAGTGGACAAGCTTTCTCCTTGGTTAGTTAAATGCGTGTTTGTAGGATATTCTAAAACCTAAAAGGGATATAAGTGCTTTGACCCACTAACACATTAATTTTATGTCAATGCAGATGATACTTTCTTTAAGGAGATTCCATATTACCTTACTACTGGGAAGACCACTACTGTTCCGTAGGATGTCCTGCTTCCTATGCCCACTACTACACCTCTAGTGTCCTCTGAGCCTGTTATACCTCAAGACAGATGTCCCCCTTGATGTTACATTTCCTAGAGATATTGAGGTTACAAATACCTTCCCTAGACATTTTCAGCGCATGCCGACACCACCACCACTCTAGCAGATGAACCTCTCTACTATTCCTGCTTAATCCTCTGTTGATATTGCTGATTCAACTGGAGATCCAGAGCCTACAACCCTTGAGGTAACAGATGTGGAATTTCCTATTGCCCAGAGGAAGCCATATAGGTCTTGTTCTAAGTATTATGTTCCAAATTATATTGCGTTTGATCATTTGCCTATAGCAGGGCACCTTTTATCTCTGGCAGTGGATAGTTACCATATTCCCAGAAATCATATAGAAACATTTTAGGACCCCTCATCGACCTTAGCTTTGGAGGAGGAGATGACAACTCTCCAATCTAGAGGGACGTGGGAGCTTGTTGACCTACCCCTGCTACAGTAATGGGGTTCTTTGGTAGGGTAAGCATTTGCGACCTAGCAGCTTCATTGGATAGGTCTAGCCTCGTTAAGAAGTGGCCCACCATGGTCTAGGCCCGATATGTCTTCTGGGACTCACAAAAGCATACAAGTGTATATGCATTCAGCTTCTCAAAGGCTGACTTCAAATTGGCGTAATATTGAGACTGAGGCTTGGCATCTTGTCTCATATGGGCTATCTCATGATGTCGCTGCAAAATTTGGGTCGCATCCTTGTCTTGCGAGTATGTGTGGTGAAGAACATCCCACATCTCCTTCACCGCCCTATACTACATAATCTCGGTATGTGCTCAATGGTGGTGTTCATGATCCATGCGTGAACCCTTGCATTATCTTTCTTCCAAGAGCCATACTTGCCCACCTTTTCTTCCGGCTTTGATTCAAGCACTATATGCTCTTTGTCATGTCCCTTAACCACGTTGAGGATAGATTGCTCCCACAATGTGTAATTTGGCTTATTGAACTTGGCTATCAGGCGAAAAAGGGGTTCTTGAGATCCCTTAGGCTTCTCTTGCCCTGAGAAGAAGAATCAACAATTTCTAAACCCATACTACTTGATCGGAGTCCGGAAACCAACGAGACAACTGGAGAGGCCAAACACCCATCAGACCCTTATCAGAGTGGATCTCTATCGTCGGAGATTTGGTGATGCTCCGGTGAGAGCACCACCACTTGCACAAGGCTGCCAAACCCTGGTGGTCCTAGGCAAGTCCTAGGATCCCACAAAAGGCCAAGGAGTACGGAGTTGTAGCTCCTTCGAAGGGCTCTTGGACAGGGCGGTGCTGAAAGAGGATGGCATTCTGGTGATGAGGTAGTTGGCGGTTCATCATTGGGGGTGGTTGAATTGATCGGCGGAGGTTAAGTGAGCCCCTCATCAGTGGTCCCGACCTGGTGTTGGCCCTCTACCGGTAGCAGCAAAGCTCCTCCTCTGTGGTGTTGTAGCATAGATTGAAGAAGGGTATTCGATAAAGAGTTTGGAGGTCCTATTCGATGTAGTCAGGGAAGGATTGATCGAAGGTGGAGAAGGAGATATGGGAATCAAGGAGGGTATCGATGCCGGCCTAGGATCACCGCTTTGATACCATGTAGAGAGAAACTAAGTTATTGTTATTTGATGTTGCCCTAGGGTCCAATTTGTAGAAAGAAAACCCTAGGGAACAATATCACAGGTCAAAACAAAAAAGGGAACGATCAACACTTCTAACTAAGTATTTCTTCTTCAATACATGGAGCATTGAGTGTACAGAAGGGAATTATTCAGTTGGCTTCTAGATATGCACTTCTAGAAGCCTTGGGGTCATCTCCATGAAGTGAAAATTTTCTATTTTCTTAGCAAACTATAATAGTACCTTTTCAATCTGTGGAAGTTTATTTTTATGCGAGATAGTATTACGAAGTTCCAAGTCTATACAAAATTACATGTCTGCCCTTTATCTTACAAGCATGCTTAGAATGTATAGTTCAGTATCTTGCCTTTGTTTTTTCTTTAGAATATTTCTGGTGCCTTAAGGTTTTATATTTGGTTTTGCAGATATCATCAAGGATTGAGAATGCTGGGGCCAATGATCCCAAACTTGAGAAACTGTATATCAAGGAGTCACTTTCTTCTAGTTGTGATAATCTTTTTCTGGATAATGCTGTCTATTCTCGAAATCGCTGCTTCCGTTTAGTATTTTCTTCAAAGTCAGGGAAGAAGTCTTTCCTTCTGCCCACTGGACGCTTTAGGTGTAAAAATATGGTAAGCTATTCAGTAAATGCAGTGTCACTTACTCACTGTCACTCAAGCTTTATATTTTGTAACAAAAAGGGCTTTTATTTTTGGAGATTGTCTAAACTGTACCTTTCAGAAAAAAAATTGATTATTCAAACTGCTAACTAGAACTAGGTGCTTTACAATGAAGCATGAATGGATGATGAAAAGTTTTTTGACGCAGATGGTGGAAACAAAAGAGAATGCCACTGTCTTCTGATGATGGGTTGCTTAATGTCTTTAATAGCTGTATAGAGGATCAATTCCAACTAGCCTTTCAATCGCATGCTTTTTTGTAGTCGACTTTATTGCTATTCTAATAAACGCTGGTTCTTCAATCAAGTTTTGAGACATTGCATTTAAGGTACAGTGGCTTCTTTGTAAATAGGTGAATGAATTACTGCAATCTTGTGAAGTTATATAGATTCCTGGCATCAACTTGTAAAGATGCCTCTTAGGCATCATGTGGCCCACTCCCCCATCAACTTGTAAAGAATTGCTAATGGTCAATATGGTTTTTGTACCCATGTTTCTAGAGGTCCTATAGAGAAGACAATATTTCATGGAGGATGCTAGCTTCTTGCACGGCATTGGCAACATTGTTGAGAGGGTTGCCTACACTTTACCTTAAAAGTTTGTGGGTTGCAGTAGGATTGACTACATTTAAGCATCTTGTCTTGCTTTGGACTTGTTGTTTGTGAATTGACGAGAATGCCTTGGGTATTACATAGGACCTGGCTTACTTGGGGAAAGGTGGTCTGTAGGTAGGCAAGCATATCGTGCCTTTGCCCGCTTATGCTCATCTTCTGTGTCTGTACAGAGCTCGAGGGCCAAAGTGGCATTTGTTGGGATTGCCTATTTTCACATCATGGGAAGATGCGTCGAGTGAGTTAGGTTGCAACAAAAGGTGTTGCATCACTTAGAAGTTAGAGATTGTTACTTGGAATGTTAGACGACCAAGGGACAAGATGAAGAAAGGAATGCTGGAGCCTGGAGATATTTGATGGATTGGCTAGTTGCTATTGTTCGTTAGGAGACTAAGAGGAATGAGTCAACTGGTGTCAAAGGCAAATGGTGGGCTCTTGCTTAGACAAATTTGAAGCATTGAATGCTATTAATAGAATCAGTGATTGTGTTTTTTCTTTTTGAAGAGGTAATGGGGGGCTAATAAAGGATGTTAACCCCTTCAGCTTCATTACAATAAGCTAAGGGAGTTGTAAACATGCAAAACACCATCCACAGGAGTATGTTGCTGTCTAAAAATGATGCCATTGCATTCTAGTCGAAGGCACCAAATTAAAATCCTCTCCTTACTGCTTCCAGTTTTTTTTTTTTGAAAAACTTCTTGTTTCCCTATTAGCAAGTGCATCGTAGATGCTAGACAAAAACTCAGCCTCAGAGAAATATTGGAGGGACTAGTTTGCCTAAGTAGAATGGCACTCTTGCATTAATGAACATGTGAAGAACAAATGATCTATATCCTCCACACTTCTCTACGAAAGGCACAAATAGAATTATCTTTGGGCACCCATCCTCACCTAAAATCAAGGGTTAATCTCTTCCTTCTCGGAAGCCATAAAAACTTATACCTTGAAAGGGATTTTTGTTTGCCAAACTTTCCAGCAATTTGAAGCCAAAGATTGGTTGACTTGGTCAAGGCCCTCCATCTGATTCTAACTTATCTTCAAGGATTGATAGGATATTTGCAAAGGCTGTAATAATGGAGCTAATGACTTTGTTGATGGGGTGGGTTTTAGGGTTGGGGTTGAGTTGAAGGCTACTAACTACCGTTCCTTATGGAGAAACTTTGAGGAAGGAGGCCCAAGGACTAGGTTGGATAGGTTTTTTTGCTTTATGTGCTTTATCGAGCACTTTTGCTTAGATTTGGAAACTACACTTTCCAGACCTTTCTAAAACCGCACCCGTCAAGTCCTAACTATTTGCTTTGAGATTTACTTTAAGTTCAAGAGGTCATGGCTTCTTAAGGATTGATTCTGGGAGAATGTGGATGGATGGTGGGAAGAATATAGTCCTTTGGGCTTGTTGAAACAAATGCATCGAGTTGTTTATTTCATATCCCTACCTCTTAATATATTAAAGGTGGGACAATTACAAGAGTACTTCTCAAAGAAATAATACAAGCTAGTCAAAAAACTATAATAAATTATAAAACACAGAAGGGCCTTTAATTCTTTCCCTTAAGCTGGAGCATAGATGTTGATCATGCTTAGCTTGGAACAACAATTATCAAGGGAAGATCGAGGCAACACCTTTGTGAAGATATTTGCTATCTGGTCACTAGAGGAGACATGCGTGGTGTGGATGAGACCTCTCTGGATTAAGTCACTTGTGTAGTGACAATCTACCTTCACGTGCTTGGTTCTTTCATAAAACATAGGATTGTTGGTAATATAGGTGGTAGCACTATCACATCTCATCTCCATTAGGGTGTCAATAGACACATGTAAATCTGCTAGAAGGGATTTCACCTACATCATCTTATTAGCTGTATGTGCCAGAGCCCTATACTTGGACTCTGCATTGGACTTGGATACAATGCTTTGTTTCTTGCTCTTCCATGTAACCAAGTTCCCTACTACATAGGAGCAAAAACTAGTGGTGGATTTCTTGTCAACAGGACATTCTGCATAATTTGCATCTGTATAGGCCACAACACTTATAAAGGTTCCCTTGGTGAACAAAACCCCTTTTCCTATTGTCGTCTTCAGGTATCTTAGCACTATCATGTCAACTTCCCAATGCTGTCTACTAGGTCTATTCATGAACTAGCTCAATTTCCCAACAAGGGAAATGTCAAGTCTCGTAATAGTCAAATATAGAAGTTGCCCACCAGTCCTCTGTATTGATGACTATCCACTATCTCTACCTCATCATATAAACGTCTCTAGGGATCCATAGGCATATTAGCTGGCTTTGCCCCCAGCATGCCAGTCTCATGTAGCAGATCAAGTGTATATTTTCTCTGGGAGAGTACAACTCCTTTCCTGCTCCGTGCCATTTCTATCCTAAGGAAGCATTTGAGAGGTCCATGATCTTTTATAACAAAGTTGCTTGCAAGACGCTTCATGACCTCAGTAATGTTAGGCCCATCATCCATTGTAAGAATAATATCATCTACGTAAACAAGTAATGCCACCATACCCTGTGCAGTCCTCTTGGCAAACAAGGAATGATCTGACGATGACCTGCGGAAACCCAGTGTCTCAACGACCTCAGACAACTTCTGAAACCTGGCTTTAGGGTTTTGTTTTAGACTATATATCGCCTTGCTCAAACAACACATCTTGGAACACTCCCCTTGAATTTCATAACCTAGGGGCTACTGCAAACACATCTCTTCCTACAAGTTACCATAGAGGAACGTATTTTTCACATCAAGTTGATGGAGGGGCTAGTCTCGTTGTACAACTATAGAAATCAGAATACGCACGGTAGGAAGATGTGCCATTGGAGAGAACGTGTTAAAGAAGTCTGTGCCATAGGTCTACGTGGCTTTTTTAGCCACAAAATGGGCTTTGTATCTCGCTATCGTCCCTTTGGGGTGATACTTGATGGTAAAGACCTATTGACACCCCACAATTGATGCTCCTTGAGGTAAGTCAACAAGTTACCATGTACCATGAGAACGTAGTGTAGCCATCTCATCTTTCATAGCCTGGTGCCACTTCAGATCAAGGATAGCTTGCTGGTGAGATGTAGGAATCTACATGGTGGAAAGAGTGACAACTTGCTGTATTGCCCTCCCAGAAAAGTTGTGGACACAACATGAGAAATAAGGTATTTGGCACAACTCCATGGGGCCTTGCAAATTGCAATAGGGAGTCCTAGATCATCAATAGTTGATATAGTCTCATGGACTATCTCCAGCTACTCAGGATGGGAATGAGGCACATCACTATCTTCTTATAGAAGACCTGTATCATCACTAACCACTACATCATCAATCAGTAAACCATGCTTATCCACGAAACCATGGCTCGAGCATTGAAGGTAGAGGATCCTGTCTCAGATGGTGAGAATACTCCCTTGAACATGCTGTTAGGGAGACCATGCAGGAGAGAGATCCCCTCGGGTGCCTGGTTCTGTGAAGTATTTGAGGGGACTAGAAGTGGAATGAAAAGCAACATCCTCAGAAGGAGTGTGAAGATGAGAGCCAGATGTAGAGTAATAAGATACTGACTCATGGAAGGTGACGTCGGCACCAACATAGTGACGTCTTCCAATCGGATCATAACATCTGTATCCCTTTTGTGTTTTTGATATGCACAAATGCAACACAATTAAAGACTCTAGGCGATACGCTAGATAGTTCACCATCTGGAAACAAGATAGAATAAGGAGCTTGCTCATCAAGGACTGTGGATGGCATTCGATTAATGAGATAGTAAGTGGTCAACACTACATCTTCCTAATATTTATCTGCTATACTGTTTTGAATCAATAGTGTCCTTGCAACATCTAAGATTTGCCGATGCTTTCTTTCTACTAAACCATTTTGTTGGGACGTGAGGACATCTCGTTTGATGGATGATTCCATGCTCTCTCGACAGAACGCATGCATGGAGGTGGTGCAAAACTCTAGAGCATTGTCCGATCAAATGATTTTCGCCTTTGCCTCAAACTGATTCTAGATTGTTAGCACATATTTTATATTTTTGTTTTTATGTTGGGTTTGGTTTGCTTCTTAGGGGCTTTTGGGTATTTCCACCCTTTCAGTCTCTCTATATAAGAGAGCTCTAGGGTTTCTAATTCAAGTTAAGTCATTTCATTCAGTTTTGTATCAGAGCATTGGTACTAGATCGTGGCTCTAGGTATCCTACCCCTTACAGCCTCCAAATCCCTAACCACCAAACCCTAATCACCTCTCTCTCCCTTGTAAGCGGCAGCGGCTCTTGGTGGAGCTCCGGCGATGCGCGCGGCGGCGCGGGTGAGCCTGCTGCACCTTTAGTAGCGCTCAGGCTGTGCTAGAGGCAACGATGTGGCGAGCTTAGAGGCTCTCCTAGCCTCCAGCGGTGGTGCTGCAATGCCTTGGTTGATCGCAGCGGCACCACAGTGGCTTTGGGGCCCATCCTTGGCTCTGGTGACGGTGTTGCAGCATTGAGGGTTGCGCGCGGCGGCATTGTAGTGCCCTTAGAGGCCTATCTAGCCTCCAGCGACGGTGCAACAATTGCTTGGTGGACTTACGGAGGCCCTTCAGGCGGTCGGAGGCGGTGCTGCAACAAGGTTGGAGGTCGATTTGACCTTCAATGGTGGTGCAGCAGCTCGTGGTGAGCCTGCGGCAGTGCTGCGCCATGAGCTGCTGTGTGGCAATGTTCCATCTTCCTACTGGGGATATGTTGTTTTGACTGTTTACTACCTAATCAAGAGGATGCCTTGTTCGGTCATTCATGAGCAAATTCTGTATCAGATATTGTATTAAGATAGAGATTTGTTTGTTGTGCCTCATCGAGTTTTTGTTTGTTCTCCGTGCTGCGTTTCATTTGTTCACATTCTTGGTCCTAGCAGGGATAAGCTTGCTCCCTGTGCAGCCAAGTGTGTATTTTTGGGTTATCGTGCCACTCGGAAAGGCTACAAATGTTATGATCCCATTGGTAGGAGATACTATGTTAGCATGTATGTCACCTTTTGTGAGGAGGTACCTTATTTTTCTATGGGGGGGCAACCGGATGTCTACTTTAGATGCACCTGCCCCGATGCCCTTTCCCCCTATCCAGCTTGAGGATATTCCTATCTCGACTCCCCTGTCTTCTACTTCAGACTCCAAGGAGTTCGTGGATGATTTTGAGAAGCTACATAGTCGGATGCACGTGTACAGTAGACCTCACGACTCTGCAGAGGCCATCTCCGTTTATGCCACCAGATTCTCCTGGACAAGTGCATGTTAACTCCACTGAGCTGCCTGTTGATGATTGTCCCACAAGTCACTCTACGGTGTCTAATGGTATTGAGGGTCTTCCTATTGCTATTAGGAAGGCTCCATGCTCTTGTGCTCGCTACCGCATTGCTGGTGATCTTCCCATTGCCCATCTTGGGAAGTCGTTTGTCCAGTTTACTTATGCCTTGTTAGCTACAGAGATCCCCAATACCTACCAGCAAGCTATGCTTCATCCAAAATGGCAGCTGCCATGGAGGATGAGATGGCTGCACTTCGGGGTCGTTGGACATGGGAGCTCACTCCACTTCCTGACGAAGCTACTGTTGTTGGCTGTAGATGGGTATTCATAGTGAAATTCAATCCATATGGGGGCATTGCCAGGTACAAGGCACGTCTAGTGGCAAAGGGGTTCACCTAGACCTATGGGGTGGATTTGCTTGACACCTTTGCACCAGTTGCTAGACTTCCTACTGTACGGGTACTTGTTGCAGTGGCAGTTCAGTTAGATTGGCTTTTACATTAGCTGGATGTGGAGAATGCCCTCCTCTATGGGGATCTCCAAAAGGAAGCCTATATGTAATAGCCGCCTGGTTTTGAGGCTCAGGGGGAGTGTGTATGCCGATTACAAAAGGCCATCTATGGCCTTAAGCAGAGTTCCAGAGACTGGTTCCAGAGACTTTCACTGGTTGTAGAGGCAGCTGGGTTCAGGAGGTTGACAGCTGACTTTTCTCTTTTTGTTAGGAGGACTAGATGAGGTACGGTGATACTTCTTGTTTATGTTGATGCCTTGATTGTCACATGAGATGATGAGCAAGTTGTTGAGATTAAGCGCATCTTAGCAGAGCAGTTTGTCATGAAGGACTTAGGAGCTGTACGGTATTTTCTCGGTAGTGAGATTGCTCGCAGCAAAAAGGGCGTAGTCTTATCCGAGAGGAATAATGCTTTGGACATCTTATAAGAGATTGGAATGCTCGGGGACGAGGAGGTCAATATTCCTATGGACTCCAAGATGCCACTATATGATGAGAATGCACAGTTGGTGGAGAGCAGGAGTACAGCCAGCTTGTGGGCAAGCTTCTATATCTCACTATTACTAAGTCAGACATCTCCTTTGCAGTAGGAAAACTGAGTCAGTTCATGGCCAAGCCAACACGCTAGCACTGAGATGCAGCATTGGTGGTGCTCAGATATATCAAGAAGGCTCCTGGGAATGGTATTCTCTTTTCCAAGAGCTCTTCCATGACCTTGGTTGGATACTCCGATGCAGACTACGTTGGATGTCATGTGGATCGCAAATCCACTGTTGGGTTCTGCACCTTGTTAGTAGGAAGTTTGATTGCGTGGAGTATGAAGCAGAGCACAATCGCTAGATCTAGTGCCGAGTCTGAGTACAGGGCTATGGCTCAGACCACTGTAGAGATGATGTGGATCGGATCGCTGCTTATTGACTTTCAGATATAGTTTTTCAGCCCGATGGAGATGAGATGTGATAATAGAGCAGCTACCTTTATTGCCAACAACCCAACATTTCATGAGATGGCGAAACATGTTGAGGTTAATTGTCATTACACCAGAGACATCATTCAGAAGGGATTGTTTTTTACCACTCCAGTCACATCTGAGGAGCATATTGCTGACATCTTCACCAAGCCCTTAGCAAGATCTCTATTTATTTTATGTGTATTCATGCGGACATGATAGATATCTATGCTCTAGCTTGAGGGGGAGTGTTAGCACATATTTTATATTTTTGTTTTTATGTTGGGTTTGGTTTGCTCCTCAGCGGCTTTTGTGTACTTCCACCTTTTCGGTCTCTTTCTATATAAGAGAGTCCTAGGGTTTTTAATTCAAGTTAAGTCATTTCATTCAATTTAGATCTTTGCCAGAAAGGCACGAATCGGATCACCAGCTTCAGACTTGGCTTTCAATAGGGATATCCAAGTGAGATGGGAGAAATCATCTACAATCGCCAAATAGAATCTCTGCCCTGAATGATCCGAGGTCTTATTGGGCCCTCAGATGCTAGATGAAGTAATTGGAATAAGGCTTGTGACCCTCGATGTTGACTCCTAGGAAATGCACTCTTATAATGCTTTCCAAGTTGACATGCCTTACATTATAAGGTAACAATGGGAGGACTTTGTAGTAGCATCCTTTAGAGTAAAGGCAGAGGGATCTGACCAAACAGAAGATGCTACAAGTAGTTGGAAGTACTTCTTGAAGGGAGAGAGACATAGCCTACATAAGGTGACTATAGAAGGTGATGAACTTTACCTTCTTCACGACTGCACCCATTGGTGCGTCTTGTGAGAACATCTTCAAATGTGAAAGAGTGCATTGAAAATTGCCGTGAAATTCGACTCCTTTGTGATCTGGCTAACTGAAAGTAAACTTATTGAGAAGTCTGTAGCTAGAAGGATGTTCTCTAGCTTCATGTGTGGGGCCACATGATCCTCCACCTAACCAGGAATGGGAGAATGTCACCCATTAGCAACTTGCATAGTTTTGCCTGATAGGATTGAATGTTTGTCTAGCATCACCATAAATGTGTCAGGATGCGCTTGAGTTAACAAGTCAATCTGCTTCCTTTACTTGAGGTTGACACTTATTGTGTACTTGAGAGGTATTATGTTGGCTAAGTGTTTGAAGTAGTATCTCGTAGTCACTCCTAGGAATGATCACAGTATCATTTGTCCTTAGTACAATAAGGGCCTGATGCTTAACAGTAAGAACTTTCTTCTTTCCATATGCAATCTCTAGACTTTCCCACATTTCTTTGGCAATCTTGTGGTACATGATATGGGTAGTCACATGCTGTATGGTGGTGTACATGATCCACGCTTTGACCATGGCATTATCTTTCTTCCAGGAGGCATATTTTCTTGCCTTCTTGGTAGGCTCCGTCTCCAAAAGGATGTGCTCCTTATTGTGACCTTTAATCACGTTGAGGATTGACTGTACCCAAATGGCATAATTTGACCCATCAAACTTGTTGATAGGTCCAAAGAATGGGTTCTTCAAATCATTGTTTTGATTGCTTATGACATGCCCACGAAATGGCCTTTTTCTAATGTAGGGTGGTATCGAGACACATGTAATGTCGAAATGCAAAAGTATCAGCAATATTTCACTAAATATGAATATGTCGATAAGTTCGGAGAAATGAATGGTATTATGTATAATTCTTAAATCATTACCATATTTTAAGGTCAATATAGGTGTCTTAATAACCACTTTCTACCATTTCATATTTTTGTAAGTAATTTAAATTAATGGTGTGTTGTCGAAATGTCTATTTTTGGGGTTAGGCCATATCGACATCATACTAAAACACAGGGATTTTGACGAAATGTCGTGGAAATTTTGCCGAAATGTGAGCAAGCGATGAAGTGCACTCGACATTTCCACTTGCTACTAATGCTTCTCACTCTCAATTCTCCCATTCTTTACTATTGCTCATGTTGCTACTACTGCTTTGTTATCTAAATTGAATGTTCGCTGCTACTGCTTTCTCTCGCCTCGCTACTCCTTTTTTCCAACTCTGTTCACATTTGATTTCACACCTATTCATAATTATAGAGTAGATATACATATTAGACTCTACATCTATTATTATTATGAACATATAAGTTTAGTCACAATTTAGAATCGAGGAAACATTTCTTTAATTTGTGAAAATAAAATCTTAAGTTTGGGTTAGCATCAAAGAATAAATAACTTGCATCAATTCATTGGAGAATAAAACTTGGAAAATGCAAATACATTATTTAATTAATTAATCATCATTTACTTTAAGGATAACATCCAACTTAGAAACCCATGGTCCCTTGTTTGAAGGTGAACTTATTATTTGCATACATAAATATGATATAACTTGTTCTAAACATGACTCATAACGAGTGGCATAAATAAAAATAGCCAATACAACACACATAGTTATGGTATTTTAGATCTAGTAAAATTAGATAATCATATAGTGAAAGATCCTAAATTAATTGATAAATTAATTTAAAATCAATTGCTTGGATATTTAAAGTTTAGCTTTTACATTTTTACTTTAGTTTTATGCAAACTATATATTTGAATATTTTATCTTTGCATCACTTAATTTAATTTGCATAGTAATTATTTGATATTTGATTCTTGAACTTGAACATGATATAATTGTCTATGTGTTGCATATGAATAAGTTAAAGGAAATAATTGATATATAGAGGTGTTGGATAAATTGCAACATAAATCTACAATGGAGAAATAATTAATAAAATAGTACAAAACATGAAGTAAAGATAACTAGAGTGTTACACTAACATTTTCTTTAAAGTTGGAGCATATATATCAATTATGCTCAGGTTGGAATAGCATAGATCGAACGCGGGTTGAGGAAGTGGCTTTGTGAATATATTCATTGTTTGATCTTTAGAAGTAACCGTTGTGGTGTAGATAATCCTACGTTGTATTAGCTCTCTAGTGTAGTGGCAATCAATTTTAACATGTTTGGTATGCTTATGGAATATTGGGCTGTTTGCATATATATTACATCACGATTATCACACCTTATCTCCATTGGTCCCTCTACTTGGAAATGTAAATCTTGTAACAATTATTGGACTCAGACCATCTCTACAGCAGTCTGTGCCATGGCTTGGTACTCTAACTCTGCACTCTGCACTCGATCTAGATACCACTTGCTGGTTCTAGCTCTTCCAGGTCACAAGATTGCCTGTTGCTTAAGTACAAAAATTAGTTGTTGAGTTTTCGTCTACCATACAGTCTGCATAGTCTGCATCGGAATAGCCAACAATACTCATAGATGCACCCTTCTGAAATAAAATGCCTCTACCTGGTGCTTTCTTCAGATATCTAAGCACCTGCACAGCGGCATCGTAATGCTGGTTGGTTGGCTTGTCCATGAACTGGCTGAGTTTCTCCATTGCAAGAGAGAGATCAGGATGTCTAATAGTAAGATATAATAGCTTACCAACAAATTGCCTATAGGATTTGCTGTGTGTAGGTCGACACTCTGTGTCATAGAGATGTCCCTTGGGATCCATTGGTATATTGGTTGGCTTAGACCTCAGCATCCCTGTCTCCTACAACACTTCAAGAGTTTATTTGCGTTAACTCAGGATAATGCCTGCTTTGCTACGTGCCACCTCAATGCCTAAAAACTATCTGAGCTCACCCAGATCCTTCATCACAAATGCTTTGGCCAACTTTTTCACCTCAACTATCCTAACAGTGTCATACCTAGTAAGGATGAGATCATCAACATAGATAAGGACTTCTAGAACTCCCCCTGTGCTCTTTCATGAGCGAATGATCAACAGAAGACCTTACAAGCCCCATGGTCTGTAACTCCTCGACAGTCTTTGGAACCAAGCCCTTGGGCTTTGCTTTAAGTCATAGATGACCTTTTTCAATCTACACACACACTCCCCTAATCTCAAACCTCGAAGGTTGTTGCATGTAAACTTCATCCTAAAGATCACCATATAAAAAAGTGTTCTTCATATTTAGTTGATGAAGAGGCCAATCGTAGTGTGCAGCAGTTGGCAACAAAATACGAATAGTAGGAAGCCATGCTACAGGAGAGAAGGTATCAAAGAAATTCACCCCATATGTTTGGGTGAATCCCTTTGCTACCAATCTCGCCTTGTAGCGAGATATGGTGTCATCTGGGTTATACTTGAGGGTAAAGACCTAGCGATATCCCATTGTCTTGGCATGCCTAGGTTGAGCAGTTTGTTCCTATGTCCCTCTAGAGCGCAAAGTAGCCATCTCCTCTATGGCTTAATGCCATGTTGGATCGAGCATGGTTTGCTAATAGGAAGTAGGAATCTGTGTCGTAGAAAGGGCAGTAGTGAACAGAGCAAAAGATCTCCCAAGGTTAGTAGTAAACATTGCTCCAGCTATATGGTAGTGGGCATAACTGCGAGGGGCCTTTCGAACAACAATCGGATGGTTACGATGTTGCTCTATAGACTTAGTAATAGTATGTGTAGCCTGCTTCTTAGCAGAAGTAGAATCAGCAGAAGAACTTGCACAATCACCACTAGGACAACTCATGTCACTATCAACACATACCTGACCAAGGGAGGGACAGGTGACTGAGGTGGTGGGTTTTTGACGCCATGTATGCTATCTGTATGTAACAGGCAACCTGTATACATGAGTAGGCTCTGCCTTCAACATATTAGTGGTCTCTGTAGCAGTGGTATCTTCACTGTAAGTAATAGAAATCTGCTTCAAAGGAATCAATGGCATTGGCATAGGAATTGGATCTCCTTCAAACGACAACTGTTGACCATGTGTGGAGAAGTATGAAATGGGCTCATGAAAGGTGACATCAGCAGTCACAATGCTTCTTGCCCTATAGATCATAACACTTGTACCCTTTCTGGATATTAATGTATCCCAAAAATATACACTTCATTGCCCCTAGAGCAAGCTTATCTCTGCTAGGTCCTAAAACATGAACAAAAGCTATATAGCCAAAAACACGAGGTGGCAAAGTAAACAATTCCTTCTCTAGATGAACCTGTCATGGAATCTGTTCCTGAATAGATGAGTTGGGCAATCTGTTAATCAAGTAATATGCTCCCCAGGAGACCTGTGGCACATTGTAATAAATAAGAAAAGTTCTAACCACATCTAATACATAATGGTGTTTCCTCTTAACTATTCCATTCTATTGTGATGTATGAGTGCACGATATTTGATGGACAATCCCAAGAGATCTATAAAAAGATGCCAACTTGGCTATGCAAAACTTTAAGTCATTGTTAATGTGTACAGTCTTAACAGCAGTAGAAAATTAAGTCTATTTGCAAGATAAATGTCTCAATCGCTGACCCAACCTCAGATTTATTCTTTAACAGAAATAACCATGACATCTTGGAAAAATCATCCACAATAAGTAAATAGAGACGATGACCTAGTCTATCTGATACTCTACTAGGACCCCATACATCCATATGCAATAAATAAAAAATAGCAGCAAACTCTGAGAAGATTTAGAAGGAAAACTTGCTTTGTGATGCTTTCCAAGCGATGCTTCCCAAGCTAACACGTATATTATCAAGTCAAAAAGAAAATCTTAGTGGAAGGTTTTAAATGTCGATATCGATATCATATTATCAAGTCAAAAAGGAGATATATTGGGGATATATCGGAGATATATCACTGATATTTGTGAATTTTGGGAAATCGCTAGAAAAGCCCCTAAACATTTCAAAATATCACAAATTTGATGAAAATTAACGTTTTAACTACATACACGAAGAAATGTCTAGAAGTTTGAAATCATAAATTTTCAATGAAAACACAATAAAAATGAGCTACTGGTATATCGACAAAGTTATGTCATAGTTTTGAAAGGAAAATACACATAACATGATAATAATTGAGGATGTTCATAGTATACTCACCAGAATAAATAAAATATAAGTAATATCAGTGGACCACACCAAGCGCCAATCAATGCTACCAAATCAATGCCATGTTGAGCTTCGACCTGGCTCGATACCTCTTTTCTAATTATCATCTATTTGTAATACTTTAACATACAATAAGACTCCCATGTCATAAATTTGTATCAAGTATTGTATTTATTAATGTATTGTTGGTAGCTTTCAT
Source organism: Thalassia testudinum (assembly GCA_037157565.1). NCBI lineage: Eukaryota > Viridiplantae > Streptophyta > Magnoliopsida > Alismatales > Hydrocharitaceae > Thalassia > Thalassia testudinum. The sequence goes on from JAZHRO010000024.1 coordinate 83,362,424, forward strand.
CATTGCAGTATAAAAGTATTTCAAGACGTAGATATTGACTGGGACTATCTAAGGTGCTGCTCCTTCTAGATTGACCCAAACAAGACTCATATCGTGAGGCCAGTGATTATTTAGGTGACAAAACATCACCAAATTAGGGATTAATTAAGGATCTTGCTTACGTAATGTGTAGGCCACATCAATTTATGCAATAATCGATTGTAGCATAAGATTTAACTTTAGTACAAATAGTAACCGAGGTTAAATGCTGGTGATTTAGGCAAGAAATCTTCGCCAAATTGGAGATTAATTAGGGACCTTGTCTAAATAATGTGTAGACTATATCGATTTTTGCAATAATCGAGTGTAGCACAAGATTTAACCTTGGTATGAACAGTAATCAAGGCTAAATCGAGGTGATTTAGGTCTAATGATGCAAAAAAATGGCAACACTAAGGAGATTACTTTGTTTGGAGATGAACAAGGATTCCAAATCACCTAATAATTGAGATGAATGGATCGGTGAATGCTCACAGCAGGCAACAACAGAGAAGAGAGGTGAGTAGGGGAAGAAAGCAATGAAAGTGGAGATTGGAAAGCAACTGTAGAGGTATCGCCTAATGTTGTCCGATATCGACAATGTTTGGGAAAATGTCACATATGTCTTCAGTTTCAATGATATATTGTGAACACACATCAACATGGGTGATATATCACCAGACATACTGGAAAAAAGGCATTCTAGCAATGTCGACACAGGTATTGTTGGCAATATCGACATATCGGCAACATATTGCCAATATGTCGTGACATCTCTTTCACTATGGGTGATATATTGTTGATATCCTAGAAAAAGATATTCCCGTGATGTTGATGAGTCATGTTGGGGATGTGGATATATCATTGATATATTATTGACATATTGAGATATCTGTTTCCATGTAGGCGAAATGTAAGGGATGACATGTTGCAGCCTATCCAGTGAAGGGTGCTCATGGCGATGATGCCACTGAAGAGTTGTATCAGCACTAAAAGCAATCTTGCCCAGTCACATAGCAACAAAAAGGAGTCTGGATCAGGCGATACACACCCGCTCTTCATGTCTGCTACCAATCGTTCTCCCCTGTGAGTTTGTCCTGAAATATACAACCCAACTCATTAAAGATGGCATGACAATGTTAAGTCTTTTGTGATACTACTAATAGGCAAATCAGGAGCATAAGGAACATTAGGCAGTTTCAGTGAAGGGGTCACTGCCACATCTCCTTTATCATCCACCTTGTAATGTCTGCCATTTGCCACCTGAACAAATCTACCAGGAGGAACAATCTGAACTTGTCTAAACATGTCTTATTGCTACTGAGATGGCGGAAGGCTCCTGAATGACTAACCACAAGGTGCTATCAAAAATACCACTACCAAAGGTGGAGGTAGAAGCTATACCCGAGGAGGTTAATGTAACAGTATCAGTAGTAGTAGTGGGCTCCTGAGTCAACTGGGCAAGATGCTGAACCACAGAATCATAGTCAGCATGTGACATCGTGTCACTTACCTCCTTGGAAGAAATAGCTTTGTTGGCCATAGGAGTCCTCCATGCTTAGACTAACAGGTAGCCTCCAAGTGTCCCACCTTGCCATAGTATGAACATGTGGTTCGGGGTTTGCCAGTCGTGCCCTGACCACATCCTTGCCCCTTGGTAGATGGAGAGCCACGTCCACCTCATCCTCTAGTGGCCACCAAGGTTGGAGTTTGTCCAACTTTTGATAGAGATGGTTTAACAACCACTCTACTTATCCGACTATATGCTTTATCATGAGATGGAAGCTCAGCAAGAGTTAGGATCTGGGACCTGGCAGCCTTATAATCTAGTCCAAGTCCATCGAGGAACTGAAGAACTCTATACTGCTTGTGCATCCTCTATGAGGCACGTGTAGACAGGATGACATGCATTATACTTCTCTAGGAATCCCTTCAAAGTAGCATAGTACTGAGATAGTGACTACCCTTTGTACTTTAGACCACCAATAGCATGACGGATCTTAAACACCTTGCTGAAATTCTTCTCGTGAGAGTGTCACACGGAGAATTCCACATCTCCTTTGTCGTCTTATAATACATGATACCATCTCCAATCTGCGGCTCCACGGAATTCACGATCTGCGCTTGGACGATGGCATTATCTTTCTTCCAAGTGGCATTTTTTCCATCTTCATCAAAAGATGTTCCTTGTCATGCCCCTCTACTGTCATGAGGAACATTTGAAACCATTTAGCATAGTTGGTCTCATTCAACTTCACGATTGGAATGGAGTCTTATAACTTCCAATGTCCGTAGTGGTAATCGATGATACCTTCGAAGAACTTGAAAATGTCATGCCTTAGGACAGCCACAATACGCCACCAAGGAGGATCTGAAAAGACACCTTCAGATCTGAATTTTCAGTAAATCAGAGAGAGTGACTCTTTGATCATGGGATCTAAGTTCTAGAGATCCTAAAGATCACATCAAGAGTCACAGGCACCCCTTAGATATAGATTTAGCGTATGCTAGAGAACGGGGAAACCCTTCACAATGCCTCTAAGGGAGGCTTCTCTCCATTTTTGGCGAAGAAGCTCCTCAGCGATCACCATAGCCCCACCAGCAGCAGCAGGGTTGGTTTGCGATCGAGAGAAGCAGATCGATAGGCAAAGGAGGGGGCGTTGACCCTACAACAGACTGATGGACTGGTCTGCGATCAGGAGGGATGCAGATCGGCCTCGATCTAGTAAAGGGGGCGGCGCTGCACCCTTACACCCCTCCGATTTGGGTGGGAGGGCGACGCTGCACCCAGTCAACACCGGCGGTGTGTCTGACAGGGGCAACGGCGGCGGATCTGTCTTGGTCTACTGTTGCTGCTCCTTTGGTTGACGGTGTTGATTGAACCAGAGAACAAGGGATCGGGTGGTTGGGTTTGGAGGCTTGCGAGGGTGGGATACCGGAGTCCTAATCTTGGATGATTGCTCTGATACCAAGTCAAAGGAAACAATTGATCTTATTTCTCAATAGAAACTCTATAGCTCTTTATATAAGGAAAGGTGTTGGGTAAATTTCAACATAAGTCCATATGGGATGAATAAATAATAAAACAGTACAAAACATGAAGCAAAGATAATTAGAGTGCTGCACTAATAGAATATTAGCATTTAACATTATTATTATTACATAAATATGTTTAAGCTTGTGATTTTCTTGAAATTTTAAATATTTTGATTACTTCTGTCATTTTTGTCAACATACGTTGGCATGCCTCTAACATGTTTTCTACGTGCCTCCGAAATGAACTATTTTCAAGGTATCGAAATCATTGAAATCTGACGTTGAAATGCGGGCATTTCCACGGCGTGCCGCTAAAATGTGCAATTAGAATTTATCGAAATCGTCATTTGAAACCTTGCTTGAAATCCCCTTGTCCTCCTTTCTCACGTGAGGAGGAATCAACTACCTTGGATGCCATCCATCCCTATCGGAGTCCTCGAAAAAAAGAACTTGTACCAATTGCATAGGGTTACTTAGACCATTAAGAACTTTAACATCAGGTCACACGACAATAGGGACTTTCAAGTAGCATTGCAGGGGTGAGACAGACCACGGGCAAAGCTCTCGTGAGTTGTCTGTTCTTCGATGGACCGTCAGGAGGTAGTCCTTACTCCATGGAGTTACATGAACCCCATAGAGAATCAAGAACTGGTGGTCAAAAACCCTGGTTTGACTCAGGGGGCGGCATTGGTGTCTATCGGGTTGCTAGTGGTGATTAGTTGATCGATTGGTCACTGGAGGGGGCTCGATTGACAACCTGGGGGCAGGCAACCCCCTTCTCGGTGGTTACGCATCGATGGTTGTCCTCGATGGTGGTGGTGCAAGCTCCTTCAGTGGCAATGGCGAGGGTTCCTTGCTGTTGTCAACGAAGAGTGTCTAAAGGGGTCTAGGGCTTTTTTTTTGGTGGAGAAAGGAGTACTAGAATCAAGGAGGGTACAAATGCCGGTTTAGGACCGTTGCTTTGATACTAAGTTAGAATAAGTGAATCAAGTTGTTTATTTCATACCCCTACGTTTTAATATATAGAGGTGGGAAAATTAGAAGAGTTCTCGTCAAAGTAATAAAGAAATGCAACCAAGTGGAAAAGCTACAATGAGTAATAAAATACCTACTTTTGTTTACTAGAAGATTTTTTCTTCCCTTCGGGACTTCAAGAAGGAATTAAAGGTTGCTTGTAACAGTTGGGACTAAAGTTGGCCACGTGGCACTACCACGTGGCAGCTAGTTTAGGAGGTGCCTTGGGCACCGATTTTGGGTCCTAGAGTCCTAGGGTTATTGTCTTTGCTTGGTTTGCAAGTTTGTTTATTTGTTAAGTTGGTTTATAGGAAAATTGTTTAGAGGATTTTATTTTGTTTGAGATTTGTTCTTCCTTATTTAGAGATAAGATAAGTTGGGATATGTTCTCTCTTCTATAAAAGAGAGCCTTCCTATTGTATTTATTTTTGAGTTAATGAAACAATATTTCCCATATCTCAAACTCCTCTCCTTTTCTCTCTCCAATAGTCGTTGACCACCATATCAGCTGGTCACCACTGCTGACCACCACAAGCAGTTGGTGGTTGCTGCTCTCTTTCTCCTTGTTCCAATGTGGAGCAACCCCCAGTTGGGCTCTTTTTCCCTTACGCCAAGGAGCCTCCACACTCCAGATTGCGCCAATCTTGACATGGTATCAGAGTTTACGGTCTAGGCTCCTCGGCGTACGCATGTTCCCTGACCACACATGTGATTTATATCACAGACGAATCTCCCTCGACAAATCCGATGCGTTATGCAGAGGAGGAAGATCATAGAGGATGGATGCCAATGCCACGAACATCGAGGCCAGGTTATGAACAGAAGGCAAGATGGTTGTTCATGCAACCAAGAAAGAGAATCTTGAGGAGACTTTTCAAAAGGTATTTTAGTTTGTATGGTGCCTTTATAGTCGATTTTTTACTCTTCAAAAGAGGAGGTTCTATCAGAACAAAGGGTACTAAATACTTCAAGAAGATCAAAGGGTGTCAAAGGAGCTTCAACTATTGAGGGTGTGTCAGGACCAGTGGTTGCTGCATCAACTTTGAATCAAGAATGAGAAGAGGCATAGTGTAGCCTCTTCACAAAGATTGCATCGACTTCTCTAGTTTCTCTTGGTGACCTTGACTTGAAGGAAAGCCGAGGGTCTTTCGAGCTCACGAGCAAGAAGCCATACTATTCGAGGAGACACATGGAACTCTCTAACGCATTGGGGAACGTCGAGATAAAGGGCTCGACTCTCGAGCATAGAAGAAGAGGCACGAAGAACATACTCAACTCTTTAGAGAAGAACGGTGTAGCCACATCATCATTAAGTTTGGCAAGTTTTCATCCTTCCGGCCTCGACTTAAGGGGGAGTGTTGGGAATAAAGTTGGCCGTGTGGCACTGCCACGTGGTAGCCAGTCAGGTCACGTGGCAGCCGATTAGGAGGTGCCTTGGGTGCCGATTTTGGGTCCTAGAGTCCTAGGTTTTCGTTCTTTGCTCGATTTGCAAGTTTATTTATTTGTTAAGTTGGTTTTTAGGAAAGTTGTTTGAAGGATTTTATTTTGTTTGAGATTTATTCTTCCTTATTTAGAGAAAAGATTAGTTGCTCATTTTAGAGGATATGCTCTCTCTTCTATTGAAGAGAGCCTTCCTATTGTAGTTATTTTTGAGTTAAAGAAACAATATTTCCCACATCTCAAACTCCTTTCCCTCTCTCTCTCCAATAGCCATTGGCCACCATAGCAGCCGGTCACAACGGGCCACCACAAGCACCTGGTGGCTTCTACTCTCCATCTCCCTGTTCCAATGTGGAACAGCCCCCACTTGGGCTGTTTTTCCTTCACTCCAAGAAGCCTCCATGCTTCGAATTGCGCCAATTTTGACAATAACATTGTTAGAGAGGACTCTCTGGTTAGGATTTCGGATTTCTAGACTGGATTGCATGGAGGATGATGGGAATCTAACTGTGTAAGAGTAGGGTGAGAGCAAGGTTGAGGCTGAAGCTTCACTTGGATGATAAAAAAGAGGTGGCTTGCATGCAAAGATCTTGACAGGTGTGGCTTAAGGAGGGTTATGCCTACAGAAGATTCTTCCCTACTTTTGTCCACGGTAGGAGGAGATAGGATTGGATTGGCGTTATTAAAGGTGGGTAGGATGTTAAGAGTGGAAAACAGAAGGTAACTTGGGCTTTTAATCAATTTCAACTAATGCCTAGACTGTGTGGCAAGGGATGCTGGCACCTGAGGGAGTATTGCCCTTAGAGCACCACAAGCATTTTAGAGGTAGTGAAGACGGTCTCTCCTTTTTCTAAAGAGGTTTACCAAGGGAACAAGTTTTGTGTTCATGGGAGCAAGAGGGTTCTCTAAACCTTGATGGCTTTCCAATTTTTTTACTAAGGAATTTTGGTGCTTGGCTAACGATGATATCATGGTCATATTACAGATTTTCGCTAGCTTGGTTCTTGTTTTTTTTTGGTTGCCTAGTAAGGAATTTGCCGAGACTATGAAGGATTTTGGACCTATAACTTTCAATCTCCACATCATTTATTGGATTACTTTCAAAGACTTCTAGCATTGTGCTTGAAGATATTTTTAGGTTACTGAAGCAATCCTCTGCAATCAACTTTCACAATGGAAATATTAGTCCTGAAGAACTAAATAGTGGCTTCTTAGATTTAATCTATGTAAAAGATGGAGGGAAGACCTTTTCCTAGAAAGTAGATTTTTCTAAGGCTTAAAACAACCTTAGTTGGAAATATCCCCGGTCCTTATTTTGCATTTGGGTTTTTCCCTCTTCAATGGATTCATTGAACAAGTACTTGCATCACTTCCTCCTCTTTCTTTATCTTTATTAATTGTCATCTAAAAGGGGTGTTGGAACAGATGCATCGTGTGGATCTTACTTGGTCACAAATAAAATAAGTATAAAATATCGAGTGTAATGCAAATATAAAATTAATGAAGACAAGCACACAAGATGAACACAAAGTTTTATACTGGAAAACCACTACCAAAGCTCCTAAGCTTAGAATTTTCCCTATTGGTCCTAGTTGATCAAATCCACTAATATGAAACAATTAATGGGTTGTCTCGACCTAATACAAATCCCAAGGTGAAGATTGGGTCACCTTAACAACTACAAGGAATGATAAAAAATATAGGCACAAAGGGACAAGCTGAGTGCTTACACACAAATAATGTTACACAATAACTTATAACCTCTTTCATAAGAGTTAAAAGTGTAGATTTTACCAAGCTATAGGAGAGCGTGAAAAATGGAAGCCTTTTGGATTGCTGGAATGATCACTTGAGCGTGGGAAATTGAAAGCTCTTGAAAAGCCAGAATGAATGCTAGAGTTTGTGCTTCAAAGAGCTAGAATCACAGGAATATGAGTAGAGAATAGTAGGAAGTAGTAGCCTTGTGTTCCTTGGGCTTGTGTTCTCTCAACAGGTGCTAAGGGTCCTATTTATAGGCTCCCAAGGTCCCAAGGTCGACCAGTAGCTTTTGGAACCAATAATTCTACAAAATCATAAAGATTTGGCTTTTCTAAAAAAGTCTATAATAATTATTTGTACTAGTTGATATGAACTTGTACCGATACACCATGAGTACATGATAAGTACTCGATGAATACAACTCAAATGGTCAAATTTTATCCTATAATTCTGGTTGATAGTGTTAACTATCAGTTCATCTTGAGTTTTAATTCTAATTTGAGACCTTTTCAAGGGTTTTTTAGAACCTAATTCACATGAGTGACTCTAATTATCTCTGGGTTATTTTTAAGGGTTTATTAATGATTCAAGAAGCTCTACACAAAATTCTAAAAATAAATACTTGGAATTACAAGAGTAGATGATCTTCAACATCTTGACCTTCTTGATATCTTTTCTCTTGCACTTGAGATCCATTTTCTTGTGCTTAAGATCATTCCTCCTATACTTGAAATCTTCAAGTTTTACTTTGTCCTTCGCATTTCCTATTTTATTATGTTAGGCCACAAGAAAATTGGTAAATAATATAAATAAGCGAAAGGATAACATGATATCAAAAACATAACAATAAGAAAACGCTTGGGTTTACATCTAAACCTTACTCATGAAAAGCGGAGAGAAAACCACGGAAGAAGGCACTGATAGGGTGAGATTATTCTATTCTTCTCAAGAAACAAATGTGGGTACAATAGCTTATTTATAGGCTCCTACACACTCCACACTTCTTCATTCTACTATGTGGTACTAAATGTACCACTACAACACACCCTATCTCTCAACACCCCCTAAGATGGAGCATGAAATGAGCATCAAAATCCTTATTTAGCTACCTTAACATTAGAGTTTATGGTGTCCACAAGGGATTGTTTTTATAATGGGTTGTGGATACCTAGTTTGTCTTCATTGTTAGATACGAAGGTAGGACCTTATTCATACTCTCTAGACACTTGAGAAGTTGAATTAGGGATTGGGAGGGATGAATTGATTTGGAAGTATGAGAAGCTTTCGGTGAGGAAGGCTAATCTTTGTTATATGCAAGCTTGTTTCCTTGTTGTGGGGAGATTGTAGGACAATTTGAAGGTTTTGTATACCATTGAAAGGTTGGTTCTTCATGAGACTTCTAATGGGAAGGATAACTATCACTCGAGATTTTAGATGACATTGGTTGCCGGATTCTGATACATCTACCATCCCTTACGGCTTGGAATTAGAAGATAGGAATAATCTATTTGTCACTTTCTTTTTTGCTAGGGAGTGCTGGCTCCACTGTGGTGGTTAGCCATTGGACTTTACATCTTAGGAGGCCTTTTGGTAGAACACTCATGGAAATGCAATGGCGGATGATAGTGATCAACTAAGGATAGGTATTTTGCTTTGGTGCATAAGGATGGAGTGTAATGATGTAATTTTTAGAGGGGAGAGATCTCATGTGGTTGGGTGATTTACCATGTGAGGTCTTTTGATGACGTTTGGAGCATTTATCTCTCCTTTTAGTGATTTTTTTGGGGATTAACATTCCTTGTTATCCCCCCTTTTCACTTTGGGAGGGGAGTAGGGGCACGAGGAAGTCACTATTGTGGTAGGCTTGCTAGTGGTCTTCTAGATTCATGCTCTCTAGGTAATGCTCATGATCTAAGATTTTTTAAAAAGTTTTTACCTTAAAGGTATAGTTCTTGAATGATGTTGAGGCAAGTTGTACTTATGCTGCCATCCATAGATATTTTTGAAAGGGCCTTTACCAGTTATTCGACTACTAGATTCCCCAATCCAACTTCTACCTCTTGTTGGATGCATGTAAAGTTTAATTAGATGCTTGCAACCATTCTACCCTATTACATTTACAAATTGAAAGTCCACTAAATTTATTGTTTCCTTTACCATTTCCCTATAGATGGATGGCTCAACACTCTTTTTGTTACAAGCTTTAGATTTTGTCTTATGTTTTTTTGTATATAATTCCTTTTAATTTTTACTTGTTTTATTTTCTTTATTAGCTTGAAAGTTCAACATCGAATGCGCTATCAACCTAGATTAACTTCTGTTTGACCAAGCCCTGTAGTCGAAGGCTCTAATTTGGCGTCGCCTCGCCTAATTTGACATTGCCACTATGTCACCTCGCCTAAATTGGGGTGCATATTGCCCGGGTGTCGCCTTGTCTCATTCAACATTGCTCCAGCGTCGCCACATTTACTTCAGTCACTAAAAGTTTGATTCCCTAATCTTGATTTGACCTAATCTGGGTCAGATCTGGGTTGGTAGATCAATTTCCTGACTCCCTAATCTGCGTGCAAGGGTTTTCCAACACTTTTGTGGGCCCACTCCTTCGTTGCTAGCTTTTCTTGCTGTTGTCGGTGCTTGTTGGTACCGTAGGGGTGAGATGAAGAGTGAAGAGGAGACCTTAAGAGCTATTTCGTTATGGCTTCTAGAAATTTTAATTAGCACCCCCTTTCTTTTCCAAATATGTTGGATTAGATTGTCTCAATTAAGTTAAACAGTTTGAATTATCTTCTTTGGAAGAATCTAATACTCCATTTTTTTTCATAGACGTCTTACGGGGCAAATTGATAGGATCAAGCTCGATCATCCTAAGTTCTTGCCAAAATGGACAACCACTAAAGATAAAGGGAAGGATGGCTCAGGCCCTTCCCAGGAGGTGCATTTTGTTTCAAATCCTGAGTATTATGAATGGTTTTCTTTAGATTAACAATTAATTGGCCAGATCAAGTCTACGTTGTTTGAGGAGGTTGTTACTTAAGTTGTTCATGTAGAGACCACGAAAGAGCTTTGGCACTGTATCATTAGCAATTATTATTAAATGGCTAAGGCAAAAATTATTCAATTGAAATCAGAGTTGACCCATATCAAGTAGGAAGGATGACCGAGCGAGAGAGAGAGAGAGTATTGCAACAAGGTGCAGAATATATGTAATGAATTTGCACTTGTCGGTCATATCACCAATGATCCTAATAAGGTCATGAATTGTCTTATTTGCCTACGTGATGAGTACAAAATGCTCATTACTATTGTGACTGGTAGACCACTTCTTCTGACCTATGAGAAACTCAAATTCTTGTTAGTTTGGCATGATAGTCTGGTTTTGAGATTAATGGACTAGATATTGAGGCCGATTCTCGTATTGAGGCATTGAATACAAATGCCAATTGCACTCTTGAGGTTGTAGATGAGGACACTGTTAGTGGCACAAGAAGGTGGGTTGAATTGTATAATAAAATTAAATAAGAGAAAATACAATCAATTGCACATATGAAAACAAGAATATATAGAGGAAACCTTTACAGGAAAAACCTCTACCTATATCTTCTAATTTAGGATTTTGCCCCTACTCCAAAAAGGAATCATAATGCCACACTACGAATCTAAGGGTGATACTCCTTAAATTACAAAAGCCCTCTCCCGGACAACTCCTAACGAGAGTTTCGCCCCTCTTTAAGTGGAAACGGGAAACCCGCATATTGGGTACCCAAACAAACTAACAAAAACAGAATAAGGGCCATTAGAATGATATAGAATATAAAACAAGGCTAAGACACTCTCTTATCAAACCTATATAAAGCTGAGATGGAATGGAGTGTGGATGCTCTCAAGGATTGCAAAAAGCACAAAGAACCTGTAATGCTTAGAAAGAGAGAATGAGAGTTTTAGCACAAGAATATTTCTTTGCTTGGTATGTTGGTTTAAGGCAACCTTAGGTGGGTATTTATAGGTGTAGGTCAGGTTTAAGCTTTAGGTTTCATTTGAATGCAATAAATTGAGGCGAAATACTGGACAACATTTAATCAAAATTTGACTAGATGAGACATCTAAAAATCAGGTTGAGACATCTGAAAGGCACAACTTACGTTTGAAGAGAAATTAAGATGTTTGAAGTACAAATAGAAGACTGACATATAAAAGATTTCAGTAACTGATGTTGGATGTCTAAAAATAAAGTTGAGGCATCTCAAAAAGATATTTAGATGTCTAAAGACAAAGGGAGATGCCTGAGAAGGTAACAATATCAAAGATGAGTCACTGAACTTGGGATATTGAGACCAAGGTCATCTCAATAGAAAATCACAGGCATCCTATAGGATAGAATTTAATAAATATAGTTAGACATCTCAAATAAATTATTAGAAATGCTTGATTCAAATAAAAGTATTGTTTATTAATAAAGGTGTGATTAATAAAAGTATTGTCTCATTAAGGAGATGTGGCATGTGGTTGGGGCCAATGTTTTGGCCATGATTAAGGAGTTCTTTGTTGGAAATGCAGGTATTGAGAGGCTTAACGAATTTTATCTTTTTCTTCTGCCTAAGAAACAAGATCTAGAGGAGGTAGGAAATTTTAGGCCTATTGCATTATCGAACTCCATTTACCTTTTGGTTGCTAAAATCCTGGCAAACTGTTTGCGATAGGTACTCCCCAACATCATATCGCCTGTTCAATCAACCTTTATTAAGGGGAGATCGTTGCAGGATTCTTATGTGTTGGTGGAGGAATTCCTGGCCTTCTGGAAGAGATGTAAGTTTAGGGCGTTTGTGTGGAAGGTTGATTTTTCAAAGGCTTACGATTCCATTTCTTGGAATTATTTGTGGGATATTTTCAGAAGGGGATTCCCAGATTGGTGGATACTGTCGATGAAAAGGTGCGTGACTACCTCCTTTTCGGTATTGGTTAACGGCTGGGCAGGTGGTTCTTGGACTCAACCAGAGAGGGGTGTGCGACAAGGATGTCCGTTGGCACCGATGTTTTACATAGCGGTAGATACACTTGCAAACATGGCTTTTAATGCCTGTGATGGTGGCTTGATTTCTGGTTTTATTGCCAAGAAGGATGGTCGTCTTATAATGTCGTTATTGTAGTATGCTGATGATGCAACTTTCGTCATTGAAGGGGGAAGTAGAGAGGTGGCTCATGTCTCTTCGCTTGTTAGAATATTTACAGAAATTTTAGGTTTGAAAATTAATAGAAATCAGTCCACGTTGGTCCCTTTTGGCGTGGGAAGGTTGGAGGAAAATGTGATTTCTGGTATCTTGGGGGCCCCAATGGTTAGACTCCCTATTCGGTATCTTGGACTTTCGTTAAAGGGGAAGAAATTGACTTCCACGGATTGGGAATCACTTGTTGAGAGATTATCAAAGAGACTGTTTTCTTGGAGTGATAGACTTCTTTCTAAGGGGGGACGCTTGGTCCTGCTTAAATCAATTCTCTTCCATTCCGGTCTTTTTCATTTCGGTGTTCGCCCCACGCAAGAAAATTTTGAAGTGGATTGATTTGATTAGAAAAAAGCTTTTTTTGAAAGGGATAGATTGTGAGGGGAGATTTGCACAACTGATCCGTGGGAGGAGATTTGCAAACCCAAAAAAGATGGGAGTCTTGAAGTTGGTAGGTTGGAACATTTCAATAAAGCTTTGTTATTAAAATGGGTGTGCAAATTGTTTTCCATTGAGCAGGACATGCTTACATCTACTTTGAAAGATTCCTACGGGGAAGACATGGATTTGAACCTACGGGCTGCGCCAATTAATGGATCATCATTTTAGGATTCTTTACGGCCGATTCTATCAGAATTTTCAGATCACTTCAGGTTGTGTTTGGGCAATGGGGCTTTGTTTAAATTATGGTTTGATGATTGATCTGAAAATGAGAGGTTTTCTGACCTGTTTTCAAGTCTTTTTTAGCACATTATGGAGGAGGCACGGGTGGCAGATGTGCGGGACAGTGAGCATCGTGCGTGGAATGTTAGGCTGTCATTTGGTCTCTCAGATGCAACATGTTCTGAACTTTAGCAGCTCCTGGCCGTTTTAGAGGATTTCTCACCGTCGATAGAACTTGATAGTTTTTGTTGGAAGCATGGAAAGTTCTCTGTCAAGAATGCTTACAAGTTATTAATATCTAATGGGATGCAGGTGACACCTTTGGAGGCTGATTCTAATTTGATTTGGGGCTGCAAGATTCCACTCAAAATCAAGATTTTCCTTTGGCTTTTTGGAAGGAAGTTGTTAGCTAAGGTTTATAGAGCCAACTGGTGTCCTGATGGAGATACAACATGTCCACTTTGTGGCTAGTTGGAAGAGGAATTTCAGCACTTGTTTTTTGAATGTAGCTTCTCTAAAGTGATATGAGAGCAATGTGGAATACGTACGGTTGATCATACAGGTTGTGAGGCTTTCTCGTCGATTTTTAGGGACCATTTCCACCTTGATATGACTGGGTGGTCCAATGCTTTTGCGGTTCTTTGGGCTATCTGGTTGCAGAGGAATTGTAAGGTTTTTAATGGTGAGCGAGTTTGGGTGGAGAATATGATAAGGGAACATTTGTAAGTATGTTTCTTTTCTATTTTAATATAGTTACTTGATGATTAGCAGGTTCAGGTAAACTTCTTGTTCCTAAAAGAAAAATTAATAAAGGTTTGAATGTTAGAATTGAAAATTATGATTGTCATTGTTGCATTTTTCAAACTATGATAGATGTCTAATCATCACAATAAACGTTTGAAATCTTAATAGAATTTAAGGTGAAAGTGAAAGAAGTTTGGAATAACGATAGGTGTCTCAAAACTAAAAACATATAGTTGAAATGGGAGGTTCAGAGGTTTGAAGATAAACATAGGCATCTGAAAAGCTTAAGATTGGAGTATGATTAGATGTCTCAAATCTAAGGCATTTGAAAAGAAACACAATAAGAGACGTCTGAAAAATCCAACAGATTGATTTTTCAAGGTTTTGAGAATGTAGAATTAGGTTGGATCCAGGGTACATCTTATGAATATTTTTAAGATTGTAAGGGTTCTTTTTACATTCTAAAAAATAAAAAGAATACATTAAAATGAAAGAAAGAAAAACCTAACTATCACACATCTTCTTACATCTTTCTTCTTAACCTTCAACATAGTCCTCCTTCCTTTCTTTTTGATGTTATTTTAATCCTTATACTTGAAATGTCAGTTCTAGAAAGATAATATAAAATTTCTATGTTTTGTTATCGTCAAAATTAATATATTAGTGCATATGCACCAGCAATCTCTCCCATTTTGATGATAATAAAACTTCATAAATAAAATGACTTCTTGTCCATTCTTAGTTGCATTCAACCTAAATTTCATTTTGTGTATCTACTCATTCTCCCTCGTTCTTACATTATAAAACAAACTAAAAATTTCTACTTACAAGATCTTTAAAAATTGCTTATCCTTTTTCTGTTGTGTCTCTCTAATCTCCCCCTTTTAAAGAGAAATTAAGGCAATATGACATTTAACGTTCCAAGACAATTTTCTTTTGTTAACAATAAGCTTCTATCAATTTTGAATATCTCCTAACAATAAGCTTCTCCTAAATACATCATCAAAATCAATTTCTTTTTCTTAAACAATGAAATAAGCTTACTAATAATAAAACTTACCTTCAAATATCAAATTGGTGTGTTAGCATGTTAGTGTTTCGATACTCCTTGAGTCGTTTGTACCTTTTTGCTATTTTGCATTTCTACCTGGACATGTACTGCAATTTTCCCTTACACAACTCTCTATATGAAGAGGTGTAGGGTTTCATGGTTGAATTAGATCTCTCAGTTATTTTGACTTGATGTCAAAGCGACGATCCTAAATCGGCGCTCCGATATCCTAAATGTACAAGGCCTCCGTAACCCCTCCACCTTAACCCATCTTCCTCTCTCTCGCCGGCTGCCTCTCCTCTGTAGTGTTGTCGCCAACCACATGGGAGCAGCAGCGGCGTCGTCGCTCCTTGGTAGCAGTAGCAGGTTATTGTCAGCGGTAGGCAACAACAAATTGTTGCGATCATTACCTGCTGGTGGTTCGAAGGGGGCTCCTTGCATTGGCGAGGGGGACCAGCACCCCTTAGGGACATTGTTAAGGTTGCAGTGACTCTTGGGATGGTCTCTAGGGCTTTTAGGTCTTAAATCTCATGATCAAGAGGCCCATATCTTCCTTATTTCTATGTTTCAGATATGAAATTGTGTTTCAGATAACGGTTGGTGGTGTTTTCACTCTTCTGTAGGCACGATGGCATTATTTGGCAGTTCAGAGGTGACATCGGATATCGCTACAGAAGCAGCGAGTTACAAGAATTCGTTTTTTGTCCTTCTGATGGCATGGCCCGAGTAGGAAGAAATTAAAAGGCTTAACTTGTTATTTCGACCCTACCCCTCTTTATATACAGAGAGGTAAAAGGGTAAATTGTAATACAACCCTACAATGGACAAATGGTGTATAACACACCCTTACATATAAATGTGAAAACCATAAATAACGTCTACACTCCCTCTCAAACTAGAGGATATATATCTATCATGCTTAATTTGGAACAACAAGAATAAAAATAGACTTAAGAAGTGACTTGGTAAAAATGTCCGATGTCTGATCAATTGTAGTAACAAGGGTTGTATAAAGCAGGCCTTTCTGAATAAGATCTCTTGTGCGGTACTAGTCCACCTCAACATGTTTGGTCCCCTCATGGAACATCAGGTTGTTGGTAATATATATAGTAGCCACATTATCACATCTTATCTCCATAGGACCACTAATCTGTATGTGTAAATCTCCCAGAAGTGACCACCTGCATAAGTTCAGTAGATGTTTGTGCCATAGCTCTATACTTCGACTCTGTACTCGACCTGGAAACAATAGCCTGCTTCTTTCTTTTCTTGGTCACCAAATTGCCAGCCATGTAGATGCGGAATCCTGTGGTAAATTTTCTATCAGCTAAACAACCTGCATAATCTGCGTCTAAATTTGTCACAACTAACATGGAAGTACCCCGAGTGAATAGAAGGCCACGACTTGGTGCCCCCTTAATGTATCTCAGAACCATCATGGCAGCGTCCCATTGCTATCTCGTAGGCTTAGCCATGAACTAACTCTCCCAACTGCAACAGTAATGTTTGGCCTGGTGATAGTGAGGCAGAGTAACTTCCTTACTAGTTGCCTATTCTGACTACTATCCACAGACGATGCCTTAGCATCATACAAGTGAGACTTTGGGTCCATGGGTATATTTGTTGGCTTTGCCCCAAGCATCCCAGCCTCCTGCAGAACATCCAGTGCATATTTTCTTTATGATAGAACTATACCCTGCTTACTACAGGAAACCTCTATCCCCAGAAAGTATCGTAGTGGACCCAAGTCTTTCATCACAAACTGGTTGGTTAATCTCTGCTTAATTTGTCGAACACCATCTACGTCATCTCCTGTAGCAATCGGGTCTTCAACATATACAAGTAGCACTATCACACCTTTCCCCGTTTTCCTGACAAACAGGGAATGATCTCCAGATGACCTGTGAAAGCCATCAGACTCTACCACCTGAGAGTTTCTGGAACCATGCACGTGGACTCTGTTTGAGTCCACAAATAGCCTTTCTCAGCCTGCATATATACTATCGCTGCACCTCATAACCAGGAAGTTGCTGCATATAAACCTCCTCTTATAAGTCACCATAAAGAAAGGCATTCTTTACGTCAAGTTGATGAAGTGGCCAATCATAATATGCTGTAACAGAGACTAGTATCCACACCGTTGAGAGTTTCGTCGTTGGAGAAAAGGTATCAAAGAAATCAGCCCCATAAGTTTGAGTGAACCCCTTTGCTACCAATCGGGCTTTATATCTAGCAATGTTCCCATCTGGATGAAACTTGAGAGCAAAAACCCATCGGCACCCAACATGATTGGCCCCTGACAGAAGGGGTGCAAGGTCCCATGTGCCCTTTCTCTGAAGTGCAGCCATCTCCTCCATGACCTGATGCCAGTTTAGATGAAGCATAGCTTCCTAGTAGGACGTCGGCTTGGCAGTGGTACTCAAGGCTCTAGTAAACCTCGAAAAAGCAGTAACAAGATCAGCAATTGTGAGATATCCTGCCACATCATACTTGGCGTAGGACTAGGGGGGGCCTTCCGAATGGCAATCGGAAGGTCACTATCCAACTGTGCATCATCTGTAGTCCCAACTATCCTTGCATCATCACTAGGCACCAAAGTGTTAATATCTAAAGATCGTGTGCTCACCTGAGGAAAGGCTGAAGGCATGGGAGGAGGGGGCATTTGGAAGGTGGTATGTAGCCTCTGATAAGTAACAATAGGCTTCTGAAAGCGATTTCCCTCAATAAAGAAGTAGAAGGAGCATCCACAGGTATAACACTAAATGGAATAGGTGGAATGGGCATAGGAGCCTCTCTAGTCATAGGAAATAAGTCAGAACTGGTGCTGGAAAATACGGCATCGACTCATGAAATGTCACATTTGCGGAAACATAGTGGCGGGACTGAAGGGGATCAAAGCATCTGTATCCCTTTCTGGGTTCTAGAATAACCAAGAAAATATACTTTAACAACCTGTGGTGCTAGTTTATCCTGTCCTGGGGTTAAATTATGAACAAATGCAATGCACGCAAAAACATGAGGAATAACAGGAAATAGGGGATGACTAGGATACAAAACCTGCAATGGAATTTGCTTATGAATGGCAGAATTAGGCATCCTATTAATTAGAAAGCAAGCTATAAGAATAGCATCCCCCCAATATAAATTAGGGACATCATGGTGAATAAGTAGGATGCGTGCAACATCCACTAGGTGTGTATGCTTCCTCTTAACAATTCCATTTTGCTTAGAGGTATGAGCACACATGGTTTGGTGAACAATACCTAGAGTACGGCAAAATTGCTGCAAGCGTGAGGTGTGAAACTCCAAGGCATTATCAGAATGAAATATCTTATATAGAAAATTGGGTTTTTATTTCCACAACAAAATTCTCAATAATAGCACCCACATTAGGCTTATTTTTCATCAAGAACAACCAACACAAGTGAAATCATCAATAAGAACAGGAAAATAACGATGCCCATGATGGTCAGGAACCCAACTTGGACCCTACACGTCCATATGAATCAAGTCAAATAAAGCAGAAGACCTAACATGACTGGAAACAGGAAAACTAGCACGGTGGTGTTTGCCCAGTTGGCATGCATCGTAGGTAATGGTGGTACTAGTAGGCATATGGGGTAGCCAATGTCTGAGTCTCTCTATAGGAAGATGGACAAGGCGAAGATGCCATTGAATGAGAGACCCAGTTGCCAAAGCAGGCTCCCCCTAATACACAGAAGCAGTAACAACAATTGGAGAATGACTTAGATGGTACACCCTTCCTTCCTCACGTCCTCCACCAATCATCTTCCTCGTGAGTTGGTCCTAAACCAGAGAGAAATAGGGAGACTACAAGCTCTTTCTTGAAGGCACGCTAAGAGGAGTAGGTGCAACCAGGTCTATAGGAATTGTCTCTCTAATATTCCCTTGACTTGAGAGTACTACTGGGGTAAAGTCTTCCCATCTTGACGGAGATGAAACAAGTCATGATAAATCTGAAATACTCTGGAGGAATTCTTCTCACGAGAATGTCTTACATAAGGAATCCTACATCTTCCTTGTCGTAGGGTAGTACATGATTTCATCTCCTATCCTGCGTATCATCGAATTCATGTACCAGGCACATATCATTGCATTATCACGATCCTAACTAGTGTTGACTCTCGTCTTCTCGGTTGGCTCAGGTTGACTTAATATGTGTTCCTTGCCATGACCCGTAACGGTCATCAAGAGCATCTGGGACCATCGTGGATAGTTGGTCTCATTCAATTTGATCATTGGACCAAAAAATGGACTCTTATATCCCTTGGTGTCCATGGAAATGTCCGAAGAGGTCTCAGAAGATCTGGACGTATTAGTATAACTTGAAGAAGCCATAGTCCAGTCCTTTGTTGCCCACTAGATAAAAGACAGAGTCAACTGAATGTGAAATCAGATATGAATTTACCCAAACATGGCTTGAAATTGACCTTTAAGACCATCAAGCAATCTTTGAACGATGAAGCAACTCTTCTCAGGGCGAGATCTAGTGAGAGCTAGTCGCCTTTCCCTCTTCGGACCCCACACAGGGGATCAACAAAAGGGAGAGTACCCGCAGGTACCCCTACTGGTCAAAGATGGAGATCAGTAGCATAACAGCCCCAAGAGCGATCCTCGAAGGTTGCTGTGGCGGTGCTCCAGCGAGTAGCAACTCCGCAACAGCCTTCAGAAGTGTTGTAACCTCCCCACGGTGGCAATCAGCAGGAGCTGCGGTGATGGAGGCCTAGATCCACCCCGGGCGACGCAGCGACACCAAGGAACCCCCTGCGGCAGAGCTTGGGGAAGAGGGAGGCCTTAAGCGATGAGGATTGACATCGCAGAGCCCCATATCGATGGCGCAATGTTATCTCCGGCGAGAATCGACATTGCTACTACGTGGATCGACCTTGTTGTTGTGAGGATCGGCCTTGCAGAGCCTCTCCGCGGTGGCACAGCACCACCTTAGGTGAAGGTCAGCGTTGTAGTGGTGAGGATCACCCCCTACGATGCTGCCTTAGGCAGAGCAGCACGATGGAGGAGCCCCACTGCCCCCTCCTTGGTCCACTAGTAGTTGTGGCGGCGCTGAGGAGAGGTGGCAGAATCGGTGGTGCTCTTCGATGGTGTTTCTAGGATTAAGGTTAGGGTAGTGTGTGTTAGCGACTTATTTCGGTGTGGTATCTAGGGCATCGGTCTAGGACCGCTGCTTTAATACCAAGTAGGAGGAAATGAAAAGGCTCAATTTGTTACTTAGGCCTTACCCCTCTTTATATATAAAGAGAGGTAAAAAGGCAAATTGTAATACAACCCTACAATGGACAAAAGGTGTACAACACACCCTTAAATATAAATGTGAAAACCATAAAGAACTCTACAGTGCAGGCATGGATCATGAATTCTGTTGTGCCTCGGATCGGAGATAGCATCATGTACTACAAGATCGCTAAGGAGATGTGGGACTCTTTACATGATATGTATTCTCACAAAGAGAATTCCAGCAAGGTCTTTGAGATACCTCATGAGGTTGGTAGTTTGAAGCGGGAGGGCTAGTTCATGTCTCAGTGTCATGCTACTCTGAAGGGGCTCTTGGAGAAGTATAATGCATGCAGACTCGTCTGCACTTGTGCTGCACAGAGGGCATACACGAGAGTGTTATAGTATCATTTTATGTTGTTTTATCCTATTTCACTATTTCCTTTTCCCTTGGGGCCTCCTTTGTATTTTGCCCACACCTCTTCGTCTATATAAGGAGGTGTGGGGTTTTCTTGGAATATCATCTTGCACACTTACATCGACTTGGTATCAGAGTGACGGTCCTGGAGCAGAGCTCTCGGTATCCCACCCGAAAAGCCACTGCAACCCTAATCCACCGAAATCCTCTCTCTCTCTCCTGAGCAGTGGCGCTATTCCCGCCGTAGAGGTGGAGTAGCAGTGCATCTGAGCAAAGCAAGTGACGTACCTGAGGCGCGGCCTCTCTCTTTAGAGCGGTACAATGCTATTATTCTCGTTGTAGAGGCGGAGCAACGACTGATCATAGAGGAGCGAGTGACGCATTGGAGTGGTGGCGTCGTAGAACCGATTAGCGGCCCGAGCATCGACGGTAGCACGCGAGCGGCGGCGCTGCATAACTGATTAGCGGCGCAGCAGCCTCTGAGGCAGCACAACGACGGTTTGTAGGTCCGCGGCGTGTAGGCCTAAGCCAGAACATCGGCGCAGCAGTCTCTGAGGAGGTGTGGTGGCGGTCTTCAAGGCCGATAGTGGTTCTGCAGGGCAGGTGAGCTACAGGACCGGTGACGGTCTGAGGCTGTAGGGGTGTTGGTGACCCTGATCTAGGGTCGCACTTCTTGTAGCTGTAGCTAGAAAGACCTAGGTTCTCTTGGGGCCATCTTAGGTGCCTTCCCCCGCACCTTTGCTAGGCCTACATCTGTCCAAGGGGGCCTTTTATTCATCTTGCAGATCTGAAAGTTCTGATTCAGATCTGATCTGCCTATGAAGTTATCTATTTGTGGTGATTTCTCTTCCTGTTTTGGCTTCATGGCTGCCACTTCAAAGTCCGAAGTGCCGTCTGAGAGTTTGACGGATCATCGGAATATCAAAAATCTGTTCTTTGTTCCCATCACGAAACTCGATGAGACCAAGGTTTTAAATATCGATTTTTGTGTCGTATTGACAAGTTGGAAAAGGGATATATTGGGTATATATCACTGATATCGGTGAATTTTGGGGAAATTGCTCAAAAAGGCCCAGTAGGTCCTAAAATGTCACAAATTTGATGAAAATTAATATTTTAATAATTAGTACATCATAAAGAAATGCCTAGAAGATGAAAATAATAAATTTTGAATGAAAACATAATAGAAATACAATAGTCGCATATTGACAAAGTCATATATTGAAAAGAAACTATACATAACATGATAATAATTGAAAAATATTCAGGTAATGCTACTCACTAGAGGAAATGAAGTATCAATAGTGTCAGAGGATCGGTAGATCACACCAAGCATGGAAGCATCGGTTAATGCCACCAAATCAATACTAGGTTGAGCATTGACCTAGTTCGATACCTCTCCTCCAATTATCTTCCTCTATTTGTAATCCTCTAACATATTCATAGTATGACTCCCACGCCATGTAGTTGTATCGAGTATTGTATTCATTGATGTATCGTTGATAGTCTTCATCACTACAATACAAAGGTTTTCCAAGAAGTGAATATCAACTGTGACTGTCGAACGAGCTGCTCCTGCTTCTAGTTCTAGATCTACCCTGAGTAGACTTATCACAATATCCTCTTGAATATGTGGATCCTAGAACCACCTCGTTTTAATATAGAACCTATCGATTCAAAAGGTTCACGCTGTCCTATTGATGATCTTCGTGGTGATTGAGGATGAAGTGGTGCAGCAGGGTGGGAAGGTTGATAAAAAAAAATGGCTGAGGACCTTGAGATGCAAAATACTTAGGGAATGTCCTATAACCATAACTTCCAGATGTAGGATCACTTTGGGTAGTATTACTTTGGTGACGACCATCATACTCATAGGAGGAACTATAATAAGATGGAGGGTTAGTGTAGCTGGGGAAGTGATTAGATGAACTTTGCACCTCATCGTACGGTTGGTACTCAGGGCTGGTGTAATGAGGTATGTAGCCACTATAGTAACTTGATTATCCTGGGTCACCTCCAAATATTGATTCCACTACCAGATTATGGGTTCCCATTGATGAACTTAAATCATTTATGGACATCATAGAATGCCTGAGGCATACCCATACCTTGTCCCTAAGTTATAGTCACAAGGCACGGGGTTTCCATATATATTTGTATATTTTTGCATTTATTCATGTTGGGCATCCTCTCTACTGGGGCCTTGATATCTCTCATCTCCATCACTACTTTTTGCCTGTTGCTTGTAAACCATCACTACATCATCATCATCGTCATCATCATTTTGTGTTCCTCTTAAAGGTGGTGAATCCTACGTCCATGTGAGTTGTGTCCATATAAGTCGCACAGGGCAAGGGAGAAGAAAAGAATTGAAAAGAATGCGTGTTCATGTGAGTTGCACAAGCATACAAAGCTATGTGACCTACATATCCCCCATATCGGTCACGTGTCACCCTTTAAGGGAAAAATTGAATTGTAGTTCTTCATTTTTGGAGATATATCACCGATATCCCTCGATATATCAGCGATATATACCCGGTATATCCCTGATATCAGGGAAAAAGATATGGTACGTGATATTGATATGCTTCAACTTGTCGATATCGATATATCTGTGATATATCGTTGATACATTGTTGATATGTCGGGCCTTGGATGAGATTGACTACGCCCATTGGTCGCAGACGTTCCTCATGACAGTTGAGGGTCATGATAAGGAACATATTATCTTGGAGCCAGAGCCAACAAAGAAAACTGAAAAATACGCCACTTGGAAGTGTGACAATGCTATGGTGAGAGCATGGATTACTAATGCCATCTCACATTGGAGATGGGATAATGTATTTCAGGATTGTAAGAGAGATGTGGAACTCTTTTCATGATACATACTCCCATTAGAAGAAGTTGAGCAAGGTGTTCTAGGTCACTCATGACACCTTCTCGTAGAAGCATGATGGATTGACACTGGCATAGTATTATGCTAGGATGAAGGGGCTGTTGGAGAACTACAATTCCTGCAGGCCAGTGTGCACATGCGCAACATAGAGGGAGCATCACAAGGAGTTTTCAGTGCTAAAGTTCCTGTCTGGTCTAAGTTCTCAGTATGAATCTGCACGGGATCAGATGCTCACTTTCACGGAGCTTCGTACTCTGGAGGAGGCTTACTGTAGGATTAGTAGATTGCCCACTAAATCTACTGATCCTGAGGTGACGAGCCAGACTTCAACCTTTGCTATTGGTACTGGACGTGGTGGACATGGAGTTCCATCCACTCGTGGGCCTGGGCATGGGCGGGGTCGGGGACAGCCTAGCAAACCATTACCCACTTGCACTTACTGTGGATGGATTGGTCACGTGGAGGCTAATTGCTAGACCAAGCATGGTCATCCTCTCGTGGCGAATCAAGTTGCTTCGACCCTAGAGATGGAGTCTGACATGGTGCCTAGGTCAGAGTTTGAGGCTCTTTCCTAGAGACTGGCTCAGGTGACTCAGTAGACTCCATCCACTTCTGATGCTGCTGTAGTTGCCTCCTCAGGTATGGAATATGCTTCTAGTATTTCTGCTTTTCCCCACAGCAACAGAACTGCATGATTAATTGATTCTGGAGCCTTCTAGCACTTGAGTGGAGATTAGAGTTGATTTAGACAGATACAGGTAGCTCCTTCTGGTAGAACTGTGCAGGTAACTGATGGTCATCATTTTAGAGTAGATGGACAGGAGGAGGTGTCTCTCTCGTCTACTCTACAGTTACCTCGAGTATTGTTTGCACCAGAATTTTTTGTCTTTTATCTGTGAGTAGAACTACTAAAGACCTCAACTGTCGTGTTATATTTGATGATGTGGGTTACATGTTACAGGACAGGTTCACGGGGAGGATGATTGGTGGCAGACATGAAGAGGGAGGTCTACCGCCTAGTCCAGACCGATACTAAGGCTTCATGTCAAGGTGAGTTTAGTTTTGCTGTAGGGTTTGCACTGCAGTGGCACTGCCATCTTGGACACATGCCTCTAGGCAGGATTCGTCGGATTTTCTGCCACGTCTCTCCGGCCACTGAGATTACCTGTGATGTGTGTTAGCTTAGGGAGCATCACTGGGCTTCATTTCCTGCGAGTTCCTCCACTATAGTTTCTGCGTTTCAGCTAATTCACATGGACATTTGGGTTCCAAGTTAGGGTCATAGATATTACTTAGTTATTGTAGATTTCTTTTCATGCATGTCATGGTTGTTTTAACTAAAGAATAAGTCAGGTGTTGGTAATGTTATTCAGAATTTTATTCTTGAAATAAAAACGTAGTTTTCTACCATTGTGAAATGTGTGCACTCAAATAATGCATTGGAGTTTTGTACTTCTAGATTACATGATTTTTACAAATTACATGGTTTTATAGAGCAGACTTCATGTCCTTATACATCCCAACAGAATGGGATAGCAGAGTGGAAACATAAACATCTCCCAGATGTTGCTTGGATATTGATGATACATCATAATGTTCCTTAGATTTATTGGGGCGATGCATGTCTTGCTGTTTGCTATTTGGTCAACAGAATGCTATTTGTTCCTTAGATCCTGTGGCAGATCTTGTATCCAGATAGAGTTATTTCATGTGCCACCTCGCATTTTTGGTTGTGTTGCTTTTGTCCACATTAATGGACGTAGCCGGGGCAAGTTAGCACCACGAGCAGTGAAGTGTGTGTTTCTGGGTTACAATTCTACCCAGAAAGGGTATAGATGTTATGATTTGTTGGGTAGACATCATGTTAGTGCAGATGTCACCTTTCATGAGGTTGTACTCTATTTGTCCTTCACAGCTCAGCAGATGCACACTATTCTTGATGTAGCTCTAGTTCAGATGGCACCAATGCAAGTTCTTGCTATATAGTTTGGAGATTTTTCTTCATGTCAGCTACCTATGAATAGAGATAGTAGATTCAAGGGGCAACCATTTGTGTATAATCTCCCAGTAACTTATAGACCACGGGTCACAGTATCCCCCCCCTCGTCCACCTCAACACCATCATCCTCCCCCACACAGGTATGTGTTGATGACACTGATATGCCTGTGCGTAATGCTTCTCACAGGGACAATGAGCAAGAGTCTACTGCTGTAGCAGTGGAGCAAGGAGTTACTGATGTTCTAGATGAGACTATTGAGGACAGCGAGTTGTCGATTGCCATTCGCAAGGTGCCCCAGAGTTGTGCTCAGTACATGATCATAGGTGGCTGTGTTAGTGATGGACTGTGTTCTTAGTTTACTGCTTTTATTTCTGTTGTTTCTGCATCCAGGCTACCCACCTCTTATCAGTAGGCCATGCTTCATCCTAAGTGGCTTTAGGCCATGGAGGAGATGGCTGCTTTACGTTTGTAAGGAATAAAGGAGCTTACGACGAGACCACCTACTGCACATGTGGTGGGATGTAAATGGGTCTTTGCCCTAAAATATAACGTTGATGGGTCCATTTCTAGGCATAAGGCTCGATTGGTGGCCAAAGTGTTTACCTAGACTTATGGGATAGACTTCTTTGATACATTCTCACCGGTGGCATGACTTCCGACAGTTAGGATTCTCTTGTCCGTTGCAGCAGATAGAGATTGGGAGTTACATCAGTTAGATGTAAAGAATGCATTTTTATATGGTACCCTTCAGGAAGAAGTCTATATGCAGTAGCCCCCCAGATTTGAGGCTGAGGGAGAGTGTTTGTGTAGGGAGGAAGGCAATCTATAGGCTCAAGCAGAGTCCTCGTGCTTGGTTCTACAGACTGTTAGAGGTAGTGGAAGGACTAGGCATGGTAAGGTCTACTTTAGATCATTTTTTGTGTGTCAGGAGAATTGACAAGGGAGTTGTGGTACTTCTGGTGTATGTTGATGATTTAATCATTATAGGAGATGATATAGCAGGGATTGTACATGTTAAGAAGGAATTGGCATCGCAGTTTGTTATGGACTTAGGTCCTCTACGATATTTTTTGGGCAATGAAGGGGCACGAGGGAAAGAAGGAATTATTGCTAGTCAGAGGAAATATGCACTTGATGTTCTATAGGAGACTAGCCTGTTCGGGGCAAAGGCAGCAAATGTTCCCATGGACCCCGAAGTCCATCTGTATGACACTGAGGCACAATAGGTGGAGAGTAGGAGCTACAGACAGCTGGTTGGTCAGTTGTTGTACTTGACCATTGCTAGGCCAGACATCTCCTTTGTCGTGGGGAGGTTGAGCCAGTTTATGGAAAAGCCCACGAAGCAACATTGGGATGTTGCTATGCAGGTGCTTAGATATCTGAAGAAAGTACCTGGTCGAGGGCTATTGTTCAAAAAGGGGTATCCTATCACAGTTAAAGGATATTTAGATGCTGATTATGCTGGCATCTTACTGATAGGAAGTCTACTACCAGTTTTTGAACCTTTGTTGCTGGGAATGTAGTCACTTGGAGAAGCAAGAAGCAGACTGTAGTGTCGAGATTAAGTGTAGAGTCAGAGTATGGTGCCATGGCACAAACTGTTGCACAGATGATGTGGGTTAGCTCTATCCTGACAAATTTGTTTGTTCAGATAAAGGAACCTATGGAGATGAGGTGTGGCAACCTGGCTGCCACTTACATTGCTAGTAATCCCATTTTTATGAGTGCACGAAACATGCGGAGATAGATTGCTACTATACACGTGATCTCGTCCAGAGGGGCATCATCTACATTATTCCTGTCTCAGAGGACAAGACTGCAGATGTCTTCACCAAGCCACTTGGCTGGACTGTTGTTGTGACAAGCTGAGCATGATTGACATTTATGTTCCAACTTGAGGGGGAGTGTCATAGTACCATTTTATGTTGTTTTATCCTATTTCACTATTTCCTTTTCCCTCTAGTCCTCTGTATTTTGCCCACACCTGTTTTATCTAAGGAGGTGTGTGGTTTCCTTGGAATAACATCTTGCACACTTACACCGACTGAGAGAGTTTGCAGTGTTGCAGTTCCTTGATAGACTTGGGATTGAGTATGAGGTTGCTAGGTCATAGATTTTGACGCTCTCTGAGCTTCCATCTTTTGAGGAGGCATACTGTTGGATGAGTAGAGTGGTCGTGAAGCTATCCACCCCAGATGTTGGGCAGAGCTTCGCTCTCTTAGCTACTGGTGGACATGGTATTTCATCTACAAGGGGAGAGGGCGTGATCGAGGTCAATTTGGTAGACCTCGGATCATATGCTCTCATTGTGGCAAGGTTGGACATGTCGAGGCTTCGTGCTGGTCTAATCGTGGTAGACCTTCCATGGTTAACCAAGTCCTTTCTTTAAACGGGTTGAGTGATATTGTATTACTTGCAGACTATGATGCAGTGGTGCAGTGTCTTGCCCAATTGACACAAGAGCCTACTTCTTCCATAGATATTGCTGCTTTTGCCTCCTCAGGTAGTGTTCTACCTTGAGTTCCAACAGTGAACTTTCTGGTGGCACTTTGTGGCTAGTAGATTCAGGAGCATCCTGTCATCTTAATGGAGATCAGAGTTATTTTCAGCATCTGTTCCTCCTGGTAGGACTGTTCAGGTGGCTGATGGCAAGCATTCCAGGATTGATGGTCGAGATCTTGTTACTCCATCACTGAGATTGCTAGATGTTTTATTTGTTCTTGATTTTCCTATTAGCCTTTTATCAGCCAACAGGATTACAAAAGATTTACATTGTCGTTCCATCTTTGACGAATTGGGTTGTACTTTTCAGGACAAGCTCACGAGGAGGGCGATTGGTGATGGACATGAGGAGGGGGTGTGTATCGCATGATCCAGACACCTTTTGCTGCTGCATGTCAGGGAGAAGTTGGTTTTAGTACTGATACAACTCTTCAGTTGCATTGTCGACTCAGACATCCTTCGCTGGACCGGCTGAGACGTGTCATTTCCTATATTTCGCCTACTACTGAGATTTATTCTTATGCTTGCCAACTGGGGAAGCATCATTGCTCTAGTTTTACTGTTAGTTCCTTCCAGAGTTCTACTTCCTATTTTGATCTATTGCATATGGACGTTTGGGGTCTAAGTAGAGTTTCAGATAGATTGGGTCATTGTTATTTTTTGCTTATGTGGATGATTACCCTCGCATGTCTTAGTTCTTGTTACAGAATAAGTTTGATGTAGGCTCAGTGGTTGAAACTTTTATCATGCAAATAAAGATCCAATTTTCTTTTATTGTTAAGATTGTTCGTTCTGATAAAGCACTTGCATTGTACGCAGCAAAGTTGGCTGCTTTCTATAGGTCCATTGGTATTATTCATTAGACCTCTTGCCCCATACATCACATTAAAAATGGGGTAGTCGAGAGGAAACATCGTTATATATTGGATGTGGCCAGGACATTACTTATTCATCATAATGTACCACAGATGTATTGGGGAGATGCAATATTTATTGCCTGCAACTTGATTAACAAGTTGCCTAATTTGGTAATACAGGAGTAGGCTCCCTAGCAAGTTCTTCATCCAAATAAGGGGCTATTTCGTGTAACGCCATGGGTGTTTGGTTGTGTAGCATTCATTCATATTTTGGGACCAGGTAGGGACAAGCTTGCCCTTAGAGCTTGTATTTGTGGGGCATAGCAGTACTCAAAGGGGTACATGTGTTATGATCCACTGGGTAAGAAGCACTATGTAAGCGCTGATGTTATATTTTATGAGCTAGTTCCATACTTCTCCACTGCTAGCCATTAGCTGTCATTTCAAGGGACTCCTGCTCCTATGCTTGTGCCATTTGTCCCTTTTGAATAGATACTAGGTACTCACAACCCAAACACCACTACTACAGAGGATAGCAGCGTATGACACATAGAGCCTACTCATGTATACAGATTATAGGCAACATGCATGGTGTCAACTACACACCACCTCACCATGCCAGCCACCTCGCTCCTTCCCAGGTCAAATATGTGTTGCTATTGACATGACTTGTGCTAATGGTGATTGTGTAGGTTCATCAGATTCTTCTGGCTAGACTTCTAGGGAAGATGTTTCGCATAATACACTGCAGGAGACCGAGGTGGAGGATCTTGACCTTTCAATTGCTATTCGGAAAGCACCTCGTAGTTCTGCTCACTACTAGGTTGCTAGGGTAGTACCTACTGCCAATCTTGGGAAGTCATTTGCTATGTTTATTGTTGTGCTATCAGCTACACGTATTCCCACTACATATTAGCAAGCCGTGCTTGATCCAAAGTGGCTTTAAGCCATGGAGGAAGAGATGGCTGCCTTACATTCATGTTGGACATGGGAGCTTACAAATCTTCGTAGTGATGCCAAGGTGGTAGGATGCCGTTGGGTCTTTACACGGAAGTATAACCTAGCTGGGTCCATTTCTTGCTACAAAGCTTGATTGGTTGCAAAGGGATTCACCCAAATATATAAGGTTGATTTCTTTGACATATTCTCTAGTGACAAGGCTTCCTACAGTTCGCATTCTTCTTTTTTGTGGCTGCACACTGTGACTCATCGTTGCATCAGCTAGATGTGAATAACACCTTTCTCTATCTTGATCTTCAAGAGGACGTCTACATGCAGCAATCTGCTAGTTTTGAGACTCATGGGGGGTGTTTATGTAGGCTGAAGAAGGTTATCTATGGCCTAAAGCAGAGTCCACGTGTGTGGTTCAAGAAATTATCTGAGGAAGTACAAGCTATGGGACTCTTGAGATCTTTTACAAACCACTCTCTCTTTGTTAGGAAGAGCAAGGGAGGAGTTGTAGTTCTTGTTTATGTTGATGATCTTATCCTTATTGGTGATGATGAATCATTTGTAATGGTCCTGGGTGAGTTGAGATATATTTTGGGATTAGGAAAGTATCTTTAATGTCCAGTTGTAGTGGACAGTCTCGCTAAACAACCACAAAGAAAATATTCTAGACAGTTGATAGGCATAGTATTGGGGAGGTGTCAAAGAAGTTAACCTCGTATGTCTGCGTAAAGTCTTTGGCAACTAGGCGGGCCTTGTAGTGGGCAACAATATCACCTGGATTGTACTTGATAGCAAATACTCACAACCAACCACAGTGGCTCCTAGAGGGAGTTTTGGAAGGTCCTAGGTATGGCGAGATATTAGGGTAGACATCTTATCCTCTATGGCTTACTGCCATTTTGGATCAAGAAGAGGTTGCTCATGTGAAGTGGGAATCTGAGTAGCAAATAGGGAACTGCAAAACTGTCTGTCTCGAGACATGCTATAGAGACTAGGTTGGAAAGTGGATGCCTGGAGTAGCTCTCGGGAACCTTCTACAATACAATGAGTAGTTCCAGATTTGTGGATAGCTATGGCTGGATATTAAAGATGGCATTGGATGTGGAGCACTATCATCCTCCTGTTGAGTATGTGGAGCATCACTAGTCACCACATCGTTAAATTGTAAAATGTCTATGTTGACCTGTGGTTAGGGGTGTAAACGAATAGAACCTGAGCGAACCTACCTAGGTTTGGTTTAGTTTGATAACATTTTTTTAAGATTCGGGTTCGATTTGAGTTCGATAAGAAAAAGTATGCGTGACGTTTGCTTCGATTAATTTTTGTCATAGAAGGCTTGGTTTGCTTACAGATTGTTCAAGTGTAAAGTTTGGAGTGTTGTTAATTTAGGTTTGATTGTTTTAGGGTTCGTTTAAAAGTTTGTTTATGATTTCTTTAAAGTATAATGCTTTGTTATAAATGCAAACATGATAAATCATTATTAAAAAAATAGAACTTGGAGCAAAACATTCAAAAACATACAAATTACATTATAAACAATTCAAGGCATGTTTCTCAAAAGAAAAATATAAATAAATATATCTTTCAACTTTATCATTCTCCCTCCCCTTTACACACCCTTTTGGTTTGTACTTTCAATTATGGAGCATCGATGTATTAAATGGTATCCATGTTTTTTAGTTATAAAATACTAGTGCGCTTTATAAGCCTACTATATAAATAAATAGCATTAGTTCTTTTCAAGACATTAATGCTATATATTTTGAGATTTTGTGTGTATATATGTGTGTATTGAATCTCTAATGAATTGTACCTAAATGAATCTACCTTGTTCAGGTCTGATTCGTTTAACTAATCGAGCTTAAAATTAAGTTTAGGTTCGATTCATTTATTTATGAATCACTTTTGGCGGATTGAATCTAAATGAATATCGAACCTGAAATTATTTTGACAGCCCTACCTGTGGTGGGGTTGGCATTGAAAGGGGAGGACGGAGTTTGTACACGAGCGGAGGATCATGAAACTTGACTAGCTTAGAGACAAGAATAGCCTCCAAATGAGTAGAGGAATAGGCATAGGATCCATGTCAGGAATATAATGAACTTGTCTCCCAATTGCAGTGAAGGTATAGACTAATGGAAAGTCAAATCCGCATTAACATTATGATGTCGACGAATGAGATCATAACAATGATACCTCTTTTAGGTACATATCCTAAAAAGACATTGTTGATAGATCAGGGGGTTAACTTGTCATGACCAGGAGCAGAGAGGTCGACAAAGGCAATACACCTAAAGACATGGGGTAACATATGAAACTTCTTGTCTTGATACAAGATCTGTATGGGAATTTGCTTTTGTATAGTAGAGGAGGGCATGCAAATGACGAGATAACAAGTTAAAACTGCGTCACCCCAGTAAGTAGAAGGCACACTGTTATGGATTAGTAGAGTTCTAACAATGTCCAAGAGATGGTATGCTTTTGCTTTGCAACTCCATTCTGGTGAGATGCATGGGGATCAAGGTTTTAAAAAACGCGAGGTGGTACTAAGGCAGTTTGCCTTCATTGAGGGGAGGCGTAAGCCTCAAGGTGTTCAAGGTGTAACCTCAGTCTTTGGTTGAAAAATAAGAAAAAATGACACAAATATATCCTGTTAAGTGCTAATAATGAAAAAATAATGTAAAAATATACTTTCATGCTATTTTTGCTCTATCACAGCATTTAAATATATCCATTACTAAATATTATTATTGTACAGCATGCACACAATATTTAGATATAAAATAATATAACAAGATGTGAATATGCATAAGTACCACACAATATGTAAACTCTTCAAACCAAAATACTAGTCACATAATAGTACTAAAAAAGTTAAAATAATAATAAAAAATATTTTTTGGGAGAATAATAATAATAAACAAGTAGCAACAAGATTTTAAGTAAGCAATCACCACATAGCCTATTAAAAAAACCAATTCAGTAATTACATAACATGTAAACTAACCATATAAAACATTATTCAAACATACTTCAACATAATTGAACAATAAAATAAAGGTATAAATAACAAGAAAAAATGCAATGTGTAACTCAAGCGGTTGAGACTCTTACCAAGAACAACAAGAAGTGAGGTTGAGACTTGAAAGGGGAAGGGGGCAATGATGATTGGCAGTGGAAAGGGGACAAACTGGTAAGGGGTGGTATGTAGGGGAGCTGACCGGCAACTGGCAATGCAACAATAGCTATTAGCAATGGTAATGGAGTCTCAAGATGGAGAATAACTTGCAATAGCTAAGGGCGATGTGTTTTATAGGGCTTGAGAGGCTAGGGCCATTGTTTGGGGTTAAGCGATGGTATAGGATTTCAGAAAAGAGTTTTATTTGGTTTGTTAGGTCATATGTAACTCACATGACTTTCGAATGTGAACTTTAGATTGAGTCTATAGCCTCGGTTCTACCTTGCCGTGTTACCGCCTTAGCTCCACCTCGACAAATCGAGGTGCACGCCTCACATTGCATCCTTGAGGCTGTATCCTCGAGGCAATTTTCTTCAGCCTTGCCTCAAGGCTAGTTTTTAAAAAGCATGATGGGGACAAGTTGTCTAATGTATAATGTCTTGTGAGTTGTAGAAATCACACAAATACCAAGGATTAAATTTCTAACCATTGTCGGAGCGAACAACTTTAACAGTGGCATCAAATTAAGTATTTATTTCTAAGATAAAATTTTGAAGAATGGAATTGACATCAAACTTCTGCTTCGAAAGAAAAAGCCAAGACAATCTTGAAAAATCATCTACAATAACAAGATAATACTGGTAACCCTAGACATCAACATGGGCCAACTTAAATAACATCTGTGACCTAGGACTTTGAATAGTAGGATAAGTACTTCGTCCAAGCTGACAAGCATCACAATTGATGACAACGGTAAGGGATATTTGTGGAATGACACGATGGAGCTTGCCCAGAGATAGGTGGCCCAAACGAAGATGCCATCGAAAAGGAGATCCAACAACTGAAGTGACTCTACTAAAACTTGTCGCAGCAAAAGGAGACTGGAACAAGCAATAGACTCCCCCCTTCACAGTTGCCAGCAATCGTCCTCCTTGCTAGTATATCCTAGAAAGTATATGTAACGTGAAATATGACTCGGCAGTTCAACACTTTAGTGATTCTATTAATTGAAAGCAAACTGATTAGAAAACCAGGAACAAGCAAAACATCAATCTCTTATTGGGGGCAACAGTAACATCCCCATGACCAGTATTGGGAGAATACCTCCTAGCTGCTCTCTGTACGGCACGTCTAGGGGGAACTGAGCAAAAGAGGAGGGGTGTGTTGTCTATATGTGACTAGTAGCTAGTAAGTTTTTCCTTTGAATTTAGTTTGTCTCTGAATCTATGGGCAAAGAGGAAGGAGACCTCTCATCTAGGGTAGTACCCATTGGAACAGGTAGTATAGCCACTGGTAGCCTGGTGCACACTCTTCCTCAGCAACCAACTATCGTGCAACAGGTGAAAAATGACACTGTCTCATGAAATGTGACATCTGCAGTCATATAGTGTGTTTGTTGAATTGGATCAAAACATCTATACCCTTTTTGAATACGAGAGTATCCAAGGAAGACACATTTTATAGCTTTGGGTGCTAGTTTGTCTCTCCCAGGTCCCAAAATATGAATGAAAGCCACACATCCAAATCTTTTAGGTGGCACCTGGAATAGTTCCTGATTGGGATACAACACATTCCAGGGTGCTTGTTTGTGTAAAGCTGACGAGGGTAATCTATTAATAAGATAACAGGCAGTGAGCACTGCATCACCCCAGTACTGAATAACCAAGGTCCTAGAAACATCCAGAATGTCTGTTTCCTCTCTGCCACACCATTTTGCTAAGAGGTGTGAGGGTAAGAGGTCCGGTGAATAATCCCACATGCTCTATAAAACTTAGTTAGTTGCTTGGTGCAAAATTCTAAAACATTATTAGATTGCTAACATCATACTTGTTTTCCATAAAAAATAACCATCGCAATCTTAAAAAGTCATCAATAGCAACAAGATAATGTCTATGGCCCTGCCTATCAGGAATATGGCTAGGGCCCCATACATCAATGTGAAATAACTCAAAATAAGACAAAGTCCTCAATCTAGAAGAAGCAGGTAATGAAGATTTGTGGTGCATTCCAAGCTAGAAGGCATCATAATGAAGTTGTATGGTTAGAGACAAGTGCGGGATGATGTGGCGAAGTCGGTCTAGAGGATGACCCAGACGTCCTTGCCACTGCACAACACTCCCAGAAGCAAAATCACTCTGACATGCAGCAACAAGGGGACTCTAAGTAAGCCTATACACACCCCTCTTCATGTCCGCCACTAATCATTCTCCCCATCAGGCAGTCTTGAAAAGTGCAACCAAGTTCATAAAAAATGACTCTAAAATTTAGTTGCTTCGTAATTGTACTAACTGAGAGAATGTTCATTGACAAACCAAGAACAAAAAGAACATCAGCTAGCTACATAGAGGGGGTGAAAGCCACCTCCCCCTGACCATTGATGGGGGCACATCTCCCATCAGCAAGCTACATCGTATGTCCCTCGGGTATGGAACGAAATCTCCTTAAACATCTTTGGTCTCCAGACAAATGATGTGAGGCACCTGAATCTACGAGCCAAGACTGATTTGTACCTGATGTATAGTTGGCAAAAGCGGTGGTTTGTGAAGTCTGTGGTGGCTCCTGTGTAAGCTGGGCTAGACGCTGGGCCAATGCCTCATACTCAGAACAAGAAACAATACTAGACGTGTCCTAAAAAGCAACATCAACCTGATTGGCCATTGGAGGTTACCCATGTTTGGTTGAACAATGGGCCTCTGCATGTCCAATCTTCCCACAAAAGGGACAAGTGCGGTGAGATCTCCCAGCACCTCCTCGTGCTCTACCACGACCTCTAGGAGATGGCATACCTCTACCTCCTCGTGCTCCCACGGCAGCGAAGGTGGATGCCTAACCAGGAGTATCAACAATTTGAGGTCTGGAAACTCAATTCTACTCAAGCGATTGTATACCTCCTCTAAAGGTGGAAGCTCTGCCAAGGCCGATATCTAGGATCGTACAACAACATATTCTGAACCTAGGTTAAATAGAAACAAGTGCACTGCAAACTCCTTATTGTATTCCTATGTCTTGCACGTTCACATTGGGTGACAAGCACCATATTTCTCCAGAAGCCCCTTTAGGGTAGAATAATATTGAGACAACGTATGACCTTGCTTCGATTCAAACATGTCACAATGAATATGGAAAACACGGGAGGAATTCTTCTCTAGAGGTATCTTTGAGACTATCCCACATCTATTTAGTGGTCTTGTAATATATTATTTCATCTCTAATGCGAGATATAACACTATTCATCAACCAGGACCGTACGATTCCATTGTCCTTTTTCCAAGTAGCATATTTCCTAGTTCTCTCTGTTAACTCTGGCTCAAGCAACAAATGTTCCTTATATGACCCTCCATAGTCATAAGGAACATTTGAGACCACCGTGGGTAATTGGTCTCGTCCAATCTCATAATAGGCACAAAGAATGGATTTTCGTAGATTCTGCTCTGCCTAGAGTCACCTCTGACTCAGATGAGGTCGCCATATCAACCCAAACACAGAGAAAACAACAACGAACAACTGTGATGCAGTTTCAAATCATAACTCCCATCAATTGATAAAAAAACCCAAAATAGAGGGAAAGCACCATCTACAGAAAATCCTTAGCTATCTCTAATGTTTATAGCCCTTGTGACGATGGGTTACGGATGCCTTTCTAGGAGGAGTTGCAACAAGTTGCGTCATTTGTTGAGGGGATGCCGTGGATGATTTGTGGAGACTTTAATGCGACACTGTATGCAGAGGACAGACCTGACGGTAGGTATGATGCGGCTACTACTCAGTTTCAACAAGTGGTGCAAGAGTTAGAGTTGATAGACCTCCCTACTTTAGGAACACGCTTCAGTTGTAGAAATGGTAGGGGTGTGATGTCCTGTATTGACGTATTTCTCTGTAACATTTTGTTGGCTGATTTTTTTTAGATGGCAGACGTGGTGACTTGTGATAGATCATTTTTAGACCATACTCTTCTTTGGCGAAGTAATGAGGAGCGTAACTTCTCAACTTATTTTAAGTTTCACAAATCCTGGCTCAGGGAACCTGGTTTCAAGGAGTTGGTTTAAGATAAGTGGTCTACAACCCGTCCTCTACTTTTGCCATGTGTACCCTGGTTGCCAGGATTAGGGCAGTGAAGATGGCCATGATGGAGTTTAAACGTGATCTTAGAGCCCGCAGGGATGAAAGAAGGTTGCGCTTCAGGAGGTGGCTGCCTTGGATCAAAGGAGGGGGTGGCACTTTCAAAGGAGGAAAGCCAGGAGAGATAGAGATTCGAATCTATTGTGTCTGAAGAAGATCATGAAACGGAGATGGATTGGAGACAGAAGTCGAGACAGTTATGGCTTAAAGAAGGGGACGCTGATACCAGATTCTTTTATTTGTCAACTGACACCAGAAGAAGGAGAAATATGATTAATAGCCTGAAGGTGAGTGATGATGTTATTAGAAAAAGTGACCAAATTTGTAGTGCTTTTAAGAATTATTTTTAGGAGTTTACCAAAAGGCAACCGTGCGGTGATTGGTGATTGGCAAATCTGCAGTTGGATCAGATCAGTTGGATGAAGAAGAGGTTATGGGTGCCTTGTGTGGTATGAAGGCAGAAGGTTCCCTTCGTCCGGATGGCTTGCAAATTATTTTTTATATGAGTTTTGGGAGGTGGTTGGACTTAATATATTGGCTATGATTAAGGAGTTCTTTGATGGAAATGCATGTATTGAAAGGCTTAACAAAATTTACCTTTTTCTTCTACCAAAGAAATAAGTCGAGGTGGGAGACTTTAGGCATATTACATTATCGAACTCCATTTATCTTTTGGTTGCAAAAATTTAGCCAACCGTCTGGTTGTTCTTGAGATCATCTCGCTTGTTCAGTCGGCCTTTGTTATGGGGAGGTCACTACAGGATTCCTATGTGTTGGTAGAGGGATTTTTGGCTTCTTGTAAGAGGAGTTAGTCGAAGACGTTTGTGTGGAAGGTGGACTTCTCTAAGGTCTATGATTCCATCTCTCGGAACTATTTGTGGGACATTTTGAGGATAAGGGGGTTCCTAGATCGGTGGATAATGATGATGAAAAGATGCGTGACTGTCTCTTCTTTTTCTGTGTTGGTTAATGGATGAGCAAGTGGTTCTTGGACTCAGCCGTAGAGGGGTGTTTGACAAGGCTGCTCGTTAGCTCCGATGTTTAACATTGCAGTTGATACGCTTGCAAACATGGCTTTTAAAGCCTATGAAGGTGGCTTGTTTTCTGGTTTTGCTGCTAAGAAAGATTATAGGCTCATAACACCAATCTTGTAATATGCCGATGACATGACCTTCTTCATTGGGGGGGGCGGGGGGGGGGGGGGGGGAGGGGAATCATGTCTCCTCACTTGTGAGAATTTTTGCGAAAATTTCAGGTCTTAAAATTAATAGAAATAAGTCCACTCTGGTCCCTTTTGGCATGGAAAGGTTGGAGGAGATTGAGTTATCTGATATCTTGGAGACCAGGGTGGTTAGACTTTCTATTCGATATCTTAGGCTACTGATAAAGGGGAAGAGACTGAATTTGGCTGATTGGAAGTCACTTGTTGAGAGGCTATCGAAGAGATTGTCTTCTTGGAGTGGTAGACTCCTATCTAAAGGAGGATGTTTGGTTCTTAAATCGGTCCTCTCATCTATTCCGGTCTTCTTCATGTCAGTGTTTGCACCACCAAAGAAAATTCTGAAACATATTGATTTGATAAGAAAAAAGTTCTTTTGGAAAGGTGCGGATTTCGAGGGGAGATTTGCACAACTGATTCCTTGGGAAGATATTTGCAAGCCAAAAAAAGAAGGGGGCCTTGGCATTGGTAGGTTGGACTATTTCAACAAAGCGCTGTTGTTGAAGTGGGCGTGCAGATTGTTTTCTAATAAGCAAGATATGCTTACATCTACCTTGAAAGATGCCTATGCAGAAGACATGGATTTGAACCGGCGGGTTGCTCCTGTCAGTGGATCTTCAGCGTTTTGGCTTTCCATGCGTCCAATTTTGACAGAATTTTTAGATCATTTCAGGCAGTGTCTGGGGGATGGGTCGTCGTTTAAATTCTGGCTCGTTGATTGGTCTGGAAATGAGAAGTTTTTAGATCAGCATATTATGTACAAAAAGGCGTAGGTGACAGATCTGTGGGGCAGAGAGCACAATGCTTGGGACATCAGATTGCTAGAGGGTCTCTCTGATGCGATATGTTCTAAATTTCAATAACTGCTGGCTGTTGTGGAGGACTTCTCGCCATTAGCTGAACCTGACAGTATGCATTGGAAGCATGGAAATTTTTCTGTTAAGAATGCCTACAAGTTCCTGATTTCAAATGTGGCGCAGTTGACCCCCACAGAGGGTGATTTTACAAACTGATATGGAGTTGTAAGATCCCTCTCAAAATCAAGGTATTCCTTTGGTTCTTTAGAAGGAAGAGGTTGGTAACTAAAGTCTACAGAATCAAGTTGTGTCCTACCGGGGATACAACCTGCTCGTAATGTGGCCAGTTAGACCAGGATTTCCAACATCTGTTTTTCAAATGCAGCTTCTCTAAAGAGGTCTAGGATTAGTGTGATGTCCACACTGTTGACCATACTAGCTGTGAGGCATTCTAGACGACATTCAAGGACCATCTTCACCTTGATATGGCTGGCTAGTGCAAAACTTTTGCCATTCTCTGGGCTATCTGGTTGCGGCGGGAATAGTAAGGTTTTCAATAATGAGCAATGTTGGGTGTAGAGTGTGGTGAGAGAGGCTAACTAATTTTCCTCTTCTAATTTAATATATTGACAAGATGATTACCACGTACAGGTAATCTTCCTCCTTTTTCTTTAAAAAAAGATGGATGAAGATATGAGGCTTTTACTTTTTGGTTGTGCTTTCTTGAGGTGTTTGGGGATCAGTTCACTATGGGCACTTCTTATTTGTGACCTTTTGCCAGTTCTTTAGACAGATGATACATGGCAGAATCTGTCAATGGAAGAAAGCATTTGTAGTGCCTGTGGTTTTTCTGGAAACATATGTGGTTTCTGAGGAGAAAGTCTGTACTTTTTTTTTTTTTTTGAAAGGAGAAAGGCTGTACTATGAGAATGCTAGAATTGTGATGAATTTATCTAATTTGTGGCAGCTAGTCAAATAGCTTGTAATGATTTTTTGGTCAATCGATGTATAAGCGGATGTCTACTATCATGCAGTCATTGTTGAATAATAAAATAAGAGAAATAAAATAGATAGGGCATCAAGTGCATCATAATGGAATGTTTAGATTTACATGGAAACTCCTATCACAAAGAACATGGAAAAACTATAGAGCTCCTATTGGCATTATCTTACAACATTGCTTCTCAAGGAACAAACAACTCAAGACGTTTCTTAGAGAGCGCTTTGGTAAAGGCATCTGCAACCTGATCTTCAGTAGTAATGTAAGGTGTGGTGATCTTGCTAGTGATAATAGCATCTCTGATAAAATAACAATCCACCTCTATGTGCTTGGTTCTCTAATGGAAGGCAGGATTATTGGCAATAAATGTTGTTGCCTTGTTATCACATTACATAGGAGTGGGATCAGAAACTGATACTCCCAAGTCACATAAGATAGATCTCACCCATAGGAGCTCACAAGTTGTATGGGCCATAGCCTTATACTGTGATTATGCATTGGATCTGGAAACGACATTCTGTTTCTTACTTCTCCATGTGATAAGGTTGTCACCCACATAGGTATAGTAGCTAGTAGTAGATCTCTTGTCTTCATGTGCTCTTGCATAGTCTACATCTGAATACTCCCAGACATTGAGATGGCCATGTTTCATAAATGATAGCCCTTTCCTAGGGGCTTGTTTGAGGTATCTTAGCACTTGACATACACCATCCTAGTGAACTTCTCTAGGGAACTACATAAATTGGTTTAGTCTCCCCACAACAAAGCAAATATTAGGTCGTGTGATAGTCAAATATAACAACTTTCCCACCATAGCATGTACTTG
This sequence comes from Thalassia testudinum, assembly GCA_037157565.1. Classification (NCBI taxonomy): domain Eukaryota; kingdom Viridiplantae; phylum Streptophyta; class Magnoliopsida; order Alismatales; family Hydrocharitaceae; genus Thalassia; species Thalassia testudinum. The sequence continues at coordinate 83,403,377 of JAZHRO010000024.1, forward strand.
GTAACATCCTTAAGCAAAGAACTCTCAGAATCTACAAGTGGCAATGCGTCCATAGGAATGTTGGTAGGCTTGCAACCTAACATCCTTGTCTCTTTTAACATGTCAAGAACATACCCTCGTTGTGACAATATTAAACCACAATCAACATGTACTTCAATGTTCAGAAAGTAGTTTATCATTCTCAGATCTTTAGTAACAAATTGAGAATGCAAGAACTTTTTGGTAGCCTCTTATCCCTTTTTCATCACTTCCCGTGAGTAGTATATTGTCTATATGCACGATAATGATAACAGATCCAGTAGCTCTATGCATCATAAAAACAGAGTGATCTGCAGTGGATCTAGTAAAGCCAAGCTCTTGCACAACTGTACTAAACGTTTCAAACCAGGCCCTTGGGCTCTGCAGGCTCTGCTTAAGGCCATAAATTGCCTTCTTCGACCTGCAGACTTTCCGACACTCCCCCTCAACCATGAAATTAAGGGGTTGGTGCATGTAGATCTCTTCTTCTAAATCACCATAATGGAAAGCATTTTTAATATTAAGCTGTGAAACCGACCATCCATTGTTGACTGCCACAGAGAAGTATCCTCATTGAATTGAATTTGGCTATTGGAGAAAAGTTCTCAAAATAGTCAACTCCAATGGTTTGTGTGTAACCTTTAGCAATCAAGCATGCTTTGTATCTTTCTACTGTACCATCTAGGCGGCATTTCAGGGTGAACACCCACTTACACCCCACAACAGCAGCACCCGACGGTAGATCAACAAGTTCCCAGGTACCGTTGGACTGAAGAGAAATCATCTCCTCCTCCATGGCCAAGGTCCAGGAAGGGTTCTGAGACGCCTCAACATGGTTTCTGGGGATATTTCTGCTGTAAACTGCAAGAGATAGAAACCTCCCTACTGCAGGTAAATGATCAAGTGACATAATTAGGAACATAATATTTAGCACAAGATCGTTGTGGCTTCCTCTGAGCAATAGGAAGATTTACATTAGGTACCTTTGGTAGTGTAAAATCTGGACCTCCATTTGAATTAGCAGTAACAACAGAGGACTGAGTAGGAATAGTAGAAAGTGGTTTCTTCACCTGTAGAGTTGTAGGAGGTCTTCATTGAAAATGTTGAGGGTAGGTATCTGAAATAGGCACCTCAGGATGTCTAGGATAGGCAATAGGAGGGACATCATGAGATGGAGGTGGCTCAGAGGGACTTGAAGGTGCAACAATAGCCATAGGCAAGGGAACATCCTATGAGACACTAGGAGACTGTCCTGTAGCAGAATAGTAGGGCACATCCTCAGAAAAAGTCACATCCTTACATAAAACCAATGTGAGAGAGGGCTAAAACATCTATACCCCTTTTGGGTTCTAAAATAACCCACAAAAATATACTTGACAAATCTAAGAGCAATCTTGTCCACTTTAAATAAATGAAGAAAGAACACACATCCAAATACCTTAGGAGGTAAAGAAAATAGTTCCTCATCAGGAAATAAAACAGAGTAGGGAGCTTTCCCACCAAGAACAGAAGACACTCGATTAATAAAAAAAGCAACTATAAGCATAGCATTTGACCAGAAGGTAGCAGGTACATGCATCTAGAACATAATTGTGCGGGCAAAGTCGAGAAGATGTCTCAACTTGCATTCAACCACCTTATGTTGTTGGGATGTATGAACACAAGATGTCTAATGTATAATACCATGAGATTTTAAAAAATGAGTCAACGTAGAATTCACAAACTCATGCCCATTATCAGTCTAAAACATACGGATGGTAGTAGAAAACTGAGTCTTTATTTCATTCACAAAATTTATAATAAGTGCAGGAGTTTCAGATTTTTCTTTCATCATAAAGACCCAACAGACACGGGTATAATCATCTACAAGAACAAAAAAATACCAAAATCTCCGACTCCTGACTCGACATGAGTCCTGCTGATTAACATGAATAAAAGAGAAAGCGAACTTAGTTCTTTTATTACCACTAGGAAAGGAAACTCTATGATGCTTGCTAAGTTGACAAGCATCACGAGCAAAAGAATCTGGAAACTGCATATCAGGAAACTGACGGCGAAGGAGAGACATGCTTAGGATGTCCTAATCTCGGATGCCACCGTAAAGCAAAAGTGAAGGAAGCAACTATGGAATGATATAATCTGGTGGAAGGTCAAGATAGTAGAGGCTGTTCTGCTTAAGTCCTCCACCAATCTAGTTCATCGTCAGGAGGTCCTGCAGGAAGAAAAAGTGGTCATGAAAAATTGCTTTGCAATTTAATGCCTTAGTTTTTTGACTAATAGACACTAAATTTAAGGTAAATTTGAGCGCATTCATGACATCAGAAAGAGGTAAAATAGTGAACAGAGAAATGTTACCCAAGCCTGTCACAGGAGACAATGCATCATCACCTACTCTAACATGTATTGGAGTAGTCAATTGTTTGTGGGAAATAAAAAGGGTAACATCCCCTGTTATATGGGATGATGCACCTGAGTCTACAAGCCAAGATGGCTTACGGACACCTCTGGCGCTAGTAGCAGTACCTGTCCTCTGAGTCATAGAAGCATCCACAGTGGAAGTTGTTTGAGTAGAAACAAGTCTATCATATTCCTCCTTGGAGATAGTGACCTGAGGACTGACTTGCTCTTCCTCATGATAATGAAGACTCATTTCCAACATAAGTAACATGATTTGCCTGATGGCCCTAAGGAAACCCGTGCTTTGTCCAGCACTAGCAACTGGTCACAGAATAAATCACATCCTCTGCCACGATCTCCTGCTCTCGCTCCACGTGCTCTCCCCCTGCCTTCTGGGGTTCGCTTGCCTCGGCCAGTAGTTGTCATGGCCAAGGAATCGGAGACTGAGTCAGGGTTAGAAATCTCAAGTCTGGACAAGCGAGCATAAATTTGTGTAGGTGTAGGAATCTCAAGTGTTATAAGTTGATCCTTAATAGATTTGAACTTGGGACCTAGACCTGCAAGCAACTGAACAGGATGAAAGACGTCGCATTGCTTTGCAATAACAATGACATCTGTTGAGATCGGCTGATAAGTATCCTGCTCATCCCAGAGGTTCTTCATAAAGCCATAATATTCAGTAAGGGACATGGTTCCCTTCTGAAAGGAATGTAACTCAATCATCTTGTAGAGGTGGCTGATGTTGCTCTTATGAGAATGTAACTCATGAGGAAGCTCCCACATCTTCTTTGCAGACGCATATGACATAACCTGCTTTGCGATAGGCTCCTTCATGTTGTTCAACATGTAAGTCGCCATCCAATCATTGTCTGCCTCCCAGTAAAGAGACTTGATAGGAGGTTAATCCTGCGTTAAGATATATTTCTTCCGGTGTGATCCCACAAATCGGGAAAAGGAGGTTGACCACAAAAGGAAGTTGGTGCCATTCAACTTGATAGAGGTTTCTTGCATAAAGGAAGGTGCACTCGAGGTAGATATCTTCCCCGTCGAGTCGCCAAAAGCTTCCTTTTTGTCTTCTGTATCACTTGACTTGTGGGAAACCAAAGATCAAGAGATTCCAGTAAAAATCAGACCATGTGAGGGTTTGAAACCTTCATAAATCTGCAAATAGACACAAAATTAGATCATAGGTGACCACCCAAGGTCCCTACAGTGCTACAGCAACTTGCTTTGCTGCTACTACATAGCCACATGGGGCTCAGGCAACCCTAGTAGCAGCGTTGGGGGGCTTCGGCGACCCTGGCGACGGTGCTACTATCGCTGGCCTCCTGTGGGTGGTGTTGGGGTCTCTAGTGGTTCTGGCGACGATGCTGGGGCCGTTGGGGTCATCACTAGGCCCTCTTACAGGCGGCAGTGGGGCTTTCTTGCTTGTGGCGTCGCTGCTGCTATCGGTGGGAGGGTCGATTGGAGATGGATAGGGGCCGACGTTGCCCTAGAGAGGGGATGGATCAAGTGGAAGGGTTTGGTAGCTAGGCTTCGAGGTGGGATACCCGAACACCGATCTAGGACTGCTGCTCTGATACCATGTTAGGTTGAAATGCCATTTCATTCCGTTAGAAAACCCTAGGTGCCTTTATATAGAGAGGCAACCAAAGGATAGAGTTGCAAGTATACCCCTCACTTAACATAACACTAAAAATAAAAGGCACACAAAAAGGTAACTCAACAGAACACAATTGTAACAAATTGTGCAACCCTAGTCATGTCATCTTTTCTGGATGCAGTTGCATTCTTCCTCTTGCTTGTAGGTTGGTTTGCTAATGAAAACGTAGTGACGACTATGATGACACATTTGTTATTGGTTGAAGGTTGGAAAATAAACTGTTGAAGCTAAATCTCTGATGGGTCTCCCTCTGATAGACCTCAAACGGAGTTGATGCCTTCCCAATGGAGATATCAAGATTGGTCCCCTTTCCTAGAGAACTTAATAGTGGGCTTCTCCCAGATGGAAACTTGAAACAAGGTCTCTCCCATGTGGGAACTAAGAACCATGCCTCTTTCATATGAAAATCTTCAAAGTAGACTTATCTTATATAGTGATGAGTATGTTCCTCTCTTATAGGATTGAGCTTTACAAATTTAGGGACCTTAGAGGATTGGGTCTTCCTTCTATGGATCCTCAATAGGCTTATACACAACACTCCATTATTCTCTCATACTTGTTAAACCAAGAGAAGAAACTACATAGGGAAGGGTTTTTCCTCTTCTCCTTTTGATTTATTTTTCTTTATTTTTCTTTTTTTACCTTATATTTTTTAATTTTTCTCCCCCATTTTTCTATCTCTCCATTTTTTATCTTTCTTCCTTTTTACCTTTTTCATTCATTTTTCTTATTTTCTTTTTCATCTTCTCTCTCCCATTTTATCTTTCTTCCTTTTTATCTTTCTTTTCTCTTCTTTTGTTTTATCATAAAAAAATAAACCAGAAAACATCAAGGCCAAGAATGTAGCTCATTACCTATTGGTATATGCTGGCCAAAAAAATAGGAGTGAGTTGAATGGAAAAGAGATAAGCCTCGTTCCACTTCTTTTCACTCCACTTCACTCGTACCTTGCTCCGCTATGAAAAGCTTCACTCGTACCTCCATAGATACACCTTCCTTTCCTCGGGATTTGATCTAAACCAACAAAGCATGCAGTCAGTACCTTGAGTGTGTGGACTATCTTCCAAGTTGTGCATCATCTCCTTGGGCATGAGGGGCTCTGTTGAACTTGAGCTCAATGGAACCCAATTGAGGCACTGGTTGACAATGTCGATGGGTGTTGAAATGATCTTAATAGCCATGGCAACTTTGAGCCCCACAATGGTGCTAGCAATGGTGGTGGTGGCCAAGTTAGGAACTTTGTAGTGGAGTATCGCGGTACGAAATGGAGTGGAGATTCACCTTTGCAGTGCAGTTGGTGGATCGAAACCTTTGGAGGGCCTTAGCTAGGAGGAGGGCAGTGGCCCCCAAAATGGTGACATGGTGGTTAAATCTAGTGTTATTAAACTCCATTTGAAGAGTATGCCTCAAGCATATCAAGAATGCACTTTTTAGGTTCTTTGAACCTAGTGCATCTTCCTTGTCATAAACCCTACCCTCGAGGTTGTCTAGAGTGATGCGCATAGACCGGAATCAGAGAGCATGGTTGTTCTTGCCATTTAGGTTGGCCTTGTGGCCGAAGTCACAAGGATGTTTCTCATGGCAACCTGTCTCGTGCTGTGCAAGTTGTAAATGGGCATGGCGAAAGTGTGGATGCCCATGGCGACATTTATTGCCACTAGGGCCCTATGATTGGAACATGATGCCCACTTTCTTTTGAAAAGGAAGTATGATGCCCATATGAAACAAACAAATAAGACCATAGCAAACTTTCGTGGTGCACAGAGGTGTTGTTGATCCACAATGATCCTCCTTTGTCCAGCATTATCCTTCGTGATCTTTCTTGGCTGTGCCATGGATGGTCACTGCTGCTGCTGCTCCTTCTTGTAATAGAATAAAATCTGAAGAATAATAAAATGACAACATATCAAAAAAGACTTGTTTTGTTACCATGTTGAATAGTAAAATAAGAGAAATAACATAAATAGAATATTAAGAGTATCACAACAAGAAGCTTGGATTTTATGTGAAAACCCCTCTTCAGAGAGAAAAAACCATCAAAGAGCTCTTGTAATATGGCTTGCTTCTCAAGAACAAATGGAGATACGAGAGCCTTAATTTGAGGCAACACACCTCTTAGATTCCAACTAACATGAGATGGGACTAAACCATATAATTGGATCTCCACAAGATCCAACACTGCGACAACTGACGTTGCTCTCTCTCAATCTTCCCCTTTTCAGGGAAAAATCCCACTTCTGGGTCTGAGTAGGATTTGCATATTCTAATTTTTTACTTGAAACATTGTCATGTTACTGAATCATTTTTTTTTGGTAATATTAGATATGGTGTGGAATCTTGATTTAACTTCTGAATGTCTGAATTTTTTGTTGAAATTCTGAAAGTTTAACAAAAGTTTGGGAAACAAAGGCAGTAACTTTCAATTTTGTTGCACTAAGAGATAAAAATTCCTTCTAACAGAATCTTACATTTATCAACAGAGATCATATTGGCAAATCGCCATCCTTAGAGTTCACTATGTTGTGTCAATTGCCTTTATCACTCCTAGGTTTCCTCTTGGAAACATACGACTGCTTATGTAGTTTGGAACTTTGGAAACTCCTTTCACCAGGATGCTGTAAATTGTGAATTACATGCTTCAAAATGATAAAAGTATGCAGTGCTCATGCATACGATCTTTATTGCTTTCATTTTGTTACAGGAAGAGAAGCAAGTATTTATGGAGTCATTGATCTGCAGAACGGATGTTGATTGCAGCAAACTATTAATTTGTAAACAGGATCCAACATTCCAGAAAGCCCTCAATTTTGAGTTTGAGGTTAGTTCAGAATGTTCATCTTGTTTAGAATTTCATACTTTGATAGCTTAGAACTGCTAGACTTTCTGGTTTTAGATCATTTATCTAATTAACTACAAGTCCCTGTATACTGAAGTCAGTTTGAAGTTAATTTAAAGTACCGATTGCAGTCATTACAATGGGAGGAGTGATACTTGCCTTATTGTCATAATGCCTCCTCCTCGGTGTCTTTCTTCAGTTTAACAAGTTGATACAGGCGTAATCAATTTAAACCAGTGTTTATTGTTTGAAAAGGTACACTTGCCATGAGCACCAAAAAATAATCCTGTGGTAACCATTTATGAAAACAAATGAACGTTTTGCCAAATGCAATGATAAAAGTTCACACAGGGCATACAGTGTTGAGAGAATTGAGTGATTGGTTTAGTGCTACATTTGTAAGATGTGGGCTTTGTTATGTGTGTGGTGGCCTATAAATAGGCGTGTACCCCCCCTCCTCCCCCCACATCTATTCTTTTGAGAAGAAATAAAGAGAAACATGCCCATAGGGTGCTTCTCCTGTGGTTTTCTCCTCGCTCTTCGTGAGTGGAGTTTCCACGTAGCGTTTCTATGATTTTATTGCTTTGATATTATCGCTTCTGCATTATTTAGATTTGTCAACTTGGTATTAGAGTGGTTCGATTCTTAGGTTTATTATGTTATCATTATTTAGAGTTCAATTTTCTTTGATTTATTTGGAAGAGAAGGTAATAGTGATCAAGAGAGAAGGGCAGTAGTGGTACTTCTGTGATCATGGGTTCATTAAACCCTATGAAGGTGAGTCAGAGCCCGATGGCGCCAGACCTTGAGGACGAGGAGATCTTGCTCCAGTTTGAGCCCCTGTGGCAACGCAAGCTCCTCCTGGAGCAGTGGTGAGGTTGCTAATCCAGCGTGGGTTCTTCGTCAGGCCATCAAGGCGATGGTGGCCATCAGTGTAGCCCAGGTGATGGTGGCCATCATGTGTGGGCTCTTTGTCGGGCAACTCCAGCCCGGCAACGCCACCAAGATCGGGCAGATCTTCACTGATGCTACAAAGGCTATGATGTGCGGAACTGGCAAAAAAGATGGAGAAGAGACAATAGGTCACAACGATGAAGGTGATAATGATGACGGCGGCCACGATCGAGGTGGCGTGCGAGGTCAGGAGGTGCTGATCGACCATTGTCGTTGGTCGGAGTAGTTTCTGGTGAAAAGTGCGCAAAGATCTCACCTTCGAGTGTGACGGCAGTGGGCAGCGATGAAGAACCCGCTCTACGTGATTTCTGGTGATGGCATTGAAGGAGAAAGCGAGATCGCAGCATTGATCTCACGTGGTTTTCGCGATGATGGTGGTGTTGTTGGCGACGATGGGTCACGGTGAGGTTTCTTTCTCTCATCTCTGTTAGGTTATTTTTAAAAGGTAAGGTGAGGGAGTAAGAAATGGAAAAAAGGGAGATGACTTTAGGGTTAACAGTGGAGGAAAGCAGGAAAATGAAGAGGGAGAACTAAAAAAAGGAGAGAAGGGTAGAGAGGAAGATATGGAGAAAAAGAAAAAAAAACAAGAGAAGAAAAAAAGAGAAAAAAGGAGGAAAAGAAAACTGAAAAAAAAGAAAAAAAACAAAATTAAGAAAAGGATAAGGATCATGTTTATGAGGTGGAGAAGCTCTTCTCTAGTTTTTTTTTATTATTTTTTCTTCTCGTTATTTTCTTCTCCCATACGAGTAAGGAGAAAGGGGGAGTATGGAAGTTTGTTGTGGTCATCTCCCATTCGGGAGTCCTTTTTGTTCCTGAACTCTACATGAGAAACCAGATGCTAAGAGGTTCAGAGTTTCGAGGTCATCAGAGGAAGGGCTCATTTTAGGTTTCTATGCGAGAGATCCAGTTTCGTGAACTCCAAAGAGGGAGATCCACTTTCGAGGTTTTCATAGGAAGGCTCATGTCAGAGATACTGAATGGGGAGCCACTAGAATCAGCTGAGGTCTCTAGAGGAGAGGCTCTTGTTAGAAATAACTACAGCAATTTATCGTCAAGCTCCAGCTAATCTGATGTGTCGTCATCAGCATACCTGCCCACAGGCATGAACAAGAGTGCAACTGTCGTCTGCAGAGAAGAGTCAGTTATACCTATTGACAATGTTGTTTGTTTTGCTGTGTGGAGGGGTTCTTTGTGTTACAAGCTGAGCATTCCATGTTCCAGCTTGAGGGATAGTGTTGAGAGAATTGAGTGGTTGGTTTAGTGCCACATCGTAAGATGTTGGCTTTGTTATGTGTGTGATGGCTTATAAATAGGCGTGTGCCCCCCCTCCAATCTATTTTTTTGAGAAGAAATAAAGAGAAACACGCCCATAGGGTTCTTCTCCCGTGATTTTCTCCCTGCTCTTAATGAGTGGAGTTTCCCCGTAAACCCAATCATTTATATGGTTTTATTGCTTTGAGATTATCGCTTCCGCATTATTTAGATCTATCAACTTACATACAGATTTCCTTTTTGTGTATTGAAGTATACTCGCTTGGAAGATGTTAAAGAGTAGAAGAATACATGGAATCTCTATTTTTTTATTAAAGTGAAGAAACAAAAGGGGTATTGGTCTTTTTATATAGAGAGGCCAATCCCAATCCAACTTCTAATACATTCTACTAAATACGGAATGTGTTAAGAGTTGTTGAGTTGTTTTTGTTATTTTCTTATTATGCAAGGGTAGCTTTGTAAGTTACCCACTAGGCCTCTCTTTATATAAGAGAGCCTAGGTTTTCTGAAATAAACTTAAGTCTTTCCGCCTATATGATATCAGAGTGGCGATCTTAGGTCGGCGCTCGGTATCTTACCGAAAACAATCTCTGTAACCCACCACTGTACCCCTCTTTCTCCCTTGTCTCGTCGGTGCTTGCAGATCCAATAGCATAACTGCCATAGGGGCGACCTCTGCTACACTAGCACCGCCAGTGACTGCCGCCAGCGTCGTTTGCAATGCTAGCAGTGCTAGCGACAATGTTGCTACCATCGCCAGCACCTCTGGGGCCACCTGTAGTGCATCTAGGCACGCTGCTGATGGTTGTGCGGTGACTGATGGGGTCGATCTTGGCTTCCTAGGGCTCTCATACTGTTGCTGGGGTTAAGCTATGCCTTGGTAACATGTACACACCCTAGAGAAGCAGATCGCCCCTTTTCTGATCTAAAGTTGGTATTTTTAGACCTTATTTTTGCAGTCCTCTGATCATCATATGTAGTCCTAACGGCTTTGTTTTACTGATCCACATGAATTAGTTACCATGGCAGACAACAAGGACATTGTTGGTTGACTCCACTGGAAAGGTGCCACTACTAGTGTTACGTCTCATATGCAGAGAGCCAGTATTAAATTGGATGGTTCCAATTTTTTACTATGGTCTACTTTTGCACCATTCGTTGGATCTCATAGAAAGAAATATATTCTTTTGAGAGATGAACCAGAGAACTCCAAAAAAGACTGATGACTTGGAGGTAGACAATGACTAGGTTGCAGCTTGCATGTTGAATAGTATGAAAGAAAATATTGCTAAACAAGTTATGTCTTATGCCTCTATGAAGAAAATGTGGGAGGTGCTACATGAAATTCAGTCACAAGAGTAATATCATTAGATTGTATCGTGTTATTGAGGATATCCACACATTTAAAAAGGGGATTATGCCCTTGAGAGAGTGTTATGGGATGCTAAAAAATCTGTGGGATGAACATGATATATATCAGCCATTGACATTTGACGTCATATTTATGGAAAAACAGAGAGAGGCAATTAGATTTGTACAAGTCCTTAGTACATTTGGTCTAGAGTATAAGTCTGTAAAGGACCAGTTGATGACTTCTGAGGAGATCCCCACTCCTGCTTAGATCTATGCCCGTCTCTCTAGATTAGAGATCTCAGAGCTTGTTCCCAGTTCTGATTCATCTGCTTTGGCTTCCTTTGGTCATGGTTGTTCCTCACCTGTTAGTGGTGGATGGGGTGCTAAAGGACGAGGTAGCTCTAAAGGTGGACGAGGCCGTGGCAGAGGAAACTTTGTATGTAAATACTACCATAGGGTTGGACATACCGTAGACAGATGCTGGATTAAGCATGGGTACCCTTAGAGCCAAGGTCCTCATGCTAATTAGGTTACCTCAGAGGAAGATGGTGCACAGTCCTAAGATGTGGATAGTTCAATTACTATTTCCAGGGCAAAATATGATAGGTTGTTAACTTCTCAGACCGCCACTATAGCTAGGGCATTGGTTTCTCATCGCACAGGTATTAGTGCTCTATCAGCCAGTATTCATGTGTCGACATGGATAACAGATTCAGCTGCTTTTTCTCACATAACACGAGATTCCACTCTTTTTTCATCCCTTCGTAGTCTTGCCAGTCCCTTCCAGGTCGGGATGGCAGATGGTGGTTTATCCCCCTATACAGGCCTTGGAGATATACCTCTCTTCCTCCCTTCCTTTGTCAAATGTTATGCACACCCTACGATATGCTCTTAATTTGATGTCCATTAGTTAGATTACTAAAGATCTGGAATGCTGAGCAATTTTTCGTGGCTATTCTTTTTGTCGGATCTGCGGAGGGTGAGGCGAATTGGTGGACTTGAGCAGAATGGCCTCTACTACCTTAACCTACCACCACCACCAGCACTACTGATGCTGCTCTTGTGACTACTCTATAGTGGCACCTTTGATTGGGTCACCCAGGTATTCTTGTTCTTCGTCGTCTGTTTCTAGATTTGAAGTTTCCAAATTATTTTCCATGTCATAACCTTGGCAAATACCACCGTTCCTTTTCCAATCAAAATAAGAAGTTTGAGTCTCCTTTTGATCTTATGCATGCTGATTTATGGGGGCCATGTAGGGTTCGCAATGTTAGGGGTTTTCTTTTTTTCCTCGTTTTGGTTGATGATTGCACCTGTATGTCTTGGGTGTTTACGTTGAAGGAAAAATCATACTTATTCAAAATTTCTTCAATGAAATAAGGACTTAGTTCTCAATTGTTATAAAGATTTTTCATTCTCATATTGGACTGAAATTTATTAATGGCAAATTGACTCAATTTTTTAGTTCTGTGGGGGTGATTTATCAAACCTCTTGCGTTCACACCTTCCAATAGAATGGGGTTGCTGAACGCAAATTACGACACTTGTTGGATGTGGCTCGATCCATAATGTTTCAGATGAATGATCCATCTTGATCTTGGGCCGATGCCGTTCTTACTATCAGATTTCTCATAAATACGGTATCTTCATCTATGTTAGGGTGTATGGTGGTAGAACACTCTAGTTATGTTTTGTTTTATTACTAGTTTAGAATTATTTGTTATTGTTCTTGTCCTATTGGACTTATGCTGTACTTTTCCCAAACACGTCTCTCTATATAAAGAGGTGTAGGGTTTCATTTGAGAATAGAACTTTTCATTATCTCTGACTTGGTATCAGAGCGGTGATCCTAGATTGGCGTTGTGATATCCCACTCCTCACAAGCCTCCGAAACCTCCCACCAAAACCCTAACCGGCGAGCAACCCGTCTCCACCGGCCCCTGCCGGTTGCTTCAAGCCTCTCCGGCCAGTGCTGCGGTGGCAGCAGCTACTGGCGATCGTCGTCGGTGACTATTGACCACAGCAGCGCCGCCGTTACTTCTCGAGGGGGCTGCTGCCACCTTGCTGAGCGCCTTGACTGGTAGGTCTCATCGCCAGCAGCGTCGCCACCACCTCTCCGGACTTGCTGCGACCTTGTTTGGTGCCGCCAGCAGCATCGCCACCGCCTCTCCAGGCCTGCTGCAACCTTGTTTGATGCCTTCGCCGGTAGATCTCAGTGCCAGCAGCATCGCCACTGCCTCTCCAGGCCTGCTGCGGGTTTGCTGAGCATCGTCTCACCCCCAGCAGCACTCCAGTCGCTTCTTCGGCAGACCGCGCCGCCTCTTGCGACCTTGATAGGACTGGTGGCGTGATTCTCTTGCCAGAAAAGGGGCGCACCACCCTATAGAAGTGCTGTTGGGGTATTTCCTGTACCCTAACATGCGTTAAGTCGTGGTTCAAAGGGTGTGCGTAACCCTTGGGTTGTCCTCTAGGGTCTTTTTGACCTTAGATCTCATGATCAAGAGATCGCATTTCTCTATTGTGTGATTTAGTTAGATTTGAATATTGGTTTCAGGTCGTATCTGTGGCATCTTGTGACAGTCCTAAGGCACGATGGCCTCCTTAAGTTCTTCGGAATTGTCGTCGGTTACCTCTACGGACAATCGGGGTTACAGATCTCCTTTCTTTGTTCCTCGCCAGGTTGAATGAGGTCAATTATGCTAAGTGGTCTCGAACTTTCCTCATGACAATTGAGGGGCATGATAAGGAACATCTATTGTTGGAATTGGAGCCGCAAGATAAGTCAGGGAATAATGCGACATGGAAGAAAGATAATTCCATGGTCCGTGCTTGGGTCATGAATTCTATTGAGCCTCAGATTGGTGATGGGATTATATACTACAAGATTGTCAAGGAAATATGGGATTCTTTACATGACACGTATTCTTATGAGAGGAATTCTAGCATGGTGCTTGAACTTCATCATTCTATTGAAAGTCTCAAACAGGAGGTTAGTCACCGTCGTAGTATTATGCCATTCCAAAGGGACTACTTGGGAAGTACAATGCCTGTAGACCTATCTGCACTTGTGCCACTCAGAGGGCACAGAGGAAGAAGTATGTTGTCCTATAGTTTCTTGACGGACTTGGACTAAGCTATGAGGCTTATAGTCATGTGAGCAGTGTGGTTGTTAGGCCATCCATGTCAGAGATTGGACAGGCACCTGTGCTTGTTGCTGCTACACGCGGAGGATGTGGTGCCCCATCCACTAGGGGGAGAGGACATGGTGGTCGGGGTACAAGTGGTAGACCTCGCACCATTTGTTGGCACTATGGGAAGATTGGCCACACAAAGGCCTATTGTTGGATGAAGCATGGTCGACCTCCCATGGCCAACCAGGTTGTTTCTTCAGAGGAGGCGAGCGACATGGTGTCCCGTGTGGACTATGATGGTGTGGTCCAGCACCTCTCCCAGTTGACCCAGGAGACCACTACTGCTGCTGATACAGCCGCCTTGGCCACTTCAGGTATGACTTCTGCTTACAGGTCTGGTAACACTGACAGTGCCTTGTGGTTGGTCGATTTGGGTGCATCTCAGCATGTCAGTGGAGATGAGATGTTTTAGACAGGTTCATGATGTTCCCTCAGGGAGATCTGTGCAGGTAGTAGATGGCAGGCAGTGTAGGGTTCATGGCAGAGGAGATGTGGCAGTGACTCCTTCACCAATGCTGCCTAATGTTCTTTATGTTACAGAATTTCCGATTAGTCTTTTTTTATGTTAGTAGAATTACAAAAGACTTGCACTGTTGGGCAATATTTGTTGAGTTGGGCTGTATTTTTCAGGATAAACTCACGGGGAGGACAATTGGTGGCGGACATGAGGGGGTGTGTATTGCCTGATCCAAACACCATTTGCTACTATGTGTCAGGGCGAGGTTGCATTTAGTGCTGGTACAACTCTTCAGTGGCATCGTCATCTTGGGCACCCTTCACTGGACAGGCTTCAATGCGTCATTCCTCATATTTCGCCAACTGCAGGGATTTTGTGTGATGAATGCCAGCTGGGAAGGCATCACAGAGCTAGTTTTCCTTCTAGTTTATTTTAGAGTTCTACTGCTATCTTTGATTTACCGCACATGGATGTATGGGGACCGAGTCGTGTCCCAGATAGACTGGGTCATAGATTTTATCTACTTGTTGTGAATGATTTTTCTAGGATGTTATGGTTATTTCTGACGTTGGATCAGTGATTGAAACCTTTATATTACAAATAAGGACTCAGTTCTCTAGTATTGTGAAGATTGTACGATCTGATAATGCTTTAGAGTTTTGTTGATCTAAGTTGGCGGCCTTTTACTGATCTTTTGGGATTGTTCACCAGATATCCTGTCCACATACGTCACAACTAAATGGAGTAGTGGAAAGAAAACACCGTTGCGTGCTTAATGTGGCTAGGACACTATTGATGCAACACAATGTGCCACAGGTGTATTAGGGAGATGCAGTGTTAACTGCATGTTATTTGATTAACAGACTGCCTAACTCAACTACAAGAACAAGTTCCTTGGTAAGTCCTCTTTCCTGAGAAGGATTTATTCACTGTCCTACCTCAGGTGTTTGGCTGTGTAGCCTTTGTGCAAATTCTGGCACATGATAGGGAGAAGTTGGCTCCAAGAGCAGTGAAGTGTGTCTTTTTGGGTTACAGCAATACCTAGAAAGGATACAAATGCTATAACCCCCTTGTAAGAAGCATTATGTGACTGCAGATGTCACATTCCATGAGCCTATTCCTTAGTTCTCTAAAGATGGTCATCAGGTGACATTTGAAGGAGGCTTGGCTCCTATCCTTTTCCACCAGTTCCCTTGGAACAAATTCCTATTACTCATAGTAAGGATATCACAGAGACTGTCATGAGGCAGAAGGCTGAGATCATTCAGGTCTATATGTTACTTGTAACATACAGACAGCATGTATGGCGAGAACACATCCCCCCACCTTCTTAGCCACCTGCCTCCTCCCCTTGTCAGGTATGGATTGATACTGACGTGAGTTGTCCCAGTGTTGTTTGTGCAGGTCCCTCTGATGAGTATTCTCCTGCTGCTACTGAGCATATTGTGGTGGATCTTAATCTTCCAATTGCTATTCAGAAGGCTCCATGGAGTTGTGCTCAGTGTCATACTGTACAGACAGTCTCTACTGCCAATCTTGGCAGATCATTTACTACTTTTATAGTGGTTCTCCCTGTGATGCACGTTCTTACCTCTCATCAGCCGGCCATGCTGGATCCAAAATGGCGTCAGGCCATGGAGGATGAGATGGTTTCTCTATGCTGTAGAGGAACGTGGGACTTGACCACCTTGCTTCCTCACGCCAGAATAGTTGGGTGTCGTTGGGTCTTTGCTGTAAAATACAACCCAGATTGCGCAATTTCTCACTACAAGGTGAGACTAGTGGCAAAGGGATTTACCCAAACATATGGGATAGATTTCTTTGATACCTTCTTTGCTGTTGCTTGACTGTCTACTGTTCGGATTTTGATGTCTGTAGCTGCCCACTACGACTGGCCTCTCCATCAGTTGTATTTGAAGAGCGTGTTTTTGTATGGAGATCTTCAAGAGGAAGTTTGTATGCAATAGCCTCCTGGGTTTGAGACTCAGCGGGAGTGTATATGCAAATTGAAGAAAGCTATCTATGGCTTAAAGTAGAGTCGAAGAGCATAGTTCCGAAGAATGTATGAGGAGGTACAAGTCATGGGGCTTGTATGATCTTCTGTTGATCACTCTTTGTTTGTCAGGAAAGGAACAATGATAGTAGTGCACTCCTTATTTATGTGGATGACTTGATTTTTATTGGAGATGACTTTGCTGGGATAGTTGAGGTAAAATGGAAGCTAGCTGATGCCTTTGTGATGAAGGATCTGGGAGAGCTTAGATACTTTCTTGGAATTGATGTGGCGCGTAGCAGAGAGGTTACTGTTCTTAGTCAGCGCAAATATGCCCTTGATATCTTGTAGGAAACAGGAATGATGGGGTTTAAATATGCTAATATACCTATGGATCCCAAAGGATATCTCTATGATGCTGAGTCTCCGCCTCTAAATAGTAAATCTTATAGGCAGTTGGTTGGTAAATTATTGTATCTTACTATTACTCGTCCATATCTTTCCCTTGCCATTGGGAAACTCAGCCAATTCATGGACAAGGCCACCAGGCACCATTGGGATGCTGCTATATAGGTGCTTAGATATGGGAAGAAAGCACCTGGCAGAGGTTTCTTATTTGAGAAGAGCTCATCTATCAGTGTTGGTGGTTATTCTGATGCCGACTATGCAAGGTGTATGATAGATAGGAAGTCAAGAACTGGATTCTGCACTTATGTGGTAGGCAACCTAGTGACCTGGAGAAGCAAGAAGCAACAGGTGGTATCTAAATCTAGTGCAGAGTCAGAATACAGGGCTATGGCTCAGACTGCTACAGAGATGGTCTGGGTCAGATCAGTGCTACGTGATCATCATGTTCAGATAGAGGGATCGATGAAGATGAGGTGTGATAATCGTGCTACTACATATATTGCAAACAACCCAATGTTTCATGAGCGGACAAAACATATTGAGGTTGATTGTCATTATACTAGAGACTTGATACAACGTGGAATCATCTACACTTCATCTGTATCTTTTGAAAATCAGATAGCGGACATATTCACAAAGCCTCTTGCGAGAACCGCATTTAATAAGTGTTGGTCCAAGCTAAGCATTATTGATATATATGCTCCAGCTTGAGGGGGAGTGCTGGTAGAGCACTCTAGTTATGTTTTATTTTGTTACTGTTTTGGAGTTAGTGGTTTTTGTTCTTGTCCTATTAGACTTATGTTGTACTTTTCCCAAACACCTCTCTTTATAAAGAGTTGTTGGGTTTCATTTGAGAATAGGACTTTTCATTATCTCCGACTATGTAAGATACCTTATTTTGTTTTGTTTCTTGGTAGGGATGTTTTTCCTCTTATTCCCATGGTCTTTAGCTGTGTTTGCTTTGTTAATCTATTTAAGGTGTACAAATCATCTCCTCATTCTGTGAATTGTATTTTCTTAGGATACTTGAGAACCCATAAGGGATATCATTGTTATGATCTGGTGGCTCGCAAATTTTATGTCAGTGCCGATAGCTTCTTTGAGGAGCTTCCTTTTTTCTCCTATAAAGGGAGCCAGTCCTCACCTACTGTGTCTAATGATATCCCTCTACCTGTACCATCTGCACTACCTCCAGAGCCTACGAGCCATCCCATCCACCAAATATGACTACACCTGATGTAGAGCCACTCAATTATTATTCACAAACATTCCACTACAAACCAAAAGATTCCCATCCACACGTAGAGGAGCCTCTCTCCACTATCCTTGTACAATAAGATTTTGCTCAGTCTCCTGATTTTGCTGATTTGTCTAGAGATCAGGTATCATCTTCCACTCAAGGTGCTGACCTGGAGCTTCCTGTAGCACAGAGGAAGGCTCCATGGTCGTGCGCTCGTTACTCTTTAGCAGATTATATGATTACTGATCAGTTATCTGCTGCAGGACAGCCACTTTTGCAGTTGACAGTCATCAAGTTCCACGCAATTATAAAGAGGCTCTTCACGATCCTGACTGAATCCGAGCAGTGGGGATGTCTGCTCTTCATTCTAGGGGTACATGGAAACTTGTTGATTTACCTCCTGGAGCAACAATTATGGGGGTATAGATGGGTATTTACCATTAAATATCTCCCTGATGGTACAATTCAGAGATACAAGGGGAGGTTAGTTGCCAAGGGTTACACTCAGACCTTTGGCGTGGATTATATTGAGAGTTTTTCCCTAGTCGCATGGTTAAATTTTGTCAGGATTCTTCTTTCTAGAGTAGTCAATCAAAGGTGGCCCATACATCATCTTGATATAAAAAATGCTTTTTTGTATAGTGACCTTCATGAGGAAGTATATATGGACCAACCTCTTGGATTTGTTATTTAGGGGGAGTGTTACAAGGTGTGCAGGTTTCATAAGGTGATATATGGCTTAGAACAAAGTCCTAGAATTTGGTTTGACAGATTTAGCACCACAATTCAGAGTTTTGGATTTCTTTGATCTACTTCTGATCACTCTGTGTTTACTAGGCACACATAGGAAGTGATTTTCATGGTTTAAGGGAGATCAAGGCCTTCTTACATGATGCACAATTTGTTACTAAAGATCTTGGCTTGTTCAATTATTTTCTGGGTATTGATGTTCCGAGATAGATCACATTGATGAAGGAATGGTCCTATTCCAAAGGAAGTATGTATTGGACATGCTCTGTGAGGCAAGGATGCTAGGGTGCAAACCTGCTAATATACCTTTAGATCCAACTGCTCGCTTTGTGGATACTGATAGCCTGATTTTAGAAGATGTCACTAGATATAGAGCTATAGTTGGCAAGTTGTTGTACCTTACAGTGACGAGGCCAGATATTTCATATGTTGTAGGGAGGCTGGGCCAATTTATGTAGGAGCCCAGAGAGATGCATTGGGTCGGAGTATGTCAAGTATTGAGATACTTGAAAGGATCTCTTGGAAAAGGTCTTTCCTTTTAAAGACGTGGCCATCTTCAGGTATGTGGATATTCTGATGCAGACTATGCTGGTGCTCATGAGAACAGACGATCCACAACAGGATACTGCACTTGTCGGCGGTAATCTGGTTGCATGGAGAAGTAAGAAGCAAAGTGTTGTCTCCAGAAAAAGTGTTGAAAAAGAATACAGAGTCATGGCTCACACTACTTGTGAGCTCTACTGGATTAGATCTATTCTTCGCGATGCAGGAGTAGAAGTTTTAGACCCCATACCTATGTATTGTGACAATAAGGTAGCCACCTTCCTTGTCAATAATCCAGCATTTCATGAAAGAACAAAACACATGGAAGTGCATTGCCATTTTGTTCGTGATGTGGTACTAGTTGGGAAGATCTCTATACCTTATATTTTCAATCAAGACCAGATTGCTGACATCTTCACTAAAGCCTTAGCAAAGAAGAGACTAGAGTATCTTTGTTCCAAGCTATGCATGTTAGATATTTATGCTCCAGCTTGAGAGGGAGTGTTAAGAGTTGTTGAGTTATTTTTGTTATTTTCTTATTATCTAAGGGTGGCTTTGTAATTTACCCATTATTCCTCTCTCTATATAAGAGAGCCTAGGGATTCTAAAATAAACTCAACTCTTTCATCTATAGCAAGCAAATAATAATCAAATCTCTTAATATCCTAGACAAATCTTCTAAAAGATTTCTAAAATAAGAAATGCTAAAACTAGAAAGTGATAATTTAATGACCATATTTTTTTCCTTTCCACTTAATGTGGGATCTTGTAGGATCTCCAACACTCTTCCTTAAGTTGGACGTGCATGATCCAACTTGAGGAACTTTAGGCACAAATCGATCATGAACTTCAGGTACACTTGCACGCGTAGAGGCTTGCATGCATCAACCACAGTTTTGGGAGACGATCCCAAGCAGTAGTAATTTGAGAGATGATCCCAAGCAGTAAGAAACGATGTCAAGCAGATGGTAGTTGTAGCAGAGTAGTAGTCACAGTAGAATGGGAGACGATCTCAAGCATACAGTGGTTGCTCCACATCATCCATGGCTCATTCATAGGAAGAGATCCTTGCGTAGAGATTGGTGTGGGAGAAACCCAAGTTTCCTCAACCAAAAAAACCAACCACGTGTAGGATTGGCCTACGCATAAGGTATAGCATGGACTTTAATCAAAGCATAGGGTGAGAGGATCGTTCAACCCTCTCTTTTCTTTACACATCAATGCCAGACAACCACAGTCTTGGCTTGGTCATACCTAACCTTCAGATTACGCATTGGGTTCTTTACCTAAGGGAGAGATCACAAGATCTCTAGACATATCGTTGGAGGCATGGTTCTTAGAACCTACTCTGATACCATGTTAAAGAGTAGAATATTACATGGAATCTCTATTTTATTATTGGGGAGCTTAAGAAACAAGAGTGCTATTGGTCTTCATATAGAGAGGCCAAACCCAATTTAACTTCAAATTCAATCTATTAAATAAGGCAACCAAATAACAGCCAAATCTCTTAATACCCTAGACAAATTTTCTAAAGAGAATTCTAAAATAGGAAATGCTAAAAATTGAAAGTGATAATTTGATGAGTGGATTTTTTTTTCCCTTTAGTTAGAACAAATGAATCCGATAGCTTATTTCATATGCCTACCTCTCAGTGTATAGAGGTGAAAAAATTACATTAGTACTTCTCAACGAAAATGAAAATAATGTAACTAAGGAAGTAATAAAATAACAATAGACCATAGGGGCTAACACTCCCCCTTAAGTTGGAACATAGATGTTAATCTTGCTCAGTTTGGAACAACAGTTATCAAATGGAGATCGAGGCAATGCCTTGGTGAAGATGTTTGTTGTCTGTTCCTCAGAAGAAACATGTGAGGTGCAAATGAGGTCTCTCTGGATTAAGTCACATGTATAGTGATAGTCTACCTCCACGTGTTTGGTTCTCTCATGGAACATGGGATTATTAGTAATGCAGCTTGTTGCCTTGTTGCATCTCATCTCCAT
The DNA here is from genome assembly GCA_037157565.1 of Thalassia testudinum. Lineage (NCBI taxonomy): Eukaryota > Viridiplantae > Streptophyta > Magnoliopsida > Alismatales > Hydrocharitaceae > Thalassia > Thalassia testudinum. Next base: position 83,424,459 of record JAZHRO010000024.1, read on the forward strand.
AGGAGTATCAACTATCATGTGCATGTCTGTGATCATGTGAATCGTAAAGTGATAAGACGTGTCATGTGCGAAAATACGATTGTTTTCAAAATTACCAAACTCTTGAAATAAATGAAAATTAAAATAGTGGGAGTGGGAAGAAATGACAAGCCATTGTTTATTATGAGAGCCCTACCTCTCTTTATATGGAGAGGAAAATGGCAAATTACAAAAAAAATCCCAAGACAAACAAAAGGTGTACAACGCACCCTTACAAATAAACATAAAGCTAAATAAAAACGTCAAAGTGTACACTCCCCCTCAAGTTGGAGCATATTTATTTATCATACTCAGCTTAGAACAACAAGAATAAAAGTGGACTTAGGAAGAGACTTGGTAAAAATGTCTGTCATCTGGTCATCTGTAGCAACAGGGTTGTATATAACAAGCCTTTCTAAATTAAATCCTTGATGTAGTGATAATCCACCTCAACATGCTTGGTTCTTTCATGAAACATCAGGTTGTTGGCAATATGTGGCGGCAACATTATCGCACCTCATCTCCAAAGTACTAGTGATCTGAATGTGCAAATCTCCTGAGAGTGATTTCACCCACATGAGTTCAGCAGTTGTTTGAGCCATAGTTTTGTACTCTAAGTCTGCACTTGACCTAGAAACTACGGCTTGTTTCTTACTTTTCTAGGTCACTAAAGTGCCAGATACATTGGTGCAAAATCCTGTGGTGGATTTTCTATTTGCAAAAGCATAGTCAGCATCAGAATATGTCACTACATACATGGAAGTGCCTTGTGGAAACAAAAGACCAAGTCCTGGTGCCTTAATATATTGCAGAACCATCAAAGTAGCATCCCTGCTATCCCAAGTCTTTCCATCGCAAAAGCAACGGTTGGTCTGGTAATGGTGAGGTAGAGTAGCTTTCCCACAAGCTATCTATACTATCTGCTATCCACTAAAGGTGCCTCCGCATCATATAGATGTACCTTTGGGTCCATGGGTATATTTGCTGGTTTTGCCTCAAGCATCCTAGCCTCCTGTAAAACATCTAATGCATACATTCTCTGAGATAGAATTATGCCATGTCTGTACGAGCAACTTCTATCCCCAGAAAGTACTGTAACGGACCCAAATCTTTCATCACAGAATGACTGGTTAGCCTTTATGTAATTTGCACTATACCATCTATGTCATTTGTAACAATTAAGTCATCCACATAAACCAAGAACACTACTACACCTTTCCTTGTTTTCCTGACAAACAAAGAATAATTTGCAGAAAATCTCTGAAAGCCATCAGACTCGACCACCTGAGAATTTCTAAGACCACACACGTGGATTCTACTTGAGTTCATAAATGGCCTTTCTTAGCCTGCATACACACTCCCTTGTGTCTTATACCTAGGTGGCTGATGCATGTACACCTCCTACAGATCATCGTATAGAAAAGCATTATCTATGTTGACTTGATGCAGCTACCAATCATAATGTGTCGCAACAGAAATCAAGATCCGCACAGTCGATAATCTTACTATGAGAGAGAAGGTATCAAAGAAGTCCACTCCATAACTTTGGGTGAACCCCTTTGCCACTAGTCGTATTTTTTTATCTAGTAATGGTTCCATCTGAATGAAACTTGAGTGCAAATACCCATTTGCACTGGACAAGGCTGGCTCCTAGCAGAAATGGTGCAAGCTCCCATTTGCCTCTTGCTTTGAAGTGCAGCCATCTCCTTCATGGCCTGGCACCACTTTGGATGAAGTATGGTTTCCTAGTAAGAAGCAAGCACGGTGGTTGAGACAAGGGCTCTAGTAAACCTAGAAAAGGTTGTACCGAGGTCAGCTATGTTTAGATGTCCTGCAACATGGTACTTGGCACATGACCTGGGGGTCTTCCGAATGGCAATGGGAAGGTCACTATCCACCTGTGGATCATCATCTGCAAGATCCTCATTTGTCCCTGCATTATCACTAGGCACCAAAGCATCAATGTCTAAAGACCATTGACTCACCTGAGGTGGGGAGGTTGGAGGCCTAGGAGGGGGCATTTGAAAAGTAGTATGTGGCCTCTAATAAGTAATAATAGGATCACTAAACCGTTCCTTCTAACGAGTAGAAGTAGAATATTCATCCACAGGTATTGCACCAAAAGGAATAGGTGGAACAGGCATAGGGGCCCCATCAGTCATAGGAAACAAGTCACTACTAATAGTAGAAAAGTATGGTATAGCCTCATGAAATGTCATATATGCAAAAACATAATGATAGGAATTAAGTGGGTCCAAGTATCTGTACCTCTTTTGGGTTCTAGAATAAAATCTAAAAAAGCACACTTAATAGCCCATGGTGCCAGTTTATCTCGTCCAGGACTCAAATCATGGATAAATGCAATGCACCCAAAAATATGAGGGATGACAAAAAATAAAGGACGACAAGGATACATAACCTTCCACGGGATTTGCTCATGCATGATAAAGTTTAGCATCCTATTAATAAAAAAAGCCTGTAAGAACAACATCCCCCCAATATAAAGCAGGCACAATATGATGGATAAGTAGGGTGTGTGCAACATCAAGAAGGTGTCTGTGTTTCCTCTCAGCAATTCCATTCTGTTGAGAGGTATGAGCATAAGTGGTTTGCTGCACAATCCCATTATTACAAAAGAACTGCAAGTGAGAAGTATGAAACTCCAAGGCATTGTCATATCGAAATATTTCAACAGTGACAGAAAATTGGGTTTTTATTTCCATAACAAAACTTTCAATAATTGTTCTATTTTCCATCAAGAATATTCGGGTAGCACGGGAAAAATCATCAATAAGCACAAGAAAGTAGCGATGCCTATGACAGCCAGGAATCCGACTTGGACCCCACACATCCATATGAACTAAATCAAACGAAGCAGATGACCCAATATGAGAGGAACTGGGAAAACTAGCACGCTGGTGTTTACCAAGTTGGCAAGCGTCGCAGGTGATGGTTCACAGGTATATGTGGTAGAACATGCCTTAGTCTCTCTACAGGAAGGTGGCTAAGGCGAAGATGCCACTGAATTGGAGATCCAGTGGTCAAGGCAATCTCCTCCTGATACACAGAAGCAATAGTGGCAATAGGAGAGCTACTTAGACGGTACACCCCTCCTTTCTCACGTCCTCCACCAATAGCCCTCCCCGTGAGTTGGTCTTGCAAGACACAAGTGCATGCATAAAAAATCGCTTTGGAATTAAGCTCCCTGGTAATACGACTAACAGAAAGAAGACTAAACAAGAAATTTGGCACATAAAGAACATTCGGCAACTACAAAGTGGAAGAAAGGGACACCTCCCCCTTTCCAGCAACCTGTGCCAATCTATTGTGTACCACCTGCATTATCCTGCCTAGAGGAACATATCTCAAGTCGGAAAAGGTTTGTAAAGTGTCGCATAAGTGTCGTGAGGCTCCTGAATCCACCAACCAGTCTCCTGTACTAAGTTTAGACAATGAATAGCCATCTCCTATACCTGACGAGGAGGCAACTGCAACCATCTGTGGAGTAGGTTGGGATGGCTAACTGAACTTCTATAATAACTCCTCAAATTCTACTCTAGTTACAATGTCAGACATAGGAGTAGTAGTCTCAGTTGCCTAACGAGCAGTAATGGGCTTCCCGTGCTTCTGCCAGCATGTAGCCTCACTATGACCCAATCTACCACAAGTGCACGGAGGCTTGGCACCACAACCTCCTAAACCTTGTCCACGACCACAACCATAACCACGAGTTGAAGGAGCTCCTCTCTAGGAACCATGAGAGGCAGCTAATGTAGTTATTTGACCAGTAGTCTCAATAGAAGAAACAATCATTGTAATCCTGCGAAGTCGGCTATATGTCTCCTCAAGTGTAGGCAAGTCAGTCATCGTTAGAATTTGGTCTCATGCAACAGCATACTTTGGCCTTAAACCAAATAGAAATAGGGAAACTGCAAGCTCACTCTTGAAGGCACGCCAAGAGGAGCATGTGCAACCAGGTCTATAGGAGTTATCGCTCCACTAACCCTTGACCTGAGTGTAGCACTGGGCCAGTGCCTTCCCATCCTAGCAAAGGTGAAAGAGCTCATGATAGATCTAAAAGACCCAAGTGGAATTTTTTTTCGTGGCAGTATATCTCACTAACATAATCCTACATCCTCTTTGCAGTAGGATAGTACATAATCTCGTCTCGAATCTTGGATATCACTGAGTTCATCATCCAGGCATAGACCATCACAATATTACGATCCCATAAGGGATTGGCACTTGTTTTCTTGGCGAGCTTAGGCTGACTCAAAATATGCTCCTTCCAATGACCCCTAATGGTCATCAAGAACATCTAGGACCATTGTGAATAGTTAGTCTAGTCCAGCTTGATCCAAGGTTTGACATATAGGCGATATATTGTTGATATATCAATATCGACGGGTTGAATCATATCGATATCATGTACCATATCTTTTTCCATCGATATATCACCAAAAACGGAGGACTGCAGTTCAATTTTTCCCTTAAAGTGGTCATATGTGACTGATATGGGGGATGTCGGTCACATATCTTTGTCTGCTTGTGGAACTCACATGCACATGCATTCTTTTCACTTCTTTTCTTCTCCCCTACCTTGTGTGACTCACATGGATGCATGATTTGCCAACGGATTAAATTATCATGTCGACGAACACATGACGACGACGACGACGACGACGATGATGTAGTGATGGTTGACGAGCCACAGGCAGAAAGTAGTGGTGGAGATGACCGATGTGATCATCAAGGTCCTGGTAGAGAGGATGCCTAACGTGAATACACGCAAAGATATAAAAAATATACATGGAGACCTTGTGCCAAGTCCACCTCGTGACTATGATGTAGGGACATGGTATGGGTATGCCTCAGGTCATTCTATGATGCCCATCAATGATTTAAGTTCATCGGTGGGAGCCCTTAATCTGACGGTGGAATCAATCTTTGGAGGTGACCTAGGATCATCATCATCAAGTTATTATGGTGGCTACGGATCTCATTGTATTAGCCCTTAGTACCAACCCCAAAATGAGGAGTAAAGTTCATTTAATTACTTCCCCAACTACACCAGCCCTCCATCTTATTATGGATCATCCTATGAGTATGATGGTTGCCACCAAAGTGATAGTACCAAAGTGATCTTGCATCTGCAAGTTATGGCTATGGGATATTCCTTGAGTGTTTTGTATCTCAAGGTCCTTAACCATTTTCTTATCAACCTTCCTACTCTACTGCATCACTTCCTTTTGAACCACTACGAAGTTTATTAATGAGCAGTGTGAACCTTGTGAATCATCAGGTTCTACACTGAAATGAGGTGGCTCTATCGGGTCTACAAATTCAAGAAGACATCAAGATGAGTCTACTTAAGGTAGACATAGAACTAGAAGTAGGAGCAGCTCCTTTGATAGTCACATCTTGGAATACTTCTGTATTGCAGTGATGAAGACTATCAACGATACATTAATGAATACAATACTCGATATAGCTACATGACGTGGTAGTCATACTGTGAATATGTAGTCCTACGAATAGAGGAAGATAATGGGAGAGGTATCAAGCTAGGTCGAAGCTTAACCTGGTATTGATTTGGTGGCATTGGTTGGTGCTTCCGTGCTTGGTGTGGTCTACTGATACTTTGACACTATTGCTATTTTATTTCTTTTGGTGAATAACATTACTTAGAACATTTTTCAATTATGATCATGTTATGTACTAGTTATTAAAATATTAATTTTCATCAAATTTGTGACATTTTGGATCTTTTTATTGATTTTCCCAAAATGCACTGATATCAATGATATATCCGCTATATACTCATTTTTTGACTTGTCAATATGACATCGAGTAGCCTGTGCTACCTGCGATTTTCCCAAAAGTGCACGCTACTTGTGTGCCTTACGCACTGGGTCACTTTCCTTTTTTAGCTTTTCTTTTTTTTTTTCTGGTGTGTTTTGCGCAAGCATCATTTTTTAGATTTGTCTTCACTATTGATTTCCTCATCTTGTGCTCTTTCATATGTGACCCATATTTGGTATATTTTGCTTTTATTTTTCTACATTCAGAAATTAAATACATTACATTATTTACAAATATAGAAATAAAAATCCAAAAAATAACAAAAAATAATTAAATACATTACATTATTTACAAAATACAGAAATAAAAATCCAAAAAATAACAAAAAATAGGTGAAACTTATGGCAAATTATGATGCGATCGCACCCCCATGCTTAGGTTTTGCTAGTCAAGCAAAAAAAAAAAATCAAAAAATCTAATTTACTTTCACAGGAATCCCAGTTGCGTTTACTAAGGCTTTAAATCCCTAGGTTACCCTATTGAAGGAGTTGTCAACTTATAGTTTATAGCTAGCACACCCACAAAGTCGAATGCAAAATTTAGACCCAGTGTGAGTAGGACTTTATAAGCCAGAAATCATCGTCAATCATAGAAAATATATGTGAAATCTGAACACAAAGATTCAACAGTACTAGAGTATCGACCAAGATACAAATTGTCTCATAAATTCTAATAAGCTTAGGACTTGGATCTCATAAAATTCTAAGCATCCGTGCATGTGCTAACTAGTGAGATAAGTAGGCAACACATCTAGAAAATGAAGTCTTCTTTGAGACACAAGACTACTCTCCACTTCTCACAAACTATCTTTGGATTTTCCTAAGACTGGTAGCCTTCTTCCTTTTTTAATCCTAAGGTTAACATAAAATCAAAATCAGTGCATATCTTCCCAGCTATGCCATTTGGCATCTTTTACTTTATTCTATTTTTCTCTACCTTATCTTTTTTTCCTTTTTTTCTCCTTCGTTTTTTATCTTTATTTTTCTTTTCTTTATTATTTTTTTAAATTTTCTACCCCATTTTCTACTCTCTTTTTCTAGGATAGGTGGCTCTTCCAAATCTAGTTCATGCACACCTTCCAAACAAGAATCCGAAGGAAATGGAGGTGTAAGGCTGGGATCGGAACATCTGACATCTAGGGGGATCCTGAAAATACATTAGAGGGGGGTAAATAGTGTAATTGAAGAAATAATAAGTAAATAAAATTCAACCACACATTGACACAGATTTTTAGGTGGAAACTTAAATCGAGAGAAAACTACCACCTAAGTCAACCTAACTTAGGATTTGTCAATCACTAGGTGATCAAACTACTCTCCACACCACATGAAAACGAGGGTGATGTAACTCAGTTACAAAACCCACCTCCGATCCCTAAATGGAGGTTTTTCCCTTCACAAGTGAGGATCTAATAGTCTGGACTCCCAAGTACAACAATAAGAAAGAACATAAATTAAGTACAACCTATTGAGCTCCCCAACAAGATGCAATATAAACTAACTACTGTAAGTGATAGGAAACTCCCTATGATGTGAGGTAACTGATGAGGTGTGCAGGAGACAAAGTTTTGCCCAAGAATTTTAGCACAACAGGTGGGCAAAGTGAGTATGTAGCAATATGGAGTATAGAACTTAAGTTTGTATCTCTAATGGGTGTATTTGCCTAATGGAGGGTTAATGGCTATTTATAACCCTCAAGAGAACCTTCAAGAAGGCTTGGGAGCCTTCTCCTAGCTGTTGTAGACAAATCCCCAAAGGATTGGTCGAAATTCAAATCAAATTAGGTAATAATTAACTCTAACAGTAGAATCAGACATCTAAAATCTGAAAATATGGGTCAATGTTATTGGAATTAATTGGTTGTAATGACTTAGCTTCATTAGAAATCCTACTCTAGGGCTCTCTTATATAGAGAGAAACCATAGAGTCAAAAGTACAGGAATGCCCCCGAGGGACAACACCCATAGCTCTTACAATAATAAGAAAAATAAAAGCCCTTAATATATGCTAACACTCCCCCTCATGCTAGAGCATAGATATCTATCATGCTGAGCTTGGATATACAAGAATCAAATGAAGATCTAGCCAAGAGCTTGGTGAAAATATCTACAGTCTGCTCCTCCGATGCAATAGAAGTGGTATATAGCAACCCCTTCTGAATAATGTCCCTGGTATAGTGAGTCAACCTCAACATGCTTCGTCCTTTGGTGGAATGCTAGATTGTTGACATTAAAGGTGGCTGCTTTATTATCACATCACATCTCCATGGGGCTAGAAAGCTGCACCTATAGGTCAATAAACAAGGATCTGATCCACATCTCAGTGGTTATCTGAGCCATAGCTCTGTACTCAGACTTGGCATTGGATCTTACAACTGTGCTCTGTTTCTTGCTCCTCCATGTGATCAAATTTCTTGTTAAGAAAGTGCAAAACCTATTAGTGGATTTGTGATCCACATGACATCTAGCATAGTCTGTATCTGAGTAGCCAACCAACATCATAGAGGATCCCTTGGAGAAGAAGAAACCCTTCCCAAGAGCCTTCTTGACATATCTAAGCACCATCAATGTTGCATCCCAGTGCTGACGTGTTGGCTTGGCCATGAACTGACTCAGTCTCCCAACTGCAAAGGAGATGTCTGGCTTCATAATAATGAGATATGGTAGCTTGCTTACAAGCTGTCTGTATTATCTGTTGTCCACCACTTGTGCATCTTTATCATAGAGTGGCATCTTAGGGTCCATAGGAATATTGGCCTCCTTGGCCCCAAACATACCAACCTTTTGCAAGATTTCTAAAGCATACTTCCCCTGAGAGAAGACCACACCCTCCTTGCTGCGAGCAACCTGAATACCAAGGAAATACCGTAGAGCCCCTAGGTCCTAAATGACAAACTGCTCTGTTAGGATGCACTTAACCTTAACAGTACACTGCACATCGTCCCCTGTGATGACCAAATCATCAACATAACCAAGAAGTACCACAGTACCTTGTCCAGTGCTCCTGACAAAAAGTGAGAAATCAGTTGTTGATCTCTTGAATCCAGCTGCCTCTACAACCTGTGACAATCTCTGAAACCAGGCTCTGAAACTCTTTCTATGGCCATATATAGCCTTCCATAAATGGCATACACACTCCCCTTGACTCTCAAAGCCAAGTGGCTGCTGCATATAGACTCTCTTGGAAATCACCATAAAGGAAGGCATTCTTCACATCTAACTGTTGCAAGGGTCAATCTAACTAAACTGCCACTGCAACCAACACCCGGACTATGGGAAGTCTGGCAACAGAGGAGGTGTCAAAGAAGTCCACCCCATAAGTCTAGGTGAACTCCTTTGCCATGAGGCAACCTTTGTACCTAGCAACACCACCATTAGGATTGAACTTCACAGTAAATACCCACCTACAGCCAACGAGTGCTGCACTATCAGGAAGTGGAGTAAGCTCTCATGTCCCACGACCTTTAAGAGCGACCATCTCATCCTCCATGGTTACCTGCCATTTTGGATCAAGCATGGCCTCACGATGAATAGCTGGAATCAGTGTAGTAGCTAACACCTGGGTAGATTCAGCAAACCCAGGGGCTAGACTATTGGTAGCAAGTGCCCCTGCCATGTGGCAAGTAGTGTAAGTCCGTGGTCGCTTCCGAATGGTTATCGAAAGATCAAGATCCTCGCCTGACGCATCGCTTGTCATGTCCCCATAACCATTACATGGCAAACATACGTCAATGCCTAGAGGACTCACCTGAGAAGCCGATGGTAAAGGCGAGGATGAGGGTCCCTGATAGGTAGTATAAGGGCGGACATGTCTGGAGTGGCCTAGTCAGGCGTGGAAAGGGATGCGTAGCAGGAGGTGGTGGTGGTGTTGTGGGAACAAGAATCTTAGGAAAACTCCCGAACCGAATAGGATAATATGCCATAGGCGCCACATCACCCTCAGGAGGCATTTCAGCGATCGTCACAGAAAAGAAAGGTACAGCCTCATGAAAGATAACATCCGCTAAAATATAGTGTTAAGAAGTAAGCGGATCAAAATATCGATACCCCTTTTGTGTCTGGGTATACCCAAGAAAAACACACTTAAATGCTATCGATGCTAGTTTATCTTGACCTGGTCCCAACAAATGGACAAAGGCAACACAATCAAAAGTTCAAGGGGTGACATGAAATAAGGGACGATCAGGATACATGACTTGAAGTGGAATCCGTTCATTCAATGTAGCATTAGGCATCTGGTTAATAAAAAAAAAAGGTAATCAAAACAGCGTCACCCCAATAGAGAGGGGATCGAATGATGAATTAACAAAGTGCGAGCAACATCAAGGATGTGGCTATGTTTCTTCTCAGCATGCCATTTTGCTGAGAGGTATGGGGGTATGTCTCATGGATAATGCTTCAACTAGAAAAGAAATTACGCAAACGTAAAATACAAAACTCCAAGGCATTATCAGAACGAAAGTGCTTCATCAAACAAGAATGCTGAGTTTCTATTACTTTAACAAGGTCTCAATAATTTGTCTTACATCAAGCTTATTTTTCAAGAGAAACATTCAATAAACATGAGAAAAGTCAACTAAAACAAGATAATATTTGTTCCTAAGTCGATCAGGAGTACGACTGGGACCCCACACATCCATATGAATCAAATTAAATGCAGGAATAGATGAAACCAAAGTAGAACTAAAAAAACTAACCCTGTGGTGCTTGTCAAGCTGATTGGCATTACAGGTGAGAGCAGTAGTGGAGGAGATGTGTGGTAGAATACGTCTGAGGCGATGAATAGGTAGATGGCCAAGGCGGTGGTGCCACTGGATAGGGGACCCAACTGAAGCTAGGCCCTAGGCAGCAGAAGCAGCAAGAGCATTACTGCTCAGATGGTACACCCCATGTTTCTCACGCCCTTCAACAATCATCTTCTCAGTGAATTTGTCCTGCAAGACACAAGAGGATGTATCAAAAATAGCTCGGTAGTTCAAATCTCTAGTGATGCTCCTAACAGACAATAAACTCAAAGGAAAATCAGGCACATAATAGACATCTGTAAGTCTCAAGGTAGGAGATAAAGACATATGTCCCTTGCTAACAAGTGGCGAGTGTCCCTCATCAGCCACCTGTACTGTCCTGGCAGATGTAACAGGTGCTAACTGATAGAAAAAGCCTCAGTGGCCACATGGGTGCTTGGTTGCACCGGAATCAATCAACCACTCACCAAAAGACAAAAGTGATGACATACTAGTCGTAGGTGTAGGAAGATGCCTGAGTCAACTAAGCAATCTGTTGCCGCAGGGCCTTAATCTTAATGCTCAAGGAACTAATATTAGAAGTCGAAAGAGCTACATCGGAGATCGCAGCGGCCTAATTGGCCGCAGGTGACCTACCATGCTTTTGCCAATATGTAGTCTTAGAGTGACTAAGTCTGTAACAGTAATTACACGGAGTCCTGGTATGTGACCAGAAGAGTGTCCACATCCATGATCGCATGCAGGGTAAGTAGTGCTCCTACCATGTCCAGGGATCGCAGCCAGTGCGGAGACTGAGTAATAGTGTCAGGAATAAGAGTGCGCGTTGCAACTCTACTGAGTCTACTATATGCTTCCTTTAGGGTATGAAGCTCAGGATCAGTGAGGATCCGATCTCTAGCTGCCGCATACACAGGTCTAAGACCAATCAAGAAAAGAGAAACAACCAACTGTTTCCTTAAACTCCTCCAGGACTCAGAGGCACACCTTTGCAAGTAGGAGTAATGCCTCTCCAACATTCCTCCTATGAGGGAGTAATACTGTGATAGCGTGCGTCCCTCCTGACGCAGATAGAAAAGGTCGTAGAAGACTTGAAAAACTCATGCAGAGTTCTTAACATGTAAGTAGGTAGCATGCAAAGACTCCCACATCTTTGCAATAGTGTAGTACATGATCTCATCCCCTATTCAGGGAATAACCATTTGCATCAACCATGTACAAACTATGGCATTGTCGCTATCCTAATTAGCATTTGTGTCTGTCTTGTTCTCAGGCTCTAGATCCGTAAGAATATGGCTCTTTTTATGACCGCTGACGGTCATAAGAAAGGTTTGTGACCACCGTGGATAGTTGGTCTCATCCAACTTAACAATAGGGCCAAAGAAGGGTTCTTGAGTACCTCGGTGTTGGAAATAGAGCCTGAAGACACCTCAGACTGATCATCTGAAGCCATCTTTACAATCCGAAAGCCTCAATTAAGCTTCTATCACAACGAAATCATCTACAAATATGAAATCAAACATATTCAGATCTCCACTACGGATTGGCATCCCTAAATCAGGGTAAAAGTCCCCATACAATCGCTGCACAGGGATTGGATCACTGCGCATCACCTTCTTGTTGATCTGTGCCGCCAACCACCACCATAGACTATTATAGTGACGTCGTCAAAGGTCGCCGCAAGGTTGCAGCAATGGGGCGTCGCAGGCCCAACCAGTAGCTTTAGGTTGTTGCGCCGCCACCAGAGGCTAGAGCAGCCTCTAAGGTCATCGCAGCACCGTTGCGAGCAACCCTAGGTGCTACATGTAGGAAACCTTTGGATCTACTATAGATGGCTATGCGCACACAAACACTCAAGGCGAATATTAGTAATAATAAAAAATTTGCACAAATATCAATCCACAGAAATTGACACAAGGTATATAGTGGTTCCCTACTCACTTGGGTATTCCACTACCTAAGCCTCCTATCTTAGGATTTTTAACCCGATTCCCTCAACCCTGAGGGAATCAATTTACTAAACGAGGTAATTAACATGCTACCTCAACTCAAGTACAAGAAACATGTTTGTTACGACCCAAACAACGAGCAAGAGCTCAATACAAAATAAGAGCACAAGTGTAAGAAATAAACCTTACAACAAAATACCTAAGTCTCTCGACAATGATTAAAAATAATCCCAATTGGAGTGCCTAGAAAACACATGATTTGCTTTGTAGATGCGTGAAGAAAACACGTCTTTTAGTTTGCAAATCCGTAGAGAGATTGAGGGCAGCAAACACACTTTCTTTTCTTCAATATATGGTGGAAATATGAAATATATATCTGGAATTTTTCCTTCTCTTTTTCTTGTGTGTAAACTAAGAGTCCTAGGGTCTTTTTATAGAGTTAGGACCTTATTGGTTTAACTACTTGACATTGGGGTTTAAATCTCAATGTTCATGGTCTCAAAATAAATTTTCTAGCTATTCGAATTTGAACCAACGATTAACTGGTACTAGTACCGAAGTACAGGTACCGGTACTAACTGCTCACTGTCTTTCTGTAGCTAGCACAAATGAGTCTTGGTACCAGTACTCATCATGGATATTGGTACTTATGGCTCCCAGGTTTGAGACTCACTAGGCACTGTGACCTACCTGTACCGGTACTTATCATGGTACCGGTACTTGTAAGGTCCATGCTAGAACTGAGTCTTCAAACTGTGACCATCAGATACCGATACTCTTAATTAGTACCGGTACTTGTTCACAATTTTAGACATAGGCTCAAACCTGTGCCTTGCATTTACTTGCTGTCAAGTACCTTTATTTTAAGATTTTACAAAGCTTAACTATTGAGTACGTTCTTTGAAAAATGATCTTTAGATTAATTGTATTTTATCTTTAATTAATTTTACGATCTGAATTATATTTCTTTGTTAGGAGACATACATTCTAATAAATAAAATCCTAATCTGAAAAATTAAAGATTGAAGATGATCTTCTCCTCCTTGTCATCTTTCCTACTTATTATCATGCCTCCTCGCCATCATGCCTTCTTGACATAATTCTTTGTTTGCCTTGATCTTCACCTAAATTTGAAATGTCACTCAATTGCAAACATTAATATGCAATAATTTTGTTAACACTGAAACAAGATGTAGAACAAGATTCTAACACTGTAGCGTCACCACTGGAGGCTAAAAGAATCCCCAAGGCCGCCGCAGCACCACCACGAGCAGCCTTAGATGTTGCAGCGTTGCTGTTGAGGCTAGACAACCCCAAAATCGCTACAGCGCTGCCGCGAGCATCGCTACACGCTGCTGACGGTGTAGCAGACCCCCTCCACTACAGTGCGTCGATGGAATGCCGCCGAGTGCTGCTACCGTTCACAAGGAGGAGAGAGACGATTAGGGTTTCGTGGTTAGGGTTTAGGAGTCCATGAGGGGTAGGATACCTAAAGTTACAGTCTAGGATCAGTGCTCTGATATCAAATTGATTGTAATGACTTAGTTTCATTAGGAATCCTAGGGCTCTCTTATATAGAGAGAGACCATAGAGTCAAAAGTACAGGAATGCCCCTCATGGACAAAACACCCATAGCCCTTACAATAATAAAAAAAAATAAAAGCCTTCTAATAGAATTGATTGGATCCAAATAGTGTACTTGTTACTAAGTGTAGACATCTGATTGCTTATTATAAGAAGTTTGAGGTAATTTTGGACTTCTGAAAAAGAGCGCTTTGTTCCTGGAATTGATCAAATCCAAACACGGTTCTTGTGCATAAGGGTTAGACATCTATTAGACATCAGACATTCTTATTGGATGTTTGATAGTCATGATGGACTGTGGGTTATGATTTCTATGGAATCTCGTAATCGAGATTTCGACTAATAAATTGAACTTTAAGTCAAATAATCTCTAACATTCCATTGTTGGACATCTCTAATATTCCATGGCTGAGAATATTATTAAAATATTCCTAACTTGTCTCGTGAAGATTTTGTTTTGATTAAATGAGATTTAGGCTTGATTGGGTTCTAATGGTCGGTTATTATTAGACGTCTTATTGTGAATAGATTGTGGATGTCTTGATGTAGCTCTAGTCGTTTGAAGGCTAAGAGTTTAATCTGTTAAGGTAATATATATGGTTGTTGGACGTCTAATCTGAGTATCAGACAACTTAACTTTTCATATCAGATGTCTAGAGGCAATATCAGACGTCTAATCCTAAGGTATGTATTTGGCTTGAAATTGGATTTTGTTCTAAGATATTGCCTAAGTATTGAGTGACTAGGTTAAACATTCCTATATCTAGTTGGAAGCTCTTTACAACCCTACTAGAGTCAATAAAGAGAAAATTACAACTCTATTTGAATAGATGTACAAGAAATTCTAAGACCTAGACGAAAACCATCTTCACCTTTGAAACTTCCTTTTGAGATGAAATAAGACCTTCAACTTAGAGATGATAAAGGCAAGAAATAGTGATTCTAACATATTTATCTCCTTTTTGTTATTTTGTAAAATCATCAAAACATTTATTGAGATGTTGAACTAACGGATCCAATGTCAAATATCAGCCATACTTGCGAGGATCTTAAGATTATATAAGAAATTAAGTTCAATTTTAAAGAATAGACCATGATATTTCACACCTCTTAAAAAACCTAACTTTCTATTGTTGATTGCCCATGAATTAGTTGATTAATGCGTAAGCATGGAGGATGAGATGCTTAGGCTTTAAAAAATATTCAATTCAAAGGGTGGAAGAAAAATAAGCCATGTATTTCCTACGTCGTTGACTTAATATCTTAGCAAATCAGACTCTTCAAGGGTTTGGAAATAAATTCATATCTTGGTAAACATTCAAGTTAAGTCGAAAATGACTTAAGAAGTCTAGGTGAAAGATCTTTAATATATTCCTATAGTCAAGAAATGCTATCATCTTTCTTCCCTAACTGAGCACTCGCAAAACTATGAGAAAAATTATTTCAAATCTCTTGTTTTTCAAAAATTCAGCAAAATTTTTGGACACTATATATATATATATATATATATATATATATATATATGAAAACGAAAATTACCTACCCCTCCATACCTATTTCATACAATGTCCTTCATGTACTCCTAAATATGCATGAGAAGGAAAGATATCACTTGAATAATTTTGAGTTGGTGCATAAGGATTGACAAGTTTCAGACCTACAAAATTAACCTTACACACACACACATACACGCACATGCATAAAACTATGTCTGGCTACCTCCCAGCAAATATTAAATTTAATGTCTTCAACCAGACGAAGACCCCAACAAAGATATACATTGAATTTAGTTGAAATAACAAAGATCAATACGGAGATGTACTCGTGTAGCTTAAAGATGAGATGCCCATCAATGTGGACTAGGTAATGATGCAACTCTATTCCAAAAGGTCAAATACTTTTAAATGGTGAATGAGAAATGAATTTCCAATGGCTTTTAAGCTTGTGTACATGGGGACTGATTTTAGGTTTGATCATATATAACTTATGAGTTGGAGATAATAACTTGTTTTATTCTCAAATGAAACCTTACTCCTCTTTACATAGAGAGAGGTGTTGGGAAAATTTCATCATAAGTCCAATAGGACAGGAACCATAACAAACAACTCTAAACAATACTAATAAGTACTTTACCAACACTCTCCCTCAAGCTGGAGCATATATATCAATGATGCTTAGCTTAGAACAATACTTATCAAAAGCAGATCTAGCAAGGGGCTTTGTGAATATGTTCGCAATCTGATCTTCAAATGATACAGATGAGGTGTAAATAATTCCACGTTGTATCAAGTCTCTAGTGTACTAGCAATCAACCTCAACATGCTTTGTCCGCTCATGGAACATTGGGTTGTTTGCAATATATGTAGTTGCGCGATTATCGCATCTCATCTTCATTGGTCCCTTTTCTTAAACATGGAGATCATGTAGCACAGATCTGACGCAAACCATCTCTGTAGCTATCTGAGTCATAGCCCTGTATTCTGATTCTGTACTAGACCTGGATACCACCTGTTGCTTCTTGCTTCTCCATGTCACTAAGTTGCCTGCACAAAAGTACAGAATCCAGTTGTTGACTTCTTGTTTGTCATGCACCCTGCATAGTCGGCATCAGAATAGCCAACACACTCATAGATGTGCCCCTCTGAAATAAAACACCTCTGCCAGGTGCTTTCTTCACATACTTAAGCCCCTGTATAGCAGCATCCCAATGCTGCTTGGTCGGTTTGTCCATGAACTGGCTGAGCTCCCCACTAGAAGGGAAAGCTCTAGACGTGTAATAGTAAGATGCAACAATTTACTGGCCAACTGCCTATATGATCTGCTATTTATAGGCGAAGACCCAGTATCATAGAGGTGTCCTCAAGTAATCTCAGCTTTCTGCCTCATAGAAGTCTCTATGGTGGCTATATCCTCACGATGTGTAATGGGGATCTGTTCCAAGAGAACCAGTGGAACTGGCATACGAGCCAAGTCTCTCTCAAATGTCACCTGATGACCATTTATAGAGATAAGAAATTGGCTCATGAAATGTGACATCTGCAGTCACATAATACTTCTTACCACAGAGGTCATAGCATTTATATCCTTTCTGAGTGCTACCGTATCCCAAAAAGACACTTCACTGCTCTTGGAGCCAACTTCTCTCTACCAGGTCCAAGAATGTAAACAAAGACAACACATCCAAACACTCGAGGTGGAACAGCAAATAGATCCTTCTTAAGATAGAGGACCAGCCAAGGAACTTGTTCTTGTATAGCTGAGTTGATTAATCTATTGATAAAATAACACGCAGTTAACACTGCATCTCCCCAATACACCTATGGCACATTATGTTGTACTAATAATATTCTAGCCACATCAAGCACATAACGGTGCTTTCTTTCCACTACACCATTCTGTTGCGACATATGTGGACATGATGTCTGGTGAACAATTCCAAGAGATTTGTAAAAGGCTACCAACTTAGATGTACAGAACTTTAGAGCATTATCAGACCGCACAATCATCATAATAGTAGAAAACTAAGTCTTTATTTGTAAAATAAATGTTTCAATCACTGATCCAACGTCAGATTTTTTTTCAAAAGAAATAACCTTGACATCTTGGAAAAATCATCCACAATAAAATCTATGACCCAGTCTATCCTGGACATGACTTGGTCTCCATACATCCATGTGCAATGAATCAAAGATAGTAATAGAACTGTGAGACAAACTAATAGGAAAATTGGTTCTGTGATGCTTTCCCAGCTAGCATGCATCACACAATCTTTGTAGCTGGTGAAATATGAGGAATGACGCGTTGAAGCCTGTCCAGTGATGGGTGCCCAAGACAACTGATGTAGACACATCTATGTCACATAAACTGTCTATTTATGCGTGTTCTTAAGTGTATAATCGCATTCAGCATTATAAATATTGCATAGCATGCATCATTCTACATTTAGATTAGTTTGTGCAAATTTTAGGTTAATTTACCCTTTTTGTGGCTAGGTGACAAGGCGATATCATTTCTGGACTTCAGATTGAAGATTCAACCATACGGATTTGATGAAGGCGACAATCGGAGTCCAACACCTCTGAGATCGCCTCGATTGGATTTCTATAGCATCAGATATTGTCCAAGAAAGATCAGAGGTCAAGGGCCAAGGTAGTGTAAATTCGTTCCTCAAATGACAGATCCAATTGTATGGATGGGTTCGGATTGACGATCGTAGCCCAACAGCGTGAAATCGTTTCAATCCGATAACTGTGGCACCACCTATAAAGTAAAGAAGATGGACGGCCATGATGGCATCACGTGGTGCCATCACAGCCCCCAACACCGGCTACAGCACCCCTCTTTGCTCGCACGATCAATCCCAGCCGTTGGATCATCAATCCAGCAGTTGAGACGTGCCTCACCTCACTTAAGACAAAGCTTGCACACCCTCAGCCGTTTCATCGAACGGCCGAGGGTGCATGAGCGTTGAAAATAAAACGTGATAAAGAAGGGGTGGTAGCATAGTGGTCAAGTGACGTCCGTGAGGGACAAGCGTGCGGGTTCGACTCTCTACTCACCTCCAATTTGCAGTGCAGGTGGGTGCGGCTAAAATTCGATCGCTCGATCGCGATCAAGCAGCAGTAGAGGTTGCTACGTGGCGTGCTGGATTGGCGACTACGAACACGCGCATGATGACGCGCTAGTCGACGCAAGGACTACAACCTAAGCGCGTAATCAGCGTGCGATCATGGCCATCCGATCTCCATCGGACGACCTTAATCAGTCGTCACTTGGTGTGAAGGCGCGCAATGCTTGAAGTTGAGTAGGTGTCAACGTGGCTCAACGAGAGCACTCTGATCTCCATCGCATGGAGATTAAGCGCATGCCTTGAGCGACGTGGGGCTTTAGTGACGTATATCCGTCACTAAAGGCCTTGCATTCATGATTAAGCATGTAAAAGGACCTTTTTGCCCTCAAAGCTCACCTATATAAAGGCCCTACACCCTCCACTTCATCCCTTCTTTTCTTCTCACCCTCTTCAAAGCTCTAAAGAGCTAGTCTCATACCCGGGATGTTTCACTAGAGTCTTAAATATAATTTTTTCATCTTCTCATTGTCGTTCGTGGAGCGCCTACGGTTGTCTTCTCATCGCCATTTGAGAAGTGGATCCTACTGCAACATCGTCCTGCTTCGTTCTCCGTCCTCCAGCTTTGTCCTCCCTCGTCCAGCATCTTACCACCCTCGTTCGGGCACTTCGTCAACGCGGCTCATCCTCCAAGTAGTCATTGAGGAGACTTTTCTCATCCCTCTTTTTATCGCTTTCTAGTATAGATTTCTAGCATTCTAGTTGTAGCGATAAAATGTAATGAACATGCTCCTATGGTTATAAACTTTGTTTATTCTCTCCATATTTTTTCTTTCTTTGTATTATTCTCTCTATTTGTATTTGTTATTAAGTAGAATAGTTGGTATAGATTTAATTCGATTAGCTAATCTACTTTGTGACAATAATTATAAATGCGATTTTTTATCAAACGTTCGTCTCCCCATGTTTGACTCGGGACTCACTTTGAGTTTTGGTTATAAATTTGATTTGATATGGGATTTTTACGCGACTGCAACGACGAGTTTTAAACTCAACCTTTTAGCATACGAAATCTAGCTCATCAACGACGATGCCACTGAAGAGCATACCAGCACTAAATGCGACCTCGCCCTAATACATAGTAGCAATTGGAGTCTGGATCAAGTGATACACACTCCCTTCCTCATGTCTGTCACCAATCGTCCTCCCTGTGAATTTGTCCTGAAAAATATAGCCCAACTTATCAAATATTGCATGACATTGCAAGTCTTTTGTAATTCTACTAACAGACAAATGACTAATAGGAAATTCTGGAACATAAAGAACGTTAGACAGCGTCAAAACTGGAGTCACTGCTACGTCTCTACCATGAACCCTACACTGCCTGCCATCTGCTACCTACACAGATCTCCCTGAGGGAACATGATGAACTTGTCCAAAGCATGTCTCATCCCCACTGTGATGTTGAGATGCGCCAAAATCCACCAACCACAAGGTACTATCAGTGCTACTAGACCTATAAACGGAAGTCATACTTAAAGTAGCCAAGGCGACAGTATCCGCATAGTAGTAGTCTCCTGGGTCAGCTAGGAGAGGCATTGGACCATAGCATCATTGTCTGCACAAGACACCATGCCTCTCCCCTCCTCTAAAGAGAGCCTGGTTGGCCATGGGAGGTCGACCATGCTTCGTCTAGTAAGAGGCCTCTATATGGCCAATCTTTCCACAATGCGAGAAATGGTGCAAGATATACCACTCGTACCCTGACCACTACGCCCTCTCCCCTTAGTGGATGGAGCACCATGTCCTGCACATGCGGCAACAACAAGCACAGGGGTTTGTCCACTCTCTGACATGGGTGGCCTAACAACCACCTTGCTTACTCGGCTATAAGCCTCCTTTAGAGATGGAATCTCAGCCAGAGTAAGGATTTGGGACCTAGCAGCCTCATAGTCTGGTCCAAGTCCATCAAGAAACTGTAGGACAGTATACTTCTTCCTATGTGCCCTTTGAGTGGCACAAGTGCAGATAAGTCGTCAGGCATTGTACTTCTCAAAGAGTCCCTTTAGGATGGCATAGTACTATGACAGTGACTGACCCTCCTATTTGAGACTACCAATAGCATGGTGAATCTCAAACACTTTGTTAGAATTCTTCTCATGAGAATGTGTCATGCAGAGAATTCCACATCTCCTTGACAGTCTTGTAGTACATGATCCGATCACCAATCTGAGGCTCAACAAAATTCATGATCCATGCACAGACCATGGAATTATCTTTCTTCCATGTGGCATTCCTCCCTATTTTATCTTGTGGCTCCATCTCCAACAATAGGTGTTCCTTATCATGCCCCTCAATGGTCATGAGGAACGTTTGAGACAAACTAGCACAATTGGCCTCGTTCAACTTAGCGATGGGAACAAAGGAAATATGTAACCCCCGTTGTCCATAGCGGTAACCGATGACACTTCCGAAGAATCTGAGGCCATCATGCCTTAGGACTGTCACAAGATGCCACAGATGTGATTGGAAATCAATATTCAAATATGAAAACTTCATAATCAGAGAAAAGTGATCTCTTGAACATGAGATCTAAGGTCGAGAAACCCTAGATAGCACACCAACAATCACAGACACCCCTTTAGATCAGGGCTTAGCGCATGCTAGGATGTTCGCTTCTACAGACACCCCCTTATGATCCAGCATCAGAAGCAGCACTGCAGGACCCCGAGAGTCACCGCCGCGACCTGCAGGTGATGGGCGGCGACGCTTAGCGATCAGGGGCGACGCTCCGAGGTCAAGGGCTGTAATCCAAGGCAGCATTGCGACCTTTGGGTGGTGCTGCAACCTATAATCGACGAGGCAGCGCGAGAGGCGACGCTGCAGTGCCTCGAGGAGCACGAATCATCGCCTACAGAGGGGTGATGGTGCTCTGTGGCACTTAGAGGAGGCCCATTAAGGCCAGCAACGGTCGGCGGCTAGCGTCAGTATCATCAGCAGCGGTTGGCGGCGAGTGCCAGCAGCAGCTACGATTGCGGCGACGGCAGCCTGCTAGGGCCAGCGGCAGCTGGCGTCTTGCTGGCGAAGGCTCCCATGGGTGTGTACCAGGAGGATTAAGGTTTTTAGTGAAGGGGTACAGAGTTTTGTAAGAGCTGGGATACCAAATCATCGATCTAGGATCGTCGCTCTGTTACTAAGTTGGAGATTATAACTTGTCTTATTCTCAAATGAAATCCTACACTTCTTTATATAGAGAGAGGTGTTGGGAAAATTACATCATAAGTTCAATAAAACAAGAACCTTAACAAAGAACTCCAAACAATACTAATAAGTGCTCTAGCAACACTCTAAAATGTTGGATACTAGATAAATGCATGATATAAAGTATTTGTGTCCATTGGCCTTGGAGCTTAAGATGATCTTGTGATTGACAATTCCAAATTTATTTTACAGAAATCCAAATCAAAAGGACAATGACGGTCTTCATAAAAGGTTGGCAATTTGAAATGTAGAGTAATTATTTCATTTAGTGATTCATTGCTTTTCAAGCTCTCATTATCATACCCATCATTATTACTAGAAGTATTTATCTCTTCATTATAGTTCTCCATGTCATTCAATTCTTTACATGAAATGATTTTGAATTTTTCAACCCCTTCTGCTAGCACATATTTTATGTTTTTATTTTTTGTTGTATGGTTGTTGAGTTTGGTTTGCTCCTCAGGGGCTTTTATGTACTTTCACCCTTTCGGTCTTTCTATATAAGAGAGCCCTAGGGTTTCTAATTGAATTAAGTCATTTCAACCAATTTGGTATCAGAGCACTGGTTCTAGACCGTGGCTCTAGGTATCCCACCCCTCACAACTTCCAAAACCTTAACCACCAAACCCTAATCCTCTCCTCTCTTGAGCGACAGTAGCTCACGACGAAGCTCTGGTGGTGCGCTGCAGCATGCGTGGCGGTGCTGCGGCGGTGTGGGTGAGCCCCAGCGGTGCTCAAGCGGGGCTTGCAACGGTGCTACAACATGGTTAGGGGCCTTCTTGGCCTCCAGCGGTGGCGCGGCGGTGCCATGGGCCACTGTGGTGGCTCTACGAAGCTTTTCGCGGCCATACTAGGTCTTGGCAGTGGCGCAGCAGCATCGTGGGCCGCTTGCGGCGATGCTGGGATCCCTTGGAGGTTGATCTGACTTCCGGTGGTAGCGTGGCAACTCGCGTTGAGCCTGCGGCAGTGCTATAGGAGCACAGCAGCGGCGCAGCAACCTACGGTTGAGTTTGCGGCGGTGTTCCAGGTGCACTGTAGGCGGTGTTGACTTCTGGTGGTAGCACTACAGTACTCCGACGGTGGCGATTGGCGGTGCAAATTGACAGAGGCAGTTTTTGTGCTCCGATCCCTGTGTAACAATTGAAAAGGGGTTTTATGTCTTGATCTAAGAATGTAAGTTCATTGGGTGCAATTGATGGATGCCTTGGGATCAGTCCATTTTATTGATTGATAAGGAGTTATTTAACTCCCTTGGACATGTTGAGCTCATTGAGAATTGAGTTCATGATGGAAGTCGCTATGGAAGCAGGACTAATCAGTCTTGATAGAGACCATCGTGTCAGATAATGTCATCTGAATGGACGAGGAGGTCCTTCTACACGAGGTAGAGGGCGTTGTCGTCGACAGGATAGCAGGTAGTGGGCCACTGGTATGTATCCTGGCAAGATAGGTCATATTCAGACTGTGACTAGAGCTATCGAGTGGGTCGATGAAATTGTTACGAAAGAAAAGTTTGTGGTGTCTACCACTTTAGATACTGCAGCTCTTGTTTCTTCTGTAGATAATGGATGGTTAATTGATTCGGTGGCATCTAGGCATCTTAGTGGAGATCGGGAGTGCTTCCGCATGATGCGTGATGTTCCTTCTGGCAGGATTGTTCAGGTGGCTGATGGGCATGTTTCTCAAGTTCAAGGCTAGGGGGAGGTTACTATATCCCCTACCTTAAGACTGCCTAATGTTCTATATGTTCCCGATTTTCCGATCAGTTTCTTGTAAGTTAGCAAGATTAATCTTTAATGATGTGGGGTGTGTTTTCCAAGACAAATTCACAGGGAAAACTATTGGTGGTGGACATGAGGAAGGTGTATGCCGCTTAGCTCAGTCTCCATTGGCAGTTGTTGGGTCAGCAGATGTGGCATATAAGGTAGGGACCGTATTCCAGTGGCACCGTCGGCTAGGGCAGTCCTCTCTCGATCGACTGAGACATGTTATTCCTCATTTATCACCTGCTACTAATCTTCTTTGTGACGCTTGCCAACTAGACAAGCATCGTCGTTCCAACTATTCTCCTAGCACTACGGTTGTGTTATCTGCATGTTTTGACTTACTCCACATGGACATATGGGGCCCGAGTCATACTCTAGATAGGTAGAGATTCCGCTTTTACTTGGTTGTTGATGATTTCTCCATACTATCATGGACGTTTTTGCTTTGTAGTAAGTCTGATGTAGGAAATACGATTGAGATGTTAATTAATCAGATCAAGACTCAAGTTTCTACAATTGTAAAGATTGTTAAAACGGACAATGCACTTGAGTTTTGCACCAGGAGACTGGCTTAGTTCTACAGCTCCCTAGGCATCATACATCAGACCTCCTACCCCTATACATCCCAGTAGAATGGCGTGGCAGAAAGGAAATACAGACATCTCTTAGATGTGGCCCAGACATTGTTGATACATCACAATGTTCCATCTTTTTAATAGGGAGGCGCTATTTTGACTGCTTGTTACCTAATCAACAGGATGCCTAGTTCGGTCCTTCATGAGCAGATTCTGTACCAGATGCTGTATTCCGATAGAGATTTGTTTGTTGTGCCTCTCGGGTTTTTGGCTGCGTTTCATTTGTTCACATTCTTGTTCCTGGCAAGGATAAGCTTGCTCCCTGTGTGGTCAAGTGTGTATTTTTGGGTTACAGTGCCACTCAAAAAGGCTATAGATGTTATGTTCCCATTGGTAGGCGATACTATGCTAGCATGGATGTCACATTTCATGAGAAGGTGCCTTGTTTTTCTATGAGGGGCCACCGGATGTATACTTTAGATTTATCTGCTCCAATGCCCTTTCCCCAATCCAGTTTGGCGATATTCCTATTTCGACTCTGCCACCTCCTGCTTCAGATTCCAGGGAGTCTGTGGATGATTTTGAGAAGCTACATGGCCCAATGCGCATATATAGTAGACCTCACTTGACTCTGCAGAAACCATCTCTGTCTACGCCACCAGACTCTCCTGCATAGGTGCATGTTGACTCCACTAAGTTGCCTGTTGATGATGGTCCTACTAGTCATTCTACAGTGCCCAATGCTAGTGAGGATCTTCTTATTGCTATTAGGAAGGCTCCATAGTCTTGTGCTCGCTACCATGTTGTAGGTGATCTTCCCAGTGCCCATCTTGGGAAGTCATTTGTTCAGTTTACTTCTGCCTTGTCAGTTGTAGAGATCTCTACTACTTACCAGCAAGCCATGCTTCATCCGAAATTGTGGGTTGCTATGGAGGATGAGATGGCTGCAGTTCGAGGTCGCGGGACCTGAAAGCTCACTCCACTTCCTGACGGAGCTACTGTTGTTGCTTGTAGATGGGTATTCACAGTGAAATTTAATCCAGATGGGGGCATTGCCAGGTACAAGGCATGTCTAGTGGCAAAGGGATTCACCCAAACTTATGGGGTGGATTTCTTTGACACCTTTGCTCCAGTGGCTAGACTTCCTACTGTACGGGTGCTGGTTGCAGTGGCAATTCAATTAGGTTGGCTTTTACATCAGTTGGATGTGAAGAATGCCTTCCTTTATTGGGATCTCCAAGAGGAAGTCTATATGCAGCAACTGCCTGGTTTTGAGGCTAAGGAGGAGTGTGTATGCCGACTACAGAAGGTCCTCTATGGCCTTAAGCAGAGTCCTAGAACCTGGTTCCAGAGACTATCACAGGTAGTAGTGGCAGCTGGGTTCAGGAGGTCGACAGTCGACTTTTCTCTTTTTTTCAGGAGGATTGGATAAGGTACAATGGTACTTATTTATGTTGATGACTTGATTGTCACAAGAGACGGTGAACAGGGTGTTGCTGAGATTCAACACATCCTAGCAAAGCAGTTTGTCATGAAAGACTTGAGAGCTCTATGGTACTTTCTCGGTATTGAGGTTGCTCACAACAAAAAGGGTGTGGTCTTGTCCTAGAGGAAATATGCTTTGGATATCTTACAGGAGATTGGCATACTTGGGGCCAAGGTGGCAAATATTCCTATGGATACCAAAATATCACTATATGATAAGAATGCACAGTTGGTAGACAGCAGGCAGTACAGACAGCTTATGGGAAAGTTGTTATATCTTACTCTTACGAGGCCAGACATTTCCTTTGCAGTAGGGAAACTAAGTTTATGGCCAAGCCAACACGCCATCACTGAGATGCAACATTGATGGTGCTCAGATACATCAAGAAGGCTCCTGGAAAGGATCTTCTCTTTTCCAAGGGGTCTTCCATGACCTTGGTTGGATACTTTGATGCGGACTGCGCTGGACATCATGTGGATCGCAATTCCACTACTGGGTTCTGCACCTTTCTAGTAGGGAGTTTGATTACATGGAGGAGCAAGAAGCAGAGCACAGTTGCGAGATCTAGTGCCAAGTCTAAGTACAGGGTTATGGCTCAGA
This sequence comes from Thalassia testudinum, assembly GCA_037157565.1. NCBI lineage: Eukaryota > Viridiplantae > Streptophyta > Magnoliopsida > Alismatales > Hydrocharitaceae > Thalassia > Thalassia testudinum. The sequence continues at coordinate 83,450,867 of JAZHRO010000024.1, forward strand.
CCATTGCAGAGATGCTATGGATTAGATCCTTGCTTGCTGACTTGCAGATATAGTTTTCTAGTCCGATGGAGATGAGATGTAATAATAGAGTAGCCACCTTTATTGCCAACAACCCAGCATTTCATGAGATGACGAAACATGTTGAGGTTAATTGTCATTACACCAGAGACATCATTCAGAAGGGATTGTTTTTTACCACTCCAGTCACATCTGAGGAGTAGATTGCTGACATCTTTACCAAGCCCTTAGTCAGATCTCTATTTGATTCATATGTATCCAAGCTAAGCATGATAAATATCTATGCTTCAGCTTGAGGGAGAATGTTAACATATATTTTATATTTCTGTTTTTTGTTGTATGGTTGTTAAGTTTGGTTGCTCCTCAGGGGCTTTTATGTACTTTCATCATTTCAGTCTCTCTTTATGTAAGAGAGCCCTAGGGTTTCTAATTGAATTAAATCATTTCAACCAATTAATCCAAATCCTTTAGAGACACGAGGAGGTGGTTTAAACTTGGTTACATCAAAATTACAATAAATCTTAAGGATAAATGATTCAATTTTAGGTTTGTGAAGACCTGACGATATGGTAAAGCTAGCAATCCAAGTATCATCAAGTTCCATGATTTTACGCTTAAGTAACTCAGGACATGACTCAAGTTAGGTCTTGGACTCAAAGGGGAATTGTTCATATGCCTCTATCTCATGAATATCATCCTCAATTGCTTTCATAAAATCATTCACACTATAAGAGGCTTGTTTGTATTTGGCTTTCTCCCTGAAGTAGCCAAATTCAATTTCACAATTTTTGTTTGATTGTTTTCCAGGTGCGACGGGTTGCTCCTTGACTCATATATGATTATCACCTTTCATGTCCAACAATTTATCATGATTGATATTATCCTTAGAATTGGCCTTCATTTCCTTTACCAGTTCCTCTTCTAAATAATAATTGTGATCCCACATATCACAAAATCTTGTCATAATTGAAATCCTTTATAGAGTATAAAGATTCATTATTCTTCATATTGAGAGCATTTTTGGGCATTGGTGGATATTCTAATTCAACATTTACCCCATTAATTATATTCCGTTCCATAGTTTGGGGTGTTGGGGGGGGGGGGGGGTGGGAAGGTGCAAATGGTGGCTTAGGAAGTTTTTTCACCTCAAACTCCTGATCTCATACTCAGGCTTTTCATTAAAATCATTTGGCAACTTATCCTGGAGAATCTCATGATTAGTTTAAGGTTCAATCTCTAAATCATTAACACAAGCCTTCTTAGAGGAAAATGATTCCTCTCAAATATCCTCTCATGATTGTCCCACAAGATCTTGATTTGCCTCTATCCCTAATTCACTTGATTGAACCCCAAGTATTTTGTTTGATTTAGTTTCAATTTCATAAGTTTCCTTATCATTTAGCTCAATTTCAGGATTTTTTATGCTTTTCTCTAGGCAAGCCTCATTTTCAAGAGGTTGATTTTTTCTTTTTCTTTAATCATATCCAGGATGTGACATTATTTGTTTGATGCCATACATCATCTTTATGATTTTCTTAACTGCTTAAGATCTTAATCGTTCTTGGCGTGAATCAATTTGCAAATTTGGATCTTAAGTCAATTCTGAAGTTGAGTTTGGCTCTACAAGTAGACTTTTAAAGTTAGGACTTGGGTAATTATGATGCGATCATTTTCTAGGTCTAATTCCTCAAAAGACACTAATCTACCCTTTGTTTTCTCCAACAATGTTTAGGTTCAAGAAAAAACAAGTTGATCATTTTCGAGTGAGCTTAAGAAGACAAATGAGTTTGATTTGCAATTAAATAGAGAAGGGTTGATAGAATCGAAATCACATGCTTACTATGGGTTTCGATATATAGGTTGAGATGAGAATTTCGATGATTGAGCTTGATCGTGATTTTATTCTCTATTTGTATATTGAGGTTGAAAGTTAGAGTACGAATCATTTAAATGATCAAGCCAATGTCTACTAGGATTACTTGTGGAGGAATTCGATCCATTTAAGATGATTTGAATCGTATATGACTCAGGTGAATAAGTAGATTGACTTGACCAACTATGGTTATATGGTGTAGTTTGATCGTACTCATGGTTGGATGAGCCATATGTGGTTGAGTCAAAGCTAAAGTCATTTATCCAACCTTGCTCTGATGATTCATAAGGAATATAACGGTTGGGTGCCAACATTTGATATCCTGACCCAAAATCATTGTTAAAGTTTTGAGGGAACATAGGAGATGGGCTCACATATTGAGAAGGATGAAATGAATTTGGATGATCTCATGGGTAGTTATTGTATTTGTACGAATTCGAATTGTAAGTAGATGATCCATAAGATTCAGATGAAGTCCTTTACAATAGTACTAAAAAATGGATAGTATTCATATGAAGGGTTTGGTTGAGGGTTTGTATATTTAAGGAGTCAATGGATTTAAATGATTTCTAGGAATGTTATCGTACTCATATGGATCTATCAAATTTGAAATTTAAAGGATAGGTAATCCATAAGGTTTAGGTAAGGAGTCATTTACAAGTACCAATAGATCGGTAGTATTCAATTTGAGAGTTTTGTTGACTTTGATTGTATTAATAGTAATGTGTGTATGTCATTAGAAGAAATATGGAGAAGTGAAGAGAGATAGATGAGAGAAATGGTGTCGTATCTACACAAATAAATAATTCAATTTAGCCTTAAAAACCTCAAAAGGCACGAGAAGGCTTGTAAGCAAGTTCACCTCGTTTCTTAAAGTCAATCCAACCAGGTTGAATAGTGGTGGGGTAGAGGGAGTATTTCCAAAGGTTTCGCTCAGGTGCTAATTGAGGAACCTTTTGTCCATATAAGTCATTTGACTTTAGTACCCACAACCTAGACACTAGATTTAAACTTAAGAATTAAAGCAAACCACTTAGACAAATCCAAAATTACACCCTTAAGACTAGAATTTATACAATCTTAGGGCCAACGTCTACTCAATTTTAGGATTTAGGCTAATGTAAATGCTTAGAATGTGATGAGCATTTTAAGAGGTTGTGTCCTTAAATATTAATTCAATATGCAAATGCAACAACCAAGTAAACAAGGCCTTCAATTTTTTAGGATTCTTGTCTTTTAAAGTTTTTCTTTGCTTGAATGTATTTTAAGGTTTCTCTTGCCTCTTTTAGAGTTTCAGGCAATGTTGTTGGTGATGTCTCTTCCTTTAATTAATGTTTAATGCAGATGTGTGCTCTATTTACGGAAGATTAATCATAAAATATCAAAATCCACTAGTGGCAGATGAACCTTAGAATGAATACCCTAGTAACAAATTATCTTCTAATAGAATGCAGGTTTTAGGGTGAGATTTTTTTTGTTTTTATTGAAGGAAAACTATTCTAAACTTTTTTGAGATGAGGTGAGTCAACTTACAATTCTTCGCTTGCAAAATGTACAAATCAAAACCAAGGCAAATGAGTAACTTAAAAAAAAAAAGAAAAATCTAACTAAATACATGTAATGTAGTAAAAAGCAATCTAGAGTCATCGCGTCCCTGGCAACAATGTCAAAAATTGATCATGCGAATCACAAAGTGATAAGGTGTGTGAAAACATGATTATTTGCAAAATTATTGAACTCTTGAAATAAATAGAAATAAGTATGTAGGAATCTGAATAGTCCTCTCGGAGGCAAAATCATGTAAATTACTTTCTACCGATCTAACTTAATTTTTTTATATTTTTGGGAAATTTTTCATATTTTTTTGGAATTTTTGAGAAGAGAAGATATTAGTCATAAAAATAAGAGGGTAGATTGCAAATTTAGGACTGAAACGCAAAAACACTAACAAATAATTTTACGAAAATCTAAAAATTCTAACCAAATTCTAGAAGGGAAACTACCTATGAAGGCTACTAAGAATCATTGTAAAATTCATACGTTGGTGTTTGCAACATCCTAAAGAACTAAGAGGGATAGATTGCAATAATTTTTTGATCAAAGTGTAAATGAATTTTATCTTTGTCCTACACTGAAGCTATGTATGTAATTTGGTAGAGATCTTAAATTAATAATCGAGAACTAGCACAAAAATTTTGGAAAATTTATCACACAAGGATTTCAAGAAATAATTTTAGGAACACAATTTTATTAATAAAATAATGCAAAGAGTACAAATAGAGAGAAAGAGAGGAAATGAGCAAGGAGAACTTCCGGGCATGGTGGTGTTGTTATGGCGAAGGCATAGAAGTCAACGAAAGGGCAGGAGTCGCCGAAGGATCCCTATACTCAAGAGATGAAGAGGGAGAGAGGAAGAATGGGGAGAATTACGATGTGTGTATGCTTAATACAAGGGTCAAGGGAGGTATTTATAAGCCCAAAGTAATCCTAAAAACATTAGGGTTAGTCTAACTTCGTGCCCCATATTTTTGGCAATTTTTGGAGGCAATAAAACTTTAATTCCCCTTGAGAATAGGATAAAATCCTTGATTTTTTGGCCTAATAATCCAAATTGGACCTTCCTTTTTTTATTCTTTCCCTTTTCCGTCTTTCTTATTTGATTTTAAGCTTACTTGTCAATTTTGGCGCACAAATTCCATAAAAAAAGGCTTAAGCACACACATGGCACGCTTGGCTCGCATGAGGCACTCTGGCGAGCGAAGTGCGCGTGCTAGGGGTGCGGTGGAAAGGTGTTAGTGCACTAGTTGCTGGTAAGTCATGCGAGTTGCCTGCAAGCTTGATCATCTTTCCCTTTTTTTTATTTTCTTTTTGCCGTTGCAACTTACACGAGCATCATTTTTCATATCCATCTTCATCATTGGTTTCCTGGTCTCATGCTCTTTCATATGAGACCCATATTTGGTATATTTTGCTAATTCTTATTTTCCTTATATTTAAAAATTAAATAAATTAGATTATTTATAAATGTACAAATAAAAATCTAAAAAATGCTCCAAAATGGTGAAAAATAGGCTAAAAATTTATGCAAATTTGTGATGTAATCAGTCTGCCAGGAGGGACTTCACCCACATCATCTTTGCAGTTGTATGTGCCATAGCCCTGTACTCAAACTTTACATTAGATGTAGAAATGACTTGCTTCTTGCTTTTCCAGGTTACCAAGCTCCTAACAACATAAGTATAAAAACCAATGGTAGGTTTCCTATCTACCAAACACCCTACATAATCAGCATCAAAGTAGGCCACAATACTCATGAAGGTCCCCTTCTCTGGTGCCTTATTCAAGTATCTCAGCACCATCATCACAGCATCCCAATGCTGCCTAGTAGGCTTATCCATAACTTGTCTTAATTTCCTGAGTGTGAGGGAAGTATCAAGTCTCATAATTATTAGGTACAAAAGCTTGCTAACTAGCCATCTGTATTAACAACTGTCAACTGCCTTTGCCCCCTCATCACACAGACATGCCTTAGGATCCATAGGAATATTCCCTGGCTTCACCCCCAATTTACAACCTCTTGCAACAAATCCAATGCATATTTCCTCTGGGAAAGCACACCCTTTTTGTTCAGGCAATCTCTATCCCAAGTAAGTCTCTAAGTGGTTTAAGATCCTTCATAACAAAGTTCCTTGCAAGACATTCCTTGACCGCAGTGATGCTAGGTCCATCATCCCATGTGAGAATAATATCATCAATGTAAATAAGAAATGCCACCACACCCTTTACGGTTTCCTGACTAATAATGAATGATTTGATGACGATATGGAAGTGAAGTGTCTCAACTACCTCAAAAAGCTTTTGAAACTAGGCCCTAAGGCTCTGTATCAAACCATAAATGACCTTATGTAACTGACAAACCTTGGAACACTCTCCCTAAACCTTATAATCAGGTGGGCAGCATTGCTTGTTTGGGGTGGCACTGGGGCATGCTTCAAGCCAACAAGGGTGTTGGCAATGCTCGAAGAAGCCCATTTGCAGCACAGTGAGGTAAGGAGGGTGTGTGGTGGCCCACTAATCGGCCAAGGGAGGTCAACAGTGGTGGTGGTGGTCTCCCCAAGATCTCTCTAGGGTTAGCTTTTTTTTCTCGATGGAGGTACTATAATCAAGGTGGGTATTGGACCCTAACCTAAGATCGCGATACCAAGTTATAACAAATGATTCCAATTGTGTATTCCATAACTCTACCTCTCAATATATAGAGGTGGGAAAATTACATGAGTACTCAAGAAAAATGAAAATAATAAAACTAAGGAAATAATAATATAACTGTCAAGATTGGCGCAATCCGGAGTATGGAGGCTCCTTGACGTGAGGGAAAAACAACTCAAGTGGGGGTTGTTCTGGGTTGTTCCACGTTGGAATAGGGAGAAGGAGAGCAACAGCCACTGGCTGCTTGTGGTGGTCGGCCGATGATGGTGGCCGGCAGCGTTTGAGAGAGAGAGGGAGAGAGAGAGAGAGGGAGAAGAGTTTGTAGAGAATAGGAAATATTGTTGCTAACTCAAGAGCAATTACAATAGGAAAGCTCTCTTTTATAGAAAAGAGAACATATCCTCTAAAATAAAAAACTAATCAAATCTTATATCTAAAATAAGAAAAAACAAATCTCAAAACAAATCAATTCCTCTAAACAACTTTCTTAAAACTAAACATAACAAATAAGAAAAACTTGCACCTTAAGCAAATACCAAAACTAGATTCCTTAGACCCAAAACCAGCGCCCAAGGCACCTCCTTATCAGCTGCCACGTGGCAGTGCCATGCAACGAACTTTATTCCCAACAATAACAATTCACCGTAGGGGCTAACACTTTCCACACAACGTGGGATCTTGTAGGATCTCCAACACAAGAAAAATTAAAAACATAGAAAAGAGAGATAGACGGCTGGTTAGGATGATTTCAGCTTTATGTCAAGTGCATAGGTTTTTTCTCTGTACTTATTTTTTTAATTAAATCAGGTTAATGAACCTCACATCATTCCAAAAGAACTCGTTCCAAAGGGATCAACAGGACAACACTTATCCGGGAGATCACCATTTCCATCTTTAGATTGTTTTGTGGAATCCATTGCTTCCAATGGAAATATTCCAGGTGAAAGCATCTGCTCTTTGAAGTGGTCCTCATGTATCTAATTAGACACTTTCTACAGCTGGTTGAATAAAGTAATTTACATTTTTCTGTTGAATTTAACTTTGTATCTATTTTTAATTCTAGGAAGAATTCGAAGCTGGTATTTGTTCTCAGAATATGGTTTAATGGTATACAGTATGTTAAGGAATAGGTATTGTGAAAGGATCGGCAGAGAGCACAAAAGCAATCATGGTAATGCTTCATAGCTCTCTTCTTAAAAATGCATCCCCATTTCTTGTTAAGTTGAAGTTTATTTACTTTTAAATGCGAAATACTTACAGAAATGTTGACACACACACACACACACACACACATCTGATCTGATCCAAAGCACAGTCCAAAAGGTGATGGTCCCTTTTCTTTATTATAGCAATTTTCTTGTTCCTGTTGTTCGAATTTGGCTCGATGACAATGACAAATGTGAATTTCTCTGTCATGTAGAAAGTTGATCTAGAAAGGAACAAAATGTGATGAGTTTTGGTAGGATAATTGCACTATGCTTTTAGTTGGTGACAAATTAAAAGTTAAAACTATTTCCTCTTTTGTTTCAGAAACTTGGTAAGAGTTTGACTCTTTGCAAGATCATGGGGCATATGTCTTATCCTAGCAAGTTCAAAATCTGGCAAATGGATGACAGCTAAAGCTGTAACGTATATTGATACAACATCAATGACATATTGGCATGTACAAGTAAAGGGGTTTTGCTTCCCTGTTTTTGCATCTTCCTTCGTTGACATGATCTTGTGCTTTCATGTTTTATAAATTTGATGTCCAGTCTGGGATTCTGGATCTCAAATCTGAATAGCAAATTATAGCATGCATTTAACATGCTTTATGGAGTGCCTTCTTAGGTGCTGAGGGATACTTAACAGAACTTAACATAACTTAACAAGTAGTTGGATAATTGGATCATTGTCGGGATCTCCATGATGCACGCTCTTGAGCCTTGGAGTTGTAGAGACCTTCATACAGTGGGATGGGGAGTTCTTCTCCTTATTGTGGCATGGTAGAAATACCAAACAAACCACAACTGCACATGGAGATGAAAGGTGGAAAGGGGAAATAGTATTGTCTTGGTTGTTGTGCCTTCTACTGCCCATTCCCAATGCATATAGCAACCCCTCAAAACAAATGGGAGACAATCCCATCAGCTCTTATGCTTGAGCCAATGTTCTACTGCCCATTCCCATTCATATAGCAACCTTTAAACAAAATCAAAGGGAGACAATCCCATCAGCTCTTATACTTGAGCCAATGTTTTTGTGGAAAAAGTACACTTGAGCCAATGTTCTACATGGAAAACAACCTATGCATGCTACATCTCGTGTTACTGTGCACAGAGCGATCTGCTATGTTTCCTGCACTTGCCTCTTAGAGCTGCAGTTGAGGTTGTAGTGTATGGTAGATAGGATGCAGGTTATCTTACTTTGAATCTCAAGACGGGTGAACTCTTAAATCTCAAGACAGGTTCATAACTCATTTAATATGTTTTTGAGCTTGAGTGCAGGGTTACCATCTAAGGGGAAGTTACATTTATTAGTACAAGGGCCTGAAGGAAATCTGATAGAGTTTCTCCTGTTTTATCAAGCTTTTCCATGAATCTGCATCTCTATTTAAAATGTACAACCTACTCTATATTTTAAAATAAAAGTGGGCACCCCACACAGATTCATCATCACATAACCAAAAGAATAGACATAACCACATCATCACATAGTTAAGGTTGTTCATAATTGCATCATACTGCTAGAGTGGTAGCTACTTTTATAGGTCAACTCCACCAATGGTAGGTTTTCTCCGAAGCTCCTTTCCAATCTAGAGCGCAGGATCTCAGTAAGTTCTCGAGTGTCTCTTGTGCATTCTGATTGCTCATCAGACTATGGATGATATGTCATGGTAATCAGTTTAGTAGCCATGGCTGCCTGAAAACTACCCCAAATGTGTGAGGTAAAGTTAGAATCCCTGTCAGGCACGGTATCCTTGGGTGATAGTGGACCAGCTAACAAAATTAGCCTACCTCACATGAAGCCAAGGCAGCTAGCAAACATCTATGTAAAAGAAGTTCATGCATCCCACTTGTTGTGCTGTTACATCCATGGATTAGCTCAGCACCCTGCCGTAACCAATCATGTTGCATCTTGGTATTATTGTGATGCTGAACATAGATTACCAGGCTTGTAGGTGACAGGTGGAAGTTGCCTTTTTTGTTTTAAAACTAAAATAGGGCAGCAGTTGATAAGCTTGAGTCATCTTCAGAACAATTAACTGTATGTTGGTACGAAAATATTTTTCATCCATTATTGTAGCATTAATAGTAACAAGTACACATCAGTTTTGAATTTTCTCATCAAAACATTTGTATAAAGCAATCTCATAACATTCTTCTGAAACATGAATTGGAATCTGTGGTAGTTCAAATCATAAACATTGGTGGCCGAGCTCCAGCTTATAGAAACTAAAATCGGTCTACACAACTTGTTAAAAAAAATGATCTTTTACACCATGGAAGAAATAATAGTGCCTCTTGTTATTATTAGAAACCCTAACCCCGTTTATATGGAGAACAGGGTCAGAATATTTACGTGAGACCCAAAAGAAATAGAAAATAAAAAACAGAAATAGAAACTAAAGTAGGACTATTAACCTAATTAAATAAACTTAACCTAAGCATAATAGGACTCATAATTAAATAATCCTAATACTCTAATACCCATCCACCCACCCTCTTTCCAAAGTTGAAGCGTGCAACGGTCAACTTGGTGTAGAAAAATTTGACTCCCTGCTAATGACAATATTGTTTGGATGGAAAAGCAAGTAGGCAATCAAGAAGGTAATCATAGTAGTAGTCGCCTCACAACAATGGAAACCGTTCTCTCTAGGAGAAAAAAAACAATGGAGAGAGGCATGTGGGTAGGGGGAGACAATCCGAAGCATGCAATAGCGGGAAGTAAATAGAGATGGGAGATATCTCATGGCTATGGAAAGCCTTCTCAAGGAGAAGGGAAAAAAACACGGGAGAGCTCCTCATGTAGAAGTAGAGGTAGGCAGGCAAAAAGGGGAGATGAGTGACATGCTCAATTACCCCACCGGTCGTTAGCGTCATCCGCATCTCCAAAGGAGTAGTTGACACAAAATCAGGAGCAGGAAGGGTAGCGAAGCTAGAGGCAACATTAGTAGCAATCGTAACAACAGTAGTAGAAGAGGATGGTTCGTTCCTCAATTGCATCCTCAGTTCCTATGAAAAAAAACTCCACAGTATGAACATGCCAAACTAGTTGCTAGGGTCACAGGAGCTTTGTCGGTGCTGGAACAACAACTGACAGTGGTGCTAGGTTGCAAGGATCATCAACAACAACAGTAGCGACAATAGTAGCATCATTAGCAATGCAATCATGTGTTGTGCGCATGGGATGGGCAGGTAGTATGGGTGAGATACGTGCGGGGCAAGGTCAGTGCATGTGCAGGCGCACACTAGGGTAGGAAGCACGTGCAGGGTTGCGCATGGGAGCAGCTAGGGTGCACACGATGCACACAAAGGGCAGCAGCGCACAAGGCTTCGGTGTGGAGGGGCAAGAGCACATGGGTGATGTGGGTAGGAGCACAAGGATCAAGGTTTGCTGCATACAGCATAGTGACATCCAAGCTTGGTTGCGTTGATAGTGCGCTTGTGTGCAAAGAGAGAGTGAGTGGTGGCGGCGACATTGGCTCTCTCTCTAGGCAGTGGTGGTGTCTCTCTCTCTAGTGTTACTTTTTCTAAACCCACTTTGTTATCATGTGGAAGAAATAATAGTGCCTCATTATTATTAGGAAGCCCAACCCTCTTTATATAGAGAATGGGGTTAGAATAACCTAATTAAATAAATTGTACATTCTAAATGCAGCTTTGCTGTCAAACTTATGCATGGTTTGCATTGATTACTGCAGTGATGTACATTGTTGACTTCCGGAGAGAAGGCTATTACCAGAAGTGTTATGATCCTGATTGCAAAGGTAAGGGATCATATATTCTGTTTGCATTTTATGGTAATTACTGAACTGAATAATTTCCATCCTTTCTCTACATTTATTCTCACCAGCTAAACAATCCTTCAGGCTACCGGTCTCCTATGCGACCTATTCCCCTTGACGTAATTCCAAATGACATAACACTTGTTAATTCAGTAGAAAGAGAATTCTGTGAAGAAGTTTTGCATGTCAACTTTGACCAGCAAGTTCTTAAAGAGAATCTAGAGGTTCCTTCGTGTGAAAATGTTGAGTCCATTGCTGACAGCTGCAAGGAAAATAGTGATTGGTGGCAAGAAGCAGTTAAATTTGCAGACTACATTGAGAATGTAAGTTGGACTATAACTTATTTTTATGATAGCTGTCTTTTAACTTTCACAATCGCAATTTAGATTTTCTAATATAAATAAATTACCCAATTCTTCCATGAATTATAAGCAACGGTTGCTGGTCCTAAACTTCCATTATGAATTTGGTCCTCTGAATTATATGACCAAGTGGAAGCAAAAAGTGGAATTTGCATACATGGATAGATAAATTACCTTCTGGCATACAATGGGGTCATCTTTATTTTGCAGGAGCCTTTCAGCTATTATGTACCCATCCTGATAAATTACACCTTTTTTTCCCTTGAAATCACGTACTTCCAAAGAAAGAACAATAAAAAAATGGCAGGGAAGTCTATATATACCTTCTATTTTTTCGTTTACCTTAGCATTTAGAATATTGCTCAATGCTGGTTTGAGGCCTCTCTTTTTAGGCTGCCAGTCCTCTTATGTTGGCGAGTCCCTCTTTCTTTAAATTCTTGAACATCTTTTACCTTTGTTGGTAGAGCACTCTAGTTATGTTTTGTTATTATTTTGGAGTTATTTGTTATTGTTCTTGCCCTATTGGACTTATGTTGTACTTTTCCCGAACACCTCTCTCTATATAAAGAGGTATAGGGTTTCATTTAAGAATAAGACTTTTCATTATCTCCGACTTGGTATCAAAGCGGCGATCCTAGATCGGTGTTGTGATATCCCACTCTTCACAAGCCTCCGAAACCTCCCACTAAAACCCTAACCGGTGAGCAACCTGTCGCCACCGGCCCCAGCCAACTACTGCAAGCCTCTCTGGCCAGTACTGCGATGGTAGCAACCACTGGTGATCGTCGCCAGTGATTGTTGACGACAGCAGCGACCACAGTAGCGTCGCCGCTGCTTCTCAAGGGGGCTGTTGCGACCTTGCTGAGCACCTCCACTGGTAGGTCTCGCCGCCACTACCTCTCCGGACCTACTACAACCTTGTTTGGCACCACCACTAGCAGATCTCGCCGCCAGTAACGCCACCACCGCCTCTCCAGGCCTACTGCGACCTTGTTTGGCATCGCCACCGGCAGATCTCGCCGCCAGCAGCCTCGCCACCTCTCCAGGCTTGCTGCAGGTCTGCTGAGCGTCGTCTCGCTGCCAGTAGCGCCGCAGTCGCTTCTCCGGTAGACCACGCCACCTCTTGCAACCCTGATAAGGCTGGTGGCGTGATTCTCTTACCGGAAAAGGGGTGCACCACCCTGTAGAAGTGTTGTTAGGGTATTTCACGTACCCTAACATATGCTAAGTTGTGGTTCAAAGGGTGTGCATGACTCTTGGGGTGTTTTTTAGGGTCCTTTTGACCTTAGATCTCATGATCAAGAGATCACATTTCTCTGTTGTGTGATTTTGTTGGATCTGAATATTGGTTTCAGATCATATTTATGGCATCTTGTGGCAGTCCTAAGGACGATAGCCTCCTCAAGTTCTTCGGAAGTGTCGGTTATCGCTAAGGACAATGGGGGTTACAAATCCCTTTTCTTTGTTTCTATCGCCAAGTTAAGCAAGGCCAATTATGCTAGGTGGTCTCAAACTTTCCTCATGACAGTTTAGGGGCATGATAAGGAACATCTATTGTTGGAGTTGGAGCCGCAAGATAAATCAAGGAAGAATGCCACATGGAAGAAAGATAATTCAATGATCCGTGCTTGGATCATGAATTCTGTTGAGCTTCAGATTGGTGATGGGATTATGTACTACAAGACCGCCAAGGAAATGTGGGATTCTTTACATGACACATATTCTCATGAGAAGAATTCTAGCAAGGTGTTTGAGATTCATCATGCTATTGGAAGTCTCAAACAGGAGGGCCAGTTACTATCGCAGTATTATGCCATTCTAAAGGGACTACTTGAGAAATGCAATGCTTGCCGACCTGTCTGCAGTTGTGCCACTCAGAGGGCACAGAGGACGGAGTATGCTGTCCTATAGTTTCTTGACGGACTTAGACCAGATTATGAGGCTGCTAAGTCCCAGATCCTTATCCTGGCTGAGCTTCCATCTCTAGAGGAGGCTTATAGCTGTGTGAGCAAGGTGGTTGTTAGGCTATCCATGTCAAAGATTGGACATGCACCTGTGCTTGTTGCTGCTGCACGTGAAGGACGTGGTGCTCCATCCACTACAGGGAGAGGACGTGGTGGTCAGGGTACGAGTGATAGACCTCGCACCATTTGCTCTCACTATGATAAGATTGGCTACACAAAGGCCTCTTGCTGGATGAAGCATGGTCGACCTCCTATGGTCAACCAGGTTGTTTCTTCAGGCGAGCGACATGGTGTCCCATGCGGACTATGATGTTGTGGTCCAGCGCCTCTCCTAGTTGACTGAGACCACTACTGCTGCTGATACAGCCACCTTGGCCACTTCAGGTATGGCTTCTGCTTACAGGTTAAGTAACACTGACAGTACCTTGTGGTTGGTGGATTATGCACATCTCAGCATCTCAGTATAGATGAGACATGTTCATGATGTTCCCTCAGGGAGATCTGTGCAGGTAGTAGATGTAGGCAGTGTAGGGTTTATGGCAGAAGAGATGTGGCAGTGAGTCTTGCATTAATCTTGCCTAATGTTCTTTATGTTCCAGAATTTCTAATCAATAATGTCTGTTAGTAGAATTACAAAAGACTTGCACTGTTGTGCAATATTCGATGAGTTGGGCTGTATTTTTCAGGACAAACTCACACGGAGTACGGTTGGTGGCAGACGTGAGAAGGGAGGTGTGTATTGCTTGATCCAGACTCCATTTGCTGCTGTGTCTGGGCGATGTTGCATTTAGTGCTGGTACATCTCTTCAGTGGCATCGTTGTCTTGGGCACCCCTCATTGGACGGTCCTGGATGCATCATTTCTCATATTTCACCAGTTATAGAGATTTTGTGTGATGCATGCCAGCTGAGAAAGCATCACAAAACTAGTTTTCCTTCTAGTTCATCTCAGAGTTCTACTGCTATCTTTGATTTACTGCAAATGGATGTATGGAGATTGAGTCGTGTCCCAAATAGACTGGGTCATAGATTTTTTCTACTTGTTGTGGATGATTTTTCCAGGATATCATGGTTATTTCTTTTGAAAAATAATTTTGATGTTGGATCAGTGATTGAAACATTTATATTACAAATAAAGACTCAGTTCTCTAGTATTGTGAATATTGTATGATCTAATAATGCTTAGAGTTTTGTACATCTAAGTTGGCGGCCTTTTACAAATCTTTTGGGATTGTTCACCAGACATCCTATCCACATACGTCATAACAAAATGGAATAGTGAAAAGAAAACACTCTTACGTGCTTGATGTGGTTAGGACACTATTGATACAACACAATGTGCCACAGGTGTATTGGGGAGATGCAGTGTTAGCTACATGTTATTTGATCAACAGGTTGCCTAACTCACCCATACAAGAACAAGTTCCTTGGCAGGTCTTCTATCCTGAGAAGGATTTATTCACTGTCTCACCTCGGGTGTTTGGCTGTGGAGTCTTTATGCACATTCTGGCATATGGTAGGGACAAGTTGGCTCCAAGAGCAGTGAAGTGTCTTTTTACGTTACAGCAACACCCAGAAAGGATATAGATGCTATGATCCCCATGGTAAGAAGCATTATGTTACTGCAAATGTCACATTCCATGAGTCCATTCCTTATTTCTTTACAGATGGTCATCAGGTAACATTTGAAGCTTGGCTCCTATGCCTGTTCCACTAATTCCCTTGAAACAAATTCCTATTACACATAGTGAAGATACCACAAAGACTCCCATGAGGCAGAAGGCTAAGATCACTCAGGTCTATAGGCTACTTGTGACATACAGACAACCTGCATAGCGAGAACACACCCCCTACCTCCTCAGCCACCTGTCGCCTCCCCTTGTTATATATGGATTGATACTGACTTGAGTTGTCCCAGTGGTGTTTGTGCAGGTCTCTCTAATGAGTCTTCTCCTTCTGCTGCCACTGAGCATATTGAGGAGGATCTTGATCTTCTAATTACTATTCGGAAGGCTTGACAGAGTTGTGCTCAGTATCATACTGTACAGATAGTCTCTACTGCCAAGATTGGCAGATCATTTGCTACTTTTACAATAAGCTGATTTTGTGAGCTTAATTGGTATTGTCCAAAAAGAAAATAAAAGGATAACTTAATCTATCCCTAAGAAAGTCTTTTAGGACTGGCTATGGTTGTGCTGCTATGGTTTTTCTGATCCTTTTCCTAATCAATCATTTTCATAGATAACTAATGGTCATTATCGCAAAAGAAATTACCAATCGTTCAATATATTGACATCTTAATTAAAAAATGAATTTGAAATACTTAAGCAAGTGTCCTAAACAGACTCCTATACAAACTGCCAGGGGTGAATGAAGAATCCAGTAGCACATCTCACATGATAATACATATAATATTTTGCATTAGATATGGCCTATTGTTTAAATTTGGATACCTGTGGCTAGCCTAAACCAAGACTGTATGGCACCAAGAACTAAAAGTTGAGCCCTAATTCCACTTTTCAGGTATGTTATTGTATTGTCTATACGCTGATAGTAACTTATTTGCCTTTGGTGAAATAATCAGGGACATGACTGGATTGACGATCTGGAATGGTGGATGGATGTTGAGAAGTCCATGGTTCATTTAGAGCACCAGAGAGGTCAGCTGCTGTGCACATGATTCAGTTGTCATCAGCAGAATGAAGCATTTGAATGTGTTTGATCCATTCCACTATTAGATTGCAAGCTTATGGCCTTACTTCTTAATAAAGAGTTTCAAGATTGCGTTTCGAGTATTTATGTTCTCCACGTTAGTGCTGTATGAAATATTTCTATACCTTGGATCCATGTTTAGGAATATCATGTCACCTGAAATTTGTAATTTATTAAGCGAAATTGGTGATAATGTTGGTTGAGAAGGTAGTTGGGCAGGTTCAATTTTCCCAACATTTAGATCTCCAAATGCAACTACTAAAACAAATTTATCCAAGGGATTTTTTTGATCAATATTATTAGTGGACATTGGGAGTGCTGGTGTAGATTGGAGCTGTGCCTTGTATGCACATAAAGTGCTTTGCTATAAAGTAGTTCCTGTACTTGCTTTTCTTTGTACATGGATTGCTATACACATACCTGTATTTGTATTGGTACATTCCATACAAGAGTACAACATAGTCTGCTGTCATAGGAGAAAGATTATATGCAATCCACAGTGTAGTATCATTTACATTCAGCATGCATCCCTTTCCCGCTAGTAATCACATGTATAACGAAAAGAGGGAGAGAGAAGAGTGGCCTCAAGTTTATATAAATGAGTAAAGTGGTATACGTGCCACCTCCAACTATTTTCAGTCTTAACGCTGCACTTTGTGGACTTTGAGTTGATATATATAATACATTGAGCCTCAGAATTTCTAGGTGGTGGGGTTATTTCAAGCAATTGTGTGCCCCTTTCGCCTTATTCGCACATTTGTCACTTCATCTTCCCTAGTTCCTGCTCAGATGGATGCTCTCCAACACACAGCATTGAGTGGCTAGTTTTTTGTTGTCGCCTTGGGGGTCCCGTCCACTAAAGGATTGTAAATGCTTGGATGCCTCTACCTTGGCTTGCATAACATCTTGCTTGCAGCATTGAGTGTCTCAGAGGAATCCTATGTAAACCTTTTTCTCACATATTTTGTATTGGTAGTTAAGATACTGTTGTTCTTGTTCCGCTTGAAAAAGAGGTGACATTTTTCTCTTGTGAGTCATCCTCTAAGACAACACTTCCCTTCATTGTATTGGCCTGGCAAGAAGAAATAGGGAAAGGATGGGTAGCTATGTCTTGTTGGTTTTGCCTCTCGACCTCGGTCACACTTAGGCTCTTCCCGAGCCTTCTGATTAGGCTGAACATTCTTAGATTGTGTCATGCGAGCCATAAAACTTTATTGGGAAGTTGAGGTTCGTAGCTGGTCAAGCCTCTATTTCCCACAGATGACGTTAATGATCAAATCATTGTCATCTAACAAAGAAAATATAAGTAGAAGATAATCACACAAAAACATAAAGATTTGTTGACTTAGTTTCACAAGGGATGCACCTTTGCTCACGACCCTCTTTTATAATGCACAACTAATCCTTATTTTATTAGGATTCTATTTCCTAATTAGGAATACAAATCACGTAGTTATAAGAGGATTCCTTGTAATGTGTTGCTCGTTGGCCATGTCACTAATGTTCCTTCTTAGCTACTTCTTAAGCTTTCCATATTTGGTTCGTTGCGGAAATCTGAGAGGATTTTATTGAGATTCACATTAATTGTAATCATTTTTATTTTCTCTGGAGACTTGTATTCAAGCGGATGATCACTCGTTGCCAGAGGCATTGAATGCCCTTAGTGGGGACCTCTACTGGATAATTCGCTAGAGGTTCTTTCGAGTCACCTCGGCAGATCTTATTGAGGTTCATTGAAGTTTTGTCGGGTTAGATCCTATCGAGTTAGCTGGCAAGACTCTTTGTTGGACCTCAACTGGATTCAACAAGGAATGGTTTGGGCTTGTATGTGCAGCATCATCTTGGGCTTGGGCCCTTTATGATAGGTCTGTGGGCCTCCTAGGCTTATTTTGTGAGGTTAAGTTTTTCGCCCTCGTCAAACCCTAATTGAGACAAAATTGTAACCCTTAAACTCGTGAGGATTATGAGATTGGGCCTAGATTAATTGTTCTAGGTAAAATTATAACAACCTTGTAGCAATTTTCATCCTCGAAACTCCTAGGATATGGAGGAATAATTATGAGGGATGAAAAATGATGTAAAAGAGTAGGAGGAATTAGGGATTTTTATTCTGCCTAAATGTTTAGTTGTGTTTGTTGTTATATTGAAGAATTAAAAGTATTTATTCCATCTCAGATGTTTGATAGGAGAAAAAAAATAAATTTTATGTGATGAAGTTGAGAGATGGAGATAAGAGAGGTAGAATAAACTAGTTAAATAAATGAATTCCAC
Source organism: Thalassia testudinum (assembly GCA_037157565.1). Taxonomy (NCBI): domain Eukaryota; kingdom Viridiplantae; phylum Streptophyta; class Magnoliopsida; order Alismatales; family Hydrocharitaceae; genus Thalassia; species Thalassia testudinum. The sequence goes on from JAZHRO010000024.1 coordinate 83,469,262, forward strand.
TTTTTCGATGGAATTTGTTTATTCTAAAATTTACCAAATGTAAAATTTGACCTTACTTTTCCCTCTATTCTATCAAACAAACAGCTCCTAAGAAACAGTAGGGTAAATAGAGAGAAACTTTGAAGATTCTATAATGTATAACATCTTTTAAAGAGTCGTAACGATCTTAAAAGGAATAAACTAGGGAAAGCGTGTACAAATGTTTTGGCTCTTATTTTAGCCTCAGGTTCCAAATGTTCTCTTCGATGTATTGATTTTGTCATAAGACTTTGAATAAAGATATCTCTTTATTTATCAATCTCTTCACTATTCTATCAAAGATTCTATTGCTTGTCTAGGATAGGTCATATTATGTTTCACTATCACGTCATCATGTCTAATGATACGTTGATTATAATGCACATACTTTCAAAGATTTGATACGTGGTGCACATCATATATTCCAGCCAACCTCAATGGTAGCTCTACATAGTAGGCAACTAGTCCTACCTTCTTGATAACCTTGAATGGGACCATATAACTTGGTGCTAGCTTCCCTTTAATTTCAAATCTTTATATTCCTTTCATCAGTTAAACCATATATGTTAGGTCTCGCAACATATATAATAGGCTGGGTAGACATCCGAATCTGATTCAAATTTCACCATGACATCTAAAGTCTATATCCAGTAAAAATCCAATGCATTATCCAGATACATATACAAATCCAATATACTTAATGAAGAACTCCGACTCTTAGGTTCATGAAATATAGCTTAATCAAGTCATGCAATTCTTAAGGCATTTCCTGGTAATGTAGAGATCTGGAGATCTTATGAAGCTATCATTGCTAGGAAATTTGAGTCATGCCCACCAGGATATGGTCAATTAGTGGGGACTCCGAACTTTGCTAGATACTCCCATCCTTATATTATCTAGTGTGTGAAAGATAATTCTCCCTAATTTATCTAAATGAGGTTGTAGATCATCAGAAAAACCCCAATTATGATTTTGTCAATTCATACAAGGTGACACACACTCCATCTTACAAGGAAAAGAGAGAAATCCCTATGCACATGGTCATTTAATTCTTCAATCAAACATCAAGAGATTCAAATCCACTTATATGTATCGCTTGGTTTGGACTCACTTAAGACGAGTTGCCTTTCTCGTGGAGGATTTAATGAAGGATAATCTATAGATAGATTCACCATAGCAACCTTAATCCATTGACTTCATTTTTTGTGGTTTCAATCTCCTCTTTTTACAAGTTTTGAAGCTTAAGTCAAGACTTGAAGTCCATTGCTTATCACTAGGTTGAAAACAAAGTATGATCTAGTTCATGTGAATAAATGAAGGGCACGAGGATGCAGGCACGCACATAGTTGGACATGATGGTGGTTGGGTTAGAGACCAGCATTTTGGTATTGCGGAAGGGCCAAATATAAAGCCCTATTTGTACTAAAATAGAATATGTTCCTATATTAGAGAAGGCACATTCTTTTATTTGATATTGTGCATTTAGTTACAATCGTCTATACAATTCATGAAACAAAATAGTGAGAAAAGGAAACTCCATTGAAACAACAAATGCCATATCACACGGGTTGAAACGCTAAATAATGGTTGTATACTTCTCATCTATTAATCAAAGCATTCATTTAAAACACCACTAAATGAAGAGGACATTCGTCAACTTACACTTGAGACGCATATTCTAATACTTTCTGTTGTTCCATTATTCATTCAAATATTTGGTTTCTAAATAATGCTATATCAAGTCTTGTCCATATTTCTATTGTTATTTTTTATTAAAGTAGTTATAAGGACTAAGGAAAATTATTGATTCAAATGCAAATTTCAAAGGAGAGAATGCACGCACCGAAAGTAGACTGGGAAGGATCCAAGCAGAGAGAGATACATATGGGGATTGGGGAGGTCATGTAGTAAGTGGAATTGTTAACAGATGACGACGTTGGAATAATTCTTGCGAAAGAACGGTGATTGAAATTTAATAAATTGGAATTGAAACATTTGGGAACCTTTGAATACGGATGGGCCTTAGCTCGTTACGTATAAAAAGTTGCATCGGTGAGTCGGATAAATGGCTATAATAGGCAGTTGTTTGAAAATGTTGGGGATGGCAATTGTTATCACATGCATTTTTCCTTTTACCTCTATCATACCTTCCCCCTTTGCAACAAAAAAACACTAACTCAAAGCATGGGACCTACATCTGCCTCCTTTTTTTGTTTTATTCTCCTACCAATGGTAGGTAAGAGTATCCGTAGAATCCAACAAGCTGGGCCTAGTTTGGCTCAAGTTTAACTCATTAAGCTAGTGAGCTTAAATTTTGAATCCAAGCTTGGCTCATTTAGCTATCTAGCTGGGCTTGCGAGCCCACATTGAGTCCGAACTTGAGCTCAAGCTCGCTTATTCTTGACACCTTTAGATATGGCTCTCTTAATATGTGGATAAAATTCGACTAACAACATATGCTAGGCACTTTTAGGTTAGGATTATATATATTTTAAAGATCATATAGCTACTCTTATTAAGCAGGACAGTAAGGTTATCTGTCTTAGAAATTATCACAAAGTAGATAAACTCCTAGGCTACTTATAATGTAATTTGTTATTAGAAGTGGCATACCAATTGCATGGGTACAAATTTTGAAATCGAGTCAAAATGACCTTTAATGGTCAGAAAAAACTTAATATATCATGAATAACATGATAATGACTATAACCTTGAACGTTGTAACATATGCCAACACGGCAAGAACGTGTCGTAACATATGAAGGTAAATTCAAGAGGACATACAAGTTGTAGAATGTCTTATATAAACACTCCGTATCAGGAAAGGCACAACAAACATGATGAAATACACAAGTCCTAGGAGTCTCACTAATAACCTGAGTTAAACCTATTCAATTCAAGGTTTTTTTTTGACAGCCGGAGATTGAATGAATAGGTGGGAAAAGGGACTGGGATAATTATGGCCCTTTTCTTTTGGGCAAGGAATGATTTCTTGGTTGAAGGGAATAGGAAGTTAAGGGGGGGGGCCGCGTGCAAAAAAAAAAAAAAAAAGGAAAGAAAGAAAGAAGCAAGAAGAAAGGTTTAGGTGGTCCCACCGGTTTCAAATTTCCATTCCCCTTTCCTCACGATAAAGCCCAGTCGATGTTCATTTTTTCTTGGTAGGGGGAGGGCCGCCACCGGGCCTATTTCATAACTGTTTTTTAATGACAAACGTAGATATGATGCTAATAAGATGCAGAGATTATTTTCTTAACTCGAATTCTCGAAGAATTGCCAGAAGGTATTACTTCCAAAATCCAAATTTATCAGAAAAAAGTTAGTCGTACACGTTAAACAGAAGGTCCCGTAAAATTTACATATGTACATATGCTTTATCTAGACTCTTTGAGAGAATTGATCACCGGACACTTCCGGGAAACAGGGTACAAATGGCAAGACCCTCACTTGTTGGATGCTTGATTCTCACGACTTTGATCATCACGGTGCTTCCAATGGAGTTGTATTCTCTGGAGAAAGCAGCAGGTGAGTTTCTGGATTTGATTACAGGAGGAATGGATGCATTACTAATTAAGTCGTATTATGAAATTGGTGATGAGGTGTAAATGTAAATATCTTTCTTTCTTTGTCTTTGTTTTTTTTTTTTCTACACAAATTAATATTCCTAGTTACTACTGCTTCACGTGTATGACCAACTTTTTCTGATAAATTTGGCCTTTGGAAGTAAAACCTTCTGGCAAGTCTTCTAGAGTTCGAGATAAGAAAACAATCTCTGCTTCTTATTAGCATCATGTCTACGTCTGTCATTAAAAACAGTTATGAAATAAGATCTTATTATCCCCTTGATTGTTTTAGCAATTGAAGAGTTCATACCATTGAAAATAATAGCCAGGTAGCTATTGTATCACCACCATTAATTAAAAAAGGTTGTGTTGTTGTGTTGCATGTGTAGATTCTCAAGGCATGAGTAGGAGGCAAGCTATCAGGAGGTTGCCCAAACACCCCTCACCGAAAAGAAGTCCAACCTTCTACACGTCGTCGTCATTCCTGCCGCCGGCACCATCCCCCATTCCCCGCCAGCTAAAGTGACCTGATCTGAATTTACCACAGCAAAAATTGCCATCGGAAAAATGTTAGTAATATACAAAGTTCGCAACATATATGGTGCTCTTGCTATCATATATATATATATATATGAGTTCCCCTTCAAATCGATGGCTACTTCTCTGTTACGTTGAATGAGATCATTTACCATATATCCTGGATCAATCGTACTTTTAAGTATCGAATTTAACTGAGCTTCGCATACACACATGAACACATACGCAATGCAATAAAATGAACCTGAAGTCACGGCCGAACCACAGGAATTAGTAAATCTTCGTCGTCACCCATAAATGTATATAACAATAATTTTAAGTTATTTATTGTTAATTTCTTTAATTTAAAATTACAATGGCTATTTTTAATAAGAGTTAGGAACATGCAGGTGACCTACATATAAGTTACGTACAGGTGCGACAATATCTCTCACCATAAGTAATGTTTTAGATTAAAAATTTAAGGATTGAGATTACTACATATGAATATGTTATACATCAAATTTGAAACTAATTTGATACTCTTAACACACATATCAAAAGAAGTTCATTTTTTACGACCTAAGTATCACAAAATTTGACCATGTTGGATATATGTGTTAGGACTGTCAAATTAGCTTTAAATTTGATGCATAATATGTTCATATGAAATGATCTCAATCTCCAAATTTTCAATCCAAAATATTATTCGTGGTGGAAGATATTACCACACTTACATGTAATTTACGTGCAGATCACCTACACGCTCCCTTTTCCCAATTTTAATTATCACTAAAATAATTATGACAACAAAAAAGGTCAAAAGGCGAATATTTTATGAATATCACGATGAATAAATTGTCATGGTATAATTTGGTGATGACTAATTTATTTGTTACCATAATTATTGCTATTCAAGCTGTCATTAAATTTACAATAAATAAAGTATAATATTTGTTCCCCTATTATATCGGATTATGATGAATAAAATGAATGGAAACAAATAATATTAAAATATAAAGAAATCAAGAATGTTTAGGTTCATGTAGAAATCTCACTCATAAAGAGCAGTGAAAAAATCACGGGAGAAACACCTTATGGGCATGTGTTTCTCTGTTATTCTTCTAAAAAAAATAAATAGAGGGTACAGGCCTATTTATAGGCCATCACACATTGCACCTTCCCACAGCTCATGATGTGGTACTAAAACCTACATTCTCCAACACTTCCCCTCAAGCTAGAGCATGGAATGCTCAACTTGTACAATACAAATCCCACTTTACATAACAGAACACAACACTCTAGTTCTTGCTTGTAGGTGGGCGTGCTGATGACAACACATCAGCGAGATCTGGAGCTACTGGACAAACTGTTGTAGTTGGCTCTAACAATGGCATCTTCTTTGGAGACCTCAACTGTTGCTGGTAGCTTCCCATTCAATATATCTATAATGGGTCTTCCTCTGAAGACCTCGAAGGTGGATTTCCTCTTTGGAGTCCACAAAATTGATCTCTCATGTAGAAATCGACTAGGCCTTTCCTCTGAGAATCTCAAAATTGGACCTCTCAGAGTTTGGTTTCTCCTGTGATGATCTACAATAACGAGACTCCTAATTGAGGGTAACTACAACAGGCATCCACTCCTTTCTCGCATACTCGTATGGAAGAAAAATACGACAATGAGAAGAAAAATATCACGAAGTAAAGAACATCTCTCATTTTCTTTAATTCAAACTCTCTCCTTTTTTCTACTTTTTTTTATTGATATTATCCTTTATTTAATTTCTACTATCCTCTTCTTTCTTTCCCTTTTTTTCTCTTTTTCCTTCTTTCCTTATTGTCATGTAGGACTACCAAATAAGACCAAGACAATAGAGGACCAAGTATATAAAATATTCAAAAGATCTTAGGGTTTAATAGGAGAACCCAAACAACTGTCGCTCACACGAGGACTCCTAACCAATAGCAGGGCCTTCTCCACCTTCTTCTCCTTTGTCTACCTGTTTTGCTCTACTTGTGCCATCGTTATAGCATCTCATCATCATCTTAATCATCATGTCAGTGGACGTGCTTGTAGCATCTCACAATCTCTCGAGCAAGATAGACATAGGCCTCTTCTTCTCCTCTTGCGTGGCCATCGTCGCCTCTCCTACCATGAGATCACCTCGACTAGATCTTCTTACTATTGTTGTTGCTACTATGTCGGGAGCAATGACTACCATCTCCGTCGCCTTCTTGCAGCTCCTCCTCAAACCACCGCCTCCTCAAGCACAAACCCTAAGAGGAGGCCTTCGACACCATCTTCGCCGCTGTCGACCCAGCCTCCTTGCTGCCTTGCGTTTCCTAGGGGTATTGCACAGACCAGCCTTGCTCGCATGACCACCAGCAACCGAGCAATCCCCTGTGACGCTGCAACACCCCTGTTTTGCTTCACATTGTCGCCATGCCCTTGCCAGAGAAACCCCTAATCAAACTCGCTTCACATGCCCTGGTAGATGCCCTTGCCAGAGCATCATCCGCCAACACAAACAACATAAGTGCTAGAGGACACTCTTGCCAAACGCCCCTTCTTGGCTTGTATCCAACCGCCAGTCGGATTCTTGTTGAGGACTGAAAAGGAGGTTGTTGTGACACACTGTTTCATCCATCTAATCCATATCGATGGAAATCCCCTCTTGACCATGTCGTAGGCTTTCCTAAAATCAACCTTCCATAGAAAAGTTGTCCTCCTCTCCCTCTTCCAATGGGCAAGGATCTTCGTGATCGCAACATATCCATCCAAGATACATCTCCTTGGCACAAAAGCTGGCTACACCTCCGACACCACCCCACCAATCGCCTTTCTAAGCCTGTTTACTAGAATTTTTGCCACAATCAGATAGATTGCATTTGAGAGGGCAATTGGTCTATAATCATCAATTGACTCCACCCCCTCCTCCGTAGGCAATAGGAACATATAAAACTTATTTAGCCTCTTGAAGCCACTGTTGCCCTCCCTGAACTCATCAAGAATGTGCAAGATCTTATTTTTTAGCAGCACCCAAAACTCCTTAAAGAACAGCACTGGGAATTCGTCAGGACCGGGGGCATCTATCAGCATTCAGCCCTCAAATCACCTTACAAGCCTTGTCCTCCGTGAAAGAGGCCACCAACCCTTCTGCCTCCACTGCATCTACCACTGGAATAACCAGACTTGGTCAGTGCCTTCTCCCATTCCTTCTTTTCCCTGTGAACTCCTTAAAAAAATCTACAGTTGCCCTACCCACAGCCTCCCTGCCAGAACACTCCACACCGCCCACGTGGAGCTTATCGATCCAATTCCTCCTACGCTTGGCTGATGCCATCATATGGAAGAATTTGGTATTCGAGTCCCCTTCCTTGATCCATCTCTATCTAGATCTCGTTCTCCATTCAACTTCCACTTTCCAATCTTCAACCTGAGTCATCTTTATGTGTTCCACCCTGGTCTCTCTCTCCACCGTCGTCGGAAGGCCCTGATCCTCCACTCTATCCAGCCTGTGAATCTCCCTGAGTACTTCTTCCTTCTTTCTGTTTTGTTCTTCTTTCAACTGTCTCCTATACTCCTTCAGAAAAAACCTCAAGTCTTGAAGCTTTGCTTCCAATCTCACTGTCGCTGAGCCATTTGGGCGTAGAGTCCTCCACTTGTCCCCCACCATACTTCTGAAGCCCTCCTCCAGCAATCAAGCCCTGTCAAATTTGAAATATGTACCAAAGCGAAAGCCTTCGCCGGACCCCCGCATCAAAGGAGTGAGATCTGAGAAGGGCCTCTCAAGAGCATGGACCCCTGCCAACAGGAAAACCTCCGCCAACTCCACAGAGTATAGGAAGCGGTCCAATCTAGACATCAAGCCACCAATGCTCCTCCATGTGTAGGTGCAGGAAGTAGGGGGCACATCGTACAGCACATGCTCCATGATGAACCTTACGAAATCTTCCAAACCACGATCCCGGCCTCCTCTACAACACGGCCTGCCCTCCACCAAGAGGGTGACATTGAAATCCCCTCCAATGAGCCATGGGCAACCCTGAAATCTATCAACGACCTAACAAAGGTCCTCCTAAAGGAAGCTCCTGTTGGAATCATCAACTAGTCCATAAACCGACAAAAACATCAAAACAAGTCCATCACTTCGTCTTCTCAGCTGTGCAAAGACCACCCCCAGCCCCAACTCCAAGTCCACCATGGAGAAAACATCCTCCTTCCACCTGGCCACAACTCCCCCTAACCTCCCAATCACATCTAGTGATAGAAAACCACGCAGCAAACCACCCCTAATCTCCCACCACATCCTCCGATCACATACTTGCATCTTCGTCTCCTGGAAGGAGACATCCAGGCTCTACTTCTGGACATAGGACCTCAGTATCCCCCAGTGCGAGGGGTCACAAAGCCCCCTAACATTCTAAGTGAGGACCTTCAGCATGGGGCACCCTCAGAAACCCACCTCACAGACCATTCGAAACCAAACACCTCAGCTACCTGCTCCACCTCCCTTGGCTGAAAACCCCTAGACCACCCCATGCCCTCATTCCCATCCAACCTCCCCCTATACCTCCTCTCCACACCTCCACCCTCCAAAGACCCCTCCACCCCACCATCGACCATCATCACCCCCTCCCCAGCTTCATCACACCCTCGCTCGAGGGCCACAACCCCACCTCCCTCTTCCAGAACCTCCACAACCCTCACACCACCCCTAGATCGGGTCCTACCTCCACCATCACAAGGGAGTGTGTCGCTGTTGTCACCTTTTGCTTCACGAGGAGGCTCTGCGCTGCCACCTAGAGCTCCTCTGGCCTTTGAAGGAGCAAATGTCGTCGTCGAAGTCATAGTTGGTGTCCTCTGCTTCGTGGAGAAGGTTTGCACCGCTGCCCAAAGCTTCTCCATCCTCCAATGGAGAAACCTCGTCGTCTTGATCTCTCCGCCCCTCCCACCACCACCATCTTCCAGGGAGTCTCCCTTCGCCTATCAATCACATCCTAAATCGCCAGCACTCACCGAGATCTGTTCGTGGCACAAATCCCCAGGAGTAACCCTTCGTGGGCCTCCAACAAAAGGGTTTACAAGGATTGCCGGATCCAGGTGTGGGTCCAGACCAGGATTCGTCAAAAACCCCTTTCCCCCTAATCTACTGCGCAGCCCATGGGGACCCCACGCGAAACCCCACATTAAAATCGAGGTAGCCAATGCCTCCGCGTTCTCCAACCTCGTCGCACCCTACTTCGACTCCTGAGCTTCCCAAGAAAACCCCTCATCTTCCACGAGTGCCCCCTTGTCTTCTCCGAGTGCCTCCACTCCCAAAAATGTCTCCCCTGCATTTACTACCCCCATCTCGCCCTCCACTTCCACCTTAGCCGCTGCAATCCCCTCCGAAAGTCGTGTGCCATCTTGAATGTGCACGATCTGCTCTGAGTGCCATGCTGCTGACTCAGTAAACGAGGCCCCATCCCCGTCGTGATCTTGGGCCTTGATGTGCACACATCTAATTGGCCTAAAATGTTTATTTATGCATGTTCTTAGTGTCATAGAAGTATCATACGTTATAAATGTTGCATAACATGCATCATCATGCATTTAAGTTAATTTGTACAAATTGTATAGAAATTCATCTCTTTTTGTGATTAGGGGATAGGGCAATATTTATTTGAGCCTCGGATTAAAGATCCAACTATACGGATCTAATCAAGACGATGATTGAAGTTCAACACCTCCAAGATCGCCCCGATCAAAAATCCGTAGCATTAAATGTAATTTGAGTAAGATCAGAGGTCAAGGGGGAAGGTGGTGTAAATCTGTACCTCAGATGACAAATCCAACTGCATGAATGGATTCAGATCGACGATCGCAACCCAATGACGTGAAAATCGACCCAATTCAACATCCGTTGCATCATCTACAAGTATTGGAAAATAAATGACCTAGATGGCATCACGTGGCGTCATCTAAGCTGCCCACAGCAACTGCTTCTCTCCTCATCAAGCGACCTTGATCTCAGCCGTTGGATCTTCATCCAACGGCTGAGAACGCGAGGATGAGGAAGACAAAAACTCGACACAAACGCGGAGGTAGCACAGCAGTCCATGTCTTGACGCAAAGCATAAGGTGAGGGTTCGATCCATGGTGAGCGGCTTAATTCGCGAAGAGAGGCATAGGCGAAATTCAGCCGTCAGATCACAATCAAGGGGCAACGGCGGCAACCACGCGGCACACTCTCATGCACCAGATGAAAGAGTACACTGCACGCGTGTGATGACGCGTCATCAGACGCACCATCGTACGCTGGCACGTGCAATAGCTGAAGAGGAAGCTCTCGTGGTGTTTGATCGTGCGATCGAACGGCTAAGATCGCTCGAGGCGTGCACGTGTAAACGGCTAAAGAGGAGATGTCGATGTGGCTGCATGAGAGCTGTCAAATCAATGGTGAGCGGCTGAGATTGAAGGCATGGCTTCATTGACGCTTAGCTATAGCGACGTGTGCGTGTGTCACTAAAGGCCCTACATTTAATTTTAAAATTTTTAAAGGACCTTTTTGCCCTTGCACCTCACCTATATAAAAGACCCTACACCCACATATTTCTTCATCCCTTCCTTCATCTCTCAACATCCCAAAGAGCTAAGAGCAACATTATCATGCTCGCTCTAGTGCTCCTAAGGTACAGTAAGTTCCGATAGAGTTAAAAATCAAAATTTTCCACTTCTCACCTCCTTTCGCAGAGCTCTCATCAGCTGTCCTCTTGCCCTCTTTCCGGAAGCGGATACCGCGACGTTGACACCTTGTCTCATCCCCGATTCTTCCAGATTCGCCCTCCGTCGTTGCTCTCCTTCCAGGCGCTGTCCTTTTGGCTTGTCCTCCAAGCATTTGTTGAGGAGGATAATTTCTCATCTCCTATCTTTTTATCACTTTCTAATATAGTTTTACAGCTTTCTAGATGTAGAAATTAGTTGTGACATTATCATAGCTATAAAATTGTTACTCTCTCTCTCTCTCTTATATTTCAAGTAGTTTAGCTGTCATTGTGAATATTTCATTTATAAAAAAAATACAAAAAAATATAATTGCGGATATAATCAACATAGCCTCCTCATGTTCGACTCGAGACTCACATGAGTTTCAGTAAATTTATCTGATAGAGGATTTTTACGTAATTGCAACGACAGGTTTTTAAACTCAATCTTTTTTTTGGGTATAAAATCTCGTTCATTATTTTGACGTCATTATCGGAGAGGCAACTGATCCCAATTATTTTTCACATTCTGCACACTTATTTGATCTCTAACCTCTCTTTTATTTCTTTTATTGTCTTACAAGTATCCCAACAAGGAATCTTCGAGCAGTAGAAAGGAGTAAAGTACAGTTGAAGACCACTGTAAGTGTTCTCCTATTCTTTCCCCTTCCATAGCTTTCATTTCATCACCTTAATTCAAACCCTAATTAACCTAGGTACTCTCATAAACTCTAAGCTTATTTGGTTATTTGGTTGCTACCTCCACCTACCTCACCCTCCGCTTATAAAAAAAAAAAAAAATCTTATTTGATTGTAAGATTTCCTTACCTTACACCTCACATACACCCACAAAGGTACACAACATCATCTAATTTTTCTCACTCAACCGATAACCCGATCTTTGGAATCGGTACACTCATCAACACATAATTAAGTAGAAATCAGATTAGGAAACAACTTGTATGTCGATCTTTAAAATCTAATAAGGTCAATTGCTTGAGTTGTTTGGAACACATCACTTCAATTAAAAATAACTTATCAAGTAGCTTGCTCCTTAGAGTAAACATTTAAGGTCAATACCAGGCACTCCACCTTATTTTAATTTCAAAAGAAAACATCTTAACTCGTGTTTGCAAATCTTGATGTGTCTCCTGAACTTGATTGAATCAACCTTAATTCAAATTCTAAAAGCTACTTAAGCAATATTTGAACTCTAAAATCAACTCATCCAAATAATCTTGCTTAAAAACTTTGGTTGTACACTCACTCACACATTCCAATCAATCATTAAGGGCACAACCTATTTTAAAAGCCCATCACATTCCAAAAGCACTACTATCCCAAGTCTAATCCTTAAGTAGAAACTACGTCACTTTGTAGGCATGGTGATGAGGATTGCAATCATTTGTTTTTGTCTTGTGAGTTCACCTTGTTGGTGTGCATGGAGTTGGGATAGCAACCCTTGATGCAGTCATATTTTGAGGATTTCTGGGTGAGTTTTCGTGGTGGCGTACAAACTGACACCTATCGTGAGTGAAAGTTGTTTCTAGGCTCTGGGCTATTTGGTTGTAAAGGAATAAATCCGTGTTTAGAGAGAAGTGACCTTGGGTGGACAATGTTGAGGGAGGCCAACTTTTTTCTTTGATATTTGGATGGAGATGTAATCTCTTATGTAAGTCTGTTTTTTACTAGAATGAAGAGGACACCTTTCCCAAAAAAAAAATTACTTCCTTACTTAACTAGTTTTTAAACCTTGGATAATTGGAAATAATCCCTTGCCCTTAAGTTATTGCTGTTATATAACTATCCCTAGTCGTTTTGAAGGTACTTAAAAACTATAAATAGGTATCTAGGCCTCCATTCACCACACATGGCATGAACTACGAAGTAAGTCCCTTCTCTCATAATTTTTCCTGCACCTAGGTCTTCATTAGAGAGATTTCAGTGCGCCATTTATTGAAAGAGTTTCTTCAAGGTGATTTACGTGATTCTCATTTTCTTCTAGATTAACAACTTGTAATGCTAACTCTCGTTTAACCCACTTCATTTATTATCATATTTCCCACTAGTTGAGCTAACTTCTGTATTTTCAAGGGGAAACTACTAATGCCAATCATATTTAGCCCTCTTTAGTCCACTTACAGAAGATTTTGTTTGCGAGAAGCTGCAGGATTATTGCATTGATATCATTGTTGTTGTATGGTTGTTGCCATATTGTTATTATGTTGCAGGTTAGGAGACTCTAAGATGAGAACCTTTCTCTTACCAGACAAGATAGCTTGCTTCTTGGTTTTGGACCATTAATATGGAACTCATAGTTAAGTTATCCTGTGAATCAATATACATGCACTCTTATTGCAAGAACCTTTCGTTGTGAGTTAAATTATTTTGTCGAATGTGTTCCATGAGTGGAATTCTATTGAAGCTTGAGTTGTCCCATATCAGTTACTCAGTGTTAGTGGAGCTTACCACGAGGTTAATCCGAGGCTGGGAAGGAGTGACTCTAGAGGAACCTATCTAAATAACTATGCACAATCTTGTGGTTGTGGATTTCTTCTTGTTGTCTGCATATTATTTATAGGTGTTTTTTTTTGTGAAAATATATTATTTGCAAGTTTGTTGATAATGTGGATATTTGTTTGTATTAGTGCACAATTCTTTGAGACACACTAGTCTCTTACCCCTAATGTGCATTTTCATAACCAAGATGGGCTATGGTGGATAGATCTTGAAACTACTTATAATAACTTTGTGTAGGAGTATGCCCTTAAATCATGCCACCTATACATATATGAGCTTACTGGAACAGCCTGTGCTTTCCCCCTCTCTCCACCCATCATCATGCAATGTTGGAGGGAAACAAACACACTCTGTGGTGTGTTGCTTGATGTGCTAGTGCCCATGTTCCTTGTGCACTTGTTGCTGCAACCTTTTATCTTTGCAATGCCATCACATCACTGTTAGAGCATCGCACCTCTGTTGCAAGTCACTAGCTGACGATCACATTGACAATAATCCATTAGAGTGCCACCTACATGGAGAAAAGAGGAGGCGAGGAAGGGGAGCGTTTCCTTCTCTTGATCCCTCTAGGGCTTCTTGGGGCTCATACAGACAATGGGAAGGGAGAGGAGGAGTATTTTATATCTATCTATAAGGGCTGGGGATTTCAAGTATAGGATCTAGGTGGATTCCCTTCTGGCATAAGTGGGTTCTTAAGAGGGGTTGCGATGTATCCATGCATCATTTCTTCTCTTGAACTCTAATTTATGTGATTGTTTGGTAGTGTTGGAACTGCAACAATGTAAATAATCTAGTTTCACTTGTGGATTTCCATTTCAAGACCATTACTCATAAATGGGCCTTTGGATGAAACTTGAAATGGATCCATGTGTCATTCACAAAATTGAGCTCCAATTTGCTAATGAAAGGTACCACTAGAATTATAACTACATTAAAGAAATGGAGTTTGCCCTTGAAATTATGTTTCATGGCTGTTTGAATCATAATCCACTAAAAGGAAATTGTCTTAGATATTTAGACTTGAATTTAAAGGGTGGGCAAATTTCACAACCCACTAAAATGAGATTCATCCTCGTAATTTGCATTGAACTAACATGTAGATGATAATTTAGTAAAATCGGAGGGTAAACTTCTAAATGAGCAATGCAATATCATGATATATTGTAATCTCCATGCTGGTATGTTACATTATTTCTCTATTTGCAACTTGCCTTTGATCCAACCGTTGCTAATGGCCCGGTGACAAGATTTTCAGCTCACAGGTAAAGATGGTGGATGGGCTGAATGCACTACGGTGCAAGGTTTTTTGGAAGGGGGCTAGAGAGGGAGGTAGAGGAATGTCTAAGGTCTCTTGGGATGAGATCTGCAGATCGGTGTCAGAGGATAGCCTTGGGGTCACGAACCGATCCTTGATGGTAATATGGATTGATAGGATTATGGGCAGTGGGAATGACCTTCTCTTAGTTGCGATTGAAGCTTGTCACAATAGATAAGTAGGCTGGGCGAATAGAATGCTTACCACTAAGGGGAGACTCTACTTTCTGGAAGCATGGCCGAATCGAGAGATAGGGGGGCTTCAGCTTCTGGTTGAATGATTGGATTGGACGAGGTTCTTTGGCAGATAGATATCAGTAGTTGTAGGCTCTCTCTTCAAATCTACATGCTTTGGTGGCAATTTATTGGGATATGGATATTGAATAGATTTTGATCTGAACAAGGATTGCCGGTAAATATTTCTACTTTGCTGCTAAGAAGAAAATAGGTGGTGACAAAAATCTTCCAGTTGAAGATTGCACCTCGGTTCGATCCTACCTGCGCTTTACGTGGTGATGCTCTTGAAGACTATGACCACTTGTTCCTCCATTGTCTTTTGCCAAGGATATTTGGTTGTGTATTGGTGGATACTGTCCCAATCACTCTTCTTCTCATGAAGATTTTTAGTCCTCATTATGTGTAACACATTCAGAACTACGAAGGAGCAAATAAAGTCCTTTTGCGGTGCTTTGGGCTGTTTGGTTGCGACGAAATGGTTCTTTTTTTTTTTTTTTGTGCGTGTGTGTGTGTGGAGAATATTTGTAGAAAAGTTTTTGGCCCCCCATTTTTAGGGGTTTTGGCCCACTATTTGATTTCTGATATAACGTTTTGTCTTTTAACTAATATAACTGGATGACCACTTCTCGCGTGCGATTAACCTTTTTTTTTTTAAAAAAAAAAAAAAAAAGACTTGTAGTAGATGTTGGTATGGAGTTTAGAACTCTATTCTAATCATCATTGATATTTTTTAGTTTTGATTTTGTTTAGTATAGTTTTGGTTTTCTTGAATGTAAATATGCATATTCAAACTACTGTAGTCTTTTTATTTTCAACAAATGCACTTCCCAATTTTCTTTAGATTAGAATTTGCGGCAAGAGAATCCATCACCAAGGTTAAATGTCAACTAGTCAACCATGGCTGCTAAGCATGCAAATACTAGTTGGTATGCCTTTTTGGTTGTTGGTGTGCCTTGTCTTTTTTATCTTTCCAAACTGGTCTCTATTATGTGATCTTATGCTGGAAATGAATTATAGAGAAATGAGACGATTTATCTTCCCCGTTAGGTACAGGATTGGTCACAGCAACAGAACTTCTCTAATAGCTTGTAATAGAACCAGTAGCATGACTAAGTTTATAGTTATTTAGAGATTTTTGCACACGTACCCCTGTGAACATTCCTAATACGTCCATACACCTATATTTACATTTATACCCCTAAAAAGTTCTTAACTAGATATCGTCATGCCCCCTGGTTAACCTACTGGTAGACTTACAGAGATACATTCCGTTGACGGTTGTTAATTTTAATGGTGACAGTATTGGAAACCACAACCATACCCTCATCTACCTTTTTTCCCCTCCTTTCTTTCTCTTTCTCTCTTCCCCTACTTCCATCAACTCCTAAGACTACCTCAGCTGCTGTACCACCCCACTTTGTTGTTCTATATGGTGAGCTGTGTTGGTTGGCCACTGCAATTGAGGGTGATCGCCTTCTTGCACCATGATTGTCGCCATTGCGTGCTCCACCTTTGATGTGAAGCTGCAGAACGTCCTCCCATTGATGGTGGAGTCATGTGCTGTCCTCCATCACCATCGTCGGGTCTCTACCTCCATGCTTCCCTCGTGAACAACATAGTGTTGGGCCCGTTATCAAATCCAGCCCATGTGGGTAATCCTACTTGGAACAGAACTCAAGTAATCATAATCCTATTAGGAATAGAATTGCATAGTGGTAACTGATGGCTATAAAAGAACATGCACTCCATCAGATTTCATCATTGAAAATTCCCCAGGCATCCATCCTGAGGGAATTCTGTCCCAACCAAAGTCTCTCCAACGGATTGAGTGGAGAAAAAGTTCAGAATGGGAGAGAGAAAGGAGAGTGAATAAGGAAAAAATTATTGGGAAGTTATATTCCGGAAGCCCGTTCTCGATGATTCGACCGGCGATTCCACTGCAGGAAAAAAATCTGGTTCCTACAGGTTTGTGAGATCGTGCTCTTCAAGCAGAAGTTTGGTGGAAATTTTGCCTGGACAGCAATTGGACGTGGCACTCTCTTTATTTTTCTCTATAGCTTATTACTACTTGGACTCTAGCAAAATTCGATACAGAAGCATTATATTCTCATATTCTATAGTGAAATTCTCTTTGATTGCAT
Organism: Thalassia testudinum; assembly: GCA_037157565.1. Taxonomy (NCBI): domain Eukaryota; kingdom Viridiplantae; phylum Streptophyta; class Magnoliopsida; order Alismatales; family Hydrocharitaceae; genus Thalassia; species Thalassia testudinum. The sequence continues at coordinate 83,486,314 of JAZHRO010000024.1, forward strand.
GCGGTTTTTCACCCCTTCACCTTACCTTGAGGGGTTTTCTACTTATGTTGCAGTATGTATGTATCTATATATATTATAGCCCATCGATCCCGTCCCTCTCATCTAACCACCGGTATCAGAGCATCATTTGATGCTATTGGTCTTCTATCGTACAACTATGGAACCAGCTATGATAAATCGCATATTTCGCTCAACGGGAGCAACTGGACTATATGGAAGCTCAAGATGGAAGATCTCTTATACTTCAAGGAGCTGCATGAACCTTTAGAAGGTGACAAGGCAAAGTCGAAGAAGATGAGTATAGATGAGTGAAAGGCACTTGATCATAAAGTTCTCGACTTTATTTGCCACTAGTTGGATGATAGTGTTTATCATCATGTCTCTATAGAGGAGACAATGCAAGCTTTATGGAAGAAGATGGAGGATCTTTATGAGAGAAAAACCACAGGGAATAAGACTTTTTTGATGTGAGTGCTCGCCAATATGAAATACTAGGATGGTTCTTTTGTTTCTGAGCACCTAAATAATATGAAGAATATTAATAACAAGTTATCTTCTATGAAGATGACGATTGATGATGACTTGAAGGCACTTCTTCTTAGTTCGTTACCAGACAGTTAGGAGGCATTGGTGGTCTTTGTCAGCAACTCAGAACCACGTGGAAAAGTCTCCATAAGTCAAGTGATTAGCAACCTGTTAAATGAAGAATTTAGATACAAAAGTGTAGGCACATCTGGATTTGGTGCACTTGTTGCCCAAGAAAGAGGGAGATCCAAGTCAAGAGATAAGAAGAACCAGAATATAGAAAGGAGTAAGTTTAGTTTGTGCAACAATATGAGTTGCTATAGCTTTGGTGGAAAAGGCCTTACAAGAAACAATGCAAGAAGTTGAAGGAGGAGCACAAGAAGGAGGCAGAGAAAGCATCAAAACAGAAGGCAGATGCCAAGGAAGATGAAATCATATTAGAAGGTGAAATGATGATTTTGGTGACATCAGATCTCAAGTCATGCCTCCATGTATGTCAAGAACCAGCTTGGGTGGTCAATTCTGGAGCATCTTATCATCCAACTTCATTTAAGGAGATCTTAATAGATTACAGGGTAGCTGACTTCGATAGAGTTAGGACGGGTAACTCAGAAACATCAAGAATTGTTGGGATAGGCAACCATGAGACCAATATAGGGTATCATTTGATACTCAAGAATGTGAGGCATGTAGAAGATCTCAAATCGAATATCATGTTTGTTAGTGCACAAGCACTAAAGTTCTTGATTTTGATGACAACAAAACATATATATTATGTAATTCTTGGAGGACTAACATCTTAGGTAAAGAAGAAGAGTTCATTCTCTGAGGAAGATGGCTTAATCAAGAAAAGAAGAGTTATGTTTTAAGATAAGAAAAGAGGCTCAAGCTTGAAGTAAAGCAAAGGAAGATCAAAGCTTAAGACTCTCAAGATGTCAATTAGCTCAAGTGTTGTATTTTGTTGTAATCTTTTATTTCTACTAGATTGATGTTAAAGAGCCCTTAATTATTAAAACAAGCCACTATTCATCTCTTATAGCTATAAGACCTTGGACATAAAACTCCTACTTACAAACCTTCAAGCCTTTACCCGATCTTAAGTGTTGTAGGTTGACCACTTAGCAAATCAGCATTCCAATATTTGTTCTGATCGGTTATCTAACACACCTATTGGAAGACCAATACTTCACTTATTGGTCGACCAACACATAGATTGGTTGACCAATAGAGGAACGCTGAGTTCATAGCATTCACTTGTCATAATTAGCCTTGGAAAATGACCTTCATTAATTATTAGCCCACTCCTTGGTCGCACATATTTTTGGTCAATTAATGGCTATGGTTCGTTGGACAACCAATTCTTCATTGAGTGGTCGGCCTCCTATATTGGTTGAACTACCCTCTACCAATTTGGGACAAGTCTAGCAACATCTAAGGATTTTAATTTCAAGAACCTTCATTAGTTAATTGGCCAAAACATATATTTAAGTTGACCAATAAGTGTTATTTTGGTCGATCGTTTGATCAAATGCCCAATATTCACCGTTTTTATTCACTCACCTCTCAATTGTTGTTGATCGACCACCACTATTAAGTAGTCAACCAATACTTCATTAAATAGTTGACTAATCCATTATTGACTCTTTGGTTTCTTGAATATATCCACTAGATAAAATTAATGATTAACCTTTAACAACTATATGAACTATTCAACTATATGACATTTATAAATACCTCTAGAATGCACACTAGACATAATACCTTATGCAACACAAGAAGAGCACTTCATTGTGAAGCTTAAATTCCTACTCTCAACTTTGTCTTGGTGCTCAAGCTCTCTGCACCATACTCCATAACTTCGAGAGCACTCTACCTCATTATTTCCTTACCTTCTCTTCATCAAAAGGGAAGTGGTCCATACCTTTAAAAGCTTAATTTTTCTTAATTCAACTTAAGGGCTTCATAGGGTTGTTGTAATTTTCCCTTTTCTATTTCTTGTACTTAGGTGTCCGATTTGTAGATTCACATCTCATCTCTAAAAAGGAGAGACGAAATACTCTTCGATTGGGACCAGAAAGGGGTTGTACTTGAGGTTACACCATTCTTAATTTTCAAGTGATGTGGCTTAGTGGATTTGATCGGTTCGATCAATCGGAGAAATCTTAAGTCAAGAAGACTTGGGTGGTGCTTTTTACCTTCGCAAGTTTTCCACCTAAAAATCTTTTATCTCTCATGGTAGTTTATTTATGCAACAATTTATATTTGTCTTTAATTTTATCTAGCACTATTCAGCCCCCATTTAGTACACATTTTCAATGGTAGTAAGTGAGTTGGATGATAATGAGAAGGACTACCAACACATTTGGCAAAGGAAGGTGGAAGTTGACTAAGGGTTCACTTGTCTTAGTCAAAGGTAGGAAATGTTGTACCTTATACAAGACAACAAGCAAGTTGTGCATTGCATAGTTGAATACTGCTTAAGTTCTGTCTATGCACTTATGGCACAAGATTGGGTCACATTAGCAAAGAGGGCCTAAGAGTTCTTGCCAAGGCGAAGCTACTTCCAAACTTAAAAGGTATAACCTTGGATCTATGTGCTCATTGCTTGGTTGGCAAACAACACAAAGTTTCTGTTAGAATAATTATTTTTTTATATTTCAATCTTTACATTTCAATCCATGCTATTTTCCTTTTGGTCATTGTATATTGTTAGCATATGTTTTTATTCTATTTCTCTATTGTATGGTTGTGGGGTTTGCTCCTCAAGGGCATCTATGTACTTTCACCCTTTTTCGGTCTCTCTCTATATAAGAGAGCCTTAAAGTTTCAATAAGAAGTTGAATCATTTCATCCAATTTGGTATTAGAGCGACGATCTTAGATCGGCACTCCGGTATCCCACCCCCACAGCCTTCACTGACGGCCACCGACCTCTGCTGGTCGCAACAGACCGTCGATCGGGCCACCACCACTGTTGACGAGCCCCATTGGCCACCGCTGCCGGTCGATTTACTTTAGAAGGCCATCGCCTAACCGGCAGGGCTTCGCAGCCCTGTCGTAGATCACCACCATCATCATGTCGGGCCTCGCCAATGCTTCTTAGGACCTCGTTAGCGCCGCCTCGAGCTTCCCCAAAGTCGCTAGCGAGTCCTAGGGCATCGCCAGCGCTTCCTATGACCTTACTAGCGCCACCTCGAGCTTCCTCAGCACCACCAGCAACTCCTAGGGCTCCACCAGCGTCGCCTCAGGCCTCTCCAACGTCGCTTGCAGTTGACAGGGAGGGGTCTACAGCCTTGATCTAGGGGTTGTGTCCCTCGTAGATGCAATGAGAAGCCCTCTGTTCCCTTGAGGCTGTCTCAGGTGGCTTCCCTAGCACTCGAGTCAAGCCAACCCCATTCAAGGGGGCTTTCCAATGAAGATGTAGATTTGAACCAGATTTCTTCTAGATCTTCTAGTGTTTCCTTGACGTGAATATGGATTTCTTCTATGTGATTGATGGATGCCTTTGGATCAGTTCATTTCATTGATTGATGAGGAGTTGTTTAGCTCCGTTTAGACATGATGAACTCATCATGAATTGTTGAGTTCATGATGGAGGTTGCCACGGAAGCAGGACAAGTCAATCTTGACAAAGAACATCATGTCAGACGATGTCGTCTGAATAAATGAGGAACCCCTTATACACAAGTTAGGGGGCGCCGCCGTCAACAGGGTAGCAAGCAATGTGCCACAGGTATGTTCCATGGCAAGATGAAACATGTTCAAACTGTGACTGAAGCTACAGGGCGGGCCGATGGGATTGTTAGGAAAGAGGATGAGGCAATCGTGTCTACTACTTCAGATACCACAGCTTGTGCTTCTTCTGCAGGTGATGGATGGTTAATTGATTCCAGGGCATCTAGTCATGTTAGTGGAGACCGAGAGTACTTCCACATGGTGCGTGATGTTCCTCTTGGCAGGACAGTTCAAGTGGCTGATGGACATCTTTCTCAGGTCCAGGAAGAAAGGGAGATTATTATATCTCCCACCTTGAGACACTCAATGTTCTATTTATTCCTGATTTTCCAATCATTTTGTTGTCAATTAGTAGGATTACCAAAGAGCTCAATTGCAGAGTAATCTGTGATGATGTGAGGTGTGTTTTCCAAGATAAATTCACAAGGAAAACTACTGGTGGTGGACACGAAGGAGGTGTATACCGCTTAACTCAGTCTCCATTGGCAATTGTTGGACAGGCAGATGTGGAATACAAGGCAGGGACAGCACTTCAATGGTATCGTCAGCTGGGGCATTCCTCTCTAGATCGACTGAGACAGGTTATTCCTCGTTTATCACCTACTACTAATCTTCTTTGTGACACTTTCCAACTAGAACATCATCACCATTCCAACTATTCTCCTAGTACTACGATTGCATCATTTGCATGTTTTGACTTACTCTACATGGATATATGGGGCACGAGTCATACTCTAGATAGGCAGAGATTCTGCTTCTACTTGGTGGTCGTTGATGATTTCTCCATACTATCATAGACCTTTTTACTTCGTAGTAAGTCAGATGCAGGAAACACGATTGAGATGTTAATTAATCAGATCAAGACTCAATTTTCTACACTTGTAGAAATTGTTAGAACTGACAATGCACTTGAGTTTTACACCATGAGACTAGCCTAGTTCTACAGTTCCCTAAGCATCATACATTAGACCTCCTACCCCCATACGTCCTAGCAAAATGGCTTGGCAGAAAGGAAACACAGACGTCTTTTAGACGTGGCCCAGACATTATTGATACATCACAATGTTCCATCTTCCTAATGGGGAGACGTCATTCTGACTACTTGCTACCTGACCAACAGGATGCCTAATTCTGTCATTCATGAGCAGATTCTGTATCAAATATTATATCCAGATAGAGATTTGTTTGTCATGCCTCCTCGGGTTTTCGGTTGTGTCTCATTTGTTCACATTCTTGGTCTTGACAAGGACAAGCTTGCACCCTGTGCGGTCAAGTATATATTTTTTGGTTAGAGTGCCACCTAGAAGGGCTACAAATGTTAGGATCCCATTGGTAGGCGATACTATGTTAGCATGGATGTCATATTTCATGAGAAAGTGCCTTATTTTTCTATGAGGGGCCACTGGATGTCTACTTCAAATGCACCTGCACCGATGCCCTTTCCCCCTATCCAATTTAAGGATATTCCTATTTCGACTCCCCTGCCTCCCACTTCAGATTCCAGGGAGTCTGTGGATGATTTTGAGAAGCTACATAGCCCAATGTTTATGTACAACAGACCTCACTTGACTCTGCAGAGGCCATCTCCGTTTATGCCACAGGTTGTTAGACCACGATCACCACCTGAAACAGGTACTACATCTTCCTCTACGCCACCAAACTCTCCTACACAGGTGCATGTTGACTCCACTGAGCTGCCTGTTGATGATGGTCCAACAAGTCACTCTACAGTGCCTGATGCTACTAAGGATCTTCCTATTGCTATTAGGAAGGCTCCACACTCCTATGCTCACTACCATGTTGCAGGTGATCTTCCCAATGCCCATCTAGGGAAGTCATTTGTCCAGTTTACTTCTGCCTTGTCAACTGCAGAGATCCCCACTACCTACCAGCAAGCCATGCTTCATCCAAAATGGCGAACTACCATGGAGGACAAGATGACTGCACTTCGGGGTCGCGGGACCTAGGAGGTCACTCCAATTCCTGACAGAGCTACTATTGTTGGCTGTAGATGAGTATTCACAGTGAAATTCAATCCATATAAGGGAATTGCTAGGTACAAGGCACATCTAGTGGCAAAGGGGTTCACCCAAACTTATGGGGTGGATTTATTTGACACCATCTCACCAGTTGTCAGACCTCCCATAGAACGGATATTGATAGCAATTGAAGTATAGCTTGATTGACCCTTACACCATCTAAATGTGAAGAATGCAATCCTCTATAGTGATCTCCAAGAGGAATTCTACATGCAGCAACCACCAGGCTTCGAGGTTCAGGGAGTAAGTATTTGCAGACTACAGAAGGCCATCTATGGCCTTAAGTAGAGCCCCAGATCTTGGTTCCAGAGGTTGTCACAAGTTGTAGAAGCTGCCAGATTTAGGAGATCGATAGCCAACTTTTCTCTTTTTGTCAAGAGGACTGGACGAGGTACTATGGTACTTCTTGTTTATGTTGATGACTTGATTGTCACAAGTGATGATGAGCAAGGTGTTGTTGAGATTAAGTGCATCCTAGTAGAGCAGTTTGTCATAAAGGACTTGGGAGCTCTACAGTACTTTCTTGACATTGAGGTGGCTCGCAATAAAAAGGGTGTAGTCTTCTCCCAGAGGAAGTATGCATTAAACATCTTGCAAGAGGTTAGTATACTTGGGGCAAAGGAGGCCAATATTCCTATGGACCCCAAGATGCCACTCTATGATGAGGATGCACAGTTGGTGGACAACAGGCAGTACAGGTAGCTTGTGGGCAAGCTGTTATACCTTACTATCACGAGATCGGATATGTCCTTTACGATGGGGAGACTGATCCAGTTCATGGCCAAGCCAACACGTCAGCACTAGGATGCAGCATTGATGGTACCTAGATACATCAAGAAGGCTCCTAGGAAGGGTCTCCTCTTCTCCAAGGGATCTTCTATGACCTTAGTTGGCTACCCTGATGCGGACTACGCCGGATGTCTTGTGACTGCAAATCCACTACCGGGTTTTGCACCATTTTGGTAGAGAGTTTGATCACTTGGAAGAGCAAGAAACATGACACAATTGCGAGATCCAGTGTCAAGTTTGAGTACAGAGCCATGGCTTAGACGACTGCAGAGATGATGTGGATTAGGTCTCTACTTACTGAATTGCAGATACAGTTTTCTAGTCCAATGGAGATGAGATGTGGCAGCCACCTTCATTGCCAACAACCCAGCATTTCACGAGAGGATAAAACATGTTAAATTTGATTGCCACTATACCAGGGACATTATTCAGAAGGGTTGCTATATACCATACCAATTACATCTGAGGAGCAGATTGCAGATATTTTCACCAAGAGTCTAGCCAAATCTTTATTTGATTCATGTGTATCCATGCTGAGTATGATAGATATCTATGCTCCAACTTAAGGGGGAGTGTTAGCATATGTTTTTATTCTATTTCTCTATTGTATGATTGTGGAATTTGCTCCTCAAGGGCATCAGTGTACTTTCACCATTTTTTGGTATTTCTCTGTATAAGAGAGCCCTAGGGTTTCAATAAGAAGTGACGTTTGAGATAAAATTCTTACAGCAACTTGACAAAGGTGAGGAGCATCGGTACCAAGCAAATGCCACCATTCAGCTATAATAGAAAAATAAAAATGAATTCATGTAACCTGTCATGAAGTATGTGAAATATATTCAAATTTCACAAAATCACAGACCATACCACGAAGAGTTCTATTTCGGGCATGTGTGGCAATGTTTCTCCCACAAGATACCAACTGATCTCTGAAATTTTTATCTGTAATAAAGAATGATTTTAAATTTCAATTAATAAATCAAATGTGTAAGTACTAACAGCCTAACATTTTACTTATAAGGCTCATTTGGTAATGGTGTTAAGGGGGGTTAAAATGGAATAAGTGAAAATGGTGTTTGTTTGGGTGGTGGAATAAGGAGAGGGTTAAGTATAAGGTTAAAATGATTAGTGTATGGATGTGATGTTAGTGGATATTTCTTTACTAGTATAAGTGAGAGTGGAGAATGTTAGTAGGTATTTTTTTAATATTAAAAGTGAGAGTGGATGATGCAGTGGGTATTTTTTAATAGTAAAAGTAGGAATGATTGAAAATTATTATATAAGAGTTTGTGATGAAATTGTTGGGAATCAAAGAAGGATCCACGTGGCACATGCCATGTGGCAATCAGTAGGCCACCTGGCAATGCCACATGGCAGCCATCTAGACGTTCAACAGTACTGGCGGTTAGGAATAAAAGTTGTGGGATTAGTTTTTGTTAAGAGATAAAATCTTTCCAAATGAGAAAAGATTTTATCTTTTTAAGAAACATGCTATAGGAATTGTTTTAGGAATTAAGTCTTTACTATTTTTGGTGGGTATGTCTTCTCTATAAAAAGAAAGTCTCCCTAACCATTATTTCTTTGAGAAATACAAATATTTCCTATCAAAGCTCCTCTCCTTTCTCTCTCTTATCATGTACATCAAGGCCAATAGACCACCATAGTAGTCGGTCCTCAAGTGCAACCTGCACGAGTTCCAACAAGCCGGTTCAAGTCAGAACCAACCCTCCTTCAATCTCTGTAGGTGGTTTACATCACCAGACCGGCTCCCTACAGACCACAAGAAGCATCCTTGCTCCATCTTACGATGCCTCTTCCCAGACTCCCTGATCACCCAGATCAGACGCCTGATAGACATTCCAGACTACTTAAACACACAACTCAATATTGTACGTGAGATTTCTGAATCTCTCTACGCACAGGAGCCTCCACGCTCTATCTGCGCCCACCTTAGAAATCTCTACATGGTATCAAAGCCTACGTTCTAGGCTTTTGTGCGCGTAAGAGATCCGACTATTCGCTAGAGTTTCTCTCATCCAAAGAAGTCCTCAAATCCAGTGAGTTACGCAGAAAAAAAAGGTCCAAAGATAACGAAATCTACCACAACTGTAGGAGATGCTACGCTCGGCCCTGGAGAGAGCAAGGTAGTTGTCTCCAGGATGACTATCAAATTGAGTGGCGTTGCTAATTACATCTTGTGAGCGCACGCCTTCGAGATCTTCGTCGATGGACAGGAGAAACTTAGTATTCTCCTAAAAGAGGCATCAGATTTCAAGGACGACAAGAAGAAGAAATCTGAGGAGATTTATCAAAAGAGGCATAGGGTAGCCTCTAAAAGAGCACCAAGAATGCATCGACTTCTACACTTTCTCTTAGTGACCTTGGCTCAAAGAAAAGGCGAAGGTCTTTGTTGGCTCAGAAGCAAGGCACCATACTTCTTGAGGAGACACGTGGAACTTCCTGATACATCGAGGAACGTCGAGAGAAGAGCTCAACTCTCAAACATAGAAGAAGAGACACGAAGATCCTCAAAATCTCAAGAACGATGCATCAATTACGGCAAGTCATCAGCCTCCCGACCTTCGACTTTAGGGAGAGTGTTGGGAATCAAAGAAAATCCTTGTGGCACATGCCATGTGGCAATCAGCAGGCCACGCGACAGTGCCATGTGGCAATCATTTGGCCACCCAACAGGACTGGCGGTTTGGGTTCCCAAGAACCAAACTTGGGTGCACCAAAATTGGTGGTTTCCTATTTTTAGTAAAGTTATTTTAGGAATAAAAGTTGTGGGATTAGTTTTTGTTAAGAGATAAAATCTTTCCAAATGAGAAAAGATTTTATCTCTTTAGGAAACATGCCTTAGGAATTGTTTTAGGAATTAAGTCTTTACTATTTTTAGTAGGTATGCCCTCTCTATAGAAAGAGTCTCCCCAACCATTATTTCTTTGAGCAATACAAAGATTTCCTATCAAAGCTCCTCTCCTTTCTCTCTCACCATGTGCATCAAGGCCAACAGGCCTCCATAGTAGCCGGTCCTCAGGTGCAGCCTGCACGAGTTCCTGAACCGGCCCTCTTTCGATCTTTGCAAGTGGTCTATATCACCAGACCAACTCCTTGCAGACCATAAGGAGCATCCTTGCTCCTTCAACTCACGTTGCCTCTTCCCAAACTCTCTGATCACCCAAACCAGACGTCTGATAGACGTTCCAGACATCTTTGTGATGACCCGAGTCCCATCAACCTACGAAACCCAAGTTGTCGTGTGCTAACAATCAGTACAACTCGCCCACAAGATTGCAGACACCCAATACATAATCATAAAATATAAACATAGCCAACAAATCATATTGCAAAATTTAAAGGAACATAAATTGAATACTAATCGAAAGTTTTACCATAGTATTAATCCAAAGAGATGTACAATGGAAATCTCCTGGCAAACTGCCAAGTACACCTAAGTATGGAACCCAAAAATACGTTAGTAAAAATTGAATAGAGTAATACAATTAAACAAGTAACTCAAGTAACAGAGTACAGTAAAAAGGCATTATCTTGATAGTTCGTCTGTTTACAATTTATTTTATATCTAGTTCCTTTTTATGCAGTTTGCCCATATTCTTATTGTTCTTAAACTGTCAATCAACGTCTCGGGCATGAAACGACTTCGTGTAACTTCCTGTGGTGCAAGACCGATATAAGCCACCCTTCTGGCCAGGAGGGTCGCTTATATCCATCGAGTTACCATGCTCCATCACCCTAGGGTCATCGCAGAAAGGGGTGGCAGCTACGTCGTGTAGCATGAACACGTACAAGCGATGTGTACGCTGAACTACAGATAGCCAATGACCCACCCACCGGCTGAAAGAACTGCTCCAAACCTTGAGCCCTACGAATCCGCTATCCCAGTTGGCTGTTAAGCCTAACCAAAGAGTTGTAGGGAGGCTAACAACTCCCTAAATCAGCCCCTGAACCTGGTCTAAAAAGACCTAAAGCTACAACTGAAATACCAGCAAGTAGCGGGGCTGAAACCAGTTATCTGATCATTTTATTTTCCCGACATATCTGTCGTGTCAATTTCCAAGTAACTTTCTTACTAAGAAAATCCTTAGTAATTTCATATTGCTAATTCCATGATTTGTAATTATTCACCTTATCCTTTAACTTATCCTTTTACAAGAAAATTCAATCTTGTGAAGTGGTCTCATGTTATTTAGAATTATTGAAATTAACCGAACTTGTTTGACTAAAAATGGAGTTCATTTCATGTATGCAATAACAAGGGTGCATGTGATCATTAATCTACTTCATTTACAAAGATATATTATTTCTCATTTAAGTTCCCATAAATCAGGGAAAACATTGGAGGGGTTCCAAACTCAGAAAAAGGAGAACACACGTCGACCAAGGCAGTATATGGAAAAATATTGCCGGACGGGTCCACAGATACTCGAAAAATCGGCTAAATTGAAAGTGGGTAAACTATTCTACCTAATGCCACCAAAGGGTCACGGCGAACCATGCGCACTGGGCTGGAAACAGTCTCCATGCCCACCTAAGGATCCGTGCATGCACCAGGAAAAAGACCTGCTTCAATCGGACCCACGAAGGGGTCGGAGACACCTAATTACATTTCTAATTTTTTAATAAGGATAAAGAACTCAAAAGTTTATATAAATTATATTAATGTGTCCTACGCGTTGATACGATTCGAATGGTACCTTATTTGTCAAAATTCGACGTCAAGAAGGCCTTGAACTGGTCAAAATAGCTCGAAGAGGTCCAGAGTTGGACCGAGAATTGATGAGCGAGAGAGAGGGCGCGAGAGCGAGGAGGGAGGAGAGGTGGCGTGAAGAGAGGAGGAGGAGCTTGAGCTCGCGAGTTCATGGGAGCTCGCCGGAGGATGCACGGCCGGAGCGGTGCATGCGAGAGGAGTGTGTTGGGGGAGACGTCCCTGACACCCTGCTACAGCCGGAGCTGCAGACGAGGAGGAGAAGCTGCGGCTACGTGCGGCGAGGGGAGCGGAAGGTCGCTCTGGTTCTGGGTTTTTCCCAGAATCAGACGTCTGGTGTGTCGTCCAGACAACAGGTTGGATGTCTGGTTACGACACCGAACGTCTGAAAGCAAGGTTTCGCGGAGGTACGTTCCTTTTGCGATTATGACCATGCAGTCCGCACTGCAAAGCCAATTTGTGCGGCTAAAAGTGGAAGATTTGGTCTGTCACGCACAGGGATAGCTTTGGGAAGGCGCAAGCACGCCCTCCCATGTGTTTCGGACGTTTGGACAGCTTACCAGACGACCAGAAGCACTCTTAGATGACTGGAAGAGAGGTCGGACGTCTAGAGCTGAGTCTAGACGGTCAAGTAGGGGTTCTGGACATCTGAAGTCGACGCAGGAACTTGAAGTGAGACCCTGATGACTTTTAAGCCAGACGTTTGATTTGAGTCTGCAGTTTTATTTTTGACCCGTTTAGGGTCCGTTTGAGGTCCGTTTTACGCAAGCAAGATATCTGTGGTTTCCTTGTGAGTTCCTTTACATGTTAGAAAGCCTTATATACTGTTTTGAACGTTTCTTTGTGGTATGTTCCTTGGTGTAGGACTTCAATCTGTTGCGTGTTCGGGGCTTGCTGAGGCACGTGTGTCTGCCATTCGAGTCCCCAATACTCCTGGATTGTCTGGTAGAATGGTTTCCCCCTGTTTTAATTATAAAACATAAATGCATGTGTGAAAATTAACAACTAGAACCCTAGGATGTGGTATGAATCCTAGGATGAGAAACTGTTTCATTATTTGTATGTGTGTTTGAGATTATAGTCATAAATGAATAAGTAGAATTGTAAACAATTATCTGTTATAAATACGAGCTGCCTGTTGGAATATGAAATGTCTGTGCTAGTTAAACAATTACATGTGATATCACTTGTCGCATATGTTAATTGTGGAAATACGAGCAGCATGTGTATAATACGAGAATGGAAATGTGAATGATGAAACCTGGTATGGAACAACATGGTGAAAATGAGCATGAACCTTACAGGGAATTAGGAGTAGAGCTCTTGTGGATGAATGGAAAGGATCTGGAAATATGAGTGGGAAGTGTGCTGGCCCTTGAGTACGTGGTACCAAGGAGAGCGACCATCCCCCATTTAGTGTAGAGCGGAGCTTGCCGCCCTTGGGTTGTGTTAAGACCCGTGCTGTTTGAGCCTTTTAAGACGTTTGGACTATGGGTCAGACGTCTGGTCAGATGTCTGGATACCTTCCCAAACGTCTGGAAATCAAAAATTTTGAGTACGAGCTCGCATCTGCGCGCGTGCTGCACCCAGACAGTACACCCCCCTCATTTCCTTCTTCTCTCTCCTTCCGCCCCCAGCAAAACCCTAAACCCACACCCTTATAAAGCCCCCTCCTCTCTCTCGTTCCACCCCACTTCCCAACCACCTTCCTCCTTACCTCCAGCGAGAGCGGCAGAGCAGTGAGAGCGCAGGAGTGGCGTGAGAAGGAGAGGAGGAGCAACGTGAGAGGGCGAGGAGGAGTTGAGCATGCGAACTCGCGTGGGAGCTCGCCGGTGAGCGCACGGATGGAGCGACGTAAGTGAGATGGAGGAGTGTGTCGGGGAGGTCCTCCCCGACACTGCTGCAGTCGAAGCTACAGGCGAGAGGGCGGAAGCAGGTTCTTGTTCTGGGTTTTCCCAGAATCAGATGTCTGGAGCGACGTCCAGATGACGTAGCCAACGTCTGAGGAGGAAGTCTCGCGAAGGTACGTCTTCTTTGCGGATACGGCCATGTAAGCCGCTCCGCCGAGACACTGTTGCATTCCTTTTTGAGGAGATTTGGTGGATTTCGTGCAGGCTTTGCTTCGGGAAGGCGTAGGACATGCCCTCCCACGCATTTCAGACGTCTGGGCGACATACCAAACAACGGGAAGCACTTCCAGACGTCCGAAGAGGTGGTCGGATGTCTGGAACTAGGTCCAAACAGTCCAGCGGAGTTTCTGGACGTCTGAGGATTGGTGCAGAGACTTAGGTACATTACTAGACCCTTTTAAGACGTCTGGAAGGTGTTCCAGACGTCTGATTTGAGTCAGAAACACGATTTTTGACCCGTTTAGGATCCGTTTGAGGTCCATTTTCCGCAATTAAAATACCGACATTTTCCGTATGAATTCCCCTACTTGTTGGAATACTTTCTGTACTATTCCGAGTGTTCTCTTGTGGTTGATCATTGTGATAGGACTTTATTCCGTTCGGGTTCGGGGTTTGCTGAGGCACGTGAGCCTGCCATTTAAGCCTCCACTACTTCTGGGTTTACTGGTAGAGTGGCTTCCCTTAATTTAAATACAAACCTGAATGCGTGTGTGGAATGAATGATTAGAACCTAGGATGTGGCATGAATCCTAGGACTAGAAATACTGAAATGTCTGTATTGAATAAATGGATTGCAATCTTGAATGAGTAGATAAAATGATAACAATTGCCTGTAAATGAATAACAGTTGCCTACGAAATATGTAGTACTTGTGCTAGTTAGCTGTTGAATGTAACTTTCTTGTCGTACACGTGAAATAATGTAATATGAGCTGCATGTATATAATTTGGAAATGGAAAGGTGAATGTTGAAAACACAAGCTACCTGTGAATAACCTGAATATAGAAATGTGAAGGATAGAATTACAATTTGCATGTGTATAACCTGAGAATGGAAATAGAAATGATGAAACCTGGTATGGAATGGCCTGAGGAATATGAGCACGAACCCTACTGGGAATTAGGAGTAGAGCTTTTGGAAATAAATCAAATGGAATTGGAAATGTGAGTGGGGAAGTGAGTTGGCCCTTGAGTACGGAGTACCAAGGAGAGCGACAGTCCCCTTGTTTAGTGCAGAGTGGAGCTAGCCACCCTTGGGTTGGGACTCGGGATTAGGATTGGCCACTCTGTACCGACTTCTTGGCCCTCGTGTACACTGTACTGGGGAGAGTTACTAGTGTAGGGAGAGAGCTAGCCACCCACGGGGCCTGGGGTTCAGCTAGCCGCCCTACACCGACTTGTTAGGCCCACTGGGCAAACCAGGGTAGTCAGGCGAGGATGCGCGGACTGTGGAGGGGAGAGACCCCTGTTTGGTTCTTAGGGGCTAGACCCCTATTACTGAGAGGGCTAGGCCCTATATTGGTTACGTGCTGTGCTTTGGGCGCGCCCACTAACGGAAATGACTGGCGCGTGCCAGTGCGGGGTAGCTACCCGTGCGCTTATCGCGTGTGCTTTAGTCACCGTTACGTCTGTCCGTGACCTTGGGGTGGTTGACTGGGTGTAGGACCACCATGGGGGACTCTCCCGGCCAGGAGAGGACCACGTGCGACTTCTACTCTTCGGAAAAGACTGCAATCAAGATCGTTCCCACGAGGAACATTCAAGATCAAGAAAGAGACCTGATAAATAAACTAAGTGGTGAAAAAGAATAAGTAGTTAAAGAAAGTAATTGAAAAATAACAGCTACTTATCCACCTTTACTGTTTAGTTAGTTGGTTGCCACTCTACTCAGCGTTCGCTGACGTTTTGTACTCATAACCCCTTTTCAGGTCCAAGTGTTGAGCAGTCGGAGCCTACGGCTACAGAGGGTGCTGGGCCCAGTAGAGTCCAGTAGTTGTAGCTCCTTGTTGTACTCCTTTTCTGTTGTAGTGAGTAGTTTCTTGAATCTCTGTACTCTTACATTTTGTACTTTATATTCCTGTACTTGGTTACTTTTCTACTGTTGTGGTGGTGTGTATTGTAGTTGTTTTATTTCTTTACTGTTGTACTTTTGTTGTTGTTAGTTGCTTACCATGGTGAATATGGTTTACTTTCCTGCTTTTTGTTACTTTCTCGTTGGACGACTGGGTCTTGGGATCAGTCCAGTCGGTCCGATCTCGTATCCTGTAGGGATTCGGGAACCGGGTCATAACATGTTGGGACCCAGGGTTGGGATTGGCCACTCTACACCGACTTCTGTTGGCCCTCGCGTACACTGTACCGGGGAGAGCTACTAGTGTAGGGAGAGAGCTAACCACCTCACAGGGCCCGGGGTTCAGCTAGCCACCCTACACCAACTTGTTAGGCCCACTGGGCAAATCGGGGTAATCAGACGAAGGTGCGCGAACTGTGGAGAGGCAAGACCCCTATTTGGTTCTGAGGGGCTAAACCCCTGTTACTGAGAGGGCTAGGCCCTATACTATTCTGTGTTGTACTTTGGACGTACCCGCTAGCGGAAACGACTGATCGCATGCCAGTGCAGGGTAACTACCCGTGCGCTTATCGAGCATGCCGTAGTCACCGCTACGTTTGTCCGTGACCTCGGGGTGGTTGACTGGGTGTAGGATCACCACGGATGACTCTCCCGGCCAGGAGAACACCATGTGTGCCTTCTACTCTTCAGAAAAGACTGCAATCAAGATCGTTCCCACGAGGAACATGCGAGATCAAGAAAGAAATCTGACAGTAAACCAATGGGTGAAAAGAAATGACTTGTAAAATAAAATAATTGGAAAAGTTAAATTTACCTGTTAGTCTTTACTGCTTTAATTAGTTTGGTTACCACTCTACTCAGCGTTCGCTGACTCTATTTTACTCGTACCCCTTTATAGGTCCAGGAGTTGAGCAGCCCGAGTCGCCGACTACAGAGGGTGCTGGGCCCAGTCGAGTCCAGTAGTAGTTTCCTATTTTTGTTGTACTCCCTGTTCTACTTGTGAGTTTAGACAGTTGCTACCGTTTCTATTTCTGTACTTTGTTCTGCTTTACTGTTGTGGTGGTGGTATGTACTGTTAGCAGCTTTTACTTCCTTTACTACTTGTACTCTTTTATTATTAGTTACTTTGCATAGTGAATGTGGTTTACTTTCCTACTTTTGGTTATTTCTTGTTGGACGACTGGGTCTTAGGATTAATTGAGTCGAGCCGGTCTCAAGTCCTGTAGGGATTCGGGAACCGGGTCGTAACACACCTAAAATAGGAGAAACCCAATTAATAGGAAATGCAACGGTCAAAACAGCATTAACTCAGAAATGAGTAGGAACATGCATATGAAGTGGTAATGTTCGATCAACATCAAGAAGGTGTCGAAGCTTCCGTTCAGCAACCCCATTCTGTTGTGAGGTGTGACCACAAGAAGTCTGATGAATTTTTTTACACCCTCCGAAGAAAAGAAACCAAATAATCTAGCATTCAAAAACTTCATACCATTATTACTTCGGAAAACACGTATAGTAATAGAAAATTGAGTCTTTATTTTATTGAAAAAATCTTCAATCAAAACATGCACTTCCAATTTTTATTTCATCATGAAAACCCAAGACATTCTAGAATGATCATCAGCAAGAACAAGGAAAAAATGGAAGTCCTTAACACTGGTTACTAGACGCAGGCCCCACACATCAGCATAAATCAAAGAAAAACTAGAACTAGTCCTCTTATTAGTAGAAGGGAAGTAGAACCTATGATGCTTACCAAGCTAATAAGCATCGCAAAGAAATCAATTAGGAACATGAAGATCAGGAAACTAATGTCGTAGCACAATTAGACTTGGGTGACCTAGGTGAAGATGCCACTGTAAAACAATAGTGGCACCAAAAGCAGCGCCAACTCTAGGTGGAAGGGAAAGATAATACAACCAATTCTGTTCAAGTCCACCAATTCGCTTTCTCCTTTGGAGGTTCTGCAAGGAGAAATACTTGTCATAAAATACCACTCTACAACAGAGATCTATAGTAATCTGACTGATAGACATCAAATTCATAGCAAAACTAAGTTCATGCATAACATCAGAAAGAGGAAGAATATCAGTCAGAGTCATATTACCTAGCCTGGTAACAGATGACAAGACCCAATCAGTAACACGAACCTAGAAAGATTTGTCAAGTGCATGAAGAGATGTAAACACAAATAAACCACCTGTAATATGTAAAGATGCTCCAGAATCAGCTATCCATCGTGAACCATAGGGCCTAGCTGATAAGGCAACCTACTCACCCTGTCGAGTAGCAAAAGTTGAAGTAGAAGGCTGAGAAGCAAGCAATCTGTCATACTCATCTCTGTAAATCGTGACCTCCTCTGAAACCTGAGTGAATTCCTCCTCAACAACAACTTGATTAGCACAAGTTCCCTGAGAGAATACCCATGCTTTGTTCAACACCTATCAAACCGTGTGCCCAATCTTGTGATAATAATCACAAACAAAAGTAGAACGACCATGGTCATGACCTCGTACACCTTATCCACCTGGGCGACCATGGTTTGAACCTCTCCCACTCCCAAAAGTAGCAAGAGTCGACGAGTGTGCAACCACTGAGCTATCTACCATCTTAAGTCTCATCAACCTGGTATAAATTTGCATAGGACCAGGAATCTCAATAGAAGTTAACAGCTGATCTTTCACCGTCTTATATTCATGTCCCAAAGCTGCCAAAAACTGAACTGATCGGATAGCCTTCCTCTATTTTACCATAACGGCAACATCAGAAGCAATAGGTTGAATGGAATTCTGTTCATCCCAAAGATTTTTTAATGAACCATAACAATCTGGTATGCTCGTGCTTCCTTTCTTGAATGTCTACACATCCTCCAATACACGATAGAGCCAAGCAATATTTGACTTCTGAGATTGTATCTTATGCAATACATCACACATTTTCTTTGCAGATGAATGAGCCATAACTTGCTTACCAATGGATTCCTTCATGCTATTAAACATGCATGTAGCTACCCAATCACTCTCCATCTCCCATTCTACAGTTTTGAAGGCAAATGGTGGCTCATCTTCAAGAAGAAGCTTCTTGTGAACATGTGAACCAACAAACCTAAAAAAAGATGTGGACCACAACATAAAATTTGTCCCATCAAGCTTAATCGAAGTTCCATGCATCTGTGGTAAGGAACCTAGAAAATGGAGACACAAATCTCCAACAATCTCTTTGCGATCTCCCATACTTCACACGACCACAATCCTTCACAATGATCTTATACTACTCAATCACATCAATAACACAATTAATAACACCAACACCCATGGAAAGAAATCAAACCATTCTAGACCTCTCCATGGCTGCATTAAGAAAGAAGAGGAAAGAACGAAAAAAAACCTTCTATTGTTGCAACCACCAATTAATCGAGAAACTAACCACAACACTTCAAACTTCACCAACCAAGGTTTGATATATCACTGATATATCGACGATCTATCGGTATCGCTGGGTCTTAACATATCAGTATCACATGTAGCATCTTTTTTCCATGATATCGGTGATATATTATCGATATATCGGCGATATGGCAAGATATCGGTAATATATCGCTGATATCATAGACTATTGATAACCAAGGTACCCCTGTCAAATTGGTGATATGTATGAGTCATGCAAATTATAAAAACACGACGAATGGACTAAATTATAAAAAATATATAAAATATTAATCAATGAATGAATCCTTTGACTGGCGAACATCTTTGTAAAAATTCAAAAAAAAATCACTCGAATAACATGATTTGCATTTCATTATGATTGTGCAACACAAACGACGAGTCGACGACTGACGAAACAAACTAAATTACAAAAATCACATAAAATATTAATCAATGAATAAATTCTTCGACCGACGGATATCTTTATTCAATAAAAATCATGTGTATAACATGATTTGCATTTCGTTGTGATTCTGCGAAATAAAAGACAAGTCGACGACGGACGAATGGACTAAATTACAAAAATCACATAAAATACTAATCAATGAATGAAATCATCCACCAATGAACATATTTGTAAAAATTAAATAAAAAATCACTCGAATCATACGAGTCACACCCACACAGTCACCAACTCACCCACCGATAGATTTAATAATAAAAATCTTATAATATCCGAACCAAATCAACCAATTGCCTATAAAATTCGATGGAAGTCACAACTCACAACTCACAACTCAAAAACTCATATTTTAGAGTTTAGAGTCTTCAGACACACATCTACTTCTTGGCACTTACTCTTGCAACTTGCATCCTATTGGCGGTGGTTAGTGACTGTAAGACTATGAAAGTTGTAAGTCAGTGTTTAGTGAGTCCGATTTTTTGCAAAAGCCATAAGTGTAAGGTTTTGGTTACAATTTTAAGGTGAGTACCTGTCCATTAATTTCTATTAGCAACATCAACGTGACGATGATGCACAAGAATATGTGACACTTAGTTGCTTACAATAATGCAATTGTATAGAAGTACCTATTGAAACAAAAGAAAATAGTCATTGTTCGTCATTTTATTGCTAGCGTTCATGCTCCCTTGTAGTTCATCAAATATGTCAACTTTAAAGTTGTACATCCTTTCTCGACGATTCAGTCATTGCACTTGATTTTATTTATTAAAAAACATGAAGAAGATTCTAAAACATGGGTAAGAAATATCTTGGCATATTTTAAAATGTTTCAAGAAGGATCTCGGTGCAAATTTTGCACCATATGTGAAACTTCGCCATGGCCACATTTTGTCTTTTAACAGGTTGCAAGTTCTGGTACTATGTCTCGAAGAGTCTCCCTACCTTAGCTTCTTTTGGGGTACCTTTTCCTTCTCTAAGAGGAAACCTTAGTTATTCCTCCTACCTAAGTGGGAGATAAACTAGATTAGAGCTAGATCTATAGCATTTGAGAGCTAGATTACTAGAGCTATGGGGTTTTATGTTAGAAATTGCTAAATCTATGGGTTTGTCTAAAAGATTGCATGATCTTTATGATTTTATGATAGATATTGTTGACGTATGTGTTTTCTACTAAATATTCCTAAAACTTACCATTTGGAATAGAAATTGACATCATGATGAGTTAATTGATGTAATTTACTAATTTATTTTTCACATGTTAACTACTTAATGAAGTTAATTGCATTAGTTAATTGTAGTTACTACTTACTAGTTACTAGTTGGTAATACATTTGAGTAGCTAGATGTAGTCCTACATCTTATTTTAGTACTTAGTACCTATCAATCGATAATCTAAGCCAATACTTTGTACATTGGAAATTTAGTAGTTTGAAACCATAAACTTTATGCAATCACGATTATTTTGCTTCTAGAATTTCCTCAATGCTCCTCTGCATTGCCCCAAGTATGCCTCCATTATTCTTATTTTTCAACGCATCAAAAATCATTAAAATTTGCTATCAAAATTCCAAGTTTTTTTCGACATGCCTCCAAAATTCACATTTTTGAAATTATCAAAATAATGTTGAAATACACTTAAAACCTTGATTGAAAAGTTACTAAAATTCCACTAAACTACTACTGCTACTACCTAAGCTTAAAAAAAGTAGACGCACAAACTAGGTTAGAAGTTTGGAACTTTGATCATTGTTTAAGTCAGATTATATTTTATTGGCTCATTCTGGAGACTTATCTACCTGGACCAACCAGTGACAAGATGGATCGGTGTAATAACCACGTTAACCTCTATTAATGTTCCGTCGTGCGAGGTATCCTAGGGGGTCTCACCCATCTACCCGATCAAATAATTCAAGGGTTGAGGTAATCTAATTGAGGCTAATACGGCTTGGGTGTCACCACCCTCTTCTCATGCCTCCTCCAATCCCGCCAAGACCCCATCCCCCTTCTCCTCGACCCTTTCGACGACAGCAGCATCCGATTCAACGGCCGCGATTCCCCCATCTCCTTCGCCTTCGGCGCTCTCCTTAAGGCGTACGCAGAGGCCCGATTGCCCGATGCGGCGATAACCGCTTTACTAAGGTTGGGCCGGCGTGGCTTCGCGCTAAAGGTGGAGTCTTGCATCTTCCTGATGAGCTTCCTGCGTGGGTTGGGCGATGTGGAGATGGTGAGGGGCGTCTACCACCAGATGAAGGCCTTCGGGATCGCCCCCAATTGCTTCAGCTGCGCGATTCTCGTCAGATCGCTCTGTGAAGTCGGCGACTTCGAATCTGCCTTTCTGGTGCTGAGGGAGGCGCGGGAGGATGGCGTGGTTCTCGACGGGTTTACGTACATGACGATCGTGCAGGGGTTGTGCTCCGGCCGTAAGCCGGATTCAGGTTACGAGTTGCTTAAGATCGCGAGAGAAGCGGGAATGTTTATGAATGAGTTTGGGTACAATTGTGTGATCAGTGGGTTGTGCAGGGAGAAGAGGTTGGAGGAAGCAAAGAGGCTGTTTTCAGTGACATGGAGAGGCACGGCGTGTCTCCTGATGCCTGCGGTTACAATTGCATCATCAGGGGATATCTTGAGTGCATTGACGCTCCGTGATGAGATGAGATTGAAGGGTGTGAAGATGAATTTTAAGGGTACAATTGCAAGATGGGCATGTTCAAGTAAGCTGCTGAGCACTTTCTGCACTTCAAGGAGTCCGCTTGCCTTTTCCTTGACGAGGTCTCGTACCACATTGCCATGGATGCTCCATGCAAGTCGGGTAATGTGAGGGAAGCATTGTTGTTGCTCCAGGAGATGAAGGGAAGGCAGATGGTTCTTGATGCGTACCATTACACGGCTTTGATTCATGGCTATTGTCGTAAAGCAGAGTTGCATGATGCCCGGAAGGTATTGGGTGATATGTTGAAGTAGGGTGGTGTTGAGCCTGATCTTGATGACCAAATACAGGTGATATTTTTTTATTTTACCTTTTTCTCATATCTTTTATTCTAAATGAGGATATTGCATAAATTAGACATGGGAGGTGGATTTATTTTTTGAATCATATTGTAGGATTTCTTGTAAAGTTTTCTTATTTTTCCTTTCTATTTAAAAAAAAATTGAATTAGAAAAAGAAAATTTAAGCTTTGGAAATTTTCAACCTTAGGAAATAATACAGTAGGACCTGAATACTTAGATTCTTTAGGTCTTCGAGTTCAATCAGCCTCGGTGTCCACTAAAATGTGGACTTGTTTCTTGAGTCCTCGTCATTTGAAATTTCCTTTCTAATTGGTTAATAAGTTAGAGTGATAAACACATAACTTATCAACTTGCCCTCTGATTTGAGGGGACTTTAAACCTAAACATCTACACACTATTTACATTAACTCGCTTTTCGACGGTTTTAACGGAAATTGAGTAGCTATTGAACCTTCTAGGGTGGTATGGCTGGCAAATTGTCGATGGTAATAGCTCATCGACCAGTTGTCCAGAGCCCAGCCACACAACCATTTTCTTTCTGCTGCTTTAGGTAAATCTTAGATCAAAGAAGCTACCTACTTAGAAAAAAGAATAGAAAAATATTTAAAAAGAAAAGAAGAAAAAGGAAATAAAAAAAGAAAAAAAGAAACATATAAGCCACACTTCACCGCATGACCATGCCTGATAAGTTATTGGTGGCAACAGCTCATCGGTCAGTTGTCCAGAATCCAACTCACAAAAATGTACGTTTAATTCCAAATACTTAGGAAGAAGCGGATAAGTAGAATAAGCCGGTGAGATATATACTGGGTTCGTCCTTGTGTTGACCCCATAAAAATAAAAGTAGGGAGAAAGCTACCAGTTATATAAATACACCTTTAAGTAGAATTCCTTTCTAAGGTCACCTAGGGGCGTAGAAACTCGAAGTCTATTCTGATTGCCAATCAGTGAGTCTATCACATTTTGCACAAAAAGATGCTTAGACTTAGAGTTCTTTTCGAGTCTTGGGTACGTTGGGTAGTCGTAGAAAACTATATCAAAACCTTAAACTCAAAATCCAAAAAAATTAGAAAAGAAAAAAAAGAAAAAGATGTTTTTGCATTTGAATAAGATGAGGGCTTGGGCGGTCTGCATTTTGGCAAACACTCAGACGTTATTGTATCTCTATAGTTCAGGTCCTTAGTAGAAATTTCCTAGTGCTAAAAAAATAACTATGGCCTAAGCAATTTGATCCTAATTATGTTTATAAATAGGGTATAGTTTTGCCAGGGACTAGCAAAAGATATGTATAGAGGTGTGATGTGTATACATCTAAGTAGCCTAAAATGTCTATTTATACATGTTCTTAATGTTATAGAAGCATCATGTATTATAAATATTACATAGTATGCATCATCATGCATTTAGTTTAATTTGTATAAATTGTATAGTAATTCGCCTCTTTTTGTGGTCAAGGACATGTTAATATTTATCGAGGCCTCTGATTAAAGATCCAACCGTACGGATCTGATCAGGGTAATGATCGGAGTTCAACGACTTCGAGATCACCCCGATCAGATTTTCGTAGCATCAGATACAATCTGAGGAAGATTAGAAGTCAAGGGGTAAGATGGTGTAAAATCTAGACTTCAGATGATAAATCCAACTACATTGATGAGTTCGAATCGACGATCACAGCCCAACAGCGTAAAAATCGGTCCAATCCGATAACCGTGGCACCTCTTACAAACAAAAGAAGATGGACGGCCCAGATGACGTCACGTGACACCATCCAAGCCGCCCGAAGGCACCAACACTCTTCCTCTTCATCAAAAGTCATGCAATCTCAACTGTTGGATCGAGATCCAACTATCGTGTGCGCACGACCCTTAAATCAGAAATGTGACCAAAGAGCGCGTGTAGTGTAGCAGCTAGGGGTTGCGCCACATCAGGTCGCTCGTTCGAGCCGCCTCTCCGCACTTCCTCTTCGCACGCGAGAGCAAAATCCAGTCCTTCATTCAAAAATGTGCGGCTCATATCAGCAAATTGGATGGATGTGCAATTAGATGCCCGATCTCACAGGAGATCACATGCGCGGGAGGCGCGATCGGTAAAGGTGCACAAGTGCGCATTCTGAGCCATTGATCGCTCATCCAACGATGATGAACTGGTTACGTCACCTCTTAATGCACGAAGAGGAAGCGGCGTGGGTGAATCTAAGAGATCGAACAGTTGAGATTGCGTGGACGTGGGCACACACGCTCAACGCTTGAAGAAGAAGAGCCGGTGGCATGGCCGCCTTTGAGACATCGGATGTGGAGCGAGCGACAAGGATGAGGTGCGCAGCTAAAGCGGCGTGCGTCTATGGTGACTCACGTATCCATCACTAAAGGCAGCAAAGTTTAATGTCGAAAATTAAAATGCCCCTTTTGCCTCTATGTATGCAACTATATAAAGGCCCTACGCCCTCCACATTTTCTTCATCCCTTCCATCAACTCTCTCCCTCTCTAAGAGCTAAGAACTCAAGTTTTAAAGCTCACTCTAATACTCCTAAGCTACTAGAAGTTCCGCTAGAGTAAAAATACAAATTTTCCACTTCTGATCTGATAGAGCGATTCCCGCTTAATTAAGATAGTTGCAACGAAATGATATGTTGTTGTATTTTATATGGTGAAAAATCTCTCTATCAAAATTAATTTATATCTAATCTAACCGCATTGGTCAAAGTGTCATATCCACAGAGAGGAGCTGAGCCTTATAAACTCACAAATTTTTTCACATGAAATCTTGTTGCAAGAAGGGTAATTAGCAAGGTTATTCTTTTCCTGTTAATCAAATGTTAATCTCTTGTTCAATCAATCCATTCATTTTATAAAACAAGAGAGGAAGAGAAAGTTGAAGTGCATGCATGAAATTGACTCCTAATAAAGTAAGAGCAAATATTGAAAATTTAACCTTCGTTAATACTCTCATTCAATAAATGGAGAGCATAATAGAGGGTGAGAGCACTTAGCAAAGAGAATGGAATAGATTGCAGGAGAGAAATTAAGCAAATAGGAGGACTTCTCATGCAAATTTACTCATTAAACTATTCCAATGATTAACTTTACAATGGAATTCAATGCAAAAAGTAATTGAATGGAAAACAAGGGATTCTCCCTCTCCACTCTTTGCGCATGAGAAGGAGCACCGGAGGTCGTACTGCACGTGGTGGAGGTCAGCCAGATCTTGGCCATCGCGTTGGTGGTGATGGCGAGCTTGATGGCAGCTGGTGGTGGCTGGTCGGTGTGGTCCTCGGCAACGTCGATGGGTGGCCGAGAGGACGGCGGATCAGTCTGTTGGTGGCGTAGCTGGTAAGGCGACGTCAGCGAGCTCCTGGTGAGTCTGCTGGTGGTGTTGGCGAAGAGATCGGTGGCTGGAGAGGGTGGAGTGGTGGTGGAGGTTATGGGTTCATTGACAGGGAGAAGAAGGAAATGAAGAAGGAGGTGAACAGGGGAGCAGTTGGGAGGTGAGCGGTGGTGCACTAGGTTGGGGAGTTGGGCAAGGGGAGTAGATAGTTAGGTGTGGATGACTGATGGTGGTGTGGTCAGCGGCTAACAGTGAGGGCCAAGAGAGGGATGTGCGTGGGTTGTGCAAGGAGGGCGAGAAGGTGGTGGTGCTGTGGTGGCTCGCGGTGATGGGTTGGTGATTATAGTGAAATAGGGAAGGAGACTGGAGGTTGAAGAAGAGGGAAGGGGTGTGGTTGGTGATGGGTTTTCGTGATGAGCGTAGTGAGCGTGCACGCTGTCACCATGCATGTCGTGGAGTAGATGAAGGTGTAGTGAGGTGGGGGTACGCTTCAGGCCACAGTGTTCACCTCTACCATGGTGCAGGCTTGGTTCATGGTGTAGGTGATGGGAGGAAGAAGATCCCCAAAAGGGCGAAGGATGATGATCCTCCCTCGAAGATATTCTAAGGGGCTTTTTTTAACGTGAAAGAGGATGTTGAGAAAGGAAAAAAATAGGAGAGAGAGAAAGAGAGGGTATCTGAAAGACTGGGAATGTTTGTTTACGGAGGGAGAGAATTGATCAAAGAGTGGGGAGAACGAGTGCATGCGCAGGATAAATTCAGACGTCCAAATTCACCTCTGGACATCTTAAAAGTGAAATTTGGTTTGGATTCCTACAATTGAATAGATGCATATAATTATTTACAATTCAAGATAAATTATGCAATTTTAAACTATAATGCATGCATTTATTTTATAACCAAGTGCAAATACTAGTTCACTCTAAAATGCAGCAACTAATCAACTTAGGCTAAAAATGAATCCACTAAATTAGACTCATCATCATCCCCTTCGCGAAGCTCTCACCAGCGGTCTTCTCCCCCTAGTTATGGAAGTGGATCCTGCGACGCGACTGCCTGCCTCACCCTTGATTCTCCTAAATCCATCCTCTGTTGTTATGACCCATGCTGTTTGAGCCTTTTAAGACGTCTAGACTGTTGGTGCTAGAGCACCACGATCATTTGTTTTGATGATAACAAAACACGTGTTATTTAACATTTGCAATTTGAGTCCTAGATTTCAGGTCAATTGCAAATGTGGACGTGTTTAGACGGAGTTCGAGCTCGCATCCATGACGGATTGGAGGAGCTTGACGGAAAACAGAGGAGGTTCGCGTGGAGCGACAGATTGAAGATGGAAGGAAATGAAGAATATGATAGATTTCCTTCTTTTGTACTTGTTGTATTTTTCGTTTCTGTTGTTGCTCTTTATTTCCTTAGATATTTCATGTTAAAGAGCCTCAAAGAACCCTAACAGTAGTCCTAGGAACACCGGCACAACCCTAGGATACTTAGGTTTTCTGTAGAATACTTAGAAAACCAATATAGGGTTCAAACAGCACTTCCAGACATCTAATTCCAAAATGAAGACGTCTTATAAAGTATTTTAAGACGTCTGACTGTTGTTTCAGACGTCTGATAACTGTTAGGCTGGACATAGTTAGTTCTGTCTGATTAAATCAGACGTCCAGACCTTAGACCAGACGTCTTAGGAGACGTCTGATGACTTTGCCAGACGTCCAACTAGTGGACCGTTGGCCAACACTCAAGAATATGACCGTTAGAGCCTTTCCAGACGTCTGATAAATGACCGTTTTGCCTCGGCTGACCCAAAATCTCTTCTCAGAGATTTTCTAGCCGTTGCAACGTTTGGAAATCGATTCCCACAGTAAAAGTATGTTTCCAGACGTCCAGACATAGTGCCAGACGTCCTGTATGTCGTCTGATGGACTTGCGTAAAAACCCTGTTTAGATCTGATCCAAGTCAGGGAGAGACCCGCCCAAAATTAGACGTCTGACCTTTGAATCAGACGTCTTATAGTGAACTTCCAGACGTCTGATGCTAGAATTAGACGTCTGATAAGCCTGTCAGAACAATGATTGTTCCTGATTTCGGGCTGATTCACTTGGGTTTTGTTCCCAACGGCTATACAACCCTTCCTAAGCCTTCCAAAGCCTTCCTAAGGCCTCTATAAATAGAGGGGAGCCTTTACACACCTAGATACACAAGATATACACTAAGAGAAACAAGAGACACACCTAAGCAACTTAGTTCCACTCTTTTGTGTCCAAGAGAAGCCCTTGCTCTCCAAGCTCTAGTTTCATTCTCTTGAGAGCATCAAGTCTTCGCGCACCCGCTCTCCCGCCGTTGTTCACGAGAGCGACATTGCGCCGTTGCGTGGCTCACGCACCCACGTCATCCTCGACGCACTCCTTGCAAAGGGGAGTTTCCTTATTCCTATAGAAGCTAGGTTCTTAATTACTTTGTTGGCTCTATAGGACCTGTTGTTTTATTTTATCTTTGTCTTTTGGTTGGGTATTCGCTTTGCGAATTCCCGTCTCCTTCGTGGGACAAAATCCTTCTCGTGGAGAGAAGGGGTTGAGGAACGCTACCCTCGTACTTGTAGCGTGGTTGTACTGAGGTTGAATCACCCTCGTTTTAAAGTGATTCGTTTAGTGGATTTGATCAACTAGGTTGATCGGAAAATCCTAACTCGAGAGGGTTAGGTGGTGGTTTTCACCCGGTTTGGGTTTCCACCTAAAAATACTTTGTGTCTTTGTGTGATTGACTATTTGTGAGATTGTTTATATTTCAATTACGCATTTTTTACGTCACACTGATCTCACCCCCTCCAAGTAGGGAAATTACAATTGGTGTCAAAGCAGGTTTTCCGCCGACAGGAGTAACATCCGCGGAAAGATCACATGGAGGGAAGCTGTTCCACAAGCAGGATTTCCGAGGGGCAATCCACAACCCGTCCGCCGTTCTTCGACGGGAGCAACTACCCCTACTGGAAGTTGCGGATGAAGACGTGGCTTCAAGCCACCGACTTCGCAGTCTGGGCCAGGTGCGAGACCCCCTTCGACATCCCAGAGAAACCCGCCGGAGGATACTCGCAGCAGCAGATCCGGGAGCTCTCTCTCAACGCGAAAACAATGAACGCGTTGTATTGCGCGCTCAGCCCAGAGGAGTTCAACAGAATCTCGCAATGCACCACCGCATATGAGATTTGGCACACACTTGAGGTAACTCACGAAGGTACCTCTAAGGTAAAAACATCTAAAATTAATTTACTTTCTCAAGAATTTGAATCTTTTTCTATGAAACCTAACGAGTTTTTAAGTGAGATGAACACTAGGTTCACTCTCATTGTAAATAATTTGAAAGCATTAGGGAAGACCTTCATCAAGGGGGAGCTTCAAGGGAAGCTTCTTCGTTCCCTTGGACCGGAATGGGAACAGAAAGTCACCGCCATCGAGGAGGCGAACGAAATGGAGGAGCTCAACATGGAAGATCTCCTAGGCAATCTGATGGCCTACGAGACTAAGTTGAAGCATAAGAAGAAGGATACACCGGAGCCTAAACTAAAGAAGACTCTCGCCTTCAGAGCCGCGTCGGATAGCGAGGTAAGTTCCGACGACGAAGACTTTAGAATTTTACTTAAAAATTTTTCCAAGTTTTGTAGGGAACTAAAGAAAGAGAAAAAGGAGAAGAAGGAAAGCCCGAGACGTTGCTACCACTGCAACGGGAAAGGGCATCTGCGACCAGAATGCCCTCTTCTCAAAAAGGAGAAGAAGAAGGAAAAGGAGAAGAAATCTAAGAAGAAGGCGTTCCAAGCCACTTGGGACGATTCTACCTCGGAGGAAGAAGAAGAAAAGACCATAGAAGAAGAAACCGCTTGCTTCGGCTTCATGGCCAGAGGAAGCGACAGCGAAAGCGAAAGCGACTCAGACAACGAGGTAAATCTCGATCTTCAAGAAGCTTTTAATGAACTTTTTGAGATTAGTAAATCACTTAGGATAGAAAATAAAAGCATTAAAAAGAACCTTAGTTTTCTTAAAAATGAAAATGATAGGTTAGAAATAAAACTTAAGGATCTAGAAACTTGTCCTAAAAATGATAACCTATTATTAGAAAATCATAACCTCATCAATGAAAATAATAAGTTGATTGAGGAAAATGATAGTCTAAAGTTAGAAATTTATGATTTAAAGACTAAGATGCAAACTATAGAAAAAGAAATTACATGTCTTAGGGAAAATTCTAACAAATTAATCAACAAAGTTGATAATTTTTATAGCCCTAAGGTTGAGAAAGGATCTCCATCAAGGAGACCTTCTAACAAATCCGGATCCAAGCCCACTTGGATACCGAAAAAAGAATTAGAATCTTATTTTGTAGGGTTCAGGGATAATTACAACATAAGGGACTGGACCTACAAGCTCAAGGCTGGTCAACTCAAGTTGGGGGAACCAAGGAGTAGACCAAGGAGGAGAACAAGAAGACCGACGAGACGGCGAACAAACGACGGACCCGCCGCACGTCGACCACCAGATTGGAGACCGACGCCAATGCCCAGGCCTCCATGCTACGGATGGGAGCCCCATCCGATGTGGCATCCACCACCACCATTCGGGCCATTTTATTGGCCATGGTCGGTGAGGTAAAATTCTTAACCCTATCTTGTTATAAGCATTTAGATAGGGGGAGTTAAAAAATGAAAAATGATGAGCTAATTGTCAATTTTTAAGGGGGAGATATAAGGTAGCTAAATTTCCTTTAGTAAGGGGGAGAAAAATAATAGCTATTTTGTTGTTACAAAAAGGGGGAGAATATTACCTTTGTTAAAATAAATTCATAGAAGAGCATGTTTTAAGGGGGAGTTATAGGAAATGTAAAACCAATCAAACCTTTTTGATAATGTCAAAAAGGAGGAGGATTTTTATGCACTATTATTTACGGTTTTGTCATCATCAAAAAGGGGGAGATTGTTGGTGCTAGAGCACCACGATCATTTGTTTTGATGATAACAAAACACGTGTTATTTAACATTTGCAATTTGAGTCCTAGATTTCAGGTCAATTGCAAATGTGGACGTGTTTAGACGGAGTTCGAGCTCGCATCCAGGACGGATTGGAGGAGCTTAACGGAAAACAGAGGAGGTTCGCGTGGAGCGACAGATTGAAGATGGAAGGAAATGAAGAATAGGATAGATTTCCTTCTTTTGTACTTGTTGTATTTTTCATTTCTGTTGTTGCTCTTTATTTCCTTAGATATTTCATGTTAAAGAGCCTCAAAGAACCCTAGCAGTAGTCCTAGGAACACCGGCACAACCCTAGGATACTTAGGTTTTCTGTAGAATACTTAGAAAACCAATATAGGGTTCAAACAGCACTTCCAGACGTCTAATTCCAAAATCAGACGTCTTATAAAGTATTTTAAGACGTCTGACTGTTGTTTCAGACGTCTGATAACTGTTAGGCTGGACATAGTTAGTTCTGTCTGATGAAATCAGACGTCCAGACCTTAGACCAGACGTCTTAGGCGACGTCTGATGACTTTGCCAGACGTCCAACTAGTGGACCGTTGGCCAACACTCAAGAATATGACCATTAGAGCCTTATCAGACGTCCTTAGGCCTTTCCAGACGTCTGATAAATGACCGTTTTGCCTCGGTTGACCCAAAATCTCTTCTCAGAGATTTTCTAGCCGTTGCAACGTTTGGAAATCAATGCCCACAGTAAAAGTATGTTTCCAGACGTCCAGACATAGTGCCAGACGTCCTGTATGTCGTCTGATGGACTTGCGTAGAAACTCTGTTTAGATCTGATCCAAGTCAGGGAGAGACCCACCCAAGATCAGACGTCTGACCTTTGAATCAGACGTCTTATAGTGAACTTCCAGACGTCTGATGCTAGAACTAGACGTCTGATAAGCCTGTCAGAACAATGATTGTTCCTGATTTCGGGCTGATTCACTTGGGCTTTGTTCCCAACGGCTATACAACCCTTCCTAAGCCTTCCAAAGCCTTCCTAAGGCCTCTATAAATAGAGGGGAGCCTTTACACACCTAGATACACAAGATATACACTAAGAGAAACAAGAGACACACCTAAGCAACTTAGTTCCACTCTTTTGTGTCCAAGAGAAGCCCTTGCTCTCCAAGCTCTAGTTTCATTCTCTTGAGAGCATCAAGTCTTCGCGCACCCGCTCTCCCGCGTTGTTCACGAGAGCGACATTGCGCCGTTGCGTGGCTCACGCACCCGCGTCATCCTCGATGTACTCCTTGCAAAGGGGAGTTTCCTTATTCCTATAGATGCTAGGTTCTTAATTACTTTGTTGGCTCTATAGGACCTGTTGTTTTATTTTATCTTTGTCTTTTGGTTGGGTATTCGCTTTGCGAATTCCCGTCTCCTTCGTGGGACAAAATCCTTCTCGTGGAGAGAAGGGGTTGAGGAACGCTACCCTCGTACTTGTAGCGTGGTTGTACTGAGGTTGAATCACCCTCGTTTTAAAGTGATTCGTTTAGTGGATTTGATCAACTAGGTTGATCGGAAAATCCTAACTCGAGAGGGTTAGGTGGTGGTTTTCACCCGGTTTGGGTTTCCACCTAAAAATACTTTGTGTCTTTGTGTGATTGACTATTTGTGAGATTGTTTATATTTCAATTACGCATTTTTTACGTCACACTGATCTCACCCCCTCCAAGTAGGGAAATTACATAGACTTTAGGCCAGATGTCTGGTAAGACGTCTGGACTGTAGGTCAGACGTCTGAACTATAGGTTAGACATCTGGACACATTCCCAGACGTCTGAAAATCGAAAATCTTGGGTACGAACTCGTGTCTACGCATGTGCTGCGTGCAGACAGTACCCCTCGTGTTTTTCCTCCTTCTCTCTCTTCCGCCCCAGCAAAACCCTAAACCCGACCTTATATAAGACCCCCTTCCCCTCTCTCGTTCTCCCCACACCAGCCCTTCCCCTCTACTTCTCCACTCCAACAAGAGAGGCAGAGCAAGCAAGAGCGCGAGGAGCGGCATGAGGAGAGGAGGTGAACTCGCAAGCTCGCGTGGGAGCTCACCGGTGAGCGCACGGCCGGTGCGACGCGTGCTCGAGGCAGAGGAGTGCATCGGGGAGGTCCTCCCCGACACTGCTGCAGTCGAAGCCGTAGGCGAGAGGACGCGGCGTGGCCATGCGCGGCGCGACTGGGCGAAAGCAGGTTCTGGTTTTGGGTTTTTCCCTGAATCAGACGTCTGAAGCGACGTCCAGATGACGGAGCCGACGTCTGGAGGAGGTTCCATACGTCTGAGGAGGAAGTCTCGCGAAGGTACGTCCCTTTGCGGATATGGCCATGTAGGCCGCTCCGCCGATACCCCTTTTTGCATACCGTTTTGAGAAGATCGGATATATGCGTGCAGGATTCGCTTCGGGAAGGCGCAGGACACGCCCTCCCACGCATTTCAGATGTCTGGGCGACATACCAGACGACGGGAAGTGCTTTCAGACGTCCGGAGAGGTGGGCGGACGTCTGGAATTGGGTCCAGACGATCCAGAAGAGTTCCTGGACGTCTGAGGATTGGCACAGGGCTTGAAGTATGACACTAGACACTTTTAAGACATCTGGAAGTTGTTCTAGACGTCTGACTTGAGTCAGAAACACTATTTTTGACCCATTTAGGGTCCGTTTGATGTTTGTTTTCCGCAAATAAGATATCGATGTTTCCCGTATGAATTCCTCTACTTGTTAGAAGACTTTCTATACTATTCTGAATATTCTTTGCGATTGATCCTTGTGATAGGACCTCGTTCCGTTGCGGGTTCGGGGCTTGCTGAGGCACGTGAACCTGTCGTTCAAGCCCCCACTACTCCTAGGTTTGCTGGTAGAGTGGCCTCCCTTTAATTTAATGAAAACCTAAATGCATGTGTGGAATGAATGATTAGAACCTAGAATATGGCATGAATCCTAGGACGAGAAATACTTGAAATGCTTGTAATTGATGATTGAATTGCAGTCTTGAATGAGTAAATAGAATGATAACAATTGCCTGTAAATAAATAACAGCTGCCTGTGAAATGTAAAGTACTTGTGCTAGCAAACTGTTGCATGAAAATTCCTGTTGTCTACATTAAATGACATAATACGAGCTGCATGTATATAAATTAAGAATGGTAACGTGAATGATAGAAATACGAGCAACCTGCGTATAACCTGTGTACGGAAATGTGGACGATGGAAATACAAGTTGCATATGTATAACATGAGAATGAAAATAGAAATAATGAAACCTGGTATGGCAATGGCCTGAGGAATATGAGCAAGAACCCTACGGGGAAATTAGGAGTTGAGCTCCTAGAAATTAATGAAATGGATCTGGACATGTGTTGGGAAGTGTGCTGCCCTTAAGTACGTGGTACCAAGGGAAGCGCATGTTACCTCTTAGTGTCAAGGGGTGGTTGCCGCCTTCGGGTTGAAACCTAGGGTGGGTTTGGCCACTTTGCACTGACTCTATGGCCCTCGTGTACACTGTACCAGGGAGAGCTACTAGTCTAGGGAGAGGGCTAACCACCCCACGGGACCCGGGGTTCAGCTAGCCGCCCTACACCGACTTGTTAGGCCCACTAAGCAAACCAGGATAGTCAGGCGAGGATGCACAGACTGTGGAGGGGCGAGACCCCTGTTTGGTTACTAAGAAGGCTAGGCCCTATACTAGTTCCGTGTTGTGCTTTGGGCACACCCGTTAACGGAAACGACTGACCGCGTGCCAGTGCGGGGTAGCTACCTGTGCACTTATCGCGTGTGCCGTAGTCACCGTTACGTCTGTCCGTGACCTTGGGGTGGTTGACTGAGTGTAGGATCACCACGAGGGACTCTCCCGACTATGAGAGCACCATATGTGCCTTCTACTCTTCGGAAAAGACTGCAATCAAGAACGTTCCCACGAAGAACATTCGAGATCATGAAAGAGATCTGATAAATAAACCAATGGGTAAAAAGGGAATAACTTGTGAAATAATGTAATTGAAAAACAACAACTACCTGTCCACCTTTATTGTTTTAGTTAGTTGGTTGCCACTCTACTCAGCGTTCGCTGATTTCGTGTACTCATAACCCCTTTTCAGGTTCAGGCGTTGAGCAGCCAGAGCCTACGGCTGAAGACAGTGCTGGGTCCAATAGAGCCCAGTAGTTGTAGCTTCCTTGTTGTACTTCTTTCTATTGTAGTGAGTAGACTCTTGCATCTTTACGTTTGTACTCTTACATTCTGTACTTTATATTCTTGTACCTGGTTACTTTTTTACTGTTGTGGTGGTGTGTACTTTAGTAGTTTTACTTCTTTACTGCTATACTTTTGTTGCTGTTAGTTGCTTAACATAGTGAATGTGGTTTACTTTCCTACTTTTTGGTTACTTTCTCGTTGGACGACTGGGTCTTGGGATCAGTCAAGTCGGTCCGGTCTCATGTCCTGTAGGGATTCGGGAACCAAGCCGTAACATCTGTCCTCTATCTTCGCTCTCCTTCCAGTCGACGTTCGTCCGACTCGTCCTCCAAGCAGCTGTCGAGGAGGATAACTTCTCACCCCCCTCTCTTTATCGCTTTCTAGATTAGATTTCTCGCTTTCTAGTTGTAAATGTAATGGCATTATTTTTAGTATAAAATTCGTTTCTCTCTCTCTGTGTAGTTTTAGTGTTTATATTACAAGTAAAATAGCGATCATTGTGAATGTCTCGTTTATAAACAAAAATTACAAAAAAATATAACTACGAATTTTGAATCATCGTAGCCTCCCCGTGTTCAACCCGGGACTCATTTCGAGTTTCGGTAAAAAATTATCTGATTGACGAATTTTCTTGCGAATCGCACTACAACGAGTTTTCTAAACTCAAATCTTTTCGCAACGAATTTTCGCTACATCAAAAGACCCACCACCATCATGGTGTTTGCTGTAGTACTGAGGTTTTTTATATCATCTAGCCATCTCTTACCTGGATAAAGAATATAGGACCATCCTCTTTGATGATATTTTCTTGTAATGTTAAGAAATCACAATCGTATGAATTATACCTATTTTTCAACAAAATATTGGTCAAATTGTAAAGTACATTTTTTAAAAGAAAAAATGTTTTGAACTTTTATATCTATATAATAAGAAAGATTGCGACATTTGTTTGTCACTTACTAAACAAAATTGTGGCATTTATTAAGTCTACTCATTTCCCTTTTTGGAAATAAATTCCCTCTTCAATCTTTATTGCACATACATCTATGAAATTAAGTTTGTATATCATGTTCACATATGTATTTGTTAATACCCATGCTGTTTAAGCCTTTTAAGACGTCTGGACTGTGGGTCAAACGTCTGGACACCTTCCCAAACGTCTGGAATTCAAAACTTTTGAGTACGAGCTCACGTCTGTGTGCGGGCTGCGCGTAGACAGTACTCTCATTTTCCTCCTTCTTCTCTCTCTCTTTTCCCCCTCCAGCGAACCCCAACCCTAACCCCAACCTCATAAAACCCCCCTCCTCTCTCATTCTCCCCACTTCACAGCCACCAATCGTTTCTGCCCTTCCCCTTCACCCAGCGTGAGCGAGTGAGCGCGAGAGCAGCGTCGAGGAGGAGCGGCGTGAGGAGAGGAGGGGGAGAGTGAGCACGCGAGCTCGTGTGGGAGCTCACCGGGAGCGCACGGCCGGAGCGGCTCGCGTGCGAAGAGGAGTGCGTCGGGGAGATCATCACCGACCCTGCTGCAGCCGGAGCTACAAGCGAGGAGGCGAGGCGCGGCCACGCGCAGCGCGAGAGAGCAGAAGCAGGTTCTGATTCTGGGTTTTTCCCAGAATCAGACGTCTGGAGTAACCTCCAGACGATGCAGCGAACGTCTGGAGGAGGTTCTAGACATCTGAGGTGAGGGCTTCGCAAAGGTACATTCCCTTTGCGGATACGGCCATGTAGGCCGCTTCGCAGGAACACTTTGCATGCCCTTTTTAAGAAGATTTGATGGATTTCATGCAGGATTTACTTTAGGAGGCGTGGGGCACGCCCACCCACGCATTTCAGACATCTAGGGAGCTTACCAGACGACTGGAAGCACTTCCAGACGTCCGGAGAGGTGGTCGGACGTCTGGAGCTGGGTCCAGACGGTCCAGAAAAGTTCCTGGACATCTGAGGATTGACGCAAAACTTGAGGTACGTTACTAAACACTTTTAAGACGTCTGGAAGTTGTTCCAGACGTCTGATTTGAGATAGAAATCCTATTTTTTGACCCATTTAGGATCCGTTTGAGGTTCGTTTTACGCAAATAAGATACCATTGTGTTCCTTGTGAGTTCCTCTACTTATTAGAAGGCTTTCCATACTATTCTGATAGTTCCCTTGTGATTGTTCCTTGTGATAGGACTTCGTTTCGTTGCGGGTTCGGGGCTTGATGAGG
Organism: Thalassia testudinum; assembly: GCA_037157565.1. Classification (NCBI taxonomy): domain Eukaryota; kingdom Viridiplantae; phylum Streptophyta; class Magnoliopsida; order Alismatales; family Hydrocharitaceae; genus Thalassia; species Thalassia testudinum. Next base: position 83,523,739 of record JAZHRO010000024.1, read on the forward strand.
CACGTGAGCCTGCCGTTCAAGCCCCCAATACTCCCGGGTTTACTGGTAGAGTAGCTTCCCCTAATTTAATTACAAACCTGAATGCATGTGTGGAATGAATGATTAGAACCTAGGATATGGCATGAATCATAGGATGAGAAATACTGGAAATGTCTGTATTGGATGAATGAATTGTAGTCTTGAATTAATAGATAGAAATGATAATAACTGCCTGTAAATGAATAACTGCTACCTGTGAAATATGAAGTACTTGTGCTAGTTAACAGTTGCATGTAACCTTCCTGTTGTATACGTTAAATGACATAATACGAGCTGCATGTACATAAATTGATAATGGTAATGTAAATGATGGAAATACGAGCTACATATGTTTAACCTGAGTATGGAAATGTGAATGATAACAATACAAGCTGCATATGTATAACCTGAGAATGGAAATAGAAATGATGAAACCTAGTATGGCATGGTATGAGGAACCCTACGGGAAATTAGGAGTAGAGCTCATGGAAATAAATGGAATGAATCTGGTAATGTGAGTGGGGAAGTAAGCTGGCCCTTGAGTACAGAGTACCAAGGAGAGCGACTGTCCCCCTGTTTAGTGCAGAGCGGAGCTAGCCGCCCTTAGGTTGGGACCCGGGGTTAGGATTGGTCACTCTATGCCGACTTCTTGGCCCTCGTGTATACGGTACCGGGGAGAGCTACCAGTGTGGGGAGAGAGCTAGCCACCCCACGGGACCCGTGGTTTAGCTAGTTGCCTTACACCGACTTGTTAGTCCCACTGGGCAAACCAAGGTAGTCAAGCGAGGGTACGCGGACAGTGGAGGGACGAGACCCCTGTTACTGAGAGGGCTAGGCCCTATATTGTTCCGTGATGTACTTTGGGCTCACCTGTTAGCGAAAACGACTGACCGCGTGCCAATGAAGGGTAGCTACCCGTGCATTTATCGTGCATGCTGTAGTCATCGTTACGTCTGTCCGTGACCTTGGGGTGGTTGACTGGGTGTAGGATCACCATGAGGGACTCTCCCGACCTGGAGAGCATCACGTGTGCCTTCTCTCTTCAGAAAAGACTGCAATCAAGATCGTTCCCACGAGGAACATTCGAGATCAAAAAAGAGACCTGATAAATAAACCAAGTGGTGAAAAAGAATAATTAGTTAAAGAAAGTAATTGAAAAACAGCAGCTACCTATCCACCTTTACTGCTTTAGTTAGTTGGTTGCCACTCTACTCAGCGTTCGCTAACGTTGTATACTCATAACCCCTTTTCAGGTCTAGGTGTTGAGCAGCCAGAGCCTACAGTTGTAGAGGGTGTTGGGCTCAGTAGGGCCCAGTAGTTGTGGCTCTTTTGTTGTACTCGTTTGTAGTAGTGAGTAGACTCTTGTACCTTTATGTTATGTACTTTTACATTCTGTACTTTATATTCCTGTACCTTGTTACTTTCTACTATTGTGGTGGTGATATGTATTGTAATAGTTTTTACTTCTTTATTGCTGTACCTTTTTACCGTTAGTTGCTTAGCATAGTGAATGTGGTTTACCTTCCTACTTTTTGGTTACTTTCTCGTTGGATTACTGGGTCTTAGGATCAGTCTAGTCGGTCCGGTCTCGTGTCCTGTAGAGATTCTAGAATCAAGTCGTAATAATATTATATTTGCAAATTGTTGTAGGCTATTCCAAACATAATATGACGAATTGTTGATCGAGGAAAAGGCCCTCAAAGTTTACGAAATATTGATTGAAGTACATTTTTTCTCGATGGTTATTGAATGGTGATTTGTAAGTAATAAGGAGAAAGTTATCACATATTCATTTAGGAATGGGGTAAGTGAAGATTATGAAATGTAATGTAAGTGAAGATTATTATTATAATCTAATATAATAATATTATGAAATATAATTACCATCAAACGAAATGAAATGTAGGATTTCTGTAATTTATATAGTACAAAATAGTGACACCCGATATCACGAGACATTACGAATTAAATCTACTAAGAACCACTTACGTCTCTCATTTACCACGATGGATTTCTAACTACAACATTATAGCTTAATGACTTATAGCATACTGCATTACACATTAGAATGCAATGGGTAACATGGTATCATTTGAATATACATGAAGAAATGATTAATTCTGACTCATTCCTAGAAATACAGTCCAATGAACTCAACAACCCCTACTCGGATGATTTCCTTGATGAGGATTTATTCGAATCATCTCTACCCGAAAATCCTCTCCCTGAGAGTTCAAATGTGGGGTTTCAAGCAAGTGCCTATAACGTTGCTCGTGTATCCATCGAAGGGGGGAACAACTTTGGAAGTTAGAACCCACATGATGTAATGACGAATGAACAAGGTTCCCGCGTCTATTGGACATCATCCGCAACTACGGGTCTCCTTGTCATTATGAAGGAGACAAAGGAGACTCACAGGTAATATGTTGGTGGAACTTTTACTTGTCAAGGTGGAATAGGATCACCCTAAAGTTCCACTCGATATGGGAATTGAATTTGAGTCTGGTGCAAATCCAGAACAAGTGGAAGGCAATGAAGAAAACTGCGCCGAGTTCCACCAACTGATTTCTAAGAGTGGTTGGGGATATGATGCCAATTCTCGTCAACCTATTCCTCCTTATCTTGAGGTGTGGAACGAGGTAACTAATCTTCTATTTAAACTATGTTTGTCGAAAATTTGATGGGATGCATTTCTGTAATAATATATTCATACATTTAGATTGATGAGAGGTATAGAAAGTTTCACAACAGTCCCTTCAAGTACTACGAGGAGATGCATTTGCTATAGGGTCGTGATACTGCTTCCGGTAATCGGGCTGTGGCAAGCAATCTTACCACAATGGGTATGCTAGTTAAATTGCACACCCCAACTTTACCCATCCCACGCTACTCAAAGTAGTCAAGGAGAAGCCTCCTCTACAAGGCAAAAGAGGAAGGAGGTCATGACCAACCTGGATGACTACGATGATGAGGAGGTGCAGGGCAAGCACTCCAAATCCCCCAACAGGTCAAGTAAATCTAGCACTGCCAATCAAGGGAAGAGGGGTCGAAGTAGGGGACCAATTAAGTTCATACGGTGGAACCTAAGGTAAGCAACTGATGTATACTCGAATAGGCTTTATTAATATGGTGATATTAATGTCGAAATGAGTATAGTGAGTTAACTTAAATCGAGTCTACACTAGTTTCATAAAATTTTTAACCTATCCTGGTTGATTTTATCTTTATCACTTTTAGGCCTAGGGTCGATCTCAGGGAGGCAGGGATTAAGAGATTTGCGAAGTTTCTACGCCTTTCCTAAAATGTATCTCTTCCTTACGTTTATTATGTTTTTTATTTTCTTGATTTTTAGGTTCTTTTTCTGATAAACTTGTTCTTAAGGCACACCCTCAAATAGGTCCTTGGCTATATGCCAAAATACAATGAATCCTGTCTCGCCACACGCGAGATCGTGTGCTTGCAAATCAAGATTTATCTTTTCTATTTTATACTTTTTTAGTCTTTTTAGTTGCAGAAAGAAAAGGCAAATTGAAAGCAAAATAGAATACAATGAAAAGAAATACTTAGCTTAGTATATCCATATATGTATATATAGTAGATATAGAATATGTATAATTATATAGATGTTATATAGATAAGGGTGAAGATGGAAATGTGAATGGGATGTAGTACAGTGTCAAGTTGGTCAACGTCTAGCAAGACGCAACCAACAAGACTAAGTGCCGCGTGGAGTGTAGAGCGGATGTGTGAGAGTGTGGGTGGACGTGTTTGCTTTGCGCCGGTATCGGGTAATATCAGCAACTGGTGTGAATATTCCCGCGATACGATGTGCAGTGGAGGGGTGAGTGCCCGGGTATGTGGGTAGTATATGTGAGGTTTGTATAGGAGAATGCGGGTGTGTGGATATATAAGTATATATGTATATATCTATATAAGTAGCTATTGTTGGTGCTAGAGCACCACAATCATTTGTTTTGATGATAACAAAACACGTGTTATTTATCATTTGCAATTTGAGTCCTAGATTTCAGGTCAATTGCAAATGTGGACGTGTTTAGACGGAACTCGAGCTCGCATCCAGGACGGATTGGAGGAGCTTGACGGAAAACAGAGGAGGTTCGCGTGGAGCGACAGATTGAAGATAGAAGACAAGAAGAATAGGATAGATTCTTTTTAATCCTTTCAAGTACTTTTATCTTTATTTTTCTTGCTCTTTATTTTTCCTTAGAAAATTATGTTAAAGAGCCTCAAAGAACCCTAACAGTAGTCCTAGGAACACCGGCACAACCCTAGGATACTTAGGTTTTCTGTAGAATACTTAGAAAACCAATATAGGGTTCAAACAGCACTTCCAGACGTCTAATTCCTAAATCAGACGTCTGATAAAGTATTTTAAGACGTCTGACTGTTGTTTCAGACGTCTGATAACTGTTAGGCTGGACATAGTCAGTTCTGTCCGATGAAATCAGACGTCCAGACCTTAGTCCAGACGTCTTAGAAGACGTCTGATGGATTTGCCAGACGTCTAATTAGTGGACCGTTGGCTGCCTTAGAATACACTCAAGAATATGACCGTTAGAGCCTTATCAGACGTCCTTAGGCCTCTCCAGACGTCTGATAAATGACCGTTTTGCCTCGGCTGACCCAAAATCTCTTCTTAGAGATTTTCTAGCCGTTGCAACGTTTGGAAATCAATTCCCACAGTAAAAGTAGGTTTTCAGACGTCCATACTTAGTGCCAGACGTCCTGTATGTCGTCTGATGGACTTGCACAAAAACCCTGTTTAGATCTGATTCAAGTCAGGGAGAAACCCGCATAGAATCAGACGTCTGACCTTGAAATCAGACGTCTTAAAGTGGCCTTCTAGACGTCTGATGCCAGAGTTAGACGTCTGATAACCCTGTCAAATCTAATCATTGTCCTGATTTCGGCCTGATTCTCTTGGACTTTGTTCCCAACGGCTATGGAAGCTTTTCTAAGCCTTCCAAAGCCTTCCTAAGGCCTCTATAAATAGAGGGGAGCCTTTTCACACCAAGACACAACAAGAGAGACCAACACACACAAGAAACACTTTGCAATACACTAAGATCAAGTATTTCCACTCTCTTGTGTCCAAGAAGCTTTTGCTCTCTAAGCTCAAGTTCTACATCTTGAGAGCATCATTCCCTTCGCGCACCCGCTCTCCCGCCGTTGTCTACGAGAGCGACATTGCGCCGTTGCGTGGCTCACGCACCCGCGTCATCGTCGACGCACTCCTTGCAAAGGGGAGTTTCCTTATTCCTATAGAAGCTAGGTTCATAATTTCTTTGTTGGCTCTATAGGACTTCTTGTTTTATTTTATCTTTGTCTTTTGGTTGGGTATTCGCTTTGCGAATTCCCGTCTCCTTCGTGGGACAAAATCCTTCTCGTGGAGAGAAGGGGTTGAGGAACGCTACCCTCGTACTTGTAGCGTGGTTGTATTGAGGTTGAATCACCCTCATTTTAAAGTGATTCGGTTAGTGGATTTGATCAACTAGGTTGATCGGAAAATCCTAACTCGAGAGGGTTAGGTGGTGGTTTTCACCCGATTTGGGTTTCCACCTAAAATTTCTTGTGTACTTGTGCGATTGATTTTTGTGAGATTGCTTTATATTTTATTTCCGCATTTTATTACGTCACCCCTCCTGGTAGGGCCAAACCCACAGCTATAACTATATGGATGTGTATATATATATATATATATGTATGTATAGGAATATATATATATATAATTACGTATGTATAAATATTTAAGGGTGAGGGTGTGTGAGTATACATATATATATGCATGTAGGTATGAGTGTGTGAGTGTGTGTGTGTGCGCTGGAGGGGATGGAGGCAGCCATTTAAGACTTCTGCGGCCCGGGGGCGTCGTCTGGAGGCGCGCAAGTGCACGAGCATAGAGGCGAAGGCGAACGCGCGTGCACTAGTGAGTGCAGCGCACTGTGGCTACGCGCGGGATGATGTGCTCGCGCTGCGGAGTGCAGGGCACAACGCTAAGGGTGGGAGCGTAGTGACCGGCTGGAGCGGGTGCAGGCGAGGAGAGAGAGCATCGTAGCCACCAGCTAAGTGAGAAACGAGCTAGTGGCTACAGTGTCGCGCAGACCACATAGGGTACAGCGTCGTAGCCACCAGCTATAGTGTCGCGCATCCACCAGCTAAGGAGGGTTTGCAATAGGGGCATAAGGGTGATTTGCTGCTGTGTTATTAGCTTGAAATCCCGGTGGAGTGCTCGGAGCTTGCAGAATCTGATGAACCTGCCCCTGAGACGGTCGTACCTGTGGTTGCGAAACATGGGGTACAAAATTTCGCGGGTTAAGGATTGGTTGGGCTGGAAGAGTGCCCTGAGATCAAGTCATCATGCGTAGTTGACTGATCTCAGCATTCTGCTGCGCCAATTGGTGCTGAAGAGAGGTCATGTTTTCTTCATGGCGCTTGGACATTTCCATCATCATTCGCATTAATTTATCAAGAGGACTTGATGCATGTTCTGTTTGAGGTGTGCAAGGACCCGATGGCATATTTGCCACAGGATTATACTAGGCCCTTGGAATGACAGGTGCGGATGGTCGCATTGGTCCACTAGCGGGGTTTCGGCACTGCAGGTTACTGGACCATGCAAAATTAGAAAGGCTTCGCCACCCTGGGTTATAAGTAGCCAAAAATGGGTTGTTTCCCAGGGCACAAGCGTCTTTTAAGCCAGAAGACGAATCCGCATGCGTATATGCATCCGAGCACACGGAGGCTTAGTCCTCCATGTCAAAATACTAGCTTGCAAAAGCTAGGTCCACATTGCTTACCGAATCGCTCGGCGCGATACTCGGTAAGGATGGTCTCACTGGATTCTTGGGAATCAGCCTGGTATTGGAAGGATTAAGGTTGTGACAGAGTGATGGAGTGGTGTTTGCCATAAAGCGGGTGGGGTTGGCCAGAAGCTCGTCTAACTTCTTGTGCATGACAAAGACTTCATCCAATTTTTGTGCAATTAAGTTAAGGTCTGTAGATGAATGGGAGGATCCCGTGTCAACTTCGTGAACATTGCGGGGCATGCTGGTACGATTAAAGACGACAATGAAGGCATTGTTCATTGAGTTTTCACTCATGTTCTCAAATAATTCAAATGCTCCATTCTCGTCTTTATTCATAAAGTTCCCTCCGCAAGAAGCGTCGGCGATCTGTCGCAAAGTCTCATTTAGCCCATAATAGAAGATTTGGGCTATATGCTACTTTGGAAGACCATGATGAGAGCACTTCCTTAGGAGGTCATTATACCTCTCCCGAACCTCATGAAGTTGCTCGCCGTTTTGTGGCACGAACGAAGTTATAGCTCGGCGAAGTGCATTGGTTCACCCGATTGGGAAGAATTTCTTGAGAAATGTTGTGTGCATCTCTTCCCAAGAATGGATGGTTCTCCTAAGGGTGCGCAACCACTACGACCCTTTGCCCTGCAACGAAAACAGGAACATTTTCATGAGAACAATTGATAACCTGATGTTTCTTGGTTTAACAGTTTCAGCTAATCGAGTTAAATCTTCCAAATGAAGAAAGGGATCTTCACTTGCAAGACCATAGAAGTAAAAGTTAATTAGGCCAATAACATTTGATTTTAATTCAAAATCGTTCCCGCCCATGGGGACCAGAATTGGCCCAATGGTCTCTGTAGTAGAGGGATTTTGATAAGAACTAAGAGACCTGGGTTCCTCCCTTTTAGAGGGAGGGCGATTCATTTCCTCCAATGTTTCCCTTATGGCCTCGATTTGTTCATTATATAGTGCCATTTGCGCTTGAAGGCAGGTTATGGGGTCTACGGCTCCACCACCATCTGGTGGGATTGGAGGGAGGCGGTTTCCTCCCTCAGGATTTAGGGGTGGGCGTGCAACCATATTTGTGGAGGAGGATGACAATTCACCAGTTTCTATCCTTCTAGAATTATCAGACAATTCAAACAATTCAGGATTTTGTGACATCCTCCCAAACATGCACTACCACAGGAAGAATTGGGGAGATGAGAAGGGAAAGGGGATGAGAGAAACGTTGTAAGGATACACTTATTGACAAATCAAAGCAATCAATTTCCTAACCTCTACAATATGCCCTTAGACATTAAAATCTAAGTTACCTACTATCACTACCTACGGAATCAAATGAGAGCACCGCGGAACCACCGGGCTAGATGAAAGGCCGTTTGCCCCAGTCTTAGACACCCAATAGCATGCGGGAACCCACACCAGCACGTAGGCGCTACACGTAGGTAGTTAGACCCCCAATCCTTAATAGGGGTTAAGTTGCTACCAGTTTTAATTTAGAGGCTTAGGATCAAGTGCTCAAGAAATGTTGAGGGCGTTGTATACGGGTAATACCCAAGTGCATTGATTTTAAGAGTGTGTAAATCAAGCATGCAACGGAGAAATCTCCCCAAATTGAAGTTTTAGATGGTGAATGGCTTTTAGAATTTCAACCTTAAGTAGTATGGATTTTAAGATTCCACTAAATTACCAATTCAACCAATCTCCGGGTTTTGAGAAAACACAAGTTCTTTATGCCTAACAAACCCTTCTTCAATGTAAATTAGTTAATGCATGTAAAATGCACTGGCTTCCCTAGATGGAAATTTCTAAGTGTGCATGCACGAGTCTATTTTAATTCAGTGTGAAAGGGAGCAAAAACACTTCAATTCAAGTGTTCCCAATCACCAAAATGATAATCCACAAAAGGCTCAACCACCAAATGATGTAAAAAAAAATGAAAATGTTGGGGTTGATATATTCAAGATCGAATCTAAGGCAAATGAAGGGTTGTGGTGGGGTTAGAATCAACTCAATTCCAAGTCTCCCCACCAAAAATGTGATCCCGAAATGCGAATAAATGAGGCAAGGAAGGATGGCAATCAATCAATTTTTATCTTGCCTCAAGGAAAACTTCACACAACGAAAGATCCAAGAATCAAGATTCTTGGATTTTCACCATGCAAAGTTTGCGGGAAATCAAGGGCGGTTGAGGTGATAGCAAACACTCAACAATTGGTTTTAGTCTACTCGCCCCAAGAAATTTCCAAGAAGTGCTTTTAGTTTTTTTTCTTGTTAAGGTGCAAGATGACCTAAGTTACTAAGAGGGCAACACCTACCTCCTCAACAACGTGAGCGAAGCTCTAATGCAGCGCCGGTGACTTCACGTTCTTGCACCTGCCTTGGATTTGCCCACGTCTCCAACCTCCTCTGCGTGTCTCCTCCTTGCAACAGGTACACCTGCACACAAACAAACAAAAACACCTGTAAAGAAGGGTGGAAGAAGAGAGTAGAGACTTACTCCAAATAGCGCTTCCGCGGCAACGGCGCCAGAAAAGCGTGATGTATACTTGAATAGGCTTTATTCATATGGTGATATTAATGTCGAAATGAGTATAGTAAGTTAACCTAAATCGAGTGTACACCAGTTTCACAAAATTTTCAACCTGGCCTGCTTGATTTTATCTTGATCACTTTTAGGCCCAGGGTCGATCTCAAGGAGGCGGGGATTAGGAGATTTGCGAAGTTTCTACACCTTTTCTAAAATGTATCTTTTCCTTGCATTTATTATGTTTTTTATTTTCTTGATTTTTAGGTTTTTTTTCCAATAAACTTGTTCTTAAGGCACACCCTCAAATAGGTCCTTGGCTATACGCCAAAATACAATGAATCCTGTCTCGCCACACGCAAGACCATGTGCTTGCAAACCAAGATTTATCTTTTCTATTTTATACTTTTTTAATCTTTTTAGTAGCAGAAAGAAAAAACAAATTGAAAGCAAAATAGAATGCAATGAAAAGAAATACTTAGCTTAGTACATCCATATATGTATATATAGTAGATATAGAATATGTATAATTATATAGATGTTATATAGATAGGGGTGAAGATGGAAATGTGAATAGGATGTAGCACGGTGTCAAGTTGGTCTACGTCTAGCAAGATGCAACCAACAAGACTAAGTGCCGCATGGAGTGTGGAGCGGATGTGTGTGTGGGTGGATGCACTTGCTTTGCGCGGGTATCGGGGAATATCGCAACTGGTGCGAATATTCCCATGATACAATGCATGGTGGAGGGGTGAGTGCACGGGTATGTGGACAGTATATGTGAGGTGTGTATGGGAGAATGTGGGTGTGTGGATATATAAGTATATATGTATATATCTATATAAGTAGCTATAACTATATAAATGTGTATATATATATATATATGTATATGTATGCGTGTAGGTGTGAGTGTGTGTGTATCAGGGTGTGAGGGGATGGAGGCAGCCGTTTAAGACGTCTACAACGCGGGGGCGTCGTCTGGAGGCGCGCAGGTGCACGGGCACAGAGGCAAAGGCGAACGCACGCGTGCAGGTGAGCACAGCGCACTATGGCTGCGCACGAGATGAAGAGCTCACGCTCCGGAGTGCAGCTCACAATACTAAGGGCGGGAGCGTGGTGACCGGCTGGAGCAGGTGTGGGTGAGGAGAGAGAGCACTGTAGCCACCGGCTAAGTGAGAAACAAGCCAGTGGCTACAGTGTCGCGCAGACCGCGCACTACAGTGCGCGCGCTATCTGGCGACCGGCTGGAGGCAGTTCGGCGCACAACCAGCGTTGTGGAGCACTCGCGCACGCAGAAAGGAGCCCCAAGCGGTCTGCTTGGGCAGGAGATGACCGGCTGGAGGTGCGCGGAGAGCGTGAGCTTCAGAGCTTGAAGCCCTAATTTAATGGTGGAGGAGAAGAACCTCAACCAAACGAAAAAGGAAAAAAAATACAAATAAAAAAATGAAGCAAGAAACCACCACGCCCATTGGCTCACAATGGAGCTGGGTGGTGGTGGAACTCACAGTGGTGGTCTAAGACCACTGTGAGCTATCTCCTGCACACGGTGTGCCTCTTCTCAACTTGTGAGAAGAGGAACTGTGTATGGAAAGGGAGAGGGAAGGAGGTTGGCCAGCGGTGCGTGTGGTGAAGTCTGAGGGTGGCGATGGGTTTGTATGAAGATGGATGCCGGTTGCCACAGTAAGGGGCAATGCATGGTCTTTTAAAGAGGGAGAGCATGCCTCTCCCCATGCTGTTGGCAGGAGGAGCGACGAGGAGAGGTGCACATCATGCCCTGCAGCCACATGGGAATAAAATTTGAAATGGTGAAATTGCAATGCCACACTCAAGGAAAAGATGTTAATAATGGAAGTGGATTGGATGGCCATTTATTCTCACTTTCTTCCCCTCTTTATTAATGCATGTAGGTGTATATTTACAAATGCAAGTATGGCTACATAAGATGCATGGGCAATGCTAGGAAATAACAAAAGATGGCATATTTACTGGTGTATTTTTGCTGTGCAATCAGTAGCTTACCGAAGCAACATAGGAGTTGGTTGAGAAGTACCATGTGCCTATGGACCCCCTTGGTGGAATAGGGGAGGCAATCGCTGCCCTGCATAGAATGAAGCCTAACCTTGACCTGTCAAAGTTCTTCTCACTTCTCACTTTATTTGAGGATGTCCCAAAGAGGTATATATTCTTAAGCATGTTGGACCTACCGGATTACTAGATAGATAATTGGTTGGAGTTCTAATTGCGAAACTTCAAGGGGTAGCTGACACCTTGAGTATGACATATCCATTAATGACATGGACTCAATCAATATTCCCCTATCAATGTTGGCCTTCTTTATTTTCAATGTTGTTTTCCTAAATGAATTAGCGTCATACCATGCAAAATCCTAATTTTTAGTTAGTTATGAATTTTATGAGTTTCAATGCATCACAAGAATGATGAATTATGTTGATCATTATTGCCTTTTGGGTTAATTATAACTTCATGCAATTTGTATGGTGTTTGGCATCCCTTAGAATGGACTACAGACAATGGTATCTATACTCGCAAATCCACCTATCCATAGTTGCGCAAAAATTGCAATATGCGACAGAATTAATGCAAGAAGAGGAAGAAGAAGAGCTTGAAAGGAATGATGGGCATGCGTAGCGTATAGTTCCAAGGCGGATTCACATTGCCCACATGAGAGGTCATGTATGGATTAGTGAGATGATGGACGGTCATGAGTTTCGATCCTATAGAACATTCAGGATGCTCCCCGATGCTTTGAAGTCATTCGTGCAGTTGTTGGAAATTCATGGCGAGTTAAGTGAGACAAAGAATATGATGACCATTGAGCAAGTATGCATCTTCCTCTACACCTTCGGTCATGCAGTGGGAAATTGTGACCTTTAGGAGCAATTCTAGCACTTAGGAGAAACAATAAGTCGTTATATTAAATCTGTTCTGGATGCGATCTTATGCATCGAGCCAATGTTCATACATCCACCCCCCAATCAGACTGCAGATTTCATAACCTCTAGCCATAAGTATTTCCCATACTTTGAGGTTAGTCCCCTTTAATAGACATTGGCCAAGAATAGGTTTCCAACGAGCCTTGATGTGTGTTTACGGAGTTGCAACATGTCTGATGATAACGTCATCACCAGCCATATTTAACTTTATTTAGTCATAATCAAGTGATAAATGCTCCTACATAACCGATAGAAGACCGTAATTCATTGCATATCCATTCTGAGAGATAAACATGGAAACAGGGGTAAAACTATAGTTTTAAAAGAATATCCTAATTGCAGAACAATCACGGGGTTTCCCAAGGTTTAAATGAGGGTCAAATGGTCGTAAATGTCTAATAAGTGGGTTCATACAGAATGAAATAGGTTTTCTCACGCGTTTCAGGAATTAATGAAAATCTGAAACCCTAAAAATAAATCAACTTAAATAACCGAGGTTCTGGTCAAGATAAAATTCACCTAAACCTTTTAAAAATCATAGAAAAATATTTCCTAAGGTTTGATACCTTTGATTTGGCCATTGGAACCTAATTTGACCTAAAACAGAATCTCAGACAGATAGTTGCCCCAATTTAGGTTTCTACGTAATTTACCCAGTCAAACTTGGTCAAACCTTAAAGCCGACTTCACCATCAGATTCCTTAGGTCCAAATTAGATTTTTACCAAAATTTGGATCCAATCATAGATCATCTTGACCTAGTTTGCATTTTGGTCTAGTCTGACTCTTTCTCTCTCATTTATGCCCTTAACTTTCGAAATATTTGCAAAAAGACACCTACTTTTCTCATCACCTTCACATTTGGGTCCCTGCCGCCATGACAAGTGTGAACCCAAAGATCCGATCTTCTAGAGAGAAGATCTCTCTCGTTTCAACTCCAAATCTTTCCAAAATTGGAAGGATGAATGCTTTTCTAGAGAGAAGATCCAAGAGAAGATCTGAGAGAGCTCTCACATCCATGGTGAACTAAAGGAGCTTGATGGAGAAGATGGAGCCTCGTGTGGACTGAGAGCTTAAGGATAAGAAAAATAGGATAGATGTTTTTCTATCTTGTATTTTGTATTTATCTTGTTCTTTACTTTCTATATGCTTAGATTATGTGTTAAAGAGCCTCAAAGTAACAAATAGTAGTCCTAGGAACACATACACTACCCTAGGATACTTAGACAAACACTTAAAAAACTTAGAAAACCAACGTAACCATTAGACAACCTGATCAGACGTCCAATCTAGACATCAGATGTCTAATCTTAGACTTTAAGACGTGTGACTGTTTGATCAAACACCCAAAACACTTAGGCTGAAAATCCACTCTCTGTCTACCACTTTTAGACATCCATCCCTTAGTCCAAACGTCCTAGAAGACATTTGAGGACCTTGCCAGATGTCCAACTAGAGGACTATTGCCTTCGTCAGACTTAATCTTTGAGGATTAACCTTTAATCTGATTTACAACTACTTTCAGATGTTCGTAGTACATCCCAGACGTCTGATAAATAGACATTAGGCTCAATCCAACCGAAATCACTTTTGTTAGTGATTATATCCGTTTGAGCCTCGGGAAATCCATTCCTGCAGTGATTTTTGTTTCCAAACATTCAGACATATTACCAGACGTCCGACCTGTCGTCTAAGCAACTAGATCCTAGAACCCTGTTTAGGTCAGGACAAAACAGGAAGGAAACTCGTCTAGAATTAAATGTCTTATTAGGTGACGTCCAGACATATTGCCAGACGTACGACCTGTCTTCTGAGCAACTAGATCCTAGAACCCTGTTTAGGTCAGGACAAAATAGGAAGAAAACTCGTCTAGAATTAAACGTCTGATTAGGTGCCCAGACGTCCTAAAATACCTCATTAGACGTCCATCTTGATCCAACCCCATCCAGAAGATCCACCCTTCTAGATCAGATGATCGATCCCTAAATCAGACAATGGCCCAGATGTCTGACCTTAGAAACAGACGTCTGATAACCCTGTCAGAATCATAAATGGCCTTGATTTCGACCTGATTTACCTTAGATTTATTCCCAATGGCTATAGAAGCCTTCCAAGGCCTTCTAAACCCTTCTTAGGACCTCTATAAATAGAGGAGCACCCTTCTTAAGCAAAACGCAGCAAGAAACACTACTTCCACTCATATTGTGTTCAAAACAAGAAAGGAATCACCTAGAAATGTTATTTCTCTCCAAACCTTTGTCAACACTCTTGAGAGCACCATATTCGCTACACACTCGCTCTCCCATCTCTGCATACGAGAGCGTCATTCGTGCCCTTGCGTGGTTCACGCACTCCGCACCAATAGCTGACACACTTCTATCAAAGGGAAGTTTCCTTAGCTTATAGTAGCTTGATTTACTTATTTACTTTGTAGCCCTATAGGAACTTTGTTATTGTATTTATTTAGGTATTCTCTTTGAGAATTCCCGTCTCCCTCGCAAGGCAAAATACTCCTCGTGAAGAGGAGGGGTCTGAGGTATACTACCCTCGGGTTCAAAGTAGTGTCGATTGTAAGAGGTTGAATTACCCTCGTGTTAAGTAGTTCGGATAGTGAATTTGATCGACTAGGTCCATCAAAAAATACTAAGTCGAGTGGCTTAAGTGGTGGTTTTTACCCAAGTTTAGGTTTCTACCTAAAAATCCCTTGTGTACTTGTGATTGCATTTTTGTGAGATTGTTTATTCTACATTATTTATTTATCACGCAAATCTCACCCCCTCCGTTAGAACCTACAATTAGTATTAGATTAGGTCTCGCATCATCGGCATAGCACATCGGCGACGATCTGATGGAGGAAAAGACATCCGTATACATCGAAGGACACGACACCTCGCGACCACCTTATTTTGCAGGTATAGATTTCTTTCATTGGAAAACCCGTATGTCCTTGTAGTTGTAGGCCTACGACTTCTGGGTTTGGTAAAAATGTGAGTCCGCATTTGTCATTCCCAAGAAACCTGCGCTTGGTTACTTAGAATATCAGGTTCGGGATCTCAACCTCAACGCAAAGGCTATGAATGCCTTGTATTGTGCGTTGAGTTTGAAGGAATTCAAGTGAATCAAAGAGTGCACCACCGCCCATGAAATATGAAGGAATTTAGAAGGCACTCATGAAGAATCATGCTCGAAGGAAGAAGAATCCGATAAGGAGATCGCGTGACTTGGTTTCATGGCAATCGCGGATGGCGGTAGCGAAAGCAACGACGAAGAGGTAAACTCTCTTACCAACTTAGAGTTGCAAGAAGTTTTAGGAGAATTATATGAAATTAGCAAGTCATTAAAAGTAAAAAACAAAAGCATGAAAAGAAACTTAGTTTTCTAAAGTCTGAAAATGAAAGGCTAGAAATTAAAGTTAGGGATCCAGAAATTAGTTCTAGTCCAAACACTTTTGAAAAGGATAATTTATTGCTAGAAAATCATAACCTAATCAATGAAAATAGCAAATTAATTAGGGAAAATACTAGCTTGAAAATTGAACTTTCTAATTTAAAGACCAAGATGCATGTTTTGGAAGAACTTGTATGTCTTAAGGAAAATTCCAAGAATTTAATGAGTAGACTAGAGGATTTCTCTAATGAAAAAATTAACACTGGTCATAAGGTTGAGAAAGGATCTCCATCAAGGAGACCAACTAACAAGTTCGGATCCAAATTAACTTGAATACCGACGAGAGAACTTGAATCTTGTTTTGTAGGTTGCAAAGATTTCAACACAAAGGAATGGACTCACAAGATGAAAGATGGTCAACTCAAATTGGGGGGACCAAGGAGTAGACCAAAGAGGAAGATAAGAAGACCAACAAGATGATCGGTGAGTGATCGAATCGTCTTGCGTCAAACGCTCGATTGGAGACCGGCTCCAATGCCCAGACCTCCAAGCTTCGAATGGAAGCCCCATCGATTTTGGCATCAACCTCCATTTGGGCCATGCTATTGGCCATGGTAAGTGAGGTACACCCTTTACCTTATCTTTTCATCTATAACATTTAGATAAGGGAGTTAAAAGTGGATAAAGCTACATGTCAATCATTAAGGGAGAGAAAGATTTCCTTCATTTAGATAGGGGGAGATCTCAAAACATAACATAGCTATATTTCCATTAGAAAGGGAGAGATAATCACATAGCTATCTTGTTATGTGAAAAATATGGAATTAGAAGAGCATGTTTTAAGGGGAAGTATAGGATGAAATTATTAAAATTGATTAAACCTTTTTGATAATGTCAAGAAGGGGGAGAATTTTTTTGGATTAATATTTATGATTTTTTCATCAACAAAAAGGGAGAGATTGTTGGTGCAAGGGCACTACGATCGTTAATTTTGATGATAACAAAATACTTGCACTTTAACATTTGCATTAGAGTTTGAGTTTCAGGAAAATGCAAATGGATATAAGTGTGAAGGAGCTCAAGCTCGCATCTATGGCGAATTAGAGGAGCTTGATGAAGAAGATAGAGCTTCACATGGAGCGAGAGCATGAAAATAAGAAGAATTGGGTAGATGTTTTTCTATCTTGTATTTTGTATTTGTCTTTTTGTTCTTTGCTGTTTATTTGCTTAGATTATGTGTTAAAGAGCCTCAAAGTAACAAACAGTAGTCCTAGGAGCACATACACTACCCTAGAATACTAAGACAAACTCGTAGGGAACTTAGAAAACCAAAGTAGGCATCAGGCAGCTTGATTAGACGTCCAATCTGGATATCAGACATCTGATCTTAGACTTTAAGGCGTCTAACTATTTGATCAAACATCCAAAATACTTAGGCTGGAAACCCACTCTCTGTTTGCCACTTTCAGATGTCCAGCCCTTAGTCCAGACATCCTAGAAGATGTTTGAGGACCCTACCAGACGTCTAACTAGAGGACCGTTGGCTTCATTAGACTTAATCTTTGAGGATTTACCTTTAATCTGATTTACAACTACTTTCAGACATCCGTAGTTGTCACAACCCGGTCCCAAATCCTGACAGGATCTGAGACAGGCTCGCTTTGGTTTATCCCAAGATCTAGTCGTTCAACAAGAAATAACCAAGTAACATTCAACAAACCACACAAGTACAGTAATTAAGCAAAAAGAAAGTTTCAACAGGTGGAAAGAGAACAGTGATATTACAGCCATCACATCAAAGAGTACATGTAACAGAATACAAGCTATAAAACTCACTAGCAGCCGTGGAACTAAAACTAGGCTCGACCAGGCCCAGCATCCTCAGCAGCCGGTGGCTCGGGCTGGTCAAATCCTTGACCTGTACAGAATATATTTGACTGGAGTCAGCTAAAGCTGAGTAGAGTGGTGGCTAAGAATTAACATGCATTAACATAAAGTTTTCAATCTTCTAATTATATTATACATGTGGGTGCGTAGAGATCTCTAATTAGGATTTGTTAATTAATCATCTGGTTCCCTATAGGAACGATTTTGCTTGCAGCTTCCCGTGGTATAGGATGCCCACGTGGCACTTTCCTGGCCGAGGGAATCCCACCGTAGTAGTCCTATACTCGGTCAACTACCCCGAGGTCACGGTCATGACATAGCGGTGACTACGGCACAAGTGGTAAGCGCACGGGTAGCTATCCCACACTGGCACACGGTCAGCCATTTCCGCTAGCGGGTACGCCTCAACGTACAGCGCGGAATAGTGTAGGGCCTTGCCCTCTTAGAACAGAACAGGGGTCTTGCCCCTCCTCAGTCCGCGTACCCTCATCTGATTACCCCGATTTGCCCAACAGGCTGACGAGAGTCGGTGTAGGGTGGCCATACCTAGCCCCAGGTCCCCTGGGGAGGATAGCTCGCCCTTACACTAAGTAGCTCACCTCGGTACCATGTACACGAGGACCAGTAAGAGTCGTCATAGAGTGGCCAAACCCACCCTGGGTCCCAACCCAAGGGCGGCAAGCTCTCCTCTACACTACAAGGGATAGTTGCTCTCTTCGGTACTACGTACACGAAGGTCAGCTTACCTCCCTTAACAGCTGTCCATAGGCAGCAAATTCCCAGAACCATCTGGTTCTTCAAGGTACGGTGTTCATGTTTATATTTCCCGGGATGGTTCATATAGGAATTTCTTTATCACATCCAAGTTGAAATGTTCAAGTCAACAGCACAATTTTCATTTTATTATAGTAGGGGTTCATTTTAGTAGAAAAACAGGCAGCTCTTGATTACCCAATCATTCACATGTGGTTTCTTCTGACCCTGGTGTTCATGTCAAGACCTAGGGTTCAAAAATCTATTCTCGAATATATGTTTAATCCTTCCTAGGGTTCATTTCAAGTCCTAGGATTACTTACTCGCATGTATTAAATTTGAGATTTAAGGTTGTAACCACTCTACCTGGGTAACTGGGTGGAATGGGGGCTCGTACAGTGGTTCCGGACGTCTCCACAAGTCCCGTACACCCGACGGACTGGAGACCTAAACATGAATTGATGGGCCAAAAGGTTCAGAAGGATGTAAACAAGGTATCATTATACAGAGAAACTTGTATGGAAAACAGAGACGGTTCATTTGCGTAAAAGCGATAATAATAGGGCCTTATACAGCCCCAAAATACGTTGTCAGACAGAAATCAGACGTCTGGCAAAGGTCCCAAACGTCTTAAAACAGTTCTCAGAGATACCTCTCTTAGTGTTCCGCTATCAGACGTCTGAAACTCAAATTCGACGTCCAAGGACTTTGTCAGACGTCTGGGAGTGCTTCCAGACGTCTAAAATTGTCTCAGCTACGCTCCCGCCCTCTGACACATACGTACTCTGTCAGGACTTGTCAGAGAGGAAAAGTACGGAAAGTAGATCTCTACCAGACGTCTTGCCATACCTTCGGACGTTTGGTAAGACGTCTGGGTGTCTCTCTGGCCATCTGATTCCGCGGAAAAATGACTTCCGCGGAATTGCTCTGGCTCCCCTTGCTTGCAGATGCTGCAGCAGAACACTGCTACAGCCTTTGCCCTCGCGCTTCCTCTCGCTCGGCCCTCCGCTCTTCACTCCGCTCTCACTCGCTCTCAGCTGCGGAATGGCAATGAAGGGGAGGGGAAAGAGGTATACAAAGGGAGAGGAGGTGAGGGGAGCGGAGAGGCGAGCATGGGCGAGGAGTGGAGTTGCGGTGAGGTGCAGTGAGGCGTGGTGAGGCGCGGTGAGGGAGGGAGCATGGCGCTCATACGCTGTGCGCCAAAAGTATTTCCAGACGTCCGAACAAACGTCTGGTGAACATCCCAAACATCTTAAATGACCAAGGGGTGGTGGGTAGTTTCAGTAGTACATCCCAGACGTCTGATAAATAAACGTTAGGCTCAATCCAGCCCAAATCACTTTTGTTAGTAATTATAGCCATTTGAGCCTCAGGAAATCCATTCCCACAGTGATTTTTTTTTCCAGACATCCAAACATATTGCCAGACGTCCAGCCTGTCGTCTGAGCAACTAAATCCTAGAACCCTGTTTAGGTCAGGACAAAATAGGAAGGAAATCCATCTAGAATTAGACATCTGATTAGGTGCCTAAACGTCCTAAAATGCCTCATTAGACATCCATCTTGATCCATCCCCATCCAGAAGATCCACCCTTCTAGATCAGACAATCGATCCCTAGATCAAAAGATGGCCCAGACATCTGACCTTAGAAACAAACGTCTGATAACCCTATCAAAATCATAAATAACCTTATTTTCGGACTGATTTGCCTTTGATTTATTCCCAACGGCTTTAGAAGCCTTCAAAGGCCTTTTAAACCTTTCTTAGGACCTCTATAAATAGAGGAGCACCCTCCCTAAGAAAAACACACCAAGAAACACTATTTTCACTCATATTGTGTTCAAAAAAAGAAAGAAATCACCTATAAGTGTTGTTGCTCTCCCATCTCCGCATATGAGAGCGTCGTTCATGCCCTTGTGTGGTTCACGCACTCCGCGTCAATTGCCGATGGACTTCCATCAAAGGGAAGTTTCATTAGCCTATAGTAGCTAGATTTACTTATTTACTTTGTAGCCCTATAGGAACTTTATTATTGTCTTTGTTTAGGTATTCACTTTGCGAATTCCCATCTCCCCCACAAGGTAAAATACTCCTCGTGAAGAGGAGGGGTCTGAGGTACACTACCCTCGAGTTCAAAGTAGTGTCTGTTGTAAGAGGTTGAATTTCCCTCGTGTTAAGTAGTTCGGATAATGGATTTGATCGACTAGGTCCATCAAAAAATACTAAGTCAAGTGGTTTAGGCGGTGGTTTTTACCCAGATTTAGGTTTCCACCTAAAAATCCCTTGTGTACTTGTGATTGCATTTTTGTGGGATTGTTTATTCTACATTATTGACTTATCACACAAATCTCACCCTCTTCATTGGAACCTACAATAGTTTCATTCGACACAACATACTTGACTAATTGATATGACATGCCTTTTGCTCCTTTTGTTGGAGTAAATAATCATAATCATACAATTTTATTTGATTGTGCTCTATTGGGAGATGAGACAACATGAAATTTTATGTGGTTATTTCAGACATTTTTGTTTTGCATGTGGGGTATACATCCCAAAGGTATCATTACAAATCAGTGTCAAGCTATTATTAATGTTGTATTAGTTGTGTTTCATGGTATTCGTCATTGGCTTTTTATTTGGCACATCAAAGATAAGCTTCATCAGAAGTTTCCTCGAGATGAGCATACTAGGGAAGCTTTTAATCAAATTGTTCATAATTCGAGATCAAAGGAAGAGTTTGAGAAGTAGGCTGCAATGGTTTGAGACAAATATTTAGAAGGCAATAAATGGCTTCATGATTTGTTTGAGATCGGACATATGTGGATCCCTTGTCTTTTTAATGACATGTTTTGGGCTAGCATGTCTAGTACTCAAAGAAGTGAGGGGATCAATATATTTTTTGATGGATATGTTAATTCGAAAACCACTTTGAAGTAATTTGTGAGGAAATATGAGATTCGTCTTCAAGCGAAACAAGAGAAGACTCGTAAAGCTAATTTTGATTCTCAATTCAAGTCTCCTATTTTATATTCTAAGTTTCCTATAGGGGCTTAAGTAAGGGATGCCTATATTGTTACAAAGTTTTTTAAATTTCAAAAGAAGTTGCAGAACATCATCTATTGCAAAAAAACTTTGCCTTTTGAAAAAGGAATTAGCGATAATTATTCCATTGTTGTTGAGGAGTTTGATTCACCAAACTCTTTACCTTTTTCTATCTTATTTGAGAATTCTTCAAGATCAGTATCATGTTCATGTTGTTTGTTTGAGACTGAAGGGATCCTCTACAGGCATTGCATTTTTATTTTAATGGAATTTGGCATATATTATCTTCCATCTAAATAAATTATTGATCATTGGAGAAAAGATGTGAAACTTCCCTCTGTGACAAGTAGTTTTGAGGTTATTCTCTCTTGATGATCCTACGAATACATATGAGAATATATGCTCAAAGATGGTGAAAGTTGCTAATGTTGGTGCCTGATGAGAACCTCATCATGAGCCATAACTAGCTCATTTTGACCTAATACAAAGGATAAAAGCTCCTATATAACTCAAGGAAAGGCTTAACTCAGAGAATTCTGAGTTTAAGGAGAAAACAAGTCATAAGGGGTAAAAATGCAATTTTACCAGTATAATCTGCATACAGGGTAATTCAGGGTCCAAACATAGGTCAAAGCAACCTAATAAGAATAAAAGTGGGATAAGATGATCTGGCAAGGGCTACAGCAATTCCAAGGAACTAAATGATAATCTGTAACCCTAAAACAAACCCACTTCAATTCACGAGGTTCAAGGCAAAGCAAAAATGGAATAAACCCTCTAAAATTCATAGAAAAATAATCTCTAGGGTTTAGAACCTTCAATTTGACCTTAGGAACACATCTTGACCTACATTGAGAACCATACCCAATTAATAACTTAATTTGGGTTTTTGCGTAAATTGACCAGTCAAACAAGGTTTAATCTAGAAATAAAATTCACCATCAGATTCCTTAGGTCCTAATTAGTCATGTATAAAAACTTGAGCCTAAGAAGAAACCTTCTTGACCAACTTTACACTTTGGTCCTCATATATTTACTTTTTGGCCCTCAACTTTTGAACCCTCGCATTTTGGCCCCTAACTCTCCTTCGTTCTTTGCGTTCAGGTCCTCCCTGCAAAACCTGCCAGCACCATGCTCCGGCGACCTTGCGCGGAGCATGGCGCCGCGCAGGGTGAGGGGGAGGGTCTGGCAAGTAAACCGGGGGTGCCCTGCGTCGTCAACCGTCGCAGGGACACCCCCCTGGTCGCTGTAACCCACCATACCGGCCGTGCGAACGCACGGACGGTATGGGTTTCCATCTCCGGCGTCCTCCGGCGAGGGAGACACGTCGTCTCCCTCCGCCTTCCTCTCTGATTCGGTCCCTATAAATACCCCCGTCGCTCCACCGTTCTTCCCAGCTCGGTCCTGACGGAGAAAGACCCCCACTTCCTCTCTTCCCACTCCGACAGGAAGCCCTCCAGCTCCGGCGGCCTCCCCTCTTCCTCCTCGTCGCTCTGCCGCACTACCAGCTGCAGGGTTGCTCTCCCTCGCTCTTCCCGCGCCACGCCGCACCCAGCTGGTGCCTCTCCGGCCCTCTGCTCGCCGCCGCCCCTTCCCCCGGGCATCTTCTTCTCCGGCGACAGTCGATACGACTGTCGCCCGCTCCGGCCCCTCCTCGTCCTGCTAAGTAGGTAGAACTCCTCCTCTTCCTCCCCTCTTCCTTTTCCTCACTTTAAACATCTACTGTCGCCCTCGATTCCGACCAATCACCCTCACCTTCTCCGCCTCTGGCCATCCTCCGGCGAACCACTCCCATCACTCCAGCATCCCACACGGCTCGCCGACCTGCACATAATCTCCGCCTCCTCACCCTGATCCATTTCCGCCCCTCCACTTCCCCCAAATCACCCTCTGCAACTCCACCGAACAAACCCATCTCCCGACCCACAGTCCGACCTAGGGCAGCCCTTAGGCTCCGCCCCGCCGCCTGCACACCCCCCGACCACCTTCGCCGTGCCACGGCGAAGGTCCTCCGCATCTCTGATTGGGCCGAGAGGCCGTTTTTCTGTGGGCAGGTACCTGCGCTCGTCACCGCCATTGTTGAAGCGAAGCAGCTTCTTCACCTGCTGCCCCAGGTGCGCCACGCCCAGGTTACGCTCCCAGACAGCGCGAGGCGGCTTCGCGAAGTACCAGGCTGCAGTCGAGTCGAAGCTCTCGCGCGAAGCCCCCGCGCTTCTCCTCGACGGCCGCTGCTTCCTCCGCGCAGGCACCGAAATTGGGGTGGGACATTTAGTCCCACCTCGTAACCTTTCAAAGGAGAGCGCCCGCATAAAGGCAAAAAGTGCCTTATGCTCGTTGCCTCCTAAGCACGGGGTGAGGTCCCTCTCA
This sequence comes from Thalassia testudinum, assembly GCA_037157565.1. Classification (NCBI taxonomy): domain Eukaryota; kingdom Viridiplantae; phylum Streptophyta; class Magnoliopsida; order Alismatales; family Hydrocharitaceae; genus Thalassia; species Thalassia testudinum. The sequence goes on from JAZHRO010000024.1 coordinate 83,547,500, forward strand.
CTCACTCGCTCTCTCGACCCGGTCTCGTCCGCGACCACGCCCCGCGGACCTGGCCCGACCCGACTTAGACTGACCTGCACTCCTCACCCACCACGCACGCCGGTGGGCCTGGACCCGGGCGCGACCCGTACCCGGCTACCCGGCAGCTCTGGGAGAGCTATCCTATGAGCGGATTCTGTGAGAGAGAGACGCGGGGGAGGGTAGAGATAGGTTTTGCCCCTCTCTGATCAAGCTGTGTAAGTGTGCAGGCACAGGTGAAGAAGAACCGTGGAAGAAGACGAAGGCTGAAGGAAGGAGGATCACCGAGCGGCACTGTAGCAGCGGCGGTTTAAGTCGTCTGATTGGAAAATCAGACGACGTCCTGAAGGCAAAGAAGGAGAAGGAAGGCGAGGCAGAGGAGAACACAGAGAGACAAGCAGAAAGAGCTGAAAGAAGAAGGAGAACGCAGAGAGGCCAAGACAAGAACTGAAAGAAGAAGAGCACGAGAAGAAGAAGGTCTGAAGAAAGGAAAAGAAGAAAGGAAAAGAAGAAAGAAAGAAGAAGAAGAAGAACAGGACCGCAAGGGAGAAGAAAAAGAAAGAGACGAGCAGAAACAAGAACTGAAAGAAGAAGAAAAGCATCACTACTGCTGCAGATAAAGCAGAAGAGCCAAGCAGAAGAAGATAGGCAAAGAGAAAAGAAGAGAAGAAGAAAGAAGCCAACAAATTCTCTCTCTCTCTCTCTCTTTATTTTTTTGTACAAGAAACTTGTATCTCTATAATACAACTTGCTCCCTGAGTTCGACCTCGGGAACTCTTTTATTTCCGAGTAACAAATTGTATTAAACTGGTAATCACCTCTCTATACTATACTACGACGAAATAATAAAACTATAGAGGAAGGTAGCCCACCAGTTTTTGGCGCCGTTGCCGGGGAGCAACGGCTATTCTAGAGGTAAACATTCCTGTTTGTTTTTAGTTTCTGATAATCTCCTCTCTTTTGTGCAGCTACAGGAAATCAAGAAGACAAGCAACCGCACGACAACCACTCCGAGGACAGGTAAAATTTTTTTTTTCCTCTCGCTATTAACCCCTAAACTCGAAAGAGAAAGAAAAGAAAAGAACAAGCAATATAGGGCTAACCTGTCTTCCATACTTAGTAACCATAAAGAGTTGCATGTTTTCAACTCATTAGTCCTGCACACTATTAAGGGTATTTAAGGGCTAACACATTCTTGCTTGAGCCCTAATTACCCAACAAAGAACTAACTGGACCAAGTAGAGCCAACCTAAGATTCAACATTAGGGTTTTAGAGACACACTACTTAAATCAAGAATGGAGAAAATCCAAAAGAAGTGTGCATAAACCATTGATTGAACATACTTATTCAGAGAAACCCTAAACAATTGGCTCTCTAAACACTTGAACCCAAAAAGAAAGGACCCAAAAGCTCTCAAAGGAACAAGAGGTAAAGTTGACTCCTTGGGTCAACCAACCTTAAAATTAGGTCACTTTCTCACTCAAAATACCTAAGAGTTCAAGTGAAACCTTAAGCACCCTGATCTTAAAATAAAAATTGGTAGACATAAGAGGTCAAGATCCCCATTCTGGTCTACCTGGAATCTCAGTGACAAGAGAGGTCGGGTGGGGGAAACCCTGTAACCCGTGGGGACGCTCTACCGTGTAGGGGTCTTCGCGGGACTCTCCCTCTCTGGCTGCCCAGGTAATTCTCAGGTGGACGATCTTTCTGATCAAGGGGTCCATCTGCCCCGCACCTCTATAGTCACCCAACACATTTGTGGGTGTCTTGATTGGGTCCAGCACCTTCTAAACTTACCTCTTCCAACAGTGCATGTACGGAAGGAGGTCCTTAAGACCACCCTTAAGACCTCCTTTAGAAATTCGCTCTCGTCAAGGCCAAGCCTCGACACCCGCGTTTGTGCAGCAACACCCTCACATTATTCTCTCTTCTGATTCAGAACCAAGTTCTTCTTCTTCCCCCATCATGGCTCAGCCAGTTGAGGAAGAAAATAATCTGGAGCACCAGCTCCAGCGACTCAATGACCTCTTCCAAAACTTCGTGCACCCACCACAGCGTCCTATGATGCGGGACCACTACAATCCTGCTGCGGTGGCCATTGAGCCCCGAGTCAGAATCCCGACTGGAGGACCTGATTCTGAATTAAAGCCCAACATGATTCATGCTATACCTAAATTCCATGGGCTTAATTCTGAAGATCCCTTCCAGCACATCAAACAGCTAAAGCATCTGGCCCACACTTTTGGATCAGATGCGCAAAATCGGGATATTCTTCTCATAAAGATGTTCTCCTTTTCTCTTATGGACAAGGCCGCCCATTGGTATCAAACTCAGACCCAGCCGATCAACACTTGGGAAGAACTTCAATCCGAGTTTTTGAAAAAGTTTTTTCTCGTTGGTCGGACCAACGCCTTGCGCCATCAGATTACACACTTCACTCAACAATCAGGAGAACCTCTCCATGAGGCATGGGATCGTTTTCAGGATCTCATGAGAAAGTGCCCCCATCACGGAGTTCCTAAATGGGAACAAGTCCAATCTTTTTACCAGGGACTCCGTGAGGACATCCGCCTTTTCGTCAATGCAACTTGCAGAGGAAACATCATGGGTCAACATGAAGACACCGTATGGGAGATTCTCGAAAACATGTGCGAGAACTCCATCAACAATGACTCCATGGGATTATTCGACAGGACGAATACCCGCGCAGTGACGAATCTTAAGGGAGCACATAAGGCGCAGGGCCTGTCCGCATCAGTCGACCTGGAATTAATGGCCAGTCGATTGGACAAGGTCTCAATCATTGAGAAGAAGGTGGATGAGCTGACTCAGCACTTGCAGCGAGCCACCTCCGCGCGTAACTCCTTTGCACAACCTCCTTCCACACAGGAGACTGTGCAAAACATCCTTCACCGATCCTCCCCTAGGATGGATCCATATCCATCCCCATCTGATTCTCTGATCGGAGGATCATCCGATCCTTTCTACACCAGCCCGGGGAACTCCATTCCCCCTTTCCCTGATTCTCAAGAGGTTCCTCAGACTTGCGAGGACCTCAACGCCATCCAAAACGACCCATTCTCCAACACTTACAACCCTGGATGGCGAAACCATCCCAATTTTCAGTGGGCGGGAAATTCCCAAACCCAAAGACCACCTTTTCAGTCCCGCCCACAGCCCTCTCGTCATTACCAGCCGCCTCAGCCTCGGCCCAACCCTACTTATCCATCAGGGCCAAATCAGGATCAAATGTCCCTAATCCTTCAGACTCTGGCTGACATTCAAAGAACGAATGCGGCTATTCAAAAACAGCACAAGGACGAACTTACAGAGGTTAAAACTCAACTGGCCCAATTGGCAAATTCTCGCCAGCCATGCACACTCCCTTCCCAACCTCTTCCTAACCCGAATAACGTGCCAACCCAGAAGCGCGTTATGAATCCAAATTTAGGCCACGCACAATGGATTTATCAGGCCCCTACTGCTCCATCTCCAGACGAGATGGAAGCTTCAACTTCTTATGCGGGATTTCAGCAGCAGCCACCCCTCTTACCAAACCCAAACCAAAATCAGGCCGGATTAAATTCTGTAACAACACGTAGTGGTCAAACAACTCAAGACCCGCATTATCCAAACCACTCCAAGCCTGATAACCATGACCCTAGGATAGTTATCCAAGATACCACGGTCCCGGATCCACAACCTGGACCTATCCTAGAAGAACCAACCAAGATCCCGTTTCCCGAGGCCTTGACCAAGGGAAAGAAGACCACCAAACCTGTGGCCCCTGAGGAGGACCTGGTCAAGCTCTTTGAGCAGGTCCACATAAACATCCCCTTGATGGATGCAATCCGCCACGTACCAGCTTACGCACGATTTCTAAAGAATATATGTACACCCCAGCGTAAGCCGCGAACCAAGGGAGGGAGCCCAATTGTTCTGTCAGAGCAAGCCAGCTCTGTAATCCTCAGTAGACTCCCACCCAAGGCAAAAGATCCTGGTACTCCCCTGATTTCCTGCAAGATAGGTGGTACCCAATTTGATAGAGATTGTTAGACTTGGGTGCATCCATAAACCTGATACCCACATCCTTACTTGACCATCTAGAAGAATCTGAGCTAAAACCAACCGAGGTGACATTACAATTAGCAGATCGATCTATAAAGTCACCAAAAGGGATTCTCGAGGATGTTATCGTAAGAGTGCGGGATTTCTATTTCCCAGTGGACTTTATAGTCCTAGATATGGACGCACCTGAGAACCCTAGGGATACACCAATCATTCTAGGGAGAACTTTCTTGGCTACTGCTTGAGCCAACATCAGCTGTGAGGAGGGCCAAATAGAGCTTAAGTTTGGAGATCAAACACTGAAAATTGATATATTTAAGGCCCAACAAGGAATTAATTGCGGCGTCATCGAACAAATTTGTGACATCAGGACTTTGGTTGATGAATCACACTTCCAGAATGACTCGATTATGCCTCATCAACCACAGAAGGATCTTGACCCGCAAACAGAGGAGTCGAATCCAGATATGAATAACCCAGTAACTCCCACCCTTGAACCTCACATCTATACTGAACCACCCGTTGCTACTGATAACCCCACCCTCGAACTGAAACCCCTTCCTGCTCACTTGAAATACATCTTTTTGGGTTCTAATCAGAACCTTCCTGTGATTATCAATTCCAACCTCAGTCCTGAACAGGAATCCCGTCTGATTGTCGTCCTCCAGCAACATCGCAGAGCCATCGGGTGGACTCTCGATGATTTGACTGGAATAAGTCCCTCTTATTGTACTCATCATATCTATTCAGAAGAGGGCACACGACCTTCTCGTGAAATGTAGAGACGCTTAAACCCCAATCTGCAGGAGGTCGTGAAAAAGGAGATCATCAAGTGGTTAGATGCCGGAATCATCTACCCGATCTCCGATAGTCGTTGGGTGAGCCCAATTCAGGTCGTGCCCAAGAAGGCAGGACTCACCACTATAACGACTGAGACCGGAGAAATCATTCCTACCCGATTAGCCAACTCGTGGAGAGTCTGTATAGATTACCGCCGACTCAATTCCTCCACAAAGAAGGATCATTTCCCACTACCCTTCATTGATCAAATTCTCGAAAAACTTGTGGGAAATAGGTTCTTCTGCTTTCTTGACGGGTACTCCGGTTATAACCAGGTGGCAATCCATCCTGAAGACCAAGAAAAGACCACGTTCACCTACCCCTTCGGAACATACGCTTTCCGAAGGATGCCTTTCGGTCTTTGCAATGCACCCGCTACTTTTCAGCGATGCATGCTTGCCATATTCTCAGATATGGTAGGTGATTATTTGGGAGTCTTCATGGATGACTTTTCAGTTTTCGGAGCATCATTCGACGATTGCCTCCAACACTTGGTCCAGATACTCAGGCGGTGCATCGATGTGAATTTGGTTCTTTCCTGGGAAAAGAGCCATTTCATGGTGCCTGAGGGAATTGTCCTGGGACACTCAATTTCGGAAAAAGGTATCCAAGTGGATCGAGCTAAGGTTGATCTGATTTCTCACCTTCCTATGCCTAGCTCGATCAGGGACATCCGTTCCTTTTTAGGGCATGTCGGTTTTTATCGTCGATTTATCCCTGGTTTTTCAAAAATCGCGCGCCCCCTGACCACTCTTCTCTCCAAGGATGTTCCTTTCGAAATTTCCAAGGAATGCACTCAAGCATTTGAAATCCTGCGTGACCGAGTCACCCAAGCCCCGATCCTACAGTCCCCTGATTGGTCTCAACCCTTTGAGATCATGTGCGATGCATCCGACTTCGCTGTAGGAGTGGTTTTGGGGCAGAAAATTGACGGGAAACCTGTGGTCATTTACTACGCCAGCAAAACACTCGATGAGGCTCAGCGTAACTATACGGTTACTGAGAAAGAGCTGCTAGCTGTAGTATTTGCCCTAGAAAAATTCAGATCGTACCTTCTGGGTTCCCGTGTCATCATATACTCGGATCACACAACTGTGAGGCATCTCCTTGCAAAGAAGGACGCGAAACCTCGATTAATCCGATGGATCTTGCTGTTGCAAGAATTTGACCTTGAGATTCGCGACAAAGCGGGAAAGCAAAATGTGGTAGCTGATCACTTGTCCCGTCTTCCTTCTGAAATAATTGACCCTTCCGGACCCATCACTGAGCATTTTCCCGATGAGCACCTGCTGACTATTGGTACTAGCCTTCCATGGTTTGCTAATGTAGTAAATTACTTGGCATCTCATCAGATCCCGTCCGATTGGCCGAAGGCCAAGAAGGACAAATTACGCTCCGATGCCAAGTATTACATTTGGGAAGACCCGTACCTCTTCCGCATAGGTGCCGATCAGATCATTCGGAGATGTGTCCCGGAAGAGGAATTCAACAATATCCTCTCTTTCTGCCATGACCAGGCATGCGGTGGCCATTTCGCCGGGCATAAAACCGCATCAAAAGTCCTCCAGTGCGGCTTTTACTGGCCCACACTGTTCAAAGACGCATACAATCACTGCAAGGCATGCAGTCATTGCCAGACTTTGGGCAACATGAGCCATCGCGACATGATGCCTATGCAACCGATTCTAGTATGCGAAATCTTTGATGTTTGGGGGATTGATTTTATGGGCCCCTTTCCTGTTTCGGATGGTTTCGAATACATTCTGTTGGCTGTGGACTACGTGTCCAAATGGATCGAAGCCATACCGACCCGAACCTGTGATCACAAAATCGTTCTCAAATTCATTCATCAAAACATTTTCTCAAGGTTCGGGATTCCTCGTGCAATAATCTCTGATGGGGGGACCCATTTCACAAATGCTCAGTTTAGGTCACTGATGACCAAATACGGGGTGTCTCACCGAATCTCTACTCCTTACCACCCCCAAACTAATGGTCTAGCTGAGCTGTCTAATCGGGAGATCAAGAAAATCCTGCAAGTCACTGTTCGACCTGACAGGAAGGACTGGTCGTCCCGACTTCCGGAAGCATTGTGGGCCTATAGGACCGCCCACAAGACCCAATTGGGCATGTCTCCCTTTAGACTGGTGTACGGAAAGGCATGCCACATTCCCGTAGAACTGGAGCATAAAGCCTATTGGGCAGTACGGAACTGTAATCTAGATCTTTCCAAGGCTGGGACCCACAGAAAACTCCAAATCAGCGAGATCGATGAATTACGCCTAGACGCGTACGAGAACTCGCAAATCTACAAAGAGCGGGTTAAAGCCTTCCACGACAAACACATCTCGAGAAAGATCTTTCATCCTGGTCAGAAGGTCCTACTCTTTGATGCCCGGCTAAAACTCTTCCCAGGAAAACTGAGATCCAAGTGGGTCGGACCATATTTGGTCCGACAGGTTTTTGGAAATGGAGCAATCGAAATCAGTCCACTCAGCCACGATTCTGAACCTTTCATCGTGAACGGTCAGAGACTCAAGCCGTTCATTGATGTAACTTCTACTAATTTGGCTGAAGCATCTTATATCCTCCATTCCCCTTGAGCTTATTGCGCCCAGCCGATGGCGTAAAACTCAGCGCTTAACGGGAGGCAACCTGTCATTTTCCTAAAAATCCAAAACTTTTTCTGACACCTTTTTGCACTTAAGGTTCACCCTTGTAGACAGCCGACCCCACCTCAGATGCTTGCATCTGGGATTAGAAATCGTCCGCAAAAATTCAACCTGACCCATTCACGCATCCAAATTTCTGTCTTAAGGAATGAACTAAGCTAAATAAAAACCCCCTAGGTTACAATGAGGACATTGCAAATCTTAGGCATGGGGGGGTATGTAAGTGCAAAACTTGTAAGAAGAGGTTTCAAACAAAAAATTCACATATGCTAAAAACACCATAAAAATTAAAAAAATTTCGAAAAAGAATAAGAGGAAAAGAGGAGAAGGAAATTTTGTGAAGAAAAAAAAAAAAAAGAAACAAAAGGAAAAAAAGGAGCACAAAATATAAGAAAAAAGTGATAGTCATTAGTAAGGAACTAAGGAATTAACCTAAGTTCTAGACCTCATTCAAGAAAATAACTGAAAAGTGCACAATGAGATTAGTAAGAACGCAAACCTTAGGCATTCTTGGATAGACTCTTAGTACCCATTAAGATCTAAACATTCCTCAAGAGGTTGAGGAAAATGAAAAGCTGAAGTATTAGGTCTAAGGCTTAGGGAGTATTTGGCCTCGTTAACTAATTTCTGGTTTATGGGACTCAGTAACCTAAGCACCCTAACCTCACACACAGCCTGGTTCAGTAAGCGTAAAAATCAGAATCACGCAGAAGCGTCGCAAAATTCTGAAAAGAACACCTAGAATAGGAGCGGCCGATCAACACAAGTTGATTTGGACGAGTTCCCAGCGCGGAGAGACGGGAAATCCCCTCGAAGATGCGTAACAAAATATCATCTCCTCGGTGCTTGTCTCTTAGGATATTTACATATCCTACTGGGGGCATGTAAGCACTCTGCTGGTTCAGATTCCATGGATGTCATTATCTCGAAGTGTCAATTGCCAGGGTCTGAATTCAGCCACGGAACACCACGGATGGGATTATCTCGAAATCTCAATAGCCAGGGTTCCGGGGGTTGCCATGGGCGGTGCTATCTAAAAGCATCGATCGCCAGGAACCCTTGAGGATTGATGATGGGAGCAAGGAATCTGATACAGACCGTGTTGAAAAGCCAATCCTAGGCTAGAACTAAAAAAAAAAAAAGAGAGAGAAAACTCTCCAAACAAAATAACTTTCTATCTCTCTCTTACAAAACGCACTGCGAACTGAGCCAGGGCTAAAATCATTTCAAGCACGGGTGCTTTAACCACAAAGTCCAATAAACCTTAGGTTAGTTCTTGTGGGCCTTAAAAACCTTTGCTAAGGACTGAGGCTAAGGCTAGACAGATTTGGATCTTGATTGGTACTAGAGTACCTTTTAGGCCTATGGTCAGCATTCTAACCTAATCTGAGCTCAAATGAAAAAGCACTTATCTAAAGCTATTAAGAACTTCATGGTCTAGAACAAGGGTTGAAACCTTAAGTTTTTGCTAAGGGACTAGCAAAAGCTAAGCATGGGGGTATGATGAGAACCTCATCATGAGCCATAACTAGCTCATTTTGACCTAATACAAAGGATAAAAGCTCCTATATAACTCAAGGAAAGGCTTAACTCAGAGAATTCTGAGTTTAAGGAGAAAACAAGTCATAAGGGGTAAAAATGTAATTTTACCAGTATAATCTGCATACAGGGTAATTCAGGGTCTAAATATAGGTCAAAGCAACCTAATAAGAATAAAAGTGGGATAAGATGATCTGGCAAGGGCTACAGCAATTCCAAGGAACTAAATGATAATCTGTAACCCTAAAACAAATCCACTTCAATTCACGAGGTTCAAGGCAAAGCAAAAATGGAATAAACCCTCTAAAATTCATAGAAAAATAATCTCTAAGGTTTAGAACCTTCAATTTGACCTTAGGAACCCATCTTGACCTACATTGAGAACCATACCCAATTAATAACTTAATTTAGGTTTTTACGTAAATTGACCAGTCAAACAAGGTTTAATTTATAAATAAAATTCACCATCAGATTCCTTAGGTCCTAATTAGTCATGTATAAAAACTTGAGCCTAAGAAGAAACCTTCTTGACCAACTTTACACTTTGGTCCTCATATATTTACTTTTTGGCCCTCAACTTTTGAACCCTCGCATTTTGGCCCCTAACTCTCCTTCGTTCTTTGCGTTCAGGTCCTCCCTGCAAAACCTGCCAGCACCATGCTCCGGCGACCTTGCGCGGAGCATGGCGCCGCGCAGGGTGAGGGGGAGGGTCTGGCAAGTAAACCGGGGGTGCCCTGCGTCGTCAACCGTCGCAGGGACACCCCCCTGGTCGCTGTAACCCACCATACCGGCCGTGCGAACGCACGGACGGTATGGGTTTCCATCTCCGGCGTCCTCCGGCGAGGGAGACATGTCGTCTCCCTCCGCCTTCCTCTCTGATTCGGTCCCTATAAATACCCCCGTCGCTCCACCGTTCTTCCCAGCTCGGTCCTGACGGAGAAAGACCCCCACTTCCTCTCTTCCCACTCCGACAGGAAGCCCTCCAGCTCCGGCGGCCTCCCCTCTTCCTCCTCGTCGCTCTGCCGCACTACCAGCTGCAGGGTTGCTCTCCCTCTCTCTTCCCGCGCCACGCCGCACCCAGCTGGTGCCTCTCCGGCCCTCTGCTCGCCGCAGCCCCTTCCCCCGGGCATCTTCTTCTCCGGTGACAGTCGATACGACTGTCTCCCGCTCCGGCCCCTCCTCGTCCTGCTAAGTAGGTAGAACTCCTCCTCTTCCTCCCCTCTTCCTTTTCCTCACTTTAAACATCTACTGTCGCCCTCGATTCCGACCAATCACCCTCACCTTCTCCGCCTCTGGCCATCCTCCGGCGAACCGCTCCCATCACTCCAGCATCCCACACGGCTCGCCGACCTGCACATAATCTCCGCCTCCTCACCCTGATCCATTTCCGCCCCTCCACTTCCCCCAAATCACCCTCTGCAACTCCACCGAACAAACCCATCTCCCGACCCACAGTCCGACCTAGGGCAGCCCTTAGGCTCCGCCCCGCCGCCTGCACACCCCCCGACCACCTTCGCCGTGCCACGGCGAAGGTCCTCCGCATCTCTGATTGGGCCGAGAGGCCGTTTTTCTGTGGGCAGGTACCTACGCTCGTCACCGCCATTGTTGAAGCGAAGCAGCTTCTTCACCTGCTGCCCCAGGTGCGCCACGCCCAGGTTACGCTCCCAGACAGCGCGAGGCGGCTTCGCGAAGTACCAGGCTGCAGTCGAGTCGAAGCTCTCGCGCGAAGCCCCCGCGCTTCGCCTCGACGGCCGCTGCTTCCTCCGCGCAGGCACCGAAATTGGGGTGGGACATTTAGTCCCACCTCGTAACCTTTCAAAGGAGAGCGCCCGCATAAAGGCAAAAAGTGCCTTATGCTCGTTGCCTCCTAAGCACGGGGTGAGGTCCCTCTCACTCACTCGCTCTCTCGACCCGGTCTCGTCCGCGACCACGCCCCGCGGACCTGGCCCGACCCGACTTAGACTGACCTGCACTCCTCGCCCACCACGCACGCCGGTGGGCCTGGACCTGGGCGCGACCCGTACCCGGCTACCCGGCAGCTCTGGGAGAGCTATCCTATGAGCGGATTCTGTGAGAGAGAGACGCGGGGGAGGGTAGAGATAGGTTTTGCCCCTCTCTGATCAAGCTGTGTAAGTGTGCAGGCACAGGTGAAGAAGAACCGTGGAAGAAGACGAAGGCTGAAGGAAGGAGGATCACCGAGTGGCACTGTAGCAGCGGCGGTTTAAGTCGTCTGATTGGAAAATCAGACGACGTCCTGAAGGCAAAGAAGGAGAAGGAAGGCGAGGCAGAGGAGAACACAGAGAGACAAGCAGAAAGAGCTGAAAGAAGGAGAACGCAGAGAGGCCAAGACAAGAACTGAAAGAAGAAGAGCACGAGAAGAAGAAGGTCTGAAGAAAGGAAAAGAAGAAAGGAAAAGAAGAAAGAAAGAAGAAGAAGAAGAACAGGACCGCAAGGGAGAAGAAAAAGAAAGAGACGAGCAGAAACAAGAACTGAAAGAAGAAGAAAAGCATCACTACTGCTGCAGATAAAGCAGAAGAGCCAAGCAGAAGAAGATAGGCAAAGAGAAAAGAAGAGAAGAAGAAAGAAGCCAACAAATTCTCTCTCTCTCTCTCTTTATTTTTTTGTACAAGAAACTTGTATCTCTATAATACAACTTGCTCCCTGAGTTCGACCTCGGGAACTCTTTTATTTCCGAGTAACAAATTGTATTAAACTGGTAATCACCTCTCTATACTATACTACGACGAAATAATAAAACTATAGAGGAAGGTAGCCCACCAGTGCCATATCCTCTTCCAACCATGATATATGCTTAAAGGTGCTTGATGATGTATTCAAGCAATTCTTATCTTTGATAGGGTTTGACGAGCAGATAAAGTTATTTTTTATGTCTTCTTTATTACTTTTATGTTTCTCTTATAAGAGATTTTTTTAATTTTTTTATTTTTTTAGGGTATATCAAATTCTACAACCATTCATGATCCAAAGCAAAGACGTCGTGGTAGGCCTCGTGAGAAAAAATTCAAGAAACCATATGAGGTTTCACTTGTAAAGAGGGAGAAGAAAAAGAATACGATAAATGGTTGCCCATCATCATCTTTGGGGGCTTCAGCATTATAGTTAGCTTTGATTATAGTAGATACGTCAAAAATTTCTTCATTGTAATACATTGGTTTTTTTCATACGCGTTAGTTTCTAGGATATCCCGGTAACAAAAGACTTTGCACCGGTGATCAGAGGGTGTTTTTGGGTTTGCACCAATGATAACATACTTTGCACTGGTGATAACATACTTTACACTCGTGATAAATAGACTTTGCATTGGTGATATCCATTACACCGGTGATTACACAAATCATATAGAAAAAACACAAAAGGAACACATATTAGAGAGTAAAAACACAAATTATATATTTACACAAAAGGAACGTAGTTCCCTTATCAGAAAAAAAAAAAGGAATGTAGTTCATCAAAAATATTTTACAAACTTATATCAAATCTTCCTATGCATTTCTATTAGTTGAAATCATTACTATGTAATATACTCGGAACTTATAAATGTCTTCATTCACTGTGGTTTGAATTGGATCTAACCCACAAAGCAAGTGATCTATCCATCTTATTACGAAGATACCACAGTCATCGGTCGTCATTTCTTATTGTGGTACATTAAGTTTAAATTCTTCTTACCATCCTTCTTTGTCAATAGCAAATCTTTTGTAAGGTTGTTCTTTCATCACTTCAAACTAAAAGAGAAAAATATTTTCCTCTAGTTAGTAAAGTAAAAGTTGAGAAAACCCACCACAAACACTTTGAACTAAATAGCTTTGCACCGATAAATTTGTTCTTGGTTATTTTGCACTGGTGCAAAATGATCTTGCACCAATGCAATCTTACTTTACACCTCAACATTTATGTTTTCCTACTCGAGTCCATGTAAAAAATGATTCTTACTAGTTTGTTGGCATCTCTTTTAGTGTGCTCTGGGTAGTATATCCAATATAACTATCATATTTTGTTATTCTTTTGTCCTCAAGGTCAACAGCCGCAAGTATCCGATGAGCAGCATTCTCAATATTAATTGGTACAATTATCTTTCTCCAAGGACTCAAAGATGCAGTAGCTCTATTAAGGTATGCATTTACTTCTTTTATGTTATTGTATCTTATATAAGCGAAAAAATTTGTGTCAAATGTGAGGGTAGTTGAAAATACCCCTTCATTTAGTATTTTTTCGTTGATGATTTCTACAACAGCATCTATGACTTGCAATTTTGTGACATGTTAGTGAGATAAATTATGACCAATGTATGATATAAATTAGATGTGCTTTTTAACTTGTATGGCTTTCGGTGAATCCACCTATTTGTGACACTTCATGCATATATACTCTTTCAACAAAATATTTCCTTTTTTCTGCATAAATTTTGGTGTTTTATCTTTCTTAGCTCTGTTAATCTTCAAAAAAATGTTCTTTGTGACTCATCAACACACTTGAAGAGAGTTGGATTCAAATTTTTTATTCTCCTAAACATTATTCTCTTCGCTGGAGGCCTTTGTTTTTTTGGCTCTTCTTCCCTCTGATCTTCTTTTCGGTCCTCCTTATTTCCTTCTTTCTATTTTGTACAAAAGAAGGAAAGAAGTATTCTTTTAACTTAAATGCATTGATGTAAAATGTGTTACCACCGATGATAACCTATATTTGCACTGGTGAAAAATGTATTATCACTGGTGATATTTAAGTGAATAGCACCGATATCACTTATCACCGATGATAAGCCATATATCACCGGTGATATTTAAGTGAATAGTACCGATGTCACTTATCAGGGTGATAAATGTGTTATCACCGGTGATATCAGATGTTATAATTGGTAACAACCTATATTTACATCAGTGATATGTAAATAGAACCTCAATTTACTGGTGCTGGTGCTGTTGCTGCTCGTCTCCTTCATGGTAATGGTGGTGGTGCTGCTGTTGCTGGTCTCCTCCATGTTGTTGTTGCCTATCTCCTCCGTGCTGTTGCTGTTGTTGCACGGTTTCATGTTGCTCGTTGGCCTCCATTGTTGTTGCTGCCTCTCTCCTCCAATGCTGCTGCTGCTGCTCCTCTTGGCTCTCAAGCCCCTCTCCATTCCATCATTTTGTTGCTGTTGATGCTGCTGCTACTATTGCTGTTACTCATCCTCTTGCTCCACCATTTCTTCCTCCATTTCTCTCTCCTCTTCATGTTGCTGCTGTTGAGTTTGTTGAGTTTCAAAACTTTAACTATTTTGTGCTTGATGAAGGAAAGCAGTCAAATTTTCCTTTAACTCTTCAATTTGATTCTTCGAAACATCATTTTCCTCATCTCTTCTCTTCAATATTTTATTCAATCTTTTTTATTTTCTTCTTCATTTCCTTTCTTTCTTTTTTCAAGTTGTTCAAGTAGATTTTTCCAACTTTAATCATTTTTTGTTTCTCTTCCTCTCCTTCTGATTTCTTTTTCTCTTCTCCTTCTTTCTCCTCCCGTTCATGCTTTCTCCTTTTTTGTGGAGTTTCTTCTCTCTTCCATCTCCTTTCTCTTTTTTTTTTTTTTTTTTGGGGGATCAACTCCTCCAAATGAATTTTTCCTCAAGTCCTTCTCAGTTGCTTCCCTAATGTTTAGACCCATTACCATTGGGTGATTTGTTAAGGGGAATTAATGGTTGTACCTTTCAGCAACTGTTACTGTCTCATTATTAGTGGGCTCCAAGACATTAAACATCTCAACTGGCCATAGATACAATGTAATGGTACAACCTTTGATATATATTTCTCCTTCTCCTTTTTCTTCGAGCCCTCATGTATATAATCACACTCTAATTCAGCCCAATTGTAATTACTTAGGGACGTTAGATCTTCTACCATGTCAAATAATGAAGTTACAATCGCTTAGTCTTCATATGACCCTAGAGTTACGAGAACCAACATCTTTATTTGTTTCTCTAGTTGGTTTCTCCTTTCTTGATCCTCAAATTTCTTGTGCTTCTTTTTTTCCTTTCCTTCTCGTGTTTTTCATTGTATTCTTGAATCTTGTTAGCTATCTTTCTCACCTTGGACTTCATTGATGTGAAGTTGTCACTCCAAATCTCAAGTTTCTTATTTGCATTTTTCTTTCCATCAATTGTGATGATTTTCTTTCCTTCATCCTTTAATCCAAGTATTCCTTCTATGTGATTTGGAGTGAGAGTCAATGTTAGGTTTCCCAGTTGAAACTCCCTTATTTTTTGCTAGCGTGCATCCACCAATTCAAAAAGGAAGTATTTGTCTTTGTAATTGAGGTACATTTTTCCACCACCAACTAGGATGCCAAAAGGAATCTTTCGAAACTCCTCATTCACGTCTTCTTTAACAGCTTTTCAGGCTTTTCTTATGGTGTAGATCGTACATCTAGAGTCGATCTCATGTTTGCAAAAACAAAAAAAAAGAAGCATTCAACATTGCACGGTTCAAACACATATTGCATCGGTGTAATGCAATTTTGCAAAATTGTATTGCATTAGTGCAATTTAGTTTCTACAAGAATGAAAGTACAAAAACATCGGTACAAAATGATTTATTACTGGTGTAAAATAAGTTTAAAAAAGTGGGAATGTCATTTTGCACCAGTGCAATGTAACTTTGCACTGGTGCAGTAAACTTTTGTACCAGTGCAATTTAGTTTCATCGGTGAAAAATGACTTCACCAACAATGTAAACTAAAAGTTAAAAAAATGAGAATGTCATTTTGCATCGGTGCAAAATGAATTATCACCGATGTAAAATAAAATTTTATAGTAATATTTTTACTTATATGATAATATTAGGTAAATTGAAGAATTATAAAGCATATGTGTAAAATGGGAAATCACTAATACTTTTTCTCATTTTTTGATGAGATATTACTTATCTTAAAGAGATATTATCAAATTACGAGATATCACCACAGTGAAATATCTCTAATGATATTATGCGAAATATCTTCGATGATAAACCCATCATCATTTGCTTTGGAGGTTTTAAAGGCATACTTATATGATACGCTCCTTTTGCTAATCTTGTTGCCTTCTTCCATTGTAGAGTTATCTTGATGTTAAAGGAGCTTCTTCGAGTGAACGTAGGACTTGATGATACTATAGCAATATTCGATATCCGAAGAAGTGAGAACATCATGAAAGGAGGAGTACATTTAGAAGTGAAAGATACAACAAAATAATATATATATATATATATATATATATATATAGAGAGAGAGAGAGAGAGAGAGAGAGAGAGAGAGAGAGAGGGGGGGGGGGGGGGGGGGGGGGGGGTGGTAGATATTTGTAAAATTTTACGTTCGATGCAGGCGCCTCGCATCCAAGGTGTGGCTTTTTCCGTCGCTACGTGCGTTTATAAAAACCCGCATCGAAAAAGAAAAAAAAGAAAAGAAAAAAGAAAAAACAGGAGTAGAGGCAGGCAGCAGTCGGACACCAATAAACCAAAATCCGAACGGAGGAAAAAAACCACCTCTTCTTCCCTTCCCATCCATTTGGACCATTATTCTCCTCCTCTCCTATCCACACACGCTTGGTTGGTTCCGCCATCACCAATCACGGTGTTGCGGTGAGCACCACCACACCACACCACACCACACCACAGTCCATCGCGACCACCACCGATCGATATATGATGACCACCGCCCTCCTCACTCCCTTATGCTCCTCCTCTGTCTCGTCTCCTTCCATACCCACACTCTCCCTTGGCTCAGAAAAGAAACCCAATATCGTCCACCGTGGCCGCAGGACCTCCCTCCTCCTCCTCCTCTCCGTCGCCACCACTCCTCCCCTACATCTCACCCTCGGAGTCCCCCCTTCCCACCCCATCGAAGAATCTACCACCACCACCGACGACAAGAAGGAGGCTGCTGCATCCTCGTCGTACCTGGGAGGCATCGCGAGCACCAAGTCGTGGCTGCAGTACTACGGGGACGGCTTCGCGATCCGCGTCCCTCCCCTCTTCGAGGACATAACGGAGCCGGAGGACAGCAACGCCGGGCTCTCCCTCTACGGCGACAGGGCGAAGCCCCGGACCTTCGCGGCGCGCTTTGCCTCCCCGGACGGCTCCGAGGCGGTGAGCGTGGTGATCCGACCCACGAACCAGCTCAAGATCACCTTCCTGGAGGCGCAGGACATCGCCGACCTCGGCTCCCTCAAGTCCGCCGCCGGGATCTTCGTCCCCGGGGGTGCCACCCTGTACAACGCCCGCACCATCAGGATCAGGGAAGAGGAGGACGTGAGGAGCTATTACTTCTACGAGTTCGGGATAGACGAGCAGCGCGTGGCCCTGATGGCGGGCGTCGGAGCCGGGAAGGCGTTCATCGCGGGAGCGACGGCGCCGCTCTCGAGGTGGGAGGAGGACGGCGTCAATCTGAGGTCCGCCGCGGTGTCGCTCTCGGTCTTGTAGTCTTTGATGAGAGGGATTTATATATATATATATAGAAAAAAGGAGACATTCTTGTTCACTCGCTGCGAAATAAATTGGGAATTGGTTTTAGAGATCTATCTGTTAGGAGAAACTGGTGGGATTGTGCATCGAGTCAACTAATTGGTGGCATAAATATAATTAACAATCAATTTAACATGTAGATGAAGAAAATTCAAGAAGATTGGGGTGGATGCAAGGGGAATACCCAGAAATAGGTTTTGCACGGCGGGGGAGATAGCCCTGAAACAATTCTCCTGGTATTCATTCTCTCCTGCCCTATCCGGTTGCAGAGTTTATTCTGTTGGAGGGCGATTATTATTATTATTATTATTATTATTATTATTATTATTATTATTATTATTGTGAAAAGACAGAGAAGACGATTTGCATTCATCCAGAACCTATTTTTATGTTTATCAATGGGTTACATATGAAGCGATTTTGATGTTTTTTACCTTAATTATTTCATTGTTTCTCCTGATAAAGAGCTCTTTGCGGTACCATATAGCCTTTATTCATCCTTTTCGCTTCAATCCAGACAAGCTGTCACCTCAGGTGATTAGGACTACCTTTGTAGGATATCTTTAGGACTCAAAGAGATACAGATGTTATAAGTCTATTTGTAGGCACCATTACGTCATCGTCGATGTCTCCTTCCTTGATATTCATCCTATGACTCACATATTGTTGCACTTGCACATAAAACTAAGGTTGTTGTTCCTATTCGTACTCTTGCAATGGCCTAGATAACAAATTCAGGATAGTTTATACTTGCCCCTTCCTTCTGAACCTGCTCTTGAGGTAATATCGAAACTTGATGGTAATAACGTTCCTTTTAAGTTTTAATGTATCATGGACTACTAGTGTTCTAACAATTCAGGGAGCCTCCTAACAAGTTAGACCTACTGAGTTATATGATTTCGGAGATGACAACCTGGATAAACTTATTGCCCTACAGAAGTACAACAGGTTGTGTACTATACATCCCATTTCCAAGTATACATTTATGGCTAGCCTATCTCTTCGGTACTGGTTGTTTTATCACCGTTGTCTCTGCTGGGCACATGCCTACTACTTATTAGAATGGAGAATGAAAGATGCACACTGATCTCTTGATGGACCTAAAGCATTGTTGAGCCTTCACTTGATGCTGCTATGATAGGTTACAAATGGGTGTTCACAGTTAAGTACCACCTTGATGAGTCCATGGAAAAGGACAAAGTCTACATGGTGGCCGAAGGATATACTTGGACATATGGGGGTGGACTACTTCAACATCTCTTTGGTAGCACAACTACTCACAATTCAGAAACTCATTTCTATGAAAGTCTACAAGTAGTAACCTCTCGATTTTGAAGCTGTGTATGAAGGTCTACAAATTGTATAAGGTGATCTATGGGTTCAAGTAGAGCCCACATGCATGGCCGTAGAAGATATTGGATGTCATTAAGAAGATTGGCTTCAAGAGATCTTTTGTAAAACACTCCCTATTCATAAATATGATAGACGAAGGAATTGTAGTGATAGCTATGCATGTGAATGACATTATACTTATTAGGAATGATGCATGTGTCATTATGACTACAGAGAAATTTCTAACAAACACTTTATTATAAAGGACTTGGGTCTAGTCCGTTATTTCCTTGGAATGAAGGTAGCTTAGAATACACAAGGAATTATTCTCTTTCAAAGGAAGTATGCGTTACATCTCCTTCAAGAAACTGACATGTCAAGTGCCAAGCCTATTTACATCCCCAAGGATCTAAGTATGCATTTGTGTGAAGATGACTCAAGATAGGTAGATGCCAAGCAATTCAAGTGTTTGGTGGGCAAATTCTTGTATGTCGCAGTCACATGGGTGGACATTGGTCTTGCAATGACAAAGGTGGGCCAATTGATGGATGATCCAAGAAAAGGTATATTAGGATGCAGCTATGATGATTCTTAAGTACTTAAAGTCCACATCAAAGAAGGGTTCACTCTTTATCCATGGCAATTCTTTAGATGTGGTAGCTTGTACAGATATTGATTATGTTGGTTGTTCCAAAGATATTAAGTCTACCACCAGATTCTACACATTTGTTGGGAGCAACCTAGTTACATGGCAAAGCAAGAAGCAAATTATGGTAGCTAGATTGAATGCAGATTCTAAATATCGGGCTATGGTTCAAGCCACTTTTGAGCTTATGTGGATTCATTTCGTTCTTGAAGATCTATTTATTGTCATATTTGGTCTCATGAAGATGAGATGTGATAACAAGGTAATCCTCTTTACTGTTAATAATCCAATCTTCTATGGAAGAACAAAATATGTGTAAGTGGACTATCATTACACTCAAGACATGATCAAGAAGGGATTTTATCTACACTTCATGTGGCCTCTAGAGATTAAACGTTAGATATGTTTTCCATGGTGCTTCTCCATGCTTCTTTCAACCAATGTTGTCCAAGTAAAATATGATAGATATTTATACTCCAATTTGACCAGGGTAGAGGGGAGTGTAAAGAGATAAGCTCTATCTTAGCATACTATTAGGTTTCTCATTTATTTTTTTATCAAGGGTTTGCTTATAATTATTTCGTAGCCTCTGCCTATAAAAAGATGTCTAGTGTTTTCTTTTAAAGAAGAATTTACGGTTCCGTTAACACATAATTAAAAGGTGGAAGTACGCAATTCCTAGTAGGATAAAAACTTTTAACTTTTTAAGGCCTTTTTCCAACATTATCTGAAGCTAGAATTTGAAGACCTAAACAAAGGAATGGAGACCTTATTCCCCATACTTAATGGACCTTGAAATTCACATAACTTTTTAAGTTTATTTTATAGTTTAAAACCTATTACGAAAAGAAGCATATCATTCTTTCAATTATACTAAGTTAGGAATTTGTATTCTTCCTAATAAAATGGAATAAATAAAATAAAGATCATAAAAAATAAAGAAGAAAAATAGCTTAGCAGCATATATATATTACCTGCCACCACTCGGGCTTCGACATTTTACGATCTTTAAAATCTTATGATTGACCAACCAACATCAAAGGATAATGACCTGGTAATAGAGGTCTCAAATTCACTAACAACATCAAAGGATGGCAACTCGACAACGACGCAAATGTATTGAATATTTGATAGGCAGCTAATACATGATCTCGATCCCCTAACTCAATGTGATAAGATATCTAGATTTGGAGCAGAGAGACAACGACTCTAACTTGATAACAAATAGATTAGGGTCTCAACTAGTGTTCCTCCCATTTCATCCGCATCTTGCCTTTCTTTCATTCATAGAAAATAGAGGAGTTTGATTCTTTCATGATTCCATCTTACTACGACTCTGGCAGTGGAATGTTGAGAATTCAAATACAACGATGTGATTTTTTACTCAAGTGAGTTGGCCCACTGGTTACTCTAACTAGACTTAGTATCCTCTGACCTTTCCTAAGGCTATTACACAACTTGGTAGGAATTTCTAAGCTTGGATTTTCCTTTGAGAGTCAATCTAAAGGCATTCCCTAACTTGGTATAAATAAGCTTTAGTAGGAATCAATACAAATTAAATCGAATGCAAAAAGAGATCCAAGGATTTCTTTATTCAGTTTCTTAATCAAATGCAAGGAGGTATTTCAAACAAAGTATGCAAAAGATATATATTTAATAAAACCAAACCTCCTTCAAAAAAATATATCTAATTGGTACAACAAAACCAAGTGCATAAGAAGAAGAAAGAGAAGGGAATTAAACTGTTAAGTGCTTCTCCACTACTAAGATGATCCACTAGTCACTTCCATCACCGATTGCTTCTTCAACTCTATCACAACCGAAGACAACTCCTACAAGGAACTCACCAATGTACTAAATGTCATTCTCCTCTGTGAACTCCTTTAGAATGAGCTAACAAGATGGATTGACCCAATTAAGATAAATCCTAGGACAGAGGTTAATTAAGGGCCAATTATAGTAACTTTAAGGAATGACTATGGCTAGGAAGACTTAAGGGATGACCTAGAGCTTAAGACGACTTGCTAAACAACAACCTTAAAGAATGAGAGAACTTGGGTTTCGGGGTTTCTTGGATCTATAGTTGCCACAGGGAACTAAAGGTATAATCTGGGTTCTAGGCTCGTAAAGGACTTCATAAAGGGGTGGCTCACAATTTTGGTACGAGAGAATGCTAGGGCACAACTTGGGCAAGCTAGGTTATGTCTATGATAAGGCTAAAGGGTAATAGGAACTTTCAAGAAAAAATGGGGATAGAAGAAATAGACAAATGGTTTGGAGGTAGAGAAGCTTGGTTGAGGTTGAAGAAGACAAATGTGCCTCAAAGAGGCTTTCTCTAGGATTACTTGTAGAGGTTCTACACAAGTATTCTCACACCGAAGAGGGTTAAGATTATAGGTTTGAAGAATCAAGGAATAGGAGTTTAATAGGGCTCAAAATACCTCATTGTCCATGCAATTGGAGGCTCTTTTTTGCAATCTGCAAACAGTATGAAAGAGAGCATTGGGAACGTGGATGTGCAAAACATTTGTACCGGAAAGGATCATATGATTTTGGCCAGTAGTATGCATGTACATGCTTAGTGAGGGCACACTAAGGTTAGGCAGGTATATGGCTTTAGTGCAATATCCATGTGTGGCGTCCGCTTTTGGGATATAGATGTGTTTAGTAATGACTACTTTAGGCTAGGACAAGTTTAGAGTACAGAGAATACGGTAAAGGTATACATGCAAACATATTGGAATAACGTATCTCAAGCTCATGTGTAAGAGTTGCACTAAGGCTTTTACCTGCTTCCTTTTGTGTTGACTTTTGGATTGCATGCCAGCTTGGTATCTGTTTTGCGAATTGTGCTTTTTCTTTGTCTAATTGAGGTTGTAGTTGTGGAAGCAAGAGATGATGGAAGAGCTCACTTAAGTAAATGTGAAAAAGAAAAACTTATCCTATCTCTTTCATTCAATATTCAAGCTAATGCCAACTTTCTCTTATATCACCCACCTAAGCTACCATGATTTCAAACTCATGCAATATCTGAATCTCAATGGCAAGATTCTTCTTTTTGGTTATTTTTATATTTTGATTTGAATTCGATATTTAAATTCACAGAAGCGTGGTTGGTAATTAACTAACCTTCATGTAAGTCAACTCATATTTGGTTGATTCGTAAGATCATACACATGATAAGATATAAATATAAACTCTAGTGGCCTTAAAAGGGTATCTACTTAAATAGGATAATCTAGGGCCAAACGTGTAACATCAAACATTTACATCTATGTGAAAGCCCCCTTTATGCAATTATAGGTATGTCAAGCTTCAATAATAGGCATAAGATCAAAAAAAGTTGCATCTACATCAATTCAATATCACATCCTTCTATAGTCTATAGTTACCATTTGCATTACCTCTGAAAAAGTTCTTTGCTTTGGTTACACCAAATTAAAAGTTCTTTTCTACGCGGGCCAGCAATAGGCAGACCCATGACTTCTGTTCCAAACATACAAGCTGCTCCTTAGCGATAGATTTATCAACAGTCATCATTAATTTGAGATACTCATTGATAAAAGTTAAAAAAAGATCAGCTCAAGAGCTTTGAACATCACAGAACCAGCGGAACCTGGTCGAATCTATACTTAAAATTAATTGGATTATATCGAAGAACATCACCAAATAGATCGATTTGCCCAAACTGTAGTCCTTTATGTACGCTCTGGAATCTAATCCATAGGGATCAAACGCATCCATATCTCGTTTATGGCAGGGGGAAGACAAACAACACGCACGAATGTTGTCTCCAAATTATATTTGACAAAGCCATAATTCACATAAAAAAACACAAACTTGGCAAGTAGAAAGGCTCTTTTCTCACGCCAATCTGACATGTAGTTAATTCTAAAGCCCTCTACATATATATATAACTCTAAATCACTCTACATGTATTTTTATGATTTCTACACGATAAGATGTGTAGTACCAAGAATTTCCAACAAGGCATTAGGGTATCTCCAAGCGAGTAATGCATCAACGTATCGAGTTTCTTTCTAACAAGAGCAATAACCAAGGGGAAGAAGAAGAATCACGATCATGATAATATACAACAAAATTAGTGTCAAAGACGAGCGAGCACGTGATAACTGACAGCAAAACCGGCAATCAATTACATTCCTGTTCAGATATCGGAGACTAATCCCTGACTTCACATGATTTTACAGGTCAATGAGAAAAATCAGGTCTACACCTAAAGAACAAGTCTTCAAGGCAGGGAGGGGTGGCTTCACAAGAAGTACGGGACACCAGTCCGCGGCCCCCTCATCTGATTATTCTCCTCTGTTTCTGTAAAGAACTTCACCTCCCGCTCCTACCACAGTGAAAATACAATATAAATTGCCCACAAGGAAATATGCTTGGAAGGAGGGGATCGTATTTGATTAATTTTTCAATCATTTCTGCTCATAATGTAACTAGATTTCTCAAGGGCCTTAGATTATGGAACCATACTCCTATCGTACATGTCCGCAATCAATGAACAAAACTAAGATTCACATTGGCTTGAAATTGAGGAACCTGTTATTAACCACCAACCATTCAAGTAAACATAAAAATGTACATTCCTTGTGATAGGCGTTGATGTCTTTTTGTTTAATTGCTTTATGCCCTTCTTGGGGTCAGTAGTATGTTATCAGCTTGATTGACTTATTAATTAATTACAGAGAGACGGGATGTCAATGAGAAAAGAATAGCATTTTCTTTTTCAAATAAGGGGTATTACATAAATTTCATTAAGGCCATTCAAAACTACTTAAATGCTACAAGAAAATCTATATTTAGGTAAATGACAAAAAAATTTCTTCGTTTACATAAATGCCAATTCATGTATCAATTCCTCTGTCAATGAAAATAAAACCCAGACCATTTGATCAAGCTTTCAGATTCGCATTGGTCCAACTAAGATAACGTCCAGATTTCATCTTAATTGATAGGGAGAACTGATACAGGAGTTGGCATTTGTGTAAATTTTTTTTGCAAAACCTGGCATTTGTGTAAATGGAATTCACTTTTTTATAGCATTTATATAAATATAGTTTTCCATATGAAACTTAAGTACTTTTGAAAGTTCTGATGGCATTTCTATAACACCACTCCCAAAAAAAAAACAGGGAATAGCAAATGAGTTCTTTTTATGGAGATGCTACAAAAAAAAGGAAGAATAATAATTCAGAATATAGGTTCAAAGAATCCTCACCATGCTCTCATTAAAGCTCAATATCGAAGCCACATTACCACATCGGTAACAGTAGTTTGGGGCCGACCACACCTGCCACAAACAAGTGTCCAGATATAAGGTATTTAGAAATGTAAACTGAAGGCACGATATATAGATAAAAACAAGGCACAGGAAACCCCACTGAGAAGAAAGAATAACGAAATGGAAGCACAGTAGAGTCGCTGAGAAGACTCACAGTTACAAGCCCCTTGTCTTGGAACATATATTTAAGACCCTCTTGGACAAGTTGATGAGCCCGGCAAACCAAATCTAGTTTGTTAATATGATTGAACTGCAACAGTACTTATTGCTCAGACATGCAATTATAAAGGAAATTCAGCACAAAATGTATCAATTCAACGGCTCCACTAGAGAGGGAAACTTCATCTTTTACCTCCGAGGTAACCCTAGATCCAAACAGCCACCCAGCACCTCGAGGACTGATTGCCCAAGTATCAATCTCATCAGGGTCACTCCACATTAGATCACAAAAGGGGCCCTCATGAGGGATCTCACAATTCCTCTCAATTACTCTTATCTAATAAACACAATACCATACAGCAAATCCACAAATCTAAATCAGTGATGAAAGAAGTTGAGAGTTACAAACTTCATCAAATATCCAATCCAAAAAAGTTGCACCTCCAAAGAGAACACTCAACAGAATCCATCACTTGGTTATATAGTTAAAAGTTAACAAGCCAGTAAAATGATTCAACCAAAACAAGTGAACTGTGATAAAAATTAGGTAGGGCATTACCTGGTCAATTGTTCGGATGTCAGGAGAAAGACCACCATGAACACAAAGCACCTGGTCATCTCAAAACATGTTATTTCTGTGCAAAAGTTGGTATAGGAAAGGGAGGTTATGTGTAAACAGCTAAAAGAGGAAGGGGACAAAGAAGATGTACCGCTCCATCAATTATTGCTGATAGAGTAAGGTAGTCAAAGACGTCAGTGCAATACCTCCATGCGTTCGCATTCCCATACTTCCTCTGACACTCATCATAAAACCCATATACCTGGAAGAAGATTGTTAAAAGAGCAGATGAGACACATGCAATAAGCACATAAACAAAAATATTTAATATGTATGAATCTTTGAAATGTACTATACCAACTTATCAACAAAATGGCCAAAACATATATGGTCATGCCATGTGGAAGATTTATCATGACATTTTAATTAGAACAGAAACAACAATCAGGCATGGGATAGCCAGCAATAAAATATTTTTGAGAGGGTTCACCAATCAAACTATAAAAAACTTATTAGATACTTTCACTGAAGGACCCCCCACCTCTCTTATTTTAAAGCAAATGTGTTGGACTATTTCATGGATACTTATCCTTGAGTTTGCTTCAGCCAAGAGGCTTTCACATTCACTTCCAACAGGCCCATTTCTAAACCAACCATATATAACATGGAAAAGGGCGATGGAAAGTGGTTAGACATAGGATCCTATCTGTTAGGTTGGCTGTTGCATCTCAGGCAAACTGCCTGAGGTTCGGTGATTAAGGATAAACTTTAACTTGAAGTGTACAGAAATGTTATCGATGATAGACGGAAGAGGGTTCATAGAGGAGGATCCCATATTACATCTCCAAGGAGGACAAAGTTGCAAAGCCCATTGAACTTAGCTCCTAGGTGGACATCAATCTCTATTTTCTGGAAAGGGATATTGAGCTTAATGCCACATGGAAGTGGTTTTAAAAAAGATGTGGACTTGACTTAAATTGCTATTTCTTTGATTCCTCCTTGAATCTTGATGGTATTTTGTGGTTATCCATATGATAACCACCCCAATTCACTACTCAAAAGAAAAGGTTATAGGGCTACAATTACATGGCTGACTCTAAAAAACGTCACTTGGGATGAAATGGAGCGTACAATATGTTCGGCATAAGGTGTCTCACCCTTGAACACGACTCCATTCCTTCCCAACCACATGCCCCACAGGACTGCTAACACCCTCGCCTTCTCTTTCTTTGATTAGACAGTCTTGACCCCACCATGTGTGTTACCCTTCGAAATGAAGACCAAAATCCATCCATGCTATCAGAGACAATCCAATCAATCCCCATCTTCTGCCAAACTTGAGCAACAAAGGGACACCCAAACAATAGGTGCAGAACATCCACATTTGCCCCTTTGTAGAAGGGGCAGCTAAGGTCATCCGTTGTAATCCACTTCGCCCTCCAAGCCTTTGTCACAATTCTTCCTCTCCTCAGGAGCCAAGCAAAAATTCTGACCTTCATCAGACACTCTATCGACCAGAGCAATTTGCAATCCTTCAAAAAGTCAACATCCAATGTCTGCGATGTAGTACGTAGCCTACAAAAAGCCTTAGCCACAATAAACTCCCCCTCGTCCCAACAGTAGGCGTCTCTCTTCTTCCAGTCCCCAACCTTCCAACTTGCACAACATCTGTTGGAACTCTACGCACCTCTGGTCCAACAGCACCCATGAAAAGTGGGGCACCATACCCTATCCCAGTAGCTCCTCATCGTTGCCTCTCGGTCCACAGCTCTCAAGAAAAGGCAAGGGTACCTATCGTAGAGGCCACTACCTTCGTCCTACCAGTTGTCCAACCAAAACCTGAAGGTGTCCCCCTCTCCCACATAGGGTGAAAATAAGGCATGCACCTTCGGAGTATTGCGGCCAATAAAAAAAACATGCATCATGGCCAATAAAAGAACTCTAAATTAAAGAAATTAAAGGTGCTTGTTTACTATTAACTTTAAAGAATATTTAAGAGGAGCATGTGAGCATTGCAGCCAAAGTTACATTAGACCTTCAAAAACAATGGTTTGATGAAGATCAAAATGTCAAAGTACATTAGCTGTACTATTGCAGTTTTGACTTAGCTAGTATGGTGTCTAACAAGCAAGTATAAGCCTCATGTTTGGAATATCATATCAACTGAGGCTTATATTTTGTATATTCAATATTTTGGTTAAGCCCTATTGGTGTTCTCTTGAGGAAGTAGATCATATGTAGACAATTTGTTGTACTTGTTTTCATTCTCCTTTGGACCTCTCAGTAGAGTCTTTTTATGGGAAGGCATTCAGGATGGACTTATATACTCTAGTCTCCAGAGTTCAAACCAAATTACAAAAAGGCAAACCTCGATTATGAAACCAAAGTCATCAAAATCAAATGACAATGAAGCAATGGCCCAATATAGAATTATATACCGAGGAGAAAAAGAACAATGTATGCATTTGTTGGATGTTTTGGTGGACTAAAAAATGAATTAATTTTTCTCTGCATGAGAGAGGGTATGTGCAGTTAGTATCTATATAGAGCCACTAGACCCCATCCACTTCTCTGCATACAGAGCATATCACTTTCCAAATCAAGGTCAGGAATCAATTTCCAAGCATCCCTTTTTCTGTCTTGATAACCCACTGTTTTCCTTTCCTAAAGGCTTGATAGTTTTGGAAGAAAGGTGCTTTAAATCACATATGAACCATATTGTGGGACTATATAATATATAATAAACAAGTGCCACCTAGGGAAAAGGTTTCACTAAGGGGGTATGGGGAACAAGGAAAAACTTTTCAAGAGATCTGCTCCAAAACTTATTGTGAAAGTACCATGTATTATGTACTAAGTTGTTATATGTCGTTCCTTGGTGGATGAGTATGTAATTTTCTCAAAGTCTCTTTTATATAAAAGAGCTTAGGATTTTTCATTAGAGTATATAATATCTCTTTTTTGTTCACATGGTATCAGAGCAACAATCTTAGATCAGAGATCTGATATCCCACCAAATACTCTACCTTCATCACAGTTCTCTTTTTCTTCATGCACCCGACATGATGATTGAAGAATCTGGATTTTTCTTCACCATGAAAGATCTGTTCGCCCCCTTCCTCTTTCTGGGCCATGATCTGGATTAGAACAGATCTAGGTTTGGCCGCCCAGAACTAGTTCAGATCTAATCGCCACTCAGGTCAGATCTGGATTAGATCCGTGATAAATCGATGTGACCAGATCTGGGTTATGTGACTGCATTGGGCGTGAACTGTTGTCACTGGGCATGACCAGATCTGGAATGTTTTATCACTGCTGACTGCATTGGGGCAGTGACCAGAACTATATCAGATCTGGATTTTTCTTCTGGGTCCATGTTGTTGTTGCTTGGGCAAGAACTGTTTGCTACTATGCAGTCAACGCCTAGATCTGTGCATCAAGATCAGATCGTGAGTGCTGCTGCGTTGAGAACTACCACTGCCATCGCCCAGATCTGCTGCAGATCGTGAGATCAGATCTATGTGTTGCTGCCATTGTCAGTTGTTGATCTCATGGGAATGCCAACAATGGGAGAGATCAGTGTCTCCTTTGTGCTCGGGGTCTCCCATATTGTGCTTGAGATCGTCTTCGTTATCGTGCTTAGGATTGTTTCTCGGTATCTGCTCAAGTTACATCTGATCGTGATTGTGGTACTATCAGTCGAAACGTGGGTTGTATGTTCATGGCTACACAAGGTACTGGTATCGCATGTAGCCTTGGCAGTGACTCGGCAAAAGACTGTCTAGTACCCAACCTGAACAGTGGACAATTGACTCAAGGGCATCGATTCATCTTACAGGAGAATCTACACTTCTGAAGACCCCTACAAAGCCTGGTCGTGTGAAGTTGGTGAATAGGTCCCTTTCTCCAATTACTGTAGTTGATGACATACAGGTATCCTCTAGATTGAAGTTCCTATGCATACACTGTGCTCCAAAGTTCCCTATGAACCTCTTGTTCGTGAGCAACATTTACAAAGAACCTCAATGTCGTGTTATATTCGATGATAAGTATTGCTACTTTCAAGATAAGTAGACAAATGAGATCATTGGTGATGGGATCAAGAAGATGGCTTGTATTCTCTCGATATCCTGTCACAATTTGCGGGTGCAATGTCTATCTCAACAAATTCACTATTATGGCATTAGCGACTTGGTCATCCGTCTGTGGGGAAGATGTGTCAGATGTTTCCTGAACTGTCACCCAGTACTACATTTGAATGTGAGACTTGTCAGTTAGGGAAGCATCATCGCAATACTCAAGAGATTAGCACTTTCTTTAGTCATGTACATTGTGACATCTGGGGGTCCATACGTGTCACAAGTGGACATAGATACTTTATAGTGTTTGTCAACGACTACGGTAGATCTATTTGGGTTATCTTGATGAATAATCGCTTGGGGATACTTCAGATTGTGTAGAAATACAAACCAGATATTCTGCATCCATACAGGTGTCCAAGAGTGACAATACACTAGAGTGTATGCAGGCAGATCTTCAAGCCTTCTTTACTAGCAAGCGAACTTTGCATTAGACATCATGTGCACATATGCCACAACAAAATGGAGTCGCAGAGCATAAGCTTCGTTATTGGATATCGTGTAGATGCTCATGATATACATGAAGGTTTTTAAGCAGTTTTGGGAAGATGCAATCCTGGCAGCAACATATCTTATCAATAGGATACCATCTTCCATACTTCAAGGTGGGATCCCTTATCAGTTACTGCACCCTAACATTGACAGACTATTTGCTCTGCCACTTCGCATATTCAGTTGCCCTTACTCTGTCCATGCTTTTGGGGCTTAGAATAAGTTCTCTCCTTAAGTTGTAAAGTGTGTATTTATAGGATATTCTCGTACCCATAAAGGATATAGACGCTACGATCCGATGCATCGAAGGTATATCATGACTATAGATGTAACCTTTTTTTAGAAGGTCCCATTCTTCTCTGAAGAAGGTGTCAGCATTGATCTTGCCCCTCAAAAGACGCAAGTGTATCATAGGGAGCATACCCCGCTATCCACTATGCCAAAGACTACAAAGGATCGTCCAACACAGGGACCACCACCAATTCCTTAGGATGATATGAATGACATGCCTATTGCCCTTCAGAAGTCTAGCAAATCTTGTATGTTGCATCCCATCCCAAATTACACAACTATGACTCATTCGTAGGGTGATGTGCAACACTTCGCCAATGTACTTGCAAGTACCAAATTGCCTAGAGAATATGTTGAAGCCTTGCTAGAGAGATGCAATCGACAATGAGATGCATGCATTGACTACACATGGCACATTGGAGTTGGTTCCTTGTCCTCCTAATGTGACCCTAGTTGATTGCAAATAGGTCTACACCATAATATATTTAGTTGAAGATACTTTGGATTGCTTTAAGGTGCAGTTGGTAGTTAGAAGCTTCACCTAGACATATGGAATCGACTATCTTGACACTTTCTCCCCAGTAGCGCAAGTTTCTTCCGTCTGCATTCTCTTGTCTGTGACAATAAACAACAAATGGCCCTTTTATCAATTGGATATCAAAAATGCCTTCTTGTATAGAAATCTCGTTGAGGTGTACATATGCAACCACTAGGCTATGCAATTGAGGGGGAGTGTGTGTGTAAATTAAAAAAGGCCATCTATGACCTTAAACAAAACTTTGAGCATGGTTTGAGAGGCTAAGTATAAAGGTGCAGAAAATTAGGTTTAGTCAATCCTCATCCGATCAATCTATTTTCATTAAGAAACGTGCTCAAGTGGTGATCATCTCGACAGTATATGTAGACAATATGGTCCTGACCAGCAATGACAAGAGCGGCATACGTTAGACAAAGGAATTCATATGCACAACATTTGTGACAAAGGATCTTGGAGACTTGAGATGCTTTCTTGGGATAAAGGTAGTGAGACAAACATTTAGTCTGTCATTGTCCCAAAGAAAATATACTTTGTAGATTCTAAAGGAGGCAAGACTCTTAATGACCAAGCTATCTGGGGTACCTGGTGAGCCTCAGAAGAAGGCCTACTACTTAACAAGGACCCCCCATTTAAGGATGTCACGCAATATAGAAGTCAGGAAACTTCTTTATCTAACAATAACACGCCTAGGTACTAGCTTTACAGTTAGTCAGGTCAGTCGAGTCAGTCGGTGCATGGAGAAGCCGACCTACAACAATTGACTTGATGTGTTCTATTCTAAGATACTTGAAAGGAAGCCTGTGAAAAGGTCTTCATTACAGAGATAATGGGTCTTTTGATGTGCTTGCATACTTAGATCCAGATAATGTTGGAGCTATTGATGATCAAGGTTTGACATATCGACGATTTATTGATATCGACAGATTAAAGCATATCGATATCATATACTATATCTTTTTTCCATGATATCGGGAATACATTGCCGATATCGAGGAATAGCACCAATATATCTCCAAAAATGAAGAATTGCAATTCAATTTTTCCTTTAAAGTGTTTATATGTGACTAATATGGGGGATATATCAGGCACATATCTTTATTTGCTTGTACAACTCACATGAACATGCATTCTTTCATTTCTTTTCTTCTTCCTTACCCTGTGCAACTCACATGGATACATGATTCGTCACCTTCAAGAGGAACACAAAATGATGATGACGATGATGATGATGATGATGATGTAATGATGGTTGACGAGCCACAGATAGAAAGTAATGGTGGAGATGGGAGATATCATCATCAAGATCCTAGTAGAAAGGATACCCAATATAAATATACGCAAAAATATACAAATATTCATGGAAACCATGTGCCAAGTTCACCTCATGACTATGACGTAGGGACAAGGTATGAATATGCCTTAGGCCATTATATGATGTCCATCGATGATTTAAGTTCATCAGTGGGATCTCTTAATCTGACGACGGAATCAATCTTTGTAGATGGCCCAAGATCATCATCAAGTTACTATGGTAGTTATGGATCTTATTATACCAGCCTCCAATACTAACCGCAAGATGAGGCACAAAGTTCATTTAATTACTTCCTCAGCTACACAAACCCTCCATCTTATTATAGTTCCTCCTATGGGTATGATGGTTGCCACCAAAGTGATTGTACCCAAAGTGATCCTACATTTATAAATTATGACTATAGGATATTCCACGAATATTTGCATCTCAAAGTCATCAACCATTTTCTTATCAACCTTCCCACTCTGCTGCACCACTTCCACCTCAACCACCATGAAGTTCATCGATGAGATAGCGTGAACCTTGTGAATCATCAAGTTCTACACCGAAACGAGGTGATTCCACCAGGTCTACAGATTCAAGAGGACATCGAAATGAGTCTCAGGGTAAATCTAGAACTAGAAGCAGGAGCAGCTTGTTCGACAGTCACATTCGATATCCACGTCTTGGAATACTTCTATATTGCAATAATGAAGACTATCAACGATACATCAATGAATATAATAATCGATACAACTATCTGGCGTAGGAGTCATACTGTGAATATGTTAGAGCGCTATGAATGAAGGAAGATAATCGGAGATGTATCGAGCAAGGTCAAAACTCAACTTGGTATTGATTTGGCAACATTGGCTAGTGCTTCCGTACTTAGTGTGGTCTACTGATACTCTAACACTATTGATATTTCATTTCTTATGAGTAACATTAGTATGAATATTTTTCAATTATTATCATATTATGTACACTTTCTTTTCAATATTTGATTTTGTCGATATGCGACTAGTGTATTTCTATTACGCTTTCATTCAAAATTTATGATTTTCGTCTTCTAAACATTTCTTCATGATGTACTGGTTATTAAAATGTTAATTTCCATCAAATTTGTGACATTTTAGGACATTCTGAGCCTTTTTAAGTGATTTCCCAAAAATTCACCAATATCAGCGATATATCCCCGCTATATCCCTTTTTCGACTTGTCAATACAACATCGATATCGGTATTTAAAGCCTTGTTGATGATAAAAGACCAACTACGAAATATGTGGTCTTTCTTGGTAGGCACCTAATGTCATGGAAAAGCAAAAAACAAGTTTTGGTTGCTAGATCTAGTGCCGAGGCAAAATACCGGGTGATGGCACATGCAACTTATAAGGTTAAGTAGGTAGTGGGTTTCCTAAATGATCTTAGGATGCTCGTGCAGTCACCGATCCCCTTGTACTATGACAACAAGTCGACTACTTATATCACCTCCAATTTTGTGTTTCATGAGAGGACCATGCATATCAAAGTCGACTGTCACGTCGTACGTAATGCAAACATGGAATTATGTCACCTCAGAGATGCAGCTTGCGGACATTCTCACCAAGGCTCTTACCAAGAAGTGACATTTGTTTGTATATGATAAGTTAAAGCTAAAAGATATCTACGCTCCAATTTAAAGGAGAGTGTGAAAATACCATGTCTTATTGACTAAGTTATGTTTTGTTCCTTGGTGGATATGTGTAATATTTCCAAAGTCTCTTTTATATAAAAAAGACTAGGGTTTTTCATTTAGAGTATAGAACATCTCTTTTCCGTTCACACTGATGTTTTAAATAATTAACCAAAATGCTTCGCAAATAATGCACCTACTATCATAGTCATATGTTACTTCAAAATGCAATGATGGGATATAGATACCAAAAGTGTCAACAAGTAGGATATAAATTGTCCAAAAGAATAAAAAATTTATAGCAATTTGAGGCAACGGGCTAGGGTGATAAAGGGGTCATTTCTTAGCATCGCCAATCCAAAAGAAATGCCATAGAGATATAACCGATATTATAAACATAGTGCAACTCGAATGGTAATTTAGCTCCATATGCCAAGTAAAATGTTCATTGCCTGTTAGAAAAGGATTCAAAGTTTTCATTGACAATTTATTGCCACCTACCCAGACCTAAGGTACCAGCAAAATGAACAATTCAAAAGAACCCTTTCACCCCAATCACTTACAAATTTCCTCGTCTAGGAGAAGGGAGAGAATATAACAACAATGCAGAATAGAGGTGATGTAGACAGCTGGATATATAAATTTAATTTATGCTTCAAAGGGTTGTAGAAAAATAAATTAATTCTTTGGCCTAGATATGTTCATTGCCTGTTAGAAAAGGATTCAAAGTTTTCCTTGATAATAAATGTTCACTGCCTGTTAGAAAAGGATTCAAAGTTTTCATTGACAATTTATTGCCACCTACCCAGACCTAAGGTACCAGCAAAATGAACAATTCAAAAGAACCCTTTCACCCCAATCACTTACAAATTTCCTCGTCTAGGAGAAGGGAGAGAATATAACAACAATGCAGAATAGAGGTGATGTAGACAACTGGATATATAAATTTAATTTATGCTTCAAAGGGTTGTAGAAAAATAAATTAATTCTTTGGCCTAGATATATTTGTCCCGACTTAGCACAATAAATATGCAGAACCACACCTTTTGGAAAATATTTCCGATCAAGTTGAAGGCTAATCACAAGACTTGTCTTTTAATATTTCAATCTCTTGTGTGCTGAAGGCAGTGTTGCAAGATTAGTTCCACAAGAACAAACAGGGTAGCACGGAAGCAGCATACAGGGAGTTGAAGGGGGAACACATGGGCTGGCAGTTGGCGGATGGTGAGGAAGAAGAGAACCAATGGCATGGGGGTTGGTGGGGCAGCGATGGCACATGCACATTCATGCGTGGAAAAGGTGGAGTCAACAGTGGCCATGGACACACATGCAGACGGCCCTGGAACAGCGCATGGGATTGCGCACAGCCTTGAGGGCAGCCAATCAGCGAGCTGGGTGTTCTGGCAGTGGGTGGAGGAGAGTCCGGTAAGGGAAGGGCAGAGTGAGAGGTGTACAAGGTGGTGGCATGCAGAGGAGGTTGGAGGTGCAGAGAGCAAAGGAATCAGGTGCTGTAACGGCTGGTGGATGGTCAGGTGGGGTGTATACAGGTGATGGCATTGGTGGTTTGGAGCAGTGGTGGTGAGTTCCAAGAAGAAGATGAGGAAAGGAGAAAGAAGAAAAAAGTGAGGAGTGGAGGTTCACATGCTGCTCAGGGAGGGGTGGGGGGGAGAGTGAGTGAGAGAGATAGATTGGGGGGAAACTTTTTCCTTTTATTCCAACTAGTCAATGTCTTGATTGCCTTCAAAACACCTCTATTTATAGAGGGGAAAGATTACATCAAAAAGTAAAAAAATGAGTGCCAATCCTAAATCACCAGAACTCAAAGAAAGGTAAAAAGACAAGGAAAAATTATGCTGACACCCTCCAAAAAATTTTAAAAAAAACTAAAAATTGCAGAAAAATCCTCAAACTCCTAAATAAATCACATTGCACTGCATCAAGAGGACATACCACACGGTAGATTCATAATGTTAAATTAAAATTAAAACATGAGTAAAATTGAAAATGAAGATAATTTCAGAGTGCGGATAAATATAGCAATCATATCCGAATATGTCAAGCCGAAGGGTGCACGGTGTCTAAATCATGAAATATCTGAAATAACAGCCCAAGATTGTGTCCACCCCCAGAGTCAAACCTGAGAAGGCATTTATCTGATCAACTATGAGAAGCCGCTGCCGACTATGATCACTCAGAGGATGAGATTCATTGCCATTCAGACTTTAAAGCATTTGAATGGAAGACAATGATCATTTTATAAACATTCATGGTAAGAGGCCAGAATAAACAGAAGCAGTTCAGGCTTTCAACTCATCAAAATATTTAAAACTTGTTTTCAAATTATTATCATCAATTTTACATTACCTCCCAAATATTGATTAAGTTCCTAGCCTTCCATAGCTAGAAACTGAATATTTGGCATCTAAAACCTACGGTTCAAGAGCAACATGAAACATTGAAGTTTATTCAATGAAAAATCAAACAAAATCAAATGAGACTGGTTATAGAAACATAAAAGTAAATTTAATCATTGCATTTTTAGTGATTCCTTTCCCAATAAATTATAGCACAACCTATAAACTATTTAACAAAATAATAGGAGAGCTTCCGCCCTCATAGAATTCTCAGTGACTATTACAAATTTACACATGGGCCAAGTTTCCTCTACAAATATGCAACTGAATATCATTGCTTCATACAAAAGGAGTACCAAAGATTAATATACTTTCTCAGTTTAAATTTTCCAAACCCCTATATGCATGTATAGTGCTAATAGTTTTCATGAACAACAATGGCTTAGTACCCAAGTTAAACCAAATTAAGTACTCATGAAAAAGGCATGCTAACAACATTAAAGAATTTATGAAAAAGAACAGCAAAAAGTTTTCGATGTCAAATGTACCTGAGTTAGTTGTCTGCTTTCATGATTTCCACGCAGAAGAGTTATGTTTGCAGGATATCTGTGGTTGCATAAACAATTAAACAAAAGACTACTTCTCAGTCCACCACATAGAGGTCAACATAAAAAAGATCTTTTTAAATTGTTTCTTTCAGACATAATTAAAAAGAACTCCATGCTTTTAAAAGAACAAATACCTTGCTTTGAGAAGCAAAAGAATTGTAAAAACTTCAAGACTGTTATATCCACGATCAACAAAGTCTCCCTGGTAGCAAATTTATTGATATTATCCCTCAGATGATCATCATCAGTGATTGCACAGAGTAAGCATGTCACATGGAAAACTAACCATAAATATATAATTTGTTTCAGGAACATGGCCACCTGTCTGAAAAAGTTTCATTAGATCATGAAATTGCCCATGTATATCTCCGCAAACAGTTACAGGACTATTAACAGGCTGCACATTTGATTCTTCAATCAGAATCTCCTTAACCTGGATTGACATTAACTGGGTTAAACTATAGCAAGGTACATAAGCGAAAAGCATGAGAAAGAGGGTCAAGCACAATAAAGCAGAAGGAAAATCCATCACATTGCCTAATCAAAGCAAAGGTAGAAGTGTACTGCAGTTGCATGAATAATCGCTCGGGGATCACTTCAAAGTTACAGGTTTATTGAGGTGCTTTATGTTCTTCCCTCATCAACGAACAAGTTTCTAGGATTCCATGTGCAATTTAGCTTTAGCAAACTTCCTTTTGTATAGAAACTTAAGTAAGCTAAGATACTTAACTAGGTAGCAGGCATCAAGAATTTAACTGGGCAGTTGGCATCAACTCGTTGCATTATTTATAATAACAAACGTTTCTATAAATGCCAAAAAACAATTTCAGCCGATATTTTCCTTTTCTAAAGAAAGAAAGAAACAAAATTTTATATGCTATATGAACCAGCAACAGCAGTATTCCCTGAAGTCCTTAGTAGTGACCACATAAACCACATAACTCTACCTATGAATTCTCAGCGATCTCCTCAGCCAGAAATATTCCATTTTCTTTTGTTTGAGAGAGAGGTTTTGAAACTAAGTTCGGCAATAGGTACAGCACATGATACTAGTGATTAAAATGCATTGCATAAGCTGTTTCAAAAAAAAATGCATTGCATAATGCAAATCACATCCCACAAGTACGCTAGACCAATGTAAAATGACCCCCTAGCACAGTCAACAAGCTCTGAAGTATCTATATCCTTGGGATGTTCAAGCTCCTAGTGCATATCTTGTCCCCAAAAAAGAATCTAAGCATGCATTTTCGCGTAGTCACCAATTTTTCTCCAATAATTGAAATCACATGAGATGCCAAAAATAAAATAAAAATAATGCTCGAATGTTAAACACCTGAGAAAGATATGCTTAATCTTGGAAAACAAGGATCAAGATTTGAGGAAAAAGACATAGCATATCTACTTAACAGACGCTGAGCTTCCTGAACAAGAAATAATGTCCTCAAGGATCACAACGAAGTTTCACTCATATTTGAGCAATGATAGCATCACATTTAAAATATAGTCTGCTGATTGAAATGAGAGAAAGGATCAAAATCCTAACAAACTTCAATGACATGGTTGAAGATGGTCTTCATATCATGCTAGTATAAAGGATTGCTAATGCCAATTAAATTGAAAAGTATTTTTTTCTGGAAAGGCAAGAGTCCTTGCAATTTTAAAGTCTATTTGGCTAGAGCAATGGAATTCTTTTCAGGGAATTAAGGCCATATGTAGCAAACGCTTCACTTTGTGCTTGCATTTGCCTTTGATGTAGAGATCCTCTTTTTAATTGCTTATGTAAGAGCTTTTACTAATGATTAATGAAAGAAGGACTACTTATTCAGAATAGCCACCCTTTTGCCTCTCCAAAAAAAATTGCATGGCTTTTTTTGTTGGCACAAGGAATTCCCTTCTAACTAGACAAGTAGACACCAGATTAATATCTTTTTAGGGATTTTTACATAAGCACCATCAAAGACTTTTAGTATTACATAAATGCCATGTTAAACTTCATATTTACATATATGACACTAAAACATGCCTCTTTTTGGAAAAATGTCATTGAATTAATGTGAGGTTGACTTTTAGCCACATTCAAATGACCAAAAAGGCTATGGAAGGTAAAAAGATGATGAAGGATCTTTTTTAAGGATTTTAGACATGTTTATAAATGCACTTTAGTCCAATGATGCCAAGTTAAAGGGAACAACAATGTGGACAAGTGGTGAAGTTAAAGAGGTGAAAAGAGCAGCGAGGATGGAGAGGAGCAATGCATTTGGTTTATGATAAAACTTAGAGGAAAAAAAAAAATCCATTTGTTAACATTTTTAGTTAAAAATAGTAGATCAACTTATGACTACTAACCTCCAGTAGTCATCCATTTTTTCCTTCAAAAAAAAAAGAGTAGATCAACTTGATGGAACTTAATTTGAGTGGCATTTTTGTGAAGTTAATCAATTTTATGATGGCATAAATTTAAATACAAAGCTTATGATGGAAATCATGTAATTTCATAAGTTTATGATGGTGTTTATCCAAAAGCCCCTATCTTTTAAATACTAACAACGCTCAAGCACTACATAAATTGGCATTAATAATAATCAACATCCCAAACAATTTCTACCCAATGGGAATTTGATCCTTCAGCTTCACAAACTGTTTTAACAGGATTCAATTTTCTATGCATGTACTCTTGGTCAAATATTTCCTGTACCCAATCATAGAGCCTAATTTCCCACGGCCAATGCTGGCTCAAACTAAAAAATCCCTTTTTTTGAAAGGAAAACTAATAAACCTCTTAACTAGAGCATGAGACATGCCGATTTAAGATGAATGCCTACTTTTTCTCAATAGCCCTGAATTTCATGTGAGCCACAATCAGATTAAAAAAATCTGTCCTAGCTGTCCATTAACTATAATCTTCTTAAGATTTTTCAAGAAAACTACATATCTACAAATTGGAGATGATCTCATGATCACCACATTTATTCCCATATGAGAAAGTTGCTTTAAAAAAAAATACTGGATGGTCACTCAAGATCATTGTTTAAAAAAATGCACCTCGAGGCGCTTGAGGCGTGCGCCTCGAGGCGAGGCGTGGCAAATTAGCCTCGAGGCTTAAGTCTCAGCTCAATTCTGCGAGGCGTGCGCCTCGCTTTGCTAAGGCGTTGAGGCATTGAGGCGTTGGAGAGGCACCACCTTGGGTATGTGAGCAGCCTCAAGCACCTCATCACAACCTCCACCAGCAGACCGACAGC
Source organism: Thalassia testudinum (assembly GCA_037157565.1). Classification (NCBI taxonomy): domain Eukaryota; kingdom Viridiplantae; phylum Streptophyta; class Magnoliopsida; order Alismatales; family Hydrocharitaceae; genus Thalassia; species Thalassia testudinum. Next base: position 83,587,747 of record JAZHRO010000024.1, read on the forward strand.
TCCTGCTCCACCGCATCGCAGCCTCCACCGGCGAGCAGCTCCACGCAGCGCCAACAGCGCAAGCAGCTCCACACAGCGCAGCGCAATGCTACACGCAACAACAGCACAGCAAGTGCTCCAACGCCAGCAGCGCGAGCATGTAGCGGCAACGCTCTACGCAGCGCAGTGCAGTGCAGCGCAGGCTCCACGCAGCGCAGCGGCAGGCTCCAGCACAATGCAGTGCAGCGCAGGTCCACGTAGCGCAGCACAGCGTAGTGCAGCGCAGAGGCAGGCTCCAGCGTCGCTGCAGCTCCAACAGCGCAAGCCCGATCAGTGGTCCAGCTCCTGCGCAGGTCCGAGGCTCCGAGCACCGCTCCAGCTCCAACTCCAACGGCAGTGCTCCACTCTTCAGCAAGACACATTTGAGGTTGAGGTTAGTATGTTGACTATAAGTTTAGGTCATTTCATTTAGGTTTATTTTTCAAGGTTAGGTCATTTAGGTTTATTTGATTACTTATCATTTCATTTTCTATATTTTTTATGCAAATCTTGAGGTTTACGCCTCGCCTCGATGAAGGCAAACTGCCTCAGTACCACCTCGCATTTTTTAAAACCTTGCTCAAGATCAATGACCATCCAAAGTTGTGAGGATACAATTACCACAAGATAGCCCCTTTTGCAGCACAGAAATGGCATTACCTTCAGATTAACTATATTCAACAACAGAAGGTCTCTCCTGTCTGAAGATGAGTCCATTATGCTGCAACCATAAAGCCCAAAAGACCAAAGCATGGTCTCATCCTTGCTCAGATCTAAACTCACACAGGTCCTTGCCCTACTCTTACAGCTATAGAAGAATCCCAAAATGCACTTTCTGAATTCCGCAGAACTGCTAATCCAGTCTACTTAAGCCAGCTCACAAACTTCTCTAGCAAAGAACAAGCACAGGAAACATGTGATGGCAAACCTCCACCTTCAATGCAGAACACAATTATCATGCTCCAAAGGGCGAAAGTTTCTGCCTGTAAGTCTTCCTTCCAAGTAGCCATGCAACAATCTCAACCTTCAAAGGGTACTTTAGCCCTCCACATGAGCGGGAAATCAAATCTCTTGCTGTTGAACTAAATATGCATGGCATTGCATGAGTTAATGACCTCAAGTAATGCAGAACTGCTGAGGATTTGCAACGTGGTAGGCAGAAAGGTTGCGTGCACACTTAAAAGTAGTCATTTTGTGATTCTGTGGCATTTCGAAATGGGCAAGAACATAAAGAAGGAGCCTCATCGTTCCAATCAGCATGTCCGGTTTCTAGAGAATTCCGCAAAGCAAAGCGTTCTACAAATACCAACTTTCTCGCCAGAATTCTTACACTTGGATGTCAAGAACTCCAACTCCCTTCCTTCCTCCGGACGCAAACAATCCAATCATCCATAACAACGTGACCTCACAGACTACCTACCTACCTACAAAAGAAAGCCCTACTTCTGCTGCTGCTGCTGCTGCTACGACACTGTCCATCCATCACAACAGCAACCTCAAACACAAACAAACGGATCGAGGTGGGCATCCAACCATCCGTTTTGTACATCAAAAATAACAGCATGGCAGGAACCCTAGAAATAATAATAATAATAATAATAATAATAATAATAATAATGCTCGGGGGGCGTGGGGGAGGGATTAAAAGGAATAAGGGGTGGGAGAAATGAGGAAAAAGAACACGCACGTATTCGCAGAGGAGCTGGAGCTCATTCTCCATGAGGTGTTGGCCTTCCTTGACTTTGGAGATCCACAGATCCAGATCCATGTGGGGTGTGATGATGATGATGCCCTTCGCTCCTTCGTTATCTCTCTGTTGCGTCGGGAAGAAGCAGCGAAGGATCGATGACTCCGAAGGCGAGAGAGGAGGAGGAGGAGGAGGAGAGGTGCACTCCCCCTTTCGATAAAATTGACACCGCCAATTTTTTCCCTTTGGGTTTTTTTTTTCCGCACTTTGCTTCTCGTTTTCTGCTTCTCTACCCTCTTACTTGCATCTAAGGCAGGCGGAATAGGTTTTTCATTTTTTTTCTCCGTTTTTCATAGGAAGAAAATTTAGCAAGTGCTATAAACATATGACGTTGTTACGTAAATATTTATATATGTGTGTGTGCGCGCGCTTAATTTTCTATAAATAAATTTTATTTAGTTTTAGTTAATATAATTTTTTATTTAATTACAACTAACTCTATTCTAGAGTTTAATATAATGTTATAATTCTTTTTATATAGAAATTTGTGAAATAAACTTTCATCTCCATTGATGAAAATACTAGAAGTTCATCCTTGACAAATCTTTGCTCAACTTCATCAAATGAGAGCTTTGCCGTGTCGACCAAACAAAAGATAAGGAATATCAAGTCTACAAAATTTAAATTTCAAAAGTTGTTCACAACCAAACTTTTCGATTTTCTCAACCACATACACTTATCTTGTATCTTCATAGTCTATATATACTTATGTAATCATCATCATATGTGTATGCAAAAATAAATAAAAGCATTCACCTTCATTTTTTGATATGGTATCGAGCTAGAGTGATTCCCAATGATCCACTCGCCACCTTGCTTTATTCCTCCCTCATCGTCGACAATCGAGCAATCTCGATGAACACTTTCGCACACCACTTCTCCATCTCATTGCATGCAACAAGTTTCTCCTCATCTTGCCACCACGCCCTGTTGTGATTGCTCAATACAATCACACCCAACGATACGAATCCAATATCGACCACGACTCGCATCCAATCATCGTGACTCTTGCCTCTCACCAACCTCCCATCTTCATGTTAACCTGCTGGATGAAGAGCTTAGTCCTCATGTCGAACCCTCTTGTGACTACTGGCCGACACTAACCCCTTGGTGTAGCCATCCCCACACCAACGAACAATGCTCAACACCTCATCTCCGACAGTCTCCATGTTCGTTGGATCTTATCCCTGGCGATCTTCCTCGCGTACCGTGCACCTTCTCACGTGGTGGATGACGCACCAACTACCAAATTGTCACCACTCTCCTTCCTCGTTGCCAATCGCATCTTCCTCGAACGTGCCTTGGAGTCGATCATCCCCACCAGATCTCCTCCCTACAACGCCAACCTCAATGAGCTGTTGCCTTTTCCATGGAAGCACAAATTGGGGAACCCTATTCCTCAATCCCTCCCCATATTAGCCACCTCAAAAATTTACACCACCACTCCCCACATTCCTCTCAGTTTAACCAAAAATCCTTTTTTAGTGAATATTCTCTTGCTACCTCCAATCTTAGTCCTTCACATTCAGTGAATTCCTATCCACCAATACTTGTTCGAAGGAGTAAACCTGCATGGCAGTTTCGACAATTATACAGTCCCTTGCAACAATGATGACTCCACTTCCAGCATCACTTGCACTTCCCACGACAAGTATTCATCATTTCCTATCAATTAAGTTGAAATCTACTAATTGTCTATTTTGAAAGACACATATCACATTGTTATTATGCTCCCATGCGCTACTAGGCATTGCTGATGGCTCTGAGCCATGCCCCATTTCTTCAGCATCTTCTGCATCAATCTCTGCCTAGTTGTCGTCATCAACCACTAAGTCCACTCTACAGGATTGGCTAAAACATGATCAAGTATTACTTAGTTGGCTACTCTCCTCCCTCTCTGAGGAGGTGCTCCCAAATGTCATTGGCCTCAAGCATGCTCGTGATGTCTAGTCTACTCTCCAAGCCACCTATGGAGCCCCATCTCACACGCGACTCTTACAACTTCGAATGCAGTTGCATAATTTCTGCAAAGGTGAGGAATATGTCATAGAGTTTCTTTTAATGGCAAAATATGTCATAGACAAAATAGCTGCATCTAGCCAGATAGTCTTTCCTGCTGACTTCAATGCCATAATTTCTCCAATCTTGGGTCGACTATGGTGACATTGTTGTAGCACTATCGATTTACAGCACAACTATTCTCTACACTAAGCTTCACAATATCCTTCAGAGTCATGAGATACGACTATAGCAAAATATTGTCACTCCTCCATCAATTAATGTAGTTAGTCATTCTTCATCTCAAGGGCATGGCCTCGACTGGAGCCATGGACATGGTTTTCAGCGACAAACTCCTTGTCTTGTCTATAGTGTTTTGGGCCATAGTCCCTATCGTTGTCGGTTCAGACACACTGCCCCAGCCAACATGACACCTCAAGCAAATTATCTGACACCTACACCCCCTTCAACAGGAGACTGGTATGTGGACTAAGGAGCTTCGCATCATGTCATGAATGACATGTCCAACCTGACTCTCGTCAACAACTATAATGGAACATATTCCATTCAGGTGGGAATGGACAAAATATACCTATCACAAATGCTGGTAAGCATAGCCTTCAGTACTAATCTACTTGCTTCCTTTTGAATAATATCTTATGCTCTCCATCATCCTCCAAGTCTCCTGTTTCTGTCTACAAACTTTGTCGCGATAACAAATGCTCCATTGAATTCACTGATGAGTTTTTTCGTTGTTAAGGATTGCCGCATAAGTCAAATTCTTCTATGAGGGATACCTGAGAATGGCCTCTATCGTCTTCCATGTCAATCCTCTCTAGTTGCGCTTGCTTCCTCCCATCTGTTGTCCACAATTTGGCATTAGCGGTTGGGAAATTCCCAATCAACAACAATCAATAAAATCTCAAGTCATCTTAATTTCCATTGTAGCCCAAATTCTTTGAATAAATGTTTTGTGTGTCTCTTGCGTAAAGGTACTCGAATAACTTTACGTGAAACTTGAACAAAAAGTTGTCAACCTCTCAATCTTATTTTTAGCGATGTATGCGACTTGCTCCTTTTTATTCCATTTTTTGTTATCACTATTTTCTTTTATTTCTTGATGAGCATTCCAAATATGTGTGGTTTTCTCCTTTGAAAAACAAATCTAATGTTCTCTATGCCTTTCTTCAATTTCAAAAAATGGTAGAGCACCAATTCGCTCGAAAAACTAAGTCTTTTCAATTTGATGGAAGGGGAGAATTTCAAGCTCTTAAACCTCATTTCCTTCGTGAAGGAATAACATATTGAATGTCAACACCACATACTCATGAACAAAATGAAGCTACTAAGAGAAAAATTCGACACATTGTGGGTACAACACTTACCCTTCTTGCCTACTCATATCACCAAAATATTTCTGGGAATTTGCTATAGAAACTGCAGAATACCTCATCAATCGTTTGCCCACACCACTCTTGTCTCATAAGTCCCCCTATGAAGTACTATTTACCACCCTACCATCGTATCACTTTCTTCGAGTATTTGCTTGTGCGGTATTCCGATTACTATGATCATATAATTCTCACAAATTTTCTTTTTGCTCAGTTAAATGTGTCTTTCTAGACTTTGCTTCCGGCTATATAGGTTACAGGTGCTATGATCCCAAAACAAGATGATTCTATATTGCAAGACATGTTTAGTTTAATGAGGTTGTTTTCCCTTTTGAAGCTGATTCTCTACTAGGACCTCCTTTGGAACCATCAAATGATATATGGCTTGCAGTGCAACTTCCAATGTCTTCTACTCCTCCCAAAGATGAACCTTCAGCATCCCCTTCGGCATAGCGGATGTCTACTCAATCTCCTATACATGATGCCCCTCAACAATAGCTATGGCAACGTAACCCGATCAACTATCGATCTCTTGCTAGTCTCACAAATATACAACAACGTCATCCACTTCTAGTTGCCCTAACTGCACTTGTTGCCCAACCAGTCGAAGCTACCTATTTTTCACAGGCAAACAAGGGAAAATGTTGGTGTGATGCTATGAGTATAGAATATAATGCTCTTCTCAATACAAAATAAGTTACCTACAGCGACGAAGGGTTTGTAATGATGATCTATAAATGTCATTAGAAGTCTTTTTAACATGTTGGTAATGCAACTTTTTTTTACTTTAGTTGTTTCTTATTTTTTGCATCCCTCAACCTCAAAAACAAAAAATGAAAAGATATCAACCTCCACAAATCCTAATCCCCTTGGCACCACCACCCCGACATCAACACCCTTCCCCCTCCCCCCTCCTGCCCAACCCTCGGGCGCTGTCGCTCACCACAACCATTACGAGCCCCAAACTTGTCTTACTTCTCCCCATCTCCCCACCCACTCCTCTCACCCTGTCGCTCAAGCCCGCTCGCCTCACCTAAATCATGCTGATGGTTAGCTCCATCGACGCCCATCGACACTCACCTCAATTGGAGCCTATGATGATCAACTCAATCAAACCTAGATCTATAAAGTCGATGTCTCACAACGAACTCTCAGATGCCCTAATCACCGATCAAGTTTGACCTCGTGTTGCTTCTATCCCTCTCTCTATCGTCACTGCTCTCTGGTCATTCATCTCTATATATCACACTTGACGTATATTGATCACTCAATTAGTTGCTTGATCTCAAATCTTTCTCACTTATCTATCCCTTGATCTCACTTCCTCAATCTACTCATTCTTGATATCACATACTCAGTCAAATCTATTTCCCTTGATCTCCCTCGATGGATCTCTCCCTCGATCCTTCATTTGTTCCTCCAATCAAATATGCAGATCAAATCTGAGCTTAGATCTGTGCTCAATATCTCTCACTCCAACTCTCGATCACAGTCGACTTCTCTTGGTCGCCCGCAAGCTTAATTTAGGTTAGGGTTACACTGTTAGTTTTTTCTTTTATATGGTTGATTTAGGGTTAGAATTAGGTGTTTAACTTATTTCTTAACGTAATTTATGGTCATGATGCAATGGCATATGATTAGAGGTGGATCTCTCATGATGAGGATTTTGCATGGAGTAGATTAAGCTGTCAGTTGCCATTCATCTACTGGTAAGTACTAGATTTGTATGTTTGGAGATGTACAAATCAGCTTTAGAGTAATATTTTAGATTTTCCTTTTCTCTTTCTTTTTTTCATAGCAAAAGTATGTTATTGTTGCTTTTTGGAACTATAATACATATTTTTCCATAAATGTCACAAAATCGAATCTCCATTTGTTGGATACATGCATTCTTACAAGTTCCAGATGAAATTCTTAGCTTATCTTATATGTTGCTTTAATTTTTGTCTTAGCTTACCTTATATGTTATTAGTAAGCTACTTCCTAGTGAAAATATTCAATTAACTTCTTTTAATGGGAGAGATTAACTAAATGCTCTAGTGACAGATCAGACAGATATATATAGTTTCTTGTTGCTTATAATATCATTTCATTATTTTTGTGTGAATAGAGAAAAAATGTTGGTGTTTTTTCTCTACTTCAATTCAATACTTGGTCCATTCAAAGAAGCAGCTCGTGTAGTTGTTACTATGCTAAAGTAGCCTGTGCGGTTGATTTAGCTTTTGGAGTTGTTAACCATGGCTTCCCAAAATATTTAAATTTATTTCAATATGGCTTGTAATTATTTTTAGGTTATACTTGCAAAAACTATATTTGTAATAGCTTCCACTTCAAATGAAGTTCAATCTTTCATTATGGTAGATTTCTCACCTTTCTATTTGCTTGATGATGGACATAAGTTAGCTATATGAGTAGATTATGAATAACATTAGTAGTTAAAGATCTTCTTATAGGTTTTGGAACAAGGTCCTAGTGGTGAGTTTTAGAAGGTTAAGAATGTTGGCGACATTTTTAAGTTGAAGGTACTTTGCCATTTCATTCATGCCAAAGGTTTCTTAATGGAAAGGAAATTTTCTATTAATGAAAATATATAATTTGCATTTGGAATATTAACTACTAACATCCCTCTCTCTATTTGCCTGAAAATACCAAGCTTGGAGTCAACAAAATGATTTTGTTTTTGATCTTATCAACTGAAATATTATTTAAGTTGTCCTAACTCACTATAACAAAAATAGGCTTTAGTGAAAAAGAATATTTGTTGTTAAAAATAATTATTTTGTCTCTAAAATGCTTTAGTGACAATTAAAAACTTTGTCACGCCACTGGTACTGAGAATGTTGTCGCTAAAAGTTTGCGACAAATTTTATTCATTAAATTAACAATGTAGTGTCAAATATAATTGTCACTAAATCATCGTTATAAAAGCCTATAGAGTCAAAATACATTGTCACAATTTTTTCCCTAAAGTGTACCTATAGCTACAATGAAATACGTCGCCAAAATATCTCTATATAACAATTTAGTGTCAAATATAATTGTCACTAAATCGTCGCGATGAAAGCTTATAGAGTCAAACACAATCATTATAATTTTTGTCCCTAAAGCCTCCCAATATCCACTCCTACACCATCAATGCACCACCATTAAACATCCTTGTCCTACATCACCATTAGCAAAAATATACACATCATTTAAGGAAAATATCCATCCATCTATTTATCCAACCAATTTTTTATTTTTTAAAAAATGACTTACTTGCTTGCAAACAAAAAAACCACCCTTTCAATTTTAAGGAACAACATCTAGTTTAAAAAGGAAAAAGGAAAGAGGAAAGATGTTACGATCGTAGTTTCAAGACGTCTTTTAAGACGTCTAGGAGGTGGCCCAGACGTCTGACCAGACGTCTGGAACCCCTTCCAGACGTCTGGGATTTATTTTCTGCGGCAGGATGGATTTCGTCTGCGCGCCTGCCCGCGCAGACCTGCAGATACCTCTTTTACCCTCTCACCTCCACAGGCGCTGCTCTCTCTCTCTCTCCCCCCGCGCGGCTTTAAAAAGCCCCGCCCTCTCCCTCACTCTCATCACCTCCGCTCCTCCTTCTTCTTCCAGCGAGTGCGAGCGCAAGCGAGCGGCGGCGGCGGCGGCCGCGGTGAGTGCGGGAGGAGGTGCTGCGTAAGGGAGGAGGCGCTCGGCAGTGAGGGTGAGCTTGCCAGGGCTGCTAGAGCTGGCCGGAAGGGGAGCAGCAGACGCGGGGTGACGCGGGAGGCCTGCTGCAGCTCGAGCAGCAGGCGGGCGAGGCACGGCGCGGCCGTGCGTCGCGGACGGAGGGCGAGTCGCGCTCTGATTCTGGAAGTTTTTCCAGAATCAGACGTCTGGGATTCCAACCAGACGACGAGGAAGACGTCTGGAGGATTGTCCAGACATCTGGTAAGTAAGTTATTTTTCGTACCTTCTTCCTTTCCTTCGACCGTCCGTACTGAGCACGAGGATGTGTACGCGCAGGTTCTGAGATTCACATCCAATGCGAATCAGACGTCTGGCAGTGGTGCCAGACGACTGGAGGGACTTCCAGACGTCCGGGGTGACCATCGGACGTCTGGGAACTAGGCTAGACGCCCCCGCAGGCTTCTGGACGTCTGAGAAACCACGCAGGACAAGGTACCATCTGATCTCCATTTTTAAGACGTCTGGAAGAAGTTCCAGATGTCTGATTTTGCACTGTTTCGTCGTTTTCGACCCGTTTAGGGCTCGTTCAAAGTCTGTTTTCCGCGTTTCGAGTTGCGTTCTTTTCGAAATTAAATCCTCTACCCGTCTACAATGATTAGACACTGTTTTGAGAAACTCCTTGTGTTTGATCCTTATGATAGGACCCCGTTCCATTGTAGTCTCGGGGGTTGCGGAGGCACGTGGGATTCCTGACCACGCCCCCAGTACTCCTATTGTAATTGGTAGAGTGGCATTTAAGTTTATTAGTATAATCTGTTAAATTATGGAACCATAAATAGAACCTAGGACATTGCATGAATCCTAGGAATGAGAAACTAGAATGAATGGTAGATCCTAGGGTGTTGCATGAATCCTAGGGCTGGAAAACTAGATTGTATGATAGATCCTAGGGCATGGCATGAATCCTAGGATGGAAAAAACTAGTGGAATATATGAATACTGCAGTCTTGGAAAATGTGGAAAGGAAATAATAGCTACCTGTAAATTGGTTTAACAGCTGCTTGTTATGAATAAATGAGCATGATTGAGAATATGGGATGTATGAACGTGAAACTGGAAAGGTGAAACCTGAATGTGTTGAGTTAAAAGAGCTGGAACCCTACGGGGAATTAGGAGTAGAACTCCTGGAAGGTGAATGGAATAGAATTGGGGAAGTGAGCTGGCCCTTGAGTACGGAGTACCAAGGAGAGTGACTATCCCCCTATTTAGTGCAGAGCGGAGCCAGCCGCCCCAGGGACCCAGGGTTAGGTCAGGCCACTTTGTACCGACTTGCTGGCCCTCGTGTATGCAGTACCGAGGAGAGCTACTAGTGTAGGGCGAGTACTAGCTACCCCACGGGCCCCGGGGTTCTGCTAGCTCACCTACACCGACTTGTTAGGCCCACTGGGCAAACCAAGGTAGTCAGGCGAGGGTGCGCGGACTGTGGAGGGGCAAGGCCCCTGTTTGGTTACTGTGGAGGGGTTGGACCCCCTGTTACTGAGAGGGCTCTGCCCTGTACTGGTTCCGTGCTGTGCTTTGGGCGCACCCGTTAACGGAAACAACTGACCGCGTGCCAGTGCGGGTTAGCTACCTGTGCGTTTATTGCGCGTGCCATAGTCACCGTTACGCCTGTCCGTGACCTTGGGGTGGTTGACTGAGAGTAGGATCACCATGGGGGACTCTCCCGGCCAGGAGAGCACCACATGCTACTTCTACTTTTTGGAAAAGACTGCAATCAAGATCGTTCCCACGAGGAATATTCGAGATCAAGTAAAGGATCTAAGAAATAAATGAAATCATGGGACAATTGAAAGACGTAAATAAAGAAAGTAACAGAACATAACAGCTACTGTACACTCTACTGTTTCTTTAGTTTTAGTTGCCACTCTACTCAGCGTTTTGCTAACGTGTTACACTCATTACCTTTCAGGACCAGGTGTTGAGCAGCCAGGGTCAGCGACTGCAGAGGACGCTGGGCCGAGTAGGGTCCAGTAGAGTTACCACTGTTCTCTTGTACCTCTTTTTGTTCCACTATAGTGAGTAGTTCTTGTTACCGTTGTACTTTTCTTTACCTGCAGTTCTTATTATGTTATGAATGTTGTTCTACTGTTGTGGTGGTATATACTGTAGTGGTTTCTTTCCTTACTGCTGTATTTTCTTACTGTTAGTTATATTCATGCTGAATGTGGTTTATTTTACTGCTCTTTTGGTTACTTCCTCGTTGGACTACCAGGTCTTGGGATTAGTAGAGTCGGTCCGGTTCTCGTGTCTCGAAGGGACTCGGGAATCGAGTCGTTACAAAAGAGGAAAAGGAACTCCAAAGAATGAGATTTCTAGAAGCATTAAGAAAAGGAAATCACAGACAGAGCAGGGCATTTGCATGATTTCATTTCAATTTTTTTGTGTCTTTGGCTTTGGTTTCTTAAAAGGAAATATTGATTAGAAGAGATCATGATAGAAGGCCTTGTTTTTACTTAGTTTGTATGAGAGAGAGAGAGAGAGAGAAGGGGACTTCAATCAAAGGTAAGGTAAGATAAGGTAGTATAGCATATATAGGTGCAGTGGTTGTTGTAATTAAGAAGTAGTAGAGTGGAGCAAGAATATGTAATGATAATAATAAGGAAATGAAGGAAAAGAGTAGTAGTAGTAAAGGCTTACAAGGATGCGGGTGGCAAATGAGTGAGAAGGGGCTTTAGAAGAGAGGGAGTAGATGGCTACCACAACAGTAGAGTGCTCTACCTGCCTCAGTGTGCTGTAGAAAGCATGACTACCATATAATTGATTGAGAAGATAATTAATATTGCCAGATTTCCACTATCCTAGTAGCTTCATATAATTGATTGACAAGATAGTTCATGTAGGGAAATACAAAAATGGAATCATTCTAATGACAAATAATCCTACTATAACTTACAAATTTAAGATTAAGCTTCAAAAGCTATGTGCATGAAGTTTGTGAGGATCCTGGTTGAACTTATTGACTATTCTCTCAGAACTTGGTCATATGCTAAACTGAAAAAGGATGACATTTGGTTTGTGGCCTAACAACATCTCCTTTGGAGGAAACTAAAGCAGTCAGTAAACACTGATTCTATTGCAATTTTGCAAGGTAAATTTTGCAGATAGCTAGATAGATAGATATTATTTGTAATGTGAATTAGTATGTTTGGCAAGTACATATTGATAATAGATGATATATAGTCATGGTACTTGTACAAATTTAGGTATTTGTCACAACCTAACCATCAAATAGTGTCAAGTAGCTTATTCTTCTTAGTTGCATGACATAATTTGTTTCTGGGTTTTTATTGTGTAATTTCCTTACAACTATCTCACACTACAATTTGCAAATTTTTCCTTACCAGCAACATTCTAGATCTTACGATTGTCGAGCTTGATATTCTGGAATCCAAGTCAAACTCTTAGATGCAGCAACCTCAGCACATGAAGACCTGTGCAAATCTGTTTTTAGAATTGGGTAGTGAAGTGTATGTTTTAGGTCACGCAATCAATAGTGAACTTATGATTGGGGAAGGACAAATAGTTATTGCTACGGACAATCCAACTAATGGAGTGACATGGCAATTAGGATCAACAAGCTTTGATGTCGATGGTAATCTTGCTTTCATGATCAGAATATACAAATTCTTATTAAAAATTGATTTAGATAGTACACAAATAAAACACCGTAAATAAAACAACTTAATATTTTGATAGTAGACAACAAATTACAATAAAGAAATTGTCCTAATACAAGTACCAGATATCCCTAGATATGGAATTTGATGCTCAATGTTACAAAGAGCTACATGAAAGAATTTCATTTTAGGAGGTTCTTGCCAATGAGCTCTTAACTGAATCAATGCACCACCATGCCTAGAATCTCATTTTAGGAGGGTTACTATAGTTAATGCTGTTAGACATCTTTGATGCATCTTACATATCATATTATCTGAAAAATCCACTCGAGAGCAAGGCAATAGCTGAAAGTCTAATCAGAGTGATAGAGAAGGAGGTAGGGATGGGTGATATGATTTCTTCCTAAAATATACCTATCTTAAGGATTTATGTGACTTTTCTTTATGTATGTATTTATGTATTATAAAGAGAAGAGATGACCATGGGTATAGATGTGTATTATAGCATGTTTTGTAGCTTTACTGCATGCCATCTATGCCAAATGGGTTTAGATAAACCAAGTATAGATGTGTATTCTAGCATGTTTTGTAGCTCTACTGCATGCCATCCATGTTTTATATCCTTTCCTTATCAATCCCTTTAAAAAGGTCTTCTTCTTACTAATCGTATGCTACAAATACTTATATAAGATCCACCTTCTATAATTGATACATGGTTTACCTTGGAAAAAAGATAAATGGTCAAAAAGACACACACACATTTTGTTTTTCTTTCATTTCTTATTGAGATAAAAAAAAAAAGATTCTTAAGGTCAATAAACATCCATTTCATGAAACACTAGTCAGCATCAATTATAACTATTACCATTTCATTCAATGTTGAAGTTTTATATCATTATTATTTCAAAATTATTAGGAATGACTTCGAGATTATTCAACTTCTAGCCACTCTTAATTTGTGTTATTTTAAGTTTATGAAACATGAATAGCACCAGTGGTCTAGTGGTAGAATAGTATCATTCCATGGTACAGACTTGGGTTCGATTCCTGGCTAATGCATCATTTTTGCGTTTCTTGTGAAGATGCCAAATGAATTTAACATTTTTGTGTCAAATCCTAATGGTGATGCACAGGCTATACAAGGATCTCCTCGAACATGTTCTTGAGTGCTTGGATATGGAGAGATATGAAACATTTGAAGATATATAGCAACACTTAAGTAGCAATAATCTTACTACTTACCATTTTTGATGTAGTTTAGTAGAAATAAATAAATCCTTTTACACACTTCTGCATTATGTGAAAGTTGGTTGCTTATGGTTGTTGGTAAGTTACATGCAGATCTAAATGTAAACTACACGTACGATTCTTCTCACATTGATTTATAGTTCATTCTGAAGCATTGTGCAATGTGTTCTTTAGAATTTATGGTTCATTTTGAAGCATCATGAAACGTGTTCTTTATGATTTATAGTTCATTCTGCAGAGACTACCTTTGTTGCTGCAGGTGATAGGTCTATAAACTTTTGACTTGAAATTGTATTTAAAAGATCATATTATACACCTTCTAGAAACTTTTTTGAATTTTTACTTGAATTTTTATCTCCTATGACTAGATTCAATCAACTCATTTTAAAATGAAGAGCCAATGTAAAGGTTGTTTTCGCATGCCTTTGGTGCTAGCTGATGTTGTGATAAAGCTGGATGATTTTGAATAAAGATCATGATAATGCAATTCATTTGGCCTTAATTAATATTTTTGTTTATATCTACAGATTGCAACCCAGTATTTCCTACTTGAACTAGCTGACACACAACTTACACCAAAACACTTTGGCCATGTCATCTATTTGCAGGCATGTCATATACTGGAAGATGCAAATCTGTTTGAATGTTCTATTATTTTGGAATTATAATTAGTTGATATATGAATTCTTATATTTCAATGATGTTGTGAATGCTTGGGGACAAATCAGATTCCTTGATATTACTTTTATGGAAGGTCTTCTTTCGATTAGGATGATGCATTTTGTATTATTGCAATCCCTCATTTTGCATTATCTATGAATGACTCATTTTTAATTGACTTTAGGTTAAAGAATATTCCTATTTAATATAATGAACTTTCCTGTAAATCACAAATGATGCTCTTGTTGAGATATTGCTTTATTGATTTACTCATCTGGTTTGTTTTTGTTTAACATTTGTTATTTTTAACTTCTCCATTGTTGGTCCCCATCCTGATTGAGAAAGGAGGGAAAGCAACTAATTTGTTGTATATTTTTGATATTATTTTTATGTTTTCTATGTGATTATCATATTATAAAATTATGCGCAATTAGTTCATTGCATCAAATCTAGAATCTAATGTATCATACTTTTATTTTGTGAAATGTTTGTATCTACGCTGACGGATATAGCGAAAAATACTTATGTTGGTGTACATTTTAGAAAAACTATGACCCAGCTTTACCGACAACTTTATTCGTCGCTATATTAAACAATTATTGGTGGATGTACACGACAAGAATGTTTTATACCAACGGACATTATTACTTTCACCAACATATAAAAACGTTGCTATTTTTACAATAATCAAGACGCCATGTCCTCATCAGGTTGGTCGTCGTTATAACTTGTGGTACAAAACCGTCGGTGTACCTACAGTGATGCGTTTTAAGAAGACACCAAGTTTGACCGTCGAAATAGGTTCCAAGATCTACAACGACGATATTTTCGATCTATACCGACGGTTACTGACCGTCAGTGTAGGTGAAAATTGTTGTTGTGTCTTAACAATGGTACGTTAGGGAGTATACGATCTCTGTGGCTACCCTTTGGTTTACGAGTTTTGATAACTTAAGTATCCACCCCCCACACACTGCGGTTTGGTTTAGTGTGCTTAATAAAGACAAAACTACAAAAAAATTCTTCTTTTGAAAAATGGCTCTCTCAAGGATTTGACTTAGGAGAGGATCGAAAACATAAGTTGATTGGAAGAGATCCCACTGCATGAAAGGAATATATGCTCCCCTTGAGGATGCGATGTAAACATGTCACCCCCTCGATGCTTGTCTCTTAGGAAATTTAAATATCTTATCAAGGGCATGTAAGCGCATTGCGAGGTTTAAGTGCCATGGGCGACATTATCATGAAATGTTGATTGCCAAGGCCTAGATTAGCTTAAGAATGCCATGGCAGCACTATCAGGAAGTGTCAATTGCCATGGGTTCTTAGGGTTGCCATGGGTGATAATATCACGAAGTGTCAATTGCAAAAGACCCTTCGAGGATTGGTGATAGGAACGAGGAATCCGATATAGACTATGTTGAGAGCTAATTCGAGATAAAATTTAGAGGAATCACAAAAAAAACTTACAAAAGGAAAAATCACAAAACCATCTTCCTCTCTCTTTAATACACATGCAAGCTAAATAAAGACCACTTGCACACATGCATGGATGCGTTAACTTCTAAGGTCAATAAACCCTTGGGTAGGTTTGGGGGCCGAAGAAACTTCTGTTGGCGGGCCAAAATTGCGACTAATCTGAATCCAATAGGATGAAGAGGTCTTTATTTTGGTCGATACTAGAGAACCTCTGAGTTTGCATCTTGAGATTTTGAGCTTATTCCTTGAGGTCGGGATTGATTAGATGAGAGCAACTTGACTTTTGCATCCTAGCTTAAAGGACTATACTCATGATCAAAATGATTTTCTCGAGACTAGAAAACTTAAGCATAAGGGCATTTGATGAATCCACCTCAGTGGACTATTATTAAGCCTAAGTTAGTTAGTCTTTGCATTTTAGGTATATTAATATTCAAGTTGGGTTATGAAATAAATAATGCATTAGAATCTAAATTACATACATTCTCCTGCAGTTTATCTTCTGTTAGTACTTAAATAATTTCGTGTATTTCTTTTATTTTACTGGAGCCTAAATAGTGGGTGCATCATGCCCACCATCCTGTATATATAAATTCCTACCTTAATCATACTTACATTAGCTGTAGGATTACTTGAAAACCACCTTGGGGACTACCCCTTTTATTCTCTCCAACTCACCTTTTCTCTCTCTTCTAATGCACATAGACCAATTTCCAGTTCATGGGTGCTGCACACAACCAACCCCATCAAATTCCCCAATCTGCATATAGCCAATTTCCCAACCATCTTAAGAGCAAGACCATTCTCTCCTGATATTTTTCCCATGCACGAGATACCCCATTCCCCGTTTTTTTCCCATCAACACATACTCATTTTTTCAAGCACTATCGCAACCCACCTCACTCCATTTTGCATCCTCATAGTGCACACACCTAGCCAATTCCATTCCCAACGCACCGATAGCTATTCCCAATTTCCAATTACTTGCGCGACCTCACCTCATCTATCTCTACCCATTTTTTTCTTTCTCACTCTGGATATTCCCATCCGTAGGACCCCCTTCCTCACTCAACAATTACTAATGTTGCCCATTCTCATTTGTATGTGCGACCCTCCCATTCACCCTATTACGCGTGAGGTGATGGTAACACCATTATTTTCCTTTTCTATCTCAAATTGACTAATTTCCAAGGCTAAATTCACTTAATTAATTATTAAAAGGATATAATACAATCTTGGCCTAATTAAGAAGAATGAATGAAAATTGGGTTAATTCTCCTGTTTTAACAGAAGAATACAAGTGCAGAGTATCCGAGGGGTAAACTTACGCCTAATTGAAGTCAATTGAGCTTAAAGTTCAAATAAGTGGCTTGCGTGAACTGACTTAGGGTTTTTCTGAAAATTGAAAGTCAATTTATATTTAAAAACCCCAATTTTAGTCTTACTGAAACTAAAGGGGTTTTGATTGAAATAAATGTAATCTAAACCTTCTAAAATCATTGAAAAATATTTTATAAGGTTTAGAACTTTTAATTTGACAAAAAGGACCTATTTTGACCTAAAACAAAGACCTAGGTGGGTATTCATTACAATTTGGGTTAAATTGTAAATTTACTAAGCAAACTTCATCAAAACCAAAAATTGAAGTCACCTTTAGATTTCTTAGGTCCAAATTATGTTACCCTAAAAGGTTGAGAACATTTGGAGTTCATCTTCTTAGACTTTGTAATTTGCTCCCCTAATCTTTAATTCTTTCAAAAACACCCCTATGTTTCCAAAAAACCTTGCAAGATGGTCCCTACGACCATCTTCCTCAAGCCCACCTTCTCCTTCAGGCAGCAGTTCATCCTGTGATCTTCGACATGACTTCAAGGATCAATATCTCCCCGATTCTTTGACAAAATCCCACGAAATTTGGTGGGAAAATTCCTCAATCATATCTCCTCCAAATCGAGCCATTTCCAGCTCCGATTTCCATCTGTGGAGGGTGCGAATCATGGCCGAAGTTGCCATCGGAGTTCACATGCAACCACCTCATCATCGGTCGCAAATTGGCCTCAATCGCCGCGGCCACATGCCTAAAAAGTGAGGTTGTGCCCTCGCGAGTTTCCTTGTCAAGTTTTGGCGTGTCAACAGCCCTCTCTACTTCCCCAACATCGCCATTAACACCGGCCGAGGAGCTATCCCTCCTTCATCATCACACCTCGTCACCAACCGAGGTAGCAACTATCTTCCCCACTTCTTTGCCGACCTTCCTGCCAACGAAGCTAGCTCTTCAATCTCCTCCTCACTCCACAATCCCTTACTGGAGTCTTCATCTCCACCAAGTCCAGCCGGCCAACGTCGGGCGTCTTCCACCTCCCTTGTCACCTCATAGGTATCGTGTCATATTCCCATCCCTCTATAGCGTAGATTAAACTCCTTAGAATTAGGAATCAACACCTACACATCCACCCCCATCGTCATCTTCCTCATGGTTGGTGGATGCTCTGGCAACTGCCAAATGCCACACCCACACCTCCTTGCATGACGCCGACAACCTTTGAAGCTCCGCGACACCACCACGAGCGAAAGCCCTCAATTTATTGAGGGTCTTGACATCCTCAATGATCCACCAGACTCCCCTCGACGTTGTCGTCTTCTCCGAGTCCGACGACCATTCACCGAGCCCCTTGCACCAAATCAACACCACCAACACCTTCACCGAGTTCCGGCGAAGCTACTTGACTACTTGCCTGAGACCGAGGCCTCCTCTTCTATCCAGCCAACCACCGACAGAACCACCATCCTCCACGCTATCATTCACTGTCCACGACCGCCCTTGAGCTCTCAAACTCTGCGAGAAGCTTCGTGGCACCTTACGAAGCAACTTGCAACCCTTGGCCAGGAGCTCCATCCTCTAAAACCCGTTGGCTGACCATCCCCTGCAACTCTCCTTCACACAAGAAGAGTTTCTTCTAAAGCTACTGGTAGGGGCTTGATAGGTCCACTTTAGTGGACTAAATTAGAGCCTAAGTGTATTATCATTGAACTAAGAATTAAGGTTTCGAGCATACATTATTGAGAAAAATCAATTATGCTCGTGTGTTGGGCATGCATGCAATTGTATGGAATTTCAATTCTTAAATACATTATTTGAGATTATTTTTGGAAATATTTGGCATGAAATAAAAATAAGAAACTGGCAAATGAGATCACGTGGATAACATTCTTGTTCCTTGTTTGCTTCCCTCTTTTTGTTCCCTTTAATCACATGCACACACATGTTTCCTTATTCTCTCTCTCTCCCTTAATTCTCTCCTCTCTATTTGGTAACATAAAATGACTACTCTCTTTGACTCCTTCCTTCTCTGACTCTCTCTCCTTATATAACATGCAGGGATGGGTCCCCTAGAGAGAACTATCTCCCCTCCAATAGGGACGGCCCTCTCCAAATCTCTCCCTCTCCAATAGGAGGAGGCAACTCCTCCATCGTCGATGCCACGACCACCACTGCGTCTCGCCCACGACAACAATCACCACCGTGTCTCGCCCATCATATTCCCATCACCGCAATCGGAGGTAATAGCACTAACATCCGCAACCGCGACGACTCGTCATCAACTACGTTTGCCTCAACAACACGACACCGCCACCACATCCGCATCCGTGACCACGACTGCGTCTCTAACGGATCACCACTGTGCTCCACCTCTTCCTCGAATGTGTACCCATGGCCCCTTTTAAGATGTCCGGGAAGGTCCCCAAACGTCCAGAGACCAACATCACCAGCCACTGCGCGCTCCCCCTCACGTGCGCAACCCCCTCCTTCCTCCTGCCTGCTCCACCATCAAGAAGAACTTGCTCGACCACCCACCAGCACACCCCCCTCACGCCCACGCACGTACCACTAGTGCCCGCAACACCCTCGCGTGCAACACCACCCTTCAACCTTGCACCCATCGCAGTCGCGTACCCCCTCAAGCGCGCGCAACAGGACAACCCCTCGAGCAGCAACAACATCCTCGCCCTCGCACCATACTAGTGCACGTGCATGCCTGAGCTGCCGCCCTCCTCCTCTTCCTTTTCTTCTTCTTCTTCCTCCTCTCTGCCAACCGAAAGCACCCAAAGCTACCAAAACGTAGCCATCGACTTCGGCAACGAAGCTTCGTGTCGGGAACTCCATCGGACTCGTCTCGACCTCCCGAGCACAACCACATCCTCCAACGGACCGATTGGCCACCGTCTTGCTAGCCAGAGAACCTCACCACCAGCGATGTCCTTCCTGCCGATCGGCCACCTCTGACCACCATTGTCGATGCCGTCACCGGCCACACGAAGCGTCGTCACGGCCAACCTCCTCCGAGCTCCACACACTCGACCATGACCTCCTCTTCACGCACACATGAGAGGAAGATTTCCTCTATTTTGGGTTTGATTTTAATTTACATTTGCATGCCATTAGTGAAATATGGGATTTTTTATTTTTGGATTATTATATTTAAATGAATTTGCAATGGTGCACTTACGTTTCTTGTATTAGCTTGACTCATGTTATGTGCATCATTTCACATTGGATTTAGATTCAGATTTGCACAAGTCCTCGTCAGCACATGTGCGATTGGAAATTATATGAAGTGTCACTACTGATCACATATTTATTGAATATTTTATTGAGGAAAAATTGCACACATAACCTTACATTCTTAAATTATTATGTCTTCTTTTCGTTGCATTTCACATCAAAATTGAGCGCGGATCTCGCACTCGATTGGACGAATAAAAGGGAAAAATTTTCATGGATTTATTGCATATGTTCCTCCTTGTGGATACGACCGAACTCTTTGTGGTTAGTTTTATTGAAATATTTTTGTTCGGGATTTTCCACCACGATCTCCACATTACAACGACATATTTTCTAACATATCATCTTGTTTATCATCTTGACGTTCTCCAACCAACTTGATTGGGTCCTCTTCTGATCTGTTTATCATCTCTTCTGATCCATTTATATCTGAACCCGGTTCTCCATCTTCTGATTCTATGGAGAACCTAGGTCAGGAAGAAAGAGGTGACATTCAATAGCTTCAAGACCAATTGCAAACTCTTATTGATCTTATTAATGCACTGTCCAACCCTTGGCGGCATCCATAGTTGCAGGATCACTATAATCTCGCATACGTTCCAATTGAGCCCAGGGTGCGTATTCCTACTAGGGGACCTGATACTGAGCTAAAACCAAATATAATTAGCTTGATCTCCCATTTTCATGGATTGGGTTCTGATGACCCTTTCCAACATATCCAGGAATTGAAACATTTGGCCAAGATTCTTGGGCCAAATGTCCAGAGCCGAAACACCCTGCTGATGAGAGCCTCATCATGAAACCTAACTAGCACAATCTAACCTAGATATTCGAGAAAAAGCTCCTACATAACTCATAGAAAGGCTTGACTCAGAGAATTCTGAGTTTAAGAAGAAAACAAGTCATAAGGGGTAAAAATGCAATTTCACCAACACAATCTGTAAACAGGGTAACTCAGGGTCCAAACATAGGTTAAACTAACCTAATAAGAAGGAAAGTGCGATGATTTGATCCAACAAGGGCTACAACAACTCCAATGAATTAAATGACATTCTGTAACCCTAAAACAAACCCACTTCAATTCACGAGGTTTGAGGCAGATTAAAAATTGACTAAACCCTCTAAAATTCATAGAAAAATAATCTCTAGGGTTTAGAACCTTCAATTTGGCCTTGGGAATCCATTTTGACCTACATCGAGAATCATGCCCAATTAATGATTTAATTTGGATTTTTACGTAAATTGGCCGGTCAAACAAGGTCTGAACTAGAAATAAAATTCACCATTAGAATCCTTAGGTCCCATTTAGTCATGCATAAAAACTTGAACCTAAGATGAGACCTTCTTAACCGACTTTGCATTTTGGTCCTCTTGTATTACCTTTTGACCCTCAACTTTCGAAACCCTTGCATTTTAGCCCCTATATTCTTCGTCATTCTTTGCATATAGGTCCCTCCTGCAAATCTCTGAGCAGCGCCATGCTCCGGCGACTTTGCGCGGAGCATGGCGCCGCGTAGGGTGAGGGAGGCCACCTGCAAGTTGAACCGGGTGTGCCCCACGACGTCTGCTGTCGCAGGGACACCGCCATGACGTTTGCCCTCGCCCACACCTTCCGTACGAACGTGCGGAAGGTATGGGTCGCAATTCCGACCACTCTCCGGCGAGGGAGGCACGTCGCCTCCCTGCGCCCACCCCTCCGCCTCTGCCTTTATAAGGACCAGCGTCACCAGCCGATGGGGGCAGCTCGGTCCTAACGGAGAAAAACCCCCACCTTTCCTCTCTTCCCACTCCGGCAGAAACCCACCAGCTCCGGCGACTCCTCCTCCTCCGTCTCGTCGCTCTGTTTCAATACCAGCAGTAGAGCCACCTTCGCCCGCTCTTCCCGCGTCGCGCCGTACCTAGCGCGCGCCCTCCAGCTCTCTTAGTCGCCGCCACCCTCCCCCTCTAGGTATTTCTTCTCCGACGACAGTCGATACGACTGCCACCCTGCTCTGGCCCCTTCGTCCCTGTAATTAGGTCAGAACTATTCCCCATCTCCCCCTCTTTCTTTTCCTCACTGTCTTTCATTCAATTAACCCTCGACCGCTCCTATCCACCGTCACCTTCCTCGTCTCCGGCCACCCTCCCGCGAGACGCTCCCATCGTTCCGCAGCCCCACACGCCTCGCCGACCCTCACAGATCCTCTGCTTCATCACGCTGAACAACCTCCACCCACCCACTGCCGCTCCACACCCCCACCACACTCCCCCGATCAGACCCATTTTTCCGGTCGCTGTCCGACCTAGCCCCGCCGCCAGACGTCGCCCCACGACCTGCTGCACCCTGCACCACCTTCGCCGTGCCACGGCGAAGGTCCCCCGCTAATCTGATTAAGCCGAGAGGCCCTTTTCGTGTCTGGCAGGTTCGACGCCCGGCCGCCATTGACGTTGCATTGAAGCAGCTCCACGCGCACTCCAGGCTTCAGAACCCGAGGGCTCTAGCTGCTGCGAAGTCGGGAGGGTAGTGCGAAGGCAGCTAACCCAGCAATCAAAGCGAACAGAGCCTGCAGCTGAGGAAGCGAAGCTGCGGTCTGCTGCGGGCGCACGCGAAAAGAGCGCAGAAAATAGTCCCACATCGTGAGTTTACCAAACCCCGCAGCAGTATAAATTGTTTTTGTGTTTTCTACTGGTCGCCTCCGAAAGCACTGGGGTGAGGTCCCGCACCTACTCACCCACTCGGTCCACAAGCTCAACACGCGGATCCGGCGGACCCAACCCGACACTACCTGCGCACTCCTCGCGTACCAAACACGCCGGTACGCCTGGTCACGGGCACGAAACCCAGCCCGATTACCCACGGCTCTGGGAGAGCGTCCTGTGAGTGGTTTACAGAGAGAGAGAGACGTGCGGGTAGAGGGACAGGGTAGGTTTTGCTCTTTGTGCAGGGACAAGGTGCGAGAGAAGAAGACCAAGGAAGAAGGAAGAAAGAGAAGGCCAAGGAAGAAGGAAGAAGAAGACCGCAGGAAGAAGAAGGAAGAAGGAGAAGACTGCAGGAAGAAGAAGGAGAAGCACAAAGGAAGCACTGTAGCAGACACCACTTAAGCCGTCTGACTGAGAAATCAGACGACGGATGTAGCTTTGCAGACAAAGCAAAGAAGAGGAAAAAGAAAAGAAAAGGTGCCGCAGTTGAAAGAAAAGAGAAGAAGGAAGAAAGAAGAAAGAAAGAAGGCAAAGAAGAGAAGAAGAAGAACTGAAGAAGATCAAGAACTGTGAAGAAGAGAAGAAAAAGAAGACAAGCAAAGAGAGAGAGAAGAGAAGAAAAAGCCAAGAAACAAAATCTACTTCTCCCTCTCTCTCTCTCTCTTATTTTTGTAATAAAGAAGCATTGTACTTCTAGAATTCTAGTAGCTCCCTGAGTTCGACCTCGGAAGAAAAACATTTCTGAGTAAAATTGTAATAGTGGCAATGACGGCAAACCGTAGCTAATTTATCTATACCACAACGACATTACTATAATAAGAACAAACAAAAGACTGGCTAAGCTTCGGTGTCATCATTAGACACTATTTTTGGCGCCGTTGCCAGGGAGCAATGGCTATTCTAGAAGCTTTGAATTTCTTTTAAGAGATTGCTAATCTTTTTCTCTCTCTTATGTGCAGGTACAGGAAAAATTAGGGCACAGCCGCACCACAGCCACTCCAAGGACAGGTAACTTCTATCCTCTCACTATTAAACCCTAAATCTTAAAGAGGAAGAAAAAGAAAGAAAATATATATATATATAGGTCTAACCTGTCTTTCATACTTAGTAACAGCTGCATGTTCTCAAAACTACTATTCCTACACACAGTACTAAGGGTAATTAAGGGCTAACACCTTCTTGCCTGAGCCCTAATTACCAAATAAGGAGTTAACTGGACCAAGTAGAGCCAACATAAGATTCAACATTAGGGATTTTAGAGACACACTTAAGCAAGAATTGGGAAATCCCAAAAAGAGTGTGCCCAAGCCATTGGTTGAAAATATACCTATTCAGAAAAATCCTAAACAATTAGCTCTCTAAAAACACTTGAACCCTAAAAGACAAGACCTAATAAGTTCTCAAAGGAATCAATAGGTGAAGTTGACCCCTTAGGGTCAACCAACCTTCAACTTAGGCCACTCTTTGCACTAAAAAGGCTAAAGTTCAAGTGAAAACCTAAGCACTTTGATCTTAACTAAAAATTGGTAGACTTAAGAGGTCAAGATCCCCATTCTGGTCTACCTGGAATCTTAGTGACAAGAGAGGTCGGGTGGGGGAAACCCTGTAACCCGCGGGGACGCTCTACCGTGTAGGAGTCTTCGCGGGACTCACCCTCTCTGGCTGCCCAGGTAATTCTCAGGTGGACGATCTTTCTAATCAAGGGGTCTATCTGCCACGCACCTCTGTAGTCACCTAACAAGTTTTTGGGTGTCTTGATTGGGTTCAGCACCTTCTAAACTCATCTATTCCAACAGTGCATGAACGGTAGGAGGTCCTTAAGACCACCCTTAAGATCTCCTTTAGGAATTCACTCTCGTCAAGGCCAAGCCTCGATGCCCGTGTTTGCACAGTAGCCCTACTCCATCATTCTCTCATCTGATTCGGAATCAAGCTCTTCTTCTTCCCCCATCATGGCTCAGCCAGTTGAGGAAGAAACCAATCTGGAGCACCAGCTCCAGCGACTCAATGACCTCTTCCAAAACTTTGTGCACCCACCGCAGCGTCCTATGATGCGGGACCATTATAATCCTGCTGCAGTGGCCATTGAGCCTCGAGTCAGAATCCCAACTGGAGGACCTGATTCCGAATTGAAGCCCAATATGATTCATGCTATGCCTAAATTCCATGGGCTTAATTCCGAAGATCCCTTCCAGCACATCAAACAGCTAAAGCATCTGGCCCAAACTTTTGGGTCAGATGCGCATAATCGGGATATTCTTCTCATGAAGATGTTCTCCTTTTCTCTTATGGACAAGGCCGCTCATTGGTATGAAACTCAGACCCGGCCAATCAACACTTGGGAAGAACTTTAGTCCGAATTTTTGAAAAAGTTCTTTCCCGTTGGTCGGACTAATGCCTTGGGCCATCAGATTACTCACTTCACTCAGCAAAAAGGGGAACCTCTCCGTGAGGCATGGGATCGCTTTCAGGATCTCATGAGAAAGTGCCCCCATCACGGAGTTCCTAAATGGGAACAGGTCCAATCTTTTTACCAGGGACTTCGTGAAGACATCCGTCTTTTCGTCAATGCAACCTGCGGAGGGAATATCATGGGTCAACATGAGGACACCGTGTGGGAAATTCTCGAAAACATGTGCGAGAACTCCATTAACAATGACTCCATGGGATTATTCGACAGGACGAATACCCGCGC
The DNA here is from genome assembly GCA_037157565.1 of Thalassia testudinum. NCBI lineage: Eukaryota > Viridiplantae > Streptophyta > Magnoliopsida > Alismatales > Hydrocharitaceae > Thalassia > Thalassia testudinum. Next base: position 83,613,572 of record JAZHRO010000024.1, read on the forward strand.
ATCGGCGAATCTTAGGGGAGAACATGAGACGCAGGGCCTGTCCGCATCAGTCGACCTAGAATTAATGGCCAGTCGATTGGACAAGGTCTCAATCATTGAAAAGAAGGTGGATGAGCTGACTCAGCACCTGCAGCGAGCCACCTCTGCGCATAGCCCCTTTGCACAGCCCCCTTCCACAAGGGAGACTGTGCAAAACATTCTCCATCGATCTTCTCCTAGGATGGATCCATATCCATCATCTGATTCTTGGACCGAAGGTCCATCCGATCCTTTCTACACCAGCCCGGGGAATTCCATCCCCCCTTTCTCTGACTCTCTGGAGGTTCCTCAAACCTGCGAGGACCTCAACGCCATCCAGAACGACCCATTCTCCAACACCTACAACCCTGGATGGCGAAACCATCCCAACTTTCAGTGGGCGGGAAATTCCCAAACCTAAAGACCACCCTTTCAGCCCCGCCCACAACCCCCTCGTCCTTACCAACCGCCTCAGCCTCGGCCCAACCCCACTTATCCATCAAGGCCAAATTAGGGTCAAATGTCCCTTATCCTTCAGACTTTGGCTGACATTCAAAGAACGAATGCGACTATTCAAAAGCAACACAAGGACGAGCTTACTGAGGTCCGAAATCAACTAGCCCAGTTGGCAAATTCTCGCCAGCCAGGCACTCTTCCTTCCCAACCTCTTCCTAACCCGAATAACGTGCCAACCCAGCGACGCGTTATGAACCCAAACCCGAGCCAAACCCATATGATTTATCAGACCCCCTCTGTTCCTTCACCCGACGGGATGGAGGCTTCCACTTCCTATGCGGGCTATCAGCAGCAACCCATCTTACCTAATCCCAATCAAAACCAGGCAGGACTTAATTCCGTAACAACCCGTAGTGGTAAGGAAACCCAAGATCCACCTCATCCAAACCACTCCAAGTTAGTAGTGATCCCAAGCCTAGGACGGTAATCCAGGACGTTCCTACCCCTGTCTCAGATCCAAGACCTGGACCTATCCTAGAAGAACCAACCAAGATTCCGTTTCCCGAGGCATTGACCAAGGGAAAGAAGACTACCAAGCCCGTGGCACCTGAGGAGGACCTGGTCAAGCTCTTTGAGCAGGTCCACATAAACATCCCCTTGATGGATGCAATCCGCCACGTACCGGCTTACGCACGATTCTTAAAGAATGTGTGTACACCCCAGCGTAAGCCGCGAACCAAGAATGGGAGTCCAATTGTTCTATCAGAGCAAGCCAGCTCTGTAATCCTAAGCAGACTCCCACCCAAGGCTAAAGATCCTGGTACTCCCCTGATTTCCTGCAAGATAGGTGATACCCAATTTGATAGAGCCTTGCTAGACTTGGGTGCTTCCATAAATCTGATACCCACATCCTTACTTGACCATCTAGAAGAATTTAAGCTAAAACCAACTGAGGTGACATTACAATTAGCAGATCGATCTATAAAGTCACCAAAAGGGATTCTCGAGGATGTTATTGTGAAGGTACGGGATTTTTACTTTCCTGTAGACTCCATAGTCTTAGACATGGACGCACTTGAGAACCCTAGGGATACACCAATCATTTTAGGGAGACCTTTCTTGGCTACTGCTACAGCCAACATTGGCTGTGAGGAGGGCCAAATAGAGCTCACATTTGGGAATCAAACCCTGAAAATTGATATATTTAAGGCCCAACAAGGAATTAATTGCAGTGTCATTAAACAGATTTGTGACATTAGGGCTTTGGTTGATGAAACACACTTCCAGAATGACCTGATTATACCTCATCAACCGCAGAAAGATCTTGACCGGCAAGTAGAGGAGTCGAATCCAGATTTGGACAACCCAGTAACTCCTACCCTTGAACCTCACGTCTATTCTGAACCACCCGCCACTGCTGATAACCCCATCCTCGAGCTAAAGCCCCTTCCTGCTCACTTGAAATACATCTTTTTGGGTTCTAATCAGACCCTTCCTGTGATTATCAATTCCAACCTCAATCCCAAACAGGAATCCAATCTGATTGCTGTCCTCTAGCAACATCGCAGAGCCATCGGGTGGACTCTCGATGATTTGACTGGAATAAGTCCCTCTTATTGTACTCAACATTCTGCTTGCTGTGGACTACGTATCCAAATGGATCGAAGTCATACCGACCCGAACCTGTGATCACAAAATCGTTCTCAAATTCATTCATCAAAACATTTTTTCAAGGTTCGGGATTCCTCGTGCTATAATCTCTGATGAGGGGACCCATTTCACAAACGCTCAGTTTAGGTCACTGATGACCAAATACGGGGTGTCTCACCTAATCTCTACTCCTTACCACCCCCAAACTAATGGTCTAGCTGAGCTATCAAATCGGGAGATCAAGAAAATCCTGCAGGTCACTGTTCGGCCTGACAAGAAGGACTGGTCGTCCCAACTTCCGGAGGCATTGTGGGCCTATAGGACCGCCCACAAAACCCAATTAGGCATGTCTCCCTTTAGACTGGTATATGGGAAGGCATGTCACCTTCCCGTAGAACTGGAGCATAAAGCCTATTGGGCAGTACGGAACTGTAATCTAGATCTTTCGAAGGCTGGAACCCACAGAAAACTTCAAATCAGTGAGATCGATGAATTACGCCTAGACGTGTATGAGAACTCGCGAATCTACAAGGAGCGGGTTAAAGCCTTCCATGACAAGCATATCTCGAGAAAGATCTTTCATCCTGGTCAGAAGGTCCTACTCTTTGATGCCTGACTCAAACTTTTCCCTGGAAAGCTACGATCCAAGTGGGTCGGACCATATTTAGTCCGACAGGTTTTTGGAAATGGAGCCATCGAAATCAGTCCGCTCAGCCACGATTCCGAACCTTTCATCGTGAACGGTCAGAGACTCAAACCGTTCATTGATGTGACTTCTACTGATTCGGCTGAATCATCTTATATCCTCCATTCCCCTTGACCTTATTGCGCCCAGCCGATGGCGTAAAACTCAGCGCTTAACGGGAGGCAGCTCGTCATTTTCCTGAAAATCTAAACCCTTTTTCACACCTTTGTGCAGCTAAGGTTCGCCCTTATAGATAGCCAACTCTACCTCAGATGCTTGCATCAGAGATTAGAAATCGTCCACAAAATTCATCCCAACCCATTCACTCGTCAAAACATCTGTCTTAAGGAATGAACTAAGTAAATAAAAACCCCCTAAGTCACAATGAGGACATTGCAAACCTTAAGCATGGGGGGGTATAAAAGTGCAAAACTTGTAAGAAAAGGTTTCAAACAAAAAAATTCACATATGCTAAAAACACCATAAAAATTAAAAAAAAAATTTGAAAAAGAATAAGAGAATAAGAGGAGAAAGGAAATTTTGTGGGAGAAGGAAAAGAAACAAAATGAAAAGGAGCACAAAAATGAAAGAAAAGAGTGATAGTCATTAGTAAGAAACTAAGGGATTGACCTAAGTTCTAGACCTTATTCAAGAAAAGAAATGAAAAGTGCATGGTGAGATTAGTAAGAACACAAACTTTAGGCATTCTTGGATAGACTCTTAGTACCCATTAAGATCTAGACATTCCTCAAGAGGTTGAGGAAAATGAAAAGTTTAAGTATTAGGTCCAAGGCTTAGGGAGTATTTGACCTCATTAACTAACTTTTGGTTTATGGTACTCAGTAACCTAAGCACCCTAACCTCACACACAGCCTGGTTCAGTAAGCGTAAAAATAAAAATCATGTAGAAGCGTCACAAAATTCTGAAAAGTACGCCTAGAGTAGGAGCGGCCGATCAACACAAGTTGACTTGGACGAGTTCCCAATGCGGAGAGGTGGAAAATTCCCCTTGAAGATGCGTAACAAAATATCATCTCCTCGGTGCTTGTCTCTTAGGATATTTACATATCCTACTGGGGGCATGTAAGCACTCTGCTGGTTCAGATTCCATGGATGGCATTATCACAAAGTGTCAATTACCAGGGTCTGGATTTGGCCAAGGAACACCATGGATGGGATTATCTCGAAATCTCAATAGCCAGGGTTCCGGGGGTTGCCATGGGCGGTGCTATCTCGAAGCATCGATTGCCAGGAACCCTTGAGGATTGATGATGGGAGCAAGGAATCTGATACAGACCGTGTTGAAAAGCCAATCCTAAGCTAGAATTAAAAAGAAAAAGAGAGAGAAAACTCTCCAAACAGAAAAATCTTCTGTCTCTCTCTCTTACAAAATGCACTGCGAGCTGAGCTAGGGCTAAAATCATTTCGAGCATGGGTGCTTTAACCACAAAGTCCAATAGACCTTAGGTTAGTTCTTGTGGGCCTTAAAAACCTTTGCTAAGGACTGAGGCTGAGGCTGGACAGATCTTGGTTGGTACTAGAGTACCTTTTAGGCCTATGGTCAGCATTCTAACCTAATCTAAGTTCAAATGAAAAAGCACTTATCTGAAGTTATTAAAAACATCATGGTCTAGAACAAAGGTTAAAACCTTAAGTTTTTGCTAAGGGACTAGCAAAAGCTAGGCATGGGGGTATGATGAGAACCTCATCATGAACCCTAACTAGCACAATCTAACCTATATATTTGAGAAAAGCTCCTACATAACTCATAGAAAGGCTTGACTCAGAGAATTCTGAGTTTAAGAAGAAAACAAGTCATAAGGGGTAAAAATGCAATTTCACCAACACAATCTGTAAACAGGGTAACTCAGGGTCCAAACATAGGTCAAACTAACCTAATAAGAAGGAAAGTGGGATGATTTGATCCAACAAGGGCTACAGCAACTCCAAGGAATTAAATGACATTCTGTAACCCTAAAACAAATCCACTTCAATTCACGAGGTTGGAGGCAGAGTAAAAATCGAATAAACCCTCTAAAATTCATAGAAAAATAATCTCTAGGGTTTAGAACCTTCAATTTGGCCTTGGGAACCCATTTTGACCTACATCGAGAACCATGCCCAATTAATGATTTATTTGGATTTTTATGTAAATTGGCCGGTCAAACAAGGTCTGAACTAGAAATAAAATTCACCATTAGAATCCTTAGGTCCCATTTAGTCATGCATAAAAACTTGAACCTAAGATGAGACCTTCTTGACCGACTTTGCATTTTGGTCCTCATGTATTACTTTTTGACCCTCAACTTTCGAAACCCTTGCATTTTAGCCCCTAGGTTCTTCGTCGTTCTTTGCATATAGGTCCCTCCTGCAAATCTTTGAGCAGCGCCATGCTTCGGTGACTTTGCGCGGAGCATGGGGCCGCACAGGGTGAGGGAGGCCACCTGCAAGTTGAACCGGGTGTGCCCTGCGACGTCTGCTGTCGCAGGGACACCGCCATGACGTCTGCCCTCGCCCACACCTTCTGTGCGAACGCGCAGAAGGTATGGGTCGCAATTCCGACCACTCTCCGGCGAGGGAGGCACGTCGCCTCCCTGCACTCACCCCTCTGCCTCCGCCTTTATAAGGACCAGTGTCACCAGCCGATGGGGGCAGCTCGATCCTGACGGAGAAAAACCCCCACCTTTCCTCTCTTCCCACTCCAGCAGAAACCCACCAGCTCCGGCGACTCCTCCTCCTCCGTCTCGTCGCTCTGCTGCAATACCAGCAGTAGAGCCACCTTCGCCCGCTCTTCCCGCGTCGCGCCGTACCCAGCGCGTGCCCTCCCGCTCTCTTCCTCACCGTCGCCCCCCCCTTTGGGTATTTCTTCTCCGAAGACAGTCGATACGACTGCCGCCCTGCTTCGGCCCCTTCGTCCCTGTAATTAGGTCAGAACTATTCCCCATCTCCCGCTCTTTCTTTTCCTCACTGTCTTTCATTCAATTAACCCTCGACCGCTCCTATCCACCGTCACCTTCCTCGTCCTCGGCCACCCTCCCGCGAGACGCTCCCATCGCTCCGCATCCCCACACGCCTCGCCGACCCTCATAGATCCTCCTCCTCATCACGCTGAACAACCTCCGCCCACCTACTGCCGCTCCACACTCCCCCGATCAGACCCATTTTTCCGGTCGCTGTCCGACCTAGCCCCGCCGCCAGACGCCGCCCTACGACCTGTTGCACCCTGCACCACCTTCGCCGTGCCACGGCGAAGGTCCCCCGCTGATCTGATTAGGCTGAGAGGTCCTTTTCGTGTCTGGCAGGTTCGACGCCCGGCCGCCATTGACGTTGCATTGAAGCAGCTCCACGCGCACTCCAGGCTTCAGAACCCCAGGGCTCCAGCTGCTGCGAAGTCGGGAGGGTAGTGCGAAGGTAGCTAACCCAGCAATCAAAGCGAATAGAGCCTGCAGCTGAGGAAGCGAAGCTGCGGTCTGCTGCGGGCATACGCGAGAAGAGCGCAGAGGATAGTCCCACATCGTGAGTTTACCAAACCCCGCAGCAGTATAAATTGTTTTTGTGTTTTCTACTGGTCGCCTCCGAAAGCACTGGGGTGAGGTCCTGCACCTACTCACCCACCCGGTCTGCGAGCTCATCACGCGGATTCGGCGGACCCGACCCGACACTACCTGCGCACTCCTCGCGTACCAAACACGCCGGTACGCCTGGTCACGGGCACGAAACCCGACCCGATTACCCGTGGCTCTGGGAGAGCATCCTGTGAGTGGTTTACAGAGAGAGAGAGACGTGCGGGTAGAGGGACAGGGTAGGTTTTGCTCTTTGTGCAGGGACAGGGTGCGAGAGAAGAAGACCAAGGAAGAAGGAAGAAGGAGAAGGCCAAGGAAGAAGGAAGAAGAAGACCGCAGGAAGAAGGAAGAAGGAGAAGACCGCAGGAAGAAGAAGGAGAAGCACAAAGGAAGCACTGTAGCAGACACCACTTAAGCCGTCTGACTGAGAAATCAGACGACGGATGTAGCTTTGCAGACAAAGCAAAGAAGAGGAAAAAGAAAAGAAAAGGTGCCACAGTTGAAAGAAAAGAGAAGAAGGAAGAAAGAAGAAGGAAGAAAGAAGAAGAAAGAAAGAAGACAAAGAAGAGAAGAAGAAGAACTGAAGAAGATCAAGAACTGTAAAGAAGAGAAGAAAAAGAAGACAAGCAAAGAGAGAGAGAAGAGAAGAAAAAGCCAAGAAACAAAATCTACTTCTCCCTTTCTCTCTCTCTCTTATTTTTGTAATAAAGAAGCATTGTACTTCTAGAATTCTAGTAGCTCCTTGAGTTCGACCTCGGAAGAAAAACATTTCTGAGTAAAATTGTAATAGTGGCAATGACGACAAACCGTAGCTAATTTATCTGTACCACAACGACATTACTATAATAAGAACAAACAAAAGACTGGCTAAGCTTCGGTGTCATCATTAGACACTACCTGCTTATGAAGATGTTCCCCTTCTCCTTGAAGGATAAGGCTGCCCATTTGTATTGATCCCTAACCAGGCCAAGCTGAGTTCCTCAAGAAGTTCTTCCCAATAGGGCGTATTAATGCCTTGACGCACCAAATCACGTGTTTCACGCAAAAAGCGGGGGAACCTCTTCATGACACATGGGATTAATTTTAGGATCTCATGTGGAAAATGCCCTCATCACGGAGTTCTTAAATAGGAACAAGTCTAGCCTTTTTACCGGGGACTCAGTGAAGATATCAGACTCTTTGTCAATGCGGCCTGTCAAGGTAACTTCATGGGTAAAGATGAGGACATCATTTGGGAGATTCTCAAGAATATGTGTGAGAACTCCATAAACAATGAGTCTCTGGGTAAGTTTGACCGAACGACTACCCACACATTAATGAATGCACAAGGAGCACATGAAGCTTGAGACCTATCCTCTTCCATCGACATGGATTTGGTGATTAATCGATTGGATAAGGTCTCCATAATTGAGAAGAAGTTGGATGAATTGGCTCATCAACTTCAAAAGGTCACTTCTTCTCAACACAAGCACAACATGTATGCACAACTGCCCACAGGGAGGGAGGCCATGCATAATATCTACCACCATTCTTACCTTGGAATGGATGCTTATCCATCCACTTCTAATCTGGGTTTTGGAGGAAACTCTAAACTCTCTTACACCAGTTGGGAGATCTCTAAACCCTCGTATCCTGATTATTCTAGAGCTACTCAACCTTGTAAGGAGCTCTATACCATCTAGAATGATCCTTATTCTAACTCCTACAACCTTGGATGGCGTAATCATCGTAATTTCTCCTGGTCGGGGAATACTCAGAATTCCAAACCTCAATACCAACCCTAACCATAGAATCCACGCTCATATCAACCTGATCATCCTAGGCTCAACCCAAACTTTCAAACTGGGCCTAACAAGGAAGATCAGATGAGCATGATTTTGCAGACCCTAGCTGATATGCAAAAGACAAATGCTGCCATGCAAAGGCAGCATAATATGGAGATGACAAAGGTTTGTAACTAGCTCGCACAAATGGCTGGGACTCACCAGCCTGGTGCACTTCCTTCCCAACCTCTTCCTAACCTGAACAATGTGCCAAACTAGAGGCACGTTGGGAACCTAAATCAAGGCCAAGCACATTATGCTTACCAGGCCCCCTCTGCACCTCCACTTGATGGGTTGGAGGTGTCTACTTCTTACGTGGGTTATCAGCAACAACCTCCTATCTTGCCAACTCCGAACCTAAACCAGGTAGGACTGTATGCCATCACTACTGGTAGTGGCAAAATTATTCAAGATTGACCTTATTCTAGTCAACCTAGTCTGAGTAGTTCTAATATGAAGCCTAGGATGGATATTGAGGACAAACCAACTCCAAACCCAAAGCCTGAACCCATCCTAGAAAAACCTAGAGATGTTCCATTTCCCGAGGCCTTGACCAAAGGGAATAGGAAATCTAAACCCGTGACACCTAAAGAGGACTTGGTCAAGTTCTTTGAACAAGACCAGATTTGCATTCCCTTGATGGATGCTATATGCCACATAGTATCTAACATGCAATCTCTGAAAGATTTATGTACACCTAAGCGTAAGTATCGATACAAAGACGAGTCCGATTGTGTTGTTAGAGCAAGCTAGCTTTGTAATTCTGAGTAAACTCCTGCAGAAAGTAAAGGATCCTAACACCCCTTTGATCTCCTATAAGATAGGAAATTTAGAATTTGATTGAGTTTTGTTGGATTTAGGAGCATCCATAAACTTGATTCCCACCACTCTACTAGACCACTTTGAGAAAACTGAGCTAAAACCAACTGAGGTAACACTGCAATTGGCTAATAGGTCGATTAAATCACCAAGAAAAACTTTTAAGGATGTGCCGGTTAGGGTTTGGGATTTCTATTTCCTGGTGGATTTCATTGTTCTAGATATGGATACTCCTGAAAATCTTAAAGACACACCTATCATCTTATGGAAACTGTTCCTAGCAACTGCTAAGGTAAATATTAATTGTGAAAAGGGTTAGATATAACTGAAATTTGAGGATAAAAGTTTGAGGATTGATATTTTTAAGACCTAGAAAGGAATAAATTGTGGGGTAATTATGAAAGTGTGTGATATTGGTTCTTTGGTTGAGGATTCAATTTTTGAGGAAAACCCAATTTTCCAAGGGCCTCAATCACAAAAAAATCTTGACTCACAGACTAGGGAGCCTGAATCTGATTTAGACTCATCACTAGCTCCCACCCTTCCCTTTAAGGTCGACCTTGATCCTCCACCCACTACTGATAACCTAATCTTGGAGTTGAAACCACTCTCTGACCATCTGAAGTATGTATTTTTGGGTTTAAATCAAACGTTTCCTATGATTATTAATTCTCGACTCACTACTGATTAAGAAACGAAACTGATTTCTGTCCCCTAGCAACATCATAGGGACATTGGTTGGACTCTAGATGATTTGACTAGAATAAGTCCCTCATATTATACTCATCGAATATATGTCGAAAAGGGTTCATGACCTTCTCACAAGATGAAGAGAAGACTTACCTTGAATATCCAGGACAATGTGAAAAAAGAGATTATCAAGTGGCTCGATGCGGGAATTATCTACCTCAACTCTGATAGCCGCTGGGTAAGTCCCATTCAGGTTGTGCCTAAAAAGGCAGGACTCACCTTTATCGCTATTGAATCCAAAGAAACCATTCCTACTCGGATTGTGAACTCATGGAGAGTCTATGTAGACTATCGGAAACTGAATACCTCCACAAAGAAAGACCATTTCCCTCACTCATTTATTGACCAGATCCTTGAAAAGTTGGCAGGGAATTGGTTTTTCTGTTTCCTGGACTGCTACTCCGGTTATAACCAAGTGGTAATTCATCCTGAAGATCAGGAGAAGACCACCTTTACCTACCCCTATGAAACTTATGCGTTCCGTAGGATGCCATTTGGGCTATGCAATGCACCTGCCACGTTTCAGCGATGCATGCTAGCCATATTTTTCGATATGATAGGTAAATTCCTTGAAGTTTTTATGGACCACTTCTTGATTTTTGGTTAAATATTTGATGATTGCCTTCTGCACTTGGTTTAGATCCTTCAGCAATGCATTGAGGTGAACCTGGTTCTATCATGGGAAAAGAGCCACTTCATGATTCCTGAGGGCATCATTCTTGGATTCCTTGTATCTGAGCAAGGTATCCAAGTTGGCCGAGCAAAGGTGAATCTGATTTCCAAACTTCCTTTGCCTTCCTCAATCAAAGATATTCGATCTTTTCTAGGGCATGTCAATTTTTACCGACATTTTATTTTTTATTTTTCAAAAATTGCACGCCTCTTGACGAATCTTCTCTCAAAGGACACTCCCTTTGAGATGAAGAGCAAGTGTGTTCGTGCATTTGAAATCTTGTGCGACCGAGTAACCCAAGCTTCAATCCTACAATCTCCCGACTAGTCTCAGCCATTTGAGATCATGTGTGACACATCTAACTACGCAATAGGGGCAATGCTTGGGCAAAAGATCGATGGGAAACCGGTGGTGATATATACGCTAGCAAGACACTGGATGAGTCTAAGTGTAATTACACAATTATGGAGAAAGAGTTGCTGGCTGTAGTATTTGGTCTAGAGAAATTCAGGTCATACCTCTTGGGATCCCATGTTATTATCTACTCAGATGACACCACTGTGAGGCACTTGCTAGCAAAGAAGGATGCTAACCCAAGGTTGATTAGATGGGTCTTGCTTCTACAAGAATTTGACCTCGAGATACGTGATAAGGCGGGAAAGCAAAATGTAGTTGCTGGCCATTTATTCATTTTTCCTTCTTAGATCATTGACCCATTCGAACCTATTACTGAGCATTTTCTGGATGAGCAACTTTTGGTCGTTAATGGACTTCCCTGGTTTGCTGATATGATGAACTACTTGGTCATTGGGAAAGTCTCATCTGATTGGGCCAAAACCAGACGAGACAAGCTGATTTTTGACGCCATGTATTACTTTTGAGAAGATCCCTATCTATTCTGCATTGGCAATGACCAAGTAATTAGAAGATACATTTCTGATGATGAGGTCAATGAAATTATATTTTTCTATCACGACCAGGCCTGTGGTGGCCATTTCTCTGGGCATAAAACCGTAGCAAAGATTCTCCAGTGTAAATTCTTTTAGCCCACACTATTCAAAGATGAACAAGCTTACTATAGGTCATTGTGTGCAAAATCTTTGATATTTAGGGGATTGATTTTATGGGACATTTTTCCTCAATCCAACAGCTTTGAGTAGATCTTACTTGCTATTGATTATACCTCGAAATGGATCGAAGCCGTCCCCATAAAAATGAATGATTTCAAGGTAGTTCTCTATTTCATCCAGGAGAACAACTTTTCCAAATTTAGGGTTCCTAAAGCCATCATTAGCAATGGTAGGCCCCACTTCGTGAATGTGCACTTCCAGCCCTTGTTGAAGAAATATGGGTGTCGCACCAAATTTCAACTCCATATCACTCGTAAATCAATGGACTGGCTGAGCTCTCCAATCGGGAGATCGAAAAGATTCTTCAAGTCACCATTCGACCTAATAGAAAAGATTGGTCGACTTGGCTTTCGGAAGCATTATGACCTTATAAAACTGCCCAAAAAACCCAATTAGGTATATCTCCCTTCAGATTGGTATACGGGAAATCATGTCACATTCTTATAAAGTTGGAGCATAAGGCCTATTAGGCAGTACGGAAGTGCAATTTGGATCTCGAGAAGGTCGGGATCCACCGCCGATTGTAGATGAGTGAGATCAATGAACTACGCAATGATGCGTACAAGAACTCGCGTATCTACAACAAGCGGATTAAGGCTTTTCATATAAGCACATTTCATGAAAAACTTTCTATCATTGTCAAAAAGTGCTTCTTTTTTACCTTTTCTAGTCTAGAGGATATTTGAAAATGGAGCCATTGAAATCAGTGAACTTAGTCAAGATTCGAATCCTTTTGTCGTAAATGGTTAAAGACTGAAACCTTTCTTGAGCTGACTGATTCAAACTTGGTTGAAGAGTCTTTTGACCTCCATTTCACTTGAGTTGCATTGCGCTTAGCTGATGGCAGTAAACTTAGCATTTTACAGGAGGTAACCTATCATTCTAAAAACCTGAGACCTTTCTTACTCTTATGAGTAAACATTCCTATTGCACTTTAGGGTTTATACTTTAGAACAGCTAACTCCGCCTCCAATTTCCGTATTGGAGCTTCAAATTGTCTGCAATAGTCATTTTTGACCCGCCCGCCCACCTTATAAATCTGTTCTAAAAATATAGACTAAACTTAATTCGAACCCATCCTTTTTGCAATGAGGGCATTGCAAAACTTAGGCATGGGAGGTATTAAAGTACAAATGATTGAAAATTCAATTTCTTTGAAGGGTTCTCACAAAAATATATATATGTATGTTTATAAAAATTAAAAAAAAAGAGACAAAAGAAGGGAGGAGGAATCTTTTAGAGCTGAATTGCAAATCTTTTAATGGCAAAGAGGAAGAAAAATATGCTGAATTGAATAATTTATTAAGACTTGGTCAAATTTAAAGTTTTTGTGCTCTAGTATTAAGACACCTATATCCTCAACCTTGGATTTTTCAGGCCAAATATGCTTAAGTAAGCATGGCTTAATTTACCCTACAGAGCAAAGTTGAAAATTTTGATTTCTTGGATTAAGGGCACGAGTGTTTAGATCAGTCTCTTTGTCACTTTTAGTTTAGGAGTTTAAAGAACCGGAACACAATCTCACATGCATGGATTGAGTTTTAGGACCCGAGTAGAGGGTTAATAAAACATTAGACTTAGGTAGAGTTAGAAAATAACTCTTTTATGGAAGGATGAAGAGCCACTTCCTTAATAAGGTGTACGCATTTAATTTTTGTTTTAGAGGGGCTTGTATATATAAGTCTTAATAAGCAGTGTACTTATCTTCACCACTCTAAAAAGACCAAAAAAAGTCTCACACACTTGCACCAGAAAAAGAAAATAGAGAAAGAGCAAGAAAATAAAAAAAGCAAAGAATAAAAAAAATGGTGCTAGAACTTTATTTTTCTTTTACAGGGAGATATACCCTGAGGTTCATCTCATTGGAGGCTAGAAAGCTGTAAAATTCATGTGGGAGCAGCCGACTAAGTCCAATAGGTTATTAATTTGACGCATAGGACCTTTAATTCAATTTGCTTCACTACACGTGTTTCAACCCTGATAACATCCAAATCGGGAGTGAAACTGAGACCAACCTGAATCATGTGTCCCTGTATTTAAAAATCAAGAGCCAAATAAACTTAAATTAAGGAGCCGTTAAGTCTTAGTGTCTTAAGGAATCGAGTTGTCCAAAGTCCTATACATAAGAGCACTTGTGTTTGTATTAAAGTTTTGATCAAGATTAACAAATTAAAAATTATTTCTAATTGAGTTGAATGATAAAAATACCTTTGAGATGAACTTTGAGTTGAATTTTTAGAATTTGCTAAGGGACTAGCAAATGTTAGGCATGGGGTATGATGGTAACACCATCATTCTCCTTTTCTAACTCAAATTGACTAATTTTCAAGGCTAATTTATTTAATTAATCATTAAAATGGAATAATTAAATCTTGGCCTAATTAAGAAGAATGAATGAAAATTTGGTTAATTTTGCTGTTTTAACAGAAAAATACAAGTGCAGAATATCTTAGGGGTAAACCTACGCCTGATTGAAGGTCAATTGAACTTAAAGTTGAAACAAGTGGGCATGTGTGAACTGATTTAGGGTTTTTCCGAAAATTGAAAGTCAATTCATATTTAAAAACCTAATTTTAGCTTCACTGAAATTAGGGGGTTCTGGTTGAAATCAATGTAATCTAAACCTTTGAAAAATTATTGAAAAATATTTTATAAGGTTTAAAACTTTTAATTTGATAAAACGAACCTATTTTAACCTAAAACAAAAACCTAGGCCGGTATTCATTACATTTTGGGTTAAGTTGTAAATTAATTAAGCAAACTTCATCAAAACCCAAAATTGAAGTCACCATTAGATTACTTGGGCCCAAATTAGGTTACCCTAAAAAGTTGAGAACATTTGGAGTACATCTTGTCATACTTTGCAATTTGCTCCTCTATCTTTAGTTCTTCCAAAAACCCCCCTATGTTTCAAAAAAATCTTGCAAGATGGTCCCTACGACCATCTACCTACAACCCACCTTCTCCTTTAAGCAACAACTCATCTCGTGATCTCCGGCATGACTTCGGGGATTGATATCCCCCCGATTCTTCGACGAAATCCCACAAAATTTGGTGGGAAGATTCCTCAATCGTATCTGCTCCATTTCCAGCTCCAATTTCCAGCTGTGCAGGGCGTGAATCGCGGCCAAAGTTGCTGCTAGAGTTCACGCCCAACCACCTCATCACCAATCACAAATTGGCCTCGATTGTTCTGCCCTCGTGAGTTTCCTTGATGAGTTTTGGCGTGTCAACAACCCTCTCTTCTTCCACGACTCTGCCATTAACACTAGCCGCAAAGCTCTCCATCCTTCTTCGTCGTCGCACCTCACCGCCAACTGAGGCCACAACTATCTTCCCCACTTCTTCACTGACCTTCCTACCAATGAACCCCGGCGCTCTGACCTCCTCCTAACTCCACACTCCCTTGCGAAAATCTTCATCTCCTCCAAGTCTAGTTGGCCAATGCCGGGCGTCCTCCGCCTCCTTGTCGTGTCATAGGTATCGTGTCTTCTTCCCATCCCTCTATAGCGTAGATTAAACTCCTTAGAATTAGGAATCAACCCCTATATATCCACTCCCACCATCGCCTTCCTCATGGAAGCTCTCCATCCTTCTTCGTCGTCGCACCTCACCGCCAACTAAGGTCACGACTATCTTCCCCACTTCTTCGCCGACCTTCCTGCCAACGAACCTCGGCTCTCCGGCCTCCTCCTCGCTCCGCACTCCCTTGCCAGAGTCTTCATCTCCTCCAAGTCTGGCTGGCCAACGTCGAGTGTCCTTCGCCTCCCTTGTCGCGTCATAGGTATCGTGTCTTCTTCCCATCCCTCTATAGCGTAGATTAAACTCCTTAGAATTAGGAATCAACCCCTATATATCCACTCCCACCATCGTCTTCCTCGTGGTTGGAGGATGCTCCGATGACGGCCAACCTTCACACCCACGCCTCCTCGCACAACGTCGACCACCTCTGAAGCTCTGCAACACTGCCACAAGAAAGTTGAGGGCCTCAACGTCCTCAACTCTCCACTAGACTCCCCTCGACGTCGTCGTCTTCTTTGAGTCTGGCAGTCGTTCACCAACCCCCTCGCGCAAAATCAACACCGCCAACACCTTCACCGAGTTCCGGCGAAGCTACTCAACTACTTGCCTGAGACTGAGGCCTCCTCTTCCGTTCGATCAACCACTGCCGGAACCACCATCGTCCACGTCGTCGTTCACCGTCCACGACCACCCTCGAGCTCTCAAACTCTGCAAGAAGTTTTGTGGCATCTTGTAGAGCAACTTGCGACCCTTGGCCAAGAGCTCTATTGTCTGAAACCTGCCGACTGACCATCCCCTACCACGCAAGAGCTTCTTTTGAAGATGCTGGTAGGGGCTCATGTGAAAGAAGAAAAGGTCAGAGACCTTTTCACAAGAAAGAGAAGGACATAAGAAAAAATTTCCAAGGGCCTAAGCACAAGGAAATCAATTTCTCAATGATCAATTTTTTATTCTACTTTATTAGTTGACATTTGATCTCATTATTGAGCATCTAGCTATTTTATGGTAATATTCAAACATTTAATACATTTGCTTAGTGCTTAATCATATTTATTGATTACATTCAATTAAGCATTAATTAAGAAATAATCTCCTCAATTGTATTGAGTGATTAATCTGTTTATTTTGAAACTAGATTTGGTAATGAGAGAGTCAAATTGATTTGTTTTAGTTCCCAAGTTTTTGCGAAATCTTGATAGTGGTATTCACGTGACTTATTTGCTTATAAGGAACGACCTCAGAATACTTTTATTTCGAGAATACAAATTTTTAAAAGTGATTTCCCACGATTCGATTATACTACAATGCATATTTTATCCAATCTCATTTTGTGCTTGTCACAAGGCCCTAATAGAGACCACACCTCACGATACCACCCTCATTCCCCTCAGCACAGTGCAGGCCCTACCTCACCTTACCCCCATCGCGACACGCACATACTCATCGATTGCTCCCATTCCAGAGGGAACACTTAACGCCTCTCTCACACAGACCCTTCTCCACTCTCCTCTCATTCACTCAACCAACAACACCATCCTCTCACTCTAAAGACCTTCCACAGTTGCCCACTCCTCCCCCATCAGCCATGCCCAACATCCCAAGGGTAAGGGAAGCACGGCTGATAGGGCATTTTTACTTCAAATATGATAATCAATGAAACTAAGTGTCGTGTAGAATAAATAGTGACGGAAAAATGCTCGAATTAATTAATAATCAAATAAACACAAATATGTAATCAATTTGAAAATTCATCTCATCATCTAAATCAAATCAATAATAAATCACGAAAAAATATGTTATCTCTGTAGAGAGACAGGTATGTAAAAATAAGATCTGTATTCAAATATAAAAGTGCCAAACAAGGAAATGAGCTAAAGGAAACAAAAGCAAAATACGGTAAGTCACGGCGGGAATACGCAGTCACGTCACGGGCGCAGTGTGACGAAGATGAGCTTGCCGTCACCACGCTCGTCGAAGAGGACACGGTCGTGTTCAAGAACAAAGTTGTAGTCGTGGCTGCTCGCGGTGGTGGACTCAGTAGAGGAGCTCACGGTGGTGGACGTGGTGAGCTGACGAGGACGAAATTGTTGTCACCACCTTGCCTAAGCGGAGGCTGACGAGGACGAAATTGTTGTCACCACCTTGCCTAAGCGGAGGCGATGAGGATGGAGTCGGTGCTGTCACGACCGACCGCGGTGGCGTACGGTCACAGAAACGAGCAGTTGTCGCAGTAGAGGCGAGCGCAGTGTTGATGTCGATGGCGCGGTGGTGCTGGCGGCCGAGGAGGAGAACGGGCATTCGCGGTGGCGCAGTGGTTGTGGGCGTCGCGGTTGCTCGAGAGAGTGTCGAGGGCAGAGGCCGTGGAATCGCGGTGGCGAGTAGAGAGGTCGATAAGTAGGTTGCTCGCAGTGTTGACGTCGAGGAGAAAAGGTGGAGGTCGCAGTGATGGCCGAGGGTCGTCGCGGGTTGCCTTGCTGTCGGATAGGTCAGAGGCGCTGGTTGCGGTCGGCGGAGGAAGGCAGCAGCGAGGAGGCGCCGTGGTGGTCGCGGGCGCTGCTGAGGTCGAGGATGGAGCACGGTGGTCGTTGCGGTCGCTGCTGTCGAGGGAGAGACGCCAGCGAGGGTGGAGCACACGGTGGTCGTGGGTGGAGGCCGCGGTCTGCTGCGGATGTCGGAGCGCGAAGTAGAGGAGGCGGGCGCGATGGTGGTGGCTGCTGTCGTGGCCGAGTGGGAGAGAGATTGAGGAGCTCCGTGCTACGGGAGGAAGAGGAGAGGCTCCGTTCGGTGGAGCTCTGTTCTCCCCCGAACAAAAAGAATCACGTGGGATATGCAATCGAAGATTTTAGTGGGGAGTCAATAGTTCTGATCGGAGGAGGAAAGAAAGTTTTGGTGGTGACGGAGGTTCTTTCCGCTAAGAAGCTTTGCCCAATTTAGAGAGTAAATGACAAATCTCTCGTCAAAATCTCCTGTTGCTGATTTAAAATGTTAAGTGTCATTTTACATTTGATTCTCAGTCAATTAATGTAAGAAGATGTCCACATAAATAAAATACCCATATCCGATTGCATATTAATTAGCGAATCATATGTATCTAAAGTATATTAATAAAAATACAAGAATGACGAATTCCAAGTTCATCAAATTTCTCATTGTAATGTATGCTTTAAATTGAATTCTTATCCTAATAATAATATACTTAAGCTTAATTATAACCCACTAGAACAGACCTATCAACGACCACCACCTTTACAACTACCTTT
The DNA here is from genome assembly GCA_037157565.1 of Thalassia testudinum. Taxonomy (NCBI): domain Eukaryota; kingdom Viridiplantae; phylum Streptophyta; class Magnoliopsida; order Alismatales; family Hydrocharitaceae; genus Thalassia; species Thalassia testudinum. The sequence continues at coordinate 83,631,921 of JAZHRO010000024.1, forward strand.
TCCATTCATCCACCATCATCGTCTTGAGGAGGAGTTGCAGCTGTAACGAGGAGCTTGGAGGAAAGGTTGAGCCACCGCCAATGACTTGGAGAGCTTCACAGTCACCAAACCTACCATCCGTTCATCTCGAATTGTGGGAGCATCCTTGACCCTACTTGTAGCTACATATGATTGCAAACTCATCAATGAGATTGAATGAATATAAATATGTTGTTGAGATGATTGATGTGGTCGCCTTAATATGTGTAGCTTGTTTTATTTGCTAAAGGGGGATGGAATATAGGCTAGGAAGGGCTTAGCATTTAGATGGAACAGGTGCCATTTCGGGCTGTGAGAACTTGAGTTGGTCCATAGCTATAGGGTCATTCCTAGGAAAGCTTGAACCTAGGAGATTACCTCAAAGTCAGGTGATACCCCTAGAAGCAACCTCTTGGATGAACCAAGCCTAGGGGTAAGCACTTCAAAATACCGATTTTGTCGAAAACCATTGCAATAGACTTAGCTTAGTTGGTTCTTAACTTGGGATTCCATTCACTTTGAAAACAACCCGTCGTCAATTTTCAATTCTATTTAAAGGTTAGTTTAGGTTTAAAAATTTGATTACAGTAGGTTTCAATCTTCTAAAAGCTATCATATTTCTGTTGTAGTTAGGCTTTCAAGTGAGGAATCTTGGTGTCGAATTTCATAGCATAATTCTTAGTACTTTATTTTATAAAATTCTTGCATTGAGTAGGAAGGTCGTTTTGAAAATAGAATGCGATTTTCCAACTTTGCGGAATTACTGCTATTTATATACACCTCGGATTAGCATGAAATTTGTGGCATTGTTTTATTTACTATATATAATTTATTGGAAAATTTTTTGGAATTTTCTGGGGTCTTGAGTCATAGGTTAGGTCTGTTATAAGTATTAGGGGTCAAATCTGTAGTTTTGCTTCTTGTGTAATTAAAAATAAAAAATATAAGATTAGTTTTAAATTTTTTTTAAAAAATTAGCATTCCGAGTTAGTCATATCACACTCCTATGTGGTTCAACCAGACTCACACTATATTACGTATTTCATTAAGTCAATTTTTAAATTAGTGTGCTTATTTGACTGCGTAACGAAAGCATCTCTAGGGTTTAGTTAACTCTTAAATGATCCTAATTATTGCTTTTCTAGTTTTTAGGGTTTTTTACTTTTTTTGGTATTTTTATTAAGGCAATAGATAAAGATAGGGCAAATTAGGGACCAAATTGTAATAGAATGGACCTAAATAAAAAATGTGTAAAACTAATTTTTTGAAATTGTAAAAATCCTAATAAAATTACTAGACCTATTATACAACCTATATAAGATATCTATAAATTTTTATGTAAATCGAAAAATTATACTACATGAAAAAAATTTAGAAAATAACTATAAGAACTAAATCGCAACAAGTTTAGACCCAAATGTAAAATATAAATTAATTTTTATCTAGAATGATTTTTTTGCACGAAATTTGAATGAGAACTAAATTTAGTCAATGAAATGATCTTTTGCACAAAATCTGAATGAGAACTAAATCTAGTCTATGAAAATAAAATATATTTTTTTAAGAATGTTTGGATGCATGAAAATCAACATAAAAAATCAAGAAACTAATTACAAATTAAAAAAGCAAGCAAATTAACTATGATCTATTCAACTAAGGAAATAAGCAATCACAAAGGAGAATATCTCAGAAACACTAATTTTTATTATGATCAAATAGCAAGCTCTACGACTAATATCTCGGAAGAAAATAAAAAATGAAATAGAAAGCAAAAAGAATAATGAGGAACGAAAAGATCAATTTCAGGTGAAGAATGGAGAGCTGAGAGTGAAGAGTGCATGGCGAGGGTGGAGAGTTCTACCAATAGCCTTCGGGATGTAGTTCACATGTAGATGAAGTAGAGGGTTGAAATGACCCTTCCAAGGACAGTTTGGAGTTTTTTCAGAAAGTTAGGGACGTGAACAAAAATTTTAAACCCACTAGGTTTAGTTGGGGCCTTTGCGGGAAAGGAAGGAAATGCGAGGGGGTGTCACATAATTTTCCCCTCCCTTTCTCTCTCCCCACACACTCACCCACACACACACACTCCATCCTCCCCACCCCAAAACCCTAACACCCTTCAATTTAAAACACCCCACACTCCTCTCCACCTTCACACCACCACCTCCACCACCGTCATCCTCATCTTGCTACCGTCGAGCACCAACCGCCTTCCCGCCTTCGCTTGCAGCCACACGTGGAGGAGAGGAGCTCATGAGAGGAGGAGAGAGGGAGAGAGTGTGAGTGAGGAAGAGGAGGGCGTGGGAAAGGAGAGAACCTCGGGGAAGCCCGAGCGTGCGCGGCAGATGAGCTCGAGCAAGAGAGCATGTGCACGGGGAGCACCTTGTTGTGGGTGCAACAGCGAGCACTCGGAGTTTCGAAGGGAGGAGTTGCGGTCGGAGGAGCTGTGGGAGATCGGAGGAGCTCATGCGGGAGGAGGCGAGCACACACACTAGGAGGGGCTCGTGGGGAAAAGCCTCTCGACCCCTTGCAGCTGCTCGAGCTGCTGCTGCCGTGCTGCGAGTGAAGGTAGCGAGGAAGACGAACATCACGAGGACTTCTGCGTACTGAATTTTTCCAGTATCAGACGTCTGGAGCATCTACCGGACGTCTGAAACTGCAGCAGACGTCCAAAGCTGAAGCTGGACATCTGAGAAATCACAAAGTGCCAAGGTAAGCGTCCTGAATGCTCATGCATGCACGTACGTGAAGTACGTGGCGTGCGCTGTCGTGGTTTTGAACCTGCGACCGTATGCACAGGTACAGGCCTTGGAAAGGCATGCAAGCACGCTCTTCGAGGTGCTTTAGGATGTCTGGGCATCTCCACAAACGTCTAATAGACACATCGGGCGTCTGGGCGCACAGACAAACGTCTGGAAAAAACCAGGACGATTGTAAAGGGATTCCAGACATCTGTAAGCAACATAAGGAAGTAAGGTAAGGTTCTGAGATCGTTTAAGACGTCTGAGTCCAGTCCCAGTAGTCTGATTTTAGATAGTATGCACGTTTTTGGCCTGTTTAGGGCTCAAACGAAGTCGGATTTACACAAATGAAATACCATTATTTTCTGCTTGAGTTTCTCTACGTGTTAGTGTCAATTATATATTGTTTTGAACTTGTCTGATGTGACATAGTCGCTGGTATAGGTCTCCAGATTGTAGCATGTTCGAGCCTACGGAGATGACAAGACCTGCGCTTCTAGCCCCCAATCCTCCCGTGTTTCCTGGTAGAGTGGTTTACTTTAATATTAAGATTTAAATAAGTAAAGTGCTTGTTTAGAATAACTTGATTGAACCCTAGGATGTGAAATGAACCCTAGGGCAGAAACAGATGAATATTGCTCAAGCTACACTGTTTACTTGAGATGCATGTTAAACCCTAATTGCTAGCAAGTGTATTAATTACTTGATATGATACTTTCTCAGTTATTAAAACACGAGCTACCTGTTATAAAAATGAAACCCGTGATATGAATAGTGAGATATGAATGTTGAGAAATGGAATGAAAGGAATACAATCATGAACCCTACGAGGAATTAGGGGAAGAACTCCTATATATGGAAAGAACTTAATAAGTACACAGGAAGTGAGCTAGCCCTTTTGTACACAGTACTAAGGAGAGCAACTATCCCTTTAGAGTATAGGGGAGCTTGCCGCCCCTTAGGTTGAGACCCAGGGTGGGTTTGACCACTCTACGTCAACACCTGTTTGGCCCTTGCGTACGTGGTGCCGAGGTGACCTACTTAGTGTAGAGAGGGAGCTTGCTACCCCACGTGGCCCAGGGTTAGCACTAGCCACCCTACACCAACTCTTGTTAGGCCCACTAGGAAAATCGGGATAGTCGGACGAGGGTACGCGGACTGTGGAGGGGCAAGACCCCCGTTTCGTTCTGAGAGGGCAAGGCCATGTGTTGTTTCGTGCTGTACTTTTAAGCGTACCCGCTAGCGGAAATGACTGACCGCGTGCCAGTACAGGATAGCTACTCGTGCACTTATCGTGCATGCCGTAGTCACCGCTACGTCGCGATCGTGACCTCAGGGTGGTTGACTGGGTGTAGGACTACCACGGGGGACTCTCCCGGCCAGGAGAGCACCACATGTACATCCTACATCACGGGAAAGACTGCAATCAAGATCGTTCCCTTGAGTGACAATCAAGATCAAGAAATGACCGGATTATTAAGAGAGTAAACAAAGCAGAACTACTTAGTTGAGCTAAATGGAATTGAATAATAAATTAGTTGCTTGTCTTATGTTAATTGCATGTAAATGGCTTAACTACCACTCTACTCAGCATTATCTGACCACAGATTTTATAATCTTGTTCAGGTCAGGGAGTTGAGCAGCTAGCACCACCGGCTGCAGAGAGAGCTGGGCCCAGTCGAGCCCAGCCTTAGCTGTTGTTTCCTTTTGTTTCCAAGCTTTTGTTGTTGTAGTGAGTACCCTAGCATGTAATGCCGTGTCTGTTATTTTTCTGTTCTACTTTCCACTGTTGTAGTTTTGATGGCATGTAATATTATGAGACATTTCATTCTATTTCCTTTGCTGTCTATTTATTTATTTTCTGCCCAGTTACATTGCATGTGTGGTTGTGGAATCTTTTCTGCTTTTGGTTAAGCCTCGTTGGACAACTGGGTCTTAGGATTAATCAAGGCGAGCCAGTCTCGGGTCCTGTCGGGATCAGGGATCGAGTCGTAACAAAGATGGTATCAGAGCAAGGTCATCCAGAGAAATGAACCAAATGGTCTAGAAGTAACCACTAACGTGAATGTAACTAGGATAGCCATCACAACGTATCGCTTTAATTTTTGCTTCCGAGTCTTATCCCTTTGTGTAATCCTGTATCATTAACAGTCTCTAATATTTCTCTTATATCTCCGTGTAGGAGATGCCTCGTCAAGGAGCCCTTGAGGCTGGCAGCGGATGTGGTCGTGGTTGTGGGTGTGGTCGTAGGGGTGGATGTGCCAGACTTGAAGCACCAGTCGACCCACCTCTCCTTTTGGGCATCAAGGCCCAAATTTTGCCAAGCTAATCCGGGATATAGTACGAGAGAAGCTCTAGCAGCCTCTTGATGGGAATAGCATCATGAGCCATAACTAGCTCAATTTGATCTGATTAAGTCATTAAATGCTCCTACATAACTACCAAATAGCCCTAAGTCACTACAAATCCATTTTGAGAGAAAGACAAGAAAACAGGGTTAAAACTGTAATTTTACCATCATATCTTGAATGCATAATAAGTACGGGTTTTCCCAAGGGGTAATTAAAGGTCAAATGATCTTAAAATTTTAACAAGTGGGTTAGAACGGACAGAAAAGGACCTTCACGTGTTTTGAGAATTAAATGACTTCTAAAACCCTAAAAACATATCCTCCTAATTAATTGAGGTTCTGATCAGAATAAAATTCATCTAAACACTCTAAAATTCATAGAAAAATATTCTCTAGGGTGTGGTACCTTCAATTTGACCATCAGAACCCATGTTGACCCAAAACAGAGTCCTAGAGAGACATTTGCCCTAATTTAGGTTTTTGCATAAATTACCCAGTAAAAATAGGTCAAAACTTAAATCTAACTTCACCATTGGATTCCTTGGGTCAAAATTAGGTTCTTACCAAAATTTGGACCTAGTCTGAGATCATCTTGACCTAGTTTGCAATTTGGTCCTGTCTGAGTCTTTTCTCTCACACACATGCCCCTAACTTTCAAAATTATTTCAAAAAGGTCCCTATCTTTTTTCATCTTCCTTGCACGCAGGTCCTCACACCATTTTTGGAAATTTGAACCTTTACCGTTGAATTTCGAGCGAAAATTTCTCGCTCGATTCTCAATCAATCTCTCCCAAATTTGAACCGAAGATTCCTTGGGAAGTTACCTTCCATTTGAACCATTCCTTGGGCTTTACATCTTTCCCAAATCCTCATGCGAACCTTTTGAAGGTACGCATGTCAAACATGCACGAGAATCATGCAGTTTGCAAGCTTGTTTCCAAGCTTGAAACCCCTCCCTATGGCCTATAAATGGATCCCAGAGGTCAAGCTGACCTCTTTAGCTAGGTTTAAGGCCACAAAACCCTCTTCTTCCTCCCCCACAGCCAGCTCCGACCTATGCTTCGGCGAGCCTCCTCAACCCCATTCTTCCGGCCCTCAGACAATCAAATCGAGTGGCCCATCTTCTTCCTTATCTTCCTCCACCTCTCACCGGCCAAAGCGAAGGTGTCCAGACCCCTTTCTTTGCCACCATCTCCCCCACCGGAGTCACCTTCATCTCTGGTGCCGGCCAATCAAAGCCGACGCCAATTCCTCATCCCTGTCATCCTTTAGTTGGTTAACACCCTTCTCTTTCCTTCTACTCTATCTCCTACTCTTTATTCTCCAAATCCGACCACCGACAACACCTCTTGCACTTTGTCTTCTCCACTTCCGGCGACACCACTGGCGAGGGCTTTCATCCGCTACACACATCCATCCCCCTTTCCAACTAGCCCACGACCTCCGCCTCGACCCAAGGGCCAAAAGCCCTCAAACTATTTCACTGATTCATCACCCAAACTCGCCCTTGAGCAACCCATCACCGCACCTCTGGTCCCAACTCCGTTCGACCACCACAGCCACTCCCACTCCACGCTGAACCCCTCACCACATTAGACGTCCCAAGGCGATCTTGTTGAACCATTTGACGTGGTCGTAAGGCCGTGTTCTTGTTTTTTAGGCCACAGGTGAAGCCACCATTGGCGGAGCTTCTTCAAGGAGTTCCAGGTGGTGTTCTTGCGCTTTTGCTTTCAGGCATCTACTCTAGGTGACATAGAATAGATCCAGGGAGGTCTCCAGGTCCTCAATTGAGGATCCCAGCAACTGCAGCTCATCAATTCGACCAAGCCATTCCACTGCAATGCACGCAGAGGAAGTGTAGGGGACATAGTCCCACATCAGATAGAGTAGACTTCCCCGTGCGCCTTAAATTGTTTTTGTGCTTTATCCTCATTGCCTCAGTAAGCAAAAGGGTGAGGTCCTCACGCACGCCCTCACCCGCGGCCATGCCACACGGGTTGGGCTTTGAACCGATTACCCGTATACCCGCTTGATTTGAGAGAGAAGAGGAGGAATAGAGAGAGGAAGAGAACACGGGGCAGGGGAGGGTTTTGCCCTGTGCGACACTTAGCCAAATCTGAGATGGCCACCCTTTGTGCGTGAAGAAAGAAGAAGAGGAGAAGAAGCAGAAGACACAGCCACAGAAGAAGGAAAAAAGAAGGAGCAACAGACAGAGAAGAGGAAGAAGAGAACAGTTGAAGAAGGAAAGATAAAGAAGAAGAAAGGAGAAAAGCAGAAATAGAGAAGAGAAGAGAAAAGGAAGAAGAAGAACAATGCTAGGGAAGCACTATAGCACTTGTTGGGTAAGTCGTTTGATTCAATAACCCGACGTCTGATTTGAGGCTTGATATTGTGAAAGCTTGATAAATTGATTGAATACTTGATATATATGTTTAGTGAATAATTGGTGACTTAAATCACCATTATTTTAGCTTCTCTCCCTTTTTATTGCCTCAAAATACATGAGAATACATTGAATATCTAAAGTGACAGATTAGTATTTATTGAATATCATTTTGTGGTTTAAATTCTTATGCTCATTTACATTATTCAGATTAGTGTGTGAATTCCTATTTGCTCCCTGTGTTCGACCTCAGACTTTCATTCGAGTAATAAATTTTATCTATTTTCAAGCGATTTCGGCTATACTACAACGCAACTTTTATAAACATCAATCTCACTTTGTGAACACCTCCTCGGCCACCCCTCCCTAAGGACGTAGAGGGAGAATCCTCTGTGGGATAAAGGGACCGTCGCAGTGCCAAACTAGCCGAAGGGGGAGGGGGTGATCCTCCACCACCCCCACCACCCTCAGACACTTCTGAGCATGACCCCTCCTTTCCTGGAGGCGTACCTGTTCCCTCGCTGCAGCTCCACCACGAGCTTTTCGGCCAGTTCTGGAAGTTGAAGCCCCCTCTTTCAAGGGGGATGAGAGCCCGTTTGAGGTAAAGGACTGGCTGGAGTAGATTAAGAAGATGTTTGACACACTCCGCCCTCCTGTAGAGTGTCGCGTGGCCTTTGCCAGATACCAGTTGAAGAGCCCACAGGTGGTGGAGGGTAGTTAGAGGCCAGGAGGGGAGAGAGCCGTCGTGGGACCAATTCGTGGATCTCTTCTACGAGCATTACTTTTCTCATATCTAGCAAGACCAGAGGAGGCGGGAGTTCCACACTCTCTGCCAGGGGGTGATGACAATTATCACGTACCACACGCGTTTCTTGGAGCTATCACTCTTTGCCCCGACAGCTGTGGCTACTGAGGAGGAGCGCCTGTGGAGGTTTACTGAGGGCTTTGACCTGCGATTCGGGGGTATGTGAACCCCCTGAAGTTGCCCACTTTTTCTCGTGTGGTCAAGGCGGCCATGACCTATGAGGAGACCAACCCGACCACGCAGGACATTGACGGTGGACGGAAGAGGCCCTACCAGCCAGAATACTCACAGGGTCGATGGGAGAGGAGGCACACGGTGCCCGCAGGGGAGTCGTCACATTCTGTGGGGCCACCAATGGCCTTTGGGGGCCCTAAATAGGGGCCAACTGCCAGCATCGGATCCCCACCCGGCCACCAGCAGGGATTGACTGGGGCAGGAGGTCATGCCCCTCTCTACTACAAATCTGATCAGCCGAGCCACATCAGGAGGGACTACCCATCTAGGGCCGGAGCACAGCAGATGCTCCCCGCACCGAGCATTGGAGGCCGAGCTGGCAGCTGGGGTCACCAGGCACGTGGAGGAGGATAACAGTCATGAGGAGGGCACTGGCCAACTGCTGCTCACTTGACCCAGAGCATGGCCTCTTCTTCTGCACCCAAGGTTGAGGGGCATATCAACGCCCTAACACACAGAGACGCCAGGACTTCAGGTTCTGTGGTAGCAGGTATGATTACCGTTTCTGGCAAATTAGTCTACGTTCTTTTCAATTCTGGTGCCACACACTCTTTTGTCTCCTCGAGGTTTGCCATTAGTTTGGGGTCGAGCAGTGTACTGTTAGAGGTCCCATTACTGATTAGAGGGCTAGGTGGACAGTTGTTCATAGTAGAGGAGGTATTTACAGACTACGAGGTTTCTATACGGTGATACAATCTTCCCGTCGACCTGATAGTGATCCCGATGGAGGACTTTGGCGTGATCCTAGGGATGGACTGGCTAACTGGCTATCACGCCCAAGTGGACTGTTTTGGGAGAAAGATCATCTTCTCCATATTAGAGTTGCCTCCCTTTGAGTTTCACGACCAGCCGATAGACGGAGGCTTCAGGAGCATCTCCGCGTTTCGGGCAGCAAGGCTTTTGAGCCAGGGGGTGAGGGCTTCTTAGCTTGTGTTGTAGTAGAGCCAAGCCCCGTGGCCGACTTTTAGAGTCTCCCGGTGGTCTGCGAGTACCCCGACGTCTTCCCAGAGGAGCTGCCAGGACTACTTCCTGAGCGTAAGATCGAGTTTGAGATCTCTTTAGTACCGGGGACCAGCCCCATTTCTACAGGACCGTACAAGATGGCACCACTTGAGCTGCGAGAGCTCAAGTCATAGTTATAGGACCTATTGGAGAAGGGCTTTGCGAGGCCCAATGCATCCCCGTAGGGAGCCCCTGTATTGTTTGTAAAGAAGGACGGTACCATGCGACTTTGTGTCGACTACCGACAACTGAATGGGGTCACCGTCAAGAACAAGTACCTGCTGCCTCTTATCGATGACCTCTTTGACCAGTTGAGAGATGCCACAGTGTTATCTAAGATAAATCTGAGGTTAGGTTACCACCAGTTGAAGATCTAGGAAATCGATGTCTCCGAGACAACTTTCCATACTCGGTATGGGCACTACGAGTTCTTCGTCATGCCGTTTGGGTTGACCAACGCCCCCGCTACTTTCATGGACATGATGAACTGTGTTTCCAGGCCATACTTGGACCAATCTGTGGTGGTGTTTATCAACGACATCCTAGTCTACTCTCAGGATCAGGCACAACATGGACAACATCTACGTATGGTACTAGATACCTTGAGATGACGTAGGCTGTACGCCAAGTATAGCAAGTGTGAGTTTTAGCTGAGATAGGTGACTTTATTGGGCCACATGATTTCAGGAGACAGATTGCCTGTGGATCCAGCCAAGGTCGAGGTCGTACTCAGGTGGGAGAGGCCACGCACAGTGATAGAAATACATAGCTTTCTAGGATTGGCAGGCTACTATCGGTGGTTTATCAGAGGGTTCTCTCAAATTACGCATCCTATGACCCAGCTGACCTGGAAGGACGTGCCCTTTTTCTGGACGGATGAGTGCGAGGCGTGCTTCCAGGAGTTGAAGGAGAGACTGACTTCAACTCTTGTGCTTACCATCCCACACAACAATGGCCGGTTCATGGTTTACACCGATGCTTCGTTGGAGGGGTTGGGTGTTGTGCTCATGTAGTGGGGTCATGTTATCGCTTACACTTTGCGGCAACTGAAGCCCCATGCGCATAGCTACCCCACCCATGACTTAGAGCTGGCAACAGTTGTCTTCACGCTGAAGATATGGAGGCACTACCTGTATGGTGAGACATTCGAGATCTTCATAGATCACAAGAGCCTCAGGTACCTGTTTGAATAGGAGCTCAACATGAGACAGAGACGTTGGTTAGAGCTCCTGAAGGACTACAACTGCAGCATCTCCTACCACCTAGGGAAGGCCAATGTGGTGGCCAACACCTTGAGCCGAAAGGCACTCGCCTACTTGGCCAACTTACAAGCACAAAGTTGGAGACTCATGGAGGAGGTGGGCAGTTGGCGACCCCAGGAGTCACGAGGGTACTGCGGGGTAGTGTCAATGACGCGGCAAACACGACCAGAGCTTATAGACTGCATCATTGCAGGGCAGATGGCTGATCCATATTTGCAGACACTACGGGACAGAGTGTTGACAGGGGACCCAGGAGACTTTTCCTTTTCTGATGAGATACTGCGCATGAGGGGACGCCTATGCGCATGAGAGCCCCTGACTGAGGCACACGGGTCCAAGTTCACCGTACATCCTGGGAACACAAAGATGTACCATGATCTGCGACGCCACTTCTGGTGGAGTGGGATGAAGCGGGATGTTGGTGAGTTCGTCCAGCAGTGCTTGGTATGCCAGCAGGTGAAGGCCGAGCACCAGAGGCCTGCAGGGCCGTTACAGCCACTTCCTGTGCCAGAGTGGAAGTGTGAGAGTATTACCATGGACATGGTAGTGGAGCTACCAGTTACACAGCGGGGACACGACGTAGTTTGGGTACTAGTAGACAGGTTGACAAAGACGGTACGGTTCCTGCTGATTCAAATCATCTTTGGGCCAGCATAGCTAGTAGAGCGATACATCAAAGATGTGGTGCATCTGCACGGAGTCCCTCGCGAGATCGTATCCAACAAGGATACTCGCCTCACTTCCCAATTCTTTGCAGAGTTTCAGTAGACCTTGGGGACTCGTTTAAGGTTCAGTACCGCCTACCACCCCCAGACTGACGGACAGTCAGAGTGCATCATACAGACACTTGAGGACCTCTTACGCGCTTGTGTACTAGACTGGAGAGGCTCCTGGGAGGAGCATTTGCCCCTAGTAGAGTTTGCATACAATAACAGCTGTCATTCAAGTATCGACATGGCACCTTACGAGGCTCTACATGAGCGGAAGTGTACTGCATCTTTGAGTTGGGTCGAGGTGGGGACCAAGTGGGAGGTTGGTCCCAAGCTGATTCGTCAGAGTCAGGAGGTGATAAAGCAGATTCACAGACAGCTTCGTACTGTTAAGAGCAAGCAGAAGAACTGTGCTGACAAGAAGCGCAGGGAGGTGCAGTTTGAGGTTGGGGATCGCATCTTCCTCTATGTTTCGCCCATGAAGGGCTTGCAGCATTTTGGGGTGAAAGGGAAGCTTGCATCGAGATTTGTAGGGCCCTTTGAGGTCTTGGAGCGGGTAGGATATGTTGCTTACCAGCTTTCCCTTCCTCCCCAGCTCTTTGGAGTGCACGACGTGTTCCATGTGTCCAACCTCAGGAAGTACGTCGTCGATCCCAGCCACGTTCTGAGCCACAAGAGCGTCGAGGTGGGAGATGACTTGACCTATCCCGAGAGGCCAGTGCATATACTAGGGAAATCCATCCGGAGTCTGAGACGGAAGCGGGTACCACTGGTGAAGGTCCTATTGAAAAGCCAGCAGTACAAGGAGGCGACTTGGGAGCCTGAGGCAGCAATGCGAGAGCAGTACCCAGAGCTTTTTGAGGGTGCATCTCTTCTGACCTACTTTGGTCCTCTTTAAGTTTGTTATGTGTTTTTATGTTATTTTCGCACCCTAGTTAACTCAAGTTTTGGGGACGAAACTTCCTTTAAGTTTGTTATATTGAAATGACACTTCCAAGGATCGTTTAGAGTTTTTCTGGAAAGTTAGGGGTGTGAACGAAAATTTTAAACTCCCTGGGTTTAGTTATGGGCTCTGCAGGAAAGGAGGGAAATGCGAGGGGGTGTCACACAATTTTCCCCTCCGTCTCTCTCTCTCCCCACACACTCACCCACGCACACGCACACTCCATCCTCCCCAACCCAAAACCCTAACAATCTTCTATTTAAAACCCCCCCACACTCCTCTTCACCTTCACACCTTCACACCACGACCTCCTCCACCGTCATCCTCACCTTGCTACCGGTGAGCACCAATCGCCTTCCCTCCTCCACTTGAAGCTGCACGTGGAGGAGAGGAGCTCGCGAGAGGAGGAGGAGGAGGAGAAAGGGAGAGAGTGTGAGCGAGGAAGAGGAGGGTGTGGGAAAGAAGGAGAGAACCTCGGGGAAGCCCGAGCGTGCGCGGTAGACAAGCTCGAGCAGGAGAGCTCGTGCACGAGGAGTGCCTTGCTGCAGGTGCAATAGCGAGCACTCAAAGTTGCGAGGGGAGGAGCCATGGGAGCTGTGGGAGCTCAGAGGAGCTCATGCGAGAGGAGGAGGAGGGCCTCATGGAGAAAAGCCTCTCAACCCCCTACAGTTGTTGGAGCTGCTGCTACCGTGCTACGGGCGAAGGCAACGAGGAAGACGAACGTCGTGAGGAGTTCTGCATACTGGATTTTTCCAGTATTAGACATTTGGAGCATCTACCAAACATCTGGAACAGCAACGGACGTCCAGAGCTGAAGCCGAACGTCTGAGAAATCGTAGAGTGCCAAGGTAAGTGTCCTAAACGCTCATGCATGCACGTATGTGAAGTACGTGGCATGCGTTGTCGTGGTTTTGAACTTGCGACCATATGCGTAGGTATAGGCCTTGGAAAGGCACGCAAGCATGCTCTTTGAGGTGCCTTAGGTCGTCTGGGCGTCTCCACAGATGTCTGATAGACACATCGGACATCCGGGCACACAGACAGACATCTAGAAAGACCCAGAATGACTGTAAAGGGGTTTCAGAAGTCTGCCAGCAACACAGGGAAGAGAGGTAAGGTTCTGAGATCATTTAAGATGTCTGGGTCCAATCCCAGACATATGATTTTCGACAGTATGCATGTTTTTGGCCTGTTTAGGGCCCAAACAAAGTCAAATTTACGCAAACGAAATACCATTATTTTCCACTCGACTTTCTCATGTTAGTGTCAATTATATACTATTTTGAATGCATCTGATGTGACTTAGTCACCGGTATAGGTCTCCAGACTGTAGCATGTTCGGGGCCCGCGAAGACGACAGAACCTGCAATTCTAGCCCCCAATCCTCCCGTATTTCCTGGTAGAGTGGTTTACTTTAATATTAAGATTTAAATAAGTAAAGTGCTTGTTTAGAATAACTTGATTGAACCCTAGGATGTGAAATGAACCCTAGGGCAGAAACAAATGAATATTGCTTGAGCTACACTGTTTACTTGAGATGCATGTTAAACCCTAATTGCTAGTAAGTGTATTAATTACTTGATGTGATGTTTTCTGAGTTATTAAAACATGAGCTGCCTGTTATAAAAATGAAACCCGGGATGTGAATAGTGAGATATGAATGTTGAGAAATGGAATAAAAGGAATACAAGCATGAACCCTACGGAGCATTAGGAGAACTCCTGTATACGGAAAGAAACTAATAAGTAGACGGGAAGTGAGCTAGCCCTTGTGTACACAGTACGAAGGAGAGCAACTGTCCCTTTAGAGTAGAGGGGAGCTTGCCGCCCCTTGGGTTGAGACCCAGGGTGGGTTTGACCACTCTACGTCGACTTTTGTTTGGCCCTAGTGTACGTGGTACCGAGGTGAGCTACTTAGTATAGGAAGGGAGCTAGCTGCCCCACGGGGCCTGGGGTTAGGACTGGCCACCCTACACCGACTCTTGTTAGGCTCACTAGGCAAACTGGGTATAGTCGGACGAGGGTACGCGGACTGTGGAGAGGCGAGACCCCTGTTTTGTTCTGAGAGGGTAAGGCCATGTGCTATTCCGTGCTGTACTTTTAGGGGTACTCTCTAGCGGAAACGACTAACTGTGTGCCAATACAGGGTAGCTACCTGTGCACTTATCGTGCATGCCGTAGTCACCGCTACGTCGCGACCGTGACCTCGGGGTGGTTGACTGGGTGTAGGACTACCACAGGGGACTCTCCCGGCCAAGAGAGCACCACGTGTTCATCCTACATCACGGGAAAGACTGCAATCAAGATCGTTCCCTTAAGGGACAGTCAAGATAAAGAAATGATCGTATTATTAAGAGAATAAACAAAGCAGAACTACTTAGTTGAGATAAATGGAATTGAATAATGAATTAGTTGCTTATCTTATGTTAATTGCATGTAAATGGCTTAACTACCACTCTACTCAACGTTAGCTGACCACGGATTTTATAATCTTATTCACGTCAGGGAGTTGAGCAGCCAGCACCACCGGCTGTAGAGAGAGCTAGGCTCAGTTGAGCCCAGCCTTAGCTGTTGTTTCCTTTTGTTTCCGAGCTTCTGTTGTTGTAGTGAGTATCCTAGCTTGTAATACCATTTCTATTATTTTTCTGTTCTACTTTCTGCTGTTGTAGTTGTGATGGCATGTAATATTATGAGATATTTCGTTCTATTTCCTTTGCTATCTATTTATTTATTTTCTACATAGTTACATTGCATGTGTAGTTGTGGAATCTTTTCTGCTTTTGGTTATTCCTCGTTGGACGACTGAGTCTTGAGATTAGTCGAGGCGAGCCAGTCTCAGGTCCTGTCGGGATCTGGGATCGGGTCGTAATAAGGGTGAAGCTAGAGATGAGGAGATGATATGAGAGATGGAGACGGAGAGATCTCAAGGTGGAAGATGGTGGAGAGGTGGAAGGATCCTAGGGTTTACTAAAGGTGGTGTACAGTTAGGGTTTATGGAGAGGGTTTGTCAACCATGTTGATGGAGGAAGGGAGAAGGTTGGCATGGGGAGGTGGAGGAGGAGATAAAGAGGAAGATGAATGATGGTGAGCGTGCACTTGAAGGCTTTTTATATAGAAGAGGAGCCTTGTTGCGATTGGTGGGTGAGGGATGCATTGGATTAAGGTAGATGGAGGGTGGTGGTGATGGTTGGAAGGGTAGATGGCTAGGATTAGAGGCTTAGGTTGCGTGGGCTAAGGGATTAGGCTAGGGTTAGTTGTGGTCACATGATGGGGGTGGAGATTAGGCGGAGTTTGAATGGAGGGCTCGGATGAAGAGGAGTTGTGTAGTCATGGGGTTTAAAATAGAATGGGATAGGTTTTAGGGTTGCAACTAAGGGTGGCGTGGACTTCATCTGTAGGGCTAGGATTAATGAACTTAAGGATGGAAGGTTGGGATTAAAACCTGTTACGACACGGTTCCCAAATCCCTACAGGACACGAGAATTGAACCGACTCGACTGATCCCAAGACCCAGTCGTCCAACGAGAAAGTAACCAAAAAGCAGTAAAATAAACCACATTCACCATGTAAGCAACTAAAAGTAACAAAGTACAGCAGTAAAGAAATAAACTATTACAGTACACATCACCATAACAGTACAGAATCTAAACAAGTACAGGAATATGAAGTCTATAATAAAAGAGTACAAAAGTGTAACAAAATACTCACTACTACAGAAAACGGGGTACAACAAAAGTACAACTATTGGGCTCCACTGGGCCCAGCACCCTTTGCAGCCGCAGGCTCTAGTTGCTCAACACCTGGACCTGAAAAAGGTGGTAACTACGACACGTCAGCGAAACGCTGAGTAGAGTGGCAACCAGCTAACTAAGAGAAACAGTAACGGTGGACAGGTAGCTGTTGTTTTCAATTTCTTTCTTTATTCCACTAATTATTCTTTCTTTCAACACTTGGTGTATTTATAAGGTCTTTTTCTTGATCTCGAATGTTCCTCGTGGGAACGATCTTGATTGCAGTCTTTTCCGAAAAGTAGAAGTAGCACGTGGTGCTCTCCTGGCCAAGAGAGTCCCCTGTGGTCATCCTACCCTCAGTCAACCACCCCAAGGTCGCTGACAGACGTAACAGTGACTACGGCACGCGCGATAAATGCACGGGTAGCTACCCTGCACTGGCATGTGGTCAATCGTTTTCGTTAATGAGTGCGCCCAAAGCACAGCACAGAACCAGTATAGGGTAGAGCCCTCTCAGTAACAGGGGTCTAGCCCCTCCACAGTAACAAAACAGGGGTCTCACCCCTCTACAGTCTGCACACCCTCGCCTGACTACCCTAGTTTTCCCAGTGGGCCTAATAAGTCGGTGTAGGACGGCTAGCTGAACCCCGGGCCCCGTGGGGTGGCTAGCTCCCTCCCTACACTAGTAGCTCTCCCCGGTACTGTGTGCGCGAGGGCCAAAAGTCGGTACAAAGTGGCCAGACCTAAACCCTGGTCTCAACCCTAGGGCGGCTGGCTTCGCTCTACACTAAACAGGTAATATGTGCTTCCCTTGGTACCACGTACCTAAGAGACAACACCCTTCCCCATTCACCTTTCCAGTTCCATTCTATTTATTTCCAGGAGCTCTACTCCTAATTCCCCGTAGGGATCATGCTCATGTTTCTCAGGCCAAGCCATACTAGGTTTCATCATTTTAAGTTTATTCGCATATAGCACATGTTTTCAACATTCAATCTTTCTTTTCCAGTTTATATACAAGCAGCTCGAATTTAATTTTCAAACAACAAGAATTACATGTAACAGTTACTAACCACAGTACTCTACATTTCATAGGCAGCTGTTATCCAATTACAGGCAATTATTATTATTCTATCTACTCAACCAAGACTGCAATTCAGGCATTCAATACATTCGTTCCAGTGTTTCTAGTCCTAGGATTCATGCCACACCCTAGGATCTATCATTTAATCCAGTGTTTCTGATCCTAGGATTCATGCCATAGCCTAGGATCTATCATTCAATCTAGTGTTTCTGGTCTTAGGATTCATGCCATACCCTAGGATCTATCATTTATTCCAGATATACATTTATATTTGTAATTAACTAAGGGAAGCCACTCTACTCGCAAAATCGGGAGCAATGGGGGCTCGATCAACAGGTCTGCGTGCCTCTGCAACCCCCAAATCCACAACAGAACGATGTCCTAACACAAGAATCAATCACAAGGAACCACTTAGAACAGGATAAAAGAATTTCAAACGAGTAGAGGAACTTGTACGGAGAAGAACAGAATCTAAAACGCGGAAATTGGACCTCGAACGAACCCTAAATGGGTCAAAAACAATAATTCTGACTCAAATCAGACGTCTGGAACATCTTCCAGACGTCTCAAAAGGAGTCCAGATCCATACCTCACTCTGTGCCGCTCCTCAGACGTCCAGAGATCCTGCTGAACCGTCAGTACCTAGTTCCAGATGTCCGACCAACTCTCCGGACGTCTGGAGACGCTCTCCGCCGTCTGGTGACTCGCCCAAACGTTTGAACCGCGTGGGAGGGCATGTCCTACGCCTTCCCGAAGCAAATCCTGCACGCGCACATAAAAACTCCTAAACATGGCACACAATAGAGCATCTGCGGAATAGCATGCATGGCCACATCCGCAAAAAGGGATGTATATGCGCAGTATGTACCTCTTAGTCGTCTGGAGCCTCTTCCAGACGTCGTCCGCGTCGTCTGGATGTAGGTCAAGACGTCTAATTCTGGGAAAAATCCCAGAATCAGAAGCTTCTTCGTCTTCTTCCTACTGCACGCGGCCGCGCCGCGTTCGTCCGCCCACTGCTCTAGCTACAGCAGCGTCAGGGAGGATTTTCCCGACACAACACTCCACCTTGCACACGCCCGACTAGCCTCGAGCTGCTCCTGCGAGCTCTCTCTCTCATGGCTCGCGCGCTCTCCTCTCTTCCCTTCTCTCACTGCCCTTCTCCTCTCCACCGCTACACTCGGCTGCAGCTGCTGCTCACTCTCGCTCTCGCGCTGGAGGAAGGAGGAGACGGATGGGGTGGGGTGGCGTGAGGGAGAGGAGGGGAGTATTTGTAGGCGCGAGAGAAAAGGTCCTGCGGGTCGACGATGTTGGTTTGGCCCTACGAAGAGGGGTGACGTAATAAATGTGAAAATAAGATATAAAGCAATCTCACCAAAGAAAACCAATCACACAATGTACACAATTGTTTTTAGGTGGAAACCCAAACCGGGTGAAAACCACCACCTAACCCTCTCGAGTTAGGATTTTCCGATCAACCTAGTTGATCAAATCCACTAACCGAATCACTTTAAAACGAGGGTGATTCAACCTCAGTACAACCACGCTACAAGTACGAGGGTAGCGTTCCTCAACCCCTTCTCTCCACGAGAAGGATTTTGTCCCACGAAGGAGACGGGAATTCGCAAAGCGAATACCTAACGAAATAACAAAGATAAAATAAACAACAAGTCCTATAGAGCCAACAAAGTAATTATGAACCTAGCTTCTATAGGAATTAGGAAACTCCCCTTTGCAAGGAGTGCGTCGAGGATGACGCGGGTGCGTGAGCCACGCAACGGCGCAATGTCGCTCTCGTGAACAACGGCGGGAGAGCGGGTGCGCGAAGGTTTGATGCTCTCAAGGGAATGGAGCTTAAGCTTGGAGAGCAAGATCTTTTCTGGACACAAAAGAGTATGAAAGTGTGTAGCTAAGTGTATCCAAGTGTATCTTGTGTATTTCTTGGTGTCTCTAGGTGTTTCTTAGTGTGTGTATGTGTTGCAAAGGTTCCCCTCTATTTATAGAGGCCTTAGGAAGGCTTTGGAAGGCTTAGGAAGGGTTCTATAGCCGTTGGGAACAAAGCCCAAGAGAATCAGGCCGAAATCAGGACAATGATTACATTTGACAGGGTGATCAGACGTCTAACTCTGGCATCAGACGTTTGGAAGGCCACTTTAAGACGTCTGATTCCAAGGTCAGACGTCTGATTTTGGGTGGGCCTCTCCCTGACTTGAATCAGATCTAAACAGGGTTTTTGCGCAAGTCCATCAGACGACATATAAGACGTCTGGCAATATGTCTGGACGTCAGGAAACCTACTTTTTCTGTGGGAATGGATTTTCCAAACGTTGCAACGGCTAGAAAATCTCTGAGAAGAGATTTTGGGTCAGCCGAG
Source organism: Thalassia testudinum (assembly GCA_037157565.1). Lineage (NCBI taxonomy): Eukaryota > Viridiplantae > Streptophyta > Magnoliopsida > Alismatales > Hydrocharitaceae > Thalassia > Thalassia testudinum. The sequence goes on from JAZHRO010000024.1 coordinate 83,651,554, forward strand.
GCAAAACGGTCATTTATCAGACGTCTGGAAAGGCCTAAGGACGTCTGATAAGGCTCTAACGGTCATATTCTTGAGTGTACGCTAAGCCAGCCAATGGTCCACTAATTGGACATCTGGCAAAGTCATCAGACGTCTCCTAAGACGTCTGGTATAAGGTCTGGACGTCTGATTTCATCAGACAGAACTAGCTATGTCCAGCCTAACAGATATCAGATGTCTAAAACAATAGTCAGACGTCTTAAAATACTTTATCAGACGTCTGATTTGGGAATTAGACGTCTGGAAGTGCTGTTTGAACCTTATATTGGTTTTCTAAGTATTCTACAGAAAATCTAAGTATCCTAGGGTTGTGCCGGTGTTCCTAGGACTACTGTTAGGGTACTTTGAGGCTCTTTAATATAATATTCTAAGGAAATAAAGAGCAACAAAAGAAACGAAAAAATACAAGTATAAAAGAAGGAAATATATCCTATTCTTCATTTCCTTCCATCTTCAATATATCGCTCCTCGCGAATCTCTTCTGTTCTTCATTAAGCTCCTCCAATCCATCCTGGATGCGAGCTCGAGTTCCGTCTAAACACGTCCACATTTGCAATTGACCTGAAATCTAGGACGCAAATTGCAAATGTTAAATAACACGTGTTTTGTTATCATCAAAACAAATGATCGTGGTGCTCTAGCACCAACAATCTCCCCCTTTTTGATGATGACAAAACCATAAATAATAATGCATAAAAATCCTCCCCCTTTTTGACATTATCAAAAAGGTTTGATTGGTTTTACATTTCCTATAACTCCCCCTTAAAACATGCTCTTCTATGAGTATCTTTTAACAAAGGTGATATTCTCCCCCTTTTTGTAACAACAAGATAGCTATTATTTTTCTCCCCCTTACTAAAGGAAATTTAGCTAACTTGCATCTCCCCCTTAAAAATTGACAATTAGCTCATCATTTTTTTTAACTCCCCCTATCTAAATGCTTATAAAAAGATAGGGTTAAGAATTTTTACCTCACCTACCATTGCCAATAAAATGGCCCGAATGGTGGTGGTGGATGCCACATCGGATGGGGCTCCCATCCGTAGCTTGGAGGCCCGGGCATCGGCGTCGGTCTCCAGTCTGGTGGTCGACGTGCGGCGGGTCCGTCGCTTGTTCGCCGTCTCGTCGGTCTTCTTGTTCTCCTCCTTGGTCTACTCCTTGGTTCTCCCAACTTGAGTTTACCAGCTTTGAGCTTGTAGGTCCAGTCCTTTATGTTGTAATTATCCCTGAACCCTACAAAATAAGATTCTAATTCTTTTTTCGGTATCCAAGTGGGCTTGGATCCGGATCTGTTAGCGGGTCTCCTTGATGGAGATCCTTTCTCAATCTTAGGGCTATAAAAATTATCTACTTTGTTGATTAATTTGTTAGAGTTTTCCCTAAGACATGCAATTTCTTTTTCTATAATGTTCATTTTAGTCTTTAAATCAGAAATTTCTAATTTTAGACTAACATTTTCCTCAATCAATTTATTATTTTCATTGATGAGGTTATGATTATCTAATAATAGGTTATCATCCTTAGGACTAGCTTCTATGTCCTTAAGTTGTTTTTCTAACCTATCATTTTCATTTTTAAGAAAGCTAAGGTTCTTTATAATGCTATTATTTTCTCTTTTTAGTGATTTACTAACTTCAAAAAGTTCATTAAAAGCTTCTTGTAGATCGAGATTTACCTCGTTGTCTGAGTCGCTTTCGCTTTCGCTTTCTCCGATTGCCATGAAACCCATGCAAGCGGTTTCATTCTTTTTCTCTGATTCTTCTTCCTCCGAGCTTGTCTCTTCATTAGTGTCTTCTAACTTCCTCCATATCTCGTGGGCGGTAGTGCACTCTTGAATTTGCTCGAATTCCTTCAGACTCAATGCGCAATACAAGGCATTCATTGCCTTTGCGTTGAGTGAAAGCTCTCGAATCTGCAGCTGCGAGTAGCCTCCTTGGGGTCGCTTCGGGATCTCGTATGGGGTTTCGCAACATCCCCATACCTCGAATTCAGTGGCTTGGAGCCACGTCTTCATCCTCAACTTCCAATATCCGAAGTCCCTCCCGTCGAAATAGGGTGGTCGGACGGTGGACTGCCCTTCGGAGATTCTGATTGCGGCTATGCTTCCCTCCATGATCTTCTTGCTTGGTTGTTACGCCGAAACAGCAAGACCTGCTCTGATACCAATTGTTGGTTTGGCCCTACGAAGAGGGGTGACGTAATAAATGCGGAAATAAAATATAAAGCAATCTCACCAAAGAAAACCAATCACACAATGTACACAATTGTTTTTAGGTGGAAACCCAAACCGGGTGAAAACCACCACCTAACCCTCTCGAGTTAGGATTTTCCGATCAACCTAGTTGATCAAATCCACTAACCGAATCACTTTAAAACGAGGGTGATTCAACCTCAGTACAACCACGCTATAAGTACGAGGGTAGCGTTCCTCAACCCCTTCTCTCTACGAGAAGGATTTTGTCCCACGAAGGAGACGGGAATTCGCAAAGCGAATACCTAACGAAATAACAAAGATAAAATAAACAACAAGTCCTATAGAGCCAACAAAGTAATTATGAACCTAGCTTCTATAGGAATTAGGAAACTCCCCTTTGCAAGGAGTGCGTCGAGGATGACGCAGGTGCATGAGCCACGCAACGGCGCAATGTCGCTCTCTTGAACAACGGCGGGAGAGCGGGTGCGCGAAGGTTTGATGCTCTCAAGGGAATGGAGCTTAAGCTTGGAGAGCAAGATCTTTTCTGGACACAAAAGAGTGTGAAAGTGTGTAGCTAAGTGTATCCAAGTGTATCTTGTGTATTTCTTGGTGTCTCTAGGTGTTTCTTAGTGTGTGTATGTGTTGCAAAGGTTCCCCTCTATTTATAGAGGCCTTAGGAAGGCTTTGGAAGGCTTAGGAAGGGTTCTATAGCCGTTGGGAACAAAGCCCAAGAGAATCATGCCGAAATCAGGACAATGATTACATTTGACAGGGTGATCAGACGTCTAACTCTGGCATCAGACGTCTGGAAGGCCACTTTAAGACGTCTGATTCCAAGGTCAGACGTCTGATTTTGGGCGGGTCTCTCCCTGACTTGAATCAGATCTAAACAGGATTTTTGCGCAAGTCCATCAGACGACATATAGGACGTCTGGCAATATGTCTGGACGTCTGGAAACCTACTTTTTCTGTGGGAATGGATTTTCCAAACGTTGCAACAGCTAGAAAATCTCTGAGAAGAGATTTTAGGTCAGCCGAGGCAAAACGGTCATTTATCAGACGTCTGGAAAGGCCTAAGGACGTCTGATAAGGCTCTAACGGTCATATTCTTGAGTGTATGCTAAGCCAGTCAACGGTCCACTAATTGGACGTCTGGCAAAGTCATCAGACGTCTCCTAAGACGTCTGGTATAAGGTCTGGACGTCTGATTTCATCAGACAGAACTAGCTATGTCCAGCCTAACAGATATCAGACGTCTGAAACAACAGTCAGACGTCTTAAAATACTTTATCAGACGTCTGGAAGTGCTGTTTGAACCCTATATTGGTTTTCTAAGTATTCTACAGAAAACCTAAGTATCCTAGGGTTGTGCCGGTGTTCTTAAGACTACTGTTAGGGTACTTTGAGGCTCTTTAACATAATATTCTAAGGAAATAAAGAGCAACAAAAGAAACAAAAAAATACAACAAGTATAAAAGAAGGAAATCTATCCTATTCTTCATTTCCTTCCATCTTCAATATATCGCTCCTCGCGAATCTCTTCTGTTCTTCATTAAGCTCCTCCAATCCATCCTGGATGCGAGCTCGAGTTCCGTCTAAACACGTCCACATTTGCAATTGACCTGAAATCTAGGACTCAAATTGCAAATGTTAAATAACACGTGTTTTGTTATCATCAAAACAAATGATCGTGGTGCTCTAGCACCAACAGGAGAGGGGAGAGAAAGAGAAGAAGGCGGCTGAGGTTTAGTGTGCGCGTGGCTCGCGCGCAGACTCGCGGTCGTACGCATGCAAAAATTAATTTCCAGACGTCTGGGAAGGTGTCCAGATGTCTGACCAGACGTCTGAACTTAGACCCAGACGTTTTAAAGAACTTTGATGGCACGGGTCTTAACAAAACCTCAGATGGCATAGAGAAGGGATAGGGAAATCAAAAGATGGCGCCACCTTTGGATAATTAAGGTTGTTAGGTAGGCTTAGGTGGCAAATTATGGTGTGAAAGTGGTGATGTGTCATGATGTGCGTGGAGGAAAGGTGAGGCCACGGATTGATGAGGTGGAGGGTAAGGTGGACAACCATGGTGTAGGTTTAATTAGCCTAACTATGGTGTTAATTAGGTTAAGTGGCCTAGGTTATGTGCGTGATTGAGCTAAGTGAGCTCAAATTAGTTAGTCATGATATGCAGCTCCATCTGTTACGACCTGAACCCGGTCCCTTGTGGAGCCTAGGAATAGCTCGCATCTACTAACCCTAAGACCCAGTCGTCCAACGAGAAACAAACCAAATGCAAGGATGAACATTTCCACAAACTACACATGCAACATAGCTAAGCAAATAAGAAAAATGTAGCAACGGAAAGTAGAACAGAGTTTAAAAAGAGCAATACTGCATAGGCGGAAAAATAAAGTTCGCTAGCTAGCCATCACAACTAAAGTAGAAAGGACATAAGCAACAACATGTTCCAACATATACCAGAAATACTCACTAATAGTAACTAAAGTTCTTGAAACGGAAAGGAGAAAGAACAAACTACTGCTGGGCTTGACTGGGCCCAGCACCTTCTGCAGCCGGTGGCACTGGCTGCTCAACTCCTTGACCTGAACATGTTTACATATATCTGTGGTCAGCAAATGCTGAGTAGAGTGGCACATAAGAACATTAAATGCATTTAAATATGAAGGAAAAACAGTAAACTATTCACGCATCTTTCCCATTATTCATTATCAACGGTTTCCATTTACAATCAACTATGTGTTTCTGATTTGGTTATTCTAGTAAGAGTCCACAACATTTCTTAATCCACATGTTCCCTAAGGGAACGATCTTGATGCAGTTTTCCTGTGATGTAGGATGCCCACGTGGCACTCTCCTTGCCGAGAGAGTACCCTGTGGTAGCCCTACACTCGGACTACCACCCTGAGGTCATGGTCGCAATATAGCGGTGACTACGACACTCATGATAAACGCATGGGTAGCTACCCTACGCTGACACACGGTCAGTCCTTTCCGCTAGTGGGTACGCCCAAACGTACAGTACAAAACAAAACAAAGGCCTCACCCCTCAATAGTCAGCGTACCCTCGCCCGACTATTCCAATTTGCCAAGTAGGCCTCACACGAGTCGGTGTAGGGAGGCCAATCCTAACCCTGGGTCCCAACCCAAGGGTGGCTAGCTCTCTCCCTACACAAAAGTGTCAATAGCTCTCTTCGATACCACGTACGTAAGGGCCATCCTATTCTCTCTACACCAGGGGTGATTAGCTCTCCTCGGTACGTGTGTACACGAGGGCTAGCTTGATGGGAACATCATCATGAGTCCTAACTAGCTCATTTTGACCCAATGAAGTCAATAAATGCTCCTACATAACCAACTGAAGGTCATAATTCATTGCATAATCTTTCTGAGAGAAACACAAGAAACAAGGGGTAAAACTGTAATTTTATCAATGCAGTACAACCACGGGTTTTCTCAAGGGCTGAACAAAGGTCAAATGGTCTTAATAAGATAACAAGAGGGTTGGATTAGACAGAAAAGGGTTTGTGTGTGTTCTTGGAATTAAATGATTTTTGAAATCCTAAAAACAGACCCACTTAATTAACCAAGGTTTTGGTCAGGATAAAATTCACTTAAACCCTCTAAAAATCATAAAAAAATATTCTCTAGGATTTAGTATCTTCAATTTGGCCATTAACACCCATCTTGACCTAAAATGGAGTCTCAGACAGATATTTGCCCTAATTTGGGTATTTGCATAAATTACCCAGTCATACGTGGTTAAAACCAAAATCCAACTTCACCATTGGGTTCCTTAGGTCCAAATTAGGTTTGTACCAAAATTTGGACTGAAGGAGAATTTGTCTTGACCTAGTTTGCAAAAAGGTTCTGTCTGATTACATTTCTACCGCTAACTTTCAAAAACCCTTGCATTTAGCCCCCTAACTTCTTCTTCATCTTCGCAAATAGGTCCCTCCACCATTATCGCAGAGGAAACCTACTCCGACGATCTTCAACTGGGATTTTCTCCCTGAATGATTGATGAATCCCTTTCAATATTGGAAGGGAGATTCATCAATTAATCCTTTACAATATGAACCCATTGATGAGCCCTGATTCTTTCCCAATCTCTTATGCGAACGCATGAGATATTTTGGTCTCTTGAAAGCTTCCTTCTCTGATGAGCCTTCCTTGCTTGGAAGCTTGGCTTCCAAGCACAAAACCCTCTCCAATGACCTATAAAAGACTCCCCAAAGTCCAACCATACTCCTCTGCTTAAATTTGGGCTAGAATCCCCCCTATTCCTCTCTCCCCTCCGGCCACAAGACTCCACAAGCTCCGGAGGCCTCTCCCTAGCTTCTTCGTTGTCCAACCACAATACCATTGGAGGATTCACCTTCATCACCATCCTCCGCGTTGAGCAATACCCGTCGACATCGTCCCTACCCCGTCTTCGTCACCGCCTCTCCTATGGAGGTTCATCTTCCTTACGTCTAACCACCACACTTGCGTGGGATTCCTTTCCCTTTCGTCCCTTAGAAGTAGGTTTTTAAGTTCCCTCTCTCTCACACTTTCTTCCTCTCTCTCTATTTCCGAAAATCGACCACCAATGCTCCTGAACACCGTCATCTCCTCCATCTCTGGCGACTCCTCCGGCGGGGTGCTCCCACCGCTACGCACCTCCATCCACCTCGCCGACCACCCTACAACCTCCACCACACCTTCTTGATCATTTCCCCTCACTCCATTCACTCCATCGTCCACCCAAACACCTCCTCGAATGAACCCACTCTCACCGATTGTTCCCTTCACCGTCCGGCCACCACAGCCGCCCTCGCTCAACGCCAAGGCCACCGTTACATTCACTGTGCCACGGCAACCCTGCTAAGCATCCTGATGCGGCCATAAGGCCTCTTTTCTTGATTTTAGGTCACAGGTCAGAGCCACCATTGCTGCTGAGCTTCGAGCGAGCTTCAAGCTGCTCCAGGCCTTGCTACGCCCAAGGGCTACCTCCAGGCTGCACGGATAGAAGCCCGCACACATCCAAGTCCTTACACAGAGGCTTCAGCAGCTGCAGCCTTGCCAATTTAGCCAAGCACCCTGCTGCTATGTTGCGCAGAAGATAGGTGGGACATTTAGTCTCACCTCGGAAACGAAAAGGCACTCGCACCCGCATAAAGTGAAAAAGTGAATGGGGCAGTTTGCCTCCAAACACTGAGGGTGAGGTCCTCCTCCCCCTTCACCAGACTCGTCTGCGACATTGCCCCGCGGACCTAGCCGACCTGACTACCCGCCTGACCTACACTCCTCACTCACCGCGCACGCCGGTGAGCCTGGACCCGAGTATGCGCTAGGTCCAATTACCCGATCGGCTATGGCTCTGGGAGAGCGAGACTGAAATAGAAAGAGAGAAAGAGAGAGGAAAGTTGAGTGGGGGAAGGGGGTTTTTGCCCTGAGAAGATTAGCTCCGACACTTAGTCGGATTTAGAAGGTAGAGGGGTCAGAGGAGAAGAAAGCCTAAGGAAGAAGAAGAAGAGGGATTGCAGGGCTGAAGGTAGAAGAAGAAAAAGAAGAAAAAGCAAGCCAGAGAAAGAAGAGAAGTGAAGAAGAAAAAAAGGCACGTAGACAAGAATCAAAGAAAGGAGTACTGTAGCCAAAGTCATTTAAGACGTCTGATTGCAAAATCAGACGTCTGAATTCATATTCCCTCCTTTAGTAAATTTGAGTAAATTGGTTATTCAAATCACCATTATTTTGTCCAAAACTCTTTTTACCCTTCATATACACATATGCTCTACATTCCTAATTAGTTTTTGAGTAATATTGTGTGTTCAATTTGCATTAATTGCTAAGTTTAGTGTGTGAATTCCATTTGCTCCCTATGTTCGACCTCGGAATCTTTTCGAGTAATAAAATTATATTTGTTTTCAAAACGATTTCGACTGTACTGCAACGCAACACTTTTAAGCCTTACGATCTCGCTTTTCGATAAACACAGCTAACGCCCAAGTTAGAGGTCAACTTACAGTCATGCCTCACAGTAAGCGAATTATTCCGTAACCATCAGAGTTTCCATGTCATGGTACTTAAGCTATCTTTCTAGTTCCCCATAGGGTTCGTTCATAGTACTTGTCTCATTTCATTACACAACATGCATCTCTGTTCACATTCTGATTTCTTATTCATATAACAGGTAGCTCGTGATTCAACAGGACAAGCAATCATCACATCAATTTAAGTATTCAATTACTCACAGTAGGGAATTTAACCACATGCATTCTCAATTTATAGCAAGCGAGGTTCATGCATCAAATATAAACATTCACATTCTCAGTCCTAGGGTTCATCTCATGTCCTAGGTTTCAAGCAGATATTTCTAATTTAGCATACACTTTAATAATTTAAACCACAGGAGTAGAGAGGACCACTCTACCAGAGTGTTCGGGTGGTTTGGGGGCACGAATGGTGGATCCCGATGTTTTCGCAGGTCCCGTGTGCACCACGGATTGAAGACCTATTCCAAATAGTTGGTCAAACCAAACATTAACATCATTGACCAATATCCTAGTATGTCAAACATGGTCAAGACAATATGGAAATGGCCCTAATACGTAGGAAATTCCGAAAGAAAACCAACAGTACTTCGTTTACACAAAACCAATTTCGTTTAGGCCCTGAACCAGCCCAAACTCGCGCACGCTGACCAAAATCAGACATATGGGTGAGTCCTTGATGTCTTAAATGAGTGCAGGATCTCACATTGCATTCTTGCTTCTATTCCAGTCGTTTGCTACCCCTCACAATGATCTAAAAGGGTTACCAAATGTTTGAAACTACGCCTGATCGTTTGGGAGGGTAGTTGGATATTTGACACTGCTTCCAGACATCCTAAAGAGCCTCGAACGTCGTGCCAACGTGCCTTCCCAACGTCTATAACACCTGCGCACACATGTGCAGTCAAAGCACGACACCTTAACACTATCGTAGTGTGCATGCACGACACAAAGTTCAGGCAGAGAAATACATCGGCACTCTACGTGCTATCAGACGTCCTGAGTCCCCCCGGACATCCAGTGACCCCTTCAGACGTCTGGCGAATGTCGCAGACGTTTGAAAGTACGAAAAAATGATGCCCGTAGAACCTCCTCGCAAGCTCTCCACTCCTCGCGAAACTCTCCTCCTGCGCCTGGAGTTGCAGTAGCTCCCTGCAATGGCGCCACAGCAACCTCAAGCCCTCACGAGCTCCTTCGGCTCCCTGCTCTCCCTCGCTCTCCCGGGTTCCACCCGCTGCTCTCCTTCTCCCTCACTCACACCGATTACAGGGAAAACGAAGAAGGCGGAGGGGGGAAAAAATAGGTGTCGTTGGGGGATGGGGAGAGTGGAGTGGAGGGGTGTTTTATAGGGAGGAGGTGAGGTTTGGGGTAAGGTGGGGTATGGTGTGGGGTAAGGTGGGGTCGGGAAAATTGCACCCGGCCCAGCAGAAAAATCTTAGGGGTGTTGGAATTGCGTAAGACCCCTCCCGAAAGTCACAAACTCCGCAAGGGGTCTTTTGACGTGCAGGAAAATTATGAGAAAACCCCCAAAATTCTAGAAAAACCCAAACAATCATTGGGAAGGGTCATTTCACCATCTGAGGCCTGGATTAGGTTCTTGCAGATATAAACAAATATACATTAATGCTTATTATAAAGCTAAGCTACAAGATATAATAATTAACCCTAAATTGCATTATTTACAGTATGATGCATTAGTACTTATCGTCTACTAAATTAATGCAATATGCCTAAAATGCCCCCTAACTAACATAAATTAGGCATGAATCAACTAATTGAATATGATTCATGAATTATGTATCTCTCATCCCTTCTCATATGCACTAGCTTTCCAATATTAGCACAACAATGTGTGCATCTACTAACAGTTCACTAAATGCAAATGTTTGTGAACAAAGATACATATCTATTTCAAGTTAAGGATACACCTTCTCTATGACAGCATTGGAGCAGGACTTATACTATCTCTTGTTTTACTAGGTTAGCTCCTTAACTCAACCTGCATGACAGTCCCTGAATCTTCATTCAAGAACATCAATCAGGCAACGACCTCTAGAAAAGGTTATCATGCCAACTCAAGGTAGAAACATATGATCGAATTAAATGATTTCCTGATCTACTATCAGATCCTCTAAATTGTTTAGATCTCTAAATCAACACACAGTTGGTTTATTCAATCTTGCTAAGTATGTCATCCTATTCGTTATAAGGGACCCAATTCATTTATTGAAAATCAAACAAATTCTTTTATTCAGATAAAGAATGTAATCATATTACAATACTCTGAATGCTAGCCTAGGGCATACAAAAACCAACAAGGACATATTGAGAAGTCTATTTTAAGTGTATGTTTCTCTTACGTTATTAAGTGGGTTTATATGATTGTTCCCTTCTAACTCTTTACACAAATGTGTTAATGTTTTCTTGAATCTTCCTATATTTTCTTGCATCCTCTCATCATAAATCTTATGCCTAGTACATGACTTGCAATATTCATTTGCAGGCTGCTGACTTCAAAAGCCATATCCTTCGATTTTCTGGGTTCATGTGGCATGAGAATGAGATAAGATGCCAATTTAGATGATAGTTTGCTTATCTCTAGCTTTTTCATACCTACCTTATTTTTTTATACTAATGCAAGAGGTTTTGAATTTGCTTTAGAAGAAACAGAGGGATAAAGTGTAGGAAAAGCTTGAGAAATGCACAAAGGATCAGTTGTTAGTTTTATGTGATGTTTTTAACATGCCCGTTTCAATTACTTTGGCAAGCAAGGTTCGTTGACAAATGTTACTACATAACTGGCCAACTACGTGACTAACCGACTTGTCACCAACAGGCAAATATCTTGCTTTCAGTCATTATTTGGAACTGAACATCTTAAGCCATAACCTATCTGCAGGAAGATATGGTAGAGAAACTATTAGATTTCTTGAAAGTGATTTTATGAACAAAAAAGAAAAACGATTTTCATGAAATTCGATTTCAGGAGAAGTAAACTTTAAACTGCAACACCCTTATTTCTTATTTAATAAATTCAAAACTGCTTCTTCTGTTTATGGGGATCTGTTGGCATGTGAGGAGCAAGAAGAGATAGTAAGGTCCTTCGAGAAGAATCAAGAGCAGCAGAGTCGTTTGTTGTGGGCATTTGATGGATGTTGCCTTTTTTTTTTTTTTTTTTTGTTGATTGCTATGATGAATGTGTGACAAGGTTTGCTTATGGGGCTGTTTTAAATCACAATTACAGGGTGTCTTTGGTACCTTACTTGTTCATTATACTGGGTTCCTTCTATACTCCATCTTTTAGTAAGCAGCTCGCCCGGGGGAATTGGTAAGGAATTATCGTGCTTTTCTAGTATTCATTTATTTTAATAGTTTCGATTCTGTCTCGACTTAAGCTTTTTTTCTTGTTGCTTGGATCTATCTGGACCTAGGTTGAACAAGTTGTTTCCATAAGCTAGCTTTCTTCAAATTAATCCAACTTTTTAGTCTAGGTTCATTGTATTTCTCATGAGATGAGAAATTGCCATGGATCAATGCATGGTTTGATAGGAGCATATTTCTTTTTTCCTTTTGATTGAATGGCGATACCATGCCTATTTCATGGAGGAGATGGAATCTTGGTTGATCATCTTTGCAGGTGTGCATTTATTTTAGTTGGGCATTCTAGTGTATGTAATTGCTATTTCTTCTTTTTTCATGCTAATGCGGCAAGAATTTGCTTGATGTAGACTATGTTTACCAATTTTACATATTTACATGTCCTTTAGTACTTTAACTAAATAGTTATTTTTCCTTGGAAAGGCTTGGATGAACACTTCAAACTACGGTCATTCCCAAAATCCTAACAGAAATATGTTATTTCTTCTAAATACTATACATGGAATCTTAAAAGTAATAGCTTTTGATAATCTCAATTGAATAAATAACTACCACTACAATTGGAATTGTATAGATAATGTCCATATCCTAGTAATCGTAATTAATTTTGAATTAAATTAGTTTAGGTAATTAGAACTACTTACCTACTTCAATTTAGATAAATCACATTATCAAAATAAGTCATTGGGAAAATTTCTTAAGTAAACATATTAAATAAAATATTTCTTCTACTAATTGCAAGTAATTACATAATTAAATTCACCAAGATTACATTACTTACATAGATAATAACCAATTTAAAATTACCTAGATTAATCTAATAATTAATTACTTAAACTAATTACATTTAATTATAAACTAATAAGCCCCAATATAACATTATATTTAAATATATTTAATAACACATTGTTTATTCTACCTAAAAATAATTATATTTACCATACTACATCATAACATTATGCATGTAAATAATCACCAATATATAATACAAAACAACTATAACTACCACAACCACCTTTATATTTTAATATATTATCCTAACAAGCTTAACTATCATTCAGACTCTGAACAATGCTACCAAATAAACGCCACAAGGATTAACACATCAACTTAACGTCAATTCAAGTATATACAAACTAGTGTTAACATCACTCTGCAAATAAACATAATTGTAGGTCAACACTAGTTTTACATTTCTTAACACCACTTTCTTAACCTCTCAAGTAAACAAGCCCTAAGCTATTTCAAATGGATGTTAAACTAGCATTCTAAATGGATTTATAAATGAAAAAGTTTATGTAAAATAATCCTATGATTTTGAATATTCAATACATCCAAATAATGTATAAAAGCTAAAGAAAGCATTATATAGGTTAAAACAAGCATTAAAAGCCTTATATGATAGACTTAGACCATTTTTTGTTTAGGCAAGATTTAGGATGGGACAAGTTGACTTGATCCTTTTTATCAAAAAGATAAGAAATGACATACTTTTGATACAAATATATGTTGATGATATCATTTTTGGATCAACAAAAAATGACTTGTGTAGGGACTTTGCTAAGATTATGAAATAGGAATTTGAAATGACTATGATGTAATAACTAAAATATTTTCTTGGATTAAGAACAATTGGATCATGGAACTTTTATTGGTCAACCAAAGTATACTGAAGAGATATTGAAGAAGTTTGGAATGGCAAACTCAAAAGGAAGTGGTACACCTATTGTTGGAGTTATGTGACCTTGGTGAGCCATCTGATTATGTAATTAGCACATGAAATGAGTATTTTCTCTCCATTCATTTGAATAACTGATTTTTAGTATAAGTATGCATTATTAGTGTCACTTATGCTTTTAAGGTTACTTGCATAAATTCTTAATCATACAAGTGAAGATAGTGGATCAACTATTTGGAATAGCTCTAGATAGTGGATACTGAAATTCCACTAGAGGGGGGAATAGTAAATTAAAATTTAATACAAATAAAATACAATCATACAAATAGCATTCACCACAAGACACAAGTATTTTTAAGTGGAAACCCAATATGGTTAAAAACCACTACCTAAGACTCTCAACTTAGGATTTCCCGATCGATCGAATCGATCAAATCTACTAGCCGTACTACTTACAACGATGGTAGTACAACCTCAATATAAACCACACTACTTTACAACCAAGGGTAGTGTACCTCAAATCCTCTTCTTCATGAAGAGAATTTTGTCTCACGAAGGAGACCGAAATTCACCACGTGAATACCCAACCAAGAAAACAAAAATACAAGAAAACCTATAGAGCCACAAAGTATAGATTAAACTATGCTACTATAGGCAAAAGGACTTTCCTTATGCGGAAGAGAGTAGGCATGAAATGCGGTAGAGTTTCAATGCCCTCGATTGTATGGTAGAAAGCTTGGAGAGCAAGGACTTCTCTTCTAGATGATTTCTTTCTCTTAAAAACTGAAATGGTAGAAAGAATTGTCTCTTGGGTGTGTCTCAACAAAGGAGAGGTCCTCCTCTATTTATAAAGGCCTTAGGAAACTTCAAGAAGGCCTTAGAGAGGCCCCATAGCCGTTGGGAAAGATTCCATGACAGATCAAGCCGAACTCAGGGTCATAATGACTCTAACAGCAAAATCAGATGTTTGATTTTTAGATCATACATCATATCAGACGTCTGTCAATATTTTTGGTCATCTAATACAAAGGGTCAAAGTTCCTGATTTAGTTGGACAGAAATAGGGTTCTAGGTCAGATGTCTGGGATGTCATTTTAAAATGCCTAGGTTTACTATTGGACGTCTAATTATATAGGGGTTGGTTATTAGATTGAACTAGATCCAAATAGGGTTTTAGTGTAAAGTGGTCAGGCGTCTTACTGGATGTCTGGACAGAGTATTGGATGTCTGATGATAAAAGTGCTCTGTGGGAATTAATTCCCTAGGATCCAACATTTGGATTTAGTCTGACAAATAATGATTTTGGTCTAACGTCTCTTTATCAAACGTCTAAGGGTCTTTATGGACATCTGGGAACAATAATAGGATATTTCCAAGTGCATTCGCAAAGATATTATTCTGATAGGCTAATGGTGATAGGCCAGCGATCCTATTATTGGATGTCTGAAAGGACGTCAAGAATAAGGTCAGGTCATTTAAATCCAAAGATCAGAGACCAAGGTTCTCAGCCTAGGTTAATGGACGTCTGGTAAAAATATCATACGACTTATAAGTCAAGATCAGACGTCTGATACTCATGTTGGACGTCTGATCAGGCTGTATGTTTCATATTTTGGCTTTCTAATTATGTTTTAAGGTTTGCCTAAGTGTCCTAAGGATGTGTAAGTGCTCCTAGGAATAAGGTGTTATACTTTGGGCTCTTTATAATAATTCTAAGTAAGCAAAGAGGAAAAACAAATACAAATACATTTAAAATAACCATCTACCATATTCTTCATTCTCCTTCTCCAAGCTTTAGCCCTAAGCAAAGCTCCATCTCCTCCATCAAGCTCCTCCATCTTGCCATGGACGTGGGCTTGAGCTCCTCACACTTGCTTCCATTTGTATTTCAACCTGAAATCTTAAACTCAAATGTAAATATCAAAAAATAAGTATTTTGTTATCATTAAAATCAACGATAATGATGCACTTGCACCAACAATCTCCCCCTCTCTTACATTATCAAAAAGGTTTGATTTTAATCATTTTATTCTATATCTCCCCCTTAAAACATGCTCTTCTAATCATTAGTTTTAGCTCCCCCTTTTTGGCATAATAAGACAAGAATATCTATTCTCTCCCTCTTTAACATAATAAGAGGTCTATTCTTGTTCTCCAATAACTCTCCCTAAAAACATGCTCTTCTAAAATTGGGCTAACTCCCCCTTTTTAATGGAAATATAGCTTCCTAAGTTTTTAAAGAACTCCCCCTAAACACATGCATTTCTATATAAATTTTCAACAAACTATAGTTAAGGATAATCTCCCCCTATCTTGATGACAATTAGAAATAAATCATCAAAATCAAAGTAGGGTTTACCTAACTTACCAAGGCCAATAATATGGCCCATATGGAGGTTGCCACATGCAATCACCTCTCCATCCATAGCTTTCAAATCCGAGAAATGGTGCATGATTCTAGTTGTATTCCATTGGCCTCCTTACCATTCATCTCAGGTTTCTTCATGTTCGTTAAGGCTTCTTAGATTTGTTGTTTGGTCTTACTAATTTGAGTTGTCTATCTTTCAATTTGCAGATCCAATTCTTCACATTGTAGTCTCCTTAGATCTTATAAAACAAATTTCGAGTTGCTTTTTCGGTATCCAATTTAATTTGAATCCTAATTTGTTAGTGAGTCTCCTTAGTGGAGATTCTTTCTCAACCTCTTGGCTTGTGCTAGCCTCATAACAGCCAAGCCCAAATTTACTAGAGGTTGGCTTTTGATGGACAATCAATTTATCCAAATTTGCCTTTCCTGTAGTAAATTTGGCTAAATCATGAAGCAGTTGATTTGACTTCTCCTTGAGATGGGTTATTTCAAGTTTTAAATTTTGAATATGGTCCTTGAACTCTTTAATGTCTTCTTTCAAAATATGATTTTCAAAGCTAAGTATAGACTCACTTGCTTCTATTTCCTTAATTTTCTCCACATGAATTTTATTTTCAGAGTCTAGTTCTTCAAACTTATCTAATAAAGATTTATTTTCAGATTTAAGCTTCTTGCATTCATTTTTAACAATCTTATATTCAGAAAATAAAGATCTAAAGGCATTCTGGAGTTCTTCTATTGAAAAAGAGTTTTTTTCAGGTTTCATTTTGCTTTCCATGAAAACAAGGCATGCGGTTTCATTTTTCAATTCCTTCTTAGGTTCTTCTTACTCCGAGGTTGAGTCGACCCAAGTAGCATTGATTGCCTTCATCTTGTGCTTCTTTTCCTTCTTCAAGAGGGGGCATTCCGGTTGAAGGTGCCCCTTCTTGTTGCAATGATAGTAACGAGTTGATCTTTCCTTCTTCTTCTCTTTCTGTTCTCTAAGCGTAAGGAACTTAACAAATTTGTTAGTTAAAAAATTGAGTTTCTCGTCATCAGAGCTTACCTCGCTATTCGATGCAGCTTTGAAAGCAAGATTTTTCATCTTTGGCTCCGGAGTGACTTGCTTCATCTTGTTTTCATATGCCATGAGGTTACCTAAGAGGTTATCCATGTTGAGCTCTTCTAATTGGTGAGCGTCCTTAGTGACAGTGACTTTTTGTTCCCACTCGATTCTAAGGGAACGAAGGAGCTTCAATTAAAGTTCTTTTTGAATGAAGGTCATTACTAAAGCTTTAAGATTGTTCGCTATTAATGTGAATCTAGTATACATCTCACTTAAGCTTTCATTAGTTTTCATAGAGAAAGATTCAAATTCTTGAGAAAGCAAGTTAATTTTAGATGTTTTTACCTTAAATGTACCTTTAGGAGTCATCTCAAGGGTGTGCCATACCTCGTACGCAGTTGAGCATTGCAAAATCCGGTTGAAGTCCTCCGGACTCAATAAGTAATACAACGCATTCATCATCTACGCGTTAAGGGAAAGTTTCTTGATTTGTTGCTGCAAGTATCCTCCTGCGGGTTTATTCGGGATGACGTAAGGAGTCTCGCATATCTCCCAACTTGAGTAGTCATTTGCCTGCAACCACATACGCATGCGTAATTTCCAATAGGGATAATTTTGATCTCAACCCACACCACTAGTCGAGACGAGTGTGACAAAACCCTTCTAAACCACAACTATAAATATGTATTCATCATTACAAAAAAAATTGCAATATTTTCCCTAAAATTTCACAATTTCTTTGCAAACTCATACCTAGAAATAAGATTCACATGTAATCCTTTACTCCCTTCAAGTGACACCAATTTGAGGTCTAAAATTCAACAAAATATTCTACTATTCCATATTACACGAGAATGTAATATCTAGATGACCATTTACAAATATTTATAAGATCTACTTATGCCTACGACATCGACCGCGGTCTCCTGGTGACAAAAGAAACAAATATTTACAAACAAGTTCTTACAAACAATAGGAAGGAGAAAAAGGATTCATGAGACCACTACTATAATAGATCCCTAAGATGCCGACAAGGAGATCTAGATGGCTCATTGGATCAACCTCGATTATTGTACTAGAGTGCTTACTCGTCACTTGCCAAAGCTTCCCTTTCTGGATTATCTGTAAAAGGGGCAACTGACGATCTTTTTATGAGTCGAAACTCAGTCGGTGAAATCTTAAATCTCTAATAAAGAGAAATGTCATGTTAGCTTTATTGTTCAAAGTTAATCACAAAGTCTAACATAAACATATTGGCAAGGAAAAGACATGGCATCCTAAATAACTAAATTACTAGAAGAAATATGCAACCAACTAGGGTGCTAAGAGAAAAATGAATCGATTTTGCTATAAACATATAGTGAGAAAGAAACATGACATACCACTTAATTAGAATGCTAAAAGAAATACATAACTACTTTTTAGTAAAATAATTTATCTTCTGACCACATGTTTAGATTATATTACACCATTTCCCTACATATGTTAGGGAGAGTGTAACTCAACCCATAATCATATCATACTGTCATATGTGTAAACCACCTCAAAGGAGGACACCCCACATACAGTCCAAAGCCTATGTGTATGTGGAATGTGGTCCCAAAGCCCTCTTACCAAGCCATATCTAATGCCAAGCCATGTCTAATGGCCAAGTTCATGATTCTAAGTGGTAGGCATGATACATCATTTTTAAAGTTCCATAGGTCAAAATCACAGTGACATACTATTAATCTCATGAGGTTTAATAATGGGAGGATGCATAAAAAAAAAAGATCCAATCACATCAAAAAAAGAATTAATAAATAGAGCAAGATACAGGCTAGCATTAGATACTTCATAACCTTTAATCACGTACGAGGATCAAGTTCATATAAATATAAAATACATCTATTAAGATAAATGTAACACAAATTTACAGGTCAAAACCACTCACCTGGTCATTACGTCTAAGTTAAAATCATGTGGCTCCACATACAACCTTTATCAAGATTAAAGTTGCTAATGAGTATCTAAACCTCTAAATATATCCATGTGTGTATGCTTGTTGGCATGGCTGATTCCAACATCATTCTACCCATAATATGATATCAGGCCTTGGATGCATAAGTCCTACGACCACTAGACATAAGTAGCAATTAGTACCCTTAATATCTAATTGGGAGTTCACCTAAAAAGTTAGTTCTCAAAAATAAAGAGGCGTGTAATGCAAGGTAAAAAAGAAAATACACAATGCACCGTCAAAAGAGACTAGTTAAAAAAGTGAAGATCTATTATACATGATGTGCCTCTAATCCATGGATTAAACAGGAAAAACAAAACGGAAAGAAAAAGAGAACTCCCATCGTAAAGTGAAGATCATAAAAAAAAAAACTCATGGATTCTCTCTTTCTAAGAACTAAGGTGAGATCTTAGTATTTAATATGCAAGCAACATTAAATGCTGCACCGTCTTCCCCTTCTTCAACCCATAACCGTCCGAGAGAGCGGAGGGGGGCGGGCGGGCAAGTAAAGCGTCAAATATAAAAAGTGTTTTATGGAAAATTGTAGCTTTTTCCAATAAGTAAAGGATTTGCATGAAATCACCCCCAAAGATTGAACATATAGAAAAGCCTTAGGGTGAGGTGTCTACAAATTCTTCCCCACTAAAAAGGAAAATTTCATCCTTGAAATTTACATACCTAATTTGAGAAAAGATGAGGATACTGAGGTTCTCATATCAACTTCTCACTCCTATGTTGCCTCTTCTACGGCATGACTTCTCCATAGAACATTTATTGATGGGGATTCTTTTTCTTCAAAGTTGTTGGACTTTATGATCTAATATTCCCATTGGCTCCTCCTCGTAGGATAGATCTTCTTGTAGTTGCACTTTCTGGGGTTTTGGAATGTACTTACGAAGCATTGATACACGGAAGACATTGCTTGATTCAGGTGGGAGCAATAAACGGTATGCCATCGTGCCAGTTCTTTTCACGATCACATAAGGGTTGATATATCTTAGACGGAGCCTTCCACTTTTGCCAAATCTGATGAGACCTTTCCAAGGAGAAACACTTAGGAAGGCCTTATCACCCACTTGGAATTCAAGATCCCTTCTTCGTACATCGGCATAACTTTTCTGTTGATTTTGTGCGGCTTTCAAGTGCCTCCTTATTTCTTCAACCTTTTCCATAGTTGTTTGCACCAGGTCGGGTCCTAACAGCTTTCTCTCTCCAACTTCATTCCAGCAAATGGGAGTTCTACGTATTCTACCATAAAGTGCTTCATATCGGGCCATGTTAACACTTGAGTAATAACTGTTGTTATAGGAAAATTCAATAAGTGACAAATGGTCAACCCAACTTTCTTTGAAACTTAAAACACAGGCACACAACATATCTTCAAGGGTTTGGATGGTACGCTCTAATTGATCATTAGTTTGTGGATGAAAGCTGTATTAAAAGCCAATTTGGCACCCGTTGCCTTATGTAAATTGGGCTAGAATTTAGAAGTGAATCTAGGATCTCTATTTGATACCATAAAGGCCGGTGCACCATGCAGTCGAACTATTTCATTAACAAAAATCTTTTCCAATTTGTCCAATGTATACTTCACATTAATAGGTAGAAAATGGGTAGATTAGTTAATCTATCCAAAATCACCCAAATAGCATCACGGTTCCTTCTAGTACAAGGAAATCCAGTAATGAAGTCCATTGTAATGTGTTCCCATTTCCATTTTGGAATAAGGAAGTGTTGTAGTGTTCTACTCGGTTGCTTGTGCTTTGCCTTAACTTGCTGACATACCAAGCATTTGGAGACAAATTCTGCTATTTCTATTTTCATCACAGGCCATCGATAAGTGTTTTTCAATGTTCAATACATTTGGGTACTCCCAGGGTGCATTGCATACATTGAGTTGTGTGCCTCTTCCAAAATTTCCCTTTTTACATCCATTAAGTTAGGAACACATAGCCTTTGTTTGAAAGACAAAACTCGTTCCTCATCCATGGTGAAATCTAATTGGGAACCCCTTTTAGCTTCTGCCATTCTTTTACTACACTTAGTATCTTGAGTTTGTGCTTCTTGGATTTTATCATATAAAATTGGTTTGACTCGTAAGCTCGCTAACAAAGCTCCACAATCATTTATTGTTAATGCAGCATTCAGTGACCTTAGTTGCAATAGTAATGGGAGACGCTTAGTTCTTATATAGGATAAAGTGACAGTAGACTTACTACTCAAAGCATCAGCAACAATATTTGCCTTCCCAGGATGATACTCAATAGTACAGTTATAATCTTTGAGCAGCTCCAACCACCTTCTTTGTCTAAGATTTAGTTCCTTTTGCAAGAAAATATATTTCAAACTCTTATGATCTATGAAAATTTGACATGTTTCTCCATACAAGTAGTGTCTCCATATCTTTAGTGCAAAAATAACCGCAGTCAACTCTATATCATGGGTAGGATAATTTAACTCGTGCTTTTTGAGTTGTCTGGAAGCATAAACAATAACCTTTCCATTTTGCATTGAAACACAACCCAAACCCCTACATGATTCATCGCTATACACAACGAAATTGCCATTTCTAGAAGGCAAACTAAGGATCGGGGTAGAAATTAGGCGATTCTTTAGTTCTTGGAAGCTCTTTTCACAAGTGTCATCCCACACAAATTTTACCTCCTTTCTGGTAAATCTAGTTAAAGGTGTGTTGAAGGGATTCTAGATAGGAGTTTAAATGTCTCATTGTAGTAAAGTCTCCTAAATAGCTCTCTCAACAAATAAAATTTATAACTCGAATATCTAGAAATGAAGTCCAAGGTCTAACATAGGGAGCAAGTATTGCATTCACACGCTAATCTTCAATTAAAGTATAAATGAGCACAATGAATGAAGCACTATAAAGATATTTCAATGAATACTAATCTGTCACATTAAATATTCAATGAAGCTCAATGTATCTTGAGATAAAAAGAATAGAAAAGTCAAAAGTGGTGATTTAAATCACCAACTAAACCTTCTAAGTATACATCCCAAATATCACAATTAAATCAAATAATTTAACAGTAATCAGACATCTGGCTCTCAAGTCAAACGACTTAAATGTCGCCTGCTACAGTTTATTTCTTCTGATTTTCAGTTCTTCTTTTTCTACTCTATTCTTCCTTTAGCCTCTTGTTCTTCTTTCTTTCCTTTCTCTTCTCTGGCACGACCCTTCCACTTCTCTTTCTTTTGCTCGAGTCTTCAGCCTTGTCTTTCCTTCTGCCCTTCTTCAAAGCTTCTTCCTCTTCTCTTCTTTCCTTCCCAGCGACTAAGTGTTGCACAATGCACAGAGGAGCAAAACCCACCCCTCCCCCTTTAATTCACTCTTCTCTCAAACCTAGACTTATCGGGTAATCGAGCATGCATGGTAACCGGGTCCAGGGCTGCATGCGTGGGGTCGCAGCCGAGGAGTGATAGGCTAATAGGCTGGTCGAGTTATGTGCGGTTGTAGGGAACTCACCCCCAAGTGTCTGAGGCAACAAGGCCTTGGCACAAAAACGTAATAAGCAACTGCAACGCTCCCAATTCCCACGAGGTGGGACTAAATCCCACCCCTTCTGCTCGCATGTGGTTGCTGATGAAGATGCGTTGAATTGGTGCAGCAGTTGACGTTGTGGCTCGTAATCGAAAACCTGGAGTGATGCCTGGGGTGTATCCGGACAGCTTGGCACGACTGGATGAAGAACATGGCAGTTGGCTTGATGAACATGGTCGAGGTAGATGTCGTGACGGTGGAGTCCGGTGGGCTACCTGAAATGCAAAGTACAGGCTAGAGGCCCCGATTAAAAAGCTCAGGAGGATCGCCGTGAGGCGTGGAATGTGATGGCGGAGTCCGTGGGGTGATTCGTGCATGGACGATGGTGAACGGTGATGGAGATGAAGCGTGAAGGATGGGTTGTTCAGTGGCTCTTTTGGGTTGATGAAATTGCCAATAATGAGAGGGGTTTTGAATGGTGTGAGTTGGCGGAGGTTGTGAGGGTAATGTTGAGGTGGATGGACGTATGTGGTGAGAGGGAAACCTCGCCGGAGGTGTGGCCGGAGGTGGAAGAGATGATGGTGAACGGCGACATCGAGGTTTATTTTTGGGTTTTAAATAAAGGGCTAGAACCTAAGGAAGTAAGGGAACTAATCTACCTACTCTAATTGGACGAAAGAGGAAGGGAAAATGACGACTTTGATGGGCCAACGCCGGAGAAGGAGAACTCTCCATTGAGGGAGACAGCAGCGAGGAACGTGGAAGACAACCCTCGCTTTAACTGGCGAGGCGCAGAGGAATGTGATGAAGAAGGTAGATGGGCTAATTTAGCCATTGGTCGTCCGTAGGAAGATGAGGAAGGAGGCTGTCGGAGCTAGGTCGGAGAGGGGTTGGAGATAGGGTTTTGAAGAGGTTTTTGGCCCCAAACCTTGCTAAGGAGGACAATTTGTCCTCAGGGGTCCTTATATAGGCCTCAAGAGAGGTTTCTAAGCTTGGAGACCAAGCTTGGAAGCTTCAAAGCTTCGCGAAATAGGAGACCTGAACCTGCAAAAGGTTCGCACGAGCCTTTGGATGGATTTGGAAGGTCATGAAGAAGCTCAAATGGAAGAGGATCTCGTCAGGAGTCCTCCTTCCATTTTTAGGAGAGATCTACCAAGGAATCAGAGGGAATAATCTCCGATTGAAGGATGCCGGAGAAGAGGTTCCTCCGCAATAATGGTGAAGGGATGTGATTGCAAATAATACGACAAACTTAGGGACCCATTTGTAAGGAATTCAAAAAGGTAGGGGTGCGTATGTGATAAAAAGAGTAAGACAGAACTGAAATGCAAACTTGGTCAATATGATCTATGATTGGGTCTAAATTTTGGTACAAACCTAATTTGAACCTAAGAAATCCGATGGTGAAGTCTGATTTTGTTTTTTACCAAGTTTGACTGGGTAATTTATGTAGAAACCCAACTTAGGGAAACTGTCCAACTGAGACTCTATTTTAGGTCAAAATGGGTTCCAATGGTCAAAGCAAGCATACCAAACCTTAGAAAATATTTTATTATGATTTTTAGAAGATTTAAGTAAATTTTATCCTAACCATAACTTCAGTTAATTAAACAGGTCTGTTCTTAGGGTTTCAGATGTCCATTAATTTTCAAAATGCATGAAAACCCATTTCTTTCTGCATGAACCCACTTATTAGACATTATGACCATTTGACCTTTAATTAACCCCTGGGAAATCCTATGATTGCTCTACATTTAGGATATTATGTTAAAACTGCAAATTTACCCATGTTTTAATACATTTCTCTCAGAATGGATATGCAATGAATTACAACTCTTTGCTGTTATGTAGAAGAATTTATCTATTAATTATGACTAATTAAAGCTAGGTATGGCTGATGATGACATTATCATCAAAGTGTTGCAATAATAAAAGAGTTCTCAACAAATCGTCGATAATACACTGCCAATCCAAGGAAACTTCGAATTTCAGATACATTTGTTGGTCGCTCCCAATTTATAACTACATCTACCTTAGCAGGATCCACAGAAATACCTTCACTAGAAATAATGTGTCCCAAAAAGGTGACTTTCTTTAACTAGAATTCATACTTATTGAGTTTTGCATATAACTGGTTTTCCTTCAATGTTTTCAAGACTATCCTCAGATGCACTTTATGTTCCTTCTCATCATGGGAATATACCAATATATCATCAATAAACACTATCACAAATTTATCCAAATAAGGTCGGAACACACAGTTCATTACATTCATAAAAGCAGCAGGAGCATTAGTAAGGCCAAAAGGCATTGATGATAACATCATCATCAGTCATATCTAGCTTTAATTAGTCATAATCCATTGATAAATGCTCCTACATAATTTTCAGAAGACCATAACTCATTACATATCCACTCTGAGAGATAAATAGTAAAATAGGGGTAAATATGCAGTTTTAACAAAATATCCTAAATGCTGAATAATCACGAGGTTTCCCATGAGCTTTTTAAAGGTCAAATGATCATAAATGTCTAATAAGAGCGTCCATGTAGACAGAAATGAGTTTTCACATATTTCAAGAATTAATGGAATTTGAAACCCTAAAACCAGACCTGCTAAATTAACTGAGGTTATGGTCAGGATAAAATTCATGTAAATCTTCTAAAAATCATATAAAAATTCTATAAGATTTTTTATCTTGATTTGATCATGTGAACTCAATTTGACCTAAAATAGAGTCTTAGACAGTTAACTGCCTAAATTTATATTTTTACGTAAATTACCTAGTCAAACTTGATCAAAACCAAAATTTGACTTTACCATCAGATTCCTTGGGTCCAAATGAGGTTTCTACCAAAATTTGGGTATAATCAGAGATCATCTTGACTTAGTTTGCATTCCAGTCCAGTCTAACTCTTTTTCTTACACACACACCCCTAGCTTTTTGAATTCCTTACATGTAGGTCCCTAAGTTTGTCATCCACTTTGTAATCAAGTCCCTCCACCATTATGGTTGAGGAACTCCTACTTTAGCGACCTTCAACTAGGGATTTCTCCTTGATTGATTGGCGGATCCCTTCCAAAATTTGAAGGGAGACTCGTGAGAGACTTCCCTACAATTTGAGCTGCATCTTGGGCTCTAATTCCTACTCAAAGACTCATACGAATCATTTGAAGGATTGGGTCTCCTATTTCACGAAGCCTCCAAGCTTCTTTTCCAAGCTTGGAAAGCTCCCTTGAGGCCTACATAAGGACCCCTGAGGGTAAACAACGCATGCTCCTTAGCAAGGTTTGGGGCCAAAAACCTCTTTAATTCCCTATCTTCGACCCCTCTCCAACCTAGCTTTGATGAGCTTCTTAGACCTCAATCTTCTGGCCATTATACGGTCAAATTAAGTGGCCTATCATCTTCCTCACCTTCCTTTGCCTCTCGCCAGCCAAAGCGAAGGTTTCCCAACCTCCTTCCTCCTCATCGTCTCCCTCCATGGAGAGTTCCCCTTCCACGGCATCGGCCAATCAAAGCTGGCACCTCTCCTTCCCTTTTCGTTCAATTAGAGTAGGTAGATAGCTCCCTTTTAGTTCTCTAAGTCCTTTCCCATATTCAAAAACCAAAATCAACCCTCGAAGCCACCGTCATCCACCTTCGTCTCCACCTCCAGCGTACCTCCGTCGAGGTCCATCTCACACCACAAGCCTCCAACCACCTCGCCAACGACTCCATAACCTCCACCGTGACCACGCGAGCAAAACCCCTCAAGAAATTGAGGGGACTACTGCGCCAACCACTCCACCGAACACGTCACCTTCGCACCACATATTCCACATTCACCCAACCTCCATAGACCTTCTCATAGCTTACCACCCTGCCAATGCCCTCGCCGCATCCGCGCGATCCTCCTGAGCTGAATTCATGTGGTCGTGAGGCCGTTCTTTTGCATTTCAGGTATACGCCGTCTGTCGCCATTGCCGCCATCATCTTTGACATTATCCACTTGCCTCCAGCCACTTCAGGTTCTGATAACACTCCCAGGTGATGCGGAAGGAGATCACGAAGGAGCCCAGGCACTTGATTGAGCAAGGGAAGACCAGCATAGCACCAATTGGAGAAAACTTCACAGCAGTTTTATTCGACAGAGAGCTGCAGTGGGATTAGTCACACATCGGCAGATGAGAGACACTCGCGCGCGCTTAAATTGATTTTGTGCTCAAGCTTTATCTCCCAAGCACACGAGGGGTTGGGTCCCCCATCACTTCTACCTGCACACCTCGGCTACCTCCACACTTGGTAGCTCTGGTCATTTGGATCCCCGATTACTTGATTAGCTGCTCGATTATTTGAGAGAGAAGAGAAAGAAAGGAAGGAAGGAAAGAGAGAGAGAGAAGGGGAGGCATGGGTTTTGCTCTTCCAAGCACCTTGCGACACTTAGTCGCTGAGAGGGGTGAGTTCCCCTTGTGCGTGAGAAGGAAAGGCTAAGGGAAGAAAGGAAGAGAAGACTTTGTGAAGGAAAGAAGAAGCTGAAGAAGAGAAGAAGAGGAAGAGGCTGAAGTGCACAAGAAACAAAGCAGAAAAGGGCATTGTAGCAAGAGACACTTAAGTCGTCTGATCCACATGCCAGACATCTGATTACTGTTCATTTATTTGATATGATTGAATAGTTGATATATATTTGCTTAGACTAATAATTGGTGATCTAAATCACCATTATTTTGTCTTAAACTCTTAAAATACTCATGTTCTTACTGAATATCAATTTTAAGTAGAGATTATTCATTGGATATTATTATTGGCTTCTTTCGTTGTGCTCATTTATATTTTAATTGAAGATTAGTGTGTGAATTCCAATTTGCTCCCTATGTTTGAACTCAGACTTTCTTGATGATCATTCGAGTTATAAAATTTATTTATTTTCATGTTATTTCAGCTGTACTACAAGGCATCTTTTATAAAACCCCATTTTTGCATGTAAACATTTTGGCACCTTTGTCGGGGAGCCATGTGCAATTTACCACTATTCTCTGTGCTATCTTTTATTATATCTGAGCACTAACTTGCCCTGTTTAATTTCTTGTGATTTTGCGAGGTACATCACACAGAGATCTTCCATGCAAAATAGTCACTCTCAGGACATGTAATTTCTATTCTTCCCTAATCAACCCTCTAATCTTGGGAAGATAAAAAAGGGAAACAAATCAATTAGGAACTACCTGCTTTATTTTTTTCGTAAATCATCATTTAAAAGGAAAGTTTGTCTAATTTGTGAAAAATTTTCATACCTGATTGAAGCATGAGACAATTCTGATTAGATATTCCCCATCCTGATCTCCTGTGCTTATTAGAGACTACGCTTAATTTCTAATCTTCTTGGACTACGCACTTCTTATTTGAAGTCCAAGAATAACAGCTTGAGATTTAATTGGACTTGAAATAGAGCCAATTAGGGTTTCAACACTAGGGTTTTGAAGAGTTAGCTTACATTTTGCGTGCATAAGGAGAATTAAACCTCCCGCATTTGTGTGCTACCCAAGCCCCTGTTTGAAAAAATCTAAGCAAGAAGCACCCTAAAATCAAGTTCTATGATTCACTTGAACATTAAAAATTGTGGACTTAATAACCTGAGAGTCAATTCAGGGTAATTTCTAGGTCTTGACCTAAATTTCATTCTCCACCTTTTAGGATAAGTCAGGTGAAGTTGACCTACATTGTAGGCTAATCAACCTCCAAATTAGGTTACAAGTCAAATTAACTTCTAAATTAAGTGAAATTCAAGGCATAAATTATGCTAAAATTGGTAGACTTAAGGTCTTAAGTTTGTACATTCCGGTCTACTTGGAACTGCAGTGACAAGGAAGGTCGAGTGGGGAAACCTTGTAACCCGTGGGAACGCTCTACCGTGTAGGGGTCTTTGCAGGGCTCTCCCTTCCTGGCTGCCCAGGTATTTCTTAGGTGTGTGGATTTCTGATTTAGAGGTATCATCCGCCTTGAAACAACCTTAGTCATCTAAAAATCTTTGGGTGCCTTGATTGGGTCAAATTCATATCCAATCCCTCATCCCTTCTATAAAGCACATGCATAGGAAGGTCCTTAGGCTTTTAACCTAACAGACCTCATTAGATATTCTCAGGGATTTTTAATCTGATCTGATCAACTTCAATCTAAACCTGAGTTTGATTCTACATCTTGATTCCACCACTTGATTAAAAAATACAACCTGACAACTTAGGAAAAACCAATTAGGAAACCTGAATCCCAAAATGATTATAAAAGACAAAGTGATTGAGGCTGCCTTTAGATATTTTGAAGATTATCCAGCCAGCATGATTCAGGTTAATGTCCCAGAAATAACAAAATTCATTATGAACCATGTTAAACTATCGCTTACTCAATTAGGAAATGGTTTAACCCAAGAGGCCCTCATACCTGAATTCAATGAAGTTTACGAATTGCATAGAACAGAGGGTTTACATTGCTTTGCAAATCCATCACTTTAGGAGATACACCAAGATATCATTGAGCAACATGCAGATGTTCTAAGTCTATTACGAGAAGCCATTGATGAGACATCTTGGAGTGCTTCTAAAGCTTCTCCAGAACCTGGGTTAGAAATTCAGAATCGTTGTGGACCCCCAACCCAAATGAATTCAGATTCAAATTTCATAACAATTGACATACCTGATCTTGATGAGGGTTGGGAGGATGCAATTGCAGGTGTTCCCAATCCTGAATCAGCCCTAGGAAACTAGAGAGCTGGTCCATAGAACTTAGATTTCCCCAACACCAATAATGATGAGTTTATAAGAGAACCTCTCGAGAGTATAAATCCCGAGACTTATCCTGTTAAGGTAACTCTCGAGAATGACTCTGACATCCCAATAGAGCCTGAAATGACCCGTTGCCTTTTGGGTTGTTTAAGACATCTGGATGAGCTGTCAGACGTCTGTCCAAACGTCTGGTGGAGGGTTGGACGTCTGAAAGTAGAGGAACCATACCTTCTTTCTTTTCCGCGCACGCGCTGCACGCGTATCCCCCTCTCCCCTCACCCCAAATCCTAACCCTTTCTTTTTTAAACCCCCACGCCACTCATTCCATCTCCACCGACCACCACCTTCATCCTTCCCTCCAGCCGGCCGCCACCTTCTTTCTAGCCACTAGCACGGCGTGTGGCGAGGAAGAAGAGAGAAAGAGGGACGGGACACGGAGGAGGAGAGGGGAGCTCGAAAGGAGGAGCTCGCGAGGGAGCGCGAGAGCGTGGGAGGAGCTCGAGGGGAGGAGCTCAGAGGAGCTCGTGCACGAGGAGGGGAGCTCGCGAAGGTGGGCTTCGTGGCCTCCTGAAGCTCCCAACGTAGCAGCTGCGGGCAGCCCGGAGGGGTTCCGCCTGGAGAAGAAAGCTCGCGAAAGTTCTGCGTACTGGATATTTTCCAGTATCAGATGCCTGGAGCACATCCTAGACGTTTGGAATAGTAGAAGGACGTCCGAAGCTGAGGCCAGACGTTTGAAAGCACGCTCGATGCTAAGGTACGTGCTTTTATGTGTCTTACGGCCATGCAAGCCTCACCGCAGAGATTTGTCCAGCTATTTTGAGGTCTGCACGGACGTACGCAGGGAGCAGGGCATTGGAAAGGCAAGGGGTGCGTCCTTTGAGGTGCTTTTGGACATCTGGGCACGTCGCCAGACATCTGGCCGTACCTCCAAACGACTGGAAGGAGAGTCTGACGTCTGGAACTCACCTTAGACAATGGCGGAAGAGTCCGGACGTCCAAGGTAGCCACAGGAAACCCAGGGTGAGTATTGACATCTTTTAAGACGTCTGGGACTAGACCCAGATGTCTGATTTTGGACAGTGTAAGTGTTTTTGGCTTGTTTAGGGCCTAAACGGAATCGGATTTCTATAAACGAACTACCGTTATTTTTTGCTTGAGTTTCTCTATGAGTTAGTGTCACTTGTATACGATTTTGGACTCGTTTGATGTGGTTGGTTAATTATATAGGTCTCCAGCCAGTCTAGTACACGGGAGCCGCAGAGGCGACGGGATCTACGATCCAAGCCCCCATTCCTCCTGTGTTTGCCGGTAGAGTGGTTTACATTAATATTAAGTTTTGAATAAATGAACTGCATGTTTAGAATAACTTGAATGAACCCTAGGATGTGAATGAACCCTAAGGCAGGAACAGATAAGTGTGGTTTGAGCTATACTGTATACTTGAGATACATGTAGAACCCTAGGATGAGAATGAACCCTAGGGCAGGAACAAGTGAATATGACTGAGCTACACTGTTTACTTGAGATGCGTGTACGACTTTAAATGCTAGAAAATGAATTGGTTATTTTAATGTGATGCCTTGTCAGTTGAAAAATCACGAGCTGCCTGTTTTAAGAATGGAACCGGTAATGTGAATAGAGAAATATGAAAGACTAGAATATGAAACGAAAGAAATATCAGCATGAACCCTATGGGGAATTAGGAGGAGAGCTCCTGTAGACGGGAAGTGAGTGGCCCTTGTGTACGCAGTACCAAGGAGAGCCACTATCCCTTTTGTATAGAGGGGTACTAGCTGCCCGTTAGGTTGAGCCCCGGGGTCAGGCCAAGACACTCTACACCGACTCTGTTTGGCCCTTGTGTACGTGGTACTGAGGTGAGCTACTTAGTGTAGGGAGAGAGCTAGCCGCCCCAGGGGACCCGGGGTTAGGACTAGCCGCCCTAGACCGACTCTTGTTAGGCCCACTGGGCAAACTGGGATAGTCAGACGAGGGTACGCGGAATGTGGAGGGGTGAGACCCCTGTTCTGTTATGAGGGGCAAGACCCCTATTCTGAGAGGGCAAGGCCCTGTACTGTTCTGTGCTGTACCTTTAGGCATACCCGTTAGCGGAAACGACTAACCGTGTGCCAGCACGGGATAGTTACCCGCACACTTATCACGCTTGCCATAGTCACCGCTACGTCACGACCGTGACCTCGGGGTGGTTGACTGGGTGTAGAACTACCACTGGGGACTCTTCCGTCCAGGAGAGCACCACGTGTACCTCCTACATCATGGAAAAGACTGCAATCAAGATCATTCCCATGAGTAACATGCTAGATCAAGAAATGATTTAAGTGACTAAAGGAACAACAAATTAGAAATACTTGGTTGAACTAAATGAAAATGGATAATTACTTAATTGCATTGCTTATCTTAATTACATGTAATTGGCTAAATTACCACTCTACTCAGCATTCGCTGACTCCAGAAATTTTATAACCTTGTTCAAGTCAGGGAGTGAGCAGCCAGCATCACCGACTACAGAGGAAGCTAGGCCTAGTCGAGCCCAGCCTTAGTTGCGTTTTCTTACTTTTACCCTAGCTTCTATTGTAGTAGTGAGTATTTTGTTCTATGTAATATTGTTTCAGTTACTTTTCCGCTGTACTTTTCTCTGTCGGATTTGTGATGGCCTATAATGTTGATAAACTTTTTGCTCTGTTTCTTTTACTGTCTCTAATTTTCTTACTGCTTAGTTACATTGCATGTGTGGATGTGAATTATTTCCTACTTTTGATTATTTCTCGTTGGACGACTAGGTCTTAGGATTAGACGAGGCGTGGCGGTCTCAGGTCCTGTAGGGATCTAGGATCGGGTCGTAATAGAGTCCAGCTTAGATTCTAGTGATCCAACACTTACCATTAACCTAGAATCTGGATTTGAGCCTATTTGGGATAATTATGAGGCCCAATGTAATGAGAATCAGATTTTGAATCTAGACTATGATTCTAGGCCTGTATTTGATGAATACACCTCTCCAACCTCCTCAAAAATACAGATTGATTTCTCAAAAGTCACGTCGATCTATGATACAGAAACCAAGGGGTTGGAAGAGCTGGGACTCGATTTGGTCTATCCTAGGAGCCAAGAACTCGAGCCTATACCTACTAGGGACACCTTTTTGAGCTTGAAATCTGAAATTAGGTTAGATCCAAGTCAGGCTGTTGCTTCTACACATCTTGATTCTCTCTATGGTGGAACTCTCGTTCCAGAATCAGAGTCAGAAACTCATTCTCACAAATTCTCTAATAATTTCGAATCTTACTCTGATTTAGGAGAACCTTTGTTTCCTAACAATTATGAACCAATCTACGACCTCAGCATCCATGACCCATTCTTCAAATTTGACTTTGAGGTCCCTGATCCAAGATCTTTGATTCAAAATCAGGTTCCATTGAGATGGAATCATTCCTTTTTGATCTTTAGGAATCAAAAGCAGTAAGTGCCGAGAGTGTCCACAATCCAGAGTTTGAATCTTTTCTTTACTTAGATTTCATGATCCTATAAGCACTCTTTAGACATTTACCTTTGATTTTGATGGGTATTATGAGGACTCTCTAGATGAATCAACCTTTGAAACCTTTTAGAGGAGCCCTCAACTCACATAGTTCTTAAAGAAGCTACCTCTTCGAATCCACATTCAGAGCCTTCTCAAATCCAATCTCAACCTTGACCCGCCACCGGAATAAATTTCTACTCTGATTTTCCTCTTTATGATCCGATCACAAATGATTATTCTCCATCTTTTGATCGAGATTCAGACATCGATCAGAATGCAAATCACGTCCTACCCTTCTCTGATCACTCTCGTAGGGACCTCACATCCTTCACTGACTCTTTTTCATCTAAGGATCCCTACTCTGACCAGGCTGATCCAATTTAACCAAACCCCAGATTCTCACTTCCATATTTTTTTGAGTCACAAAATATTTGGTAGGCTCCGCATCTACTGATTCTCATCCATCAACCCACCAAATTGATTGGGTTTAAGCTGCATCATTAGCCTGTCGATCTGAACAAGCACCTGGTTGGACCAACCGGGATATTGATCAAGGTGCTTGTTCTAAAAAACTCATCTGATTTGACCACTCCTCCATGATTATCTTTTGTTCGGCTGAAGGCATTGAATTTAGTGCTTAACGAGAGGCAACCTGTCATTTCAAAAACCCGAGACCCTTTTGATTATCCTTTTGAGCTTCACATCTACTGCACTTTGAATTTAGTATTAGAACAACCGACTCCACCTTTGGTATTCGTATCAAAGCTTAAAATTGTCCATAACAATCATCCTGACCCGTTCACCCACCCTTTTTTACCCTGTTCTAACCTATGAACCAAGCTGATTTCATACCCTCCGATTTACAGTGAGGACATTGCAAAACTTAGGCACAGGAGGGTGTTAAAGTGCAAACACATAAAAGTTCAAGTTTCTGAAGGGTTCTCATAAAAATTAGTCATTCAAAAAACCAAAAAAAGTTGAAAAGAAACAAAAAATGGAGAAAGGGAAGGAAAATTTGAAGAGATAATTGCATATCATTCTTGAGGAGGATAAGAGGAGGTGATCTAAATGTCAAAAAGGAGCCACAATTTGAAACAAAAAGGGGATAGCCATTAGTAAATGATTATGGAATCTCTTAAGTTGTAGACCAAATCAAAAGAAAAAAAATTAAGTCCTAGAATAACATAGAGACAAAGAGATTAGTATGAGTACTGATCTTAGGCCTCTTAGGCTTATTTTAGGTCTTAAACAATCATGTATCCATTAAGATCCGAATAGTCTTCAAGAGGTTGAGGAAAATACAAAGCTTATGTATTAGGTCTAAAGCTTAGGGATTATTCGCCCTTGTTAACTGACCTCTGATTTGCGGGACTCGGTAACCTAAGCACCCTAATCCACACACAAGTCTGGTTCAGTGTGCTTAATCAATCAAAATCACACAAAAATGTTTATTCTATTATGAAAAAGCTACCTAGATTAGGAGAGGCTTATCAACAAAAGTTGATTTGGACGAGTTCCCGGCACGGAGAGGTGGGAAACTCCCCTCAAAGATATGCAATAACATACTGTCTCCTTGGTGCTTGTCTCCTAGGATATCTAAATATCCTACTGGGGACACATAAACACCTTGTGCTGGTTCAGGTGCCATGGGTGGGATTATCCCAAAATGTCGATTGCCAGGGCCTAAATTTAGCTACGGAATGCCATAGGCGGCACTATCTCGAAGTGTCGAAAGCTAGGGTTATGGGGGTTTCCATGGGCAGTGCTATCTCGAAGCATCGATTGCCAGGGACCCTGCGAGGATTGATGGTGGGAACAAGGAATCCGATACATATCGTGTTTTTGAGTCAATCCAAAGCTAGAAATAAAGAAAAGAAAAAGAGAGAGAAAACTCTCAGAAAATGCAAAGAAATTCTTCTATCCATCTCTCTTACAAACACGCACTGCAAATTGGACCTGAACTAACCATGTTAAAAGCACGGGTGCTTTAACCGCTGGGTCCAACAAATCTTAGCATAGTCTCTGTGGGCCTGAGAAACCTTCGTGGCAGACTGAGGCTAAAGCTGGTCAGGTCTAGATCTTGGTTGGTACTTCATTACCTCTAGGTCTACTATTAGCATTCTGACCTAATTTCTGAAAAGAAGAATAAATCATGACTTTAAACATCAAGGCATGGTCTAGAATTCAAGTTCATTCCATAAGATTTTGCTAAGGGACTAGCAAAAGTTAGCCATGGGGGTTTGATGATAACATCATCATCAGCCATATCTAACTTTAATTAGTCATAATCTATTGATAAATGCTCCAACATAACCGTCAGAAGACCATAACTCATTACATATCCACTCTGAGAGATAAACAGTAAAATAGGGGTAAATCTATAGTTTTAAAAGAATATCCTAAATGCAGAACAATCACGGGGTTTCCCAGGGACTTATTAAAGGTTAAATGACCATAAATGTCTAATAAAAGGGTCCATGCAGACAGAAATGAGTTTTCATGCATTTTAAGAATTAATGGACATTTGAAACCATAAAAATAGACCTACTTAATTAACTGAAGTTTTGGTTAGGATAAAATTCATCTAAACCTTCTAAAAATCATAGGAAAAATATTATCTATGGTTTGGTATCCTTGATTTGACCATCTGAATCCAATTTGACCTAAAACAGATGTCAGACAGACAGTTGCCCTAATTTAGGTTTTTACGTAAATTACCTAGTCAAACTTGGTCAAAACCAAAATACAACTTCACCATCGTATTCTTTGGGTACAAATTAGGTTTGTACCAAAATTTTGGCCCAATCAGAGATCATCTTGACCTAGTTTGCATTCCAGTTCAATCTGACTCTTTTTCTTATGCACATACCCCTAGCTTTTTGAATTCCTTACAAGTAGGTCCCTAAGTTTGTCATCTTCTTTGCAATCAGCTCCCTCTACCATTATCGCAGAGGAACTCCTACTTCGGCGACCTTCAACTAAGTATTTCTCCCTAATTGATTAGCGAATCCCTTTCAAAATTGGAAGGGAGACTCCTGAGAGATTTCCCTACAATTTGAGCCGCATCTTGGACTCTAATTCCTATTCAAAGGCTCATGCGAATCATTTGAAGGATTGGGTCTCCTATTTCACGAAGTTTCCAAGCTTGGGAAGCTTCCTTGAGGCCTATATAAGGACCCCTGAGGACAAACTGTGTGTGCTCCTTAGCAAGGTTTGGAGCCAAAAACCTCTTCAATTCCCTGCCTCTGACCCTTCTCCAACCTAGCTCCGGCAAGCTTCTTCAACCTCCTTCTTCCAGCCATTACACGATCAAATCAAGTGGCCCATCATCTTCCTCACCTTCCTCTGCCTCTCGTAGGCCAAAGCAAAGGTTCCCCGACCTCCTTCCTCTTTGTCATCTCCCTCCCCGAAGAGTTCCCCTTCCACGGCGTCGGCCAATCAAAGCTAGTGCCTCTCCTGCCCTTTTCGTCTAATTAGAGTAGATAGATATCTCCCTTTTAGTTCTCTAGGTCCTTTCCCATATTCAAAAACCAAAATCAACCCTCGAAGCCACCGCCATCCACCTTCGTCTCCACCTCCGTCCATACCTTCGGCGAGGTCCATCTCACACCACAAGCTGCCAACCGCCTCGCCAATGACTCCATAACCTCCACCGTGACCACGTGAGCAAAACCCCTCAAGAAATTGAGGGGATTGCTACGCCAACCACTCCACCAAACATACCACCTTTGCACCACATATTCCGTGTTTGCCCAACCTCCTTGCCATATTCGCGTGATCCTCTTGAGGTGATTTAATGTGGCCACGAGGCCGTTCTTTTGCATTTCAGGTATACGCCATCCGTTGCCGTCACCGCCATCATCTCCGACGTTATCTACCTGCCTCCGGCCACTTCAGATTCTGATAACACTCCCAAGTGCTACGGAAGGAGATCACGAAGCAGGACAGGCACTTGATTAAGCAAGGGAAGACCAATGTAGCGCCAATTGGAGAAGGCTTCACAGTAGTTGCATGTGAAGGAGAGCTACAGTGGGATTAGTCCCACATCGGTAGATGAGAGATGCCCATGCGTGCTTAAATTGATTTTGTGCTCAGGCTTTATCGCCCAAGCACTCGAGGGGTTGGGTCCCTCCTCACTTCTACCTGCACACATCGGCTACCTCCACACCCAATATCCCTGGTCATCCGGATCCCCGATTACCCGATTAACTACCCGGTTATCTGAGAGAGAAGAGAAAGAAAGGAAGGAAGGAAAGAGAGAGAGGGGGAGGGGAGGTTTTGCTCTTCCAAGCACCTTGCGACACTTAGCCGCTGAGAGGGGTGAGTTCCCCTTGTGCGTGAGAAGGAAAGGCTAAGGGAAGAAAGGAAGAGAAGACTTTGTGAAGGGAAGAAGAAGCTGAGACTTTGTGAAGGAAAGAAGAGGCTGAAGAAGAGAAGAAGAGGAAGAGGCTGAAGTGCAGAAGAAACAAAGAAGAAAAAGGCACTGTAGCAAGAGACACTTAAGTCGTCTGATCCACATGCTAGACGTCTGATTACTTTTCATTTATTTGATATGATTGAATAGTTGATATATATTTGCTTAGAATAATATTTTTTTTTTTTGAAACATGCTTAGACTAATAATTACTGATCTAAATCACCATTATTTTATCCTAGATATCTTTTTGATCTTTTAAACTCTTGAAATACTCATGTTCTTATTGAATATCAATTCTGAGTAGAGATTATTCATTGAATATCATTATTGGCTTCGTTTGTTGTGCTCATTTATATTTTGATTGAAGATTAGTGTGTGAATTCCAATTTGCTCCCTATGTTTGACCTCAGACTTTCTTGATGATCTTTCGAGTTATAAATTTTATTTATTTTCGTGCTATTTTATCTGTACTACAATGCATCTTTTATAAACCCATTCTTGTGCGTAAACAGGTATCACTAAGAACTCATAATGTCCATAACGAGTGTGAAAAGCAGTCTTTGGGACATCTTCTCCTTTAATCTTCAATTGGTGATAACCTGGTCTCAAATCAATCTTTGAGAAAATAGAGGCCCCTTGCAACTGGTCAAATAAGTCATCAATATGAGGCAAGGGATAATTGTTGCTCATTGTCACCTTATTCAAGCTTCTTTAATCAATACATAAGCTGAAACTACCATCCTTCTTCTTAACAAAAAGGACTGGAGCACCCTATGGAGAAATACTAGGTTGTATAAAACCCTTACCAATCAATTCTTGTAACTGAATCTTCAATTCTTTTAGTTCAACGGGAGCCATCCGATAAGGAGCTAATGCAATTGGAGTAGTGCCAGAGACTAAATCAATTGTGAATTCAATTTCCCTATTAGGTGGTAATCCTGGAAGTTCATCTAGGAAGACTTCAAGAAAATCACAAACTATGGGTATTGCATTCAACACAAGAGTTTCCCCACCCAAGCTGTAAGCATAAGCTATCAATGCTTGATAACCTTTGTGAAGCAGCTTCCTTGTCAGGACGATGGAGATACTGTGACATGGGTAAATTCTCTCCCCAACAAAAATAAATTCAAGCTTGCCAGGTCTTTGAAAAGTAACCTCCTTTTTGTAGCAATCTAAGAGGGCATGGTAGTGACATAAACAGTCCATTCCTATAATAACATCAAATTCTTTGATCTCCATGGATATAAGGTCTAGGATGAGTTCATGCTCTCCTATTCCCAAGGAGCAGCCTCGATAGATGTTATTCACAATTTTAGGATTTCCCTTGGGTAAAGAAATTGCTAAAGGACACTGAAGGTTTCCTAGTTCTTTATCAGCATAAATAGAGAGTTTCTTGGAAATAAAGGAAAGGCTAGCACCAGAGTCAACAAGTGTATGTGCATTTTTACCAAAGATTTTAGTGGTACCTAAAACCATGCCATCAATGGATATGGCCTCCTCGAGCGTCATAGCAAATGCCTTGCTTGGAACACTTTCCTTCTTAAGTTGACCACCTTGTTCATTGTTCCTACCTTTCCCCATACCAAGTTTCTCTTGATCTTCTGTAAACTGTTGTTTCCCTAGCTGTGTAGGTCTTTGATTAATGGTGGGAATTCCAATGAATTCAGGATAGTTGTAGCATACATGGCCCTTCTTTCCACAAAGATAACATGCACCTGAACCTTTACGACCTTTCCCTTTATGTAGCTTACCACAAGTTTGACATCTTGGATAAGCACAATATGTGTCACCAAATGATCCTATCTTTGATTGCCCAACTCCAAGTGGCCCTTGAACTAACACATGTGATTGATTAAAATTTTCTACTTTCTTCATCATTTTATTTCTTGGGTGATTGTATTGGAAGTCTTGACCATCTCCCTTCTTATTTTGATCATTGTTCTTTCTCACCTCCTACACCACCCGCTTTGCTCTATATGTAGCCTCTACTAACTTTACATACATAATATGTTCCATAGGTGCCACCAAAGACTTGATACTAAGATGTAAGCCATCCTCAAAACGTCGACATTTTTCCTCTTGCTTTGCCACGAGTAATGGAGCAAATTGACATAACTCTGTGAAGCACTTTTCATATTCTGCAATAGACAAACTTCCTTGAGTAAGATGAAGGAACTCCCAACAATGCTCTTCTTGAAACACCCTTGTATAATAGTGCACATTGAATTCCTTTTAGAAAGCATGCCATGTAAGCATAGAGGGATCAACATATCGAACCAGGATAGACTTCCACCAGTCAAAAGCACTCCCTTCTAAGAGAAATACCGCATACTTCAAATTTTCCTCCTCTGTGCAACCCATCAAGGTAAAGACTTTCTCAATTTGTTCAAACCAGGCCTTGACAACTCTTAGATCTGCAGTCCCTGAGAAAGACTATGCACCTAACTTGCGAACATGCTCAAAAGGTAACCGTTGCTAAAAACCACGTAGCTTAGAGGATTGTGCAGCCATGGAACCCAAGGTCTGTGCTATCAACTCTAATGTCTCCCACATATTGTTTGAACTAGTGCTATTGGAAGTGTCTTGTGTAAATTATGAGGAGGTGTCAAGGGCATTCCTAAGAGGTTGTCCAATAGCCATCGCAACCTATTGATGAGAACCTCATCATGAACCCTAACTAGCACATTTTAACCTAAATAAGTATACAAAAGCTCCTACAAAACCTAAGGGAAAGCCTAGATCAGAGAATTATAAATTTGAGTATAAAATAATTCACAAGGGGTAAAATTGCAATTTTACCAATGCAATATACCAACGGGAATTCTAAGGGTCTAGACGAAGGTCAAGTAAACCTAATAAGAGAAAAAGTGGGGTGATTTGATCTGAAAAGGGTTGTAGCGACATCTAGGAATTAAATGACATCCTACAACCCTAAAACAAATCCACTTTAATTCATGAAGTTCCAGGTAAGATAAAAATCAATTAAATCCTCTAAAATTCATGGAAAAACATCCCCTAGGGTTTAAAACCTTCAATTTGGCCATTGGAACCTATCTTGACCTAGATTGAGAACCATACCCAATTTTTGACCTAATTTGGGTTTTTGTGCAAAATGTCTAGTCAAACGTGGTCAAACCTAAAATCAAACTTCACAATTGGATTCCTTAGGTCCAAATTAGGTTTGTACCAAAATTTGAACCTAACGGAGGGCCATTTTGACCTACTTTACAAATTGGTCCTCGATAATTACTTTCTGACCCTTAACTTTTTGAACTCTTGCATTTACCTCCTCAACTTTCCCTTCGCCTTCTACATACCGGTCCCTCTGCCACCCGCAGCAGCAGGCCATACGTCCGGCGACTTTGTGCGGAGGATGGCGCTGCGTAGGGTATAGGAGCCAGCCCTAGAAATGAGAGGAGGGTCCCCTGCGTTGTCCTCTTCCGCATGGACCTCCTCCCATGTCCTGCCGGCACCCATACCTCTCGTGCAAATGCATGAGAAGTATGGGTCTCTTTTCCGACCACGTCTCCGGCGACCAACCCATGCCTCCTCCTCGTGTTTCCCTCCCTGCCAGCACCTATTTAAGGGACGACAGGGGCTGCCGCTTTAGTCAAGTTTGACTTGGCCGAAGAATCCCCCCCAATTTCGTCTCCTCCTCCTCCGGTCAAGAGTCCAGCGAGCTCCAGCGAACCCTCCTCTTCTTTTTCGTCACTCTGCCACAATACCAGTGGCAGAGCCGCCTTCACCGCCTTCTTTCGTGTCGTGCAACACCCGCGCACGCGCCTCTAGCCCCATCGTCGTCGCCGCACCCCTCCCCTGGACATCTTCGTCTCCAGCGACGGCAGGAACGAGCCGTCCGCCTCCTGCCCCCCTTCGACCACTCAGCTAGGTTAGAATTATTCCTTTCTCTCCCCTCTTTATTTTCCCTATCTTTATTGCAATTTTTATCCCCTCAACGCCGCAGTCCACCACCATCGTTCCCATCTCCGGCCGACCATCGGTGAAGGCGCTCCCGTCGCTCCATGCATCCACACGCCTTGCCAACCACCTCACAAGCTCCGCCTCCATGCACTGTCCACTTTCTGCCCACTCACTACCTGCCACACACGCTCCATACCTCCACCGAACAACCCCACAAACACGACCACAGAGCGACCTAGGCACGCATGCCTAGGTCACCCTGTGGCCAGCCAACCACCATCTCACCTTCGCCGTAACACGGCAAAGCTCCCCAAGTGATCTAATGGGGCCGAAAGGCCGTGTTCAATGATCGTAGGTTTTCGACCCCCTGCCACCATTGGAGCAGGAGCAAAGCTTGCGCACAAGCTCTCTCCAGGTCACCCCGCTCCAGGAAATCGAGTCCTAGGTGCGCGGAAGCATTCCACGACTCTTTCGCACCTAGCAATTGGAGGCGTCCGCGACTGCAGCTGCTTCAATTAGGCTGGCATCTTCCCTGCGAGCGTGAAGAAGCGGGTAGGACACTTTAGTCCCACCTCGAAAACATAGGTGAGCGGTAAGTCATTTATATTGTTTTTGTGTCTTACGCTTATCGCCTTCGATACACAGGGGTCAGGTCCCTCGCCTACTCACGCACTAGCACCTGCCCTCGCCCGCGCTCATGCCTCGCGGGCCTGGGTCCAAACCCGATTACCCGACCAAGCACTCCTCATGCACCACCCACGTCGGTGCGCCTGGTCCCGGGCGCGTTACCTGACCCACTTACCCGATTAAGGCTTTGGGAGCGAACCTTGGAGTGAATTTGAAAGAGAGAGAGAGATGTGGGGCGGGTAGGGTTTAGGTTTTGCCTAACCTTGTAATGTGCAGGGAAGCAGGAGAAGAAGAAAGGAGGAGTGGCTGAGGATTTAGCTGCACAAAGCAGCAGAAGTTGAAGAAGGAGGAGGAGGGAGCACAGCAAAGAGAAGAAGAAGAGACGCGGCTAAAGAGAAGAGAAGGAGAAGCAGCCAAGAGCTACAACAGAAGGAGCTAAAGAAGAAAGCCAAAGGAAAAGAAAAGAAAAGAGGAGGAAAGCCTGCCGCACAGAGGAAAGGAAGAAGAAGACTGAGCAGAGAAGAGAAGAAGAAGCCAAGAGGAGAAGAACCTGCAAAGGCACTGTAGCTAGAGGCAGATAAGGCGTCTGATTCAAAGAATCAGATGTCCGAGAAAGAAAAGGCAGAGAAAGAAGAGAAGGAAGAGAGAAGAGGAGAAGAAAGAAAAAAAAAGAGAATTTTGTTCCCTCTCTCTTTAATTTTTGTAAAGTAGTATATTATAGTGAATTGTGAATTTTTATGCTTCTAGAATTAAGTTTGCTCCCTGAGTTCGACCTCGGAACATTCTAAATTTCGAGTAATAAATTCACTTAAATTGATAATCGCTTTTCATGGTAATACTGCAACGAATATATTTTTAACACCGACGAAAGATGGCTATCACCTATAAGAAAAGAGAGGGCTAGATGGTAAGGATCTTAATAACATATTGGGGAAGCAAAAATATCCAAGACTTAAATTTACAAAATCAAATGCAAAAGTCCTCATTCTAACTTATATGCTCCTTGAAATCCAAGTATTTGTCAAATACGTTTCCAAATTGCTACATATAAATCAGGACTCCACTTATCATATGCATTATAAATCCAAATTGTGCTCTGATACCAAACTTGTCACAACTTGCCCTGCTAGTCAAGACAGGTGTGATAAATCCTTTCCAAACCACAACTATAAATTTGTATTCATCACTACAAAAAAAAATTGCAATATTTCCCTTAAAAATTCA
This sequence comes from Thalassia testudinum, assembly GCA_037157565.1. Classification (NCBI taxonomy): domain Eukaryota; kingdom Viridiplantae; phylum Streptophyta; class Magnoliopsida; order Alismatales; family Hydrocharitaceae; genus Thalassia; species Thalassia testudinum. The sequence continues at coordinate 83,694,288 of JAZHRO010000024.1, forward strand.
CAATTTCTTCACAAACTCATACTTGGAAATAAGATTCACCTGTAATCCTTTATTCCCTTCAAGTCACACCAATTTGAGGTCTAAAATTCGACAAAATCCTACTATTCCATATTACGCGAGAATGTAATATCTAGATGACCACTTACAAATATTTATAACATATACTTATGCCTACAAGTTCGACCTTGGTCTCCCAATGACAAATGAAACAAATATATACAAACAAGTTCTTACACACAGCAGGAAGTAGAAAAAGGATTCATATGACCACTACTATAATAGATCCTTAAGATGGTAAAAAGGAGATCTAGATGGCCCTATGGATCAACCTCAACTATTGTGCTAGAGTGCTTGCTCGTCACCTGCCAAAGCTTTCCATTCTGGATTGTCTGTAAAAGGGGCAACTGATGATTCTTTTATGAGTCGAAACTCAGTGAGTGAAATCTTAAACCTCTAATAAAGAAAAATGTCATGTTAGCTTTATTGTTCAAAGTTAATCACAAAGTCTAACATAAACATATTGGCAAGGAAAAGACATGGCATCCCACATATCTAAGTACTAGAAGAAATATGCAACCAACTAGGGTGCTAAGAGCAAAATGAATCGGTTCTTCTTTAAACATATAGTGAGAAAGAAACATGACATACCACTTAATTAGAGTGCTAAAAGAAACACACAACTACTCTTTATTAAACTAATTTGTCTTCTGACCACATGTTTAGATTATATTACACCATTTCCCTACACGTCATACTTATAGTGCATAAACTACGTGTAAAATATGTTAGGGAGAGCGTAACTCAACACATAACCATATCATACTATCATATGCATAGACTGCCCCAAAGGCAAAGGACACCCCACATACAACCCAAAGCCTATGTGTATGTGGAATGCGGGCCCAAAGCCCTCTTACCAAGCCATATCTAATGGCAAGCCATGTCTAATGGCCAAGTTCATGACTGAGCAGTAGGCATGGTGCATCATTTTTAAAGTTTCATGGGTCAAAATCAAAAAGGCATACTATTAATCTTATGAGGTTTAATAATGGGAGGAAGCATAAAGAAAAGATCAAATCACATAAAAAAAAGAATTAATAAATGGAGGGCAAGATACAAGCTAGCATTAAGTTCATATAAATATAAAACACATCTATTAAGATAAATGTAACACAAATTTACAAGTTAAGACCAATCACCTGCTCGTTACGTCTAAGTTAAAACATGTGGAGCCAAATACAACCTTCACCAAGATTAAAGTCACTAATGAATATCTAAACCTTTAAATATATCCCATATGTGTATGCGTGCTGGCATCGCTTATTCTTACATCATTCTACCAATAATATGACATTAGGCCTTGGAAGCATAAGTCCTTCTATCACTAAACATAACATAAGCAGCCTTTAGTACCCTTAATATCTAATTGAAAGTTCACCTAAAAGTTAGTTTCGAAAATAAAGAGGGGTGTAGTGCAAGCTAAAAAGAAAATGCACAATGCACTGCCAAAAGAGACTAGTTAGGAAAGTGCCAAAACAGATCAACATGGGTCCATGTGCAACCACGCTCATGCACATGCTATGGGGACCTGACCCCCTGATGCCTGAGCGATGGGGTCGGGGACCCAATTGATGATATACCACAAGCACGCGTCTTCAGCCTCTGAGTTGGGACTAAAAGTCCCCGCTATCTCACATCAACCCGCAACAAAGGTTTTCAACCTCGATTCGTCTACTCTAACCATTCGATCTCCCAAATGAGATCAAGGATTGATTGAGATGATTATGACACTTTCAATTTACAAGCTCCTTTCATGATCAATGCTCTTGCTGGCATGGCGAGCTTCATTGGAGATGAATGGAGAACTGCTGTCAGAGACAGAGACGAAGAGCAGGTCCGACGAAGGCCTGTGGACAACAAAACAGACCTTTCGTTCCCAAGTTAAGCCAGAAGCTTAGAGGGCAAACCTCGAAGCTTATCCTATGGCCTAGGTGTTGTGGAGACGTGTGAGGTGGTGTGGCGAAGGAGCTCATCGGAGCTCCTGAAGAAGGTGGTCAAGAGAGGTGTTGCATGGTTGGCTGAGTGGTTTGGAGTGACGAGAAGATGGAGGGAAGTGCGGGGAACAAAAACCCTAAGGAAATTGGACGAGAAAAGATGAGAATACTAGAGGTGATGGCGAGCCTTCGACGAGGAATTGAGGGTGAAATTGGGGTCGAGGAAGGGTTGGAAGGGTCGTATCCGGTGGTAGGGAGTACGACGAAGAAGGTGGGAGGCGAGCCGTGCTCTCAGTTGGTGGTGAGGATCGACGGAGTGACAAGATGAGGAAGGTCCCAAGGAACTAACTATCAACGCCTTAAGGTCCCAAGGAACTAACTATCAACGCCTTTTTGGTAAACTGCCATCACATAACTAGCATCGTGCATACAGACACCCACACATTTACTTTTGTCATCTATTTAACGCACGCACACGTTATTAGAGTTAACAATGCAAATGGAAAGATGTTGATCCGTACATTTCTAAGTGAGTAGAGTGAAAAAGATCGAAATCAAGATTAGCATTTGTTGATAGCGCTAAATCAGGTTTAAAAGTGTTGCATTGTAGTACAACTGAAATAGCGTTCAAAACAAATACAATTTTATTACTCGAATATATTCCGAGGTCGAACACAGGGAGCAAATGGAATTCACACACTAATCTCAACAATAAATGCAAATTGAACACATAATACTACTCAAAAACTAATTAGGAATGTAGAGCATGAGTATATGAAGAGTAAAAAAAAGAATTGTAGACAAAATAATAGCTACTCAAATTGACTAAAGAAGGAAATATAAAATTCAGACATCTGATTTTGAAATTGGATGACTTAAATGATTTTGCTATAGTATCCTTCTTTTCTTCTTCTGATCTCTTTCTCTGATTTCTCTTTTCTTCTTCTTCTTCTTCTTCTGCCTTCTTCTTCCTTTGCTTAGGCTTTCTTCTTCTTTGGCCCTTCTCTTCTTTTTCCTTCTTCCTTTGCCTTTTCTTCTTCTTCACTTCTTCTTTCTTTTCCTGTGCGAGCCCTCTCTTCTTCAACTTCTTCCTTCTTCTCCTTCTCTGTTGTCTGCCTTCTCTTCTTCTTCTTCTTCCTTCTGCCTTGGCTTCCTCTGAGGTCCTTCTCTTTCTCTTCTTCTGACTTTTGCTTTCTCTTCTTCTTCTTCCTTTCTTCCTTCAGCCCTGTTGTGCCCTCTGAATCCGACTAAGTGTCGAAGGCAAACTCCTCAGAGAAAAACCTCCGTACCCCTACGCAGCTCTCCTCTCTCTTTCTCTCTTTCTATTTCAGCTTCGCTCTCCCATAGCCTTAACCAGTTGGGTAATCGGACCTAACTTAGACCCGGGTCCAGGCTCACCGGCATGTGTGGTGAGCAAGGAGTGAAAGGTTAGGTCGGGTAGTCGAGTCAGCCAGGTTCGCGTATTAGGTGTCACGGATGAGTCCGATGAAGGAGGGGAGGAGGACCTCACCCTCAGTGTTGGAGGTGAAGAGCCTATGGCATAAAATTAATTTATGCGCATGAACACACCCTTCTGTTTTCGAGGTGGGACTAAATGTCCCACCTTCCTTTCGTGCACCGCAGCAGCAGCAAGGCTTGGCCAAATTGAAGGGGTGTGATTGCTAGAGCCTTCGCTTGAGGGCTTGGATGCATGTGCGCCTCAAGTCTGCACAACCTGGGGCTATCTCCTGGAGCAGAGCGAGACTTGGGACTGCAGCAAACAAGCCTTAAGCTTGGCAGCAATGGCAGCCATCAACCTGCTACCTGAAATCAAGAACATAGGCCTTATGGCCGCATCAAAACGTTTAGCAATATCACCGTGGCACGGCGGGTGTAATGGTGGCTGTGGCATGGATCAAAGGTGGTTGTGGTAGCTGGACGGTGAAGGGAATGGACAGTGAAAGTGGATCAGTTCGGGGAGAAGTTTAGGTGGTCAATGGAGTGAATGGAGTGAGGGTAAATGATTAGTCAAGTGTGGCAGAGGTTGTAGGGTGGTCAGTGAGGTGGATGGAGGTGCGTAGCGACGGGAGCACCTCGCCGGAGGTATCACCGGAGATGGAGGAGGTGACATTGGTCAGTGGCGTCGGTGGTTGATTTTGGGAAATAGAGAGAGGGAAAGAAAGTGTGAGAGAGAGGGAACCTAAGACATACTTCTAAGGAATGAACAAAGGCAAGAATCCCATGCCGGTATGGTTGCCAAACGTGGGAAGACGAAACCCCCGTAGATGAGGCGATGGCGACGACAGGGCAGAGGCGACGTCGGCCGGTATTGCGCGACATGGACAATGGAGAGGGAGATAACCCCGCCACTGGTATTGTGGTTGGGCGACGAGAGAGTGAGGAAAAGGCAACTGAAGATTGCGGAGGGTTTCGACCGGCGAGGGAGAGAGGAATAGAGGGGGAACCAGCCCAATCTCAAGCTGAGAAACATCGGTTGGATCTGGGGAGTTTTTAAATAGGTCTCTGAGGAGGTTGTGTACTTGGAAGCCAAGCTTCCAAGAAAGGCAAGCTTCGTCGGAGATGGAAACTCAAAAGAGACCCAAATCTTTCATGGGTTCGCATGAGAGATTAGGAAAGAATCATGGATCAAAGATGGGTTTAGATTGGAGGGAATTTCTCAAGGTATCTCCCTTCCAATTTTAGAAGGGATTCTCTGAGCAATCAAGAAGAAATCTCCTTTCAAAGCTCACCTAGTAGGATTCCTCCACTATAATGGCGGATGGACCTATTTGTGAAAATGATGAAGAAGATAGGGGGCTAAATGCAATGGTTTTTGAAAGTTAGGGGTAGAAATGTAATCGGGTTGGACCTTTTTGCAAACTAGGTCAAGGCAAACTCATATTGGATCCAAATTTTGGTAAAAACCTAATTTGAAACTAAGGAATCCAATGGTGAAGATGAATTTTGGGTTTGACTACGTTTGACTGGCAAATTTATGCAAAAACTTAAATTAAGGCAAATATCTGTCTGTGACCCTATTCTAGGTCAAGATGGGTTCTAATGGCCAAATTGAAGGTTATAAACCATAGAGAATATTTGTATATGATTTTTAGAGGGTTTAAGTGAATTTTATCCTGACCAGAACCTTGGTTAATCAAGTAGGTTAATTTTAGGATTTCAAGAGGTCATTTAATTCACAGAGCATACATAAACCCTTTTCTGTCAAATCCAACCCACTTGTTATCTTATTAGGACCATTTTACCTTTGTTTAGCCCTTGAGAAAATCCTTGGCTGTATTGCATTGGTAAAATTACAGTTTTACCCATTATTTCTTGTGTTTCTCTCAAGAAGGTTATGCAGTGAATTATGAACTTCAGTTGGTTATGTAGGAGCATTTATTCTCTTCATTGGGTCAAAATGAGTTAGTTAGGGCTCATGATGGTGTTCCCATCAACATTTCCATAACGCCTCCCAGAGACGAATGACCGGGACTCAAAATCTCGTTATTTTACAAATATTTTTGATCGAGGATTTTACGCGACTATACTACGATCTACGACATTGTTTTCCTAAAACACGTGAGAAACCATTCTGTCAGATCACACGGTGGATTGCCCCTCAGTTTGTCTCACAACAAAGATGCTCCCCTCCATGTTCGGATCATTGTCAGTTTGTAACATCGAAATCGCGAGTCCTCGCTCTGATACCAATTAGAATTCCACTAGGGGGTCCATAGTGAATTGAAATTTAATACAAATGAAATGTAATCACAAAAATAGCATTCACCACAAGATAAGTAATTTTAGTTGGAAACCCAACCTAGGTAAAAATCACTACCTAAGCCTCTCGACTTAGAATTTTCTGATCTATCAAGTCAATAAAATCCATTAACTATACTACTTAAAACGAGGGTAGTACAACCTCAATACAAACCACTCTACTTTACAATCGAGGGTAATGTACCTTGATGAGAGCCTCATCATGAGCCCTAACTAACTCATTTTGACCTAAGAAAGAGAATAAAAGCTCCTACATAACCTAAAGGAGGGCCTAATTCAAGGAATTAATGTCCTGAGAAGAAAATATGAAATAAACGCTAAAACTATAATTTTACCATTGCAGTACATAAACGGGCTTTCTCAGAGGCAAAACATAGGTCAAATGGTCTGAATAAGATAAAAAGTGGGTTGGTTCAGTCAGAAATGGGTTATTGTGCAATCCAAGAATTAAATGACATTTTGTAACCCTAAAATAGACTCACTTAATTCAACAAGGTTCTGGTCAGGATAAAAATCAACTAAACCCTCTAAAATTCATGGAAAAATATCCCCTAGGGTTTAGAACCTTAAATTTAGCCTTTGAAATCTATTTTGACCTAGATTGGGGTCCTAGCTCATTATTTGACCTAATTTAGGTTTTTGTGCAAAATATCCATTCAAACGTGGTCAAACCTAAAATCCAACTTCACCATTGGATTCCTTAAGTCAAAATTAGGTTTGTACCAAAATTTGAACCTAAGGGGAGGTTATCTTGACCTACTTTGCAAAATAGTCACCCAATTACATTCTGGCCCCTAAATTTTGAAAACCATTGCACAGACCCCCTAACTTCCTCGCCACTCTTACAATCAGGTCCCTCTGCCATTAATGGGGATAAATCCTACTTCGACGAGGAATGGGGGAGGATTACTCCCTGATTCCTCAGAGATCTCCTCCTAGATTTGGAAGGGAGATTCTCTGAGGAATTCCCTTCCATTTGAGCATGGTTGTAAGGTCTAATTTGCACCCAATCTCTCATGCGAATGCACGAGAGATGTGGGTATCTTCCATATTCCATCTCCGGCGAGGACTCGTGCGCTTGGAAGCTTATCTTCCAAGCACAAGAGTCCCTACCAGCGACTATAAAAGCACAACCACCTCCGACCACATCTCTTCAGCTCGACTTGGCTGGAGAACCACCCCAATTTCATCTTCTTCTCCTCCAGTCAGGAGTTCAACAAGCTCCGGTGAGCCCTACTCCTCTTTCTTGTCACTCTGCCACAATACAAGTGGCAGAGCCACCTTCACCACCTTCCTCCGCATCATGCAACACTGGCGCGCGTGCCTCTAGCCCCGTCGTCGTTGTCACCCCTCCCCCGGGCATCGTCTTCTCCGACGGCAGCAGGTACAATCAGCTGCCTCCTCTCCCCCTTCGTCCACTTAGCTAGGTTAGAATTACTCCTCTCTATCCCCTCTTTAATTCCCCTCTTTCTATTTCCACTTTCGACCCCTCGACGCTGCAAACCACCTCCACCTTCTCCATCTCCGGTCGACCACCGGCGTGGTGCATCCACCGCTCCACACCTCCACACGCCTCGCCAGATGCCTCATCACCTTCACCATCACCCACTGATCACATTCCGCCCATCCATCGATTGCCAACACCTCCCTAAATGCCCCCCGACCTAACCCATAAGCATGGCCACTGAGCGACCTAGGCCGCCCCGCGGCTAGCTAACCACCGTCTCACCTTCACGAAGCTTCTCATGTGCTCTAATGAGGCCACAAGGTTGTACTTGTGTGTTTTAGGTTAGGCTCCCATTCCGCCATTGACACACGGAGCAAGCTTGCTTGCAAGCTTCACCCCAGGTTGCTTCACTCTAGGCAAACCAGCCCAGGTGATGCGCGATGTGGGCATGCACGTCTCCATCCAAGTGAGTGGCTCTGTAAGGAGCCTTACTATCCCAATTAGGCGAGAACTTCCCGCAGGTGCGAGCGAAGAAACGGGTGGGACATTTAGTCCCACCTCGTAAACTCAGGGGTGAGTGGCGACACTTAAATTGATTTTCTAATTTCATCTCCTCGCCTCTAGTACATGAGGTGAGGTCCCTCGTCCTCACATGCACCCGCCTCATCCACGACCTTTGCCCCACGGATTTGGCGTGACCGACCCGATTACCCCTCGCACTCCTCACGCATCACACCCACCCCGATGCACCTGGACCCGGGCGTGCGATACCCGACCCGATTACCCGACTCTGGGAGAGCGTACCTAAGAGAGATAGAGAGAGAGAGAGATGCGGGGGAGGGTAGGGGATAGGTTTTGTTCTTCAGTGTGTGCAGGGAAGAAGAAGAGAAGAAGGAAGAGGAAGGCGCAGCTGAAGCCAAGGCATAGTGAAGCTAAGCAGGGAAGGAAGGACTTAGCCTCAGAAAGGAAGAAGGAAAGAAACAGAAGAAAGAGAAAGCAAAGAGGGTGCGACAAATAAGAGAAGTCAGAAGAAAAGAAGGAAAGATAAGGCAGAAGGAGAGGCAAGCCAACGAAGGAAGAAGACAGAGAGAAGAATCAAAGAAGAAGAGAAGTAAAAGAAGAAGGCCAAAGAACAAGGCAGAAGAAGGAGAAAGGCACTGTGCAAGAAAAGAAAGAGAAAGAAGCCGCAAAGAAGAGACAAGGAAGAAAAGGCAGATGGCCAAAGGCAGAAGGCAAAGAGAAGAAGAAAGAAAGAGAGAAAGCAGAAAAGAGAAGACTGAAGAAGAAGAAAGGAAATAAGAGCTAAAAGAGATATATCTTTTTAAGATGTCTGATTATAGAATCAGACGTCCAATTCTTCTATTTTTGCTACAATCTCAATTCTTAAACTCTTGCATTTATACTCTGAATTAGGTTTTGAGTTACTCTAAGTGTTCAATTACATTATTGATATTAGTGAATAAATTATATTTGCTCCCTGTGTTCGACTTCGGATACTTAGGTTTTCGAGCAATAAATTCTTATTTGTTTTCGAAGCGATTTCATCTATACTACAACACGACATCTCTCAAAACCCCGGCTTTGCCTCGTCAACATACCTTAAACCTTCTTCACGAAGAGAACATTGTCTCACGAAAGAGGCGGGAATTCACCACGTGAATACCCAACCAAGAAAACGAAAATGCAAGAAAACCTATAGAGCCACAAAGTATAGATTAAACTATGCTGCTATAGGAAAAAGGACTTCCCTTATGCGAAAGAGAGTAGGCGTGAAATGCGGTAGAGTTTCAATGCCCTTGGATGTATGGTACAAAGCTTGGAGAGTAGGGGCTTCTCTTCTAGATGATTTCTTTCTCTTAAACACTCAAATGGTAGAAAGAATTGTCTCTTGGGTGTGTCTCAACAAAGGATAGGTCCTCCTTTATTTATAGAGACCTTAGGAACCTTCAAGAAGGCCATGGAGAGGCCTCATAGCCTTTAGGAAAGATTCCAAGATAGATCAGGCCGAAATCAGGGTCATAATCACTCTGACAGTAGAATCAGACGTCTGATTCTTAGATTAGACGTTGTATCAGACGTTTGTCAATATTTTTGGTTGTTTGATATGAGGGGTTAGAGTTCCTAATTTAGTTGGAAGGAAACAAAGTTCTGGGTCGGACATTTGAGATGTCATTTTAAGACGTCTGGGTTCATTATTATACGTCTAATTATATGGGGGTTGGTTCCTGAATTGAACCAGATCCAAACAGGGTTCTAGTGTAAAGTGGTCGGACGTCTTACTGGACATCTGGACAAACTATTAGGCATCTAATGATAAAGATGATTTGCAGGAATTGATTCCCTAGGAACTAATGGTTGGATTTGGTCTGACAAATCATGATTTTGGTCTAATGTCTCTTTATCAGTCGTCTAAGGGTCTTTATGGATGTCTGGGAACAATAATAGGATATTTCCAAGTGGATGCGCAAAGATATTGTTCTGACAGCCTAACGATCCTGTTATTGGATGTTTGTCAAGATTATCAGATGTCTGAAAGGATGTCTGGAACAAGATTAGTTCATCTGAATACAAAGATCAAAGACCAAGGTTCTCAACCTAGGTTAATGGACATCTGGTAAAAATATCAAACGACTTATAAGTCAAGATCAGGAATCTGATACTCATGTTGGACGTTTGATTAGGCTGTATGTTTCACATTTTGGCTTTCTAATTATGTTCTAAGGTTTGCCTAAGTGTCCTAAGGATGTGTAAGTGTTCCTAGGACTAAGGTGTTATACTTTGGACTCTTTACAACGATTCTAAGTAAATAAAGAGCAAAAACAAACACAAGTACATTTAAAATAACCATCTATCCTATTCTTCATTCTCCTTCTTCTTCAAGCTTTAGCCCTAAGCAAAGATCTATCTCCTCCATCAAGCTCCTCCATCGCACCATGGATGTGAGCTTGAGCTCCTCACACTTGCTTGCATTTGCATTTTAACCTGAAATCTTAAACTCAAATGCAAAAATCAAATAACAAGTATTTTGTTATCATCAAAATCAACGATCGTGGTACACTTGCACCAATAGATACAACATATGTATCTAACTATGATCGTTGTCATTAACTTATTATCTTGATCATAGTTTCCAATCTCAAAAGAGATGATAATCTTCCATGTCATTCATATAAGACTGATTCTTGACCGAATTCTTGATGGAAGGAGTTCTATGGGGAATGGAGATTCCAAAATTATCACATGAGCATGATTAAGGTGTTGATCAATGGAACTAGGACCACAAAAGTCCTCTTTTAAACATTGTCCTTAGAGAAAGAGGCACAAGTCCTTATACCTAAAACAAGAGTCTATGCCCATGTTTGGGATTTGGAAACCTAATGGTTGAGGTTTTGTAGAGTGTGAGATCAATATGTCAACCAATTCCTTTGCACAGTCCAATACAGGATATGGATGTCTTCTCAAGGTAGGATTCACATAGTACCAATATATAGTTGGAGTGGAGTTTGAGCTATATTGTTATGTCTTTGGAGGTTCAATTCCACCGATGCTTGTTTCAAAAATTAGATGAAAATAGGAATGAACAAATTGGATGAACATGGAGAGTTACCAAGTATGCCTTCCATTTAAAGCATAATGGTAATTTTACATACCAGTTCTAGAAGGGATGATAGTGGGATGAGATCCTAAACCTTAAACTACTCATATGTCTCAGCATGTGTAAGACATATGAGATATACAATATATCTTTGAGGATGCCTATCACCATAACAATTCAGTAGCCATCACACTTCACCTAGGGTGTGTAATGAACACCTAGTCATTTTGATTAAGTATGGGGTTAACTGATAAAATAGAGATTACTCATAATTGAAGAATTATGGAGTAACGCTCAGATTAATTTATCGATGTAGATTTATCATTTAGAGAAATGAAAAATGATTATTAGAATCAAATAAGATCTACAAATGATCTAATGATCTAAGCCATTGATTGATGGTGGTCTTGATGATAGACAGGCTATGGATTGCTTACAAGAGCTCCCTGCAGTATGATACAATAACTTGCAATGCAAAATGATAAGGAAATTAATTATATATTTCAAATCATTGAAATATATAATTAATATGTGCTTAGAGAAACATCAAAGGCATTTTGGTAGTAATCAAAGTGTCGAAATTAACTTTAATTTGAAATAGGAGTAAAGAGGGGCATTGATGGAATTTTGGAGAAACAAGAATTCTCTAACAACCTAGTGTTTTGCCTCAATGTAAGACTAAAGGAATTACATCAATTAGAGGCTAATAAAAAAATAGAGATTAAGATCTCAAGCCTCCCCCCTCTTCTTCTAACTCCTTAGCAATCCACCCTTTAGGAAGAGAAGAGGGGCACCCCCTCTTCTACACTCACCTTTGATGAATTGCTTCTTGGCGAAGGGGCAAAGATCTCCACTACACGAAGATTTGTCTTTTTAATTTGTGCGACTCCAACACGATTCTCATCATCATGCCTGCAGGAAGTTACGACCAATGTTAGTGACTTTGTGTAGACATGATCAAAGGTCAAATCAATGTAAAATTTATCCCAACTAATTTATAGTTGGCAAACATTTTAAGAAAATCATTTAATCCAGAAAGATTCTCTTTCATTAGAAAGAAAATTGGAATTTGCAAGATTTCAAACATACAAGAGTAGGGATATACTTTTGATCAACTAGCTTAGTATCAGGTAGCAGTAAAGATGAACTTGATTTAGGATCACACTTGGGACCAAACTTAGGAAACCTCTTACATAATTTTAGGATGAGCATAAGAAATAGAAATATACCTCCAAAGGGGAGAGGGGAAGGGAATAAAAATAATATCTTTATGAGTATTAAATAAAAGGGTGAGAAAAATATAAGAATAATCGTTACCATCATATTTGTCATCGTAAAAAAAGGGAGAGAAAACATATAAAAAGGGAATATCGAGAATGTTGAGAAAAGCATGATCAATGGGCAATGTTATGAAATATTTTGATGTTAATAAAATAAAGTGAAAAAATTGATTAACTAATAAGAATATACAAGATGTATGTTCATTTGAGATGTAGTGGGGAAGGATGAGTAAATTGATGAAAAATCAAGCTAAATGAGTCAAGTTGGACATTAAATGACAATGGCTAGCTAAGTTAGGTAATTGGAATTGATGAAGAAGCCCAAATTTAATTCACGTCACTAGAAGCTCTGAAATGCTGATATAAAGGTATGGGACGCTAATGTGAAGTGGTGATCATGATGAGAACTAAGCTGAAGATCAAAAACTAGAAGATGAAGTAAGCAAATTTTGACGAAGATAAAGAATCGAAGAATTGAACTAGTTGGAGACAGAAGAATGGTTAGATTTCTTGTAACTCTCATCTCATTTACCAAGATAAGATTTTCAACAGAAATAAGGATAAGGGGTTTCAATTAATTTCATGATTACTTTTAAGAATTAGAAAATTCCAACTTGATTGTGTCAAGTGAAGCACAAAACGTTGATTTTATTGATTTATTGGATCACTTAGATTACATAAAGTTGAATACAATTGCCTACCACCCGTTAGTATTAACAAACATTTTGTCTATTGGAATCAAAATTTGATGATATTTTAATTTCCAATTGGTCAAAGAATTTTCATCCAGTTAGTAACAGTGTTACAACTAGTCAAAAGATGTCTAACTAATCAAACAATGGAATTTAGTTATATGGAGAAGATATCTTGTAATGCGAGATTGATTTTGAAAGACACCTATTTAAGATTACTATTACAACCTGATTCTCGGATCTTTAAAGGACCCGAGACTAACTCGACTCGACTAATCCCAAGATCTAGTCGTCCAATAAGAAATAATCAAAAGTATGAAAATAAACCACATTCACACATGCAATATAACTAAATAGAAGAAACGTATAAGCAGTAAAAAAATTAGAACAACTGTCTCAGTACATACCACAACAACAACAACAATACGGAAAGAGGAAAGGAAACAGAAGTAACCGAACAGTAACTAAGTGTCCATTACTTACTATAACAGTAGAGAGAGAAAAAAAAGAAAGTACTAAAGAATGACTACGGCAGGACTTGACTAAGCCCAGCACCCTTCGCAGCCGGAAACTCGGTGTAACGACCCGGTTCCCGAGTCCCTACGAGACACGAGAACCGGACCGACTCGACTAATCCCAAGACCTAGTCGTCCAACGAGGAAGTAACCAAAAGACAGTAAAATAAACCACATTCAGCATGAATATAACTAACAGTAAGAAAGTACAGCAGTAAGGAAAGAAACTACTACAGTAGGTACCACCACAACAGTGAAACAGCATTTATCATATAACAAGAACTGCAGGTAAAGAAGGTACAGCGGAAACAAAAGCTACTCACTAGAACAGAAACAAAACGGGTACAAAAGGCTGTGGTAACTCTACTGGACCCTACTCGGCCCAGCGTCCTCTGCAGCCGCCGACCCTGGCTGCTCAACACCTGGTCCTGAAAAAGGTAACGAGTGTAACACGTCAGCAAAACGCTGAGTAGAGTGGCAAACTAACTAAAGGCAACAGTAGAGTGTACAGTAGCTGTTATGTTCTATTACTTCCTTTATTCACATCTTTCAATTTTTCTCACTATTTCATTTATTTCTCAGATCCTTTACTTGATCTCGAATGTCCTCGTGGGAACGATCTTGATTGCAGTCTTTTCCAAAAGTAGAAGTAGCACGTGGTGCTCTCCTGGCCGAGAGAGTCCCCCGTGGTGATCCTACCCTCAGTCAACCACCCCAAGGTCACTGACAGACGTAACGGTGACTACGGCACGCGCGATAAATGCACAGGTAGCTAGCCCGCACTGGCACGCGGTCAGTCGTTTCCGTTAACGGGTGCGCCCAAAGCACAGCACGGAACCAGGGCAGAGCCCTCTCAGTAACAGGGGTCCAACCCCTCCACAGTAACCAAACCGGGGCCTTGCCCCTCCACAGTCCGCGCACCCTCGCCTGACTACCCTGGTTTGCCCTAGTGGGCCTAACAAGTCGGTGAAGGAGGCTAGCAGAACCCCGGGACCCGTGGGGTAGCTAGTACTCTCCTAACACTACTAGCTCTCCTCGGTACTACGTACACGAGGGCCAACAAGTCGGTACAGAGCGGCCAATCCTAACCCCGGGTCCCTGGGGCGGCTGGCCCCACTCTGCACTAAAACAGGTACAGGTACTTCCCTTGGTACTGCGTACCCAAGAGACAGTACAAACTACATCTCAGCTCCATTCCTTTTTCTTTCTAGGAGTTCCACTCCTAATTCCCCGTAGGGCTCCAGCTCTTTATCTCAGAACATCATATGTTTCACTTTCCAGATTCACGTTCTCAAATTCCATGATCTCAAACATGTTTCTTTATTCATAACAGGCAGCTGTAATTAAATTTACAGGCAGCTTTATATATTCCTTTCCATTTTTCCAAGACTGCAGTAATATACATTCCACTAGTTTTTCCATCCTAGGATTCATGCCATATCCTAGGATCTATCATACAATCTAGTTTTCCAGCCCTAGGATTCATGCAACACCTAGGAGCTATCATTCCATATATTTCTCATTCCTAGGATTCATGCAATGCCCTAGGTTCTAGTTATGGTTCCATACTTTAACAGATTTTATTAATACTTAAAGCCACTCTACCAGGTACAACGGGAGTAATGGGGGCGTGATCGGGAATCCCGCGTGCCTCCGCGACTCTCAAGACTGCAACCGAAAGAGGTCCTATCACAAGGATCAAACACAAGGAGTGTCTCAAAATAGTGTATAGCTACTGTAGACGAGTAGAGGAATTAATTCTGAAACGAACGCAACTCGAATCGCGGAAAACGGAGCCCAAACGGGCCCTAAATGGGTCGAAAAAGACGATACTGTGCAAAATCAGACGTCTGGAACTCCTTCCAGACGTCTTAAACGGTGGATCAGAGAATTACCTGTTCAGCTTGGTTCCCCGGACGTCCAGAAGTCTGCGGGGACGTCTGCCCTAGATCCCAGACGTCCGATGGTCCCTCAGGACGTCTGGAGGTCACTCCCGCCGTCTGGTACAACTTCCAGACGTCTGATTCGCAAAGGATGACGAATCAGCGAACCTGCGCACAGCCAACCCCCCTCCCTCAGTACGGTCAGTCGACAAGAAGGAAGAAGAAAGCGGAAACTCACCTTTCAGACGTCTGTATGATCTTACAGACGTCGACCTTGCCGTCTGGATATCAACCCAGACGTCTGATTCTGGAAATTTTTCCAGAATCAGAACCCTGCTCGGCCTCCGCTCGCGACGCCGCCCGCGTCGCACCTCGCGCGTCTGCTGCTCAGCCCGCAGCAGGTCCCTCTCCGCGACGCTCCGCGCCCCCTGCGCCCTCCGCCGGCCGGCCAAGCCGCTCCGGCGAGCTCGCCCTCACGGCAGAGCCCCGCCCTCGCACGCCGCACCTCCTCCGCGCTCACTGCGGCTGCCGCTGCCGCTGCGCCCTCGCGTCCGCTCGCTCTCGCGCACAGGCAGGAGAAGAAGGAAGAAGATGGTGGAGACGGGAGGGGAGGCGCGCCCCCTTTTAACGCCGCGCGGAGAGGAGAGAGAGAGGGCGGTCGCAGCGCGCCTGCAGCCGCAGAGAGAGAGAGAGAGAAATCGCAGGTCTGCGCGCACAGGCGCGCAGGCGAATCTCCCATGCGAACATAACTATTCTCCAGACGTCTGTAAAAGATCCCGGACGTCTGGTCAGACGTCTGGATGTGATCCCAGACGTCTTGTCAGACGTCTGGGCCACCTCCCAGACGTCTTAAAAGGCGTCTGGGGCACGCGTTCGTTACACTCGGGCTACTCAATTCTTGGTCCTGAACAGTATTATAAAAAGACAGAGTTAGCGAACGTTAAGTAGAGTAGTGTCTATATTATCTAAGTACAAAATAGTAAAAACAATAGGTTTAATTCTCATTTCTATTTATCTGTTTTATATGTCTCCGTTTCACCCATTTCTCAAAGTATCCAGATATTTCTTAATCTTGCATGTTCCTCGTGGGAACAATCGTGATTGCAGTCTTTTCCATAGAGTAGAAGGTACACGTGGTGCTCTTCTGGCCGGGAGAGTCCCTCATGGTAGTCCTACACCCAATCAACCACCCTAAGGTCACTGTCAAGACGTAGCGGTGACTACGGCACGCGTGATAAGCGCATGAGTAGCTACCCCACACTGACACGTGGTCAGTTGTTTCAGTTAGCAAGTATGCCCAAAGTACAACATGGGACAGTATAGGGCCTTACCCTCTCAGAACAGGGGTCTCGCCCCTCCACAATCCACACACCCTCGTCTGACTACCCCGGTTTAAAACAAGTCGGTGTAGGGTGGCTAACTGAACCCCAGGCACTCTCGGGTGGCTAGTTCCCTCCCTACACTAGTAGCTTGCCTCGGTACCACATATGCGAGGGCCAACAGGAGCCGGTATAGAGCGGCCAACCCTAACCCTGGGTCTCAACCCAAGGGAGGCTAGCTCCGCTCTACACAAAAAGGGGACAGTTGCTCTCCTTGGTACCACGTACTCAAGGGCCAGCATACTTCCCGTCTACATTCTAGGTTTCCATCTATCCACAGAAGTTCTACTTCTAATTCCCCGTAGGGTTCATGCTCATGTTCACCTCATTTATCCAGATCCAGATCTCATCTTTCATAATTCATTTCTCATCAATATTCAAGCAGCTCATGTTTTCATAATTCAATTCTCAATAACATGCAACTGGTGGTTTCACAAGTAATTGTTCATTAAATACAGGCAGCTCATATTCTAACAGGCAAGTCATAATTATAATACAGGCATTTGCTAGCAATTTATCTTAATCACACATGCAAGTAAACTATACCAGGGAATACATCAAAAAGGAGAGTTCAGAATAGTGTATAACAGACTCTAGTACGTAGAGGAACTCGAGAGGAAAGTACAGGTATTTTGTTTGCGTAAAACGGATCCTGATCGGACCCTAAACAAGTAAAAAACGTGCCTACTATTCAAAATCAGACGTTCGGGAATAATCCCAGAAGTCTTAAAAGGTGTCAGATCTTACCTTGTGTCTCCTGCGGTCTTTAGACGTCCAGACCTTCTCTACGACTGCCTGAAGACAGTTCCAGACGTCGGACAATGTCTCCGATCGTCTAGAAGCACCTCCGGACATCTGGTGATGTGATCAGACGCCCAAAAGTGTGTGGAAAAGTGTCCCGTGCACCTTCCTAAGGACCTTTACCTGCGTACGAAAGCCGCAGGTCCAAATAAGGCTGGACAAATCTTCTACGGTGAGGCCTGCATGGCCGTAACCATGCAAAAGAACGTACCTCAGTATTGCGCATGCTTTCAGACGATCGACCTCAGACCCGGACGTCCTGCTGTCGCCACGGTCGTCTGGTCGACTCTCCAGAAGTTTGATACTAGAAAAATCCCAGTATCAAAACCTCTCCCGCGAGTTGTCTCCTTTGAGAGCTCGTCCGCAGGAGCTTCCGCAGTCCCCCCTACGGCTACAGAGGGTCGGAAGTAGCCTCCCCGAGCCCCTCCGAGCCTCCACCGGAGCTCCGCCGAGCTTCCACTGAGCTCCACGGAAGGTCCACAGACCTTGGTCCTCCTCCTCCCACGCACTCCTCCTTCCTCCCTCTCGCTCTCCCTCGCTCGCCCTCCACTTGCCTCACTGAAGATCTAAAGGTCGTGCTGGGCTGGGGTGTGAGGAGGAGAGGAGAGGGGAAGGGAGGGGTTTATATAGGAGAGGGTTTAGGGTTTGGGTAAGGGTGCGGGGAGAGAGAAGAGCCTCTGTGTGCCGCTCTCATGCTGAGCGCAAGGCGCAGTACGAAAAATTTCACTTTCAGACGTCTAAGAACGAGTCCAGACGTCTGGACAGACGTCTGACTAAAACTCCAGACGTCTTAAATGGCTAAAAGTGTAACGGATCATTACATCATAACAAACTTAAAGGAAGTTTTGTCCCCAAAACTTGAGCTAGCTAGGGTGTGGAAAAAGGAACGTAAAATTGCATAACAAACTTAAAGAGGATCGAAGTAGATCCGAAAAGATGTACCCTCAAAAAGTTCTGGGTACCGCTCTCGCATCGCCACCTCAGGCTCCCAGGTCGCCTCCTCGTACCGCTGGCTTCTCCATAGGACCTTCACCAACGGTATCTGCTTCTGTCTCAGACTCCGGACGGCTCTATCTAGTATCTGTACTGGTCTCTCAGGATAGGTTAGGTCGTCACCCACCTCGATGCTCTCGTGGCTCAGAACGTGACTAGGATCAGCAATGTACTTCTTGAGGTTGGACACATGGAACACATCGTGCACTCCAGAAAGTTGGGGAGGAAGGGCAAGCCGGTAAGCAACGGGTCCTACCCGCTCAAGGACCTCAAAGGGCCCCACAAACCTTGGCGCAAGCTTCCCTTTCACCCCAAAACGCTGCAGGCCCTTCATGGGCAAAACACAGAGAAAGACGTGATCCCCAACCTCGAACTACACCTCTCTGCGTTTCCAGTCAGCGTAACTCTTCTGCCAGCTCATAACAGTGCAGAGTCATCTGTGAATCTGCTCTATCACCTCCTGACTCTGCCGGATCAGCCTGGGGCCAACCTCCCACTTGTTCCCCACCTCGACCCAACTCAAGGGTGCAGTACACCTTCGTCCGTACAAAATCTCGTAAGGTGCCATGCCGATGCTCGAGTGGTAACTGTTATTATATGCAAACTCTACCAGGGGTAAATGCTCCTCCCAGGAGCCTCTCCAGTCTAGTACACAAGTGCGTAAAAGGTCCTCAAGTGTCTGTATGGTGCGCTCTGACTATCCGTCTGTAACGACCCGATTCCCAAGTCCCTACGAGACACGAGAACCGGACCGACTCGACTAATCCCAAGACCTAGTCGTCCAACAAGGAAGTAACCAAAAGAGTAGTAAAATAAACCACATTCAACATGAATATAACTAACAGTAAGGAAATACAGCAGTAAGGAAAAAAACCACTACAGTATATACCACCACAACAGTAGAACAACATTCATAACATAATATGAACTGTAGGTAAAGAAAAGTACAGCGGAAACAAGAACTACTCACTATAACGGAACAAAAAGAGGTACAAGAGAACAGTGGTAACTCTACTGGACCCTACTCGGCCCAGCGTCCTCTGCAGCCGCTGACCCTGGCTGCTCAACACCTGGTCCTGAAAGGTAACGAGTGTAACACGTCAGCAAAACACTGAGTAGAGTGGCAGCTAAACTAAAGAAACAGTAAAGTGTACAGTAGCTGTTTTAAATTTTCTTTCTTCCTTTATTTACGTCTTTCTATTGTTTCAAAATTTATCTATTTCTCAGATCTTTCACTTGATCTCGAATGTTCCTCGTGGGAACGATCTTGATTGCAGTCTTTTCCGAACAATAGAAGTAGCACGTGGTGCTCTCCTGGCCGGGAGAGTCCCCCGTGGTGACCCTACTCTCAGTCAACCACCCCAAGGTCACTGACAAACGTAACGGTGACTACGGCACGCGCGGTAAACGCACGGGTAGCTAACCCGCACTGGCACGCAGTCAGTCATTTCCGTTAACGGGTGCGCCCAAAGCACAGCACGGAACCAGTACAGGGCAGAGCCCTCTCAGTAACAGGAGTCCAACCCCTCCACAGTAACCAAACAGGGGCCTTGCCCCTCCACAGTCCGCGCACCCTCGCCTGACTACCCTGGTTTGCCCCAGCGGGCCTAACAAGTCGGTGTGGGAGGCTAGCAGAACCCTGGAGCCCGTGGGGTAGCTAGTACCTCCCTACACTAGTAGCTCTCCTCGATACTATGTACACGAGGGCCAGCAAGTCGGTACAGAGTAGCCAGTCCTAACCCCGGGTCCTTGGGGCGGCTAGCTCCGCTCTGCACTAAACAGGGGGACAGTTGCTCTCCTTGGTACTCCATACTCAAGGGCTAGCTCACCTCCCCAATTCTTTTCCATTCCCTTTCCAGGAGTTCTACTCCTAATTCCCCGTAGGGTTCCAGCTCTTTAACTCAGAACATTCCAGTTTCACCATTCCAGTTTCACGTTCATACAACCCATATTCTTAATCATGTTCATTTATTCATAACAGGCAGCTGTTTAAACGAATTTACAGGCATCTATTATTTCCTTTCCACATTTTCCAAGACTGCAGTATTCATACATTCCACTAGTTTTTCTGTCCTAGGATTCATGCCATATCCTAGGATCTATCATACAATCTAGTTTTCCAGCCCTAGGATTCATGCAACACCCTAGGATCTACCATTCAATCTATTTCTCATTCCTAGGATTCATGCAATGTCCTAGGTTCTATTTATGATTTCATAATTTAACAGATTATACTTAATGCCACTCTACCAGGTACAACAGGAGTAATGGGGGCGTGGTCGGGAATCCCGCGTGCCTCCGCGACCCCCGAGACTGCAACGGAACGGGGTCCTATCACAAGGATCAAACACAAGGAACTTCTCAAAACAGTATACAGCTACTGTAGACAGGTAGAGGATGTAATTCCGAAAAGAACGCAACTCGAAATGCGGAAAACGGAGCCCTAACGGGCCCGAAATGGGTCAAAAACGACGAAACAGTGTAAATCAGACGTCTGGAACTTCTTCCAGATGTCTTAAAAAGTGGATCAGGGAATTACCTCGATCTACGTGGGCTCTTAGACGTCCAGAAGCCTGCGGGGGCGTCTGGCCTAGTTCCCAGACGTCCGATGGTCACCCAAGACGTCTGGAAGTCGTTCCCGCCGTCTGGAACTGGAGCCAGACGTCTGATTCGCGTTGGATGGCGAATCACCGAACCTGCGCGTACCCATCTCTCTCTCTCAGTACAGTCAGTCGAAGAAAAGGAAGAAGACAGAAATAACTCACCGTTTAGACGTCCGGACAGTCTTCCAGACGTCGTGCCCGTTGTCTGGCTATCATCCCAGACGTCTGATTCTGGAAAGGTTTCTAGAACCAGGGCGCCACTCGCCCTCCGCTCCCGACGCCCGGCCGCGCCGCGAGTACTCCGCCTGCTGCTCGAGCTGCAGCAGTCCTCCCGCGTCGCTCCGCGCCCGCTGCGCCCCCCGCCGGCCGGCCCTAGCAGCATCGGCGAGCTCGCCCTCACGGCCGAGCGCTTCCTCCCCCGCGCAACACCTCCTCCCGCACCCGCTGCGGCTGTTGCCGCCACCGCTGTACCCTCGCGCTCGCTCTCGCACACTGGCTGAAGGAGAAGACGAAGGAGGCGGAGGTGACTAGAGTGAGGGAGAGGCATGGCCTTTTTAAGGCCGCGCGAGGAGGAGAGAGAGAGAGAGCTGACAGTGCTGCGCCTGCGGTCGCAGGAGAGAGGGAAAAAGAAAGAGGAAGACGGTTGCGGGTCTGCGCGCGCCTGCACGCAGACGCAGTCCAGCGTGCCACCGAAAATAGATCCCAGACGTCTTAAAAAAAATGTCTTGAGTGTGTTCGTAACACCGTCCGTCTGGGGGTGGTAAGCGGTATTGAACCTCAAACGTGTCCACAAAGCCTGCTGAAACTCAGCCCAAAATTGGGAAGTAAAATAAGTATCTCTGTGGGATACAATCTCACGCGGGACTCCGTGCAGGCGCACCACGTCTCGGATGTATCTCTCTGTCAACTGTGCTGGTCCAAGAGTGACTCGGATCGACAGAAAATGAGGCATCTTCGTCAACCTGTCTACTATCACCTAAACTGCGTCTTGTCCCCACTAGGTAATTGAGAGACTCACCACCAAGTCCATGGTGATGCTCTCCCACTTCCACTCTGGCACAGGAAGTAGCTACAACGGCCCTAGAGGTCTCTGATGCTCAGCCTTCACCTGCTCGCACACCAAACTCTGCTGCACAAAGTCACCAACATCTCGCTTCATCCCTCTCCACCAAAAGTCTCGTCTCAAATCATGATACATCTTTGTGTTCCCGGGATGTATGGTGAACCTGAACCAGTGCGCCTCAGCCAAGAGCTCTCTCAACAACTCCTCGTCCCTAGGAACGCATAAGCGTCCCCTTATGCACAGTATCTCGTTGGTAAAGGAAAAGTCTCCTGGGTCCCCTGTCAACACCCTGTCTCGCAGCATCTGTAAGTATGGATCTATCATCTGCCCTGCGATGATGCAGTCTATCAGCTTTGGTCGCATCTGTCACGTCACTGTCACTATCCCACAATACCCCTGTGACTCCCGGGGTCACCAACTGCTCAACTCCTCTATAAGTCTCCAATTTGTGCCTGTAAACTGGCCAAGTGGGCGGGCACCTTCCGGCTCAAGGCATCAGCCACCACATTAGCCTTCCCTAGGTGGTAGGAGATGCTGCAGTCGTAGTCCATCAGCAGCTCTGACTAATGTCTCTGTCTTATGTTAAGCTCTTTCTAGTCAAACAAGTATCTGAGGCTCTTATGATCCGTGAAGATCTCGAAAGTCTCATTGTAAAGGTAGTGCCTCTATGTCTTCAGCGTGAAGACAACAGCTGCCAGCTCTAAGTCATGGGTAGGGTAGCAATGCTCATGGGGCTTCATTTGCCACGAAGCGTAAGCGACAACGTGACCTCGCTGCATAAGCACACCCCTTAACTCCTGCAACGAAGTGTCTGTGTAAACCACAAAACCGCCACTACTGTCTGGGATGGTAAGCACAAGAGCTAAAATCAATCTCTCCTTCAACTCCTAAAAACATGCCTCGCACTCATCTGTCGAGGCAAAGGGCACGTCCTTCCGAGTCAACTAGGTCATAGGACACGCAATCTGAGAGAATCCTCTGATAAACCACTGATAGTAACCTGCTAGTCCCAAAAAGTTGCAAATCTCTGTCACTGTACGTGGCCTCTCCCACCTGAGTACGGCCTTAACCTTGGATGGATCCATAGCCAACCCATCCCTTGAAATCACATGGCCCAAGAAAGTCCCCTGCCTCAACCAAAACTCGCATTTATTGTTCTTGGCATACAACCTGCGTCACCTCAAAGCATCCAGGATCATGTGTAAATGCTGTCCATGCTGCACCTGATCCCATGAGTAAACAAGCACGTCGTTGATAAACACCACCACAAACTGGTCCAAGTACGGCCTGAAAATCCGGTTCATCAAATGCATAAAAGTAGCAGGGGCATTGGTCAACCCAAACGGCATGACCAAGAACTCGTAGTGCCCGTACCGGGTATGTAAAGCCGTCTTGGAGACGTCGATTTCCCTGATCCTCAGCTGGTGGTAGCCCGACCTCAGCTCTACCTTGGAGAACACTGTGGCGTCTCGCAACTAGTCGAAGAGGTCCTCAATCCTCGACAGTGGATACTTGTTTTTGATGGTGACCCTATTCAACTGTCGGTAGTCGACACAAAGTCGTAGGGTACCGTCCTTCTTCTTCACAAACAGCACAGGGGCTCCCCACGGGGACGCATTGGGCCTCCTAAAGCCCTTCTCCAACAAGTCCTGCAGCTGTGACTTGAGCTCTCGTAGCTCAAGCGGTGCCATCCGGTATGAAACAGTAGAAATGGGGATGGTCCCCGATACCAGTGAGATCTCAAACTCGATCTCAAGCTCAGGTGGTAGTCTTGGCAACTCCTCTGGAAAAACATCGAGGTACTCGCAAACCACCGGAATACTCTGAAAGTCAGCCACGGGGCTAGGCTCTACCACTACACAGGCCAAAAAGCCCTCACACCCCTGGCTCAAAAGCCTCGTTACCCGAAGCATGGAGATGCATCTGAAACCTCCGTCCACCTGCTATCCATGAAACTCAAAGGAAGGCAACTCCGGTATGAAGAAGACGATCTTCCTCCCGAAACAGTCCACTAGGGTGTAATAGGCAGACAGCCAGTCCATCCCTAGGATCACGCCAAAATCCTTCATCTGTATCACAATCAGGTTAGCGAGGAGGCTATGTCCCCCTATACTGACCTCCCAGTCCGTGTAGACCTCCTCAGCTACAAATAACTGGCCACCTAGGCCTCTGATCACAAATGGATCCTCTAACAGTACACTGCCCTACCCCAAATTGATGGCAAAACTCGTAGTGACGAAAGAGTGTGTGGCAGTGGAATCAAAAAGTACGTACACTAATCTGCTAGAAACAGTAACCATAGCTGCCACCACTGAACCTGAAGCCCTAGCGTCTTTGTGTGTCAGGGCGTTGATACGCCCCTCAGCCCTCGGTGCAAATGAAGCAGCTACACTCTGGATCAGGCAAGCAACCGCTGGCCGATACCCTCCTCGTGACTACTGCCCTCCCCCACGCACTTGGTTGCCACGACCACCAACTCGGCCTCCAACGCTCGGTGCGGGGAGCATCTACTGTGCTCCGGCCCTAGATGGGCAATACCTCCTGATGTGGCATGGCTGGCCACACTGGTAGCAGAGGGGAACACAACCTCCTCCCTCAGTAGGTCTCTGCTGGCAATTGGGCGGGGGTCCGGTGCTGGCAACTGGCCCCTGTCTGGGGCCCACAAAGGCCACTGATGGCCCGCAAAATGAGATGGCTCTCCTACAGGTGCTGTGTGCCTCCTCTCCCGATGGCCCTGAGAGTACTCTGGCTAGTAGGGCCTCTTTCATCCGTTGTAAGTGTCTCACGCAGCGGGGTTGGTCTCCTCGTAGGTTATGGCTGCCTCAACCACACGAGAGAAAGTTGGCAGCTTCGGGGGTTTGACATACTCCCGAATAGCAGGTCAAAGCTCCTCAGTAAACCTCCACAGGCGCTCCTCCTCTGTAGACACAACTGTCGAGGCAAAATGTGACAGCTCCAGAAAATGTGTGGTACGCGCTAACAGTCATCGTCCCCTAGCGAAGAGTGTAGAACTCCCACCTCTTCTGGTCCTGCCAAGTTTGCGGAAAGTACTGCTTGCAGAAGAGAGTCACGAATTCGTCCCATGTCGGCTCTCTCCCCTCCTGGCCTCTGATTGCCCTCCACCACCTGTATGCTGCGCTCTCCAGCTGGTACGTGGCCACGTGACACTCTGCGGGAGGGCAAAGGGTGTCGAACACCTTCTCTATCTGCTCCAGCCAGTCCACTACCTAAGACGGGTCCTCATCCCCCTTGAAGGAGGGGGGGCTTCAACTTACAGAACTGTCCGAAAAGCTCGTGGTGCAGCTGTAGTGGGGGAACGGGCATGCCTCCAGGCAAGGAGGGCTCATGCTCGGAAGTCTCAGAGCACGGTGGGGGAGGTGGAGGACCACCCCCCCATCCTGCTCGTCCGACACTACGACGGTCTCTCTGTCCCACCGAAGACTCCCCCTCCACGTCCTCAGGGAGAGGTGCCTGTGGGGGCTAGTGGAGCTCCTCTCGCACGATGTCTCTGATCAGCTAGACGAGATCCTGGGCCTGAACGCTTGGGAGAAGAGGTGGGTCAACTGGTACCTCAGGCCCGGCACGTCCGCCCCTCCGACCTCATCCACTGCCACGACCACGGCCTGCCTCGAGAACTCCCCGACGAGGCATCTCCTGCAATGAGACACAAAAGATAGAATAAAAGGGTCAACAATACCGAATTACATTGAGAAAAGACTCGAAACGAATATCAAACGATACGTTGTGGGGACTATCCTAGTTATATGCACGTGAGTGGTTATTCTTAAGCCAATTGGTTCATTTCTCGGGACGACCTTGCTCTGATACCATCTTGTTACGACTCGGTTCCCAGATCCCTAAAGGACCCGAGGCCGGCTCGCCTCGACTAATCCCAAGACCTAGTCATCTAACAAGAAATAACCAAAAGTAGGAAATAAACCACATTCACACATGCAATATAACTACGTAGAAGAAACGCACAAGCAGTAAAGAAATTAGAATAGTTGTCTCAATACATACCACAACAACAACAACAACAACATGGAAAGCGGAAAGGAAACAGAAGTAGCAGAACAGTAACTAAGTGTCTATTACTTACTACAAAAATAAAGAGAGAAAAAAAAAGAATGTACTGAAGAAAGACTATGGCTGGACTCAATTGGGCCCAGCACCCTCCGCAGCTGGAAACTCGAGTTGCTCAACTCCTGGTCCTAAACAGTATTATGAAAAGACAGAGTCAGCGAATGCTGAGTAGAGTAGTGTCTATATTATTTAAGTACAAAATAGTAAAAATAACAGGTTTAATTCTCATTTCTATTTATCTGTTTTATATGTCTCCGTTTCACCCATTTCTCAAAGTATCCAGATATTTCTTAACCTTGCATGTTCCTCGTGGGAATGATCTTCATTGCAGTCTTTTCCATAGAGTAGAAGGTACATGTGGTGCTTTCCTGGTTGGGAGAGTCCCCCGTGGTAGTACTACACCTAGTCAACCACCCCGAGGTTACTGTCAAGATGTAGCAGTGACTACGACACACGTGATAAACGCACGAGTAGCAACCCCGCACTGACACGCGGTCAGTCGTTTCCGCTAGCAGGTATGCCCAAAGTATAACATGGAACAGTATATGGCCTTACCCTCTAAGAATAGGGATCTCTCCCCTCAGAACCAAACAAGGGTCTCGCCCTTCCATAGTCCACGCACCCTCGTCTAACTACCCCAGTTTGCCCAGAAGGCCTAACAAGTCGGTGTAGGGTGGCTAAGTGAACCCCGAGCCCTCTGGGGTGGCTAGTTCCCACCCTACACTAGTAGTTCGCCTCGGTACCACGTACGCGAGGGCCAATAGGAGTCAGTATAGAGTAGCCAATCCTAACCCCGGGTCTCAACCCAAGGGAGGCTAGCTCCGCTCTACACAAAAAGGGGATAGTTACTCTCCTTGGTACCATGTACTCAAGGGCCAGCACACATCCCATCTACATTCGAGGTTTCCATCTATCCAAAGGAGTTCTACTCCTAATTCCTTGTAAGGTTCATGCTCATGTTCACCTCATTTATTCAGATCCAGATCTCATCTTTCATAATTCATTTCTTATCCATATTCAGGCAGCTCGTGTTTTCATAATTCAATTCTCAATAACATGCAACTGGTGGTTTCACAAGTAATTGTTCATTAAATATAGGCAACTCATATTCTAACAGGCAACTCGTAATTATAATACAGGCATTTGCTAGCAATTTATCTTAATCATGCATGCAAGTAAACCATACAGCACAAACAGGCTCATTAATTTCTCTACCCTAGGGTTCATTCTACATCCTAGAGTTCCATTCGGCTATTTCAACCAAGCACATTCTTATTTAAATATTAACAACTGAATTAAACCACTCTACCAGGAAACACGGGAGTAATGGGAGCTTGAACCGCGGACCCAGACGTCTCTGCGAGCCCTAAACGTACAGCAAGCTGAAACCCTATACCAGGGAATATATCAAAAAAGGAGAGTTCAGAACAGTGTATAACAGACTCTAGTACGTAGAGGAACTCGAGAGGAAAGTACATGTATTTTGTTTATGTAAAACGAACCTCGATCAGACCCTAAACACGTCAAAAATGTGCCTACAGTTCAAAATCAGACGTTTTAAAAGGCGTCAGATCTTACCTTATGTCTCCTGTGGTATCCTTTAAACGTCCAGACCTTCTCTACAACCGTTTGAAGACAGTTCCAGACGTCGGACAATGTCTCCAGTCGTCTGGAAGCACCTCTGAACGTCTGGTGATGTGATCAGACGCCCAAAAGCACATGGAAAATGTCTCGCGCGCCTTCCAAAGGACCTTTACCTGCGTACGAAAGCCGTAGGTCCAAATTAGGCCGGACAAATCTTCTGTGGTGAGGCCTGCATGGTATTAACCATGCAAAAGAACGTACCTCAGTATTGCGTGTGCTTTTAGATGTCCAGCCCTAGACCTGGACGTCCTGCTACCGCCACAGTCGTCTGGTCGACTCTCTAGACGTCAGATATTGGAAAAATCCCAGTATCAGAACCTCTCCCGCGAGTTGTCTCCTTCGAGAGCTTGCCCGTAGGAGCTTCTGTAGTCCTTCCTACGGCTGTAGAGGGTCTGAAGCCGCCTCCCCGAGCCCCTCTGAGCCTCCACCGAAGCTCCACTGAGCTTCCACCGAAGCTTCACCGACCTTGGTCCTCCTCCTCCCACGCTCTCCTCCTTCCTCCCTCTCACTCTCCCTTGTTCACCCTACACTTGCCTCACTGGAGATCTGAAGGTGGTGCTAGCTGGGGTGTGAGGAGTATAGGAGAGGGGAAGGGAGGGGTTTATATAGGAGAGGGTTTAGGGTTTAGGTGAGGGTGCGAGGAGAGGGAAGAGCCTCTGTGGGCCCGCGCGCAGAACGCAAGACACAGTACGAAAAATTTCACTTTCAGACGTCCGGGAACAAGTCTAGACGTCTGACTAAAACTCCAGATGTCTTAAATGGCAAAAAGTGTAACGGGTCATTACAACTATCCTTCCTATACGTTAAATTTCTTGGAAAGGATCGATTTGGCCATGATATTTAGCCATTGTAGTGGCAACCCTAGGACATTTTCAAAGGAAAGGCTCACCTCTAAATAGAAGAGATGTAGAGACACACAACACACAACAACTCAAGTAATAGAAAGCCCTATAGCAAAGCTTTGGCTATCTCTTTCTTGCTCTCTATTTTTGTGCTTTAGTTTTGATATTCGAAGGAGTGGTGGTGTTGAGATTGCTTTAAAGAGAGATGCTTTTGAAGGAGATTCCAAAGGAGGAGATTCCGGAAAAAGCAAGTTTAGAGGAGATTCTGGTGATTTGAATACATAAATATCTTTGAAAGGAATCTCTAGGGAACGATTCATAGAGGAATCTTTTCTTAATTAAAGGAATTAACAAGAAGCTAGTGTTATTTTGAGTCTGCGGATACAATTTTTTTTTTGAGACGACCACTTTGTTCTTGATCTTTTTTTTTTTAAATTAAGGGAAATTATTTTGATTCAGTCCTAATTAGCTTATCCGTTGGTCTTTATTATTATAGATAAGATTAGGATTGTAGATTATTTGACGTTTCTTATTTTGTTGACATTATAATTTTTAGTTAATTACCTAGTGGCTCTCTAAATATAAAGAGAGGATCGTTCTCCTATAAACAAGTAGAAGAAGAGTGCTCTTTGAAGGGTGTTTTGTGAGTGATGGCTTTGATTCTTGCTTATTCAAAAGGATTAAGGTCAGTGAAAACCTAAGTTGTCATACCTCAGGAACTAAGGTTTGGGTGAACTAATATAAAAATCAGTTGCACATTTCGTAGCTTGATTGTCCATTATTTATAATATTGCTTGATATTTTGCATAATTATCTAGTGTAGTTATTATATTTGTTCAAATGTGTTGGGCACAATTCACCTCCTATCCCTCTAGTTCCATCCACTCAAACAAAAGGGATTAATAAGATGATCTCTTGACTTCTTTAAAGGAAAAAGAACGAAAGGGCGTAGGGATTTTGAGTAATGCCCGATTTATTGGAAAGGGAAAGAGTGGTAGATAGTTATGGGTGGATTCTCACGTAGAGGATTGCATTTCCTTGATTTTCCCCCCTTTGTAAATATATTTTTGGGAGGAAACTTGCTAGGCACAAACTATTTGTGGTGGAGTGAACTTTCGTGACTATCAAAACATGTGAGAAGAGAAGATACTAAGGGAAAGCTTCTTGTTCAATTTACTTAGCACTATGTTATAGTTGTAGACATTATTTATACTTGATAAGTTGATATGGTTGAGAGGCTACAACTAATATGATTGAGAGATTTTTGTGATTGAAATTTGACTACAAGAAAGAAAGAGTTGTTGCTCTCAAGATGATGGTGAAAGGAAATTGATCTCCCCTATTAACATGCCCCTGAAACAAAGAAATTATGTGATTATAAGGTGTTAAATACACATCTTTGAGCATATCCTTTGAAAGGCTACCTTCAACGGTTGATTTGTCAGAATGTATGCAACCTTATTTTGACTTAAAATTTAGTAACCGATAAAAGTCCTTTTGCATTTTTGTTGTAAATAAAGTGAAACTTGTAGAAAGATTACGTGCATGCTGTTGATGAGAATAAGAAAGGTAGAGAAGTGAAGAAGAAGACGAGAGAGAGGGAGAAGAAAGGTGGTGCTCGCACACAGCCGCCCACATGGTGGGTGATACTTAGTATAGGCAAGGTGGTTACAATGGCAAGACAACTTTTGTAACAAACAAGATCACTCAAAGACAAAGGAATCTCTCCATAATTATAATATCTACCATGATTAATTAATTAATAGCTGCTAATATGCCACCGCAAACTTATGGGTGTTGGAGTGACATAAGTTTGTTGCGCAAGAGCTGGAATCTGGCCGCAAGTAGGGGCTTCGTCATAATGTTCATAATCTGCTCCGCAATGGGAAGATATTTGACAAGAAGTTGTTGGTTGGAAACTCGATCACATACAAAGTGATAGTCGATTTCAACATGTTTTGTACAGGAGTGAAATATCGGATTGCTTGTCATATATTTGGCACAATGTTATCATAATAAATTGCGGGGGTTCAGATGTTGGTTGTCCGAGCTCTTGAAGTAGAGATTGAATCCAAATCAGTTCGACGATAGTGTTGGCAATAGCATGATATTCTGCTTCAGTAGAGGACCTTGTTACAGTTAGTTGTTTCTTGCAGCTCCATGAAATAGATGCTTGTCCAAAATAGATGTTGATCGAGAAAATCATCTTTTAGAAATACGTGTCGTAGTATAGGACAAATATCGTGACAACACTTAAATTTATAAAATTTGAAATTAAGAAATGAGTCTGAGGTCGTTCACAGGGAGCAAATGTCAATTTCAATCAACTAATCACAATAATGAGAGGAGATATGCAAATATATTCAAAATGATGCTCAATGTATATATCAGAATAATATAGCAATAAAGACTATGAATGAGAGTGCAAAAAGATTAGGTTAAAATGATGATTTGAACTACCAATTTAACCCTACAAGTAAGCTCTAATTAACTCAAATAATCCAACAATACTCTCAATCAAATGTCCGCGTCAATATCAGAAGCAAGCAAGCACCAAAGTCAGACGTCAGAACCAAGGCTTGGATACCTTATCCTCAGAGATCCAAGCACCAGTAGAACCAACACAAGGCACAAGGGCCTTATCTCACGAGTCTCATTAATGCTACGTGTTGAAAGGAGGGAAAAGGGCATAATTCCTGATGGTGCTACAATGCAAAATGTTACGACCTGGTTCCTGGATCCCTATAGGACCCGAGACTGGCTCGCCTTGAGTAATCCCAAGACCTAGTCATCTAATGAGAAATAACCAAAAGCAGGAAAATAAACCACATTCACACATGCAATATAACTAAGCAGAAGGAAAGAACGAAGCAGTAAGGGAAAATAGAACAACAGTCTCAAATAGTAGTACATGCCACCACAACAACAACAGGAAATAGAAAGTAACGAGAACAGTAATTTAAAGTCCAGTACTCACAACTACAGAAGAAACAAAGAACTGGAAAGAAACTACTACAGCTGGCCTCAACTGGGCCCAACTCCCTCCGCAGCTGGAAACTCGGGCTGCTTAACTCCTGGTCCTGAACAGGGTTATAAAAAGATGAAGTCAGCGAATGCTGAGTAGAGTGGTGTTTACATTATTTATGTGCAAGTAAAGTAAAAACAACAAGTAGGTTTTATTCTCATTTCTATTTATCTCATTTATGTATTTCGGATTCATCTACTTCTCAAAGTATCCAAGTATTTCTTGATCTTGCATGTTCCTCATGAGAACGATGTTGATTGAAGTCTTTTCCGTGGAGTAGAAGGTACACGTGGTGCTCTCTTGGCCGGAAGAGTCCCCCGCAGTAGTTTGACACCGAGTCAACTACCTCGAGGTCACTGTCAAAACGTAGCGGTGACTACGACACGCATGATAAGCGCATGGGTAGCTACATAGTATTGACACGCGGTCAGTCGTTTCCGCTATCGGGTACGCCCAAAGTACAGAACGAAATAGCATAGGGCCTTGCCCTCTCAGAACAAGGGTCTCACCCCTCAAAACCAAACAAGGGTCTCACTCTTCCACAATCCGCGTACCCTCATCAGACTACCCCGGTTTGCCCAGAGGGCCTAACAAAGTCGGTGTAGGGTGGCTAGCTTAACCTCGGGCCCCGTGGAGTGGCTAGCTCCCTCCCTACACTAGTAGCATGCCTCGGTACTACATACGCGAGGGCCAACAGGAGTCGGTGTAGAGTGGCCAATCCTAACCTCGGGTCTCAATCCAAGGGTGGTTAACTCTGTTCTACACTAAAAAGTGGCAGTTGCTCTCCTTAGTACCGCATACACAAGGGCCAGCACACCTCCCGTCTACATTCTAGATTCCTTTCATATACATGAATTCTACTCCTAATTCCCCGTAGGGTTCATGCTCATATTCATCTCATTTATCCATATTCAGATCTCATGTTTTATAACTCGTTCCTCACACATATACAGGCAACTCGTGTTTTCACAATTTAATTCTCAATCATATACATGCAACTTGTGGTTTCATAGTTAACTTTCTTATTCATATACAGGAAACTCGTATTTTAACATGTATCTCATAATTACACTAATGTCATTTGCTAACAATTTATTTTAACATGCACTCAAGTAAACAGTACAGCTCAAACAGGCTCATAATTTCTACTCTAGGATTCATTCCACATCGTAGAGTTCAATTCGATTATTCCAACCAAGTACATTCTTATTTAAATATTAACAACTGAATTAAACCTCTCTACCGGGAATCATGAGAGGAATGGAGGCCTGTGCTGCAAATCTCGTCGTCTCCACGGGCCCCAAACATGCCACTGGCTAGTAACATGTACCAACAACTAATTTACATTAGATGAGATCAAAACAGTAGATACTCAACACGAACACGTAGAAGAATTCAAGTGGAAAACAGCAGTATTTCGTTTGCGGAAATCCAATTCCGTTTGGGCCCTAAACAGGCCAAAAATGCAGTTACTGACCAAAATCAGACGTCTGGGACTAGTTGCAGACATCTTAAAAGACGTCAGATCTTGATGAGAGCCTCATCATGAGCCATAACTAGCTCATTTTGACCCAATAAAGAAGATAAAAGCTCCTACATAACCTAGAAAAAGGCCTAAATGAAGGAATAAGTGCTCTGAGAAGAAAACATGAATTAAAGGTTAAAAATGCAATTTTACCATTGCAATGCATAAACAGGATTTCTCAGAGGCAAAACATAGGTCAAATGGTCTAAATGAGATAAAAAGTGGGTTGAGTCAATCAGAAATGGGTTCATGTGTAATTTAGGAATTAAATGACATTTGGTAACCCTAAAACAGATCCGCTTAAATTAACAAGGTTCTGGTCAGGATAAAAATCAAGTAAACCCTCTAAAAATCATGGAAAAATACTCCTTAGGGTTTATAACACTTAATGTGGCCTTTGGAACCTAGTTTGACCTAGATTAGGGTCCTAGCCATTCAATTAACCTAATTTAGATTTTTACGCAAAATGTCCAGTCAAACGAGGTCAAACCTAAAATCCAACTTCACCATTGGATTCCTTAGGTCAAAATTAGGTTTATACCAAAATTTGGACCTAAGTGGAGGTCATCTTGACCTACTTTGCAATTTAGTACACCCAAATCATAACTTAGTCCCTATCTTTTGAAAATCATTGCAGAGAGCCCCCTAAGTTCCTCGCCACCTTTGCAATCAGGTCCTTCCACCATTGTTAGGGCAGAACTGATCTCCAGCGAGGTTTAGAGAGGGATTACTCTCTGATTCCTCAGAGATTCCCTCCCAGAAATGGAAGGAAGATTCTCTGAGGAATTCCCTTCCATCTAAAGCCAATCACGATCTCTGGTGTGAACCCAATCTCTCGTGCGAACGCACGAGGGATTTGGGTATCCACCTTCTTTCCTTCTCCGGCGAGCCGGCGGAGGTTATTGCGCGCCCTCCACGCACTAGAAGGTTCGGCCAACGCCTATAAAAGGATCTACAGACCCGGCCGCAGATCTTCAGCCTTGTTTTGACGGAGATTCCCCCCCCAAGTTTTCCTCTCTCCCATCTTCGGCCAAGAGACCCGCAAGCTCCGGCGACCTCCTCCCCTCCTCGTCGCTCTACTACCATACCAGCAGCAGAGTCAACTTCGCCTCTTTCTCCCGCATCACGTAGTACCAGGCGCACGTTCTCCTGACCTCATCCTCGTCGCCGCTCTCTCCCTCAGGGTTCTTCTCCAACGATGGCAGCTACGCGCCGTCCGCTCCGCTGCCTCCCTCCCTTCCAGATCACTCCAGATACCTTCTCCATCTTCCCCTCTCTCTTTTCCCCCTGTTATTTTATTTAATTGCCCCCTGACAGTGCCTGACCACCTCCATCTTCCTCGCATCCGACCAACCTCCGGTGAGCCGCCCCAACCATTCTGCCCCTCCACACGGCTCGCCAACCATCTCATAAGCTCCGCCTCACCACCAGGAACAACTTCCGCCCATCCATCATCCTTCTACACCTCCACCACAGTCCCCCGAACAACCCCACATTTCCGGCCACAGGTTGACCTAGGCCCGCACGCCTAGACCATCCCACGGCCTGCAGCACCGTGCACCATCTTCGCCGTGCCACGACGAAGGTGCCCAACTGGTCTGATTAGGCCGATAGGCCGTATTGGTGTTTGAAAGTATCGACGCTCCTGCCGCCATTGACGGTTGAAGGAGCAAGCAGCTTCGCAATAGCTCCAGGCATTAGGTCATCCAGGCTTCAGGCGCAGCAGGTTCGCGCGAGCAGTGCAAAGCCCTCGAGTCCAGCCAGGGGCACTGCGAAGGCAGCAGCCTTGGAAATTGCACAAAGAACCCTCTGCGGGCGCGCGCGAGAGCGGGGCAGAGACTTTAGTCCCACATCGTTGAAACGCAAAACACAGGTGCGCCATAAATTGTTTTTGTGATATTTCCTTACCGCCTCCGAAAGCACAGGGGTGAGGTCCCTCACCTGACCCACTCGCCTCGTCTGCGATTTCACCTCGTGGATCTAGCGGGATCCGACCTGACCCTAACCTGAGCACTCCTCGCGCATCACCCACCTGCCGGTGCACCTGGTCCCGGGTGCGAAACCCGACCCGATTACCCGTGTGGCTCTGGGAGAGCGTCCTTGAGCGAATTGCAGAGAAAGAGAGAGATGCTTGGGTAGAGGGAAGGAGGTAGGTTTTGCATTGGCTGTGGTGTGCGCAGGAAAGAAGGAAGAGGCGAAGGAAAGCAAAAAGAAGAACTGAAGAAATAGAAGAGCAAGAGCAGAAGAAGAAGGAACTCTGAAGAAAGGAAGCTGAGCAAGGCAGAGATCTGAGAGAAGGAAAGACTGCAGAAAAGACAAAAAGAAAGAAGAAGAAGACAGAAGGGAAACAAAGGCAGGAAGAAGAAGTCTTCGCAGGAAAGGGAAGAGAAGAGAAAGAAGTTCAAGGACGAAAAAGACCTGTGGATCAGAAGAAAAGAAGAAGAGCCAACGAAGAAGAAGAAGAAAGAAGAGAGAAAGAAGACTACTTTTAAGACGTCTGATAAAAAAATCAGACATCCAATTCTGTTTTATTTTAGCAATTCTTTTTATAACTCTCTCTCTTTGAATCAATTATATTCATTGAAAAGTTGTATTCTTTGGTTTTGAAAGTACTGAGATTGCTCCCTGTGTTCGACCTCGGATACTCCAGTTTTTCGAGTAATAAAATTCTCTATATTTGTTTGAACGTTTTGTCGGCTATATTACAACGTGTTATCTTTTAAAATCCCACAAAAGCGTACGAATAGATCTCACCTTTCACTTCTTGAGGCTGCTTTAGACGTTCAAACTCTCTCTGCGACCGTCTGGGGGTAGCTCCAAATGTTGGACGAGGCCTCCGGTCGTCTGGAAGTACCTCCAGACGTCTGGTGATGTGATCAAACGTCCAAAAGTACTTGGAAAAGTGCACCGCACTCCTTCCCAAAGCCTTCACCTGTGTATGAACAACGCAGGCACAAAATCAGCCCGACATCTCTTGCGCTACAACTGCATGGCGGAAAGTAGCGCAAGAAGATACGTACCTCACTTGATATGTGCTTTAAGATGTCCGACTTCAGCTCCGAATGTCCTGGTGCCTCGCCAGCCGTCTAGACGTCACTCCAGACGTCTGATTCTAGAAACTTCCAGTATCGAAACTCTTCCGCACAGCTCACCCCGCTCGCGCGTAAGCTCGTAGACGATGTAGCAATAGCTCCAGCAGCTGCAGGAGCTTGAGAAGCTCCCCGTCGGCGTCCTCCTCTCTTCCAAGAACTCCTCGAGCTGCACCGAGCTCTTGCAACCATCGTCCTCCCCCGCTCTCACTCCCTTGCACTCTCTCGCTCTCACTCTTCCCCATTCTCCCTCGCCGGCTCCTCTCCTTCCTCGCCGTGGCTGCAATAGAGATGGGAGGCTGGAGGGCGTGGCCGTCGCAAGGAGAAGGTGGAGGTGGCGGTGGCTTGAGTGGTGTGAGGAGGGAAGAAGAAGAGAAGGGGGGATTTAAATAGAGTGGGTGATAAGGTTTAGGGGTGGGGTAGGGAGGAGAGAGAAGCCGCTACACACCTCCCATGCACAAAGCGTAAAGGGATGTATGAAATTTCCCACTTTCGGACGTTCGAGCATGTGTCCAGACGTCTAGACAGACGTCTGATTGAAACTCCAGACATCTTATTCAACTAAAAAGGCAACGGGTCATTTCACAAAACCTCCTTCTTCCCTCTCAAAATTTCCTTCCTCAAAACTCAATCAAACTCAAATATCTGGGTAAAAGGATCTACCCCAGACCTGCTGGCATGCGTGACAAGAGAGGGCACGTGCATGGCGCATGGAGCGAGATGGGACCTCACCTCGTGCTCACTGAGACAATGAGGCTGTGTCACGAATTCAACTTATGCGTTGCAGGTTGCTCTCTCCCACACGATGTGGGACTAAAGAGTGTCTTCTTCCTCTGCGTGTGCCAGCAGCTAAAGGTGTCGTTCTATTGGTGCTCCACTGCACTGCTACTACCAAGATGAAGGTTTGGAAAGCTTTAAGACTCGAAGTCGCGACGATTGGGAGCGGGGGCGAGGTCGGGGGTGGCCGAATGATGGCTGATGAAGTCGGAGAAGATGACCAGCAACGAAGGGTACCTACAAGCAATAACACGAGCCTTTGGCCCTAGTTAAAAAGTTCTAGAGCGTCGTCGGAGTACAATGAACGTAGTGGTGGTGGTGATTTGGTGAAAGAGTGAGTGTAGCGGGCAGACAAAGGAGCTTCAAGAAGCTCCGATGAACGGAGTCGGAGGAGATGATGGAGGTTTGGGGAGCTGGAATTAAGTTGGGTGAAATGTTTGTGGAGGTGTGGGGAGTGTTTCGCCTAACTTAATTCTGGGGTCGGAAGGCAGAGAGGGAGAGTCGATGAACGTGGTCGGAGCGAAGGTCATCAGCGTTGGTGTAGGTAGAGGAGGAGTTAGGAGCTAGGAAGCTCCAGAATTGAAATTGGGGAAGAGGGGAGTAAAAACCCTATGCTAATTTGGAGGAAGGAGGTGGAATAGATGTTGCCGAAGGTACGTCGGAGCTAAGGAAGATGATGAGGAATCCGGAGTGGAGGAAGGCGTGTTCGAGTGTGAGGCTTTGCGAGAAGCCTTGGAGATGAACGGGGAAGAAAAACCCCAAGCCTATTGAACTTGGCTAAGGGCGACGAGAGAAATCGAGGAAGCTTCGAAGGTGGGTCTTCTAAACCGGTGAGGAAGAAGAATCTAGTGGAAAACCAACTAGATTGCACGAGGGAAGACAACGTGATGAGCAGGTTTTTAAATAGGACCAGGTCTGAGCTTCAATCAAGGCAAGCTGGGCATTTTGGGTAGGTGCCTTCACCGCCTGAAAATCTCAACTTTCTCAAGCTCGCTGGCGCAAATTCCAGCTGTAATTGGCCTTGAAAAGGACCCTGATCGACGCGGATTAATTTGACGATCAATTCTGCCAAGTCTTAGGATTTTACGATGAGATCTCTAGAATCAAATCTTTGATTAAATGTTAGCTGGGAGTTCTGAAGATCCTTTCTAGACTCTCATGGCAGTAGGGACCATTCTAAGAAGAATGATGAAATGTTAGGGACCTATATGTAATAAAATCAAAAGTTAGGGGTTTGATTGAGAGAAACAAATATTTAAGGGATTGAAATGCAAACCTAGTAAAGATGGACTTTGATTGGGCCCTAATTTTGTCCTTAAAATATTTTGGATCCAAGGAATATAATGGTGAAGTTCGATTTGAGTTTTAACCAAGTTTCACTGGGTAATTTGCACAGAAGCCTAAATTAGGGCAAAATCCCATCTGAAACTCTGTTCTAAGTCAAAATAAATTCAAATGGTCAAACCAAAGGTACCAAACCTCTTGGAATATTTTTCTATGAATTTTATGAGATTTAGATGAATTTTATTCTGACCAGAACCTCTTCAATTTAAGCGAGTCTAAAAATTAGTGTTTTATGTGCTGTTTTGGTTCTCGAAATGCGTGAAACCTCGTTTCTGTCAATGTTGTCCCACTTTTTGGACTTTGAAGCTCATTTTACCTTTATTTAACCCTTGCCAAATCTCATGGTTAATCTGTGTTTATGATGTGCTGTTAAAATTATAAAATCAACCCTAATTTCCCGTTTTCTCAAAATATAATAATACAGAATTACGACCCTCAGATGATTATGTAGGAGCTTTAATCAATTAAACTTGACTAAATGTGACTAGTTAGGGCTTATGATGGTGTTCCCATCAATAGATGATGAAGGCGGTTGTCCTTTTCCTATCATCAAGACATGAGGCCTAATCTGAATTAGAATAAGCGGTGATGGTTGATGAAGAGTTGCAAGGGAGCTTAATGCCATGATAAATACTGACCTTTAAGTATTGAATTAGACATTAGTGGGATGGCGCATTACTTGGCTCAAGCGATTAATAGTAAAGGAAATGTCAAGTCGAGTGAGTGAACATAGTGAAGGCTACCAACAATTCTAAACCATATTGGATTAGATAGAGCCATGCCTAAGTTTTTAGTAACAGAGCTAGCAATAGCAATAGCCATAGGTGTCGAAACGAGTTTCAACCCATCAAGGCTATATTTAAATAAAATATTAGCTATGTAACTCTCTTGAGATAGAAAGATGCCACCTTTTAGATGGGAGATCTAAATTCCCCAAAAAAAAGATGGATGTCCAAGGTCACGGACAGGAGATTTCCTAGAAAGTAGCTCTTGAATTTGTGTAGCAACAGATGGTGATGAACTTAAGAGTAGAATGTCATCAATGTATATGAGAAAGTAACCAACATAAGAGCTCATTTTCTTAGAAAATAAGGAAGTATCAGTCTTGAACCCTTCGAAGCCAATATCCTCAAAGAATTTTGATAGACAACAAAACCACATGCGCAGAGCTTGTTTTAAGCCATAAAGAGATTTGTTCAATTTACATATGTAGGATGATCAGGATGGACACACCCTTGAGATTGTGTCATAAATATGTTCTCATCAAGAAGGCCATGCAAGAAGGCATTATGAATATCAAGTTGTCTCATGTTCCACTGATTTGCAACTGCCAAGGCGAAAAGGAGCCAAACCATGGTGTGATTAACTACGGGACTGAATGTTAGTGTGAAGTCCAGTCCTTCTTGATGGTAAAAACCTTTAATGACGAGGTGAGCTTTGAAGCATTGAATTTGTCCATCAGAGGTTCGCTTAAGTCGATAGACCCATCAATTGCTGATGACATGCATATATGGTTGTT
This sequence comes from Thalassia testudinum, assembly GCA_037157565.1. Lineage (NCBI taxonomy): Eukaryota > Viridiplantae > Streptophyta > Magnoliopsida > Alismatales > Hydrocharitaceae > Thalassia > Thalassia testudinum. The sequence continues at coordinate 83,734,140 of JAZHRO010000024.1, forward strand.
GTGGGACCAAGGTCCATGTATTATTAATTAGAAGAGCTTCAAATTCATTAGTCATTGTTGTAGACCAGTTGGGATCCTTGATAGCTTGTCTGAAGGATGTGGGTTCAATATCATCATAAGAAGCAGAAATATCGGATGGGAGAGGATGGCATGTGGCAAAATAACTCTTCTTCTTAAAGATCCCTTGCATGGATTGTGTGGTCATTAGATGTGCACAAGTGAGAGGTGGGGAGGGAATATTTGATGGTGGATCGAATATGTTATGATAGTGGGGAACTATTTGGTGGTGACGAGGGAGTCTATGGTAGGGGTGAGGACATATTTGGTGGTGGTAAAGAAGTGTGCGGTGGGGGTGGGGAAGTATTTGGTGGTTGGGGAGGAGTACTCAGTGGTAGAGTAAGATATGAAGGAATGGGATAGAGTGGGTGAAGTTGGAAGGGTGTATAAGGAAGGCCAGTATTGTGGAAGGGATACAATAGTTCATCAAAGATAACAAATCGTGAGATGAGTATTGTACCAATGGTGTTGCTATAGCAATGATAGGCTTTGTGATGGGCATTGTATCCCAAGGATGTATGTAAGGTAGACAAGGGTTGAAGTTTATGTGACGTATATGCGTGCATCAATGGATAACAACTACAACCAAAATTCCGTAGAAGTGCATAATCAGCTTGCTTGTGAAAGAGAAGTTCATAAGGTATATTTCCTTCAATGGCCAATGAAGGTAGAATGTTGATGACATAAATGGCAGTTTGAAGTGCATAATACCAAAATTGTGTAGGGATAGAACTTTGACATTGTAGAGCATGTGTGAGTTCTATCATATGTGCATTTTTACGTTCTGTAGAGCCATTGTGTTGAGGCATAAGGGGTAGAAATGCGATGAAAGATCCCTTTGGATTTAAACTAGTTATGCAATTTTCAATACTCACCTCCCCAATTAGAATGAAATGCATTATACGCACATGAAATTGTGTTTTGACAAAGGTAGTAAACTGAATAAAAATATCATGCACATCTAATTTTTGAAATAGAGGAAATGGCCATGCATATTTGGTGCAGTCATCAATAATAGTAATGATGTATTCATAGCCATCATTTGATAAGACTGGGGAGGTCCAAACATCTATAAATAAAAGTTCAAATGGCTGAAGGCTGAGTGAATAAGTTGGAGGTAAATGTACTCTGTGCGTTTTGGCCTGAAGGCAAATAGTGCATGGCTGATGAAATTGGAAAGAAGCGCTAGGAAGGGCTCATTTATTTATTAAGGTCCGAACAGTATCATAGTTGACATGATAGAGCCAATGATGCCATATCTGGATGGAAGCTTTTTTGGTAGAGAGAGTAGCATAAGGGGAGAGGTTGATGACAAGTTGAAACTGACTCTGCTGGAATCCATAACTGATAGCTAGTTGCCATTTTTAGCTTTCCTCCTAAGGACGATTTTCTTGTTTAAACGATCCTTTACAACAACATTGTCAGAATCAAATTTGACAATGTAGTTATTATCATTAGTGAGCTTGCACACAAACAATAAGTTCTTGGTAGCATTAGGTACATGGAGAATGTCATGAAGATGCAAGTGTAGATTCCTACGGGAGGGGGTAAGATTTGCATAATATAAAGAAGATGCGGAAATAGAATAGACAATCTCACACGAAAAAGCAATCACACAAATGCACAAAGATATTTAGGTGAAAACCTAAACTGGGTGAAAATCACCACCTAACCCTCTCGAGTTAGGATTTCTCGATCGACCAAGTCTATTAAATCCACTATCCCAATCACTTAAATGAGGGTAACTGAACCTCTTACAACCATGCTACTATATACGAGGGTAACGTTCCTCAAACCCCTCCTCTTCACAAGGAGGTTTTTGTCTCACGATGGAGACGAAAATTTGTAAAGCGAATATCCAACTCAAAGACAATTAAAACAACAATCCTATAAAGCCACAAAAATTAAAACCTAGCTACTATAGGAGTTAGAAAACTTTCCTTTGGCGGAAGCGCATCGATGAACGACACAGGTGCGTGAACCACGCAACAACACGACGAAGCTCTCGAAACCAACGGCGGGAGAGCTCGTGCACAACGAATGTGGTGCTTTCAAAGTGTGTGAGATGATCTCAGAGAGCAACAACACTTCTAGATGATCTTCTTGTCTAGGACACAATGTATGTGGAAATAGTATTGCTTGGTGTTCCTTGGTGTATCTTTGCAAGGCAAGGGTACTCCTCTATTTATAGAGGGCCTAGGAAGGCTTAGGAAGGCTTTGAGGCCCTAAATAGCCGTTGGGGATCATCCTAAGGCAAATCAAGCCGCAATCAGAATCATTAATGATTCTAACAAGGTCATCAGACGTCTGGGAAAAGTATCAGATGTCTAGAAGTCACTCTTAAGACGTCTGGAAACTAAATCAGACGTCTAATCCTAGACGGGTTTCCTTTCTGACTTGAGTCAGACCTAAACAAGGTTCTAGTGTAATCTAGTCAGATGATAGGTTAGATGTCTGACACAATATCTAAACGTCTAGAAACCTAGATTACTGCGAGAATGGATTTCCCGAGGCACATAACAACTATATTACTTAAGAGAAGTGATTTAGGGTTAATCGAGGCTCAACGTCTATTTATTAGACGTCTTGGAAGCATGTCGAACATCTGAAAGCTGATAATAGGTCAGATTAAGGTTAATCCTCTAAAGCTAGCTTCTAAGGCCAACGGTCCTCTAGTTGGACGTCTGGCAAAGTCATCAGACTAAACTACGGGCTGATCGTTTGATTTTAACAGACAGAACCTACTAAGTCCAACCTAAGTGATTGGACGTTTGATTCAACATTCAGACATCTTAAAGTCCACTATCAGACATCTGATTTTAGTATTAGACGTCTGAAAAGACTGTTTGAAGCCTATCTTGATTTTCTAAATTCTCTAAGAGTTGTCCAAGTGTCCTAAGTTTTAGAAGGTGTTCCTAGGACTATAAATTAGATACTTTGAGGCTCTTTTAATATATATCTAGACACAAAAAATAAAGATCAAAAGAAATACAAAAGAATACATGAAAAGAGTATCTATCCTATTCATCTCCTTCCTTCTTCAAGCTTTCGCTCCTCGCGAAGCTCCTTCTCCTCCGTCAAGTTCCTCCAATTCGCCATGGATGCGAGCTTGAAGTCCGTCTTTACACTTGTAACATTTGTAATCGACCTGAAATATAGGACTCAAAAGCAAATGTAAAATAACAAGTGTTTTGTTATCATCAAAATAAACGATCATAGTACCCTTGCACCAACAACAAGGTCGTGTAAGGAAGATTAACAAATGAAGAACTAATATGTGACATGTGTGCGCCTTGGCCATTAGCAAAATTAACTTCATCAAGATTGGTATACTTAATGGCCATGTCCAAGTTGCTTGGTGAATGAGTAAGATGGTGTGAGGCACTGGAGTCTAGATGCCATAGGTCTAGAGATGTGGGGGAATAAACACTTGTGGAGTTTGTAGTGACCTGAAAGGACTAATATGCCTAATCAAAGTAATAATAACAATTAATAGCAACATGATTATTCCTTCACATATTTGGCAAGGACCAACGATAGCATTGGCAAGGAGGCAAGAAATTATGAGAAGGGAAATGACCACATCCTTTGTCGATAGAGAAGGAGGATCTTCCATGTGGGTTCTAGTGCCCGTGACCATGATAAGGAGGTACACGACCTTGAAAGGATGCAACATTAGTAGAAATGGCAGCATGCTTAGTGATATTTGTAAGTGATTGATAGCTAAGCAAACATTGTTTGTGATTTAAAATATGACCAATTAACTCTTCATATGTAATAGAATCAAAGCGATTTGTAGAAAATGTAACAACCGAGTCATAATCTGACCCCAAACCATTGATAATAGGTAGGACGGGTTCATTGTTAACAATTGGTTTGTTCAAGGCAGCAGCAAGATTAATGGCAATAGATTTAGACTTGTTAGTGTAATCCGTAATAGAAAGGTCCCCCTTTTTAATAGAAGTAAGTTCGACTTTGTATTAAAAAATTTTAGAGCAGGAATGAGACTGAAAATAGAATTCTAAGAAGAGCCACGCCTCTCGTGAAGCTGAAGATGAACAGGTTGCTGCGAGCAAATGTCCTTTGAGACAGAGGCGAGAATCCAACTTAAAACGAGTTTATCTTTTCTACGCCATTGGATAAACTTAGCACTATCGGATGCAATAGGAAAGAGGGAACCGACCCATCGATAAATCCATATAGATCACAAGCATACAGAAGGGGTGTAAGCTGCCTTTTCAATAAAGTATAGTTGGTATTATTTAACCTGTAAGAGATAAAGTGTTGATTGTTAGTGGGCAAATTTAGGGAGACTGCACTTGGAAAATCTACTCTGTTTTTAAGACCGCTACCTTGGCTGGACATGTTTAACATACTCGACGTTGAGCCTTAATGGCTCTGATACCATGTAGGAAGATTAGGTGTATGCCATTCATGAGAATAAAAGGGTATAGAAGTGAAGAAGAAGACGAGAGAGAGGGGGAGAAGAGTGACGGCGCTCTTACATAGCCACCCACACTGTGGGTGATAGTTAATATAGACAAGGTGGTTACAATGGCAATATCACTTTTGTAACAAACAAGAGCACACAAGGGTAAGTGAATCTCTCCATAATTATGATATCTACCATGATTAATTAATAGACGCTCGTAGAAGCAAACCTTGATATGTTTTCTTTTTACATGATAGATTGGATTGTTCACGAAGTAGGTTACACTAAGTATAGGAGTTATAATGAGACAAGAGATACAACGGGATGACTTATTCGATGAGACATTGTTATTGGGTTTGGAGATGACAAGGTAGATGTGTGGGGATTTAGTATATGTGTTGGAGAAAGAGGAAGATGTAGGGGCCTGTCTAGAGGATGAGCGTGAGGTAGGTGCTGGTGTACTTAGAAAAAAGGCTTAGTTGGGATGAATTTAAATATGCGGGGCGATGGGGGTGGGTGGTGCGGTTTGAGGGGCTAAGCATGGAAAAAGTAGTCGTTTCTCTTAAGGAGGGGAGAAGGGTGGGGGTTGTATTTTGGAGCAGTGAGGATGGAAAGTATGGATGATGGGAGAGGCTTTGGATCACTTTATTGGTGGAAGGGCAACACTGTTGGTTAAAGAGTCGGGGAAATCAGGTGTACAGTGATTAATGTGGCTATGACAGGTCTAGTTGATGATGTGGAAAGTCTAGTGGTGCGGAGGAACATTGGTGCAAACGCAATTACGTTGCCAATGGAGACAAGTTGTCTTTTCGACGTGGGCATGGGCAATTAGGTAGAGGAGGTGAATGGTGAGCACGTGGCAAGAAGCAGCTAGTTAGGCACCAATGTAGAGGAACCGTGAGATGGCTAAGATACTAAATGTTGAATAACTATAATATCATTTAAACACTTAATCAAGATAATCATCGAGTATAACGTACCGTGAAATATCTTTTGAAAACGTTTTATCTAAAGTTAAAGATATTTAGACTAATTGTTTTGAAAAAGTATCATCATAATACATCTTACTTTGATGTTAATTTTGTTTAAATGTTCAGATAATATTATAATTTTATGGACGTTGCAGGAGAGTACTAAATTTTCATGTCATGTTTAACATAGAAATTAATCTATATAAATACAGCTATACATGCATGTATATGTACATGCCCGTACATACATATTATTCAACGAGGTACTGGAACCGAATCCTTGCATTCTCCGCAAGGTTAATTGTGTTGTATACATTTGATAAGAAACTCAATCCAGAATATCTCACACAATTGGAATTGGTCACTTGTAAGCAAAAAGAACAATTTGAACGGTACATTCTCATGATCACGTAAAAGTGTACAGCTTCCGGTGCTATTCCAACTTGGCGCCAAAGGAAGGGCCATGTTTTTGCATGATGTTTGACATGAATTAATCATTAATTACGCATCAGACGTGCAGGAGCCGAGAGCTTGATTGATCGCCCATTTATCATATGGCCTTCAGTGTTTCTTTGCTTCCATTTCGGCCTGCATCCGGCAACCATGCAAGATCAGGTGTTTGGATCATATATGGATACCTTAGCCATTGATTACTTAGAAAGACGCATCCACTTATTAAATCCTTCTAAGCAATGTATGTCAGTTCTCTCTTCACTGCTACCTCGCTCATCCTTTCTCTTTTCTTCGTAGAGAACTTCGATTAATTACTATTCATTCAGCAGAGAACATTAACGGATATATATATATATATATATATATATATGTATACACACACACACGTAGAGGTTAGATAGTAGTTTCAGGGGGTGGAAAAAGTTAAAAAGTAAAGTAGCGTGTATTGTAAATTATTTTGTAATGTGTAACTTACATCTAACCAAATATATTGATATATTTTAATTTTAAATAAATATATTTTGATTATTTATTTTTATATATCAATTAAAAATAAAAATAAATCGATATATTTTTATTTTCAATCATTGAAAAATAAATTTTCACTTAAAAAGTAAAATGTGATTTGCAATTATAGGTTTTAGTTTTAGGATTTAGGAATTAAGTTTAGGATTTACGATTTAGAGTTTAGGATTTAAGGTTTATGTTTATGAAAAGTAGTTTTACCTGGGAAAAGTGATTTTTTTACCTTAGGATTTAGGATTTACGAAATCTAAATCTTAAATACTAAAGATTAAATCCTAAAACTTAATGTGAAAAATTATTGTTTAAGTGAAAATTTACCTTTCATATGTGCAAATCACTTAAAATAAGTGAAAATTAGCTGAAAATCAAAATTTACCGATGATATATTTTCATTTTTAACGTATATATTTTCATTTTCAACTGGTAAAAGATTAAAGCATATTGATTGAACATTAAAATACATTAATAAATTTTATTGGATAGAAATATGCATTGTAAAATACGTTACCAACTTATATTTTCAAGATGCTTAGAGCTTACGGCTTTGACGACACGGTCGAATGCCTCGGAGCCGTAGGTTGCAATGTAACGCTCAACGGCCTTCCTTGCATCGAGGCTCATCATCTGAAGCACTCTCCTCTGCTCCTCCGGGTAGCTCGTGCTCACATAACTCCCAATCTTTACGTACGTCCTCACGTAGTTCTCGTAGACATAAGCCGCACCGTTGAAGATTGGCAACACCAACCACGCACAGACCACCATCTTCATGTATGGCCACAGAGGGAACCTACATGGTTAAACCACATTAAATTTATTCGCTCACCATATCATCCATCTCATCTCTACCATAGCAATCTTCTATTCAAGATGCATGCATGGTCGATCTGCAGCATGTATTCTAATCTACCATCTAAGCTGTCTTTACCATTTAGGAGGGTCACCTCCCTACTCCATTCAATGTTATCTCCAGGTTATCATCTGGATATCTCATAAGATATCCAAAGAATTTGAGGACAATATCGCTTTTACTGTTCTATCACATCGATCTATCTCACAGCATCTCATCAGCAATATACATTAAGGTTGTGTTTAGTTGGTAGATTGAGTATTTAGCTTATTATTTAATTCGTCTCCTATTTACATCAGGTTAAGTAAATTTAATTCGATGTAAAGTTATTCCACCTTCTCACTTTAACCCACCAAAATGTCCAAACAAATTAGCTCACTTATTATACCATTTATTTCACTTCTTCAATTTATTCCATAAACTTATTCTCTTTACCCAGTAGAACCTAAATATATTTACTACATGTATCAACCCATCTCATTTTTATATTAAAATACTATCTATCACATCAATCGACAAATCAATTATTTTATTCCATTACTTCCCTCCATTCACTTAAACAAACACCCACATGACTTAACTATACCACCACCTACATACCCTATCTCGAGATATCTTTATTCCCCCAACTTATGTTTTTTATAAAAAAATCTAAATATATTTACCATATGTATCAGCTCATCTTACTTTTATATTAAAATATTATCTATCACATCACATTAACAAATCAATTATTCTACTTCACTACTTAATCCGATGACTTGACTATACCACCACCTACGTACTCTATCTCGAGTTATCTTTACTGCTCGTGCAAAACGTAGAGTAACGCGTAACAGCCTTTGATTATAATCTTTTATCCTTGTATCCTCGGTTATTGTCGTACTATCACTGGTAAACATAACCTTTTCGATTCTATCCTCAAATCGCAGATTCCTGGTCGTATTTTCATTTGACACTCAAACAGAAGTATTCGGTAATCATGCAAAGAAAAAACGAACATATATATAGATGGTGTGTATATATTTAGTTACCATTGCAAGAGTTTGTAGAAAGAGAGCTCGAAGAGTGTGATGAAAGAGTAGAGCACCCAGTAGGTGAGCCACTGCTGGTCGTCCAGAGGAGACGGGCTCTCTATCGCTCTCATCGATGCGTATCTGTTGCACCATTGAGGTCACCTCATCATATATCGACACATCTCAAAAAAAAACTTGCAAACTTTATAATATTATTGGTTGAGTTTGCTTGCACGGGTAAAGTTTAGTTAATATTTTTAATCACGAGTAACGTTCTTAATGAAAATTTAAGGCTTAGGATTACTACGTATTAATATGCTATACCTACTCCCTACATCGAAGTGAGTTTATTTTTAAAGGATTAAATATTAGGAAAGGTGATCTTACTTGATACAGATGTTAGAGTCATTAGATGTTGATAAAATTTTATATATTTTATAATTTTATTAAAATGATTTCAATCGAGAAATTTTTATTGTTGAAATATGAAATTAGGTGTACATACTCTCATTCTCTTATTGGTACTGATGCAACTTGAAAAAAATATGACAAATTTACGGATGCAAGGAGACGAGGAAACTCACAATGGGTAAAGAAGCATCACCGCCGGCCTGATAAACAAGGTCAAGAGTACAAACAAGTTAAAAGCAATATCAACCGGATGGTAATTAACCATATATACGGTGGCATTGATTTCTAAATCAATTGGAAATTTAATTACCCAATCAACGCGTCGACGTGTCTAGCAATGGCCCCAAAAACACCCATGTTGAACCAGAGGGGAAATGGGTTCTTGACAATGTAAGAAAAGAGGGGCGAGGGAGGGGGTTATGAAGCGAGATTAAAGACACCGGTGGACGAATGATCAAGCAAAGCATTCTCCCCTTTAGGACCATGTCATTTGCGATGCTTTCTTTGAGATACGGGAAAGGAATATATATCTTTCTTCTTAGATTGAGTAGGAAAGGAATAACTACGTACGTATTTGAACATAAAGGGGAGGGAAAGTGACTTCTTTTCAGTTCTGTTGAGTGTTTACCTTAGATCTTGTTGGAAAACCTTTACTAAATGGCTCATAATTAGGGCTCCTATCAGGCGGAGGCTTAAAAGGGCCCGATTTTCTAACTTTATAACGAAAATCGATGCTTCTTGGGTACATGAGATCAAGACTGGTTTGTGGCCACTGTTGGCCAAGTGGGTTGTAAATTAATTTGTAAGGGTCAGTCGATCCCTGTCAAATCCTACTTTTTCAAAAGAAAGGTCGAGAAAATGTCTTATTCGACTATACAATCTTTTTTTCCTTTTTTTTTTTTTTTTTTTGCCCTTTTTAGTGCACAGTTGCCAAGATAATAATTCAGACCTGCTTCAAAGAGATAACATCATTAATCCAAAACCGTAGGTCCAAACGAGGATTATCATTTTCTTGGGTTTAGCATGTGGTGACATCCGAGAGAACACTAATTAGGCTCAATGGAATTCGAGCCCATCAAATTGATCGAGTAGGTCAATCGCATACCGTCACCAACACAATAACCAACAAGAGTCAAATATAAATTAGAAATAAAATATCTTAATTGCATGTTGACCAGAATGATACGAAGGTTCATTCTCTACAATTAACAGAAACTTTCTCATTATGAAAGTTACTGCTAACAGTAACTTCCTTTCTGCTATTCATTGTGGAGATATCAACGCAGCCTCTGAGAACCATTCCATATAAAATGTGTTTTATGTTCCCCAAGTTGAATCTAAATCTCTGATGGCCAATATGTGATCAAGGGCTATGAATAATTTTCTCTTCCTCTGATTGTGTTGTCCAAGACTGTTTGATGGGGGAAGCAGATTGAAAAAGGGCATAAGGCTAGTCAGTTGTTCATTCTGAATGAGCTTCAAACAAGTTCACATTTTGTCGCATTGATGCATTTAAATGGATCTACTTTTGTCTTGGCACACATGTCTAGGTTACATTTCCTCAGCAAGAAATTTCATGACTTCCCTAAATCACAAGAAACACTTTCAACTATCCTCGATAGCAACTCCTCAACAAAATGGTATTTTTGAACGAAAGCTTAGGCATAAAATAGAAATTGCAAGAACCTTACTTTCGGGGAGGGGCAATGCATGTTGTTGTTTATTAATAAATAGACTTCCTATCTCCACTCTTCCTCACAAGACACCATTTGAACACCTATATAACAAGATTCTTGACTACTCTCACCTCCGTGTCTCCGGGTCCACATGTTTTTGTTCTTCCTCCAAAAAGAGGACACATGATAAATTATATCAAAAGAGTGTCATGTGTGCTTTTCTAGGTTATGGTATTCAACAAAAAGAAGATAAATGTTATGATCTCAAATCAAAAAAGCTAAGCATTTCAATAAATGTTCTTTTTGGGAGAAGATACCCTTCTTTTCCTTACCGTCAAACTCTTAACGCAAAATCCTTTCCTTAGTTCCCTATTTCTGATGATGTCACATAATATTACGACTCGATCTCGATTCTCTACGAAAGTCAAGAACGACTCGCCTCGACTAAATCCCAAGTCCAGTCATCCAACGAAAAATAACAAATGCAAAAATCATTTCACAATCACATATATAATGTAACTGAGCAGAAAATAGATAATAAGCAATAATGGAAAATAGAATAGAAATCCCAAAGGTACTACATGTCACAAGCGGAAAAGTACGTTTACTGACATAGTCATCACAACTAGAGGTATAACAGAAACATGTACTAACATACTAAAGATACTCACTAACAACAAAAAGTAGTCTCTGAAACAGAAAAAAGAGCAAGTACAACTACGGTTAGGCTAGACTGGGCCCAGCACCCTCTGCAGCCATGGCATTGGCTGCTCAACTCTCTGACCTAAACATGGTTACATATATCTGTAGTCAGCTAATGCTAAGTAGAGTAGTGTATATGTAATTTAAATGTAATTAAACATAAAGGGAAAAGCAACTAACTAATCATACAATTTTCCAGTTATGTATTATCATCTGTTTCCGTTTATATCATCTATGTGTTTCTGATACATTTATTCTAATAAGGGTTCACAACATTTTTTAATCCACTTGTTCCCTAAGGAAACGATTTTGATGCAGTTTTCCCGCGATGTAGGATGTACACGTGGCACTCTCCTGGCCGGGAGAGTACCTCGTGGTAGTCCTACACCCTGTTTACCACCATAGGGTTATGGCCGTTACGTAGCGGTGACTACGGCACGTGCGATAAGCATATGGGTAGCTACCCCGCACTGGCACGCAGTCAGTCGATTCCACTAGTGGGTACGCTCAAACGTACAACACAAATAGAACAGGGGCCACACCCCTCAACAATCTGCGTACCCTCGCCCGGCTATCTCGGTTTGTCCAGTGAGCCTAATAGGAGTCGATGTAGGGAGGCCAATCCAACCCTAGGTCCTAACCCAAGGGTAGCTAGCACTCTCCCTACACAAAAGTGATAGTAGTTCTCCTCGGTACCACATATACAAGGGCCAGCTCACTTTCCGTACCTAAGTTTGAACAGCCAACCAACACGCCCGTAGGCAACAAATTCTACCATACATTAAATATCCACTTCAGTATACTTTGATTTTCTTTCCTAATTCCCCGTAGGGTTCATGCATAGTACTCATCCTATTTCATTTCATGGCATGCATCTCCATCACATACTGATTTCTAATTCAAATAATAGGCAGCTCATAAATTAACAGGATAAACCATTATCAACAGGATAACCAATCATCACATCATTTAAACATTCCAGTTCTCATAGTAGGGAATTTAACAACATGCATTCTCAGGTTTTATAACAAGAGAGGTTCATGCATCGAATATAAACATGCACATTCTCAATCCTAGGGTTTATCTCATTACCTAGGTTTCAAGTAGATATTTCCAATTTATCATGTACTTTACTGATTTAAATCACAAGAGTAGAGAGGACCACTCTACCAGGGTATATGGGAGGTATAGGGGCTCATACGATGGATCCCGACATCTTTACAGGTCCCGTGTGCACTACGGACTAGAGACCTATAATGTTGACCAATATGTCAAACAAGCTCAAAATAGTATAGACACGACACTAACACGTAGGGAATTTCGAAAGAAAACCAACGGTACTTTGTTTGACTCCGTTTAGGCTCTAAACCAGCCCAAAAACATGCACCCAGACCAAAATCAGATGTCTAGGGTGAGTCCCAGACATCTTAAATGAGCGTAGGAGTTCACCTTACTCTCCTGCACCTGTACTCATCGTTTACTACTCCTCACAATCGTCTGAGGGGGTCGCCAGATGTTTGACACTGCACCTAGTCGTTTAGAAAAGCAGTCGGATGTCTGACACAGCTTCCAAACATCCTAAAGTACCTCGAATGTCGTGCCACACGCCTTTCCAACATCTTCGTACCTACGCACACATGCGCAGCCGCAACAAAGACAACTCAACCCTCTGCGGTACGTATGCATGGTTCAAAGCTTGTGCAAAGTATGTACCTTGGCACTTTGCGTGCTATCAGACATCCTAAGCTCTCTCCGGATGTCCGACAACCCCTCCAGACATCTGGCAACTGTCGCAGACGTTTGATAATGCGGAAATATCTGCACGCAAAGCCTCTTCGTGAGGACCTCCTTGGCCTCCACAAGTTGCTGCAGCTCCTTGCCCAAGGAGCTGCAGCAACTTGTGGAGGCCTCGAGGCTCTTCCTCATGAGCTCCTCCTCTTGCACGCACCGCTCCCTCTCCTACGCTCTCTCTTCCTCTCCTTCGTGCTCCACCTATTCCCCTCCTCTCCTTCTCCCCTGCACATGATTGCAAGGGGATGGGGGGAATGAGGTGGTCACTGGTTGCAAAGGGTGAAGGAGTGGAGGTGGAGGTGTGGGTGTGGTGGTGTGAGTTGAGAGGGTGGAGTGGGGGGGGTGAAGAGGGTTTTTATAAGGAAGGGTTAGGGTTTTAAGGGGTGTGTGTGTGCGTGGGTTGTGTGGGTGTGAGGGGTGGGGCTGGGTCAATTGCAACCTTGGCCCCGTAGAATCCCCCCCGTTCCCATAGAGTCCACAAAGTAAGTCCTAGGGGGTTTAAAAGTGCGTTAATACCCCTAAAAATTCTGTAAAATTCCAAACGACCCTTGGGAAGGGTCATTTCACATAACCTCTTGTTCAACCGAATCCATTGCCTATTGCTGCTGCATTGAATGGAAATGAAAGTTCTTCTCCATCCTCAAGACAAACATGCTCTAAGTAACACCTATGTTATCTCGATGACTGTCGCTATTGTTTAAATAATATCCAAAATCTTCAATAATCTACCACTTATTTTGATTCTATTTCTAAGCCCTTATAGAGAAATGTTATAAGAGAATAATTAAAGACTATGGAAAACTGACACTTGGGAACTTGTGGATCCTTCTTTGAATAAATATGTCATAGGATGCATATGGGTTTTAAAGATAAAAACTAAAGCTGATGGTTCTGTCGAACATCATAAGGCCAGATTGCTTGCCACGCAAACATATGGTATTAACTATGAGGAAACTTTTGCACTTGTTACCTGCATGACAACACTACATATGTTACTTGCGATTGCTTGTACAAAGAAGTGGTATTTGCACCAATTAGAGGTTAAAAGTGCAATCCTCAATGGCCAATTATTTGAAGAAGTATATACATCCACTAATCAGTATAACTCATAAGCCTAATGAAGTTTGCAAACATTAACAAGAAACTTATCATCTCAAAAAGGCTCCTTGAGCATGGTTTGAGAGATTCTGTCAAACTATTCTTAATCAAAATTTTCTACAAAGTGACTCTGACAGTGAAAGTTTATTAAGAAAACTTGGCATTGAATTATCATTCTTCTCTTGTATGTTAATGATATGATTATAATAGGTAATGGGCAACAAGTCATTTTGGAGACAAAAGCATATCTACAACAACACTTCAATAAGAAAGACATAGGTCCTTTACGTTATTTCCTTGGCATTGAGATTAATCACTGACCTGATGGATCGTTTCTCTCTCAAGTTAAATATGCATCAGAATTGCTAATTCACGTAGGATTAAATGACAATATTGCTAATACTTCACTTGAATTGAATGCTAAGCTACGAATAACTAATGGAACTCTTCTCTTTGATCCAACATTATTTCAGCAATTGGTGGGCCACTTAAATTACTTAACAATCACTCAACATATTGTTAGTCGGTTCATGTTTATTGCATATTGAGATATCTTCAAGGAACTTTGTATCACCGCTTATTGATTTCACCTTCAAATTTACATCTATACGCCAATTGTGATGCTAATTAGGCCGATGACATTACTGATAGGAATCTACTATTGGCTATTCTATTTTCCTTGATGATTCACCCATTGCTTGGAAAAGTAAGAAACAATCGATTGTCTCACATTATAGTGTTGAAGCTCAGTATCGTGCCTTTACCAATACTATTGTTGAAATAGTTTGGCTCTGACATCATCTATTGTTTGACATGAACATTACAACTTGCACAACAACACCTCTATACTATGATAACAAAAGCACAATCCAAACTGCACAAAATGATATTTTACAGAAGGTATAAAACATATTGAGATTAATTATCATTTTGTCTCTAAAAATAAAGTAGGGAATCTCCTTTCCAAAAGTCAACCCTTGGCTCTGTTTTGATTTCTTGTCTTTAAACTTCACATGCTGTCAAGTGAACATCTTAAGTTTGAGAGGGAGGTATTAAAGGTGTTAGCTGTTGCAATTGCTAGTTGTACCTATTATACTTGTTGTAGTCTTCCTTTTTGTTTGTTTCTCTTGTATATAAAGGGTTCAATCCTTGTAATGAGAACACAAGAGACCCATTTTACATTTTGTTCACCTATTAATGGTTCATTACTCTTACAGACATGTAGTTGCCACTATAGTTGCCTCTTGCTAGCCATGTTCCTAGTTCCTGAAATCAGCTATTGCTTATTCATCACCTAATTCTACAAGTCCATAAGAGTGCATCAGCAAGTCTGAGCGGAGTAGAAAAGAACAGGCAAGAATAATAAGACATGGGTTCCTCAGGGTGTAATTGGGATTGGGTCTCTTGAGGTTCTAATTCAGGGCTAATCAAATCCAATTATCAAGAATTAGGTCCTCAAGAAGTGTATCAATTCCAGTCAATTCCTCAATAGCACCACAATTAATTCCTCGATGGGCCTTAAAGATATCAATTTTCATTGTCTTATCCCCAAATTTAATTTCCATCGGCCCTCCTCATAGTTAATATTTGCCCTAGCTGTCGCTAGTAACGGACTCCCCAAGATAACGGGTGTCACTTTTAGATTCTTTGGTGCATCCATATCTAAGACAATAAAATCAACCAGGAAATAGAAATCTCGAACTCTAACAACTACATCCTCCAAAACTCCACAGGATGACTTAATAGATCGGTCTGCTAACTGCAAATTCATCTCCGTGGGCTTAAGTTCAAAATCATCAATATAATCAAGGAGGGAGGTAGGGATGAGGTTAACGGATGCATCTAAATCTAAAAGGGCTTTGTCAAATTCTAAGCCTCTGATCTTGCAGGAGATCAGAGGGGTGCTGCTGGAATTGGTAGATCATGGTTTGATTTGAAGGCGTCATAGTATAGCGCGAAATTCGATTCAGCAAAACATTTTTGTAACGAGATGTGAGTCCCAGTCAATGGAAAAATATGGTGACTTTGACTTTGATTTTTATTGCCATTATTTTCTAATGAACAGAAACAAAATTAAAAACAAAGCTCCATATATACAAGCTCGATTCTAAATACATGCTTCAACTAATACTACGAATGCAAATGAAGAACAAGAATATATAGAGAGAGAGGGAGAGGGATGAGAGCAGAGATGAGGGTGTTGATGGTGCTCCGGCAAGGAGTGCTTCGACAGCCTTGGAGAGCTTCAGGGAGAGTAGTAGGACCAACTCCTTTGGTGGTAAGGGGGTGATTGCCCAACAATCATAGGTCTTAATTAACCTAAATTAGGTTAGGACTTAGCATAAGTTAGGGTAATTCATGTATGCATAAACATTACTAGCACCTTTACTGCTTTCTTTTAGCTTTGCATAAAATAATACTATAATGTACTGATTAGGTGCATTATGTCAATTGCAGGTAATAAGCTGACCAGAAGCTAGATCTGAAGCTGGATCTGAAGAATAAAGAATAACTGGTGTTGCAGCAGAGCTGGAGGGGAAGACCTAGATTAGATGTAGTAGATAATAATGTAAGGGAGTTAAGGTATGCTATTCTATTAAGTTGGAATAAAGCAATAAATTTTGAGGAACTTAGGTCCATCCTAGCCCTAAAACAGCCTAGAAGCTTCCCTAAGCCTTAGCCACCCTTAGATTAGGTCACTGCACCCTAGGAAACCTTAAAACCCTAAATCCAGCCTCTATCTGGACGTCCAGATAAGTTATAGGATGTCCGAAACCTTTAACCAACTCCCGCACACCTTAAACCTACTTCTGCAGTGTTATTGGATGTCCAGACACTTGGTCAGACGTCCAATTTCTGTATAATAGCCAAGACAGAACCTAGAATCCCTCCTGACTCTGAGTAAACGTCCAGATAATAAGTCTGGACTTTTGATTTTTCATTATAAGACGTCTAATAACTTTATTGGACGTCCAGAACTACCCTCTAAACCCTATTTTGAGATTCAAGCCTTGATCTTGGATCTCTAGCTCCCTACACCCAATTCTAACCCCATAGGAACCTAAATTAAGGTGACCTAAACCTAGTACATCACCTCTAGACCTCCTTAAGGACCTATTAGGTCCTCACTAAACCTAATTGACTTGGATCATGGTCAATCTCTTCAGTCTATTCAATTGGACTTATTGAGTCCAATTGAGCCATAATCTCAACATACACTGTCCAATTAGACTCAGTGAGAGTCTAATTGACCTAGACCTGACATAATTGAGTTATTTTACTCTCAATTAGGTTTCCACACACCCAATTAAACTTGTATTAAGTTTAATTGCACTTTTCCTTAGTAAATTAGGGTTTGCAACCCTAATTTGAGACCTAACCTAGACCTAAACCCATTAGAACCTATCCTAACCCACCTAACCACTTAGGGCACGACCACACACACACACCCATTCACGCACTCCCACACCGCCTAGAGTATTCTAGGCCCTTCCAAAGGTGGTGCCACCTTGGTTGGCAAAAACAACAAAGGATGAGTCTTCTCTTAGATCCACTTTTGGTGGATCTAAGAACCACCCACTCTCTCTCCTTGGACGGCCACACTTGGGACTCTCTCTAGAGAGTTCCACACTTCTCTAGAGAGTCTCCCTTAGGTCTATAAAAAGACCTAAGGGGTGGCACTTTGGAACCATTCACTCATGGCTCCATTTTAGCTTAGCTTCATTCCACCTCCACTCCACCTTCACGAGTAGCTTCACCATGGCCACCACCATCTCCATGCCAAGATGTTGGATCACCTCCTCAACCTCTCTCCAAGGGCTGGCTTAAGCACCATTGGCTGCCCTTCCTCCTCTCAACCAAGTCAAAGGCCATCGGAGCCCACCTCTAAATGCCCTTAATTCTGATAGATTAGATTATAGTTCTTCATAGATTTACTGCTTTATTTACTGCTTAATAGTGTAGATCTAAATTCTCCCCCAATGATGCATGCATAATCCCCCCTTAGATTCATGTATACAATCATTTTCTGCTAGCTAGATTTATGTTTCAAGCATTCCTCTACAAACTCTCCATGAGTTTTATGTTGCAAACACCATTATGAATCAATGAAAATCTTTTTCTATATATATATATATATATATATATATATATATTTGTGAAAATCACCATGAGCCTTGTTGCAATATTTTTGTGTGATTGAAGTTGCATGTTTTAATTTCTGATACGCTGGCAACTAACATGTCTAGCATAAATACCAACTTAGCATAAATCAACATGCGATTTTGAATAGGTAGAGGAAGAGAGATCGATTTCAAATTTGCATTTTCATAAATGCCTCCTAGAGACGACAATCGGGACTCCAAGTCTCGTTATCTTAGAAATTATATTTGTTGATTGTATTTTGCAATTGTACTACGACGCATTTTTGATTAAATACGCTCTTTACGATCCCAAAGTGTGTGGTTTGGAGGAGCTTGGAGGAAGAGCACTTGGAGTGGAAGTAGAGAGAGAGAGTGCTTGGTGGTGGAGTTATATCTCGTATGGGGAGTCCTTGGCCACTTAAATAGGCAAATTGGGGGGCAAAAAGGGTATTTTAGAGCCCCTAACCGTACCATCAAGCTGGAGTAAATGAGGGTCATTGATGATGATTGATTTCGCAGTGTTTGAAACAGATTTGCGTTGTAGTATGTCACGAAAAATGATTTTCACATTTTATTTATTTATTACTCGAAATTCAAAAACATTCCGAAGTCAAACTAAGGGAGCAATTCGGTATTTAGAAGTAAAATATCATAATCTCCATTATGTTCAATACTGATGCAAAAATAAATGCTAGAGACAAAAAGGAAATAAATTCTTTTTCTTCTCTTCTCTCTTTCTTCTTTGCTTTCTCCCTTTTCTTCTTTCTCTGTCTTTAGACGTCTGATTCTGTGAATCAGACGCCTTAAGTGACGTCTGCTATAGTGCTAGCGTCTTCTTTTTCTTCTCCTTGGTTCTCTGCCGCACTTCTTCTTCTTCTTTCTTTCTTTCTCTGTGGCTGCTTCTTCCTTCAGCTGCTCTTCCTCTTCCTTCTTCTT
Organism: Thalassia testudinum; assembly: GCA_037157565.1. NCBI lineage: Eukaryota > Viridiplantae > Streptophyta > Magnoliopsida > Alismatales > Hydrocharitaceae > Thalassia > Thalassia testudinum. Next base: position 83,753,197 of record JAZHRO010000024.1, read on the forward strand.
TCTTGGCCAAGTCCTTCTCTTTCTCTGAGGCTAAGTCACCTTGGCTTCTTCTTCTTCTCTTCTTGCACTGTGCTGCGCCTCCTCCTTCTTCTTCTTTGGCTCCTTCCTCTACCTTCTTCTTCTTTGGCGCAGCTAAGTCTTCAGCTGCTTCCTCTTCTTCCTTCTTCCCTGCACAGGCACGGAGAAGCAAAACCTACCCCTACCCTCCCCGCGTCTCTCTCTCTCTGTTTCTCTCTTCGCTCTCTCAGAGCCAGCCGGGTAATCGGGTCGGGTTACGCGTGCCCGGGTCCAGGCGCACTGGCGTGGGTGGTGCGCGAGGAGTGCAAGGTAAACGAATCAGCCAGGTCCGCGTAGTGTGGGTCACGGACGAGGCGGGTATACGGGTGAGGGGACCTCACCCCATGTAGTTGGAGGCAATAAGCCCTATGTAGTTTTACAACTTATACCACAGAGCCTGCACGCAAACACCCGAGGTGGGACTAAACGTTCCACCTTCCTATCGCGCGCTCCCGCAGAGGTTGAGCCTCTCAATTGCAGCTGCTACGAGGGTCTTCGAGGCCAATCAAAGGCCTGGGTGTGTGCGCGAAACTAAACCGCGTGACCTAGGAGTGTAGGCCTAGAGCAGCAAGGCCTAAGCGAAGCTTCAAGCGAGTTTCATGCTTCTCCGTCAATGGTGGAAGGGGCGGCGAACTTGAAAACATAAACACGGCCTTGCGGCCACGTCAAATCGCTTGGGGAGGTTCACCAGAGCACGGCGAAGGTGCTGGGGGTGTTGGCGTGGAGTGGCAGTGTCTGTGAGTGTGTGCCTAAGGCGCACTGTGTGAGTGAGAGTGGGTGTGTTCAAGGGGTGGTTCGAGTGAGTGGCGCGGTGCATGGAGTGCGGGGAAATGGTCAATGAGGTGAGGCAGTGCTTAGGGACCAGTCGGCAAGGAGGGAGGTGGTCTGAGGTGGTGGAGCGAACTCGCAGGAGTTGGTTGCCGAAAGTGAAGGGGATGATGGTGGTTGGTGTGTGGCAGTAGTTCATTTAGGAAATAGATAAGGGGGAAATGAAGAGGGGAGAAAGGGGAACTTATCTAAGGAGTTCAGAGCAAAGGGGGGAGGCGGAGGGCGAGCGGCGGGTGCCTGCCGTCGCCGAAGATGAAGATGCCCAGGGGAAGAAGCGGCGACAAGGAAGAGGGCCTGAGGACACGCGCTGGTACGGCGCAGCGTGGAGAACGGCGGAGCTGGCACTGCCTCTGGTATAATGGCAGAGCGACAAGAATAAGGAGGAGGAGTCGCCGGAAGCTTTGGGCAGTCAACCGGAGTGAGGAGGAGACGAATTTGGGGGTAATTTTCGGCCAATTTGAGCTTGAAGGAAGCGGTGTGGTCTGTGCTTCCTTAAATAGGCGTAGGCAGAGCGGGAAGCGCACGAAGACGGTGGGAAAACCATGCTAGAGGTAAGGCCAGTTGGAGACCCATACCTCTCGAGCATTCGCACGAGAGGTATGGTGGGTTTCAGGGCATAGGGAGCTGCCCATGCAATAGGGGGCTTCGCAGGGAGTTTCCTTTTCAAATCTAGGGGCTGCTCCCCATGCAGATGAGGTGAAAACCTTCGTGCAAAGTTGCCGGAGGTATGGCCCCTGCTGCAAATGGTAGAGGGACCGAAATGAAGAAAGAGACGAATAAGTTAGGGGGGGATTTGCAAGGGTTTCAAAAAGTTGAGGGTCTACATGTAATTTGGAGGACAAATTTGCAAAGTGGGTCAAGATGACCTTCCCTTAGGTCCAAATTTTGGTATAAACCTAATTTGGACCTAGGGAATCCAATGGTGAAGTTGGATTTTAGGTTTGACCATGTTTGACTGGACATTTTACACAAAAACCCAAATTAAGTCAAATATTAGGCATGGACCCCAATCTAGGTCAAAATAGGCTCTAAAGGCCAAATTGAAGGTTCTAAACCCTAGAGGATATTTTTTCATGAATTTTAGAGAGTCTAGTTGATTTTTATCTTGCCTGGAACCTTGTGAATTTAAGTGGATTTGTTTTAGAGTTACAGATTGTCATTTAATTCCCAGATTGCACAATAACCCTTTTCTGACTGAACCATCCCACTTTTCCTCTTATTAAGTCCAATTAACCTATGTCTGGACCCTTAGAAATTCCGTTGATGTACTACAATGGTAAAATTACAGTTTTACCCCTTGTTTTGTGTTCTCTTCCTAGATTAATGATTCCTTGAATTAAGCCCTTCTTTTGGTTATGTAGGAGCTCTTGTTCATTTTATTAGGCCAAAATGTGTTAGTTAGGATTCATGATGAGGTTCTCATCAGTCGTCGATCTGGAGATCTATGGCTTAGTTCTCGTCAAATTTACGCTCTCAGCGTGCCTCCATCGCGCACACAACGTCTGACCTTCATCGTGGTCGTCTAATCGTGATCAAATGATCACAATCTCATCAAGATTGCAGACTCTACATGCACTCATCGTGAGAGATCATGCAAGGACCCTTTGATGGCTGTTGGATCTAATCATCAACGGTCGAGATCGTGTCAACTGCGCACGCAATGCTTGCTGAAGCCTCACACCTGCTTCATCCATCCGTGCGTCATCACGTGGGTGTCGATCCTCTAGTTGTTCGTTGTGCCACGCGTTGCATCCAGCGTCGCTTGATCTCGATCCGATGCACAAATTTTGCACGCCTTGCGCTGAGCGCAATTATGCCCCTCCATGCATCTTGAATGGGCGTCGCCTGCTTGTTATAGAGCACTCGTCCAGTGCTCTACACGCGCTTTTGAGTTGCGCTTTTGATTTCGTGGTCACGTGTCCTTAGCCATTGGATGGCAATCCAATGGCTGAGATGAGTTTTCTTTTGGTGCAACGTTGAGAGGCCAGCGACGTAGTGCATTTGTGGCCATTGGATGATGACGCGTGGGAGTGCCTTCAGAAGATGAGGGCACAGGTGAGAGCTGTTAGGATGGCACCATGTGGCACTATTCTGACCGTCCATCTTCTTGCCTTTGCAGATGGTGCTACAAGGCTCCGTTTGAGGTGATTTTTGCATCGTTAGACTACATTCGTCACTCCAAGCCCATCTATATTGTCGGATTTATCATTCGCTACCCTGAATCATCTGCAATTATTATTATCTATTAATTAGACATAAAAATAACATTATTCTTTACATGGCTAAATGAATCAATTATGATGCAACTATGCAGCTCATGCATGCATTACTCCTAAGCTAACCTAGGATCTGACTTAATTTAAGTTGATTAGGCCCTATGATTACTATGCAATCATACCCTCATGCCTAAATTTTACTAGTCCCTAGCAAATGTAAAACTACATGCAAGTGTATGAACTACGCTATTTACAAATTGGTCCTTAAAGGACTGCTTTTTATCAAGAGTTTGACTAAAGATTTTTCTTGTTTTCATCCAAAAATCTAGAAATCCAAACAATCATGAAAGTGTAGTGATGTAACTTATGTAATGGATCAAAGTGAAAAGCTAATTCACATTTAAAGCTCGTACTTGACCCCGAGTAAAATTATATCGGGATAGGCAAACTTCTTTCTTCGGGGATATAGCAGAATAAACTGTAATTTCTACCCCGATTTTTGGCCTAGGTAGAAGAAGTCCGAGTCAAATGGTTTTCATATTTGGTGTTTCACACTCATTTGGTACTACATATAATCTAATACTACAAACTTTAGATTTCTGAACTTTTAAATAATCAACTCAAAGAGAAGAGAAGAAAATGTGCTCTCTTTGGTTCCTTTGTACTTGCTTTTTTTTTTTAGCTCACAATCTCACCAAATTTACAAATATACTCAATATTTGGTGGTCTCACATAGCATTAACACTTTAACTAAGGTTCTGATAACCCTACAACTAAGTCAAAATTTCTCAGTCAATATTCGGGCGATCAAAAACATAGAAAAGTAAGTCAAGGCCGTATTTGGTGGATCACAAATGTGATGGGTATTATTGCCTTAATGTAAATGCAATAAACACAACTGTAAACTCAACACTTTTTTTCAGGATATTTTTTATTTTTCTATTTTTTCTCTTTTTTTCATATAACAAAATTTTTCTTTTTCTCTTTTTCTTTTTCTCATATCTACTAACACAACGCAATACATCACAACTTACACTAATTTTTATTCTCGAGGCATTATTGGGGGTTGGCGATGTTCAAGAGGATATCGGGTGGCTTATTTGGTGAAAGTGCCTACTCTCGGCACTGGGAATGGAACGGATAGGACAACATATTTTTTGACCTTTAACACTGACAACCTCCTTCGACCAAGGATTCCGTAAAGGATGGTCTGACCATCCACCTTAATCGTAGTTTTATTAGAACTCAATCTTTGTGTATTTGCCTTATTTAGTGGCTCTAAAAAATTCACACAAAGTTCGTACACAAGAACCGAGAGCAAAAACTATGCCTAACTTCGAGTATCATTATCCAATTATTCAGAAACTATGATTCCTTGCACTAGACTTAGAGCACCAGTAGACACTCTACTCTCATCTCGCAATTGTTTGGTGGACCTAATAGAAGATGGTTTGCCTGACTTCTAATTATTGTCCAAAGGTTCAGGAAGAGAAGCAATGCTTCTTCTTGACAAATTAAAGATTTTTATCGCTCTTCACAATGGATCTATTGCAAAGTCTATGTGCAAGTATAAAATTGCACTGGATTCTAAATCAAGGAATCAACTAAAGAATAAAATCCCTAATAAAACCTCTTGATAAAAATCCTTATTCATAGATGCAATATATATAAATGCTTTGTACAATTAACCTCTTATGATTGCACTTCAATAATTTCCCTTATCAGGTTTCATTCGGCTTGGTCCTAATTTAGAACAAAAGGTGAGCGAATGAGTCGGAAGTGGCTATTGTAGACGATTTCTAGCTCCAATGCGAACATTGGAGGTGGAGTCCGTTGTTCTTAAATTAAGGATCCTAAAGTGCAATTAACATGCTGCTTAGAGGTTTTATAAGGTATTGATAGAAAAATTTTCAGTTTATGTGTACTACCCCCCATGCCTAAGTTCTTGCATATCCTCATGCATGAATATAAGGAAAATAAATTAAGATAGGAGGTAAGTGGATAGAAATCACCTGGAATTGCTCCTGGTTCTTCATTCAGAATATGTTAACAAAATGATGGAAAGCACAATATGCAGAAATATATGCCAAAAAGAAAAGAGGCTATCTATAAAAGGTATCTATATATGTATAAGTGCTGAGTTTAATGCCTTTAGTTGGGCGAAAACTCAATTACATGTCCTCGATAAAATTAATAATTTCATTAGCAAGAGGAGGTTCCGAGGCCATAAATGGTTTGAGGTACTGGCCATTTATTGTAGAAACATGCCCAGATTTAGGGTCCATAATTTGGACCGCCCCATTAAAATATGGGTGAATTACAAGATACTGGCCAGTCCACTTGGATTTAAGCTTACCTACAAAGAATTTGAGGCGAGAATCAAATAGCCAGACCTGCTGGTTAGGCTTAAACTCCTTCCTCCAGATGTGGCGGTCATGAAAACCCTTCATCTTATCTTTGTATATTTTTGCATTCTCGTAGGCTTCCCACCGAATCTCTTGTAATTCGTTGAGCTGGAGCTTTCTCTCATAACCTCCTGCATTGAGGTTAAAATTACATTTTTGCACCACCCAAAACGTGCAGTGCTCTAGCTCAACAGGAAGGTGACAGACCTTTCTATGTACCATGTGGTATGACGACATTCTGAGCGAGGCCTTGTACGCTATCTGATATGCCCAAAGTGTATCGATTTATAGATCGAACCAATCCTTCCTATCAAGTCTAACCGTCTTTTGGAGAATAAGCTTCATCTGACGATTAGAAACATCAGCTTGCCCATTGGTCTGCAGATGATACGGGGTGATAATGCAGTGATGTACCCCATATTTTGTCAATAATGACACGAAATGAGAGTGAATGAAGTGACTAGCTCTATCGCTAATCAAAGCACAGGGAACTCCGAATCTCTCAAAAATAAATTCCCAAATAAAGGAGATAACAAGCTTATGATCAGCTTGTCTAGCTTCAACCCACTTCGAGACATAGTCAACAGCAAGAAGTATGTACTCGAAGCCATGTGAGTTCGAAAAAGGGCCCATAAAATCGATGCCCCAAACGTCGAACACTTCTATGACCAGAATGGGTTGGAGAGGCATCATGTCTCTCCAGGTCATAGAACTAACCAACTGACATCGCTTGCAACATTTGGCAAACTCATGTGTATCTTTGAAAATAGTTGACCAGAAAAAACCTAACTGCAAAATCTCCGCAACGATTTTCCAGCCTGAACAATGACCACCACAAGTATTGTTGTGGCAAAAAGATAGCACACTTGAAATTTTTGAGTCAAGGAGGCACCTCCTGATGATCTGATCAGCCCTAATGCGAAAGATTAAGGGGTCGTCCCAAAAATAAAATTTGCCTTCTGAAAAAAATTTGAGTTTCTGGTCTTTGGATAAACTCGCGAGAATCCTGCCTGCGACAAGATAATTCACGATATCTGCATACCAGGGAAACTCCAAAGAATTAATAGCTAAAAGTGATTCATCCGGAAATTGACCTGAGATGGGCGGCGAATAAGGGATGTGTTCTGGGTCCAGCCGAGACAGGTGATCCACCACCACATTATGAGCTTTGGCTTTGTCGTGAATCTCGACATCAATTTCCTGCAATAGAAGGATCCATCTGATAAGATGGCTTTTGGCATCCTTCTTTGCCAAAAAATGTCGAAGAGTAGAATGATATGTGAAAATAATCACTTTTGACCCAAGTGAATAAGATCTAAATTTCTCCAACCCGAATACTACTGCTAGTAGTTCTTTCTTGGTAACTGTATAATTACGCTGAGCCTCATTCGGCATCTTGCTAGCATAGTAGATTACAAACGGATGGCACTCTTGACATTGACTCATAATGGCTAGCGAAATTGGAGGTGTGACACATCGTCTCGAAACTGAGAGACCAATTGGGTGGTTAGAGAATCGGTGAATCAGATACAGAGCTTCGTAAGGTCTCGAAAGTGCTGAGACATGAAGAATCGAAGTCAAATGGGCTATCGGCTACTAGAAGATTCGTCAAAGGACGAACAATTTTCGAGAAATCGTGAATGAATCTACGGTAAAATTTGACATGACCCAAGAATGATCTGATCTGTTTAACCGAGATAGGTGGAGGTAATCGAGAAATGACTTTAGATTTAGCTTGGTCGACCTCGAGTCCGTTAGAAAAGATCCTGTGACCTAGTATAATGCCATCGCTCACCATAAAATGACTTTTCTCCCATGAAAGTACTAGGCTTACTTCTATGCACCTCCTCAGGATCTTTGTGAGGTTATCAAGACAATACGAGAAATCATCTCCAAAGACGGAGAAGTCGTCCATAAATACTTCTACATAGCCCCTAATCATATCAGAGAAAATGGCCATCATACAATGCTGAAATGTCGTTGGTGCATTGCAGAGGCCAAAGGGCATTCGCTTAAAAACGAATATTCTAAAGGGACATGTAAAAGTAGTCTTTCCTGATCTTCCAAGTTAATCTCAACCTAATTATACCTTGAATATCCATCCAAAAAACAAAAGAAATTATGCCCAATTAACCTTTCTAAAATTTAATCAATAAAAGGTAAAGGAAAATGATTCTTCTAGGTAGCCATGTTTAGTTTCCTATAATCGATGTAGACCTGCCACAAAGTCACTGTGTAGATCGGATGGATTTGCCTTTATCATTCTTGATTACAGTGGGTCCTTCTTTCTTGGGCAAAATTTGAATAGGAGTCACCAACTGGTTGTCGAAAATGGGATATACAGTGTCTGCATCTAGCCATTTAATGATCTCTTTCTTGACAACCTCCAGCATATTTGGGTTTAGCCATCTCTGAGGTTGTTTAAAAGTTTTGACCTCCTCATCCATGTAAATATGATGAGTGCAATATGATGGGCGAATATAGCGGAGATCAGCAACACTCCACTCGATAGCAGCTGTGGTTGTAAATCAGAAATCAATTGATGCTTCTATTTTGGGCTCAAGTGAGCATTGATAATCATTCATTATCACCCAAAAACATGTATTTGAGTGAATCTGGTAAGGGCTTCAATTTAATCATGGGTGGGTGGGAATCAGATTCATGCATGGGAGGAGAAGAATCAATCGCGAAAATCTAATAATCCTAATAAGTGTGAATTCTCGTTGATTCTCCACCTACGATGAGGTTAGACATGACTGTATTAATGGGAAACTCGCTTATCGAAGTCATGTCATCCTGCATCGATAGGGGCAAATCAATAAATGATGGCTAAGGATAATCAGAATCAAGGGTGTCATGATTAGATGAACACCCAAGACAATTGGAACCGCGATATCAAATGTGCTTCGCAATAGTCTCAATCCCATGTGGATCAAGATCCAAAAACCCTGACTGTGAAGATGAATGTGACATTGGGTCATAACAGAGGAGCCCAATGTTCCCACAAAAAGTCGTGTCTTCATCTTCACCATCCTCCCCTATCAGATCATAGTCGAAGTTCCATGATGCCTTGAATATGTCCAGTCTAAGTCTTTTATTTCCTAGGGCTATCTCCATACACCCGAATGCACAATCGATGTTCACGTGGGCTGTAGCCAAAAACGGGCGACCCAAAATAATCGTTGCATCGCGGAGATTAGGAGGAACCTCCATATCTAGAATGAAAAAGTCCACCAGAAAGTAGAATCCATAGACCTTTACGATCATGTTCTCAACCACCCCCCACGTTGTTTTTATTAATCAGCCAGCCAGCTGTATGGTAATCGAGGTGGGTTTCAACTCCCCAAATTGGAATCGATCAAATACTGAGGTGGGAGTCAAGTTAATGGAAACCCAAATCAAGAAGGGCCCGATCAAATGGAGAATCCTGCAAAAAGTAGGAAGTGAATGGGATACCAGGGTCTTTCTTTTTTGGTGGTAAGCCGAATAGAATCACGGAGCTAGCCTCCTTCGAAAATACCGGCTATCGTCTGATTTTCTACTGTCGCTTTGCTGTACAGTAGTCCTCAAAGAACCTAGCGACAGCAGGGATGTGATCTATCGCGTCGAGGGGATGGACCTGAATGTGAACCTCTTTGAACATAGTTCTCAAGTCCTCAAAATTTCGCATACCCCTTTTTCGTACTAAATCTCGCGTCAGAGCCTTGGGAAAAGGGACGGGAATCATAGGGTTAACTGGTCTTTTGCCCTTGTCTACGGTAGGTGGCTCCTGAGAGGAAGAAGGAGATGAGCCATCCTACGGTAGAGGGCACAAAAAATCATGACCCGCCTGCCTAAGTGGTGGGTCCTGTGTGGTCTTCCCACTCCTCAATGTAATAGCCTTTTCATCAGCATACTGTCGATGAGGTGGCAGAGGAGCGAAAGGGGCAGAATAAGCGGGATTTTTTTGCACAGGTGGCTGACCCTATACATATCCAAGTGGTGCAAGAGGTGCTTGTAATACAACATGCGCCTATCCCTGAGGTGCTTGGAACCTAGGTGGAGCACCCTTGTTCTGCACATATCTTGGGTTAGGGATAGGTTGGGAAGGCAAGGTCCCTACGAGAATCTTAGGTTGATTCTGTGTGTTCTGTATGCTCTGAATTTGATTAGCCATAGCCTTCATAATCTATAAGTTATCATGAGTAGATTTCCGCATTGACTCTCGCAATTCCTTTTTTAATGCTTCCAAAGGGTCCGCCTACTTTGGAGGGTGATTGGTAGCTTGGTGCAGCGGTTGATAAATAGAGTGGGATTGCTGCTGAGACGGGAATGGCTACTGCTTTGAGTATGTGTTTTGTGCATTCTCGTATTACTTGGTTTGGTAGCGTGGATCTTGAATTGGTCTCTACGAGTTACCTGACCATGAAAAGTTAGGATGCTAGCGCCAAGCAAGATTATACATCTCCGAATACGGGTTATTACTCTGGTAACCTTGGATAGCATTGACATCTTCGTAGATCAAAGATGTCTGAGACACATATTCATCAAAGGAATATGCACTAGAATCATCATGGGGTGTGTAACCCTAATCGTATGGTGCCAGATCCAAATTATTCACGGGTTCCTGATATGCAGGATCCCGTGAAGATGGGGAAGATACATGTTGAGCGAGTAAATGTACTCAAGCAGGAGGGACTCGGGATGCAAAGGAAGAGCAAGAGTGACTCGAATCAATTCGTTGAGCTACTTGTCTAAAAGATCCACCTTGTCCAACTTCTTGGTGATAATGTTCATATCAGCTTGGGCAGATTTGGCGTGAGCTTCGTAGACATTAACTCATTGCTACCCAGGTCACTGGAACTGGTTCATAGATGCAGCATTCATTGAGTTCTCTGCCAAGGACTCAAACAACTCGAATGCGTTGTTCTTGTCCTTCGCAAGGAAATTCACACCGCTAGATGCATCAGCCAAGTACTGATGTGTGTTATCTAGCCCATTTTAGAAGATTTGAGCTAAGTGCCACCTGGGCACACCATGGTACGAGCATTTCCTGATAAGATCATGGAATATATCTCAGGTGTCATGCAATTTTTCCCCTGATCCTTGGGAGAAAGTCGTAATCGCATGCCTCATTGCATTTATCCGACTAATCGGAAGAACTTTTGAAGGAATTCACGACGTAATTCCTCCCAAGTTCCAATCGACCTCCCAATGGCCTTAAACCAATATGAAGCTTTATCTCTGAGAGAGAACGAAAAAATCTTCATGAGAACAATCTCTAAATCAACATTTCTAGGTCGAACGATTTCCGCAATTCGACTAAGATCCTCAATGTGCTAAAAGGGACCCTCATTCAAGTTTCCATGAAAAGAAGTCTGAATCAACCTTATTACATTCGGATTAAGCTTGAATGCATCTCCGCTTTCTAGGATCCAAACTTGGGGTGACAAAATCATAGTCACTAGATCATAGAAGTCCCACAATTGTTCTCCGCGTGGTGGATGCTGCATTCTGTCTAATGTAGGAGGAATCTTGTCAATATTCTGCTGGTATCGCTATTCTGATTCCACGACCCTGGCTTCCAGACGAGCCATCGGGTCTAGATTTTCTGGACACTAACCAGGACCAGGTCCAGGATTAGCCATCTTAGCTTATCGAGTAGAAGAAGAGGGTAGAGAAGAAGGATCGAGCGATGTGACAGGTCATGTTCGCCGCCTTGGGTTTGGTTCCTAAGGTCCCACCAAGGCAGGTGTAAGTGACCTCCTCCCTTGCATACAGAAACAACAAGAGTTGGTGTAGCCAAGCTAAACAAGGCTAAGGCCTTGTTAATCAGATTGGTCATTTAAAATCATTTGACTAGATTTTTCGTTAAGGTTTAAATTTTTGAAGAAAATTCGTCGAGAGACCGACTAAAGATGATTTCCACCTCTTAAGCTAACCCGGCCAGTCTGTTACGAGGGGACTAAGAGGAAGGTTCGTCGTTCAACTTTCACCTCTGGGTCCTTGATACCCCTTAGCCGCGGTCGTTTGACACTACCTCGCAGGCTAGATACCAGGTTTGGTCAAAGTGATTGAGACCGCACAGTAGTTAAAAGACGAATGAAGGTTAATTAAGATTTTCTTTACGATTTTTAACATTTTTCTTCAAATTGAGGTGCTTTGGTGAGTAGTCACAAAGGTGACTTGGCTCACCGACCAGTCAATGGACTCGATTGAGTCCAAGCTAGTCCAATGTGGTCTTGATGTACACACATCTATTTCACATAAACTTTCTATTTATGTGTGTTCTTAGGCGTATAATTGCATTCAGCATTATAAATATTGCATAGCATGCATCATTCTGCATTTAGATTAGTTTGTACAAAATATAGGTTAATTTGCCCTTTTTATGGCAACGGGACATGGCGATATCATTTCGGGACCTCGGATTGAAGATCCAACTGTACAGATCTGATCAAAGCAATGATTGGAGTTCAACGCCTCCGAGATCGCCCTGATTGAACCTCCGTAGCATCAGATGCAGTCCGCGAATGATCAAAGATCAAGGGGTAAGGTGGTGCAAAAATGTATCTCAGATGACAAATCCAATCACACAAATGAGTTTTGTTCAACGATTGCAACCCAACGCTGCGAAAATCGACCCAATTTGACATCTGTGGCACCATCTACAAGCATTGGAAAATGGATGGCCTAGATGGCGTCACGTGGCGCCATCTAAGCAGCCTAAAGCCTTCGGCACTCTTCCTCCTCAGCAAAGGCCGCAGCTTAGAGCACCTTAGCCTTAAAATAAAAATGCGACACAAAGGGGAGCTTGGCGCATTGGTTGAGCGCCTTGTGCGAAATGCCAGACACAGGTTCAAGTCCCCGATCGCCTCCAAATCTCAGCGTTGCCGTGAACGCTAAAATTTAGTTGCACCATCTTCATCGAGCAGCTAAGAAGTGCACAACGTGGCACGCAAAGATGCGTGGATCATGCACGCGCGATGATGCGCTAGTTGGTGTGCTAAAGAGCATGATCTGAGTGCTGTGGGGTGCGATCTCAAGCATCCAATCTCCATCAGACGGCTCTCGTGATGCTACTTGTCGTGGCGCTTAGTCATGTTCCTCAACGGTTGAAGGAGAAGAGGCGCCTGATGTGCCTCTTGAGGAGGGCCCTCCTTGCATGCGCGCCAACAGCAACATGTGCCTTTAGTAACATTTACATACGTCTCTAAAGGCTGCATATTTACTCTAAAGGCTTGAATTCCTCTTTTGCCCCCATTTCTATGCCTATAAAAAGGCCCTACACCCTCCACTTCTTCATCCCTTCTCTTCTCATCTCACCCTCTCCAAAGCTTTAAAGAGCTAGTCCCATACCCAAGATGCTCCATTAGAGTCTTAAAAGTGATTTTTCCATCTTCTCACCCCCATTCGTGGAGCGCCCGTGGTTGTCCTCTCACCGCCATTTGAGAAGTGGATTCCACTGCGACGCCATCATATTTTGTCCTCCGTCCTTCAGCTTTGTTCTCCCTCGTCCAGCATCTTACTATCGTCTTCCGGGCACTCCGTCAACGCAGCTCGTCCTCCATGCAATCGTCGTGGAGGATTTTCTCATCCTTATATTTTTATTACTTTCTCGAATATATTTCCAGCATTGTAGTAGTAGCAAGTATATGTAATGAACATGCTCCTATGGTTATAAAATATTTGTTCATTCTCTCTATTTTCTCTTTCTTTGTACTATTTTATCTCTCTCTTCTACTGTTTATTATTTAAGCAGAATAGCTACCGTAAATTTAATTCGACCAACTAATCTACTTTGTAATAATAATTCTAAATATGATTTTTTTTCAAACGTTCGCCTTCCTGTGTTTGACCCGAGACTCACTAGAGTTTCGGTAAATTTATTTGATAGTGGATTTTCTTGAAAATTTTACAACGACTCGGGTTTTCCAAATCCAATTTTTCGCAACGAAAATCTTGCCCATCAGGTCTCTAAATGTAACCCTAAAGGTTAAACATAGGGATCATGTAATTTGACTAGGTATCAATTAGCAAACCACAATCAATTTCAAAATATTCTCTCCGATGCAATTTAAATCCAAATGAAATAAAAATTAGCAGGAAAATTCCTTTCTTAATAAGCTTTTCAAAGAATATTTTTTTAAAATTTTTACTATTCCAAATAAATAAATAAATATTTTTAACTAACAGGGGGTCAGATCTGGGATTTTGACCCCGTGTTGGTCTTTCTTTTTGAAACAGTATCAACGATGAACCAAAAATTCGGGAAAAATATGGAAACGAAAGATAACTTGATAATCTTTCAAACCTCATCATTTTTAGTCAAATCTAATTTGTGTATCGTTTGGAATCACTTTTTGAAGATAAAAAAATTTGGATCTCAGTCTGTTTGACCCTAGTCCATTTTGCGAATTTTTAAAACTTCCGAAAATCGAATTTTTTCAAGAGAATGGTGGCGTTGGGAAGATCATTTGAAAATATAACTTCTACCCAAATTTTAAAATTTTTGAATTACTAAATCTTCACCAAATGATTCTTTTAATTTGCTAAAAATGTTTAGGCCGAATTTCAAAAAATCACAAAAAGGCTTTTGAAAGGATTTTAAATCAAAACAAGCCTTTTTCCAAGAAATATATATAATTTTTCTAAGTTTGTGATTTTTTTTCTCAAATCTAACGTAAGATTCAAACGAAATCCTTAAATCTAAGATGTGGTGAGTACCTGATTTCTTCACTTGCACTCAATGTGTGCACGGATTTTTCACTTGATCTCGTGTACCTACACACCACAAACCAAGTAGGGAAAATGTGTCCTATTTAAGCACGAAAATCAAGAATAAAAAATTACGTTACCTCCAGGGCAACGATACCATTTGTTGAGATCGATAGATCGCGAATTTATTTGAAAGTGTCGTAGTATAGTGCGAAATCCGATTCAACAAAACATTTTTGTAGTGAGATGTGAGTCTCAGTCGATCTGAGGGAGGCGAAATATGGTGACTTTGATTTTGATTTTTATTGCCATTATTTTCTAATGAAGTGAAGCATAATTAAAAACAAAGCTCCATATATAGATGGTCGATTCTAGATACATGCTTCAACTAATACTACAAATGAAAATAAAGAACAAGAATATATAGAGAGAGGGAGAGAGATGAGAGTAGAGATGAGGGCGCTGATGGTGCTCCTTCAAGGAGTGCTTCGGCGGCCATGGAGAGCTTTAGGGAGAGCAGTAGGACCGACCCCTTTGGTGGTTAGGGGGTGGTTTGGAGGAGCTTGGAGGAAGAGCTCTTGGAGTGGAAGTAGAGAGGGAATGCTCTCGGTGGTGGAGTTATATCTCGTATGGGGAGTCCTTGGCCTCTTAAATAGGCAAATTGGGGGGCAAAAAGGGTATTTTAAAGCCCCTAACCGAACCATCAAGGTGGAGCCAACAATGACCGTCGACTTGGAGATCTACGGCTCAGATCTTGTCAAATTCGCACTCTCAGCATGCCTCCATCATGCACACAACGTCTAGCCTTCATCATGGCTGTCTGATCATTATCAAACGGTCACGATCTTGTCAAGATTGCGAGCTTCGCCCGAGATCGCGCGAGGACCCTCTGATGGCTGTTGGATTTGATCATTGACAGTCGAGATCGCGTCAACCGCACATGCAACGCTTACTGAAGCCTCGCACCTACATTCATCCGCCCGTCATCACTTGTGTGTCGATATTGTGGTCATCCGCTGCACCACGCGTCGTGTCTAAGGTCGCTTGATCTCTATCCAATGCACAAATTTCTCGCGCTGAGCGCGATTGTGCCCCCACCGTGCATCTCGAACGGGTGCCGCTTGCTTGTTATAGAGTGCTTGACCAATGCGCTACATGCATGTTTGAGTCATGCTTTTGATCTCGTGATCATGTGCCTTCAGTCGTTGGATGGCGATCCAGCGACTAAGATGAGTCTTCTTTTGGTGCAGCATTGAGAGGCTGGCAACATGGCGCATTTGTGGTCGTTGGATTGGCAATTGGATGATGATCCAATGGCCTAAAAAGCTTGTGGGAGTGCCTTAAGAAGATGAGAACACGTTGGGATGGTGCCACGTGACGCCATCCTGACCGTCCATCTTCCTGCCTTTGTAGATGGTGCTACAGGGCTCCGACTGAGGTGATTTTTTCATTGTTGGGTTGCATCGTCTCTCTAAGACCATCCGTACGATCGGATTTATCATCTATTACCCCGAATCATTTGCAATTGTCATTACCTATCAATTAGACATAAAAATAACATTATTCTTTACATGGCTAATTGAATTAATTATGATGTAATTATGTAGCTCATGCATGCATTACTCCTAAGTTAAGCTAGGATCTGACTTAATTTAAGTTGATTAGGCCCTATGATTGCTACGCAATCATGTGCTAAGGTCTTTCAATTTCTGAGGAAGCTTGTTCAAAATAATGGAGCTAGCCTGCTCTAATAGCAAATTAGGACTTCCTTCATAATTTCTCATCTTACGCTTTGGTGTACATAAATTCTTCAAAAATCTAGCATAAGCTGGTACATGATGAATAACATCCATCAAGGGAATACTAATTTGGACTTGCTCAAAGAGCTTAACCAAGTCATTGTCAATTTGTGGTTGTTTCCTACCCTTATTTTCCTTTGTCAAGGCCTCAGGAAATGGTGTAGCTCTAGGTTCTTTTGGGATGATTTTGGGTGATTCTTGGTTATCTTTGATAACCACCTCGAGTTTAGAAGTACTAGGACTAGGTTTAGTGCATTTCTTAGGCTCTGGGTCCTTGGTACTTTTACCACTGCGGGTTGTTACAGAATGTAATCTCGTAGGGTGCGGAGGAGTAGGTAGGATTGGTGTCTGCTGCTGCTGCATCAAATCAGGGTTTGCAGTTGATTCTTCCGGTACATAGTCTGGTATACTGGTGCAGACGGGCCTAGTTGCACATAGTTGATTTGGCCTGGATTTGGGTTTGCAACGTACCTTTGGTTTGGTATGTTGTTAGGTTTGGCAGAGGTTGAGAGGGTAATGCACCTAGCTAGCGAGTCTCAGCCATTTGCGCAATTTGGTTATGTACATTTGTCATATCCTCAGTGTGCTGCTTCCGCATAGCAGAATTGGTCCTCTACATATCAGCCAATGTCTGTAGAATCATGCTCATTTGAGCAACTTTGTTAGGGTCCGATTGAAAATTCGAATTGGGCCTAGGGTGAGCTGGCTGATATGAGTGCGAAGTTTGTGGTCAGGGTTGATATTGAGGTATAGGATTTTGAAGATTAGAGTTCCTCGACCATGCGAAGTTAGGATGATTACACCATCCATGATTGTAGGAATTGGAATACGGGTTGCTTTGGATGATGTGGAGTTCCTCACAGGATTAAGCAACTCCAGAGAAATTAGAAAATTGGGATTCAGAGATCCCCCAACTGGAGTAAGACGGGTCGGAGTCTCCTCTAAAACCTGAACCAGAAGTGGATGGATAAGCGTCCATCCTAGAGTGGTGGTGAATATTATGCATTGCCTCCCTCCTTGTGGGCGATTCTGCATACATGTTCTACTGAGAAGAAGTGGCCTTCTGTAGTTGGCGAGCCAATTTGTCCAACTTCTTCTCGATAATAGAGAACTTATCCAATTGGCTAGCCACCAATTCCAAATCGATGGAAAAGGATAAGTCTAGTGCCTTGTGTGCCCTCGTGGATTCGTCGATGCGTGGGTAGTCTAGTTGAACATACCCATGGATTCATTGTTTATGGAGTTCTCGCACATATTCTTAAGAATCTCCCAAATGGTGTCCTCGTCTTTACCCAAGAAGTTATGTCCACAGGCCGCATTGACGAAAAGTCGAATGTCTTCACGTAGTCCCCACTAAAAAGACTGGACTTATTCCCATTTTGGAACTCCATTATGGGGGCATTTTCGCATGAGATCTTGAAATCGATCCCATGCCTCATGAAGAGGTTTCCTCGCATTTTGCGTGAAATGCGTGATTTGGTGCCTCAGGGCATTGGTATGCCCCATTGAGAAGAGTTTCTTGAGAAATTCAGCCTGTAATTCATCCCAAGTGTTGATCAGCTAAGTCAAGGACGGATACCAATGGGCAGCTTTATCCTTCTGGGAGAAGAGGAACATTTTCATGGGCAGGGTGGTCCAATTTTGAACATTCGACCCGAGGATCTGGGCCAAATGTTTTAGCTCTTGAATTTGTTGGAATGGGTCTTCAGAACCCATTCCATGAAAAAAGGGGATTAAGCCAATAATATTCAGCTTTAGTTCAATATTAGGTCCCCCAACCGGAATTCGCACCTTGGGCTCAATAGGAACAACTGTGGGATTATAATGATCCTGCAATTGTGGACATTGTTGGGGGTTAACCAGCGCATTAATCAAGTTAGTTAGAGTCTGTAGTTGGTTCTGAAGGTGCTGGATATCACCCCTGTCCTCTTGGTTCTCCATAGAATTAGAAGATGGAGAACCGAAATCAGATGTAGAAGAGATGTGGATCGGATCAGAAGTGGACCCAAACAAGTTAGTCGGAGCTTGACCTTGGCGAGAGTGAACTATTAATGGAGGTTGTAAATCAGGTCTTAAGGACCTCCTCCCATGCATATACTATGGAAAAGATAAGGGACTAGATGTGAATCAGACCTAATCAAGGCACCCAATTCAATTGGATGACTAAGGCAAGTTCGAGGCAGGTGGACCTCTAGATCAAAAACTCATTCGCCCGAGAATTACTTGGGCAGCCAGGAAAGCAGAGTCCTGTAAAGACCCCTACACGGTAGAGCATCCCTACGGGTTACAGGGTTTCCCCCACCCAACTTTCCTTGTCACTACGGGTCCAAGTAGATTGGATATGTGTGAATTAGGCCATAAGCCTACCAATTTTAGACTTAATTGTGCTTGTGCCTTAAGTTATCACTTGATTTAGAAGTTAATTCAATTTGTTGCCTAACTTCTAGGTTGGTTGATTCATAATGTAAACCAACTTCACCTGACGTATCCTAAGGTTCAAGGATGAAATTTGGGTTAACTCACCTGAACTACCCTGTTTCGATTTCCAAACAGGTTATTAGGCCTCAATTTTAGGATTCAAGTGATCTTAGAGCCTGCATTTTAGGGTTAAGTGATTAGATGAATTCAAACAAGGGCTTAAGTTGCACACAATGCTAGAAAATATTCCATTATAATTGGCAAGTGTGATCTAGCACCCCTAAAATTCAAACCCTAATTAGCTCTAGATGGAGTCCAATTTAATTTAGTTTAATTTGCAACTTGGACTCAATCAAGAATGTGTTAGTCCAAGTCTGTTAAAATTAGGCGCGTATCCCTTATAGGCACAGAAATCGAAGGTTGGGTGCTTCTAATCAGTTTCTAGATCTCTCCAATTACAAGTGATTCATAGAAATCAAAAATTTTTGGCCAAAATGATTTTATCTAAGTTAAGAAGGCAAGGTTCCAATCTTATCTCTTTTTTTGTTTTTTTTTTTATCTATACAGAGAAATGGGGATTAAGGAATGAAAGGGAAGAGAGACACCTGCTCGTGGTGTGGTTGCCTCTTTGATGAAGTGGTTCACCAGGTTGATGCCAGATCAATTTGTAAAATCAACAACCAAACAAGGCACATGAGTCAGAAATCAAATAATAAAACAGAAATGTTGACAAAAATAGTGGTAATAATGCATTGCTCCTCAGCAATGACGCTAAAATGTTAACTCGCTTCAATCATATTTCAAAAAAATATACGTCGTGGTATAGATATTTGAGTGGGGTCAACATTTAAAATTTATATTACTCGAAATAAAAGTATCACGGGGTCGTTCGCTAGAAGCAATCAAAGGCGTAAATACTGCAATTTAATTATTTACAAATGATTTTGCTGAACTTGTAATAAGGATGAAATCTCAAAAATTCAACAAGCTCACAATAGCGCTTTAATTTGTAAAATAAGGCAATGAGATCAAGTGCTTAAAAAGATAATCAAATGGCTATTTAATGCTTAATAAAAAAATAATAATCAACTATTCATCTAATTAGGCACAAATGAGCATTAACAAAAATTTTGGACAAGATATTGCAGTAAAAACCACTTAGAAACAAATCTTGAAGCAAATTCAACAAGATTCACACTTCTGCCCTTGAGTTGTTGCCATTGGGTCCCTGTAGCTTCGCAAAATGGTCCCTATGAATTTATTTTCCTTGTGTAATGGTCCTTGCTAGTTGTTTCTCAAGAGGAGAAGCTTCTCCTCTTTCCTCTCTGGCGAAGGTCACCGGTGGGTCATCGGAAATCCTATCCGATCGTTGAATACCGTTGGTGATGGGTGGAAAAGGATTGTGAGGTGGTCGTTGAGTTGGAGTGGTCTGATCGTAGTTTGACGCGGCGGCGATGGCTATTGATGTTGGGGATGAAAGCCATGTCCAGCAAGCTCCTATACCTCAAAGAACGGCCTTGCGACCGAAATTAGTTGCTTGGGAAGCTCTGGTGAATCATGCCGAAGCAAACCCCTTAAAGAATTGTGAACGAACGATGGTGGTGGAGCTTCTGGAGGAAGCTTCTCCGTTGTTAATGGCAGTGACGATGGAGAGGGAGGAAGAGTTGATGAATAGAGCTCAAAAGCTCCAGAATCCTAATTGGGGTCTAGAGAAATATAAGCCCTAACCTAATTTGATGAAAGGAGGGGAGGGTTACCTATTGAACACGTTGGCCGACGAGGAAGTCGAAAGAGGAATTGCAACGAAGGAGGTGATCTTGGCGTGAGCAGGAAGAGCTTCACAGGAACTTCGCGTGATGAAGAAGAGAAGCCCTCTTCCAATTGCAGCGGAAGAGTAGTGGACAAAGGTTGTGGAAGAGCTCCAAGGTGCATTAATGGCTATGGCCAGAGGAGGAAGAAAGTGAGATTTTTGACCAAATTAAGAACACCATGATCATGGCGGGGAAGGGTTTAAATAGAACCCAACCACACATCAAATCGAGTCGCTTCAGAGCGATTGAAGCAGGTTTAGTTGGGTTTGAAACCCAAGTCCTGCGGTGACAATTTTGGCTGATCAAACCATTAGATGGGGATGAAATCATGTTCGTTTGACTCGGCTTGACACAAACATCAATCCCACCAAGTTTGGTGGGATTTGATCTCATGGATTGCAAGATCTGCTTCTCCAAAACTCACCTAAGAGCTTTGCTCATGAGTTTCTACTCTTGTTACTGCAAGGAAGAAGGCTAACGTCATGCTAACGTCAGCCAAGGACTTGAATGAGCGAAAATTGGATTGAAATGTCATGAATTCAAAAATTAAGGACCTAAATGCAAAGTAGGAAAATATGAAATCCAAAAGAACCCAAATTTTTATGGTAACTTAATTTAAAGCCAAGGAATTTACTAGTGACTTTAATTTTGGATTTTGATGAAGTTTTAATGGTTAATTTATATTTTAATCTAAAATATATTAAATATCTACCTAGGTCTCTATTTTAGGTCAAAATAGGTTTCTTTTGTCAAATTGATTATTCTAAACCTTATGAAATATTTTAAAATGAATTTTAGAAGATTTAGATTAAATTTATTTCCATCATAACACTTTTAATTAAAGTGAGGTTGAAATTATGATTTTTTTAATTAAAAAATCACATTCAATTTAAATGGAAATCCTAAATTATTCAATATCAACCCACTTCTTGAAAATTTAAGCTTATTTGAAATATAATTAATCATAGTTTCACCTCTAATTTATTGAGCATTTAAAATTTACCTGTTAAAATGGTAGAATTAACCCAATTTAGCTCAATTCCTCTTGATTTAGACTTGATTAAATTATACTCTTTAATGTGTCAATTAGGTGAATTTAGCTCTGGAATTTATTCAAATTAAGTTTGATACATAGGATGATGGCGATGCCATCAGTATGTGTGTGGTCAATTAGATTGAGGTGTGTGCATTTTATGTGCACATGTGTGTGTAAGTGTATGCAATTGTAATGTGAACACGTGTGCATGAAATGAATGTGTATGCGCATGGGTATAAAGGGATAGTTAGGAGATGGTATGTGAGCGTAATTGAGTGGGTTAGGTGCACGTGCATGGAATTGCATGGGGTTGTTTGGCTGTCTGAGCTTGTCTCTCTCTCTTTCTTGGTCTTGTCTGAACATGTATGCTATTGTCTCCCTTTAATTCTGTTGCGGGAAACAATTGATGAATTCATTGTGTATCTTCTCGCATCTTCATTTCAGTGCAATTCCAACTCCTCTCCTATGAACCTGTACACATGAAATGACAATTTCAATAACATACTCGAAAAAATAGATAAAATATGATAAGGATATACAAGGATGCAGATACATGATATGCATTAAATGCATGCCCTATTTATGATGTAAGCTAAGTATTTAGTCTAATTCAGACATTTTCAAACCTATGAGTTCTATCCAATCAGTGGTATATCGAGTATAAAGAAGATCTCCTTCTTCTCAAAGTAGTCAACAAGTGCATGGTAAGTTGATAGACATTCCATACCAAGGATGGCGTCAAAGTCTTCCATCTCGATCTCCATTAGGTCAGCTAGCAACTTGTAGCCCTTGATGCGAACCACATAATCTCTAAGGATTGTCTTGGTAATAAAAAGTTGACCTATTGAGCCTTTAATCACTATTGGCTCATCCAATAATGCTTGGGGTTTATTCAATTTAGTGGAAAACTTAGGTGATAAAAATGAGTGTGATGCTCTAGCATCAAAGAGAACAAAAACCAACCAATCTTCTACTGTAACCATGCTTGCCATGACAAAGGGAGAGACTTGTGCATCTCTTAAAGATAGGGCGTAGACTTGTCCTATTGGTAGGGGTGCACTAGAACTATCTACGCTCTGAGTCAGTTGCTGTTGTTGTGCTACTGCACTACCCCCGACTCTCTGAGGGCCTCCTCCACAAGTCTGAAAAGTTTTGCCGGTATTCCCCATGGGTTCAGTCATTTGAGTCTGCACCTCAGGTTGAGCGGGACACCTCTTGCTGATATGTTTATGTTGTTCTCAACTATAGTAGGTACATGTCTCTGGCCTCGAGTTTCCTAATGGTGTTTGTCCAACACTCCTTTAAGTCTACATCCTAGATGCAAAGTATGTCTAACTGGTCCAACTATAGTAGGTATGAGTTGTAGCAGTGACTGAGAATCTTGAGATGTAGTAGATGAAGTCTGATATGAGCAATACCTATAGTCTCGTTGCTGCTGGAACCTATTATGAAAGGGCCTCCTCTATTTGAATCCCTCGGTAGAACTCCCACAGGTCTCTGTATCGTCCTGCTTATACTTCATGGCGACCTTAACTACCTGACCAAAGGTTTCCAGATGAAGCGGGTGATAAGTCTAAATCTACATGCATAATTCATGCCTAATTTTGTTTGTCCCAGCATTATTTAGTGAAATAAGCATGCATTTGTATCAATTACCATTTTTTATTTTTGAATTGATCTTTGTTAACTTTTATCATTTGTAGGGAGCTTTTAAATAAAGGACAAGGTGGTGGATATCTATACCTAACCCAAATTGTCTCCGACTAATTGACCACTTTTAAGCCATCCTATGAGTTTTATAAATATCCCTAGCACCTATAAGTCATGTTACAACCTTTGGAGATGAAATTTACTTTTGGTTACGCTCTTTAGCACTCCAACCATTGCTAAGCTCTCTTAGTTCTCTACATTTACTCATACATTCTTTGAGAGCTATATTTCTTGTGCTCAACATTCCATTCAACCAACACATCAGGGAGTATCATAGATCTATAGGAGACTATCTCATTCTCTATCCTTTGGCTTTATAGGTCTTTAAGTGTAGCTTTTATTTTATTGTTCATTATTGTATTTAGATATTCGACCTATTGGATCTCTATCTCTTCTTGAAGGGTGAAACTCTTTGGTTGGGCCCAGAGAGAGGATTTGTAAACTGAGGTGTACCACCCTCATTTAAGTAGTGTGGTTAACAGATATTTGATTGCCTTTGTAATCGAAAAATCCTAAGTCGGAGAAACTTAGGTGGTGATTTGTATCCATAAGGCTTTTTCACCTTAAAAATTCCGTCACTTGTGGTTTGAATTATCTTGTACATTTTCATTTTGTTTAAATTTTATATTTATCCTTGATTTCACTAATCACCCTCCTATCAGTGCACTCTCATTATGTAGATATCATATATTCATCTGTATTCAATAATTATATCCTTCATCATGTCTGTGAAGCTTGCATTTGTACCCTTAAAGTTTTACAAAAAGTATTTAAAATTTTTCTAATAAATTTTAATAATTTATAAATATAAAATTCACACATTTTGAAATTAACTTGAGCTCTTTCTTAATATCTTGACATTATTCTTAATGTTTCAATACTATTGTTAATGTCTTAACATCTTCTACTAAGAAGGCTTACTAGTAGTCCTTGGTGGACAAACATGAACTATCACTCAGCTTAGGGGCACCAACAAAACTAGCTAAAATGAATGAGATATAAAAGATGCTTCTCTCCCTTTCTTCTTGAAATGACCCTTCCCAAGGGTCGTTCGAGTTTTTCTGGAAAAGATAGGGACGTGAGTGCAATTTTAAACCCCCTAAGTTTAGGTGTGTGGGCCTTGCGGGTAGAAAAAGGTTCTGGGGGGGAGATTCCACAATTTTCACTCTCTCTCTCTCTCTTCCCACACAACACACCCCTACGCACACACACCCCTCACAAACCCTCACCTCTCCCTATTTAACACCCCCACCACCTTCACCATCTCCCTCACCTCTCCACACCACCACCACCTCCACATCTCCACCACCTGCAAACAACCACCTCCTTCCCCATCCCTCTTGCAGCCATGAGTAGGGAGGAAGGAGGGGAGCTTAGAACGAAGGAGAATGGGAGAGAGGGAGAGAGAGAGCATGAAAGAAAGGGAGAGCGTGGGCAAGGGAGAGGGAGAACGAGGAGCTCGGGAGAGGAGGTGCAGCTGAGGGAGCTCGTGGAAGGGAGCTTCGCAACCTCCTGTAGTCGCTGGAGGAGCTGCTGTGGTCCTGCGGGTGGAGGATCGGGCGAGGAGAAGGTTCGCAGGGCGCACTGTGGAAATATTTTTCTGCAGTATCAAATGTCTAGGATGATATCCAGACATCTGGAGGAGCCTCAGAATGTCCGAAGTTGGCATCGAACATCTGACAGCACGCAGAGTGCTGATGTATGTCCTTTATGTGCGCTTGCATGCACATACTTATGTTTTTACATGTCGTGTTTTTAAACCCGCGTGCATGTGCAGGTACAGGACATGGGAAAGGCGCATGACGCGTCCTTCGAGGTGATTTAGGATGTCTGGAGACAGTTCTAGATGTCTGATTGTATTCCCAGACGATCAGAGGGAGTGTCAGACGTCTGGGATCTCCCTCGGATAGTTGTGGAGGGGTTCAGACGTCAGAGGAATTCGCAAGAAAGAAAGGTGAGATTCTGAGGTCGTTTAAGATGTCTGGGTCTAGTCCCAAATGTCTGATTTTAGTTAGTATGCACGTTTTTGACCCGTTTAGGGCTCAAACGAAGTCGGTTATGCGTAAACGAAGTATCGTTGGTTTCCATTCGAGTTTCTCTACATGTTAGTGTCACTCGTATACTATTTTAAACCCGGTTGATGTGTTTGTCAATTGTATAAGTCTTCAGCTAATTAAGTATATAGGGCCCGTAGAGACGACGGGGTCTGTGATTCGAGCCCCCATTCCACCCGTGTATCCCGGTAGAGTGGTTTTCTCTCTAATCCCAGAATTAATAATTAAATTACATGCTTTAGAAATATTCGATTGAACTCTAGGTTGTGAGATGAACCATAGGGCTGAAAGAGATGAATGCATGCTACTTTAGAAATATTCAATTAAACCCTAGGTTGTGAAATGAACACTAGGGATGAAAGAGATGAATGCGCATGTATTGAATGATTAAATTGTTGTGATGCTTACTGAAAGTAGTAGACCATGAGCTGCCTGTATCACATTTAATGAACCATGACATGAATGAAAATATTTGCGGTGTATCGAATAATCGATTGTGAAATCTTGAGCTTCCTATTATGCATTTAATAAATCAGATCTGGAAATGAGAAAGTTTATGTCTGAACCCTAAGGGGAACTGGAAAAGAACTCGCGTGTATGGAACGAATATTGCATGTAGGAGGGATGTGAGCTGGCCCTCGAGTACACGGTACTGAGGAGAGCAACTGTCCCTTTTGCATGAAAAGTGAGTTGGCCTTCGTGTATGCGATATCGAGGAGAGCTACCATCACTTTAGTGTAGGGGGAGCTAGCTGCCCTTGGGTTGAGACACGGGGTTAGGAATGGTCCCCTACACCAACTCTGGTTACTTTAGTGTAGGGGGGAGCCAGTCGCCCCATGGGGCCCGGGGTTAGAACTGGCCACCCTACACTGACTCTTGTTAGGCCTGTTAGGCAAACCGGGATAGTCGAGTGAGGGTATGTAGATTGCTAAGGGGCGAGACCCTTATTCTATTCTGTGCTGTACATTTGGGCGTACCTACTAGCAGAAATGACCGACCGCATGTCAGTGCAAGGTAGCTACTCATGCGCTTATCGTGTGTGTCATAGTCACTGCTCTGTCGCGATCGTGACCTCGAGGTGGTAGACCGGGTATAGGACTACCACGGGGTTTCTCCCGGCCAAGAGAGTGGCATGTGTACATCCTACATTGCAGAATAAACTACAATCAAGATCGTTCCCTTAGGGAACAAGAGGATTAAGAAATGTTGTGGATCCTTATTAGAATAATCGAAACAGAAACACCTAGTTGAGATAAACGGAAATGAATGATTAGTTACTTGCTTGTTTCTTTAAGTTAAATCGCATGTAAATGGCTTAACCATCACTCTACTCAACGTTAGCTGATTACGGATTGTATAACCATGTTTAGGTCAGGGAGTTGAGCAGCTAGTACCACTAACTGCCGAGGGTGCTGGGCCTAGCTGAGCCCAGCCGTAGTGTTGTTCCTTTTCTATTTCAGAGCTCTTTTGTAGTAGTGAGTACTTTTAGTATGTATTAGTTGTTTTTGCTCTATTTCTGGTCATGTTATATTTTTCTCTATTATAGTTGTGATGGCTATGTATGTTATAGTACTCTTCCGCTTGTGGCATGTAGTATTTGAGACTTTTCGTACTGATTTCCATTACTGCCTCTTATTTATTTCTGCTTAGTTACATTGCATGTGTGCTTGTGGAATATTTTCTACTTTTGAGTTATTTCTCATTGGATGACTGAGTTTTGGGATCAGTCGAGGCGAGCCGATCTTAGGTCCTATAGGGAGCTGGGATTGGGTCATAACACTTCTGTTTCATTCTTACTCAATGAATATTTGAAGTATAATGAGGTGGAATATTTATCTTGAAGTAAAATGTACATGTTTAGTTTTATGCATTATAAACATGATTTATGATCCTTTACTTGGCTTCTTAGCTCATAAACACATATTTTCCCCTTCTAACCAAATTTGGAAGAGCCAGTACAATTTCAAGTGGACCTCACAAGACCATCCTCTTTTGCTTTATAGTAGGTGAGTGTTAATAATCTAGTTCTTATGTTCTTAATGGAATCTATATTGGGTGACTTGAGGCTATTTTAGTATTGTACTTGAACTCTTGATATTAATGGAGTAACCACTCCTTTAATTCAAATTATATACATGGTACTGTATTGTTTTTATTGTTGGGCAATGGGGATCCTATATATTTCCAATACGTGTACAGCTCGGGGCATTAATATACCAAAAAAATCATTATTGAGTTTTATTACGTTTATGAGGAAGAACTTAGACATTAAATTTTTTTCATCGCACACCCCTAATATTTCAAGTACCAACAAATTCTTTACAATGAAGGATTCCTATAATCTCCAAGGTCTCCTAGGGGTGACCAGGTTGAGATCATTTAATATTGATTAAATCGCCATTTACCTTTATTTTCCCTATCCAAAGAAATCTTCCTTGGGTTTTAGCTAAAACAAATGCAAACAAGAGTATTTAATATTGGATAATTATTTTTATGAAGAGAAATGTTTTGACAAAGTTAAAATCGAAGCTTTAATCTACTTGTTGTTGAAATAAACGTATATAGGAAAATAAATAAATAAAAACATACGCATTTTCAATATTTTTGCATATATCAAATATATTAAATTAAGCAAGTCAAACATGATTTGGCAAGATCCAGAATAAACTGAAGAACAAATAAGATGCAATAACATAAATAAACAAAATGAGAAGTGATTAGATTTTACTCTGATCGAAGTGTCCATTAAGGACTTCTCTTAGAGAAGGTATTGGCCCCCACAATATCGGTGCATCGGGGTCTGATGAACTCCTCTCAGGATACGACGATTCACCTCTAGGATTCGGCACACTCCAATCTTAGACGTCCTCGAAAACCACCTCAGGAGAATGAAGCCGAGGTAATTTGGTTTCCAACCAAATTCTCGATTGATTTACCAACTGAATGGTTTGATCAGTCAAAAACTTCGTATGGATCTCTCAATCTCTTTGTACAAGATCGACAAAAGTGATTGGAGATTTTTCTACCAAGCTCACGTCGAACGAACGCACCATGAAAGAGAGAGAAGAACGAGAGAAGGAGGGAGCGGAGAGAGCTTTTCTACTTTTGTTGTGTGTCAAATGGGAGCCCCCTCGTGACCCTTATATAGAGCCTACGACTAGACGTTTAAGGAAATTTCTATTTTATGGAAATACGACAATTGATCGACCAAAACAATTAGTCCATGAAACTTCATTAATTGGTCGACCAAACCAATTGATCGATTAAACTAAATTCATTGATTGATTAAAACAATTGGTTGACCAATTTTATATTTTGATCGATCAATTTAGGTCAAAATTGTGAGATTAAAAATCTGTTGTAAAAGGAGTCTAAGTTCTAAATTGATTCTCACCCGAGCCCGAACTGGGTGGGACGGGGTGTGAGCGCGTGCATGCATGATCCCTAACCCTACCTCTCATTATTTGCTACATAAGCCATAGGAGATAGAAGTTTTTTACATCTATTAAGAAGTTTATCCACTTCTAGTATTGGATTAAAAATCTCTCTCAAATCTCACCAATTTAAACATAAATTTCCACGTCATCATATAATAATTACATCATAATTTATGTAATTAAACCCTCAAATCTAATACTTCTCTTTTACCAAAAAAAAAAGAAAAAAGAAATAACTTTTAATAGTTGAAATATTGTATCAAAAGAAAAAATATATTGTGAAAGCAAAGAACAAGATGAACCAGTGTGAATTATGAGTTGGAATATTACTTCTTCGGCCAACCGGTGCTCTTCGGCGAATTAAATATCCCCTCTATGTATATTTCGAAAAGTTTGAGTGTGGTTTTACCACCACAATTCTCTCTCTTCACCTATCAGTTTCCGTAACTCGCTCGCTCTCGTCTCCTACACTCATAGTAATGGGCAACTCCCAGAGCTCCGGGGTGCTTGCAGAGGAGCGAAGCACCGGCGCTGGTCCCTTTCCTCGACCACAGCCAAACAACGTATCGCCCAAAGCAGAGGCTTCCGCAGATGCCTCTCCAATGGAAACCCTAATCGCAGGTCGCTCCTCTGCCTCCTCACTTCCTTCTTAAGTGACTTATATGTTGCATTTGTCGGTAGAAGTCGGTTTGGAAGCAATCGTGTTGGATGGCACCATATGTTCGATGAAATGCCGCAGAGATACGACTGTCTGGTTTTGAGGGAGGGAGTACCGAGTAGAATGTTGGTTTGTTGCTGCTGTCTCTGACACAGTGACAGGGCTCTAACTTGTGTTAGTTTGACCTTTGAATTTGGTATTTTGGTTGGAATGACACCGGTAATTGGAAGCCTTTTAGTTGTGATCGTTGGAATCTAGCTTGAGAATATGGTTTCTCGTAAAAGTTGATTTCAAGGAGGATTTTCATTCTGGATTCAATAGTGGAACATGGAAGCTTGGATTATGGAAGTCTTTTTTTGGTATGGATTTTTGAAGTGCTGATATTGATGCCGTGCTGATAAATTTCCAAGTGCACGTATCGGAAGCATGTCGAGGACACACCATGGAAATGCCCACATTTTGATGTTATGTTACTGAGGTTATTGATGACTTGAAAATTATGCGTAGTGAGAACACGCAGATAGCGTGTTGATGCATGTCGACAAATTAACTTAAATGATTAAAATTACAAGTAAATCATAAATTACTAACTTAAAACCTTAAAAGGTTATGCAAGAAAGGCATACATATAAAAACACAAGTGTTGAATCAATGCATTATTAAATAAGTAGCCTTTGCCAACTTGAAGTTTGAAGTAGGTCGTAGTGATATATTATCAATAGACTTAGATCTTAGGAAGTTACCTAATTAGTACATTTAGAAAGTTAAAATATAAGACTTTTGTGAATCATATAAATCATTGAATGTGTGCAAACTAATACCAGCCATAATCTGTGCTTTATATTAAGCCTGCTCGCCGTGCAACACCGACCACCTTTGCCTCCTCTTGTGTCGCTCGACCACTCGTGACCCTCGGCTACTACCTTCGACTGTTGTCAACCTCCTTTGATGCACCCTTGAGCAGCAGCAACAACAATAAGATGTAGGAGTAGCAGCAACAACAACAAGGCATTGACAAAATGTGTACAAGCAAAATATCGACGTTATCGAGATTATCGCTGACATTATCAACGACACACTTGCAAATTGACAACTATTACATATTGATACGACCATTCTCATGAAACCCCTGTTATCGATGGCATGTAAGTGACATGCCGTCGGCAACTTGATCATTGATTGCAAGGACCAAATCGGAAGATATTTGGAATTGATTACAAAAAGAAGCATTTCATCCCAAGTATTGAAGTATTTGATGAATGATCTCTAATAGTCCAATCAACTACTTTGGTTACTGTTAAGTTAAAGGGGTTTTGACATATATGCCCCTTGTAATATTTGCAAATACATATATATCCTTAATTCATATTTATGTATATATTTCCACTAAATATGTAACCAGAGTAGCTCATACCCTTCAGTTAACTTCCGTCACTTGTCGGTTGTAACGGCCGTTAGTGTAAAGTTGAAAAGTAAAAATTGCTCCTAGAAAGTAGAAGCCCTCGAAGGTCTCGGAAGGGGAGGTGCCCTTGTTGCACTACTCGATGCCACTGTAGTTGCCCTCGATGCCAATGAAGGTGGACTTGGTGGTGGCGATGGCGAAGGTGGAGAGGGCGGTGACATCGAGCAAGGCGAGGGTGGTGGCGGGGTCAGCGGAGGAGTCCGCGGTCTTCTTGAAGTCGTCGATGAGGGCCTCCTCGAGGGGCTTTGTTGAGGGCGTCGTTGGCAGTGAAGGGGTCCTTGCTTTTGTCAGGGGCAGCGGAGGAGGAGGGGTGGTCCTCGAGGGCGAGCTTGGGTTGGTCGTCGAGGGTGGAGGGGAGGGGAGGGAGGAGGTTGTTGCTGTTGCTGTTGCCTTGCCTTAACCTTGTCACCAGCGGTGAGGGTCTCAGGGAGGAGCTCAAAGGAGGAAGAAGGGGAGGAGAGGATGGAGCGGGTGGAGCAGTCATGTGGGGAGGGGTTGGACCAGGGGAGGAGGGCGCCACGGGCGTGGGACTCGAAGTCGAGGCTGGAGAGGAGCATCTTGGTGATGGAGTCGACGTGGATGGAGGCGAGGAGGGTAGATAGGCGGAGGGGGCTGACCTGGCCACGGAGGACGAGGTAGAGGGCCATGTAGAACTTGGGGTACTTGCGGGAGAGGTTCCTGGGGGTGACATCGACGCTGCAGTTGGCAGTGACAACGGCGGAGATGGCTTGGTTGACGGTGTGGATGCACTCGAAGATGTTGAGGGAGGGGTCGGGGTTGGTTGGGGAGACGTCAAGGATGTTGACAAGGTGGTAGACTATGAGGAAGAGGGACTTGGTGTCGACGACGACCTGGTTGCTGGAGGCGGCTAGGGGCTCGTCGCCGAGGAGGGAGGGGGAGGCAGTGTCTTGGTGTTGGTGTTGGCTTTGGTGGTGGTGTTTGCAGAAGGAGACCGGGTTGGTGGAAGGCGGAGAGGGAGGTGAGGGCACGGGTGGGGGGGGGAAGTACTCGCCCGTCTGGAGGAGGAGGTTGGGGTTGTTGGCCGATTAGGGGGAGAGGGTGAGGCACACCATTGGAGGAGGAGGATGATGAGGTCTAGGTAGGGTTTGGGAGGAAGGACCTCCACCTTCTAGCACATGAGCACATCACTCTTTTCTGCAAATATCAAGCTTGGTTTCCAGCTTTTCGGGGAGGCCTCTCCGATTAGAGGTGTGAGGAGTTCCAACGGTTGTTATAGGAGCTGGAAGGTTGGGCACCGGAGGATGGTTCTAATGCTCTCTTAGGAGGGAGATTTTTCGGTGGCAAAGGTCTTTCGCAGATTGGGGAGTGGCACGGTCAACTTGGACATCGATTTCTTGTGGGACTGCAGATTGCTTTGGACGGCAGAGTGCCCTTTGAAGGTGCAAATCTTTGCTTGGTTGGTGAGAAGGGAGATAATTATGACAAAGCAATGGAGAGCAAAATGGAGCCAGGTGGATGACTTGACTTGTCCTCTTTGTGGCGGAGACGATGAAGACATCTAACACCTCTTCTTCCAGTGTCCATTTGTGATACAGGTTTGGCAAAGGATAGGGATCAACTGGATCGCCGATTGGGATGCAATTACCTTTTGGTCCTAGTTCTGTAGAGGAAATGCCTGTGATGGAGGGATCACCCTTAGATCCAAGAAGGATGGAGCCAAGGTTTTGGTAGTCCTGTGGGGTGTTTGGTTGGGGAGGAATGGGGTGCTTTTCAGGGGGGAGAGGTCCTATGTTGAGAATTTTGTTTTTTCGATTTCTTTCCAGGTGGTGTTCTGGGGATCTATTTTGTAATATCTGATGTAATCTGATTTTTTGAATGGAATGATTTTGGGTGATTATCATTTGGATAACTGCTCTTTGGCTTTTCAAAAAAAAAAAAAAATCAGTTGTTGGATCATGTCTTGAGATTCCACTAATAGTGGTTGACGAAGATTAACCCACTTTGGGTTCCTAGATGAAAAGGATAGTGACGGAAGAGTATTAACTTTGACGATGCTTAATTAGTGGGGGTATATACGTAAATACAAATTAAGTAGGGGTGCATATTTATTTGCAAATATTACTAGGGGCATATATGTCAAAACCCAAGTTAAATAAGCATATGGAGCTAGAGTGTAATCTTTCAAGGTTCCTATTTTGGCTACACAAGTCTGAGAGTTGAAGAAGTGTCTTGCAAATTGATTGCTCTATACTCTTATGACTTGGATGAAGAAAAGGATCTTGCATCCAAGACACTTTCCTGAGCATCTCATGATTTGTCTATGGCAATCATGTGCAATATGCTGAAGCATGCATCAGTCAAGGTGATCAAATTCTGAAACAAATGCTGTTACTCGATTCTTTTAGAGTTTATGGTGGTTGGTATTTCTGTACATCGAAGCTGTTATGTTTGAAGGGATATTTGTGAGCATTAGTCCTATAAACATGGTGCAAGAATGGTGAGTAGGGACAAGCATGACAAATAAAGAAGATGGGGAATTTACCATTATTTCTGAATTGTATCCTTGAACCATATAGAAATTGGAAAAGAAAAGCCGAGGTTGATTTCCAGATGTTGTTGTAGAGCATTGTTGCAGTTTGCAGTAGATATTTTTGTTAAATATGTTGTATAATTGAAACTAAATAACATCAATATACCTCATGGTGAGAATGAAAGCATGGCTGTTTCTTCCTTTCTTACAAAAATTTCAAGCTTTCCCTTGAAATCTTTGGTTGATGGATCTGGTGGTGGTTTGTGGTTAGCTCTTAATACACAGCTGCTCCCTTGACATTATATCCTTGAGAAGACATCCAAAAGTCTGATGCAAAGAGGTGCTTTTTCTTTGAGTTCAGAGGGCATTCTCACCTCACTCAATCTAGATTGATTCATTTTAATTACATTTAGATTGAGATTTTTATCAATTGAAATAATCCTTATTGGGGTTTTTCCAACTGTTTCGTTGTATCATGTTCTGCATTGTCCATTGCCATGCATTTAGTTCAAGATGCTCCCGAGGAAAATTCCTCAACTAGGGGTGTACATGGGTTTGTTGGGTTGGGATTCAACCCAAACCCAACCCATGATTTGTGGGTTGGGATTCTTCCAACTCAACCCAACCTGTTACGCTATTGAACCCAATCCAACTCAACCCATAAAATCGGGTTGGGTTGAGCCAGGTTAAGCAGGTTATTAATTAGTAAAGCCTATATTTATCTCCTACTTATTTCCTAAATATTTTCATACTTAATAATAAAAAAAATTTAAAATCATGAATTACCTGTATCTTATAAAAAAGAAAATAAAATATGTGAAAATAAAAAACTAAAGATATGATCTAAAAGTAAGGAGAAAAGATAAAAGCATATTTGATAATAAAACTTACCAAAAATCAAATAATACATAAGTGCATTCCTCGCCACCATCTAAATTGACAAACTTACAATACAAACACTTAAAAGAAAAAAACAGGGGAAGAAGTCTGGTGGGGGGGAATGGGGGGTGGTGGTGCTGAGGGAGAGGGGTTGTTCGGTTGTGGTGGGAACTTTATGGGGAAGAGAGGAGAGGCAGGTTGCTCGACAGTAATGGTGGATCTTTGCAGAGAAGAAGATAGGGGAGGTGGTTGTCTGGTGGTGGTGGTGGAAGGGCCGTTGGGGGGAGAAAGGGAGAGAAGGGGAGTGGTAGTGATGAGAGAGAGGGGTCCTGCGAGGAAGAAGAGGAGATGAGAGGTGGGTTACTTGAAGAGCGCAAGGTGTCATCGGCCGCCACCAAGGAGAAGAGAAGGTACCGCCTAGAGCTTGGAGTTGAGGAGAGGAGAGGGTGCCACCTGGAGCTGGTGGAGGTGTGAGAGACGAGGGGTTGGTGAGACCATGACTTGAGGGGCGAGGGCTGCGACTGGGAATTTGGGAAGGATAGTGAGGAGATTTTGACGAGATGAGGGACCTTGACGTCCCTTATATATTGTGTGTGTGTGTATTTATAAAATTATAATTTGGGTTGTGGGTTGGTTAAACTTCAACCCAACCCAACTCATATTTTATTAGGTTGGGAAAATCCCAACCCAACCCAACCCATTATAACTCAACTCAAACCATGTACACCCCTACCCCCAATGATATCCACAACTTTAGTGGATTCTTTTGCCCCCATTGAGGGAAGCAATGGTGAGTGTGAAATGCCTTCAACTGCATCCGTTTGCCACAATCTGCTTAGCATTTCATGACTGGTACTTGGTGTTGCTATTAAGGAGGTAAACGTGATTCAAATGCTCTTTGCTGATATGTGCTTTTATTTAAATCTTAATGCTATGAAACATAAAGACATCGTAGTTGACAAGGTCCATATATTTTTTGAAAGGTAGACAAGGTCCATATTGAAAAGCCATATTCACTTTAAACTGAAATTTGGCCGATTATGTAGTAGTGATTACATTGACAAAGTTGTAAGGAGCCCAGGGTTCACATAAGTAGAGGATAGCTATCACAACACAAACTTTTATATAATAGGGTTGATGTGTGGCAACATTCACTAAGATTGGATATGTCATAAGACTACCAGCAAAAGAGTGATAGAGAACCAACAGAAGAAAAAATGAAAAACATTCAAATATGAGGAAATTTGGACAGCTGAAGAGAACAAAAAATGACATCCACGAGAAGGTATCAGAGATTCAAAATTTGGATCATAAAAAGAGAGGCTAGGAATGGCCTGAAATAGTGTTGGAGGAAAATATTGTGCATGACCTTTTGTTTAGAACCACTAATCATGGCCTATTCAAGGTTTGAAATGCCGATTTTGACGTTTTGTCGATAAAATTCTAAGTGTGCATTTTGTGGGCATGTCTAGGGCTCGTCATGGAAATGCCCATTTTTCGATGACAGATTTCGACTATTTCGATGGCCCGAAAACATGTCATTTCGGAGGCATGCCGAGGGCATGTCGATGCATGTCGACAAAAATGGCAGAAGTGGTCAAAATGATATTAATTTCAAGAAAATCAAATGTTGATTATGTAACAATAAGAGTATTACATCATAATATTCATATACAACATGACCATATAATGTTAAAGTTCAATAATGAGATATCAAATATTCTTACCATGTTAAGAATACAGAAAATTTAATAATAGAAGAATACAAAGAATTTAGTTTTAAAAAAAAGAATACAAAGAATTTAAGAATGAAAGAATCAAAGTATATAGTTTCAAAGTAAAAGTTGAAATCGTAATATCTTGATGTATCGGAAGTCAGACAGAACTCAGAAGTTAGGACTTGGAACTCGAAAGTCAGATTTCACCAGAACCAAGAGTGTCTTGCTGGATTCATATCTTTATCATGGGTACTATCACCACTTGATTGATACCATCGTTGACTATTGTGTTGATGAATACTTTGAATGTATTAACAATAATCCTCCTAAGACATATATAAATACATTGCCTGATAATCCATTATGTACTGTCTGTACTCATGTTCATTCATACTAACCAAAATCCTAAGACAGGGAAACCTACTATCTGTGGATGGTCTGTCATACTGCTCACGTGCACGATTAGTTGCACGTGTTTGGGAGAATCCTGTTGTTCTAGAATCATCTTATGGTGATTTTGATCTTAGCATTTGAGGGGGAGCTTGGGGTTGGAACTGCTGAGGAAAATAATTTTGGATGGTACCATACTCCTAAGGGTAAGAATATTCACTTCCAGTCCTAGTACCAGAAGTGTCAACATTTCTTGACTCAGCGTATGAATGTGATGGATAATTATATAAAGGCGGTGGTGCAAATGACTGCGGGTAGAAGGTTGAGCGTACGAAGATCCCGTCTCATGTCCTGTCTCGTATCTCATGTCATATCCAGATGCAGGTGCTGAAGAACCAAAAAACCGATTGCCAATGCTCATGGAACCAATTACGGAGCTCAAATCCTCCATGTAGGCATCGTGACTTCGATATCCCTTGTAATCCATGGCTGGTGGACTTGGACTTGGAATATGTTCGCCATGGATATTGGTGTGTTGTTCATCATATTCTATAGCACCCTGAGTTTGCACCACTTGACCACCACGTCTCCCTCTGTCGGATGATTGTTCTGATCCAGATTCTTCTACCATTACGAATGCATCTGCATCTGAGCCATCATCCGAGTCATCCTTTGAGGTTGAAGTAGACTGTGATAACTGTCGTTCTTCATCCTCTTCATCCAGTACCCTTATAGGAAATCTATGACGACCAGATTTGGCCATATGTCCTTGAACATCGGCACCCATTTTCTTTGATAGCTCTGGATCTGGCCTTCCCTTAAATCCATCACAGGTTCTCCTCTAATGTCATTTATCCAACTTTCTAGCACATTATCTCTGGTTCGGAAAATGTAGGCCAAATTAATTGGATTAGCCATTTCCTTCTTTTCAAAACCTCCTGAATGTGCCTCATTCGTAACTTTGTGTTGTAGTGGATATACACAAGGTCATTAAGCTTGTGTATTCCAAGCTTGTTTCTTCTTTTGGAATGGATAATGTTAAATGTATTCCAATTTCTTTCGCACCCACCAACAGATGATGTTTGTGATAACACTTTAATAGCCACTTGCCGTAAATTTGGAGCTTCTGTTGTATATAAATTCCACCATTCTGCTGTAGGAAAAACATATTTGAGTCATAAATTGATATTATAAAGTAAATTATTATCGGTAAATATTAAAAGGATGTTGGTTATTACCAAGATGAGTGTTCTTAATGGCCTACTGTGTCATATAACTCCCAAAAAATCTCATCTTTTCTCTAAATAATTTAATCTACAACATGTTAACAAGAAGATATGCAAATATCTTATTTAAGCTTCAAATTTTAAGCTAAATTTGCCTACCTTATTCATGGATTCTATTTGCGTAGCATTTGTAGGAGAGAGCTTTTGAACAACTTTTTGCATAGCTTAAATGAGATCTTCATGCGTGTCAAGGTGGTGTTTATAGTTAAATTTTGGGTTGAAATAATAGCCTTTGGTAAAAGATAAATAGTTAAAAGAATAAAAAATTACTCGAATCAGATAAATTTATAATGAAATATACTTACCGACAAAGTGGAGCAGGTGGGATAACATGTTTTGCCTTCGTTCTCTTATTATCTTTAAGAATGACTCTTTGGACCTTCTTGCTGCTTCTTCCACCTTTTCATACATAATTTCTAATGCTTCGTATATGTAACCCATCGTTGGTTTCTTATCTCCATCTACCAACTTCAAAACTAATAGGATGTGCTCCATAATATGAGTAACGCGGCTGCAATCATCCTAAAATCGTGAATTGTTTATCAAGTCTTCTGCATCCTTTCCACCTTGTGTCTCAGTTTCTGCCATGCCAAATCAATTGCTAGAATTTATCATTGACTTTAATCCAACTTTAATGTCTAAAATACTTTGCAAGGCGATGTAATTTGTAGCAAATCGTATTATCCCAGGACGCACCAATTTGCCATTGCAATGCTCCCTCATTAACGGCAAGACATGCCCGTGATTGTAAATAAATGATGTAATCGATCGGGCCTTCTCTACAACAGACGAAACTGACTTCCTCTTTTCGAAGTCTTTCAAAATTAAATCTATACAATGTGCAGCACATGGTGTCTAGAATATTTCATATTTACTTGATTTTAGAATCTTTTCTCCCGCCTTCTTGAAGTTGCTGCCATTATCCATAATAATCTAAATGATATGTTCTTTCCTGACTTCATCAATCGTATCCTTCAGTAAGTAATAAAGGTACTTGTAATCTTTCACTTTATTCGATGCA
The DNA here is from genome assembly GCA_037157565.1 of Thalassia testudinum. Taxonomy (NCBI): domain Eukaryota; kingdom Viridiplantae; phylum Streptophyta; class Magnoliopsida; order Alismatales; family Hydrocharitaceae; genus Thalassia; species Thalassia testudinum. The sequence goes on from JAZHRO010000024.1 coordinate 83,791,570, forward strand.
TTTACGGATTTCAAAAAAATGGATCGTCCATCACAATATACAAGGAAGTTAATGATTTGCCTCCTTGTATACCTAGTCCAATCATCTGTCATCAGTGTTACTCCATAATGGGGCCACATATTTTTCAAATCAGAAAGTCACCTAAATCTACCTTCTCCATAAGCATGTATTTATTCATTATTTCATATGCTGTAGGAGCCTTAACTTTCGTCCCATATTGAGCATTGACGTCAATAACTTTTTGCAACCATGGTCCGTCTACTATGTTAGTTGGCAGCCCATGAGTCGAAACTAAGTTCGTGACTGTTCTACCATCCTTGTCCCTTGTATTCCCAAACATATCCTTAATGGTTTTCTGTTTCGGGTTTACTTCCTCCCCATTTTTTATTTTTTGGATGGATGTGGAGGCAGTCCTGAGCCTGAACTTCTACCACCAGCATCTGTATACCTCATGTTTTGTGCTGTTCGATCACCTGCCAAAGCTTGTCGTTCATGCTCACTTCTGAATGAGTCTTTCATTACTTGTCCAAATTATCTCATTCTCCTTGGATCAGCCTCCACATCACTCGGATATTTATAGTCTTCATCCGAGTTAGAGTCTACATCGTAATAATCTTGATAGCTACCAAACAGGGTCTCACAGACTGTTTCTTTTGACCTATGTTTTATTGCTTCCTTCTCTCACTTTGACGTCATTGATTCGACAATCAAATCACGAACATCATCTGGACAATCCTCACATTTTATAACATTCTTGTCATTACCAATTAAGTGATGCTTGAATCGTGTAATTCTACCATCCTTTAGCTGTTTTCCACAAAAATTGCATTTTGTCATTGGTTTGGTTCCATCCATCACTTTGGTGCAATACAACCATTCAATGTCTTATCCTTTTTGATGTTACCGCTCCCATTTCCTCCAACAACAGCCTTGCCTTTTCCAAACATACCGTTTCTGCACAGCTACACTACATTTACTTCATAATTCACAATAATTGTATAATCATATTATATCTTTGACATATCTATGCCCCTATCTAATTCAATCAAGTAAGCAAATTCTACCTTAAAGGATTGCACCTATTGGATCTAATCCAAGCCCTATTAGATCGGATTGGATTACTTTGACCCTTGAATTACTTGGCCAGGTAGATGGGTGAGACCCCCTAGGACACCCCGCACGGTGGGACACCACTAAAGGTTAACGCGGTTACCGTATGAACCCGTCTTGTCACCGGGCCCAAGTAGACAAGGTCCCAGAATGATCCAATTAAGTCTAATATGACTTAGATAATTATCAACTTAGTTGTCACATCTATTTTTTTTAGGTTTGGGTATAATCATGTTTTTTGGAAAGTCTAATATTTACGTTTAATGGTGAGTATTGGTAGGTGTTGGGCCTTTCTGCTGGAAAGCATGGGGGCTAGACTGGCTAGTATGTATTGTACTTTACAGGTAGTTGCTACTTTAGTCGTTATTGTGTATTGCTAAATTTAGAACTTGATAAACATGAAAGTTAAAAAATGGTAATGAATACTACCATAAACGAAAAAAAGGTATGAAAAAAAGGTACAAAAGCTGTTACCGAAACCTTCTGCTTGATTTTTGAAAGAATTTCTCACCACAACAACTCACTAACTCACCGCCGATCAGTAATCGATAGGCAAGAGCAGGCAACAACAAATCGTATAGTGAATTGGGATTGTGAGGCTGTGAGCTCGATCGATGTGTTTATGGCTGTGTGTGAATTGCAGCAACCGATAGTCGATATTTATAACCAAACATTTCGAATAATTTATATGATTTTTATAATTAAGTTCATCCGCCATCAATGAGTGTGACGGGAATCGTTGATTAATATTTTATGAGTTTTTTATGATTACGTCCGTCAGTCGGTGACGTACCGTGCAATTATTTGATTCAATACATTTATGATTACGTCCGCCGGTGACGTATACTGTGCGAATCGTCGATTAATATTTTATGGATCTTTTATGATTACGTCCGTCGGTGACATATATTGTGTGATTCGTCGATTAATATTATATGGGTTTTTTATGATTACGTCCGTCGGTCTGTGATGTATTATGCAGATATTTGATTCAATACATTTACGATTACATTTGTCAGTGACGTTTACTATGTGAATCGTTGATTAATATTTTATGGGTTTTTTTATGATTATGTCCATCGGTCGGTAACATACTGAGTAAATATTTGATTAGATACATTTACGATTATATCCGTCAGTGACGTTTACTGTGCAAATCGTTGATTAATATTTTATAGGTTTTTTATGATTACGTCCGTCAGTCGGTGACGTACCATGCAAATATTTGATTCGATACATTTACGACTATGTCCGTCGGTGATGTCTACTGTGTGAAGTGTTGATTAATATTTTATAGGTTTTTTATGATTACGTTCGTCGGTCGGTGACGTACTATGTAAATATTTGATTCGGTATATTTACAATTACGTCTGTTGATGACGTACTGTGTAAATCGTTGATTAATATTTTATAAGTTTTTTATCATTACATCCGTCGGTGAGTCACATACTATGCAAATGTATAAATACAACCCATTGTACAATGTACATCACTACATTGTATACTTCAATAATTGCTCAATCATGCTTCGTGTGGGTCCTGACATTTGTGCAGGTATTGACTTCTCTCTCTATGCTTTCCATAGAGTAAATGTTATTCTTTAGTCTAGAGTCTAGACTCTAAACTTTAGGATTTAGTGAGCACACTACTCATCTGTTCCCAGGATAATAGCATTTGCGTGAAACTCAAGGCAACACACCACAATTTACCCATTCTCCACCACCAGATCCACCATCGTCCACACACCTTAATTCCTACCCCATTCACATTGGCCACTACATTGTGCACATCCTGAAAACCTATTCACATTGGCTTGGCCACTACGACGTGCCACTGGGCACCGGCACTGGCACGACCTCCCGTTCCCTTCGTCCCCTTTCCCCTTCCCATCCCATCAAAAGGGTTATCATCGGAAGAAATCCTAGACGTGCGGTAGCCACCCCCTACCAAGAGACGCTTCATCGCTCCCTCGCCTCCCCAGCAGGCTCCAGGTCCACCAAGAAGGCAAGAAGCTCTGTAACGATGCAAGCTGCAGGCTGAAGCAGCGGCGTAGATGACAGTGTGGTAGTGGCACCAGTGGAGCAGACTAGCACATAGCCTGCAGGCTGCAGCAAGCATCGGCATCGGTATGTTGACCATATCGTCGGCATGCCGCCGATATGGTCGGTATGCTGGCGAAATACCTGATTTTTGACATCAAAATCCTATCGGCATGGGTGTTTTGGAAAAAAGGCTTTGCCGGTGGCATGCTGTCGGCATTTAAATCTTTGGGCCTATTAAGTGCATGTAGGAACCAAGACTAGGCAAAATGGTTTCATGGTACCCTTGTTGATGGTGCACATCATCTACAAGAGTGGACAGATCCCCCTCCAATGAGTGCATGTCTATGCATGTAAACTCAGAAACTATAAAAGCAATCTTCTGTTGAGACATTTAAGCTTAGATGGTATTTAAGATAACTAAAATATAAACCCTTAAATTGATGAATCCAACTCTTCCTATGATTTTCCATGGGCTTACCTATGCAAGAGTAAAACAAGACTGCTGTATTGAGTAGCTAATGGCTAATGTGAAACTCGTTTCATTCTTTTTAATGAGTTCTAGGTCTATTTTCAATTATATTGGGATAGCCAGTAAAGTATGGTAGATCATATTAGTGTGAAAAAGCTCATGTAGTTGACTAGTTCAATGCAAGAGAAGGCTTACCTTAAATATATAACTTAGACCATGGGAATTAACAATTTAGTTTTTAAGAGGTAATATGATTTGGTGTACTTCTCTTGCCATAAGTTTGTAGATGTTTTCGATGAACCTATGAGTCCAGTTGAAGGAGTCAAAGCATCCATTGTAAGATTTTGTCATGGATTGAAAAGTTATGACATACACTTTCTAGAAGTCCCTATAATTTTCTTTCTTTCCTTTTTTTTTTTTTTTGAGACTGGCAATTCTCTGTAATTGAGACTTTGGCTTAGCAAATTTGACCATGTTTTTTTTTGGAGTCTATACCTTAATGTTCTTTGCTGAAAGCAACAAGATTTTTACTTAATGGAGAAAGGAACTTGTTGAGAGATTGTGTATTTGGGTAAATTGGATATGAAAGATCCAATTACAAGAGAATAGTATCACATCGTGTAATGTGAAGAGTTGGAGTGTGTGGTGGCCTATAAATAGGCGTTGTACCCCCATTTGTTTCTTGAGTAGAATACATTCATATTGGCCTTATCTGGGTCTTCTCCTGTGGTTTTCTCCCCATTCTTCGTGAGTGGGGTTTTCACGTAAACCCAAGTGTTCATTCTTTGATTATGCTTTTGATATCTTGTTACATTTTTGCTTTATATATTTTATTCAACTTAATGTATAGATGTTTATTCCTCTGTCAGTACTTTGGAGATGTTTAAGGGATAGAGAAGCAATGGAACAACAATCACCAAACACAAGATTTTTGGTGAAAGCTGAAGAGGGAGGGGAGTGTCATCGGAACACAGAGGATGACGGGAAAGGTGAATGATTGTTGGTTGTGTGGCATGTCTAGAGCAGGTCGCTGTGGGGGAGTGATGCAATGAGTAGGAGGAACTAGGATGGTTGTGATGTGTGTTTTCAGTGCTGTGGTAGTGGACACCTTATAGCTGTTTGCTGGGACCTGATGGTTTGTTTACGGTGCAAAGGCGTTAGTCATCAACAGTGTCTTGTCCCTTAACTGTGAAGCCATCGATGGAGAAAGCGGGGATGGTCGAACTTGTGTCACATTGGGAGGATTCTCAATTGCTGATGGTTTGAGCACCTTGGTCATCATCTATGCAAGAGATTAGGTGATTCCTTGGCAGTGCTTTGGTGGGTGATGTCTTGGGAGGCTCTCCTTCGCTTGTTGCTATCAAGAAGGTTTTGGCAACCTTCAGCTCCCAGGAGATTAAGGTTGCTTCGCTTGACGATAGGAAGGTGTTGATACATGGTTGCTTGAAAGAAGATCGTGAGCTACTTTGATTTTGTTCCCTGGTGATTGGGGACATGCAAGTTCGATGGTGTGAGCCCTTTGATTTTGATGGTGCTTTGGACGAGTGGCCATCACCTTCGGCCACAATGGAGCTTTAATTGTTTTGCATCCTACTGGAGCACCAGACGTTGGAGATAGTCAATGCCTTGGTCTCGAGCTTCTTATCCCTCAAGTGTCTTCCAAGGATTGGACCTGAGGCTGATGACCTATGATGGGTACCGGTGGTGGTCAAAGTCTAGGGTTGTGTTAAGATCCCTCATTGGTGGTTCCTCTTGGATTGCGCACGTGGAGGTCTTTAGGGAGAAGTAGTCGTATAAGGACGCTCTGGCAGCATCTTCGGCACCGGCATATTCCTCTTCAGCAACGATAGCAGCGTCGACTGTTCCACGTTGGTTTCAGTAGATCTGGCAATTGAAGGGTCCTGCGATTCTTGGACCTCCTTCCAAAGATGGACGGGTGGTTTTCTGAAGTTGCAAGGAATTCGGTTTAGTTGTTGGTGCTTTTAAAGGGGAAGGGGGTCCAGTTGGGAGCAATGCAACGCATGAACTTTTGAATGGGCCCCATGGGACTTTTGGATCCGAATCTAGTAACCCCATGTGCCCTTTTCAAGTTCTTGGGCCATCACTTTTACAACTTAGTGATGGGCCTCCGAATAATCATTTGGGCTCTTTTTGTTCCCCCCTTCTACAAGTTGCTTCTCTGATGAAAATGGGTGATGCTCCTCCTTCGGCTAGTGATTGGGGTAGGCTTAAAGGTGGAGGTCAACTGGCAGTAGATGTGGTTGAAGTCCCTGCGACGATGGTGCCTCTCCAGATTCATGATTAAGTGCTTGTCTTGTGGTCTTGCCAGAGAATTTAGAAAAGAGTAATTTAGTATTAGTTAAATAGGTAAAAGTTTTATCTTTTTCTATTTTTGTAGTGATTTGATTTGATTAAAATTTATGTGATTGAGTTTGTTTTCAAATTTAGTTACGAGGATTAAGATTAGGGTTAGAGACTTCTCCTTTCATTCATTCTCATTCTAACAAAAATATAACTCAAGAATTCTTCAACATGTAGTCTCCTCCATGTGTTCTCCTTTGTGTGTGTGCCATCGTTGCGCCTATTTGTGCCCACAACACACACGGGTTCTTCGGTGTGCATGTAAGCCTTGCACGTGTAATCCTTGCATGCACTTGCAGGCGATCAACCTTCCTCGTGTGTAATAGCACGTTATTGCCCTCTCTCTTCCTGCATGCAATCCATGCATACGCTGCATTGCCTTTGGGCACACCAGTGCACACCACTACCCTCTTCCGTGCGTACTAGTGCGTGATTTACCTTGCCTCTGCGTGCATCCACGCGCCTTTTGCTGTGGACATACGCATCATGCATGCATCTACTACTGTTAACCAACTTTGCAGATCAAGATGTTAATTTCGGGATTGACTTCTGTTATTGTTGAGGCTAAGACTTTAGCCTCTACTACTGTTATTATGGCCGCAACCCTTATTGCTTCTCCAGACCAAGATGCTGGGACTTCTGATCCGGCATTTGGCTTCTTGGCTAAAGGTGATGATTGGTGGGAACTTTGAGTAAGGCTCTCCCACTTTTACCACTACGTGCTTGGGAATGTCTCCCAATGTATGGCCGCTACTACTGCTATAACTTTTGTATGTGTGGTCGCTACTACTGCTATAATCATCATGCGGCTGCTAATTCTGCTACGGTTTCTGTGCTTTGCTGCTACTCTGCTACAACAACTAGTACTTTATGACGACTGCTACTTTTGCTACAGTCTGCACTGTTTCTTCGACTGCTTGTATTGTAGGGAGTTTTTGTTTTGCTGTGCCTCCAAGTTGGATGTTCTACACTCCAACTTGGGGGCAGAGTATTAGAGAATTTAGGAAAGAGTATTTTGGATTAGTTAAATAGGTAAAAGTTGTTTTATCTCTTTTTATTTTTGTAGGGATTTGATTTGATTAGGATTGATGTGATTAGGTTTGTTTCCAAATTTAGTAGGATTAAGATTAGGATTGCCTTTGTAATCCCCTCTATATAAAGAGGGGTTAGAGACTTCTCTTTTCATTCCTTCTCATTGTAACAAAACTCTAGTTCAAGAATTCTCCGATAAGTCCCTTTGGGGATGTGAATGGTGATTGACAGACGATAGGAGTTGCTGTGGCTTCTAGTCCTATCAGGGATGCGAATGGTAATCAGCATCTCTCAGAGGGTTTTGGTTTACGTTGAGTCTGATGCAATGGCTGCACCAACAGATGAGCTCTTGGTTGGTGTGGAGGTTGCTGTCGTACTTGATCTTGGGGCTCAAAGGTTCACATAGGGTCAAAGGAGGGCTTTTAGTGGATCCTCCAACTGGAAGCCTCTTATTTAGAGGTGGGAACTTGTCTATAATTCTATTTATAAAACGATGAGGATTAGGAAGCAAAAGCAACATCTTGTTAATAACAAAGTGATCTATGGTAATGAGGAAGTTGAAAGCAGAGTGGCCAAGGTCATTAATGCAAAGAAATGTTTGGCCTATGATACACATGGGGTGGTATGTCTTCTCATGCTTAGGGTGTTATTGTGGAATGTTAGGGGGCTTCGTGATTCCACTCGCAGAACCATCTTGCAACACTATTTAGGAGAGTGGAGAGTGAATTTTGCTATGTTATAGGAGACACACTTGGAGTTGATTGATGGTAGGCTGTTGAGGGAGATTGGTGGTGATTTATTCAGTCAATTTGTTACTGTAGATGTTGTTGGGTGGTCTGGTGGTATTCAGCTTGCTTGGAATAGGGCAATTTTTGAGTTTTTAGATTCAATAGCAGGAAGATGGGTTGTCACTGGTGCTTTCAACCAAATTGTTGATGGTGCTTGTTTAGTTTTGTCCTCGGTCTACGAACCTTGTGATGATACTTATAGAGCGGAGTTTTGGGAGGAGCTCAGACAAGTTGCTTTTGCGGATGGAAGTTCTTAGTTCCTTGGAGGTGACTTTAATGCCACACTCTCTGTAAATGATAGGCTAGATGGGTAGATTGATAGTGCTACATGGTCTTATGTGTAGCTTGTTAAAAAGCTGGAGTTGTATAATATTCTGATTTTAGGGGCTTAGTTTAGTGGATGAACAATTTTGGTTCGAGCTTAAGGACAGATAGATTCCTTTGTTCTATGGGACTTGTGGAACGCTTCCAGATGGTGGATGTCACCGTATGACTTGGGCCTTTCTTAATCATACTCCTCTGGTCTCTGGTGCTCTAGTGAGAGAATTCTAGTCACCTTTAAGTTTTAGAAATCCTGGTTGCTTAAGCCTGGATTAAGTGATTTTGTTCAGTAGAAGTGGGAGGAAATTCCTCCTTCGTCCTTAGCTATGCGTACGTTGGTGGCCTGGATTAAAGATCTGCATGCGGCTTTAATGGTGTTTAAGGAGATCATGGACAGAAGGGATTGCACCCATACAGAGGCACTAGAGGGTGTTTCCAGGCTGGATAGGGTTAGGGAAAGTAGGTCCCTCTTGGATGTAGAGTTGAGTGAGAGACAGTTACGATCTACTGTTTAGACGGGGGATCATAAAATAGAGGTTGATTGGAGGCAAAAGTCCAGGCAGCTATGGTTAAAGGGGATGGCAACACTCGATTTTTCCACCTGTCAACTAGATTAAATGGAGGTCAAACCTAATTGCTTCCTTACGGGTTGGGGAGGACGTTGTCACTAACAAGAGATGGATTGTGGAGGCCGTTGGTGGGCATTTTCCAGACTTTACGGGGAAAAGACCACTAGGGAGATGGCAACTATCTGCGTTAGATATGACCTTGCTTGACGGTAGTATGTGTCATGAGTTGGTTAGAGATATTTCAGAGGACAAGGTGGTCTTTGGATTACGTGGGTTGAAGGTGGAAGGAGCCTCGAGATCGGATGGTTTTTAGGTTATGTTCTATTGGGAGTTTTGGGAGGTGGTGAAAGGGAATTTCATGGCAATGATCAACGAGTATTGTGTGGAGAATTGAGGTTTTGAGAAGCTTAATAGATTTTATTTTTTCTTGCTACTAAAGAAGCTAGGTGCAGAGAGGATAGATGATTATAGACCCATCGCCTTGTCTAATGTGGTCTACTTAATTGTCGCCAAGATCTTTGTTAATAGATTGCAAATTGTCCTTCCACAGCTGATTAGTCTAATGCAGTCAGCCTTCATTGGTGGTAGATCTTTGCATGAGTCTTTCATTCTTGCAGAAGAGATGGTTGCATCATGGTAGAGGTTTATGAAGAGTTGCTTTCTTTAGAAGGTGGATTTCTCAAAAGGTTATGACTCTATCAGTTGGTCATATTTGTGGGAGATACTTAGGTAGTGTCGCTTCTTAGAGGTGTGGATTCAGTGGATGAAGAGGTGTGTTATGACAACTTCTTTCTCTATGTTGATTATGGTAGGTTGTGCGACTTTCGGAGATAGCTGCAATGTGGGGTTAGACAGAGTTGTCCTCTGGCATCGCTTCTTTTTGACATTGCAGTTGACACCTTAGCAACCATGGTTGTTAAGGTGCGTGGTGGGGGCCTCTTCTCTGGTGTTACGCATTACAGAGGGATGGAGCTCTCTTGACACCTATTTTATAGTAGGTAGATGATACACTATTGTTTATTGGAGGGAAAAGCAAAGAGACCAAAAATGTTGCTGCACTTGTTGCCATCTTTGAAGAGATTTCTAGTTTGATGGTCAACCACAACAAGTCGATTTTTGTTCCCTTTCATATGACAGAGGAGGAGGTGGTGGCTTGTTTGTAGGTCCTTCATACTAATGCGGGCCATCTTCCATTTATTTATTTGGGTTTGCGTTTGAAAGGCAAACAACTTCACGCGATTAATAGTCTGTGCTGGAACGAATGAGGAAAAGGCTATGTTCCTAGAGTGGGAGGTTGTTGTCTAGAAGGGGTCATCTTATTTTGTTGAAGGCGATTCTTTCAACTATTCCAGTCTTCTTTTTGTTTGTGTTTAGGTTGCCGAAGAAGGTACTATGTACCTTAGAGAACTTGATGAAGCATTTCTTTTGGAAGGGGGATAACCAAAATGGACGTTATTTTCAGTTGGTATCTTGGGATGTCGTATGCAGTCTCAAGGAGGGCGGCCTCGGAGTTCGTGACCTTGCAAATTTTTGTGATGCGCTGATTGCGAAGTGGGTGGTTAGGTTGTTTAGGGGTGAGGATGGCTTTAGCAGCATGCATTGCTGGATGCCTATGGAACTATCCTTTTTATGGAGTGGGTGGTGATTCCTTGAGGTGCATCTGCTTTTTGGAGAGCCTTAGTGCCAATGATGTAGAGGGTGGCACCTTCTTTCCACCTAGGGTTGCGGGACGGAAGAGCTTTTTGGTTCTAGATGGATGATTGGACAGTGGTTGGGTGCTTTGTCGATTTGGTTCCTAGGCTTTTTTCACCTGTGGACGACAAGATATGTAAAGTGGTGGAGGTCTGGGATGAAGGGTCCAAATCTTGGTTGATTGTGTTGGATGCTAGCCTTTCTGAGGCTTGGGTACAAGACTTATAGCTTTTGCTTTCGATCTTGCATGATTTTCGTCCTAACTCTGCATTGAATGCTCATCCCGTCTAGACTGAGGGTCATTTTACAATCACAAAGGCCTACAATTTGTTAAGCGGTTATGAGTCACCTGCGTCTGATTTGGTTGAGGACTGCCGACTTTTCTAGCGCATGACGACCCATTTAAAGATCAAGATTTTCCTTTGGCTTCAAAGGAGGGATGGCTTGGTTACTAGAAAGCGAAGGATGGGGTGGATGGATGACCTTGATAATGCTTGCTATTTTTGTGGCTATTTCTACTTCAGTTTGGAGGGCCATGAATCTTGTTGGTGTCAATGTGGCGTCTGAGGACTCCTTATGGAGTTCCTTCAGAAATGGGATACACTCAAATATCCACGCTTGGGTGGATGCGGTAGTGGTGGTGTGGCCTATTTGGTTTTAGCCTAATGTATATATTTTTGGAGAGTGTGTGGGTTGAGAATGTTGTTGTTGAGAGAATGAGTAGTTGGGATTTAGTCCCACATTGTGTAATGTAGAGAGTTGGAGTACGTGGTGGCTTAGAAATAGGCATGTATTCCCCACTTATTCTTTGAGAAGAGCAATAATGACACTCGCCCTATTGAGGCCTTCTCTCATGGTTTTCTCATCGCTCTCCATGAGTGGGGCTTCCACGTAAATCCAAGTGTTTCTTATTGCTTTATGTTGATATCTTGTTACGTTTTCGGTGATTCATATTATTCAACTTGGTATCGAGCCAGGAGCATATGAGAGTCAAAGAAGCCAAAGGAGCACTGGGCCTTAATTACGGTAGTGCAATGTTTGGCTGTGATTACTAATGATGGCTACGACATGAGGCGTAGCAGGAAACATGCAATTGCTGGCGACCACGCGAGTGAGATTGGGCTGTGCAGTAGCCCTAAGCGACGCAAGGTAGCAAGGAGAAGGCCCATCGACTGGCCAAAGGGTTGGTTGCGACGCAAGATGGTGTTTGTGAGGAGAGCCATGACATGGTTGCACCAGTTAAGAGTGTTGTGTTCTGCCATAGAGTGGGGATTTCCGTGTACATGCTAAGGTTCCATGTCCCAGCTTGAGGGGGAGTGTTGAGAGAATGTGTAGTTGGGATTTAGTCCCACATTGTGTAATGTGGAGAGTTGGAGTGCATGGTGGCTTATAAATAGGCAGTGTACTTCCCACTTATTCTTTGAGAAGAGCAATATAAATACTTGCCTCATCGGGGCCTTCTCTCGTGGTTCTCTCCGTTCTTCGTGAGTAGGGTTTCCATGTAAATTCAAGTGTTTCTTATTACTTTGTTTTGATATCTTTTTATTATGCTTCTGTTTATTCATATTATTCAACTTGGTATTAGAGCAAGTCGACTCTTGGGAAAAATTATTTTAAGGATTTTATGATCATTTTTGTCATGTTCTTGGTGTTATTCATCTTAAGGATCATCTTCGTATTGCATTGAAGTTGAAGAAGGTGGAGCATGCAATGCGCCTCCATGCATAGTTTAGCGTGTGGACGAAGAAGTGGAGAGATCTACGTGCGAGATCTCGCGAGATCACTGATGAAGGCGACGCTAAGATTGGAGCTGCTGTTAGTGGTGATCGGCTGCAGCAAGAATCGAGGTTACGAGATCTTTGTATCTGTTATAAGGGAGCCACATGAAGCTATGATGAAGAGGCTGAAGGTGTAGCGATCGAAGAAGACAAAGGAGAACCTGTTAGGCGTTGATCGAGCGTTGTCGACGCTTGAGAAGTTGGGTGACTCTACTATGCTGTTGTTGGAGCGAGGAGCAATTTGTAGTGAAAAGGCGGCGGTAGCGATTGCGAGAGTAGCAGGTGACAAAGCCTCGTAGATCTTGGCAATCTCATGTGGTTGAGATTACGATGAAGATTTTGTGTGACAGAGATCTTGTGCAGCGAAAGTCATGGCTAAGTTCTCGGCTATAGTCTCAGGTGAGATTGCAAGTCAGAAGGAGGACAAGATCAGGCATTTGTTTGAGATGGCCGCGGGTCCATTCGAGCCCTAAGAAGAGGTTTTTTGTTTTTACATATCTAGTGCTCAAACTTTCCTTGTATGTCATTTTTTGTTATTTGGTAGCTCTACAAAAGAAAAAGAGGAAGAAAAAAAAAGAAAAAAGAAAAATATACATATACAAAAAAGATCATAAAAGAAAAAAAAAGAAAAAAAAAGGAGAAAGAACAAGAAAAAAAAGGAAAAAATGATGAATTTTAAGAGAAGAGGGGAAGAAGCTCTTCTCTAGTCTTATTCTATCTTCTTTGTTTATTTCTTCTTCCACACGAGTATGGGAGAAAGGGGGTATGTGTGAGTCTATTGTTGAGATCTCATATGAGTCTCATTGTTTGAAGTCCCTACCATTGATTTAAATGCCGTCGGCAAGGGCATTTCCGAGCAACGGTCGTGCCGACATGAAGAAAGCGTCCATTTACAGGGATTTCGTCGGCATGTCGTCGGCATGGTCGGCATGCTGGCGAAATTGGTGCTCATGTCTAGGTTGCTATTGGTTTTTTTAATTACTTTTGCTATTTTTGTTGGTATGCATCGGCATGCCCACAGCATGCCCACGGCATGCTCATCGGCATGCCAATCGAAAAACGGGCATTTCCACGGCATGCCCACGAAATGCACACTTGGAATTTATCGGCACGGCATCGAAATCGGCATTTCGAACCTTGGTCCCTACATGAGAGAAGTTCTTTATTTGTTGTTGTTGGCTCCTAGGTGAGAGGACCATTATGTCGATCTTCAGAAGAGAGATCGATTTCAAGTTTCCATGTAGGAGATGCCTAGTTTTGAGGGCTACAGAGGAGAGGCTTACGCTTGAGATCTCCAATGGGAAGGCACCAACACCAATAAAACCTCCAGAGGAGAGGTCCATGTCAGAGCCAACTACAACAGTTTGTCCAGCAGACTCTAACCCTTGCTGATGTGTCATCATTAGCATACCTGCTTACAAGCAAGAATGAGGATGCAGCTGACGTCATTTGCCTGGGGAGAGCCATGACATGGTTGCACCCATTGACAATGTTATGTTTTGCTATAGAGTGGGGATTTCTGTGTACAAGCTGAGCATTCCTTGCTCTAGCTTGAGGGGGAGTGTTGAGAGAATGTGTAGTTGGGATTTAGTCTCACATTGCGTAATGTGGATAGTTGGAGTGCGTGGTGGCCTATAAATAGGCAGTGTGCTCCTCACTTATTCTTTGAGAGGAACAATATAGATACTTGCCCTATTAGGGCCTTTTCCCGTTTTCTCCCTACTCTTAGTGAGTGAGGTTTCCACATAAATCCAAGTGTTTCTTATTGTATTGTTTTGATATCTTGTTACGTTTCCATTGATTCATATTATTCAACTAATGTTAATGGGGCTCGGGACTTGTCTAATTTATGAATGTAGTATCTATAATTTTTTTAATGATTAATATATTTGGATAACTACCGACCTTCGGTGGTTGTCCTTCCTTTTAAAAACAAGGTTTTACTTAATGCATCCATTTTAGATTCCCTTGCAAATTGGTAAGAGAAAGGCATCTTGGTGTCTTTGCATGCCATATTTGAATTTTCACAAAGACTGATGAGATTAGGTTTATTTCTTACTCTTGTTATCTTGCTCTTTGCTATTTACTTGTTCTATAAGGGCCCTCTACTAATCCATTGTAGGAGACTAGTATGTTGGGAGCAAAATTGGCACATATCCTTATGGATCTAAAGGTTCATCTTTATGATGACAATGCGGTGCCACTTGGTGCTCACTTGGTTAGGACTTTTATGAAAAAAGCTTCTATAGTTAGCCATAACACATCCTAACATCTCATTAGTAGTTGGGAAGTTAAGTTGATTCATGCATCAGTCGACTAATGTACATTAGGATGCAACTATAATGGTACTTAGGTACCTGAAATCATCGTTAAGGAAGGGTCTTTTGTTCATAAAAGGCACTTCATTTGACATTGTTGCCTAGACTGATGTAGATTATGCTGTGTTCTGAGGATAGGAAGTTAGCTATAGGCTTTTGCATGTATGTTGTTAGGAATCTTGTGACCTAGAAGGGCAAGAAATAGGGAGTTGTCTTGGGATCAAGTGTTGAGTTTAAGTATCATATCATGGCTTAGACAACGGCAGGGATGATGTGGATACGATCTATGTTATGTGATTTACACATTCCTATTGACTCCTCGATAGAGATGTGATGTGATAATAAGGCTGCTTCATACATTGCAAAGAATTGTATGGTTCAAGAAAGGACAAGGAATGTAGAGGTGGATTGTCATTACATGAAAGAGATCTAATCCAAAAGGGTCTCATCCAAACCTCTCTTCCCAAGATCAAACGATAAATGCCTTCCCAAAGCACTTTCCAAGTCTTTGTTTGATATATGTTCTAAGATAAGCATGAAAAACATCTATCCTCCAGCTTGAGGGAAAGTGTTGAGATTACGCTTATTTCTTGCTTTTGTTATTTTTGTCTTTATTATTTACTTGTTCTACAAGGGCCCTCTTATATTTTTCCTGATCCTCCATATAGTGAGGATTAGGATTTCCAATGAAGAGTAGAATAACCATTTCTTCCAACCAACACAAAATGGTTCTTAAATATTTAATTGAAAATTGACCACTCTCATGTCCAATCTTACAGACAGTCAATGCACTTTGTTCCACATGCTTGATATTACCTTTACTAACTTTATTCTTCTACATGGATGGAGCATGAGGTGTCTGTGTCATAAAATAATTTGTCTTTTTTAGAGCTAGTGGAACATCAGCTTCTCTTTTTCTGTTTTTTGTTGTTGAAGAAGGATTCTCTTTTTCATTTGTATATGTAATAATCTTGTTACTTTTTTTTTCATAAGCTATTATCTTCTCAGTATTGAATCTCAACTTCTTTTTCTGCGTAGATGCTTCAGCATACAGTAATGATGAAAGTGAGGTATTTTCTCTTTATGTATCGAGTTATTGATTTTAACAAATATTTTCTCAATCTTTTGTTTTCACCCAAAGTTATTGTTATTTTACCTCTTTCTTGCAGTCTTTGGAGGCCAAGGCACAGAAAGCTCTTGAATGCCCTTGTGTTGCTGAGTTGAGAAACGGTCCTTGTGGAGCCCAGTTTACAGAAGCTTTTTTATGTTTCATAAAAAGCATAGAAGAAGAGAAGGTAGCTTTGTGAATACATTATAAATTATATTAAAGTGTTGAGACTTTATTAAATGGAAGATGGATTAATCACTCGATCAAATCACTTAAAAAAAAATCAATTGAATTACATGAAGATGGCTGCACAAGCCTTGGAATTGAAGTCATGCCTGATATAAATTATGATCTGAATCTTTAACAAATTATTTTGCATGTTAACTAGAAAAATCTGTTTTATCCTTTGAACAAACTCAAGTTAGACTTTTCAAGGCTTCCTTGACTTCAAAGTGACTTGCAACAGTGGTTGCAAAAACTGACAATAGTGTGGCCCAGCTTCCAAGAACTGCTAATGAAACTGGCCTCTTTTTTGTTTGAGGGATTTCCAGTATACATTGTGATTGTTAGAGTTGGAAATAAGCCATGTGGCAGTCTATGGTGAGTCACGTGTAGGGCCCATATTGGGTGTGTGAACATGTGTGCGTGTGTGCATTAGGTCTAGAATTTGGTGTTTCTAAGTTTGTTTTGTGCCACATATGGTAACTTATTTTAGTGATTGATTGAGTCCAAATTTATGATTTGAGTAATTTTAGGAGTAGTCAAGTGGTTGAGTTTGTTTAGAAAATAGGATTTGCAATTCCTAAATTAGTTAAGATTGTGATTGGATTTGTGATTGGATTTGGTTTTCTTTAAATAGGATTGTGAAGATTTGAGATGCGTGGAGCCCTTCTCCTTCAATGTTGGTGCGCATGGAGAGAGGAGGAAGAGAGAGAGAGGAGGGAGTTCTTGAAGTAGGAAATATTATTAATGGAACTCAAAGAAAAACAAGTGGGTTTTGGTCTCTATTTAAAGAGAATCAAATCCTAACTAATTTAGGAATTGTAAATCCTATTTCCTAAATAAACTCAATCACTTGACTACTAAATTGCTCAATCTTAAATTTGGACTCAATCAATCACTAAAATAAGTTGCCATATATGGCACAAAAGAAACTTGGAAACATCAAATCCTAAACCTAACACAAACACGCACACATGGTCATACGCCCAACATGGGCCCTACACGTGACTCACCATTGACTGCCACATGACTTATTTCCAACTCTAATATGCCCCCTCAAGTTGAACTCTAAGAGGGTGAAGACTTGCATGATGTAGAAACTATGAGGTTAGTTGCCCCACTAATGGAATTCATAATCCGCATCCGTATATGCTCTTGGATCTTCATTGAATACATCTTCTGGAGCAAATGCGGGACCTTTTACAACCTCAATAGTTGTTGCTTCTTTGGCAACCTCGAAAGTCATTGCTACGGCTATAGTCGTCTTCTTTTCTTCTTTGAGGTACACTTGGAGCTTGTCTAAATCCACGGATGTAAATGAGGCCATGTAATTCTCTCTCTCCCACTTCTTTGCCTTGGTTCCCTTGCGACTTTTAGGTGCACTCTCTAGGATAACATGGAGTTTGTAGATGATTTGGGCCTCTACGTCAGCTATAATTGCAACTTGAGTGATCTCTGTACCTTTTGTTGTACGTCTAGGAGTCAAGTGCTATAGCTTGGCATTCCCTGGTATGTGAGAGGTTCACGCATCCCCTAAATTTCAACTTTGATGTCTCTGTGCCCTTCTTGAATGCGCTAGAGCCAAGGTCCTCTGCTTGGCTTTCCCGAGTGCATGAGAGGTTCACGTACCTCGAACACAAACTTTGGGTTAGCGCTTGACCTTCAACTAGGCTCAACGTGTCACGTGTGGAGAGAGATCTTCTCTCCTCCACACACATGAATCAATGGGCCAGGAGGACCTGCTCTAATTCCATGTGAAGATTTGAGATGTGTGGATGAGCCCTTCTCCTTCAATGTTGGTGCGCATGGAGAGCGAGAGAGAGAGATAGGCTAGCGGTGTGGAAGAGAGAGAGAGGCCGACAACGTGTAAGAGAGAGGGGTGAGTTCTTGAAACAGGAAATATTATTAATGGAATTGAAAGAAAAATAGGCAAGTTTTGGTCTCTATTCAAAGAGAACCAAATCCAATCACAATGCTAACTAATTTAGGAATTGAAAATCGTATTTCCTAAACAAACTCAATCACTTAAATACTAAAATTACTCAATCCTAAATTTGGACTCGATCAATCACTAAAATAAGTTGTCACATGTGGCATAAAATAAACTTGGAAACACCAAATCCTAAACCTAACGCACACACGCACACATGTTCACATGCCCAACATGGGCCCTATATGTGACTCACCATTGACTGTCATGTGGCACTATCACATGGCTTATTTCTAACTTCAACATGCCTTCTCAAGTCAAACCCGAAGAGGGTGAAAACTTGCATGATGTAGAAATTGTGAGGCTAGTCGTCCCACCAATGGAATTCATAATCCACATCTATGTATGCTCCTGGATCTTCATTGAACACATCTTTTACCTCAATAGTCGATGCTTGCTTGGCAACTCAAAAGTCGTTGCTATGGCTGCAATCATTTTCTTTTCTTTTTTGAGTAACGCCCAGAGCTTCTCTAAATCTGTGGATGTAAATGAGGCCATGCAAGTTGCCCTCTCCCACTTCTTTTCCTTGGTTCTCTTGTGATTTTTAGGTGTGCTCTCTAGGATAACATGGAGTTTGTAGATGATTTAGGCCTCTGCATCAACCATAACTGTAACTTAAGTGGTCTCTATGCCTTTTCTTGTACGTCTAGGAATTAAGTGCTGTAGCTTGGCTTTCCTAGGTGCGTGAGAGGTTTACGCGCCTCTAACACGAACTTTGGCTTGGTGCTCGACCTTCAACTAGATTCAACGTGTCACGCGTGGAGAGAGATCTCCTTCTCTTCTCCACATGCATGAATCAATGGGCTAGGAGGACTCGCTCTGATACCATATAAAGATTTGGGATGCATGGAGGAGCCCTTCTCCTTCAATGTTGGCGCGTGTGGAGAGAGAGAGAGGCCAGCAGCATGGAAGAGAGACAGAGACACTAGCGACGTGGAAGAGAGAGAGAGAGGAGGGAGTTCTTGAAATAGGAAATATTATTAATGGAACTCAAAGAAAAACAAATTTGTTTTAGTCTCTATTTATAGAGAACAAATCCAATCACAATCCTAACTAATTTAGGAATTGCAAATCTTATTTCCTAAATAAACTCAATCACTTGATTATACCTAAAATTACTCAATCCTAAATTTGGACTCAATCAATCACTAAAATTAGTTACCACATGTGGCATAAAATAAACTTGGAAGCACCAAATCCTAAACCTAACTCACACGCACACATGTTCACATGGCCAACATGGGCCCTACACATGACTCACCATTGACTGCCACGTGGCACTGTCACATAACAGTGATTATATATGACTTTCTGGTCCAATTTCTAGGCTGTTGTATTGAACAGGTTTTTGCAAATATAGCAAGTGCACTGCCAGTATGCATCATGTGATAAGTAATAGATGCATTTACATTAATGTGGTTTTTATTTGGGCATTTCTGTTAATTTCATGTTTACTTGGACAAATACATAAAGAAAAGCCTAATATTGTTATAACAAACCTTTTTGTTTCTTGACAGTAAATTCTTATCTGTTTTCAGGGTTCGGATTGTGTGAATCCATTTATTGCCCTGCAAGATTGCATCAAAGAAAATAAAGATGTGTTTGTCAAGGATATTTTGGAGGATGAGGATGATGATAATGTGGAGCAAGAATCTCAAGAGTTTAAGATAATACCTCCAATATGGGCCAAGGAGACTAGATCAAATTTATAGGGAATTTATTGGGACCTCCTGGTTCATGAAAATAGAGTGGGTATAGATCTCTTTTACCTCCATTATTTTGACAGATTTACAATTCACATACCCCATAATTTTTACTATTTGTGGGTAGAATCATGAATCAAATAAATGTGGGCATCAATTCATCAGTCGTACCTTTCTATTGAGTGTGAAATGAAAGGAAACCAATTCCCTTCTAACCAAGAAGTTTCCATTACTTTCCAGGACTTTGCGGTTTTTTCCTCACTTTCCCTGGTTTCCATCATTTTTCCCCTTATTTAAAAGCCACTTTCCCTACCACCAGGGCTACAATTTGGGGGGAAACAAAATTAAACCTCATTTCCTTCTTTCTCCTGTTGTAAGTGCAAACACAAAATATGTTTGTCAAAGATAGTTTAGATTTCTTCAGTTTCTGTTGAAATAAATAAACAAAATATATTGTAGAAAAATATCCAAGCGTTACAATGGAAGACTTGGATTTACATGGAAATCTCTCTCACAATGAAAGGGGAGAAAATCATGGGACAAGCGCCTCTTTGGGCATGATCCTGTAATATTTTTTTTCAAAGACAAATGGGGGTACAAGGCCTTTATAAAGGCTACCATACACCTCTCTAGTTCCCACTTTCACTATGTGGGACTAACAACATATAATTGTATCTCTACATTATCCAATTACCCAACAACAAACATTCATCTCTCTCGATACTCCTCCTTAAGTTGGAGCATGAAATGTTCAGCTTGTACAACATAATTCCCCACTCTTAACACAACTCTCAACTGGTGCAACTGGGTCATGGCTCTTTATGGTGAACGGTGATAGTTCCATTCTCATTCTTACTCGTAGGTGGGTATGCTGATGACGACACATCAACATCAGTTGGAGTTTGATAGATGAACTACTGAAGTTGGCTTTGATTGGTCTTTCACAGAGACCACAAATAGTGACATTGCCTTCCCCATTGGAGATCTTAGAATTGGGTCTCTCCCTTATAAAGCTTGAGACTGGCCTCTCCCATACAAAATTCTTTGTAGTAGACTCCTCTTACATAGGGACTAGGAATATACTCCTCTCATATAGGGAGCAATATTGAGCCCTCTCATGTGGGATCTCGAAGAATGAATCTCCCTCGTATGGGGTTCACAATAGGCTCTCATACATGCTTGACACTCCCCCTTTCTCCCATACTAATATGAGAGAAGAAACTGCACATAGAAGAACACGGCAAATAGAGAAGAGCTTCCCCCTCTCTTATCTTCCACTTCATTTGATGTTTTTTCCCTTCTATTTCTTTACCTATTTTTCTCTCATCTTTCTCTCTTTTTTTTTTTTTTAAATCTTTCCCCCTTTTTTTATCTTCCCCCTTTTATCTTCTTTTTTTTTCCCTTTTTTTTTAATTTCTCTATTTTGTTTTTTGTAAAGCTAACAAGCAAAAACCAACATAAAAGAAGGCAAAGGCTATAAATGCAAAATGCCCACTTGTCGTCCTCCTAAAGTTAGGGTTTGAAGAACCCAAACACATTGCCAAATCAAATCGAGAAGGTTTGCCATCCTTACGATCTCTCACGAGATCTTCACCACGCCAGATCTTTGTCGCAATATCAACAATGCAACATCTTTGTGCATCGATCTTATGTAAGGGATCACTGCTGCCTTCTCCTTCGTGGTTGGCAATAGATGCTTTCCCATCTCCCACAAGATCTTCGTGTGAGTAGCAATAGAGGGAGGAAGTGATGAAGGGGAGGCAAGAGCGGTAGGATCCTTGGCTACAAGAGGTCAAGGTTGATTTTAGGTGGTTGAAACATCAACGCAACGGAGTCATGGAAGGGCTTGTGGTGGCTGGATTTGGTGGGGCGATGCTGGATCAGGCCTATCGGTGGTTGGAGGTGCTGCTGATGTTGTTGCTATTGCTTGCGGTCTTTTGACCTACGCTAGTTCAGCTTGACATGAATGAAATAGTCACTTTAGGATCTCTTAGGCTTCTCGACCGTCTCCTTGTTGATCTTCTTTGAGAGCAGTTGCACCTTCATGGCCGCTCTTCCTTCAAGAAGAAGCTTTGTAATATCGGTAATGGTGGTGGAGACAAGCGATGTCGTCTTCATTGATATGGAAGAAGCACCCTTGCAAATTTGTCAATCTTCATCATTCTCCTCCAGGAATCTTCGTTGGGTGTTATTGGATCCCCACGATTTCATCGATGGCAAAATTCTTGCTAAGCAGTGGTGATGCGATCAACACCTTCCCATTGTCATTGATCTCGAGAAGCATGTTCTCGATTAAAAAACCATCATAAATAAAATCCGTAGTGATAATACTAATACCTAGAATTGAATGCACAGACAAAGAGGAATCAAACATAAACAATGATAAAATCCAAAATCAACTTGCTCTGATACCATGTTGAAATAAATAAGCAGAATAAATCGAACAAAAATATCAAAGCATCATAATGGAACACTTGGGTTTACATGGAAACCCCTCTCATGAGGGGAGAAAACTACGGGCGTGATCTTGTAATATTTGTTCTTAAAGATAAATGAGGGATACAAGGGCCTTTATATAGGGCTACCACGCACCTCTCTAGTTCCCACTTCCAGTATGTTGGAGTCAACAATATGTAATTAAATCTCCACATTATCCAATTACCTAACAACAAACATTCGTCTTTCTCAACAGTTTCATTTTTTTAACTTTCCCTTTGACCCCGCAAATTATTTTTCTTCCAGTGACAAACACTCCACAAAATGCTTTCCAGATGCTATTTCTTGATAGCCATGATCAATGCTGAGATTTTTGTGAAGAATGAAGCGACATGGACTGCCACGTGGACTGTTCGCGTGGCACCACAGCTCACCAGAATAAAAGGCTGGTGGCCTTAGTTTTGGTGTTATCTTGTCGCCCAAGCCAAGAGTTATTTCAAGTTTAAATTAGATAAGTTGTTTGAGATTTGATTGAGTTGTTCCTATTTTAGGCTAATTAATTTTTCCTTTTTTAGTTGATTGTAGTAGGAAAGTCTCTCTATTTATGGAGAGGAAGTCTTGGTTATTCCCTTGAGTTGAGTAATAATATTTCCCATCTTTCTACAACTCTTCTCTCCAAACGTGCCCTCTCTCTCTATCTCCCTCCACACTCAATGCGTGGGATTTACGACGTACCAAGGCCATCACGCTTCCGCAAATTTTCACATGGTATTAGAGTAGGCTTTCCTGGCCGGGTAAGACTCTACGCATGGATTGGAGAAGATCTCCATCAACTTCACTTTCTTTTGGTGACCATATACATGCTTGGAGTAACCGAGTGCCTTATAGTGGATCGTGTGGTGTAGTAGCAACGACATCGACTCAAATTGAGGGGGCGCATAGAACCCTCTAGCAGGAAACACGAATATCAAGTGTTTGATTCTCAGGTGTAGAAAAGAGGCATAGAGACCGCTCTCAATCTTCTAGAATGAAGCGATGGTAGATTCGGAGATCCATGCTACTTGAGAAGGCGCTTGAGATGAAAGATGCGGTTAAGAAGAAAAAATGAGAGGAGAATTATTTGGTCAAAGTCTTCACCCTCTTCGACCTCAACTTGAGGGGGAGTGTGAAGAATGAAGCCACGTGGACTGCCACGTGGCATAGTTGCCACGTGGATTGCCACGTGGCATAGTTGCCACGTGAATAGTCCACGTGGCCTCATAGTTCATGATAATAAAAGGTCGGTGGCCTTGGTTTTGGTGTTGTCTTGTTGCCCAAGTCAAGAGTTATTTGTTGCAGTTTAAATTAATCAACTTGTTTGCCTTTTGATTGAGTTGTTTCTATTTTAGGCTAATTAGTTTTTCTTTTTTTAGTTGATTGTAGTAGGAAAGGCTCTCCATTTATATAGAGGAAGTCTTGGTTATTCCCTTGAGTTGAGAAATAATATTTTCCATCTTTCTTTAACTCCTCTCTCCTCCAAACGTGCTCTTTCTCTCTATCGCCCTCCATCCTCAACGCGTGGGATCTACCATGTGCTAAGGCAATCACGCTTCCATGAATCTTTATAATTTTCATTTTTATTTTCTTCCATTTGGACTTTCGTCCATATACAGGATCATTCCTACCATAGTTTTTCCATTGGATTTTCTGTATTTCTCCTCTATTCCTCTATAAATAGAGAAGGATGGCTATGACATAATTTAATCAAATACCATCTTTCAACAATGGATTTTCCATGGCGGAGATGGAAGGCTGGTGGTGCCAATAGTCTAGTAGGGCATGAAGGGAGGCAGAATGGATGAAATAGGGGTGGTGGGATGAAGGCCGGGAAGGTAGAAGGGAGATGCAGTGGCAGTGAATGGAGGTAGTCAAGGACTTGGGTGAAAACTGGTTTTGGGGCAAGGTATGGCAACAATAGAGTTCAAAACAAGGATGTATCCCTATGAGCATAAGTATGCGGCAGGACCATTGTACACTCAATTGCTCAGCACCTGATATTACATTAGTAATTGTTACAGAAAAAGTATGAATGTAAACACATCAATTATAGGGATGATAATTTCAATTTTTTTCTAAAAAAGGTTAGCCTATGTAATATTACCCCTCCGCCTCATTTAATTGTTGGTTAGTCTCCCAAGTTCTCCCACTGGAGGGGGTTGTTCTCTTTGGTACCAATAGTCATGTAGGGAAATAAAGTTAAAGTTTGTGGTTTCCAATACTGTACTCTCCACAACTTTTTCGGATTCAAATTTAAAAATTTTGATAATCACTTCCACTGTGAAACTAACTATCACATCCATCTCATCACCTATCCCTGTATACAATGAGATACCTTAACCCTACTTATCCCTGTTAACTGACTTATCCCGATTATAACTTATTTCACTGCCAATCACAGCCCTAGTTAAAGGTAAAGATTTTCGAAAATAAATGACCAAGTTGTGTTCCTCCATTGTTGCTCTTAGGAAGACCTCTCTGTTTTGTTGATAGTGTCATATGTATATTCCTTCTCCTCAATCAAAAATCTAATTTTATAGAACTGACAAAGTGATTGGCAGACTAACCATGTAAGCTAAAACATGCTTTTGAACTCAGGTGCATTGATGAATTGTATTCAAGTTTCAAAATATCAATTTTGAAAAGAATAAACTATTTTGAAATTTAAGGACTGACTTGGAGTCTAACTGAAAGCCCGCCTGGGCAATTCAGTGAAGTTAGTATTGACGTACTAGCATGTTCATTTTAGTTACTAACTTACTGTTCGTTGGAGCTGTAGGGGTACCATCTTTTAGCCAACATTCTAGTTGTGAAGTGTTAAATCTGACATCCTTTCCATATATTGTGATGGATGTGAGAACTAACTCAGTTTTTTATTCCCACTCCTTCATGCAAAGAGGATGGGCTTGCCAATGACAGTTTTCTGAATTTTTTCTTTGCAATACAAGGTTTGACCAATAAATGGGTTTGTGGTACATGAATACTGGGGGTACATGTGATAACAATATTGTTAACTAAGTTTTTTAATTGCACAAAACTTCATTGGATGTCTGAATCTCCAAGAAAGAAGTTGTCCAATTATCAGTTCACCGCATTTTGCAAGCTCTAAAGCTAAAAATGGTATAACATCTAAGTGGTTGCAGCTAAAAACCAGTGCCATATTGCATATATCTTCAGCCAATGGAGCCTTAACAGAATATGCAGAGGCTTTAACTAGAAAGCCATTAAGCAATAAACGAACACCAGCCACTATATAACCGGAGTTGTAACCAGCACAAGAAGAGAGAAGATATTTGCAGTTGCATCGTTTTGGGTGTAAGTGCAGTCCCATTATCTTTAATCTACTGCACAATGTTCTGATCAAACAGATACTTCTTTACTTTATATTTATAGTAATTCCTCCTTATCTTAGTATTCATTTGGCTTAGCAGATATAATGCAATGGAGTGCAGGGCATCTCAGTACTCATTTTGCTTAGAGTACAGGGTATTAAGTGGATGATGCTGTAATTCCCTTGAGTTGGTGACATCTTGAGCCAAATCTAGGATGGAGATACAATTTTGATCAGCATTAATTCCATAGCTAAAACAGATTGAACAATGCAAGTAGGGGCAATCTGCTTTAGCCAGAATCAGTGGTCCCATTAGAGTGGTCTGAGATGTAGATTTGGATGCAAGAGAGGTCACTTTGTAAGAGTCAAAATGGACATGGATATTGAACAAGAATTGCAGGAGGTCCATACAACTGCCACAAATGGAGCCAAACTCATCTTCCCATTAAATATGAGAGGCTTCTGAGATTTTGTATTGCTGCGGTTTAGACAGAGTCTTTGCTTTGTGGATTGGAATCTAGATCATCCAAAAGTAGAAGTGGTACATCTACCAGCCATCAGTGAAGATCATAGCCTGATGATGAAATATTTTGGTACTGGTGATCCAAAGCATAGATAGATATATGAGGGAGATCGAAATATAAAATTCTGTCACGTATTTGCCATGAAAAGAAAGGGGAAGAATAGAATTAAATGGCTCCAATTAGCACAAGGGTGGATTGTCAATACACTGAAGGATATTGAGCTTTACTTTGTCAACTACTTTTAACTAGACCACAATATTCCTCATTTTATCCATGCAGATAGTCAGCTGAATGAAGCAGAGATGACATGGCAAGCTCAATCCCATTGGAAGAAGAGTTCAAAACAAAACAAGTTGCAAAAGCCTATGTTCAGATGGTTTGCCCTAGGCTCTTCCCCCTGAGTGATAGTCTCATTGTATTGAAGTCAAATAGACCACAAAACTGCACTAATCTTGACCCAAGAATCTACATTTGTCCTAACACCATTTCTAAAGGAGTTCTAGAAATCCTCTAAAGACGCCAATGAAACATCTCCTATCTATAGCTACTTCGAAACTTGTTTTGCAAAATCACAATCCAGGAACTTATGACTAGCATCTTTACAAATCGTGTCCTCTCCTGTTGCCCATCGACTCCTACATACCTCACTAACCAGCCTTTCCTTTTTGAGCAGCCAAAGCAAGAGCATAATTTTTAATGGGACTTTTAACTTGCAGAAGAATTTGCAATCAACTCGCATATCATCAGTAACGTTGGTTAGCTCCCCACATGGCAAAGCATGTGCCTTCTTCCTAGAGAAGGAAACTGCACTCCAATCCAAGGAATCACGGATGGCCATTGATGGTTATAAGTCCTGAAGTAAAGAGAGAAATCACTGCAAGTTGTGCACCCTTGCATCAGAAAGGCCACCATCAATATGAGGTTCCCGAGAACCAAAAGAGTCATCCCAAGTCTTTGCCCTTGACTGAAGTTTGTCCACAGTGAGAGCATACAACGTAGGTAGCATGACATCACAACCTCCACTCTCCATCTAATCATCCTCTCAAAATTTGAAGGTCTGCCTATTCCCTAGAACCAAGTGCAAGAAGGAGACCTTATGCAGCATTGAAACCAAACTAATCCAAAAAACCGATGTTCCCCATCTCACCACCACCCTTTGCCTCAAGTTGAAGAAGCAGTTGATGCCACATATTGTCACCATTTGTAAGAAGCTTAACTATGCACTTTGAAAGCAAAGCATCGACATATAAGTGTCAAGACTAAGGACACCCAGACTACCCTCCTTCTTAGGCCTACAAACCTCATCTCATGAGACCAGTTGTAAGAATCCTCCAAGATGGTTAAGGCCCTTCCAAAAGAATCTCTTCCTCATAACCTCATGCTTCTGTAGAACCTTCTTCAGTTGCTTCAAAATAGAAAGGTAAAAAGCTAGTATGGCAGAGAGAACAACTTTCTTGAGAACAAACCTACTCCCTTTGGAAGGTTAGTAGTAGATAAATTAACGACAAAGTTATTGTTGCCAATGATATTATTCATTCAATAGAGACAATAGAAAGGAAGAGAGGATCTATGGCCTTCAAGCTTGACATGGAAAAGTCATTTGATAGGTTAGAGTAGTTCATAGTGTCTTGCCTCCACCAAGTCAACGTAACCCATTCCTTAATCAATCTCATTTATTCATGTATTTCCACATCGACATTTAGAGTCGTAGTGAATGGAGATCCTAAACACACTATTCACCCCTTATGTGGTGTAAGGCATGGATGCCCTATGTATCTTCACTTGTTTCTTTTATGCACTAAATTATTATCCTTCCTCCTCAAGCATGCCTTGCAAAAATCCACGATAGCTTATAAAATCACCAAATCCCCCCCAATAGTTGCTTGATGTATGCTGATGATACAGTACTTTTTGGCTAGGTCTTGATGCAAGAAGTCGAGTCCTTGAAGAAGCTGAGGCGGATTATAGAGGCATAGGGTTTAGGGCACTTGGTGATCATTTTCATGATTTTATAAGGAGGCGTCCTCCTGGGAGATGGCAGTTGTCGATGTCGGATATGACTTTGTTGAATGACGGTATGAGTGTTGGGTTAGTTAGAGACATCTCTGAAGAGGAGGTGATGTCAGCATTGTGTGGCCTGAAGGAGAAGGGGGCACTGGGACTCGATGGCTTTCTAGTTCTGTTTTACTAGGAGTTTTGGGAAGTGGTGAAAGTGGCTTTGATGGCAATGGTGAGAGAATTTTGGAAGGAGGATAGGGGGTTTAAAAGGCTTAACAAATTTAATTTCTTCCTGCTCTTGAAGAGGCTTGGTGTAGTGGTGATAAATGATTATTGACCCATTGCCTTATCTAATGTGGCGTATTTGATATCGCCAAAGTCCTTGCAAGTAGATTGCATGCTGTCCTTGCAGTCTGTTTTTATTAGTGGTAGATTGCTTTAGGAGTTGTTCCTCATGGCGGAAGAGATGGTTGCATCTTGGGGGAGGTCTAAGAGGAAGTTTCTTATGAATGGTGGACTTCTCGAAGGCATACGACTTTGTTAGCTAGCCATATATGTTGGAGATTCTCAGACAACATTGCTTCACAGAGGTGTGGATTTAGATGAAGATGTGTGTTATGACAACCTCCTTCTTTATGCTAATTAGTGGCAAGTTGGGGGTTGTTTGGATGCAATAGTAGTGCTAAGTAAGACAGGGTCGTCCTTTGGGGCCACTTCTCTTTAACATTGCAGTGGACACTTTGGCGGTGTTGGCTATTAAGGCATGTTGTGGGGTCTCTTCTTCGGTTTCACATTGCAGAGGGACAAAGCTTTGTTGATGACTATTTTGCAATATGCAAATGACACTATTTTTTGTTGAAAGAGGGAGCAGAGAGGCGGAGAATGTAGTTGCATTGGTTGCCATTTTTGGAGAGATGTCTGGGTTGGTGGTCAATCATGCAAAGTCGGCCTTTGTTGCTTTCTATTTATTAGAGAGTAAGGTGGCGACTTGCTTGTGGGCTCTCTGCACTGAGAGGGGTCATCTTCTGCTTGTTTATAGGCCTCCCTTTGAAGGGAAAACAACTTCACGGGATTGGTTGCCTCTAGTGGACTGATTGAGGAAGAGGTTGTCCCCCTCGAGTGGGAGATTATTGTCTAGAGGGTGTCGTCTTGTTTTGTTGAAGGTTGTTCTCTTAGCTATCCCAGTGTTCCTTTTGTCTGTGTTCAAGTTGCCAAAGATGGTGCTGCGTACGCTGGAGAATATAAGGAAGTGATTTTTTTGGAAGGGTGCCAGTTATAATGGCTGTTTCTACCAGCTTGTTCCTTGGGACGTTGCATATAATCTTAAGGAGGATGGACTTGGTGTTTGTAGCCTTGTCGATTTTGGGAATGCACTGCTTACGAAGTGGGTGGTAAAACTATTTGGTGGTGAAGATAATATACGTGGCATCATGTCTTACTGGATGCTTATGGCAACATGCTGTTTATGATGGAGAGGGTGGTGGTTCCTTGTGGTGCATTTGCTTTTTGGAAGGCTTTGGTCTTGGTAATGTAGAGGGTGGCACCTTTTTTCCACCCTAAGGTGGGAAATGGAAATCTTTAGGTTTTGGTTGGATGACTAGATAGAGGCAAGCTGCTTCGCTGATTTGATTCCAAGATTTTTTTGCATTTTTGGATAACGAAACTTACAATTGGAGGATGTTTGGGATGAAGAGTCTAGTTCAAGGTCGATCATACTGGGTACTGGTCTATTTGATGCTCAGGTGCAAGACTTGCAGCTTCCGCTTTCGATCTTTCATGATGTTTGTTTGAACTCTTCAATGGTGGAACACCTCATCTAGACCGTGGGTCAATTTATTGTAGCCAAGGCATACAAAATGTTGAGAGGGAATGACTTCCCTACGTCTAATGTGGCAGACAATTGTTGCCTTTTGTGGCGGTTGAAGGTCCCATTTAAGGTCAAGATCTCCCTTTGGCTCCTAAGGAGTGGTCTAGTTACTAAGAAGTGGAGGCGAAGGTGAGTAGAAATTTTGGATACTACTTGTTGCTTGGGCATGAAGAAGAGGATATCTCATCTGCTTTGGCAGTGTGATTTTGCTGTTTTTCTTTGGAGGACCATGGATATTTTTGGTATTGGGGTGGCATTTGGCGATGCCATTTGGGGATCTTTTAGAAATGGAGTTCAATCTAATACTTGTGATTGGGTGGTTGCAGCCGCGGTGGTGTGGTCCCTTTGGATGCAACGTAATGCAATTGTTTTTAGAGGGGAGAGGGTGTGGTGTGAGAATGTTAGTGATGCTCGAACCTTGTTTGAATTGTGGTTGATGTAATTATTTTTCCTAGTCAATGGAAGTAGATGACTACATATATATATAATCGGAAAGTATACCTCTTCAGCCACCAAACTGCATAAGACATTAAAGACTCCATTATCAGAAAATTTCAGCTGCAGATGATGCAAGAGGATAAATTGTGCCTAGGGTGCCCTCGCAGGTTGATAGGATGATCTTATTTAAAACTTGTGCTGCAGCAGTGCCAACTTATTTGATAGTTGCCCATTTGTTTCTAAAAAGATTGTGCCATGTAGTAGATGCTCTAGAAAGGAATTTCTATTGGCAATTCATAGAAGGGAAAGGACAACCTTATTTCAAAGCTTGGGACTAGATTGGCCCACCCATCAGTTTTGGAGGTTTGGGTATGATAGGAAACACACATTTAAACAATTTGCTTTCTCATTAAAATAGGATGGTGCCTCATTGCCAATCCAAATTCTCCCTGGGGTAACTTATTGGAAATATTTAAGAAAGATTCCTTTGGGATGTAGAAAATCTTCTCCTTTCTGGGCAGGCCTTTTTAAGAGTCCGTTGATGGCTGTTCACTGGGCCTTTTTGGCTAATTAGAAATGGGCATCAGGAGAGACAATTGGGTCACTCTCTTTTGCATTGGCACCTAGAATGAGGATCTATTGCAGCAAGATTCAAAGTAATAAAAATTAATCAGAACAAGCAAGATGAAATAATATGGGCAAACGACCCCTGAAAGGTACTTCTAGCATTAGATCGACATATCATTCCCTAGTTACAATTTGCTAGGTAGCTAGAGGATTTCCATCTCAAGTTGGTTAAAAAAGCTTTTGCAGAGAAACATTTGGCACCATCTACAAATTACTAGCGAACTATCATCGTTTCTCTACACTTGCTAAAAAATTACATACGAGCGTACATGGGATGGGAGTTACCTTTGTGAATATGATGAAGAAACAACCATGCAAATTTTCACGGAATGTCCACTTGCTCTTCCTGTGTGGTTTGTGTGGTTTGTTGCAGGTGTTATGGAGTGATCGGGCCTCTTAGAATAGAGAGCTCGACTCAAGAACAGTCACAAAGAAGCACAAGAATTGTTGACATAGTTCTACCTAATAGGTGTACGTCTAGGGGGAGGCTATGCTTATGGAATTTAAGTAGAATTGATATTATAAGCGCTCTACTTCTTTTTCTCTTAGATTGCATGCCCGCAAAAGTTAAACCTCACTCAACTATTTATAGAGGAGATTAGACAAGAGGTGGAGATCGTGGGGAGTTCCCCATGATCCCACGATTTGACAATAAATAACATTTCACTACGGCCGTTACTACATAAATTGCCATTACCTTGGACACCTTGGCTGTCGTCAAAATGCATTTTGTCGTTACTGTCATAACATATCGCAACGGTCGACAACCTTTATTTGAGACCTGTTAAGTCGGGCGAATTGAAGCTTTATCGAGTCTACCCCGGCAGTCAGTCCCACGTAGGCAGACCTGGCCTCCGGTAGTTAGCCGGATATTCATGCTGGGTTCGACACTCAGTCGGATTTGGTAATTGCTTTTCAACGGATCCACTGTGCTTCCACAGGTGATTGGGTCTTAAACCTCGGATAGTAGAATCTTCCAGACCCCTTGGATAGTCGGATTCGACCGATTCTCCGGGTAATCGGATCCTTGTTGGCCTTAAGATATTAGAAATATTTTGTCCCTCATCAGTTGTCCCCACCCTCTTTGCTTGTGTAAAATAGCATAGAGAGTAGTGATTCTTAAAAAACCTTCATGCGTTGTATGCCCCTAATAATTGGTCGCACTTTTGGTGAGCTAATAATTTTGAGAAAACATGAAATAAAATAGATATGGTGGTATTAACACTCAGGCAAGCGAAGCATCGTGAGAAACATTACCGAATGTTTAGGCGGGCAATGCACCTCAACAAGGTGTTGCTGGATATATATATATATTGAAATAGGCCTGTTGCCGCCTGTATATTTTGGAGAATTAGGTGGAGTGTCTGCCTGAACTTCTAGATAATTAGTGAAAGCTATCTTCTTTGAGTATTGTTGTAATACAATGAAAGCATCGACGTCCGCGAGTGGTGGCCAATCACTGCGGTAATTTTTTCTTTATCCGTTAAAAAGACGGGCATTAAATGCCATCCTGATAAGGACATTAAATGCGGAGATTGTGCGGATCCGCTGCTTGATATTCCGGTAATGATTACCTGGAATGGCATTACGGCGTAATGATTACACATGCATTAAATGCGCATAATGATAATTGCGCTTGTTTCGAATCTGGCGGGATCTTTCGAAGTCTACACCTCGTATCGTGGGATTTTGTTTTTGAAATCCGCACCCCGCATAGGGAGTTTTACCCCCCGGTGGTTATAAATAAGGGGGTGAGGTAGAGTAAATGCCCCTATCGTGAGCTCGCAGCTGCTCCTTCGACGATCCGTGAGAAGCTTTGTTTGCAAGAAGCCACTGCCTTCGGAGTAGCAGCAGCTTGAAGATGTTTGGTCTTGCAAGCAAGGGTAAGTTCAACTCTTCCTTGGTGGGGCTTGCACCCGAGACGAGAGACCTGTACAATTTTAGTTCCGACTTCCGTAGCAGGTCTATCATTGAGGAATTTCTGGCGGCACATGGACTTGATGGAGTCCAATTCCATCCGTGTGGGTCCGTAACCCGCCTATGTTTCGATGGGGGGATGGACATGTTTATCATCTGTAAATATACCATAGAGAATGGCTTACGGGTGCCTTTAAACCCTTTTTTGACCTCCTTTCTTTGCTACTATAACCTTGCCCCCTCTCAGCTCAGTTTAAACTACTGGCCCGTTCTAAATGCCTTCAATGTAATCTGTTTCCATCTGGGTATTGTTCCCCAGGTGGGCTTATTTTGCCTAATTTTTGGGCTCATGCCCTTTAAGGTAAAAAGAGGTAAGCCTCCTTCTGGTACGTATACCTTGTATAGCCGGTGTACCAAATATAGGATTGTTGACCTGTCAGATAGCTTGAAAGGGTAGGACCACCATTTTTTCTTTATTCGCAATACGGAGAAGTTAGAAGTCCCATATAAATGGCAAGGCCCACCTGAGAAAGACCAGTCGCCTGGTTTCGAAGATGTTGGTCCATCTGCTCAAGCGGACGTGGAATGAATAATGAATTGTGGCCCACTTGCTAGATCAGAATTAAGGTGGAAGGACGTTTGGGTGGCGTTGACGTGGGTTGTAGATTCTTACCCCATGCCTTGTAAGTTTGGGGGGAATAGATTTAAATTGTTCTATTCCTTGCTATATTTAACTGACTTTAAGAATGGCTTCCGCAGGTTTCGGTCATTTCACCCGCTCGGAGACCCCCAGGAGGTGGATTGGATCTTCTTCTTGAGATGGGGACAAGGACCAGGTGGAGGGCAGTCAGGTTGCGACCCCTCGGAAGGAGGAAAAGAAAGAGCCTTCTGTCTGAGAGAGAAAGAAGGGAGATATGGGTGGAAGTAGTCGGGCTGCCAGTTCTTGGGAGAAAAGGAGGGCTCGTCAGGAGCTCCTGCCAGCCCGAAGCACTCCCCTCTAAAGTGTTTACGGAGGATGCGAGACCTTTCTAAGAAGGCGTAGCACGCTTCTTCCCATGCAGTAGACCTTCCTAAGAAGGCGCAACATGTTCCTCCCCGTGGAGTAAGCGGTGTTGAGGAGCATACCTTCCATCCCCTAGCAGAATTGACCAGGATGAAAATGGTCAGCATCCTAGTGGCATCTGTTGGGGTGCTAAGTTCCTTTGCTCAAGCTAGTGCGACTGGGCAAATCGTGGTCTCATTGACAAGATTTGCCCCGAGAGGCCCTCAACTAGGGAGGGTAGTCGAAGGAGAGGGCGCGGCTGGCAGGAGTGTCAAGGCAGGGGGAGACACGTTTTCCCTCAGCCTGAAGAGACGGGTGCTAAGGCACCTGAATGATGCCATTAGTTGGGCATCACCTCCCCAAGGGGGGCAAACTTCAAAAACATTCAATTTTACTACTGCCTCCGTATTGTAAGATTCCTTTGTTTTAGAAAAACTTTTCTTCAAGTTCTGCTATTCATATTTTTAACCAAACTTTCTCGTCTGCTTTGCATGTAGGTGGAGGCTATCGAGAATCATTTTATCCCCGGATTTGCTCTAGGTGAAGTAGGCACTGATAGCGGTAGGTCTGGTGCCATTGTTGAGGCAGCGGTAGAGGCGGTTAAATGGGCGACTTCCGCCAAAGATGAACAAAGGAGTCTCCATAGATTGGAGATGGCCTAAGCCGCCCGCCTAAAGAAGGAGGAGCTGGTGGAGGCTAATCGCAGGTTGGGATCCTAACAGAAGGCGATTAGCCGGGTTGGTCAGTTGGAGGGGGAGCTGAAGGGGGCTCGGACTCGGTTGGCATCAACTGAGGAGGTCGCCAGGAAGCTTTATGACTTCATCATCGAGACCCATAAGGCAGATCTCAAAAAGATGGATCGGTTGGCAGAGACATTGATTTAAATGCCGATGGCATGCCGTCGGCAAGGCCATTTCCGAGCAAGGGTCGTGCCGACATGAATAAAATGTCGATTTATAAGGATATCATCGGCATGCCGTCGACACGGTCGGCATGCTGGAAAAATTGATGCCTATGCCGAGGTTGCTGTTGGTTTTTTTAATTACTTTTGCTATTTTTGTCGGTATGCATCGGCATGCCCACAGCATGCCCTCGGCATATCCATCGAAAAATGGGCATTTCCATGGCATGCCCTCAGCATGCCCACGAAATGCACACTTGGAATTTCATCGGTACGGCATCGAAATCGGCATTTCGAACCTTGGTCGGAGAAGGTGGATTCCGCCTTCAACCATTTCTCCGGTCTGAAGGAGGTGCAGGTGCTGAAAGCAGTACATTCTTCCAAGGTAGAAGGGTTTGAGAAAGCCCTTGAAGAGCACACTAGCCTTGGCTTTGCGATGGGTGAAATATTCAAAC
This sequence comes from Thalassia testudinum, assembly GCA_037157565.1. NCBI lineage: Eukaryota > Viridiplantae > Streptophyta > Magnoliopsida > Alismatales > Hydrocharitaceae > Thalassia > Thalassia testudinum. Next base: position 83,826,645 of record JAZHRO010000024.1, read on the forward strand.
ACAAGACGACACGAAAGGATGTAGAGGTAGACGTAGTCGGGTTGGAGGTGGAGCTTGCTACTGCCAATCAAAACCTGGGGGCTGAGACTCAATGTGCGGAAGAGCTTAGAGAGCAACTTTGCCTGAGCAGGGACTCAGATGAAGTGAACTTCTTTGTGACTGACCCTTCCATGGATGGAAGTCGTACCCTTGTCTTGAATGAGGCGGGTAAGTTCGTTCTGGCGGTAGTTCTAGCCATCCTTGAGGGTGGTTGTACTTCAAAGGAGGATCTGTGCAGTTGGTCTATCGAAAAACTTAACTCTGAATATGATCGCCAAGTGCAAGAAGGTCTTATCAAAGATAAAGCCCCCTCCTTCCGCCTGAAGATTTGCCGGTTGAAGATTAGGAGGGTCCTTCTGCTCCTGAGGTAGGAGAGAGAGCTGGCAGAGGGAGCCTTGGTCTCGAGTCTCCCTGGGTTGAAGAATGGTTGACAACTCCTTGCTGTGACCTTCTGGATACTGATTGAAGTCCTTAGCTTCCTTCTTTCGCTTCTTTTTTTTTTTTGGCAGGCGGTGCCTGGGTGATGTACGAGAAAAATGTTTGAAAGGGAATGAAAGAGAAATTTTCTTTTATTATCATCCATTCATAGTACATGCATTAGTTGCTGGCATGCCAGGTGCGAGGAATTGGCTTCCCGACTAACGTTTGCAACTTATAATAATCTCTGCTATTAACCTCGTCTATTCTGTAGGGTCCCTCCCAATTAAGATCCAACTTCCCGACTGACTCTGCCGGCTGTGAGGCAGCAGCCTTTCTTAGGACTAAGTCGCCTTCTGAAAATTTATGCTTGTGGATGCGATTGTTATAGGAGTCTTCCATTCTTCGTTTATACTTTACTGTTGAAGAAGAGGCTTTGGTCCTTGGTTCTTCAATTGAGGCCAAAGCTAGGTGGAGTTGATCATTGTTCTCATCTAGATTATATAGCTGGGTCCTGAAGGTTGGAAGGACTATTTCAACAGGAAGTCTTGCTTCCATGCCATACACCAAGTTAAAAGGTGTGTCCTGCTGAAGTTTTTTGGTTTGTCTTATATCCCTACAGTACGTCTGGCAACTCGTCTACCGCTTTCCTTTCGCAGCGTCTAGACGTCTTTTAAGGGCGGAGATTATTGTTTTGTTAGCTACCTTTGCTTGACCATTCGCCTGAGGGTGAGCCACTTATGTGAAACACAGGTGGATACCCCAACTTGAACATAACTCTTCAAATTTCTTTGCAGCAAACTGTGTACCATTATCAGTAATAATGGTGCAAGGGATACCATAACGAGTGATGATATTCTTTCTTACAAACATTATGACCCTGTCGGCTGTCAGGCTTGCCATGGCTTCAGCTTCTACCCATTTAGAAAAATAATCCATGGCAACTAGGATATATCTTTTCTGTGGTGGGGCTGACGGAAATGGACTGACAAAATCCATTCCCCATCTAGCAAATGGAATAGGGGATTGATAAACGTTAGTTTATCATCATTCTTATGCCCTAAAACGGATCTAGCTTTTAGGGTTTTAACTCCGCAAACGAGTTTTCAGGTTGCATTTAGGCATTTACTTAGGATAGGGATGCATTGCATTTTATTGAATTTTTGATATGTTTATTTAAGTGTCAGGGATAGATAGAATGTCAGATCCCACATACCTTGGCACTTCGGAAGGCAGAAGATGAAGCCCCTATCAGTTGGATCCCAGTTGGATCTAGCTCATCCCAGCTGTATCCCAGCTCATTCTAGCTGGATTAACTCATCCCTAGCTTCATTCAGCTCATCTCAGTTGAATGGTAGCTCTAGCTAGTTTAACTAAGCTCCATTTAGCTCACCTCAGCTGGATGGCAGTTCAAACTAGCTCAAGTCAGTTGATTCCAGCTCCATTCTAACTCCTCCAGCTCAGAATAGTTCACTAGAAGTTTAACCTAACTAAGACTAGCTACTGCTATCAACTAACTTGACCTAGTCAGCTGAAGATGACCTCAACCAACTAAGGCCAACTCAAGTCCAGCTCCCAGAGATTCAACTCAGCTCAACTTGGTTGAGCTAAGCTACTTGACCTAAGTTAGCTACTCTAGCTAGGTAGGTATTCTCCGGGAAGATCAGACCCAACTCATCTCAGCTTAGATTAGAAGAATCTAGCTCAGATTAGCTTGGCTTAGCTGCTAGCAAAGAACTAACTAGCTAAGCTAGCTACCGAGCTCCACTTCAGCTCCCTTCAACAGATATTAGCTCCAGTGCAGCTCCTTCCAGCTACTGCCAGCTTCTCTCCTCCAAAACCTTAGCTCCCTCTACCTCTCTACCCTACTCCCTACTAGTTAAGCTAGCTAATCTAGCTTAGCTTAGCTAGGCACCTCCTTGGCATCCCAACCTAACCCTAAAACCCACCTACCTAAGCTCCACCAAATAACCCTAAACCTACTCCACCTAAGCTCACCTACTCCTACTCTAATTTGGCACCAACCCCATGCACCCCTTGGCCCCTCAACCACCACCAAAAGACACCATAAAGTGGCGCCAAAAACCACCTCCAATCACCTTCCTTTTGGCACCATTTTTCCCTCCAAGAAACCCTCTCATCACAACCCTACACCTAAGCCCACAACTCATCCTAACCCTCCACCTAACCACCTTCTAGAAACACCCCTACTTGGCGCCAACCCAAGGAAACCTTTCAAGGTTGGCGCCACCCCATAACCCTTAGGTTGGTGCCAAAAAGCCTACACCGTAGGATCCCCATAACCACCATAACTACCCCCTAGCAACCCTTAGGTTGGCGCCAAAAAGCCTACACCCTAGGATCCCCATAACCACCCATAACTACCCTTAAAATCAATCCTAGCCCTACACCTATTCCACTCCAACCATTCCCCCATCTATTCCTATATATACCCCAACTAACCACCACCCAAAAACCATCTTCTCCCTTAGATTAGTTCCACTTATAGCCACCTACAACCTACGACCAAGGAGAAGAAGAAGAGAAGAAGATTAAGGGGGCAACCACCCGCCCCCTTGGTGCCTTCTTTCTCTATCTTCCTCTCTCTTGTGCCTCGCCAAGGAGGAGGTCTTCACACTTGAAGGGATGGCCAGGCAAGAGGAGGAACAAGGTGGTTGATGCCTACCTTGGAGGACTGCTTGGGGGAGGACTACTTGAAGAAGCCAAGGAAAATCCTTTTCAAGTGCAAGGCAACTGCACTTGGAGCAAGGGCTATCCAGAACTTCTATAGTGGATCCCCCTTCTTCTTTATCTTTTCATATTTTTGTATTAGCTAGTAGTTTATTATTTTTGCAAGAAGCATTTCTCTACATGTACTTCAATTTCTAGCAATACAAGATTTCCATTGCCTTCCAATTTCATGCTTTCAAGTTAGTGTGTTTTTCTTGTTCTTATAGTCTTAGTGCATACACCCCTTTTCTTCTAATTACCCTAGGTGCACTTGCCTAGGGTGAGCTTAGAAGAGAGAGCTTCATTATTGTCACTTAGGCATAGGTTTTAGCGTAGTTCTCCTCCAAATACTCGATTGTTTGAAAACCCTAAAAACAACATAAATCAAAATCACAAAAATATAGTGCGGATTTGAGAGGCGAGAGAGAGAATCAATTCCTGTAATTAACAATTTGGCTTCTTTGGACAACCCTAAATACTCCACTATCTAGGTATTACAAATTTTAAAAGTTGATTGCGGATTTACGTGTTGCAACGATATTATTTTGCATAATTAGCAAACCGCATATTTTTGATATCAGGGATAGGATTGGCACGATCTTTCTAGGTGGAAGGTGATGGGCCGCAGCGAATCTTTGGCACTTATCACATCTTTGTACACAGGCCTTGCAGTGCTGCCTTATTTGTGGCAAAAAATATCCTGTCTAAAATAAGTGGGCAATGAGGGCTTTGAATTCCTCATGATTGCCGCAAATTTTGGCATGGCCTCTTTGAATACTTGTGCAGCTTCTTCCATTGTAAGGTAGTGTAATAAGGGAGTTGAATAACCCCGCTTATAAAGCTACCCTTCAATAATTGTATATCTGGAGGCCTTTAGGCGACATGCCCTCGGATGTGGCTCATCTGGGGCCACCTCCCCTGTATTCAAGAAATGCATTATTGGTGTCATCCATAGTCAACTTGCTAAATGACCAATGCTTGAGGTGCGAGGACAGTGGGCCCCTTCATTGTTTGTAGAAGGATTTCATCTTCATCCACAGGAATAGCAGAGGCTAGGTGGGCTAGCGCATTTGCCAGAGGGTTATCTGATCGTGGAACCTATCTAACATAGGCTATTTGAAATTCTGACAACTCTACTTTTGTTTTTTAACATAAAGGCTCATATTTGGATCACGAGCCTATACTCTCCGTTTATTTGATTTGCCACTAATTGAGAATCCGTCAGGAGGTCCCATGGACTTGGCTACCCTTATGCTTGCTAATAAGGCCTCATATTCAGCAACATTATTAGAGGCGGGAAATGCCAACTTTATGGCATACTTGTAAGTATTGCCACTTGGTGCTAATAATACAACCTCGGCTACGGATCTGGCAGCCATAAATGAGCCATCAATGAACAGTTTCTAAGGCAATGCTTGGATATTGCTAGGATCCGTGAATTTTGCAATAAAATCTGCCAAAACTTGTCCTTTTGTGGACTTCCGAGGTTGATATTTAATATCAAACTCCGCCAATTCCATAGCCCATTTCGTTTGTCTTAAGGATCCGACTGGTTTATATAGCATTCTGCGAAGCGGGTAGTCAGATAAGGCAAAGATATTGTGTGCTTGGAAATAAGGCCGCAATTTCTTAGCGGCAACAAGGGCATGACTAAGTTTTTCAATTACTGTATACTTGGCTTCAGCTCCTTGGTTGGTTTTGTTGACAAAGTAGACAGGTTGCTGAACCCCTCTTCTTTCACTTACAAGAACAACACTGACGACAATCATAAAGGCTGCTAAATATAAAGACAGGGGTTCACTCGCCACTGAAGATGTCAGTATTGGCGGCTGTTGAAGGGTTTTCCTTAATCTAGAGCTTCTTACATTGGGGAGTCCAATAATTTAAAGAATAACCCGTACCCTTCTTAATGCATTTAAAGAATGGGATACATTTGTCAGAAAATCGAGACAAGAATCGACCTAAGGTTGCGATCTTGCCGACAAGTGATTGTATGCCCTTTAATGTGGTAAGTGGGGTCAAGGCCATGATCACCTGAATTTTGTTGAAATTAGCTCATATTCCTTGATTGGATACCATGAAGCCATGGAACTTTCCCAAGGAAACACCGAAAGTGCACTTTTCAGGATTAAGGCGTAGCCAGGTTTCCCTCAGAATTTTGAAAACCTTGGCTAAATTTGCAAAGTGTTGAGGAAAACTCAAACCCTTTACCAACATATCATCAATATACACCTCAAAAGATTTTCCAATTAAGTGGGCAAAAATCATGTTTACAAGGCGTTGATAAGTAGCCCTTGCATTTTTTAAGCCAAAGGTCATGACTCTATACTAAAATAAACCTCTATTAGTAATGAAAGAGGTATGAGGTCTATCTGCAAGGGCTCTGCTTATTTGATGGTACCCACTATAGGCGTCTAGGAAGGACTTGTGGGATTATCCAATACAAGAATCCACTGGAGCATCAATCTTTGGCAGGGGGAACTCATCTTTTGGGTAAGCTTCATTTAGATTGGTGAAATCTATGCACATCCTCCATTTGCTGTTTGATTTCTTCACCATGACTATGTTGGATAGCCAGACGAGATAGAGAGAATGCTCAATGACATTCGCCTCCAGCAGTTTGTCCACTTCATTAGTTGCTGCTTGCTATTGATCAACAGATTTATGCCTGCGAGCTTGTTTGATTGCTTTTGCTCTCGGCTGAATATCGAGGTGATGCATTAACAATGAGGGATCTACCCTTGGCAAATCTTTGGCGGACCAGGCAAAGACGTTCGCGTTGGCTTGCAAGAAGAGAAGCGGTTCTTGAACCTCAGGAGGCAAATCTTCTTTATGTCCAGGTAGAGTTGTATGGCCATGGTTGAAAAATCAAGCTTCATTTCTTGGGCAGGTGGGGGGAGATCTGGTTCTTGTTATTGCGCTATCTGAAGAGACTGCCTTTTCTTTCCCCATTTCTGTAGTTTGGGGGGCCTTGCTTCCAAAGTACACTCCAGCTCAATGCGTAAAAGCTCTCGCCCCGCTGATTGGTCCTCATGAACTATCCCCACTCCCTTTGGAGATTGGAAGACGATGAACTGGAAGTAGGATGACGGAATGACCCTGAAGGCATAGGTAGTTGGATGACCCATGATGCCATCAAAAGCAACCGTTAGTCCGGCAACAATGAATTTGGTGATTCTATTGAGGTGCTTGTCTCCATCACAAATTGATATGGGGAGGTCTATTTCCCCTTTGGGCATAACTTTGTGGTTGCCAAACCCCACCACAGGGTAGTTGGATGGAGACAGATGCTCTTCCGTAAAACCCAGATTAATTAAAGTTTTAAGGAAAAGAGCATCTATCGCACTTCATTAATGAGCAGCCTTGGCTGCTGTTGCCCTGCAAGCAAGAGAGTTACCAACGAGTCCATGTGTTCAGCCGAATCCGGTAGGGAGGAGGAAAGCCTTACTGCTGACTGACGGACAGAGGTTCCCTTTGTCCACTGCATGGTGGGACAAGAATCCCGATCATGTCCTTCAGCTAAAGGGGTGGGTTTTGTCGGAGCAACATTTACTCTGAAAATAACATCCACCCGTTCAGTGCATTTTGGTGGGGTGGAATAAACTGCTTGGGCTGGTGATGGCTGGGAACTTCTCAAACGTTCCTCCTTTATGACTGCCAGAACTTGACGGTGATATTCTTCTTGGGGAAGTTGTGGCGAGATCTCTTTCTGGAACATATCTTTTGTGGGATCTTCTACCTCAAACCCTTGTGTTAGTACCATATTTTCTCCTCTGAGTTGCTAGAGCTTTTCTCTATGGTACTCCTCTAGGCCCTCTATAGGGCGCTTGCCGTTATCTTGGCTCTCATTTCTTCTAACGAAATGAGCCAAATCGCCATGTCGAATTTGGGTTTCTATTTGATCCTGCAGATCCCGACAGTCTTCATTGGCATGTTCTCGGGCCTGGTGAAATTTACAATAAGGCTCGGAATCCATCTTTTTCATAGGCTTCGATGGGGGGAGTAGGTCCTTGCTAGTAGGCCATACTTCCACCAATACCTTCGCTTGGTTGACAGTGAGAGGAGTGTATCCCTCATAAAAATCCCGCTTAGGCTGGCGGGGACCATTAGGTCGACCTTTATTCTGTCGGTCCTTATCCGGGAAATTTATTTTTCGCTTATTGAAGCGATTATTTCCACGGAAAGGAGCAATATCCACTGTGCCTTCTCATCAGGAGAATACCTTTCCTTATTTTGTTGCTCTGCCAAGCGACTACGGGAACAAAAGGAGTCATCTTGCTTGGCAAACTTCGTGGCTCTGTCCCATAGTTTCGCCATGTCTCTAGGAAGGAAATCATCAATATCATACTAAAATCTTTGAGTTGGAATACTTGACTTAAAGTATTGTATGGCGACGGTGTCACGAGTCCTTTTACACTTAAAATATTGAGTCTTAAATCAATCTAAATATAAGATCGAAAAGACTCGTTGCTGTTGTCGGACTTCGGAGAGCCTCTCAGGGTTGTTTGTAACCCTTTGTTGTCCAGCAAAATATTAACAGAAGTTGTCCGCTAGCTCTTGGAAATAGGTTATTTGGCTAGTTAGTAGTTCATTGAACCATTCATGAGCCATGCCAGCATGGTTGGATGGGAATACTTGGCAGAGAACTCCATCCGGACATCCATGCACCAACATCATTTGTTGATAGCTCCTAACGAAGCTATTGGGGTCAAAAGTTCCATCATATTGAGCCAAAATCAGCTGTTTGAACTTCTCAGGTAGAGGGGCAATCATCACCTCCTTTGTAAAGGGATATGTAGTTACATATGCCTTGGGGCGTATGCCTCGCCTCATTTGAGTGACTTAACAGACGATCTCGGGGATTGATCCTCCTTCGCTAGTCACCAATGGGTGTGCCCCTGATTGCTCGCCCGAATCTTGCGAAGACGGGAGTGGAGCTTTAGGCGGACCAGGGGGAATTTCACCCTTTTGGCTAGTAAGTTCTCGTTTTAATTTCTCAAGCTGTTCATGCAAACACAACAATATGCACCTTCACCCACGGTCAATATCCGTCGGTGTAGGTCAAAATGACCGTTGTTGATTAAGGAGCTATTTTGACGGTCTTTAGAGCCATTCTCCTAAGAGGCGTCGCTCTAAGCAACACCAACAGTAAAAATCATTGGTATTGTACCTAAAGCTATAGTGATAGTCACATTTTCAAAGCTACCCTTCTTCTGTGATTGCAACAACAATGACGATTCTATCCGTCGATGCAGGACAAAAATATGTTTGTAAAACCGTCACTATAGGTAATAATTCCAATTTTTCTTTTAGCATAATACTAACATTAATATCTATCACTAAATATTCCAGTGTAGATATGGAGATCTTTAGTATTAAATCCTATTCAAATTTATGATCCTGCAGTGTCTTAAAGATTTAAGGTTTAACTTTATCATCAATAATAATGTTTACCTTTATTCAAGTAAGATTAATGAAATATATATAAGACATGACTCTTGAAATAACAAATTAAATTATTCATAAAATCAAAGATTCACATCCAAGGAAATAATTTTTTCATATGATTCTAAAATGAAATTGTGTATCTATAAGCATTATAAGCAGCATGAGTTACAAGTATCCTTAGATCTCACTTTATACACTCTTAAACTGGTAGACAACATTCTAACCTAAGACTAAATGGTACAAGTAGCTCATATCTTAGAAGTTGTTCATTAAATGTAAGCCTTCTTAAGTCATCTTCCAATTGTCCTAATGGTTCATTGGTTGCCAGGTACTTCAACTATGGGATCTTGAGAGGCTTGAAAATGTTCTTGAACTTGAGGTGATGCACAATTGCAAATCATTAAACATGATGTTATAACTCTTGAAAAAAAAAAAAGATAATATTATAGTTTGCCTATACACAAATAAAATCAACAGTAACCTATTCATTAATATATAAAACAAAGATAAGTAACATATTCTACTAGCAAATAGGAGAAGCCCTTTAGTAGCAAGCAAGGCAATAATAGAGATAGGATTGAAGAAGCCCTCTTTACACGTTGCATGTGATGTGCCATTAGGAAGGAAATAATAGATGTCTGGAACATAATGATTAAGAACTCCTAGTTCACTTCAATGTCTCATCGACTTCTAGGACCTAAATAAAATATCCACACCAGAGACACAACTATAGCCCCTGGAAAATGCATGGAGGAGAAGAATGCAAAAGCAAACAATTAATCCACTATGAGATGCATTTGTTCTTTACAAAATATGCAAAAATTGCTAGATAGTCAACTAGATGCCATGTTTGATGCAAAGAATAAAAAATTTTAGGTCAGGTTGCTCCTCTTCATCTAAAATTCTAAATCTCAGCAAGTGGCAATAAGCGAAAATTACAATATAAGATTTGCTATCTTTCTAAAATATAATGTCCATTCACCAGAGGATGGAAATTATATGATACATTTGTTGCTATTATACTTTCTGATTTTCCATGCCTACTAGAGAATTGAAAGAAATTGGACCATGAAGGAAGAATTCAAGTTTTATTAAAATCGCACAAAAATTTCTTAAATGCATTGTAACTCTTCCAATTTCTATCCAATTCTTATGTAAACAATCATTTAAATTTATTGTCCAACTTGACCTCAAATAGATTATCACTACTACAATTTGTCATGAAAAAACTCCTCCCTTGACGAGGTCAGACCCTGCACCCTTGAACCCCCAACATCCCCTCTTGTATCCCTCCACCTTCTCTAATCTTTCCTTTAAACACCCACCTGACCCAACCACCATCCCACTTCCCTCCTACAGCCACCCCTCAGCACCTCCATGACCCTACCGACTCCCACCCTCTCCATAACTTTTATGTAAAGCCATTACTATGTAAAACACGCCATAGCTCTGCATGAATGATTCAAGATCAGATTTCCAAAGCATAGAGACTAATAGCATTTTTACGTATATAAGAAACCCAAACATCATGAACAAAAATTACAGACAAATCATAGAATGCCGAACACCATGTATGATTTTTTAATCCTTATTTTTCTTAAGTGATCTGTATAATAACCTTACTACTACTTTATGTAGTAATTTTTATTTATGATATTTTACAAGGCCTAGAAGAATGGTACACATGTAGTATTTACTTGTGTAAATACTACATGTTAGTATAATTTTGCCACCGATAAAGATAGGAATTTCTCCAACGCATGCAATAACTTTGTAGATGTATAATTGCAACCACTCTCAACAAGTTTTTTTGATTTAGCAAAGAATACACCCTATTTGAAATGAATTGGTATAGATATGAATTAGTATTAGAAAAGAAAAAAAGAAAGTAGAGGATAGTTACTCATGGGTGGTAACTGTCTGTGAGTATCTAAACATATCTTTTAACAAAAATGCCATGTAATCTAATGCTTTTGATAGGTAAAAAATGGCTACTATGCTACAAGGAGCACACCTAGTGTACACCCTCAAATTCACATCTTTGATTTAGAAACTAAAATCTACGTCTTTTAGCATCCTCTCGAAACAAACAATAAACCAGCTTATCAGATGGCTCTGTCCATATCATCACCATACCATATGCTACAACGATTAGAAGATACCTCAAAATAACCATTACTTTGCACAGTTAACCCAATTTTTACAGGTCAAGGGAGAAAACAGAAAGCTCTGCCTTCTTTCATGTTATCATCCTGTTAAAATGTATCATAGGAAAACAGAGTTGTCAGGCAAAAAATCAATACAACATAAAAGAAAGGGATATGAAATTGTGATAAGGACATAAAAGACAAGAACTAGAGAGCTGTGATATGATTTTTCATCCTGCTGTTATTAACTTGTGACTTGTTCTGCAAATCTCAGGTGGGCACATCCAAGAGGGTGAAGGGGGCAGACTACTCGCTTGAGAACATACACAACAAAAGGAAGCATTGCCAAAACTCTGGGAAGGCAAAGAGAAGGTGGAGAAGGGATTGTATGCTGGAAAGGTTTCCATGGTGACATATGTGACAGCTTAACTCTTCTTTCTTCTAGCATTTTTCCTGGCTCACCCTTTTTTGTAAGTAAATGTGGAAGTTGCTGTGTTTGTGGTTGCTGGATTAGCCCATCTAACATGGGTAAAGGCTGCATGTCCGAATATTCCATCCAATCAAGAGCAACAGGAGGAATAATTTGCATTGTCATCCATCCGTTCTTCCTATACCAAGAATCTTTTTTCTGTTCGTTGTGCAAAGTTCTTATGTGGGGTATGCCAGAGTCCTTCCAAATATAAAGAATTGAATCCCATACTAAACGGGTGTATTTCATATAAAAGTAGGAATGAGTAATGATTTATCCCCATGAAGAATGGATATAGATAGAACGGCAAAAAGGTTTGTCAATAATCAGAATCACTAAGGAATTGTTAGCTTTTAAATCTTTTATTATTAGTTCTCTTCACCGGAATAAATGGTGCTCCTCTCACAAGAATAAAGTTGGATGCAGCTCTTAGTATGGTAGATTTTCCATAGATTTGAACTGTAGCAAAGGGGAGGGAAACAAAATTTAGGATTCTTGAAAAAAGGAAAAGAAGATAAAATGCAAAAAGAATTATCAAGCCAAATTTCATAAAAATCTCGTTAAGGCACCTTAAGTTTATATTTTTCCATGATGGCATTAAGAGGGAAATTCTTGGTTATTTACAGAACTTGCATGGCAATAACAGTTGCTTTTAGGTCCATGGCCTTGTAAGATGCATAATGCTTTAAATCTTGCAAGAGATGATTATCCACAAAATGAGCAAGTGATCTTAGACGTATGGTACAAAAGGGACGTATTCTAAAAAGGTCAGAAAGATTTATATAAGTAACCCATGATGGAAAAGTTGAGGCAATGTCCACCGGGCGAGAAAAAACTCTAGATGCAGCAACAATTGAGGGGAGAAGCTTTAGGAACCCATATTCAAGAGTTGTCAAACCTGTCAAATAACTCGCTACGAATTCCAAAATCAAGGAACGAATTTGTACGACCAGAAAATTTGCATAAATGTTCATGTATGAACAACTACGACTCAAAATTCACTATCCCTTTATTTAAGATTCAAAAAAACATATCTTGCACGGTTACAATAAAGCAATTCCTACATTGCAAGACCTCTATTTAAGGAAACCAACCGGCACATTAATAAAATTCAAAGGAAAATCTTAGAATCTCCGTCTGAATGGGGAAAGAAAAAACCATACAAATTGCTCACCATCCACCTTTTTGATACATGGCAAGAACCATAAACAAAGAGTCAAGCATGTCCACCTCAAGGAACAAAGGCATCGAAGATCCTCATCAATTTCGTGCGATTTTAAGGAGCCTGTACGTAGAGTATATACCAATGATAAATCATGGTGCTTTGGAAACCACATTGTTAGACAAAGTCCATTGATCTAAACTGCATATATAATTTTAGAAAATTTTCCACTTAATTGATCATTATGGCAATTCGAATTACATAAGTATGGACATCAACACTTCAATGAGCTAAAGCAACAAGTATATTCAATGCCCTTCCTCAACAACGAAAGGCGTCGCAAGCTTTGGAGAGTCGAAGGCGTCGATGACCTTTGACCTATAGCTTCGGAGGGGAGGTGAGGGCTGGGGAGTGGGGGGCCAGAGTGAACAACTATGGTGGAGGGAGATTGATGAGACGAACAAAGGACAACAGGGTAGAGGAGGGTGATTAAGGGGGAGGAAGAGGAGGAGCCGGAGGGGGAGGGGGTGGCATTGGGGTGGGTGGATTTTTTGGATTCAGGAGGATAGGGTTTGGGGTCATGCATGTTAAACTGCAAAAAGGAAAAAAAAAAGATGAATGTCGGTATACATGATAAGATTAGTAACATTTGGAGAGATTTAGAGCAACATATTTAAAATGTTATTGTAATCTCTTTGTTAGTATAGATAATTAATTTTGTAGTGTTTGTAGGAGTAGTCCGCTGTGACTGTGAAGAGGTCAAAAGCATTCTTGTGGATCTTGTTTTGATAGAGGAGAGAGTGAGTATTATTGTGAGGAGAAAGGAAAGGAGTATTATTATAAGTGGTAGCAAATATTAACAAGGAGTTGGAAAAAGAAGAAAGTAGAAATGGTGGAAGATAAAACAACAAATCCTCTTTTAAGTCCAAATGCATTAACTTCGATGGAAGTTGACAGGGGGGTATAAAATGTAAATGGAGTAATTCTCTAGGGTATCTTTTCAAAAGGTAATAATCAAGGATGTGTATATAAGTGGATATGCTTTCAGGTGTATGTATGTAAAATTCATAATGTACTAAAATTGTCCAAAATTATTTACCATGAAATACATAAATAATTATTTTTACTTTTGGAGAAAGAAGACAGATACAAGAAATGTACGAAACATGCATGAGTCATGCTGAAACTTCTGTTTCTAACCATGAAAGATAATCACAAAACTACATGGAAATGCCATGAATGTAACTATAATGAATAAGAATATAACCTGTATGCCCCTTGTTGGAACAACATACTGTCAACCAACCAGATTTTTCAAGTCAATTAACCTAATAAACAAAATGTAAGAACAACAAAACTAATGCCAGCACATATTAACAACAGAGACACCTTCAGTTATAACAATTTCTTAAAACTTCCACATGTCAACATCCAAACATACCACAGAGAAACATGCAAAAGTATTGTGTTGGCGAAAAGCTATGTTACTAAACCAACCCATTAGAGATGTCAATGACTACTGGCTAAGCATATGATACGAAAATCCAACAAAGGGAATTACCATAAAACTATCAAAAGTCATGAGCTTTAACAATTTATAAGCCAAAAAAAAGGCACAAAATTTGGTTTGGCACAAACACCTAGATTTTGCACCTAGGCATGCCAATGATGATCCTATTTAGGTGCATGTTAATTACAAAAATGGTATAATCAAAACTTGAAGTGCAGATGAATTTCAATGCGTTCGAGCACATATGCAAAGTTCCAATTCATGAGGCCCTAACAAATATTCCAACTAAAAACGGTAAGAAATCTAGAAGCTTCCCTAATGAGGGTCAACAAACTGAATCATATGCCAGCATTTCAAGACCTTTGTTCAACATTTGCAAGAGTAACCCAAAAGAATATTTGAAACCAACTGTGAGAATGCCCTTCCACATGTTCTAAAGCAATGGTCAACCCATTTCTGCATATCTCTTCATTTAATGCTTCACTTCCTCTCAAAATGCAAAGGTTTTGTTTGGTCAAGATTGAGGGGATGTGGTCTTGAAGCTTTTGGAAGGAGCAACTGCTCCTAAACAACAAACTCTATCTTTCTTCTCATCTCCCTTCACCTTCGAGTAGGCATCCCCTTACCAAGAAGTAAATCCCTCGGAAGTTGAACTACTAGCTTCACTTTGATACTTCTTCACGAGGTCCTAATGATTGCAAGAAGAAAAAACTTAATCCTAAAAATTTAATTAACTAACTTATAATTAAAATAAAAAAAGTTGGTAGAACAGGTGGCTGTAGATAACCAATTGGTGCAAAAAAAGGGTCAGCAGATCTTGGATCAAACAAAAGAGTTTACTAACTTTACAAAGCCATTGCCATTGTTATTCAAATTTTGATGCATACCTGAAGAAACGTTGCTAATGTGAAGCTTCAAGATGCCTTAGAATTTACAATAAAAAATAGAAATACATGAAAAATGCATTTAAATTTTGTGAATGTACAAAAAAATGCACCCATAAGCAATTACTGACTGATTCAGCAATCGAAAAAGCTCAACGGCAATGATGTTATTGCAACGTAGAAAAAATACCCATGGTCATCACAATGGGTATGTTATTCATGTTATTCATGATGTTTGTTCAAAGGAAAATGTGCAACAACAAAAGTATACCATCCTTAGTAAGTCAATGAAAATATCTAAAATATAACATTAGATCCTTCGCCTTCTCATTCACTGTAGTTCCATCCTTGTGTTTCTGACTAGTCATGCAAATGTTAGCTCTTGTAGGAATTAGTCCATTTGCCTGTTTCTAATGTTTTTATCAAGAATTAATCATTAACGAATTACTTCAATGTTAATAGATTGATATTAAATAAAAACATATTACCTTTTCATGGATAATCCTAATAAATGTTTTTGTTTCAGTGCAATGGGGTCCTCAAGTTTTAGCCGATTTCTCCTATTTTGCTAACACATTTTCTAAAGGTACAAGGGCATTCAAATAAAAAGTAAGTGATGTATTTGTCATAAAAACATTGAGCAAAGTGCAATTCATTTGCATTAAGACAATACTTGATGTTCATCACTAAGCCAAATATGAGCAAGTGTAAGAAATTGTCATTTGTCAATCCGAGCATCTTCAATTGTATCCCACATCTCTTATGGGGATTGTCATTTATCAAATACTTTGCTCTTAATTTCATTCTTCCACGCCCTCTATTATATAGCAGCACTATGCATGACATATTACTTTGTCTTTTCATTACAACATGGCTGAAATTCAATATTCTCCTACAAAAAAGATGAACTATGACTTACTTTGAAAACTGAATGGCCTCCCATATTGTTGTCTTATGTTGAGGTCCCATGTCTTTCCAACTGGCATATCTTATGAGGGCTAAATTTGATCTTCGTATCGCATATCCGATAAAGTTTGCTAACATAGCAGCTTCTTCTCCAATAGGAATGCCACCAACACCAACTTGAACCTCCATCTTCATGCCATCTTCCAACTCCCAAATTTCATTCATTAAGGTGGGACTTCTTATCTTCTTTAATTGAGATGAAGCTACTCCTATCATGGTAAAGAGACAGATGTGGGTTGGGTAATAAAGACTAGATTAGCATCTTCTATATTTTTCCTCAAAAGAATTCAAGAAAAATGTTCTAAGTATACTCCAAATGTTGAAAAAAGAAAATTGACGTAGTTCTAAGACATCTTTTGATGACACTTGTATTGGAGCACTTCAGTGATGAAATTGAAGTTGATTGCTGTTACGACCCGATTTCCGAACCCCTACAGGACCCGAGACCGGCTCGCCTTGACTAATCCTAAGACCCAGTCGTCCAACAAGAAATAATCGAAAAGAAGGAAAATAAACCACATTTACATATGTAATGTAACTAAGCAGTAAAAACATACAAGTAGTAAAGGAAAGTAAAAGCTGCTAGTTCAGTACATACCACCACAGCAACAGGAAAGTAGAACAAAAGCAACAATAACAGGAATAGTAACAAAAAGTTTGAAACTCACTATAGCAGAAAAGAGAGTACAACAAAAGTACTGAAAACTACGGCTGGGCTCGACTGGGCTCAGCACCCTCTGTAGCCAGTTGCTCGGGCTGCTCAACTCCTAGACCTGAACAGTGTTATGAAAAGACGGAGTCAGCAAACGCTGAGTAGAGTGGTAACAATACTATCTAAAGCAGTAAAAGTAGCAAGTATATTTATCCTTTTCGAGTTATTTTATTTTACAGGTAATTTCTTTTCACCCCATTGGTTTATTTTCAGATTTCTTTCTTGATCTTGCATGTTTCTCGTGGGAACGATCTTGATTGCAGTCTTTTCCGAAGAGTAGAAGGTACACGTGGTGCTCTCCTGGCTGGGAGAATCCCCCGTGGTAGTCCTACACCCAGTTAACCACCCTAAGGTCACTGACAAACGTAGCGGTGACTACGGCACGCGTGATAAGCGTACAGGTAGCTACCCCGCATTGGCACGCGGTCAGTCATTTCCGCTAGCGGGTACGCTCAAAGTACAGCACAGAATAGTATAGGGCCTAGTCCTCTCAAAAACAAGGGTCTAGCCCCTCAAACCAGACATGGGTCTCACCCCTCTACAGTCCACTCACCCTCATCTGACTACCCCGGTTTGCCCAGAGGACCTAACAAGTCGGTGTAGGGTGGCTCGCTGAACCTCAGGCCCCGTGGGGTGGCTAGCTCCCTCCCTACACTAGTAGCTCGCCTCGGTACCGTGTACATGAGGGTCAACAGAAGTCGGTGTAAAGTGGCCAATCCTAACCCCGGGTCCCAACCTAAGGGCGGCTAGCTCCGCTCTACACTAAAGGAGAGACAGTCGCTCTCCTTGGTACCACGTACTCAAGCGCCAACACACTTCCCGTCCACATTCCAGGCTTTTCATCTAACCACAGGAGCTCTACTCCTAACTCCCCGTAGGGTTCATGCTTATGTTCACCATATTGTTCCAATCCAGGTTTCATCATTCACAATTCAGTTCTCGTTTATACACATGCAGCTCATATTTCCACCATTTAACACATGCAACAAGTGATATCACAGGTAACTGTTTAGTTATCTCAAGCAGCTCATATTCTAACAGGCAGCTCATATTATTTACAGGCAGTGGCTAACAATTTAGCTCATTCATATATGTATACAATTTCAATTATGCAAACAATTGGTTCAACATTTCTTGTCCTAGGGTTCATGCCACATCCTATGTTTCCAGTTGTCTAATTTTCATAGATGCATTCATATTTAATAAGTATAACAGGGGT
Source organism: Thalassia testudinum (assembly GCA_037157565.1). Taxonomy (NCBI): domain Eukaryota; kingdom Viridiplantae; phylum Streptophyta; class Magnoliopsida; order Alismatales; family Hydrocharitaceae; genus Thalassia; species Thalassia testudinum. Next base: position 83,844,348 of record JAZHRO010000024.1, read on the forward strand.
GGACCACTCTACCAGACAATCCGGGAGTACTGGGGGCTCGAACTGCAGATCCAGGTGCCTCTGCGAGCCCCAAACATGCAGTAGGTCGAAGTCCTATACCAAGGAACACATCACAATGGAAGTTTTAGAATAGTGTATAAAGGTTTCTAATACGTAGAGAAACTCACAAGGAAACCATAGATATTTCAATTGCGTAAAACAGATCCCGATTGGACCACAAACCGGTCAAAAACGTGTTTGCAGACCAAAATCAGACGTTTGGAAACAAGTTCAGACTGAAGGTTCGTCCCTACCAGGAGGGGTGACGTAATAAATTGCGGAAATAAAAATATAAAGCAATATCACAAGAAATTAAGCAATCACACAATGTACACAGGTATTTTTAGGTGGAAACCCAAACCGGGTGAAAACCACCACCTAACCCTCTCGAGTTAGGATTTTCCGATCAACCAAGTTGATCAAAATCCACTAAACGAATCACTTTGAACGAGGGTGATTCAACCTCAGTACAACCACGCTACAAGTACGAGGGTAGCGTTCCTCAACCCCTTCTCTCCACGAGAAGGATTTTGTCCCACGAAGGAGACGGGAATTCGCAAGGCGAATACCCAACCAAAATACAAAGATAAAATAAAATAACAGTCCTATAGAGCCAACAAAATTAAACCTAGCTTCTATAGGAAATAGGAAACTCCCCTTTGCAAGGAGTGCGTCGACGATGACGCAGTGCGTGTGCCACGCGATGGCGCTACGTCGCTCTCGTTATCTACGGCGGGAGAGCGGGTGCGCAACGGTTGAATGCTCTCAAGAAAATGGAGCTTGAGCTTGGAGAGCAAGAGAGTCTTTTCTTTGGACACAAAAGGTTTGAAAGTGTATTGCAAGGTGTGTGTCTTATTTTTCTAAGTGTGTCTCTTGTGTGTACTTGTTTACAAAGGTTCCCCTCTATTTATAGAGGCCTTAGGAAGGCTTTGGAAGGCTTGGAAAAGCTTCCATAGCCGTTGGGTGCAAAGCCCAAGAGAATCAGGCCGAAATCAGGACAATGATTACACTTCACAGGGTTATCAGACGTCTAATTCTGGCATCAGACGTCTGGAAGGCCACTTTAAGACGTCTGATTCCAAGGTCAGACGTCTGATTCTATGCGGGTTTCTCCCTGACTTGAATCAGATCTAAACAGGGTTTTTGTACAAGTCCATCAGACGACATAGAGGACGTCTGGCACTAAGTCTGGACGTCTGGAAACCTACTTTTACCGTGGGAATTGATTTCCAAACGTTGCAACGGCTAGAAAATCTCTGAGAAGAGATTTTGGGTCAGCCGAGGCAAAACGGTCATTTATCAGACGTCTGTGAAGTCCTATGGACGTCTGATAAGGCTCTAACGGTCATATTCTAGAGTGTCTTCTAAGCCAGCCAACGGTCCACTAACTGGACGTCTGGCAAAGTCATCAGACGTCTCCTAAGACGTCTGGTCTAAGGTCTGGACGTCTGAATTCATCAGATAGAACTAACTATGTCCAGCCTAACAGTTATCAGACGTCTGAAACAACAGTCAGACGTCTTAAAATCCTTTATCAGACGTCTGATTCGTGAATTAGACGTCTGGAAAGTCTGTTTTAACCCTATATTGGTTTTCTAAGTGTTCTACAGAAAACCTACGTATCCTAGGGTTGTGCAGGTGTTCCTAGGACTACTGTTAGGGTTCTTTGAGGCTCTTTAACATAATGTCTAAGGAAAATAAAGAGCAAGAAAATAAATACAAGAGATACATGAAAGGATAAAAAAGAATCTATCCTATTCTTCTTGTCTTCCATCTCCAATCTTTCGCTCCACGCGAACCTCCTCTATTTTCCGTCAAGCTCCTCCAATCCGTCCTGGATGCGAGCTCGAACTCCGTCTAAACACGTCCTCATTTGCAATTGACCTGAAATCTAGGACTCAAATTGCAAATGTTAAATAACACGTGTTTTGTTATCATCAAAATAAATGATCGTGGTGCTCTAGCACCAACAATCTCCCCCTTTTTGATGATGACAAAATCGTAAATAATAATGCATAAAAAATCCTCCCCCTTTTTGACATTATCAAAAAGGTTTGATTGATTTTATATTTCCTATTACTCCCCCTTAAAACATGCTCTTCTATTTATTTTTAACAAAGGTAATGTCCTCCCCCTTTTTATAACAACAAGATAGCTATTATTTTTCTCCCCCTTACTAAAGGAAATTTAGCTAACTTGTATCTCCCCCTTAAAAATTGACAATAAGCTCATCATTTTTAACTCCCCCTATCTAAATGCTTATAAAAAGATAGGGTTAAAAATTTTACCTCACCTACCATGGCCAATAAAATGGCCCGAATGGTGGTGGTGGATGCCACATCGGATGGGGCTCCCATCCGTAGCTTGGAGGCCCGGGCATTGGCGCCGGTCTCCAATCTGGTGGTCGACGTGCGGCGGGTCCGTCGTTTGTTCGCCGTCTCGTCGGTCTTCTTCTTCTCCTCCTTGGTCTACTCATTGGTTCTCCCAACTTAAGTTGACCAGCCTTGAGCTTGTAGGTCCAGTCCTTTATGTTGTAGTCATCCCTGAACCCTACAAAACAAGATTCTAATTTTTTCTTCGGTATCCAAGTGAGCTTGGATCCGGATTTGTTAGAAGGTCTCCTGGATGGAGATCCTTTCTCAACCTTAGGGCTATAAAACTTATCTACTTTGTTGATTAAATTGTTAGAATTTTCCCTAAGACATGCAATTTCTCTTTCTATAATTTGCATCTTAGTCTTTAAATCAAAAATTTCTAACTTTAGACTATTATTTTCCTCAATCAATTTATTATTTTCATTGATGAGGTCTTGATTTTCTAATAACAGGTTATTATCCTTAGGACTAGTCTCTATATCCTTGAGTTGTTTTTCTAACCTATCATTTTCATTTCTAAGAAAACTAAGGTTCTTTTTAATGCTTTTATTTTCTACCGTAAGTGATTTACTAATCTCAAAAAGTTCATTAAAGGCTTCTTGTAAATCCAGGTTTACCTCATTGTCGGAGTCGCTTTCGCTGTCGATGTCGCTTTCTCCGATTGCCATGAAACCAAAGCAAGTGGTTTCTTCTTCTTTTTCTTCTTCTTCTTCCTCCGAGCTAGAATCCTCATGAGTGCCTTCCAACCTCCTCCATATCTCGTGGGCGGTGGTGCACTCTTGGATTTTCTCGAACTCTTCCGGACTCAACGCGCAATACAAGGCATTCATTGCCCTTGCGTTGAGTGAGAGATCTTGAATCTGCAGCTGCGAGTAGCCTCCTTGGGGTCGCTTCGGGATCTCGTATGGGGTTTCGCAACATCCCCATAGAGCGAAGTCCGTGGCTTGAAGCCACGTCTTCATCCTCAACTTCCAATATCCGAAGTCCCTCCCGTCGAAATAGGGTGGTCGGACGGTGGATTGCCCTTCGGAGATTCTGACTGCGGCTATGCTTCCCTCCATGATCTAGATCCTCGCCGGTTTGTAACGCCGATTACGCGAGACCTGCTCTGATACCAATTGAAGGTTCGTCCCTACCAGGAGGGGTGACGTAATAAATTGCGGAAATAAAAATATAAAGCAATATCACAAGAAATTAAGCAATCACACAATGTACACAGGTATTTTTAGGTGGAAACCCAAACCGGGTGAAAACCACCACCTAACCCTCTCGAGTTAGGATTTTCCGATCAACCAAGTTGATCAAAATCCACTAAACGAATCACTTTGAACGAGGGTGATTCAACCTCAGTACAACCACGCTACAAGTACGAGGGTAGCGTTCCTCAACCCCTTCTCTCCACGAGAAGGATTTTGTCCCACGAAGGAGACGGGAATTCGCAAGGCGAATACCCAACCAAAATACAAAGATAAAATAAAATAACAGTCCTATAGAGCCAACAAAATTAAACCTAGCTTCTATAGGAAATAGGAAACTCCCCTTTGCAAGGAGTGCGTCGACGATGACGCAGTGCGTGTGCCACGCGATGGCGCTACGTCGCTCTCGTTATCTACGGCGGGAGAGCGGGTGCGCAACGGTTGAATGCTCTCAAGAAAATGGAGCTTGAGCTTGGAGAGCAAGAGAGTCTTTTCTTTGGACACAAAAGGTTTGAAAGTGTATTGCAAGGTGTGTGTCTTGTTTTTCTAAGTGTGTCTCTTGTGTGTACTTGTTTACAAAGGTTCCCCTCTATTTATAGAGGCCTTAGGAAGGCTTTGGAAGGCTTGGAAAAGCTTCCATAGCCGTTGGGTGCAAAGCCCAAGAGAATCAGGCCGAAATCAGGACAATGATTACACTTCACAGGGTTATCAGACGTCTAATTCTGGCATCAGACGTCTGGAAGGCCACTTTAAGACGTCTGATTCCAAGGTCAGACGTCTGATTCTATGCGGGTTTCTCCCTGACTTGAATCAGATCTAAACAGGGTTTTTGTACAAGTCCATCAGACGACATAGAGGACGTCTGGCACTAAGTCTGGACGTCTGGAAACCTACTTTTACCGTGGGAATTGATTTCCAAACGTTGCAACGGCTAGAAAATCTCTGAGAAGAGATTTTGGGTCAGCCGAGGCAAAACGGTCATTTATCAGACGTCTGTGAAGTCCTATGGACGTCTGATAAGGCTCTAACGGTCATATTCTAGAGTGTCTTCTAAGCCAGCCAACGGTCCACTAACTGGACGTCTGGCAAAGTCATCAGACGTCTCCTAAGACGTCTGGTCTAAGGTCTGGACGTCTGAATTCATCAGATAGAACTAACTATGTCCAGCCTAACAGTTATCAGACGTCTGAAACAACAGTCAGACGTCTTAAAATCCTTTATCAGACGTCTGATTCGTGAATTAGACGTCTGGAAAGTCTGTTTTAACCCTATATTGGTTTTCTAAGTGTTCTACAGAAAACCTACGTATCCTAGGGTTGTGCAGGTGTTCCTAGGACTACTGTTAGGGTTCTTTGAGGCTCTTTAACATAATGTCTAAGGAAAATAAAGAGCAAGAAAATAAATACAAGAGATACATGAAAGGATAAAAAAGAATCTATCCTATTCTTCTTGTCTTCCATCTCCAATCTTTCGCTCCACGCGAACCTCCTCTATTTTCCGTCAAGCTCCTCCAATCCGTCCTGGATGCGAGCTCGAACTCCGTCTAAACACGTCCTCATTTGCAATTGACCTGAAATCTAGGACTCAAATTGCAAATGTTAAATAACACGTGTTTTGTTATCATCAAAATAAATGATCGTGGTGCTCTAGCACCAACACAGACATCTTAAAAGTCACAGAGACCCACCTCAAGCTCCTACAGTACCCTCAGACGTCCAGGACTCCCCCACGACTGTCTGAACACAGTTCCAGACGTCTGACTAGTCGTCCGGTCGTCTGGGAACGCCTCCGGTCGTCTGGTAAGTTGTCCAGACATCCGAAAGTGCGTGGAAGGGCGTTCTGCGCACCTTCCCAAAGCTGCTCTTGCGCACGACAGAGCAGTAAGCCACTTTAGCCTAAACAGAATCATCTGAGGTGCGGCCTGCATGGTCGTAACCACGAGGAAGACGTACCTTCGCACACAAATGCTTTCAGATGTCTGGTGTCGACACCAGACGTCCAGCCGGTCGTCCGGAAGACACTCCGGACATCTGATATTGGAAAAATTCCAGTATCAGACCACGCTCCCAGCGCTTCTCATTGCGCTCTGCCGCGTCTCCCCTCGCTCCGCCGCAGCTCCAGTTGTTGTAGGTGGTCAAGGACGACGCTGTAATGCCCTCCTCCCGCACACGCCGCGGTGGCCGTGCGAGCTTCCGACGAGCTTCCACGAAGCTCTCGACCTCGGCCTCCTCCTCCTTCTCACGCACCCTCCTCCTCCTCGCTCTTACGCTCTCTCTCTCGCTCACCCTTGGTCACGGCAGTGGAGTGTGGTGGCAGTGGAGAGGAGAGGAAGGGGGGGTGGCCTTTTATAAGGTCACGGGTTAAGGTTCTGCAAGGGGGAGGGAGGAGGAAAAAGAGAGAGAAGAGTTCTGCCCGCCGCTCGCGCGCAGAATGCAGATGTAAAAATATTTAATTTCCAGATGTCTGGGAAAGGGTCCAGACGTCTGGACAAACGTTTGACTGATACTCCAGACGTCTTGAAAGGCTAAAAATGGGATAGGTCTTTACAATTGCTCACTTGCAATTACAAGTTGTTTTCTTTTTCTTGTATCAACCACTTTATAGTTCCTTTTCCTCCCCATTTATCTAAAAAAGAAAAGACAAGAAAAAGAATCATCAAAAAATGCATATCCATTACTACGTAAACTCATTACTATGTAAAGCGTGCCATAGCCCTGCATAAATGATTCAAGATCAGATTTCTAAAGCTTAACGATTGATGGCATTTTTATGTATATGAGAAACCCAAACATCATGAACAAAAGTTAAAAACACATCATGAGCAATAACATACAAAGTAATGATAAAATAAAGAGCTACAGCAAAGAACGAAAATTTTCTACTATGTTTGCCTCTATCCATTTCATCACACGAACTCCAATCATCCTCACTGGAGGACAATGTTGGTTGTGCTGCAGAGAACTCTTCCAACATTGCTATCATAGAGGAGAATGGCAAGAACTTTACCACGGCTGATGATGAGTTGGAAAGAACTTTGCCATTGCAAACTGTCATTATAAAAGGCTATGGAAAATCAATATCAACAACATGATTTACATGGTTCATGATGGCAAGTGTCATTCTGCATGAGAGAAGTAGCCCATTAACTGAATGGTTTTGTAATTTTTTTCTCAAGACAAAACTAATATGGACCATCCCTGTATTTGGATACTATGGACCATCTATTGGATTATGTGATACTATCTTTGGACCATCCCTGTATTTGGATTATGTAAAAATAATTAGATGGTTCTGTAATTTTTCTCAAGAAAAACCAATATGTGGTACTACCGCCAGATTCTATAGTTGCATTATATAGGAGAATTTACGAACAGCTATGTGACAGTGATCAACTAAATGGACAATTTTGAGATGTTGGTTGCAAACAACTCTAAGGAATAATTTATTAAAGAATACTGGCAGAGAAAACATGTAGCCAATCAAGTTTCCAATGTTATAATCTTCCAACAAGTTTCCAAAAGAAACTACAAGTCGATATTTAATTGAGCACCAGCAATAATTAAGTAGTGCACTCAAAGCAAGGTTGGGTAACTACATTCAGGAAAATGTTGACATCACAACATAGGAAGGCAAAGGTGGTCGAAGAAGAGGAGGTAACCTAATTTATTCACCTAAATTTTCTTTGTATAGAACATTCAAGGAGGTGGATGTTGGATTTTAATCCAACGTATTGACTGATATATACATTATGTATACATACAATCAATCAACACATAAATTTATGGACATACAATTAAGGAGGAGGATGCTGGCTTTTATGGGTCTTATGTCCTTACAGAAATTTAGTGGAAGTTTGTAAACTTTGTAGTGCTCATTTGTAATAGACATTCAGTTTATGGTTAAAGTTTTATGGTGATGTATATGTACAGTTTAAGTTTTGTAATGCTTCATTTCTGTTGAAATAAACAAAACTTAAAGTTTCCAGTTAAATGTCCATTATGACAAGTAATTTGGTTTCGATTTTTGGAAGTGATCTCAATTTTGAGGACCAGTTGGAGATAGGCATGCGTTGAACACATTTGCATGTAATTTCCATGTTACAAATCCACACATTTCTGATTACCTTTTGCATTAGTGTACGTGGTCATTGTTAATTTAGTTACTGTAATGTAGCAAAAGCTACTTTGGGTCTATTACTTGTGTGATTGGTAGATCAGATTGTTTATAAATATGCATTTCCATTTTTGACAATAAAGTTCAGCTCAAATTTGGCTGCATATATAGTTCAAGTGAGAGATTGTTGGATTTTAATCCAACGTATGGACTGGTATATGCATTATGTATACATATAATCATTCAACATATAAATTTATGGACTGTCAATATTAATGCCCAAGTTTAAAGTGATCAGCTAAGGTTTATTTTGGTTTGGGCATAGAATGAAAGAGGTTAGTGTGATTTGTTAAGATACATGTGCAGAGACCGTTTGTGATTAGCATTTCCTTGATGGGCGGAAATGCAAATCACCCTTGGCAATTAGCGTGGTTAATTGCCATTCTAAGGGGGTTATGGTCCCTATCAGACCCACCAATCATTCTCAGTGTTGTCAACCCCATCGTGACCTTGAGAAGAAAACAGAGAGACTCAAAAGGAAAGGGCGGCTGGAGAAGATAGGATCATCTTCTTCACGTGCAGTCCATAAGGATTCAGGGTGGGATCTATTGGAAGACCTATACCGCAACCTCTCCTTTTGCTTGCAAGATGAACATAGGTGAGACCTTCTTTTGCAGGTAGAAATCAGATTATATACATATACATGATGCTGAGAACAAGGTAATATAGTGTGTTTACATATTGTTGTTTTAGCTTTGTCTGCAAATCCATATTTCATTTCTATGTTTAGATATTTTATTAACTTTAGATTTTAGATTAATAAAGGCTTGATAGACATTTCGTATTCTCTGAAAATCCAGAAATCATCTCGTTACTGTTGCGAGTACCAGTACTTCTCCATAGGTACCAATACTCATACGTTATGAATTGGGGACTGTAGTCTACATGTACCGGTACTCATCATGAGTACGGTACTAGTGAAATGCTGATTAGGTGGTCTATGAACTGTGACATGCTAGTATCGGTACTCATCATGAGTACCGGTACATGTGTCATAGATCAGTTTTTGGGTTTTCTGGACTAAAATCAGTGACTCATGCATACCAATACGCGACTCGAATACTGGTACTCATGAGACACATATCAAGTTCTGGGTCTGGAGTAACCAAGACCTGTAGCGTACCAGTACCGGCACTGGACTTTAGTACCGATACCTATAGGCTACAGGCATAGTAACCAGCACTCAATAAGTATCGGTACTGGTCATGAGTATCGATGCTCGTTGAGATCAGATTTTGTTCTAAAGCGATATCAGTACTCATGGGGTATCGGTACTAGACACTAGTACCAGTACATAATGATTACTAGATAAGTACTCATCTGAGCTTGAGTTCCAAATTGTAAGCTATGAGTACTGTTACTTGGCATCAGTACCGGTATTCCTTTGGATATGGAACTCATCTGTAAGCCAAGTATACCGGTACTGGTTGACCAGTATCGGTACTCAGTATATGTGGTACCCATACTGATACACTAGTACCAGTACCCATTCAGTATGAAACTTAGTTTAGATCAGTTAATGTTTTGGTCAAGTATAGTCTAATTAATAAAGTATACTATCCTAAGGTAACTCGGTTGAAGCAGCATCTTGCCAAAGCTAGCTCTCCTTTGAATATTGGGCTAATTTATGAATAGTAATAGGTCAATGAGTATTAGTAGATGAGTATTCATTAGCCCAAAGGAAAGTGCACACTTATTGTACTTTCACTCATTTACATGGGAATAATGATGTGTTTGTTATTAGGTTTTCTAGGTAATCATTGAATCAGCCCAAAGAAGGTTCATGACTAACTTGGATTTGAACCAACAATCGTTACTCACCACACCATATCTTTAATTACAAGTCAACCTCTCATCCATAGATGAGACCCTTGATGGAGTTAACTAAGACATGTGATGGGGTTTAATTAAATTAATCAGACACTTTATGATTTAAAGGAGCTAATTCTATGTTTATCTGCATTTATTTTCAGAAATATCTTTTGCCAACATAACTTCCACTTTAAACTCCATTCCTATGTTGGGTGGTTCAAACTTTAAGTCCTGGAAGGAGAACTTATTGATTGTCCTTGTGATTATGGACTTAGATTTAACAATTAGGGAGCCCTCTCCTATTCTTACAGACACGAGTACTTCTGAGCAAAAGGAGAAGGAAAGATGGGAGAGGTCTAATTGTATATCTATGATGATAATGAAAGAGGCCATTCCTGAGGCATTTAGGGGCACAATGTTGGATGACATTGCTACAGCTTAGGAATTCCTTGCTGATATTGAGAAAAGGTTTGCCAAGAACAAGAAAGTTGAAATTGGTACGCTCATGGCAAGCCTCATCTCAAAGAGGTATAAGGGGAAGGGCAATATACATGAGTACATTATGGAAATGTTCCACATTGCTTCTAAGTTAAAAGCACTGAAACTTGACCTCTCGAAGGATTTGTTGGTGAATTTGGAAAATGCTTTTGTTGTATCATCCTTCTGATGCAATTTAGTTTCAGTTTATATTCTTGACAAACTAAATTATTTTTGTAATTTTGGAGATGGAAAAGTGAATATTTTCTTTAATTCAAGATTAGTTGATTCTAATTTTCTTTTAGCTATTAATAATCTATATTATTTGGATACTGTTGCTTTTTTTAATAAAACTTCTCTTTCTTGTATACGTGGTGTGAAAAGAAAATGCGTAGATGAAAACTGTACCTTCTTATGGCACAAGAGATTAGGCTATAACTCTAGAAGGAGAATAGAGAGACTTGTGTCAAATGGAATTTTGGACCCTTTAGACTTTTCTGATTTTGACCAGTGTATAAAGTGTATTAAGGGGAAACAAACCAACAGTAAGAAGTTTGAAGCCAATAGGTAAAATGATGTCTTGGATGTGATTCATATGGATATCTGTTGGCCACTTCCTACGCTTGCATGGCATGGTCAACAGTATTTTATCACATTCATAGATGACCACTCCAGATATGACTTCATATATCTAATCCATGAAAAGGCATAGTCACTGGACATGTTCAAAAATTATAAAGTCAAAGTTGAGAGTCAACTCAACGAAGGATTACATATGCCAGATCTAATCGTGGTGGTGAATACTATGGCCGGTATGACGGATAGGTAAACAACGTCCAAGATCGTTTGCCAAGTTCCTACAGGAATGCGGTATTGTTCCTCAATACACCATGCCAGGTTCGCCCACTATGAATGGTGTTGCTGAGAGGCGAAATAGAACGCTTAAGGACATGGTAAGGAGTATAATTACTCCTTTTACCTTACTAGACTCACTCTGGGGAGAGACCTTAAAGATTGCAGCTTATATTCTGAATAGAGTTTCAACTAAGGCAACTAAAAAAACCCCATCTGAGATATGGACTGGGCGAAAGCCCAATCTTAAGCATTTACATGTGTGGGGATGTCCAGCTGAGGTAAGGCCTTATAGGCCTAATGAGAAGAAACTGGACACAAGGACAGTTAGTTGCTATTTTATTGGGCATTTTGAAAGGTCAAGAGGATATAAGTTTTATGATCCCATATCTGAGTCTGAAACTGCCAAGTTCTTTGAGAGTGTTGAGTCTACCAAGGATGACAGGGTTAAAGACTGTCTTTGAAGAGGAAAACATAATTATTCCCCCTAGAGTTACTCAAGTTGATGAGGAGCATGTCTTTGACATATCTCAAGACAACTCCAATGAAGAGAATGATATGGTTTTAACCCTTGTAGAGCAGCCTCAAACACATATAGAACCTGTGCCATTGAGGAGATCCACTAGGGAAAGAAGGAGTGCTATATCAGATGATTGTGTGGTATTCCTTTAAGAACATGAAATGAACATTGGGGTGATGGAAAATGATCTAATTAGCTTCAGCCAAGCAATGGAAAGTCCAAATCATGAAAAGTGGATATAGGTAATAAAAAAAAAATGAAATCAATGAAATACAATGACGTTTAGGATATTGTTCTACTACCAGAAGGTGCGAAACTTGTTGATTACGAATGGATTTTTAAAATCAAACAGGATTCGAAAGGAAAGGTGGAGCGATACAAAGCACTTCTTGTTGCTAATGGTTTTACCCAAAAGGAGGACATTCACTATAAGGAGACATTCTCTCTTGTTTCTTCTAAGGACTCATTGAGAGTTATAATGGCACTTGCGGCCTACTTTGATCTTGAGTTGCATTAGATGGATGTTAAGACTACATTCCTTAATGATCACATTGAGGAAACCATTTATATGGCTTATCCCGAACATTTTGTTACAAGTGATCCAAAAAGGATGGTAGGCAAATTGAAGAAATCCATTTATGAGTTCAAGCAGGCATCTAGACAATGGTATTTCAAGTTTCACCAGGTAATTCTCTCGTTTGGTTTTAAGGTGAATCTGGTTGATGAATGTATATACCATAAGTTCTGTGGGAGTAGGTATATCATCTTGGTCCTGGATGTTGATGATATTTTGCTTGCTACTAATGAAATGAGTATCCTATTCGACATCAAAAATTTTCTTGCCAAACAGTTTGACATGAAAGATCTTGGAGATGCTTCATTTGTGTTAGGGATTGAAATGTGTCGAGATCGTTCTCACCATATTCTAGGTTTATCCCAAAGAAACTATATAGATAAGGTACTCAAAAGTTATGGCATGTAAGATTGTAAACCACTAGATACTCCTGTGACTAAGGGAGACAAGTTTAGTCTCAACCAGTGCCCTATAAGTGATTTGGACAAACGGGAGATGTAAACAGTTCCTTATGCATCTGACGTTGGCAGTATAATATATGCTCAGGTCTGTACTAGACCAGACTTGCGATACATTACAGGCATGTTGGGCAAATACCTAAGTAATCCTGGAAAAGACCATTGGAGAGTAGCCAAGAGGATACTGAGATATTTGCAAAAGACACGGGATTATATGCTCACCTTTAGGAGGTCAGAAAAGCTTCAGGTCTTCGGTTATACTGACTCCGACTTTGCTAGGTGTCAAGATAGTAGAAATTCTACTTCAGGATATGTATTTCTGCTTGCCAATGATGCCATCTCTTGGAAGAGTACAAAATAATCTCTTATTGCATCTTCTACTATGGCAGCAAAATTCAATGCATGCTATGAGGCATCTAATCATGGAGTATGGTTGCGGAATTTTATATTGGGACTGTGCATAGTAGATGGCATTGATAGGCCATTACAATTGTTTTGTAATAATCAGTCCGCAGTCCTCTACTCCAATAACCACAGGAGCTCCTTCAAATTGAAGCGCATTGAGATCAAGTTCTTGGTTGTTAAAGAAGGATACAAAATGGACAACTGTCTGTTGATCACATTAATACGGACTTCATGGTTGCAGATCCGCTTACTAAAGGAATAATATCTAAGATGTTCCATGAACATGCAACTTTTATAGGTCATATATCCCTACAAAAATTTCAGCTTTAGTGGAAGTTTGTAAACTTTGTAGTGCTCATTTGTAATAGACATTCAGTTTATGGTTAAAGTTTTATGGTGATGTACATATACAGTTAAAGTTTTGTAAAGCTTCATTTCTGTTGAAATAAACAAAACTTAAAGTTTCTAGTTGAATGTCCATTTTGACAAGTAATTTGGTTTCGATTTTTGGAAGTGATCTCATTTCGGAGGACCAGTTAGAGATAGGCATGCGTTGATCACATTTGCATATAATTTCCATGCTACACATCCACACATTTCGGTTACCTTTTGCATTAGTGTACGTGGTCATTGTTAGTTTAGTTACTGTGATGTAGCAAAGCTACTTTTGGTCTATTACTTGTGTGATTGGTAGATCAGATTATTTACAGATATGCATTTGCGTTTTTGACAGCAAAGTTGAGCTCAAATTTGGTTGCATATATAGTTCAAGTGAGAGATTGTTGGATTTTAATCCAATGTATGGACTGATATATGCATTATGTATACATATAATCAATCAACATATAAATTTATGGATTGTCAATATTAATGCCTAAGTTTAAAGTGATCAACTAAGGTTTATTTTGGTTTGGGCATAAAATGCAAATCACCCTTGGCAATTAGTGCGGTTAATTGCCATTCTAAGGGGGTTATGGTCCCCATCAGACCCACCAATCATTCATAGTGTTGTCAACCCCATCGTGACCTTGAGAAGAAAACAGAGAGACTAAAAAAGAAAGGGTGGCTAGAGAAGATAGGACCATCTTCTTCACGTGCAGTCCATAAGGATTCAGGATGGGATTCGTTGGAAGACCTATACCACAGCCTCTCCTTTTGCTTGCAAGATGAACACAGGTGCGACCTTCTTTTGTAGGTAGAAATCAGATTAGATACATATACATGATGCTGAGAAGAAGGTAATATAGTGTGTTTACATATTGGTGTTTTAGCTCTGTATGCAAATCCATATTTCATTTCTCTGTTTAGATATTTTATTAACTTTAGATTTTAGATTAATAAAGGCTTGATAGACATTTCGTATTCTTTGAAAACCTAGAAATCATCTCGTTACTGCTGCGAGTACCAGTACTTCTCCATAGGTACCAATACTCATACGTTATGAATTGGGGACTGTAGTCTACATGTATCGGTACTCATGACTCATCATGAGTACCAATACTAGGGAGCTGTTGATAAGGTAAAAGGCTCCAGGTCTATGAACTGTAACATACTAATATCGGTACTTATCATGAGTATCGGTACATGTGTCACAAGTCAGTTTCTGGGTTTTCTGGACTAAAATCTGTGACTCATGCATATTGATTTGTGACTCGAATAACAACACTCATGATATATATCAAGTTCTGGGTTTGGAGTAACCAAGACCTATAGCATACCAGTACCAGCATTGGACTTTAGTACCGGTACCTGTAGGTTACATGCATAGTAACCAGTACTCAATAAGTATCGGTACTAGTTATGAGTACCGATACTCGTTGAGATCATATTTTGTTCTGGAGCGACACCAGTACTCATGGGGTATCGGTATTAGACACTAGTACCGGTATACAATGAGTACTGGATAAGTACTCATTTGAGCTTGAGTTCCAAATTGTAAGTTGAGTACTGTTACTTGGCATCAGTACCGGTACTCCTTTGGATATGGAACTCATCAATAAGCCAAGTATACCGATACTGGTTGACTAGTACCGATATTGAGTATATGTGGTACTGATACTGATACACTAGTACTGATACCCATTCAGTATGAAGCTCAGTTGAGATCAGTTAATGTTCAAGTCTATCCTAAGTTAGAGGTGGGTCATTTATAGATTGACACCAACAGAGGAAATTAACCTAGTCTTACATGCATGGAAAAGGTGTAGTCCTGGGTAGTGGCATACCATGATCCTAAGGTAATGGTGGACGGTACTTAAGATACTGGTGTACAACCTGGTAGTGATAACTTTTCATGAATAAAATTACTACTTCGGAAACGAAAGAAAGTTGCCGCAAAAAGGAAACGCTGGCAAGAAGGGGCGTCTGGACTCTTTTCTAGGAGAAAACGAAGATAGCGAAGAAGTTCTTTTTTCGAGGGGAAAAAATAAATCCAAGAGACTTCATCTGCGTATTCCCCAAAGAATTCATGCACAATATTGTCTCTCTTTTCCTTGGCTTCTACTTATTTAATTTTCAGATGAAAGAAAAAAGGAAAACATTCCCTAGGCATACACTTCCCACACCAACCACCACCCCACTCCCCCACTTCAACTGAAACCTGATCACACCATTCTTTCCTTTCCCTCCTCATATGACCCCCAGGACCTACCACAAAGTGCTCACATTATTCCCCAAGTCAATATTTACAACAGCAACTAGTCCCATATACTTTTCTACAAACAATCAAACCTTTTAGGTGGCCATAAATTGTCCAAGAAATCGACCTGCAACTGTGGGAACTAATGCCAATTAGAAAAGGAAAACATAGGGATGACATGCAAACCTAATTCACAAAGCAGATATTTCTCGTAGCCTGCATAAAAAATCCAGCAGCTTTTGATTAGAAGAGGGCGAAAACAAACTAGACTGCCTAACAGTGGACTACAATAGACAGTGGACTTAATTGCTCATAACAAAGGCAACATATGGCATGGCTGAGGACCTGTAAATAGCACTGTATAGAGAGTCCAGGCCATCACTTGAACTTCTTAATTAGAGCTGCAGATTGGAAAAATGCATCATCCTTGAAAAAACTCCACTAGAGATAAGTGACAACTACTGCAATAATGTGGGAATCTACATATCCTCCGTAAGGAGGGAAGTCAAGGAACTCCAAATACATGATAAGGCTGCCTCCAATAACAGACAACCATATATTAAACTTGGAAGGATGGACAGACAACCATATATTATACTCCAAAAATATGTATAATTATCTATGGACCATCCCTGTATTTTTACATAATCATTCTGTCTAAAACTAATTGTGTGATACTATGGACCATCCCTGTATTTGGGAAAAAAATTTCTGCCATCTTTCTTCTGGGTTCTCTGTTGGTTTACGGCTTTTTTATCAATCAAGGAAACTTGTGGTTCTCCGTTGGAGTAGTCAGGTTGTGCTTTTTATTGTGACTCTCCTCTGTTAACAGGAATGTCTCTAACCACAGAATATAGTTGGTTTGGTCCAACTTGATCATGGGACAAGGGTTCTTGTATACCCACATCTCCATTATCAAATCTGATGTCACATCTGAAGATTTATGAGAAGTCATCCTGAAGTAAGTGGTAGGAGCCAACCTGAAGGGAAAAAAAAAACGTAGAAATCATCTACCAATTATAATAGAACTGCAGGGGGAAAAATCTGAATTACAGATTCATTGACAATAGCAACTTTAACTAGCAAGCAATTCCACATGCAAGTACCTCTCTTTCCCTTTCTAATTTGGAAAATTAATGGTACCGAATTGCTCAGAGCTCCTCCTATGTTCAGGATCTAATTTATACCAAAGTGATTTACTTTACTCACAGCTAAAACATTGTAAATAATACATGAAGCTATACACCATTTATATGGGTCATAAGCAAATAAATAAGTGTAACTCCTAAATTTGAACTCAAAAACAATGAAACTACTTTCCAAGAGCACCTTCAGATCCAACAAGAAGCGAATAGACTTTAGTTACTAACACTGCTAACTTTTTTCCCATATTCTACAAATTTCCAGCAAGAAAAAACCAAAGAGAACACTTCCATGAAACTCCCACAGATCCAACAGAGATAGAAACACCATTAGTTCATTACCCTCATGATGAAGTTGTTCCAGATAGGTGTGTACATGAAGGTCATCTCCTTGAACGGTGCCATCAAGACAACAACTTATTATATAATTCACAACCCCACCATCACAATGTCACACCTCTACCAACTACAACTTCATAGCTATCCCTAAAGTCACCAACAAAACATTCAATTCTTGGACTTAGGTTCCATTCTATCCCATAGAAAATTTTTGCCCGTAAAAGCATCTCGATTTTCGACTGCATTCCATTCCCATTTCCACCATTCTATTACAATTCCACAAATCAAAGAAAAGACCAAAACCATTAGGGCACAATCTCAACTTCAACTTATGACTAGATCAGATCTCAATATAGCACCTTGATAGCCACCTCCTTCTGCAAGTTTATAAAATCTTCCAAATTTTGCTCCGTCAGAATGTCAGGGAGATGTGGAACCCATAAATACCCATCCTAGTAGCAAGCAAAGACTAGAACACAGATCCGATCGTAACACATAACCCAACATCTGTACGTCTAATTGAGTTACCAAAGATCTGATCTGATTTGATCGAACATAGATCTGAACGAAGGAAAAGACCAAATCGAGTTACCAAAGTATATAATTGAGCATCAATGATTAAACTAAATCTAATCAAACAAAGAAACAGACATCAATAGAGAGAGAGAGATCGAATGAGAGAGTTTGAGTTGGAGAGACCTAATCGACTGTAGATCTAATTGAAGGAATAGTGAGAGACATTGATAGAGAGAAGTTGAGTGGGAGAGATCTGATCAAATTGAATTCGATCGATGGAAAGTAATGGAGAGATTTGACTATAGATTTTTTTTTTTTTTGAACAGAATTTGACTACAGATTTTAGAAACCTTAAAAGGTAAAATCTGAGCGAGAGATCAAATCTAAGCGAGAGATCGATCTAAAACCATGTTAAAAGGCCTTTAAAATAAATGTAGGGACTTTAGTGACATTTATGCACGTCACTGTAGCCGTACGACACTGAAGTCGTGTGTGAGTCCTCCGCAGTGTGATGGAGATCAGAGCACTCTCGTTGAGCCACGTCTGCGCCCACTTTATCTTCAGTCGTTCGTGCATTTCATCGTGCCCAATCAAGATCATCCGTTCGATCAGACAAAGCTTAGAAGTCGTGTGCCTCTTCACCTTACCACGCACGCAGTGCCTACATACGATGTTGTGTCATAGCATGCATGGCATCATGCAACTCTTGAAGTGCCACGTCTTGCCTTCGCAGCTACTCGATCGTGCATCGATAGCTGAATTTAGCGCGTGCCTCTCACACGCTCGATTTAAGGTGAACGGGGGCTTGAACCTGCGCCTAGGTTCTTCGCGTAGCACCTTCAACCACTGCACTACAAGGCCAATTGTGTTGCATTTTTGGTTTAAGGTTCTCACGCTCTCAGCCGTTGGATGAGAATCCAACAGTTGAGATCGTATGAACCTTAGCCTTCAAAGGTGAGTCCTATGCTTGGGGGGGGGGGGGGGGGGGGGGGGCGACTTGGCTGCATTTCGACCGTTGTATCTAGATCCAACGGTCGAGATCTGATGGCATGGATGAAGAAGGAGGAGACCGAAAGATGTGGGCGGCTTGGATGGCGCCACGTGGTGCTATTTGGGCCATCCATTTTCTAATGCTTGTAGGTGGTGCCATGGATGTCGGATTTGGTCAATTTTCACACCGCTAGGCTGCGATCGTCGATTTGAACCCATCCATGCGGTTGGATTTGTTGTTTGAAGTCTGTATTTTCACCACCTTGCTCCTTGGCCTCTGATCTTCCTCGAACTGCATCTAATGTTACGGAGGATCCATCGGGGTGATCTTGGAGGTATTGGACTTTGATTGTCACCCTGATCAGATTTGTACAGTTGGATCTTTAATCCGAGGCCTAAATAAATATAACCCTGTCTCCTAAACACAAAAAGGGTAAATTAACCTATAATTTGTACAATCTATTCTAAGTGCAAAATGATGCATGCTATGTAATATTTTTAATGCTGAATGTAATTATACGCCTAGGAATACTCATAAATAGACAGTTTATGTGAAATAGATGTGTCTACATCCGATCCAACAATCGAGATCTGATGGCATGGATGAAGGAGGAGGCTGGTGGCTATAGGCGGCTTTAATGGCGCCAGGTGGCGTCATTTGGGCCATCCATTTTCCAATGCTTGTAGATGGTGCCACGGATGTCAGATAGGGTCGATTTTCATGCAGTTAGGCTGCGATCGTCGATCTAAACCTATCCGTGTGGTTGGATTTGTTGTCTGAAGTCTAAATTTTCACAACTTTGCCTTTTGGCCTCTGATCTTCCTCGGACTGCATCTGATGCTACGAAGGTCCGATCAAGGCAATCTCAGATGCATTGGACTCCGATCGTTGGCCTGATCAGATCCGTATGGTTGGATCTTCAATCTGAGGCCTAGATAAATATCATCCTGTCTCTTGACCACAAAAAAGGAAAATTAACTTATAATTTATATAATCTATTCTAAATGCAAATGATGCATGCTATGCAATATTTATAATTTTGAATGCAATTATACGTCTAAGAATACGCATAAATAGACAGTTTATGTGAAATAGATGTGTCTACATCAGGCATCGATCGGTGGACAAGAATGTGAAGCTCGATGGGGCGATGGAGTGGCATCGATCAGTGGACAAGAACATGGAGCTCAATCAAGGGTGGCAGAGGAGTGGCGTCGATCGGCGGATAAGAATGTGGAGCTCAATCGAGAAGGAGTGGCATTGACTCGGGCGGTGAGGGATTGGGGGGGAGTGAAGTCAACTTGGGCGTTAAGGATAGTGGTCAGGGAGGAGTGGCTTCAAGTCGAGTAGTGAGGAAATAGGTTGGGGAAGAGGTGTGTCAACTCAACTGTGAGGAAAGAGGTCAGGGGGGAGGGGTCAAGGGTTAACAACTTAAAAAGACGTATTTGTCCCTAATTGTTTTTTAAGGTTCTCGTACAGTTGGATCTTCAATTCGAGGTCCACATAATTATCGTCATGTCCCCTTACAACAAAAAAAGCAAATTAACCTATAATTTGTATAATCTATTTTAAATGCAGAATGATGCATGCTATGCAATATTTATAATGGTAAATTCAATTACACGCCTAAAAACATGCATAAATTGACAGTTTATGTGAAGTAGAAGTGTCTACATCACACCCTCATGCCTATCTTTTGCTAGTCCTTAGCAAAACTGCATACTATTTATAAACAGAATTAGGATCAAATTACTTGGACAATAATTATTTCTCAACAGTAAGAAATTTCTGCTAAAGACCAGAACTACAAAGACTTAACAGTGTCCGGGTGTCTACCAAACTACTGACCTCCCAAGCCCTCGCCTTAGTCAAAAGCAAATACATTTTTTTCTTTTTCTTCTTTTCTAATTTTTTTAGAATTTTTTAAGTTTAGAGTTTTGGGACAACTTTCTACGGTTACCCAACTCACCCAAGACTCGAAAAGAACTCTAAGTTTTAAGCATCTTTTTGTGAAATTGTGATAGATTAACTAAACAATCAAAACGAACTTCAGGTTTCCACGCCGCTAAATGACCTTAAGAGAAATTTCTACTTAAAGGTGCATCTGTTCGACCAGCAGCTTTCTCCCTACTTTTTATTTTTATGGGGTCAACACAAAGGTGAACTCAGTGTATATCTTCCCGACTTATTCTACTTCCCCACTTCTTCCTAAGTGTTTGGAATTAAACGTGCATTTCATGAGCTAGGTTCTGGACAATCAGCCAATGGGTGTCAAACCCACGGTAACTTGCTAGCAATACTCATGCGGTGAAGTGTGTCTTATTTATTTATTTCTTCTTTTCTATGTCTTATCATTTTTTGTTCTTTTCTTTTGAGTAGGTGGCTTCCCCGATCTAAGATTTACCTAAAGGTAGCTGAAAGAGAATGATCGTGTGGTTGAACTCTGGACAACTGGCCAATGAGACGTTAAACCCATGACAACTTGATAGCCATACCACCCTAGAAGGTTCATTAGCTCCCCAATTTCCGTTAAAATCGTCGAAAAGTGAGTCAGTGCAAATAGTGTATAGATGCTTTAAACTTAAAGTCCCCTCAAATTAGAGGGTCGGTTGATAAGTCGTGTACTTATCACCCTAACTTATTTAACCAATTATAAATAAATTTATGAATAGTGAGGACTCGAGAAACAAGTCCACATTTTAGTGGACACCTGGGCTGATTAAGCCCGAAGACCTGAAGGGTCTAAGTGTTTAGGTCCTATTGTATTATTTCCTAAGGTTGAAAAACTCTAATGCCCAAATTTTCTTTTCCTAATTTAATTTTTTTAATAAAGAAAAAAAATAAAGGAAATTTACAAGAAATCCATAGAGTTGACAATATGATTCAAAAATGAATCCATCCCCCATGCCTAGCTTATGCAATATCCTCATTGAAAATAAAAGGCATGAGAAAAGGGCATAATGAAGAAAATATCACCTGTATTCTGTGATGCTCTGGTCAGCTCTAAGTCAGACAATACAAATGCTGAGTTTAGTGCCATTAGCTAGGCGAGGTCCAGCCAAAGAAGCTGGGTCAAGGTTAAAGCAACCTTGTCTGAGATGGGTTATGAGATAACACGGTCAACAGAGGGTTTTAGACAGTGTCCGTTAACCTTGAAAGAGTTACCCATCTTTGGGTTAGAAATTTTGATGGCTCCATTTGGAAATATCCGATCAATGATGAACGGGCCGTTCCATTTCGACCTAAGCTTGCCGGGAAAGGGCTTAAGTCGAGAATCAAAGAACCAGACCTTCTGGTTCGGCTTAAAGCTCTTGCGTGATATCAACTGGCCATGAAGAGCTTTGGTCCTAGCCTTATAGATCTTGACATTCTCATTTGCATCATTTCTAAGCTCCTCCAACTCAAATAGTTGGAGTTTCCTGGTCTTTCCGACTAAGCCTAGATCGAAATTGCATTTCTTAATTGCCTAGAATGCCCAGTGTTCAATTTCTACAAGTAAATGACACGCCTTACCATACACCAAACGAAACAGTGACATGCCGATAGGCATCTTGTACAATGTACGATAGGCCCAAAGAGCATCATCGAGCTTTTGAGTCCAGTCTTTCCTATTAGGCCTGACCGTTTTCTGTAGGATGTTCTTGATCTCTCGATTGGAGGCCTCGACCTGTTCGTTCATTTCGGGGTGGTAAGGTGTGGAAATCCTATGATTCACTCCGTATTTTCCCAGTAAATTGCGGAACTGGGCATTGGTGAAATGAGTACCACCATCGCTGATGATGGCCCTTGAGATCCCGAACTGACTGAAGATATTCTTCTTGACAAAGTCGATGACCACCTTGTGGTCATTGGTTCGGGTGGGAATAGCCTCAATCCACTTGAACACTTAGTCAATAGCTACGATAATGTACCGGTGTCCAAATGAAGGAAGGGTCCCATGAAATCGATGCCCCAAACATCGAAGATTTCGATGGGAATAATCGGGTTTAGAGGCATCATGTCTCTCTTGGCTATGCTCTCGAGTACCTGGCATCGGGAACATGACCTCGAGAACTCCTGGGCATCCTTGAATAAAGACGACCAATAAAACCCAGATTGCAGAATCTTCGCAACCGTCTTTTTCCTGATGAAATGTCCACCACACGCAGATGCATGGCAGAACTCAAGTATGCTTTGGAACTCAATCTCCGAGATACATTGGCGAATAATTTGATCAGAGCCAATGCGATACAGTTTGAGGTCATCCCAAAAGTAATATTGGGCCTTGGATATAAGTCTATCCCGTTGCTACTTGGTCCAATCCTGGGGGATTTGACCAACGGCCAAATAATTCACCATGTCAGCAAACTAAGGGGTTTGGACACCCAAACTGTAAGAATTATCTCATTTGAGAAGGTGTTAGCAATTGGAATATCCAGACAAGGATAATTAGTTAGGATTCTCGAACGATGATCCGCCGCTACATTTTGTGCCTCGGATTTATCTTTAATTTCAAGATCGAATTCTTGAAGTAAAAGAATTCATCGAATGAGTTAGGATTTGGCATTCTTTTTGTCCAAGAGATGTCTCAGGGCCTAGTGGTCGGTATAGATGATGACATGAGATCCTAAAAGATAAGTCCTGAATTTTTCCAACGCAAATACTACAGTTAGTAATTCTTTTTCTATAACAGTATAGTTCCTCTGGGCCTCGTCTAGATTTTTGTTGGTGTAGTAAATGACAAAGGGCTTTCTGTCAATCTTCTGACTCAAAACAACCCTACTGCATAATCAGAAGCGTTGGTCATGATCTCAAATGGGGCTGTCTAGATCGGTGCCGTTTTGAGTAAATCAAATGCTTTGTGGCGTGATTC
Organism: Thalassia testudinum; assembly: GCA_037157565.1. Lineage (NCBI taxonomy): Eukaryota > Viridiplantae > Streptophyta > Magnoliopsida > Alismatales > Hydrocharitaceae > Thalassia > Thalassia testudinum. The sequence goes on from JAZHRO010000024.1 coordinate 83,867,707, forward strand.
ATCAAATTCAAACGATGTATCTTTGGCCAAAAGGTTTTTCAAAGGTCTAGCAACGTTAGAAAAGTCCTTGATGAACCTCCTATAAAAACCCACATTACTAAGGAATGATCAGATTTAATTAACAAATGTGGGCGAAGGAAGTTTGGAGATAGCATCCACCTTGGCCTTATCAACTTCAATACCCGGATTAACGACCACATGACCCAAGACAATGCCTTGTGTCATAAAGTGGCTCTTTTCCCAACTAAGGACAACCATGATTTGATGCATCTCTTTAGAATCAATTCCAGGTTAGCTAGGCAAGACTTGAAAGAATCTCTGAAAATGGAGAAATCATCCATGAATACCTCAGGATAATCTCCCACCAATGCAAAAAAGATGGCAAGCATGTAGCTTTGAAAAGTTGTAGGTGCATTGCAAAGCCCAAACGACATTCTATGAAATGTTAAGGTTCCATAGGGACAGGTGAAAGTTGTCTTTTCCTGATCTTTGGGATGGATAGGAACTTGGTTATATCCCAAATAACCATCCAAGAAACAAAAATACTTCTACCCGGCTAACCTTTCAAGAATTTGATCAATAAAAGGCAGTGGAAAATGATCCTTTTTGGTGGCTATGTTCAGCTTCCTGTAATCAATACAGACTCTCCAAGAGGAAGCTGAATGGGTCGTGATAGATTCTTCTTTCTAGTTAGTTACAAAGGTAATCCCGACTTTCTTGGGAACAATTTGTATGGGACTCATAATGGGACGATTCGAGATCGAGTATATGACGCCTGCGTCAAGCCACTTGATAATTTCTTTCTTGATCACTTCTCGCATATTGGGATTCAGTCTCCTCTGCATCTGGCGAGAAGGGCAGGATCCATATTCCATAAAAATTTGATGATTACAATAAGATGGCTCGACTCACCTAAGGTCATGGATGGTCCAACCAATTGCCTCCTTATGTGCCTTTAGGACCCTAATCAATTTTGGTTCTTGCTCCTTAGTCAATTTTGCACTAATAATCACCGGGAGCATCTTCTTTGGCCCTAAGAACTCACATTTCAGACTTTCTGGCAATGGTTTAAGCTCTAGCTGTGGCGGGCTGATAACAGAAGGTAGGAAGGATGCTGATGAAGATTCATCAGGATGATCCAGTGGAAGAGGTTGTGAATGAACAAAATCAATAACCTCTTCTTAATGTGGCGGGTCTGCCACAAAAGGTTGTGATTCATTGGTGCGGGAAGAATCCTCGAGAATGGTAACAGCCATGCAAGTCGTAATGTTCAGATCATTATCCTCGAGTTTCTCAAAATATCCACAATTCTCAAATTTGTTAATCACCTAAAAAATATCGAGTTTCAATTTTTTGTCGCTAAAGGCGATCTCCATTCTACTGCTTTCACAATAGATGTTAGCCTTAGCGGTAGCTAGGAACGGGAACCTTAGAATGATGGGAGTGTTCCTTAAGTCTTCAAATACATCTATGTCAAGGACAAGGAAATCTATAGGAAAATAGAAATCCTTGACCTTAACAATAACATCCTTAATAACACCTTTCGGGCTTGTGATCAAACGGTCTGCTTATTGCAGTGTTACTGAGGTCAGCCTAAGTTCACCTAATCCAAACTTTTTATACAGGAAAGTCGGAATTAGGTTTATGGATGCACCTAGATTCAAGAGTGCCCGGTCAAAGTTGTAATCCTCGATAACACATGAAATCAAAGGAGCACTTGGATCTCTCTTTTTCTGAGGGAGGTGATGCAGGATAACAGAACTAGCCTGCTCAAAGAGTATTACCTTCCTCGGCATAGATTCCTTTGGCTTACGCTTTTGAGTGCATAAATCCTTCAAAAACTTAGCATAAGCCGGAATATGCTTAATAGCATCAAGGAGCGGGATATTGATTTTGACATTCTTGAATATATTCAAGAGCTCCTTATTTCTATCAACATGTTTCTTCTTCCTAGGTTTTAACAAGGCTTTAGGGAATGGTACATGAGTAAAATCATTATATTCGGTGTCCTGAGCCTTGGTTTCTTCAAATTTCTCCTTTCCTTCCTCAGGCTCACCAGGGTTTGATTGACTGGAAGAGGGTAGTTTAGGATCCTGGGTTTGCCTTCCACTCCTCAAGGTAATAGAGTTTGTAGAAGCATACGGGTTTAGGTCTTGGAGAGGGTTAGGAAAGCTCAGGGGGCTTGATTAGCCAGATATCCAGGAGCAGAAGAAGGACCCTGCTCAACCACCTGAGCATGTGTGTGTGGGTCCTTCTGATTCCCGTGCCCTTGGGCTTGATTGTCTTGATTTTGTATGTTACGAGGGTTAGGTACGGGTTGAGATGGCAAAGATCCGAGCAGACGGGTATTAGCAATGAGCCTAGATTGCAAGTTGTCCAGCGAGGTTTTCATTTGCTGCATGAGCTGGAGCATGGATCCTTGCATTTCAACCATCTGACGGTTCAGATCAGCCTACCCTGCGGGTCGACGGACATTCCATGTTGGCTAATGGACCTGATTAAGGGGCAACTAAGTGTAAACATTGTTGGTGCTAGAGCACCATGATCGTTTGTTTTGATGATAACAAAACATGTGTCATTTAACATTTGCACTTGGAGTTTTAGATTTCAGGTCAATTGCAAATGGAGACGTGATTAGACGGAGTTCGAGCTCGCATCCAGGATGGATTGGACGAGCTTGATGGAGAACAGAGGAGATTCACGAGGAGCGATGGCTTGAAGAAGGAAGGAGATGAAGAATAGGATAGATTTCCTTCTCTTGTACTCTTTGTATTTTTCATTTCTTTTGTTTCTCTTTATTTTTGTTACTTAGATTCATGTTAAAGAGCCTCAAAGTATCCTAACAGTAGTCCTAGGAACACCTGCACAACCCTAGGATACTTAGGTTTTCTGTAGAAAACTTAGAAAATCAATATAGGGTTCAAACAGCTTTTTCAGAAGTCTAATTCCAAAATCAGACGTCTGATAATGTGTTTTAAGACATCTGACTGTTGATTCAGACGTTTGATAACATTTAGGCTGGACTTAGTTAGCTCTGTCTGATGAAATCAGACGTCCAGACCTTTGTCCAGACATCTTATAAGACGTCTGATGGACTTGCCAGACATCCAATTAGTGGACCGTTGGCTGGCACAACAAACATGGAAGGATATGACCATTAGAGCCTTATCAGACGTCCTTAAGCCTTTTCAGACGTCTGATAAATGACGTTTTACCTCGACTGACCCAAAATCTCTTCTCAGAGATTTTCTAGCCGTTGCAACTCTTGGAAATCCATTCCGGCAGAAAAAGTAGGTTTCCAGATGTCCAGACATAGTGCCAGACATCCTATATGTCGTCTGATGGATTTACACTAGAACCCTGTTTAGATCTGATTCAAATCAGGAAGAAATCCGCATAAAATCAGACGTCTGACCTTATTTTCAGACGTCTTAAACTGGACTCCCAGACGTCTGATGCCAGAATCAAACGTCTGATAACCCTGTCAGTGCAATCATTGTTCCTGATTTCGGCCTGATTCTCTTGGGCTTTTCACCCAACGGCTATGGAAGTTTTCCAAAGCCTTCCAAAGCTTTCCTAAGGCCTCTATAAATAGAGAGGAACCTCTTGCACACAAATACACACCTAGACACACCTAGATACAAGACACACCCAAGCAACACACTTTCTACTCTTTTGTGTCCTAGAAAAGCTCTTGCTCTCCAAGCTCAAGTTCTACATCTTGAGAGCATCAAGCCTTTGCGCACCCGCTCTCCCGCCGTAGTTCATGAGAGCGACGTTGTGCCGTCGCGTGACTCACGCACCCGCGTCATCGATTCGACGCACTCCTTACAAAGGGGAGTTTCCTAATTCCTATAGAAGCAAGGTTTAAATCTTTGTTGGCTCTATAGGACTATACTTGTTATTTTATCTTTGTTATTTGGTTGGGTATTCGCTTTGCTAATTCCCGTCTCCTTCGTGAGACAAAATCCTTCTCGTGAAGAGAGGGAGTTTGAGGTACGCTACCCTCGTATAAAGTAGCGTGGTTGTAATTGAGGTTGAATCACCCTTGTTTAAGTGATTCGTTTAGTGGATTTGATCAACTTGGTTGATCGGAAAATCCTAACTCGAGAGGGTTAGGTGGTGAATTTCACCCGGTTTGGGTTTCCACCTAAAAATAATTGTGCACATTGTCTGATTGAATTTTTTGTGAGATTGTTTATATTCTATTCCGCATTTTATTACATCACCCCCTCCTTGTAGGGAATCCACAATTGGTATCAGAGTAGGTTCTTGCTAATCGGAGTAACACCCGACAAGAAGATCATGGAGGGGAGCAGTTCCATAATCCGAATCTCCGAGGGGCAGTCCACGTTCCGTCCGCCATTCTTCGACGGGAACAACTACCCCTACTGGAAGCTACGGATGAAGACTTGGCTTCAAGCCAATGACCTCACGATTTGGGCCAGGTGCGAGACGCCATTTGAAATCCCAGAGAAACCCGCGGGAGGCTACTCGCAACAACAAATTCGTGAACTCTCTTTTAACGCGAAGACCATGAACGCCCTCTACTGCGTGCTCAGCCCGGAGGAGTTCAACAGAATCTCGCAATGTACCACCGCATACAAAATTTGGCACACACTTGAGGTAACTCACGAAGGTACCTCTAAGATAAAGTCTTCTAAAATTAATTTACTTTCACAAGAATTTGAATCTTTTTCTATGAAGCCTAACGAATCTTTAAGTGAGATGAACACTAGGTTCACTCTCATTGTAAATAATTTGAAAGCTTTAGGGAAGACTTTCATCAAGGGGGAGCTTCAAGGGAAGCTTCTTCGTTCCCTTGGACCGGAGTGGGAACAGAAATTCACTGCCATCGAGGAGGCGAACGAAGTGGAGGAGCTAAACATGGAAGATCTCCTAGGAAATCTAATGGCCTACGAGACTAAGTTGAAGCAGAAGAAGAAGGATACACTAGAGCCTAAACCGAGGAAGACTCTCACCTTCAGTGCCACGTTGGATAGCGAGGTAAGTTTCGACGACGAAGGCATTAAAATTTTACTTAAAAAGCTTTCCAAGTTGTGTAAGGAATCAAAAAAGGAGAAGAAGGAGAGCCCGAGACGTTGCTACCACTGCAACGAGAAAGGGCATCTGCGACCAGAATGCCCTCTTCTCAAAAAGGAGAAGAAGGAAAAGGAGAAGAAATCTAAGAAGAAGGCGTTCCAAGCCACTTAGGACGATTCGAGCTCGGAGGAAGAAGAAGAAGAAAAGTCTATAGAAGAAGAAACCGCTTGCTTTGGTTTCATGGCCAAAGGAAGTGATAGCGACAGCGAAAGAGGAAGCGACTCAGATAATGAGGTAAATTTCGATTTATAAGAAGCTTTTAATGAACTATTTGATGTTAGTAAATCATTAAGAATAGAAAACAAAAGCATTAAAAATAACCTTATCTTTCTTAAAAATGAAAATGATAGATTAGAAAAATAACTCAAGGACATAGAAACTAGTCCTAAGGATAATAACCTGTTATTAGAAAATAAAAATTTAATCAATGAAAATATTAAATTTATTGAAGAAAATGATAGTTTAAAGTAAGAAATTTTTTATTTACAGACTAAGATGCATATTATAGAAAAAGAAATTGCATGTCTTAGGGAAAACTCTAACAAATTAATCAATAAAGTAGATAATTTTTATAACCCTAAGATTGAGAAAGGATCTCCATCAAGGAGACCCGCTAACAGATCCGGATCCAAGCTCACTTGGATACCGAAGAAAGAATTAGAATCTTGTTTTGTAGGTTTCAGGGATAACTACAACACGAAGGACTGGACCTACAAGCTTAAGGTTGGTCAACTCGAGTTGGGAGAACCAAGGAGTAGACCAAGGAGGAGAACGAGAAGACCGACAAGACGGCGAACAAACGATGGACCCGCTGCACGTTGACCACCAGACTGGAGACTGGCGCCAATGCCCGGGCCTCTAAGCTATGGATGGGAGCCCCATCCGATGTGGCATCCACCACCACCATTTGGGCCATTTTATTGGCCATGATAGGTGAAGTAAAAATTCTTTACCCTATCTTTTTATCATTAGCATTTAGATAGGGGGAGTTAAAGAAATTTTATGAGCTAATTGTCAATTCTTAAGGGGGAGTTGCAAGTTAGCTAAATTTCCATTAGTAAGGGAGAGAAAAATAATAGCTATCTTGTTGTTGCAAAAAGGGGGAGGACATTACTTGTGTTAAAAGAAATTCATAGAAGAGCATGTTTTAAGGGGAGTTACAGGAAATTTAAAATCAATCAAACCTTTTTGATAATGTCAAAAAGAGAGAGGATTTTTTTTTTTTTTGCATTATTATTTATGGTTTTGTCATCATCAAAAAGGGAGAGATTGTTGGTGCTAGAGCACCACGTTCGTTTGTTTTGATGATGACAAAACACGTGTCATTTAGAATTTGCACTTGGAGTCTTAGATTTCAGGTCAATTGCAAATGGAGACGTGATTAGACGGAGTTCGAGCTCGCATCCAGGATGGATTGGAGGAGCTTGATGGAGAACAGAGGAGATTCGCGAGGAACGATGGCTTGAAGAAGGAAGGAGATGAAGAATATGATAGATTTCCTTCTCTTGTACTCTTTGTATTTTTCGTTTCTTTTGTTTCTCTTTATTTTTGTTACTTAGATTCATGTTAAAGAGCCTCAAAGTACCCTAACAGTAGTCCTAGAAACACCTGCACAACCCTAGGATACTTAGGTTTTCTATAGAAAACTTAGAAAACCAATATAGGGTTCAAACTGCTTTTTCAGACGTCTAATTCCAAAATCAGACGTCTGATAATGTGTTTTAAGACGTCTGACTGTTGATTCAGATGTCTGGTAACATTTAGGCTGGACTTAGTTAGTTCTGTCTGATGAAATCAGACGTCCAGACCTTCGTCCAGACATCTTATAAGACGTCTCATGGACTTGCCAAACGTCCAATTAGTGGACCGTTGGCTGGCACAACAAACACGGAAGGATATGACTGTTAAAGCCTTATCAGATGTCCTTAAGCCTTTCCAGACGTCTGATAAATGACCGTTTTGCCTCGGCTGACCCAAAATCTCTTCTCAGAGATTTTCTAGCCGTTGCAACTCTTGGAAATCCATTTCCGCAGAAAAAGTAGGTTTCCAAACGTCTAGACATAGTGCCAAACGTCCTATATATCGTCTGATGGACTTGTACTAGAACCCTGTTTAGATCTGATTCAAGTCAGGAAGAAACCCGCATAAAATCAGACGTCTGACCTTATTTTCAGACGTCTTAAACTGGTTTCCCAGACGTCTGATGCCAGAATCAGACGTCTGATAACCCTATCGTGCAATCATTGTTCCTGATTTCGGCCTGATTCTCTTGGGCTTTGCACCCAACGGCTATGGAAGCTTTCCAAAGCTTTCCTAAGGCCTCTATAAATAGAGAGGAACCTCTTACACACAAATACACACCTAGACACACCTAGATACAACAAGACACACCCAAGCAACACACTTTCTACTCTTTTGTGTCCTAGAAAAGCTCTTGCTCTCCAAGCTCAAGTTCTACATCTTGAGAGCATCAAGCCTTTACGCACCCGCTCTCCCGCCGTAGTTCACGAGAGCGACGTTACGCCATCGCGTGGCTCACGCACCCGCGTCATCGATTCGACGCACTCCTTCCAAAGGGGAGTTTCCTAATTCCTATAGAAGCTAGGTTTAAATCTTTGTTGGCTCTATAGGACTATACTTGTTATTTTATCTTTATTATTTGGTTGGGTATTCGCTTTGTGAATTCCCGTCTCCTTTGTGGGACAAAATCCTTCTCGTGAAGAGAAGGGGTTTGAGGTACGCTACCCTTGTATAAAGTAGCGTAGTTATAATTGAGGTTGAATCACCCTCGTTTAAGTGATTCGTTTAGTGGATTTGATCAACTTGGTTGATCGGAAAATCCTAACTTGAGAGGGTTAGGTGGTGGTTTTCACCCGGTTTGGGTTTCCACCTAAAAATAATTGTGCACATTGTCTGATTGAATTTTTTGTGAGATTGTTTATATTCTATTCCGTATTTTATTACGTCACCCCCTCCTGGTAGGGAATCCACATACATGACCCTGATCGATTGATCATTGCGGTTGCTATGACCCGGTTCCCGAATCCCTATAGGACACGAGATTAGACTGACTCGACTGATCTCAAGACCCAGTCATCCAATGAGAAAGTAACCAAAAAGCAGGAAAGTAAACCACATTCACTATGTTAAGCAACTAACAGTAAAAAGGTACAGCAGTAAAGAAGTAGAAACTGCTACAGTACGTATCACCACCACAACAGTAGAAAGTAATAAGTACAGGAAAATAAGAAACATAATATAAAAGTATAAGAGTCTACTCACTACAACAGAAAGGAGTACAACAAGAAGCTACAACTACTGGGCTCTACTGGGCCCAGCACCCTCTGCAGCCGTGGGCTCTGGCTGCTCAACACCTGGACCTGAAAAGGGTTATGAGTACACAAAGTCAGCGAACGCTGAGTAGAGTGGCAACCAACTAACTAAAGTAGTAAAAGTTGACAGGTAGTTGTTGCTTTTCAATTACTTTCTTTAACTAATTATTCTTTTTCACCACTTGGTTTATTTATCAGGTTTCTTTCTTGATCTCGAATGTTCCTCGTGGGAACGATTTTGATTGCAGTCTTTTCCAAAGAGTAGAAGGCACACGTGGTGCTATCATGGCTGGAAGAGTCCCCCATGGTGATCCTACACCCAGTCAATCACCCCAAGGTCACGGACAGACGTAATGGTGACTACGGCACGCACGATGAGTGCACAGGTAGCTACCCCGCACTGGTACGTGGTCAGTCGTTTCCGTTAGTGGGTGCGCCCAAAGTATAGCATGGAACTAGTATAGAGCCTAACCCTCTCAGTAACAGGGGTCTAGCCCCTAAGAACCAAACAGGGGTCTCGCCCCTCCACAGTCCGCGCACCCTTGCCTGACAATCCTGTGTGGATTCCCCTACCAGGAGGGGGTGACGTAATAAATTGCAAAAATATAATATAAACAATCTCAAAAAATAAACAATCACACAATGTGCACAATTATTTTTAGGTGGAAACCCAAACCGGGTGAAAACAACCACCTAACCCTCTCGAGTTAGGATTTTCCGATCAACCAAGTTGATCAAATCCACTAAACGAATCACTTAAACGAGAGTGATTCAACCTCAATTACAACCACGCTACTTTATACAAGGGTAGCGTACCTCAAACCCTTTCTCTTCACGAGAAGGATTTTCTCTCACGAAGGAGACGGGAATTCGCAAAGCGAATACCCAACCAAATAACAAAGTAAAATAACAAATATAGTCCTATAGAGCCAACAAAGATTTAAACCAAGCCTTTATAGGAATTAGGAAACTCCCCTTTGCAAGGAGTGCGTCGAATCGATGACGCGGGTGCGTGAGCCATGCGACGGCGCAACGTTGCTCTCGTGAACTATGGCGGGAGAGCGGGTGCGCAAAGGCTTGATGCTCTCAAGATGTAGAACTTGAGCTTGGAGAGTAAGAGCTTTTCTTGGACACAAAAGAGTGTGAAAGTGTATTACTAGGTGTGTCTTGTGTATCTAGGTGTGTGCTTATGTGCAAGAGGTTCCTCTCTATTTATAGAGGCCTTAGGAAAGCTTTTGAAGGCTTTGGAAAGCTTCCATATCTTAATAAGGCTCTAACGGTCATATCCTCCAGTGTTTGTTAAGAAGCCAACGGTCCACTAATTAGACGTCTGGCAAGTCCATCAGACATCTTCTAAGACGTCTGGACTAAGGTCTGGGCGTCTGATTTCATCAGACAGAGCTAACTAAGTCCAGCCTAAATGTTATCAGACGTCTGAATCAACAGTCAGACGTCTTAAAACACATTATCAGACGTCTGATTTTGGAATTAGACGTCTGAAAAAGCTGTTTGAATCCTATATTGGTTTTCTAAGTTTTCTACAGAAAACCTAAGTATCCTAGGGTTGTGCCAGTGTTCCTAGGAATACTATTAGGGTACTTTGAGGCTCTTTAACATGATGTTCTAAGAAACAAAAAGAGCAAGGAAATAAAGACAAAAGTACATGAAAGAAATAAACAGAATTCTATCATATTCTTCTTTTCCTTCCATCTTCAATCTATCGCTCCTTGCGAATCTCCTCTATTTTCCATCAAGCTCCTCCAATCCATCCTGGATGCGAGCTCGAATTCCGTCTAGTCACGTCTTCATTTGCAATTTTCCTGAAATCTAAGACTCCAAGTGCAAATGTTAAATGACACGTGTTTTGTTATCATCAAAACAAATGATCGCGGTGCTCTAGCACCAACACCCTGGTTTGCCCAGTGGGCCTAACAAGTCAGTGTAGGGTGGCTAGCTAAACCCCAGGCCCCGTGGGGTGGCTAACTCTCTCCCTATACTAGTAGGCCAAGAAGTCGATACAGAGTGGCCAATCCTAACCTCGGGTCCCAACCTAAGGGCGACTAGCTCCGCTTTGCACTAAACAGGGGGACAGTCGCTCTCCTTGGTACTCCATACTCAAGGGCCAGCTCACTTCCCTACTCACATTTTCAGATCCATTCCATTTATTTCCAGGAGCTCTACTCCTAATTCCCCATAGGATTCATGCTCATATTCCTCATGCTAAGCTATACCAGGTTTCATCATTTCTATTTCCATTCTCAGGTTATACATATGTAGCTCGTATTACTATCGTTCACATTTTTATATACAGGTTATACACAGGCAGCTCGCATTTCCATCATTCACATTACCATTCTTAATTTATATACATGCAGCTTGTATTATGTCATTTAACGTATACAGCAGGAAATTTACACGCAATAGTTATCTAGTACAAGTACTTCATATTTCACAAGCAGCTGTTATTTATTTACAGGCAATTGGTATCATTCTATCTACTCATTCAAGACTGCAATTCAATCATCCATTTTAGACATTTCAAGTGTTTCTCATCCTAGGATTCATGCCATATCCTAGGTTCTAATCATTCATTCCACACATGCATTTAGGTTATAATTAAATTAGTGGGAATCCACTCTAACAGTAAACCCAGGAGTAGTGGGGGCTTAAACGGCAGGCTCACGTGCCTCAGCAAGCCCCGAACCCGCAACGGAACAAAGTCCTATCACAAGGAACAACACAAGGGAGCTATCAGAATAGTATGGAAAACCTTTTAACAAGTAGAGGAACTCACAAGGAACACAACGGTATCTTAATTGCGTAAAATGGAACTCAAACGGTCCCTAAACGGGTCAAAAATAGGGTTTCTGTCTAAAATCAGACGTCTGGAACAACTTCCAGGCGTCTTAAAAGTGTCCAGTAACATACCTAAGTCTCTGCGCCAATCCTCAGACGTCCAGGAACTCTTCTGGACCATCTGGACCCAGCTTCAGACGTCTGACCACCTCTTTGGACTTCTGGAAGTGCTTCTTGTCATTTGGTACGTCGCCCAGACGTCTGAAATGCATGGGAGGGAAAGTCCCGCGCCTTCCCGAAGTGAATCCTGCACGAAACCAGGCAATCTTCTCAAAAGGGCATGCAACAGGGTATCGATGGAGCGGCCTGCATGGTCATATCCGCAAAGAGGATGTACCTTCGTGAAGCCCTCTCCTCAGACGTTTGGAACCACTTCCAGACGTCCGCACCGTCGTCTGGAGGTCACTCCAGACGTCTAATTCTGGGAAAAACCCAGAACCAGAACCTGTTTCTGCCCTCTCGCGCCGCGCATGACTGCGCTGCGCCCCCTCACCTGCAGCTCCGGCTACAGCAGTGTTGGGGAGGACCTCCCCGACGCACTCCTCCGCCTCGCGCACGTGCCACTCCGGTCGTGCGCTCACCGGTGAGCTCCCACACGAGCTTGCGAGCTTACCTCCTCCTCTCCTTCTCACGCCGCTCTTCTCCTCACATCGCTCCTCCTCTATGCCGCTCTCGCACTCTCACTCACTATGGGAAAGAAGAGAGGAAGGTAGCTGGTGGCTGAGAAGTGAGGAGAACAAGAGAGGAGGAGGGGTTTTATAAGGTGGGTTTAGGGTTTGCTTGGAGGCGGGGGAAGAGAGAGAAGGAGGAAAAACGAGAGGGTACTGTCTGCGCGCAGATGCGAGCTCGTACCCAAAGATTTTTGATTTCTAGACGTCTGGGAAGGTGTCCAGACATCTAACCAGACTTCTGACCCACAATCCAGATGTCTTAAAAGGCTCAAACAGCACGGGTCTTAATAGCTGTGCATATTTGCTAGGTAGGATTTGGGTCTATTACCCCAGGTTTTTCCAAGAGAAGTTAGGGTGATTCCTCCTAACCTGAGTTATAGGAGTTAGAATATGGGTTGGACCTAACATTCTCCTGTATGGCATGCACATCCTCATAGGGTGAGGATGGTGGGAAAGGAGGAGGATTAGAGAAACTGGGATCAAAGGCCTCAGTTTGGAACACGTGGGGTTCCAAGTAATGCTGGCTCACAGGTTGAGTCGTTTCCAATTTATTTATGAACTCCCATCTAGTAGGAACTCGCGAAGAATGGAATCCCGAATTTTGAGATTGAGTGGATCTAGAAGTATTTGCAGAGTTTCCAGCCATCCACTCTTCCATTCTTTTTACAACTAGGTCCACCTTATCAAGTTTGTTGCAAATCAATTCCATATCGAATGAATGAGAGTCCTGGACCTCATTAGCATTTGATCTGGGTTGCTAGGACCGATTGAAATTGTCCATGGGGTCATGATTGATAGAATTCTCACTCATTTCCTCAAGCACTGTCTACATCCTTGTTGAGGAAATTGCCTCTACAAGAAGCGTCCACGTGATTACGGAGTTGCTCAGTCAACCTGTGATAGAAAATTTGCATGAGTTGCCATTTCGACACCTCGTGGTGTGGACACTTCCGCAATAGATCTTGAAATTGGTCCCAAGCAACATGAAGTGGTTCACCCGACATTTGGACAAAAGTAGTAATTGCCCGTTGCAATGCATTGGTACATCCAAAAGGGGAAATTTTCTTCAGGAAGGCCGATTTGAGATCATTCCAGGTAGCTATCAGCCTCTCAATTGTTCGATACCAATGTGCGGCCTTATCCCTAAGAGAGTTGAGGAAAAGCCTCATGATCATCTGCTCCTCATTCACATTTCGTGCTTTAGTGGTCTGGACCAAAGTGGTTGAGTCCTCTAAATGCTGAAACGGGTCTTCAGAGCCAAGCCCATGAAAATGTTTGATCAAACTTAAAACTAAGGCTTGATTTCCACGTCATCAGCTAGAATTTGGACATCGAGATGTTCTCCATAATTTGAACTATCATGAAAATCCTTCAAGGGCTGAGCGCCTTGACCATTCAGTCGTTGGAACTATTCATGCATTTGCTACAATTGTTCCAGCTGCCTTTGCAGCATCTTGGGCCGATTCGGAGGTGGTTCGTCAGCCATGGGATCCACTGGACCAAAACTCAACCTACGCCTCTTAGAATGGTCTAATGGTCCTTCCAAGCAGGGATTCAATGACCTCCTTCCAAGCATAAACTAGGAAGGGGTTGGAAGGACTGGAGAATAGAACCTTGTAGCACAATAATACAAGTCTTTCCTTAAGTTGGGTATCCTAAGAACCTAGGCTCCAAGATATATTCAAACCACAACATGAATTTTATGTTGTCCTTAATCCAGAAGCTGGTTAAGTTGGACTGGTGAAGCAGGGGGAGCATGTCCCAAAGGCCACTAATTATGCCAAACCATTGCCTGCTTAAGTCGTTTGACAATCAGGCCTCCCAACTCACCACCTTTTGGAGAAAGCAGACGCCACAAATTCGCACCACAGTTTGAGAAATACCCTAAAATATACTGATGGGCCTTAGGGCCAACATCAACTCAATTTTAGATTAGGCTTAGAATAGTAGTGCTTTTGGAATGTGATAGACCCTTAAAATGGGTTGTGCCCTTAATGATTGGTTGAAATGTGTGAGTGAGTGCACAACCAAGGTTTTCAAGCAAAATTATTTGAATAAGTAGATTTTAGAGTTCAAATCTTCCTTAAGTAGCTTTTAGGGTTTGAATTAAGGTTGATTCAATCTAGTTTAGGAGGCACACCAGGATTTGCAAACACAGGTGAAGATGTTTTCCTTTGAAATCAAAATAAGGTGGAGTGCTTGGTACTTGACCTTAAATGTTAACCCTAAGGAGCAAGCTACTTGATGAGTTGTTTTTAATTGAAGTGATGCGGTGTAAACAACTCAAGCAATTGGCCTTGATGCACCACTGAATTAGGCACACAAGTGGTTACCTAATCTGATTTCTACTCGATTATGTGTTTGTTTGAGTGTATCGATTCCAAAGATCGATTTATCGATTGAGTGAGAAAAATCAGAAGAGGTCATGTACCTTAAGTTATGGGTGTATGTGATGTATATGGTAAGGAAATCCCATAATCATATCAAAAAATTTTTTTAGATTTTTTTTTTATTAGCAGAGGGTGAGGTGGGTGGAGGTGACAACCAAACAACTAAACTAAACTTAGGGTTTATGAGAGCACCTAGGTTAATTAGGGTTTGATTTAAGGTGATGAAATGAAAGCTATGGAGGGGAAAAGAATGGGGAAGCACTTATAACGATCTTTAACTTCACTTTACTCTTGTCTACAGCTCCTAGATCTCCTTATCGAGACACCTACAAGATAATAGAAGAAATAAAAGAGAGGTTAGAGAGAAAATAAGTGTGAGAAATGCGAAAAAATAATCGGAATCCGTTGCCTCCCTAGCAATGGTGCCAAAATGATGAGCGAGAAAATTGTTGCGAAAAAAGTTGGATTTTGGAAAACTTGAGTTACTGTAAAATTCGTAAGAAAATCCACTAACAAACAAATTTTAATCAAAATTCTGGTGAGTCTCGGATCGAACATAGGGAGGCTACATCGATTCTAAATCCGTAATTATATTTCTTTTATATTTTCTTTATAATGAAAATATTCACAATGGCTATAAACAACTAATCTACTTGTAATATAAACAAGAGAGAGAATAATTTTTATAACTAGGATAATGTCAATTACAACTACTTGCTACAACTATAAAGCTGAAAATCTACACTAGAAAGCAATAAAAAGATAAGAGATGAGAGATTATTCTCCTCATCGAATGCTTGGAGGATGAGCTGGAAGAACGATGCCTGGAGGAAGGAGAGCGAAGAGGGAGGATGGGGGGCAAATCTAGAAGAACAGGGGATGACGCAAGGCGTTGACGTCATGAGATTCGCTTTCAGAACGGGGGCTAGAGGATGGCTGGCGAGAGCTCTGCGAAGGGGGTGTGAAGTGAAAAATGTTATTTGTTAACTCTAGCGGAGCTTCCTGTAGCTTGAGAGCACTAGAGTGAGCTTTAGAACTTGAGTTCTTAGCTCTTAGAGAGGTTGATAGAAGAAGGAAGGGATGGTGAAATATGTGGTAGGGGTAGCCCTTTTATAGATGTAAAAATTGAGGCAAAAGGGTCTTTTAAGGCCTTTAAAATAAATGTAGGTCCTTCAATGACGTTTACGCACGTCCCTATAGCCGTGCGTGCGTCCTCCGCAGTATGATGGAGATTGGAGCACTTTCGTTGAGCAACGTCCGCACCCACTTCATCTTCATCCATTTGCATGCTTCATCACGCCTAACCAAGATCAGTCATCTGATCGTCTGATCGGACGGCTAAGAAGTCGCGTGCCTCTTCACCTTACCATGCACACAGCGCCCACGTACAATGGCACGTTTGTTGGTGCTAGAGCACCACGATCATTTATTTTGATGATAACAAAACACGTATTATTTTAACATTTGCTTTTGAGTCATAGTTTTCAGGTTAAATTGCAAATGGAGACAAGTGTAGAGATGGAGTTCGAGCTCGCATCCATGGCGGATTGGAGGAGCTTGACAGAGAAGAAGAAGCTTCACGAAAAGCGTGAAGACAGAAGAATAGGATAGATATCTTTTCTTGTACTTTATATCTCTTTGTTCTTTTGTTGCTCTTTATTTTATTTTTTAGTAGCATGTTAAAGAGCCTCAAAGTACCCTCAAAGTAGTCCTAGGAACACCTGCACAACCCTAGGATACTTTGGTTTTCTATAGAGAACTTAAAAAATCAAAGTAGGGTTTTGACAACCTAATCAGATGTTCAATCTGGAAATCAGATGTCTGATAGTAACTTTTAAGATGTATGACTGTTGACTCAAATGTCCAATAACTTAGGCTGGGCTTAGTAGGTTCTGTCTGATAAAATCAGACGTCCAGACCTTAGTTCAGACGTCTGATGGTTGTGCCAGACGTCCAATTAGTAAAACGTTGGCTAACAAAGTAAACGTTGAGGAAAATAACCGTTAGGCTTCTATCAGATGTTTGTAGAGGACGCTAGACATCTGATATATGACCGTTGAGTCTCGTTGTGAGCCAAAATCACCTTTGTTAGATTTTCTAGCCGTTAACCTATCTTGGGAATCCATTCCCGCAGTACAATAGGTTTCCAGTCATCCAGACCTAGTGCCAAACGTCCTGTACGTCATCTGATGGCCTTACACTAGAACCCTGTTTAGGTCTGAACCAAGTCAGGAAGGAAACCCACCTAGAATTAGACGTTTGACTTAGTTCCCAGACGTCTTAAGCAAGTTTTTCAGACGTTTGATACCTGAAGCAGACATCTGATGACCCTGTCAGAATCATAAATGATTCCGATTATGGCCTGTTTTGCCTTGGGTTCAACCCCAATGGCTATGGAAACCTTCTAAGGTCTTCCAAAGCCTTCTTAGGCCCTCTATAAATAGAGGAGGACCCTTGCCTTGCAAATATACACCAAGACACACCCAAGCAACACATTTCCACATCTCTTGTGTCAAAAGAAGAAGAAGATCATCTAGAAGTGCTGCTCTCCAAACCCTTGTCCACATTCTTGAGAGCTTCAGCTTCACTACACTCCCGCTCCCCTTCCGCGATTACGAGAGTGACGAGGTTCCATCGCATGGTTCACGCACCCGCGTCAAGTCAACATGCTTCCAGCAAGGGGAAGTAATCTTTACCTGTAATAGCTAAGTTTAGGATTCATACTTTGTGGCTTTATAGGGTTGCTTTGTAATCATTCTTTGTTATTTGGTTGGGTATTCGCGTTGCGAATTCCCATCTCTATCGAGGAACAAAATCCTTCTCGTGAAGAGAAGGGGTCTGAGAAACGCTACTCTCGTACTTGTAGTGTGGTTATAATAGAGGTTGAACTATCCTCATTAAAGTAGTTCGTTAGTGGATTTGCTCGACTTTGTCAATCGGAAAATCCTAACTCGAAAGAGTTAGGTGGTGATTTTTATCCAGTTTGGGTTTCAACCTAAAAATCTCTTATGCCTTGTGTGATTGCTTATTTTTGTGATATTATTTATTTAATTTCACATTTTATACGTTATGCATATCTCACCCCCTCCGTAGGGAATTACAACATCATCGCTCATGCGTGCATCGCGTGGCTCTCAGAACGCCACGTCTTGCCTCCACAACCGGTCGATCGCACATCAACAGCCGAATTTAGCACGCACCGCTCACGTGCTCGATTTGAGGCGAATGAGAGCTCGAACCTGCACTTAAATTCTTTGCGTAGCACCTTCAACCACTATGCTACAAGGCTAGTTGTGTCACATTTTTGGTTTAAGTTTCTCGTGCTCTCAATTGAAGGATGAGAATCCAACGGCTGAGATCGTATGAACCTTACCCTTCAGAGGTGAGTGTTGTGCTCGTGGGGGGGGGGGGGGGGCAACGTGGCTGCATCTCAACCATTGGATCTCGATCCAACGATCGAGATCTAATGGCGCATATGAAGGAGGCCGGTGGTTATGGGCGGCTTAGATAGCGCCACGTGGTGCCCTTTGGGTTGTCCATTTTCTAATGCTTGTAGATGGTGCCACGGATGTTGGATTAGGTCGATTTTCGTGTCGTTAGGCTGCAATTGTCAATCCAAACCCATTCATGTGGTTTGTTGTCTAAAGTCCAGATTTTCACCACCTTGTCCCTTAGACTCTAATCTTCCTCGAATTGCATCTGATGCTACAGAGGTCCGATTGGAGTGATCTCGGAGGCCTTGGACTTTGATCATCATCCTGATCAGATCCGTACTGTTGGATCTTCAATTCGAGGCTCAGATAAATATCTCCCTATCCCGTCACCATAAAAAGGGAAAATTAACCTATAATTTGTATAATCTATTCTAAATGCAGAATGATGTATCTTATGCAATATTTATAATGCTGAATGCAATTATACGCCTAAGAACATACATAAATAGAAGTTTATGTAAAATATATGTGTCTACATCAGGCGTCGATTGGAGGACAAGAATGTGGAGCTTGATGGGGCAATGAAGGAGTGGCATCGATTGGCGGACAAGAATGTGGAGCTCGATCAAGGGCGGCAGAGGAGTGGCATCGATCGATGGATAAGAATGCGGAGCTTGATTGGGGAGGAGTGGCGTTGACTCAGGCGGTGTAGGATTGGGGAGGAGTGAAGTCAACTTGGGCGGCAAGGATAGAGGTCAGGGAGGAGTGGCATCAAGTCGAATAGTGAGGAAAGAGGTTGGGGAAGAGTTATGTTGACTCAGCAGTGAGGAAAGAGGTCAGGGGGGAGGGGTCAAGGGTTAACAACTTAAAAAGACATTTTTGCCCCTAATTTTTTTTTAAGGTTCCCGCCGGTGTAACAACTAATAGCAGCAATGGATAATATAACTTACAATGACATATATTTAATGTTAATGTAGGTAGACTGTTGGTGTAAGGTAATTTTTTTGTAGTGAAATGGCCATTTTTTACTTCTACCACACAATGACATTTTAATTGGTCATCAATGCGGCTAGAGTTTGCGGCTTCGACAGCTCCAGTGGTGGGTGTAGGGCGTTCTCTTGGATCAACCGAATTTCCTCCAACTGCTCAGCCACTAGCTGCTGCTATGCTTGAAGAGCTGCAAGTTTAGCCTTGAACTCCTCCTTTCTAGCTTGGATTTCGAGGAGTGGGTCTTTTCTTGGACCTTGCTCATGAGTAGGCTTAGGTTGGGTGCCAGGCGGCACATTCTTCCTCCTGCCGGTGTCCTCCATCTGACGACGTTTTCGTGAAACAGAAACACTTGATTTAGCAAGGCCATCCTTCTCTCACTAGCTTTGTGAAGAGTGACAAGTTGAAGGAGTCATTTGAATGTATGAGAGTGTAGAAAATCGAGTGTAATAACTCAATTTCTGACAAACGGCGCCAATTAATCGAGCCTCTTAGAATAGAGAGCTCGACTTAAGAATAATCACAAAGAAGCTCAAGAATTGTTGACCTAGTTCTACCTAATAGGTGTATGTTTGGGGAGAGGGTTATGGTCCCGAAATTTCATTAGAATTGATATTACAAACACTCTGCTTCTTTTTCTCTTGGATTACATATCCGCAAAAGCTAACCTTACTCAACTATTTATAGAGGAGGACAAGAGGTGGAGATTGTGGGGAGTACCCCATGATCCATGATTTAACAATAAATAACATTTGACTATGACGATTACTATCATAAATTGTCATTAACTTGGGCGCCTTGGCTGCCATTAAAATATGTTTTATCGTTACTGTCATAATTTATCACAACGGTCAACATCCTTTATTTGAGAACTGTCGAGCCAGGTGAATTGAAGCTTCATCGAGTTTGCCCTGACAGTTAGTCCCATGCAGGCGGACCTGGCCTTCGGCAGTTAGCCGGATACTCCTATCGGGTTCGATACCCAGTTGGATCTAGTAATTGCTTTTCAATGGATCCACTGTGCTTGTATGGGTGATTGGGTCCTGAACCTCGAATAGGCAAATCTTTCATATCCCTTGGATAATCAGATCCTTGCTAACCTTAAGATATTAGAAATATTTTATCCCTTATCATAGAGTTTCCCACATGTACACATTTCATAAAAAATATTTATCATTTAACGTCCAAGTTGGAGGGAAAATAAGAAGACATCTTTTTTAATGATTGTACACAATATGGCTAATTAGATGGCCTGGTGGAGGACCTACCCATCCCATTTAAAGGGCCGATTTGTTACGAGGAATTGGAGTGCTCGAATTTCTCTATTAATTTCTTTGCAACCCCATATTTCCCAAACATCAGTAATTTCGGAATTAGCAATTCGAGAATTACACCTCTTTTTCCGAACAAGAAAAAATGTCAATTTATGGAATTTACCCCCTGAATTCCACCATATAATTCTACCAAGGAGGGGAAATTAAGATAATTTTCTCTCTTACATCACATCACTTCTTCTCAAAATTTTTTATTTATCATTTCTCTTAACCAATTCCTTTTCTCCCTAGATTAATTCCTTCTCTTCTCAAACAAAGGATTGACGGTTGCCATAAAGTGTGGAACGAAACTTTAGATATAACTAGTCTAACTTTCCCGCTTGCTTGGCTGTGAGAATGCAACAATAGTTTCTCACAATCTGTCTTTGAGTTTTTTTGTAGTTACATAGAAATAGAAAATGTCATTTTCAAGGTAAATTTTACATTTGTTAGATTTTATAATATTATTTTTAAGAATATGATAATTTTAAAATGGTTAAGTTTAATGACTTTGACTATATACCTATGTTAAATAAATGGAATTATCAACATTGTTTAATAAAATGTCCAATTGAGTTTCGTAGAGTTTTTCAAAAAAAGAAAAAGAATTAATTTGATAAACTATGAAAATCATGTCAATGAGAGCACCACATCTACGAAGATTCGTACATTATCAGGCACATAAACAGGAAAATAAGCTCTTATTTTGCAACATTAATAATTGTAAGTACAAATTCCCTGGCCAGATTTAGGAGGTCAATTCAATCATTTTTTTTTTTCTTTAGTTATTAAATTCTTTTATTGCTTATGTAGAGACTCTAGAGAGATATGGAGAAGGACGTTGATTGGTAGATGCATTTTTGCAACACAAAATGCAATGTGATGTTCTCCTCATGCACGTGGAAATGCACCTGGATAAGATTTGAAAAAAATATGTAAAAATGCACCTGGAATCACCTGCATTGTTTCAAAAAAAAAAAAAAAATGAAAATGCAATAGATGAAAATCATAACCATATTTGAGTTAAATGTAAAAATGATTGATGATATTTGGTTGATATTCGTTTAAATGCAAAAATCACTTACGATATTTCGTTTAAGAGGGGTGTATGGCAATATAGGATTCACAAAGCCTGTGCTTTAGGAATAGTAAGTGGTCACAAATGCAAAAATGCATGCTGCAAAACACATTTCTTTACACTTTTGCCGGGGAGAAAAAGATATTAAGAGAGAGAGAGAGAGAGAGAAGGATATCTGGAGAGGGGGACAAAGGTAGACTCGTGAACCATGGCATGATGGTTAGAAAAGTCGGAGAAAGGAAGATTGGAAAGGCACCTTATTTGAGTTTATATGAAAACCAAGAAAACCTTCTGGTAACAGCTGATTTAGTTATATATTATAGATATAGGCTGTAGATCATAGACATAGGTTACAGATCATAAACGTTACGGTCCTATTAGTTTGCATCGATTGATTTAACATAAAAAATTTCCTACCATTAATTAGCCTCCTGTATCTTCAAACAACATTCTGCAAGCAAATTTTATTTTGACAAAAAGGTCTCAATCAGTCCTGTTAATGAAAAAACCAACTTAAGCATTCATAGATTAAGAGGAAAAAACATTTGACAGTGAAAAATTTTCACGCAAAAAATTCACATCCCCCTGCCTCTTACAAAAATAACCTCTCTTGCCATTGAAAGTAATACTTTTGTCTGGTTGTGATGATTCAACGGTTGAAAAGTGTTTTGTAAGATGCGGAGTGGGGTTTCTTGCTTCCTCAACGGTGCCCTTTTAGGATGTCGCTTTATTTAAGTATATATCGAAGATAATGTGTTTCAACCTTCCTTAACCTCAGAATCACAGGATAGCTGCTTAGAAAATTTATTTAAGAATTTCACCTTAGCAAATTGACAATCTACCCGTAACATTGGAAGGCTCTTCTTGGGGGCGTTCCATTATGTTGGACATAACAGATAAGCCATCTGATTCATTTCTTGTGGCAATTGAAACGGATAAACACAACATCATCGTCTCAGATAGAGTCAATGAATGCTTCACAATAACATCAGAGGAGGCAGATCGAATCAAGGGTCATTAGACTTGCAAGCCAGCTAGCTAGCTTTCGATAATCCTACAAAGGCTTAATCAAATTAAGAGCAGCGCTCTTAAACTTTGTTAGGTCCTTTTCCCTGTGGGGGGTGAACTTAGGTATGTAATTGCAAGGAACTTATGGGAGCATAAACCTTATATTTTTCTCGCTCACCTCCAAAAGAATCTGGTCCACATGGTGTGTGTGTGTAAACACTTGGCCTCAAGGAAGTTGGCTATGGGCCTTACTTTGTGCTTTATAACTGGTTGCCTAATTACCTATCTTATAATGAAATAGCTTACGAGAAGAATCACCGTACCATTGGAAAACGAGAGAACCCGTACATGCAGAAGTAATCCCAAATCCGTTTCGCATTAATCAAAGGAAAAGCCTACAAATTAATTAGCTTCTTTCGCTCCTTGGATATTAGTCATGATATATACTTAAATTTCATGAAATTCTTCAAACTAAGTTCCTAAAGTACATGTGAGCTGTAATCTTTCTATGTGGTACATGTTTACATTTGAAGGCAAGCCGGATGAATATTAGAAAGCAAAAAAATATCGCGCTTCTAACAGTGATAATACATTTTAAAGTAAAACAACTGGACAACTGGGCAATGGAGGTGTCGTGGTGCAGTTGGTTATCGCGTTAGTTTAACACACTAAAAGTCCCCCATTCGAGTCTGAGTGACGCCATTGTTTTGCAATTTTTTTTTTTTGGGTTTTAATCATCCAAAGTAGAGGGCAAACAGCATGCTACTTGCATTGTCAGTGGAGGCAAGCATGTTGGCCGATTAGTGAACTAGAGGTTGGTGGATATGGAGCCACTAAGGAAGCAATGCTGATATGTATGAACAGCATATCAGGTGTGGTGGTACGAGCAGTTGCAAGGGAATGATGATCGTTTGATGAGCTGTAAATGAAAGTGGATGATACAGTAGCTAGCAAGATGGAGATGCTTTTAGACGAGGGGGGGTGTTGGGTTCTTTTGAAGCCCAACTTCTATGGATATAAGGTGGAAAACGAAAGGGCCAATTGCATCTGAGCTTGCAAATTAGTTGGTTGTTTTAAAGAAAAGGTGCACAACTACGAGCTAGCCTACACTTGATGAGCTTGCTAGATTGAGAGCTTTCGAAGGCTAATCTAGATGATCCATTCTAATGTAAGGTTTTGGCATGTTTTAGATAGCATAGATGAACCAAATCATTTAGATTTGGCTTTGATTTTAAAGATCATATATGGTAGTGCAATTTCACCATTTTTTAAGATAGGTGATAAAGATCTAATTTGATCAGATATGATTAGATAATTTATAGCTACCTTCATGTCATGATAGATCAAAAGATGATGGAATTCACCTTGAAATATATGCCATTCTTCATGAAACCTTTTAACATAATCAATGACTTCATCCTCTAGCAAGAATAGCTGAAGAATATCCTCATATAGGGAGCTAAAATTTCCCTCAAATACTGAAAGTATAGAAGATGAAGAAGGAAGAGTAGATAGTAGGGGTGGGCATATAGCTCAAGCCTGGGTTGATAAGGGCTTGCAATCTCATCTTATTGAGTTTTTTAGCCAAGCTTGAGCCCAGGTTTTGGCTCATTTACCTTGTCTAGTCGAGCTTAAACTAAGCTCAATTCAACTTGTTAACTCAACTTTTTGGCTCATTCATCTGTAGTCGTGCCGCTTTTCCTCCTCTCCTCTTTATTGTCCTCCTCCAACCTCCTTTCAACATCCTTCCTCCCCCTTTCCTTCGCTAGATTGCACCATTGGCATGGGGAGAAGCATGGGGGAGATGATGAGGTGTGTAGGCCATGGCAATGAGGTCATAATGTGTGGTTTGCTCCCATTGATGCTAGTGGTGTTGTAGCGATGCCTAAGATGGCATGTGCTTCATCTTTGCCATATCTTATTGCCTTCCTGTTGAGGTCTTCTCTAGGGAATAGAGTAGACCCTCTCTTCTCTACTCACCTCCCTCATGACAACCAAGTTCAAGACTCCTCTAAGTCATCTATAACATGTGAACTTGTTTGATTCACAAGCCAACCAGAGCTTGAGCAAGCCAAGCTCAAGTTAACTCATTCAAGGTTGATTGAGCTCGAGCTTAGTTGGGGATGTTGAGCTTGATCTCGAGTCAAGTTTGGCTCGACTCATTTGGCACAATATCGAGGCTTAGTGGATATAGATGCAAGATCTTGCAAAGATCATGATAATGTTATTTTTGGTAGGTGTTAGAGTTTCCCAAGTCATCAACTTGGACGATCCAACAGTAGTTTAGAAGAATCTCAAGATTGATATGATTCTAAATCTTTTGCAAGTCAACCAATGATGGTGAAGAGATCACATGGCTTAAAGATACTTTATGGATTGAATCTAGAAGAATATTTCATGGGGTTCAAATCATGATAATTTCCCCTTGAAGAAAAGACTTAAAGTATATCTCAAGAAGGAGAACAAGACACTAATCTTTTTGAGTTTGCCTTTATCATTCTTTGATCATATCTTGACAACATTATTCTATGGTATAGAGAGGCTATCATGTTGGATATGACAATCACTTCACCATTGATGAAGAAGTTGTGGCAAAGGAGTGCAAATGAAGGTACTCTTCATGATAGTGCTAGTTTGGAAAGGTAACTCAAAGAAGACATTAAAGATAAACAATTATTCAACATCTCTGAGTCCTTTTATTTGCCTCCACTATGAGAAGAAGGGTTATAGAGAGGGTTATCATCCAAAACATGAGGATGAAGGCATGAGATAGAAGATAGAGAAGTTCAAAGTTAAGAAGTTTCATACGAGTTTAGGTTGTGACAATTATACATTACCTGTACTCATTTTCAAGATTAGAAGTGAGATTTGACGTTGTAGCTAGACTTAATAACTTCAAATTATATGTGCTTTGCGAAGGAGTATCATAGAAAATATTAGGAATGTAATAGTGGTATAGTCAAGGTGGAAGGTGGAGGTCCATAATTTGGTTCAATTCAATTATGCAAGTTTGAAGGCAAGGTGGAAAGTCAAAAGGTGTTAAATACAATGGCTAAGATAAACCTAGTTTTGTTGGGAACAATTAAATCTAATGGGTATTAGATCACCCTAAAGAGGGAGTTGTCAAAGTGAACCGAGTTGAGTTGAATCACAAATTTAGATATACACTTGAGTCAAGGTTACTTTTGGTTAAATCTAATTTATGATTTGCATTAGACCAAAAAGAACTCATCAAACCACTTCAAAGCTTTGACTAAGAATTTGTATTAAGTGAAAAAACAATGTTTATATGTAAAGATGTGATCTACTATATGTTTAAATTTTAGGGATAACAAAGAAAGGGCACCTAAAGAGGAAAGATTACAGATCATACACTGACCTTGCACAATTCTTCTTTTTCTCCTTTTTCTAACTATTTGTTTCTATTTTATTTCTTCCTCCTTTCTTTCATCTTTTAGTCTCAAGTGCCTTTCTCTTTCTCTTTTTCTTTTCATTTCATTTTTTATTTTTTTGGTCCGAGTCTCTAACCCATCGTTTCTAGACCATCATCAAAGACCACCTTGCTTCCCCTCTAACGTGCCTCCCTTCTCATGTTCCTATGTTGGCCCACCTCTCTCCCTCTTTGCGCCTCTTTCTCACATGTGTGCCTTCTTTTACATTTCTCGCTCTTCTCTCTCACTATCTCTCATCACAACATTAACACCCCCATTCTATTATTGTTCTATAGTTTTCCCCCTTTCTCTCAATATCTATCACTATCCTTTCCTTTCTCTCGACTGTTATCTCCTCTCATCATGTAATCTCTCTTAAGATTATCAACTTAGGTTCACCTAATCTAAACACTAACTTGATTCTATTAGGCTTTTAGCAGCTCACTTAGTTTTTAAATGGATTGGGTTTTCATTTACCATCTAGATGGACATGGGTGTGGTTAAGGTGTGGATTTAGGAGTTCACCTATTTACTTAAATTTACCAGACTCATTTACTTGAGATATACGTATTATATTTTTTATTCTCTAAATATCCCATTGGATACATTCACCTTATTTAACAAGTTTACATAGTGCTAAAAAATTTATAATATTCTATTTGTTTACTTGTAAACTCATAATTATCTACTTTTATATGTTAAATACCACCAACCTTTTTTTTTTTTACGTATAACTCATATGTTGTATGTTTCGAGTGTCTCACATAGTAAAATCAATATTGCAAGTAGGATGTAGATAAATGGGCACCTAGTCATTAATATGAGTATGGGTTTGAATTTAAATTTTCAATCAGCAAGTGAGTAGGATATGTGCAGTGGACTTTGAAGCATGTGTAGGTTTGGAGATGGCCATCTACGGCTCACCGTTTTCCCTTTGACCACGTGCATCCCGTTTTCCCCCCCCCGTGTGTGTGTGTGTGTGTGTGTTCGCAAAAGTTCTACTTCTATTTTTATTGTGTGCTTTGCCATCAGTTTAATCTCACATTTAGTTTCCGTTAATTAGATTTTATTATATATAAGACTATGGTGTGTGTGTGTGTGTGTGTGAAAGGATTTGATATCATCAATTTCGCGTGTTAAACCATTGCCTAGTTGGCATCTTTCGTAGTCGCTTCAATTTCACACTCTAATCTTTGTTTTCAAACATTTAATTCAAGTAATCCATCATGGATTTCATCTCCTATTGCATCGATTCCTCGTTTCTGTCAAACTGGCAAGATATTTAATTCAAAACATAAGCTCTCATAATCAACCTGTACTTTTGTGGAATTAATGTTTCTCATGCTACAGTTGCACTTAGTTCGTTACATTGAGTAGGTTTGTGATTTCAACTTACGACAATGCATTTTCACGTTGGTGATGCATAGAAGTCAGATGCCAACTTGATGCAGATGCAAATTCTCAACAGATGGCCTGCAGATAGAAATTGACATCAAGAGTGCATTACTATAGAATGTGACCTCTAGGCGGTGGCCGAGGCATTCACTGGTTAGGATGGGTACGTGACCCCACTGACTTAATTTGAAAAAGTTAATGTTGGTCTTAATGTTAAGTATTGCTTACAAGTGATTTCCATGTACATTGGTTAATTATGGATGCCTTGACTTTATATTTTTATTTATTTATTTCTTCTTTCTTATTTCATTTTCGAAAAAACTTTCACTTTTGTTTTTCAATGATGAGTACATGAAAAAATATCAATGCTTTTATATTGCACTCTTGAACTGTATAAATACTCGTAAGTTGCAAAACATTTATAATATAATTAAGCACCTACTGTACCTCTCTCCCTCCACGCACTCACGACTTCACTCCCATTTCCCCCTATTGTTTACATAGATACCTCTGGTCATGTATTTTAAAACTTTTATATAAATAATCTATACCTTTTTAAAATTATATCGAACACTTATATTTTCGATACTAACTATATATATATATTTCTCTATCCAAAATTATTTATATATTTACGGTCATTTCAATGTAAAATTAGTTTTTAATTTATAAAATCTAAATAAGTTTTGTTAATTTATTTTTTATGTAGATATTTATCTCTAACAGATACGGTGTTGAATAAAATGATATTAACTTAATTGTTCAAACGAAAAGTAGTAATTTTTTAAAATATTTAATTAAATCATATACTATGATCCAAATGCTTCACAAGCTTTCACCGTAAGATGTAGATACTATCACTAATTAATATTAAAACCAAACATTTAAATTCAGTTTAAATGGGAAAGAATCCTTCACAAAAATCAACAGCTTAAAAGCTTCCCGGTGACGACGCTTGTGGTGGGACAAGAAATGATGGCGACTATGCTCTCATAGCTCCCCTACTTTCGAAACATTTTTTCAATCTTGCACACTGTTGCTATTTCTTTTTTTATTTTAGGCATGTCATTCCATGTATTGAGCATCATTTGGACTCTGTCGAGCAAGAGTTTCAAATCAAATACCTTCACTAAATCAAAAACAGTTTTAGCAGTTTTCCAAATCAAAATAACAAGGGCATCCGGCATTCAAGTCTTCAACCACCAACTCCTTCGAATCAAACTTAACTTTCTTCGAGTTTGAGCGGAAGGTAGTAGTACGTTACTTCGGTTCCTTCTCTTTGGATGCTGATCATTAATGTACTTTGGTTTATAGCTTCCTTTTTGTACCCACTTGTTTGAAATTCTTGGACCAATCATGTTTGGTACACTTAGACTAACATTAACGTTCCAAGCATATGCTCAAAAGTATAAAACAAGACATTCCATCAGAGTACATTGGCATTCACTTCCACGCATAACTCCTCCTGGGAACCATCACAGTAAATGCACCAAATGCGATGAACCAGATATTGTAAAGCGCCATATCACTTCCTTTCAGAATAAGACCACCGCATATGATGATGATCCGAGAACAAAATCCAGAATCTAGTGCATAGACTTGCTTCTTTCACTTCTATGAAACAGTACATATGAACAAGCATACAGGTTGGTCTGACTGCAAACTGAGATATGCCACCAAAAACGTAAAACATCTATGTGGTTCGGTTGGCAGAATTTATTCAACAGGAAGGTTTAGTTGGTATCACGCAATTATTGAACTGCCCACAATAACGAAGTACTAAAATGCATACCAAAAGGTCATTACAGCTCCCGCCTGCGCTCCCAAAGAGGTCAGAAGAGAAATTGTGCCCCACAAAACCCTCGTACGTGTACTGCTCATGTGTATGGAAATATGTACAGTCCACGGACTTAGATTAAGTAGCAGTTGGTTTCTACTTGCCACAAGAAGGATGATTATAAGACAAAAAAGCGAAGCAAATTTTCATGCAGCAGGTTCACTTCAGTTCAGTGGATTGCAATGCTTTGAAAATCTGACACTGTTGATTCTTGAATTTCTTGCATTTAAGTTGTGCATTAGTTCTCAGGGTCGAGCAACTTACTCGATGGAATGAAGTTTGTGCATTTAAACATATCATTCCCTGTCTGCAAGTCCTCCAACAACCGACCTTAAGACATCCATGTAAAAATGGCCAGACAGCTTGATGAAATCCACTTGGTTAAGCATTATAGTTTCTTCCAACGTCTGAGGATTCCATCTGCAAATGACTTCAGATTACTCCAAATAGTTTGTGTTCTCGGCAGGGATTCAGCTGTGTCCGCACATTTTGGGGTGTTCCTGAACAGCCAACAATGTTGTTAGCAATGACAAGAAAGCCTACTCTGATCTCAATTAAAAATGCATTTTCATTATCCATAACAGATATAGACGCTGTAGAATAGCAGCAAATTTGCATTTTGATTTTGTGCATCAAACCGAGATTACAGTAGCTAAAAGAAAGCAGAAGGCGTTGGAGGTGCTTGAAACTTCTACAGAGAATATTTAGTTATTTCTCCAGATTCAAGATTAATTGAGTAATTGAGAGAAGTCCTCTTTTGGGATCGGAGATAACGAAGGAAGATGCACTCCGATCCTTTGGATGCTGAGTTCACTGCCTTTACAGTATGTGAGAACTCAGAGGATGACACATGGCAGTACCACATGGCTGTCAGTGGTGTGCCCATGTCTGGGCGTGAATGTGTGGGCATGTGTGCACGAATTAGGTTAGGGTTTGGTGTGTTTGTTTCCGAGTTTTTTTTATTTATTTAGTTTTTGGTGATTGAGTCAATTTAAGAATAGTTAAGTGATTTGATTGAGTTTATTTTAGGAATGAGGATTGGAATTTCTAGATTCCAAGTTCTAAATTTGTTAGGATTGTATTCGAATCCTCATTTTATTTTTGAGTTGATTGAATAAAATTCATCTTTACAACTCCCCCTCTTCTCCACAAATTCTTCTCCATGCCACCTTCATCTCCACACCACGTGGACCTCCTCTCCTCTCAAGCATTCACTTGTTGCACGTGGGAAATTCCAAGGTGCCAAAATTCTTCACATGGTGTCAAAGTAGGCGATCCTACATCCCTAGGATCGAGAAGGTCCACGCATGATCTTCTTGTGGGCATGGAATACAGGAAACAAGGGTCAAGCATAGAGCCAGTTATAGAAGTCACGTAAACCTCTCATGTGCCTGGGAACGATCGAGGTGGTTCAACTCTAGGATGTCCAAGAAGAGGCCCGTTGACTCTCATACACCCGGGAACGATCAAGGTGTCTCAACTTCAGGAGAAGTTAAGCCATGGTGGATGCTGAGACTCCAATCACCACAGAGGCCAAATTTCTTGTTAAGGCACTACTATAAAGTTGATAAGAGCCTTGAACTACATTCTATGGCCACATGCCTTTAAGGTATTCGTTGATGGTCAAGACAAACTTTACCTGATCGCTAAAAGAGGACCAGAAGGGTGAGAAGGAACCAAAGCGAAGAAGTGGGAAAAAGAGAATTATTGGGTAAGGAATTGGCTTATGAATTCAACTAACCCTTACATTGCTACCGATATATTATATAAGGATACAACCAAGGATATATGGGATGCACTCAAGAAGAGGTTTTCCAAAAAGACTAGTAGTGCCAAATTAGTTGATATTTATTAGCGCATCTGGAAAACAAATCAAGGGGATCTCACCCTTGATAAGAACTTCTCAAAGATGAAAGACCACTTTAAAGAACTTGGGATCTACAAGCTGACTTGTTGTGACAAGCAATCTGAATCCCGCACAAGGTGGTAGGCATGCAAATTTCTAGGGGACTTAAACCCCCGCTATCGATCCTTGAGAGGTCAAATTCTCTCGAATGAAGGGCCTGATCTCGAGATCATATACAATCACCTTGAGAAGATCGAGGTGGATGAGCCTCACGTCTCCACACCAGCCCCTCCAAAATCTTCAGCACTAGTTTCCATGCAAGGTGACGCAAGATGTAGACGAGGAAGAGGTTGCAGTCGTGGTCGAATTTATCCTCCATCTCCACATTGTAACCGAAACAACCATGAAGCAAATAGGTGTTGGGAGAAATTTGGGTGAACTCCTCGATCCAATATGTCATCAACTTTTGAGTCTCCACTCACTTCTGCATAGTTGGAGCATCTTTGAACTCTTCTTCAGAATGAGAAGTCAACTATAGTCGCTATAGCAACTACTACGGAGATAGCTAAAGGCTTTTAGTTACTCCGAGCAGTCCAACTAAAGAAGATCCAAGCCAATTCCTTGATGTTGAAGATGAAGATCAATGGTAGATGTAGCCTCACATGTTCACTTTCCAACAAGTCTTTCCTCCTCTCCAGGAGTCTGACTTGGAGGTGAGTGTGAGAATTTAGAGGATGACACGTGACAGTGCCACATGGCAGTCAGTGGTGTGCCCACGAGCGGCCGTGAATGTGTGTGTGTGTGCATTAATTAGGTTAAGGTTTAGATTGTTTGCAAGTTTGTTTTATTTAATTAGGTTTTGGTGGTTGAGTCAATTTAGGAATAGTTAAGTGATTTAATTAATTTTATTTTAGAAAAGAGGATTAGAATTTCTAGATTCCAAATCCTAAATCTGTTGGGATTGCAATTACAATTGAATCTCTTTAAACAGAGACCAAATCCTCCTTTTATTCTTGAGTTGATTGAATAAAATTCATCTTTACACCTCTTCTCCACGGTAATTCTTCTCCACGCCAACCACCTTCTCTCCTCCATGTGTGGATCTCCTCTCGTCTCAAGCATGCACCTATTTCCGAGACACTAAAGATCTTCACACAATACTTGGGACTAGTTATTTGTGATCACCAATTGCATGTTGGAGACCAAAACGTGGCAATAGGGCAAGTTGAGAAGAGATTTGAGTGGGAATTATGACTCAAATCGACAAGTTGGGGGAAGGAGTCGTTGCATATCTAGTTGCCTAAGAGGGTAGAGAATAAATGAGAGTTTGAGGAGGGGACCTTTTTGGAATATAGGGAGGATGGAAGAAGGGTTTCCTTATCTTGGAAGGAGGTAACTTTGGATCCTAATCCAAAATGTAAAGTGTTCCATTGGAACATGAAAACATGATGGAAATTGAATTGGTCTTAGTTATTCTTCGAGACGAAAGGGAGAAGATTCTCGAACAAGGAAAAGGATCCAATTCCTTCAAAAGAGTGGAGCGGCATGTGTTAGTATGATTAGTTTAGACACTCCTTAAGTAGTTTGTACCTCTTTATTATTTTATATTTCTAATTGGACATGTACTGTAATTTTTTCTTTCACCTCTCTTTATATAAAGAGCTGTAAGGTTTCATTGTTGAATAAGTTCTTTTATTTTTTTCGACTTGATATCAAAGCGGCAATCCTAGACCAACACTCCAACATCCCACCTGCACAAATCCTTTGAAACCCCTCCACCCTAACCCTTCTCTCTCTCTCTCTCACCGACTCTCTCTCTCACTCTTACAGGCCACTGGTGGCGGCAAACAACAGCAACAGCCCACCGACGATGGCAAGGAGTGGTAGTAGGCCATCGACGATGGCATGCAACAACAGATCGTCGCCACCACCAGCCACCAGTGGTCTGGCAAAGGCTGTTGCGTCGACGAGGGGCAGTAGCATCCCTTAGGGACATTGCTAGGGGTTTCCTTGTGCCCTAACATGTGTCTTGCTTAATCCTAACAGGTATGGAGACTCTTGGGATGATTTCTAGGACTTCTAGGTCATAGATCTCATATTCAAGAGACCACCATCTTCCTGATTTTGATGCTTCAAATCAGAAATCATGTTTTAGATCATGGTTGGAGGCATTTTCCCTCTCCTATAAGCACGATGGCATCATTTGGCAGCTCAGAGGTGACATCGGATACCGCTATGGATGCAAGGAGTTACAAGACTTTGTTCTTTGTTCCTATCACAAAGTTAGATGAGACCAATTATGTTAGATGGTCTCAAACGTTCCTCATGTCAATTAAGGGACATGATAAGGAACACGTCTTAATGGAGACAGCCACAGGACAAGACCAGAAAATATGCCACATGGAAGAAAGATAATGGCCCGGATCATGAACTTTGTTGTGCCTCGGATTGGTAATAGCATCATGTACTACAGGACTGCAAAGGAGATGAGTGATCCTTATATGAAACGTATTCTCGTAAGAAGAATTCCAATAAGGTCTTTGAGATGCATCAGAAGATTGGCAGTCTGAAGCAAGAGGGTCAGTCCTTGTCTCAGTATTATGCTACTTTGAAGGGGCTCTTGGAGAAGTATAATGCATGCAAACTTGTCTGCACGTGTGCTACACAAAGGACATGGGAGAGAGTTTTCAATTTTGCAATTTCCTGATGGACTTGGGCCTGAGTATGAGGCTATCAAGTCATAGATTCTAATGCTCTCTGAGCTTTCATCTCTTGATGAGGCATACAGCCAAATGGGTAGAGTGGTTGTGAAGGTATCCACTTCAAATGTTGAACAAATTTCCACTTTCCTAGCTATTGATGGACATTGTGGACGTGGTACTTAATAAACGCCAGTTTATCATCACTATTATGCCTAAAAACACATCTACCTCTTAGGTTTTGCACATTGCATTATGATTTTGGGTTGCATTTTGACATTTCCTAAGATAAGCATGTATTGCATTATTTTTTTTGTGTTTTTACATCTTTATTTCAGTGTTGGGGATGAACAAAATTAGAATATCCCATAAACCCTAGCATTAAGAAAGGGAGAAGATGAAAGAGAAGCCCAATTTAGCTGGAGCTCAGCTGAATCCAGCTCATCTTAGCTAGATTCCAGCTCTAGCTAGCTAGGTCCAACTTATTTCACCTCCATTCAGCTCACCTCAGCTGGATGGCAACTCAATCCAGCTCAACTCCACTAAACCCAACTCCTCCCAGCTTAAGACAGTTCGTGGAAGCTCTACTTGACTAGGTTTAACTACTGCCATCAACTAACTAAGTTTGTTCAGTTGAAGAAGTCCTCAACTAGCTCAGGTCAGCTCAAGTCCAGCTCCCAAAGACTCAACTCAGTTCAACTTGGTTGAGCTTAGCTACTTGACCTAAGCTAGCTAGCTTGGTAGTCTTCAGGAAGATCAGACCCAGCTCACCTCAACTCACAACAGCAAAAGTTAGCTCACATTAGCTTGGCTTAGCAACTAGCAAGAACTAGTTAGCTAAGCTAGCTAATGAGCTCAGATGCAATCCTCTTCAGCAGCTTTCAGCTCCAGGCAAACATACAGCTAAGCTCCTTTACAATAATCAAAACCCTAGCTCCTCTACTCCTTCCTCTACTACCCTACTAGCTAAGCTAGCCTGGCTCCACCTACTCCGCCACAACCTACATAAGCCTCCACCTTAACCCTACCTAAACCCTACCCTAACTAGCCTAGTTGTTCACCATAACCAACACCCATCAACCACCTTAAAGTGGGCGCCACCTTTTCCCTCCAAAATCCCTTTAATCCCAACCCCACACCTAAGCCCAAACCCCATCTCCACCCTCCATAATTTCCCTCCAAAACCCCCCTTTTAGAACCCTCCACACTTGGCACCCAAATGGAGGCACCCCTACACCATGGACATCAACCATGGGGTGCCTCCATCCCTTAACTACCCACCTACACACCCTTATACATGGTGCCAATCAACCTCCACCCTAGATCTTCCAACTACCATCCCAAAACCCATCCAAGCCCTCCATCATAAGCCCACGCCAACCCCCTCTTCCTACTCTATATAAACCCTCATCCTACCACAAAAAAAAAGCCTACCTTTGGTTTACATTATTTCCACATATATTACCTTATATTCGGCCAAGGAAGAAGAGAAAAGAAGGGTGATCAAGAGGGTTCTCCATTGCCCTCTTGGTGTTCATTTCTTCTTCCTCTTCCTTGTGTCCAAGAGCCAAGGATCATCCTAGGGGGATGGCCAAGTAGGAGAATTCAAGGTGGTACACATCCACCTTATAGGAGGAGGATACCAAGACCACGAGGATCTCTCTTCATAGTGCAGGAGCCGCCGCACTTAGAGCGATAACATCTTCACCACTTGGAGAATTTGTTTTGCTTCACCTTTCTAGTTCTCTTTTGTATTAGCTATTTTTCATTTCCTTGTAACAAGCATTCTGCTACTTTATTCTTATAGCAATACAAAAGTTCTTTCTGCCTTTCTATTTCTGTGTCTTTATTTTCTAGTGCTTTCAATCTTTTTAGTAACTTAGTGCACCACACACTTCTCTCTTAATTACCCTAGGCTCACTTGCTTAGGGTGAGCTTAGAAGAAAAGTTCCTCATTGTCACGTAGGCGTAGTTTTCATTATGAGTTTTTCTTGTCTTCGTATTCCGATTTGCTGATTATTTCCTAAAAACCCTAGAAATTTCAAAATCAAAAATATAAAGTGAAGTTTTGAGAGAGCAAGAGAGATAATCAAGTAATCAACTAACATATTGCCTCCTTGGACAATCCTA
Organism: Thalassia testudinum; assembly: GCA_037157565.1. Classification (NCBI taxonomy): domain Eukaryota; kingdom Viridiplantae; phylum Streptophyta; class Magnoliopsida; order Alismatales; family Hydrocharitaceae; genus Thalassia; species Thalassia testudinum. The sequence continues at coordinate 83,903,217 of JAZHRO010000024.1, forward strand.
GATATCACCACTATCTAGGTTTATAAATATTAAAAGTTGATTGAGATTTTACGCATTACAACGACCTAAAAAACCTATTTTTACAAAACACATGTTTTTGCTATCAATAATCCATCTACTAGGGGCAGAGGGAGTGGTTGAGGTCAATCTAGTAGACCTCGTACCATATGCTCTCATTGTTGAAAGGTTGGACATGTTGAGGCTACGTGTTTGTCTAAGTATGGTAGACCTCCCATGGCTAACCAAGCCGTTGCTTTAGGGGAGTTGAACGATACTGTGTCATGCGCAGACTATGATGCAGTGGTGCGGCGTCTCGCCCAACTGACAAAGGAGCCCACCACTTCCATAGATATTGCTACTTTCGCCTCCTCAGGTACTATTCCTGCCTTGAGTTCTAGTAGTGGACTTTTTGATGGCACTGTGGCTAGTAGATTCAGGAGAATCGCATCATCTAAGTGGAGATCAAAGTTGTTTTCAACATCTTCAGTTTGTTCCTCGTGGTAGAACAGTTCAGGTGGCTAATGACAGGCATTCTGAGATTGATGGTTGAAAAGATGTTGCTGTTACTCCATCACCGAGTTTGATAGATGTTTTATTCGTTCCTGATTTTTCTATCAGCCTCTTGTCAGTTAGCAGGAGGAGGGGGGTGTGTATCGCATGACCCAGACACTTTTCGCTAGTGCATGTCAGGGAAAAATTGCCTTTAGTGCTAGTATAGCTCTTAAGTGGCATCGTCGACTTAGACACCCTTCACTAGACAAGTTGAGACGGGTCATTCCCCATATTTCGCCAACTGCTAAGATCTATTGTGATGCTTGCCAACTAGGGGAGCATCATTGCTCCATCTTTCTTACTAGTTACTCCCAGAGTTCTACTTCATGTTTTAATTTACTGCATATGGACATTTGAAGTCCAAGTAGAGTTTCCGATAGATTGGGTCATAGATATTATTTGCTTATTGTGGATGAGTACTCTCGCATGCCTTGGTTATTCTTGTTACGGAATAAGTTTGAGGTAGGCTCTGTGGTTGAAACATTTATTATGCAAATAAAGACCTAATTTTCTTCTTGTTAAGATTATTCATTCTAATAATGCATTTGAATTCTGCATGACAAAGTTGGCTGCTTTCTATAGGTCCCTTGGTATTATTTATTAGACCTTTTGCCCCCATAAGTCACAACAAAATGAGGTAGTCAAGAAGAAATATGTTGTGTATTGAATGTGGCTAGGACATTACTTATTCATCATAATATACCACAGATGTATTAGAAAGATGCAGTGCTTACTGCGTGCTACTTGATTAACAAACTACCTATAGGTTCTTCATCGAGATAAGGACCTATTTCATGTACCACCAAGGGTATTTGGTTGTGTTGCATTCATTCATATTTTGGGATCAAACAGGGATAAGCTTGCCCCAAGAGCTAGGAAGTATGTATTTCTGGGGTACAGCAGTACTCAGAAGGGGTACAGGTGTTATGATCCACTAGGCAGGAAGCACTATGTAAGTGCTGATATTACATTTCATGAGACAATTCCATATTTTTCCACTGCTGGTTATCAGCTGTCATTTGAAGAGACTCCTGCTCCTATGCCTATGCCGCCAATTCCTTTGGAGCAAATGCCTATTACCTAGCCCATATACTACTACTACAGAGGATAGTAGTGTATGACACATGGAGCCTACTCATGTATACAGATTACCAGTCACATATAAACAGCATGCATGACGTCAAATACACACCTCCTACCACCTTAGCCACCTCTCTCCTCCCCTGGTCAGGTATGTGTTGATACTGACATGACTTAGCCTAGTGGTGATTGTACAGGTTCATCAGATTCTTCTGGCCAACCTTCTAGGGAAGATGTTTCCCATTATATACTTCAGGAGATTGACGTGGAGGATCTTGACCTTCCGATTGCTATTTGGGAGGCACCTCGCAGTTGTGATCACTACCAGGTTGTTGGGGCTGTACCTACTGCTAATCTGGGGAGGTCCTTGGCTATGTTCACTGCTGTGTTATCAACCACACATATTTCCATAACATATCAGCAAGCCATCTTGATCCAAAATGACGTCAAGCCATGGAGATGGCTGCCCTACATTCATGTGAGACATGGGAGCTTACAAATCTTCAGAGATGCCATGGTGGTAGAATGTCGTTGGGTGTTTGCACTTTAGTATAATCCAAATAAGTTCCTCTCTCGCCACAAAGTTTGATTGGTTGCAAAGAGATTTACCCAAACATATGGGGTGGATTTATTTGACACATTTTCTCCAATGGTAAAATTTCCTACAATTCGTATTCTTCTTTCTGTGGTTACACACTATGGCTGGCCCTTGCATTAGTTAGATGTGAAGAACGCCTTTCTCTATGACAATCTTCAGGAGCAAGTCTACATACAACAACCTCCTGGATTGGAAACTCAGGGGGAGTGTATATGTAGGCTGAAGAAGGCCATTTATGACCTGAAGCAAAGTTCACGTACATGGTTTCAAAAGTTATAAGAGAAAGTTCAGGCTTTGGGACTCTCAAGATCCTTTGCAGACCACTCTCTCTTTGTTAGGAAGAGTAAGGGAGGAATTGTTGTGCTTCTTGTTTATGTTGATGATCTTACGGGTAATGATGTAGCTAGAATAGCAAAAGCTAGCTAATACATTTGTAATGAAGGACCTGGGTGAGTTGAGATATTTTCTGGGAATTGAGGTGGCACGGAGCATAGACAATATAGTCATTACACAACGCAAGTATGATCTTGATGTGTTACATGAAACAGGAATGTCGAAATCGAAACTTGTCAACATACCTACAGATCCTAAAGGGCATCTAAGTCTCATCTTGTTGACAGCCGATCTTATAGGCAGCTAATTGGGAAACTACTATATCTCACTATTACTCGTCATGATATTTCCCTTTTTGTTGGGAAGCTCAGTCAATTCGTGGACAAACCGACCAAACAGCATTGGGATGCTGCAATGCAAGTGTTTAAGTACCTGAACAGAGCACCAGGTCGTGGTATCTTATTCAGCATAGGGAAGTCAATGACTATGGTTGGCTATTCTAATGCGAACTATGCAAGGTGCATGGCAAATAGGAAGTCGACAATTGGGTTCTATACTTATGTGGCAGGAAATCTTATGACTTGGAGGAGCAAGAAGTAACAAGTTGTATCCAGATCAAGTGCAGAATCTGAGAATCATGCCATGGCGTAGACTACAGTAGAGATGGTCTGGGTTAGATCTGTGTTACAGGATCTACATGTCCAAGTTGAGGGCCCTATGGAGATGAAGTGCGACAATTGTGTTGCTATCTATATAACAAACAACCCAATGTTCCATGAATGCACTAAGCATGTTAAGGTTGATTGCCATTATATTAAACATTTGAAACAACACAGTCATCTATACTACTTCTGTTACCTTTGAAGATCAAATAGCAGACATTTTCACTAAACCTCTTCCTCGTCCTACTTTTGATGTCTGTTATTTTAAGCTGAGCATGATTGATATCTATGCTCTAACTTAAGGGGGAGTGTTAGTATGATTTAATGCTTTAGGATCCATGGGAATGTTTGTTGGTTTGGCTCCCAGCATACTTGTCTCCTTCAACACATCTAGGGCATATTTTCGTTGAGATAGAACAATATCACGCCTACCATGAGCTACTTCTATCGTAAGGCCGTAAATCCTTCATCACAAACTAATCTGCCAAATGCTTAATCTCAGCCACACCTATTGTATCATCACCAGTGAAAATCAAGTCATCCACATATACCAAAAGAACAACTCCTTTCCTTGTCCTCCTAACAAACAAGAAATGATCTGAGAAACCTCACAAACTCTACTACCAGCGAGAGCTTCTAAAACTAAGCTCTCGAGCTTTGCTTGAGGCCATAAATAACCTGTAATCTACATACACACTCCCCTTGAACCTTGTAACCAAGAGGCTGCTGCATATAAACCTCCTGTAATCCCCATAGAGAGGCATTCTTCACATCAAGCTGATGAAAATGCCAATCTCGCTAAACTGTAACAAAAATCAAGATTCTCATTGTAGCAAAACCAGCAACTGGAGAGAATGTGTCAAAGAAATCCACCCCATATATCTAGGCGAATCCTTTGGCAACAAGTCGTGTCTTGTATTGTGCAACACATCCACATGGGTTGTATTTGAGTGTAAACACCCATACAACCAACCATTGTAACATCCTCTGGAATGGATGTGAGCTCCCAGGTACATCGTGAAGTAAGAGTAGCCATCTTATCCTCCATGGCCTGGTACCATTTTGGATCGAGCATGGCTTGCTGGTAGGTAGAGGGAATCTGTGTAGCTGACAATGCTCGGAATAAACTCCCAAAAGTAGAACCAAGTCCCTCAGTAGACAAACTCCTTGTACTTGGATATCTAGCACAGCTCCAGGGTGCCTTCCGAATGGCAATCGGAAGGTCGAGATCATCCATCTGATCCTCCTGTACTGGCTCTGGAGCAAACATATCCTCATTTGGGCCTATAGAATCACCACTGGATGTCGTATCATCAATATGCAGCCTGTCTATGGTCACCTGAGGAGAAGGTGGTGTCTTTATGGCTGTTGTAGATGATGGCATCTGGAAAGTAGCGTGAGGGAGCTAATAGGTAACAATAGACTAAGAAAACTTCCTAGGATCGGCCATAGTAGTAAGGGGAGCAGAAATCGATATCTCCTCTAAGGGAATAGGAGGTATAGGCATAGGAGCATCCGTAACCTCAAGAGATAAACTTCGGGCAGCAATAGAAAAATATGAAATAGACTCATGAAAGATAACAACAGTACTCACATAGTGCCTACCAGTAATAGGATTCAAGCATCTATATCCTTTTTGAGTCCGTAAATATACCAAGAACACACATTTAACTGCTCGCTGTGCAAACTTCTCACATCCTAGAGAAAGGAGGTGAACAAATGCAGAACTGATAAACATCAGTTTATCATCATTCTTATGCTCTAAAATAGATCTAGCTCTTAGGTTTCCAACTTTGAAAATGGGTTTTTGAGTTACATTTAGGCATTAGGCATGCATTACATTCTTTTTGTATTTTTAACATATTTACTTGAGAGTTAAGGATAAGCAAGTGATCAAATCTCTAAAAACCCTAGCACTCAAGAAGGCAGAAAGTGAAGATAAAATCAGCTGAACCCTGGTTGGATCTAGCTCATCTCAGCTAAATATCAGCTCACTTGGGTTAGGTTAGCTCTCTCTAGCTCCATTTAACTCATCTTAGCTAGATGGTAGCTCAACTCAGCTCAACCTACCTCAACTCAGCTTAGATCCAGCTCAACTTAGTTTTAGTTTAGCTCATCCTAGCTCCAATTATTTCACTGGGAGCTCTAGCTAGCTCAACTTAGTTGACAGGAGGTCACCTCAGTTCAGGTCCAGCTCTCTCAAGCTCCACCCAACTCGCGGCAACTAAATTCCCTCCAGCTTGGGTACTACTTGTCTACTTAGTAGCTAACCCATCTCGGGAGTTCTCATCAGAAGCAAGTCCAACTCAACCTAGCTTCAGTTAGGTTGAAACCAACTCAACTCAACTCCACTACTCAAGCCTAACTACTAGCATAAGGACTAGATAGCTAAGTTAAGTAGTTGAGCTCCTAAGAAGACCACTTCAACCATCATCAACTACGGGAGAATTATTTCAACTCCACATCTATTTCAGACAGCTCCTGGCTACCTCTTCTCAGCTAAACCCTAATCTCCTCTACTCTCCAACTAGCTAAACTACCTTAGCTAGCTAACCTTAGCTCCTCTCCACTACATGGCCATCCACTATCACCCCCAAAGCCTACCTAGCTAACTCCACCAAAAACACCTAACCTTTAGTCCACCTAGCTAACCTACTCCTAATCCACTTTGGCACCACCTAGTAGGCACCCCTTCACCCCATCACCACCACCAAAAGCCACCTATTTTTCCCTCCAAAACCACCCATTAACTACCCCTTTTTGGCACCAAAACAAAAAGACACCACCACCATACACCCTTCTATCCTGGCACCAAAATAGCATTCAATCACCACCCAACACCTAACCCTAGAACCCAATCCTAGCCTTCCCTTTTGGTGCCAACTTCTAGAACCCATAGTTGGCGCCAAAAGGAACCTAACCACACCTCAACTCCACATCCTACACCCTTCCACATGGTGCCACTTGATCTCCTCCCTCCATCCTATAACCACCGCTTCATAAGCCTATCCTAGCACTCCATACTCCACGCCAACCACCAACCCTACTAACCTCCCATAGTTGTGGTGCCTCTCAACCACCATAACCACCATCCACATGCCCCTTCCTTCGACGCCAAAGAACCCTAGCCTTGGGATCCATAACCACCTCCTAAAAACCCATCCTAACCATCCATCCATCACCACACCTACCCCCTTCTTACAACTCTATATATACCACCCATAACTACCTTAACTAACCATCCTTGGCTACACATTTTTCTACCTATATCCACCTTCATAAATGACCAAGGAGAAGAGGAGAAGAAGATTAAGGGGACACTCTATCTCCTTGGTGCCTTCAACTTCTTCCCTTCTACCTTGTGTCTTCACCAAGCCGAGGAAGGCTAGGCAAGGAGGATGTCCACAGGAGGAGCAAGAAGGGTGGCCCACGTACACCCTAAGGAGGAGTTCAAGAGTGGAAACTTTCCACTCTATGAGGAGCCAGGCACGCCTCACCTAGGGTTTGCCAAAAAGGAGAACCAGGGGCAAGCTTCTTTCAATTCAGGGGCAACCTAAATTGGAGCGGGAGTTCTACATCAACATCACCTTCTTCATAAGCTTTCTTCTACCTTTTTCTATTTTGTTTGCATGTTAGTGTAGTATTCGATTTGTGTTGAAGATTACAAGTGATAACCCCTCTCGCATGTGAGTTCTTCAACTCCTTTGTAAAAACAATTTTCATTTTAAGAAGCATTCCTCTACTATTTGTTCAGTTAGCTTGTGTTATCTTTTTGTGTGTTATTTCTCCATTACTCCAAGTCTCCCGTGCTTGAAGTGAGTTGAAGAAACAAGACACTAATTGCCTTATTTCTAGTAACTTCAAATCCCAGTCTCTCTGCATTTAATTTTGCCCTTATTTAAAACCTAAAAAATATATATATATTTCAAAATACAAAAAGAAAGTTGATTTCCATTTGTTGAGCGAGAGATTTTCTAGTTTGCATTTCAAGCTCCCTTGGGACGACTCGAATACTTCCCAAGTACTCGATCTTTATAAATTTCAAAAGCGATTGGAATTGCGTGTTACAACGATAAAAATCCTAATTTACAAATCACGCTCTTTTGCGATCACTTTTTGGCGTCGTTGCTTTGGAGGCATGGCTTTGCAATTATTTGTTTCTCTTGCTTGATACTCGAATCTCATCCCCTTCCCTTTGTTTTTTCTCGTGTGCGCAAGTACTACAGGAAGAAGGCAGGATTTTTTGAAGTGAAAGCTTAAAGTCCTTGTCGTCCCACGGATTCAAGGTTAGTGCTACCCTTCTTGTCACATGATTTTTCTTAAAAACTATCAAAAAAATATTAAATCAGACTTCCAGAATCAAGAACATTAAATTTAGGTAGAGTAGTGATTTTTAAAGGCCAAGTAGAGTAGTGATTAATTAACACCACTCTACTCAAAGTGTTCGTGCTCTGATTTTCGAGTCTAGACTTCTGTCCGAATTTCAAAAATCAATTCCTGGCCTCATAAAAAATTGAAATTTCACCTAAAGATTCCAAATCAAGTCACCTGTTCCAAATTTCAGAGTATTTTGAGTCATAGAAAATTTTTAAAAATTCACAAACCACAGGGGAGTCATCTCCTTTGATTTCATTATTTTGCCACTGTTCGCGAATTTTAGGAATTTTTCTACTTGTCCATTTTTTTATGAAATTTAGCTTTTTAGAATCCTTGTGAAATTCTATACAACATATAAAATCACAAAAATTTTTAATGGTCAGTGGTGTTACTGGAAAAATCCAAAATATCCACGGGTATCATTTCTAGACTTTGACACTAACACAAAGAAAATTCTCAAAAAAATATCAAATGAATTCCTAAAATCATAAAAAAATATTTTTTGAAATCCTTGTTTGATTTGCCTTCCAGTAGTGGTATTGTTTGCTCTATTTGGATCACTACTTAACAAGAAAAGGCTGAAAAGATTAATGATAGTAACATTGCTGCTTAAGGATTCAAATCAATTAAGGTTTCCTTTCATTTTTATAGTCCCACATTCAAAAGAAAATTGACCTTCACCAATACAACTTGATTTTTCTTTGATTGTGAAACTCAAACTTGTTTGAAATCATAAAAGGAAAACTCTAAAAGACATTAAACAAAATCAAATCCTAACAGCAGAAAAACAACAAATTTTGCGTGACAAACATCTTGATTTGGCATTGGACCCACTCCATCCAATTGCACACACTAAAAAATTAAAATAACAGGGCATTACACCAATCAACACCCTCCACATTTCCGTGCACAATCAGATACTCAAGCCTAAATTAAAATAAGTAGTTATTTGACCACTTAAGGACTTCGCCAAAGCTAAGCTTGATATCCAGTATCTAAGAATCATTAAGTGTTCCTAATTCCTTTTGAAAACGTGGCGACAAACTTGGAGGGAAGTCAAACGACGGGTGCACATTTACACATGCCCCTAATGATTTTCCCAGGACATGCTTAGGCCTAATCCACCTCTTCAGTCTAGTCGGGTGATCCTTAAGAAGTGGGTTCACTTGTTGATTTCTTATTTATTGGGTTCTCAAGTCTTAGGTTTCTCTAAGGAGTCAACCTTAAGGCAGATTAGGCTTGATTGTATATTTTGCACACTTTCTCTCATCTATTTCTTCTCCCTTCTCGTCTTCCATTAAGTGTATGCACGGCCAACGGTCCCAAAACCCACACATGGAGGGACCAATTGATTTTTCAATTCACCGCATCCCCCGCATTCGTTTGTTTGATTTTTCATCAAAAAATCAAGAAAAAATGGAAAAAGCCCAAAATCATACAAAGAATGCTAACCCATCATCTTCTAACCATCAAAATGGGAGCACCAATTTTCAACAACTTGAAGTTGAAGTTCCCGAACCACAATTTGAAATGCCGCCTCAGCAAAATCGAACAGGAAATTTGAATCTTGACAACATCAATCCGTTGTTCATGGTAATAACCCAACTCCAACAACTCCAAGCAAATCAACAACAATTGACTATAACTGTTACAAACCTAGCCAATAATAGATCACCCAATACTGAGTCCACTGTTCCCTTGAGGGATTTCTAGGATCCCTTAAATTATGAAGAACGACCAGGGGTGGTCATACCTAACGGAGAATTTGAAATCAAACCCGCGATCATAAACCTTATTAAACATTTTCATAGCCTTCCTCGAGAAGACCTGTTTAGCCATTTAGAGAAGCTCACGGTCCTCGCCCAAACCACTAAATCCCACAACGTGTCAGAAGATTTATGGCTAATGAGGCTCTTCCTGCTCTCCCTGAAAGACAAGGCTGCTTATTGGTTTAGGACAGTGGGAAAACCCATTACTACCTGGACACAATTAAACAGCGCATCTCTTAAAAAATACTTCTCTATTGGTCGAGCTTATGCTTTACGCTGCGCAATAACCACCTTCCAACAAAAAACCAGTAAGCCTATGCATGAAGAATGGGAAAGATTTCAGGACTTATTAAGAAGCTGCCCCCACCACGAGATGCCACTTTGGCAACTCATGAAAATATTCTACCATGGTCTTGATGATTAATTAAGGTGATTTGTTGACGCCTCATGTGGGGGCAATTTTTTAAATAAAGATGCCAAAAGCACCTACGAACTTTTTGACGAAATGAACGAAAACTCTTTCAACCATTCATCCATGGACACCTTTGGCAGAAATGCCAATCCCCGTGTAGGTGCCCATGAAGTAGGCACACAACACCAATCTCTCCCTGTTACACAAGATGATTTGCAACTGTTTATACAAAGGCTCGACCAATGCAAATCAAAAGAAAATTGAAGAAAAATAAGCAACAACAAAACTCTATTTCGACCAACCCTAACGCTTGCCTTTCTAACTCCGATCCTAACCCAACTCTCCACCGTTGGGAAAATTTACAACAAATCGACATAAGCAGATTTCAAAATCCTAACCTTACACCTGATTTTACTGGGACTTTTGACAATTCCACCATGTTTATCCCAATTAATGAGAATATTTCCGCTCTCCAGGATAATTTTAGAAATAATTGCTCCAACTTCTATAATCCCACTTGGAGGAATCACCCTAATTTTTCCTAGAAAAATATCAATCAAGTTCCGCAATTTCAAAATCAAATGGTGAATTTTGGCCAAAACCAACCTTCATAGGCCAATATTAATAACCAATTAATGAAAACCCTGTAAAGAATGCAGCAACAAATGAATGACATTACCCGTGCCGTCTCTAATTTACAAAACCAAATCACAATAACACCCAATCAAAGGCTAATGGGAAATTTACCTTCTCAACCTATCCCTAATCCTAAAAGTCAACGGAACCAATTTCAAAACAGGAATAATCAGGGTCAACAGAATCAACAACCAATACATCCCGCACCTCAATTCCCACTCGATTTTCAAACCAGTAGCAAAATCAATGTTTTCCACACCAAAGTGGCAAAACTACACAATGCAGACCCTCACGAGGAAACAAACCAGATTCAGAGCAATTTTTGCCCACCTCCATTCACTCTCGGGATAAAGAAGATAGCACAAACATGACAACCTTCCCACAGGCATCAAACTCCAAGAAAAAGAAACTGAGAAAAACTGAGCCAATTGAAGAACAATTACATGAATTATTTGACCAAATGCAAGTTAATATTCCTCTCCTAGATGCAATTAAATACGTTCCTACCTATGCAAAATTTTTAAAGGAAATTTGTACACCAAAAAAGCAACTAAAAAATCTAGGGAAAGTAGTCCTTTCTGAGACAGCTCAATTGTCCAGAGCAAGCTGCCTAACAAAAGAAAGGATTCGAGTGCTCCACTTATATCAGTTGTCATTAATGACACTACTTTTGATCATGCCCTTTTAGACTTAGGTGCATCTATTAATCTTATTCCTACCATACTTTTTGATGAATTTCAATTCGGTGAACTTAAACGAAGGTCATCCTTCAACTTGTTGACCGATCTGTTATTCACCCAAAAGTAATAGTAGAGAATGTCATTGTTCGGGTACAGAATTGCCTCTTTGTTGTGGACTTTTTGGTCCTTGACATTGATGTACCCGAAGCTCTAAAGAATGCACCTATCATTCTTGGATGACCCTTCCTCGCCACCGCTACAGCTAATATAAATTGCGATTCCGATAAAATGGACATCACTTGCGGTGGCAAGACACACATTAGATATTTTTAGGGCTTCCAAAAGATTCCACAAGCCGGATTTCTTCGACGACTCAGATTCTGAAACCTCAAATCTTGTTGAGGAAATGCTTTCTATGGATACGTGTTTTGCAATCAATTCTTCTGAGTTGTAGCAATCATCAACCCACCCTCACCCACCACACCTAATTTCACACTAACCACTAACCCCATTCCAAAACCCAGCTTGCAATTTGATCTGAAACCTTTGCCGATTCTCTAAAATGTGTTTTTGGGCCCACATCATACAAAGCCCCTTATCATTAATTCACATCTTTCTAGGGTACAAGAGGAAAAACTACTCCAAGTTTTGCACAAATATCAAAAAGCAATTGGTTAGACATTAAACGATTTAAAAGGCATTGACGTGTCCTATTGCACTCATTGCATTTATCTCGAGGACTTTGACCCTCTCGCCAACCCTAACGTCGCTTAAACCCTAATATGCAGGTCATAAAACGAGAAATCATTAAATGACTCGATGCGGGCATTATTTACCCTATCTCCAATAGCCAGTGGGTCAACCCTACATAAGTTGTACCCAAGAAAGCTGGCTTCACTGTTATTACAAATGATAAGGGTGAAGCAATCCCCACTCGAATTGCTTCTTCGTGGTGTGTTTGCATCGATTATCGGAAGTTAAATATCACCGCAAAGAATGATCATTTTTCGCTCCCCTTTATTGATCAAATTTTGGAGCGATTAGCTGATCAAGAATATTATTGCTTTCTTAATGGATATTCCAGCTACAATCAAGTGACAGTCCATCGTGAGGACCAGGAAAAGACCACTTTCACTTGCCCCTTCGGAACTTTTGCTTTCCGAAGAATGTCCATTGGATTGTGTAATGCACTCGCAACTTTTCAACGGTGCATGTTAGCAATCTTCTCTGATTTGGTGGGTGATTGCCTGGAGGTCTTTATGGATGAATTTTCCATTTTTAGAGATTCTTTTGATCATTGTCTTTGGAATCTAGAAAGAAATGTATTGAGTTTAACCTCGTACTCAGTTGGGAAAAGAGCCATTTCATGGTTCAGGAGGGCATTGTCCTAGGCCATGTTATTTCTGGAAAAGGAATCTTGGTAGATATGAAGTCAATACAATCTCAAAACTTCCCCCACCTAGTTCAGTGAAACAAATACGATCTTTTATAGGGCATGTGAGATTCTACCAACAATTCATTAAGGATTTCTCCAGAATCTGCTGACCTTTAAGCCACCTTTTGACTAAAGACCAAATATTTGATTTTGATAACGATTGCTTGGAGAGTTTTGACATTTTAAAACAAGCGATTACTGAGGCACCCATTCTGCAAGCCCCTAACTAGGCTCATCGTTTTGAGCTTATGACAGATGCCTCAAATTATGCAATAGGAGTCATCCTAGGGCAACACATCAACAAGAAACTCATTGTGATTTATTACGCCAGTAAAACACTTGAAACACAACAGAATTATACTATTACCGAAAAAAACTTCTTGCGATTGTTTTTGCTCTTGAAAAATTCCGTTCATATCTATTAAGGTCACGCATCACCATCTACACTGATTACTCGACCTTGAAATACTTGCTTAACAAGAAAGATGCGAAACCTCGCTTAATTAGATGGATTTTATTGTTACAAGAATTTGATTTGGAGATCAAAGATAAAGTAGGTTCACAAAATGTCATGGCCGATCACCTATCAAGACTAGAGATTGGTGATGTATTGACCCAAACGTACGTTTTTTCGGACGAAACACTCCTGACATTGAAAGCCCTCCCTTGGTATGCTAATTATGCTGATTATCTCACCACTGGATGATTCCCTCCTGGCTAGCCTAAACAAAAAAGGGATGAGTTCTTTGCCGGGATCAAACATTACTTTTGGGAGGACCCTGATTTGTTCCACATTTATGCCGACCAAGTCATTAGACGATGTGCTCCCGATTTAGAAACACATGATATTCTGAACCACTGCCATTCAATGGCTTGCAGTGGACATTTTTCGAGAAGAAAACGACGGCCAAGGTTTTAAATGCCTGATTTTATTGGCCTAGCATACACAAGGATGTTCATGAGTTTTCACGATCCTGTATGCGTTGCCAGAGCATCCGCAACGTGAACTCCAAGGATATGATGCCCCTCAACCCAATTTTAGAAGTTGAGATCATTGATGTGTAAGGCATAGATTTCATGGGACCATTTGTCACTTCTTTTGGGTACCAGTTCATTTTAGTCGCTGTTGACTACATTTCAAAATGGATCGAAGAGATACCCACGCGCACTAATGACCATCGGATTGTCGTGGATTTCATCAAGAAAAATATTTTTTCGCATTTTGGTGTTCCTAAGGCCATTATTAGTGACGGAGGATCACATTTTACACTCCCAATTCCATCAACTACTCGCTAAATATGAGGTGAATCATAAAATCTCTATATCATATCACCCTTAAACAAATGGCCAAGCTGAAGTTTCCAGCCAAGAGATTAAAAACATTTTGCAAAAGACGGTAAAGCCCAACCGGAAAGACTGGTCCCTCAAACTTGACGATGCATTATAGGCTTACCGTACGGCTTTCAAAACTCCAATTGGCATGTCACCTTTTCACCTTATTTTTGACAAAGCATGTCACCTCCCGGTTGAACTAGAACATAGGGCTTATTGAGCGATAAAAGAATTTAATTACAATTTGGACGAGGCCAGAAAGCACAGGAAATTAAAATTAACTGAACTTGAAGAACTTCACAACATGGCTTATGAAAACATACGCATTTACAGAGACCGAATCAAGAAATTTCATGATAAATTTATCGTTCGGAAATCTTTTGAACCTAAACGTGTGTGGCTTTTTGATACGAGGTTACGAATATTTCCTGGAAAACTAAAATCCAAATGGACCAATCCTTACATTGTAATTCAACCTATCCCTGTGGTGCCGTTGAAATTTTGGATCCAAAAATCAACACTTTCAAAGTCAACGGCCAACGACTTAAGCCTTATTTTGATAACACCCTCAACGTGAAATCTGACTCTCAAGACCTCCACGACATACCCGATAATTAGTGACTTCATGCCTGACTGAATAGCATAAAAGATAATACTAGATGAGAGGTAACCCATCATATTTCCTGCTTTCCATTTTTCTTTTTTAGAGGTTTTGACTATCCTAATTCTGACTGACTTTACCAAGGTGATTTCTTTCCCTTTCTATTGCATAAGAACATGACATATCTTAAGCATGGGGGATATATTTAATTTTGATGATCAATTTAGGATTTTTCAAAACCTAAAAACATTCAATTTTTTGTTTCATTTTCTGCATGCATACCCAAAAAAATAAAAAAAATGTTAAAACTTTTTGAGAAAATTTTGAAATCGGGACTAAGGTTGAGAAATCACTTCAAGGCATAATGGGATTTAATCTTTAACAAACTAGGATTAAAATATGGATTTAACTATTAGAATTTCTGGATCTACTTTTAGCCTAGATCAAGTATCCTTCTCTAAACTCCACTTGAACTCATGGTGATTCAAGTGACTTGATCTTCTTTTGCGACCTGGAAACTATTTGGCTTAGTTTCCGACTTAAACTTACATCCCTTGCGAAATTCTTGTCAAATTTCATGCACAACCAACACTTAAAAACAAATTAGAAAAATTAGAAAAGCCCCATGTTTAGTCTCAGTGAAATCCGAAGCAGATGATTGGTTTGAGTTCCCACCACCGAGGAGGAAAATGCCTCCTTTGAGGATGCGATGTTAACATGTTACCGCCTCGGTACTGCTCTATATCTATATTTCATATCTTTAAACGGAGCATTAGGCGCATTTTGCGGCTCAAGTGTCTTAGACGGTACTCTACCCATAGTATCGGAGCAAGAGCTTGAGTTAGCTTGGAGTGCCCCTTTACACCGCATTGTGTTTTGGGGTTGTGAACTCCTGGGTGGTATCTTGGATAGTACTATCTCGAAGTACTGGTGCCAGAGCCCCCTCGAGGATTGGTAACGGGAATGATGATCCCGACACATTTATTGTAGGTTTAAGCTAGGAATAAGCATGGACACAAAAAAATTCAAATAAAAATGCGACCTTATAAATGTTGGCATTTACAAGCACTGACACAGGATTTTAAAAGATAATACATGTTGAGAGTCGGATTCAAGAGCCAAAGAAATCCTAACTACAAAATAATTTTAGGTCATTTGAATTATCAAGGAGTTAACTTGTGAATTTGTAAAGGATACATTGATCTTGATTTATCTATCTTTTGGATCCAAAGACGAATCCCGCTGTTTATTTTTAAAAAATCCCGTGCCTTTCATTTTTTTAATCAACCAAGGTCTTGCAATCTCCTTTTTCTCAAAAGTAAAAAAAAAAAATCTTTCCTAAAAACACGTTTTGTGAAATTAAGTGTTGCTAAGAGACTAGCAAAAGATAAGCATGGGAGTGAGATAAACGTCAGTTTATCATCATTCGTATGCCCTAAAACAGATTTAGCTCTTAGGTTTTTAACTTCGAAAATGGATTTTCGAGTTGCATTTAGGCATTAGGTATGCATTGCATTCTTTTTGTATTTTTAACATATTTACTTGAGTGTTAAGAATAAGCAGGTGATCAGATCTGTAAAAACCCTAGCACTCAAGAAGGCAAAAAGTAAAGAAAAAGATCAAATCAGCTGAAACCTAGTTGGATCTAACTCATCTCAGTTGAATATCAGCTCACTTAGGTTAAGTTTAGCTCTCTCCAGCTCCATTCAGCTCATCTTAGTTGGATGGTAGCTCAACTTAGCTCAACCCACCTCAACTCAGCTTAGATCCAGCTCGACTTAGTTGAGTAGCTCATCCTAACTCTAATGATTTCACTGGGAGCTCTAGCTAGCTCAACTTAATTAACAGGAGTTCACCTCAACTCAGGTCCAGTTCTCTCCAGCTCCACTCAGCTCACGGCAGCTGAACTCCCTCCAGCTTAGCTACTACTTGTCTACTTAGTAGCTAAGCTAGCTTGGGAGTTCTCATCAAAAGCAGGTCTAGCTCAATCTAGCTTCAATTAGGTTGAAACTAGCTCAACTCAGCTCCACTACTCAAGCCTAGCTACTAGCATAAGAACTAGATAGCTAAGCTAAGTAGTTGAGCTCCTACGAAGACCTCTTTAACCATCATCAGCTCCGAGAGAATTATTTCAACTCCAGATCTATTTCAGATAGCTCTTGGCTACCTCTTCTCAGCTAAACCCTAATCTCCTTTACTCTCCAACTAGCTAAGCTACCTTAGCTAGCTAACCCTAGCTCCTCTCCACTCCATGGCCATCCACTATCACCCCAAAAGCCTACCTAGCTAACGCACCTAACCTTTAGTCCACCTAGCTAACCTACTCCTAATCCACTTTGGCGCCACCTGGTAGCCACCACTTCACCCCATCACCACCACCAAAAGCCACCAATTTTTCCCTCCAAAACCACCTATTAACTAACCCTTTCTGGTGCCAAAACAAAAAGACACCACCACCATACACCCTTCTATCATGGCGCCAAAATAGCATTCAGTCACCACCCTACACCTAACCCTAGAACCCAAACCTAGCCTTCCCTTTTGGCACCAACTTCTAGAACCCATAGTTAGCGCCAAAGGGAACTTAATCACACCTTAACTACACTTCCTACACCCTTCCACAAGGCGCCACTTGATCTCCACCCTCCATCCTATAACCACCACTTCATAAGCCTATCCTAGCCCTCCATACTCCACGCCAACCACCAACCCTAGTAACCTCCCATAGTTGTGGTGCCTCTCAACCACCATAACCACCATCCACATCCCCCTTCCTTTGGTGCCAAAGAACTCTAGCCTTGGGATCCATAACCACCTCCTAAAAACCCATCCTAATCATCCATCCATCACCACACCTACCCCCCTTCCTACAACTCTATATATACCACCCATAACTACCTTAACCAACCATCCTTGGCTACACATTTTTCTCCCTATATCCACCTTCATAAACAACCAAGGAGAAGAGGAGAAGAAGAAGATTAAGGGGTCACTCTGTCTCCTTGGTGCCTTTAACTTCTTCCCTTCTTCTACCTTGTGTCTTCACCAAGCCAAGGAGGAAGGCCAGGCAAGGAGGACGTCCAGAGGAGGAGCAAGAAGGGTGGTCCATGTACACCCTAAGGAGGAGTTCAAGAGTGGAAACTTTCCACTCTAGGAGGAGCCAGGCACGCCCCACGTAGGGTTTGCCAAAAAGGAGAGCCAGGGGAAAGCTTCTTTTAATTCAGGGGAAACCTGAATTGGAGCGGGAGTTCTGCAGCAACATCACCTTCTTCATAAGCTTTCTTCTTGCTTTCTATTTTGTTTGCATGGTAGTGTAGTATTCGATTTGTGTTGAAGATTACAAGTGATAATCCCTCTCGCTTGTGAGTTCTTCAACTCCTCTGTAAAAATAATTTTCATTTTAAGAAGCATTCCTCTACCATTTGTTTAGTTAGCTTGTGTTATTTTGTTGTGTGTTGTTCCTCCATTACTCCAACCCTCTCGTTCTTGAAGTGAGTTGGAGAAACAAGGCACTTGTTGCCTTATTTCTAGTAACTTCAAATCTCGTTCTCTCCACATTTAATTTTGCCCTTATTTAAAACCTAAAAAATATATATATTTCAAAACACAAAAAGAAAGTTGATTTCCGTTTGTCGAGTGAGAGATTTCTAGTTTGCATTTCGGCCTCCCTCGAGACGACTCGAATACTTCCTAAGTACTCAATCTTTATAAATTTCAAAAGCAATTGGAATGGCATGTTACAACAATAAAAATCTTAATTTACAAATCACGCTTTTTCGCGATCAAGTACAACCAAACACACGTGGTGGCATATAAAAAAGCTCTCACTCAGGGTGCAATATGTGCCAAGGTATTTGCTCATGAAATACCAAACTAGGCATTCTGTTGAAATAACCTGTAAGAACTGCAACTTTTTAATATAACGGAGTCAAACTATATGAATCAACAAGGTGCGAGCCACATCTAAAGATATCTATGTTTCCTCTCAGCCACCTCATTTTGTTGAGAGATATGAGCACAAATAGTTTAGTGCACAAGCCGATGAGACCTGTAGAAAGCAGACAGCTTGGTAGTACATAACTCAAGTGCATTACCAGATCTTACAACTTTAATAGTAGCCGAATACTGATTCTTGATCTCCAACATGAAATGCTCAATGATGGATCCAACATTTGACTTATTCTTCAACAGAAACACCCATGATAGGCGTGAAAAATCAACAACCACTAAGTAGTAGCTATGACCCTACATATCTAGTATCTTACTTGGCCCCACACATACATGTGCAACAACTCAAACAATGTCGTTGATCCAGGATGAGTACTCACAGGGTAGGAGGAACAACGGTGCTTAGCCATCTGACAAGCATCACAACAAATCTGAGTCGCAGGGGATATATGCGGGATGACTCAACGAAGACTATCCAGAGGAAGGTGTCCAAGTCGGAGATGCCACTGAAATGCACTCCTAGTGGTAGACAAAACCTCTCCTCGACATGCAAAGGCAAAGTGGAGTTTGAGCCAGACGATAAACTCCACCCTCTACATTTCCACTACCAATAGCCTTTTCTGTTAACTTATCTTGAATGAAACATCTCACATCATCAAAAATTATACGGCAATTAAGCTCCTTAATAATCTTACTAACTGAAAATAGACTCATCGGAAAGTCTAGAACATACAAGACGTTAGGTAATCTCAAAGTAGAAGTCATTGGTACCTCTCTTCGACCTTCTACCTTGGAGTGTCTACCATCTGCAACCTGGACTGTCTTACCTGCTGGCACTGATTGAAGATGGGTAAAGTAATCCCAATCTCCACTGAGGTATTGTGAGGCACCTAAATCAACAAACCATATTGAACTACCCCGACTTCTATCATATGCAATAGTGCCCAACTTGGTTGCCCCCTCGAACACATCATGATGACTATGACCTCGGAGTAGTCTCTCATGCTCACTCCAGACAATGGTCACAGTATCATCTACCATCATCTGAGTGATAAAAGTATCACTATGAAGGGAAATAGGCCGAAGAAATGGGCTTTTATACATCCCTTCCCCTGTAGCGATATCTGATGATGCTCCTAAAGACTTGGTTGATGCCATCGTGCCCTTAGAGAGAGGATAAACCCCAAAAGTCAGATCTGAAACACTATTTTCAGACCATGAAGAATCGCTGAAATCTGAAATAGAATCTCCTAATCACACAAGCAAGCATTGCTTGGAAATCAAACCAATAGACTCAAAGGAGCCCCTAGAACCAGTAGAGGCCACATTAGGATGCAGGGAAACACCCTAGCATAGCCATCCAAGGGCAATTGCCCCTCCTTGCCACCGACAAGGGAGAGAATCCTCACCGACGGCACCTCTACCGGTCGGTGAGCCGTGATCTGAGGATTGCTACCGCTGGTGGGCTAGTCGCCAGTGAGCCTACTAACAAGTGATGGCCCCCACCTCTGCCACTAAGGCTTCTGCAAGCAATGGGTCACCGCCAGCGATCAGCACCACCGCCACAACCGACGGTTTGCTGGGTTGCCGGTGGTCTGCTAGGCTGCTAGCAGTGAGTGTAGCCGACAACAATAGCTGAGCAAAAAGGGGAGGGGTTTTAGGTGGCTAGGGTTTCGAAGGCTTACTTGGGTGGAATACCAGGGCCACGATCTAGGACCAGTGCTCTGATACCAAGTTGGGAAAAATGATCAACTCAATTTATTCTCAAACCCTACCTCTCTTTATATAGAGAGAGGTGAGTGCAAATTACAATACAACCTCATGAGGAAAAGAAAAGTAATACATAGACCAAAGAAATAAAAATTAACCAAACTCCATAACAATGTCTACTATGCACTTTTGTATTTCTTCCTTTGCAATATGGTTCCTAGAGCAAATAGAACAGAACTTTTTCTTCGCACTTTCAAACACAAAGTTATTTTTCTTTTCTGAAAAGAAATCATGTCGGCAGGAGTCTCAACCAAGATTGCCACGTGATTTGGTATATGCTTTATGCCCACTGAAAATCTAAGGCTTCACGCGGTTACTTCAAATGAAACAGATTCTTACAAAGGTTTACCGTTACAGATGGGACATGGAGGGCGATACATTATGCTGAATTTACACAATAGGGGAGGATTCTACATAGCATTATTTTTCAGGTGTGATTTTTCAAGGCAGGTCTGGGATAATTGCAATGTCCAATGGGTGGATCCATCATCATTTGAGACCTTCTGGGAGTCTTTTCGTCATTGGTAAAGTCATCTTGGCCCTTTTCTATTCAGATAGAAGGTTGAGAGAGCCAAGGTGCTGGCTATTCTTTGGTCTTATTTGGCTCAAGTGAAATGGTGTCTCATTTAGGGGCTTGATGTCTTATGTGGAGAATGTGTCACATTGTGCATTGCACTTGATAGTGTGATGGGGAAACTTGTCATCACAATGATTCATTGATGTAATTGCTGCAGTTTTATTAATGATGCAGAGGGTTGCTGCTTTGTGAACAGCCACCTTTTTACTTTTCAAGAAAAAGCTCAGTGGCTAGGAAATTAGAGCACTTGGAAATCTTCTCAACCATGCAAAAAGACACGAAAAAGGACTTTCCACCATTGACTGCCAAGCCTGAGATTGAGCACGATGACTGTTAAGCCTAAAATAGCTCCAAATATTTTGACCAAGGTCAAGCCTCCACCTACCCTCCCTTCATAAAAAACAGTGTCATCAGGGGCAAAGTCTTGTCCTCCCCCACTGAAAAACTCGAAAGAAGAGCACCCCCACAAGCCTTAAAAGCCATCAACACTAGGGTGTCATCCACAATGAAAAAAAGGAGAGATGCCAGTGAACAAAGCTGTCTGACTCCCCTCTAAGGTTGCATCCATCCCCACAATGGCCTTCCATTCACCAAGACAGGGAAAGAATTTGTGGTGATACAACACTTCATCTACACTCTCTAGGCATCAGGTAACCACCTTCATTCAAGGGATTGCCAAAGATAAGTCCAGTTGGCCAAGTCATACACCTTAAACGAATCAACCTGCCAAAGAAAGCTCCTATGCCAAGCAGCCACCATATCCTTGGTCATAATGAACGACCCTAGCAAAGACCTACCTCCAACCAAAGCCAACTATACTAACCCAACAAAATGAGGCAAAACCAATTGCAATCTATTAGCCAATATCTTCACCACAATTAGGTCGACGACATTAGACAAAGCAATGGGACGATATCCTTTCTGCATCCGGGTTTTTAGGTCAGAGGAACATGTAAAATATATTCGAGTTCTTATCTTAAAATCAAAGTTTATTGTCATGAACTCCTAATCACTGCCATGAAATCATCCTTCATTGCCTCTCAGAACCCTTTGTGTTCAAGCCATGGATCGCAGCCAAGACCTTGGACTAACAAACCTCCGTAATCAACTCTGTAGAGGCGGCATCATCAAGCACTGGGAAACACACATCACACCGATTCAAATGACCAAGCCTCCACCTCTTGGTGAGGTCATGAAAATGGACTCGAGGCCTCAGCCACCTGCTCCCTGCTTGAGATGACTTCCTCCCCAACCCGAAGACAGTGAATTAAATTAATCCTTGCATTCATTGCCAAGTGGAAAAATCATGTACTAGCATCATCTCTCTTAAGCCATAACTGCCTAGACCTTTGTTGTCAATCCATTTCCCTTTTTAAGTTTTCCAGGTTAACCACACCTTGTAGCCTCCCGTCATCCATCCCCTTAGCTAACAATGTCTTGGCATCTTCCAACCTGTCCAACTTTGATACTCCCTTCAAAGCATCTTCCTCGATCTACTCCCTCCATTCCCAAACCTCTCTCATGTAAACAATTAAAGCAGTTCTCAAGTTCTGCAACTTAGCTGCCATTGTATGATTGACAAATAAACAGGGCTACACCTTCTCCCTTTTTGCATCAACTAAAACTCTAAAGCTGGGATCCAATAGCCAAGAATGGTCAAATATGAAATGGGACATGTAAAACACACCCTCATTGGATTCTTTTTCTTTTTGAAAGGAAAAAGGATGATTACCAAAGGTCGGTGATCATCCAAAGAATTGTATTCATGTAAATGGAACGGACTTACAGATTGATGAGCCAAAAACCAGACAAGAAAGAGATATCCCTCACTACATTCTCCACCCAACATCTATTATTTCTGAAAATTGTCATTCCGCTGCAGCCAAACACACTAGATAACAGAAAAGGCTTGAATCCAGCAGGCAGTGTCAACATCAACATGTGTCCTAAATGAACTCCAGAAATTATCCATCGCCAAGTAGTCCACCATTTGGAGATCAAAATTGTGCCAGACCTCCTTAGCAAATTTGCAGGAGAAACATAAATCATGTGAACCTCTGAAATCATCCTCATTGGAGTTCCAAATCGAAGACGTGGTTAAAGAAGGCCTCGGACAGATTGTCACATCTGCCAACTGAAATTACTCTAAATCCATTGGAAAAAAATTTGATCAAGCTTGGATCATGCACTAGGAGAATTTCTCCATGTGAAACTAGCACCAAAACCAAAGTACCATAGAAACTCCACCACTAGGTTAGCAAAAGCCTCCATACTTCTATCTGTTCTATTGTCAAGCCTATCATCAATGAACAACAGTGCATTGAAGTTCCCACCAACCAAGGCCTAGCATCAACAAAAGCAGAAGTTTGCCTCAACTTCTCCCAAAGCCCTATCCTCTATGCATCCTTACATGGCCCATAAACTATCGAAAAAGCAAAACATTATTCATTTGAAATTCTTGAAAAGCACTTAGTCACCCTCTGTCACCCTAGACTATCTGAGACCAGTTAGGAGTTAGCATCATTCAGGCAACATTCCCATTGCCCTACCCATTGAGCCTAGGTAAAGGAAACCATCAAAAGCATACCCTTTATGCCCTGTTTATTTTTTCGTTTGAGTTGCAGCCATGGCGGTTATAAGCTGTGGCCGTTCAAATGGATGTTTGTTTAAGTGTTTGAAACGGTGACCAAGCCTTCGCTATTGCTATAACCACTCTAGTTGCAGTCAAGGCTTTCTCTCGTGGCCAAGCTGCCGTTTCATGGTGGCTACAGCCACAATTGTGCCACAAAAACAAACACAATTAATCTCTCTTTTCGCCACCTGATCCATGTCTCAAGCTTTGTCTCCTACAACACAATGAACACCCTCCACTATAACAAATACCTATGAAGAATGACCCTTTGAATGGAATCCTAGAGACCCTCACATTCCATGATAACACATTATAATTTGATGGTTGATAATCCCTATGGAACCCTTAGTTCAGCTCTCTTAGCCCCCAACACCGAGGCCACTCTAATCTCAACCCCATCAGAATCAACACGAACCTCCTCCACAGCAACCTTCCCTAGATTACATGCCCGCCACTGTCATCATTAATAAACCAACCTCAGCCTTAGTCAATACACCAAGCTCTAGCTAGAGTAGAACACCTCCAAGCCACCCTATAAACCCCTTGCAAATCCCTCCGAGCCTTGTTGCCTAATATCAGGTCAAGCAAACCCATTGTAACGATTCTTATCAATGTTTCAAAGCCAACACAGGAGCCTCCATAGGCAGTTGCCTCTCCACCACAGTCCCCTTTGTAGGGTCCTTGATGAGCCTACCATCATTGATCAGAGTCCTAGGAGGGACAACAATCTTCTCGACCATCTTCTGAAGGGAAACATTTACTATTGAAGAAATTCTACGTCACTTTAATGCATATTGTAATTATTGGTGTAGTTAGTTCTCTTCTTTTAACGAAAGCAGGAGGTTAACAACCATTGTTAACACTATTTTCCTTGTTTAAATAAAAAAAAAAGTCCTTCCTGAGTTCCTCTCCTTATTGAGATGGGAAGAGGCCACATCCTAAGCCCATGTTCACCGACGCTAACAGTATCAACAATAGCATCCTCCAGCCTACCCAAGTCAACAATAGAGATATTAGTTAGATATCAAATAATCAGATCCGGAGGCCCACAAAAGAAGCCAATTCCTCCCTGAAGATACCAATATCACTAAAAAATATGTAGCCCATGTTTTGAAAGGGAAGGAGAAAAAAGAGGTGTAGATAGAGGCGTAGGCTCCACGATACCCTCATGTGTCATGTTGAAGCTTGGCGGGCCCACAAAAAGTTCTTCCACGGCACTGCTGCCAAGGAAGAAAAGTGGGTATTCAAAACCCTGAGTCTTTAGGGATATGTAACAACTGCAGGAAAAAAGATGAGACAACCACTCCTTTCACTATAATTGCACCCCCACAACCACTCCTTTCACTATAATTGCACCCCCACAACTAGAAGCCACCACCACCCAATGCCACTTCTCTTTAAAAGCATCCCCATTCACTCTATCTCAACTTTCTAACATTTCCCATTGCCAGCATCAAGCATACAAACCTCCAAAGAGACAACCAAAGGTAACTCCACGTCAATGATCACAAGAACTTCCTTCAAGACAATGCATTGATGAAGATACCTGAAAGCCAAGGCCATAGCATCGATCACGCCAAATTGCCAGAGATCCATCAACCACCACCAAAAATAAAGAACACGACATCTAACTATATCATGCCTGCCTCCGTCGCCCTGCTCTAGCCATGCCCACGATACAAAACTACTTCCCTGCAACCATATGCACATCCCAACAAGTTCACATAAAGGCCCCAATGGACCAAAGACCACACCCTCCACTAACACCTTAGCCCAAGAGAGATGAAGGGATCGATAGTAGCAGCTAAAGAGATGAGTGAACCTTGTAAAGAGTCACAAGCCCACCAACCAAATGACCAATTAGTAGCCCAACCTCCTCTAGCAATTCGTTACCGTCAAGAACTCCTTAGGCAACTACACTTGCGATGCCCAACCCAGTGCAACTTGCACACGCCATCGTAGAGCAGCAGGAGGCAGTATGATGTTCCAGGGAGAGATCTATTCTCTTAACCCCTTGCCAATCCCCACTTCAATGCCCCCACACCTCCCCTCGTTCTCCCCATCCCTCTTCTGTCCGAGTCTCAACAAGGTTATTATGTTAGAACATTTAATTCTACTACATTGGATAGCCTATGTTTGGTTGTGTTACTGTTACATAATTTTTCTTTTCCTAAAAGTTGATTGTTTGTGTATTAATACTCATGTTTTCTTCAGCTAGTCATTTGTTTACTAATGGCATAAATTGCTAAAATTTATTGTTGATAAAATATTTTGTACTGTTTTGTCATTTATTTTGTCATCTTGAACTTACGTTATAATTTTTTCAACACCTCTCTCTATATAAAGAGATGTAGGATTTTATTTGAAAATAAGACTAATCATTTTCTCTGGCTTAGTATCAGAGCGGCAATCCTAGATCAGCACTCAAATATCCCAACTACACAAGCCTTCGTACCCCTCCACCCAAAACCCTAACTCCTTGTTGGGACCCTAAAGGGCCACCGCTAGCCCTAGCCAACTCCAATCAGCCGCCACCCTCAATTAGGGTAGCAGCTAGTAAGCCACCGACCGTCGCCAGCACCTTGCCAGCCACCACTACCTCTCCTACTATAGGCCGCCACCCTCGACGCCTTCTCTAACCGCCGTCGCGACCTCCTATAGGCACCGCCACCGTCTTGCGCCTCTTCTGACCACCGCCGCAACCCCCTGTAGGCTGCTGCCGCTATCCCTCCTCCCTTCTATCGGCGCTGCTGCTTTCTAGGGCAGTAGGGCTGCCGCTACCAGCCCTCCTCCCTTCTGCTGCCGCTGCTTCTCTCTAAAGTAGTGCTGCTGTTGCTCGTGTAGATCGGCGACCAGATCTAGGTTTGCTCAGGTAGCCGATGCCACTCTCCAGGCTGCCACTAGCAAGGAGGGTCGGTTAAGGGCAAACCGTCCATCTACAGAGGAGGGTACCCCTTAGAAAGCGTTGTTAGGGTCTTCCCCATATCCTAACATGCGTTAGATCCTGATCTGAGGGGTACTCGTGATCCGTGGGATGATTTCTAGGATCTCTTGATTCTAGAATTCATACTCCTAAGGTCACGATTCACTGGTTTTAGAGATTTCAGATCTGGAAATTAATTTCAGATCGTATTAGAGACATCTTGTGGCTATCCTAAGGCACGATGGCATCCTCAAGCTAGTCCGATGTGTCGTTGGGTACCACTATGGACATCGGGAGTTACAAGACTCCCTTCTTTGTTCCTATCGCCAAGCTGAATGAGATCAACTATGTTAGGTGGTCTCAGATGTTCCTCATGACTGTAAAGGGATACGATAAGGAGCATATACTACTAGAGTTGGAGCCGCAAGATAAGATAGCGAAAAACACATGGAAGGATAATGCAATGGTCAGGACGTAGATTATGAACTCTATGGAACCTCAGATCGGTGATGGGATTATGTACTACAGGACAGCCGAGATGTGGGATTCTCTGCATGACACGTACTCTCACGAGAAGAATTGCAGCAAAGTGTTTGAGATTCACCATGCCATTAGTGGTCTCAAACAAGAGGGCAAGTCACTTTCCCAGTACTATGCTACTCTGAAGGGGTTCCTAGAGAAGTAAAATGCCTGTCGTCCTGTCTGCACTTGTGCCACTCAGAGTGCACACAGAAAGGAGTATGGTGTCCTCCAATTTCTTAATGGACTTAGACCAGACTATGAGACTACGAGGTCCCAAATCCTGACACTGGCTGAGCTTCCATCACTTGAGGAAGCTTACAGTCATGTGAGCAGGGTCGTTGTTAGGCCATCCATGTCAGAGGTTAGACTGAGTCCTATTCTTGTTACTGCTACACATGGAGGACGTGGTGCTCCATCTACTAGGGGGAGAGGACATGGTAGTGGTCAGGGTACGAGTAGCAGACCCCGCACCATCTACTCACATTGTGGCAAGATTGGTCATTTAGAGGCTTCCTGTTGGACGAAGCATGGCAAACCTCTTATGGCCAATCAGGCTATTTCTTCTGAAGAGGCAAGCAACATGGTTCCCGTGCTGATTATGATGTCGTTATCCAATGTCTCTCCCAATGAACCCAGGAGACTACTACTACTGCTGATACTACTGCTTTGGCCTCCTCAGGTATAACTCCTGCTTAAAGATCTGATACTGGTAGTTCTGATGGTGCCTTGTGGTTGGTGGCTTCAGGTGCGTCTCAACATCTCAGCGGTGATGAGACATGTTTTAGACAGGTTCGGGATGTTCCCTCAAGTAGATCCATGCAGGTGGCAGATGGCAGGTAGTGTTGAGTTCATCGCAGAGGAGATGTGGCAGTAACTCCTGCACTAACTTTGCCTAATATTCTCTATGTTCCAGAATTTTCATTTAGTCTTTTGTCCGTTAGTAGAATTACAAAAGACCTGTACTGTCGTACAATATTTGATGAGTTGAACTATATTTTTCGGGACACTCACGGGGAGAACGATTAGTGGCAGACATGAGTAGGGATGAAAACGGGTCAGGTTCGGGTTGAGTTTGGGTAAATCCATACCTATATCCATTTACAAAATCCATGCCCATACCCTACCCATTTACCCATTGAATACAAAAATCTAAACCTATACCCATACCCATCTACCCATCAAGTACCCATTTACTCATCGGGCATCCATTTATAAATTTATCTTACAATCAGATCGTGCCAAATTAGAGTCAAAGAAGAAGAAAAATCTATAATACAATTCATTAATTATTTATTTTTAATAACCTCTAAACAAAAGAGCTTGGGCCACTCTAATTTTATTGATCACCACTAAAATTATTATAAAAAGAATCCTTCAAGGGGAATACATCAAAAATAAAAATACAAAAAAAAGACTAAATACAAATACCTTTCAAATAAAAAATCATCTCCGAAATAAATGTTCAATGGAAACTTCAGAAGCATTCTCAACTTTCAAAAGCATGGAGGGAATCATGAGGAAGATTAGGATTGAAGGAATGAAGGACTTAGCGTTGAACTTATATATCTTGAGTAAATAAGGATTTTATTCAGGTATTCAAGTAGGGTAATAAGGTATAGATTCATACCCATGCCCATACCCAAACCAGATTAGGTTTTACACATTCTTTTTAGATCTGGTTGGGTCGAGTTCGGGTCGGATTTATCAAAACTTGCATCCCTAATGAGGAGGGGGTCTGTATTGCCTAATCTAGACTCCATTTGCTGTTACGTGTCAGGGAGAGATTACTTTTAATGCTGGTACAACTCTTCGATGGCATCGTCGTCTTAGGCACCCTTCACTGGGTAGGCTTCGACGTGCCATCCCTCACATATCGCTTGCTACCAAGGTTTTAAAAAATACGAGGCGGTACCGAGGCAGTTTGCCTTCATCGAGGCGAAGCGTAAGCCTCAAGGCGGTCGAGACGTAAGCCTCAGGATTTACATAAAAAATATAGAAAATGAAATGATAGATAGTCAAATATAGGAAATCAAATAAACCTAAATGACCAAAACTTGAAAAATAAACCTAAATGAAGTGACCTAAACTTATAATCAACATACTAAGCTCAACCTCAACCTCAAATGCATCCTGCTAAAGAGTAGAGCACTGCTGCTGGAGCTGGAGCTAGAGCTGCGCTCGGGCCTGCGTAGGAGCTGGACCTATGCTTGGGCCTGCACTGCTGGAGCTGCACTACGTGGAGCCTGCGTTGTGTGGAGCCTGCGCTGCGCTGCGCTGGAGCCTGAAGCTGGGGCCTACGTTGCCGCTGCGTGGAGCGTTACCGCTGCGTGCTGGCGCTGGAGCACTGCGCTACGTGGAGCTACTCACACTGCTGGTGCTGTGTGGAGCTACTCGCCAGTGGAGGCTGCGATGCGGTGGAGCAAGAGCTGTCGAACTACTGGTGGAGGCTACGATGAGGCAGCGCCTCAACGCCTCAGCGCCTCGGCCACGCCTCGACAAAGCGAGGCGCACGCCTCGCAGACTACAGCTGAGGCTTAAGCCTCAAGGCAAATTTGGCACACCTTGCCTCGAGGCGCACACCTCAAGCGCCTCAAGGCACGTTTTTTTAAACGATGCTTGCTACCGAGATTTTGTGTGATGCATGCCAACTGGGAAAGCATCATAGAGCCAGTTTTCCTTTCAGTTCTTCTCAGAGTTCTGCTGCTATCTTTGATTTATTTCATATGGATGTATGGGATCCTAGTAGTAGAGTAACAGACAGACTTAGTCACAGATTTTATCTACTTGTTGTAAATGATTTTTCCAGGATGTAATGGCTATTTCTTTTAAAGAATAAATCAGATGTTTGGTCTATGATTGAAACATTTATTTTACAAATAGACTCAATTTTCTACCACTGTGAAAGTGAAAATTGTACAATCTGATAATGCTTTAGAGTTCTATACAGCCAAGTTAGCAACTTTTTACTGATTTCTCAGAATTGTGCACCAGACATCTTGCCCCCATACCTCGCAGCAAAATGGTGTCATGGAACAAAAACACTGTTATGTGTTAGGTGTGACTAGAATATTACTGATACAGCATAATGAGCCACAGGTGTACTAGGGAGATGTAGTGTTAACTGCATGCTATTTAATTAACAGATTGCCCAACTCAGCTATACAGGAACAAGTCCCTTGACAGGTTCTCTATCCTAAGAAGGACCTATTTACTGTACCACCTCAAGTGTTTGGCTGTTTAGCCTTTGTTCACCTTTTAGGACCTGGTAGGGATAAGTTAGCTCCAAGAGTAGTGAAGTGTGCTTTTCTGAGTTATAGTAGCACCCAAAAAGGATACAAATGCTATAACCTCCGAGGTAAGAAGCATTATGTGCCTGCAGATGTCACATTTCATAAGCCTATTCCCTATTTCTCTACAGATGGTGATCAGGTGACGTTTGAAAGAGGCCCGGCTCCTACGCCTGTTCCACCAATTCCCTTGGAACAGATTTCTATCACACAGTGAGGATACCACTACCACAGAGACTTCCATGAGGGAGAAGGTAGAGATTACTCAGGTCTACAGGTTACCTCACATACAGATGGCATGTATGGATTGATACTGACGTGAGTTGTCCTAGTGGTGCTTATGCAGGTTCCTCTAATGAGCCTTCTTATCCTATTTCTACTGAACCTATGGAGGAGGATCTTGACCTTCCAATTGCTGTTCAAAGGGCTCCTCGCAGTTGTACCCATTACCATACTGCTGGGACAGTGTCAACTGCCAATCTTGAGAGTTCATTTGCTACCATCACAGCTGCTCTCTCTGCGACATAGGTTCCTACGTCCCATCAGCAAGCCATGCTAGATCCAAAATGACGTCAGGCCATGGAGGATGAGATGGCTGCTCTACGCTCCAGAGGGGCGTGAGACTTGACCACTCTACCTTCTCGCGCCAGAATGGTGGGAGTATCGTTGGGTCTTTACTCTCAAGTACAACCCAGATGGCACGATCTTTCGCTATAAGGTGAGACTAGTAGCAAATGGATTTACCCAAACATATGAAGTAGATTTCTTTGATACATTCTCTTATGTATCTCGGCTGCCTATTGCCAGGATTCTGATGTTGATTACTACTCACTACAACTGGCCTCTCCATCAGTTGGATGAGAAGAATGCATTTTTGTATAGGGATCTTCAGGAGGAGGTCTATAGGCAACAACCCCCAGGGTTTGAGACTCAGGGAGAGTAGGTATGTAGACTGAAGAAAGCCATCTATCGCTTGAAGCAGAGTCCAATAGCATGGTTCCAGAGACTATTAGAGGAAGTACAAATCATGGCGCTCATGAGGTCTTCTGCTAATCATTCATTATTTGTCAGGAAGAGCAAAGGGAGAGTGGTTGTGCTCCTAGTTTATGTGGATGACTTGATCCTCACCAGAGATGACATTGCTAGGATACCAGAAGTGAAAAGGAAGCTGGCTGAAGCTTTTGTGATGAAGGATCTAGGTGAACTCAGATACTTTCTTGGCATTGAAGTGACACATAGTAGAGACGACATTGTTCTTAGTCAGTGCAAATATGCTCTTGATGTCTTGCAGGAGACATGAATGATGGGGTCCAAGCATTCGAATATACCTATGGATCCCAAAGGACACCTCTATGATACGGAGTCTCCACCTATAGATAGCAGATCATATAGCCAATTAGTTGGTAAGCTATTTTATCTTACTATTACACATCCTCACCTTTCCCTTGCAGTCGAGAAATTCATCTAGTTTATGGACAAACCACCCAAGCAGCATTTGGATGCTGCCATGTAAGTGCTTAGATACGAAAAGAAAGTACCTGGTACAGGTATCTTATTTCAGAAGGGCGCACCTATGAGTATTGTCAGCTATTCTGATGCCGACTATGTAGGATGCATAGCAAACAGGAAATCAATTAGGTTATGCACTTATGTGGTAGGAAATCTAGTGACCTGGAAACATAGATTGAAATATCGCGATATATCACCGATATATCGGTATCGCCGAGGTTGGGCATATCGATACCATTGATTGTACCTTTTTACCATGATATCGGCGATATCAGCGATATATCCCCGATATATCCCTTTTTTGACTTGTCGATACATCAATATTTAAAACCTTAATGATGATGCAGTGATGGTTGACGAGCCACGGGAAGAAAGTAGTGGTGGAGGAGATGATGGATATCATCATCAAATCCACCTTGTGACTATGACGCAGGGACAAGCCCGACAAGGTATGGGTATGCTTCAGGCCATTCTATGCAAGGATTGATATATCGGTGATATATCGCCAATATATCAATATCGCTAGGTCAGCACATATCGATATCAACCTCAATATCTTTTTTCCATAATATCACTGCTATATCGTTGATATCATGGACTTCTGTTGAACTTTAGAGCTATACATGCTAGGGTTCTTGCTTCCTTGTAGTCTATCAAATATGTCAACTTTAGAGTTGTACATTCTCTGTCGACAATTCAATCATTGCACTTGGTTTTACTTATTGAAAAATAGGAAAAAGATTCTAAAACGTCGATGAGAAATACATTAGCATCTTCAAACCTCTATAAAAAGATGCATAAAATTAAGCAGTTTGATAAACCATGGGGGTATTGAAAGGGCTATCTTGTCATCTTCTTTTGATTGAAAAATGTCATCCATGATGATTCTTCTTTCTTTCCCCCACAACAACCTAGGGTTGATAGGCTCACTTGTTTCAGCATGGCTTATCTTAAGTACTTGCCAAGGTTTGACATATCGGCGATATATCGCCGATATATCGCATATCGACGAGTTGGGTGGTATCGATACCACCCAAAGTATATTTTTCTTGGATATCGGCTATATATCGCCAATATGGGGATATATCGCCGGTTGGGTGGGAAAAATGGTGTTGTTCTGTTGAAATGGGACGGTTGGGCGGAAGGTTAAAACCAGTAGGGCAAGACTCGGCGGGAGGCATAAGATTGAAAATGGGTAGACACAGACACAGACAGACACACAGGCAGGACTGGACTGGCGCTGTTCGGAACCCACATGCACACGCACGCACGTGCACACACGTTTTTTAGCAATTCCTTTATGATATATTAGTCATAAAAAAATTAATTTGACATTTTTTTATATTTTATACCATTCTGAGTTTCCCAAAAATTCACCGATATCAGTGATATATCAGCGATATATCCCTTTTTGACTAGTCGATATGATATCAATATTTAAAACCTTAATTCTATGATGTTCATCGATGATTTAAGTTCATCGGTGGGATCTCTTAATCTAACGTCGGAATCATTCTTTGAAGATAGCCCAAGATCATCATCATCAAGTTACTATGGTAGCTACGGATCTCATTACACCAGCCCTCAATACCAACCCCAAGATGAGGCGCAAAGTTCATCTAATTACTTCCCCAGCTACACCAACTCTTTATCTTATTATGATTCCTCATATGGTTATGAGCATGATGGTCGCCACCAAAATAATAGTACCCAAAGTGATCCTGCATCTGCAAATTATGACTATAGGATTTTCCCTGAGTATTCTGCATCTCATGGTCCTCAACAATTTTCTTATCAACCTTCCCACTCTACTGCACCACTTCCTCAACCACCACGAAGTTCATTGATAAGACAGCGCGAACCTTGTGAATCATCAGGTTCTACATTGAAACGAGGTCGATCTACCGCATTCATAAATTCAAGAGGACATCGAGATGAGTCTATTCAGAATCAACGTAGATCTAGAACTAGAAGTAGGGGTAGCTCGTCCGACAATCAGAGTCAATATCCACGTCTTGGAATACTTTTCTATTGTAGTGATGAAGACTATCAACGATACATCAATGAATACAGTACTCGATATAGCTACATAACATGGGAGTCATACTGTGAATATGTTAGAGTGCTACAAATCAAGGAAGATAATTGGAGGAGAGGTATCGAACCAGGTCAAAGCTTAACCTGGTATTGATTTGGTGGCATTGGCTGGTACTTCCGTACTTGGTATAGTTAATTGATACTCTAACACTATTTATATTTCATTTTTTTTTGTGAGTAGCATTACTATGAATATTTTTCAATTATTATCTTATTCTATACACCTTTCAATATATGACTTTGTCGATATACGATTAGTGCATTTCTATTATATTTTCATTCAAAATTTATGATTTTCATCTTCTAGCCATTTCTTCATGATGTATTAGTTATTAAAATGTTAATTTTCATAAAATTTGTGATATTTTGGGACATTTTAGACCTTTCTGAGCGATTTCCCTAAAATTCACCGATATCAATGATATATCCCTTTTTTACTTATCGATACAATATCGATATCGATATTTAAAACCTTACCTGGAAAAAAGCAGTAGGTGGTATCCACGTCCGGTGCAGAGTCCAAATACCAGGCTATGGCTCAGACAACTATAGAGATGATCTAGGTTAGATCAGTACTACAGGATCTCAATGTCCAATTAGAGGGACCAATA
The DNA here is from genome assembly GCA_037157565.1 of Thalassia testudinum. Classification (NCBI taxonomy): domain Eukaryota; kingdom Viridiplantae; phylum Streptophyta; class Magnoliopsida; order Alismatales; family Hydrocharitaceae; genus Thalassia; species Thalassia testudinum. The sequence goes on from JAZHRO010000024.1 coordinate 83,937,560, forward strand.
GAGATGAGGTGTGATAATCGCACTACTACATACATTGCAAGCAAGCCACGTTCCATGAACGTACGAAGCATGTTGAGGTTGATTGCCACTATACCAGAGACCTCATATAGCGTGGGATTATCTACACTACACCAGTGTCTTCTGAAGATCAGATTGTGGATATATTCATGAAGCCTCTTCCAAGATTCGCATTTGACAGATGTTCCAAGCTGAGCATCATTGATATATATACTCTAGTTATCTCTTTGTACTATTTTGTCATTTATTTTGTTCTCTTGAACTTATGTTATAATTTCCCCAACACCTCTCTTTATATAAATAAGTATAGGATTTCATTTGAGAAATAAGACTAATCATTTTCTTTGACTTTTATCATTTAAATATACAAAATAACCTGCACCTTAGACATTTGTTAATGTGGTGACCTATCCAACTAAATACCTCATACCAACCTTCTAAACCTTTGTGGGTTGTTCCAATTAACACAAGTCCATGTTTTTATCTCACCAAAAAAATCAATACGTTGAAATTATATCTCACAAAATAAACTGAAACTTTAGCAAAGGCCTTTAAGAAATATAAGAACACTAGATAGAATATGATTATCATCTAGCATCTCTTTGTTGCTTGCTTGTTTTCCTAAACATATTGTTGGGAAATAAAGATGGGTCACGTGGTAGCCATCCAAGCCACGTGGCATGCAATAAAGGCCCACTGGGGGGCCGACAGTCATGGACTAAGGATCAATTTTGGTGTTTTTGCTTAAGATGCAAGTTTGGTTATTTTTAGTAAATGTAATTTTAGGAAAATATTTTAGTATTTACTTTTGATTAGAGATAAGATCTTTCCTTAAGAGAAGATCTTTTCTTATTAGGGATAAGATCTTTAGCTTCCAAATATTGGGATATGTTCTCTCTATATAGAGAGTTTTTCCTTGTATTTTATTTTGAATAATACAAATATTTCCAACTAATCAAGACTCCTCTCCTATTTCTCTTTCTTCTGTCAACCGCCGACCACCTTGGCCGACCGTCAGCCACCAACCAGCCGGTGAAGCTCCTCCATGCCTCCGGACCACACACGCTAGATAGTCCACACGTGGACTATTTTCCCACTCCAAGAAGAGTCTCCATGCTCCATGTTGTGTCAATTCTTAACATGGTAACAGAGCCACCAGTCTACACTCTCTTGTACGTATGGGTATCTTGACCACACGGTGGTGGTTCTCACATCGAAGAAGTCATCCTCAACAAATCTGGCACCTTATGCGGAGAAGGAATACTAGAAGAAGATGACGGAATCAACCATGATGGTCAGAGACTTCACGCTCAATACCAGAGAAAGCAAAGTGGTTGTCTTCGGGACAACAATCAAGCTAAGTGGAGCTTCCAACTACGTCTTATGGGCTCGCGCCTTCAAGATCTTTGTTGGAGGCCAGGAGAAACTGAGCATTCTCCTTAAGGAGGCACCAGAATTCAAGGATGACAAGAAGAAAAAGAAATTCGAGAAAGATGACTACGTCGTCATGAACTAGCTCGTGAATTCGATGGATCCGTCTATAGCCTCGAATATGCTCTACAAAAAGAGCGCATTTAAGATTTAGATGGCCCTCGAGAAGAGGTATGCCCGAACCTCAAACAACGCCTGCATCACCGAACTCTACACTTGTACCTAGACAGCCAGTCAAGGAAATCTCTCCTTGACCAAATATTACGAGATGGAGGCGTTATTTGAGTTGGAGATCTACGAGCCACTTTGTTGCAACAAGCAATGGGGCAATCTGCCAAGTTTTTATCATGATTGCATTCCTGTTATCGAGCCACCCGAGATCAGATCCTTGCTTTAGAAGAGATGGATCTTGAAACCATCTTCTACCTTCTCCTCAAAATGGAGATCCCCGAAAAGGAAAACACATCAAGAGGCGAGAGCTCTGCACTTACTATTCCAAAAGTAGGTGAGGGGCGAAGACGAGGGTGTGGACATGGCCCTTGCCGCGTCTACCCGAAGTGCCAGCACTGTAGACACAACAATCATCCACAAGACAAGTATTGAGAGAAGTTTAGGAGGTCACCACGTGGGGCTACTAACACCTCACACGTAGACTCCCTAACTTAAGAAGACCTTGAGAAGCTACGTGCTCTTCGAAGAGAAGTCCACGGCGATCGTCGTGACGACTACTCAAGTTGCCACAAAAGTAACGACTCCAAAGGTCGCAAGAGGATTCATCATCGACTTGTCAAAAGAGAAGACTGAGAGCTTAACCCTCGAAGAAGATGAATGGTGGGGCATCTAGCCTTACAAGTGGAAGACCAACTCATCGGCCTCGCGACTTTCGACTTGAAGGGGTGTTTTGGGAAATAAAAATGGGTCACATAGCAGTGCCAAGTGGCAGCCATCCAAGCCACGTAGCACGCAATAAAGGGCCCACAAGGGGGCCGACAATAATTCTCCAAGGACCAATTGTAGTGTTTTTGCTTAAGATGCAAGTTTTATTATTTTTAGTAAATGTGATTTTAGGAAAATATGTTGGGATTTGTTTTTTATTAAAGGTAAAATCTTTTCTTATTAGGGATAAAATCTTTTGTTTCCAAATATTGGGATATGTTCTCTCTATATAAAAAGAGTCTTCCCTTGTATTTTATTTTGAGCAATATAAATATTTCCAACTATTCAAGGCTCCTTTCCTCTCTCCCTTTCTTCTCTCAACTGCCGACCACCTTGGTCGACCATTGGCCACCATCAGCCACCAGCCAACCGATGAAGCTCCTCCACGCCTCCGAACCACACATGCATGAATAGTCCACACGTGGACTATTTTCCTATGCCAAGAAGAGCCTCCACGCTCCACGTTGTGTTAATTCTTGACACATTATTGAGATTAGCATATTTCTTTATTCTTTGTTATTGTTTAGCTCTTTTGTTTGTTATTTTTATGAGAGCTCCATATGTAATTTTTCCTTTCTAATTCTCTATATAATGAGGATTACGATTTTTAATAAATCAAGCTTCTTATTTCTCTTAACTTGGTATCAAAGCAGCAGTCCTAGGCTGATGCATGATATCCTTCTTGATTCTTATACCTCTATTCTTCACCAAACAAAAATCATTTAAAAAAAATAAAAAACCATAACTTTCTTTTGCCCTAAAAACAAGAAAACAAGGGTTTTTGGTCTTGAACGGCCGCCAACTTGCCGGACCACCACCTAGCCGCCATTAGTCGAGCACCCCACCGCCACCGTCGACCCTCGCCAGCTGCCAATAGTCACCACCGGTCGACATCCCCCAACAATGGCAACAAGCGCTAAAAGACTCTTTTCCAACCACTCTAGACCGAACTGCCGCCTAGTGCCAGGTCTCCAAAGGTCGTTGGACGTTACCTGGCTCAAGTAACCCCTGTTGAACCCTGATGACTAGATGGAGCGCCACCAGTAGGTCGAATAGGCCTCCGGGGGATGTTCCAAGTGTTCTTTTAGGCATGAAACGGGCCTTCTTGCTCGTTTTCATGACTTAAAACATTGTTTCAACCTCTGTTGGAGTGCTTCAAACTAAACATGTCTTAAATTTGAAGATTGGACATATTAGATACCTGATTTAAGGTCCTACAGTTATGCCCTTCCATCTTGGTGATCTTATGACTTTGGTTAATATCGTTTATGGAGTCTTTAGAAGCTTTGAAGATAACCTCAAGGCATATCACTGAAATAGTCATAAGAACCCATTCTTCGATCCTATGGAGAGATTAAATGGGCCCAACTATGGTTAATGATCACAAATGTTTCTCATGACTATAAAGGGTCATGACAAAGACCATGTTCTGTTTGAACTAGAACCTAAGGAAACAAATGGCAAGCACAACTTGAAAGTAGGATAATGCTATGGTTCATATCTGGATCATGAATAGTGTTGCCCCAAGAATTAAAGACAAGGTTATGTACTACCGAACCATAAAGGAGACGTAGGCGATTGTCAAAGATAGATACGATGATCATGCCCAAAATTAGCTTCCACCATTGTCTCTACCAGATTTCCCAGTTGTTGCTCAAAACCCTAGATGTAATACTAATTGGTTGGTAAATTCCAGAGCATCTCGACAAGTGTGAGGATGAAGTAGATTCTCCACCCTTAAATCTATTGCACCAAGACAGGTAGTTCAGGTAGCTAATGGGAGGCACTCATTGATTACTGGCTAGGGAGACTTTCATATTTCCCCAAACATGAGATTGATAGATGCCTTCTTAGTACCAACCTTCTCTGTTAGTTTGCTCTCAATTAGTAGGATAACCAAGGAACTTAATTGCAGGGTTATATTTGACGTAGTCTCTTGTGTCTTCAAAGACGTATTGAATGAGAAGACAATTGGTGGAGGTTGTAAAAAAGGGGAAGTATACAAGCAATCACCGTTTGCTGCCTATGCCACTGTTCCAACATTTTCTACCTTTGCTTTTCAGTGGCACCTATGCTTAGGTCATCTTCCCTCTCACAAGCTCCGTCATGTCATTCCTTATATTCTCCTGGTGCTAAAATCGAGTGTGAGGCATGTCAATTGGGAAAGCATCACCAAAGCACAATTTCCACCATTCAGACTTCGAGATCTGGGTCTCTATTTGAGCTCCTTCACATGGATGTCTAGGGTCCCAGTCGTGTTCTTAATAGATAGGGGCATCACTACTATTACTATTTGATGATTGTTGACAACTATTCTCACTTAAGCAGGGCATTTCTGTTGAAACAAAACTCAGGATGATTATTTGGAATTTCATTTCGGAGATGAAGACAGTTTGAGTTCAATACTAAGGTTATTCGTTCTGATAACACCGAGTTTTGTACCATGTTTCTTTGTGACTTCTGCAAGACACAAGGAATCATACATTAGCCGACTTGCCCACACACTTCTCAATAGAATGGTATAGCCAAGCGCAAACATCGTCACATCTTGGACGTTTCCAGGACACTACTGATCCAAAATAGTGTACCTCAGACATATTAGAGAGAGATGGTTCTTACAACATGTCATCTTATTAATTGCATGCCATCCGTAGAACTTAATGAAAAGCTTCCAATATAGCTATTATATTCAAATGGAGAATTATTCTCTGTTCAACCTTATGTATTTGGATGTGTGACATTCATTCATCTTCATGGTTTTGATAAAGATAAGGTGGCCCCCAGAGTAGTAGAGTGTGTGTTCTTGGGATATTCCAAGTCATAGAAGGGGTATTGATGTTATGATCCTCCTCAACATCACCATTCTGTTAGCGCAAATGTGATGTTTTCCGAGTCAGTTCCATATTTTTCTATAATAGGGTTGTACATGAATATCGTTCCTGATATGGTGCATATGTCAGTGCCTCCTACTCCATTAGAAGAGATTCCACTCACTCTCCCTCCAAACCTTGGGTTCCTTGAGTCACATGAGATATCTAGCCGTATTCCTTCAACTTGTAAGCCTACACAGCCATCAACCCCCGAAGAGAATACAGGCCTAGATGGCATGGGTGATGTATGGTGAATGACAAGTCCGATACACAAGTAAAAGATGCTTTAACTACAAATGAACAGACAAGTGTTAGTGATAATCGTGATGCTACAGCAGACCGAAATTAACCAATAGCTTTACAGAAGTCACGTCATACTTGCACCATACATCCTATTTACAAGCATATCTCTATGGCATACCTTGGGTCCTCTTTTAGGTAGTTCTGTCTAGCACTATCTACAATGTTGATTCCTGCATCCCATCATCAAACCTTGCTAGATCCACGATGGAGATAGGCTATGGAGGAGAAAATGCCCACTCTTACATCCCGTGGTACATCGAATAGAAGCTTACTAACCCACCGTGTAATGCCACAATAGTATCATTTAAATGGGTTTTCACCATGATGAACAACCCAGATGGATCAGTTGCATGATACAAATCTAGAATTGTAGCGAAGGGTTTCACTCCGACTTATGGTGTAGATTTTTTTATACATTCTCTCCTATTGCATGACTTCTTATAGTCCACATTCTCATATCTCTAGCAATACAACATGATTGACCTCTACATCAGCTAGATGTGAAGAATATCATGCATGGAGATTTACATGAGTTAGTTAACATGCAACAACCACCTGAATTTGAGGTTTAGGGGGAGTGTTCCAAGGTATGTAGATTGAGGAAGGCAATATATGAGCTTAAGCAAAGACCCCGAGCTTGGTTTCAGAAGCTCTTTGAGATTGTTGAGACCCTTGGATTCTACAGGTCCTCAGCCAATCATTCCTTATTTGTGCAGCAAACTTCTCGGGGGATTGTGGTGATGCTTATATGTGACGATATCATCCTTCGTGGGGATGATGCCAAAGGAATTTGCGACTTGAAGAAATGCTTGCAAAACTTTATAATCAAGGATTTAGGTCCTCTTTGATATTTTCTTGGGATCAAAGTTACTCGAAGCAAACGAGGTGTTGTGTTATTCTAGAAGAAATATGCAATGAATTCATTATAGGAAGTAGTATGTTGGGGGCAAAACTTGGGTATATTCCATGATTCCAAAGGCCCAACTATATAACAAGTGCAACTCCAATTGATGCTCGCCAGTTTAAGGTCTTAGTGGGAAAGCTCTTATATCTAACCATCACTTGTCCTGTATCTCTTTGGCTATTAGAAAGCTCAACTAATTTATGCATAAGCTAACTAAAGTGCATTGGGATGCAACTATGATAATGCCATGGTACCTAAAGTCTTCACCAAGAAAGGGGCTCTTGTTCACAAAAGCACATCCTATGACATTATAGCCTACACAGATGTCAATTATGCAGGGTGTCTTGAGGACAGAAAGTCGACAAGCTTTTGTGCTTTTGTGCTTATGTAAAGAGGAATCTTGTGACCGAGAGAAACAAGGAGATGTCTTGAAGTCAAGTGTTGAGTCATAATATCGAGCCATGGCAGAAATTGCTGCAAAAATGATGTGGATGTGTTCTATGTTGAGTGATCTACATATTTCTATCAAATCCCCTATGAAAATGCGACGTGACAACAAGGTGACAACCTTCATTGCCAATAACCCAATATTTCATGAACGAACAAAATATGTGAAAGTGGATTGCCATTATACCAAAGATCTCATTCAGAAGAAACTTATCAAAACCACACATGCTTTTACTGAGAATCTAACGGTGAACATCTTCACCATGGCTCTTCCAAAGTTTTCTTTTGACAGATGATCCAAGTTAAGCATGATGTACATATATACTCCAGCTTAAGGGAGAGCCTTGAAATTAGACTATTTTCTCTATTTTATGTTATTGTTTATCTTTTTTGTTAGTTTTTTGAGGGTCCCACATGTAGTTTAGCCTTTTTAATCCTCTATATAATGAAAATTAGGGTTTCTAATAGATCAAGCTTCTCATTTCTCTCAACTCATATTATTTAGAATATCTAATGCAGTCATTCATAGATGTTCCAACCTTGAAAAGAAGCCGCTTCGACAATGTGCAAAGTGTAAAAGGCACTTGATCTAAGAAGATCTTTGACATTTACAAAGCAACTCATCTACTGGATCTTCATTACTTATGAGATGAGAACACTGCAGATGTCAAAAAACTGATCTGAGAGGCTTACAAAAATAAAGCACATCTAAAGCACTGCATAACCATAACAATTATAGTTGTGTTTTTTTGTTCTCAATTCATGCCTACAGATATCGTCTGACCCAGCATGAGTTGACGCAATTTTGAGTTGTTGTAGTTCTATTTTATTGGAGGGCTCCATCGCAAAGTTAATATCATTTCTTTTTATTTTAGGATCCGAGAATTAATTATACGAAGTGATGACTCCATTTTAATAGACTATTATTACGTCTAAGTAATTCAATTCTAATATTATATGTTAGTTAATAATCACATTTATTCATTAAATAAGTGCATGCATCATTACTTGAATTTTTATCTATTTTATTACATATAATTATTTTAAGTTTTGTTGCAGGAATAATATCGGGAAAAAGAGGGAGGAGGATCAAATGTGGAAAAGAACAAGGGGTGGAAAGATATCCCCCCCCCACAAATATCTCCACCTACAGCCAACAGAACCCAACAAGCGTTGGCTAAAATTAGGAGGGGATTTTGAAAATCCCTTGAAGGGCGGAAGAGAGGAGTTAAGAGGAGGCGGAGCACAGGAGAGGGGGGTCATCTTCTTCCTCCCCCTTGAGGGGATATCCATCAGCCATCAACCATGCAACCGTGCTTGCACTGTGCACCGCGCGCCCTCCACCGCAAACGCCCTTCCAGCCTGCACTCCGCCTGCCCTCACCGCGCGCCCTCCACCGCAAGCGCCCAACCACAGCGTTCCTAGCAGCGCCCACAGGGCTGTGCCTGCACTGCCTACAAGCACTTCACTGCAGGCGCCCACTGCAGCGCGTCCGCCTCCAGCGCCATCTCCGCTCCCTGCAAGCACCCCCCCTCCAGCGCCGCACCTGCAGTCCACCACGCCCTCCAACCAGCGCATGCAGGCACTGCACCTCACCTCTACAGGCGCCTGCGCCCCTTCAGGGCCCCCCACCAGTGCTCCCACTGCAGGCGCACCCCCTACACTCCCGCTTGCAGCGCGCCTCCTCCAACGCCACCTCCGTTGCACCACGCCACACCAAGCGCCCCCCACCGCTACTGCCAAGCATCCTGCAAGCGCCTGCACCCGCGCCAACGCCCGCAAGCGCTATGCCTAGCCACCGTGCCCCGCAGGCACTGCACGCCAAGCGCCCGCAGATGCTCGCCGCTCTTCTCCGCACTGCCCGCAGGCACTTCACCTCACAGCCGCGCCCTGCAGGCGCTGCAAAGGACCGCTCCAGCGCCACCACCAGCGCCCTTAGGCACGCGCGCCCAGCGCGCTGCAGCAACAAGCCACCCGCGCATCCTCGCATGGCTGTTCTCCTCTAACAGGCCGACAGCCATCCTCCTCCGCCCGGCCGCCACCGGCCACCTCCGGCTGCCGCGTCACCGCCGTTGCGTAGCCCTCGTCGAGGCGCACCTCCCCGTCGACTCTCGCAGCCAACGGTGCACAGCCGCACACGCAAGGACAAGAGGAGAAATCCACTGTTTTCTTCCCCATTAATAATTACATTCAATGCCATTGCCACCAAAATCAATTTTAATTTATGATTATTTTATTATGGTGAAATTGTAACTGCATACTCATACTTTCTGATAATTGCGTGGTTATTGATATTCACATGTTTAACATTGATTTTGGGATTAAAATGTGCACCAATTTTCTCTAATACATGTCAATTGGAAATTACATAAAATCATCACATATTTATTGAATATTTCAGTGAGGAAAAATTACACGTATACCCTTATATTTTTAAGTTATTGTACATCTTCTTTCCATCGCATTTTATGTCGGATTTGATTATGGATTTCGCACTTGATTGAAAGAATACGAAATAATCGAAATTTTATTGCATCATTGCCTCCCTATGGACACGACCCACTCTTCTGTGAGTGGTAATTCTTATTGTAATTATTTTATTAAGCGATTTTCCACCACTTTGTTACTAAACGACAGATCATCTTAATCACATTATTCGAAAGCGAGAACCGACTTATCAGGAAGCATGAATCATTCCTTTTTAAAATTTATTTTCATGTAATAACATCACAAATTGTATTGTATCATGGAATACTAATCTCTATATAAAGGGAGTTTGTTATATGTATTTTCTTTTTTTTTGTTGTATGGCTATTGGATTTAGTTTGCTCCTAAGGGACTTTTATGTACTTCCACCCTTTCGATCTCTTTCTATATAAGAGAACTCTAGGGTTTCTGATGAAAATTGAATCATTTCATCCAATTTGGTATTAGAGCACCGAGTACTCCTAATCGACTTGAGAACAAATATTATCTTGTTTTAGTTGATGATTGTTCTCGTGTTTCTTGGATATTCCTTTTGAAAAATAAATCCGATGTGGGACAAATCATTGAGAACTTTGTCAAAGAAATAAAAACTCAGCATTCATATTTGATGAAGTACTTTCATTCTGATAATGCCTTGGAGTTTTGTATTATGCGTTTGTGCAATTTCTTTTCTAGTTGTGGCATTATCCATGAGACTACGTGTCCTCATACCTCTCAGCAAAATGGAATTACTAAGAGGAAACATCGCCATATTCTTGATGTTGCTCGCACTTTGTTGCTTCACCATTCGATCCCCTCTCTACTAAGGTGACATTATTTTGACTGCATGTTTTTTTATCAATTAGATGCCTAATGTCACATTACATGAACGGATTCCTTTGCAGGTAATGTATCCTAATCGACCCCTGTTTCACGTCACCCCTCAGACTTTTTGTTGTATTGCCTTTGTCCATTTGTTGGGACCAGGTCGGGAAAAACTAACACTGAGAGCAATTAAGTGTGTCTTTCTTGGGTATACCCGTACACAAAAAGGGTATCGGTGTTTTAATCCGCTTACTTCTCGGCACCATGTTTCCACAGATGTTACCTTTCATGAAGCAGTACCTTTCTTTTCTATGACTGCTACTGAGATGCCTCCTAAGGGTGATATGGTGCCTATGCCATATACCCCCATTCGCTTTGGTTGTTTCCCTAAAATTCCTGTCCCTGCTACACCACCACCACCACCTCATGCTACACATCCCTTTCCTCAGCTAACTAAGCCACTCCAGACACCCTCATACTACTTATCACAGACCCCCACCCTTGCCTTCACCATCAACTTCTTAGGTGAGTTCTTTAGACACGAATGCATGTTTGCCATGTGATGATCATAGGGACAGGACAGATGATGTGGCAGGTGATGATCTTGATCTTCTGATAGTCATTTGGAAGCGACCATGGACCTGTACTAATTATCCCATGACTGGCACACTTGCTACTGATGGCTTGGCCCTCTGATTTGCTAAATTTACTTAGACGTTAGCTACTACTCAGATTCTAGCAACTCATCATGGGGCCATGCTTGATCCAAAATGACAAGTAGCCATGGAGGATGAGATGGCCGCGCTTAGAGGCCGTAGGACCTAGGAGCTCACTCCACTTCCTGTTGGTGCTACCCTTGTTAGCTTTCGATAGGTATTCGCTGTGAAGTTCAACCCAGATGGCGATGTTGCTAAATACAAAGCATGCCTTGTGACAAAGGGGTTTACTCAAACTTATGGAGTGAACTTCTTTAACACCTTCTCACCAATTACCAAACTTCCTACTGTACGGGTCCTGGTTGCAATGGTAGTTCAGTTAGATTGGCCTTTACATCAGCTGGATGTGAAGAATGCCTTCTTTTTAAGGATCTCCAAGAGGAAGTCTATATGCAGCAACCTCCTGGTTTTGAGGCTCAGGGGGAGTGTGTACGCCGACTACAGAAGGCCATCTATGGCCTTAAGCAAAGTCCCAGAGCCTGGTTCCAGAGACTATCCCAAGTCGTAGAGGCAACTGGATTCAGGAGGTCGACAGTCGACTTTTCTCTTTTTGTCAGGAGAACTAGACAAGGTACGGTGTTACTTCTTGTTTATGTTGATGACTTGATTATCACATGAGATGATGAGCAAGGTGTTACTGAGATTAAGTACCTAGCAAAGAAGTTTGTCATGAAGGACTTGAGAGCTCTATGGTACTTTCTCGGTATTGAGGTTACTCGGAGCAAAAAGGGCATGGTCTTATCCCAGAGGAAATATGCTTTAGACATCTTGCAGGAAATTGGCATGCTTAGGGCTAAGGAGGCCAATATTCCTATGGACCCTAAGATTCCACTATACGATAATGATGCACAGTTGGTGGACAGCAGACAGTACAAGCAGCTTGTGAGCAAGTTGTTATACCTCACTATTACAAAGCCAGACATCTCCTTTGCAGTAGGGAAACTAAGTTAGTTCATGGCCAAGCCAACACTGGAATGCAGCACTGATGGTGCTCAGAAATATCAAGAAGGCTCCTAGGAAGGGTCTTCTCTTTTCCAAGGGATCTTCCATGATGCGGACTACGTTAGATGTCATGTGGATCGCAAATCCATTACTGGGTTCTGCACCTTTCTAGTAGGGAGTTTGATTATATGGAGGAGCAATAAGCAAGGCACAATTGCAAGATCTAGTGTCGAGTCTGAGTATAAGATCATAACTCCGACCACTGCAAAGATGATGTGGATCAGATCCCCGCTTACTGACTTGCAGATACAGTTTTCTAGCCCGATGAAGATGAGATATGATAATAGAGCAACTACCTTGATTTCCAACAACGCAGTATTTCATGAGACGACGAAGCATGTTGAGATTGACTGTCACTACACCAGTGACATCATTCAGAAGAGGTTGCTTTATACCACGCCAGTCATGTCTAAGGAGCAGATTACTGATATCTTTACCAAATCCTTAGCTCGATCTCTATTTGATTCATGTGTATCCAAGCTGAGCATGACAGATATCTATGCTCCAGCTTAAGAGGGAGTGTAAGCATATATTTTCTATTTCTTTTTCATTGTTGTATGACTATTGGGCTTAGTTTGCTCCTCATGGGCTTTTATGTACTTCCACCCTTTCGGTCTCTCTCTATATAAGAGAAGCTTAGGATTTCTAATGAAAATTGAATCATTTCATCCAATTGAGGCATTGTTGTAAGTGTACATAAGGAATAATTATCTTGGATTTTTGAAATCAAAACATAACCACCTTTCACTTTTTCTATTTACTTTTCGTGTCAAAAAATCACCACCATTCATTGGGTTGTTCTAACACACTATTCATCGCCTTGTCAACAACTCTCAGGGCAAGTGTTGCGATCAAAACAATCCCCAGCATAAAAAGTCCCAATTTTTGTTTTTACAATAACTTCATATTTTTCTTGCATCAATTGGTATCAGAGGCATTCATTGCGTTGCTCCTACATCCCAACAGTCCATCACCTCACCAACAACTTGAATAGTATGTCAGATGACCAAGAAAAAATTCTTCACACTCTCTATCATGAGAACCCTTTCAATAAGCCACTTACATCATCCACGACCATCACCAACACCACCAACTTTAATGAAATCCCAAATCATGAGGAATGTACTTCAAGAGAAACAAATTCACTCGACTGTAAATTGTGTGATACTCATGGCATAGTGGAAATGACTGCCTTCCAATGACCAGGAAGATCCTTTGATCTACCTATGTAATGGATGCATGCTTTTGTTCGGAAAGAAGTTGCAGGGAAGCATAGCAAAGCAAGTGTAGTGCTCTTGCAACTGTGCCTGTTGTTGGTTCAAGATCAAGCTTTGTCATCAACTCCTAACTTGATCTTGAGACAAGATCTTAAGCAGCAAAAGTAAATTGATGAAGCTAAAATCAAGTTACTCAAATTTTGAGGGTCTAATTATTATCAACATAGTTTTCATCTCAAAAATATAGTTTTTACTTTTTTTCAAAAAGAACATGGGCTTTACTTTACTGGAACATGACAGAACATGTAGCATATATATTTCTTTTATTCTAGTGTTTAGGATTTAGTTAGTTAAAAAGCTTTGCTTATTGTATGTAGCTAAAACATGTTTACTCAAATTTTGAGGGTCTAATTTTTATCAATGTAGTTTTATTTTATTCGAACATAACAAAAATTTTCAGCATACCTGCTTTGATTCTAGTATTTAGGATTTAATTAGTTAGGAAGCTTTGCTTATTCTTTTGAATTTTCCTTTTATGTAATATCTTCAAATTTCAAAACCCTAACATCTATGTAAAGGGGGAAGGGAAGAGGAGGAGGAGAGGAAGTGGGGGGTGCTGCTGTCTTAAGTAGAGGACTACTTCAGTTTTGACTTCTGAGATCATCTATTTCTCTCTCCACCTTATTCTCTTTCCCACATCTCAGGCTCTCTCTCTTCCTTTCTACTGATTTTCTCTCCAGATTTCTTTTCTTGTCTTCATATTTCTTCCCTGATGAAAAAAGAAAAAAAAAAATCTCCACTACAAAAAAAAATCCCAATTTTCATTTTTTCAATGTTGCTTATGCTTTTTCTGCATCATCATCTGATAAATTTGGATTATACTGCCACATCTTGCGAGCCTATGTAATTTCTCTGAACTAAAATTTTCTGGTAGCTTCTTCAAAAAATTCCATGCTTTTCAATCAAGATGGGTTTATCGTAGATTCTAATAACTGAAAGCTTTCACCATGCCAAAAAAATCAAGCAAACAGTCAAAATTAGTATGGATGTTACCACAATTTTGCGGGTCCCATCTCAAATGATTATTTATCATAAAAACTATATTGACTTGATAAAATATATCAGATTTGACTAGGTTATCGTTTATCAACTGCAGGCTACCTAAATACATATATTTTGACACATTAAATCTTCAATTCAGATCCAAGTACGTTTTGCTACAATGACATTATGAGGCAAAAGAAAAGGAGGGAAAAAGAAGAATTCAGATCCAAATATGGCACTACATGCCTCTCCATTAAAGAGCAATATATGTACCTAGCCGAGATGTTTTTTTTTTTAAAGATACCTCAGACGGCAATCTGATTCCACTAACAACTGTTTGAGCTGATACATTTACCTAAGAATAACCTTTCTCCCAAAAAAAAGGGAAAAAAAACTAGTGGGCAAAAGATTTTTCAATTTTTTACTTCCGACAATCTCAAAGGTCAATGACCTATAGGAGTCTGGTATTGGGCTGGATGGGACTAGCCAAGACTAATCTTGGCCAGGTCCTTCAATCTTGCTAAAGAGCTATCCCATTGACCAAAATTGCAGTCCATATAGGACTTACACTCCTATGTCATATCGTCAACTGGAATTGGAGTCCAAGAATCATAATTGTAAATCAGCAGCTATTCAGCGGTTTCAAAAGCTTGTTACTTTTTTTTTTTTGAAAGGTTCAGAAACTTGTTACTCTTCTATGTGGAAAATGTAAGCTCATCAAAGTCTCAAGTGGCTGACTTTTCTTTACTAATATATGACAAATAACCAAGTTATTTACCTGTCATCTTCAGATTTTGAAACATCATCACTGGGACCATCCTGCAATTTCTTTGTAATTTCTTCTTGTTTTTGCTCCACTATGATGCCCACCTTTGATTCCGCAGAGAGTTTCAAACAGTCATTCTCCAAGGAAACAGATCGTGCATGATCACTCATGAGGCATACAGAGTCAGAAGTACTGGCCCGCTTTCAGGTTTTTTAATAATACAAGACAAAATGGCCTGATGAGTAAATGAGTGAAAAGAGAGACTTTTTTATAACACATGACAGAGGAAGAATAAAACAAACCAATACTAACATCTTGTGTATCTGATGCTCCTGGAGATCTAATTGACGCTTCGGCAATGCTAGTTAAACTGGTGGTAGAATGATTAGTCTGATCCCAAGCAAGATCATGATTACCATCTGAGAATCTTCCACCAGTAGGTGCGGTTTTCACAGATTCATGATTCTCAAACAATTCATTGATGTGAAAAGAATTTTTCTCGCAAGCAGGGAGTTGCTCAGAAGAAGTACTGCCTTGGAATGGCTTGAAACTTGATACATCTTTAGAGTCAACCATAGAAGGTGGTATCCTCTCATGGTGTCTGTAACTAGTGTTTGTCGCCAGCTTGATTGACTCACATTCATTGCTCTTTTTCACATCTGACATCTTGTTTTCATATATCAACTGCTGAATTAGATCTCTAATGGTGTAAAAAGAGCCACCAACTTCTTGTTTTGTAAGAGTAACAGAAGGGAACTTCCCTGCATTTGCAGTCTTGTACCTGCAAAATTAAAATAAAGCTTTGACAGCCATTATGACACTGGAAATCATTAGATATTTCCAATATTGGCAAACTGACGTGGAAAAAAAAAGAAGATTATGATCCAGCATGAATAAGAAAGTCCACTTATTTTGGACAAGACAACAACAAAAGCTTTTCCCATACTAAATGAGGTCAACTACAGGATGCCGTAGAAGGTGGGGGAAAAGTTGCTGGCCCTTATGAGGGATTTCTTCTAAACCAATTACAGGTCGACCGGTAGAGGTGCTAGAATGGTGGTGTGGAAGGATGTATGTAGACCCCTAAAGGAGGGTGATCTAGGTGTCAGAGACATGCACCATGAATGATAGCTACTTGACCAAGTGGGTGTCCAGGATGATGGGGAGCAGCCAAGATCTATTTGCAAGATTTTTTCCGCTTGCTATGGAGGCACTTTGAGTTGAGATCAAATGATTGCATCGCCACATGATTCTTCTCAGTTTTTCAGGGGTCTCTCTATTATGGTTCCCAGATTGCAACAATTCTTCTCACTGATCCTAGGAATAAGGGACACTTTCCGCTTCTTGTTGGATGATTGGATGGGAGAGGGCACCCTTAAGGGTCGCTTCCCAAGGCTTTTTGCATTGGCTGATAGGAAGGACGCCGCAGTAAAGGAGTGATGGGATGGTTTATGGTGTCTGACTTTTGTTGGTAATTTTTTTTGACTAGAGGTTATAGGAGTTTCAGGAATTGTTTGGCGCTTCAGCCAAAGGAGAGGGTGGACGGTCTTTTGTGGGACAGTGGGGATTTCACAATGGAGGCATATTTTAGGCTAAGAAACTCTAAGCCTGTGACAATATTGATCTCATTAGGGAATGCTGATTGATTTAGACAGCATTGTGCCCCCTAAAAATAAAGATTTTTGCTTGGCTCCTTAGAAGGGGAAGGCTGATGACAAGAAGGTGGACGGCGAGATGGGTGGTTGATTCAATTACTTCTTGCCCTTTGTGCCAGGCAAAGCAAGAGGGCATTGATAGCCTTTTCTTTGGATATGCAGCAGAATATTCCAACAACACAATTATCTAATTATGGCTCTGGTCTTTGTTTTATAGTACTCTAATAGCTATTTTTATATCTAGACATTTTAGATAATTGCGATAACTTCTGGAAGCACATTCATGCATGAAGATATACCTTTTTTTTTTTTTAAATGGAAGATACACTTTTTGAGAGTTGAGAATGCTGTATAAAAACTCCATATGCTTTATTTTAAGAGATAAAGACACAAGGTTGCATTAAGAAAGAGATTTTATTAATAAAGTAAAATGCCTTTGTTGTACTTATTGGTGGAGCCCAAGTATCCCCAGAGAGTTAGGCTAGCTGCATTCCAACACTAAAGGAGAGAGCAAAGAAGCGAGGAGAAAGGTAATCACATAAGTACAAGATACACAGAGAGATGCAGGATTTTGCCAGGTTCCATTGTGAGAAAAATATACATCTTAAGGGTTTTGTCCTCTAAGTATATTAATTTTGCTCAACTTCCCAGCTCTTTCGCGTATGGAGTCAACTGCACTAGGTGTATGTTGCTGGAGTTAAAACAATGAGATTTCAAGTGCAACTCTCCTCTCTTGTCTATCAAATAGAAGGAAGCATTTTTACTAGGTGTATGTACTTGATCCAGTTATGCAATTTAAAAGCGTAAAACCCCTTGACACTCCCTATATAATACATATAACCAACACTAACTTCCTTGCACAATACTAATTCTCACAACGATACACTTTGGGACAGTGTCATTACGTTAAAACATTTTTGTTGAAAGTCATGTTAGTCAATCAGTTGAGTCTCATAACCCTTACTATTAGGATTAGGACTATGAGGACATTGTGCTATCATTTGAGGAAAATCAACAATCATCTGACTCTCTACATCAGCTTCTCCTGTGGTATTTCCATTCAAGGTTTTCCATGTGGCAATTGTATCATGACGTTCTTGGTGATTAAGATGCTATCATTCTATGCTTACGTTTATCGACATGGTATTAAAAGCAGGTTTGATTCTGGGAATTATGTCGCAACTAGATTGTGTAAGAGAAGAGCTCCGATTCTACAAACGATACTTGATACACATCCAAGACTTGTTGCTGCCTAGCATATTGCTGCAAGAGTTGATTGAATTGCAAGACTTTACCACAAGGCCTGTTTGTGTGAATCTTCCCATCTATTGCGTGATTCTGTCCAAATCTCGCCACCCCCAGCAAGCTCCAAGCCCCTACAGTAAACACCCTGTAGCAACCTCCTGTTTTGGAAATGACAAGCACTACCTAGTCCCTACCAACGAGCACCCATCAACAGCCAAGGACTGGTATGATCCCACTCACTAATTGTAGAAGTCTCTCCCGCTACAGCTCACTGTTCAAAGCTCGCCGCTCCTTGACAATTTCAACGGCTGCTTTTTCTGTTCCTTCTGAGCATGGCCCGCAAGGGCACCTTATCCTCCCAAGCATGGCTCCTAAGGGCCCTTCTAGATTTTCTACATAAAAGAAGAGAAAGAGATCTCTTGGTGGTTGTAAGTGATCTGAAGAGGGGAAAAAATTAAGATTGATACTGGAGAAAGTATAGCTGCAGAAATGACTCATCCAAGGAGTTTCATATTTGCAGAGCACCCCAAAGGTTCCAAGAAAGTGCTCCACAACCCAAGTTCTCATTCACAGAAGTTTAAAGAACCAATATTTATGAAGTTTCAAGAAAACACAGTAGTTTTTAGTTGTTGCATGTATGTCCAAGCTCTCCAAAAGTTATTGCATATTTGTTTTGAAGGAAGAAGGGTGGTTATCCATATGATAGCCACCCAAATTCATTACTCAAATATAAATAAAGTTATTGCATTTTTTAAAGGGCGCTCTCCAAGAGTTCATGAAGGGTCCAAGAAGCTTGCTAATCTCAAACCAGCACAATACTTTTGGAATTTCACATATAATCAGAAGTCCAAATACTTGCTCCTCAGCCCAGATTTTCTGGTTGTCATTAAATTGAATACAGGAATCAGTCCATCAAGCATAGAAATCTCAACACGGTCCAAACAACCTCAAATTTGGCAAGGTCATCTTATCAACAACATGTTGTGCACTACGATTTAGAGCCATATTCCTCTCCAGTCATGTTTCCAGACCAGTATACATTCCACATTAGGGTGTTTGGTTGCATTGCTTTTGTCCACCTGTGCAGACCCAGATGAGATAAACTATCATCTTGTGTAGTGAAGTGCATGCTCCTAAGATACTCCAACATTTAGAAGGTGTAGAAGAAAAAAGTGGTGGGTAGTGGTGGTGTTGTTGGTGCTGTGGAGAAGTGCACATGATGATGATGGCAACAGGTGGCAAGATGAGGTGGGAAGGAAGCAACAGTGAAGAAAGAAAAAGGAGGATGTTGTAGATAGAGGATAATACTGGGTGAGAGTGGGGGTGAGACAGGGAAGGGAGCTTGGTTGGTGGCAATGAGACGTGG
The DNA here is from genome assembly GCA_037157565.1 of Thalassia testudinum. Taxonomy (NCBI): domain Eukaryota; kingdom Viridiplantae; phylum Streptophyta; class Magnoliopsida; order Alismatales; family Hydrocharitaceae; genus Thalassia; species Thalassia testudinum. Next base: position 83,956,771 of record JAZHRO010000024.1, read on the forward strand.
TGTGCTACAAGTGCCGGGAGCATGGACATCATGCAGCTGAGTACAGGGACCCTGTGGGTTGCGGTTTGCAAGGGTATGGGTCATCAGAGGTGGGATTGTACGAGGAAGAGGGTGCCTCCACTTTCTCCCCAGCCTCTTCTTCCTCCTCCTCCTACACCGCTTGCTTTGGAGATTTTGCTTGGTCGAGTGCCTACTCGATGTGCATTTGAAGAGGTTTCGAAGAAGTCATTGGCGGGTACTTTGATTGGGGGTCATGTTTCTTTAGTTCTTGTCAAGGAGCATCTTTGAAGGTATGGGTTGGAATCGGCTTGGAGGTTATCCTCTCTCTCCAAATCGTTTTCTTCTTTACGAGTTGGAGGAGGCTAATATGGGGGTGGTTGAAGCTTTCGAAGATGGTGATTCAGGAAGGCACAATTCGTTGGACGTTGGCTTTGTATGAAGGTGCCATCGAGGTCCATCCTCCAATGAGACAGACCATTGTATTCTTGATGGTCGGGGTTCCTTTGTCAGGAGGTGGTGGAGGAATTATGCTCAAGCTTTGAGAAGGTGAATTCATGTTAGGGATTGGACATTTCTAAAAGTGATTTGTCCTGCATTTTTGTCTAAGGAGAACTGTTGGAGGGTAGGGCTTTACCGTGAGAAGAAGTTATGAGGTTCCAAGGTTGCTTGTGGTTGCTGCAGTTTCAGAGGTCACCATTGGTGCGTGAAAAGACCTTTGCTGAGGTCCTTCTCCCTGGTCATCGAAGGAGGGTAATTGGTGGTGCTCCGACGAGGAAGATGAAGCGGATTTGGAAGGTGAAGGGTCAGCTAATCAGTTCGAACTTTGAATTAGGGGCCAAGGAACATTCCAATTCTCCTTAAGGAGCATTCAAAGGAGGCACAAGCTGGAGGCTCGATTTTTGCTGCAATGGGGAAATCTGCCCATGAGGCCTTTGCGATGGACAGCTATCAACATGTTGACGTGGTGCGTTGATTTAATTTGGGCCCCACAGGCAATTTCTCTAGCACTAAACAAGGTGCCTCTAGATCCAGAAAAGGATCTGGAGTTGGTGAGTACCATTTCGGATCTTTCTCTAATCGGGTTTTGTTTTAAACCCGATAACCCAGGCCTTTTTTCTTCTCCCAGTCCTGCTGGTTGTTTTTTCTCTCATCCTATCTACAGGAAATATGGGGCCTCTTCATCTGGGAGTATTGCCGGTGATGTTGGGGTCGAAGCTCAACAAGTTGTTTCTGCGACGAGGCAATCTGCTTGCAATGCAGTAGCTGGGGGCGACTCCAATCATGACAGCGTTGACGTTGTTGTTCCTACTGAGTCTACTGGCGACGCAACACTGATCGTTGTCGATGTGGTTCCAAGGAGGATGTTGATGCTAATGCGATGGCAGTAGGGAACCTTTATGCTGGTCATAATTCCACAGGCAAAGGATCAGATGCTGAAATGAAGTTGACTATCGCTATCCATACTTTTTCAAAGTTGGCTGCAAGCAGAAGGGATGGTAAAGCTAGTTCTTCTAATTCCAAGAACTCAGGCGTTGGTAGGTCGTTATGTGTTAAGAGTGGCCTTTTGTACCGCTCTTCTTATAAGAGAAAATTTGTGAAGGACAAGAGGACAGATGGGGAGGGCAATGAGGATGATGTGGAGACCTAGGTGGCCAAAGCTTTAAAGTTGAAGGTCTCCTATGCTTGTAACAATGGGGACAGGACAGTTTCTCATGGTTAAAGGCCTCTCTTGGAATGTAAGAGTCCTTTGTGATTAGGCGTGGAGGTTTGTTTTGAGAAGTTACTTGACTAAGTGGAGGGTGGATATGGCATTGTTACAGGAGATGCACATTGAGAATTCAGATCAGTCGATTACGGATAGTGTTAGGAGTGGATCATCGTCTGGTTTCGTAGCGATTGACACATCAGGGAGGCCTGGGGGGCAGTGGCTCATTTGGAATGAGGATTTATTCCAACTTTAAGACTCCTTGGTGGGCACTTATGTTGTCACTGAGCTTCTCTCTCGTAGGACGGACGGTATCAGCTTTGTTAGTTCTAGTGTTTATGGACCGCATGACACCTCCCTGCGTGAATGTTTCTGGGAAGAGTTGAGGCAGGCAATGACCAGGGTCAATAGTGGTCCAAGGTTGGTTGAAGAAGATTTTAATGCTTCCCTATTCGTAGAGGACCGGCCATATGGGAGGTTGGACCCTTCATCTATGGAGTTTCGGGAAGTGGTTGATGATTTGGGATTGATAGATCTCCTAGTCTCGGGAACACAGTATACATAGAGAAATGCGTCTAAGCAGATGCCGCGCATTGATAGGTTCTTCTGCAACATTCCTCTAGTAGAGTATTTCCATGGTGCTTTTGGCTCTACTCTGGTGAGACCTTTATCTAATCATACTCCACTACCATAGGACGGTAAAGATGAGCCTCTTTCTGCAACCTATTTCAAGTTCCAAAAGTCATGGCTTCTGGAGTTTGGTTTTCGAGACTTGGTGGAAGAGAAGTGGTAGGGGGTTCCTGTTTGTAGCTTTGTGGTCCATACGATGGTTGAACACATCAAAGTTGTTAGGCAGACAGTGATGGAGTTTAGAAAGAAGGTGAGAAGGAGGCAGGACAGTGTGAGAAGTGAAGCATTGAAGGCCTTGGTAGAGTTGGATAGGAAGGAGTTGGGTGAGCTTGATGTGGCAAGACAGAGGGAGAGGGTTGCGATGCAGAACAAGATTAAGGAAGAGGATCGCAAGAGAGAGATTGACTACAGACAAAAATCCATGCAATTATGGCTTGGGGAAGGAGACTCCAACATGAATTTTTTTCATTTGTCTACTAATGTCAGATGTAGGATGAACCTAGTCACGTTTATTCGTGTTAGTGATGTAACCCTTTCTTAGAGACAGCAACTATGCAGGGCCTTTGCAAATCATTTTCATAGCTTTACCAAGAGACAACTACAGGGTAGATGGAGACTAGGTTCCTCTGAGTTGGGTAGGTTGGATGAGGCAGTGAAGATGGATCTGCTCAGACCTATTTGTAGTAAGGTGCCGGAGGTTGTTTATGGTTTGAAGGTGGAAGGCTCACTAGGTCCAAATGGGTTGTCGATCTTATCTTTAAGGAGTCTTGGGATGTGGTAGGGGAGGACATGTTAGCAGTGGTAAGGGAGGTCATTTAGGAGAATTGTGATTTTGAGAGGCTAAATTGGTTCTTTCTATTCATACTTCCTAAGAAGCCTGGAGCATATTGTATTGATGACTTTTGCCCTATTGCTCCGTCCAATGCGATTTATTTGATTGTAGCCAAGACTTTTGCGAATCATCTACATTATATGCCACCCTTGTTGATATCCTTAGTGTAGTCTACCTTTAACTTAAGGAGATCCATTATGAATTCTTTTGTGCTGGTTGAGGAGATGATCACATCTTGGAGCCGATCTATTTTTCCAGCTTTCATGTGGAAGGTGGACTTCCTGAAGGTCTACGACTCCATCTCTTGGGCCCATTTATGGGAGATTCTAAGGAGGGTTTTCCAGAGGTTTGGGTCAAGCTCATGAGACAATGTGTCACGACAACATCATTTTCGGTACTTATTAACGGGAGATCCTTTGAGCCTTGGACGCGACCACAAAGCGGGGTTAAGCAAGGGTGTCCATTAGCGCCCTTGCTTTTCAATGTTGCAGTTGATACCCTTGCTTTCTTGGCTTATAAGGAGTGTAGAGAGGGACTCTTCTCTAGTTTCATGTTGACCAGTGAGGGTTCCTTTCTTACTCCGTTATTGCAGTATGCAGATGACACGGTATTTTTTATAAGTGTCCGCCAAGCTGAGCATATTGGACAATTGGTGATATTGCTTGGAGATATCTTTGGTCTACTGGTTAATGGGCAAGAACCAACCTTCATTCCTTTTCATTTGGATAGGAGTGTAGAGGAGAGCATCACTAACATCCTGGATACGTCGGTTGTTAGTCTACCTGGTACGTACTTGGGTTTGCCCCTAAAGGAAAGCACCTGGTGATGTCGGACTAGAGGCCTGTGGATGAGAGATTAGCCAAGAGGTTGAATGGTTGGAGTGGAAGACTTTTATCCAGAGGTGGTAGGCTTGTTTTGATTAAGGTGATGTTGTCTACAATTCTTGTATTCTCTCTCTCTTTGTTTAGACCTCCAAAGAAAATCTTGCCAAAATTGAAGGTAGCCCACAATAGATTCTTTTGGAAGGAGCCTAACCATCAAGGTCGATTCTTGCAGCTTGTCCCTAGAAGGAGGTCTATAAACCGAGGAAGAAAGGTGGTTTGGATGTGAGGTGGCTTGACGAGTTCAATGTTGCACTTCTTATAAAATGGGTGACGAGATTTTTAATGGGAGGAGATAGGCTCCTAGACAGGTTGTTGAGAGACTTATGGACCCTCTGTTGAGGTTGCCTTTAGGCATTCCTGACCAGTGCAACCATCAACTTTTTGGGCTTCTGTTGAGCCATTTATTGCACGCGAAATGTCTTCCAGTTTCTTTGGCTTAAGACATGGCATAGGGTGTTCTTTCCGATTTTGGAAGGATAATTGGATGGGAGGCGGTAGTTTCCAATCATTATTCCCATGTCTCTTTGGTCTGGCTCGGGACAAAGACGCACAAGTTTCGAATGTATGGGACAATTCTAGAACTTGGTCCCTAATTTTGCAACCTAGTCTTTCAAATGCTTCCATGAAAGAGTTGCAAGAGTTGCTTGAGTTACTTCATGGGATCTCTGTTGGCGAAGAGCCTTTGGATGGTTTCAAGTGGAAGGAGGGTGTTTTCTCAATGGCAAAGGCATATAAGGTGACGCTAGAGATGGGCCCAGCATCTCTAGTCTAGGAGGATAGTTCTCTAGTTTGGATGCTACCTATTCCTTTAGAGGTTAAAATCTTCTTGTGGTTGTTTAGGAGGGAAAAGCCGATGGCGAAGGTTGTCCAATCTAGATAGGCTGCTGATGATGATTTAGATTGCATCTTTTGTGGGGGTTGTAATAGATGATCTTGAGCACATGTTTTTCCAATGGAACTTCTCCATAGAGGTTTGGGTGAGATTTGACATACAGCGGGTTGATATTTCCTCTTTTGCAACGGGTGAGATTTGACGTACATCAGGCTAATATGTCCTTTTTTGTAGCTTGGTGGGATTCTTTCCGCACACTGGTGCATGTGGATACGGCAAGATGGTTAAAAGTTGTGGGTGCATTGTGTTAGATCTGGTTGCAGCATAATGACTCCATTTTTAGGAGGGAAAGGGTGCAGGTTGAAAATGTAGTAAGGGAAGTATGTTGTCACTCTGAGTTGTGGCTAAATAATCTGTAAGTCCCTTCCATATTTTTGATCAAATGATATTTTGGATGGTTACCGAGTGCCGGTAACTATCCTTTTTTCTCTTAAAAAAACTTCAAATTTGGCAAATCAATCCAAGAATTTCAAAAATTGCATATCATCATTTAAACTTTTACGATTACAATTTAGAAGTATCCAAGGAAACCTAAAAGCATTGGTAATCTAAATCGATTGAACTTTCCAATGATTTTTTCTTCTACTTGGTCATGCTATACCAAGGACTTGAGCTCCCAATTTCGCTTACTAAGTTAATAGAAAATAATTTGCATTATCTTTCCTAAAGCATTTTATTTTCATAAATCCAACGAGTATGGGAGATACAGAGAGAATTAGACATTTATCACTTGTTTATTTTTGCTGTAATTGCCTAGTATGCCTACTACTTTTCTTACTCCAAGGGAGAGTTCTTACCATTGAGGAAAGTTCCTACCGAGAAAACCTTTATTTTTATAGATGGATTTTTTGCATATCTCTTCCTATTCTTAAGAACCTTGTATGAGAGAGAAACCTAAGGAGATACCTATATGCAAGAGACCAACTCCCTTGGGAGTTTCCTTAGGGAGGCCCACTTACTAAGTCTCCATATAGGAGAGACCTTTTTTTTCAAAAGAGGGAAGGGTGGTTATCCGTTTGATAACCACCCAAATTCATTCATTCACCACTAAAAAAAGTTACAAGACGTGTTCGTTACAGCGAAGACTCTCAAAACACCACTTGGGAAGAAATGGAAGAAACAACATTCTCAACATAAGTTGTGTGACCCTTAAAAATCACCACATTACTCCCTAGCCAAATACCCCATAAAATTGCTAGCACCCAGGCTCTCTCTTTCTTAGATTTGAATACATTCTAGCTCCCCTATAACCCATCCCTCCTGAAGGAGGACCAGAAGGCATCCTATTGTCATGATCAATCCAATCTATCCCCACTCCTCTCCAAACCTGCTTGACGAAAGCACATTTGAAGAACAAGTGTTCAACATCCTCCTCCTCTGCAGCACATAACGCGCAGATCTTGTCATCTGTCAGTGCCCAGCTCACTCTCCAGGCCTTTGTAAGAATTTGCCCTCTCCTCAGCAACCAAGCAAAGATTCTCGCCTTAAGTGGATAGTCAGCCGACCACATCAACCTACAATCCCGCAGAAAATCCACATCAACCACCTGCATGGACCCCTGCAATCTGGTGTATGCCTTTTTCACTGAAAAGTCTCCCTCCTCCCAGTGGAGGCCATCCACCCCATCTTCCAACTCCCATCCTTGTAAGCACTGTAGGAAGGTCTACAACTCCCCCAACCTCTGATCAGAGAATGCCCCCCAAAATCTAGGACACCAAGCACCAAACCAGCAACTCCTCACTATCGCCTCTCTATGAGTAGCCCTGGAGAAAAGGCTAGGGAACCTTTCACTCAACAAGCCATCACGCCTCCAATCGTCCAACCAAAACCTGAACTCATCACCCGTTCCTAGTAGAAGGGTAAAGAAACCTTACACCTTCGGAACCATCGAGGCCAATCCCTTGAGGAAGTGAGAGGCCCCAACCACAGGTGACTCCAGAGTCTGCCAAGACACAAAGGATACATAGCACTTCTGCATGACGTCACCAAGAAGGTCTCGGTCCCTCCTCACCAGCCTGGCAACCCACTTCGTCAATAGACTCATGTTCATGCACCCCACATCTAGGACCCCAAGACCACCCTCCAGCATTAGGCGACACACCTCCTCCCATGCCATTAGCCTGGCACCTTTCCCTGTTGCTCCATGGTTCATCCAGAAGAAGTCCTACATCAAGCCTGTAATCTTCTTTCCAATCTGCTTTGGTAGCATAAAGATAGAAAGGAAATATCCCGGCATGAAAGAAAGCATAGCTTTGACTAGTGTCAATTTGCCACCTCTGGATAGCAATTTAGATGTCCACCCCGCCAACCTCATATCCATCTTCACCAACAACAGCAACCAGTCCTGTACTCTGAGATGCCCAGCTGAGAAGAGCAAGCCAAGGTAAGACAACGGCATGGCTCCAACAGTTGTACGGAGCAACCTGCTACACTCATCCACCTCCGACTCGGACAAATGAAAAGGCAAGAAGCTGGATGAGAGACCTATTTACTTTGAGTTTTCTGTATGCGAGAGACTTAATTCAGAGATAGATTTCATATCACATCTTAATCTTTGATTAATAATTGGTGCTTAATCTCACATCTACTTAATCTCTGATTAGTAATTGGTGCTTTTTTTCTTACTCCACCCTCTACTTCCAGGAAAAATACAACAGAAGATTATCTATGACAACCACTAGCCTTCAACTCTATTCTAGGCTTCTCCATATCTATTTATCCTTTTTATCTCAGGGTGCCTCATTTTTATCTCGATTCGTTAGCATGTTTTCTCTACTCTTGATGTTGTTGACTCCGTATTTGACACAAGAAACTCTCTTGGAGAGCATCTCCACCAGCAGTTAATTTCAGATTGCATACCTCTTTGGAGACATCTTTGACTTACCTTCTTGAACAATCTTTGTCCTATCTGCTTGAATGCATAAGGATAAGCACTCCAGCCCATTTGTTCGCTCTCTCTACTTAAAGATCTACTAAGTGAAGGGAAGATAATTATATCTTCTATGTTGACAAGCTCCAGCTCTAGGAGGTGTTGAGAGTCATGTTAGTTAATGAGTTGAGACCTAAGCCTCTCAAGAGTAGTATTAGATTTATGAGTAGGATAAGAATTATCATTTAGAGTGAATATATAAAAAAGGCATTCTACTACATTTTCCCTTGAGAAAAATCAACAAATTATCAAACTCTTTAAGCGAGTTCTCCTGCAGTTTTGTTCTTCAAGGTTTTTCACATATACCATGGTGTTCTTGGTGATTGGAATGCTGCAACCTATATTCATTTATCAACAATGTTGTTTATGCTACATTAAATTTCGTTGTTGTTGTAATACTTAAGTTTGTTTCCTGAAAGATGGTTGTTTATGCATTAATGCTCATGCTATTCTTCAAGTACTCTTTCGGTTTGAGTAGTAGCAGGAGGTTTTTTTTACTATTTAAACATATAAGCCATATACTTGCGCATGCAGTCACTTGCATTCTGAATACTTGTTATGATGTGACTTGCTCAACTAACTACTGCGTACTATCTAAATCTTACATTAAAGTGAATATCATGCTTCAAGGTCCTAAATACAACAAATCAGAAAGTGTAGAGAAAATAGTACCAAAATGAAAGATGTGGAAATGATTGTTATTGTGACAACTATGCTCTTAGGGTGAAGAGAGATGAGGGAGCAAGAGAGGACAGGTGCACCAGAGGAAGGGGGGAGGAGAAGAGAGAAGGGTGGTGAGTGGCTTGTTGTGGCCGGGAGAAAGTGGCGGCGTCAACATGGAGAGGAGATTCTCTGCTACAAGTATAGGGCTAGAGGCCATATGGCAAGGGATTGCAGGGATCCAATAAAGTGTTTGCATTGCGGGAGCTTCGGACATCAATGGGCGACATGTGGAGGGAGCAGCTGGTGTGCCTTGCAGGTTAAACGTGAGGCTTTGCCTCCACCCCAGGGTGAGCCAATGTTGGAGGTGGAAGCATTGTGGTCGACACAATCAACCTCGATCGAGTCCATGCTTGAGTCAACTCTCATAGGCAACATCTTCGAAGGAGAGGTTGACCTAGACGCGTTGCGGTTGGCAGTGAAGGAGAGGCTTCTGGTGAAGCCTTTTAACACCGCATCTCTCGCCAAGAAGAACGTGATTCTATTTGAGTTGCAACCGGAGGTCAGGGGTGCTAAGTGCTTCTAGGTATTGCGGGTTGGGGAAGCGCTGGTGCGGTGGCGATTGCCCTTGGTCCACGATGGGGCGACAGTAGAACGGCCATTGCATAAGGTAGAGATCCTCATCTACATAGTGGGAATCCCTTTGAAGCTGCGAACACCAAAGGTGGTGAAGGCGGTCATCGCCCCTTTTGTGAGGCTGCGACATTGTGGAGGGGTGGGTTTGGTGGAAGGTGATATGTCAGTGGTTAAGGCGGTGGTGGAGGTCGAAGCAAGGTGTCAAATTCCGAGCAAGATGCTCCTTCAATAGGGAAGGACCTCCTAGGTCCTCTTGCTCGCCATAGTAAGAGATGGTAATAGAGGAGATGGAAGGTCGTTCTGGAAGGTGGCGGTAGACCTTAGCAGGCATCAGTCATCGGAGCGACAAGGCCGATGAAGAAGCAAGTTTGGAAGGCGAAGGGCCCATCGTGATTGTCATGAACATCATAGAGGAGGCATCGTGGATCGTGGGGCCCGAGGTTGGCACGATCGAAGCGAATCCTCTGGGGAAGCATAACAGCAATGAGGGAAAGGATGGCACCATGCATGTCACCATTAATAACGCACATGATGTGGCAGAGCATTTGGTAGGCACAACTCAATGCCGACCTTGTTTAAGTGACATGGTTGTGGTCCTTGTGGATCATGTGACTGCTACGGAAGATGTGGGACTTGCCTTATCGTGAGAGGTATCCAAACCCAAATTCGAATCAGGGTCCAGTAAGCAACTACGTACTACTTCCTCCCCACCTCGGTGCAAGATTTCTCCATGGGCCTTGCCTCTCCTCTCCATCGATGGGTAATACAGAGCAGAATCAGCGAAAGGCAACCACCAAGGGGAAGGTGTAGCAGCAGAGCGCAAAGCTATCTTCTCCTAGAGGTCTGGTGGCTATAAAGTCGTTGAAGTTGGCAAAATGGTGACTAGTCCAACAACATCGTCAAAGGGAAGTGCTCTACCATCCTCGCTGGTTGTTCAAGGGCAATGGGCAACAAAGGGTGACGACCATTCGCTCGTATGTCAGGTCGGAGGTCACCATGGAAAATGGTGGAGAGAAGAGGACCGAAGTAGTTGACAGAAGAGACGATGATGATGCTGAGGCGGAAGTGGCTATGTAGGCGGATGGATCCCATCAAACTAATAGGGGGGTTGCAGGTGTTTCCCAATGACTGCGGTCCTTTCGTGGAACGTAAGGGGGTTGAACGACCCCTCAAGGGGGGCAGCACTCGGTAGGTATCAAACTAATAAGGGGGTCTTGCAGTTGTAATGCTTCAAGAGACTAAATTAGAGTATTGTGAACAAAGATTGTGGAGAGAGGTAGGAGTGGCTTCATGTAAGGCTTCCGTACTTTGAATGCTATTGGGTGATCGGGTGAAATAATTGTGGGTTGGAAGGACATCCTTGCCTTGGAGAATTCCCTGTAGGGTCGCATGTGTTAATGGTGAAGATGGTGAGTGACGATTTCAGAGTGGTGATTTCAACGGTGTACGGCCCTTTTGATAATGTTGCTCGACCACAACTATGGGAAGATTTACCACAAGTGCTTGACAAGTTCCAGGGTATCCCTAGTTGATTAAGGGTGATTTCAACGTCACTCTCCTGGCGGAGGATAGACTTAGAGACAAAGCGAGGTAGGATCGGGGCTCGGAGACGCTCGTAGAGTTCGTTGCCACTCATGGCCTCCTATACTTGTTACCCAACTCCTATCCATTGTAGAGGAACATCGCTAGACAAAAGCCTAAGATCAATAGGTTCTTATGTAGCGTTGAGATGGCTATGGTGTTCCCTTTGGCAGATGTCAAGCCTTTGGATAGGCCATTCTCAGATCACACACAACTACTGTAGCAAACAAATGAAAACAGATGGTGAAATGGTGAAAGGGAAGTGATAGTCCTATCAGCCAGTCGGATTGGCAGTGGCAAGGTTGATGTCAAAGTTATGTGAGTTGCTAACCTTTTTTAGGACATATAGAAAGGAGATCAAGGAGGAGAGAACCAAGAAGAAATCACAGGCTATAGCTAAGATAGCAAGATTGGATAGAAGGGAGGACACAAGCACCCTTTCAGTAGAAGATCAGGCATCCAGGACTACACACATGGTCACAATCTAGATGGAGGGTAGGAAATAGGCAAAGTGGAAGGTGAAATCTAAACAAAGATCGTTGAAAGGAGACTCAAACATAAGATACTTCCACATGATGGCCTCCTGTAAAAAAAGAATGAACTGGATTGACATATTAACGGTGAATGGAACTAAGTACTCTAAGAGGGAAGAGGTAGGCAAAGCAATTGCCGAATGATCAGTGTATAATGTAAAGGGACAATATGCTTAATTATGTTAGTTTCTTAGCATTATTGCATTATACATAGTGCATCTTAAATAACAATTGCATGCAAGCACTTGAAATTAAGAAGAGATATTTGGGCTTGATATATTATATTTACTGATGTGGAGCTATTTTATGTGCTTAGAATGGATTTATATCACTTAGTTTGCATTAATTAAATACACATCTAATTATGCATTATTTCGTACTCTCGCAAAAACATATTTAATATCGGTCTCTGATGGAAGAGCGTGAGACAAGGAGGTCGAAGGCAAAAATGGAATTTGAAATGGATATACATGCTAAACATTGTGCAAGAAATACAAAAAATGAGAAAAAAAAATAATACCAACACCAAAGCCATCTATGTAAAACTGTTCCCCCCTCCTCTTTCCTTTCTCCATTCGCGTATCTCAATTCCTTCCATTCAACATGCAATCCCAACTAAATCCCTATTTCCAATTTTGATCAATGCATATCCCAATTCCTAATTGCCAAAAATGCCTTTACTATTCATGCACATCACTCTTTCCACTCTCCCAATTTATTTTCCATGCACATGACACATTCACGTCAACTCCCCGCTCTCCCCCGCTCTCTCGCCCTCTTGTGATCACCCAATCCTTTCCTCTCTCTCTCACTCTCATTATTTCTCTTGCCCACCACGTCCCTCCTTCGCGCAATGCAAAGTCTGCCACCTTACCCTTCTCTAACGATTCCCTCTCTCTCATGTACACATGAGGATGGCCCTTGTGCTCCCCTTCTCATTTTCTCTCTCCCCGACGCAAACACGTGCATGTAACTCACCCGTGACCCTCATTCATAGCATTGGCATCCTCCTCACCTCCGACCACTCCGCGCGACATCACCACCATTCTTCTCTATCTCCTCTTCCTTAGCGCAACATCGTCTCACACTCTCACCTAACGTAGCCCGAGCCTGCTCACACGCACAGCCATCTCCTCCTCCAGCCTCTTCTCTTTCCACGACTACAACACTCGACTCAGCCCTCCTCTCCTCTCCAGCCACCTCCTTCCTCTAGCTGCAGGTCTTCTCTTCCTGTCCTTCTCACCTTCCTCATCTTCTTCTCTTTCTTCTTCCTCTTCTTTTTCTCCCCCCACATTCTCTTCTCCCTATTCACCTTCCTTCTCCTCTTCTTCTTGTTCTTCCTCTCCTCTTCTTCCATGCCATCTCCTTTCTCTTCTCTTCTTTTTCTTCTCCACGTTCTCTCTCTTCTTTCTCTCCCTTCCTTGCACCACCACCTTCTTCCTCCACCAATCTCTTTCTCTCTTCTTTTTTTCTCTCTTTACACCACTTTCTCTACCCTTTCTCTCTCTACACTCTCTCTCTTCCTCTTTCTCTACCCATCCATCACCACCTTCACCTCTCCCTCTCTATCTTCGCATTTTATCTCAATGATTTCTTTCTTATTTTCATGTTTATCGGTGATTTCCGCATATTCCCATATCTCTGCAACTCCCCGTGCGTCTCTCCACATCTCTGACATCTTGCCTTCACGCACATTTTGCACCGACAATCGTCGATGCCTCTCTCAGCCCTCGTCACAACCTTGCCAGACTTCTTCCTGAGCTCTCCTTACTCTCTTTCTGTTTTTCTCCATTTTCTCTATTTTCACGTATTATTGTAACTTTTTGGTAATAAAAATTCTTGTTTTCATTTTCGTGCTCTCTCTGTATTCGTCTTTGTATTTTCTTCATTTATTTGCTTTTATTATATTAAAAAAATTTTAAAAATAGTTGGCTTAGTTAGGTCAGGAAACGCTTAGAAATCTCTACCTCCCTGTAAGACAACCTATACTCTCGATATTATTCTCGTATTTGTTGGAGACGATTTTATAAATTTAAAAAACGTGCTTTTACAACTGCGACAACAAATTCATCATTATCACAATTTCACGATCACCAAATACTATACAGCTTTCACAAGGAGGATGGGTGGATGGAGGTGGATTGAGGGAGAGACGCAAACAATTTCACAAGCACAAGCGAATGCACTAACTACACCATTCTCAAAGGATGAGGTAAGGTGGGCCATTTGGGGATTGAATGTGGATGGTTGCCCAAGACCAGATGGTTTCCTCGTGTATTTTTATAAGGAGTTTTGGCCAATGATGAAAGAGGATGTCATGCAAGTGTTGATAGAATTTAAGAAAGGTAACATGGGGTTCAATAGGATCAATAGGTTCTACATGTTCCTACTACCCAAGAAGGACAATGCGGAGGCAATTGAGGATTTCAGGACGATTGCTTTATCTAACGCCACTTATCTCATTGTGGCTAAGACACTTGCAAACAGACTCAAGATAGTTTTGCAAGATATCATCCCCCATGTGCAAATTGCTTTTATCCCAGGCCATAGCATTTTGAATGGTTTTGTTGTTGCTTTTAAGATCCTAGTGCATTAAAGGAAGCAGAAGAGGAGGGCATTCCTATGGAAGGTGGATTTTAGTAAAACGTATGACTTAGTGCAGTGGTCTTGTCTGTGGGCATCGATGTTTAAAAGAGGTTTCCCCCCATTATGAATTGATTGAATGAAGAGATATGTGACAACCACATCTTTTCCCATTTTGGTGAATGAAATTCCAGCAGGTGGTTGGGTGCAACATAGAAGGGGAGTGAGGCAAGGGTGTCCCCTTGCACCGATGTTCATCCAAGCGACAGATGCTTCGGCACGATCCACTTACAAAGCTTGTTCAGGAGGCTTGTTCAATGGCTTCTCAGCTTTAGGTGGGGAAGGGATTTCAGTGCTTTAATATGTGGATGATACTTTGTTTTTTTTTTGTAGAGGATTCAACAAGTGAGATGAGAAGGTTGCGCCTGCTATTGCAAATGTTCAGTGAGGCCTTAGGATTGCAAATCAATTTCTCCAAATCCATTTTTATGCCAATCCACATGTCTCCAGTGGAGGTGCAAGAGTGTGGGGCTGCCTTGTGCACTCCAGCAAGATCACTACAGATATCCTACCTCGGTCTCCCATTGTTGAATAAGAGGATTTTTGCTCAACATTGGTCCATTCTCATTGCAAGAATGGAAGGAAGATTGTCATGTTGGGGAATCAAGGGTGCTTTCCAAAGGTAGCAAGCTTACTTTGCTAAAGCTAGTCATTTCCTCCATACCATCATACTTCTTATCTGTTCTAAAAGTACCCAGGAAAGGTGATTAAGAGGAGGATTTCTGAGTTGATGAGGGATTTCTTTTGGACTAACTATAGCCCTACCGAGAAAGGTGCTAGATTGGTGGCTTGAAGTGACATTTGTAAGCTAGTAAAGGAGGTTGGACTAGGAGTTAAAGATGTTGGTACTATGAATGACAATTTCCTCACTAAATGGGTCAACTGATTGGTGCAACGTAGACAATACCTACTTGGACAAGTGTTAATGATGTACTGTGGGTCTTCTCTGAGCTGGGAACAAATGGCCTTGCCCCCTACTAGAGCTTCCCATTTTGACAAGGGCCTGGTGGAGGTAATCCCTAAGATTCAGAGATTTTTTCCACCTTATGTTGGCACTACTGATGTATTTCTGGACGAATGACTAAATAGGAGATGGGCCACTTAGAGACTATTTCCCCAGGTTATTTGCTTTGTACACCAATAAGAAAGCAACGATGGAGGAGTGTTGGGGTGGATCGTGGTGCCCTACATTTGTGGGGAATTTCTCGAATCAAAGGGCGAATGAAGTCCAAGTGATGCTCCAGGAGCTGGATGGGTATGGGCTCGAAGAGGGGGTAGATTCCTTCCTTTGGGATGGAGGAGATTTCACTGTTCAAGAGGCTTATTCTAGACTGAGGGACATTGGACAGGTGACAAGGTTGATCTCTGGAGAGATTGTAGACTTATTTGGACAACAGAGTACCTCCTGAAGATTAAAATCTTTGCTTGGCTGTTGTAGAGAGGTAGATTGCTAACTAGAGTATGGAGATCTAGATGGGTGCCGAACACAGAGGAGTGCCCTCTATGCTATGCAAGTGAGGAAGGCACTGATCACCTTTCTTTCGTTCTACACTCTCCTCACATGTTTCAAGGCAGTTTGATTTTAGGTGGATCGAGCACACGAGTCAAAACCGATTCTGGAGTTCTTTCAGATAGGAGACCAGGAATGTGGGCCAAAAAACTTTCAGATCTAAGGAGAAAGCCAAAATGTTGGTGGTTCTTTGGGGCATATGACTGAGGAGAAATGTGGCGATTTTCAAGGGACAGCATCCTTACAATGAAAACTTTGTTGCTAACATTTCTTGTTTTACCTGCATATAGGATAATTTTTTGTAACTTATTGGCACCTAATGGCCCTTTAATTAATTGATTTTGGGTGATTATCATTCGGATAACCACCCTTCTACTTTTCAAAAAAAAAAAAAAAGGAAAGATGTGGAAATTAAAAAGGAGCATATATTTAATGGTTAGATCTCCCTACACAAACTAGTTGATTTTAAGGTGGATACTTTCATATGTACCAATGCCAAACTAGTTTAATGATCAAGACTAAAGTCTTTTATTATTTATTTCTCCATATTTAGGACCCAAAAAAAGGTCATGCATGAGGGGGATTTTAACAAATAGTATCAAATTATAAAGATGTGGAAATTGAGCATAAAGTTAATAGTAGGGCCTTTCCTTTCACACAAATTGATTTTGTGCTCAATGTTTTTGCCCAGACTAACTCAAGTCAATTGATTTTGAGTTCAACGCTTTCGCCTATAGAATATCTCAAGCCAATTAATTTTGACCTAAATGCTTTCATATAAAAAATATATCGTTATTTATGGCAACCAAAAACTTGCCTTGATACGATAGTGAACTTGACTTTCTAAAATGCAAGTTCATAGTTTATAATTTGCATGGAAGTCCCCTTCACAACAAGTGAGCCTACCAAGTTCACACCACTCAAATTTATTTTTTTGAAAAGGGAAACCAGTAATCATCCACTATATTACTGCAAACACTTCAGGCAAAAAATTAGAAATGCTAGGACCAAAAGGTTGCCAAAGAAAGTGCTTCCCTTACAACATTTTCCAAACAAACCCTTTCTCCTCTATGACGGCCCAATTTCTTTGTAACCATAGTGCCCACAAAGCCACAACCAACTTGACACATGTAGACAAATCCTCCATAACTCTGCGAACAAATCTCTAGAAATCCTCAATAGAACAATCCTCCAAACTCGAAAAGTCCAGTCTCTCATAGAGGGCTTTAGTGAACTTGCACTGTAGCAAGATGTGTAAGGCATCCTCATCCCGATCCCCACAAAGAGGGCAAGTAAAATCTATCTCCGGAAGCCATCTTCTTACTCCAACTTTGGTCACTAGTTTCCTCCTCCTCAATGGCTAAAAGCTCTTGATTTCCAAAAGAACTTTCAACCTCCAAATGAAGGCACAATCAAGCCCCGGATAAGCAACACTATCATCTGCCACTCCACATAACAGTCTGTGAGCTCTCTTGGTGAAGTTGCCATATGCCCAAATCAAATGGTTCAGTATCCCTATTGTGGCCAAAAGGCTTCAAGTAAAGCCAACATTTCCTATAATTTGCTAATCACTGCTTCCGAACGTGCACCCCTAACATCAGGCAACCACAAACCAACACCTTTGACTGTAGGGCCATCATAAACTTCTAAGACAAGGTGATGATTATCTAAAGCTAATGCATACAGCCGAGGGAATCTACAAGCAAGGTTCCCCAATCCCATCCAATCATCATCCCAGAAACTAAAGGTCTACCCATTGCCCAAGACTGGGTCGAAGAACAATGCAACCCTGGCCATAACTATAGAAATACCTCTCCAAAACATGAAAGCCCTATAAGGAACCCTCCTTTCATCCCACCTGAGGGAAGACCCATAGGAAGGAGTACCATCATTTAGCATCATCTTAACAGTCCACTTAGTTAGGGAGGGAGTCACCAAAGTCAGTGAGGTGTAGGCCCCTAAGCCACCATGGTCAACAGCCCTGTAGATATCCTCCTACCTTACCAGCTACATGAATCTTCCATCATGGTTTGCACCCTTCGAAAAAAAACTTGCATCAAATGGCATCAATCCTTGTAATGATCTCCTTTAGTGGCTTAAACATGAACAAGTGGAACACCAAGATAGCAACCAAATTGATTTCAGCAATACAAGCCAAACCACTCTGAAAAGGGCACGAACCCTCCAACCAGCCAACCTCTTCTCAAGTCTATCAACCAAAGGAAGCCATTCCCCAACAATTAATTGCTTCCCTTTTAAAGGCAGCCTAAAAGACACAAAAGGAAGGTTCGTAGCTTGTGTGTGAAGGCGGGTGGAAACAATAGAAATTTTAGTTGCTGACATATTGAGGGGCACAAAGACTGATTTTTCATGGTTGACCGACATGCTAGAGATTTGCCCAAAAATACAAACCAACAATTCCAAATTCCCCCCTGTTACTTCCCCTCCATTAATAAAAAAGTGTGTCATTAGCACATTGCAACATGGGTGTGACTAAAGCACCATCACCCACCATTGAGAAAACGTCATTAGGACATCAGCACAAGCTTTGAAAGCCATCAAGGTGAGCATGTCCGCTATAGTATTGAACAAATGTGGTGCTAACGAGCAACCCCAGCTAACTCCCTTCTATAGTTGCACCCATCCACTGACTAGGCAGCCATTAACAAGAATCGAAAAGGAGGTGGTAATGCCAACCACTTCCCAGGGAATCCACTTCATCTAAAAAGCTTCCACTTCCAGAGATGAGCCCAGGAGATGAGGTCATACACCTTAGAGAAGTATACTTTCCACAAGAAGCTCTTGGTGGCCAACTGGCACCACGAAACCAACATCTCTTCTACCTTAACAAAAGACTCCTACAATGACCTACCCCAAATGAAGGTTGCCTTGATAGGACTTACAAGATTGGGCATGATCTCACGCAATCTATTTGTCAGCACCTTTGGTACAATAAGATACACACTGACTCAACTTTAGAAACATCATGTTGGTCAAGGATGCAAAATTTCAAACATCACTTGCAACCCATACTTCAGAAAAGCATGTCCAACTTATGTGAAACTAGTGTAGTTTCGATTAAGGTGAGTTTTATTAACGTACTGCAAACTCACCTTTTCATCATTGCATATACAGGAAAATAACTTCTCCATTCCGTAAATAAGAACTACTTTTCATAATTTGTAATAATGAAAATCCCCCATTAATTGCAAGCATCTAAAAGGGACTAGACGCGAACCAAGCAAGCCATTTGGCCTACAACAATCTAGGTTAGTGACTTGCCAAGCCTAGCCTCATAAACCAATCAAAGACAAGTTCAAGGTGTTGACAACAATGCAGGCCAGTCAACCTAACTCGTTTCTTGAGTTCCAAAAATCTTGTTTTCTATTACTTATAGAAGATTTTAGCCCAATTTTCCCTCATAAGAGAGAAATTCCTGCGTAAATGCATACAGCAATATTCTTTAGTAAAGCTTGTTGAAACTTTATGTATCTTTCTAAAAAGTCACAGATATCAAAGTGATTATAAATCTTCACAGAGTTGTTTGTATGAAAAGCAAGAAGATCTAGCTTCATGTATAACATTACTGGTTGACATACACTACAAGCTTTTAACAGTATCAACAAACAAGCCAATTGCGAAGGAACCACAGACGTTAGTTTCATCAGCATCCTTCACCAAAATGGCCAGAAAATAGTCAAAATATCTAATTAGAGCTTTCTATTCTTTTAGAAGGAAAAATGCAAACGTGCTTACATACAGCAATGATAAGTGCAGAATTTCACCAGCTACTAGCCGACTAGAATAGAAGAGATTTTAGAAGTTACTATACTTTTCCACAAATTCTTCAACCATTGCTAATCTTTCTTCTCTTGATATTTTTCTATTTCCTTTTCGGGGAAGTTGGGAATCAGATGGAACTGAGACAGCAAATGACCCTCCGCGTGACAAGATGTCTGATGCATGCTGTACATTTGTGGACTTGATGACATCTGCAAAATATCAAAATAGGATTAGATTCATTATTCAGTGGATAATGGCATGTCCGAAAAAATAATTGGTAATGAAGCAATTTGATAGTTCAGCTTCCTGGATTGATCACGCAGTGAATGGATGCTTCAGCTGAATTATGTGCATACTAGTATTGTCAACCAAGATTAACAACATTCTGGCAGAAATGATATTTAAAAGCTTCACCAATTACGTACAGAGCAAAATACAGATACGTGGTATAAAAGTTTCCAGGAAGGCCAGTTCTACACTAGATATGCCTTTGAGGTTGTTAATGCATAAAAATTAGAATACATATCATACTTGCAAAAACATTTTTAGAAGGGAATTGATCATCTTAGTGTATGCATGTTCTAATTGACATTCATCAACAAACTCAGAAGCATATTTAGGGTAGATACAACCTTCCAAAAACTCTTTTGCAACATAATTGCATTTTTCTCTGTATTTATTAGGTCAAATTTCATTTTGAAATGCATCTTATTTTTCTTCTGAGTTGTCCGCCTTGGATGACAATGCCATCAAATATGCACATAATTGAGAGAATGGTTTTGCATAGATCCATGCAAGTTTGAAAAACAATCAATTAATGATCGGGATCGAAGAAAATACCGCCTTGATCATGACCAATTTGCTTCCTCTAGAAAGCACTTTAAAGGCCCACCCAGCAAACCTCTTCTCCATCCTTTCCACCAAAGGGCCCCAATCCCGAGCATAAATACATCTGTGGGACGGCAAGAGGCCCAAATAAGAAAGCGACAGTGAACCAACTGGGTATACAAAGCTGCACCACAATCCTATGCTTCCTCACCAGACATTTGCATGGGAACAAAGGTGGATTTGGAATAATTAACCTCTAGCACTAAAGCTTCCCTAAACATCTCCAGCAGAATGCGCAGCCTCCTCACCTCAATAGTGGAACCCTCTAGAAAAACTAGTGTGTCATCCGCATACTACAAAATCGAGATCTAAATCTGTGGTGCCGGTGAGAATCCATAAAAGAGACCTGAACAAGCTCTAGAAGCAGTCCTTGCCGAAGCAACAGCTGCTAGGATAAAGATCATTGGTGCCAAAGGGCACCCCTATCTAACCCCCTCCTCAGTCGTACCCAACCACCAGCAAGGTTTCCATTAACTAGGACAGAGAAAGAAGCAATAGTTACACACCATTTCATTCAATCAATCTAGACCGAAGGGAACCCCCTGTTCAACAATGAAGCCCATAGAAAGGACCACTGCACCGAATAATAGGCTTTGCTAAAATACACCTTCCACAAGAAAGCCTTCTTCTACTACTCCTAAAAAAGACAAAATCTCATAAGCAAGGACAAAGCCATCAAGAATACTCCTTCCCAGGACAAAAGCCATCTGCACTAGAAAAATGATATCCTGTAGTACTCCATGGAGCCTATTAGCAAGAGTCTTGGCCACAATTAGATACACTGCATTTAAGAGGGCTATCGACCTAAAATCTTCAATCACCTCTGCCACATCCTTCTTGGGTAACAAGAACATGTAAAATTTATTCAACCTATTGAATCCCCTATTCCCCACTTGAAAATCAACCATCACCCGCATAATGTCCTCCTGAACCATCAACCAGAACTTCATAAAGAAGAAAACAAGGAAACCATATGGTCCTAGGCAACCATCTGCATTCAAACCTCACACAACACACCTTACTTCGACCACCAAGAAAGGCGTCGTAAGTACTTTTGCTTGAGCATTAGATATGCGTTGTGCACCCCTTCCAGTCCACCTCCATTTCCCCATTCTCCTCCCTAAAACCTCCTGTAAAAATCCGTTGTCGTTTTACGCACGGCATCTCTACCTAAAAAAACTGTACCATCCACCACAAGCTTGTCAATCCAATTCCTTTTTCTCCAGTTAGAGGCCATGAGATGAAAATAACAAGTGTTAGGAGTCTTCATCCTTTAGCCACCGATGTCTACACCTAACCTTTCAATCCACCACTAACTTCTTGTCTTCCTCCTAAACCACTATCATATGTGCAGCCCTCCTAGCCAAATCCTCAGTAGAAAAGTCCCTCCCATCTTCCAACCTATCAAGTCCAGCAATCTCCATCAGTGCTTCGAACCTCCTCCTAGTCTGCTTCTCTAATTTCCCTCCTATATGCCTTCAAGAATAGCCTCAGCTCTCTCAGTTTGCATTCCAACCTTGCCGCTATCAACCCCCCCGCCTGGAAAGACTGCCACTGTTCCTCCACAACACTCCTAAGGCCATCCTCCAACAACTAGGACCTATCAAATTTAAAATAGGTCTTAATCGCTCTATGTTCATCTGTCCTCTACAACACAGGAGTGGTTCGAAAAAGGTTTATCTAGGGAGGTGACATCAGCCAAAGAAAAGCTTCTATCATCTCCACACTACATAGAAACATGTCCAACCTAGATTTGAGGCTAGACGAGCTTCTCCAAGTGTATCTGCATTAAGTTGAAACCATATCCATAAGACCATGAAGAGCAACAAAGTCTACAAACGCTTCCGATCCACAATCCTGTCTTCATCTACTACCAAGTTTGTCATCAATCTGCAATGTGACATTGAAATCACCCCCCACCAACCAAGAAACCTCACAATATCTGACCATGATCTCAGACAAATCCTCCCACAACTACAAGCATGCTGCATCATTCATAAGATCCTAGACTGCATCAATTCTGGCCACCATATAGATCTGAAGGTGGTATAGTATGATTCCCACCTTAGTCAACAACTACCACCTCGTAAGTCATGGTAGATCCACCAATTGTTTGGGGACAAAGCATACCACCAGAATTCATATTCCAACTATTGAGTACTTTTTCCCATGCTTTATTTTGGGGAGAAGGTTTACCCATGCTGATTTCAAAAACAAAAAGGAGATAAATTTGTTCAACACTTTGGAATATCATCTAGACCTCGTCATCAAGTGACCATTGGCTAAATTAATATTTCCTCTTCAAGGTGACATCATTAATTTCACATCAACATTCACATGTTGTTCCACTACTTTAAACATGATTGTACCACTACTTTTGAGGGTAAAACCACTGAAGTATGTGCACCCTAAAGTCTTCTCCACCAGACCTTAAATAACATGACAAACTCAAAACAGACTAACAAACGGTGAGTTTCCCTACATGGGGGAGTGATTGAACCAAGCCAATTTGCAATTTAATCAGTTTACACAAAATTTAAGGGCTGAATTCTAATTTCTCATAGTATATTTTTATCTAAAAGTTTTTCATTTTTACCTAAGGGTTTTCTAGTGATTTTTTTTTTGAGAGAAGAAGATTACCTGAGCATGGTAATTATCCTGTAAATATATTAAATTAAAAAAGAAATGCACTTACAAGTTTTGAAGTAAAAAGTCAAAAAAATAACAAGCCTCCCTCACTATATTCTCCACCCAACATCTCTCATTATTGAAAACTTTACCATTCCTCTACAACCAAATAGCCTAAAGAAAAGTAAATACTTTGCACCAGCCAACCATGTCCAGATGTAGATGATCCCAGAACGTCTCCCAGAATGAATCAAAGTCGACATAGTTGGCCGTATGTACCACACAATGATCCCAAACCTCTCTAGAGAAACCACATTTGAAGAACAAATGATGAATGTCCTCTTCTGACTGTCCACACCATGGACAAGTGATATCATTAGATGCACACCATTTAATCCAATATACTTTGGTTGCCAATCTCTTTCTCCTAAAAAACAAGAACATGACTTTGAGAGGAATCTTGCAACTCCATAGCAGCTTGGAATCCTTGTCCATAAGCGTTTGCTGGCCACCATTAGAAATCAGGAGATTGTATGCATGCTTGACAGTGAATCGGCCAAG
Organism: Thalassia testudinum; assembly: GCA_037157565.1. Taxonomy (NCBI): domain Eukaryota; kingdom Viridiplantae; phylum Streptophyta; class Magnoliopsida; order Alismatales; family Hydrocharitaceae; genus Thalassia; species Thalassia testudinum. The sequence continues at coordinate 83,980,066 of JAZHRO010000024.1, forward strand.
TTTCTATTGCATCATATCAGGTCCAACAGTAAGAGAAAACTCCCCCAATGCGGACAGCAGCTGCTGAAATTCAGTAAATGTGGCTTTAGAAAGTTCATCCAAAAGCCTAATGTCCCAAACACTATGCTCTCTATCTCACATCTCGACCACAAGTGATTCCTTATGCTAAATATGCTAGAATAATCTCTAATATAGTTCTGAAAATCTGCCACTTTCAGACCAATCATCGCGCCAGAATTTGAAAGAAAGACCATCCCCAAGTGTCGGACCAAAATGGCCAGCAAACTCAACCATCAACGGAGGAAGAACCATTGCTTGCTGCAGCCCTTTGGATAAGATCCATGTCTCCTCCATAAGAATCTTTCAAAGTGGAAGTGAGCATGTCCTGACCATTAGAAAACACCACCAACCACTTCAACAAAAGAGCCTTGTTAAAGTAATCTAACCTGCCCACACCAAGGCCTCCTTCTTTCTTAGGCTTGCAAATATCCCCCCAAGAAACCAATTGTGCAAATCTCCCTTCCCAATCTGCCCCCTTCCAAAAAAATATTTTCCTTATCAACTCAATGTTCCTTAATATCTTTTTTGTTGGTGCAAACACCAACATGAAAAAAATCAAGATAGATGACAAAACTAATTTAAGAAGAACCAAGCATCCTCCTCTAGGCAAAAGTCTACCACTCCAAGAGGACAAGTTCATAGATAATCTTTCAATAAGAGGCCTCCAATAAGAAGAGTTCAATTTTTTCCCCTTTGGCAGCAAACCAAGGTATTTAATCGAAAGTCTAACCACCGGTGTTTGAAGGATACCTACCAACTCATTCTCCTCTCTATTGTCCATGCCCAACGGAACCAACATGGACTTACTCTAATTAATTTTAAGGCCTGATATTTCAGCAAAGATTTTCACCAATGAGGAGACATGAGACGTTTCTCTTCCACCCCCTTCAATGAAGAAAGTCGTGTCATCAGCATATGCAAAATTGGTGTAATAATCATGCCATCATTCTTAGTACTGTATCCTCTAAATAAGCCAACATCACAAGCTCAAAAGGCCATGTTTGCAAGCATGTCCATCGCAATGTTGAACATCGGTGCTAATGGACAACCTTGTCGAACTTTCCTCTGTGGTTGGGTCCAAGGCCCATTCGCCCTTCCATTCACCAACACTTAAAAAGAAGATGTAGGCACACATCTCTTCATCAACATTATCCAACAAACTAGAAAACCCCTCCTCTTCAGAACATCTCACAAAAACTTCTAAGAAACGAAATCATAGGCCTTAGAAAAGTCTACCTTCCACATAAAGGCCTTAGACTTTTGCCTATTCCAAGAAGCTAAGAATTCTTCTACTAACACATAGGAATCCTATAAGGATCTTTCACAAAGGCGGACTGGGCAGGTGAGATGATGTTAGGAAAAACATGGCACAATCGGTTGGCAAGAATCTTTGCCACAAGAAGGTATATGGAGTTAGAAAGTGAAATGGGTCTAAAATCTCCCATCTCCTCAAGCACATGTTTCTTTGGTAGGAGGAACAAATAAAATTTATTAATCATTTCAATACTTGCATTACCTTCAAAAAAACTCCCTGATGATGGCCATCACGTCCAGGCCAACCACCTCCCAAAATGCCTCATAGAAAACGATTTGTAAACCATTCGAACAAGGGGAACCTTCAGCCTTTATGCCATTCAACGCAACCAAGACCTCATCCTCCACATCCTTTGCAAAATTGAGCTTCACCACATCACTAATTTGAACCAGATACAAATTAGCTAGACGCCAATCACCACAAGGTTGTCACTTTGTAAACTCCTGAAAATACTCTTTGAAAGCATCACAAATCTGATCTCTTTTCTTGAGGAGAATGTTTATGCACGAAATCGTCGATGTTAAGATATGTATGTGTCGTAGTATAGTCAACAAAAATGCGACAAACACTTAAATTTATAAAGCTCGAAAACAATGTGAGTCCGAGGTCGTTCGCAGGGAGCAAAAATGGAATTTACGCACTAATCACATTCAGAAATAATGAGCACAATCAATTACATATAATAAAGATATGCAATAAATAATATACGTAGAAATATATTCAATAATATCTTAAGAAACCACTATGATAAAAAATAAAGAGAGAATCAAAATAATAGTGATTTAAATCACCACTTAATTCCCTAATTAAGCATGCATCTCATGTATTCAATTTAACTCAAATATCGCTACAATGATATCAACCACTTAACCCTCAATTCCACATCAGATCAGATACCAAATATGTCCACAGTATCATAGTTTCAAGCCAAAGCCAAGCACAGAGCCAATTATCCTCACAGCACAAGGCAAAGAGCCTCAGCAAGACGCACAAGAGCGCTTAAGCACAACACAAACCCATTTCTGAAGCTAAGTGTTAACTTTTCTTCAACATGCACCCCGAGGCAGTAGAGCCTGAGGCAAAACCCTCCCCACAGATTCTCCTCTTCTTCTCTCAAAACCAGATAATCGGGTCATTAGGCGAGCTATAAAGCTCATGACCAAGCTCCAAATGAAGAAAAAGGTTGATTGTGCCTTAGTTTGGGATCAAGAATTCCCACGAATTTTCGTAGGTTCGCACGGTCTCTTTACTATGAATTAGAGTCCAAGATCACATTCATGTGATTCCCTACAGTGTGAACATCAATCTCACCAAATTTGATGGGATTTGATGATTTGATTAGGTTTTGAGGCGGTCAAAGTCGGAGCTTAGGTCAGTTGACCTCCAATGGCGGCAAGGCCTACCCGTGAAGATGAGAAAGGAGCCTTTCTGCAAAGATTTCGAAAGTTAGGAGCTTGATTGAGAGGAGCAGAGATTTAATGGACTGAAATGCAAACTAGGTCAAGATGGACTCTGATTAGACTCAAATTTTGGTACAAACCTAATTTGGACACAATGAATCTAATGGTGAAGTCGGATTTGAGTTTTGACTACATTTAACTGGGCAATTTACACAAAAGTCCAAATTAGGGTAAAATTCCATCTGCAACTCTGTTCAATGTCAAAATATGTTCAAATGATCAAACTAAGGGTATCAAACCTCTCAGAATATTTTTCTATGATTTTTAGAAGATTTAGATGAATTTTATCCTGACCAGAATCTCTTTAATTTAAGCGGATCTGAAATTAAGGTTTTATGTTCTGATTCGGTTCTCGAAATACGTGAAACTCTATTTCTGTCTGTGTGGACCTACTCTTTAGACTTTAATGCTAATTAGATCTTCAATTAACCCCTAACAAACCCCATTGTTACTCTGCTTTCAAGATGTAATGTTAAAATTGCAGAATTAACCATATTTTAATGTTTTCTTCTTAAAATGGATCTGAATGGAATTATGGCTCTTAGGCGATTATGTAGGAGCATTTATCACTTGATTTTCACTCATTTAAGCTAATTATGGCTAATGATGGTGTTACCATCAGACAATATCACCCACCTTCAAATTATTAATCATATTTCTCCTTCTAGCATTAGTTGTTAAGTGAAAGAACCTAGTATTAGCATCTCCTCTAAGCCAAAGTTGTCTGGATTTCTACCTCCAATCCATCTCTAACTTATGGTTCTCTTTAGACACAACAGATTGAAATTTCTGTCTCTCCTGGCGTTCCTCCTCAGTAAGTGTACAAACCTCCTTCCTATCAAGATCTTTAACACCTTAAAGCGCAATCCTCCTCTCATCCCTATTTGCTCTGAGAGCATGTTTAAACTCCATCATTGCCATCCTCGTAGCTACAATTCTGGCGACTAATGTGCGGGTTGCCGATGTAGAAGCCGGGGTTGCAAGCTATTTATCTCTAACCAAATCTCTGAAACCAGGTTCCCTAAGCCAAGATTTATGAAACTTAAAAGAAGAAATGTACCTTCCTCATTGCTCCTCCCTAATAAAGGTGTATGATCAAAAAATGGCCTATCACAAGCAACCACGTCCACCACCTAGAACGATTCAACCATGGATATATTACACAGAAACCTATCAATACAAGACAGCGCCCGAACCATTCCTCCAAGTGAAGCGCGAGCCTGACGTTGGTAGATCAGCCAATTCTAATTCCTGCACCACCTGCTGAAACTGAGTCATAGCCACATTAAATCTACCATCAGGTCTGTCCTCTACATATAGCGTTGCATTAAAATCTTCACAGATTAACCAAGGCATCCCCTCAACAAAAGTCGTGACCTGCTGCACCTCCCAGAAAAGCATCCTTGACCAATCCTCACAAGAGCCATATACATTTGAGATGGCAAAAGATGCACCATCACATTTTCTATTGAAAATCCCCACCATCACTCTTGTAGCCATGTTTGAGACAACCAATCCGAACACATCTTCATGCCATAACATCAGTAATCCTCCCGATCTCCATAAAATGTGGGTAAATATCTCCACATAGGAGTCAGATGCTCCAAATGTGATTCCTGAAGGTATGTCACCTCCACCTTCCAATCCGCCAAATATCTCCTCAAAAAAGACCTCCCATTCTCATCCCGGAGTTCCCGAACATTCAATGAAAGGACCTTAACCATGGATCACAAGTTTGGAACTCCCCTTGTGAACTCGTCTAGCCCCCACTGTACTAGCAACCCAATTATCAACCTCTAGCGTCGATTCACCACCACCAGTCTTCTTTCCTACTTTCTTCCTCTTATAATAAGCACTCAACATCTTGCACCTATGAGGGATAGTACTCAAGTGCCCAGAAGATAAACTACTTGATGGCTTCCTTGACAACGTCTTAGTCTTCACTGCAAATTTTGTAGATGTGTTCCTGTTATTGACATCAGAAGCCACATCCTCCATGGACTGATCTCCTTTCCACAAAAGACTTAAGTCACGCAGCATGTATGTCTCAACCGACCTATCGAAAATAGAGCCAAAAGCCACCAGTAGCGGTTCTTCCTGCATCACATTAGACACCACAACAAGTCCCGGAAACACAAGAGAACTCATATTGACCGAATCACAAAGTGCACGAGTCAAGCAAGCAAACTCACCATGACCGGACCCGAAGTTGGGTCTGGTATCCACCTGATGGGAGGTGGGCTTGTGCACACCATTAAACATATCCGCACCACCAAATTTGTCGTCGACAAGAGACGTAGCACCGTCGAAGAGTCTATCACCCTTCTGCACGTGATTTGAAGTGGGAAACATGCATACCTCAAGCGCTCCATTGAAGATGGAGACAAAAGCCACCGGCAACAAATCTTCCTACACCAAATTAGCAACCACAGCAAGCCCCGAGCACGTAGCAGAACAGGAAAATACCAGTTCACAATGAGCACAAACCAAGCAAGTGGACTCACCATGACCGGACCCAGAGATGGGTCCAAAAAGAGAATACCATGTTTTCTAGTGATTTTGCCAACACAATGTTCTTATAATTAGTTGCAGGGGTTCAATTAGTTAGATAAGAAGGTTTCTTATTAAAGAAGTAGGATTAGGATCTTTTTTTCCTCATGCATCACCACCTTAAGATAAAGGGGCACAGGCAGGTTTGGCATGCAATGAAAGAATAGTAAAATTCTGAGTGCAATTTCCCCAACTATAATCCCAATCAAACACTCTTTCCTCCCCCGAAATTCCTGCACTCTACTTCCCAAACCCACTCTCCATATATTGATCCATCCACCATGACCTGTTAATTCCTTCTCAGCTCTTAGTCATTCTTACCGTGAACCCCATTATGTTCATGCACCTCCCTCCACATCCCACACTCCCACAGCAAACCAAAACACCACAGCCATCAGAACTTTATCCTCATATGTCCCTTGTATCAGCAATCTTTTTCTTTTTTTTTGAAAACCTTATATCGACAATCTGTGGCACCTTGAAGTTCTGTAACAGAGACCACCTATAGTTCTTGCTGCAAAGCAATTTGGCCGATGCCTCTTGCATATAAAGCATGACAAATGGATCCTCTCAAACCTAGCAAGTTCTACTATTGTGGATCTTGATTATGCACTTCATCAAGACTTCAGAAAAATTGAGATTCAAGGTCGATATTTATCATGAGTGTATCGAAATATTTGCCCTTATAACCTTTGCATGAGCACACATATGTCTGTGCATGCATGATTGTGCATGTGTACACACATGTGCGCGTATGCATGTGTCAAATTTTGCCCAAGCAGACACCAATTAGAAGATAACAGATGTAAGATTGCTATGTACAATTTAAAGTTATATGTGCAGAGAAGTCCTTTGCATCTCACGGATTTACTATATGATAGCTGTTGGGGCCTATGTTATTTTAGGACTAAAGTGCCTATTTGTTATTGTCTGGGGCAAATCTCGGCATGAAGATGCACAATATATTGGCATTTGGCCCTAAAAATACATTACATTTTGCATACCTAGCAGCTTGTTTGCTTTAATTGCTTTAGGAAATTTAAGCAGCAGTTCCAAATTGTGAAAATTTGCTTCTTCTTTATGGGGAATTTGTCTGAGTCTAGCTCCAGCTTAAAAATCATCGATGTGCACAAATTTATTAAGGATGTGCAACACAATAGGTAATTCTCTGAACATGTCTTAATTTCTATCTTTACTTATATTCAACTTCATAATTAGATTGAAGGAACTGCTGGAACAAGTGTTATTTCTTTTTTATTCTTTAAGGAGTGTTATTTCTTATTTTCTACTGTTTATTCTCCATTTTCTCAGTTTCATGAGACTTAGTATGAAATTTTCCCTCAATCTCTATTTAAAAGAAATTAAGGTTTCTCAATCAAATTGATCTCAATCTATCTGACATTAACTTGTTGAAGTGATATGTTGATGACTGGTTTTTGTCAAGCCAGCTTATGCTTTCAAAGAAGTGGATTATGTTGGAGCTGCTTTCTGGTTTGAGGAGATTGATAGTAAAGATGGTTGCACTTTACAGATATTGACCTACAGGTATTTACACTCAGTCCTTGGACTCCTTTGGTTAAAATGCATAAGCTTAATAGGCTGTGCTAAGAACTTGATAACACCTACGAGAATCCTGGAGAAGTTTGGGAAACTTTGTCTAGCTCATTCCCCTCCAAAAGGGGGAAGAAGAATGTCCAGCTCATGTAATTGGCAGAGCATCAAGGTCTTTTAAACTCAATGCATAGTTAGCTTTTAGTTTGCACTGTTATAGCTGTCACCTTTCGGTAATCGATGTTGCTGTCTGGAGTGAAGCACTTTGATGGAAATTAGCTGGTGGGTGCCTGAAGAATTGAAAGATTTTGTTTTTTTAGAAGGTAAACGGATGGTTATTCCAACAGGCTGAAGTTAGATGGATAGCTGATAGAAGCATTGAAGGTCATTGCTGGTTGCATAAGGAAGCTTGAAAAGGTTTAATGATGCATGATTGCATTGCTCACGTGTGTTGAACAGGGACACACCGCACGATAGCTGGTTAATTTGTATATCTTCTTGCTTTTATTGTCTTTAGATTGAAGCAAGCTTGATGATTTTCATCGATTTCATTGTGGTTCACGTACAAGAGTCCCATTAGAAAATTCTTTCAATCGATAGAATTTTTAAGGGTGGCTGACCCTTTTATTTTCATGTTTTCTTGAAAAAATAAATCATTAAAATGGTCACTCTATGGAATCCTTCAAAAACAAAAAAAGCTAAATTTAAGCCAAAAAGTTTGTGAAATCCATTTGAACATGCCAAAGCCTGATGAAAACACTGAACTACAATATCTCAATTTACTGAAACACATCTAGAGACCCTTTGGCTACTTTTATAGAAAAATGATTACCATCTTGAGACATGAGAACTGGAATACAACTACCTCTCCTCGTTCTCAACTAATTTCAACTTAGCAACCTGGCATTGGTCTGTGAAATTTTATCTAACTACTACACAATTAGTGATCACTTTTCAACTTGCAGACTTGCAGTAAAAATCTTAAGCATCATAAACCAAATCTCTACATACTTCGCAGCTACAAAATAAAAAGCAGTTGAAATAGTTAATATTTTCCTTAACAGAAAGTATTTTATGGGCCAGAATAATTCTGAGAAGCAATATCTAGATAGAAGTTCCATCCAGCACCTTGCAAGTGCATTTGGCAATGAACTCATCAAGGTCCTTCTGTGGCAAACGTGAAAGCAATCAACTCTGAGTAGGTGTTCACTTGCTCATCATCTTTTCTGATAAATCACAATCTCCTATTCTCTAGATTCTCCAGCCACATGATAACAAAGCAAGGCTTAAGTTATAACAATTCAAGCCATCCAAACTAGAGTCATGGTTAGATGTACCAACCCGCATCTTATCTCTGTACGGTTACATGTGCGTTACTAGTAATATTGAAAAGCAAATTTTTCCTTGACCTGTTATGTCCGAAATCAGAATGGCACGAGCCCACGCTTGGGTCAATTAAGTAAACCACCACACAACTTGTTCAGTATACATAACCATTTCTTTTCATCAACGAAGATGGATGGCTGCTGGCTTCGAGTGTTTATCATTTTCTCGCTCAAGAAAGGAAAATTTTCTCACTCAAAAAAGGAAAAAAAATGGTTGAGTGCAAGGAAGTAGACGGTCGTTTCGAAACTCAACGGTGTACTCGGGACAAATCAAAGATGTAGCATCATCATCAAAAGAAAAGAGAGAAGGAAAAAAAAAATCCACAGTCCCACGTTCGAATCCCAACAATCGACCATCGAACCATACGGGATTCCAGAGAGTAATCTACCGGATCATTCAAATGCATTACTACGTGAAAAGATCCAACTGTATAAAGATACAAACTTCCTTTCCAAAAAAATAAAGATACAAACTTTCACATAGATTAGCCGAAAAATAAAATAAAAAAGGAAACAAGGAGGGCAAAAGAGATTACTTGGGAGACGCATACTCCTGAACCCAGGCATTGCCGCAATCGCCCCCTCCCTCCCTCTCCTGCGGAACACTCAAAAGCGACGGCTTAGAGTCACAACGAATGTGTACCTCTAGTACCAAGGTAGGTGGCACCTTTATAACGTCACCTGAATCCTCCTCCTCCTCCCCCTCCTTAGAGAGGGATGCTCTGCAACACGTTACTCGATCAACCTGAGCGGCAAATGAAGAGTGTGGGAGCTGCAACCAAGATGCAGCAAATGCGACGATGGAGGAACGAACGACCGAACGAGTGGTGGGACGTTAGGGCGAGGGCGCGCGAAGAGAGAGAGAGGGGATGATCTGATGTTTCAGTTCGGCTCAGCCGAGGAGCGTCGCGAGGGCAAGGGAGGAGGAGAAGAGGCGGCGGGCCTTGTAGTATTCTGTAGAGCGCGAGCGTGCGGTTTTTTTTTTTTTTCTCTCATTTTCTTCCTTCTAAGTCAAAAGCATATTAAGCCTCCATTCGGAGGGTGGATAATGGGCGGTGGAACGAGGGAAGCGTTAAATAAAGGATCAGTATGGTTGGTGAGAAGGTAGAAGATATTTATTTAATATTAAAAAAAAAAGAGAGTAGAAGGTGAAGTGGGTATTTTTTAACTGTAAAAGTGAAAGTGAATATTATTGTGATTTAATTGAAATGATCGGGAGTAATTATGTATGAATTTATATTAAAATGATGGAAAAAATTTGAAAAAAAATCATAGATTAGGAAAAAATTTTCTTGAGTCCATTGTCAAATGGATCCTAAAAGAATAAAATTTAAAGTAAAATAATATAATTTATCTTATTTTATCAATTAATATCGACATTAAGTTAGCTCATTACATTATATCAATATCAATGTATATTAAAATATGATTACTCGAACATAATATACCTATTAAAATACATTCACTATGTCACATCAACTTATTGACACATATATTATGATATTAAAAAATCATCCATAAATGTCGCACCACCGCACCAATCATTTTTATCCCTATCACTTATCATGTCCCTTCAAATAAATACTCTTCTTAACTTATCACTCTCTTATTCTAGCTTGAAATAAAGGTTATCCTATTGCCAAACGAAATCTAATTCATCATATATTTGACTTAAAACCCAAGTTTGGACACAAACTAGCAGGTGTTCGAGATGAGCCCATCGTATGTTTTAATCTTACGATAGTCCCCCCTCCCCCGCACTCCAACAACCAGCAACTGAGTTTCCTCTTTCACCATATCCTCCTACGAATCTCCCCCATTATCCCCAAATCTCTTCCCCATGGCTCGACTCAATCCCATCTCCTTTACAACCAACAACTACCTCATCAAACACAACATCATCTTCTCCAACTAGCTTAAGATCTAGGTGGCAAAGATCTTTCTTTGTCTTTAGCTACACCTCCATCGGCTTCACCCCATACAAGCCCCATTGGAGGAACCCTGTCGCATGGTGGCCATAGAGATCCCATCAGTCCCTCGCGCTCTCCCACGTGAGGATGGGGGAGGTTGGGCTTTTTGTAGAGGAGTTGGCGACTACTAGTTGTTGTGGAGAGTTTACAAGGGCGAAGATGAGGAAACAAAGCAAGATCTCCCCATGGCCTGTAAGCTGATCACTTTATCGAGAACTTCGAGGAGACGTGTTCTAAGGGTTTGGATTTAATAGCCTTTTTCAAACCGACCTAAGCCCTTACTAGCTTTGTATTTATGGGTATATATGCACCTTAGAATTGGTTACCTAGAAAGATTTTAACAATATTTTGTTGGTGAGGGGCACTTGGAGTGAGAATTTTATTGGGGGACTCTTTATTAATTAGGCTCATTAGGTGGAAGTGTGTACTTAACAATTTTCCACCCCTTATGATTGAGGGATTGGCTTGTAGAGGAAGCCAAACTTGCCCTCTTGAGGCTAAGGGCAATCACCTCCCATTACCACCACTGGCTACTCCTCTCTCCCTCCACCTATGCTCATCAGCTCTCCCCTTTCCCCTCACCAGCCACACTTGCCCAAGATGGCCTCGTGGCAGCGGCTGCTATGATTGAAGAAAATGTTGTGGTTATTGGCGTGGAAGGAAGGAAGAGGAAGTTGGATGAAGATCCACCCACCTCCTTGATCATCGTCAAGAATGCTTTATCCTCCCCCTACCCTCTCAACGGCCAGTCGCAACAACCGCCACTCGTGATTGCCGCCACCACATCCAACTCATGAGTCCATGCAGGCAGTAGCCTTGTGATTGTTGTTGCTGCTTGTTGCGGCTGCTACTGCTGTTGTTTGTTGCCACTGTTGCGGCAGCTATTGTTATCATGCCGAGATCAAGGATCGACGGAGAGTCGCCTCATCAAGGCCACAATGGCCCTTAGTACGTCCCCTTTGATTCCGCAGCAATCATAGGACTTAATCAACAAAAATTATGTTAGAACCTAGCCTAACTTATAAATAATGCATTCATAAACTACATAGCAGGCATTGTAATCTTTTATTAAATTGTACATAAAATAATGCTATATTTTTTTGAAAAAGTAGAGTAATGATATTTTACTGTGCTATTTGATATTGATTCTTATTTGCAGGTAATAAGGAACTCAAAAGTGTTCTTGAGCTGAATAAAGTTGGATAGGAGCAGAAGTAGTTGAGTTAGAGCTAAAGCTTGGGAATAATGACCAAATAAAGGAAGACTGAAGAGAGAGAGAGAGGGAGATAAGATAACTTGCATGAAATAACTGTAGAAGAAGAAGAACCCTAGATATCCCTATTCCTACCCATAGAACCATAGGATAACCCTATGCCATCACCTAACCTGAACCACCCTCCATATTAGGTTAACTAAGCCCTGGAGCCTAAAACATGGATAACACTATCCATGTGCCTTTCCTCCCTATCCATATTCCTATTCCACTATCCATGTCCCTAACCCACCTATCCCCAATCCAATCCTTACTCTAGAATCCTATGTAGGTTCATAACACCCTCAATTGACTCAACCTGAGTCAATTTGATTAGCCACCAATCAATTGGGTCCACTTGGACCTGATTGGACTAACCTAAGACTGATTAGGCTCACTTGAGCCTAATTAGACTCAACCTAAACCCAATTGGCCAACCTACACCTAATTGGGTGCACCACCATCTAATTGGGTGCACCTAGTTCCAATTAGGTTCACATAAAACCCAATTGGATCCACTCAACCCACCTATGTCTCAATTAGACTCATCGAGTCTAACTAGACTCAACCCTACCTTAATTAGGTTCACCCACACCCAATTAACTCACACACACTCAATTAGACTCAACCCAAACCACTTAGGCTAACCCAACCCAATTAATACCTAAACCTACAACCTACACCTACAAAATTCAAACACACACACATACCACCTCCCACCAAGTCCATGCCAACTCAACCTCAAGCCACTAAAAGTGGTGACTCCATAACACCCAAGCCATCAAAGGTGGCAACACACAACACCCTCTCACCTAATAAAAACCCCACCTATTGGTCGCCACCTCCAATCGTCTTCTTCATCCTCCTTCCACCTCCATTAGCTCCATCTTCAAGACCTTCTTCCTACCACCTAAGGCCATCCACCACCTCCCTAGGTGGCCGGCCACCTCCCTCCTCCATTCATTTATCCAAGGCCACCAACGACCTCCTTATGGGAGCACCATTGGTGCCCTCCTCCCTGATTTCCTTTAGGCTTATTCTTCTTCTTAATTTTCTGCATTATATTTTCATTGCAAGTTGTTTTATTATTTTTTCTTTCTTTCTCTTAGCATACCTAGGCTTCTCCCTAGGTCATGTGCGTGCCATCTCCTCCCTTGTGGCGTGTAGGTGGTCATTACGACCAGGCTTGGCCACCACCATCCTCCAGTGCTAAAGGCTCTTGCGAGCAAATCATGGTGAGGTGGATTTCTGCCAGCTTAGTTTACGTTTTTGTTATAGTTAATTTACTGTCATCTAAGTTTTCCTCTATTGTTGCTTAATTGAATATTCATGTCAATTTGATCGTTATTGCAATAGAAGTTATCATTTTTTATTGTGCGCTTGTGCTAAGGAAATTCGTTATCATAGTTTCATGGCGCAATCACCATCACCCACAACCACATGGCCACCCTACCCACAAGGTAGGTTGGCCGTCCACCTTAGCACCACCACCACCATGTTCACACCCATCGTCACCACCTTAGATTAGGGTTTAGTTGTATTCATTTTTTGAAAATCCAAAAACAAATCGCAAAAGGAATGACAATCACAAGTTGTACTTCATTCCAAGTTGAAAATCAATTTGAACGCATTCCAGCTTTCCAGAGTTTGAACGGGACTCACCTTTGAGTTTCATTACATTTATTTTTATTTAGGTTAATTTGCGTACTATACTACGACACTAAAATCGATTAAAATCTGATTTCTAAAACCTAACACCCTTCCTCTCTTTATTTAAATATCTAGACCTAAGTATTTTTTATATTAGGGATTTGAGGATTTATGATTGTGTTAGGGACTATTTTATGGGAAAATATAATACCAATGGGCATTATGTGTTGTTGATTGTGAGGTAATCTGGAAGGGCAACCTTGCACCAAGGAAGACAAGGTGCTCGTGGTTAGGTAGGGACTCTTCTCCTCTTGTGCATTATTCTTTTAAAATTCTAGAACAATAGGAGAGGAGGAGATTTGAAATGAGAATTGGGAATTTTTTTCCACGAGGAATGGGGGTTCAAGTGTGTTGCGTCCATGTGGCAAAATCATGAGTGTGGACTGATGAGAGCTTCATCATAAACCCTAACTGGTACAATTTAATCTAAATAAGTGTGAAGAAGCTCCTACAAAACCGTAAGAGAGGCTTAACTCAGAGAATTCTGAGTTAAAGAATAAGACAAATCATAAGAGGTAAAACTGTAATTTCACCATTGCAGTGCGCAAACAGGGTAATTAAGGGTCTAAACGAAGGTCAAATGAGCTTAATAAGGAGGGAAGTGGGAGGATTTGATCTGAAAAGAGTTATAGCAACTTCTAGGAATTAAATGACATTCTATAACCCTAAAACAAACCTACTCTAATTCACAAGGTTCAAGGTAGGATAAAAATTAACTAAACCCTCTAAAATTCATGGAAAAATATTCCCTAGGGTTTAGAACCTTCAATTTGTCCTTGCAACCTATTTTGACCTAAAATGAGAACCATGCCCAATTTATGACTTAATTTGGGTTTTTACGCAAATTGATCGATCAAACATGGTCCAACCCAAAATCAAATTTCACCATTAAAATCCTTAGGTTCAAATTAGGCTGGTATAAAAATTTAGGCTTAAGAAAAGATCATCTTGACCGACTTTACAAATTGGTCCTCTTAAATTACTTTTTGACCCTTATCTTTTGAAATCCTTGCAAATGACCCCCTATCTTTCTCGTTGTTCTTTGTAGAATGGTCCTCCCTACCATTTCTGAGCAGCGCCATACCTCCGGCGACCTTGTGCGGAGGTTGGCACCACGCAGGGCATGGCGGCCTTTCTTAGGAACGAGCAGGAGGTTCCCTGCATCGTCCTCTGTCGCAGGGACCCTCCCCTGACCTCTGCAACCGGCCATGCCTCTTGTACGAACGCACGAAAGACATGGGTCTCCTTCTCCGGCCATCTCCAGCGTGCGCTGCACGTCTTTCCCTCGGGCCACTCTCCTCGCCAGCGCCTTTATAAGGAGCGGCAGGGGCGTCCAACCAAGGCAAGCTAGTTTTGGCTGAGAAAAACCCTTGATTTCGTCTCTCCCCTTTCTGGTCAGACAGCCCAAGCTTCCGGCGATCTTTCCTCCTCCTCATCGCTCTGCTGCCATACCTGCAGTAGAGCCCACTCTGCCCCGTCTTCCCACGCCAGGCCGCACCAGTTGGCATCTCCGGATCCCCTCCTCGTCGCCGTTACTCCTCCTCTAGGCACCTTCGTCCCCAGCTCTGGCAGGCATGAGCCGGACGTCTTCCTCTCCCTCTTCGTTGACTAAGTAGGTAGGAACCTTCCCCTTTCGCTCCTCTCACTTTTCCCTTTCAATTAGCATTTCAGACCCCTTGACTACCACTACCACCCTCATCTGCTTCACCTCCGGTCGCCATCTCCGGCGAGGTCGCTCCACCTCCACAGACCAATGCACCCCTCGCCGACAAGCCCAGAAGCTCCCCCTCACTCCACTCAAGCATTTCCCCCACTCCATTCACCGCCCTTCACCTCCCAACCACCCCCTGAACACACCCACTTCCGCACACATAGTCTGCCCTAGGCGCACGGCCACAGGCACTCTCGTGCCTCGCCGACCCCCGCACCGCCTTCGCCGTCCTCTGGCGAAGTTCCTTGCGTTGTCTGATGTGGCCATGAGGCTGTCTTCGTGATTTCAGGTCTCCGCCTTCTCGCCGCCATTAACAGTAGGTTGGAGCTGCTTCGCGAACCAGCTCCAGACTTCTTCAGCCCCAGGCATAGGTTCCAGGCGACGCGGAAAGACGTCACGTTCACGCCCAGGTTCGCAATCGGGGACGGGGGCCTCTGTCGCTGCCCCAATTAGCAGAGCTTCCTCCTGCGGGTGCCTGAAATCGGAGGTGGGACTAAAGTCCCACCTCGTAAGTGTGTGGCCTCACGCCCACACTTAAATTGTTTTTGTGCTATCGGCTTATTGCCTCCGAAAGCACACAGGGTGAGGTCCCTCACCTATTCACTTGCCTCGTTCGCGGCACTGCCCACGCGGACCTGGTGACCCGACTCGACTATCCTGCTTGTGCACTCCTCGTGCACCACCCACGTCGGTGCGCCTAGACCCTGGCGTGCAACCCGACCCGATTACCCGGCTCTGGGAGAGCTTTCCAAAGAGAGATCCAGAGAGAGAGACGCGGGGAAGGGGTAGGGGTAGGTTTTGCACTGATCTGTGTATGTGTGCGCAGGATAGAAGGAAGAAGCAGGCGAAGAAGAAGAAAGGAAGGAAAGGAGCCGAAGGAAGAAAAGAGGAGCCGCACTGTAGCAAGCGAACAGTTAAGTCGTTTGAGCATCGAGTCAGACGTCGGAGGGTCAGCAGCCAGAGCAAAGAAAAACTGCAGCTGCTGAAGAAGAAGAAAGAAGACGCAGAGAAGAAAAAGAAGACAGGAGAGAAAGAAAGAAAGAAGAGGAACAGCCAGAGCAGAAGAAAAGAAGAAGAAGAAGAAGAAGAAGAAGAAAAGAAAGAAGAAAACCAGAGATGAAGAAAGGAGGAAGACTTAGCAGCTGAAGGAAATCAGAGAGAAGGCAGAAGCCTCTGCAGCTGCAAGAAACGAAGAAGAGAAGAAAATCAGAGAGGAAGAAAGGAGAAAGAGAAAGAGGAACCACAGAAGCAGAGAAGAAGAAAGAAAAAGAAAGAAGAGAAAGCAAAGAAGAAGACAGAAAGAGAAGAAGAAAAAGCCAATTCTTTCTCTCTCTCTCTTAATTTTTGTAAAACCTTATATTGAGAATTTATAGGCTTCTAGAATTATAGTTGCTCCCTGAGTTCAACCTCGGGAAACTTGTCATTCCGAGTAATAAATTGTATTAAACTGGTAACTGTTCTTGTCATATACCACAACAACTGTAATTACCATAGCGACAAAGGACCGCACCATGGGCGACTTGTCCTTACGCCTTGGAGCTTCAATTTCGAGATGAGTTCTCGTTAATAAATTTGGGCCAAGAATGACTCTAAAAGTTAATTAATGTACGAGAATGAACCCATTGTTGTCAGGGTTGAAAATAAAAGTCTCAAATAGGTTGGTGTTGAGAGATGGAATATGGGAAGAAATGGTGCTGAACCATAGTTTGATGCACGTTTGGTAGGGGTAAAATGGAGCTCCAAGGGTGGTTAGATGGCAGATTATTAATGACCAAAGCATGCTTAATATTGGGATTGAGCACAAAAGGAGACGAGACAAATACCTAGTGAAATAGGGCAATCCTACTACAAAATATACATATTATATATTGGTACAGTGTCACCCTACCAGGGTTTTACTGCAACTATTGTATGTTGGTTTCCATGAGATTTTGGTGCATTGTTCAAGTGCTCCTTATAAGGGTTACTTAGGCATAGATATTCTAATATTGTAGGTTGAAAATAAGATTATGAAGATTGTTTAAAAATCACCTACGTCTCCCTTTTTATGGCTTAAAGGAAGTAACTAAAGGGCTTAATGAATGGGGTTCATGTCACGAGGGTTTTGAGGGAACCTTGGGTGATCTAAGAATGCTCCTAGGTCCAAGGACCTTATGGTAGTTAGATCCATAAGGTAGTAAGTAAAGGGTTAAGTCACCCTTAAGAGGTGATGTATGCTACGTGAGCTAGAATCAGGGAATGCCTAGTACTAATACTAAGTGTTAATACAGGAGTTAGCTATCAATCTAAATCAGGTTGGCAGCTAGGCTGGGGATTTTGGGGTGCCTAAGATTGGTACTGAGAGTCGATATTGTTCGGGCAAAATCGTCGTTGTGTGCAAGTGTGTGTGTAGGTCTGACGATGACAAGAATGAGGGCGGAAGGTGGGTGTATTGGCGGGCGAAGTAGAGGGCGCTAAACCCTAAATATCCTGAGGGCTTTTGGAGGGCGAGTCGTGGCGAAGCTAATGGAGGTGGCGCGAGGAAGTTTGGTGGTCTGTGGTGTTGGTTAGGGCTCACTGGAGCCCTTGCCGGAGGCGAGGATGATGAAGGTTGTGAGGTGATGTTTTGGGTGAAACCAAAAATCCAAGGGGTTGGAGAGAGTCAGAAAGGGAAGAGGGAGAGATAAAGGGACTCAGCAAGAGAGATGGCGGGCAAAGGGCTCCGATTGTGATGGACCAGAGCCGAAGAAGGTGTTGACGGCGATACGGCGGCGATGAAAGAGAGGGCGAGAGCGATCGTGCATTGGCGGGCGACAATCGCGAGGTAGAGGGGAAGTGTTATAACCCTGGCATCAAACGCCGTTTAAGACGTCTGGGAGTTGGTCCAGACATCTAGTCAGACGTCTGGAATTTAATTTTTTTCGGCATACGGGTTCGCGTCTGCGCGCGTGCGTGCGCAGACTGAACCGCTGCTCTCCTTCTTCTCTTTCCTTCCTTCATGCAGGCGCAGCCACCTTTTTCTCTCTCTCCCCCCACGGCAGCCTTCAAATACCCCCCTCTCCTTTCCCTCACCCTCACTCCACCGCCCTCTTCTTTTTCTTCTTCTTCTTCCTGTCAACGAGAGAGTGAGCGGGCGAGGGCAACAGCAGCTGCTCCTGTGAGTGCGTGGGGAGGAGGGGCTACTACGAGAGGGAGAGAGAGCTAGATCGCGAGGGTGCGAGCTCGCCGGAGCAGCCAGGGCCGGCCGGCGGGGGCACAGCGGAAGCGTGGTGTTGGGAAGGAGCTGCTACAGCTCAGGCAGTAGGTGAGCGCGGCGTGGCACGGCTGTGCGCTGCAGGCGGAGGGCGAGGAGGTCCTGATTCTGGGAAAATTTTCTAGAATCAGACATCTGGACATACGTCCATACGATGCAGGATACGTGTAGAAGAAGGTCCAGACATCTGAAAGGTACGATATTTTTTCCCACCTTTCTATTTTCGCATGTACGGCCATGCAGCCGTCCCGCCAAGGAGTTCTGCCTCATTTCGTGTTGAGGACGATCGCGGGTGCGTGCAGGTCTCATTCGGGAAGGGGCAAGGGCACACCCTCCCACACAAATCGGATGTCTGGGCACAGCACCAAACGACGAAGAGGGTCTCCAGACATCCGGAGTGACAGTCGGACGTCTGGAAACTAAGTCCAGACGGTTCAGCGGGATTCTGAACGTCTGAAGGACCGCGTAGGATCAAGGTATGACCTGAGCCATCATTTAAGATGTTTGGAAGATGTTCTAGACGTCTGATTTTGGGCAGACTTGTCATTTTTTACCCGTTTAGGGTTCGTTTGAAGTCCGTTTTCCACGTTTCAAGTTTCATTCTTCTCAGATTTAGTTCCTCTACCTGTTTACAGTATTTGTATCCTATTCTGAGTAGCTCATTGTAATTGATCCTTGTGCTAGGACCCCGTTCCGTTACTGCTCTGGGGGTTGCGGAGGCGCGCGGGCTTGCCGATCATGCCCCCAGTACTCCCTATTTTGCGAGTAGAGTGGCCCCTTTAATTATTTATCAAAAATTATGTACTTGTGAAATAATTAATAGATCCTAGGGTATTGCATGAATCCTAGGACTGAAGAACTAGATTGAATGATAGATCTTAGGATATGGCATGAATCCTAAGACTAGAAAACTAGATTGAATATATATATTGCAATCTTGGAAAAGTAGAAAGGAAAACGATAACTAGGTGTAATTGGTTAACAGCTGCTTGTTTATGAATGGATAATTACTGTTGAGAACATGGGCTATATGAAAATTAAAGCTGAAATGATGAAACCTAAATTGGTTGAGTTAAAAAAAAATGAGCATGAACCCTACGGGGAATTAGGAGTAGAACTCCTGAGAAGTGAATGGAATAGAATTGGGGAAGTGAGCTGGCCCTTGAGTACGGAGTACTAAGGAGAGCGACTGTCTCCCGGTTTAGTCCAGAGCTGAGCTAGCTGCCCCAGGGACCCGAGGTTAGGTCTGGCCACTTTGTACCGACTTTTGGCCCTCGTGTATACAGTACCGAGAGCTACTAGTGTAGGGAGATCACTAGCCACCCCACAGGCCCCGGGGTTTTGCTAGCCCTCCTACACTGACTTGTTAGGCCCACTTGGCAAACCAGGGTAGTCAGGCGAGGGTGCGTGGACTGTGGAGGGGCAAGACCCCTGTTTGGTTACTGTGGAGGGGTTGGACCCCTGTTACTGAGAGGGCTTTGCCCTATACTGGTTCCGTGCTGTGCTTTGGGGCACACCCGTTAACGAAAACGACTGACCACGTGGCAGTGTGGGGTAGCTACCCGTGCATTTATCGTGCGTGCCGTAGTCACCGTTACGTCTGTCAGTGACCTTGGGGTGGTTGACTGAGGGTAGGACCACCATGGGGGACTCTCTCGGCCAGGAGAGCACCACGTGTTACTTCTACTTTTCGGAAAAGACTGCAATCAAGATCGTTCCCACGAGGAACATTCGAGATCAAGAGAAAGATCTAAGGAATAACTCAATAACGACTAAACGGAAAATAAGGAAAGAGATTAAAAATATAACAGCTACTGTCCACCTTACTGTTTTCTTAGC
Source organism: Thalassia testudinum (assembly GCA_037157565.1). Lineage (NCBI taxonomy): Eukaryota > Viridiplantae > Streptophyta > Magnoliopsida > Alismatales > Hydrocharitaceae > Thalassia > Thalassia testudinum. Next base: position 84,000,101 of record JAZHRO010000024.1, read on the forward strand.
TTTTGGTTGCCACTCTACTCAGCGTTTCGCTGACATGTCACCTTTGTCACCTTTTCAGGAGCAGGTGTTGAGCAGCCAGAGCTGGCGGCTGCAGAGGGTGCTGGGCCTAGTAGAGCCCAGTAGTTTTACTTGTGTAGTACCTACTGCACCCTTCCTTCTGTTGTAGTAAGTATTTTCTTTTACCACTATACTCTTTTATTGTAAGCATCATGTTTATGTACCTGTTTATTTCTTTACTGTTGTGATGGTGTATACTGTAGTAGTTCTTTTCTTTACTTTTGTATTTTGTTACTGCTAGTTATATACATGGTGAATGTGGTTTATTTTACTGCTCTTTTGGTTACTTTTCATTGGATGACTGGATCTTAGGATCAGTCGAGTCAGTCCGATTCTCGTGTCTCGTAGGGATTTGGGAATCGGGTCGTAACAGGAAGATAGTGGGTCGGCCAATTTGACAGTTGGCTAGCTTGATGAAGAGGACGGAGGAGCTCTCCAGAGATGGAGGTGTCGATGGTCAGAGGAGGAGAAGATGAGGGTATTTCGGCGTGAAACTTCGCTAAGAGGCTCGGAGTCATATGAGAGGGGTCTATTTAATGACCTTAGAGAGGCATCCAAGCTTGGAAACAAGCTTCGCAAGCTCGAGAACATAGGGATGAAAAGATCCCTAACTTTTTGAGCATTCACATGAGAAATCTAGGGTGAATCAGGGTCTAATTCTTGGTCCAGAAGGTAGAGGATCTCATAAGGAATCTCCCTTTCAATTTTGGAAGGGTTTGATTGAGAATTAGCGAGAAATCATCGCTCGAATCTCAACGAAGCTGCTGCGTTCATACCAATGGCAACAGGGACCATTTTGCAATAAATGATGACAAAGTTAGGGACCTGATTGCAAATATTTGAAAAGTAGGGGCTCATTTGAGAGAAATAAAGTTTAAATGGACTAAAATGCAAACTAGGTCAATATGGACTCTGATTGGGCCCAAATTTTGGTACAAACTTAACTTAGACCCAAGGAATCTGATGGTGGGGTCAGATTTCAGTTTTGATTAACTTTGACTGGGAAATTTACACAAAAACCCTATTTAGTGCAGAATTCCGTCTGAGACTGTTTAAGGTCAAAATGGGTTCCAAAGGTCAAATAAAGGATACCAAATCTTAAGGAATATTTTTATATAAATTTTAAAAGGTTTAGATAAGTTTTATCCTAACCAGAATCTCTGTAATTTGAGTAGGTTTGAAATTAGGGTTTTGGGTGCTATATTATTCTCGAAGTGCGCAAAACCCTATTTCTATCTGCATGTGCTCATTTATTAGTCTTTAATGCTCATTTCACCTTTATTTCACCCCTAATAAACTCCTTAGTTATTCTGTGTGGGGTTACAACCCTCAGATGGTTATGTAGGAGCATTTATCATTTAAACCTGACTAAAAGTGGCCAATAAGGGCTTATGTTGGTTGATGTAAACAAGTTTATATCACATAAACTATCTATTTATGCGTGTTCTTAGGTGTAGAGTTGCATCATACATTATAAATATTGCATAACATGCATCATCTTGCATTTAAGTTTGGTTGTGTAAATTTTAGGTTAGTTTTCCCTTTTTGTGGTCAGGTAACAAGGCAACTTTTAATCGGGGCCTCTGATTAAAGATCCAACTGTACGGATCTAATCATGGCGACGATTAGAGTTCAACGACTCCAAGATCGTCTTGATCGGACATCCGTAGCGTCAAATATAATACGAGGAAGGACAGAGATCAAGGGCTAAGATGGTATCAATCTGCACTTCAAATGACAAATCCGACCATACGGATGGGTTCGGATCGATAATCGCAACCCAATGACCCGAAAATCGATCCAATCTGACATCCATGGCACCATTTACAACACAGAAGATGGACAGCCATGATGGTGCCACGTGGTGCCATCACAGCCACCCAGCACTGGTCGCAGCATCTCTTCTTCACCCGCTTAATGAATCCCAGCCGTTAGATGCCCATCTAACGGCTGAGAACACGCCAAGCGGCGCTCTCATCTTTTGAAGGTGAAGGCTTAGATGATCTCAACCATTGGATGAAGATCCAACGGCCGAGATCGGTTGAGCACAAAAGCAGTGCCGCACCTCAAACCGCTGCGTAGCGCAGTGGTTAAGGCACTGCTCCCACAAGGAGCGCGAATTCGAGCCGCCTGCGTTGTGCCTCTCCTTGCGTGGATGCGCGCGATCTCGACCGCATAATCAGCTGCGAACGGCCCTGATCAACAAATCGGGCGCACGTGCGATTGGACGCCCAAGTTCACGCCCGATCTCGCATGCGATGTAGGCGCGGGCGCGATGACTTTTAAGCCGTCCGATCTTGCAATCGGACAGCTGAGAGCACGCAGACGTGCGTGAGGCATTAGGCGCGCTGGAGAGGAGACAACGAGCACACTTGCACATCGCCTATGTTCAGGTCTTTAGTAACAGATAAATCCGTCACTAAAGAGCCTGACATTAATGTTTTGATGATAAAAGACCTAATTGCCCCTTAAATCTTCACCTATAAAAGGCCCTACGACCCCCACACTTTCTTCATCCCTTCCTCTCTTCTCTCCCCCCTTCCAAAGCTCTAATTGCTTGTCCCAATCTGGGATTCTCCATTAGAGTTAAAATTCAAATTTTTTCCACCTTCTCCCTCCTTCGTGAAGCATCCCGCGGTTGTCCTCTCACTTCATTCAGGAAGTGGATCCCACGACAACGACGTCCTACCTCGCCCCCAGTTCTTCCCGCTTTGTTCTCCTTCCTGCTTCGACCTTCGTCTTCCAGGCGTCGCCCGTTCGGCTCATCCTCCAAGCAATCGTCAAGGAAGATACTTCTCTCTCCATTCTTTTTACCTCTTTCTAGAGTAGATTTATTGCTTTCTAGCGTAGATTTCCCGCTTTCTAGTTATAATGATTAGTGTAATGAACAACATTTGATGATGAAATCCATGTTTATTTTATCTCTCTTTTGTCTTTATTTGTAATATTCTCTTTCTCTCTTCTATTTATTATTTGTTAAATAAATAGCTAGTTTTCGACCAACTAATCTATTTCGTGACAAACAAAACAAACGCGTATTTTTAATCAAACGTCCGCCTCCTTGTGTTCGACCCGGAATTCTTAGAGTTTCGGTATAAATTTATCTGTTGACGGATTTCTTCGCAAATCATACTATAACGACGAGTTTTCAAAACTCAATCCCGTTTGCGCAGCTTTTCCGCTTCAACAATGGTGTTCCCATCAGATACCGTTGCTGGCATCCTGGATCTCATGATGAAACCCTAAACCTAGCCTTGGCCACGGGGAGAAGAAATTAATCTAATTGGGGTACTCAGAGTAGAAGACCTAAATGCCACCTGTTTTAAAGATGGCTAAGTGCGTTATGTGAATTGGAACTCCTAAAGGTATGAATTAAATGCTGAATTGTAATTATCTAAACTAAAAATGAAATCAAGAATATTGGATACTAATGACTCTATTACGAGTCTAAAAAGGGAGTTTGGATCCTAAGGTTTGAAGTCAGACCCCAGGTGATCCATTAGGTCCCTAAGTTTTCATTCCTGATATAGGAACCAAAATGGATTCAAAGATGAGCAAGTCTATTTGGTGGGTTCGTAAGGTTGCACCAATGACCTATCGAGGGTTCACTATTGCAGGTTGGAGACTCGAAGAGTGGAAGCGGTTAGAGGGTTCACTATTGCAAGTTGGAGACTCGAAGAGTGGAAGCGGTTAGTGGCCACTTGCAACTAACCTTGGGATCTAGAGGATTCTCGGTCATGATGAAATGACAGAGGGCTGTCATCGAGTTTTGGTACTAGTGAGTACCAAAATCTAATTGATGTTTTATGACATGTGTGGGATGCGAGATCTGGTCGTGGCCTCAATACCGATGGCGGACTGAGAGGGCGGACCTAGGGTATAGTGTTCCATGAGGGTGTTGGTGCAATGGCATCACGATCATTTATTTTGATGATAACAAAACACTTGTTATTTAACATTTTCTTTTGAGTCGAAGATTTCAGGAGAATTGCAAATGGATACAAGTGTGAAGAGCTCGCATCCATGGCGAATTGGAGGGGCTTGACGAAGGAGGAGCTTTGTGAGGAGCGAAAGCTTGAAGAAGGAAGGAGATGAAGAATATGATAGATTTCCATTTATCTTGTTCTTTGTATTATTGTTTCTTTTATTGCTCTTTATTTTCATTCTTAGATACATGTTAAAGAGCTTCAATGTATCAACACGGTAGTCTTAAGAACAGTTGCACAACCTTAGGATACTTAGGTTTTCCGTAGAGAACTTAGAAAACCTAAATAGGCTTCCGACAGCCTAAACAGACGTTCAATCTGAAAATCAAACATCTGATCTTGGACTTTAAGACTTCTGAATGTTGAATCGGACGTCCAAACATTTAGGCTAGAGTTAGTAGCTTCTGTCTGCCTATATCAGACAACCAGCCCTTAGTTTAGACGTCTTCGTAGACGTCTGATGACTTTGCCAGACGTCTAATTAGTGGAACGTTGGCTTACAGAATATGATCATTGAGAAACGGCCCTTGAACTTCTATCAGACGTCTGGTAAGTGAACGTTAGCCCTCGATTAAGCCAAAATCACTTCTCTTAAGGGATCTAGTCGTTTGTGCCTTGGGAAATCCATTCTCGCAGTTAATTAGGTTTCTAGACGTCCAGACCTAGTGCCAGACGTCCATCCTATTATCTAACCAACTTACACTAGAACCTTGTTAGGTTTGACTCAAGTCAGTAAGGAAACCCGTCTAGGATTAGACATCTGATTTAATTTCCAGGCGTCTTAAAAGTGTCTTCCAGACGTCTGATACTTTTCCCAGATGTCTGATGATCCTGTCAGAATAATTAATGATTCTAATTACGGCCTGTTTTGCTTTGGATTTACTCCCAACAGCTATAGAAGCCTTCTTAAGCCTTCCAAAGCCTTCCTAGGCCATCTATAAATAGAGGAGAAGCCCTCCTTTGTTACACACACCAAGGAACACCAAGATACACCTTACAAGACTACTTTCCACTTATATAGTGTCACTTTGATCTTGAGAAGAAGCTCTAGCTGTCTAAGTTTTAGTTCCACACCTGAGAGCTTCATCTAGTTGTGCACTTGCTCTCACTCCGCAATTACGAGAGCAATGTAGTGCTTACGCTTGGTTCACGCATCCACGTCAAGCCGACGCACTTCCAGCAAAGGAAAGTATTCTTTACCTATAGTAGCTAGGTTTATTTTGTGGCTCTATAGGTTGTTGTAATTTTACTTTGTGATTGTGTTAGGTATTCGCTTTGCAAATTCCTGTCTCCATCAAGGGACAAAATACTCGTTGTGAAAAGGAGGGGTTTGAGGTATGCTATCCTCATGTAAGTAATGTGGTTGTATTGAGGTTCAGTCACCCTCGTTTAAGTGACTGGGTTAGTGGATTTTGATCGACTTGGTCGATCGGAAAATCCTAACTAGAGAGGATTAGGTGGTGGTTTTCACTCGATTTTGGTTTCCACCTAAAAATACTTGTGTAATTGTGTGATTGATTATTTGAGTGAGATTGTTTACATATTTCTGCACTTTCATATTATTTTTCGCAAATCTCACCCCCTCCCGTAGGAATCTACAGAGAGAACAATGGTGACTCTCGTTAAACATCTGGTCAACCTTGCTTGGGATGGGTAAGAGTTGTAACCTCAGTTAGAGAGCTAGCTGAGAGGGCACATCAGGCGTAGGTGTTCCTAGCAGGAGGCATTGGTGTGGCTCATTAAACATCTAACCTACCCCACCATAACTAAATACAAATAATCATGATTGTACCTCGAGGAATACGAGTTAAGTTGCTCTTTATAATCCCGAGTATTTATAATTTACCTATGGGAGGGGTTAAGATTTGCAGAAAGATAGATAAAAATGTGGAAATAAAAGATATTTAATCTCACAAAATGCAATCACACAGACACACAAATATTTTTAGGTGAAAACCCAAACCTGGTAAAAACCACCACCTAAGTCTCTCGACTTAGGATTTACAACCTTTTACAACCACACTACTTTATATGAGGGTAGTGTACCTCAAATCTCTCCCCTTCACGAGGAGTATTTTGTCCTTCGAAGGAGACGAAAATTTACAAAGCAAATACCTAACCAAAAATAAAGAAAACAATGCGAACCTATAGAACCACAAAGTATTAGTCTTAAACTTAACTTCTATAGGCAACGGGTACTTACTTGAGATAGAAGTGAAGTGCACAGCGGATCGGTGCTGTCAGATGAAGATTGTGTAGACAGAAGAGTAATGGCACTTCTCTAAGTGATTTCCTTCTTCTCTTGGACACAAATCGATGTGGAAGTAGTTTCTCAAGGTGTTTATAAGTGTCTAACAAAGGAAGGGTCATCTCCTATTTATAGAAGGCTTAGGAACTCTTAGGTAGCCGTTGGGAACAAACCCAAGGCAGATTAGGGTGGAATCAGGGTCATTAATTATTCTGACAGTGTTACCAGACATCTGGTAAACAAGTATAAGACGTCTAGAAATAATATTAGACGTCTAATACTAAGCGGTTTCCTTCCTGACTTGAGTCAGACCTAAATAGGGTTCTTGTGATAGTCGGTCAAACGACAGGTTGGACATCTAGCACTAGGTTCGGATGTTTGGAAACCTAAAATACTGCGAGAATGGATTTCCTGAGACACAAATGACTATATTACATATGAGAAGTGATTTTGGCTTTGATCGAGGCTAATGTTCACTTATCAGACGTCTGAGGTCGTCTATGGACGTCTGATAGAAGAGTAAAGATCATTTCTCAACGATCAGATTTCTAAGCCAACATTTCACTAATGGGACATCTGGCAATATCATCAAATGTCTTCTAATACATCTAGACTAAAGGATGGACATCTAAATCTGGCAGACAGTAAGTGGTTTCCAACCTAAGTGTTTTTGAACGTTTTATCAAACAGTCGGACATCTTAAAAGTCAAGATCAGACGTCTGAAGTCCAGATTGGACGCCTGATTAGGTTGTTTGATGCCTACTTTGGTTTTCTAAGTTCTCTAAGAGTTGTCTAAGTGTCCTAGGGTTTAGTAGGAGATCCTAGGACTTAAGGTAGGCTACTTTAAGGCTCTTTAACATGAGATCTAAGAAATAGAAAGCAAAGAACAAAAAAATAGAGTACATGAATAGAATAAACATCTATCCTATTCTTCATGTCTTCAAGCTCTCGCTCCAAGCAAAGGCTCCTTCTCTTCCGTCAAGCTCCTCCAATCCGCCATGGATGCGAGCTTGAGCTCTGTTTTTCACACTTGTAACCATTTGCATTTTCCTGAAATCTAAAACTCAATGCAAATGTTAAATAACAAGTATTTTGTTATCATCAAAATTAACAATCATAGTGCTCTTGCACCAACAAGATTTGGCTTCCTAAGAGATCCGACTCTTTTGACCGAGGTCAGCAATATTCTCAATACATCGAGAACGGGTACACCTTTTGTGAGAGATCGTCAGCTCTGCTAGCCCTTCCCCTGGCCAAGGAGAAACTATCAGGTTGGGATCTATGGGAAGGATACGTCTTAATATCCTCTAGTAGAGAGGGATGATTTCCTATAATCTGACTCTTGCAACAAGTGAGAGAATAAGTCATGTTATAATAAAGCTAAACAACCATGTGAATAAAACCTGGTAAAGGAGAAAAATGGGCTTGTAGTTAGCCCATAGTGCTAATGAAATTTAGGTAAATTATGGCAAATAAGAAAAGACCTATGGTTAGCTTATTATGTAACCTAAACACATGTATATAGAGGAAATGACTTGTGGTTGGCCTATAGGGCAGAAATCCGCACAGAACCCTTCTCTGTTTCAATTGTTATATGTGGCCTTGTCCCTATTGAGCCGCTTGGCTCATCCTTGCTTTTTTGACCCATTTTCAGGTGTTCGTTATCATGGAGTAGGTGACACATCGCGTAGGAGTCAGGCCTAGGAGGACCCGGGGTGGATAATAGAGTATTTACTTCTATCTTCTCTTAGGTAGGCTATCAATATATATCTAATGTAAATCTTTTAGTTGATGATTGGTAGCAAGTTGGATTATGTTGTTTAAAGGTTGTATATTTAAACCTTGGACTTTGTATATGTTATGTTGTAGTCAATGGACTCTTGTAGCTAAACTTGCATACGGTGTCAAGTTGTTTATTGTACAACAATATTGTAAACACATATTATGATTTTTATCTTTGGTGATGCACAATGATTTTTGGCTTTATTTTCTCGTCATCTTCTCGTGTTTTTACCATTGTTGGATGCGGGGTGCGCCTCCTTACATTTTATCACTCTTGTCCCATGGTTTGGTTATGAGGTGTACCCACCTATACATTTTGTGGTATGTATGCACAAATGCATGTTACATATACGAATTTTGGGAAAATATTGAATAAACAAGGGAAACTCTGTTGGATTTTCAATAGGTTTCAACTCTACAATTAACTTAAAAATGGATTTCCTAATACGTACCTAATTGATAGGACTACGAACTAAACCCGAGTCACCCAGTAGTGGGGACCTTGGCATGTGGACTCTTGGTGGTCCGCTCCCAATCCGTCGGGAGGATTATCAGGGAGTGACACGTGCTCGCCGAGATGACCTTCCTCATAACTTCCTACCAGTAATGAAGCTACTCGACTTCAGACACTTCAAGAAGAAGATGCTGGCGATAAGGGTGGACAACAACACCTTCTTGAGGAAGATCATGGAGGGACACTCGAAGAGTGTGAAGCTTTTGATGAAAGAGGGGCCATAGGAATAGGAGACCAAGTATTAATGACATATGGAGAACAATTATATAGTTTTGTGATAAAATTAATGGCAACGTATAGGAAATTTTCCAGGTTAAATTTGAACAAGACCTCGTACATACCACTTCCCTTTGAAATAGAGTGGCATCAAGTGATGACATTATAAATAATGTTAATATTTCATTACTATTACATACGAAAAAATTATCAACTATTTCAAGAATAATATGCGTAATAACTATGTACAACATAATTAACTCTGCTTGAAAATAATTATATATGTTAGGAAACATTTGACCAACTTAACCACCAAATTAAGAGTAAAGTTATCTTTTAGCAACTTATCCCTTCTACCAACCCTCCATTTTCTAGTAAACACCTCACTTTTTCATCCCCAAATTTTCCCCTCCCTCAACCCCCATTCCATAAATACCGACCTAGGTTTCAAATAATCACAAACAAGGTATACCCCTTGTGACAACCTAGATCCCAGCAATTGACTAAATCCGATGGAATTTGAGTCACCCAACACAATTATCAATCAATCGCAAAATCCCAATCATCCAACACATAATCATAAAATAATAATAGCTAACAAGCAATTTGTAAAGTGTTAAATAATCAATGATTAAGATACTAATCATGGATGATGAATAGATATCATAAGTACAGTTGAGTACTCCAAGAATAGCTGCTATCACTAATTATTGAGCTACACATGAGTGCGAAGTCCAATGTATTACGTTAGTAAAAACTGAGTAGACTATAAACAAAAGAACAGTATAAAGTAGAGTACAAAAGAGTGGCTACTTGTTCACATGTTAATCTATTTATTGAGTCACATTTAGTTAACCTTTCTTCACCATTTGTTAAGCTTGTGATGCCCTTGACAATTACAATTCTCAATACTTCTTAATCAACACCTTGAAAGGCACATGATCTTGATTCAATATTCTGAGAAGTATGACCAATACAAGAAAACCTTTTAGCTAGGAGGATCCCTCATATTTGCCACACAATCTAATCCATCACCTCACGATTATTGCAAGGAGAAGTGGTGGCTTCATGATGTGGTGTAACACATGCTAGTTAACCACATTGATCCACAAATAGCTATCTATTCACTCATCAGCCAAGTACAAAACCAACTATAACCCTCAAGACCTACACCCTACTATCCTGATTGGCTGTTAACCCTAGCTATGATTCGCAAGGTGGCCAACAACTCCCTAACCAGCCCAACTAATGTAAAACAAGATCAATGCTATAGCTAAACATCGGTAAGCAGCAAGGACTAATTTTCCATTTTCATATAACCTAACAAATCCGTCATTATGTTTGTTTATCAAAGAGTTCCAAGATAACTAAATTAACTGTGATCATCTATCAAATTTCACAATTAATTAACATCCTCATTGAGTCGTTATTTAGGGTTCACATATTAGGGTTCTTGTTACTCATTAAGATTTTAGTCATTTTAATGCAATTAACACTCATTTCGCAAGTGACATTCAACATGATTTCAAGTATGAGAGTTATAGATAAGGTGAACTAAAATAAGAAAGCTAAGCTTCCACATTTAGGTTATGCACAATCGATGTTTTCCATATAAATACAACATAATTTCCTCGAGACAATAAGATCCAACAATTTCTAATGATAAGAAAACTTTATTAATAGGCATATATTCATATATGAATTCAATTAATATTAGTGGAATAAAAGTGTGCCACCTTGGATTCAATGACCTGAAACACCGCTCAACCTATAGATTACCTATACCTGTACCTGTGTTTGTACTCACATATATATCGCACAATGCATCCATAAAATAAAACCAAACGAAAGCAAGAAGAGGAAGGAAACTGGAATGTAAAATTATTCACAATGCTCACATATAACATTACTAACAACATCAAATCACCACATTATATATATACAAACAACCCACACTAATTCCTGGTATTACAAGAGTTATATGGTTACATGTCGTCAAAGGACCACATCTATATAAACAAAAGGTGGCCAAGTGAGAAAAGAAGGGATTGACTAACTACTCGCTAACAATAAGAAACCCAAAATTTTCAGTTGTCCATCCATTGTCATACCACTCCCCGCTGCTCCAATAGATCCACTAAGTCCATCATGGCTCCTATGAGCTCCTCTATGTACATGCAGAGTAGCTCCTCACATCCGGTACCCATGAAGATGGCCTCCTCCTCTTGAGGCACCGGTAGTAGGATCCTAACTAACTTTAGGTGCTCCTGCAACAATTGGGTGTGCCACTGCACTGCCCTAATCCATAGTTGGCAAGGGACTTGTGCACCTGCATCTTGTCCTAAAAACGGAATGCAGCGCGAGTATAAGCCAAGTGGCTCGGTAGGGCTTTAACTAATATGATTTATCATGCTGGTGGCACCTACATACACTGTGTGTGTGTATAAAAAGTAAGATCTACCCCTGCTATGATCCCAACATCACTTGTAGATCTTCTTATGTGTTGACTCACTGGTCAACTTAGGAAATCATTATTCCTCAAGGGGATTCGAGATAGATTTTGTGTGCGCACTTCCTTATCCAAGGTTCAAGGTTTGAGCTACCTTGGCCTTCGATAACTTACTCCTCTGAACTCAGTCCAGAACCATGGCTAGTCATATTCCATACCTGGCAGGTGATCGCCAAACTCCCTTCCTTGGTGATCCCTCGTGTAGACATCACCGAACACCCCCCATTGGACAACTCATTTTCTAGGATCCTTAATAAGTGGTTGGCCACCACATTCTAGGTTCCCGTCTTGTTTTTGATTTCTAAGTCAAATTCTTGCAACAGAAAGATCCACCTAATGAGTCTGGGTTTGGCATCCTTCTTGGCTAGGAGGTGCCTCAGAGTTGAGTGCTCAGTGTATATAATGACATTTGATCCTAGCAGATAGGGTCTGGATTTCTTTAAGGCAAACACTACTACTAGTAGTTCCTTTTCTGTTGTGGTGTAAGTCCATCATGACTCGTCCAATGTTCTACTAGCGTAGTAGATTGTTGTTGACTTCGATCCACTGTCTGCCCCAAAATAATGTCGAGTGAAAAATCAAAGGCGTTGGTTATCATTTCAAATTGTTCATTCCAGTTAAGAGGTTGTAGGATGGGTGCTTGGGTAATCACCTCCTTTAACAAATCAAAGACCTTAAGACAATCTTGGTTAAAATCAAAGGTCTGTTCTTTGGCAAGAAGGTTACTTAAAGGCCTAGCCACCTTGGAGAAGTTTTTAATGAATCGACAATAGAATCCCACATGACCAAGGAATTACCCAACTTGCTTAACTGTCGTAGGCGGTGAAAGTTGGGAAATGGAGTCAACCTTAGCCTTGTCTACCTTGATTCCCCTCTCAGAGGCCACGTGTCCATGGATAATTCCCTTTTGGACCATGAAGTTGCTCTTTTCTCATTTTAGAACAAGGTTCACCCCAATACACTTTTTCATAATCTTCTCTAGATTAATCAGACATGAATCAAAAGAATCCCCGAATACTGAAAAGTCATCCATGAAAGTTACCATAAAATCCCCCACCATGTCTGAAAAGATGGCTAACATGCACCGTTGGAAGGCTGCAGGTGCATTCCACAAACTAAAGGGCATTCTATGAAACACAAAGGTTCTGTAAGGACATATAAAGGTGGTCTTTTCTTGGTCACCCAAGTGTATGGCCACCTGATTGTATCCCAAGTACCCATCCAGGAAACAAAAATATTTTTGACCTGCCAATCTCTGAAGTATTTTGTCAATAAAGGGCAGGATGAAGTGGTCATTCTTTGTTGCAGTGTTCAACTTCCTATAGTCAATACAACCTCGCCACAAGGAAGTTGTTTTAGTCAACATGGATTCACCCTTGTCATTGGTAATCACGGTCAACCTAGCTTTCTTGGGAACAACTTGAACAGGCTTGAACCATGGACTGTCAGAAATAGGGTAAATGATGCTCGCATCTAACCACTTAATAATTTCTTTCTTGACTACCTCTTGCATATTAGGGTTTAATCTTCTTTGCATTTAATGATAGGTTTAGGCTCCTTCCTCAAGGTTTATTTTGTGTGTACAATAGGAAGGGCTAATCCCCTACAAATTGGCTAAAGTCCAACCAATTGCTTTTTGCTCCTGCTTAGCTCTTGAATCAATTGGTTTTCTTAGGTCCAGATCAGGTATGCACCGATGATCACTGGGCAAGTTTGATTAGGTCCCGAGAATGCATACTTGAGGTTGTTGGGTGATGGCTTGAGCTCAAGCTAGGGTTCTCGAGGAAGAGGGTCGGTAATGGTTTAGGACTTGTTGATGTGTGGACCTAAGGAGGTTGGGTGTTGGTTGGGTCAGTGGTTAAATCACAAACCTCTTGGGTGGTTGGATGGTTGTGAAATAATGTTGTGGGTTGATCTATGACTGAGGAGTTTGTAGTGACATTAATTGACATGCATTCCTTAATATTGTTATCTTCATCATCCAAATCGTTGATCATTCCACAATCCTCAAAATTTTTTGTTGCCTTGAAAATATTCAGTTACATTCTGTGGTCTCCAAAGGCAATTTCCATGTTGCCAGACCTACAATCAATGTGAGCCTTAGCGGTCGCTATGAAGGGTTATCCTAAAATTATAGGTGTGTTTCTTAGTTCTTCTAGTACATCCATGTCAAGGACTAGAAAGTTTATCGGGAAATAAAAATTCTTTACCTTGACAATAACATCCTCAACAACTCCCCACGGTGTGGTCATAGATCTATCAGCCAGTTGTAATGTAACTGAAGTGGGTTTCAATTCACCAAAATCAAAATTTTCATACAGTGCTATAGGGATAAGATTTATTGAGGCCCCAATATCTAGGAGGGCTCCATCAAATGTTGGATCCCCAATTACACATGAAATCAATGGGGTTGCTGGGTCTTTTCTTTTTCTGGGTAGTTTACTTGGGATAATTGCACTTGCTTGCTCGGATAAGACTAGCCTTCTTGTTTTGGCCTGCCATTTTGGTATATCTATCTCTTTCAAAAATTTTGAATGCGTTGAGATATTCTTAATTGCAGTGAGTAGTGGAATTTTCACATGCACTTGTTTAAAAATCTCTAACCACTCCTTATTCTTTGGGTTTTCTTGCTCCTAGGCCTCGGGAAATGGTATTTGGGTAGAATCATGATAAATGGGTTCCTGAGCCTTTCCTCCATTTGTTTCAAGTTCATTTTCTACCCCATCTTCTAAGTCAGGCTCCTCAGGGTCCTGTGTGTAGGTAGATGTGGAAAGTGAAGGATCCCGAGTCCCTTTTCCACTCCTTAGGGTGATTGCACTAGTAGTGGCATTCTAGTTCATGTATAGCAGTGGGTTTGGTAAGATGGGTTGAGCCTATTTGGGTTTTGAAAACCAGGTGGGGTTTAGGGAGCTAGGTGAATCACTTCGGCTTGGTGCTCCCTAGTCTGGTTCATGTTCCTAGGGTTAGGGACAGGTTGAGAAGGCAACATCCCTTGTTGCCTGGATTTAGTCATCTGATCCATCCGTCTTGTGAGCTCATTTCTTAGTTGAGCCATTTCCTCCTTATGCCTTTGATTCATTTCTCTCATCTCTTTAAGCACTAATGCTGTCAATGTGAAAGGCGATAGCAAGGCGACACTACTCAAAATCACCCGAGGGGAGAGGCGACAAAAAGGCGACAGCCTGAGTGAATTGAGGCGATCGTCTTTTGTTGGCATATATATGTCTTATTAACTCAATTTAATAGCACTAAGTTTATAAAAACATGTCTAATAACAATGTTGGAGACTTTAAGTAGAAGAAAATGATAACAATTGTATTGCCAAAAACTATTTCACATAATTTCAAATGGTAAAAAAAGAAAAGCTTCTACACAATTAAGGTAGAAAAACATAAAAACCAAAATTGTCATTGAAGTGAACAATTGTCAATTCTCAAATAATAAAACACATCAGTAATCAAAATCATCTTCAAGATTCAATTCGTCATCGTCATCATCAACGTCACCAACAACTTCTTCAATCTCCTCTTCCTCTTCTTCCTCATCACTGTCCACATACTCTTCCTCTTCTTCAATAACTATTGGAGCTTTCCCTTTTCCCTTAGCCTTCTTAGGACCATTACACACACACACACACAATGTTATAACGTAGCATACATATATAATATAACAACATACTTATGTTATATACATACTTATATATACTAAGGAGGCATACATGTATATAACATACATATACATCCAATGTAACATACATATATATAACAACATACTTATGTATATACTTATGGATATACTTATACATTACTTATGTCTTACTTATACATACATATATTATATATAATATTACATACATATGTATTTCTTATGTTATATATATTTATATAACATATATATATATATATATACATAGTTTATTGTTTATCGTTTAACATATATATATATATATATATGTTAACATATAACATATATAACATACATACAACATAAATGAAAAGAGTTCGGAGAATAAATGAAGCCGAAAGCCCTGACATGAAGAAGCAGCGGTGGTGTGGTCGAACTTGAAGAAGCTCGAGCTAAGGAGATACCTGGGCGATTAAGGTCGAGGAGGCATCACAGATGGTAACCGGTGATGCTCGAGCGGAGATGGTGGTCGACGAAGCTTAGCTACTCAAGCTACTCCACCGCGGAGGCGTTAATGGCGTGAGGGGTGAGGGTTGCCATGGAGATGAGAAAGCTCTCCACAGAGGCATCTAGGATTCGGGCGATGAGGCGGTGAGGCGAGGAGGCGTCACCCGAGGTGAGGAAGCGTGTCGCCTGTTCGAAGGGCCTTGCCTGGGTCCTCCTCGAGGCGATGACCTCCTGATTCCCCTCGCCTCATCGCCTGAGGTGACCACCTCAACAGCACTGTTAAGCACTAGGCTCAATTCTGTTTGATTCTGTTGTGTAGGCGCAAAATAGTTTTGGTTTTGGTTCTGGGTCGACCTACTGGTTTAACTATTGGAGGAAGGGTTTTTGTAGGTCTACTTGGTTTGATTCGCTCCTTGAGTTTGTCTTTGATTCAACCAGAAAAAATTAAGGTGATTTCACCACTCAGGATTGTAGGTGTTGGAAAATGGGTTATGTCTAACATGCCCTTGGATGGCATTAGTGTCCTCATTGGTGGAGGACAAGGGTGAAAGGTTGATAAAATCAGAAAATGAAGGAGTGAAGGTCCCTCCTTGGAACCCAAATTGAGTTTGGTTAAGAAGAGTGGGCTCGAGGGTTGGGCTAGAGTAAAATTATTCACATCATGTACAACTTCTCTCCCTTGGGCAGGTGAGACAAATGTGGTCCCCTAGTTCATTACATTAGAATAGGAAGTGGATCTTAGGGGATTTCCAACCTTGAGGAGAGTGTCTAATTTCTTATCCAAGTTTTCAACACTCTTTTTGAGAAGTTCCATTTTGTCCAAACTCTGTGCAATAATCTAAAAATCAATTTCATTAGAATTAGCTTAAGCCTCGCATAATCCTCTTTTAGGTTGATTTGATCGGTTGAAGGTAGGCATTGAGGCATTATTTAGGGAATTTTTGCTCATGCTTTCAAAAAGTTCAAATGCCCCATCTTCTTCCTTACTTAGAAAATTCCCCCCACAGGCAGCATCTACAAAATTTTTGAGATTGTCATTTAAGCCACGATAGAATATCTGGGCTAGATGGCACTTAGAGATCTCATGATGGGGACACTTCCTAGTAAGGTCAGTAAACCGCTTCCCTGCCTCACGAAGATGCTTTCATGGGTTTTATGTAAAGGTGGTAATGGCATGTCTCAAGGCGTCAGTCTTTCCTATAAGAAAAAAATTCTTTAAGAAGGCACTTCTAAGTTCCTCCCATGTGCATATGTGTTTTCCTATAGACCTAAGCCATTGGGTTGTCTTATCCTTCAAAGAGAAGGGGAACATCTTCATCATAATGGTGTCTTCATTCATGTTTCTAGGTCCAAATGTCCATCTAATATTAAGGAGTTCTTCCAAATGTTGGAAGGGGTCGTCAGTGTTCTACCCGTGAAAATGTGGAATGACCTTTATGATATGGGGTTTCAATTCAAAATCATCCTCATTATTAGGCATCCTAAAGTGGGGCTTTGGTTGGGTGTGGGAGGGATCATAAAAATCTTTTAAGTGGTTTGGATCTAGCTGGGTTTTAAATACGAGTCAAGGCTTGTAGAATTGTGTTAATGGTGTTCTCTTTGGGCCTTAATTTTTAATTGGAGGTAGACAATGGGATCATCCTAAAAATTAATCTCCTCCTCATGTGTCATTTTTGTGATTTTGAGCCATTTGGTTTTCTTGGTTGGAAGTGAAATCAAACAATCTTTTCCTAGGATTCCTAACCAATGAGGGCTTTAGATCCAAATTCAATGCACCAAGAAGAGATTAGGAGATGTGAGGGAAAACTGATGAGAGAAATGCATATCTACACAACCAAGCAGACAATTTCTAGCCTTAGTGGGGTATATATAAAAGGACCTAAAAGCCTTAAAGAGAATGATTAACCTTGCAAGCAATTAAATCTTCCTTCCCAAAATCAATTAGGCCAAGCAGGGTACGAGGGTGTTGAGGAGAAGGTTCTTCCCAAAACTCTTACCTTAAGTTCCTTATACCTCTCAACTGTGGTCATTTGACATTACCCTACAACCTAGACACCGTATTTAATAATGGTAATTGAGGTCAACCACTTAACAAACTCAATTACACCCTTAGGATTTAAATTGATCCTACTTAGGGCACGTCTACTTAATTTTAAGGCTTAGGACTTGTGATCTTGGAACGACATGGGCCCTTTAATGATGTTGTTGCCCTTAAAGATTAGTTTTAGAGTATGTGTTAGCTGCAACAAACAATTATACAAACAAGGCCTTTTTCTTTTAAATATGAGTCTTTTAAGATTAAGCCTTGTTTAAGTGAATTTTAGAATTCTAGTTCTTTGATCTTTTC
The DNA here is from genome assembly GCA_037157565.1 of Thalassia testudinum. Taxonomy (NCBI): domain Eukaryota; kingdom Viridiplantae; phylum Streptophyta; class Magnoliopsida; order Alismatales; family Hydrocharitaceae; genus Thalassia; species Thalassia testudinum. The sequence goes on from JAZHRO010000024.1 coordinate 84,017,892, forward strand.
AAACAAAGGCTTTGTGGGCACTCAAAGTTTTAACAAGCACGGATGTTTGTCCTTCCCCTTTAAGAAACAAAAATATGTGTCCACAAGCTATAATCCTAGATTTGATTGCCCTAAATTTATGCAACTTCTAATAAAAAGGGTGTCAATTTTGATTTAGATTGTGCAACCAGTTTCAAACAAATCAAGGTGTGGTTGCACCACATAGTGAATTTTAGAAAAATATTTTTGTGTGAATTTTTCCCAGGGTATAAATATTTCAGAATGATTTTTAATTTCAGATCAAGGTTTTGCCACCAATGACCCGCAAAAGGAAATTTGATCGCAAAAGTATGTTCCAAAGCTCAGAATTTTTTCAATATTTTTTTGAAGATTCCTAATTTGATCAAAAAATTTCAAAAAATTCCAAAATTTGGATCACTGCACACATCTAAAAAATTCTGGGAATCCAAAATTTTTCAGTTCTGATTTTAAGCAAACCCACTTTCACTTAGATAATTTTTAAAAATTCTATAGAACAAATTTCATAGCGAAATTTGGTGCAAGTGTTCTAGATTTGTTGGGGCACCTTCAAACGAATTTTGAGAATTTTTGGGTGCTTGAGTTGCTCGAAATAGAATTTTTAATAAAAGTCCATAATGTAGATTCGCGCACGAATTGACAAAGATGTGGAGTTCCAGAAATCAAAACCCACACCAGCTTTTTTAATTTTTTGTATTTTGTGGAAAAAATTATATATATTACCAAAGTAAGCCAATGTTTATTTATTTATTTTTCTATAAGGAAGTTGAGTGGGCCTATCTTCGTCTTCAGCAGCACTCATTGTGGGCGTAGACCTGATCAGCTCCTTCGCTCGTACCGTTGCAATCCTAACCACGTAAGAGTCTGTTACAACAATACCTGGAACAAATAGAGGCAAGATTATTAGTATTCAATCCTAAGAAAATAAAAACGAAAAGAAAAGCAAGGACGCTAAGACGTTGCCGACACCAAAAAGTTGATGAGCAAAATCATGATAGGATAAAATCAAATCGTTGCAGTCGAAATCGTGCGCCAAACTTTTAAATTTATCAACTAGACTTTTGTGAGTTTAGGTCATTTACAAGGAGGTAAGAATGGGTACTTCACTTGTCATGTTATTTCTTTTTGTCTTTTGTAAGTATTTTTTATATTTTTTATTAAGATCCGTGACATCAAAACAATTTAAGACGTCTGGGAGTTGATCCAGACTCTGGTCAGACGTTTGGATACCTTTCCAGATGTCTGGAAATTAATTTTTACATGCGTACAATCGCGAGTTTACGCGTGTGCCGCGCGCAGACTGAACCCCAGCAGCCTTCTCCTCTTTCTCTCCCCTTGCCGACTGCAGGACCTTTCCCCCCTCACGCCTATAAATACTCCCCTCCTCTCCCTCACGCCACCCCACCCCATCCGTCTCCTCCTTCCTCTAGCGCGAGAGCGAGAGTGAGAGCGAGTAGTAGCTGCAGCCGAGTGCAGCGGTGGAGAGGAGAGGAGCAGCGAGAGGGAAGAAAAGAGAGCACGCGAGCCGTGAGAGAGAGAGCTCACCGGAGCAGTTCGAGGCCGGTCGGCGTGCGCGCGGAGGAGCGTTGTGCTGGGGAGGTTTCCCCCGGTGCTGCTGCAGCTCGAGCAGCGGGCGGACGAGCGCGGCGCGGTCGCGTGCAGCAGGAAGAAGACGAAGGAGCTTTTGATTTTGGGATTTTTTCTCAGAATCAGACATCTGGACCTACATCTAGACGACGTGGACGACGTCTGGAGGAGGATCCAGACGACTGAGAGGTACGTTTTGCCTCCTACGCTTCCTTTTGCGGACGTCTGTTGCGTGCTGTGTTGAGAGATTTTGCATACGCGTGTAGGTTTCGCTTCGGGAAGGTACAGGACACACCCTCCCACGTGGTTCAGACGTCTGGGGGAGTCACTAGACAGCGGAGAGCATCTCCATACGTCTGGAGAGGTGGTCAGAAGTCTGGAACTAGGTCCAGATGACTGAACACGATCCCTGGACATCTGAGGAGCAGCATAGAGTAAGGTATGGATCTGGACTCCTTTTAAGACATCTGGAAGATGCTCCAGACGTCTGATTTGAGTCAGAATTATCATTTTTGACCCGTTTAGGATCTGTTTGAGGTCCAATTTCTGTGTTTTAGATTTCGTTCTTTTCTGTGCAAGTTCCTCTACTCGTTTGAAATACTTTTATCCCGTTCTGAGTGGTTCCTTCTAATTGATCCTTGTGTAGGACCTCGTTCCGTTGTAGATTTGGGGGTTGTGGAGGCACGCGGATCTGCCGATCGAGCCCCCATTACTCCCGATTTTGCGGGTAGAGTGGCTTCCCTTAGTTAATTACAAACATAAATGCATATCTGGAATAAATGATAGATCCTAGGATATGGCATGAATCCTAAGACCAGAAAAACTAGACTGAATGATAGATCCTAGGGTATGGCATGAATCCTAGGACCAGAAAACTAGATTGAATGATAGATCCTAGGGTATGGCATGAATCCTAGGATTAGAAACACTAGAACGATTGTATTAAATGGCTGAAACGCAGTCTTGAAATGAGTAGATGGAATAATAATTGCTTGTAATTGGATAACAGTTTCCTGTGAAATGTAGAGTACTGTTGTTAGTAACTGTTACATGTAATTCCTGTTGTTTGAAATTAAATGTGAGCTGCATGTATATAAATTGGAAAATAAAGTTTGAATGTTGGAAACACGTACTATATGCGAATAAACCTGAAATGATGAAACCTAGTATGGCTTGGCCTGAGAAACATGAGCATGAACCCTACGGGGAATTAGGAGTAGAGCTCCTGGAAATAAATAGAATGAAACTGGAAAAGTGAATGGGAAACTGTGTTGTCTCTTAGGTACGTAGTACCAAGGGAAGCACATGTTACCTCATAATGCAGAGTGGAGCTAGCCGCCCTAGGGTTGAGATCCGGGGTTAGGTCTGGCCACTTTGTACCGACTTTTGGCCCTCGCGAACACAGTACCGGGGAGAGCTACTAGTGTAGAAAGAGAGCTAACCACCCCACGGGGCCCGGGGTTCAGCTAGCCGTCCTACACCGACTTGTTAAGCCCACTGGGCAAACCAGGGTAGTCAGGCGAGGGTGCGCAGACTGTGGAGGGGCGAGACCCCTGTTACTGAGAGGGATCTGCCCTATGCTGGTTCCGTGCTGTACTTTGGGCACACCCGTTAACGGAAACGACTGACCACATGCCAGTGCTAGGTAGCTACCCGTGCGTTTATCGCCCATGCCGTAGTCACCGTTACGTCTATCAGCGACCTTGGGGTGGTTGACTGAGGGTAGGACCACCACGGGGGCTCTCCCGGCCAAGAGAGCACCACGTGCTACTTCTACTTTTCGGAAAAAACTGCAATCAAGATCGTTCCCACGAGGAACATTCGAGATCAATAAAAAGACCTGATAAATAAACCAAGTGATGAAAGAAAGAATAATTAGTTGAAAAAAAAAAGAAATTGAAAACAACAGCTACCTGTCCACCTTTACTGTTTCTCTTAGTTAGTTGGTTGCCACTCTACTCAGCGTTTTGCTGACGTGTCATACTTACCACCTTTTTCAGGTCCAGGTGTTGAGCAGCCAGAGCCTACGGCTGCGGAGGGTGCTAGGTCTAGTAGAGCCTAGTAGTTGTACTTGTGTTGTACCCGTTTCTATAGTAGTGAGTATTTTGTTACACATTTGTACTCTTTTATTGTAAACTTCATATTTTTGTACCTGTTTTTAATTCTCTACTGTTGTGGTGGTGTGTACTGCAGTAGCTCCTTTCTTTACTGCTGTACTTTTATTACTGTTAGTTGCTTGCATGGTGATTGTGGTTTATTTTACTGGTTTTTGGCTACTTCTCGTTGGACGACTGGGTCTTGGGATCAGTCAAGTCAATCCAATTCTTGTGTCCTGTAAGGATTCGGGAACCGGGTCGTAACATTTTTCTAAGGGGAATCAAATGCCAATCATAAATTAAAATGAATACGCAAAGAAATGAAACTTTAGAATTATATTGCTCGAATAAACTAGAGTTTGTTACAAAACAAGAGAGAGAGATATATATATATAGAGAGAGAGAAATAAAGAGGGAGAGTAAGGCTCCGTTAGTGGGTGCTTATGTGGTGACAGGGATGAGGTTGGAGGAACCACCGTTGAGTCACCAGGAGACGAGAAGCTTTAGGAAGATGTCGGAGATAGAGAGCTTCAGAGAGGAAGAACCTCATACATGTGCTACCACCCAGGTGGTGTGGAAGAGGGTATAGGGGGATAAGACCTACTCTATGTGAAGGAAGAGAAGGGAATTATTTTTGTGGAGAAATGGAAGAGGAGGTATCAAGGAAGGAGGGAAGAAGGAAGATTGTGGTGGGAAGCAAAAAAATGAAGGCTTTGGAGAAGGCCCTTTATGGTGAGGAATAGAGGAAGGGAGAGGGCAAGGTAGTCGTGTCATTCTCGTATGGATGGGGGGTACAAATAGGTGGATGTTAGGGGAAATTTGGCACATGGTGAGGAGGTGTTTGTGCATGGGATGGGGTGTGCATTGATGATGGAAACACCATCATCTGTGATAACTGACCTATTTTAGCCTAACTCCAAGAATAAATGCTCCATAATAAGCATTTGAGGGTCATAATTCTGTTCTAAGCTAAATGTAAGAAGACGGGAAATCCTATTTGTTCTACTGTTTTAACGAGAAATCACAAATGCAAATTAATTGAGGGGTTAATCGGTAATTAATCAAAAGTCAAATGAACTTAAATTTTCAAGAAGTGAACTCGAACTAACTGAATTAGGATTTTCTGCGATTTTAAGATTATTTTAATAAAAAAACCTTAACTACAGCCTTAAGTCAATCGAATGGGTTTTGGTGGAAATAAATATAATCTAAACCTCCTAAAAATTATTAAAAAATATTCTATGAGGTTTGTAACCTTCACTTTGACTAAAGGAACCCAATTTGACAAAAAATAGAGACTTAGGTGGGAATTTACTTTGGTTTGAGCTACAGTGTAAATTACCCAATCAAATATTCACCAAATCTCACCAAAATTGGTGAGATTATCATTCAGATTATCCCGCATCCATTGAGATCCTTCTCGAGCTCTAATTTCCTCAAGGTCCTCACCGACGAGTAGATTTTGTGAAGCCAAAAAATGCAAGCAAAGCTTACGTTTCTTGAGTCAATTGCCTTGCATTCACCTCTATATAAAAGTTCTAACGCCTACATGCAAGAATTCATGCTTGAATTGATTGATTCCCCCCTTTCTTCCTCCTTTGCGATCAACCTCCGACGCACCACCAGAGTTCTTCGATCCTCTTCTTCACCCTCTACAATGTACGATAGTGACGAGTTCGAATTGCTTTACTTAAAATACGTCGTTGTAACACGATAAGAACGTTAAGTTTAAAATTTATATCGAACTATTAATAATTTGGTGAGTCCAAATCGTTTCACTGGGAAGCTTCAAAATAATTCCTAATTAGGTTGATTAGGACAATTTATGCAATTTAAAGACAAAAATGAAAGTTAGCTTGTGTCATCCTAACAAATCACTACAAGATAACAAAGATACTTAATAACTTAATGACTAATTAAAACGAAGAGTTGATAATTTAAAAGTATACAAACATATTTTTTATTTGATTTTTAAAATAACATTAATTTTAACTACTAACAATATGAAATATATTTTACATGATATAAAACTTAAACTTAGATTTCCATGTGACACAACATTATTAAATATACAGATCATTTTGTGTCAACCTAGAAAGCACACATGCAAGATTTAAACGTAAAGAAATATAACTTATAAATTTCCTTGAAAGCTAAAAGTATAACTTATGGGATAGCAAGTTACACGACCCAACAGCAACACATAACAACAATGTATAAAAATCCAAACTAATACAATTTGAACATCAGAACATGACTAGCAAACATGCAGAACATTCACGAAGATTAACCACTATCTCTTAATATTAATTAAAAACACCTAAGCATAAAACAAACTAAGGAGAGAGGAGATGCTCGTGTAGACGTAGAGGTCGGGGAAGAGCTTTGCGGAGGAGTCGAAGGGGATGGTAGCCACTGATGGTTGTTGTTGACGCCGAGGGGATGCTTGACCGTGGTTGTTGATGGCAGCGTGATGGCGTGGAGAGGAGAGGAGGAAAAAGGGGAAGTTGGCAGCGGTTGTTGGTGGCTGTAGTGCTGCAGGCAGTGAAGGAAGAAGAAAAACAGGGGAAGGACAGGGGACTGGGTGGCTGCAGGTGGTGGTCGTGATGGAGGAGGGCGTCGACGGTGAGGAAAAAGAGGAGGAAAGGGAGTAGCTGCGGTGGCTGATGGTGGTGGTGTAGTCGGCGATGGTGTTGGGTTGTTGTGGAGGTGGAGGAGGGCTAATGCAGGGGGAAGGAAAAAGGAGGAGGAAAGGGAGTTGGGGAAGGAGAGGAGGCTAAGTAGAAGAGAGGAGGAGAGGGGATCGACGCTGGTGGTGGGTGGCGGAGCGGCGCGGTCTGGCGGTTAGGGCAGAGGGCATCGACGAGGCCGAAGAGGAGGAGGAGATCGGCGCTGGCGGTTTTGAAGGTGGTGATGGGTTATGGAGGTGGAGGAGCGGTTGACGCAGAGGGGAAGGATAAGGAGAGGGATTTTAGGGAAGGAAGAGGAGAGAAAAAGAGAGGAGGGGAGGTCGGCAGGTGCTGGCCGTTGGGAGGAATGTGGTTGACGTGGTGTTGGGTTGATGTTGCTGCAGCTGGCGGTGATGAGGAGGAAGGTGGGCGGCAGTGCTGGAAGTGGGTGCGCGGAGAGGATAGGAGGGAAGGAAAAAGAAGGAGATTAAGAGGAAGAGGGAGAGATCAGTTGAGAGGGATTGAGAGGGAGACGGAGATGGCACAGCCTGGTGGAGTGGAGATGCTGTTGCGGTGAGGAGGGGCTGAGAGCGAGAGAAGAAGAAGGATATGATGGATCAGGGAAGGAGGGTGGGTGTCGCCTGGTTTTCCTTCGGCGGGAGAATGAGATGGAGAAAAAGAGAGGAAGAGAGATGGTTACGAGAGAAAATGGGAGGGGAGGCTACGTGGGAAGTAATCGGATGGTGGGAGAGGTTATGTAGATGTGGGTGTGTGCACGGCTGTGGGAGGGAATCGTGGGATGTTTAATCTAAATAAAAATAGATTTAAAATGGAGGTAAAATGAGAATGAGTTAACCTAAATAAAAATGTGACTAGTTTAATTAATTAAGATCGAGCCAATTTAAAAGATTTGACTAGATCTTAACTAATTAATTTAACTAAAATAAAACTACAATTAAAATAGGTAGGAATGAAAAATAGGCTCCTCTTCACCATGCCATTATAATAATAGAATTCATTTAAAGCTACATTACCTTCATACATAAAATAATTATGTAAAATATGTAAACAAATGTAATTTAATGATACTTAGATTTATTATACGTGGAAATGTTAATTAAGCTATTAGTCCTATTATTACATTAATTATTTGTATTAAGTTATGAAACTACATTAAAATTAACTAATTATCACATGCGAATGTAATTTCATTAGATAGGTAGAGGGATTTTCTTCCCCAAGCTTCCACGAAGCTTCGACCCTCGATTCTACTTCAATCGCTCTAGTCGTCCTCGTCTTCTTCCTCCTCTCCGGTTGTAGGATCTGTAGGGCACAAGCACACTAGAAAGGGGGGATGAATAGTGTGGTATATAAATAAAAATTTCAATAATAAGCAAACCACAAAAAGCACACAAGATGTATAGTGGTTCCCTTCACTCGGATACTCCACTACCTAAGTCTCCTAACTTAGGATTTTTAACCCGATTCCCTCAACCCGAAGGGAATCAATTTACTAATAAACTGAGGTAATTAACCAACCCAATTATAAGATAAAGAAATGAACAAAAGTACAGGTATAAGCAAGATATAAAAAGCTTACAACTAAATTTCCTAAGTCTCTATTGCTTAAAGAGTATATGAATTAATCTAACGAGAATACTAAAGTGAAAGCGAACGATTTAACAATGAAGTACACAATCGCCTTTGAAGATTTGTTGCAAACAAAGAGTAGCTTTAAGAAGAATGCAACAAATCAAGCTCCTTTTGATAACACCACGCAAGGGGGTAGTAATTAGGTTGAATATGGCCCATCTTTAGAATAAAAGGCACAACATAAAGTAGAATAGGAGCATTGCATGCATCAAGTACCAAGATTGCTTATAAACTGTATTAATGGCCATTTGTGTAAAACATTTGTCAAAGCAGGCCTCAGATGAGCAATCGGACCGCACGGATGGATTCAGGACGACGAACGGAGTCTAACGGACTCAAAATCGGCCAAATCCGACATCTGGAGCTCCCACAATGGGCCCAAGAAATCCTGACCGTTGATCTGGAGATCAACGGCCTAGAACGCGCCACGTCGCCCCGCCCCCGCCGCCCGCACGCCCCCAAGCCAGCCAAGGACGCATCTCGGCCGTTGATCTTCGATCGAACGGCCGAGATCCGCGCGCTTGCCCGCGGTCGCCGCGACAAAGTTTGGGCGTGGCGCAACGGTTAACGCGCACGCCCGCGTTGCGGCGACGCGCGTTCGATTCGCGCGGAGCGAAAATCATTTGCGGGCGAAGGGCGCGGCAAAATTGAGCCGCGCGATCAGAAGCGAGCGGCCAGGATTGTGCCACGCGGCGCGACGACAGCGCCCCACCTCCCACGCGCGCGCGCACGCGCGCCCGAAGCGCGATCCTAGCGCAGGCGCGGGAGGATCTCAGCCGTCCGATCATCAATCGGACGGCTCTCGTTCGACAGCCACGGATCGCGCCTGAAGAGAGAGAGGGGCGGGCGGCTGAAGGCCTTCACCGACGTATATGGAAGCGGTTTTAGCGACGTTCTGGATGTCGCTAAAGCACATTCTTCTTTTAGGAAGCCCTTAACTCTATTTAAACCCCCTTCTACCACCATTCAAGGCATGCTCTCCCACTTGCAACTACTCCACTCCTCTCCTAGCTAGTCTTAGGCACTCTTGTAATCGCCGGAGACGACGAGCCGCCGACGGAGCCTCCTCCACCGCCGTGGCTGCCTCGTCGCTCTCCACTCTCTCTCTACCTCTCTCTCTCTCTTTTAAGCTTTCATTTACTTTTGTTGAAGCATGTATTTAATATTGTAAACCATGAACTATGAATGCATGTTTAATGAAATTATTTTTCATTTAGTTGCCTTTTTAATTTCTGTTTAAAGTGCATGATCAAAACCAAGAGCTTTCTAACCCTAAACTCTCCCTATCTCTCGCTTTTCAAAACCGTTTCTTTCGCAAGCAAAACTCCGCCTTTTTCGTGACAACAAGTGGTAAACAAAATCCGATTTCCACGCCTCCCTGAGATCGACACTCGGACTCACCTCCGTTTACTTCTTTTAAAACCGACGTATCAAGTGCAACTATAACGACACCTCTTAACACACATGCACGAAGGCACGTCAGTTTTTGGCGCCGTTGCCGGGGAGGCAACGGATTTGTTTTATCACCTCCATTCCACCTTCATTCTCATATCGTCTAATGCCCTATTTTCCTTTTTACTTGACGGATGCAGGAATTCGGCGCATGGACGGCGAAGCGACGCATTCCACTATGGTAGCAAGGAAGTAGACGCCTCGAGGACCGATAGTGAGTACTCTCTCTCTCTCATTGTTTGCTTGCGTGAAAAAGCTAAAAAAAATCATAAAAATTGAAAAAAATTGGCGTGGCGAATGATTGCTTGACCCACATTCTTAACACACCACCCTACAAAAAATGTACACTCTAATATACTGGACAAATTCTTGGAGTGTTCTTTTCTTTCTCTCTTGAGTGGTGTTTGCGAAGCCACCGTGAGTTGACCTGGGCCGCACCACTCAACCCTAAAACTAACTCATCTAATAGAAGCTGCACGATCTTTAGGATGAGTACACTAGGGTTTTTAGAGCCTCTACAAAATAAAAGGAAATCTACTTTCACTAAGTTGTGTGCAGAACTTGACGTGCCCACTGAAACTTGTTTGAAAAAATTAAGACACGTCAACCCTAAAAAGTACTTAAGTAAGGATGAAACACTAAAAAGACACTATATCTTAACAAATCCTTGCTTGAAAATCATGTTTTGCTAGAAGCACACACTTTGAAAGTAGAACATTAAGAGGCACCACCCCAATCAACGCCTCATCACATCACCCTAAGCACAAGCACTATCCTAGCCCTTTAAAACTGAGTAGACGTGCCCTAGGCAGGACTGAGTTAAGTCTCAAAAGGTGAGGTTTTGTCTGCTGGGCACTTGGCTTTCATTCCCTTGGTAGAATCTGGTGACTAGGCTACGGGGCAGTGTCAAACGACCGTGGTTGTGGGGTCTATGGAACCGGAGGCTCAAGCCAAAGGAAGAACCTTCCCTGCAATCCCCTCGTAATCAACCTGGCCAGATTAGCCTTGGGAAGGGGAGTCCAGTGTTTACGGACTTAATCAACCTTTGTGAGATTTCTAGGTCTCCTAAGGAATACACCATAAGGATTAGGCTTGTTTGTTTGATTGAGTGCACAACTCTCTCTCATCTGTTCTTCCCGCATCCCTCCATTTCTTCCATGGATTTCAATGCCTATCCATCTTACCCAAATTACCCCCAACAGGATTTGTATGCTAACCCAAGTAGACCATACCCACAGCCGACTTGGGCTAACCAACCACCAAGTTGGGGATGCAACCTGGAATATCCCTCTTGGCCCAACTATGACCAAACCACACCAACCTCTTATTGGAATACACCCAACATAGCCACCCAAGGGTACGATTCAAATCATGGGGCTCCATATCTCGATTGTCCTCACGATGCCTCCTCATTTAGGTCCGACCCGCTCTACTGTAATAGGACCTACACTTTAGGAGAACACCAAGAACCCTACCCATCTCAAGATAATAACCAAGAAAGGTCATCTGAATTCAACAACCTTGCCTACTTGACCTTTGGATTAGAAGGAGTTCTAGACAAATGGAAATCAGAAAATGATCAGAAATCTAGGCAAGCCCAGGATCATCAACCTCTGATTTGGTCCCCTGATGAAGAATCTGACTGGGAGGAAGACTTAGAACCTCAACTATTCTGGAGTAGGACCAAACAGAGAATGGTTCCTCTTGAAGAACTGGACCCTGAACATGACAGAATAGAGGACCCACCCAAGAACCTAAACACCAATATGGATTCTGATCCACAACCTCAACCATACTCTCTTAACCTGGATTTCAAGGAGGAAATCCAAAGGACACCAAATGACACCATGTCAATTCTTGATAACCTCCAGTTAGAACTACACAGACAGAATCAAGAATTGGTTAAAGGGCAACATGCCATGTTGGAGTTGTTCCAACAATTGGGGGAAGAAGGCCAAAGAAAGCTGTTGCATACAACGCCATTCATGGAATTCATAAAGCAAGGACCTACCATGATCAATTGGACTACACCTAGTCATCCTGATTTGGTTCAGTCCACCATTGATACCCCTCAGGAGTTGGATAGCTCAGTGGATAAGGAAAGTAAGGATTCCTTGGAGCACAATTTGGGGAGCATTGAGAACAAACATCAGGAGGAAACTGAGAAGGTGAGGGGAGAGACCTTGGAATCTGAATCTAATCAGCTCAAGACAAGTAATCCGGTGGGAGTAGCAGCCAACGTCGGAAATGGAGAATGGAGTTACAATTTCAAAGAAATTGATTATGAATTGGTTAGAATCCCCATCACAAATTTGGAGGAGGGCCGAGAGAAAGAATATGATCTAGAGGATGAAATTGACCCTACCTCTAATGCAACCCCAAACAGTGAATCTGATACAAAGGAGGTTGAAGAAAATATTCTTGAGATCAAGGGCTTGGAGGGAATGAGCAATGAAATCATAGTTGCGGAAGAGATGGATTCGTCTTTGAAGAGAAGACTGATGCTTGGTTGTAGGGCTCAGTATGAAACTCTGGACTTTGTTACTTGCCCTACCAGAATAAAGATCCCGCAACCCGAATGCACTAGAATTGATACACTTTCGATGGATTACAATTTTATGGGGACACAAGCTGAATATAAGACCTACATCTTTAGTGTTTGGCATGTCATATTTGGGGTGCGTTCGTCCACAGCAACTTGTTTGCATGCCCACAAACTAAGAGAGGATCTGACACGGGCATGCATGATATATCTGTTACAGAATTCCCGCCCCTTAGGAACGGGACTCCACCACAACCTTATTCGCATCTGTGGACTTCTGATTTTGGGTCTGGTTAATTTTGAACATATCTTCTTGACCTAAGTCATTCCTGTTTGTGCACCGCCCAGCTGGAGGCGTTAAACTCAGAGCTTCCTGGGAGGCAACCCAGCGGATTCAGACTGATCTGGTAGTCTACGTCACTCAGGTACTATCTTTTTAAACCCTTCTGCATCCATGAATCTGCCAATGAGGACATTGTCCAACTTAAGCATGGGGGGGATGGTAAATTGCATAATCCTGAGCTTAATTAATCAGTCTGAATGAATAAAAAAAAAAAAAAAATTTTGAATTTAGGAAGAAAAACTTAGGTATTAGAAACTTGTCAATAGCGGGAAATAATACAAAAAGAACTTAAACACTTAGACTTTTCAGGCCTTTAGGCTTAATCAGCCCTGGTGTCCGTTAAAATATAGATTTAGCGATGAGTCCTGGCAACTTTAAGCTATTCTAATCCACCTACTAAATAAGGTGATAAGTATACGACTTATCAACTCATCCTCTAACTCAGGAAAACTTTGAGTCTAAGCATCTACACACATTTCTTCACAGACTCACTTCTCGGAGATTTTGACAGAAATTGGGTAGCTAATGAACTCTCTAGGGTGGTATGGCTGGCAAGTTGTCGTGGGTAACAGCCCATTGGCAGGTTGTCCAGAACCCAGCCACAGGCCATTTCTTTTTCGCTGCCTCTAGGTACATTTGAGATTAGGGAAGCCACCTACATAAAAAAAAATAATAATAATAATAATTAAAAAAAAAAAAAGGGAAAAAGAAGAAAAGAAAATAAACCACACTTCACCGCACAAGTATGGCTAGCAAGTGATCGTGGGTAACAGCCCATTGATCGGTTGTCCAGAGCCCAGCTCAATAATTGCACAAAAAAAGAAGACCAAAAACACCTAAGGAAGAAGCGGGGAAGTAGTACAAGCCGGGGAGATATACACTGGAAAATCCTTGTGTTGACCCCAAGTAAAATGAATGTAGGGAGAAAGCTACCAATCGAACAAATACACCTTCAGGCAAAAATTTATTTTCTTTTCCGGTCACCTAGAGGCGTAGAAACTCGAAGTCTGTCTCAATTACCGTTAAGTAAGTCTATCACAACATTCACACCAAGATGCTTAGCACTTAGGGTTTTGACCGAGTTTTGGGTGGGTTGGGTAGCCGTAAAAAGTTACCAACCCACACTGAATTCTAAAAATTCTAAAAAGACATATATAGATATATACGTATACATAAGTATAGTTATATATACAAAGCAAGGATTCAGGCGATTCGTATTTTGGCAGACACCCGGGCGCTGCTTAGTCTTTGTAGATTAAGATCTTCGTATAGTTCCTCTTATTAACAAGTAACGAAGTGCCTAAGCAATTACTTCTTGAATTCGTCAAAGAAATAAAGGCTAGAATAAACCTTGCTAGGGACTAGCAAGGAGTAAGCATGGGGGTATGATAACACCACGCAAGGGGGTAGTAATTAGGTTGAATATGGCCCATCTTTAGAATAAAAGGCACAACATAAAGTAGAATAGGAGCATTGCATGCATCAAGTACCAAGATTGCTTATAAACTGTATTAATGGCCATTTGTGTAAAGCATTTGTCAAAGCAGGCCTCAGATGAGCAATCGGACCGCACGGATGGATTCAGGACGACGAACGGAGTCTAACGGACTCAAAATCGGCCAAATCCGACATCCGGAGCTCCCACAATGGGCCCAAGAAATCCTGACCGTTGATCTGGAGATCAACGGCCTAGAACGCGCCACGTCGCCCCGCCCCCGCCGCCCGCACGCCCCCAAGCCAGCCAAGGACGCATCTCGGCCGTTGATCTTCGATCGAACGGCCGAGATCCGCGCGCTCGCCCGCGGTCGCCGCGACAAAGCGCGGGCGTGGCGCAACGGTTAGCGCGCACGCCCGCGTTGCGGCGACGCGCGTTCGATTCGCGCGGAGCGAAAATCATTTGCGGGCGAAGGGCGCGGCAAAATTGAGCCGCGCGATCAGAAGCGAGCGGCCAGGATTGCTCCACGCGGCGCGACGACAGCGCCCCACCTCCCACGCGCGCGCGCACGCGCGCCCGAAGCGCGATCCTAGCGCAGGCGCGGGAGGATCTCAGCCGTCCGATCATCAATCGGACGACTCTCGTTCGACAGCCACGGATCGCGCCTGAAGAGAGAGAGGGGCGGGCGGCTGAAGGCCTTCACCGACGTATATGGAAGCGGTTTTAGCGACGTTCTGGATGTCGCTAAAGCACATTCTTCTTTTAGGAAGCCCTTAACTCTATTTAAACCCCCTTCTACCTCCATTCAAGGCATGCTCTCCCACTTGCAACTACTCCACTCCTCTCCTAGCTAGTCTTAGGCACTCTTGTAATCGCCGGAGACGACGAGCCGCCGACGGAGCCTCCTCCACCGCCGTGGCTGCCTCGTCGCTCTCCACTCTCTCTCTACCTCTCTCTCTCTCTTTTAAGCTTTCATTTACTTTTGTTGAAGCATGTATTTAATATTGTAAACCATGAACTATGAATGCATGTTTAATGAAATTATTTTTTATTTAGTTGCCTTTTTAATTTCTGTTTAAAGTGCATGATCAAAACCAAGAGCTTTCTAACCCTAAACTCTCTCTATCTCTCGCTTTTCAAAACCGTTTCTTTCGCAAGCAAAACTCCGCCTTTTTTCGTGACAACAAGTGGTAAACAAAATCCGATTTCCACGCCTCCCTGAGATCGACACTCGGACTCACCTCCGTTTACTTCTTTTAAAACCGACGTATCAAGTGCAACTATAACGACACCTCTTAACACACACGCACGAAGGCACGTCACCTTTGCAGCTAGAAAATTGGGAAATGGAGGTGTAGGCAAGGAGAGTATTTTTGGTTTGATTTTCTTTTCAAAAGACACTCAAGGAGTGTTTATATAGGCCACTAAACACCTCCCCTACGATTACTAGCTGTTAAGGGCAATTTGGGAAGATTAGGATTAACATAAATTGCAATATAGTTGTTCTAATTAGACACAACGGCTAGTTGGTACTAGTACTGAAGTTGTGGTACCGGTACTGACTACTCACAGTCAGCCCAACAATGCCTGCCGTATCGATACTGATCACTGGTACCGGTACTCAATGCATTCTGTTGAGTACCAACAAAGTCACTTGGTACCGGTACTTATCACTAGTACCGGTTCTTGTGACTTACAGGCTTCACCAACTGTGAACACTTAATACCGGTACTCATGATGAGTACCGGTACTTATTGCTCACAGTTTGGGACTTAGGCTTAAACTTGTGCCTAGCATGTATCGGTACTTATGACTAGTACCGGTGCTTGCTACAGGTACCTTATTTTACAAGTTTAAACTAAGTTTTATGGAGATTCTATCTTAGCTATACAATAATATTTTCAAAGAGTCGATCTTTAGTTTTAAAACGAATGATTGAGTATGATTTTGATCCCTAATTATCTCTACTTTGATTTTAACTCCTAAGATATCTTTTTCTTGTTAGGAGACATACAAAAGTTCTAAGATAAAACAAACCAAACAAAACTAAAGTCTTCAATCTTCATGCCATCATTACTTCTTTCATCCATCCTTAGATCCTGTTATTTCCTAAAAATAACACTTCATAAACTCATTAGATTTAAAATGATTTTGGTAACACCAAAACATAAAAGAGAAGTGGAACTAGGTTCCAACACCGGTGAGCTTCTTCCCCCTTTTCTTCCCCCAAATTTCCTTAGGGCTTCTCTTCTTCTCCCCTCCAATTAGCTCTAGGGAGCTTTAGAGCTCCATCCTTCTCCTCTATCATCTTCTTCGACGTCGACGATCACCACCGCCACCACCTTCACTGTCCCAACTCCCTCGCCTTCCTCGCACCAATAAACTTGGGCAAAAGCTTCCCCATCTCCATGCAAAGCTTTTGCCCAAGGTTATTGGACCTTATATTACCTTCATCATCATCCACCATCACCATCATCAGAGCTCCTTCAAAGCTCCTCCACCACCATCATCCGGCTACCCTCGCATTTGATTCTCTTAGGGCTTTTGTCCGACGTAGCTCGCCGAACCTTGTTGTGGGTTTAATTTAGGTCGTGAGACCGTATTTTGTTTGCAGGCACTTCACCATCATCTTCATCTTCTTCGGTGTCATGAACCCATCTCCGGCGAACAATCAACAAGGACTCCACTTTCCCTCCACATGGATTCACTTGCAAATCATGCCTAGGTCGTTTTAATCTAATGGCCACCTTGCATCAATTGCCATCTACATCTCCTCGCAGCTACACGCGAAGACAAGCTCGGTGGATAGTCCCACCTTGTGGACGTTGAAGCTCAATTTGGAAATAAATAGAATTGTGCGCATTATCCATTTGCCTAAGCAAGCAGGAGGTTGGGTCCCCACCCTATCACTACCATACGCATGCACGCTTGCACACACGTGGGCACACCTGGGCATGAGCCTAGGCCAATTTTGGGTCATTTGGGTTGACTCTTGGTCCAATCTTGGCGTGGCTTGTGAAGGTTCTTTGGGCTTGAGATATTCACTAAGTGTCGAGAGCTTTCGTCTAGTTGAAAACACTTTTTTTCCCTAAAACTTATATTAATTTTTGAGCTTGATATTATTTGATTAATTCATTTCTTTTTGCATCAAGTTCTTGAGCTTTAATTTTGTTCAATTGAGTAGTGATTGATTGCGATTATTTGTTCCCTTAGACGACCTCAAACTCACATTCGATATATAAATTTAAATGTGGATTAACTTTTGTTGACTACACTACGACGCATATTTTAAACTCAACAAATGCGCGTTAACAATTGAGTTGGTGGGGTTATTGGCGTGTGTTGGGGATGACTGTTGGAATTGGGTAAGGGAAAAAGAGAATTAACGCTTGTAGGTGAGGGAGAGATGGCACGAGAAGGATTGCATGCGTTGGCATGCAGGGAAGATTAGTTGGAGGTAGTGGTGCGCACTGGGTGAGGAGGGTTGTGGGTTGAGAAGTCACGTGCACATGTTGAAAAGAAGAGAGAAAGAGAGAGAGATGTGGTCCCCCTTCTTGGAGAACTTATAGGGATGTCCTAATGGGGTTGGGGTTTCTTTGAGAAAGATTAGGATTTAAATCAGAACTTAGGTAATATAAGGAAAAACTTAGGTGTTGGAGTGGTGGGGGTATAATATAAAGGCGCCCTCATGGATTCTTAACTTAGTCCTTATTTGCACTCTAACTCCTCATACAAGATGTGAATTCCTTGGTGAATAAGTTCTTTCACATCTCACATTTCTTAAATTCTTTAATTCCAGCTTCCATCTTCCATTTATTCCTACATAAATTATAGTTGTTATAATATTCATGAATTATGTAAAAATGTATGCATGATCATAATATGCATAGAATGCTTCTAATGCATTATTTACAGCCTAAGTATGCTATGTTAACCTGGGAAGTAATCATGAAATAGGCATGTTAACCCTAATAAATATGAAATTATCAGCTATGTAGTTTGCTTTTTGAAGGAAGGTGGAAATCGATGGGAACACCATCATGGGCCCTAACCAGCCACATTTAATTATGTTTGATTGATTAAATCTCCTACATAATCATTTGAGGGTCGTAATTCCGCATTATTCTAATTTGAGAGAACGGAAAATCAACGTTAATTATGTAATTTTAATAGCACATCATGAACACAAATTAACCACGGGGCCACTCAGCGGTTAAATAAAGGTAAAATGAGCTCAAAAGTCAAAAAGTGGGTCAACACTGAAAGAAATGGGGTTTCACGTGTTTCGAGAACCAAAACAGCACACCAAAATCATAATTTCAGACTCACTTAAATTGAAGAGGTTCTGGTTAGGGTAAAATTCATCTAAACCTCCTAAAATTTGTAGAAAAATATTCTCAGAGGTTTGGTACCCTTGGTTTGACCATTTGAACCCATTTTGATCTAGAATAAGGTTGAAGATGAGATTCTGCCCTAATTTGGGCTTCTATGCAAATTACCTAGCAAACATGGTCAAAACTCGAATCTGAATTCACCACTAGATTCCTTGGGTCAAAATTAGGCTAATTTCAAAATTTAGGTCTAATAGGAGTCCATCTTGACTTAGTTTGCAATTTAACCCTTTACGACTCTATTTCTTACATTTACCCCCTCAGGTTTCTAATTATTTGCAAATGGGTCCCTACTGCCATTGGTGGTGGGAACACACCTTCAGAAAGATTCGAGGGAGGTTTTCTCCCTCGAGTCAAAGCTAATCACCTCCAAACTTTGAGGGAGAATCCTTGACGAGATTCCCAATCTCCTAAACTGACTCTTGATCTCCAAATCAATCTCTAGAGCTCAGAGAAACTCAAGATTTTCCTGAAAACTTCCAAGCCTCCTTTCAATCTTAGAGCTTGATCTTGACTCTATAAAAGAACCTCCAACTCCAAACCGTCCTCCTTAGCGAGGTTTGAGGCCAGAAAACCCTCTTCTCCTTCCCCAACCTACTTTGACTAAGCTCCGGTGATCTCCTTCTTCTTCCTTCGTCGTCCTCTGCCACATAGAATTGGCAGAGGGAACATCTTCCCTGAATTCTTCCGCTCCTCGCCATACCAAGTAGGAGCTCCCTCGCCCTTTCCTCCTCATTGTTCTCATCACCGGAGCAATCGTCTTCCCCGAAGCCAGCCCATAACAGCCGGCCTCGATCTCCCTCAGTATCAACTCTCAACTTCCCTCGATCTCTTCCTCTCCCTTTCTTCTTCATTTCCACATACTTAGATATCCCTTCCAACCACCGTACGCACCACACCACCTCCGCCTTCCATTATGTCGGTGAAGCTTCGACGAAGCTGCGCACATGCTACACCGCACCAAACCACCCGCCACTGATTCCACGAGGATCATCTTGCTTCACCAATCAAAAGCCCCAAAGAAATTTGGGGCTTCGATCTCTCCTACACCCCACCGAACACTACCAACATCAATCGCCTTCTGACCTCGCCACACGCACACAGACATACTCGCACCACGCCACCACCACCACAACACTCGCCACACTCAGGCGAGGCTTTTGAGCATTTTTGGTAAGGCCATGAGGCTGTATTCATGTTTTCAGGTTTGATCGGAGCTCCACCACTACAGCCTTCTTCTCCGACTTCACCCGCAATTCTTCGACTAACTCCCACAAAGTTGCAACTTCCAGTATTTGCAGAACCCTTCCACGAACAGGTCCAAGTCCTTAATTGTGCATCAGTAGCGAAGCCATGCAATTCTCCTCAACATTCGGCTGCAGTTGTGCAAAGGGGAAAGCCTGTGGGATAGTCCCAAATTGTCCGCGAAAAACTCGACGCAGTGCATAAAAGTCAAACGTGCCCTTAGCCGGTTGCCTCCGAGAGCACTGGGGTGAGGTCCCGCTCGCACGCTTCATCACACGTGCCCTCACCCGCGGTTCATGCCACGCGGGTTTGGGCTTGGATCCGATTACTCGGTTACCTAGGTCCATTCTAGTTCTGAAGAGAAGATATTTGAGGGGGAAGAGGGGGGTTTTTTCATTGTTCCTCCCTCAGGATTCACGCCCTCTCCCTTATGCTCAAACACTTAGCCTTCTGAGGCTTCGTGAGGCCCTTGCGCCTTGCGCTTGTGAGAGCCTTGTGCTCCTCTGTTGCTGCCTTGCCTTAACTCCTACTGAGGCTCCTGAGGATAATACATCTGAGCCTCTAACCTGACGTTTGACAAGCTGGTTCTAATTCTGTTGGTGACTTTGGTTACACTTGGTTGAGTGTTACTATTCATTTATTTGAGATAATTGCATAGCTTAAATATTAGGGTTAATTTGGTGGTTCAAACAAGCATTTTAATCTCATTTTTTTGCACTTGACTCTTGAGATATTATTCTGATATATACATTAAGATCATTTTGGTTATACTTGCATATCTATCTTTATTATTGTGATTAGTTGATTGAAATTACCAATTTGCTCCCTATGAACGACCTAGGACTCACATTGATTTCGACTTTTATAAATCTAAGTGTTGTTGTGACTTTCGTCCTATACTACAATGTGTATTTCTGAAAGACGATTTTTGCGAATAAATAGAAATTTCTTACATTCGCAGTTGAAGAATGTGAGTGTGAGATGGGGCATCATAAACCTAATGCAGAGCAGTCCAAACATTGAAGCTAGTTTGTAAACCAACTATAGTAGGTTGGACTTCTTCAAAGAGAGATGCCACGAGCCAGCTTTGAAGCATTTGGTCCCGTGCATGCTAGGCTTGAATATCAACATTGGTAGGGCACACAATACTTGAGGAGTCTGAAGACATACTTGTAGTTGACAATGTAGGACTTTTGTTAATGACTTCTACCAACTTAAGAATGTAAGATCTAAGAAGTGTTGGGAGTTGCGTCTTCCAGAAAAGATAATTGGTTGGAGTCAATTTTTACAAGAGAAAATGATGAGCATTAGAGAGCATAGGTGATGTAGGCGTGGAACTAGGCATCGAGGATTTCATATCAACGTGAACCGACAAAGTCCTCAGGAAGTTGTTAGTGTGGTCAATAAAAACTACAAAAGACCCTTACTGGGATGAAGCAACAAGGAAGATAGCGTGGTGGTGGCAAAGAATCTTCTAACAAGGATTGAGAGGGAGTCTGACATGAAGCATCAAAGAACTAGTCTTCGGTTGGTAACCGTGGCATGTAATAGGGTTGAATATATGGTTCAGCCACTAACAAGATGCACCAAAGACATGGATGAGAGTACCATGGGTAGATCAAGCAATGAATAGAAAGTAATCAAGCAGGTGCATATGGAGCCATTAGTTGGAGAGCAGGATTAAGAAACAAAATACGTGGGGGTGGCATAATGGATAATTTTGGAAGATTAGGAGGTGGGTTGTAAATTTCTACAAGAATTGCAGTTGGATAAAAAAATGCAGCCCGCTATTGAGATGAGGTAAGTCATGGGCGTGTCTGATATTTCGGAGAAGCCAAAGATGGTACAGTCATAATTGAAGATGTTGAAGGAATAACCAGATAGACAAGATAGCCAGAGTTGGTAAAATAGGGATTTGGTGAGCCACTTCTATCAATCATGGGTAGAGGATAATGGTGATGAGGGCATGAAGTGCTGGAGTTATGCCTTGGCAAGTCAACATGAGTGGAATCACTTGATCAATGATTTCGATCTGAGTGTCAGATCACATGGACACACTAATATGGTTAGTTGGGTCTCTCAGTACAATTGGGAGAATGTATTGCAGCCATGTTGGATATACCGATGACAAGTGTCGAAAATCCAAATGGTTTAGATCAAGGATTTCGATAAGTCATCAAGAATCATCATGATATCTAACACTTGTCTCTAGTCTCAGCAGAGATGCCAATCTTCTCAAGTGATTGTTGCTTGACTGATGCCCTTAATGCACATCCTCTGCATAGGAATGAAGATTCGAGGTTGTCACACAGGTTGAGTCAAGGAGTTGACCTAAAGAGACAGAGACATGAAAGTCCTTTTCTTATTACTATCACAGAAAATGCGTATCCTTTGACCTACGACAGATATGTGTCTCTGTGTTTGAATATACACATTTGGTGGGTCGATGGTCAATGCACCCACCTTGGTGTTGAGATTAGAAAGTTGGTGTGTATATGAGAGCACAAGAGATATATAATCTCTCGAAGGAATTACACGTATTTGCTATTGTAGGAGTACATAGTGGATCATAAGAAGCAGACTCATTCTGTATATATTGGGATGTACGAAATTTCATGTATGGTCGTATGGGTCCTGATCAAACCTATTCATGAAAGAAAAAAAGGCAGTCCTTTTGGAAAGGAGTTGGCCTTCGTACTCGTCCTAATGATACAAGTTATGTAACCCATTATAGGAAGGACAATGGATCTGGAATTAAATCCTAAAGGTTGCATAAGTCTTTTAGTGTGAAAGATTCATGGATATTTAGAATACTTAAGAGAGGCATAGTGTCGTAAATCTCAAATCATAAACACTTCATTATTGGCGTGATGAAACCAATAATAATTTTGGTGGATTTCTAATTGTAGAGGAATCAAATATTATTTAAGGAGTTAAATAGTATTTGATTTGGCATTTAATTGAACCGAATATGTTTGATCTTGATTCAAAAGAGTTTGGATATAAATTAAATGCATTTTGGGTACTAAAACCCAATTGGCTAAAATAGTTGAAGGGCCAATCTTGCAAATGTCAATTAGGAATCAATTCCAACCATTAGATTTAATCTAATGGCTCCCACCATATTAGGATTAGTGCAATTCCCTATAAATATCTCCTAATGGCAAGGCCTCAAACCCTAATCATTGTTTCAATCCTCACACCAAAGAGTTCCATCGCCGCCGGGAAGAGAGGAAGAAGTGGTGAACCACCCAAGGCTACCTTCTCTTCTAGGTCGACCAGCAATTGAATTGGACAACCAATTCCATTGTTGTTGCTCGATCATTCATGTTAGTGGTTGACTAGCAACAAAGGCTATCACCTCTGGGAGGTGATGCACGAAACCAGCCATTGATAAAACATGTTGTCGTAGTGCGAATTTCATGATCGTGTTAAATTTATAAATTGAAACTCGCAACATATTCAAATTAAGAAAGGGAGTATGAGTCGTCTTAAGGAGACTAGGGTCTAGTTAACTCCTAAACGATCCTAATTACTAGTTTTGAAGTTTTAACGGTTCTTCATATTTTTTTGGTATTTTTATTAAGGCAATAGATAAGGATAGGTCGAATCAAGAACCAAATCATAAAAAAATGGACCTAAATGGAAAACATGTAAAAATAATTTTTTGAATATCTAAAAATTCTAGTAAAATTGCAAGATCTAATTTATGACCTATCGAAGACATCTACGAAATTTTATGTAAATCTAACAAATATACTACCCAAAATAAATTTGGAAAATAACTACATGGACTAAATCGTAACAATGTTTGGACTCGAACATACAACATGAATTAATTTTTATCTATAGCGAATTTTGGCACAAAATTTGGATGAGGACTAAATATAACATGTAGGAATAAAATATATTTTTTTCCATAATTGTTCGATGCACAGAAACCTAGGCAAAAAATTAGGTGACTAACTTATTCTATGAAAGCAAATAAAACCAATCAACAATCAATTGCACTGAAAGTAGATTGCAATCAGAATAGAAACACAAATTCTAATTTTTATTGAAAGAATGAATGACCCTTACACTGGAATTGAAATAGGAAACTAAGAAAGCACTAAAAACAACAATAATAATAAGGAAGAAGAAAGGAAATCCTCATAAACACACAGGTGCAGTAGAGAATGGAGCAATCGTGGTGGGGGTAGAGGATTCCGTCAATGACCTCTGAGTTGTAGACTACGTCGAGAAGAAGCAAAGGAGGAGATCCAAAGATGCAAAGATGCTGCAGGAGACGAAGACAGAGATAAAGAAAGAAATAGAGAATGGATGGTGAAGTAGAGGGGGGGTGAGTAGAACTTAGGGTTTTGGAGGGGGGTTGGTGGACTGATTTGGAAGATGGAGGAGGAAGATGGAGGGCATGGACTTGTGGTGGAGGAAGGGAGGATGAGCCATGGACCTGTTGGAAGGAGGAGGGGGGTAGGTTTAGGGGCTTGGTGGCATGGGATGTAGGTTTATTTATACATGTAGGGAGGAGTTGTGATTGGTTGGTAGAGGGTGCCTAGGATCAAGGGAAATGGAGGGTGGAGATTGATTGGGGTGTTGGATGGATAGGGTTTAGCTGTGGGTTTATGGAGGACTTAGTCTACATTGTTTTAGGTTTTATTAAGGTGCAATGGAGGATGAATGGAGGGTTAGGATTGATTGGTTTTAAGATGAAGGGTTGAGATGAATCCTAAGGTGGTGTGTAGAATTAATTGGGTGGCTACCTATGTGGTTCCAATTGGTCTTTACGAAATCTTCTGCAGAGAAGAATAAATAGGCATTAGTATAATGCAATAATTAACTCTAAGATGCGTAGCTAATAACATGAAGCACTAATGTCTAAAATGCAATATTTATAATGCATGATTAATGTGAATGATAATGAAACTAGCATAAATTAGGTAAATTATGTATATCTACTTAGTGTTCATCTTACCCCCATGCCTAAGCTTTGCTGGTTCTAAGCAAAATAAAAGTGAAAAACCAATTGAAAAACAAGAAGCGAGTCTGAGCTAAGATAATGTAAACATAAAGACATCAATATTCACCAATCCTAAAGGAAACTATATATATGATCTTGATGGCAAATAGTCAATAGCTTTATGGTATCGACCAAAGTACAAATCGCCAAATCCTAGCAAAACTCTATTAGTCATAGTTTTAGGTCACAAGAGCGATTTTCTATGACTTATCAATCCATCCAAGGTTTGCGAGAAATGAAAATTCTACGCATCTGTGCTTGTGTAGCTGACTTGATAAGTGGACAACTCACTCTAGAGAACCGCATCTCCTACGAGATACATGACCAATCTTCACTCATCGAAACCTCGTCTTCGGATTTGCTTTACTACAAAACTGGTATCTTTCTCCCTCCCTATTTCTATTTCGAGGTTAACACAATAGTGAACTTAGTGTATACCTCCTTAGTTGTGCCATTTGGCATCTTTTATTTATTTCTCACTGACTAATTTGCCCTATATTTTTAACTTTGTATATATATTCTTCATCCTTATACTACTTTATCTCTCTCTATTATTTTTTTCTTCTATTTTTTCTCATTTTTCTTAGGTAAGTGGCTCTTCTAAACCTGGTTTATGAACATCTCCTAAATAAGAATTTGAATAAGATCAAAATACGAAGCTAGACTCTTAACACCTTACATGGAGGGAGCATACCTAGTGCAATGTGATAGCCATACCTCTAATCTCACACCTCTTAGAAAACTTAGTCCTTTATTGCTAATTGCCCACTAGCTAATCAGTGTGTAATGGCAGATGGTGAGATACTTAGGTTTCAAAATCTTTCAAACCAGAGGGTTAAAAGACAAGTCACATACTTATTACCCCATTGAGTTAATACTTAAGCTAACAAAATTTCTCAAGGACTCAAAAATAGGTTCATATTTTAGTAAATACCCAAGTTGATTAAGCTGAAAATGTCTCGAAGAGTCTAGGTGAAAAGACCTTAATAAAAATTTTCTTAAAGCTGGTAAATCTTGAATGTCTAAGTGATCTTTTCCTAGCTCAAGACTCTTAAAACATCAAATTTTTTTTGACCCTTATTTTAAGAATATAATGGAAAATAAACATAACTCTTAGAAACTAGATGAACGCCACTCAACAAAAATATCCACCCCCTACGTCTATTTCATGCATTGTCCTCATTGTATGTAATAATCATAAGAAAAGGGTAGAAATCACCTGAAAATTCTTAGTTGTTCGTCAAGGCTCGACTAGTTCTAGTTCTGAACAATATAACAACAAAATATATACATAAGCTAAATCTACCTAATATATACAATCTACGAAGTTGGGTTGCCTCACAATGAGCACTAAGTTTTATGCCTTCAATTGGGCACAGATCCTAATAAAGAAGACTCAATCAATTTAGAGCAAAATGTTAAAAGCAAAATACAAGATAGATCATGGAAATTCCAAATCAAATGCCCACTAATGTGGACTAACTGATGGTGCAACCCTAGGTGTAAGGGTTGAATGCTCTTCAAATGATGGAATAAGTAAGACCACATTCATCTATTTTCAAGCAGTCAACTTTGGGGAGTGGTCTTGAGTTTGGGCTCATGCAACTCGAGTCTAAAAGTTCAGACACACAAGAGCTGGTCAAAATAAGAAGCTTGTGTCCCTTGGAAGTTAAGCTTAAAAGGATAAGCTCTAGGCTTTGTGCACTTAAGCTACAAGGTTTGGGTTAAGTCAGAATAATTTAGAGGGTCCTTGTACAAGGTCAAGAATTTAGAGTCAAAAGGATTCCTTAAGTTCCAATATACATCTCTCTCTATAAAACCTTCCAAAATGATTATTTCTTTATTCCCATCCTTTAAATAGTTTGATTCCAGGATATCCTCAATTTCTTCACCCCCTTTCAAATCCAAATTCTTTAAATCATCAACAAATAAAGCAAAATTGGGTTCATTAGGTTCAAGTTTAATTGATTCAACTCTAGGCTCTTCAGGGGTTGATTGGGAGGTGAGGTTATTAATTAACTCATCATTAGATTCAAAAATTGATTCTTCAACTTCAACCTCACCTAAGTCAAGACAAGGGTCTTCATTAAATTCAGAATCAGAATTTTCAGAATCAACTTTACTAATTTGCCCATTCTCAAAGTAAGATGTCTAATTTCCATATTCATTTTCAATCCTCGAATTTTCATTCAAATCAAAATTATTTGTTGAGACATCTTTCTCATCATTTTCATTTGTATCAAGATCAAGTACCTCAAATGTAGGGATCATTTCCATATTGATTTCTCCTTTAAAATCCACAACCTTAATGTCCCTATCTCCTGAATTCTCTAAATCAGGCTCATAGTCTAAGGTCTCATCAATGACACTTCCAAGTTCAATTGAGTCTCCCCTTAAGAGTCATGAGTTGAATTTTTGACAAGGGGTTGTCAACGGGCTCTTCGACTTCTATTTTAGGTGGTTCAACATTTATCCAACCATTATAGCTAGGTCACTATGCCACTTCCATCATAAGTTGGAATCTCATTTTTTTCATCTTTTTAAACAACATCTCAGCTTGCTTCTGTTGAGCCCAATTATCTATTTGGTTGATTTGTTATGCCAATTTGTCTATCATATCATCCAACACATGTACCCTTTGCATCAATTGACCTAATTGATTGCTTACAGGTGTTGATTGAGAGGCCATAGGTTAATCTTGAGCTTGACCTTGATTAATCCCATAATTAGATGTATTTGAGTTAGTATGGTGTGGGTTAATCTAGTAAGGATTAGAAAAATCGGAATAAGAAGGTCCTAAATATCCTTCTTGGTTGTAGGTCATATTGGGATAGTCATTTGGATCTAATGATCTAGATTGGAAGTTATTATTAGGAGGATAAGAAGCTTGATCTTTATATCCCCAGTTGATTGTCAAATTGTCCCAATTAAAAGATGGCTAAGGTTGATTCAAATTTGAACTAGGGTTAAAATCACTTTAGGGATTTTCTCCTTGGTCTTGAGTCATATTGGGATAATGACCTAGATTGGAAGTTCCTATTAGGAGGATAAGCATTTTGATCTTGATTTTGATATCAAGATCGATATCTTCGATTTAATGTGGAGTTATCCTAATTGGAGGATGGATATGGTTAAGTCGAATTAGGATTAAAGTCATATCATTTTAGGGATAGGGAGTTTGGTTTGGATATTGTAATCTTAGCTTGCAACCCCAATTAGTGGCAGAGTTATCCCAATTAAAGGATGAATAAGATTGGTTCGCAATAGGATACACATTATAATCATTTTGAGGATAAAAAAGTTCAAAGGATAAGAGTTAAAAGCCATTGTGTGTGTTAGAAGAATTGAAAGGATAAGAAGGGAACAGGAGGGAGAAAATGTGTCCTTAGCTAAAAATTCAAGCACACAAAATCTAAGCCATAGAGGGTTAACCCTTTTGGACCTAATCCTAGCCTAATTAAGATAGAAATTAAATCGATTTGACCCTTGAATTACTTGGCCGACCAGATGGAAGGGACCCCCTCGGAAAGATTGCATGGCGGTTCCCCCTATAGGTTATCGTAGTTCCTGCACTGCTCCACCTTATCACCAATTGGTCTAAGTAGACAAGGCCTTGAATCAATTCAATCCTAACCTTAATCGGCTAAGAAATTATCCACCTTAGGGCCAATTTCTATTTGATTTTAAGCTTGGGTTAGTGTGCACTTGGAATGTGATGGGCATTAAGGGGGTGGTTGCTCTTAAGGATTGATTATTCAAGTGTAGAAAAGTGGCAAACAAGCAAACAAAGTTTTTTATTTTTTAATTTTAATTTTAATTTGATTTTTTTTATTTTTTGAATGATAAAATCTTTATATACATTTTTGAATTCTTTTAAGTATAAAACAAATAAGAATAAATCTAACTACTAGATAAACAAGGTAGAATAAACTAACCTTTTTTTATTTATTTTTAATTAATTTATTTTAAAGAAATAACAAACTAACTATATATGCAAGAAATTTTTTTATATGTAAAGAAATTAGGAAAATCTAAACTAATCAACTACTGGATAAGTAAAAATAGATTTTTTTTTTCATACACAATTCAAAAGAAATATGATTTTTTTTTAAATGATTGAACCTAAATGTCGAAGAATCTTACTTGCAGGTTTAGCTCAGGCTTGAATCTTTTCTTGCAACAAATGCAAAAACAAAACAAAACAAAACAAATACATAAGCAAATATGCAAACATAATGCAACTAAATAAAATGCATGCAATTAGAAAATAACTAGAAGCCTTGCATCGCTAGCAATGGTATCAAAAAATGATGCACAAAATCCTATATTAATAAAACATGTTGTTGTAGCGTAAATTTTGTGACTGTTTTAAATTTATAAATCAGAACTCGCAATAGATTTGAATCAAGAAAGGAAGTTTGAGTCATCTCAGAGAGACTAGGGTGTAGTTAACTCCTAAATGATCCTAATTACTACTTTTAAGGTTTTTTCTTTTTTTTTTGGGTATTTTTATTAAGGTAATAGATAAAGATGGGTGAAATTAGGGACCAAATTGTAATGGAATGGACCTAAGTGAAAAATACTTAAAAATACTTTTCTAAATATATAAAAATTATAATGCAATTACTGTACCTAAGTTATGAGTTAACTAAGACATTTACCAAATTTTATGTAAACAAAACAACTATAATACCTGGAATAAATTCAAAAAATAAATAGAGGGTCTAAATCATAACAATGTTTGGACTTGAATGTAAAATGCGAATTAATTTTTATCTATAGGAAATTATGGCACGAAATTTTTATGATAACTAAATATAACATGAAATAATAAAATATATATTATTTCATAATTTTTGGATGTATGGAAACCTAGGCAAAAAATCAGGAGACTTACCTTATGAAAGCAAATAAAACCAGTCAACAATCAATTGCACTAAAAGGAGATTGCAACCAGAATAGAAACACAAATTCTAATTTTTATTGAGGGAATGAATGGTTCTTACACTAGAATTGAAATAGGAAACTAAGAAAGCAATGAAAACAATAACAATAAAAAGAAATAAGAGAAGAAATCCTAAGAAACATGCTTATGTAGTGGAGAATGGAGCAATCATGGTGGAGGTGGAGGATCCCGCTGATGGTCTTAGGGATGTAGACTACGTTGAGAAGAAGCACAGGAGGATATCCGGAGATGCGGAGATGCTACAGGAGACGGAGAATGGATGGTGAAGTGAAGGGAGGGGATATGAGTAGAACTTAAGCTTTTAGAGGAGGGATGGTGGACGGATTTGGAAGATAGAGGAAGGTGGAGGACGTGGAATTGTGGTGGAGGAAGGGAAGAGGAGCCGTGGTCCTATTGAAGGGAGGAGGGGGGGTGGGTTTAAGGGCTTGGTGTCATGGGATGTAGGTTTATATATAGATGTGGGGAGGAGTTGTGATTGGTTTGTGGAGGGTGCTTAGGATCAAGGGAAATGGAGGGTGGAGATTAGGCTTGGATGTTGGACGGCTAGGATGGGGGAAGGTTGGGTTTTGTGGACTATGGGATAAGTTTAGGTTGTGTGGGCAAAATAATGGAGGGTGGAGATTGAGTTTGGTGGCGGACGAAGGGCTTGGATGGAAGGGGTTTAGCCATGGGTTTATGAAGGGCTTAGTCTAGGTTGTTTTAGGTTTTATTATGGTGGCGTGGAGGATGAATGGAGGGCTAGGATTCATGGTTTTTAGGATGAAGGGTTGGGATGAATCCTAAGGTGGCGTGTAGAATTAATTGGGTGGCTTCCAATGTGTTTCCAATTGATCTTTATTTAGGCTCCTACAAAGAAGAATAAATAGACATTAGTATAATGCAATAATTAACTCTAAGATGCATTATGGTAATACCATCATCATCCATATCCAGCACAATTTGGCTAAATTCCACAGTTAAAATTTATTTAATTAATCATTAAAAGGGCATAATTTAATTTTGGTTGAATCAAGAGTAAGTAAATCAAAATAGGTTAATTCTGTTATTTTAACAGACAAATATAAGTGTAGATTAACTAAGGGGTGAACCTAAAATTAATTTAAGGCTAATTAAGCTGAAAATTGAAATAAGTGGGGTTACATTGATTTATTTAAGGATTTTATGAAATAAATGGTAATTTATAATTAATAAAATCCTAATTTCAGTCTTGCTTTGATTAAAAGATTTCTAATGGAAATAAATGTAATCTAAACCTCCTAAATATCATTGAAAAATATTCTATATGGTTTAGAACAATCAATTTGACAAAATGAACCTATTTTAACCTAAAATGGAGACCTAGGTGAATATTTAATACATTTTGGGTTAAAAGCGTAAATTGACCAATCAAACTTAATCAAAACCCAATATTGATGACACCGATAGATTCCTTAGGTCCAAATTCGATTACCCACCAATTTGTAGCCTAATGAGATTCCATCTTGACAATGTTTGTAATTTACTCCTTTAGTTTCTGATTTTTGCAAAAACCACCCTAGGTTTTGAAATATTTTACGATTAGGTCCCAAAGACAATCTTCCTAACCACACCTTCTCCTTCATGCTTGGCCAACAGGGTAGGCATTGACCCTCCTTTGACCGTGAAGATCTCGCGGCTCAAAGGAAGAAAGCTTCTCATACTTGGAAGGTTGGATTGGCTCTCAAATCCATGTGCGATTGTGCTTTCAAAGCAGCGCCGGTTGTGGTTGCGACACCTTCCGTCCAAGCTCATTTTCCACACGTGACCATCAATGGAAACCCGTCATTCTTGCCTCAATTGTCGCTGGAGCTTGTCTATAAAGCACCACTGTGCTTTACTGATCATTTTTGTCAAGTTTTGGCACATCCGCAACTCCTCTTCTCCTTCCCCGATGTCGTTGTCGACGAAGACCTCAAAGCTCTTCAACCTCCCTCGTCGCCGCTCCTCCCCATCAACCAAGGGCGCAGTTATCTCCCTCATATCCTCGCCGAGCTTCCCGACATCGATGTTAGAGTCTCCACCCTCTTCCTCGTTTCGAACTCCCTTACTGGAGTATTCTTTTTCTCCAAGTTTGGCTGGCTAACGTTGGCTGTCTCCTCGCATCTTCGTTCCTTCCTAGGTATCTTATCTCCTTCCCCTTCCTCTGTAGTTGTAATGTCCCAAAATCCAAGTTCTGATTCATTTCAAAGTGGTTCGGGTCAATTCAAACCCAGAATCTCGGTTGTGGTTTGGTGCTGGTGTTAGCATCTCCTCAAATTGACAAAAACACTTATTTCGAGTCAACCTCTATCCAAGAATTGTCTAAAGGGTGCCATATATGGTACCGTTGGATTCCTCTCATCGCAAGCTTTTCGATGACGCTTATTTCGTGTAAATCCAAGGTATATAGCTATAGTTATGGCCAAAAGAAGTCAACAAGGGCCTAAATGTAAGGTGGATCCAACCCTACTGGTAATTCAGGTATTTCACCCTCTTAAACCTATTTGCAATAACCTATGGGCCTATATAAGGAGCCCTTTGGGTCCTTGGGTCTTCATTAAGCTCTAACGTCTTAATTAAGAGAGGAAAAGAAAGGGAAAGCCTTAAGACATTCCTTTTCAAAAAGTTTTAAAAATTCTTTTCAAGGACCTAAGTGTGATTTCAAATTTTGCAGGCTTCCTACCGCAAAATTTGCAAAAAACACCGATAGCAGCGACGGCATGGGTGGTGGGCGACACGTGGGGTAGTAGGCACGAGCACGCGCAGGCGAGCGGTGCTGGTGATTGTGACATGTGCAATGCATTGGACGGGCACGGCGTGATCTGTGGTAGAGTGCGTGTTACGACCCGGTTCCCGAATCCCTACAGGACACGAGATTGGCCCAACTCGACTGATCCCAAGACGCAGTCGTCCAACAAGAAATAACCGAAAAGCAGGAAAGTAAACCACATTCACTATGCTAAGCAACTAAGAGTAAAAGAGTACAGCAGTAAAGAAAGTAAAAGCTGCTGCAATACATATTACCACCACAACAGTAAACAGTAGCAAGGTACAAGAACGTAAAGGTACAGGAAAGTAAAGGTACAAGAGTCTGTACTCACTACAACAAAAAGGTACTACAACAGAAAACTACTGCTACTGGGCTCTACTAGGCCCAGCACCCTCTGCAGCCGGAGACTCGGGCTGCTCAACACCGGGACCTGAAAAGGGTTATGAGTACACCAAGTCAGCGAACGCTGAGTAGAGTGGCAACCAACTAACTAAAGCAGTAAAAGTGAACATGTAGCTGTTTATTCCAATTACTTTATTTCACAAATTATTCCTTTTCACCCATTGGTTTATTTATCAGATCTCTTTCTTAATCTCGAATGTTCCTCGTGGGAACGATCTTGATTGCAGTCTTTTCCGAAGAGTAGAAGTCGCACGTGGTGCTCTTCTGGCCGAGAGAGTCCCTCGTGGTGGTCCTACACCCAGTCAACCACCCCAAGGTCACGGACAGACGTAACGGTGATTACGGCATGCGCGATAAGCACATGGGTAGCAACCCCGCACTGGCACGCGGTCAGATGTTTCCGCTAACGGGTGCGCCCAAGTACAGCACGGAATAGTATAGTTCCTAGCCCTCTCTGTAACAGGGGTCTCGTCCCTCCACAGTCCGCGCACCCTCGCCTGACTACCCTGGTTTGCCCAGTGGGCCTAACAAGTCGGTGTAGGGTGGCTAGCTGAACCCCGGGCCCCGTGGGGTGACTGGCTCTCTCCCTACACTAGTAGCTCTCCTCGGTATAGTGTACACGAGGGACAAGAAGTCGGTGCAGAGTAGCCAATCCTAACCCCAGGTCCCGACCCAAGGGCGGCTAGCTCCGCTCTACACTAAATAGGGGACAGTCACGCTCCTTGGTACTACGTACTCAAGGGCCAGCACATTTCCCCACTCACATCTCCAGATCCATTCCATTTATTCTCAGGAGCTCTACTTGTAACTCCTCGTAGGGTTTATGCTCATGTTTCTCATGCCATTCCAATAGCAGGTTTCATCATTCCCATTTCCGTTTTTAGGTTATTCACATGCAGCCCATATTTCTATCATTCACATTTCTAATCTCAGGTTGTACACATGCAGCTCATGTTTCTATCATTTAACGGATACAACAGGTAATATTGCATGTAACTGTTTAACTAGCACAGGTAATTCATATTTCACAGGCAGCTCTTGTTTATTAACAGGCAGTTATTTTCTATCTACTCATTCCAGACTGTAATTCAATCACACATACAGACATTTTAAGTGTTTCTCGTCCTAGGATTCATGCCACATCCGAGGTTCTACTCATTCATTCCACACATGCATTCAGGTTTATAATTAAATTAGGAGAGGCCACTCTACTAGACAACCCAGGAGTAGTGGGGGCTCGAAAGACAAGCTCACGTGCCTTAGCAAGCCTCGAACCTGCAATGAAACGAAGTCCTATAACAAGGAACAATCACAAAGGAACCTTCAGAATAGTATAGAAAGCCTTCTAACAAGTAGGGGAACTCACAAGGAAAACATTGATATCTTATTTGCATAAAACGGACCTAAAAAAAATCTTAAACGGGTCAAATTAGGGCTACTGACTCAAATCAGATGTCTGGAACAACTTCCAGACGTCTTAAAAGTGTCCAGAACTGCACCTCAGGCTCTGCGTCGACCCTAGACGTCCAGGACCTCTTCTAGACCGTCTGAACCTAGCTCCAGACGTCCGACCTCCTCTTCGGACGTTTGGAAGTGCTTCCAACTATCTGGTAAGCTGCCCAGATGTCTGAAATGCGTGGGAGGGCGTGCCCCGCGCCTTCTTGAAGCAAATCCTGTATGCGACAACAAAATCTTCTCAATATAGCCATGGGAGGTGTAGCAGCGGAGCGGCCTGCATGGCCATATCCGCAAAGGGAACACACCTTCGCGAAGATCTCTCTTCAAACGTCTGGAATAGCCTCCAGACGTTCGCTCCATCGTCTGGACTTTACTCCAGACGTTTGGTTCTGGGAAAAAACCTAGAACCAGAACCTGCTCCCGCTTGCTCTCGCCGCACGCAGCTGCGGCTCGCCTCCTCGTTTGCAGCTCTGGCTGTAGCAGTGTCGGTGATGACTCCCCCGACTCACTCCTCCTCCCGCATGTGCCGCTCCGGCCGTGCGCTCTCCGGCGAGCTCCCGCACGAGCTCAACTCCTCTTCTCCTCACGCTGCCTCCCCTCATCGCCGCTCTCGCGCTCTCTCTCTCTCTCGCTAGCTCCTCTCGCTGGGGTGGAGAGGAAGAGAAGAAGGTGGCTGGAGTGGGGAGAATGAGAGAGGAGGAAGGGGGGTTATAAAGAGGGCGTTAGGGTTTGCATGAGGAGGAGAGAGAAGAAGGGAAGGAAAAAGAGGGTACTGTCCGTGCTCAGCCCGCACGCAGATGTGAAGCTCATATGCAAAAATTTTGATTTCCAGACGTCTGACCGACAGTCTAGACGTCTTAAAAAGCTTAGGACAAAACGGATCTTAACATCATAACAAATTTAAAGGAAGTTTCGTCCCCGAAACTTGAGCTAGCTAGGGTGCGGAAAAGAAATATTTACGCATAACAAACTTAAAGAGGATCGAAGTCGATTTGAAAAGACATACCCTTAAAAAGCTCCGGGTACCGCTCTCGCATCGCCACCTTAGGCTCCTAGGTAGCCTCCTCTTACCTCTGGCTCCTCCACAAGACCTTCACCAGGGGTACCTGCTTCCGTCTCAAACTCCGGACGGCTTTGTCTAGTATATGCACTGGTCGCTCGGGGTAGGTCAGGTCGTCACCCACCTTGACACTCTCGTGGCTTAGAAGGTGACTGGGATTGGCGACATACTTCCTGAGGTTGGACACGTGGAACACGTCGTGCATACCGGAAAGCTGGGGAGGAAGGGCAAGCCTGTAAGCAACGGGTCCTACCTGCTCCAGAACCTCAAAGGGCCCCACAAACCTCGACGTGAGCTTCCCTTTCACCCCAAAATGCTGTAGGCCCTTCATGGGCGAAACGCAAAGAAAGACGTGGCCCCCAACCTTGAACTGCACCTTTTTGCGCTTCTGATTGGCATAACTCTTCTATTTGCTCTTGACAGTGCGAAGTCGTCTATGAATCTGCTCAATTACCTCCTGACTCTGTCGGATCAGCCTGGGGCCAACCTCCCACTTGGTCCCCACCTCAATCCAACTTAAGGGCGCAGTACACCTTTATCCGTACAGAGCCTCGTAGGGTGCCATGCCGATGCTGGAGTGATAACTATTATTATATGCAAACTCTGCCAGGGGCAAGTGCTCCTCCCAAGAGCCCCTCTAGTCCAATACACAGGTACGTAAAAGGTTCTCAAGTGTTTGTATCGTGCGCTCTGACTGTCCGTTCGTCTCGGGGTGGTACGCCGTACTGAACCTCAATCGTGTCCCCAAAGCCTGCTAAAACTCAGCTCAAAACTGGGATGTAAAACGGGTATCCCGGTCGGATACAATCTCACGCAGAACTCCGTGCATACGTACCATGTCACGAATATACATCTTTGCCAACTGCGCTGGTCCCAAAGTGACTCGGATCGGCAAGAAACGTGCCGTCTTCGTTAATCTGTCTGCAATCACCCAGATTGTGTCGTGTCCTCGCTGGGTAACAGGCAAGCCCACCACCAAGTCCATGGTGATGCTCTCCCACTTCCACTCTGGCATAGGAAGTGGCTGCAACGGCCCTGCAGGCCTCTGATGCTCGGCCTTCACCTGCTAGCACACCAAACACTGCTGCACGAACTCACCTACATCCCGCTTCATCCCTCTCCACCAAAAGTCACGTTTCAGATCATGATACATCTTCGTGTTCCCGGGATGTATGGTGAACCTGGACCCGTGTGCCTCAGTCAGGAGCTCTCTCAACAACTCCACGTTTCTGGGAATGCACAACCGTCCCCTCATGGGCAGTACCTTGTCTGTAAAGGAGAAGTCTCCAGGGCCCCCTGACAGTACTCTGTCTCGCAATGACTGCAGGTACGTGTCTGTCATCTGTCCCGTGATGATGCAGTCTATCAGCTCTGGTCTCATCTGTCGGGTCACTGTCACTGCCCCACAATGCCCCTATAACTCTAGGGATCGCCAACTGCCCAACTCCTCCATAAGCCTCCAACTTTGTGCCTGTAAACTGGCCAAGTGGGTTGGCGCCTTCCAGCTCAAGGCGTTAGCCACCACGTTGGCCTTCCCCGAATGGTAGGGGATGCTACAATCATAGTCCTTCAAGAGCTCTAACCAATGTCTCTGTCTCATGTTAAGCTCCTTCTGATCAAACAAGTACCTGAGGCTCTTATGATCTGTAAATATCTCAAAAGTCTCACCGTACAGGTAGTGCCTCCATGTCTTCAGCGCGAAGACAACAGCTGCCAGCTTAAGTCATGGGTAGGGTAGCTATGCTCATGGGGCTTCAGTTGCCATGAAGCGTAAGTGACAACGTGACCCTGTTGCATGAGCATACCCCCTAACCCTTGCAACAAAGAGTCCGTATAGACAACGAAACTACCGCTGCTGTCCGAGATGGTAAGCACAGGAGCCGAAGTCAGCCTCTCCGTCAACTCCTGAAAACATGCCACACAAGCGTTCGTCCAAGCAAAGGGCACACCCTTCCCGGTCAACTAAGTCATAGGACGAGTGTTACGAACGCGCGGCATCATACGTTTTTAAGATGTCTGGGAGGTGTCCCAGACGTCTGACCGGACGTCTGGAACCCCTTCCAGACGTCTGGGAGTCGGTTATTTTCGGCACGCGTATTTCGTCTGCGCGCTTGAGCGCGCAGACCTGCGAGCGTCTCTCTCTCTTTTTCCCTCTCCCTCCTGCGCCCTTTGTCCCGCTCTCTCTCGTCCTCGCGCGGCCTTAAAAGGCCACGCCCTCCCCCTCACTCTCGTCACCTCCGCCCCC
Source organism: Thalassia testudinum (assembly GCA_037157565.1). NCBI lineage: Eukaryota > Viridiplantae > Streptophyta > Magnoliopsida > Alismatales > Hydrocharitaceae > Thalassia > Thalassia testudinum. The sequence continues at coordinate 84,055,241 of JAZHRO010000024.1, forward strand.
TTTCCTTTTCTCCTTCCAGCTGGTGCGCGAGAGCGAGCGCGAGTGAGCGGTGGCAGCGACAGCCGCGGTGAGCGTGGGAGGAGGTGCTGCACGTGGGAAGCGGCGCTCGGCCGTGAGGGCGAGCTCACCGGGGCTGCTAGGGCCGGCGGCGGGGGAAGCAGCAGACGCGGGGTGACGCGGGAGGCTTGCTGCGGTTCGAGCAGCAGGCGGACGAGTCGCGGCGCGTCCGAGCGTCGCGAGCAGAGGGCGAGTCGCGCCCTGATTCCGGAATTTTCTCCAGAATCAGACGTCTGGGCTTACAACCAGACGGCGTGGAGGACGTCTGGAGGACTGTCCAGACGTCTGAAAGGTGAGTTATTCCATCTTTCTTCCTCTTCTTCGACTGACTGTGCTAAGAGAGAGAGGAAATGGGTACGTGCAGGTTTTGAGATTCGCATCCAACGCGAATCAGACGTCTGGCTGCAGTGCCAGACGACGGGAACGACTTCCAGGCGTCCGGGGTGACCATCGGACGTCTGGGAACTAGGCCAGACACCCCCACAGGCTTCTGGATGTCTGAGAGACCACGCAGAGCAAAGGTAACCTCTGATCCACTTTTTAAGGCGTCTGATTTTGCACTGTTTCGTCGTTTTCGACCCGTTTAGGGCTCGTTCGGAATCCGTTTTCCACGTTTCGAGTTGCATGCTTTTCGGAATTACATCCTCTACCCGTCTACAGTAGTTTATACTATTTTGAGAAACTCCTTGTGTTTGATCCTTGTGATAGGGCCCCGTTCCGTTGCAGTCTCGGGGGTTGCGGAGGCACGCGGGATTCCCGACCACGCCCCCAGTACTCCTGTTGTAACCGGTAGAGTGGCTTTTAAGTTTATAAGTATAATCTGTTAATTATGGAACCATAAATAGAACCTAGGACATTGCATTAATCCTAGGAATGAGAAACTAGAATGAATAGTAGATCCTAGGGTGTTGCATGAATCCTAGGGCTGGAAAACTAGATTGTATGATAAATCCTAGGGTATGGCATGAATCCTAGGATGGGAAGAACTAGTGGAATATACGAATAACTACAGTCTTGGAAAATGTGGAAAGGAAATAATAGCTACTTGTAAATTGGTTTAACAGCTGCCTGTTATGAATAAATCAGCATATCTGGGAATATGGGATGTATGAATGTGAAACTGGGAAGGTGAAACCTGAATGTGCTGAGTTAAAAGAACTGGAACCCTATGGGGAATTAGGAGTGGAACTCCTGGAAAGAGAAAGGAATGGAACTGAGAAAGAAAGACGTGGTAGAGTGCTGTCTCTTGGGTACGTAGTACCAAGGGAAGTACCTGTACCTGATTAGTGCAGAGCGGAGCCAGCCGCCCCAAGGACCTGGGGTTAGGACTGGCCACTTTGTACCGACTTGCTGGCCCTCGTGTACATAGTACCGAGGAGAGCTACTAGTGTAAGGAGGTACTAGCTACCCCACGGCCCTGGGGTTCTGCTAGCCTCCTACACCAACTTGTTAGGCCCACTAGGCAAACCAGGGTAGTCAGGCAAGGGTGCGCGGACTGTGGAGGGGCAAGGCCCCTGTTTGGTTACTGTGGAGGGGTTGTACCCCTGTTACTGAGAGGGCTCTGCCCTGTACTGGTTCCGTGCTGTTCTTTGGGCGCACCCGTTAACGGAAACGACTGATCGCGTGCCAGTGCGGGTTAGCTACCTGTGCGTTTATCGCGCGTGCCGTAGTCACCGTTACGTCTGTCTGTGACCCTGGGGTGGTTGACTGAGAGTAGGATCACCACGGGGGACTCTCCCGGCCAGGAGAGCACCACGTGCTACTTCTACTGTTCGGAAAAGACTGCAATCAAGATCGTTCCCACGAGGAACATTCGAGATCAAGTGAAGGATATGAGAAATAGATAAATTGTGAGACAATAGAAAGACGTAATTAAAGAAAGTAACATAACATAACTGCTACTGTACACTCTACTGTTTCTTTTGTTTTAGTTGCCACTCTACTCAGTGTTTTGCTGACGTGTTACACTCGTTACCTTTCAGGACCAGGTGTTGAGCAGCCAGGGTCAGCGGCTGCAAAGGACGCTGGGCCGAGTAGGGTCCAGTAGAGTTACCACTGTTCTCTGGTACCTCTTTTTGGTTCCACTGTAGTGAGTAGTTCTTGTTACCGCTGTACTTTTCTTTACCTGTAGTTTCATATATTGTTATGAATGTTTTTCTACTGTTGTGGTGGCATATACTGTAGTGGTTTCTTTCCTTACTGCTGTATTTTCTTACTGTTAGTTATATTCATGCTGAAGGTGGTTTATTTTACAGCTCTTTTGGTTACTTCCTCGTTGGATGACCAGGTCTTGGGATTAGTCGAGTCGGTCCGGTTCTCGTGTCTCGTAGGGACTCGAGAATCGAGTCGTTACAACGAGCAATCTGCGAGAAACCCCTGATAAACTGCCGGTAGTAACCTGCCAGTCCCAAGAAACTGCGGATCTCTGTCACTGTACGTGGCCTCTCCCACCTGAGTACTGCCTCTACCTTAGCTGGATCCACAGCCAAGCCATCTCCTGAAATCACATGACCCAAGAAGGTCACCTGCCTCAACCAAAACTCACACTTGCTGTATTTGGCATACAGCCTACGTCGTCTCAACGTGTCCAGAATCATCCGCAAGTACTGTCCGTGCTGCGCCTGATCCCGTGAGTAAATGAGCGCATCATCAATAAATACCACCAAAAATTGGTCCAAATATGGTCTGAACACCTGGTTCATCAAATCCATGAAGGCAGCGAAGGCGTTGGTCAGCCCAAACGGCATGACCAGAAACTCGTAGTGTCCATATCGGGTGCGGAAAGCTGTCTTGGAGATGTCGGTCTCCTTGATCCTGAACTAGTGGTAGCCAGATCTCAAATCTATCTTGGAGAACACCGTAGCACCTCGTAACTTGTCAAACAAATCATCGATCCCTGGCAGCCGATACCTGTTCTTGATGGTGACCCTATTCGGCTGTCTGTAGTCCACACAAAGGCGTAGGGTACCATCCTTCTTCACAAATAACATCGAGGCTCCCCATGGAGACGCACTGGGCCTCACAAAGCCCTTCTCCAATAGGTCCTGCAACTGGGACTTGAGCTCTCGCAGCTCAAGTGGTGTCATCCTGTAAGGTGCTGTAGAAATGGGACTGGTCCCCGGTACCAGTGAGATCTCAAACTTGATCTTACGCTTAGGTGGTAGTCTTGGCAGCTCCTTTGGAAACACGTCGGGGTACTCTCTGACCTCCGGGATGCTCTGAAAGTCTGTCACGAGGCTGAGCTCTACCACTGCACAAGCCAGAAATCCCTCACACCCCTGACCCAAAAGTCTCGCTGCCCGAAGTGCTGGAATGCACCTGAAGCCTCTGTCCACCGGCTGTCTGTGAAACTCAAAAGAAGGCATCTCCGGTATGGAGAAGATGATCTTCCTCTCAAAACAGTCCACCAAAGCGTGGTAAGCGGACGACCAATCCATCCCCAAAATCACGCCAAAGTCCTCCATTGGTATCACAATCAGGTCAGCGGGGATGCTGTGTCCTCCAACACTGACCTCACAGTTTGTGTAGACCTCCTCAGCTACAAACAGCTGACCACCTGGACCTCTGATCACAAACGGATCCTCTAACAACACACAGTCCTATCCGAAACTGACAGCAAAACTCTCAGCAACAAATGAGTGCGTGGCGCCGGAATCAAAAAGTGCGTAAACTAATCTGCCGGAAACTGTAACCATACCTGCCACCACTGAACCTGATGCTCTGGTGTCTCTGTGTGTCAGGGTGTTAATACGCCCCTCAGCTATCGGTGCGGAAGAAGCAGCCACACTCTGCGTCGGACTGGTAGCCGCTGGCTGGTACCCTCCCCACGACTGCTGTCCTCCTCCATGCGCTTGGGAACCACGGCCACCTGCTTGACCTCTAGTGCTCGATGCGGGGAGCATCTGCTGCGCTCCAGCCCTAGATAGGCAGTCTCTCCTGATGTGGCCCGGCTGGCCACACTGGTAGCAGAGGGGAACTCAACTCCCGCCCTCGGTATGTCCCTACTGACGGCTGGGTGGGGGTCCAGTGCTAGCAGCTGGCCCTTGTCGGAGGCCCCCAAAGGCCACTGATAGTCCCGCAAAACGTGACGGCTCTCCCACGGGCACCGCGTGCCTCCTTTCTCGCCGGCCCTACGAGTACTCTGGCTAGTAGGGCCTCTTCCATCCGCTGTCAGTGTCTCGTGCGGTCGGGTTGGTCTCCTCATACGTCATAGCTGCCTCTACCACTCTCGAGAACGTGGGCAGCTTCAGGGGTTTGACATACCCCTGAATGGCAGGCCGGAACCCCTTAGTGAACCTCCACAGGCACTCCTCCTCAATAGCCACAACTGTCGCAGCGAAACGAGATAGCTCTAGGGAACGCGTACGATACGCACTGCAGTCATCGTCCCCTGGTGGAGAGTGTGAAACTCCCGCCTCCTCTGATCCTGCCACATCTGCGGGAAGTACTGCTCGCAGAAGAGGGTCACAAATTGGTCCCACGTCGGCTCTGCCCTCTCCTGGCCTCTGACTACCCTCCACCACCTGTATGCTGCACTCTCCAGCTGGTACGTGGCAAAGGCCACGGGATACTCCATAGGGAGGCGAAGAGTGTCGAATACCTTATTGATCTACTCCAACCAGTCCACCTCAGTCGGGTCCTCATCCCCCTTGAAGGAGGGGGCTTCAGCTTCCAAAACTGTCCGAAAAGCTCGTTGTGTCGCTGTAGTGGGGAAATGGGCACGCCTCCAGGCAGGGAGGGCTCGTGCTCGGAAGTGTCAAAGTGCGGTGGGGGCGGTGGAGGACCACCCCCTTCCCCATGTCCAATGCTGCGTTGGTCTCGTGGTCCCACAGAGGACTCCCCCTCCACGTCCCACGGGAGAGGCGCCCACGGAGGTGGGTGGAGCTCCTCTTCTACTATCTCCCGTGTCAACTAAGCGAGATCCTGGGCCTGAATGCCCGGAAGAAGTGGCTGGTCCACTAAAACCTCGAGCCCAGCACGCCCCCCCCCCCGACATCGTCCTCGGCCGCGTTCGTGGCCCGCCTCAAGGACTCCACGTCGAGGCATCTCCTACAAGGAGACACGCAAAACAAAACGAAAGGGCGTCAACTCTAACGGACATTTGGCAAAAGAACCTTAGAACATATGTCAAAAGATACGTTGTGGTTGTTACTCTAGTTACATGCACGTGAATTGGTTATTCTCAAGCTAATTGATTCATTTCTTGGGACGACCTTGCTTTGATAACATCTTGTTATTACCCGGTTTCCGAATCCCTACAGGACACGAGACTAGCTCGACTCGAATGATCCCAAGACCCAGTCGTCCAACAAGAAATAACCAAAAAGCAGGGAAGTAAACCACATTCACTATGCTAAGCAACTAACAGTAAAAGAGTACAGCAGTAAAGAAAGTAAAAGCTGCTACAGTACATATCACCACCACAACAGTAAACAGTAGCAAGGTACAAGAACGTAAAGGTACAGGAAAGTAAAGGTACAAGAGTCTATACTCACTACAAAAAAAAGGTACTACAACAGAAAACTACTGCTACTGGTCTTTACTGGGCCCAGCACCCTCTGCAGCCGGAGACTCAGGCTGCTCAACACCGGGACCTGAAAAGGGTTATGAGTACACCAAGTCAGCGAATGCTGAGTAGAGTGGAAACCAACTAACTAAAGCAGTAAAAGTGAACAGGTAGCTGTTTATTCCAATTACTTTATTTCACAAATTATTCCTTTTCACCCATTGGTTTATTTATCAGATCTCTTTCTTGATCTCGAATGTTCCTCGTGGGAATGATCTTGATTGCAGTCTTTTCCGAAGAGTAGAAGTCGCACGTGGTGCTCTCCTGGATGTGAGAGTCCCTCGTGGTGGTCCTACACCCAGTCAACCACCCCAAGGTCACGGACAGACGTAACGGTGACTACGGCATGCGCGATAAGCGCACGGGTAGCAACCCTGCACTGGCACGCAGTCAGTTGTTTCCGCTAACGGGTACGCCTAAGTACAGCACGGAACAGTATAGTTCCTAGCCCTCTCAGTAACAGGGGTCTAGCCCCTAAGAACCAAACAGGGGTCTCGCCCCTCTACAGTCCGCGCACCCTTGCCTGACTACCCTGGTTTGCTCAGTGGGCCTAACAAGTCGGTGTAGGGTGGCTAGCTGAACCCTGGGCCCCGTGGGGTGACTAGCTCTCTCCCTACACTAGTAGCTCTCCTCGGTATAGTGTACACGAGGGCCAAGAAGTCGGTGCAGAGTGGCCAATCCTAACCCCAGGTCCCGACCCAAGGGCGGCTAGCTCCGCTCTACACTAAATAGGGGGCAGTTGCCCTCCTTCGTACTACGTACTCAAGGGCCAGCGCATTTCCCTACTCACATTTCCAGATCCATTCCATTTATTCTCAGGGGCTCTACTCCTAACTCCCCGTAGGGTTTATGCTCATGTTTCTCATGCCATTCTAATACCAGGTTTCATCATTCCCATTTTCATTTTCAGGTTATTCACATGCAGCTCGTATTTCTATCATTCACATTTCTAATCTCAGGTTGTACACATGCAGCTCGTATCTCTATCATTTAACGGATACAACAGGTAATATCGCATGTAACTGTTTAACTAGCACAGGTAATTCATATTTCACAGGCAGCACTTGTTTATTAACAGGCAGTTGTTTTCTATCTACTCATTCCAGACTATAATTCAATCATGCATACCGACATTTCAATTGTTTCTCATCCTAGGATTCATGCCACATCCTAGGTTCTACTCATTCATTCCACATATGCATTCAGGTTTATAATTAAATTAGGGGAAGCCACTCTACCAAACAACCCAGGAGTAGTGGGGGCTCGAATGACAGGCTCACGTGCCTCAGCAAGTCCCGAACCCACAACGGAATGAAGTCCTATAACAATGAACAATCACAAAGGAACCTTCAGAATCGTATAGAAAGCCTTCTAATAAGTAGGGGAACTCACAAGGAAAACACCGATATCTTATTTGTGTAAAACGGACCTCAAACGGACCCTAAATGGGTCAAAATAGGGCTACTGACTCAAATCAGATGTCTGGAACAACTTCCAGACTTCTTAAAAGTGTCCAGAAATGCACCTCAGGCTCTACGTCGACCTCAGACATCCAGGACCTCTTCTGGATAGTCTGAACCCAGCTCCAGACGTCCGATCTCATCTCCGGACGTCTGGAGGTTTTTCCAGCTGTCTAGTAAGCTACCTAGACGTCTGAAATGCGTGCGAGTGCGTGCCTTGAGCCCTCCCGAGGCAAATCCTGCACACGAAAAAAAAATCTTCTCAATATAGCCATGCGAAGCGTAGCTGCGGAGCGGCCTGCATGGCCGTATCCGCAAAGGGAACGTACCTTCGCGAAGATATCTCTTCAGACATCTGGAATAGCCTCCAGACGTCCACTCTGTTGTCTGGACTTTACTCCAGACATTTGATTCTGGAAAAAAACCCGGAACCAGAACCTGCTCCCGCTCGCTCTCGCTGCGCACAGCCACGGCTCGCCTCCTCGCCTGCAGCTCTGGCTGCAGCAGTGTTGGGGATGACTCCCCCGGCTCACTCCTCCTCCCGCACGTGCCACTCCGGCCGTGTGCTGTCTAGCAAGCTCCCGCACGAGCTCACGAGCTCAACTTCTCCTCTTCTCCTCACATCGCCTCCCCTCATCGCCGCTCTCGTGCTCTCTCTCTCTCTCGCTAGCTCCTCTCATTGGGGTGGAGAGGAAGAGAAGATGGCTGGAGTGGGGAAAACAAGAGAGGAGGAAGGGGGTTATAAAGTGGGCTTTAGGGTTTGCATGAGGAGGGGAGAGAAGGGAAGGAAAAAGAGGGTACTGTTTGCACGCAGGCTGCACGCAGATGCGAAGCTCGTACGCAAAAATTTTGATTTCCAGACGTCTGGGAAGGTGTCTAGACGTTTGACCCGATATCTGACGACAATCTAGACGTCTTAAAAAGCTCAGGATAGAACGGGTCTTAACAATGCGTGAACGAATCAGCGAGTGACGAGTGTTGCGAGCAGCTGACTAGGTTGAACCGGTGGTCTAGGAGCGGTTCAAGATGCCATCACACTGTTTCATCTGGTTCAAGGCCTTCCCGACCTCAGATTTCGACAAATAAGACACCGTTGGAATCGTATCGACGCGTACTACGCGTTGGTGTGGTTTATTTTCATTTTTGAGTATGTTCTTTTGATTGAAAAATCAAAAACTTTATTAGGTATCTCTGACCATGTTGTTGGTTCGTTTGAATCAAGTCTTATCCCTGGTGCGTGAGCAGATCTCTAGGCAACGTGTGGTAAATGCCAGTTTATCATCATTCTTATGCTCTAAAACTAATCTACCTTTTTGGATTTTAACTCCCCAAATGGATTTTCGGGCTGCATTTAGTCATTTACTTAGGATAGGCATGCATTGCATTTTATTGTATTTTTATGCATTCACTTGAGTGTCAAGGATAGGCAGAAAGTCAGATCCTGTAAACCTTGGCACTCAAGAAGGAAAAAGATAAAGGAGAAGGTTACATCAGCTGGATCTCAGCTGGATCCAGCTCATCCCAGTTGGATCCAAGCTCCTTCTAGTTGGATTAACTCATCCTTAGCTCCATTCAACTCATCTCAGCTGAATGGTAGCTCTAGCTAGTTCACCTCAGCTCCATTCAGCTCACCTTAGTTGGATGGCAATTAAAACTAGCTCAAGACAGTTGATCCCAGCTCCATTCTAGCTCCATTTCAAAACAGTTCGCTGGATGCTTTACATGAGTTGGACTAGCTATTGCCGTCAACTAGCTAAGCTTAGTCAACTGAAGAAGACCTCAACCAGCTTAGGCCAGCTCAAGTCCAGCTCTTGGACACTCAACTCAGCTCAACTTGGTTGAACTAAGCCACTTAACCTATGCTAGCTACTCCAGTTAGCTAGGAAACTTCGGGAAGACCAGATCCAGCTCACCTCAGCTTACATCAGCAGAAGCCAGCTCATCTTAGCTTAGCTTGGAAGCTGGCAAAGAACTAGCTAGCTAAGCCATCTAAGCTAGCTCCTTGCAGCTCTCTTTAGCTGCTACCAGCTCCAGTACAACTCTCTTCAATATCTACCAGCTCCAGTATAGCTCATAGGCAGCTCCTCTTTAGCTCACCTCTAAAACCCTAACTCCCTCTACCTCCTTTTCCACTCATGTACTAGCTAAGCTAGCTTAGCTGGTTTACCTGCTTGGCACCAAAACCTAACCCTAAGCTTAGCTAGTTTACCTCCTTGGCACCAAAACCTAACCCTAAAACCCACCTACCTAAGCTCCACCAAATAACCCTAAACCTAGTCCACTTAAGCTCCCTACTCCCACTCCTTTTTGGTGCCAACACTATACACCACTTCACCCATTTCCACCACCAAAGGGCACCACCATTTTGGCACCAAAACTCCCTCCATAACCACCATCAAAATGGTGCCAACTTGACTCCTCATCTCAACCTTTCATCCACCACCAACCCTAATCTCAACCCTCCATTTTTGGCACCACCTAGGACCCCTTCTAGAAGCCTATTTTGGTGCCAAACCAAAGGTCACCAAGGGTTAGAAACCCCCCATAACCACCACCAAATCCAATCCTAACCTTCCATCCAAAAGCCACGCCAACCCCTCTCTCCACTCCTATATCTACCCCATTTAACCACCACCATACAACCATCTTCTTCATTAGTTAACTCCATCGATAGCCACCTACATTCCAAGCCAAGGAAGAAGAAGAGAAGAAGATCAAGGGGGAAACCTACCCGCCCCCTTGGTGCCTTCTTCCTCTCCCTTCTTCTTCCTTGTGCCATGCCAAGGAGAAGCATTCATTTGGGAGTTGTATCTTCTCTTCTATCTTTATTTTATCTTGGTATTAGCTAGTGGTTTACTGTTTTCTTGTTAAGAAGCATTCCTCTACATGTACTCCATTTGCTAGTAGTACAACTGTCAATTTGCCTTCCAATTCATGTTTTCTAGTTAGTGTGTTTTTCATGTCCTTAGTAGCTTAGTGCACCATACCTTCTTATTTTAATTACCCTAGGCACACTTGCCTAGGGTGAGCTTAGAAGAAAAGGTTTTCTTCTTGTCACTTGGGTTTAGTTGATAGGCATAGACTTTAGCGTAATATCATCCTCGCATTTGTGCCTGATATTTTGAAAACTATAAAAATACCAAAAAACTACAATAAAAAAATACAAGTGTTGATTTGAGAGGTGAAGAGAGAGAACCATTTCATGTGATTAACAATTTGGTCTCCTTGGACGACCCTAGATACTCTTCCTATCTGGGAATGCAAATTGAAAAAGTTGATCGGTTTTACGCGTACAACAACACTATTTCGCATCATTAACAAACCGCGTAAAATCTGCATTAGCGTGGAAACTGTCCAAGGCCCTGTGTGCACGATTTGGAGTCACTGTGACCCTCTGATGACATTTGGTAAAGTAGTCTGCCCTTCCCTCAATTCCGTCCAATTTTTGGATATTTTGTGGACCCGTTGATGCAATTCTTTGTGTGTATTGCCTCGAATGATGTGTGTCTCATTTTTGCTGAGTTCAGAATCCTCTGGTGTTTTTCCCGATTTATGAGCACTTTAATGAAAAATGAACAGACTTATGTGAAAAGAATTAAGAGTTGACAATCACATAAACCTTGTTATCGCATGCATGGAACGAGATCCATTTTCCGTAAAATAAGTTCCGTTATGTTCATGACTAGATGAATAATGTGGGACCTTTGTCATAGACTAAAATACCTGTAAATAGAAAAGTTGGAAGATAGTGGGGTTATTGTTAATCCTGGAATTAGTAATATAAAATGACTGAGGATATTCTGGTTTAACAAAAATAAGAGATACAGTTATCTGGAATTGGTTATAAATCGATACGACAGATATGTCGGGAATTAAAAGGATAAGATAACTGGCTATAACCTTGCTACTCGCCAGGTTTTGGCTGTAGCTTTGGTCTTTTAGATCAGTTTCAGGGGCTGGTTTAGGGAGTTGCTGGCCTCCCTATGAATCTTTAGTTAGTCTTAGCGACCAACTGGGATAGTGGGATGCGAGTCTTGAGGCTTGGTTCTTTCTCGGCTGGAGGGTGGGTCATTGGCTTATGTGGAACTAGGTCCTACTTGAGGAGATGATCTCTACTAAGACAATGGCTCGTAGTAGTAGTTTTCTTTCTGTTGTTAGATTTTATTTTTTCCTATCTTTTGGTGCTTGTAGGCGACTCTCCTTGCTTTCTGTTTTATGGAGAATTTTAATTATGTTGTCAGCACTTTAGTTTTCTTTCATTTAATGCATCATGAATGAATGTTGGCTATTGACGTTTTATGGCTATGTGTTGGGTGACTGCAATCTTGTTAGTGTTCGTGCTAGTTGGTAGCACATGACAACTTGGGTTTTGTCACTTAGCGAGACTCAGGTCGTCACAGTAGTATATCTTAAGCCCTTTAGATCTAGGAATCAACCCCAATTTCGTCTGCCACACCCACTGTCTTCCCCACGTTTGGCATAGCTTCGGCGATTGTCGACTGTCGACCACTTCATTCACGCCTTCTCCCGCATCGCCGACCACCCCATGAGCTCCACCATGCACAGGTGAACGAAAGCCCTCAATCAATTTGGGGTTTCGACTCCCCTAGTTCCCCATTGGACTCCCCTCGACGCCATTGTCTTCTTTGGGTCTGGTGGTTCTCCTCTGACCTCGTCGCATGAAATCACCACCACCACCTTCGTCGACCTTCGATGAAGCTCCTTGGCTACTTGCCTGAGGCCGAGGACCATCCCTTTGTCTGTGCAACCACCGTTGGAACCACCCTCCTCCACACCGTCGTTCATCGTCCATGACTACCCTCAAGCTCTCAAACTTCACGAGAAGCTTTGTGGCACCTCGCAGAGTAACTTGAGACCCTCGGCTAGGAGTTCCATGCTCTGAAACCTTCCGGTCGACCACCTCCTGCAACTCCCCTTCATGCAAGAAGAGCTTCTTCTGAAGTTGTTGGTAGGGGCTCATGTGAAAGAAGAAATAAAAGGTCAGGGACCAAAAAGAAAGAGAAGTGAAGAAAAAGTTTCTAAGGACCTAAACGTAAAGAAATTAAAATTTCAAGGACTAAGTTGCACTTTTGTCTTGATTTGTTGAGAATCTTGTAATATTTGATATTTTTACTGAATTAGCATTATTTACTTGATACATTTAATGCTTGATTACATTATTTCTTGATTATTTTTTTAATTAAGCACCAACTAAAATGTAGTCTCAAATACAATATTGAATTGCATAATTAATCTTTTTGAACTAGATTGCATGCATAGAAAATTAAATGATCTGTATCTAGTTCCTGAATTAAAATTTTGTGAAAGCTTGATAATAATAAGTCGCGTAAATTAATTGCTCCCTATAAGCGACCTTAGAATACGGATTTCAATTTTGAGAATTATAAATTTTAAAAGCTAATTTGTGCGATTCGATTGTACCACGACATGAGTTTAGAAAACTCGATTTGCTCTCATCAATGCATAGCTAATAGCATCATGTACTAATGTCTAAAATGCAATATTTATAATGAATGATTAATGTGAATTCTAATGAAACTAGCATAAATTAGGTAAATTATGTATATCTACTCAATGTTCATCAGGAGTAGATCTCCTCTTGGTGCCATTCAACCAACAACCCTGCCGGTTGACTGGTCTATGAACGGCCGTGAACTTATGACCCTTTGTTGGTGATTCTTTATTCTTTATTCTTTGGTTGACTGGTCGCTTCGTAAATGTGAAGGGTTCATGGGATGTGAGGAGGATTAGGTCTTTTCAGCATTGAGGGTCTCATCTGCTCACTAAGAAGAAGGTTCCGAGGTTGTGACAGGACATATTGTAGGAGGCACAACACGTGGGGTGCTGTGCTACGCCAACCAAGAAGGAATCTCAATACTCGTGAGGATCTTGGAACGAGAAGAAACTAGTTCTTCCCATTTGGTTTTGTTTTAGGTGTTTTGATTATCAATTGATTCGATTTTTTGGCATCGACTAATTTATCGAATAGAGAATTTTTAAAATCCCTAATTATTTGCACTTTTGCGATGCCATGGATGAATCGTTTGTCCATGAGGGAAGGGGAGAATTGTTCGCCACCCTCCTCCCACCCTTCATGAAGGTCTAGTGGTAATGGGCTTGGATTGGAGGGATGAGCGGCAACGTTGTTTGGAAGAGACTTGATGATGGCCAAGTAGGGAAATGGCGGTGGTGGGTAGGCGAGGTGAATGAGTCCAGTTGGGGTAGGGGTGGTTGGGCGAGTTCGGGTGGGGAGATTGGTCAACTTGGTGGTGGTTAGGGATGTGGTGGACAGGTGGTCGTGTTGGATCATGATGTGGGAGGGATTAGGGCTGCAGGTAATCGGGTTAGTGTGGGAGGGGTTTGGACCATTATGTGGGGTGGTCTATTGGGTTATCAGGTATTCGTGTCAAGTTTGTGTTGGGATGTAAGGATGAGGTGGAGAGATTGGGTGAGGAGAGGTAGGGTTAGGGCTCATAGGTGGTGTAGGAGATAGAGGGTGGTGGCGTTGATAGCAAGGTGATGGAGGGGCGTGTTACGATCGATGGTGCATCGAGGGACCTTCACATAGAGGCAATGGAGGAGATGATAGAGTAATGTTGCAAATATATGGTGTTGGTTGACAAGGGGTTCCTTTGAGAAGTCGTGCAGTTGAGAGGAAAGGTTAACGATGAAGATGAGGCTATCAAATAGCAATTGTAAGTCCTACTTGCAAGCAGAGTCTAATTTGAGGGCGTTGAACATAGCCAGTGGTGTAGGATCAGGAAGGAAAGATAAGACGATTGGCTCTAGATGCCATGTTAGTGGTAAGATTGATATGATTAGCACACTAACCAATGTGGTTGAGATTCTTTATTTATAGAACAAAGAAAACATGTTTGTTGCATGGCTAATATGAGATCCTCGAATTTGTGTTTGTTACAAAGAAGATGCCCTCAGATTTGTTTTGATCGAGTGCCAAAAACAAAGAGATAAGTTCTATCCTAATATTGTTACAAAAGAAAAGATAAGTACAAAAATTATCTTCTAATATTTTCTAATGGTAAGGACAATATCATCCATGTTTACTAGAAGTAATGCAACTTTGTCTCCACAACATTTGATGAAGAGCGTGTGATCACTATTTCCTTGCTTCTAGCCTTGACTCTTCATAGAAACTCTCAATCTTTCAAGCCATGCTTTTGGAGATTGTTTGAGGCCATAGAGAGATTTCTTGAGCCTGCAACATTTTCTTTTTTGTTCGTATCTTGGTGGCTTGCACATTTATACTTCTTCCTTGAGGGCACCACTAAAGAAGGCATTTTTGTCATCTAATAATTATAAAGGCCAAGAGAATTAAATTGCCAATGAGAGAAGTACCTGGACAGAATTATCTTCGCGATTGGTGTAAACGTCTCCAAGTAATCAATACCATACTTTTGGGTGAACCGTTTTGCAACCAGCCTTGTCTTATACCTCTCCCCTTGCCCATTAGCCTTATGTTTGATAGTATATACCCACTTGGAGCCCACTATGTAGGTATCCTCATCTATATCTACCACATCCCAAGTTCCATTCTTCAACAATGCCTTCATTTCTTCCTGCATTGCCTCCACTCATTGTGGATCAAGCTGTGCCTCACCAACAGTTCTAGGAATTGCAAAACTTCCGAGTGATGAGAGGAAACATTTATATTTGGGACTAAGTCTAGATAATCTCACATAATTTCCAATCCCATATCTCGAACATTCTACATATCTCTATGCTCGTCTAATTTCTCTCCTTTGACGTCTCTAAAATACCATCGGTTGCCTGAACACTTTTATGATTATCATCATCTGCTCTTGCAATTTCAACTTCAACTTCATCAAATTAAAAAATGTAAGGAGGGATTGATTGCACAGCAAAAATACACCAATAAATATGCCATCTTGTGTTATTTCCGACCATTGCCCATGCATCTTATGTAGCCCTACTTGCATTTGTAAATATACACCTGCATGCATTTATAAAGAGGGGAAGAGAGTGAGAATAAATGGCCATCCAATCCACTTCCATTATTAACATTTTCCTTGAGTGTGGCATTGCAATTTCACCATTTCTCATTTTTTTTATTTTCTTTTTCTCTTTCTCATTTCATGCAGCTGCAGGGCATGGCTACGTCGCTTTCTCTCCTCACCGCTC
Organism: Thalassia testudinum; assembly: GCA_037157565.1. Taxonomy (NCBI): domain Eukaryota; kingdom Viridiplantae; phylum Streptophyta; class Magnoliopsida; order Alismatales; family Hydrocharitaceae; genus Thalassia; species Thalassia testudinum. The sequence goes on from JAZHRO010000024.1 coordinate 84,070,505, forward strand.
CTCCTGTCAGCAGCATGGGGAGAGGTGTGCTCTCCCTCTATAAAATACCATGCACTCCCCCTTGCGCCTGCAGCCGGCATCCACCTTCATACAGACCCATCGCCAACCTCATACTACACCACACGCACAGCTGGCCACCCTCCTTGCCTCTCCCTCTCCATACACAGTCCCTCTTCTTACAAGTTGAGAAGAGGAACACCGTGTGCAGGAGAAAGCTCACAGTGGTCTTAGACCACCACTATGAGTTCCACCACCACCCATCTCGTCGTGAGCAGGTGAGCATGGTGGTTTCTTACTTCATTTTTTTTTGTATTTGCATTTTTTTCGTTTTCATTTTGTTGCTGTTCTTCTCCTTCACCATTAATGCAGGGCTCCAAGCTCTGAAGCTCCAGCACTTCTGTGCACCTCCAGCACATTCGCGCACCTCCAGCCGATCACCGCCTGCTCGCGCAGATTGCTCGGGGCTCCTTTCCACGCGCGCGGGTGCTCCACAGCGCCGGTAGTGTGCCAAACCTGCTCCAGCTGGTCGCTAGACCGCGCGCGCACTGTAGCACACTGTAGTGCGTGGTCTGCGCGACATTATAGCCACCAGCTCATTTCTCACTTAGCCGGTGGCTACGTCGCTGTCTCTCCTCGCTCGCACCTGCTCCAGCCGGTCACCGCTCACCCGCGCACGCGCATTCGCCTTCACCTCTGCACCCGCGCACCAGCGCGCCTCCAGACGACGCATGACGCCTCCAGACATCTTAACTCATCACCCTCCCAGCGCGTAGCCCTTGCATGCTGCGGCTCTGTGCGCAGACCTTGTGCGCTGCGCGTGCGTGCTCCTTCCCCTTTGCGCACAGTGCTGTGATCCTTCAGCGCCTACATTGCGTGCCTTCCTCCTTCAGCGCGCACACACACACCCTGACACATACACACAGACACTCACTCACTCATGCATACACACACACACACATATATACACATTCGCACACTCTCACCCTCACATATATTTACATATACATAAATATATATACATATATATATATTTTTATATATATAAATATACATATATATATACATACATAACTATATATATACATATACATATATATATATACATACATATTTAGTTATAGATATATATATATATATATATATATATATATACATATACATATATACTTATATATATCCACTTATCCACATTCCCCTATACACATATTCACCTCACATACACTACCCATATACCCGTGCACTCACCCTTCCACTGCGCATTGTATCGCGGGAATTTTGCATCAGTTGCTGATACTCCCCGATACTCGCGCAAAGCAAGCGCGTCCACCCTCACTCACACACATCCGCTCCACACTCTACGCGGCACTTAGTCTTGTTGGTTGCGTCTTGCTAGACGTGGACCAACTTGACACCGTGTTACATCCCATTCACATTTCCATCTTCACTCCTATCTATATAACATCTATATAACTATACATATTCTATATCTACTATATATACATATATAGATATACTAAGCTAAGTATTTTTTTTCATTACATTCTATTTTTGCTTTCAATTTGTCTTTTCTTCCTGCTACTAAAAAGACTAAAAAAAGTATAAAATAGAAAAGATAAATCTTGATTTGCAAGCACACGGTCTCGCATGTGGAGAGATAGGATTCGTTGTATTTTGGTGTATAGCCAAGGACCTATTTGAGGGTGTGCCTCAAGAATAAGTTTATCAAAAAAAAAAAACCTAAAAAAATCAAGAAAACCAAAAACATAATAAACGCAAGGAAGAGATATGTTTTAGGAAAGGCGTAGAAACTTCGCAAATCTCCTAATCCCTGCTTCCCTGAGATCGACCTTGGGCCTAAAAGTGATCAAGCTAAAATCAAGTAGGCCAGGTTAAAAATTTTGTGAAATTGGTGTAGACTCGATTTAGGTTAACTCACTGTACTCATTTCGACATTAATATCACCATTTTAATAAATCCTATTCAAGTATGCACCACGTTTTTTTGTGCCGTTGCCGGGGAGGCGCTATTTGAAGTAAGTTTCTACTCTCTTCCTTTAATTTTCTCTTCTCCCACCCTTCTCTTCACGGGTGTTTTGTTTGTTTGTGTGCAGGTGTACCTGTTGCAAGGAGGAGACACGCAGTGGAGGTTGGAGATGTGGGCAAATCCAAGGTGGGTGCAAGAATGTGAAGTCACCGGCACCGCATTGGAGGTTCGCCCACATTGTTGAGGAGGTGGGTGTCGCCCTCTTCGTAACTCAGGTCATCTTGTCACCTTAAAAATAAAATAAAATAAAACCTAAAAACACTTGGGAATTTCTTAGGGCGAGTGGACTAAAACCACTTGTTGATTGATTACTATCGCCCCTATCGTCCCTTGATTTCCCGCAAACTTCGCATAACGAAAAATCCAAGAATCTTGATTCTTGGATCTTTCGTTGTGTGAAATTTTCTTTGAGGCAAGATAAAAATTGATTGATTACCATCCTTCCTTGCCTCATTTATTCACATTTTGGGATCACATTTTTGGTAAGGGGACTTGGAATTGAGTTGATTCCAACCCCACTACGACTCTTCATTTGCCTTAGATTCGATCTCGAATATATCAACCCCAACGTTTTCATTTTTTTTACATCATTTGGTGGTTGAGCCGTGTGTGGATTATCATTTTAGTGATTAGGAGTACTTGAATTGAAGTGTTTTGGCTCCCTTTCACATTGAATTAAAATAGACTCGTGCATCCACACTTAGAAATTTCCATTTAGGGAAGCCCAGTGCATTTTAAAATGCATTAACTAATTCACATTGAAGAAGGGTTTGTTGGGCATAAAGAACTTGTGTTTTCTTGAAACCCGGAGATTGGTTGTATCGGTAATTCAGTGGAATCCTAAAATCCATACTACTTAAGGTTGAAATTCTAAAAGCCATTGACCATCTAAAACTTCAATTTGGGGAGATTTCCCCGTTGCATGCTTGATTTACATACTCTTAAAATCAACGCACTTGGGCATTACCTGTATACAACGCCCTTCACATTCCTGGAGCACTTGATCCTAAGCCTCTAAATTAAAACTGGTAGCAACTTGGCCCCTCTTAAGGATTGGAGGTCTACTTACCTACGTGTAGTGCCTACGTGCTGGTGTGGGTTCCCGCGTGCTATCGGGTGTCTAAGACTGGGGCAAACGGCCTTTCAATCTAGCTTGGTGGTTTTGCGGTGCTCTCATTTGGTTCCGTAGGTAGTGAAAGTAGGTAACTTAGATCTTTAGGTCTAACGGCATATTGTAAAGGTTAGGAAATTGATTGCTTTGATTTGTCGGCAAGTGTATCCTTACGGCATTGTTTCTCTCATCTCCTTTCTCTTCTCATCTCCCTAATTCTTCCTGCGGTAGTGCATGTTTGGGAGGAGGTCGCAAAACCCTAAATTGTTTGAATTGTCTGGTAATTCTAGAAGGATAGAAACTGGTGAATCGTCATCCTCCTCCACAAACATGGCTGTATGCCCACCCCCAAATCCTGAGGGAGGAAACCGCCCCCCTCTAATCCCACCAGGTGGTGGTGGAGCTGTAGACCCTATAACCCGCCTCCAAGCCCAAATGGCACTGTATAATGAACAAATCGAGGCCATAAGGGAAACATTGGAGGAAATGAATCGCCTTCCCCCTAAAAGGGAGAAACCCCTGTCTCTTAGTTCTTATCTAAATCCCACTGCTACAGAGACCATTGGGCAAATTCGGGTCCCCATGGGCAGGGACGATTTTGAATTAAAATCAAATGTCATTGGCCTAATTAACTTTCACTTCTATGGTCTTGCAAGTGAAGATCCCTTTCTTCATTTGAAAGACTTAACCTGATTAGCTGAAACTGTTAAACCAAGAAACATCGGGTTATCAATTGTCCTCATGAAAATGTTCCCATTTTCGTTGCAGGACAAAGCATCGCAGTGGCTGCGCACCCTTGGGAGAACCATCCATTCTTGGGAAGAGATGCACATAGCATTTCTCAAGAAATTCTTCCCAATCGGGCGAACCAATGTGTTTCGCCGGGCTATAACTTCGTTCGTACAACAAAACGACGAGCAATTTCATGAGGCTTGGGAGAGGTATAATGACCTCCTAAGGAAGTGCCTACACCATGGTCTTCCAAAGTGGCATATAGTCCAAATCTTCTATTATGGGCTAAATGAGACTTTGCGACAGATCGCCGACGCTTCATGCGGAGGGAACTTTATGAATAAAGACAAGAATGGAGCATTTGAATTGTTTGAGGACATGAGTGAAAACTCAATAAACAATGCCTCCATTGTCGTCTTTAATCATACCAACATATCCTGCAATGTTCACGAAGTTGACACAAGACCCTCCCATTCATCCACAGATCTTAACTTAATTGCACAAAAATTGGATGAAGTCTCCGTCATGTACAAGAAGCTGGACGAACTTCTGGCCAACCCCGCCCGCTCTATGGAAAACACCTCCACTCCATCACTCCTTAATCCGTCCAATACTAGGCTGATTCCTAAGAATCCTGTGAGACCATCCTTACCGAGTATCGCACCGAGCGATTCGGTAAGCAATGTGGACCTGGCTTCTGCAAGCCAATATTTTGACACGGAGGACCAAGCCTTTGTGTGCTCGGATGCATATACACATGCGAACTCGTCTTCTGGCTTAGAAGACGCTTGTGCCATGAGGAACAACCCATTTTCAGCTACTTATAACCCAAGGTGGCGAAATCATCCTAATTTTGCATGGTCCAGTAATCTGTAGTGCCAAAACCCCGCTAATGGACCAATGCGACCGTCCACACTCATCATTCTAAGGGCCCAGTATAATCCTATTGCAAATATGCCATTGGGTCCTTGCACACCTCAAACAGAACACGCATCAAGTCCTCTTGATAAATTGATGCAAATGATGACGGAAATGTCCAAGCGTCATGAAGAAAACATGACCTCTCTTCAGCACCAATTGGCGCAGCAGAATGCTGAGAATAGTTAACTACGCATGACAACTCGATCTCAGGGCACTCTTCTAGCCTAACCTGTTCCTAACCCACGAAATTATGTACCCCGTGGTCCGCAACCACAGGTACGACGTTCTTAGGGGCAGGTTCATCAGATTCTGCAAGCTCCGAGCACTCCAACGGGATTCCAAGCTAATCCCATAGCAACACATCACCCTTGTGTCCCTATTACGAACCCTCCTCTACCTTATGATCCCACTGGACTCGCGACGTCCAATGTGATTACTACGAGGAGTGGTAAGCAAACCGTCGATCCGCCTTGACCTGATCCTGGCCCATCTTCTTCATCTCCCTCTCATTTGGGATGCGCACTACATTCTCGTGAAGACGATACACCAAGAATGGTGCCAGAATCGGTCCAATTCCCTGAGTCTCTACTGAGGGAGCCAAAAGGCAAGAAAAAGGATACACAGGCCTTTGATAACCTGCATAATTTATTCAGGGATGTTGAGATCAAAGTACCCCTGTTGGAGGCTATCGACCATATACCAACTGTTGCTTGATTCTTCAAAGACTACATTACACCCAGGCGATAGTCAAAGAAAACAAAGAATCCGGTGGTCCTCTCGCCTCATGTGAGTTGTGATATACTGTCTACCACCGAAGCAGAAAGATCCGGGCACATCGCTTATTTCATGTAGCATCCAAGGTTGCAATTTTAATCGTGCTCTGCTTGATCTAAGATCTTCCATCAATCTATACCAACCATTATGCTCGAGAAATTTGCCTTAGGAAATCTGAAACCCACTCTTGTCACATTGCAGTTGGCAGATCGTTCTATCAAAATACCGAAGGGTGTGGTGGAAGACGTGGTGGTTAGGGTCAACAGTCTCTGTTTTCCTATTGACTTTCTTGTTTTGGATATGGAAGTTCCTAGCTCACTTTCTGATTGTCCGATCATCCTTGGTCGACCTTTCTTGGCCACAGCCTATGCCCATATCGACTGTGAGTCAGGTTGCATTGAGATCGCCGTTGGCTCTGAGAAGCTCAAGCTAAACATCTTCAAGGCCGCCAAGAATTTTGATTACGATTGCATCGAGGATGACACGTTTGACGAAGACATGGCCGTCAGCGCATGTATCGGACTAATAGGGACCTATTCTAACTGCTGTGGATTGCCCCTAAACACAGACCATTGCCTGATTGACATATATTATGACGTTGCCCCATCCCTTCCCTTACCCGTACCTTCTCCTGACCAGACTTCTGACAAGGTTTTCTCTGCCTCCCACACCTCGTGGTCTGAGTCATATCCAGGCTATTGACCACTGGTCCACCCCCTTGAAGACCGGATTGCCCTTTTCTTCTCGCCAAATCAGGTGGACATGCAACTCCACACTGGGACCTTGAGCCCAAATACTGATCACTAGGGCTCTCCTTTCTTGGATCCATCAATCCAAGATGCCCCTCTTCTTGATCAATCTGAGGGTCAACTTCTTTCTCCTGCCCTTCTTTCTTCTGATCCGCTTGGGACACTCTCGTCCCAAGAAATGCCAGAACTTTCGCCATCCACTCCTGAGCTAAAAGCACTACCTGACATGCTTAAATATGCTTTTCTGGGACCAAATGAAATGCTCCCTGTAATTATTAGTTCAAAATTGACCAGGGAGCAAGAGTGCAAAGGTCCTCATGGAACACAAGGCAGCCATTGGATGGTCCTTAACTGACTTAATTGGCATTAGCCCCTCCTACTGCACTCACCATATATATACGGAGGAGGAGGCTCAACCTTCTCGTGAGATGCAGCGATGTCCCAACCCTTATATGCGGGAGGTCGTTAAAAAGGAAATCATTAAGTGGCTTGATGTGGGTATAATCTACCCAATCAGCGACAGCCCCTGGGTGAGCCCGATTCATGTCGTGCCCAAAAAGGCGGGACTCACCATTCGTGTCAATGATAGGGGCAAATCCATCCCTACACGCACTCCTACATCTTGGAGAGTGTGTGTAGATTATAGGAAACTGAATAATGCGACAAAGAAAGACCATTTTCCGCTACCTTTTATTGACCAAATCCTGGAGCGGTTAGTGGGAAATAATTTTTTCTATTTCCTGGATGGATTCTCTGGATATAACCAGGTGGCTATTGACCCCCAGGATCAAGAGAAAACCACCTTCACCTGCCCCTTTGGCACCTTCGCATTTAGAAGGATGCCATTCGGACTTTGTAATGTGCCAGCAACTTTCCAAAGATGTATGTTGACGATATTTCATGATATGGTGGGTGACTTTCTTGAGGTCTTCATGGATGACTTTTCAGTCTTCGGACCTTCATTTGATGATTGTCTTGCCAACCTGACCCGCATCCTTTGGAGATGTATTGATGTGAACCTCATGCTTTCTTGGGAGAAAAGTCATTTTATGGTACACGAGGGGATTGTTCTCGGTCACATCATCTCCGATAGGGGTATTGAGGTTGACAGAGCTAAGCTTGATGTGATTGCTGATTTACCTATGCCTAGCTCTGTCAAGCAAATCCGCTCCTTTTTAGGACACGTCTATTTCTATAGGAGATTCATCAAAAACTTCTCCAAGATTTCTAGACCTTTAACTCATCTCTTATCGACCGACGTACCCTTTGATATGAGCCCTAACTATATGCGAGCATTCATGCAACTGCGTGAGGCTGTCACGAAGGCCCCTGTTCTCCAGCCACCTGATTGGTCCCTCGACTTTGAACTCATGTGTGACGCTTCTGACCTTACAGTCGGAGCCATCCTGGGGCAAAGATGTGATTGACACCCCTTTGTGGTGTACTACGCTAGTAAGATGTTGGATGAGGCCCAGCATAATTATATGACTACTGAGAAAGAACTACTGGCGGTTGTCTTTGGGTTGGAGAAATTCCGCTCTTATCTTCTGGGCTCGCATGTTACTGTATTCACTGATCACTCGGCCATTCGTCATCTTATGCACAAAAAAGATGCTAAGCCTAGACTGATACATTGGATCCTTTTACTCCAAGAATTTGACCTTGAGATCCGCGATAAGGCTGGAGCCCAGAATGTGGTTGGTGATCATCTCTCGAGATTGGACTCCGACCACAATGGACTTACCCTGCCTATTAATGAGGTTTTTCCCGATGAGCACCTACTGGCAATTAATGTGGCAAGTGGACCTTGGTATGCCGACATTGCCAATTACCTTGCTTCTGGCTCCCTTCCACGTGGCTGGCCTAAAAACCAGCACAAGCGTATCATCACAGAAGCAAAGTATTATTTCTGGGATAATCCACTACTTTTTCGAGTAGGTGCTGACCAGATCATTCGCCGCTGTATTCCTGACAACGAATTCTCCAGTGTGCTATCCTTCTGTCACGATCAAGCCTGCAGAGGCCATTTCTCTGGGAGGAAAACTGCAGCCAAGGTGTTGCAGTGCAGTTTCTTTTGGCCCTCGATTCACCAGGATGCACACAATTATGCTAAAAGTTACACTAGGTGCCAGTCGTTAGGGTCAATGTCACGTCGTGACATGATGCCATTGCAACTCATCCTAGTTGTTGAAATCTTTGACATTTGGGGAATTGATTTCATGGGTTCCTTTCCTCCTTCCAACGGCTTTGAGTACATCCTCGTTGCTGTTGACTATGTTTCGAAATGGATCGAGGCTATTCCCACGTGCCATGCTGGCTATGTCATATCTACTCCATTTGTCAAAGACCACATTTTTGCACGCTTTGGGATCCCTCGAGCCATTATCTCTGATGGAGGAAGTCATTTTACCCATACATCTTTTCGGGCACTTCTGAGGAAATATGGAGTCCACCATCGGATCGCATCTCTGTATCATCCTCAGACGAACGGCCAGGCTGAGGTGTCGAACCGGCAAATCAAGCAAATTCTCCAAAAAATGGGTCGGCCTGATCGTAAGGATTGGTCTGACAAGTTGATTGACTCACTTTGGATGTATCGAACCACCTTCAAGGATCCCCTTGGTATGTCTCCTTATAGAATTATTTACGGGAAGCCTTGTCATTTGCCAGTTGAGTTGGAGCACCATGCTTATTGGGCGGTTTGCCAGTGTAACCTCGACCTAAACCTGTGTGGTCGAGAAAGGAAACTCCAACTCAAGGAGCTGGAAGAGCTCTGTCGTGAAGCCTATGATTCTGCCTTAACTTTCAAACAACGCACTACGACCTTTCACGACAGCCAAATTCAGTGGAAGAAATTTGAGCCATCTCAGCAAGTTTGGCTTTACAATGCTCGGCTCAAATTCTTTCCAGGGAAATTAAAGTCCAAATGGACTGGTCCCTACTTGGTCTCGAGACCATTTCCCAACGGGACCGTCGAAATTGAAGATCCCAAATCTAGGCGTAAATTTATGGTCAATAGGCAGCGGTTAAAACCCTATCTTACGCATGAACCTGTCCCCGTTGGTGAAACTGTTACCCTGCTGGAGGGTAATTGACTTTGTGCCTCACTCTGAGTCCAGCTGGGGACGTTAAATTCAACGCTCATTGAGAGGCACCCTAGCAACACTCCACTATTGCCTACACTTCACTTCACTTTGCACTTCTTCACTTTTCACTTCACCACCCACCATCCACCCACCCTACCACCCTGCTGTATACCTCACACCTCAGCTCTCGTACCATGATCCTTTGACCTTACTTTACCCTGCATGCATATGAGGACATAGCATCATTTGGCATGGGGGGGTGGATAGGCATCCATAGGATCTGGGTATTATATGGGTCTCATGCAGCTTCTACATCCATTATACATATCCATCTATAAATATGTACATAGCCTAATTCACCTTAAAGAAAAAAAAAGACCTAAAAGCTGAAACAAAAATACAATAAGTGTTTATGAATATTCAACGGTTGTTTTAAAGACTTTCCAGGCCACAGAAGCTTGATTCACTCAGGCTTGGCTTAATTCACTTGAGCATTGATAAGATGGATCGGAATCTCTCCTAATTAAGGACGTATTCTTGTACCTGAGTCATTAGTACAGGATTCGTTGGTTTGCCTCTACTTGAGAGCCTAAGTAATCTTGGTTCACACTACACATATCAAGAAAGACCAGGTGAACATAAGATTCAACCCTAATGTTCATTAGGGAAGGTGGAGTCTTTACCTGTACGCGCAGGTAGACTTTTTATCTCAGTCTTTAGTCTTGTGTTTAGGAGAAACCCTTTCCATCGAAAAAATACTCACCCACCAAATAAGTGTGCTCTTTCAAATAAAGTTGTAGGAGACATACTGACACCTGTTTAAAAAAAAAAATCTTACGAATAAGTCAGTATATCCTTCTCTCCAAAAGTTTTCAAGGCACGTTACAAATACCCTGTTCTACCATAAATTCTTTGAGCCACAAAAACAATAAAAGTGGGGTTGAGTTTTGCCATCGTCTTGGTGAGGGTTAATCCGAAGACATAAGCTGAAGCTGGGACCAACCTGTACTTAAAAATTTGTGAAACCATAGGCTTGAGCCTTAATATTCATCTGGTCAGTCTTGATCCTTTATTATGCACAAACCATAATCTCTTAGCTCTTGTGTACGGCAAAACCCTCTGAGTCCTGGAAATCGTACTTAAGGTTTAAATATCAAGAGTCCTGGTTAGTCAAGAGATGGTCTATATCATGTAAGACTTGAAGTACTGGTAGTTTTCTCTGCAATTGGTTCTCACAATATCCAACAAATAAACACATTCATGTTGCTTCAAAAAAAAAAAAATCTTGAGCTTAAGATCATTTCTAAACACAATACAAAATGTTTTGCTAGGAACTAGCAAAAGATAAGCATGGGGGTATGATTACACAACAAAAATACACCAGCAAATATGCCATCTCGTGTTATTTCCTAGCATTGCCTATGCATCTTATGTAGCCCTACTTGCATTTGTAAATATACACCTACATGCATTTATAAAGAGGGGAAGAGAGTGAGAATAAATGGCCATCCAATCCACTTCCATTATTAACATTTTCCTTGAGTGTGGCATTACAATTTCACCATTTCTCTTTTTTTTTTTATTTTCTTTTTCTCGTTCTCATTTCATGCGGCTACAGGGCATGGCTACGTCGCTCTCTCTCCTCGCCGCTCCTCCTACCAGCAGCATGGGGAGAGGCTTGCTCTCCCTTTATAAAATACCATGCACTCCCCCTTGCACCTGCAGCCGGCATCCACCTTCATACAGATCCATCGCCATCCTCATACTACACCACACGCACAGCTGGCCACCCTCCTTGCCTTTCCCTCTCCATACATAGTCCCTCTTCTCACAAGTTGAGAAGAGGAATACCGTGTGCAGGAGAAAGCTCACAGTGGTCTTAGACCACCACTATGAGTTCCACCACCGCTCAGCTCCGTCGTGAGCAAGTGGACGTGGTGGTTTCTTGCTTCGTTTTTTTTGTATCTGCATTTTTTCGTTTTTGTTTTGTTGCCGTTCTTCCCCTCCACCATTAATTTACTCACGCATACACACACACACACATATATACACATTCGCACACTCTCACCCTCACATATATTTACATATACATAAATATATATACATATAGATACACACACACACATATATCCACTTATCCACATTCCCCTATACACATTCACCTCACATACATTACCCATATACTCGTGCACTCACCCCTCGTGGGAATATTCTCACCAGTTGCTGATATTTCCCGATACTCGCGCAAAGCAAGTGCGTCCACCCTCACTTACACACATTCGCTCCACACTCCACGCAGCACTTAGTCTTGTTGGTTGCGTCTTGCTAGACGTGGACCAACTTGACACCGTGCTACATCCCATTCACATTTCCATCTTCACTCCTATCTATATAACATCTATATAACTATACATATTCTATATCTACTATATATACATATATAGATATACTAAGCTAAGTATTTCTTTTCATTGCATTCTATTTTTGCTTTCAATTTGTCTTTTCTTCCTGCTACTAAAAAGACTAAAAAAAGTATAAAATAGAAAAGATAAATCTTGATTTGCAGGCACACGGTCTCGCGTGTGGCGAGACAGGATTCGTTGTCTTTTGGCGTATAGCTAAGGACCTATTTGAGGGTGTGCCTCAAGAACAAGTTTATCTAAAAAAAAACCTAAAAAAATCAAGAAAACCAAAAACATAATAAACGCAAGGAAGAGATACGTTTTAGGAAAGGCGTAGAAACTTCGCAAATCTCCTAATCCCCGCCTCCCTGAGATCGACCCTGGGCCTAAAAGTGATCAAGCTAAAATCAAGTAGGCCAGGTTAAAAATTTTGTGAAACTGGTGTAGACTCGATTTAGGTTAACTCACTATACTGATTTCGACATTAATATCACCATTTTAATAAAGGCTATTCAAGTACGCACCAAGGATCTCAATCTTATCTGGTTGTGGATTTGGTGAAAAGGAGGAAGAAATAGTGGGATTGGTATTGGCATTCTTCTTCTAAAGATGAAAATGAGAATAAGGTGTTGATATCTTTTTCCACACATTTTATCTTAGCCATTGTCATCGCTATCACACTCCCCATTATTGTTACCACCATCTCCATTTCCATCATCATCTTTGGACTTCTCACAATCCACATAGCTTCCATTTCCACCGAAGATCTCTATGCCAAAGTCCTCATCACTCGTAGCCGCCACCGGAGGAGGAGCCTTGGCAAAGTAGGAGTCCTCAAAAAAAGATATATCTTGGGTCACATAATGTTTTCTTTTAGTTTGATCAAAACATTTATACCTTTTTTGTGGCATTGAATATCCCAAGAAAACAACCTTAATGGCCCCTAGATCCAATTTCTCAATACTCGAGGCAAGTTTGTGAAGGAAGCACAAACAACCAAAAGACTTTAGGAGCCAAAGGAAAGGGTCTCTTATCAGGAAACAACATAGAGATGCTAGTGTCTTGCAATCCAAAACACTAGATGGCATCCTATTAATAAAAAATGCACTTGTTAGAACTGCATCACCCCAAAAATGTTTGGTTGCATTTCTATGAAACAATACAACATGAGTAGTGTTAAGAAGGTGTTGATTTTTTCTCTCGTAAACTCCATTTTGTTGAGTATAACTACATGAAGTTTCATACCGAATGCCCTTAGTATGAAAATACTCGTGTAAGGACTTATCCAAGTACTCTTTAGCATTATCTGATCTCAACACTTTTGTGCAACTACCAAACTGATTTTCAATCAAATTTGCAAAAATTTAGACAACCTTTGGAACTTTAGATGTATTACTCAAGAGATAAAGGAAAATATAGTGAGATCAATCACCGATAAAAGTAACAAAATATTGAAAACCACTAGAGGATTTAATACTTGTAGGGCCTTAAAAATTAATGTGGATAAGAAAAAAAGTAGTAGCACTTTTATTAGAAGATTTTGAAAAAGAGGGACGATAATGATTTGTCAACCGACAAGTTTCACACTTCATTGAGTGTACATTTATTCCTAAGAAAAAGATAGGTAATAACTTTTGCAAACTCAAGAAATTGAGATGACCAAGCTGACTATACCAAACCATGACTCTCCTTATTCCTTCTATATTCTTTCTATGAGTAGCAAGTACTATCATAAGAGTAGAAGAAACTTTAGCAGGTAACTTGTATAAGCCTTTGGAAACCAAACCGGTCCCAATCTTCTTCCTTGTCTCTAAATTTTGCAAGACACACAAACCTTATAAAAAATCAGTCTACACTTCAATTCTTTAGTTATCTTACTCACAAATAATAAGTTGAAAGGAATGATGCCTTCTCCAACCATTGTCACATTTGACCCATCAACAATGGTTACCTGGTCCTTTCCAGAGCCAAGTTTATACTGATGGAAGAGCTTGCAGTTGCCAGTCATATGGTTTGTTGCCTGATAACGGCGTTGTGACTAGGTTTTGTTGTTTTGTTATAGAAATTACGTTGTAGTACAGATAGTCATTGCCATTATTACAATTTTTACTCAGAAATGAAAGTTCTCCCGAGGTCGAACTCAGGGAGCAAGTTGTATTCTAGAGGTACGAAGTTTCTATTACAAAAAAATAAAGAGAGAGAGAGAGAGATTTGTCTTGTTGGCTTCTTCTTCTTCTCTTCTTTCTCGTCTGTCTTCTTTTCTCTTCTCTTTGAGTCTTCAGTTTTCTTCCTTCTTCTTATTCTTGCTCTATTCTTCTCTTCTTGTTTTCAACTTGCCTTCTCTTCTGTTCTTCTTCTTCTTCTCTTTCTTTTTCTTCTCGTTCTTCTTTCTGTTCGTCTCTTTCTTTTTCTTCTTGTTCTTCTTTCTGTCCGTCTCTTTCTTTTTCTTCTCCCTTGCGGTCCTGTTCTTCTTTTCTTCTCCTTCTTCTTTGCCTTCAGAGCGTCGTTTGATTTTTCAATCAGACGACTTAAGTAGCTGCTGCTACAGTACGTCTTTTCTTGTTCTTTCCTCCGTGGCTTTCTTCTTCTTCTTCTTCTTCTTCTTCTTGCAGTCCTTCTTCTTCCTGCCTTCTCTTCTTCTTCACCTGTGCCTGCACACTCAAAGTTCGATTAGAGGGCAAAACCTACTCTACCCTCCCCCGCGTCTCTCTCTCTCAGAATCCACTCATAGGATAACTCTCCCAGAGCTGACGGGCAGTCGGGTACGCGGGTCGCGCCCGGGTCCAGGCCCACCGGCGTGCGGTGGTGGGAGAGGAGTGCAGGACGGGTAAACGGGTCGGGCCAGGTCCGCGGGGCGTGGTCGCGGACGAGGCCGGCTCGAGCGGGTGAGAGGGACCTCACCTCGTGCTCAGGAGGCAAAGAGCCTAAGGCACGTTTTGCCTTTATGTGGGTATGGACCTCTCAAAAGTTCCGAGGTGGGACTAAATGTCCCACCCCAATTGGGCACCCGCCACTGAGGGAGCTGCAGGCAGATGCAGCAGCTGCGGGGCTTTCTCCCCAACTGCACAGGCCTGGGCGACTGCGTGGCTGCGAACCGCGCGTCCTGGCGAGTCGAACCTGGGCGAAGCGCGCCTGCAGCTGCAGGTGAGAAAGAGCTTCACCGGCTCAGCAATGGCGACGGAGGGCGAGCAACTTGTCCACAGAAGAACGGCCTCTCGGCCTAATCAGACAAGCGGAGAACCTTCGCTGTGGCACGGCGAAGGCGGTGTGGGGTCTGGCAAGCCGTGGGGCGGAGTGTAGGGGCTGCCCTAGGTCAAACTGTAGAGCGGGAAATGGGTTTGTTCGGGGGGTCTGCAGGTGGCGAGTGGCGGGAAATGGTAGGGCGGAAGTTGATCAAGGTGAGGAGGTGGAGGTTCTGTGAGGGTCGGCGAGTCGTGTGGGGTGGTGGAATGACGGGAGCGAGTCGCCGGAGTTTGGCCGGAGATGGGGAAGGTGAGGGCGATTAGGCGCAGTCGGGGGGTGGTTATGCAAATTACAGTAAGGAAAAGAAAGAGGGGAGGAAGAGGAAAGATTGTACCTACTCGGAGGGACGAGGGGGGGTCGGAGCAGGGCGACAGTCGTATCGACTGTCGCCGGAGAAGAAGGTGCCCAGAGAGAGAGGGCGGCGATGAGGAGATAGCGGGAGAGCGCGCGCTGGGTACGGCGCGACGCGGGAAGAGAAGGTGAAGGCAGCCCTGCTGCTGGTAGTGCGGCAGAGCGACGAGGAGGAGGAGGAACCGCCGAAGCAAGGGGGCCTCTGTCGGAGTGGGAAGAGAGGAAGGGGGGGAGATTTCTCCGTCAGAACCGAGCTGCCGAGAGCGGCAGAGCGTCGGGGGTTTTTATAGAGGCAGAAACAGAGAGGAGGGCGGAGGGAGACGACGTGCCTCCCTCGCCGGAGGACACCGGAGATGGAGACCCATACCGTCCGTGCGTTCGCACGGGCGGTATGGGCGATTGCAGCGATCAGGGGGGTGTTCCTGCGACGGCTGACGTCGCAGGGAACCCCTGGTTGACTTGGCAGGGGGTCCCCCTCACCCTGCGCGGCGCCATGCCTCGCGCAAGGTCGCCGGAGCATGGCACTGCTCAGGGTTTTGCAGGGAGGACCCAAATGCAAAGAACGAAGAAGAGTTAGGGGTCAAAATGCGAGGATTTCAAAAGTTGAGGGTCAAAAAGTAATGAATGAGGACCAAAATGCAAAGTCGGTCAAGAAGGTCTCTTCTTAGGCTCAAGTTTTTATGCATGACTAAATGGGGCCTAAGGATTCTAATGGTGAATTTTATTTCTAGATCAGACCTTGTTTGACTGGTCAATTTACGTAAAAACCCAAATTAAGTCATTAATTGGGCATGGTTCTCAATGTAGGTCAAAATGGGTTCCTAAGGCCAAATTGAAGGTTCTAAACCCTAGAGATTATTTTTCTACTAATTGTAGAGGGTTTAGTCGATTTTTTTCTTTGCCTCGAACCTCGTGAATTGAAGTGGGTTTGTTTTAGGGTTACAGATTGTCATTTAATTCCTTGGAGTTGCTGTAGCCCTTATCAGATCATATTATCTCACTTCCCTTCTTATTAGGTTTGTTTGACCTGTGTTTGGATCCTGAATTACCCTGCTTGCAGATTGTGCTGGTAAAATTGCATTTTTACCCCTTAGTTTCTGCTTTCTTCTTAAACTCAGAATTCTCTGAGTTAAGCCTTTCCTTGAGTTATGTAGGAGCTTTTATCCTTTGTATTAGGTCAAAATGAGCTAGTTATGGCTCATGATGAGGTTCTCATCATTGCCCCACTATCTATTATCTATTCATCATCAAGATAAGTATATTTAACGTTACCTTTCTTCCCTTGATTGGCTGGAGCATGATTGTTGGTACCCTCTTCCTCCCGTGCAATTCTATTTCTAGATAACACTCCTAATTCACGTAGCTAGTCATGAAGCTCTTGGAGAGATGGGTATTTGTGCCTCCTTCTACATTTGAAGCCTTCTCTCCGGTATGCATTTTAGATATAAGTGCAACCACTTGTTTCCCTTTAGAGTTAGGACCTGTGCTTCTTTAATTTGCCTTTCCTTGAGCAGGGCTTTTCTCTGGATGTAACTCCCAACATAATTCAATAGTGTGCCCATATTTTTGGCAATGCATGCACTTCTTAGTACTACTTGTACCCTCATCCACTCCCTTGACACAACTAGCAAGGGCAGAACGTTCGAAAGATTTGCCACTCTTGCCTTTAGAAGTCTGTAAGTTCATCACTTTCAACTTGGCTTCTTTAACTTCTACATGATAATAGATGATCTCAATATTTGAGACTTCATCGAAGTTGAGTATCTAGGCACAAGTATTTTCAAACTCAAGGTTGAGACCTCCCAAGAAGGTGAAGATATAGTCTTCGCAAGTGCAATCCCAAAAAAGTTTCTAATCACGAGCACATGGCCATATTTGCTTTCCATAATAGTCTAAATCCTCCCACTTTAACTTTAGTATAACATGGTACTTGATTGACGAGAAATCGAGCGTGGAAAATATGTTCGAAAATTGTGTCGTAGTATATGTCAAAATCTCACTATTAAATAAAATTTATAATCGAAACTCAAGGTCAGTCCTGGGTTGAATGCCGGGAGGCGAATGCTTGATTTCGTAAATTGGCATCTGCTTTATTTGTTTTTGGTGTTTTATCGTTTGTAATTTTTTTTGGTATTTTTATAAGGCAGGAGATCAGATCGACAAAATCTTTATCTATCTAATCTACTTGCAAAATAAGAGAGAGAGAAAGAGAAAGAGAGAGAATAAAAAACTACTTCTAGATATATGCTTGAAAGATATAATGTTTACTATAATAAAATCTACACCATGAAAGCAATAAAAGAGAAAGGGGTGAGAGAAATCCTCTTCGACGGTTACTTGGAGGATGACTTGCTTTGACGACGCCTGGACGGAGGTGGTGAGAGGTTGGATGAAGAAGAATGGAGTTGGAGGAAGGAGGATGGGGTAGGATGGCATCGCGGCAACGATCTGCTTCTCGAATGTGATGAGAAGATGACTACGAGATACTCCACGAAGGGGGGTGAGAAGCAGGAAAAAATATTTATTTTCTGCTCTAGAGGAGCATCTTAGGCTTGGGACAAGCTCGCTAAAGCCTTGAAGGTGATGATGAAGAGGTAGGAAGAGACGAAGAAGAATGGAGGGGGTTATGGGGTTTATATAGGTGAAGGGTAAAGGCTAGCAAATCATTTGGCTAGCTATGGCATTGAAGGCCTGCACATGAGGCACACTCTTCACACATCAGCCGCGCACTCGCGCGTAATGCGCACGCAATTCGAACATGCATTGCTAGCATAGCTGAGGACGCTCGCTCGCCATCCGATCATTGATGAATGGCTAAGATATCACCTCATGCGTGCTCATAAATCGTGCCTCAAGGGCATATGATCGTGCATTTCACGCGTTGCTCATCTATGGCACCACGTGGAACCATGTCCGCTGCCTGATCGCCATCCAAGTGCGTTCATTGCGTGCACGTTGCATGTTGCATGTTGAGGATGAAGGGGCACTGCGTTTCGCGTGGCATGAGCTCATCAGGACTGCACAATCAAGATTGTGCGGTCACATTTCAAATTGGGTGCACTACTTATGGAATAGGGAGTGCGTGGGGGGTCTCAAACGTGCATCCCGTGTTTGGGAATGCCTCCCCCCACCATTGTGCCAAGGGTCCACTTGTGTCGCGTTCATGAATTTCTCGCAGCCAGTGGACATGCAATCTTGGCCGTTGGATTGTCATCCAATGGCTAAGATCGAGTGTTGGAGGCACCTTCGGAAGTGAGGAGGCCTTGGGCGTCTGTGGGCAGCTCAGATGGTGCCACGTGGCACCATCTGAGTTGCCCATCTTCTATTTCTCATAGGTGGTAGCATGGATGTCAGATTGGGTTGATCTTCGCACCGTTGAGTTGCAATCGTTGATTTGAACCCATCCGTGTGGTTAGATTTGTCGTCTGAGGTCTGAATTTGCACAACCTTACCTGTTGGCCTTTAATCTTCCTCGAATTGCATATAATGCTATGAAAGTTCGATTGAGGCAATATCGGAGGCGTTGGATTTCGATCATCACCTTGATTACATCCGTACAGTTACATCTTCAATTTGAGGCCCCGAAATGTGTTGCCCTCTCCCCTAACCATGAAAAGGAGTAAATTAATATACAATTTACAGAATATAGTCTAAATGCGATATGATGCATGTTATGTAATATTTATATTGCTAAATGCAATTATGAGCTTATGAACTCGCATAAATAGGCATTTATGCTAAATAATTGTCTACATCAGTACTCCTCCATGATCTTCTCTTACTATTTGAGAGAGTCAATCTCTCATGAGATTTGATATTTCCTAATTGCTCACTTCTTTTAGCCATGCATCTACTCCAAGAAAATCCACATTTCCCATGCGGTTTGCTTTCAAAGAATGAGTGCTTGTATATCTGCTGTCACATAATTCACAATCTAGGCCCATACTTGGCTCTCTTCTAAACACCATTTGTGATATTCCGTTTCTTTGTCATCTAGTATAACATTACAACCATCAACGTAGCCAATATGATCTCTAGCTATAAGGGCTAACTCCATACCAACAGCTTATCTCAAGTAGTTTTCCTTTGTTAATTTGATCGTGGTAATCTGCACACTAATCAAGTGCTTGACCTCTCCAACATTTTTGTCTTCATGGGTAGCCATCTCCACAAAGAAATAACAAGAGGATCTTACCCAGAAGTAGTGAGAAAGATCCACTTGTGAGGACAAGACCATCAAATGTGATGATGATTGAGAAGCTATGTACAACAGTTGGTCGAGAGATCTACAAGTGCATGATGGAGCAAAATCTACCTGAGAGCAACCACCCAAATCCAACCTTGCCAAGGTTGAATCAGGCGAAGATTGGAGCGATCGTCGGCGTGAAATCCGGTTGGAGTGAGGGTCCCATCATAATTGCCACTAAAGTCAAAGGCAACTGTGGGAGAGGAATCGGTGGAGTTAGCCACAAGATGCTAGAGCTGTGAGTAGAACCGTCCATCGCCTAGAATTTGGAGCTGATGCTGCACATGTCAACCGTAAGGAAGAAGGTGGACATGACCAGACCCTTTGGCAAGGAAGATCCACATAAGATGCGACTAGTTCTAGCGACAACCTTTGAGCACAACTCCTACGAGGTTGTATGGTTACCATGGGATACACCTAACATGTGCTATGGAGTCTCAATGTAATGTGAAGACTCTCACACATACATATTGATGGAAACCCTCAACACACACGTGATGAATGGAAGATCTCCCCAATAAACAATGCCCTCACAATTAAAGGCTTTCACACCATGTAAAACAAAATAAGCAAAGCAATCCACAAAGTAACATACGATTTAATGTGGAAAATCTTGAAGGGAAAGACCACGATAGAGTCTCCTCCCTAGCTTTTTATGACCTCTTGGGTTTTCTCCCCCAAAGAACAAAAGAAGGAGGAGGCGTGCAATATATAGTTCTCTGGGTTATATGGAGCCACCCTAAGATCCATATATCCATTTATATTATAACTCAATAGTAAACTTTGAAAAGCAAAGTAAGCCTCACCATTGAGACTTGCAATTTTGTAAAGAACCATAGGGTGGTGTGTGCTTGTGTGTGTTGGTTGGGGGGGGGGCAGTGGCTAGGGAGGGTAATCTCCATAGGATGTTTATTTCATATCTTAATAAAGTGTAATTTATGTGTCATATATAGAATCCAATTTTTCAATGAAAGATGATTTGCAATCTCAAAGAAAAATTAGCTATGTTTTGTATGTGCATTGGATGTAAATGTACAATCATATAAATAATTCAGTTTGAGATTTCAAAAGAAATAATTGCATTTTGTCTATTATTCTTCCTTTATCTCTCTATTGAAGCTAATTTGTTAACGACAAGGTTTATCTTGATATTTCAAGGGAGGTTAGAATAGGATATAGCATTTTTTTTTTAATTTGTTTGTCATCTACACTAATGGTTCTTTTGACAGAAAATAAGGTCAATGTTTTCAATATACACCGATGGATAAAATCATCGTCGTTAACAGACCACCAAATTTGAAGCCTTTGCAAAGATGACCGTCACTGTTGGACCTGGTACAACACATACAGTTTTTGCCATTAGGATACTACAATGACGCATCCTAAGGCGACACCAAACTTGACTGTTAGAATAGCTCTTAGGCCTACACCAATGGTGTTTTGGACATTTGAAGATGATTTTTGATCATCAATGTAGGTATGTATTGTTCTTGCAATAGCAGATTCTTGCATGACAATTCTTCAGAAGACAACATAAGTTAATCTATTTCTTATGAGGAGTTACTAGATGGTTGTAATGAACTAAAGCTGATAGGAAGATTAACCAAGAAGATAAGTCTTCAAAAAAATTAATGATAGTGTATTATAAGAAGTACAAATATATGTTAATATGAAAGTTCATGTAAAAATTCATGTTTCTCATGTTGAACTAAATTTCACTAGTGATATTTAGTTATAAACAAATTACAATGATGATATTTAGGCATGAATCAAATTGCATTGGTGAAATTTGAGTTATGAGTTAAATTTCATCGATGATATTTCAATTTTGAATCAAATATCACCGACACCGGTGCAATATAATCAAATATCACTAGTAATATCCCCTTTTTAGAGGGCATGTGATATCCTTTATTTTGGGTATTAGAAACTCTTGGTTCTTCAATGTAAAATGATAATACTCATTTCTATTACTTTATAGGGAAGCTTAACATTTATTTGTACTTACTTGAAGAGGTGTTAATCTTTGGAGTTAAGTGCAACATAGAGAGTAAGGAGAGGAGATGCATTGTAGGTAGGTTTCAATAACACCGAGGGAATCTATTGTTTGAAAAACTAGCGTTATTTTCTCAATACGCATGTTTCTTGATACTAGCTAACCCATAAAGTATACGGGGATTAACTCAAGATGGGGATAACCCCAAATAAATCAGGTCCAAGGAGAGGGAATGTGGTTTGTTGGGGGGAGGAGGGTTTTGAAAAGGATAGGGAATAGATTGATTTGAGAATTATATATGATTTTTTCCCTTGGAAAGAACTCGCTTCGATAAATTGAAAATCAATGGTTGGTAAAGACTACCATTGGCTCAAGATTTCAAAAATGATAACTTTGTAATGGAAATGAAAATAGAAAATGGAGGATTTTTGAACTTAACAAAGGTCTAGACTATGTCACGCACAAACCTATATGGTAATGCAAAACAATGCGGAAGAAGCCCAAAATTCAAAGTTCTTGATACATTAAGCACTTGTATGTCTGCCAACTACTACATTGTAGTAGATGCTTTTTTTTTTTGTGAAAAGTATTTTCATTAAAAGGAAGATCCTGAAACAAGAGGACGTGCCCCAAAGGAGAAGAGAGAGATAGAGAAGCCTAACGCCCTCAATGAGGGAGAGTTTACTCCCCATCGAACAAAGGAAAGCTAAAACATAGAAGACAAGAAATAAAAGAAAAAGAAAAATGTGCCCCGATACTAGGAATTGGTCAACCTCTTAAAGGAGGGCGACCCCACACTCGTAGGTACGGCAAGGCACCAACGAGACGAATCTTGAAGAACGCGCCAACGAGTGAATCGATTAGTTCGACGAAAAGGTCAAAATTGATCTTTGACAAAAGTCAGAAAACTCGATCGTAAGAGATCCGATGTCACACATGGTCCCAACAAAACAAACTACACTATAAAAAAAGAAAAAGAATGGAACAGATCATCTACAAATGAGCAACAATAAGCAAATCGTAGTGCCACACGACAAGCACGTAAAACGGGACAAACCAATACCACGCAACAACGACATCGCAGAACTAGGTCCTTCGCTTCTACACGTCGTTACGCACCCCGTCGCACACCGTCATGCACCTCGTCGTGCAGCCCTAGTTGCCGCACGCCACGTGCATGACGCCACATGCCCACACAGGTTGAGCTCGTGCACTCCGCCATGTAGCCCTAGTCATCGCACGCAGCCTCGCACACTGTCTCGCACCCGAATAGGCTACAGCTCACTCTAGAAGCACTGGACTGAAGAAGTCACCCCCCACCCATGTCAACTAATCATCGCTGCGTCTACCGTCGCCACGCTCGCGCCTGGCTGCCACACTCCTTGCATGTCGCTCTCGCTACAATTGAAGGGTTCCAAAGGGAGAAGAGGGGGAGGATGTTACAAATGGATGTTCAGAACATGATTATATTTGTGAGGGCAGCAAAGTTTTTTTATATTCACCTATGAAGAAGCGCAATTGTTTGGCCATCCAGCTTTCTATCAATTGGCACTATAAAGTCAAAAATTAGTTTCTGTTCCCCATCTATGAACCAATATTAGGGTCCCCTACTTATATGCAAGAGTTGTCGTCTCAAACACCTGCAAAAAGGAGTGCCGCAACCCCCGTTTCCCATAGCATAATGTCCCCCACTTACAATAGGTGCTAGGTCGAAGTTTAAGTCTTGCAAATGTATTTGGCCTTTGGTCTTTAAAAAAGAGAAAGAAAAAAGCTTGCAATCCAGTTAAGCCTTGGAAAATTCTAGCAAGGCTTACCAAATTAAGTGTGATGCTCTTAACCCTATTAAATCCACTCTTAGAAAGCAACCACTTTGGATTGCCAGGCAAGCAGTTAGGGAATGTCAAGAACTAATGGTTTGTAATCCTAAAATTATCTGTCATGTACCGAGAAGGACCAAAAAACACGTGTTAGCAAAATTTTGCGTCTGGGTCGCAGGGTACCTGAAGTTGGCATTATTTACCCTGTGCTATGCAACGGTTGTTACAACTTTCAGTTCATATAGATTTTCTTGCACAGAAAAAAATGGAATTTATCAAATTTGTGTTCAATGAAAATGAGGTTAATACCAATGCAAATCACTTAATATACAACTCTTAATGATGCAAAATCCTCAATTCCTCAAAAATTTTCAAAAACGGAAACAATTTACAGCAAGGAACTCATACATTTCAATATCATATCCTGAAACGGTCCGGTGTTTCTCAGGTTTCTCTGCTTCATTGACAATATGGGGTCAGCGATCAAGCTCCAAATATCAAATTTCTGAAAGCCAAGAACTGAACCCCAGTCCCTCCGAACCCAGCCGAGCATTATTGTTTCATGTACTTCTGGTACAATCTAGCAACCCATGGTGCAAGATCAGTAATTTCAGGTTCCCTTTTGAATGCAGAATAGTAATCAGACCAGTAACAAGGTGAGATTTTCCCAGTCAGTCCTCCAGAATAGATGCAGAAAGGTAGCCAACCTTCACCACCATTCATCCTCTTCTGCCGTTCTCTTGGGTAAGCTAGAGGTGCCTGGACATACCTATGAAAAGATCTGACCTTTAGCAACATTCTTCTTTTTGTAATTTTTGTTGGGCAAAGAATGGAAGAAGCAAAACTACCGGATACCGTCAAGCACAGCATCCCAGCAGAAATGGGTGTGGCCAAAGACATGGCAAGCTGCTTTGTTTCCATCTGCTCCGTGTATTGCCCTAAGGCGAGCCTCCAGGAAATCAGAGCCTATAATCTTTGGGAGGTTTGGGTAGTAAAGCATCCTTTTCTCTGGGCACAGCTCCTGCCTGGGAATTTTCACATAAGATGAATAACTGAAAATATGTTTGCATGTATGCATGCAAGTATAATATTGCCAGATGCTTATCTTCACCAACAATGAGGCATTGTTCGGCAATCACAGTGTCTATCTTTTTTTTTTTTTTTCCAGTTTTCCCTTCTTTTAATTTTCGTAAATCATAGCAACTGGAATAAAGGCATTGCCAAACAAATTTATGGCTTTTGCACTTCAATCGCTGAAATCAGGTGTTTAAAACATGAGGGAGCATTTCAGATAATGGTCCCACTTCATTATATATCAAGATAATGTGGGCTTACGATATCAAATCTTGGTCAATGCTAAATGTTTCTAGATTTCTCCGCACGCACTGCAACTTCAACTAAGAGTTGTTTCATGGGAAACGAGTCTTAAATGATAATCCTGATGGACCTGTATTATGTTTGAATGCATGCTAATGTAGTCGCATTTTCCATATTTCCTCATCATAGATTTCCTTTTTTTTTTGGGAGGAGAATCTGGTATAGATTTAAAAGCTAGGACACTACAATTATCCCGCTCATTCCTTTTTACTTGGTTTGTTGTAAACCCTCATGAACCACATTTAATCATGTGTCCTCGTTGGAGAGGCTCAATTTGACTGGTTCGACAAGTAGCACAAAAATTCCACTTAGGCCATTAAAAGAAGAGCATGGTTTAATACATATCAAGAGCCTTGTTAGGCACTATTTCTTGAAGACTCTAATTAAATGATTCATGATCAATGATTAGAACTAGTCAACAAAAACTCTCCATCCTCCATGCTTCCAGTTGGTTTCCTTATGTGCATGCTATTGTTACAATTATTTTCAAAATATGTTATGATGCCAATCTAACTTTTTATGTTATGCTGCCATTTGGAACTTTGAATGTTGAGTTCTTATGCTTTATGGCACAGTTGTAGGGCACCTGCAGATAAAAAAGTGTTTACAAAAAACTGATATGCACCAAGACTTGTCAAACGTTGAAATAATTGGATATCAAATAGGAATGGTGTTGAGAAGGAAACCCCATGCAAAAGACAAAATAGAAAATGAACAGCCCACAATATAAATAGCAACCCGTGACACTCGTCCTCAAGCTAGAGCATATATGTCAGACATGCTCAGCTTTGAACAAAAATACTCCAGTCTACGATGAGAAAGTGCTTTGGTGAAGATGTTAGCCACTTGGTCCTCTATTGCAATGTATGGGGTCGATATCTTGCCGATTATCACAACATCTCGAACAAAGTAGCAGTTCACTTCAATGTACTTGATATATTCATGAAAGGGAGGATTATTTGCACTGAAAGTCGCTACCTTGTTATCACAGTACATAGCCACTGGTATAGAGATAGAAACACCAAAGTCTCAGAGAATAGGTAACACCCAGAACAATTCACATGTAGTGTGTGTCATAGCTCGATATTTAGACTCAACGTTGAATCTAGACACATGTCGCTTCTTACTCCGTCAAGTTACCAAATTACCATCAACATATGTGCAGAAACCAATGGTTGAGCGTTGATCTTTATGAGTACTAGCATAATCAACATCTATGTATCCCCCCACATCTAGGTGGCCACGTTTAACAAAGGATAATCCTCTTCCTGGCGATGTCTTCAAGTATCTCAAGACTTGACAAACACCAACCCAATGTACCTCCCTAAGTTGTTGCATGAACCAAGTTTGCCAACTGCATAGGCAATATCAGGTTTAATGATAGTAAGGTAGAGTAATTTGCCTACCATCACCCAATAGCAAATCACATCTTCAAACTTTGGACTATTAGGATCAATAAGATGCGTGTTAGGGTCTAATAGAATGTCTGCTGGTTTGCATCCTATCATCCCAATTTCATGAAAGAGGACTAGAACATATTTTCTCTAGGATAGAACAAGACCTCCATTAACATGATACACCTCAATGCCAAGAAAGTAACTTATAGCTCCCAAATCCTTTGTGACAAACTAAGAATGTTACAATTGTTTTATAATAGATATACCATTCTAGTAAAATATCAACAAAAACAATCAGAATAACTGACCCAGTGGATCCATGCAGACTAAAAACCGAATGATCTGAAGTCAAGCGAGTAAACCCAAAGTCTTGAACAACTCTATTGAACCTTTCAAACTACACTCATGGACTCTGCTTTAGTCATAAATGGCCATATTAATTTTGCACACCTTGGAACACTCTTCCTGAGCAACAAACCGAGGGGGTTGATGCATGTAAACTTCTACATGAAGATCGCTTTATAGAAAGGCATTTTTGATGTCAAGTTGAAAAACATGCCAGTCATAATTCATAGTAAGAGAAGAATTTGAACCAAGTTCAACCTAGCCACATGGGAGAAGGTTTCAAAATAATCCATACCATACATTTGGATTATCCTTTGCCGACTAAGCAAGATTTATATTGCTCAATAGACCCATTAGGGAGATACTTTAGGGTAAACACCCACCTACACCCCACAATAGTATCACCTAAGGGTAGGTCAACCAAGTCCTACGTCTATCTGGATTGTAAAGCAAACATCTCTTCCTCCATCGCAACCTTCCAAGATGGATGTTGTAAAGCCTCAGTATGACACCGAGGAACCTGGTGACTATCAACAGAAAAAGAAAATTGTCGAGCAATAACAGGAAGATTATTTAGGGTTTACGGTTATAGTTAGAAATGGGATACTTGGCATAAAAATGAGAGGCCTTTCTATAAGCATTTGGAACATCCAAATCAAACATAGTGGAAGGCATTGGTACCTAATGGCGATCTCCATTCGACGAGTCTTGATTGATGGAAGGATGAGTAGCAATAGTGGACAATGGTTCATCCGTAGGGGCAAGAGGCAAGAAATGTTGTGGTGGTCAACGTTGATAGATATAGAGAGGAGGTAGAGGGACATATGGTGGTGGTGGTGGTAGAGTTGGTGACGTGGGAGATGGTTGAATGGAACTAGGTGGCGGCTTAAAGGGAATTGGTAAAGTGATGATTGTACAAATAAAAGTATTAACTTGATTATTTAGAGTAAATTCTGAGGGCATTAGCACTTAAATATTCCAATTTAGTTATTGTGGGGCAATGCATGCATCTAACACAGTTCTTATATAAATGTTGTTTGAAATTGACCTCTTATAAGCAGGATATGAAAGAACATGTTATACCATGTCTCAGATGAGCAATCAAGCTGCACAGATGAAATCAGGACGAAAATTGGAGTCCAAAGGCTTTGAAATTACCTCGATCGAACCTCTATAACTCCCACAATGGACCAAAGAAGTTCTGGCCGTTGATCTAATGATCAATGGCCCAGAACGTGCCACAAAGCACTCACACAACCGTTTGTTGCATGCCAACCAGTGCCCTCTCAAGTCTTCATTGCGCGGGTGAGTTTCACCTCGACCGTTCAATCTCCGTCGAGCAGCTTTTGAAGCATCACTCCATCGCATTATCGCAATTGTTCGATCATCCACCAACGGTTGGGATCATCTCAAACCATGCGTAGCACAGTGGTTGAGGACAACGCTTCGCAAAGAGGAGGTGCTAGATTGAGTTGCGATCTGTGCTCTCCTCGCCCATGCGGTGCGATGCAATTCAACCGCACGATCTTCATCAGGCGATTCACAAGCGGCTGCGTCTCCATCGATCGCACGACGTTGATTGTGCAATCTTACGCGTCCATTCTCGAGACGATCACCATCGTCAGCCCCATGATCAATACTCCAGATCACGCCCATGGTCCAAATCCAACAGAAGGCGCGAAGGGCGCGATTGCACGTTGAGATGAAGGTGCGGAACGAGCGCACGTAGTGACTATTGGATAAGGCGCGGATGGGCAAGATGCGGTAGTGTCGCCTCCGTGTGCCAGCGAACGTATGCGAGCAGGGGCGCCGAGCGGCGGTTTGGGCACGGTTTGCGCCCAGTTCATGCGCTAAACCGCTGGTTCAAGGTCTCCCTTCACCTATGAAAGGCTCTCATGGCCCTCCTTTGCAATACACCATTCTAGATGAATTCCTCCCATCCTAAGGTGCAAATCGAGTCCTTAGAGCCGCTGATGGAGCCCCTTCCACCTCCATGGTTGCCTCGACAAGCTTCTTCCTAGCAAATAACTTCTCTCTCTATTTTATGTCATTGTTGTAGTTAAGCTTTCCTTTAGCTATCATTATTGTAAACGACTTTAGAGTTGAAGAAGCATTCTTTTCCTTATTATTGTGATGAATTATGATCTATGCATGTTTTCTTGATGTCATAATGCTTAATGTTAATAGCTTCGGTTAGCAATTGGATTCCTAACCCTACTCTCTCTTTCTCTCTTCCATTTTTTATGCAAGCAAGAAGATTAAATAACCTTGTGACAATAAATTTTATTCTAGCCTTCCATTGTTCAGTCTAATTTTATTAATTAAAATTGACATTGTATTTGCAAGCAATAACGACAAAATTAAATTAATTGCATTTTTCGACGTTAGTTTTTGACACCATTGTCGGGAGGCAATAAATCTTTTCTTTGCTTTCGTACCTGCATTGGTGCATTTACAAAATCTAACATCTCTCTTGATCAATTGCTTTGGTTGCAGGAACTTGACGCGTAGGCTGCAAGAGGGGTGCACTCCAAGACGGTAAATCAGGAGCAAAGTGATGTTGAAGATCTTCGTAAGTATCACCTCACATAATCCCATCTTTAAAAAAGAATGCCATATAGGCTCTTGCATGACTCTTAGGATAGTTTGCCTATTTGCTTGCTAAAAATAAACCCTCTAAAAAAAAATAAAAATCTCCAAAAATTGGTGTGGTAGAGTGATGCTTGACTCACATCCTAAACCAACCACCCAAAGAAACAAAAAACCCTAAAATTCCTAGAAAAAGCTTTTTGAGTGCTCTTCTTGACGAGTGGTGTTTGCAAAGCCATTGTTGTCTTGTATTGGGCCGCACTACTCACCTTAATTAAAATGAATTCAGACTTGCATGAACTTTAGGGGTGAATACATTAGGGTTTATTTTTAGGGCCACATCACTATATTAAGGAATCACAACCCTAAAAATCACTAAAGGCTGGATCATTAAAAGATACCACACCCTAAATAACCTTGCTTGAAAACCATGTTTTAATTGTGCACACACATGCTCAAATTGGATTAATTACGAGGCACGAACCCCTAATAACGCCTCATCACATTCCTTGAGCACAAGCATTGTTCTAGTCCTAAATTAAAAAGTATTAGACGTTGGCCCTAAGGTTACTTGAGTAGTCTCAAGGTATAAACCTACACCATAGAACCAATCGGTGAAGTATTTTTACCGAAAGCAACTAAGTTGGGAGGCCTGATTGTCACATGACTTAAGCTGAGCAGGGGTTTAGCATAATTAGTAGCCCTCAGGACACACTGCCCCTGCTCTACTTGATCCAACTTATTCGACTTTTGGATTAAACACAACACTAATTCATGCTGTGGTAAGAGTTGTACCTTAAGAGGCTTGGGTCATCTAGGGCAACACTTTGAGGCTTAGCTTTGTTTGTTTTGATTGTACACACACAATTCTCTCATCTATTCCCTTCGCATCTTCCCCGATTCTTCCCTAGTGTATGCTAGGAAGGCGTTCACTGAATCTTGAATTGGTTGCACTAGAGAGGAACCTAAGGAGGTTGACCTATTATAAGGCTAAGGTAGAGGAAATGGCCAACCCTAGGAATGAGAACATGGAGGATCAACTTGAACCTGATGCAATGGCCATTATCCAAGCCCAAATTACTACCAACCACCAACTCCAACAACAGATTCAGACTATAATGCAGGCCATGCACCAACTTCAAAATCCTCAAGGGCCACCAGGGCAACTAGGGCCACCACCCCCTGAGGGCCAACCAAGGACCCTCCGTGACTTTTATGACCCTTCTACCATTACTGTTGAACAATATCTTAGGGTCTTCGAAGGGGAGATGATTTTGAGTTAAAACCCAATATCCTTAGCTTGATCCAGAGTCACTTCAGTGGGAACTCAAAGAAGATCCCTTTCAACATCTCGAGGATCAGGCCGACCTGCCTGAACTATTAAACCTTGGAACATCAACCTATATATTATTTTAATGAAGATGTTTTAGTTGAAGAAAATTAATTTTGTTATTTTACTAAGCCTGCCCTACACCTCTTTATATAGAGAGAGGCGAGGGAAAAATTATAAAGGTAGTCTTACAAGAAAACATAAATAATAAAAGAGCCTAATAATATAACATAACAGTTCCCTTTCTCCCTGAAGGGCAAGGCTTCTTATTGGCTTAGAATAATAGGGAGACCCATCCCCACTTGAGAAGAACTGAGACATGCCTTCCTAAAGAAATTCTTCCCTGTAGGAAAAACCAACGCCCTTAGGAGAGCCATTACTACATTCACACAATAAAGTAGGGAACAATTCCATGAGGCATGGGAGAGATTTAATGAATTATTAAGGAAATGCCTGCACCACGAAGTTCCGAGGTGGCAATTGGCCCAGATCTTCTATCATGGTTTGGATGACACCCTCAGGAATTTCGTAGATGCCTCATGCAGAGGCAATTTTCTGAACTGCTTCATGAAATGTGACATCAACACTAATGTAATGCTTCTAGTGCAAGGGATTAAAGCATCAGTACCCCTTCTAAGTACGAGAGTAGTCAAGAAACACACACTTAACTGCTCGAGGTGCTAATTTATCTTGATCGGGTCCAAGAAGATGAACAAAAGTCACGCACCCAGATGTCTTGCGTGGAATACCAAACAAATCTGCATTGGGATATAACACCAGCCATGGTACCTGCTCATGAATAGTTGAGGGTAGTCTATTAATGTGATAGTAGGTCGTGAGAACTGCATCGTCCCAGTATGTGGCACACTATTCTAAATGTTTTGACCATATCAAGAATATGTTTATGCTTCCTTTCTGCAACCCCATTTTGTTGAGAGGTGTAAGGATATGAAGTCTGATGAATGATACCATGCAAACCATAGAAATCTACCACTATTTGATCTGATTGTTTTGATGTGGATACTAAATTGATTCTTTATCATTAACACAAACTCCTCAATAAGAGGACCCTCTTCAGACTTAGTCTTCGTGAGGAATAACCAAGACAATCGGGAGAAATCATCAACCACAATCAAATAATAGCGATGTCCTTATCTACCAAAACCCTGCTGGGACCCCAGACATCAAGATGCATCAACTAAAAACATGAAGACGTGTGTGGTCCAGTAGCAGCTGGAAAGAAAGATCTATGGTGATTCCTAAGTTGACATGCATCATAAGAAAGTTGTGTAGTTAGGGACAAATGTGGAACAAGTCTTCGTAGTTTGTCCAAAAATGGATGACTCAACCGTCTATGCCACTGTAAAGCACTTCCTGAAGCAGAGCTAATTTAATAAGTTGCAGCCATGGGGCCTGAACAAGTAGATAAACATCTCCTTTATATCCACTACCAATAATCTTCCCTGTCATTCGATCTTGGAAAGTGCATCCAAGTTCATCAAAGGTGACACGACAGTTCATTTGCTTGATGATTTTATTAACAGAGAGCAAATTTATGGACAAGTCCGGAACAAACAAGACATGGTTGAGCTGCATAAATGGGGTAATTGTAATTGCCCCCTGATCATCAATAGGGGCATGTTGCCCATCAACCATTTGCATAGTGTGACCTTGTGAAACTGATTGTATATGTCCAAAACAGTACAGATTGTTGGATAGATGATTGAAGCACCTGAGTCAATCAACCACGACACATTAGTAGTTGGAGAAGAGTCGTAGACATAAGCTCCCAACACAATCTTTGACTCATGAGAAGTTGCCATGTCCACAAACATAAGGTAAACAACACAGTACAAATCTGAATGTCCAAATCTGATGTCTTTCTACACAAATTCAGACCACCTGAATTACTCTTTAGGCATAAAACCATACTACCCAGATCTGATTTTTCCTTTCTCCATTACCTGCAGATCTGATTTTGATGCTATACAGGGGAATTCACATCCCAAAACTTCAACAACACAAACAATACTAATTTCGAAGCCACAGAGGGGAATACACATCCCAAACTGAATTACAACAGGGGAATACACACCTCAAATAGAATCAAAAGACTGATTTTTGTCATACCACAATTGTAGAGACCATATTAAAACATCTTTCGAAAGGCCCTTAGCTTTAGAACTCTATCAAACACAAGCCAAGGACCACCCTAGAACCTGCAATAGGTGGTACTGGGTGCTACTACCCTCCTCCTGCCACCGGACAAGGGTCGGCAGCAAGAGAAAGCAAGAGAGAGGTCAGCGACGACCTTATTGCTGTTGGCCGGCGGCGGCACTGCTGTTGCAGGCCAGTTGTGCCGACGGCGACCGTGGCGAAGGTGGGGCTTGTTGGTAGGGTTAGGGTTTTCTTGATGGTGTCCTCAATTTGGCTCTGATACCAAGTTGAATAAAATGAAATTTGTTATTTTACTAAGCCTGCCCTACACCTCTTTATATAGAGCGGTGATGGAAAAATTATAAAGGTAGTCTTACAAGAAAACATAGATAATTAAAGAGCCCAATAATATAACATAACAGTTCTCTTTCTCCCTGAAGGGTAAGGCTTCTTATTGGCTTAGAATAATAGGGAGACCCATCTCCACTTAGGAAGAACTGAGACAAGCCTTCCTAAAGATATTCTTCCTTGTAGGAAAAACCAACGCCCTCAGGAGAGCCATTACTACATTCACACAATAAAGTGGGGAACAATTCCATGAAGCATAGGAGCAATTTAATGAATTATTAAGGAAATGCCCACACCATGAAGTTATGAGGTGGCAATTGGCCCAGATCTTCTACCATGGTCTGGACGGCACCCTCAGGAATTTCGTAGATTCCTCATGCAGAGGCAATTTTCTGAATAAGGATGAGGAAAGCACACTTGAACTATTTTAATCAATGAGTAAGAACTTGCTTAATCAAGCCTCCATGACTACTTTCAACAGGTTCAGTCAACCTCGTAGTGGAATTTACGAGATACAAACTAATTCAAGCTCGGTTGACATGGACATAATAGCCAAGAAACTGGATCGAGTTGAACTAGTGGACAAAATGATAGATGACCTCCTCAATCAGACTTGAACTCCTAGACAAGCTCCTCAATCAGACCTGAACTCCTAGACAAGCTTTCTCTCTAGCCAAGGGAACACACAGTGTTGATCTGGTTCGGTCTATGAACCAATTAAACTTGGAACAACCATCAACTACGTTCCAGGGAGGGGCATTTGTTCCCTCATACTCTAATTACTCTCTTCCCTTGTCTTCGATACCTTCTACTTTTAAAGATGCCAACGCCATTCAAGGTTACCCCAAACCTGATCTGTTCTTGAATACATATAACCCTAGATGGCATAACCACCCAAACTTTGCCTGATCCAATAAAAAATCGAATCAATTCTAGAACCAACTCAGGCTAAACCCTTCCTCCTTTAGTAGGGACAACCCAGTAGACCACCATATAATCGGAATATGGTCGGGTCCTATGCAGCAAAATCAAATGGATATCATGATCAAAATGATGGCTGAAATGAACAAAAAACATCTGGAGGAAATGGCTTTCGTGAAGGGACATTTGAGTCAGCTGTTGGAATCAAAATAATAGGGACCCCTTCCATCTCAGCCACAACCGTGTGGGTTCTAACGGAGGGGGTGAGATTTACTTGATACAAAATAATGTCGAAATATAAATGAGCAATCTCACAAAATGCAATCACACAAGCATAAAGGATTTTTAGGTGGAAACCCAAACCCGGGTAAAAACCACCACCTAAACCTCTCAGTTTAGGATTTCCCGATCTACCTAGTAGATCAAATCAACTAACGAACTACTTAACCGAGGGTAGTTAAACCTCTTACAACCACGCTACTTTGAACCAAGGGTAGTGTACCTCAAATCCCTCTCCACGAGGAGTATTTTGTCTCGCGAAGAAGACAGGAATTCGCAAAGCAAATACCCAACAAAAACAAATAGAAAAACAAGTAACCTATAAAGCCACAAAGAGTAATTTAAACTATGCTACTATAGGCTAGGGTTCTTCCCTGAATCAGAAGTATGTAGGTGTAAAGTAAGCAGCGTAACGGTGCTCTCGGATGTATGCTAGAAGCTTGGAGAGCAGGGTGACTTTTCTTCTAGTTGATTTTCTTTCCTTGGACACAAATGTGAGTGGAAAGTATTCTATCAAGGTGTGTTTGTTTTAGGAAGGGTCTTTTACTATTTATAGAGGTCCTAAGAAGGCTTTAGAAGGTTTAGGAAGCCTTGGGTAGCCGTTGGGAACAAGCCTCAAGAGATTGGGCCAAAATCCCAACTAAATCAAGGTTAATAATGAGTCCGATAGGTTTTCAGATGTCTGGATTTATGGTCAGATGTTTGGGTCTTCGTCTAATCTAAAGGTCGGATGTCCGATCTTAAAGGGTTATGATCTAGATTGGTTTGGATCTAAATGAATGTTTAACAAGTCATTTTAAGACATCTGGGAAGGTTATCAAACGTCTAATTCTAGACGGATTTGATTCTTGTTTTGTCAAGATCTAAACATGATTCTAGGTATTAATGGTTAGACGACAAACTAGACGTCTGTCAAAGTGTCTGGATGTCTATAAAGAGAATTCTCTGTAGGAATGGATTTTCCGAGAGGCTAATAGCTATAATCATTTGATAAAAGTAGATTTGGGTCAGATTTAGGTTAACGTTTATTTATTAGACGTCCAGGAGTCTCTACGGACGTCTGATTAATATCCTTAATATAATCATAGGTTAACCCTTGAAGATATTCTCTAACAGGCCAACGATCCTCTAATTATACGTTTGGCGAGGTCATCAGACATCTTGTAAGACGTCTGGACTATGGGCTGGTCGTCTGAAAGTAATGGTCAGAGAACACTAAATTCAGCCTAAGTGTTTGGATGTCTATACAAACTAGTAGACGTCTTAAAGTCCATAATGAGACGTCTAAGATCAGTATCGGACGTCTAATATGGCTGTCTGATTTTTATATTGATTTTCTGATTTTATTCTAGGATTTGCCTAAGTGTCCTAGTGATGTATACGTGTTCCTAGGATAAGGTATGTTACTTTAGCACTCTTTAACAATAATTTTGAAGAAATAAAAGAGCAAAACAAATAAAGAGAACAAAATACAAGATACAATGATATGAAATAAATCTAAGTCTTATTCTTCTAGTTTTCAAGCTCTCGCTCCAAGCGATGCTTCCATTTTCTCTTCTCCATCAAGCTTTCCAATCCTCCATGGATGCGAGCTTGAGCTTCTTCACATCTGAATTCATTTGCATTATTCCTAAAACTTAAACTCAATGCAAATGTTAAATACCAAGTATTTTGTTATCATCAAAATCAACGATCGTAGTGCTCTTGCACCAAATCGAACCCAAAAAATGTAATGAACTGAGACCACAATTCTCAAGGGTTCCAACAAAATCAGGGGCAAGCCCATGTAATCTTACAAGCCCCATAAACACCCCATGGATTCACCTCTTCTTAAGGGTCTAACCTTGGCTTCAGTGCCTTTGCTAATGTGGTTACTTTGAGAAGCAGTACCCAGACCCAGGACCCACAATGGTCAACCCCTCCCATAACTGGAGAACCTGAAACAATTACTAATTTTGAGGATGAACAAGAGGAGCCTAAGGCTGAAGAACCTGATCTGATTAGTTCCCATATCCCATACCCAGAAGCCCTGGATAATTAAGAAAAAGAAAAATGTGGCTAACAACAAGGAGCTATTGGAGATATTCAAATAAGTGCAAATTAACATACCTCTCCTCAAATCAATAAAACACATCTCAATCTACGCTAAGTTTTTAAAGGATGCCTGCACACCAAAGCGTAAGTTCAAGACTCAAAAACCTAGGAAGGTAGTGATATCGGAACAGGATAATTCGATGATTTTGAGTAGCCTACCTCCTAAGAGGGAAGACCTTGGAGCACCACTGATTTCTTATAATATTGGGGAGCTAACTTTTGACAGAGAGCTTCTTGATTTAGGTGCTTCAATTAATCTGATCCCGACTACCCTCTATCATCAGTTTGGTTTCGGAGAGCTCAAGCTTACATCTGTGACTATCCAACTAGCTGACTGATTTGTTAAAACCCCAAAGGGGGTGGTTGAGGATGTAATCATTCAGGTAAAAGACTTTTATTTCTTGGTTGACTTTTTGGTACTTGATATGGAAGTCCCTGAACAGCTACAAAATACCCCCATCATCCTAGGTAGATCCTTTTTGGCTACAACCAAAGCAAACATTGATTGTGCTATGGGATGTATGGAAATTACTTTTGAAGATAAGAGAATACAACTAGACATCTTCAAAGCAACAAAGTCTTTTGATTGTGGCTGGGTTGAGGAATGTGATCCCGTGGATACCTTGGTCGAAGAATGCATGATAGTTTATGTTTTTTATGAACTAAATCAACTTTGGACTGCCCACACCTCACTCAATCCCCAGAGGTCGCAGATCTGTTTTGAGCTGACTTTAATCAACAACCCCTCTATTAGAAATTGATGTGACCCAGCTCCTACCCCTCCCTTATCCTTCCAACATTGTACGACCCAAGCCTCAACTCAAACCATTGGCCGACAACCTCAAATATGTTTTTTGCACACTTGACCAGGGAATAAGAGCATAGGTTGACTACTACCCTAGCAGAATGTCGGATAGCTATTGGGTGGACAATTTCTGACCTTAGAGGAATCAACCCTGAGTATTGCACACACAAGATTTACTTAGGAGACGGGGCCCGACCTCGCCAAATGCAAAGGAGACTGAACCCGAACATGCGAGAGGTCATTAAAAAGGAGATTATCAAATGGCTTGATGCGGGAATCATCCATTCGACTTCCAATAGCCCTTGGGTAAGCCTTACACAAGTAGTGCCAAAGAAGGCTGGACTCACTGTGGTTACAAATGAAAAAGGCGAATTCATCGCCACCTACACTACCACAGCTTGGCGGGTTTGTATAGATTATAAGAAGCTAAATGAGGCCACAAAGAAAGACCATTTTCCCTTGCCTTTCATTGACCAGATTCTCGAATGTCTGGTAGGGAAAAAGTATTTCTTCTTCCTGGATGGATATTCAAGATATAACCAGGTTGCCATAGCACCCAAGGATCAGGAGAAGACCACGTTTACTTGTCCGTATGGCACGTTTGCATTCCGTCGTATGCCATTCGGGTTATGCAATGCACCCGCTACCTTTAAGCGTTGAATGCTATTGATCTTTTCCAAGATGGTGGGTGAATATCTGGAGGTCATTATGGATGATTTCTCCATCTTCAGAGATTCATTTGTCCATGGCCTTGGCAACTTGGAAAAAATCTTGAAGCGATATATTGAGGTCAATCTTATTTTGAGTTCGGAGAAGAGCCATTTCATGGTTTAAGGGGATTATCCTTGATCACATCGTCTCGCAAAGGAGCATAGAAGTTAACCGAGCTAAAGTGGACTTAATCTCCAAACTTCCACCCCCTAGCTCAGTCAAACAAATAAGGTCTTTCCTAAGACATGTTGGCTTTTACAGAAGGTTCGTAAAGGATTTCTCGAAAATATCCAAGCCCCTGATTAATCTCCAAGCTAACAATGCACATTTTGATATGACACCTGATTGCATCTAAGCATATACAACCTTAAGGGATACAATCCCTACTGCACCTATCTTACAACCCCCAAACTGGTCTCAGGATTGAGATAATGTGTGATGCTTCAAACTTTGTCGTTGGGGCTATCCTAGGACAAGGAAAAGAAACCTGTGGTGATATACTATTCGAGCAAAACATTGGATGAAGCATAAAGAAATTATACTATCATAGAAAAGGAATTGCTCGCCATATTATTCGGATTGGCAAAAATTTTGATCTTATCTATTAGGATCCCATGTGGTAATTTACACCAACCACTCGTCTATCCGGCACTTATTGGCCAAGAAAGATGCTAAGCCCAGGTTGATCAGATGGATTCTGCTCTTGCAGGAGTTCGACCTGGAGATACGCCACAAGGTCGGATCCAAAAATGTTGTGGCCGACCACTTATCACGCCTGAGCCCGAAACACATTAGACCTTCACCACCCCTGACTGACTTATTTCCTGATGAGCACATTCTAGCTGTACAAGAAAAGAGTTTGCCTTGGTACGTTGACTTGGTTAACTACTTAGCAATAGGGCTGATTCCACACGGCTGGTCTAGATAAAAGCAGGATAAATTCTTGGCGGAAGCCAAGCATTATTTCTGGGATGATCCCATGATGTTTAGGTTGTTTGCTGACCAAATAATTAGGAGGTGCATTCCTGAGGATGAGTTCCAGAGTGTGTTGTCCTTTTGTCATGATCAAGCTTGTGGTGGCCAGTTCTTGGGAAACAAATGGCTGCAAAAGTCTTGGAATTGATGCACACAACTAAGGATGCACACAACTTTGCCAAAACATGTCCGAGATGCCAAACGTTGGGAATCATAACTAAGAAGGATATGATGCACCTCCAGCCCATTTTGATCGTCGAAATATTTGATGTTTGGGGAATCAATTTCATGGGTCCCTTTCCACCATCTAAAGGTTTCGAGTATATTCTAGTCTCTGTGGGCTACGTCCCTAAATGGATCGAAGCCATGCCTACTCGAAAGTGTGATCATAAGACTGTCATGGAATTTGTTAAGAAGAATATTTTCTCTCGATTTGGGATCCCTAAGGCTATGATCAGTGATGGTGGGAGCCACTTCATTAACACCCCAGTTTCGTTCCTTGCTAAGAAAATATGGGGTAACTCCTCGCATTTCTACCCCATACCATTTGCAAACGAATGGGTAAACTGTGGTCTCGAATAGGTAGATTAAGAACATCTTGCAGAAGACTACAAGGCCGGATTGGAAGGATTGGTCCACCCAACTTGACTATGTTCTCTAGGCATATCGAACTGCTTATAAGATCATCATATCGATTGGTCTTTGGTAAAGCTCGCCACCTTCCGGTTGAGCTTGAGCACTGGGCATATTGGGCTGTCAAACAATGGAATATGGATCCCCATATGGCCAGAACCCAAAGGAAGCTCCAGCTTTCCGAACTCAAAGAACATTAGGATGCTTATGAGAATAATAAACCTTACAAGGAGAAGATGAAATCTGTCTACGACTGCCACATCCATAGGAAAACCTTCGAGCCAAATCAACAAGTCTGGCTCTTCGATGCAAGGCTTAAGTTGTTCTCGGGAAAACTATGATCAAAGTGGACGGGACCTTACTGGGTGGTCAGACCCTTCTTTAACAGGGCAATAGAAATTGCAGACCTCAAAATTGGGCAAATATTCACAATAAATGGACAAAGATTGAAACCTTACCTTGCCTAAGTAACCCCTAAGGAAGTGGTAACCCTTGTCGAGGGTTAATCTCGAGCTGTACCCAGTTAAAGGCAATAAAGTCAGTGCTTCTTGGGAGGCAACCCAGTGAATTCAAGTTGACCTATTGCGAGACGACGCTTAGGTGATTTCTATTCCTACACCTTTGCATGTATTTTTTTTTCCAATAAGGACATTATGTTGAATAGACATGGGGGGTGGTAATTCATATGTCCTAAAAATGAGCTGTCAGGTTGTATTTTTTTGCATTGTTTTCTTTTTTTTAATTGTAATAAAATTAAGAAGAGCTAGAATCGAAAATGTAGGCACTAGAAATTACCTACCCTATGAAATAATATACTTAGGATCCTTTTACTTGGACTCATCAGGCCTAGTGACTTAATTAATACAGATGTCTTATAAGATGTAGACTTGTTCCCCTTGTCCTTGCTAGCTGAAGAACGAATCTCAATAAAGTAAATAAATTGGGGCGATAAGCATGAGACTTATCAGCTCAGCCTCTAGTTTGAACGTTCTAGAAGACTAAGCATCTACACACATGAAGCACTGACTCATTGTATGGGCGAAAATAGCGGAAACTAGGGAACCAATAAGCAGACTAGGGTTGGTATGGTTGGCATGTTGCAATAGGTAACCCCCTATTGCTGGGTGTCTAGAGCCCAGCCATCAGACCAAACTCTCTTTGGCCGCTACCTTTGAGTACATCTCAGACTAGGAAAGCCACTTGCTTGAAAAAAAAAGAAAATACCCAAGAAAAGGAAAGAAAGAAAAAGAAAAAATAGAGAAATAAACCACCCTTTACCGCACGGGTATGGCTGGCAAGTTGCCGTTGGTAACCCCCATTACCGGTTGTTCAGAGCCTAGCTCATAAGGAGAAGCAGGGAAGTAGAAATAAAGACTTAGGGAGATATACACTGGGTTCTCCTAGTGTTGATCCCACCAAAAAAATTAGTAGAGAGAGCTACCAATTTTTATGTAGCAATAACTTCATTTTGAGGTCACCTAGAGTTTATGGATACCTAAGGTCTAATATAGTTGCCCGCATAGTGAGTCAATCACACACATAATAAGATGCTTAGCACTTTTAGATCGTTTTCAAGTCTTGGGTGGGTTGAGTAGTTGTAGAAAGCTGCTCCTAAACCTTGAATAGAAAAAGGAAAAAAATAATAAATAAGGCATGGACTTAGGCAGTCCGCATCTTGGTCAACACCATGATATTGTTGAGTCTTAGTAGTTAACATTCTAGGTATAAATTTCTTCTAGTCGGTAAATAACTAATGCCCTAGCAGTCGCTCCTTGGCTCCATCTCTTTCTCGATTCATCTTGCTAGGGACTAGTAAGGGATGGGCAAGGGGATATGATGAGTCTACAAGTAATAGTATTAACTTGATTATTTAGAGTCAATTCTGAGGGCATTAGCACTTAAATATTCCAATTTAGCTAGCGTGGGGCAATACATTCATCTAACATAGTTCTTATACAATTGTTGTTTGAAACTGACTTGCCATAAGCAGGATATGAAAGAACATGTTATAATACGTCTCAGATGGGCAATCAAGCCACACAGATGAAATCAAGACAAAAATCGAAGTCCAACGGCTCTGAAATCACCTCGATCGAACCTTTGCAACTCCTATGATGGACCAAAGAAGTTTTATCAAATCAACCCAGAATGTGCCATGTGGCACCCACAGAACCGTTCATGGCATGCCAACTAGCGTCCACTCAAGTTTTCATTAAGCGGGCACATTTCACCTCAAC
Source organism: Thalassia testudinum (assembly GCA_037157565.1). Lineage (NCBI taxonomy): Eukaryota > Viridiplantae > Streptophyta > Magnoliopsida > Alismatales > Hydrocharitaceae > Thalassia > Thalassia testudinum. Next base: position 84,112,174 of record JAZHRO010000024.1, read on the forward strand.
TGTTCGATCTCTATCGAGCGGCTTTTGAAGCGTCGTGCCATTGCATTGTCGCGACCGTCCAATCATCAACCAACGGCTGGGATCATCTAAAACCATGCGTAGCACAGCGGTTGAGGACAACGCTTCATAAAGAGGAGGCACGGGATCGAGTCGCGATCTCTACTCTCCTCGTCCACACGATGCGATGAAATTCAACCACACGATTTTCATCGGGCGGTTCACAATTGGTCGCGTTGCCATCGATCGCTGGGGCGCTAATTGCACAATCTCGCACGTTCGTTCTTGCGACGATCATTGCCATCAGCCCCCGATCAACACCCCTGATCACGCCACGTGGTCCAAATCCAACCGAAGACACGAGGGGTGCGTTGCACATGGAACGAGCGTGCGCAGTGACCATTGGATGAAGCGTGGACGGGTGAGATGCGGCCACGTCGCCTTTGCGTGCTAGCGAGCGTGCGCGAGCGGGGGCGTTGGTTTAGCGTGTGCAAGATGCAGTTTGGGTGCAGTTTGCGCGAGGTTCATGCCCCAAACCGCTTGTTTAAGGCCTTAACCTATAAAAGGCTCCCATGGCCCCCCTTTGCAACACACACCATTCTAGATGAATTCCTCCCATCCTAAGGTGCAAATCGAGTCCCTGGAGCTGTCAAGTTGTCGACAGAGGCCCCACCATCGCTGTGGCAGCCTCAACACGCTTCTTCCTAGCAAATAAGTTCTCTCTTTATTTTATGTCAATGTAGTAGTTAAGCTTTCCTCTAGCTATGATTATTGTAAACGACTTTAGAGTTGAAGAAGCATTCTTTTCGTTATTATTGTGACGAATTCTGAATTATGCCTGTTTTCTTGTTAACCCTACTCTCTCTCTCTCTCTTCCATTTTTTATGTAAGCAAGAAGACTAAATAACCTTGTGACAATAAATTTTAGCAATGAAGAGACTTGATTCTAGCCTCTTTGTGTTCGACACTTGAATTCACCGTCCAATTTTATTAATTAAAATTGACATCGTTGCAAGCTATAATGACAATTAACTTAATCGCATTTTTCGACATCATAAAGGCACTTCTTTTGGAATATGTGGTTGCATTCATTTCTCAGTAGAGAAGTAAGGAACATCTTCAAAAAAGTCAACATCAACACTAACATAGAACTTATGTATCAAGGGATCATAGCAGCGATATCCTTCTTGAGTTTGTGAGTATCCCAGAAAGATGCATTTCATTGATTGATGAGACAATTTATACACCTTGAAGAAATGGACAAAGCAAACGCAACTAAACACTCTGGGAGGTAAAGAGAAAAGATCTAGTTAGGAGAAATGACCAACTTGATTTATTCCGTAATCCTACCTCTCTTTATACAGAGAGAGGTGGGCACAAATTATAGTACAACCCCATGAAGAAAATAAAAGTAACATATAGCACCAATAGAACCAACAACTAACTTAACTCCATAACACTCCCTCTCAAGTTGGAGTATAAATATTAATTATGCTCAGCTTAGACACACATGTATCAAAGGAGGATCTAGCCAGTGGCTTAGTAAAGATATCAACAGTCTGAGCCTCTAAAGTAACCTAGGAGGTAAAGATAAACTCCTTCTGAATCAAATCTCTAGTGTAATGACAATCTACCTCTATATGTTTGGTGCATTCATGAAACATGGGGTTGTTGGCAATATAAGTAGCAGTCCTATTGTCACATCGTAGCTTCATAAGCCCATCAATCTATATATGTAGATTAATCAGCAAGGATCTCACCCACATCAGTTCTGCCGATGTCTGAGCCATACCACGATACTTAGACTAAGTACTAGATCTGGACACAACAGTCTATTTCTTTCACTTCCAGGCGACTAGATTCCCTACAACATACGTACAAAATCCTGTGGTAGATTTCCTGACATCACGGCTACCTCATAATCTACATTAGAATATCTACCCACTGTCATGGATGTTCCTCTAGTGAAAAGAAGACCCTGTCCTGGTGCTCTCTTCAAGTACCTAAGCACCATCATGGCTGCGTCCTAGTGTTGTCTAGTAGGCCTCTCTATAAACTGACTCAACTTCTCTACTGCAAAGGAATATTAAGCCTGGTAATCGTCAAGTACAATAGCTTCCTCACCAGTTGGCAATACTGTGTACTATGAACTAGCTCTGCATCACTGTCATATAGTCGTGCCTTAGGATCCATGGGAATATTTACTAGCTTAGTTCCCAGCATACCTATCTCCTTTAGCACATCTAGGGTATACTTCCGTTGAGATAGAATAATACCGCACCTGCTACAAGCTACTTTTATCCTAAGGAAATACCGTAAGGGCCCTAAATCCTTCATCACAAACTGATCTGCCAAAGTCTACTTGATTTCAGCCACACCTATTATATCATCACTAGTGACAATCAAGTCATCAACATATACCAAAAGAACAACTCCTTTCCCTATCTTGACAAATAAGGAATGATCTATAGACGATCTGAGGAACCCCACGGACTCTACCACCAAAGAGAGCTTCTGAAACCAAGCCCTCAAGTTTTGCTTGAGGTCATAAATGGCCTTCTGCAACATACATAAATACTCTGAACCTCGTAATTAAGGGGCAAGCTGTTCCTCCAAATAGAACTGTTTAGGTGGCTGATGGCAGACATGCTAGAGTTGATGGCAGAGGAGATGTGGCACTGACTCAAGTAAAGTTGCTTGATGTTCTTTTTGTTCCTGACTTTCCTATTAGTCCTTTTTCTGTTAGTAGAATGGAAAAAGACTTACATTGTTGGGTTGTATTTGATGAGTTGGGTTGTATCTTTCAAGATAAACTCACAGGGAAGACGATTGGTAGTGGACATGAGGAGGGAGTGTGTATCGCCTGATCCAAACTCCTCTTGTAGCTATGTGCCAAGGTGAGGTTGCTTTTAATGCTGGTACAACTCTTCAGTGGCATCGTCGACTTGAACATCCTTCACTGGACAGGCTAAACGCGTCATCCCTCACATTTCGTCTACTAAAATTTTGTGTAATGCTTGTCAACTGGGAAAGCATTAAAGAGCCAGTTTTCCTGCTAGTTCCTCTTAGAGTTTTGCTATTGTTTTTGATTTATGCATATGGATGTCTAATAAACACCAATTTATTATCATTCTTAGGCTAAAATAACACTTAGTTCCTAAGGTTTCTGCATTCGCATTGTAGTATTAGGCTGCATTTAGGCATTTACCTACATCTAGGGTTTACGCATGCATTGTTAGGTTTTCTCTTTTATGCATCAATATGCTTATATTGTTTGTCAGGGATGAAAACATTGAGAATCAAGTAAACCTTAACAAAGTGAAAGGCAGAATATCAAAAAGAGGATGGAAGCTTACAGTAGCTGCATTCCAGCTCACCTCAGCTGGATCCTAGCTCAACTCCAGCTTCCTCTAGCACATAGCAGCTCAATCTCATGGAGCTTAGCTTCTAGTCTTGGACTAGCTAACTAAGCTAGTTGAAGAGTCATCAATCAGCAACAGTCCATCTCAGGCCAACTCACCTCAGCTCCAGACAGGTTGAAGTCAACTCCATTCAGCTAAACACTACTCAGCTTTGCTGCTAGCAAAGAACTAGCTAACTAAGCTAGTTGCTGAGTTCACAGACACCTCTTCATCAACTTCTAGCTCCACGAAGGCAAATTTCAGCTCAAGTCAGCTCCTCCTACCTAATCCTAACTCCTACCCTACTACTCCACTTCATATGGTTGACCACCTAGCTCCACAAAGCTCCACCAAAACCACCACCTTCCTCCTTTTTGGCACCAAAACCCATAACCACCAACCTCCCTCACATCCCTTCAATATGATGCCACCCATAGTCACCCTTCAACCCATAACCACCACCATAACCACCCTATAGTTGGTGCCACAAACACCCACAACCACCACCTTATATTGGCGCTAACTCTCAACCCTATATCCACCCTCCATCTACCTTAGAATCCCATCCCAACCATCAATTTTAGGCACCAAAAACCTACCCTTCTAGAACCCTAGGTTGGTGCCAACCCTACCTAAACCATACCCTTCTACACCCCTTCAAGTGGCGCCAATAATCATCCACCCTCCATATCATAACCACCACCATATAATCCTATCCTAGCCATCCAAAAAGACTACGCCACCTTAACCCTAGGTATACCATAGTTGGCGCCAACCCTTCCCCTCCTTTCCTATAAATATACCCCCCTTACCATCACATCAAACCATCTTTGGCTTCATTAATTTCTACCTTAATCCACCTACAACAATCCTTGGAGGAGGAGGTTAGGCGTGGGATCAAGGGGAAGTTCTACGCCCCCCCTGGTGCCCTACTTCTACTTCTATCTTCCAAGGGAAGGAGCCAAGGATCAACATCAAGAGGAGACGGCCAGACAAGGAGAGAAGGGTGGACGTCCACCCTATGAGGAGATAAAGAGGAGCATCATCAAGGAAGCTAGGAGGAGATTCTCTTCAAATCCGGCAACAACCACACTTGGAGCGAGGATTAACTTCCTCCTAATTTCAGGAGCTATCTTCAATTTTGTCTTTACTTTTGTAGTAGTTAATCATTCCTTTACTTGGAGATTACTTTTGTGGAATTCCTCTACACAAGTGAGCTCTCCAAGTACTTTATATAAAAGCTACTTCACTTCTTATAAAAGATCAAAGTTTTGCCTTTCAATTTCATGCTCCTTTAATTTTGTTGCACACACATTATTCCTAATTATCTTAGGCAACACTTGCCTAAGGTGAGTTTAGGAAGATTGGGTTTCTTCGCCTTCTTTTCATTGCAATCATTTAGGTGTATTTTCCATCGTTGTTGCACGACCATTTTCAAAAACTAAAAATCACAAAAACCAAAAGTACAAAAAGGAGATTTGAGTGAGAGAGAGAGAACATCTTGATAATTAATAAATTGACTTTCTTGTACGACTCTAGATACTCATTCTATCTAGGTTTATAAATTTTAAAAGTTATGCAGATTTACGTGTTACAACATTAAAAACTTGTTTTAACAACAAATCACACAATTTTCGTATCACTTTTTAATGCCGTTGCCAGGGAGGCACGGCTTAGTTATTTTTATTTTCACTCACTTATTTGAATCTTCATTATCTCTCTTTTTGTGTTTTGATTAGGTGCGAATCAAGCAGAAGCGGTAATTTGAAGTGACTTGGAGCAAAAGCTTCAAGTGTTCTTTTCTTCCCATGGATTTTAGGTAAGTACCTAGCCAAAACTCCCTTAAAATCCTAAGAAAATCCCAAAAAAATCTTTAAAATATCAAAACATACAAAAATAAGAAAAATCAAGAGGTGGAACTCCAAATTCCATTTGGTTTCTTATTTGCATCAGTTTTCCACCACATTCATTATGTTGGTGCTCAATTTTTAAAGATCCAGACTTCTATCTTGACTTTCAAAAATCAAGTTCGGGCACTGTGAGGCTTCCTAAAATCCTCAAACTCTACCAAAAGAAGCCTCTTTAAGTCAAGAACTTAAGTTCCAAATTTCAAAAGATTTAGTTGAATAGAAAAAATTAGAAAATTCATGGATTTTAGAGGGGTCAAACTCTAATCTCTTATGTTTTCCTATTGTTCCTGAATTTTATAAATTTTTTACCCATCATATTTGGATAAAATTTATATTGCTGGAATCTTTGAAAAATTATCTATAATAGATAAAATTGTCAAAAAATTTTAATGTTGTTTAAGATTTCTACAGAATCAATTTTCCAAATCTATTTTTTATGGGTTTTAAAATCTCAAAAAAATATCAAACAAGTTGCAAAAATCCCCAAAAAAATCATTTTTAAAATCCTTGTTTGATTTTTTTTCCTATTGTGTCTTCTCTGGACTATCACATAAAAAGATATCTTAAAAAAGATTCATTTCTTAGGAATTGCATACATAGGATTTCAATTTAGGGTTTAGATTTCTCTTTACTTAGCCATACCAAAATTAAAGGAATTGGACTTCAACTTCAAAACTTTTTTGCAATTATTGTGTGGCACTTCAAACCTTATTTGAATCATTGAAAAAAGGAAATCTTAAAACACAAAAACTTGTTTATCAAAACCCTAAAAGGCACTTTAATCCTTATTTGCAAACCCATGTTTTGTCTTTGGGCATCACTTTCTTGCCTAATTTGCACATAAAAAAAGAAATAATACAGGCACTACCCCCTAACGCCCTTCACAAAACCGTGCACTTAAAGTATCCTAAGCCTAATTTAAAATTTGTAGCAACTTGACCCTTAAGGATTTCATCCATATTAGGCTTTATATTTTTCTATCAAATTATTTTCGATTGACTTCAATTTCTTGATTTAAACTAATTCTAGGCTGAGGGGTCACATCAAATGATCGGGTGCAAGTTTATACAAGCCTAAGTGATTTTCCTGGGACATGCTTGGGTCCAATCCCCCCTTGCAACTTAATTGGGTTAATTAAAGGCAGAATAGTTAATTGTTGACTATTCCGTATACAAGTTCCCAAGTCTTAGGTTTTATAAGGAGTCAACCCTTAAGTTAGGCTTAGAATTTTGTATTGCTTGGGTGCACACAAAAATTTCTCTCATCTCTTCCCTTCTCTCCTCCGTTCTTTTGTAAGTGTATGCATGGGTGTAGGTCCCAAAATCCACGCTTGGAGGAACCACTTGATTCCGCCCCATGCATAAAGCGATTGACTTCTCATTTTCATTCTTCCTCTTTTTATAAAAAAAATGGAAAACCAACAAAGTAAGTCCAACAATACTACCACTTCCACTTCTAATCCACAATCGAACCCGCATTCTGGCATCCCCATACCTAACTTCCCTAGTCTGGAAATACCTTCAAATGCCGAGCTACCAAATGAACAAAACTAAGGTCTCCTGCCTAATCCCTTAATTATGATGGTTGAGCAACTGGCTCAGCTTCAAACCAATCAACAACAATTGGCTAGGACTGTCACGAACCTAGCCAACCAAAGGCAGAACCTACCACCCCACGAGGAGCTTCTCATTCCTCTAAAAGACTTTTATGATCCATCTAATTATGAGGAAAGACCAGGGGTGGTAAGTCCTGAAGGGGACTTTGAGATCAAGCCAGCGATTCTGAACCTAATTAACTTACAGTCATCGCCCAAATCACCCATTCCTGCAATGTGCAGGAAGATTTATGACTGATGAGACTTTTCCCTCTCTCTCTTAAGGATAAGTCCACCTACTGGTTCAGAACCGTCGACAGACCCATTACAACATGGGCACAACTCAAAAGTGCATTCCTAAAAAGTTCTTGTCTATGTCGTACGAATGCTTTAAGATTTATTACGACCTTCCAACAGAAAAATAATGAATCTTTACACGAGTCTTGGGAAAGCTTTCACAAATTATTAAGGAGTTGCCCACAACATGAAATTTCACTCTGGCAGTTAGCGTGAATCTTGATTAAGTGCCTACTAATTATTCGAGAAAATGAGTGAACTCATTTAATTATGCATCGATGGATACTTTTGGTAGGAACACAAATCCATGACTTGACCTTAATGAAATTGACTCAATCAAAATCCATTCTAGTTACCCAAGATGATATTCAGATGATAGCTTAAAGATTGGATCAAATGAAAATTCACCAGAAAAAGATGGAAGAGAAATTCAATTTCTAGAAACAAACTCCACCCCTGACATCACCTAACCTACTCAAAAGAGAAAACCTGCATCACATTTGTGTTGTCCCCACTGACCAGAATTAGTTTTCTGAAATCACATCGGATTTGACTGTGACATGATTTTATAAATCAAAAGTCTTTTAGCCCTACCCAAGAAAACATCTCAGCCCTCCAGGAGCATTTTAGAAATCCCTCCAATTCTTATAATTCAAATTGGAGGAACAACCAGAATTTCTCCTGGAAGGCTCCTAATCTGATTCCTTTTCAAAGACAAAATCAACATGGGGTTATAGGCAACATCAATATCAAACTGGGCCTTCTTAGGATGACATTAACACCCAAGTTATGAAAACCTTGTAGGGTATGCAAAACCAGATATTAGAAGTGACCTATATTGTGACTACTCTTCAATATCAAATTGGGGTCACTTCGAACCAAGGACCTGCAAGCATTTTACCCTCCCAACCCATGCCAAACTTTAATAATCAAAGGAACAATTAATAGGCCGTGAATCCCAATCATCCTATCCATCTAGCACCTTAGCATCCTCTGGGTTTTAATCATTAGGCCCCCCGACCTCCTCTTAGAAACAACCATACTGGCAATGCAGTTACCTTTAGGAGCAGAAAGACTAGTCTGGATCCTGGGCCTTTTACCTCCACACATGAAACCTGATCCAAAGCAAAGCAAGTTGACTCTACCTTCACTCCCACTCAGGGACTTGCAATTGCAAAGAATGAAAACCCTACCCTTTTCCACAAGCACTTCATTCCACCAACAAGAAAAAGAAGTCTGAGCTCTCTAATAAGAAACTCATGGAACCTTTTGGGTAGGTTGAAATTAATATCCCTCTCCTAGATGTTATTAAATACATTTCTGCTTATGTCTAGTTTTTGAAAGACTTATGCACTCCAAAAAGGAAGTCTCGAAACCTAGGAAAGGTGATTCTTTTAGAGATAGTTCAGTTGTTCAAAGCAAGCTGCCTCTAAAAAAGAAAGACCCAGATACTCCCTTGATTTTGGTTGTCATTAATGACACTACTTTGATCGTGCCCTTCTTGATCTTTGTGCTTTTATTAATCTTATCTCCATTGTCATTTTTGAGGAATTTAGATTCAGTGAACTCAAACCCGTTAAGGTTACTTTACAATTGGTTGACCGATCTACTATCCAACTAAAAAGGATTGTTGAGGATGTTATCGTTTGGGCCTAGAATTGTCTATTTGCAATAGACTTTTTGATCCTGGATATTGAGGTACCAAAGGCTTTGAAGAATGCTCCTACTATTCTTGGAAGACCTTTTCTCGCCACCGCAAAGGTGAATATTAATTGTGATTCTGAAAAAATGAAAATCACTTGCGGTGGCGAATCAATTACTTTAGTATATTCCAAGCTTACAGAAGATTTCGGCAGCCAGATTTCTTTAATGATTCAGATTCTGAAATGGATAATTTGGTGGAAAAAATAATGAAAATCTCACACATAGGGACTTGTTTTGCAGCTGAGTCCCTCCCTGAGTCCCAAACCCCCCCACCCCAACTCTACCTTCCACATCTGACTCTTAACCTTCCCCTTCCTCTTTGGACCTAACCTCCGAATCTCTATTTGAGCCTGGCCCGTAATTAGATTTAAAACCCTTGCCAAATTTTCTTAAATATGTTTTCCTGGGACCTAATTAGACCATGCCCTTGATTATTAACTTAAATCTTTCCGATGATCAAGAGGAAAAGCTTCTCCAAGTATTGAGCAAAAATAGAAAGCAATTGGTTGGACTCGTAAAGATTTTAAGGGTATAAATCCATCCTACTGTACTCATAGAATCTATCTTGAGGATGACTCTTGCTACTCCCGCTAACCTCAAATAAGACTAAATCCTAATATACAGGAGGTGGTTAAATAGATCATTAAGTGGTTGGACGCTAGCATTATTTACCATATCTTCAATACTACATGGGTTAGTCCTACTCAAGTTGTTCCTAAAACAACGGGACTAACCATTATCACAAATGAGAAAGGTGAAAATATTGCCATCAGTACTTCTTGGCGTGTGTGCATTGATTATAAAAAATTAAACACTGCCACCAAGAAAGATTATTTTCCACTCCCTTTTATTGATCAAATCTTGGAGCAATCAGCCGGACAGGAGTTTTACTGTTTCCTTGACAAATACTCTGGCTATAATTAAGTAGCAGTCCACCCTAAGGACTAAGAGAAGAAAACATTCATCTGCCCCTTCGGAACCTTTGCTTTTCGAAGAATGCCCTTTTGTCTTTGCAACGCACTGACGACTTTTCAACGGTGTATGCTTGTAATTTTCTTAGATTTGGTAGGTGAATGCCTTGAGGTATTCATAGACGACTTCTCTATTGTTGGATATTCTTTTGACTTATGTCTTGCAAATTTAGACAAAACTCTCCAAAAATGCATAGAAGTTTGTTAATAGAGCACTCTAGTTATCTTTTTGTACAGTTTTGTCAGTAATTTTGTCATCTTGGACCTATGTTGTAATTTTTCCAACACCTCTCTCTATATAAAGAGGTGTAGGGTTTCATTTGAGAAATAAGACTAATCATTTTCTTCGACTTATATCAGAGCGGCGATCCTATATCAGTGCTCAGATATCCCACCCGCACAAGCCTTCGTACCCCTCCACCCAAAACCTTAACTCTCTAATGGGACCCCGGTACTATGCTACTCTAAAGGGGTTCCTGGAGAAGTATGCCTGTCGTCCTGTTTGCATGTGTGCCATCCAGAGGGCACACAGGAAGGAGTATGTTGTCCTCGAGTTTCTTGACTGACTTGGACCAAACTATGAGGCTGCGAGGTCCCAGATCCTGACATTAGTTGAGCTTCCATCACTTGAGGAAGCTTGCAGTCGTGCGATTAGAGTGGTTGTTAGGCCATCCATGTCAGAGGTTGGACACACTCCTGTTCTTGTTCCTACTGCACGTGGAGGACGTGATGCTCCATCTACCATGGGGAGAGGACATGGTGGTGGTTGGGGTACGAATGGCAGACCTCGCACCATCTGCTCGCATTATGGGAAGATTGGTCATTTAGAGGCTTCCTGCTGGATGAAGCATGGCAGACCTCCTATGGCCAATCAGGCTATTTCTTCTAGGGAGGCGAGCAACATGGTGTCCTGTAATGATTATAATGCCATTGTCCAGCTCTCTCCCAGTTGACCCAAGAGACTACCATTACTGCTGATATTGCTGCTTTGGCCTCAGGTATAACTCCTGCTTATAGATCTAGTATTGGTAGTTCTAACAGCCTTCTTATCTCCGAGTCAACATTGTGATTGCTATTCGGAAGGCTCCTCGCAGCTACGCCCATTACCACACTGCCGCGACAATGTTGACTGCCAGTCTTGGGAGTTTATTTACTACCTTCATAGCTACTCTCTTTGCCACACAGGTTCCTATGTCTTATCATCAAGATATACTAGATCCAAAATGGCGTTGGGCAATAGAGGATGAGATGACTGCTTTACGTTCTAGAGGGATGTGGGACTTAACCACCCTGCCTTCTCGCACCAGAACGGTAGGGTACCCCTGGGTCTTTGCTCTCAAGTACAACCCAGATGGCACGATCTCTCGCTATAAGGCGAGACTAGTAGCAAAGGGATTTACCCAAACATATGGGGCAGATTTCTTTGATACACTATCTCCTGTCACTCGACTGCCTACTATTAGGATTTTGATGTTTGTTGCTACTTACTACGATTGCCCTCTCCATCAGTTGGATGTGAAGAATGCATCCTTGTATGGGAATCTTCAAGAAGAGGTCTTATATGCAACAACTCCCAGGATTTGAGACTCAGGAGGAGTGTGTATGTAAACTGAAGAAAGCTATCTATGGCTCGAAGTGGAGTCTGAGAGCATGGTTCCAGAGACCATCAGAGGAAGTACATATCATGGGGCTCATGAGGTCTTTTGCTGATCATTCATTGTTTGTCAGGAAGAGCAAAGGGGGAGTGGTTGTGCTCCTAGTCTATGTGGATGACTTGATCCTCACCGAAGATGACATTGCTGGGATAACAGAGGTGAAAAGGAAGCTTGCTGAAGCTTTTGTGATGAAGGATCTAGGTGAACTCAGATACTTTCTTGGCATTAAAGTGACGCACAGTAGAGACAACATTGTTCTCAGTTAGCACAAATATGCTCTTGATGTCTTGTAGAAGACAGGAATGATGGGATCTAAACATGTGAATATACCTATGGATCCTAAAGGACACCTCTATGATACAGAGTCTCTGCCTATAGATAGCAGATCTTGTAGGCAGTTAGTTGGTAAGTTATTATATCTTACTATTACACGCCCTGACCTTTCCCTTGTAGTCGGGAAACTCAACTAGTTTATTGACAAACCAACCAAGCAACATTGGGATGTTGCCATACAGGTTCTTAGATACGTGAAGAAAGCACTTGGTAGAGGTATCTTATTTTAGAAGGGCACACCTATGAGTATTGTTGGATATTCTGATGCCGACTATGCAAGATGCATGGCAGATAGGAAGTCAACAACTGGGTTTTGCACTTATGTGGCAGGAAATCTAGTGACTTGGAAGAGCAAGAAGCAGCAAGTGATATCCAGGTCCAGTGTAGAGTCCGAGTATCGAGTTATGGCTTAAACAGCTATAGAGATGGTCTGGGTCAGATCAGTGCTATAGGATCTCCATGTCCAGGTAGGACTAATGGAGATGAGGTGTGATAATCATGCTGCTACATACATTGCAAACAACCCGATGTTCCATGAATGTACGAAGCATGTTAAGGTTGATTGTCATTATACCAGAGACCTGATACAGCGTGGGATTATCTAGACTACATCAGTGTCTTCTGAAGATCAGATTGCGGATATATTCACGAAGCCTCTTTTAAGATCTGCATTTGACAGATGATGTTCCAAGTTGAGCATCATTAAAATAAATGCTCCAGCTTGAGGGGGAGTGTTAATAGAGCACTTTAGTTATCTTTCTATGTTGTTTTGTCATTTATTTTGTTCTCTTGGACTTACACTGTAATTTTCCCAACACCTCTCTCTATATAAAGAGGTGTAGGGTTTTATTTGAGAGATAAGACTAATCATTTTCTCCGACTACGTCAATTTAGTCCTCAGCTAGGAGAAAAGCCACTTCATGGTCTAGGAAGGCATTGTCTTCGGCTATGTCATTTCTAAAGAGGAATTGCGATAGATAAAGCCAAAATTGATGTCATATCTAAACTTCCCTCACCCAACTGTATTAAACACGATCATTTTTGGGGCATGGGGCATTCTACAGCAGAGCCATCAAAGATTTCTCCAAAATCTCTAAACCCTTAAGTCAACTTCTCACCAAAGATCAACCTTTTGATTGCACTGCTCAGTGCTTGGAAAGCTTTGAAAAACTAAAAAGAGGTCACTGAGGCACCAATTTTACAAGGACTAAATTGGAATTATCCTTTTAAGCTAATGGCAGATGCCTTTGATTATGCCGTGGGGGCGGTATTAAGACAATGTATTGACAAGAACCCCTTGTGATCTACTATGCAAGTAAAACTTTTGATGATACACGATGGAATTACATAGTAACTGAAAAAGAACTTGCCATTGTGTTTGCCTTAGAAAAGTTTAGATCTTATCTGTTGGGGTTGCACGTCATTGTTTATACAGATCACTCAACATTAAAATATTTGCTGAACAAGAAAGATGCAAAACCCTGTCTTATCCGATGGATTCTCTCGCTCCAGGATTTAACCTGGAAATTAAGAATAAGGCGGGATCGCAGAATGTAGTGGCCGACCATCTCTCCTGTCTTACGACAGACGATGTGCTTACCCCACTAGACATTTTCCCTAATGAAACCCTCCTGGCTGTCACCAACCTCCCATGGTATGCTACCATTGTTAATTATTACTTTTGGGAGGAGCCTAACCTATTCCGCATTGGTGCTCACCGGGTCATCTAATGATGCATTCCCTATTTAGAATTTTATGATATTTTGAACCATTGCCATGTGATGCCCTGTGGCGGACATTTCTTAGGCAAGAAAACTGCAACCAAGATTTTAAATTCTGAATTTTACTGGCCTAGTATACACAAAGATGCTCACGACTTTGTTCGATCCTGTGTGCATTGCCAGAGCATCGTCAACAAACCAAAAAAGGATATGATGCTCCTGAACCCTATTTTAGAAGTTGAAATCTTTAATGTCTGGGCCATTGATTCCATGGGACCGTTCATCACTTCTTGTGGATACTTATATATACTAGTTGTAGTCGACTATGTTTCTAAATGGATTGAAGCAGTACCCACCCGCACCCGCACCAATGATCACCAAATAGTCATGGATTTTATCAAGCAAAATATTTTCTCAAGATTTGGAGTTTCTAAGGCCATTATTAGTGACGAAGGATCACACTTTACACACTCACTTCTGTTAACTATTATCAAAATATGGGGTTAATCATAAAATCTCTACTCCTTACCACCCTTAAACTAATGGCCAAGCTGAAGTCTCAAACTGGTAAATTAAAAATATTTTACAAAAGGCGGTTAGGCCTGATAGAAAAGACTGGTCCAGTAAGCTGGACGATGCCTTGTGGGCCTATCGTACGACTTTCAAAACTCCAATTGGCATGACCCCATTTTGCCTAATTTATGGAAAGGCATGCCATCTCCCAGTTGAACTAGAACACAGGGCATTTTGAGCAATAAAATAATTTAATTCTGATTTAATTGAAGCCGACAAACACTGAAAATTACAGTTAACTGAATTGGAAGAACTTTGTAATTTGACTTATGAAAATGCGTGGGTTTACAAAGATTGAACTTACATTTTTCATGACAAATAAATTGTTCAGAAAACTTTTAAACCAAATCAGTGTGTTTAACTTTTTGATGCAAGATTATATATTTTTCTAGGAAAACTGAAATCTAAATGGATCGACACCTATATCATCCTAAAAGCATATCTGTATGGAGCTGTTGATATTTTTGATCCCAAAATAAATATTTCATTAACTATCAACGGTCAATGTTTAAAGTCCTACCTTGACAATTCTCCAAATTAATCATTTGATTCTCAAGATTTACACAATTTACTTGCCACTGATCCTTGATGTGCTTTATGCTCGACGGAAAAGATGTAAAAGATAGCCCTCGTTGGGAGGTAACCCAGAGATTTTTTCAAGCTTTCCTTTTTATTTTCATTTTAGGTTCTGACTATCCTGACTTCGACCTATTCAGACCGACGTGAAATCTTTCTACTTATGCACGCCGACATTGCATAGTTTTAGCATGGGTGGAAATTTAATTTTTGTCGGTCACCTCAGAGAACCTGAAAACACAAAAATTTTGTATTCATTTTTGCATGCATTTTCAAAAATCCCAAAAAAAAATATACTCAAACGAAAAAGTTTTTTTTTAGGATTTTCAAAGCTCATGACGAAGGTTGTGACTTTATTTCAAAAAGGTACACATGACATTTAATCTTAAACAAAGGATGAATCAGATGATCCATTTGTTAGACTTTTCAAGTCTAATCATCTAGATTCAATTAATATTTCTTCCAAAGAAATCCTCCTAAACCTCTGAAGAAACCAATTGTCCCTGATTATGTTTAGCAGTTTGTATAGTACTTGACTTTGTTCTCGATCTAGAAATTTGAATTTCTTTTGAAATTCTAGTGTCAAACTTTCACACACGAGCAAATAAAAACAAAAGCCAAAAAAACACAAATAAATAATTCCCTTTGTTTAAGTTAAAGATGAAACCTGAGGAAGTTTTGATTGTATCTCTACCACGGAGGAGAAAACTTTCCTTTTAAGAAGTAATGCCAACATGTTACCTCCTCGGTGCTTGCTCCATATCTATATACGGAGTGTATAAGCACATCTTGCAATTCAAGTGTCTCAGACAGTACTATCCCGAAGTATCGCAGTGAGAGCCTTGATTCGTTGGAGTTCCTCTCACGGTGCCATGAGGTGTCAGGCAGTAGGGCTCCCGAAGGTGTCTTGGACGATGTTATTGTAGCATCGGAGTAAGGGCCTCCTTGAGGAATGGTAATGGGGACGATGATTCTGACACAATCCTTTTAAGGCTGATATGAGGCTAAGCATGGGGGGAAAGCAACAAAAACTTCATTCAAAAAACAAAAAAAAGCTGGCCAATCACAAAGCACTTGAATTTTCATTGTGATGCAAATTCTGAATTCGTTTCTTAAGTCAAGGAGGTTCTATCTGCAAAAACAATTAACGAGATAGCTGGAATTGGAAGGGGAAATTAATTGAGTTATTAGGAAGAAATGCAGACCTTGTTCTATGCTAACCCCTGAATCCAAGGACTAATCCCAATGTTTTATCTTAAGCAAATCCCATACCTGCCCTACTTTTCAAAACAACCAAGGTCTCGTAAAAATATTCTCCTCAAAAACCAAAAACAAATAGTTTTCCTAATACTATTTTGTGAAACAATTTTGCTAAGGGACTAACAAAAGAATTAGAATGGGGTATGACAAACACCAGTTTATCATCATTCTTAGGCTAAAATTACATTTAGTTCCTAAGGTTTCTGCATTTGCATTATGGTGTTAGGCTACATTTAGGCATTTACCTGCATTTAGGGTTTAGGCATGCATTGTTAGGTTTTCTCTTTATTTTATGCATTGATACACTTATATTGTTTGTCAGGGATGAAAGCATTGAGAATCAAGTAAACCTTGATAATGTGAAAGGCAAAACATCAAAAAGAAGATGGAAGCTCACAGCAGTTGGATTCCAACTCATCTCAGCTAGATCCCAACACAACTCCAGCTCCCTCCAACTCATGGCAATTCAATCCCATGGAGCTTAGCTACTAGTCTTGGACTAGCTAGCTAAGCTAGTTGAAGAGTCATCAATCAGCAGCAGTCTAACTCAAGCCAGCTCACCTCAGCTCCAGACAAGTTGAAGTCACCTCTATTCAGCTTAACACTACTCAACTTAACCGCTAGCAAAGAATTAGCTAGCTAAGCTAGTTGCTGAGTTCACAGGCATGTCGTCATCCACTTCTTCTAGCTCCATGAAGGTACATTTCAATGAGCTCCTACCTAATCCTAGCTCCTACCCTCTACTATTAGCTACTAGCTAAGCTAGCTCCTACCCTACCACTACACTTCATATGGCCGACCACCTAGCTCCACAAAGCTTCACCAAAACCATCACCTTCCTTCTCCTTTTTGGCACCAAAACCCATAACCACCAACCTCCCTCACATCCCTTCAATATGGCGCCACCCATAGCCACCCCTTCAACCCATAACCACCACCATAACCACCCTATAGTTGGCGTCGAAAACACCCACAACCACCACCCTATATTGGTGCCAACTCTCAACTCTATATGCACCCTCCATCCACCTTAGAACCACATCCCAACCATCCATTTTAGGCACCAAAAAACCTTCCCTTGTAGAACCCTATGTTGGAGCCAACCCTACCTAAACCACACCCCTCTACACCCCTTCAAGTGCGCCAATAATCATCCACCCTCCATATCATAACCACCACCATATAATCCTATCCTAGCCATCCAAAAAGACTACGCCACCTTAACCCTAGGTATACCATAGTTGGCGCCAACCCTTCCCCTCCTTTCCTATAAATATACCCCCCTTACCATCACATCAAGCCATCTTTGGCTTCATCAATTTCTACCTTAATCCACCTACAACAATCCTTGGAGGAGGTTAGGCATGTGATCAAGGGGAAGTTCTACCCCCCCTTGGTGCCCTACTTCTACTTCCATCTTCCAAGGGAAGGAGCCAAGGATCAACATCAAGAGGAGACGACCAGGCAAGAAGAGAAGGGTGGACGTCCACCCTATGAGGAGATAGAGAAGAGCATCATCAAGGAAGCTAGGAGGAGATTCTCTTCAAGTCCGGGAGCAACCGCACTTGGAGTGAGGATCAACTTCCTCCTCATTTCAGGAGCTATCTTCAATTTTGTCTTTACTTTCATAGTAGTTAATCGTTCCTCTACTTAGAGATTACTTGTGTGGAATTCCTCTACACAAGTGAGCTCTCTAAGTACTTTATGTAAACGCTACTTCATTTCTTATTAAAGATCACAGTTTTGTCTTTCAAATTCAAGCTTCTTTAATTTTGTTGCACACAACTTCTTCCTAATTATCTTAGGCAACTCTTGCCTAAGGTGAATTTCAGAAGATTGGGTTTCTTCGCCTTCTTTTCATCGCAATCATTTAGGCATATTTTCCATCGTTGTTACCCAACCATTCTCAAAATCTAAAAATCGCAAAAACCAAAAATACAAAAAGGAGATTTGAGAGAGAGAGAGAACATCTTGATAATTAACAAATTGGCCTCCTTGAACGACTTTAGATATTTATCTTATCCAGGTTTATAAATTTTAAAGTTGTGCGGATTTGCTTGTTACAACATTAAAAACCTATTTTAACAAATCATGCAATTTTCGTATCAATGTCTAGGGTCCAAGTAGAGTGTCTGATAGACTAGGTCACCGTTTCTATTTTCTTATTATGGATAATTTCTCTATGATGTCATAGTATCTATTATTGAGACATTTATTTTGCAAAAAAAGACTCAGTTCTCTACTATTGTCACAATTGCGCGCTTTGACAGTGCATTAGAAT
The DNA here is from genome assembly GCA_037157565.1 of Thalassia testudinum. Classification (NCBI taxonomy): domain Eukaryota; kingdom Viridiplantae; phylum Streptophyta; class Magnoliopsida; order Alismatales; family Hydrocharitaceae; genus Thalassia; species Thalassia testudinum. Next base: position 84,130,447 of record JAZHRO010000024.1, read on the forward strand.
TTTGCACAGCAAAGTTAACATCTTTTTACAGGTTCCTAGGGATAATTCATCAAACCTCCTACCCCTACACATCACAGCAGAATAAAGTGATAGAGATGAAACACCGTTATGCATTGGATGTGGCTAAGGAATTGCTTATTCATCATAATGTGCTACAGCTTTATTGGGGAGATCGGTGTTGATTGCACGTTACTTGATTAATAAATTACCCAACTCAACTATTCAGGAGCAGGTTCTAGGAGCAGGTTCCATGGCATGTTCTCTATCCAGATAAGGAATTGTTTCATGTGCCACCTTGAGTATTTAGCTGTGTAGCCATTGTCCATATTTTAGGACCTGGCAGGGATAAACTTGCCCTAAAGGCTGTGAAGTGTCTTTCTAGGATACAACAGTACTCAGAAAGGATACAGATGTTATGATCCATGGGGTAAGAAGCATTATGTAAGTGTTGATGTCACATTTCATGAGCTTGTTCTATATCTTTCCACTGATGGTCATCAGTTGGTGTTTGAGGGAGATCCAGCTCCTATGCTAGTGCCTCCAATTTCTTTCAAGTAGATTCCCATTCCTCACAGTAGGGATGCCACCACTACCGAGACCACTACCAGGCATGATACAGAGCGTACTCATGTATATAGGCTTCCAGTTACATACAGACAGCATGCATGGCATCAAACACATACCCCCCACCACCTCAGCCACATGTCACCTCTCCTAGTCGGGTATGTGTTGATACTAACGTGAGTTGTCCTAGTGGTGCTCGTGCAGGTACTTCTGCTTACACTACTCTGCGTGCGGAGGAGTAGGCTCCACTTACTGCTGTTACTGAGCCTATAGAGGAGGATCTTGACCTTCTAATTGCTGTTCGAAAGGCCCCTCGCAGTTGTGCGCACTACCATACAGCTGAAGCAGTGCTTATTGCTAATCTTGGCTGATCTTTTGCTATGTTCCATATTACTCTCTCAGTGACACAGATTCCTACTTCCTATCAGCAAGCTATGCTCAATCCGAAGTGGTGTCAGGCCATAGAAGAGGAGATAGTTGCCTTGCACTCCAAAAGGATGTAGGAGCTTACAGATCTGCCTAGACATGCAAGACTGTAGGATGCTGTTGGGTTTTTACCCTCAAGTACAATCCAAATGGCTTCACATCTTGTCACAAGGCAAGATTAGTAGCGAAGGGATTCACCCAAATATATGGGGTGGATTTCTTTGATACCTTCTTGCTTGTGGCATGACTACCTATTGTTCACATCCTATTGTCTGTTGCTACACACTACGATTGGCCTTTTCATTAACTAGGTGTGAAGAACGCCTTTCTATATGGTGATCTTCAAGAGGAGATCTACATGCAACAACCTCCAGGGTTTGAGACTCAGGGGGAGTGTGTATGTAGACTGAAGAAGGCCATCTATGGCTTGAAGCAAAGTCCACATGCTTGGTTTTAGAGGCTATTAGAGGAGGTGTAGACCATGGGACTTGTAAGGTCCTCTGTAGATCATTTGCTCTTTGTCAGGAAGAGCATAGGTGGAGTTATGGTACTCCTTGCCTATGTTGATGATTTCATTTTTACTGGAGATGACACTACCAAGATAGCTAAGATAAAGTAGTTGGCTGAGTCATTTGTGATGGACCTGGGTGAACTCAGATACTTCTTGGGCATTAAGGTGGCATGCAGCAGAGATGGCATTTTCTTGAGTCAGCTCAAATACGCTCTGGATGTACTATAGGAGACAGGGATGTTGGGATCTAAACCTGCTAATATTCCACTGGATCCCAAAGGACATCTCTATGATACTAAGTCACAGGCTATTAACAATAGATCTTATAGGTAGTTGGTTGGTAAGCTATTATATCTTCTTATTACTCGTCTTGATCTCTCCCTTGATGTGGGAAAAGTTAGCCAATTTTGAACAAACCAACCAAGTAGCATTGGGATGCTACTATGCAGGTGCTTAGATACGTGAAGAAAGCACCAAGCAGAAGCATTTTATTTCAAAAGGTGAATCTATGAATATTGTTGGCTATTCTAATGCTTACTATGTAGGTTGCATAGCAGACAGAAAGTCAACCACCATGTTCTACACTTATGTGGCAGGCAATCTTGTAACCTAGAGGAGTAAAAAGCGGCAGGTAGTGTCTAGGCCAAGTGCAGAGTCAGAGTACCATGCAATGGCATAGACAGCTGTAGAGATGGTCTGGGTTAGATTAGTGTTGCAGGATCTACATGTCCAGTTGGAGGGACCAATGGAGATGAGGTGTAATGATCGAGCTGCTACCTATATAGTAAACAACACAATGTTTCATGAACGTATAAAACACGTTGAGGTAAATTGCCATTATACCAGAGACTTGATACAACGTGGGATTATCAACACTACTTCAATTGCCTATGAAGATCAAACTGCGGATATATCCACGAAGCCACTTCCTGGATCCGTATTTGATATATGCTGTTCCAAGTTGAGCATAATTGATATATATGTTCCAGCTTGAGGGGGAGTGTTAGTATAACACTCTTTTTATTATTTCCATGCTGCTTTTCCTATTTATATTTCCACCTGGACTTATGTTGCAATTTACCCTTTCACCTCTCTCTATATAAGGATGTATAGGGTTTCTGAGTTGAATAAGATTATTCGTTATCTCCGACTATACCTCCCGTAAATCTCCATAAAGAAAGGCATTCTTCACATCAAACTGATGAAGATGACAATATCGCTGAACTGCAACAAAAATGAGGATCCTCATTGTAAAGAGTTGAGCTATTGGAGAGAATATATCAAAAAATACACCCTATATGTCTGGGTGAACCTTCTGGGAACAAGCCGTGTCTTGTAATGCGCAATAGATCCATCTAGGTTGTATTTGAGTGCAAACACCCATCTACAACCAATGGATGTAGCACCCTCTGGTAAAGGTGTGAGCTCCCAGGTGTGTCGCGTGAAGTAAGAGTAGCTATCTCATCCTCCATGGCTTGGCATCACTTTGAATTAAGCATAGCCTACTGATTGGTGGCAGGAATCTGTGTAGCAGGCAGTGCACGACAGAAGCTCCCAAAAGTAGAACCAAGGCCCTCAGTAGTTAAACTCCTTGTAATTGGATATTTGGCACAGCTCCGTGGTGCCTTCCGAATAGCAATCGGAAGGTCGAAATCATCCATCAAGTCCTCCTGTACTGGTTGTAAAGCAGAAATATCCTTGTCTAGACATATAGCATCATCATCAAGTATCGTATCATAACTATGCAACCTGTCTATGGTCACCTGAGGTGGAGAAGGTGGTCTCTGTGGCTATTGTAGAAGATGGCATCTGGAAAGTACTGTGAGGCCGCTGATATGTAATAATAGGCTCAAAAAATTTTATAGGACTAGTTGTAGTAGAAGTAGAAATAGGTATCTCCAAAGGAATAGGAGGTATACACATTGGAGCCTCCATAACCTCAGGAGATAAACTTCGGACAGTAGTAGAAAAATATGAAATAGCCTCATGAAAGGTAACATCAACACTCACAATACCTACTAGTAAGAGGATCGAAGCATCTATATGCTTTCTGAGTCCCTGAATATCCTAAAATCACACACTTGAATGCCCGTGGTGCTAGCCCGTCTCGTCCTGCAAAAAGAAGATAAGCAAACGCTGCACAGCCAAACACACATGGTGGCATGAGAAAAGCTCCTACTTGGGATGTAATATATGCCAAAGTATCTGCTCACGAAGTACTGAACCGGGCATCCTGTTGATCAAATAGCAAGTTGTAAGAATTGCATCTCCCCAACATACCGGAGGCACGCTATGATGAATCAATAAGGTACATGCTACATCTAAAAGATGTCTAGGCTTCCTCTTAGCCACCCCATTCTACTGCGAAGTGTGAGCACCGGTGGTTTGGTGGACTATCCCATGGAATCTGTAGAAAGCAGATAGCCTGGTGGTACATAACTCAAGTGCATTATTAGACCTTACTACTTTAATAGTAGCTGAATATTGATTCTTAATCTCCAACATGAAATGCTCAATGACAGATCCAATATCGGATTTATTCTTTAATAGAAATACCTATGATAAACGTGAAAAATCGACAAGTAGTAATGGTAACCCTGTCTATCTAGTATCTGGCTCGGCCTCCACACATCCATGAGCAACAACTCAAACAAGGTTGTTGATCCAAGACAAGTACTCAAAGGGTAAGAGGAATAACGGTGCTTGCCCATTTAATAAGCATCATAGCAGATTCAGGTCGCAGGGGTTATATGTGGAATAACTCGATGAAGGTTATCTAGAGGAAGGTGTCCAAGCCGAAGATGCCACTGAAACGCACTCCTAGGAGTAGAAGATGCCTCTCCTTGACATGCAGATGCAGTGAAGTCTAAGCTAGAAGATAAACTCCATTCTCTACATTTTCACTGCTAATCACTTTCCCTGTCAACTTGTCTTGAATAATGCATCCCACAGCATCAAAGATTGCACGGCAATTAAGCTCCTTAGTAATCATGCTGACTGAGAGAAAGCTCATAGGAAAGTCTGGAACATACAGAACATCAGGTAATCTCAAAGTAAAAGTCATCGGTACCTCTCCTTGACCTTTCTACCTTGGAGTGTGCCATCTACAACCAGGATAGTCCTACCTGCTGGTAGTGATTGGAGATGAGTAAAGTAATCCCGATCTCTACAGAGGTGTTGTGAAGCTCCTAAATCAACAAGCCAATTCGAACTACTGCGATTCCTACCACGTGTAATAGAACTCAAGTCCATTGCTCCCTTGAACATATCATGATGACTATGATCTTGGAGTGGTCTCTCATACTGACTCCGAGAAATGGTCACAGTATCAACTCCCAACTTCTGAGTGGTAGAAATACCACTAAGAATATGCCCAAAAATCGAGTCTTTATGCTTCCCTACTTCTATAGTGGTATCCGATGACACTCTTGAAGACTCTGATGATGCCATCGTGCCTTGAGAGGAAGGATAAACCTAGAGATCAGATCTGAATCGTTGATTTCAGATCATATAAATGCTCTGAAAAATAGAAGATGAACCTCTTAATTACAAGATCCGAGCATACATCACCTGGAAATTAAATCAAGAGACTCAAAGGAGCTACTGGAACTAATAGAGGCCTCATTAGGATGCAGGGAAACACCTTAGCATGGCCATCCAGGGGCTACTACCCCTCCTTGCCATTGAGAAGAAAGAAGACCCTCACCGGTGATTGTTGGGACCGCACCCTACAAGCAGCTGGCATTAGTGGCTCCCAACAGTCCTACGTTGCCCAACAAGGGTCGTGCTAGACTGGATCTAAGGGCGCTGGGGGTTGGCAGGCCTTGGCAGGGATCGACGATAAAGGTTGGCTGGTCCTGCTACCCAGGCGATGCCCTGCTGGGGCTACTGCCGATCAATTAGCGCCCAAGGAGGGTACTGTTGCTAGCAATAAAGGCAAGGAGGAGAAGGGGGGATATCGGTGGCTAGGGTTTTGGAGGCCTCCTAGGTGGGATACCAGGGCCATGATCTAGGATCGGTGCTCTGATACCAAGTTGGGAGAAATGACTAAATTTATTCTCTAACCCTACCTCTCTTTATATAGAGAGAGGTGGGTGCAAATGACAACACAACCCCACAAAGAAAATAAAAGTTACATATAGCAGCAATAAAACAAACAACTAAGTACTAACTGAACTCCATAACAGATCTCTTCCAGTAAATAAATGTGAATAGGAGGTTTTCCCACCAAGCACAGAGAAAGAGACTCCATTTATAAGGAAAGTCATAGTAAAAACCACATCAATCCAGTAATAAGAATGTACATTCATCTGAAACATCAGGGTATGGGCAACATTAAGCAAATGACACAATTTCCTCTCAGAAACTCCATTTTGCTGAGTACTTATACAGGATGTTTGATGTACAACCCCCAAAGAAGTGCAGAATGCTGATAAATCATGTTTGACAAATTCAAGGCCATTATCACTTCGAAACACGTATAGAAATGGAAAATTGCATCTTTATTTCCATGAATTTTTTTTGGTAAGTATAGGAGTTTTGGACTTTTCCTTCAGTAAATAGGCCTAAGTAACTTTGATACAATCATTTATCAAAATAAGAAAATATCGAAAGCCCCATAAATCAGCATGGACTAAAGCAAATGGAGCAGCTTCTCTTATTCTGTTTAGACTGAAAAGATACCCATGATGCTTGCCAAGTTAGAAGGAAACACACTGAAAAGACTTAGGCAGCATTGATGTAGACATATCTATGTCAAATAAACTGTCTATTAATGCATGTTCTTAGGCGTATAATTGCATCATACATTATAAATATTGCATAACATGCATCATTCTGCATTTTATAGGTTAATTTACCCTTTTTGTGGCTAGGAGACGGGGCAATATCATTTTTAGGGTCTCGGATTGAAGATCCAGCCGTACGGATCTAATTAGGGCGACAATTGGAGTCTAACGTCTCTACGATTGCCCCAATCGGACCTTCATAGCATCAGTGCAGTCCGAGAAATATCAAAGATCAAGGGTCAAGGTGATGTAATTCCCTACCTCATATGACAAATCCAACTGTACGGATGGATTTAGATTGACGATCGCAGCTCATGACACGAAAATCGGTTCAATCCAACAATTGTGGCACCACTTACAAAGAAAAGATGGACGGCCATGACAGCCACGTGGCGCCATCACAGCCACCCAACACCGCCCGCAGCACCTCCTCTTCGCCTGTACGATGAATCCAAGTTGTTGGATCTCGATTCAATGGCTGAGAGTGTTCGCAGGGAAAATCAAGACCTCGACTATTCGCGCTCATAGCACGGTGGTCGAGCGTCTTAAGCGTGAGGAAGCGGTGCGAGTTCGAGACCCTGAGTGCCTTAAATCGAAGGTGTAGGAGAGTGCGGGTGCAATTGGCTGTGCGATGCGCATCCAACAGCTGCGGAGGCGAGACGTGGCGCGACATCGAGCGCTGGATGGAGGAGTTGCGCACGCGTGCGATAACGCGCGATCATACGTGCCATTGCACGCGGGGGCGTGGAACGTATGAAGGCGAAGCGGTTCACGTGATCTAAGCCGTTCGATCGAACCATCGAACAACTGAGATGAGTTGGTGCGATGAAGAGGCAACGGCTGAAAAGAAAGAGGTGCAGACGTGGCTTCTTCTGAGCACTTGGATCTTCATCGCACGGCCGAAGATGAAGGCACGGTAATAGCAACGTGCGCCTTTAGTGACACTTATATGCATCACTAAAGACCACATATTTATTTTTAAGGCTTGAAAGACTTTTTTACCCACAATTTGTGCACCTATAAAAGGGCCACCCCTACCACATATTTCACCATCCCTTATCTTCTCTCACCTCCTCCAAAGTCTACGAGTTGGTTCTATACTTGGGATGCTCCATTAGAGTTAGAATAAAATAATTTTTCCATCTTCTCACCCCCTTCGTGGAGCATCTCGTGGTTGTCTTCTCGCCACCAATCGGGAAGCCTCTGCGACGTCGCCTTGCTTTGTTCTCCATCCTCCAGCTCCGTTCTCCCTTGTCCAGCATCTCATCCCCATCGTTCAGGCGCTCCGTCAATGCAGCTCGTCCTCCAAGCAACCGTCGAGGAGGATTTTCTCATCTCTTTTTACCGCTTTCTAGTGTAGATTTCTAGTTTTCTAGTTGTAGCAAGTAAATGTAATGGATATGTGATTATGAAATATTGATTCACTCTTTATTTTTCTTTCTTTGTATTATTCTTTCTCTTCTATTGTTTTTTACTCAAGTAGAATAGCTTGCGTAGATTAATTTCAACTAGCTAAACTGCTTTATGAAAAATAATTTTAAACGTGATTTTTAATCAAACGTTCACCTCCCTTTGTTCGACTTGGGACTCACACGAGTTTCAGTAAATTTATCTTATAGTGGATTTTTACGTAACTACAACGACGGATTTTTAAACTCAATCTTTACGCGTATGAATCTAGCTCATCAAACTCCAAGTCAAAAAATTGATGTCGAAGAATTGGGATACTCAGATGACGCAATTGAAGATGCTACTGGAAGGCTGTAGTAGTAAGAGCAGGAAAGATAGGTGCTGGGTAGGCAAACTAAGGTAGTAAAGGCCATCTTGCTCAAATTCTCCACCAACATGCCTCATTGTTCAGAGATCCTGTAAAACAAAAAAGTAATAAAAAATTGCTCAACAAGTTAAAGCCTTGGTAATCTGGCTAATAGAAAAAAGATTCAAGGCAAATTTAGGAGCATGTAACGCATTGGTAAAGGACAAGGACCTGGTGTGAGAAATATTTCCCAAACCAGTAACAGGAGAAAGAAAGCCATCTGCAACTCTCACATTAAAGGGAGTTGAAAGAGATTGTAACAACTTAACTAAAGAGACATTGCCAGTGATATGAGAAGAGGCACCTAAGTCTGCAATCCATTTAGGGTCATGGGATTTAGTTGAGAGGGCATAAGTACCTACAAGTATGATAATAGATGCTCTAGCAGAGGAGGTGGATTGGGAATTCAGGAGCAACTAATCATATTCTTACTTGGAAATGGTAACCTGAGTAGTGGCTATAGCATCTGCCTAAACAACAAGATCCTTATAACTCAAGGAAACTTGGTTGGCCCTTGGAAAATAACCTTATGGGTGGCCATGCTTGATCCAACACTGATCAAAGTATGATTTGTTCGATGACAATGGCAATAAAACAAGCCATTGCATCCCCATCCATGTCTGCCTCCAAAGGAGGTTCTTAGAGGGCATGCTCTCCCCTTGCCAAAGAAGCCTCCACATCCTCGACTGCCAACGGAAGCCATGGCAGACGAGTCAAGCTAAGGTACAAGTTTAGATATCTAAAGTTTGGAAAGTCATGCATAAATCTGAGTAGGAGTAAGAATTTTCTTAAGTGTCATCAACTGGTCTTTGACGACACTATACTTCGAGCCAAGTGTCTCCAAAAACTGAAATAAGCAAATAGCTTCCCTTTGCTTTGCCATTACAAAAACATTTGAAAAAAGAGGCTGACAAATATCATGTTCATCCCATAGGTTTTTCAATAAACCATAACATTCTACCAAAGACATGGAGCCCATCCTGAAGGTGTGAATGTCCTCGGTAACATGGTCCAAATGAGTTATGTTGTTCTTATGGGAATGAATCTCATGTAGGGCATCCCACATCCTTTTGGCACAAGAATAGGACATGACCTACTTGGCTATATGTTCCTTTATATTGTTCCACATACATATAGAAACCCAGTCATTGGCAACTTCCCAATCATCAGTTTTGTCCTTTATCTGTAGGTACATCATTGAGAATAATATATTTCTTCCTGTGTGATCCTATAAATCGAGCAAAGGAAGTGGACCATAAGAGAAGTTGGTACCATCCAACTTTATAGAGGTCCCTTGCATATGAGATGTAGTACTCGTGGTAGACATCCTCCCTAATGAGTCACTAGGAACGTCTTTGCATTCAGCCATAGAAACCTGATTTATTGGATATTGAGCAGCAAATCAGATAGGAAACACGCATCAAGGCATCAACATTTTTGATAAAACCAAGCCAAAGGAGATCAAAGATGATCACCACACAGCCAAATCGATCACCTTCACCAACAAGGAACCATGTTAGGGGGGGCAATTTGGAGCGCAACAGACCAAAAGGCTCGCTGGCAGCAAGCTTGCTAGAGGCCCTGATGTTGTAATGGAGGTTTGCACACGCAAATCAGGTCAACGCAGGGGCGATCCAACCCCCTAGGGTGGTGGTGGCACAGAAGGGGACTCTCATATCACCTCTAGGCTCCTGACGACACACATTATACTGCTACTAGGCTTCAGGAAGTGCAACACAAACCACCACAAAGAGCCTCTGGTAATGCTGGGAGATGCTGGGCCAAGCGGTGATCTGGCATGAGTCAAAAACGATGCGGGCGACTTGTCAGAGATCCTCTAGATCAAGGATCAACGGAATGGAGAATGCAATATTTAGTGGTATTTGGTGGGTTACCAGAATATCGATCTAGAACCGCTACTTTGATACCATGTTGAGATGGAAACAAAATGATCAGCCTTATTACAGAAACCCTACATGTCTTTATATAAAGAGACACCAAGGGACAATTACATAGTAGAACCCATACAAAAGACAATAGAAAAAAGAACCCATAATATAAAGAACTTGCAAGAAATGGAGAATAGTTGCTAATACATTGGGACTAGGAAATGTTTTTTAATGATAATTCCTAGTTTAATTGATAATGTTGGAAGAGGAGATTAGCTTGTCTTATTCCAAGAAATGCTAGCCTCTTTATACATAGAGAGGCAAAAAAGTAAATTACAGGGAAGAACCATCAAGAAATAACAAATGTGAAAAGCACCCAATAGGAACATGCTTTAACACTCTCCCAAAAGCTGGAGCATATATGCTAATCATGCCCAACTTGCTACATAGATAATCATGATGCTTCCTTGGAAGGGCCTCTATGACAATATTAGCCACCTGCTGCTTAAATATTGTAGGAGTGTTAATCTTCCCTTCAGTAATCATATTCCAGAGAAATTGACAATCCACCTCAATATGCTTAGTGCACTAGTGAAATACTAGATTTGAGGCAATGAAGGTAGCAGATCGATTGTCATAAAACATTGGAACTGGAAGCTTTACTTTGATCCCTAGATTAGCAAGGAAGTGGACCATCCACATAATCTCGCATGCAATATGTGCCATGACACGGTATTCAACTTCAGGGCTTGAATAAGAGACCACAGTTTGTTTCTTACTCCATGTTACTAGATTGCCTTCAAGAAAGGTGACATTCAGTTGTAGACTTTCTATCCTCTGTAGAGCATGGGTAATGTGCATTAGAATAAGCATGTAAATCCACATCCATTGTTCTTCATATACAAGCCTCTTCCAAGAGTACCCTTTAGGTACTTCATGATTAAGCAAACTACATGCTAGAGACTATAGCGAGGGTTCTTCATAAACTGGCTTGCCCAGTTGACTGCAAAGTTGATATCTGACCTGGTAACAGTGACATATAGAAGCTTCTCAACGATGCACCTATATTTCTTGTTCTTAAATAGAGGATCATCTTCCTCCTTTATGTACCCCTATGACTCTACACGAATAAAAAAGGGCTTGGACCTAAGCTATCCTGCCTCTTCAAGGAGCTCCATGGCATGCTTTCTGTGTGAGAGAACCATACCTGTAGAATTTCTAGCTACCTCAATACCTAGAAAATATATAACAATGCCAAATCTTTCATAACGTTGTCCGCAGGAAATCCTTGGTTTCTTGAATTCCTATGACATCATCACTAGTAAGAATAATGTTGTCAACATAAACAGCCTGAAGGACTACACCCAACTCCCTACGCTTGACAAAATAGAATGATCTGAAGTAGATCTTAGGAAACCAATCTTTTGGACTTCAACACTGAGTCTCTCAAACCACACTCTAGGGCTTTTCTTTAGGCCATATATTACCTTCCATAGATGGCACACCTCCTCCTCAACCACATAACCCAGTGGTTGGGTTATATAAACCTCCCACTGCAAGTAACCAAATAGGAAGGCATTCTTGACATCAAGCTAGTATAAAGGCCATTGTTTATTTTCTACCACTGAATGGATAAGACGAATAGAGTTAGCCATGACATTGGAGAGAATGTCTCAAAATAACCCATTCCATGGTGTATAGCCTTTTGCAACCAACCTTGCTTTCAATCTATCAGCAGTTCCATCTGGCTTATACTTCATGGTATAAACCTATTTGCAGTCAACCACTGTTGCACCATCAAGAAGATCAGTCAACTGCTAAGTACCTCTTGTAGCCAGAGCATTCATCTCCTCATTCATAGCCAACCTCCAACTTGGATCCTACGAAGCTTCATGATAGTTTTTCAGAACTATCATTGTAGACAAAGTTGTAGAAAAGTTCTTCAAAGCAGGATTAAGATTGTCAACGGTAGTATAATGTGACATAGGATGAGAAGTATATCTTATTATCTTTTGTAGAGAAATGGGTAGATCATCAGATATTGAGGTAAAGGGACATCCAGATCAGGTGTTGATAGGGAATATGAGTTAAATGGGCTCTCTTTAGGAACTTCAACTTGCATGAAAGGTAGAAGGACAAGCACAGGAACCTTAGGGCAACGCTCATAGGTATGGGTGACCAATCCAAGAAAGGAGACCTTGTTCGAGAAGGCAACTTCTCAAAAAAGGATACATCAGCAGAAACATAGTATTTGTTCCCTATAGGATCAAAACAACGACACCTCCTTTGAGAGCAAGAATATCCAAGGAACACACACTTGACTAACCTAAAGGAAAGCTTATCACAACCCCAACCAAATGGATAAAATAGGTACAACAAAAAATCCACAGTGGTAAGCTAAAGAGCTAAGCATCAGGCTGTAAAATGTGAAAAGGAATGTCACCATTAAGCATAGGGGAAGGAACCCTATTAATTAGATAAGTAGCAGTAACGATGGCATCCTGCAAGAAATGTTTGAACACTTTCATGGCAATGAGAAGGGTCTGTGCCACATTAAGGATATGATGAAGCTTTCGCTTAGTCACACCATTTTGTTGAGAAGTATAAGCACATGATGTCTGGTGAATAGTGTCATTCTTGGAAAGAAAGTCCTGGATATCATGTTGCATAAACTCAAGAGCATTATCATTGTAGAAGATTTTAATACTAGTAGAATAAAAATTCTGAACTTCATTCACAAATTTTGATAGTACAGTATGGATCTCTAACCGATTCTTAATAAAAAACACTCAAGACAAATGATTATAAACGTCCACAAAATCTACAAAATACTGAAAACCATAGAAATCACAATGAACCAAATGGAATGGAGGACTTTGATTATTTTCTCTAGGTGGAAAGAAATCTGGTGGTGTTTCCCACGCTGACAAGCTTCACAATCAATAGAAGGTGAAATAGAAGAGTTCGGAAACATTTTTCAAAGCCTTATAGCAGAAGGATGACCAAGACGGCGATGCCGAAGTTTATGATAAGCAAAGATAGAAGCAACACCAGCAAAGATCTAAGGAATGCCGAGGTAATAGAGACCATCATTCTTAATCCCCTCACCAATCATCCTTCCCATCTGGATGTCTGGAAAGAAAACATAATGTTCATCAAATATCACACGACAATGAAGTTCTTTACATAATCAACTAACATATAAGAGGCCTAGAGAAAATTCAAGACTACAATACGCTCAAACAACTGTAATGGAGTGGTAAAATGAACATCACCAACACATTAATGGGAGAATAAGAACTATTCACTAATATGACAATAGCAATATCAATGGATTATTGTAAAAAGGTAAGAGAATCTATTTTACCAGTAAGGTGATTGGATGCACCAGAATCCACCACTTAAGAAGTGGAGGTTGTCGTAAACAAATTGGTTGTAGTCCCTGCAAATTCAACAAAAGAAGTGGAGGCAACCTGGGGTTATGTAGGTAGAGCACTCTGCCTAAGAAGCTACAACAGACATGTATGGCCTTCTCCATCAAATGTGAACTCCTACGTCACAACAAAATTGGCTCGGCTAGGTCATCCAAACTTGGCCCAACAACACTCAGACAAGTGGTTGGTCTGTTTGCAGTGAATACATGGCTCATAAGTTCATCCTTGTCCTTGGCCACGTCCTTGGCTTACCGCTGGACCCCCATGCCCATTGGGAACTGCAAAGGTAGACGTCTCTATGGGAGGTATAGTAAGCTATGTAGCCATCTGTGTCACTACACTCACATTAGTAGCAATCCTTTGAAGCCTCCCATAAGCCGTCTCCAAGTCAAGAATGTCATCCAAAGCAAGTATCTAATCTCTGGTAGACTGGTATCCAAAATTCAGACCGTCTAAAAACCTATTGACCTGCCACACTTGATGCTATCTTATTTGAGTATCGTAGCAAGAGGGTTGGAACACATTCAATTCCTCATATAATGCTTCCATCTTGGTGTAGTAAGCAACTAGTGAGAGTTCCCCCTGAGTCATAGACCAGATCTAGCATAGATATTAGCCAGGCGAGCATAATTAGACTTCTGAGAAAATTTCTTTGCCAAGTTATCTCATATCTCCTTGGCGGTCTCCTTACATAAGAGATTTGTAGCAATTTGTGGCTTAATGATATTCATTATCCAGTTCATGACCAGGTGGTTGTCCTGCTCCCAATTCTCATTAAGGGGTAGACTTTGTCAATATAGAGCTTCCTTTGACCTCCTACAAAAATCTTGAATGCTTGAGAGCATAGAAGATAGTTTTGGACACCATTAAGTTTCATAGAGGTGCCCTAAATCACCACTAAGGTAGAAGAAGTTATAGGCTTGACTTCAAGAGTATTTGAAGGTCCTTATGTCACCATGTAGAGGTAGAAGAAGCAATAGAAGAAATACACAGGTCTGTTATGAAGTTAGAACATCAATAGAGACTCCCACATCACTAAATCAAGAGCCAATCACGGATAACAGGGAGTGCCTTGAGCCATGACAAACAATCAATGCAACCTGAGGTGCCTAAGGGGAGTGTCATTAGGAGTGCAGATTGCTCCTTTAAAAGGTCATCAACAGAGTTGGCAACAATGCTACACCCGAGGTGACATTGCATAGTGCTACAGCAACCTCTAGCGATGCCGTTGTAGGCACTGATGGTGCTACCACCCCTAGGTGATGGCAGTGTTGGAGGTGCTAAGGCTGGTGGTGCTCTCTGCATGGGGCTAAGAGCAAAGATTACAAGTTCGATGCGTGAGAAATCGAGAAGAAGCGAGAAGAAGAGAGATTTTCTCTCTTTCTTCTAGGGTTTTGGCGGGAGATACGAGAGTACCAAGAGCCTAAGCCTCACCCTACTATGATACCATATTGGAAGAGGACAGAATAACTTGTCTTATTCTTAGAAGCCTGAACCTCTTGATATAAAGAGAGGCAAAAGGGTAAATTACAAGGAAGATCCATCAAGAAATAACAAATATGAAAAACACCCAATAGGAGCATACTCTAACCGATAACAAACTTCTTTCTAACTAGAACTAAATAATAACTGCACTATGAATTGCATAATTCAAACTTTTGAATAATAACATACCTTCTAATTAATAATAAATTCACAAGAAAGAAGTAATTTCATAGATACTTCCAATAATGCTGGAGGGTGCAGTTCATCATTATCATCAAGACATCAACCCAAATTCACCAGAATACAGTGGGCTACAAGTTAACAAGTTGAAGTATAATATTATAAGTATAATCGCTTTCCAGCTATTTTCAATTTTATGTAAGAACATACAGTAGTCACATCATAAATTTATTATGACCTGTATTAAACAAGCGAAAGAAAGATCAACTAAGCATTCTAGCCAACCATCCTTTATAGTGGTCTAAGTGACCATTTAGTTATTAGTTGTGGAGAGCAACTGACAACAGTCTTTTTCTGAAAGATTGTTGAGCTGCATTAAAATTAGTGATCTTTTATGCCTATGATACAGGTAGAATTTCATTTTAGATTATTCCATTTTTGAGAAGGATCAATAAGACAGGCTTATTCACAAAATTATCCTTTAACATTCTTATTTAACTTTTGCTTCTATATTAGGTTACAATTTAAATTAATTACACTAAATTATCATAAGTATCATTCCCAGGAATATATTATTGCGTAGTACAGAGCTGTAGAAAATTATCCGCCATCAAAATATTCTATAGTTTCAATACAGATCGTTATGTGACTGCAAGACAGACATTTGGGGCCATTTAGTGATGGACAGGCCCACAAATAAATCCAAATATAATAGGCCAACAAAATTCCTTCGAGATTAAAGTGGCCTGCTAGCATGGCAACCACATAAATGCCATTTTATCTTCTCCACAGAAAGGCATTGTTAGGAAAAGCTCGAGAAAACTAAGGAGGCTAAATCTTAAGTCCGGTGAGAAGACTGAAAAATTCAACATCCACTGAGACGATTCCAGAAGAGTGTTTTACCAAGAAGAAACAAGTGCTTGAATAAAAGAAATTGTCACTCAGGCTTCCATCCAATGGATAAATTTGTCTAGCATATCCTTGGTACACAAACATTAAAGATTTTATAGTGTGAGAAGAACAAGAAAAAAAAGGATTGTGATATAATGCAGGCAGCTATATAAGAACACGAGGAAATTGTATCTTTGTTTTTCTAATTAACATGAATGATCATCCTAAACATGGAAATGGATATTAGAGCATGTTGGCGATATATCGCCCATATGTTGCATATTGCTAGCATGACTCATGTCAACATTCTTAGAATATCCAATTCCAAGGTGCCAAGTGATATATCACCAATACCAAGTATCGCCTGCTCATATACACGGATATCAATGGGACTCCTTTACAATTTTTCTCAGATGTCACCAACACGGGCCCATATCAAGTGATATGTTGGGGAGATCTCTCTTGATCTGACTTTTTGCATTTATCATGGTGTTACCTATGGTATTTTGAGCTCATTGGACAATTCTTCTCCAATAGCACTTGCACAAGGTTTATACATATTCTCTTCCTCAAATCACCCTCTTCTCTTGGATTCATAATGATTTTAAGTTTCTAATCATAACCCTTGACCATGGTTACTGTTAAGCTTTCCTAGTTATCTTATTTTATGTTGAGTAGGGACCATCTTGTTAGTTTATTTTTCTATCTAGTTCTTTCGTGTAATTTTCCCAACACCTCTCTCTATATAAAGAGGTTTAGGGTTTCCGTGCTGAATAAGACTTTTCATTTCTTCCCACTTGGTATCTAAGTGGCGATCCTAGATCGACACTCAGGTGTCCCACCCAAACAAGAATCCAAACCAAAACCACCAAAACCCCAATCTCCCTCCTCGAGCGCAGCGGTGGCGTGAGCCTGTAGCACATTGCAGGAGCAAGCAGCACTTGTCTGCTGCGGCCACAGTTGCGCTCAGCGGCGGCACAAGCCTGTAGCGCCTCCAGGAGCGAGCAGTGCTCGTCTGCAGCAGCGGTAGAGGTGCAACAGGGCAGCATGCGAGCCTGTAGCGCGAGCCTGTAACACTTCTAGGAGCAAGCGGTGCTCGTCTGCAGTAGAGGTGCAGCAGGGATTGCGTGTAGTGTAGTCCACCTGTCAGAACGAGAGCCGCCAGTGGATCTGGGCTAGATCTTCCTTGCCCGCAGCACCTTCATTGATTCTTAAAGGCCGCTAGGGGTCCCTCCTGACCCTAGCGTGTCCCTCCTACTATCCAAAGGGATCTCATGATCATTTGACGTGATATCCGAGGATCAAATTGCCTGGATTTCATTTTCGATCACATGATCCGTGATCTAATCGTGGTTCTATAGATCTGAAGAAGATATTCCATATCTGATTTCTACAGATTCCCAGCATATGTGAGAACCATGGCCGCTTCCTCATCATCCAAAGTGTCTTCAGAGACTCCTCTGAAGAGCGGGAATTACAAAACCCGTTCTTCATGCCTATCATGAAGCTAGATGAGACCAACTATGCTCATTGGTCTAAAACATTCCTGATGACTGTGGAGGGTCATGACAAGGAACACCTTATACTCAAGCCAGAGCCTTAAAACAAAGCTAGGAAGCACTCATCCTGGAAAAAGGACAATACCTTAATGCGAGCCTGTATCATGAATGCCGTGTCACCTCATATTGGAGACGGCAACATGTACTACAAGACTGTAAAGGAGATGTGGGATACGCTTCATGATACGTATTCCCATGAGAAGAATTTAAGCAAGGTCTATCAGATCTACAATTACATGTTTTCCCTCAGATAGGAGGGATGGTCCTTGACTCAGTATTTTGTCGCTCTGAAAGGATTTCTAAAGAAATATAATGCTTGTAAACCAGTATGCACATCGGTACTCATATAAAGTATCGCAAGGAGACAATAATGCTTCACTTTCTCTTTGGACTAGGCCCAGAGTATGATGTTGCACAGTCTCAGATTCTGACGATGTCGGAGTTACCGACACTTGAAGAGACTTCAGCAGATTGAGTCGGATTATTGTGGCAGCTCCTACTATTAAGATTACTAAATAGACCTCTACATTGGCTGTTGGTGGAGGTCAAGGCATGAGAGGGGTATCTTCTACTCATGGACGTGGTCGTGGCAGAGCTCAGACAGGCAAACCACGACCCACGTGCACTTTCTGTTGCAAGATTGATCGTGTGGAGGCTTCCTACTGGTCAAAGCATGGGAGATTTGTTGCCAATTAGGTGGCTGCTTCTTTGAGACCGACTCTGACACAGTGTCATGTGTCGAGTATGATGTTGTGGTGCAGAGGCTGGCTCAGGTTACTTAGAAGACCTCGACTTCTTCAGATATTACTGTTGTTGTCATCTCAGGTATAGAATTTGTTTTTACTATGTTTGACAGGTCCACTTGGCTAGTAGATTCAGGTGTGTCCCAGTACTTAAGTGGTGATCATAGAGATTTTCAGCACCTTTAGCCTATATGTCCTAGTAGGACCATCCAGATAGCAAATGGAAAACATGCTAGGGTTGATGGTAGGGGGAGGTGCCAGTCACTCCTAGTATGAAGTTGCCAAATGTTCTGCTTGTCCCTGATTTCCCAATGAGCCTAATATTTATTAATCGGATTACAAAAGATCTCAATTGCAGGGTGGTATTTGATGATATTGGTTATGTGTTTCAGGAAAAGCTCACGGGGCAGATGATTGGTGGCGGACATGAAGAGGGGGGTATGTATCGCCTATCTCAGACGTCATTTGCTGCACAGTGCCAAGGAGATGTGTGTTTTACTGCTAGGAGTGCCTTGCAGTGGTCGCCTTCGTCATCCTTCACTGAACAGGCTATGCCGAATCATGCCGCATTTTTCGCCAACCATCGAGATTCATTGTGATACTTGTCAGATGGGGAAGCACCACATAGTTACTTATCCTGCTAGTTTAGATGTATGAGGTCTCATTCAAATTCTAGATCGGCTGGGACAAAGGTATTATTTAGTGATAGTGGATGACTGTTCCAGAGTTACTTAACTCCTTTTGCTAAAGAATAAGTCAGACATTGGATATGTAATTGAAAATTTTATTATAGAAATAAAAAAATCAATTTTTTTCCATTGTCAAGATTGCACGTATTGATAATGAATTAGAATTTTGTACAACTAGTATGAAGAATTTTTACAGGTCTCATGGTGTGCTTCATCAAACCATGTGTCCCCATACATCGTAGCAAAATGGAGTAGCAGAGCAGAAACACAAACATATTATGAATGTGACACAGACCTTTTTGATACATTATAATGTGCTTTCACAGTACTGGGGAGATGCATTGTTAACCGCATCTTACTTGATTAACAGAATGCCTAGGTCTGTTATATCTGAGTAGGTGCCTTGGCAGATATTGCACCCAGTTCAAGAGTTGTTTCAGTTGCCACCTTGGATTTTTGGCTGTGTAGCCTTCGTGCATGTTACTAGGCCAGATAGAGATAAATTGGCCCCCAGGGATAGGAAAATGTGTTTTTTCTAGGTTACAGTCACACCCAGAAGGGGTATAGATGTTATAATCCCCTACAGAAGAGGCACTGTTAGTGCTGATATCACTTTTCATGAGGTTGTCCCATATTTTTCAATTACTGGGAGGCAGTTAGTATTTGAGGCAGAGAGGGCTCCCATGCCCATTCCTTCAGTTCAGTTTGGTGACTTTCCAGCTATTCCAATAGGGTCATCAGATACTACAATTACTAATAAGGATCGGTTCAGAGATCCTCCATTGGTTTTTAGTAAACCGATCACATATCGGAAGCATACCCCCCCTTTTCAACACCATCATCCTCCTCACAACAGGTATGTGTTGAGACTACTGACCTCTGTGTTTCTGGTGATGACTCTGCAGGTGCTATACTGGCCACTTCTGAGGCCATATCTAGTGATAAGGGAGCATTATCATCTGAGCCAGAGTCTACTTCTGATGACATGGATCTTCCGATTGCTATTCGGAAGGGCCCTAGGAGTTGTGCACATTATCAGATGGCAAGAGTTGTTTCCTTTAATGCCCTGGACCAACCATTTGCCTTGTTTATAGATGCCCTCACTTCTACACAGATACCAACTACATATCAGCAGGCCATGCTTGATCCAAAATGGCATCATGCTATGGAGGATGAGATGGCTGCACTTCAGTCTCGCCAGACTTAGGAACTTACTCCATTGCCACTTGGTTCATGTATAGTTGGGTGCGGTTGGGTCTTTGCCGTGAAATATAATTTGTTTTTTTTCACAACGCTTGATGTTGGCTAATTTCATGGTTTCAAATGATTGAAACAGTGACCTTGAGAAGATTGTTTCATGTGCATATCTCATATAGTTGGTTCGTGACTCATGCTAATAAGTTCCCACACACTAACAATCATAATCTCATAATCTCTTGTCAAAATCATAGTATATTTTGTGCACAGCCATGGACACATTATGTCTTTCTATTCTTACTCCTTACTTGGAGTTAGTGGTTCATAAGTGGCCACTAATGAGTTCTAAATATTTTATATTTTATACCTATTTTAATTAGTTTATGTGATTAGAGTAGATATTTAGCATATATTTTATATATTAAAAATAATTTCATATTTTAATATTTTTGATGCAGATGTGTAGGAACTAGTATCATGGATGAAGGGAAGACGTTGAGGAAGAAAAGCTAAGGATCATTTACATAGAATCACAAGCGTTGTTATGCAGAGTGGCTTTAGTAAAAATAAAAGAAAATAAGCAAAACATGAAAAAAATCAAGAAAAGCTGCCATTAGGCTAGTAGGCCTATTTAGACACCTGGACCAGGAGAAAAATCAAGAAGATAAATGGCCAAAAATCACCATTTCATTGGGATTAGTTGTTTTGACCTCCAAACCAATCTCTTATCCCTTGGTGATGATTTTTGAAAATTTTTGGCTATTTTTGAAGGGTGCCAAACCTCTATAAATAGGGGTGAAGGCCCCCATTAGGGAGGATCTTCTCCCCCTCCACCTTGGCCAACCCTCCCTCCATGGTCATTCTTCCCTATTTGTCTCCTTTCATTTGAAGCATCTACATCTACAGCGTCATTCCTTGCATCATTTGCATCGTTGAAGAAGTGGGCTATTGGTGGTTGGTGTGAACACAGACATCGATAGTTCTCTTGGTTCACAGACGGGAACTACGTCGACGTGCATGGGACTCATGAATCGACGGTTGGCTTCTTTAGCATAAGATTTGTTTCCTCATCGTAGTTTGCATTAGTTTTCATATTATTTGTATTTTATAGAATGTATGTAGGTTTGTTAGATTGAATACATTACATTTGATTCATGTTTGATTAGTTTAATTTCATTCTTGTCATTCCTAGTTATTAGTTTGTTTTAGAAAAAATATTTGTACGTTTTAATCATCAAAAAATACCAAAACAATTACTACTAGTGTGTTTCGTAGTTAGTTTCTCCCCAAATTTCCTGCATAGATCGTTGCTATAAAAAAATAAAAAAATCAAACACCGTTCTGGCATCAAGTTTAGAACTCTTCTCTTAGCATAATTTTATCTCCTTAGAGGGTCAATAGATAATTTTTTAAATTTTTATTTAGGTTTCTGATTTAGTTATTTACTTCCCTACCAAATTTAGCAGTCAAATTTGACATGGCAAAATTCCTAAAATTTATGGAGTACACGGGTATCGACTCTGAATCTAAATTTCAAGTAGCGATTTCGCGGATTTTCTAGGATCATTATACTTAGAGTTAACCAGCGATTTTTCGAGGGTAGGTAGTTTGGGTCATTAGGAGTCTAATATATTTTATAGAGATTTTTATGTGCACGTTTGGTATTTCTCTAGGATTTTCTACATTCGGGTACACAGTTTTTGCGTAGTTTATAGGTGTCTCTTGGTATTAGGTGATTGCATGTATTCCTAGGTTATAAATCAGTGGTAATTAGTCTGGTAATCCTTAGGTATTATCTCTACTCCATCGTAGGAGCAACCAATAGTTACCCTATCTACCATAGTTAGGTTAGGTTCAGATTTAAATTACGCTTAGAATGACAAAGCGAACAGCCACCATGGCATGGTCTACTCTATGGATTCTGCTAGTAATCTAGTAGTACCAGTACCACTCTGATTGCAATATTTCTATTCTCTATCTTCCAAAACCTGAGATTTCGACTTTTATAGACATACATTTTTTCATGTATGTAATAGTAACTAAAATAATAATTTTATAAAATTTGTGACATTTCAAACCATTTGCAGCCATTTTTGAACCATTTTGAACTATTCTTAGAGTACCAGCAATATGGCATCAACATATGAAATCTTGATGCTAAACAACAACACATGCAATATATGTAGACTATAAATAGACTATCAACGGACTCAAGATTGCATTTCTGACACTGCTCTTCCTGTCAACTCACGATTGTTATTCCTCCAGTAAGATATCTAAACTTTTTCTTCCCATAGGAATTTATCGGAAACTTTGCTCTGGTTTATCTTTATGTTCTTCTTAAACTACAAAAAACAATGTTGATTGTGGTGAAGGGAACATTTTATTAGTAATACATGGAACAAAAAGATCCCTTTGCCTAACCTGACTTTTCAGAGCATGCCTATGAAATAACAATGTCCTTTTCAGCATTTGAGTCCAGTTTTTGACCCATAGGCCCTGAAGGCTACATCTCACCAAACCCACAAAACTAACATGAACCAATTTATCTATACTCAGATAAATGATAAGTGTGAGTGATTCTATAAGTAAATAAGCAACAAAGTTGGAGGAAAATGGATAGACCAATTGCACGATCTATTTGTAAATACATGTAAGAGAATTTCTCTGAAGTGACCCACAAGCAAATGGGAGAATCTTCCTGGACTATGTACCTTGGAACATAATGGGAGAACGTTATTATTTGGCAATTTTGCTTCTGAATTTCTTTAATTTCACTCTCATTCTTCTCATTCATCAAATCGAAGAAATGAGCAAGAGAACAATCTTTTACAGAGAACCCCGGAGGCCACCTACAAGCATGGAAATCTTTGCACACCTATTCCAATATATACAATCATAATTATCAGGAACACACGTTCAAGAGTAGTATAGTAACAACATAGAGTGATAAATCATGTGCTTCTTTAGGCTACATTGATGCTTCAACACTGAAAGTACATAGAAACAAAGCAATATTAAATATCTCTTGACAAAGAACAACCAGTTTAAACTTGAAGATAGACATGGCAGTTTATGGTGGTGGAATTCCAGTAAATATGAAAGCAACATTCAAAAGGTGACATGTGGGCATAGCATAGCAAAGTTTGTTTTAATCTATTTGACTTTTGGAAAGGTCAAGTTGTTTTGTTGTATGAACTATAGAAGTAAGGTCAACAGAAGTAAGGCTTTTTGTGTAGAACAGAAAAGGCTTGTTAGTAGAGTGGGTTAATCACCATCTCCAATGGAGGAATTTGATGGCTGATTATATCCTTCTCTTTATCAAAGCTCTGAAGAAAAGAAAGCACTTCACATGTCAATAACTATAAGAAACAAACAACCTCCCATATTGAATATATTTAAGTATATCTTTAGTGAATCACCTCATGATACCAGGAATATAGGGGAATGACACCAAGACCACCATCCACAATTGCAGGCCTTGTCTCCACGCCAAGCTCCCCACATGAATCAAGCAAAGCATTAAGCTTCTCCAAGGAATCAAGCTGGTCAAAATTCAATCCAAAATATGCTCTCAAGCTCATAACGGCAATCCCTCAAAGATAATTCTAAAAAAGCCCACCCATGACACCTTTCCATTAAAAGAAAAAAAAAATCAAATCAGGTACCCCAAGACATAATTTGGTGTAATTGCTCTATGTTTCAGTTTTTACTCTGAATTAGCAAGACTTTCAACGCTTCAAACAATAAAAATTTCTGCTCCTGTAAGAATAACCAGAAGCAATTGATGAAAGCGGAAGTGGAAATGAAAGGCCTTTTTTTCTCAAAACCATTTTTATCAATATTTTTGATATCGATATACACAAACAACTATTTCAAGAACTTCCACAAAGAAGCAAGTCAGAGCTCTTCTTGTAGGTTTCCAGCTTTCCCTCCCTCAGTTGATAAGACTTTCACCTTCAAACTAAAGGAAACTTCTACAGATAATCAAGGCTGATCCAAGAGAACATAACAAAGTACACCGAAGTGAATTATAATGAGAAACTCATCACACATCTCAAACCAAAAATTAACCTTTTAGTAGCCATTTTTTAAAAAATGCTTCTTGAAGCCAGAAATACCGAAATATTTTAAGGAGCTTGTGCAAAGAATGAACTAAAAGCTAATTTGGGATACTTCACATGCTACTTGCAAAAATCACAACTCTAAAAAAAGGTTCACCCAAACCACATCACAATCAGCAGCCATCGGCCAATTCTCGAAAATTCGCAAGTTAGGAGACACTCACATGTCTGCGCCCTTCCCTCCTGCACCAGAGATCATGATTCCCGGGCACAAAGAACACCCTCCCAAACCTCTCCCTCAATGCAGACATTGTCACGATAAATTTCTGGTACGTATCTGCTACGTCGCCTGCTACGAGCAGCACGTCCCCACGGAACCTCTCCTCCGAGAGATTCTTCACCCATGCCATGTTCTCCGCGTAATCCGTGTGAAGATCCGACACCACAAAGACCCTAGGGGTGTCCTTGGGTTCTCTCGAGCATTTCGTCGAACAGGTGGCGGGCAGTTCCCTCTGCTGCTCCTCTGCACTCCTACGGGTTGCGTAGGGCTTAAAGGTGATGGCTTTGACCGCGTGGAGGGAGGAGGGCCGTGATCCGAAGACAAATTGTGGGATAGGGGGCTGCGCGATCGCCGGGCGGGACATGTTCCGGGTGATGAGTTCGGGGTAATCGTCTCCATTTTTAAAGCACTTAGAAGCGGACACGTGGACTCTCACCGTAATTAATCAAAAATTAATTTTCCTTTTTTTCGTAAATGCCAAAAGGACGCACTCATGGCACGAGGAGCACCAACTGTGGCTGAGGTGGCAGGCATGAAGGAGATGACCAAGAAGACTTCCCTATCTTGTTGGGTCGTGCGTCTGTTGCATCTTTCCTTTCCTTGGATTATATTTGTCTTGTCTTTAGTTATTTTATCTTGCAGGCTTGAAAATTAAGGTTCCTATAGAGTATGAAGAAGGTTGCATCTTACTTTAGGTTGATAGGGTAGAAGAGAGGTTTCCCCTTTGCAAAGGAATTCATGTAAGGAGAAGATTTGACTAAAGGGAGGATTGGTTGCTTGTTTTATTCGTTAACTTTGAAAGAAGTGATGCATTGTGGAAGTAAGATGTGGCTTTAAAGTTTTTTCAAAACATAAAGAAGGAAGACGATCTTAACTAACATAGTTCCTTCTTATTTTTTAATCAAGAAGCACAAGTACAGAAAAGGAGAAGAAAAAGGAGACATGCCTCTCCTTTCTAAAGGGAGGGCAACAGAAGTGATGAAGACTTGATTATCTTCTAACTTGATGGAATTACTCTCTACTTAGGCAAAACCTTAATTCTAAGAGAATTTCTATTTCTTGAAATTCTCCCTCTTACCCTTGTCTAGAACTCTTTCTAACAAGAGAAAATTTCAACACTCTAATAATTATAAGAATACCCTTGGCTATGTCCTGGTCCTAGGTTATTTTTAAAAGCTAAGTTTCAACGATTTAGACCTAACCAATTGCGACATCCTAGTCTTGGGCTTTGGCAATCATAAGACCATGTCCAAGGGCCAAATGATCTCCTCGATGACCATTCAATGCCATGTCCCAAAACCCCTTGCCCATTCAAGACTTAAGGTTACTAGGTGCAAAAAGCTAATTACATTGATCTTTTAATTAAGTTGCTTAATTTTTACTTAGTCAAGCTACCAAAATAGGTTTCCATTGAGCAATTTAAATGGACATGTGACTTTCGAAAGGCACAAAGATAAAAGTTCTAAAATAAGACTAGAACATCAAATACAAGGTTAACTGGCACATATATTTACATATTGCAAGCAGCACGGTACAACAAAGATAGGTGGATCATAGTCCACCAATATTTACAGTTGTTTTCATTATACAAAAGTAGGGGAATAGAACAATAACATCATTACACAAAAGGAATGCCCAACAAAATTAAAGAGAAGCCCGACTTTCATTCGTTGCTACAAATTCGTCATTTCTCCTATAGCAGCATCATACAACTCCATGGCTTGGAAGAGGTCAAGTAGACCTATCATTAAAACCTCATTGATCATGCGGTCAACAATGTTCAAAGGCAGCAATGGTCCCAATAGCTGAATGTGGATCCCTTTGGATATGATTGCTTCCTAAATACAAATGTAATAGATATGAGTCACCCTCAGGTACCTGAGTTGGCAATGGGTACTACGGGTATGTGTTGCATGTCTTGGCATAATTCCTGTAAGTGGATGACAATATAGGGATGGGTCAATTGACTCAGTAGGGATGATAAAACTACTATTGTAGTCAAGAAACATGGTAGTGTATTGTTTCTCTAACTAGTTGGGTTTTTAACCATATCCCAAATCTCAAGTTCAATCCCTAAAATCCAGTATAATCCAACTAAGTCCCAATGGTTTAAGACTAACCTTCGAATCCCGCATCCATTTACCCCACTAGGCTCATTAATTAATCCCATTGATTAAAGCTAATATTTTAAACTATTTCCATTTTTTATTTAACAAGTGGTTCACTTGCCACTCAAGTCATTAAAGTACTTAATTAACCCTTCCTACCACAGAAGAGCAAGATGTACCCTTCCTATTAGTTCCACTTGTACAAACTGTGGCCCTCAGGTAAGGATACTTACTCTGGGTATCAAAACATTGATTGATCATCAAACATGTATAGCTTGAGGGAGCGACCCTCTTCTTAACAATAGAGATCCCTGGAAAGCTATGCCACGGAGAACTGCTTAAGCGTTGGTTCATCTGATCTTTAGATAGTTAGCAATGAGAGTAGATAAACACCTAGAATTCCTAGCTCTCGATAGGAGTAATGTATATTGGGTGTTCTAGAACATCAAACCATCTGACATTCTTTCTCACTTCCCCATAGGAAGGAGTGCTTCACATCTAACTCCCTTCTGATACTTGGTATCCAATGTTCAGGAAGTCAGCCGCCTAGGCTGAGTAGGTAGCCGCATAGTCATAGGCAAACTCCTCCATGAACCGTATAATGCAAGGCGGTGCTATAAGTGGGTTTGGGCAAATAGTCGGATCGAGTAGGCGTTTACTCGGCTGAGTAGTCACCCACTTTTAAGATAGATCCACCGATGGGGTCTTCTCAAAAAAAATCCACAAAAGAAATTACTTTAGGGTCCCACGTAAAAAAATCCACCTACAAAACAAACATCTTGGATCCCCAAGCAAAATTTCCCTCAAATAACCTATCCCAAACCAACATCGTAAACCCCATAGGGCCCATACGATCCCAGCACTCTCCATCTCCTAACCGGATGCCCATCATTGCCCTAAACCCCAGCGGGGCCAGCACTCTCCATCGCCACTGCCCATCGTTGCCCTAAACCCCAGTAGCTCATCGCCTCTCCATCGCTCTCCATCATCGCCACCATTGCCTCTCCATCATCGCCATCGCCAACCATTACCGCCATCACCTCTTCATCGTCGCACATTGCCTGCCATCACCGCCATCGGCTCTCCATCGTCGACTGCTAGCTGTTGCTGCTGCCACGTTTTTGGGTAACCCCTCCTCATCGAATGACCCTGCTAGCTGCATGTGGAAAAGATAACACTTGAGTTGATACATGTGGAAAAGATAACAAGATGAGCAGATTAATTGTCACATAACAAACTGCTATTAGGAACTTAACAGTTTTGAAAGTCCATGATGGAAGTATCACCTCAGAAGGCATGTTTTGTGTCCCCTTGGATTTTTGTTGATGTGATATATTTTTTATTTTTTATTTGGTCTGCATTTTAAGGTCTAAGATTTAGGGTTTATTTTTTGTTTGATCTGATTTTGATAGATCAATGGCTGATTCACCAAGTCAACCGATTTCTGATGGTGCATCCACCCCAAGTATGTCATTTTATGTTCCACAAGGATCTAATGATCTAAGTTGGAAATATGCTTATCTTCAAGTGAAGATTTATCTCAAATCAGTCACATGTCGACTTTGTGGGAAGGTGGTGAAGGGGGGGGATAAATAGAATGAAGCAGCATCTTGCCTGTATCAAAAGAAATGTCGCACCCCATCCAAAATCCAACCCTGGAGTTGAAAAACTTATAAAGGATTATTTAGGGCAAACATCAAAGAAGAAACAAGACAAAGCTACAGCTATTTAAGAAATGCGAGATGAAGTGATCATTAAAACAAACTCAACACCCTCAATTGATGTTGAGAGAGATGGTAAAAGGCCATAATGTCAGAAACCACTGAGGATTGTAGTATGCATCAAACCACAATCAAAGATGCATTTGCCAAGGAAGAGAGAGCACAGGTCAATAAGTTTATGGCGAAGTTCTTTTATGACTGTGACATCTCTTTCAATATAGTCACCCACCTAGCTTTCCTTCGTATGTGTGAAGCAATTGGGTAGTATGGTAGGGGATATAAACCCCCTTCTTGTTATGAACTCATAGAGACATTATTGCAAGATGCGGTAAATGATACCAAGAGGAATCTAGAAAGTCATAGGGAGTCATGGAAGAGAGATGGATGCACAATTATGACGATGCATGGACAGACATGAGGGGTAGAAGGATCATGAATTTCTGTGTAAATTGTGAGGTAGGCACAAGTTTCCTAAAGTCTGTAGATGCATCTATCGAATCACATACTACAGAGTATATTTACTCTTTGGTTGATAAATTTGTTGAGGAAGTTGGACCCGATAATGTGATTCAAGTTGTCATGGACAATGACAGCAAATTTGGCAGCAGGAAGACTATTCAAGACAAAATATCCTAATATATAGTGGTTGTCATGTGTCGCTCATTGCATTGATTTAATGCTTGAAGAACTTGGTAAAGAATCAAAGGTGAAGAATGTTGTTGCTAAGGCAAAAGATTTGACAACCTTCATTTATAGCCATGCAAAAACATTGAACATGATGAGACAATTCACACACAAGGACATTGTGAGACCTGGCCAAACGAGATTTGCAACAACTTTTCTCACTTTACAAAGTGTTATGGACAAGAAGGAAAAACTGAGAATGACGTTTTCTTCCGATGAGTGGAGAGCTTGCAAGTGGTCCAAAACGAGAGGAGGTGAGAGGGTTGTGTCTATTATTTAAGCATAACTTGGTGGCAACAAGTGACTTTGACCTTGAAGGTCTTCTTTCCCTTGGTTCATCTTTTGCGCATTGTTGATGGGGATCGGAAGCCCTTAATGGGTTTTGTATATGGTGGGCTTGAGGATGCCAAGACGAGATAAAGGCTATATTTAAAGATGTTGAAGTACAATACAAGCCATTCATTGATGCCATTGTTTCAAAGTTCAAAGGGAGACTTGATTCTCCCCTTCACCTAGCTGCCTACTATCTCAATCTGATTACTATTATCAAGATAAAGATATGATTGAGAAGGAAGGTATCATGATGAATGGCTTCTTGGAGTGCATGGAAAGTTTCTATCCTGATATTGAAATTCAAGATGTCATCACAAAGAAGGAGTTGAATAATTATAAAAAGAGTGGGGGCTTATTTGGTAAACCACTTGTTGTGAGACAAAGACTTACAAATGATGATGACTTCAATGTAGGTATTCACTACTAATTAAAATTTATTTATTTATGACTTATGAGAAAGCAACTTATGTATGGTTAATTCATTAAGTTAATTATATGATGCAACTAATTGGTGGTCGTTATATGGGTTGGAGACACCTCATCTGAAAGAGATGGCTTTGAAAATCCTAAAGTTGACATCATCTTCATCTAGGTGTGAAAGGAATTGGAATTCTTTTGATGCAGTAACGTTAATATTATTATTAATTAATAGTTGGATTACACTTTGTATTGGTTGGTGTCACTATTTACTTAATAAATAAACAAATTGCAGGTCCATACAAAAAAAAGGAACAAACTTGAACATAAATGAATGAATGACTTGGTATATGTCAAGTTCAATTCCAAGTTGCGAGAACGTCAACTTAAGAAAAAAGATCCCCTAGCCACAAAGGATAGATCTCAAGTTAGGGATTGGCTAGAAGGCGGCGAAGGAGAGCAAGAGGTGTTTGAAGGAACAAGATTGAATGAAACTTGATTGGTGAAGCAAGTGGTGCAGAAGAATTGTTGTAGAACAGAAGGAGTCAAAGGCTTACATGTCCTTCAACAATGTTACAAAGCTTAGATGAAGAATTTCCATCAGATGAGGAGACTAACGAGGAAGATGATATCCCCGTCATAGATTTTGAAGATGTATATGATTCGGAATGACTTTTAGGCTTTTTATCTTAACTAGTTTTTGAGTATTGGGGCACTATTTTTGATGAACATTATTGACTATTATTTTTTGTTTGTTTAAATGAACATCTAGATTCTAATCTCTATATTTTCTTGTTTTTAGATGTCAAATCTTTTATATTCTAGGTTATATAGTAATCAAAGAGGAGTATTAACTATATTTTTTAATTACACTACTTGAGACATTTACATGATTATAACATTGCATATAACACAATTTAATAAATTAACTAATTATTTTATTTTTTTAATAAAAAATGCAAAACCGCATACTCATCCACATACTCCTCCGAATACCGCATACTTTGCTATGCGGTGACCCAACCGACCACATACCGCATACAGACTTCCTGAACCTTGCTGGTATCTTCTACACTTGTGGGGATTTGTGGGAATACTGCCTCAGTACCCCTCACACTGAATCTTTGAGTCTTGGTTGTCAGTCCTCAACCAACCACCACAACCGAGAACTATCCGGTTCTAGGTCAAATCTCAAGTAGAATCCATCTACCAACTTTACTTTGGGACCCATCCAAGTTCCCTATGAACCCACTATTCACTAAGTCTAGCTTGTGCCTCCTACAAAACCCTTTAGTATTTAACCATCCAATTATAGCTTTCTCCTTGGTTATTAAGCATTTAATAGCTTTCCTTGCATTACTCTACTATTTACGAGGTCATAACCCCATTTTATTAGCCATACAAGCTAGTTCTCAATCATACATATATATAACTGCACATCCTAGGTTTCAACTGTAGTTTTCCCTTCGAAGAGGGGTGACGTAATAAATGCGGAAATAAAATATAAAGCAATCTCACCAAAGAAAACTAATCACACAATGTACACAATTGTTTTTAGGTGGAAACCTAAACCGGGTGAAAACCACCACCTAACCCTCTCGAGTTATGATTTTCCGATCAACCAAGTTGATCAAAATCCACTAAACCGAATCACTTAAAACGAGGGTGATTCAACCTCAATACAACCACGCTACAAGTACGAGGGTAGCGTTCCTCAACCCCTTCTCTCCACGAGAAGGATTTTGTCCCACGAAGGAGATGGGAATTCGCAAAGCGAATACCCAACCAAAAGACAAAGATAAAATAAACAAGTAATCCTATAGAGCCAACAAAGGAATTTAAACCTAGCTTCTATAGGAAATAGGAAACTCCCCTTTGCAAGGAGTGCGTCGAGTTGATGACGCGGTGCGTGTGCCACGCGACGGCGCAACGTCGCTCTCGTAGACAACGACGGGAGAGCGGGTGCGCGAAGCTTGATGCTCTCAAGAGAATGGAGCTTGAGCTTCGAGAGCAAGAGCTAGCTAGGACACAAGAGAGTGGAACTATATTGCTTAAGTGTGTCTTGTGTTTCTCTTGGTGTGTCTTTGTGTTGCAAAGTGTGTCAAAGGCTCCCCTCTATTTATAGAGGCCTTAGGAAGGCTTTGGAAGGCTTAGGAAAGGTTCTATAGCCGTTGGGAATAAAGCCCAAGAGAATCAGCCCGAAATCAGGAACAATCATTGTTCTGACAGGCTTATCAGACGTCTAATTCTTTCATCAGACGTCTGGAACTTCATTTTAAGATGTCTGATTTTGGGCGGGTCTCTCCCTGACTTGGATCAGATCTAAACAGGGTTTTTGCGCAAGTCCATCAGACGACATATAGGACGTCTGGCACTATGTCTGGACGTCTGGAAACCTACTTTTACTGTGGGAATTGATTTCCAAATGTTGCAACGGCTAGAAAATCTCTGAGAAGAGATTTTGGGTCAGCCGAGGCAAAATGGTCATTTATCAGACGTCTGGCAAGGCTTAAGGACGTCTGATAAGGCTCTAACGGTCATAATCTGCAGTGCCTGCTAAGCAGCCAACGGTCCACTATCTGGATGTCTGGCAAAGTCATCAGACGTCTCCTAAGACGTCTGGTCTAAGGTCTGGACGTCTGATTTCATCAGACAGAACTAACTATGTCCAGCCTAACAGTTATCAGACGTCTGAAACAACAGTCAGACGTCTTAAAATACTTTATCAGACGTCTGATTTTGGAATTAGACGTCTGGAAATGTTGTTTGAGTCCTATATTGGTTTTCTAAGTATTCTACAGAAAACCTAAGTATCCTAGGGTTGTGCCGGTGTTCCTAGGACTACTGTTAGGGTACTTTGAAGCTCTTTAACATAATATTCTAAGAAAAATAAAAAGAGCAAGAAAATAAAGACAAGAGATACAAGAAAGGATTAAAAAGAATCTATCATATTCTTCTTGTCTTCTATCTTCAATCTGTCGCTCCACGCGAACCTCCTCTGTTTTCCGTCAAGCTCCTCAAATCCGTCCTGGATGCGAGCTCGAACTCCGTTTAAGCACGTCTACATTTGCAATTGACCTGAAATCTAGGACTCAAATTGCAAATGTTAAATAACACGTGTTTTGTTATCATCAAAATAAATGATCGTGGTGCTCTAGCACCAACAATCTCCCCCTTTTTGATGATGACAAAACCATAGATAATAATGAAGAAAAAAACCTCCCCCTTTTTGACATTATCAAAAAGGTTTAATTGGTTTTACATTTCATATAACTCCCCCTTAAAACATGCTCTTCTATGAATTTATTTTAACAAAGGTGATATTCTCCCCCTTTTTGTAACAACAAGATAGCTATTATTTTTCTCCCCCTTACTAAAGGAAATTTAGCTAACTTATATCTCCCCCTTAAAAATTGACAATTAGCTCATAAATTTTAACTCCCCCTATCTAAATGCTACTGATAAACAAAGATAGGGTCAAGAATTTTACCTCACCTACCATGGCCAATAAAATGGGCCGAATGGTGGTGGTGGATGCCACATCGGATGGGGCTCCCATCCGTAGCTTGGAGTCCCGGGCATTGGCGCCGGTCTCCAATCTGGTGGTCGACGTGCGGCGGGTCCGTCGTTTGTTCGCCGTCTCGTCGGTCGTCTTGTTCTCCTCCTTGGTCTACTCCTTAGTTCTCCTAACTCGAGTTGACCAGCCTTGAGTTTGTAGGTCCAGTCCTTTGTATTGTAGTTATCCCTGAATCCTACAAAACAAGATTCAAATTCTTTTTTCGGTATCCAAGTGGGCTTGGATCCGGATTTGTTAGCGGGTCTCCTTGACGAAGATCCTTTCTCAATCTTAGAGCTATATAAATCATCTACTTTGTTGATTAATTTGTTAGAGTTTTCCCTAAGACATGCAATTTCTTTTTCTATAATACTCATCTTAGTCTTTAAATCAGAAATTTCTATTTTTAGACTAACATTTTCCTCAATCAATTTGTTATTTTCATTGATGAGGTTATGATTTTCTAATAACAGGTTATTATCCTTAGGACTAGTTTCTATGTCCTTGAGTTATTTTTCTAACCTATCATTTTCATTTCTAAGAAAACTAAGATTCTTTTTAATGCTATTATTTTCTCTTTTTAGTGATTTACTAACTTCAAAAAGTTCATTAAAAGCTTCTTGTAAATCGAGATTTACCTCATTGTCGCTGTCGTCGCTTCCGCTGTCGCTGTTGCCTCCTCTGGCCATGAAACCAAAGCAAGCGGTTTCCTCCTTCTCGTGATCTTCTTCCGAGCTTGTCTCCTCATGAGTGCCTTCCAACCTCCTCCATATCTCGTGGGCGGTGGTGCACTCTTTGATTTTCTCGAACTCCTTCAGACTCAACGCGCAATACAGGGCGTTCATTGCCTTTGCGTTGAGTGAAAGCTCTCGAATATGCAGCTGCGAGTAGCCTCCCGCGGGTTTTTCTGGGATCTCAAATGGCGTCTCGCATCTGGCCCAGATCGTGAAGTCGGTGGCTTGAAGCCAGGTCTTCATCCACAACTTCCAGTAGGGGTAGTTGCTCCCGTAGAAGAACGGCGGACGGGTTGTGGACTGCCCCTCGGAAATCCTGCTTGTGGAACAGCTTCCCTCCATGATCTTCTTGCCGGGTGTTACTCCGATCTTGCAAGAACCTGCTCTGATACCAAATGTAGTTTTCCCTTCGAAGAGGGGTGACGTAATAAATGCGGAAATAAAATATAAAGCAATCTCACCAAAGAAAACCAATCACACAATGTACACAATTTTTTTTAGGTGGAAACCCAAAACGGGTGAAAACCACCACCTAACCCTCTCGAGTTAGGATTTTCCAATCAACCAAGTTGATCAAAATCTACTAAATCGAATCACTTAAAACGAGGGTGATTCAACCTCAATACAACCACGCTACAAGTACGAGGGTAGCATTCCTCAACCCCTTCTCTCCACGAGAAGGATTTTGTCCCACGAAGGAGATGGGAATTCGCAAAGCGAATACCCAACCAAAAGACAAAGATAAAATAAACAAGTAATCCTATAAAGCCAACAAAGGAATTTAAACCTAGCTTCTATAGGAAATAGGAAACTCCCCTTTGCAAGGAGTGCGTCGAGTTGATGACGCGGTGCGTGTGCCACGCGACGACGCAACGTCGCTCTCGTAGACAACGGCGGGAGAGCGGGTGCGCGAAGCTTGATGCTCTCAAGAGAATGGAGCTTGAGCTTGGAGAGCAAGAGCTAGCTAGGACACAAGAGAGTGGAACTATGTTGCTTAAGTGTGTCTTGTGTTTCTCTTGGTGTGTCTTTGTATTGCAAAGTGTGTCAAAGGCTCCCCTCTATTTATATAGGCCTTAGGAAGGCTTTGGAAGGCTTAGGAAAGGTTCTATAGCCGTTGGGAACAAAGCCCAAGAGAATCAGCTCGAAATCAGGAACAATCATTGTTCTGACAGGCTTATCAGACGTCTAATTCTTTCATCAGACGTCTGGAACTTCACTTTAAGACGTCTGATTTTGGGCGGGTCTCTCCCTGACTTGGATCAGATCTAAACAGGGTTTTTGCGCAAGTCCATCAGACGACATATAGGACGTCTGGCACTATGTCTGGACGTCTGGAAACCTACTTTTACTGTGGGAATTGATTTCCAAACGTTGCAACGGCTAGAAAATCTCTGAGAAGAGATTTTGGGTCAGCCGAGGCAAAACGGTCATTTATCAGATGTCTGGCAAGGCCTAAGGACGTC
Source organism: Thalassia testudinum (assembly GCA_037157565.1). Taxonomy (NCBI): domain Eukaryota; kingdom Viridiplantae; phylum Streptophyta; class Magnoliopsida; order Alismatales; family Hydrocharitaceae; genus Thalassia; species Thalassia testudinum. Next base: position 84,165,978 of record JAZHRO010000024.1, read on the forward strand.
TGATAAGGCTCTAACGGTCATAATCTGCAGTGCCTGCTAAGCAGCCAACGGTCCACTATCTGGACGTCTGGCAAAGTCATCAGACGTCTCCTAAGACGTCTGGTCTAAGGTCTGGACGTCTGATTTCATCAGATAGAACTAACTATGTCCAGCCTAACAGTTATCAGACGTCTGAAACAACAGTCAGACGTCTTAAAATACTTTATCAGACGTCTGATTTTGGAATTAGACGTCTGGAAATGCTGTTTGAGCCCTATATTGGTTTTCTAAGTATTCTACAGAAAACCTAAGTATCCTAGGGTTGTGCCGGTGTTCCTAGGACTACTGTTAGGGTACTTTGAGGCTCTCTAACATAATATTCTAAGAAAAATAAAAAGAGCAAGAAAATAAAGACAAGAGATACAAGAAAGGATTAAAAAGAATCTATCATATTCTTCTTGTCTTCTATCTTCAATCTGTCGCTCCACACGAACCTCCTCTGTTTTCCGTCAAGCTCCTCAAATCCGTCCTGGATGCGAGCTCGAACTCCGTTTAAGCACGTCTACATTTGCAATTGACCTGAAATCTAGGACTCAAATTGCAAACGTTAAATAACACATGTTTTGTTATCATAAAAATAAATGATCGTAGTGCTCTAGCACCAACATCAACTCCTAGGTTCTAGCGAGGTTCCATGAGGTGTCCACAACATCCTCCTAGAACCTACATTTAGTATATTCAAAATTGGATCATTCGTTAATAATTCAAGGATCCTTATTCTATTCTTTTCATTTAGTCCCGAATGCCATATAACCCAATTCTTTGCATTTGGCTTCCCTTACCCTTATCCACCACATAAGGCTTTTATCCACTTTGGTTTGGTTCAAGCATCTCAAGAGTACCTTACTTGAATTCCCTTACTAATCATTTGTAGCTATCTAAGTTCCATTTAGTGAATGACACAAGAACAAGACATTAAAACATACAAGCTACCATTAATTCAAGACTTAACTTGCATCAGTTGTGAAGTCCTTCACATTCCTCCATTTCAACAAGGTGATTAGCCCACCACAACATCATTAAACTAATTGGGATATTAATTCTTAGTTGGCCATAAATACATAAACTATAACATGGCATACAATGACACAAGATCCCTTACCTATTTCATATGCTACAAAACTCAAATCATATTTCAAGGGCTTAAAATCTTCAATCAAGCTTCCTTAATCATGGTAGGATTCTTGCTCTTAGGCCCATAGAATCATATATAATCCAAGAATAACATGCTTCTCATGTTTATTAAGCCCCTAAGGGGTATAAGTACCAACATTAGGAGTCATTTTTCTTAATTTCTTCACCAAAATGCACATTCCAGCACATCTAATGTTATGTTTTTTTCACCTAGCGTTAGATGCATGTTGGATGGAGTGTTCTAGGATTTTTCAGCATGCCTAATGTTAGGTATGGCATACGTAACCTTAGATGCACATTGGAGACAACAGGTTGGGTACAACTAGCCTCCTTTCAACCCCAACCTTGTAACCACACATCTCTAAAACCCCCAAATCACTTTTAGGGATTCTTAATGACATTGTGCACATCTTACAAACAAAAAATACCGCAAGAAACCTAATATCATCATCATAGACTCATTGCCATCAATTTACCCCCCAACAACCTCAAATCACCCACATACAAGTCCTTAAACAAACGTGTAGCAATGGAATTGATTTCTCTACACATGCAAGGGCATTCTAAGTCCTAGGATTCAAGATAGAACTTTTATCCAAAAGGGAAAGAGGTCACTACTTGAATTGAAGCTTGAACCCCTCAAATTCCCTTCTTTTCATTCCTCTTGGATGAAGGTAATCTCCTTATCCTTCTCCTCGTCCTTGGCTTCTTCTTCCTCCTCCTTTAGACCTTTTGGACATGTACTACCTCAAAGAACTCCCAGCTCTTGCAACAACCCTCTTTCTTCTTCTTCTCAAGCCACCCCCTTGAGCCAAAAAGAAAGAATTAAGGAAGAACTGATCAAGAAGTCAAGAATTTAGGGTTTTTACCTTCCAAATGGCTCCGTAGGCTCCCCTTTTTTGTTGCAGCTTGATGGAGAAGGCAAGGAGAGAGGAGAGAGGATGGTAGAAAGGGTTAAGAAATGGAGTAGCCGTAGGGAGTTGTTTTGGTTGCAAGCAAATGTGAAGGGTTTTTATAGTGTGTGGGTCATTTGCAAGATTATCCTCCCACCCAAAAATTTGGGTTGTAAATTAGTCTCTAAACTTTAATCTTGAATCAAAGACCTCCTTATCTCAACATTTGTTATTAACAATAATGTGTAGCTTTATCCTTTAAGCCACAAATAAAATAGTTAGGCCTTAAGTACCCCTTGAACCATTAGTTAGCAATCTAATTAGGGTTTAATTGTAGGAAGACCACTACACACAATTTCAAGGTGATCCCCTCATCGTACTATCAGACAATGAGCTTTCCTACCCTTAAAGGTATAAAGGTAATATATAGTGACTAGGCAGTCGAACAACAGTTACTCTGCCTACATTTGGGAAGGGGTTTGAAACTTAACCCCCCAAAGCCCAAAAAATGGGGAAAGAAGCAATGTGAAGAGGAAGAGAAGACCACTCTGCCTTTAGATGACTAGCCCTACCCTTCGATCGCTAGTGGTAAGATGTCTTCACTCGAACTAAAGACAAGTGCCATAAAAGTGTAGTTCGAGCCTAGTCTCAATCATAAAGTTCAACTTTCCTCAAAGCTAAACCCCACCAAGGTAAGTTAGTTACTTTCCTGTTTATGATCTAATTTGTATGTGTTTTCCTGGACAATGGCCAATGTAGAAGGCATGGATCCAACCGTGATTGAGCATAGATTGAATATTGACTTGAATTGTAGACCAGTTAACCAGGCTTGCTACGTAAGTTCCCAGAGAGTGGGCAACCAAGGCTGAGGAATTAAAAAAGCTACTCCACGCTGGTTTCGTAAAAGAATTTCTATACCTGGACTAGATATCCAAAAAAGTCATGATTGGGAAGACAAATGGAAAATGGAGGATGTGCATTGATTTCATTAACATGAATAATGCATGCCCAAAGGACAACTTTCCACTCCTAAAGATAGATACATTGGTAGATTCTTGAGTAGGGTAAAGATATATGTCCTTCCTCGATGCATTTTTGGGTTATCACCAAATTCCATTGGCAATTAAAGACCGATCGCGTATTTCATTTATAACTAATAAGGAATTGTATTAGTGTACTGCAATGCCCTTCGATCTTAAAAATGCCAAGGTTATGTACCAACATTTAGTTAATTAGGTTTTCTCATATTTGATTGGAGGAAACTTTAAAGTTTATATCGATGAAATGGTTGCAAAAGGGACCTCATTTGAGGATCATCTGAGTAATTTGAATGAAGTTTTCTTCCTCTTAAGGAAATACAAGTTGAAATTAAATCTTGAGAAATATGTGTTTGGTGTATCATCAAGGAAATTCTTAGGCTTCCTCATTTCTCACCAAGAATTGAAGCAAATCCAGATAAAATTAAAGTGATCATGAGGTTAAACCATCTACTACGCTTAAGGGGATCTAGTCATTAATTGGAAAAATTGCCTTCCTCAAACTATTCCTCTCTTGGGCATCTGATCGTTGCCCCCATTTTTTGACTATATAAAGAGAGGGAAAGGATATAATATCACACATTGGACGCCTGAATGTCAAAGGGCACTAGATGAATTGAAGGCACATCTTCAAACTCCTCCCATATTACCAGCCCTACGGAGGGGGAAATCTTATATCTATACCTTGTTGCAACAAGTTGAGCCATAAGTGCAACATTAGCTCTCAAGAAAAATATGGTTAAAAAACTAGTATACTATGTAAGCAAAACTCCTCAAGGGACAGAAGCTAACTACTTTCCATTGAAGAAACTTGTGTGGACTTTGGTCACAACAACTAGGAAGCTCCAACCATATTTAAAAAGACACTCTATTGTAGTCCTCACGAATCATCCCTTAAAGAGAATGCTATTTAGATCTTCAACCTTGATCGATTATGTATGGTGGTCTTTAGAGCTAAGTGAATTTAAAATATGTTATCAATCTCGTTTATCTGTTAAAGGGCAAGTTTGCATAGATTTTATTGTGAAATTGACTCCAAGACAAACCCCGAAACATACTAATTGATGGATCGTGAAAGTGGATAACTCCTCTTCTATGGGGCATGGGTCGACTTAGTCCTAGAAGATCCAAATAACTATGTCGAAAAGTATGTGCTACAACTCAAATTTCAAGCCATTAACAATATGGCTGAGTATGAGGCACTTCTTATAGGCCTCTACCTTGTTAAGTTAATGGGTGCCCAGCAAATTTGAGCTTTGATTGATTCACAGTTAGTGGAGAATCAAGTTAATAACCACTATCAAATAAAAGATCCAATCATGTCATGGTATACCTAAGAGCTATGTGATATGATTACTAAATTCCAAGGAGTAGTGATGAAAGAATTCCCTAAGCACAAAGCGGGTTGGCTGATGCATTGTCCCGTTTAGCATTTTACACAAATGAAATAAGTGAAGATAATCTATTCATGGAAAATCTGGACAAGCCCATAGTTTGTCCTCCTGATATCATGGTTGTAGATATGGAGGAAACTTAGATCGACCTGTAAAGAATTATATTCTCATAAGGGAAATACCAAAAAGATTGTAAAGATCAAAAAATTTTCAACTTAAAAGCCAATCGCTTCACTATCCTTAATGGGTTGTTATGCAAAAGAAGGTACTCCATGCCTTTTGTTTTACCGTTTGACACCTATAAAGGCCAATATAGCTCTTAAGGATGTGTATGTTGACATCTATGGTAACAATAAAGGTCGATGTTGTTGTTACGCTCAAGAAAATTAACCGCACGAATCTAAAAATATTCTAACTTAAAAATAATACATAGTATAGTGTAAGTTAGATCAAATCTACAAATATGGGGTGTGATGGGATTAATTTAGAGGTGTTTATGAATATTTTTTTTCAATTAATTTTATAATTTTTTAAAAATTTTTAATATTGCAAAAGATAAATGACAAATTTTAGAAAACTAAATTCTATTAAAATGAAAATCTAATGCTAATTTTTCTACAAAACATAAAAGCGAGAATAACACCTCACGAACCGACTAAGCTAGGCTTATTGCAATAATTATTAAATGAAATCAACAGGTTGGAGGGCTTACTCCTATGCTTTATTTGTCCAAGATATCAACTCTAAGGGTATAGCCCGACTCGGAGAGGCTTGGGGTATCCTAAGAATTAACCTATGACTATAAATCAACTTGGGTTCTACAACCCCAATAACACCTATTTCATCTAAACACTAATCCCTACCTAACCTATATCCCATCCTCTTTTATCAAGTAACACAAGCCACACATAGTTCAATCAAGTACCGTAAATATGTCAACAAGTATGCATTAATTCATTCACCTGTCAGAGTTTACACATTAAGAATAAACATGAGTTTCATCATTCAACCAAATGGAACATTCAGAAAATAAATGTGGCTACAAAGAAAGGATGAGAAACACTCTCACTACGGCGACGACAACGGCAGAACGGGAGCGGTGGGGAGACTCTCCAAGACGACGGCGGCTTGACGTCGGCTCGGTGGCGGCTCGGTCTCTCGTCCAAACTCCTCCTCGCAAATGGTGGCTGGCCGTACGTGTGACTGGTAGTATGGCTGTGGGTGGTTGCGGAACAGTAATGGAGAAGTAGAGGTGTTGTGAGGAAGGTGGTTGTGGTGGTGCACCACCGACAGTGGTTGGAAGGAGGAGTAGAGGTGGTGCAGCCGGTCTTGGATGGGTGGAGCGAGGAAAGGTGAGGGTGCGATGGTGAAAGGTGGAGATCAAGGAGTTGAGCTCGCCGTGAGGAAGAGAGGATGGAGGAGGGCTGTGGTCGCCGGTGGGAGCTGCTGGCCGGTCGCACTAGGAAGAGGACGAGGGGAAAGGTGAGTCGGAGTGAATGTGGAGGGAGGTCGATCTTGGTGGAGGTCCGACGGGAGAGGAGGTCGTGATGAGGTGATGATGAGGAAAGGGAGATGACGGTGAGGGAGGAAACGACGAGGGAGGGGATGGTGAAGACGAGAGAGGTGGAGAGCGAATGGTGAAGGCGGCGCGCAGGGGCACTGCTCCCCTCGTCGGGCGAAGTGGGAAGGGGTCGAGTGCTCCCTGTGGGTCGCGATGGTGAGCGTAAGATGTCTAGGGCCTGCGCGCCGATCGTTCGTGAGTGACGGAGAGAGGGTCGGGTCTCGGGTGTGCGATGAGTGATCCGGTGGTTTATTGGGTGTGGATGTGGGTGCGGGTTGGAGCGTTGTTGGGTGGGTGCTGTGGTGTGCGTGAATAGATAAGGGGGGCGTGAGTGCAATGGGATTAATGGGCCGATGTTGGACGTGGAGACTACGCGAGTGCATGGGACTATGCATCGGGAGGGTGTTGCGTTGGGTTTCGGTTGTGCATAAACTATGCATGGGACATTGGTTGATACTGGGTATCATGTTATGTGAGTGCAATGTGGGCAATTGGGTGTTACGTGCATGCGCTCGTGAGGATGGGGGAGAGAGAAGGAGGAGTGGCATGAGAGAGGGATAGGGTGCTGTGTTAATTTAAAAGAGAGGCTGAGATGATGATGAGAGAGAGAAATATTGTGATAAAAGGAATTATGGAGAGGGAAGATTATACATGGATTAAGATCATGAAATGTATGAGAGTTTATTCTTGAAACAAAAAGTACATGCGATTATTTATATACATAAATACTTATGAAATGAAATAGAATGTATGAAGATCTAAATTGTGATGAATGCAAATATTTTATATTTAAACACAAATATTAATACACTTAAAAATGCAAGGGTTAACACACTTAGGCTTTAAAATAGTTCACTAACATGGATTCAGCAAAGGTGGGTGAGCATTGGCATTCAAGTTACTCACTTAAAGCTACTATCGGCCCAACCTCACCAAGGATGCCAAGGCTTGTGTCAAGAAGTGCAATAAATGCCAGTGATATGCCTCAATCATAAGATTGCCTTCGAAGGAGCTAATAGCCATTAGTGTACCCACTCTCTTCGCCCGGTGGGGGCTCAATCTCATCGAGGAATTTCATGCTATCGTTAATAAGATTAATTGTGTTTTTCATAATTACAAATTAATAAACATTTTCATGAAAACTAACAAGTATTATAGGATTTGATCATGAAAACTAAGGATGGTATAAGTTAAAGCTATGGATCGTGGATGAGTTTTTTTTTAATATAATTTAATCTTTTATCTTTTATCTTTCATTAGAATGTAAAAGTGCCTTCATTCTATTCAAAATTATCCTTTGGACAAACTTTAGAATCCTCCAATATTTTCCTAATCTTGAAAATTTGATATCTTCATTGCATTTTTTTTAGAGGTCTTATCTTGTTTTCGGGTGTTTGAAATCCCATTTTCAGAAGTCTAATTATCTTCTTGAGACACCTAAATCTCTTTCGGTAACTTATTGGTTGAGCCTCTTAAAATAAAGAGTCCAACTCAAATACAATCATACAGAAAAAAGGTAAGAGAGTTGGTGATCCAATTCCACCTTAACTGGTGTACATCTGGAGAGAGTGTGAGACTCTTAGAATTCACTATTGATTTTCGTAGATACAGAATATAAGGAAGTTCTCTCTTTTCTTTTCTTTCAAATTGCGTAACCCCATCCACTCGAGCAACCTTGGTTTATATAGGTCACATGAGCCTTGAACATGGAGATCATGGTGAATTAAGTAGATGATCATGAGTCTAAAACCATGATCCCACGATCTCCTTCAATAACGAGGATGACCCCTAAAACAATCGTCGCATCCCTCTACCTTTCAGGTAATCAGAGTGAACTAGCCTATAAGGTATTCGAATGAAGATCTGCCTCCAAGTAGTTGCATCTAGCCAGGCTACCGGGCAAGCAGGTGAAGATCTGCCTCCGGGCAGTCGAACTTAGCTGGGCTATCGGGTCGAGTAGCCGAACTTAGCCAGGCTACCGACCAGGCGAGTTGTCAGACTGGGTCCATACAGGCATCCTAAATGAGTTTATTTCCTTTAATGAGCCTTATTAGTAAGGCCCGGTCGAGAGGATTTTTCTTCCCTCATCAGTTGCCCCCACTCTCTTTGTCGGTTTAATCAACGAAGAGAGTAATAGAATAAGTTTGTTAGATGAAAATAAGCTCATGCATATGATGTCCCTAGTGATTGGCTAACTATATATTAGGTGGCTTAATCAGCTTAGAAAAGGGCAAGGATAGATGGTGTTTGCAATCGCAGGCGGTTAAAGGCTGGATTATTATTTATGATGGCAGGCAGGTAGCTGCGCATTAGAAAAAGATGGGCATTTTGTCACCCATGTATAGGGAAAAGCAGGCATATCGCTACCTGAATTCCCTAGTAGGCTTTAAAGATGCGATATCAGGATTTAATTTCGTACGATGTAAGAAGTGGTTACTGCAGGTGATGGCCAATCACCGCAAAGGAATGTTTTTCATTTAGGAACGACAAGACAGGCATTAATTTCCATTTTGATGCGAAGCCTCGTCACAGTAATCAGATCAAATTATGTGATTTTAAAGAGAGGTGTATCTCGAGACAACGATTTGCCAGTAGAGGCATTAACTACCCATCATGATGGCGGGAATCGAAAATTTTGAATGCCATGCTAGGCAAGGCTATAAATATGGGGAGGTAAATGCCCCCTCACTCCAGTAGTGAGAACTTAAGTATCCTAGAGAGTGCTTTCGCTGAGACGATGGAAGTGCTTCATCAGACGAAGGCACTGTTCATCTTCGTCTTCAAGAAGATGTCAGGAATCATAGGAAAAGGTGAGTCCACCTCATCCCCAACTCGATTATCAGGTAAAATGTTAGCATTAACACCTTCAATTCTGACTTTCATAGCCTATCGACTATAAAAGATTTTTTGAGAGAACACAAACTTGAAGAAGTCTGATTTCATGCACCCAGCCAAAACACCTGCCTTTGCTCACCCGACGGGGATGATTTCTTTATAATTTATAAATATGCTATAGAGCATGGCCTAAGGGTGCCGTTAAATCCTTTTATTGTCTCCTTCCTTGTATATTACAAACTTGCTCCCTCCCAACTGAGCCTAAATTGTTGGCCAGTCTTAAAGGCTTTTATTGTTATATGCTTCCACTTTGGAATCCCTCCCCGGATGGGGCTATTCCACCTTTTTTTTGGCTTAATGCCATTAAAACTGAAGAAGGGGAATCCTCCATCCGGTGCCTACACCCTTTACAGTCGGAGGACCAAGTATAGAATAACGAACCTACCGGACAGATTAAAGGGGCAAGACCATGTCTTTTTTATTCATAATGGGGAGAGGTTAGAGGTCCCCAGTACCTAGCAACACCCACCAAAGAGAGACTTCTGCCGGCCTTGCACAAGCTTGATCCTGATGCTTAGGTGAATGTAGAGAAAATAATAAACTTCGGGGTGATTGCCCAAGTTGATTTAAGGCTTTTTGTTGTCTGGAAGGTGCTTTCGTGAGTGGTGGATTCATACCACACACCAAGTAAGTTAGGGGTATGAGTACCTAATTATTCAATATTTAAGAATGAATAAACGACTAAATTTTTTGTGATGACAGCCTTCAAGAAATTCTCCCGACTTGACCTACGGAGAAAACGGAGCTAGGCGACAGGCAATTCCTCTCGTGGTGGTGCTCGCCATGGGGAGGTAGAAGAAGCACCACCAAGGCAGCAAGACAGGGGGAGTGAAAGGAGCATGCTTTCACATCCCCAAGAGGAAAAGAGAAAAGAGGCGGTTGAGGGATCCAACGCCCAGGAGGGGGGTCCACTTAAGAGATTGAGAAGAGAACCTACCCCCAAGAAAACATCTTGCCAACATTTTGCTTGCTTAGGTTCTATTGAAGGCGTCAAGTTGAAGGGGAGAGCATCCCATCCAACCATGTCGAGCCGGTAGCAAGACGTTGAAATTCTACCCACCAAAGCCACCGGCTCTAGAAGTGGCTTAGGTAGTGACAGAGGCATGTTAGCCTTGCCACCCTATGTCCCGGGAGCGCCAAGAGCCTTTGTGCAAGTTCCAACAAAGGCGGCAAAGACTAGGAGGACGTTCGACAACTTCCCAACGTAGGAGCCATATTTTAGCAGGAGCTCAACTAGCCAACGAGTGTTAATTAACCTAAGTGGCCGAGGAGGCTTTGGAGTCATACGGTGGACCTTTGAGAACTTCCAAGGATTCACCCTAGAAGAGGTGGGAGAAGAGGGACTAAGACACGTATGACCCCCTCGAAGATAGAGTGCTTCAATTCTCAAGAGTCTGCTAGAACAAGCAGGCAACGTCCTAGATGGCAGGGCTAGAAAGACCAAGAACAAAGGAAGGGAGGAAATTCCTACTGAGGGTTTACCACCAATAGAAAGATAGGTGCAAAGACACCTAGAGGCCGCCATGAGTTGGGCTCTGCCTCCTCAAGGAAGGACCAATATGAAGAATATTTACTTTTACTGTCTTTGTGTGTTAGGACGATTCGAAATTCTCATAAATTTCGTTTCATCAAATAGATGCATCGTCTTACATACTAATTTGCAGGTGGAGATGATTGGGATAAATTTCATTCCCAGTGGCCCTATTGCTAGCACAAGTGCGGGTCCAGCTCATCAGCCACTAGCTAGGCAGCCAAGAAGGCGATAGAATGGGTCGTGATGGCCCTGGCATTAAGGAGATCCTTCGCCCACCAGATCGAGGAGCACAAAGCCTATAAGGACAAGGTGGAAAAAGAGGTGGAGAAAGCAAAGACTGAACTTATCTCCCAAACCAAGAACCTATCAGGGCAGTTGGAAACTACCCAAAGGGGAGAGAAAGAGGCCTGTCTGGCCCTTAAAGTTGCAAGAAACTTGATCGACGGGGTTGATTAAGAATTAGCAAAGTTCACCTAAGTCAATTTGAAAAACTCAGTGAACTTAGTGATATAGTAGAATCCACTTGCACCGGCATATGAAAGGTGTGCAGGCCTTTAAAACTATTCACACCTACGCTGTTGAGGTATTTGAGGAGGCTCTAAAAGAAGAATGCCTCCGCTTAGCCAACACCATTGATGAGCTTGCCAAATTTAAGGCAACAAGAGAGGAGGCGGAGACTAAGTACCTGGAGAACTAGCTTGGGACAATTAAAAAGATGGTAGAGGAAGAATCCAAAAAAGTTTGCAAGATGCAAGAACTGCCTCGGGGGGATATGGATCTGGAATCTGTGATGCTTTTCTTTTCCAATGATCCACCATCCATGGAGCATAGCCAGAATCTTCTGTCGAATGAGATAGGGAAGTTCACTTTGGCTACCATTCAAGTGGTGTTGAAAGGTGGGCACACCTCAGCAGAAGAACTGTGCACTTGGTCGACCAAAAAACTCAACTCAGAGCATGGTCAACAAGTAAGGGAGAAGCTGATAAAGGACAAAGACCCCATCTCTCCAACACCAGAGGATCAGTATCCCAGTCCCCCCCGAGAAGATGAGCTGGCGAATGCGGGTCTATCAGAAGCCCCAGCAAATACTGAGACTGCTGGAGACTCCCCAGGCAAAAACACCCCTATTATGGAAGCCAAGACCCCGCCTACACCAATCATCCACTTGCCAGAAGAGCCATAGGGCCATCAATATCTACATTGTTATCTACTACTTTTTCTCTCTCTCTCTCCTTTTTTTTTTGAAAAGCACACCACATATGTATGGAAAAAGAGAATGTATGCACATTCGACATGAATGGAAAAGAATGGTTGCTTTGCCCTTTCTTATTATACATGGTACAATCTCAAATTTGTTGCATGCCACGTGCGGGGAATTGACTTGCCCCCTAATCTCTACAACTTATTATAGTCGTTCTCACTTGCTTTACAAACTTTGTATGGGCCTTCCCCAGTGATCGAGGCCCTATGTTAGCAGGAGACTTGACTCAAAGAACTATAGAGCAATCACACAGAAAATTAGTGACCCAATTCTATCCAAAGGGGTGTACGTTTGGGGGGAAAGCAATGATCCCAATATTTCATTATGCTTTTTGCAGACAGTACAATTGCTCTAGCTTTTTTTTCTTTGATTGCGTAAAAAAACAAAGCTCTCTCATCTTCGTATTTATAATACAAAACCAACTCTCGTAATGGACCTTACGGTCTTTGCCGCTTCTCCCGCTACTTGGCTATTTATAGCATTTAATTGGTTAATTAGTGCGGACCGTTAGTGCCGATGTTGACGTAACCGCTGTCTCTTCAAATACGATCAACTAGGTCGAATCCTCCAAGATGTTGAGATCCTAGGATCGGGTCGGATCCAGTGAACCCATGATCCAGTTGGGTCTGCCATGATTCACTTGGATGCTAGGTAAACAGGTGGCCGGGTCCACCAAAACATCAGGCAACTAGACCCCTTGAGTGTTGTGCAAAGTTTTAATTTGAGAGCACTTTTTGCCCCTCATCAGATGCCCCCACTCTTTAGCTAGCGTATGTTGCTAAGAGAGTAATAAGCGTATTAAAACTTTGCATGGATAGTGCCCCCAATGATATGCCAAATGATTTTTAGTCAGGATAGTCATTTGTAGGAGGTGTATAGTTTGGTTTCAGGCGGGCAAGGAGCCACTAATGGCGTGGTATGTGTACTACTACTCATTGGAGGGAACGTAGGAATATCGCCGCTTGAGTTCCCGTCTGCCTTAAGAGGCCAATATCTTGGGAATAAACGTGACGTAAGCATCGCCCTCCGCAAGTGGTAGTCAATACTGCAGGAGCTAATTTGTCATTTTGTGTGACAAGATTGGCATTAATTGTTGTAATCATGAGTATTTGCCTCAAATATTGCAGTAGACAGTGATGTATCCACTATAAACGAATCACGGCAAAATGATTCGTGTGTAGGGGCATTTGATGCCTGTAATGATGGCAAGACTTAATTGGATCGACATCCTTTCACTCCCAGGGTTATAAATAAGGGTGTTGAGGGGCAGTAAATGGCTCACCCTATCCCATTTACTGCAAGCCTCTTGCGCACAAAAGCTTCTGCAAACCCTAGCAGTGCGAGGGCCACCGCTTACGGAGGAGTAGGGTCACCAGAGTTGCCTCCTCTCTGCGAAGAAGATGTCAAGCCTTATAGGAAAAGGTGAGTCTACCTCTTCTTGGTTAGGGATATCGCCTGAGATAAGGTGATTGTATGATTTTAGTTCAAACTTTCGTAGCAAGTCGGCCATTCAGGAGTTTTTGACAACTCATTGGCTTGGCCATGTCTGTTTCTAACAAGCGGGATCCATGACCCGCTTGTGTTCTGACGGTGAGTAGGATATTTTTAGTATTTGTAAATATGCCATAGAAAATGGCCTTCTTGTGCCATTAAAAACCCTTTTTTGACCTCCTTCCTCGACTATTACCGGGTTATTCCCTCTTAGCTTAGCTTTAACTGTTGGCCTATTTTGAATCTGCCCTCGGGTAGGGCTATTCTGTCTCCTTTTTGTATAATGCCACTTAAAGTGAAGAAGGGGAAGCCACCAGCTAGAACCTATACCCTTTACAGCCGGCAAACAAAGTATAAGATAACTAACATGCCAGATAGTCTGAAGGGGCATGATTGCCATTTTTTCTTTCTCCACAATGTGGAGAAATTAGAAGTTACTAGTAAATGGCAGGGTTTGCCTGAGAAAGATCTCCCACCTAGTGCGCACGAACTTGACCAAGATGCATCTAATGTTGCCAAAAAAATCATAAACTTTACGCCTATAGCTCGATCAGAATTGAGGTAGGTTAATTGATGAAACTACATTCGCATGGTATAATTAGTTAATTTTAATGTAATTTCGGACCTTAATATAAGTAATTAACATAATAATAGGGCTAATAACTTAATTAACACTTCCGCATACAAGGAATCTAAATAAAATTAAATTACGCATGTTTACATATTTTTACATATTTATTCTCTATATGCAGGTAATGCAGGTTTAATGGAATCCTATTATTATAATTGCGTGGAGAGGAGAAATCAAATCCTCAACCTTATTTTTTCCTTCCCTTGTTCACGTCAATCCCCTCTCCTCTCATTCAAAGAAAAGATAAAAAAAAAAAAAAGAAATAAAAATCCCATGCCAACATCCCCATACTTAGCCACGTAAACACACCCACGTATCCTTCAACTTCCTTCCCCCTAACTTACTTCACAACCACCCACTACTTTGTAAGAATTCCCTCCCCTCATCCCTCTACTTCTCCCATACCTTCCCTGCCAAGAGGGCAAGGGGCAACCCACACCCTTCCCCTCCTCGTCACCTCTCCTCTTCCCCCCATTCTTCTCCTCGTCGACGATCTCTACTCCAAGCCACTAGAACCACCCTCTCCACCAGCTCCTCTTTCTCATGGTCTCTCCCTCTCCCTTTTAATCTCTCCTTCCTCCTGCCCTTTTTCCTTCTCTCTCTTCCCTCAACGCACCCACCAACCACCACTTGTCTATTTTTCTCCCCTCCTTCCCGCTACTCCCACCGCAACTGCAACAACATCACAACAACCCACCACCACTGCCAGCTACACCACCACCATTGCCATCTGCCATCACCTCCAGCACTGGTGTCGTCCCCCTCGTCACCTCTTCTCCTTCCTCACTGATGCCCACTTAAGCCGCAACCACCACCGCAACCTCCTTCCCTTCTCCTCTTTGGCCTTGTTGACACCCTCTACCCAAACTGCCAGGCCACGTCGCTCCACCACCCACTGCTGCCTCCTTCTCCACATCGCAACTCCACCATCACCACCGCACAACCTCCCCTCCTATCTTCTCCTTAGCCTCTCCTCCTTCCCCAACTCCCTTTCCTCCTCTTTCTCCCTTCTCCCTACATTAATGTTCACGCGTGAAAATGGGGTTTTAAAATCGCTTTATTGTAATATAGCTGAAATAGTGTGAAAATAAGTAATATTTATAACTTGAAAGGTCGTCAGGAAAGTCTGAGGTCGAACATAGGGAGCAAGTGTTGCAATTCACGCGCTACTCAAAATGAATATATAAATGAGCACAATAAATAAACCAAATACAAGATATTCAGTGAATGAAAACCTATCACATTAACTATTCAATGAAATCCAATTTATCTCAAGAATATGAGGACAAAAAAGAAAAGAGGAAAAAACAATGGAGATTTGAATCACCACTTACATCCTCCTTAAGTTAAGCATGCATCCAACTATATCAAATAAACCAACAGTATCTTGAATGTTATAGTGATCAGACATCTCTTTGGCAAATCAGACGACCTAATTGTCGTTGCATAAGCCTTTCTTCTTTTCCTCTTCTTTCTCTGCATAGGCCTTCTTCTCTTTTTTTTCCTTCTTTCAAAGCTTCCCTTCCCCCACAAAACACAAGGGCTCCAAATCTTTGCAACGAGTAAGTGTCACACAATGCCTGCAAGAGCAAAGCCCCCCTCCCTCCTCACAGATTCCTCTCCTTTCTCTCAGCAGTAGGGGTAATCGGGCATTAATTGGGTAATCTGATCCAGGTAAGGTCCAGGTTCGCCACCGTGTGTGGCGGATGAGGGTGCATGCGTGAACAGGGGATCCAACCCCCCGGTGTCTCATACGAATAGCTATAATCACAAAATCAATTTATGTGTGCGTGGCTACTCATCCATTCACGATGTGGGACTATGCCCCCGTCCTTCTGCTAGCGCACATTCAGCAGCTGGAGGTTCGTCTGATTGGTGCTCGTGTGGTGTATCTCTGCCCATTGATGGTCAGGAACTGATTGTGAGTTTGTTCCGTGTCGATTGAGGGTGGGGCGAGACTAGAGGTGGCCAGATGTTGGCTATCGGAGATGGAGAGGATGACCAGAGACAGCGAGGTACCTGTGACAAAAATACGACCCTGGAGTCAGAATTAAGCACACGAGAAGGTCCAGCGCTACTTGCTAGACAAAAGCCCAAGAGAAATTGGGTGTGCAAGTGGTCAAATGCGTGTGGTGGAGAAGCTCCAATGAGCATCGGTCGTCGATGGAGGGAAGTGATGGAGGCGGTTAATGGAGAAATTGAGGAGCTGGGAAGCTCTGTGAGGTTGAGGCGATGCTTTTGGCGTAGGGTATGGGGTGTGTGATGGGCGGAGGCATGCTAGCGGTGAGGGTGGTCGGAGGTGTGGTAGCTGACGTCGAAGAAGGAGCAATAGAGAGAATTGGGACCTAAAATTTAGCCTAAACCTACTTGAAGGGTAGAGGAAGAGAAGCCATAAACTAATTGGACGAACGGACGTCTAAGGAGGCTTGCTGGAGCCAAAGATGAAGGAGATGGAGATGGAGATGGAGCCGGCGAAGGGGTAATTGGGTTGCTTTCTTTATTCCAAAGCATGACGACGAGGTGTAGGGAGGAACCCTTCTCCCTATTGTACGTGGAAGCAGCTGGGGAGGAGAGTCGAAGAAGCTCCAGGACTTCGTTAATTGTGATCGAAGATGAAGAAGGAGGAGGTTGGCACGTCAAAACTAGGCACGGACGGATTGAATGAGTATGACCGCTTTTATAGGTGAGGCGCCCTTCATCTGGAATGCCCCAAAAGGAAGGTGGTTGGACTTGTTTTCAGAGCTCAACTTCCTTGAGCACGCTGGCTCAATTCTAGCCATGATTGGCTGCAAGGAAGATCTTGATAAATGCGAAATGATCCGAGGATCAAATTCACCAAGTTTAGCGATTTTTTATTCAGATTTCATTAATCAATTCGTCAGATTAAATAAGGTAGTTTGGGTTTGAAGGTCTGCGAGTTTCCTTCTTAGCTTCGCGAAGAAGACAATGGTGGTTGGACCTTTTTTGAAGAAGGGTCGAAAAGATAGGGGCCTCTTTGAAAGGAAAGGATGAAAGCTGAATGGTTGGACGTAGGAAAATAGAAGTCTGGGGACCAAAATGCAAACTACGTCAAGATAAATTCTGATTGAACCCAAATTTTGGTACAAACCTAATTTGGACCCAAGGAATCTGATGGTGAAGTCGGATTTTAGTTTTAACCAAGCTGGACTAGGTAATTTGTACAGAAACCTAAATTAGGGTAACTATCTATCTAAGACTCTGTTTTAGGTCAAAATAATTCCAATGGTTAAATCACAGATACCAAACTTTATAGAATATTTTTCTATGATTTTTAGAAGTTTAGATGAATTTTATCTTGACCAGAACCTCAGTTAATTAAGTGGGTCTGAAATTAGGGTTTCGGATGTCCATTAATTCTTGAAATATGCGAAAACCCATTTCTATCCGCATGGACCCTCTCATTAGACATTTATGAACATTTGACCTTTAATTAACCCCTAGGAAAACCCATGGTTATTCTACATTTATGATATGATGGTAAAATTACAGTTTTAACCCTGATTTTATGTTTAACTCTCAGAAAGGATATGCAGCGAATTACGCCTCTCCGGCAGTTATGTAGGAGCATTTATCTTTTGATTCTGACTAATTAAAGCTAGTTATGGCTGATGATGACGTTATCATCATACCTGCATGCCTAACTTTTGCTAGTCCTTTAGCAAAATCTCATGAAATGAACCAGAGTTCTAGACCATGCTTTGAAGTTCAGATATCTAATGTGTGTTTTTTCTCTAGAGACTAGGTCAGAATGCCAATAATAGGCCTAGAGGTACTTAAGTACCAACCAAGATTCAGACCTGACCAACTTTAGCCTCAGTCTATTGCGAAGGTTTCTAAGGCCCACAGAAACTATCCTAAGGTTCGTTGTACCCAACAGTTAAAGTACCCGTGCTTGTAACATTGTTAGTCTACGTTCAATTTACAGTGCATTTTTGTAAGAGAGAGGGATAGAAGAATTTCATTGCATTTTTGGAGAGCTTTCTCTCTCTTTTTCCTTTCTTTATTTCTAGCTTTGGATTGGCTCAAAAACACGGTCTATATCGGATTTCTTATTCCCACCATCAATCCTCGTAGGGTCCCTAGTAATCGATGCTTCAAGATAGCACCGTCCATGGCAACCCCCAGAACCCTGACATTAGACTCTTCGAGATAGTGCTGTGATAACACTGCATTGTACAATGCTAACCCTGCCAAAAGGGGACAATCTTAAAAGTAAAATGCACAAAGGATACATCATAAATAGGAATAGGAGCATCGCATGCATTGCACATCAAGATTGCTTATAATGCATTATTAACAGCCATGTGTACAAGAACATGTCAAAATAGGTCTCAGATGAATGATCGGATTGCACGAATGGACTCAGAGCGACGAACGGAGTCCAACGGACTCAAAATCAGCTAAATCCGACATCTGGAGCTCCCATAATTGGCCCAAGGTGTTCTGACCGTTGATCTGATGATCAACGGTCATGAGATCTCCACATGTCAGCATCGCCACTCCCTCAACCTCCCTTCATCACGCGGCACCACTTTAAGCCATCCGATCATAGATCGGACGGCTGGAAATTGCGCACCCGCGCCCTTTGCATCCATGACTCCACTACAAGATGAATCTTAGCCGTTGATCTTCAATCGGATGGCCCTGCCATGCTCCACGCCCACGCGCCTCCCTTCCTCGTCGCGACCATTTGGTCGCACAGTGCAGCGGGTTGCTCCCCTCTTGCAAAGGCAACGGCGGGCGTTCGAAACCCTACGCACTACCTAAATTGATGCTCACGCGAGTGCGGCCGATTAAGGTCGTAGATCTGCGTGCGAAGGGCGACGATCGCTGTTGAAGCTACGAGTTGTTACGCTAACGTATTTGGTTTTGAAAACCTGTCGTTGTAGTTTGAAAGCGAAGAACTCGTGTTCAACAAATAAAATTTATACCGGAATAGAAATCCCAAGTCGAACTCAGGGAGGCGGACGTTCGATTTAAAAACACATGTTTAATTTATTTGTCACGAAGCAGAATAATTGATTGGAAACTATCTATCTATTTACAATAAATAGAAGAGAGAAAGAGAGAATATTACAAACAAACACCAAAAATAGATGTAGAATGAACATGGAATTCATTATCAAAGAGATTATTCATTACACTACTCATTACGACTAGAAACCGGGAAATGATTACACTAGAAAGCAATAAATCTACTCTAGAAAGTAGTAAAAGAATGGGGAGAGAGATATCCTCCTCGACGGTCGCTTGGTGGACGAGCCGGACGGGACAATGCCTGGAAGAAGGGGAACGAAGCAGGACGAAGGAGGACGAAGCGGGAAGAACGGGAGTGGGGCAGCACATCGTCGTCATCATGGGATCCTCTTCCGAAAGGGAGACGAAAATTGGACTTTATCTCTTGAGAAGCATCCTAGGTGTGAGACAAGCTTCTCTTGAGCTTTGGAGATGGAGAGAAGAGAAAGAAGGGATGAGAATTTCGTATGGAGGGGGGTCTCCTTTTATAGTTGCAAGGAGTGAGGGCAATTTGGTCTTTTTAATCTGAAAAACATTAATTATGGAATTTAGTGACGGATAAAACCGTCGCTAAAGGTCCGAACGTGGGCGTAGTGGGGCAACGCGCGTGCGCCTACTCACCTCCTCTCTTTAAATGCCTGCCCACGATCTTCAAATCTCGACCGTTCGATCGTGAGATCGAACGGCTAAGAGCGCTCCTCGCCGCACCTCCTTAGCAAGCTCTCGCTGCGTGCGATCTCGCGTTACGCGTGAGCATGCAATAGCTCGTGGGCACTATTGAGCGCCCGTAGCCGACTGATGATGATCCAACGCTCCTCACGCTCGCTCACTTGCGCCCGCTCCTCGCGACTCGAACGCGCGTCCTCCCCTCACGAAAGCAGGTTCGACCAACGTGCTACAAGTGCGTTTGTGTTGAGCCTACAAAACGTGCGCGTGCATCCACAGCTGTTTGATGCGCATCCAACAGAGGAGAATCGTTGAAGAAGAGAGGGTCCGGTGGGTGTAGCGGCCGATTGGGCGGCTAAGATGGCTCCACGTGGCGCCATCTTGGCCGTCCATCTTCTAGATGATGTAGATGGTGCCACAATTGTCGGATTGAGTCGATTGTCACGTCCTTAGGCTACGATCGTTGATCCGAATCTATTCGTGCGGTTGGATTTGTCATTTGAAGTGTAGATTCACACCATCTTGACCCTTGATCTTCTAGGGTTTCCTAGTCTCTATCTGATGCTACAGATGTCTGATTAGGGCGATCTTGGAGTCGTTGAACTCCAATTGTCGCCTTGATCTCATCTATACGGTTGGATCTTCGATCCGAGGCCTCGATAAAAATTTTGCCCTGTCCCTTAACATAAAAGGAGACAATTAACCTCCATTGTATTCAAACTAATCTAAATGCAAGATGATGCATGTTATGCAATATTTATAGTATGCAATGCAATTCTATGCTTAAGAACATGCATAAATAGATATCTTATGTAGTGTAAACATGTTTACATCAATTGCGCCACGCGGCACTCCCTTAGACGCAGATGATGAACGTGCGTGATGATGCGACAGTGGTGCGCACCCTAGTTGCTTTCCGTGAGCACACTCTTCGCGAAATGTCAACTGTCCGATCCGCGATCGAACGACCCACAGCACGCGCGCATGGATCGCGAATGAAGAAGCACGAGCGCGCGTGAAATCGCTAGGAAGGAAGCTTCACCCACTCTTTTAGCATGGGTTTAGCGATGTCTCCCTATATAAACCCCTCCCAACTACCCATGTAAAGCATTCAATTCACCTTTCAAGTGTTGTAACACCCTCCTAGCCCCCTTTAGCCCCTCTTGTAGTCAACGGAGTCGACAAGCTACCGACGGAGCCTCCCTCCACCGTCGTGGCCGCCTCGCCGTCTCCCCTCTCTCTCTCTCTTTCTTTCCCTTTAATCTAGCTTTACTTTCTTTTTATTCAAGTATTTAGCTATTGTTGTATTTGTTAAACTTGATTTGCATGTTTAATATAGTGATGACGTTGTTCGCCATCTTGCTTTGAGTAATTGCTACGATTTAAAAGACTCTAACCATATTCTCTCTCTCTCTCTCACTCATTTTTCTACCACATCTTCTTGCAAGCAAAAGCTCAGTATCTCCGTGACATTAAGTGATAAAGAAAATCTAATTTTTGTGCCTCCCTGTGATCGACACTCGGACTCGACGAATGGAGTCCAACGGACTCGAAATCTGCTAAATTCGACATCCGGATTTCCCACAATTGCCCCAAGAAGTTCTGACCGTTGATCTGATGATCAACGGTCATGAGGCTACCACGTGTTAGCATCGCCGCGCCCTCAACCTCCCATCATCTCGTGGCACCACTTTAAGCCATCCGATCTACGAAATCACACACCCGCGCCCTCGACATCCACTCCTCCACCGTAGGATGAATCTCAAGCATTGATCTTCAATCGGACGACCCTGCCACGCTCCACGCCCGCGTGCCTCGCTTCCTCATCGTGACCATTCGGCCACACAGCGCAGCAGGTCGCGCCCTCTTGCAAAGGCAGTGGCGGGCATTCGAAACCCCGCGCACTGCCTAAATTGATGCTCACGCGGGCACGGCCGATTAAGGTTGTAGATCCCCGCGCGAAGGGCGACGATCGCGCCATGCGGCGCTCCCTCAGACGTAGATGACGAACGCGCGCGATGATGCGACTGCGGTGCATGCCCCAGCAGCAATCCGCGAGCGCGCCCTTCTCAAATCGTCAGCCATCCGATCCGCGATCGAACGGCCCACAGCACGCGTGCACGAATCATGCATGAAGAAGCGTGGGCGCGCGCGTGAGACCGCTGGGAAGGAAGCTTCACCGATGCTTTTAGCATGGGTTTAGCGGCATCTCGAACTTCGCTAAAGCCCATACTTAAAATGGAAACCACTTCTCCCTATATAAACCCCTCCCAACCACCCATGTAAAGCATTCAATTCACCTTGCAAGTGTTGTACCACCCATGTAAAGCTTTCAGCGTTGCATGCTAGTCATTTTTTCAGAAATGGTGGGTGAATACTTAGAGGTATTTATGGATGATTTCTTTGTATTTGGGAATTCATTCGATCACTGTTTGAGCAACTTGGAGAAAATCCTAAAATGATATATCGAGGTTAATTTGGTGTTAAGTTGGAAAAAGAGCCATTTTATGGTTCAAGAATGAATCATCCGCGGTCACATCGTATCACATAGGGGCATTGAGGAGGATCGAGCTAAGGTTGATTTGATTTCCAGACTTCCTCAGCTTGTCTCTGTCCGGTAAATCCGTTCATTCCTGGGACATGTTGGCTTCTACCGAAGGTTCATCAAAGACTTCTCCAAGCTTTCCAAACCCTTAACCGACCTTCTGGCCAATGATGCCATATTTCACATGACCTTTGATTGCATCCAGGCTTACCACACCCTCCGGGACTTAGTTTCCACAGCACCTATACTTCAGCCCCCGGATTGATCCCAGGACTTTGAGATCATGTGTGATGCATCAGATTTTGCCATAGGCGTTGTCCTGGGACAAAGGCAAGACAAGAAACCCGTGGCGATCTACTACGCGAGCAAGACGTTGGACGAGGCCCAACGAAATTATACGGTAATAGAAAAAGAATTGCTTGCTATAGTTTTCGGACTTGAGAAGTTTCGACCTTACCTGCTGGGATCCCACGTGACCATCTATACTAACCATTCAGCCATCCGGCACCTGTTGGCTAAAAAGGATGTGAAGCCTAGGCTTACCAGATGGATGCTGCCCTTGCAGGAATTTGACCTGGAAATCCGCGACAAAGCCGAATCAAAGAATGTGGTGGCTGACCACTTATCCAGACTTCACCCAGACCACATTGGACCCTCCCTTCCTTTATCTAACACCTTCCCCGATGAACACATTCTGGCTGTGCAAGACAAGAAACTGCCTTGGTATGTTGACTATGTCAACTACCTGGTTATAGGACAGACCTCGCACAATTGGTCCAGACAGCAATGGGAGGCGAGGCCAAGCACTATTTCTGGGATGATCCCATGCTGTTTCGCCTCTGTGCCGACCAGATCATCAGGAGGTGTATCCTCGAGAACAAAGTTCAAAGTGTGCTATCTTTTTGTCATGACCAAGCTTGTGGTTGCCACTTCTCTGGAATGAAAACGGCTACGAAGGTTCTGCAGTCCGGATTTTACTGGCCTTCCCTATTTAAGGATGCACACAACTTTGCCAAGACTTTCTCGCACTGCCAAACACTGGGGACCATGACCAGAAAAGATATGATGCCCCTCCAGCCCATTTTTATTGTCGAGATCTTCGACGTTTGGGGTATTGATTTTATGGGCCCCTTTCCACCTTCCAACGGCTTTGAGTACGTCCTAGTCTCAGTAGACTATGTTTCTAAATGGATTGAAGCTGTCGCCACCCGCCGATGCGATCATAAGACTATCATGGACTTTGTTAAGCAGAACATATTTTCCCAGTTTGGTGGAAGCCATTTTATTCACTCTCAATTATGTGCCCTACTTAGAAAATACGGGGTTAACCACCGCATTGCTACGCCGTATCATCCGCAAACAAATGGGCAGACCGAGGTCTCAAATAGACAAATCAAGAACATTCTACAGAAAACTGTGAGACCTGACAGGAAAGACTGGTCCACACGACTGGATGATGTCCTATGGGCATACAGGACCGCTTTCAAGACCCCAATAAGTATGTCACCTTATCGCCTGGTCTTTGGCAAAGCCTGCCACCTTCCTGTCGAATTGGAACACCGGGCTTACTGGGCTGTCAAGCAATGTAACATGGATTCCCAGTTAACCGGTGCGCAAAGGATGCTCCAACTCTCTGAGCTCAAAGAAATTCGTCGAGACACCTTTGAGAGCAGTCGACTGTATAAGGCGAAAATAAAAATCGTCCACAACCGACTCATCCATAGAAAGACCTTTGAGCCTAACCAGCAAGTCTAGCTTTTCGATGCCCGCCTAAAACTCTCTCCAAGGAAGCTCAGGTCCAAGTGGACAGGACCATTTAGGGTGGTCAAGCCCCACTCCAATGGGGTGGTTGAAATAGCTGACTCAAACACTGGGCATACTTCTACAGTTAATGGCCAAAGACTGAAACACTTCCTAGCCCAGGTTCCCCCAAAGGAGAGTGTCACCCTCATTGAGGGATGACACGAAGCACCACCCAGCTGGAGGCGTTAAACTCAGCGTTTCCTTGGAGGCAACCCAGAGGATTCAGACTGATCCAGCATTCTACGTCACTCAGGTAATATCTTTTTGAACCCCTGTTGCATCCATGTATTTGCCAATGAGGACATTATCCAACTTAAGCATAGGGGAGGGTGGTAAATTGCATGATCCTAAGCTCATTTAATCAGTCTGAATAGAATAAAATTAAAAGAAAAATTGAATTTAGGAAGAAACTTAGGCATTAGAAATTTGTCAATAGTGGGAAATATTACAAAAAGAACTTGAACACTTAGACTTTTCAGACCTTCAAGCTTAATCAGCCCTGGTGTCCGTTAAAATATGGATTTAGCTTCAAATCCTTACAACCTTAAGTTACTCTAATCCACCAACTAAATAAGGTGATAAGTATACGACTTATCAACTCACCCTCTAACTCAGAAAGACTTTGAGTCTAAGCATCTGCACACATTTTTGAACAGACTCACTCCTCGGAGATTCTGACAGAAATTGGATAGCTAATGAACTCTCTATGATGGTATGGCTGGCAACTTGTCGTGGGTAACAGCCCATTGGCAGGTTGTCCAGAGCCCAGCCACGGGACCACTTCTTCTTCATTGCCTCTAGGTAAATTTGAGATCAGGGAAGCCACCTACCAAATAAAAAAAAAGAAGAAAAAAGAAAACAAAATAAACCACACTTCACCGCATGAGTATGGCTGGCAAGTGATCGTGGGTAATAGCCTATTGGTCGATTGTCCAGAGCCCAGCTCAGTAATTGCACAAAAAGAACCAAAACACATAAGGAAGAAGCGGGGAAGTAGTACAAGTCGGGGAGATATACACTGGAAAAATCCTTGTGGTGACCCCAATTAAAACAAACGTAGAGAGAAAGTTACCGATCGAACAAATACACCTTCAGGCAAAACACTTCCTCTTCCGGTCACCTAGGGCGTAGAAACCCGGAGTCTGTCTAAATTACCGTTGAGTGAGTCTATCACGATCTTTACACCAAGATACTTAGCACTTAGAGTTTTGTCTAAGTTTTGGGTGGGTTAGGTAGCCGTAAAAAGTTACCAACCCACTCTTAATTCCAAAAAATCTAAAAATAAGAATATATATATATTTACATACATTAAAGCAAGGATTCAGCTGACACTGGTGTTTTGGCAAACACCCGGGCACTGCTGAGTCTTTGTAGATTAAGATCTTAAAATATATCCTCCTATTGACAAGTGACGAAATGTCTAAGTAGTTACTTCTTAAATTCTAACTGGAAATAAAGGCTAGAATAAACATTGCTAGGGACTAGCAAGGAGTAAGCATGGGGGTATGATAACACTGCATCTTTGGGTGATAATTCTGTTAAATGGGGTCCATCTTAAGAACAAAATGCACAGGTAACACATCATAAATAAAATGGGAGCATTGCATGCATCATACATCAAGATTGCTTATAAAACACTATTAATGGCCATTTGTATAAGTACTTGTCAAAGCAGTCCTCAAATGAGCAATCGGACCACACGGATGGATTCAAAGTGACGAACGGAGTTTAACGGACTTGAAATCGGCCAAATTCGACATCCGGAGCTCCCACAATAGGCCCAAGAAGTTCTGGCCCTTGATCTGATGACCAACGGCCCACGACGCACCACATGGCGCCTGCTCGCTGCATCCAGACCGTCGACCGATCTCGCCCTCACCCAGAGGACGAATCTCAGCCGTCGATCTTCGATCGAACAACTGAGAGCTGCTCACGCACCCGCCCTCGCCGCGACAAAGCAGCAGGCGCAGCGCAGCGGTCGAAGCGCTCACCCGCGCTCACGCGACACGGGTTCGAAGCGCGCTGCGCGGAAATTGCCAGGCGAAGGTGTGCGGGGGCGAAATTGGACCACCCGATCAGCAGCAGACGGGTGCGATTGCGAGTTGTGGCGCCCGCAGATGTGCCTTGACCAGATGCACGCGATGATGCGGGGGCATGGGCGCGATCCAGGCACGAGCCCCGCACGGAATCTCAGTCGTCCGATCTTTGATCGAACGTCTTACGACGCACGCACATGGATCAGGCACGAAGAAGCACAAGGCGCGCATGAGCGACCGGTAGGCAGGGACCTTCACTGATGTTTTGGGAAGGGTTAGCGACATCCCAGACGTCATTAAAACCCCTTCTTCATTTGGAAAGCCCTTCTTCCTATTTAAACCCCTTCCAACCACCCATGGAAGGCATTCACTCCACTTGCAAGTGTTCTATTTCCCTCGTAGATACCTTTAAGCCCTTTGTAATCGCCGGAGGCGACGAGCCACCGACGGAGCCCTCTCCACCACCGTGGCTGCCTCGTTGTCCCCTCTCTCTCTCTTTCCTTCGTTTAAGTTTTACTTTATTTATGTTCAAGCATTTATCTAGTGTTGTAATTATGAACTAAAGTTGCATGTTAAATAAAGTTGTTTTCTATTCAATTGCTTGCTCTATTTTCTATTCAAGTTGCATGTTGCGAATGAAACAATTCTAACCCTAATTTCTCTCTCACTCACTTTTCACCCATGACTTTTCGCAAGCAAAAACCCGTTATTTTCGTGACATTAAGTGACAAGAGAAATCCGATTTTCACGCCTCCTTGAGATCGACACTCGGACTCACGTCCATTTCTTTATTTTAAAATCGACGTTGCGAGCGCAAGCTATAACAACTCTTCTAAACAAACGCGTCACGCGCACGTCAGGCTGCGTCGCCGTCTCCCCTCTCTCTCTCTTTCTTTCCCTTTAATCTAGCTTTACTTTCTTTTTATTCAAGCATTTAGCTACTGTTGTATTTGTAAAACTTGATTTGCATGTTTAATATAGTGATGATGTTGTTCTCCATCTTGCTTTGAGTAATTACTATGATTTAAAAGACTTTAACCCTACTCTCTCTCTCTTTCCCTCTCTCTCACTCATTTTTCTACCACATCTTCTTGTAAGCAAAACTCGGTATCTCCGTGACATTAAGTGACAAAGAAAATCTAGTTTTTACGCCTCCCTGTGATCGACACTCATACTCATGTCCGTTTCTTCTTTTAAAACCAACGTTGCGAGCACGAACTATAATGATCTTTTTAAACAAACACGTCTTTCGCATGTCATGCTACCCATAGCATTCTACAGCTAAATTCAGGCCCTAGTAATCAACATTTCGAGATAATCCTGCCCATGGCACCCTATCCAGCACAAGGTGCTTACATGCCCCCAGTAGAATATTTAGATATCCTATGAGACAAGCACCAATGTGATGGTATGTTATTGTGTATCTTTGAGGGGAATTTCCCACCTCTCTGCGCTGGGAACTCATCCAAATCAACTTGTGTTTTTAAGCCGCTCCTAATCTAGGTAGCTTTTTCATAACAAAATAAACGATTTTGCATGATTTTCATTGATTAAGCACACTGAACCAGACTTGTGTGTTGATTAGAGTGCTTAGGTTACCGAGTCCCGCAAACCAAAGGTCAGGTAATGGGGCTGAATAATCCCTAAGCCTTAGACCTAACACATAAGCTTCTCATTTTCCTCAACCTCTTGAAGACTATCCAGATCTTAATGGATACATGTGTTTAAACCCTAAAATAGATCCAAGAGGCCTAAGATCAACACTTATACTAATTTCTATGTCTTTTTAGCACTTTTTGACTTTTCTTTCTTTCTTTTGATTTGGTCTAGAACTTTAAGCAGATTCCGTAATTATTTACTAAGACTAATACTTTTTGTTTCAAATTGTGGCTCCTTTTTAACATTTAAATCACCTCCTCTTTTCCTCCTCAAGAATGAATTCAAAATTTCCTCCCTTTCTCCATTTTTTTATTTTTTTTCAATTTTGTATTTTTTTGATTTTTTGGAATATGCATTTTTTTTGTGAGAACCCCTCAAACACTTGAATTTTTATGTGTTTGCACTTTAACACCCCCCCATGACTAAGTTTTGCAATGTCATTGTAAACTGGAGGGTATGAAGTCAGCTTGGTTCAAAGGTTAGAACAGGGTTAATGGGTGGGTGAACGGGTCTGGATGACTGTTGCAAACGATTTCAAGGTTTGATACAAATACCAAAGATGAAGTTGGTTGTTCTTACTCTGAATTCTAAGTGCAGTAGACGTGAAGCTCAAAAGGATAATTAGAAGGGTCTCGGGTTTTTGAAATGACGGGTTGCCTCCCGTTAAGCATTAAATTCAATGCCTTCAGTCGAGTAGAAGTTGGTCAAGGAAAAGGGGTGGTCAAATGAGAGGAATTTTGTAGAATAAGCACCTTGATCAATAGCTTGGTTGGTCCAACCAGGTGCTTGTTCAGATCAACAGGCTGAGCCCAAACCCAATCAATTTGGTGGGTTGATAGATGTGAATCAAGAGATACAGAGCCCACCAGATGCTTTGAGGCTTAAATGGATGTAGAAGTGAGAATCTGGGGTTTGGCTGAGTCAATTCAACCTGGTCAGAGTAGAGATCCTTAAAGGAAAATGGATCTGTAGAGGATGTAGGAACCCTACAAGAGTGATACGAAAAGGGTAGGACATGATTTGCATTCTGATAGATGTTCGAAACCCGATGAAAAGATGGAGAAGAATCATGTGCGACTGGATCATAGAGATGAGAATTAGAGTAGAAATTGATTCCGATGGCGAGTCAGGGTTGGAATTGGATTCGAGAAGATTCTGTATATGCTGTAGAAGAGGTGGCATCATGGAGATTCAAATCATTGACCTCAACATCAGAATCAAAGAACGGATCGTGGATGCTAAGGTCATAAACTGGCTTGTAATTATCAGGAAACAAAGGCTCTCCGAAATCAGAGTAAGATTCGAAATCATCGAAGAATTTGCAAAGATCGTGTTCTAAACATGATTACAGATCGGGAGTTCTACCAAAGAAAGAATCAAGATGTGTAGAATTAGCAACCTGACTTGGATCTAACTTATTTTCGAATTCCAAGTTCAAAAAGGTGTCTCTATTAGGCATAGGCTCAAGTTCTTGGCTCCTAGGGTAGACCCAATCGAATCCCAACTCTTCTAGCTCCTCGATTTCTATATCGTAAATTGGCATTATTTTCGAAAAATTGATCTATCTTTCAGAGGAGTTTGGGGAGGTGTAGTCATCAAATACAAGCCCTAAATCATATTTCAAATTCAAAATCTGTGTCTCATCATATGAGGCCCCATAATCATCCCAATTAGGCTCAGATCTAGATTCTTGGTCAAAGGTAGGCATTGGGTCACTAGGATCTAGGTTTGGCTTTAAAAGGATGTCAGAATTGTTCCCGAGAGTCACCTTATTAGAATAAGGGGCGGAATTTACACCCTCGAGAGGTTCTTTTTCAATTTCATCATCATAGGTGTCTGGGAAATCTAGGCTTGATGGACCAGCTTCCTAATTTCCTAGGGCCAGTTCGAAATCATGATCACCTGCAATCGAGTCCTCCCAACCCATCCCAAGATCAGGCGTATCAATTTGCATGTAATTTGAATCAAATTCCGTTTGGGTTGGGGGTCCACAACAACCTTTATCATCAAACCCGGGATTTAAGAAATTATGTTGATCACTAGAATAACTCTAAGATGTCTCATCATCTTCTGGAGGGATGTATGGGTATTTTTGAATAATTATTTTTTGTAGTGTATTTAGCATGTCCCCACATTTCTCTATGAGACGTTGGTATATTCCCCAAAGTTGTGGATTCGACCAACATTATAGACATTCAGTACTGTGCCATCTCCATAATTCACTGAATTCTGATAAAAGATCCTCACAAGTTGAACCATGTAAGACCAGTGTATAAAGTATTTCAACACGGTTCACAATGTGGGCTGTTGTTTCTGGTACATTGATCTGAACCCTGATGATTGGATTTGAGGCTTTTTCATCATCTTCATAATATTTAAGGGTAGCCTCAATCATTTTGTCTTTTATAGTCATTTGGGACACGGGTTTCCTAATCACTTTGCCTAAAACGTTAGGTTGCATTTTTGAATCAAGTGAAGGAATCAAGATTTAGAATCAAACTCAGGATCAGATTGGAACTGATTAGATCTGAAAGGAATTCCCAAGAAGATCTAATGAGGCCCCTTAGGCTAAAAAATAAAAACCTAAGGACCTTCCTGTGTGTGTGCTATATAGAAAAGATGAGGGAATGGATATGAATTAGACCCAATCAAGGCACCCAAAGATTTTTGGATGACTAAGGTTGTTTCGAGGCAGATGATACCTCTGAATCAAAAATTCACACACCTGAGAAATACTTGGGCAGCCAGGAAGGGAGAGCCTTGCAAATACCCCTACACAGTAGAGCATCCCCACAGGTTACAGGGTTTCCCCTACCTGACCTTCCTTGTCACTGTGGTTCCAAGTAGGCCGAAACGTACAAATTGAGACCTTAAGTCTACCAATTTTTTATCCTAGTTTGTGTCTTGGATTTCACTTGATTTGACTTGTGACCTAATTTGGAGGTTGATTGGCCCACAATGTAGGTCAACTTCACCTGACCTACTATAAAAGATGGAGGATGAAATCTGGATCAAGATCTAGAAGTCACCCTGATTTGACTCTCAGGTTATTAGGTCCAAAATTTTTAAGGTTCAAGTGAATCTTAGAGACTAATTTTAGCATTCTTCTTGATTAGATCTTTTCAAATAGGGGCTTGGGTAGCACACAAATGCGAGAGGGTTAATTTACTTTAATTCAAGCAAACGTGAACTAGAACTTCAAACCCTAATGTTGAAAACCCTAATTGGCTCTATTCCAAGTCCAATTTGATCTTAAAATGTTCACCTTGGGCTTCAAGCAAGAAGCGTGTTAGCCCAAAGTGATTTAGAAATTAAGCGTAGTCCCTAATAGGTACATGCATTCAAGGTAGGGATTCTCTAAACAAAATCGTCTCAGGCTTCAATCAGATATGAAAATCTCTCACAAATCAGGAAACTTGCCTCTTTAATGCTAATTGCCATGAAAATAAGGCAAGTAGTTCCTAATTGATTTGTTTCCTTTTTTATCTTCCCAATATTAGAAGGTTGATTAGGGAAGAGAAGAGAATTTACCTACCCTGAGAGTGGTTGAATTGCGTGGAGGATCACCTCGTGAGATATCTCACAAAATCACAGGAGACAAACAGAGCAAGTTAGTGCTCAGATGCAATCAAATAGAACAAAGAATAGCGGTGAATTGAGCGTTGCTCCCCGGCAACGATGCCAAAATGTTGACGGGCTAAATCGGGATTTTAAAATCACTTTGCTATAATATAGCCGAAATAGCGCGAAAATAAATAATATTTATAACTCGAAAGATCATCAGGAAAGTCCAAGGTCGAACACAGGGAGCAAGTGTTGCAATTCATGCTCTAATCAAAATGGATATATAAATGTGCATAATAAATAAGACAAATACAAGATATTCAATGAATGAAAACCTGTCTCATTAATTATTCAATGAAATCCAATGTATCTCAAGAATATGAGGACAAAAAAGAAAAGAGGAGAAAACAATGGTGATTTGAATCACCACTTACATCCTCCTTAAGTTAAGCATGCATCCAACTATATTAAATAAACCAACAGTAGCTTGAATTCTACAGTGATCAGACGTCTCTTTGGCGAATCAGACGAGTTAATTGTTGTTGCACAAGCCCTTCTTTTCCTCTTCTTTCTCTGCACAGGCCTTCTTCTCTTTTTTTTTCTTCTTCTTTCAAAGATTCCCTTCCCTCACAGAACATAAGGGCTCCAAATCTCTGTAGTGACTAAGTGTCACGCAATGCCTGCAGGAACAAAACCCCCCTTCCCTCCTCCTCACAGATTCCTATCCATTCTCTTAGAAGCAGGGGTAATTGGGCATTAATCAGGTAATCGATCCGAGTAAGGTCCAGGTCCGCCGCCGTGTGTGGCGGATGAGGGTGCATGCGTGAGCGAGGAACCCGACCCCCCGGTGTCTCAGGCGAACAACTATAATCACAAAATCAATTTATGTGTGCACGACTGCTCATCCATTCACGATGTGGGACTATGTCCCTGTCCTTCTACTCACTCACAATCAGCAGTTGGAGGTTCGTCTGATTGGTGCTCGTGTGGTGTAGCTCTGCCCAATTGATGGTCGGGAACTGATCGTGAGATTCTTCCGTGTCGATTGAGGGCGGGGGCGAGACTAGAGGTGGCCGGATGTTGGCTGCCAGAGACGGAGAGGATGACCGGAGATGGCAAGGTACTTGTGACAAAATACGGCCCTAGAGTCGGAATTGAGCACATGAGAAGGTCTGGCACCACTAGCCAGACAAAAGCCCAAGAGAAATTGGGTGTGCAAGTGGTCGGATGCGTGTGGCGGAGAAGCTCCGGCAAGCTTCGGTCGTGGGTGATGGAGGGAAGTGATGGAGGTGGTTAATGGAGAAATTGAAGAGCTGGGAAGCTCCGTGATGTCGAGGCGATGCTTTTGGCGTAGGGTATGGGGTGTGTGTTAGGCGGAGGCATGCCGCCGATGAGGGTGGTCGGAGGTGTGGTAGCCGGCATTGGAGGAGCAATAGAGAGAATTGGGACCTAAAATTTAGTCTAAACCTAATTGGAGGGTAGAGGAAGAGAAACCATAAACTAATTGGACGAACGGAGGTCTGAGGAGGCTTACCAGAGGTATGCCGGAGCCAGAGGCGAAGGAGATGGAGATGGAGCTGACGAAGGGGTGATTGGGCCGCCTTCTTCATTCGGAAGCACGGCGACGAGGTGTAGGAGGAAGCCCTCTCCCTATTGTACGTGGGAGGGGCCGACGAGGAGGGTCAAAGAAGCTCCAGGCCTTCATTAATGGCGGACAAAGATGAAGAAGGAGAAGGAGGTTGGCGGGCCAAAATTAGACAAGGACGGATTGAATGAGTACGGCCACTTTTATAAGTGAGGCTTCCTTCATCTGGAATGCCCCAAAAGGAAGGTGGTTGGACTTGTTTTCAGAGCTCAACTTCCTTGAGCTCGCTGGCACAATTCCATCCATGATTGGCCTCAAGGAAGATCTCGATAAATGCGGAATGATCTGAGGATCAAATTCACCAAGTTTGGTGATTTTTTATTGAGATTTCATCAATCAATTCATCATATTAAATGAGGCAGTTTGGATTTGAAGGTCTATGAGTTTCCTTCTTCGCTTCGCTAAGAAGACAATGGCGGTTGGACCTTTTCTCAAGAAGGGGCGAAAAGCTAGGGGCCTCTTTGACAGGAAAGGATGAAAGCTGAGGGGTTAGATGTAGGAAAATAGAAGTCTGGGGACCAAACACAAACTACGTTAACATGTACTCTGATTAGGCCCAAATTTTGGTGCAAACCTAATTTGGACCCAATGAATCTAATGGTGAAGTCAGATTTTGGTTTTGACCAAGTTTGACTAGGTAATTTGTGCATAAACCCACATTAGCGTAACTGTCCGTCTGAGACTCTATTTTAGGTCAAAATGGTTCCAATGGTCAAATCAAGGATACCAAACCTTATAGAATATTTTTCTACAATTTTTATAAGGTTTAGATGAATTTTATCCTGACCAGAACCTCGGTTAATTAAGCACGTCTGAAATTAGGATTTTAGATGTCCATTAATTCTTGAAATGCGTGAAAATCTATTTCTGTCTGCACAGACTCTCTTATTAGACATTTATGAACAGTTGACCTTTAATTAACCCCTAGGAAAATCCATGGTTCTTCTGCATTTATGATACGGTGGTAAAATTACAGTTTTAACCCTAGTTTTATGTTTAACTCTCAGAAAAGATATGCAGTGAACTATAGCTCTTCGGTGGTTATGAAGGAGCATTTATCTTTTGATTCTGACCAATTAAAGCTAATTAAGGATGATGATGATGTTATCATCAGTTAACCCACCTCCACAGCCACCAACAACCATCGCCATCTCCTCCCTTCTTCTCCTCTCTCCATGCCAACGCCAATGCCACTATTGTCGATCCCTCTCCTCCTCCTCATCTTCCTCGTCCACGATTCCTGCACCTAACCATCAGCCACTAGGCTGCGACACCAAGCCGTGCCACTCCACCACTACCGCAAGCCACTTGCCCCATCACCACCTTCACCAATAGCTAGCATCTCTCCGCAAGCACAGCGACCCCATCTTTGGCTCCTCAACTTCTTCGGTTGAGACTCCCTTTCTCAACTTCCTTTATTTTCCTTATTTCAATATATATTTTGGATGTTTCATTGTATTTTGATTTCTAAAGTAATAGTGCATGTTTAATTGTATTTTGATATCTAAAGTTTGGTATATGTAGTCATGTTTCCATTCTCCCTAGTTAAATGTTGTCAAAGTTCTATGGGAAAATTAAAAATCTTTCTAATGGTAATGGTAATGTTATGTTTTTAATTTTTAAATAAAGTTTGAATGCATTGTTTAGCAAATTTCTCTTATTTTATTTGTTTCTTTAGATTGGAAATTAAATGTGCATTTAATCGTAGCTTTTGTTGAATAGAAATTTACGTTCAAGTTCTATATAAATGAATAACTTAGTTCTTGTTAGAATTATTATTAGTCTTGTTAGCGTTTATAAAACAAATAAAAAAATCATGTTTGAATGATTTTAGATTATTAAGTTTGTTTCTTTAAATAGTTACTAAGATAATTTAAACCTGTTATATCTATTGCTATATTATAAACTTAGTGTAGCAATAAGTTGTAAGTAGTTTCAAGTCTTGCATTATTTTTATTTTCATTTCAAATTATACGTATTAGCCTAACAATCTAATTAGGAATTACTTTAAAGACTCCCAACTAAATGACTCAGACACACCAAATTACTAATAGTTTGATATAAATTTTAAACTTGACGCTCTTATTATACTACAACGACGTAATTTTAACTATACTGATTCGGGCGCGTCACTAATGTGTTGGCAGCACTATCATGGGTGGCTAATTCTTATCCCATGCCATGTAAGTTGGAGGGTGATAACTTTAGATAACATATTGTCCTAAGAATCTAAATAACGTTTGTTTTTCCTTTCTCCAGTTTTTTGGTAGTTTGCCTATCAAGATACTCTGAGGTGACGACTTGGGAGCTCGTCTCATAGTGGGTCGAGGCGAGGGGAACCAAAAGATAAGCCCTTAGTGCGAGGCGAGGGGAGCAAATCTTCCCACCCTAAGGAGGGGAAAAGGAAGGAGTCAACGGGCAGTGGTCCGGAGGAGGTCCCTCTTAAATGCTTGAGGAGGGTGCCCGCTATGGCTAACCCTATAAAAGAGGCAGCAATGCCCGACTCCTCAAGTTTTGGTGGGATTAAAATAACGGATGCCTCCACACCCCCGCCTAGCCCGTCCAACCCGCTTGAGCCCATCATCTTAGGTGACTTCCCGCGTCAAGCTCCTAACGAGGTGGTTGAGAAGGGAAGTTCCGGCCAACCCATCCTTCCGACTGGACCTCTGAGCGCTTTTGCGAAGGCGATGCAAGAGTTGGTTTTTGGGTGACAGCATTTTCAACTGGCCGCATTACAGGCAGAGTGCTACAGGGGTGTGGATGTTGGTGGATCCAAGTGGTCGAGGAGGGTTTGGGGTTATAGGCCAAACTTTTAGGGTGGTAAGAGGATCAGTGATGGAGGGGACCTAGGAGGGTAGTATACCCAGCCGGGAGACCTCAGTTCAAGCGAGCTCTTCGAGTAGTGCCCTTATGTTGAAGAGGCAGGTGCTACGACACTTGCAGGAAGCCCTAATGTGGGCTACCCCTCTTCAAGGAAGGATGAACTTCGAACACGTCTTCTTCTACTGTATGTGTGTGGTAAGTTCTCCTCACTCTCTTCGAGGTCTTCTTGCTCGTAGGATGATAAATCTCTAAATCCAGCTATATTGTTATTGATAGGTTAAAACTCTCGGGGTTGCCTTTATTCCTATTGGCAGGGATTCGACCGGGAATGTGGACTTTAATGTTCCTTGTGAGGTAGCTGATATGGTCGCAAAATGAGCGGTCACTGCCAAGGCGGAGCAGAGGAACTTTTCTCGCCAGCTTAAGGAAGGTACTGCCCCTCACAAGAAGGTAGAAAAGATCGCCGAGGAAGCCACCAAGAAGCTCCAGCTATAGCAACAAGCTAGCATTAGGCCAAATATCTTTCCTGTAGAAAGAGCTAAAGGAGGTTCGCCTGGGCCTGAGGACAGCTGGATCCTTGGCCAAGAAGTTTGAAGATGCTCTTAGATCCATTCACAGGAGTGATCTTGTGAAGTTGCGCTATTTAAACAATAGACTGCAATCTTCTTACAACAATGTGCTCTAGTTGAAGGAAGAGATGCAGGTATTGAAGGATGCCCACTCTTCATCGATGGACGGGTATGAGGCGGCTTTAGAAGAGGAGCGCCTCTACCTGAGTGCAACCATAAATGATCTCACCAACATGAAGGTGGCTTACGAGAAGGCGGAAGCGGACACGAGAGGGATAAGGGAAGACCTTACCAAAGCCCACCAGCTCGCAAAAGAAAGGGCCAAAAGGGTCCTTGAATTGGAGAATGCTCCCATGCTGGAGATGAATCTTGAGGCAATGATGGATTTCTTTCCCTTCGACCCATCTATGAAGGAGAGTCGGGACCTCATCTCAAAGGAGGTCGGGAAGTATACTCTAGCAGTGGTGCAGGTCCATTTGGAGGGTAGTTAGACTAATGCGGAGAAACTATGTGGTTGGTCTATAGACAAACTTACTTCCAAGTTTGACCACCAAAAAGCTAAAGGTTTGATCGAGGATAAAGCTCCAATATTGCTACTTGAGGAACAACCGGGTAGTCTGGCACCCGAAGAGGAGACAGGCAAGTCTAATTCATCAGAAGCCTTTGAACAACCTTCCAGTCCAGTGAGCCTCACCTATGAAGCCACCTCACCTCCTCCGACTCCCTAGGCCAATATCCCAGAAGATTCAGAATGAAAAAATTGTGGTTGTGGTTGTTGTTGGTGTTCCTTTTTCCCTCCTTTTTTTAACTTTTTCTCTTTTTTTATGGGTCATTTGATGGGAACAACCCTTATGGAAAATGTAAGACATCCAATCGAGAAAAGCAATTGATGAAAGACCTTTTTTTTATTCCTCTTACACATGATATAACCTCAGATTACTTGCATGCCAAGTTTGAGGAATTGACTTGCTGCCTAGAGTTTGTAATTTATAAAAGTCACATGGACTGTCATCACAAACTCTACAAGGTCCCTCCCATGGGGTGTCAAGTTTTTTGGCAAAGACGCTTCGCTCTTCCGCAGAACCAAGTCCCCTTCAGAGAACTTCCGCTTGCAGATCCTCTTGTTGTAAGCCATTAAGATTGCCTCCTTGTATCGTAGCGCCGACTCTGATGTCTTTTCTCTCATCTCTTCTACCAAGTCTAGTGCTAGGTAGATTTGACCGTCGTTCGTGTTGGGATCATATAGCTGTAAGCGATATGTAGGAAGGGCTATTTCTATAGGTAGCTGGGCTTCCATACTGTACACTAAACTAAAAGGTGTGTGACCTGTGGAACTCCTTTTCCAAGTCCTATAACCCCATAATATATCCGGCAATTCTTCTTCCCATCTACCCTTTGAGGAATCTAGCCATCGTTTTAGTGCTGCAAGGATAGTGCGGTTAGTTACTTCTACATGTTCATTTGCCTGAGGGTGCGCTACAGACGTAAAGCATAGGCGGAGGTCCCAGCTCGCACAAAATTCTTCAAATTTTTTTCAAGAAAACTGGGTGCCATTGTCAGTGACAATAGTATGGGGTATTCCGTGCTGGGCTATAGCCGACGTCAGTGGAAAAGGGCTAATGAAGCCCATTCCCGTTTTGCGAAAGGGATGGGTGGCATGATTAGCACCAACTGTTCAGGCAACAAGTGATGTCACAAAGCAAATCGCTGGCACTTATCGCATTTTTGAATAAAATGATTACAATGCTGTTTCATCTGAGGCCAGAAGTATCCTGACTGAAACAGCTTGCTAGGAGTGTCTTGCACCCTTCATGGTTACTACAGATGCCTCCATAGGCTTCCTGAAGGGCTTATGAAGCCTCCTCTTGTGTGAGGCAACACAATAGGGGAGTAGAATATCCCTGCTTGTATAATTGTCCACCAATCAGGGTATACCTGGATGCTTTAAGGCGGAATGCTTTGGGACGTGGCTCCTTCTTGGGTAACTCTCCAGTGTTCAAATATTCTATGGTAGGCACCATCCAAAATGTGGACTATTGTATTACGAATGTTTTGAGAATGAGCACCGTTGGCTCGTTCAGCGTTTGGAGGCATATGTCCTCTTCTTGTTCCAAGGGGATCGCTGACGCCTGGCAGGTTAAAGCATCTGCCAAAGGGTTGTCAAATCAAGGACCCAGCTAACCGAAACGGTCTTAAAATTTGACAACTCCTCCTTGACTTTGTCTGCATGTAGAATCACATTTGGATCCCTAGCTTGGTACTCACCATTAACTTGGTTAGTAACCAACTGGGAGTCTGTATATACTTCCAACGATGAGGCCCCCCTTGACTTGGCCACTCGTATACCGGCTACCATGGCCTCATATTCCGCATGTTGTTGGAGGCAGGAAAAATAAGCTTGATAGCATATTATGAGCAGTACCGTCTGGGGCGGTCAGAGCTATATTTGCCCCAGACCCAGCTTCCATAGAAGAGTCATCCACATATAACTTCCAAGGCAGAGTAAGGCAATTAAGCGTCTGAATCTGTGAATTCTGCCACGAAATCCACAAGAACTTGGCCTTTGATTGACTTCCTTGGTTGGTATTGAATGTCGAACTCCATGACCCATTTTATCTACCAGGCAGATCTTGTGGATCTGTGCAACATCAAGCACAAGGGGTAATCAGATAAGACCACTATTGAATGGGCTTGGAAGAATGGGCATAACTTTCTGGTAGCGGTCACCAATGCTAGCCCTAGTTTTTCTATCACCGTATATTTGGCCTCTGCACCTTGATAGGTCTTGTTGATGAAATATACTGGTTGTTGGCCCCCTTCACTGTCACTAAATAGAATGACACAAACAATAGACATAGATGCCAACAGGTACAGGAATAAAAATTCCCCAGCCTTAGGAATCGTCAAGATTGGAGAGCTTTCTTGACCTCCTCGAGAGCCTTTTGGCATTGTGGGGTCCAATTAGTGTCTATATAGCCTTTTCCCTTTTTAATACACTCGAAGAATGGAAGACATTTGCCAGAAGATCGACAAAAGGATCGACCTAAAGAGGTGATCTTGCCGACTAAAAATTGTATTCCTTTTGGAGTATTTGGTAGCGTCAAATCCATGATCACCTAGATTTCATCGGGATTGACCTCTATTTCGCAGTTAGAGACCAAAAACCCTAAAAACTTCTCCGAAGAAACACCAAAAACACCTTTCTCGGGATTCAAGCGGAGTTGGGTGTCCCTTAAGACACGGAATACCTCAACAAGATTCTCGAGATGTTGATGGAAATTCAATCCCTTCACTAATATGTCATCGTTATACACCTTAAATGATTTTTCGATTAAGTGAGCAAAAATAATGTTTACAAGGCATTGGTAAGTTGTTCTAGCATTTTTTAAGCCAAAAAGCATGACTCTATACTGGAATAGACCCCTATCAGTTATGAATGATATATGATGAGCCCATATTTATGGGCTAATTAATTACTTAAATGCCTAGACATTAGATTAATATTGACATATAAATAGTATACAATAAGATGTAAATAGATTAGTCGAATTACTCACTTATTTGCACATTTCATGCATTGCATTCATATCTAAATACATTTACAATTCATTTAGAATAACATGCATTGAAATAATTAGTCTTTAGGTTGCATTACATGCATATATTAGAATTAACATTTTATATGTGGGTTTGCAGATAAATAAGCCATCATTTCTTTTGTTATTTTATTAATCCATTTTTATTTCCTCTCCTTAACAGCTGCAATGACGACGCCCATTACTCGCTGCTTTGATGGCTGTGAAGTAAGGATCTGGTCGAGGCAACCGCGGTTACAAGAGAGAGGAGGAGGCAACCATGCTCGGCTGGCCACCACACTCACTCCACCACTGTGCAGAGCTTCAAGCTCATCCATCTCACCACCGTCGTCCTCGACCGTGGCAGCCCGCTCCACTACCGTGGGCGTGCGTCATGACATGACGCACAGCCAAATCCAAGCAGCTGCGCTACAATGAGCACACACAGGTGTCCACTACACTGTGATCCACTATCCATTGCACCAACTCCATCTCCTTCTTCATCTGCTTCACACACGCCCTGCATCCATTCTCGCCATGCCATCCCCTCCGATTAAGTCATCCGGGAAGGTTCCTGGACGTCAGAAGACCCAACAGCACCACCACCATCTTCAGTTCTTCCTCTTCTTCTTCAACCTCCACGCACCACCATTTTCATCTCTATGCCACCAAACCACAGAAGCCGCCATGTCCACCTTCAGCTGCTACATCCACGCCACCCTCACCACAGTCACGTGCGCACACGCACCAGCATCTCACCACGCGCGACCAATGGCCCTTTACCACGCACCCCTGTGCGCATTGACCGCCCTCCTCGCCACCCTCGACGCACCACTCTCCCCGCACCTTCCCACACTCCACACCTAGCAAACAGCAGCACGCCACCCACGTGCAGCAGTCGCACGTCGCCTCGCTAAGCGTGCATCTCCTCGAGTGCCCACGGGTGTACCACCTCGCACTCTTACAGCAACTAACAGAGGAGACAACACTACTACCATCACCAAGCCCTCCTACTGTTCATCTTCTTCTTCATGAAGAACCCATCACCACTGCATCCGGCCACCTTCATCTAGCCATCATCGGCTAACACCTCCACCGCCAATGCCACCAACGAGATCGCCGGAGTGTACTACATCTACCCCTGCTACTCACACCATCAACCAACAACCCCTTCACTGCCGTCGGCCACCTTCTATCCGGTCCGCCGTCTCCGGCTACCTCGAGACGCACCACTACCGTCTACGTGAAGCCCTCAGTTTAGAGATCCTCCTCCGAGCACCTCACCACCAATCATCGCCTCCTTCGCACGCAACAACGCCACGAAGAAATGCTCTGTTTCGCATCCAATTAATATTTACATTTTGTGCCATGCCACTTTTTTATTTATATTTTATTATTGTGAACATTGCATTCAACTCCCTCTTGTTTGTCATAAATGCGATTTTAGCTTACACTTTCACTTAAACACATATCTAACGCGATTTTTGAAATAATTTTTTGGGGGAAATAAATAGTAAATATTAGATTTCAATAGTAACGAGTTTTAATAGGCCATTGTCTCCCTATGGGCACGACCCACTCTTTTGAGTGGTTAAATTTAAATGTTTTGATTAGCGATTTTCCACCACTTGCATACTACAATGCGACATTTTATGTGCAAAACTAAATTGAAAGCGAAAAGTCTCTTTCAATATATGAGGTCTATCTACTAGAGCTAAACTTATCCGGTGGTATCTACTGTAGGCATCCAAGAAATACATGTGAGACTGGCCACTACATGAATCCACAAGCGCATCAACCCTAGGCAGGGGGAATCCAACCTTGGGGCAGACTTCATTCAGGCTCGTGAAGTCTACACACATCTGCCAATTACCATTTGCCTTTTTGACCATGACTACATCAGATTGCCATGCTGGGTATAGGGATTTTTAAATGAATCCAACTTCCAGAAGATTTTTTACTTTTACATCAACTGCTTGCCATTGCCTCGGTGATTTATGCTGGCGGGCTTGTTACATCTCTCAGAGTCCATCTGAATATTGAGATGGTGCTGAATTAGAGATGGTTTAACCCCCAGCAGATCATTGGCGGACCAATCAAATATATCAACATTGGCCCTTAATAAGGGTAGCAATTCTTGGACATCAGAGTGATCAAGGTTCTCTCCAACTCGAATGAGCTTGTCCTTGACATCCGAATACAACTGTATAGCCATGGTTGAAGAGCTCGGTTGAAGTTCCTACACCGTTGGGGGTTTCATTAGATTCACTTCTTGCTCTTTCTTCCCCATTTCTGTGGCTTCGAGGGCCTTGGCTCCATGGATCACTCCAACTCGATCCACAAGAGTTCACCACTAGCAGATTGATCCCCATGCACTATTCTTGCTCCTCCAGGAGTTTGAAAGATCATAAATTGGAAATATGAAGAGGGGATCACCCAGAAGGCATGAGTTGTTGGGCGGTCAATGATGCCGTCAAATGATGGCACCAAGCCAGCCACGATGAATGTGGTCATTCGATTCAGATGCTTGTCCCCATCTCAAATGGACACGGGCAAGTTGATTTCTCCCTTGGGCATCACCTTGTGGTTCCCAAACCCCACCATTGGATGGGCTAAGGGGGAAAGGTGTTCTTCTTCAAACCCTAGCCTCAGCAGAGTCTTCAAGAATAAGACATCTACTGCACGGCCTTGCTTAACAAGAAGCCTGGGCTGGAGCTGTCCCACCAGCAAGAGAGTCACCAGAAGCAAATCCGTGTGTCCTAACAGGTATGGTAGTATGGAGAGGAGGTTCGAGGGTGGCTGCCTAACAGCACCCCTTTCACCCCATTGAAGGGTAGGGAAAACATTATGAGTTGTTCCTTCAGTAGGAGTAGTTTGTGGACTCGGAGCAGTGGCATTGACCCCGAAAATAACCTCGACTTCCCCAACCGTTGGTTCAAGCAGTGGGAGAAGGGTGTTTTGGGGTAACGGTGCCATCGCCGCTAGGACCTGCCGATGATACTCCAAAGGGGTAAGCTATGGAGATATCCTCTACTCCACCTTATAAGCTACGAATTCGTCCATCTTATGGTCAACTAAAAGGACCATATTTACCCCCTGAAGATGTTGAAGCTTCTCCTTGTCATATTCTTCTAGGCCCTCCTTGGGTCTTTTGCCCCTGTCTTGACTTTCATTTCATTTAACGAAATGTGTCAAGTTACCGTGCCAAATCTGAGACTCGATTTGGTTACATAGATCCCTGTAGTCCTTTGTAGCGTGTCCTCGGGCTCGATGATATTTGCAGTAAGGCCCTGAATTCGCCTCTTTCTTGAGAGGCTTTAGCGGGGGTAGGAGGTCTTTATCGGTGACCACACCTCCACCAATACAACAGCCTGGTTCATGGCCAGGGGGGTGTATTCCTTAAAAAAGTCTTGCCTAGGTTGGCGAGGCCCATTGTTCCGACCTTTGTTGGACCTTTCACTTCTTTACTCCTGGAAGTTTGTTTTCTGTTTATCAAAGCGACTGCCTTCGCGAATGGATATAGAGACAACCTCTCCTAAGGTTTTTCTTCTCATTAGGGGAACAGAGATCTTCCCCATATCCATCCGCCAACCAGCTACAGGAGAGGAACGAATCGTCTTGTTCCGCAAACCTCGTAGCTTCGTCCCATAGTTCTGCCATGTCACTTGGCAGAAATTCATTAATTTCATACCAGAACCTCTAGGTCAAGTGACCTAACTTGAAGTACTGGATGGCAATGGCATCATGTGGCCTTTTACATTTGAAGTACTGAGTCTTAAATCAATCAAGATAGGACCGGAAAGACTCAGCTTTTCACTGCAGAATCTCTAACAATCTCTCTGAGTTATCTCTAACCTGTTGTTGTCCCCCAAAATATTGGTAGAATTTGTCCGCCAATTCTTGGAAGCAAGTAATTTGTCCTATTGGCAGCTCATTGAACCGTTTGTAAGCAATGCCAGAGAGATATGACGAGAACACTCGACAAAGAATCCCGTTAAGGCAGCCATGGACAAGCATCATTTGGCGGTAGCTCCCCACAAAGCTATTGGGGTCCCTCATTCCATCATATTGTGCCATGACAAGTTGCTTAAATTTTTCTGGAAAAGGTGTCGTCATTACCTCTTCCATGAAGGGGTTTGTAGTGACATAAGCCCGTGGGCGTATACCCCTCATCACCCAGGTGACTTAATGGACGATCTCGGGCAAGGAGCCTCCACCGCTGGTCACCATGGGATGGACCTCGGATTGCTCCCTTGACTCTCGCGAAGGCAGAGGGAGAGCTTGAGGTGGGCCAGGAGAGACCTCCCCTTTCTAGCTACTAAGCTCGCATTTTAATTTCTCGAGCTGTTTGCGCAGGTGGGCATTTTCCTCCTCTACCACGTGATGCCATTTCAATTG
Organism: Thalassia testudinum; assembly: GCA_037157565.1. Classification (NCBI taxonomy): domain Eukaryota; kingdom Viridiplantae; phylum Streptophyta; class Magnoliopsida; order Alismatales; family Hydrocharitaceae; genus Thalassia; species Thalassia testudinum. The sequence goes on from JAZHRO010000024.1 coordinate 84,210,168, forward strand.
GTAATTGGTGGGACTAGAGCTCTGGGGCTCCTCCAGCTAAGCGTTATGACTTTCCTTGAGCATTTTTATTTCCAAAAGTTGGTCCACAACTAATTGTTGTTTGGCCTTTAAGGCCACCAATTTTGCCTCGTATTCCTCATCCTCCTCCCGAATGTCAAGGAAGGGATCCCCCTGAGGATTCTCAGGCTGAGAAGGCTCAGGTTGCCGATTGGGTTGGGTGTCCTCCTTGCTAGGCAAGGCATTTTGGTGGCGTCTCTTAGACATAGAAACGCTGGACTCAGTCGGGGTAGTTTTCTTGAGGTTAGTGTAGGAGGAATGACATGTTGTGGGAGCCATTAGTTAAATTCAGAGGTAGGAAACAATATCAAGCAATAGCATTTCCCACAGACAGCACCGATTGATCGAGGTCCTAAGTTACTAGGAGACTCAACTCAAAGAACTGATAGAGCAATCACACAAAAACTTCATGACCCAGTTCTACCCAAAGGGGTGTACGTCTGAGGGAGAGAGATGCTCCCAATATTTCACTATGTTTTTCGCAGATGATACAATCACTCTAGCTTTTTTCTCCCAATTGTGTAAAAAAGCAAATCTCTCCCATGTTGGTATTTATAATGCAAAACCACCTCTCGTAACAGACCTCGCAGTCTTCGCTACTTCTCCCACTACATAGCTATTAATAGCATTTAATTTGTTAATTAGCGCAAACTGTTAGTGTCACACTAACGTAACCGTCATCTCTTCATATAGAATCAATTGTGTCGAATCAGCCCGGATCTGCCAGGATGCTGAGATCCCAGGATCGGGTTGGATCCGGCGAACCCATGATCCAACTGGGTCTACCATGATCCACCTGGATGCTGGGTAAATGGGTAGCCGGGTCCATTGAAACATTGGGCAACCAGACCCCTTGAGTATTATGCGAAGTTTTAATGAGAGCGCTTTTTACCCCTTATCACCATGTGATAGAGAACTTTCCACCTAGTTCTGTTGGGTTCGAACCTCAGCCTGACTTAGAACTAGATCACCTTCAACAAACTTTTTTTGTAATGGGGGGTAGAAGCAGACGCTTATTATAGGCAACGATGACCCCTTCTTTGTAATGGGAGGTAGAAGCAGACGCTTCCTCCCTTATTTCATTGACGAGATCAAGTGTAAGACAGACTTAATCGTCATTGGTCCGTGGATCATTCCACTATGACCGATGTGTTAGGAGGATTGTCTTGACAGGCCTTCCATTCCATAGACTAGGCTGAATGGAGTGTAACCAGTAGAGGTTTTCTAGCTTGTGCAATAACCCCATAATATATCTAGCAACTCCTTAGCCCATTACCCTTTACAAGAATCTAGTTGGCATTTTAAGGCGAGGATAATCGTTCGGTTGGTCACTTCCACCTGTCTGTTTGCCTAAGGATGGGCAACAGAAATGAAATGTAGGTGGATCTCCCAACTAGCGTAAAACTCTTCAAATTTTTAAGAGGCAAACTGGGTGCCATTTGCCCGGGGAATCCCATAAAGGTCACTAATATTCTTTCTAACAAAGCTAATCACCCTATCAGCTATCGTGCTTGCCATAGCCTCAACTTCAACCCATTTAGGGAAATAATCAACAGCAACTAACATAAAGCACTTTTGGGCTAGAGCTTGTGAGAAAGGGCCCACAAAATCCATTTCCTATTGGGCAAAGGGGATTGGAGAGAAAATGGGTACCATCTCTCCTAGAGGAAGGCAAGAGATAGTTGAAAACTTCTCGCACTTCTGAACAAAAGACTTGCAATGTTGTTTCATTTGAGGCCATATAGCCCAAATAAAGTAAGTGGACAACAAGGGCTCTATACCCCTCATGATTGCCGCAAATGCCACTGTGAGCCTCTTGGAGGGCTTGTGAAGCTTCTTCCGGAGTTAGGCAATGCAACAATGGAGTTGAATAACCCCGCTTATATAACCGCCTATCAAGCAAGATGTAACGTGAAGCCTTTAGCCTGAAAGCCTTAGGCTACTTCTCACCTGAGGGGGTGTCACCAGTGCTCAAGAACAGCATTATGGGTGTCATCCATGCATAAGTTAGTCGGTTGCAAGACTAACATTTGAGGGGAAGATACTGCAGGTGCATTTAGTGTCTGAAGGAGTATGCCATCCTCTTCGCCTAAAGGAATTGCAAACACTAGCCTGTCCAACACATCTGCTAGGGGGTTGTTGGAACACGGTATTCGCCTAACTATAGTAGACTTGAAGTCCATTAACTCCTCTCAAGCCTTGTCAGCATATAGGCTCATATTGCCATCCTTTACTCAGAACTCGCCATTGATTTGGTTTGCCACCAGTTGAGAATCTGTGAAAATCTCCAAGGCTGGGGCTCCCAACGATTTAGCTACTCGAGCGCTTGCCAAAAGTTCCTCGTACTCAACTATATTATTGGAGGCAGGAAAGGCTAATTTGACGGCGTACTTATGAGTACTACCGTCTGGTGCAATCAAAGCTATCTCGGCCCCAGCCTCAACAGACATTGATGAGCTGTCTACATATAGCCACCAAGGGAGGCCAGGTGAAGAATCCAGCTCGGTAAACTCAGCGATGAAATCTGCCAAGAATTGCCCTTTAATGGATTGATGAGGTTGATATTTAATATCAAACTATGCCAATTCCAAAGCCCATTTAATTTGTTGGACTTACTCCATTCATCTGTGCAACATTCTACGCAAGCGGTAATCGAATATGATATGAATTGTATAGGCTTGAAAATAAGGGCGTAACTTTCTGGCAGTAACCAAAGCCAAACCGAGTTTTTCAATTACAGAATACTTGACTTTTGCTCCTTGATAAGTCTTACTGATGAAATAGACATGCCATTAAATCCTGCCAAGATCACATACAAGGATGGCACTGACGATTGAGGTGGATGTTGCCAAGTAAAGGAGCAATGGTTCACCCATTACAAGGGTGGTCAAAACGGGCAGTTGTTGTAAAGCTACCTTGACTGCCTCAAGGGTTTTTGGCATTGAGGAGTCTAATGAGCCAAATTATAGCCTTTGCCCATTTTAATACATTCAAAGAATGAGAGGCACTTGTCAGAAGATCGAGACAAGAAGCGGCCTAAAGCCACTATCTTGCCAACTAATGATTGAACTCCTTTAAGTGTAGTCAAAGGCGTCAATGCCAAGATCACCTGGATCTTATCGGGGTTGGCTTCAATTCCTTTATTAGAGACTCGGAAGGCTAAAAATTTGCCCGAAGATATGTCAAAAGTGCATTTGATGGGATTAAGGTGTAGCTAGGTCTCCTTTAAAACCTGAAACACCTCAGCTAATTTCAACAGATGCTCAGAAAAAACTCAAGCCCTTTTCAAGCATGTCATCAATATACACTTCAAATGATTTTTTGCTAAAATGAGAAAAACCTATATTTATAAGACGTTGATACATCGCCCAACATTTTTCAAGCCAAAAGGCATAACTCTATACTGAAAGATACCTTGATCCGTTATGAATGAGATATGAAGTCTATCTACTGACACTAGGCTTATTTGGTAATAGCCAATGTAAGCATCTAGAAAAGACATGTGAAACTGTCCACTACACGAATCAACGAGGGTGTCAATCTTATGTATAAGAAATTCATTTCTGGGGCAGGCTTCATTCAGATTATTGAAATCCGCACACATCTGCCACTTGTTGTTCGCATTCTTGACCATGATTATGTTGGATAGCTAAGTGGGATAAAGTGACATTCCGATGAAACTCGCCTCCAGCAGCTTGTCAACTTTCATAGCTACAGCCTGCCACTGTTCCTTGGATTTGTGCCTGCACACATGCTTTATTGGATGAATGACTGACTAAATATTCAATCAGTGCTCAATTATTGAAGGATCTACTCCCGGTAGATCGTTGGCGGACCAAGCAAATATATCTGTGTTGGCTCGCAACAGGAGTAGTAAATCATGAACCTCCAAGGGGTGAGATCTGCCCCAACCTAGACGAGCTTGTGAGCTACCTCAGGGAACAATTAGATCACCATCGTAGATGACTCGAGGGTCACCCCCACTTCCTCTGGTAAGGCAACAAGGTATTCCTTGCCGACCATCTGAACTTGGTTCCACTTCTTCCCCCATTTTTGTGCCTTGGAAAGCCTCCTTTCCATCAAGCATTCAAGCTCAATGTGCAATAGCTCGCATCCGGCAGACTAGTCCCCATGCACGATTCTGACTCCTTGTGGGTCTGGAAAAGTATGAATTGAAAATAAGATGATGGGATTACCCAGAAGCGGTAAGATGTTGGGCGGCCTATGATGTCGTCAAATGTGGCCGCCAGACTAGCCACAGTGAATGCAACTATCCTGTTAAGGTGCTGGTCATCGTTACAGCTTGACACCAGTAGCTCAATCTCTCCTTTGGGCATCACTTTATGGTTACTAAATTCGACCACTAGATATGCCGAAGGGGAGAGTTCCTCTTCCTTAAAACCCAACTGAATAAGGGTTTTATGGAAGAGAACATCCACCACACTGCCTTCATCAACAAGGAGTTACGATTGGATCTGCCCTACTAGCAACAAGGTTATTACAAGTGGATTTGTATGGTCGCCTGGATTCAGAAGAGAGGCAAACAAGGTGGAAGCCCCTTGGTGAACGGTGCCACTGTCAGCCGAGACGACCCACTGAAGGGTGGGGTACACCTCCCGTGAAGACCCACCTTCGGGGCATGCTTGTTGAGTATGGGAAGTGGTGTTAATGCCAAAGATAAGATCCACCTGATCCCCGACTAAAGGACTTGCCTGGGGAAATTCCTAGTGGAACATAGTTGCATTCACCGCTTGGACAGCTTGCTGCCTGGCCACCAACAAAGAAAGGGCCCAGCAGTAGTAATCATGGGGCAAAAGCTCAGATGTCAACCCTTGTTTCGCCAAAGCTGCCGTGGGATCTGTTCAAGACCCTCTTCTAAGAAGTACCATGTGTATGCCATGGAGTTCCTGAAGGTTTTCTTAATGGTACTTGTTTAGGCCCACTATGGGCTGCTTGCCTTTATCCTGGCACTCATTTTGTTTGACAAACTACGCTAGATTTTCATGCCAAATCTAGAATTCAATCTGATCTTGCAAATCCCGACAGTCCTCAGTGGCATGTCCCCAAGCCTCGTGGTATTTACAATAAGGCTCAGAGTCTACTTTCTTCTTCATTGGACATGGAAGTAGAAGGAGCTCCTTATTAGCCGACCAAGCCTCAACTACGATATCAACCTGGTTCACAGCCAAGGGGGTATACTCTTCATAAAAATCCCACTTTGGCTGTCGGGCACCGTTGTTGCGACCTTGATTCTATCAGTCACCCATCTAGTCTTGAAAATTTCCCTTCCACTTATTGAAGCAGTTAGCACTGTGAATTGTGATGGCGGGTGTTTCAACAATCGCCTTCTTATCATCCGGGGAATGATGCTGGTCTTCCACATAGCTATCTGCTAAACAGCCACGAAAACGAAAAGAATCATCCTCTTTCGCAAATCTTGTGACCTTGTCCCATAAGTCTACCATATCCTTAGGCAAAAAATCATTAATATCATACCAGAACCTTTGAGTCAAAAGACCTAACTTGAAGTACTGGATGACGATATCATCGTGAGGCCTCTTACACTTGAAGTACGGGGCCTTAAACTTGTTAAGGTAGGAGCGAAAGGATTCATTTCCTCATTGTCGGACCTCCAACAGTCTCTCTAGGTTGTCTCTAACCCGTTGTTGGCTGGAAAAATATTGGCAAAACTTGTCAGCTAGCACTTGAAAGCAGTCGATCTATCCAGCCGACAGCTCATTAAACCATTCGTAAGCCATGTTGAAAAGGTAAGACGAGAATACCTGGAAGAGTACATCATCTAGGCACCTGTGGATTAGCATCATTTGGCGATAACTTCCGATAAAGCTTTTAGACTTGAAATTGTCATCATATTGAGCTAGCATGGGATGCTTGAACTTCTCAGGGAGAGTAGTCATCACCTCCTTTGTGAAAGGGTATGTAGTAACGTATGCATGGCGATGTATGCCCCTCATCGCTCGAGTCACTTGGAGGACGATTTTGGAAATGTGATGAGCGAGCTTTAAACGCGTAAAAGATTTAGTTAGAAATCCGTCGTTGTAGTTGCATAAAAATCCATCAATCAGATAGTTTTTTCGAAACTCAAAGTGAGTCCCAGGTCGAATACAAGGAGGCTACGTCGATCAAAACCCATAATTATATCTTTTCGTATTTTTTTTTATAAAGGAAACATTCACAATAGTAGCTAAACTACTTAAAATATAAACAAGGGAGAGAGAGAGAGAAATAACTTTATAACTATGATAATGACAATTACAACTAATGACTACAACTAGAAAGCTAAAAATCTATACTAGAAAGTGATAAAAAGAAGATAGGGGATGAGAAATTATCCTTCTCGACGGCTGCTTAGAGGATGAGTCAGACGGACGACACTTGGGAGAAGGAGAGCAAAGATGGAGGACGGAGGACGAATCTGGAAGAATCGGGGATGAGGTAGGATTTCAACGTCGCGGGATTTGCTTCCGGAATGGGGGCGAGAGGACAGCTGGCGAGAGCTCTACGAAGGGGGACAAGAAGTGGAAATTTTTTATCTTTAACTCTAGCGAAGCTTCCCATAGCTTGGGAGCACAAGAGCGAGCTTAAGAACTTTGTTCTTAGCTCTTAGGAGAGGTGAGAAGAGAAGGAAGGGATGAAGAAATATGTGGGGCGTAGGGTCCTTTTTATAGTTGAGGTACAAGAGCACAAAGGTCCTTTAAAATCTTTAAAATTAAATGCAGGGCCTTTAGTGACACACGCACGTCGCTCTACATAAACGTCGGTTAAGGTGCACGCTTGATCTCTACCGCTCGCAGCCGATCGAACGCATCTCATGCGGCCACATCAGCGGCTTCTCCTCTTCAGTCATTCACACCTCATCATGCCGTACGCAATGATCTGACGGTCGAGATTGTGTGAGCACACTTCATCTTCTGCCGTTGCGCGTACCCGCGTATGATGGCGTGTACGATCACGCGTCATCGCGGGCATGCGCGCAACCATTCATCCAGCGCACGAGTGGGAGCCACATAGCGGCATCCGCAGCTACTCGTCGTGCATCAAATAGGCCAATTTTAGCACCCGTGCCTCTTTGTGGATCAAATCCACTCCTCACAGTTCGAACGAGTGCCGTGCACTGCGCATAGGGTGCTCAACCGTTGCACTGAGGGACTTTCTTTGTCAGGTTCTTGTTTTAAGGCCGCAACGCTCTCAACCGTTGGATCTCGATCCAACGATCAAGATTATGCAACCTTTACTATGGAGGAAGAGTGCCGGTGGCTTTAGGCGGCTTGGATGGCACCACATGGCGCCATCTGGGTTGTCATCTTCAAATGCTTGTAAGTGCTGCCACAAACATCAGATTGGATCTATTTTTACAACGTTGGACTACAATAGTCGATTCGAATCCATCCGTGTGGTTGGATTTGTCATCTAAAGTCTGGATTTTCACCACCTTGCCCCTTAGCCTCTAATTTTCCTTAAATTGCATTTGATGCTACAGAGTTTCGATCGGGGTTATCTCGGAGGTGTTAGACTCCGATCGTCACCCTAATTAGATTCGTACGGTTGGATCTTCAATCTGAGGCCCAGATAAATATCGCTCTGTTCCCTTACTACAATAAGAGGCGAATTACTATACAATTTGTACACATTGACCTAAATGCATGATGATGCATCTTATATAATATTTATAATGCATGATGCTTATATGACACTAGGAACATGCATAAATATACATTTTAGGCCAATTAGATGTGTGCACATCACACCTTGATGCCTATCTTTTGCTAGTCCCTAGCAAAACTACAAGCTACGTATCAAAGAATTAGAATCAAATTACTTGGGCAATAGTTATTTCTCAATACTAAGAAATTTCTACTAAAGACCTAAATTATAGAGACTCAACAGCGCCCGGGTGTCTACCAAAATGCAAACCACCCAAGCACTCCCGTTATTCAAAGGCAACTATATATTTTTTTTCTTTTTATTCTTTTCTATTTTTTTTTCTTGACCTTTTGAGTTTAGAGTTTCGGGGTAGCTTTCTATAGCTACCCAACTCACCCAAGACTCGAAAAGAACTCTAAGTTGTAAGCATCTTTTTGTGTGAATGTGATAGACTCATCAATCGGCAATCAAGACAAACTTCAGGTTTCTACGCCCCTAGGTGACCTTAAAAAGAAATTCTGCCTAAAAGTGCATCTATCCGACTGGTAGTTTTCTCCCTACTTTTTATTTTTATGGGGTCAACATAAGGGCGAACCCAAGGTATATCTCCCCATCTTATTCTACTTCCTCTTTTCTTCCTAAGTTTTTAGTGTTAGAACCTTGTTCCACATCTTATTTTGATGTTAACAAAATTATTATGGATTAGTGTTTGCAATTTAGTTCTTTTCATATTTAGATGAAGATCAAGGCAAATAGGAAGTGATGGAGGCATGATGATGAGAAAGAGAAGATGATGACAAGGAGGAGGCAAGATGACAAGGATAAGTCGAGGAGAAGAAGATCATCTTCAACCTTGAGATTTTTAGTTTAGCTTTTTTAGAATGTATGCCTCTTAACTTAGAATATAACCTAAATCGTAAAAATAACTAGAGATAAATTAGGATTAATACTGCGTTCATTTTCAAAGAACGTAATTGATTAAATCACTTAAAAAAGGTACTTGTTAACCCACAAGTACCGGTACTAAAGTTTAGTACCGATACATGTGAGTTACAGGTTTGAGTTTTCTCAAAGAAACAAGCCTCTACCCCGCGAGTATCGGTACTCATGATTACTACCGGTACTGAAGGCAACGAGTACCGGTACTCATGGTGAGTACGGGTATAAGTGGGTTATAGATTTGTGTTAAGAGGTTGAAACCCAAATCTGGAAGCAATAAGTACCGGTAGCCATACTTTAGTACCGGTACCAGATAGCCGTTGGCTCAAAACTGAACAGTTAGAAAATTAATTTTGGCTATATGAACGTTGGGATTTAAACCCCAACATCTAGTAGACAACCCACTAAAGTCCTAACTCTATAAATAAACCCCTGAACCCTTAGTTTGCACACAAGAAAAGAGAAGAAAAATTCCTAGAGCTATATTTCAAATTTCCACCATATTTTCAAGAGAGAAAGAAGAAGCTTGTCATTCACTCTCTCTACATTTTTGTAAGCTCAATGACATGTTTTTCTCATGCATCTACGAAGCGATTCACGTCCATCCTAGGCTCTCAAATTGGTATTTATTTCAATTATTGTTGGGAGGCATAGGAATTCTTGTTGTAAGATTTCTCTTTCTTACACCAGTTCTTATTTGTATTTGAGCATTTGCTCATTGGGTTGTAACAAACCCATTTTTGTACTTGGGTTGAGGTAACCCGTTAATTACCTCGATTTAGTAAATTGATTCTCTCAGGGTCGAGGGAATCAGGTTAAAAACCCTAAGCTGGGAGGCTTAGGTAGTGGAGTACCCAAAGGAGGGGAACCACTATACATATTGTGCCAATTTTCTGTGGTTTGATTATTTGTGCAAATCTTTTTTATATTACTAATATTTTGTTTAAGTATTTGTGCTTGTAGCCATATTCCATATTTTAGATCCTATCATTTAGGAATTATTTGTGTATTTTTGTGAGCTGGGTTTTGGACAACCGACCAATGGGCTGTTACTCACGACAACTTGCCAGTCATACTAGTGCGGTGAAGTCTTGCTTTTTTCTCTTTTCTATTTCTCTTTTTTTTCTTTCTTTTTTCTAAATAGGTGGCTTCCTTGATCTAAGATTTACCTAAAGGCATCAGAAAGAGAATGGTCATGTGGCTGAGCTCTGGACAACCGGCCAATGGGCTGTTACCCACAACAACTTGCTAGCCATACCACCCTAGAAGGTTCATTATCTACCCAATTTCTGTTATAACCGCCAAAAAATGAGTTAATGCAAGTAGTGTGTAGATGCTTAGACTATAAGTCCCCTCAAATCAGAGGGCGAGTTGATAAGTTGTGTACTTATCACCCCAACTTATTTAACCAGTTAGAAATAAATTTTCAAATGGCGAGGACTCGAGAATCAAGTCCACATTTTAGTGGATACCCAGGCTGATTAAACCTGAAGACCTGAAGGGTCAAAGTGTTCAAGTTCTATTATATTATTTCCTAAGGTTGAAAAACTCTAATGCCCAAGTTCTCTTTTCTTAATTCAATATTTTTTAAATAAAAAGGAAAATAAAGGAAATTTACAAGAAATCCATAGAACTGACAATATGATTCAGAAATGGATCCACCCACCCATGCATAGCTTATGTAATGTCCTCATTGAAAATAAAACGAATGAAAAAAGGGCAGAATGAACAAAATATCACCTGTATTCTGTGATACTCTGGTCAACTCTGAGTCAAACTATACAAATGCTGAGTTTAGTGCCATAAACTAAGCGGGGCCCAACCAAAGAAGTTAGATCAAGGTTAAAGCAAACTTGTCTGAGGCAGGTTTTGGGATAATGTGATCAACATAAGGTTTTAGACGTTGTCTATTAACCTTAAAATAGTCACCCGTCTTTGGGTCAGAAATTTCAACGGCCCCGTTTGGGACTATCTGATCAATGATGAAAGGGTTGTTCCACTTCAACCTAAGCTTGCAGGAAAGAGCTTAAGTCGAGAATCAAAGAGCTAGACCTTTTGGTTCGGTTCAAAGCTCTTACAAGATACGACTGGTCATGAAGAGCTTTGGTCCTCGCCTTATAGATCTCGTCATTCTCATAAGCATCACTTTTAAGCTCCACCAACTCAGATAGTTGGAGTTTCCTAGTCTTTCCAACTAAACTAAGGTCAAAATTATAGTTTTTAATTGCCTAAAATGCCCGATGTTCAATCTCTACGGGTAAATGGCACGCCTTACCATACACCAGACGAAAGGGTGACATGCCGATAGGTGTCCTGTACGTCGTATGGTAGGTCTAAAGAGTCTCGTCAAGCTTTTGAGTCCAGTCTTTCCTATCATGCCTAACCATTTTTTACAAGATGTTCTTGATCTCCCAATTGGACATCTTGGCTTGTCCATTCGTCTTGGGGTGGTAAGGTGTGGAAATCCTATGATTCACCCCACATTTTGCCAGTAAATTGCGAAACTGGGCATTGGTGAAATGGGTACCACCATTGCTGATAACAGCCCTCGGGATCCTGAACCGACTGAAGATATTCATCTTAACAAAATCGATGACCACCTTGTAGTCATTGGTTTGGGTGGGAATAGCCTCAGTCCACTTGAACACGTAGTCAACAACTACGAGAATGTATTGGTGTCCAAATGAAGGGAGGAAGGGTCCCATGAAATGGATGCCCCAAACGTCAAAGATTTCGACGGGAAGAATCAAGTTTAGAGGCATTATGTCTCTCTTAGCTATGCTCTCGAGTGTCTGGCATCGGGAACATGACCTCGAGAACTCCTTGGCATCCTTGAATAAAGACGACCAACAAAATCTAGATTCCAAAATCTTCGTAGCCATCATTTTCTCGAAGAAATGTCCACCACAAGCAAATGCATGGCAAAACTCAAGTATGCCTTGGAACTCATTCTCCAGAGTACATCGGCGAATAATTTGATTAGAGCCAATGCATTTTAGTTTGGGGTCATCCCAAAAGTAATATTTGGCCTCGAATATAAGACTCTCCAATTGTTGCTTAGTCCAATCCTAGGGAATTTAACCAACGACCAAATAATTTATCATGTTAGCAAACCAAGGAGTTTGGACACCCGAAACTATCAGAATAGTTTCATCTAGAAAAGTATCAGTAATCGAAATATCCAGATGATGAGAATCAATTAGGATTCTCAAAAGATGATCCGCCACTACATTTTGTGCCTTGGATTTGTCTTTAATTTCAAGATTGAATTCTTGAAGTAAAAGAATCCATCGAATGAGCTGGGGTTTGGCATCCTTTTTGGCCAAGAGAAGTCTTAGGGCCGAGTGGTCAATATATATGATGACATGAGATCCTAAAAGATAAGCCCTGAATTTTTCCAGCACAAATACTACAGCTAGCAATTCTTTTTCTGCAACAGTATAATTCCTCTAGGTCTCGTCCAAGGTTTTGCTAGTGTAGTAAATGACAGAATGATTTTTGTCAATCTTGACCCAAAATAGCCCCAACTGCGTAATCAAAAGTGTCGATCATGATCTCAAATGGGGCTGTCCAGACCGGTGGTTGCAACGCCGAACCATAAGTGACTATCGTTTTAAGTAAATCAAATGCCTTGTGGCATGATTCATCAAAATCAAATGGCATGTTTTTGGCCAGAAGGCTGCTCAAAGGTCAAGCAACCTTAGAAAAGTCCTTGATGAACCTCCTGTAAAATCCCACATAACCAGAGAATGATCGGATTTGTTTAACAGATGCGGGTGGAGGAAGTTTGGAGACAGCATCCACCTTAGCCTTATCAACTTCAATTCCCCGATCAAAGACTACATGACCCAAGACGATGTCTTCCTATGTCATGAAGTGACTCTTCTCCCAACTAAGGACCATCCGTGTTTTAATGCATCTCTTAAGGATCAATTCCAGGTTAGCCAGGCAAGATTCAAATGAATCTCCAAAAATGGAGAAATCGTCCATGAATACTTCCATACAATCTCTCACCATGTCTGAGAAGATGGCTAGCATGCACCTTTGAAAAGTCGCAGGTGCATTGCAAAGCCCAAATGACATTCTACTGAATGCAAAGGTTCTGTAGGAATAGGTGAAAGTTGTCTTTTCCTAGTCGTCGAGATGGATAGGAACTTGGTTATATCCCAAATAACCGTCAAGGAAACAAAAATACTTTTGCCCTATTAACATTTCAAGAATTTGGTTAATGAAGGCCAAAGCGAAATGATCCATTTTCATGGCTATGTTAAGCTTCCTATAATCGATACAGACTCTCCAAGAGGAAGCTGAATGGGTCGTGATAGGTTCACCTTTCTCGTTAGTCACAACGGTAATTGATAACACTGCATCTTGGGGTGATAAATCTGTCAATTGGGGTTTATCTTAAAAGCAAAATGCACAAATAACACATCATAAATAGGAATAGGAGCATCACATGCATTGCACATCAAGATTGTTTATAATGCATTATTAACGGCCATGTGTAGAAGGACATGTCAAAACAGGTCTCAGATGAGCAATTAGACCGCACGGATGGATTCAGAGCGACCAACGAAGTCCAACAGACTCGAAATTGGCGAAATCCGACATCCGGAGCTCCTGCAATGGGCCCAAGAATTTCTGACCGTTGATCTGATGATCAACGGCCCACGGCGCACCACGCGGCGCCCGCTCATCGCATCTCTACCGCCTCCCGCTTCCGACTTCACCCGGAGGATGAATCTCAGCCGTTGATCTTCGATCGAGCGGCTGAGAGCCGCCCGCATGCCCGCCCTTGCCGCGATAATCCGCTGTGACAACGCAGCGGTCGAACGCCTCACGCCCGCGCAGCCAGAGCGGGATAAATAGCGCTACGCGGAAATTTAAAGGCAAAGGCGCGCACCAGGGAAATTGAGCCGCCCGATCAGCAGCAGACGGCACAGATGGAGCGACGCAACGTGATCTCGTACGTCCAAAGCCGACGCCCACGATGACGCGGGGGACGTGGGCACAATCCAAGTGCGCACCCCACGAGCGACATCAACCATCCAATCTGTGATCGGATGGCTCTCAAACCGCGCACACGAATTGAGCGCGGAGAAGAACACGTGCGCGCAAGCAACCAATGGGAATGGGGCTACACCGATGGATTTAGTCTGGGTTTAGCGACGTCTTGGATGTCGCTAAAGCCCATACTTGAATTAGAAAACCCTTTTACCTATATAAACTCCATCCAACCACCCATTCAAGGCATTCATTTCACTTGCAAGTGCTCTACCCCACTCTTAGCTACCATTAGCCCTCTTTGTAATCACCGAAGCCGATGAGCCGCCGACGAAGCCCCTCTCCACCACTGTGGCTGCCTCGCCGTCTTCTCTCTCTCTCTTTCCCTTTTTATCTTAAGCTTTACTTTACTTGTGTTTAAGCATTTATCTAGTATTGTAATTGTAAAACCAAAGTTGCATGTTAATTGAAGTTGTTTCCGATCTAGCTACTTGCCCTCTTTTATGTTTAAGCTGCATGTTGTGAATGAGAAAAAACTTCTAACCCTATTCTCTCTCTCTCTTTCTCCCTCTCTCATTCGCTTTTCACCCACATCTTTTCGCAAGCAAAAATCCGTGAATTCCGTGACATTAAGTGATAAGAAAAATCCGATTTTCACGCCTCCCTGAGATCAACACTCGGACTCACCTCCATTTCTTCATTTAAAATCGACGTTACGAGTGCAAGCTATAACGACTCTTTTAAACATACGCGTCCCATGCACGTCAGTAATCTCAACTTTCTTGGGAATAATTTGCACGTGACTAACCCAGGGACTATTCGAGATCGGGTATATGATTATCGCATCAAGCCACTTGATTATTTCTTTCTTGACCACTTCTCGCATATTGGGGTTCAATCTCCTCTGCATCTGGCGAGAAGGGCAGGATCCATCTTCCATAAAAATCCAATGATTACAATATGATGTCTCAATCCCCCTAAGTCATGGATGGTCTAACCAATTGCCTCCTTATGTGCCTTTAGGACCCTAATCAATTTTCATTCTTTCTCCATAGTCAATTTTGCACTAATAATCATATGGAGCATCTTCTTGGGTCCTAGGAACTAGTATTTCAGACTTTCTGGCAAAGGTTTATGTTCTAGCTGGGGCAGGTTGATAACAAAAGATAAGAAGGATGCTGATGAAGATTCATTAGGACAATCCAGTGGAAGAGGTTGTGAATTAATAAAATCAATAACCTCTTCAAAATGTGGCGGGTTTGCCATCGAAGGTTGTGGTTTAGGTTCATTGGTGTGGGAGGAATCCTCGAAAATAGTAACCATACAAGTCTCAATGTTCAAATCATTATCCTCTAGTTCCTCAATATATCCACAATCCTCAAATTTGTTAATCGCCTTGAAAATATCAAGTTTCAATTTTTTCTCCCCAAATGTGATCTCCATACTACTGCTTTCACAGTTGATATTGGCCTTAGAGGTAGCCAAGAACGAATGCCCTAGAATGTTGGGCATGTTCATTAAGTCTACAAGTACATCCATGTTAAGGACTAGGAAATCTACGAGAAAATAGAAATCCTTGGCCCTGACAATAACATCCTCAATAACACCTTTCAGGTTTATGGTCAAACGGTCCGCTAATTGCAGTGTTACTGAGGTCGGCTGGAGTTCGCTTAATCCGAACTTTTCATACAGGGAAGTCAGAATTAGGTTTGTGGATGCACCAAGATCCAAGAGTGCCCAATCAAAGGTGTAATCCCCAATAACACATGAAATCAAAGGGACACCTGGATCTCTCTTTTTCTGAGGAAGGTGATGCAGATAACAGAACTAGCTTTCTTGGAGAGTATCACCTTCCTCGGGGTAGATTCCTTTGGCTTACGCTTTTGAGTACATAAATCCTTCAAGAATTTAGCATAAGCCAGAATATGCTTAATAGCATCGAGGAGCAGGATATTGATTTCGACATTTATGAATATATTCAAGAGCTCCTCTTTGCTATTGACAGGATTCTTCTTCCTGGGTTTTAACAAGGCTTCAAGGAATGGGACATGAGTAAAATCATTAGATTCGAGTTCCTGAGCCTTGGTCTCTTCTTCAATTTTCTCCTTTCCTTTCCCAAGCTCACCAGGGTTTGATTGACTAGAAGATGGTTATTCAAGATCATAGGTTTGCCTTCCACTCCTCAAGGTAACAGAGTTTGCAAAAGCGTACGGGTTCGAGTCTTAGGGTGGGTTAGGAAAGATTAGAGGGGCTTGATTAGCCAGATATCCAGGATTAGATGAAGAAGTAGAAGGACCTTACTCAACCACCTGAGCATGTGCGTGTGGGTCCTTCGAATTCTCGTACCCTTGGGCTCAATTGCCCTGATTTTGTATGTTACGAAAGTTGGGTACAGGTTGAGATGGCAGAGATCTGGGCTGATGAGTATTAGCAATGAGCCTAGATTGCATGTTGTCCAGCGAGCTTTTCATTTGTTGCATGAGCTGGAGCATGGATCCTTGCATATCTACCATCTGACGGTTCAAATCAGCCTGCCCTGCGGGTTGTCGGGCATTCCATGTTGGCTAATTGACCTGATTAGGGGGTAGCTGAGTGTATATGTGATCCTGACCCTTTGGTCTTTATGGTGCATAATTGCTGGGTCGAATTTGGGTCTGTTGCCTCAGGTTTTTCCAGCAGAAGTTAGGGTGGTTCCTCCAACCCGGGTTATAGGAGTTAGAATATGGGTTGGTCCTAACATTCTCTTGTACAGCATACACATCCTCATAGGGCGAGGATGGCGGGAAAGAAGAAGAATCAAAGAAACTACGATCAAAGGCTCTAGTTTGGAACCTGTGGGGTTCCAAGTAATGCTGGCTCAAAGGTTGAGCCGCTTCCAATTGATTTACGAACTCCCATCGAGTAGCAGCTCGTGAAGAATGGAATCCTGAATTCTGGGATTCAGTGGATCTTCAGACATCCACTCTTCCATTCTTTTTCCAACCAGGTCCACCATATCAAGTTTATTACAAATAAATTCCATATCGAATGAGTCATAGACCTCATTAGCATTCGATCTGGGTTGCTAGGATCAGTTGAAAGTGTCCATGGAGGCATGATTGATAGAATTCTCACTTATTTCCTCAAACAAGTCATGCGCACTATTTGCATCCTTGTTGAGGAAATTGCCTCCACAAGAAGCGTTCACGTGATTATGGAGTTGCTCAGTCAACCTATGAAAAAAGATCTGCACAAGTTGCAATTTCAGTACCTCGTGGTGTGGACACTTCCACAACAGATCCTAGAATTGCTCCCAAGCACCATGAAGCGATTCCCCCGACCGTTGGACAAAAGTGATAATCACCCGTCGCAATGCATTGGTATGCTTGACTGGGAAGAATTTCTTTAGGAAGGTCGATTTAATATCATTCCATGTAGCTATCAGCCTTCCAATAATCTGGTACCAATGTGCAGCCTTATCCCTAACAGAGTAAGGGAAAAGTCTCATGATCATTTAGTACTAATTCATGTTTCGTGCTTTGGTGGTCTGGACCAAAGTGGTCAAGTCCTCTAAATGCTGAAATGAGTTTTCAGAGCCAAGCTCATGAAAATGTTTAATTAGTCTTAAAACCTAGGGCTTGATTTCGACGTCACCAACTAGAATCTGGACACTAGGATTTTCTCCATAATTCGAAGGATCATAAAAATCCTTCAAAGGCTGAGCGCCTTGACCATTCATTCGCTAAAACCATTTTTGGATTTGCTGCAATTGTTCTAGCTATCTTTGCAGCATCTCGTGCTGATTCTGAGGAGGTGGTTGATCAGCCAAGGGATCTACTTGACTAAAATTCTGAAAGTTCCCTACTTGGAGGGGTGAGATCAGCGTGACAAAAAAAATGCGGAATTGAAAATATAAACAATCTCACAAAAATAAGCAATCACAAAATGTACACAGGAATTTTTAGGTGGAAACCCAAACCAGGTGAAAACCACCACCTAACCCTCTCGAGTTAGGATTTTCCGATCAACCTAGTTGATCAAATCCACTAAACGAATCACTTTAAAACGAGGGTGATTCAACCTCAGTACAACCACGCTACAAGTACGAGGGTAGCGTTCCTCAAACCCCTTCTCTCCACGAGAAGGATTTTGTCCCACGAAGGAGACGGGAATTCGCAAAGCGAATACCCAACCAAAAGACAAAGGTAAAATAAAACAACAGGTCCTATAGAGCCAACAAAGTAATTAAGAACCTAGCTTCTATAGGAATAAGGAAACTCCCCTTTGCAAGGAGTGCGTCGAGGATGACGCGGGTGCGTGAGCCAGGCAACGGCGCAATGTCGCTCTCGTGAACAACGGCGGGAGAGCGGGTGCGCGAAGACTTGATGCTCTCAAGAGAATGAAACTAGAGCTTGGAAAGCAAGGGCTTCAATTGGACACAAAAGAGTGGAACTAAGTTGCTTAGGTGTGTCTCTTGTTTCTCTTAGTGTATATCTTATGTGTCTAGGTGTGTAAAGGCTCCCCTCTATTTATAGAGGCCTTAGGAAGGCTTTGGAAGGCTTAGGAAAGGTTCTATAGCCGTTGGGTGCAAAGCCCAAGAGAATCAGGCCGAAATCAGGACAATGATTACATTTGACAGGGTCATCAGACGTCTAATTCTGGCATCAGACGTCTGGAAGGCCACTTTAAGACGTCTGATTTCAAGGTCAGACGTCTGATTCTATGCGGGTTTCTCCCTGACTTGAGTCAGATCTAAACAGGGTTTTTGTGCAAGTCCATCAGACGACATACAGGACGTCTGGCACTATGTATGGACGTCTGGAAACCTACTTTTACTGTGGGAATTGATTTCCAAATGTTGCAACGGCTAGAAAATCTCTGAGAAGAGATTTTGGGTCAGCCGAGGCAAAACGGTCATTTATCAGACGTCTGGAAAGGCCTAAGGACGTCTGATAAGACTCTAACGGTCATAATCTTGAGTGTTTTTTAAGCCAGCCAACGGTCCACTAATTGGACGTCTGGCAAATCCATCAGACGTCTTCTAAGACGTCTGGACTAAGGTCTGGACGTCTGATTTCATCAGACAGAATTAACTATGTCCAGCCTAACAGTTATCAGACGTCTGAAACAACAGTCAGACGTCTTAAAATACTTTATCAGACGTCTGATTTGGGAATTAGACGTCTGGAAGTGCTGTTTGAACCCTATATTGGTTTTCTAAGTATTCTACAGAAAACCTAAGTATCCTAGGGTTGTGCCGGTGTTCCTAGGACTACTGTTAGGGTTCTTTGAGGCTCTTTAACATGAAATATCTAAGGAAAATAAAGAGCAAGAAAAGAAACGAAAAAACAACAAGTACAAAAGAAGGAAATCTATCCTATTTTTCTTGTCTTCTATCTTCAATCTGTCGCTCCACGCGAACCTCCTCTGTTTTCCGTCAAGCTCCTCCAATCCGTCCTGGATGCGAGCTTGAGTTCCGTCTAAACACGTCCACATTTGCAATTGACCTGAAATCTATGACTCAAATTGCAAATGTTAAATAACACGTGTTTTGTTATCATCAAAACAAATGATCGTGGTGCTCTAGCACCAACAAATTCAACTTACGCCTCCAAGAATGCTGTAATGGTCCTTCCAAGTGGGGATTCAATGACCTCCTTCCAAGCATAAAGTAGGAAGGGGTCGGAAGTTCTAGAGAAAAGAACCTTACAGCACAACAATACAAGCCTATCCTTATGTTGGATATCCTTAAAACCTAGGCTCCAAGATAAATTCAAACCACAGCACGAATTTTGTGTTGTCCTTAATCCAAAAGCTGGTTAAGTTAGGCTGGTGAAGCAGGGGGAGCGTGTCCCGAAGGCCGTTAATTATGCCAAGCCCCTAGCTGCTTAAGTCGTTTAACAATCAAGCCCCCCATCTTAGCACCTTCTGAAGAAAGCAGACGTCATAAATTCGCACCACAGTTTGAAACATACCCTGAAACAAACTAATGGGTCCAAGGGCCAACGTCTACTCAATTTTAGATTAGGCTTGGGATAGTAGTGCTTTTGGAATATGTTGGACTCTTAAAATGGGTTGTGCCCTTAATGATTGATTGAAATGTGTGCATGAGTACACAATCAAGTTTTCAAGCAAGATTATTTGGATGGGTGGATTTTAGAGTTCAAATCTTACTTAAGTAGCTTTTAAGGCTTGAATTAAGGGTGATTCGATCAAGTTCAGGATGCACACCAAGATTTACAAACACAGGTGAAGATGTTTTCCCTTGAAATCAAAATAAGATGGAGTGATTGGTACTTAACCTTAAATGCTAATTCTAATGAGCAAGCTACTTGATGAGTTATTTTTAGATGAAGTGGTGCAGCCCAAACAACTCAAGCAATTGGCCTTGATGCACCACTGAATTAGGCACACAAGTAATTACCTAATCTGATTTCTACTCGATTATGTGTTGATGAGTGTACCAGTTCCAAAGATCAAGTTACCGATTGAGTGAGAAAAATTAGAAGAGGTTGTATACCTCTGTAGGTGTATGTGATGTGTATAGTAAGAAAATCCCACAATTAGATAAGATTTCTTTTAGATTTTTTTTATAAGCAGAGGGTGAGGTAGGTGGAGGTGGCAACCAAACTAAACCTACGGTTTATGAGAGGACCTAGGTTAATTAGGGATTGAAATAAAAGCTATGGAGGGGGAAAGAATGGGGGAGCACTTACGGTGGTCTTCAACAGCACTTTACTCCTTTCTACTGCTCGAAGATTCCTTGTCGAGGTACTTGCAAGACAATAGAAGAAGTAAAAGAGAGGTTAGAGAGCAAATAACTGCGAGGAATGCGAAAAAATAAACAGTATCCGTTGCCTCCCCGACAATGGCGCCAAAATGATGAGCAAGATTTAAACACATAAAAGATTTAGTTAAAAACTCATCGTTGTAGTTACGTAAAAATCCGTTCATTAACTTTACCAAAACTCAAAGTAAGTCCCGAGTCGAACACAGAGAGGCTACGTTAATCTAAATATACAATTATATCTTTTTGTATTTTTTTATTAAGGAAACATTCACAATAGCAGCTAAACTACTTGAAATATAAACAAGAGAGAGAGAGAGCTTTATAGTTATGATAATGTCACTTACAACTAATGACTACAACTAAAAAGCTAAAAATTTAAACTAGAAAGCGATAAAAAAAGATAAGGGATGAGAAATTATCCTCCTTGACGGCTGCTTGGAGGACTGGCCAGACGGATGATGCCTGGAAGGAGAGCGAAGACGGAGGACGAAGGGCGAATCTGGAAGAACCGAGGATGAGGTAAGACGTCGACATCACGAGGTCCGCTTCCATAACAATGGAGAGAGGATGGCTGGTGAGAGCTCCGTGAAGGGGGAATGAGAAGTGGAAACTTTTTATTTTTAACTCTAGCGGAGCTTCCCATAGCTTGGGAGCACTAGGGCAAGCTTAAGAACTTTGTTCTTAGCTCTTAGGAGAGGTGAGAAGAGAAGGAAGGGATGAAGAAATATGTGGGGCTTAGGGTCCTTTATATAGTTGAGGTTCAAGAGCAACAAGTTCCTTTAAAATCTTTAAAATTAAATGCAGGGCCTTCAGTGACACACTCGCATGTCGATGTAGATAAGTGTTGGTGAAGGTGCACACTTGATCTCTGCCACTCGCCATCAATCGAACGCATCTCGCGCGGCCACATCAGCGGCTTCTCCACTTCAGCTATTCATACCTCATCGCGTCATGCGTGATCTTGCCCGTCCGATCGTTCGATCGGACGGTCAAGAATGAGCGAGCATGCTTTGTCTTCCGTCGTTGTGCGCGCTCATGTATGATGGCACGTATGATCATGCGTCATCGTGCGCATGCATGCAACCATTCATTCGGCACACGAGAGGGAGCCACGTAGCGGCGTCTGCAACCACTCATCACTCATCCAACGAGCAAATTTCTGTGCCCGCGCCTCTTCACGGATCAAATCTGCTCCTTGCAGTTCGAACACACGCCGTGAGCTGCGCATAGGGCGCTTGACCACTGTGTTGAGGGGATTTCTTTGTCGAGTTCTTGTTTTAAGGCCGCGACGCTCTCAACGTTGGATCTCGATTCAACGGTCAAGTTCCAATGGCCTTTGCTGAGGAGGAAGAGCGCCGGTGCCTTTGGGTGGCTTGAATGGTGCCACGTGGCACCATCTAGGCCATCCATCTTCAAACGCTTGTAGGTGGTGCCACAAACGTCGAATTGGATCGATTTTCACGTCGTTAAGCTACGATCACCGATCCAAACCCATTTGTGCGGTTAGATTTGTCGTCTAAAGTCCATATTTTTGCCACCTTGCCCCTTGTCCTATGATCTTCCTCGGACTACATCTGATGCTACGGAGGTCCGATCAGGGTGATCTTGGAGGCGTTGGACTCTGATCGTCGCCCTAATCAGATCCGTCTAGTTGGATCTTCAATCCGAGGCCAAGAGAAATATTTCTCTATCCCCTGACCACAATATGAGGTAAATTACTATAAAATTTGAACAAATTAACCTAAATGTATGATGATGCATGTTATGCAATATTTATAATGCATGATGCTTCTATAATGCTAGGAACATGCATAAATAGACATTTTAAGTCAATTAGATGTGCGCACATCAGGATGGATTCTCCTCCACTTGGCATCAGAACCATAACGCCCGGTTGCTCCTTCAACTCTCGCGACGGGGAGAGAGGAGCCCTCGAAGGGCTAGGAGGGACTTCACCTTTCTAGCTACTAAGCTAATGCTTAAGCTTCTTGAGCTGCTCGCATAGACGGGAGTTCTTTTCCTCTACCAGGCAGCACCACTTCATCTGATCATCAGTGGCATGGGAGTTATGAGGCTCATCTTCTTGAGACATAGCCTTCTGTTTCAACTGTCAGAGCTCCTTAAGGTGATTCACGAGTAGCTTTTGCTTCGCCTTGAGGGCGACGAGCCTGGTCTCGTACTCCTCTTCCTTTGCCTGAATCTCTAAGAATAGATCAGGGTGAGGGTTCTCCTGGAGAGATGGCTCAGGTTGTTCGCCAACTTGAACTTCCTCTACCTTGCCTGCCTCTTCGACCTAGCAGCCCTGCTAGTGCTAGAGCACCGCGATCGTTTATTTTGATGATAACAAAGCACGCGTCATTTAACATTTGCACTTGAAGTCTTAGATTTCAAGTTAATTGCAAATGGAGACGTAGTTAGATGGAGTTCGAGCTCGCATCCATGATGGATTGGAGGAGCTTGATGGAGAACAGAGGAACTTCACGAGGAGCGATGGCTTGAAGAAGAAAGGAGATGAAGAATAGGATAGATTTCCTTTCCTTGTAATCTATGTATTTTTGTTTCTTTTGTTGCTCTTTGTTTTGTCTCTTAGAATATCATATTAAAGAGCCTTAAAGTATCCTAATAGTAGTCCTAGGAACACCTGCACAACCCTAGGATACTTCGATTTTATGTAGAGAACTTAGAAAACCAAAATAGGGTTCAAACAACCTTTTCAGACGTCTAATCTGAAAATCAGACATCTGATAATGACTTTTAAGACGTCTGACTGTTGACTCAAACGTCCGATAATGTTTAGGCTGGACTTAGTTAGTTCTGTCTGATGAAATCAGACGTCCAGACCTTAGTCCAGATGTCTCAGCAGACGTCTAATGAATTTGCCAGACGTCCAATTAGTGGACCGTTGGCTGCCTTAACAAACAATGAAGGATATGACCGTTAGCCTCGTATCAGACGTCCGTAGAGGACCCCAGACGTCTGATACATGACCGTTTTGTCTCGACTGACCCAAAATCTCTTCTCAGAGATTTTATAGCTGTTGCATTCTCTTGGAAATCCATTTCCGCAGAAAAGTAGGTTTCCAGACATCCAACATCATTCCAGACGTCCTGTATGTTGTCTGATGACAATTCACTAGAACCCTATTTAGATCTGATTCAAGTCAGGAAGGAAACCCGCCTAAAATCAAACGTCTTACTTTGTTCCCAGACGTCTTAAACTGGTTTTCCAGACGTCTGATGCCAGGACCAGAATCTGATAACCCTGTCAGTGTAATGATTAATCATGATTTCGGCCTGATTTTCTTGGACCTTGCACCCAACGACTATGGAAGCCTTCCAAGGCCTTCCAAAGCCTTCCTAGGGCCACTATAAATAGAGAACCCTTGCTACTCAAACAAACACTTAGATACACACAAGACACACTTAGCAACATACTTTCCACGTCTTTTGTATCCAAGAGAAGTAGTTGAAGCTCTTGCTCTCCAAGCTTAAGTTCTACATCTAAAGAGCATCGATCACTTGCGCACCCGCTCTCCCGCCGTAGTTCATGAGAGCATCGTTGCGCCGTCGCGTAGTTCACACATCCGCATCGTCGACGCACTTCTTGCAAAGGGAAGCATCCTAACTCCTATAGAAGCTTAGATTAAGATTTACTTTGTTGGCTCTATAGGACTATAGTTGTAATTTACTTTGTTATTTGTGTTGGGCATTTGCTTTGTGAATTCTCGTCTCCTTCGTGAGACAAAATCCTTCTCGTGAAGAGAAGGGATTTGAGGTACGCTACCCTCGTATAAAGTAGCATGGTTGTAATTGAGGTTATACTACCCTTGCTTAAGTAGTACGTAAGTGGATTTGATCAACTTGGTTAATCGGAAAATCCTAACTCGAGAGGGTTAAGTGGTGGTTTTCACCCAATTTGGGTTTTCACCTAAAAATCATTGTGTACATTGTGCGATTGTTATTTTGTGAAATTGTTTATATTTTATTTTCGCATTTTATATTACATCACGCTAATCTCATCCCCTCCAAGTAGGGAAATTACAAGCCCTTCTTTAAGACGGAAAAGTTGGACTCCGTGGGAGCCCTACTTCTCCAAGTTTGCTCAAGAAGAGTGACAAGTCGAGGGAGCCATCAAAGCAATAAGAAGTGAAGGAAGCATGAGAAAATATCAATTTCCCACAAACGACGTCAGTTGATCGAGCCTCTTAGAATAGAGAGACTGGCTCAAATACAATCACACAGAAAAAAGGCAAGAGAGTTGCTAACCTAATCCCACCTTAACTGGTGTACGTTTGGGGATAGTGTGAGACTTTTAGAATTCACTATTGACTTTCATGGATACAGAATACAAGGAATTTCTCTCTTTTCTTTTCTCTCAGATTGCATAACCCCATCCACTCGAGCAACCTTTGTTTATATAAGTCATGCGAGCCTTAAACGTGGAGATCGTGGTCAATTTAGATGATTGTGGGTCTGAAACCATGATCCCAAGATCTCCTTCATTAATGAGGACATGCCCTTGAAATAACCATCACATCCATCTACCTTTCGGGTAATCAGAGCGAACCAACCTACTGGGTATTCGAATGAAGATTTACCTCCAAGTAGTCAGTCTAGTAGGCCTATTGGGCAGGCAGGACAAGATCTGCCTCCAGGCAGGCTATCGGGCCAAGTAGGCAGACTTAGTCGAGCTACCAAATAAGCAGGTTGTCAAATTAGGTCCATATAGACATCCTGAAATGAGCTTATTTCCTTTAATAGGCCTTATCAGCAAGGCTCGACCGAGATGATTTTTCTTCTCTCATCACTTACCTTTCTGTTCTATGAATTTGAGCCATTCTAGAGTTAAGACATCTAATAAGCCTACTTTATATGTCTGATTCCTTATTCTTGACATCTATCCTTCACCTAATTCTTCTCTAAGACTTGTCTAAAATTATTTTGAATTTCAGACATCTATTACCTATCTTAGACTTCTATGTTCTATAACACCTTAACGATCATTTTTTTTTCCAAATTCAAAATATTTGACCAATGATTAATATTTCAATTACTTCAATTTGATTTGAGCATTTCTTTCTTCAAAAGTCTAAGATGTCTAATCTCTAAATTTAGATGTCTATCATTTTTCTTAAACAACTTATTTTGAATTTTAGGATGTATGATTTTCTGATTTTTTATCTTGATATCTTTTCAATTATCTTTTATGAATTTCAGATGTCAAAATATTTATTTGGGATGTCTTATTCTTGATTTCATATGTCTTCTCTTGGTTTATTTTTGTTATTAGTTTTTGGAATCTTCCAAGCATTATGGTCATTGATTACCTAACATTTGTCTAGTCGTTAGGACACCTATTATTAGTGCTTCAGACATCTATCCTAAACTTTTGATGTTTGAACTTTGAATTTTAGACATCTATATTGATTTTTCAAACATTTGATCCAGTTAACATCTCCTTAATGTTGAGTATTCATTTCACCTTAATTTCTTTCATTCAAATTCAAACAATTTCAAATGTCTGAACTTGACCTCCTACACTTATAAGTATCCACCTAAGGTGACCTTTAGCATACACGTACACCAAGCAAAGCAATTCTCTAGCACTAAAAGTCTCTCTTACTCTCATTATTAATTGTGCTCTAGCTCACTAGCTCTCTTATGCTATTCTCTTATTCTAAGCCTGTTTTATATTCTTTATCTTTCAAGGCTCATAAGATTTTTTATATATTATTTTTGTTAGTTTGTTGAGGTTCTCAAGTTATGGATTTCCTCAATCCTCTTAATAGAGGGACAAAACTCTTCTTAAGGTTTGTCCAGGAGAGGATTTGTAATATCATTCGTTGATAGTGATTTCTACTTGGGTAGGGGCAAAATCGTAGATTAAAAGATCTAGATAGAAATTTTTTTCATAAGAGTTTCCTCTTTAAATCATTATCTTAATTTGTGAGATTGTTTAAAATATTTTATTTAGATTTTTTAAGCACAAGTCAACCCCCCTTTTTATGTCACTAACATTTGATATCAGAGTCTTATTTTTCTTTTGTGTATAAGTGTTGCAACCTTTCAAGAACGATCAATGACATCATCAAGGGTGGTAGCTATTAACAACAACAATAGATTTTCAACCACCAAGCCTACTTACTTCAATGCTATGAATTACTTGTATTGGAAGCAAAGGATGGAAGCTTTCCTTCAAATAGGAGAATACTCTCTTTGGGAAATGATAGAAACACCACTTGTGAAGCATGTGAAACTCAAAGATAGAGCTTTAATGGAGGACAACAAAAAGAAGCTCTCTCTCAATTTCAAGGTAATGAACGCCTTGTATTGTACACTCAGTACCTATAAATTTAATCAAATCTTTTAATGCACAATCGCAAATAAGATCTAGAAAACTCTTGAGATCACTCATGAAGGAATTAACAAGACAAAAAATTCAAACTAACAAATAGGGCGAACCCTTCCTTTGAGGTGATGATTTCATGATGTCCCTTAACCACCTGTTGTATCTTTAAGGGGTGTCCCCTTCCTTGAATTACTAAGAAGCCAGATCAAAGGATGATATTACCAATTCAAGGTAAAATAGGTGGGCTTGCACCAATAAAGAGATAAGTGCCTGAAGCCTTAAAGTTTTAAGCCTTAGTGTGGTGCCTAATTTATGCACAATTACAAAAGATAGAGAATTTAAGCGTAGATAGATGAAAACTTTTTTAGGCACACTATAATTGATTTTAAGGTTGGACCTTTAATTAACTAGTTACATGTCATTGATGTCCACTTACTTAACCAATTCAAATAATTTTAATGGTCATAAAATTAAGTCCACATCAAATTACAATCATGTGGCAA
This sequence comes from Thalassia testudinum, assembly GCA_037157565.1. Taxonomy (NCBI): domain Eukaryota; kingdom Viridiplantae; phylum Streptophyta; class Magnoliopsida; order Alismatales; family Hydrocharitaceae; genus Thalassia; species Thalassia testudinum. The sequence goes on from JAZHRO010000024.1 coordinate 84,237,453, forward strand.
GCATCTCGTAAAGATAAAAATGTGCATCTCAATGCAGCTCTCTAGCATGCAATACTTTGACAAAAATTAAATTCTAGAGGTAAAGATCCTAAAATAGGTGTTCCTAAATATGCTTTTCCTAACATGAATTTTTTTTTATGATTTTTTTATAAATAAGGTACACAAACAATTAATCTGGCTAATCTAATTCATGAAATAAAAATCTATATAAGGAGATAGGGATGGAGAAAATAAAAAGAAGGTCCACATCAAAAATTATTACATACCAAATAACCTCACACGAATCCTAAAAATCAAGTCTGAAATAAAGTTGCATTCCTAGACACTCACAACCTATAGTCTAGAAAATAGAAAAAATTGGTAATGACAACGCCGTGTCTCCCCATCTTGACTGCACCGTATCGAGCTTCTCCGTGTCACTTAGACTCCCTCGGGACAATGTATTTGAAACAAAGAAACAAACGTGTCAAAAATTAACGATGAAAATGGATAACATGCAAATAAAAATCCACGATTCTCCGACAGCCACACCAAAATATGATAACGTGATTTCGTAATGAAAAATTAAATGATGTCATTGCATGCAAAATCAAGATTAAATTTAAAATCCTTTGTCGTTAACAAATTAAAAAATGATACATATCGGAAATAGAGTCGATCCACACGAAGGCAACACAATTTTATTCATGCTAAAGGAAAAAGAGATCGTGAAAACAAGAGAGAGCGGAGAGAATAAATAAATAAATGGTAATGGTTCTAAAAAGAATTAATTCAAAGTTACTAGGCAAAAATAGGGGAATGGAACAGGGGAAGAAGAAGAAGGTGAAGACGGTGGGGGCGACAAGCGAGCTGGTGGTGTGGAGGCTCGAGTAGACAAGAGAGAAGGAGGGAGGGGAAGATAGAACAGGGGAAGGGGAGAGTCTCCGGGGAGGGGGGCGTTGTTGTTGTGTGTGTGTGTGTGTGTGTGTGTGTGTGTCTGCGATAGAGAAGATTGGAGAGAGAGGTATCGGCAGGAAGGGAAAAAAAAAGGGGAGGGGTTATGCGAAGGTGACAAAAATTGGAAGAGGAGGAATGTCGTTGGAAAGAAATGAGATTGGGAAAAAGAGATCGAGAGAGGTGGTGGGGGAAAGCGCTGGGCAGAGGAAAAAAGGAGAGAATTTTAGGAAGGAAAAATGGGGAGAGGGCTGTGCCTTCCCTGCCGCCCCTCGCCGTGTGCGTGTGGGTGTGTTATATGGGAGAGAGGGGCTGTCGAGAGTTGGATGAGAGGGAAGGGGGTGCATTGACTGGTGGTGATACGATGGTGAATTTAAGATGAATCACAATTTGTGGATCTAATTAAATAGATTATCAGTAGCATTGTTCAGGTAAGGTATGGTAAGTTTTAGGATCACCATAGGATTGGGTTAGTAAAGGAATAACCTAAGGGTAGATGGAGGTTTAGGATAAGGGCGAACCTAATTGAGATTAAGTGGACCTGATTGGCTATGAGTGAGTTTAATTGAGAACCACTTAATACAATTAAAAACTACTTAGCATAATTGAAATTTGAATATTAAATTAAAGGTGTAGAAGGCTAATTGGCTAAGCTCTTGATACTAGGAACTCAATTGGATGGTAAGGGAATCTAGGTTAGATTAGGGTTATGTGCACCTAATTGGTTTAGTAGGAGTCCAATCAAGAGTCACTTAGCCCAATTAAGAGCTAAAAAGACAAATTAAATATGGGAATAGGCAATTGGCCTAAGAATTGGGTAATGGGGACTAGGTAAAGAGTATTTGGTTTTGGCTTAGGGGTTTAGGCTTAGGTTGGCTTGGGTTTTAGATTCATGGATGGGAAATCGGGTTCTTCTCCCCCTCTCCTCTTCTTCACTTTGCATTTCAATTCCTCCTCTTTCTTTCTTCTTTTCTGCAAGGATTTTCTTTGGTCTCCATTGCATCATTTTGGTTTTTCCTGCATCCGCCTCCTGGATTCTAGCCCTCCATTATTACCCATTGATCTACATTCACAAGATAAAAGCATCGTATCAAAATTGGGTCTACAAAAACATTATTATATGCAAAACTATATAAAGAGATGTAAAGGCATGAAATGCCTGATATGAATGCAATATATACAATATTAGCTAGATTCCTACCCCAATTTAGGTATTTTAGGACATATGATTATTGTACAATTAGTCACTCAAGAGGCCTATGGTGGACCAATAGAGATAGTCTTCCCAGGCGAGCCTAGGGGCTCTGGTAGGCACCTTCCCTAAGTGAGCCTAGTAGATCCAGCATGTGCCTAACTTGGGCTAGGGATGATTCTCTTCCTATCCAAATTCAAGGCCCTTTGGACCTTCTTTGATAGGTTGGACTTTTTCTCCCTCAAGGGGGTTTTAAATGTAATCTCCTTAGTCTTAATTAACTCATGATTAATGACAAAAATGAAGCTAAATTTTACATGAAATTCATTAATTTTTGTCAACTTTTTAGCTAGCCACTCAAGTCTCACAACTAAGTTCAAGTTACTACCTCCATAGAAACATTAGATCCATAGGTTATTTGAGTCATTTTTCACCTCATTCATCTTTATTTATTCCAATCTTTTTTCCTTTACTTTGCCTTAGTTAAGCTTTTAATTTAGTGTTAGCACTAGAATATTTTTTACAAGTAAGACATATGGCTATATGCTTGCCAAGACAACATATATTAGTGGGAGGACATTGGATGCATGAGTTGCCTTGTGGAGCCATGATGAGCCATCCTAAGTCAGATGTTCCATCATCACTTTAGGTAAGAGATCGTGCCTTTTGGATGGTTATTAATTGTGTGAATAATTGATAACACTACAGGAAAAGGTGATTTTGGTGATGATTCAAAACCATCGCCAATTGGTGTGGCAAAAAGTTGTGTTGTGGTTCACTTTTGGTGATGAATTTTAAGAACATCCATCCTCGAAAGTCTGGTCCCCCTCAAGATGTAGTTCATGTTATGCCGACAATTTGTAACTATCAATGTATGTGTTTGGCGACAGTTTTGCAACAATCGTAGCCATTAGCTATCGTAACGAATTAGAAAATTGAAGGCAATTAAAGCATTTTCGGTGGTTCGTAAACAGTTGACAATAAAGTTTGTCAACGATTATGTCATAACCGTCGGCAATGGTCTAATGCTCAGAAGAACATCAATGAGCTTCAGTGACGGTGTGTGGCTCGTCGTGGATAGCTAGTGGAGGCGTTGGTTCAGTTGTAATCATCGCCAAAGTTGAGAGAACATGGTAGACCTTTAGTGTTGCTTACAAAATCATCACCGAAGATTTATACATATTTTTTAAATTGTGAGCACCTATATAAACAAAATCACAATGCAAACAACCAAATGATATATGAAATTAAAAGCATACATTTAACAAATAAAAAGTTGCATTTAAACCAAAAATCTTCATATAACTAATATGTTTACAAAATGTACAAGTGCATGCACCATGCTAGGGCACATACGCCACCAACCTCACCCAAATATCATCGTCTCGATGATGTTTGATATCATGAAATGCAAGATGATCTGGACTGGCTCATTAAAGGTACTAGAGTAGCTGTTGTATTATTTGATTTGACTACCTTAGCTGTGAGGTCATGTTCTCTATTTACTTTTGCCTTTCCTCATCTTGACAGTGTAGTGTCTCGACCTCTATCCTCAGCTGGTCGACAACAGCTGCAAACGACGACGCCCCCTTCCTTCCATACCAGCTAGAGATTGTCTCACTCCTCATGCTATGAATGAAACTTTTGTGCTCATTTGGCATCATGGTCCTAAATGCCTCTTCTGTTAAGCTGTTGACTGGTATCAGAGGAGTGGTGACGGCGAGGGGAAGGTGAGGAGGGGGTGGTAACATGGGGAGGAGGGGGTAGGAAGGAGTGGCATTGAGGGGAGGCAGAGGAGGAGGTGGTGCATCGGTAGGGGAGGGGGAAGGAGCAGTGAGGAGGGGTAGAGGATGATGAGGAAGAAGAGGAGGTAGATGGTGTCAAAGGAGGAGAAGGGAAGGCAACAGAAGAAGGGTAGCGGCGAGGTGAACGATGAGTTACCTGGGCGACGTCATTAGTGCATAGCTGGGGATAGATGGGTATCGCCGAGGAGGGGGGAGGGGTGTTGGTGCTAGAGCACCACGATCGTTTATTTTGATGATAACAAAACACGTGTTATTTAACATTTACATTTGGAGTCTTAGATTTCAGGTTAATTGTAAATGAAGACGTGTTTAGACAGAGTTCGAACTCGCATCCATGGCAGATTGGAGGAGCTTGACGGAAGAGGAGGAACTTCACAAGGAGCGGAAGCCTAAAGAACAAAAGAGATGAAGAATAGGATAGATTTCCCTTCTTATTCATTGTAATTTGTCTTTTCTGTTACTCTTTATCTTTCTTAGATTACTTGTTAAAGAGCCTCAAAGAACCCTTAAAGTAGTCCTAGGAATACTAGCACAACCCTAGGAAACTTAGATTTTTAGTAGAGAACTTAGAAAACCAAAATAAGGTTCTGACAAGCTAATCAGACGTCTCATCTGAAAATCAGACGTCTGATAATGACTTTTAAGACGTCTGACTGTTGACTCAGATGTCCAATAACTTAGGCTGAACTTAGTAGATTATGTCTGTTGAAATCAGACATCCAGACCTTATTCCAAACGTCTTAGAAGACATCTGATGGTTGTGCCAGACGTTCAATTAGTGGAACGTTGGCTAACAAAGTTACCGTTGAGGAAAATAACCGTTAGGTTTCCATCAGACGTCCGTAGAGGACCCTAGACGTCTGATATGTGACCGTTGAGCCTCGACTGACCCAAAATCACTTTGTGAGATATTCTAGCCATTAACCTATCTTAGGAATCCATTCCTACACTTTATTAGGTTTCCAGATGTCCAGACCTAGTGTCAGACGTCCTGTGCGTCGTCTGATGGCCTTACACTAGAATCCTGTTTAGGTCTGAACCAAGTCAGGAAGGGAACCCGTCTAGAATCAAACGTCTGACTTAGTTCCCAAACGTCATAAACAAGTTTGCCAGACATCTGATACTTGGACCAGACGTCTGATACCCTGTCAGAATCATAAATGATTCTGATTACGGCTTGTTTTGCCTTCGGTTCAACCCCAACGGCTATGGAAGCCTTCTAAGGCCTTCCAAAGCCTTCCTAGACCCTCTATAAATAGAGGACCCTTGCCTTGTGAAGACACACCTAGAGAAACTACTTTCCACTATATTATGTCAAATTGACCTTAAAGAAGCTCTAGCTCTCCAAGCATTTGTTCTGCACCTGAGAGCTTCGTCCTACTGTGCACCCACTCTCCCACCGACGTTACGACAGCGCTATTATGCCAAAGCGTGGTTCACACACCCGTGTCATCACGCCAACGCATTCCCACCTAAGGGAAGATTCTTCACCTATAATAGCTAGGTTCATTTATATACTTTGTTGGCTCTATAGGTCTGTTGTATTTTTTCTTTGTTATTGGTTGGATATTTGCGTTGCGAATTCCTGTCTCCTTTGTAAGACAATCCTTCTTATGAAAAGAAGGGATTTTGAGGTACACTACCCTCGTTCAAAGTAGTGTGATTGTAAGAAGTTAAGTCACCTTGTTTTAAGTGACTTGTTTAGTAGATTTGATCGACTAGGTCGATCAGAAATCCTAACTCGAGAGGATTAAGTGGTGATTTTTACCCGGGTTGAATTTCCACCTAAAAATCACTTGTGCCTTTGTGTGATTGCTTCTTTTGTGTGAGATTGTTATTATATTTCTGCTTTTATTACTTCACACATACGTCACCCCCTCTAGTAAGGAATTACAAAGGGGTCATAGGTGGGGAGGAGGTCGAAGGGGATGAGGGTTTGTGAGTAGAAGGGGATGGGTTGGGCGAGCATTCATGGGGTTAAGCCCTTAAACGTTGCCGAAATGATTTTTAAAAAATCATGTTCTGATTTTGGCAACAGTCATAACCGCAACCGTCACCAAAAAAATTATAAAAAATTTGGCAACAACCATAACCAACATCGACGACGAAAGAAATAGAATAACATTCTATGGTTTCAGATATGCTGATATATTCATATTTGAGTAATTCGTGCTTAACTATTGTTAGTTTAGAGTAATTTGCTTCTGATTGCATTAAAATAGGCTAGTTTAGTCATATTGCATTATAATGTAAATATTATATTTTCTAGGGTTTTTATGCAATATTTCCATTTTTTATATGTGGTTCCTTGATGTGTATATTTATGTCTCTGTGGGTGTCAAGTTTGAACTTAATTGGAGCCCTCTTCCTTGGCTAAATCCATTTGAGCTCACATTTCCTAATTAGGCTCACCCAATCTTATCCAAGCTAACCCAATTGACCATCCACCTAGCCTAAACCTACACCCAATTTCCACCACCAATCCTACAAAACCTAACCTAATATACCTTTGCACCTTTAATCCTCACCATTCAAACTAGATCCTGAGGCCCTAAACCTAATCCTAAACCAAATCCTAATCTTAATCCCGAAATTCGTGATAGCTTGACACGTCTACAACTTTTATTTTATATGCAATTTGAAATTTGAAAAAAAAATAGGTCGAAAATTCAAGACGAATGAAATAAATCTTTAAAGGTTGTTGCAACACCCTCGATTATTTGAACCTAATGAACCCTGGCCTATCCAAAACCTCACATCTAATTCTATCCCTTGATCCTCCCTTCGATTATATCCTAGCCCTCCATTAGGTTCCAACAGAGACCACCTATATATCTTTCTAGCCTCAACATTAAACCATAGCCTTTGATTTTCCAAGAGTTAATCCTAGCTCTACACATCCTTGATCCAAACCTATCTAGATCCACCAATAGGGAGCCTCCCAATATTCTATTTAAACTCTAATGGATGGCCATGAAGGGATCATTCCCTTCTCTCTCAAGTTCAAAGGTTGAACCCTTCTCTTAATCATCTCTACTCGAGTGCAAGCCTCTCACATCTGAGGATCCCGCACTAGTCTTTGGCAAGGTTCTGCATGTAAGCACTCGTCTCTGTCTCCTCATCCTCCATCTCCAGGATTCATCCTATGCATCGCTCTTAGCGTTAGATTTTCACTTTCCATATTTTATGTTTTCTTGTTCTTTCTAGTTCTATAGTTGTAAACATTAATTTTTCTATCAATAATATAGTTTTCCATTCTTACTTGTCATTTGATATTGTGATTGCTTAGTTAGTTGATATTTTCATATATTGTTTCATTAATTATGCCTAACTACTGCTAATCTGAGGGGTGATTAGGGTAGAATGCATTTAATTAGGTCAATTTAGTCATATAGGTGCATTTTGTAAATATTGCATAATTTTGGGTTTTATGTATTTTTTCCCAAACGTATATCTGGTGCCTTAATGCCTTTGTTTTATTATGTGCAGGTACCAGGTTTGAAGTAATTTTGAGCCTTGGACATTGGACTTTCATGTTTGAGCTCGCTTATGCAGAAGAGGATGAATCTATTTAACTGACCAAACATAGTTAGCAATTAGGCTAGCCTATTTAGAGACCCAATTTTTCCCAACATAGGACCCACCCACCTAGTCTAATTAGCAACATAGGGCTTATTTGAAAACCTATTTATGTTGGCTAAATCCACCTATTTAGATTCTAAAAGCCAAAATAACCTTATCTTATCCTTTTCCTTAACACTTAGCAAAAACCCTTTAGGACCCATAGATGCTTATCCTATGGCCTCTATTTAAATCTTACCCTAAGCCTTTTTCCTAATGCACAAAAGTGCATATCCTTTCCCTCCTTTAAATCCAACCACCCATCATCTTTCCTAATAAATCCTAGCCTTCCATCCTATTCCAACAAAAAAAACCTACTAGATTAGATCCTAGCCTTTGATCCTAAACCTATTCAATCTTAACCCTCCCTCAAACACCTAGGAAACTCTATAAATAGGAGCCTACCCCTCCCCCTTCCTAAAGGAAGTCTTCCTTAGTTTAGAATAAATCTCACATCTCATCTTCTCCTTAGCTCTCCTATTTAGTCTACCCTCTTGCCTCAATTAGAAAGCTTCTTTATGCCCAAACTCTACTTGTGGCTGTCCTCCTCTACTACTTCCACATCTCTGCTTCATCCTCATTCCAAGGTGGTTGTTGCAACGAACCACACTTGAAATCATCTTATATCTTTTATTTCTACTTCTAGTAGATTTCTAGTTCTAGTAGACATTTTATTACTTGTTCTAGTTGTAATATTAACATTATTTCTAGTAGCAATAAAAGTTTAGTTTTCATCTTTATCTTTTGCAAATCCTCCTCACCTCCTCTATATAATTGCCTAATTGTGATTTCCTTCTTCTCATCTCCTTCTTTACCTTAGTTAATTCACATTTGCTTTGTGTTTTGCATTTAGTTAGATCCTATGCCTCCTTGTATTTGACCTAGGACATTCTGGAATTTTGATTATATTATTTTTGTTCCCGAAAAAATCATGCTACAACAAACGCTTTTTTTATCTTCACGATTTTCTTTGGATCACTAGTGTAGTTCATATTTGCGTAATTAGATTCATTCGCCTCCACGTGTTCGACCCAAACTCACTAGTTCTAATTTAAATCTTTTACAAGTTTGATTTTTATTTTGATATCGTATTTCGCATTACAACGAATGCGTAGATTATATTTGCGAAAAACGACCATCAACTTAGGCGCTATTACCATGGAAGCAACGGATCTAGTTACCTTAGTCGCATTTAGATTAGTGTGGAATTTAGGTTTCAACTTGCTTGGTGTCTTTGTGTTCTTGCAAGAATCACACGGGATTCGTGGTCACAAAGATCCATAGCAAAGAATCAAGATTACAGGTGAAGACCAAAGGTAGGCATATCATCCTCATTCTAGTTAAGTTTACTTCTTACTTTCTTGCATTGAAAAACTAAAAAAAATGAAAAAAAAAACACAAAAAATCTCTCTTATGATAAGAGTTTGAAAGATCATATCCTCTCGAAACAAAATTCAGATCAGAATTTAGAATGAATTTCAAAAATAAATTTTGAATATTTAGAGCATCCAAAAATTTTGAAAATTTTGTTGTTTGCTCCCTGTGAAGTCAACAACAAACCCACTAATTTTCACGCAAAAACTCGTTATATATTTTTCTGTAAACTTCTATTACTACCTGTAGGTAATTCTGAAAACAGACCACAACAAATCCAGCTTCTCACATTTGTCTTGATTTTTATAGAACTTCAAATAGGATGAAATTTATTGCATTGGATTTCTGATCAAATATAGTTTCACGGATAAAATTGGGAAAATTTTCTTAGATTCGTACCTTATTTGTTTTTGAAAAATACTTGATAGAGGTTTGAATTGTCTAATTGATCAATCTTTTTAAAATACTTTAAAGCCTCAAAAAATTATGGAAAAATATTTGTTGTGTACCTAATCAAGTGGTGTTTGAGAATCCATAGTTGTTTTGTCTATGCCACACCACTTGATAAATCCACTTGTTTTGTGTGAATCCAAGGTAGGTTGTGATAAATCATATTGGAAATTTGTCACATTGGAAGTAAATAAGTAAATGCTATATTGAAAAATCTACCTAACTTTTTATTGTATGCTGCTATTATTGTTTGCATTTTATTTAGCATATTATATTATGTTGTTATCTTTCATGTATTTCCTGATTACTAACAACTTTCATGCTTCTATTAAGTTTGAAGTCCCAAAGTCAACATTTAACTTCCTTTTTTGTTTTTTCTGGGCAATTCAAAAGTGTTCTTGATTTGGTGGTGAGATAGGCAGTGGTTAGGTAGAATAGGAAGGCTAATATATTGTATGGGGTTAATAATTATGGTTTATTTATTTTATATTTGATGTTGAGTTTGCTTTAATTTTATTTTTAGTTGGTAGCTAGCTAGATTTAGTGAATTGCATGTGACTAGCAATTTTATTTGTCAAAGTTAGAAAATGGGAGTTTCTCGTTGTTTGTTTGACTCTAGTTGATTTTTGTTGTGGATTCTTATGCATTACATACCTCACACATCATCCACTACTTAATCCCCTTCATTTTAGTCCATATACCATGTAGTTACTTTACTCACAACCAAATGCATCCTGAATAGTTTTTCTATATATTTTTTCTTTTATTATTTTTAGTTTATTATCAAGGAAACAAAGTTTCTTGCCTTGTTGAGATGCGGGAGAAGTATCCCGAGCAATTTACTGGTGAGTTCATAACACCCTAGTTTGTTCTCTTTAAAGTTGTCATTGCATCTTTAAAGTTGTTGTGGCTACTTGCTTGCACATTTTTATTCATAACTAACTTATTTGAATTTCAAGGGCAAAACTCCTTTTAAGGTTATTATGTTTGTAAAGCTCCAAACTCGTTCATTTTAGTATCCGACTGGAGTTTGGAGCATTTTAAGTTGATATTATGTTTGTAAAGCTCCAAATTGTGTTCTGAAAGATCATACATTTTTCTTCTTCCTCCGTTCTTCCCTTGAATCCAACAACGAAGGAGGACGTGTAGCCGATGCCAACGGAAGGACGTGGACATCGGCTGAGGAAGAGAACATCGATCACCGAGATTAACGGTGAAGGTATCTCTTGCTTCTCACTTTCATGGTTGATGTATGTAGGTTGCTTAATTTTATGTCAAGGAGAGAAGAAAGAGGGGGAAACTGTGAGGAGTCGAGCGGCCGCACTCGTCGGTGGCTGTTTGAGATCGACGCGGTTGCAGAGACGAGGGTGTGCCACATGTGCGACCAAGTTGCACCCATCAATGTGGAAGGAAAAGAGGAGAGGAAGAGGAGGGACCGGCCGGCGAGAGGAGGGTCACCGGACCATTGCCGGAGCGATGGCGGTCGGCGTGACCAGTACCACGGCCATGCACGCTCCGCGTGCATGGGTTTCGTTGCGTGTGAACAGTAAAAACGTAAAGAGGAGCAGAAGTGTGAAGGAGAGGGACCTTTGGTTGAGAATTTTAAAAACTTACAACTTTAAGTGTTAGTTGATGTGATTAGGTCCTGACAGGCCTTTTTTAATTAATTGATTCAGGGACCGCTCGATGCCCAATCTCGATTAATCAGTGTTGAGACGTACATTAACGTGTTAAATTTTTTTTTCATCAAAAATGATAAATTATATTTTTACTCTTAAATATTTATTAATTACATTTTAACTTGTTACCATCTTGATGTTAGACGAACGTCCATAGTGCACATGAAGTCACTGTAACTCTCGGTATTAGGTAGTGTAGTATGTCATATTTTTGTTAGAAGTTATTATGATGTCCTCTCTATGTCAAAATCATTATTTCTCCTCTTTTTGCTAAGTTTTGAAATTCATGAAATATTATGATCTTTAATTATCCTCTTATGGATACTATAAATATTAGAACGGTATGTTTAAATAAAATAATAGTTTATATATTTAAGATATTAATAATATAATAATTTATTTCAATTTATAAAATTAGATAATTAGATGGAGAATGTTGCAAAAGAAATAAAGGTGTTAATTTTGTTGAATCAAATATATATATATATAATTTTTTTATTGGATTAAGTAAATAATATAATAATTCCCTTGATCGCATCGAATGAAAAATTATGCAATTGGTTTATATATGAAATTGTTAATTGACAGTTATATCAATGAACGTGTGGATATAATGAAATTGATAATTGAATATGGACAATTAGATGAGATGATTTGGCTAAGTTGGTTGGGGATTAAGGAGTAGGCTAATCTCCCTACGACTCGATGATAGGCCCATTAGCCAATTGGCTAGCAAGGTAGGAGCACATGGGTATATGCATATATGATAATTGGTTGGATACGTACCCAAGTCATGGAGAGGGCTATCTACGAGTCAGCATAGGTCACGTCTACATGTATAGCTCGTGGTATGCAACCACCACACTACCTACGCTAGGACCCTTGGGTAATGGAATGGGACGTAGGGCGAGTGCGGAGTTTCCTCCCAGCCAAGGGGATACTACGTACAGTCATACCTCTCGGGAAATTACAGCGAGATCTCCTCATGCCGTCCGAGGAATTGATATGAAACGTTTATGACTGTAATATCAAAGGCCACACACTGTTTTTTTTACCACAAAATACGGGAGTAAATTTTATTCATCTCCTACTCCTTGGAGGCGTAGAAAAGAAGAGAATATGGATGTCACCTTTGTTGGAACCTAGTTTCACTTTCTTCTAAGTTTCGACGTTAACAAAACCATTTTTAATCTAATAAGTTTTTGTAAGTGACAGGTTAATGGAGATGTTGATGGATATTTTGAGATACTTTGAAGACTTAATGGTGAAGATCTCTTTAAGTCTTCCTTAGAATTTGTATGTCTACTAACAAAACAAATAAATATAGGGTTAAAAGTAATTAAAGATAATTAGGCCTTAAATTTGCAACATTCGCAACAAATGCTCATTTTCAAAAAACCTACAATCGTTTCGGATGGCGGATCGATACTAGTGTTGAGTACCAGAGCACACCTGTTGATTTAATACTTATTGCTAATGATGTTGTTTATATTTATTGTTTGTGTTTGAATATGATCAAATGACACCTAAATCAAAATAAAAAAGGAAGGCACCTCAAGATGCCTTTCATAAGTTTTGTATCAATGAAGATGCCAAATCAAAATTTGATTGGTACAAGGACCTCAAGCTTCACCATTGTAGGCCTGTTGAGTGAAAAGATTTTAATTTAGATCTTCGTGGTTTCACCACCAATCTTTTTAAATAACTCTTAATGCATTTCTTTGATGAAGTCTTCTTTACTGACATTTTTAGAGTTTATCCCAATGTTAATTGCCTATTTTTTGCAAATCTCCAAGAACAGGAAAATAGAGGACATCTAATTTTAACTTCCATTATTTTTGGAAAAAGGGTAACTGTCACTCCCAAGTTCCTTTCCACTATTACCAAATGTTATAATGAAGGTCATGCTTTTAGTTATCTTAAGGAGAAGTTTACCACCGCTCAAATTCATGAAACCCTTCTTCAACCTAGTTCTTAGGGTAAATCACTTGTTGCGTTAAATGATGGTAACACCATCATTCGTCATAACTAACTTAAATTAGTTTGAATCAAGAGAAATGCTCCTGAATGATCTCCTAAGGACCATAATTCCACTCTGATCCATTTTGAGAAGAAAACGAAAGAATAGGGTTAATTCTGTTGTTTTAATATCACATCAGAGGTGCAGAGTAACCACAGGATCACTTAGGGGTTAATTAAAGGTCAATCGACCATAAAAGATCAAAAAGTGGGTCCACACTGACAGAAACAAGGTTTCATGCATTTCAAGAGCCAAAACAGTACTAAAAATCCTAATTATCCATCCCGCTAAAATTAAATGTTTTGGTCAGGATAAAATTAATCTAAACCTCCTAAAATTCATAGAAAAATATTCTATGAGGTTTGGTACCTTTGGCTTGACCAGCTAAACCTATTTTGACCTAGAACAGAGATTCAAACAGGAATTTACCTTAATTTTGGCTTACGTGCAATTTACCCAGTCAAACATGATCAAAATTCAAATCCAAGTTCACCATTGGATTCTTTGGGTCCAAATTAGGTTAACACCAAAATTTAGGTCTAATCAGAGTCCATCTTAACATAGTTTGCATTTTAGTCCTTAAAATCTCTATCTTTCACATTCAAACCCCTAAGTTTCAAGTTTATTACAAACAAGCCCCTAACTTCTTCATCTTCTTCTCAGAAACGCCCCCGCCGCCGCCTAAACAGTGGTCAATCCAAAGCTGCCGACTTTGACTTTATGAAATCATCATCAAATCTCCAAATCCCACAAAATATGGTGAGATTAGTGTTCACACTATGCCCAATCGTTTACACCATATCCTAAGTCCTAATGCAGCACCAAGCACCTCCAGCGAAGCTTGAAGTTTCCAATCTTTCTTCCCACTAATTCCTAGTCTGACAGCATGAATTCTTCCAAATTAAGGTCCGAGCACCCTCTATTAAGCTCAGGGAACCTTCAACGTGTTTCCTAGCCCAATTCAGGCCCAAAAATGCTCTTCCCCTCTTCCGCCAACTATCTCCAACCGCTGCTTCGATGACCTGCACGCTCAGCCTCTTCCGACCTCTCAATAGCCAAATTGAGAGTCTCCTTCGTCACCTTCATCGACTCCTTGCTAACCACAACAGGAGTTTCCAGACCCTCTTCCTCCTCGCCATCCACATCACCAAAGAAGTTCACCTTCCCCATGTCCGGCAAGCCAAGCCGACACAGTTCCTACCTCCTTCAACCACATAGTTAGGTCCTATCTCTCCCTCTTACTCTCTAGTTTAGGTTTAGGCCCTTAGGACATCAATTCGACTATATTTTCACCTCTCTCCCCTTTCGTCTTCTTCGTGTACAGTGAAGCTCTGACGAGCTTCACCTGGCCGCCACCGACCACAAAACAGCAAACCGTCACCACCATGACCTTCCTCTCCCTCCATGGATCAAAAGCCCCAATGTAATTAGGCAGTTTGACCACTCCACCCCTTTCCCGAACAACCCACCATTACGCTGACCACCTTGACTCCATCCAGCCACCCTACACCATTGTTCACCAAATTAACCTCACCGTCGCACTCCTCACCTCATGGCGATGCCTATGAACTATTTAATTTGGGCCAAAGGCTTGTGCTAGTGTTTTTAGGTTGTTGTCATCGCCGTCGATTCGCCGTCGTGCTCCACTACCATTCGACCACCAACTACCACCGCACCACTTCCAACAGGCACGGACTTAGCTAGAGAAGCTTCCCAGGTCTCCAATTGAGCTTCACCAAACTGTAGCAACTCGAATTGAAGGGAGCTTCAAAGCCGCCAGTGCACGAAAGAGACTGGGACTTTTAGTCCCACATCAGTGAGCGTTAAAACAAAAATGCATATATAACGAATAATGCTCATTGCCTAAGCACCTCAGACACTAGGGGTGAGATCCCTCACCTAAGCCCGCACACACTCGCCCATGCCCACATGCATGTAGGCCTAGACCTCAACCAGTTTACCTGACCCGACTAT